>CM073583.1:10000-5950000 GCA_037074715.1 Magnolia kwangsiensis
TAAACCCTAAACCCTAAACCCTAAACCCTAAACCCTAAAACCCTAAACCCTAAACCCTAAACCCTAAACCCTAAACCCTAAACCCTAAACCCTAAAACCCTAAAACCCTAAAACCCTAAACCCTAAACCCTAAACCCTAAACCCCTAAACCCCTAAACCCTAAACCCTAAACCCTAAACCCTAAAACCCTAAAACCCTAAAACCCTAAAACCCTAAAACCAAAACCCAAAACCCAAAACCCAAAACCCAAAACCCAAAACCCAAAACCCAAAACCCCTAAAACCCTAAACCCCTAAACCCCTAAAACCCCTAAACCAAAAACCCAAAAACCCAAAACCCAAAAACCCAAAACCCAAAAACCCTAAAACCCTAAACCCTAAAACCCTAAACCCTAAAACCCTAAACCCTAAACCCTAAACCCTAAACCCTAAAACCCTAAAACCCAAAACCCTAAAACCCTAAACCCTAAACCCTAAACCCTAAACCCTAAACCCTAAACCCTAAAACCCTAAAACCCTAAAACCCTAAACCCTAAACCCTAAACCCTAAAAAACCCTAAACCCTAAAAAACCCTAAAAAACCCTAAACCCTAAACCCTAAACCCTAAAACCCTAAAACCCTAAACCCTAAACCCTAAACCCTAAACCCTAAACCCTAAAACCCTAAAACCCTAAAACCCTAAAACCCTAAACCCTAAACCCTAAAACCCTAAAACCCTAAAACCCTAAACCCTAAACCCTAAACCCTAAACCCTAAACCCTAAAACCCTAAAACCCTAAAACCCTAAAACCCTAAAACCTAAACCCTAAACCCTAAACCCTAAACCCTAAACCCTAAACCCTAAAAAACCCTAAACCCTAAAAAACCCTAAACCCTAAACCCTAAAACCCTAAAACCCTAAAACCCTAAACCCTAAACCCTAAACCCTAAACCCTAAAACCCTAAAACCCTAAAACCCTAAACCCTAAACCCTAAAACCCTAAAACCCTAAAACCCTAAAACCCTAAACCCTAAACCCTAAACCCTAAAAACCCTAAACCCTAAACCCTAAACCCTTAAACCCCTAAACCCCTAAACCCATAAACCCTTAACCCTTAACCCTTAACCCTTAACCCTTAACCCTTAACCCTTAACCCTTAACCCTTAACCCTTAACCCTTAACCCTTAACCCTTAAACCCTTAAACCCTAAAACCCTAAAACCCTAAAACCCTAAACCCTAAACCCTAAACCCTAAACCATTAACCCTTTAACCCTCAAACCCTTTAACCCTCAAACCCTCAAACCCTCAAACCCTCAAACCTAAACCCTAAACCCTAAAACCCTAAAACCCTAAACCCTAAACCCTAAACCCTAAATCCTGATCAGGAGATAAACCCTAAACCCTAAACCCTAAACCCTAAACCCTGATCAGGAGATAAACCCTAAACCCTAAACCCTAAACCCTGATCAGGAGATAAACCCTAAACCCTAAACCCTAAACCCTATACCCTATACCCTAAACCCTAAACCCTAAAACCCTAAAACCCTAAAACCTAAACCCTAAACCCCAAAAACCCCAAAAACCTAAACCCTAAACCCTAAACCCTAAAACCCTAAACCCTAAACCCTAAACCCTAAACCCTAAAACCCTAAAACCCTAAACCCTAAACCCAAAAACCCTACACCCAAACCCCAAACCCCGGAACCCAAAACCCTAAAAACCCTAAACCCTAAAACCCTAAAACCATAAACCCTTAAACCCATAAACCATAAACCCTTAACCCAAAACCCCTAAAACCCTAAACCCTACACCCCTACACCCCGAACTTTGAACTCCGAACCCTGAAACCCTAAAAAAAATCCTTTAAAAAAAAACCCTGAACCCTAAACCCCTAACCCAAAACCCAAAACCCCTAAAACCCTAAACCCTAAAAATCCTAAACCCCAAAACCCTAAAAATCCTAAACCCCAAAACCCAAAACCCTAACACCAAAACCCCTGAAACCTAAAACCCTAAACCCTAAACCCCTAAACCCCAAACCACTAAAGCCCCTAAAACCTCTAAAACCCCTAAAACTGTAAAACCTTAAACACTAAACCCTACCCTAAACCTCAAAAACCCTAAACACCCTAAAATCCCTAAAAACGTAATACATTTCCATTCAGTATTCAACTAACTATTGATAGGATTTATAAAAATAAAATATATCAAACCAACTTTGTACAACTTGTAACTTAACCTGCTGTAACCGTCATGCACCGTAATGTCCTACGGTAAAGCAAGTTCTGAGGAGTTACAAGTTGGACATCTACTAAAGAATATAAATAATGCGATAAAAATATAAATTAAACAAGATCAAATCAAAGTTATGAGAACTTACCATTCATTAAGCTTTCAAGGTTCACCAAAGATGAAGGAATTGGACATGAAAGCTTTGTCGGTTCACCAAATAAAGCAAAGATTATCACCAATCGGCTAGTCCCTGGAGCATGCATGTGGATGATTATTATTGGTAAAGCATATTCAAAAAATCCAGATTGGAAAGTGAATTCAATCGAAATAAAGCAATGGTTAGAGTGACAGTTGAAACAATAAAAACACATATACTCCTCGAAGATAAAGAAGATATGACATAAAAGCCAACCATACATACGCCAACACATCCCTATTTGATGAATGACCGCAATCTATTACACATGTACACATGTATCTGCAATAGCCATGATCTGACAATCAAGTGTACACAAACAAGAGGTTGGAGTTTTGGAACTCTTTAAGCTCCTAACTTTAGCCGGGTGCACTAGACGATGTCTATTTCTAAATGCTTAGGTACCAAGCTTCATAAGCTGCTCCAATTTTAAATAACTTTCAAAAAAAAAATTCAACATTTTTCTCTATTCCATTTTTCTTGGTGGAGATGTTACCAAATTCATGGATTTCACTAGGCCTACATATATCAACCAATTTGATGCAAATTCGAATTCTAGAAGGTAAAAAGAATTTCCCAAAATGAAATACTCTATACCATTGCAATAGAGATCTTCAAATCCATGAATCCAATATATTGTATGCGTATCCATACAATATATATACCCAAATTTATTCTTTATTTCTTCTCTGCTGCTAAATATAAATCCTATGCAAATCCACCCACCACCATATATTATTGGAATTTGTGTTTTGTTCACATGAGACTTTGTTTTAAAGGACCACATATTGATGCTTTTTGCAAGGATATTTTCATTATTACTTGAATCCATACTTGTAACAATTTTCTTACATCGTGACAAAATCTAAGAAATCGACTGCCAATAGTTCATGCACGTACCAGCCGAAGAACTCTTTTAAGCCACTATTGATCAATAGAAAACAATATCACTATGTAGCAAGGTTGTCAATAAGCATGATATCCATGGAGTCTTGATTCTAGAGCCAAACCATCAACAAGAATGTAACCTGATAAAGCAGAATAACATAATAACATCGATAATATCACAGTTGATTGTGGACTAAGTTTTACAAATACTAAACTGCTCATGCAGAAGTAAACTGGGTTTAACTTGTCTTGACCTTTACAAATACTAAAAATCTCCTCAGCTAGATGATTGTGGACTTCATGGTGAAGCACACAGCACCAATGTATTATTGAGTGCTACTAGAAAAGCTCTGTGGCCCCATTCATGAGGGATGTTTTTTATCAATGCTATACATATATTTTCCCAGTTCATGTTAGGGCATGAGCCCAAAAATGAGGCAGATCCAACCTATTGATAAGATTCTTAACCAGGGTACCAGAAAATAGAGCATTGCGACATTGATAATCCATGAGCAGCAAAATGACAGTGCTACACAGATAACCCATGAATGCAGACTAATCAAATACAGTCATCAACATCTATCAAAAATAAAAGAGGCTAAACAACATAAGTATAAACCCAACAGAACAAGTGAATCAAATTCACTCAAACATCACAATACAGTAAACGAGACCGATGAATGAAAACCACTTGAACCCTATGATTCCAGTCACTCCCAGCAATAAAATTGTAAATGTAGACCCCTCAACATGAAGAAATCAGGAATCTAAATCATCAGACAGATCAAATCTCCTTAACAGACCCAAAAAATGGAAAAATAATAATAATAATAATAAATAAATAAATAAAACAAAAAACAAAAAAACAAAAAAATAAAAAACAAAAAATAAAAAAAAACAAAAAATAAAAAAAAATAAAAAAAAAACAAAACAAAACAAAACAAAACAATAAAAGCAAAAAAAAAAAAACAAAAACAAAAACAAAAACAAAAAACAAAAAACCAAAAACAAAACAAAAAACTAAAAACTAAAAACTAAAACTAAACAAAAAACAAAACAAAACAAAACAAAATAAAATGCAGATCAAAGGAACAGACATGCCGTTGATGCAATGCAATTCCCAAACACTGCATCCATCTCCCAAAATGCACTGAACTGCAGCAATTAAAACTATAAGAACAAAAGCAATGCACCTTACAGAGAATTTACAGAACTGACGCACGAGTGTATCAAAGGAGCCCCTCGGAATTCAATCTCAAATGCCCAGGCCTCAAATTGTGAGCAGTCCTTCGGCAGTCAGGCTGCCTTCACTGAGATGGAGCCAGATGAGGTGGAACTGCTGTTAGTCGTCGAAATCAACGTTGATGATGGGACACTGTCGCGGATGTGGCTCGGGATACGGGAGATGGGGTACCTTGATCAAGCTCCTTAAAATCGGGCTTGTTTCCATAAGTTTTATCGGGCGAAAAGGGACTCTTGAGATAAAGAAACAAAGGGCTTCTGAGAGAGAGAGAGAGAGAGACGGTGGACAGAGATAAGGGTTCGCTACTTTTATTTCTTGGAAGGAAATTAAACAACGGAGAAAGAAAAGGCGAGTAACCGTTGTAAGCATGTGAGAAATATATGGGATGTGAATTTCTACTAAATCCATCCCCGATGTAGTTTGGGCCACCGTGATGTTTCTGGAAAATTCACCCCGTTCATCCGTTTTTCCAAATCACGAGGAACCATAACTAAGGCGGAAATAAGTTTACTACTGTTGAAACCTTTCGGGGCTCCACCTCGAGGTTTATATGCCATCCAAACCGTTTATACGGTTATTCACATTTGTATGAAATGAAAACAAAATAAAACTTTTGTGGTATAGTAATGTTTAAACGGTTGTCACGGAATTTACACTGTTTCCTCTCGTTCAACCCTCTTGAGTTTTGGATCCATCTAATTTTTGATCACATCTCTTAAAATGACCTGGAAAGCGGATAGACGGATTAGATATTTCAGAAACATCGTATTGAGACCCACCAAGCATCCTAGTTAGAAATTGGCCTCCAATATTTGGTATTTCACACCAGTGACGTCGATAGAAAAGCTAAGCAGTCGTCGGGCCCCACGATGGTACGAATGAGAATGGTTGAAGAGCCTGGCAGTCCTCGAGCACTGCACAGCACGAACAATCAATTTCCTTCTCAGGTAGGGATTGGCTACTCTCCCGGCCACCAGCCAAAGGCAGGTGGTCGGTGCTCGATGGGCCGCACTATGATATATGTGTCTCATCCAAGCTGCCCATCCATATTTGCGGATCATTATATGTATGAGAAATAATAAATGAGGCATATAAAAATATCAATTGAACTACAGTACCGGAAACAGTAACGGAAACAGTGCTAAACGAATGTCGTCGATTAAAAACGTCTCGAGGGCCCAGAAAGTTTTGGATCAAGATTATCTCTATTTCTTCCCTTCATCTGGCCTGTATTACCAAATAAACAGATTGGGTGTCAAATAAACAGTACATTGGACCTTAGGAGAATTTTAATGGAGGATAACTAATCACTATTGTTTTCTTACAGTGGGTCCGCCTTAGATTTATATACACTCATTTTTAGGATATTATCCTAAAATGATATGTAAAAATGGATGAACGGAATGGATGAAACAAAAACACCATGGTAAGCCTAAAGAGCAACGACGATCACCCACGGGCGGGTGGCAGGGGGAGTAGCCAATACGTTTCCATTTCTCGAGGTATCTGTTGCGCTCTCTCTTCAGCCAATAATGATTGTACAAGTGGAAGTTGAGTCACTTCTTCGGACGCGGACCACTCACATAGCGAGACTCGCTATTGAAGTGACGTCACCAATTTCCATGGCTCAAACCATGATTTATGCTTTGTATCCACACCGTTCATCCATTTGAAGAGATCATATTAGGGCAATATTCAAAGAATAAGTCAGATCCAATGCTTGAATGGACCCCACCGCAGAAAATAGTGGGGAGAGTAACACCCACCATTAAAAACATGAATGGGTGGATCTCAAATAAATATTACGGTGGACCTTAAGGGGATTTCAAATTCTCACTGTTTTCTATGGTGGGGTTCACTCCAAATTTACCTAATTCTTTGGATCACAGTCTAAAATAATATCTCAAAATCGATTAACTGTGTGAATACAACAGATACATCTTGGTAAGGCCCACATACATCATGGTGGGGCCCATGGAACTCGGTTAAGTCACTTCAGTAGGAGCCTGACTACTCATCCTGTCAGCAGCCAATCCGCGTGGATGCGCTCTTGAGCAAGTCACTTCAGTAGGAGTCTTGCTGCTCAACGTGTCAGTAGCCAATCCACTACTTCCCAGATTACGAGCTCTTGCGGTTGGATGCTAGATGGGGCCCACCGTGATGGTTTTTAGAAATAAATTCCGTCTCTCTGCTTGGGCGCATCGTTTTAGACTTAGTACGAGATATCAAAAATCAGATGGATTCAAAACTCAAGAAAGCCATGTTTGAGGAAAAATTAGGAAAACACTTTCCAACCATTGAAATAATCTTGGGCTATAAGTTGATGTTTATACGCCATCCATACAGTTTAAAAAACTTATCATGATATTGGAACCATGCAAATGTTCCAATGGTGGTCACTAATCTGCACCGTTTCCTCTCGTGCGCCTTGTTTTGAATCCACTTGATTTTTTTGTATCTTGCCTAAAATGGTTATGCAGTGAATTTTTCACAAAAATCACAATGGACCCACTTAGCATCCAGTAACTTAAAGTCTTTTAAGTAAATTCATGCCAAAAAATGACCGTTAGAAGTGTGGACGGACAAGATTAGGCTTTTAAGTAAATCTGTGCCAAATTTCATGGAGTAAGACGTCCATTTCTCAATAAGATCAATTCTGGTGATTGAATGATGGACTCCCAGAAAAAGCATTGGTAAACGAGATGCTCTACCTAACTGAGCTATAGCCGTTGTCATAGACATCTTATTCATCCATAATTAGATAAATAGAGTTCATAGGAAAAATATCAATAATAAAGAGCCTCTAGTCAATAGAGACTGAGGATATTGACTTGGGAACGAACTTGAATTGAGGAGTTCCGTTACAGAGTTCAAGTCCAGCCATTAATGAAGAAGCTATGGGAACGACAGAACCAATGACTGTAGAAGATTCTGTTGAAGAACCTCCTTTTTTTTTAACTATGAATCCCTGTTAGTCAGGTTAAGTGTTATGTGTTATATCCACACCTTCCAGACAGATTATTTTAGAGCATGGCCCAAGGAATGATTTCGACCAGGCAAATATTTTTCTATTTTTACTTCATCCCTACAGAAATGACTAGGGATGGCGTATAAACATCATGGTGAGTAAGGGAGATTTCAACTTGGATATTTCCCTAATTACTTTTTTCCTATCATGTGGCTCACTAAGTTTCGGATCTGGCTCATTCTTGGCCATGTCTTAGCAAGATCTCAAATAAACGGATGGACAAGATCGAATTTTCACAAAATTTCATAGCGTGCCTCACCTAGCTTCCTGAGGTTCCTGATGTAGAGCGGATCGCGGACAATTTCATGGCTAAGATGGATCAGAAAAGGCACGGTCGGCGACAAAAGTGATCCGGAGCATCGGACCTTAGATCGGGCGTATCTCACAATCCGGAATGAGTTATCCAACGTAAAATATATGATTTTGGGGTAGAACGAGCTACTTTAGCCAACCAACCCCGCTATGCCGGGTTGCGCAGCCCGGATTTACGAAAAACTCCCTGATCGACGATCATTTCCTCGTTTTAATTTTGTTTTTACTATAAATAGTAAGTTTTAGTTTGAGTATAACTTTTCATCCGTTGGGCTTTAGGAGTTGTGTCCAACATGAAAAGTGCTTAGGATAATTAGGAGAACGGTTTGGTGAAGCCAAATAGGACACTTACTATTTTTGGCCGAAAACCTTGCGCACTAGTAGACATCATGACCGTCTATAAATAGTAAGTTTACTATTTATAGTAAGTTGCGAATTCTAGGAGTTTTAGTTGTAGTATGAGTCTGGTTTCTTTCATGTTGCTTGGTTCCCTTATTTAAAGGGGTGTAAACTCGTTTTTATTTTTTCATCAATTAATTTCGAATTTATTAGAGTTTATTCATATTCTCTTGCTTTCTTTCCTCGTGGATTCGAGAAGTCTCTGTGAGGAGTCCAGAGAAGCTCCGTGGATTCGGAGTAGTTATCCTTGAGGAAGACGGTGTTCGACCTCATCACGTTCATCCCTGCATCAATTTGGTATCAGAGCGAGGTTTTCCCTCGGTCCGATGGCAAACAACGAAGGTATGAATCAAAATCCTATGGACGGTGATCCAGGGATTCGTTATCTTTCAGAAAGAATGGAAGCTTTCCATCGGGAGAGTCAGTTGACCATGCAAGGGCTGCAGGCAACCCTCGACCGTCTTGCGGATGCGCTACTTCCGCCCCGAGCCCTAGGCGGTGCTCCACCACCTATGGTCGCCCCACCACCCGTGGTTGCTGTACGACGTGACCCTGATTATCGCAGAGCACTACCAGCGGTAAATCGTAGGGCTACACCAGATGATTCTAGTTCCAGCGAAGAGGACATTAATGAGGGTTTTGATCGACGACCAATCCATGGAGGCGATCGTCTAGATCGTGCTGAAAAAGACTATCGAGGTAAGGCTGAACTTCCTAGTTTTAACGGTTTATTACGTATCGAAGATTTTCTTGATTGGCTAGCCGAAGTAGAGAGATATTTCGATTATATGGATGTGCCAGATCATAAAAGGGTGAAATTGGTAGCGTTTAAATTGAAATCTGGTGCTTCTGCATGGTGGGAACAATTACAACTCTCACGAGCCCGCCAGAACAAGGCGCCCATCGCATCATGGCCTCGGATGAGACGTCTTCTTCGTTCACGATTTCTCCCCAGTGATTATGAGCAGATATTATTCCAGCAATACCAGAATTGCCGACAAGGAAATCGAACTGTTACAGATTACACTGAAGAATTCCAGCGGTTGGCTACACGAAACGATTTGTCAGAATCTGAGTCACAGAAAGTGGCACGATTTATAGGTGGGTTGCGACCGGTAATTCAGGATCGAGTTCAGATGTACCCAGTCGGGACCGTAGATGAAGCAGTTCAATTGGCAGGAAGGGCAGAAACGCAGCTTGCAAGAGCTCCTGCTCGTCCCTATCCTTCAAATCAACCCCCTATGACAGGTCCCATACAGGATCCAGTGCTGGCTCGAGGAAAAGATCCGGTAGGAAAACGTCCTCAACCTCCTCCACCCGCGAACCGTGATACGGGGAGCGGACCATTCAGACCTCAACGGGCAGCACCCACAACAGCGGGCCCTAGTAGGATTCTGAATCCTTATGCTCGGCCAAGGCCGAACAATTGTTACCGTTGTGACCAACCAGGCCACTTATCAAACACTTGTCCTCAATGTCCGGCAGCGCACTTGACTATAAGCGAAGGGGGCACTGAAGATGAGGCCGTGGAAGAGGATCATGGCTTTGATGAATATGAACAAACCACTGAAGAAATAGCAGGTCGCGATGAAGTGACCGGCGAAGATCGTGGCAAATCTCTCGTTGTGAGGCGACTACTGTATACCCCACGAAAGGAATTACATCCACAGCGGCACACTATATTTCGTACTCGGTGCACTGTCAGCGGAAAGGTCTGTGATGTGATCATAGACAGTGGTAGCAGCGAGAACATCGTCTCAAGAGTGATGGTGGATAAGTTGCAGCTACCAACGACGAAACATCCTTCCCCGTACTCAATTGGCTGGATAAAAAAGGTGAACGAGACCAAGGTAACTGAACAATGCACTATCTCGTTTTCAATTGGTAAACATTATAAGAATCAGATACTTTGTGACGTGGTTGACATGGAAGCCTGCCATATGCTACTCGGTCGACCCTGGCAGTCAGACCGTGATGCGACCCATCGGGGGCGAGACAATGTCTACATATTCGTCAAGGATAGTCGAAAAATAATCCTTGCCCCTATGGCACCAAAGAACCACCCTGAAGCCTCTAAAGTGGAGGGGAGTTCTCTCTTGACCATTCGAGATTTCATGGAGGAGTCCAAGGAAACCAGCGAGGTATATGCCATAGTGGTGAAGGGCGAGAAAGAGGAACCCTCAAACATCCCTCCAAGCTTAAGACTGTTACTAAACGAATTCAAAGAAGTCTGGCCTGAAGATTTATCTGATGGATTACCCCCCATGAGAGATATCCAACATCACATAGACCTCGTCCATGGGGCTAGCCTGCCCAATCGCCCTCATTATCGGATGAGTCCGAAGGAGTGTGAGATACTTCAGGGGCAAGTGGAGGAATTGATCCGTAAGGGTCTATTGAGAGAGAGCATGAGCCCATGTGCTGTACCAGCATTATTAACGCCAAAAAAAGATGGAAGCTGGTGCATGTGTGTCGACAGCCGAGCAATTAACAAAATTACTATTAAATATCAGTTTCCAATACCATGGTTGGATGACATGCTCGATATGTTAGGAGGGGCTAAAGTGTTCTCTAAACTCGATCTAAAGAGCGGGTACTATCAGATTCGTATTCGACCCAGTGATGAATGGAAAACGGCATTCAAGACAAAGGAAGGATTGTATGAGTGGCTGGTCATGCCTTTCGGCCTATCGAACGCACCAAGTACTTTTATGCGTTTGATGAATCACGTTCTAAAACCGTTCACTGGCCGATTTGTGGTAGTATATTTTGATGACATATTGATATATAGCCAGGATGAGGCGGAGCATAAGAAACATCTCAGGCAGGTGCTGCAGGTCCTACAAGATAACAAGTTGTACCTCAACTTGAAAAAGTGTAGCTTTTTAACTGACAGCCTGTTGTTTTTAGGATTTGTTGTAACGTCCACAGGCATTCGGGTGGACGATGAAAAGGTGCGAGCTATTAGGGAATGGCCGATCCCGACAAACATTCATGAGGTGAGGAGTTTTCATGGATTGACAACTTTCTATCGTCGATTTGTGCAAGATTTTAGCACCATAGTCGCGCCAATAACAGACTGCATGAAAAAAGGGCCGTTCTAGTGGACCGATAAAGCTGACAAGAGCTTTCATGAGATCAAGCATCGTTTGTCTACAACACCGGTCTTGGTGCTTCCTAATTTTGATAAATTATTTGAGGTGGAGTGTGACGCTTCATATGTCGGAATAAGAGGAGTATTATCACAGGAAGGCAGGCCGGTAGCCTTCTATAGCGAGAAGCTCAGTGAAGCCCGAAAGAAGTGGTCGACTTACGAGCTTGAGTTGTACGCAGTTGTTCAGGCGCTGCGACATTGGCGGCATTATCTAATTCAAAGGGAGTTTGTTCTGTACACCGACCATCAGGCATTAAAGTTTATTAATAGTCAGACTAACGTGAATCGTGTGCATGCTAGATGGGTTGCGTTTTTACAGGAATTTACGTTTGTTCTGAAGTATAAGTCAGGTCAGCAGAATAAGGTGGCTGATGCACTTAGCCGTCGTACGTCACTACTTGTTACGGTGAGCAATGAGGTGGTCGGCTTTGACTGTCTCAAGGAGCTATATGCCGAGGATGAAGACTTCAAAGATTCTTGGTTGAAGTGCCAAGAAGGTCACCCCAGTGACTTTCATATACAGGATGGTTTTCTCTTCAAAGGGAATCGATTGTGCATCCCCCAAAGTTCTCTAAGGGAGCAGATTATTCAGGAACTATATGGAGGTGGCTTCGGTGGACACCTTGGGCGAGACAAGACGCGAGCTCTTGTGGAAGAGCGATATTACTGGCTGCAATTAGTACGTGATGTGGGAAGAGCCGTACAACGTTGTCATACTTGTCAGACCTCCAAGGGACAATCTCAGAATACGGGCCTCTACACCCTGTTACCTGTGCCTGACGGTCCTTGGGAGGATTTATCAATAGACTTCGTACTTGGTCTTCCACGAACACAACGCGGCATGGATTCGGTGTTCGTAGTGGTCGATCGTTTCTTCAAGATGGCGCACTTTATCCCATGCAAGAAGACCCTTGATGCAACACATGTGGCGAATTTATTCTTCAAGGAGGTCGTACGGCTACACGGGGTCCCTAAGACTATTACTTCTGATCGTGACACGAAGTTCATTAGCCACTTTTGGCGGACTTTGTGGACTCGATTCGATACACGACTTCAATTCAGCAGTGCTTACCGCCCACAGACTGATGGGCAGACCGAAGTTGTGAATCGCACTTTGGGAAACCTCCTTCGATGTATTTCAGGAGAGAAACCGAAGTTCCTGAGGTTGGAAGCATGTGGGGGTGGTAAGCGAATTGTGTGGCAATGACTTACATGGTATTTTGGGGCTGCACTATGATGTACGTGTTACATCCCTGTGGGAGAGGAACTTCCCCAAGTCGTGAATAATCAACCTCAGATCTTCAACCTGCCAAGTCAGTGAGCTTATTACAACTGCAGTTATATAACATGCTTATGATAAACTTACGAGTGACAAAAGGACCCATTCAATGGTGTTTATCTTGATGTAGCCCACCTGGTTCCTGTCGAAGAATCTAAATGCCTGTTCCAAGTTTAAAAAGCCCATCTCAGAATTGCTGGAAATGTTTTTTGAGCTTGATGTTTGACTAGATAAGTAGAGATGCGGTTCAGTTACACACCTGTAATCGTTCTTTATCAACAACCGACTCCTTTGCGGCAGCATCAGACTTCTCTGACTCAGCCACCTGATCATTGCTAGCTCTTTTCCCTGACAAGTTTGTCATTCGTCTCAACAGTTTTATCTTCACTCTTTACTTCATCTGTGGGTTACTCCATTTTGTTTATGCCATCAGTTGCCTCCTTGTCATGCTTACCTTGCAGATCAGCTACCTCTTGATCATTTCCTACCTGAAAATGGGAAGTATCACTAGAGGGAATGCAGAAGCCAAGCATTCTTTGCAAGTGTTTGTCTCAACCAAAACATGGACGTCACAGATTCTCACACCAGGGCTAAAAGAATAAATGTTGGATGCAGCAAAGCCAAAAAATAAATAAACCAACCAATCAATCACTGGAAGAATTCCTCGGTACAAAAAACCAAGACCCTAGGCAAGCTGAGGTAACTAGTTGTTTTATTAAAACAAATAAAAATTCGACCATATACATGAAATCATATTACAACATAAGCTTTTATTAATTTAAAGAAAGAAAAACTACCTAAACTGGAAACTGACATGTCTGCCAAGTCAAAAACAGATACAAGACATCCAAAATGACTACTTTTAGAAGCCTGACTTTATGACACATCCACACAAGCATATTAGATATTTGATTTCATAGTTTGCTGTAATCTTTTACATGTTAAAATAAAATAAAATAAAATAAAAACTGAGTAAGAAATAATACTTGTTTGCAATAAAATCAGCCCACTGTAAAAAAAACAATAGTTAAAACCTCAAAACTAATCAATAGCACTAGAGTGTCGCTGCAATAAAAATAAGTAATGAAAAAAAAAAAATTATACATTTAGTTGGTCGAGGGGTATGGGTGTCGGAAGGTCGGTCTCTTTAGAAACTGTAGCAACCATAAATTGTCATGTCTTTTGTACATAGAAAAACTCAACCAGGAACTTCATGTTTATCTGAACCTTGGATTGTACCAAAATTAGAGTTGTTAGTGTATGTTGCCTATCAGAACAAGTATGCTACATCCAAACTCACATCCATCCAAAGGGATGTGGCCCATGCTCTTACACACCCAGTATGTGAGGTGTAATCAATTGTGTCAACAGTAGTGCCACCTTTGATCGTCTATTCCTCCAAAAACACCCTAATATAATCATCCAAACCATCCAATCAATGGATTGAAGATGGTCCGCATTAGACTACAAGAGGTCCTATCAATGACCTAGACCCTCCATGTGGTCCCACCTGTCATTGTAGATCCCTCCCAAAATAATCACTTTGATTGGATGATCCTAGCCATCTGATCAATGACTAGGAAATGAATGATTCTTAATCAATACACTAGAAAAAGGCATCATCATTGTCCATCACATGGTGCCCACATTTGATTGCCCATCTCTATCAAGAGAATTACTTTGACCTGACTACAAGAACCATCCAAACAATTGCTAGGAAACTTGAAGTTCCATAATGATCATAGCCCTCAGATCGATGGCCAAAAAAATAGACGTTTTGCAGCAAGTGTGGATGTATTCACCCCTTGACTTTCCAGCTTCATGAACTCAGGAGTTTTGCTCTTCTTCTTCCTTTTTTTTTGTAGTTAAATTTCATTATTTGTGCCTGTTTGATAATTCAGCATTTAGTATTTAGTAAATTCAACAATTTAGATTAACCAAAGACAATAACTACACAATTCAAGAATTTAGCAATTGAAAATTGCCAAGTTCACTGATTCCGTGGAATGATTACCCAGCGTAGCCATCAAAAATTCCTTGACTTTCCAACTTCCTTAATTGGGGAGTTCTAACTTTTTTTTAATTGCCAAATTCAAGATTTGTGCCCATTTTATTAATTGGGAATTAGTAACTAGCAAATTTACCATTTCAGGTAAATCAAACACATTAATTACGAAATCAATGAATTTGGCTGAGGGCCCATCCAAACACCTCCTGAATAAGCTTTCTAAAAATCACCAATATAATGCATTATGGCATGTATAATGCATTGAAACTATAGTTAGATTAAGTGTTCCAAACACCTATCTTTAGCATCATAGATTATGCCATAATATTCTTTTCTTAATCTATTATCTACTCGACCATGAGCCAACCAAACAGGCCCCATGTGTGCAGTTTCGTGAGAGCTATCTATTGTTAACAGGGTTCCTACATCACTTTAACAACTTAATTATGGTTGAAATATACAGCTTAATAATTTCATCCACAAATTTTAGACACATTTGTGGTATACAATCAGGCAATGGCTTCTGGAAGATGGTGACCAAAAAAAAAAAAAAAGAAAGAAAGATGCCAAACCCGCTATTTGATCCAAATTCGCTAAAAGTGAAGAGATGAAGAAAACAAAGGCAAGGAATCAACAAGCATGAAAGATGGAATTATGGAAACATAGAAATATTAAATACCAACTGAGGAAAAGAATCTTGCCTCATGAGGATCCGATAGCACAATATCATCCGTTTCCTGATAGTCACCAACATCTTCCTCTGGATCCTCTTCATCGGTATTGTCCTCCCTATTTGATTCATCAAGACCAGCTGCAGAAGCCTCCTCCTTAGGCATTGTATTTTCATTTTCTGGATTGGAAGCATCCTGCATTTCAGGTTTAGCAGATTCATTTTCTACAGGAGGTTCATCAGTAAACTTTGATCACTTCTGTGTCTCTTTGTCACTCTCTTTGGCAGGGGCTTCTTCACGCTGCCTCTTCCATTGATTTCTTTCTCTTACAAATTTTATATGCAGTTTCTACATATAAAGGAAGCATCTTGATTGAATGAGATCAGAAGAGTGGGTCAAGGTAAGACTTAAATAATAAACAAACAAATTTTCTGTTCAGAACCTACCTCAAGAAATGCTAGAAGACGACAACCCATTTGGTACTGAAGCATTTCAAACATCGACTCAGCAAACAATGAAAGCTGCAAAAGGTGCAGTGGAATCACAAACAAGAAAAAAAACTTAACAAAAGCCATCAGAGATAACCAGCACTGTCAGCTCAGCTGCAACTTGGATTTAAGACAAGTTTGCGAAGGGATTTAAATTCCTTCTAAATGCGCGTTGACAAAACCTACATAAGGTATTTTCTTCTTTGGCAGGTACCCATAAAGGCATCTTTTAAAATGCAATAATATTGTATTCTATCTTTTAGCATTTAAATGGGATTTAAAATGCATTGAAACCTTTAGATACCACCTGTATGACATTGCAAACTTATTCACAAAATGTTACTGCACCTGGGTCTGCTCGGTATGAAGAAACCAAAGAGATCAACCAAATAGATATATATATATATATATATATATATATATATATATATATATATATATATATAAGAATGGTCTCAAAAACCTTATCGAGACCAAGTAGGTCAGGTCAATCAGCAATGCCATCTGCATTTCAAAATTAGGCGAACAGTAGACAATTGGGTAAATACATAGAAAAGAAAAAGCAACAAGCAAACCTCTCAAATGTTGATTCCTCAATATCATTTTCATTATAATCCAGGAGCGCATCCAATGATAGTGAAATTGAGCGAACACTATAAGAAAACTGTCCTTTACCGGTGGTCAAACCACCAGAAACCGCCAGCAAATCCTTTGTCCGCGGTTAGTTAACATCCAGTGAAGCTTCGATCGGTAAAGGATTTACTGGCGGTCAGGACTTTACTGACGATTGTGATGGACGCCGCTAAATCGTCAGTTTTTTGCTACACTACCAGAAAATTTGTCCAAAGCTACGAATAAAATCCGTAGCTAAATAGAAGTAGCCCCACAATACGACCATAGCCATGGAGCAAATCTTTCTGATTTTTTTTTTTTTAAAAAAGAAAAGTGAAATTGAAGACAATTTTCTGGCAGAAATGTACTGGAAACACAGATTTCAAAACAAAAATAATCGATTCACTTACCGAAGGAGTAAAGCCATTAAATGGATTTTTTTTAATTTTTTTTCCCTGCTTCTTAATCTGCTAATAGATTCCTAGCATTTCGAATATATGATGGAGAGAGTCTCTGGGCCTGTGCATATGATTGGATGCTCTTCTTTGCTTGCTGATGTAAAGATCTGAAAGCATAATTCCATCTACAAATACCTTGATCTTTCAGTGCTTCAACCGCTCCAACGCTAACAGCGACGATCCATGCTCTGCTAGTCGAACTCATCTCTGTCCTGCGCTGCTGCTTCTTGGGTTTGAAAAGAAGCGAATTTTGGTAGTGAAAGATTATATAAACAGACAAGGAAAGATGGGAGGTTACAAAAACCGGAGGCGGATTTTTGGTAGCAAGGTCCACCTAAATTTTGAATTTGGTTCAGTTTTACAACTATGGGCTAAAATAAGTTGTAAAAACACATAAACAGCGCGGAATTTACTACATATAGCAGCTGAGTTGGAAATCATAATAATGAAGGATAAATTTCTCATGAAGCATGCGCCTGAGGAAATGAAATTGGCAGTTGAGAAGCCATGCTGTTGTGAATTCTGTATAATGACAAATGAAGGTCCCCATTGTGGATGGATCATAGCTTGAAATCACACTGACTAGACGATCTGAGTAATCAGGATCCACTTGTCAGGTCTCTTTTGAGATTCTGAGTAATCAAGATCCACTTGATTGGAATTGGTAGGATTCACAATAAAGACATCCCTTGTGTCCATCCCTGGGCCCACCAAAACTTTGCCCTTTCTAATTCTATTGGTCAATCATCATGCAATACTTTGAGGACCCAGAGGCCAAAGATACGCACAATATTCTCCAAAGGGCAGGAGTTCACTTGGCATTCTCATGCAACTATTTCACAAGCATCTTTGCATCATCTCTCATGGCCAAAAATAAAAAATAAAAAATCATGCAGTGTCACCCTAAAATCAACAAAAAAGAAGCACTAGAACTACCAGCACAACTAATGCAACAAGTAGGATTACTCATTCCACAGCTTTATCATTCCATATTGGGGATCCTCCTTTCTTGTGTGGCTCTTTGAATAGGAAAAAGAATGGATCTGCCCACCCGTCGAGCAGGGACGAAAGTCGGCCTTAATGATCTGACGGTGCTGAGTGGAAGGGTCGTCGCTCAGCCATCCCACCCAATGAATCATTAGGATTCGTTTTCAATAGAATCTTCTGCAGTCACAGGTTCCGTTGTTCCCAGAGTGGGAAATTTTCTTGTCGCTCGGCTTCTTCCCCTTTTCACAAAGCGATTCTCGTAGTAGCGGCGAGCGAAATGGGAGCAACCTAAACCATGAAAACGGGGTTGTGGAGTTTGGAAATTTCTCACTCCCCCCAAGATAGCGGCGTTCGGCTGGTTGGTGGGCAAGAACAAGTCTGAAACAGAGGTGGGACTCGCATATGATTGCTACCCGCTTGTATAGACTTTTCCACCGTGGTCAACTACAAAGGTGGGACTACATAGTTCACAGGTCGAACTAGTCTAACCTACTTATGTTGAACCTCACTATCTGTCTAACAACGAGAAGTCATAAGTCGCCTGGCAAAACGATAGCGGACAATTTACGAGCTCGTGACACACAACCTATCTTTGCTTGCCCATAAACAGGTCAGATCAAACCTCTCAACCAATCGACACGCGTCGGTGGGAGTCGTTGCATACTTTGGGATTTTGGCATTCCAGCGCTCTGTTCTCCCACCCAGTCTAGGCATTCGTCGCTTCCAATGGTACCAATCGGGGTTTAGGGACTTTCACTCACGGACTCTCTAATCATGTCCTGTTGAATTTTACATTTTCGGTGTGGTGTCCAACTCAAGTCATAATAAAGTATGTTTCATTGCATTTACAATCATCATACCATGATATGAATCATTCACTCTAAATCATACAATGATCCAACACCTATGAACCATGCATATGAGATACACATGACTTGGCCAATCTAACTCCAATCTAGGATTCATTTCGCTATAAGACTTCATGCCACAAGTATGCTTTTTCTCAAGAATTAACTACATCAAAAGGAGGAAGGATAATTCTTTTAAACATTTTGTCAAACAGGTAACGGGCGGACTTTGCAAGGGACAGAGAGAAACCGATGGCAAAACTAAATCATCTCTATTATCCAATCTTCCATTAATAATCTCACTAACTAAATCAGAAAATCCAGTAAGAACCTTCAGAAAATCCAGCAATAACCTAACCCTATATTAGTAAATTCAGCAATCACCTAACCCTAAAGCAGAAAATCTAGCAATAACCTAACCCTAAAGCAGAAAATCCAGCAATAACCCAACCCTAAATGAAAATTCAGCAATAACCTAACCCTAAATGAAAATTCAGCAATCACATAACCCTAAATGAAAATCCAACAATAACCTAACCCTAAAACAGAAAATTCGGCAATAACCTAACCGTAAAACAGAAAATCCAGCAATCACCTAACCCTAAATGAAAATCCAGCAATAACCTAACCCTAAAACAGAAAATCCAGCAATAACCTAACCCTAAAACAGAAAATCCAGCAATCACCTAACCCTAAAACAGAAAATTCAGCAATAACCTAACCCTAAAACAAAAAATCCAGCAATCACCTAACCCTAAATGAAAATTCAGCAATAACCTAACCCTAAAATAGAAAATTCAGCAATTACCTAACCTTAAAATGAAAATCTAGCAATAACCTAACCCTAAAACAGAAAATCCAGCAATAAGCTATACGGAAATTAGAAAAATTCAGCAATAGGGTTTTCAAGGAAACCCCAACGTACATATACGCGTGCTCCTAATCTATGCACTCACCTATAACTATCAGAGGATTGGTTCTCAGCCTCAGCTTCTATTTCTTTTTCTTCTTCTTTTTCTTCTCAACTTCATACTCAACAAGAAAGAGAGTGTTGGAAATGGGATATTGAAAGAGTGTTTTTATGTTTTTATGTTTATGTTTATGTTTGGGAGGTGTTTTGTGATGTTTTTAAGAAGTGTAGGCTTATGGTAACAATATAACAGTGTTATTTAAGTAATTTGAACTAACGTATTCCAAGGAGTTTAAAAACATCGAGTTCATTCGAGTATATTTTCTCAAAATATACATGTGCATATCTATGCATAACTCACAATCCGGGTGTCCTATTGACATGCCATTTTCGCCAATAACTCCGTAACTTGACTACGGCCACAACGGTTAGGCTCTCGGACCTAACGGATTTTGAAAACTCGATGGTGGGGCTCCGCCAGATAAAATAAGGACATAATTGTCATTTCTCAAATTGTTTAATTTTAAGTCCGTATCTTAGAATTCGGACATCGGGTTGAAATACGGCTTGCGGATCGATAACAGAACAACACTATAATCAAGTCAAAACATTCTTGGGACCAATGGACTTACAGCCAATGGCTATCCAGTGTACTAACCAGATTTCGGGGCCTCGCGTCTTACAAGAGGATTCAATCATATAATAAGTTTAGATCAATAATAGCAGCACAAATCATAAGATGCATTTGGATTGTTGAATGGACCGAATCATATAACAAGTTCAAATCCATTGAAATGGCCCAAGCATGTCAGAGGTTTGGATCACCAGAAATGGGACAAATCATATGAACAGTTTGGATCATTTGTAAAGCTCAAAAGGTTCCTACAAAATTTAGGGCATGGATCAACTTAGCATATCCATTGCCATGGACCATGAAACACAGCTTCAATCATCTAATGAGTTTGGATCGCCGAATGAGCCAAATCATATCAACAATTCGAATCCATTGAATGGCCCAAGCATGTCAATATGTTTTATCCATCTAATAGTAGTGCGAATCATAAGATGAATTTGGATCGTTGAATGGGCCAAAACATATAAGAAATTCAAATCAACTTAAATGGCCAAGCATGTCAAAGGTTTGGATCACTACAAATGGGCCAAATCATATGAAAGGGTCCTACAAAATTTAGTGCATAGATCAACTTAGCATTTCCATTGCCATGTATCATAAAAAGAAGCTTCAATCATCTAGTGAGTTTGGATCATTACAAGCATATCATTAAATGAGCCTAATCATATGAACAATTCGGATCCACTGAATGGACAAAGCATGTCAATGTTTTTATCCATCGAAATGGCCCCTTTCAAAGTTTTGGTTAACTAGAAATGGGCCAAATCATATGAATTTGGATTGTTGTAAAAAGAAACCTAATTGTTTGAATTGTGTATAGAACTGAAGAAGGTAATACAAAATTAACGATGTGGATCACTAAGAACTAACCTCAAATATTACGAATAGATGGATCAACTTAACATATCCATTGGGATGGATCATGGAAAGAGGCTTCAATCGTATGATGAGTTTAGATCACTAACAGCAGCACGAATCATATGATGCATCTGGATTGCTAAATGGGTTGAATCATATAAGAAGTTCAAATCCACTGAAATGGCCCAAGCACGTCAAAGGTTCTGATCAATTGAAATGGCCCAAGCATGTCAAAGGTTTGGATCACTAGAAATGGGCCAAATCATATGAACAATTTGGATCATTTGTAAAGGTGAAGAGGGTCCTACAAAATTTAGGGCATGGGTCAACGTGGCAGATCCATTGCCATGGATCATTAAATTAGCTTCAATCATATGAAGAGTTTGGATCATGAAAAGCAGCTTCAACCATATGAAGACTTTGGATCATGAAAAGCAGCTTTAATCGTATGATGAGTTTGGATCATCGAATGAGCCAAATCACAAGAACAATTTTGGATCCACTGAATGACCCAAGCATGTCAATGTTTTTTATCCATCAAAATGGCCCATGTCAAAGGTTTCAATCGGTAGAAATGGGCTAAATCATATGAATTTGGATCGTTGTAAAAAGAAATCTGATTGTTTGAATTGTGTATAGAATTGAAGAGGGTCCTCAAAAATTAACGATGTGGATCACTAAGAACCAACTTCAAATATTACGAATAGATGGATCAACTTAACATATCCATTGGTTTCTTTATTAACTAATCGCAATGGGATCAGCCCCCCTCCTCTTTTTGTCCGTCTCAATGTCGAACTCATGTACATGCATGAATGGTGTCGACTTGAAAGAGTGAGAACAGTCTCAATTGCTGACTTCCTTAAATGTGGGTGGACAACTGCAGCTTTGGCAACAAAACCATTTTTTTCGAACATTAAAAATCTCAACACATCGAAAGGGAGCCACAAAGAAACAACTACAACCACATGAAAATAATCCATTTTATACGTCAATGATCTAAAAATCAAGCAGTACTTACCATATCAATGTCCTCTTCCATTATCGAAGCAAACTTCATTATAGGATGTTTAGAATAACAAAGGTCTCTTATTCTAATCAATTTTTGGAAAAAATAAATAAATAAATTTTGCAGAAAATAAGTGTTAAATCCTCATTCGGAAACTAGTAGACTACCGCCATTACCAGTTAAAAAAATGAGAGAGGACAATGCAGTGCTCTTAACTTATTACTTTTCTACAGTGAAATGCATATTGGATTAGGAATGACTGCTAGCTGGGTAACTTTAAAAAGGTGTGGCCAGCCTGAAACCACTTCTTCACATAAGGTGTAGAAAATCCATTGCAATGAACAGAAATATGTTAGAGGTATCAATAGTACCACTTCTTCATATTAATAAGTGACGAACATAAATATGTTAGAGGTATCAATAGTACGTACAAAATGAAAAAAGAGAGAGAGAGAGAGAGAGAGAGAGAGAGAAAAAAAGGAGGTTTTTAACTGGACAATAAGATGACATTTTGACCGTGCTGTCTGAAGACGAATTCTTAGATGACAGGAACCACTCACTACATTTTTCACCATTATTCTCAATGTAAAGTCTCAGTGCTGTCACTAAGAGAAAAGTTTTCTAGCAGAGAGTTATGGTAACTAAGGCAAAGGGATCAGTTCGATTAATATCTTGTAGTCCTTTTCTTGTGCCCATCTCCTTGTCAAGAGGTGTGCTGAGAAGAAAGACTTATCTCTAAGTAAATTCAGTCCCCGGCTTACAAATATAAATGGATAATTGACACGATAAAGCCTCCGGAAGTAGATATTGCAGAGTAGATAAAAATATGTAGGATGATGAATCCAAATAAGCTACAAGGAAGTTCATGACATGTTGCAATGAGAAACAGTTTGGATAAATAAGATGAAGAAGAAGACTTACTTTTTAATTAAATCATATAAGAGATGGAATCATAAAAAAAGCTAGATATTCAA
This sequence comes from Magnolia kwangsiensis, assembly GCA_037074715.1. Classification (NCBI taxonomy): domain Eukaryota; kingdom Viridiplantae; phylum Streptophyta; class Magnoliopsida; order Magnoliales; family Magnoliaceae; genus Magnolia; species Magnolia kwangsiensis. Next base: position 33,170 of record CM073583.1, read on the forward strand.
CACAGAAACAAGAAACCGAAAATTGACTCTGAGATTAGACATGGACTGTTCTGTAATAAAGTAACTTTTAATCCCTGAAAACCTCTTAAAACAGCAGCTTATCGCCATGTCCCAGTCCAAAATAACCAGTATATGACAAAAATCAAGAAAACGAAACATATGAAATTACTTAAAAGAAACTCAAAATTACATACAAAGTTAAATATAACTCGAATTTTGTATTAGGAGAATATTAATAGCTGACGAATGACTCCAGAGAGCAACTCCAGCTTTGCGAGTAACCCACGAGGAGGGGGATCAAACTCGTGTCTATGAGGAGCAAACCCACAACCAAAGTCGTTCACCCCAGCTCGTGATAGGTAATTCACAGGGAGGGGGATCACACTCGTGTCTATGGGGAGCAAACCCACGACCAAAGCCATTCACCCAAACTCGTGACGAGTTTTGGAAAGATTTATATATATATAAAGGATGCCCCTGTCCCTTTAAGGTGAGACCATTCCCTGCAGATGCATGCAATCACTCGCAAACCACGTGCATCAGAAAATGCACATGGAAGGAACTGAACTCAGTCATTAAGCGACATGAGCATACGCCTATAGGAGCAGGATTAAGTTTGAAAGGAATGGACAGGTGTAAGCTTACTAGTGAACACTGAAATTGAGGGTTAAAATTTTAGGAATATCGAGATGTGAGGATTAAAAATAAAAACTTACACTGATACACAGCATGTTGAACAGAGTAACTCGAGTCAGACCAAGTTAGGGCTGACCTGACTCGACCCAGTTTTGAAATAGACCTGACCCAAACTCGACCCAACTCAGTACCAAGTCCAGCATGCCTGACCCGATCTGAGTTTGGGTCTGTTAGTAGGATAGATAACATACTTACCATAAATAAATTATACAGTTATTTAGGAAACAGATTTGTAAATATCGTTGCTGTAATTAGGGGATATAGATGTTTTAATTAGGGGATATAGATGTTGTTGTAATTAGGGGATATAGATGTTGTAATTAGATGCTATTATGTTGTAATTAAGGGATATAGATGTTGCTGTAATTAGGTGATATTATGCTGTAATTAGGGGATATAGATGTTGTTGTAATTAGGGGATATAGATGCTGTAATTATGATTTTTATATAAGAAAAGGACCACTCGATTGAGGGTCATTGAGCAAATCTGACATGGTATCAGAGCCACTCTCTACAACCTTGTATTTGGTCAAATTTTCGTGGTTCTAGGCTCTGGTTTTCTGGTTTCTTGGGTGTGGGTTTTGGTTTGTAGTTTTTTTTTTTTTTTTTTTGTGCATTTTGAGAGATTCTAGTTATGGCTAAATACTCCAACTCAAAAGTCTTTCAAACTCAGTTTACAAGGAAGAATTATGCTGCCTGGGAGTTTCAGTTTCAACTTTTTGTCATGAGAAAGGAGTTGTGGGGTCATGTTGATGGGAGTGATCCAACACATGTCCTTCTCATGTCAAGCTAATTGGGTGTAAGTGGGTTTTTTCTATGAAACTTCAGCCTGATGGGTCTGTGGATTGTTATAAGGCTCGTTTGGTTGCCCTTGGTAACCGTCAGGAGTATGGGGTTGACTATGAGGAGACTTTTGCTCCTGTCGTTAAAATGACAACCGTGCGTACTATTATTGCCATTGCAGCCGCTCAGGGATGGTCCCTTTGCCAGATGGATGTGAAGAACGCATTTCTTCACGGTGATTTACAGGAAGATGTTTACATGACACCTCCTCCTGGCCTCTGCTCGTCGTCGACGTCGAATGTGTGTAAGCTGAAGCGCTCCCATTCGCCCAAACTTCTGATGGGTTTTGAGAAATATATATATATTTTTTTAATAACGACAGGGTGTCCCTATTCCTTTAAGGCGAGACCATTTCCTGCAAATGCATGCAATCACCCGCCAACCACATGCATCAAAAAATCCACAGAGAGGGAATTGAACTCAATCATTGAGTGTCATGACCATATGCCTATAGGAGCGGGATCAAGCTTGAAAGGGTTGGACAGGCATAGGCTTAATAGTAAATACTGAAATTGAAGGTTAAAATTTTAGGAATATCTAGACGTGAGGATTAAAAACAAAAACTTTCTCTGATACATAGCATGTAGAACAAGGTGACAAGTCAAGTCGGACCAAGTTAGGGTTGAACCGACTCGACCTAGTTTTGAAATAGACCTGACCCGAACTCAACCCAACTCGGTACCAAGTCCAACATGCCTGACCCTCTAACCCGGTCACGGGTAATGAGTTGGGTTGAGTCAGCATCGAGTTGGGTCAGGTGTGGCGAGTCTCCAGATGCATGCAATCACCCGCCAACCACATGCATCAAAAAATCCACAGAGAGGGAATTGAACTCGGTCGTTAAGCATCATGACCATATACCTATAGGAGCGGGATCAAGCTTGAAAGGGATGGACAAGCGTAGGCTTAATAATAAATACCGAAATTAAAGGTCAAAATTTCAGGATCATCCAGATGTGAGGATTAAAAACAAAAACTTTCCCTGATACACAGCGTGTAGAACAAGGCAACAAGTTGAGTCGGACCAAGTTAGGGTTCAACCGACTCGACCCGGTTTTGAAATAAACCTGACCCGAACTCGACCCAACTCGGTACCAAGTTTAGCATGCTTGACCTGATCTGGGTCCGGGTTCGCCTGGACTAACCCAGACTGAGTTCGACCCAGTAATGAGTTGGGTTGAGTCACCCAAGTCGGGTCAGGTGTTGCGAGTCTCCAGATGTGAGGATTACAAAAAAAAAAAAAAAAAAAAAAAAAAAAACTTCCTCAGTTACACTACGTGCATCGAGTAATCCATGAGGAGGGGAATCGAACTCGTGTCTGTGGGGAGCAAACCCACGACCAAAGTCGTTCACCAAAACTCATAACAGGTAATCCACGGGGAAGGGAATCAAACTCGTGTCTGTGGGGAGCAAACCCACGACCAAAGTCATTCGCCCCAACTCATGATAGGTAATCCAAGTGGAGGGGAATCATACTCGCGTATATGGGGAGCAAACCCACGACCAAAGCCATTTGGCAAACCCCATATCGTATGAGCACCATATTATTATGCACAGAGAAACATATAATTTAAGGCAAGACTTGGAAGCATTTGGATTCAAGGATAATAATAAGCATGGTTTAAAAGCAGCACCCACACCAATTTCACCTTTTCCTCGAGAATCCCACCAACCACCTTATTTTCCGACACCACCTCATCCTGAAAACCTTGCAACAACTATTAGAAAACCTCTCATATTGCAGCATGTTTAGAAATCTGAAAACTCAACTGACTCTCAATGTTCAGCCATTGTCCAATCCTGTACCCAACTCAATAACTAGATCCAAAGACCTAATGGGTACCAAAACTCAAGTGGATCCAAGTCTTCAATGCTATAGCAGCTCCAGGAGAACCAAACCGGGTTAGCTAAGCCCAGGTATGGGCACTTGGAACCGACCCAAACCCAACCCATCTGCAGCCATATCAACAAACTTTTCCAAGAGGTTTAGGCAATGTTGTCTATTAGGCATCGCATGTGTAGACCAATGGGATATAAAAGTTGTCCATCATCTATGTCCGAATGTCAATATACTCTCACTAAAATTTAAATAGTAGGTTCCCCTAGGGTATTTGGGTTTACCTAGTGAATCTGACCCGATTTTAATGGGTATGGGCACTTGGAACCGACCCAAACCCAACCCATCCGCAGCCATATCAACAAACTTTTCCAAGAGGTTTAGGCAATGTTGTCTACTATGCATCGCATGTGTAGACCAATGGGATATAAAAGTTGTCCATCATCTATGTCCGATTGTCAATATACTCTCAATAAATTTTAAATAGTAGGTTCCCCTAGGGTATTTGGGTTTGCCTAGTGAATCTGGCCCGATTTTAATGGGTATAGGTCTCGTTTATTGGGCAAATTACTAAATCAGGTCAGGTTCACGTCTCACATTTTCGGAACCTAGGATTCCTTTCAAATCCATTTAGGAATTGAAACATCTGAATCGTATAAACAATTTTGATCCACTGAATGGCCCAAGCATTTCAATGTTTTTAATCCATCGAAATGGCCCATTTCAAAGGTTTGGATAATTAGAAATGTGCCAAATTATATGAATTTAGATCGTTGTAAAAAGAAACCTGATATTTGAATTGTTTAAAGAACTGAAGAGGGTCCTACAAAATTAACGATGTGTATCACTAAGAACCAACCTCAAATATTATGAATAGATGGATCAACTTAACATATCTATTGGGATGGGTCAAGGAAAGAGGTTTCCATCATATGATAAGTTTAGATCACTAATATCAGCGCGAATCATAAGATGCATTTGGATCGCTGAATGGGCCAAAACATAAAAGAAATTCAAATCAACTGAAATGGCCCAAGCATGTCAAAGGTTTGGATCAGTACAAATGGGCCGAATCATATGAACAGTTTGGATCGTTTGTAAGGCTTAAGAGGGTCCTACAAAATTTAACGCATGGATCAATCATATCCATTGCCATGGATCATTAAAAACAACTTCAATCATCTGATGAGTTTTGATCATTAAAAGCAGCATCAATTGAGTTTGGATTGGCAAATGAGTCGAATCATGTCAACAATTCGGATCCATTGAATGGCCCAAGCATGTCAATGTTTTTAATCCATCGAAATGGCCCATTTAAAAGGTTTGGATCACTAGAAATGGGCTAAATGATATGAATTTTGATCGTTGTAAAAAGAAACCTAATTGTTTGAATTGTGTATAGAACTGAAGAGGGACCTATAAAATTAAGAATGTGGATCATTAAGAACGAACCTCAGCTATTATGAATTGATGGATCAACTGAAAATATCTATTAGGATGGTTCATCGAAAGAGGCTTCAATCATATGATGAGTTTAGATCTTTAATAGCAGTATGAATCATGAGATGCATTTGGATCGCTGAATGGGCCGAATCGTCAAAGGTTTGGATCACTAGAAATGGGCCAAATCATATGAACTGTTTGGATCGTTTGTAAAGCTGAAGAGTTTCGTACAAAATTTAGGGCATGGATCAGCTTAGCATATCCATTGCCATGGATCATGAAAAGCAGCTTCAATCATACGATTAGGTTGGATTGCGAATGACCCGAATCATATAAACAACTTCGATCCACTGAATGGCCCAAGCATGTCAATGTTTTTTATCGATCGAAATGGCCCATTTCAAAGGTTTGGATCATTAGAAATGGGCGCCAAACATATGAATTTAAATCGTTGTAAAAAGAAACCTGATTGTTTGAATTGTGATTGTTTGAATTGTGTAAAGAACTGAAGAGGGTCCTACAAATTTAACGATGTGTATCACTGATATTATGAATAGATGGATCAACTTAACATATTAATTGGGATGGGTCAAGGAAAGAGGTTTCATTCATATGATGAGTTTAGATCACTAATATTAGCGCGAATCATAAGATGCATTTGGATCACTAAATGGTCCAAAACATATAAGAAATTCAAATCAACTGAAATGGCCCAAGCATGTAAAAGGCTTGGATCACTACAAATGGGCAAAATCATATGAACAGTTTGGATCATTTGTAAAGCTTAAGAGGGTCCTACAAAATTTAGCAAATGGATCCACTTAGCAGATCCATTGCCATGGATCATGAAAAGCAGCTTCAATTATCTGACGTGTTTGGATCATTATAAGCAGCATCAATAGCATAATGAGATTGGATCGTCGAATGAGCCGAATCATATCAACAATTCAGATCCACTGAATGGCCCAAGCATTTCAATGTTTTTTATCTATCGAAATGGCCCATTTCAAAGGTTTGGATCACTAGAAATGGGCCAAATGATATGAATTTGGATCGTTGTAAAAAGAAACCCGATTGCCACAATTGTGTATAGAACTGAAGAGGGTCCTACAAAATTAACAATGTGGATCACTGAGCACCAACCTCAAATATTACGAACAGATGGATCAACGTAACATATTCATTGGGATGGGTCATGGAAAGAGGCTTCAATCATATGATGAGTTTATATCACTAACAACAGCACGAATCATACGATGCATTTGGATCACTAAATGGGACGAATCATATAAGAAGTTCAAATCCGCTGAAATGGTCCAAGACATTAAAGGTTTTGATCCATTAAAATGGCCCACACATGCAAAAGGTTTGGACCACTAGAAATTGACCAGATCATATGAACAGTTTAGATCATTTCTAAAGTTGAAGAGGGTCCTAGCAAAATTTAGGGCATGGATCAACTTAACATAAGCATTCACATGTATAATAAAAAGCAACTTCAATCATATAATGAGTTTGGATCATGAAAAGCAGCATCAATTGTATGATGAGTTTGGATGGCAAATGAGTTGAATCATATAAACAATTTCGATCCACTGAACGGCCCAAGCATATCAATGTTTTTTATCCATCAAAATGGCCCATTTCAAAGGTTTGGATAATTATAAATGGGCCAAATCATATGAATTTTGATCATTGTAAAAAGAATCCTGATTGTTTGAATTATGTAAAGAACTGAAGAGGGTCCTACGAAATTAACAATGTGTATCACTGAGAACCAATCTCAAATATTTTGAATAGATGGATCAACTTAACATATCCATTGGGATGGGTCAAGCAAAGAGGTTTCAATCATATGATGAGTTTAGATCACTAATAGCAACGTAAATCATAAGATGCATTTGGATCACTGAATGGGCTGAAATTTATAAGAAATTCAAATCAACTGAAATGACCCAAGCATGTCAAAGGTTTGGATCACTACAAATGGGCCAAATCATATGAACAGTTTGGATCGTTTGTAAAGCTTAAGAGGGTCCTACAAAATTTAGTGCATGGATCATGAAAAGCAGCTTTAATCATCTGATGAGTTTGGATCATTAAAAGCAACATCAATTGTATAACGAGTTTGGATCATTAAAAGCAACATCAATTGTATAATGAGTTTGGATCACCGAATGAGCCGAATCATATCAACAATTCGGATCCATTGAATGGCTCAAGCATGTCAATGTTTTTATCCATCGAAATGGTCCATTCCAAAGGTTTGGATCACTAAAAATAGGCCAAATGATGTGAATTTGGATTGTTGTAAAAAGAAACCCGATTGCTTCAATTGTGTATCGAATTGAAGAGACACCTACAAAATTAACAATGTGGATCACTAAGAACCAACCTCAAATATTATGAATGGATGGATCAACTTAACATATCCATTACGATGGTTCATGGAAAGAGGCTTCAATCATATGATGAGTTTAGATCATTAAAGCAGCATGAATCATGAGATACATTTGGATCGCTGAATGGGCCGAATCGTCAAAGGTATGGATCACTAGAAATGGGCCAAATCATATGAACTGTTTGGATCGTTTGTAAAGATGAAGAGGGTTGTACAAAATTTAGTACATGGATCAATTTAGCATATCCATTGCCATAGATCATGAAAAGCAGCATCAATCATATGCTAAGTTTAGATCATTAATAGCAACTTCAATCGTATGATGAGCATGTCAAAGGTTTGGATCACTAGAAATGAGCCAAATCATATGAACTATTTGGATCGTTTGTAAAGATGAAGAGGGTCGTACAAAATGTAGGGCATGGATCAACTTCGCATATCCATTGCCATAGATCATGAAAAGCAGCATCAATCATATGATGAGTTTAGATCATTAATAGCAACTTCAATCGTATGATGAGCATGTTAATGTTTTTATCCATCAAAATGGCCCCCTTCAAAGGTTTGGATAACTAGAAATGGGCCCAAATCATATGAATTTGGATCGTCGTAAAAAGAACCTGATTGTTTGAATTGTGTAAGGAACTGAAGAGGGTCCTACAAATTAACAATGTGGATCACTGAGAACTAACCTCAAATATTACGAATAGATGGATCAACTTAACATATCCATTGGGATGGATATGTAAAGAGGCTTCAATCATATGATGAGTTTAGATTACTAACAGCAGCACGAATCATATGATGCATCGGGATTGTTAAATGGGCCGAATCATATAAGAAGTTCAAATCCACTGAAATGGCCCAAGCACATCAAAGGTTTTGATCAATTGAAATGGCCTAAGCATGTCAAAGGTTTGGATCACCAGAAATGGGCCAAATCATATGAACAATTTGGATCATTTGTAAATGTGAAGAGGGTCCTACAAAATTTAGGGCATGGATGAACTTGGCATATCCATTGCCATGGATCATGAAAATCAGCTTCAACCATATGAAGAGTTTGGATCATAAAAAAAATCTTAAACCATATGAAGAGTTTGGATCATGAAAAGCAGCTTCAATCGTATGATGAGTTCGGATCATTATATGAGCCAAATCACAAGAACAATTTGGATCCACTGAATGGCCCAAGCATGTCAATGTTTTTTATCCATTGAAATGGCCCATGCCAAAGGTTTCGATCACTAGAAATGGGCTAAATCATATGAATTTGGATCGTTGTAAAAAGAAATTTGATTGTTTGAATTGTTTATAGAACTGAAGAGGGTCCTACAAAATTGAACAATGTGGATCACTAGGAACCAACTTCAAATATTACGAATATATGGATCAACTTAACATATCCATCGGGATGGGTCAAGGAAAGAGGCTTGAGTCATATGATGAGTTCAAATCACTAACAACAACACGAATCATATGATGCATTTGAATTGTTGAATGGGCCGAATCATATAAGAAGCTGAAATGGAACAAGCACGCCAAGGGTTTTGATCCATTTAAATGGCCGAAGCATGTCAAAGGTTTGGATAACTAGAAATGGGCCAAATCAGATACACCGTTTGGATCATTTATAAAGCTAAAGAGGGTCCTACAAATTTTAGCACATTGATCAACTTAACATATCCATTACCATGGATCATGAAAAGCAGCTTTAATCATATGATGAGTTTAGATCATGAAAAGCAACTTCAATCGTATGGTGAGTTTAGATCGGTGAAGGCGGCAAATCCGATAAATAATTTGGATCTACTGAATGGCCCAAGCATGTCAATGTTTTTTATTTGGCTTGGATAATTGAAAATGGGCCCCTTGTGCATGATTCATGCATTCAATTGTCTCTAACGAGCGAAACCACAATTACGGATCCACAAAGGGTTGTGTCACAAAATAGGCCAAACCATATAAACGGTTTTGATTGTCGAAAACAGACTCTACCATATCAACAATTTGAATCACTGAGAACTTGTCAATCGTATGATTAGTAGGGATTGTTGAAAAGCACAATGATATGCCAAGATTCCTCTCCTCCCATAATGATTTTTTGTTTTTGTGCAAACCAACAAAGAATGTAAAACATTCATTCATTGACTTTGTAAACAGAGGCCTAAGTTTACCAATTGATTTTTATCCAAACAAATGAAGAGGTTTAGATCACTTAAAATAGACAATCATATGAATGATTTTAATCCCCTGAATAGGTGCACTCGTATTAAAGTTTTGAGTGACCGAAAATGAGCCCAATATAAGAATAATTTGAAATACCAACCATTTTTGTGCATGTGGCACCCAATGAATGATTTGTTGAGCACAAGACTAAACTATATAGATGGTTTGGATCACATAAACGTAGCAATCAAATGAATGGTTTGGATTGAAAACAACTCCAATCATTTGAACAGTTTATAGCACTAAATAAGGGCCCTACAATATAGAAATATTGACTAATGTGAACCAACTCAATCAAATGAAAGATATGGATCAACTTAGCATATCAATTACCTTCGATCAATGAAAATGGACTCATATGATGAGTCCAGATCACTAAAGGAGGCTTAAATCATATTAAGCATTTTGATAAACAGATATGAGCCCAATCAGATGAATGGTTTGGACTTGTTGAAAATGCCAAATCATATCATAGGTTTAGATCACTAGAAACATGGCAAATCATACAAGCAATTTCGATCATCGTAAACAGACCTAATCATATTAATAGTTTGTATCACTAATATGGGTCAACCATATGAATAGACAGAATTGGAGAAGATACGCCCAAGCATATCAATGGTTTGGATCATTCAAATTGGACACTTATGGATATAGTTTTGACCACTGGAAATGGTCTATATGATATTAACGTTTGGATCATTGAAACCAGGCCCAATTATGTAAAAGATTTGGCATACAAAATAAGGGCCCTATCATAAGACCACTAAGGATTACTAAAAATTTTAGCTCATTCATATAAAAAGTTTAGATCATTGAATGTGATGCCTACCCTATGAAACCAGCCAATTGCAGTTGACCTAGGCACCAACTATCTTGAAAATGAAAGGTTGCAAGTCTAAACTTAGTAGCTAACAAATTGACAGTTAAGAAGGGAAATACTTCAACAATCTTCATTCAATGGCAAAATGTCAAAATATTCTATGAATAAATTCCTCCACCCATAACAATTTTTAGTGGATGTCGAATCCTACAAGCATTGTAAAACATCAATAGATTTGATTGTTGGACATAGATCTTGGCATCCAACTAGCATGGTACGGCATCCTAATTTCAACACCCGACTGGAAAACACTGTCAGCATTTTATGTTGGGTAGCCAAAAAGGATTCTTGTGGCTAACCTAATTGCTTGGGATAAGGCGGATGGTGATGATGATGATTTGAAGTTGTGTATCCATAATAAAAACTTCAAATAATACCCTTGTATTTTTGCACAGGCAATGACAAATTGATTCTTCAATGGTTAGAGCTAGTTACCAATTATTTCCAATGCCCATATAGAGATCAATGCAGGTTCCATAATCAACCGCTCCATCTCATCAATAATGATATCAGCAAAAAGATAGCGGCATCAGGCCCCATGCCCATACAAGTGAGACCCATGGCTCAGTTATACACACTGTCAACCACCATGGATGAAGCCACACAAATTGCCCAGATGGGACAATGTTAAGCCTTCCAATGGTGGCCACTAAATGGACAATCAACAAAATAGCATGACAAACATTTTTACTTGAAAGATTGGATGCGAGGATCTTCCACTCTTGGATTTTTATTTTATTTTTTTTGGAGGAACTTTTCCCCATGATTGGGACAATAAAACCAACGTTTTACAATCATTAAAATGTCGGGCCCGCAGCTCTGCACTCTAGACTCCAGGTGATAATACATATAAGGCAGGGGATCATATAGTCCCTCACTTCTCATAAACATCCAAAATTCGCACACTAGTATCAACGTCTATTTAGTTCGATCACATTTCCCAACACCAAAAAAAAAAAGAAAAAAGAGTTAACCTGTCACCTTTAAACCCAAATAAAGCGAAAATCAAAACCTTAGAAACAGAACTTCACCGCAATTCAACCATCAAAAGCCCTAAAAGCACTGAGACGCAGCAGATCAAAGAAACGAGATGCTAACCTGAAAAAGCGATACATCAGCAACGACATCTTGAGATGGAGCCACAGACATCAATGACGGAGATGCTGTTGATTTTCCAGAACCCATCTCTACTCACAGGCTAGGATATCCAGTGATTTAGACGTAGCCCGGTTTTTCTTGTGTTGTCAAGATGCCCGAAATATCCAGGACGCTAGCTTTTTCAGGCGGGCCTTCAACGAGGTTCTCCGAGGCATGCCGTTGGAGGGGCCCGTCTAGACAGATAGGGTCCCTAGACGAGAGAGAGGGAGAGAGGGTTAGAGAGTGAATACGGACAGATGAGACAGAGAGAGAGGGTTGGCAGAGAACACGGATAGAGAGGGTCGAGAAAAAAGAGATTGCGGGTCGATCGAGAGAGAGAGGAGGAGGGAGGGAAGGAGGGAAGGAGGGAGGGAGAGAGGAGAGTCGCTGCGGCGAGAGAGAGAGAGAGAGAGAGAGAGAGAGAGAGAGAGAGTGGGAGAGTCGCTGTGGGTCGAGAGGGAGGGGAGTAGAGTCGCCGCGGGGAGAGAGAGAGAGAGGAGACACGGCGCTTTAATGGAAAGGGTTTAATAAAAGGGTGAAAGAACAAGGAAGGTGGAGAGAAAAATTCGACCGTTAAAAGATTTGCTTGCGCAGTAAGCAAGATTAGGTTAAGTGGGCCCCCTGTGATTTTGGTGAGAAATCCACCGTCCATTCGTTTTTTCATGACATCTTATGGCATGACGCAACGATTAAAGCAGATCCAAAACCCAAGTGGGTCGCATATCAAAGAAAAAGTGCGGCGGTTTGGCTAGTGACACTGGCTAGTGGTCGGTGCTCTGTGGTACCCACTGTGATGTATTTGTTTTTATCCACACCATCCATTCATTTTTAAATATCATTTTATGTCTTAATCTGAAAAATGAGGAAGATGTAAATCTCATTGGAAAAAAGTAGCGATTGAATACTCACCGTTTAAAATCTCCTAGCCCGAGGATACTATTTATTTGATATGGAACCTGTTGATTGGCCATATGTTCCTACCTAGACGAAGGGAAAAAATAAATATCGACTTGATCCGAAACTTTTGTAGTCCTGATAAGTTTATAATAGCAGGAGTTTAATCAACATCGTGAGGGTCACTTGAGATTTTGATTTACCTCATTTTGTGCCCGTGCCATGGAATGATCTGGAAAATGGGTAGCTGGCATGCATGAAACATATACATCATGGTGGTGGGGCCCATAGATTACCTGGGTAGATGGCATGGATGAAACATGCATCATAGCGATGGGGCCCACGGATTACCGATCTAGTGGTAGGGTCACTAATCAATCCATTTTAAAGAAAAAATGACTAGGGAAATGCCTAATTTGAAACGCATCCATGTCTATGGCGTGATGTGTACTGGCCATCTATTTTTGTTAGGATAGGATGAAAAAAACAAAATATTGAGCTAATACAAAACGTAGGTGGATATTAAATTCTCATTGTTTCCTATCTTGCTGCCTACTCGAGTTTTGGCTATCCTGTACCGTCCAGCCATTTTATCATGTCATTTCAAGTAAATACTTACCTCTGGTGAATCATGCCAAAATATAAAAGGGTGATTGGATGCCGACTATAAAAAAAAAACTTCCAAAGGTATATCCTAATGTTTTTTTCCATAAATTGATGAATAAAGTAACACAGACTTGGATAAAAGGAATAAAACTTTTGTCGCCACGTAAAGATTTTAATGGTGGGCATTTAATCACAATTGTTTTCTATGGTATAGTCCATATGAGATTTGGATAGTTTCATTTTTATATTCATGCATTAAAATGAGCTGAAAAGACAAATGAACAGTGCACATATATAACACATAATAAATTGATGTGGGTCAGGCGAACTTAGTGTTACTCTGATAGACTACCCTACATGCTCCCATGCTCCCATGTGGTGCCGACACACATGCGCGCACACACACACATATATATAGAGAGAGAGATGCTCTCTCACATCTAGTTTGACTATTCAACGAGGTGCAGCCGGTTGTACATTGAATATAAAAAACTTCTTTTTATTCGTATGTAATGCCTCCTCTTGAGAGAACGCATGGTGTCAAGTTTTATACAGGTACAGTGTGAATAAGTGTCACATATCCAATCCGATTATCAGGTAAGACATACTGAATTAATTTTATCAGCAAAAACTTGGTAAAGGATTCTAATTACTTTAGCTACCCATGCAAATTGAATATGAAATGTTAGAATGAATTTCGAACCACCCAATATGCTTGTAGGAGAATATATTATTATTAATTACAAAAAATATATATTTTTTATATATATTTCTCATGCTTATATGATTATAAAGGACCTTAAATGTTTAACTGACCCGATTTGTTACCCATATAATAGATAACCATGGTAAATCATAAGCATAAAACTTCTCTAAATATTTCAGTTTCTTTTAAAACAAGCTTTCTTAATCTCTTTTTTTCTCTCTTCACTTAATCCCTCCCTCGTTTATTAATGCACTCTCCGCCTCATTTATTGATGATCTCTTCCCTGGAAACGAAGCCCAAAGCATCTGGTTGCAGGCATCCGGTTGTAACTGGAAGCTAGGTGGGGCCCACTATGATGTTTGCTATAAATCTATCCCACCCATCAATTTCGCTAGATCATATTAGGACGTTGACCCAACAATGATATAGATCCAAAACTATGGTGGGCCACATGACAAGAAAAGGTGAGGATTGAACTTCCGCTGTTGAAATATCCATGCGGCAACAAAAGTTTTGGATCTTAATTTTTTTCTTTTTTTTTTTTTGGTTATAATTTCAGTTCATCCCAATAAAAATGACCTCATGACTCGTGAGCATGCTGGATGGAAAATAAACGTTATTGTAGGCCCAGGAATATTTCAATGGTGGACATTCAATATCCATTGTTTCCTATGATGTGGTCCACTTGAGAACCGAATCTGCTTTATTTTTAGTCAGTTACACTAAAATGACATGTAAAAGCGGATGCACAGCCTGGATATATATATATATATATATATATATATATATATATATATATATATATATATCATGATGTGCCATGTGGTTTGAGAAACACTCGCCGCCTGTGTTGCGCGGGTAACACCTAATCCACTTCTCACTGTTATGAGAGAAATTAAAATTTTTATCAGAAAGATTGCCTACGATGAATTTTATGAGAAACTAAAAATTTTATGAGAAAATCTAAAACTTACCTTCCCAACTTAAACGTTCGACATGGGGACAAGTATTTGAGGATCAAAATACCCCTAGCTTCCTTTCAGAAGCGACAGATTAGCTGGTATGTGAAGACGAGCCAATGGCAGGTGGTCAATGCTATGTGGACCCTACCACAATATGTGTTTCATCCATGCTGTCTATCTAATTTGACATATCACTTTACTGCGCCTGAGTCCAAAAATGAGGTCAAATCTCAAGTGGACCACATTATAGGAAACAATGTTGAATAAGAGTCGACCATTAAAAACATTTCAGGGGCTATAAAAGCTTTGGATCAAATTAATCTTTATTTTTTCTCTTCATCTGGTCCTGTATGACCTAATGACCAGATTGGATGTCAAATAAACAGTATAGAGGGCCTTAGGAGGATTTTAATAGTGGATGTCCAATCACTACTGTTTTCATGTGGTGTGATTCACCTGAGACTTATATGCCTCTCATTTTCGAGATCAAGCCATAACATGATCAGTAAATATGGATAAACGGAATGGATGAAACACATACATCATAGTGGGTCCTACAGATCACCGACCACCAATGACGAAGCTAGTGGTGGGGGGGGGGGGGGGGGAGAGTAGCCAATCTGTTTCCGACGCGGATTAGATACTGACATGTTGAATTGGCTACGAAGTGACATCACCAAGTTTTGTGGGCCCCACTATGATGTATGTATTATATCCACACCGTCCATCTATTTTTAGATACCATTTTAGGATATAAACCAAAGAATGAGGCAAATAAAAATTTGTAGTGGACCCACCAAAGAAAACAGTGGGGAGAGTGATTCCCACTGTTGAAACTATCCTAAGGCCTATCATAATGTTTATTTGAAATCGAACCTGTTCAAAAGTTAACAAATATCAACTTGATGTAAAACTTTGTGGCCTTTGGAAGTTTTTAATGGTGAGCGTCATTGTCCCACTGTTTTCAGTGCTGGGGTCCACTGGAGATTTGGATTTAACTCATTCTTTGGATAAAGCCCTAAAATGATCTCTCCGAATGGATAAAAGGTGTGGATACAAAACATACATCATGGTGGGGCCGCACTCGTCTTTACACGGCAGCCAATCCACTTTCGAAAGGAAGGCAGGGGTATTTTGGTCCTCAAATGCTCGTCTGCACGTCCAACGATCTAAGTTGGGAAGGTAAGTTTTGTACTTTCAGAAAAAGAAATATGGTCAAAAGTTGCGTCTATCGTGGTCAATTTCTCTTTTTATAGAAACAATAATGGTTTGACGAGCGTACACCCCTTTCAAATTTTGAAATGGCCCACCATGATGTGTTCAATAGATCTACTCCGATCATTAGATGTGCAATGCCATGTTGGGTTAAAAGCCAAAAAATAATCAAGCTAATCAATGATTTAAGTGGGTCATACCAATTGAAACAGTTGGAAGATGCTTCTAACTTTAATTTTTACAAGGCCCACCGTGATGAGAATGTAAAATCTACTCCAACCATTAGCTGCCACACCAAATGTTAGGCATCTTACCCAAAAATCAGTCTCACAAATCATTCAAGTAGGCCACATCAAAAGAAAGAGTTTGGAAGGTAAGCTTTCTATCTACACTCGTTCCAATTGTGTGGTTCACGTAAAACAGGGATAGGGCTGGTCTTTTGGCACCAGTTGTAAGTTGTAACATGTAGTGACTCACCTAATGATTGGGTGAGTTTCACAGTAATGCTGCAATGGGGCCCACCCAAACAAACAACTTCTTTCCATTAATTAGGTGGAAAGATTTATTAACATTAACTTCTCATTAAATGACATAGCTAGTTGGACCATTTGAATTGTCCAACTAGTTGTGTGTGAGCATCTCTCTCTCTCTCTCTCTCTCTCTCTCTCTCTCTCTCTCTCTCTCTCTCTCTCTCTCTCTCTCTCTCTCTATATATATATATATATATATATATATATGAAATGGTACTATGACGTCGACCTCATGGAACTTCTCATGAGGTCGAGCTGCGTGGGCCCCACTGTGATGTGTGTCGAACATCTACACCATCAGTTGAATGCACCACTCAAAGGTTGGCCACGGGTTTAAAAATCAAGTCAATTCATTTCTATTGTGAACTACACCACATGCAGCAGTTGACAAGGGTTATCCTCCCATTAAAACATTCATAATCATTTATTGTGCTCACACAGATTTGGTTCACAAATCTAGCCCATCTATTTGTATGTGTCCCACTTGGATGAGGGGTCAGACCAAGTATCAGCCGCATTCAAAACTCAGGTTGGCCCCACAAAGTGCTTTTATATGTTTTAAGCATGTCTTCACATGGTTTTATATGGTATGGCCTACCTAATTATGTATATGGCTGTTTTTTAATATATCCCGTAACCTAAAGGGGACCCATCAAATGGTATTGATATTAGACACACAAACTAGATTGGAAGACACGTGGGTACATAATGGGTATCCAAACTCGACGACACTGGGTTTATGTCTTCATTATGTTGATATCTCTACTGGTAAATTTTATAAATTTCCCTCTAATTTCCCCCTGGACAAAACTAACCCCGGTTTACGACTCTTTGAAGTTACTTCAGATTTCCACATAACATGTAAAAAGAAATGTCACTGCTGTTGTAGTACATTTCTCAACCAACACCATAAAGAATAAGATAACTAAGCATCACAGTGCAAATTGCCAAAAAATAAAAAAACCAGCAACAAACTGAGCCCTAGATTTTATGTGAAACTAGAAATAAAGCAAACAAGTAACTTTTTATAGTAAGAACTTTGCTTAGCCCATACGTGTACAAAAGTAAAGTAAGCTAATGAACATGCCACCACATATGTCAGTGCAGTGGACAGGTGCAATATCCAATCCATCCATCCCAAGGGTACCACTATGTAGATTCCATTTCCCAATAATCAAATTGGTCCAATTATTAGGTGGGGCACAATGAACTAAAACATGTATGCCCCCCATGTACTCTGCAAGCCATTTTGTCATGGATATTTTTGACCCACACCGTAGAAAACAAACATATAGCAATTGATAAATAGCAGGATAAGAGTTTGGCTACCTGGTAAGTGGATAGGGATGATTTTCACGACAAATGTTTGCCACCATGGGTTCAGTCTATTGAATGGCTTGGAGGTCAAGCTCACTATAGTTCAGTCTATTGAATGGCTTGTAGGTCCCATTCACTAAATAAATTAGAAGTTACCGTTACTGTGGTCCAACTGGTTGGACTTACACCTTTAAAAATGAATTTGATCATGATAACATTGATTTTGATGGGGCCCATATTAATGTATATGTGAGATCCACTCAAACCATTAGATGTGTCGTCTCATAGAGCCAAAAAGACTAGGCTGACTTGTTATTAAGGTGGGGCAGGTGAGGGCACACCACTCCAGCCATTAGATGCCAGACCAAAACTTAACCGAGACCCAAAATTCATGCAAATATATAATTTAGGTGGGCCACGTCAAAAGAAACAGTTTGTAAGGTGAAGGTTTCCATGTATGAAATAATTGTGGTTCTTCCTAAATAATAGATGGAGTTGATTTAAATTCTTGGACTTAATAGGACCATGCATCTAATGGTACGGGTGGATTTAATATAAATACAGATTTAGAGCCCACCTACACGACACCTTTCTTGTATCACAGGATTGCCCTTCCAATAGTCATAGGTCGGCCAGGCTACATTAAGGGCTAGCTTGTACACAGTCATGCCCAACCCAATTGAAAAAGTGCCTGCATATTAAGTCTAAGCACGACCCTCGGGCCTAATACCATATAAAAGTATGGCCAAAGGTAAGCCAGGCCTCAAAGCCTGACGGGCCAGCCCCATATTATATACCAGACAAGCTTGAAAGAGAATTTTACAAGATACCTTATTACTACTGTATTTACGGGTACCTTTTTTAAAAAGTTTTTTGATAAGTAACCCTACCCCATTAATTAATTTAAGTAATTATCATTGGAGGCTAGGGCCCACAGTCAAAATCCATCCCGACTACCGGGTGCATTACCCCATGTTAGGGCCAGGGCTCAAAACTCAGCCCCATCTATGATTCAAGTAGACCACATGATTGGAAACATTGTCCACATCCACTCTTCAAATCGTTACCCTTGGTGTGGCCCATTTGAATCACGTATAGAATTTTGGACCCTAGGACTAAATTTTGGCATAGAATCTAATGTTTGGACTGGGATTTATATAATCATCATGGTGGGCCCTATAAAAATCAAGGGTGGATGTCTTTTTTTCTTGGTGTGGCCCACCTGAATCACATGTAAAATTGATTTTTTTATCCCTGGCCCTAACATTATATGTCAAATGGTGGGAGTGGTCTAAGTGGATCTTGCATACACCTAAGTAGGCCCCTTAAAAAATCAAGGTGGGAGTCTAAATAAAGCTCCCCTTTTTTTATTCTTTTAAATATATCTGGGGAATTTTAGGACTAGTTGGGAGATCAGCCTGATTTTTTCAGCCCAAGTCTAGCGTGGGGATTTACACTTCTAATGGGAGTGGATTTCAAGAATACATTGCAATGTGCCACAACAAAGAAAACAGTTAAGAGATGTTACTTTCGTATAGGCCCAGGCATTAGATCCACACCAGCCTTTAGGCCTAATCCATATGAAATAGTTGAGAGTCTGATCTTGCCTTGTACTATGTGACCTGAATCATGGAAGTGGCTAAGTTTTACGCCCTGAGCTTAACATAGGGTGATTAACCTGATAATGGAGGTGAATTTCATATAAACATCACAGTGAAGCCCACCCAAGCTGCCCACTCCTTGCACTGCCTAACCCCAACTTCCATTAACAGATCTAATGTTATTGAAAATAGGACAGAGATATAAATACCATACATGAGGAAGTACTTAGGTACTTCTTTTCTTCTCCGAGTGACCCAAATCCTGCTGTGTGGCACACACGGGTATGAGTCAGGGTCATTCATCCCTCAGCTTTTCATCTACGGGCGACTGCCCAAACTTCAAACCAATCATCTGATTCTGATGGTCCAACAGAACTTTCCATAACAACTCATGCTCGAAACTCATGCATCTTACTCGGGGAGATGCTCATAAAAAATAGACTGAGAAGCTCTGAGCTACAAAGTTAAGGAAGAAGGCCTCAACTTGAAATTCAAGATATCAATATCATGGTTGATCCACCCATTTAGAAAAAAAAAAAAAAGGACATTCAGTTGTGTTAAAATCAACAATCCACTCAAGGAGAGGGGAAACCTCTTTTTAAAAAAATAAGAAAAAGAAAAAATAGAAATAGTTGAGGCATACTGGAGTTGCTCACTGTTGTGCTCATCAAGCAATGATCTAGACTTTTTATCTAGAGGGTTTCACTATAGAGGGGGCTGTTTGGAAAAAAATCTCATTCATCAGAGATCCCACTGTCCATATAGAGGTCAGCTAGAAACAGTAGCCAAGAGGATCAGTTCCTAAATTGCCTTTATCATGGAAGTTGTATGGACATAGAGGATCTCTAGTTCGGGTGGGGTTTAGTGTTATTTCTGTATTGCGGAATTGACAGATCGTCTATGCATCAAACACTGGAGATTCAAAACCATAATAGAAAAGCATACCTGATTGGGAAGACATTCTACTGACAGGAATCTTGATCTTCCGCACCTTAGACCTTTAGGAGAACTTTCAATGGGACTAGGGTTTCTCACTTGTGTTGGTGAGGGGACCAAGACATCAATATATAAGAAAGAGGGTTAAAAGCTTATCCATCACACTTCTCCCTCTAGGGTCTCCACACCGTAGGTTTCCATATCTGGCTTAATAACCGAATATAGGGACAACGGTTCAAGCGTCCCGCCCCGAACCTATTTATAATGATCACAACTGAAGTGGGGCCCACTGAATTGCTCAATCTGAATAATCCAACGGTCATATCTGATGGTCATGTGTGGCCCACCTGATAGGAGTCTTTACATTCTCTTACTTGGGCTACACTGATCTCTGAAAGAAAACAAAACATTTTATTTTAATTGTGAAAACAATTTTAAAAAATGCATTTGCTTTTGAAAAGTTCCTAATGGGCGCCATACTGAATTTCAAAACAATATTGTTGGATAATTATGAGCAACTCTTGTCAGATCCGGTCCATCAAGACTATGGA
The DNA here is from genome assembly GCA_037074715.1 of Magnolia kwangsiensis. NCBI lineage: Eukaryota > Viridiplantae > Streptophyta > Magnoliopsida > Magnoliales > Magnoliaceae > Magnolia > Magnolia kwangsiensis. Next base: position 53,957 of record CM073583.1, read on the forward strand.
TATTGAATCGCGGTAGTCGACACAACATTTATACATTTCGAAGCGCGACGAATCACGGTCACAAATACCAATAGCCTCAACAACATGGATCAAAGATATGGGGTGTGGTATAAAGATTGCACATCTAATGTGATCACATGTGCCTATCTTCAAGTGGTCCATCTGAACGTGTCACTAAGACATAATCCAAATTCTTGCTTACTCAAAAACTAAAAGTGCACACTGAAGGAGAAGCAAGATATAAATTGATTAACAGAATCATCAATGCATAAAGATATCTCTGAAATGTTTGTACATAAGCGGATCAAAACTGAAAACTCCTACTACTGAAATACATCATTGGGATCTACAACTCTCATAGACGTCACATGTTCCTTAAAGAGCGTAATAGGAAGACCTTTAATGAGAGGATCCGCTATCATCTGCCTCATGCCGATGAGTTCTACAGACACCTGACGATTCTGAACTCTTTCATTCACAGCAAAATACTTAATGTCAATATGTTTTGACCTTGATGAATGCTTGTTGTTGTTGGAGAAATTAACTGCAGTTGAACTATCACAATAGATTTTCAATGGTTTTGGGATCATCTGCACAACCCGTAAACCAGAGAAAAAACTCTGAAACCAGATCACCTGACTCGTGGCTTCATGACAAGCAACATACTCTGCTTCCATAGTAGAAGATGCTATAATCGACTGTTTTACGCTCTTCCATGATTCGACTCCACCACCCATCATGAATACATAGCCCGATGTAGACTTCTTGCTATCGATACAGCCCGCAAAATCTGCATCTATATATCCAACCAATTCCAAATGGTCGGATCTCTTGTACGTGAGTGCGTAGTCCTTTGTACTTTGCAGGTAGCGTAATACTTTCTTAACAGCTATCCAATGGTTCATCCCTGGATTGCTAAGGTACCTGCCCAACATTCCAACCACAAAAGTAATATCCGGACGCATATAGACCTGAGCATACATGATGCTCCCTACTGCTGACGCATACGGAATATCTCTCATCTTGTCCATTTCTAGGTTATTCTTAGGACACTGAAATTGGCCAAACCTGTCACCTTTTACAATAGGTACTTGGCCAGAAGCACAACCTTGCATGTTAAACCTTTTGAGAACCCTATCAATATAGGCCCTCTGCGACAAGCCAAGCAGTCCATGTGATTTGTCCCAACTAATCTGAATGCTGATGACAAATGACGCATCACCAAGATCTTTCATCTCGAAGTTTTGAGACAGAAATTTCTTAGTCTTCTTAAAGTCAATGCCCTCACACTGACTGAAACCCTTTGCAACTAATCTGGCTTTATACCTTTCAATATTGCCCTTGAGTCCCGTTTGGTTTTGAATACCCACTTACAACCAATAGGCCTAATCCCTTTAGGCAATTCAACAAGGTCCCATACTTTGTTATCCTTTATGGATTTCAATTCATCCTTCATGGCATCAAACCGTTGAGAAGAATTAACACTTTGTTCGACTTGCGAAAAGGATACGGGATCCTTTTCAGCCACAATGTCAAAGTCATGCTCTTGCAGATAGACAATGTAATCGTCTGGAATTGCAGATCTTCTCTCTCTATGTGATCATCTTAAAGGCTCATTATTCTGAATTGGGTTTTTTGTTTCCTCATCAGTGGGTTGTATTTGAGGCTTTACATGGTCATCCATAGGGATCTCAGGGTCCACTGCTGGATGGACAACCACGCTATTCTGAATGATTATGGTGAGAATCACAATCCGTTCTTCTTCAAACACAATGTTTCTTAAGTTTGTGCTCCCACTATCTTCAGTATTCTCAATAAACCTAGCATTCGCAGTCTTAATGACTCTCATGGAATATAATGGACAATAGAATCTGAATCCTTTGGATCTTTCTGAGTATCCAATAAAGAAGCAACTAACCGTTCTAGGATCAAGCATTCTTTCATGAGGGTTATACGGTTTAGCTTTTGCAGGACAACCCCATATATGAAAGTATCGTAAACTAGACTTTCGTGCTGTCCACAATTCATATGAAGTTTTCAATACAACCTTTGTAAGACCCGTACCTTTGTCCATACCTTTCCGTACACTCCCGCGGTCTTACCGGTCGAATTCCGGCAACCTTCGACCCTTAGCCGATATCAACGCGCTACCCTGATTCATGTGCCGACAACCCGAGTCGACTCAGTCCGAGACCAATACCATAGCGACCGCACCGTCGCCGCGGTTCCGATACCGCGACTCGCGCGCCGAGGCGATACCCTGGTCAAGAGTTATGGGCCAACGTTCGGTGCGAGGAAACACCGCGCGTTGCGGAAACCAAGGGAATCTCAACGATGTGTCACATCAATCACATCAATCCCATCAATCAATCACCCATCAACCCATCACATGTCAAGTACACATCACTTCCATCCCTTTTCCCAAGCAACCACAAAAGTCTCCCAAACCCATACCTCTCTTACACAAAAAGCCAACAAAGTCTTCTTAACCCATACCTTTCTTACAGAAAAGGCCAAAAAGTCAAGTTTTTCTTACAACACCATCACTCGCCCATCTATCCATCACTCTCTCTCTCCCTTTACATCACTCTCTCTCTTTCTCTCTTTCTCATTTCAAAGAAAAAGCTCCAAGCAAGACACCCCACGTATGGAAATTTGCAAAAATCCCTAAGCTCCAAGTGGCCCACCTTCCTACCCCAAAATCTTCCATCTCAACCCTCCATTCTTCATCTTAACCGTTGAAGTTGAAGCTATGGTGCCAAGGAACCCCTAGGAGCGAGAAGATCGGACGGTGGGTGCCTCTATAGGGTAGTTTTTATTGTTTTTTTTATGGTGGACCAAGTGAGACCCACCGATCCATGGTGTGGATCTCACTTGGGACCCTTATTTGTGGCCGATGGACCACTTGGATCATCATGATCATTCCATGATGGGGCCATTCTCCATGGACCCCATCATGATGTTTATTTTCATTTAGAAAGGTCATCTAGACCGTCCATATCGGTGGAGAATGGATCTCCACCGTTGTTTTACATTTCTAATGGTCCCATGTGCAAGGGATCCATTTATTGTATGTTTCATTGCAAGGGAGGGCCCATAATGACGGGGACCCTCCATCACAAGCCGTGTCCCACTCTCCATGTCTCTCCCTCTCTCTTTTATTTTATTTTATTTTATTTTATTTTATTTTATTTATTGCAATAGGATGGTGTGGCCCACTTGAATGGATCCCATCTTGATGTATTTATTTTATTCAAGTGAGGCCCACCTTAGATGTTACTCCCATGCCGTCCATCATGTGGTGGCCCACTTCATCAGGGCCCACCATTACAAAAAAAAAAATAATATATCAAAAACCGTCCAGCGTCAGGGACGCTGGACGTTTCTAAAAGAAAAAAAAAAGGAAAGAAAAAGGAAGGGGTTTGGGTGGTTCCCTTGCATGGGCCCCACCCTGACGTTTATGTCCGATCCAAGTCGTCCATCCTCTTACCCACGACATTTTAACCGTTGGGTAGAAGTTTGGGGTTGATTGGAAGACCTGGTGGGCCATAGCATAGAATAATGCACCTCGATCATTCAAGGATCCATTTTCTCATTTTATTCATTTTCTAGAGTCAAAAAAATTCGAACTCTAGACTCATTTGGACGGCCTCGAGCCGCTGAACGCCATGGTCGGGATAGATTTTGGCGAAGCGGGTCCCACGTGCGAAAAATCCCGAGAAAATGATATGTTTTCAAAAATGAAAATCAATGAGGCAGAGCCTCTGTACTCAACGGCGCTGGCAGCGCTGCACGCTGCTGCGTGCAGCCGTCCTGGCGGGCAGGTGGCGTCCAAGTCAGGGACCCACGGCTCCAGCCGTGGGCCCCACCCTGATGTTTGTATGCTATCCAAGCCGTCCATGAGGTGGGTCCCATCCTCAGGTGGGCCCCCTCAAAATTTCGGGTCGATCTAAAACTCAGGTGGCCCGCACCACAGGAAATAGTGAATTGAACCTCTGCCATTGAGATTCCTTTTGTGGGCCCCAGAAGTTTTGGATCCGGATGAAATTCGTTTTCCCCTTTCTCCCAGGGCTGTGTGACCTTATCAGTAGTTTGGATGACATATAAACATTGAGGTGGGCCCCACATGGGACCCACAGTGATGTGTGTGCTATTTTCCCACTGTCCAAACGGACGGTGGAGCCCACGGCGGCATGTGTGTGTGTGCCCTGGCCCTTGCCGTCCATCTGTTTTGATGGTGGGGCCCACTGTCCCCTAGTAGCAGCAAGTTCTGTGGGTCCCACCATTATATATATATATATATATATATATATATATATATACATATATATATATGATTATATTATTTGTTATATATTATATAGTCCATATATTATATGTATATCTCTTGTAATGTGTGTATAGTGGTGGGCCCTACGTGGGACCCACCTCTGTTCCCTTTTAACATACTTAAAGAACTACAGCAACCGCTATGTATATATAAATATGTGTGTTTTATATACATACGTACCCTTAATGTATAATTTGCTATTGTAGTTATAATATATGTATATTACTATACATATTATATTCGTGGGCCCAAGGTCCATATGACCTTTTGAATCGAATGGATTGCAAATAAATATTACAGTGGGCCCTAGGCCATGTGCACCTATGAATGGCTTGGAAGGAAATAAATACTTTGTAAGGCCCATGAGTCGGGGCCCCTTCGATATATTTAAAGGCCAATGGGATGGAATCAGAACGATGCATTCCAAGGCTCATGAGATTAGGCTCATTTGATATTTTGGGGGCCCATGGATTAAGGCCCATTGAGATGTGGTAGGGCTTATGGGTTAGGCCCATTTGATTTACATAAGGCCTACGGGTTTAAACCCAATTGATGCATTCAAGGCTCGACGGGTTATGACCCATTGCAATGTACTTAAGGTCCATTGGTTCGGCCCATTGATGTGGCCGCTTGACGAATGGGAGGCCTATCTGATGTGGCCCATTTGATGTATTTAAGGCCCAATGGGGTGTACCTAAGGTCCATTGCAATGTGTGATCCCAACCTGGTTTATGTAATGATGTTTATTCCGGGTTACGCCTTGGGAGCAATGTTGGTTTGACGTCCACATTTGGAGTGTAATGCTGGTTGGATGTCCGCATTACAACTCTCCCTAAGGCCCTTTAATAAGCCCGTACTTGCTGTGTATAGGCCGTCCAGGCCCATCTGCGTTGCAAGAATGGACCCTCACTCATTTACATGTTAGTATAGTTTCATGACTCATGATCATACACATCATATGTATGCTTGGCGTGAGAATTGTCTGATCATAGCATATGCCTTCGGGCAGGTTGTTTATGGGCTCCTGGTTAGGCAGTATTGCCCTACATGAGCGCACGATATGCACATGGATTGTTGCATGACTGGACAGCGTGAATCATGCATTTTGCACTTGTGTGACATGGATATTGTACGCCCTAGCGACATCGGGGCCGTAGCCTCCACAGACAGATCGTGGTTGGAAGGATTGGATACCGGAAATCTTGTTCTACATGGGGTACTATAGATATCCCTGGGTGAAAGTCCCTAAACCCTTATGGTACCAAGAGGTTGCTCCAACGTCTAGACCGAGTGGGTAAATGAGCGTTGAGTGCCGATTACCAGACGGTTATGCTCTCCACTGTGTCGTGGTCGGTTGGAAGGGGGTACGGCCTTACCCGCCCTAGTGTAGGGGGCAATGCTAGGCTGAGTCTGACCAGCTCGAGGAATGGGTCCGCTATCGACGAGTCGCGCCCGATATTGGCAGACGGATAGTGTGGTCTCTTCCACTTACCTTATTGTGCGCGATGTGGCGGCAATCTGGTTTAGAGTGTACTAGACCCCGGTGATATTCCATACTTTGAGCTGTATTGATGTGTGGACATAGATGACCTGTATGCTTGAGTTGCATTGCATATATCATGGCCTTTGGTGGCCGATACCATTCATGTCTTGCATTGTATAGCCTTGGTACGGCTCATGATGTTATGGTTCATTTGTATATTCCGCATCACTCTGTCATTTGCAGGTTCATATTACTACCTTGCGCACACACTTTCACCACCCTCTAAGCTTTCTGTAAGCTTATGCACGACCGTTGCGTGCAGGTGACGTTGGATCACAGCAGCGTTGAGGCAGGAGCACGTTGCTGAGCATTTTGGAGTTTTTGTACTTTACCACTGTATTTCTCTTTATGCTCATTGTACTTGTAAAGTTTTTGATCATAGTGAAAATGTAATGGATTTCTTAGTTGTTGTTTGTGGGTTATGCCTTTGGTTATGCTTATTACGAATCAAACTGATGTTGAAAATCCTCCTCGTAGCATCCCAGGATCGGAACCTGGCCAATGGGAGCTAGGAGCCGAGAATGGGGTTCTACGGAGGCTGTCGGCGCCGGATTCGGCGATCGGAAATTTTGTGAGCCCGGTTTCCGAGTTTGGGGTGTGACAGCCTTACTAGGGACTCTATTGAGGATCTGCACAGCTGTTTTCAACGCATCATCCCACAAAGATTCTATCAATGTTGAATTACTAATCATAGATCGCACCATGTCCTTTAGGGTGCGATTACGCCTTTCCGCTACATCATTTTGCTCTGGAGTACTAAGCATGATATATTGGGCAACGATGCCACAATCTTGTAGGTATCTAGCGAATGGCCCTGGATTATGCCCAGATTCGTCATACCTTCCATATTACTCACCACCACGGTTGGATCTGACGACTTTGATCTTTCTATCGAGTTGATTCTCGACTTCAGCCTTATATCTTAAATGTATCCAGGGCATCTGATTTGTCGTTAATAAGGTATAAGTACCCATAATGAGAGTAGTCATCTATGAAAGTGATACAATACTTCTGCCCATTCCAAGATGCTGAAGGGAACGGTCCACAAATGTCTGTATGAATCACTTCCAAATGTGAAACATCCAAATCTAGCTGTAGACATGCCTTTATCAGCTAGTTTAATGCCTTTAGTGTTTCCATTAGATGAATTAATACTGTAGACATGTGAAACATCCAAATCTAGCTGATAAAGGTTATTGACTAAAGTGTCAGAACCAATCATAACCGAATCATAGGAAATACTTAATTTTCCATTTCCAAATTTAAACTCATAACCAAATTTGTCTAAACGGGAAATGGAAACCATATTGCGCCTTATAGAAGGCACATATACAGTATCTACTAGATCAAGAAAGTGTCTTGACGATAACCTAAGCCTACAGACTCCAATAGCTTCCACGTCTGCTCTAATGCCGTTCCTCTTATAAACTGACCTTTCTGTATCGGTTGGTGTCCGGCTTTGGAGCATATCCTGCGTGGAATTATATATGTGAATAGTTGCACCAGAATTTATCCACTAGGAGTCTGTGGACATATCAGCTAAATTAGATTCAAAACAGACTAAAACTTGATTCTTTCCCTTAGAAACAAACTCATTCTTTAAATTGTGTGCAATCCTCTGCAGGACCCAAAGAACGATTTCCTAAATAGTGCTTCATTTTCTTAAAGTGTGGTGGACATATGGTGCTGAGGTGGGTATCTCTATGTAAAATGACATATTTTGGCGTGTTTTTTTTTTTTTTTCCTTTTACGAACGACCATTCTTTTGAACTTTTGAGTACGGGGAGCCCCTTACCCAACCCAACCTAACCCAGCCTAACCCATTCGCAACATATGTCGAACCCATGCCCAAATATCAAAAGGTCACAATCACCCATTCCAAAAATATTTTTGGGACTTACCCATCATAAGATCAATGGTCAGTCACATATAAGGGGTTGGTGGGGCTTTGGTCCCAATAACCCAATACAAGTTTGGCTTGCCCTTGGGTCATATCAGTCACCTAGCCATTATGTGCGCTGCTTAATGGTCATCCTGAGACATAAAAATCAGGTCGATCCATCATAAGATCAATGGTCAGTCACATATAAGGGGTTGGTGGGGCTTTGGTCCCAATAACCCAATACAAGTTTGGCTTGCCCTTGGATCATATCAGTCACCCATCCATTATGTGCGCTGCTTAATGGTCATCCTGATACATAAAAATCAGTTCGATCCAACACATAGATAAGCCATATCTCAGGGAACAGTTGGGTTCCATCTTAGTTCTATGGGGCTATGGGGCTCATTGCAGCAATTATATGCCATCCAATCCATTCATTTGATGCACCTCATCACTATGTAGGAACACCCCAAAGTTTTCGCTTTTTCAAAACTCAAGTGGGTTGTGATTATAGTGGTTTTTGGGATGACGCACATCTAGATGTGCAGTTGGAAATAGCACTTTTCGTGTAGGGAGGGATAGACGATAGAGATTGATTGGGAAGATATTGGGGTCATCCTACATTACGGTTCAATGGGTCCTGTCTCATTTATTGGACCTAGGATATCAGGTCGTATGCCCGAGTTCATGTGGGGTCACGTTGGTAGACCTGGTTAAAGTGGGTCAGGTCTAGCCAGGTAAATTTAATAGTAAAATTGTACACATTGACCATTCTAATAAAAGAACTAAGGGGTTTAAACCAGATGCATATATGAGAGGGCATTTAAGAGCCTGTTTACACATCATGTGTCTCATCCATTGGGTGGGCCCAACCATTTAAATGCTCTTAGAAACTAATTTGAGCCTATATCCCAAGACCCAGTGGATACTCGTTGAGTACTTGAGAATGTAATTGGATCTGGTTTGAGTATTAAGAACTAGACTTGGACAATGGGTCCAACGAGTCCTTAAATGTCAATTGATGTAAAATGTCCCATACAATTAGTAGGGCTATCAAATGGTATTGGGTTCTAAACCGGACCAAGGCTAACCAGGTTAGAGCCTTGTTGGGTTTGAGTCCCTTTCAGGCCTAAGTCTAGTTCTTGAGGATCAAAACCTGAATTCAATTCAGGTACCCATGGGATCATGGGATCATGGGATCTTTAGATCTAGGTCTTGAGTTAAGTTTGGGACAAATTAAGCATTTACGATGGTTGGGCCCATCAAATGCATGGATTACATTGCACATTTGTTGCATGGTGTATAAACGTTAAACAGGCTCTCTTACATGTGAGTGGCGTTGGAAACCTCAGTTCTTTAAGTTGAGAATTGTGTCCATACCAAACAAGACCTAACCCACCCAGGCTCAGTATCATTGGCACATGCCGGCCTTTCATTAGGTTTGTCAACGGGTAAAGGCTCAAGGCAGGCACATTTAAAATTTTGAACAAGTCTAACCGTCAGGCCTAGTCCAACAGTTGAAAATCCAGCCGAAGCCAACCCCAGGCCTTGCTCATTTACAGCGCTACCTTTGACCATCAAACTAACTAGCACTACCTTCAATCATCAAACTGCTTGTGGAACCCACATGAGCCTAGCACTACCTTCAATCATCGGACTGCATGTGGACCCCACACGAGATTAAGTGGCTTTGCTTAGATTGCCTGTGGCACCCTATTGTAGAAAGTTCCCTGCACGAAGCTAGGTGGGGCCCACCGTGGTGTTTATAAGAATTCATCTAGACTGATTATCCATTTTTCTAGATCATGTTAAGAAATAAACTAGCACATTTAAGATTTTGAACAAGTCTAACCGTCAGGCCTAGTCCAACAGTTGAAAATCCAGCCGAAGCCAACCCCAGGCCTTACTCGTTTACAGCGCTACCTTTGATCATCAAACTAACTAGCACTACCTTCAATCATCAAACTGCTTGTGGACCCCACATGAGCCTAGCACTACCTTCAATCATCAAACTGCATGTGGACCCCATACGAGATTAAGTGGCTTTGCTTAGATTGCCTGTGGCACCCTGTTGTAGAAAGTTCCCTGCACGAAGCTAGGTGGGGCCCACCGTGGTGTTTATAAGAATTCATCTAGGCTGATTATCCATTTTTCTAGATCATGTTAAGAAATGAACCAAAACAAGGTAGATTCAAAACTCTAAGTGGGCTACATGACAGGAAACTACAGGGATTGAATATCCACCATTGAAATATTCGTGGGGCATTAAAACATTCATAGGGCAACAAAAGTTTTGGATTGGACTAATATATTTTTATGTTTTTAGTTCATCCCAATAGCAATGACCTTATGAACGATTTGGATGGGCACATAAGGTCATTGCTATTAAAAACTTTTTGTGAGGCCACAAAAGTTTTGGATATATTTGTGTTCTCTTCATCCAGGTGTGACTTTATCAACAGGTTGTTCGCAGGTAAACATTACAGTGAGCCCTAGTGAGATTTTAATCGACCATTGTTTCCTGTGATGTGGTCTTAGTCTTGTTGGCCCTCGATCAGGGTATACCAACTACATCTCTAGTTCCGGGTCTCAGCCAAGCTGTGCCCATCAGCATCCACCCGTGGTGTGGGTAGGGGTGTCAACCGACTAGGGCAGGGCCGCCAAGCTCTTTTCAAGCCCAAACAAAGGCCTGGGCCCCACCAACTTCATACGTGTATATGGGTGTGCCCCAAAAAGATCTCAAAATGGGTGATTTTGATTTATGACCCTTTTATATTGGGTTGAGGGGTGCCCGTATTGGACCCATTGAAGAATCCAGTTAGAGTTTTGGACCTATACTTGACCCATTAAAATTTGGGTCCGGTCTAGGTTGGGTTGAAATCAAAGGCAGCCAACCCATTTAATGGGTTGATACTAGCCCCCAACCCAAATATGATCTGTTTATCATATGGATCATGTTAGGGTGGGATGGTAGTGTTGTCAATGGGTACCCGATGAACCCGACCCGATTTTAACAAGTTCAAGGTCAATAAATTGGACCCATTAAGATTTCAAAGACAAGAGTACCTGATGAACCCAACCCGATTTTAACAAGTTCAAGTTCAATAAATTGGACCCATTAAGAAATCTTCGGTTCTAGACAATAGACTTACCAATACTATTCTTTATTTTGTTTCGAATTTTGAGTCATCTAGCCCAACTCATTAATAACCTATGTGAGTGGGTAGGGTTCAAGTCAGCCTGACCCATTTAAGTAAATGGCCATGTCTAGCCAGAACCCAACCTGCTACTCAATCGAATAGTCTGAATCTACCTCAAAAGCAGGTTGGGTCAGTTGACCTGAAGGCCAGCCCGACCTAGGGTAAATCTAGCCTAGGCCAAATCTGGCCTAGGCCCGTAAGCGAGTCTAGTTACAGGTCCAAGCCCAACTCATTCAGGTTTGGAACTCAAAACCCACAGGCCAATCTGGCCTCTTCATTGCTCTAATATAAGGTAAGTAGTAAGCAAAGTTCAAAAGAAAATGCTTTCCTTATCTTCATGGATTATTTCATGCACACACTTATGATGGGTGATGGGGACATTTCATGCACACACTTATGATGGGTGCAACACTTATGATGGGTGATGGGGACATTACATGCACACACACATGCACGCCGCCGCCCCTACACACGAACGCCAGAAGGAGGGCCCCATCGTCGATCTGGATAGATGAGGACGTCCAAGGAGGGCCTCCTAGTTAGAAGATGGAATTTTGGTTCATTGGAGTGGGCCTGATATTCAAGTAAAGCCCATCATGGGATCTCATGATCGGGGCCCACTAGTCGGATTAATCTCATAGGTTTCGCTTATTAATGTTATTTAGAATATCATGGACGGATTAGATTTCTATAATTAGTCTTTATTTTTGTTTACTTCATCGCCAAGTAATAGGTTGTGCATATGGCGCGAGTTTTGGGGTATAGGATTTTTCTTATAAACAGACACCCCTTATAGCTTTTTCATTCATTAAAGTTGAATAAAAAATTCCCGCTTGTTTTTCTACTCTCCAAGTTTTTGAGTTTTTCTACGCACGCCGCCGCCCCTACGCACGTACGCTAGAAAGAGGGCCCCGCCGTCGATCTGGATCGATGACGATGAGAGGGCCTCCTAGTTAGAAGACGGAATTTTGGTTCATTGGAGTGGGCCTGATATTCAAGTAAAGCCCATCATGGGATCTCATGATCAGGGCCCACTAGTCGGATTAATCTCATACTTTAGGTTTTGCATATCAATGTTATTTAGAATATCATGGACGGAATAGATTTCTGTGATTAGTCTTTATTTTTGTTTACTTGATCGCCAAGTAATAGGTTGCGCATATGGCGCGAGTTTTGAGGTATAGGGTTTTCTTATAAATAGACACCCCTTGTAGCTTTTTCATTCATTGAAGTTGAATAAAAAATTTCTGCGTGTTTTTCTACTCTCTAAGTTTTCGAGTTGTAGAAAAATTCAAGTGGGTGTAAAGCCCTCCCTTCATCGAAGGGCTAACTAGCGTGGTGCGAAGCTAATTCTACCCAATCCACCCCTATTTTCTATCATCCATATTTCTCACATTCTACAATCATCCTCGCTTCGAATCCGACAATTTTTGCAGCAATTCTTCTCCCTACAGCCAGTTTCCAAAATCTAGCCCTGCATGAGGCCGAAACTTCGATGAAGCATTGCGCCCAGACCGCATGTCGGATCACCACGAAATTTGAAGGGTTTGAAGTCCCCCACTGGCTGACTAGAGCCAAGAAGGCAGTTTTGAGATTCGAGCCCCCATCGCACATGCGACCAGCCTCCTGTGCACGTGCGTTAAGCTCGGGCCATAGCCCGCACGCGAGAGCCGTCGTTTGGTTCAGGTTTTCTTCCTATTCTCCCTTTTCATACCTGTTTTTCATAGCCCTATTACGTGATCTCTACTTCGTTTGTCCCTTTCCTTACCCTAGGGTTTTCTGATTTGCAATTCGTGAATCCCTTGGATTAGGGACTGATTGCCGTGCATGTGTGGATGATTTCTATTTCCCTTTGAATATCGTTTGGTCCATAATTTTATTGATCCAGTCCTAGCCTGTGTAGGCCTGGACCCGCGTAGATTTCCCTTGCTTGAATGTTTGAGCTTTTGTGTGGGGTGTGGAATTATTATGTAGTTGTTTTGAATTAGTGTGATCTAAGCCTAAGGTCTTGCATCCTACATCAAATTTGACATCAGAGCCTAGGGTTCTTGTAGGGGAATGCATTACATGTTTAGAGTTAGTTTGTCCATCATACATCCAGTTTCATCATATATAGCTGCTTAGGAGTCCGTTGTTACTGATATTAGTTGCTGAAATTTCTGATTATCAGGAAGTTAGCAATTCACATTGCTATAACTTTATGTTATTTCCTTATTTCGACAGTTATATTTCTGGATTTTGGTAGCACTGCGTAGTTTCCCTCATATAGTCTCATAGGGTTATTTAGTTTATTTTACACGAATATAGTCGTAGTAGAAGGTCCTTAGGTTGAGTGAATAAGTGTATGCCGACACGTACAGGTCGTGGTTTTGGTTTGCACCCTACACTAAACATGGAGCAACTACAGGAATCAGTGGACAAATTAACCCAGCAAGTTGATTCCTTGAGCTTAAACAATTCATACTACTATAATAAATTTCATTATGCAATTCCAATTGAGGCAAAACAAATTCCTAGTATTAGATACACCAAACCTGTATGGCAATACAAAATGCCCAGTATCGTATGAGCACCATCTTATTATGCACAAAAAAACAGAAGATTTATGGCAAGACTTGGAAGCATTTGGATTCAGGGATACAAACAAGCATGGTTTAAAAGCAGCACCCACACCAATTTCACCTTTTCCTCGAGAATCCCACCAACCGCCTTATTTTCCGACACCACCTCATCCTGAAAATCCTAACCCTTCAATATGTGTCCAACACATGCTGTTGAGAAAATAAGTGTAGCAACAATCCACATTCAGCCAAGACAAAAACCAGAGATCCAATGGATATGATCTTCCAATCTAGGGGATATTAGTTGTATAGACCATCCACATTAGAACCCATCAAATATACAGATTCAGTAACTGAAACACAGAACTCATGACACATACAAGCCACCCATCTGTCAAAAGGGGATCCTAAGATGGGCCGTCATCCAACTGGAGTGCGGCCTGTACAAATCTAATTGGATCACCAAAAGTGGCGATTGATTGTGCTTTTTATGGCTATGTACAAACCATATGGGATGGGTGTAAGGTTTGTTTGTGGAAGTAAGATTGTTGGACTCTTCTACTTTTTTTTCATTTTTAACAGTCCAATATTAATGTTAAAGAAGGATCCGAAACTCATTTCAAATTGAGTTTAGTTGCTCTAGCTCAGCTGCAAATAGGAACTTCAATAGAGTTTCTTGGTAGATATTCTTGTTTGGAGCTCAAGGATCATTATCATCGTCTAGTCCTTCTCCCATGAATTTGGGGTTGACTAATGAAAGGCAAATTGGCATAAATTTTAAGATCGGCTACGAACCGCATATGAACCCACCTCTCTTACCAGTTTCTAGAGGCTCACATTGACAACACTTGCATGCCATAGTCCCACCCAGCATTCATCTCTAGCCAACTAACACATGCACACCCAAAGGGCAAGCAAGCAAAGGAGTGTTGGGCATGAAGCCCACAAGCAAATGGAATTTTCTTGAATAATGTAATAAATACAGGCACCCAAGTTGGTGCCGAATATGTTAGACACACACTCACTCTTTAATCTTCAGCTATCTAATATCTTCACTCTTTAAACTATTTTGGAATGACAAACTCTCAAAATTCCAGAGTTGCAAGAAGCGATAAAAATTATTGAATGGAAGAGAAAAAGAAAAGAAAATGAACTTAGGCTAGGAGTAAAGTTTTCTCTAAAAAACTATTCTTCGTAACATGGAGTAAAGTTTTCTCCAAAAAACTATTCTTTGTAACATCACCATCTAAGAGTGATGCACCCAAAAAGGGCTTTAAATAGCTAGAAAACAATAGGTAAACCATCTTTCGGGGGAAAAAGGCTACACAGTAATGTAAATGGAAATAAGAAAAGTGCCCTTAAAACACTACTCTATTAACTTGAGTGTAATTTTTTCTCCTCTTTTTATTTTTATTTTGTCTTTCAAACAAGCCTTGAACCAACTCAAGTCGACCCCATAACCGAATGAATGGCTTAAGATTACTTGAGACCAGTTTTTTCTACCTAATCCACTGATTTTTGCGCATAGGCATCTAAACAGTGGGAAACACCTGATGAATGACTTGGATTTCTACAAGTGTCACACCTTGGCACATGTGATGGCATGTAGATTGGGCAGCCTCATATATTGGTTGCTTAATATATATGGGCAGCCTCATATATGGGGGGGATCATATGTGGCACATGTGACGGAATGTAGATTGGGCAACCAAATGTGTGGGTGGCTTAATAAACCTCCAACTGGGGGAAGGATTAGCTGGCTTAGCGATTACATTGAAATCAGGACTATTAAAATTCGAATTCTTCAAAATCCTACAGAAAACCGATTGTCATAGGCACAACCAACAGAATATTCAGATCGGATGTAAGACAGATTTTTCCACACAAATTGTACTAAATTTAATTTTTTCTGTAAAAGAATTATACTTGAGAAAACTTCCACTCAATTTATCAGTCATGTGGCAGCCAAAAAGATTACTAGGTTAGGAATATGAGAAATTTATTTTTTGCTGTAAAAGAATTATACAATTTTGTCTCTAGGTTAAAGATATGGCACAAATTAATCAACATACAGAAACTTTTCATCAGAATTCTGAAAAACTGAAACACTTATCCCATATTCTAATAATGAATTCATGACTCCAAACTTAAAAAGATGCTACAAAAAAAATATATAAAGGAACTCGCAGCCAAAAAGTAACCTGAATAGTTCCTCAAGAAAATGTATTTCTGATTCAGATAAGCCTCTCCTGTAAAAGAAGAGGTTCAACAAATGAAACTAAGGAAATACTGTCAAATACAAAGATGATAGGGGAATACAGCCAAACTGCATTGGATCTGCAGAATATTACCAAATGGCCATTTTCGTTGTGTTGGAAACATCCACATTGGTTGTAAATATCAAAACAACTTATTAGCTAAGATCTGAAAACATAATCCTCCACTAGTGTTTGCAAGTTCGAGGTAGTCAACAAGACTTGTGAAAAGAAAATCTACCCATGTCTACTTGACAGAGAATCCTTGTGCATTTTGGACAAAATAGACTACTCAGTAGAGCAGGATCATAAAAGTTGCATAAAAATCAACTACTTAGGTTAATCTTAAAATTTTCAATTCGAGCAGACTGACCATAAACTGAAAATAAAATCAATTTACCTAAAACAAAATATACATTAGTCACCATCATTGTGTGAGAACAGAATCAGCATATTAGATCACCACAATTCATACAGCTAAGAGCTTAAACAATTCATACTACTATAATAAATTTCATTATGCAATTCCGATTGAGGCAAAACAAATTCCTAGTATTAGATACATCATCTTTATGAGATAAAACCTTTATGGCAATAAAAAAATGCCTCGTATCGTATGAGCACCATATTATTATGCACAGAGAAACAGAAGATATATGGCAAGACTTGGAAGCATTTGGATTCAGGGATACAAACAAGCATGGTTTAAAAGCAGCACCCACACCAATTTCACCTTTTCCTCGAGAATCCCACCAATCGCCTTATTTTCCGACACCATCTCATCCTGAAAACCTTGCAACAACTATTAGAAAACCTTAATAACTAGATCCAAAGACCTAACGGGTACCAAAACTCAAGTGGATCCAAGTCTTCAATGCTATAGCGGCTCCGGGAGAACCAAACCCGGTTAGCTAAGCCTAGGTATGGGCACTAGGAACCGACCCAAACCCAACCCATCTGCAGCCATATCAGCAAACTTTTCCAAGAGGTTTGCTAAGGCAAAGCACATAAAAGGCAACGTTGTCTACTAGGCATCGCATGTATAGACCAATGGGATATAAAAGTTGTGCATCATTTATGTCCGATTGTCAAGATACTCCCACTAAAAGTTAAATAGTAGGCTCCCCCAAGGTGTTTGGGTTTACCTAGTGAATCTGAGCCTATTTTAATGAGTATAGGCCTCGTTTATTGGGCAGATTACTAAATTAGGTCAGGTTCATGTCTCACATTTTCGACCCAATCAAAAATCATGTCTAATTAATTGGGTTCTTGATATGCAAATTATCAAAGTGGCACAAAACATTGTTGCTATTTTGAAAAAGGTTTAAACATTCTTGAGCCTTCTAGATTAGTACAGTGAGACAATCGCCAATTAGTGAAATAAGGAGTGCATATGGTTAGGTTGGGGCAGGTTTAGGGGCGCCCATACCCAACCCATTCAAGAATCAAGTTGTTGTTTAACAACTAGACCCAATATATATATATATATATATATATATATATATATATATATATAATCATGTTTATGTTTATTCATTGTCAGCCAGCCACTTTGAGAATACAAGTTTGGATTGGAATTCAAGGAGCAAAGACTTTGATGTATTGATTTTATTTCAGAGTATATAGTCTTATGGTATTCTTCTTATCAATTTATTTCTTAATTGTTCAAAATTTTCCAGTGTTTGATTCTAGCGGAGAATCCTTTTGTAGATGATGCCTCAATATTTTCAGCTAGAGAAACATTTTGTTATGAGTAACTTCATAATCCAAGTAGTGTCCTTACTGAGCCTAACTTCATCTTCGGATAAGAGTCTGACCGTTCTTATTTGTCTTAATTCTAATTTAAGGATCGACCATTATTACTTTGATTCCATGGCTAATCAACCCTTGTGTAAAGTGATATGTGATTTTGCTTATTGAAGATAGTCCTATAAAAGGGAAGCCATGTGCACACTCATGGGAACTTACCCTAATCCTTTCGTCAATGAGGATAGATAATGAAATTGAGGGTTAAGATTTCAAGAGTCTCTAGATGTGAGGATTTTTTTTTATTATTTTTTTTAAGAATAAAACTTTCTTTAAGGTGAGACTATTCCTGCAGATGCACACAATCACCCGCCAACTACGTGCATCGAGCAATCCACGAGGAGGGAATCAAACTTATGTCTGTGGGGAGCAAACTCATGACCAAAGTCGTTCGCCCTGACGCGTAATCCACGAGGAGGGGAATCGAACTCATATCTGTGGAGAGCAAACCCATGGCAGTTCGCCAAAACTCATGACAAATAATCCACAAGGAGGGGAATCAAACTCGTGTCTATGGGGAAAAAACCCACGACCAAAGTCGTTCGCCAAAACTCATGATGGGTAATCCACGAGGAGGGGAATCGAACTCATGTCGTGGGGAGCAAACACACGACCAAAGTTGTTTGCCCAAACTCGTGACAGATAATCCATGGGAGGGGAATTGAACTCAAGTCTCTGGAGAGCAAACCCACGACCAAAGTCATTTGCCCAAACTCGTGATAGGTAATCCCCACAAGGAGGGGAATCGAACTGGTATCTGTGGGGAGCAAACTCACGACCAAAGCCGTTTGCCCAAACTCGTGATAGGGGATCCCCATAGGGAGGGGAATTGAACTGGTGTCTGTGGGGAGCAAACTTATGACCAAAGTCGTTTACCCAAACTTGTGACAAGTAATCAACCGGGGGAGGGGAAATCGAACTCGTGTTTATGGGGAGCAAACCCACGACCAAAGTCGTTCGCCCAAACTCGTGACGGTTTTTGAGAAGTAGAACCTCACATCTTTTGTATCCTTAGATCTAAGTAAAAGGTGAAAAAAAAAGGATTAGGATAGGCTCATCCTCGAGTATGGATTTGACTATCCTTCTATCGGAGGTGAATGATATTGCATTTAGTGAAGTTGTGTATTGTATGTTTAGGGTGTAACTAGCTATATGCGTAAACTGTCAAACCTTACTAAGATTAAGAGTTTCCTAAAATAGGAAAGACCCTTAGCATGCAGACTAGTTTGCCTCAAACAACATCATTTCAATGTTAATAACATTGGAATGTATCAAATTCATATTGAAATGAACGATGATGAACTCATACAATTACAAGATGTATTTGAAACTTGACAAGAAGCACAAGCGCTCCTTCTCCTATACAGTACAATTTGCAACAAGAGCTCATCTACATATAATATTCTAGAAAGAATTTGATGAGGTTATTGGGAAGATGTACCCCAGACTTGCATGGATGCTTCATATGTCTCATGGCAACGTGACTTCTCAGATGGAAAAACTTAGAGGAAAACAAACATAAATAACAGAGTCAAAACATCAAGGAAATGGAAGATTTCAATTTGCAGAGCAGCACAACAACTAGAAAGTTGGCATAGCTCTAGGAAGAAAATCGAGAAAAAAACAGATGGGAAGCCAGATAAATCTAAGATCTACAAGGTTAATTAAAAATAAACGACTCCTATTGTGCTACAGCTAGCTATTCACAACTGCTACTAAATGTAAAATTCTCTAAATTGAAGATGAATCACATCCATCTCCAATGAGGATTGGTTTCTGCTAGCAGAGGGAGTGGTATGCAGGAAGTGCATGCTCCGATAAAAATAACACATAACAAACCTTTCTCTATTTTCCTAATCTGCACTCCAGATCAAAATTTAACATTACACAGTTCATGAACCAGGTATTTATCCTAACAAAAACAATAGCTTCCTATGAAGAAAATAAAAAAACACTGTAACAAGCCGAAAAAAAATAATAATTAAAGAAGTAGGTTTGTCATAGAATTGGGAAGTAGGTTTCTTGAGAGAGATGGAAACAAAAGAATGATGTATTGGATACCTGGAGCTGCTGCCCTTCAACTGATGAACATGGGCATCAACCTTTTTGAAATCTACAGGTTGTTGATCTCTTCAAGAAAAGAAAAACATAGAAAAAGTATCCAACAAGAGAGAGAGAGAAGCAGATTCCTCACAGAGCTCTGCTCAAATCATCACGAAGCTTCTCAGAATCATCAAAGAAGAGAGACACCACTTCAAAAACAAAATTTGGGTTGCTCTCATCTTGCAACTGCTGCTGCCGTGTATATTGATCATCCAAGAATCCCTTCCAAACAGGAGGAAAAAAAAATCAGATGGTTACACCCATATGATAGTTCACCAACACTTTGATAATGGTGGTGACTCATCCTCCTCAATTATGGTGCCCATGCACTACCCAAACCATCCAATCATCCAAATTGTGGGACACATTATGGATGGAGCTATCTCAAATACCATACTGATCAAGCAATCCAAACCATCCAATTAATGGTACTTATCAAATGTATGGTTAAGAATAAAACAGTGAGTGGCCCTAGTTCCAACTGAAAAAAATTAGATGGTTCCAATATCTGCTTACTTTTACTTTCGGGTTATGCTCCATCCATAATTCAGTTAAAGATTTGGGAGGTTTCAAATATATGGCAATGAGGTTCCAAAGGTTTATGGTAAATGGAAGAGCCCTCGTGGATTTAGTAATGTAAATCTAGGCAAAAAAGTAAGACCAAGAGAACCGGTCATTTAAAAAGAAAAAAAAAAAAAAAACAAATAATGACACCATCACTTGTCAGTTTTCTTTACCAATTTCATGCAATCGTGTGCTTCAGTAGATAAGCTAGGATCCAGCCCATGATCTTAAGGTTGAGACACAGTGATAATCCAATCAAGTTACAAGTGTTATCATAGTCTTGGTAAGAAGTGTTTTAGAATACAAAGAAAGAAATATCTATTATAAGAGGCATCACTATAAAAATTGAAACCTGCTCAATCTCGAAAAACTTTTCTCCACGCCCACGATCAAGGATTTTACATACTTTATAAAACTTAGAGAACCTTTCAGCCCGCAACAAGGAAGTAGCTTAAGGCATGACGCATAGGAAAAAATTTACTTAAATCAGACGTCTAAATTTTTTCCCCTAGCCACTTTGACAATAGAAAGTATAGATTGCAATATAAGGATCAAAGGCTTTGATGTATTAATTTTATTTAAGAGTAGATCGTCCTTTGGTATTCTTCCTATCAATTTATTTCTTAATCATTAAAATTTTCCTAGTTTTTTATTCTGGCGCGGAATGCTTTCTATTTTAAATGATGCCCAAGTATTTTCAGCTTAAAAAAAAACATTTTGTTACGAGTGACTTCCTAATCCAAGTAGTGTCCTTATCCAAGCCTAACTTCATCTTTAGGTAAGAGTTTGATTGTTCTTATTTGTCTTGATCCCAATTAAAGATCGACGGTTATTACTTTGATTCCATGGCTAATCAACCCTTGTGTAAAGTGGTGTGTGATTTTGCCTATTGAAGATAGTCCAATGAAAAGTAAGTCGTGTACACATTCATGGGACCTTACCCCATCTTCTAGGACAAACCAAAACCTGAAAATGATCACAAGAATGAGTGAAGTGATAGGAGGCAAAGCAGGATTTCTAATTCAAATAGGGGATGTAGATGGACTTTTTGGTCTAGCGAATAACTTATAGGCAATAAGAGTCAGTCAACCAACACCAGATGATAAGCCCCTTCAGGGGGTCGGGCTAGCCTGACCCCTAATCGATCCATTTTGAAGAAAAAAAAGATTTATAAATTGAAGTTCGAGATGAAGGCTTTGACTGGAAATGCCATGTCATTCATGTAATTCTGTTGCTCTAGGAGTAGCTCCCATGTTTTGGGAGTAGCCACCGCAAAATACGACAACATAATCAAGAGAGCTAGAAGCCATGGCCACTCGGAGTGCACTACTAGATTGGGGCTCCGTTTTTCAGCAGATATGATGTCCCCCTATTAGTGATAGCATGCTTCGGAATTCGCTGATAGGAAAGAACAGAAAAACACAGAGCAATGCCAACAACAGAGTCAATCCGTTATTCATTGACAGAAGAAGCTCTCGTTCAGTCGTTAAGCATCACTAGCTTACCCCTATAAGGGCGGGATGGATCTTGAAAGGAATGGATGGGCGTAGGTGTAATAGTGAACACAGAATTGAAGGTATCATCAGGAGTGTCCAGATGTACGGATTTATTAATATAAAAAAACTTTCCTTATTACAACTCGTGCATCGAGTAATCCACGAAGAGGGGAATCGAACTCATGTCTGTGGGGAGCAAACCCATAGCTAAAGTCGTTCATCAAACTCATGGCAGGTGGTCCCCGGGAAGGGGAATCAAACTCATTTCTATGGGGAGCAAACCCATGACCAAAGCCATTCTCCCGAACTCGTGTCCGTGGGGAGCAAACCCACAACCAGAGCCGTTCTCCCGAACTCGTGACCAATAACCCACGGAGAGAGGAAATGAACTCGTGTCTATGGGGAGCAAACCCAAGACCAGAGCCATTCGCCCAAACTTGTGAAGGGTTTTGGGCAGTTTTTTTTTTTTTTTTAAAGACAGGGTGTCCCCGTCCCTTTAAGGCAAGACCATTCCCTACAGATGCAAAGTAATCACTTGCCAACCACGAGCATCGAAAAATCCACGATGAGGAAATTGAATTCAGTCGTTAAGCGGCATGAGCATACACCTATAGGGGCGAGATCAAGCTTGAAAGGAATGGATAGGCGTAGGCTTAATAGTGAACACTAAAATTGAAGGTTAAAATTTTGGGAATATCCAAATGTGAGGATTAAAAACAAAACCTTTCCCTAATACACAGTGTGTAGAACAGAGCAACAAGTCAAGTCGGACCAAATTAGGGATGAAGGGCTGACCCGACTCAACCCGGTTTTGAAATAGACCTGACCTGAACTCGACCCAACTCGGTACCAAGTCCAGCATGCCTGACCCAATATGAGTTCGAGTCTGGCCTAGACTAACTTAGAATGAGTCTGACCCGGTCATGGGTACCAAGTCGGGTCAGGTGTGGCGAGCCTACAGATGTGAAGATTTAAATTATTAAAAAAAAAAAAAAAAACTTCCCTAGTTACACTGCGTGCATTGAGTAATCCACGGCGATGGGAATCGAACTCGTGTCTGCGGGGAGTAAACCCACGACCAAAGTCGTTTGCCCAAACTCATAACAGATAATCCACGAGGAAGGGAATCAAACTCGTGTTTATGGGAAGCAAACCCACAACCAAAGTCGTTCGCCCCAACTCATGATAGGTAATCCACAGGGAGGGGAATCGCACTCGTGCCTATGGGGAGCAAACCCACGACCAAAGTCATTCTCCCAAACTCATAACGGGTTTTGGGAATTTTTTTTTTTATAACTACAGGGTCCCCGTCCCTTTAAGGCAAGACCATTCCTTGCAGATGTACGCAATCAGCTGCCAACCACATGCATCAGAAAATCCACGGAGAGGGAATCGAACTAGGTCGTTAAGCGTCATGAGCATACGCCTATAGGAGCGGGATCAAGCTTGAAAGAAATAGACAAGCGTAGGTTTAATAGTGAGAATTAAAAACAAAAAAAACTTTCCCAGATACACAGCGTGTAGAACAAGGCAACAAGTTGAGTCAAACCAAATTAGGGTTGAACCGACTCAACCTAGTTTTGAAATAAACCTAACCCAAACTCGACCCAACTCAGTACCAAGTCTAGCATGCCTGACCCGATCTGAGTCCGGGTTTGGCCTAAAATAACCTAGACTATGTTCAACCCGGTCACAAGTATCGAGTTAAGTCGAGTCAGCAAACCCACGACCAAAGTCGTTCACCCAAACTCATAACAGGTAATCCACGAGGAGGGGAACAAAACTCGTGTCTGTGGGAAGCAAACCCACGACCAAAGTCGTTCGCTACAACCCATGATAGGTAATCCACGGGGAGGGGAATCACGCTCGCGTCTATGGGGAGCAAACCCACGACCAAAGCCATTCGGCCTAACTCGTGACGAGTTTTGGGAAGTGAAACCTCACATCTTTTTAAGATCCAAGTAAAATGAGAAAAAAGGATTGGGGTAGGCTCATCCTTGAGTATGTATTTGACTATCCTTCTAATGGAAGTGAATGATATTAAACATTTAGTGAAGTTGTGTGTTGTGTGCTTAGGGTGTAATTAGTTATATGTGTAACTTGTCAAACCCCTATTAAGATCAAGAGCATCCCAAAATAGGAAAGACCCTTAGCATGAAGATTAGTTTGCTTCAAACAAAAATATCATTCATAAGTGGTATTTTCAAATAATCCAATTTTTAGAGATCAAGAAGTTAATCTGTGTATAGAGTTTCATTAATTGACAAAAGGTCATTCCAACAAAAAATTTGGGGCATTTAGTTTTCACCTACTAGGAAATCTTGCTCAAAAACCATCTTTCATTTAGATTCTTCATACTTTTTTTTACTTTTTCACATTTCTTCTTCTTTTTTTTTAATGTCCTTCCTACTTGTTTATTGTTTTGTATTTTTTCTCTCGGTAAAGCTTAAAACCAACAATAGAAATTAGTTATGGCTCATTTCAAATTGCGTTATTTTTTTCTTTTTTCTTTTTTAGAGAGCTTCATTAAAAGCCCACAAAATGCGCAAAGGAAAACAACCCACCTATACAATTGAAAAACATACGAGAGATTATCAGGATTAATTGGCTTTACATAAGAAGCCCAACCTAAAAAATACATTTAATTTCCCTAACGACCACATCATATTCTGGAAACATCTCCTATAAAAAATCAATCTCCACAAAGCTTTCCCAACTTTTCCCACCCCTCCTGAATGCAAGACCACAAAAGGTCCACAACAGAATTTGGCTTCGCCTATGCTTGTATGGAGAGCATTGAGAAAGTAGTCTCACATCTTTCAAGCAAACATGCAATGAATGAAGAGGTGATTAATAGACTCTGCATCTCCCATACACATTATACATATGTTAGGAAGGATAAGGGATCTTTTCTACAAATTATTGATTGTCAACACCTTCTTTCTACCCACAAGTCAACCGACCATCATTGCCCATGGTGGAGCTCTATATGACCATACCAAAAAGAATAGATGTGGTAAATGATCATCTTCCCCGTAGTTTCTTCCCCACTAACAATGAAAGGGCATTATCATTCGCCCAAACTCGTGACGGGTTTTGGGATTTTTATTTTTTTTTTAAATAATAAAGACGAGGTGCCCCGTCCCTCTAAGGTGAGACCATTCTTTACAAATGCACGGGGAGTCCCCGTCCCTTTAAGGTGAGACCATTCCTTACAAATGCACGCAACCACCTGTCAACCTCGTGCATCAGAAAATCCACGGGGAGGAAATCGAACTCAATCATTAAGCGTCATGAGCATACGCCTATAGGGGCAGGATCAAGCTTAAAAGGAATGGACGGGTGTAGGCTTAAACTGAACACTAAAATTGAAGGTTAAAATTTCAAGAATATCCAAATGTGAGGATTAAAAACAAAAACTTTTCCTGATAAAGGTGAAGAACAGGTCAACGAGTCGAGTCAGACCAAGTTAGGGCTGACCCGACTCGCCCAACTCAGTACCAAGTCCAGCATGACTGACCAGATCTAAGTCCAGGTCTGGCATGGACTAATCCAGATTGAGTCTGACCTAGTCACAGGTACCGAGTCCAGTCGAATCAGCACTGCGTCGGGTCAAGTGTAGCGGGTCTACAGATGTGGGAATTATAAATAAAAAAAACTTCTCAGTTACACCATGCGCATCGAGTAATCCACGGGGACGAGAATCGAACTCTTATCTGCGAAGCAAACCCACAACCTAAGTCGTTCGCCCAAACTCATAACAGGTAATCCACGGGTAGAGGAATTAAACTCGTGTCTGTGAGGAGCAAACCCACAACCAAAGTTGTTCACCCCAACTCGTGATAGGTAATCCATGGGGAGGGGAAACACACTTGTGTCTATGGGGAGCAAACCCATGACCAAATCCATTCACCTAAACTCGTGACGGGTTTTGGGAAGGTTTTTTTATAACAATAGGGTGTCCCTGTCCCCCCGTCCCTTTTGGGAAGCGAAACCTTACATCTATCGAAGATCAAAATAAAATGAGAAAGAAGGAATGGGGTAGGCTCATCCTTGAGTATGTATTTGACTATCCTTCTATTGGAGGTGAATGATATTCAGCATTTAGTGAAGTTGTGTATTGTGGTGTAATTAGTTATATGTATAAAGTAATTACAAAAGGAAAGACACTTAGCATGAAGATTATTTTGCCTCGAACAAAAATATCATACGTAAGTGGTATTTTCAAATAATCAATTTTCTAAAGATCAAGAAGTTAATCTGTATATTGAATTTCATTTATTGATAAAAGGTCATTCCAACAACAAATTTGGGGCATTTAGTTTTCACCTACTAGGAAATCTTGCTCAAAAATCATCTTTAGTTTAGATTCTTCATACTTTTTTACTTCTTTTTTTTTTATTTTACTTTCTTCTTTATTTATGTACTTCTTATTTGTTTTTCGTTTTGTATTTTTTGTAGTAAAACCTAAAACCAACAAAAGAATTTAGCTATGGCTCATTTCAAATTGCCTTCTTTTTTCTTTTTTTCTTTTTGAGAGAGCTTCATTGAAAGCCCACAAAATGCGCAAAAGAAAACAACCCACCTACACAATTGAAAAACATATGAGAGATTAGCAAGATTAACTGGCTTTACATAAGGAGCCCAACCTAAAAAAGACATTTAATTTCCCTAACAGCCACAACATGCGAAGTACTCCTATTCTAAAAACATCTCATATATAAAAGCAATCTCCACAAAGCTTTCCCAACTTTTCCTACCCTTCCTGAATGCCAAACCACAAAAGGTCCACAACAGAATTCGGTTTCACCTAAGCTTGTATGGAAAGCATTGAGAAAGTAGCCCCACATCTTTCGAGCAAACATGCAATGAATGAAGATGTGATTAATTGACTCTACATCTCCCATACACATTATACATATGTTAGGAAGGGTAAGGGATCTTCTTTGCAAATTATTGATTTTCAACACCCTCTTTCTTCCCACAAGTCAAGCGAACGTTGTCACCCATGGCGGAGCTCTGTATGACCATACAAAAAAGAATAGATGTGGAAATTGATCATCTTCCCCATAGTTTCTTCCCCATTAATAATTAAAGGGCATTATCATTGTACATACAGTATCACCTATTGGAATTTTTGGTAGACCTCATTGATATATTCATGTATATCTTCATACATCTCATTCATTGAAATTAACCGCCATTTAAAAACATCCATCACAATGAACAACCAAAAGGCACTATCATTGTATATAATGTATCACCAAAAATGACCTTAATGATATTAGAGCATGGATCACTAAAAGGGCATTATCATTGTATCACCAAAAATGACCTTAATGATCATCTTCCCCATAGTTTCTTCCCCATTAACAATTAAAGGGCATTATCATTGTACATACTATATCACCTATTGGAATTTTTGGTAGACCTCATTAATATATTCATGTATATATTCATACATCTCGTTCATTGAAATTAACAGCCATTATGAGTTTAGATCATGAAAAGCATTTTTAATGATAGGATGAGTTTGGATCATGAAAAACAACTTCAATCATATGATGCGTGTCGATCGCCGAATGAGCCGAATCATATGAACTATTTGGATCCACAGAATGGCCCATGCATTTCAATGCTTTTTATCCATCGAAATAGTCCATGTCAAATATTTGGATAACTAGAAATGGCCAAATCATATGAATTTGGATCGTTGAAAAAATAAACCTGATTGTTTGAATTGTGTATCAAACTAAAGAGGGTCCTACAAAATTAATGATGTGGATCACTGAGAACTAACATCAAATATTATGAATTGATTGTTCTAACTTAACATATCCATTGGGATGTGTCATGGAAAGAGGCTTCAATCATATGATTAGTTTAGATCACTAACAACAGCACAAATCATATAATGCATTTGAATCGCTGAATGGGCTAGATCATATAAGAAATTCAAATATGTTGAAATGGCCAAAGCACGTAAAAGGTTTTGATCCATTGGAATGGGCCAAATCATATGAACAGTTTGGATCATTTGTAAACTTAACATATCCATTGGGATGTGTCATGGAAAGAGGCTTCAATCATATGATTAGTTTAGATCACTAACAACAGCACAAATCATATAATGCATTTGAATCGCTGAATGGGCTAGATCATATAAGAAATTCAAATATGTTGAAATGGCCAAAGCACGTAAAAGGTTTTGATCCATTGGAATGGGCCAAATCATATGAACAGTTTGGATCATTTGTAAACCTGAAGAGGGATCTACAAAATTTAGGGCATGGATCAACTTAGCATATACATTGCCAATCATATGACAAGTTTGGATCAGGAAAGGCAGCTTTAATCATATGATGAGTTGGATCATGAAAGGCAACTTCAATCATATGATGAGTTTGGATCATGAAAGCAGTTTAATCATATGATGAGTTAGGACGTGAAAAGCACCTTCAATGTATGATGAGTGTCGATCACCAAATGAGCCAAATCATATGAACGATTTGGATCCACTTAACAGCCTAAGCATGTTAATGTTTTTTATCCATCGAAATGGCCAATATTAATATTTGCATCACTGGAAATGTGCCAAATGATATGAATTAGTTTAGATCGCTAACAGCAGCACGAATCATATGATGCATTTGGATCGGTGAATGGGGCGAATCATATAAGAAATTCAAATACGTTGAAATGGCCAAAGCACATCAAAGGTTTTGATCCATTGAAATGGGCCAAATCATATGAACAGTTTGGATCATTTGTAAACCTTAAGAGGGATGTACAAAATGTACAGCATGGATCAACTTGGTATATACATTACCAATCATATGACGAGTTTGGATCATGTAAGGCAGCTTTAATCATATGACGAGTTTGGATCATGTAAGGCAGCTTTAATCATATGATGAGTTTGGATCATGAAAAGCAACTTCAATCATATGATGAGTTTGGATCATGAAAGGCAGCTTTAATCATATGTTGAGTTTGGATCATGGAAAGCATCTTCAATCATATGATGAACTTGGATCATGAAAAGCAGCTTTAATCATATGATGAGTATGGACATGAAAAGCACCTTCAATCGTATGATGAGTGTCGATCACCAAATGAGCCGAATTATATGAACGATTTGGATCCGAATGGCCCAAGCATGTCAATGCTTTTTATCCATCGAAATGACCCATATAAAAGATTTGGATAACTGAAAATGTGCCAAATGATATGAATTAGTTTAGATCGCTAACAGCAGCACGAATCATATGATGCAATTGGATCGCTGAATCGGCCGAATCATATAAGAAGTTCAAATTTGTTGAAATGGCCCAAGCACCTCAAAGGTTTTGATCCATTGAAATGGGCCAAATCATAAGAACAATTTGGATGGTTTAAACCTGAAGACGGATGTACTAAATTTAGGGCATGGATCAACATAGCACATACATTGCCATTTATATGATGAGTTTAAATAATGAAAGGCAGCTTTAATCATATGATGAGTTTAAATCATGAAAAGCAGCTTGAATCATATGATGAGTTTAGATCATGAAAGGCGGCTTTAATCATATGATGAGTTTGGATCATGAAAAGCAGCTTCCATCATATCATGAGTTTGGATCATGAAAAGCAGCTTTAATCATATGATGAGTTTGGATCATGAAAAGTAGCTTCAACCATATAATGAGTGTCGATCGCCAAATGAGCCGAATCTTATGAACGGTTTGGATCCACCGAATGGCCCAAGCATTTCAATGTTTTTTATCCATCGAAATGGCCCATGTTAAAGATTTAGAACACTAGAATAGGGCCAAATCATATGAATTTGGATCGTTGTAAAAAGAAACTTGATTGGTTGAATTGCGTATCGAACTGAAGAGGGTCCTAAAAAATTAACGATGTGGATCACTGAGAACCAACCTCAAATATTACGAATACATCGATCTAACTTAACATATCCATTGGGATGGGTCATGGAAAGAGGCTTCAATCATATAATGAGTTTAGATCACTAACAGCAGCACAAATCATATGATGCATTTAGATAGCTGAATGGGCCAAATCATATAAGAAGTTCAAATCCGTCGAAATGGCTGAAGCACGAAAAAGGTTTTGATCCATTGAAATGGCCCAAGCATGTCAAAGGATTGGATCACTAGAAATGGGCCAAACCATATGAACAGCTTGGATCATTTGTAAATCTGAAGAGGGTCCGGTCCTACAAAATTTAGCGCATAGAATATCCATTGCCATGGATCATGAAAAGCAACATCAATCATATGATGTGTTTGGATCATGAAAAGCAGCTTCAATAATATGATGAGTTCGGATCGCCAAATAAGCCGAATCATACGAACAATTTGGATCCACTGAATGCCCCAAGCATGTCAATGTTTTTTATACATCGAAATGGCCCATGTCAAAGGTTTGGATCACTAGAAATGGGCCAAATCATATGAATTTGGATCGTTGTAAAAAGAAAATTGATTGTTTGAATTGCGTATAGAACTGAACAGGGTCCTACGAAATTAACGACGCGGATCACTGAGAACCAACCTCAAATATTATAAGTAGATGGATCAACTCAACATATCCACTGGGATGGGTCATGGAAAGAGGCTTTAATCATATGATAAGTTTAAATCACTAACAACAGGACGAATCATATCATGCATTTGGATCACTGAAGGGCCGAATGATATAAGAAGTCAAATCCGTTGAATTGGCCAAAGCACGTTAAAGGTTTTCATCCATTGAAATGGCCCAAGCATGTCAAAGGTTTGGATCACAAGAAATGGATCAAATCATATGAACGGTTTGGATCGTTAGTAAAGCGAAATACAGTACTACAAAATTTTGGGCATGGACCAACTTAGCATATCCATTGCCAAGGATCATGAAAAGCAGCTTTATTCATATGATGAGTTTGGATCATGAAAAGCAGCTTTATTCATATGATGAGTTTGGATCATGAAAAGTAGCTTCAATCATATGATGAGTTTGGATCATGAAAAGAAACTTCAATCGTATGATAAGTTTGGATCGCCGAATAAGCCGAACTATATGAACAATTTGGATCTACTTAATGTCCCAAGCATGCCAACGTTTTTTATCCATCGAAATGGCCCATGTTGAAGGTTTGGATCAGTAGAAATGAGCCAAATCATATGAATTTGGATTGTTGTAAAAAGAAACTTGATTCTTTGAATGTGTATAGAATTGGAGTCCTACAAAATTAATGAAGTGGATCACTGAGAACCAGCCTCAAATATTAGAAATAGATAGTTCAACTTAGCATATCCATTGGGATGGGTCATGAAAAGAGGCTTCAATCATAAGATGAGTTTAGATCACTTACAGTAGCATGAATCATATGATGCATTTGGATCGTTGAATGGGCCGAATAATATAAGAAGTTCAAATCTGATGAATTACTCAAGCACGTTAAAGGTTTTGATCCATTGAAATGGCCTAAGCATGTCAAAGGTTTGGACACTAGAAATGGGCCAGATCATATGAAGAGTTTGGATCACTGGTAATGTTGAAGAGGGTCCTACAAATTTTGGTGCATGCATCTACTTAGCATATCCATTGCCAAGGATCATGAAAAGTAGCTCTAATCATATGATTAGTTTGCATCATGAAAAACAGCTTTAATCATATGATGAGTTTGGATCATGAAAAGCAACTTCAATCCTATTATTAGTTTAGATCGCTGAATGAGCCGAATCATGTGAACAATTTGGATCCACTGAATGATCCAAGCATGTGAATGTTTTTTATCCATCGAAATGGCCCATGTCAAAGGTTTGGATCAGTATAAATGAGCGAAATCATAGGAATTTAGATCATTGTAAAAAGAAACTTAATTGTTTGAATTGTGTATAAAACTAAAGAGGGTCCTACAAAATTAACGAAGTGGATCACTAAGAATCAGCCTCAAATATTACGAATAAATGGTTCAACTAAGCATATCCATGGTCATGGAAAGAGGCTTCAATCATATGATGAGATTAGATCACTAACAGCAGAACAAATCATATGATGCATTTGGATCGCTGAATGGGCCGAATCATATAAGAAGTTCAAATCCGCTAAATTGCCCAAGCACGTTAAACGTTATGATCCATTTTAATGGCCCAAGCATGTCAAAGGTTTAGATCACTAGAAATAGGACAGATCATATGAACAGTTTGGATCATTAGTAAAGCTGACGAGGGTCCTACAAAATTTTGGGCATGGATCCACTTAGCATATCCATTGCCAAGGATCATGAAAAACCACTTTAATCATATGATGAGTTTGGATCATGAAAAGCCACTTTAAACATATGATTAGGTCGGATCATGAAAAGCAACTTCAATCATATGATGAGTTTGGATGATGAAAAGCAGCTTCAATCGTATGATGAGTTTAGTTCACCAAATAAGCTGAATTATGTGAACAATTTGGATCCACCGAATGGCCCAAGCATGCCAATGTTTTTTATCCATCAAAATGGCCCATGTCAAAGGTTTGGTTTATCAAAAACATCTTTAATTATATGATTTGTTTGGATCGCTGAATGAGCCGAATCATATGAACAATTTGATTCCATTGAATGGTTGAAGCATGTCAATGTTTTTTATCCATCGAAATGGCCCATGTTAAAGGTTTGGATCACTATAAACAAGCGAAATCATAGGAATTTGGATCGTTGTAAAAAGAAACTTCATTGTTTGAATTGTGTATAAAACTGAAGAGGGTCCTACAAAATTAATGAAGAGCATCACTGAGAATCGGCCTCAAATATTATGAATAGATGGTTCAACTTAACATATCCATTGGGATGGGTCATAGAAGGAGGCTTCAATCATATGATGAGTTAAGATCACTAACAGGAACACGAATCATATCATGCGTTTGGATCACTGAAGGGCCGAATGATATAAGAAATCAAATTTGCTGAATTGGCCGAAGCACGTCAAAGGTTTTGATCCATTGAAATGGCACAAGCATATCAAAGGTTTGGATCACTAGAAATAGGCCAAATCATATGCATAGTCTGGATAATATGTTATGCTGAAGAGGGATGTACAAAATTTAGGGCGTGGATCAACTTAGCATATTCATTGCCATGGATCATGAAAAGCAGCTTCAATCATATAATGAGTTCGGATCATGAAAAATAGCTTCAATCATATGATGAGTTTGGGGATGCACAAAATTTAGGGCATGGATCAACTTAGCATATTCATTGCCATAGATCATGAAAAGCAGCTTCAATCATATGATGAGTTTGGATCATGAAAAATAGCTTCAATCATATGATGAGTTTGGATCATGAAAAGCAATTTCAATCATATGATGAGTATGGATCGTCGAACAAGCGGAATTATATGAACAACTTGGATCCACTGAATGGCCCAAGCATGCCAATGTTTTCTTTCCATCGAAATGGCCCATGCTGAAGGTTTGGATCAGTAGAAATGGGCCAAATCATATGAATTTGGATCGTTGTAAAAAGAAACTTGATTCTTTGTGTATAGAATTGAAGAGTCCTACAAAATTAACGAAGTGGATCACTGAGAACCAGCCTCAAATATTACGAATAGATGGTTCAACTTTAATCGTATGATGAGTTTGGATCATGAAAAGTCGCTTTAATCCTATGATGAGTTTGGATCATGAAAAGTAGCTTCAATCATATGATGAGTTTGGATAATGAAAAGCAGCTTCATTCGTATGATGAGTCTGGATTGCCGAATAAGCTGAATTATGTGAACAATTTGGATCCACTAAATGGCCCAAGCAGGTAAATGTTTTTTATCCATCGAAATGGCCCATGTCAAACGTTTGGATCAATAGAAACAGGCCAAATCATATGAAATTGGATCGTTGTAAAACAAAACCTAATTGTTTGAATTGTGTATAGAATTGAAGAGTGGTGCATGTGCTCCAACCTATCATTTTAATGTTCGATTCCTAAGAACTTACCCAAACTATTGATTTTTGGTGCAAATGGCATCATTGTAAACACCTATTGATTAAATTGATGAAAGAACATTGTAGAATGGTAGTGCTTCGTATCACTGAAAATTATCACAATCACATAAAGGATTTGGATCATTGAAAAAGGGGCCCAATCATACAACGGGTTCGTATGATTGAAAATCATTCCATATGCCCAGAGGCAACCAAAAGCAGAAGGATAACAGAAACACTAGCAGAACACAAGCAAAATGTTGCTAATATAATCTTAATCATCTGGATGACATTTTCATTATTAGAGGCAAATAAAAGCCTGTAATGTAATGAATTCTAAATCATGTAGAAACTAACCTTTCTGAGCGGTTAATCCATGTCGACATATACATCCAGCAAAGAGAACCATCTGTTTGCTTAAAAGATCTAACACTGAACCAAAAAAACAAAAAGAAAAGGAAAAAAATGCAATAAGTGAATGAACCACTAAACATTGGTTTCACAAAGGCAACAACAAAGAAAGTAAAATATTAAACTAGAAGGCATCACATATAGTAGCAAAAGCAAGCAAATTTGCAAATATATTCTCCTGTATAGCTGATACTTCTATTACTAGGAGTAGAAGAAAATCTGTAATTTAGTGAATTCTGAATCACAGTGAAACCAGTTTTCTGAATAACAACTCCGTGGCGATATACATCCAACACGAGAAGGAGCTACAAAAAAAAAGTCGCAATAATGCCACTGCCAAAATGGACATGCGGGCTTTGAATTAGATCAATAAAAATTAACAAAAACTAAAACACAAAATCAAAAGCTCTGAAATAGATAAGAAAACCAAAATGGAGGAAAACCCTAACCTATTCCTATGAATCTTTTGAGGCAGGTCCATTGTATGTACATCGAGCACCATTTAATAAATGTTGCCGACCTTACAACCAATAAGGCAAAATAAGTGAATCAATCTGGACTGATCAATTCATAGGCCACCTTATGGATAGTCTGTTTCTTGGAAAAAAAAAAAAAAAGAAGAAGAAGAAGAAGAAGAAGAAAAAGCATCAGATGGGTGTTTCTAACCATTCAATCCATAAAAAACTTTCAGGACCATTTCTCTAAATTTATTGACATTCAAAAAAAAAAAGGTGATGAGTAGGAAAGTATGCCAAATGGTGTGACTTTTGGGCCATGGCCCTCACTATGTTGATGGCCTGGTGCCAAAAATAGGACTCTACACTCCAAATGGATACACATGCACATTAGACTGACAGTTGGACTGACTGATTAATAGGCCACATATGGATGGTCCATTTCTCAAAAAATGCAGCAGATGGGTGTTTCTAACCACTCAATCCATATATAATTTTCAAGACCTTTTTCTTTAGATTTATTGACAATCCAAAAAAGGCCATACATAGGATAGCATGCCAAATGGTGTTAGTTTTGGGTCATAGCCCTCTCTATGGAGATGACTTGGTGCCAAAAAGCAGGACCATACACTCCTCAAAATGGAGACACATGTACATTAGACTGTGGACTGTTAGACAAACCAATTCGGTCCACCTTGTGGATAGTCCGTTTCTTGAAAAAAAAAAAAAGCATCAAATGGGTGTTTCTAACCATTCAATCCATAAACAACTTTCAGGACCATTTCTCTGAATTTATTGACATTCAAAAAAAAAAAAGAAAGAAGAGGTGATGAGTAGGAAAGTATGCCAAATGGTGTGACTTTTGGGGCCATGGCCCTCACTATGTTGATGGCCTGGTGCTAAAAATAGGACTGTACACTCATCCAAATGGACACACATGTACATTAGATTGACCGACTCATAGGCCACCTATGGATGGTCCATTTTTCAAAAAATGCGGCAGATGGGTGTTTCTAACCACTCAATCCATAAATAATTTTCAAGACCTTTTCTTTAGATTTATTGACCATCCAAAAAAGGCCATATATAGGATAGCATGCCAAATGGTGTAAGTTTTAGGTCATAGCCCTCTCTATGGAGATGACTTGGTGCCAAAAAGCAGGACCATACACTCCTCAAAATGGAGACACATGTACTTTAGACTGTGGACTGTTGGACAAACCAATTCAATCCACCTCATGGATGGTCCATTTCTTGAAAAAAAAAAAATGCAGCAAATGGGTGTCTCTAGGCCTCTGCCAAGAAAGGGAAAAAAAAAAAAAAAAATACCAAGCCTTTGCAAAGAGGTCAACAGCCCCATTCACATAGATGGAACTAATAACAAGCCTTCTTTCCTCAAATAACAACATAATACTAAGATTTCTAGGCCTTTGCAAAGAAAGAAAAAAAAAATAATTCTAGGCCTTCTTTTAGCCAACAGAGAACAAAATTGCCTCTACTTAATCAGGGACACCATAATTCTGGGGACCTGTTCTACTCATTTCCAATGCTGGCTTCTTTTTCCTTTGTAGAAAACGAAAAGGAAAAAAAAAACCATAGATACCACTCAAACACTAAGAAGCTAAATTGGTCACCAATATAATGAATTTCCACTCAATGAACATCTTCCAAAGCAGCATTTTTCCATAGGATTTAGAATTAGCAGATGTAACAAAATCCATCTCAGAAAACCCTAGCACATTTTCTAATATAGCTTAGGGTGATGCTTGCAGAAACTTCTCTGCAAAAAATAGTACTACCACAATCTAACAGAGCAAAAAGAATGAATGTCGAACGTCAAACATCAAAGAAAGACCTGAGTAGAAACCTACCATTGCAAGCTGTTCAGCCATAGCTTGGTTCACTCACAAAAACTGTAATTTCTTGTCTCATAATCCCTTCCTGGGAGCAAAAATCATTAATCAACATGAGATTCCTCAAAGCCACTCAAATCCCACAGTAGAAAATAGCAGATTCCAAGTAAAGAATACAAACCATTTTATTCAAGAATAACATTAGCCGTTGCAAGCTGTTCAGCCATAGCTTGGTTCACTTACTCAAAACTGTAGTTTCTTGTCTCATACTCCCTTCCTGGGAGCAAAAATCATTAATCAACATGAGATTCCTCAAAGCCACTCAAATCCCACAATAGAAAATAGCAGATTCCAAGTAAAGAATAGAAACCATTGTATTCAAGAATAACTTTAGTCTTTGCTATTACCACCTTAATTGAATTTTCATATCTTGGGTTGTACAACCCAAGTACATCTAGTTACAAGAACAGCAATATGAAGCAGGAAAAAACAATGTTACTGAAATGCCTAATGCAATACCTGACCCAAATCAAGTATCAATTTGAGATATTGATGAGATTCCTCAGAATCTCAAAAAGGAACTAGGATACTATTTTTACAGACAGATAACAAAGAATATAAACAACATGGGCATTATAATGATAGACTAGGGACATTGTTAAGAACAGATCAGAGTTCATGGCATTATAGTTATCAAACAAGTCATGTTGTTTTGGACGCAAACAATGGAGAAGATGTAAGTCATGGGAATTGAATATAGTGGTGATATATAAGTCGTTGGAATTGAATTCCACTTTTGTAATTGCTTCATCTTGTATTCTCTTAGCTACCATTTTTCTTTCCTTCAACAACATTAGTTATTTGCAAAGAATAAGTGTTCTAAGAATACATGTTGTTTTTCATGTTGACAATATTAGCCAATGAAAGCAGAAGCAGATGTTCTTGTGAAGATGGTGATATGTAAGTTGTAAAAATTGAATTCCCCTTTTGTAATTGCTCCACCAGAATAAATAAATAAATTCCAAATTAAACCAAACTATTAAATAAAATAAATTAAAAATAAATAAATAAATAAAGGGAATACATGTTGCCAACATAATAACCAAAAAACCCAATAGCTCCAAACCACTGCCAAAATGGACATACGAGCTCTGAATTAGACCGATAAAAATTAACAAAATAAATAATAAATTAGAATCAAAAGCTCTGAAGTAGATAACAAAACCAAAATGGAGGAAAATCTTAGCCTATTTTCTATAAATCTTTTGAGGCAAGATCCATTTAGTAAATGGTACCAACCTTATAACCCATAAGAAGAGCAAAATAAGTGAATCAATCTGGACTGATCAATTCATAGGCCACCTTATGGTGAGGGTCTGTTTCTCGAAAAATGCACCAAATGGGTATTTCTGACCATTCAATCCATAAACAAATTTCAGGAGCATCTGTAAATTTATTGACCATCCAAAAAAGTTGATGTGTAAGACAGTATGCTAAATAGTGTAACTTTTGGGCAATAGCCCTCACTATGGAGATGGGCATGGTGCCAAAAATCAGGACTGTACACCTCAAAATGGACACACTTGTACATTAGACTGACTGTTGGACTGACCAATTCATAGTCCGCCCTATGGATAGTCCATTTCTAGAAACGGGTGTTTCTAACCATATACTCCATAAACAATTTTCACGACGATTTCTCTAGGTTTATTGACCACCCAAAAAAGGCCATGTATAAGGAGAGTATGCAAAATGGTGTAACTTTTGGACCATAGCGCTCTGTATGGAGATGACTTGGTGCCAAAATCATTACCATTTGCTCCTCAAAATGGAGACACAAGTGCATTAGACTGTGGACTGTTGGACTGACCAATTCATAGCCCACTTATGGATGGTCCATTTTTCAAAAAATGCAGCAAATGGGTTTCAGCATTCAATCCATAAACAATTTTGAGGACCATTTCTCTAGATGTACTGACCATCCAAAAAAGATCACGTATAGGACAGTGTGCCACATGGTGTAACTTTTGAGCCATAGCCATCCCAAAAATCAGGACCAAACACTCAGAATGGACACGGATGTACATTAGACTATGGACTGTTGGCAAGTATTTTTAAACCATCCACTGTCTTCATAGTTCATACACTGGTACCCAGCCTCATTTTTGCACCAGGTCATCCACGAGGTGATGCGCAGCACTGATCTCCCATGCATGTGCCAGGTTGGCATGAAGTAGCATGTGAATGTGAGTTTTGGCAAAATACATCTGGGGCTTGTAAACCTCATATAGGCCAAAGCCACAATCGAGATCTAAAGGCAGGGGTTTGCTTAGCCCACATGCATGTGGAAGCTTGCCCATCCACGCTCATACTCACACATGAGCAAATATGGCACATGTGTATGGCATGTGAGCCTCCCATCAGGTCAAGTGGGCCACATTGTTCTGATCACGTTACCTAGACATCTGGTTGTTTCACTCAAGTGGGCCACAGAGCATGGTTAAAACACTCAGTGACTTGACCCGATTCGTTCAGCCCTGAGTTGAGTCGCGGCTCATCTGCGTCGGGGATGACTCGGGGGATGACTCAGGGAATCAAAACGAAATGGGTCCATCCAAGTCCGAGTCGACTCATGCAAGTTGTATCAGAGTCGTCTGAGTCTTCAAGCATGCCGCAGTGTTCAAAACCAATGAATGGCTAGAAAGAAAATAAAAGAAAGGCTTTAGCCATCCCTTTGTTTGTACATTGTGGCACCCCTTGATGGAAACCTCGATTCTCACGTGCGTGCATCAAATTGGCGTGTGTGCTTGAGTGCAAGGGCAGGGCCCCACACAAGTGCATGGATTCAGCAAACCTTTCTAGAAGGAAGGGAGATTTCATTGATTCGACAACATCATTTGCTATGAAATCGCAGGCATTTTATAAATTACAAATCTCTGGGCCACAGATGACGAAATGCAATAGATTGCCATTCCTAATGGATGACCTGCAGCCGATACCTCGCCTGATCAAGATGCCTCACACCCTTCGAGGTGAGGGTCGATCCTGGCCGTGAACAATCGTTTCCATTGTCTGCAACCAAAACCAATAATAAAATGAATTGCAACCGGGGAAAAAAAGGATGTGATAAACACACGAACGAGAGAAATGAAGAGAATTTCTAGAACCCTAGAAATAAGAGAGAGAGACGATGGATAGAAATGAGAGAGGCGAGACAGAAACTGGTGCACTACGCACCTACGGTAGCCATGCATCATTCTTCCAATGGCGATGACAGAGATGAAAAGGGGTTTCAGAGAGAGGGGATGGAGGGAGGTTTTCAGAGAAAGAAGAGACGGGAAAGGAGGGAGAGGTTTTCAGAGAAAGAAGAGAAGAGACGGGAAAGGAGGGAGATGCTGTGAGAGAGAGAAAGACGGAAGTGGTTTTCAGAGAGAGAAGAGAGACTGAACTCGAATAAAAATCACAGGACCGTTAAGGGTATCCTGGTCATTTAATAGAAATAGCTGTCTGACCGCCTGGTCATTTAATAAAAATAGCCAGCTGTCCGACCGTTACACGCAGCTGGACATGATTCTTTTTTAAATCATCGCTGATGAGCAACTCAGTGCCCTTGGGGGGTGTTTGGCGCGGGTGTTTAAAGGGGGTGTTGGGTGCATAGCATTAGATGGGCTCAGGTGGGATGGAATTGCACCTGGTCCTCTTGTGCCAATTTCACTTGATGTTTGGGAAGAATGGAAAAGCTTGTTATTATATGCGGTGGAATTGTATTGGTCCGTGCCAATTTCATTCAATTTTAGTAAGTTGTGTAGGTCCCACCATGATGTGTGGGCTATATCCACACCGTCTACTCATTTTTTTAGATCATTTTAGAGCATCCACACCGTCCACTCGTTTTTTTAGATCATTTTAGAGCATGGGCCAAAAAATTAGGTAGATCTAAAGCTCAAATACCCCACCATAGAAAGCAATAGGGATTGAATGCTTAACGTTGAAAACTTCTTTAGGGTTGTATAAGTTTTGGATTTGCCTCATTTTTAGACCCATGGCATAAAATAAGGTTATAAAACAAATGAACGATTTAATTATAATGTGTGTGTTATTCTCAATAGTTTTAAATTATGATGGGTATATTCATTGAATGTACCATCATATTACGTACAAAGCATGGAATTAAGCTTATCCCATGGTATCCGGGAAAATCCCTGCGATGGGTAATAATTATGTTTTTAGAATCCCACCCTACCTAATCCTTCCCAATGCCATGCCCCAAACATGCCCTCACGAGCATGGATTGGATACTGAGGGAAACTGACAGGGTCAGTATCCAAATCGCCACTGAAGTGACGCCACCAAGCTTTGTGGACCCACCATGATGCTTGTTGTATCCATTATGTTCATTCATCCAAAGATGGCTTTATGGCATGAGAAAAAGAATGAGATAGATCTAAATTTCAATTGGATCCCACCATAGAAAATAGTGGGGACTAGGGGTGCACACGAGTCGGTTCAGTTCGGTCCGGTTCCGGGGTGAAACCGGAACCGAACCGTTACTAACGGTTCTATAATTTTTGGAACCCGAACTGAACCGTTAGCACCCTAGAACCGAACCAGAACTGGACCGTGAAAAACGGTTCAATTTCGGATCGGTTCCACGGTTCTAGGCTTTTAAAAATCCAACTCAGTTAGCAATTCACCACAAACATTCAGACCTGGATCCACTCTATGGGTCTTAGGTATAAGATCTCCACAATGATGTACTCAAAGCGGTTCAATTCTGATTTAGTACTTAGATAAAGAAATGAAGGTAGGTGTTCATGCCTTCAATGGAGAAAGTGGCCTTAGAACTGAAAGATTTGATGTGCCACAAGGAATCCAAAGCCAGTGAAGTACTCACCACAAAATACATGTCAAAAATTGCAAAAGAGTCATGTCTTGGAGAACCAAAATGCTGAGCAAGCAATGCAATGGCAGGAAGTTATAAATCCAAAATAGCAGAAGCAATCAAGTGTTACTCCTATCAATCCTCGCACTCCACTAATATTCTTTGTAGAAAACAGAATCAATTCATATGAACCATTGTCCATATCTGACACCTCTAAAAGATCTACATGAATGATTCAAGGGCATGTAAATGGACAATCCTAAAAATTAGGAAATGATACATGCACGTTTAGTGGGCCAAAAGTCAATCGAAGTTCACCATATGAACAGTCTCATGATCAC
Source organism: Magnolia kwangsiensis (assembly GCA_037074715.1). Taxonomy (NCBI): domain Eukaryota; kingdom Viridiplantae; phylum Streptophyta; class Magnoliopsida; order Magnoliales; family Magnoliaceae; genus Magnolia; species Magnolia kwangsiensis. The sequence continues at coordinate 95,606 of CM073583.1, forward strand.
TTATTTGTGTGGGTTTTTTTTTTTTTGGCCCAATTTTTTTAAAAAAATGAAAACATTAAACCCACTGCATCGTGGAGGCTGGAAACCAACACCCAACCTAAAACAAATGGTGTGGGAAGATTAATACATATTCCAAGGGTTCGGATCAACGGTTCGGTTCGGTTCTACAGGGCCTTAAACCGGAACCGATCCATATCGAACGGTTCTCAAAATTTTGGAACCGGAACCGGAACCGGTACTGTCTAGAACCGGACCAAACCGGACAGATCCAACGGTTCCGGTCCGGTTCTACGGTTCTACTGGTTCGATGTGCACCCCTAGTGGGGACAATGACATCTACTGTTGGAAATTTCTTAGGGGCCACAAAAGTTGCCAATCATGCTTATATTTTTGTTTTCACTTCATCTGTCTCTATTTTTACTTATGAATAGGTTGGATCTAAAAATTACATCATGGAGGGCCCTATAAATGTTTCAACGGTCGGTGTGACTGATCCCACGATTTTCTGTGGTGGGTCTACTTGAACTTTAGATCTATCTCATTCTTTTTCTGATGTCATAAAACCATCTCTATAAATGGTTGGACAGTATGGATACAACACAGGCATCAGGGTGGGGTCCATAAAGTTTGGTGACGTAACTTCGGTAGCAATTTGACTACTGACCTTGTTAGTATCTAATCCAAGCCTGAGATAAGGTGGGAGTGGGTTTTAATATCCCATTGATCATTGCAACATCCTATTTGGGATTGGTTTGTGAAGCCTCTTCTTGGAATCCGTGCTTGGGTAAGGGATTTTCGCATTTCCACTTTGGTCGGTGTTATGTAGACCCCACCATAATGTATGTGTTTTATCCACGCCGTCCATCTATTTTGAAATATAACTTTAGGGCTTGATCCCAAAAATGAGGCGGACATAAGACTCAAGTGGACCACACCATGGGAAAACAATAGTGATTGAATTTCACCATTAAAAACCTCATAAGGCCAACTGTAATGGCTATTTGACATCTAACCGGTTGATTAGGTCATAAAGACTTGGATGAAGGGAAAAAATATATATCAGCTTGATCCAAAACTTTTGTGGCCCCCAAAAAGTTTTTAATGGTGGCCATTCAACCAACACTATGTGGTCCACTTGAGATTTGGATCAAACTCATTTATGAGCTAAAATGATCCGAAAGAATGGGTGGATGGGATGGATGAAACACATACGTCATGGTGGGGCCCACGGAGCATCGACCGGTAGTGGTAGAGTGATTTGCCAATCCATTTCCATTCTTAAGGCCAAACCACCATATAATTATTGCATTTTCCTAATTCCATCCCACTTAAACCCAAGTAATCTTGTCCACCAAACACCCCCTTAGCTTACCAAGTAAACTCTTTGTGCTGACTGTGGTTCATGCATTTTATCCACTCTATCCATCCATTCCTAATAATTTTAAGGCATTATTTAAAAAATAAGGCATATCAAAATCTCAAGTGGACCACACCACTGGAAATTTGAGCATTGGCTGTGCTTCAATTTTGGGATCAACCCCTTAAGGGCATGCTTGGACGGGCACGCTGGATGGAATTGGGTTGTATTAGGGTGGATGCACGCCTTTCAAGATAGTGTCAGTGGATTACATGTAATCCCACTGGATTGCTGTATCCAGCGGCCCAGGTATGGTGTGTTTGGATGGGCGGACAACAATCCAGAATGCATACAATGATTACGTTTGGACAGGCGTGGGATTGGATGCCATCCATGGGATTCACTACAACAGCTAAACGTGAATTGCAAAGGATGATTATAACCGTCTCCCGCCATATCATGTTGTACGCACTTTCCCGTTTGGTAGAGACTCCTTTCTTGAGATAAAAGGGAATTATGCCCAGCCATGTAGAAGCTGATTTTTCTAGTTTGACATGTGCGTCCCATATTTTTCTCATCCACACCGTTAGTTTATTGTGTCCCATCACAGATGGACTATTTATCAAAACTTCCTTCGATGGACTATTTATCAAAACTTCCTTCGATTTCTACACTACAGATAGACGGAAAAGAATAGAAATAAAGCAACGGTTCATATTCAACAGAAAATTATCCTAACAATGATCAATTAGACTTTCCAATCCAAAAAGATAATAGAGTAAAGTCAACATACCAATGGTCTGGATTACCAAGAAGTGGGCCCCACATCCCTATAATAAAAACTTGTGTACAAATTACAAAAATGCGGGGCCCACGTATGATATAATTTCCTCCAATAGGTAGGCCGTTTCACAGACAGAAGGTCCCAAAATCCACCAAACCCAAATCGAAAATCCACCAAAACCACTATCAGATCTCTCTCTCTCTCTCTCTCTCTCTCTCTCTCTCTCTCTCTCTCTCTCTCTCTCTCTCTCATACACACACACACATATTTTCACGGGCCGAGCATCAAAGAGGAAGAAGAAGAAGGAAAGCCCGAGTAGCAACAGAGGATGTGTTGTATGGGCAAGATGTGCAGGATCTGCACGTGTTTGCTCCTGATCGTTGTTCTGATCGGGTTGCTATTCGGATTCGGGGTTTTAAAGCACGGATTTCACAAGATCAAGGAGACACTTCATGAGGATGTTGGTAGAAATGAGACTTTTTCTTCTTTCCCAGCCTTAGGGAGGTCATTATTGGGTTATAACCGTCTCTTGCAAGATTGCGTCGTATGCCTGATAACCCCCACAATCCAGCGATCAAATCCTTCGCAATCCAGGGGATTTTCATCTAGTCGCAAATAACCGCCCATCAAAACAGACGGCTGCTCTAACGCTGTGGAATTCGAGTACCCTATCCAACCTAATACGGGCTACTTCAATGCACGTTGCCTGTCCAAACACGGCCTAAATGATTTGAAAAAATGGATGGACGACGTGGATAAACCAAGTGCATTCAAGGTGGGGCCTGTTAGGGGCCTTACACAAAACCTTAGGATCTAGCCTCCCAGAACAAACCAAAATTATGGAATAATAAAGTAATGAACTAAATCAAAGCAACAATCACACACCACACAAGAGATTTTTACGTAGAAAACCCTTAAAGAGGTAAAAACCACAGGACCTCGTCTAGATCAACAATTCACTATAAAGCAGAACGTTATAACCGATCGTAAGCACACCCTGCTATGATCAAACCTTCATCACTCACGCAGGAGTGAATAAACAGTAAGAGAAACAAATAAAACAGAGAGATCTCGCCGATTACGAGGACGTATAAGCGCTGAGATGTTAATTGCACAGTAGATCACCTACACGAGCATAACCTCCCTTATACAAGCTTTCTATCTCTCTCTCTCATACCTTTGATAACCTTCTTGTGTTTTTCATGTACACCATACCCTAGAAAAATCCTATGGATCCCTATTTATAGTTTTAGGAAACTCCCTTCCGCATCCCAGTTGTAAAAGGACTCAAATCCGCAATTTGCACAAAATAACAGAACGAATCTGTATAACCACGACCGGTCGAGAGGAGGCTATAACCAGTGGAGCGCCACCCACAATCGGTCGAGCACTCGAGAGAAAAATATCCCAAACTCACTGGACTTTGAGTCGAGTCAGGGCTCGACCGTCGTGCACCAGCCCTCGACCGGTCGTGCAGGGCTCATGACCGATCGAGCACGGGTCAAAAATCCCATCAAATCTCTCCCTTTTTGACCTAGGAGAGATTCACCTTCTTCAAGCCAACCTGATTTCTACAAACTTGTCTGACCCATTATCATCTGTGTGGACCCTCTCAAGTTATAACACCTTTTGTTCCAAAGTATCCCTTATCCAGTGATATCGAATCTCTATGTGCTTCGACTTGAAATGCTGACTTAAATTCTTGCTCAAGTGTATAGCACTCTGACTATCGCAATAGACCACGTGTTGCTCCTGCTTCAGGCTAAGTTCCTGTAGGAACCTCTTCATCCAAAGCATCTCTTTACATGTCTCTATGACTGCAATGTACTCGGCCTTTGTCGTCAACAATGCTACGACCTTCTGTAGCTTGCTCTACTAAGAAACCGTTCTCCCTACAAATGTGAACATAAACCCTAATGTAGATTTCCTAAAGTTTATCCATATTTGCCCTCTAACATAGGTTTACCCTCACCATATCATAGACTCAACCTGGATGAGCCTTTTAAATACCATAGTATCCATTTTACCGCTGCCCAATGCTCTTTGCTAGGATTGACAAGATACCGGCTGACAACATGAACTGCATATGCTATGTCTAGGCGTGTACACACCATAACATATATTAAACTTCTTACAGCTGACGCGTAAGGTATCTTCTGTATCTCTTCCACCTCTGCCTTCATCTTGGGACATTGTCTGTCACTCAATCTGAAGTGACCATCTAGAGGAGTACTGATCGGCTTCGCTGCATTCATATTGAATCATGTAGGACTTTCTCAATACACCGCTCTTATGACAGTCAATGCTTCCTGCTGCTTCTGTCACGGGTTATCTCCATTCTTAGGATCTGTTTAGCCATACCCAAGTCTTTCATCGCAAACGACCTACCCAATTCCTGTTTTAGTCTATCGATCTTCTTGATGTCCTTTCTCATGACAAGCATGTTATCAACGTATAATAACAGAACCAAGAAATCACCATCTGAGAACTTGCGCATGAACATACAGTGGTCTGACTCCGTTTTATCATACCCATATTGTAACATGAACGAATCGAACTTCTTATACCATTGCCGTGGAGCTTGTTTCAGCCCGTACAAGCTCTTCCTCAACCTACACCGTATGTTTTTTGCCCTTTACTTCAAACTCCTCTGGTTGATGCATGTAGATCTCTTCTTCCAGGTCACCATGGAGGAAAACAGTTCTAACAGTCAACTACTCTATCTCAAGATCTATGCTAGCCGTCAATCCAAGCAACACCCGTATGGATATCATCTTCACCACTGGTGAGAATATCTCCTCGAAGTCTATGCCTTTCTTCTGACCAAACCTTATTACCACAAGTCTGACCTTGAATCTCGTTTGTGAATTCTTCTATTCAACCTTTTTTCTGAACACCCACTTGTTGTTCAAAGCTTTCTTACCTTTAGGTAGTTTCATTATGTCATAGGTGTGGTTCTTATGCAAGGATTTCATCTCCTCTTGCATAGCTTTCAACCACTCCTCTTTATGCTCGTCGGCTAGAGCCTTAAAATAATCTTCTGGCTCTCCCCTATCAGTCAGCATAATATACTTATGCAGCGAGTACCTCTTGGACGGCTGTCTGTCCCTAGATGACCTCCTCACATGTGGCTCAATAGGTGGATTAAGTGGGGCTGCTCCCCTGGTCCATATTCTGAAGGAACTCCCTCATCCTCTACACCTTGTTGTACTCCCCCGTCATCAGGCACCATGGGAGGAATAACCAAATCTATGTCCTCTAGCTCACCTAAATTAGGCTGGTTCTTCTCTGGCTTATTAATGTCTTCTATACACTGATCTTCAAAGAATACCACATTAATGCTCCTGATGAGTTTCTTCTCGGTCGGATCCTATAATTTATAACTGAATTTCATCACCGTACCCTAAGAACACACTACCTGATCTTCATATCGAGCTTGGGCCTCTCATCCTTTCGTATTTGAACGGATGCCCTGCATCTAAACACCCTGAGATGACTGTACGATGGATCCTGTCCATTCTACACTTTCTCAGGTACTTCTCCATTCAAAGGGGTTGATGAAGACCTGTTTATCAGATACATTATCGTGTGCATTGCTTCTCCCCGGAACATCTTGGACAACTTCACATGGGATAACATGCATCTGATTCTCTCTACAATAGTGCGATTCATTTGCTCAGTTACACCATTCTGCTGGGGGGTCTTGGGAACTTTCTGTTCATGTCATATACCCAGTAACTTGCAGTACTCATGAAAGTCGCCAATGTATTCACCACCATTGTCAGTACGGATGCACTTCAATGATCTACATGTTTCTCTCTCAACCATATTATGAAACAATTTAAACACACCAAAGACCTCATCCTTGAATTTCAAAGTATAAACCCAAACCCTCTTATATGCATCATCTATAAAAGTAACAAAATTCAATGCCCCACCCAAGGTTTTTGTCCTCATAGGACCACAAACACACTACAACAAAAATGTTTAAAACTGACACTTTGGGTGTATCATGCACCGGTGCTATTTAAAAGCGGGCCCACAGATGTGTCCATATAAAAATAAAAATGTAACGCGACTTCCATTTCGCTCCCAAATCTCTCTCTCTCTTTCCCTCTCTCTCTCTCTCTCTCCTGACTCTCAGCTTCTTCCTACCCCGACTCTCTCTCTCTCTCTCTCTCTCTCTCTCTCTCTCTCTCTCTCTCTCTCTCTCTCTCTCTCTCTCTCTCTCGCTCTCGTGCGCGACTCTCAGCTTCTTCCTACCCCCAACTCTCTCTCTCTCGCACGAGTTGCCATTAATTCAGGGCTTAGATGACGATCTGAAATAGATAAGAGTCTAGATTTCATCAATTTCAACCTTAAAGTGAAGGGAATTGACCGTGAAGTGCATGGAAATGACAGTGAATCGAAATGGAATCACCGGAAATGACCGTGAAATGAATGAAAATGATCGTAAAGTGAAGCGAATTGACCGTGAAATGCTTGGAAATGACCGTGAAGTGCATGGAAATGATCGTGAATATAAACGGAATCAACAGAAATGACTGTGAAATGCATGGAAATGACCCTGAAGTGAAGCGAATTGACCGTGAAATGCATGGAAATGACCATGAAGTGAAGATAATTGACCGTGAAGTGCATGGAAATGACCATGAATCCAAACGGAATCGCTGGGAATTAATCGTGAAATGCAAGAAAATAACCGTGAAGTGAAGCGAAATGACCGCGAAATGCATGAAAATGATCGTGAAGTGAAGGCAATTAACCGTGAAGTGCATGGAAATGACCATGAATCTAAACAGAATCGCCGAAAATGACCATGAAATGCATGGAAATGACCGTGAAGTGAAGCGAATTGATCGTGAAGTGAATAAAATGAATGAAATTGACCGTGAGGTGAATGAAATGGATTTTTGGCCATCGACCCGATGGAATCTTGAAAAATAACTACATTGCTTGGCTAAATTAGCTTCTCCTACCCCAAAATCATATGTGGTATGTTAAGTACCTCATTCTAGTTTAGGAGATATGCTTGTTAAATAAATGGACAAAGAAATGAATTAAAAGATAGAAAAATATTTTTATATACTTATATATGTATATCTACATAATTATATATTAAAGAAAAATGTAAGGGGGGAAAAGTTCTCCTTATAAAAATAAATAAATTTTGCCAGACTGGCGCGATAGTCTGGTCTTTTTTCTTTATTTTTTTTTATTGTGGAATTTTCGTTGCTTGTGGGTCCCATCATAAGGTCTATGTTATATCCAAACCGCCCATCTATTTGACGAGCTCATATTAAGGCTTGAGATGAAAAATAAGACAGATCTAACTATGTAACACCCTAAAAATCGGAGGTCGTGTATAAACTCAACTCTCGAGTTCCAGACCGTCACTTATGCAACAAAAATGATTATGATTCAATGTTGTCTGAGTTAAAGCATTCACATGAGTAAAAGTATACCAAAACTACAATTCATACTGCAGATCCAGTGATAAAAGCAAGCGAAAGACTAAAGAATATATATATCACTATATGAAAAAATAAAGTAGATCTCGACTGTCACTAAAGTATGAATACATCACTGAGTCTCATATACATGTAAAGAAACAAAATCAAATGTCCAAAAAAAGTCCCACTGAGGAGTCCCGTCAACCCAGGTCACCTAAGCAAAGCCATCGTGGTACTGCATGTATGAGAACTTGTCCTGGTCCTCATCATAGTCCGGCTCTACCTCCTGGATCTCTGCCTCACCTGCATCTAAGACAGGGTCTGGTGGGTGTTGCAAACACCATCCCGTAATGTGGGAGTGAGTGATCAACTCAGTGAAATCATAGAGCAAAGATTAGCATATTCTCAAATCAATCATACGATAATAGTAAAGCAGTAAATCAAACAATCCTAATACTGTTGTTAATGCAATATGATATGACATGATGTATGCCCTCACCGACGATCTCCCTCATACGGCACCATCTTACGACCGCGGCATGCAATCGTCCCTCAAGTGCTCCACATCTTCCAGGCACATGCAATGTAATGGTGATATGATTTTCGAGTTGTTATTAATCCATTCAAACAGCAGGATTAGGAAACTAAGGTACTTTCCTTATATCAATCCCAACACAGATCCTGTCTAGGGTCATCACTCTTAGTAATCTCATACGATGTATATTTTGTAGGTCGCTGCAAGGGCTGCCAGGGCTGTTGCTCGCACTCGTTGCACCGCTCCCCCATCACCTTATCAATACAGGCCTACTGTACTCTCACTGCTATTGAAGGGTCGTCGCCTCCCGTAGACTCAGAATACGCTCGCGGTCACTACAAAGGACTCGTCGCCTGATCAGTGTAGGCCGACAGCAAGAATATAGTGTCCCATACCACCATAATCTGCTCACAAGATATATGTGCTCACTGGTCACTACGGGGAGGTTTGTGGCCCCAGCGTAGGCCGACGGCTCGACCACAGTGTCCCATACCACCATGCTCGGCTCATGAGTCTTCGTGGATCAAGGTACCATGGTTAACAGGGTTTACAATGGTAAGTTCAGTACCCTAGGTTCAAGCAGTTATGACTCATACAGGGTGAACATACAACGGCCAGTTGGGTTACTTGACGGGCTCGACTAGCACGATCGCATCTCAAGTCGAACGACATGAAGTGCGTAAAACACTTCGTGTGGCCTAACCACTGCCGCCAACTCCAGAACACGGCTCGCGTTCATCGACGCGTTGTTCGTGGCAAAGATAGGCCAACCATGAACTTGCTCGGTTACCGACTGCCTGGACTAGGTATAGTCCCAAACATATATGAATTCACATCAACAAATCATGTAAGGATATTGGAAATGAAATACAACCATGTGAGCATGTTAACACATGTTATAACATACAACTTAAGTAAATCATCAAGCACATGCATTTCATACATACAATGAAATCTTGCATATAGCTAACATGTAGGAAATCATTTACATCAGCATATTAATTGAGAAATCAATCTCAAACTAATTCATAACACCATTTAATTCAATACATACTAATACAAGCATTTATACAAACACTTACACTACACACTTAAGTCTACATATAGTATGTCGACTCAAAGTGCGCATTTAGGTGAATCTCTTCGCCAAACTAATTATGCACATATTCCTAATATTTTAATGCGATAATAAGCCATGTCAATCACATCAGCAAATTATGGATGAAAACAGTATTTCCTACAAATGACTAAAATGCCCTAAATCTCATATTCTTCGTCTATTTACGAAACAAGAAACGGACAACATGTTTTACATGTCAAACGGCGTTGCCGTCGATAATCTACTATTAAACGACGTTGAAAGCGTTAGAAACAGTCAATCAAAGCGTCTAAAATCCGCACCTTTTCTCTTATAGGTGTGTGAATTCGAACGGAGCGTATACGCTTCGTATACGGCAACTTGACAACCTGATTTACAAAATCCATAAGCTAACATGCTATGAAAATGGAGGAACACTAAATCAGCAGCTTATTAGGGTATTTTCTTACCTAGAAACGCGGAGAAATCACCGGCCAAGTGATTGGAGCGTGTTGCTAAAGCACGTGCAACAGGTAGCACAACAGCAGGAAAATTCTCTCCTACTCTCTCCCACAAACTCTCACCTTTTCTCTCTTCCAATCTAGGATTTTTCTCAAATTCGGATGGAAGAGAGGAGTGAGGGTTTCAACCCCTTTTATAAGCCCAAATGTGCCCGAAATAGGCTTGGGAACAATGTTTACTTGATGTATATCCAAATCGGGGTTGTTTCGGTCCAAAAGACCATTTTTGGTGGTCCCCTGGCCGAACGCGATCGGACTTAAGTTCATGCATGTCGGATGTCACTCTCATCCCGTTTTCAGATCATCAGTGTTCGTAGATCGCCCGTGGCGGTCCAGTTTCAGTTCAGCGGTCACCGCACGTAGATCAGGTTTGCAAGTCTCATGATATGAAATAGAAATTTTTCCTGATCCGAGGGTGTAATTTGGCTGAATTCTGACGGTCAGAACGCTTAATACTGACACATCAAGTCGTGTGCCAGATTTGAATTTTGAATTCTAAATCTAACCCTATTCTCACTCTCTTCAGTCCAGGCTCAATGAAATAGCCTGTAAATGTCGGTTGGACTTGATTTTCGAAATGATTGTCAAGTCCAGCTAGGCGATTCTAATGGTCTAAGATAGTAGGTATCGGACTTTCGACGCGCGGTCTAGATCCAATACAAAGTTTCAAAGAGGTCCAGAGAACAAACCTGCTTAGAGTTTGATCCGAGGTTATAGAGTATTATAGCATCATTAGTTCTACTCGATTTGGGTCTTGTAGAACATATTTAAAGTGATCAGGGACTATTTCCCAGCTACTCTAGCATTGCGCTGGCTAACTTACACTTAGTTTCTAAAGGAATTAATCCTACGCGATTTCTGGTCAAGTTGGTAGTCGAGTCCAAGTACGGATTTTTCCAGGGCGTTACAAACTATCAAGTGAACCACATTGTAAAAGGCAGTGGAGGATTGAATGTCTACCATTGAAACCCTTTTATGGGTCACAGTAGTTTTAAATCAATATGAAATTTATTTTTCCTCTTCATCCAGGTCTTTGTGACTTTATGAATAGATTGGATGGAAAAATATATGTTATGGTGAGCCCTACGAAAATTTTAACAGTCAAAATCAATTTTCCCACTGCTATTTGTGGTGTGGTCCAGTTGATCTTTGGATATGATTCTTTTTTTTCGATAATGCTCTGAAATGATCTCGAAATATGGATGAACGGTGTGGATATAATAAATACATCATTGTGGGGCCCATGTCGAGGAGCGTCAGCGGTTGTCTTCGAACACCAGCCAATCGGCTTCCAGAAGGAAGGAATGATGGGGGTATTTTGGCCCGTTGAAAAGTCGTCCGTACATATGGGAATATTCTTGGAAGCTTAAAAAGAAGTGGGTTTAAAATGGTTGGTGGGCCATAAATGGGTCGTACAGTAGGAAATTTCTCATCATTCAATTGCTATTGTTTTCCTATGATGCCCATTCGAGATCTGGATCTCTCTCGTTTATGGGTTGGTCCTCTATAATGATTTATAAAAATGGATACCCCGCTTGGATAAAACACATATATCATGCAGGCCCACATAACACTCTTGAAAACCCTAGCTAGGGTGGGCCCACTCGTGCGACCCACCATGATCTATATGTCGAATCCACACTGTCCATCTGTTTCTCCATATTATTTTAGCTTCTAGGCCTAAAAATAAGGCTGGTCCAGATCTTAGGTAGACCACACCACAAAAAATAGTGAGGATATGACGTCCACCATTGAAACCTTCATGAGACCCACTTTGGTGTTTATCAGCCATCTGACCAACCAACAAAGTCTCACAGACTTGGAGGAAGGAATAACAGTAATGTCAGGTTGATCCAAAAACCTGCGAGGCCACATGAGTAGGCCACACTACATGGAAGTGCCCGGCAATGCGTAGTGAGTTACTCATACCCTCTTATCTTACCGTACTTAATAAACTCAGTTTTCCCCACCTTGAATGTATGTGGTCTATCCACACCGTAGATCCTTTTTTCCATCTAATTTAAGGGGTTAAGCTCAGAATTGAAGCATATCCAAAGATAGAGTGGATCACACCACAGGAAACAGTGGGGATAATGATTTCCACCGTTGAAACCTTGCTAGTCCCCTCAATGTTGTTTATTTGTCATCCAACCTGTTCATAAGATCATGCAGACATGGATGAAGGGAAAACACAAATATAAGGTTGATCCAAAGCTTACATGGCTCCCAAGAAATTTTCAACAACGGTAGGTGTTCAATTCAACTATTTTTCGTGGTGCGGTCCATTTGAACATTATATATGCTTCATTTTTTTGGTTGAGCACTAAAATTATCTAATAAAATGGATGGACGAAGCAGATAAAATATATAAGATATGGTGGACCCCCCAGAGTTTACTCATTACGATAAGCTTAGCGAGTTAATCACTGCTGGTCTTTTTTTTGGGGTTAGCACGTTAGTAGGGAGACGGATTAGCTACTCCCCCTGACACTAGCCCCTTTGCTGGTGGTTGGTATTATGTGGTCCATACCATAATGTATGTATTTCATCCATTCCGTTCATCCATCTTTGAATACCATTTTAAGGATTGATACAAATAATGATAGGGATATAAACCTTAAGTGGACCACACCACAGGAAAACAATATTGATTGGATATCCATAATTAAAATCCTCCTAAGGCCCAATGTATTGTTTATTTGACATCCAATTAGTTGATTGGGTTATAAAGAGACAGATGAAGAGAAAAAATAAATATCAGCTTGATACAAAACTTTTATGGCCCCCAAAATGTTTTTAGTGGTCAACGTTCATTCAACACTGTTTCCTTTAATGTGATCCACTTGAGAGTGAGATATACCTCGTTTTATCTTGAACACCATAAAATTATCTTAAAAAATAGATATACGGCATGGATGAAACACATACATCATGGTGGGGCCCACAAAGCACCGACCATCAGCCAATGGCCGGTGGCGGGGAGTAGCCAATCCGTTTCCTATTTTAGTACACACCCACCGTCATTACACATTCTAGCAACGCCCACCAGGGAATCGATACCAAGACCTTAGGTGTTGAAACGAGGTATCTCTCGGATAGCTATGGATCATGATCCGTTGGCACACTCTAAGCGGGGGACCACTTCGTTGGGCCCACCCTAATGTATGTGTTTAATCCACACTATCCACGTCTCTCTTCACCAGATGATTTTAATCATAAGCCCAAGGATGAGAAATGTTGGACCTTAGGTCATCCACACCACAGGAAGCAGTGGGACAATGGTGCCCACCATTGAAAACTTCTCAGGGCCCATCCATAATGTTTATTATCCAACCTATTTATAGGTATGTAACGTCTCGTCTAACCAGCATGGTGTCCTGGGGGGGCGTCCACGTAAGATTTGCCGAAGAACCATTCTTTTAAACTACTCCTGGTGAGGTACCATAAGTAAATTAATCTAGGATTAGCCCAACTGATTAGACCAAATGGGTCATGATGGGACCTAGTGCAAGCCGCCAAGCCAGATGACCATTTGCACTTAATAATAGCCCGTACGAGATATACCACGACGCATGAAGGTCAGAAAATTATAAAAATTTAGAAAACCATAGATCTCACTGGGCTTGTAGTCCATCGCGGACTACGGAGTCAGTGGATACCCAGGAGTTAACTATCCGTGTCGTTCCAGCGACACTTGTCAAATGCAACCCAACTAAGGCCGGAATTGAAATCTGGCACGCGTAAATGAAACTGAGATTTCAGGCTTTTTAGCCGTCGAATTTCTTATAAATTTACTGTGAATGTCTAATGTATTTTTCCACACTCGTCCACAAAATCTGAGACCCAATCGTGGCACGGTGACCGTTGATCACAAATCGGACCCGTACGACCAAACCCCATATCCGATCGTTCCCAAATTTTATATATCCCTTCATCGGGCCATGGAGCATCTATCCTATAAGTTTCATGGTCAGACGGCCACTAGAACCACCCCACTCACTGGAATGGACCCCTAAAGGGCCATTTGAAGATCGGAACTGTATGATCAAACCTCATATTCATTTATCTGTTTATTTTCAAACTTTGCATGACCCCTCATCGGGCCATGAGATACCTATACACCAAATTTGGTGGCCTAAAGGGATGTTAAGGCCGCCCCAACATCCATAGGGAGTCCTAGAGGGTTATTGTGGGCATTTAGGGAAAACTTAAGGCCAAAGGCCCCAAGTCTAGGAAATAAACCATAGCTCCTTATCTCATAACTCCCACCACATCTACCACCACCAAGGGAGTAAAGAGAGAGCTAGAGAGTAAGGGAGAAGAAAGAGAGAGTGAAGAAGAGCACGGTGGACCCTAGATCGAAGTGGGGCTAAGGAAACACAATCTTGCAACTCCTTATCCCTTCTCTGAAGGAAACCCTACACCACAACCACAAACAATCGTTCCGTTGATCGTCTAGGTAAGATCCTTCATCCATTTTCTTGAAATTCTTGTACTGAGAAGGGATTTGCTTGGGATTCTAACATACAAATACTTGCTTCAGGGATTCGGGTCGTCCGACCCCAAAGCCCTCATTCATAGGTCATTTTTCAAGTCTCCAACGATCTATAGGTGCGAACTATTTTCTTAGGTGGCCTGGCACCAATTTTAGTATGAATTTAATGATTTTGATTACTTGGATGCTATATTTAAAGAATCTAGAAAAACCCTATGATTTGGATGTTTGCTTGAGGATTGTATGAGATTGCTTGTTTGTTTAATTCTCATATGATATTGTTCGTGTTTCTCATATGATTAGGCTACCATGGATGATCACATGTTTTTATCTTGCTTAATTTCTCATATGACGTACCCTATAGCTTGCATGATTCATTGATTCTTGTGCATTTTGGTTCTAAGAGATGTAGGAAGTGCTTAACTTCCTCACCAACCCACACCACACACACACACCTTATTCATGATATTGTTAGCTTTGTTGCTAGGAGAAATTGGAATTATATGTTAAGAAATATGAGAACATGATGTTGTTTATATTAGATGATATATTGATAGTTGACATGTTATGAATTACCACCCAAACCCTTGGGTTGGTAAGGAATACGAGGAGAGTGAAGGTGGCCCCTTTAGTGGGACCACCCTAAGGCTAAACCCATGGATTTGGGTGAGGGCATGTGGGCGACAGTAGTTTGACTACATGTGTCGCTTGTACCCAATGTCATCTGTCACGTGCTTGCTTGACTTGTGTGGTCTAGCTTATTTATTGACCAACCTTATTTGTTAACTTTGTTTACTCACATATGGATGGAACCTAGAGCACCCTACAACCATTGTAGCCCATCGATAACCAAATTAAACTGATCCACCACCTCGTGAGCCAGACATGGTGGAATGGGATACTGTGTCTGAGCTGTCGGCCTACGCTGGGGTACCGCACCTCCCCATAGTGATGGCGAGCCATCCCTTTATCTCGGTACTCCCCATGTGCTTGAAGTCGGGGATGGAGAACCCGATGGCTTTAAGGACCGTGGGGTCTCGGCCTCACACGTTGGGGGGCCTTGGCCTCACAAGCAGCTTAAGGCATCGATACGTCGGGTGTATCAGATTCTCCAACCTGTTGGATGAATGGACTTAGCTAAGAACTCGGCTAACATAATCACATTGCATTGCACTAGTTAGGGTGGCGACTCGGTAGTCGAGGTCGATCTGAGGGAGTGTTGGTCATACGCGATCTTTAGATAGAGTCACTTGAGGGAGTGTTGTGGCGAGGGCATGCATCATATCATCTATCATGCATGAGCATTAATAAGATTAGTTAGGTATTTATGATTGCTGTTTTTCATTAAGTTCATAATATAATTGATTCCTGTTATAACTTGAGACTAATAGCACCCACTGAATTGATCACTCAATCTCATTATGCGATGGTGTTTTAAAATACCAATTAGACTCTCCCATAACTGCAGGTGACGAGAAGTATGAGGAGTCTGGCGGTCTGAGCTTGAACGAGGAGGATAAGCTATCCTACTTTCAGCTGATGGACGGCTCTCCATCGACTCGATGGGTAGGATTTGGATTGCTGAGCAGTGAGCTCAGCTTTATTCTTTTGGACATAGAATTCTTTTTATAGTTTTGTTGGGTAACGCCTTGTGCGACCCATTTATATTTTTGGACCTGTATATATACGAGATATCTTTTAATTCAGTAGACTTGTATGATTGTGCTTCATGTTTCAGGAATTCCAGGCTACGCATTTAAACCTTATTAAACGCATATTAATGAAAATCAGTAATAAGTGACACTCGGGAACTCGGGAGTCAAGTATTGTAAGACCCGTATCTTAGTCCATACCGTTTCGTAGACCTCTGCGGTCTTACCGGTCGAATTTCGGCAACCTTCGACCCTTAACCGATATTTACACGCGACTCTGATTTATAAGCCGTTAACCCGAGTCGACTCAACCCAAGCTCTTTACCATAGCGACCGCGCCGTCGCTGCGGTTCCGATGCCGCGACTTGCGCACCGAGGCGATACCCTGGTCAAGAAATGTGGGCCAACTGTAACATTCCGAAAATCGGGAGTCGAGCAAAAACTCCACTCCCGAGTTTCAGAACATCATTTATACAACATTTTCAATGATGGATGGATGTTATTCATATTAGTGTAGAAAACATGAGTGGGATTAGACCAAAACAGCATATCATACTCCAGAGACAGTTAAATTAGCAAGCGGAAGAATGTAATAGATATATAAAGTATATGAACTGTTGTGGGTCTCCAAAGTGTGAACATATTACCAGGTTAAAAATATACATGTATACTCCAAAAATGATAAAAAGAATATATATGGGTGTGTAAGAAAAAGGTAAAATACCAAGTATATTGGCATCTAATCAGTAACCCTATAACCCCGTCAATCAGAACCTGCATATAGGAGAGATCCTCCTCATCATCATCAAGTCCGGCTCTGCTTCGCAAGCATCGCCATCGTCTGCAATTAAGATAGGAACTGTTTGGTGTGCGCAACACCGTCCTGTAACGTGGGAGTGAGTAATTAACTCAGTAGAATCATAAAGCAAAGATTAGCATGTTCTCAAATCGATCATGCGATAATAGTAAAGCAATTAATCAAACATTCCTAGATACTGTTGTTAATGCAATATGACATGACATGATGGATACCCTCACCGACATTCTCCCTCATACGGCACCATCTACGTCCGCGACATGCTTGAGTACCGCTCAGTGCTCCACATCTTCCAGGCACATGCAATGTGATGTTGATATGATTACCGAGTTATTACTAGTCCTTTTCATACAGCAGTATTGGGAAACTAGGGTACCTTGCTTATATCAATCCCAACACAGATCCTGTCTAGGGTCGTCACTCCTAGTAATCTCATACGATGTTATATTTTTAGGTCGCTGCAAGGGCTGCCAGGGTTGTTGCTCGCACTCGTTGCACCTCTCCCCCATCACTTTATCAATACAGGCCTAATTATCCTTGAGACTGCATCAGGACTCATCGCCCCCATGCAGTGTTAGGATAAACTTAAGGTCACTACAAAGGGCTCGTCACCAATCAGTGTAGGCCGACAACAAGAATATAGTGTCCCATACTACCATAATTTGCTCAGAGTAGGGTGCTCACTGGTCACTATGGGGAGGTTTGTGGCCCCAGCATAGGCCGACAGCTCGACCATGGTGTCCCATACCACCATGCCCGGCTCATGAGTCTTTGTGGATCAAGGTACCATGGTTGACAGGGTTTTCAATGGTAAGTTCAGTACCCTAGGTTCAAGCAGTTATGACTCATACATGGTGAACATACAATGGCCAGTCGGGTTACTTGACGGGCTCGACTAGTACGAGCGTATCTCAAGCTGAACGACATGAAGTGCATGAAACACTTCGCGTGGCCTAACCACTGCCGTCAACCCAAAACACGACTCGCGTTCATCGAAGCGTCCTCTGTGTTACATAGAAACCAACCACGAATTCGATCTATTACCGACTGCCTGGACTAGGTCATAGCCCCAAGCATTTGTGCATCAACATCAATAAGCATAGGTGAGTAACAGAAATGAAGTACAATATTGTAAGCATGTTGACACATGTTATGACATACAACTTAAGCAAATCATCCCACACATGCATTTCATGTATATAATGAAATCAATACATGTAGCTAACATGATGGAAATCATTTACATCAGCATATTACTTGAGAATTCAATCTGAAAACTCATACACAACACCATTTACTCAATACATACTAATACAAACACTTAGACTACACACTTTAGTCTACATAGCGTATGTCGACTCAAAGTGCGCTTAAGGGCGAATCTCTTCGCCAAACCAACCATGCACGTATTCCTAATATTCTAACACGATAAATAGTCATGGCAAATATTTTATCAAAATATGCATGTATACAGCATTTCCTACAAATAACTAAAATGCCCTAAATCTCATATTTTCCGTACATTTACGAAACAGAAAACGGACAGCATGTTGTACATGTTAAACGGCGTCGCCGTCGATAATCTACTATTAAACGACATTGAAAGCGTTGAAATCAGCCAATTAAAGCGTTTAAAATCTGCACCTTTCACTTTAGATGTATATCGTTTCGAACGGAGCGTATACGCTTCGTCAACGGCGTACAGGCGGCCTAATACACAAGTTGTATAAGCTACTTTGCTATTTGAATCGACGAAATGCTAAATCAGCAAGTGTTTAGGGTTTTACTTACCTAGAAATGCGTTGAAATCACCGACAAAGTGATTGGAATGCGTTGCTTAAACACGTGAAGCGATTGCAGCAAGTGGCAGGAAGATCACTCCCACATTCTCTCACAAACGCTCACTTTCTCTCTCACTCTAGCTAGGGTTTCTAGCAAATTCGGATGTGTGAGAAAAGTGAGGGTTTCAAACCCTTATATAAGCCAAAACCTTCCCAAATTAGGCGTGGGAACAAAGTCTACTTGAGGTATAATCAAATCGGAGCTGTTTCGGTCCAAAAGAGCGTTTCTGGAGGACCCCTGGCCAAACGCGGTCGGACTTAAGCTCATGGTCACTGGATGTTACTCACACGAAGTTTTCAGACCAGCAGAGTTCGTAGATCGCACGTGGCGGTCCAATTTCAGTTCAGCGGTCATCGCACCTAGATCAGGTCTATAAGTCTCGTGATATGAAAAAGGAATTTTTCCTGATCCGAGGGTGTAATTTGGCTGAATTCTGACGGTCAGAATGCTTAATAATAATACGTCACGTCACATGCCAGATTTGAATTAAAATTTTCAAATCTAACCCTTTTCTCACTCTCTTCACTCTAGGCTCAATGAAATAGCCTCTGAACGTCGGTTGGGCTTGATTTTCGAAATGATTGTCAAGTCCAGCTAAGCGGTCATAACGGTCTAAGATGGTAGATATCGGACTTTGGACGCGCGGTTTAGATCCAATACAAAGTTTCAAAGGGTTTCCGAGAACAAACCGGTTTAGAGTTTGATCCTGGATTTTAGAGTAACGTAGCGTCAACGATTCTACAAGTTTTGGGTCTTGCAGAACGTATTTAAAGCGATCAGGGACAATTTCACAGCTACTCCAGCGTAGCGCTAGCTAACTTACGCTTAATTTCTAAAGGAATTAATCCTAAGCGATTTCTTTGGCTTTAGAATTGGGTTCTAAGAGGTTACCAAGGTGTTTTGGTTGACCCATTGCCTAAGGACGTCTAATCCCAGGTTGACCAAAATCCGGAGTGTTACACCAGCGTTCGGTGCGAGAAAAACGCCGCGCGTTGTGAAACCCAAGAGAATCTCTACGACTTGTCAAATCAATCCCATCAATCAATCAAATCCCATCACATCTCATGTCAAGTACACATCACTTTTCACCCTTTCCCAAGCAAGCCTCAAAAATCCAAAAGTTCTTATAAGTCAATATCTTTCTTATACAAAATGCCCTCAAAAGTCAAAAAGTTCTTACACTCCCATGCCTTTCTTACACAAATGGCCACAAAAGTCAAGAATTTCTTACACACCCATCACTCACCACATCCATCACCCATCACTCTCTCTCTCTCTCTCTCTCTCCCTCTCTCTCTCTCTCTCTCTCCCTTTACAACTCTCTCTCATTTCTCAAGCTTCATTCCAAGCAACCAAAAATCTCATACGTATGAGCCTCTTCCTCTCTTCCAAAACTCCAAGTGTGGTCCACCTTTCCTACCCCATCATCTCTCATCTTAACTATCCAAACCTCATCTCCTCCATTGGAATCAAAGCTAAGGTGCTAAGGAACCCATAGGAGCCAGAAGATTGAACGGTGGGTGCTAAATAATAGTAGTTTTTCATGTTTTTAAGATGGGCCAAGTGAGACCAACCGATCAATGGTTTGGATCTTACTTGGGACCCTAAGATGTGGCCGATGGTCCACTAGGATCATCATGATCATTCCATGATGGGGTCATTCTCCATGGACCCCATCATAATGTTTATTTCATTGTATTAGAAAGGTCATCTATACCGTCCATATTGGTGGGGAAAGGATCTCCATCGTTGATTTTCAATTTTGGTGGTCCCATGTGTAAAGGGATCCATTTGATTGTATGATTTTTTTAGGGAGGGCTCATAGTGGCGGAACCCTCCATCACAAGCGTGTCCCACCCTCTATCTCTCTCTCTATTTTATTTTCTTTTTTTAAGATCATGTTGTGTTTGTGTGGCCCACTTGAATGGACCTCACCTTGAAGTATTTATTTTATCCAAGTTATCCACAAGTGGGGCCCACCTTATATATGTTGTAAACACACTATCCTCCATGAGGTGGCCCACCATAAGCAGGGTCTACCTCTAATGTATTTACGTGTAGCGTCCAGCGTCCAGGGACGCTGGATGTGGGTTGGATCAGAACACAAATATCAAGCTTGTTTCCAAGCTTGGGAGTGACCCACTCTCATAGACCCCACCTTGATGTATGTATTCAATCCACGCCGTCCACCTCATTCCCTGAAATATTTGAACCATTGAGCCAAAGAATGAGGCTGACGTGATCATCTGGTGGGCCATAATATAAGAAACTTTGGGGGTTACTGTTAAAAGAATTGTCAGATGTTTCTAATCATCCAAAAATTTTAAACTTTAGACTCATTTTGTTTGTTACGAGCTGTAGAATCCCACGTTGTTGATTATTTGCCATCTAACCCATTCATTTGGTGGACCCCCTCCTTAGGTGGGTCTCCTCCGAAGATCAGCGCCATCCAAAGCTCTGGTGGCCCACATCACAAGAAATAGTGTGAATGAACATCTACCATTGAAACCCGTTCTTGGGTCCACAGAAGTTTTGAATCAATGTGAAATTTATTTTTCCTCTTCGTCCAGGTCTCTGTGACCGTATGGATGGTTTGGATGCAAAACAAATGTTATGGTGGGCCCCACATGGGACCCACAGTCATGTATGTGTTTTACATCCACCGTCGAGGCGGACGGTGGTACCCACCATGATATATTTGTTTTACATCCTCCGTCCAGCAGACAGTGGAGCCCTCTGTGATGCATGTGTTTTGTCTGCACTGTCTAGCGACAGTGGGACCCGCCATGATGCATGTGACGCATCCAGACCGTCCATCCACTTGGAAAGATCATTTTAAGGCATGAGTTGAAGAATGAGACCGGTCTATGATCAAGTGGGCCACCTATATTTGGGTGTGACCCATTTGACATATAAGGCCTATGGGTTTAGGCCCATTTGATTCATATAAGGCCTATGGATTTAGGCCCATTTGATATATAAGGCCTATGCATTTATACCCATTTGATATATAAGGCCTACAGATTTAGACCCATTTGATATATAAGGCCTATGGGTTTAGGCCCATTTGATTTATATAAGGCCTATGGATTTGGGCCCATTTGATATATAAGGCCTATGGGTTTAGGCCCATTTGATTTATATAAGTGTAACACCCTGGATTTTTGCCAACCTGGGGTTAGACGCCCTTAGGCAATGCGTCGACCATAACACCTTGGTAACCTCTCAGAACCCAATTCCAAAGCCAGAGATATCATTTAAGAACGAAATTCTTTAAAAATTTAACGTGAATTATCCAGTGCTACACTAGACTTCCTACAAAATTAGCACCAACCACTTTAAATACGATCTGTAAGACCCAAAACCTCTATAATTGTTACCGCTACGTTACCCTAAAATCTAGGATCAAACTCTAAACCCGTTTGCCCTTAGGAACCCTTTGAAACTTCGTATAAGATCTAGACCGCGCGTCGAGAGTCCGATATCTACAATCTTAGACCATTACGACCGCCTTGTTGGACTTAACAATCGTTTCGAAAATCAAGCCCAACTGATGTTCTGAGGCTATTTCATTGAGCCTGGAGCAAGGAGTGTGAGAAAGAGTGAAATTCATTAAAAATTAAATGTCATTTAAATAAATCTGGCACGTTTCGCTTGTGGGTTAAGTATAAGCATTCAGACCGTCGGAATCTGACCCAAATACACCCTCGGATCAGGGAACATTTCTCACTCAGGTCAGTGTACTTGGAATCCTCGATCGAGTCTCCGTGACCGCTGAACTAAAACTGGTCCACCAAGTGCGATCTGGGAACACTACCGGACTCAAAACTTGATGTGAGCAGGATCCAATATACATGAGCTTAAGTCCGACCGCGTTCGGCCAGGGGACCTCTCGAAATGCTCTTTTGGATTGGAAAAGACCCGATTTGGCTATAACCCAAGTATACCTTGACTTGGAGTTTGTTTTGGTTATGTTTGGGCTTATAAAAGGGGCTTAAACCCTTAGCTTTCTAACCCATACGAATTGGGGGAAAACCCTAGGAGAGAGAAGAGAGAAAAGAGAGAGAAGTGAGGGAGAAGCTGATGATTTCTCCTGGGATTCTTTCCTGTTGCTCTACGTGCCAAATCCACCCTTCTGTATCGCTTTTCCGACGACTTCGGCTTCGTTTTAGGTAAGAAAACCCTAACCTCAACCTGTTTTAGAGATTTCTTCGATACATGTAGCGAAGTAGCTGATGTATCTTGTGCTATAGGTCGTCATACAGGCGTTGACGAAGCGTAGACTTCCTGTTCGATTCGTTACACTTCTACGGCAAAAGGAGCAGATTTTAGATGCTTAGATTATCCGTTTTCAAAGCTTTCAATGCCGTTTAATGGTAGATTGCTGATGAGGATGCTATTTGACATGTATAACATGTTGTCCATTTTTCATTCCGTATACGTATGAAAAATATGAGATTTAGGGTATTTTAGGTATTTGTAGGAAATACTGTATACGTACGTATTTTACCGATATGATTGCCATGGGTATTTACCGTGTATTTATACTAGTTATGGATGTATGATCTATTTGGCGAAGAGATTCGCCCTAATGCACATATTGGCCGACATATGCTATGTAGACTAATGTGTGTAGACTAAGTGTTTATTGAAATGCCTAAATCAATATGATTTTTGCCTGCCATATGTTTTGAATGTAAGAACATGATTGTTGTGTATTAGACATCTCCTTAATATAAGGATCTGTCATATTATAGTGTTGAAATCAACATACGTCAAGTACGTTGAAGTTGTGCAGTCTAAGTGTTGGTATAAATGCTTGCGTGAGTAAGCACTTAGTAAATAGTGTTGTAGACTAGTGTTGAGATAGGATTCTCAACCATTTTGATGATGTATATGATTTTTTCCATGTGTGTTATATTTGAATTGATTATCTTATATATATATATGAAATGCTTGTGTATGGTTAAATTGCTTATGTTGTACCTTATAACATGTTTGCTAACATGCTTGAGTTATTTGTTATTTAAATGTTGTTTATCTCATATGATTACTGATTCACATCTTTGCGTTTGGGGCTACACTCTAGTCTAGGCAGTCGGTAACAGTTTAGAATTCGTGGTTGGATTCTATTCACCACGAAGGATGTGTATGACGAACTCGAGTCGTACTAGAGTCGTCGACAGTGGTTAGGCCACACGAATTGCTTGTGCACTTCATGTCAGTCGATTAGACGTACGCTCGCGCTAGTCAGACTCATCAAGTAACCCGACTGACCATTGTATGTTCACCTTGTATTCGTCATAACTGTTTGAACCTAGGGTACTGAACTTACCAGTGATAACCCTGATAACTGTGGTACCTTGATCCACTAAGACTCATGAGCCGGGCATGGTGGTATGGGACACCGTGGTCGAGCTGTCGGCCTACGCTGGGGCCACAAACCTCCCCGTAGTGACCAGTGAGCACCTTAGACTCGTGAGCCGATTATGGTGGTATGAGACACTATATTCGAGCTGTCGACCTACATTGATAAGGTGATGGGGGAGCGGTGCAACGAGTGCGAGCAACAGCCCTGACAGCCCTTTGTAGTGACCTCGAGCGTACTCTGAGTCCACGTGAGGCGACGACCCTTTCGTAGCAACAAGAGTACAATTAGGCCTGTATTGATAAGGTGATGGGGGAGTGGAGCAACGAGTGCGTGCAACAGCCCTGGAAGCCCTTGCAGCGACCTAAAAATATATCATCGTATGAGATTACTAGGAGTGACGACCCTAGACAGGATCCTTGTTGGGAATGATATAAGGGAAGTACTTTAGTTTCCCAATCCTACTGTATGAAATGGACTAATAACAACTCGGTAATCATTATCCATATCGCACTGCATGTGCCTGAAAGATGTAGAGCACTGAGGAACACAAGCATGCTCCGGGCATAAGATGGTGCTGCATGAGGGAGTATGTCGGTGAGGGCATCCATCATGTCATTTCATGCTTGCATTAATCATGGTGTTTATGAATGTTTGTTTTGCTTGCTTTTCCATTATCGCTTGATTGATTTGATAACATGCTAACCTTTTCTCTATGATTCCACTGAGTTAGCTACTCACTCCATGTTACAGGATAGTGTTCCGGACACTCACCAGTCCCTATTTTAGTTTCAGATGATGGCGATGCTCGCGAAGCAGAGCCGGACTTGATGATGATGAGGAGGATCCCTCCTATATGCAGGTTCTGATTTGCGGGGTTGCAGGGTTACTAATTAGATGCCAGTACACGTGGTATTTTACCCTTTATTTTCACACCCATGTATATTCTTTTTGCTCATCTTTGGATTATACATGTATATATTTAACCTGGTAACATGTTCACACTCTGGAGACTCACAACAGTTCATATATTCTATATATCTATCACATTCTTCCGCTTGTTAAATTAACTGTCTCTGGAGTATGATATGTTGTTTGGGCTTGATCCACCTCATGTTTTATGTACTATTACCGCCGACATTTACTCATCATTGAAAATGTTGCATAAGTGATGCTCTGGAACTCGAGAGTTGGGTTTCTACTTGACCCCCGATTTTCAGGGCGTTACAGATGGTATCAGATCATGATTTGGATTAAACTGGACCTGGGTTATGGTCACACACCGCACGCTGACGCCAATTTAATATAGGAGGGTGCGAGAACGATCTAGAAACAAGTTTAGGACCCCTAGTTTGTTTGTCGGCGAAAGTTTACTGAAAGCGATCGTTGAGATCAAGTTCGTTCACACTCCTGATCACACCCAACGACTCCAAATCACTTCTAGACCGTCAATCGAAGGGTTTAGGCCATGTTTCATTCCATTCCAAACCTATAAATGCATGTCCTTGGGTTGTGGGTCAACCACAACCTTTACACTCAATCTCAAGGCTTAAAACCCTTTTTTATCCAATTCTTTCAAAATCTCTCCTTCCACCTCCCCATTCTTCAACTTTTTCTAATTTCTTTCATACTACACACAAATCCTAATGTGTAAATGATAGAGAATCATACTTAGACAAAAATTTACTATAAATAGTAAATATATGTATCAATCAGACTTTTGACCATTCCAATTAGGGAATCTCATGGAATGAATGAGTTAGTTGGATGGATTAGCCTCTCCTACCCCAAAATCATATGTTACAAGTCATATAAAATCATTTCAGTTTGTAAATTGGCCCCAAAACGCCTCAAACGGAGTCGTGAGCCTACCCATGCTAATTTAGGATGATCCGAAGTGGGAATCACACACATTTGGGGCCCCTAGGATAGGGGGACCTCGCCCAAGTGGCCGGGCATCATAAAAACTCAAACCGGTAGGCGAGGCCTCGCCGTACAGTGGGCCCCACTCGGGCCGGGTGTCGGGCCGACGTTATTTGGTGGTTAGGGGAGACCCCCTAGATGTGGGTCGTCCCTTAAAATACCCCCAAAGACCTACCTCCTTCACAAATATCATTCCCAAGCTCTCCTTTCTTCATCTTTTTGCTGCCTCCCCTCTCAAATCCCATTTCAAATCGCCCCCAATCCCATTTTTTGCTATAACCGATGCCACTCCATCGTCCACAGCCATTGACACTTCCTTTCCTCTCCATTTTCGTCCGTGAAAGCTCTCCCATCCTCCATTGAAGGCTAAAAATCGTGTAAGCCTCCATTCCTACCCATTGCACTTCTTTCCCTTTGAAATCTTAGCCTTTGAGAGCATGTTTCACTCCTCTATAGGACCTAGATTCGTGGCAACCCACTAGGTCAGCCCTTTTTCTTCATTTCCTTCACTTTCCATGTCTCATTTGAGCTCTTAAGCTCTCATTTGAGCCTCAAACTCGTGGAAACCTACTTACCCATCCCGTTTCTCCACTTTCTTCGCTCGATGAGTAATGAGAACACATGGCCGATAGAGCTCTAATAGGCAACGGACAGTATTAAACTAGACAGTGTTAAAGAAGGTAAGTCGGGACCGTGGTAGAAGTCCTTTGGTAGAATTAAGCATCTATCCCATTGTCCTGTAGATTGTTTGAATACCGTTTTAAGGATTTTAGTGTTTGGTTGTTGATGGGTCTAGTGATGTCATAGGTAGAAAATGTGTTGTGTTTATTGATTTGGGCTTAGCATAGCTGCAGTCGTCTCTGTCATAATGCATGTGGAATTTTATTCCATGTATTGTGGCAAATTTTGTTAAATGAAGTGCATACTGTTTCATTCGTTGTAAGGTATTGTCCCTAGATTGGGTATATCCTATAGTTTTCACTCCCATGATTGGAATGTATACGATTAAAAGTAAATCACAGGATTAAGCTTACAAATAAATTTTTATCCCACCCCACCCTCCTACCAAGCATGCCACTCCCAATCCCGACATGGGATTAGTAATGCGGTCCCAATTAACACAACTTGAGACCACTGGCCATATAGGCCCTTGGCGTTTTGGACCTAGAGTTAGTACTCCTAGATTTGAAAGATCGGATGATATAGGAAATCTAATTCCATTTAGACAATCTTGACCCTAAGCGATAGAACGATCCCCTGTAGTAGAAATGGTATGAAACCATTTAGCGTATAAGCTCAGGCTATGGATTACAGCTAGTGAGTTATAGACTAGTCTACTAGTTATATTAAGTAGCGTAAAGCCTGTATATGCTAAGGAATAGTAGGTTAGATTTGGTTGGAGTGGGACTCCATTCCTTTGATAGATCCTCATAACATTCATAGGCTCCTTTAGTAACTCTCAGGAAGCTTACTTAACTTAGAACCATTCACTCTCAGAAAAAATTTATAAATCCCTTAGATTGAACTTAGAATAAACTAGCACGCCCCTTAGAATTATCTTCCCAAGGACTTATTGCATTGGGGAACACAGAGTAAAGGAACTGTATATGTAAGCGATGTATTCGCGGTTTGAATCAACTTCTTAATCCTAGTAGTTACTAATGAATCCAATGCCCTGATCAAGCAGAAGATCGACATCGACTCGGATTAAGAACTGATACAACGAGTTTTCTGTCCTGATTAGACAGAAGGTTAATGTATCCAGCTCAGACCCACTCCACAACTTTTCTTCCGTGTTGGCCCGACCACCTACAACCAAAAGTTATTGCTTTGCCTTTGGAAAATGTTGAGGACATACAACCAATAGATATTAGACCTCTTGCCATAAACTCACATCCATCCTTGAAATCAACCACAACACCCATCATTTCAGCTCCTTTTTATAATCATTAGTACCAATGCCATAAAACGCATCATTAGCAAAGGAAGACCAATGTAGTGTGAGGTTGTTTCCCATTTCATGTCAAGGATAGGCCCTAAGTAATGCGGCCCATTTGATAAACGTAAGGCCCACTAAGGTATCTCATTTGATGTAATGAAGGCCCAATAGGATGTACCTAAGGTCCATTAGAACGTGTGAACCCAACATGGTTTGTATAATGATGTTTACTACGAGTTATGACTTGGGAGCAATGGTGGTTTGACGTCCACATTACAAGTATAGTATTGGTTAAATGTCCGCATTATGACTCTCCCTAGGGCCATTGATAGGCCGTAATTGTTGTGTGTAGGCCGTCTAGGCCCATCTGCGTTGTAAGGATAATTCATTACTTTGTAACATGCTTAGTATAATTCCATTATTCATGCCCATACGCATCATATGTATGCTTGATATGAGGAATGTTTGATCATCGTATAAGCCGTTGGGCCGAGACATTTACGGGACTCCTTATGAGACGGAGTGTCCCACATGAGCGCATGGTGCGCACAAGATTGTTGCATGATTATATAGTGTGACTCATGCATCTTGCATTTACGTGACATGTGACATCAGGACCATAGCCTCCACAGGCATATCATGGTTGGCAGGATTGGATATCGAAAATTCCGTTCTATATGGGGTGCTATAGATATCCCTGGGTGAAAGTTCCTAAACCCTTATGGTACCAAGAGGTTGCTCTAACGTCTAGACCGAGTAGGTAGATGAGCGTTGAGTACCGATTACCAGATAGTTGCGCTCTCCACTGTGTCGTGGTCTGTTGGAAGGGGATGCGGCCTTATTCGCCCGAGAGTAGGGGGCAAAGCTAGGCTGAGTCTGACCAACTCAAGGAATGGGTCCGTTATCTACGAGTAGAGCCCGATATTGGCAGACGGATAGTGAGGTCTCTTACACTTACCTTATTGTGCGCGATGGGGCGGCGATCTGGTTTATAGTGTACTAGACCCCGATGATATTCTATATTTGAGCTATATTGATATGTGGACTTAGATGAGGATTGTATGCTTGACTTGCATCTTATATCGCATAGCCTTGTAATGGCCGACATCATTCATACTTTGCATCGCATAGCCTTGGTACGGCTAACGGTATTCATGGATCCATCAGTATATTCCGCATTACTCTGATATTGCATGATCATATTACTACCTTGCGCACACACTTTCACCACCCTCTAAGCTTTCTATAAGCTTATGCACGACCGTTGCGTGCAGGCGACGTTGGATCGCAGCAGCATTGAGGCTTGAGCACGTGACAGATTATTTTGGAGCTTTTGATCTATTATCATTGTATTTTCCGTTATGCTCATTGTACTTGTAAAGTTTTTTATCATAGTGAAAATGTAATGGAGTTTTTGGTTATTGTTTGTGGGTTATGCCTTTGGTTATGCTTATCGCGATTAAAACTGATCTTGAAAATCCTCCTCGTAGCATCGCAGGATCGGAACCTGGTGAATGGGAGCTGGGAGCCGAGAATGGGGTTCTACGGAGGCTGTCAGCGCCAGATTCGGCGACCGAAAATTTTATGAGCCCGGTTTCCGAGTTTGAGGCATGACAAGTATATGCACGACCTTCGATTTCCAAGGCGTTACAAAGTCACAAGCATGGCTGAAGGGAAAACCAAATATTAGCTTGGTCTCAAACGGTTGGGGCCATAAGAACGCCTATCTTAATGTTTCTTTTTCATCCACGCTGCCATCTGACAGTAGGACTACTGTGATGTTTGTATTTTGTCCGCACTGACCCATCTATACCAGGACCCACCATGACATATTTGTTTCATCTATATTGTCTATCTATGTTTCCATATCATTTTAGGTCATGAGCCCATAAGTAAAGGTGATCATACCCTCAAGTGGGGCCACACCAAATGAAACAGTGAGGATTGAGTACCTACTATTGAAAACTTCCACAAGTCCATTGTAGTGTTTGTTGCAACCCATGCCACCCAACTTGTTCGTATCGTCCATCTGTTTCTCTAGCTTTTTTTAAGTCGTAAATGAGGCCAGTCCACATATTAGGTGGACCACACCAAAAAAAACAATGAGGAGATGATGTCCACCATTGAAACCTTTATGAGACCCACCTTGGCGTTTATTTGCCATCTAACCTGCCGACAAGGTCTCATAGACATGGAGGAACGTGAACAGAAATATCAGGTTGATCCAAAAACCTGCTCTACATTGCATGGAAGTGCCTTGACACACTATTCAAGCAGGGGTCTACCATGATGTATGTGTTTAATCCACACCATCCACTCCTCTTCCCTGGATGTTTTAGTCATAGGCCTAAAGATAAGGCAGGTCTGGACCTGTGGTGATCCACACCATATGAATCAGTGGGACAGTGGTGTCCACCGTTGAAACCTTCTTTGGGCTCATCCATAATGTGTATTTTCCATCTAACCTGTTCATGAGTCACACAAGCATGGCTGAAGGGAAAACCCTAATATAAGCTTGGTCCCAACGGCTGGGGCCACAAGGACACCCATCTTAATGTTTGTATCTCATCCACGCTACCAATCTGACAACATGACCCATCGCGATGTTTGTATCTTGTCCGCCACATTTAGTTTTAATATGAGTAGTTGACTTGGCCCTTGCTTGGACGATCTTTAGGGTCCAACTTAATGCCTTTGTGGGGGTATACTGTGATGATTTAAGGACCCCACATATAGCTTCATGCTTATTCACCATTAAGAGTATAATTAGGTCCACTTATTGAGTGGGCCCGTCAAACTTGGATTCATATTAGTAATTGGGTAAACTTCTAGTCCTACTATTTTGGCTTAATTTAAAAGTGGGTCGTTGAGCTCCTACAAGTTTTAAGTGTAGTAAAGTACTTGTTGGTTCACCATGAGGATAATCTAGTGCAAAATAATGTATAGCCATTAATAAATAACAAAATAAAGTGTAGTGGATAGGTATGATTTTTACACACACACACACACACACATATATCTACTCATTGTGGGTTCAATCTATCGAACAGCTTGGAGGTCCCATTCACTTAACAAATAAGTTATCCATTAGGTGGACCATAATATGTGGTCCAAGTGGTGTAGCCCACCTGAATCACAAGTCAGCCTCAGTTTTTTGCCCTGGGCCTATGTGAGATTACACATCTAATGATCGAAGTGGATTTCACATACCACATTGGTATGTGGGTTTAAGTCCCAACTTGAATGAGTTGGGCATGGGCCTGTGATATGGACCCACTAATAGGCCTAGCCTAGATCAAGCCTATCTGCAAGTTAACTGACCTAATCTACTTTTGAATTGGGTTCGGGCTCGAATGACCATTTAAGTAAATGAGTCAAGTTTGAGTTGAACTCTATGCGTCCACATAGGTTATTAATGGGTTGGGCTGGATAACCCGACTTGATTTTATCCAAAATTCAAAAAGAAGAAAAAGAAAAAAAGTATAGCTAAATCCATTATCTAGACCAAACTTAACATGATTTTTTGGGTTATTCATTCAACTTAAACTCATTAAAATTGGATTAGCTTCATGGGAAGGATTCTTTGAGTACCCACTGACATCCCTACTGATCTCAACGTGGCCCGTGTGATAAACGGTTCGAGTACCCATTGATAGCCTCATTGACCTTACATGACTCATGTGATAAATGGGTCATATTTGTATTAGAGGGTTAGTATCGACCCATTAAATTAACGCATCAGCCACTTTTGATTTTTGACCTGACCTAAACTGCTCTTGAATTTTAATGGATCAGGTCTTTCTATAAAACTATAATTAGTTTCTTAAATGGGTTAAGTACGGGATGCCACTAAACTCAACCCAACCCAGCATCCCGCACTTAACCCAACCTAACCAATCACGTTTGTAACCCTACCCGTTAGGCTTTTAGGACTGGCTTCCAATGCTCCGAAGGCATGCATTCCATCTTCTAAGGAAACGTCAAACAATCATTCAAATATTTTTCCATTAAAAAGGTGATCCATTTTATAAAAAAGTTAGGATTATTGAAATAGGATCTCAAATATTCAAAGTTTCAACTTCTCATTCTTAACTCGTTTCTTTGTTGGCCCACGTATTAAAAAAAAAGAAATTAGGAATTTTGCATACCTCGCTTGCTAAGGAGGTCCACCACAATATGAACGCTTAAAATTGGGGAGCAATAGCCCCCACTTTGTACATACTAAAATCCCATGCATTATCGTACAATCTCTTAGGCCATGCATATGATTGTATCATACCTTAATTTTATGAGGTATATGCCCAGTTTCGATTAGCACTGAATGGGCCAAGGCCAGGATAGACACATTTAAAATTTTGAATGAACCTGGCTGTTACACCTGGCCCATTCAGGTGTGGCCCACTCGTGTGGCCTCCACAGGTTTTTGGATCAACTTGACATTTCTGTTCTCCCTTCCACCAGAACTATGAGACTTGTCGGTAGGTAAGATGGCAAATTGGCAAATAAACACTAAGTAGGGCCTCATGAAGGTTTCAATGGTGGACGTCATGTCCTCACTGTTTTTTTGGTGTGGTCTACCTAAGATCTGGACCGGCCTCATTTACAGGCCCATGATCTAAAATAAGCTGGAAAAATAGATGGACGGTGTGGATTCAACATATACATTATGATGGGTCGCACGAGTGGGGACCACCTTCGTTGGGTTTTTCAAGCAGCAGCGCACCTTGAAAAAGGGAAAGGTTTTGGACGGCCTTTCGCAGTAAGCGCAAGGATGTAAGGTGGGGCCCACCGCTATGTTTTTTGGAAATCTGCCCCGTTTATCCTTTTGGCGAGCTCATTTCAGCACAAGAGAACAAGAATGAGATGAATCCAAAACTCAAGTGGGCCACGAGAGAATACCTGCCATTGAAACCTTCCTAGGCTCCACCTTGATGTTTATGTGCCATCCAAGCCATATATAAAGTCATTATCACTGGGATGGAGTGGAAATAAAAAAAAATTAGCCTGAC
The DNA here is from genome assembly GCA_037074715.1 of Magnolia kwangsiensis. NCBI lineage: Eukaryota > Viridiplantae > Streptophyta > Magnoliopsida > Magnoliales > Magnoliaceae > Magnolia > Magnolia kwangsiensis. The sequence goes on from CM073583.1 coordinate 128,379, forward strand.
TTAAAGCTTTAAGTCATTATCACTGGGATGGAGTGGAAATAAAAAAAATTAGCCTGACTTAAAGCTTTTATGGGCATAAGAATATTTCAACGGTTCTCACTGAATCCCCACTGCATCCTCTTTGCGGCCCACTTTAGTTTTGGAACCACCTCATTTTTGGTTTAGTATCTTAAAATGAGCTGGCAAAACGGATGAACGGATAGATTTCCCAAGGACATGACGGTGGGCCCACCCAACATTCTTGCGCATGAACTTCCAACAAAAGGTTTGGCTACTCCCCCCGCCCTCAGCCAATGGCTGCTGGTCGGTGATCTGTGGGCCTCTCCATGATGTATGTGTTTCATCCACGTCGTTCATCTATTTTTCTAGATTATTTTATGGTGTTAAACCAAAAATGAAGTATATCCTAAGCTGAAGTGAACCACATGACGGGAAACAGTGTTGAATGAGCTTGACCATTGAAAACTTTTTTGGGGCATAAAAGTTTTGGATGAGGATAATCTGTTTTTTCCTCTTCATCTTGGTCTGTATGACATGATAAACAGATTGGATGTCAAGTAAATAGTATATTGGGCCTTGGAATGATTTAAATGGTGGATATCCGATCATAAGTTTTTTCCCGGTGGTGTGGTCCACCTGAGATTTTTTTCCCTATAATTTTTAACGTATAGCCTTAAAATTATTTTAATAATGGATGAACGGAATGGATGAAACACATACATTACGGTGGATCCATATAGCACCGACCACCAGCCACGGAATTGCGTGCAGGGGGAATAGCCGTTTCCCGTCCGAAGGATTTCTCGCTAAAATCACGGAAGCGGATTGCGTAAGTTACACGATACATCCACTATACTGAGTAAACCATATGAGGTAGACTATGATTTATGTATTTGATCCACTCCGTCCATCCATTTTATCGGATAATTTTAGAACTTTATCCCAAAAATTAAGCACATCAAACACTCAAATGGATGACACAACAAGAAACAGTGTTAATTGAATATCTACGGTCGAAAAATTCTTGGGCCCAGATAAGTTTTGGATCAATATTATTTTTATGTTTTCCATTCACCAATGTTTTTATGATCTTATGAACAGGTTGGATAACAAATAAACATCACTGAGGGGCCTAGTAAGGTTTCAACGGTGAAAATCATTATTCCCACTGTTTCCTGTGGTATGATCTTCTTGATCTTTGGATATGCTTCAATTTTGGGATCAATCCCTTAAATTATTCGGAAAAACGAATAGACGGTGTGGATAGACTACATACATTCAGGGTGGGCCCAAGTGAGTTTACTCAGCACGATAAGAGCGTGCTGAGTAACTCAATACACAATCCGATTTCAAAACTCACAGTTGCCAATATAATCTTGGTTATTAAGTAATCTTGCCTAATACGCAAGAAATACGCCTGCAACGGTCGTCTCTCCACCGATTATATTCCACCTTCGTTTTTTCGTTCTCCCGACGCAGTACCAAGAAGTCGCTCTCTCTCTCTCTCTCTCTCTCTCTCTCTCTCTCCGCTTTTTCTACGATTTAGAGCTCTCTCTCGATCGATATCGGTCGATGGTCACCTTCCCATCTAACCTCCACAACCTCGAATTCAACGGATCTGACGACATCATCTGCCTCTCTGTCGTATCCCCAATTTCCATCTCCTCCTTCTCCCCAAATGATGCAATGCAACTAATCCATAAATTCGATTTTGTTTCAACTCATGTTGCTGACCCAACCCCCTCCTCCCTTTCTCACCGGTCTCCTCTCGCCCCATGAAACCCTCGATCTATCTCCTATCTATAATGCCGATGATGGTGAGAAGATGATGATATGATCTGGTCCGTTAGTCTGCATTTTCATGGCGGCCAAACCCCGGCAACAACCACCAGGTCATCTCTCTCTCTCTCTCTCTCTCTCTCTCTCTCTGGTTGAATGTCCTTTAATCTCTTGTTCTTTGATGTGCGATTCAGAGATTTCTAGGGCAGATAGATGTATTTTGTCTCTATTTTTTTGATTTGATCTATTGATTGGCCTCTGGGAAATCGATTCTCCATCTGTATTCTCCACCAGGTAATCTCCTCATCTGTATTCTCCATCTATTCTTGGGGTTTTGGGGAGTTGGTTTCAAAGGCATTTAAGGATGTAGATTGTGATTCGAGTACCAGGTCCATCCGATTGCGCAGCAAGCAAGCTATGCGGGGCATCTTGCTCGAGCTGTGTGGGGATGTTTCAGCCTACTCGAGGACTAAGGTTCTTCAGGTGTGGGCAAAACTATGCGAAGAACATGCTGTTTCAATTGGTCTGTGGAACGAGGTTGCTTCGGTTGCTTCTGGGAGATTGGAGGATAAGAGCGCATTCGTGAGGAAAGCGGCATTGAATCTACTCATCGCAATGTTGCAGCATAACCCGTTTGGTCCACAACATCGCACTGCATCATTTGAAGTGCCCTTGGAGAAATACAAGGAGAAACTGGAAGAGAAGGGACCCAATGCACTTTTTTGGACGGGATACCTTCAGACAATGAGACGTGTGAAGCAGATGGAAAGGTTTATCAGGCTGAAGTCAGAGCAGCAAGACATTGTTACTGATAGTCGTTTGCCTGGTGTGGAAGATGGGGTCAACAAGGATTCTTCCATACTGGATTTTGGGAACCTGGAGCAGACCAGGGCCTTGGTTGCATCACTTGAGACGTGTTTGAGGTTCTCAAAGTGCATATCCTCCACAATGCCGACTTTGGTCCAACTGCTGTCTTCATCTTCTGCCACTGATGTCGAGAATACGATTCTTTTGCTGATGAGGTGCAGACAGTTCCAAATTGATGACTCTGAGGCCTCTCTCCGGAAAATGTTGCCACTTGTAAGCATCCTCTTTGATTTGTGTTACAATTCTTCTAGACTTCCAAAGGAATCTTGGCAAGCATTTAAGGGTGTGTTTGCATTGGATTTCTGTAGGTATTTTCGCAGGACAAGTCTATCCATGCAGCTGTTGAGGATGCATTCATCGCAATTTATTTGACGAGAAACCCTACAGAAACTGCTGCAAATCTATTGAGCATTGCTATATAATCTAGTATCAGCGATCTAGCAGCTCTAGAATTTATAGTTGGTTCCTTGGTATCTAAGGGGGATATTTCTACAAGCACGGTATGTTTATTTGATTGTCATAATTTCAGGTGCTGCTTCCATCAATATGATTCACTCACTTTGCTATAGAAGTTATGCATTGGTGTTCTTTTGGCATTCTTTGACATGCATAGTTAGACACTTAGACTAAGAAATAGGAGCGCTGATTTCTGCACAATTAAGGGCCTGTTTTTTTCACCAATTACCATGGTAATTGTAAAGAAAATGTGCAATAATTACAAATTGCTTTACCTGCCTCCTGACAACATCTGCATTTGGCAACTGATTGCTGTGGTAAATTGAAATGATGGCATTTTTACATTGCCTGAATGTCAAATCGCTACCAAAATACACTGATGTTGCTGTTTGGATTCGAAATTTTTATAGTAATTACATATTGATTGGAATCATTTCAATGGATAGAAACCTTGAACATGATTGGGCCGTTTCAGTGGATCCGAACCGTTCATATGATTTGGCTCATTTGGTGATCCAAATGCTTGAGTTGTGCTTTTTAAGTGATCCAAACTCATCATATGATTAAGGCTACTTTCAATGACCGATGTCGATGGATATGTTAATTTAATCTATATTATTCATATTATTGAGATCAATTCTCAGTGATTGACATTTCTAATTTTGTAGAGCCCTCTTTAACTTTACAAACAATTTTAATGATGGTCCTATTTTTGCTGATCCTTCATTATTGCTTCTAGTTTAGTTAATTGAGGTGATTTGGTCCTTTATCTTATTTTCGCTTCTTTATTGATCCAAACTCTTCATATGATTGAGGTTATTTTCAATGACCCATGCCAATAGATATGTTAAGTTGATCTATATTAATATATTATACATATTATAGAGATCAGTTCTTAGTGATGTATACTGTTAATGTTGTAGAGCCCTCTTTAACTTTACAAACAATTTAAATGATCAGGCCTGATTTCGTCAATCATTCATCTTATTGGATCCAATTTAGTTGGTTGAGGTGATTCGACTCTTGGGGGATGTACACTGATGAATTTTCCATTTTCAGAGACGTTGGTTCAAGAGTCGGCTATAGTTGGTCCATTTCATAATTCAACTATTTTAGTGATCCACACCATTCGTATTTAGGCATACACTTAATGAATCAATCAGTGAATGTCGCATGAACCAAAAGTTATTAATGATTCAAATTTTGTTAATGATTGGGCTCATTTTTAGTGGATGTGCTTGAACCATTTCAAGTGATCTCAACCGTTCATATGCTTAGTCTTGTTTTATGTGATCCATACCCTTCATATGATTAGAGTTGTTTCGGTGATGTAAATCCTTCATTAGTTGAGGCCTTTTTTAGTGATCCAAACCAGTAGGTATACTTATGCATCTTTTCACCAATCTATTAATACAACACAATATTTTGGGGTTGTTTTCAGTGATCTAAACCCTTCATTTGAATGGATCTAGATCGGTTTGATATAATCAGACCTTTGTTTACCTATCTTATCACTTAATGCTATATACTCCTTGTTGGATTGCACGAGCGTAGAAAAATGTTAAGAGAGGAGGTATCTTGTCTCAGAATTATGCTCATTTTCAATAATCCAAGCTGGTTAAATGATTGATCAGTATTTAGTGATTCAAATTATTAATAGGTAGAGTTTGTTTCCAATAATATGAACCATCATCATCATCTAATACTTATCCCAACTAATAGTTGGGCTCATTTTCACTTTTAGTGACAAAAGCCATTGATGTGATCAGGCCATTTTAAGTGATCCTAGCCGTTCATATATGTGGCTTGTTTTGAATGACCCGTACCCCTTTGGGTTGGAGGAATATAGCATTTCAATTTTTTATGCCAAACCATCAATATGTTCAGGCCCATATTCATTAATCTAGTTAGTTGAATTAATTTGGCCCTTGGGAGGTACAATGGTGACTTTTCTCTTTTTAGAGACTTTGGTACAATGGTTTATTTCTTGTTGTCTTAAACATAAAGTATTAGGAGGACTATTTCTAGTGATCCAATCTATTTTTATAATTTGGTCTAATTTGAAATTGTCAATGTGTGGGCTCATTTTATTAAATTCAAACTGTTTCAAATGTTTGAACTGTATTTAGTAAGCTAAATTCTTGATATGGTTGGGTTTCTTTTTTCAATGATCTAAACTCTTCATGTGATTTGGCCCATTTCTTGTAATCCAAACCATTGACATGCTTGGGCCATTTCAATGGATCAAAACCTTTGGTGTTCTTGGGCCATTTCAGCGGATTTGTACTTCTTATATGATTCAGCCCATTCAGTTATCCAAATGCATCATATGATTAGTGTTGTTGTTAGTGATCTAAACTCATTATATTATTGAAGCCTCTTTCCATGACCCATCCTAATGGACATGTTAAGCTGATCAATCTATTCATAATATTTGAGGTTGGTTCTCAGTGATCCAAATCGTTAATTTTGTAGAACCCTCTTCACTTCTATACGCAATTTAAAAAATCATGTTTCTTTTTACAACGATCCCAATTCATATGATTTGGCCCATTTCTAGTGATCCAAACCTTTGACATGGGCCATTTTGATGGATAAAAAACATTGACATGCTTGGGCCATTCAGTGGATCCTGCTTGGGTCATTCAGTGGATCCAAATTGTTCATATGATTCGGCTCATTTGGCGATCCAAACTCATCATATGATTGAAGCTGCTTTTCATGATCCTAACTCATCATATGATTGAAGTTGCTTTTCATGATCCATGGCAATGGATGTGCAAAGTTTATCCTTGCCCTAAATTTTGTAGATCCTTCTTCAGCTTTACAAATGATCCAAACCTTTGACATGGCAATGGATATGTTAAGTTGATGCATGCCCTAAATTTTGTAGGGCCCTCTTCTGCTTTACAAATGATCCAAACCGTTCATATGATTTGGCCCATTTCTAGTTATCCAAACCTTTGACATGCTTGGGCCATTTCAATGGATCAAAACCTTTGACATGCTCGGGCCATTTTAACGGATTTGAACTTCTTATATGATTCGTCCCATTCAGCGATCCAAATGCATCATATGATTAGTGTTGCTGTTAGTGATCTAAACTAATCATATGATTGAAGCCTCTTTCCATGACCCATCTCAATGGATATGTTGAGCTAGATCCATCTATTCGTAATATTTTATGTTGGTTCTTAGTGTTCCACATTGTGAATTTTGTAGGACCATCTTCAGCTCTACACACAATTCAAACAATCATGTTTCTTTATACAATGATCTAAATTCATATGATTTGGCCCATTTCAAGTGATCCAAACCTTTGACATGCTTGGGCCATTTCAATGGATCAAAACCTTTGACGTGCTTGGGCCATTTCAATGGATTTGAACTTCTTATATGATTTGGCCCATTCGGCCCATTCAACAATCCAAATGCATCATATGATTAGTGTTGCTATTAGTGATCTAAACTCATCATATGATTGAAGCCTCTTTCCATGACCCATCCCAATGGATATATTAAGTTAGATCCATCTATTCGTAATATTTGATGTTGGTTCTCAGTGATCCACATTGTTAATTTTGTAGGACCCTCTTCAGCTCTACACACAATTTAAACAATCATGTTTCTTTTTACAACGATCCAAATTCATATGATTTTGCCCATTGCCAGTGATCCAAACCTTTGACATGGGCCATTATGATGAATAAAACACATTGACATGCTTCGGCCATTAGTTGGATATAAATTGTTCATGTGATTTGGCTCATTCGGTGATCCAAACTCATCATATGATTAAAGCTCCTTTTTATGATCCAAACTTATCATATGATTAAAGCTCCTTTTTATGATCCAAACTTATCATATGATTAAAGCTGCTTTTAATGATACATGACAATGGATATGCTACGTTGATCCATGCGCTAAAATTTGTAGGGTCCTCTTCAGCTTTACAAATGATCCAAACTGTTCATATGATTTGACCCATAACTAGGGATCCAAACCTTTGACATGCTTGGGCCATTTTAATGGATCAAAACCTTTGACTTGCTTGGGCCAATTCAATGGATTTCAACTTCTTATATGATTCGGCCCATTTAGCGATCCAAATGCATCATATGATTAATGCTGCTGTTGGTGATCTAAACTCATCATATGATTGACACCTCTTTCCATGACCCATCCCAAAGCATATGTTAAGTTAGATCCATCTATTCATAATATTTAAAGTTGGTTCTCAGTTATCCACCTCGTTAATTTTGTAGGACCCTTTTCAGTTCGTTACGCAATTCAAACAATCAGTTTTCTTTTTACAACAATCCAAATTCATATGATTTGGCCCATTTCTAGTGATCCAAATATTTGACATGGGCCATTTTGATGGATTAAAAACATTGACATGCTTGTGCTATTCAGTGGATCCAAATTGTTCATATGTTTCGGCTTATTCGGCGATCAACACTCATCATACGATTGAAGTTGCTTTTCATGATCCAAACTCATCATATGATTAAAGCTGCTTTTCATTTTCCAAACTCACCATATGATTGAAGCTGCTTTTCATGATCCATGGCAATAGATATGCTAAGTTGATCCATGCCCTAAATTTTGTAGATCCCTCTTCAACTTTACAAATGATCCAAACTGTTTATATGATTTGGCCCATTTCTAGTGATCCAAACCTTCGACATGCTTGGGCCATTTCAATGTATCGAAACTTTGATGTGCTTGGGCCATTTCAATGGATTTGAACTTCTTATATGAATTGGCCCATTCAGCGATTTAAATGCATCATATGATTCATGCTGCAGTTAGTGATCTAAACTCATCACATGATTAAAGCCTTTGTCCATGACCTATCCCAATTGATATGTTAAGTTATATCCATCTAGTCATAATATTTGAGGTTGGTTCTCAGTGATTCACATTGTTAATTTTGTAGGACCCTCTTGAGTTTGATATGCAATTCAAACAATCAAAACCTTTGATACGCTTGGGCCATTTCAATGGATCAAAACCTTTGACGTGCTTGAGCCATTTCGACGGATTAGAACTTCTTATATGATTTGGCCCATTCAGCGAGCCAAATGCATCATATGATTAGTGCCGCTGTTAGTGATCTAAACTGATCATATGATTGAAGCCTCTTTCCATGACCCATTCCAATGGTTATGTTAAGTTAGATGCATTTATTTGTAATCGTTGATGTTGGTTCTCAGTGATCCACATTGTTACTTTTGTTGGACCTTCTTCAGCTCTACACACAATTCAAACAATCATGTTTCTTTTTACAACGATCCAAATACATATGATTCAGCCCATTTCTAGTGATCGAAACCTTTGACATGGGCTATTTCGATGAATAAAAAACATTGACATGATTTGTCCCATTTCTAGTGATCGAAACCTTTGACATGGGCCATTTAGATGAATAAAAAACATTGACATGCTTCCGCTATTCAGTGGATATAAATTATTCATATGATTCGGCTCATTCTTCGATCGAAACTCATCATACGATAAAACTCCTATTCATGATCCTAACACATCATATGATTAAAGTTGCTTTTCATGATACATGGTAATAGATATGTAATGTTGATCCATGTGCTATATTTTGCAAGACCCTCTTTAACTTTACAAATGATCTAAACTGTTTATATGATTTGACCCATTTCAATCGATCAAAACCTTTGGCATGTTTGGGCCATTTCAGCTGATTTGAACTTCTTATATGATTCGACCCATTCAGCGATCCAAATGCATCATATGATTATTGCTGCTGTTAGTGATCTAAACTCATCATATGATTGAAGCCTCTTTCCATGACCCATCCCAATGGATATGTTAAGTTAGATCCAGCTATTCATAATATTTGAGGTTGGTTCTCAGTGATCCACATCGTTAATTTTGTAGGAGCCTCTTTAGTTCGATACGCAATTCAAACAATCAGGTTTCTTTTTACAATGATCCAAATTCATATGATTTGGCTCATTTCTAGTGATCCAAATCTTTGACATGGGCTATTTTGATGGATTAAAAACATTGACATGCTTGGACCATTCAGTGGATCCAAATCGTTCATATGATTCAGCTCATTTGGCGATCCAAATCATACTATTGAAGCTGCTTTTCATGATCCAAAGTCATAATATGATCAAAGCTGCCTTTCATGGTCCAAACTCATCATATGATCGAAGCTGCTTTTCGTGATCCATGGCAATAGATATGCTAAGTTAATCCATGCCCTAAAATTTGTAGATCTCTCTTCATCTTTACAAATGATCTAAACTGTTCATATGATTTGGCACATTTATAGTGATCCAAACCTTTGGCATGCTTTGGTCAATTTAGTGGATCAAAACCTTTGACGTGCTTGGGCCATTTCAAAGGATTTGAACTTCTTATATGATTCGGCCCATTCAGCGATCCAAATGCATCATATGATTTGTGCTGCTGTTAGTGATCTAAACTCATTATATGATTGACGCCTCTTTCCATGACCTATCCCAATGCATAAGTTAAATCCATCAATTCATCATTTTAAAGGTTGGTTCTCAGTAATCCACCTCGTTAATTTTGTAGGACCCTCTTCATTTTCAAACAATTAGGGTTCTTTTTACAATAATCCAAATTCATATGATTTGGCCCATTTCTAGTGATCCAAATATTTGACATGGGCCATTTCCTTGGATAAAAAACATTGTCATGCTTGTGCCATTAAGTGGATCCAAATTGTTCATATGATAAGGCTCATTCAGTGATATAAACTCATCATATGATTGAAGCTGCTTTGCATGATCCAAACTCATCATATAATTGGAGCTGCTTTTCATGATCCATGGCAATGGATATGTTAAGTTGATCCATGCCTTAAATTTTATAGGACCCTCTGCAGCTTTACAAATTATCCAAACTGTTAATATGATTTGGCCCATTTTTAGGGATTCAAACCTTTGACATGCTTGGGCCATTTCAATGGATCAAAACATTCGACTTGCTTGGGCCATTTCAGTGGGTTTGAACTTCTTATATGATTTGGCCAATTTAGCCCATTCAGCGATCCAAATGCATCATATGATTCGTACTGCTATTAGTGATCAAAACTCATCATATGATTGAAGCCTATTTCCATGACCCATCCTAGTGGATATGTTAAGTTGATCCAACTGTTCATAATATTTGAGGTTGGTTCTCAGTGATCCACCTTGTTAATTTTGTAAGACCCTCTTTCGTTCTATACACAATTCAAACAATCAGGTTTCTTTTTACAACGATCCAAATTCATATGATTTGGCCCATTTCTTGTGATCCAAACCTATGACATGGGCCATTTCGATGGATAAAAAACAATGACATGCATGGGCCATTCAGTGGATCCAAATCGTTCATATGATTCGGCTCATTCGGCTATCCAAACTCATCATACGATTGAAGCTGCTTTTCATTATCCATGGCAAAGGATATTTTAAGTTGATCCATGCCCTAAATTTTGTAGGACCCTCTTTAACTTACAAATGATCCAAATTGTTTATATGATTTGACCCATTTCTAATCATCCAAACCTTTGACATACTTGGGCCTTTTCAATGGATCAAAACCTTTGATGTGCTTGGGCAATTTCAACGGATTCAAACTTCTTATATGATTTGGCCCATTCAGCGATCCAAATGCATCATATGATTCGTGCTGTTGTTAGTGATATAAACTCATCATATGATTGAAGCCTCTTTCCATGACCCATCCCATTGGATATGTTAAGTTGATTCATCTATTAATAATTTTTGAGGTCAGTTCTCAGTGATTCACAGTTAATTTTGTAGGACCCTTTTCAGTTTTATACACAATTCATACAGTCAGGTTTCTTTTTTACATCGTTTCATATTCATATGATTTGACCAATTTCTAATGTTCCAAACCTTTGACACGGGCCATTTCGATGGATAAAAAAGATTGACATGCGTGGGCCATTCAGTGGATCCAAATTGTTCATATGATTCGGCTGATTCGACGATTCAAATTGATCATACCATTGAAGCGGTTTTTCATGATCCAAACTCATCATATGTTCGAAGCTGCTTTTAATGGTCAATGGCAATTGATATACTAAGTTGATCCATGCCCTAAATTTTGTAGGACCCTCTTCATTCATCTTTACAAATGATCCAAATTGTTCACATGATTTGGCCAATTTCTAGTGATCCAAACCTTTGACATGCTTGGGCCATTTCAATGGATCAAAACCTTTGACGTGCTTTGACCACTTTAGCAGATTTGAACTTCTTATATGATTCGGCTCATTCAGCGATCCAAATACATCATATGATTTGTGTTGCTCTTAATAATCTAAACTCATCATATGATTGAAGCCTCTTTTCATGACCCGTCCCAATGATATGTTAAGTTGATCCATCTATTTGTAATATTTGGAGTTGGTTCTTAGTGATCCACATCGTTAATTTTATAGGACCCTGTTCAGTTTTGTACACAATTCAAACAGTCAGGTTTCTTTTTACAACGATCCAAATTATGATTTTGCCATTTCTAGTGATCCAAACCTTTGACATGGGCTATTTTGATGGATAAAAAACATCGACATGCTTGGGCCATTTAGTGGATCCAAATTATTCATATTATTTAGATCATTCGGTGATCCGGACTGATTATATACTTGGAAGCTACTTTTCATGATCCAAACTTATCATGGATGCGGATTGCGTCCTACCCCCGCATTACCGGCCGGGCAGGGCTCTGTGGGGCTCACCGTGATGTAAGTGTTTTATCCACACCGCTCATCGTTTTTCTAAGATCATTTTAAGGCATGATCTAATAAATGAGGTACGTAAAGGTCTTAGTGGACCACAAATTTAGGTGGACCATCCACCATTAAGAACTTCTGGGGAGCTGGAAAAGTTTCGGATAAAGCTGATATTTGTTTTTTCACTTCATCCATGTCTACATGACCTTATGAATAGGTTGTATGGTAAAAAAACATCACGGTGGCCCTTTGAAATATTTCAACGGTGGGTGTCATTATCACTGCAGCTTCCTTTGGTGTGGTCCATTGGAGCTGTGGACCTGCTTCATTTTTATATTAGTACTTAAAATGATCTGTGAAAAGCAATGAACAACGTGGAAAAAATACTTATATCACAGTGGGCCCCACAGAGCCCTGCCTGGACGGATTATTGACCGGGTGGGGGTAGGACGCAATCTGCGTCCCCTTATCATATGATTAAAGTTGCTTTTCATGATCCATGCCCTAAAATTTATAGGATCCTCTTTAGCTTTACCAATGATCCAAACTGTTCATATGATTTGGCCCATTTCTAGTGATCCAAACCATTAACATGCTTGGGCCATTTCAATGGATCAAAACCTTTGACATGCTTGGTCAATTTCAACGAATTTGAACTTCTTATATGATTTGTGTTGTTGTTAGTGATATAAAATTATCATATGATTGAAGCCTCTTTTCATGACCCATTCCAATGGATATGTTAAGTTGATTCATCTATTCATAATATTTGAGGTTGGTTCTCGGTGATCCACATCGTTAATTTTGTAGGACTCTCATGTTTCTTTTTACAATGATCCAAATTCATATGATTTGGCCCATTTCTAGTGATCCAAACCTTTGACATGGGCCATTACGATGGATTAAAAACATTGACATGCTTAGGCCATTTAGTGGATCCAAATTGTTCATAGGATTTGGCTCATTCCACAATACTCCTCGTACGATTAAAACTCCTTTTCATGATCGAAACTCATCATATGATTGAAGCTTCTTTTCATGATAAATGGTAATGGATATGTTAAGTTGATCCATGCGCTAAATTTTGTGGGACCTTCTTTAGCTTTACAAATGATATAAACTGTTCATATGATTTGGCCCATTTCTAGTGATCCAAACCTTTGACATGCTTGAGTCATTTCAATGGATCAAAACCTTTGACGTGCTTGGGCCATTTTAATGGATTTGAACTTCTTTATGTGATTTGGCCCATTCGGCCCATTCAGCGATCCAAATGCATCATATGATTAGTGCTGCTGTTAGTGATCAAAACTAATCATATGTTTGAAGCCTCTTTCTATGACCCATCCCAATGAATATGTTAAGTTAGATCCATCTATTCATAACATTTGAGGTTGGTTCTCAGTGATCCACATCGTTAATTTTGCAGGACCCTCTTTAGTTCTATACACAATTCAAACAATCAGGTTTCTTGTTACAAGAATTCAAATTCATCAGAATTAATTTGATGAAAAGCTCTACAGAAACTGCTTGAAATCTATTGAAATTTACGATATAATATAGTGTTGGTGATCTAGCAACTTTGGATTTATAGTTAGTTCATAGGTATTTGCAGGGGATATTTCTACAAGCACGGTGTGTTTATTCGATTGTCTTAATGTGAGGTGTTGCTTCCATCAATATGATTCCCGACTCCGTTGGAAGTTATACATCGGTGTTCTTTCTCCATTATTTGACATAGTTAGACTATAAGACCTAGGTGTATCGATTTTTGCACACTTAGGATCATATTCATGCTCGTAACAAATTCGAAAGTTGAATGTCTTATAATTATAAGTTATATCACATTTGAGAATTACACCCAGTCTGCATCAAGAATTGTGTTAACTATTTGATTCCACTTGTTCACTTATGTGATAGTTACCATGGAACTTTTGGACCTCTAAACCCACTTTTTCAAATGATGTACCAAGCTGGTAACCTATTTATAAACTAAAAAAAGTGTCTCATAACTTCTTATGTTAAGTTGACCCATGCGCTAAATTTTGTGGGACCTTCTTTAGCTTTACAAATGATATAAACTGTTCATATGATTTGGCCCATTTCTAGTGATCCAAACCTTTGACATGCTTGAGTCATTTCAATGGATCAAAACCTTTGACGTGCTTGGGCCATTTTAATGGATTTGAACTTCTTTATGTGATTTGGCCCATTCGACCCATTCAGCAATCCAAATGCATCATATGATTAGTGCTGCTGTTAGTGATCAAAACTAATCATATGTTTGAAGCCTCTTTCCATGACCCATCCCAATGGATATGTTAAGTTAGATCCATCTATTCATAACATTTGAGGTTGGTTCTCAGTGATCCACATCGTTAATTTTGCAGGACCCTCTTCAGTTCTTTACGCAATTCAAACAATCAGGTTTCTTGTTACAAGAATTCAAATTCATCAGAATTAATTTGATGAAAAGCTCTACAGAAACTGCTTGAAATCTATTGAAATTTACGATATAATCCAGTGTTGGTGATCTAGCAACTTCGGATTTATAGTTAGTTCATGGGTATTTGCAGGGGATATTTCTACAAGCACGGTGTGTTTATTCGATTGTCTTAATGTGAGGTGTTGCTTCCATCAATATGATTCCCGACTCTGTTGGAAGTTATACATCGTTGTTCTTTCTCCATTATTTGACATAGTTAGACTATAAGAACTAGGTGTATCGATTTTTGCACACTTAGGATCATATTCATGCTTGTAACAAATTCGAAAGTTGAATGTCTTATAATTATAAGTTATATCACATTTGAGAATTACACCCAGTCTGCATCAAGAATTGTGTTAACTATTTGATTCCACTTGTTCATTTATGTGATAGTTACCATGGAACTTTTGGATCTCTAAACCCACTTTTTCAAATGATGTACCAAGCTGGTAACCTATTTATAAACTAAAAAAAGTGTCTCATAACTTCTAAAGCCTTAATTGTAGATTGACCTTTGATTTAAAACTTTGTTCTTGTAGCTTAGGTACAAACATATAGGTATTCCGGTCTAGTGTTGAAATGAGGATGCTTTTCAATGCTTGTTGGATGCCAAGATCTCTGTCCAACAATCAAACCAGTTGATGTTTTACAATGCCCGTTGGATGTGACATCCATGAAAAATTGTCTCATCAGTTCCAAAGCCTTACTGTAGATTGACTTTTGATTTAAAACTCTGTTCTTGTGGCTTAGGTACCAACATTTAGGTATTTCGGTCAAGTGCTGAAATGAGGATGCTTTTCAATGCTTGTTGGATGCCAAGATCTCTGTCCAACAATCAAACCTATTAATGTTTTACGATGCTTGTTGGATGCAACATCCATTAAAAAATGTTAGGGGTGGAGGAATTTAGTCATGGAATATTTTGACCTTTTGCCGTTGAATGCAGACTGTTGAGGTATTTGCCTTCTTGACTGTCAATTGGTTAGCCACTAAGTTTAGACTTGGGATCTTTTCTTGTTTAGACATTTGTTGGCTAGGTCAATTTTGTCAGGCCTGTTTTTTGGGATCCAATCCATTCATTTTTAGGCATCATATTCAATGATCCGAACTATTGACATGATTGAGCTTATTTTTTGTGATCCATTAGTGGTCTTACAATACAGTCCTTATTTTGTATTCCAAATCTTTTACATGATTGGGCATGTTTTCCATGATCCAAACCTTTATAACTTGGACCCATTCAGAGATTAAAACTATTTGCATAATTGTTCAATTTGAACAAACCATTAATATGGTTGGATCTGTTTACAATATTTAAACTATTCATATGATTTGGTCTCTCTCTAGTGATCCAAACCTGTGACATGCTTGGGCCATTTTAGCAGATCTAAACTTTTCATATGATTGGGCTCATATCGGTTGATCAAAATGCTTAATATGATTTGAGCAACTTTTAGTGATCCAGACTCATCATATGATTGAGTCTGTTTTCAGTGATTGATGGTAATTGATATGCTAAGTTGATCCACATCTTTTGTTTGATTGAGTTGGTTCACGAAGATCCACACTGTTATTATTTTAGGGCCCCTAGTGCTACAAACCGTTCAAATGATTGGACTTGTTTTTAATGATATAAACTATTCATATGATTGCTTCTTTTTTTTTTCCTGTTGTCCAAACCATCTATATAGTTAGTCTTGTCCTCAACAATTCAATTAGTGGGTGTTGCATGCACCAGAATTGTTAGTGATTCAAATTGTTCTTTCGATCAGGCTCGTTTTCAGTGACACAAACCTTTGAAATGTGTGCGCCTAATCAAGGGATCAAAATTGTTCAAATGCTCGGCTTTTTTAAGTGATCTAAGCCCCGTCA
Organism: Magnolia kwangsiensis; assembly: GCA_037074715.1. Classification (NCBI taxonomy): domain Eukaryota; kingdom Viridiplantae; phylum Streptophyta; class Magnoliopsida; order Magnoliales; family Magnoliaceae; genus Magnolia; species Magnolia kwangsiensis. Next base: position 144,599 of record CM073583.1, read on the forward strand.
TCTGATTGGGGAATCTTGACATATCAACGTGCTCATTTTCAACAATCCAAACCATGAATATGCCACAAGGCCCGTGGTAGTGATCCAAATAGTCGGTGCGATACAACCATTAGTAGTAGATCTTTAATTGTATTTTCACCCATCTTAGACAATTGGCGGGTGCATAAGTCATGCATAATGGGCCCATTTTCAATTATCAAAACCATTAATATCTCTTGTTCTGTCTTTACTGATAGAAAACTGTTCTTATGGTTGGGTCCCTTTGCTGTGACCAAAACTATTAATCACTCAACTCGTTTCTAGTTATGCGTATTATTTATAGGAATGGTTCCCATTTTTAGTAACCAAACCATTTGTTGGATGGGCCAACCTTTTCAAATGCTTAGGTCATTTGAAGTGATCCAATCGGGTTAACCATTTGAAATGCATGGGTTGTTTGGAATGATCCAAATTACTCATATTGCTGACTCTTTTTAAGTGACATAAACCTATCATATAATCTAGGCTCGTATTATTTAGGCCGTTTCCATTGATCCCAAATCAATTGATATGCCAAGGCCCATATTTTAATAATCTATACAAAGTGATCCAAACCATTTATATAACTTTGGCTATTTTAGTTGTCTAAAACCTTCATATTGTTGAGGTCGCTTTTGGTGATCCAAATTAATTGATATGCTAAGGCTCATGTTCAACAATCCAATCAAATGTTTTATACATAGTTTAGTACATTGGTCTCCCATTTCTTTTTCTCCACCAAGGGTGTTGGCGTTTTCTTGACTTGTGGGAAGAATGCTGATAATCAATAATTTTCAAACAATATCCCTTATGCTTCCTAACATATGTATAATGTGTGTGGGAGATGCAAAGTCATTGATTACCTCTTCATTCACTACATGTTTGCTTGAATGGTGTGGAACTACTTTCTGAATGCTCTCCATACAAGCTTAGGTAAGGTCAAATTCTTTTGTGGACCTTCTATGGTCTTGGCATGTAGGAGGGGTGGGAAAAGTGGGGAAAGATTTGCGGAGATTGCTTTTTTATAGTAGATGTTTTCAAAGTAGGAGCTCTTCGCATGTTGTGGTTGTTAGGGAAATAAAATGTAATGTTTGGGTTGCGCTTTTTATGTAAAGGCAATTAATCCTACTAATATCTCATTTGATTCCCCTCAATGGGTTGTTTTCTTTAGCACATTTTGTCCGCCTTTAATAAGATTTTCTTTCAAAAAGAAAAAAAGAAGAATGCAAATTAAAATGAGCCATAGCTAAAACTTTTTTTTTTTTAAAAGTAAAAATAAAATTATTGGGCCTTTTTTGTTATCCAATCCACTAATATCAACCATGAATATTTAAAGAGGTCCATGTTTAGCTATCGATGTAATTGATGTTATACAACCCTTGCTGGATTTGTAAATGTGTTTTCACAAATTTGAGACAATTGAGTGCATAAGTCATGCACAATGGGTCCCTTTGCAATGACCTAAATCTAATCACTCGATTTTCTTCTAGTAATGCGAACGATTTACAAGCATGGTTCTATTTTTGCTAACCATACCATTTATAGGATGGGCCTACCTTTTGGATTATTGGTGCCATAAGAAGTGATCTAAGTGGGGCAACCTTTTAATATGCTTGGGTTGTTTGGAGTGATCCGAATTTATCATGTTATCGACTCTTTTTAAGTGATCCACACCATTTATATAATTTGGGCCATTTTAGTGATCCACACCCTCTTGTATAATTTGAGCCATTGTAGTGATCCACATGCCTCACATTATTGAGGTCATTTTCAATGATCCAAACCAAAGCAATTGATATGCAAAGGCCCATTTTTGAACAAGCAAGCAAAGTGATGCAAACCCTTTATGTAATTTGGGCCATTTTAGGGATCCACACCCTTTATATAATTTGGTCCATTTTAGTGATCCATATGCTTCATATTATTGAGGTCGTTTTCAGTGATCCAAATCAATTGATATGCAAAGGCCCATGTTTAAACAACCAAGCAAAGTGATGCAAACCCTTCACGTAATTTGGGCCATTTTAGTAATCCACACCCTTTATATAATTTGGGCCATTTTAGTAATCCACACCATTTATATTATTTGGGCCATTTTAGTGATCCACCAGCTTCATATTATTGAGGTCGTTTTCGGTGATCCAAATCAATTGATATGTAAAGGCCCATGTTCAAACAACCAAGCAAAGTGATCCAAACCCTTCACATAATTTGGGCTATTTTATTGATACAAACCCTCTCGTATTATTGAGGTTGTTTTTAGCTTGTGTTTGTAGGATTGATATGCCACTACTATCAAACCATGAATATGCTAAGGCCCTTGTTAGTGATCCAAATAGTTGGTGTGATACAACCCTTGGTGGAACTGTGATTGTATTTTCACCCATTTGTGATAGATGAGTACATAGGTTAGTACATTGGTCACCCATATCTTATTCGTATGGTCATATATAGCTCCACAAAGGGTGGTAGCGTTCACTTGACTTGTGAGAAGAAAGAGGGTGTGACAATCAATAATTTGCAAATAAGATCCCTTATCCTTCATAACATATGTATAATGTGTATGGGAGATGCGAAGTCAATTGATCACCTCTTCATTAACTGCATGATTGCTTGAAAGGTGTGGAACTACTTTCTCAATGCTCTCCATACAAGCTTTGGTGAAGAAGAACAAAAGAAGAAGAAGAAGAAGAAAAGCAAAAAAAGAAAGAAGAATCTAAACAAAAGATGGTTCATGAGCAAGATTTCCAAGTAGGTGAAAACTAAATAATGCCTCAAATTTTTGTTTGGAATGACCTTTTATCAATCAATGAAAGTCCATATATAGATTTACTTATGATCTCTTAAAAATAGATTATTTGAAAATACCACTTATGAATGGTATTTTTGTTCAAGGCAAACTAATCTTCATGCTAAGGGTCTTTCTTGTTTTAGGAAACTCTTAATCTTAGTAAGGTTTGACAGTTTACACATATAGCTAATTACACCCTAAACACACAATACACAACTTCACTAAATGTAATATCATTCACTTCCAATAGAATGATAGTCAAATCCATACTCGAGGGTGAGCCTATCCTAATCCTTTTTTTTTTTTCCACCTTTTACTTAGATCTAAGGATACAAAAGATGTGAGGTTTTACTTCCCAAAACCCGTCACGAGTTTGGGCGAACGACTTTGGTCGTGGGTTTGCTCCCCATAAACACGAGTTCGATTTCCCCTCCCACGGTGGATTACCTGTCATGAGTTTGGGCAAACGACTTTGGTCATAAGTTTACTCCCCATAGACACCAGTTCGATTCCCCTCCCTGTGAGGATTACCTATCACGAGTTTGGGCAAGCGGCTTTGGTTGTGGGTTTGCTCTCCACAGACACCAGTTCGATTCCCCTCCTTGTGGGGATTACCCGTCACGAGTTTGGGCAAACGACTTTGGTCGTGGGTTTGCTCCCCATAGACTTGAGTTCAATTCCCCTCCCATGGATTACCTGTCACGAGTTTGGGCGAACAACTTTGGTTGTGTGTTTGCTCCCCACAAACATGAGTTTGATTCCCCTCCTCGTGGATTACCCATAATGAGTTTTGGCAAATGACTTTGGTCGTGGGTTTTCTCCCCATAGACACGAGTTTGATTCCCCTCCCCGTGGATTATCTGTCATGAGTTTTGGCGAACTGTTATGGGTTTGCTCTCCACAGATACAAATTTGATTCCCCTCCTCGTGGGGCGAACGACTTTGGTCATAGGTTTGCTCCCTATAGACACGAGTTTGATTCCCCTCCTTGTGGATTACCCGATGCACATAGTTGGCGGGTGATTGCGAGCATCTGCAAGTAATAGTCTCGCCTTAAAGAAAGTTTTATTCTTTAAAAAAATAAAAATAAAAAATCCTCACATCTAGAGACTCTTGAAATCTTAACCCTCAATTTCATTATCTATCCTCATTGATGAAAGGGTTAGGGTAAGTTCCCATGAGTGTGCACACGGCTTCCCTTTTATTGGACTGTCTTCAATAAGCAAAATCACATACCACTTTGCACACAAGGGTTGATTAGCCATGAAATCAAAGTAATAATGGTTGATCCTTAATTAGGATTAAGACAAATAAGAACGGTCAGACTCTTATCCGAAGATGAAGTTAGGCTCAGATAAGGACACTACTTGGATTAGGAAGTTACTCATAATAAAATGTTTCTCTAGCTGAAAATATTGAGGCATCATTTAAAATAGACAAATTTTATGCATCGTCTACGAAAGGATTTTGCACTAGCATTAAACACTAGAAAATTTTGAACAATTAAGAAATAAATTGATAAGAAGAATACCATAAGACTATATACTCTGAAATAAAATCAATACATCAAAGTCTTTGCTCCTTAAATTCCAATCTAAACTTGTATTCTCAAAGTGGCTGGCTGACAATGAATAAACATAAACATGATTATATATATATATATATGCATATATATGTATATGTGTATATATATATATATATATATATATATATAGAGAGAGAGAGAGAGAGAGAGAGAGAGAGAGAGAGAGAGAGAGAGAGAGAGAGAGAGAGAGAGAGAGAGAGAGAGTTTGGGTCTAGTTGTTAAACAACAACTGGATTCTTAAATGTGTCGGGTATGGGAGCCCTTAAACCCGACCCAACCTAACCATATGCACTCCTTATTTTACTAACAGGTGATTGTCTCATTGTCACTATAAGAGAACAGAGCATTGCTGATGCATTTTTGCCTATGGCCAACATGTAGCGCCGGCGCGTCAGGTGGCTACTGGCGATGGAAGTAAACAATCTCCCTAAAAAAAACGTATGTGCCATTTGGGGTAGCATTTGCTGACTAACTAAAACTAAGGGCAGGCAAAGGTCCCAGAAGTTATAAAAATAAAAAAATTAAAAAAAACCCTAGCCAGTCATCTCTCTCTCTCTCTCTCTCTCTCTCTCTCTCTCCCCGCACAAAGCAATGACGATAGATGGCAATCATCTGATTTGATTTTGCTGCCAAAATCTCGTGATTCACCAGGTATGAAAAATCTCTTTGAGGTTTTCATTTCCTTTTAGCTCTTTTTCAGATTTCACGCTTTCATTGAGTATGGAATCTCGATTTATGGTTTTAAATCTCTCCTATTCTCTTCCTTTCAATTGAAACAGGAAAATGGGTTGGCTTTGTTTCGTGATTTTGGATCTAGGGCATCCTAATAATTCATGTTTTGGACTGAATTGAGATTTCTAGGGTTATGCTTTGTCTATGGTATTTGGGTAATAATCCCCTTTTTCTATCCAATATTTCTTTGTAGTAATTTCTGGTTGCTACAGGATGATCCCAATCGTGTTACTATTTGATGTGATGGTAAGACTCTTATTACAGATCCATGGGTTGAGGATAGTCCAGATCTTCAAAGACTTGCAGATGCTAATTGTGTATGTTTCATCTATTCCTTTTCTGGTTTTAGTTTCATTCTCATCATTAAAAGTCTCTGTTTGCTTCTTCTTTTGGTTTCTAGACCTGAAACTCATGTTGTTTGTGGTTAGTGATGTGATTCTCCTGTAAATTTCTGGAATTATATTCGTTGTTCATGGGCACAAACTCTTGGAGGTTTGCTAATCTGACACGAGTATCAGCCAGTGCAATTTCATGTCACCACATGTTCCAATGTGGGTCTTCTCTTTTTGTAGATGTCCATAGGTGGGTCCTTCTAACATGGGCCATGCTATTAGAAATAATCTGATGGCTTAAGAAAAGTTGGGAGCAATCCATTTGTTTCACTGCTGGCGGCCCACCTGATGAGTGGATCGGCTTGGTTTGTTGGCTACGGTATTTACACGTTATGACTCACCTAGTGGATGGCTTGGATCTTAGACTCGTGTATCACGTTGGCACATCTGATGGCATGAAGACGAGATGCCTTATACTAGTGGCTTTGATGCATACAAACACTTTATACGTTCTGTTCTTTTATCTTCCATTTTTGTTGATATTTTAGTCTTTATCATCAATCTTGGACAAGTTGTATCCTGTCACAAATCCCAATTGCTTCTCAGCTTTTTCTAGGTAGGCTGGTGTGGTGATAGGCCAAACTAGGGCCATGCTCTGTTGGCCCTAGCCCTGCCTTGATTCCCTGAGCCTTGGTGCTAGTTTGGCACTATCCTTAACTAGGCAAGCCGAAAAATGTGAGAAATTATATATATATATAGGTCCAGTTGTTAAACAACAACTGGATTCTTAAATGGGTTGGGTATGGGCGCCCCTAGACCTGACCCAACCTAACCATATGCACTCCTTATTTCACTAACAGGCGATTGTCTCACTGTACTGATTTGGAGGGCTCAGGAATGTTTAAACCTTTTTCAAAATAGTTGATAATTTGCATATCAAGAACCCAATTAGACATGATTTTTGAGTTGGTTGAAAATGTGAGACACGAACCTGACCTTAGTAATCTGCCCAATAAATGAGGCCTATACCCATTAAAATCGGGTCAGATTCGAGAAGTAAACCCAAACACCCTAGGGGAGGCTACTATTTAATTTTTAGTGAATCTTGACAATCGGACATAAATGATGCACAACTTTTATATCCCATTGGTGTACACATGCGATGCCTAGTAGACAACATTGCCTTATATGTGCTTGGCCTTAGCAAACCTCTTGGAAAAGTTTGTTGATATGGCTGCAGATGGATTGGGTTTGGGTTGGTTCCTAGTGCCCATACCTGGGCTGGGCTTACCGGGTTTGGTTCTCCTGGGGCCGCTATAGCATTGAAGACTTGGATCCACTCGAGTTTTGGTACCCATTAGGTTTTGAATCTAGTTATTGAGTTGGGTACAGGATTGGACAATTGCTGAACATTGAGTCAGTTGAGTTTTCAGATTTTTGAACTATGCTGCAATATGAGAGGTTTTCTAACAGTTGTTGCAAGGTTTTCAGGATGATGTGGTGTCGGAAAATAAGGCGGTTGGTGGGATTCTCGAGGAAAAGGTGAAATGGGTGTGGGTGCTGCTTTTAAACCATGCTTGTTTGTATCCCTGAATCCAAATGCTTCCAAGTCTTGCCATAAATCTTCTGTTTCTCTGTGCATAATAATATGGTGCTCATATGATACGTGGCATTTTGTATTGCCATAAAGGTTTTATCTCATAAGGATGATGTATCTGATACTAGGAATTTGTTTTGCCTCAATCGGAATTGCATAATGAAATTTATTATAGTAGTATGAATTGTTTAAGCTCTTAGCTGTATGAATTTTGGTGATTTAATATGCTGATTCTGTTCTCACACAATGATGGTAACTAATGTATATTCTGTTTTAGGTAAACTGATTTTATTTTCAGTTTATGGTCGGTTTGCTCGAATTGAAACTTTTAAGATTAACCTAAGTAGTTGATTTTTATGCAACTTTTATGATCCTGATATATATATATATATATATATATATATATATCCTCACATCTAGAGACTCTTGAAATCTTAACCCTCAATTTCATTTTCTATCCTCATTGACGAAAGGATTAGGGTAAGTTCCCATGAGTGTGCACACGGCTTCCCTTTTATTGGACTATCTTCAATAAGCAAAATCACATACCACTTTGCACAAGGGTTGATTAGCCATGGAATCAAAGTAATAATGGTCTATCCTTAATTAGGATTAAGACAAATAAGAGCGGTCAAACTCTTATCCGAAGATGAAGTTGGGCTCAGATAAGGACACTACTTGGATTAGGAAGTTACTCATAACAAAACGTTTCTCTAACTGAAAATATTGAGGGTGTGACGCCCCGTCACTGTTGCACATGTGGGCGGGCACACATGGGCGGATGCTGATGTGGGCAGGGCCTAAGGGCCTGGGCGAGCTACCAGTGGTTGACAGGCTACTGTGTACGCAGTGGGTGTTGAACTTCTCCCACATCGGAAGAGTCGTAGGAAGTTATAGTAGTTATATTTGGGATTCGCACCTTAAGGATACAACGCGTTTTGGGGGCAACCCCGAGAACAAAGTCGTGAGCCCTCTGGGCAAAGCGGATAATATTATGTCCTCGGTTGGTTCGTTTCATATGGTATCAGAGCTGAGGATGGCTCTGCCCTCGATGGGGGATATTGTGACACCCCGTTATTGTTGCACATGTGGGCGGGGCCTAAGGGCCTGGGCGAACTACCAGTGGTTGGCAGGCTACTGTGTTTGCAGTGGGGGTTGAACTTGTCCCACATCGAAAAAGTTGTAGGAAATTGTGGTGGTTATATGTGGGGTTCGCACCTTAAGGATACAATGCATTTTGGGGGCAACCCCGAGAACAAAGCCATGAGCCCTTTGGGCAAAGCGAACAATATTGTGTCCTTGGGTGGGTCGTTTCATATAGTATCAGAGCTGAGGACGGATCTGCCCTCGGTGGGGGATATTGTGACGCCCCATCACTGTTGCACATGTGAGCGGGCACACATGGGCGAACGCTGATGTGGGCGGGACCTAAGGGCCTGGGCGAGCTGCTAGTAGTTGGCAGGCTACTGTGTACGCAGTGGGGGTTGAACTTGTCCCCATATCAGAAGAGTCGTAGGAAGTTGTGGTGGTTATATGTGGAATTCGTACCTTAAGGATACAACGCGTTTTGGGGACAACCTCGAGAACAAAGCCGTGAGCCCTATGGGCAAAGCGGACAATATTGTGTCCTTGGGTGGGTCGTTACAGAGGCATCATTTTAAATAGACAAATTTTATGCATCGTCGACAAAAGGATTCTGCGCTAGAATCACACTAGAAAATTTTGAACAATTAAGAAATAAATTGATAAGAAGAAAACCATAAGACCGTATACTCTGAAATAAAATCAATACATCAGAGTCTTTGCTCCTTAAATTCCAATCTAAACTTGTAATCTCAAAGTGACTGGCTGATAATGAATAAAGATAAACATGATTTTATATATATATATATATATATATATATATATATATATATATATAGTTTGGGTCTAGTTGTTAAGAACAACTGGATTCTTAAATGGGTCGGGTATGGGCGCCCCTAAACTTGACCCAACCTAACCATATGCACTCCTTATTTCACTAACAGGCGATTCTCACTGTATTGATTTGGAGGGCTCAAAATGTTTAAACCTTTTTCAAAATAGCACATTTTGGTAATGTTTCAATTCCTAAACCTGACCCAACCTAACCATATGCACTCCTTATTTCACTAACAGGCGATTCTCACTGTATTGATTTGGAGGGCTCAAAATGTTTAAACCTTTTTCAAAATAGCACATTTTGGTAATGTTTCAATTCCTAAATGGATTTGAAAGGAATCCCAGGTTCCGAAAATATGAGACGTGAACGTGACCTGATTTAGTAATCTGCCCAATAAACAAGACCTATACCCATTAAAATTGGGTCAGACTAGGTAAACCCAAATACTCTGGGGGAACCTACTATTTAAAATTTAGTGAGAGTATCTTGACAATCAGACATAAATGGTGGACAACTTTTATATCCCATTGGTCTACACATGTGATGCCTAGTAGACAACATTGCCTTACACGTGCTTGGCCTTAGCAAACCTCTTGGAAAAGTTTGTTGATATGGCTGCAGATAGGTTGGGTTTGGGTCGGTTCCTAGTGCCCATACCTGGGCTTAGCTAACCGGGTTTGGTTCTCCCGGAGCTGCTGTAGCATTGAAGACTTGGATCCACTCGAGTTTTGGTACCCATGGTCTTTGGATCTAGTTATTGAGTTGGGTACAGGATTGGACAATGGCTGAACAATGAGTCAGTTGAGTTTTCAGATTTTTGAACTATGCTGCAACATGAGAGGTTTTCTAACAGTTGTTGCAAGGTTTTCAGGATGAGGTGGTGTCGGAAAATAAGGCGGTTGGTGGGATTCTCGAGGAAAAGGTGAAATTGGTGTGGGTGCTGCTTTTAAACCATGCTTGTTTGTATCGCTGAATCCAAATGCTTCCAAGTCTTGCCATAAATCTTCTGTTTCTCTGTGCATAATAATATGGTGCTCATACGATACGGGGCATTTTGTATTGCCATAAAGGTTACTTATAAGGATGATGTATCTGATACTAGGAATTTGTTTTGCCTCAATCGGAATTGCATAATGAAATTTATTATAGTAGTATGAATTTTTTAAGCTCTTAGTTGTATGAATTGTGGTGATCTAATATGCTGATTCTGTTCTCACACAATGATGATAACTAATGTATATTCTGTTTTAGGTAAACTGATTTTTTTTTCAGTTTATGGTCGGTCTGCTTGAATTGAAACTTTTAAGATTAACCTAAGTAGTTGATTTTTATGCAACTTTTATGATCCTGCCCTACTGAGTAGTTTATTTTGTCCAAAATGCACAAGGACAGTGAAGATGTTCTCTGTCAAGTAGACATGGATAGATTTTCTTTTCACAAGTCTTGTTGACTACCTCGAACTTGCAAATACTAGTGGACGATTATGTTTTCAGATCTTAGCTAATAAGTTGTTTTGATATTTACAACCAATGTGGATGTTTCCAACACAATGAAAATGGCCATTTGGTAATATTCTGCAGATCCAATGCAGTTTGGCTGTATTCCCCTATCTTTTATAGGAGAGGCTTATCTGAATCAGAAATACATTTTCTTGAGGAACTATTCAGCTTACTTGTTGGCTGCGAGTTACTTTATACATATTTTTGGTAGCATCCCTTTAAGTTTTGAGTCATGAATTCTTTATTAGAATATGGGATAACTGTTTCAGTTTTTCAGAATTCTGATGAAAAGTTTCTGTAATGAATACTAGTTGAAATTGCTGTTTTTTTTTTTTTTTGGTTGTTGTTGTTGTAAATGATGAAAATGCTTCTCTACAAGGACACACTTGAGTAATTCGATATGCTGCATATCCATTAATTGAGTAGTTAATGTGCGCCTATTTATCACACTATGCCACAACTATTCCAAGGCCTGGGAATAAAAAAATGTCGACCTACTTCAACAACATAACCTATTCTCAATCTCTCTCATGGGTAACCAGTTCCAACTTGTAAGAGGTTGTACAGGTGGAACTTTTATGTATAGGAGAAGCTGTTTTTTATGAAGGCAGAGTGTGATGATCCATGATAATGTGCACAACCACCACAATCTAGACCATTCAAAACGTGTGCCTTATTCTTCCAAAAGTGAGTCTGAACGCAGTTCAATTTTAACAAACAGTTCTATGAGGTTTTGCATGTCGCCAGTCAATCTGATTTTGGGGTATGTTCCATTTAAATTGAGGTCCATGACTTGGGCCTTTTGAATTGATGTATGGTGGGTATAAAATTGGTAGAGTTTTTGGAAATCCTCAAATCTAGGGTCACTGAGTGTATGGCCTTGGTTCTTGGGCTGGATGCGTTAAGTGATACCACACACATTATGGCAAATTAGACTTCGCAAACGCAATGTACCTCCTAGAAAGATTATTCTTCCAAATCATTGCATGTTGTGTTGAAGCCCAGCAGGCTGAATTCTTTGCCGGGGTCTACGGAGGATGCACTACCGAACGCTACAGAAAGTTGGAATGGTAAACCTATGAAAACAAGTGGGCCATCTCCTTTGGCACGAAACTAGTTGATGTACATAGGGAATCTATTTACTAGGTCAATGAATGAATGTTTTATACTCTTTCTTGGTTTGCACCGAGCACAGAAAAATCATTTGGAGAGGAGGAATCTTGGCATATATGTGCTAATTTTCAATAATCCTAACTACTCATGTGATGGGCTTCTATTCAGTGATACAAATTGTTATTATGGTAGTGTGTGTTAGGTGATCTAAACCATTCATACGATGTGGCCAGTTTTCATTATCTCAAACTTTTAATTTAATATGCATTGATCATTTCAATTGATCCAATCCATTCATGTGGTTGGTTTGTAGTGATCCAAATCCTTAATATGATTCGGGCCATTTTCAGTTTATCCAAACTCTTCATATGATTTAGGTTGTTTCTAGTGATTTGAACCAAATGATATAATAATACGTGTTCAACAAACAAATCTCTGAGTAATCACATGATTGAGGTTGTTTTCAATGACGCAAGCCGATTTATTTGCTAAGTTGATTTGCATCATTCACATGATTAACTATTTGTAAGCTTGTTCAAATAATTGTGCCAATTTTCAATGATCCAAACTATCCATACGATTATGTCATTACCATGATTGTGTACTTTTTTAGTGATTGAAACCGTTGGTATGGTTAGGACCTTATTTAGTATTCCAAACTGTTTATGTGATTGGGCCATTTTCAGTTCCAAACCAATTGATATGTTGTATTTTGTTTTCCGCAATTGAATTGGTTAGTTCATGTTTTGTAGCCTTGGTGGATGCCACATAGATCCAAGTTCTTTTAGGGAGGAGGAAGCTAGTCATAAAATTTGTCAACATTTTGCAATCGAATGTAGATTGTTTAGGTATTCCAGTTCTTAAGTATCTATTTGTGGGCTGCATATTCTATAGTTGTGATATTTCTTGGAGATGTTTTCAGAGTAGGAGTTCTTCGCATGTTGTGGTCGTTAGGGAAATTAAATGTATTTTTTGGGTTGGGCTTCTTATGCAAAGCCAGTTAATCTTGCTAATCTCTCATATGTTTTCAATTGTGTAGGTGGGTTGTTTTCTTACGTGCACTTTGTGAACTTTTAATGAAGCTTTCTCAAAAAGAAAAAGAAAAAAAAGAAGGCAATTTGAAATGAGCCATAACTAAATTCTTTTGTTGGTTTTAGGTTTTACATAGACAAAAAATACAAAACGTAAAACAAATAGGAAGGATATAAATAAAGAAGAAATGTAGAAAAAAAAAGACAGAGAAAAAAAAAAGTAAAAAATTATGAAGAATCTAAACTAACTGCCCCAAATTTGTCGGAATGACCTTTTATCAATAAATGAAACTCCATATACAGATTAACTTCTTGATCTCTAAAAAATAGATAATTTTAAAATACCACTTATGAGTGATATTTTTGTACAGATTAACTTCTTAATCTCTAAAAAATAGAGTATTTGAAAATACCACTTAAGAGTGATATTTTTGTTCGGGGCAAACTAATCTTCATGCTAAAGGTCTTTCCTATTTTGGGATACTCTTGATCTTGGTAGGGTTTGACAGTTGGCACATATAACAAATCTAAAAAGATTAATTGAAAATACCACTTATGAGTGATATTTTTGTACAGATTAACTTTCTGATCTCTACAAAATAGATTATTTGAAAACTTAAGAGTGATATTTTTGTTCGAGGCAAACTGATTTTCATGCTAACGGTCTTTCCTATTTTGGGATACTCTTGATCTTAGTAGGGTTTGACAGTTGGCACATATAACTAATCTAAAAATTCCTAAGCACACAATACACAACTTCACTAAATGCTGAATATCATTCACCTCCAATAGAATGATAGTCAAATACACATTCAAGGATGATCCTCTACCTCAATCCTTTTTTTCTCATTTTACTTAGATCTTCGAAAGATGTGAGGTTTCACTTCTCAAAAGGGATGGGGATGGGGACACCCTGTTGTTATAAAAAAAAAAGCTTCCCAAAACCCGTCATAAGTTTGGGTGAATGGCTTTGGTCATTCACCCCAACTCCTGATGGGTAATCCACGGGGAGAGGAATCACACTCGTGTCATGGAATCATGCTCCCCATATAACACCCCGTTGTTATAAAATAAAAAATAAAAAAATAATAAAAAAAAAAAACTTCCCAAAACCCGTCGTGAGTTTGGGTGAATGGCTTTGGTCGTGGGTTTACTCCCCATAGACCCGAGTGTGATTCCCCTCCCCGTAAATTGCCTATCAGGAGTTGGGGCGAATGACTTTGGTCGTGGGTTTGCTCCCCACAGACATGAATTTGATTCCCCTCTCGGTGGATTACCTGTTATGAGTTTTGGGCGAACGACTTTGGTCGTGGGTTTGCTCCCCACAAACATAAGTTCGATTCCCCTCCCTGTGGATTACTCGATGTATGTGGTGTAACTTGGGAAGTTTTTTTTTTTTTTTTTTTTCTAATCCCCACATCTGGAGACCCGCCACACCCAACCTGACTCGATGTTGACTCAACTTGACTTAGTACTTGTGACCGGGTTGGACTCGGTCTGGATTAGTTCAGGCCAGACCTGGACTTAGATCGGGTTAGGCGTGCTAGACTTGGTACGGAGTTGGGTCGAGTTCGGGTCGGGTCTATTTCAAAACCGAGTCAAGTCGTGTCCGCCCTAACTTGATCCGACTCGACTCGTTGCTCTGTTCTACACGTTGTGTATCAGGATAAGTTTTTATTTTTAATCCTCACATCTGGATATTCCTGAAATTTTAAACCTCAATTTTAATGTTCACTAATAAGCTTACGCCGATCTAGAGTTGGGTTGAGTCTGGGTCAGGTCTATTTCAAAACCGAGTCAAGTTGTGTCCGCCCTAACTTAGTCCGACTCGACTCGTTGCTCTGTTCTACACACTGTGTATCAGGGAAAGTTTTTGTTTTTAATCCTTACATTTGGATATTCCTGAAATTTTAAACCTCAATTTTAATGTTCACTAGTAAGCTTACGCCTATCCATTTCTTTCAAGCTTGATCTCGCTCTGATAGGCGTATGCTCATGACGCTTAATGACTGAGTTCAATTCGCTTCCCATGGATTTTCTGATGCACGTGGTTTGTGGGTGATTGCGTGCATCTGCAGGGAATGGTCTTGCCCTAAAGGGCCCAATGGGGCACCTTGTTGTTATAAAAATAAATAAATAAATAAAAAATTTCTAAACCTGTCACGAGTCTGGGTGAATGGCTCTGGTCTTGGGTTTGCTCCCCATAGACACAAGTGTGATTCCACCCCCCATGGATTTCTTGGGTTTGCTTCCCGTGGATTTTCTGATGCACGTGGTTTGCGGATGATTGCGTGCATCTATAGGGAATGATCTCGCCTAAAGGGATGGGACACCCTGTCATTATAAAAAAAGAAAAACATTTCCAAAACCTGTCACAAGTTTGGGTGAATGGCTTTGGTCTTAGGTTTGCTCCCCATAGACACAAGTGTGATTCCCCACCCCATGGATTTCTTATCACGAGTTGGGGCTAACGACTTTGGTCGTGGGTTTGCTCCTCACATACACGAGTTTGATTCCTCTCCCCGTGGATTACATGTTATGAGTTTGGGCGAACGACTTTGGTCATGGGTTTGCTCCCCACAGAAAGGAGTTCGATTCTCCTCCCTGTGAATTACTCGTTGCATGTGGTGTAACTGGGGAAGTTCGGAAAAATCAAAAATCAAATCTCTAGCCAAGAGAAATGCCGCAACGGCTCTCTGTTCGGAAAAAGCAAAAAATCAAATCTCTCCCTCATTCGGCTTCTCTCGCTGAGCGCCCTCTCCCTAAACTGTATTCGGTTGCCCCCATGAAGCCCTCGATCTCTCTCTCCTCTGTAATGGCGATGATGGTGAGATGATGATGAGATGATGATGATGTGATCTGGTCCATTAGTCTGCATTTTCAAGGCATCAAAACCCCGGCAACAACCACCAGGTCATCTCTCTCTCTTTGGTCGAATGTTCTTTAATCTCCTGTTCTTCGACGTGCGATTCAGAAATTTCTAGCGTGAATGGATGTATTCTCTTCTTTTGATTTGATTTATTGATCGGCCTCTGGAAAATCGATTCTCCATCCGAATTCTGCTACGATTATGGTCTCTGGATAGGTTTTATAATGCCATCAATGGTATTGTGAATTCTTTTTCAAAAAAGGGTAGTTTGGTCCTTTTTTGAGGAAATCGAGATTTTTTATTATTATCAGGAATTCATTAGCATGTTGGATTTGGGGATCTAGGGTTTGGATAGTTTTATTTTTGTGTTATTCTTTCTGGCAATCATTTTGGTTTTTTCTTTATCATCTGTAGAGATTGTTTATGAGGACATTATGGATTCGAATTGGTTCTAGTAAGGGTTTTGATATATTCATATAGGGCGGTCTTTCTGAATTTTTTTTTCCTTATTATATATAGGATATCAGTGAATGTATTGAGTTTCAGATCAGGAATTCTTTAGGTTTTTGGATTGGTTTTAGTCAAGAATCTTTAATGGGTTCAGATGGATTCATTGATCAGGATTCTTTAAAATTTGGTATTTTGGTCCCTTTATGGTCCCCTTGCAGGGATTGGTTATGAGGATATTGAGTCCCAATTTGGGAATTCATTAACCCTTTTAGCTTTGGATCATTGAAGGCTTTGATAGCTTTACTTGATGGAATTCTTTCGGAAAATAGGGAATGGGTCTCCCTCTCTTATTATTATTATTTTCTTTTTTCGTTCCTTTTTTCTTTCCTTCCTTAAGAGATCTGCAGTGAGGAAAATTGATTTTCTTATTTGAAATTTGTTCTGAATGATTCAGTCATTTCATTTCTTCCTTTGTGGAGCCTTCCTTGCCAATCTTACAACTCGTATCTCATAGGAAGCTTGCTAATTTTCAATCCACCTATTTCTACATACTTGTTTCTTTTCAATGTTGGAAGTTGGCATGGGCCATGGAAGCATGCCCATCGTTCAAAGTATCATCCAGTATGACTTAGCATTGTGAGATTCATATTGGTTTTGGTGGGACCTGGTCCAAGTCGGACCACTTGTACAAATATGTTTCTTTATTTTAGAATTTAAATTGTGCTACTACAAGTAATTTCCCATCTGGTCCTAATCCTTATAAACCTCCTTCTGCTGGTGGTAGCACAAGTAACATCCCATGCATTTAGGGAAATCATCAATCCCGAGTGCTCCGATCCCTCTTGTTTTTCATTTTTCACTTGATTCTATTATTCAAACAATTCAATTATGTTTTCTTAATAGGTGACTTGGATTTTTTCCTGCTTTTGCCTGTGCTATTGACCGATTTTTCCTTGATCTTTTTCCTTTTTCAATCCATTTGCATATTTCCGTCTTGAAAATTTCTTTTGAATTAATTTCTCCAAAGAATTCAACAGTTTTCAGGCGGTCTTTGCACTTAATTCTTCAAAGATGCCGTCAATTTGCTAAATTCCAATTGATTAAAAAAAGACTCCTCTTTGATCTAGTTTTCAACTTCTTTATTTGAACAAAGAAAGTGCTCTTTTTCCCCTGCTTGTATATTCTTTTCCCCTCATTTCATCTTTTCTTGTCTATCTTATGTTAGCATGGAGGACTTCTCTTGCTTGGATCTCATTTATAATTAGTTGTCATTGGTGGGCAAAGACTTTATATAGATGTATCCATTGTCCATTAAACCTGATAGCTTCTTCAAGATTGATGTTAGCTAAGGAGTTGTCTATATATATATATGAATTTCTTTAGCATATTGGTTATGAGGAACTGTTAATCTAATCGATCTCTAGCTTCTCTTGTTTGTCCGAAATATTGTTGATACCAAAAGGAGAGTTGCACACGGAATTAACGAAATTCAAAAGAACAGAATAAACTAAAGTTTTCAGAATGGAAATTAGGGTTTTGCCATCAAACCTTAGCTCATAATATTGTATCGAAGTTTTTGCATTAGTGAAATGTATTTTCCATATCTCCATCTTTCTTTACTTATGATAAGATAATATGAAAATATCGTGGATCTGCGCATTCCATGAATAGCCTTAGTGAGGAAGAAACCTTGTTGCTTGCCATTGAGCCGTTGTTGTTAGCCGTTAGCATGGTGCGTTAGGTGTTGAGGCGTAGGTTGTTGTTGCAGTGGGAACTTGCTGTGGTGATCTAAAGATGCTGGTTGACTGGTTTTGGTATTTGAATTCCTTTTCCGAATCCAAAAGTGACTCCATGATCATCTTGATGCATATGGACAACATTCATTGTCCCCTCAGCCAAATACGAATGGCTTGTAATGCCATTTGGATCCCAGATCTTCTAGAGAAGAATGGATGACATTTTTAGAAGGCACCAAGACTACATTGACGATATTCTTGTTGCCTCTTGAAACCTAGAAGAACACGAAGAACACGTCAAAGCTATAATCGATGAGATCAAGAAAGACGGTCTTATCATTTCACCCACTAAGTGTGAAATAGTGAAGTTTCAGAACCAATGCGAAAGCAATATGGTGATATTAGACAAGGGAGATAATATTCAATATTATCTATTCAAAGAACAAAAGGCAATTATACATTGCAGATGGTGGAATAAAGAGAATTATACCCTTTATCCACCTATAGACAAATTTGTTCAAGTCAAGTTCGAATTGAAATGGTCACCCACTCCTCATTTGTGTGAAGAATGTGGAAATTACACGGAAGGAACAGACAATGAACACGATTGTTTCATGATCAACCATGAATTAGGTGTTTGCTTCCATAAATGGTGCTTTGTACATGAAATGATCAGACAACAAGGAAGCGAAGGAAGACAATAGATCTTTTACTTATCCGGAGAATCCTGGAAAGAAGTAGAAGAATACAGACATGAACAGTACCTTGAGTACCTTGAATTTAAAGAATTCAAAGAGAGACAAAAGGGAAAAAGAAAGATAGAAGTAGAAGATAAACCCTCATTCGACAATGAAGAAATCAGTCCTTTACAAGGATCTTTCAAAGACTCAAAAAGACAAGCTCGCAGAATTAATATTAATTCTACAAAAATATCGACATCCAGACCCCAAAGTACCGAACTTCCTCATATTCGAATTAAAATCTCGAATATAGACAACAGAGAAGTCAAAGTCCTGATAGACACGTGGGCTTCAGCATCAATCTGTTCTAAACACATGATCCCAGATAAATTTATTAGGCAATTGCTCGATAGAATCATCGGAGTCTATAGGCATAAATATGTTTGAAGCCACAAACATAGAAAAGGAATTTATAGACAAACTCTCTAAGTGCAAAACCTTATAAGAAATGAAGAAAGTCATAGAAAACCCTGAAGTGACTAGCGAAGCAAATGCCATTTTGATCCAAACCTTTGACATGGGCCATTTCGATGGATAAAAGACATTGACATGCTTGGGCCATTCAATGGATCCAAATTGTTCATATTATTCGGATCATTCGGTCATACGAACTCATCATACGATTGAAGCTCATTTCATGATCCAAACTCATCATATGATTGAAGTTGCTTTTCATGATCCATGGCAATGGATATGCTAAGTTGATCCCTGCCTTAAATTTTGTAGGACCCTCTTAAGCTTTACAAATGATCCAAACTGTTCATATGATTTGGCCCATTTTTAGTGATCCAAACCTTTGAGATGCTTGGGCCATTTCAATGGATCAAGACCTTTGACGTGCTTGGGCCATTTCAACAGATTTTAACTTCTTATATGATTCGACCTATTCTGCGATCCAAATACATCATATGATTCGTGCTGCTGTTAGTGATCTAAACTCATCATATGATTGAAGCCTCTTTTCTTGACCCATTCCAAACTGTTCATATGATTTGGTCCATTTTTAGTGATCGAAACCTTTGAGATGCTTGGGCCATTTCAATGGATCAAGACCTTTGACATGCTTGGGCCATTTCAACGGATTTTAACTTCTTATATGATTCGACCCATTCCGCGATCCAAATACATCATATGATTCGTGCTGCCATTAGTTATCTAAACCCATCATATGATTGAAGCCTCTTTTCTTGACCCATTCCAATGGATATGTTAAGCTGATCCATCTATTCATAATATTTGAGGTTGGTTCTCAATGATCCATGTCGTTAATTTTGTAGGACCCTCTTCCGGTCTATTAACAATTCAAACAATCAGGTTTCTTTTGAGGTTGGGGCATTTAGTTTTCACCTACTAGGAAGTTAAATGTATTTTTTAAGTTGGGCTTCTTATGTAAAGCCAGTTAATCCTGCTTATCTCTCACATGTTTTTCAATTGTGTAGGTGGGTTGTTTTCTTTTGCACATTTTGTGGGCTTTTAATGAAGCTCTCTCAAAAGGTAAAAAAGAAAAAAGAAAAAAGAAGGCAATTTGAAATGAGCTATAGCTAAATTCTTTTGTTGGTTTTAGGTTTTACTACAAAAAATACAAAACGAAAAACAAATAGGAAGGACATAAATAAAGAAGAAATGAAAAAAAAAAAGTAAAAAAGTATGAAGAATCTAAACTAAAGATGATTTTTGAGCAAGATTTCCTAGTAGATGAAAACTAAATGCCCCAAATTTGTTGTTGGAATGACCTTTTATCAATGAATGAAATTCAATATACAGATTAACTTCTTGATCTTTAAAAAATTGATTATTTGAAAATACCACTTATGTATGATATTTTTGTTCGAGGCAAACTAATCTTCATGCTAAGTGTCTTTCCTATTTTGGGATACTCTTGATCTTAGTAGGGTTTGACAGTTTACACATAACTAATTACACCCTAAGCACACAATACACAACTTCACTAAATGCTGAATATCATTCACCTCCAATAGAGGGATAGTCAAATACATACTCAAGGATGAGCCTACCCCAATCCTTTTCTCTCATTTTACTTGGATCTTCGATAGATGTAAGGTTTCGCTTCCCAAAAGGGATGGGGACAGGGACACCCTGTTGTTATAAAAAAAACCTTCCCAAAACCCGTCACGAGTTTGGGTGAATGGCTTTGGTCATGGGTTTGCTTCCCATAGACACAAGTGTGATTCCCCTCCCCGTGGATTACCTATCACGAGTTGGGGCGAACGACTTTGGTCATGGGTTTGCTCCTCACAGACACGAGTTTAATTCCCCTCGTGGATTACCTGTTATGAGTTTGGGCCAACGACTTTGGTCGTGGGTTTGCTCCTCACAGATAAGAGTTCGATTCCCATCCCCGTGGATTACTCGATGCACGTGGTGTAACTGGGAAGTTATTTATTTATAATCTCCACATCTGGAGACCCACTACACCCGACCCGACGCGGTGCTGACTTGACTCGACTCGGTACCTTTGACTGGGTCAGACTCAGTCTAGATTAGTCCATGCTAGACCTGGACTTAGATCTGGTCAGGCATGCTGGACTTGGTACTGAGTTGGGCGAGTCGGGTCAGCCCTTCGGCCCTAACTTAGTCCGACTCGACTCGTTGCCCTGTTCTTCACCTTATTTATCAGGGAAAGTTATTGTTTTTAATCCTCACATTTGGATATTTTTGAAATTTTAACCTTCAATTTCAGTGTTCAGTATTAAGCTTACGCCTGTCCATTCCTTTCAAGCTTGATCCTACCCCTATAGGTGTATGCTCATGACGCTTAACGATTGAGTTCGATTTCCTCCCCCAGATTTTCCGATGCATGTGGTTGGCAGGTGATTGCGTGTATTTATAAGGAATGGTCTCACCTTAAAGGGATGGGGACAACCCGCCTTTTAAAAAAAAAATAAAAATCCCAAAATCCGTCACGAGCTTGGGCGAATGGCTTTGGTCTTGGGTTTGCTCCCCACAGACAGGAGTTCGTTTCCCCTCTCCGCGGGTTACCGGTCACGAGTTTGGGAGAACGACTTTGGTGGTGGGTTTGCTCCCCATAGACACGAGTTCGGGATAATGGCTTTGGTCGTGGGTTTGCTCCCCACAGACACGAGTTCGATTCCCTTTCTCATGGATTACCCGTCATGAGTTTGGGTGAACGACTTTGGTCGTGGGTTTGCTCCCCACAAACATGAGTTCGATTCCCCTTTCCGTGGATTACTCGATGCATGTGGTGTATTAAGGGAAGTTTTTTTTTAAAGTCTTAAATTTTTATATTTAAATCCTCACATCTGGAGACTCCTAAAACCCTCAATTCTGCGTTCACAATTAAGCCTACGCACGTCCATTCCTTTCAAACTTCATACTGCCCTTATAGGTGTAAGCTAGTGATGCTTAACGACTGAATGAGAGCTTCATCTGTCAATGAATAACGGATTGACTCCATTGTTGGCATTACTTTGTTTTTCCCCCATTTCCTATTAGTGAGTTCCGATGCACGCTGTCACTAATAGGGAGACTTCATATTTGTTGAAAAACAGAGCCCCAATCTAGTAGGGCGCACTATAGTGCACTCCGGGCGGCCTAGCTTCTAGCTCTCTTGATAAGGTCGTTGTATTTTGCAGTGGCAACTCCCGAAGCATGGGAACTACTAGACCAACGGAATTACGTGAACGGCATGGCGTTTCCAATCAAAGCCTTCGAGCCGAACTTCAATATATAGATCTCATTTTTCTATCAAGGGCCAGGCTAGCCCGAACCCCCAAATGGGCTTATCATCGGGTATTGGTTGACCAACTCTGATTGCCTATCAGTTCGCTCGACCAAAAAGTCCATCTACATCCCCTATTCAAATTAGAAATCCTGCCTTGCCTCTTATCACTTCACTCCTTCCCCGTGATCATTTTTAGGTTTTGGTTTGCCCCAGACGATGGGGTAAGCTCACAAAATTAGGATTTTGAATAGGCGTGCATGACAACCTGGCCCAAAATATTTCAAAATCTGGGCTAAGACCAACCCTAAGCTCGGCCTGTTGGCAGCTCTAGAGGTTGAGTACATACTCATCCATGTTGGGCTAATGAAATGGTGTCATGGATTGATGAAACTTGGTATTATTGCCTTGATTGGATCCACTAGAGATTTTTTGTTGTTGTTAGAGAGCACCCTTAGTTATAAGTGCTTCTAGTCGTATTAGGCCATTTAGACAACCAATGGATTGATTTATAATGTCCATTTGGCCATACTTAGATTTTGTGGGCTACCATGCAAATATTACACTAATCTAACCATCATAACTATCTGATGATAAGCCTTTAACATGAACAATCAAGATCATCTATACAAAAACATGTCCAATCAACTGTTTGATCCCTCTGTTTGTTTTATTTGTTGGCCCCATCATGGATTGCTCATGATTCTAACCATCTCATCCACGTATTGAAAAAAACAGGGCTACAAGATGGATTTGTTCATCTGATCCGTGTAATTTTTACAGTAACTTAACACAGTTCAAATCTATCAATTGGACTGTAGAACAATGTAACTTACAGTGCTCTTAAGAGCTCTGCAGCATCGAAAAAAATAGCATTTACCAAGTCAGATAGCCAACCCAACCTAATCTTATTACTAGATTGGAATTAAGGACCCAAATCTTGCTTAGTCATTACTTGGGTTATGAGTCTAATTTGGGTTCAACAAATGATAAAGAGTGGGTGTTAAAAGGAGAGTGGATTAGGTGTTGCCCTTACCATGGTGCCCACCTCATATATCCACATTGTCCATCCATTCTGTCAACTAATTTTAGGGCATGATCTCAAAAAAATCCAATTATGATTCAAGTCCTTGGATTCTTGGGAGTTTCAACATGAGGTCTTGGGTTAGAATACCCATAGGCATGAAATCCCACTACTGCATAAACTTAGATTAAGGGAAAGAGAAAAAGGCATATAAGCTTGATCTAATACTTTTGTGGTGCATTAATGGTCAATTTCCATTGTTTCCTATGATATGGTTTGCCTGTGAATTCGATCTGTTAGGAGTTAGAACCATCCAGCATTGGAGATTTTCCAGCATGCTCCATCCACATGAGGCCCACCAAACTGTTCTGCGTAGCCAAACATTATATATTGTTTTCTTCAAAACGCATCATGTTTCATCAATCAAAGTTTGGAAATTGACAACCATCTACAAAATGTTTTCAAATTTCAGCTGAAAATTCTATATTATATTTCAAAGTCACTACTGACCATAAGCACATGCTATATGTGAAGCTGTGTGCAGGATGCAAAACCATACTGAATTGTGAAAATTCATTTCTATAAAGAGGAAATGACCAAATTGAAATAATTTTTCCATGTATTTAAAATTAGGAAGTAGCCCTTCAATGGAAATTTACTTCTCATGCAAGCCCAGTCATGAAACCTTTCAGATGATTCTAGGCATTTGATAGGAAGTAAGACTTGTGGGAAAACCACAATGGTTTAAACAATCTCAGGAAACTGTTCACATTTGTGTACAGTCAGCAGTTTTGTTCATGTGAAACAAGTATATAGACTTCCAGCCCATAATGTGCCATATTAGCTGCACACTCTGAAATAGGTCTAGCTCCCATATTTGAAACTTCAATTCTATGCATGAACGCTGTGCTTGATGCTATAACCTTGTTACATACATTCTTAGATGTGTGTGCGCGTTTGCGTGTGAGAGTCTCAAGTCCAACTTCATAAGATGTTTCCCCCCATCCATAGCACAAATGAGAGCTGCTTATTTGATGACTCCTGAATGTGCAAAAAGCGACTGCTTGTATGTGTGTGTGTTTGCGTGTGAGAGTCTCAAGTCCAACTGCTTGGACTATAAGTTACTGTCCAACTAGCAGATAACTTCCAACCTTTCATGTATATACAACATCCAACCTGTCCAATAGGGTTTTCCCCTTTGGGAGGATCTTTGGAAAACTTAGCAACATCAACTGAGTGAGTGGACCACACTTGTGTTTTTCTATTAATCAGTGTCTGGACATTGTTTTATATGGTGTGGCCCACTTGATGAAAATGTGATGGCCCAACTGATGTATCAGATGGATCTGATGCATATTTGTCCACACATGGTGACTATTTAGCTAGTGCAATCCATCCTTTCCATGTGCCTTGCAATTCAGGCCATTGTAGTCCTGATTTCTCTCTTCCTTCTTCTCTCCACGTTGTTACATGCACATCTCTTAGTTTACTTAAACAGTTTCAGGATAAAAATGATTTGTTCAAACTCTATGGGCTGGTAAGTTGTGCAGCTGGTGCATATTTTAATGTGGATTTGGTGGCTAAGGACCTGTTTCTTTCACCAGTTTCTGGTGTAATATAAAGGAAATGTTCAATGCTTATAAATTACTTTATATATCTCCTAACAACAAATGCATGTTGCAGCTCTTCCTTTTGGCTATAAATAAGCTACCACCAAAAGCCTTACATATTGCAGAAACGACCAATAGCATTCCCTGTTATGGAAAAGGAGCCAGACAATGAGCGGAAGCAAATTTCTCTGGTTCACTGGAAGAAGGTAAGCATCCTGAACTCATGTCCATCAAGGTCACGAGACTCACAACCGGTAAGCTTAAGACCTACAAACGAGATTTTTGGGGCCTACCATAGTGCGTACATGACAGCCAAGTGCCAACCCATCCGTTGCAGGCACTCCCCCAAGTTTTCCTTGGAGCCCAAAAATCACGCTAATGCAAAACTCATGTCAGCCACATGATGCAAAACTCCCTATTGTCAAATGTGTTGGTGCTACAGTTTGTTCCACTTGTGCTCCAATCTTTAAAGTTACCAATTTTAGTCATTGAGTTTGCTATTTGTTCTAGACACCAATGGATTGGTACCTTTTAAGTTGGTCATTGGTATTTAAGTCCAAAACCATCTAATCTCAGCCCCACTCCTTGGAATAATGCACATGAGCTTCCCAGTGAGCGGTTGTAATAGAAATCCCCTTTAACCTTAAGCTTTGCGCGCAGGGGCTATGTGATGTCTGTGATATATCTACTCCATTCATTATGCAAGCTCATGTTAGAGTCTGATGTAAAAAATCAGGAAAATTAAAAACTGAATTGAGCCCGAACACAGGAAATAAAGGACAGAAACTCCCATGCTGTACTGTCCAAGGGCCGACACAATGTTTATATGCCATCCAACCCACTTGTAAGTTGATCCCTATGCAGATCAAAGTAAACACCAATGTCATCCTGATCCAAAACTTTTGTGGACCCCAAGAAGTTTTTTATGGTGTTTGCTCAATCACCATTGTTTCTTTTGATGTGGCCCATTTGGGATTTGACATGCCTAGTTTTTTAAATCAATTCTTGAAATAGGAAAAAAGAATGGATAAATGGAGGGGATATAACTCATACATCACAGTGGACCTCAAAGAGCTTAGGGTTCCCGGCACCCCCGCATACATGGAGCTCGTAGGCAGGTCTGTAGGAATTGAGATTATTTAGAACATGAAAAATCCACTCCTTAGGCAGAACCATAGAGAGAGCCTGTAGACTCACTGCAATGTCCAATAAAAATCCACTTCGTCCATCAATTTCTCTGGGATAACTTTTGGACATGAGCCTAGCCATAAGACAGACCCAAAATTCAAGCGGGCCACACAATAGGAAAAGTCATGAGCCAGCAAAACTAATGGACAGTGTGAATGTCACAAGTGCATCATGGCAGGCCCATATAGCTACCATCTTCTGGAACATCCAGCAGGCAGAGTGTGCTGGTAATTCGCATTTATTTGTCCAAAATTTAGAGCAGCTTAAAAAGAAAGAAAACAAAAAAAAGTTGAATAGCATGGTTTGAAACTTTCTCGAGAGCACAGAAGTTTTGCAACAGGACCCTATTTGTTAAATTTCCTTGGAACATGTTAGATGGAATATAAGTATTAAGGTATGCTACAGGATGGTATTAACGATTTGTGTTTCCATCTCTACCATTTCATGTGATGTCGCCCACTTGAGCTTTGCATCTCCCTTATGGATGTTTGGGTGACCCCATTCAATCCATGCCATCCTCTTTCCATTTGGGTCGACACGTGTAAAGGTATAGAAGTCATTGCCACTGACTAATACTTTTCGTTCTAAAAGTTACCGGATCCAAAAGAAAAGAGTCAATGGTAGCAAAATCAGTATATAAACAGGTGCATTTGTTGTATAGAAACCGGTGTTACCCAGTTACCCTAACTGCGTGGGGCCCAAATTGATGTATTTGCTGCATATCAACACTGTCCATCTTTTTTTCCATATCATTTTAGGACAAGATACCAAAATTCAAGAAGATTCAAATATCAGGTGAACCATTCCACTAAAAACAGTGATGAATGACCATTAAAAACTATTTGTAGACCACAGGAAAACTATCGATCCGAACCTTGCACAATCCGATCCGACTCGGTTTTCCTGACTGAGTCGGACTCGAATCGGTTCAGACTAGCACATATTCGGGTCTGTCTGAGTCAATTGACTCAGACTCGGTCCCGGTTCTGTCCGAGTTTGGGTTGGGACATGTAAAATCCAGACCTGGTCGGGTTGGGCCAAATTCGAGTCGACTCGGTCCGATGCCCAGCTCTAATCAAGACTGTTCTCGAGGACGGAGTGGATTTTCTGCACATATCATGTGAAGGTAGAAAAACTGGTGGTTAGTAGAACATATGCATCACAGTGATTGCCCATGGAGGTTACAAATGGGGTGAGGGGCTCACCCATGCCAGGTTCACGTGACCCAATGGGTGGGTGGGGTGGCCCAAAACATCACGGCAGGCCTCACATGTGCTACAATGGTGGGCCCCAACAGGTTTCAACGATGGTCTTCAATCTCTAATGTTTCAAGTGGTGGGACCCACTAATATTTGGTTCAAATGATATTTATGTTATCTCCTCCACACGGGTTGACCAGGTTTGATGTCAAACAAATTTCACGGTGGGCCTAGGAAGCTTTCAACGATGGACATTCATTTACCATTGTTTCTTACAGTGAGTCCATTGTAGCTTTAGGATCAAGCTGATATGTATGTTTTCACCTCTCCTAGGTCTCGTGTGGGTTATACATGGGTTTGGGAGCACTCAACCACCATGGTGGGCCCCATCCCAGTTTTAATGGTGCATGTTAAATTCACTGTTTCCTGTACTGTGCTCCACTTGGGATTAAGATCGGTTCACCAAATGATCTGGAAGATGGATGGAAAATGTGGACAAAACAAATACGGTATGGTGGCTTCCTCATCGTAGGTGAAACACATACATATGACGGGCCCTCATTAGAGGAGACACATACAACGTGGTTAGGTTCACAGCAGGCCCCACACACTAGGCCCTACTTAGATCTCCCATCTTAAGAAACAGGTTCCCTTGGTTAGATTCCCTATCTCAAGAAATAAGTCATTCCATTAGTCAGTGGACCAAAATTAACTGAACAAACGAACGGTTTTAAAAATTTCGGCACTTCTAATATCATCCACACCTACTGAGTGGACAACCTTTATCTTTATGCACGGTGAGGTCCATGTTATAGATATTCCAAATGCTTGCCATGCTGGTACATGTGGTGGTCATGTGCTTTAACTAACTTGTACACAGTGTGGAACTACATGCCTAATATGACATTTATATTTCAGTACTTATTTTAAAAAGTTTTTCAATAAGCTACCTGGTTATCACTTTCTACCCTTTCAATTATATTTCTCAATGGCCTTTTTTAATTTTTATTTTCGAGTTAGTTGGGTTGTTAGTACACACCCCATTGTCACTACAAGCTTCATTGTTAGCCACCCCCATTAGGGAATCAATACCAAGACCTCATGGATCGTCTCTGTCCTAACTGTTTCCGTGGTTCAGCCCATTTGAATCATGGATGTGACTAAGTTTTTAGCATGAGCTGAGGTGGTTAGGAGAAACACGTCAATGCAGATCCCTTGCAATTGAGGAGTCAAAAAGTAAAATATATTAGCATAGTTTACATATTTCTTGCAGACGACTTTTATTGTTTTTCTATGAGAGTTGTCATTCGTGAGAGAACTTGGAGCCAAAATCATGACTAAATCAGTCTTTGGACATCCAATCGCTCTCAATGGTCCCTTGGCTTTGTCAGGTCATCTGTTCTTTGGTGAACATGAGCAAGCAGGGACTCGTGACCACGTCCTGCTGAGGGTTGTATTCGCGGGAGCGGACGTCAGCTTCATGCCAGTCTTCCTTGGTGAAGTGTTTTGAGGTCGAGCGTTTGTTGGGCCAAGCTGGCCTCGAAGTTGGTCAGATTATATTTTCCCATAACAGTTCACATTTAACAAAGAAAGGCCAGTTTAAAAGGGTCTCCAGGGTCTTCTAATGATGAATTTGTCCATTCCACATCCACTTTAAATCCCATCAAACTAACAATTTAGATGGAGCTAGAGCTGGACATGAACCAAGTTAGCTCGATCAACTCATTCGACTCGACCTGGCTCAAAACTGGGTTCAGGCTTAGTCGAGATGGTTTTTGAAGCTTGAAAAAGTTTTGAGCTGAATCCAAGCTTGACTGAGCTCGACTCGACTTGGCTCGGACTCTGACTCAAACTTGACTAGGCTCGACTCAAATCAAATTGGCTCGGTAACTCAATCACTTAATATAAATAGGAATTTTAAAATTAATCACCAATCAAGCTCGAGGACTGACCCAAGCCGGGTTTAAGCTGAGGTTGGCTGCTGGCCTAACCGAGCTGAGTTGTACCAAGCTCCACTGGGTTGAACTTGTGTCCGGCTCTAGATGGAGCTGTCAACGGGTTAGGATCGGGTCAGGTGTAGAGTATCCATACCAAGGGTGATCGGGTTCAGGTCTAACCCGAGTCCGGGACCATTCTGGTTGAGAACTCGTTTTACACGATCCTAATGGCCTACCCTGGAACAAATCAGGCTCAAGTAGCCATTGAATCTTTGGACCTTGGTTTTGAGACCGATTCAGACGGATCCGGGTCCAATAATGGTATTTATGTGATCGGTCTACTTGGGCCACCTAATGGATGGATTAGATTGCACATGTGTGTTTTTACATATGCATGATTTTTAGACAGGCTCTCAGTCTGTTGCTAGAAAAATTAGTATGTACCTCAGGAGAATGACTTCATCTGGTGATCTGGTCCATCTGATCGATGGCCAACAAAATCAACGATCCAAATTATTCATGAAAAAGATTGTTTGGACATGGATTCATAATGTTCATCTTATGGGCTTCACCTCTGGTGTCACTGTTACTCTCAAGAATTACTTTGATTTGATGATCCTAGCCATTCAATCAATGCCCAGTAAATTGGGCAATCTGGATCATTTATGACAATCGTTTCATCATGGATCTAGACCATTGATCTCATTCCAATAAAAAAAATCACTTCATTATGATAATCTTTAGCCATCCAATCAATGGCCAACAGAATGGAAGACCTAGCTCACTATGAGCAAAATCATCAAATTCATGGATCTAGATCGACTACCTTTTGGTTTCCCACCTTTTCTTCACCCAACTCCTCCCAATACTCACCTTGACCTGATGATCCTATCCATCTTATACATGTCCAATGAAATAGATTGTTCATATTATTTATGAAAAATATCTGATCATTGATATGGATTGTCAATAATGTTACCCCACCTCTTATTCCTCTTTTCCCCAAAGAATCTCTTACCATCCAATCAGCGGCCAACAAAACAGCCGATCCAAGTCTTTATTATTATTATTATTACACGAACCGAGTTAGTTCGGTTAACTCGGTCCACTTGACTCGAAAAAGCTCAATTTGACTTAGTTCAATACTGAGTTCGAGCTGAGTCAAGCTGATTTTTTGAGCTCGAAAAATTTTCGAGCCGAGTTCGAGCTTGTCTGAGCTCAACTCAACTTGGATCAAACCTCAACTCGAATTGACTTGGATCGAATCGGCTCAGTGACTTGGTTCTTTTGATATTGATGTTGCTCACCAAGTGTTTGATGAAATGACTCAATGAAGTGTTGTTTCGGGTGCATACATTCTCCGTGGGATTGGCTACTGGCAAGAAAGGAATGGATACGAAACAAATCACTATAAAAAAATAAAAAAACAACTTCACATTATAAAAGCGCCCTCAAATCATGACTTTGATTTTGCCCACTGAGTGTTTGATGAAATACCTGTATACTGCTTTTACTATTTTGCATTATGTGAAAAATTGAAGATGCACTCTGTGTTTAAGAAAATGTGGCACAGGCTAGAACTGGCCCGAGCTGCTGACCAAGCCAAGCCAAGCTGGCCAGTCGGGTTTGAGGACAGAATCGAGCCGAGTTCAAGCAGGGGTTAGCTACTGCCTATGCCGAGCCGTGCGAAGCTCGATTCAGTTCAATTCATGTACAGCTCTAGAGCCCACAAAGAATTACTTTTTCCTTCTGTGAAATTGCCTACCAAATAGCTACTGTAATCAGTTCTTTCCCAGGAGAAGTCATCAAGTCGCCCTTTGTCTCATAGAAGCTATTCTTCTGTTCAATCAACTGTCCAAGAAAACTGTTTTTGCTTTGCTTACAATTCTTAAATGGTTTTACCAATGTGGATTTTTGTAGATATTATCAAATTTCTCTCACTTGAAGCTGCGGGAAGCCATAATACTACCCATGTATTTTAAACTAAATGCATGTTCTGGATTATCTGTCGGTTGAAAAATGAAAAACAGATGTAGACAATTCAATCTGTTTCAGTGAAAATATCTCAAAACAAAAACCCACTACAATTGTGGAATGCATCATGGTTGTTGTGTTTGCCAAATGCAGCAGTGTCCAAAAGAAGATTTGTTTGAGAGGTACCTTGCGAAATAGAGACTAATTGGAGGCGTTGATTCCATAGAGTAGGATGAGATTAGAAGTTTCTCTAGGAATGAAATGGGAAGGTGATTTGTTTGATTCTGATGCTTTGATTGGCACATTTTAAAAAATATGGGAACACCCACGAAGCCCGTCTCCTACAATAGATTAACTGCTGCTCATTTGGATCTCTGAAGATGAAGGGATTGGGTTATGGTCGGCAGCTTCATCCGGCAGCTTCTTGATCTGAAACTGTGAAAAGAACAGGCGCGCGAGTGTAGCTATGTTGTGAGAGACATGTTTGAGTTTGATTTATCTGCTGTAAATGCATTAGTGGGTATGTATGCAAAATCAAGATCCATAAGAGAGATGGAGTTTGTCTTCAAGGCTACATCAGAAGAGACATTAGCATTATGGAATTCCATGATGGTGGGGTTTCCTTGGAATGAGGATGTTGATACTACCGCATTGAAGATGTTGCGAACAAGCAAGAAACTAGCCAAATTATATTGCCATTGCGAGTGTCCTGGAATAAGCACATGCACATGGTGGGAAATGCTCGGAAAGGGAAAGAAATCCATAATTACACAGCTAGAAGTGACATATGCCAGATCCACTGCTAGATATGTATTGCAAATTTAGGCAGCTGGAACAAGGACAATGGTTCTCAAGCAGATGATAGAAGAGGATCATGGTGTGTTGCAAAGGCTGTTACGCAGCCATGAAGATAACAGTGGCAGCGTTACACATTATGGGGTCGTAACGGCTGTTATGGAAAAAAATTACCCATAACAGCTATTATAACCCCCGTAACGGCCTATTACACCCTTGTAAAGGCTGTAATGGCCCCGTAATGGTCCATTTCAGGGCTGATACAGGTTTTTCTTTTTCTTTTTCTTCAATAAAAAAAGAGAGACAGTTACAGTTGTTACAACCTCTGTATCATAAAGGTAACGCTGGTGGCCACCATTACTGTTATGGAATACCATGAAGAGGATATTAAATCTTTGTAGGACAAGGATAAAGCAAATTTTCAATCAAGATCCAGGAGATCCTGGGTGTTCTGTTCTTTTATCTAACCGATCAATGGTCTCAATAATCTTTGAATAGTTTTGTCAGCTTACTATATTCTCTAGTACCAAAACATTTTTTAATTTCCTTAAAATTTGACATCGTTCCCAAGTCAAATCTAGTGAAATATGAAGAAAAAATATAGAATTTGAGCAGTCACCAGAGATTTATAGGTCATCGCCTGGTCATCTGCAGTCTAATGGACAAGTGGAAGCTGTGAACAAGGTCATCAAGCATCACCTCAAGACGAAGCTGGAGAAAGCTAAGGGTAACTAGGCCGATGAGCTCCCATTCGTTCTTTGGGCCTACAAGACTACGGTTCAGTCATCCACGGGGGAAACCCGCATCTCCTTGTCTTACGGCTCGGAGGCCATAGTCCCAGTCGAAATTGGGCTCCCCAAACCCCCCAACATTCCATGAGAGAACCTTCATTGGGATACCATGGTAGCCCCTCTCCCTATTTGCTTCCGACGAGGAAATGCTTCCAGAAGATCTAGCTGGTTACCACCCAGCTTTTGTAACTCCCTATTGAGGTTGTGATGGACAGAGTGACTTGCCACTGGAATCCCTTCCATTGTCACCCTCAAACCTCTCTTAGCCACCAATTTGAACAAGGCAATGTAGTCATCGTCAATGTCACCAAAGACTACTCCCAAGAGTCTGTCAACATGACCAACCGCTTGTCTTACCCACCCAGTGTTCGAAATTTCGGTATTGCATTAAGTATCACACCCTTGGGATACGGATACGTATTGATTATCGCATGGGATATATCGGTTGTATCGCGTAATGTATCGCTGTTGTTGGAAATATGGGGAAATTGGTCGAATTTTTCAATGAAACTTTAATGATTGTTAAAAAAGACATCAACACACATTTATAGATCATAACATTACAAAAAATAAGTGCACATAATAGGTTTTCTTTGTATGAGATCCTAATCTATGCGTTGTCTAACTAAATTGATGCAAGTATATTCAAAGTAAATTCATATAATTTATAAATATAAGAGATGTGTGGAAACACAAGCAATACATTCAAAAGCAAAAGAAGAATCACTAGATCATGTTATATACATGTTTGATTTTATGTTTGGACACAAGGATTGCAACCGATTTGCAAGAAAGTGAGAAATTTTGATTTTTTTTTCCATTTTTTTGTAACTCGGCCCATCTCCTCAAAATCTCGAAATTAAAGCTCGTAATCCATGGTTTTTCATGCAAAACATGAAAAACCATGGATTTGTAACAATCTAGCACTAATTTAAGATGAATTATAGAAAAAAAAAAAAGGATTGAAAGTCGAAAATGCTCACTAGATCGAATATGTGAGATATATCACACTACTTGTGATTTTCGTATCGCACATGTGGGATACAGGATATATCGTGGGATATAACGGCCGATATCGTCGATATTTAAAACAAAGTACTCACCACCTCTTTTTTATAGCCGCTAGCAGATTATCCAACACCACCTCCGAGATTTAGGCAGAAGAAGGCCTCTCCTGAGGGAGCGGAGAAGGATTGTTAGAGGGGAAGGATAACTAGAACTTCATCCTTTGGCCTTGAATTAGTTTGTAGAGTGGATGAATCTCATCATCCTCTGGCTCTAGTTCTTAAGTATCTATTTGTGAGCTGCTTATTCTATAGTTGCAATATTTCCTGTTTATGATACATAGTGCATGGGTCAACCTTGCTTATGATTGATTCAAATCTCAGAGCTCATATATATGATTGGGGCCTTGTTCAGTGTTTCGAGCCTTTCATATAATGGGGCATGTTTTAATGGTCCAATTCTTACGATTGGTCTGTTTCCAATGATTGATGTGTTAAGGCATGTTTTTAGTAATCTAATTGGTTGATGTGATACATCCCATGGTGGATGTTGAATTGATTAGAATAGCATACTAAGTTGGATGGGTCCAGTATGTGTGTGTGTGTGTGGTGGACCAGATAAAGCATACATCATGATGGAGCCCATAGAGCTTAGGCCACCTCGTAACCGATGGATATCCCTGTGGTGGGTGCCACAGGCAACCCGCCTCCCTTATGCCTATAAACCGAACTGATTGTTTACCACCATTTTCGCGATTGGTGTCTCATCCACCGTACACTTGGTACATATGAAAGCAATCGAGAATGCACAAATCATGGACGACAGCATGGATGGAGCCTGGGCTTAGATCCACACTTATCCAGGCCACCACAACCATCGGATTGACTCGATGATTTTTGAATATTAATCATTTTGCTTTTAATCATCTAACTGATAGCAAACCGTTGGATCAGCGTGATTTTCGAGATGGATGCTTCATCAGCAGCCTGACCACGTTTTTCAGATAGATGCCGAGGATTTGGATTCAGATTCGTTACTGAATGGTTCACCCCAACATATCCGGATGATTTTTACCTTTAGCGGTTGAGATTACATAGCGCACAAGTCTCCATCTATAAGAAATGTTTACTGAATAATAATTATTTAAAAGAGAAATTTTGTCGTCATCTTGGTTGGGCTCCATTATATTGTGAAATCTACATAACAATCGAGTAAACGCAATTTTATACATCAAAAAAGAAAATTCGCGACGGTCCATCACCGTCGCCGTCAGATGTCACAAATTTCAACGACAGATCCCATCCGTCGCTAAATTGTGACGGACACAATCTGTCACTAATAAATGACAGTGATCTAAATTTTGGCAATGGGTATGGTCCGTCGCTATATACTTGGACAGAGACGGTCTTGGTCAGTTACAAAAATAAGCGCCGCATTCTGAGGCCATTTGGGCCTCCAAAAGTGGGGCGAGAGTAAATGATACAGAATTTTTTCGACCTCCCCTGTTCCCACGAAAACCCTCATAACTCCCTCACCAGAGGTCGGATTTGGACGGTTTTTACGTCGTTGGAAAGCTTACTCGATGAGATTTCAGAAGGGAACATGACTCTTCTGATTCTGAGGCTGTCTGGTATGCCAAAAGCGCGCCAGAAGCGTTCGAGCGTCGTTTCTCGATCTCGGTCGTCGATCTTTCAAAATCGTGTGATAAGAATAAAATGCTCGTAACTCCCTCATTACATGTCAGATTGGGTCGATTTTTAATTTGTTGGAAAGGTGAGTCAGTGCTCTTCAAAACTCCTTTAGAAAGTGCTGCATTCCGAGGCCGTTTGGGCCTCCAAAAGTGGGGTGAGAGTAAATGGTGTAGAATTTTTTTGACCTCCCCTGTTCCCACGAAACCATCATTACTCCCTAACCGGACTTGATCGATGAGATTTCAGAAGGGAAAAGGACTCTTCTGATTTTGAGGCCGTCTGGTACCTCAAAAATGCGCTAGAAGCCTTCGAGCGTCGTTTCTCGATCTCGGTCATTGATCTTTTAAAATCACGTGATGTGAATAAAATGCTCGTAACTCGCTCGTTACATGTCAGATTAGCACAATTTTTAATTTATTGGAAAGGAGAGTCAGTGCTCTTCGAAACTCCTTTAGGAAGCGCCGCATTCCGAGGCCGTTTGGGCCTCCAAAAGTGGGGCGAGAGTAAATGATGTGGAATTTTTTTGACCTCCCCTATTCCCACGAAAATCCTCATAACTCCCTCACCAGAGGTTAGATTTGGACAATTTTTACGTCGTTGGAAAGCTTACTCGATGAGCTTTCAGAAGGAAAGAAGACTCTTCTAATTATGAGGCCGTATGGTATCCCGAAAGCATGCCAGAAACTTTCGAGAGTCGTTTCTCAATCTCGGTCGTCGATCTTTCAAAATTGTATGACATGAATAAAATGGTCATAACTCCCTTGTTACACATCGTATTGTGTCAATTTTTAGTTTGTTGGAAAGGTGAGTCAGTGCTCTTCGAAACTCCTTTAGGAAGTACCGCATTCCGAGGCCGTTTGGGCCTCTAAAAGTGGGGTGAGAGTAAATGGTACAGAATTTTTTTGACCTCCCCTGTTCCCACGAAACCATCATAACTCCCTCACCGGAGGTCGGATTTGGACGATTTTTATGTCGTTGGAAAGCTTGCTCGATAAGATTTAAGAAGGGAAGAGGATTCTTTTGATTCTGAGGCTGTCTGGTACCCCAAAAGCGCACCAGAAGCCTTCGAGCGTCGTTTCTCCATCTTGGTCGTCAATCTTTCGAAATCACGTGATGCGAATAAAATGCTCATAACTTCGTCATTACATACTGGATTGGGTTAAATTTTAGTTCATTGGAAAGGTGAGTCAGTGCTCTTCGAAACTCCTTTAGGAAGCGCAACATTCTGGGGCCGTTTGGGCCTCCAAAAGTAGGGTGAGAGAAAATGGTGTGGAGTTTTTCTGACCTCCCCTGTTCCCACGAAAACCCTCATAACTCCCTCACCGAAGGTCGGATTTGGACAGTTTTTACATCGTTGGAAAGATTATTCGAGAGCTTTCAAAAGAGAAAATTCTGAGGTCGTCTGGTACCCCAAAAGCACGCTAGAAGCCTTCAAGCATCGTTTCTCGATCTCAGTCCTCAATTTTTCAAAATCACGTGATGAGAATAAAATGCTCGTAACTCCCTCGTTACATGTCGGATTGTTCAATTTTTAGTTCATTGGAAAGGTGAGTCAGTGCTCTTCGAAAATCCTTTAGAAAGCGCCACATTCTGAAGCCGTTTGTGCCTTCAAAAGTGGGGCGAGAGTAAATGGTACAGAATTTATCCGACCTCCCCTGTTCTCACAAAAACCCTCATAACTCCCTCACCGGAGGTCGGATTTGGACGTTTTTTACGTCGTTGGAAAGCTTGCTCGATGAACTTTCAGAAGGGAAAAGGACTCTTCTAATTCTAACCCCGTATGATACCCCAAAAGAGTGACAGAAGCCTTCAAGCATTGTTTCTCGATCTCGGTCGTCGATCTTTCGAAATCGCGTAATTCGAATAAAATGCTCGTACTTCCCTCGTTACATGTCGGATTGGGTCGATTTTTAGTTCGTTGGAAAGGTGAATCAGTGCTCTTCGAAACTAATTCAGGAAGTGCCGTATTTTGAGGTCATTTGGTCCTCCAAAAGTGGGGCGAGAGTAAATGGTGTGAAATTTTTTCGACCTCCCCTATTCCCATGAAAACCCTCATAACTCCCTCACCGGAGGTCATTTTAGGACGGTTTTTACGTCGTTGGAAAGGTTGCTCGACGATATTTCAGAAGGGAAAAGGACTCTTGTAATTCTGAGCCCGTCTGGTACCCAAAAAGCCCACCAAAAGCCTTCGAGCGTCGTTTCTCGATCTCGATCGTCGATCTTTCGAAATCGCGTGATGCGAATAAAATGCTCGTAACTACCTCGTTACATTTCGGATTGGGTCAATTTTCAGTTCGTTGGAAAGGTGAGTCAGTGCTTTTCAAAACTACTTTAGGAAGTGCCGCATCCCGAAGCCGTTTGGGCTTCCAAAAGTAGGGTGAGAGTAAATGGTGTGGAATTTTTTTGACCTCCCTTGTTTCCATGAAAACCCTCATAACTCCCTTACCGGAGGTCAAATTTGGATGGTTTTTACGTCGTTGGAAAGCTTCCTCGATGATCTTTCAGAAGGGAAGAGGACTATACTGATTCTGAGGCATCTGGTACCCCAAAAGCGCACTAGAAGCCTTCGAGGGTCATTTCTCGATCTCGGTCGTCGATCTGTCGAAATCGCATGATGTGAATAAAACGCTCGTAACTCCCTCGTTACATGTCGGATTGGGTCAATTTTTGATTTGTTGGAAAGGTGAGTCAGTTCTCTTCGAAACTACTTTAGGAAGAACCCCATTCCGAGGCTATTTGGGCCTATAAAAGTTAGGTGAGAGTAAATGGTGTAGAATTTTTTTGACCTCCCCTGTTCCCACGAAAACCCTCATAATTACCTCATCGGAGGTCAAATTTAGACGGTTTTAACGTCGTTGGATTACTCGATGATATTTCAGAAGGGAAGAGGAATCTTTTGATTCTGAGGTTGTTTGGTACCCCAAAAGTCTGCCAGAATCCTTCGAGTGTCGCTTCTCGATATCGGTCGTCGATCTTTCAAAATCACGTGATGTGAATAAAATGCTTGTAACTCCCTCGTTACATATCAGATTGGGTCAATTTTTGATTCGTTGGAAAGATGAGTCAATACTCTTCGAAACTCCTTCAGGAAGCACCACATTCCGAGGCCGTTAAGGCCTCCAAAAGTGGGCCAAGAGTAAATGGTGTGGAATTTTTTTGACCTCCCCTGTTCCCACGAAAACCCTCATAACTCCCTCACCGGAGGTCAGATTTGGACGGTTTTTCCATCATTGGAAAGCTTACTCAACGAGCTTTTAGAAGGTGAGGACTCTTCTAATTCCAAGGCCGTTTAGTACCCCGAAAGTGTGCCAGAAACCTTCGAGCTTCATTTCTCGATCTCGGTCGTCGATCTTTCGAAATCGCGTGATACGAATAAAATGCTCATAACTCCCTCGTCACACGACGGATTGGGTCGATTTTTAGTTCGTTGGAAAGGTGAGTTAGTGCTTTTTGAAAACCTTCAGGAAATGCTATATTCCGAGTCCGTTTGGGCCTCTAAAAGTGAGGCGAGAGTTAATGGTTTAAAAATCTTCTGACCTCCCCTGTTCCCACGAAAACCCTCATAACTCCCTCACCGGTGGTCGGATTTGGACGGTTTTTACGTCGTTGGAAAGCTTACTCGACGGGATTTTAGAAGGGTAGAGGACTCTTCTGATTCTGAGGCCATCTGGTACCCTAAAAGCCCTTCAGAAACCTTCAAGCATTGTTTCTTGATTTCAGTCGACGATCTTTTGAAATCGCGTAATGTTAATAAAATGCTCGTAACTCCCTCGTTACGTGTCGAATTGTGTCAATTTTTAGTTCGTTGGAAAGGTGAGTCAGTGTTCTTCAAAACTCCTCTAGGAAGTGAAGCATTCAGAGGCCGTTTGGGCCTCCAAAAGTTATGCAAGAGTAAATGGTTTGAAAATTTTCTGACCTCCCCTGTTCCCATGAAAACCCTCATAACTCCCTTACCGGAAGTCGGATTTGGACGGTTTTTACGTCGTTGGAAAGTTTACTCGATGAGCTTTCAGAAGGGAAGAGGAATCTTCTATTTCTAAGGCCGTATGGTACCCCGAAAGTGCATTAGAATCCTTTGAGCTTCGTTTCTCAATGTCAGTCGTCGATCTTTCAAAATCCCGTAATGCGAATAAAACAGTCGTAACTCCCTCGTTACATGTCGAATTGGGTCGATTGAAGTGAAGCATTCAGAGGCTGTTTGGGCCTCCAAAAGTTATGCAAGAGTAAATGGTTTGAAAATTTTCTGACCTCCCCTGTTCCCATGAAAACCCTCATAACTCCCTTACCGGAAGTCGGATTTGGACGGTTTTTACGTCGTTGGAAAGTTTACTCGATGAGCTTTCAGAAGGGAAGAGGAATCTTCTATTTCTAAGGCCGTATGGTACCCCGAAAGTGCATTAGAATCCTTTGAGCGTCGTTTCTCAATGTCGGTCGTCAATCTTTCAAAATCCCGTGATGCGAATAAAACAGTCGTAACTCCCTCGTTACATGTCGGATTGGGTCGATTTTTAGTTCTTTGGAAAGGTGAGTCAGTGCTCCTCGAAACTCATTCAGAAAGTGCCACATTCAGAGGCCGTTTGGGCATCCAAAAGTGAGGCAAGAATAAATGGTGTGTAATTTTTCCAACCTCCCCTGTTCCCATGAAAACCCTCATAACTCCCTCACTGGAAGTTGAATTTGGACAGTTTTTACGTCGTTGGAAAGCTTACTCGATGAGTTTTTAGAAGGGAATAGGACTCTTCTAATTCTGAGGCCGTCTGGTACCATGAAGCCTTTGAGCGTCATTTCTCGATGTCAGTTGTCGATCTTTCAAAATCGCGTGATGCTAATTAAACGCTCGTAACTCCCTCATTACATGTCGGATAAGGTCTATTTTTAGTTTTAGGGAAAGATGAGTCAGTGCTCTACAAAACTCCTTCAGGAAGCGCCGCATTCTGAGGCCGTTTGGGCCTCTAAAAGTGGGGCGAGAGTAAATGGTGTGAAAATTTTTTGACTTACCCTGTTCCCACAGAAACCCTCATAACTCCCTCACCGGAAGTCAGATTTGGACGGTTCTTACATCGTTGGAAAGCTTACTCGACGAGCTTTCAAAAGGGAAAGGACTCTTCTGATTCTGAGGTCGTTTGGTACCTTAAAATCATGCTAGAAGCCTTCGAGCATTGTTTCTCGATCTCGGTCGTCGATCTTTCAAAATCGTGTGATGTGAATAAAATGCTCGTAACTCCCTTGTTACATCTCAGATTGGGTCAATTTTCAGTTTATTGGAAAGGTGAGTCAGTGCTCTTCGAAACTCATACAGGAAGCACTGCATTCCGAGGCTTTTTGGGCATCCAAAATTGGTACGAGAGTAAATGGTACAGAATTTTTTTGACCTCCCCTGTTCCCACGAAAACCCTCATAACTCCCACACCGGAGGTCGGATTTGGACAGTTTTTACGTCATTTGAAAATTTACTCGACGAGCTTTCAGAAGGGAGAGTACTCTTCTGATTTCGAGGCTGTCTGG
The DNA here is from genome assembly GCA_037074715.1 of Magnolia kwangsiensis. Classification (NCBI taxonomy): domain Eukaryota; kingdom Viridiplantae; phylum Streptophyta; class Magnoliopsida; order Magnoliales; family Magnoliaceae; genus Magnolia; species Magnolia kwangsiensis. The sequence continues at coordinate 185,432 of CM073583.1, forward strand.
TACCTCGAAAGCACACCAGAATCCTTCGAGCGTCGTTTCTCGATGTCGGTTGTAACTCTGTTGAAATCACGTAATGCGAATAAAATGCTCATAACTCCCTCGTTACATGTCGGATTGGGTCGATTTTTAGTTGGTTGGAAAGGTGACTCAGTGCTCCTTGAAACTCCTTTAGGAAGTGCCACATTCCAAGGCCATTTGGGCCTCCAAAAGTGCATTAAGAGTAAATGGTTTGGAATTTATCCGACCTCCCCTGTTCCCACGAAAACCCTCATAATTTCCTCACCAGAGGCCGGATTTGGACAGTTTTTACGTCTTGGAAAGCTTACTCAATGAGCTTTCAGAAGGGAAGAGGAATCTTCTTATTCTGAGGCCGTCTGGTACCCCGAAAGCGTGCCAGAAGCCTTTGAGCGTCATTTCTTAATCTTGGTCGATGATCTTTTGAAATCGCGTGATGCTAATAAAATGCTCGTAACTCCCTCGTTACATGTCGTATTGGGTTAATTTTTGATTCATTGGAAAGGTGAGTCAGTGCTCTTCGAAACTCTTTCAGGAAGTACCGCATTCCGAGGCCGTTTGGGCCTCTAAAAGTGGGGTGAGAGTAAATGGTGTGGAATTTTTCTGACCTCCCCTGTTCCCACGAAAACCCTCATAACTACCTCACCGGAAGTCAGATTTGGACAATTTTTATGTCGTTGGAAAGATCACTCGACGAGCATTTAGAAGGAAATAGGCCTCTTCTAATTCCGAGGCCATCTGGTACCGTTAAAACGTGCCATAATCCTTTGAACGTCGTTTCTCGATGTCGGTCATCGATCTTTCAAAATTGTATGATGCGAATAAAATACTCGTAACTCCCTCATTACATGTCAAATAGGGTCAATTTTTGGTTCGTTGGAAAGGTGAGTCAGTTCTCTTCAAAAATCCTTTATGAAGCATTGTATTCTGAGGCAGTTTGTGTGTTTAAAAGTGGGGCGAGAGTAAATGGTTTGAAAATTTTCTAACCTCCCCTATTCCCACGCAAAACCTCGTAACTCCCTCACCGGAGGTCGAATTTGGACGGTTTTTACATCATTGGAAAACTTACTCGACGAGCTTTTAGAAGGATAGAGGACTCTTTTAATTCTGAGGCCGTCTGGTACCTCGAAAGTGCGCTAGAATCCTTTGAGCGTTGTTTCTCGATCTTGATCGTCGATCTTTCAAAATCGCGTGATGCGAATAAAACGCTCGTAACTCCCTCATTACATCTCGGATTGGGTTGATATTTGGTTCGTTGGAAAGGTGAGTCAGTGCTCTTCGAAACTCCTTCAGGAAGCGCCACATTCCAAGGCCATTTGTGCATCTAAAAGTGGGCGAGAGTAAATGGTGTGAAAATTTTCTGACCTCTCCTGTTCCCACGAAAACCTTCATAACTCCCTCACCAGAGGTCGGAGTTTGACGGTTTTTACGTCGTTGGAAAGCTTACTCAACGAGCTTTTAGAAGGGTGATGAATCTTCTGATTCTGAGGCCATCTAGTACCCCAAAAGCATGCCAGAAGCCTTCGAGCGTCGTTCCTCGATCTCGGTCGATGATCTTTTAAAATCACGTGATGTGAATAAATGGCTCGTAACTCCCTCGTTACATGTCGAATTGGGTCGATTCTCAGTTCATTGGAAAGGTGAGTCAGTGTTCCTCGAAACTCCTTCAGCAAGCGCTACATTCTGAGGCCATTTGGGCCTTCAAAAGTGGGGCGAGAGTAAATGGTGCAAAATTTTTCTGACCTCCCCTGTTCCCACGAAAACCCTCATAACTCTCTCATCGGAGGTCAGATTTGGACGATTTTTACGTCGTTGGAAAGCTTACTTGACGAGATTTCAGAAGGTTAGAGGACTCTTCTTATTCCAAGGCCGTCTAGTACCCCGAAAGCATGCCAGAAACCTTCAAGCGTCGTTTCTCGATCTCGGTCGTCGATCTTTTAAAATCGTGTGATGTGAATAAAATGCTCGTAAATCCCTCGTTACATGTCGGATAGGGTCGATTTTTGGTTCGTTGGAAAGTTGAGTCAGTTCTCTTCAAAACACCTTAAGGATGCGCTGCATTCCGAGACCATGTGGGCCTCCAAAAGTGAGGAGAGAGTAAATGGTATGAAATTTTTCTTACCTCCCCTATTCCCACGAAAACCCTCATAACTCCCTCCACGGAGTCCGGATTTGAACAGTTTTTACATTTTGGAAAGCTTACTCGACAAGCTTTCAGAAGGGAAGAGGACTCTACTGATTCCGAGGCCGTATGGTACCCCGAAAGCGCGCCAGAATCCATCGAGCATTTTTTCTCGATGTCGTTCGTCGATCTTTCAAAATCACGTGATACGAATAAAACGCTCGTAACTCCCTCGTTACATGTCGGATTGGGTCAATTTTTAGTTCGTTTGAAAGGTGAGTCTGTTCTCTTCAAAAGACCTTTAGGAAGTGCCGCATTCTGAGGCAGTTTGAGACTCCAAAAGTGGGGTGAGAGTAAATGGTCTGGAATTATTCTGACCTCCCCTGTTCCCACAAAAACCCTCATAACTCCCTCACTGGAGGTCAAATTTGGACAGTTTTTACGTCGCTGGAAAGCTTACTTGACGAGATTTCAAAAGATAACAAGACTCTTCTGATTCTGAGGCCATCTGGTAAACCGAAAGCACGCTAGAAGCCTTTGAGCGTTGTTTCTCGATCTCGATCTTCGATCTTTCGAAATCGTGTGATGCGAATAAAATGCTCATAACTCCCTCGTTAAATGTCGGATTGGGTTAATTTTTGATTCATTGGAAAGGTGAGTCAGTGCTCTTTGATACTACTTTATGAAGCACCACATTCCGAGGCCGTTTTGGCCTCAAAAAGTGGGACGAGGTTAAATGGGGTAGAATTCTTCCGACCTCCCCTGTTCCCATAAAAATGCTCATAATTCCCTCATCGGAGGTCAGATTTGGACAGTTTTTATGTCGTTGGAAAGCTTCCTCGACGAGCTTATAGAAGGGAATAAGCCTCTTCTGATTCTGAGGCTGTCTGGTACCTTGAAAGCGCGCTAGAATCCTTCAAGCGTTGTTTCTCGATTTCGGTCGTCGATCTTTCGAAATCGCGTGATGTGATTTTTAGTTCTTTGGAAAGGTGAGTCCATGCTCTTCGAAACGCCTTCAAGAGGTGCCGCATTCCGAGGCCATTTCGGCCTCCAAAAGTGGGGCGAGAGTAAATGGTGTGGAATTTTTCTGACCTCCCCTGTTCCCACGAAAACCCTCATAACTCCCACACCGGAGGTCGGATTTGGACGGTTTTTACGTCATTGGAAAGCTTACTCGATGAGCTTTTAGAAGGGTAGAGGGACTCTTCTGATTTAGAGGCCATCTGGTGCCCCGAAAGTGTGCCAGAAGCCTTCGAGCATCGTTTCTTGATCTCTGTCATCGATCTTTCGAAATCGCATGATGCGAATTAAACGCTCGTAACTCCCTGGTTACATGTCGGATTATATCAATTTTTAGTTTGTTCGAAAGGTGAGTCGGTGCTCTTCGAAACTCCTTTAGGAAGCGCCGCATCTAAAAGTGGGGTGAGAGTAAATGGTATGGAATTTTGTCATCCTCTCCTGTTCCCACGAAAACCCTCATAACTCCCTCACCGGAGGTCGGATTTGAACGATTTTTATGTCATTGGAAAGCTTACTCGATGAAATTTCAGAAGGGTAGAGGACTCTTCTGATTCCGAGACCATCTGGTACCCAAAAGCCCGCCAGAAACCTTCGAGCGTCGTTTCTCAATCTCGATCGACGATCTTTTAAAATTGCGTGATGCGAATAAAATGCTCGTAACTCCCTCGTTACACATCGAATTGGGTCGATTTTTGGTTTGTTGGAAAGGTGAGTCAGTGTTCCTCGAAACACCTTCAGGAAGCACCGCATTCTGTGGCCGTTTATGCCTCCAAAAGTGGGGCGAGAGTAAATGGTGCAGAATTTTTCTGACCTCCCCTGTTCCCACGAAAACCCTCATAACTCCCTCATCGGAGGTCGGATTTGGACGATTTTTACATCGTTGGAAAGCTTACTCGACGAGCTTTCTGAAGGGTAGAGAACTCTTCTAATTTTAAGCCCATCTAGTACCCCAAAAGTGTGCTAGAAACATTCAAGCGTCGTTTCTCAATCTCGATCATCTATCTTTTAAAATCACGTGATGCGAATAAAATGCTCGTAACTCGATCGTTACATGTCGGATTGGGTCAATTTTTAGTTCGTTGGAAAGGTGAGTCAGTGCTCTTCGAAACACCTTCAGGATGCACCGCATTCCGAGGCCGTTTGGGCCTCCAAAAGTGAGGCGAGAGTAAATGGTGTGGAATTTTTTTGACCTCTCCTGCTCCCACGAAAACCCTCATAACTACCTCAATGGAGGCTAGATTTGGACAGTTTTTACGTCTTGGAAAGCTTACTAGAAGAGATTTCAGACGGGAAGAGGACTCTTCTGATTTCGAGGCCGTATGCTACCCCGAAAGCGCTCTTGAAGCCATCGAGCGTCTTTTCTCGATGTCGTTCGTCGATCTTTCGAAATCACGTGATGCGAATAAAACTCTCGTAACTCCCTCGTTACATATCGGATTGGGTCTATTTTTAATTCGTTGGAAAGGCGAGTCAGTGCTCTTCAAAACACCTTCAAGAAGTGTCACATTCTGAGGCCGTTTGGGCCCCCAAAAGTGGGGCGAGAGTAAATGGTGGAGAATTTTTCTGACCTCCCCGGTTCCCACAAAAACCATCATAACTCTCTCTCCAGAGGCCAGATTTTGATGGTTTATACATCTTGAAAAGCTTAATCGATGAGCTTTCAGAAGGAATGAGGACTCTTCTGATTCCAAGGCCATCTGGTACCCCGAAAGCGCGCTAGAAGCCTTCGAGCGTCGTTTCTCAATCTCCGTCATCGATCTTTTAAAATCGCTTGACGTGAATAAAATACTCATAACTCCCTCGTTATATGTCGGATTGTGTCGATTTTCTATTCATTGGAAAGGTGAGTTAGTGCTCTTCGAAACTCCTTTAGGAAGCGTCGCATTCTAAGGCTGTTTGGGCCTCTAAAAGTGCGGTGAGAGTAAATGGTATGGAATTTTATCATCCTCCCCTGTTCCTAAGAAAAACCTCATAACTCCCTCATCGGAGGTCGGATTTGAACAGTTTTTATGTCGTTGGAAAGCTTACTCGACGAGATTTTAGTAGGGAAGAGGGCTCTTCTAATTCTGAGGCTGTCTAGTACCCCAAAAGCACGTCCGAACCCTTCAAGCGTTGTTTCTCGATGTCGGTCGTCGATCTTTCGAAATCGTGTGATGCGAATAAAATGCTCGTAACTCCCTCGTTACATTTTGGATTGGGTCAATTTTTAGTTCGTTAGAAAGGTGAGTCAGTGTTCCTAGAAACTCCTTCATGAAGCGCTGCATTCCAAGGCCGTTTGGGCCTCCAAAAAATTAGGTGAGAGTAGATGGTGTAGAATTTTTTTGACCTCCCCTATTCCCACGAAAACTCTCATAACTCCTTCATCGGAGGTCAGATTTGGATAGTTTTTACGTCATTGGAAAGCTTACTCGACGAGCTTTTAGAAGGGTATAGGACTCTTCTGATTCTAAGGCCGTCTAGTACCCCGAAAGCATGATAGAAACCTTTGAGCGTCATTTCTCGATCTCGGTCATCGATCTTTCGAAATCGGATGATGCGAATAAAATGCTCGTAACTCCCTCGTTACATGTCAGATTGGGTCGATTTTTGGTTCGTTGGAAAGGTGAGTCAGTGCTCTTCGAAACACCTTCAGGATGTGCTACATTCAAAGCACGTTTGGGCCTTCAAAGGTGAGGTGAGAGTAAATGGTATGAAATTTTTCTTACCTCCCCTGTTCCCACGAAAACCCTCATAACTCCCTCAACGGAGGCCAGACTTGGACAATTTTTATGTCTTGGAAAGCTTACTCGACGAGCTTTCAAAAGGGATGAGGACTCTTCAGATTCTGAGGCCGTATGGTACCCCGAAAGCGCGCCAGAAGCCATCGACCGTCTTTTCTCAATGTTGTTCATCGATCTTTTGAAATCATATGATGCGAATAAAATGCCCGTAACTCCCTCGTTAAATGTCAGATTTGGTCAATTCTTAGTTCATTGGAAACATGAGTCAGTGCTCTTCGAAACTCCTTTAGGAAGAACCACATTCCGAGGCCATTTGGGCCTTCAAAAGTTGTGCGAGAGTAAATGGTGTGAAATTTTTCTGACCTCCACTGTTCCCACGAAAACCCTCATAACTCCCTCACCGAAGGTCAGATTTAGACAGTTTATACGTTGTTGGAAAGCTTACTCGACAAGCTTTCAGAAGAGAAAAGCCTCTTCTAATTCTGAGGCCGTCTGGTACCCTAAAAGTGCACTAGATGCCTTCAAGGGTCGTTTTTAGATCTCGAGCGTCGATATTTTGAAATCACGTGATTCTATTAAAATGCTCGTAACTCCCTCATTACATATCGGATAGGGTCAATTTTTGGTTCGTTGGAAAGGTGAGTCAGTGCTCTTCGAAACTCCTTCAAGAAGTGCCACATTCCGAGGCCATTTGGGCCTTCAAAAGTGGGGTGAGAGTAAATGGTGCAGAATTTTTTCGACCTCCCCTATTCCCATGAAAATCCTCATAACTCACTCATCGGAGGTTGGATTTAGACGGTTTATATATGTTGGAAATTTTACTCGATGAGCTTTCAGAAGGTAAGAGGACTCTTCTGATTCTAAGGCCGTCTGGTACCCCAAAAATGTACCAGAAGCCTTCGAGCGTCGTTTCTCGATCTTGTTCTTCGATCTTTCAAAATCACGTGATGCGAATAAAATGCCCGTAACTCCCTCGTTATATGTCAGATTGGGTCGATTTTCTATTCAGTGGAAAGGTGAGTTAGTGCTCTTCGATACTACTTAAGGAAGCAACGCATTCTAAGGCCGTTTGGGCATCCAAAAGTTAGGCGAGAGTAAATGGTGAGGAATTTTTTTGACCTCCCCTGTTCCCACGAAAACCCTCATAACTCCCTCATTGGAGGTCGAATTTGGACGGTTTTTATGTTGTTGGAAAGCTTACTCGACGAGATTTCAGAATGGAAAGGGACACTTTTGATTTTAAGGCCGTCTGGTTCCCCGAAAGCGTGCTAAAAGCTTCCGAGCGTCGTTTCTCGATCTCGGTCATCGATCTTTCTAAATCGCGTGATGCGATTTTTAGTTCGTTGGAAAGGTGAGTCCGTGCTCTTCGAAACTCCTTCAAGAGGCTCCGCATTCTGAGGCCATTTCGGTCTCCAAAAGTGGGGCAAGAGTAAATAGTGTGGAATTTTTTTGGCCTCCCCTGTTTCCACGAAAACCCTCATAACTTCCTCACCGGAAGTCGGATTTAGATAGTTTTTACGTCGTTAGAAAGCTTACTCGACAACCTTTCAGAAGGTTAGAGGAATCTTCTGATTCTGAGGCCGTATGGTACCCCGAAAGCTTGATAGAATCCTTTGAGCGTCGTTTCTCGATCACAGTCGACGATCTTTCGAAATCGTGTGATGCTAATAAAATGCTCGTAACTCCCTCGTTACATATCGGATTGAATCAATTTTCAGTTCGTTGGAAAGGCGAGTTAGTGTTCTTCAAAACTCCTTCAGGAAGTGCCACATTTTGAGGCCGTTTAGGCCTCCAAAAGTTGGGCGAGAGTAAATGGTATAGAATTTTTCTGACCTCCACTGTTCCCACTAAAACCCTCATAACTCCCTCACCGGAGGTCAAATTTTGACAGTTTTTACGTTGTTGGAAAGCTTACTCAATGAGCTTTCAGAAGGGTAGATGACTCTTCTGATTTCGAGGCATCTGATACCTCCAAAAGCATGCTAGAAACCTTCAAGCGTCGTTTCTCGATGTCAGTCGTCGATCTTTCGAAATCGCGAGCTGTGAATAAAACGTTCTTAACTCCCTCGTTACATGTCGAATTGGATCAATTTTTAGTTCTTTCGAAAGATGAGTCAGTGCTCCTCAAAACTCCTTCAGGAAGCACCGCATTCTGCGGCCGTTTGGGTCTCTAAAAGTGGGGTGAGAGTAAATGGTATGGAATTTTTCTGACCTCCCCTATTTCCACGAAACCCTCATAACTCCCTCAGTGGAGGTCATATTTGGACTGTTTTTATGTCGTTAGAAAGCTTACTCGATGAGCTTTCAGATGTGTAGAGGTCTCTTTTGATTCCAAGACCATCTAGTACCCCGAAAGCACGCCAGAAACCTTCGAGCTTCGTTTCTCAATCTCGGTCGTCGATCTTTTGAAATCGCGTGATGCAAATAAAATACTCGTAACTCCCTCGTTACATGTCAGATTGGGTCAATTTTTAGTTCATTGGAAAGGTGAATCAGTACTCTTCGAAACATCTTGAGGAAGCACTAAATTCCGAGGCCGTTTGGGCCTCTAAAAGTTAGGAGAGAGTAAATGGTGTGGAATTTTTCTGACCTCCCCTGTTCCCACGAAAACCCACATAACTCCCTCACCGGAGGCTGGATTTGGACAGTTTTTACGTCGTTGGAAAGCTTACTCAATGAGCTTTCAGAACGGAAGAGGACTGTTCTGATTCTGAGGCCGTATGGTACCCAGAAAGCATTCCAGAATCCTTCAAGCATCATTTATCGATCTCAGTCGTCGATATTTCAAAATCACGTGATGCGAATAAAATGGTCGTAACTCCCTCATTACATGTCGGATTGGGTCAATTTTTAGTTTGTTGGAAAGGTGAGTCAGTGCTCTTTGAAACTACTTCAGGAGGCACTACATTCTGAGGCCATTTGTGCATCCCAAAGTGGGGAGAGAGTAAATGGTATGGAATTTTTCTGACCTCCCCTGTTCCCACAAAAATGCTCATAATTCTCTCTCCGGAGTCAGATTTAGACAATTTTTATGTCATTGGAAAGCTTACTCGACGAACTTTCAGAAGGGAAGAGGACTCTTTTGATTCTGAGGCCGTATGGTACCCCAAAAGCACACCAGAACACTTCATGTATCGTTTTTCGATCTCGGTCATTGATCTTTCGAAATCGCGTGATGCGAATAAAATGCTCGTAACTCCCTCGTTACATGTCGGATTGGGTCGATTTTCAGTACGTTGGAAAGGTGAGTTAGTGCTCTTCAAAAGTCCTTCAGGAAGCGCCGTATTCTGAGGCCGTTTGGGCTTCTAAAAGTGGGACGATAGTAAATGGTGTGGAATTTTTCTAACCTCCCCTATTCCCACGAAAACCCTCATAACTCCCTCACTGGGTGTCGGATTTGGACAGTTTTTACGTCATTGGAAAGCTTACTCAACGAGCTTTCAGATGGGAAGAAGACTCTTCTAATTCTAAGGCCGTCTGGTACCCCGAAAGTGCACAAGAAGCCTTCGAGCATCATCTCTTGATCTCGGTCATCGATCTTTCGAAATCACGTGATGCGAATAAAACGCTCGTAACTCCCTCGTAACATGTCGGATTGGGTCGATTTTTAGTACAGTGGAAAGGTGAGTCAGTGCTCTTCTAAAGTCCTTTAGAAAGCGCCACATTTTGAGGCCCTTTTTGCCTCCAAAAGTGGGGCGAGAGTAAATGGTGCGGAATTTTTTTGACCTCCCCTGTTCCCACGAAAACCCTCATAACTATCTCATCGAAGGTCTGATTTGGACAATTTTTATGTCGTTGGAAAGCTCACTCGATGAGCATTCAGAAGGGAATAGGCCTCTTTTAATTCTAAGGCCGTCTGGTACCCTTAAAGCATGTCATATGCCTTTGAACGTCGTTTCTCGATGTCTGTCGTCGATCTTTCGAAATTGCATGATGCGAATAAAACGCTCGTAACTCCCTCATTACATGTCGGATAGGGTCAATTTTTAGTTCATTGGAAAGGTGAGTCAATGCTTTTCGAAACTCCTTTAGGAAGCGCTGCATTCTAAGGATGTTTGTGCGTTCAAAAGTGGGGCGAGAGTAAAGGGTGTGAAATTTTTATAACCTCCCCTGTTCCCACGAAAATCCTCATAACTCCCTCACCGGAGGTCAGATTTGGACGATTTTTATATCGTTGGAAATCTTACTCGACGAGCTTTTAGAAGGGAAGGGGACTCATCTGATTCCAAGGCCGTCTAGTACATTGAAAGTGTGCTAGAAGCCTTCGAGCATCATTTCTCAATCTCGGTCGTCGATCTTTTAAAATCGCGTGATGCTAATAAAATGCTCGTAACTCCCTCGTTACATGTTAGATTGGGTCAATTTTTGGTTCATTGGAAAGGAGAGTCAGTGAACTTTGAAACTCGTTGAGGAAGCGCTGCATTCCGAGGCCATTTGGGCCTCCAAAAGTGGGGCAACAGTAAATGGTGTAAAATTTTTCCAACCTCCCCTATTCCCACAAAAACTCTCATAACTCCCTCACTGGAGGTCAGATTTGGACGGTTTTTACGTCATTGGAAAGCTTACTCGATAAGATTTCAGAAGGGAAAGGACTCTTCTGATTCTAAGGCCGTCTGGTACCCCGAAAGTGCACTAAAATCATGTGATGCGAATAAAATGGTCATAACTCCCTCGTTACATGTCGAATTGGGTCGATTTTCTGTTCGTTGGAAAGGTGAGTCAGTGCTCTTCTAAAGTCCTTCAGGAAGTGCCACATTCCGAGCCCGTTTGGGCCACTAAAAGTGAGGTGAGAGTAAATATTTCAAAATTTTTCTGACCTCCCCTGTTCCCACGAAAACCCTCATAACTACCTCATCGGAGGTCAGAATTGGACGGTTTTTACATCGTTGGAAAGATTACTCGACATGCTTTCAGAAGGGAAGAGGACTCTTCTGATTATGAGGCTGTATGGTACCCCGAAAGTGCACAAGTAACCTTCAAGCGTCGTTTCTCAATCTCAGTCGTCGATCTTTTGAAATCGCATGATGCAAATAAAATGGTCGTAACTCCCTCGTTACATGTCGGATTGGGTCGATTTTTGGTTCGTTGGAAAGGTCAGTCAGTGCTTTTCGAAACTACTTTAGGAAGTGTCACATTCTAAGGCCGTTTGGCCCTCCAAAAATGAGGTGAGAGTAAATGATGTGAAATTTTTCTAACCTCCCCTATTCTCACGAAAACCCTTATAACTCCCACACCGGAGGTTTGATTTGGACAGTTTTTAAGTCGTTGGAAAGCTTACTCGATGAGCTTTCAGAAGAGAGAGGACTCTTCTGATTTTGAGGCCGTCTGGTGCCCGAAAGGACACCGGAAGCCTTCGATCCTCGTTTCTCGATCTCGGTGGTCGGTCTTTCGAAATCGCGTGGTGCGGATAAAACGCGCGTAACTCCCTCGTTACATGTCGGATTGGGTCAATTTTTACTTCATTGGAAAGGCGAGTCAGTGCTCTTCGAAATCTTTCAGGAAGCGTCACATTCCGAGGCCTTTTTGCCTCCAAAAGTGGGGCGAGAGTAAATGGTGTGGAATTTTCATGACGTGCCCTGTTCCCAGAAAAATGCTCATAACTCCCTCACCGGAGGTCGGATCTGGACGATTTTTACGTCGTTGGAAAGCTTACTCGAGGAGCTTTCAAAACGAATCAGGACATTTCTGATTCTGAGGCTGTCTGGTGCCCCGAAAGGACACCGGAAGCCTTCGATCCTCGTTTCTCGATCTCGGTGGTCGGTCTTTCGAAATCGCGTGGTGCGGATAAAACGCGCGTAACTCCCTCGTTACATGTCGGATTGGGTCGATTTTTACTTCATTGGAAAGCTGAGTCAGTGCTCTTCGAAATCCTTCAGGAAGCGTCGGATTTCGAGGCCGTTTGGGCCTCCAAAAGTGGGGCGAGAGTAAATGGTGTGGAATTTTCCCGACGTGCCTTGTTCCCAGAAAAATGCTCATAACTCCCTCACCGGAGGTCAGATCTAGACGATTTTTACGTCGTTGGAAAGCTTACTCGAGGAGCTTTCAAAACGGATCAGGACATTTCTGATTCCGAGGCCGTCTGGTGCCCCGAAAGGACACCGGAAGCCTTCGATCCTCGTTTCTCGATCTCGGTGGTCGGTCTTTCGAAATCGCGTGGTGCGGATAAAACGCGCGTAACTCCCTCGTTACATGTCGGATTGGGTCGATTTTTACTTCATTGGAAAGCTGAGTCAGTGCTCTTCGAAATCCTTCAGGAAGCGTCGGATTTCGAGGCCGTTTGGGCCTCCAAAAGTGGGGCGAGAGTAAATGGTGTGGAATTTTCCCGACGTGCCTTGTTCCCAGAAAAATGCTCATAACTCCCTCACCGGAGGTCGGATCTGGATGATTATTACGTCGTTGGAAAGATTACTCGAGGAGCTTTCAAAATGGATCAGGACATTTCTGATTCCGAGGCCGTCTGGTGCCCCGAAAGGACACCGGAAGCCTTCGATCCTCGTTTCTCGATCTCGGTGGTCGATCTTTCGAAATCGCGTGGTGCGGATAAAACGCGCGTAACTCCCTCGTTACATGTCGTATTGGGTCGATTTTTACTTCATTGGAAAGGCGAGTCAGTGCTCTTCGAAATCCTTCAGGAAGCGTCACATTCCGAGGCCGTTTGGGCCTCCAAAAGTGGGGCGAGAGTAAATGGTGCGGAATTTTCCCGACGTGCCCTGTTCCCAGAAAAACGCTCATAACTCCCTCACCGGAGGTCGGATATGGACGATTTTTACGTCTTTGGAAAGCTTACTCGAGGACCTTTCAAAACGGATTAGGACATTTCTCATTCCGAGGCCGTCTGGTGCCCCGAAAGGACACCGGAATCCTTCAATCCTCGTTTCTCGATCTCGGTGGTCGGTCTTTCGAAATCGCGTGGTGTGGATAAAACGCGCGTTACTCCCTCGTTACATGTCGGATTGGGTCGATTTTTACTTCATTGGAAAGGCGAGTCAGTGCTCTTCGAAATCCTTCAGGAAGCGTCGCATTCCGAGGCCGTTTGGGCCTCCAAAAGTGGGGCGAGAGTAAATGGTGCGTAATTTTCCCGACGTGCACTGTTCCCAGAAAAATGCTCATAACTCCCTCACCGGAGGTCGGATCTGGACGATTTTTACGTCGTTGGCAAGCTTACTCGAGGAGCTTTTAAAATGGATGAGGACATTTCTGATTCTGAGGCCGTCTGGTGCCCCGAAAGGACACCGGAAGCCTTCGATCCTTGTTTCTCGATCTCGGTGGTCGGTCTTTCGAAATCACGTGGTGCGGATAAAACGCCCGTAACTCCCTCGTTACATGTCGGATTGGGTCGATTTTTACTTCATTGGAAAGACGAGTCAGTGCTCTTCGAAATCCTTCAGGAAGCGTCGCATTCTGAGGCCGTTTGGGCCTCCAAAAGTGGGGTGAGAGTAAATGATGCGGAATTTTCACGACGTGCCCTGTTCCCAGAAAAATGCTCATAACTCCCTCACCGGAGGTCGGATCTGGACGATTTTTATGTCGTTGGAAAGCTTACTCGAGGAGCTTTCAAAACGGATCAGGACATTTCTGATTCCGAGGCCGTTTGGTGCCCCGAAAGGACACCGGAAGCCTTCGATCCTCGTTTCTCAATCTCGGTGGTCGGTCTTTTGAAATCGCGTGGTGCGGATAAAACGCGCGTAACTCCCTCGTTACATGTCGGATTGGGTCGATTTTTACTTCATTGGAAAGGCGAGTCAGTTCTCTTCGAAATCCTTCAGGAAGTGTCACATTCCGAGGCCGTTTGGGCCTCCAAAAGTGGGGCGAGAGTAAATGGTGTGGAATTTTCTCGACGTGCCCTGTTCCCAGAAAAACGCTCATAACTCCCTCACCGGAGGTCGGATCTGGACGATTTTTACGTCGTTGGAAAGCGTACTCGAGGAGCTTTCAAAACGGATCAGCACATTTCTGATTCCGAGGCCGTCTAGTGCCCCGAAAGGACACCAGAAGCCTTCGATCCTCGTTTCTCAATCTCGGTGGTCGGTCTTTCGAAATCGCGTGGTGCGGATAAAACGGTCGTAACTCCCTCGTTACATGTCGGATTGGGTCGATTTTTACTTCATTGGAAAGGCGAGTCAGTGCTCTTCAAAATCTTTCAGGAAGCGTCACATTCCGAGGCCTTTTTGCCTCCAAAAGTGGGACGAGAGTAAATGGTGCGGAATTTTATCTACGTGCCCTGTTCCCAGAAAAACGCTCATAACTCCCTCACCGGAGGTCAGATCTGGAGGATTTTTACGTCGTTGGAAAGCGTACTCGAGGAGCTTTCAAAACGGATCAGGACATTTTTGATTCTGAGGCCGTCTGGTGCCCTGAAAGGACACCGAAAGCCTTCGATCCTCGTTTCTCGATCTCGGTGGTCGGTCTTTCGAAATCGCGTGGTGCGGATAAAACGCGCGTAACTCCCTCGTTACATGTCGGATTGGGTCAATTTTTACTTCATTGGAAAGGCGAGTCAGTGCTCTTCGAAATCTTTCAGGAAGCGTCACATTCCGAGGCCTTTTTGCCTCCAAAAGTGGGACGAGAGTAAATGGTGCGGAATTTTATCTACGTGCCCTGTTCCCAGAAAAATGCTCATAACTCCCTCACCGGAGGTCAGATCTGGATGATTTTTACGTCGTTGGAAAGCGTACTCGAGGAGCTTTCAAAACGGATTAGGATATTTCTGATTCCGAGGCCTTCTGGTGCCCCGAAAGGACACCGGAAGCCTTCGATCCTCGTTTCTCGATCTCGGTGGTCGGTCTTTCGAAATCGCGTGGTGCGGATAAAACGCTCGTAACTCCCTCGTTACATGTCGGATTGGGTCGATTTTTACTTCATTGGAAAGGTGAGTCAGTGCTCTTCAAAATCCTTCAGGAAGCGTCGCATTCCGAGGCCGTTTGGGCCTCCAAAAGTGGGGCGAGAGTAAATGGTATGGAATTTTCCTGACGTGCCCTGTTCCCAGAAAAATGCTCATAACTCCCTCACCGGAGGTCGGATCTGGACGATTTTTACGTCGTTGGAAAGCTTACTCGAGGAGCTTTCAAAACGGATCAGGACATTTTTTATTCTGAGGCCGTCTGGTGCCCTGAAAGGACACCGGAAGCCTTCGATCCTCGTTTCTCGATCTCGGTGGTCGGTCTTTCGAAATCGCGTGGTGCGGATAAAACGCGCGTAACTCCCTCGTTACATGTCGGATTGGGTCGATTTTTACTTCATTGGAAAGGCGAGTCAGTGCTCTTCGAAATCTTTCAGGAAGCGTCACATTCCGAGGCCTTTTTGCCTCCAAAAGTGGGACGAGAGTAAATGGTGCGGAATTTTCCCTACGTGCCCTGTTCCCAGAAAAATGCTCATAACTCCCTCACCGGAGGTCAGATCTGGATGATTTTTACGTCGTTGGAAACCGTACTCGAGGAGCTTTCAAAACGAATTAGGACATTTCTGATTCCGAGACCTTCTGGTGCCCCGAAAGGACACCGGAAGCCTTTGATCCTCGTTTCTCGATCTCGGTGGTCGGTCTTTCGAAATCGCGTGGTGCGGATAAAACGCTCGTAACTCCCTCGTTACATGTCGGATTGGGTCGATTTTTACTTCATTGGAAAGGCGAGTCAGTGCTCTTCAAAATCCTTCAGGAAGCGTCGCATTCCGAGGCCGTTTGGGCCTCCAAAAGTGGGGCGAGAGTAAATGGTGCAGAATTTTCCCGACGTGCCCTGTTCCTAGAAAAATGCTCATAACACCATCACCGGAGGTCAGATCTGGACGGTTTTTACGTCGTTGGAAAGCTTACTCGAGGAGCTTTCAAAACGGATCAGGACATTTCTGATTCCGAGGCCTTCTGGTTCCCCGAAAGGACACCGGAAGCCTTCGATCCTCGTTTCTCGATCTCGGTGGTCGGTCTTTTGAAATCGTGTGGTGCGGATAAAACGCGCGTAACTCCCTCGTTACATGTCGGATTGGGTCGATTTTTACTTCATTGGAAAGGCGAGTCAGTGCTCTTCGAAATCCTTCAGGAAGCGTCGCATTCCGAGGCCGTTTGGGCCTCCAAAACTCCAAAAGTGGGGCGAGAGTAAATGGTACGGAATTTTCTGGACGTGCCCTGTTCCCAGAAAAACGCTCATAACTCCCTCACCGGAGGTTGGATCTGGACGATTTTTACGTCGTTGGAAAGCTTACTCGAGGAGCTTTCAAAACAGATCAGGACATTTCTGATTCCGAGGCCGTCTGGTGCCCCGAAAGGACACCGGAAGCCTTCGATCCTTGTTTCTCGATCTCGGTAGTCGGTCTTTCGAAATCGCGTGGTACGGATAAAACGCGCGTAACTCCCTCGTTACATGTCGGATTGGGTCGATTTTTACTTCATTGGAAAGGCGAGTCAGTGCTGTTCGAAATCCTTTAGGAAGCGTCGCATTCCGAGGCCGTTTGGGCCTCCAAAAGTGGGGCGAGAGTAAATGGTACGGAATTTTCCCAACGTGCCCTGTTCCCAGAAAAATGCTCATAACTCCCTCACCGGAGGTCAGATCTGGACGATTTTTACGTCGTTGGAAAGCTTACTCGAGGAGCTTTCAAAACGGATTAGGACATTTCTGATTCCGAGGCCGTCTGGTGCCCCGAAAGGACACCGGAAGCCTTCGATCCTCGTTTCTCGATCTCGGTGGTCGGTCTTTCGAAATCGCGTGGTGCGGATAAAACGTGCGTAACTCCCTCGTTACATGTCGGATTGGGTCGATTTTTACTTCATTGGAAGGGCGAGTCAGTGCTCTTCGAAATTCTTTAGGAAGCGTCGCATTCTGAGGCCGTTTGGGCCTCCAAAAGTGGGGCGAGAGTAAATGGTGCGGAATTTTCCCGACGTGCCCTGTTTCCAGAAAAACGCTCATAACCCCCTCACCGGAGGTCGGATCTGGACGGTTTTTACGTCGTTGGAAAGCTTACTCGAGGAGCTTTCAAAATGGATCAGGACATTTCTGATTCTGAGGCCGTCTGGTGCCCCGAAAGGACACCGGAAACCTTCGATCCTCATTTCTCGATCTCGGTGGTCGGTCTTTCAAAATCGCGTGGTGCAGATAAAACGCGTGTAACTCCCTCGTTACTTGTCGGATTGGGTCGATTTTTACTTCATTGGAAAGGCGAGTCAGTGTTCTTCGAAATCATTCAGGAAGCGTCGCATTCCGAGGCCGTTTGGGCCTCCAAAAGTAGGACGAGAGTAAATGGTGCGTAATTTTCCCGACGTGCCCTGTTCCCAGATAAACGCTCATAACTCCCTCACCGGAGGTCGGATCTGGACGATTTTTACGTCGTTGGAAAGCTTACTCGAGGAGCTTTCAAAACGGATTAGGACATTTCTAATTCCGAGGCCGTCTGGTGCCCTGAAAGGACACTGGAAGCCTTCGATCCTCGTTTCTCGATCTCGGTGGTCGGTCTTTTGAAATCGCGTGGTGCGGATAAAACGCTTGTAACTCCCTCGTTACATGTCGGATTGGGTCGATTTTTACTTCATTGGAAAGGCGAGTCAGTGCTCTTCAAAATCCTTCAGGAAGCGTCGCATTCCGAGGCCGTTTGGGTCTCCAAAAGTGGGGCGAGAGTAAATGGTGCGGAATTTTCCCGACGTGCCCTGTTCCAAGAAAAACGCTCATAACTCCCTCACCGGAGGTCGGATCTGGACGATTTTTACGTTGTTGGAAAGCTTACTCGAGGAGCTTTCAAAACGGATCAGGACATTTTTGATTCCGAGGCCGTCTGGTGCCCCGAAAGGACACCGGAAGCCTTCGATCCTCGTTTCTCGATCTCGGTGGTCGGTCTTTCGAAATCGCGTGGTGCGGATAAAACGCGCGTAACTCCCTCGTTACATGTCGGATTGGGTCGATTTTTACTTCATTAGAAAGGCGAGTCAGTGCTCTTCAAAATCCTTCAGGAAGCGTCGCATTCCGAGGCCGTTTGGGCCTCCAAAAGTGGGGCGAGAGTAAATGGTGTGGAATTTTCCCGACGTGCCCTGTTCCCAGAAAAATACTCATAACTCCCTCACCGGAGGTCAGATCTGGACGATTTTTACGTCGTTGGAAAGCTTACTCGAGGAGCTTTCAAAACGGATCACGACATTTCTGATTCTGAGGCCGTCTGGTGCCCCGAAAGGACACCGGAAGCCTTCGATCCTCGTTTCTCGATCTCGGTGGTCGGTCTTTCGAAATCGCGTGGTGCGGATAAAACGCGCGTAACTCCCTCGTTACATGTCGGATTGGGTCGATTTTTACTTCATTGGAAAGGCAAGTCAGTGCTCTTCGAAATCATTCAAGAAGCGTCGCATTCTGAGGCCATTTGGGCCTCCATAAGTAGGACGAGCGTAAATGGTGCGTAATTTTCCCGACGTGCCTTGTTCCCAGAAAAATGCTCATAACTCCCTCACCGGAGGTCGGATCTGGACGATTTTTACGTCGTTGGAAAGCTTACTCGAGGAGCTTTCAAAACGGATCAGGACATTTCTGATTCTGAGGTCGTATGGTGCCGCGAAAGGACACCGGAAGGCTTCGATCCTCGTTTCTCGATCTCGGTGGTCGGTCTTTCGAAATCGCGTGGTGCGGATAAAACGCGCGTAACTCCCTCGTTACATGTCGGATTGGGTCGATTTTTACTTCATTGGAAAGGCGAGTCAGTGCTCTTCGAAATTCTTCAGGAAGCGTCGCATTCTGAGGCCGTTTGGGCCTCCAAAAGTGGGGCGAGAGTAAATGGTATGGAATTTTCCCGACGTGCCCTGTTCCCAGAAAAATGCTCATAACTCCCTCACCGGAGGTCGGATCTGGACGATTTTTACGTCGTTGGAAAGCTTACTCGAGGAGCTTTCAAAACGGATCAGGACATTTCTGATTCCGAGGCCGTCTGGTGCCCCGAAAGGACACCGGAAGCCTTCGATCCTCGTTTCTCGATCTCGGTGGTCGGTCTTTCGAAATCGCGTGGTGCGGATAAAACGCTCGTAACTCCCTTGTTACATGTCGGATTGGGTCGATTTTTACTTCATTGGAAAGGCGAGTCAGTGCTCTTCAAAATCCTTCAGGAAGCGTCGCATTCCGAGGCCGTTTGGGCCTCCAAAAGTGGGGCGAGAGTAAATGGTGCGGAATTTTCCCGACGTGCCCTGTTCCAAGAAAAACGCTCATAACTCCCTCACCGGAGGTCGGATCTGGACGATTTTTACGTCGTTGGAAAGCTTACTCGAGGAGCTTTCAAAGCGGATTGGGACATTTTTGATTCCGAGGCCGTCTAGTGCCCCGAAAGGACACCGGAACCCTTCGATCCTCGTTTCTCGATCTCGGTGGTCGGTCTTTCGAAATCGCGTGGTGCGGATATAACGCCCGTGACTACCTCGTTACATGTCGGATTGGGTCGATTTTTACTTCATTGGAAAGGCGAGTCAGTGCTCTTCGAAATCTTTCAGGAAGCGTCACATTCCGAGGCCTTTTTGCCTCCAAAAGTGGGGCGAGAGTAAATGGTGCGGAATTTTTCATACGTGCCCTGTTCCCAGAAAAATGCTCATAACTCCCTCACCGGAGGTCAGATCTGGATGATTTTTACGTCGTTGGAAAGCGTACTCGAGGAGATTTCAAAACGGATTAGGACATTTCTGATTCCGAGGCCTTCTGGTGCCCCGAAAGGACACCGGAAGCCTTCGATCCTCGTTTCTCGATCTCGGTGGTCGGTCTTTCGAAATCGCGTGGTGCGGATAAAACGCTCGTAACTCCCTCGTTACATGTCGGATTGGGTCGATTTTTACTTCATTGGAAAGGCGAGTCAGTGCTCTTCGAAATCTTTCAGGAAGCGTCACATTCCGAGGCCTTTTTGCCTCCAAAAGTGGGACGAGAGTAAATGGTGCGGAATTTTCCCTACGTGCCCTGTTCCCAGAAAAATGCTCATAACTCCCTCACCGGAGGTCAGATCTGGATGATTTTTACGTCGTTGGAAACCGTACTCGAGGAGCTTTCAAAACGAATTAGGACATTTCTGATTCCGAGACCTTCTGGTGCCCCGAAAGGACACCGGAAGCCTTTGATCCTCGTTTCTCGATCTCGGTGGTCGGTCTTTCGAAATCGCGTGGTGCGGATAAAACGCTCGTAACTCCCTCGTTACATGTCGGATTGGGTCGATTTTTACTTCATTGGAAAGGCGAGTCAGTGCTCTTCAAAATCCTTCAGGAAGCGTCGCATTCCGAGGCCGTTTGGGCCTCCAAAAGTGGGGCGAGAGTAAATGGTGCAGAATTTTCCCGACGTGCCCTGTTCCTAGAAAAATGCTCATAACACCATCACCGGAGGTCAGATCTGGACGGTTTTTACGTCGTTGGAAAGCTTACTCGAGGAGCTTTCAAAACGGATCAGGACATTTCTGATTCCGAGGCCTTCTGGTTCCCCGAAAGGACACCGGAAGCCTTCGATCCTCGTTTCTCGATCTCGGTGGTCGGTCTTTGGAAATCGTGTGGTGCGGATAAAACGCGCGTAACTCCCTCGTTACATGTCGGATTGGGTCGATTTTTACTTCATTGGAAAGGCGAGTCAGTGCTCTTCGAAATCCTTCAGGAAGCGTCGCATTCTGAGGCCGTTTGGGCCTCCAAAACTCCAAAAGTGGGGCGAGAGTAAATGGTACGGAATTTTCTGGACGTGCCCTGTTCCCAGAAAAATGCTCATAACTCCCTCACCGGAGGTTGGATCTGGACAATTTTTACGTCGTTGGAAAGCTTACTCGAGGAGCTTTCAAAACAGATCAGGACATTTCTGATTCCGAGGCCGTCTGGTGCCCCGAAAGGACACCGGAAGCCTTCGATCCTCGTTTCTCGATCTCGGTAGTCGGTCTTTCGAAATCGCGTGGTGCGGATAAAACGCGCGTAACTCCCTCGTTACATGTCGGATTGGGTCGATTTTTACTTCATTGGAAAGGCGAGTCAGTGCTGTTCGAAATCCTTTAGGAAGCGTCGCATTCCGAGGCCGTTTGGGCCTCCAAAAGTGGGGCGAGAGTAAATGGTACGGAATTTTCCCGACGTGCCCTGTTCCCAGAAAAATGCTCATAACTCCCTCACCGGAGGTCAGATCTGGATGATTTTTACGTCGTTGGAAAGCTTACTCGAGGAGCTTTCAAAACGGATTAGGACATTTCTGATTCTGAGGCCGTCTGGTGCCCCGAAAGGACACCGGAAGCCTTCGATCCTCGTTTCTCGATCTCGGTGGTCGGTCTTTCGAAATCGCGTGGTGCGGATAAAACGTGCGTAACTCCCTCGTTACATGTCGGATTGGGTCGATTTTTACTTCATTGGAAGGGCGAGTCAGTGCTCTTCGAAATCCTTTAGGAAGCGTCGCATTCTGAGGCCGTTTGGGCCTCCAAAAGTGGGGCGAGAGTAAATGGTGCGGAATTTTCCCGACGTGCCCTGTTTCCAGAAAAACGCTCATAACCCCCTCACCGGAGGTCGGATCTGGACGGTTTTTACGTCGTTGGAAAGCTTACTCGAGGAGCTTTCAAAATGGATCAGGACATTTCTGATTCTGAGGCCGTCTGGTGCCCCGAAAGGACACCGGAAACCTTCGATCCTCATTTCTCGATCTCGGTGGTCGGTCTTTCAAAATCGCGTGGTGCAGATAAAACGCGCGTAACTCCCTCGTTACTTGTCGGATTGGGTCGATTTTTACTTCATTGGAAAGGCGAGTCAGTGTTCTTCGAAATCATTCAGGAAGCGTCGCATTCCGAGGCCGTTTGGGCCTCCAAAAGTAGGACGAGAGTAAATGGTGCGTAATTTTCCCGACGTGCCCTGTTCCCAGATAAACGCTCATAACTCCCTCACCGGAGGTCGGATCTGGACGATTTTTACGTCGTTGGAAAGCTTACTCGAGGAGCTTTCAAAACGGATTAGGACATTTCTAATTCCGAGGCCGTCTGGTGCCCTGAAAGGACACTGGAAGCCTTCGATCCTCGTTTCTCGATCTCGGTGGTCGGTCTTTTGAAATCGCGTGGTGCGGATAAAACGCTTGTAACTCCCTCGTTACATGTCGGATTGGGTCGATTTTTACTTCATTGGAAAGGCGAGTCAGTGCTCTTCAAAATCCTTCAGGAAGCGTCGCATTCCGAGGCCGTTTGGGTCTCCAAAAGTGGGGCGAGAGTAAATGGTGCGGAATTTTCCCGACGTGCCCTGTTCCAAGAAAAACGCTCATAACTCCCTCACCGGAGGTCGGATCTGGACGATTTTTACGTTGTTGGAAAGCTTACTCGAGGAGCTTTCAAAACGGATCAGGACATTTTTGATTCCGAGGCCGTCTGGTGCCCCGAAAGGACACCGGAAGCCTTCGATCCTCGTTTCTCGATCTCGGTGGTCGGTCTTTCGAAATCGCGTGGTGCGGATAAAACGCGCGTAACTCCCTCGTTACATGTCGGATTGGGTCGATTTTTACTTCATTGGAAAGGCGAGTCAGTGCTCTTCAAAATCTTTCAGGAAGCGTCACATTCCGAGGCCTTTTTGCCTCCAAAAGTGGGACGAGAGTAAATGGTGCGGAATTTTATCTACGTGCCCTGTTCCCAGAAAAACGCTCATAACTCCCTCACCGGAGG
Source organism: Magnolia kwangsiensis (assembly GCA_037074715.1). Classification (NCBI taxonomy): domain Eukaryota; kingdom Viridiplantae; phylum Streptophyta; class Magnoliopsida; order Magnoliales; family Magnoliaceae; genus Magnolia; species Magnolia kwangsiensis. The sequence continues at coordinate 207,896 of CM073583.1, forward strand.
TCAGATCTGGATGATTTTTACGTCGTTGGAAAGCGTACTCGAGGAGATTTCAAAACGGATTAGGACATTTCTGATTCCGAGGCCTTCTGGTGCCTCGAAAGGACACCGGAAGCCTTCGATCCTCGTTTCTAGATCTCGGTGGTCGGTCTTTCGAAATCGCGTGGTGCGGATAAAACGCTCATAACTCCCTCGTTACATGTCGGATTGGGTCAATTTTTACTTCATTGGAAAGGCGAGTCAGTGCTCTTCAAAATCTTTCAGGAAGCGTCACATTCCGAGGCCTTTTTGCCTCCAAAAGTGGGACGAGAGTAAATGGTGCGGAATTTTATCTACGTGCCCTGTTCCCAGAAAAACGCTCATAACTCCCTCACCGGAGGTCAGATCTGGATGATTTTTACGTCGTTGGAAAGCGTACTCGAGGAGATTTCAAAACGGATTAGGACATTTTTGATTCCGAGGCCGTCTGGTGCCCCGAAAGGACACCGGAAGCCTTCGATCCTCGTTTCTCGATCTCGGTGGTCGGTCTTTCGAAATCGCGTGGTGCGGATAAAACGCGCGTAACTCCCTCGTTACATGTCGGATTGGGTCGATTTTTACTTCATTGGAAAGGCGAGTCAGTGCTCTTCAAAATCTTTCAGGAAGCGTCACATTCCGAGGCCTTTTTGCCTCCAAAAGTGGGACGAGAGTAAATGGTGCGGAATTTTATCTACGTGCCCTGTTCCCAGAAAAACGCTCATAACTCCCTCACCGGAGGTCAGATCTGGACGATTTTTACGTCGTTGGAAAGCTTACTCGAGGAGCTTTCAAAACGGATCACGACATTTCTGATTCTGAGGCCGTCTGGTGCCCCGAAAGGACACCGGAAGCCTTCGATCCTCGTTTCTCGATCTCGGTGGTCGGTCTTTCGAAATCGCGTGGTGCGGATAAAACGCGCGTAACTCCCTCGTTACATGTCGGATTGGGTCGATTTTTACTTCATTGGAAAGGCAAGTCAGTGCTCTTCGAAATCATTCAAGAAGCGTCGCATTCTGAGGCCATTTGGGCCTCCATAAGTAGGGCGAGCGTAAATGGTGCGTAATTTTCCCGACGTGCCTTGTTCCCAGAAAAATGCTCATAACTCCCTCACCGGAGGTCGGATCTGGACGATTTTTACGTCGTTGGAAAGCTTACTCGAGGAGCTTTCAAAACGGATTAGGACATTTCTAATTCTGAGGCCTTCTGGTGCCCTGAAAGGACACTGGAAGCCTTCGATCCTCTTTTCTCGATCTCGGTGGTCGGTCTTTCGAAATCGCGTGGTGCGGATAAAACGCTCGTAACTCCCTTGTTACATGTCGGATTGGGTCGATTTTTACTTCATTGGAAAGGCGAGTCAGTGCTCTTCAAAATCCTTCAGGAAGCGTCGCATTCCGAGGCCGTTTGGGCCTCCAAAAGTGGGGCGAGAGTAAATGGTGCGGAATTTTCCCGACGTGCCCTGTTCCAAGAAAAACGCTCATAACTCCCTCACCGGAGGTCGGATCTGGACGATTTTTACGTCGTTGGAAAGCTTACTCGAGGAGCTTTCAAAGCGGATTGGGACATTTTTGATTCCGAGGCCGTCTAGTGCCCCGAAAGGACACCGGAACCCTTCGATCCTCGTTTCTCGATCTCGGTGGTCGGTCTTTCGAAATCGCGTGGTGCGGATATAACGCCCGTGACTACCTCGTTACATGTCGGATTGGGTCGATTTTTACTTCATTGGAAAGGCGAGTCAGTGCTCTTCGAAATCTTTCAGGAAGCGTCACATTCCGAGGCCTTTTTGCCTCCAAAAGTGGGGCGAGAGTAAATGGTGCGGAATTTTTCATACGTGCCCTGTTCCCAGAAAAATGCTCATAACTCCCTCACCGGAGGTCAGATCTGGATGATTTTTACGTCGTTGGAAAGCGTACTCGAGGAGATTTCAAAATGGATTAGGACATTTCTGATTCCGAGGCCTTCTGGTGCCCCGAAAGGACACCGGAAGCCTTCGATCCTCGTTTCTCGATCTCGGTGGTCGGTCTTTCGAAATCGCGTGGTGCGGATAAAACGCTCGTAACTCCCTCGTTACATGTCGGATTGGGTCGATTTTTACTTCATTGGAAAGGCGAGTCAGTGCTCTTCAAAATCCTTCAGGAAGCGTCGCATTCCGAGGCCGTTTGGGCCTCCAAAAGTGGGGCGAGAGTAAATGGTGCGGAATTTTCCTGACGTGCCCTGTTCCTAGAAAAATGCTCATAACACCTTCACCGGAGGTCGGATCTGGACGGTTTTTACGTCGTTGGAAAGCTTACTCGAGGAGCTTTCAAAACGGATCAGGACATTTCTGATTCCGAGGCCGTCTGGTGCCCCGAAAGGACACCGAAACCCTTCGATCCTCGTTTCTCGATCTCGGTGGTCGGTCTTTCGAAATCGCGTGGTGCGGATAAAACGCGCGTAACTCCCTCGTTACATGTCGGATTGGGTCGATTTTTACTTCATTGGAAAGGCGAGTCAGTGCTCTTCGAAATCCTTCAGGAAGCGTCGCATTCCGAGGCCGTTTGGGCCTCCAAAAGTGGGGCGAGAGTAAATGGTACGGAATTTTCCGGACGTGCCCTGTTCCCAGAAAAACGCTCATAACTCCCTCACCGGAGGTCGGATCTGGATGATTTTTACGTCGTTGGAAAGCTTACTCGAGGAGTTTTCAAAAAAGATCAGGACATTTTTGATTCCGAGGCCGTCTGGTGCCCCGAAAGGACACGGGAAGCCTTCGATCCTTGTTTCTCGATCTCGGTGGTCGGTCTTTCGAAATCGCGTGGTGCGGATAAAACGCGCGTAACTCCCTCGTTACATGTCGGATTGGGTCGATTTTTACTTCATTGGAAAGGCGAGTCAGTGCTGTTCAAAATCCTTTAGGAAGCGTCGAATTCCGAAGCCGTTTGGGCCTCCAAAAGTGGGGCGAGAGTAAATGGTGCGGAATTTTCCCGACGTGCCCTGTTCCCAGAAAAATGCTCATAACTCCCTCACCGGAGGTCAGATCTGGACGATTTTTACGTCGTTGGAAAGCTTACACGAGCAGATTTCAAAACGGATCAGGACATTTCTGATTCCGAGGCCGTCTGGTGCCCCGAAAGGACACCGGAAGCCTTCGATCCTCGTTTCTCGATCTCGGTGGTCGGTCTTTCGAAATCGCGTGGTGCGGATAAAACGCGCGTAACTCCCTCGTTACATGTCGGATTGGGTCGATTTTTACTTCATTGGAAAGGCAAGTCAGTGCTCTTCAAAATCATTCAGGAAGCGTCGCATTCCGAGGCCATTTGGGCCTCCATAAGTAGGGCGAGAGTAAATGGTGCGTAATTTTCCCGACGTGCCTTGTTCCCAGAAAAATGCTCATAACTCCCTCACCGGAGGTCGGATCTGGACGATTTTTACGTCGTTGGAAAGCTTACTCGAGGAGCTTTCAAAACGGATTAGGACATTTCTAATTCCGAGGCCGTCTGGTGCCCTGAAAGGACACTGGAAGCCTTCAATCCTCGTTTCTCGATCTCGGTGGTCGGTCTTTCGAAATCGCGTGGTGCGGATAAAACGCTCGTAACTCCCTCGTTACATGTCGGATTGGGTCGATTTTTACTTCATTGGAAAGGCGAGTCAGTGCTCTTCAAAATCCTTCAGGAAGTGTCGCATTCCGAGGCCGTTTGGGCCTCCAAAAGTGGGACGAGAGTAAATGGTGCGGAATTTTCCCGACGTGCCCTGTTCCAAGAAAAACGCTCATAACTCCCTCACCGGAGGTCGGATCTGGACGGTTTTTATGTCGTTGGAAAGCTTACTCGAGGAGCTTTCAAAACGGATCAGGACATTTTTGATTCCGAGGCCGTCTAGTGCCCTGAAAGGACACCGGAAGCCTTAGATCCTCGTTTCTCGATCTCGGTGGTCGGTCTTTCGAAATCGCGTGGTGCGGATAAAACGCCCGTAACTACCTCGTTACCTGTCGGATTGGGTCGATTTTTACTTCATTGGAAAGGCGAGTCAGTGCTCTTCGAAATCTTTCAGGAAGCGTCACATTCCGAGGCCTTTTTGCCTCCAAAAGTGGGGCGAGAGTAAATGGTGCGGAATTTTTCCTACGTGCCCTGTTCCCAGAAAAATGCTCATAACTCCCTCACCGGAGGTCAGATCTGGATGATTTTTACGTCGTTGGAAAGCGTACTCGAGGAGATTTTAAAACGGATTAGGACATTTCTGATTCCGAGGCCGTCTGGTGCCCCGAAAGGACACCGGAAACCTTTGATCCTCCTTTCTCGATCTCGGTGGTCGGTCTTTCGAAATCGCGTGGTGCGGATAAAACGCGCGTAACTCCCTCGTTACATGTCGGATTGGGTCGATTTTTACTTCATTGGAAAGGTGAGTCAGTGCTCTTCGAAATCCTTCAGGAAGCGTCGCATTCCGAGGCCGTTTTTGCCTCCAAAAGTGGGACGAGAGTAAATGGTGCGGAATTTTCCCTACGTGCCCTGTTCCCAGAAAAACGCTCATAACTCCCTCACCGGAGGTCGGATCTGGATGATTTTTACGTCGTTGGACAGCTTACTCGAGGAGCTTTCAAAACAGATTAGGACATTTCTGATTCCGAGGCCTTCTGGTGCCCCGAAAGGACACCGGAAGCCTTCGATCCTCGTTTCTCGATCTCGGTGGTCGGTCTTTCGAAATCGCGTGGTGCGGATAAAACGCGCGTAACTCCCTCGTTACATGTCGGATTGGGTCGATTTTTACTTCATTGGAAAGGCGAGTCAGTGCTCTTCAAAATCCTTCAGGAAGCGTCGCATTCCGAGGCCGTTTGGCCTCCAAAAGTGGGGCGAGAGTAAATGGTGTGGAATTTTCCCGACGTGCCCTGTTCCCAGAAAAACGCTCATAACTCCCTCACCGGAGGTCGGATCTGGACGATTTTTACGTCGTTGGAAAGCTTACTCGAGGAGCTTTCAAAACGGATCGAACATTTCTAATTCTGAGGCCGTCTGGTGCCCCGAAAGGACACCGGAAGCCTTCGATCCTCATTTCTCGATCTCGGTGGTCGGTCTTTCGAAATCGCGTGGTGCGGATAAAACGCGCGTAACTCCCTCGTTACATGTCGGATTGGGTCGATTTTTACTTCATTGGAAAGGCGAGTCAGTGCTCTTCAAAATCCTTCAGGAAGCGTCGCATTCCGAGGCCGTTTGGGCCTCCAAAAGTGGGGCGAGAGTAAATGGTACGGAATTTTCCTGACGTGCCCTGTTCCCAGAAAAATGCACATAACTCCCTCACCAGAGGTCGGATCTGGACGATTTTTACGTCGTTGGAAAGCTTACTCGAGGAGCTTTCAAAACGGATCAGGACATTTCTGATTCCGAGGCCGTCTGGTGCCCCGAAAGGACACCGGAAACCTTTGATCCTCCTTTCTCGATCTCGGTGGTCGGTCTTTCGAAATCGCGTGGTGCGGATAAAACGCGCGTAACTCCCTCGTTACATGTCGGATTGGGTCGATTTTTACTTCATTGGAAAGGGGAGTCAGTGCTCTTCGAAATCCTTCAGGAAGCGTCGCATTCCGAGGCCGTTTTTGCCTCCAAAAGTGGGACGAGAGTAAATGGTGCGGAATTTTCCCTACGTGCCCTGTTCCCAGAAAAACGCTCATAACTCCCTCACCGGAGGTCGGATCTGGATGATTTTTACGTCGTTGGACAGCTTACTCGAGGAGCTTTCAAAACAGATTAGGACATTTCTGATTCCGAGGCCTTCTGGTGCCCCGAAAGGACACCGGAAGCCTTCGATCCTCGTTTCTCGATCTCGGTGGTCGGTCTTTCGAAATCGCGTGGTGCGGATAAAACGCGCGTAACTCCCTCGTTACATGTCGGATTGGGTCGATTTTTACTTCATTGGAAAGGCGAGTCAGTGCTCTTCAAAATCCTTCAGGAAGCGTCGCATTCCGAGGCCGTTTGGGCCTCCAAAAGTGGGGCGAGAGTAAATGGTGCGGAATTTTCCCGACGTGCCCTGTTCCCAGAAAAACGCTCATAACTCCCTCACCGGAGGTCGGATCTGGACGATTTTTTCGTCGTTGGAAAGCTTACTCGAGGAGCTTTCAAAACGGATCAGGACATTTCTGATTCCGAGGCTGTCTGGTGCCCCGAAAGGACACCGGAAGCCTTCGATCCTCGTTTCTCGATCTCGGTGGTCGGTCTTTCGAAATCGCGTGGTGCGGATAAAACGCGCGTAACTCCCTCGTTACATGTCGGATTGGGTCGATTTCTACTTCATTGGAAAGGCGAGTCATTGCTCTTCGAAATCCTTCAGGAAGCGTCGCATTCCGAGGCCGTTTGGGCCTCCAAAAGTGGGGCGAGAGTAAATGGTGCGGAATTTTCCCGACGTGCCCTGTTCCCAGAAAAACGCTCATAACTCCCTCACCGGAGGTCGGATCTGGACGATTTTTATGTCGTTGGAAAGCTTACTTGAGGAGATTTCAAAACGGATCAGGACATTTCTGATTCTGAGGCCGTCTGGTGCCCCGAAAGGACACCGGAAACCTTCGATCCTCCTTTCTCGATCTCGGTGGTCGGTCTTTCGAAATCGCGTGGTGCGGATAAAACGCGCGTAACTCCCTCGTTACATGTCGGATTGGGACGATTTTTACTTCATTGGAAAGGCGAGTCAGTGCTCTTCAAAATCCTTCAGGAAGCGTCGCATTCCGAGGCCGTTTGGGCCTCCAAAAGTGGGGCGAGAGTAAATGGTATGGAATTTTCCTGACGTGCCCTGTTCCCAGAAAAATGCTCATAACTCCCTCACCAGAGGTCGGATCTGGACGATTTTTACGTCGTTGGAAAGCTTACTCGAGGAGCTTTCAAAACGGATCAGGACATTTCTGATTCCGAGGCCGTCTGGTGCCCCGAAAGGACACCGGAACCCTTCGATCCTCGTTTCTCGATCTCGGTGGTCGGTCTTTCGAAATCGTGTGGTGCGGATAAAACACGCGTAACTCCCTCGTTACATGTCGGATTGGGTCGATTTTTACTTCAATGGAAAGGCGAGTCAGTGCTCTTCGAAATCCTTCAGGAAGCGTCGCATTCCGAGGCCGTTTGGGCCTCCAAAAGTGGGGTGAGAGTAAATGGTACGGAATTTTCCCGACGTGCCCTGTTCCCAGAAAAACGCTCATAACTCCCTCACCGGAGGTTGGATCTGGACAATTTTTACGTCGTTGGAAAGCTTACTTGAGGAGATTTCAAAACGGATCAGGACATTTCTGATTCTGAGGCCGTCTGGTGCCCCGAAAGGACACCGGAAACCTTCGATCCTCATTTCTCGATCTCGGTGGTCGGTCTTTCGAAATCGCGTGGTGCGGATAAAATGCGCGTAACTCCCTCGTTACATGTCGGATTGGGTCGATTTTTACTTCATTGGAAAGGCGAGTCAGTGCTCTTCGAAATCCTTCAGGAAGCGTCGCATTCCGAGGCCGTTTTTTCCTCCAAAAGTGGGGCGAGAGTAAATGGTGTGGAATTTTCCCTACGTGCCCTGTTCCCAGAAAAACGCTCATAACTCCCTCACCGGAGGTCGGATCTGGATGATTTTTACGTCTTGGAAAGCTTACTCGAGGAGCTTTCAAAACGGATTAGGACATTTCTGATTCCGAGGCCTTCTGGTGCCCCGAAAGGACACCGGAAGCCTTCGATCCTCGTTTCTCGATCTCGGTGGTCGGTCTTTCGAAATCGCGTGGTGCGGATAAAACGCGCGTAACTCCCTCGTTACATGTCGGATTGGGTCGATTTTTACTTCATTGGAAAGGCGAGTCAGTGCTCTTCAAAATCCTTCAGGAAGCGTCGCATTCCGAGGCCGTTTGGCCTCCAAAAGTGGGGCGAGAGTAAATGGTGTGGAATTTTCCCGACGTGCCCTGTTCCCAGAAAAACGCTCATAACTCCCTCACCGGAGGTCGGATCTGGACGATTTTTACGTCGTTGGAAAGCTTACTCGAGGAACTTTCAAAACGGATCAGGACATTTCTGATTCCGAGGCCGTCTGGTGCCCCGAAAGGACACGGGAAGCCTTCGATCCTTGTTTCTCGATCTCGGTGGTCGGTCTTTCGAAATCGCGTGGTGCGGATAAAACGCGCGTAACTCCCTCGTTACATGTCGGATTGGGTCGATTTTTACTTCATTGGAAAGGCGAGTCAGTGCTGTTCGAAATCCTTTAGGAAGCGTCGCATTCCGAGGCCGTTTGGGCCTCCAAAAGTGGGGCGAGAGTAAATGGTGCGGAATTTTCCTGACGTGCCCTGTTCCCAGAAAAATGCTCATAACTCCCTCACCGGAGGTCAGATCTGGACGATTTTTACGTCGTTGGAAAGCTTACTCGAGGAGCTTTCAAAACGGATCAGGACATTTCTGATTCTGAGGCCGTCTGGTGCCACGAAAGGACACCGGAAGCCTTCGATCCTCGTTTCTCGATCTCTGTGGTCGGTCTTTCGAAATCGCGTGGTGCGGATAAAACGCGCGTAACTCCCTCGTTACATGTCGGATTGGGTCGATTTTTACTTCATTGGAAAGGCCAGTCAGTGCTCTTCGAAATCATTCAGGAAGCGTCGTATTCCGAGGCCATTTGGGCCTCCATAAGTAGGGCGAGAGTAAATGGTGCGTAATTTTCCCGACGTGCCTTGTTCCCAGAAAAACGCTCATAACTCCCTCACCGGAGGTCGGATCTGGACGATTTTTACGTCGTTGGAAAGCTTACTCGAGGAGCTTTCAAAACGGATTAGGACATTTCTAATTCCGAGGCCGTATGGTGCCCTGAAAGGACACTGGAAGCCTTCGATCCTCGTTTCTTGATCTCGGTGGTCGGTCTTTCGAAATCGCGTGGTGCGGATAAAACGCTCGTAACTCCCTCGTTACATGTCGGATTGGGTCGATTTTTACTTCATTAGAAAGGCGAGTCAGTGCTCTTCAAAATCCTTCAGGAAGCGTCGCATTCCGAGGCCGTTTGGGCCTCCAAAAGTGGGACGAGAGTAAATGGTGCGGAATTTTCCCGACGTGCCCTGTTCCAAGAAAAACGCTCATAACTCCCTCACCGGAGGTCGGATCTGGACGGTTTTTACGTCGTTGGAAAGCTTACTCGAGGAGCTTTCAAAAAGGATCAGGACATTTTTGATTCCGAGGCCGTCTAGTGCCCCGAAAGGACACCGGAAGCCTTCGATCCTCGTTTCTCGATCTCGGTGGTCGGTCTTTCGAAATCGCGTGGTGCGGATAAAACGCCCGTAACTACCTCGTTACATGTCGGATTGGGTCGATTTTTACTTCATTGGAAAGGCGAGTCAGTTCTCTTCGAATTCTTTCAGGAAGCGTCACATTCCGAGGCCTTTTTGCCTCCAAAAGTGGGGCGAGAGTAAATGGTGTGAAATTTTTCCTACGTGCCCTGTTCCCAGAAAAATGCTCATAACTCCCTCACCGGAGGTCAGATCTGGATGATTTTTACGTCGTTGGAAAGCGTACTCGAGGAGATTTCAAAACGGATTAGGACATTTCTGATTCCGAGGCCTTCTGGTGCCCCGAAAGGACACCGGAAGCCTTCGATCCTCGTTTCTCGATCTCGGTGGTCGGTCTTTCGAAATCGCGTGGTGCGGATAAAACGCTCGTAACTCCCTCGTTACATGTCGGATTGGGTCGATTTTTACTTCATTGGAAAGGCGAGTCAGTGCTCTTCAAAATCCTTCAGGAAGCGTCGCATTCCGAGGCCGTTTGGGCCTCCAAAAGTGGGGCGAGAGTAAATGGTGCGGAATTTTCCTTACGTGCCCTGTTCCTAGAAAAACGCTCATAACACCCTCACCGGAGGTCGGATCTGGACGGTTTTTACGTCGTTGGAAAGCTTACTCGAGGAGCTTTCAAAACAGATTAGGACATTTCTGATTCTGAGGCCTTCTGGTGCCCCGAAAGGACACCGGAAGCCTTCGATCCTTGTTTCTCGATCTCGGTGGTCGGTCTTTTGAAATCGCGTGGTGCGGATAAAATGCTCGTAACTCCCTCGTTACATGTCGGATTGGGTCGATTTTTACTTCATTGGAAAGGCGAGTCAGTGCTCTTCCAAATCCTTCAGGAAGCGTCGCATTCCGAGGCCGTTTCGGCCTCCAAAAGGGGGGCGAGAGTAAATGGTGCGGAATTTTCCCGACGTGCCCTGTTCCCAGAAAAACGCTCATAACTCCCTCACCGGAGGTCGGATCTGGACGATTTTTACGTCGATGGAAAGCTTACTCGAGGAGCTTTCAAAATGGATCAGGACATTTCTGATTCTGAGGCCGTATGGTGCCCCGAAAGGACACCGGGAGCCTTCGATCCTCGTTTCTCGATCTCGGTGGTCGGTCTTTCGAAATCGCGTGGTGCGGATAAAACGCGCGTAACTCCCTCATTACATGTCGGATTGGGTCGATTTTTACTTCATTGGAAAGGCGAGTCAGTGCTCTTCGAAATCCTTCAGGAAGCGTCGCATTCCGAGGCCGTTTGGGCCTCCAAAAGTGGGGCGAGAGTAAATGGTGCGGAATTTTCCTGACGTGCCCTGTTCCCAGAAAAACGCTCATAACTCCCTCACCGGAGGTCGGATCTGGACGATTTTTATGTCGTTGGAAAGCTTACTTGAGGAGATTTCAAAACGGATCAGGACATTTCTGATTCTGAGGCCGTCTGGTGCCCCGAAAGGACACCGGAAACCTTCGATCCTCCTTTCTCGATCTCGGTGGTCGGTCTTTCGAAATCGCGTGGTGCGGATAAAACGCGCGTAACTCCCTGGTTACATGTCGGATTGGGACAATTTTTACTTCATTGGAAAGGGGAGTCAGTGCTTTTCGAAATCCTTCAGGAAGCGTCGCATTCCGAGGCCGTTTGGGCCTCCAAAAGTGGGGCGAGAGTAAATGGTGCGGAATTTTCCCGACGTGCCCTGTTCCTAGAAAAATGCTCATAACACCCTCACCGAAGGTCGGATCTGGACGGTTTTTACGTCGTTGGAGAGCTTACTTGAGGAGCTTTCAAAACGGATCAGGACATTTCTGATTCTGAGGCCGTCTGGTGCCCCGAAAGGACACCGGAAGCCTTCGATCCTCGTTTCTCGATCTCGGTGGTCGGTCTTTCGAAATCGCGTGGTGCGGATAAAACGCGCGTAACTCCCTCGTTACATGTCGGATTGGGTCGATTTTTACTTCATTGGAAAGGCGAGTCAGTGCTCTTCGAAATCCTTCAGGAAGCGTCGCATTCTGAGGCCGTTTGGGACTCCAAAAGTGGGGCGAGAGTAAATGGTTTGGAATTTTCCCGACGTGCCCTGTTCCTAGAAAAATGCTCATAACACCCTCACCGAAGGTCGGATCTGGACGGTTTTTACGTCGTTGGAGAGCTTACTCGAGGAGCTTTCAAAACGGAGCAGGACATTTCTGATTCTGAGGCCGTCTGGTGCCCCGAAAGGACACCGGAAGCCTTCGATCCTCGTCTCTCGATCTTGGTGGTCGGTCTTTCGAAATCGCGTGGTGCGGATAAAATGCGCGTAACTCCCTCGTTACATGTCGGATTGGGTCGATTTTTACTTCATTGGAAAGGTGAGTCAGTGCTCTTCGAAATCCTTCAGGAAGCGTCGCATTCCGAGGCCGTTTGGGCCTCCAAAAGTGGGGCGAGAGTAAATACTGTGTAATTTTCCCGACGTGCCCTGTTCCCAGAAAAATGCTCATAACTCCCTCACCGGAGGTCGGATCTGGACGATTTTTACGTCGTTGGAAAGATTACTCGAGGAGCTTTCAAAACGGATCAGGACATTTCTGATTCCGAGGCCGTCTGGATCCCTGAAAGGACACCGGAAGCCTTCGATCCTCGTTTCTCGATCTCGGTAGTCGGTCTTTCGAAATCGCGTGGTGCGGATAAAACGCGCGTAACTCCCTCGTTACATGTCGGATTGGGTCGATTTTTACTTCATTGGAAAGGCGAGTCAGTGCTCTTCGAAATCCATCAGGAAGCGTCGCATTCCGAGGCCGTTTGGGCCTCCAAAAGTGGGGCGAGAGTAAATGGTGCGGAATTTTCCCGACGTGCCCTGTTCCCAGAAAAACGCTCATAACTCCCTCACCGGAGGTCGGATCTGGACGATTTTTACGTCGTTGGAAAGCTTACTCGAGGAGCTTTCAAAACAGATCAGGACATTTCTGATTCCGAGGCCGTATGGTTCCCTGAAAGGACACCGGAAGCCTTCGATCCTCGTTTCTCGATCTCGGTGGTCGGTCTTTCGAAATCGCGTGGTGCGGATAAAACGCGCGTAACTCCCTCGTTACATGTTGGATTGGGTCGATTTTTACTTCATTGGAAAGGAGAGTCAGTGCTCTTCGAAATCCAACAGGAAGCGTCGCATTCCGAGGCCGTTTGGTTCTCCAAAAGTGGGGAGAGAGTAAATGGTGCGTAATTTTCCTAACGTGCCCTGTTCCCAGAAAAACGCTCATAACTCCCTCACCGGAGGTCAGATCTGGATGATTTTTATGTCGTTGGAAAGCGTACTCGAGGAGATTTCAAAACGGATTAGGACATTTCTGATTCCGAGGCCTTCTGGTGCCCTGAAAGGACACCGGAAGCCTTCGATCCTCGTTTCTCGATCTCGGTGGTCGGTCTTTCGAAATCGCGTGGTGCGGATAAAACGCTCGTAACTCCCTCGTTACATGTCGGATTGGGTCGATTTTTACTTCATTGGAAAGGCGAGTCAGTGCTCTTCAAAATCCTTCAGGAAGCGTCGCATTCCGAGGCCGTTTGGGCCTCCAAAAGTGGGGCGAGAGTAAATGGTGCGGAATTTTCCTAACGTGCCCTGTTCCTAGAAAAACGCTCATAACACCCTCACCGGAGGTCGGATCTGGACGGTTTTTACGTCGTTGGAAAGCTTACTCGAGGAGCTTTCAAAACGGATTAGGACATTTCTGATTCCGAGGCCTTCTGGTGCCCCGAAAGGACACCGGAAGCCTTCGATCCTCGTTTCTCGATCTCGGTGGTCGGTCTTTTGAAATCGCGTGGTGCGGATAAAACGCTCGTAACTCCCTCGTTACATGTCGGATTGGGTCGATTTTTACTTCATTGGAAAGGCGAGTCAATGCTCTTCAAAATCCTTCAGGAAGCGTCGCATTCCGAGGCCGTTTGGGCCTCCAAAAGTGGGGCGAGAGTAAATGGTGCGGAATTTTCACGACGTGCCCTGTTCTCAGAAAAACGCTCATAACTCCCTCACCGAAGGTCGGATCTGGACAATTTTTACGTCGTTGGAAAGCTTACTCGAGGAGTTTTCAAAACGGATCAGGACATTTCTGATTCCGAGGCCGTCTGGTGCCCCGAAAGGACACCGGAAGCCTTCGATCCTCGTTTCTCGATCTCGGTGGTCGGTCTTTCGAAATCGCGTGGTGCGGATAAAACGCGCGTAACTCCCTCGTTACATGTCGGATTGGGTCGATTTTTACTTCATTGGAAAGGCGAGTCAGTGCTCTTTGAAATCTTTCAGGAAGCGTCACATTCCGAGGCCTTTTTGCCTCCAAAAGTGGGACGAGAGTAAATGGTGCGGAATTTTATCTACGTGCCCTGTTCCCAGAAAAACGCTCATAACTCCCTCACCGGAGGTCAGATCTGGATGATTTTTACGTCGTTGGAAATCGTACTCGAGGAGCTTTCAAAACGGATTAGGACATTTCTGATTCCGAGGCCTTCTGGTGCCCCGAAAGGACACCGGAAGCCTTCGATCCTTGTTTCTCGATCTCGGTGGTCGGTCTTTTGAAATCGCGTGGTGCGGATAAAATGCTCGTAACTCCCTCGTTACATGTCGGATTGGGTCGATTTTTACTTCATTGGAAAGGCGAGTCAGTGCTCTTCAAAATCCTTCAGGAAGCGTCGCATTCCGAGGCCGTTTGGGCCTCCAAAAGTGGGGCGAGAGTAAATGGTGCGGAATTTTCCCGACGTGCCCTGTTCCCAGAAAAACGCTCATAACTCCCTCACCGGAGGTCGGATCTGGACGATTTTTACGTCGTTGAAAAGCTTACTCGAGGAGCTTTCAAAACGGATCAGGACATTTCTGATTCGAGGCCGTATGGTGCCCCGAAAGGACACCGGAAGCCTTCGATCCTCGTTTCTCGATCTCGGTGGTCGGTCTTTCGAAATCGCGTGGTGCGGATAAAACGCGCGTAACTCCCTCGTTACATGTCGGATTGGGTCGATTTTTACTTCATTGGAAAGGCGAGTCAGTGATCTTCGAAATCCTTCAGGAAGCGTCGCATTTCGAGGCCGTTTGGGTCTAAAAAGGTGGGGCGAGAGTAAATGGTGCAGAATTTTCCCGACGTGCCCTGTTCCCAGAAAAACGCTCGTAACTCCCTCACCGGAGGTCGGATCTGGACGATTTTTATGTCGTTGGAAAGCTTACTCGAGGAGCTTTCAAAACGGATAAGGACATTTCTGATTCCGAGGCCTTCTGGTGCCCCGAAAGTACACCGGAAACCTTCGATCCTCGTTTCTCGATCTCGGTGGTCGGTCTTTCGAAATCGCGTGGTGCGGATAAAATGCGCGTAACTCCCTCGTTACATGTCGGATTGGGTCGATTTTTACTTCATTGGAAAGGCGAGTCAGTGCTCTTCGAAATCCTTCAGGAAGCGTCGCATTCTGAGGCCATTTGGGCCTCCAAAAGTGGGGCGAGAGTAAATGGTGCGGAATTTTCCCGACGTGCCCTGTTCCTAGAAAAATGCTCATAACACCCTCACCGAAGGTCGGATCTGGACGGTTTTTACGTCGTTGGAGAGCTCACTTGAGGATCTTTCAAAACGGATCAGGACATTTCTGATTCTGAGGCCGTCTGGTGCCCCGAAAGGACACCGGAAGCCTTCGATCCTCGTTTCTCGATCTCGGTGGTCGGTCTTTCAAAATCGCGTGGTGCGGATAAAACGCGCGTAACTCCCTCGTTACATGTCGGATTGGGTCAATTTTTACTTCATTGGAAAGGCGAGTCAGTGCTCTTCGAAATCCTTCAGGAAGCGTCGCATTCTGAGGCCGTTTGGGCCTCCAAAAGTGGGGCGAGAGTAAATGGTGTGGAATTTTCCCGACGTGCCCTGTTCCTAGAAAAATGCTCATAACACCCTCACCGAAGGTCGGATCTGGACGGTTTTTACGTCGTTGGAGAGCTTACTCGAGGAGCTTTCAAAACGGATCAGGACATTTCTGATTCTGAGGCCGTCTAGTGCCCCGAAAGGACACCGGAAGCCTTCGATCCTCGTTTCTCGATCTCGGTGGTCGGTCTTTCAAAATCGCGTGGTGCGGATAAAACGCGCGTAACTCCCTCGATACATGTCGGATTGGGTCGATTTTTACTTCATTGGAAAGGCGAGTCAGTGCTCTTCGAAATCCTTCAGGAAGCGTCGCATTCCGAGGCCGTTTGGGCCTCCAAAAGTGGGGCGAGAGTAAATGCTGCATAATTTTCCCGACGTGCCCTGTTCCCAGAAAAATGCTCATAACTCCCTCACCGGAGGTCAGATCTGGACGATTTTTACGTCGTTGGAAAGATTACTCGAAGAGCTTTCAAAACGGATCAGGACATTTCTGATTCCGAGGCCGTATGGATCCCTGAAAGGACACCGGAAGCCTTCGATCCTCGTTTCTCGATCTCGGTGGTCGGTCTTTCGAAATCGCGTGGTGCGGATAAAACGCGCGTAACTCCCTCGTTACATGTCGGATTGGGTCGATTTTTACTTCATTGGAAAGGCGAGTCAGTGCTCTTCGAAATCCTTCAGGAAGCGTCGCATTCCGAGGCCGTTTGGGCCTCCAAAAGTGGGGCGAGAGTAAATGGTGCGGAATTTTCCCGACGTGCCCTGTTCCCAGAAAAACGCTCATAACTCCCTCACCGGAGGTCGGATCTGGATGATTTTTACGTCGTTGGAAAGCTTACTCGAGGAGCTTTCAAAACAGATCAGGACATTTCTGATTCCGAGGCCGTATGGTTCCCTGAAAGGACACCGGAAGCCTTCGATCCTCGTTTCTCGATCTCGTTGGTCGGTCTTTCAAAATCGCGTGGTGCGGATAAAACGCGCGTAACTCCCTCGTTACATGTTGGATTGGGTCGATTTTTACATCATTAGAAAGGAGAGTCAGTGCTCTTCGAAATCCAACAGGAAGCGTCGCATTCCGAGGCCGTTTGGTTCTCCAAAAGTGGGGAGAGAGTAAATGGTGTGGAATTTTCCCGACGTGCCCTGTTCCCAGAAAAATGCTCATAACTCCCTCACGGGAGGTCGGATCTGGACGATTTTTACGTCGTTGGAAAGCTTACTCGAGGAGCTTTCAAAACGGATCAGGACATTTCTGATTCCGAGGCCGTCTGGTGCCCCGAAAGGACACCGGAAGCCTTCAATCCTCGTTTCTCGATCTCGGTGGTCGGTCTTTCGAAATCGCGTGGTGTGGATAAAACGCGCGTTACTCCCTCGTTACATGTCGGATTGGGTCGATTTTTACTTCATTGGAAAGGCGAGTCAGTGCTCTTCGAAATCCTTCAGGAAGCGTCGCATTCCGAGGCCGTTTGGGCCTCCAAAAGTTAGGCGAGAGTAAATGGTGCGTAATTTTCCCGACGTGCCCTGTTCCCAGAAAAATGCTCATAACTCCCTCACCGGAGGTCGGATCTGGACGATTTTTACGTCGTTGGAAAGATTACTCGAGGAGCTTTCAAAACGGATCAGGACATTTCTGATTCCGAGGCTGTCTGGTGCCCTGAAAGGACACCGGAAGCCATCGATCCTCGTTTCTCGATCTCGCTGGTCGGTCTTTCGAAATCGCGTGGTACGGATAAAACGCGCGTAACTCCCTCGTTACATGTCGGATTGGGTCAATTTTTAATTCATTGGAAAGGGAAGTCAGTGCTCTTCGAAATCCTTTAGGAAGCGTCGCATTCTGAGGCCGTTTGGGTCTCCAAAAGTGGGGCGAGAGTAAATGGTGTGGAATTTTCTCGACGTGCCCTGTTCCTAGAAAAACGCTCATAACTCCCTCACCGGAGGTCAGATCTGGACGGTTTTTACGTCGTTGGAAAGCTTACTCGAGGAGCTTTCAAAACGGATTCGGACATTTCTTATTCCGAGGCCTTCTGGTGCCCCGAAAGGACACTGGAAGCCTTCGATCCTTGTTTCTCGATCTCGGTGGTCGATCTTTTGAAATCGCGTGGTGCGGATAAAATGCGCGTAACTCCCTCGTTACATGTTGGATTGGGTCGATTTTTACTTCATTGGAAAGGTGAGTCAGTGCTCTTCGAAATCCTTCAGGAAGCGTCCCATTCCGAGGCCGTTTGGGCCTCCCTAAGTGGGGTGAGAGTAAATGGTGCATAATTTTCCCGACGTGCCCTGTTCCCAGAAAAATGCTTATAACTCCCTCACCGGAGGTCAGATCTGGACGATTTTTATGTCGTTGGAAAGCTTACTCGAGGAGCTTTCAAAATGGTTCAGGACATTTCTGATTCCGAGGCCGTCTGGTGCCCCAAAAGGATACTGGAAGCCTTCAATCCTCGTTTCTCGATCTCGGTGGTCGGTCTTTCGAAATCGCGTGGTGCGGATAAAACGCGCGTAACTCCCTCGTTACATGTCGGATTGGGTCGATTTTTACTTCATTGGAAAGGTGAGTCAGTGCTCTTCGAAATCCTTCTGGAAGCGTCGCATTCCGAGGCCGTTTGGGCCTCCAAAAGTGGGGCGAGAGTAAATGGTGCGGAATTTTCCCGACTTGCCCTATTCCCAGAAAAACGCTCATAACTCCCTCACCGGAGGTCGGATCTGGACGATTTTTACGTCGTTGGAAAGCTTACTCGAGGAGATTTCAAAACAGATCAGGAAATTTCTGATTCCGAGGCTATCTGGTGCCCTGAAAGGACACCGGAAGACTTCGATCCTCGTTTCTCGATCTCGGTGGTCGGTCTTTCGAAATCGCGTGGTGCGGATAAAACGCGCGTAACTCCCTCGTTACATGTCGGATTGGGTCAATTTTTACTTCATTGGAAAGGAGAGTCAGTGCTCTTCGAAATCCTTCAGGAAGCATCGCATTCCGAGGCCGTTTGGGTCTCCAAAAGTGGGGAGAGAGTAAATGGTTTGGAATTTTCCCGACGTGCCCTATTCCCAGAAAAATGCTCATAACTCCCTCACCGGAGGTCGGATCTGGACGATTTTTACGTCGTTGGAAAGCTTACTCGAGGAGCTTTCAAAACGGATCAGGACATTTCTGATTCTGAGGCCGTCTGGTGCCCCAAAAGAGCACCGGAATCCTTCGATCCTCGTTTCTCGATCTCGGTGGTCGGTCTTTCGAAATCGCGTGGTGCGGATAAAATGCGCGTAACTCCCTCGTTACATGTCGGGTTGGGTCGATTTTTACTTCATTGGAAAGGCGAGTCAGTGCTCTTCGAAATCCTTCAGGAAGCGTCGCATTCTGAGGCCGTTTGGGCCTCCAAAAGTGCGGCGAGAGTAAATGTTGTGGAATTTTCCCGACGTGCCCTGTTCCCAGAAAAACGCTCATAACTCCCTCACCGGAGGTCGGATCTGGACGATTTTTACGTCGTTGGAAAGCTTACTCGAGGAGCTTTCAAAACGGATTCGGACATTTCTGATTCCGAGGCCGTCTGGTGCCCCAAAAGGACACCAGAATCCTTCGATCCTCGTTTCTCGATCTCGGTGGTCGGTCTTTCGAAATCGCGTGGTGCGGATAAAATGCGCGTAACTCCCTCGTTACATGTCGGATTGGGTCGATTTTTACTTCATTGGAAAGGCGAGTCAGTGCTCTTCGAAATCCTTCAGGAAGCGTCGCATTCTGGGGCCGTTTGGGCCTCCAAAAGTGGGGCGAGAGTAAATGGTGCGGAATTTTCCCGACGTGCCCTGTTCCCAGAAAAATACTCATAACTCCCTGACCGGAGGTCGGATCTGGACGATTTTTACGTCGTTGGAAAGATTACTCGAGGAGCTTTCAAAACGGATCAGTACATTTCTGATTCCGAGGCCGTCTGGTGCCCCGAAAGGACACCGGAAGCCTTCGATCCTCATTTCTCGATCTCGGTGGTCGGTCTTTCGAAATCGCGTGGTGCGGATAAAACGCGCGTAACTCCCTCGTTACATGTCGGATTGGTTCGATTTTTACTTCATTGGAAAGGCGAGTCAGTGCTCTTCGAAATCCTTCAGGAAGAGTCGCATTCCGAGGCCGTTTGGGCCTCCAAAAGTGAGGCGAGAGTAAATGGTGTGTAATTTTCCCGACGTGCCCTGTTCCCAGAAAAATGCTCATAACTCCGTCACCGGAGGTCGGATCTGGACGATTTTTACGTCGTTGGAAAGATTACTCGAGGAGCTTTCAAAACGGATCAGGACATTTCTGATTCCGAGGCCGTCTGGTGCTCTGAAAGGACACCGGAAGCCTTCGATCCTCGTTTCTCGATCTCGGTGGTCGGTCTTTTGAAATCGCGTGGTGCGGATAAAACGCGCGTAACTCCCTCGTTACATGTCGGATTGGGTCGATTTTTACTTCATTGGAAAGGAGAGTCAGTGCTCTTCGAAATCCTTCAGGAAGCATCGCATTCCGAGGCCGTTTGGGTCTCCAAAAGTGGGGAGAGAGTAAATGGTTTGGAATTTTCCCGACGTGCCCTGTTCCCAGAAAAATGCTCATAACTCCCTCACTGGAGGTCGGATCTGGACGATTTTTACGTCGTTGGAAAGCTTACTCGAGGAGCTTTCAAAACAGATCAGGAAATTTCTGATTCCGAGGTTATCTGGTGCCCTGAAAGGACACCGGAAGACTTCGATCCTCGTTTCTCGATCTCGGTGGTCGGTCTTTCGAAATCGCGTGGTGCGGATAAAACGCGCGTAACTCCCTCGTTACATGTCGGATTGGGTCGATTTTTACTTCATTGGAAAGGAGAGTCAGTGCTCTTCGAAATCCTTCAGGAAGCGTCGCATTCCGAGGCCGTTTGGGTCTCCAAAAGTGGGGAGAGAGTAAATGGTTTGGAATTTTCCCGACGTGCCCTATTCCCAGAAAAATGCTCATAACTCCCTCACCGGAGGTCGGATCTGGACGATTTTTACGTCGTTGGAAAGCTTACTCGAGGAGCTTTCAAAACAGATCAGGACATTTCTGATTCCGAGGCCGTTTGGTGCCCCAAAAGGACACCGGAATCCTTCGATCCTCGTTTCATGATCTCGGTGCTCGGTCTTTCGAAATCGCGTGGTGCGGATAAAACGCGCGTAACTCCCTCGTTACATGTCGGATTGGGTCAATTTTTACTTCATTGGAAAGGCGAGTCAGTGCTCTTCGAAATCCTTCAGGAAGCGTCGCATTCTGAGGCCGTTTGGGCCTCCAAAAGTGCGGCGAGAGTAAATGGTGCGGAATTTTCCCGACGTGCCCTGTTCCCAGAAAAATGCTCATAACTCCCTCACCGGAGGTCGGATCTGGACCATTTTTACGTCGTTGGAAAGCTTACTCGAGGAGCTTTCAAAACAGATCAGGACATTTCTGATTCCGAGGCCCTCTGGTGCCCTGAAAGGACACCGGAAGACTTCGATCCTCGTTTCTCGATCTCGGTGGTCGGTCTTTCAAAATCGCGTGGTGCGGATAAAACGCGCGTAACTCCCTCGTTACATGTCGGATTGGGTCGATTTTTACTTCATTGGAAAGGAGAGTCAGTGCTCTTCGAAATCCTTCAGGAAGTGTCGCATTCCGAGGCCGTTTGGGTCTCCAAAAGTGGGGAGAGAGTAAATGGTGTAGAATTTTCCCGACGTGCCCTGTTCCTAGAAAAATGCTCATAACTCCCTCACTGGAGGTCGGATCTGGACGATTTTTACGTCGTTGGAAAGCTTACTCGAGGAGCTTTCAAAATGGATTAGGACATTTCTGATTCCGAGGCCTTCTGGCACCCCGAAAGGACACCGGAATCCTTCGATCCTCGTTTCTCGATCTCGGTGGTCGGTCTTTCGAAATCGTGTGCTGCGGATAAAACGCGCGTAACTCCCTCGTTACATGTCGGATTGGGTCGATTTTTACTTCATTGGAAAGGCGAGTCAGTGCTCTTCGAAATCCTTCAGGAAGCGTCGCATTCCGAGGCCGTTTGGGCCTCCAAAAGTGGGACGAGAGTAAATGGTGCGGAATTTTCCCGACGTGCCCTGTTCCTAGAAAAACGCTCATAACTCCCTCACCGGAGGTCGGATCTGGACGGTTTTTACGTCGTTGGAAAGCTTACTCGAGGAGCTTTCAAAACGGATTCGGACATTTCTGATTCCGAGGCCTTCTGGCACCCCGAAAGGACACCGGAAGCCTTCGATCCTCGTTTCTCGATCTCGGTGGTCGGTCTTTCGAAATCGCGTGGTGCGGATAAAACGCGCGTAACTCCCTCGTTACATGTCGGATTGGGTCGATTTTCACTTCATTGGAAAGACGAGTCAGTGCTCTTCGAAATCCTTCAGGAAGCGTCGCATTTCGAGGCCGTTTGGGCCTCCAAAAGTGGGGCGAGAGTAAATGGTGCGAAATTTTCCCGACGTGCCCTGTTCCCAGAAAAACGCTCATAACTCCCTCACCGGAGGTCGGATCTGGACGATTTTTATGTCGTTGGAAAGCTTACTCGAGGAGCTTTCAAAACAGATCAGGACATTTCTGATTCCGAGGCCGTCTGGTTCCCTGAAAGGACACCGGAAGCCTTCGATCCTCGTTTCTCGATCTCGGTGGTCGGTCTTTCGAAATCGCGTGGTGCGGATAAAACGCGCGTAACTCCCTCGTTACATGTCGGATTGGGTCGATTTTTACTTCATTGGAAAGGAGAGTCAGTGCTCTTCGAAATCCATCAGGAAGCGTCGCATTCCGAGGCCGTTTGGGCCTCCAAAAGTGGGGAGAGAGTAAATGGTGTGGAATTTTCCCGACGTGCCCTGTTCCCAGAAAAATGCTCATAACTCCCTCACGGGAGGTCGGATCTGGACGATTTTTACGTCGTTGGAAAGCTTACTCGAGGAGCTTTCAAAACGGATCAGGACATTTCTGATTCTGAGGCCGTCTGGTGCCCCGAAAGGACACCGGAAGCCTTCGATCCTCGTTTCTCGATCTCGGTGGTCGGTCTTTCGAAATCGCGTGGTGCGGATAAAACGCGCGTTACTCCCTCGTTACATGTCGGATTGGGTCGATTTTTACTTCATTGGAAAGGCGAGTCAGTGCTCTTCGAAATCCTTCAGGAAGCGTCGTATTCCGAGGCCGTTTGGGCCTCCAAAAGTAGGGCGAGAGTAAATGGTGCATAATTTTCCCGACGTGCCCTGTTCCCAGAAAAATGCTCATAACTCCCTCACCGGAGGTCGGATCTGGACGATTTTTACGTTGTTGGAAAGATTACTCGAGGAGCTTTCAAAACGGATCAGGACATTTCTGATTCCGAGGCCGTCTGGTGCCCTGAAAGGACACCGGAAGCCTTCGATCCTCGTTTCTCGATCTCGCTGGTCGGTCTTTCGAAATCGCGTGGTACGGATAAAACGCGCGTAACTCCCTCGTTACATGTCGGATTGGGTCGATTTTTACTTCATTGGAAAGGGAAGTCAGTGCTCTTCGAAATCCTTCAGGAAGCGTCGCATTCCGAGGCCGTTTGGGTCTCCAAAAGTGGGGCGAGAGTAAATAGTGTGGAATTTTCTTGACGTGCCCTGTTCCTAGAAAAATGCTCATAACTCCCTCACCGGAGATCGGATCTGGACGGTTTTTACGTCGTTGGAAAGCTTACTCGAGGAGCTTTCAAAACGGATTAGGACATTTCTTATTCCGAGGCCTTCTGGTGCCCCGAACGGACACTGGAAGCCTTCGATCCTCGTTTCTCGATCTCGGTGGTCGGTCTTTCGAAATCGCGTGGTGCGGATAAAATGCGCGTAACTCCCTCGTTACATGTCGGATTGGGTCGATTTTTACTTCATTGGAAAGGAGAGTCAGTGCTCTTCGAAATCCTTAAGGAAGCGTCGCATTCCGAGGCCGTTTGGGTCTCCAAAAGTGGGGAGAGAGTAAATGGTTTGGAATTTTCCCGACGTGCCCTGTTCCCAGAAAAACGCTCATAACTCCCTCACCGGAGGTCGGATCTGGACGATTTTTACGTCGTTGGAAAGCTTACTCGAGGAGCTTTCAAAACGGATCAGGACATTTCTGATTCCGAGGCCGTCTGGTGCCCCAAAAGGACACCGGAATCCTTCGATCCTCGTTTCTCGATCTCGGTGGTCGGTCTTTCGAAATCGCGTGGTGCGGATAAAACGCGCGTAACTCCCTCGTTACATGTCGGATTGGGTCGATTTTTACTTCATTGGAAAGGCGAGTCAGTGATCTTCGAAATCCTTCAGGAAGTGTCGCATTTCGAGGCCGTTTGGGTCTAAAAAGGTGGGGCGAGAGTAAATGGTGCAGAATTTTCCCGACGTGCCCTGTTCCCAGAAAAATGCTCATAACTCCCTCACCGGAGGTCGGATCTGGATGATTTTTACGTCGTTGGAAAGCTTACTCGAGGACCTTTCAAAACGGATCAGTACATTTCTGATTCCGAGGCCGTCTGATACCCTGAAAGGACACCGGAAGCCTTCGATCCTCATTTCTCAATCTTGGTGGTCGGTCTTTCGAAATCGCGTGGTGCGTATAAAACGTGCGTAACTCCCTCGTTACATGTCGGATTGGGTCGATTTTTACTTCATTGGAAAGGCGAGTCAGTGCTCTTCGAAATCCTTCAGGAAGTGTCGCATTCCGAGGCCGTTTGGGCCTCCAAAAGTGGGGTGAGAGTAAATGGTGTGGAATTTTCCTAACGTGCCCTGTTTCCAGAAAAACGCTCATAACTCCCTCACCGGAGGTCGGATCTGGACGATTTTTACGTCGTTGGAAAGCTTACTCGAGGAGCTTTCAAAACGGATCAGGACATTTCTGATTCCGAGGCCATCTGGTGCCCCGAAAGGACACCGGAATCCTTCGATCCTCGTTTCTCGATCTCGGTGGTCGGTCTTTCGAAATCGCGTGGTGCGGATAAAACGCGCGTAACTCCCTCGTTACATGTCGGATTGGGTCGATTTTTACTTCATTGGAAAGGCGAGTCAGTGCTCTTCGAAATCCTTCAGGAAGCGTCGCATTCGGAGGCAGTTTGGGCCTCCAAAAGTGAGGCGAGAGTAAATGGTGCGGAATTTTCCCGACGTGCCCTGTTCCCAGAAAAACGCTCATAACTCCCTCACCGGAGGTCGGATCTGGACGATTTTTACGTCGTTGGAAAGCTTACTCGAGGAGCTTTCAAAACAGATCAGGACATTTCTGATTCTGAGGCTGTCTGGTGCCCTGAAAGGACACCGGAAGCCTTCGATCCTCGTTTCTCGATCTCGGTGGTCGGTCTTTCGAAATCGCGTGGTGCGGATAAAACGCGCGTAACTCCCTCGTTACATGTCGGATTGGGTCGATTTTTACTTCATTGGAAAGGAGAGTCAGTGCTCTTCGAAATCCTTCAGGAAGCGTCGCATTCCGAGGCCGTTTGGGTCTCCAAAAGTGGGGAGAGAGTAAATGGTTTGGAATTTTCCCGACGTGCCCTGTTCCCAGAAAAACGCTCATAACTCCCTCACTGGAGGTCGGATCTGGACGATTTTTACGTCGTTGGAAATCTTACTCGTGGAGCTTTCAAAACGGATCAGGACATTTCTGATTCCGAGGTCGTCTGGTGACCCAAAAGGACACCGGAAGCCTTCGATCCTCGTTTCTCGATCTCGGTGGTCGGTCTTTCGAAATCGCGTGGTGCGGATAAAACGCGCGTAACTCCCTCGTTACATGTCGGATTGGGTCGATTTTCACTTCATTGGAAAGACGAGTCAGTGCTCTTCGAAATCCTTCAGGAAGCGTCGCATTTCGAGGCCGTTTGGGCCTCCAAAAGTGGGGCGAGAGTAAATGGTGCGGAATTTTCCCGACGTGCCCTGTTCCCAGAAAAACGCTCATAACTCCCTCACCGGAGGTCGGATCTGGACGATTTTTACGTCGTTGGAAAGCTTACTCGAGGAGCTTTCAAAACGGATTAGGACATTTCTGATTCCGAGGCCGTCTGGTACCCTGAAAGGACACCGGAAGCCTTCGATCCTTATTTCTCAATCTCGGTGGTCGGTCTTTCGAAATCGTGTGGTGCGGATAAAACGTGCGTAACTCCCTCGTTACATGTCGGATTGGGTCGATTTTTACTTCATTGGAAAGGCGAGTCAGTGCTCTTCGAAATCCTTCAGGAAGCGTCGCATTCTGAGGCCGTTTGGGCCTCCAAAAGTGGGGTGAGAGTAAATAGGGTGGAATTTTCCTACGTGCCCTGTTCCCAGAAAAACGCTCATAACTCCCTCACCGGAGGTCGGATCTGGACAATTTTTACGTCGTTGGAATGCTTACTCGAGGAGCTTTCAAAACGGATCAGGACATTTCTGATTCCGAGGCCGTCTGGTGCCCCGAAAGGACACCGGAATCCTTCGATCCTCGTTTCTCGATCTCGGTGGTCGGTCTTTCGAAATCGCGTGGTGCGGATAAAACGCGCGTAACTCCCTCGTTACATGTCGGATTTGGTTGATTTTTACTTCATTGGAAAGGCGAGTCAGTGCTCTTCGAAATCCTTCAGGAAGCGTCGCATTCTTGGGCCGTTTGGGCCTCCAAAAGTGGGGCGAGAGTAAATGGTACGGAATTTTCCCGACGTGCCCTGTTCCCAGAAAAATGATCATAACTCCCTCACCGGAGGTCGGATCTGGACGATTTTTACGTCGTTGGAAAGCTTACTCGAGGAGCTTTCAAAACGGATCAGGACATTTCTGATTCTGAGGCCGTCTGGTGCCCCGAAAGGATACCGGAAGCCTTCGATCCTCGTTTCTCGATCTCGGTGGTCGGTCTTTCGAAATCGCGTCGTGCGGATAAAACGCGCGTAACTCCCTCGTTACATGTCGGATTGGGTCGATTTTTACTTCATTGGAAAGGCGAGTCAGTGCTCTTCGAAATCCTTCAGGAAGAGTCGCATTCCGAGGCCGTTTGGGCCTCCAAAAGTGGGGCAAGAGTAAATGGTGTGTAATTTTCCTAACGTGCCCTGTT
Source organism: Magnolia kwangsiensis (assembly GCA_037074715.1). Classification (NCBI taxonomy): domain Eukaryota; kingdom Viridiplantae; phylum Streptophyta; class Magnoliopsida; order Magnoliales; family Magnoliaceae; genus Magnolia; species Magnolia kwangsiensis. The sequence continues at coordinate 233,932 of CM073583.1, forward strand.
TCCAGAAAAACGCTCATAACTCCCTCACCGGAGGTCGGATCTGGACGATTTTTACGTCGTTGGAAAGCTTACTCGAGGAGCTTTCAAAACGGATCAGGACATTTCTGATTCCGAGGCCGTATGGTGCCCCGAAAGGACACCGGAATCCTTCGATCCTCGTTTCTCGATCTCGGTGGTCGGTCTTTTGAAATCGCGTGGTGCGGATAAACGCGCGTAACTCCCTCGTTACATGTCGGATTGGGTCGATTTTTACTTCATTGGAAAGGCGAGTCAGTGCTCTTCGAAATCCTTCAGGAAGCGTCGCATTCTGGGGCCGTTTGGGCCTCCAAAAGTGGGGCGAGAGTAAATGGTACGGAATTTTCCCGACGTGCCCTGTTCCCATAAAAACGCTCATAACTCCCTCACCGGAGGTCGGATCTGGACCATTTTTACGTCGTTGGAAAGCTTACTCGAGGAGATTTCAAAACGGATCAGGACATTTCTGATTCTGAGGCCGTCTGATACCCTGAAAGGACACCGGAAGCCTTCGATCCTCATTTCTCAATCTCGGTGGTCGGTCTTTCGAAATCGCGTGGTGCGGATAAAACGCGCGTAACTCCCTCGTTACATGTCGGATTGGGTCGATTTTTACTTCATTGGAAAGGCGAGTCAGTGCTCTTCGAAATCCTTCAGGAAGCGTCCAATTCCGAGGCCGTTTGGGCCTCCAAAAGTGGGGCGAGAGTAAATGGTGTGGAATTTTCCCGACGTGCCCTGTTCCCAGAAAAATGCTCATAACTCCCTCACCGGAGGTCGGATCTGGACGATTTTTACGTCGTTGGAAAGCTTACTCGAGGAGCTTTCAAAACGGATAAGGAAATTTCTGATTCCGAGGCCGTCTGTTGCCCCGAAAGGACACCGGAAGCCTTTGATCCTCGTTTCTCCATCTCGGTGGTCGGTCTTTCAAAATCGCGTGGTGCGGATAAAACGCGCGTAACTCCCTCGTTACATGTCGGATTGGGTCGATTTTTACTTCATTGGAAAGGCGAGTCAGTGCTCTTCGAAATCCTTCAAGAAGCGTCGCATTCTGAGGCCGTTTGGGCCTCCAAAAGTGGGACGAGAGTAAATGGTGCGGAATTTTCCCGACGTGCCCTGTTCCCAGAAAAACGCTCATAACTCCCTCACCGGAGGTCGGATCTGGACGATTTTTACGTCGTTGGAAAGCTTACTCGAGGAGCTTTCAAAACGGATCAGGACATTTCTGATTTCGAGGCCGTCTGGTTCCCTGAAAGGACACCGGAATCCTTCGATCCTCGTTTCTCGATCTCGGTGGTCGGTCTTTCAAAATCGCGTGGTGCGGATAAAACGCGCGTAACTCCCACGTTACATGTCGGATTGGGTCGATTTTTACTTCATTGGAAAGGCGAGTCAGTGCTCTTCGAAATCCTTCAGGAAGAGTCGCATTCCGAGGCCGTTTGGGCCTCCAAAAGTGAGACGAGAGTAAATGGTGTGTAATTTTCCCGACGTGCCCTGTTCCCAGAAAAATGCTCATAACTCCGTCACCGGAGGTCGGATCTGGACGATTTTTACGTCGTTGGAAAGATTACTCGAGGAGCTTTCAAAACGGATCAGGACATTTCTGATTCCGAGGCCGTCTGGTGCCCCGAAAGGACACTGGAATCCTTCGATTCTCGTTTCTCGATCTCGGTGGTCGGTCTTTCGAAATCGCGTGGTGCGGATAAAACGCGCGTAACTCCCTCGTTACATGTCGGATTGGGTCGATTTTTACTTCATTGGAAAGGCGAGTCAGTGCTCTTTGAAATCCTTTAGGCAGCGTCGCATTCTGAGGCCGTTTGGGCCTCCAAAAGTGCGACGAGAGTAAATGGTGCGGAATTTTCCCGATGTGCCCTGTTCCCAGAAAAACGCTCATAACTCCCTCACCGGAGGTCGGATCTGGACCATTTTTACGTCGTTGGAAAGCTTACTCGAGGAGCTTTCAAAACGGATCAGGACATTTCTGATTCCGAGGCCGTCTGGTGCCCCGAAAGGACACCGGAATCCTTCGATCCTCGTTTCTCAATCTCAGTGGTCGGTCTTTCGAAATCGCGTGGTGCGGATAAAACGCGCGTAACTCCCTCGTTACATGTCGGATTGGGTCGATTTTTACTTCATTGGAAAGGAGAGTCAGTGCTCTTCGAAATCCTTCAGGAAGCGTCGCATTCCGAGGCCGTTTGGGTCTCCAAAAGTGGGGAGAGAGTAAATGGTTTGGAATTTTCCTGACGTGCCCTGTTCCCAGAAAAACGCTCATAACTCCCTCACTGGAGGTCGGATCTGGACGATTTTTACGTCGTTGGAAAGCTTACTCGAGGAGCTTTCAAAACGGATCAGGACATTTCTGATTCCAAGGCCGTCTGGTGCCCCAAAAGGACACCGGAAGCCTTCGATCCTCGTTTCTCGATCTCGGTGGTCGGTCTTTCGAAATCGCGTGGTGCGGATAAAACGCGCGTAACTCCCTCGTTACATGTCGGATTGGGTCGATTTTTACTTCATTGGAAAGGCGAGTCAGTGCTCTTCGAAATCCTTCAGGAAGCGTCGCATTTCGAGGCCGTTTGGGCCTAAAAAAGTGGGGCGAGAGTAAATGGTGCGGAATTTTCCCGACGTGCCCTGTTCCCAGAAAAACGCTCATAACTCCCTCACCGGAGGTCGGATCTGGACGATTTTTACGTCGTTGGAAAGCTTACTCGAGGACCTTTCAAAACGGATCAGGACATTTCTGATTCTGAGGCCGTCTGATACCCTGAAAGGACACCGGAAGCCTTCGATCCTCATTTCTCAATCTCGGTGGTCGGTCTTTCGAAATCGCGTGGTGCGGATAAAACGTGCGTAACTCCCTCGTTACATGTCGGATTGGGTCGATTTTTACTTCATTGGAAAGGCGAGTCAGTGCTCTTCGAAATCCTTCAGGAAGTGTCGCATTCCGAGGCCGTTTGGGCCTCCAAAAGTGGGGTGAGAGTAAATGGTGTGGAATTTTCCTAACTTGCCCTGTTTCCAGAAAAATGCTCATAACTCCCTCACCGGAGGTCGGATCTGGACGATTTTTACGTCGTTGGAAAGCTTACTCGAGGAGCTTTCAAAACGGATCAGGACATTTCTGATTCCGAGGCCATCTGGTGCCCCAAAAGGACACCGGAATCCTTCGATCCTCGTTTCTCGATCTCGGTGGTCGGTCTTTCGAAATCGCGTGGTGCGGATAAAACGCGCGTAACTCCCTCGTTACATGTCGGATTGGGTCGATTTTCACTTCATTGGAAAGACGAGTCAGTGCTCTTCGAAATCCTTCAGGAAGCGTCGCATTTCGAGGCCGTTTGGGCCTCCAAAAGTGGGGCGAGAGTAAATGGTGCGGAATTTTCCCGACGTGCCCTGTTCCCAGAAAAACGCTCATAACTCCCTCACCGGAGGTCGGATCTGGACGATTTTTACGTCGTTGGAAAGCTTACTCGAGGAGCTTTCAAAACGGATTAGTACATTTCTGATTCCGAGGCCGTCTGGTACCCTGAAAGGACACCGGAAGCCTTCGATCCTCATTTCTCAATCTCGGTGGTCGGTCTTTCGAAATCGCGTGGTGCGGATAAAACGTGCGTAACTCCCTCGTTACATGTCAGATTGGGTCGATTTTTACTTCATTGGAAAGGCGAGTCAGTGCTCTTCGAAATCCTTCAGGAAGCGTCGCATTCTGAGGCCGTTTGGGCCTCCAAAAGTGGGGTGAGAGTAAATGGTGTGGAATTTTCCTAACGTGCCCTATTCCCAGAAAAACGCTCATAACTCCCTCACCGGAGGTCGGATCTGTACAATTTTTACGTCGTTGGAAAGCTTACTCGAGGAGCTTTCAAAACGGATCAGGACATTTCTGATTCCGAGGCCGTCTGGTGCCCCGAAAGGACACCGGAATCCTTCGATCCTCGTTTCTCGATCTCGGTGGTCGGTCTTTCGAAATCGCGTGGTGCGGATAAAACGCGCGTAACTCCCTCGTTACATGTCGGATTTGGTTGATTTTTACTTCATTGGAAAGGCGAGTCAGTGCTCTTCGAAATCCTTTAGGAAGCGTCGCATTCTTGGGCCGTTTGGGCCTCCAAAAGTGGGGCGAGAGTAAATGGTACGGAATTTTCCCGACGTGCCCTGTTCCCAGAAAAATGATCATAACTCCCTCACCGGAGGTCGGATCTGGACGATTTTTACGTCGTTGGAAAGCTTACTCGAGGAGCTTTCAAAACGGATCAGGACATTTCTGATTCCGAGGCCGTCTGGTGCCCCGAAAGGATACCGGAAGCCTTCGATCCTCGTTTCTCGATCTCGGTGGTCGGTCTTTCGAAATCGCGTCGTGCGGATAAAACGCGCGTAACTCCCTCGTTACATGTCGGATTGGGTCGATTTTTACTTCATTGGAAAGGCGAGTCAGTGCTCTTCGAAATCCTTCAGGAAGAGTCGCATTCCGAGGCCGTTTGGGCCTCCAAAAGTGGGGCAAGAGTAAATGGTGTGTAATTTTCCTAACGTGCCCTGTTTCCAGAAAAACGCTCATAACTCCCTCACCGGAGGTCGGATCTGGACGATTTTTACGTCGTTGGAAAGCTTACTCGAGGAGCTTTCAAAATGGATCAGGACATTTCTGATTCCGAGGCCGTATGGTGCCCTGAAAGGACACCGGAATCCTTCGATCCTCGTTTCTCGATCTCGGTGGTCGGTCTTTCGAAATCGCGTGGTGCAGATAAAACGCGCGTAACTCCCTCGTTACATGTCGGATTGGGTCGATTTTTACTTCATTGGAAAGGCGAGTCAGTGCTCTTCAAAATCCTTAAGGAAGCGTCGCATTCTGGGGCCGTTTGGGCCTCCAAAAGTGGGGCGAGAGTAAATGGTACGGAATTTTCCCGACGTGCCCTGTTCCCAGAAAAATGCTCATAACTCCCTCACCGGAGGTCGGATCTGGACGATTTTTACGTCGTTGGAAAGCTTACTCGAGGAGCTTTCAAAACGGATAAGGACATTTCTGATTCTGAGGCCGTCTAGTGCCCCGAAAGGACACCGGAAGCCTTCGATCCTCGTTTCTCGATCTCGGTGGTCGGTCTTTCGAAATCGCGTGGTGCGGATAAAACGTGCGTAACTCCCTCGTTACATGTCGGATTGGGTCGATTTTTACTTCATTGGAAAGGCGAGTCAGTGCTCTTCGAAATCCTTCAGGAAGCGTCCAATTCCGAGGCCGTTTGGGCCTCCAAAAGTGGGGCGAGAGTAAATGGTGTGGAATTTTCCCGACGTGCCCTGTTCCCAGAAAAATGCTCATAACTCCCTCACCGGAGGTCGGATCTGGACGATTTTTACGTCGTTGGAAAGCTTACTCGAGGAGCTTTCAAAACGGATCAGGACATTTCTGATTCCGAGGCCTTCTGTTGCCCCGAAAGGACACCGGAATCCTTCGATCCTCGTTTCTCGATCTCGGTGGTCGGTCTTTCAAAATCGCGTGGTGCGGATAAAACGCGCGTAACTCCCTCGTTACATGTCGGATTGGGTCGATTTTTACTTCATTGGAAAGGCGAGTCAGTGCTCTTCGAAATCCTTCAGGAAGAGTCGCATTTCGAGGCCGTTTGGGCCTCCAAAAGTGGGGCGAGAGTAAATGGTGTGTAATTTTCCCGACGTGCCCTGTTCCCAGAAAAATGCTCATAACTCCCTCACCGGAGGTCGGATCTGGACGATTTTTACGTCGTTGGAAAGATTACTCGAGGAGCTTTCAAAACGGATCAGGACATTTCTGATTCTGAGGCCGTCTGGTGCCCTGAAAGGACACCGGAAGCCTTCGATCCTCGTTTCTCGATCTCACTGGTCGGTCTTTCGAAATCGCGTGGTGCGGATAAAACGCGCGTAACTCCCTCGTTACATGTCGGATTGGGTCGATTTTTAATTCATTGGAAAGGCGAGTCAGTGCTCTTCAAAATCCTTCAGGAAGCGTCGTATTCCGAGGCCATTTGGGCCTCCAAAAGTTGGGCGAGAGTAAATGGTGCGGAATTTTCCCGACGTGCCCTGTTCCCAGAAAAACGCTCATAACTCCCTCACCGGAGGTCGGATCTGGACGGTTTTTACGTCGTTGGAAAGCTTACTCGAGGAGCTTTCAAAACGGATTAGGACATTTCTTATTCCGAGGCCTTCTGGTGCCCCGAAATTACACCGGAAGCCTTCGATCCTCGTTTCTCGATCTCGATGGTCGGTCTTTTGAAATCGCGTGGTGCGGATAAAATGCGCGTAACTCCCTCGTTACATGTCGGATTGGGTCGATTTTTACTTCATTGGAAAGGCGAGTCAGTGCTCTTCAAAATCCTTCAGGAAGCGTCGCATTCCGAGGCCGTTTGGGCCTCCAAAAGTGGGGCGAGAGTAAATGGTGCAGAATTTTCCTGACGTGCCCTGTTCCCAGAAAAATGCTCATAACTCCCTCACCGGAGGTCGGATCTGGACGGTTTTTACGTCGTTGGAAATCTTACTCGAGGAGCTTTCAAAACGGATCAGGACATTTCTTATTCCGAGGCCTTCTGGTGCCCCGAAATTACACCGGAAGCCTTCGATCCTCGTTTCTCGATCTCGGTGGTCGGTCTTTCGAAATCGCGTGGTGCGGATAAAATGCGCGTAACTCCCTCGTTACATGTCGGATTGGGTCGATTTTTACTTCATTGGAAAGGCGAGTCAGTGCTCTTCGAAATCCTTCAGGAAGCGTCGCATTCCGAGGCCGTTTGGGCCTTCAAAAGTAGGGCGAGAGTAAATGGTACGGAATTTTCCCGACGTGCCCTGTTCCCAGAAAAATGCTCATAACTCCGTCACCGGAGGTCGGATCTGGACGATTTTTACGTCGTTGGAAAGATTACTCGAGGAGCTTTCAAAACGGATCAGGACATTTCTGATTCTGAGGCCGTCTGGTGCCCTGAAAGGACACCGGAAGCCTTCGATCCTCGTTTCTCGATCTCGGTGGTCGGTCTTTCGAAATCGTGTGGTGCGGATAAAACGCGCGTAACTCCCTCGTTACATGTCGGATTGGGTCGATTTTTACTTCATTGGAAAGGCGAGTCAGTGCTCTTCGAAATCCTTCAGGAAGCGTCGCATTCTGAGGCCGTTTGGGTCTCCAAAAGTGGGGAGAGAGTAAATGGTTTGGAATTTTCCCGACGTGCCCTGTTCCCAGAAAAATGCTCATAACTCCCTCACCGGAGGTCGGATCTGGACGATTTTTACGTCGTTGGAAAGCTTACTCGAGGAGCTTTCAAAACGGATCAGGACATTTCTGATTCCGAGGCCGTCTGCTACCCCGAAAGGACACCGGAATCCTTCGATCCTCGTTTCTCGATCTCGGTGGTCGGTCTTTCGAAATCGTGTGGTGCGGATAAAACGTGCGTAACTCCCTCGTTACATGTCGGATTGGGTCGATTTTTACTTCATTGGAAAGGCGAGTCAGTGCTCTTCGAAATCCTTCAGGAAGCGTCGCATTCTGAGGCCGTTTGGGCCTCCAAAAGTGAGGCGAGAGTAAATGGTGCGGAATTTTCCCGACGTGCCCTGTTCCCAAAAAAACGCTCATAACTCCCTCACCGGAGGTCGGATCTGGACCATTTTTACGTCGTTGGAAAGCTTACTCGAGGAGCTTTCAAAACGGATCAGGACATTTCTGATTCCGAGGCCGTCTGGTGCCCCGAAAGGACACCGGAATCCTTCAATCCTCGTTTCTCGATCTCGGTGGTCGGTCTTTCGAAATCGCGTGGTGCGGATAAAACGCGCGTAACTCCCTCGTTACATGTCGGATTGGGTCGATTTTTACTTCATTGGAAAGGCGAGTCAGTGCTCTTCGAAATCCTTCAGGAAGCATCGCATTCTGGGGCCGTTTGGGCCTCCAAAAGTGGGGCGAGAGTAAATGGTGCGGAATTTTCCCGACGTGCCCTGTTCCCAGAAAAATGCTCATAACTCCCTCACCGGAGGTCGGATCTGGACGATTTTTACGTCGTTGGAAAGCTTACTCGAGGAGCTTTCAAAACGGATCAGGACATTTCTGATTCCGAGGCCGTCTGGTGCCCCGAAAGGACACCGGAAGCCTTCGATCCTTGTTTCTCGATCTCGGTGGTCGGTCTTTCGAAATCGTGTGGTGCGGATAAAACGCGCGTAACTCCCTCGTTACATGTCGGATTGGGTCGATTTTTACTTCATTGGAAAGGCGAGTCAGTGTTCTTCGAAATCCTTCAGGAAGCGTTGCATTCTGAGGCCGTTTGGGTCTCCAAAAGTGGGGAGAGAGTAAATGGTTTGGAATTTTCCCGCCGTGCCCTGTTCCCAGAAAAACGCTCATAACTCCCTCATGGGAGGTCGGATCTGGACGATTTTTACGTCGTTGGAAATCTTACTCGAGGAGCTTTCAAAACGGATCAGGACATTTCTGATTCCGAGGCCGTCTGGTGCCCCAAAAGGACACCGGAAGCCTTCGATCCTCGTTTCTCGATCTCGGTGGTCGGTCTTTCGAAATCGCGTGGTGCGGATAAAACACGCGTAACTCCCTCGTTACATGTCGGATTGGGTCGATTTTCACTTCATTGGAAAGGCGAGTCAGTGCTCTTCGAAATCCTTCAGGAAGAGTCGCATTCCGAGGCCGTTTGGGCCTCCAAAAGTGAGGCGAGCGTAAATGGTGTGTAATTTTCCCGACGTGCCCTGTTCCCAGAAAAATGCTCATAACTCCCTCACCGGAGGTCGGATCTGGACGATTTTTACGTCGTTGGAAAGATTACTCGAGGAGCTTTCAAAACGGATCAGGACATTTCTGATTCTGAGGCCATCTGGTGCCCTGAAAGGACACCGGAAGCCTTCGATCCTCGTTTCTCGATCTCGGTGGTCGGTCTTTCGAAATCACGTGGTGCGGATAAAACGCGCGTAACTCCCTCGTTACATGTCGGATTGGGTCGATTTTTACTTCATTGGAAAGGAGAGTCAGTGCTCTTCGAAATCCTTCAGGAAGCGTCGCATTCTGAGGCCGTTTGGGTCTCCAAAAGTGGGGAGAGAGTAAATGGTTTGGAATTTTCCCGACGTACCCTGTTCCCAGAAAAATGCTCATAACTCCCTCACCGGAGGTCGGATCTGGACGATTTTTACGTCGTTGGAAAGCTTACTCGAGGAGCTTTCAAAACAGATCAGGACATTTCTGATTCCGAGGCCGTCTGCTGCCCCGAAAGGACACCGGAATCCTTCGATCCTCGTTTCTCGATCTCGGTGGTCGGTCTTTCGAAATCGCGTGGTGCGGATAAAACGCGCGTAACTCCCTCGTTACATGTCGGATTGGGTCGATTTTTACTTCATTGGAAAGGCGAGTCAGTGCTCTTCGAAATCCTTCAGGAAGCGTCGCATTCTGAGGCCGTTTGGGCCTCCAAAAGTGAGGCGAGAGTAAATGGTGCGGAATTTTCCCGACGTGCCCTGTTCCCAGAAAAACGCTCATAACTCCCTCACCGGAGGTCGGATCTGGACCATTTTTACGACGTTGGAAAGCTTACTCGAGGAGCTTTCAAAACGGATCAGGACATTTCTGATTCTGAGGCCGTCTGGTGCCCCGAAAGGACACCGGAATCCTTCGATCCTCGTTTCTCGATCTCGGTGGTCGGTCTTTCGAAATCGCGTGGTGCGGATAAAACGTGCGTAACTCCCTCGTTACATGTCGGATTGGGTCAATTTTTACTTCATTGGAAAGGTGAGTCAGTGCTCTTCGAAATCCTTCAGGAAGCGTCGCATTCTGAGGCCGTTTGGGCCTCCAAAAGTGAGGCGAGAGTAAATGGTGCGGAATTTTCCCGACGTGCCCTGTTCCCATATAAACGCTCATAACTCCCTCACCGGAGGTCGGATCTGGACCATTTTTACGTCGTTGGAAAGCTTACTCGAGGAGCTTTCAAAACGGATCAGGACATTTCTGATTCTGAGGCCGTCTGGTGCCCCGAAAGGACACCGGAATCCTTCGATCCTCGTTTCTCGATCTCGGTGGTCGGTCTTTCGAAATCGCGTGGTGCGGATAAAACGCGCGTAACTCCCTCGTTACATGTCGGATTGGGTCGATTTTTACTTCATTGGAAAGGCGAGTCAGTGCTCTTCGAAATCCTTCAGGAAGCATCGCATTCTGGGGCCGTTTGGGCCTCCAAAAGTGGGGCGAGAGTAAATGGTGCGGAATTTTCCCGACGTGCCCTGTTCCCAGAAAAATGCTCATAACTCCCTCACCGGAGGTCGGATCTGGACGATTTTTACGTCGTTAGAAAGCTTACTCGAGGAGCTTTCAAAACGGATCAGGACATTTCTGATTCCGAGGCCGTCTGGTGCCCCGAAAGGACACCGGAAGCCTTCGATTATCGTTTCTCGATCTCGGTGGTCGGTCTTTCGAAATCGCGTGGTGCGGATAAAACGCGCGTAACTCCCTCGTTACATGTCGGATTGGGTCGATTTTTACTTCATTGGAAAGGCGAGTCAGTGCTCTTCGAAATCCTTCAGGAAGCGTCGCATTCTGAGGCCGTTTGGGTCTCCAAAAGTGGGGAGAGAGTAAATGGTTTGGAATTTTCCCGACGTGCCCTGTTCCCAGAAAAATGCTCATAACTCCCTCACCGGAGGTCGGATCTGGACGATTTTTACGTCGTTGGAAAGCTTACTCGAGGAGCTTTCAAAACGGATCAGGACATTTCTGATTCCGAGGCCGTCTGCTACCCCGAAAGGACACCGGAATCCTTCGATCCTCGTTTCTCGATCTCGGTGGTCGGTCTTTCGAAATCGCGTGGTGCGGATAAAACGCGCGTAACTCCCTCGTTACATGTCGGATTGGGTCGATTTTTACTTCATTGGAAAGGCGAGTCAGTGCTCTTCGAAATCCTTCAGGAAGCATCGCATTCTGAGGCCGTTTGGGCCTCCAAAAGTGAGACGAGAGTAAATGGTGCGGAATTTTCCCGACGTGCCCTGTTCCCAAAAAAATGCTCATAACTCCCTCACCGGAGGTCGGATCTGGACCATTTTTACGTCGTTGGAAAGCTTACTCGAGGAGCTTTCAAAACGGATCAGGACATTTCTGATTCCGAGGCCGTCTGGTGCCCCGAAAGGACACCGGAATCCTTCAATCCTCGTTTCTCGATCTCGGTGGTCGGTCTTTCGAAATCGCGTGGTGCGGATAAAACGCGCGTAACTCCCTCGTTACATGTCGGATTGGGTCGATTTTTACTTCATTGGAAAGGCGAGTCAGTGCTCTTCGAAATCCTTCAGGAAGCATCGCATTCTGGGGCCGTTTGGGCCTCCAAAAGTGGGGCGAGAGTAAATGGTGCGGAATTTTCCCGACGTGCCCTGTTCCCAGAAAAATGCTCATAACTCCCTCACCGGAGGTCGGATCTGGACGATTTTTACGTCGTTGGAAAGCTTACTCGAGGAGCTTTCAAAACGGATCAGGACATTTCTGATTCCGAGGCCGTCTGGTGCCCCGAAAGGACACCGGAATCCTTCAATCCTCGTTTCTCGATCTCGGTGGTCGGTCTTTCGAAATCGCGTGGTGCGGATAAAACGCGCGTAACTCCCTCGTTACATGTCGGATTGGGTCGATTTTTACTTCATTGGAAAGGCGAGTCAGTGCTCTTCGAAATCCTTCAGGAAGCATCGCATTCTGAGGCCGTTTGGGCCTCCAAAAGTGAGGCGAGAGTAAATGGTGCGGAATTTTCCCGACGTGCCCTGTTCCCAAAAAAACGCTCATAACTCCCTCACCGGAGGTCGGATCTGGACCATTTTTACGTCGTTGGAAAGCTTACTCGAGGAGCTTTCAAAACGGATCAGGACATTTCTGATTCCGAGGCCGTCTGGTGCCCCGAAAGGACACCGAAATCCTTCGATCCTCGTTTCTCGATCTCGGTGGTCGGTCTTTCGAAATCGCGTGGTGCGGATAAAACGCGCGTAACTCCCTCGTTACATGTCGGATTGGGTCGATTTTTACTTCATTGGAAAGGCGAGTCAGTGCTCTTCGAAATCCTTCAGGAAGCGTCGCATTCTGAGGCCGTTTGGGTCTCCAAAAGTGGGGAGAGAGTAAATGGTTTGGAATTTTCCCGACGTGCCCTGTTCCCAGAAAAATGCTCATAACTCCCTCACCGGAGGTCGGATCTGGACGATTTTTACGTCGTTGGAAAGCTTACTCGAGGAGCTTTCAAAACGGATCAGGACATTTTTGATTCTGAGGCCGTCTGGTGCCCCGAAAGGACACCGGAAGCCTTCGATCCTCGTTTCTCGATCTCGGTGGTCGGTCTTTCGAAATCGCGTGGTGCGGATAAAACGCGCGTAACTCCCTCGTTACATGTCGGATTGGGTCGATTTTTACTTCATTGGAAAGGCGAGTCAGTGCTCTTCGAAATCCTTTAGGAAGAGTCGCATTCCGAGGCCGTTTGGGCCTCCAAAAGTGAGGCGAGAGTAAATGGTGTGTAATTTTCCCGACGTGCCCTGTTCCCAGAAAAATGCTCATAACTCCGTCACCGGAGGTCGGATCTGGACGATTTTTACGTCGTTGGAAAGATTACTCGAGGAGCTTTCAAAACGGATAAGGACATTTCTGATTCTGAGGCCGTCTGGTGCCCTGAAAGGACACCGGAAGCCTTCGATCCTCGTTTCTCGATCTCGGTGGTCGGTCTTTCGAAATCGCATGGTGCGGATAAAACGCGCGTAACTCCCTCGTTACATGTCGGATTGGGTTGATTTTTACTTCATTGGAAAGGCGAGTCAGTGCTCTTCGAAATCCTTCAGGAAGCGTCGCATTTCGAGGCCGTTTGGGCCTAAAAAACTGGAGCGAGAGTAAATGGTGCGGAATTTTCCCGACGTGCCCTGTTCCCAGAAAAACGCTCATAACTCCCTCACCGGAGGTCGGATCTGGACGATTTTTACGTCGTTGGAAAGCTTACTCGAGGACCTTTCAAAACGGATCAGGACATTTCTGATTCCGAGGCCTTCTGATACCCTAAAAGGACACTGGAACCCTTCGATCCTCATTTCTCAATCTCGGTGGTCGGTCTTTCGAAATCGCGTGGTGCGGATAAAATGCGCGTAACTCCCTCGTTACATGTCGGATTGGGTCGATTTTTACTTCATTGGAAAGGCGAGTCAGTGCTCTTCGAAATCCTGCAGGAAGTGTCGCATTCCGAGGCCGTTTGGGCCTCCAAAAGTGGGGTGAGAGTAAATGGTGTGGAATTTTCCTAACGTGCCCTGTTTCCAGAAAAACGCTCATAACTCCCTCACCGGAGGTCGGATCTGGACGATTTTTACGTCGTTAGAAAGCTTACTCGAGGAGCTTTCAAAACGGATCAGGACATTTCTGATTCTGAGGCCGTCTGGTGCCCCGAAAGGACACCGGAATCCTTCGATCCTCGTTTCTCGATCTCGGTGGTCGGTCTTTCGAAATCGCGTGGTGCGGATAAAACGCGCGTAACTCCCTCGTTACATGTCGGATTAGGTCGATTTTTACTTCATTGGAAAGGCGAGTCAGTGCTCTTCGAAATCCTTTAGGAAGCGTCGCATTCTGAGGCCGTTTGGGCCTCCAAAAGTGAGGCGAGAGTAAATGGTGCGGAATTTTCCCGACGTGCCCTGTTCCCAGAAAAATGCTCATAACTCCCTCACCAGAGGTCGGATCTGGACGATTTTTACGTCGTTGGAAAGCTTACTCGAGGAGCTTTCAAAACGGATCAGGACATTTCTGATTCTGAGGCCGTCTGGTGCCCTGAAAGGACACCGGAAGCCATCGATCCTCGTTTCTCGATCTCGGTGGTCGGTCTTTCGAAATCGCGTGGTGCGGATAAAACGCACGTAACTCCCTCGTTACATGTCGGATTGGGTCGATTTTTAGTTCATTGGAAAGGAGAGTCAGTGCTCTTCGAAATCCTTTAGGAAGCGTCGCATTCCGAGGCCGTTTGGGTCTCCAAAAGTGGGGAGAGAGTAAATGGTTTGGAATTTTCCCGCCGTGCCCTGTTCCCAGAAAAACGCTCATAACTCCCTCACTGGAGGTCGGATCTGGACGATTTTTACGTCGTTGGAAATCTTACTCGAGGAGCTTTCAAAACGGATCAGGACATTTCTGATTCCGAGGCCGTCTGGTGCCCCAAAAGGACACCGGAAGCCTTCGATCCTTGTTTCTCGATCTCGGTGGTCGGTCTTTCGAAATCACGTGGTGCGGATAAAACGCGCGTAACTCCCTCGTTACATGTTGGATTGGGTCGATTTTTACTTCATTGGAAAGACGAGTCAGTGCTCTTCGAAATCCTTCAGGAAGCATCGCATTTCGAGGCCGTTTGGGCCTCCAAAAGTGGGGCGAGAGTAAATGGTGCGGAATTTTCCCGACGTGCCCTGTTCCCAGAAAAACGCTCATAACTCCCTCACCGGAGGTCGGATCTGGACGATTTTTACGTCGTTGGAAAGCTTACTCGAGGAGCTTTCAAAACAGATTAGGACATTTCTGATTCCGAGGCCGTCTGGTACCCTGAAAGGACACCGGAAGCCTTCGATCCTCATTTCTCAATCTCGGTGGTCGGTCTTTCGAAATCGCGTGGTGCGGATAAAACGTTCGTAACTCCCTCGTTACATGTCGGATTGGGTCGATTTTTACTTCATTGGAAAGGCGAGTCAGTGCTCTTCGAAATCCTTCAGGAAGCGTCACATTCTGAGGCCGTTTGGGCCTCCAAAAGTGGGGTGAGAGTAAATGGTGTGGAATTTTCCTAACGTGCCCTGTTCCCAGAAAAACGCTCATAACTCCCTCACCGGAGGTCGGATCTGGACAATTTTTATGTCGTTGGAAAGCTTACTCGAGGAGCTTTCAAAACGGATCAGGAAATTTCTGATTCCGAGGCCGTCTGGTGCCCCGAAAGGACACCGGAATCCTTCGATCCTCGTTTCTCCATCTCGGTGGTCGGTCTTTCGAAATCGCGTGGTGCGGATAAAACGCGCGTAACTCCCTCGTTACATGTCGGATTGGGTCGATTTTTACTTCATTGGAAAGGCGAGTCAGTGCTCTTCGAAATCCTTCAGGAAGAGTCGCATTCCGAGGCCGTTTGGGCCTCCAAAAGTGGGGCGAGAGTAAATGGTGTGTAATTTTCCTAACGTGCCCTGTTTCCAGAAAAACGCTCATAACTCCCTCACCGGAGGTCGGATCTGGACGATTTTTACGTCGTTGGAAAGCTTACTCGAGGAGCTTTCAAAACGGATCAGGACATTTCTGATTCCAAGGCCGTATGGTGCCCCGAAAGGACACCGGAATCCTTCGATCCTCATTTCTCGATCTCGGTGGTCGGTCTTTCGAAATCGCGTGGTGCGGATAAAACGCGCGTAACTCCCTCGTTACATGTCGGATTGGGTCGATTTTTACTTCATTGGAAAGGCGAGTCAGTGCTCTTCGAAATCCTTCAGGAAGCGTCGCATTCCGAGGCCGTTTGGGCCTCCAAAAGTGGGGCGAGAGTAAATGGTGTGGAATTTTCCCGACGTGCCCTGTTCCCAGAAAAACGCTCATAACTCCCTCACCGGAGGTCGGATCTGGACGATTTTTACGTCGTTGGAAAGCTTACTCGAGGAGCTTTCAAAACGGATAAGGACATTTCTGATTCCGAGGCCGTCTGGTGCCCCGAAAGGACACCGGAATCCTTCGATCCTCGTTTCTCGATCTCGGTGGTCGGTCTTTTGAAATCGCGTGGTGCGGATAAAACGCGCGTAACTCCCTCGTTACATGTCGGATTGGGTCGATTTTTACTTCATTGGAAAGGCGAGTCAGTGCTCTTCGAAATCCTTCAGGAAGTGTCGCATTCCGAGGCCGTTTGGGCTCCAAAAGTGGGGCGAGAGTAAATGGTTTGTAATTTTCCCGACGTGCCCTGTTCCCAGAAAAATGCTCATAACTCCCTCACCGGAGGTCGGATCTGGACGATTTTTACGTCGTTGGAAAGATTACTCGAGGATCTTTCAAAACGGATCAGGACATTTCTGATTCCGAGGCCGTCTGGTGCCCTGAAAGAACACCGAAAGCCTTCGATCCTTGTTTCTCGATCTCACTGGTCGGTCTTTCGAAATCGCGTGGTGCGGATAAAACGCGCGTAACTCCCTCGTTACATGTCGGATTGGGTCGATTTTTACTTCATTGGAAAGGCGAGTCAGTGCTCTTCGAAATCCTTCAGGAAGAGTCGCATTCCGAGGCCGTTTGGGCCTCCAAAAGTGGGGCGAGATTAAATGGTGTGTAATTTTCCTAACGTGCCCTGTTTCCAGAAAAACGCTCATAACTCCCTCACCGGAGGTCGGATCTGGACGATTTTTACGTCGTTGGAAAGCTTACTCGAGGAGCTTTCAAAACGGATCAGGACATTTCTGATTCCGAGGCCGTATGGTGCCCCGAAAGGACACCGGAATCCTTCGATCCTCATTTCTCGATCTCGGTGGTCGGTCTTTCGAAATCGCGTGGTGCGGATAAAACGCGCGTAACTCCCTCGTTACATGTCGGATTGGGTCGATTTTTACTTCATTGGAAAGGCGAGTCAGTGCTCTTCGAAATCCTTCAGGAAGAGTCGCATTTCGAGGCCGTTTGGGCTCCAAAAGTGGGGCGAGAGTAAATGGTGTGTAATTTTCCCGACGTGCCCTGTTCCCAGAAAAATGCTCATAACTCCCTCACCGGAGGTCGGATCTGGACGATTTTTACGTCGTTGGAAAGATTACTCGAGGATCTTTCAAAACGGATCAGGACATTTCTGATTCTGAGGCCGTCTGGTGCCCTGAAAGAACACCGGAAGCCTTCGATCCTCGTTTCTCGATCTCACTGGTCGGTCTTTCGAAATCGCGTGGTGCGGATAAAACGCGCGTAACTCCCTCGTTACATGTCGGATTGGGTCGATTTTTACTTCATTGGAAAGGCGAGTCAGTGCTCTTCAAAATCCTTCAGGAAGCGTCGCATTCCGAGGCCGTTTGGGCCTCCAAAAGTGGGGTGAGAGTAAATGGTGTGGAATTTTCCGGACGTGCCCTGTTCCCAGAAAAATGCTCATAACTCCCTCACCGGAGGTCGGATCTGGACGGTTTTTACGTCGTTGGAAAGCTTACTCAAGGAGCTTTCAAAACGGATTAGGACATTTCTTATTCCGAGGCCTTCTGGTGCCCCGAAATTACACCGGAAGCCTTCGATCCTCGTTTCTCGATCTCGGTGGTCGGTCTTTTGAAATCGCGTGGTGCGGATAAAATGCGCGTAACTCCCTCGTTACATGTCGGATTGGGTCGATTTTTACTTCATTGGAAAGGCGAGTCAGTCCTCTTCGAAATCCTTCAGGAAACATCGCATTCCGAGGCCGTTTGGGCCTCCAAAAGTGGGGTGAGAGTAAATGGGGTGGAATTTTCCTAACGTGCCCTGTTCCCAGAAAAACGCTCATAACTCCCTCACCGGAGGTCGGATCTGGACAATTTTTATGTCGTTGGAAAGCTTACTCGAGGAGCTTTCAAAACGGATCAGGATATTTCTGATTCCGAGGCCGTCTGGTGCCCCGAAAGGACACCGGAATCCTTCGATCCTCGTTTCTCGATCTCGGTGGTCGGTCTTTCGAAATCGCGTGGTGCGGATAAAACGCGCGTAACTCCCTCGTTACATGTCGGATTGGGTCGATTTTTACTTCATTGGAAAGGCGAGTCAGTGCTCTTCGAAATCCTTCAGGAAGCGTCGCATTCTGGGGCCGTTTGGGCCTCCAAAAGTGGGGCGAGAGTAAATGGTGCGGAATTTTCCCGACGTGCCCTGTTCCCAGAAAAATGATCATAACTCCCTCACCGGAGGTCGGATCTGAACGATTTTTACGTCGTTGGAAAGCTTACTCGAGGAGCTTTCAAAACGGATCAGGACATTTCTGATTCCAAGGCCGTATGGTGCCCCGAAAGGACACCGGAATCCTTCGATCCTCATTTCTCGATCTCGGTGGTCGGTCTTTCGAAATCGCGTGGTGCGGATAAAACGCGCGTAACTCCCTCGTTACATGTCGGATTGGGTCGATTTTTACTTCATTGGAAAGGCGAGTCAGTGCTCTTCGAAATCCTTCAGGAAGCGTCGCATTCCGAGGCCGTTTGGGCCTCCAAAAGTGGGGCGAGAGTAAATGGTGTGGAATTTTCCCGACGTGCCCTGTTCCCAGAAAAACGCTCATAACTCCCTCACCGGAGGTCGGATCTGGACGATTTTTACGTCGTTGGAAAGCTTACTCGAGGAGCTTTCAAAACGGATAAGGACATTTCTGATTCCGAGGCCGTCTGGTGCCCCGAAAGGACACCGGAATCCTTCGATCCTCGTTTCTCGATCTCGGTGGTCGGTCTTTTGAAATCGCGTGGTGCGGATAAAACGCGCGTAACTCCCTCGTTACATGTCGGATTGGGTCGATTTTTACTTCATTGGAAAGGCGAGTCAGTGCTCTTCGAAATCCTTCAGGAAGTGTCGCATTCCGAGGCCGTTTGGGCTCCAAAAGTGGGGCGAGAGTAAATGGTTTGTAATTTTCCCGACGTGCCCTGTTCCCAGAAAAATGCTCATAACTCCCTCACCGGAGGTCGGATCTGGACGATTTTTACGTCGTTGGAAAGATTACTCGAGGATCTTTCAAAACGGATCAGGACATTTCTGATTCCGAGGCCGTCTGGTGCCCTGAAAGAACACCGAAAGCCTTCGATCCTTGTTTCTCGATCTCACTGGTCGGTCTTTCGAAATCGCGTGGTGCGGATAAAACGCGCGTAACTCCCTCGTTACATGTCGGATTGGGTCGATTTTTACTTCATTGGAAAGGCGAGTCAGTGCTCTTCGAAATCCTTCAGGAAGAGTCGCATTCCGAGGCCGTTTGGGCCTCCAAAAGTGGGGCGAGATTAAATGGTGTGTAATTTTCCTAACGTGCCCTGTTTCCAGAAAAACGCTCATAACTCCCTCACCGGAGGTCGGATCTGGACGATTTTTACGTCGTTGGAAAGCTTACTCGAGGAGCTTTCAAAACGGATCAGGACATTTCTGATTCCGAGGCCGTATGGTGCCCCGAAAGGACACCGGAATCCTTCGATCCTCATTTCTCGATCTCGGTGGTCGGTCTTTCGAAATCGCGTGGTGCGGATAAAACGCGCGTAACTCCCTCGTTACATGTCGGATTGGGTCGATTTTTACTTCATTGGAAAGGCGAGTCAGTGCTCTTCGAAATCCTTCAGGAAGAGTCGCATTTCGAGGCCGTTTGGGCTCCAAAAGTGGGGCGAGAGTAAATGGTGTGTAATTTTCCCGACGTGCCCTGTTCCCAGAAAAATGCTCATAACTCCCTCACCGGAGGTCGGATCTGGACGATTTTTACGTCGTTGGAAAGATTACTCGAGGATCTTTCAAAACGGATCAGGACATTTCTGATTCTGAGGCCGTCTGGTGCCCTGAAAGAACACCGGAAGCCTTCGATCCTCGTTTCTCGATCTCACTGGTCGGTCTTTCGAAATCGCGTGGTGCGGATAAAACGCGCGTAACTCCCTCGTTACATGTCGGATTGGGTCGATTTTTACTTCATTGGAAAGGCGAGTCAGTGCTCTTCAAAATCCTTCAGGAAGCGTCGCATTCCGAGGCCGTTTGGGCCTCCAAAAGTGGGGTGAGAGTAAATGGTGTGGAATTTTCCGGACGTGCCCTGTTCCCAGAAAAATGCTCATAACTCCCTCACCGGAGGTCGGATCTGGACGGTTTTTACGTCGTTGGAAAGCTTACTCAAGGAGCTTTCAAAACGGATTAGGACATTTCTTATTCCGAGGCCTTCTGGTGCCCCGAAATTACACCGGAAGCCTTCGATCCTCGTTTCTCGATCTCGGTGGTCGGTCTTTTGAAATCGCGTGGTGCGGATAAAATGCGCGTAACTCCCTCGTTACATGTCGGATTGGGTCGATTTTTACTTCATTGGAAAGGCGAGTCAGTCCTCTTCGAAATCCTTCAGGAAACATCGCATTCCGAGGCCGTTTGGGCCTCCAAAAGTGGGGTGAGAGTAAATGGGGTGGAATTTTCCTAACGTGCCCTGTTCCCAGAAAAACGCTCATAACTCCCTCACCGGAGGTCGGATCTGGACAATTTTTATGTCGTTGGAAAGCTTACTCGAGGAGCTTTCAAAACGGATCAGGATATTTCTGATTCCGAGGCCGTCTGGTGCCCCGAAAGGACACCGGAATCCTTCGATCCTCGTTTCTCGATCTCGGTGGTCGGTCTTTCGAAATCGCGTGGTGCGGATAAAACGCGCGTAACTCCCTCGTTACATGTCGGATTGGGTCGATTTTTACTTCATTGGAAAGGCGAGTCAGTGCTCTTCGAAATCCTTCAGGAAGCGTCGCATTCTGGGGCCGTTTGGGCCTCCAAAAGTGGGGCGAGAGTAAATGGTGCGGAATTTTCCCGACGTGCCCTGTTCCCAGAAAAATGATCATAACTCCCTCACCGGAGGTCGGATCTGAACGATTTTTACGTCGTTGGAAAGCTTACTCGAGGAGCTTTCAAAACAGATCAGGACATTTCTGATTCTGAGGCTGTCTGGTGCCCCGAAAGGACACCGGAAGCCTTCGATCCTCGTTTCTCGATCTCGGTGGTCGGTCTTTCGAAATCGCGTGGTGCGGATAAAATGTGTGTAACTCCCTCGTTACATGTCGGATTGGGTCGATTTTTACTTCATTGGAAATGCGAGTCAGTGCTCTTCGAAATCCTTCAGGAAGCGTCGCATTCCGAGGCCGTTTGGGCCTCCAAAAGTGGGACGAGAGTAAATGGTGCGGAATTTTCCTGACGTGCCCTGTTCCCAGAAAAATGCTCATAACTCCCTCACTGGAGGTCGGATCTGGACGATTTTTACGTCTTTGGAAAGCTTACTCCAGGAGCTTTCAAAACGGATCAGGACATTTCTGATTCCGAGGCCGTCTGGTGCCCTGAAAGGACACCGGAAGCCTTCGATCCTCGTTTCTCGATCTCGGTGGTCGGTCTTTCGAAATCGCGTGGTGCGGATAAAACACGCGTAACTCCCTCGTTACATGTCGGATTGGGTCGATTTCTACTTCATTGGAAAGGCGAGTCAGTGCTCTTCGAAATCCTTCAGGAAGCGTCGCATTCCGAGGCCGTTTGGGCCTCCAAAAGTGGGATGAGAGTAAATGGTGTGGAATTTTCCCGACGTGCCCTGTTCCCAGAAAAATGCTCATAACTCCCTCACCGGAGGTCGGATCTGGACGATTTTTACGTCGTTGGAAAGCTTACTCGAGGAGCTTTCAAAACGGATCAGGACATTTCTGATTCCGAGGCCATCTGGTGCCCCGAAAGGACACCGGAATCCTTCGATCCTCGTTTCTCGATCTCGGTGGTCGGTCTTTCGAAATCGCGTGGTGCGGATAAAACGCGCGTAACTCCCTCGTTACATGTCGGATTGGGTCGATTTTTACTTCATTGGAAAGACGAGTCAGTGCTCTTCGAAATCCTTCAGGAAGCGTCGCATTCTGAGGCCGTTTGGGCCTCCAAAAGTGGGACGAGAGTAAATGGTGTGGAATTTTCCCGACGTGCCTTGTTCCCAGAAAAATGCTCATAACTCCCTCACCGGAGGTCGGATCTGGACGATTTTTACGTCGTTGGAAAGCTTACTCGAGGATCTTTCAAAACGGATCAGGACATTTTAGATTCTGAGGCCGTCTGGTGCCCCGAAAGGACACCGGAAGCCTTCGATCCTCGTTTCTCAATCTCGGTGGTCGGTCTTTCGAAATCGCGTGGTGCGGATAAAACGCGCGTAACTCCCTCGTTACATGTCGGATTGGGTCGATTTTTACTTCGTTGGAAAGTCGAGTCAGTGCTCTTCGAAATCCTTTAGGAAGTGTCGCATTCCGAGGCCGTTTGGGCCTCCAAAAGTGGGGCGAGAGTAAATGGTGCAGAATTTTCCCTACGTGCCCTGTTCCCAGAAAAATGCTCATAACTCCCCCACCGGAGGTCGGATCTGGACGATTTTTACGTCGTTGGAAAGCTTACTCGAGAAGCTTTCAAAACGGATCAGGACATTTCTGATTCCGAGGCCGTCTGGTGCCCTAAAAGAACACCGGAAGCCTTCGATCCTCATTTCTCGATCTCGGTGGTCGGTCTTTCGAAATCGCGTGGTGCGGATAAAACGCGCGTAACTCCCTCGTTACATGTCGGATTGGGTCGATTTTTACTTCATTGGAAAGACGAGTCAGTGCTCTTCGAAATCCTTCAGGAAGCGTCGCATTCCGAGGCCGTTTGGGCCTCCAAAAGTGGGACGAGAGTAAATGGTGCGGAATTTTCCCGACGTGCCGTGTTCCCAGATAAACGCTCATAACTCCCTCACCGGAGGTCGGATCTGGACGATTTTTACGTCGTTGGAAAGCTTACTCGAGGAGCTTTCAAAACGGATGAAGACATTTCTGATTCTGAGGCCGTATGGTGCCCCGAAAGGACACCGGAAGCCTTCGATCCTCGTTTCTCGATCTCGGTGGTCGGTCTTTTGAAATCGCGTGGTGCGGATAAAACGCTCGTAACTCCCTCGTTACATGTCGGATTGGGTCGATTTTTACTTCATTGGAAAGGCGAGTCAGTGCTCTTCGAAATCCTTGAGGAAGCGTCGCATTCCGAGGCCGTTTCGGCCTCCAAAAGTGGTGCGAGAGTAAATGGTGCGGAATTTTCCTGACGTGCCCTGTTCCCAGAAAAATGCTCATAACTCCCTCACCGGAGGTCGGATCTGGACGATTTTTACGTCGTTGGAAAGCTTACTCGAGGAGCTTTCAAAACAGATCAGGACATTTTAGATTCCGAGGCCGTCTGGTGCCCCAAAAGGATACCGGAAGCCTTCGATCCTCGTTTCTCGATCTCGGTGGTCGGTCTTTCGAAATCGCGTGGTGCGGATAAAACGCGCGTAACTCCCTCGTTACATGTCGGCTTGGGTCGATTTTTACTTCATTGGAAAGACGAGTCAGTGCTCTTCGAAATCCTTCAGGAAGCGTCGCATTCCGAGGCCGTTTGGGCCTCCAAAAGTGGGACGAGAGTAAATGGTGCGGAATTTTCCCGACGTGCCGTGTTCCCAGAAAAACGCTCATAACTCCCTCACCGGAGGTCGGATCTGGACGATTTTTACGTCGTTGGAAAGCTTACTCGAGGAGCTTTCAAAACGGATCAGGACATTTCTGATTCCGAGGCCATCTGGTGCCCCAAAAGGACACCGGAATCCTTCGATCCTCGTTTCTCGATCTCGGTGGTCGGTCTTTCGAAATCGCGTGGTGCGGATAAAACGCGCGTAACTCCCTCGTTACATGTCGGATTGGGTCGATTTTTACTTCATTGGAAAGGAGAGTCAGTGCTCTTCGAAATCCTTCAGGAAGCGTCGCATTCTGAGGCCGTTTGGGCCTCCAAAAGTGGGACGAGAGTAAATGGTGCGGAATTTTCCCGACGTGCCCTGTTCCCAGAAAAATGCTCATAACTCCCTCACCGGAGGTCGGATCTGGACCATTTTTACGTCGTTGGAAAGCTTACTCGAGGAGCTTTCAAAACGGATCAGGACATTTCTGATTCCGAGGCCGTCTGGTGCCCCGAAAGGACACCGGAAGCCTTCGATCCTCGTTTCTCGATCTCGGTGGTCGGTCTTTCGAAATCGCGTGGTGCGGATAAAACGCGCGTAACTCCCTCGTTACATGTCGGATTGGGTCGATTTTTACTTCATTGGAAAGGCGAGTCAGTGCTCTTCGAAATCCTTCAGGAAGCGTCGCATTCTGAGGCCGTTTGGGCCTCCAAAAGTGGGATGAGAGTAAATGGTGTGGAATTTTCCCGACGTGCCCTGTTCCCAGAAAAATGCTCATAACTCCCTCACCGGAGGTCGGATCTGGACGATTTTTACGTCGTTGGAAAGCTTACTCGAGGAGCTTTCAAAACGGATCAGGACATTTCTGATTCCGAGGCCATCTGGTGCCCCGAAAGGACACCGGAATCCTTCGATCCTCGTTTCTCGATCTCGGTGGTCGGTCTTTCGAAATCGCGTGGTGCGGATAAAACGCGCGTAACTCCCTCGTTACATGTCGGATTGGGTCGATTTTTACTTCATTGGAAAGACGAGTCAGTGCTCTTCGAAATCCTTCAGGAAGCGTCGCATTCTGAGGCCGTTTGGGCCTCCAAAAGTGGGACGAGAGTAAATGGTGTGGAATTTTCCCGACGTGCCTTGTTCCCAAAAAAATGCTCATAACTCCCTCACCGGAGGTCGGATCTGGACGATTTTTACGTCGTTGGAAAGCTTACTCGAGGATCTTTCAAAACGGATCAGGACATTTTAGATTCTGAGGCCGTCTGGTGCCCCGAAAGGACACCGGAAGCCTTCGATCCTCGTTTCTCAATCTCGGTGGTCGGTCTTTCGAAATCGCGTGGTGCGGATAAAACGCGATAACTCCCTCGTTACATGTCGGATTGGGTCGATTTTTACTTCATTGGAAAGGCGAGTCAGTGCTCTTCGAAATCCTTCTGGAAGCGTCGCATTCCGAGGCCGTTTGGGCCTCCAAAAGTGGGGTGAGAGTAAATGGTGCGGAATTTTCCCGACGTGCCCTGTTCCTAGAAAAATCCTCAT
The DNA here is from genome assembly GCA_037074715.1 of Magnolia kwangsiensis. Taxonomy (NCBI): domain Eukaryota; kingdom Viridiplantae; phylum Streptophyta; class Magnoliopsida; order Magnoliales; family Magnoliaceae; genus Magnolia; species Magnolia kwangsiensis. Next base: position 258,513 of record CM073583.1, read on the forward strand.
AACACCCTCACCGAAGGTCGGATCTGGACGGTTTTTACGTCGTTGGAGAGCTTACTCGAGGAGCTTTCAAAACGGATCAGGACATTTCTGATTCTGAGGCCGTCTGGTGCCCCGAAAGGACACCGGAAGCCTTCGATCCTCGTTTCTCAATCTCGGTGGTCGGTCTTTCGAAATCGCGTGGTGCGGATAAAACGCGCGTAACTCCCTCGTTACATGTCGGATTGGGTCGATTTTTACTTCATTGGAAAGGCGAGTCAGTGCTCTTCGAAATCCTTCAGGAAGCGTCGCTTTCCGAGGCCGTTTGGGCCTCCAAAAGTGGGGCGAGAGTAAACGGTGCAGAATTTTCCCGACGTGCCCTGTTCCCAGAAAAACGCTCATAACTCCCTCACCGAAGGTCGGATCTGGACGGTTTTTACGTCGTTGGAGAGCTTACTCGAGGAGCTTTCAAAACGGATCAGGACATTTCTGATTCTGAGGCCGTCTGGTGCCCCGAAAGGACACCGGAAGCCTTCAATCCTCGTTTCTCAATCTCGGTGGTCGGTCTTTCGAAATCGCGTGGTGCGGATAAAACGCGCGTAACTCCCTCGTTACATGTCGGATTGGGTCGATTTTTACTTCATTGGAAAGGCGAGTCAGTTCTCTTCGAAATCCTTCAGGAAGCGTCGCATTCCGAGGCTGTTTGGGCCTCCAAAAGTGGGGCGAGAGTAAATGGTGCAGAATTTTCCCTACGTGCCCTGTTCCCAGAAAAATCCTCATAACACCCTCACCGAAGGTCGGATCTGGACGGTTTTTACGTCGTTGGAGAGCTTACTCGAGGAGCTTTCAGAACGGATCAGGACATTTCTGATTCTGAGGCCGTCTGGTGCCCCGAAAGGACACTGGAATCCTTCGATTCTCGTTTCTCGATCTCGGTGGTCGGTCTTTCGAAATCGCGTGGTGCGGATAAAACGCGCGTAACTCCCTCGTTACATGTCGGATTGGGTCGATTTTTACTTCATTGGAAAGGCGAGTCAGTGCTCTTCGAAATCCTTCTGGAAGCGTCGCATTCCGAGGACGTTTGGGCCTCCAAAAGTGGGGCGAGAGTAAATGGTGCGGAATTTTCCCGACGTGCCCTGTTCCCAGAAAAATGCTCATAACTCCCTCACCGGAGGTCGGATCTGGACGGTTTTTACGTCGTTGGAAAGCTTACTCAAGGAGCTTTCAAAACGGATTAGGACATTTCTTATTCCGAGGCCTTCTGGTGCCCCGAAATTACACCGGAAGCCTTCGATCCTCGTTTCTCGATCTCGGTGGTCGGTCTTTTGAAATCGCGTGGTGCGGATAAAATGCGCGTAACTCCCTCGTTACATGTCGGATTGGGTCGATTTTTACTTCATTGGAAAGGCGAGTCAGTCCTCTTCGAAATCCTTCAGGAAACATCGCATTCCGAGGCCGTTTGGGCCTCCAAAAGTGGGGTGAGAGTAAATGGGGTGGAATTTTCCTAACGTGCCCTGTTCCCAGAAAAACGCTCATAACTCCCTCACCGGAGGTCGGATCTGGACAATTTTTATGTCGTTGGAAAGCTTACTCGAGGAGCTTTCAAAACGGATCAGGATATTTCTGATTCCGAGGCCGTCTGGTGCCCCGAAAGGACACCGGAATCCTTCGATCCTCGTTTCTCGATCTCGGTGGTCGGTCTTTCGAAATCGCGTGGTGCGGATAAAACGCGCGTAACTCCCTCGTTACATGTCGGATTGGGTCGATTTTTACTTCATTGGAAAGGCGAGTCAGTGCTCTTCGAAATCCTTCAGGAAGCGTCGCATTCTGGGGCCGTTTGGGCCTCCAAAAGTGGGGCGAGAGTAAATGGTGCGGAATTTTCCCGACGTGCCCTGTTCCCAGAAAAATGATCATAACTCCCTCACCGGAGGTCGGATCTGAACGATTTTTACGTCGTTGGAAAGCTTACTCGAGGAGCTTTCAAAACAGATCAGGACATTTCTGATTCTGAGGCTGTCTGGTGCCCCGAAAGGACACCGGAAGCCTTCGATCCTCGTTTCTCGATCTCGGTGGTCGGTCTTTCGAAATCGCGTGGTGCGGATAAAATGTGTGTAACTCCCTCGTTACATGTCGGATTGGGTCGATTTTTACTTCATTGGAAATGCGAGTCAGTGCTCTTCGAAATCCTTCAGGAAGCGTCGCATTCCGAGGCCGTTTGGGCCTCCAAAAGTGGGACGAGAGTAAATGGTGCGGAATTTTCCTGACGTGCCCTGTTCCCAGAAAAATGCTCATAACTCCCTCACTGGAGGTCGGATCTGGACGATTTTTACGTCTTTGGAAAGCTTACTCCAGGAGCTTTCAAAACGGATCAGGACATTTCTGATTCCGAGGCCGTCTGGTGCCCTGAAAGGACACCGGAAGCCTTCGATCCTCGTTTCTCGATCTCGGTGGTCGGTCTTTCGAAATCGCGTGGTGCGGATAAAACACGCGTAACTCCCTCGTTACATGTCGGATTGGGTCGATTTCTACTTCATTGGAAAGGCGAGTCAGTGCTCTTCGAAATCCTTCAGGAAGCGTCGCATTCCGAGGCCGTTTGGGCCTCCAAAAGTGGGATGAGAGTAAATGGTGCGGAATTTTCCCGACGTGCCCTGTTCCCAGAAAAACGCTCATAACTCCCTCACCGGAGGTCGGATCTGGACGATTTTTACGTCGTTGGAAAGCTTGCTCGAGGAGCTTTCAAAACAGATCAGGACATTTTAGATTCCGAGGCCGTCTGGTGCCCCGAAAGGACACCGGAAGCCTTCGATCCTCGTTTCTCGATCTCGGTGGTCGGTCTTTCGAAATCGCGTGGTGCGGATAAAACGCGCGTAACTCCCTCGTTACATGTCGGATTGGGTCGATTTTTACTTCATTAGAAAGGCGAGTCAGTGCTCTTCGAAATCCTTCAGGAAGCGTCGCATTCCGAGGCCGTTTGGGCCTCCAAAAGTGGGGCGAGAGTAAATGGTGCAGAATTTTCCCGACGTGCCCTGTTCCCAGAAAAATGCTCATAACTCCCTCACCGGAGGTCGGATCTGGACGATTTTTATGTCGTTGGAAAGCTTACTCGAGGAGCTTTCAAAACGGATCAGGACATTTCTAATTCCGAGGCCGTCTGGTGCCCTAAAAGGACACCGGAAGCCTTCGATCCTCGTTTCTCGGTCTCGGTGGTCGGTCTTTCGAAATCGCGTGGTGCGGATAAAACGCGCGTAACTCCCTCGTTACATGTCGGATTGGGTCGATTTTTACTTCATTGGAAAGACGAGTCAGTGCTCTTCGAAATCCTTCAGGAAGCGTCGCATTCTGAGGCCGTTTGGGCCTCCAAAAGTGGGACGAGAGTAAATGGTGTGGAATTTTCCCGACGTGCCTTGTTCCCAGAAAAATGCTCATAACTCCCTCACCGGAGGTCGGATCTGGACGATTTTTACGTCGTTGGAAAGCTTACTCGAGGAGCTTTCAAAACGGATTAGGACATTTTAGATTCTGAGGCCGTCTGGTGCCCCGAAAGGACACCGGAAGCCTTCGATCCTCGTTTCTCGATCTCGGTGGTCGGTCTTTCGAAATCGCGTGGTGCGGATAAAACGCGCGTAACTCCCTCGTTACATGTCGGATTGGGTCGATTTTTACTTCATTGGAAAGGCGAGTCAGTTCTCTTCGAAATCCTTCAGGAAGCGTCGCATTCCGAGGCTGTTTGGGCCTCCAAATGTGGGGCGAGAGTAAATGGTGCAGAATTTTCCCTACGTGCCCTGTTCCCAGAAAAATGCTCATAACTCCCTCACCGGAGGTCGGATCTGGACGATTTTTACGTCGTTGGAAAGCTTACTCGAGGAGCTTTCAAAACGGATCAGGACATTTCTGATTCCGAGGCCGTCTGGTGCCCTAAAAGGACACCGGAAGCCTTCGATCCTCGTTTCTCGATCTCGGTGGTCGGTCTTTCGAAATCGCGTGGTGCGGATAAAACGCGCGTAACTCCCTCGTTACATGTCGGATTGGGTCGATTTTTACTTCATTGGAAAGACGAGTCAGTGCTCTTCGAAATCCTTCAGGAAGCGTCACATTCCGAGGCCGTTTGGGCCTCCAAAAGTGGGACGAGAGTAAATGGTGCGGAATTTTCCCGACGTGCCGTGTTCCCAGAAAAATGCTCATAACTCCCTCACCGGAGGTCGGATCTGGACGATTTTTACGTCGTTGGAAAGCTTACTCGAGGATCTTTCAAAACGGATCAGGACATTTTAGATTCTGAGGCCGTCTGGTGCCCCGAAAGGACACCGGAAGCCTTCAATCCTCGTTTCTCAATCTCGGTGGTCGGTCTTTCGAAATCGCGTGGTGCGGATAAAACGCGCGTAACTCCCTCGTTACATGTCGGATTGGGTCGATTTTTACTTCGTTGGAAAGTCGAGTCAGTGCTCTTCGAAATCCTTTAGGAAGTGTCGCATTCCGAGGCCGTTTGGGCCTCCAAAAGTGGGGCGAGAGTAAATGGTGCAGAATTTTCCCTACGTGCCCTGTTCCCAGAAAAATGCTCATAACTCCCCCACCGGAGGTCGGATCTAGACGATTTTTACGTCGTTGGAAAGCTTACTCGAGAAGCTTTCAAAACGGATCAGGACATTTCTGATTCCGAGGCCGTCTGGTGCCCTAAAAGAACACCGGAAGCCTTCGATCCTCATTTCTCGATCTCGGTGGTCGGTCTTTCGAAATCGCGTGGTGCGGATAAAACGCGCGTAACTCCCTCGTTACATGTCGGATTGGGTCGATTTTTACTTCATTGGAAAGACGAGTCAGTGCTCTTCGAAATCCTTCAGGAAGCGTCGCATTCCGAGGCCGTTTGGGCCTCCAAAAGTGGGACGAGAGTAAATGGTGCGGAATTTTCCCGACGTGCCGTGTTCCCAGATAAACGCTCATAACTCCCTCACCGGAGGTCGGATCTGGACGATTTTTACGTCGTTGGAAAGCTTACTCGAGGAGCTTTCAAAACGGATGAAGACATTTCTGATTCTGAGGCCGTATGGTGCCCCGAAAGGACACCGGAAGCCTTCGATCCTCGTTTCTCGATCTCGGTGGTCGGTCTTTTGAAATCGCGTGGTGCGGATAAAACGCTCGTAACTCCCTCGTTACATGTCGGATTGGGTCGATTTTTACTTCATTGGAAAGGCGAGTCAGTGCTCTTCGAAATCCTTGAGGAAGCGTCGCATTCCGAGGCCGTTTCGGCCTCCAAAAGTGGTGCGAGAGTAAATGGTGCGGAATTTTCCTGACGTGCCCTGTTCCCAGAAAAATGCTCATAACTCCCTCACCGGAGGTCGGATCTGGACGATTTTTACGTCGTTGGAAAGCTTACTCGAGGAGCTTTCAAAACAGATCAGGACATTTTAGATTCCGAGGCCGTCTGGTGCCCCAAAAGGATACCGGAAGCCTTCGATCCTCGTTTCTCGATCTCGGTGGTCGGTCTTTCGAAATCGCGTGGTGCGGATAAAACGCGCGTAACTCCCTCGTTACATGTCGGATTGGGTCGATTTTTACTTCATTGGAAAGACGAGTCAGTGCTCTTCGAAATCCTTCAGGAAGCGTCGCATTCCGAGGCCGTTTGGGCCTCCAAAAGTGGGACGAGAGTAAATGGTGCGGAATTTTCCCGACGTGCCGTGTTCCCAGAAAAACGCTCATAACTCCCTCACCGGAGGTCGGATCTGGACGATTTTTACGTCGTTGGAAAGCTTACTCGAGGAGCTTTCAAAACGGATCAGGACATTTCTGATTCCGAGGCCATCTGGTGCCCCAAAAGGACACCGGAATCCTTCGATCCTCGTTTCTCGATCTCGGTGGTCGGTCTTTCGAAATCGCGTGGTGCGGATAAAACGCGCGTAACTCCCTCGTTACATGTCGGATTGGGTCGATTTTTACTTCATTGGAAAGGAGAGTCAGTGCTCTTCGAAATCCTTCAGGAAGCGTCGCATTCTGAGGCCGTTTGGGCCTCCAAAAGTGGGACGAGAGTAAATGGTGCGGAATTTTCCCGACGTGCCCTGTTCCCAGAAAAATGCTCATAACTCCCTCACCGGAGGTCGGATCTGGACCATTTTTACGTCGTTGGAAAGCTTACTCGAGGAGCTTTCAAAACGGATCAGGACATTTCTGATTCCGAGGCCGTCTGGTGCCCCGAAAGGACACCGGAAGCCTTCGATCCTCGTTTCTCGATCTCGGTGGTCGGTCTTTCGAAATCGCGTGGTGCGGATAAAACGCGCGTAACTCCCTCGTTACATGTCGGATTGGGTCGATTTTTACTTCATTGGAAAGGCGAGTCAGTGCTCTTCGAAATCCTTCAGGAAGCGTCGCATTCTGAGGCCGTTTGGGCCTCCAAAAGTGGGATGAGAGTAAATGGTGTGGAATTTTCCCGACGTGCCCTGTTCCCAGAAAAATGCTCATAACTCCCTCACCGGAGGTCGGATCTGGACGATTTTTACGTCGTTGGAAAGCTTACTCGAGGAGCTTTCAAAACGGATGAGGACATTTCTGATTCTGAGGCCGTATGTTGCCCCGAAAGGACACCGGAAGCCTTCAATCCTCGTTTCTCGATCTCGGTGGTCGGTCTTTCGAAATCGCGTGGTGCAGATAAAACGTGCATAACTCCCTCGTTACATGTCGGATTGGGTCAATTTTTACTTCATTGGAAAGGCGAGTCAGTGCTCTTCGAAATCCTTCAGGAAGCATCGCATTCTGAGGCCGTTTGGGCCTCGAAAAGTGGGGTGAGAGTAAATGGTGCGGAATTTTCCCGACGTGCCCTGTTCCCAGAAAAACGCTCATAACTCCCTCACCGGAGGTCGGATCTGGACGATTTGTACGTCGTTGGAAAGCTTACTCGAGGAGCTTTCAAAACGGATCAGGACATTTCTGATTCTGAGGCCGTCTGGTGCCCCGAAAGGACACCGGAAGCCTTCGATCCTCGTTTCTCGATCTCGGTGGTCGGTCTTTCGAAATCGCGTGGTGCGGATAAAACGCGCGTAACTCCCTCGTTACATGTCGGATTAGGTCGATTTTTACTTCATTGGAAAGGCGAGTCAGTGCTCTTCGAAATCCTTCTGGAAGCGTCGCATTCCGAGGCCGTTTGGGCCTCCAAAAGTGGGGTGAGAGTAAATGGTGCGGAATTTTCCCGACGTGCCCTGTTCCTAGAAAAATCCTCATAACACCCTCACCGAAGGTCGGATCTGGACGGTTTTTACGTCGTTGGAGAGCTTACTCGAGGAGCTTTCAAAACGGATCAGGACATTTCTGATTCTGAGGCCGTCTGGTGCCCCGAAAGGACACCGGAAGCCTTCGATCCTCGTTTCTCAATCTCGGTGGTCGGTCTTTCGAAATCGCGTGGTGCGGATAAAACGCGCGTAACTCCCTCGTTACATGTCGGATTGGGTCGATTTTTACTTCATTGGAAAGGCGAGTCAGTGCTCTTCGAAATCCTTCAGGAAGCGTCGCTTTCCGAGGCCGTTTGGGCCTCCAAAAGTGGGGCGAGAGTAAACGGTGCAGAATTTTCCCGACGTGCCCTGTTCCCAGAAAAACGCTCATAACTCCCTCACCGAAGGTCGGATCTGGACGGTTTTTACGTCGTTGGAGAGCTTACTCGAGGAGCTTTCAAAACGGATCAGGACATTTCTGATTCTGAGGCCGTCTGGTGCCCCGAAAGGACACCGGAAGCCTTCAATCCTCGTTTCTCAATCTCGGTGGTCGGTCTTTCGAAATCGCGTGGTGCGGATAAAACGCGCGTAACTCCCTCGTTACATGTCGGATTGGGTCGATTTTTACTTCATTGGAAAGGCGAGTCAGTTCTCTTCGAAATCCTTCAGGAAGCGTCGCATTCCGAGGCTGTTTGGGCCTCCAAAAGTGGGGCGAGAGTAAATGGTGCAGAATTTTCCCTACGTGCCCTGTTCCCAGAAAAATCCTCATAACACCCTCACCGAAGGTCGGATCTGGACGGTTTTTACGTCGTTGGAGAGCTTACTCGAGGAGCTTTCAGAACGGATCAGGACATTTCTGATTCTGAGGCCGTCTGGTGCCCCGAAAGGACACTGGAATCCTTCGATTCTCGTTTCTCGATCTCGGTGGTCGGTCTTTCGAAATCGCGTGGTGCGGATAAAACGCGCGTAACTCCCTCGTTACATGTCGGATTGGGTCGATTTTTACTTCATTGGAAAGGCGAGTCAGTGCTCTTCGAAATCCTTCTGGAAGCGTCGCATTCCGAGGACGTTTGGGCCTCCAAAAGTGGGGCGAGAGTAAATGGTGCGGAATTTTCCCGACGTGCCCTGTTCCCAGAAAAATGCTCATAACTCCCTCACCGGAGGTCGGATCTGGACGGTTTTTACGTCGTTGGAAAGCTTACTCAAGGAGCTTTCAAAACGGATTAGGACATTTCTTATTCCGAGGCCTTCTGGTGCCCCGAAATTACACCGGAAGCCTTCGATCCTCGTTTCTCGATCTCGGTGGTCGGTCTTTTGAAATCGCGTGGTGCGGATAAAATGCGCGTAACTCCCTCGTTACATGTCGGATTGGGTCGATTTTTACTTCATTGGAAAGGCGAGTCAGTCCTCTTCGAAATCCTTCAGGAAACATCGCATTCCGAGGCCGTTTGGGCCTCCAAAAGTGGGGTGAGAGTAAATGGGGTGGAATTTTCCTAACGTGCCCTGTTCCCAGAAAAATGCTCATAACTCCCTCACCGGAGGTCGGATCTGGACAATTTTTATGTCGTTGGAGAGCTTACTCGAGGAGCTTTCAAAACGGATCAGGATATTTCTGATTCCGAGGCCGTCTGGTGCCCCGAAAGGACACCGGAATCCTTCGATCCTCGTTTCTCGATCTCGGTGGTCGGTCTTTCGAAATCGCGTGGTGCGGATAAAACGCGCGTAACTCCCTCGTTACATGTCGGATTGGGTCGATTTTTACTTCATTGGAAAGGCGAGTCAGTGCTCTTCGAAATCCTTCAGGAAGCGTCGCATTCTGGGGCCGTTTGGGCCTCCAAAAGTGGGGCGAGAGTAAATGGTGCGGAATTTTCCCGACGTGCCCTGTTCCCAGAAAAATGATCATAACTCCCTCACCGGAGGTCGGATCTGAACGATTTTTACGTCGTTGGAAAGCTTAATCGAGGAGCTTTCAAAACAGATCAGGACATTTCTGATTCTGAGGCTGTCTGGTGCCCCGAAAGGACACCGGAAGCCTTCGATCCTCGTTTCTCGATCTCGGTGGTCGGTCTTTCGAAATCGCGTGGTGCGGATAAAATGTGTGTAACTCCCTCGTTACATGTCGGATTGGGTCGATTTTTACTTCATTGGAAATGCGAGTCAGTGCTCTTCGAAATCCTTCAGGAAGCGTCGCATTCCGAGGCCGTTTGGGCCTCCAAAAGTGGGACGAGAGTAAATGGTGCGGAATTTTCCTGACGTGCCCTGTTCCCAGAAAAATGCTCATAACTCCCTCACTGGAGGTCGGATCTGGACGATTTTTACGTCTTTGGAAAGCTTACTCCAGGAGCTTTCAAAACGGATCAGGACATTTCTGATTCCGAGGCCGTCTGGTGCCCTGAAAGGACACCGGAAGCCTTCGATCCTCGTTTCTCGATCTCGGTGGTCGGTCTTTCGAAATCGCGTGGTGCGGATAAAACACGCGTAACTCCCTCGTTACATGTCGGATTGGGTCGATTTCTACTTCATTGGAAAGGCGAGTCAGTGCTCTTCGAAATCCTTCAGGAAGCGTCGCATTCCGAGGCCGTTTGGGCCTCCAAAAGTGGGATGAGAGTAAATGGTGCGGAATTTTCCCGACGTGCCCTGTTCCCAGAAAAACGCTCATAACTCCCTCACCGGAGGTCGGATCTGGACGATTTTTACGTCGTTGGAAAGCTTGCTCGAGGAGCTTTCAAAACAGATCAGGACATTTTAGATTCCGAGGCCGTCTGGTGCCCCGAAAGGACACCGGAAGCCTTCGATCCTCGTTTCTCGATCTCGGTGGTCGGTCTTTCGAAATCGCGTGGTGCGGATAAAACGCGCGTAACTCCCTCGTTACATGTCGGATTGGGTCGATTTTTACTTCATTAGAAAGGCGAGTCAGTGCTCTTCGAAATCCTTCAGGAAGCGTCGCATTCCGAGGCCGTTTGGGCCTCCAAAAGTGGGGCGAGAGTAAATGGTGCAGAATTTTCCCGACGTGCCCTGTTCCCAGAAAAATGCTCATAACTCCCTCACCGGAGGTCGGATCTGGACGATTTTTATGTCGTTGGAAAGCTTACTCGAGGAGCTTTCAAAACGGATCAGGACATTTCTAATTCCGAGGCCGTCTGGTGCCCTAAAAGGACACCGGAAGCCTTCGATCCTCGTTTCTCGGTCTCGGTGGTCGGTCTTTCGAAATCGCGTGGTGCGGATAAAACGCGCGTAACTCCCTCGTTACATGTCGGATTGGGTCGATTTTTACTTCATTGGAAAGACGAGTCAGTGCTCTTCGAAATCCTTCAGGAAGCGTCGCATTCTGAGGCCGTTTGGGCCTCCAAAAGTGGGACGAGAGTAAATGGTGTGGAATTTTCCCGACGTGCCTTATTCCCAGAAAAATGCTCATAACTCCCTCACCGGAGGTCGGATCTGGACGATTTTTACGTCGTTGGAAAGCTTACTCGAGGAGCTTTCAAAACGGATTAGGACATTTTAGATTCTGAGGCCGTCTGGTGCCCCGAAAGGACACCGGAAGCCTTCGATCCTCGTTTCTCGATGTCGGTGGTCGGTCTTTCGAAATCGCGTGGTGCGGATAAAACGCGCGTAACTCCCTCGTTACATGTCGGATTGGGTCGATTTTTACTTCATTGGAAAGGCGAGTCAGTTCTCTTCGAAATCCTTCAGGAAGCGTCGCATTCCGAGGCTGTTTGGGCCTCCAAAAGTGGGGCGAGAGTAAATGGTGCAGAATTTTCCCTACGTGCCCTGTTCCCAGAAAAATGCTCATAACTCCCTCACCGGAGGTCGGATCTGGACGATTTTTACGTCGTTGGAAAGCTTACTCGAGGAGCTTTCAAAACGGATCAGGACATTTCTGATTCCGAGGCCGTCTGGTGCCCTAAAAGGACACCGGAAGCCTTCGATCCTCGTTTCTCGATCTCGGTGGTCGGTCTTTCGAAATCGCGTGGTGCGGATAAAACGCGCGTAACTCCCTCGTTACATGTCGGATTGGGTCGATTTTTACTTCATTGGAAAGACGAGTCAGTGCTCTTCGAAATCCTTCAGGAAGCGTCACATTCCGAGGCCGTTTGGGCCTCCAAAAGTGGGACGAGAGTAAATGGTGCGGAATTTTCCCGACGTGCCGTGTTCCCAGAAAAATGCTCATAACTCCCTCACCGGAGGTCGGATCTGGACGATTTTTACGTCGTTGGAAAGCTTACTCGAGGATCTTTCAAAACGGATCAGGACATTTTAGATTCTGAGGCCGTCTGGTGCCCCGAAAGGACACCGGAAGCCTTCAATCCTCGTTTCTCAATCTCGGTGGTCGGTCTTTCGAAATCGCGTGGTGCGGATAAAACGCGCGTAACTCCCTCGTTACATGTCGGATTGGGTCGATTTTTACTTCGTTGGAAAGTCGAGTCAGTGCTCTTCGAAATCCTTTAGGAAGTGTCGCATTCCGAGGCCGTTTGGGCCTCCAAAAGTGGGGCGAGAGTAAATGGTGCAGAATTTTCCCTACGTGCCCTGTTCCCAGAAAAATGCTCATAACTCCCCCACCGGAGGTCGGATCTAGACGATTTTTACGTCGTTGGAAAGCTTACTCGAGAAGCTTTCAAAACGGATCAGGACATTTCTGATTCCGAGGCCGTCTGGTGCCCTAAAAGAACACCGGAAGCCTTCGATCCTCATTTCTCGATCTCGGTGGTCGGTCTTTCGAAATCGCGTGGTGCGGATAAAACGCGCGTAACTCCCTCGTTACATGTCGGATTGGGTCGATTTTTACTTCATTGGAAAGACGAGTCAGTGCTCTTCGAAATCCTTCAGGAAGCGTCGCATTCCGAGGCCGTTTGGGCCTCCAAAAGTGGGACGAGAGTAAATGGTGCGGAATTTTCCCGACGTGCCGTGTTCCCAGATAAACGCTCATAACTCCCTCACCGGAGGTCGGATCTGGACGATTTTTACGTCGTTGGAAAGCTTACTCGAGGAGCTTTCAAAACGGATGAAGACATTTCTGATTCTGAGGCCGTATGGTGCCCCGAAAGGACACCGGAAGCCTTCGATCCTCGTTTCTCGATCTCGGTGGTCGGTCTTTTGAAATCGCGTGGTGCGGATAAAACGCTCGTAACTCCCTCGTTACATGTCGGATTGGGTCGATTTTTACTTCATTGGAAAGGCGAGTCAGTGCTCTTCGAAATCCTTGAGGAAGCGTCGCATTCCGAGGCCGTTTCGGCCTCCAAAAGTGGTGCGAGAGTAAATGGTGCGGAATTTTCCTGACGTGCCCTGTTCCCAGAAAAATGCTCATAACTCCCTCACCGGAGGTCGGATCTGGACGATTTTTACGTCGTTGGAAAGCTTACTCGAGGAGCTTTCAAAACAGATCAGGACATTTTAGATTCCGAGGCCGTCTGGTGCCCCAAAAGGATACCGGAAGCCTTCGATCCTCGTTTCTCGATCTCGGTGGTCGGTCTTTCGAAATCGCGTGGTGCGGATAAAACGCGCGTAACTCCCTCGTTACATGTCGGATTGGGTCGATTTTTACTTCATTGGAAAGACGAGTCAGTGCTCTTCGAAATCCTTCAGGAAGCGTCGCATTCCGAGGCCGTTTGGGCCTCCAAAAGTGGGACGAGAGTAAATGGTGCGGAATTTTCCCGACGTGCCGTGTTCCCAGAAAAACGCTCATAACTCCCTCATCGGAGGTCGGATCTGGACGATTTTTACGTCGTTGGAAAGCTTACTCGAGGAGCTTTCAAAACGGATCAGGACATTTCTGATTCCGAGGCCATCTGGTGCCCCAAAAGGACACCGGAATCCTTCGATCCTCGTTTCTCGATCTCGGTGGTCGGTCTTTCGAAATCGCGTGGTGCGGATAAAACGCGCGTAACTCCCTCGTTACATGTCGGATTGGGTCGATTTTTACTTCATTGGAAAGGAGAGTCAGTGCTCTTCGAAATCCTTCAGGAAGCGTCGCATTCTGAGGCCGTTTGGGCCTCCAAAAGTGGGACGAGAGTAAATGGTGCGGAATTTTCCCGACGTGCCCTGTTCCCAGAAAAATGCTCATAACTCCCTCACCGGAGGTCGGATCTGGACCATTTTTACGTCGTTGGAAAGCTTACTCGAGGAGCTTTCAAAACGGATCAGGACATTTCTGATTCCGAGGCCGTCTGGTGCCCCGAAAGGACACCGGAAGCCTTCGATCCTCGTTTCTCGATCTCGGTGGTCGGTCTTTCGAAATCGCGTGGTGCGGATAAAACGCGCGTAACTCCCTCGTTACATGTCGGATTGGGTCGATTTTTACTTCATTGGAAAGGCGAGTCAGTGCTCTTCGAAATCCTTCAGGAAGCGTCGCATTCTGAGGCCGTTTGGGCCTCCAAAAGTGGGATGAGAGTAAATGGTGTGGAATTTTCCCGACGTGCCCTGTTCCCAGAAAAATGCTCATAACTCCCTCACCGGAGGTCGGATCTGGACGATTTTTACGTCGTTGGAAAGCTTACTCGAGGAGCTTTCAAAACGGATGAGGACATTTCTGATTCTGAGGCCGTATGTTGCCCCGAAAGGACACCGGAAGCCTTCAATCCTCGTTTCTCGATCTCGGTGGTCGGTCTTTCGAAATCGCGTGGTGCAGATAAAACGTGCATAACTCCCTCGTTACATGTCGGATTGGGTCAATTTTTACTTCATTGGAAAGGCGAGTCAGTGCTCTTCGAAATCCTTCAGGAAGCATCGCATTCTGAGGCCGTTTGGGCCTCGAAAAGTGGGGTGAGAGTAAATGGTGCGGAATTTTCCCGACGTGCCCTGTTCCCAGAAAAACGCTCATAACTCCCTCACCGGAGGTCGGATCTGGACGATTTGTACGTCGTTGGAAAGCTTACTCGAGGAGCTTTCAAAACGGATCAGGACATTTCTGATTCTGAGGCCGTCTGGTGCCCCGAAAGGACACCGGAAGCCTTCGATCCTCGTTTCTCGATCTCGGTGGTCGGTCTTTCGAAATCGCGTGGTGCGGATAAAACGCGCGTAACTCCCTCGTTACATGTCGGATTAGGTCGATTTTTACTTCATTGGAAAGGCGAGTCAGTGCTCTTCGAAATCCTTCTGGAAGCGTCGCATTCCGAGGCCGTTTGGGCCTCCAAAAGTGGGGTGAGAGTAAATGGTGCGGAATTTTCCCGACGTGCCCTGTTCCTAGAAAAATCCTCATAACACCCTCACCGAAGGTCGGATCTGGACGGTTTTTACGTCGTTGGAGAGCTTACTCGAGGAGCTTTCAAAACGGATCAGGACATTTCTGATTCTGAGGCCGTCTGGTGCCCCGAAAGGACACCGGAAGCCTTCGATCCTCGTTTCTCAATCTCGGTGGTCGGTCTTTCGAAATCGCGTGGTGCGGATAAAACGCGCGTAACTCCCTCGTTACATGTCGGATTGGGTCGATTTTTACTTCATTGGAAAGGCGAGTCAGTGCTCTTCGAAATCCTTCAGGAAGCGTCGCTTTCCGAGGCCGTTTGGGCCTCCAAAAGTGGGGCGAGAGTAAACGGTGCAGAATTTTCCCGACGTGCCCTGTTCCCAGAAAAACGCTCATAACTCCCTCACCGAAGGTCGGATCTGGACGGTTTTTACGTCGTTGGAGAGCTTACTCGAGGAGCTTTCAAAACGGATCAGGACATTTCTGATTCTGAGGCCGTCTGGTGCCCCGAAAGGACACCGGAAGCCTTCAATCCTCGTTTCTCAATCTCGGTGGTCGGTCTTTCGAAATCGCGTGGTGCGGATAAAACGCGCGTAACTCCCTCGTTACATGTCGGATTGGGTCGATTTTTACTTCATTGGAAAGGCGAGTCAGTTCTCTTCGAAATCCTTCAGGAAGCGTCGCATTCCGAGGCTGTTTGGGCCTCCAAAAGTGGGGCGAGAGTAAATGGTGCAGAATTTTCCCTACGTGCCCTGTTCCCAGAAAAATCCTCATAACACCCTCACCGAAGGTCGGATCTGGACGGTTTTTACGTCGTTGGAGAGCTTACTCGAGGAGCTTTCAGAACGGATCAGGACATTTCTGATTCTGAGGCCGTCTGGTGCCCCGAAAGGACACTGGAATCCTTCGATTCTCGTTTCTCGATCTCGGTGGTCGGTCTTTCGAAATCGCGTGGTGCGGATAAAACGCGCGTAACTCCCTCGTTACATGTCGGATTGGGTCGATTTTTACTTCATTGGAAAGGCGAGTCAGTGCTCTTCGAAATCCTTCTGGAAGCGTCGCATTCCGAGGACGTTTGGGCCTCCAAAAGTGGGGCGAGAGTAAATGGTGCGGAATTTTCCCGACGTGCCCTGTTCCCAGAAAAATGCTCATAACTCCCTCACCGGAGGTCGGATCTGGACGGTTTTTACGTCGTTGGAAAGCTTACTCAAGGAGCTTTCAAAACGGATTAGGACATTTCTTATTCCGAGGCCTTCTGGTGCCCCGAAATTACACCGGAAGCCTTCGATCCTCGTTTCTCGATCTCGGTGGTCGGTCTTTTGAAATCGCGTGGTGCGGATAAAATGCGCGTAACTCCCTCGTTACATGTCGGATTGGGTCGATTTTTACTTCATTGGAAAGGCGAGTCAGTCCTCTTCGAAATCCTTCAGGAAACATCGCATTCCGAGGCCGTTTGGGCCTCCAAAAGTGGGGTGAGAGTAAATGGGGTGGAATTTTCCTAACGTGCCCTGTTCCCAGAAAAACGCTCATAACTCCCTCACCGGAGGTCGGATCTGGACAATTTTTATGTCGTTGGAAAGCTTACTCGAGGAGCTTTCAAAACGGATCAGGATATTTCTGATTCCGAGGCCGTCTGGTGCCCCGAAAGGACACCGGAATCCTTCGATCCTCGTTTCTCGATCTCGGTGGTCGGTCTTTCGAAATCGCGTGGTGCGGATAAAACGCGCGTAACTCCCTCGTTACATGTTGGATTGGGTCGATTTTTACTTCATTGGAAAGGCGAGTCAGTGCTCTTCGAAATCCTTCAGGAAGCGTCGCATTCTGGGGCCGTTTGGGCCTCCAAAAGTGGGGCGAGAGTAAATGGTGCGGAATTTTCCCGACGTGCCCTGTTCCCAGAAAAATGATCATAACTCCCTCACCGGAGGTCGGATCTGAACGATTTTTACGTCGTTGGAAAGCTTACTCGAGGAGCTTTCAAAACAGATCAGGACATTTCTGATTCTGAGGCTGTCTGGTGCCCCGAAAGGACACCGGAAGCCTTCGATCCTCGTTTCTCGATCTCGGTGGTCGGTCTTTCGAAATCGCGTGGTGCGGATAAAATGTGTGTAACTCCCTCGTTACATGTCGGATTGGGTCGATTTTTACTTCATTGGAAATACGAGTCAGTGCTCTTCGAAATCCTTCAGGAAGCGTCGCATTCCGAGGCCGTTTGGGCCTCCAAAAGTGGGACGAGAGTAAATGGTGCGGAATTTTCCTGACGTGCCCTGTTCCCAGAAAAATGCTCATAACTCCCTCACTGGAGGTCGGATCTGGACGATTTTTACGTCTTTGGAAAGCTTACTCCAGGAGCTTTCAAAACGGATCAGGACATTTCTGATTCCGAGGCCGTCTGGTGCCCTGAAAGGACACCGGAAGCCTTCGATCCTCGTTTCTCGATCTCGGTGGTCGGTCTTTCGAAATCGCGTGGTGCGGATAAAACACGCGTAACTCCCTCGTTACATGTCGGATTGGGTCGATTTCTACTTCATTGGAAAGGCGAGTCAGTGCTCTTCGAAATCCTTCAGGAAGCGTCGCATTCCGAGGCCGTTTGGGCCTCCAAAAGTGGGATGAGAGTAAATGGTGCGGAATTTTCCCGACGTGCCCTGTTCCCAGAAAAACGCTCATAACTCCCTCACCGGAGGTCGGATCTGGACGATTTTTACGTCGTTGGAAAGCTTGCTCGAGGAGCTTTCAAAACAGATCAGGACATTTTAGATTCCGAGGCCGTCTGGTGCCCCGAAAGGACACCGGAAGCCTTCGATCCTCGTTTCTCGATCTCGGTGGTCGGTCTTTCGAAATCGCGTGGTGCGGATAAAACGCGCGTAACTCCCTCGTTACATGTCGGATTGGGTCGATTTTTACTTCATTAGAAAGGCGAGTCAGTGCTCTTCGAAATCCTTCAGGAAGCGTCGCATTCCGAGGCCGTTTGGGCCTCCAAAAGTGGGGCGAGAGTAAATGGTGCAGAATTTTCCCGACGTGCCCTGTTCCCAGAAAAATGCTCATAACTCCCTCACCGGAGGTCGGATCTGGACGATTTTTATGTCGTTGGAAAGCTTACTCGAGGAGCTTTCAAAACGGATCAGGACATTTCTAATTCCGAGGCCGTCTGGTGCCCTAAAAGGACACCGGAAGCCTTCGATCCTCGTTTCTCGGTCTCGGTGGTCGGTCTTTCGAAATCGCGTGGTGCGGATAAAACGCGCGTAACTCCCTCGTTACATGTCGGATTGGGTCGATTTTTACTTCATTGGAAAGACGAGTCAGTGCTCTTCGAAATCCTTCAGGAAGCGTCACATTCTGAGGCCGTTTGGGCCTCCAAAAGTGGGACGAGAGTAAATGGTGTGGAATTTTCCCGACGTGCCTTGTTCCCAGAAAAATGCTCATAACTCCCTCACCGGAGGTCGGATCTGGACGATTTTTACGTCGTTGGAAAGCTTACTCGAGGAGCTTTCAAAACGGATTAGGACATTTTAGATTCTGAGGCCGTCTGGTGCCCCGAAAGGACACCGGAAGCCTTCGATCCTCGTTTCTCGATGTCGGTGGTCGGTCTTTCGAAATCGCGTGGTACGGATAAAACGCGCGTAACTCCCTCGTTACATGTCGGATTGGGTCGATTTTTACTTCATTGGAAAGGCGAGTCAGTTCTCTTCGAAATCCTTCAGGAAGCGTCGCATTCCGAGGCTGTTTGGGCCTCCAAAAGTGGGGCGAGAGTAAATGGTGCAGAATTTTCCCTACGTGCCCTGTTCCCAGAAAAATGCTCATAACTCCCTCACCGGAGGTCGGATCTGGACGATTTTTACGTCGTTGGAAAGCTTACTCGAGGAGCTTTCAAAACGGATCAGGACATTTCTGATTCCGAGGCCGTCTGGTGCCCTAAAAGGACACCGGAAGCCTTCGATCCTCGTTTCTCGATCTCGGTGGTCGGTCTTTCGAAATCGCGTGGTGCGGATAAAACGCGCGTAACTCCCTCGTTACATGTCGGATTGGGTCGATTTTTACTTCATTGGAAAGACGAGTCAGTGCTCTTCGAAATCCTTCAGGAAGCGTCACATTCCGAGGCCGTTTGGGCCTCCAAAAGTGGGACGAGAGTAAATGGTGCGGAATTTTCCCGACGTGCCGTGTTCCCAGAAAAATGCTCATAACTCCCTCACCGGAGGTCGGATCTGGACGATTTTTACGTCGTTGGAAAGCTTACTCGAGGATCTTTCAAAACGGATCAGGACATTTTAGATTCTGAGGCCGTCTGGTGCCCCGAAAGGACACCGGAAGCCTTCAATCCTCGTTTCTCAATCTCGGTGGTCGGTCTTTCGAAATCGCGTGGTGCGGATAAAACGCGCGTAACTCCCTCGTTACATGTCGGATTGGGTCGATTTTTACTTCGTTGGAAAGTCGAGTCAGTGCTCTTCGAAATCCTTTAGGAAGTGTCGCATTCCGAGGCCGTTTGGGCCTCCAAAAGTGGGGCGAGAGTAAATGGTGCAGAATTTTCCCTACGTGCCCTGTTCCCAGAAAAATGCTCATAACTCCCCCACCGGAGGTCGGATCTAGACGATTTTTACGTCGTTGGAAAGCTTACTCGAGAAGCTTTCAAAACGGATCAGGACATTTCTGATTCCGAGGCCGTCTGGTGCCCTAAAAGAACACCGGAAGCCTTCGATCCTCATTTCTCGATCTCGGTGGTCGGTCTTTCGAAATCGCGTGGTGCGGATAAAACGCGCGTAACTCCCTCGTTACATGTCGGATTGGGTCGATTTTTACTTCATTGGAAAGACGAGTCAGTGCTCTTCGAAATCCTTCAGGAAGCGTCGCATTCCGAGGCCGTTTGGGCCTCCAAAAGTGGGACGAGAGTAAATGGTGCGGAATTTTCCCGACGTGCCGTGTTCCCAGATAAACGCTCATAACTCCCTCACCGGAGGTCGGATCTAGACGATTTTTACGTCGTTGGAAAGCTTACTCGAGGAGCTTTCAAAACGGATGAAGACATTTCTGATTCTGAGGCCGTATGGTGCCCCGAAAGGACACCGGAAGCCTTCGATCCTCGTTTCTCGATCTCGGTGGTCGGTCTTTTGAAATCGCGTGGTGCGGATAAAACGCTCGTAACTCCCTCGTTACATGTCGGATTGGGTCGATTTTTACTTCATTGGAAAGGCGAGTCAGTGCTCTTCGAAATCCTTGAGGAAGCGTCGCATTCCGAGGCCGTTTCGGCCTCCAAAAGTGGTGCGAGAGTAAATGGTGCGGAATTTTCCTGACGTGCCCTGTTCCCAGAAAAATGCTCATAACTCCCTCACCGGAGGTCGGATCTGGACGATTTTTACGTCGTTGGAAAGCTTACTCGAGGAGCTTTCAAAACAGATCAGGACATTTTAGATTCCGAGGCCGTCTGGTGCCCCAAAAGGATACCGGAAGCCTTCGATCCTCGTTTCTCGATCTCGGTGGTCGGTCTTTCGAAATCGCGTGGTGCGGATAAAACGCGCGTAACTCCCTCGTTACATGTCGGATTGGGTCGATTTTTACTTCATTGGAAAGACGAGTCAGTGCTCTTCGAAATCCTTCAGGAAGCGTCGCATTCCGAGGCCGTTTGGGCCTCCAAAAGTGGGACGAGAGTAAATGGTGCGGAATTTTCCCGACGTGCCGTGTTCCCAGAAAAACGCTCATAACTCCCTCACCGGAGGTCGGATCTGGACGATTTTTACGTCGTTGGAAAGCTTACTCGAGGAGCTTTCAAAACGGATCAGGACATTTCTGATTCCGAGGCCATCTGGTGCCCCAAAAGGACACCGGAATCCTTCGATCCTCGTTTCTCGATCTCGGTGGTCGGTCTTTCGAAATCGCGTGGTGCGGATAAAACGCGCGTAACTCCCTCGTTACATGTCGGATTGGGTCGATTTTTACTTCATTGGAAAGGAGAGTCAGTGCTCTTCGAAATCCTTCAGGAAGCGTCGCATTCTGAGGCCGTTTGGGCCTCCAAAAGTGGGACGAGAGTAAATGGTGCGGAATTTTCCCGACGTGCCCTGTTCCCAGAAAAATGCTCATAACTCCCTCACCGGAGGTCGGATCTGGACCATTTTTACGTCGTTGGAAAGCTTACTCGAGGAGCTTTCAAAACGGATCAGGACATTTCTGATTCCGAGGCCGTCTGGTGCCCCGAAAGGACACCGGAAGCCTTCGATCCTCGTTTCTCGATCTCGGTGGTCGGTCTTTCGAAATCGCGTGGTGCGGATAAAACGCGCGTAACTCCCTCGTTACATGTCGGATTGGGTCGATTTTTACTTCATTGGAAAGGCGAGTCAGTGCTCTTCGAAATCCTTCAGGAAGCGTCGCATTCTGAGGCCGTTTGGGCCTCCAAAAGTGGGATGAGAGTAAATGGTGTGGAATTTTCCCGACGTGCCCTGTTCCCAGAAAAATGCTCATAACTCCCTCACCGGAGGTCGGATCTGGACGATTTTTACGTCGTTGGAAAGCTTACTCGAGGAGCTTTCAAAACGGATGAGGACATTTCTGATTCTGAGGCCGTATGTTGCCCCGAAAGGACACCGGAAGCCTTCAATCCTCGTTTCTCGATCTCGGTGGTCGGTCTTTCGAAATCGCGTGGTGCAGATAAAACGTGCATAACTCCCTCGTTACATGTCGGATTGGGTCAATTTTTACTTCATTGGAAAGGCGAGTCAGTGCTCTTCGAAATCCTTCAGGAAGCATCGCATTCTGAGGCCGTTTGGGCCTCGAAAAGTGGGGTGAGAGTAAATGGTGCGGAATTTTCCCGACGTGCCCTGTTCCCAGAAAAACGCTCATAACTCCCTCACCGGAGGTCGGATCTGGACGATTTGTACGTCGTTGGAAAGCTTACTCGAGGAGCTTTCAAAACGGATCAGGACATTTCTGATTCTGAGGCCGTCTGGTGCCCCGAAAGGACACCGGAAGCCTTCGATCCTCGTTTCTCGATCTCGGTGGTCGGTCTTTCGAAATCGCGTGGTGCGGATAAAACGCGCGTAACTCCCTCGTTACATGTCGGATTAGGTCGATTTTTACTTCATTGGAAAGGCGAGTCAGTGCTCTTCGAAATCCTTCTGGAAGCGTCGCATTCCAAGGCCGTTTGGGCCTCCAAAAGTGGGGTGAGAGTAAATGGTGCGGAATTTTCCCGACGTGCCCTGTTCCTAGAAAAATCCTCATAACACCCTCACCGAAGGTCGGATCTGGACGGTTTTTACGTCGTTGGAGAGCTTACTCGAGGAGCTTTCAAAACGGATCAGGACATTTCTGATTCTGAGGCCGTCTGGTGCCCCGAAAGGACACCGGAAGCCTTCGATCCTCGTTTCTCAATCTCGGTGGTCGGTCTTTCGAAATCGCGTGGTGCGGATAAAACGCGCGTAACTCCCTCGTTACATGTCGGATTGGGTCAATTTTTACTTCATTGGAAAGGCGAGTCAGTGCTCTTCGAAATCCTTCAGGAAGCGTCGCTTTCCGAGGCCGTTTGGGCCTCCAAAAGTGGGGCGAGAGTAAACGGTGCAGAATTTTCCCGACGTGCCCTGTTCCCAGAAAAACGCTCATAACTCCCTCACCGAAGGTCGGATCTGGACGGTTTTTACGTCGTTGGAGAGCTTACTCGAGGAGCTTTCAAAACGGATCAGGACATTTCTGATTCTGAGGCCGTCTGGTGCCCCGAAAGGACACCGGAAGCCTTCAATCCTCGTTTCTCAATCTCGGTGGTCGGTCTTTCGAAATCGCGTGGTGCGGATAAAACGCGCGTAACTCCCTCGTTACATGTCGGATTGGGTCGATTTTTACTTCATTGGAAAGGCGAGTCAGTTCTCTTCGAAATCCTTCAGGAAGCGTCGCATTCCGAGGCTGTTTGGGCCTCCAAAAGTGGGGCGAGAGTAAATGGTGCAGAATTTTCCCTACGTGCCCTGTTCCCAGAAAAATCCTCATAACACCCTCACCGAAGGTCGGATCTGGACGGTTTTTACGTCGTTGGAGAGCTTACTCGAGGAGCTTTCAGAACGGATCAGGACATTTCTGATTCTGAGGCCGTCTGGTGCCCCGAAAGGACACTGGAATCCTTCGATTCTCGTTTCTCGATCTCGGTGGTCGGTCTTTCGAAATCGCGTGGTGCGGATAAAACGCGCGTAACTCCCTCGTTACATGTCGGATTGGGTCGATTTTTACTTCATTGGAAAGGCGAGTCAGTGCTCTTCGAAATCCTTCTGGAAGCGTCGCATTCCGAGGACGTTTGGGCCTCCAAAAGCGGGGCGAGAGTAAATGGTGCGGAATTTTCCCGACGTGCCCTGTTCCCAGAAAAATGCTCATAACTCCCTCACCGGAGGTCGGATCTCTACGATTTTTATGTCGTTGGAAAGCTTACTCGAGGAGCTTTCAAAATGGATAAGGACATTTCTGATTCTGAGGCTGTCTAGTACCCCGAAAGGACACCGGAAGCCTTCGATCCTCGTTTCTCGATCTCGGTGGTCGGTCTTTCGAAATCGCGTGGTGCGGATAAAACGCGCGTAACTCCCTCGTTACATGTCGGATTGGGTCGATTTTTACTTCATTGGAAAGGAGAGTCAGTGCTCTTCGAAATCCTTCAGGAAGCGTCGCATTCTGAGGCCGTTTGGGCCTCCAAAAGTGGGGCGAGAGTAAATGGTGCGGAATTTTCCCGACGTGCCCTATTCCCAGAAAAACGATCATAACTCCCTCACCGGAGGTCGGATCTGGACGATTTTTACGTCGTTGGAAAGCTTACTCGAGGAGCTTTCAAAACGGATGAGGACATTTCTGATTCTGAGGCCGTCTGGTGCCCTGAAAGGGCACCGGAAGCCTTCGATCCTCGTTTCTCGATGTCGGTGGTCGGTCTTTCGAAATCGCGTGGTGCGGATAAAACGCGCGTAACTCCCTCGTTACATGTCGGATTGGGTCGATTTTTACTTCATTGGAAAGGCGAGTCAGTTCTCTTCGAAATCCTTCAGGAAGCGTCGCATTCCGAGGCTGTTTGGGCCTCCAAAAGTGGGACGAGAGTAAATGGTGTGGAATTTTCCCGACGTGCCTTGTTCCCAGAAAAATGCTCATAACTCCCTCACCGGAGGTCGGATCTGGACGATTTTTACGTCGTTGGAAAGCTTACTCGAGGAGCTTTCAAAACGGATTAGGACATTTTAGATTCTGAGGCCGTCTGGTGCCCCGAAAGGACACCGGAAGCCTTCGATCCTCGTTTCTCGATGTCGGTGGTCGGTCTTTCGAAATCGCGTGGTGCGGATAAAACGCGCGTAACTCCCTCGTTACATGTCGGATTGGGTCGATTTTTACTTCATTGGAAAGGCGAGTCAGTTCTCTTCGAAATCCTTCAGGAAGCGTCGCATTCCGAGGCTGTTTGGGCCTCCAAAAGTGGGGCGAGAGTAAATGGTGCAGAATTTTCCCTACGTGCCCTGTTCCCAGAAAAATGCTCATAACTCCCTCACCGGAGGTCGGATCTGGACGATTTTTACGTCGTTGGAAAGCTTACTCGAGGAGCTTTCAAAACGGATCAGGACATTTCTGATTCCGAGGCCGTCTGGTGCCCTAAAAGGACACCGGAAGCCTTCGATCCTCGTTTCTCGATCTCGGTGGTCGGTCTTTCGAAATCGCGTGGTGCGGATAAAACGCGCGTAACTCCCTCGTTACATGTCGGATTGGGTCGATTTTTACTTCATTGGAAAGACGAGTCAGTGCTCTTCGAAATCCTTCAGGAAGCGTCACATTCCGAGGCCGTTTGGGCCTCCAAAAGTGGGACGAGAGTAAATGGTGCGGAATTTTCCCGACGTGCCGTGTTCCCAGAAAAATGCTCATAACTCCCTCACCGGAGGTCGGATCTGGACGATTTTTACGTCGTTGGAAAGCTTACTCGAGGATCTTTCAAAACGGATCAGGACATTTTAGATTCTGAGGCCGTCTGGTGCCCCGAAAGGACACCGGAAGCCTTCAATCCTCGTTTCTCAATCTCGGTGGTCGGTCTTTCGAAATCGCGTGGTGCGGATAAAACGCGCGTAACTCCCTCGTTACATGTCGGATTGGGTCGATTTTTACTTCGTTGGAAAGTCGAGTCAGTGCTCTTCGAAATCCTTTAGGAAGTGTCGCATTCCGAGGCCGTTTGGGCCTCCAAAAGTGGGGCGAGAGTAAATGGTGCAGAATTTTCCCTACGTGCCCTGTTCCCAGAAAAATGCTCATAACTCCCCCACCGGAGGTCGGATCTAGACGATTTTTACGTCGTTGGAAAGCTTACTCGAGAAGCTTTCAAAACGGATCAGGACATTTCTGATTCCGAGGCCGTCTGGTGCCCTAAAAGAACACCGGAAGCCTTCGATCCTCATTTCTCGATCTCGGTGGTCGGTCTTTCGAAATCGCGTGGTGCGGATAAAACGCGCGTAACTCCCTCGTTACATGTCGGATTGGGTCGATTTTTACTTCATTGGAAAGACGAGTCAGTGCTCTTCGAAATCCTTCAGGAAGCGTCGCATTCCGAGGCCGTTTGGGCCTCCAAAAGTGGGACGAGAGTAAATGGTGCGGAATTTTCCCGACGTGCCGTGTTCCCAGATAAACGCTCATAACTCCCTCACCGGAGGTCGGATCTAGACGATTTTTACGTCGTTGGAAAGCTTACTCGAGGAGCTTTCAAAACGGATGAAGACATTTCTGATTCTGAGGCCGTATGGTGCCCCGAAAGGACACCGGAAGCCTTCGATCCTCGTTTCTCGATCTCGGTGGTCGGTCTTTTGAAATCGCGTGGTGCGGATAAAACGCTCGTAACTCCCTCGTTACATGTCGGATTGGGTCGATTTTTACTTCATTGGAAAGGCGAGTCAGTGCTCTTCGAAATCCTTGAGGAAGCGTCGCATTCCGAGGCCGTTTCGGCCTCCAAAAGTGGTGCGAGAGTAAATGGTGCGGAATTTTCCTGACGTGCCCTGTTCCCAGAAAAATGCTCATAACTCCCTCACCGGAGGTCGGATCTGGACGATTTTTACGTCGTTGGAAAGCTTACTCGAGGAGCTTTCAAAACAGATCAGGACATTTTAGATTCCGAGGCCGTCTGGTGCCCCAAAAGGATACCGGAAGCCTTCGATCCTCGTTTCTCGATCTCGGTGGTCGGTCTTTCGAAATCGCGTGGTGCGGATAAAACGCGCGTAACTCCCTCGTTACATGTCGGATTGGGTCGATTTTTACTTCATTGGAAAGACGAGTCAGTGCTCTTCGAAATCCTTCAGGAAGCGTCGCATTCCGAGGCCGTTTGGGCCTCCAAAAGTGGGACGAGAGTAAATGGTGCGGAATTTTCCCGACGTGCCGTGTTCCCAGAAAAACGCTCATAACTCCCTCACCGGAGGTCGGATCTGGACGATTTTTACGTCGTTGGAAAGCTTACTCGAGGAGCTTTCAAAACGGATCAGGACATTTCTGATTCCGAGGCCATCTGGTGCCCCAAAAGGACACCGGAATCCTTCGATCCTCGTTTCTCGATCTCGGTGGTCGGTCTTTCGAAATCGCGTGGTGCGGATAAAACGCGCGTAACTCCCTCGTTACATGTCGGATTGGGTCGATTTTTACTTCATTGGAAAGGAGAGTCAGTGCTCTTCGAAATCCTTCAGGAAGCGTCGCATTCTGAGGCCGTTTGGGCCTCCAAAAGTGGGACGAGAGTAAATGGTGCGGAATTTTCCCGACGTGCCCTGTTCCCAGAAAAATGCTCATAACTCCCTCACCGGAGGTCGGATCTGGACCATTTTTACGTCGTTGGAAAGCTTACTCGAGGAGCTTTCAAAACGGATCAGGACATTTCTGATTCCGAGGCCGTCTGGTGCCCCGAAAGGACACCGGAAGCCTTCGATCCTCGTTTCTCGATCTCGGTGGTCGGTCTTTCGAAATCGCGTGGTGCGGATAAAACGCGCGTAACTCCCTCGTTACATGTCGGATTGGGTCGATTTTTACTTCATTGGAAAGGCGAGTCAGTGCTCTTCGAAATCCTTCAGGAAGCGTCGCATTCTGAGGCCGTTTGGGCCTCCAAAAGTGGGATGAGAGTAAATGGTGTGGAATTTTCCCGACGTGCCCTGTTCCCAGAAAAATGCTCATAACTCCCTCACCGGAGGTCGGATCTGGACGATTTTTACGTCGTTGGAAAGCTTACTCGAGGAGCTTTCAAAACGGATGAGGACATTTCTGATTCTGAGGCCGTATGTTGCCCCGAAAGGACACCGGAAGCCTTCAATCCTCGTTTCTCGATCTCGGTGGTCGGTCTTTCGAAATCGCGTGGTGCAGATAAAACGTGCATAACTCCCTCGTTACATGTCGGATTGGGTCAATTTTTACTTCATTGGAAAGGCGAGTCAGTGCTCTTCGAAATCCTTCAGGAAGCATCGCATTCTGAGGCCGTTTGGGCCTCGAAAAGTGGGGTGAGAGTAAATGGTGCGGAATTTTCCCGACGTGCCCTGTTCCCAGAAAAACGCTCATAACTCCCTCACCGGAGGTCGGATCTGGACGATTTGTACGTCGTTGGAAAGCTTACTCGAGGAGCTTTCAAAACGGATCAGGACATTTCTGATTCTGAGGCCGTCTGGTGCCCCGAAAGGACACCGGAAGCCTTCGATCCTCGTTTCTCGATCTCGGTGGTCGGTCTTTCGAAATCGCGTGGTGCGGATAAAACGCGCGTAACTCCCTCGTTACATGTCGGATTAGGTCGATTTTTACTTCATTGGAAAGGCGAGTCAGTGCTCTTCGAAATCCTTCTGGAAGCGTCGCATTCCAAGGCCGTTTGGGCCTCCAAAAGTGGGGTGAGAGTAAATGGTGCGGAATTTTCCCGACGTGCCCTGTTCCTAGAAAAATCCTCATAACACCCTCACCGAAGGTCGGATCTGGACGGTTTTTACGTCGTTGGAGAGCTTACTCGAGGAGCTTTCAAAACGGATCAGGACATTTCTGATTCTGAGGCCGTCTGGTGCCCCGAAAGGACACCGGAAGCCTTCGATCCTCGTTTCTCAATCTCGGTGGTCGGTCTTTCGAAATCGCGTGGTGCGGATAAAACGCGCGTAACTCCCTCGTTACATGTCGGATTGGGTCAATTTTTACTTCATTGGAAAGGCGAGTCAGTGCTCTTCGAAATCCTTCAGGAAGCGTCGCTTTCCGAGGCCGTTTGGGCCTCCAAAAGTGGGGCGAGAGTAAACGGTGCAGAATTTTCCCGACGTGCCCTGTTCCCAGAAAAACGCTCATAACTCCCTCACCGAAGGTCGGATCTGGACGGTTTTTACGTCGTTGGAGAGCTTACTCGAGGAGCTTTCAAAACGGATCAGGACATTTCTGATTCTGAGGCCGTCTGGTGCCCCGAAAGGACACCGGAAGCCTTCAATCCTCGTTTCTCAATCTCGGTGGTCGGTCTTTCGAAATCGCGTGGTGCGGGTAAAACGCGCGTAACTCCCTCGTTACATGTCGGATTGGGTCGATTTTTACTTCATTGGAAAGGCGAGTCAGTTCTCTTCGAAATCCTTCAGGAAGCGTCGCATTCCGAGGCTGTTTGGGCCTCCAAAAGTGGGGCGAGAGTAAATGGTGCAGAATTTTCCCTACGTGCCCTGTTCCCAGAAAAATCCTCATAACACCCTCACCGAAGGTCGGATCTGGACGGTTTTTACGTCGTTGGAGAGCTTACTCGAGGAGCTTTCAGAACGGATCGGGACATTTCTGATTCTGAGGCCGTCTGGTGCCCCGAAAGGACACTGGAATCCTTCGATTCTCGTTTCTCGATCTCGGTGGTCGGTCTTTCGAAATCGCGTGGTGCGGATAAAACGCGCGTAACTCCCTCGTTACATGTCGGATTGGGTCGATTTTTACTTCATTGGAAAGGCGAGTCAGTGCTCTTCGAAATCCTTCTGGAAGCGTCGCATTCCGAGGACGTTTGGGCCTCCAAAAGCGGGGCGAGAGTAAATGGTGCGGAATTTTCCCGACGTGCCCTGTTCCCAGAAAAATGCTCATAACTCCCTCACCGGAGGTCGGATCTCTACGATTTTTATGTCGTTGGAAAGCTTACTCGAGGAGCTTTCAAAATGGATAAGGACATTTCTGATTCTGAGGCTGTCTAGTACCCCGAAAGGACACCGGAAGCCTTCGATCCTCGTTTCTCGATCTCGGTGGTCGGTCTTTCGAAATCGCGTGGTGCGGATAAAACGCGCGTAACTCCCTCGTTACATGTCGGATTGGGTCGATTTTTACTTCATTGGAAAGGAGAGTCAGTGCTCTTCGAAATCCTTCAGGAAGCGTCCAATTCTGAGGCCGTTTGGGCCTCGAAAAGTGGGGTGAGAGTAAATGGTGCGGAATTTTCCCGACGTGCCCTGTTCCCAGAAAAATGCTCATAACTCCCTCACCGGAGGTCGGATCTCTACGATTTTTATGTCGTTGGAAAGCTTACTCGAGGAGCTTTCAAAATGGATAAGGACATTTCTGATTCTGAGGCTGTCTAGTACCCCGAAAGGACACCGGAAGCCTTCGATCCTCGTTTCTCGATCTCGGTGGTCGGTCTTTCGAAATCGCGTGGTGCAGATAAAACGTGCATAACTCCCTCGTTACATGTCGGATTGGGTCAATTTTTACTTCATTGGAAAGGCGAGTCAGTGCTCTTCGAAATCCTTCAGGAAGCATCGCATTCTGAGGCCGTTTGGGCCTCGAAAAGTGGGGTGAGAGTAAATGGTGCGGAATTTTCCCGATGTGCCCTGTTCCCAGAAAAACGCTCATAACTCCCTCACCGGAGGTCGGATCTGGACGATTTGTACGTCGTTGGAAAGCTTACTCGAGGAGCTTTCAAAACGGATCAGGACATTTCTGATTCTGAGGCCGTCTGGTGCCCCGAAAGGACACCGGAAGCCTTCGATCCTCGTTTCTCGATCTCGGTGGTCGGTCTTTCGAAATCGCGTGGTGCGGATAAAACGCGCGTAACTCCCTCGTTACATGTCGGATTAGGTCGATTTTTACTTCATTGGAAAGGCGAGTCAGTGCTCTTCGAAATCCTTCTGGAAGCGTCGCATTCCAAGGCCGTTTGGGCCTCCAAAAGTGGGACGAGAGTAAATGGTGCGGAATTTTCCCGACGTGCCCTGTTCCCAGAAAAATGCTCATAACTCCCTCACCGGAGGTCGGATCTGGACCATTTTTACGTCGTTGGAAAGCTTACTCGAGGAGCTTTCAAAACGGATCAGGACATTTCTGATTCCGAGGCCGTCTGGTGCCCCGAAAGGACACCGGAAGCCTTCGATCCTCGTTTCTCGATCTCGGTGGTCGGTCTTTCGAAATCGCGTGGTGCGGATAAAACGCGCGTAACTCCCTCGTTACATGTCGGATTGGGTCGATTTTTACTTCATTGGAAAGACGAGTCAGTGCTCTTCGAAATCCTTCAGGAAGCGTCGCATTCCGAGGACGTTTGGGCCTCCAAAAGTGGGGCGAGAGTAAATGGTGCGGAATTTTCCCGACGTGCCCTATTCCCAGAAAAACGATCATAACTCCCTCACCGGAGGTCGGATCTGGACGATTTTTACGTCGTTGGAAAGCTTACTCGAGGAGCTTTCAAAACGGATGAGGACATTTCTGATTCTGAGGCCGTCTGGTGCCCTGAAAGGGCACCGGAAGCCTTCGATCCTCATTTCTCGATCTCGGTGGTCGGTCTTTTGAAATCGCGTGGTGCGGATAAAACAAGCGTAACTCCCTCGTTACATGTCGGATTGGGTCGATTTTTACTTCATTGGAAAGGAGAGTCAGTGCTCTTCGAAATCCTTCAGGAAACGTCGCATTCCGAGGCCGTTTGGGCCTCCAAAAGTAGGGCGAGAGTAAATGGTGTGGAATTTTCCCGACGTGCTCTGTTCCCAGAAAAACGCTCATAACTCCCTCACCGGAGGTCGGATCTGGACGATTTTTACGTCGTTGGAAAGCTTACTCGAGGAGCTTTCAAAAAGGATAAGGACATTTCTGATTCCGAGGCCGTCTGGTACCCCGAAAGGACACTGGAAGCCTTCGATCCTCGTTTCTCGATCTCGGTGGTCGGTCTTTCGAAATCGCGTGGTGCGGATAAAACGCGCGTAACTCCCTCGTTACATGTCGGATTGGGTCGATTTTTACTTCATTGGAAAGGCGAGTCAGTGCTCTTCGAAATCCTTCAGGAAGCGTCCAATTCTGAGGCCGTTTGGGCCTCCAAAAGTGGGGCGAGAATAAATGGTGTGGAATTTTCCCGACGTGCCCTGTTCCCAGAAAAATGCTCATAACTCCCTCACCGGAGGTCGGATCTGGACGATTTTTACGTCGTTGGAAAGCTTACTCGAGGAGCTTTCAAAACGGATCAGGACATTTCTGATTCTGTGGCCGTCTGGTACCCCGAAAGGACACCGGAACCCTTCGATCCTCATTTCTCAATCTCGGTGGTCGGTCTTTCGAAATCGCGTGGTGCGGATAAAATGCGCGTAACTCCCTCGTTACATGTCGGATTGGGTCGATTTTTACTTCATTGGAAAGGCGAGTCAGTGCTCTTCGAAATCCTTCAGGAAGCGTCGCATTCTGAGGCCGTTTGGGCCTC
Source organism: Magnolia kwangsiensis (assembly GCA_037074715.1). Taxonomy (NCBI): domain Eukaryota; kingdom Viridiplantae; phylum Streptophyta; class Magnoliopsida; order Magnoliales; family Magnoliaceae; genus Magnolia; species Magnolia kwangsiensis. The sequence continues at coordinate 289,441 of CM073583.1, forward strand.
CAAAAGTGGGACGAGAGTAAATGGTGCGGAATTTTCCCGACGTGCCCTGTTCCCAGAAAAACGCACATAACTCCCTCACCGGAGGTCGGATCTGGACGATTTTTACGTCGTTGGAAAGCTTACTCGAGGAGCTTTCAAAACGGATAAGGACATTTCTGATTCCGAGGCCTTCTGGTGCCCCGAAAGGACACCGGAAGCCTTCGATCCTCGTTTCTCGATCTCGGTGGTCGGTCTTTTGAAATCGCGTGGTGCGGATAAAACACTCGTAACTCCCTCGTTACATGTCGGATTGGGTCGATTTTTACTTCATTGGAAAGGCGAGTCAGTGCTCTTCGAAATCCTTCAGGAAGCGTCGCATTCCGAGGCCGTTTGGGCCTCCAAAAGTGGGACGAGAGTAAATGGTGCGGAATTTTCCCGACGTGCCCTGTTCCCAGACAAACACTCATAACTCCCTCACCGGAGGTCGGATCTGGACGATTTTTATGTCGTTGGAAAGCTTACTCGAGGAGCTTTCAAAATGGATAAGGACATTTCTGATTCCGAGGCCGTCTGGTGCCCCGAAAGGACACTGGAAGCCTTCGATCCTCGTTTCTCGATCTCGGTGGTCGGTCTTTCGAAATTGCGTGGTGGGGATAAAATGCGCGTAACTCCCTCGTTACATGTCGGGTTGGGTCAATTTTTACTTCATTGGAAAGGCGAGTCAGTGCTCTTCGAAATCCCTCAGGAAGCGTCGCATTCCGAGGCCGTTTGGGCCTCCAAAAGTGGGGCGAGAGTAAATGGTGCGGAATTTTCCCGACGTGCCCTGTTCCCAGAAAAATGCTCATAACTCCCTCACCGGAGGTCGGATCTGGACGATTTTTATGTCGTTGGAAAGCTTACTCGAGTAGCTTTCAAAACGGATCAAGACATTTCTGATTCCGAGGCCATCTGGTATCCCAAAAGGACACCGGAAGCCTTCGATCCTCGTTTCTCGATCTCGGTGGTCGGTCTTTCGAAATCGCGTGGTGCGGATAAAACGCGCGTAACTCCCTCGTTACATGTCGGATTGGGTCGATTTTTACTTCATTGGAAAGGCGAGTCAGTGCTCTTCGAAATCCTTCAGGAAGCGTCACATTCGGAGGCCGTTTGGGCCTCCAAAAAGTGGGGCGAGAGTAAATGGTGCGGAATTTTTCCGACGTGCCCTGTTCCCAGAAAAATGCTCATAACTCCCTCACCGGAGGTCGGATCTGGACGATTTTTATGTCGTTGGAAAGATTACTCGAGGAGCTTTCAAAACGGATAAGGACATTTCTGATTCCGAGGCCGTCTGGTGCCCTGAAAGGGCACCGGAAGCCTTCGATCCTCGTTTCTCGATCTCGGTGGTCGGTCTTTCGAAATCGCGTGGTGCGGATAAAACGTGCGTAACTCCCTCGTTACATGTCGGATTGGGTCGATTTTTACTTCATTGGAAAGGCGAGTCAGTGCTCTTCGAAATCCTTTAGGAAGCGTCGCATTCCGAGGCCGTTTGGGCCTCCAAAAGTAGAGCGAGAGTAAATGGTCTGGAATTTTCCCAACGTGCCCTGTTCCCAGAAAAACGCTCATAACTCCCTCACCGGAGGTCGGATCTGGACGATTTTTACGTCGTTGGAAAGCTTACTCGAGGAGATTTTAAAACGGATAATGACATTTCTGATTCCGAGGCCGTATGGTGCCCCGAAAGGACACTGGAAGCCTTCGATCCTCGTTTCTCGATCTCGGTGGTCGGTCTTTCGAAATCGCGTGGTGCAGATAAAACGCGCGTAACTCCCTCGTTACATGTCGGATTGGGTCAATTTTTACTTCATTGGAAAGGCGAGTCAGTGCTCTTCGAAATCCTTCAGGAAGCGTCGCATTCAGAGGCCGTTTGGGCCTCCAAAAGTGGGGCGAGAGTAAATGGTACGGAATTTTCCCGACGTGCCCTGTTCCCAGAAAAACGCTCATAACTCCCTCACCGGAGGTCGGATCTGGACGATTTGTACGTCGTTGGAAAGCTTACTCGAGGAGCTTTCAAAACGGATCAGGACATTTCTGATTCTGAGGCCGTCTGGTACCCCGAAAGGACACCGGAAGCCTTCGATCCTCGTTTCTCGATCTTGGTGGTCGGTCTTTCGAAATCGCGTGGTGCGGATAAAACGCGCGTAACTCCCTCGTTACATGTCGGATTGGGTCGATTTTTACTTCATTGGAAAGGCGAGTCAGTGCTCTTCGAAATCCTTCTGGAAGCGTTGCATTCCGAGGCCGTTTGGGTCTCCAAAAGTGGGGCGAGAGTAAATGGTGCGGAATTTTCCCGACGTGCCCTGTTCCTAGAAAAACGCTCATAACTCCCTCACCGGAGGTCGGATCTGGACGATTTTTATGTCGTTGGAAAGCTTACTCGAGGAGCTTTCAAAATGGATAAGGACATTTCTGATTCTGAGGCCGTCTGGTGCCCCGAAAGGACACTGGAAGCCTTCGATCCTCGTTTCTCGATCTCGGTGGTCGGTCTTTCGAAATCGCGTGGTGGGGATAAAATGCGCGTAACTCCCTCGTTACATGTCGGGTTGGGTCAATTTTTACTTCATTGGAAAGGCGAGTCAGTGCTCTTCGAAATCCTTCAGGAAGCGTCGCATTCCGAGGCCGTTTGGGCCTCCAAAAGTGGGGCGAGAGTAAATGGTGCGGAATTTTCCCGACGTGCCCTGTTCCCAGAAAAATGCTCATAACTCCCTCACCGGAGGTCGGATCTGGACGATTTTTACGTCGTTGGAAAGCTTACTCGAGTAGCTTTCAAAACGGATCAGGACATTTCTGATTCCGAGGCCATCTGGTATCCCAAAAGGACACCGGAAGCCTTCGATCCTCGTTTCTCGATCTCGGTGGTCGGTCTTTCGAAATCGCGTGGTGCGGATAAAACGCGCGTAACTCCCTCGTTACATGTCGGATTGGGTCGATTTTTACTTCATTGGAAAGGCGAGTCAGTGCTCTTCAAAATCCTTCTGGAAGCGTCGCATTCCGAGGCCGTTTGGGCCTCCAAAAGTGGGATGAGAGTAAATGGTGCGGAATTTTCCCGACGTGCCCTGTTCCCAGAAAAACGCTCATAACTCCCTCACCGGAGGTCGGATCTGGACGATTTTTACGTCGTTGGAAAGCTTACTCGAGGAGCTTTCAAAACGGATCAGGACATTTTAGATTCCGAGGCCGTCTGGTGCCCCGAAAGGACACCGGAAGCCTTCGATCCTCGTTTCCCGATCTCGGTGGTCGGTCTTTCGAAATCGCGTGGTGCGGATAAAACGCGCGTAACTCCCTCGTTACATGTCGGATTGGGTCGATTTTTACTTCATTGGAAAGGCGAGTCAGTGCTCTTCGAAATCCTTCAGGAAGCGTCGCATTCGGAGGCCGTTTGGGCCTCCAAAAGTGGGGTGAGAGTAAATGGTACGGAATTTTCCCGACATGCCCTGTTCCCAGAAAAATGCTCATAACTCCCTCACCGGAGGTCGGATCTGGACGATTTTTACGTCGTTGGAAAGATTACTCGAGGAGCTTTCAAAACGGATCAGGACATTTCTGATTCCGAGGCCGTCTGGTGCCCTGAAAGGGCACCGGAAGCCTTCGATCCTCGTTTCTCGATCTCGGTGGTCGGTCTTTCGAAATCGCATGGTGCGGATAAAACGCGCGTAACTCCCTCGTTACATGTCGGATTGGGTCGATTTTTACTTCATTGGAAAGGCGAGTCAGTGCTCTTCGAAATCCTTTAGGAAGCGTCGCATTCCGAGGCCGTTTGGGCCTCCAAAAGTAGGGCGAGAGTAAATGGTGTGGAATTTTCCTGACGTGCCCTGTTCCCAGAAAAACGCTCATAACTCCCTCACCGGAGGTCGGATCTGGACGATTTTTACGTCGTTGGAAAGCTTACTCGAGGAGCTTTCAAAACGGATAAGGACATTTCTGATTCCGAGGCCGTCTGGTGCCCTAAAAGGACACTGGAACCCTTCGATCCTCGTTTCTCGATCTCCGTGGTCGGTCTTTCGAAATCGCGTGGTGCGGATAAAACGCGATAACTCCCTCGTTACATGTCGGATTGGGTCGATTTTTACTTCATTGGAAAGGCGAGTCAGTGCTCTTCGAAATCCTTTAGGAAGCGTCACATTCTGAGGCCGTTTGGGCCTCCAAAAGTGGGGCGAGAGTAAATGGTGTGGAATTTTCCCGACTTGCCCTGTTCCCAGAAAAATGCTCATAACTCCCTCACCGGAGGTCGGATCTGGACGATTTTTACGTCGTTGGAAAGCTTACTCGAGGAGCTTTCAAAACGGATCAGGACATTTCTGATTCCGAGGCCGTCTGGTGCCCCGAAAGGACACCGGAAGCCTTCGATCCTCGTTTCTCGATCTCGGTGGTCGGTCTTTCGAAATCGCGTGGTGCGGATAAAACGCGCGTAACTCCCTTGTTACATGTCGGATTGGGTCGATTTTTACTTCATTTTAAAGGCGAGTCAGTGCTCTTCGAAATCCTTCAGGAAGCGTCGCATTCTGAGGCCGTTTGGGCCTCCAAAAGTGGGGCGAGAGTAAATGGTGCGGAATTTTCTCGACGTGCCCTGTTCCCAGAAAAACGCTCATAACTCCCTCACCGGAGGTCGGATCTGGACGATTTTTACGTCGTTGGAAAGCTTACTCGAGGAGCTTTCAAAACGGATCAGGACATTTCTGATTCTGAGGCCGTCTGGTGCCCTGAAAGGGCACCGGAATCCTTCGATCCTCATTTCTCGATCTCGGTGGTCGGTCTTTTGAAATCGCGTGGTGCGGATAAAACGCGCGTAACTCCCTCGTTACGTGTCGGATTGGGTCGATTTTTACTTCATTGGAAAGGCGAGTCAGTGCTCTTCGAAATCCTTCAGGAAGCGTCGCATTCTGAGGCCGTTTGGGCCTCCAAAAGTGGGACGAGAGTAAATGGTGCGGAATTTTCCCGACGTGCCCTGTTCCCAGAAAAACGCACATAACTCCCTCACCGGAGGTCGGATCTGGACGATTTTTACGTCGTTGGAAAGCTTACTCGAGGAGCTTTCAAAACGGATAAGGACATTTCTGATTCTGAGGCCGTCTGGTGCCCCGAAAGGACACCGGAAGCCTTCGATCCTCGTTTCTCGATCTCGGTGGTCGGTCTTTTGAAATCGCGTGGTGCGGATAAAACGCTCGTTACTCCCTCGTTACATGTCGGATTGGGTCGATTTTTACTTCATTGGAAAGGCGAGTCAGTGCTCTTCGAAATCCTTCAGGAAGCGTCGCATTCCGAGGCCGTTTGGGCCTCCAAAAGTGGGACGAGAGTAAATGTTGCGGAATTTTCCCGACGTGCCCTGTTCCCAGAAAAACACTCATAACTCCCTCACCGGAGGTCGAATCTGGACGATTTTTATGTCGTTGGAAAGCTTACTCGAGGAGCTTTCAAAATGGATAAGGACATTTCTGATTCTGAGGCCGTCTGGTGCCCCGAAAGGACACTGGAAGCCTTCGATCCTCGTTTCTCGATCTCGGTGGTCGGTCTTTCGAAATCGCGTGGTGGGGATAAAATGCGCGTAACTCCCTCGTTACATGTCGGGTTGGGTCAATTTTTACTTCATTGGAAAGGCGAGTCAGTGCTCTTCGAAATCCTTCAGGAAGCGTCGCATTCCGAGGCCGTTTGGGCCTCCAAAAGTGGGGCGAGAGTAAATGGTGCGGAATTTTCCCGACGTGCCCTGTTCCCAGAAAAATGCTCATAACTCCCTCACCGGAGGTCGGATCTGGACGATTTTTACGTCGTTGGAAAGCTTACTCGAGGAGCTTTCAAAACGGATCAGGACATTTTAGATTCCGAGGCCGTCTGGTGCCCCGAAAGGACACCGGAAGCCTTCGATCCTCGTTTCTCGATCTCGGTGGTCGGTCTTTCGAAATCGCGTGGTGCGGATAAAACGCGCGTAACTCCCTCGTTACATGTCGGATTGGGTCGATTTTTACTTCATTGGAAAGGCGAGTCAGTGCTCTTCGAAATCCTTCAGGAAGCGTCGCATTCGGAGGCCGTTTGGGCCTCCAAAAGTGGGGCGAGAGTAAATGGTACGGAATTTTCCCGACATGCCCTGTTCCCAGAAAAATGCTCATAACTCCCTCACCGGAGGTCGGATCTGGACGATTTTTACGTCGTTGGAAAGATTACTCGAGGAGCTTTCAAAACGGATCAGGACATTTCTGATTCCGAGGCCGTCTGGTGCCCTGAAAGGGCACCGGAAGCCTTCGATCCTCGTTTCTCGATCTCGGTGGTCGGTCTTTCGAAATCGCATGGTGCGGATAAAACGCGCGTAACTCCCTCGTTACATGTCGGATTGGGTCGATTTTTACTTCATTGGAAAGGCGAGTCAGTGCTCTTCGAAATCCTTTAGGAAGCGTCGCATTCCGAGGCCGTTTGGGCCTCCAAAAGTAGGGCGAGAGTAAATGGTGTGGAATTTTCCTGACGTGCCCTGTTCCCAGAAAAACGCTCATAACTCCCTCACCGGAGGTCGGATCTGGACGATTTTTACGTCGTTGGAAAGCTTACTCGAGGAGCTTTCAAAACGGATAAGGACATTTCTGATTCCGAGGCCGTCTGGTGCCCTAAAAGGACACTGGAAGCCTTCGATCCTCGTTTCTCGATCTCCGTGGTCGGTCTTTCGAAATCGCGTGGTGCGGATAAAACGCGATAACTCCCTCGTTACATGTCGGATTGGGTCGATTTTTACTTCATTGGAAAGGCGAGTCAGTGCTCTTCGAAATCCTTTAGGAAGCGTCACATTCTGAGGCCGTTTGGGCCTCCAAAAGTGGGGCGAGAGTAAATGGTGTGGAATTTTCCCGACTTGCCCTGTTCCCAGAAAAATGCTCATAACTCCCTCACCGGAGGTCGGATCTGGACGATTTTTACGTCGTTGGAAAGCTTACTCGAGGAGCTTTCAAAACGGATCAGGACATTTCTGATTCCGAGGCCGTCTGGTGCCCCGAAAGGACACCGGAAGCCTTCGATCCTCGTTTCTCGATCTCGGTGGTCGGTCTTTCGAAATCGCGTGGTGCGGATAAAACGCGCGTAACTCCCTTGTTACATGTCGGATTGGGTCGATTTTTACTTCATTTTAAAGGCGAGTCAGTGCTCTTCGAAATCCTTCAGGAAGCGTCGCATTCTGAGGCCGTTTGGGCCTCCAAAAGTGGGGCGAGAGTAAATGGTGCGGAATTTTCTCGACGTGCCCTGTTCCCAGAAAAACGCTCATAACTCCCTCACCGGAGGTCGGATCTGGACGATTTTTACGTCGTTGGAAAGCTTACTCGAGGAGCTTTCAAAACGGATCAGGACATTTCTGATTCTGAGGCCGTCTGGTGCCCTGAAAGGGCACCGGAATCCTTCGATCCTCATTTCTCGATCTCGGTGGTCGGTCTTTTGAAATCGCGTGGTGCGGATAAAACGCGCGTAACTCCCTCGTTACGTGTCGGATTGGGTCGATTTTTACTTCATTGGAAAGGCGAGTCAGTGCTCTTCGAAATCCTTCAGGAAGCGTCGCATTCCGAGGCCGTTTGGGCCTCCAAAAGTAGGGCGAGAGTAAATGGTGTGGAATTTTCCCGACGTGCCCTGTTCACAGAAAAACGCTCATAACTCCCTCACCGGAGGTCGGATCTGGACGATTTTTACGTCGTTGGAAAGCTTACTCGAGGAGCTTTTAAAACGGATAATGACATTTCTGATTCCGAGGCCGTATGGTGCCCCGAAAGGACACTGGAAGCCTTCGATCCTCGTTTCTCGATCTCGGTGGTCGGTCTTTCGAAATCGCGTGGTGCAGATAAAATGCGCGTAACTCCCTCGTTACATGTCGGATTGGGTCAATTTTTACTTCATTGGAAAGGCGAGTCAGTGCTCTTCGAAATCCTTCAGGAAGCATTGCATTCCGAGGCCGTTTGGGCCTCCAAAAGTGGGGCGAGAGTAAATGGTGCGGAATTTTCCCGACGTGCCCTGTTCCCAGAAAAACGCTCATAACTCCCTCACCGGAGGTCGGATCTGGACAATTTTTACGTCGTAGGAAAGCTTACTCGAGGAGCTTTCAAAACGGATCAGGACATTTTAGATTCTGAGGCCGTCTGGTGCCCCGAAAGGACACCGGAAGCCTTCGATCCTCGTTTCTCGATCTCGGTGGTCGGTCTTTCGAAATCGCGTGGTGCGGATAAAACGCGCGTAACTCCCTCGTTACATGTCGGATTGGGTCGATTTTTACTTCATTGGAAAGGCGAGTCAGTGCTCTTCGAAATCCTTCAGGAAGCGTCGCATTCCGAGGCCGTTTGGGCCTCCAAAAGTGGGACGAGAGTAAATGGTACGGAATTCTCCCGACGTGCCCTGTTCCCAGAAAAACGCTCATAACTCCCTCACCGGAGGTCGGATCTCTACGATTTTTACGTCGTTGGAAAGCTTACTCGAGGAGATTTCAAAACGGATCAGGACATTTCTGATTCTGAGGCTGTCTAGTACCCCGAAAGGACACCGGAAGCCTTCGATCCTCGTTTCTCGATCTCGGTGGTCGGTCTTTCGAAATCGCGTGGTGCGGATAAAATGCGCGTAACTCCCTCGTTACATGTCGGATTGGGTCGATTTTTACTTCATTGGAAAGGCGAGTCAGTGCTCTTCGAAATCCTTCAGGAAGCGTCGCATTCTGAGGCCGTTTGGGCCTCCAAAAGTGGGACGAGAGTAAATGGTGCGGAATTTTCCCGACGTGCCCTGTTCCCAGAAAAATGCTCATAACTCCCTCACCGGAGGTCGGATCTGGACGATTTTTACGTCGTTGGAAAGCTTACTCGAGGAGCTTTCAAAACGGATCAGGACATTTCTGATTCTGAGGCCTTCTGGTACCCCGAAAGGACACCGGAAGCCTTCGATCCTCATTTCTCGATCTCGGTGGTCGGTCTTTCGAAATCGAGTGGTGCGGATAAAACGCGCGTAACTCCCTCGTTACATGTCGGATTGGGTCGATTTTTACTTCATTGGAAAGGCGAGTCAGTGCTCTTCAAAATCCTTCAGGAAGAATCGCATTCTGAGGCCGTTTGGGCCTCCAAAAGTGGGGCGAGAGTAAATGGTGTGGAATTTTCCCGACGTGCCCTGTTCCCAGAAAAATGCTCATAACTCCCTCACCGGAGGTCGGATCTGGACGATTTTTACGTCGTTGGAAAGCTTACTCGAGGAGCTTTCAAAACAGATCAGGACATTTCTGATTCCGAGGCCGTCTGTTGCCCCGAAAGGACACCGGAAGCCTTCGATCCTCGTTTCTCCATCTCGGTGGTCGGTCTTTCGAAATCGCGTGGTGCGGATAAAATGCGCGTAACTCCCTCGTTACATGTCGGATTGGGTCGATTTTTACTTCATTGGAAAGGCGAGTCAGTGCTCTTCGAAATCCTTCAGGAAGCGTCGCATTCTGAGGCCGTTTGGGCCTCCAAAAGTGGGACGAGAGTAAATGGTGTGGAATTTTCCCGACGTGCCCTGTTCCCAGAAAAACGCTCATAACTCCCTCACCGGAGGTCGGATCTGGACGATTTTTACGTCGTTGGAAAGCTTACTCGAGGAGCTTTCAAAAAGGATCAGGACATTTCTGATTCCGAGGCCGTCTGTTGCCCCGAAAGGCCACCGGAAGCCTTCGATCCTCGTTTCTCCATCTCGGTGGTCGGTCTTTCGAAATCGCGTGGTGCGGATAAAACGCGCGTAACTCCCTCGTTACATGTCGGATTGGGTCGATTTTTGCTTCATTGGAAAGGCGAGTCAGTGCTCTTCGAAATTCTTCTGGAAGCGTCGCATTCCGAGGCCGTTTGGGCCTCCAAAAGTGGGATGAGAGTAAATGGTGCGGAATTTTCCCGACGTGCCCTGTTCCCAGAAAAACGCTCATAACTCCCTCACTGGAGGTCGGATCTGGACGATTTTTACGTCGTTGGAAAGCTTACTCGAGGAGCTTTCAAAACGGATAAGGACATTTCTGATTCCGAGGCCGTCTGGTGCCCCGAAAAGACACTGGAAGCCTTCGATCCTCGTTTCTCGATCTCGGTGGTCGGTCTTTCAAAATCGCGTGGTGCGGATAAAACGCGCGTAACTCCCTCGTTACATGTCGGATTGGGTCGATTTTTACTTCATTGGAAAGGCGAGTCAGTGCTCTTCGAAATCCTTCAGGAAGCGTCGCATTCCGAGGCCGTTTGGGCCTCCAAAAGTGGGACGAGAGTAAATGGTGCGGAATTTTCCCGACGTGCCCTGTTCCCAGAAAAATGCTCATAACTCCCTCACCGGAGGTCAGATCTGGACGATTTTTACGTCGTTGGAAAGCTTACTCGAGGAGCTTTCAAAACGGATCAGGACATTTCTGATTCCGAGGCCGTCTGGTGCCCTGAAAGGACACCGGAAGCCTTCGATCCTCGTTTCTCGATCTCGGTGGTCGGTCTTTCGAAATCGCGTGGTGCGGATAAAACGCGCGTAACTCCCTCGTTACATGTCGGATTGGGTCGATTTTTACTTCATTGGAAAGGCGAGTCAGTGCTCTTCGAAATCCTTAAGGAAGCGTCGCATTCGGAGGCCGTTTGGGCCTCCAAAAGTGGGACGAGAGTAAATGGTGCGGAATTTTCCCGACGTGCCCTGTTCCCAGAAAAATGCTCATAACTCCCTCACCGGAGGTCGGATCTGGACGATTTTTACGTCGTTGGAAAGCTTACTCGAGGAGCTTTCAAAACGGATGAGGACATTTCTGATTCTGAGGCCGTCTGGTGCCCCGAAAGGACACCGGAAGCCTTCGATCCTCGTTTCTCGATCTCGGTGGTCGGTCTTTCGAAATCGCGTGGTGCGGATAAAATGCACGTAACTCCCTCGTTACATGTCGGATTGGGTCAATTTTTACTTCATTGGAAAGGCGAGTCAGTGCTCTTCGAAATCCTTCAGGAAGCGTCGCATTCCGAGGCCGTTTGGCCCTCCAAAAGTGGGGCGAGAGTAAATGGTGCGGAATTTTCCCGACGTGCCCTGTTCCTAGAAAAACGCTCATAACTCCCTCACTGGAGGTCGGATCTGGACGATTTTTACGTCTTTGGAAAGCTTACTCGAGGAGCTTTCAAAACAGATATGGACATTTCTGATTCCGAGGCCGTCTGGTGCCCTGAAAGGACACCGGAACCCTTCGATCCTCGTTTCTCGATCTCGGTGGTCGGTCTTTCGAAATCACGTGGTGCGGATAAAACGCGCGTAACTCCCTCGTTACATGTCAGATTGGGTCGATTTTTACTTCATTGGAAAGGCGAGTCAGTGCTCTTCGAAATCCTTCAGGAAGCGTCGCATTCTGAGGCCGTTTGGGCCTCCAAAAGTGGGATGAGAGTAAATGGTGCGGAATTTTCCCGACGTGCCCTGTTCCCAGAAAAATGCTCATAACTCCCTCACCGGAGGTCGGATCTGGACGATTTTTACGTCGTTGGAAAGCTTACTCGAGGAGCTTTCAAAACGGATCAGGACATTTCTGATTCTGAGGCTGTCTGGTGCCCCGAGAGGACACCGAAAGCCTTCGATCCTCGTTTCTCGATCTCGGTGGTCGGTCTTTCGAAATCGTGTGGTGCGGATAAAACGCGCGTAACTCCCTCGTTACATGTCGGATTGGGTCAATTTTTACTTCATTGGAAAGGCGAGTCAGTGCTCTTCGAAATCCTTCAGGAAGCGTCGCATTCCGAGGCCGTTTGGGCCTCCAAAAGTGGGACGAGAGTAAATGGTGCGGAATTTTCCCGACGTGCCCTGTTCCCAGAAAAATGCTCATAACTCCCTCACCGGAGGTCGGATCTGGACGATTTTTACGTCGTTGGAAAGCTTACTCGAGGAGCTTTCAAAACAGATCAGGACATTTCTGATTCTGAGGCCTTCTGGTGCCCTGAAAGGACACCGGAACCCTTCGATCCTCGTTTCTCGATCTCGGTGGTCGGTCTTTCGAAATCACGTGGTGCGGATAAAACGCGCGTAACTCCCTCGTTACATGTCAGATTGGGTCGATTTTTACTTCATTGGAAAGGCGAGTCAGTGCTCTTCGAAATCCTTCAGGAAGCGTCGCATTCTGAGGCCGTTTGGGCCTCCAAAAGTGGGGCAAGAGTAAATGGTGCGGAATTTTCCCGACGTGCCCTGTTCCCAGAAAAATGCTCATAACTCCCTCACCGGAGGTCGGATCTGGACGATTTTTACGTCGTTGGAAAGCTTACTCGAGGAGCTTTCAAAACGGATCAGGACATTTCTGATTCTGAGGCCTTCTGGTGCCCAGAAAGGACACCGGAAGCCTTCGATCCTCATTTCTCGATCTCGGTGGTCGGTCTTTCGAAATCGAGTGGTGCGGATAAAACGCGCGTAACTCCCTCGTTACATGTCGGATTGGGTCGATTTTTACTTCATTGGAAAGGCGAGTCAGTGCTCTTCGAAATCCTTCAGGAAGCGTCGCATTCCGAGGCCGTTTGGGCCTCCAAAAGTGGGACGAGAGTAAATGGTGCGGAATTTTCCCGACGTGCCCTGTTCCCAGAAAAATGCTCATAACTCCCTCACCGGAGGTCGGATCTGGACGATTTTTATGTCGTTGGAAAGCTTACTCGAGGAGCTTTCAAAACAGATGAGGACATTTCTGATTCTGAGGTCGTCTGGTGCCCCGAAAGGACACCGGAAGGCTTCGATCCTCGTTTCTCGATCTCGGTGGTCGGTCTTTCAAAATCGCGTGGTGCGGATAAAACGCGCGTAACTCCCTCGTTACATGTCGGATTGGGTAGATTTTTACTTCATTGGAAAGGCGAGTCAGTGCTCTTCGAAATCCTTGAGGAAGCGTCGCATTCCGAGGCCGTTTGGGCCTCCAAAAGTGGGACGAGAGTAAATGGTGCGGAATTTTCCCGACGTGCCCTGTTCCCAGAAAAACGCTCATAACTCCCTCACCGAAGGTCGGATCTAGACGATTTTTACGTCGTTGGAAAGCTTACTCGAGGAGCTTTCAAAACGGATCAGGACATTTCTGATTCCGAGGCCGTCTGGTGCCCCGAAAGGACACCGGAAGCCTTCGATCCTCGTTTCTCGATCTCGGTGGTCGGTCTTTCGAAATCGTGTGGTGCGGATAAAACGCGCGTAACTCCCTCGTTACATGTCGGATTGGGTCGATTTTTACTTCATTGGAAAGGCGAGTCAGTGCTCTTCGAAATCCTTCAGGAAGCGTCGCATTCTGAGGCCGTTTGGGCCTCCAAAAGTGGGGCGAGAGTAAATGGTGTGGAATTTTCCCGACGTGCCCTGTTCCCAGAAAAATGCTCATAACTCCCTCACCGGAGGTCGGAACTGGACGATTTTTACGTCGTTGGAAAGCTTACTCGAGGAGCTTTCAAAACGGATCAGGACATTTCTGATTCCGAGGCCGTCTGGTGCCCCGAAAGGACACCGGAAGCCTTCGATCCTCGTTTCTCGATCTCGGTGGTCGGTCTTTCGAAATCGCGTGGTGCGGATAAAATGCGCGTAACTCCCTCGTTACATGTCGGATTGGGTAGATTTTTACTTCATTGGAAAGGCGAGTCAGTGCTCTTCGAAATCCTTCAGGAAGCGTCGCATTCCGAGGCCGTTTGGGCCTCCAAAAGTGGGACGAGAGTAAATGGTGCGGAATTTTCCCGACGTGCCCTGTTCTCAGAAAAACGCTCATAACTCCCTCACCGGAGGTCGGATCTGGACGATTTTTACGTCGTTGGAAAGCTTACTCGAGGAGCTTTCAAAACGGATCAGGACATTTTTGATTCCGAGGCCATCTGGTACCCCGAAAGGACACCGGAAGCCTTCGATCCTCGTTTCTCGATCTCGGTGGTCGGTCTTTCGAAATCGCGTGGTGCGGATAAAACGCGCGTAACTCCCTCGTTACATGTCGGATTGGGTCGATTTTTACTTCATTGGAAAGGCGAGTCAGTGCTCTTCGAAATCCTTCAGGAAGCGTCGCATTCTGAGGCCGTTTGGGCCTCCAAAAGTGGGATGAGAGTAAATGGTGCGGAATTTTCCCGACGTGCCCTGTTCCCAGAAAAACGCTCATAACTCCCTCACCGGAGGTCGGATCTGGACGATTTTTACGTCGTTGGAAAGCTTACTCGAGGAGCTTTCAAAACGGATCAGGACATTTTTGATTCCGAGGCCATCTGGTACCCCGAAAGGACACCGGAAGCCTTCGTTCCTCGTTTCTCGATCTCGGTGGTCGGTCTTTCGAAATCGCGTGGTGCGGATAAAATGCACGTAACTCCCTCGTTACATGTCGGATTGGGTCAATTTTTACTTCATTGGAAAGGCGAGTCAGTGCTCTTCGAAATCCTTCAGGAAGCGTCGCATTCCGAGGCCGTTTGGCCCTCCAAAAGTGGGGCGAGAGTAAATGGTGCGGAATTTTCCCGACGTGCCCTGTTCCTAGAAAAACGCTCATAACTCCCTCACTGGAGGTCGGATCTGGACGATTTTTACGTCTTTGGAAAGCTTACTCGAGGAGCTTTCAAAACAGATAAGAACATTTCTGATTCCGAGGCCGTCTGGTGCCCTGAAAGGACACCGGAACCCTTCGATCCTCGTTTCTCGATCTCGGTGGTCGGTCTTTCGAAATCACGTGGTGCGGATAAAACGCGCGTAACTCCCTCGTTACATGTCAGATTGGGTCGATTTTTACTTCATTGGAAAGGCGAGTCAGTGCTCTTCGAAATCCTTCAGGAAGCGTCGCATTCTGAGGCCGTTTGGGCCTCCAAAAGTGGGATGAGAGTAAATGGTGCGGAATTTTCCCGACGTGCCCTGTTCCCAGAAAAATGCTCATAACTCCCTCACCGGAGGTCGGATCTGGACGATTTTTACGTCGTTGGAAAGCTTACTCGAGGAGCTTTCAAAACGGATCAGGACATTTCTGATTCTGAGGCTGTCTGGTGCCCCGAGAGGACACCGGAAGCCTTCGATCCTCGTTTCTCGATCTCGGTGGTCGGTCTTTCGAAATCGTGTGGTGCGGATAAAACGCGCGTAACTCCCTCGTTACATGTCGGATTGGGTCAATTTTTACTTCATTGGAAAGGCGAGTCAGTGCTCTTCGAAATCCTTCAGGAAGCGTCGCATTCCGAGGCCGTTTGGGCCTCCAAAAGTGGGACGAGAGTAAATGGTGCGGAATTTTCCCGACGTGCCCTGTTCCCAGAAAAATGCTCATAACTCCCTCACCGGAGGTCGGATCTGGACGATTTTTACGTCGTTGGAAAGCTTACTCGAGGAGCTTTCAAAACGGATCAGGACATTTCTGATTCGGAGGCCTTCTGGTGCCCTGAAAGGACACCGGAAGCCTTCGATCCTCATTTCTCGATCTCGGTGGTCGGTCTTTCGAAATTGAGTGGTGCGGATAAAACGCGCGTAACTCCCTCGTTACATGTCGGATTGGGTCGATTTTTACTTCATTGGAAAGGTGAGTCAGTGCTCTTCAAAATCCTTCAGGAAGAATCGCATTCTGAGGCCGTTTGGGCCTCCAAAAGTGGGGCGAGAGTAAATGGTGTGGAATTTTCCCGACGTGCCCTGTTCCTAGAAAAATGCTCATAACTCCCTCACCGGAGGTCGGAACTGGACGATTTTTACGTCGTTGGAAAGCTTACTCGAGGAGCTTTCAAAACGGATCAGGACATTTCTGATTCCGAGGCCGTCTGGTGCCCCGAAAGGACACCGGAAGCCTTCGATCCTCGTTTCTCGATCTCGGTGGTCGGTCTTTCGAAATCGCGTGGTGCGGATAAAATGCGCGTAACTCCCTCGTTACATGTCGGATTGGGTAGATTTTTACTTCATTGGAAAGGCGAGTCAGTGCTCTTCGAAATCCTTCAGGAAGCGTCGCATTCCGAGGCCGTTTGGGCCTCCAAAAGTGGGACGAGAGTAAATGGTGCGGAATTTTCCCGACGTGCCCTGTTCCCAGAAAAATGCTCATAACTCCCTCACCGGAGGTCGGATCTGGACGATTTTTACGTCGTTGGAAAGCTTACTCGAGGAGCTTTCAAAACGGATCAGGACATTTCTGATTCTGAGGCCGTCTGGTGCCCTGAAAGGGCACCGGAAACCTTCGATCCTCGTTTCTCGATCTCGGTGGTCGGTCTTTCGAAATCGCATGGTGCGGATAAAACACGCGTAACTCCCTCGTTACATGTCGGATTGGGTCAATTTTTACTTCATTGGAAAGGCGAGTCAGTGCTCTTCGAAATCCTTCAGGAAGCGTCGCATTCCGAGGCCGTTTGGGCCTCCAAAAGTGGGGCGAGAGTAAATGGTGCGGAATTTTCCCGACATGCCCTGTTCCTAGAAAAATGCTCATAACTCCCTCACTGGAGGTCGGATCTGGACGATTTTTACGTCTTTGGAAAGCTTACTCGAGGAGCTTTCAAAACAGATAAGGACATTTCTGATTCTGAGGCCGTCTGGTGCCCTGAAAGGACACCGGAACCCTTTGATCCTCGTTTCTCGATCTCGGTGGTCGGTCTTTCGAAATCACGTGGTGCGGATAAAACGTGCGTAACTCCCTCGTTACATGTCCTTTTGGGTCGATTTTTACTTCATTGGAAAGGCGAGTCAGTGCTCTTCGAAATTCTTCAGGAAGCGTCGCATTCCGAGGCCGTTTGGGCCTCCAAAAGTGGGGCAAGAGTAAATGGTGCGGAATTTTTTCGACGTGCCCTGTTCCCAGAAAAATGCTCATAACTCCCTCACCGGAGGTCGGATCTGGACGATTTTTACGTCGTTGGAAAGCTTACTCGAGGAGCTTTCAAAACGGATCAGGACATTTCTGATTCCGAGGCCGTCTGGTGCCCCGAAAGGACACCGGAAGCCTTCGATCCTCGTTTCTCGATCTCGGTGGTCGGTCTTTCGAAATCGTGTGGTGCGGATAAAACGCGCGTAACTCCCTCGTTACATGTCCTTTTGGGTCGATTTTTACTTCATTGGAAAGGCGAGTCAGTGCTCTTCGAAATTCTTCAGGAAGCGTCGCATTCCGAGGCCGTTTGGGCCTCCAAAAGTGGGGCAAGAGTAAATGGTGCGGAATTTTTTCGACGTGCCCTGTTCCCAGAAAAATGCTCATAACTCCCTCACCGGAGGTCGGATCTGGACGATTTTTACGTCGTTGGAAAGCTTACTCGAGGAGCTTTCAAAACGGATCAGGACATTTCTGATTCCGAGGCCGTCTGGTGCCCCGAGAGGACACCGGAAGCCTTCGATCCTCGTTTCTCGATCTCGGTGGTCGGTCTTTCGAAATCGTGTGGTGCGGATAAAACGCGCGTAACTCCCTCGTTACATGTCGGATTGGGTCAATTTTTACTTCATTGGAAAGGCGAGTCAGTGCTCTTCGAAATCCTTCAGGAAGCGTCGCATTCGGAGGCTGTTTGGGCCTCCAAAAGTGGGGCGAGAGTAAATGGTACGGAATTTTTCCGACGTGCCCTGTTCCCAGAAAAATGCTCATAACTCCCTCACCGGAGGTCGGATCTGGACGATTTTTACGTCGTTGGAAAGCTTACTCGAGGAGCTTTCAAAACGGATCAGGACATTTCTGATTCCGAGGCCGTTTGGTGCCCCGAAAGGACACCGGAAGCCTTCGTTCCTCATTTCTCGATCTCGGTGGTCGGTCTTTCGAAATCGCGTGGTGCGGATAAAACGCGCGTAACTCCCTCGTTACATGTCGGATTGGCTCGATTTTTACTTCATTGGAAAGACGAGTCAGTGCTCTTCGAAATCCTTCAGGAAGCGTCGCATTCTGAGGCCGTTTGGGCCTCCAAAAGTGGGGCAAGAGTAAATGGTGCGGAATTTTCCCGACGTGCCCTGTTCCCAGAAAAACGCTCATAACTCCCTCACCGGAGGTCGGATCTGGACGATTTTTACGTCGTTGGAAAGCTTACTCGAGGAGCTTTCAAAACGGATCAGGACATTTCTGATTCGGAGGCCTTCTGGTGCCCTGAAAGGACACCGGAAGCCTTCGATCCTCATTTCTCGATCTCGGTGGTCGGTCTTTCGAAATCGCGTGGTGCGGATAAAATGCGCGTAACTCCCTCGTTACATGTCGGATTGGGTAGATTTTTACTTCATTGGAAAGGCGAGTCAGTGCTCTTCGAAATCCTTCAGGAAGCGTCGCATTCCGAGGCCGTTTGGGCCTCCAAAAGTGGGACGAGAGTAAATGGTGCGGAATTTTCCCGACGTGCCCTGTTCCCAGAAAAATGCTCATAACTCCCTCACCGGAGGTCGGATCTGGACAATTTTTACGTCGTTGGAAAGCTTACTCGAGGAGCTTTCAAAACGGATCAGGACATTTCTGATTCCGAGGCCGTTTGGTGCCCCGAAAGGACACCGGAAGCCTTCGTTCCTCGTTTCTCGATCTCGGTGGTCGGTCTTTCGAAATCGCGTGGTGCGGATAAAATGCACGTAACTCCCTCGTTACATGTCGGATTGGGTCAATTTTTACTTCATTGGAAAGGCGAGTCAGTGCTCTTCGAAATCCTTCAGGAAGCGTCGCATTCCGAGGCCGTTTGGCCCTCCAAAAGTGGGGCGAGAGTAAATGGTGCGGAATTTTCCCGACGTGCCCTGTTCCTAGAAAAACGCTCATAACTCCCTCACTGGAGGTCGGATCTGGACGATTTTTACGTCTTTGGAAAGCTTACTCGAGGAGCTTTCAAAACAGATAAGAACATTTCTGATTCCGAGGCCGTCTGGTGCCCTGAAAGGACACCGGAACCCTTCGATCCTCGTTTCTCGATCTCGGTGGTCGGTCTTTCGAAATCACGTGGTGCGGATAAAACGCGCGTAACTCCCTCGTTACATGTCAGATTGGGTCGATTTTTACTTCATTGGAAAGGCGAGTCCGTGCTCTTCGAAATCCTTCAGGAAGCGTCGCATTCTGAGGCCGTTTGGGCCTCCAAAAGTGGGATGAGAGTAAATGGTGCGGAATTTTCCCGACGTGCCCTGTTCCCAGAAAAATGCTCATAACTCCCTCACCGGAGGTCGGATCTGGACGATTTTTACGTCGTTGGAAAGCTTACTCGAGGAGCTTTCAAAACGGATCAGGACATTTCTGATTCTGAGGCTGTCTGGTGCCCCGAGAGGACACCGGAAGCCTTCGATCCTCGTTTCTCGATCTCGGTGGTCGGTCTTTCGAAATCGTGTGGTGCGGATAAAACGCGCGTAACTCCCTCGTTACATGTCGGATTGGGTCAATTTTTACTTCATTGGAAAGGCGAGTCAGTGCTCTTCGAAATCCTTCAGGAAGCGTCGCATTCCGAGGCCGTTTGGGCCTCCAAAAGTGGGACGAGAGTAAATGGTGCGGAATTTTCCCGACGTGCCCTGTTCCCAGAAAAATGCTCATAACTCCCTCACCGGAGGTCGGATCTGGACGATTTTTACGTCGTTGGAAAGCTTACTCGAGGAGCTTTCAAAACAGATCAGGACATTTCTGATTCTGAGGCCTTCTGGTGCCCTGAAAGGACACCGGAACCCTTCGATCCTCGTTTCTCGATCTCGGTGGTCGGTCTTTCGAAATCACGTGGTGCGGATAAAACGCGCGTAACTCCCTCGTTACATGTCAGATTGGGTCGATTTTTACTTCATTGGAAAGGCGAGTCAGTGCTCTTCGAAATCCTTCAGGAAGCGTCGCATTCTGAGGCCGTTTGGGCCTCCAAAAGTGGGGCAAGAGTAAATGGTGCGGAATTTTCCCGACGTGCCCTGTTCCCAGAAAAATGCTCATAACTCCCTCACCGGAGGTCGGAACTGGACGATTTTTACGTCGTTGGAAAGCTTACTCGAGGAGCTTTCAAAACGGATCAGGACATTTCTGATTCCGAGGCCGTCTGGTGCCCCGAAAGGACACCGGAAGCCTTCGATCCTCGTTTCTCGATCTCGGTGGTCGGTCTTTCGAAATCGCGTGGTGCGGATAAAATGCGCGTAACTCCCTCGTTACATGTCGGATTGGGTAGATTTTTACTTCATTGGAAAGGCGAGTCAGTGCTCTTCGAAATCCTTCAGGAAGCGTCGCATTCCGAGGCCGTTTGGGCCTCCAAAAGTGGGACGAGAGTAAATGGTGCGGAATTTTCCCGACGTGCCCTGTTCTCAGAAAAACGCTCATAACTCCCTCACCGGAGGTCAGATCTGGACGATTTTTACGTCGTTGGAAAGCTTACTCGAGGAGCTTTCAAAACGAATCAGGACATTTTTGATTCCGAGGCCATCTGGTACCCCGAAAGGACACCGGAAGCCTTCGATCCTCGTTTCTTGATCTCGGTGGTCGGTCTTTCGAAATCGCGTGGTGCGGATAAAACGCGCGTAACTCCCTCGTTACATGTCGGATTGGGTCGATTTTTACTTCATTGGAAAGGCGAGTCAGTGCTCTTCGAAATCCTTCAGGAAGCGTCGCATTCTGAGGCCGTTTGGGCCTCCAAAAGTGGGATGAGAGTAAATGGTGCAGAATTTTCCCGACGTGCCCTGTTCCCAGAAAAATGCTCATAACTCCCTCACCGGAGGTCGGATCTGGACGATTTTTACGTCGTTGCAAAGCTTACTTGAGGAGCTTTCAAAACGGATCAGGACATTTCTAATTCTGAGGCTGTCTGGTGCCCCGAGAGGACACCGGAAGCCTTCGATCCTCGTTTCTCGATCTCGGTGGTCGGTCTTTCGAAATCGTGTGGTGCGGATAAAACGCGCGTAACTCCCTCGTTACATGTCGGATTGGGTCAATTTTTACTTCATTGGAAAGGCGAGTCAGTGCTCTTCGAAATCCTTCAGGAAGCGTCGCATTCCGAGGCCGTTTGGGCCTCCAAA
This sequence comes from Magnolia kwangsiensis, assembly GCA_037074715.1. Taxonomy (NCBI): domain Eukaryota; kingdom Viridiplantae; phylum Streptophyta; class Magnoliopsida; order Magnoliales; family Magnoliaceae; genus Magnolia; species Magnolia kwangsiensis. The sequence continues at coordinate 310,234 of CM073583.1, forward strand.
AGTGGGGCGAGAGTAAATGGTGCGGAATTTTCCCGACATGCCCTGTTCCTAGAAAAATGCTCATAACTCCCTCACTGGAGGTCGGATCTGGACGATTTTTACGTCTTTGGAAAGCTTACTCGAGGAGCTTTCAAAACAGATAAGGACATTTCTGATTCTGAGGCCGTCTGGTGCCCTGAAAGGACACCGGAACCCTTTGATCCTCGTTTCTCGATCTCGGTGGTCGGTCTTTCGAAATCACGTGGTGCGGATAAAACGTGCGTAACTCCCTCGTTACATGTCCTTTTGGGTCGATTTTTACTTCATTGGAAAGGCGAGTCAGTGCTCTTCGAAATTCTTCAGGAAGCGTCGCATTCCGAGGCCGTTTGGGCCTCCAAAAGTGGGGCAAGAGTAAATGGTGCGGAATTTTTTCGACGTGCCCTGTTCCCAGAAAAATGCTCATAACTCCCTCACCGGAGGTCGGATCTGGACGATTTTTACGTCGTTGGAAAGCTTACTCGAGGAGCTTTCAAAACGGATCAGGACATTTCTGATTCCGAGGCCGTCTGGTGCCCCGAAAGGACACCGGAAGCCTTCGATCCTCGTTTCTCGATCTCGGTGGTCGGTCTTTCGAAATCGTGTGGTGCGGATAAAACGCGCGTAACTCCCTCGTTACATGTCGGATTGGGTCAATTTTTACTTCATTGGAAAGGCGAGTCAGTGCTCTTCGAAATCCTTCAGGAAGCGTCGCATTCCGAGGCCGTTTGGGCCTCCAAAAGTGGGATGAGAGTAAATGGTGCGGAATTTTCCCGACGTGCCCTGTTCCCAGAAAAATGCTCATAACTCCCTCACCGGAGGTCGGATCTGGACGATTTTTACGTCGTTGCAAAGCTTACTTGAGGAGCTTTCAAAACGGATCAGGACATTTCTAATTCTGAGGCTGTCTGGTGCCCCGAGAGGACACCGGAAGCCTTCGATCCTCGTTTCTCGATCTCGGTGGTCGGTCTTTCGAAATCGTGTGGTGCGGATAAAACGCGCGTAACTCCCTCGTTACATGTCGGATTGGGTCAATTTTTACTTCATTGGAAAGGCGAGTCAGTGCTCTTCGAAATCCTTCAGGAAGCGTCGCATTCGGAGGCTGTTTGGGCCTCCAAAAGTGGGGCGAGAGTAAATGGTACGGAATTTTCCCGACGTGCCCTGTTCCCAGAAAAATGCTCATAACTCCCTCACCGGAGGTCGGATCTGGACGATTTTTACGTCGTTGGAAAGCTTACTCGAGGAGCTTTCAAAACGGATCAGGACATTTCTGATTCCGAGGCCGTTTGGTGCCCCGAAAGGACACCGGAAGCCTTCGTTCCTCGTTTCTCGATCTCGGTGGTCGGTCTTTCGAAATCGCGTGGTGCGGATAAAACGCGCGTAACTCCCTCGTTACATGTCGGATTGGCTCGATTTTTACTTCATTGGAAAGACGAGTCAGTGCTCTTCGAAATCCTTCAGGAAGCGTCGCATTCTGAGGCCGTTTGGGCCTCCAAAAGTGGGGCAAGAGTAAATGGTGCGGAATTTTCCCGACGTGCCCTGTTCCCAGAAAAACGCTCATAACTCCCTCACCGGAGGTCGGATCTGGACGATTTTTACGTCGTTGGAAAGCTTACTCGAGGAGCTTTCAAAACGGATCAGGACATTTCTGATTCGGAGGCCTTCTGGTGCCCTGAAAGGACACCGGAAGCCTTCGATCCTCATTTCTCGATCTCGGTGGTCGGTCTTTCGAAATTGAGTGGTGCGGATAAAACGCGCGTAACTCCCTCGTTACATGTCGGATTGGGTCGATTTTTACTTCATTGGAAAGGCGAGTCAGTGCTCTTCAAAATCCTTCAGGAAGAATCGCATTCTGAGGCCGTTTGGGCCTCCAAAAGTGGGGCGAGAGTAAATGGTGTGGAATTTTCCCGACGTGCCCTGTTCCCAGAAAAATGCTCATAACTCCCTCACCGGAGGTCGGAACTGGACGATTTTTACGTCGTTGGAAAGCTTACTCGAGGAGCTTTCAAAACGGATCAGGACATTTCTGATTCCGAGGCCGTCTGGTGCCCCGAAAGGACACCGGAAGCCTTCGATCCTCGTTTCTCGATCTCGGTGGTCGGTCTTTCGAAATCGCGTGGTGCGGATAAAATGCGCGTAACTCCCTCGTTACATGTCGGATTGGGTAGATTTTTACTTCATTGGAAAGGCGAGTCAGTGCTCTTCGAAATCCTTCAGGAAGCGTCGCATTCCGAGGCCGTTTGGGCCTCCAAAAGTGGGACGAGAGTAAATGGTGTGGAATTTTCCCGACGTGCCCTGTTCCCAGAAAAATGCTCATAACTCCCTCACCGGAGGTCGGATCTGGACGATTTTTACGTCGTTGGAAAGCTTACTCGAGGAGCTTTCAAAACGGATCAGGACATTTCTGATTCTGAGGCCGTCTGGTGCCCTGAAAGGGCACCGGAAACCTTCGATCCTCGTTTCTCGATCTCGGTGGTCGGTCTTTCGAAATCGCATGGTGCGGATAAAACACGCGTAACTCCCTCGTTACATGTCGGATTGGGTCAATTTTTACTTCATTGGAAAGGCGAGTCAGTGCTCTTCGAAATCCTTCAGGAAGCATCGCATTCCGAGGCCGTTTGGGCCTCCAAAAGTGGGGCGAGAGTAAATGGTGCGGAATTTTCCCGACATGCCCTGTTCCTAGAAAAATGCTCATAACTCCCTCACTGGAGGTCGGATCTGGACGATTTTTACGTCTTTGGAAAGCTTACTCGAGGAGCTTTCAAAACAGATAAGGACATTTCTGATTCTGAGGCCGTCTGGTGCCCTGAAAGGACACCGGAACCCTTTGATCCTCGTTTCTCGATCTCGGTGGTCGGTCTTTCGAAATCACGTGGTGCGGATAAAACGTGCGTAACTCCCTCGTTACATGTCCTTTTGGGTCGATTTTTACTTCATTGGAAAGGCGAGTCAGTGCTCTTCGAAATTCTTCAGGAAGCGTCGCATTCCGAGGCCGTTTGGGCCTCCAAAAGTGGGGCAAGAGTAAATGGTGCGGAATTTTTTCGACGTGCCCTGTTCCCAGAAAAATGCTCATAACTCCCTCACCGGAGGTCGGATCTGGACGATTTTTACGTCGTTGGAAAGCTTACTCGAGGAGCTTTCAAAACGGATCAGGACATTTCTGATTCCGAGGCCGTCTGGTGCCCCGAAAGGACACCGGAAGCCTTCGATCCTCGTTTCTCGATCTCGGTGGTCGGTCTTTCGAAATCGTGTGGTGCGGATAAAACGCGCGTAACTCCCTCGTTACATGTCGGATTGGGTCAATTTTTACTTCATTGGAAAGGCGAGTCAGTGCTCTTCGAAATCCTTCAGGAAGCGTCGCATTCGGAGGCTGTTTGGGCCTCCAAAAGTGGGGCGAGAGTAAATGGTACGGAATTTTCCCGACGTGCCCTGTTCCCAGAAAAATGCTCATAACTCCCTCACCGGAGGTCGGATCTGGACGATTTTTACGTCGTTGGAAAGCTTACTCGAGTAGCTTTCAAAACGGATCAGGACATTTCTAATTCCGAGGCCGTTTGGTGCCCCGAAAGGACACCGGAAGCCTTCGTTCCTCGTTTCTCGATCTCGGTGGTCGGTCTTTCGAAATCGCGTGGTGCGGATAAAACGCGCGTAACTCCCTCGTTACATGTCGGATTGGCTCGATTTTTACTTCATTGGAAAGGCGAGTCAGTGCTCTTCGAAATCCTTCAGGAAGCGTCGCATTCTGAGGCCGTTTGGGCCTCCAAAAGTGGGGCAAGAGTAAATGGTGCGGAATTTTCCCGACGTGCCCTGTTCCCAGAAAAACGCTCATAACTCCCTCACCGGAGGTCGGATCTGGACGATTTTTATGTCGTTGGAAAGCTTACTCGAGGAGCTTTCAAAACGGATCAGGACATTTCTGATTCGGAGGCCTTCTGGTGCCCTGAAAGGACACCGGAAGCCTTCGATCCTCATTTCTCGATCTCGGTGGTCGGTCTTTCGAAATTGAGTGGTGCGGATAAAACGCGCGTAACTCCCTCGTTACATGTCGGATTGGGTCGATTTTTACTTCATTGGAAAGGCGAGTCAGTGCTCTTCAAAATCCTTCAGGAAGAATCGCATTCTGAGGCCGTTTGGGCCTCCAAAAGTGGGGCGAGAGTAAATGGTGTGGAATTTTCCCGACGTGCCCTGTTCCCAGAAAAATGCTCATAACTCCCTCACCGGAGGTCGGAACTGGACGATTTTTACGTCGTTGGAAAGCTTACTCGAGGAGCTTTCAAAACGGATCAGGACATTTCTGATTCCGAGGCCGTCTGGTGCCCCGAAAGGACACCGGAAGCCTTTGATCCTCGTTTCTCGATCTCGGTGGTCGGTCTTTCGAAATCGCGTGGTGCGGATAAAATGCGCGTAACTCCCTCGTTACATGTCGGATTGGGTAGATTTTTACTTCATTGGAAAGGCGAGTCAGTGCTCTTCGAAATCCTTCAGGAAGCGTCGCATTCCGAGGCCGTTTGGGCCTCCAAAAGGGGGACGAGAGTAAATGGTGCGGAATTTTCCCGACGTGCCCTGTTCCCAGAAAAATGCTCATAACTCCCTCACCGGAGGTCGGATCTGGACGATTTTTACGTCGTTGGAAAGCTTACTCGAGGAGCTTTCAAAACGGATCAGGACATTTCTGATTCTGAGGCCGTCTGGTGCCCTGAAAGGGCACCGGAAACCTTCGATCCTCGTTTCTCGATCTCGGTGGTCGGTCTTTCGAAATCGCATGGTGCGGATAAAACACGCGTAACTCCCTCGTTACATGTCGGATTGGGTCAATTTTTACTTCATTGGAAAGGCGAGTCAGTGCTCTTCGAAATCCTTCAGGAAGCGTCGCATTCCGAGGCCGTTTGGGCCTCCAAAAGTGGGGCGAGAGTAAATGGTGCGGAATTTTCCCGACATGCCCTGTTCCTAGAAAAATGCTCATAACTCCCTCACTGGAGGTCGGATCTGGACGATTTTTACGTCTTTGGAAAGCTTACTCGAGGAGCTTTCAAAACAGATAAGGACATTTCTGATTCTGAGGCCGTCTGGTGCCCTGAAAGGACACCGGAACCCTTTGATCCTCGTTTCTCGATCTCGGTGGTCGGTCTTTCGAAATCACGTGGTGCGGATAAAACGCGCGTAACTCCCTCGTTACATGTCCTTTTGGGTCGATTTTTACTTCATTGGAAAGGCGAGTCAGTGCTCTTCGAAATTCTTCAGGAAGCGTCGCATTCCGAGGCCGTTTGGGCCTCCAAAAGTGGGGCAAGAGTAAATGGTGCGGAATTTTTTCGACGTGCCCTGTTCCCAGAAAAATGCTCATAACTCCCTCACCGGAGGTCGGATCTGGACGATTTTTACGTCGTTGGAAAGCTTACTCGAGGAGCTTTCAAAACGGATCAGGACATTTCTGATTCCGAGGCCGTCTGGTGCCCCGAAAGGACACCGGAAGCCTTCGATCCTCGTTTCTCGATCTCGGTGGTCGGTCTTTCGAAATCGTGTGGTGCGGATAAAACGCGCGTAACTCCCTCGTTACATGTCGGATTGGGTCAATTTTTACTTCATTGGAAAGGCGAGTCAGTGCTCTTCGAAATCCTTCAGGAAGCGTCGCATTCCGAGGCCGTTTGGGCCTCCAAAAGTGGGATGAGAGTAAATGGTGCGGAATTTTCCCGACGTGCCCTGTTCCCAGAAAAATGCTCATAACTCCCTCACCGGAGGTCGGATCTGGACGATTTTTACGTCGTTGCAAAGCTTACTTGAGGAGCTTTCAAAACGGATCAGGACATTTCTAATTCTGAGGCTGTCTGGTGCCCCGAGAGGACACCGGAAGCCTTCGATCCTCGTTTCTCGATCTCGGTGGTCGGTCTTTCGAAATCGTGTGGTGCGGATAAAACGCGCGTAACTCCCTCGTTACATGTCGGATTGGGTCAATTTTTACTTCATTGGAAAGGCGAGTCAGTGCTCTTCGAAATCCTTCAGGAAGCGTCGCATTCGGAGGCTGTTTGGGCCTCCAAAAGTGGGGCGAGAGTAAATGGTACGGAATTTTCCCGACGTGCCCTGTTCCCAGAAAAATGCTCATAACTCCCTCACCGGAGGTCGGATCTGGACGATTTTTACGTCGTTGGAAAGCTTACTCGAGGAGCTTTCAAAACGGATCAGGACATTTCTGATTCCGAGGCCGTTTGGTGCCCCGAAAGGACACCGGAAGCCTTCGTTCCTCGTTTCTCGATCTCGGTGGTCGGTCTTTCGAAATCGCGTGGTGCGGATAAAACGCGCGTAACTCCCTCGTTACATGTCGGATTGGCTCGATTTTTACTTCATTGGAAAGACGAGTCAGTGCTCTTCGAAATCCTTCAGGAAGCGTCGCATTCTGAGGCCGTTTGGGCCTCCAAAAGTGGGGCAAGAGTAAATGGTGCGGAATTTTCCCGACGTGCCCTGTTCCCAGAAAAACGCTCATAACTCCCTCACCGGAGGTCGGATCTGGACGATTTTTACGTCGTTGGAAAGCTTACTCGAGGAGCTTTCAAAACGGATCAGGACATTTCTGATTCGGAGGCCTTCTGGTGCCCTGAAAGGACACCGGAAGCCTTCGATCCTCATTTCTCGATCTCGGTGGTCGGTCTTTCGAAATTGAGTGGTGCGGATAAAACGCGCGTAACTCCCTCGTTACATGTCGGATTGGGTCGATTTTTACTTCATTGGAAAGGCGAGTCAGTGCTCTTCAAAATCCTTCAGGAAGAATCGCATTCTGAGGCCGTTTGGGCCTCCAAAAGTGGGGCGAGAGTAAATGGTGTGGAATTTTCCCGACGTGCCCTGTTCCCAGAAAAATGCTCATAACTCCCTCACCGGAGGTCGGAACTGGACGATTTTTACGTCGTTGGAAAGCTTACTCGAGGAGCTTTCAAAACGGATCAGGACATTTCTGATTCCGAGGCCGTCTGGTGCCCCGAAAGGACACCGGAAGCCTTCGATCCTCGTTTCTCGATCTCGGTGGTCGGTCTTTCGAAATCGCGTGGTGCGGATAAAATGCGCGTAACTCCCTCGTTACATGTCGGATTGGGTAGATTTTTACTTCATTGGAAAGGCGAGTCAGTGCTCTTCGAAATCCTTCAGGAAGCGTCGCATTCCGAGGCCGTTTGGGCCTCCAAAAGTGGGACGAGAGTAAATGGTGTGGAATTTTCCCGACGTGCCCTGTTCCCAGAAAAATGCTCATAACTCCCTCACCGGAGGTCGGATCTGGACGATTTTTACGTCGTTGGAAAGCTTACTCGAGGAGCTTTCAAAACGGATCAGGACATTTCTGATTCTGAGGCCGTCTGGTGCCCTGAAAGGGCACCGGAAACCTTCGATCCTCGTTTCTCGATCTCGGTGGTCGGTCTTTCGAAATCGCATGGTGCGGATAAAACACGCGTAACTCCCTCGTTACATGTCGGATTGGGTCAATTTTTACTTCATTGGAAAGGCGAGTCAGTGCTCTTCGAAATCCTTCAGGAAGCATCGCATTCCGAGGCCGTTTGGGCCTCCAAAAGTGGGGCGAGAGTAAATGGTGCGGAATTTTCCCGACATGCCCTGTTCCTAGAAAAATGCTCATAACTCCCTCACTGGAGGTCGGATCTGGACGATTTTTACGTCTTTGGAAAGCTTACTCGAGGAGCTTTCAAAACAGATAAGGACATTTCTGATTCTGAGGCCGTCTGGTGCCCTGAAAGGACACCGGAACCCTTTGATCCTCGTTTCTCGATCTCGGTGGTCGGTCTTTCGAAATCACGTGGTGCGGATAAAACGTGCGTAACTCCCTCGTTACATGTCCTTTTGGGTCGATTTTTACTTCATTGGAAAGGCGAGTCAGTGCTCTTCGAAATTCTTCAGGAAGCGTCGCATTCCGAGGCCGTTTGGGCCTCCAAAAGTGGGGCAAGAGTAAATGGTGCGGAATTTTTTCGACGTGCCCTGTTCCCAGAAAAATGCTCATAACTCCCTCACCGGAGGTCGGATCTGGACGATTTTTACGTCGTTGGAAAGCTTACTCGAGGAGCTTTCAAAACGGATCAGGACATTTCTGATTCCGAGGCCGTCTGGTGCCCCGAAAGGACACCGGAAGCCTTCGATCCTCGTTTCTCGATCTCGGTGGTCGGTCTTTCGAAATCGTGTGGTGCGGATAAAACGCGCGTAACTCCCTCGTTACATGTCGGATTGGGTCAATTTTTACTTCATTGGAAAGGCGAGTCAGTGCTCTTCGAAATCCTTCAGGAAGCGTCGCATTCGGAGGCTGTTTGGGCCTCCAAAAGTGGGGCGAGAGTAAATGGTACGGAATTTTCCCGACGTGCCCTGTTCCCAGAAAAATGCTCATAACTCCCTCACCGGAGGTCGGATCTGGACGATTTTTACGTCGTTGGAAAGCTTACTCGAGTAGCTTTCAAAACGGATCAGGACATTTCTAATTCCGAGGCCGTTTGGTGCCCCGAAAGGACACCGGAAGCCTTCGTTCCTCGTTTCTCGATCTCGGTGGTCGGTCTTTCGAAATCGCGTGGTGCGGATAAAACGCGCGTAACTCCCTCGTTACATGTCGGATTGGCTCGATTTTTACTTCATTGGAAAGGCGAGTCAGTGCTCTTCGAAATCCTTCAGGAAGCGTCGCATTCTGAGGCCGTTTGGGCCTCCAAAAGTGGGGCAAGAGTAAATGGTGCGGAATTTTCCCGACGTGCCCTGTTCCCAGAAAAACGCTCATAACTCCCTCACCGGAGGTCGGATCTGGACGATTTTTATGTCGTTGGAAAGCTTACTCGAGGAGCTTTCAAAACGGATCAGGACATTTCTGATTCGGAGGCCTTCTGGTGCCCTGAAAGGACACCGGAAGCCTTCGATCCTCATTTCTCGATCTCGGTGGTCGGTCTTTCGAAATTGAGTGGTGCGGATAAAACGCGCGTAACTCCCTCGTTACATGTCGGATTGGGTCGATTTTTACTTCATTGGAAAGGCGAGTCAGTGCTCTTCGAAATCCTTCAGGAAGCGTCGCATTCCGAGGCCGTTTGGGCCTCCAAAAGTGGGACGAGAGTAAATGGTGCGGAATTTTCCCGACGTGCCCTGTTCCCAGAAAAACGCTCATAACTCCCTCACCGGAGGTCGGATCTGGACGATTTTTACGTCGTTGGAAAGCTTACTCGAGGAGCTTTCAAAACGGATCAGGACATTTCTGATTCCGAGGCCGTCTGGTGCCCCGAAAGGACACCGGAAGCCTTCGATCCTCGTTTCTCGATCTCGGTGGTCGGTCTTTCGAAATCGTGTGGTGCGGATAAAACGCGCGTAACTCCCTCGTTACATGTCGGATTGGGTCAATTTTTACTTCATTGGAAAGGCGAGTCAGTGCTCTTCGAAATCCTTCAGGAAGCGTCGCATTCGGAGGCTGTTTGGGCCTCCAAAAGTGGGGCGAGAGTAAATGGTACGGAATTTTCCCGACGTGCCCTGTTCCCAGAAAAATGCTCATAACTCCCTCACCGGAGGTCGGATCTGGACGATTTTTACGTCGTTGGAAAGCTTACTCGAGTAGCTTTCAAAACGGATCAGGACATTTCTAATTCCGAGGCCGTTTGGTGCCCCGAAAGGACACCGGAAGCCTTCGTTCCTCGTTTCTCGATCTCGGTGGTCGGTCTTTCGAAATCGCGTGGTGCGGATAAAACGCGCGTAACTCCCTCGTTACATGTCGGATTGGCTCGATTTTTACTTCATTGGAAAGGCGAGTCAGTGCTCTTCGAAATCCTTCAGGAAGCGTCGCATTCTGAGGCCGTTTGGGCCTCCAAAAGTGGGGCAAGAGTAAATGGTGCGGAATTTTCCCGACGTGCCCTGTTCCCAGAAAAACGCTCATAACTCCCTCACCGGAGGTCGGATCTGGACGATTTTTATGTCGTTGGAAAGCTTACTCGAGGAGCTTTCAAAACGGATCAGGACATTTCTGATTCGGAGGCCTTCTGGTGCCCTGAAAGGACACCGGAAGCCTTCGATCCTCATTTCTCGATCTCGGTGGTCGGTCTTTCGAAATTGAGTGGTGCGGATAAAACGCGCGTAACTCCCTCGTTACATGTCGGATTGGGTCGATTTTTACTTCATTGGAAAGGCGAGTCAGTGCTCTTCAAAATCCTTCAGGAAGAATCGCATTCTGAGGCCGTTTGGGCCTCCAAAAGTGGGGCGAGAGTAAATGGTGTGGAATTTTCCCGACGTGCCCTGTTCCCAGAAAAATGCTCATAACTCCCTCACCGGAGGTCGGAACTGGACGATTTTTACGTCGTTGGAAAGCTTACTCGAGGAGCTTTCAAAACGGATCAGGACATTTCTGATTCCGAGGCCGTCTGGTGCCCCGAAAGGACACCGGAAGCCTTCGATCCTCGTTTCTCGATCTCGGTGGTCGGTCTTTCGAAATCGCGTGGTGCGGATAAAATGCGCGTAACTCCCTCGTTACATGTCGGATTGGGTAGATTTTTACTTCATTGGAAAGGCGAGTCAGTGCTCTTCGAAATCCTTCAGGAAGCGTCGCATTCCGAGGCCGTTTGGGCCTCCAAAAGGGGGACGAGAGTAAATGGTGCGGAATTTTCCCGACGTGCCCTGTTCCCAGAAAAATGCTCATAACTCCCTCACCGGAGGTCGGATCTGGACGATTTTTACGTCGTTGGAAAGCTTACTCGAGGAGCTTTCAAAACGGATCAGGACATTTCTGATTCTGAGGCCGTCTGGTGCCCTGAAAGGGCACCGGAAACCTTCGATCCTCGTTTCTCGATCTCGGTGGTCGGTCTTTCGAAATCGCATGGTGCGGATAAAACACGCGTAACTCCCTCGTTACATGTCGGATTGGGTCAATTTTTACTTCATTGGAAAGGCGAGTCAGTGCTCTTCGAAATCCTTCAGGAAGCGTCGCATTCCGAGGCCGTTTGGGCCTCCAAAAGTGGGGCGAGAGTAAATGGTGCGGAATTTTCCCGACATGCCCTGTTCCTAGAAAAATGCTCATAACTCCCTCACTGGAGGTCGGATCTGGACGATTTTTACGTCTTTGGAAAGCTTACTCGAGGAGCTTTCAAAACAGATAAGGACATTTCTGATTCTGAGGCCGTCTGGTGCCCTGAAAGGACACCGGAACCCTTTGATCCTCGTTTCTCGATCTCGGTGGTCGGTCTTTCGAAATCACGTGGTGCGGATAAAACGCGCGTAACTCCCTCGTTACATGTCCTTTTGGGTCGATTTTTACTTCATTGGAAAGGCGAGTCAGTGCTCTTCGAAATTCTTCAGGAAGCGTCGCATTCCGAGGCCGTTTGGGCCTCCAAAAGTGGGGCAAGAGTAAATGGTGCGGAATTTTTTCGACGTGCCCTGTTCCCAGAAAAATGCTCATAACTCCCTCACCGGAGGTCGGATCTGAACGATTTTTACGTCGTTGGAAAGCTTACTCGAGGAGCTTTCAAAACGGATGAGGACATTTCTGATTCTGAGGCCTTCTGGTGCCCTGAAAGGACACCGGAAGCCTTCGATCCTCGTTTCTCGATCTCGGTGGTCGGTCTTTCGAAATCGCGTGGTGCGGATAAAACGCACGTAACTCCCTCGTTACATGTCGGATTGGGTCAATTTTTACTTCATTGGAAAGGCGAGTCAGTGCTCTTCGAAATCCTTCAGGAAGCGTCGCATTCCGAGGCCGTTTGGGCCTCCAAAAGTGGGGCGAGAGTAAATGGTGCGGAATTTTCCCGACGTGCCCTGTTCCTAGAAAAACGCTCATAACTCCCTCACTGGAGGTCGGATCTGGACGATTTTTACGTCTTTGGAAAGCTTACTCGAGGAGCTTTCAAAACAGATAAGGACATTTCTGATTCCGAGGCCGTCTGGTGCCCTGAAAGGACACCGGAACCCTTCGATCCTCGTTTCTCGATCTCGGTGGTCGGTCTTTCGAAATCACGTGGTGCGGATAAAACGCGCGTAACTCCATCGTTACATGTCAGATTGGGTCGATTTTTACTTCATTGGAAAGGCGAGTCAGTGCTCTTCGAAATCCTTCAGGAAGCGTCGCATTCTGAGGCCGTTTGGGCCTCCAAAAGTGGGATGAGAGTAAATGGTGCGGAATTTTCCCGACGTGCCCTGTTCCCAGAAAAATGCTCATAACTCCCTCACCGGAGGTCGGATCTGGACGATTTTTACGTCGTTGGAAAGCTTACTCGAGGAGCTTTTAAAACAGATCAGGACATTTCTGATTCTGAGACCGTCTGGTGCCCTGAAAGGACACCGGAACCCTTCGATCCTCGTTTCTCGATCTCGGTGGTCGGTCTTTCGAAATCACGTGGTGCGGATAAAACGCGCGTAACTCCCTCGTTACATGTCAGATTGGGTCGATTTTTACTTCATTGGAAAGGCGAGTCAGTGCTCTTCGAAATACTTCAGGAAGCGTCGCATTCTGAGGCCGTTTGGGCCTCCAAAAGTGGGGCAAGAGTAAATGGTACGGAATTTTCCCGACGTGCCCTGTTCCCAGAAAAATGCTCATAACTCCCTCACCGGAGGTCGGATCTGGACAATTTTTACGTCGTTGGAAAGCTTACTCGAGGAGCTTTCAAAACGGATCAGGACATTTCTGATTCTGAGGCCTTCTGGTGCCCAGAAAGGACACCGGAAGCCTTCGATCCTCCTTTCTCAATCTCGGTGGTCGGTCTTTCGAAATCGAGTGGTGCGGATAAAACGCGCGTAACTCCCTCGTTACATGTCGGATTGGGTAGATTTTTACTTCATTGGAAAGGCGAGTCAGTGCTCTTCGAAATCCTTCAGGAAGCGTCGCATTCCGAGGCCGTTTGGGCCTCCAAAAGTGGGACGAGAGTAAATGGTGCGGAATTTTCCCGACGTGCCCTGTTCCCAGAAAAACGCTCATAACTCCCTCACCGAAGGTCGGATCTAGACGATTTTTACGTCGTTGGAAAGCTTACTCGAGGAGCTTTCAAAACGGATCAGGACATTTCTGATTCTGAGGCCGTTTGGTGCCCCGAAAGGACACCGGAAGCCTTCGATCCTCGTTTCTCGATCTCGGTGGTCGGTCTTTCGAAATCGCGTGGTGCGGATAAAACGCGCGTAACTCCCTCGTTACATGTCGGATTGGCTCGATTTTTACTTCATTGGAAAGGCGAGTCAGTGCTCTTCGAAATCCTTCAGGAAGCGTCGCATTCTGAGGCCGTTTGGGCCTCCAAAAGTGTGGCAAGAGTAAATGGTGCGGAATTTTCCCGACGTGCCCTGTTCCCAGAAAAACGCTCATAACTCCCTCACTGGAGGTCGGATCTGGACGATTTTAACGTCGTTGCAAAGCTTACTCGAGGAGCTTTCAAAATGGATCAGGACATTTCTAATTCTGAGGCTGTCTGGTGCCCCGAAAGGACATCGGAAACCTTCGATCCTCGTTTCTCGATCTCGGTGGTCGGTCTTTCCAAATCGCGTGGTGCGGATAAAACGCGCGTAACTCCCTCGTTACATGTCGGATTGGCTCGATTTTTACTTCATTGGAAAGGCGAGTCAGTGCTCTTCGAAATCCTTCAGGAAGCGTCGCATTCTGAGGCCGTTTGGGCCTCCAAAAGTGGGGCAAGAGTAAATGGTGCAGAATTTTCCCGACGTGCCCTGTTCCCAGAAAAACGCTCATAACTCCCTAACCGGAGGTCGGATCTGGACGATTTTTACGTCGTTGGAAAGCTTACTCGAGGAGCTTTCAAAACAGATCAGGACATTTCTGATTCTGAGGCCTTCTGGTGCCCTGAAAGGACACCGGAAGCCTTCGATCCTCATTTCTCGATCTCGGTGGTCGGTCTTTCGAAATCGAGTGGTGCGGATAAAACGCGCGTAACTCCCTCGTTACATGTCGGATTGGGTCGATTTTTACTTCATTGGAAAGGCGAGTCAGTGCTCTTCAAAATCCTTCAGGAAGAATCGCATTCTGAGGCCGTTTGGGCCTCCAAAAGTGGGGCGAGAGTAAATGGTGTGGAATTTTCCCGACGTGCCCTGTTCCCAGAAAAATGCTCATAACTCCCTCACCGGAGGTCGGAACTGGACGATTTTTACGTCGTTGGAAAGCTTACTCGAGGAGCTTTCAAAACGGATCAGGACATTTCTGATTCCGAGGCCGTCTGGTGCCCCGAAAGGACACCGGAAGCCTTCGATCCTCGTTTCTCGATCTCGGTGGTCGGTCTTTCGAAATCGCGTGGTGCGGATAAAATGCGCGTAACTCCCTCGTTACATGTCGGATTGGGTAGATTTTTACTTCATTGGAAAGGCGAGTCAGTGCTCTTCGAAATCCTTCAGGAAGCGTCGCATTCCGAGGCCGTTTGGGCCTCCAAAAGTGGGACGAGAGTAAATGGTGCGGAATTTTCCCGACGTGCCCTGTTCCCAGAAAAACGCTCATAACTCCCTCACCGGAGGTCGGATCTGGACGATTTTTACGTCGTTGGAAAGCTTACTCGAGGAGCTTTCAAAATGGATGAGGACATTTCTGATTCTAAGGTCGTCTGGTGCCCCGAAAGGACACCGGAAGGCTTCGATCCTCGTTTCTCGATCTCGGTGGTCGGTCTTTCGAAATCGCGTGGTGCGGATAAAACGCGCGTAACTCCCTCGTTACATGTCGGATTGGGTCGATTTTTACTTCATTGGAAAGGCGAGTCAGTGCTCTTCGAAATCCTTCAGGAAGCGTCGCATTCCGAGGCCGTTTGGGCCTCCAAAAGTGGGACGAGAGTAAATGGTGCGGAATTTTCCCGACGTGCCCTGTTCCCAGAAAAACGCTCATAACTCCCTCACCGGAGGTCGGATCTGGACGATTTTTACGTCGTTGGAAAGCTTACTCGAGGAGCTTTCAAAACGGATGAGGACATTTCTGATTTTGAGGCCATCTGGTGCCCCGAAAGGACACCGGAAGCCTTCGATCCTCGTTTCTCGATCTCGGTGGTCGGTCTTTCGAAATTGCATGGTGCGGATAAAACGCGCGTAACTCCCTCGTTACATGTCGGATTGGGTAGATTTTTACTTCATTGGAAAGGCGAGTCAGTGCTCTTCGAAATCCTTCAGGAAGCGTCGCATTCCGAGGCCGTTTGGGCCTCCAAAAGTGGGACGAGAGTAAATGGTGCGGAATTTTCCCGACGTGCCCTGTTCCCAGAAAAATGCTCATAACTCCCTCACCGAAGGTCGGATCTGGACGATTTTTATGTCGTTGGAAAGCTAACTCGAGGAGCTTTCAAAACGGATCAGGACATTTCTGATTCCGAGGCCATCTGGTACCCCGAAAGGACACCGGAAGCCTTCGATCCTCGTTTCTCGATCTCGGTGGTCGGTCTTTCGAAATCGCATGGTGCGGATAAAACGCGCTTAACTCCCTCGTTACATGTCGGATTGGGTCGATTTTTACTTCATTGGAAAGGCGAGTCAGTGCTCTTCGAAATCCATCAGGAAGCGTCGCATTCGGAGGCCGTTTGGGCCTCCAAAAGTGGGGCGAGAGTAAATGGTGCGGAATTTTCCCGACGTGCCCTGTTTCCAGAAAAATGCTCATAACTCCCTCATCGGAGGTCGGATCTGGACGATTTTTACGTCGTTGGAAAGATTACTCGAGGAGCTTTCAAAACGGATCAGGACATTTCTGATTCCGAGGTCGTCTGGTGCCCCGAAATGGCACCGGAAGCCTTCGATCCTCGTTTCTCGATCTCGGTGGTCGGTCTTTCAAAATCGCGTGGTGCGGATAAAACGCGCGTAACTCCCTCGTTACATGTCGGATTGGGTCGATTTTTACTTCATTGGAAAGGCGAGTCAGTGCTCTTCGAAATCCTTCAGGAAGCGTCGCATTCTGATGCCGTTTGGGCCTCCAAAAGTGGGATGAGAGTAAATGGTGTGGAATTTTCCCGACGTGCCCTGTTCCCAGAAAAATGCTCATAACTCCCTCACCGGAGGTCGGATCTGGACGATTTTTACGTCGTTGGAAAGCTTACTCGAGGATCTTTCAAAACGGATGAGGACATTTCCGATTCTGAGGCCGTATGGTGCCCCGAAAGGACACCGGAAGCCTTCGATCCTCGTTTCTCGATCTCGGTGGTCGGTCTTTCGAAATCGCGTGGTGCGGATAAAACGCACGTAACTCCTTCGTTACATGTCGGATTGGGTCAATTTTTACTTCATTGGAAAGGCGAGTCAGTGCTCTTTGAAATCCTTCAGGAAGCGTCGCATTCCGAGGCCGTTTGGGCCTCCAAAAGTGGGGCGAGAGTAAATGGTGCAGAATTTTCCCGACATGCCCTGTTCCTAGAAAAACGCTCATAACTCCCTCACTGGAGGTCGGATCTGGACGATTTTTACGTCTTTGGAAAGCTTACTCGAGGAGCTTTCAAAACAGATAAGGACATTTCTGATTCCGAGGCCGTCTGGTGCCCTGAAAGGACACCGGAACCCTTCGATCCTCGTTTCTCGATCTCGGTGGTCGGTCTTTCGAAATCGCGTGGTGCGGATAAAACGTGCGTAACTCCCTCGTTACATGTCAGATTGGGTCGATTTTTACTTCATTGGAAAGGCGAGTCAGTGCTCTTCGAAATCCTTCAGGAAGCGTCGCATTCTGAGGCCGTATGGGCCTCCAAAAGTGGGATGAGAGTAAATGGTGCGGAATTTTCCCGACGTGCCCTGTTCCCAGAAAAATGCTCATAACTCCCTCACCGGAGGTCGGATCTGGACGATTTTTACGTCGTTGGAAAGCTTACTCGAGGAGCTTTCAAAACGGATCAGGACATTTCTAATTCTGAGGCTGTCTGGTGCCCCGAGAGGACACCAGAAGCCTTCGATCCTCGTTTCTCGATCTCGGTGGTCGGTCTTTCGAAATCGTGTGGTGCGGATAAAACGCGCGTAACTCCCTCGTTACATGTCGGATTGGGTCAATTTTTACTTCATTGGAAAGGCGAGTCAGTGATCTTCGAAATCCTTCAGGAAGCGTCGCATTCCGAGGCCGTTTGGGCCTCCAAAAGTGGGGCGAGAGTAAATGGTGCGGAATTTTCCCGACGTGCCCTGTTCCCAGAAAAACGCTCATAACTCCCTCACCGGAGGTCGGATCTGGACAATTTTTACGTCGTTGGAAAGCTTACTCGAGGAGCTTTCAAAACGGATCAGGACATTTTAGATTCTGAGGCCGTCTGGTGCCCCGAAAGGACACCGAAAGCCTTCGATCCTCGTTTCTCGATCTCGGTGGTCGGTCTTTCGAAATCGCGTGGTGCGGATAAAACGCGCGTAACTCCCTTGTTACATGTCGGATTGGGTCGATTTTTACTTCATTGGAAAGGCGAGTCAGTGCTCTTCGAAATCCTTCAGGAAGCGTCGCATTCCGAGGCCGTTTGGGCCTCCAAAAGTGGGACGAGAGTAAATGGTGCGGAATTTTCCCGACGTGCCCTGTTCCCAGAAAAACGCTCATAACTCCCTCACCGGAGGTCGGATCTGGACGATTTTTACGTCGTTGGAAAGCTTACTCGAGGAGCTTTCAAAATGGATGAGGACATTTCTGATTCTAAGGTCGTCTGGTGCCCCGAAAGGACACCGGAAGGCTTCGATCCTCGTTTCTCGATCTCGGTGGTCGGTCTTTCGAAATCGCGTGGTGCGGATAAAACGCGCGTAACTCCCTCGTTACATGTCGGATTGGGTCGATTTTTACTTCATTGGAAAGGCGAGTCAGTGCTCTTCGAAATCCTTCAGGAAGCGTCGCATTCCGAGGCCGTTTGGGCCTCCAAAAGTGGGACGAGAGTAAATGGTGCGGAATTTTCCCGACGTGCCCTGTTCCCAGAAAAACGCTCATAACTCCCTCACCGGAGGTCGGATCTGGACGATTTTTACGTCGTTGGAAAGCTTACTCGAGGAGCTTTCAAAACGGATGAGGACATTTCTGATTCTGAGGCCATCTGGTGCCCCGAAAGGACACCGGAATCCTTCGATCCTCGTTTCTCGATCTCGGTGGTCGGTCTTTCGAAATCGCGTGGTGCGGATAAAACGCGCGTAACTCCCTCGTTACATGTCGGATTGGGTAGATTTTTACTTCATTGGAAAGGCGAGTCAGCGCTCTTCGAAATCCTTCAGGAAGCGTCGCATTCCGAGGCCGTTTGGGCCTCCAAAAGTGGGATGAGAGTAAATGGTGCGGAATTTTCCCGACGTGCCCTGTTCCCAGAAAAATGCTCATAACTCCCTCACCGGAGGTCGGATCTGGACGATTTTTACGTCGTTGGAAAGCTTACTCGAGGAGCTTTCAAAACGGATCAGGACATTTCTAATTCTGAGGCTGTCTGGTGCCCCGAGAGGACACCGGAAGCCTTCGATCCTCGTTTCTCGATCTCGGTGGTCGGTCTTTCGAAATCGTGTGGTGCGGATAAAACGCGCGTAACTCCCTCGTTACATGTCGGATTGGGTCAATTTTTACTTCATTGGAAAGGCGAGTCAGTGATCTTCGAAATCCTTCAGGAAGCGTCGCATTCCAAGGCCGTTTGGGCCTCCAAAAGTGGGGCGAGAGTAAATGGTGCGGAATTTTCCCGACGTGCCCTGTTCCCAGAAAAACGCTCATAACTCCCTCACCGGAGGTCGGATCTGGACAATTTTTACGTCGTTGGAAAGCTTACTCGAGGAGCTTTCAAAACGGATCAGGACATTTTAGATTCTGAGGCCGTCTGGTGCCCCGAAAGGACACCGAAAGCCTTCGATCCTCGTTTCTCGATCTCGGTGGTCGGTCTTTCGAAATCGCGTGGTGCGGATAAAACGCGCGTAACTCCCTTGTTACATGTCGGATTGGGTCGATTTTTACTTCATTGGAAAGGCGAGTCAGTGCTCTTCGAAATCCTTCAGGAAGCGTCGCATTCCGAGGCCGTTTGGGCCTCCAAAAGTGGGACGAGAGTAAATGGTACGGAATTTTCCCGACGTGCCCTGTTCCCAGAAAAATGCTCATAACTCCCTCACCAGAGGTCAGATCTGGACGATTTTTACGTCGTTAGAAAGCTTACTCGAGGAGCTTTCAAAACGGATTAGGACATTTCCGATTCTGAGGCCGTCTGGTGCCCCGAAAGGACACTGGAAGCCTTCGATCCTCGTTTCTCGATCTCGGTGGTCGGTCTTTCGAAATCGCGTGGTGCGGATAAAACGCACGTAACTCCCTCGTTACATGTCGGATTGGGTCAATTTTTACTTCATTGGAAAGGCGAGTCAGTGCTCTTTGAAATCCTTCAGGAAGCATCGCATTCCGAGGCCGTTTGGGCCTCCAAAAGTGGGGCGAGAGTAAATGGTACAGAATTTTCCCGACATGCCCTGTTCCTAGAAAAACGCTCATAACTCCCTCACTGGAGGTCGGATCTGGACGATTTTTACGTCTTTGGAAAGCTTACTCGAGGAGCTTTCAAAACAGATAAGGACATTTCTGATTCCGAGGCCGTCTGGTGCCCTGAAAGGACACCGGAACCCTTCGATCCTCGTTTCTCGATCTCGGTGGTCGGTCTTTCGAAATCGCGTGGTGCGGATAAAACGTGCGTAACTCCCTCGTTACATGTCAGATTGGGTCGATTTTTACTTCATTGGAAAGGCGAGTCAGTGCTCTTCGAAATCCTTCAGGAAGCGTCGCATTCTGGGGCCGTTTGGGCCTCCAAAAGTGGGATGAGAGTAAATGGTGCGGAATTTTCCCGACGTGCCCTGTTCCCAGAAAAATGCTCATAACTCCCTCACCGGAGGTCGGATCTGGACGATTTTTACGTCGTTGCAAAGCTTACTCGAGGAGCTTTCAAAACGGATCAGGACATTTCTAATTCTGAGGCTGTCTGGTGCCCCGAGAGGACACCGGAAGCCTTCGATCCTCGTTTCTCGATCTCGGTGGTCGGTCTTTCGAAATCGTGTGGTGCGGATAAAACGCGCGTAACTCCCTCGTTACATGTCGGATTGGGTCAATTTTTACTTCATTGGAAAGGCGAGTCAGTGCTCTTCGAAATCCTTCAGGAAGCGTCGCATTCGGAGGCCGTTTGGGCCTCCAAAAGTGGGGCGAGAGTAAATGGTACGAAATTTTCCCGACGTGCCCTGTTCCCAGAAAAATGCTCATAACTCCCTCACCGGAGGTCGGATCTGGACGATTTTTACGTCGTTGGAAAGCTTACTCGAGGAGCTTTCAAAACGGATCAGGACATTTCTGATTCCGAGGCCGTCTGGTGCCCCGAAAGGACACTGGAAGCCTTCGATCCTCGTTTCTCGATCTCGGTGGTCGGTCTTTCGAAATCGCGTGGTGCGGATAAAACGCGCGTAACTCCCTCGTTACATGTCGGATTGGCTCGATTTTTACTTCATTGGAAAGGCGAGTCAGTGCTCTTCGAAATCCTTCAGGAAGCGTCGCATTCTGAGGCCGTTTGGGCCTCCAAAAGTGGGGCAAGAGTAAATGGTGCGGAATTTTCCCGACGTGCCCTGTTCCCAGAAAAATGCTCATAACTCCCTCACTAGAGGTCGGATCTGGACGATTTTTATGTCGTTGCAAAGCTTACTCGAGGTGCTTTCAAAATGGATGAGGACATTTCTGATTCTAAGGTCGTCTGGTGCCCCGAAAGGACACCGGAAGGCTTCGATCCTCGTTTCTCGATCTCGGTGGTCGGTCTTTCGAAATCGCGTGGTGCGGATAAAACGCGCGTAACTCCCTCGTTACATGTCGGATTGGGTCGATTTTTACTTCATTGGAAAGGCGAGTCAGTGCTCTTCGAAATCCTTGAGGAAGCGTCGCATTCTGGGGCCGTTTGGGCCTCCAAAAGTGGGATGAGAGTAAATGGTGCGGAATTTTCCCGACGTGCCCTGTTCCCAGAAAAATGCTCATAACTCCCTCACCGGAGGTCGGATCTGGACGATTTTTACGTCGTTGGAAAGCTTACTCGAGGAGCTTTCAAAAAGGATCAGGACATTTCTGATTCCGAGGCCGTCTGGTGCTGCGAAAGGACACCGGAGGCCTTCGATCCTCGTTTCTCGATCTCGGTGGTCGGTCTTTCGAAATCGCGTGGTGCGGATAAAATGCGCGTAACTCCCTCGTTACATGTCGGATTGGGTAGATTTTTACTTCATTGGAAAGGCGAGTCAGTGCTCTTCGAAATCCTTCAGGAAGCGTCGCATTCCGAGGCCGTTTGGGCCTCCAAAAGTGGGACGAGAGTAAATGGTGCGGAATTTTCCCGACGTGCCCTGTTCCCAGAAAAATGCTCATAACTCCCTCACCGGAGGTCGGATCTGGACGATTTTTACGTCGTTGGAAAGCTTACTCGAGGAGCTTTCAAAACGGATCGGGACATTTCTGATTCTGAGGCCGTCTGGTGCCCTGAAAGGGCACCGGAAGCCTTCGATCCTCGTTTCTCGATCTCGGTGGTCGGTCTTTCGAAATCGCATGGTGCGGATAAAACGCGCGTAACTCCCTCGTTACATGTCGGATTGGGTCAATTTTTACTTCATTGGAAAGGCGAGTCAGTGCTCTTCGAAATCCTTCAGGAAGCGTCGCATTCCGAGGCCGTTTGGGCCTCCAAAAGTGGGGCGAGAGTAAATGGTGTGGAATTTTCCCGACGTGCCCTGTTCCTAGAAAAATGCTCATAACTCCCTCACCAGAGGTCGGATCTGGACGATTTTTACGTCGTTGGAAAGCTTACTCGAGGAGCTTTCAAAACGGATCAGGACATTTCTGATTCCGAGGCCTTCTGGTGCCCCGAGAGGACACCGGAAGCCTTCGATCCTCGTTTCTCGATCTCGGTGGTCGGTCTTTCGAAATCGCGTGGTGCGGATAAAACGCGCGTAACTCCCTCGTTACATGTCGGATTGGGTCAATTTTTACTTCATTGGAAAGGCGAGTCAGTGCTCTTCGAAATCCTTCAGGAAGCGTCGCATTCCGAGGCCGTTTGGGCCTCCAAAAGTGGGACGAGAGTAAATGGTGCAGAATTTTCCCGACGTGCCCTGTTCCCAGAAAAATGCTCATAACTCCCTCACCAGAGGTCAGATCTGGACGATTTTTACGTCGTTGGAAAGCTTACTCGAGGAGCTTTCAAAACGGATCAGGACATTTCTGATTCTGAGGCTGTCTGGTGCCCCGAAAGGACACCGGAATCCTTCGATCCTCGTTTCTCGATCTCGGTGGTCGGTCTTTCCAAATCGCGTGGTGCGGATAAAACGCGCGTAACTCCCTCGTTACATGTCGGATTGGCTCGATTTTTACTTCATTGGAAAGGCGAGTCAGTGCTCTTCGAAATCCTTCAGGAAGCGTCGCATTCTGAGGCCGTTTGGGCCTCCAAAAGTGGGGCAAGAGTAAATGGTGCGGAATTTTCCCGACGTGCCCTGTTCCCAGAAAAACGCTCATAACTCCCTCACCGGAGGTCGGATCTGGACGATTTTTACGTCGTTGGAAAGCTTACTCGAGGAGCTTTCAAAACGGATCAGGACATTTCTGATTCTGAGGCTGTCTGTTACCCCGAAAGGACACCGGAAACCTTCGATCCTCGTTTCTCGATCTCGGTGGTCGGTCTTTCCAAATCGCGTGGTGCGGATAAAACGCGCGTAACTCCCTCGTTACATGTCGGATTGGCTCGATTTTTACTTCATTGGAAAGGCGAGTCAGTGCTCTTCGAAATCTTTCAGGAAGCGTCGCATTCTGAGGCCGTTTGGGCCTCCAAAAGTGGGGCGAGAGTAAATGGTGCGGAATTTTCCCGACGTGCCCTGTTCCCAGAAAAACGCTCATAACTCCCTCACCGGAGGTCGGATCTGGACGATTTTTACGTCGTTGGAAAGCTTACTCGAGGAGCTTTCAAAACGGATCAGGACATTTCTGATTCTGAGGCCTTCTGGTGCCCTGAAAGGACACCGGAAGCCTTCGATCCTCATTTCTCGATCTCGGTGGTCGGTCTTTCGAAATCGAGTGGTGCGGATAAAACGCGCGTAACTCCCTCGTTACATGTCGGATTGGGTCGATTTTTACTTCATTGGAAAGGCGAGTCAGTGCTCTTCAAAATCCTTCAGGAAGAATCGCATTCTGAGGCCGTTTGGGCCTCCAAAAGTGGGGCGAGAGTAAATGGTGTGGAATTTTCCCGACGTGCCCTGTTCCCAGAAAAATGCTCATAACTCCCTCACCGGAGGTCGGAACTGGACGATTTTTACGTCGTTGGAAAGCTTACTCGAGGAGCTTTCAAAACGGATCAGGACATTTCTGATTCTGAGGCCGTCTGGTGCCCCGAAAGGACACCGGAAGCCTTCGATCCTCGTTTCTCGATCTCGGTGGTCGGTCTTTCGAAATCGCGTGGTGCGGATAAAATGCGCGTAACTCCCTCGTTACATGTCGGATTGGGTAGATTTTTACTTCATTGGAAAGGCGAGTCAGTGCTCTTCGAAATCCTTCAGGAAGCGTCGCATTCCGAGGCCGTTTGGGCCTCCAAAAGTGGGGCGAGAGTAAATGGTGCGGAATTTTCCCGACATGCCCTGTTCCTAGAAAAATGCTCATAACTCCCTCACTGGAGGTCGGATCTGGACGATTTTTACGTCTTTGGAAAGCTTACTCGAGGAGCTTTCAAAACAGATAAGGACATTTCTGATTCGGAGGCCGTCTGGTGCCCTGAAAGGACACCGGAACCCTTTGATCCTCGTTTCTCGATCTCGGTGGTCGGTCTTTCGAAATCACGTGGTGCGGATAAAACGCGCGTAACTCCCTCGTTACATGTCCTTTTGGGTCGATTTTTACTTCATTGGAAAGGCGAGTCAGTGCTCTTCGAAATTCTTCAGGAAGCGTCGCATTCCGAGGCCGTTTGGGCCTCCAAAAGTGGGGCGAGAGTAAATGGTGCGGAATTTTTCCGACGTGCCCTGTTCCCAGAAAAATGCTCATAACTCCCTCACCGGAGGTCGGATCTGGACGATTTTTACGTCGTTGGAAAGCTTACTCGAGGAGCTTTCAAAACGGATGAGGACATTTCTGATTCTGAGGCCTTCTGGTGCCCTGAAAGGACACCGGAAGCCTTCGATCCTCGTTTCTCGATCTCGGTGGTCGGTCTTTCGAAATCGCGTGGTGCGGATAAAACGCACGTAACTCCCTCGTTACATGTCGGATTGGGTCAATTTTTACTTCATTGGAAAGGCGAGTCAGTGCTCTTCGAAATCCTTCAGGAAGCGTCGCATTCCGAGGCCGTTTGGGCCTCCAAAAGTGGGACGAGAGTAAATGGTGCGGAATTTTCCCGACGTGCCCTGTTCCCAGAAAAATGCTTATAACTCCCTCACCGAAGGTCGGATCTAGACGATTTTTACGTCGTTGGAAAGCTTACTCGAGGAGATTTCAAAACGGATCAGGACATTTCTGATTCCGAGGCCGTCTGGTGCCCCGAAAGGACACCGGAAGCCTTCGATCCTGGTTTCTCGATCTCGGTGGTCGGTCTTTCCAAATCGCGTGGTGCGGATAAAACGCGCGTAACTCCCTCGTTACATGTCGGATTGGCTCGATTTTTACTTCATTGGAAAGGCGAGTCAGTGCTCTTCGAAATCCTTCAGGAAGCGTCGCATTCTGAGGCCGTTTGGGCCTCCAAAAGTGGGGCAAGAGTAAATGGTGCGGAATTTTCCCGACGTGCCCTGTTCCCAGAAAAACGCTCATAACTCCCTAACCGGAGGTCGGATCTGGACGATTTTTACGTCGTTGGAAAGCTTACTCGAGGAGCTTTCAAAACGGATCAGGACAATTCTGATTCTGAGGCCTTCTGGTGCCCTGAAAGGACACCGGAAGCCTTCGATCCTCATTTCTCGATCTCGGTGGTCGGTCTTTCGAAATCGAGTGGTGCGGATAAAACGCGCGTAACTCCCTCGTTACATGTCGGATTGGGTCGATTTTTACTTCATTGGAAAGGCGAGTCAGTGCTCTTCAAAATCCTTCAGGAAGAATCGCATTCTGAGGCCGTTTGGGCCTCCAAAAGTGGGGCGAGAGTAAATGGTGTGGAATTTTCCCGACGTGCCCTATTCCCAGAAAAATGCTCATAACTCCCTCACCGGAGGTCGGAACTGGACGATTTTTACGTCGTTGGAAAGCTTACTCGAGGAGCTTTCAAAACGGATCAGGACATTTCTGATTCCGAGGCCGTCTGGTGCCCCGAAAGGACACCGGAAGCCTTCGATCCTCGTTTCTCGATCTCGGTGGTCGGTCTTTCGAAATCGCGTGGTGCGGATAAAATGCGCGTAACTCCCTCGTTACATGTCGGATTGGGTAGATTTTTACTTCATTGGAAAGGCGAGTCAGTGCTCTTCGAAATCCTTCAGGAAGAGTCGCATTCCGAGGCCGTTTGGGCCTCCAAAAGTGGGACGAGAGTAAATGGTGCGGAATTTTCCCGACGTGCCCTGTTCCAAGAAAAACGCTCCTAACTCCCTCACCGGAGGTCGGATCTGGACGATTTTTACGTCGTTGGAAAGCTTACTCGAGGAGCTTTCAAAACGGATAAGGACATTTCTAATTCCGAGGCCGTCTGGTGCCCCGAAAGGACACCGGAAGGCTTCGATCCTCGTTTCTCGATCTCGGTGGTCGGTCTTTCGAAATCGCGTGGTGCGGATAAAACGCACGTAACTCCCTCGTTACATGTCGGATTGGGTAGATTTTTACTTCATTGGAAAGGCGAGTCAGTGCTCTTCGAAATCCTTCAGGAAGCGTCGCATTCCGAGGCCGTTTGGGCCTCCAAAAGTGGGACGAGAGTAAATGGTGCGGAATTTTCCCGACGTGCCCTGTTCCCAGAAAAATGCTCATAACTCCCTCACCGAAGGTCGGATCTGGACGATTTTTACGTCGTTGGAAAGCTAACTCGAGGAGCTTTCAAAACGGATCAGGACATTTCTGATTCCGAGGCCATCTGGTACCCTGAAAGGACACCAGAAGCCTTCGATCCTCGTTTCTCGATCTCGGTGGTCGGTCTTTCGAAATCGCATAGTGCGGATAAAACGCGCGTAACTCCCTCGTTACATGTCGGATTGGGTCGATTTTTACTTCATTGGAAAGGCGAGTCAGTGCTCTTCGAAATCCATCAGGAAGCGTCGCATTCGGAGGCCGTTTGGGCCTCCAAAAGTGGGACGAGAGTAAATGGTACGGAATTTTCCCGACGTGCCCTGTTCCCAGAAAAATGCTCATAACTCCCTCACCAGAGGTCAGATCTGGACGATTTTTACGTCGTTAGAAAGCTTACTCGAGGAGCTTTCAAAACGGATCAGGACATTTCCGATTCTGAGGCCGTCTGGTGCCCCGAAAGGACACCGGAAGCCTTCGATCCTCGTTTCTCGATCTCGGTGGTCGGTCTTTCGAAATCGCGTGGTGCGGATAAAACGCACGTAACTCCCTCGTTACATGTCGGATTGGGTCAATTTTTACTTCATTGGAAAGGCGAGTCAGTGTTCTTTGAAATCCTTCAGGAAGCGTCGCATTCCGAGGCCGTTTGGGCCTCCAAAAGTGGGGCGAGAGTAAATGGTGCAGAATTTTCCCGACATGCCCTGTTCCTAGAAAAACGCTCATAACTCCCTCACTGGAGGTCGGATCTGGACGATTTTTACGTCTTTGGAAAGCTTACTCGAGGAGCTTTCAAAACAGATAAGGACATTTCTGATTCCGAGGCCGTCTGGTGCCCTGAAAGGACACCGGAACCCTTCGATCCTCGTTTCTCGATCTCGGTGGTCGGTCTTTCGAAATCGCGTGGTGCGGATAAAACGTGCGTAACTCCCTCGTTACATGTCAGATTGGGTCGATTTTTACTTCATTGGAAAGGCGAGTCAGTGCTCTTCGAAATCCTTCAGGAAGCGTCGCATTCTGAGGCCGTTTGGGCCTCCAAAAGTGGGATGAGAGTAAATGGTGCGAAATTTTCCCGACGTGCCCTGTTCCCAGAAAAATGCTCATAACTCCCTCACCGGAGGTCAGATCTGGACGATTTTTACGTCGTTGGAAAGCTTACTCGAGGAGCTTTCAAAACGGATCAGGACATTTCTAATTCTGAGGCTTTCTGGTGCCCCGAGAGGACACTGGAAGCCTTCGATCCTCGTTTCTCGATCTCGGTGGTCGGTCTTTCGAAATCGTGTGGTGCGGATAAAACGCGCGTAACTCCCTCGTTACATGTCGGATTGGGTCAATTTTTACTTCATTGGAAAGGCGAGTCAGTGCTCTTCGAAATCCTTCAGGAAGCGTCGCATTCCGAGGCCGTTTGGGCCTCCAAAAGTGGGGCGAGAGTAAATGGTACGGAATTTTCCCGACGTGCCCTGTTCCCAGAAAAATGCTAATAACTCCCTCACCGGAGGTCGGATCTGGACGATTTTTACGTCGTTGGAAAGCTTACTCGAGGAGCTTTCAAAACGGATCAGGACATTTCTGATTCCGAGGCCGTCTGGTGCCCCGAAAGGACACCGGAAGCCTTCGATCCTCGTTTCTCGATCTCGGTGGTCGGTCTTTCGAAATCGCGTGGTGCGGATAAAACGCGCGTAACTCCCTCGTTACATGTCGGATTGGGTCGATTTTTACTTCATTTGAAAGGCGAGTCAGTGCTCTTCGAAATCCTTCAGGAAGCGTCGCATTCCGAGGCCGTTTGGGCCTCCAAAAGTGGGGCGAGAGTAAATGGTGCGGAATTTTCCTGACGTGCCCTGTTCCCAGAAAAATGCTCATAACTCCCTCACCGGAGGTCGGATCTGGACGATTTTTACATCGTTGGAAAGCTTACTCGAGGAGCTTTCAAAACGGATCAGGACATTTCTGATTCCGAGGCCGTCTGGTGCCCTGAAAGGGCACCGGAAGCCTTCGATCCTTGTTTCTCGATCTCGGTGGTCGGTCTTTCGAAATCGCATGGTGCGGATAAAACGCGTGTAACTCCCTCGTTACATGTCGGATTGGGTCAATTTTTACTTCATTGGAAAGGCGAGTCAGTGCTCTTCGAAATCCTTTAGGAAGCGTCGCATTCTGAGGCCGTTTGGGCCTCCAAAAGTAGGGCGAGAGTAAATGGTGTGGAATTTTCCTGACGTGCCCTGTTCCCAGAAAAATGCTCATAACTCCCTCACCGGAGGTCGGATCTGGACGATTTTTACGTCGTTGGAAATCTTACTCGAGGAGCTTTCAAAACGGATCAGGACATTTCTGATTCCGAGGCCGTCTGGTGCCCCGAAAGGACACTGGAAGCCTTCGATCCTCGTTTCTCGATCTCGGTGGTCGGTCTTTCGAAATCGCGTGGTGCAAATAAAACGCGCGTAACTCCCTCGTTACATGTCGGATTGGGTCGATTTTTACTTCATTTGAAAGGCGAGTCAGTGCTCTTCGAAATCCTTCAGGAAGCGTCGCATTCCGAGGCCGTTTGGGCCTCCAAAAGTGGGGCGAGAGTAAATGGTGCGGAATTTTCCCGACGTGCCCTGTTCCCAGAAAAATGCTCATAACTCCCTCACCGGAGGTCGGATCTGGACGATTTTTACATCGTTGGAAAGCTTACTCGAGGAGCTTTCAAAACGGATCAGGACATTTCTGATTCCGAGGCCGTCTGGTGCCCTGAAAGGGCACCGGAAGCCTTCGATCCTCGTTTCTCGATCTCGGTGGTCGGTCTTTCGAAATCGCATGGTGCGGATAAAACGCGTGTAACTCCCTCGTTACATGTCGGATTGGGTCAATTTTTACTTCATTGGAAAGGCGAGTCAGTGCTCTTCGAAATCCTTTAGGAAGCGTCGCATTCTGAGGCCGTTTGGGCCTCCAAAAGTAGGGCGAGAGTAAATGGTGTGGAATTTTCCTGACGTGCCCTGTTCCCAGAAAAATGCTCATAACTCCCTCACCGGAGGTCGGATCTGGACGATTTTTACGTCGTTGGAAAGCTTACTCGAGGAGCTTTCAAAACGGATAAGGACATTTCTAATTCCGAGGCCGTCTGGTGCCCCGAAAGGACACTGGAAGCCTTCGATCCTCGTTTCTCGATCTCGGTGGTCGGTCTTTCGAAATCGCGTGGTGCGGATAAAACGCGCGTAACTCCCTCGTTACATGTCGGATTGGGTCGATTTTTACTTCATTGGAAAGGCGAGACAGTGCTCTTCGAAATCATTCAGGAAGCGTCGCATTCCGAGGCCGTTTGGGCCTCCAAAAGTGGGACGAGAGTAAATGGTGCGGAATTTTCCCGACGTGCCCTGTTCCCAGAAAAACGCTCATAACTCCCTCACCAGAGGTCGGATCTGGACGATTTTTACGTCGTTGGAAAGCTTACTCGAGGAGCTTTCAAAACGGATCAGGACATTTCTGATTCCGAGGCCGTCTGGTGCCCCGAAAGGACACCGGAAGCCTTCGATCCTCGTTTCTCGATCTCGGTGGTCGGTCTTTCGAAATCGCGTGGTGCGGATAAAACACACGTAACTCCCTCGTTACATGTCGGATTGGGTCAATTTTTACTTCATTGGAAAAGCGAGTCAGTGCTCTTCGAAATCCTTCAGGAAGCGTCGCATTCCGAGGCCGTTTGGGCCTCCAAAAGTGGGGCGAGAGTAAATGGTGCGGAATTTTCCCGACATGCCCTGTTCCTAGAAAAACGCTCATAACTCCCTCACTGGAGGTCGGATCTGGACGATTTTTACGTCTTTGGAAAGCTTACTCGAGGAGCTTTCAAAACAGATAAGGACATTTCTGATTCCGAGGCCGTCTGGTGCCCTGAAAGGACACCGGAACCCTTCGATCCTCGTTTCTCGATCTCGGTGGTCGGTCTTTCGAAATCACGTGGTGCGGATAAAACGCGCGTAACTCCCTCGTTACATGTCAGATTGGGTCGATTTTTACTTCATTGGAAAGGCGAGTCAGTGCTCTTCGAAATCCTTCAGGAAGCGTCGCATTCTGAGGCCGTTTGGGCCTCCAGAAGTGGGATGAGAGTAAATGGTGCGGAATTTTCCCGACGTGCCCTGTTCCCAGAAAAATGCTCATAACTCCCTCACCGGAGGTCGGATCTGGACGATTTTTACGTCGTTGCAAAGCTTACTCGAGGAGCTTTCAAAACGGATCAGGACATTTCTAATTCTGAGGCTGTCTGGTGCCCCGAGAGGACACCGGAAGCCTTCGATCCTCGTTTCTCGATCTCGGTGGTCGGTCTTTCGAAATCGTGTGGTGCGGATAAAACGCGCGTAACTCCCTCGTTACATGTCGGATTGGGTCAATTTTTACTTCATTGGAAAGGCGAGTCAGTGCTCTTCGAAATCTTTCAGGAAGCGTCGCATTCTGAGGCCGTTTGGGCCTCCAAAAGTGGGGCAAGAGTAAATGGTGCGGAATTTTCCCGACGTGCCCTGTTCCCAGAAAAACGCTCATAACTCCCTCACCGGAGGTCGGATCTGGACGATTTTTACGTCGTTGGAAAGCTTACTCGAGGAGCTTTCAAAACGGATCAGGACATTTCTGATTCGGAGGCCTTCTGGTGCCCTGAAAGGACACCGGAAGCCTTCGATCCTCATTTCTCGATCTCGGTGGTCGGTCTTTCGAAATTGAGTGGTGCGGATAAAACGCGCGTAACTCCCTCGTTACATGTCGGATTGGGTCGATTTTTACTTCATTGGAAAGGCGAGTCAGTGCTCTTCAAAATCCTTCAGGAAGAATCGCATTCTGAGGCCGTTTGGGCCTCCAAAAGTGGGGCGAGAATAAATGGTGTGGAATTTTCCCGACGTGCCCTGTTCCCAGAAAAATGCTCATAACTCCCTCACCGGAGGTCGGAACTGGACGATTTTTAAGTCGTTGGAAAGCTTACTCGAGGAGCTTTCAAAACGGATCAGGACATTTCTGATTCCGAGGCCGTCTGGTGCCCTGAAAGGGCACCGGAAGCCTTCGATCCTCGTTTCTCGATCTCGGTGGTCGGTCTTTCGAAATCGCATGGTGCGGATAAAACGCGTGTAACTCCCTCGTTACATGTCGGATTGGGTCAATTTTTACTTCCTTGGAAAGGCGAGTCAGTGCTCTTCGAAATCCTTTAGGAAGCGTCGCATTCTGAGGCTGTTTGGGCCTCCAAAAGTAGGGCGAGAGTAAATGGTGTGGAATTTTCCTAACGTGCCCTGTTCCCAGAAAAATGCTCATAACTCCCTCACCGGAGGTCGGATCTGGATGATTTTTGCGTCG
This sequence comes from Magnolia kwangsiensis, assembly GCA_037074715.1. Classification (NCBI taxonomy): domain Eukaryota; kingdom Viridiplantae; phylum Streptophyta; class Magnoliopsida; order Magnoliales; family Magnoliaceae; genus Magnolia; species Magnolia kwangsiensis. The sequence goes on from CM073583.1 coordinate 341,336, forward strand.
TTGGAAATCTTACTCGAGGAGCTTTCAAAACGGATAAGGACATTTCTGATTCCGAGGCCGTCTGGTGCCCCGAAAGGACACTGGAAGCCTTCGATCCTCGTTTCTCGATCTCGGTGGTCGGTCTTTCGAAATCGCGTGGTGCGGATAAAACGCGCGTAACTCCCTCGTTACATGTCGGATTGGGTCGATTTTTACTTCATTTGAAAGGCGAGTCAGTGCTCTTCGAAATCCTTCAGGAAGCGTCGCATTCCGAGGCCGTTTGGGCCTCCAAAAGTGGGGCGAGAGTAAATGGTGCGGAATTTTCCCGACGTGCCCTGTTCCCAGAAAAATGCTCATAACTCCCTCACCGGAGGTCGGATCTGGACGATTTTTACATCGTTGGAAAGCTTACTCGAGGAGCTTTCAAAACGGATCAGGACATTTCTGATTCCGAGGCCGTCTGGTGCCCTGAAAGGGCACCGGAAGCCTTCGATCCTCGTTTCTCGATCTCGGTGGTCGGTCTTTCGAAATCGCATGGTGCGGATAAAACGCGTGTAACTCCCTCGTTACATGTCGGATTGGGTCAATTTTTACTTCATTGGAAAGGCGAGTCAGTGCTCTTCGAAATCCTTTAGGAAGCGTCGCATTCTGAGGCCGTTTGGGCCTCCAAAAGTAGGGCGAGAGTAAATGGTGTGGAATTTTCCTGACGTGCCCTGTTCCCAGAAAAATGCTCATAACTCCCTCACCGGAGGTCGGATCTGGACGATTTTTACGTCGTTGGAAAGCTTACTCGAGGAGCTTTCAAAACGGATAAGGACATTTCTGATTCCGAGGCCGTCTGGTGCCCCGAAAGGACACTGGAAGCCTTCGATCCTCGTTTCTCGATCTCGGTGGTCGGTCTTTCGAAATCGCGTGGTGCGGATAAAACGCGCGTAACTCCCTCGTTACATGTCGGATTGGGTCGATTTTTACTTCATTGGAAAGGCGAGTCAGTGCTCTTCGAAATCATTCAGGAAGCGTCGCATTCCGAGGCCGTTTGGGCCTCCAAAAGTGGGACGAGAGTAAATGGTGCGGAATTTTCCCGACGTGCCCTGTTCCCAGAAAAACGCTCATAACTCCCTCACCGGAGGTCGGATCTGGACGATTTTTACGTCGTTGGAAAGCTTACTCGAGGAGCTTTCAAAACGGATCAGGACATTTCTGATTCCGAGGCCGTCTGGTGCCCCGAAAGGACACCGGAAGCCTTCGATCCTCGTTTCTCGATCTCGGTGGTCGGTCTTTCGAAATCGCGTGGTGCGGATAAAACGCACGTAACTCCCTCGTTACATGTCGGATTGGGTCAATTTTTACTTCATTGGAAAAGCGAGTCAGTGCTCTTCGAAATCCTTCAGGAAGCGTCGCATTCCGAGGCCGTTTGGGCCTCCAAAAGTGGGGCGAGAGTAAATGGTGCAGAATTTTCCCGACATGCCCTGTTCCTAGAAAAACGCTCATAACTCCCTCACTGGAGGTCGGATCTGGACGATTTTTACGTCTTTGGAAAGCTTACTCGAGGAGCTTTCAAAACAGATAAGGACATTTCTGATTCCGAGGCCGTCTGGTGCCCTGAAAGGACACCGGAACCCTTCGATCCTCGTTTCTCGATCTCGGTGGTCGGTCTTTCGAAATCACGTGGTGCGGATAAAACGCGCGTAACTCCCTCGTTACATGTCAGATTGGGTCGATTTTTACTTCATTGGAAAGGCGAGTCAGTGCTCTTCGAAATCCTTCAGGAAGCGTCGCATTCTGAGGCCGTTTGGGCCTCCAGAAGTGGGATGAGAGTAAATGGTGCGGAATTTTCCCGACGTGCCCTGTTCCCAGAAAAATGCTCATAACTCCCTCACCGGAGGTCGGATCTGCACGATTTTTACGTCGTTGGAAAGCTTACTCGAGGAGCTTTCAAAACGGATCAGGACATTTCTGATTCCGAGGCCGTCTGGTGCCCCGAAAGGACACCGGAAGCCTTCGATCCTCGTTTCTCGATCTCGGTGGTCGGTCTTTTGAAATCGTGTGGTGCGGATAAAACGCGCGTAACTCCCTCGTTACATGTCGGATTGGGTCGATTTTTACTTCATTGGAAAGGCGAGTCAGTGCTCTTCGAAATCCTTCAGGAAGCGTCGCATTCTGAGGCCGTTTGGGCCTCCAAAAGTGGGACGAGAGTAAATGGTGCGGAATTTTCCCGACGTGCCCTGTTCCCAGAAAAATGCTCATAACTCCCTCACCGGAGGTCGGATCTGGACGATTTTTACGTCGTTGGAAAGCTTACTCGAGGAGCTTTCAAAACGGATCAGGACATTTTAGATTCTGAGGCCGTCTGGTGCCCCGAAAGGACACCGAAAGCCTTCGATCCTCGTTTCTCGATCTCGGTGGTCGGTCTTTCGAAATCGCGTGGTGCGGATAAAACGCGCGTAACTCCCTTGTTACATGTCGGATTGGGTCGATTTTTACTTCATTGGAAAGGCGAGTCAGTGCTCTTCGAAATCCTTCAGGAAGCGTCGCATTCCGAGGCCGTTTGGGCCTCCAAAAGTGGGACGAGAGTAAATGGTACGGAATTTTCCCGACGTGCCCTGTTACCAGAAAAATGCTCATAACTCCCTCACCAGAGGTCAGATCTGGACGATTTTTACGTCCTTGGAAAGCTTACTCGAGGAGCTTTCAAAACGGATCAGGACATTTCTGATTCCGAGGCCGTCTGGTGCCCCGAAAGGACAACGGAAGCCTTTGATCCTCGTTTCTCGATCTCGGTGGTCGGTCTTTCGAAATCGCGTGGTGCGGATAAAACGCGCGTAACTCCCTCGTTACATGTCGGATTGGGTCGATTTTTACTTCATTGGAAAGGCGAGTCAGTGCTCTTCGAAATCATTCAGGAAGCGTCGCATTCCGAGACCGTTTGGGCCTCCAAAAGTGGGACGAGAGTAAATGGTGCGGAATTTTCCCGACGTGCCCTGTTCTCAGAAAAACGCTCATAACTCCCTCACCGGAGGTCGGATCTGGACGATTTTTACGTCGTTGGAAAGCTTACTCGAGGAGCTTTCAAAACGGATCAGGACATTTCTGATTCTGAAACTGTCTGGTGCCCCGAAAGGACACCGGAAACCTTCGATCCTCGTTTCTCGATCTCGGTGGTCGGTCTTTCGAAATCGCGTGGTGCGGATAAAACGCGCGTAACTCCCTCGTTACATGTCGGATTGGCTCGATTTTTACTTCATTGGAAAGGCGAGTCAGTGCTCTTCGAAATCCTTCAGGAAGCGTCGCATTTTGAGGCCGTTTGGGCCTCCAAAAGTGGGGCAAGAGTAAATGGTGCGGAATTTTCCCGACGTGCCCTGTTCCCAGAAAAACGCTCATAACTCCCTCACCGGAGGTCGGATCTGGACGATTTTTACGTCGTTGGAAAGCTTACTCGAGGAGCTTTCAAAACGGATCAGGACATTTCTGATTCGGAGGCCTTCTGGTGCCCTGAAAGGACACCGGAAGCCTTCGATCCTCATTTCTCGATCTCGGTGGTCGGTCTTTCGAAATTGAGTGGTGCGGATAAAACGCGCGTAACTCCCTTGTTACATGTCGGATTGGGTCAATTTTTACTTCATTGGAAAGGCGAGTCAGTGCTCTTCGAAATCCTTTAGGAAGCGTCGCATTCTGAGGCCGTTTGGGCCTCCAAAAGTAGGGCGAGAGTAAATGGTGTGGAATTTTCCTGACGTGCCCTGTTCCCAGAAAAATGCTCATAACTCCCTCACCGGAGGTCGGATCTGGACGATTTTTACGTCGTTGGAAAGCTTACTCGAGGAGCTTTCAAAACGGATAAGGACATTTCTGATTCCGAGGCCGTCTGGTGCCCCGAAAGGACACTGGAAGCCTTCGATCCTCGTTTCTCGATCTCGGTGGTCGGTCTTTCGAAATCGCGTGGTGCGGATAAAACGCGCGTAACTCCCTCGTTACATGTCGGATTGGGTCGATTTTTACTTCATTGGAAAGGCGAGTCAGTGCTCTTCGAAATCATTCAGGAAGCGTCGCATTCCGAGGCCGTTTGGGCCTCCAAAAGTGGGACGAGAGTAAATGGTGCGGAATTTTCCCGACGTGCCCTGTTCCCAGAAAAACGCTCATAACTCCCTCACCGGAGGTCGGATCTGGACGATTTTTACGTCGTTGGAAAGCTTACTCGAGGAGCTTTCAAAACGGATCAGGACATTTCTGATTCCGAGGCCGTCTGGTGCCCCGAAAGGACACCGGAAGCCTTCGATCCTCGTTTCTCGATCTCGGTGGTCGGTCTTTCGAAATCGCGTGGTGCGGATAAAACGCACGTAACTCCCTCGTTACATGTCGGATTGGGTCAATTTTTACTTCATTGGAAAAGCGAGTCAGTGCTCTTCGAAATCCTTCAGGAAGCGTCGCATTCCGAGGCCGTTTGGGCCTCCAAAAGTGGGGCGAGAGTAAATGGTGCAGAATTTTCCCGACATGCCCTGTTCCTAGAAAAACGCTCATAACTCCCTCACTGGAGGTCGGATCTGGACGATTTTTACGTCTTTGGAAAGCTTACTCGAGGAGCTTTCAAAACAGATAAGGACATTTCTGATTCCGAGGCCGTCTGGTGCCCTGAAAGGACACCGGAACCCTTCGATCCTCGTTTCTCGATCTCGGTGGTCGGTCTTTCGAAATCACGTGGTGCGGATAAAACGCGCGTAACTCCCTCGTTACATGTCAGATTGGGTCGATTTTTACTTCATTGGAAAGGCGAGTCAGTGCTCTTCGAAATCCTTCAGGAAGCGTCGCATTCTGAGGCCGTTTGGGCCTCCAGAAGTGGGATGAGAGTAAATGGTGCGGAATTTTCCCGACGTGCCCTGTTCCCAGAAAAATGCTCATAACTCCCTCACCGGAGGTCGGATCTGCACGATTTTTACGTCGTTGGAAAGCTTACTCGAGGAGCTTTCAAAACGGATCAGGACATTTCTGATTCCGAGGCCGTCTGGTGCCCCGAAAGGACACCGGAAGCCTTCGATCCTCGTTTCTCGATCTCGGTGGTCGGTCTTTTGAAATCGTGTGGTGCGGATAAAACGCGCGTAACTCCCTCGTTACATGTCGGATTGGGTCGATTTTTACTTCATTGGAAAGGCGAGTCAGTGCTCTTCGAAATCCTTCAGGAAGCGTCGCATTCTGAGGCCGTTTGGGCCTCCAAAAGTGGGACGAGAGTAAATGGTGCGGAATTTTCCCGACGTGCCCTGTTCCCAGAAAAATGCTCATAACTCCCTCACCGGAGGTCGGATCTGGACGATTTTTACGTCGTTGGAAAGCTTACTCGAGGAGCTTTCAAAACGGATCAGGACATTTTAGATTCTGAGGCCGTCTGGTGCCCCGAAAGGACACCGAAAGCCTTCGATCCTCGTTTCTCGATCTCGGTGGTCGGTCTTTCGAAATCGCGTGGTGCGGATAAAACGCGCGTAACTCCCTTGTTACATGTCGGATTGGGTCGATTTTTACTTCATTGGAAAGGCGAGTCAGTGCTCTTCGAAATCCTTCAGGAAGCGTCACATTCCGAGGCCGTTTGGGCCTCCAAAAGTGGGACGAGAGTAAATGGTACGGAATTTTCCCGACGTGCCCTGTTACCAGAAAAATGCTCATAACTCCCTCACCAGAGGTCAGATCTGGACGATTTTTACGTCCTTGGAAAGCTTACTCGAGGAGCTTTCAAAACGGATCAGGACATTTCTGATTCCGAGGCCGTCTGGTGCCCCGAAAGGACAACGGAAGCCTTTGATCCTCGTTTCTCGATCTCGGTGGTCGGTCTTTCGAAATCGCGTGGTGCGGATAAAACGCGCGTAACTCCCTCGTTACATGTCGGATTGGGTCGATTTTTACTTCATTGGAAAGGCGAGTCAGTGCTCTTCGAAATCATTCAGGAAGCGTCGCATTCCGAGACCGTTTGGGCCTCCAAAAGTGGGACGAGAGTAAATGGTGTGGAATTTTCCCGACGTGCCCTGTTCTCAGAAAAACGCTCATAACTCCCTCACCGGAGGTCGGATCTGGACGATTTTTACGTCGTTGGAAAGCTTACTCGAGGAGCTTTCAAAACGGATCAGGACATTTCTGATTCTGAAACTGTCTGGTGCCCCGAAAGGACACCGGAAACCTTCGATCCTCGTTTCTCGATCTCGGTGGTCGGTCTTTCGAAATCGCGTGGTGCGGATAAAACGCGCGTAACTCCCTCGTTACATGTCGGATTGGCTCGATTTTTACTTCATTGGAAAGGCGAGTCAGTGCTCTTCGAAATCCTTCAGGAAGCGTCGCATTTTGAGGCCGTTTGGGCCTCCAAAAGTGGGGCAAGAGTAAATGGTGCGGAATTTTCCCGACGTGCCCTGTTCCCAGAAAAACGCTCATAACTCCCTCACCGGAGGTCGGATCTGGACGATTTTTACGTCGTTGGAAAGCTTACTCGAGGAGCTTTCAAAACGGATCAGGACATTTCTGATTCGGAGGCCTTCTGGTGCCCTGAAAGGACACCGGAAGCCTTCGATCCTCATTTCTCGATCTCGGTGGTCGGTCTTTCGAAATTGAGTGGTGCGGATAAAACGCGCGTAACTCCCTCGTTACATGTCGGATTGGGTCGATTTTTACTTCATTGGAAAGGCGAGTCAGTGCTCTTCAAAATCCTTCAGGAAGAATCGCATTCTGAGGCCGTTTGGGCCTCCAAAAGTGGGGCGAGAGTAAATGGTGTGGAATTTTCCCGACGTGCCCTGTTCCCAGAAAAATGCTCATAACTCCCTCACCGGAGGTCGGAACTGGACGATTTTTAAGTCGTTGGAAAGCTTACTCGAGGAGCTTTCAAAACGGATCAGGACATTTCTGATTCCGAGGCCGTCTGGTGCCCTGAAAGGGCACCGGAAGCCTTCGATCCTCGTTTCTCGATCTCGGTGGTCGGTCTTTCGAAATCGCATGGTGCGGATAAAACGCGTGTAACTCCCTCGTTACATGTCGGATTGGGTCAATTTTTACTTCCTTGGAAAGGCGAGTCAGTGCTCTTCGAAATCCTTTACGAAGCGTCGCATTCTGAGGCCGTTTGGGCCTCCAAAAGTAGGGCGAGAGTAAATGGTGTGGAATTTTCCTGACGTGCCCTGTTCCCAGAAAAATGCTCATAACTCCCTCACCGGAGGTCGGATCTGGACGATTTTTGCGTCGTTGGAAATCTTACTCGAGGAGCTTTCAAAACGGATAAGGACATTTCTGATTCCGAGGCCGTCTGGTGCCCCGAAAGGACACTGGAAGCCTTCGATCCTCGTTTCTCGATCTCGGTGGTCGGTCTTTCGAAATCGCGTGGTGCGGATAAAACGCGCGTAACTCCCTCGTTACATGTCGGATTGGGTAGATTTTTACTTCATTTGAAAGGCGAGTCAGTGCTCTTCGAAATCCTTCAGGAAGCGTCGCATTCCGAGGCCGTTTGGGCCTCCAAAAGTGGGGCGAGAGTAAATGGTGCGGAATTTTCCCGACGTGCCCTGTTCCCAGAAAAATGCTCATAACTCCCTCACCGGAGGTCGGATCTGGACGATTTTTACATCGTTGGAAAGCTTACTCGAGGAGCTTTCAAAACGGATCAGGACATTTCTGATTCCGAGGCCGTCTGGTGCCCTGAAAGGGCACCGGAAGCCTTCGATCCTCGTTTCTCGATCTCGGTGGTCGGTCTTTCGAAATCGCATGGTGCGGATAAAACGCGTGTAACTCCCTCGTTACATGTCGGATTGGGTCAATTTTTACTTCATTGGAAAGGCGAGTCAGTGCTCTTCGAAATCCTTTAGGAAGCGTCGCATTCTGAGGCCGTTTGGGCCTCCAAAAGTAGGGCGAGAGTAAATGGTGTGGAATTTTCCTGACGTGCCCTGTTCCCAGAAAAATGCTCATAACTCCCTCACCGGAGGTCGGATCTGGACGATTTTTACGTCGTTGGAAAGCTTACTCGAGGAGCTTTCAAAACGGATAAGGACATTTCTAATTCCGAGGCCGTCTGGTGCCCCGAAAGGACACTGGAAGCCTTCGATCCTCGTTTCTCGATCTCGGTGGTCGGTCTTTCGAAATCGCGTGGTGCGGATAAAACGCGCGTAACTCCCTCGTTACATGTCGGATTGGGTCGATTTTTACTTCATTGGAAAGGCGAGTCAGTGCTCTTTGAAATCATTCAGGAAGCGTCGCATTCCGAGGCCGTTTGGGCCTCCAAAAGTGGGACGAGAGTAAATGGTGCGGAATTTTCCCGACGTGCCCTGTTCCCAGAAAAATGCTCATAACTCCCTCACCAGAGGTCGGATCTGGACGATTTTTACGTCGTTGGAAAGCTTACTCGAGGAGCTTTCAAAACGGATCAGGACATTTCTGATTCCGAGGCCGTCTGGTGCCCCGAAAGGACACCGGAAGCCTTCGATCCTCGTTTCTAGATCTCGGTGGTCGGTCTTTCGAAATCGCGTGGTGCGGATAAAACGCACGTAACTCCCTCGTTACATGTCGGATTGGGTCAATTTTTACTTCATTGGAAAGGCGAGTCAGTGCTCTTCGAAATCCTTCAGGAAGCGTCGCATTCCGAGGCCGTTTGGGCCTCCAAAAGTGGGGCGAGAGTAAATGGTGCGGAATTTTCCCGACATGCCCTGTTCCTAGAAAAACGCTCATAACTCCCTCACTGGAGGTCGGATCTGGACGATTTTTACGTCTTTGGAAAGCTTACTCGAGCAGCTTTCAAAACAGATAAGGACATTTCTGATTCCGAGGCCGTCTGGTGCCCTAAAAGGACACCGGAACCCTTCGATCCTCGTTTCTCGATCTCGGTGGTCGGTCTTTCGAAATCACGTGGTGCGGATAAAACGCGCGTAACTCCCTCGTTACATGTCAGATTGGGTCGATTTTTACTTCATTGGAAAGGCGAGTCAGTGCTCTTCGAAATCCTTCAGGAAGCGTCGCATTCTGAGGCCGTTTGGGCCTCCAAAAGTGGGATGAGAGTAAATGGTGCGGAATTTTCCCGACGTGCCCTGTTCCCAGAAAAATGCTCATAACTCCCTCACCGGAGGTCGGATCTGGACGATTTTTACGTCGTTGGAAAGCTTACTCGAGGAGCTTTCAAAACGGATCAGGACATTTCTAATTCTGAGGCTGTCTGGTGCCCCGAGACGACACCGGAAGCCTTCGATCCTCGTTTCTCGATCTCGGTGGTCGGTCTTTCGAAATCGTGTGGTGCGGATAAAACGCGCGTAACTCCCTCGTTACATGTCGGATTGGGTCAATTTTTACTTCATTGGAAAGGCGAGTCAGTGCTCTTCAAAATCCTTCAGGAAGCGTCGCATTCCGAGGCCGTTTGGGCCTCCAAAAGTGGGGCGAGAGTAAATGGTGCGGAATTTTCCCGACGTGCCCTGTTCCCAGAAAAATGCTCATAACTCCCTCACCGGAGGTCGGATCTGGACAATTTTTACGTCGTTGGAAAGCTTACTCGAGGAGCTTTCAAAACGGATCAGGACATTTTAGATTCTGAGGCCGTCTAGTGCCCCGAAAGGACACCGGAAGCCTTCGATCCTCGTTTCTCGATCTCGGTGGTCGGTCTTTCGAAATCGCGTGGTGCGGATAAAACGCGCGTAACTCCCTCGTTACATGTCGGATTGGGTCGATTTTTACTTCATTGGAAAGGCGAGTCAGTGCTCTTCGAAATCCTTCAGGAAGCGTCGCATTCCGAGGCCGTTTGGGCCTCCAAAAGTGGGACGAGAGTAAATGGTACGGAATTTTCTCGACGTGCCCTGTTACCAGAAAAATGCTCATAACTCCCTCACCAGAGGTCAGATCTGGACGATTTTTACGTCCTTGGAAAGCTTACTCGAGGAACTTTCAAAACGGATCAGGACATTTCTGATTCCGAGGCCGTCTGGTGCCCCGAAATGACACCGGAAGCCTTTGATCCTCGTTTCTCGATCTCGGTGGTCGGTCTTTCGAAATCGCGTGGTGCGGATAAAACGCGCGTAACTCCCTCGTTACATGTCGGATTGGGTCGATTTTTACTTCATTGGAAAGGCGAGTCAGTGCTCTTCGAAATCATTCAGGAAGCGTCGCATTCCGAGGCCGTTTGGGCCTCCAAAAGTGGGACGAGAGTAAATGGTGCGGAATTTTCCCGACGTGCCCTGTTCTCAGAAAAACGCTCATAACTCCCTCACCGGAGGTCGGATCTGGACGATTTTTACGTCGTTGGAAAGCTTACTCGAGGAGCTTTCAAAACGGATCAGGACATTTCTGATTCTGAAACTGTCTGGTACCCCGAAAGGACACCGGAAACCTTCGATCCTCGTTTCTCGATCTCGGTGGTCGGTCTTTCGAAATCGCGTGGTGCGGATAAAACGCGCGTAACTCCCTCGTTACATGTCGGATTGGCTCGATTTTTACTTCATTGGAAAGGCGAGTCAGTGCTCTTCGAAATCCTTCAGGAAGCGTCGCATTCCGAGGCCGTTTGGGCCTCCAAAAGTGGGACGAGAGTAAATGGTGCGGAATTTTCCCGACGTGCCCTGTTCCCAGAAAAATGCTCATAACTCCCTCACCAGAGGTCGGATCTGGACGATTTTTACGTCGTTGGAAAGCTTACTCGAGGAGCTTTCAAAACGGATCAGGACATTTCTGATTCCGAGGCCGTCTGGTGCCCCGAAAGGACACCGGAAGCCTTCGATCCTCGTTTCTCGATCTCGGTGGTCGGTCTTTCGAAATCGCGTGGTGCGGATAAAACGCACGTAACTCCCTCGTTACATGTCGGATTGGGTCAATTTTTACTTCATTGGAAAGGCGAGTCAGTGCTCTTCGAAATCCTTCAGGAAGCGTCGCATTCCGAGGCCATTTGGGCCTCCAAAAGTGGGGCGAGAGTAAATGGTGCGGAATTTTCCCGACATGCCCTGTTCCTAGAAAAACGCTCATAACTCCCTCACTGGAGGTCGGATCTGGACGATTTTTACGTCTTTGGAAAGCTTACTCGAGCAGCTTTCAAAACAGATAAGGACATTTCTGATTCCGAGGCCGTCTGGTGCCCTGAAAGGACACCGGAACCCTTCGATCCTCGTTTCTCGATCTCGGTGGTCGGTCTTTCGAAATCACGTGGTGCGGATAAAACGCGCGTAACTCCCTCGTTACATGTCAGATTGGGTCGATTTTTACTTCATTGGAAAGGCGAGTCAGTGCTCTTCGAAATCCTTCAGGAAGCGTCGCATTCTGAGGCCGTTTGGGCCTCCAAAAGTGGGATGAGAGTAAATGGTGCGGAATTTTCCCGACGTGCCCTGTTCCCAGAAAAATGCTCATAACTCCCTCACCGGAGGTCGGATCTGGACGATTTTTACGTCGTTGGAAAGCTTACTCGAGGAGCTTTCAAAACGGATCAGGACATTTCTAATTCTGAGGCTGTCTGGTGCCCCGAGTGGACACCGGAAGCCTTCGATCCTCGTTTCTCGATCTCGGTGGTCGGTCTTTCGAAATCGCGTGGTGCGGATAAAACGCGCGTAACTCCCTCGTTACATGTCGGATTGGGTCGATTTTTACTTCATTGGAAAGGCGAGTCAGTGCTCTTCGAAATCCTTCAGGAAGCGTCGCATTCCGAGGCCGTTTGGGCCTCCAAAAGTGGGACGAGAGTAAATGGTGCGGAATTTTCCCGACGTGCCCTGTTCCCAGAAAAATGCTCATAACTCCCTCACCGGAGGTCGGATCTGGACGATTTTTACGTCGTTGGAAAGCTTACTCGAGGAGCTTTCAAAACGGATCAGGACATTTCTGATTCTGAAACTGTCTGGTGCCCCGAAAGGACACCGGAAACCTTCGATCCTCGTTTCTCGATCTCGGTGGTCGGTCTTTCGAAATCGCGTGGTGCGGATAAAATGCGCGTAACTCCCTCGTTACATGTCGGATTGGGTAGATTTTTACTTCATTGGAAAGGCGAGTCAGTGCTCTTCGAAATCCTTTAGGAAGCGTCGCATTCCGAGGCCGTTTGGGCCTCCAAAAGTGGGAAGAGAGTAAATGGTGTGGAATTTTCCCGACGTGCCCTGTTCCCAGAAAAACGCTCATAACTCCCTCACCGGAGGTCGGATCTGGACGATTTTTACGTCGTTGGAAAGCTTACTCGAGGAGCTTTCAAAACGGATCAGGACATTTCTGATTCTGAGGCCTTCTGGTGCCCTGAAAGGACACCGGAAGCCTTCGATCCTCATTTCTCGATCTCGGTGGTCGGTCTTTCGAAATCGAGTGGTGCGGATAAAACGCGCGTAACTCCCTCGTTACATGTCGGATTGGGTCGATTTTTACTTCATTGGAAAGGCGAGTCAGTGCTCTTCAAAATCCTTCAGGAAGAATCGCATTCTGAGGCCGTTTGGGCCTCCAAAAGTGGGGCGAGAGTAAATGGTGTGGAATTTTCCCGACGTGCCCTGTTCCCAGAAAAATGCTCATAACTCCCTCACCGGAGGTCAGAACTGGACGATTTTTAAGTCGTTGGAAAGCTTACTCGAGGAGCTTTCAAAACGGATTAGGACATTTCTGATTCCGTGGCCGTCTGGTGCCCCGAAAGGACACCGGAAGCCTTCGATCCTCGTTTCTCGATCTCGGTGGTCGGTCTTTCGAAATCGCGTGGTGCGGATAAAATGCGCGTAACTCCCTCGTTACATGTCGGATTGGGTAGATTTTTACTTCATTGGAAAGGCGAGTCAGTGCTCTTCGAAATCCTTTAGGAAGCGTCGCATTCCGAGGCCGTTTGGGCCTCCAAAAGTGGGAAGAGAGTAAATGGTGCGGAATTTTCCCGACGTGCCCTGTTCCCAGAAAAACGCTCATAACTCCCTCACCGGAGGTCAGATCTGGACGATTTTTACGTCGTTGGAAAGCTTACTCGAGGAGCTTTCAAAACGGATCAGGACATTTCTGATTCTGAGGTCGTCTGGTGCCCCGAAAGGACACCGGAAGGCTTCGATCCTCGTTTCTCGATCTCGGTGGTCAGTCTTTCGAAATTGCGTGGTGCGGATAAAACGCGCGTAACTCCCTCGTTACATGTCGGATTGGGTCGATTTTTACTTCATTGGAAAGGCGAGTCAGTGCTCTTCGAAATCCTTCAGGAAGCGTCGCATTCCGAGGCCGTTTGGGCCTCCAAAAGTGGGACGAGAGTAAATGGTGCGGAATTTTCCCGACGTGCCCTGTTCCCAGAAAAATGCTCATAACTCCCTCACCGGAGGTCGGATCTGGACGATTTTTACGTCGTTGGAAAGCTTACTCGAGGAGCTTTCAAAACGGATCAGGACATTTCTGATTCTGAAACTGTCTGGTGCCCCGAAAGGACACCGGAAACCTTCGATCCTCGTTTCTCGATCTCGGTGGTCGGTCTTTCGAAATCGCGTGGTGCGGATAAAATGCGCGTAACTCCCTCGTTACATGTCGGATTGGGTAGATTTTTACTTCATTGGAAAGGCGAGTCAGTGCTCTTCGAAATCCTTTAGGAAGCGTCGCATTCCGAGGCCGTTTGGGCCTCCAAAAGTGGGAAGAGAGTAAATGGTGCGGAATTTTCCCGACGTGCCCTGTTCCCAGAAAAACGCTCATAACTCCCTCACCGGAGGTCAGATCTGGACGATTTTTACGTCGTTGGAAAGCTTACTCGAGGAGCTTTCAAAACGGATGAGGACATTTCTGATTCTGAGGTCGTCTGGTGCCCCGAAAGGACACCGGAAGGCTTCGATCCTCGTTTCTCGATATCGGTGGTCAGTCTTTTGAAATTGCGTGGTGCGGATAAAACGCGCGTAACTCCCTCGTTACATGTCGGATTGGGTCGATTTTTACTTCATTGGAAAGGTGAGTCAGTGCTCTTCGAAATCCTTCAGGAAGCGTCGCATTCCGAGGCCGTTTGGGCCTCCAAAAGTGGGGTGAGAGTAAATGGTGCGGAATTTTCCCAACGTGCCCTGTTCCCAGAAAAATGCTCATAACTCCCTCACCGGAGGTCGGATCTGGACGATTTTTACGTCGTTGGAAAGCTTACTCGAGGAGGTTTCAAAACGGATCAGGACATTTCTGATTCTGAGGCCGTCTGGTGCCCCGAAAGGACACCGGAAGCCTTCGATCCTCGTTTCTCGATCTCGGTGGTCGGTCTTTCGAAATCGCGTGGTGCGGATAAAATGCGCGTAACTCCCTCGTTACATGTCGGATTGGGTAGATTTTTACTTCATTGGAAAGGCGAGTCAGTGCTCTTCGAAATCCTTCAGGAAGCGTCGCATTCCGAGGCCGTTTGGGCCTCCAAAAGTGGGACGAGAGTAAATGGTGCGGAATTTTCCCGACGTGCCCTGTTCCCAGAAAAATGCTCATAACTCCCTCACCGGAGGTCGGATCTGGACGATTTTTACGTCGTTGGAAAGCTTACTCGAGGAGCTTTCAAAACGGATCAGGACATTTCTGATTCTGAGGTCGTCTGGTGCCCCGAAAGGACACCGGAAGGCTTCGATCCTCGTTTCTCGATCTCGGTGGTCAGTCTTTCGAAATTACGTGGTGCGGATAAAACGCGCGTAACTCCCTCGTTACATGTCGGATTGGGTCGATTTTTACTTCATTGGAAAGGCGAGTCAGTGCTCTTCGAAATCCTTGAGGAAGCGTCGCATTCCGAGGCCGTTTGGGCCTCCAAAAGTGGGACGAGAGTAAATGGTGCGGAATTTTCCCGACGTGCCCTGTTCCCAGAAAAATGCTCATAACTCCCTCACCGGAGGTCGGATCTGGACGATTTTTACGTCGTTGGAAAGCTTACTCGAGGAGCTTTCAAAACGGATCAGGACATTTCTGATTCTGAAACTGTCTGGTGCCCCGAAAGGACACCGGAAACCTTCGATCCTCGTTTCTCGATCTCGGTGGTCGGTCTTTCGAAATCGCGTGGTGCGGATAAAATGCGCGTAACTCCCTCGTTACATGTCGGATTGGCTCGATTTTTACTTCATTGGAAAGGCGAGTCAGTGCTCTTCGAAATCTTTCAGGAAGCGTCGCATTCTGAGGCCGTTTGGGCCTCCAAAAGTGGGGCAAGAGTAAATGGTGCGGAATTTTCCCGACGTGCCCTGTTCCCAGAAAAACGCTCATAACTCCCTCACCGGAGGTCGGATCTGGACAATTTTTACGTCGTTGGAAAGCTTACTCGAGGAGCTTTCAAAACGGATCAGGACATTTCTGATTCTGAGGCCTTCTGGTGCCCTGAAAGGACACCGGAAGCCTTCGATCCTCATTTCTCCATCTCGGTGGTCGGTCTTTCGAAATCGAGTGGTGCGGATAAAACGCGCGTAACTCCCTCGTTACATGTCGGATTGGGTCGATTTTTACTTCATTGGAAAGGCGAGTCAGTGCTCTTCAAAATCCTTCAGGAAGAATCGCATTCTGAGGCCGTTTGGGCCTCCAAAAGTGAGGCGAGAGTAAATGGTGTGGAATTTTCCTGACGTGCCCTGTTCCCAGAAAAATGCTCATAACTCCCTCACCGGAGGTCGGAACTGGACGATTTTTACGTCGTTGGAAAGCTTACTCGAGGAGCTTTCAAAACGGATCAGGACATTTCTGATTCCGAGGCCGTCTGGTGCCCCGAAAGGACACCGGAAGCCTTCGATCCTCGTTTCTCGATCTCGGTGGTCGGTCTTTCGAAATCGCGTGGTGCGGATAAAATGCGCGTAACTCCCTCGTTACATGTCGGATTGGGTAGATTTTTACTTCATTGGAAAGGCGAGTCAGTGCTCTTCGAAATCCTTCAGGAAGCGTCGCATTCCGAGGCCGTTTGGGCCTCCAAAAGTGGGACGAGAGTAAATGGTGCGGAATTTTCCCGACGTGCCCTGTTCCCAGAAAAACGCTCATAACTCCCTTACCGGAGGTCGGATCTGGACGATTTTTACGTCGTTGGAAAGCTTACTCGAGGAGCTTTCAAAACGGATGAGGACATTTCTGATTCTAAGGTCGTCTGGTGCCCCGAAAGGACACCGGAAGGCTTCGATCCTCGTTTCTCGATCTCGGTGGTCGGTCTTTCGAAATCGCGTGGTGCGGATAAAACGCGCGTAACTCCCTCGTTACATGTCGGATTGGGTCGATTTTTACTTCATTGGAAAGGCGAGTCAGTGCTCTTCGAAATCCTTCAGGAAGCGTCGCATTCCGAGGCCGTTTGGGCCTCCAAAAGTGGGGCGAGAGTAAATGGTGCGGAATTTTCCCGACGTGCCCTGTTCCTAGAAAAATGCTCATAACTCCCTCACCGGAGGTCGGATCTGGACGATTTTTACGTCGTTGGAAAGCTTACTCGAGGAGCTTTCAAAATGGATGAGGACATTTCTAATTCCGAGGCCGTCTGGTGCCCCGAAAGGACACCGGAAGCCTTCGATCCTCGTTTCTCGATCTCGGTGGTCGGTCTTTCGAAATCGCGTGGTGCGGATAAAACGCACGTAACTCCCTCGTTACATGTCGGATTGGGTCAATTTTTACTTCATTGGAAAGGCGAGTCAGTGCTCTTCGAAATCCTTCAGGAAGCGTCGCATTCCGAGGCCGTTTGGGCCTCCAAAAGTGGGGCGAGAGTAAATGGTGCGGAATTTTCCCGACATGCCCTGTTCCTAGAAAAACGCTCATAACTCCCTCACTGGAGGTCGGATCTAGACGATTTTTACGTCTTTGGAAAGCTTACTCGAGCAGCTTTCAAAACAGATAAGGACATTTCTGATTCCGAGGCCGTCTGGTGCCCTGAAAGGACACCGGAACCCTTCGATCCTCGTTTCTCGATCTCGGTGGTCGGTCTTTCGAAATCACGTGGTGCGGATAAAACGCGCGTAACTCCCTCGTTACATGTCAGATTGGGTCGATTTTTACTTCATTGGAAAGGCGAGTCAGTGCTCTTCGAAATCCTTCAGGAAGCGTCGCATTCTGAGGCCGTTTGGGCCTCCAAAAGTGGGATGAGAGTAAATGGTGCGGAATTTTCCCGACGTGCCCTGTTCCCAGAAAAATGCTCATAACTCCCTCACCGGAGGTCGGATCTGGACGATTTTTACGTCGTTGGAAAGCTTACTCGAGGAGCTTTCAAAACGGATCAGGACATTTCTAATTCTGAGGCTGTCTGGTGCCCCGAGAGGACACCGGAAGCCTTCGATCCTCGTTTCTCGATCTCGGTGGTCGGTCTTTCGAAATCGTGTGGTGCGGATAAAACGCGCGTAACTCCCTCGTTACATGTCGGATTGGGTCAATTTTTACTTCATTGGAAAGGCGAGTCAGTGCTCTTCGAAATCCTTCAGGAAGCGTCGCATTCCGAGGCCGTTTGGGCCTCCAAAAGTGGGGCGAGAGTAAATGGTGCGGAATTTTCCCGACGTGCCCTGTTCCCAGAAAAACGCTCATAACTCCCTCACCGGAGGTCGGATCTGGACAATTTTTACGTCGTTGGAAAGCTTACTCGAGGAGCTTTCAAAACGGATCAGGACATTTTAGATTCTGAGGCCGTCTGGTGCCCCGAAAGGACACCGGAAGGCTTCGATCCTCGTTTCTCGATCTCGGTGGTCGGTCTTTCGAAATCGCGTGGTGCGGATAAAACGCGCGTAACTCCCTCGTTACATGTCGGATTGGGTCGATTTTTACTTCATTGGAAAGGCGAGTCAGTGCTCTTCGAAATCCTTCAGGAAGCGTCGCATTCCGAGGCCGTTTGGGCCTCCAAAAGTGGGACGAGAGTAAATGGTACGGAATTTTCCCGACGTGCCCTGTTACCAGAAAAATGCTCATAACTCCCTCACCAGAGGTCAGATCTGGACGATTTTTACGTCCTTGGAAAGCTTACTCGAGGAGCTTTCAAAAAGGATCAGGACATTTCTGATTCCGAGGCCGTCTGGTGCCCCGAAAGGACAACGGAAGCCTTTGATCCTCGTTTCTCGATCTCGGTGGTCGGTCTTTCGAAATCGCGTGGTGCGGATAAAACGCGCGTAACTCCCTCGTTACATGTCGGATTGGGTCGATTTTTACTTCATTGGAAAGGCGAGTCAGTGCTCTTCGAAATCATTCAGGAAGCGTCGCATTCCGAGGCCGTTTGGGCCTCCAAAAGTGGGACGAGAGTAAATGGTGCGGAATTTTTCCCCACGTGCCCTGTTCTCAGAAAAACGCTCATAACTCCCTCACCGGAGGTCGGATCTGGACGATTTTTACGTCGTTGGAAAGCTTACTCGAGGAGCTTTCAAAACGGATCAGGACATTTCTGATTCTGAAACTGTCTGGTGCCCCGAAAGGACACCGGAAACCTTCGATCCTCGTTTCTCGATCTCGGTGGTCGGTCTTTCGAAATCGCGTGGTGCGGATAAAACGCGCGTAACTCCCTCGTTACATGTCGGATTGGCTCGATTTTTACTTCATTGGAAAGGCAAGTCAGTGCTCTTCGAAATCCTTCAGGAAGCGTCGCATTCTGAGGCCGTTTGGGCCTCCAAAAGTGGGGCAAGAGTAAATGGTGCGGAATTTTCCCGACGTGCCCTATTCCCAGAAAAACGCTCATAACTCCCTCACCGGAGGTCGGATCTGGACGATTTTTACGTCGTTGGAAAGCTTACTCGAGGAGCTTTCAAAACGGATCAGGACATTTCTGATTCTGAGGCCTTCTGGTGCCCTGAAAGGACACCGGAAGCCTTCGATCCTCATTTCTCGATCTCGGTGGTCGGTCTTTCGAAATCGAGTGGTGCGGATAAAACGCGCGTAACTCCCTCGTTACATGTCGGATTGGGTCGATTTTTACTTCATTGGAAAGGCGAGTCAGTGCTCTTCAAAATCCTTCAGGAAGAATCGCATTCTGAGGCCGTTTGGGCCTCCAAAAGTGGGGCGAGAGTAAATGGTGTGGAATTTTCCCGACGTGCCCTGTTCCCAGAAAAATGCTCATAACTCCCTCACCGGAGGTCAGAACTGGACGATTTTTAAGTCGTTGGAAAGCTTACTCGAGGAGCTTTCAAAACGGATCAGGACATTTCTGATTCCGAGGCCGTCTGGTGCCCCGAAAGGACACCGGAAGCCTTCGATCCTCGTTTCTCGATCTCGGTGGTCGGTCTTTCGAAATCGCGTGGTGCGGATAAAATGCGCGTAACTCCCTCGTTACATGTCGGATTGGGTAGATTTTTACTTCAATGGAAAGGCGAGTCAGTGCTCTTCGAAATCCTTTAGGAAGCGTCGCATTCCGAGGCCGTTTGGGCCTCCAAAAGTGGGAAGAGAGTAAATGGTGCGGAATTTTCCCGACGTGCCCTGTTCCCAGAAAAATGCTCATAACTCCCTCACCGGAAGTCAGATCTGGACGATTTTTACGTCGTTGGAAAGCTTACTCGAGGAGCTTTCAAAACGGATCAGGACATTTCTGATTCTGAGGTCGTCTGGTGCCCCGAAAGGACACCGGAAGGCTTCGATCCTCGTTTCTCGATCTCGGTGGTCAGTCTTTTGAAATTGCGTGGTGCGGATAAAACGCGCGTAACTCCCTCGTTACATCTCGGATTGGGTCGATTTTTACTTCATTGGAAAGGTGAGTCAGTGCTCTTCGAAATCCTTCAGGAAGCGTCGCATTCCGAGGCCGTTTGGGCCTCCAAAAGTGGGGCGAGAGTAAATGGTGCGGAATTTTCTCGACGTGCCCTGTTCCCAGAAAAATGCTCATAACTCCCTCACCGGAGGTCGGATCTGGACGATTTTTACGTCGTTGGAAAGCTTACTCGAGGAGCTTTCAAAACGGATCAGGACATTTCTGATTCTGAGGCCTTCTGGTGCCCTGAAAGGACACCGGAAGCCTTCGATCCTCATTTCTCGATCTCGGTGGTCGGTCTTTCGAAATCGCGTGGTGCGGATAAAACGCGCGTAACTCCCTCGTTACATGTCGGATTGGGTCGATTTTTACTTCATTGGAAAGGCGAGTCAGTGCTCTTCGAAATCCTTCAGGAAGCGTCGCATTCCGAGGCCGTTTGGGCCTCCAAAAGTGGGGCGAGAGTAAATGGTGTGGAATTTTCCCGACGTGCCCTGTTCCCAGAAAAATGCTCATAACTCCCTCACCGGAGGTCGGATCTGGACGATTTTTACGTCGTTGGAAAGCTTACTCGAGGAGGTTTCAAAACGGATCAGGACATTTCTGATTCTGAGGCCGTCTGGTGCCCCGAAAGGACACCGGAAGCCTTCGATCCTTGTTTCTCGATCTCGGTGGTCGGTCTTTCGAAATCGCGTGGTGCGGATAAAATGCGCGTAACTCCCTCGTTACATGTCGGATTGGGTAGATTTTTACTTCATTGGAAAGGCGAGTCAGTGCTCTTCGAAATCCTTCAGGAAGCGTCGCATTCCGAGGCCGTTTGGGCCTCCAAAAGTGGGACGAGAGTAAATGGTGCGGAATTTTCCCGACGTGCCCTGTTCCCAAAAAAATGCTCATAACTCCCTCACCGGAGGTCGGATCTGGACGATTTTTACGTCGTTGGAAAGCTTACTCGAGGAGCTTTCAAAACGGATCAGGACATTTCTGATTCTGAGGTCGTTTGGTGCCCCGAAAGGACACCGGAAGGCTTCGATCCTCGTTTCTCGATCTCGGTGGTCCGTCTTTCGAAATTGCGTGGTGCGGATAAAACGCGCGTAACTCCCTCGTTACATGTCGGATTGGGTCGATTTTTACTTCATTGGAAAGGCGAGTCAGTGCTCTTCGAAATCCTTGAGGAAGCGTCGCATTCCGAGGCCGTTTGGGCCTCCAAAAGTGGGACGAGAGTAAATGGTGCGGAATTTTCCCGACGTGCCCTGTTCCCCGAAAAATGCTCATTACTCCCTCACCGGAGGTCGGATTTGGACGATTTTTACGTCGTTGGAAAGCTTACTCGAGGAGCTTTCAAAACGGATCAGGACATTTCTGATTCTGAAACTGTCTGGTGCCCCGAAAGGACACCGGAAACCTTCGATCCTCGTTTCTCGATCTCGGTGGTCGGTCTTTCGAAATCGCGTGGTGCGGATAAAATGCGCGTAACTCCCTCGTTACATGTCGGATTGGCTCGATTTTTACTTCATTGGAAAGGCGAGTCAGTGCTCTTCGAAATCTTTCAGGAAGCGTCGCATTCTGAGGCCGTTTGGGCCTCCAAAAGTGGGGCAAGAGTAAATGGTGCGGAATTTTCCCGACGTGCCCTGTTCCCAGAAAAACGCTCATAACTCCCTCACCGGAGGTCGGATCTGGACGATTTTTACGTCGTTGGAAAGCTTACTCGAGGAGCTTTCAAAACGGATCAGGACATTTCTGATTCTGAGGCCTTCTGGTGCCCTGAAAGGACACCGGAAGCCTTCGATCCTCATTTCTCCATCTCGGTGGTCGGTCTTTCGAAATCGAGTGGTGCGGATAAAATGCGCGTAACTCCCTCGTTACATGTCGGATTGGGTCGATTTTTACTTCATTGGAAAGGAGAGTCAGTGCTCTTCGAAATCCTTCAGGAAGCGTCGCATTCCGAGGCCGTTTGGGCCTCCAAAAGTGGGACGAGAGTAAATGGTGCGGAATTTTCCCGACGTGCCCTGTTCCCAGAAAAATGCTCATAACTCCCTCACCGGAGGTCGGATCTGGACGATTTTTACGTCGTTGGAAAGCTTACTCGAGGAGCTTTCAAAACGGATCAGGACATTTCTGATTCTGAAACTGTCTGGGGCCCCGAAAGGACACCGGAAACCTTCGATCCTCGTTTCTCGATCTCGGTGGTCGGTCTTTCGAAATCGAGTGGTGCGGATAAAACGCGCGTAACTCCCTCGTTACATGTCGGATTGGGTCGATTTTTACTTCATTGGAAAGGCGAGTCAGTGCTCTTCAAAATCCTTCAGGAAGAATCGCATTCTGAGGCCGTTTGGGCCTCCAAAAGTGGGGCGAGAGTAAATGGTGGGGAATTTTCCCGACGTGCCCTGTTCCCAGAAAAATGCTCATAACTCCCTCACCGGAGGTCGGAACTGGACGATTTTTACGTCGTTGGAAAGCTTACTCGAGGAGGTTTCAAAACGGATCAGGACATTTCTGATTCTGAGGCCGTCTGGTGCCCCGAAAGGACACCGGAAGCCTTCGATCCTTGTTTCTCGATCTCGGTGGTCGGTCTTTCGAAATCGCGTGGTGCGGATAAAATGCGCGTAACTCCCTCGTTACATGTCGGATTGGGTAGATTTTTACTTCATTATAAAGGCGAGTCAGTGCTCTTCGAAATCCTTCAGGAAGCGTCGCATTCCGAGGCCGTTTGGGCCTCCAAAAGTGGGACGAGAGTAAATGGTGCGGAATTTTCCCGACGTGCCCTGTTCCCAGAAAAATGCTCATAACTCCCTCACCGGAGGTCGGATCTGGACGATTTTTACGTCGTTGGAAAGCTTACTCGAGGAGCTTTCAAAACGGATCAGGACATTTCTGATTCCGAGGCCGTCTGGTGCCCCGAAAGGACACCGGAAGCCTTCGATCCTCGTTTCTCGATCTCGGTGGTCGGTCTTTCGAAATCGCGTGGTGCGGATAAAATGCGCGTAACTCCCTCGTTACAAGTCGGATTGGGTAGATTTTTACTTCATTGGAAAGGCGAGTCAGTGCTCTTCGAAATCCTTTAGGAAGCGTCGCATTCCGAGGCCGTTTGGGCCTCCAAAAGTGGGACGAGAGTAAATGGTGCGGAATTTTCCCGACGTGCCCTGTTCCCAGAAAAACGTTCATAACTCCCTTACCGGAGGTCGGATCTGGACGATTTTTACGTCGTTGGAAAGCTTACTCGAGGAGCTTTCAAAACGGATGAGGACATTTCTGATTCTAAGGTCGTCTGGTGCCCCGAAAGGACACCGGAAGGCTTCGATCCTCGTTTCTCGATCTCGGTGGTCGGTCTTTCGAAATCGCGTGGTGCGGATAAAACGCGCGTAACTCCCTCGTTACATGTCGGATTGGGTCGATTTTTACTTCATTGGAAAGGCGAGTCAGTGCTCTTCGAAATCCTTCAGGAAGCGTCGCATTCCGAGGCCGTTTGGGCCTCCAAAAGTGGGGCGAGAGTAAATGGTGCGGAATTTTCCCGACGTGCCCTGTTCCCAGAAAAATGCTCATAACTCCCTCACCGGAGGTCGGATCTAGACGATTTTTACGTCGTTGGAAAGCTTACTCGAGGAGCTTTCAAAACGGATGAGGCCATTTCTGATTCTGAGGCCTTCTGGTGCCCTGAAAGGACACCGGAAGCCTTCGATCCTCGTTTCTCGATCTCGGTGGTCGGTCTTTCGAAATCGCGTGGTGCGGATAAAACGCGCGTAACTCCCTCGTTACATGTCGGATTGGGTAGATTTTTACTTCATTGGAAAGGCGAGTCAGTGCTCTTCGAAATCCTTTAGGAAGCGTCGCATTCCGAGGCCGTTTGGGCCTCCAAAAGTGGGACGAGAGTAAATGGTGCGGAATTTTCCCGACGTGCCCTGTTCCCAGAAAAATGCTCATAACTCCCTCACCGAAGGTCGGATCTGGACGATTTTTACGTCGTTGGAAAGCTTACTCGAGGAGCTTTCAAAACGGATGAGGACATTTCTGATTCCGAGGCCGTCTGGTGCCCCGAAAGGACACCGGAAGCCTTCGATCCTCGTTTCTCGATCTTGGTGGTCGGTCTTTCGAAATCGCGTGGTGCGGATAAAACGCGCGTAACTCCCTCGTTACATGTCGGATTGGGTCGATTTTTACTTCATTTGAAAGGCGAGTCAGTGCTCTTCGAAATCCTTCAGGAAGCGTCGCATTCTGAGGCCGTTTGGGCCTCCAAAAGTGGGGCGAGAGTAAATGGTGCGGAATTTTCCCGACGTGCCCTGTTCCCAGAAAAATGCTCATAACTCCCTCACCGGAGGTCGGATCTGGACGATTTTTACATCGTTGGAAAGCTTACTCGAGGAGCTTTCAAAACGGATCAGGACATTTCTAATTCTGAGGCCGTCTGGTGCCCTGAAAGGACACCGGAAGCCTTCGATCCTCGTTTCTCGATCTCGGTGGTCGGTCTTTCGAAATCGCTTGGTGCGGATAAAACGCGCGTAACTCCCTCGTTACATGTCGGATTGGGTCGATTTTTACTTCATTGGAAAGGCGAGTCAGTGCTCTTCGAAATCCTTCAGGAAGCGTCGCATTCTGAGGCCGTTTGGGCCTCCAAAAGTGGGACGAGAGTAAATGGTGCGGAATTTTCCCGACGTGCCCTGTTCCCAGAAAAATGCTCATAACTCCCTCACCGGAGGTCGGATCTGGACGATTTTTACGTCGTTGGAAAGCTTACTCGAGGAGCTTTCAAAACGGATCAGGACATTTCTGATTCTGAGGTCGTCTGGTGCCCCGAAAGGACACCGGAAGGCTTCGATCCTCGTTTCTCGATCTCGGTGGTCAGTCTTTCGAAATTGCGTGGTGCGGATAAAACGCGCGTAACTCCCTCGTTACATGTCGGATTGGGTCGATTTTTACTTCATTGGAAAGGTGAGTCAGTGCTCTTCGAAATCCTTCAGGAAGCGTCGCATTCCGAGGCCGTTTGGGCCTCCAAAAGTGGGGCGAGAGTAAATGGTGCGGAATTTTCCCGACGTGCCCTGTTCCCAGAAAAACGCTCATAACTCCCTCACCGGAGGTCCGATCTGGACGATTTTTACGTCGTTGGAAATCTTACTCGAGGAGCTTTCAAAACGGATGAGGACATTTCTGATTCTGAGGTCGTCTGGTGCCCCGAAAGGACACCGGAAGGCTTCGATCCTCGTTTCTCGATCTCGGTGGTCAGTCTTTTGAAATTGCGTGGTGCGGATAAAACGCGCGTAACTCCCTCGTTACATGTCGGATTGGGTCGATTTTTACTTCATTGGAAAGGCGAGTCAGTGCTCTTCAAAATCCTTCAGGAAGAATCGCATTCTGAGGCCGTTTGGGCCTCCAAAAGTGGGGCGAGAGTAAATGGTGTGGAATTTTCCCGACGTGCCCTGTTCCCAGAAAAATGCTCATAACTCCCTCACCGGAGGTCGGAACTGGACGATTTTTACGTCGTTGGAAAGCTTACTCGAGGAGCTTTCAAAACGGATCAGGACATTTCTGATTCTGAAACTGTCTGGGGCCCCGAAAGGACACCGGAAACCTTCGATCCTCGTTTCTCGATCTCGGTGGTCGGTCTTTCGAAATCGAGTGGTGCGGATAAAACGCGCGTAACTCCCTCGTTACATGTCGGATTGGGTCGATTTTTACTTCATTGGAAAGGCGAGTCAGTGCTCTTCAAAATCCTTCAGGAAGAATCGCATTCTGAGGCCGTTTGGGCCTCCAAAAGTGGGGCGAGAGTAAATGGTGGGGAATTTTCCCGACGTGCCCTGTTCCCAGAAAAATGCTCATAACTCCCTCACCGGAGGTCGGAACTGGACGATTTTTACGTCGTTGGAAAGCTTACTCGAGGAGCTTTCAAAACGGATCAGGACATTTCTGATTCCGAGGCCGTCTGGTGCCCCGAAAGGACACCGGAAGCCTTCGATCCTCGTTTCTCGATCTCGGTGGTCGGTCTTTCGAAATCGCGTGGTGCGGATAAAATGCGCGTAACTCCCTCGTTACATGTCGGATTGGGTAGATTTTTACTTCATTGGAAAGGCGAGTCAGTGCTCTTCGAAATCCTTCAGGAAGCGTCGCATTCCGAGGCCGTTTGGGCCTCCAAAAGTGGGACGAGAGTAAATGGTGTGGAATTTTCCCGACGTGCCCTGTTCCCAGAAAAATGCTCATAACTCCCTCACCGGAGGTCGGATCTGGACGATTTTTACGTCGTTGGAAAGCTTACTCGAGGAGCTTTCAAAACGGATGAGGCCATTTCTGATTCTGAGGCCTTCTGGTGCCCTGAAAGGACACCGGAAGCCTTCGATCCTCGTTTCTCGATCTCGGTGGTCGGTCTTTCGAAATCGCGTGGTGCGGATAAAACGCGCGTAACTCCCTCGTTACATGTCGGATTGGGTAGATTTTTACTTCATTGGAAAGACGAGTCAGTGCTCTTCGAAATCCTTTAGGAAGCGTCGCATTCCGAGGCCGTTTGGGCCTCCAAAAGTGGGAGGAGAGTAAATGGTGCGGAATTTTCCCGACGTGCCCTGTTCCCAGAAAAATGCTCATAACTCCCTCACCGGAGGTCGGATCTGGACGATTTTTACGTCGTTGGAAAGCTTACTCGAGGAGCTTTCAAAACGGATGAGGACATTTCTGATTCTGAGGTCGTCTGGTGCCCCGAAAGGACACCGGAAGGCTTCGATCCTCGTTTCTCGATCTCGGTGGTCAGTCTTTCGAAATTGCGTGGTGCGGATAAAACGCGCGTAACTCCCTCGTTACATGTCGGATTGGGTCGATTTTTACTTCATTGGAAAGGCGAGTCAGTGCTCTTCAAAATCCTTCAGGAAGAATCGCATTCTGAGGCCGTTTGGGCCTCCAAAAGTGGGGCGAGAGTAAATGGTGCGGAATTTTCCCGACGTGCCCTGTTCCCAGAAAAATGCTCATAACTCCCTCACCGGAGGTCGGAACTGGACGATTTTTACGTCGTTGGAAAGCTTACTCGAGGAGCTTTCAAAATGGATCAGGACATTTCTGATTCCGAGGCCGTCTGGTGCCCCGAAAGGACACCGGAAGCCTTCGATCCTCGTTTCTCGATCTCGGTGGTCGGTCTTTCGAAATCGCGTGGTGCGGATAAAATGCGCGTAACTCCCTCGTTACATGTCGGATTGGGTAGATTTTTACTTCATTGGAAAGGCGAGTCAGTGCTCTTCGAAATCCTTCAGGAAGCGTCGCATTCCGAGGCCGTTTGGGCCTCCAAAAGTGGGAGGAGAGTAAATGGTGCGAAATTTTCCCGACGTGCCCTGTTCCCAGAAAAATGCTCATAACTCCCTTACCGGAGGTCGGATCTGGACGATTTTTACGTCGTTGGAAAGCTTACTCGAGGAGCTTTCAAAACGGATCAGGACATTTCTGATTCTGAGGCCTTCTGGTGCCCTGAAAGGACACCGGAAGCCTTCGATCCTCGTTTCTCGATCTCGGTGGTCGGTCTTTCGAAATCGCGTGGTGCGGATAAAACGCGCGTAGCTCCCTCGTTACATGTCGGATTGGGTCGATTTTTACTTCATTGGAAAGGTGAGTCAGTGCTCTTCAAAATCCTTCAGGAAGCGTCGCATTCCGAGGCCGTTTGGGCCTCCAAAAGTGGGGCGAGAGTAAATGGTGTGAAATTTTCCCGACGTGCCCTGTTCCCAGAAAAACGCTCATAACTCCCTCACCGGAGGTCGGATCTGGACGATTTTTACGTCGTTGGAAAGCTTACTCGAGGAGCTTTCAAAACGGATCAGGACATTTCTGATTCTGAGGCCTTCTGGTGCCCTGAAAGGACACCGGAAGCCTTCGATCCTCGTTTCTCGATCTCGGTGGTCGGTCTTTCGAAATCGCGTGGTGCGGATAAAACGCGCGTAACTCCCTCGTTACAAGTCGGATTGGGTAGATTTTTACTTCATTGGAAAGACGAGTCAGTGCTCTTCGAAATCCTTTAGGAAGCGTCGCATTCCGAGGCCGTTTGGGCCTCCAAAAGTGGGAGGAGAGTAAATGGTGCGGAATTTTCCCGACGTGCCCTGTTCCCAGAAAAATGCTCATAACTCCCTCACCGGAGGTCGGATCTGGACGATTTTTACGTCGTTGGAAAGCTTACTCGAGGAGCTTTCAAAACGGATGAGGACATTTCTGATTCTGAGGTCGTCTGGTGCCCCGAAAGGACACCGGAAGGCTTCGATCCTCGTTTCTCGATCTCGGTGGTCAGTCTTTCGAAATTGCATGGTGCGGATAAAACGCGCGTAACTCCCTCGTTACATGTCGGATTGGGTCGATTTTTACTTCATTGGAAAGGTGAGTCAGTGCTCTTCGAAATCCTTCAGGAAGCGTCGCATTCCGAGGCCGTTTGGGCCTCCAAAAGTGGGGCGAGAGTAAATGGTGCGGAATTTTCCCGACGTGCCCTGTTCCCAGAAAAACGCTCATAACTCCCTCACCGGAGGTCGGATCTGGACGATTTTTACGTCGTTGGAAAGCTTACTCGAGGAGCTTTCAAAACGGATCAGGACATTTCTGATTCTGAGGCCTTCTGATGCCCGGAAAGGACACCGGAAGCCTTCGATCCTCGTTTCTCGATCTCGGTGGTCGGTCTTTCGAAATCGCGTGGTGCGGATAAAACGCGCGTAACTCCCTCGTTACATGTCGGATTGGGTCGATTTTTACTTCATTGGAAAGGCGAGTCAGTGCTCTTCGAAATCCTTCACGAAGCGTCGCATTCCGAGGCCGTTTGGGCCTCCAAAAGTGGGGCGAGAGTAAATGGTGTGGAATTTTCCCGACGTGCCCTGTTCCCAGAAAAATGCTCATAACTCCCTCACCGGAGGTCGGATCTGGACGATTTTTACGTCGTTGGAAAGCTTACTCGAGGAGCTTTCAAAACGGATCAGGACATTTCTGATTCCGAGGCCGTCTGGTGCCCCAAAAGGACACCGGAAGCCTTCGATCCTCGTTTCTCGATCTCGGTGGTCGGTCTTTCGAAATCGCGTGGTGCGGATAAAATGCGCGTAACTCCCTCGTTACATGTCGGATTGGGTAGATTTTTACTTCATTGGAAAGGCGAGTCAGTGCTCTTCGAAATCCTTCAGGAAGCGTCGCATTCCGAGGCCGTTTGGGCCTCCAAAAGTGGGACGAGAGTAAATGGTGCGGAATTTTCCCGACGTGCCCTGTTCCCAGAAAAATGCTCATAACTCCCTCACCGGAGGTCGGATCTGGACGATTTTTACGTCGTTGGAAAGCTTACTCGAGGAGCTTTCAAAACGGATGAGGCCATTTCTGATTCTGAGGCCTTCTGGTGCCCTGAAAGGACACCGGAAGCCTTCGATCCTCGTTTCTCGATCTCGGTGGTCGGTCTTTCGAAATCGCGTGGTGCGGATAAAACGCGCGTAACTCCCTCGTTACATGTCGGATTGGGTAGATTTTTACTTCATTGGAAAGACGAGTCAGTGCTCTTCGAAATCCTTTAGGAAGCGTCGCATTCCGAGGCCGTTTGGGCCTCCAAAAGTGGGAGGAGAGTAAATGGTGCGGAATTTTCCCGACGTGCCCTGTTCCCAGAAAAATGCTCATAACTCCCTCACCGGAGGTCGGATCTGGACGATTTTTACGTCGTTGGAAAGCTTACTCGAGGAGCTTTCAAAACGGATGAGGACATTTCTGATTCTGAGGTCGTCTGGTGCCCCGAAAGGACACCGGAAGGCTTCGATCCTCGTTTCTCGATCTCGGTGGTCAGTCTTTCGAAATTGCGTGGTGCGGATAAAACGCGCGTAACTCCCTCGTTACATGTCGGATTGGGTCGATTTTTACTTCATTGGAAAGGCGAGTCAGTGCTCTTCAAAATCCTTCAGGAAGAATCGCATTCTGAGGCCGTTTGGGCCTCCAAAAGTGGGGCGAGAGTAAATGGTGCGGAATTTTCCCGACGTGCCCTGTTCCCAGAAAAATGCTCATAACTCCCTCACCGGAGGTCGGAACTGGACGATTTTTACGTCGTTGGAAAGCTTACTCGAGGAGCTTTCAAAACGGATCAGGACATTTCTGATTCCGAGGCCGTCTGGTGCCCCGAAAGGACACCGGAAGCCTTCGATCCTCGTTTCTCGATCTCGGTGGTCGGTCTTTCGAAATCGCGTGGTGCGGATAAAATGCGCGTAACTCCCTCGTTACATGTCGGATTGGGTAGATTTTTACTTCATTGGAAAGGCGAGTCAGTGCTCTTCGAAATCCTTCAGGAAGCGTCGCATTCCGAGGCCGTTTGGGCCTCCAAAAGTGGGAGGAGAGTAAATGGTGCGAAATTTTCCCGACGTGCCCTGTTCCCAGAAAAATGCTCATAACTCCCTTACCGGAGGTCGGATCTGGACGATTTTTACGTCGTTGGAAAGCTTACTCGAGGAGCTTTCAAAACGGATCAGGACATTTCTGATTCTGAGGCCTTCTGGTGCCCTGAAAGGACACCGGAAGCCTTCGATCCTCGTTTCTCGATCTCGGTGGTCGGTCTTTCGAAATCGCGTGGTGCGGATAAAACGCGCGTAGCTCCCTCGTTACATGTCGGATTGGGTCGATTTTTACTTCATTGGAAAGGTGAGTCAGTGCTCTTCAAAATCCTTCAGGAAGCGTCGCATTCCGAGGCCGTTTGGGCCTCCAAAAGTGGGGCGAGAGTAAATGGTGTGAAATTTTCCCGACGTGCCCTGTTCCCAGAAAAACGCTCATAACTCCCTCACCGGAGGTCGGATCTGGACGATTTTTACGTCGTTGGAAAGCTTACTCGAGGAGCTTTCAAAACGGATCAGGACATTTCTGATTCTGAGGCCTTCTGGTGCCCTGAAAGGACACCGGAAGCCTTCGATCCTCGTTTCTCGATCTCGGTGGTCGGTCTTTCGAAATCGCGTGGTGCGGATAAAACGCGCGTAACTCCCTCGTTACAAGTCGGATTGGGTAGATTTTTACTTCATTGGAAAGACGAGTCAGTGCTCTTCGAAATCCTTTAGGAAGCGTCGCATTCCGAGGCCGTTTGGGCCTCCAAAAGTGGGAGGAGAGTAAATGGTGCGGAATTTTCCCGACGTGCCCTGTTCCCAGAAAAATGCTCATAACTCCCTCACCGGAGGTCGGATCTGGACGATTTTTACGTCGTTGGAAAGCTTACTCGAGGAGCTTTCAAAACGGATGAGGACATTTCTGATTCTGAGGTCGTCTGGTGCCCCGAAAGGACACCGGAAGGCTTCGATCCTCGTTTCTCGATCTCGGTGGTCAGTCTTTCGAAATTGCATGGTGCGGATAAAACGCGCGTAACTCCCTCGTTACATGTCGGATTGGGTCGATTTTTACTTCATTGGAAAGGTGAGTCAGTGCTCTTCGAAATCCTTCAGGAAGCGTCGCATTCCGAGGCCGTTTGGGCCTCCAAAAGTGGGGCGAGAGTAAATGGTGCGGAATTTTCCCGACGTGCCCTGTTCCCAGAAAAACGCTCATAACTCCCTCACCGGAGGTCGGATCTGGACGATTTTTACGTCGTTGGAAAGCTTACTCGAGGAGCTTTCAAAACGGATCAGGACATTTCTGATTCTGAGGCCTTCTGATGCCCGGAAAGGACACCGGAAGCCTTCGATCCTCGTTTCTCGATCTCGGTGGTCGGTCTTTCGAAATCGCGTGGTGCGGATAAAACGCGCGTAACTCCCTCGTTACATGTCGGATTGGGTCGATTTTTACTTCATTGGAAAGGCGAGTCAGTGCTCTTCGAAATCCTTCACGAAGCGTCGCATTCCGAGGCCGTTTGGGCCTCCAAAAGTGGGGCGAGAGTAAATGGTGTGGAATTTTCCCGACGTGCCCTGTTCCCAGAAAAATGCTCATAACTCCCTCACCGGAGGTCGGATCTGGACGATTTTTACGTCGTTGGAAAGCTTACTCGAGGAGCTTTCAAAACGGATCAGGACATTTCTGATTCCGAGGCCGTCTGGTGCCCCAAAAGGACACCGGAAGCCTTCGATCCTCGTTTCTCGATCTCGGTGGTCGGTCTTTCGAAATCGCGTGGTGCGGATAAAATGCGCGTAACTCCCTCGTTACATGTCGGATTGGGTAGATTTTTACTTCATTGGAAAGGCGAGTCAGTGCTCTTCGAAATCCTTCAGGAAGCGTCGCATTCCGAGGCCGTTTGGGCCTCCAAAAGTGGGACGAGAGTAAATGGTGCGGAATTTTCCCGACGTGCCCTGTTCCCAGAAAAATGCTCATAACTCCCTCACCGGAGGTCGGATCTGGACGATTTTTACGTCGTTGGAAAGCTTACTCGAGGAGCTTTCAAAACGGATGAGGCCATTTCTGATTCTGAGGCCTTCTGGTGCCCTGAAAGGACACCGGAAGCCTTCGATCCTCGTTTCTCGATCTCGGTGGTCGGTCTTTCGAAATCGCGTGGTGCGGATAAAACGCGCGTAACTCCCTCGTTACATGTCGGATTGGGTAGATTTTTACTTCATTGGAAAGACGAGTCAGTGCTCTTCGAAATCCTTTAGGAAGCGTCGCATTCCGAGGCCGTTTGGGCCTCCAAAAGTGGGAGGAGAGTAAATGGTGCGGAATTTTCCCGACGTGCCCTGTTCCCAGAAAAATGCTCATAACTCCCTCACCGGAGGTCGGATCTGGACGATTTTTACGTCGTTGGAAAGCTTACTCGAGGAGCTTTCAAAACGGATGAGGACATTTCTGATTCTGAGGTCGTCTGGTGCCCCGAAAGGACACCGGAAGGCTTCGATCCTCGTTTCTCGATCTCGGTGGTCAGTCTTTCGAAATTGCGTGGTGCGGATAAAACGCGCGTAACTCCCTCGTTACATGTCGGATTGGGTCGATTTTTACTTCATTGGAAAGGCGAGTCAGTGCTCTTCAAAATCCTT
This sequence comes from Magnolia kwangsiensis, assembly GCA_037074715.1. NCBI lineage: Eukaryota > Viridiplantae > Streptophyta > Magnoliopsida > Magnoliales > Magnoliaceae > Magnolia > Magnolia kwangsiensis. The sequence continues at coordinate 373,700 of CM073583.1, forward strand.
CAGGAAGAATCGCATTCTGAGGCCGTTTGGGCCTCCAAAAGTGGGGCGAGAGTAAATGGTGCGGAATTTTCCCGACGTGCCCTGTTCCCAGAAAAATGCTCATAACTCCCTCACCGGAGGTCGGAACTGGACGATTTTTACGTCGTTGGAAAGCTTACTCGAGGAGCTTTCAAAACGGATCAGGACATTTCTGATTCCGAGGCCGTCTGGTGCCCCGAAAGGACACCGGAAGCCTTCGATCCTCGTTTCTCGATCTCGGTGGTCGGTCTTTCGAAATCGCGTGGTGCGGATAAAATGCGCGTAACTCCCTCGTTACATGTCGGATTGGGTAGATTTTTACTTCATTGGAAAGGCGAGTCAGTGCTCTTCGAAATCCTTCAGGAAGCGTCGCATTCCGAGGCCGTTTGGGCCTCCAAAAGTGGGAGGAGAGTAAATGGTGCGAAATTTTCCCGACGTGCCCTGTTCCCAGAAAAATGCTCATAACTCCCTTACCGGAGGTCGGATCTGGACGATTTTTACGTCGTTGGAAAGCTTACTCGAGGAGCTTTCAAAACGGATCAGGACATTTCTGATTCTGAGGCCTTCTGGTGCCCTGAAAGGACACCGGAAGCCTTCGATCCTCGTTTCTCGATCTCGGTGGTCGGTCTTTCGAAATCGCGTGGTGCGGATAAAACGCGCGTAGCTCCCTCGTTACATGTCGGATTGGGTCGATTTTTACTTCATTGGAAAGGTGAGTCAGTGCTCTTCAAAATCCTTCAGGAAGCGTCGCATTCCGAGGCCGTTTGGGCCTCCAAAAGTGGGGCGAGAGTAAATGGTGTGAAATTTTCCCGACGTGCCCTGTTCCCAGAAAAACGCTCATAACTCCCTCACCGGAGGTCGGATCTGGACGATTTTTACGTCGTTGGAAAGCTTACTCGAGGAGCTTTCAAAACGGATCAGGACATTTCTGATTCTGAGGCCTTCTGGTGCCCTGAAAGGACACCGGAAGCCTTCGATCCTCGTTTCTCGATCTCGGTGGTCGGTCTTTCGAAATCGCGTGGTGCGGATAAAACGCGCGTAACTCCCTCGTTACATGTCGGATTGGGTCGATTTTTACTTCATTGGAAAGGCGAGTCAGTGCTCTTCGAAATCCTTCAGGAAGCGTCGCATTCTGAGGCCGTTTGGGCCTCCAAAAGTGGGAGGAGAGTAAATGGTGCGGAATTTTCCCGACGTGCCCTGTTCCCAGAAAAATGCTCATAACTCCCTCACCGGAGGTCGGATCTGGACGATTTTTACGTCGTTGGAAAGCTTACTCGAGGAGCTTTCAAAACGGATGAGGACATTTCTGATTCTGAGGTCGTCTGGTGCCCCGAAAGGACACCGGAAGGCTTCGATCCTCGTTTCTCGATCTCGGTGGTCAGTCTTTCGAAATTGCATGGTGCGGATAAAACGCGCGTAACTCCCTCGTTACATGTCGGATTGGGTCGATTTTTACTTCATTGGAAAGGTGAGTCAGTGCTCTTCGAAATCCTTCAGGAAGCGTCGCATTCCGAGGCCGTTTGGGCCTCCAAAAGTGGGGCGAGAGTAAATGGTGCGGAATTTTCCCGACGTGCCCTGTTCCCAGAAAAACGCTCATAACTCCCTCACCGGAGGTCGGATCTGGACGATTTTTACGTCGTTGGAAAGCTTACTCGAGGAGCTTTCAAAACGGATCAGGACATTTCTGATTCTGAGGCCTTCTGATGCCCGGAAAGGACACCGGAAGCCTTCGATCCTCGTTTCTCGATCTCGGTGGTCGGTCTTTCGAAATCGCGTGGTGCGGATAAAACGCGCGTAACTCCCTCGTTACATGTCGGATTGGGTCGATTTTTACTTCATTGGAAAGGCGAGTCAGTGCTCTTCGAAATCCTTCACGAAGCGTCGCATTCCGAGGCCGTTTGGGCCTCCAAAAGTGGGGCGAGAGTAAATGGTGTGGAATTTTCCCGACGTGCCCTGTTCCCAGAAAAATGCTCATAACTCCCTCACCGGAGGTCGGATCTGGACGATTTTTACGTCGTTGGAAAGCTTACTCGAGGAGCTTTCAAAACGGATCAGGACATTTCTGATTCCGAGGCCGTCTGGTGCCCCAAAAGGACACCGGAAGCCTTCGATCCTCGTTTCTCGATCTCGGTGGTCGGTCTTTCGAAATCGCGTGGTGCGGATAAAATGCGCGTAACTCCCTCGTTACATGTCGGATTGGGTAGATTTTTACTTCATTGGAAAGGCGAGTCAGTGCTCTTCGAAATCCTTCAGGAAGCGTCGCATTCCGAGGCCGTTTGGGCCTCCAAAAGTGGGACGAGAGTAAATGGTGCGGAATTTTCCCGACGTGCCCTGTTCCCAGAAAAATGCTCATAACTCCCTCACCGAAGGTCGGATCTGGACGATTTTTACGTCGTTGGAAAGCTTACTCGAGGAGCTTTCAAAACGGATGAGGACATTTCTGATTCTAAGGTCGTCTGGTGCCCCGAAAGGACACCGGAAGGCTTCGATCCTCGTTTCCCGATCTCGGTGGTCGGTCTTTTGAAATCGCGTGGTGCGGATAAAACGCGCGTAACTCCCTCGTTACATGTCGGATTGGGTCGATTTTTACTTCATTGGAAAGGCGAGTCAGTGCTCTTCAAAATCCTTCAGGAAGAATCGCATTCTGAGGCCGTTTGGGCCTCCAAAAGTGGGGCGAGAGTAAATGGTGCGGAATTTTCCCGACGTGCCCTGTTCCCAGAAAAATGCTCATAACTCCCTCACCGGAGGTCGGAACTGGACGATTTTTACGTCGTTGGAAAGCTTACTCGAGGAGCTTTCAAAACGGATCAGGACATTTCTGATTCCGAGGCCGTCTGGTGCCCCGAAAGGACACCGGAAGCCTTCGATCCTCGTTTCTCGATCTCGGTGGTCGGTCTTTCGAAATCGCGTGGTGCGGATAAAATGCGCGTAACTCCCTCGTTACATGTCGGATTGGGTAGATTTTTACTTCATTGGAAAGGCGAGTCAGTGCTCTTCGAAATCCTTCAGGAAGCGTCGCATTCCGAGGCCGTTTGGGCCTCCAAAAGTGGGAGGAGAGTAAATGGTGCGAAATTTTCCCGACGTGCCCTGTTCCCAGAAAAATGCTCATAACTCCCTTACCGGAGGTCGGATCTGGACGATTTTTACGTCGTTGGAAAGCTTACTCGAGGAGCTTTCAAAACGGATCAGGACATTTCTGATTCTGAGGCCTTCTGGTGCCCTGAAAGGACACCGGAAGCCTTCGATCCTCGTTTCTCGATCTCGGTGGTCGGTCTTTCGAAATCGCGTGGTGCGGATAAAACGCGCGTAGCTCCCTCGTTACATGTCGGATTGGGTCGATTTTTACTTCATTGGAAAGGTGAGTCAGTGCTCTTCAAAATCCTTCAGGAAGCGTCGCATTCCGAGGCCGTTTGGGCCTCCAAAAGTGGGGCGAGAGTAAATGGTGTGAAATTTTCCCGACGTGCCCTGTTCCCAGAAAAACGCTCATAACTCCCTCACCGGAGGTCGGATCTGGACGATTTTTACGTCGTTGGAAAGCTTACTCGAGGAGCTTTCAAAACGGATCAGGACATTTCTGATTCTGAGGCCTTCTGGTGCCCTGAAAGGACACCGGAAGCCTTCGATCCTCGTTTCTCGATCTCGGTGGTCGGTCTTTCGAAATCGCGTGGTGCGGATAAAACGCGCGTAACTCCCTCGTTACATGTCGGATTGGGTCGATTTTTACTTCATTGGAAAGGCGAGTCAGTGCTCTTCGAAATCCTTCAGGAAGCGTCGCATTCTGAGGCCGTTTGGGCCTCCAAAAGTGGGAGGAGAGTAAATGGTGCGGAATTTTCCCGACGTGCCCTGTTCCCAGAAAAATGCTCATAACTCCCTCACCGGAGGTCGGATCTGGACGATTTTTACGTCGTTGGAAAGCTTACTCGAGGAGCTTTCAAAACGGATGAGGACATTTCTGATTCTGAGGTCGTCTGGTGCCCCGAAAGGACACCGGAAGGCTTCGATCCTCGTTTCTCGATCTCGGTGGTCAGTCTTTCGAAATTGCATGGTGCGGATAAAACGCGCGTAACTCCCTCGTTACATGTCGGATTGGGTCGATTTTTACTTCATTGGAAAGGTGAGTCAGTGCTCTTCGAAATCCTTCAGGAAGCGTCGCATTCCGAGGCCGTTTGGGCCTCCAAAAGTGGGGCGAGAGTAAATGGTGCGGAATTTTCCCGACGTGCCCTGTTCCCAGAAAAACGCTCATAACTCCCTCACCGGAGGTCGGATCTGGACGATTTTTACGTCGTTGGAAAGCTTACTCGAGGAGCTTTCAAAACGGATCAGGACATTTCTGATTCTGAGGCCTTCTGATGCCCGGAAAGGACACCGGAAGCCTTCGATCCTCGTTTCTCGATCTCGGTGGTCGGTCTTTCGAAATCGCGTGGTGCGGATAAAACGCGCGTAACTCCCTCGTTACATGTCGGATTGGGTCGATTTTTACTTCATTGGAAAGGCGAGTCAGTGCTCTTCGAAATCCTTCACGAAGCGTCGCATTCCGAGGCCGTTTGGGCCTCCAAAAGTGGGGCGAGAGTAAATGGTGTGGAATTTTCCCGACGTGCCCTGTTCCCAGAAAAATGCTCATAACTCCCTCACCGGAGGTCGGATCTGGACGATTTTTACGTCGTTGGAAAGCTTACTCGAGGAGCTTTCAAAACGGATCAGGACATTTCTGATTCCGAGGCCGTCTGGTGCCCCAAAAGGACACCGGAAGCCTTCGATCCTCGTTTCTCGATCTCGGTGGTCGGTCTTTCGAAATCGCGTGGTGCGGATAAAATGCGCGTAACTCCCTCGTTACATGTCGGATTGGGTAGATTTTTACTTCATTGGAAAGGCGAGTCAGTGCTCTTCGAAATCCTTCAGGAAGCGTCGCATTCCGAGGCCGTTTGGGCCTCCAAAAGTGGGACGAGAGTAAATGGTGCGGAATTTTCCCGACGTGCCCTGTTCCCAGAAAAATGCTCATAACTCCCTCACCGAAGGTCGGATCTGGACGATTTTTACGTCGTTGGAAAGCTTACTCGAGGAGCTTTCAAAACGGATGAGGACATTTCTGATTCTAAGGTCGTCTGGTGCCCCGAAAGGACACCGGAAGGCTTCGATCCTCGTTTCTCGATCTCGGTGGTCGGTCTTTTGAAATCGCGTGGTGCGGATAAAACGCGCGTAACTCCCTCGTTACATGTCGGATTGGGTCGATTTTTACTTCATTGGAAAGGCGAGTCAGTGCTCTTCGAAATCCTTCAGGAAGCGTCGCATTCCGAGGCCGTTTGGGCCTCCAAAAGTGGGGCGAGAGTAAATGGTGCGGAATTTTCCCGACGTGCCCTGTTCCCAGAAAAATGCTCATAACTCCCTCACCGGAGGTCGGATCTGGACGATTTTTACGTCGTTAGAAAGCTTACTCGAGGAGCTTTCAAAACGGATGAGGCCATTTCTGATTCTGAGGCCTTCTGGTGCCCTGAAAGGACACCGGAAGCCTTCGATCCTCGTTTCTCGATCTCGGTGGTCGGTCTTTCGAAATCGCGTGGTGCGGATAAAACGCGCGTAACTCCCTCGTTACATGTCGGATTGGGTAGATTTTTACTTCATTGGAAAGACGAGTCAGTGCTCTTCGAAATCCTTTAGGAAGCGTCGCATTCCGAGGCCGTTTGGGCCTCCAAAAGTGGGACGAGAGTAAATGGTGCGGAATTTTCCCGACGTGCCCTGTTCCCAGAAAAATGCTCATAACTCCCTCACCGAAGGTCGGATCTGGACGATTTTTACGTCGTTGGAAAGCTTACTCGAGGAGCTTTCAAAACGGATGAGGACATTTCTGATTCCGAGGCCGTCTGGTGCCCCGAAAGGACACCGGAAGCCTTCGATCCTCGTTTCTCGATCTGGGTGGTCGGTCTTTCGAAATCGCGTGGTGCGGATAAAACGCGCGTAACTCCCTCGTTACATGTCGGATTGGGTCGATTTTTACTTCATTTGAAAGGCGAGTCAGTGCTCTTCGAAATCCTTCAGGAAGCGTCGCATTCCGAGGCCGTTTGGGCCTCCAAAAGTGGGAGGAGAGTAAATGGTGCGGAATTTTCCCGACGTGCCCTGTTCCCAGAAAAATGCTCATAACTCCCTCACCGGAGGTCGGATCTGGACGATTTTTACGTCGTTGGAAAGCTTACTCGAGGAGCTTTCAAAACGGATGAGGCCATTTCTGATTCTGAGGCCTTCTGGTGCCCTGAAAGGACACCGGAAGCCTTCGATCCTCGTTTCTCGATCTCGGTGGTCGGTCTTTCGAAATCGCGTGGTGCGGATAAAACGCGCGTAACTCCCTCGTTACATGTCGGATTGGGTAGATTTTTACTTCATTGGAAAGACGAGTCAGTGCTCTTCGAAATCCTTTAGGAAGCGTCGCATTCCGAGGCCGTTTGGGCCTCCAAAAGTGGGACGAGAGTAAATGGTGCGGAATTTTCCCGACGTGCCCTGTTCCCAGAAAAATGCTCATAACTCCCTCACCGAAGGTCGGATCTGGACGATTTTTACGTCGTTGGAAAGCTTACTCGAGGAGCTTTCAAAACGGATGAGGACATTTCTGATTCCGAGGCCGTCTGGTGCCCCGAAAGGACACCGGAAGCCTTCGATCCTCGTTTCTCGATCTTGGTGGTCGGTCTTTCGAAATCGCGTGGTGCGGATAAAACGCGCGTAACTCCCTCGTTACATGTCGGATTGGGTCGATTTTTACTTCATTTGAAAGGCGAGTCAGTGCTCTTCGAAATCCTTCAGGAAGCGTCGCATTCTGAGGCCGTTTGGGCCTCCAAAAGTGGGAGGAGAGTAAATGGTGCGGAATTTTCCCGACGTGCCCTGTTCCCAGAAAAATGCTCATAACTCCCTCACCGGAGGTCGGATCTGGACGATTTTTACGTCGTTGGAAAGCTTACTCGAGGAGCTTTCAAAACGGATGAGGCCATTTCTGATTCTGAGGCCTTCTGGTGCCCTGAAAGGACACCGGAAGCCTTCGATCCTCGTTTCTCGATCTCGGTGGTCGGTCTTTCGAAATCGCGTGGTGCGGATAAAACGCGCGTAACTCCCTCGTTACAAGTCGGATTGGGTAGATTTTTACTTCATTGGAAAGACGAGTCAGTGCTCTTCGAAATCCTTTAGGAAGCGTCGCATTCCGAGGCCGTTTGGGCCTCCAAAAGTGGGACGAGAGTAAATGGTGCGGAATTTTCCCGACGTGCCCTATTCCCAGAAAAATGCTCATAACTCCCTCACCGAAGGTCGGATCTGGACGATTTTTACGTCGTTGGAAAGCTTACTCGAGGAGCTTTCAAAACGGATGAGGACATTTCTGATTCCGAGGCCGTCTGGTGCCCCGAAAGGACACCGGAAGCCTTCGATCCTCGTTTCTCGATCTTGGTGGTCGGTCTTTCGAAATCGCGTGGTGCGGATAAAACGCGCGTAACTCCCTCGTTACATGTCGGATTGGGTCGATTTTTACTTCATTTGAAAGGCGAGTCAGTGCTCTTCGAAATCCTTCAGGAAGCGTCGCATTCTGAGGCCGTTTGGGCCTCCAAAAGTGGGACGAGAGTAAATGGTGCGGAATTTTCCCGACGTGCCCTGTTCCCAGAAAAATGCTCATAACTCCCTCACCGGAGGTCGGATCTGGACGATTTTTACGTCGTTGGAAAGCTTACTCGAGGAGCTTTCAAAACGGATGAGGACATTTCTGATTCTGAGGTCGTCTGGTGCCCCGAAAGGACACCGGAAGGCTTCGATCCTCGTTTCTCGATCTCGGTGGTCAGTCTTTCGAAATTGCATGGTGCGGATAAAACGCGCGTAACTCCCTCGTTACATGTCGGATTGGGTCGATTTTTACTTCATTGGAAAGGTGAGTCAGTGCTCTTCGAAATCCTTCAGGAAGCGTCGCATTCCGAGGCCGTTTGGGCCTCCAAAAGTGGGGCGAGAGTAAATGGTGCGGAATTTTCCCGACGTGCCCTGTTCCCAGAAAAACGCTCATAACTCCCTCACCGGAGGTCGGATCTGGACGATTTTTACGTCGTTGGAAAGCTTACTCGAGGAGCTTTCAAAACGGATCAGGACATTTCTGATTCTGAGGCCTTCTGATGCCCGGAAAGGACACCGGAAGCCTTCGATCCTCGTTTCTCGATCTCGGTGGTCGGTCTTTCGAAATCGCGTGGTGCGGATAAAACGCGCGTAACTCCCTCGTTACATGTCGGATTGGGTCGATTTTTACTTCATTGGAAAGGCGAGTCAGTGCTCTTCGAAATCCTTCACGAAGCGTCGCATTCCGAGGCCGTTTGGGCCTCCAAAAGTGGGGCGAGAGTAAATGGTGTGGAATTTTCCCGACGTGCCCTGTTCCCAGAAAAATGCTCATAACTCCCTCACCGGAGGTCGGATCTGGACGATTTTTACGTCGTTGGAAAGCTTACTCGAGGAGCTTTCAAAACGGATCAGGACATTTCTGATTCCGAGGCCGTCTGGTGCCCCAAAAGGACACCGGAAGCCTTCGATCCTCGTTTCTCGATCTCGGTGGTCGGTCTTTCGAAATCGCGTGGTGCGGATAAAATGCGCGTAACTCCCTCGTTACATGTCGGATTGGGTAGATTTTTACTTCATTGGAAAGGCGAGTCAGTGCTCTTCGAAATCCTTCAGGAAGCGTCGCATTCCGAGGCCGTTTGGGCCTCCAAAAGTGGGACGAGAGTAAATGGTGCGGAATTTTCCCGACGTGCCCTGTTCCCAGAAAAATGCTCATAACTCCCTCACCGAAGGTCGGATCTGGACGATTTTTACGTCGTTGGAAAGCTTACTCGAGGAGCTTTCAAAACGGATGAGGACATTTCTGATTCTAAGGTCGTCTGGTGCCCCGAAAGGACACCGGAAGGCTTCGATCCTCGTTTCTCGATCTCGGTGGTCGGTCTTTTGAAATCGCGTGGTGCGGATAAAACGCGCGTAACTCCCTCGTTACATGTCGGATTGGGTCGATTTTTACTTCATTGGAAAGGCGAGTCAGTGCTCTTCGAAATCCTTCAGGAAGCGTCGCATTCCGAGGCCGTTTGGGCCTCCAAAAGTGGGGCGAGAGTAAATGGTGCGGAATTTTCCCGACGTGCCCTGTTCCCAGAAAAATGCTCATAACTCCCTCACCGGAGGTCGGATCTGGACGATTTTTACGTCGTTAGAAAGCTTACTCGAGGAGCTTTCAAAACGGATGAGGCCATTTCTGATTCTGAGGCCTTCTGGTGCCCTGAAAGGACACCGGAAGCCTTCGATCCTCGTTTCTCGATCTCGGTGGTCGGTCTTTCGAAATCGCGTGGTGCGGATAAAACGCGCGTAACTCCCTCGTTACATGTCGGATTGGGTAGATTTTTACTTCATTGGAAAGACGAGTCAGTGCTCTTCGAAATCCTTTAGGAAGCGTCGCATTCCGAGGCCGTTTGGGCCTCCAAAAGTGGGACGAGAGTAAATGGTGCGGAATTTTCCCGACGTGCCCTGTTCCCAGAAAAATGCTCATAACTCCCTCACCGAAGGTCGGATCTGGACGATTTTTACGTCGTTGGAAAGCTTACTCGAGGAGCTTTCAAAACGGATGAGGACATTTCTGATTCCGAGGCCGTCTGGTGCCCCGAAAGGACACCGGAAGCCTTCGATCCTCGTTTCTCGATCTGGGTGGTCGGTCTTTCGAAATCGCGTGGTGCGGATAAAACGCGCGTAACTCCCTCGTTACATGTCGGATTGGGTCGATTTTTACTTCATTTGAAAGGCGAGTCAGTGCTCTTCGAAATCCTTCAGGAAGCGTCGCATTCCGAGGCCGTTTGGGCCTCCAAAAGTGGGAGGAGAGTAAATGGTGCGGAATTTTCCCGACGTGCCCTGTTCCCAGAAAAATGCTCATAACTCCCTCACCGGAGGTCGGATCTGGACGATTTTTACGTCGTTGGAAAGCTTACTCGAGGAGCTTTCAAAACGGATGAGGCCATTTCTGATTCTGAGGCCTTCTGGTGCCCTGAAAGGACACCGGAAGCCTTCGATCCTCGTTTCTCGATCTCGGTGGTCGGTCTTTCGAAATCGCGTGGTGCGGATAAAACGCGCGTAACTCCCTCGTTACATGTCGGATTGGGTAGATTTTTACTTCATTGGAAAGACGAGTCAGTGCTCTTCGAAATCCTTTAGGAAGCGTCGCATTCCGAGGCCGTTTGGGCCTCCAAAAGTGGGACGAGAGTAAATGGTGCGGAATTTTCCCGACGTGCCCTGTTCCCAGAAAAATGCTCATAACTCCCTCACCGAAGGTCGGATCTGGACGATTTTTACGTCGTTGGAAAGCTTACTCGAGGAGCTTTCAAAACGGATGAGGACATTTCTGATTCCGAGGCCGTCTGGTGCCCCGAAAGGACACCGGAAGCCTTCGATCCTCGTTTCTCGATCTTGGTGGTCGGTCTTTCGAAATCGCGTGGTGCGGATAAAACGCGCGTAACTCCCTCGTTACATGTCGGATTGGGTCGATTTTTACTTCATTTGAAAGGCGAGTCAGTGCTCTTCGAAATCCTTCAGGAAGCGTCGCATTCTGAGGCCGTTTGGGCCTCCAAAAGTGGGAGGAGAGTAAATGGTGCGGAATTTTCCCGACGTGCCCTGTTCCCAGAAAAATGCTCATAACTCCCTCACCGGAGGTCGGATCTGGACGATTTTTACGTCGTTGGAAAGCTTACTCGAGGAGCTTTCAAAACGGATGAGGCCATTTCTGATTCTGAGGCCTTCTGGTGCCCTGAAAGGACACCGGAAGCCTTCGATCCTCGTTTCTCGATCTCGGTGGTCGGTCTTTCGAAATCGCGTGGTGCGGATAAAACGCGCGTAACTCCCTCGTTACAAGTCGGATTGGGTAGATTTTTACTTCATTGGAAAGACGAGTCAGTGCTCTTCGAAATCCTTTAGGAAGCGTCGCATTCCGAGGCCGTTTGGGCCTCCAAAAGTGGGACGAGAGTAAATGGTGCGGAATTTTCCCGACGTGCCCTATTCCCAGAAAAATGCTCATAACTCCCTCACCGAAGGTCGGATCTGGACGATTTTTACGTCGTTGGAAAGCTTACTCGAGGAGCTTTCAAAACGGATGAGGACATTTCTGATTCCGAGGCCGTCTGGTGCCCCGAAAGGACACCGGAAGCCTTCGATCCTCGTTTCTCGATCTTGGTGGTCGGTCTTTCGAAATCGCGTGGTGCGGATAAAACGCGCGTAACTCCCTCGTTACATGTCGGATTGGGTCGATTTTTACTTCATTTGAAAGGCGAGTCAGTGCTCTTCGAAATCCTTCAGGAAGCGTCGCATTCTGAGGCCGTTTGGGCCTCCAAAAGTGGGACGAGAGTAAATGGTGCGGAATTTTCCCGACGTGCCCTGTTCCCAGAAAAATGCTCATAACTCCCTCACCGGAGGTCGGATCTGGACGATTTTTACGTCGTTGGAAAGCTTACTCGAGGAGCTTTCAAAACGGATGAGGACATTTCTGATTCTGAGGTCGTCTGGTGCCCCGAAAGGACACCGGAAGGCTTCGATCCTCGTTTCTCGATCTCGGTGGTCAGTCTTTCGAAATTGCGTGGTGCGGATAAAACGCGCGTAACTCCCTCGTTACATGTCGGATTGGGTCGATTTTTACTTCATTGGAAAGGCGAGTCAGTGCTCTTCAAAATCCTTCAGGAAGAATCGCATTCTGAGGCCGTTTGGGCCTCCAAAAGTGGGGCGAGAGTAAATGGTGCGGAATTTTCCCGACGTGCCCTGTTCCCAGAAAAATGCTCATAACTCCCTCACCGGAGGTCGGAACTGGACGATTTTTACGTCGTTGGAAAGCTTACTCGAGGAGCTTTCAAAACGGATCAGGACATTTCTGATTCCGAGGCCGTATGGTGCCCCGAAAGGACACCGGAAGCCTTCGATCCTCGTTTCTCGATCTCGGTGGTCGGTCTTTCGAAATCGCGTGGTGCGGATAAAATGCGCGTAACTCCCTCGTTACATGTCGGATTGGGTAGATTTTTACTTCATTGGAAAGGCGAGTCAGTGCTCTTCGAAATCCTTCAGGAAGCGTCGCATTCCGAGGCCGTTTGGGCCTCCAAAAGTGGGAGGAGAGTAAATGGTGCGAAATTTTCCCGACGTGCCCTGTTCCCAGAAAAATGCTCATAACTCCCTTACCGGAGGTCGGATCTGGACGATTTTTACGTCGTTGGAAAGCTTACTCGAGGAGCTTTCAAAACGGATCAGGACATTTCTGATTCTGAGGCCTTCTGGTGCCCTGAAAGGACACCGGAAGCCTTCGATCCTCGTTTCTCGATCTCGGTGGTCGGTCTTTCGAAATCGCGTGGTGCGGATAAAACGCGCGTAACTCCCTCGTTACATGTCGGATTGGGTCGATTTTTACTTCATTGGAAAGGTGAGTCAGTGCTCTTCAAAATCCTTCAGGAAGCGTCGCATTCCGAGGCCGTTTGGGCCTCCAAAAGTGGGGCGAGAGTAAATGGTGTGAAATTTTCCCGACGTGCCCTGTTCCCAGAAAAACGCTCATAACTCCCTCACCGGAGGTCGGATCTGGACGATTTTTACGTCGTTGGAAAGCTTACTCGAGGAGCTTTCAAAACGGATCAGGACATTTCTGATTCTGAGGCCTTCTGGTGCCCTGAAAGGACACCGGAAGCCTTCGATCCTCGTTTCTCGATCTCGGTGGTCGGTCTTTCGAAATCGCGTGGTGCGGATAAAACGCGCGTAACTCCCTCGTTACATGTCGGATTGGGTCGATTTTTACTTCATTGGAAAGGCGAGTCAGTGCTCTTCGAAATCCTTCAGGAAGCGTCGCATTCTGAGGCCGTTTGGGCCTCCAAAAGTGGGAGGAGAGTAAATGGTGCGGAATTTTCCCGACGTGCCCTGTTCCCAGAAAAATGCTCATAACTCCCTCACCGGAGGTCGGATCTGGACGATTTTTACGTCGTTGGAAAGCTTACTCGAGGAGCTTTCAAAACGGATGAGGACATTTCTGATTCTGAGGTCGTCTGGTGCCCCGAAAGGACACCGGAAGGCTTCGATCCTCGTTTCTCGATCTCGGTGGTCAGTCTTTCGAAATTGCATGGTGCGGATAAAACGCGCGTAACTCCCTCGTTACATGTCGGATTGGGTCGATTTTTACTTCATTGGAAAGGTGAGTCAGTGCTCTTCGAAATCCTTCAGGAAGCGTCGCATTCCGAGGCCGTTTGGGCCTCCAAAAGTGGGGCGAGAGTAAATGGTGCGGAATTTTCCCGACGTGCCCTGTTCCCAGAAAAACGCTCATAACTCCCTCACCGGAGGTCGGATCTGGACGATTTTTACGTCGTTGGAAATCTTACTCGAGGAGCTTTCAAAACGGATCAGGACATTTCTGATTCTGAGGCCTTCTGATGCCCGGAAAGGACACCGGAAGCCTTCGATCCTCGTTTCTCGATCTCGGTGGTCGGTCTTTCGAAATCGCGTGGTGCGGATAAAACGCGCGTAACTCCCTCGTTACATGTCGGATTGGGTCGATTTTTACTTCATTGGAAAGGCGAGTCAGTGCTCTTCGAAATCCTTCACGAAGCGTCGCATTCCGAGGCCGTTTGGGCCTCCAAAAGTGGGGCGAGAGTAAATGGTGTGGAATTTTCCCGACGTGCCCTGTTCCCAGAAAAATGCTCATAACTCCCTCACCGGAGGTCGGATCTGGACGATTTTTACGTCGTTGGAAAGCTTACTCGAGGAGCTTTCAAAACGGATCAGGACATTTCTGATTCCGAGGCCGTCTGGTGCCCCAAAAGGACACCGGAAGCCTTCGATCCTCGTTTCTCGATCTCGGTGGTCGGTCTTTCGAAATCGCGTGGTGCGGATAAAATGCGCGTAACTCCCTCGTTACATGTCGGATTGGGTAGATTTTTACTTCATTGGAAAGGCGAGTCAGTGCTCTTCGAAATCCTTCAGGAAGCGTCGCATTCCGAGGCCGTTTGGGCCTCCAAAAGTGGGACGAGAGTAAATGGTGCGGAATTTTCCCGACGTGCCCTGTTCCCAGAAAAATGCTCATAACTCCCTCACCGAAGGTCGGATCTGGACGATTTTTACGTCGTTGGAAAGCTTACTCGAGGAGCTTTCAAAACGGATGAGGACATTTCTGATTCTAAGGTCGTATGGTGCCCCGAAAGGACACCGGAAGGCTTCGATCCTCGTTTCTCGATCTCGGTGGTCGGTCTTTCGAAATCGCGTGGTGCGGATAAAACGCGCGTAACTCCCTCGTTACATGTCGGATTGGGTCGATTTTTACTTCATTGGAAAGGCGAGTCAGTGCTCTTCGAAATCCTTCAGGAAGCGTCGCATTCCGAGGCCGTTTGGGCCTCCAAAAGTGGGGCGAGAGTAAATGGTGCGGAATTTTCCCGACGTGCCCTGTTCCCAGAAAAATGCTCATAACTCCCTCACCGGAGGTCGGATCTGGACGATTTTTACGTCGTTAGAAAGCTTACTCGAGGAGCTTTCAAAACGGATGAGGCCATTTCTGATTCTGAGGCCTTCTGGTGCCCTGAAAGGACACCGGAAGCCTTCGATCCTCGTTTCTCGATCTCGGTGGTCGGTCTTTCGAAATCGCGTGGTGCGGATAAAACGCGCGTAACTCCCTCGTTACATGTCGGATTGGGTAGATTTTTACTTCATTGGAAAGACGAGTCAGTGCTCTTCGAAATCCTTTAGGAAGCGTCGCATTCCGAGGCCGTTTGGGCCTCCAAAAGTGGGACGAGAGTAAATGGTGCGGAATTTTCCCGACGTGCCCTGTTCCCAGAAAAATGCTCATAACTCCCTCACCGAAGGTCGGATCTGGACGATTTTTACGTCGTTGGAAAGCTTACTCGAGGAGCTTTCAAAACGGATGAGGACATTTCTGATTCCGAGGCCGTCTGGTGCCCCGAAAGGACACCGGAAGCCTTCGATCCTCGTTTCTCGATCTGGGTGGTCGGTCTTTCGAAATCGCGTGGTGCGGATAAAACGCGCGTAACTCCCTCGTTACATGTCGGATTGGGTCGATTTTTACTTCATTTGAAAGGCGAGTCAGTGCTCTTCGAAATCCTTCAGGAAGCGTCGCATTCCGAGGCCGTTTGGGCCTCCAAAAGTGGGAGGAGAGTAAATGGTGCGGAATTTTCCCGACGTGCCCTGTTCCCAGAAAAATGCTCATAACTCCCTCACCGGAGGTCGGATCTGGACGATTTTTACGTCGTTGGAAAGCTTACTCGAGGAGCTTTCAAAACGGATGAGGCCATTTCTGATTCTGAGGCCTTCTGGTGCCCTGAAAGGACACCGGAAGCCTTCGATCCTCGTTTCTCGATCTCGGTGGTCGGTCTTTCGAAATCGCGTGGTGCGGATAAAACGCGCGTAACTCCCTCGTTACATGTCGGATTGGGTAGATTTTTACTTCATTGGAAAGACGAGTCAGTGCTCTTCGAAATCCTTTAGGAAGCGTCGCATTCCGAGGCCGTTTGGGCCTCCAAAAGTGGGACGAGAGTAAATGGTGCGGAATTTTCCCGACGTGCCCTGTTCCCAGAAAAATGCTCATAACTCCCTCACCGAAGGTCGGATCTGGACGATTTTTACGTCGTTGGAAAGCTTACTCGAGGAGCTTTCAAAACGGATGAGGACATTTCTGATTCCGAGGCCGTCTGGTGCCCCGAAAGGACACCGGAAGCCTTCGATCCTCGTTTCTCGATCTTGGTGGTCGGTCTTTCGAAATCGCGTGGTGCGGATAAAACGCGCGTAACTCCCTCGTTACATGTCGGATTGGGTCGATTTTTACTTCATTTGAAAGGCGAGTCAGTGCTCTTCGAAATCCTTCAGGAAGCGTCGCATTCTGAGGCCGTTTGGGCCTCCAAAAGTGGGAGGAGAGTAAATGGTGCGGAATTTTCCCGACGTGCCCTGTTCCCAGAAAAATGCTCATAACTCCCTCACCGGAGGTCGGATCTGGACGATTTTTACGTCGTTGGAAAGCTTACTCGAGGAGCTTTCAAAACGGATGAGGCCATTTCTGATTCTGAGGCCTTCTGGTGCCCTGAAAGGACACCGGAAGCCTTCGATCCTCGTTTCTCGATCTCGGTGGTCGGTCTTTCGAAATCGCGTGGTGCGGATAAAACGCGCGTAACTCCCTCGTTACAAGTCGGATTGGGTAGATTTTTACTTCATTGGAAAGACGAGTCAGTGCTCTTCGAAATCCTTTAGGAAGCGTCGCATTCCGAGGCCGTTTGGGCCTCCAAAAGTGGGACGAGAGTAAATGGTGCGGAATTTTCCCGACGTGCCCTATTCCCAGAAAAATGCTCATAACTCCCTCACCGAAGGTCGGATCTGGACGATTTTTACGTCGTTGGAAAGCTTACTCGAGGAGCTTTCAAAACGGATGAGGACATTTCTGATTCCGAGGCCGTCTGGTGCCCCGAAAGGACACCGGAAGCCTTCGATCCTCGTTTCTCGATCTTGGTGGTCGGTCTTTCGAAATCGCGTGGTGCGGATAAAACGCGCGTAACTCCCTCGTTACATGTCGGATTGGGTCGATTTTTACTTCATTTGAAAGGCGAGTCAGTGCTCTTCGAAATCCTTCAGGAAGCGTCGCATTCTGAGGCCGTTTGGGCCTCCAAAAGTGGGACGAGAGTAAATGGTGCGGAATTTTCCCGACGTGCCCTGTTCCCAGAAAAATGCTCATAACTCCCTCACCGGAGGTCGGATCTGGACGATTTTTACGTCGTTGGAAAGCTTACTCGAGGAGCTTTCAAAACGGATGAGGACATTTCTGATTCTGAGGTCGTCTGGTGCCCCGAAAGGACACCGGAAGGCTTCGATCCTCGTTTCTCGATCTCGGTGGTCAGTCTTTCGAAATTGCGTGGTGCGGATAAAACGCGCGTAACTCCCTCGTTACATGTCGGATTGGGTCGATTTTTACTTCATTGGAAAGGCGAGTCAGTGCTCTTCAAAATCCTTCAGGAAGAATCGCATTCTGAGGCCGTTTGGGCCTCCAAAAGTGGGGCGAGAGTAAATGGTGCGGAATTTTCCCGACGTGCCCTGTTCCCAGAAAAATGCTCATAACTCCCTCACCGGAGGTCGGAACTGGACGATTTTTACGTCGTTGGAAAGCTTACTCGAGGAGCTTTCAAAACGGATCAGGACATTTCTGATTCCGAGGCCGTATGGTGCCCCGAAAGGACACCGGAAGCCTTCGATCCTCGTTTCTCGATCTCGGTGGTCGGTCTTTCGAAATCGCGTGGTGCGGATAAAATGCGCGTAACTCCCTCGTTACATGTCGGATTGGGTAGATTTTTACTTCATTGGAAAGGCGAGTCAGTGCTCTTCGAAATCCTTCAGGAAGCGTCGCATTCCGAGGCCGTTTGGGCCTCCAAAAGTGGGAGGAGAGTAAATGGTGCGAAATTTTCCCGACGTGCCCTGTTCCCAGAAAAATGCTCATAACTCCCTTACCGGAGGTCGGATCTGGACGATTTTTACGTCGTTGGAAAGCTTACTCGAGGAGCTTTCAAAACGGATCAGGACATTTCTAATTCTGAGGCCTTCTGGTGCCCTGAAAGGACACCGGAAGCCTTCGATCCTCGTTTCTCGATCTCGGTGGTCGGTCTTTCGAAATCGCGTGGTGCGGATAAAACGCGCGTAACTCCCTCGTTACATGTCGGATTGGGTCGATTTTTACTTCATTGGAAAGGTGAGTCAGTGCTCTTCAAAATCCTTCAGGAAGCGTCGCATTCCGAGGCCGTTTGGGCCTCCAAAAGTGGGGCGAGAGTAAATGGTGTGAAATTTTCCCGACGTGCCCTGTTCCCAGAAAAACGCTCATAACTCCCTCACCGGAGGTCGGATCTGGACGATTTTTACGTCGTTGGAAAGCTTACTCGAGGAGCTTTCAAAACGGATCAGGACATTTCTGATTCTGAGGCCTTCTGGTGCCCTGAAAGGACACCGGAAGCCTTCGATCCTCGTTTCTCGATCTCGGTGGTCGGTCTTTCGAAATCGCGTGGTGCGGATAAAACGCGCGTAACTCCCTCGTTACATGTCGGATTGGGTCGATTTTTACTTCATTGGAAAGGCGAGTCAGTGCTCTTCGAAATCCTTCAGGAAGCGTCGCATTCTGAGGCCGTTTGGGCCTCCAAAAGTGGGAGGAGAGTAAATGGTGCGGAATTTTCCCGACGTGCCCTGTTCCCAGAAAAATGCTCATAACTCCCTCACCGGAGGTCGGATCTGGACGATTTTTACGTCGTTGGAAAGCTTACTCGAGGAGCTTTCAAAACGGATGAGGACATTTCTGATTCTGAGGTCGTCTGGTGCCCCGAAAGGACACCGGAAGGCTTCGATCCTCGTTTCTCGATCTCGGTGGTCAGTCTTTCGAAATTGCATGGTGCGGATAAAACGCGCGTAACTCCCTCGTTACATGTCGGATTGGGTCGATTTTTACTTCATTGGAAAGGTGAGTCAGTGCTCTTCGAAATCCTTCAGGAAGCGTCGCATTCCGAGGCCGTTTGGGCCTCCAAAAGTGGGGCGAGAGTAAATGGTGCGGAATTTTCCCGACGTGCCCTGTTCCCAGAAAAACGCTCATAACTCCCTCACCGGAGGTCGGATCTGGACGATTTTTACGTCGTTGGAAATCTTACTCGAGGAGCTTTCAAAACGGATCAGGACATTTCTGATTCTGAGGCCTTCTGATGCCCGGAAAGGACACCGGAAGCCTTCGATCCTCGTTTCTCGATCTCGGTGGTCGGTCTTTCGAAATCGCGTGGTGCGGATAAAACGCGCGTAACTCCCTCGTTACATGTCGGATTGGGTCGATTTTTACTTCATTGGAAAGGCGAGTCAGTGCTCTTCGAAATCCTTCACGAAGCGTCGCATTCCGAGGCCGTTTGGGCCTCCAAAAGTGGGGCGAGAGTAAATGGTGTGGAATTTTCCCGACGTGCCCTGTTCCCAGAAAAATGCTCATAACTCCCTCACCGGAGGTCGGATCTGGACGATTTTTACGTCGTTGGAAAGCTTACTCGAGGAGCTTTCAAAACGGATCAGGACATTTCTGATTCCGAGGCCGTCTGGTGCCCCAAAAGGACACCGGAAGCCTTCGATCCTCGTTTCTCGATCTCGGTGGTCGGTCTTTCGAAATCGCGTGGTGCGGATAAAATGCGCGTAACTCCCTCGTTACATGTCGGATTGGGTAGATTTTTACTTCATTGGAAAGGCGAGTCAGTGCTCTTCGAAATCCTTCAGGAAGCGTCGCATTCCGAGGCCGTTTGGGCCTCCAAAAGTGGGACGAGAGTAAATGGTGCGGAATTTTCCCGACGTGCCCTGTTCCCAGAAAAATGCTCATAACTCCCTCACCGAAGGTCGGATCTGGACGATTTTTACGTCGTTGGAAAGCTTACTCGAGGAGCTTTCAAAACGGATGAGGACATTTCTGATTCTAAGGTCGTATGGTGCCCCGAAAGGACACCGGAAGGCTTCGATCCTCGTTTCTCGATCTCGGTGGTCGGTCTTTCGAAATCGCGTGGTGCGGATAAAACGCGCGTAACTCCCTCGTTACATGTCGGATTGGGTCGATTTTTACTTCATTGGAAAGGCGAGTCAGTGCTCTTCGAAATCCTTCAGGAAGCGTCGCATTCCGAGGCCGTTTGGGCCTCCAAAAGTGGGGCGAGAGTAAATGGTGCGGAATTTTCCCGACGTGCCCTGTTCCCAGAAAAATGCTCATAACTCCCTCACCGGAGGTCGGATCTGGACGATTTTTACGTCGTTAGAAAGCTTACTCGAGGAGCTTTCAAAACGGATGAGGCCATTTCTGATTCTGAGGCCTTCTGGTGCCCTGAAAGGACACCGGAAGCCTTCGATCCTCGTTTCTCGATCTCGGTGGTCGGTCTTTCGAAATCGCGTGGTGCGGATAAAACGCGCGTAACTCCCTCGTTACATGTCGGATTGGGTAGATTTTTACTTCATTGGAAAGACGAGTCAGTGCTCTTCGAAATCCTTTAGGAAGCGTCGCATTCCGAGGCCGTTTGGGCCTCCAAAAGTGGGACGAGAGTAAATGGTGCGGAATTTTCCCGACGTGCCCTGTTCCCAGAAAAATGCTCATAACTCCCTCACCGAAGGTCGGATCTGGACGATTTTTACGTCGTTGGAAAGCTTACTCGAGGAGCTTTCAAAACGGATGAGGACATTTCTGATTCCGAGGCCGTCTGGTGCCCCGAAAGGACACCGGAAGCCTTCGATCCTCGTTTCTCGATCTGGGTGGTCGGTCTTTCGAAATCGCGTGGTGCGGATAAAACGCGCGTAACTCCCTCGTTACATGTCGGATTGGGTCGATTTTTACTTCATTTGAAAGGCGAGTCAGTGCTCTTCGAAATCCTTCAGGAAGCGTCGCATTCCGAGGCCGTTTGGGCCTCCAAAAGTGGGAGGAGAGTAAATGGTGCGGAATTTTCCCGACGTGCCCTGTTCCCAGAAAAATGCTCATAACTCCCTCACCGGAGGTCGGATCTGGACGATTTTTACGTCGTTGGAAAGCTTACTCGAGGAGCTTTCAAAACGGATGAGGCCATTTCTGATTCTGAGGCCTTCTGGTGCCCTGAAAGGACACCGGAAGCCTTCGATCCTCGTTTCTCGATCTCGGTGGTCGGTCTTTCGAAATCGCGTGGTGCGGATAAAACGCGCGTAACTCCCTCGTTACATGTCGGATTGGGTAGATTTTTACTTCATTGGAAAGACGAGTCAGTGCTCTTCGAAATCCTTTAGGAAGCGTCGCATTCCGAGGCCGTTTGGGCCTCCAAAAGTGGGACGAGAGTAAATGGTGCGGAATTTTCCCGACGTGCCCTGTTCCCAGAAAAATGCTCATAACTCCCTCACCGAAGGTCGGATCTGGACGATTTTTACGTCGTTGGAAAGCTTACTCGAGGAGCTTTCAAAACGGATGAGGACATTTCTGATTCCGAGGCCGTCTGGTGCCCCGAAAGGACACCGGAAGCCTTCGATCCTCGTTTCTCGATCTTGGTGGTCGGTCTTTCGAAATCGCGTGGTGCGGATAAAACGCGCGTAACTCCCTCGTTACATGTCGGATTGGGTCGATTTTTACTTCATTTGAAAGGCGAGTCAGTGCTCTTCGAAATCCTTCAGGAAGCGTCGCATTCTGAGGCCGTTTGGGCCTCCAAAAGTGGGAGGAGAGTAAATGGTGCGGAATTTTCCCGACGTGCCCTGTTCCCAGAAAAATGCTCATAACTCCCTCACCGGAGGTCGGATCTGGACGATTTTTACGTCGTTGGAAAGCTTACTCGAGGAGCTTTCAAAACGGATGAGGACATTTCTGATTCTGAGGTCGTCTGGTGCCCCGAAAGGACACCGGAAGGCTTCGATCCTCGTTTCTCGATCTCGGTGGTCAGTCTTTCGAAATTGCATGGTGCGGATAAAACGCGCGTAACTCCCTCGTTACATGTCGGATTGGGTCGATTTTTACTTCATTGGAAAGGTGAGTCAGTGCTCTTCGAAATCCTTCAGGAAGCGTCGCATTCCGAGGCCGTTTGGGCCTCCAAAAGTGGGGCGAGAGTAAATGGTGCGGAATTTTCCCGACGTGCCCTGTTCCCAGAAAAACGCTCATAACTCCCTCACCGGAGGTCGGATCTGGACGATTTTTACGTCGTTGGAAATCTTACTCGAGGAGCTTTCAAAACGGATCAGGACATTTCTGATTCTGAGGCCTTCTGATGCCCGGAAAGGACACCGGAAGCCTTCGATCCTCGTTTCTCGATCTCGGTGGTCGGTCTTTCGAAATCGCGTGGTGCGGATAAAACGCGCGTAACTCCCTCGTTACATGTCGGATTGGGTCGATTTTTACTTCATTGGAAAGGCGAGTCAGTGCTCTTCGAAATCCTTCACGAAGCGTCGCATTCCGAGGCCGTTTGGGCCTCCAAAAGTGGGGCGAGAGTAAATGGTGTGGAATTTTCCCGACGTGCCCTGTTCCCAGAAAAATGCTCATAACTCCCTCACCGGAGGTCGGATCTGGACGATTTTTACGTCGTTGGAAAGCTTACTCGAGGAGCTTTCAAAACGGATCAGGACATTTCTGATTCCGAGGCCGTCTGGTGCCCCAAAAGGACACCGGAAGCCTTCGATCCTCGTTTCTCGATCTCGGTGGTCGGTCTTTCGAAATCGCGTGGTGCGGATAAAATGCGCGTAACTCCCTCGTTACATGTCGGATTGGGTAGATTTTTACTTCATTGGAAAGGCGAGTCAGTGCTCTTCGAAATCCTTCAGGAAGCGTCGCATTCCGAGGCCGTTTGGGCCTCCAAAAGTGGGACGAGAGTAAATGGTGCGGAATTTTCCCGACGTGCCCTGTTCCCAGAAAAATGCTCATAACTCCCTCACCGAAGGTCGGATCTGGACGATTTTTACGTCGTTGGAAAGCTTACTCGAGGAGCTTTCAAAACGGATGAGGACATTTCTGATTCTAAGGTCGTATGGTGCCCCGAAAGGACACCGGAAGGCTTCGATCCTCGTTTCTCGATCTCGGTGGTCGGTCTTTCGAAATCGCGTGGTGCGGATAAAACGCGCGTAACTCCCTCGTTACATGTCGGATTGGGTCGATTTTTACTTCATTGGAAAGGCGAGTCAGTGCTCTTCGAAATCCTTCAGGAAGCGTCGCATTCCGAGGCCGTTTGGGCCTCCAAAAGTGGGGCGAGAGTAAATGGTGCGGAATTTTCCCGACGTGCCCTGTTCCCAGAAAAATGCTCATAACTCCCTCACCGGAGGTCGGATCTGGACGATTTTTACGTCGTTAGAAAGCTTACTCGAGGAGCTTTCAAAACGGATGAGGCCATTTCTGATTCTGAGGCCTTCTGGTGCCCTGAAAGGACACCGGAAGCCTTCGATCCTCGTTTCTCGATCTCGGTGGTCGGTCTTTCGAAATCGCGTGGTGCGGATAAAACGCGCGTAACTCCCTCGTTACATGTCGGATTGGGTAGATTTTTACTTCATTGGAAAGACGAGTCAGTGCTCTTCGAAATCCTTTAGGAAGCGTCGCATTCCGAGGCCGTTTGGGCCTCCAAAAGTGGGACGAGAGTAAATGGTGCGGAATTTTCCCGACGTGCCCTGTTCCCAGAAAAATGCTCATAACTCCCTCACCGAAGGTCGGATCTGGACGATTTTTACGTCGTTGGAAAGCTTACTCGAGGAGCTTTCAAAACGGATGAGGACATTTCTGATTCCGAGGCCGTCTGGTGCCCCGAAAGGACACCGGAAGCCTTCGATCCTCGTTTCTCGATCTGGGTGGTCGGTCTTTCGAAATCGCGTGGTGCGGATAAAACGCGCGTAACTCCCTCGTTACATGTCGGATTGGGTCGATTTTTACTTCATTTGAAAGGCGAGTCAGTGCTCTTCGAAATCCTTCAGGAAGCGTCGCATTCCGAGGCCGTTTGGGCCTCCAAAAGTGGGAGGAGAGTAAATGGTGCGGAATTTTCCCGACGTGCCCTGTTCCCAGAAAAATGCTCATAACTCCCTCACCGGAGGTCGGATCTGGACGATTTTTACGTCGTTGGAAAGCTTACTCGAGGAGCTTTCAAAACGGATGAGGCCATTTCTGATTCTGAGGCCTTCTGGTGCCCTGAAAGGACACCGGAAGCCTTCGATCCTCGTTTCTCGATCTCGGTGGTCGGTCTTTCGAAATCGCGTGGTGCGGATAAAACGCGCGTAACTCCCTCGTTACATGTCGGATTGGGTAGATTTTTACTTCATTGGAAAGACGAGTCAGTGCTCTTCGAAATCCTTTAGGAAGCGTCGCATTCCGAGGCCGTTTGGGCCTCCAAAAGTGGGACGAGAGTAAATGGTGCGGAATTTTCCCGACGTGCCCTGTTCCCAGAAAAATGCTCATAACTCCCTCACCGAAGGTCGGATCTGGACGATTTTTACGTCGTTGGAAAGCTTACTCGAGGAGCTTTCAAAACGGATGAGGACATTTCTGATTCCGAGGCCGTCTGGTGCCCCGAAAGGACACCGGAAGCCTTCGATCCTCGTTTCTCGATCTTGGTGGTCGGTCTTTCGAAATCGCGTGGTGCGGATAAAACGCGCGTAACTCCCTCGTTACATGTCGGATTGGGTCGATTTTTACTTCATTTGAAAGGCGAGTCAGTGCTCTTCGAAATCCTTCAGGAAGCGTCGCATTCTGAGGCCGTTTGGGCCTCCAAAAGTGGGAGGAGAGTAAATGGTGCGGAATTTTCCCGACGTGCCCTGTTCCCAGAAAAATGCTCATAACTCCCTCACCGGAGGTCGGATCTGGACGATTTTTACGTCGTTGGAAAGCTTACTCGAGGAGCTTTCAAAACGGATGAGGCCATTTCTGATTCTGAGGCCTTCTGGTGCCCTGAAAGGACACCGGAAGCCTTCGATCCTCGTTTCTCGATCTCGGTGGTCGGTCTTTCGAAATCGCGTGGTGCGGATAAAACGCGCGTAACTCCCTCGTTACAAGTCGGATTGGGTAGATTTTTACTTCATTGGAAAGACGAGTCAGTGCTCTTCGAAATCCTTTAGGAAGCGTCGCATTCCGAGGCCGTTTGGGCCTCCAAAAGTGGGACGAGAGTAAATGGTGCGGAATTTTCCCGACGTGCCCTATTCCCAGAAAAATGCTCATAACTCCCTCACCGAAGGTCGGATCTGGACGATTTTTACGTCGTTGGAAAGCTTACTCGAGGAGCTTTCAAAACGGATGAGGACATTTCTGATTCCGAGGCCGTCTGGTGCCCCGAAAGGACACCGGAAGCCTTCGATCCTCGTTTCTCGATCTTGGTGGTCGGTCTTTCGAAATCGCGTGGTGCGGATAAAACGCGCGTAACTCCCTCGTTACATGTCGGATTGGGTCGATTTTTACTTCATTTGAAAGGCGAGTCAGTGCTCTTCGAAATCCTTCAGGAAGCGTCGCATTCTGAGGCCGTTTGGGCCTCCAAAAGTGGGACGAGAGTAAATGGTGCGGAATTTTCCCGACGTGCCCTGTTCCCAGAAAAATGCTCATAACTCCCTCACCGGAGGTCGGATCTGGACGATTTTTACGTCGTTGGAAAGCTTACTCGAGGAGCTTTCAAAACGGATGAGGACATTTCTGATTCTGAGGTCGTCTGGTGCCCCGAAAGGACACCGGAAGGCTTCGATCCTCGTTTCTCGATCTCGGTGGTCAGTCTTTCGAAATTGCGTGGTGCGGATAAAACGCGCGTAACTCCCTCGTTACATGTCGGATTGGGTCGATTTTTACTTCATTGGAAAGGCGAGTCAGTGCTCTTCAAAATCCTTCAGGAAGAATCGCATTCTGAGGCCGTTTGGGCCTCCAAAAGTGGGGCGAGAGTAAATGGTGCGGAATTTTCCCGACGTGCCCTGTTCCCAGAAAAATGCTCATAACTCCCTCACCGGAGGTCGGAACTGGACGATTTTTACGTCGTTGGAAAGCTTACTCGAGGAGCTTTCAAAACGGATCAGGACATTTCTGATTCCGAGGCCGTATGGTGCCCCGAAAGGACACCGGAAGCCTTCGATCCTCGTTTCTCGATCTCGGTGGTCGGTCTTTCGAAATCGCGTGGTGCGGATAAAATGCGCGTAACTCCCTCGTTACATGTCGGATTGGGTAGATTTTTACTTCATTGGAAAGGCGAGTCAGTGCTCTTCGAAATCCTTCAGGAAGCGTCGCATTCCGAGGCCGTTTGGGCCTCCAAAAGTGGGAGGAGAGTAAATGGTGCGAAATTTTCCCGACGTGCCCTGTTCCCAGAAAAATGCTCATAACTCCCTTACCGGAGGTCGGATCTGGACGATTTTTACGTCGTTGGAAAGCTTACTCGAGGAGCTTTCAAAACGGATCAGGACATTTCTGATTCTGAGGCCTTCTGGTGCCCTGAAAGGACACCGGAAGCCTTCGATCCTCGTTTCTCGATCTCGGTGGTCGGTCTTTCGAAATCGCGTGGTGCGGATAAAACGCGCGTAACTCCCTCGTTACATGTCGGATTGGGTCGATTTTTACTTCATTGGAAAGGTGAGTCAGTGCTCTTCAAAATCCTTCAGGAAGCGTCGCATTCCGAGGCCGTTTGGGCCTCCAAAAGTGGGGCGAGAGTAAATGGTGTGAAATTTTCCCGACGTGCCCTGTTCCCAGAAAAACGCTCATAACTCCCTCACCGGAGGTCGGATCTGGACGATTTTTACGTCGTTGGAAAGCTTACTCGAGGAGCTTTCAAAACGGATCAGGACATTTCTGATTCTGAGGCCTTCTGGTGCCCTGAAAGGACACCGGAAGCCTTCGATCCTCGTTTCTCGATCTCGGTGGTCGGTCTTTCGAAATCGCGTGGTGCGGATAAAACGCGCGTAACTCCCTCGTTACATGTCGGATTGGGTCGATTTTTACTTCATTGGAAAGGCGAGTCAGTGCTCTTCGAAATCCTTCAGGAAGCGTCGCATTCTGAGGCCGTTTGGGCCTCCAAAAGTGGGAGGAGAGTAAATGGTGCGGAATTTTCCCGACGTGCCCTGTTCCCAGAAAAATGCTCATAACTCCCTCACCGGAGGTCGGATCTGGACGATTTTTACGTCGTTGGAAAGCTTACTCGAGGAGCTTTCAAAACGGATGAGGACATTTCTGATTCTGAGGTCGTCTGGTGCCCCGAAAGGACACCGGAAGGCTTCGATCCTCGTTTCTCGATCTCGGTGGTCAGTCTTTCGAAATTGCATGGTGCGGATAAAACGCGCGTAACTCCCTCGTTACATGTCGGATTGGGTCGATTTTTACTTCATTGGAAAGGTGAGTCAGTGCTCTTCGAAATCCTTCAGGAAGCGTCGCATTCCGAGGCCGTTTGGGCCTCCAAAAGTGGGGCGAGAGTAAATGGTGCGGAATTTTCCCGACGTGCCCTGTTCCCAGAAAAACGCTCATAACTCCCTCACCGGAGGTCGGATCTGGACGATTTTTACGTCGTTGGAAATCTTACTCGAGGAGCTTTCAAAACGGATCAGGACATTTCTGATTCTGAGGCCTTCTGATGCCCGGAAAGGACACCGGAAGCCTTCGATCCTCGTTTCTCGATCTCGGTGGTCGGTCTTTCGAAATCGCGTGGTGCGGATAAAACGCGCGTAACTCCCTCGTTACATGTCGGATTGGGTCGATTTTTACTTCATTGGAAAGGCGAGTCAGTGCTCTTCGAAATCCTTCACGAAGCGTCGCATTCCGAGGCCGTTTGGGCCTCCAAAAGTGGGGCGAGAGTAAATGGTGTGGAATTTTCCCGACGTGCCCTGTTCCCAGAAAAATGCTCATAACTCCCTCACCGGAGGTCGGATCTGGACGATTTTTACGTCGTTGGAAAGCTTACTCGAGGAGCTTTCAAAACGGATCAGGACATTTCTGATTCCGAGGCCGTCTGGTGCCCCAAAAGGACACCGGAAGCCTTCGATCCTCGTTTCTCGATCTCGGTGGTCGGTCTTTCGAAATCGCGTGGTGCGGATAAAATGCGCGTAACTCCCTCGTTACATGTCGGATTGGGTAGATTTTTACTTCATTGGAAAGGCGAGTCAGTGCTCTTCGAAATCCTTCAGGAAGCGTCGCATTCCGAGGCCGTTTGGGCCTCCAAAAGTGGGACGAGAGTAAATGGTGCGGAATTTTCCCGACGTGCCCTGTTCCCAGAAAAATGCTCATAACTCCCTCACCGAAGGTCGGATCTGGACGATTTTTACGTCGTTGGAAAGCTTACTCGAGGAGCTTTCAAAACGGATGAGGACATTTCTGATTCTAAGGTCGTATGGTGCCCCGAAAGGACACCGGAAGGCTTCGATCCTCGTTTCTCGATCTCGGTGGTCGGTCTTTCGAAATCGCGTGGTGCGGATAAAACGCGCGTAACTCCCTCGTTACATGTCGGATTGGGTCGATTTTTACTTCATTGGAAAGGCGAGTCAGTGCTCTTCGAAATCCTTCAGGAAGCGTCGCATTCCGAGGCCGTTTGGGCCTCCAAAAGTGGGGCGAGAGTAAATGGTGCGGAATTTTCCCGACGTGCCCTGTTCCCAGAAAAATGCTCATAACTCCCTCACCGGAGGTCGGATCTGGACGATTTTTACGTCGTTAGAAAGCTTACTCGAGGAGCTTTCAAAACGGATGAGGCCATTTCTGATTCTGAGGCCTTCTGGTGCCCTGAAAGGACACCGGAAGCCTTCGATCCTCGTTTCTCGATCTCGGTGGTCGGTCTTTCGAAATCGCGTGGTGCGGATAAAACGCGCGTAACTCCCTCGTTACATGTCGGATTGGGTAGATTTTTACTTCATTGGAAAGACGAGTCAGTGCTCTTCGAAATCCTTTAGGAAGCGTCGCATTCCGAGGCCGTTTGGGCCTCCAAAAGTGGGACGAGAGTAAATGGTGCGGAATTTTCCCGACGTGCCCTGTTCCCAGAAAAATGCTCATAACTCCCTCACCGAAGGTCGGATCTGGACGATTTTTACGTCGTTGGAAAGCTTACTCGAGGAGCTTTCAAAACGGATGAGGACATTTCTGATTCCGAGGCCGTCTGGTGCCCCGAAAGGACACCGGAAGCCTTCGATCCTCGTTTCTCGATCTGGGTGGTCGGTCTTTCGAAATCGCGTGGTGCGGATAAAACGCGCGTAACTCCCTCGTTACATGTCGGATTGGGTCGATTTTTACTTCATTTGAAAGGCGAGTCAGTGCTCTTCGAAATCCTTCAGGAAGCGTCGCATTCCGAGGCCGTTTGGGCCTCCAAAAGTGGGAGGAGAGTAAATGGTGCGGAATTTTCCCGACGTGCCCTGTTCCCAGAAAAATGCTCATAACTCCCTCACCGGAGGTCGGATCTGGACGATTTTTACGTCGTTGGAAAGCTTACTCGAGGAGCTTTCAAAACGGATGAGGCCATTTCTGATTCTGAGGCCTTCTGGTGCCCTGAAAGGACACCGGAAGCCTTCGATCCTCGTTTCTCGATCTCGGTGGTCGGTCTTTCGAAATCGCGTGGTGCGGATAAAACGCGCGTAACTCCCTCGTTACATGTCGGATTGGGTAGATTTTTACTTCATTGGAAAGACGAGTCAGTGCTCTTCGAAATCCTTTAGGAAGCGTCGCATTCCGAGGCCGTTTGGGCCTCCAAAAGTGGGACGAGAGTAAATGGTGCGGAATTTTCCCGACGTGCCCTGTTCCCAGAAAAATGCTCATAACTCCCTCACCGAAGGTCGGATCTGGACGATTTTTACGTCGTTGGAAAGCTTACTCGAGGAGCTTTCAAAACGGATGAGGACATTTCTGATTCCGAGGCCGTCTGGTGCCCCGAAAGGACACCGGAAGCCTTCGATCCTCGTTTCTCGATCTTGGTGGTCGGTCTTTCGAAATCGCGTGGTGCGGATAAAACGCGCGTAACTCCCTCGTTACATGTCGGATTGGGTCGATTTTTACTTCATTTGAAAGGCGAGTCAGTGCTCTTCGAAATCCTTCAGGAAGCGTCGCATTCTGAGGCCGTTTGGGCCTCCAAAAGTGGGAGGAGAGTAAATGGTGCGGAATTTTCCCGACGTGCCCTGTTCCCAGAAAAATGCTCATAACTCCCTCACCGGAGGTCGGATCTGGACGATTTTTACGTCGTTGGAAAGCTTACTCGAGGAGCTTTCAAAACGGATGAGGCCATTTCTGATTCTGAGGCCTTCTGGTGCCCTGAAAGGACACCGGAAGCCTTCGATCCTCGTTTCTCGATCTCGGTGGTCGGTCTTTCGAAATCGCGTGGTGCGGATAAAACGCGCGTAACTCCCTCGTTACAAGTCGGATTGGGTAGATTTTTACTTCATTGGAAAGACGAGTCAGTGCTCTTCGAAATCCTTTAGGAAGCGTCGCATTCCGAGGCCGTTTGGGCCTCCAAAAGTGGGACGAGAGTAAATGGTGCGGAATTTTCCCGACGTGCCCTGTTCCCAGAAAAATGCTCATAACTCCCTCACCGGAGGTCGGATCTGGACGATTTTTACGTCGTTGGAAAGCTTACTCGAGGAGCTTTCAAAACGGATGAGGACATTTCTGATTCTGAGGTCGTCTGGTGCCCCGAAAGGACACCGGAAGGCTTCGATCCTCGTTTCTCGATCTCGGTGGTCAGTCTTTCGAAATTGCGTGGTGCGGATAAAACGCGCGTAACTCCCTCGTTACATGTCGGATTGGGTCGATTTTTACTTCATTGGAAAGGCGAGTCAGTGCTCTTCAAAATCCTTCAGGAAGAATCGCATTCTGAGGCCGTTTGGGCCTCCAAAAGTGGGGCGAGAGTAAATGGTGCGGAATTTTCCCGACGTGCCCTGTTCCCAGAAAAATGCTCATAACTCCCTCACCGGAGGTCGGAACTGGACGATTTTTACGTCGTTGGAAAGCTTACTCGAGGAGCTTTCAAAACGGATCAGGACATTTCTGATTCCGAGGCCGTCTGGTGCCCCGAAAGGACACCGGAAGCCTTCGATCCTCGTTTCTCGATCTCGGTGGTCGGTCTTTCGAAATCGCGTGGTGCGGATAAAATGCGCGTAACTCCCTCGTTACATGTCGGATTGGGTAGATTTTTACTTCATTGGAAAGGCGAGTCAGTGCTCTTCGAAATCCTTCAGGAAGCGTCGCATTCCGAGGCCGTTTGGGCATCCAAAAGTGGGAGGAGAGTAAATGGTGCGAAATTTTCCCGACGTGCCCTGTTCCCAGAAAAATGCTCATAACTCCCTTACCGGAGGTCGGATCTGGACGATTTTTACGTCGTTGGAAAGCTTACTCGAGGAGCTTTCAAAACGGATCAGGACATTTCTGATTCTGAGGCCTTCTGGTGCCCTGAAAGGACACCGGAAGCCTTCGATCCTCGTTTCTCGATCTCGGTGGTCGGTCTTTCGAAATCGCGTGGTGCGGATAAAACGCGCGTAACTCCCTCGTTACATGTCGGATTGGGTCGATTTTTTACTTCATTGGAAAGGTGAGTCAGTGCTCTTCAAAATCCTTCAGGAAGCGTCGCATTCCGAGGCCGTTTGGGCCTCCAAAAGTGGGGCGAGAGTAAATGGTGTGAAATTTTCCCGACGTGCCCTGTTCCCAGAAAAACGCTCATAACTCCCTCACCGGAGGTCGGATCTGGACGATTTTTACGTCGTTGGAAAGCTTACTCGAGGAGCTTTCAAAACGGATCAGGACATTTCTGATTCTGAGGCCTTCTGGTGCCCTGAAAGGACACCGGAAGCCTTCGATCCTCGTTTCTCGATCTCGGTGGTCGGTCTTTCGAAATCGCGTGGTGCGGATAAAACGCGCGTAACTCCCTCGTTACATGTCGGATTGGGTCGATTTTTACTTCATTGGAAAGGCGAGTCAGTGCTCTTCGAAATCCTTCAGGAAGCGTCGCATTCTGAGGCCGTTTGGGCCTCCAAAAGTGGGAGGAGAGTAAATGGTGCAGAATTTTCCCGACGTGCCCTGTTCCCAGAAAAATGCTCATAACTCCCTCACCGGAGGTCGGATCTGGACGATTTTTACGTCGTTGGAAAGCTTACTCGAGGAGCTTTCAAAACGGATGAGGACATTTCTGATTCTGAGGTCGTCTGGTGCCCCGAAAGGACACCGGAAGGCTTCGATCCTCGTTTCTCGATCTCGGTGGTCAGTCTTTCGAAATTGCATGGTGCGGATAAAACGCGCGTAACTCCCTCGTTACATGTCGGATTGGGTCGATTTTTACTTCATTGGAAAGGTGAGTCAGTGCTCTTCGAAATCCTTCAGGAAGCGTCGCATTCCGAGGCCGTTTGGGCCTCCAAAAGTGGGGCGAGAGTAAATGGTGCGGAATTTTCCCGACGTGCCCTGTTCCCAGAAAAACGCTCATAACTCCCTCACCGGAGGTCGGATCTGGACGATTTTTACGTCGTTGGAAAGCTTACTCGAGGAGCTTTCAAAACGGATCAGGACATTTCTGATTCTGAGGCCTTCTGATGCCCGGAAAGGACACCGGAAGCCTTCGATCCTCGTTTCTCGATCTCGGTGGTCGGTCTTTCGAAATCGCGTGGTGCGGATAAAACGCGCGTAACTCCCTCGTTACATGTCGGATTGGGTCGATTTTTACTTCATTGGAAAGGCGAGTCAGTGCTCTTCGAAATCCTTCACGAAGCGTCGCATTCCGAGGCCGTTTGGGCCTCCAAAAGTGGGGCGAGAGTAAATGGTGTGGAATTTTCCCGACGTGCCCTGTTCCCAGAAAAATGCTCATAACTCCCTCACCGGAGGTCGGATCTGGACGATTTTTACGTCGTTGGAAAGCTTACTCGAGGAGCTTTCAAAACGGATCAGGACATTTCTGATTCCGAGGCCGTCTGGTGCCCCAAAAGGACACCGGAAGCCTTCGATCCTCGTTTCTCGATCTCGGTGGTCGGTCTTTCGAAATCGCGTGGTGCGGATAAAATGCGCGTAACTCCCTCGTTACATGTCGGATTGGGTAGATTTTTACTTCATTGGAAAGGCGAGTCAGTGCTCTTCGAAATCCTTCAGGAAGCGTCGCATTCCGAGGCCGTTTGGGCCTCCAAAAGTGGGACGAGAGTAAATGGTGCGGAATTTTCCCGACGTGCCCTGTTCCCAGAAAAATGCTCATAACTCCCTCACCGAAGGTCGGATCTGGACGATTTTTACGTCGTTGGAAAGCTTACTCGAGGAGCTTTCAAAACGGATGAGGACATTTCTGATTCTAAGGTCGTATGGTGCCCCGAAAGGACACCGGAAGGCTTCGATCCTCGTTTCTCGATCTCGGTGGTCGGTCTTTCGAAATCGCGTGGTGCGGATAAAACGCGCGTAACTCCCTCGTTACATGTCGGATTGGGTCGATTTTTACTTCATTGGAAAGGCGAGTCAGTGCTCTTCGAAATCCTTCAGGAAGCGTCGCATTCCGAGGCCGTTTGGGCCTCCAAAAGTGGGGCGAGAGTAAATGGTGCGGAATTTTCCCGACGTGCCCTGTTCCCAGAAAAATGCTCATAACTCCCTCACCGGAGGTCGGATCTGGACGATTTTTACGTCGTTAGAAAGCTTACTCGAGGAGCTTTCAAAACGGATGAGGCCATTTCTGATTCTGAGGCCTTCTGGTGCCCTGAAAGGACACCGGAAGCCTTCGATCCTCGTTTCTCGATCTCGGTGGTCGGTCTTTCGAAATCGCGTGGTGCGGATAAAACGCGCGTAACTCCCTCGTTACATGTCGGATTGGGTAGATTTTTACTTCATTGGAAAGACGAGTCAGTGCTCTTCGAAATCCTTTAGGAAGCGTCGCATTCCGAGGCCGTTTGGGCCTCCAAAAGTGGGACGAGAGTAAATGGTGCGGAATTTTCCCGACGTGCCCTGTTCCCAGAAAAATGCTCATAACTCCCTCACCGAAGGTCGGATCTGGACGATTTTTACGTCGTTGGAAAGCTTACTCGAGGAGCTTTCAAAACGGATGAGGACATTTCTGATTCCGAGGCCGTCTGGTGCCCCGAAAGGACACCGGAAGCCTTCGATCCTCGTTTCTCGATCTCGGTGGTCGGTCTTTCGAAATCGCGTGGTGCGGATAAAACGCGCGTAACTCCCTCGTTACATGTCGGATTGGGTCGATTTTTACTTCATTTGAAAGGCGAGTCAGTGCTCTTCGAAATCCTTCAGGAAGCGTCGCATTCCGAGGCCGTTTGGGCCTCCAAAAGTGGGAGGAGAGTAAATGGTGCGGAATTTTCCCGACGTGCCCTGTTCCCAGAAAAATGCTCATAACTCCCTCACCGGAGGTCGGATCTGGACGATTTTTACGTCGTTGGAAAGCTTACTCGAGGAGCTTTCAAAACGGATGAGGCCATTTCTGATTCTGAGGCCTTCTGGTGCCCTGAAAGGACACCGGAAGCCTTCGATCCTCGTTTCTCGATCTCGGTGGTCGGTCTTTCGAAATCGCGTGGTGCGGATAAAACGCGCGTAACTCCCTCGTTACATGTCGGATTGGGTAGATTTTTACTTCATTGGAAAGACGAGTCAGTGCTCTTCGAAATCCTTTAGGAAGCGTCGCATTCCGAGGCCGTTTGGGCCTCCAAAAGTGGGACGAGAGTAAATGGTGCGGAATTTTCCCGACGTGCCCTGTTCCCAGAAAAATGCTCATAACTCCCTCACCGAAGGTCGGATCTGGACGATTTTTACGTCGTTGGAAAGCTTACTCGAGGAGCTTTCAAAACGGATGAGGACATTTCTGATTCCGAGGCCGTCTGGTGCCCCGAAAGGACACCGGAAGCCTTCGATCCTCGTTTCTCGATCTTGGTGGTCGGTCTTTCGAAATCGCGTGGTGCGGATAAAACGCGCGTAACTCCCTCGTTACATGTCGGATTGGGTCGATTTTTACTTCATTTGAAAGGCGAGTCAGTGCTCTTCGAAATCCTTCAGGAAGCGTCGCATTCTGAGGCCGTTTGGGCCTCCAAAAGTGGGAGGAGAGTAAATGGTGCGGAATTTTCCCGACGTGCCCTGTTCCCAGAAAAATGCTCATAACTCCCTCACCGGAGGTCGGATCTGGACGATTTTTACGTCGTTGGAAAGCTTACTCGAGGAGCTTTCAAAACGGATGAGGCCATTTCTGATTCTGAGGCCTTCTGGTGCCCTGAAAGGACACCGGAAGCCTTCGATCCTCGTTTCTCGATCTCGGTGGTCGGTCTTTCGAAATCGCGTGGTGCGGATAAAACGCGCGTAACTCCCTCGTTACAAGTCGGATTGGGTAGATTTTTACTTCATTGGAAAGACGAGTCAGTGCTCTTCGAAATCCTTTAGGAAGCGTCGCATTCCGAGGCCGTTTGGGCCTCCAAAAGTGGGACGAGAGTAAATGGTGCGGAATTTTCCCGACGTGCCCTGTTCCCAGAAAAATGCTCATAACTCCCTCACCGGAGGTCGGATCTGGACGATTTTTACGTCGTTGGAAAGCTTACTCGAGGAGCTTTCAAAACGGATGAGGACATTTCTGATTCTGAGGTCGTCTGGTGCCCCGAAAGGACACCGGAAGGCTTCGATCCTCGTTTCTCGATCTCGGTGGTCAGTCTTTCGAAATTGCGTGGTGCGGATAAAACGCGCGTAACTCCCTCGTTACATGTCGGATTGGGTCGATTTTTACTTCATTGGAAAGGCGAGTCAGTGCTCTTCAAAATCCTTCAGGAAGAATCGCATTCTGAGGCCGTTTGGGCCTCCAAAAGTGGGGCGAGAGTAAATGGTGCGGAATTTTCCCGACGTGCCCTGTTCCCAGAAAAATGCTCATAACTCCCTCACCGGAGGTCGGAACTGGACGATTTTTACGTCGTTGGAAAGCTTACTCGAGGAGCTTTCAAAACGGATCAGGACATTTCTGATTCCGAGGCCGTCTGGTGCCCCGAAAGGACACCGGAAGCCTTCGATCCTCGTTTCTCGATCTCGGTGGTCGGTCTTTCGAAATCGCGTGGTGCGGATAAAATGCGCGTAACTCCCTCGTTACATGTCGGATTGGGTAGATTTTTACTTCATTGGAAAGGCGAGTCAGTGCTCTTCGAAATCCTTCAGGAAGCGTCGCATTCCGAGGCCGTTTGGGCCTCCAAAAGTGGGAGGAGAGTAAATGGTGCGAAATTTTCCCGACGTGCCCTGTTCCCAGAAAAATGCTCATAACTCCCTTACCGGAGGTCGGATCTGGACGATTTTTACGTCGTTGGAAAGCTTACTCGAGGAGCTTTCAAAACGGATCAGGACATTTCTGATTCTGAGGCCTTCTGGTGCCCTGAAAGGACACCGGAAGCCTTCGATCCTCGTTTCTCGATCTCGGTGGTCGGTCTTTCGAAATCGCGTGGTGCGGATAAAACGCGCGTAACTCCCTCGTTACATGTCGGATTGGGTCGATTTTTACTTCATTGGAAAGGTGAGTCAGTGCTCTTCAAAATCCTTCAGGAAGCGTCGCATTCCGAGGCCGTTTGGGCCTCCAAAAGTGGGGCGAGAGTAAATGGTGTGAAATTTTCCCGACGTGCCCTGTTCCCAGAAAAACGCTCATAACTCCCTCACCGGAGGTCGGATCTGGACGATTTTTACGTCGTTGGAAAGCTTACTCGAGGAGCTTTCAAAACGGATCAGGACATTTCTGATTCTGAGGCCTTCTGGTGCCCTGAAAGGACACCGGAAGCCTTCGATCCTCGTTTCTCGATCTCGGTGGTCGGTCTTTCGAAATCGCGTGGTGCGGATAAAACGCGCGTAACTCCCTCGTTACATGTCGGATTGGGTCGATTTTTACTTCATTGGAAAGGCGAGTCAGTGCTCTTCGAAATCCTTCAGGAAGCGTCGCATTCTGAGGCCGTTTGGGCCTCCAAAAGTGGGAGGAGAGTAAATGGTGCAGAATTTTCCCGACGTGCCCTGTTCCCAGAAAAATGCTCATAACTCCCTCACCGGAGGTCGGATCTGGACGATTTTTACGTCGTTGGAAAGCTTACTCGAGGAGCTTTCAAAACGGATGAGGACATTTCTGATTCTGAGGTCGTCTGGTGCCCCGAAAGGACACCGGAAGGCTTCGATCCTCGTTTCTCGATCTCGGTGGTCAGTCTTTCGAAATTGCATGGTGCGGATAAAACGCGCGTAACTCCCTCGTTACATGTCGGATTGGGTCGATTTTTACTTCATTGGAAAGGTGAGTCAGTGCTCTTCGAAATCCTTCAGGAAGCGTCGCATTCCGAGGCCGTTTGGGCCTCCAAAAGTGGGGCGAGAGTAAATGGTGCGGAATTTTCCCGACGTGCCCTGTTCCCAGAAAAACGCTCATAACTCCCTCACCGGAGGTCGGATCTGGACGATTTTTACGTCGTTGGAAAGCTTACTCGAGGAGCTTTCAAAACGGATCAGGACATTTCTGATTCTGAGGCCTTCTGATGCCCGGAAAGGACACCGGAAGCCTTCGATCCTCGTTTCTCGATCTCGGTGGTCGGTCTTTCGAAATCGCGTGGTGCGGATAAAACGCGCGTAACTCCCTCGTTACATGTCGGATTGGGTCGATTTTTACTTCATTGGAAAGGCGAGTCAGTGCTCTTCGAAATCCTTCACGAAGCGTCGCATTCCGAGGCCGTTTGGGCCTCCAAAAGTGGGGCGAGAGTAAATGGTGTGGAATTTTCCCGACGTGCCCTGTTCCCAGAAAAATGCTCATAACTCCCTCACCGGAGGTCGGATCTGGACGATTTTTACGTCGTTGGAAAGCTTACTCGAGGAGCTTTCAAAACGGATCAGGACATTTCTGATTCCGAGGCCGTCTGGTGCCCCAAAAGGACACCGGAAGCCTTCGATCCTCGTTTCTCGATCTCGGTGGTCGGTCTTTCGAAATCGCGTGGTGCGGATAAAATGCGCGTAACTCCCTCGTTACATGTCGGATTGGGTAGATTTTTACTTCATTGGAAAGGCGAGTCAGTGCTCTTCGAAATCCTTCAGGAAGCGTCGCATTCCGAGGCCGTTTGGGCCTCCAAAAGTGGGACGAGAGTAAATGGTGCGGAATTTTCCCGACGTGCCCTGTTCCCAGAAAAATGCTCATAACTCCCTCACCGAAGGTCGGATCTGGACGATTTTTACGTCGTTGGAAAGCTTACTCGAGGAGCTTTCAAAACGGATGAAGACATTTCTGATTCTAAGGTCGTCTGGTGCCCCGAAAGGACACCGGAAGGCTTCGATCCTCGTTTCTCGATCTCGGTGGTCGGTCTTTCGAAATCGCGTGGTGCGGATAAAACGCGCGTAACTCCCTCGTTACATGTCGGATTGGGTCGATTTTTACTTCATTGGAAAGGCGAGTCAGTGCTCTTCGAAATCCTTCAGGAAGCGTCGCATTCCGAGGCCGTTTGGGCCTCCAAAAGTGGGGCGAGAGTAAATGGTGCGGAATTTTCCCGACGTGCCCTGTTCCCAGAAAAATGCTCATAACTCCCTCACCGGAGGTCGGATCTGGACGATTTTTACGTCGTTAGAAAGCTTACTCGAGGAGCTTTCAAAACGGATGAGGCCATTTCTGATTCTGAGGCCTTCTGGTGCCCTGAAAGGACACCGGAAGCCTTCGATCCTCGTTTCTCGATCTCGGTGGTCGGTCTTTCGAAATCGCGTGGTGCGGATAAAACGCGCGTAACTCCCTCGTTACATGTCGGATTGGGTAGATTTTTACTTCATTGGAAAGACGAGTCAGTGCTCTTCGAAATCCTTTAGGAAGCGTCGCATTCCGAGGCCGTTTGGGCCTCCAAAAGTGGGACGAGAGTAAATGGTGCGGAATTTTCCCGACGTGCCCTGTTCCCAGAAAAATGCTCATAACTCCCTCACCGAAGGTCGGATCTGGACGATTTTTACGTCGTTGGAAAGCTTACTCGAGGAGCTTTCAAAACGGATGAGGACATTTCTGATTCCGAGGCCGTCTGGTGCCCCGAAAGGACACCGGAAGCCTTCGATCCTCGTTTCTCGATCTGGGTGGTCGGTCTTTCGAAATCGCGTGGTGCGGATAAAACGCGCGTAACTCCCTCGTTACATGTCGGATTGGGTCGATTTTTACTTCATTTGAAAGGCGAGTCAGTGCTCTTCGAAATCCTTCAGGAAGCGTCGCATTCCGAGGCCGTTTGGGCCTCCAAAAGTGGGAGGAGAGTAAATGGTGCGGAATTTTCCCGACGTGCCCTGTTCCCAGAAAAATGCTCATAACTCCCTCACCGGAGGTCGGATCTGGACGATTTTTACGTCGTTGGAAAGCTTACTCGAGGAGCTTTCAAAACGGATGAGGCCATTTCTGATTCTGAGGCCTTCTGGTGCCCTGAAAGGACACCGGAAGCCTTCGATCCTCGTTTCTCGATCTCGGTGGTCGGTCTTTCGAAATCGCGTGGTGCGGATAAAACGCGCGTAACTCCCTCGTTACATGTCGGATTGGGTAGATTTTTACTTCATTGGAAAGACGAGTCAGTGCTCTTCGAAATCCTTTAGGAAGCGTCGCATTCCGAGGCCGTTTGGGCCTCCAAAAGTGGGACGAGAGTAAATGGTGCGGAATTTTCCCGACGTGCCCTGTTCCCAGAAAAATGCTCATAACTCCCTCACCGAAGGTCGGATCTGGACGATTTTTACGTCGTTGGAAAGCTTACTCGAGGAGCTTTCAAAACGGATGAGGACATTTCTGATTCCGAGGCCGTCTGGTGCCCCGAAAGGACACCGGAAGCCTTCGATCCTCGTTTCTCGATCTTGGTGGTCGGTCTTTCGAAATCGCGTGGTGCGGATAAAACGCGCGTAACTCCCTCGTTACATGTCGGATTGGGTCGATTTTTACTTCATTTGAAAGGCGAGTCAGTGCTCTTCGAAATCCTTCAGGAAGCGTCGCATTCTGAGGCCGTTTGGGCCTCCAAAAGTGGGAGGAGAGTAAATGGTGCGGAATTTTCCCGACGTGCCCTGTTCCCAGAAAAATGCTCATAACTCCCTCACCGGAGGTCGGATCTGGACGATTTTTACGTCGTTGGAAAGCTTACTCGAGGAGCTTTCAAAACGGATCAGGACATTTCTGATTCTGAGGTCGTCTGGTGCCCCGAAAGGACACCGGAAGGCTTCGATCCTCGTTTCTCGATCTCGGTGGTCCGTCTTTCGAAATTGCGTGGTGCGGATAAAACGCGCGTAACTCCCTCGTTACATGTCGGATTGGGTCGATTTTTACTTCATTGGAAAGGTGAGTCAGTGCTCTTCAAAATCCATCAGGAAGCGTCGCATTCCGAGGCCGTTTGGGCCTCCAAAAGTGGGGCGAGAGTAAATGGTGCGGAATTTTCCTGACGTGCCCTGTTCCCAGAAAAATGCTCATAACTCCCTCACCGGAGGTCGGATCTGGACGATTTTTACGTCGTTGGAAAGCTTACTCGAGGAGCTTTCAAAACGGATCAGGACATTTCTGATTCTGAAACTGTCTGGTGCCCCGAAAGGACACTGGAAACCTTCGATCCTCGTTTCTCGATCTCGGTGGTCGGTCTTTCGAAATCGCGTGGTGCGGATAAAATGCGCGTAACTCCCTCGTTACATGTCGGATTGGCTCGATTTTTACTTCATTGGAAAGGCGAGTCAGTGCTCTTCGAAATCTTTCAGGAAGCGTCGCATTCTGAGGCCGTTTGGGCCTCCAAAAGTGGGGCAAGAGTAAATGGTGCGGAATTTTCCCGACGTGCCCTGTTCCCAGAAAAACGCTCATAACTCCCTCACCGGAGGTCGGATCTGGACGATTTTTACGTCGTTGGAAAGCTTACTCGAGGAGCTTTCAAAACGGATCAGGACATTTCTGATTCTGAGGCCTTCTGGTGCCCTGAAAGGACACCGGAAGCCTTCGATCCTCGTTTCTCGATCTCGGTGGTCGGTCTTTCGAAATCGCGTGGTGCGGATAAAACGCGCGTAACTCCCTCGTTACATGTCGGATTGGGTCGATTTTTACTTCATTGGAAAGGCGAGTCAGTGCTCTTCGAAATCCTTCAGGAAGCGTCGCATTCCGAGGCCGTTTGGGCCTCCAAAAGTGGGACGAGAGTAAATGGTGCGGAATTTTCCCGACGTGCCCTGTTCCCAGAAAAATGCTCATAACTCCCTCACCGAAGGTCGGATCTGGACGATTTTTACGTCGTTGGAAAGCTTACTCGAGGAGCTTTCAAAACGGATGAGGACATTTCTGATTCTAAGGGCGTCTGGTGCCCCGAAAGGACACCGGAAGGCTTCGATCCTCGTTTCTCGATCTCGGTGGTCGGTCTTTCGAAATCGCGTGGTGCGGATAAAACGCGCGTAACTCCCTCGTTACATGTCGGATTGGGTCGATTTTTACTTCATTGGAAAGGCGAGTCAGTGCTCTTCGAAATCCTTCAGGAAGCGTCGCATTCCGAGGCCGTTTGGGCCTCCAAAAGTGGGGCGAGAGTAAATGGTGCGGAATTTTCCCGACGTGCCCTGTTCCCAGAAAAATGCTCATAACTCCCTCACCGGAGGTCGGATCTGGACGATTTTTACGTCGTTAGAAAGCTTACTCGAGGAGCTTTCAAAACGGATGAGGCCATTTCTGATTCTGAGGCCTTCTGGTGCCCTGAAAGGACACCGGAAGCCTTCGATCCTCGTTTCTCGATCTCGGTGGTCGGTCTTTCGAAATCGCGTGGTGCGGATAAAACGCGCGTAACTCCCTCGTTACATGTCGGATTGGGTAGATTTTTACTTCATTGGAAAGACGAGTCAGTGCTCTTCGAAATCCTTTAGGAAGCGTCGCATTCCGAGGCCGTTTGGGCCTCCAAAAGTGGGACGAGAGTAAATGGTGCGGAATTTTCCCGACGTGCCCTGTTCCCAGAAAAATGCTCATAACTCCCTCACCGAAGGTCGGATCTGGACGATTTTTACGTCGTTGGAAAGCTTACTCGAGGAGCTTTCAAAACGGATGAGGACATTTCTGATTCCGAGGCCGTCTGGTGCCCCGAAAGGACACCGGAAGCCTTCGATCCTCGTTTCTCGATCTGGGTGGTCGGTCTTTCGAAATCGCGTGGTGCGGATAAAACGCGCGTAACTCCCTCGTTACATGTCGGATTGGGTCGATTTTTACTTCATTTGAAAGGCGAGTCAGTGCTCTTCGAAATCCTTCAGGAAGCGTCGCATTCCGAGGCCGTTTGGGCCTCCAAAAGTGGGAGGAGAGTAAATGGTGCGGAATTTTCCCGACGTGCCCTGTTCCCAGAAAAATGCTCATAACTCCCTCACCGGAGGTCGGATCTGGACGATTTTTACGTCGTTGGAAAGCTTACTCGAGGAGCTTTCAAAACGGATGAGGCCATTTCTGATTCTGAGGCCTTCTGGTGCCCTGAAAGGACACCGGAAGCCTTCGATCCTCGTTTCTCGATCTCGGTGGTCGGTCTTTCGAAATCGCGTGGTGCGGATAAAACGCGCGTAACTCCCTCGTTACAAGTCGGATTGGGTAGATTTTTACTTCATTGGAAAGACGAGTCAGTGCTCTTCGAAATCCTTTAGGAAGCGTCGCATTCCGAGGCCGTTTGGGCCTCCAAAAGTGGGACGAGAGTAAATGGTGCGGAATTTTCCCGACGTGCCCTGTTCCCAGAAAAATGCTCATAACTCCCTCACCGAAGGTCGGATCTGGACGATTTTTACGTCGTTGGAAAGCTTACTCGAGGAGCTTTCAAAACGGATGAGGACATTTCTGATTCCGAGGCCGTCTGGTGCCTTGAAAGGACACCGGAAGCCTTCGATCCTCGTTTCTCGATCTCGGTGGTCGGTCTTTCGAAATCGCATGGTGCGGATAAAAC
This sequence comes from Magnolia kwangsiensis, assembly GCA_037074715.1. Taxonomy (NCBI): domain Eukaryota; kingdom Viridiplantae; phylum Streptophyta; class Magnoliopsida; order Magnoliales; family Magnoliaceae; genus Magnolia; species Magnolia kwangsiensis. The sequence continues at coordinate 415,955 of CM073583.1, forward strand.
GCCTGTAACTCCCTCGTTACATGTCGGATTGGGTCAATTTTTACTTCATTGGAAAGGCGAGTCAGTGCTCTTCGAAATCCTTTAGGAAGCGTCGCATTCTGAGGCCGTTTGGGCCTCCAAAAGTAGGGCGAGAGTAAATGGTGTGGAATTCTCCTGACGTGCCCTGTTCCCAGAAAAATGCTCATAACTCCCTCACCGGAGGTCGGATCTGGACGATTTTTACATCGTTGGAAAGCTTACTCGAGGAGCTTTCAAAACGGATCAGGACATTTCTGATTCTGAGGCCTTCTGGTGCCCTGAAAGGACACCGGAAGCCTTCGATCCTCGTTTCTCGATCTCGGTGGTCGGTCTTTCGAAATCGCGTGGTGCGGATAAAACGCGCGTAACTCCCTCGTTACATGTCGGATTGGGTAGATTTTTACTTCATTGGAAAGGCGAGTCAGTGCTCTTCGAAATCCTTTAGGAAGCGTCGCATTCCGAGGCCGTTTGGGCCTCCAAAAGTGGGACGAGAGTAAATGGTGCGGAATTTTCCCGACGTGCCCTGTTCCCAGAAAAATGCTCATAACTCCCTCACCGGAGGTCGGATCTGGACGATTTTTACGTCGTTGGAAAGCTTACTCGAGGAGCTTTCAAAACGGATCAGGACATTTCTGATTCTGAGGCCTTCTGGTGCCTTGAAAGGACACCGGAAGCCTTCGATCCTCGTTTCTCGATCTCGGTGGTCGGTCTTTCGAAATCGCATGGTGCGGATAAAACGCCTGTAACTCCCTCGTTACATGTCGGATTGGGTCAATTTTTACTTCATTGGAAAGGCGAGTCAGTGCTCTTCGAAATCCTTTAGGAAGCGTCGCATTCTGAGGCCGTTTGGGCCTCCAAAAGTAGGGCGAGAGTAAATGGTGTGGAATTCTCCTGACGTGCCCTGTTCCCAGAAAAATGCTCATAACTCCCTCACCGGAGGTCGGATCTGGACGATTTTTACGTCGTTGGAAAGCTTACTCGAGGAGCTTTCAAAACGGATGAGGACATTTCTGATTCTGAGGTCGTCTGGTGCCCCGAAAGGACACCGGAAGGCTTCGATCCTCGTTTCTCGATCTCGGTGGTCAGTCTTTCGAAATTGCGTGGTGCGGATAAAACGCGCGTAACTCCCTCGTTACATGTCGGATTGGGTCGATTTTTACTTCATTGGAAAGGCGAGTCAGTGCTCTTCAAAATCCTTCAGGAAGAATCGCATTCTGAGGCCGTTTGGGCCTCCAAAAGTGGGGCGAGAGTAAATGGTGCGGAATTTTCCCGACGTGCCCTGTTCCCAGAAAAATGCTCATAACTCCCTCACCGGAGGTCGGAACTGGACGATTTTTACGTCGTTGGAAAGCTTACTCGAGGAGCTTTCAAAACGGATCAGGACATTTCTGATTCCGAGGCCGTCTGGTGCCCCGAAAGGACACCGGAAGCCTTCGATCCTCGTTTCTCGATCTCGGTGGTCGGTCTTTCGAAATCGCGTGGTGCGGATAAAATGCGCGTAACTCCCTCGTTACATGTCGGATTGGGTAGATTTTTACTTCATTGGAAAGGCGAGTCAGTGCTCTTCGAAATCCTTCAGGAAGCGTCGCATTCCGAGGCCGTTTGGGCATCCAAAAGTGGGAGGAGAGTAAATGGTGCGAAATTTTCCCGACGTGCCCTGTTCCCAGAAAAATGCTCATAACTCCCTTACCGGAGGTCGGATCTGGACGATTTTTACGTCGTTGGAAAGCTTACTCGAGGAGCTTTCAAAACGGATCAGGACATTTCTGATTCTGAGGCCTTCTGGTGCCCTGAAAGGACACCGGAAGCCTTCGATCCTCGTTTCTCGATCTCGGTGGTCGGTCTTTCGAAATCGCGTGGTGCGGATAAAACGCGCGTAACTCCCTCGTTACATGTCGGATTGGGTCGATTTTTTACTTCATTGGAAAGGTGAGTCAGTGCTCTTCAAAATCCTTCAGGAAGCGTCGCATTCCGAGGCCGTTTGGGCCTCCAAAAGTGGGGCGAGAGTAAATGGTGTGAAATTTTCCCGACGTGCCCTGTTCCCAGAAAAACGCTCATAACTCCCTCACCGGAGGTCGGATCTGGACGATTTTTACGTCGTTGGAAAGCTTACTCGAGGAGCTTTCAAAACGGATCAGGACATTTCTGATTCTGAGGCCTTCTGGTGCCCTGAAAGGACACCGGAAGCCTTCGATCCTCGTTTCTCGATCTCGGTGGTCGGTCTTTCGAAATCGCGTGGTGCGGATAAAACGCGCGTAACTCCCTCGTTACATGTCGGATTGGGTCGATTTTTACTTCATTGGAAAGGCGAGTCAGTGCTCTTCGAAATCCTTCAGGAAGCGTCGCATTCTGAGGCCGTTTGGGCCTCCAAAAGTGGGAGGAGAGTAAATGGTGCGGAATTTTCCCGACGTGCCCTGTTCCCAGAAAAATGCTCATAACTCCCTCACCGGAGGTCGGATCTGGACGATTTTTACGTCGTTGGAAAGCTTACTCGAGGAGCTTTCAAAACGGATGAGGACATTTCTGATTCTGAGGTCGTCTGGTGCCCCGAAAGGACACCGGAAGGCTTCGATCCTCGTTTCTCGATCTCGGTGGTCAGTCTTTCGAAATCGCGTGGTGCGGATAAAACGCGCGTAACTCCCTCGTTACATGTCGGATTGGGTAGATTTTTACTTCATTGGAAAGGCGAGTCAGTGCTCTTCGAAATCCTTCAGGAAGCGTCGCATTCCGAGGCCGTTTGGGCCTCCAAAAGTGGGACGAGAGTAAATGGTGCGGAATTTTCCCGACGTGCCCTGTTCCCAGAAAAATGCTCATAACTCCCTCACCGGAGGTCGGATCTGGACGATTTTTACGTCGTTGGAAAGCTTACTCGAGGAGCTTTCAAAACGGATCAGGACATTTCTGATTCTGAAACTGTCTGGTGCCCCGAAAGGACACCGGAAACCTTCGATCCTCGTTTCTCGATCTCGGTGGTCGGTCTTTCGAAATCGCGTGGTGCGGATAAAATGCGCGTAACTCCCTCGTTACATGTCGGATTGGCTCGATTTTTACTTCATTGGAAAGGCGAGTCAGTGCTCTTCGAAATCTTTCAGGAAGCGTCGCATTCTGAGGCCGTTTGGGCCTCCAAAAGTGGGGCAAGAGTAAATGGTGCGGAATTTTCCCGACGTGCCCTGTTCCCAGAAAAACGCTCATAACTCCCTCACCGGAGGTCGGATCTGGACGATTTTTACGTCGTTGGAAAGCTTACTCGAGGAGCTTTTAAAACGGATCAGGACATTTCTGATTCTGAGGCCTTCTGGTGCCCTGAAAGGACACCGGAAGCCTTCGATCCTCATTTCTCCATCTCGGTGGTCGGTCTTTCGAAATCGAGTGGTGCGGATAAAACGCGCGTAACTCCCTCGTTACATGTCGGATTGGGTCGATTTTTACTTCATTGGAAAGGCGAGTCAGTGCTCTTCAAAATCCTTCAGGAAGAATCGCATTCTGAGGCCGTTTGGGCCTCCAAAAGTGGGGCGAGAGTAAATGGTGTGGAATTTTCCCGACGTGCCCTGTTCCCAGAAAAATGCTCATAACTCCCTCACCGGAGGTCGGATCTGGACGATTTTTACGTCGTTGGAAAGCTTACTCGAGGAGCTTTCAAAACGGATGAGGACATTTCTGATTCTGAGGCCGTCTGGTGCCCCGAAAGGACACCGGAAGCCTTCGATCCTCGTTTCTCGATCTCGGTGGTCGGTCTTTCGAAATCGCGTGGTGCGGATAAAATGCGCGTAACTCCCTCGTTACATGTCGGATTGGGTAGATTTTTACTTCATTGGAAAGGCGAGTCAGTTCTCTTCGAAATCCTTCAGGAAGCGTCGCATTCCGAGGCCGTTTGGGCCTCCAAAAGTGGGACGAGAGTAAATGGTGCGGAATTTTCCCGACGTGCCCTGTTCCCAGAAAAACGCTCATAACTCCCTCACCGGAGGTCGGATCTGGACGATTTTTACGTCGTTGGAAAGCTTACTCGAGGAGCTTTCAAAACGGATGAGGACATTTCTGATTCTAAGGTCGTCTGGTGCCCCGAAAGGACACCGGAAGCCTTCGATCCTCGTTTCTCGATCTCGGTGGTCGGTCTTTCGAAATCGCGTGGTGCGGATAAAACGCGCGTAACTCCCTCGTTACATGTCGGATTGGGTAGATTTTTACTTCATTGGAAAGGCGAGTCAGTGCTCTTCGAAATCCTTGAGGAAGCGTCGCATTCCGAGGCCGTTTGGGCCTCCAAAAGTGGGACGAGAGTAAATGGTGCGGAATTTTCCCGACGTGCCCTGTTCCCAGAAAAATGCTCATAACTCCCTCACCGGAGGTCGGATCTGGACGATTTTTACGTCGTTGGAAAGCTTACTCGAGGAGCTTTCAAAACGGATCAGGACATTTCTGATTCTGAAACTGTCTGGTGCCCCGAAAGGACACCGGAAACCTTCGATCCTCGTTTCTCGATCTCGGTGGTCGGTCTTTCGAAATCGCGTGGTGCGGATAAAATGCGCGTAACTCCCTCGTTACATGTCGGATTGGCTCGATTTTTACTTCATTGGAAAGGCGAGTCAGTGCTCTTCGAAATCTTTCAGGAAGCGTCGCATTCTGAGGCCGTTTGGGCCTCCAAAAGTGGGGCAAGAGTAAATGGTGCGGAATTTTCCCGACGTGCCCTGTTCCCAGAAAAACGCTCATAACTCCCTCACCGGAGGTCGGATCTGGACGATTTTTACGTCGTTGGAAAGCTTACTCGAGGAGCTTTTAAAACGGATCAGGACATTTCTGATTCTGAGGCCTTCTGGTGCCCTGAAAGGACACCGGAAGCCTTCGATCCTCATTTCTCCATCTCGGTGGTCGGTCTTTCGAAATCGAGTGGTGCGGATAAAACGCGCGTAACTCCCTCGTTACATGTCGGATTGGGTCGATTTTTACTTCATTGGAAAGGCGAGTCAGTGCTCTTCAAAATCCTTCAGGAAGAATCGCATTCTGAGGCCGTTTGGGCCTCCAAAAGTGGGGCGAGAGTAAATGGTGTGGAATTTTCCCGACGTGCCCTGTTCCCAGAAAAATGCTCATAACTCCCTCACCGGAGGTCGGATCTGGACGATTTTTACATCGTTGGAAAGCTTACTCGAGGAGCTTTCAAAACGGATCAGGACATTTCTGATTCCGAGGCCGTCTGGTGCCCTGAAAGGGCACCGGAAGCCTTCGATCCTCGTTTCTCGATCTCGGTGGTCGGTCTTTCGAAATCGCATGGTGCGGATAAAACGCCTGTAACTCCCTCGTTACATGTCGGATTGGGTCAATTTTTACTTCATTGGAAAGGCGAGTCAGTGCTCTTCGAAATCCTTTAGGAAGCGTCGCATTCTGAGGCCGTTTGGGCCTCCAAAAGTAGGGCGAGAGTAAATGGTGTGGAATTCTCCTGACGTGCCCTGTTCCCAGAAAAATGCTCATAACTCCCTCACCGGAGGTCGGATCTGGACGATTTTTACGTCGTTGGAAAGCTTACTCGAGGAGCTTTCAAAACGGATGAGGACATTTCTGATTCTGAGGTCGTCTGGTGCCCCGAAAGGACACCGGAAGGCTTCGATCCTCGTTTCTCGATCTCGGTGGTCAGTCTTTCGAAATTGCGTGGTGCGGATAAAACGCGCGTAACTCCCTCGTTACATGTCGGATTGGGTCGATTTTTACTTCATTGGAAAGGTGAGTCAGTGCTCTTCGAAATCCTTCAGGAAGCGTCGCATTCCGAGGCCGTTTGGGCCTCCAAAAGTGGGACGAGAGTAAATGGTGCAGAATTTTCCCGACGTGCCCTGTTCCCAGAAAAATGCTCATAACTCCCTCACCGGAGGTCGGATCTGGACGATTTTTACGTCGTTGGAAAGCTTACTCGAGGAGCTTTCAAAATGGATCAGGACATTTCTGATTCTGAAACTGTCTGGTGCCCCGAAAGGACACTGGAAACCTTCGATCCTCGTTTCTCGATCTCGGTGGTCGGTCTTTCGAAATCGCGTGGTGCGGATAAAATGCGCGTAACTCCCTCGTTACATGTCGGATTGGCTCGATTTTTACTTCATTGGAAAGGCGAGTCAGTGCTCTTCGAAATCTTTCAGGAAGCGTCGCATTCTGAGGCCGTTTGGGCCTCCAAAAGTGGGGCAAGAGTAAATGGTGCGGAATTTTCCCGACGTGCCCTGTTCCCAGAAAAACGCTCATAACTCCCTCACCGGAGGTCGGATCTGGACGATTTTTACGTCGTTGGAAAGCTTACTCGAGGAGCTTTCAAAACGGATCAGGACATTTCTGATTCTGAGGCCTTCTGGTGCCCTGAAAGGACACCGGAAGCCTTCGATCCTCATTTCTCCATCTCGGTGGTCGGTCTTTCGAAATCGAGTGGTGCGGATAAAACGCGCGTAACTCCCTCGTTACATGTCGGATTGGGTCGATTTTTACTTCATTGGAAAGGCGAGTCAGTGCTCTTCAAAATCCTTCAGGAAGAATCGCATTCTGAGGCCGTTTGGGCCTCCAAAAGTGGGGCGAGAGTAAATGGTGTGGAATTTTCCCGACGTGCCCTGTTCCCAGAAAAATGCTCATAACTCCCTCACCGGAGGTCAGAACTGGACGATTTTTAAGTCGTTGGAAAGCTTACTCGAGGAGCTTTCAAAACGGATCAGGACATTTCTGATTCCGAGGCCGTCTGGTGCCCCGAAAGGACACCGGAAGCCTTCGATCCTCGTTTCTCGATCTCGGTGGTCGGTCTTTCGAAATCGCGTGGTGCGGATAAAACGCGCGTAACTCCCTCGTTACATGTCGGATTGGGTCAATTTTTACTTCATTGGAAAGGCGAGTCAGTGCTCTTCGAAATCCTTTAGGAAGCGTCGCATTCCGAGGCCGTTTGGGCCTCCAAAAGTGGGACGAGAGTAAATGGTGCGGAAATTTCCCGACGTGCCCTGTTCCCAGAAAAATGCTCATAACTCCCTCACCGGAGGTCGGATCTGGACGATTTTTACGTCGTTGGAAAGCTTACTCGAGGAGCTTTCAAAACGGATCAGGACATTTCTGATTCCGAGGCCGTCTGGTGCCCCGAAAGGACACCGGAAGCCTTCGATCCTCGTTTCTCGATCTCGGTGGTCGGTCTTTCGAAATCGCGTGGTGCGGATAAAATGCGCGTAACTCCCTCGTTACATGTCGGATTGGGTCGATTTTTACTTCATTGGAAAGGTGAGTCAGTGCTCTTCGAAATCCTTCAGGAAGCGTCGCATTCCGAGGCCGTTTGGGCCTCCAAAAGTGGGGCGAGAGTAAATGGTGCGGAATTTTCCCGACGTGCCCTGTTCCCAGAAAAACGCTCATAACTCCCTCACCGGAGGTCGGATCTGGACGATTTTTACGTCGTTGGAAAGATTACTCGAGGAGCTTTCAAAACGGATCAGGACATTTCTGATTCTGAGGCCTTCTGATGCCCGGAAAGGACACCGGAAGCCTTCGATCCTCGTTTCTCGATCTCGGTGGTCGGTCTTTCGAAATCGCGTGGTGCGGATAAAACGCGCGTAACTCCCTCGTTACATGTCGGATTGGGTCGATTTTTACTTCATTGGAAAGGCGAGTCAGTGCTCTTCGAAATCCTTCAAGAAGCGTCGCATTCCGAGGCCGTTTGGGCCTCCAAAAGTGGGGCGAGAGTAAATGGTGTGGAATTTTCCCGACGTGCCCTGTTCCCAGAAAAATGCTCATAACTCCCTCACCGGAGGTCGGATCTGGACGATTTTTACGTCGTTGGAAAGCTTACTCGAGGAGCTTTCAAAACGGATCAGGACATTTCTGATTCCGAGGCCGTCTGGTGCCCCGAAAGGACACCGGAAGCCTTCGATCCTCGTTTCTCGATCTCGGTGGTCGGTCTTTCGAAATCGCGTGGTGCGGATAAAACGCGCGTAACTCCCTCGTTACATGTCGGATTGGGTAGATTTTTACTTCATTGGAAAGGCGAGTCAGTGCTCTTCGAAATCCTTTAGGAAGCGTCGCATTCCGAGGCCGTTTGGGCCTCCAAAAGTGGGAGGAGAGTAAATGGTGCGGAATTTTCCCGACGTGCCCTGTTCCCAGAAAAATGCTCATAACTCCCTCACCGGAGGTCGGATCTGGACGATTTTTACGTCGTTGGAAAGCTTACTCGAGGAGCTTTCAAAACGGATCAGGACATTTCTGATTCTGAAACTGTCTGGTGCCCCGAAAGGATACTGGAAACCTTCGATCCTCGTTTCTCGATCTCGGTGGTCGGTCTTTCGAAATCGCGTGGTGCGGATAAAATGCGCGTAACTCCCTCGTTACATGTCGGATTGGCTCGATTTTTACTTCATTGGAAAGGCGAGTCAGTGCTCTTCGAAATCTTTCAGGAAGCGTCGCATTCTGAGGCCGTTTGGGCCTCCAAAAGTGGGGCAAGAGTAAATGGTGCGGAATTTTCCCGACGTGCCCTGTTCTCAGAAAAACGCTCATAACTCCCTCACCGGAGGTCGGATCTGGACGATTTTTACGTCGTTGGAAAGCTTACTCGAGGAGCTTTCAAAACGGATCAGGACATTTCTGATTCTGAGGCCTTCTGGTGCCCTGAAAGGACACCGGAAGCCTTCGATCCTCGTTTCTCGATCTCGGTGGTCGGTCTTTCGAAATCGCGTGGTGCGGATAAAACGCTCGTAACTCCCTCGTTACATGTCGGATTGGGTCGATTTTTACTTCATTGGAAAGGCGAGTCAGTGCTCTTCGAAATCCTTCAGGAAGCGTCGCATTCCGAGGCCGTTTGGGCCTCCAAAAGTGGGGCGAGAGTAAATGGTGCGGAATTTTCCCGACGTGCCCTGTTCCCAGAAAAATGCTCATAACTCCCTCACCGGAGGTCGGATCTGGACGATTTTTACGTCGTTGGAAAGCTTACTCGAGGAGCTTTCAAAACGGATGAGGCCATTTCTGATTCTGAGGCCTTCTGGTGCCCTGAAAGGACACCGGAAGCCTTCGATCCTCGTTTCTCGATCTCGGTGGTCGGTCTTTCGAAATCGCGTGGTGCGGATAAAACGCGCGTAACTCCCTCGTTACATGTCGGATTGGGTCGATTTTTACTTCATTGGAAAGGTGAGTCAGTGCTCTTCAAAATCCTTCAGGAAGCGTCGCATTCCGAGGCCGTTTGGGCCTCCAAAAGTGGGGCGAGAGTAAATGGTGTGAAATTTTCCCGACGTGCCCTGTTCCCAGAAAAACGCTCATAACTCCCTCACCGGAGGTCGGATCTGGACGATTTTTACGTCGTTGGAAAGCTTACTCGAGGAGCTTTCAAAACGGATCAGGACATTTCTGATTCTGAGGCCTTCTGGTGCCCTGAAAGGACACCGGAAGCCTTCGATCCTCGTTTCTCGATCTCGGTGGTCGGTCTTTCGAAATCGCGTGGTGCGGATAAAACGCGCGTAACTCCCTCGTTACATGTCGGATTGGGTCGATTTTTACTTCATTGGAAAGGCGAGTCAGTGCTCTTCGAAATCCTTCAGGAAGCGTCGCATTCTGAGGCCGTTTGGGCCTCCAAAAGTGGGAGGAGAGTAAATGGTGCGGAATTTTCCCGACGTGCCCTGTTCCCAGAAAAATGCTCATAACTCCCTCACCGGAGGTCGGATCTGGACGATTTTTACGTCGTTGGAAAGCTTACTCGAGGAGCTTTCAAAACGGATGAGGACATTTCTGATTCTGAGGTCGTCTGGTGCCCCGAAAGGACACCGGAAGGCTTCGATCCTCGTTTCTCGATCTCGGTGGTCAGTCTTTCGAAATCGCGTGGTGCGGATAAAACGCGCGTAACTCCCTCGTTACATGTCGGATTGGGTAGATTTTTACTTCATTGGAAAGGCGAGTCAGTGCTCTTCGAAATCCTTGAGGAAGCGTCGCATTCCGAGGCCGTTTGGGCCTCCAAAAGTGGGACGAGAGTAAATGGTGCGGAATTTTCCCGACGTGCCCTGTTCCCAGAAAAATGCTCATAACTCCCTCACCGGAGGTCGGATCTGGACGATTTTTACGTCGTTGGAAAGCTTACTCGAGGAGCTTTCAAAACGGATCAGGACATTTCTGATTCTGAAACTGTCTGGTGCCCCGAAAGGACACCGGAAACCTTCGATCCTCGTTTCTCGATCTCGGTGGTCGGTCTTTCGAAATCGCGTGGTGCGGATAAAATGCGCGTAACTCCCTCGTTACATGTCGGATTGGCTCGATTTTTACTTCATTGGAAAGGCGAGTCAGTGCTCTTCGAAATCTTTCAGGAAGCGTCGCATTCTGAGGCCGTTTGGGCCTCCAAAAGTGGGGGAAGAGTAAATGGTGCGGAATTTTCCCGACGTGCCCTGTTCCCAGAAAAACGCTCATAACTCCCTCACCGGAGGTCGGATCTGGACGATTTTTACGTCGTTGGAAAGCTTACTCGAGGAGCTTTTAAAACGGATCAGGACATTTCTGATTCTGAGGCCTTCTGGTGCCCTGAAAGGACACCGGAAGCCTTCGATCCTCATTTCTCCATCTCGGTGGTCGGTCTTTCGAAATCGAGTGGTGCGGATAAAACGCGCGTAACTCCCTCGTTACATGTCGGATTGGGTCGATTTTTACTTCATTGGAAAGGCGAGTCAGTGCTCTTCAAAATCCTTCAGGAAGAATCGCATTCTGAGGCCGTTTGGGCCTCCAAAAGTGGGGCGAGAGTAAATGGTGTGGAATTTTCCCGACGTGCCCTGTTCCCAGAAAAATGCTCATAACTCCCTCACCGGAGGTCGGATCTGGACGATTTTTACGTCGTTGGAAAGCTTACTCGAGGAGCTTTCAAAACGGATGAGGACATTTCTGATTCTGAGGCCGTCTGGTGCCCCGAAAGGACACCGGAAGCCTTCGATCCTCGTTTCTCGATCTCGGTGGTCGGTCTTTCGAAATCGCGTGGTGCGGATAAAATGCGCGTAACTCCCTCGTTACATGTCGGATTGGGTAGATTTTTACTTCATTGGAAAGGCGAGTCAGTTCTCTTCGAAATCCTTCAGGAAGCGTCGCATTCCGAGGCCGTTTGGGCCTCCAAAAGTGGGACGAGAGTAAATGGTGCGGAATTTTCCCGACGTGCCCTGTTCCCAGAAAAACGCTCATAACTCCCTCACCGGAGGTCGGATCTGGACGATTTTTACGTCGTTGGAAAGCTTACTCGAGGAGCTTTCAAAACGGATGAGGACATTTCTGATTCTAAGGTCGTCTGGTGCCCCGAAAGGACACCGGAAGCCTTCGATCCTCGTTTCTCGATCTCGGTGGTCGGTCTTTCGAAATCGCGTGGTGCGGATAAAACGCGCGTAACTCCCTCGTTACATGTCGGATTGGGTAGATTTTTACTTCATTGGAAAGGCGAGTCAGTGCTCTTCGAAATCCTTGAGGAAGCGTCGCATTCCGAGGCCGTTTGGGCCTCCAAAAGTGGGACGAGAGTAAATGGTGCGGAATTTTCCCGACGTGCCCTGTTCCCAGAAAAATGCTCATAACTCCCTCACCGGAGGTCGGATCTGGACGATTTTTACGTCGTTGGAAAGCTTACTCGAGGAGCTTTCAAAACGGATCAGGACATTTCTGATTCTGAAACTGTCTGGTGCCCCGAAAGGACACCGGAAACCTTCGATCCTCGTTTCTCGATCTCGGTGGTCGGTCTTTCGAAATCGCGTGGTGCGGATAAAATGCGCGTAACTCCCTCGTTACATGTCGGATTGGCTCGATTTTTACTTCATTGGAAAGGCGAGTCAGTGGTCTTCGAAATCTTTCAGGAAGCGTCGCATTCTGAGGCCGTTTGGGCCTCCAAAAGTGGGGCAAGAGTAAATGGTGCGGAATTTTCCCGACGTGCCCTGTTCCCAGAAAAACGCTCATAACTCCCTCACCGGAGGTCGGATCTGGACGATTTTTACGTCGTTGGAAAGCTTACTCGAGGAGCTTTTAAAACGGATCAGGACATTTCTGATTCTGAGGCCTTCTGGTGCCCTGAAAGGACACCGGAAGCCTTCGATCCTCATTTCTCCATCTCGGTGGTCGGTCTTTCGAAATCGAGTGGTGCGGATAAAACGCGCGTAACTCCCTCGTTACATGTCGGATTGGGTCGATTTTTACTTCATTGGAAAGGCGAGTCAGTGCTCTTCAAAATCCTTCAGGAAGAATCGCATTCTGAGGCCGTTTGGGCCTCCAAAAGTGGGGCGAGAGTAAATGGTGTGGAATTTTCCCGACGTGCCCTGTTCCCAGAAAAATGCTCATAACTCCCTCACCGGAGGTCGGATCTGGACGATTTTTACATCGTTGGAAAGCTTACTCGAGGAGCTTTCAAAACGGATCAGGACATTTCTGATTCCGAGGCCGTCTGGTGCCCTGAAAGGGCACCGGAAGCCTTCGATCCTCGTTTCTCGATCTCGGTGGTCGGTCTTTCGAAATCGCATGGTGCGGATAAAACGCCTGTAACTCCCTCGTTACATGTCGGATTGGGTCAATTTTTACTTCATTGGAAAGGCGAGTCAGTGCTCTTCGAAATCCTTTAGGAAGCGTCGCATTCTGAGGCCGTTTGGGCCTCCAAAAGTAGGGCGAGAGTAAATGGTGTGGAATTCTCCTGACGTGCCCTGTTCCCAGAAAAATGCTCATAACTCCCTCACCGGAGGTCGGATCTGGACGATTTTTACGTCGTTGGAAAGCTTACTCGAGGAGCTTTCAAAACGGATGAGGACATTTCTGATTCTGAGGTCGTCTGGTGCCCCGAAAGGACACCGGAAGGCTTCGATCCTCGTTTCTCGATCTCGGTGGTCAGTCTTTCGAAATTGCGTGGTGCGGATAAAACGCGCGTAACTCCCTCGTTACATGTCGGATTGGGTCGATTTTTACTTCATTGGAAAGGTGAGTCAGTGCTCTTCGAAATCCTTCAGGAAGCGTCGCATTCCGAGGCCGTTTGGGCCTCCAAAAGTGGGACGAGAGTAAATGGTGCAGAATTTTCCCGACGTGCCCTGTTCCCAGAAAAATGCTCATAACTCCCTCACCGGAGGTCGGATCTGGACGATTTTTACGTCGTTGGAAAGCTTACTCGAGGAGCTTTCAAAATGGATCAGGACATTTCTGATTCTGAAACTGTCTGGTGCCCCGAAAGGACACTGGAAACCTTCGATCCTCGTTTCTCGATCTCGGTGGTCGGTCTTTCGAAATCGCGTGGTGCGGATAAAATGCGCGTAACTCCCTCGTTACATGTCGGATTGGCTCGATTTTTACTTCATTGGAAAGGCGAGTCAGTGCTCTTCGAAATCTTTCAGGAAGCGTCGCATTCTGAGGCCGTTTGGGCCTCCAAAAGTGGGGCAAGAGTAAATGGTGCGGAATTTTCCCGACGTGCCCTGTTCCCAGAAAAACGCTCATAACTCCCTCACCGGAGGTCGGATCTGGACGATTTTTACGTCGTTGGAAAGCTTACTCGAGGAGCTTTCAAAACGGATCAGGACATTTCTGATTCTGAGGCCTTCTGGTGCCCTGAAAGGACACCGGAAGCCTTCGATCCTCATTTCTCCATCTCGGTGGTCGGTCTTTCGAAATCGAGTGGTGCGGATAAAACGCGCGTAACTCCCTCGTTACATGTCGGATTGGGTCGATTTTTACTTCATTGGAAAGGCGAGTCAGTGCTCTTCAAAATCCTTCAGGAAGAATCGCATTCTGAGGCCGTTTGGGCCTCCAAAAGTGGGGCGAGAGTAAATGGTGTGGAATTTTCCCGACGTGCCCTGTTCCCAGAAAAATGCTCATAACTCCCTCACCGGAGGTCAGAACTGGACGATTTTTAAGTCGTTGGAAAGCTTACTCGAGGAGCTTTCAAAACGGATCAGGACATTTCTGATTCCGAGGCCGTCTGGTGCCCCGAAAGGACACCGGAAGCCTTCGATCCTCGTTTCTCGATCTCGGTGGTCGGTCTTTCGAAATCGCGTGGTGCGGATAAAACGCGCGTAACTCCCTCGTTACATGTCGGATTGGGTCAATTTTTACTTCATTGGAAAGGCGAGTCAGTGCTCTTCGAAATCCTTTAGGAAGCGTCGCATTCCGAGGCCGTTTGGGCCTCCAAAAGTGGGACGAGAGTAAATGGTGCGGAAATTTCCCGACGTGCCCTGTTCCCAGAAAAATGCTCATAACTCCCTCACCGGAGGTCGGATCTGGACGATTTTTACGTCGTTGGAAAGCTTACTCGAGGAGCTTTCAAAACGGATCAGGACATTTCTGATTCCGAGGCCGTCTGGTGCCCCGAAAGGACACCGGAAGCCTTCGATCCTCGTTTCTCGATCTCGGTGGTCGGTCTTTCGAAATCGCGTGGTGCGGATAAAATGCGCGTAACTCCCTCGTTACATGTCGGATTGGGTCGATTTTTACTTCATTGGAAAGGTGAGTCAGTGCTCTTCGAAATCCTTCAGGAAGCGTCGCATTCCGAGGCCGTTTGGGCCTCCAAAAGTGGGGCGAGAGTAAATGGTGCGGAATTTTCCCGACGTGCCCTGTTCCCAGAAAAACGCTCATAACTCCCTCACCGGAGGTCGGATCTGGACGATTTTTACGTCGTTGGAAAGATTACTCGAGGAGCTTTCAAAACGGATCAGGACATTTCTGATTCTGAGGCCTTCTGATGCCCGGAAAGGACACCGGAAGCCTTCGATCCTCGTTTCTCGATCTCGGTGGTCGGTCTTTCGAAATCGCGTGGTGCGGATAAAACGCGCGTAACTCCCTCGTTACATGTCGGATTGGGTCGATTTTTACTTCATTGGAAAGGCGAGTCAGTGCTCTTCGAAATCCTTCAAGAAGCGTCGCATTCCGAGGCCGTTTGGGCCTCCAAAAGTGGGGCGAGAGTAAATGGTGTGGAATTTTCCCGACGTGCCCTGTTCCCAGAAAAATGCTCATAACTCCCTCACCGGAGGTCGGATCTGGACGATTTTTACGTCGTTGGAAAGCTTACTCGAGGAGCTTTCAAAACGGATCAGGACATTTCTGATTCCGAGGCCGTCTGGTGCCCCGAAAGGACACCGGAAGCCTTCGATCCTCGTTTCTCGATCTCGGTGGTCGGTCTTTCGAAATCGCGTGGTGCGGATAAAACGCGCGTAACTCCCTCGTTACATGTCGGATTGGGTAGATTTTTACTTCATTGGAAAGGCGAGTCAGTGCTCTTCGAAATCCTTTAGGAAGCGTCGCATTCCGAGGCCGTTTGGGCCTCCAAAAGTGGGAGGAGAGTAAATGGTGCGGAATTTTCCCGACGTGCCCTGTTCCCAGAAAAATGCTCATAACTCCCTCACCGGAGGTCGGATCTGGACGATTTTTACGTCGTTGGAAAGCTTACTCGAGGAGCTTTCAAAACGGATCAGGACATTTCTGATTCTGAAACTGTCTGGTGCCCCGAAAGGATACTGGAAACCTTCGATCCTCGTTTCTCGATCTCGGTGGTCGGTCTTTCGAAATCGCGTGGTGCGGATAAAATGCGCGTAACTCCCTCGTTACATGTCGGATTGGCTCGATTTTTACTTCATTGGAAAGGCGAGTCAGTGCTCTTCGAAATCTTTCAGGAAGCGTCGCATTCTGAGGCCGTTTGGGCCTCCAAAAGTGGGGCAAGAGTAAATGGTGCGGAATTTTCCCGACGTGCCCTGTTCTCAGAAAAACGCTCATAACTCCCTCACCGGAGGTCGGATCTGGACGATTTTTACGTCGTTGGAAAGCTTACTCGAGGAGCTTTCAAAACGGATCAGGACATTTCTGATTCTGAGGCCTTCTGGTGCCCTGAAAGGACACCGGAAGCCTTCGATCCTCGTTTCTCGATCTCGGTGGTCGGTCTTTCGAAATCGCGTGGTGCGGATAAAACGCGCGTAACTCCCTCGTTACATGTCGGATTGGGTCGATTTTTACTTCATTGGAAAGGCGAGTCAGTGCTCTTCGAAATCCTTCAGGAAGCGTCGCATTCCGAGGCCGTTTGGGCCTCCAAAAGTGGGGCGAGAGTAAATGGTGCGGAATTTTCCCGACGTGCCCTGTTCCCAGAAAAATGCTCATAACTCCCTCACCGGAGGTCGGATCTGGACGATTTTTACGTCGTTGGAAAGCTTACTCGAGGAGCTTTCAAAACGGATGAGGCCATTTCTGATTCTGAGGCCTTCTGGTGCCCTAAAAGGACACCGGAAGCCTTCGATCCTCGTTTCTCGATCTCGGTGGTCGGTCTTTCGAAATCGCGTGGTGCGGATAAAACGCGCGTAACTCCCTCGTTACATGTCGGATTGGGTAGATTTTTACTTCATTGGAAAGGCGAGTCAGTGCTCTTCGAAATCCTTTAGGAAGCGTCGCATTCCGAGGCCGTTTGGGCCTCCAAAAGTGGGACGAGAGTAAATGGTGCGGAATTTTCCCGACGTGCCCTGTTCCCAGAAAAATGCTCATAACTCCCTCACCGGAGGTCGGATCTGGACGATTTTTACGTCGTTGGAAAGCTTACTCGAGGAGCTTTCAAAACGGATCAGGACATTTCTGATTCTGAGGCCTTCTGGTGCCCTGAAAGGACACCGGAAGCCTTCGATCCTCGTTTCTCGATCTCGGTGGTCGGTCTTTCGAAATCGCGTGGTGCGGATAAAACGCGCGTAACTCCCTCGTTACATGTCGGATTGGGTCGATTTTTACTTCATTGGAAAGGCGAGTCAGTGCTCTTCGAAATCCTTCAGGAAGCGTCGCATTCTGAGGCCGTTTGGGCCTCCAAAAGTGGGAGGAGAGTAAATGGTGCGGAATTTTCCCGACGTGCCCTGTTCCCAGAAAAATGCTCATAACTCCCTCACCGGAGGTCGGATCTGGACGATTTTTACGTCGTTGGAAAGCTTACTCGAGGAGCTTTCAAAACGGATGAGGACATTTCTGATTCTGAGGTCGTCTGGTGCCCCGAAAGGACACCGGAAGCCTTCGATCCTCGTTTCTCGATCTCGGTGGTCGGTCTTTCGAAATCGCGTGGTGCGGATAAAACGCGCGTAACTCCCTCGTTACATGTCGGATTGGGTAGATTTTTACTTCATTGGAAAGACGAGTCAGTGCTCTTCGAAATCCTTGAGGAAGCGTCGCATTCCGAGGCCGTTTGGGCCTCCAAAAGTGGGACGAGAGTAAATGGTGCGGAATTTTCCCGACGTGCCCTGTTCCCAGAAAAATGCTCATAACTCCCTCACCGGAGGTCGGATCTGGACGATTTTTACGTCGTTGGAAAGCTTACTCGAGGAGCTTTCAAAACGGATCAGGACATTTCTGATTCTGAAACTGTCTGGTGCCCCGAAAGGACACCGGAAACCTTCGATCCTCGTTTCTCGATCTCGGTGGTCGGTCTTTCGAAATCGCGTGGTGCGGATAAAATGCGCGTAACTCCCTCGTTACATGTCGGATTGGCTCGATTTTTACTTC
Organism: Magnolia kwangsiensis; assembly: GCA_037074715.1. Taxonomy (NCBI): domain Eukaryota; kingdom Viridiplantae; phylum Streptophyta; class Magnoliopsida; order Magnoliales; family Magnoliaceae; genus Magnolia; species Magnolia kwangsiensis. The sequence goes on from CM073583.1 coordinate 433,391, forward strand.
ATTGGAAAGGCGAGTCAGTGCTCTTCGAAATCTTTCAGGAAGCGTCGCATTCCGAGGCCGTTTGGGCCTCCAAAAGTGGGGCGAGAGTAAATGGTGCGGAATTTTCCCGACGTGCCCTGTTCCCAGAAAAACGCTCATAACTCCCTCACCGGAGGTCGGATCTGGACGATTTTTACGTCGTTGGAAAGCTTACTCGAGGAGCTTTCAAAACGGATCAGGACATTTCTGATTCTGAGGCCTTCTGGTGCCCTGAAAGGACACCGGAAGCCTTCGATCCTCATTTCTCCATCTCGGTGGTCGGTCTTTCGAAATCGAGTGGTGCGGATAAAACGCGCGTAACTCCCTCGTTACATGTCGGATTGGGTCGATTTTTACTTCATTGGAAAGGCGAGTCAGTGCTCTTCAAAATCCTTCAGGAAGAATCGCATTCTGAGGCCGTTTGGGCCTCCAAAAGTGGGGCGAGAGTAAATGGTGTGGAATTTTCCCGACGTGCCCTGTTCCCAGAAAAATGCTCATAACTCCCTCACCGGAGGTCGGATCTGGACGATTTTTACATCGTTGGAAAGCTTACTCGAGGAGCTTTCAAAACGGATCAGGACATTTCTGATTCTGAGGCCTTCTGGTGCCCTGAAAGGACACCGGAAGCCTTCGATCCTCGTTTCTCGATCTCGGTGGTCGGTCTTTCGAAATCGCGTGGTGCGGATAAAACGCGCGTAACTCCCTCGTTACATGTCGGATTGGGTAGATTTTTACTTCATTGGAAAGGCGAGTCAGTGCTCTTCGAAATCCTTTAGGAAGCGTCGCATTCCGAGGCCGTTTGGGCCTCCAAAAGTGGGACGAGAGTAAATGGTGCGGAATTTTCCCGACGTGCCCTGTTCCCAGAAAAATGCTCATAACTCCCTCACCGGAGGTCGGATCTGGACGATTTTTACGTCGTTGGAAAGCTTACTCGAGGAGCTTTCAAAACGGATCAGGACATTTCTGATTCTGAGGCCTTCTGGTGCCTTGAAAGGACACCGGAAGCCTTCGATCCTCGTTTCTCGATCTCGGTGGTCGGTCTTTCGAAATCGCATGGTGCGGATAAAACGCCTGTAACTCCCTCGTTACATGTCGGATTGGGTCAATTTTTACTTCATTGGAAAGGCGAGTCAGTGCTCTTCGAAATCCTTTAGGAAGCGTCGCATTCTGAGGCCGTTTGGGCCTCCAAAAGTAGGGCGAGAGTAAATGGTGTGGAATTCTCCTGACGTGCCCTGTTCCCAGAAAAATGCTCATAACTCCCTCACCGGAGGTCGGATCTGGACGATTTTTACGTCGTTGGAAAGCTTACTCGAGGAGCTTTCAAAACGGATGAGGACATTTCTGATTCTGAGGTCGTCTGGTGCCCCGAAAGGACACCGGAAGGCTTCGATCCTCGTTTCTCGATCTCGGTGGTCAGTCTTTCGAAATTGCGTGGTGCGGATAAAACGCGCGTAACTCCCTCGTTACATGTCGGATTGGGTCGATTTTTACTTCATTGGAAAGGCGAGTCAGTGCTCTTCAAAATCCTTCAGGAAGAATCGCATTCTGAGGCCGTTTGGGCCTCCAAAAGTGGGGCGAGAGTAAATGGTGCGGAATTTTCCCGACGTGCCCTGTTCCCAGAAAAATGCTCATAACTCCCTCACCGGAGGTCGGAACTGGACGATTTTTACGTCGTTGGAAAGCTTACTCGAGGAGCTTTCAAAACGGATCAGGACATTTCTGATTCCGAGGCCGTCTGGTGCCCCGAAAGGACACCGGAAGCCTTCGATCCTCGTTTCTCGATCTCGGTGGTCGGTCTTTCGAAATCGCGTGGTGCGGATAAAATGCGCGTAACTCCCTCGTTACATGTCGGATTGGGTAGATTTTTACTTCATTGGAAAGGCGAGTCAGTGCTCTTCGAAATCCTTCAGGAAGCGTCGCATTCCGAGGCCGTTTGGGCATCCAAAAGTGGGAGGAGAGTAAATGGTGCGAAATTTTCCCGACGTGCCCTGTTCCCAGAAAAATGCTCATAACTCCCTTACCGGAGGTCGGATCTGGACGATTTTTACGTCGTTGGAAAGCTTACTCGAGGAGCTTTCAAAACGGATCAGGACATTTCTGATTCTGAGGCCTTCTGGTGCCCTGAAAGGACACCGGAAGCCTTCGATCCTCGTTTCTCGATCTCGGTGGTCGGTCTTTCGAAATCGCGTGGTGCGGATAAAACGCGCGTAACTCCCTCGTTACATGTCGGATTGGGTCGATTTTTACTTCATTGGAAAGGTGAGTCAGTGCTCTTCAAAATCCTTCAGGAAGCGTCGCATTCCGAGGCCGTTTGGGCCTCCAAAAGTGGGGCGAGAGTAAATGGTGTGAAATTTTCCCGACGTGCCCTGTTCCCAGAAAAACGCTCATAACTCCCTCACCGGAGGTCGGATCTGGACGATTTTTACGTCGTTGGAAAGCTTACTCGAGGAGCTTTCAAAACGGATCAGGACATTTCTGATTCTGAGGCCTTCTGGTGCCCTAAAAGGACACCGGAAGCCTTCGATCCTCGTTTCTCGATCTCGGTGGTCGGTCTTTCGAAATCGCGTGGTGCGGATAAAACGCGCGTAACTCCCTCGTTACATGTCGGATTGGGTCGATTTTTACTTCATTGGAAAGGCGAGTCAGTGCTCTTCGAAATCCTTCAGGAAGCGTCGCATTCTGAGGCCGTTTGGGCCTCCAAAAGTGGGAGGAGAGTAAATGGTGCGGAATTTTCCCGACGTGCCCTGTTCCCAGAAAAATGCTCATAACTCCCTCACCGGAGGTCGGATCTGGACGATTTTTACGTCGTTGGAAAGCTTACTCGAGGAGCTTTCAAAACGGATGAGGACATTTCTGATTCTGAGGTCGTCTGGTGCCCCGAAAGGACACCGGAAGGCTTCGATCCTCGTTTCTCGATCTCGGTGGTCAGTCTTTCGAAATCGCGTGGTGCGGATAAAACGCGCGTAACTCCCTCGTTACATGTCGGATTGGGTAGATTTTTACTTCATTGGAAAGGCGAGTCAGTGCTCTTCGAAATCCTTCAGGAAGCGTCGCATTCCGAGGCCGTTTGGGCCTCCAAAAGTGGGACGAGAGTAAATGGTGCGGAATTTTCCCGACGTGCCCTGTTCCCAGAAAAATGCTCATAACTCCCTCACCGGAGGTCGGATCTGGACGATTTTTACGTCGTTGGAAAGCTTACTCGAGGAGCTTTCAAAACGGATCAGGACATTTCTGATTCTGAAACTGTCTGGTGCCCCGAAAGGACACCGGAAACCTTCGATCCTCGTTTCTCGATCTCGGTGGTCGGTCTTTCGAAATCGCGTGGTGCGGATAAAATGCGCGTAACTCCCTCGTTACATGTCGGATTGGCTCGATTTTTACTTCATTGGAAAGGCGAGTCAGTGCTCTTCGAAATCTTTCAGGAAGCGTCGCATTCTGAGGCCGTTTGGGCCTCCAAAAGTGGGGCAAGAGTAAATGGTGCGGAATTTTCCCGACGTGCCCTGTTCCCAGAAAAACGCTCATAACTCCCTCACCGGAGGTCGGATCTGGACGATTTTTACGTCGTTGGAAAGCTTACTCGAGGAGCTTTGAAAACGGATCAGGACATTTCTGATTCTGAGGCCTTCTGGTGCCCTGAAAGGACACCGGAAGCCTTCGATCCTCATTTCTCCATCTCGGTGGTCGGTCTTTCGAAATCGAGTGGTGCGGATAAAACGCGCGTAACTCCCTCGTTACATGTCGGATTGGGTCGATTTTTACTTCATTGGAAAGGCGAGTCAGTGCTCTTCAAAATCCTTCAGGAAGAATCGCATTCTGAGGCCGTTTGGGCCTCCAAAAGTGGGGCGAGAGTAAATGGTGTGGAATTTTCCCGACGTGCCCTGTTCCCAGAAAAATGCTCATAACTCCCTCACCGGAGGTCGGATCTGGACGATTTTTACGTCGTTGGAAAGCTTACTCGAGGAGCTTTCAAAACGGATGAGGACATTTCTGATTCTGAGGCCGTCTGGTGCCCCGAAAGGACACCGGAAGCCTTCGATCCTCGTTTCTCGATCTCGGTGGTCGGTCTTTCGAAATCGCGTGGTGCGGATAAAATGCGCGTAACTACCTCGTTACATGTCGGATTGGGTAGATTTTTACTTCATTGGAAAGGCGAGTCAGTTCTCTTCGAAATCCTTCAGGAAGCGTCGCATTCCGAGGCCGTTTGGGCCTCCAAAAGTGGGACGAGAGTAAATGGTGCGGAATTTTCCCGACGTGCCCTGTTCCCAGAAAAACGCTCATAACTCCCTCACCGGAGGTCGGATCTGGACGATTTTTACGTCGTTGGAAAGCTTACTCGAGGAGCTTTCAAAACGGATGAGGACATTTCTGATTCTAAGGTCGTCTGGTGCCCCGAAAGGACACCGGAAGCCTTCGATCCTCGTTTCTCGATCTCGGTGGTCGGTCTTTCGAAATCGCGTGGTGCGGATAAAACGCGCGTAACTCCCTCGTTACATGTCGGATTGGGTAGATTTTTACTTCATTGGAAAGGCGAGTCAGTGCTCTTCGAAATCCTTGAGGAAGCGTCGCATTCCGAGGCCGTTTGGGCCTCCAAAAGTGGGACGAGAGTAAATGGTGCGGAATTTTCCCGACGTGCCCTGTTCCCAGAAAAATGCTCATAACTCCCTCACCGGAGGTCGGATCTGGACGATTTTTACGTCGTTGGAAAGCTTACTCGAGGAGCTTTCAAAACGGATCAGGACATTTCTGATTCTGAAACTGTCTGGTGCCCCGAAAGGACACCGGAAACCTTCGATCCTCGTTTCTCGATCTCGGTGGTCGGTCTTTCGAAATCGCGTGGTGCGGATAAAATGCGCGTAACTCCCTCGTTACATGTCGGATTGGCTCGATTTTTACTTCATTGGAAAGGCGAGTCAGTGCTCTTCGAAATCTTTCAGGAAGCGTCGCATTCTGAGGCCGTTTGGGCCTCCAAAAGTGGGGCAAGAGTAAATGGTGCGGAATTTTCCCGACGTGCCCTGTTCCCAGAAAAACGCTCATAACTCCCTCACCGGAGGTCGGATCTGGACGATTTTTACGTCGTTGGAAAGCTTACTCGAGGAGCTTTTAAAACGGATCAGGACATTTCTGATTCTGAGGCCTTCTGGTGCCCTGAAAGGACACCGGAAGCCTTCGATCCTCATTTCTCCATCTCGGTGGTCGGTCTTTCGAAATCGAGTGGTGCGGATAAAACGCGCGTAACTCCCTCGTTACATGTCGGATTGGGTCGATTTTTACTTCATTGGAAAGGCGAGTCAGTGCTCTTCAAAATCCTTCAGGAAGAATCGCATTCTGAGGCCGTTTGGGCCTCCAAAAGTGGGGCGAGAGTAAATGGTGTGGAATTTTCCCGACGTGCCCTGTTCCCAGAAAAATGCTCATAACTCCCTCACCGGAGGTCGGATCTGGACGATTTTTACATCGTTGGAAAGCTTACTCGAGGAGCTTTCAAAACGGATCAGGACATTTCTGATTCCGAGGCCGTCTGGTGCCCTGAAAGGGCACCGGAAGCCTTCGATCCTCGTTTCTCGATCTCGGTGGTCGGTCTTTCGAAATCGCATGGTGCGGATAAAACGCCTGTAACTCCCTCGTTACATGTCGGATTGGGTCAATTTTTACTTCATTGGAAAGGCGAGTCAGTGCTCTTCGAAATCCTTTAGTAAGCGTCGCATTCTGAGGCCGTTTGGGCCTCCAAAAGTAGGGCGAGAGTAAATGGTGTGGAATTCTCCTGACGTGCCCTGTTCCCAGAAAAATGCTCATAACTCCCTCACCGGAGGTCGGATCTGGACGATTTTTACGTCGTTGGAAAGCTTACTCGAGGAGCTTTCAAAACGGATGAGGACATTTCTGATTCTGAGGTCGTCTGGTGCCCCGAAAGGACACCGGAAGGCTTCGATCCTCGTTTCTCGATCTCGGTGGTCAGTCTTTCGAAATTGCGTGGTGCGGATAAAACGCGCGTAACTCCCTCGTTACATGTCGGATTGGGTCGATTTTTACTTCATTGGAAAGGTGAGTCAGTGCTCTTCGAAATCCTTCAGGAAGCGTCGCATTCCGAGGCCGTTTGGGCCTCCAAAAGTGGGACGAGAGTAAATGGTGCAGAATTTTCCCGACGTGCCCTGTTCCCAGAAAAATGCTCATAACTCCCTCACCGGAGGTCGGATCTGGACGATTTTTACGTCGTTGGAAAGCTTACTCGAGGAGCTTTCAAAATGGATCAGGACATTTCTGATTCTGAAACTGTCTGGTGCCCCGAAAGGACACTGGAAACCTTCGATCCTCGTTTCTCGATCTCGGTGGTCGGTCTTTCGAAATCGCGTGGTGCGGATAAAATGCGCGTAACTCCCTCGTTACATGTCGGATTGGCTCGATTTTTACTTCATTGGAAAGGCGAGTCAGTGCTCTTCGAAATCTTTCAGGAAGCGTCGCATTCTGAGGCCGTTTGGGCCTCCAAAAGTGGGGCAAGAGTAAATGGTGCGGAATTTTCCCGACGTGCCCTGTTCCCAGAAAAACGCTCATAACTCCCTCACCGGAGGTCGGATCTGGACGATTTTTACGTCGTTGGAAAGCTTACTCGAGGAGCTTTCAAAACGGATCAGGACATTTCTGATTCTGAGGCCTTCTGGTGCCCTGAAAGGACACCGGAAGCCTTCGATCCTCATTTCTCCATCTCGGTGGTCGGTCTTTCGAAATCGAGTGGTGCGGATAAAACGCGCGTAACTCCCTCGTTACATGTCGGATTGGGTCGATTTTTACTTCATTGGAAAGGCGAGTCAGTGCTCTTCAAAATCCTTCAGGAAGAATCGCATTCTGAGGCCGTTTGGGCCTCCAAAAGTGGGGCGAGAGTAAATGGTGTGGAATTTTCCCGACGTGCCCTGTTCCCAGAAAAATGCTCATAACTCCCTCACCGGAGGTCAGAACTGGACGATTTTTAAGTCGTTGGAAAGCTTACTCGAGGAGCTTTCAAAACGGATCAGGACATTTCTGATTCCGAGGCCGTCTGGTGCCCCGAAAGGACACCGGAAGCCTTCGATCCTCGTTTCTCGATCTCGGTGGTCGGTCTTTCGAAATCGCGTGGTGCGGATAAAACGCGCGTAACTCCCTCGTTACATGTCGGATTGGGTCAATTTTTACTTCATTGGAAAGGCGAGTCAGTGCTCTTCGAAATCCTTTAGGAAGCGTCGCATTCCGAGGCCGTTTGGGCCTCCAAAAGTGGGACGAGAGTAAATGGTGCGGAAATTTCCCGACGTGCCCTGTTCCCAGAAAAATGCTCATAACTCCCTCACCGAAGGTCGGATCTGGACGATTTTTACGTCGTTGGAAAGCTTACTCGAGGAGCTTTCAAAACGGATCAGGACATTTCTGATTCCGAGGCCGTCTGGTGCCCTGAAAGGGCACCGGAAGCCTTCGATCCTCGTTTCTCGATCTCGGTGGTCGGTCTTTCGAAATCGCGTGGTGCGGATTAAACGCGCGTAACTCCCTCGTTACATGTCGGTTTGGGTAGATTTTTACTTCATTGGAAAGGCGAGTCAGTGCTCTTCGAAATCCTTGAGGAAGCGTCGCATTCCGAGGCCGTTTGGGCCTCCAAAAGTGGGACGAGAGTAAATGGTGCGGAATTTTCCCGACGTGCCCTGTTCCCAGAAAAATGCTCATAACTCCCTCACCGGAGGTCGGATCTGGACGATTTTTACGTCGTTGGAAAGCTTACTCGAGGAGCTTTCAAAACGGATCAGGACATTTCTGATTCTGAAACTGTCTGGTGCCCCGAAAGGACACCGGAAACCTTCGATCCTCGTTTCTCGATCTCGGTGGTCGGTCTTTCGAAATCGCGTGGTGCGGATAAAATGCGCGTAACTCCCTCGTTACATGTCGGATTGGCTCGATTTTTACTTCATTGGAAAGGCGAGTCAGTGCTCTTCGAAATCTTTCAGGAAGCGTCGCATTCTGAGGCCGTTTGGGCCTCCAAAAGTGGGGCAAGAGTAAATGGTGCGGAATTTTCCCGACGTGCCCTGTTCCCAGAAAAACGCTCATAACTCCCTCACCGGAGGTCGGATCTGGACGATTTTTACGTCGTTGGAAAGCTTACTCGAGGAGCTTTTAAAACGGATCAGGACATTTCTGATTCTGAGGCCTTCTGGTGCCCTGAAAGGACACCGGAAGCCTTCGATCCTCATTTCTCCATCTCGGTGGTCGGTCTTTCGAAATCGAGTGGTGCGGATAAAACGCGCGTAACTCCCTCGTTACATGTCGGATTGGGTCGATTTTTACTTCATTGGAAAGGCGAGTCAGTGCTCTTCAAAATCCTTCAGGAAGAATCGCATTCTGAGGCCGTTTGGGCCTCCAAAAGTGAGGCGAGAGTAAATGGTGTGGAATTTTCCCGACGTGCCCTGTTCCCAGAAAAATGCTCATAACTCCCTCACCGGAGGTCGGATCTGGACGATTTTTACATCGTTGGAAAGCTTACTCGAGGAGCTTTCAAAACGGATCAGACATTTCTGATTCTGAGGCCGTCTGGTGCCCTGAAAGGGCACCGGAAGCCTTCGATCCTCGTTTCTCGATCTCGGTGGTCGGTCTTTCGAAATCGCGTGGTGCGGATAAAACGCGCGTAACTCCCTCGTTACATGTCGGATTGGGTCGATTTTTACTTCATTGGAAAGGCGAGTCAGTGCTCTTCGAAATCCTTTAGGAAGCGTCGCATTCCGAGGCCGTTTGGGCCTCCAAAAGTGGGGCGAGAGTAAATGGTGAGGAATTTTCTCGAGGTGCCCTCTTCCCAGAAAAACGCTCATAACTCCCTCACCGGAGGTCGGATCTGGACGATTTTTACGTCGTTGGAAAGCTTACTCGAGGAGCTTTCAAAACGGATCAGGACATTTCTGATTCTGAAACTGTCTGGTGCCCCGAAAGGACACCGGAAACCTTCGATCCTCGTTTCTCGATCTCGGTGGTCGGTCTTTCGAAATCGCGTGGTGCGGATAAAATGCGCGTAACTCCCTCGTTACATGTCGGATTGGCTCGATTTTTACTTCATTGGAAAGGCGAGTCAGTGCTCTTCGAAATCTTTCAGGAAGCGTCGCATTCTGAGGCCGTTTGGGCCTCCAAAAGTGGGGCAAGAGTAAATGGTGCGGAATTTTCCCGACGTGCCCTGTTCCCAGAAAAACGCTCATAACTCCCTCACCGGAGGTCGGATCTGGATGATTTTTACGTCGTTGGAAAGCTTACTCGAGGAGCTTTCAAAACGGATCAGGACATTTCTGATTCTGAGGCCTTCTGGTGCCCTGAAAGGACACCGGAAGCCTTCGATCCTCATTTCTCCATCTCGGTGGTCGGTCTTTCGAAATCGAGTGGTGCGGATAAAACGCGCGTAACTCCCTCGTTACATGTCGGATTGGGTCGATTTTTACTTCATTGGAAAGGCGAGTCAGTGCTCTTCAAAATCCTTTAGGAAGAATCGCATTCTGAGGCCGTTTGGGCCTCCAAAAGTAGGGCGAGAGTAAATGGTGTGGAATTTTCCCGACGTGCCCTGTTCCCAGAAAAATGCTCATAACTCCCTCACCGGAGGTCGGATCTGGACGATTTTTACATCGTTGGAAAGCTTACTCGAGGAGCTTTCAAAACGGATCAGGACATTTCTGATTCCGAGGCCGTCTGGTGCCCTGAAAGGGCACCGGAAGCCTTCGATCCTCGTTTCTCGATCTCGGTGGTCGGTCTTTCGAAATCGCATGGTGTGGATAAAACGCGTGTAACTCCCTCGTTACAAGTCGGATTGGGTCAATTTTTACTTCATTGGAAAGGCGAGTCAGTGCTCTTCGAAATCCTTTAGGAAGCGTCGCATTCTGAGGCCGTTTGGGCCTCCAAAAGTAGGGCGAGAGTAAATGGTGTGGAATTTTCCTGACGTGCCCTGTTCCCAGAAAAATGCTCATAACTCCCTCACCGGAGGTCGGATCTGGACGATTTTTACGTCGTTGGAAAGCTTACTCGAGGAGCTTTCAAAACGGATAAGGACATTTCTGATTCCGAGGCCGTCTGGTGCCCCGAAAGGACACTGGAAGCCTTCGATCCTCGTTTCTCGATCTCGGTGGTCGGTCTTTCGAAATCGCGTGGTGCGGATAAAACGCGCGTAACTCCCTCGTTACATGTCGGATTGGGTCGATTTTTACTTCATTGGAAAGGCGAGTCAGTGCTCTTCGAAATCCTTCAGGAAGCGTCGCATTCCGAGGCCGTTTGGGCCTCCAAAAGTGGGACGAGAGTAAATGGTGCGGAATTTTCCCGACGTGCCCTGTTCCCAGAAAAATGCTCATAACTCCCTCACCGGAGGTCGGATCTGGACGATTTTTACGTCGTTGGAAATCTTACTCGAGGAGCTTTCAAAACGGATCAGGACATTTCTGATTCCGAGGCCGTCTGGTGCCCCGAAAGGACACCGGAAGCCTTCGATCCTCGTTTCTCGATCTCGGTGGTCGGTCTTTCGAAATCGCGTGGTGCGGATAAAACGCACGTAACTCCCTCGTTACATGTCGGATTGGGTCAATTTTTACTTCATTGGAAAGGCGAGTCAGTGCTCTTCGAAATCCTTCAGGAAGCGTCGCATTCCGAGGCCGTTTGGGCCTCCAAAATTGGGGCGAGAGTAAATGGTGCGGAATTTTCCCGACATGCCCTGTTCCTAGAAAAACGCTCATAACTCCCTCACTGGAGGTCGGATCTGGACGATTTTTACGTCTTTGGAAAGCTTACTCGAGGAGCTTTCAAAACAGATAAGGACATTTCTGATTCCGAGGCCGTCTGGTGCCCTGAAAGGACACCGGAACCCTTCGATCCTCGTTTCTCGATCTCGGTGGTCGGTCTTTCGAAATCACGTGGTGCGGATAAAACGCGCGTAACTCCCTCGTTACATGTCGGATTGGGTCAATTTTTACTTCATTGGAAAGGCGAGTCAGTGCTCTTCGAAATCCTTTAGGAAGCGTAGCATTCCGAGGCCGTTTGGGCCTCCAAAAGTGGGACGAGAGTAAATGGTGCGGAAATTTCCCGACGTGCCCTGTTCCCAGAAAAATGCTCATAACTCCCTCACCGAAGGTCGGATCTGGACGATTTTTACGTCGTTGGAAAGCTTACTCGAGGAGCTTTCAAAACGGATCAGGACATTTCTGATTCCGAGGCCGTCTGGTGCCCTGAAAGGGCACCGGAAGCCTTCGATCCTCGTTTCTCGATCTCGGTGGTCGGTCTTTCGAAATCGCGTGGTGCGGATAAAACGCGCGTAACTCCCTCGTTACATGTCGGTTTGGGTAGATTTTTACTTCATTGGAAAGGCGAGTCAGTGCTCTTCGAAATCCTTGAGGAAGCGTCGCATTCCGAGGCCGTTTGGGCCTCCAAAAGTGGGACGAGAGTAAATGGTGCGGAATTTTCCCGACGTGCCCTGTTCCCAGAAAAATGCTCATAACTCCCTCACCGGAGGTCGGATCTGGACGATTTTTACGTCGTTGGAAAGCTTACTCGAGGAGCTTTCAAAACGGATCAGGACATTTCTGATTCTGAAACTGTCTGGTGCCCCGAAAGGACACCGGAAACCTTCGATCCTCGTTTCTCGATCTCGGTGGTCGGTCTTTCGAAATCGCGTGGTGCGGATAAAATGCGCGTAACTCCCTCGTTACATGTCGGATTGGGTAGATTTTTACTTCATTGGAAAGGCGAGTCAGTGCTCTTCGAAATGCTTCAGGAAGCGTCGCATTCCGAGGCCGTTTGGGCTTCCAAAAGTGGGATGAGAGTAAATGGTGCGGAATTTTCCCGACGTGCCCTGTTCCCAGAAAAACGCTCATAACTCCCTCACCGGAGGTCGGATCTGGACGATTTTTACGTCGTTGGAAAGCTTACTCGAGGAGCTTTCAAAACGGATCAGGACATTTCTGATTCTGAGGCCTTCTGGTGCCCTGAAAGGACACCGGAAGCCTTCGATCCTCATTTCTCCATCTCGGTGGTCGGTCTTTCGAAATCGAGTGGTGCGGATAAAACGCGCGTAACTCCCTCGTTACATGTCGGATTGGGTCGATTTTTACTTCATTGGAAAGGCGAGTCAGTGCTCTTCAAAATCCTTCAGGAAGAATCGCATTCTGAGGCCGTTTGGGCCTCCAAAAGTGGGGCGAGAGTAAATGGTGTGGAATTTTCCCGACGTGCCCTGTTCCCAGAAAAATGCTCATAACTCCCTCACCGGAGGTCGGAACTGGACGATTTTTACGTCGTTGGAAAGCTTACTCGAGGAGCTTTCAAAACGGATCAGGACATTTCTGATTCCGAGGCCGTCTGGTGCCCCGAAAGGACACCGGAAGCCTTCGATCCTCGTTTCTCGATCTCGGTGGTCGGTCTTTCGAAATCGCGTGGTGCGGATAAAATGCGCGTAACTCCCTCGTTACATGTCGGATTGGGTAGATTTTTACTTCATTGGAAAGGCGAGTCAGTGCTCTTCGAAATCCTTCAGGAAGCGTCGCATTCCGAGGCCGTTTGGGCCTCCAAAAGTGGGACGAGAGTAAATGGTGCGGAATTTTCCCGACGTGCCCTGTTCCCAGAAAAACGCTCATAACTCCCTCACCGGAGGTCGGATCTGGACGATTTTTACGTCGTTGGAAAGCTTACTCGAGGAGCTTTCAAAACACATTTCTGATTCTAAGGTCGTATGGTGCCCTGAAAGGACACCGGAAGGCTTCGATCCTCGTTTCTCGATCTCGGTGGTCGGTCTTTCGAAATCGCGTGGTGCGGATAAAACGCGCGTAACTCCCTCGTTACATGTCGGATTGGGTCGATTTTTACTTCATTGGAAAGGCGAGTCAGTGCTCTTCGAAATCCTTCAGGAAGCGTCGCATTCCTAGGCCGTTTGGGCCTCCAAAAGTGGGGCGAGAGTAAATGGTGCGGAATTTTCCCGACGTGCCCTGTTCCCAGAAAAATGCTCATAACTCCCTCACCGGAGGTCGGATCTGGACGATTTTTACGTCGTTGGAAAGCTTACTCGAGGAGCTTTCAAAACGGATGAGGCCATTTCTGATTCTGAGGCCTTCTGGTGCCCTGAAAGGACACCGGAAACCTTCGATCCTCGTTTCTCGATCTCGGTGGTCGGTCTTTCGAAATCGCGTGGTGCGGATAAAACGCGCGTAACTCCCTCGTTACATGTCGGATTGGGTAGATTTTTACTTCATTGGAAAGGCGAGTCAGTGCTCTTCGAAATCCTTTAGGAAGCGTCGCATTCCGAGGCCGTTTGGGCCTCCAAAAGTGGGACGAGAGTAAATGGTGCGGAAATTTCCCGACGTGCCCTGTTCCCAGAAAAATGCTCATAACTCCCTCACCGAAGGTCGGATCTAGACGATTTTTACGTCGTTGGAAAGCTTACTCGAGGAGCTTTCAAAACGGATGAGGACATTTCTGATTCCGAGGCCGTCTGGTGCCCCGAAAGGACACCGGAAGCCTTCGATCCTCGTTTCTGGATCTCGGTGGTCAGTCTTTCGAAATCGCGTGGTGCGGATAAAATGCGCGTAACTCCCTCGTTACATGTCGGATTGGGTAGATTTTTACTTCATTGGAAAGGCGAGTCAGTGCTCTTCGAAATCCTTCAGGAAGCGTCGCATTCCGAGGCCGTTTGGGCCTCCAAAAGTGGGACGAGAGTAAATGGTGCGGAATTTTCCCGACGTGCCCTGTTCCCAGAAAAATGCTCATAACTCCCTCACCGGAGGTCGGATCTGGACGATTTTTACATCGTTGGAAAGCTTACTCGAGGAGCTTTCAAAACAGATAAGGACATTTCTGATTCCGAGGCCGTCTGGTGCCCTGAAAGGACACCGGAACCCTTCGATCCTCGTTTCTCGATCTCGGTGGTCGGTCTTTCGAAATCCCGTGGTGCGGATAAAACGCGCGTAACTCCCTCGTTACATGTCCGATTGGGTCGATTTTTACTTCATTGGAAAGGCGAGTCAGTGCTCTTCGAAATCCTTCAGGAAGCGTCGCATTCTGAGGCCGTTTGGGCCTCCAAAAGTGGGATGAGAGTAAATGGTGCGGAATTTTCCCGACGTGCCCTGTTCCCAGAAAAATGCTCATAACTCCCTCACCGGAGGTCGGATCTGGACGATTTTTACGTCGTTGGAAAGCTTACTCGAGGAGCTTTCAAAACGGATCAGGACATTTCTAATTCTGAGGCTTTCTGGTGCCCCGAGAGGACACCGGAAGCCTTCGATCCTCGTTTCTCGATCTCGGTGGTCGGTCTTTCGAAATCGTGTGGTGCGGATAAAACGCGCGTAACTCCCTCGTTACATGTCGGATTGGGTCGATTTTTACTTCATTTGAAAGGCGAGTCAGTGCTCTTCGAAATCCTTCAGGAAGCGTCGCATTCTGAGGCCGTTTGGGCCTCCAAAAGTGGGGCGAGAGTAAATGGTGCGGAATTTTCCCGACGTGCCCTGTTCCCAGAAAAATGCTCATAACACCCTCACCGGAGGTCGGATCTGGACGATTTTTACATCGTTGGAAGGCTTACTCGAGGATCTTTCAAAACGGATCAGGACATTTCTGATTCCGAGGCCGTCTGGTGCCCTGAAAGGGCACCGGAAGCCTTCGATCCTCGTTTCTCGATCTCGGTGGTCGGTCTTTCGAAATCGCATGGTGCGGATAAAACGCGTGTAACTCCCTCGTTACATGTCGGATTGGGTCAATTTTTACTTAATTGGAAAGGCGAGTCAGTGCTCTTCGAAATCCTTTAGGAAGCGTCGCATTCTGAGGCCGTTTGGGCCTCCAAAAGTAGGGCGAGAGTAAATGGTGTGGAATTTTCCTGACGTGCCCTGTTCCCAGAAAAATGCTCATAACTCCCTCACCGGAGGTCGGATCTGGACGATTTTTACGTCGTTGGAAAGCTTACTCGAGGAGCTTTCAAAACGGATAAGGACATTTCTGATTCCGAGGCCGTCTGGTGCCCCGAAAGGACACTGGAAGCCTTCGATCCTCGTTTCTCGATCTCGGTGGTCGGTCTTTCGAAATCGCGTGGTGCGGATAAAACGTGCGTAACTCCCTCGTTACATGTCGGATTGGGTCGATTTTTACTTCATTGGAAAGGCGAGTCAGTGCTCTTCGAAATCATTCAGGAAGCGTCGCATTCTGAGGCCGTTTGGGCCTCCAAAAGTGGGATGAGAGTAAATGGTGCAGAATTTTCCCGACGTGCCCTGTTCCCAGAAAAATGCTCATAACTCCCTCACCGGAGGTCGGATCTGGACGATTTTTACGTCGTTGGAAAGCTTACTCGAGGAGCTTTCAAAATGAATGAGGACATTTCTGATTCTGAGGTCGTCTGGTGCCCCGAAAGGACACCGGAAGCCTTCGATCCTCGTTTCTCGATCTCGGTGGTCGGTCTTTCGAAATCCCGTGGTGCGGATAAAACGCGCGTAACTCCCTCGTTACATGTCCGATTGGGTCGATTTTTACTTCATTGGAAAGGCGAGTCAGTGCTCTTCGAAATCCTTCAGGAAGCGTCGCATTCCGAGGCCGTTTGGGCCTCCAAAAGTGGGACGAGAGTAAATGGTGCGGAATTTTCCCGAAGTGCCCTGTTCCCAGAAAAACGCTCATAACTCCCTCACCGGAGGTCGGATCTGGACGATTTTTACGTCGTTGGAAAGCTTACTCGAGGAGCTTTCAAAACGGATCAGGACATTTCTGATTCCGAGGCCGTCTGGTGCCCCGAAAGGACACCGGAAGCCTTCGATCCTCGTTTCTCGATCTCGGTGGTCGGTCTTTCGAAATCGCGTGGTGCGGATAAAATGCGCGTAACTCCCTCGTTACATGTCGGATTGGGTAGATTTTTACTTCATTGGAAAGGCGAGTCAGTGCTCTTCGAAATCCTTCAGGAAGCGTCGCATTCCGAGGCCGTTTGGGCCTCCAAAAGTGGGACGAGAGTAAATGGTGCGGAATTTTCCCGACGTGCCCTGTTCCCAGAAAAACGCTCATAACTCCCTCACCGGAGGTCGGATCTGGACGATTTTTATGTCGTTGGAAAGCTTACTCGAGGAGCTTTCAAAACGGATCAGGACATTTCTGATTCTGAGGCCGTCTGGTGCCCCGAAAGGACACCGGAAGGCTTCGATCCTGGTTTCTCGATCTCGGTGGTCGGTCTTTCGAAATCGCGTGGTGCGGATAAAACGCGCGTAACTCCCTCGTTACATGTCGGATTGGGTCGATTTTTACTTCATTGGAAAGGCGAGTCAGTGCTCTTCGAAATCCTTCAGGAAGCGTCGCATTCCGAGGCCGTTTGGGCCTCCAAAAGTGGGGCGAGAGTAAATGGTGCGGAATTTTCCCGACGTGCCCTGTTCCCAGAAAAACGCTCATAACTCCCTCACCGGAGGTCGGATCTGGACGATTTTTACGTCGTTGGAAAGCTTACTCGAGGAGCTTTCAAAACGGATCAGGACATTTCTGATTCTGAGGCCTTCTGGTGCCCTGAAATGACACCGGAAGCCTTCGATCCTCGTTTCTCGATCTCGGTGGTCGGTCTTTCGAAATCGCGTGGTGCAGATAAAACGCGCGTAACTCCCTCGTTACATGTCGGATTGGGTCGATTTTTACTTCATTGGAAAGGCGAGTCAGTGCTCTTCGAAATCCTTCAGGAAGCGTCGCATTCCGAGGCCGTTTGGGCCTCCAAAAGTGGGGCGAGAGTAAATGGTGTGGAATTTTCCCGACGTGCCCTGTTCCCAGAAAAATGCTCATAACTCCCTCACCGGAGGTCGGATCTGGACGATTTTTACGTCGTTGGAAAGCTTACTCGAGGAGCTTTCAAAAAGGATCAGGACATTTCTGATTCTGAGGCCGTCTGGTGCCCCGAAAGGACACCGAAAGCCTTCGATCCTCGTTTCTCGATCTCGGTGGTCAGTCTTTCGAAATCGCGTGGTGCGGATAAAATGCGCGTAACTCCCTCGTTACATGTCGGATTGGGTAGATTTTTACTTCATTGGAAAGGCGAGTCAGTGCTCTTCGAAATCCTTCAGGAAGCGTCGCATTCCGAGGCCGTTTGGGCCTCCAAAAGTGGGACGAGAGTAAATGGTGCAGAATTTTCCTGACGTGCCCTGTTCCCAGAAAAACGCTCATAACTCCCTCACCGGAGGTCAGATCTGGACGATTTTTACGTCGTTGGAAAGCTTACTCGAGGGGCTTTCAAAACGATTGAGGACATTTCTGATTCTGAGGTCGTCTGGTGCCCCGAAAGGACACCGGAAGGCTTCGATCCTGGTTTCTCGATCTCGGTGGTCGGTCTTTCGAAATCGCGTGGTGCGGATAAAACGCGCGTAACTCTCTCGTTACATGTCGGATTGGGTCGATTTTTACTTCATTGGAAAGGCGAGTCAGTGCTCTTCGAAATCCTTCAGGAAGCGTCGCATTCCTAGGCCGTTTGGGCCTCCAAAAGTGGGGCGAGAGTAAATGGTGCGGAATTTTCCCGACGTGCCCTGTTCCCAGAAAAATGCTCATAACTCCCTCACCGGAGGTCGGATCTGGACGATTTTTACGTCGTTGGAAAGCTTACTCGAGGAGCTTTCAAAACGGATCAGGACATTTCTGATTCTGAGGCCGTCTGGTGCCCCGAAAGGACACCGGAAGCCTTCGATCCTCGTTTCTCGATCTCGGTGGTCAGTCTTTCGAAATCGCGTGGTGCGGATAAAATGCGCGTAACTCCCTCGTTACATGTCGGATTGGGTAGATTTTTACTTCATTGGAAAGGCGAGTCAGTGCTCTTCGAAATCCTTCAGGAAGCGTCGCATTCCGAGGCCGTTTGGGCCTCCAAAAGTGGGACGAGAGTAAATGGTGCGGAATTTTCCCGACATGCCCTGTTCCCAGAAAAACGCTCATAACTCCCTCACCGGAGGTCGGATCTGGACAATTTTTACGTCGTTGGAAAGCTTACTCGAGGAGCTTTCAAAATGGATCAGGACATTTCTGATTCTGAGGCCGTCTGGTGCCCTGAAAGGACACCGGAAGCCTTCGATCCTCGTTTCTCGATCTCGGTGGTCAGTCTTTCGAAATCGCGTGGTGCGGATAAAATGCGCGTAACTCCCTCGTTACATGTCGGATTGGGTAGATTTTTACTTCATTGGAAAGGAGAGTCAGTGCTCTTCGAAATTCTTCAGGAAACGTCGCATTCCGAGGCCGTTTGGGCCTCCAAAAGTGGGATGAGAGTAAATGGTGCGGAATTTTCCCGACGTGCCCTGTTCCCAGAAAAACGCTCATAACTCCCTCACTGGAGGTCGGATCTGGACGATTTTTACGTCGTTGGAAAGCTTACTCGAGGAGCTTTCAAAACGGATCAGGACATTTCTAATTCTGAGGCCGTCTGGTGCCCCGAAAGGACACCGGAAGCCTTCGATCCTCGTTTCTCGATCTCGGTGGTCAGTCTTTCGAAATCGTGTGGTGCGGATAAAATGCGCGTAACTCCCTCGTTACATGTCGGATTGGGTAGATTTTTACTTCATTGGAAAGGCGAGTCAGTGCTCTTCGAAATCCTTCAGGAAGCGTCGCATTCCGAGGCCGTTTGGGCCTCCAAAAGTGGGACGAGAGTAAATGGTGCGGAATTTTCCCGACGTGCCCTGTTCCCAGAAAAACGCTCATAACTCCCTCACCGGAGGTCGGATCTGGACGATTTTTACGTCGTTGGAAAGCTTACTCGAGGAGCTTTCAAAACGGATCAGGACATTTCTGATTCTGAGGCCGTCTGGTGCCCCGAAAGGACACCGGAAGCCTTCGATCCTCGTTTCTCGATCTCGGTGGTCAGTCTTTCGAAATCGCGTGGTGCGGATAAAATGCGCGTAACTCCCTCGTTACATGTCGGATTGGGTAGATTTTTACTTCATTGGAAAGGCGAGTCAGTGCTCTTCGAAATCCTTCAGGAAGCGTCGCATTCCGAGGCCGTTTGGGCCTCCAAAAGTGGGACGAGAGTAAATGGTGCGGAATTTTCCCGACGTGCCCTGTTCCCAGAAAAACGCTCATAACTCCCTCACCGGAGGTCGGATCTGGACGATTTTTACGTCGTTGGAAAGCTTACTCGAGGAGCTTTCAAAACGGATCAGGACATTTCTGATTCCGAGGCCGTCTGGTGCCCCGAAAGGACACCGGAAGCCTTCGATCCTCGTTTCTCAATCTCGGTGGTCGGTCTTTCGAAATCGCGTGGTGCGGATAAAATGCGCGTAACTCCCTCGTTACATGTCGGATTGGGTAGATTTTTACTTCATTGGAAAGGCGAGTCAGTGCTCTTCGAAATCCTTCAGGAAGCGTCGCATTCCGAGGCCGTTTGGGCCTCCAAAAGTGGGACGAGAGTAAATGGTGCGGAATTTTCCCGACGTGCCCTGTTCCCAGAAAAACGCTCATAACTCCCTCACCGGAGGTCGGATCTGGACGATTTTTACGTCGTTGGAAAGCTTACTCGAGGAGCTTTCAAAACGGATCAGGACATTTCTGATTCTGAGGCCTTCTGGTGCCCTGAAAGGACACCGGAAGCCTTCGATCCTCGTTTCTCGATCTCGGTGGTCGGTCTTTCGAAATCGCGTGGTGCGGATAAAACGCGCGTAACTCCCTCGTTACATGTCGGATTGGGTAGATTTTTACTTCATTGGAAAGCCGAGTCAGTGCTCTTCGAAATCCTTCAGGAAGCGTCGCATTCCGAGGCCGTTTGGGCCTCCAAAAGTGGGATGAGAGTAAATGGTGCGGAATTTTCCCGACGTGCCCTGTTCCCAGAAAAATGCTCATAACTCCCTCACCGGAGGTCGGATCTGGACGATTTTTACGTCGTTGGAAAGCTTACTCGAGGAGCTTTCAAAACGGATCAGGACATTTCTAATTCTGAGGCTTTCTGGTGCCCCGAGAGGACACCGGAAGCCTTCGATCCTCGTTTCTCGATCTCGGTGGTCGGTCTTTCGAAATCGTGTGGTGCGGATAAAACGCGCGTAACTCCCTCGTTACATGTCGGATTGGGTCAATTTTTACTTCATTGGAAAGGCGAGTCAGTGCTCTTCGAAATCCTTCAGGAAGCGTCGCATTCCGAGGCCGTTTGGGCCTCCAAAAGTGGGGCGAGAGTAAATGGTACGGAATTTTCCCGACGTGCCCTGTTCCCAGAAAAATGCTCATAACTCCCTCACCGGAGGTCGGATCTGGACGATTTTTACGTCGTTGGAAAGCTTACTCGAGGAGCTTTCAAAACGGATCAGGACATTTCTGATTCCGAGGCCGTCTGGTGCCCCGAAAGGATACCGGAAGCCTTCGATCCTCGTTTCTCGATCTCGGTGGTCGGTCTTTCGAAATCGCGTGGTGCGGATAAAACGCGCGTAACTCCCTCGTTACATGTCGGATTGGGTCGATTTTTACTTCATTTGAAAGGCGAGTCAGTGCTCTTCGAAATCCTTCAGGAAGCGTCGCATTCTGAGGCCGTTTGGGCCTCCAAAAGTGGGGCGAGAGTAAATGGTGCGGAATTTTCCCGACGTGCCCTGTTCCCAGAAAAATGCTCATAACTCCCTCACCGGAGGTCGGATCTGGACGATTTTTACATCGTTGGAAGGCTTACTCGAGGAGCTTTCAAAACGGATCAGGACATTTCTGATTCCGAGGCCGTCTGGTGCCCTGAAAGGGCACCGGAAGCCTTCGATCCTCGTTTCTCGATCTCGGTGGTCGGTCTTTCGAAATCGCATGGTGCGGATAAAACGCGTGTAACTCCCTCGTTACATGTCGGATTGGGTCAATTTTTACTTAATTGGAAAGGCGAGTCAGTGCTCTTCGAAATCCTTTAGGAAGCGTCGCATTCTGAGGCCGTTTGGGCCTCCAAAAGTAGGGCGAGAGTAAATGGTGTGGAATTTTCCTGACGTGCCCTGTTCCCAGAAAAATGCTCATAACTCCCTCACCGGAGGTCGGATCTGGACGATTTTTACGTCGTTGGAAAGCTTACTCGAGGAGCTTTCAAAACGGATAAGGACATTTCTGATTCCGAGGCCGTCTGGTGCCCCGAAAGGACACTGGAAGCCTTCGATCCTCGTTTCTCGATCTCGGTGGTCGGTCTTTCGAAATCGCGTGGTGCGGATAAAACGTGCGTAACTCCCTCGTTACATGTCGGATTGGGTCGATTTTTACTTCATTGGAAAGGCGAGTCAGTGCTCTTCGAAATCATTCAGGAAGCGTCGCATTCTGAGGCCGTTTGGGCCTCCAAAAGTGGGATGAGAGTAAATGGTGCAGAATTTTCCCGACGTGCCCTGTTCCCAGAAAAATGCTCATAACTCCCTCACCGGAGGTCGGATCTGGACGATTTTTACGTCGTTGGAAAGCTTACTCGAGGAGCTTTCAAAATGAATGAGGACATTTCTGATTCTGAGGTCGTCTGGTGCCCCGAAAGGACACCGGAAGCCTTCGATCCTCGTTTCTCGATCTCGGTGGTCGGTCTTTCGAAATCCCGTGGTGCGGATAAAACGCGCGTAACTCCCTCGTTACATGTCCGATTGGGTCGATTTTTACTTCATTGGAAAGGCGAGTCAGTGCTCTTCGAAATCCTTCAGGAAGCGTCGCATTCTGAGGCCGTTTGGGCCTCCAAAAGTGGGATGAGAGTAAATGGTGCAGAATTTTCCCGACGTGCCCTGTTCCCAGAAAAACGCTCATAACTCCCTCACCGGAGGTCGGATCTGGACGATTTTTACATCGTTGGAAAGCTTACTCGAGGAGCTTTCAAAACAGATAAGGACATTTCTGATTCCGAGGCCGTCTGGTGCCCTGAAAGGACACCGGAACCCTTCAATCATCGTTTCTCGATCTCGGTGGTCGGTCTTTCGAAATCGCGTGGTGCGGATAAAATGCGCGTAACTCCCTCGTTACATGTCGGATTGGGTCGATTTTTACTTCATTGGAAAGGCGAGTCAGTGCTCTTCGAAATCCTTCAGGAAGCGTCGCATTCCGAGGCCGTTTGGGCCTCCAAAAGTGGGGCGAGAGTAAATGGTGTGGAATTTTCCCGACGTGCCCTGTTCCCAGAAAAATGCTCATAACTCCCTCACCGGAGGTCGGATCTGGACGATTTTTACGTCGTTGGAAAGCTTACTCGAGGAGCTTTCAAAACGGATCAGGACATTTCTGATTCCGAGGCCGTCTGGTGCCCCGAAAGGACACCGGAAGCCTTCGATCCTCGTTTCTCGATCTCGGTGGTCGGTCTTTCGAAATCGCGTGGTACGGATAAAACGCGCGTAACTCCCTCGTTACATGTCGGATTGGGTCGATTTTTACTTCATTGGAAAGGCGAGTCAGTGCTCTTCGAAATCCTTCAGGAAGCGTCGCATTCCGAGGCCGTTTGGGCCTCCAAAAGTGGGGCGAGAGTAAATGGTGTGGAATTTTCCCGACGTGCCCTGTTCCCAGAAAAATGCTCATAACTCCCTCACCGGAGGTCGGATCTGGACGATTTTTACGTCGTTGGAAAGCTTACTCGAGGAACTTTCAAAACGGATCAGGACATTTCTGATTCCGAGGCCGTCTGGTGCCCCGAAAGGACACCGGAAGCCTTCGATCCTCGTTTCTCGATCTCGGTGGTCGGTCTTTCGAAATCGCGTGGTGCGGATAAAATGCGCGTAACTCCCTCGTTACATGTCGGATTGGGTAGATTTTTACTTCATTGGAAAGCCGAGTCAGTGCTCTTCGAAATCCTTCAGGAAGCGTCGCATTCCGAGGCCGTTTGGGCCTCCAAAAGTGGGATGAGAGTAAATGGTGCGGAATTTTCCCGACGTGCCCTGTTCCCAGAAAAACGCTCATAACTCCCTCACCGGAGGTCGGATCTGGACGATTTTTACGTCGTTGGAAAGCTTACTCGAGGAGATTTCAAAATGGATCAGGACATTTCTGATTCTGAGGCCGTCTGGTGCCCCGAAAGGACACCGGAAGCCTTCGATCCTCGTTTCTCGATCTCGGTGGTCGGTCTTTCGAAATCGCGTGGTGCGGATAAAATGCGCGTAACTCCCTCGTTACATGTCGGATTGGGTAGATTTTTACTTCATTGGAAAGGCGAGTCAGTGCTCTTCGAAATCCTTCAGGAAGCGTCGCATTCCGAGGCCGTTTGGGCCTCCAAAAGTGGGACGAGAGTAAATGGTGCGGAATTTTCCCGACGTGCCCTGTTCCCAGAAAAACGCTCATAACTCCCTCACCGGAGGTCGGATCTGGACGATTTTTACGTCGTTGGAAAGCTTACTCGAGGAGCTTTCAAAACGATTGAGGACATTTCTGATTCTGAGGCCGTCTGGTGCCCTGAAAGGACACCGGAAGCCTTCGATCCTCGTTTCTCGATCTCGGTGGTCAGTCTTTCGAAATCGCGTGGTGCGGATAAAACGCGCGTAACTCCCTCGTTACATGTCGGATTGGGTCGATTTTTACTTCATTGGAAAGGCGAGTCAGTGCTCTTCGAAATCCTTCAGGAAGCGTCGCATTCCGAGGCCGTTTGGGCCTCCAAAAGTGGGGCGAGAGTAAATGGTGTGGAATTTTCCCGACGTGCCCTGTTCCCAGAAAAATGCTCATAACTCCCTCACCGGAGGTCGGATCTGGACGATTTTTACGTCGTTGGAAAGCTTACTCGAGGAGCTTTCAAAACGGATAAGGACATTTCTGATTCTGAGGCCGTCTGGTGCCCCGAAAGGACACCGGAAGCCTTCGATCCTCGTTTCTCGATCTCGGTGGTCAGTCTTTCGAAATCGCGTGGTGCGGATAAAATGCGCGTAACTCCCTCGTTACATGTCGGATTGGGTAGATTTTTACTTCATTGGAAAGGCGAGTCAGTGCTCTTCGAAATCCTTCAGGAAGCGTCGCATTCCGAGGCCGTTTGGGCCTCCAAAAGTGGGACGAGAGTAAATGGTGCAGAATTTTCCCGACGTGCCCTGTTCCCAGAAAAACGCTCATAACTCCCTCACCGGAGGTCAGATCTGGACGATTTTTACGTCGTTGGAAAGCTTACTCGAGGAGCTTTCAAAACGGATCAGGACATTTCTGATTCCGAGGCCGTCTGGTGCCCCGAAAGGACACCGGAAGCCTTCGATCCTCGTTTCTCGATCTCGGTGGTCGGTCTTTCGAAATCGCGTGGTGCGGATAAAACGCGCGTAACTCCCTCGTTACATGTCGGATTGGGTCGATTTTTACTTCATTGGAAAGGCGAGTCAGTGCTCTTCGAAATCCTTCAGGAAGCGTCGCATTCCGAGGCCGTTTGGGCCTCCAAAAGTGGGGCGAGAGTAAATGGTGTGGAATTTTCCCGACGTGCCCTGTTCCCAGAAAAATGCTCATAACTCCCTCACCGGAGGTCGGATCTGGACGATTTTTACGTCGTTGGAAAGCTTACTCGAGGAGCTTTCAAAACGGATCAGGACATTTCTGATTCCGAGGCCGTCTGGTGCCCCGAAAGGACACCGGAAGCCTTCGATCCTCGTTTCTCGATCTCGGTGGTCGGTCTTTCGAAATCGCGTGGTGCGGATAAAATGCGCGTAACTCCCTCCTTACATGTCGGATTGGGTAGATTTTTACTTCATTGGAAAGGCGAGTCAGTGCTCTTCGAAATCCTTCAGGAAGCGTCGCATTCCGAGGCCGTTTGGGCCTCCAAAAGTGGGGCGAGAGTAAATGGTGCGGAATTTTCCCGACGTGCCCTGTTCCCAGAAAAACGCTCATAACTCCCTCACCGGAGGTCGGATCTGGACGATTTTTACGTCGTTGGAAAGCTTACTCGAGGAGCTTTCAAAACGGATCAGGACATTTCTGATTCCGAGGCCGTCTGGTGCCCCGAAAGGACACCGGAAGCCTTCGATCCTCGTTTCTTGATCTCGGTGGTCGGTCTTTCGAAATCGCGTGGTGCGGATAAAATGCGCGTAACTCCCTCGTTACATGTCGGATTGGGTAGATTTTTACTTCATTGGAAAGGCGAGTCAGTGCTCTTCGAAATCCTTCAGGAAGCGTCGCATTCCGAGGCCGTTTGGGCCTCCAAAAGTGGGACGAGAGTAAATGGTGCGGAATTTTCCCGACGTGCCCTGTTCCCAGAAAAATGCTCATAACTCCCTCACCGGAGGTCGGATCTGGACGATTTTTATGTCGTTGGAAAGCTTACTCGAGGAGCTTTCAAAACGGATCAGGACATTTCTGATTCTGAGGCCGTCTGGTGCCCCGAAAGGACACCGGAAGGCTTCGATCCTGGTTTCTCGATCTCGGTGGTCGGTCTTTCGAAATCGCGTGGTGCGGATAAAACGCGCGTAACTCCCTCGTTACATGTCGGATTGGGTCGATTTTTACTTCATTGGAAAGGCGAGTCAGTGCTCTTCGAAATCCTTCAGGAAGCGTCGCATTCCGAGGCCGTTTGGGCCTCCAAAAGTGGGGCGAGAGTAAATGGTGCGGAATTTTCCCGACGTGCCCTGTTCCCAGAAAAACGCTCATAACACCCTCACCGGAGGTCGGATCTGGACGATTTTTACGTCGTTGGAAAGCTTACTCGAGGAGCTTTCAAAACGGATCAGGACATTTCTGATTCTGAGGCCTTCTGGTGCCCTGAAATGACACCGGAAGCCTTCGATCCTCGTTTCTCGATCTCGGTGGTCGGTCTTTCGAAATCGCGTGGTGCAGATAAAACGCGCGTAACTCCCTCGTTACATGTCGGATTGGGTCGATTTTTACTTCATTGGAAAGGCGAGTCAGTGCTCTTCGAAATCCTTCAGGAAGCGTCGCATTCCGAGGCCGTTTGGGCCTCCAAAAGTGGGACGAGAGTAAATGGTGCAGAATTTTCCTGACGTGCCCTGTTCCCAGAAAAACGCTCATAACTCCCTCACCGGAGGTCGGATCTGGACGATTTTTACGTCGTTGGAAAGCTTACTCGAGGGGCTTTCAAAACGATTGAGGACATTTCTGATTCTGAGGTCGTCTGGTGCCCCGAAAGGACACCGGAAGGCTTCGATCCTGGTTTCTCGATCTCGGTGGTCGGTCTTTCGAAATCGCGTGGTGCGGATAAAATGCGCGTAACTCCCTCCTTACATGTCGGATTGGGTAGATTTTTACTTCATTGGAAAGGCGAGTCAGTGCTCTTCGAAATCCTTCAGGAAGCGTCGCATTCCGAGGCCGTTTGGGCCTCCAAAAGTGGGACGAGAGTAAATGGTGTGGAATTTTCCCGACGTGCCCTGTTCCCAGAAAAACGCTCATAACTCCCTCACCGGAGGTCGGATCTGGACGATTTTTACGTCGTTGGAAAGCTTACTCGAGGAGATTTCAAAATGGATCAGGACATTTCTGATTCTGAGGCCGTCTGGTGCCCCGAAAGGACACCGGAAGCCTTCGATCCTCGTTTCTCGATCTCGGTGGTCGGTCTTTCGAAATCGCGTGGTGCGGATAAAATGCGCGTAACTCCCTCGTTACATGTCGGATTGGGTAGATTTTTACTTCATTGGAAAGGCGAGTCAGTGCTCTTCGAAATCCTTCAGGAAGCGTCGCATTCCGAGGCCGTTTGGGCCTCCAAAAGTGGGACGAGAGTAAATGGTGCGGAATTTTCCCGACGTGCCCTGTTCCCAGAAAAACGCTCATAACTCCCTCACCGGAGGTCGGATCTGGACGATTTTTACGTCGTTGGAAAGCTTACTCGAGGAGCTTTCAAAACGATTGAGGACATTTCTGATTCTGAGGCCGTCTGGTGCCCTGAAAGGACACCGGAAGCCTTCGATCCTCGTTTCTCGATCTCGGTGGTCAGTCTTTCGAAATCGCGTGGTGCGGATAAAACGCGCGTAACTCCCTCGTTACATGTCGGATTGGGTCGATTTTTACTTCATTGGAAAGGCGAGTCAGTGCTCTTCGAAATCCTTCAGGAAGCGTCGCATTCCGAGGCCGTTTGGGCCTCCAAAAGTGGGGCGAGAGTAAATGGTGTGGAATTTTCCCGACGTGCCCAGTTCCCAGAAAAATGCTCATAACTCCCTCACCGGAGGTCGGATCTGGACGATTTTTACGTCGTTGGAAAGCTTACTCGAGGAGCTTTCAAAACGGATAAGGACATTTCTGATTCTGAGGCCGTCTGGTGCCCCGAAAGGACACCGGAAGCCTTCGATCCTCGTTTCTCGATCTCGGTGGTCAGTCTTTCGAAATCGCGTGGTGCGGATAAAATGCGCGTAACTCCCTCGTTACATGTCGGATTGGGTAGATTTTTACTTCATTGGAAAGGCGAGTCAGTGCTCTTCGAAATCCTTCAGGAAGCGTCGCATTCCGAGGCCGTTTGGGCCTCCAAAAGTGGGACGAGAGTAAATGGTGCAGAATTTTCCCGACGTGCCCTGTTCCCAGAAAAACGCTCATAACTCCCTCACCGGAGGTCGGATCTGGACGATTTTTACGTCGTTGGAAAGCTTACTCGAGGAGCTTTCAAAAAGGATCAGGACATTTCTGATTCCGAGGCCGTCTGGTGCCCCGAAAGGACACCGGAAGCCTTCGATCCTCGTTTCTCGATCTCGGTGGTCGGTCTTTCGAAATCGCGTGGTGCGGATAAAACGCGCGTAACTCCCTCGTTACATGTCGGATTGGGTCGATTTTTACTTCATTGGAAAGGCGAGTCAGTGCTCTTCGAAATCCTTCAGGAAGCGTCGCATTCCGAGGCCGTTTGGGCCTCCAAAAGTGGGGCGAGAGTAAATGGTGTGGAATTTTCCCGACGTGCCCTGTTCCCAGAAAAATGCTCATAACTCCCTCACCGGAGGTCGGATCTGGACGATTTTTACGTCGTTGGAAAGCTTACTCGAGGAGCTTTCAAAACGGATCAGGACATTTCTGATTCCGAGGCCGTCTGGTGCCCCGAAAGGACACCGGAAGCCTTCGATCCTCGTTTCTCGATCTCGGTGGTCGGTCTTTCGAAATCGCGTGGTGCGGATAAAATGCGCGTAACTCCCTCCTTACATGTCGGATTGGGTAGATTTTTACTTCATTGGAAAGGCGAGTCAGTGCTCTTCGAAATCCTTCAGGAAGCGTCGCATTCCGAGGCCGTTTGGGCCTCCAAAAGTGGGGCGAGAGTAAATGGTGCGGAATTTTCCCGACGTGCCCTGTTCCCAGAAAAACGCTCATAACTCCCTCACCGGAGGTCGGATCTGGACGATTTTTACGTCGTTGGAAAGCTTACTCGAGGAGCTTTCAAAACGGATCAGGACATTTCTGATTCCGAGGCCGTCTGGTGCCCCGAAAGGACACCGGAAGCCTTCGATCCTCGTTTCTCGATCTCGGTGGTCGGTCTTTCGAAATCGCGTGGTGCGGATAAAATGCGCGTAACTCCCTCGTTACATGTCGGATTGGGTAGATTTTTACTTCATTGGAAAGGCGAGTCAGTGCTCTTCGAAATCCTTCAGGAAGCGTCGCATTCCGAGGCCGTTTGGGCCTCCAAAAGTGGGACGAGAGTAAATGGTGCGGAATTTTCCCGACGTGCCCTGTTCCCAGAAAAACGCTCATAACTCCCTCACCGGAGGTCGGATCTGGACGATTTTTATGTCGTTGGAAAGCTTACTCGAGGAGCTTTCAAAACGGATCAGGACATTTCTGATTCTGAGGCCGTCTGGTGCCCCGAAAGGACACCGGAAGGCTTCGATCCTGGTTTCTCGATCTCGGTGGTCGGTCTTTCGAAATCGCGTGGTGCGGATAAAACGCGCGTAACTCCCTCGTTACATGTCGGATTGGGTCGATTTTTACTTCATTGGAAAGGCGAGTCAGTGCTCTTCGAAATCCTTCAGGAAGCGTCGCATTCCGAGGCCGTTTGGGCCTCCAAAAGTGGGGCGAGAGTAAATGGTGCGGAATTTTCCCGACGTGCCCTGTTCCCAGAAAAATGCTCATAACTCCCTCACCGGAGGTCGGATCTGGACGATTTTTACGTCGTTGGAAAGCTTACTCGAGGAGCTTTCAAAACGGATCAGGACATTTCTGATTCTGAGGCCTTCTGGTGCCCTGAAATGACACCGGAAGCCTTCGATCCTCGTTTCTCGATCTCGGTGGTCGGTCTTTCGAAATCGCGTGGTGCAGATAAAACGCGCGTAACTCCCTCGTTACATGTCGGATTGGGTCGATTTTTACTTCATTGGAAAGGCGAGTCAGTGCTCTTCGAAATCCTTCAGGAAGCGTCGCATTCCGAGGCCGTTTGGGCCTCCAAAAGTGGGACGAGAGTAAATGGTGCAGAATTTTCCTGACGTGCCCTGTTCCCAGAAAAACGCTCATAACTCCCTCACCGGAGGTCGGATCTGGACGATTTTTACGTCGTTGGAAAGCTTACTCGAGGGGCTTTCAAAACGATTGAGGACATTTCTGATTCTGAGGTCGTCTGGTGCCCCGAAAGGACACCGGAAGGCTTCGATCCTGGTTTCTCGATCTCGGTGGTCGGTCTTTCGAAATCGCGTGGTGCGGATAAAATGCGCGTAACTCCCTCGTTACATGTCGGATTGGGTCGATTTTTACTTCATTGGAAAGGCGAGTCAGTGCTCTTCGAAATCCTTTAGGAAGCGTCGCATTCCGAGGCCGTTTGGGCCTCCAAAAGTGGGGCGAGAGTAAATGGTCTGGAATTTTCCCGACGTGCCCTGTTCCCAGAAAAATGCTCATAACTCCCTCACCGGAGGTCGGATCTGGACGATTTTTACGTCGTTGGAAAGCTTACTCGAGGAGCTTTCAAAACGGATCAGGACATTTCTGATTCTGAGGCCGTCTGGTGCCCCGAAAGGACACTGGAAGCCTTCGATCCTCGTTTCTCGATCTCGGTGGTCAGTCTTTCGAAATTGCGTGGTGCGGATAAAATGCGCGTAACTCCCTCGTTACATGTCGGATTGGGTAGATTTTTACTTCATTGGAAAGGCGAGTCAGTGCTCTTCGAAATCCTTCAGGAAGCGTCGCATTCCGAGGCCGTTTGGGCCTCCAAAAGTGGGACGAGAGTAAATGGTGCGGAATTTTCCCGACATGCCCTGTTCCCAGAAAAACGCTCATAACTCCCTCACCGGAGGTCGGATCTGGACGATTTTTACGTCGTTGGAAAGCTTACTCGAGGAGCTTTCAAAACGGATCAGGACATTTCTGATTCTGAGGCCGTCTGGTGCCCTGAAAGGACACCGGAAGCCTTCGATCCTCGTTTCTCGATCTCGGTGGTCAGTCTTTCGAAATCGCGTGGTGCGGATAAAATGCGCGTAACTCCCTCGTTACATGTCGGATTGGGTAGATTTTTACTTCATTGGAAAGGCGAGTCAGTGCTCTTCGAAATTCTTCAGGAAACGTCGCATTCCGAGGCCGTTTGGGCCTCCAAAAGTGGGATGAGAGTAAATGGTGCGGAATTTTCCCGACGTGCCCTGTTCCCAGAAAAACGCTCATAACTCCCTCACTGGAGGTCGGATCTGGACGATTTTTACGTCGTTGGAAAGCTTACTCGAGGAGCTTTCAAAACGGATCAGGACATTTCTGATTCTGAGGCCGTCTGGTGCCCCGAAAGGACACCGGAAGCCTTCGATCCTCGTTTCTCGATCTCGGTGGTCAGTCTTTCGAAATCGCGTGGTGCGGATAAAATGCGCGTAACTCCCTCGTTACATGTCGGATTGGGTAGATTTTTACTTCATTGGAAAGGCGAGTCAGTGCTCTTCGAAATCCTTCAGGAAGCGTCGCATTCCGAGGCCGTTTGGGCCTCCAAAAGTGGGGCGAGAGTAAATGGTGTGGAATTTTCCCGACGTGCCCTGTTCCCAGAAAAATGCTCATAACTCCCTCACCGGAGGTCGGATCTGGACGATTTTTACGTCGTTGGAAAGCTTACTCGAGGAGCTTTCAAAACGGATCAGGACATTTCTGATTCCGAGGCCGTCTGGTGCCCCGAAAGGACACCGGAAGCCTTCGATCCTCGTTTCTCGATCTCGGTGGTCGGTCTTTCGAAATCGCGTGGTGCGGATAAAATGCGCGTAACTCCCTCCTTACATGTCGGATTGGGTAGATTTTTACTTCATTGGAAAGGCGAGTCAGTGCTCTTCGAAATCCTTCAGGAAGCGTCGCATTCCGAGGCCGTTTGGGCCTCCAAAAGTGGGACGAGAGTAAATGGTGTGGAATTTTCCCGACGTGCCCTGTTCCCAGAAAAACGCTCATAACTCCCTCACCGGAGGTCGGATCTGGACGATTTTTACGTCGTTGGAAAGCTTACTCGAGGAGCTTTCAAAACGGATCAGGACATTTCTGATTCCGAGGCCGTCTGGTGCCCCGAAAGGACACCGGAAGCCTTCGATCCTCGTTTCTCGATCTCGGTGGTCGGTCTTTCGAAATCGCGTGGTGCGGATAAAATGCGCGTAACTCCCTCGTTACATGTCGGATTGGGTAGATTTTTACTTCATTGGAAAGCCGAGTCAGTGCTCTTCGAAATCCTTCAGGAAGCGTCGCATTCCGAGGCCGTTTGGGCCTCCAAAAGTGGGACGGGAGTAAATGGTGCGGAATTTTCCCGACGTGCCCTGTTCCCAGAAAAACGCTCATAACTCCCTCACCGGAGGTCGGATCTGGACGATTTTTACGTCGTTGGAAAGCTTACTCGAGGAGCTTTCAAAACGGATGAGGACATTTCTGATTCTGAGGTCGTCTGGTGCCCCGAAAGGACACCGGAAACCTTCGATCCTCGTTTCTCGATCTCGGTGGTCGGTCTTTCGAAATCGCGTGGTGCGGATAAAACGCGCGTAACTCCCTCGTTACATGTCGGATTGGGTCGATTTTTACTTCATTGGAAAGGCGAGTCAGTGCTCTTCGAAATCCTTCAGGAAGCGTCGCATTCCGAGGCCGTTTGGGCCTCCAAAAGTGGGGCGAGAGTAAATGGTGCGGAATTTTCCCGACGTGCCCTGTTCCCAGAAAAACGCTCATAACTCCCTCACCGGAGGTCGGATCTGGACGATTTTTACGTCGTTGGAAAGCTTACTCGAGGAGCTTTCAAAACGGATCAGGAAATTTCTGATTCTGAGGCCTTCTGGTGCCCTGAAAGGACACCGGAAGCCTTCGATCCTTGTTTCTCGATCTCGGTGGTCGGTCTTTCGAAATCGCGTGGTGCGGATAAAACGCGCGTAACTCCCTCGTTACATGTCGGATTGGGTCGATTTTTACTTCATTGGAAAGGCGAGTCAGTGCTCTTCGAAATCCTTCAGGAAGCGTCGCATTCCGAGGCCGTTTGGGCCTCCAAAAGTGGGGCGAGAGTAAATGGTGTGGAATTTTCCCGACGTGCCCTGTTCCCAGAAAAATGCTCATAACTCCCTCACCGGAGGTCGGATCTGGACGATTTTTACGTCGTTGGAAAGCTTACTCGAGGAGCTTTCAAAACGGATCAGGACATTTCTGATTCTGAGGCCGTCTGGTGCCCCGAAAGGACACCGGAAGCCTTTGATCCTCGTTTCTCGATCTCGGTGGTCCGTCTTTCGAAATCGCGTGGTGCGGATAAAATGCGCGTAACTCCCTCGTTACATGTCAGATTGGGTAGATTTTTACTTCATTGGAAAGGCGAGTCAGTGCTCTTCGAAATCCTTCAGGAAGCGTCGCATTCCGAGGCCGTTTTGGCCTCCAAAAGTGGGACGAGAGTAAATGGTGCGGAATTTTCCCGACGTGCCCTGTTCCCAGAAAAACGCTCATAACTCCCTCACCGGAGGTCGGATCTGGACGATTTTTACGTCGTTGGAAAGCTTACTCGAGGAGCTTTCAAAACGGATGAGGAAATTTCTGATTCTGAGGTCGTCTGGTGCCCCGAAAGGACACCGGAAGCCTTCGATCCTCGTTTCTCGATCTCGGTGGTCGGTCTTTCGAAATCGCGTGGTGCGGATAAAACGCGCGTAACTCCCTCGTTACATGTCAGATTGGGTCGATTTTTACTTCATTGGAAAGGCGAGTCAGTGCTCTTCGAAATCCTTCAGGAAGCGTCGCATTCCGAGGCCGTTTGGGCCTCCAAAAGTGGGGCGAGAGTAAATGGTGCGGAATTTTCCCGACGTGCCCTGTTCCCAGAAAAACGCTCATAACTCCCTCACCGGAGGTCAGATCTGGACGATTTTTACGTCGTTGGAAAGCTTACTCGAGGAGCTTTCAAAACGGATCAGGAAATTTCTGATTCTGAGGCCTTCTGGTGCCCTGAAAGGACACCGGAAGCCTTCGATCCTCGTTTCTCGATCTCGGTGGTCGGTCTTTCGAAATCGCGTGGTGCAGATAAAACGCGCGTAACTCCCTCGTTACATGTCGGATTGGGTCGATTTTTACTTCATTGGAAAGGCGAGTCAGTGCTCTTCGAAATCCTTCAGGAAGCGTCGCATTCCGAGGCCGTTTGGGCCTCCAAAAGTGGGGCGAGAGTAAATGGTGTGGAATTTTCCCGACGTGCCCTGTTCCCAGAAAAATGCTCATAACTCCCTCACCGGAGGTCGGATCTGGACGATTTTTACGTCGTTGGAAAGCTTACTCGAGGAGCTTTCAAAACGGATCAGGACATTTCTGATTCTGAGGCCTTCTGGTGCCCCGAAAGGACACCGGAAGCCTTTGATCCTCGTTTCTCGATCTCGGTGGTCCGTCTTTCAAAATCGCGTGGTGCGGATAAAATGCGCGTAACTCCCTCGTTACATGTCAGATTGGGTAGATTTTTACTTCATTGGAAAGGCGAGTCAGTGCTCTTCGAAATCCTTCAGGAAGCGTCGCATTCCGAGGCCGTTTGGGCCTCCAAAAGTGGGACGAGAGTAAATGGTGCGGAATTTTCCCGACGTGCCCTGTTCCCAGAAAAACGCTCATAACTCCCTCACCGGAGGTCGGATCTGGACGATTTTTACGTCGTTGGAAAGCTTACTCGAGGAGCTTTCAAAACGGTTGAGGACATTTTTGATTCTGAGGTCGTCTGGTGCCCCGAAAGGACACCGGAAGGCTTCGATCCTGGTTTCTCGATCTCGGTGGTCGGTCTTTCGAAATCGCGTGGTGCGGATAAAACGCGCGTAACTCCCTCGTTACATGTCGGATTGGGTCGATTTTTACTTCATTGGAAAGGCGAGTCAGTGCTCTTCGAAATCCTTTAGGAAGCGTCGCATTCCGAGGCCGTTTGGGCCTCCAAAAGTGGGGCGAGAGTAAATGGTACGGAATTTTCCCGACGTGCCCTGTTCCCAGAAAAATGCTCATAACTCCCTCACCGGAGGTCGGATCTGGACGATTTTTACGTCGTTGGAAAGCTTACTCGAGGAGCTTTCAAAACGGATCAGGAAATTTCTGATTCTGAGGCCTTCTGGTGCCCTGAAAGGACACCGGAAGCCTTCGATCCTCGTTTCTCGATCTCGGTGGTCGGTCTTTCGAAATCGCGTGGTGCGGATAAAACGCGCGTAACTCCCTCGTTACATGTCGGATTGGGTTGATTTTTACTTCATTGGAAAGGCGAGTCAGTGCTCTTCGAAATCCTTCAGGAAGCGTCGCATTCTGAGGCCGTTTGGGCCTCCAAAAGTGGGGCGAGAGTAAATGGTGCGGAATTTTCCCGACGTGCCCTGTTCCCAGAAAAACGCTCATAACTCCCTCACCGGAGGTCGGATCTGGACGATTTTTACGTCGTTGGAAAGCTTACTCGAGGAGCTTTCAAAACGGATCAGGACATTTCTGATTCTGAGGCCTTCTGGTGCCCTGAAAGGACACCGGAAGCCTTCGATCCTCGTTTCTCGATCTCGGTGGTCGGTCTTTCGAAATCGCGTGGTGCGGATAAAACGCGCGTAACTCCCTCGTTACATGTCGGATTGGGTCGATTTTTACTTCATTGGAAAGGCGAGTCAGTGCTCTTCGAAATCCTTCAGGAAGCGTCGCATTCCGAGGCCGTTTGGGCCTCCAAAAGTGGGGCGAGAGTAAATGGTGTGGAATTTTCCCGACGTGCCCTGTTCCCAGAAAAATGCTCATAACTCCCTCACTGGAGGTCGGATCTGGACGATTTTTACGTCGTTGGAAAGCTTACTCGAGGAGCTTTCAAAACGGATCAGGACATTTCTCATTCTGAGGCCGTCTGGTGCCCCGAAAGGACACCGGAAGCCTTCGATCCTCGTTTCTCGATCTCGGTGGTCAGTCTTTCGAAATCGCGTGGTGCGGATAAAATGCGCGTAACTCCCTCGTTACATGTCGGATTGGGTAGATTTTTACTTCATTGGAAAGGCGAGTCAGTGCTCTTCGAAATCCTTCAGGAAGCGTCGCATTCCGAGGCCGTTTGGGCCTCCAAAAGTGGGGCGAGAGTAAATGGTGTGGAATTTTCCCGACGTGCCCTGTTCCCAGAAAAATGCTCATAACTCCCTCACCGGAGGTCGGATCTGGACGATTTTTACGTCGTTGGAAAGCTTACTCGAGGAGCTTTCAAAAAGGATCAGGACATTTCTGATTCTGAGGCCGTCTGGTGCCCCGAAAGGACACCGGAAGCCTTCGATCCTCGTTTCTCGATCTCGGTGGTCAGTCTTTCGAAATCGCGTGGTGCGGATAAAATGCACGTAACTCCCTCGTTACATGTCGGATTGGGTAGATTTTTACTTCATTGGAAAGGCGAGTCAATGCTCTTCGAAATCCTTCAGGAAGCGTCGCATTCCGAGGCCGTTTGGGCCTCCAAAAGTGGGACGAGAGTAAATGGTGCGGAATTTTCCCGACATGCCCTGTTCCCAGAAAAACGCTCATAACTCCCTCACTGGAGGTCGGATCTGGACGATTTTTACGTCGTTGGAAAGCTTACTCGAGGAACTTTCAAAACGGATCAGGACATTTCTGATTCCGAGGCCGTCTGGTGCCCCGAAAGGACACCGGAAGCCTTCGATCCTCGTTTCTCGATCTCGGTGGTCGGTCTTTCGAAATCGCGTGGTGCGGATAAAACGCGCGTAACTCCCTCGTTACATGTCGGATTGGCTCGATTTTTACTTCATTGGAAAGGCAAGTCAGTGCTCTTCGAAATCCTTCAGGAAGCGTCGCATTCTGAGGCCGTTTGGGCCTCCAAAAGTGGGGCAAGAGTAAATGGTGCGGAATTTTCCCGACGTGCCCTATTCCCAGAAAAACGCTCATAACTCCCTCACCGGAGGTCGGATCTGGACGATTTTTACGTCGTTGGAAAGCTTACTCGAGGAGCTTTCAAAACGGATCAGGACATTTCTGATTCTGAGGCCTTCTGGTGCCCTGAAAGGACACCGGAAGCCTTCGATCCTCGTTTCTCGATCTCGGTGGTCGGTCTTTCGAAATCGCGTGGTGCGGATAAAACGCGCGTAACTCCCTCGTTACATGTCGGATTGGGTCGATTTTTACTTCATTGGAAAGGCGAGTCAGTGCTCTTCGAAATCCTTCAGGAAGCGTCGCATTCCGAGGCCGTTTGGGCCTCCAAAAGTGGGGCGAGAGTAAATGGTGTGGAATTTTCCCGACGTGCCCTGTTCCCAGAAAAATGCTCATAACTCCCTCACGGGAGGTCGGATCTGGACGATTTTTACGTCGTTGGAAAGCTTACTCGAGGAGCTTTCAAAACGGATCAGGACATTTCTAATTCTGAGGCCGTCTGGTGCCCCGAAAGGACACCGGAAGCCTTCGATCCTCATTTCTCGATCTCGGTGGTCGGTCTTTCGAAATCGCGTGGTGCGGATAAAACGCGCGTAACTCCCTCGTTACATGTCGGATTGGGTCGATTTTTACTTCATTGGAAAGGCGAGTCAGTGCTCTTCGAAATCCTTCAGGAAGCGTCGCATTCCGAGGCCGTTTGGGCCTCCAAAAGTGGGGTGAGAGTAAATGGTGCGGAATTTTCCCGACGTGCCCTGTTCCCAGAAAAACGCTCATAACTCCCTCACCGGAGGTCGGATCTGGACGATTTTTACGTCGTTGGAAAGCTTACTCGAGGAGCTTTCAAAACGGATCAGGACATTTCTGATTCTGAGGCCTTCTGGTGCCCTGAAAGGACACCAGAAGCCTTCGATCCTCGTTTCTCGATCTCGGTGGTCAGTCTTTCGAAATCGAGTGGTGCGGATAAAATGCGCGTAACTCCCTCGTTACATGTCGGATTGGGTAGATTTTTACTTCATTGGAAAGGCGAGTCAGTGCTCTTCGAAATTCTTCAGGAAACGTCGCATTCCGAGGCCGTTTGGGCCTCCAAAAGTGGGATGAGAGTAAATGGTGCGGAATTTTCCCGACGTGCCCTGTTCCCAGAAAAATGCTCATAACTCCCTCACTGGAGGTCGGATCTGGACGATTTTTACGTCGTTGGAAAGCTTACTCGAGGAGCTTTCAAAACGGATCAGGACATTTCTGATTCTGAGGCCGTCTGGTGCCCCGAAAGGACACCGGAAGCCTTCGATCCTCGTTTCTCGATCTCGGTGGTCAGTCTTTCGAAATCGCGTGGTGCGGATAAAATGCGCGTAACTCCCTCGTTACATGTCGGATTGGGTAGATTTTTACTTCATTGGAAAGGCGAGTCAGTGCTCTTCGAAATCCTTCAGGAAGCGTCGCATTCCGAGGCCGTTTGGGCCTCCAAAAGTGGGGCGAGAGTAAATGGTGTGGAATTTTCCCGACGTGCCCTGTTCCCAGAAAAATGCTCATAACTCCCTCACCGGAGGTCGGATCTGGACGATTTTTACGTCGTTGGAAAGCTTACTCGAGGAGCTTTCAAAACGGATCAGGACATTTCTGATTCCGAGGCCGTCTGGTGCCCCGAAAGGACACCGGAAGCCTTCGATCCTCGTTTCTCGATCTCGGTGGTCGGTCTTTCGAAATCGCGTGGTGCGGATAAAATGCGCGTAACTCCCTCCTTACATGTCGGATTGGGTAGATTTTTACTTCATTGGAAAGGCGAGTCAGTGCTCTTCGAAATCCTTCAGGAAGCGTCGCATTCCGAGGCCGTTTGGGCCTCCAAAAGTGGGACGAGAGTAAATGGTGTGGAATTTTCCCGACGTGCCCTGTTCCCAGAAAAACGCTCATAACTCCCTCACCGGAGGTCGGATCTGGACGATTTTTACGTCGTTGGAAAGCTTACTCGAGGAGCTTTCAAAACGGATCAGGACATTTCTGATTCCGAGGCCGTCTGGTGCCCCGAAAGGACACCGGAAGCCTTCGATCCTCGTTTCTCGATCTCGGTGGTCGGTCTTTCGAAATCGCGTGGTGCGGATAAAATGCGCGTAACTCCCTCGTTACATGTCGGATTGGGTAGATTTTTACTTCATTGGAAAGCCGAGTCAGTGCTCTTCGAAATCCTTCAGGAAGCGTCGCATTCCGAGGCCGTTTGGGCCTCCAAAAGTGGGACGAGAGTAAATGGTGCGGAATTTTCCCGACGTGCCCTGTTCCCAGAAAAACGCTCATAACTCCCTCACCGGAGGTCGGATCTGGACGATTTTTACGTCGTTGGAAAGCTTACTCGAGGAGCTTTCAAAACGGATGAGGACATTTCTGATTCTGAGGTCGTCTGGTGCCCCGAAAGGACACCGGAAACCTTCGATCCTCGTTTCTCGATCTCGGTGGTCGGTCTTTCGAAATCGCGTGGTGCGGATAAAACGCGCGTAACTCCCTCGTTACATGTCGGATTGGGTCGATTTTTACTTCATTGGAAAGGCGAGTCAGTGCTCTTCGAAATCCTTCAGGAAGCGTCGCATTCCGAGGCCGTTTGGGCCTCCAAAAGTGGGGCGAGAGTAAATGGTGCGGAATTTTCCCGACGTGCCCTGTTCCCAGAAAAACGCTCATAACTCCCTCACCGGAGGTCGGATCTGGACGATTTTTACGTCGTTGGAAAGCTTACTCGAGGAGCTTTCAAAACGGATCAGGAAATTTCTGATTCTGAGGCCTTCTGGTGCCCTGAAAGGACACCGGAAGCCTTCGATCCTTGTTTCTCGATCTCGGTGGTCGGTCTTTCGAAATCGCGTGGTGCAGATAAAACGCGCGTAACTCCCTCGTTACATGTCGGATTGGGTCGATTTTTACTTCATTGGAAAGGCGAGTCAGTGCTCTTCGAAATCCTTCAGGAAGCGTCGCATTCCGAGGCCGTTTGGGCCTCCAAAAGTGGGGCGAGAGTAAATGGTGTGGAATTTTCCCGACGTGCCCTGTTCCCAGAAAAATGCTCATAACTCCCTCACCGGAGGTCGGATCTGGACGATTTTTACGTCGTTGGAAAGCTTACTCGAGGAGCTTTCAAAACGGATCAGGACATTTCTGATTCTGAGGCCGTCTGGTGCCCCGAAAGGACACCGGAAGCCTTTGATCCTCGTTTCTCGATCTCGGTGGTCCGTCTTTCGAAATCGCGTGGTGCGGATAAAATGCGCGTAACTCCCTCGTTACATGTCAGATTGGGTAGATTTTTACTTCATTGGAAAGGCGAGTCAGTGCTCTTCGAAATCCTTCAGGAAGCGTCGCATTCCGAGGCCGTTTTGGCCTCCAAAAGTGGGACGAGAGTAAATGGTGCGGAATTTTCCCGACGTGCCCTGTTCCCAGAAAAACGCTCATAACTCCCTCACCGGAGGTCGGATCTGGACGATTTTTACGTCGTTGGAAAGCTTACTCGAGGAGCTTTCAAAACGGATGAGGAAATTTCTGATTCTGAGGTCGTCTGGTGCCCCGAAAGGACACCGGAAGCCTTCGATCCTCGTTTCTCGATCTCGGTGGTCGGTCTTTCGAAATCGCGTGGTGCGGATAAAACGCGCGTAACTCCCTCGTTACATGTCAGATTGGGTCGATTTTTACTTCATTGGAAAGGCGAGTCAGTGCTCTTCGAAATCCTTCAGGAAGCGTCGCATTCCGAGGCCGTTTGGGCCTCCAAAAGTGGGGCGAGAGTAAATGGTGCGGAATTTTCCCGACGTGCCCTGTTCCCAGAAAAACGCTCATAACTCCCTCACCGGAGGTCAGATCTGGACGATTTTTACGTCGTTGGAAAGCTTACTCGAGGAGCTTTCAAAACGGATCAGGAAATTTCTGATTCTGAGGCCTTCTGGTGCCCTGAAAGGACACCGGAAGCCTTCGATCCTCGTTTCTCGATCTCGGTGGTCGGTCTTTCGAAATCGCGTGGTGCAGATAAAACGCGCGTAACTCCCTCGTTACATGTCGGATTGGGTCGATTTTTACTTCATTGGAAAGGCGAGTCAGTGCTCTTCGAAATCCTTTAGGAAGCGTCGCATTCCGAGGCCGTTTGGGCCTCCAAAAGTGGGGCGAGAGTAAATGGTGTGGAATTTTCCCGACGTGCCCTGTTCCCAGAAAAATGCTCATAACTCCCTCACCGGAGGTCGGATCTGGACGATTTTTACGTCGTTGGAAAGCTTACTCGAGGAGCTTTCAAAACGGATCAGGACATTTCTGATTCTGAGGCCTTCTGGTGCCCCGAAAGGACACCGGAAGCCTTTGATCCTCGTTTCTCGATCTCGGTGGTCCGTCTTTCAAAATCGCGTGGTGCGGATAAAATGCGCGTAACTCCCTCGTTACATGTCAGATTGGGTAGATTTTTACTTCATTGGAAAGGCGAGTCAGTGCTCTTCGAAATCCTTCAGGAAGCGTCGCATTCCGAGGCCGTTTGGGCCTCCAAAAGTGGGACGAGAGTAAATGGTGCGGAATTTTCCCGACGTGCCCTGTTCCCAGAAAAACGCTCATAACTCCCTCACCGGAGGTCGGATCTGGACGATTTTTACGTCGTTGGAAAGCTTACTCGAGGAGCTTTCAAAACGGTTGAGGACATTTTTGATTCTGAGGTCGTCTGGTGCCCCGAAAGGACACCGGAAGGCTTCGATCCTGGTTTCTCGATCTCGGTGGTCGGTCTTTCGAAATCGCGTGGTGCGGATAAAACGCGCGTAACTCCCTCGTTACATGTCGGATTGGGTCGATTTTTACTTCATTGGAAAGGCGAGTCAGTGCTCTTCGAAATCCTTCAGGAAGCGTCGCATTCCGAGGCCGTTTGGGCCTCCAAAAGTGGGGCGAGAGTAAATGGTACGGAATTTTCCCGACGTGCCCTGTTCCCAGAAAAATGCTCATAACTCCCTCACCGGAGGTCGGATCTGGACGATTTTTACGTCGTTGGAAAGCTTACTCGAGGAGCTTTCAAAACGGATCAGGAAATTTCTGATTCTGAGGCCTTCTGGTGCCCTGAAAGGACACCGGAAGCCTTCGATCCTCGTTTCTCGATCTCGGTGGTCGGTCTTTCGAAATTGCGTGGTGCGGATAAAACGCGCGTAACTCCCTCGTTACATGTCGGATTGGGTTGATTTTTACTTCATTGGAAAGGCGAGTCAGTGCTCTTCGAAATCCTTCAGGAAGCGTCGCATTCTGAGGCCGTTTGGGCCTCCAAAAGTGGGGCGAGAGTAAATGGTGCG
This sequence comes from Magnolia kwangsiensis, assembly GCA_037074715.1. Taxonomy (NCBI): domain Eukaryota; kingdom Viridiplantae; phylum Streptophyta; class Magnoliopsida; order Magnoliales; family Magnoliaceae; genus Magnolia; species Magnolia kwangsiensis. The sequence continues at coordinate 474,682 of CM073583.1, forward strand.
GAATTTTCCCGACGTGCCCTGTTCCCAGAAAAACGCTCATAACTCCCTCACCGGAGGTCGGATCTGGACGATTTTTACGTCGTTGGAAAGCTTACTCGAGGAGCTTTCAAAACGGATCAGGACATTTCTGATTCTGAGGCCTTCTGGTGCCCTGAAAGGACACCGGAAGCCTTCGATCCTCGTTTCTCGATCTCGGTGGTCGGTCTTTCGAAATCGCGTGGTGCGGATAAAACGCGCGTAACTCCCTCGTTACATGTCGGATTGGGTCGATTTTTACTTCATTGGAAAGGCGAGTCAGTGCTCTTCGAAATCCTTCAGGAAGCGTCGCATTCCGAGGCCGTTTGGGCCTCCAAAAGTGGGGCGAGAGTAAATGGTGTGGAATTTTCCCGACGTGCCCTGTTCCCAGAAAAATGCTCATAACTCCCTCACTGGAGGTCGGATCTGGACGATTTTTACGTCGTTGGAAAGCTTACTCGAGGAGCTTTCAAAACGGATCAGGACATTTCTCATTCTGAGGCCGTCTGGTGCCCCGAAAGGACACCGGAAGCCTTCGATCCTCGTTTCTCGATCTCGGTGGTCAGTCTTTCGAAATCGCGTGGTGCGGATAAAATGCGCGTAACTCCCTCGTTACATGTCGGATTGGGTAGATTTTTACTTCATTGGAAAGGCGAGTCAGTGCTCTTCGAAATCCTTCAGGAAGCGTCGCATTCCGAGGCCGTTTGGGCCTCCAAAAGTGGGGCGAGAGTAAATGGTGTGGAATTTTCCCGACGTGCCCTGTTCCCAGAAAAATGCTCATAACTCCCTCACCGGAGGTCGGATCTGGACGATTTTTACGTCGTTGGAAAGCTTACTCGAGGAGCTTTCAAAAAGGATCAGGACATTTCTGATTCTGAGGCCGTCTGGTGCCCCGAAAGGACACCGGAAGCCTTCGATCCTCGTTTCTCGATCTCGGTGGTCAGTCTTTCGAAATCGCGTGGTGCGGATAAAATGCACGTAACTCCCTCGTTACATGTCGGATTGGGTAGATTTTTACTTCATTGGAAAGGCGAGTCAATGCTCTTCGAAATCCTTCAGGAAGCGTCGCATTCCGAGGCCGTTTGGGCCTCCAAAAGTGGGACGAGAGTAAATGGTGCGGAATTTTCCCGACATGCCCTGTTCCCAGAAAAACGCTCATAACTCCCTCACTGGAGGTCGGATCTGGACGATTTTTACGTCGTTGGAAAGCTTACTCGAGGAACTTTCAAAACGGATCAGGACATTTCTGATTCCGAGGCCGTCTGGTGCCCCGAAAGGACACCGGAAGCCTTCGATCCTCGTTTCTCGATCTCGGTGGTCGGTCTTTCGAAATCGCGTGGTGCGGATAAAACGCGCGTAACTCCCTCGTTACATGTCGGATTGGCTCGATTTTTACTTCATTGGAAAGGCAAGTCAGTGCTCTTCGAAATCCTTCAGGAAGCGTCGCATTCTGAGGCCGTTTGGGCCTCCAAAAGTGGGGCAAGAGTAAATGGTGCGGAATTTTCCCGACGTGCCCTATTCCCAGAAAAACGCTCATAACTCCCTCACCGGAGGTCGGATCTGGACGATTTTTACGTCGTTGGAAAGCTTACTCGAGGAGCTTTCAAAACGGATCAGGACATTTCTGATTCTGAGGCCTTCTGGTGCCCTGAAAGGACACCGGAAGCCTTCGATCCTCGTTTCTCGATCTCGGTGGTCGGTCTTTCGAAATCGCGTGGTGCGGATAAAACGCGCGTAACTCCCTCGTTACATGTCGGATTGGGTCGATTTTTACTTCATTGGAAAGGCGAGTCAGTGCTCTTCGAAATCCTTCAGGAAGCGTCGCATTCCGAGGCCGTTTGGGCCTCCAAAAGTGGGGCGAGAGTAAATGGTGTGGAATTTTCCCGACGTGCCCTGTTCCCAGAAAAATGCTCATAACTCCCTCACGGGAGGTCGGATCTGGACGATTTTTACGTCGTTGGAAAGCTTACTCGAGGAGCTTTCAAAACGGATCAGGACATTTCTAATTCTGAGGCCGTCTGGTGCCCCGAAAGGACACCGGAAGCCTTCGATCCTCATTTCTCGATCTCGGTGGTCGGTCTTTCGAAATCGCGTGGTGCGGATAAAACGCGCGTAACTCCCTCGTTACATGTCGGATTGGGTCGATTTTTACTTCATTGGAAAGGCGAGTCAGTGCTCTTCGAAATCCTTCAGGAAGCGTCGCATTCCGAGGCCGTTTGGGCCTCCAAAAGTGGGGTGAGAGTAAATGGTGCGGAATTTTCCCGACGTGCCCTGTTCCCAGAAAAACGCTCATAACTCCCTCACCGGAGGTCGGATCTGGACGATTTTTACGTCGTTGGAAAGCTTACTCGAGGAGCTTTCAAAACGGATCAGGACATTTCTGATTCTGAGGCCTTCTGGTGCCCTGAAAGGACACCAGAAGCCTTCGATCCTCGTTTCTCGATCTCGGTGGTCAGTCTTTCGAAATCGAGTGGTGCGGATAAAATGCGCGTAACTCCCTCGTTACATGTCGGATTGGGTAGATTTTTACTTCATTGGAAAGGCGAGTCAGTGCTCTTCGAAATTCTTCAGGAAACGTCGCATTCCGAGGCCGTTTGGGCCTCCAAAAGTGGGATGAGAGTAAATGGTGCGGAATTTTCCCGACGTGCCCTGTTCCCAGAAAAATGCTCATAACTCCCTCACTGGAGGTCGGATCTGGACGATTTTTACGTCGTTGGAAAGCTTACTCGAGGAGCTTTCAAAACGGATCAGGACATTTCTGATTCTGAGGCCGTCTGGTGCCCCGAAAGGACACCGGAAGCCTTCGATCCTCGTTTCTCGATCTCGGTGGTCAGTCTTTCGAAATCGCGTGGTGCGGATAAAATGCGCGTAACTCCCTCGTTACATGTCGGATTGGGTAGATTTTTACTTCATTGGAAAGGCGAGTCAGTGCTCTTCGAAATCCTTCAGGAAGCGTCGCATTCCGAGGCCGTTTGGGCCTCCAAAAGTGGGGCGAGAGTAAATGGTGTGGAATTTTCCCGACGTGCCCTGTTCCCAGAAAAATGCTCATAACTCCCTCACCGGAGGTCGGATCTGGACGATTTTTACGTCGTTGGAAAGCTTACTCGAGGAGCTTTCAAAACGGATCAGGACATTTCTGATTCCGAGGCCGTCTGGTGCCCCGAAAGGACACCGGAAGCCTTCGATCCTCGTTTCTCGATCTCGGTGGTCGGTCTTTCGAAATCGCGTGGTGCGGATAAAATGCGCGTAACTCCCTCCTTACATGTCGGATTGGGTAGATTTTTACTTCATTGGAAAGGCGAGTCAGTGCTCTTCGAAATCCTTCAGGAAGCGTCGCATTCCGAGGCCGTTTGGGCCTCCAAAAGTGGGACGAGAGTAAATGGTGTGGAATTTTCCCGACGTGCCCTGTTCCCAGAAAAACGCTCATAACTCCCTCACCGGAGGTCGGATCTGGACGATTTTTACGTCGTTGGAAAGCTTACTCGAGGAGCTTTCAAAACGGATCAGGACATTTCTGATTCCGAGGCCGTCTGGTGCCCCGAAAGGACACCGGAAGCCTTCGATCCTCGTTTCTCGATCTCGGTGGTCGGTCTTTCGAAATCGCGTGGTGCGGATAAAATGCGCGTAACTCCCTCGTTACATGTCGGATTGGGTAGATTTTTACTTCATTGGAAAGCCGAGTCAGTGCTCTTCGAAATCCTTCAGGAAGCGTCGCATTCCGAGGCCGTTTGGGCCTCCAAAAGTGGGACGAGAGTAAATGGTGCGGAATTTTCCCGACGTGCCCTGTTCCCAGAAAAACGCTCATAACTCCCTCACCGGAGGTCGGATCTGGACGATTTTTACGTCGTTGGAAAGCTTACTCGAGGAGCTTTCAAAACGGATGAGGACATTTCTGATTCTGAGGTCGTCTGGTGCCCCGAAAGGACACCGGAAACCTTCGATCCTCGTTTCTCGATCTCGGTGGTCGGTCTTTCGAAATCGCGTGGTGCGGATAAAACGCGCGTAACTCCCTCGTTACATGTCGGATTGGGTCGATTTTTACTTCATTGGAAAGGCGAGTCAGTGCTCTTCGAAATCCTTCAGGAAGCGTCGCATTCCGAGGCCGTTTGGGCCTCCAAAAGTGGGGCGAGAGTAAATGGTGCGGAATTTTCCCGACGTGCCCTGTTCCCAGAAAAACGCTCATAACTCCCTCACCGGAGGTCGGATCTGGACGATTTTTACGTCGTTGGAAAGCTTACTCGAGGAGCTTTCAAAACGGATCAGGAAATTTCTGATTCTGAGGCCTTCTGGTGCCCTGAAAGGACACCGGAAGCCTTCGATCCTTGTTTCTCGATCTCGGTGGTCGGTCTTTCGAAATCGCGTGGTGCAGATAAAACGCGCGTAACTCCCTCGTTACATGTCGGATTGGGTCGATTTTTACTTCATTGGAAAGGCGAGTCAGTGCTCTTCGAAATCCTTCAGGAAGCGTCGCATTCCGAGGCCGTTTGGGCCTCCAAAAGTGGGGCGAGAGTAAATGGTGTGGAATTTTCCCGACGTGCCCTGTTCCCAGAAAAATGCTCATAACTCCCTCACCGGAGGTCGGATCTGGACGATTTTTACGTCGTTGGAAAGCTTACTCGAGGAGCTTTCAAAACGGATCAGGACATTTCTGATTCTGAGGCCGTCTGGTGCCCCGAAAGGACACCGGAAGCCTTTGATCCTCGTTTCTCGATCTCGGTGGTCCGTCTTTCGAAATCGCGTGGTGCGGATAAAATGCGCGTAACTCCCTCGTTACATGTCAGATTGGGTAGATTTTTACTTCATTGGAAAGGCGAGTCAGTGCTCTTCGAAATCCTTCAGGAAGCGTCGCATTCCGAGGCCGTTTTGGCCTCCAAAAGTGGGACGAGAGTAAATGGTGCGGAATTTTCCCGACGTGCCCTGTTCCCAGAAAAACGCTCATAACTCCCTCACCGGAGGTCGGATCTGGACGATTTTTACGTCGTTGGAAAGCTTACTCGAGGAGCTTTCAAAACGGATGAGGAAATTTCTGATTCTGAGGTCGTCTGGTGCCCCGAAAGGACACCGGAAGCCTTCGATCCTCGTTTCTCGATCTCGGTGGTCGGTCTTTCGAAATCGCGTGGTGCGGATAAAACGCGCGTAACTCCCTCGTTACATGTCAGATTGGGTCGATTTTTACTTCATTGGAAAGGCGAGTCAGTGCTCTTCGAAATCCTTCAGGAAGCGTCGCATTCCGAGGCCGTTTGGGCCTCCAAAAGTGGGGCGAGAGTAAATGGTGCGGAATTTTCCCGACGTGCCCTGTTCCCAGAAAAACGCTCATAACTCCCTCACCGGAGGTCAGATCTGGACGATTTTTACGTCGTTGGAAAGCTTACTCGAGGAGCTTTCAAAACGGATCAGGAAATTTCTGATTCTGAGGCCTTCTGGTGCCCTGAAAGGACACCGGAAGCCTTCGATCCTCGTTTCTCGATCTCGGTGGTCAGTCTTTCGAAATCGCGTGGTGCGGATAAAATGCACGTAACTCCCTCGTTACATGTCGGATTGGGTAGATTTTTACTTCATTGGAAAGGCGAGTCAATGCTCTTCGAAATCCTTCAGGAAGCGTCGCATTCCGAGGCCGTTTGGGCCTCCAAAAGTGGGACGAGAGTAAATGGTGCGGAATTTTCCCGACATGCCCTGTTCCCAGAAAAACGCTCATAACTCCCTCACTGGAGGTCGGATCTGGACGATTTTTACGTCGTTGGAAAGCTTACTCGAGGAACTTTCAAAACGGATCAGGACATTTCTGATTCCGAGGCCGTCTGGTGCCCCGAAAGGACACCGGAAGCCTTCGATCCTCATTTCTCGATCTCGGTGGTCGGTCTTTCGAAATCGCGTGGTGCGGATAAAACGCGCGTAACTCCCTCGTTACATGTCGGATTGGCTCGATTTTTACTTCATTGGAAAGGCAAGTCAGTGCTCTTCGAAATCCTTCAGGAAGCGTCGCATTCTGAGGCCGTTTGGGCCTCCAAAAGTGGGGCAAGAGTAAATGGTGCGGAATTTTCCCGACGTGCCCTATTCCCAGAAAAACGCTCATAACTCCCTCACCGGAGGTCGGATCTGGACGATTTTTACGTCGTTGGAAAGCTTACTCGAGGAGCTTTCAAAACGGATCAGGACATTTCTGATTCTGAGGCCTTCTGGTGCCCTGAAAGGACACCGGAAGCCTTCGATCCTCGTTTCTCGATCTCGGTGGTCGGTCTTTCGAAATCGCGTGGTGCGGATAAAACGCGCGTAACTCCCTCGTTACATGTCGGATTGGGTCGATTTTTACTTCATTGGAAAGGCGAGTCAGTGCTCTTCGAAATCCTTCAGGAAGCGTCGCATTCCGAGGCCGTTTGGGCCTCCAAAAGTGGGGCGAGAGTAAATGGTGTGGAATTTTCCCGACGTGCCCTGTTCCCAGAAAAATGCTCATAACTCCCTCACGGGAGGTCGGATCTGGACGATTTTTACGTCGTTGGAAAGCTTACTCGAGGAGCTTTCAAAACGGATCAGGACATTTCTAATTCTGAGGCCGTCTGGTGCCCCGAAAGGACACCGGAAGCCTTCGATCCTCATTTCTCGATCTCGGTGGTCGGTCTTTCGAAATCGCGTGGTGCGGATAAAACGCGCGTAACTCCCTCGTTACATGTCGGATTGGGTCGATTTTTACTTCATTGGAAAGGCGAGTCAGTGCTCTTCGAAATCCTTCAGGAAGCGTCGCATTCCGAGGCCGTTTGGGCCTCCAAAAGTGGGGTGAGAGTAAATGGTGCGGAATTTTCCCGACGTGCCCTGTTCCCAGAAAAACGCTCATAACTCCCTCACCGGAGGTCGGATCTGGACGATTTTTACGTCGTTGGAAAGCTTACTCGAGGAGCTTTCAAAACGGATCAGGACATTTCTGATTCTGAGGCCTTCTGGTGCCCTGAAAGGACACCAGAAGCCTTCGATCCTCGTTTCTCGATCTCGGTGGTCAGTCTTTCGAAATCGAGTGGTGCGGATAAAATGCGCGTAACTCCCTCGTTACATGTCGGATTGGGTAGATTTTTACTTCATTGGAAAGGCGAGTCAGTGCTCTTCGAAATTCTTCAGGAAACGTCGCATTCCGAGGCCGTTTGGGCCTCCAAAAGTGGGATGAGAGTAAATGGTGCGGAATTTTCCCGACGTGCCCTGTTCCCAGAAAAATGCTCATAACTCCCTCACTGGAGGTCGGATCTGGACGATTTTTACGTCGTTGGAAAGCTTACTCGAGGAGCTTTCAAAACGGATCAGGACATTTCTGATTCTGAGGCCGTCTGGTGCCCCGAAAGGACACCGGAAGCCTTCGATCCTCGTTTCTCGATCTCGGTGGTCAGTCTTTCGAAATCGCGTGGTGCGGATAAAATGCGCGTAACTCCCTCGTTACATGTCGGATTGGGTAGATTTTTACTTCATTGGAAAGGCGAGTCAGTGCTCTTCGAAATCCTTCAGGAAGCGTCGCATTCCGAGGCCGTTTGGGCCTCCAAAAGTGGGGCGAGAGTAAATGGTGTGGAATTTTCCCGACGTGCCCTGTTCCCAGAAAAATGCTCATAACTCCCTCACCGGAGGTCGGATCTGGACGATTTTTACGTCGTTGGAAAGCTTACTCGAGGAGCTTTCAAAACGGATCAGGACATTTCTGATTCCGAGGCCGTCTGGTGCCCCGAAAGGACACCGGAAGCCTTCGATCCTCGTTTCTCGATCTCGGTGGTCGGTCTTTCGAAATCGCGTGGTGCGGATAAAATGCGCGTAACTCCCTCCTTACATGTCGGATTGGGTAGATTTTTACTTCATTGGAAAGGCGAGTCAGTGCTCTTCGAAATCCTTCAGGAAGCGTCGCATTCCGAGGCCGTTTGGGCCTCCAAAAGTGGGACGAGAGTAAATGGTGTGGAATTTTCCCGACGTGCCCTGTTCCCAGAAAAACGCTCATAACTCCCTCACCGGAGGTCGGATCTGGACGATTTTTACGTCGTTGGAAAGCTTACTCGAGGAGCTTTCAAAACGGATCAGGACATTTCTGATTCCGAGGCCGTCTGGTGCCCCGAAAGGACACCGGAAGCCTTCGATCCTCGTTTCTCGATCTCGGTGGTCGGTCTTTCGAAATCGCGTGGTGCGGATAAAATGCGCGTAACTCCCTCGTTACATGTCGGATTGGGTAGATTTTTACTTCATTGGAAAGCCGAGTCAGTGCTCTTCGAAATCCTTCAGGAAGCGTCGCATTCCGAGGCCGTTTGGGCCTCCAAAAGTGGGACGAGAGTAAATGGTGCGGAATTTTCCCGACGTGCCCTGTTCCCAGAAAAACGCTCATAACTCCCTCACCGGAGGTCGGATCTGGACGATTTTTACGTCGTTGGAAAGCTTACTCGAGGAGCTTTCAAAACGGATGAGGACATTTCTGATTCTGAGGTCGTCTGGTGCCCCGAAAGGACACCGGAAACCTTCGATCCTCGTTTCTCGATCTCGGTGGTCGGTCTTTCGAAATCGCGTGGTGCGGATAAAACGCGCGTAACTCCCTCGTTACATGTCGGATTGGGTCGATTTTTACTTCATTGGAAAGGCGAGTCAGTGCTCTTCGAAATCCTTCAGGAAGCGTCGCATTCCGAGGCCGTTTGGGCCTCCAAAAGTGGGGCGAGAGTAAATGGTGCGGAATTTTCCCGACGTGCCCTGTTCCCAGAAAAACGCTCATAACTCCCTCACCGGAGGTCGGATCTGGACGATTTTTACGTCGTTGGAAAGCTTACTCGAGGAGCTTTCAAAACGGATCAGGAAATTTCTGATTCTGAGGCCTTCTGGTGCCCTGAAAGGACACCGGAAGCCTTCGATCCTTGTTTCTCGATCTCGGTGGTCGGTCTTTCGAAATCGCGTGGTGCAGATAAAACGCGCGTAACTCCCTCGTTACATGTCGGATTGGGTCGATTTTTACTTCATTGGAAAGGCGAGTCAGTGCTCTTCGAAATCCTTCAGGAAGCGTCGCATTCCGAGGCCGTTTGGGCCTCCAAAAGTGGGGCGAGAGTAAATGGTGTGGAATTTTCCCGACGTGCCCTGTTCCCAGAAAAATGCTCATAACTCCCTCACCGGAGGTCGGATCTGGACGATTTTTACGTCGTTGGAAAGCTTACTCGAGGAGCTTTCAAAACGGATCAGGACATTTCTGATTCTGAGGCCGTCTGGTGCCCCGAAAGGACACCGGAAGCCTTTGATCCTCGTTTCTCGATCTCGGTGGTCCGTCTTTCGAAATCGCGTGGTGCGGATAAAATGCGCGTAACTCCCTCGTTACATGTCAGATTGGGTAGATTTTTACTTCATTGGAAAGGCGAGTCAGTGCTCTTCGAAATCCTTCAGGAAGCGTCGCATTCCGAGGCCGTTTTGGCCTCCAAAAGTGGGACGAGAGTAAATGGTGCGGAATTTTCCCGACGTGCCCTGTTCCCAGAAAAACGCTCATAACTCCCTCACCGGAGGTCGGATCTGGACGATTTTTACGTCGTTGGAAAGCTTACTCGAGGAGCTTTCAAAACGGATGAGGAAATTTCTGATTCTGAGGTCGTCTGGTGCCCCGAAAGGACACCGGAAGCCTTCGATCCTCGTTTCTCGATCTCGGTGGTCGGTCTTTCGAAATCGCGTGGTGCGGATAAAACGCGCGTAACTCCCTCGTTACATGTCAGATTGGGTCGATTTTTACTTCATTGGAAAGGCGAGTCAGTGCTCTTCGAAATCCTTCAGGAAGCGTCGCATTCCGAGGCCGTTTGGGCCTCCAAAAGTGGGGCGAGAGTAAATGGTGTGGAATTTTCCCGACGTGCCCTGTTCCCAGAAAAATGCTCATAACTCCCTCACCGGAGGTCGGATCTGGACGATTTTTACGTCGTTGGAAAGCTTACTCGAGGAGCTTTCAAAACGGATCAGGAAATTTCTGATTCTGAGGCCTTCTGGTGCCCTGAAAGGACACCGGAAGCCTTCGATCCTCGTTTCTCGATCTCGGTGGTCGGTCTTTCGAAATCGCGTGGTGCAGATAAAACGCGCGTAACTCCCTCGTTACATGTCGGATTGGGTCGATTTTTACTTCATTGGAAAGGCGAGTCAGTGCTCTTCGAAATCCTTCAGGAAGCGTCGCATTCCGAGGCCGTTTGGGCCTCCAAAAGTGGGGCGAGAGTAAATGGTGTGGAATTTTCCCGACGTGCCCTGTTCCCAGAAAAATGCTCATAACTCCCTCACCGGAGGTCGGATCTGGACGATTTTTACGTCGTTGGAAAGCTTACTCGAGGAGCTTTCAAAACGGATCAGGACATTTCTGATTCTGAGGCCTTCTGGTGCCCCGAAAGGACACCGGAAGCCTTTGATCCTCGTTTCTCGATCTCGGTGGTCCGTCTTTCAAAATCGCGTGGTGCGGATAAAATGCGCGTAACTCCCTCGTTACATGTCAGATTGGGTAGATTTTTACTTCATTGGAAAGCCGAGTCAGTGCTCTTCGAAATCCTTCAGGAAGCGTCGCATTCCGAGGCCGTTTGGGCCTCCAAAAGTGGGACGAGAGTAAATGGTGCGGAATTTTCCCGACGTGCCCTGTTCCCAGAAAAACGCTCATAACTCCCTCACCGGAGGTCGGATCTGGACGATTTTTACGTCGTTGGAAAGCTTACTCGAGGAGCTTTCAAAACGGTTGAGGACATTTTTGATTCTGAGGTCGTCTGGTGCCCCGAAAGGACACCGGAAGCCTTCGATCCTCGTTTCTCGATCTCGGGGGTCGGTCTTTCGAAATCGCGTGGTGCGGATAAAACGCGCGTAACTCCCTCGTTACATGTCGGATTGGGTCGATTTTTACTTCATTGGAAAGGCGAGTCAGTGCTCTTCGAAATCCTTCAGGAAGCGTCGCATTCCGAGGCCGTTTGGGCCTCCAAAAGTGGGGCGAGAGTAAATGGTACGGAATTTTCCCGACGTGCCCTGTTCCCAGAAAAATGCTCATAACTCCCTCACCGGAGGTCGGATCTGGACGATTTTTACGTCGTTGGAAAGCTTACTCGAGGAGCTTTCAAAATGGATCAGGACATTTCTGATTCCGAGGCCATCTGGTACCCCAAAAGGACACCGGAAGCCTTCGATCCTCGTTTCTCGATCTCGGTGGTCGGTCTTTCGAAATCGCGTGGTGCGGATAAAACGCGCGTAACTCCCTCGTTACATGTCGGATTGGGTTGATTTTTACTTCATTGGAAAGGCGAGTCAGTGCTCTTCGAAATCCTTCAGGAAGCGTCGCATTCCGAGGCCGTTTGGGCCTCCAAAAGTGGGGCGAGAGTAAATGGTGCGGAATTTTCCCGACGTGCCCTGTTCCCAGAAAAACGCTCATAACTCCCTCACCGGAGGTCGGATCTGGACGATTTTTACGTCGTTGGAAAGCTTACTCGAGGAGCTTTCAAAACGGATCAGGACATTTCTGATTCTGAGGCCTTCTGGTGCCCTGAAAGGACACCGGAAGCCTTCGATCCTCGTTTCTCGATCTCGGTGGTCGGTCTTTCGAAATCGCGTGGTGCGGATAAAACGCGCGTAACTCCCTCGTTACATGTCGGATTGGGTCGATTTTTACTTCATTGGAAAGGCGAGTCAGTGCTCTTCGAAATCCTTCAGGAAGCGTCGCATTCCGAGGCCGTTTGGGCCTCCAAAAGTGGGGCGAGAGTAAATGGTGTGGAATTTTCCCGACGTGCCCTGTTCCCAGAAAAATGCTCATAACTCCCTCACTGGAGGTCGGATCTGGACGATTTTTACGTCGTTGGAAAGCTTACTCGAGGAGCTTTCAAAACGGATCAGGACATTTCTCATTCTGAGGCCGTCTGGTGCCCCGAAAGGACACCGGAAGCCTTCGATCCTCGTTTCTCGATCTCGGTGGTCGGTCTTTCGAAATCGCGTGGTGCGGATAAAACGCGCGTAACTCCCTCGTTACATGTCGGATTGGGTCGATTTTTACTTCATTGGAAAGGCGAGTCAGTGCTCTTCGAAATCCTTCAGGAAGCGTCGCATTCCGAGGCCGTTTGGGCCTCCAAAAGTGGGGCGAGAGTAAATGGTGTGGAATTTTCCCGACGTGCCCTGTTCCCAGAAAAATGCTCATAACTCCCTCACTGGAGGTCGGATCTGGACGATTTTTACGTCGTTGGAAAGCTTACTCGAGGAGCTTTCAAAACGGATCAGGACATTTCTCATTCTGAGGCCGTCTGGTGCCCCGAAAGGACACCGGAAGCCTTCGATCCTCGTTTCTCGATCTCGGTGGTCAGTCTTTCGAAATCGCGTGGTGCGGATAAAATGCGCGTAACTCCCTCGTTACATGTCGGATTGGGTAGATTTTTACTTCATTGGAAAGGCGAGTCAGTGCTCTTCGAAATCCTTCAGGAAGCGTCGCATTCCGAGGCCGTTTGGGCCTCCAAAAGTGGGGCGAGAGTAAATGGTGTGGAATTTTCCCGACGTGCCCTGTTCCCAGAAAAATGCTCATAACTCCCTCACCGGAGGTCGGATCTGGACGATTTTTACGTCGTTGGAAAGCTTACTCGAGGAGCTTTCAAAACGGATCAGGACATTTCTGATTCTGAGGCCGTCTGGTGCCCCGAAAGGACACCGGAAGCCTTCGATCCTCGTTTCTCGATCTCGGTGGTCAGTCTTTCGAAATCGCGTGGTGCGGATAAAATGCACGTAACTCCCTCGTTACATGTCGGATTGGGTAGATTTTTACTTCATTGGAAAGGCGAGTCAATGCTCTTCGAAATCCTTCAGGAAGCGTCGCATTCCGAGGCCGTTTGGGCCTCCAAAAGTGGGACGAGAGTAAATGGTGCGGAATTTTCCCGACATGCCCTGTTCCCAGAAAAACGCTCATAACTCCCTCACTGGAGGTCGGATCTGGACGATTTTTACGTCGTTGGAAAGCTTACTCGAGGAACTTTCAAAACGGATCAGGACATTTCTGATTCCGAGGCCGTCTGGTGCCCCGAAAGGACACCGGAAGCCTTCGATCCTCGTTTCTCGATCTCGGTGGTCGGTCTTTCGAAATCGCGTGGTGCGGATAAAACGCGCGTAACTCCCTCGTTACATGTCGGATTGGCTCGATTTTTACTTCATTGGAAAGGCAAGTCAGTGCTCTTCGAAATCCTTCAGGAAGCGTCGCATTCTGAGGCCGTTTGGGCCTCCAAAAGTGGGGCAAGAGTAAATGGTGCGGAATTTTCCCGACGTGCCCTATTCCCAGAAAAACGCTCATAACTCCCTCACCGGAGGTCGGATCTGGACGATTTTTACGTCGTTGGAAAGCTTACTCGAGGAGCTTTCAAAACGGATCAGGACATTTCTGATTCTGAGGCCTTCTGGTGCCCTGAAAGGACACCGGAAGCCTTCGATCCTCGTTTCTCGATCTCGGTGGTCGGTCTTTCGAAATCGCGTGGTGCGGATAAAACGCGCGTAACTCCCTCGTTACATGTCGGATTGGGTCGATTTTTACTTCATTGGAAAGGCGAGTCAGTGCTCTTCGAAATCCTTCAGGAAGCGTCGCATTCCGAGGCCGTTTGGGCCTCCAAAAGTGGGGCGAGAGTAAATGGTGTGGAATTTTCCCGACGTGCCCTGTTCCCAGAAAAATGCTCATAACTCCCTCACGGGAGGTCGGATCTGGACGATTTTTACGTCGTTGGAAAGCTTACTCGAGGAGCTTTCAAAACGGATCAGGACATTTCTAATTCTGAGGCCGTCTGGTGCCCCGAAAGGACACCGGAAGCCTTCGATCCTCATTTCTCGATCTCGGTGGTCGGTCTTTCGAAATCGCGTGGTGCGGATAAAACGCGCGTAACTCCCTCGTTACATGTCGGATTGGGTCGATTTTTACTTCATTGGAAAGGCGAGTCAGTGCTCTTCGAAATCCTTCAGGAAGCGTCGCATTCCGAGGCCGTTTGGGCCTCCAAAAGTGGGGTGAGAGTAAATTGTGCGGAATTTTCCCGACGTGCCCTGTTCCCAGAAAAACGCTCATAACTCCCTCACCGGAGGTCGGATCTGGACGATTTTTACGTCGTTGGAAAGCTTACTCGAGGAGCTTTCAAAACGGATCAGGACATTTCTGATTCTGAGGCCTTCTGGTGCCCTGAAAGGACACCAGAAGCCTTCGATCCTCGTTTCTCGATCTCGGTGGTCGGTCTTTCGAAATCGCGTGGTGCAGATAAAACGCGCGTAACTCCCTCGTTACATGTCGGATTGGGTCGATTTTTACTTCATTGGAAAGGCGAGTCAGTGCTCTTCGAAATCCTTCAGGAAGCGTCGCATTCCGAGGCCGTTTGGGCCTCCAAAAGTGGGGCGAGAGTAAATGGTGTGGAATTTTCCCGACGTGCCCTGTTCCCAGAAAAACGCTCATAACTCCCTCACCGGAGGTCGGATCTGGACGATTTTTACGTCGTTGGAAAGCTTACTCGAGGAGCTTTCAAAACGGATCAGGACATTTCTGATTCTGAGGCCGTCTGGTGCCCCGAAAGGACACCGGAAGCCTTCGATCCTCGTTTCTCGATCTCGGTGGTCCGTCTTTCGAAATCGCGTGGTGCGGATAAAATGCGCGTAACTCCCTCGTTACATGTCGGATTGGGTAGATTTTTACTTCATTGGAAAGGCGAGTCAGTGCTCTTCGAAATCCTTCAGGAAGCGTCGCATTCCGAGGCCGTTTGGGCCTCCAAAAGTGGGACGAGAGTAAATGGTGCGGAATTTTCCCGACGTGCCCTGTTCCCAGAAAAATGCTCATAACTCCCTCACCGGAGGTCGGATCTGGACGATTTTTACGTCGTTGGAAAGCTTACTCGAGGAGCTTTCAAAACGGTTGAGGACATTTTTGATTCTGAGGTCGTCTGGTGCCCCGAAAGGACACCGGAAGGCTTCGATCCTGGTTTCTCGATCTCGGTGGTCGGTCTTTCGAAATCGCGTGGTGCGGATAAAACGCGCGTAACTCCCTCGTTACATGTCGGATTGGGTCGATTTTTACTTCATTGGAAAGGCGAGTCAGTGCTCTTCGAAATCCTTCAGGAAGCGTCGTATTCCGAGGCCGTTTGGGCCTCCAAAAGTGGGGCGAGAGTAAATGGTATGAAATTTTCCCGACGTGCCCTGTTCCCAGAAAAATGCTCATAACTCCCTCACCGGAGGTCGGATCTGGACGATTTTTACGTCGTTGGAAAGCTTACTCGAGGAGCTTTCAAAATGGATCAGGACATTTCTGATTCCGAGGCCATCTGGTACCCCGAAAGGACACCGGAAGCCTTCGATCCTCGTTTCTCGATCTCGGTGGTCGGTCTTTCGAAATCGCGTGGTGCGGATAAAACGCGCGTAACTCCCTCGTTACATGTCGGATTGGGTTGATTTTTACTTCATTGGAAAGGCGAGTCAGTGCTCTTCGAAATCCTTCAGGAAGCGTCGCATTCCGAGGCCGTTTGGGCCTCCAAAAGTGGGGCGAGAGTAAATGGTGCGGAATTTTCCCGACGTGCCCTGTTCCCAGAAAAACGCTCATAACTCCCTCACCGGAGGTCGGATCTGGACGATTTTTACGTCGTTGGAAAGCTTACTCGAGGAGCTTGCAAAACGGATCAGGACATTTCTGATTCTGAGGCCTTCTGGTGCCCTGAAAGGACACCGGAAGCCTTCGATCCTCGTTTCTCGATCTCGGTGGTCGGTCTTTCGAAATCGCGTGGTGCGGATAAAACGCGCGTAACTCCCTCGTTACATGTCGGATTGGGTCGATTTTTACTTCATTGGAAAGGCGAGTCAGTGCTCTTCGAAATCCTTCAGGAAGCGTCGCATTCCGAGGCCGTTTGGGCCTCCAAAAGTGGGGCGAGAGTAAATGGTGTGGAATTTTCCCGACGTGCCCTGTTCCCAGAAAAATGCTCATAACTCCCTCACTGGAGGTCGGATCTGGACGATTTTTACGTCGTTGGAAAGCTTACTCGAGGAGCTTTCAAAACGGATCAGGACATTTCTAATTCTGAGGCCGTCTGGTGCCCCGAAAGGACACCGGAAGCCTTCGATCCTCGTTTCTCGATCTCGGTGGTCAGTCTTTCGAAATCGCGTGGTGCGGATAAAATGCGCGTAACTCCCTCGTTACATGTCGGATTGGGTAGATTTTTACTTCATTGGAAAGGCGAGTCAGTGCTCTTCGAAATCCTTCAGGAAGCGTCGCATTCCGAGGCCGTTTGGGCCTCCAAAAGTGGGGCGAGAGTAAATGGTGTGGAATTTTCCCGACGTGCCCTGTTCCCAGAAAAATGCTCATAACTCCCTCACCGGAGGTCGGATCTGGACGATTTTTACGTCGTTGGAAAGCTTACTCGAGGAGCTTTCAAAATGGATCAGGACATTTCTGATTCCGAGGCCATCTGGTACCCCGAAAGGACACCGGAAGCCTTCGATCCTCGTTTCTCGATCTCGGTGGTCGGTCTTTCGAAATCGCGTGGTGCGGATAAAACGCGCGTAACTCCCTCGTTACATGTCGGATTGGGTTGATTTTTACTTCATTGGAAAGGCGAGTCAGTGCTCTTCGAAATCCTTCAGGAAGCGTCGCATTCCGAGGCCGTTTGGGCCTCCAAAAGTGGGGCGAGAGTAAATGGTGTGGAATTTTCCCGACGTGCCCTGTTCCCAGAAAAATGCTCATAACTCCCTCACCGGAGGTCGGATCTGGACGATTTTTACGTCGTTGGAAAGCTTACTCGAGGAGCTTTCAAAATGGATCAGGACATTTCTGATTCTGAGGCCGTCTGGTGCCCCGAAAGGACACCGGAAGCCTTCGATCCTCGTTTCTCGATCTCGGTGGTCAGTCTTTCGAAATCGCGTGGTGCGGATAAAATGCGCGTAACTCCCTCGTTACATGTCAGATTGGGTAGATTTTTACTTCATTGGAAAGGCGAGTCAGTGCTCTTCGAAATCCTTCAGGAAGCGTCGCATTCCGAGGCCGTTTGGGCCTCCAAAAGTGGGGCGAGAGTAAATGGTGTGGAATTTTCCCGACGTGCCCTGTTCCCAGAAAAATGCTCATAACTCCCTCACTGGAGGTCGGATCTGGACGATTTTTACGTCGTTGGAAAGCTTACTCGAGGAGCTTTCAAAACGGATCAGGACATTTCTAATTCTGAGGCCGTCTGGTGCCCCGAAAGGACACCGGAAGCCTTCGATCCTCGTTTCTCGATCTCGGTGGTCAGTCTTTCGAAATCGCGTGGTGCGGATAAAATGCGCGTAACTCCCTCGTTACATGTCGGATTGGGTAGATTTTTACTTCATTGGAAAGGCGAGTCAGTGCTCTTCGAAATCCTTGAGGAAGCGTCGCATTCCGAGGCCGTTTGGGCCTCCAAAAGTGGGACGAGAGTAAATGGTGCGGAATTTTCCCGACGTGCCCTGTTCCCAGAAAAACGCTCATAACTCCCTCACCGGAGGTCGGATCTGGACGATTTTTACGTCGTTGGAAAGCTTACTCGAGGAGCTTTCAAAACGGATGAGGACATTTCTGATTCTGAGGCCTTCTGGTGCCCTGAAAGGACACCGGAAGCCTTCGATCCTCGTTTCTCGATCTCGGTGGTCGGTCTTTCGAAATCGCGTGGTGCGGATAAAACGCGCGTAACTCCCTCGTTACATGTCGGATTGGGTCGATTTTTACTTCATTGGAAAGGCGAGTCAGTGCTCTTCGAAATCCTTCAGGAAGCGTCGCATTCCGAGGCCGTTTGGGCCTCCAAAAGTGGGGCGAGAGTAAATGGTGCGGAATTTTCCCGACGTGCCCTGTTCCAAGAAAAACGCTCATAACTCCCTCACCGGAGGTCGGATCTGGACGATTTTTACGTCGTTGGAAAGCTTACTCGAGGAGCTTTCAAAAAGGATGAGGACATTTCTGATTCTGAGGTCGTCTGGTGCCCCGAAAGGACACCGGAAGGCTTCGATCCTCGTTTCTCGATCTCGGTGGTCGGTCTTTCGAAATCGCGTGGTGCGGATAAAACGCGCGTAACTCCCTCGTTACATGTCGGATTGGGTCGATTTTTACTTCATTGGAAAGGCGAGTCAGTGCTCTTCGAAATCCTTCAGGAAGCGTCGCATTCCGAGGCCGTTTGGGCCTCCAAAAGTGGGGCGAGAGTAAATGGTGTGGAATTTTCCCGACGTGCCCTGTTCCCAGAAAAATGCTCATAACTCCCTCACCGGAGGTCGGATCTGGACGATTTTTATGTCGTTGGAAAGCTTACTCGAGGAGCTTTCAAAAAGGATGAGGACATTTCTGATTCTGAGGTCGTCTGGTGCCCCGAAAGGACACCGGAAGGCTTCGATCCTCGTTTCTCGATCTCGGTGGTCGGTCTTTCGAAATCGCGTGGTGCGGATAAAACGCGCGTAACTCCCTCGTTACATGTCGGATTGGGTCGATTTTTACTTCATTGGAAAGGCGAGTCAGTGCTCTTCGAAATCCTTCAGGAAGCGTCGCATTCCGAGGCCGTTTGGGCCTCCAAAAGTGGGGCGAGAGTAAATGGTGTGGAATTTTCCCGACGTGCCCTGTTCCCAGAAAAATGCTCATAACTCCCTCACCGGAGGTCGGATCTGGACGATTTTTACGTCGTTGGAAAGCTTACTCGAGGAGCTTTCAAAACGGTTGAGGACATTTCTGATTCCGAGGCCGTCTGGTGCCCCGAAAGGACACCGGAAGCCTTCGATCCTTGTTTCTCGATCTCGGTGGTCGGTCTTTCAAAATCGCGTGGTGCGGATAAAATGCGCGTAACTCCCTCATTACATGTCGGATTGGGTAGATTTTTACTTCATTGGAAAGGCGAGTCAGTGCTCTTCGAAATCCTTCAGGAAGCGTCGCATTCCGAGGCCGTTTGGGCCTCCAAAAGTGGGGCGAGAGTAAATGGTGTGGAATTTTCCCGACGTGCCCTGTTCCCAGAAAAATGCTCATAACTCCCTCACCGGAGGTCGGATCTGGACGATTTTTACGTCGTTGGAAAGCTTACTCGAGGAGCTTTCAAAACGGATCAGGACATTTCTGATTCTGAGGCCTTCTGGTGCCCTGAAAGGACACCGGAAGCCTTCGATCCTCGTTTCTCGATCTCGGTGGTCGGTCTTTCGAAATCGCGTGGTGCGGATAAAACGCGCGTAACTCCCTCGTTACATGTCGGATTGGGTCGATTTTTACTTCATTGGAAAGGCGAGTCAGTGCTCTTCGAAATCCTTCAGGAAGCGTCGCATTCTGAGGCCGTTTGGGCCTCCAAAAGTGGGGCGAGAGTAAATGGTGCGGAATTTTCCCGACGTGCCCTGTTCCCAGAAAAATGCTCATAACTCCCTCACCGGAGGTCGGATCTGGACGATTTTAACGTCGTTGGAAAGCTTACTCGAGGAGCTTTCAAAACGGATCAGGACATTTCTGATTCCGAGGCCGTCTGGTGCCCCGAAAGGACACCGGAAGCCTTCGATCCTCGTTTCTCGATCTCGGTGGTCGGTCTTTCGAAATCGCGTGGTGCGGATAAAATACGCGTAACTCCCTCATTACATGTCGGATTGGGTAGATTTTTACTTCATTGGAAAGGCGAGTCAGTGCTCTTCGAAATCCTTCAGGAAGCGTCGCATTCCGAGGCCGTTTGGGCCTCCAAAAGTGGGACGAGAGTAAATGGTGCGGAATTTTCCTGACGTGCCCTGTTCCCAGAAAAATGCTCATAACTCCCTCACCGGAGGTCGGATCTGGACGATTTTTACGTCGTAGGAAAGCTTACTCGAGGAACTTTCAAAACGGATCAGGACATTTCTGATTCTGAGGTCGTCTGGTGCCCCGAAAGGACACCGGAAGGCTTCGATCCTCGTTTCTCGATCTCGGTGGTCGGTCTTTCGAAATCGCGTGGTGCGGATAAAACGCGCGTAACTCCCTCGTTACATGTCGGATTGGGTCGATTTTTACTTCATTGGAAAGGCGAGTCAGTGCTCTTCGAAATCCTTCAGGAAGCGTCGCATTCCGAGGCCGTTTGGGCCTCCAAAAGTGGGGCGAGAGTAAATGGTGTGGAATTTTCCCGACATGCCCTGTTCCCAGAAAAACGCTCATAACTCCCTCACCGGAGGTCGGATCTGGACGATTTTTACGTCGTTGGAAAGCTTACTCGAGGAGCTTTCAAAACGGATCAGGACATTTCTAATTCTGAGGCCGTCTGGTGCCCCGAAAGGACACCGGAAGCCTTCGATCCTCGTTTCTCGATCTCGGTGGTCAGTCTTTCGAAATCGCGTGGTGCGGATAAAATGCGCGTAACTCCCTCGTTACATGTCGGATTGGGTAGATTTTTACTTCATTGGAAAGGCGAGTCAGTGCTCTTCGAAATCCTTGAGGAAGCGTCGCATTCCGAGGCCGTTTGGGCCTCTAAAAGTGGGGCGAGAGTAAATGGTGTGGAATTTTCCCGACGTGCCCTGTTCCCAGAAAAATGCTCATAACTCCCTCACCGGAGGTCGGATCTGGACGATTTTTACGTCGTTGGAAAGCTTACTCGAGGAGCTTTCAAAACGGATCAGGACATTTCTGATTCCGAGGCCGTCTGGTGCCCCGAAAAGACACCGGAAGCCTTCGATCCTCGTTTCTCGATCTCGGTGGTCGGTCTTTCGAAATCGCGTGGTGCGGATAAAATGCGCGTAACTCCCTCGTTACATGTCGGATTGGGTAGATTTTTACTTCATTGGAAAGGCGAGTCAGTGCTCTTCGAAATCCTTCAGGAAGCGTCGCATTCCGAGGCCGTTTGGGCCTCCAAAAGTGGGACGAGAGTAAATGGTGCGGAATTTTCCCGACGTGCCCTGTTCCCAGAAAAATGCTCATAACTCCCTCACCGGAGGTCGGATCTGGACGATTTTTACGTCGTTGGAAAGCTTACTCGAGGAGCTTTCAAAACGGATGAGGACATTTCTGATTCTGAGGTCGTCTGGTGCCCCGAAAGGACACCGGAAGGCTTCGATCCTCGTTTCTCGATCTCGGTGGTCGGTCTTTCGAAATCGCGTGGTGCGGATAAAACGCGCGTAACTCCCTCGTTACATGTCGGATTGGGTCGATTTTTACTTCATTGGAAAGGCGAGTCAGTGCTCTTCGAAATCCTTCAGGAAGCGTCGCATTCCGAGGCCGTTTGGGCCTCCAAAAGTGGGGCGTGAGTAAATGGTGCGGAATTTTCCCGACGTGCCCTGTTCCCAGAAAAACGCTCATAACTCCCTCACCGGAGGTCGGATCTGGACGATTTTTACGTCGTTGGAAAGCTTACTCGAGGAGCTTTCAAAACGGATCAGGACATTTCTGATTCCGAGGCCGTCTGGTGCCCCGAAAAGACACCGGAAGCCTTCGATCCTCGTTTCTCGATCTCGGTGGTCGGTCTTTCGAAATCGCGTGGTGCGGATAAAATGCGCGTAACTCCCTCGTTACATGTCGGATTGGGTAGATTTTTACTTCATTGGAAAGGCGAGTCAGTGCTCTTCGAAATCCTTCAGGAAGCGTCGCATTCCGAGGCCGTTTGGGCCTCCAAAAGTGGGACGAGAGTAAATGGTGCGGAATTTTCCCGACGTGCCCTGTTCCCAGAAAAATGCTCATAACTCCCTCACCGGAGGTCGGATCTGGACGATTTTTACGTCGTTGGAAAGCTTACTCGAGGAGCTTTCAAAACGGATGAGGACATTTCTGATTCTGAGGTCGTCTGGTGCCCCGAAAGGACACCGGAAGGCTTCGATCCTCGTTTCTCGATCTCGGTGGTCGGTCTTTCGAAATCGCGTGGTGCGGATAAAACGCGCGTAACTCCCTCGTTACATGTCGGATTGGGTCGATTTTTACTTCATTGGAAAGGCGAGTCAGTGCTCTTCGAAATCCTTCAGGAAGCGTCGCATTCCGAGGCCGTTTGGGCCTCCAAAAGTGGGGCGTGAGTAAATGGTGCGGAATTTTCCCGACGTGCCCTGTTCCCAGAAAAACGCTCATAACTCCCTCACCGGAGGTCGGATCTGGACGATTTTTACGTCGTTGGAAAGCTTACTCGAGGAGCTTTCAAAACGGATCAGGACATTTCTGATTCTGAGGCCGTCTGGTGCCCCGAAAGGACACCGGAAGCCTTCGATCCTCGTTTCTCGATCTCGGTGGTCAGTCTTTTGAAATCGCGTGGTGCGGATAAAATGCGCGTAACTCCCTCGTTACATGTCGGATTGGGTAGATTTTTACTTCATTGGAAAGGCGAGTCAGTGCTCTTCGAAATCCTTCAGGAAGCGTCGCATTCCGAGGCCGTTTGGGCCTCCAAAAGTGGGGCGAGAGTAAATGGTGTGGAATTTTCCCGACGTGCCCTGTTCCCAGAAAAATGCTCATAACTCCCTCACCGGAGGTCGGATCTGGACGATTTTTACGTCGTTGGAAAGCTTACTCGAGGAGCTTTCAAAACGGATCAGGACATTTCTGATTCTGAGGCCGTCTGGTGCCCCGAAAGGACACCGGAAGCCTTCGATCCTCGTTTCTCGATCTCGGTGGTCAGTCTTTCGAAATCGCGTGGTGCGGATAAAATGCGCGTAACTCCCTCGTTACATGTCGGATTGGGTAGATTTTTACTTCATTGGAAAGGCGAGTCAGTGCTCTTCGAAATCCTTCAGGAAGCGTCGCATTCCGAGGCCGTTTGGGCCTCCAAAAGTGGGATGAGAGTAAATGGTGCGGAATTTTCCCGACGTGCCCTGTTCCCAGAAAAACGCTCATAACTCCCTCACCGGAGGTCGGATCTGGACGATTTTTACGTCGTTGGAAAGCTTACTCGAGGAGCTTTCAAAACGGATGAGGACATTTCTGATTCTGAGGCCTTCTAGTGCCCTGAAAGGACACCGGAAGCCTTCGATCCTCGTTTCTCGATCTCGGTGGTCGGTCTTTCGAAATCGCGTGGTGCGGATAAAACGCGCGTAACTCCCTCGTTACATGTCGGATTGGGTCGATTTTTACTTCATTGGAAAGGCGAGTCAGTGCTCTTCGAAATCCTTCAGGAAGCGTCGCATTCCGAGGCCGTTTGGGCCTCCAAAAGTGGGGCAAGAGTAAATGGTGTGGAATTTTCCCGACGTGCCCTGTTCCCAGAAAAATGCTCATAACTCCCTCACCGGAGGTCGGATCTGGACGATTTTTACGTCGTTGGAAAGCTTACTCGAGGAGCTTTCAAAACGGATCAGGACATTTCTGATTCTGAGGCCGTTTGGTGCCCCGAAAGGACACCGGAAGCCTTCGATCCTTGTTTCTTGATCTCGGTGGTCGGTCTTTCGAAATCGCGTGGTGCGGATAAAATGCGCGTAACTAACTCATTACATGTCGGATTGGGTAGATTTTTACTTCATTGGAAAGGCGAGTCAGTGCTCTTCGAAATCCTTCAGGAAGCGTCGCATTCCGAGGCCGTTTGGGCCTCCAAAAGTGGGACGAGAGTAAATGGTGCGGAATTTTCCCGACGTGCCCTGTTCCCAGAAAAATGCTCATAACTCCCTCACCGGAGGTCGGATCTGGACGATTTTTACGTCGTTGGAAAGCTTACTCGAGGAGCTTTCAAAACGGATCAGGACATTTCTGATTCCGAGGCCGTCTGGTGCCCTGAAAGGACACCGAAACCCTTCGATCCTCGTTTCTCGATCTCGGTGGTCGGTCTTTCAAAATCTCGTGGTGCGGATAAAACGCGCGTAACTCCCTCGTTACATGTCGGATTGGGTCGATTTTTACTTCATTGGAAAGGCGAGTCAGTGCTCTTCGAAATCCTTCACGAAGCGTCGCATTCCGAGGCCGTTTGGGCCTCCAAAAGTGGGGCGAGAGTAAATGGTGTGGAATTTTCCCGACGTGCCCTGTTCCCAGAAAAATGCTCATAACTCCCTCACCGGAGGTCGGATCTGGACGATTTTTACGTCGTTGGAAAGCTTACTCGAGGAGCTTTCAAAACGGATCAGGACATTTCTGATTCCGAGGCCTTCTGGTGCCCCGAAAGGACACCAGAAGCCTTCGATCCTCGTTTCTCGATCTCGGTGGTCGGTCTTTCGAAATCGCGTGGTGCGGATAAAATGCGCGTAACTCCCTCGTTACATGTCGGATTGGGTAGATTTTTACTTCATTGGAAAGCCGAGTCAGTGCTCTTCGAAATCCTTCAGGAAGCGTCGCATTCCGAGGCCGTTTGGGCCTCCAAAAGTGGGACGAGAGTAAATGGTGCGGAATTTTCCCGACGTGCCCTGTTCCCAGAAAAATGCTCATAACTCCCTCACCGGAGGTCGGATCTGGACGATTTTTACGTCGTTGGAAAGCTTACTCGAGGAGCTTTCAAAACGGATCAGGACATTTCTGATTCCGAGGCCGTCTGGTGCCCCGAAAGGACACCGGAAGCCTTCGATCCTCGTTTCTCGATCTCGGTGGTCGGTCTTTCGAAATCGCGTGGTGCGGATAAAATACGCGTAACTCCCTCATTACATGTCGGATTGGGTAGATTTTTACTTCATTGGAAAGGCGAGTCAGTGCTCTTCGAAATCCTTCAGGAAGCGTCGCATTCCGAGGCCGTTTGGGCCTCCAAAAGTGGGACGAGAGTAAATGGTGCGGAATTTTCCTGACGTGCCCTGTTCCCAGAAAAATGCTCATAACTCCCTCACCGGAGGTCGGATCTGGACGATTTTTACGTCGTAGGAAAGCTTACTCGAGGAACTTTCAAAACGGATCAGGACATTTCTGATTCTGAGGTCGTCTGGTGCCCCGAAAGGACACCGGAAGGCTTCGATCCTCGTTTCTCGATCTCGGTGGTCGGTCTTTCGAAATCGCGTGGTGCGGATAAAACGCGCGTAACTCCCTCGTTACATGTCGGATTGGGTCGATTTTTACTTCATTGGAAAGGCGAGTCAGTGCTCTTCGAAATCCTTCAGGAAGCGTCGCATTCCGAGGCCGTTTGGGCCTCCAAAAGTGGGGCGAGAGTAAATGGTGTGGAATTTTCCCGACATGCCCTGTTCCCAGAAAAACGCTCATAACTCCCTCACCGGAGGTCGGATCTGGACGATTTTTACGTCGTTGGAAAGCTTACTCGAGGAGCTTTCAAAACGGATCAGGACATTTCTGATTCTGAGGCCGTCTGGTACCCCGAAAGGACACCGGAAGCCTTCGATCCTCGTTTCTCGATCTCGGTGGTCGGTCTTTCGAAATCGCGTGGTGCGGATAAAACGCGCGTAACTCCCTCGTTACATGTCGGATTGGGTTGATTTTTACTTCATTGGAAAGGCGAGTCAGTGCTCTTCGAAATCCTTCAGGAAGCGTCGCATTCCGAGGCCGTTTGGGCCTCCAAAAGTGGGGCGAGAGTAAATGGTGTGGAATTTTCCCGACGTGCCCTGTTCCCAGAAAAATGCTCATAACTCCCTCACCGGAGGTCGGATCTGGACGATTTTTACGTCGTTGGAAAGCTTACTCGAGGAGCTTTCAAAATGGATCAGGACATTTCTGATTCTGAGGCCGTCTGGTGCCCCGAAAGGACACCGGAAGCCTTCGATCCTCGTTTCTCGATCTCGGTGGTCAGTCTTTCGAAATCGCGTGGTGCGGATAAAATGCGCGTAACTCCCTCGTTACATGTCAGATTGGGTAGATTTTTACTTCATTGGAAAGGCGAGTCAGTGCTCTTCGAAATCCTTCAGGAAGCGTCGCATTCCGAGGCCGTTTGGGCCTCCAAAAGTGGGGCGAGAGTAAATGGTGTGGAATTTTCCCGACGTGCCCTGTTCCCAGAAAAATGCTCATAACTCCCTCACTGGAGGTCGGATCTGGACGATTTTTACGTCGTTGGAAAGCTTACTCGAGGAGCTTTCAAAACGGATCAGGACATTTCTAATTCTGAGGCCGTCTGGTGCCCCGAAAGGACACCGGAAGCCTTCGATCCTCGTTTCTCGATCTCGGTGGTCAGTCTTTCGAAATCGCGTGGTGCGGATAAAATGCGCGTAACTCCCTCGTTACATGTCGGATTGGGTAGATTTTTACTTCATTGGAAAGGCGAGTCAGTGCTCTTCGAAATACTTGAGGAAGCGTCGCATTCCGAGGCCGTTTGGGCCTCCAAAAGTGGGACGAGAGTAAATGGTGCGGAATTTTCCCGACGTGCCCTGTTCCCAGAAAAACGCTCATAACTCCCTCACCGGAGGTCGGATCTGGACGATTTTTACGTCGTTGGAAAGCTTACTCGAGGAGCTTTCAAAACGGATGAGGACATTTCTGATTCTGAGGCCTTCTGGTGCCCTGAAAGGACACCGGAAGCCTTCGATCCTCGTTTCTCGATCTCGGTGGTCGGTCTTTCGAAATCGCGTGGTGCGGATAAAACGCGCGTAACTCCCTCGTTACATGTCGGATTGGGTCGATTTTTACTTCATTGGAAAGGCGAGTCAGTGCTCTTCGAAATCCTTCAGGAAGCGTCGCATTCCGAGGCCGTTTGGGCCTCCAAAAGTGGGGCGAGAGTAAATGGTGCGGAATTTTCCCGACGTGCCCTGTTCCAAGAAAAACGCTCATAACTCCCTCACCGGAGGTCGGATCTGGACGATTTTTACGTCGTTGGAAAGCTTACTCGAGGAGCTTTCAAAACGGATCAGGACATTTCTGATTCTGAGGCCGTCTGGTGCCCCGAAAGGACACCGGAAGCCTTCGATCCTCGTTTCTCGATCTCGGTGGTCAGTCTTTCGAAATCGCGTGGTGCGGATAAAATGCGCGTAACTCCCTCGTTACATGTCGGATTGGGTAGATTTTTACTTCATTGGAAAGGCGAGTCAGTGCTCTTCGAAATCCTTCAGGAAGCGTCGCATTCCGAGGCCGTTTGGGCCTCCAAAAGTGGGGCGAGAGTAAATGGTGTGGAATTTTCCCGACGTGCCCTGTTCCCAGAAAAATGCTCATAACTCCCTCACCGGAGGTCGGATCTGGACGATTTTTATGTCGTTGGAAAGCTTACTCGAGGAGCTTTCAAAAAGGATGAGGACATTTCTGATTCTGAGGTCGTCTGGTGCCCCGAAAGGACACCGGAAGGCTTCGATCCTCGTTTCTCGATCTCGGTGGTCGGTCTTTCGAAATCGCGTGGTGCGGATAAAACGCGCGTAACTCCCTCGTTACATGTCGGATTGGGTCGATTTTTACTTCATTGGAAAGGCGAGTCAGTGCTCTTCGAAATCCTTCAGGAAGCGTCGCATTCCGAGGCCGTTTGGGCCTCCAAAAGTGGGGCGAGAGTAAATGGTGTGGAATTTTCCCGACGTGCCCTGTTCCCAGAAAAATGCTCATAACTCCCTCACCGGAGGTCGGATCTGGACGATTTTTACGTCGTTGGAAAGCTTACTCGAGGAGCTTTCAAAACGGTTGAGGACATTTCTGATTCCGAGGCCGTCTGGTGCCCCGAAAGGACACCGGAAGCCTTCGATCCTTGTTTCTCGATCTCGGTGGTCGGTCTTTCAAAATCGCGTGGTGCGGATAAAATGCGCGTAACTCCCTCATTACATGTCGGATTGGGTAGATTTTTACTTCATTGGAAAGGCGAGTCAGTGCTCTTCGAAATCCTTCAGGAAGCGTCGCATTCCGAGGCCGTTTGGGCCTCCAAAAGTGGGGCGAGAGTAAATGGTGTGGAATTTTCCCGACGTGCCCTGTTCCCAGAAAAATGCTCATAACTCCCTCACCGGAGGTCGGATCTGGACGATTTTTACGTCGTTGGAAAGCTTACTCGAGGAGCTTTCAAAACGGATCAGGACATTTCTGATTCTGAGGCCTTCTGGTGCCCTGAAAGGACACCGGAAGCCTTCGATCCTCGTTTCTCGATCTCGGTGGTCGGTCTTTCGAAATCGCGTGGTGCGGATAAAACGCGCGTAACTCCCTCGTTACATGTCGGATTGGGTCGATTTTTACTTCATTGGAAAGGCGAGTCAGTGCTCTTCGAAATCCTTCAGGAAGCGTCGCATTCTGAGGCCGTTTGGGCCTCCAAAAGTGGGGCGAGAGTAAATGGTGCGGAATTTTCCCGACGTGCCCTGTTCCCAGAAAAATGCTCATAACTCCCTCACCGGAGGTCGGATCTGGACGATTTTAACGTCGTTGGAAAGCTTACTCGAGGAGCTTTCAAAACGGATCAGGACATTTCTGATTCCGAGGCCGTCTGGTGCCCCGAAAGGACACCGGAAGCCTTCGATCCTCGTTTCTCGATCTCGGTGGTCGGTCTTTCGAAATCGCGTGGTGCGGATAAAATACGCGTAACTCCCTCATTACATGTCGGATTGGGTAGATTTTTACTTCATTGGAAAGGCGAGTCAGTGCTCTTCGAAATCCTTCAGGAAGCGTCGCATTCCGAGGCCGTTTGGGCCTCCAAAAGTGGGACGAGAGTAAATGGTGCGGAATTTTCCTGACGTGCCCTGTTCCCAGAAAAATGCTCATAACTCCCTCACCGGAGGTCGGATCTGGACGATTTTTACGTCGTAGGAAAGCTTACTCGAGGAACTTTCAAAACGGATCAGGACATTTCTGATTCTGAGGTCGTCTGGTGCCCCGAAAGGACACCGGAAGGCTTCGATCCTCGTTTCTCGATCTCGGTGGTCGGTCTTTCGAAATCGCGTGGTGCGGATAAAACGCGCGTAACTCCCTCGTTACATGTCGGATTGGGTCGATTTTTACTTCATTGGAAAGGCGAGTCAGTGCTCTTCGAAATCCTTCAGGAAGCGTCGCATTCCGAGGCCGTTTGGGCCTCCAAAAGTGGGGCGAGAGTAAATGGTGTGGAATTTTCCCGACATGCCCTGTTCCCAGAAAAACGCTCATAACTCCCTCACCGGAGGTCGGATCTGGACGATTTTTACGTCGTTGGAAAGCTTACTCGAGGAGCTTTCAAAACGGATCAGGACATTTCTAATTCTGAGGCCGTCTGGTGCCCCGAAAGGACACCGGAAGCCTTCGATCCTCGTTTCTCGATCTCGGTGGTCAGTCTTTCGAAATCGCGTGGTGCGGATAAAATGCGCGTAACTCCCTCGTTACATGTCGGATTGGGTAGATTTTTACTTCATTGGAAAGGCGAGTCAGTGCTCTTCGAAATCCTTCAGGAAGCGTCGCATTCCGAGGCCGTTTGGGCCTCTAAAAGTGGGGCGAGAGTAAATGGTGTGGAATTTTCCCGACGTGCCCTGTTCCCAGAAAAATGCTCATAACTCCCTCACCGGAGGTCGGATCTGGACGATTTTTACGTCGTTGGAAAGCTTACTCGAGGAGCTTTCAAAACGGATCAGGACATTTCTGATTCCGAGGCCGTCTGGTGCCCCGAAAAGACACCGGAAGCCTTCGATCCTCGTTTCTCGATCTCGGTGGTCGGTCTTTCGAAATCGCGTGGTGCGGATAAAATGCGCGTAACTCCCTCGTTACATGTCGGATTGGGTAGATTTTTACTTCATTGGAAAGGCGAGTCAGTGCTCTTCGAAATCCTTCAGGAAGCGTCGCATTCCGAGGCCGTTTGGGCCTCCAAAAGTGGGACGAGAGTAAATGGTGCGGAATTTTCCCGACGTGCCCTGTTCCCAGAAAAATGCTCATAACTCCCTCACCGGAGGTCGGATCTGGACGATTTTTACGTCGTTGGAAAGCTTACTCGAGGAGCTTTCAAAACGGATGAGGACATTTCTGATTCTGAGGTCGTCTGGTGCCCCGAAAGGACACCGGAAGGCTTCGATCCTCGTTTCTCGATCTCGGTGGTCGGTCTTTCGAAATCGCGTGGTGCGGATAAAACGCGCGTAACTCCCTCGTTACATGTCGGATTGGGTCGATTTTTACTTCATTGGAAAGGCGAGTCAGTGCTCTTCGAAATCCTTCAGGAAGCGTCGCATTCCGAGGCCGTTTGGGCCTCCAAAAGTGGGGCGTGAGTAAATGGTGCGGAATTTTCCCGACGTGCCCTGTTCCCAGAAAAACGCTCATAACTCCCTCACCGGAGGTCGGATCTGGACGATTTTTACGTCGTTGGAAAGCTTACTCGAGGAGCTTTCAAAACGGATCAGGACATTTCTGATTCTGAGGCCGTCTGGTGCCCCGAAAGGACACCGGAAGCCTTCGATCCTCGTTTCTCGATCTCGGTGGTCAGTCTTTTGAAATCGCGTGGTGCGGATAAAATGCGCGTAACTCCCTCGTTACATGTCGGATTGGGTAGATTTTTACTTCATTGGAAAGGCGAGTCAGTGCTCTTCGAAATCCTTCAGGAAGCGTCGCATTCCGAGGCCGTTTGGGCCTCCAAAAGTGGGGCGAGAGTAAATGGTGTGGAATTTTCCCGACGTGCCCTGTTCCCAGAAAAATGCTCATAACTCCCTCACCGGAGGTCGGATCTGGACGATTTTTACGTCGTTGGAAAGCTTACTCGAGGAGCTTTCAAAACGGATCAGGACATTTCTGATTCTGAGGCCGTCTGGTGCCCCGAAAGGACTCCGGAAGCCTTCGATCCTCGTTTCTCGATCTCGGTGGTCAGTCTTTCGAAATCGCGTGGTGCGGATAAAATGCGCGTAACTCCCTCGTTACATGTCGGATTGGGTAGATTTTTACTTCATTGGAAAGGCGAGTCAGTGCTCTTCGAAATCCTTCAGGAAGCGTCGCATTCCGAGGCCGTTTGGGCCTCCAAAAGTGGGATGAGAGTAAATGGTGCGGAATTTTCCCGACGTGCCCTGTTCCCAGAAAAACGCTCATAACTCCCTCACCGGAGGTCGGATCTGGACGATTTTTACGTCGTTGGAAAGCTTACTCGAGGAGCTTTCAAAACGGATGAGGACATTTCTGATTCTGAGGCCTTCTAGTGCCCTGAAAGGACACCGGAAGCCTTCGATCCTCGTTTCTCGATCTCGGTGGTCGGTCTTTCGAAATCGCGTGGTGCGGATAAAACGCGCGTAACTCCCTCGTTACATGTCGGATTGGGTCGATTTTTACTTCATTGGAAAGGCGAGTCAGTGCTCTTCGAAATCCTTCAGGAAGCGTCGCATTCCGAGGCCGTTTGGGCCTCCAAAAGTGGGGCGAGAGTAAATGGTGTGGAATTTTCCCGACGTGCCCTGTTCCCAGAAAAATGCTCATAACTCCCTCACCGGAGGTCGGATCTGGACGATTTTTACGTCGTTGGAAAGCTTACTCGAGGAGCTTTCAAAACGGATCAGGACATTTCTGATTCTGAGGCCGTTTGGTGCCCCGAAAGGACACCGGAAGCCTTCGATCCTTGTTTCTTGATCTCGGTGGTCGGTCTTTCGAAATCGCGTGGTGCGGATAAAATGCGCGTAACTAACTCATTACATGTCGGATTGGGTAGATTTTTACTTCATTGGAAAGGCGAGTCAGTGCTCTTCGAAATCCTTCAGGAAGCGTCGCATTCCGAGGCCGTTTGGGCCTCCAAAAGTGGGACGAGAGTAAATGGTGCGGAATTTTCCCGACGTGCCCTGTTCCCAGAAAAATGCTCATAACTCCCTCACCGGAGGTCGGATCTGGACGATTTTTACGTCGTTGGAAAGCTTACTCGAGGAGCTTTCAAAACGGATCAGGACATTTCTGATTCCGAGGCCGTCTGGTGCCCTGAAAGGACACCGAAACCCTTCGATCCTCGTTTCTCGATCTCGGTGGTCGGTCTTTCAAAATCTCGTGGTGCGGATAAAACGCGCGTAACTCCCTCGTTACATGTCGGATTGGGTCGATTTTTACTTCATTGGAAAGGCGAGTCAGTGCTCTTCGAAATCCTTCACGAAGCGTCGCATTCCGAGGCCGTTTGGGCCTCCAAAAGTGGGGCGAGAGTAAATGGTGTGGAATTTTCCCGACGTGCCCTGTTCCCAGAAAAATGCTCATAACTCCCTCACCGGAGGTCGGATCTGGACGATTTTTACGTCGTTGGAAAGCTTACTCGAGGAGCTTTCAAAACGGATCAGGACATTTCTGATTCCGAGGCCGTTTGGTGCCCCGAAAGGACACCGGAAGCCTTCAATCCTTGTTTCTTGATCTCGGTGGTCGGTCTTTCGAAATCGCGTGGTGCGGATAAAATGCGCGTAACTAACTCATTACATGTCGGATTGGGTAGATTTTTACTTCATTGGAAAGGCGAGTCAGTGCTCTTCGAAATCCTTCAGGAAGCGTCGCATTCCGAGGCCGTTTGGGCCTCCAAAAGTGGGACGAGAGTAAATGGTGCGGAATTTTCCCGACGTGCCCTGTTCCCAGAAAAATGCTCATAACTCCCTCACCGGAGGTCGGATCTGGACGATTTTTACGTCGTTGGAAAGCTTACTCGAGGAGCTTTCAAAACGGATCAGGACATTTCTGATTCCGAGGCCGTCTGGTGCCCTGAAAGGACACCGAAACCCTTCGATCCTCGTTTCTCGATCTCGGTGGTCGGTCTTTCAAAATCTCGTGGTGCGGATAAAACGCGCGTAACTCCCTCGTTACATGTCGGATTGGGTCGATTTTTACTTCATTGGAAAGGCGAGTCAGTGCTCTTCGAAATCCTTCACGAAGCGTCGCATTCCGAGGCCGTTTGGGCCTCCAAAAGTGGGGCGAGAGTAAATGGTGTGGAATTTTCCCGACGTGCCCTGTTCCCAGAAAAATGCTCATAACTCCCTCACCGGAGGTCGGATCTGGACGATTTTTACGTCGTTGGAAAGCTTACTCGAGGAGCTTTCAAAACGGATCAGGACATTTCTGATTCCGAGGCCTTCTGGTGCCCCGAAAGGACACCGGAAGCCTTCGATCCTCGTTTCTCGATCTCGGTGGTCGGTCTTTCGAAATCGCGTGGTGCGGATAAAATGCGCGTAACTCCCTCGTTACATGTCGGATTGGGTAGATTTTTACTTCATTGGAAAGCCGAGTCAGTGCTCTTCGAAATCCTTCAGGAAGCGTCGCATTCCGAGGCCGTTTGGGCCTCCAAAAGTGGGACGAGAGTAAATGGTGCGGAATTTTCCCGACGTGCCCTGTTCCCAGAAAAATGCTCATAACTCCCTCACCGGAGGTCGGATCTGGACGATTTTTACGTCGTTGGAAAGCTTACTCGAGGAGCTTTCAAAACGGATCAGGACATTTCTGATTCCGAGGCCGTCTGGTGCCCCGAAAGGACACCGGAAGCCTTCGATCCTCGTTTCTCGATCTCGGTGGTCGGTCTTTCGAAATCGCGTGGTGCGGATAAAATGCGCGTAACTCCCTCGTTACATGTCAGATTGGGTAGATTTTTACTTCATTGGAAAGGCGAGTCAGTGCTCTTCGAAATCCTTCAGGAAGCGTCGCATTCCGAGGCCGTTTGGGCCTCCAAAAGTGGGGCGAGAGTAAATGGTGTGGAATTTTCCCGACGTGCCCTGTTCCCAGAAAAATGCTCATAACTCCCTCACCGGAGGTCGGATCTGGACGATTTTTACGTCGTTGGAAAGCTTACTCGAGGAGCTTTCAAAATGGATCAGGACATTTCTGATTCTGAGGCCGTCTGGTGCCCCGAAAGGACACCGGAATCCTTCGATCCTCGTTTCTCGATCTCGGTGGTCAGTCTTTCGAAATCGCGTGGTGCGGATAAAATGCGCGTAACTCCCTCGTTACATGTCGGATTGGGTAGATTTTTACTTCATTGGAAAGGCGAGTCAGTGCTCTTCGAAATCCTTCAGGAAGCGTCGCATTCCGAGGCCGTTTGGGCCTCCAAAAGTTGGACGAGAGTAAATGGTGCGGAATTTTCCCGACATGCCCTGTTCCCAGAAAAACGCTCATAACTCCCTCACCGGAGGTTGGATCTGGACGATTTTTACGTCGTTGGAAAGCTTACTCGAGGAGCTTTCAAAACGGATCAGGACATTTCTGATTCTGAGGCCGTCTGGTGCCCCGAAAGGACACCGAAAGCCTTCGATCCTCGTTTCTCGATCTCGGTGGTCGGTCTTTCGAAATCGCGTGGTGCGGATAAAACGCGCGTAACTCCCTCGTTACATGTCGGATTGGGTCGATTTTTACTTCATTGGAAAGGCGAGTCAGTGCTCTTCGAAATTCTTCAGGAAGCGTCGCATTCCGAGGCCGTTTGGGCCTCCAAAAGTGGGGCGAGAGTAAATGGTGTGGAATTTTCCCGACGTGCCCTGTTCCCAGAAAAATGCTCATAACTCCCTCACCGGAAGTCGGATCTGGACGATTTTTTCGTCGTTGGAAAGCTTACTCGAGGAGCTTTCAAAATGGATCAGGACATTTCTGATTCCGAGGCCGTCTGGTGCCCTGAAAGGACACCGGAAGCCTTCGATCCTCGTTTCTCGATCTCGGTGGTCGGTCTTTCGAAATCGCGTGGTGCGGATAAAACGCGCGTAACTCCCTCGTTACATGTCGGATTGGGTCGATTTTTACTTCATTGAAAAGGCGAGTCAGTGCTATTCGAAATCCTTCAGGAAGCGTCGCATTCCGAGGCCGTTTGGGCCTCCAAAAGTGGGGCGAGAGTAAATGGTGTGGAATTTTCCCGACGTGCCCTGTTCCCAGAAAAATGCTCATAACTCCCTCACCGGAGGTCGGATCTGGACGATTTTTACGTCGTTGGAAAGCTTACTCGAGGAGCTTTCAAAACGGATCAGGACATTTCTGATTCTGAGGCCGTCTGGTGCCCCGAAAGGAC
Organism: Magnolia kwangsiensis; assembly: GCA_037074715.1. Lineage (NCBI taxonomy): Eukaryota > Viridiplantae > Streptophyta > Magnoliopsida > Magnoliales > Magnoliaceae > Magnolia > Magnolia kwangsiensis. Next base: position 509,241 of record CM073583.1, read on the forward strand.
ACCGGAAGCCTTCGATCCTCGTTTCTCGATCTCGGTGGTCAGTCTTTGAAAATCGCGTGGTGCGGATAAAATGCGCGTAACTCCCTCGTTACATGTCGGATTGGGTAGATTTTTACTTCATTGGAAAGGCGAGTCAGTGCTCTTCGAAATCCTTCAGGAAGCGTCGCATTCCGAGGCCGTTTGGGCCTCCAAAAGTGGGGCGAGAGTAAATGGTGTGGAATTTTCCCGACGTGCCCTGTTCCCAGAAAAATGCTCATAACTCCCTCACCGGAGGTCGGATCTGGACGATTTTTACGTCGTTGGAAAGCTTACTCGAGGAGCTTTCAAAACAGATCAGGACATTTCTGATTCTGAGGCCGTCTGGTGCCCCGAAAGGACACCGGAAGCCTTCGATCCTCGTTTCTCGATCTCGGTGGTCAGTCTTTCGAAATCGCGTGGTACGGATAAAATGCGCGTAACTCCCTCGTTACATGTCGGATTGGGTAGATTTTTACTTCATTGGAAAGGCGAGTCAGTGCTCTTCGAAATCCTTCAGGAAGCGTCGCATTCTGAGGCCGTTTGGGCCTCCAAAAGTGGGATGAGAGTAAATGGTACGGAATTTTCCCGACGTGCCCTATTCCCAGAAAAACGCTCATAACTCCCTCACCGGAGGTCGGATCTGGACGATTTTTACGTCGTTGGAAAGCTTACTCGAGGAGCTTTCAAAACGGATGAGGACATTTTTGATTCTGAGGCCTTCTGGTGCCCTGAAAGGACACCGGAAGCCTTCGATCCTCGTTTCTCGATCTCGGTGGTCGGTCTTTCGAAATCGCGTGGTGTGGATAAAACGCGCGTAACTCCCTCGTTACATGTCGGATTGGGTCGATTTTTACTTCATTGGAAAGGCGAGTCAGTGCTCTTCGAAATCCTTCAGGAAGCGTCGCATTCCGAGGCCGTTTGGGCCTCCAAAAGTGGGGCGAGAGTAAATGGTGTGGAATTTTCCCGACGTGCCCTGTTCCCAGAAAAATGCTCATAACTCCCTCACCGGAGGTCGGATCTGGACGATTTTTACGTCGTTGGAAAGCTTACTCGAGGAGCTTTCAAAACGGATCAGGACATTTCTGATTCTGAGGCCGTCTGGTGCCCCGAAAGGACACCGGAAGCCTTCGATCCTCGTTTCTCGATCTCGGTGGTCAGTCTTTCGAAATCGCGTGGTGCGGATAAAATGCGCGTAACTCCCTCGTTACATGTCGGATTGGGTAGATTTTTACTTCATTGGAAAGGCGAGTCAGTGCTCTTCGAAATCCTTCAGGAAGCGTCACATTCCGAGGCCGTTTGGGCCTCCAAAAGTGGGATGAGAGTAAATGGTGCGGAATTTTCCCGACGTGCCCTGTTCCCAGATAAACGCTCATAACTCCCTCACCGGAGGTCGGATCTGGACGATTTTTACGTCGTTGGAAAGCTTACTCGAGGAGCTTTCAAAACGGATGAGGACATTTCTGATTCTGAGGCCTTCTGGTGCCCTGAAAGGACACCGGAAGCCTTCGATCCTCGTTTCTCGATCTCGGTGGTCGGTCTTTCGAAATCGCGTGGTGCGGATAAAACGCGCGTAACTCCCTCGTTACATGTCGGATTGGGTAGATTTTTACTTCATTGGAAAGGCGAGTCAGTGCTCTTCGAAATCCTTCAGGAAGCGTCGCATTCCGAGGCCGTTTGGGCCTCCAAAAGTGGGACGAGAGTAAATGGTGTAGAATTTTCCCGACGTGCCCTGTTCCCAGAAAAACGCTCATAACTCCCTCACCGGAGGTCGGATCTGGACGATTTTTACGTCGTTGGAAAGCTTACTCGAGGAGCTTTCAAAACGGTTGAGGACATTTCTGATTCTGAGGTCGTCTGGTGCCCCGAAAGGACACCGGAAGGCTTCGATCCTCGTTTCTCGATCTCGGTGGTCGGTCTTTCGAAATCGCGTGGTGCGGATAAAATGCGCGTAACTCCCTCGTTACATGTCGGATTGGGTCGATTTTTACTTCATTGGAAAGCCGAGTCAGTGCTCTTCGAAATCCTTCAGGAAGCGTCGCATTCCGAGGCCGTTTGGGCCTCCAAAAGTGGGACGAGAGTAAATGGTGCGGAATTTTCCCGACATGCCCTGTTCCCAGAAAAACGCTCATAACTCCCTCACCGGAGGTCGGATCTGGACGATTTTTACGTCGTTGGAAAGCTTACTCGAGGAGCTTTCAAAACGGATCAGGACATTTCTGATTCTGAGGCCGTTTGGTGCCCCGAAAGGACACCGGAAGCCTTCGATCCTCGTTTCTCGATCTCGGTGGTCAGTCTTTCGAAATCGCGTGGTGCGGATAAAATGCGCGTAACTCCCTCGTTACATGTCCGATTGGGTAGATTTTTACTTCATTGGAAAGGCGAGTCAGTGCTCTTCGAAATCCTTCAGGAAGCGTCGCATTCCGAGGCCGTTTGGGCCTCCAAAAGTGGGGCGAGAGTAAATGGTGTGGAATTTTCCCGACGTGCCCTGTTCCCAGAAAAATGCTCATAACTCCCTCACCGGAGGTCGGATCTGGACGATTTTTACGTCGTTGGAAAGCTTACTCGAGGAGCTTTCAAAACGGATCAGGACATTTCTGATTCTGAGGCCGTCTGGTGCCCCGAAAGGACACCGGAAGCCTTCGATCCTCGTTTCTCGATCTCGGTGGTCAGTCTTTCGAAATCGCGTGGTGCGGATAAAATGCGCGTAACTCCCTCGTTACATGTCGGATTGGGTAGATTTTTACTTCATTGGAAAGGCGAGTCAGTGCTCTTCGAAATCCTTCAGGAAGCGTCGCATTCCGAGGCCGTTTGGGCCTCCAAAAGTGGGATGAGAGTAAATGGTGCGGAATTTTCCCGACGTGCCCTGTTCCCAGAAAAACGCTCATAACTCCCTCACCGGAGGTCGGATCTGGACGATTTTTACGTCGTTGGAAAGCTTACTCGAGGAGCTTTCAAAACGGATGAGGACATTTCTGATTCTGAGGCCTTCTGGTGCCCTGAAAGGACACCGGAAGCCTTCGATCCTCGTTTCTCGATCTCGGTGGTCGGTCTTTCGAAATCGCGTGGTGCGGATAAAACGCGCGTAACTCCCTCGTTACATGTCGGATTGGGTCGATTTTTACTTCATTGGAAAGGCGAGTCAGTGCTCTTCGAAATCCTTCAGGAAGCGTCGCATTCCGAGGCCGTTTGGGCCTCCAAAAGTGGGGCGAGAGTAAATGGTGTGGAATTTTCCCGACGTGCCCTGTTCCCAGAAAAATGCTCATAACTCCCTCACCGGAGGTCAGATCTGGACGATTTTTACGTCGTTGGAAAGCTTACTCGAGGAGCTTTCAAAACGGATCAGGACATTTCTGATTCTGAGGCCGTTTGGTGCCCTGAAAGGACACCGGAAGCCTTCGATCCTCGTTTCTTGATCTCGGTGGTCGGTCTTTCGAAATCGCGTGGTGCGGATAAAATGCGCGTAACTCCCTCATTACATGTCGGATTGGGTAGATTTTTACTTCATTGGAAAGGCGAGTCAGTGCTCTTCGAAATCCTTCAGGAAGCGTCGCATTCCGAGGCCGTTTGGGCCTCCAAAAGTGGGACGAGAGTAAATGGTGCGGAATTTTCCCGACGTGCCCTGTTCCCAGAAAAACGCTCATAACTCCCTCACCGGAGGTCGGATCTGGACGATTTTTACGTCGTTGGAAAGCTTACTCGAGGAGCTTTCAAAACGGTTGAGGACATTTCTGATTCTGAGGTCGTCTGGTTCCCCGAAAGGACACTGGAAGGCTTCGATCCTCGTTTCTCGATCTCGGTGGTCGGTCTTTCCAAATCGCGTGGTGCGGATAAAACGCGCGTAACTCCCTCGTTACATGTCGGATTGGGTCGATTTTTACTTCATTGGAAAGGCGAGTCAGTGCTCTTCGAAATCCTTCAGGAAGCGTCGCATTCCGAGGCCGTTTGGGCCTCCAAAAGTGGGGCGAGAGTAAATGGTGTGGAATTTTCCCGACGTGCCCTGTTCCCAGAAAAATGCTCATAACTCCCTCACCGGAGGTCGGATGTGGACGATTTTTACGTCGTTGGAAAGCTTACTCGAGGAGCTTTCAAAACGGATCAGGACATTTCTGATTCCGAGGCCGTCTGGTGCCCCGAAAGGACACCGGAAGCCTTCGATCCTCGTTTCTCGATCTCGGTGGTCGGTCTTTCGAAATCGCGTGGTGCGGATAAAACGCGCGTAACTCCCTCGTTACATGTCGGATTGGGTCGATTTTTACTTCATTGGAAAGGCGAGTCAGTGCTCTTCGAAATCCTTCAGGAAGCGTCGCATTCCGAGGCCGTTTGGGCCTCCAAAAGTGGGGCGAGAGTAAATGGTGTGGAATTTTCCCGACGTGCCCTGTTCCCAGAAAAATGCTCATAACTCCCTCACCGGAGGTCGGATCTGGACGATTTTTACGTCGTTGGAAAGCTTACTCGAGGAGCTTTCAAAACGGATCAGGACATTTCTGATTCCGAGGCCGTCTGGTGCCCCGAAAGGACACCGGAAGCCTTCGACCCTCGTTTCTCGATCTCGGTGGTCGGTCTTTCGAAATCGCGTGGTGCGGATAAAATGCGCGTAACTCCCTCATTACATGTCGGATTGGGTAGATTTTTACTTCATTGGAAAGGCGAGTCAGTGCTCTTCGAAATCCTTCAGGAAGCGTCGCATTCCGAGGCCGTTTGGGCCTCCAAAAGTGGGACGAGAGTAAATGGTGCGGAATTTTCCCGACGTGCCCTGTTCCCAGAAAAACGCTCATAACTCCCACACCGGAGGTCGGATCTGGACGATTTTTACGTCGTTGGAAAGCTTACTCGAGGAGCTTTCAAAACGGATCAGGACATTTCTGATTCTGAGGTCGTCTGGTGCCGCGAAAGGACACCGGAAGGCTTCGATCCTCGTTTCTCGATCTCGGTGGTCGGTCTTTCGAAATCGCGTGGTGCGGATAAAACGCGCGTAACTCCCTCGTTACATGTCGGATTGGGTCGATTTTTACTTCATCGGAAAGGCGAGTCAGTGCTCTTCGAAATCCTTCAGGAAGCGTCGCATTCCGAGGCCGTTTGGGCCTCCAAAAGTGGGGCGAGAGTAAATGGTGTGGAATTTTCCCGACGTGCCCTGTTCCCAGAAAAATGCTCATAACTCCCTCACCGGAGGTCGGATCTGGACGATTTTTACGTCGTTGGAAAGCTTACTCGAGGAGCTTTCAAAATGGATCAGGAAATTTCTGATTCCGAGGCCGTCTGGTGCCCTGAAAGGACACCGGAAGCCTTCGATCCTCGTTTCTCGATCTCGGTGGTCGGTCTTTCGAAATCGCGTGGTGCGGATAAAACGCGCGTAACTCCCTCGTTACATGTCGGATTGGGTCAATTTTTACTTCATTGAAAAGGCGAGTCAGTGCTCTTTGAAATCCTTCAGGAAGCGTCGCATTCCGAGGCCGTTTGGGCCTCTAAAAGTGGGGCGAGAGTAAATGGTGTGGAATTTTCCCGACGTGCCCTGTTCCCAGAAAAATGCTCATAACTCCCTCACCGGAGGTCGGATCTGGACGATTTTTACGTCGTTGGAAAGCTTACTCGAGGAGCTTTCAAAACGGATCAGGACATTTCTGATTCTGAGGCCGTCTGGTGCCCCGAAAGGACACCGGAAGCCTTCGATCCTCATTTCTCGATCTCGGTGGTCAGTCTTTCAAAATCGCGTGGTGCGGATAAAATGCGCGTAACTCCCTCGTTACATGTCGGATTGGGTAGATTTTTACTTCATTGGACAGGCGAGTCAGTGCTCTTCGAAATCCTTCAGGAAGCGTCGCATTCCGAGGCCGTTTGGGCCTCCAAAAGTGGGGCGAGAGTAAATGGTGTGGAATTTTCCCGACGTGCCCTGTTCCCAGAAAAATGCTCATAACTCCCTCACCGGAGGTCGGATCTGGACGATTTTTACGTCGTTGGAAAGCTTACTCGAGGAGCTTTCAAAACGGATCAGGACATTTCTGATTCTGAGGCCGTCTGGTGCCCCGAAAGGACACCGGAAGCCTTCGATCCTCGTTTCTCGATCTCGGTGGTCGGTCTTTCGAAATCGCGTGGTGCGGATAAAACGCGCGTAACTCCCTCGTTACATGTCGGATTGGGTCGATTTTTACTTCATCGGAAAGGCGAGTCAGTGCTCTTCGAAATCCTTCAGGAAGCGTCGCATTCCGAGGCCGTTTGGGCCTCCAAAAGTGGGGCGAGAGTAAATGGTGTGGAATTTTCCCGACGTGCCCTGTTCCCAGAAAAATGCTCATAACTCCCTCACCGGAGGTCGGATCTGGACGATTTTTACGTCGTTGGAAAGCTTACTCGAGGAGCTTTCAAAACGGATCAGGACATTTCTGATTCTGAGGCCGTTTGGTGCCCCGAAAGGACACCGGAAGCCTTCGATCCTCGTTTCTTGATCTCGGTGGTCGGTCTTTCGAAATCGCGTGGTGCGGATAAAATGCGCGTAACTCCCTCATTACATGTCGGATTGGGTAGATTTTTACTTCATTGGAAAGGCGAGTCAGTGCTCTTCGAAATCCTTCAGGAAGCGTCGCATTCCGAGGCCGTTTGGGCCTCCAAAAGTGGGACGAGAGGAAATGGTGCAGAATTTTCCCGACGTGCCCTGTTCCCAGAAAAACGCTCATAACTCCCTCACCGGAGGTCGGATCTGGACGATTTTTACGTCGTTGGAAAGCTTACTCGAGGAGCTTTCAAAACGGTTGAGGACATTTCTGATTCTGAGGTCGTCTGGTGCCCCGAAAGGACACCGGAAGGCTTCGATCCTCATTTCTCGATCTCGGTGGTCGGTCTTTCGAAATCGCGTGGTGCGGATAAAATGCGCGTAACTCCCTCGTTACATGTCGGATTGGGTAGATTTTTACTTCATTGGAAAGCCGAGTCAGTGCTCTTCGAAATCCTTCAGGAAGCGTCGCATTCCGAGGCCGTTTGGGCCTCCAAAAGTGGGACGAGAGTAAATGGTGCGGAATTTTCCCGACGTGCCCTGTTCCCAGAAAAATGCTCATAACTCCCTCACCGGAGGTCGGATCTGGACGATTTTTACGTCGTTGGAAAGCTTACTCGAGGAGCTTTCAAAACGGATCAGGACATTTCTGATTCTGAGGCCTTCTGGTGCCCCGAAAGGACACCGGAAGCCTTTGATCCTCGTTTCTCGATCTCGGTGGTCGGTGTTTCGAAATCGCGTGGTGTGGATAAAACGCGCGTAACTCCCTCGTTACATGTCGGATTGGGTCGATTTTTACTTCATTGGAAAGTCGAGTCAGTGCTCTTCGAAATCCTTCAGGAAGCGTCGCATTCCGAGGCCGTTTGGGCCTCCAAAAGTGGGGCGAGAGTAAATGGTGTGGAATTTTCCCGACGTGCCCTGTTCCCAGAAAAATGCTCATAACTCCCTCACCGGAGGTCGGATCTGGACGACTTTTACGTCGTTGGAAAGCTTACTCGAGGAGCTTTCAAAACGGATCAGGACATTTCTGATTCCGAGGCTGTCTGGTGCCCCGAAAGGACACCGGAAGCCTTCGATCCTCATTTCTCGATCTCGGTGGTCGGTCTTTCGAAATCGCGTGGTGCGGATAAAATGCGCGTAACTCCCTCGTTACATGTCGGATTGGGTAGATTTTTACTTCATTGGAAAGGCGAGTCAGTGCTCTTCGAAATCCTTCAGGAAGAGTCGCATTCCGAGGCCGTTTGGGCCTCCAAAAGTGGGGCGAGAGTAAATGGTGTGGAATTTTCCCGACGTGCCCTGTTCCCAGAAAAATGCTCATAACTCCCTCACCGGAGGTCGGATCTGGACGATTTTTACGTCGTTGGAAAGCTTACTCGAGGAGCTTTCAAAATGGATCAGGACATTTCTGATTCCGAGGCCGTCTGGTGCCCCGAAAGGACACCGGAAGCCTTCGATCCTCGTTTCTCGATCTCGGTGGTCGGTCTTTCGAAATCGCGTGGTGCGGATAAAACGCGCGTAACTCCCTCGTTACATGTCGGATTGGGTAGATTTTTACTTCATTGGAAAGGCGAGTCAGTGCTCTTCGAAATCCTTCAGGAAGCGTCGCATTCCGAGGCCGTTTGGGCCTCCAAAAGTGGGACGAGAGTAAATGGTGCGGAATTTTCCCGACGTGCCCTGTTCCCAGAAAAATGCTCATAACTCCCTCACCGGAGGTCGGATCTGGACGATTTTTACGTCGTTGGAAAGCTTACTCGAGGAGCTTTCAAAACGGATCAGGACATTTCTGATTCTGAGGCCTTCTGGTGCCCCGAAAGGACACCGGAAGCCTGCGATCCTCGTTTCTCGATCTCGGTGGTCGGTCTTTCGAAATCGCGTGGTGCGGATAAAACGCGCGTAACTCCCTCGTTACATGTCGGATTGGGTCGATTTTTACTTCATTGGAAAGGCGAGTCAGTGCTCTTCGAAATCCTTCAGGAAGCGTCGCATTCCGAGGCCGTTTGGGCCTCCAAAAGTGGGACGAGAGTAAATGGTGCGGAATTTTCCCGACGTGCCCTGTTCCCAGAAAAACGCTCATAACTCCCTCACCGGAGGTCGGATCTGGACGATTTTTACGTCGTTGGAAAGCTTACTCGAGGAGCTTTCAAAACGGTTGAGGACATTTCTGATTCGGAGGTCGTCTGGTGCCCCGAAAGGACACCGGAAGCCTTCGATCCTCGTTTCTCGATCTCGGTGGTCGGTCTTTCGAAATCGCGTGGTGCGGATAAAACGCGCGTAACTCCCTCGTTACATGTCGGATTGGGTCGATTTTTACTTCATTGGAAAGGCGAGTCAATGCTCTTCGAAATCCTTCAGGAAGCGTCGCATTCCGAGGCCCTTTGGGCCTCCAAAAGTGGGGCGAGAGTAAATGGTGCGGAATTTTCCTGACGTGCCCTGTTACCAGAAAAACGCTCATAACTCCCTCATTGGAGGTCGGATCTGGACGATTTTTACGTCTTTGGAAAGCTTACTCGAGGAGCTTTCAAAACAGATCAGGACATTTCTGATTCCGAGGCCGTCTGGTGCCCTGAAAGGACACCGGAACCCTTCGATCCTCGTTTCTCGATCTCGGTGGTCGGTGTTTCGAAATCGCGTGGTGCGGATAAAACGCGCGTAACTCCCTCGTTACATGTCGGATTGGGTCGATTTTTACTTCATTGGAAAGGCGAGTCAGTGCTCTTCGAAATCCTTCAGGAAGCGTTGCATTCCGAGGCCGTTTGGGCCTCCAAAAGTGGGGCGAGAGTAAATGGTGTGGAATTTTCCCGACGTGCCCTGTTCCCAGAAAAATGCTCATAACTCCCTCACCGGAGGTCGGATCTGGACGACTTTTACGTCGTTGGAAAGCTTACTCGAGGAGCTTTCAAAACGGATCAGGACATTTCTGATTCCGAGGCTGTCTGGTGCCCCGAAAGGACACCGGAAGCCTTCGATCCTCATTTCTCGATCTCGGTGGTCGGTCTTTCGAAATCGCGTGGTGCGGATAAAATGCGCGTAACTCCCTCGTTACATGTCGGATTGGGTAGATTTTTACTTCATTGGAAAGGCGAGTCAGTGCTCTTCGAAATCCTTCAGGAAGAGTCGCATTCCGAGGCCGTTTGGGCCTCCAAAAGTGGGGCGAGAGTAAATGGTGTGGAATTTTCCCGACGTGCCCTGTTCCCAGAAAAACGCTCATAACTCCCTCACCGGAGGTCGGATCTGGACGATTTTTACGTCGTTGGAAAGCTTACTCGAGGAGCTTTCAAAATGGATCAGGACATTTCTGATTCCGAGGCCGTCTGGTGCCCCGAAAGGACACCGGAAGCCTTCGATCCTCGTTTCTCGATCTCGGTGGTCGGTCTTTCGAAATCGCGTGGTGCGGATAAAACGCGCGTAACTCCCTCGTTACATGTCGGATTGGGTAGATTTTTACTTCATTGGAAAGGCGAGTCAGTGCTCTTCGAAATCCTTCAGGAAGCGTCGCATTCCGAGGCCGTTTGGGCCTCCAAAAGTGGGACGAGAGTAAATGGTGCGAAATTTTCCCGACGTGCCCTGTTCCCAGAAAAATGCTCATAACTCCCTCACCGGAGGTCGGATCTGGACGATTTTTACGTCGTTGGAAAGCTTACTCGAGGAGCTTTCAAAACGGATCAGGACATTTCTGATTCTGAGGCCTTCTGGTGCCCCGAAAGGACACCGGAAGCCTGCGATCCTCGTTTCTCGATCTCGGTGGTCGGTCTTTCGAAATCGCGTGGTGCGGATAAAACGCGCGTAACTCCCTCGTTACATGTCGGATTGGGTCGATTTTTACTTCATTGGAAAGGCGAGTCAGTGCTCTTCGAAATCCTTCAGGAAGCGTCGCATTCCGAGGCCGTTTGGGCCTCCAAAAGTGGGACGAGAGTAAATGGTGCGGAATTTTCCCGACGTGCCCTGTTCCCAGAAAAACGCTCATAACTCCCTCACCGGAGGTCGGATCTGGACGATTTTTACGTCGTTGGAAAGCTTACTCGAGGAGCTTTCAAAACGGTTGAGGACATTTCTGATTCTGAGGTCGTCTGGTGCCCCGAAAGGACACCGGAAGCCTTCGATCCTCGTTTCTCGATCTCGGTGGTCGGTCTTTCGAAATCGCGTGGTGCGGATAAAACGCGCGTAACTCCCTCGTTACATGTCGGATTGGGTCGATTTTTACTTCATTGGAAAGGCGAGTCAGTGCTCTTCGAAATCCTTCAGGAAGCGTCGCATTCCGAGGCCCTTTGGGCCTCCAAAAGTGGGGCGAGAGTAAATGGTACGGAATTTTCCCGACGTGCCCTGTTCCCAGAAAAATGCTCATAACTCCCTCACCGGAGGTCGGATCTGGACGATTTTTACGTCGTTGGAAATCTTACTCGAGGAGCTTTCAAAATGGATGAGGACATTTCTGATTCCGAGGCCGTCTGGTGCCCCGAAAGGACACCGGAAGCCTTCGATCCTCGTTTCTCGATCTCGGTGGTCGGTCTTTCGAAATCGCGTGGTGCGGATAAAACGCGCGTAACTCCCTCGTTACATGTCGGATTGGGTCGATTTTTACTTCATTGGAAAGGCGAGTCAGTGCTCTTCGAAATCCTTCAGGAAGCGTCGCATTCCGAGGCCGTTTGGGCCTCCAAAAGTGGGGCGAGAGTAAATGGTGTGGAATTTTCCCGACGTGCCCTGTTCCCAGAAAAATGCTCATAACTCCCTCACCGGAGGTCGGATCTGGACGATTTTTACGTCGTTGGAAAGCTTACTCGAGGAGCTTTCAAAACGGATCAGGACATTTCTGATTCTGAGGCCGTCTGGTGCCCCGAAAGGACACCGGAAGCCTTCGATCCTCGTTTCTCGATCTCGGTGGTCAGTCTTTCGAAATCGCGTGGTGCGGATAAAATGCGCGTAACTCCCTCGTTACATGTCGGATTGGGTAGATTTTTACTTCATTGGAAAGGCGAGTCATTGCTCTTCGAAATCCTTCAGGAAGCGTCGCATTCTGAGGCCGTTTGGGCCTCCAAAAGTGGGATGAGAGTAAATGGTACGGAATTTTCCCGACGTGCCCTGTTCCCAGAAAAACGCTCATAACTCCCTCACCGGAGGTCGGATCTGGACGATTTTTACGTCGTTGGAAAGCTTACTCGAGGAGCTTTCAAAACGGATGAAGACATTTTTGATTCTGAGGCCTTCTGGTGCCCTGAAAGGACATCGGAAGCCTTCGATCCTCGTTTCTCGATCTCGGTGGTCGGTCTTTCGAAATCGCGTGGTGCGGATAAAACGCGCGTAACTCCCTCGTTACATGTCGGATTGGGTCGATTTTTACTTCATTGGAAAGGCGAGTCAGTGCTCTTCGAAATCCTTCAGGAAGCGTCGCATTCCGAGGCCGTTTGGGCCTCCAAAAGTGGGGCGAGAGTAAATGGTGTGGAATTTTCCCGACGTGCCCTGTTCCCAGAAAAATGCTCATAACTCCCTCACCGGAGGTCGGATCTGGACGATTTTTACGTCGTTGGAAAGCTTACTCGAGGAGCTTTCAAAACGGATGAGGACATTTCTGATTCTGAGGCCGTTTGGTGCCCCGAAAGGACACCGGAAGCCTTCGATCCTCGTTTCTTGATCTCGGTGGTCGGTCTTTCGAAATCGCGTGGTGCGGATAAAATGCGCGTAACTCCCTCATTACATGTCGGATTGGGTAGATTTTTACTTCATTGGAAAGGCGAGTCAGTGCTCTTCGAAATCCTTCAGGAAGCGTCGCATTCCGAGGCCGTTTGGGCCTCCAAAAGTGGGACGAGAGTAAATGGTGCCGAATTTTCCCGACGTGCCCTGTTCCCAGAAAAACGCTCATAACTCCCTCACCGGAGGTCGGATCTGGACGATTTTTACGTCGTTGGAAAGCTTACTCGAGGAGCTTTCAAAACGGTTGAGGACATTTCTGATTCTGAGGTCGTCTGGTGCCCCGAAAGGACACCGGAAGGCTTCGATCCTCATTTCTCGATCTCGGTGGTCGGTCTTTCGAAATCGCGTGGTGCGGATAAAACGCGCGTAACTCCCTCGTTACATGTCGGATTGGGTCGATTTTTACTTCATTGGAAAGGCGAGTCAGTGCTCTTCGAAATCCTTCAGGAAGCGTCGCATTCCGAGGCCGTTTGGGCCTCCAAAAGTGGGGCGAGAGTAAATGGTGTGGAATTTTCCCGACGTGCCCTGTTCCCAGAAAAATGCTCATAACTCCCTCACCGGAGGTCGGATCTGGACGATTTTTACGTCGTTGGAAAGCTTACTCGAGGAGCTTTCAAAACGGATCAGGACATTTCTGATTCCGAGGCCGTCTGGTGCCCCGAAAGGACACCGGAAGCCTTCGATCCTCGTTTCTCGATCTCGGTGGTCGGTCTTTCGAAATCGCGTGGTGCGGATAAAACGCGCGTAACTCCCTCGTTACATGTCGGATTGGGTCGATTTTTACTTCATTGGAAAGGCGAGTCAGTGCTCTTCGAAATCCTTCAGGAAGCGTCGCATTCCGAGGCCGTTTGGGCCTCCAAAAGTGGGGCGAGAGTAAATGGTGTGGAATTTTCCCGACGTGCCCTGTTCCCAGAAAAATGCTCATAACTCCCTCACCGGAGGTCGGATCTGGACGATTTTTACGTCGTTGGAAAGCTTACTCGAGGAGCTTTCAAAACGGATCAGGACATTTCTGATTCCGAGGCCGTCTGGTGCCCCGAAAGGACACCGGAAGCCTTCGATCCTCGTTTCTCGATCTCGGTGGTCGGTCTTTCGAAATCGCGTGGTGCGGATAAAATGCGCGTAACTCCCTCGTTACATGTCGGATTGGGTAGATTTTTACTTCATTGGAAAGGCGAGTCAGTGCTCTTCGAAATCCTTCAGGAAGCGTCGCATTCCGAGGCCGTTTGGGCCTCCAAAAGTGGGACGAGAGTAAATGGTGCGGAATTTTCCCGACGTGCCCTGTTCCCAGAAAAACGCTCATAACTCCCTCACCGGAGGTCGGATCTGGACGATTTTTACGTCGTTGGAAAGCTTACTCGAGGAGCTTTCAAAACGGATCAGGACATTTCTGATTCTGAGGTCGTATGGTGCCACGAAAGGACACCGGAAGGCTTCGATCCTCGTTTCTCGATCTCGGTGGTCGGTCTTTCGAAATCGCGTGGTGCGGATAAAACGCGCGTAACTCCCTCGTTACATGTCGGATTGGGTCGATTTTTACTTCATTGGAAAGGCGAGTCAGTGCTCTTCGAAATTCTTCAGGAAGCGTCGCATTCTGAGGCCGTTTGGGCCTCCAAAAGTGGGGCGAGAGTAAATGGTATGGAATTTTCCCGACGTGCCCTGTTCCCAGAAAAATGCTCATAACTCCCTCACCGGAGGTCGGATCTGGACGATTTTTACGTCGTTGGAAAGCTTACTCGAGGAGCTTTCAAAACGGATCAGGACATTTCTGATTCCGAGGCCGTCTGGTGCCCCGAAAGGACACCGGAAGCCTTCGATCCTCGTTTCTCGATCTCGATGGTCGGTCTTTCGAAATCGCGTGGTGCGGATAAAATGCGCGTAACTCCCTCGTTACATGTCGGATTGGGTAGATTTTTACTTCATTGGAGAGGCGAGTCAGTGCTCTTCGAAATCCTTCAGGAAGCGTCACATTCCGAGGCCGTTTGGGCCTCCAAAAGTGGGACGAGAGTAAATGGTACGGAATTTTCCCGACGTGCCCTGTTCCCAGAAAAATGCTCATAACTCCCTCACCGGAGGTCGGATCTGGACGATTTTTACGTCGTTGGAAAGCTTACTCGAGGAGCTTTCAAAACGGATCAGGACATTTCTGATTCTGAGGCCTTCTGGTGCCCCGAAAGGACACCGGAAGCCTTCGATCCTCGTTTCTCGATCTCGGTGGTCGGTGTTTCGAAATCGCGTGGTGCGGATAAAACGCGCGTAACTCCCTCGTTACATGTCGGATTGGGTTGATTTTTACTTCATTGGAAAGGCGAGTCAGTGCTCTTCGAAATCCTTCAGGAAGCGTCGCATTCCGAGGCCGTTTGGGCCTCCAAAAGTGGGCGAGAGTAAATGGTGCGGAATTTTCCCGACGTGCCCTGTTCCCAGAAAAACGCTCATAACTCCCTCACCGGAGGTCGGATCTGGACGATTTTTACGTCGTTGGAAAGCTTACTCGAGGAGCTTTCAAAACGGATCAGGACATTTCTGATTCTGAGGCCTTCTGGTGCCCTGAAAGGACACCGGAAGCCTTCGATCCTCGTTTCTCGATCTCGGTGGTCGGTCTTTCGAAATCGCGTGGTGCGGATAAAACGCGCGTAACTCCCTCGTTACAGGTCGGATTGGGTAGATTTTTACTTCATTGGAAAGGCGAGTCAGTGCTCTTCGAAATCCTTCAGGAAGCGTCGCATTCCGAGGCCGTTTGGGCCTCCAAAAGTGGGACGAGAGTAAATGGTGTGGAATTTTCCCGACGTGCCCTGTTCCCAGAAAAACGCTCATAACTCCCTCACCGGAGGTCGGATCTGGACGATTTTTACGTCGTTGGAAAGCTTACTCGAGGAGCTTTCAAAACGGTTGAGGACATTTCTGATTCTGAGGTCGTCTGGTGCCCCGAAAGGACACTGGAAGGCTTCGATCCTCGTTTCTCGATCTCGGTGGTCGGTCTTTCGAAATCGCGTGGTCCGGATAAAACGCGCGTAACTCCCTCGTTACATGTCGGATTGGGTCGATTTTTACTTCATTGGAAAGGCGAGTCAGTGCTCTTCGAAATCCTTCAGGAAGCGTCGCATTCCGAGGCCGTTTGGGCCTCCAAAAGTGGGGCGAGAGTAAATGGTGTGGAATTTTCCCGACGTGCCCTGTTCCCAGAAAAATGCTCATAACTCCCTCACCGGAGGTCGGATCTGGACGACTTTTACGTCGTTGGAAAGCTTACTCGAGGAGCTTTCAAAACGGATCAGGACATTTCTGATTCCGAGGCTGTCTGGTGCCCCGAAAGGACACCGGAAGCCTTCGATCCTCATTTCTCGATCTCGGTGGTCGGTCTTTCGAAATCGCGTGGTGCGGATAAAATGCGCGTAACTCCCTCGTTACATGTCGGATTGGGTAGATTTTTACTTCATTGGAAAGGCGAGTCAGTGCTCTTCGAAATCCTTCAGGAAGCGTCGCATTCCGAGGCCGTTTGGGCCTCCAAAAGTGGGGCGAGAGTAAATGGTGTGGAATTTTCCCGACGTGCCCTGTTCCCAGAAAAACGCTCATAACTCCCTCACCGGAGGTCGGATCTGGACGATTTTTACGTCGTTGGAAAGCTTACTCGAGGAGCTTTCAAAACGGATCAGGACATTTCTGATTCCGAGGCCGTCTGGTGCCCCGAAAGGACACCGGAAGCCTTCGATCCTCGTTTCTCGATCTTGGTGGTCGGTCTTTCGAAATCGCGTGGTGCGGATAAAACGCGCGTAACTCCCTCGTTACATGTCGGATTGGGTCGATTTTTACTTCATTGGAAAGGCGAGTCAGTGCTCTTCGAAATCCTTCAGGAAGCGTCGCATTCCGAGGCCGTTTGGGCCTCCAAAAGTGGGGCGAGAGTAAATGGTGTGGAATTTTCCCGACGTGCCCTGTTCCCAGAAAAATGCTCATAACTCCCTCACCGGAGGTCGGATCTGGACGATTTTTACGTCGTTGGAAAGCTTACTCGAGGAGCTTTCAAAACGGTTGAGGACATTTCTGATTCTGAGGTCGTCTGGTGCCCCGAAAGGACACCGGAAGGCTTCGATCCTCATTTCTCGATCTCGGTGGTCGGTCTTTCGAAATCGCGTGGTGCGGATAAAACGCGCGTAACTCCCTCGTTACATGTCGGATTGGGTCGATTTTTACTTCATTGGAAAGGCGAGTCAGTGCTCTTCGAAATCCTTCAGGAAGCGTCGCATTCCGAGGCCGTTTGGGCCTCCAAAAGTGGGGCGAGAGTAAATGGTGTGGAATTTTCCCGACGTGCCCTGTTCCCAGAAAAATGCTCATAACTCCCTCACCGGAGGTCGGATCTGGACGATTTTTACGTCGTTGGAAAGCTTACTCGAGGAGCTTTCAAAACGGATCAGGACATTTCTGATTCCGAGGCCGTCTGGTGCCCCGAAAGGACACCGGAAGCCTTCGATCCTCGTTTCTCGATCTCGGTGGTCGGTCTTTCGAAATCGCGTGGTGCGGATAAAACGCGCGTAACTCCCTCGTTACATGTCGGATTGGGTCGATTTTTACTTCATTGGAAAGGCGAGTCAGTGCTCTTCGAAATCCTTCAGGAAGCGTCGCATTCCGAGGCCGTTTGGGCCTCCAAAAGTGGGGCGAGAGTAAATGGTGTGGAATTTTCCCGACGTGCCCTGTTCCCAGAAAAATGCTCATAACTCCCTCACCGGAGGTCGGATCTGGACGATTTTTACGTCGTTGGAAAGCTTACTCGAGGAGCTTTCAAAACGGATCAGGACATTTCTGATTCCGAGGCCGTCTGGTGCCCCAAAAGGACACCGGAAGCCTTCGATCCTCGTTTCTCGATCTCGGTGGTCGGTCTTTCGAAATCGCGTGGTGCGGATAAAACGCGCGTAACTCCCTCGTTACATGTCGGATTGGGTCGATTTTTACTTCATTGGAAAGGCGAGTCAGTGCTCTTCGAAATTCTTCAGGAAGCGTCGCATTCTGAGGCCGTTTGGGCCTCCAAAAGTGGGGCGAGAGTAAATGGTATGGAATTTTCCCGACGTGCCCTGTTCCCATAAAAATGCTCATAACTCCCTCACCGGAGGTCGGATCTGGACGATTTTTACGTCGTTGGAAAGCTTACTCGAGGAGCTTTCAAAACAGATCAGGACATTTCTGATTCCGAGGCCGTCTGGTGC
This sequence comes from Magnolia kwangsiensis, assembly GCA_037074715.1. Taxonomy (NCBI): domain Eukaryota; kingdom Viridiplantae; phylum Streptophyta; class Magnoliopsida; order Magnoliales; family Magnoliaceae; genus Magnolia; species Magnolia kwangsiensis. Next base: position 526,617 of record CM073583.1, read on the forward strand.
CCCGAAAGGACACCGGAAGCCTTCGATCCTCGTTTCTCGATCTCGATGGTCGGTCTTTCGAAATCGCGTGGTGCGGATAAAATGCGCGTAACTCCCTCGTTACATGTCGGATTGGGTAGATTTTTACTTCATTGGAGAGGCGAGTCAGTGCTCTTCGAAATCCTTCAGGAAGCGTCACATTCCGAGGCCGTTTGGGCCTCCAAAAGTGGGACGAGAGTAAATGGTGCGGAATTTTCCCGACGTGCCCTGTTCCCAGAAAAATGCTCATAACTCCCTCACCGGAGGTCGGATCTGGACGATTTTTACGTCGTTGGAAAGCTTACTCGAGGAGCTTTCAAAACGGATCAGGACATTTCTGATTCTGAGGCCTTCTGGTGCCCCGAAAGGACACCGGAAGCCTTCGATCCTCGTTTCTCGATCTCGGTGGTCGGTGTTTCGAAATCGCGTGGTGCGGATAAAACGCGCGTAACTCCCTCGTTACATGTCGGATTGGGTTGATTTTTACTTCATTGGAAAGGCGAGTCAGTGCTCTTCGAAATCCTTCAGGAAGCGTCACATTCCGAGGCCGTTTGGGCCTCCAAAAGTGGGCGAGAGTAAATGGTGCGGAATTTTCCCGACGTGCCCTGTTCCCAGAAAAACGCTCATAACTCCCTCACCGGAGGTCGGATCTGGACGATTTTTACGTCGTTGGAAAGCTTACTCGAGGAGCTTTCAAAACGGATCAGGACATTTCTGATTCTGAGGCCTTCTGGTACCCTGAAAGGACACCGGAAGCCTTCGATCCTCGTTTCTCGATCTCGGTGGTCGGTCTTTCGAAATCGCGTGGTGCGGATAAAACGCGCGTAACTCCCTCGTTACAGGTCGGATTGGGTAGATTTTTACTTCATTGGAAAGGCGAGTCAGTGCTCTTCGAAATCCTTCAGGAAGCGTCGCATTCCGAGGCCGTTTGGGCCTCCAAAAGTGGGACGAGAGTAAATGGTGCGGAATTTTCCCGACGTGCCCTGTTCCCAGAAAAACGCTCATAACTCCCTCACCGGAGGTCGGATCTGGACGATTTTTACGTCGTTGGAAAGCTTACTCGAGGAGCTTTCAAAACGATTGAGGACATTTCTGATTCTGAGGTCGTCTGGTGCCCCGAAAGGACACTGGAAGGCTTCGATCCTCGTTTCTCGATCTCGGTGGTCGGTCTTTCGAAATCGCGTGGTCCGGATAAAACGCGCGTAACTCCCTCGTTACATGTTGGATTGGGTCGATTTTTCCTTCATTGGAAAGGCGAGTCAGTGCTCTTCGAAATCCTTCAGGAAGCGTCGCATTCTGAGGCCGTTTGGGCCTCCAAAAGTGGGGCGAGAGTAAATGGTGTGGAATTTTCCCGACGTGCCCTGTTCCCAGAAAAATGCTCATAACTCCCTCACCGGAGGTCAGATCTGGACGACTTTTACGTCGTTGGAAAGCTTACTCGAGGAGCTTTCAAAACGGATCAGGACATTTCTGATTCCGAGGCTGTCTGGTGCCCCGAAAGGACACCGGAAGCCTTCGATCCTCATTTCTCGATCTCGGTGGTCGGTCTTTCGAAATCGCGTGGTGCGGATAAAATGCGCGTAACTCCCTCGTTACATGTCGGATTGGGTAGATTTTTACTTCATTGGAAAGGTGAGTCAGTGCTCTTCGAAATCCTTTAGGAAGCGTCGCATTCCGAGGCCGTTTGGGCCTCCAAAAGTGGGGCGAGAGTAAATGGTGTGGAATTTTCCCGACGTGCCCTGTTCCCAGAAAAACGCTCATAACTCCCTCACCGGAGGTCGGATCTGGACGATTTTTACGTCGTTGGAAAGCTTACTCGAGGAGCTTTCAAAATGGATCAGGACATTTCTGATTCCGAGGCCGTCTGGTGCCCCGAAAGGACACCGGAAGCCTTCGATCCTCGTTTCTCGATCTCGGTGGTCGGTCTTTCGAAATCGCGTGGTACGGATAAAACGCGCGTAACTCCCTCGTTACATGTCGGATTGGGTAGATTTTTACTTCATTGGAAAGGCGAGTCAGTGCTCTTCGAAATCCTTTAGGAAGCATCGCATTCCGAGGCCGTTTGGGCCTCCAAAAGTGGGACGAGAGTAAATGGTGCGGAATTTTCCCGACGTGCCCTGTTCCCAGAAAAATGCTCATAACTCCCTCACCGGAGGTCGGATCTGGACGATTTTTACGTCGTTGGAAAGCTTACTCGAGGAGCTTTCAAAACGGATCAGGACATTTCTGATTCTGAGGCCTTCTGGTGCCCTGAAAGGACACCGGAATCCTGCGATCCTCGTTTCTCGATCTCGGTGGTCGGTCTTTCGAAATCGCGTGGTACGGATAAAACGCGCGTAACTCCCTCGTTACATGTCGGATTGGGTCGATTTTTACTTCATTGGAAAGGCGAGTCAGTGCTCTTCGAAATCCTTCAGGAAGCGTCGCATTCCGAGGCCGTTTGGGCCTCCAAAAGTGGGACGAGAGTAAATGGTGCGGAATTTTCCCGACGTGCCCTGTTCCCAGAAAAACGCTCATAACTCCCTCACCGGAGGTCGGATCTGGACGATTTTTACGTCGTTGGAAAGCTTACTCGAGGAGCTTTCAAAACGGTTGAGGACATTTCTGATTCTGAGGTCGTCTGGTGCCCCGAAAGGACACCGGAAGCCTTCGATCCTCGTTTCTCGATCTCGGTGGTCGGTCTTTCGAAATCGCGTGGTGCGGATAAAACGCGCGTAACTCCCTCGTTACATGTCGGATTGGGTCGATTTTTACTTCATTGGAAAGGCGAGTCAGTGCTCTTCGAAATCCTTCAGGAAGCGTCGCATTCCGAGGCCCTTTGGGCCTCCAAAAGTGGGGCGAGAGTAAATGGTACGGAATTTTCCCGACGTGCCCTGTTCCCAGAAAAATGCTCATAACTCCCTCACCGGAGGTCGGATCTGGACGATTTTTGCGTCGTTGGAAAGCTTACTCGAGGAGCTTTCAAAATGGATCAGGACATTTCTGATTCCGAGGCCGTCTGGTGCCCCGAAAGGACACCGGAAGCCTTCGATCCTCGTTTCTCGATCTCGGTGGTCGGTCTTTCGAAATCGCGTGGTGCGGATAAAACGCGCGTAACTCCCTCGTTACATGTCGGATTGGGTCGATTTTTACTTCATTGGAAAGGCGAGTCAGTGCTCTTCGAAATCCTTCAGGAAGCGTCGCATTCCGAGGCCGTTTGGGCCTCCAAAAGTGGGGCGAGAGTAAATGGTGTGGAATTTTCCCGACGTGCCCTGTTCCCAGAAAAATGCTCATAACTCCCTCACCGGAGGTCGGATCTGGACGATTTTTACGTCGTTGGAAAGCTTACTCGAGGAGCTTTCAAAACGGATCAGGACATTTCTGATTCCGAGGCCGTCTGGTGCCCCGAAAGGACACCGGAAGCCTTCGATCCTCGTTTCTCGATCTCGGTGGTCGGTCTTTCGAAATCGCGTGGTGCGGATAAAAGGCGCATAACTCCCTCATTACATGTCGGATTGGGTAGATTTTTACTTCATTGGAAAGGTGAGTCAGTGCTCTTCGAAATCCTTCAGGAAGCGTCGCATTCCGAGGCCGTTTGGGCCTCCAAAAGTGGGACGAGAGTAAATGGTGCGGAATTTTCCCGACGTGCCCTGTTCCCAGAAAAACGCTCATAACTCCCTCACCGGAGGTCGGATCTGGACGATTTTTACGTCGTTGGAAAGCTTACTCGAGGAGCTTTCAAAACGGATGAGGACATTTCTGATTCTGAGGTCGTCTGGTGCCCCGAAAGGACACCGGAAGGCTTCGATCCTCGGTTCTCGATCTCGGTGGTCGGTCTTTCGAAATCGCGTGGTGCGGATAAAACGCGCGTAACTCCCTCGTTACATGTCGGATTGGGTCAATTTTTACTTCATTGGAAAGGTGAGTCAGTGCTCTTCGAAATCCTTTAGGAAGCGTCGCATTCCGAGGCCGTTTGGGCCTCCAAAAGTGGGACGAGAGTAAATGGTGCGGAATTTTCCCGACGTGCCCTGTTCCCAGAAAAATGCTCATAACTCCCTCACCGGAGGTCGGATCTGGACGATTTTTACGTCGTTGGAAAGCTTACTCGAGGAGCTTTCAAAATGGATCAGGACATTTCTGATTCCGAGGCCTTCTGGTGCCCCGAAAGGACACCGGAAGCCTTCGATCCTCGTTTCTCGATCTCGGTGGTCGGTCTTTCGAAATCGCGTGGTGCAGATAAAACGTGCGTAACTCCCTCGTTACATGTCGGATTGGGTCGATTTTTACTTCATTGGAAAGGCGAGTCAGTGCTCTTCGAAATCCTTCAGGAAGCGTCGCATTCCGAGGCCGTTTGGGCCTCCAAAAGTGGGGCGAGAGTAAATGGTGTGGAATTTTCCCGACGTGCCCTGTTCCCAGAAAAATGCTCATAACTCCCTCACCGGAGGTCGGATCTGGACGATTTTTACGTCGTTGGAAAGCTTACTCGAGGAGCTTTCAAAATGGATCAGGACATTTCTGATTCCGAGGCCGTCTGGTGCCCCGAAAGGACACCGGAAGCCTTCGATCCTCGTTTCTCGATCTCGGTGGTCGGTCTTTCGAAATCGCGTGGTGCGGATAAAACGCGCGTAACTCCCTCGTTACATGTCGGATTGGGTCGATTTTTACTTCATTGGAAAGGCGAGTCAGTGCTCTTCGAAATCCTTCAGGAAGCGTCGCATTCCGAGGCCGTTTGGGCCTCCAAAAGTGGGGCGAGAGTAAATGGTGTGGAATTTTCCCGACGTGCCCTGTTCCCAGAAAAATGCTCATAACTCCCTCACCGGAGGTCGGATCTGGACGATTTTTACGTCGTTGGAAAGCTTACTCGAGGAGCTTTCAAAACGGTTGAGGACATTTCTGATTCTGAGGTCGTCTGGTGCCCCGAAAGGACACCGGAAGGCTTCGATCCTCATTTCTCGATCTCGGTGGTCGGTCTTTCGAAATCGCGTGGTGCGGATAAAACGCGCGTAACTCCCTCGTTACATGTCGGATTGGGTCGATTTTTACTTCATTGGAAAGGCGAGTCAGTGCTCTTCGAAATCCTTCAGGAAGCGTCGCATTCCGAGGCCGTTTGGGCCTCCAAAAGTGGGGCGAGAGTAAATGGTGTGGAATTTTCCCGACGTGCCCTGTTCCCAGAAAAATGCTCATAACTCCCTCACCGGAGGTCGGATCTGGACGATTTTTACGTCGTTGGAAAGCTTACTCGAGGAGCTTTCAAAACGGATCAGGACATTTCTGATTCCGAGGCCGTCTGGTGCCCCGAAAGGACACCGGAAGCCTTCGATCCTCGTTTCTCGATCTCGGTGGTCGGTCTTTCGAAATCGCGTGGTGCGGATAAAACGTGCGTAACTCCCTCGTTACATGTCGGATTGGGTCGATTTTTACTTCATTGGAAAGGCGAGTCAGTGCTCTTCGAAATCCTTCAGGAAGCGTCGCATTCCGAGGCCGTTTGGGCCTCCAAAAGTGGGGCGAGAGTAAATGGTGTGGAATTTTCCCGACGTGCCCTGTTCCCAGAAAAATGCTCATAACTCCCTCACCGGAGGTCGGATCTGGACGATTTTTACGTCGTTGGAAAGCTTACTCGAGGAGCTTTCAAAACGGATCAGGACATTTCTGATTCCGAGGCCGTCTGGTGCCCCAAAAGGACACCGGAAGCCTTCGATCCTCGTTTCTCGATCTCGGTGGTCGGTCTTTCGAAATCGCGTGGTGCGGATAAAATGCGCGTAACTCCCTCGTTACATGTCGGATTGGGTAGATTTTTACTTCATTGGAAAGGCGAGTCAGTGCTCTTCGAAATCCTTCAGGAAGCGTCGCATTCCGAGGCCGTTTGGGCCTCCAAAAGTGGGACGAGAGTAAATGGTGCGGAATTTTCCCGACGTGCCCTGTTCCCAGAAAAATGCTCATAACTCCCTCACCGGAGGTCGGATCTGGACGATTTTTACGTCGTTGGAAAGCTTACTCGAGGAGCTTTCAAAACGGATCAGGACATTTCTGATTCTGAGGCCTTCTGGTGCCCCGAAAGGACACCGGAAGCCTTCGATCCTCGTTTCTCGATCTCGGTGGTCGGTGTTTCGAAATCGCGTGGTGCGGATAAAACGCGCGTAACTCCCTCGTTACATGTCGGATTGGGTTGATTTTTACTTCATTGGAAAGGCGAGTCAGTGCTCTTCGAAATCCTTCAGGAAGCGTCGCATTCCGAGGCCGTTTGGGCCTCCAAAAGTGGGGCGAGAGTAAATGGTGTGGAATTTTCCCGACGTGCCCTGTTCCCAGAAAAATGCTCATAACTCCCTCACCGGAGGTCGGATCTGGACGACTTTTACGTCGTTGGAAAGCTTACTCGAGGAGCTTTCAAAATGGATCAGGACATTTCTGATTCCGAGGCCGTCTGGTGCCCCGAAAGGACACCGGAAGCCTTCGATCCTCGTTTCTCGATCTCGGTGGTCGGTCTTTCGAAATCGCGTGGTGCGGATAAAACGCGCGTAACTCCCTCGTTACATGTCGGATTGGGTCCATTTTTACTTCATTGGAAAGGCGAGTCAGTGCTCTTCGAAATCCTTCAGGAAGCGTCGCATTCCGAGGCCGTTTGGGCCTCCAAAAGTGGGGCGAGAGTAAATGGTGCGGAATTTTCCCGACATGCCCTGTTCCCAGAAAAACGCTCATAACTCCCTCACCGGAGGTCGGATCTGGACGATTTTTACGTCGTTGGAAAGCTTACTCGAGGAGCTTTCAAAATGGATCAGGACATTTCTGATTCTGAGGCCTTCTGGTGCCCCGAAAGGACACCGGAATCCTTCGATCCTCGTTTCTCGATCTCGGTGGTCGGTCTTTCGAAATCGCGTGGTGCAGATAAAACGCGCGTAACTCCCTCGTTACATGTCGGATTGGGTCGATTTTTACTTCATTGGAAAGGCGAGTCAGTGCTCTTCGAAATCCTTCAGGAAGCGTAGCATTCTGAGGCCGTTTGGGCCTCCAAAAGTGGGGCGAGAGTAAATGGTGTGGAATTTTCCTGACGTGCCCTGTTCCCAGAAAAATGCTCATAACTCCCTCACCGGAGGTCGGATCTGGACGATTTTTACGTCGTTGGAAAGCTTACTCGAGGAGCTTTCAAAACGGATCAGGACATTTCTGATTCTGAGGCCGTCTGGTGCCCCGAAAGGACACCGGAAGCCTTCGATCCTCGTTTCTCGATCTTGGTGGTCAGTCTTTCGAAATCGCGTGGTGCGGATAAAATGCGCGTAACTCCCTCGTTACATGTCGGATTGGGTAGATTTTTACTTCATTGGAAAGGCGAGTCAGTGCTCTTCGAAATCCTTCAGGAAGCGTCGCATTCCGAGGCCGTTTGGGCCTCCAAAAGTGGGACGAGAGTAAATGGTGCGGAATTTTCCCGACGTGCCCTGTTCCCAGAAAAACGCTCATAACTCCCTCACCGGAGGTCGGATCTGGACGATTTTTACGTCGTTGGAAAGCTTACTCGAGGAGCTTTCAAAACGGATGAGGACATTTCTGATTCTGAGGTCGTCTGGTGCCCCGAAAGGACACCGGAAGGCTTCGATCCTCGGTTCTCGATCTCGGTGGTCGGTCTTTCGAAATCGCGTGGTGCGGATAAAACGCGCGTAACTCCCTCGTTACATGTCGGATTGGGTCGATTTTTACTTCATTGGAAAGGTGAGTCAGTGCTCTTCGAAATCCTTCAGGAAGCGTCGCATTCCGAGGCCGTTTGGGCCTCCAAAAGTGGGACGAGAGTAAATGGTGCGGAATTTTCCCGACGTGCCCTGTTCCCAGAAAAACGCTCATAACTCCCTCACCGGAGGTCGGATCTGGACGATTTTTACGTCGTTGGAAAGCTTACTCGAGGAGCTTTCAAAATGGATCAGGACATTTCTGATTCTGAGGCCTTCTGGTGCCCCGAAAGGACACCGGAAGCCTTCGATCCTCGTTTCTCGATCTCGGTGGTCGGTCTTTCGAAATCGCGTGGTGCGGATAAAACGTGCGTAACTCCCTCGTTACATGTCGGATTGGGTCGATTTTTACTTCATTGGAAAGGCGAGTCAGTGCTCTTCGAAATCCTTCAGGAAGCGTCGCATTCCGAGGCCGTTTGGGCCTCCAAAAGTGGGGCGAGAGTAAATGGTGTGGAATTTTCCCGACGTGCCCTGTTCCCAGAAAAATGCTCATAACTCCCTCACCGGAGGTCGGATCTGGACGATTTTTACGTCGTTGGAAAGCTTACTCGAGGAGCTTTCAAAATGGATCAGGACATTTCTGATTCCGAGGCCGTCTGGTGCCCCGAAAGGACACCGGAAGCCTTCGATCCTCGTTTCTCGATCTCGGTGGTCGGTCTTTCGAAATCGCGTGGTGCGGATAAAACACGCGTAACTCCCTCGTTACATGTCGGATTGGGTCGATTTTTACTTCATTGGAAAGGCGAGTCAGTGCTCTTCGAAATCCTTCAGGAAGCGTCGCATTCCGAGGCCGTTTGGGCCTCCAAAAGTGGGGCGAGAGTAAATGGTGTGGAATTTTCCCGACGTGCCCTGTTCCCAGAAAAATGCTCATAACTCCCTCACCGGAGGTCGGATCTGGACGATTTTTACGTCGTTGGAAAGCTTACTCGAGGAGCTTTCAAAACGGATCAGGACATTTCTGATTCTGAGGCTATCTGGTGCCCCGAAAGGACACCGGAAGCCTTCGATCCTCGTTTCTCGATCTCGGTGGTCGGTGTTTCGAAATCGCGTGGTGCGGATAAAACGCGCGTAACTCCCTCGTTACATGTCGGATTGGGTAGATTTTTACTTCATTGGAAAGGCGAGTCAGTGCTCTTCGAAATCCTTCAGGAAGCGTCGCATTCCGAGGCCGTTTGGGCCTCCAAAAGTGGGACGAGAGTAAATGGTGCGGAATTTTCCCGACGTGCCCTGTTCCCAGAAAAACGCTCATAACTCCCTCACCGGAGGTCGGATCTGGACGATTTTTACGTCGTTGGAAAGCTTACTCGAGGAGCTTTCAAAAAGGATCAGGACATTTCTGATTCTGAGGTCGTATGGTGCCGCGAAAGGACACCGGAAGGCTTCGATCCTCGTTTCTCGATCTCGGTGGTCGGTCTTTCGAAATCGCGTGGTGCGGATAAAACGCGCGTAACTCCCTCGTTACATGTCGGATTGGGTCGATTTTTACTTCATTGGAAAGGCGAGTCAGTGCTCTTCGAAATTCTTCAGGAAGCGTCGCATTCTGAGGCCGTTTGGGCCTCCAAAAGTGGGGCGAGAGTAAATGGTATGGAATTTTCCCGACGTGCCCTGTTCCCAGAAAAATGCTCATAACTCCCTCACCGGAGGTCGGATCTGGACGATTTTTACGTCGTTGGAAAGCTTACTCGAGGAGCTTTCAAAACGGATCAGGACATTTCTGATTCCGAGGCCGTCTGGTGCCCCGAAAGGACACCGGAAGCCTTCGATCCTCGTTTCTCGATCTCGATGGTCGGTCTTTCGAAATCGCGTGGTGCGGATAAAATGCGCGTAACTCCCTCGTTACATGTCGGATTGGGTAGATTTTTACTTCATTGGAGAGGCGAGTCAGTGCTCTTCAAAATCCTTCAGGAAGCGTCACATTCCGAGGCCGTTTGGGCCTCCAAAAGTGGGACGAGAGTAAATGGTGTGGAATTTTCCCGACGTGCCCTGTTCCCAGAAAAATGCTCATAACTCCCTCACCGGAGGTCGGATCTGGACGATTTTTACGTCGTTGGAAAGCTTACTCGAGGAGCTTTCAAAACGGATCAGGACATTTCTGATTCTGAGGCCTTCTGGTGCCCCGAAAGGACACCGGAAGCCTTCGATCCTCGTTTCTCGATCTCGGTGGTCGGTGTTTCGAAATCGCGTGGTGCGGATAAAACGCGCGTAACTCCCTCGTTACATGTCGGATTGGGTTGATTTTTACTTCATTGGAAAGGCGAGTCAGTGCTCTTCGAAATCCTTCAGGAAGCGTCGCATTCCGAGGCCGTTTGGGCCTCCAAAAGTGGGCGAGAGTAAATGGTGCGGAATTTTCCCGACGTGCCCTGTTCCCAGAAAAACGCTCATAACTCCCTCACCGGAGGTCGGATCTGGACGATTTTTACGTCGTTGGAAAGCTTACTCGAGGAGCTTTCAAAACGGATCAGGACATTTCTGATTCTGAGGCCTTCTGGTACCCTGAAAGGACACCGGAAGCCTTCGATCCTCGTTTCTCGATCTCGGTGGTCGGTCTTTCGAAATCGCGTGGTGCGGATAAAACGCGCGTAACTCCCTCGTTACAGGTCGGATTGGGTAGATTTTTACTTCATTGGAAAGGCGAGTCAGTGCTCTTCGAAATCCTTCAGGAAGCGTCGCATTCCGAGGCCGTTTGGGCCTCCAAAAGTGGGACGAGAGTAAATGGTGCGGAATTTTCCCGACGTGCCCTGTTCCCAGAAAAACGCTCATAACTCCCTCACCGGAGGTCGGATCTGGACGATTTTTACGTCGTTGGAAAGCTTACTCGAGGAGCTTTCAAAACGGATCAGGACATTTCTGATTCCGAGGCCGTCTGGTGCCCCGAAAGGACACCGGAAGCCTTCGATCCTCGTTTCTCGATCTCGGTGGTCGGTCTTTCGAAATCGCGTGGTGCGGATAAAACGCGCGTAACTCCCTCGTTGCATGTCGGATTGGGTCGATTTTTACTTCATTGGAAAGGCGAGTCAGTGCTCTTCGAAATCCTTCAGGAAGCGTCGCATTCCGAGGCCGTTTGGGCCTCCAAAAGTGGGGTGAGAGTAAATGGTGTGGAATTTTCCCGACGTGCCCTGTTCCCAGAAAAATGCTCATAACTCCCTCACCGGAGGTCGGATCTGGACGATTTTTACGTCGTTGGAAAGCTTACTCGAGGAGCTTTCAAAACGGTTGAGGACATTTCTGATTCTGAGGTCGTCTGGTGCCCCGAAAGGACACCGGAAGGCTTCGATCCTCATTTCTCGATCTCGGTGGTCGGTCTTTCGAAATCGCGTGGTGCGGATAAAACGCGCGTAACTCCCTCGTTACATGTCGGATTGGGTCGATTTTTACTTCATTGGAAAGGCGAGTCAGTGCTCTTCGAAATCCTTCAGGAAGCGTCGCATTCCGAGGCCGTTTGGGCCTCCAAAAGTGGGGCGAGAGTAAATGGTGTGGAATTTTCCCGACGTGCCCTGTTCCCAGAAAAATGCTCATAACTCCCTCACCGGAGGTCGGATCTGGACGATTTTTACGTCGTTGGAAAGCTTACTCGAGGAGCTTTCAAAACGGATCAGGACATTTCTGATTCCGAGGCCGTCTGGTGCCCCGAAAGGACACCGGAAGCCTTCGATCCTCGTTTCTCGATCTCGGTGGTCGGTCTTTCGAAATCGCGTGGTGCGGATAAAACGTGCGTAACTCCCTCGTTACATGTCGGATTGGGTCGATTTTTACTTCATTGGAAAGGCGAGTCAGTGCTCTTCGAAATCCTTCAGGAAGCGTCGCATTCCGAGGCCGTTTGGGCCTCCAAAAGTGGGGCGAGAGTAAATGGTGTGGAATTTTCCCGACGTGCCCTGTTCCCAGAAAAATGCTCATAACTCCCTCACCGGAGGTCGGATCTGGACGATTTTTACGTCGTTGGAAAGCTTACTCGAGGAGCTTTCAAAACGGATCAGGACATTTCTGATTCCGAGGCCGTCTGGTGCCCCAAAAGGACACCGGAAGCCTTCGATCCTCGTTTCTCGATCTCGGTGGTCGGTCTTTCGAAATCGCGTGGTGCGGATAAAATGCGCGTAACTCCCTCGTTACATGTCGGATTGGGTAGATTTTTACTTCATTGGAAAGGCGAGTCAGTGCTCTTCGAAATCCTTCAGGAAGCGTCGCATTCCGAGGCCGTTTGGGCCTCCAAAAGTGGGACGAGAGTAAATGGTGCGGAATTTTCCCGACGTGCCCTGTTCCCAGAAAAATGCTCATAACTCCCTCACCGGAGGTCGGATCTGGACGATTTTTACGTCGTTGGAAAGCTTACTCGAGGAGCTTTCAAAACGGATCAGGACATTTCTGATTCTGAGGCCTTCTGGTGCCCCGAAAGGACACCGGAAGCCTTCGATCCTCGTTTCTCGATCTCGGTGGTCGGTGTTTCGAAATCGCGTGGTGCGGATAAAACGCGCGTAACTCCCTCGTTACATGTCGGATTGGGTTGATTTTTACTTCATTGGAAAGGCGAGTCAGTGCTCTTCGAAATCCTTCAGGAAGCGTCGCATTCCGAGGCCGTTTGGGCCTCCAAAAGTGGGCGAGAGTAAATGGTGCGGAATTTTCCCGACGTGCCCTCTTCCCAGAAAAACGCTCATAACTCCCTCACCGGAGGTCGGATCTGGACGATTTTTACGTCGTTGGAAAGCTTACTCGAGGAGCTTTCAAAACGGATCAGGACATTTCTGATTCTGAGGCCTTCTGGTGCCCTGAAAGGACACCGGAAGCCTTCGATCCTCGTTTCTCAATCTCGGTGGTCGGTCTTTCGAAATCGCGTGGTGCGGATAAAACGCGCGTACCTCCCTCGTTACAGGTCGGATTGGGTAGATTTTTACTTCATTGGAAAGGCGAGTCAGTGCTCTTCGAAATCCTTCAGGAAGCGTCGCATTCCGAGGCCGTTTGGGCCTCCAAAAGTGGGACGAGAGTAAAGGGTGCGGAATTTTCCCGACGTGCCCTGTTCCCAGAAAAACGCTCATAACTCCCTCACCGGAGGTCGGATCTGGACGATTTTTACGTCGTTGGAAAGCTTACTCGAGGAGCTTTCAAAACGGTTGAGGACATTTCTGATTCTGAGGTCGTCTGGTGCCCCGAAAGGACACTGGAAGGCTTCGATCCTCGTTTCTCGATCTCGGTGGTCGGTCTTTCGAAATCGCGTGGTCCGGATAAAACGCGCGTAACTCCCTCGTTACATGTCGGATTGGGTCGATTTTTACTTCATTGGAAAGGCGAGTCAGTGCTCTTCGAAATCCTTCAGGAAGCGTCGCATTCCGAGGCCGTTTGGGCCTCCAAAAGTGGGGCGAGAGTAAATGGTGTGGAATTTTCCCGACGTGCCCTGTTCCCAGAAAAACGCTCATAACTCCCTCACCGGAGGTCGGATCTGGACGACTTTTACGTCGTTGGAAAGCTTACTCGAGGAGCTTTCAAAATGGATCAGGACATTTCTGATTCCGAGGCCGTCTGGTGCCCCGAAAGGACACCGGAAGCCTTCGATCCTCGTTTCTCGATCTCGGTGGTCGGTCTTTCGAAATCGCGTGGTGCGGATAAAATGCGCGTAACTCCCTCGTTACATGTCGGATTGGGTAGATTTTTACTTCATTGGAAAGGCGAGTCAGTGCTCTTCGAAATCCTTCAGGAAGCGTCGCATTCCGAGGCCGTTTGGGCCTCCAAAAGTGGGGCGAGAGTAAATGGTGCGGAATTTTCCCGACATGCCCTGTTCCCAGAAAAACGCTCATAACTCCCTCACCGGAGGTCGGATCTGGACGATTTTTACGTCGTTGGAAAGCTTACTCGAGGAGCTTTCAAAATGGATCAGGACATTTCTGATTCTGAGGCCTTCTGGTGCCCCGAAAGGACACCGGAATCCTTCGATCCTCGTTTCTCGATCTCGGTGGTCAGTCTTTCGAAATCGCGTGGTGCAGATAAAACGCGCGTAACTCCCTCGTTACATGTCGGATTGGGTCGATTTTTACTTCATTGGAAAGGCGAGTCAGTGCTCTTCGAAATCCTTCAGGAAGCGTAGCATTCTGAGGCCGTTTGGGCCTCCAAAAGTGGGGCGAGAGTAAATGGTGTGGAATTTTCCTGACGTGCCCTGTTCCCAGAAAAATGCTCATAACTCCCTCACCGGAGGTCGGATCTGGACGATTTTTACGTCGTTGGAAAGCTTACTCGAGGAGCTTTCAAAACGGATCAGGACATTTCTGATTCTGAGGCCGTCTGGTGCCCCGAAAGGACACCGGAAGCCTTCGATCCTCGTTTCTCGATCTCGGTGGTCAGTCTTTCGAAATCGCGTGGTGCGGATAAAATGCGCGTAACTCCCTCGTTACATGTCGGATTGGGTAGATTTTTACTTCATTGGAAAGGCGAGTCAGTGCTCTTCGAAATCCTTCAGGAAGCGTCGCATTCCGAGGCCGTTTGGGCCTCCAAAAGTGGGACGAGAGTAAATGGTGCGGAATTTTCCCGACGTGCCCTGTTCCCAGAAAAACGCTCATAACTCCCTCACCGGAGGTCGGATCTGGACGATTTTTACGTCGTTGGAAAGCTTACTCGAGGAGCTTTCAAAACGGATGAGGACATTTCTGATTCTGAGGTCGTCTGGTGCCCCGAAAGGACACCGGAAGGCTTCGATCCTCGGTTCTCGATCTCGGTGGTCGGTCTTTCGAAATCGCGTGGTGCGGATAAAACGCGCGTAACTCCCTCGTTACATGTCGGATTGGGTCGATTTTTACTTCATTGGAAAGGTGAGTCAGTGCTCTTCGAAATCCTTCAGGAAGCGTCGCATTCCGAGGCCGTTTGGGCCTCCAAAAGTGGGACGAGAGTAAATGGTGCGGAATTTTCCCGACGTGCCCTGTTCCCAGAAAAACGCTCATAACTCCCTCACCGGAGGTCGGATCTGGACGATTTTTACGTCGTTGGAAAGCTTACTCGAGGAGCTTTCAAAATGGATCAGGACATTTCTGATTCTGAGGCCTTCTGGTGCCCCGAAAGGACACCGGAAGCCTTCGATCCTCGTTTCTCGATCTCGGTGGTCGGTCTTTCGAAATCGCGTGGTGCGGATAAAACGTGCGTAACTCCCTCGTTACATGTCGGATTGGCTCGATTTTTACTTCATTGGAAAGGCGAGTCAGTGCTCTTCGAAATCCTTCAGGAAGCGTCGCATTCCGAGGCCGTTTGGGCCTCCAAAAGTGGGGCGAGAGTAAATGGTGTGGAATTTTCCCGACGTGCCCTGTTCCCAGAAAAATGCTCATAACTCCCTCACCGGAGGTCGGATCTGGACGATTTTTACGTCGTTGGAAAGCTTACTCGAGGAGCTTTCAAAATGGATCAGGACATTTCTGATTCCGAGGCCGTCTGGTGCCCCGAAAGGACACCGGAAGCCTTCGATCCTCGTTTCTCGATCTCGGTGGTCGGTCTTTCGAAATCGCGTGGTGCGGATAAAACGCGCGTAACTCCCTCGTTACATGTCGGATTGGGTCGATTTTTACTTCATTGGAAAGGAGAGTCAGTGCTCTTCGAAATCCTTCAGGAAGCGTCGCATTCCGAGGCCGTTTGGGCCTCCAAAAGTGGGGCGAGAGTAAATGGTGTGGAATTTTCCCGACGTGCCCTGTTCCCAGAAAAATGCTCATAACTCCCTCACCGGAGGTCGGATCTGGACGATTTTTACGTCGTTGGAAAGCTTACTCGAGGAGCTTTCAAAACGGATCAGGACATTTCTGATTCTGAGGCTATCTGGTGCCCCGAAAGGACACCGGAAGCCTTCGATCCTCGTTTCTCGATCTCGGTGGTCGGTGTTTCGAAATCGCGTGGTGCGGATAAAACGCGCGTAACTCCCTCGTTACATGTCGGATTGGGTAGATTTTTACTTCATTGGAAAGGCGAGTCAGTGCTCTTCGAAATCCTTCAGGAAGCGTCGCATTCCGAGGTCGTTTGGGCCTCCAAAAGTGGGACGAGAGTAAATGGTGCGGAATTTTCCCGACGTGCCCTGTTCCCAGAAAAACGCTCATAACTCCCTCACCGGAGGTCGGATCTGGACGATTTTTACGTCGTTGGAAAGCTTACTCGAGGAGCTTTCAAAACGGATCAGGACATTTCTGATTCTGAGGTCGTATGGTGCCGCGAAAGGACACCGGAAGGCTTCGATCCTCGTTTCTCGATCTCGGTGGTCGGTCTTTCGAAATCGCGTGGTGCGGATAAAACGCGCGTAACTCCCTCGTTACATGTCGGATTGGGTCGATTTTTACTTCATTGGAAAGGCGAGTCAGTGCTCTTCGAAATTCTTCAGGAAGCGTCGCATTCCGAGGCCGTTTGGGCCTCCAAAAGTGGGGCGAGAGTAAATGGTATGGAATTTTCCCGACGTGCCCTGTTCCCAGAAAAATGCTCATAACTCCCTCACCGGAGGTCGGATCTGGACGATTTTTACGTCGTTGGAAAGCTTACTCGAGGAGCTTTCAAAACGGATCAGGACATTTCTGATTCCGAGGCCGTCTGGTGCCCCGAAAGGACACCGGAAGCCTTCGATCCTCGTTTCTCGATCTCGATGGTCGGTCTTTCGAAATCGCGTGGTGCGGATAAAATGCGCGTAACTCCCTCGTTACATGTCGGATTGGGTAGATTTTTACTTCATTGGAGAGGCGAGTCAGTGCTCTTCAAAATCCTTCAGGAAGCGTCACATTCCGAGGCCGTTTGGGCCTCCAAAAGTGGGACGAGAGTAAATGGTGCGGAATTTTCCCGACGTGCCCTGTTCCCAGAAAAATGCTCATAACTCCCTCACCGGAGGTCGGATCTGGACGATTTTTACGTCGTTGGAAAGCTTACTCGAGGAGCTTTCAAAACGGATCAGGACATTTCTGATTCTGAGGCCTTCTGGTGCCCCGAAAGGACACCGGAAGCCTTCGATCCTCGTTTCTCGATCTCGGTGGTCGGTGTTTCGAAATCGCGTGGTGCGGATAAAACGCGCGTAACTCCCTCGTTACATGTCGGATTGGGTTGATTTTTACTTCATTGGAAAGGCGAGTCAGTGCTCTTCGAAATCCTTCAGGAAGCGTCGCATTCCGAGGCCGTTTGGGCCTCCAAAAGTGGGCGAGAGTAAATGGTGCGGAATTTTCCCGACGTGCCCTGTTCCCAGAAAAACGCTCATAACTCCCTCACCGGAGGTCGGATCTGGACGATTTTTACGTCGTTGGAAAGCTTACTCGAGGAGCTTTCAAAACGGATCAGGACATTTCTGATTCTGAGGCCTTCTGGTGCCCTGAAAGGACACCGGAAGCCTTCGATCCTCGTTTCTCGATCTCGGTGGTCGGTCTTTCGAAATCGCGTGGTGCGGATAAAACGCGCGTAACTCCCTCGTTACAGGTCGGATTGGGTAGATTTTTACTTCATTGGAAAGGCGAGTCAGTGCTCTTCGAAATCCTTCAGGAAGCGTCGCATTCCGAGGCCGTTTGGGCCTCCAAAAGTGGGACGAGAGTAAATGGTGCGGAATTTTCCCGACGTGCCCTGTTCCCAGAAAAACGCTCATAACTCCCTCACCGGAGGTCGGATCTGGACGATTTTTACGTCGTTGGAAAGCTTACTCGAGGAGCTTTCAAAACGGATCAGGACATTTCTGATTCCGAGGCCGTCTGGTGCCCCGAAAGGACACCGGAAGCCTTCGATCCTCGTTTCTCGATCTCGGTGGTCGGTCTTTCGAAATCGCGTGGTGCGGATAAAACGCGCGTAACTCCCTCGTTACATGTCGGATTGGGTAGATTTTTACTTCATTGGAAAGGCGAGTCAGTGCTCTTCGAAATCCTTCAGGAAGCGTCGCATTCCGAGGCCGTTTGGGCCTCCAAAAGTGGGGCGAGAGTAAATGGTGTGGAATTTTCCCGACGTGCCCTGTTCCCAGAAAAACGCTCATAACTCCCTCACCGGAGGTCGGATCTGGACGATTTTTACGTCGTTGGAAAGCTTACTCGAGGAGCTTTCAAAACGGATCAGGACATTTCTGATTCCGAGGCCGTCTGGTGCCCCGAAAGGACACCGGAAGCCTTCGATCCTCGTTTCTCGATCTCGATGGTCGGTCTTTCGAAATCGCGTGGTGCGGATAAAATGCGCGTAACTCCCTCGTTACATGTCGGATTGGGTAGATTTTTACTTCATTGGAGAGGCGAGTCAGTGCTCTTCAAAATCCTTCAGGAAGCGTCACATTCCGAGGCCGTTTGGGCCTCCAAAAGTGGGACGAGAGTAAATGGTGCGGAATTTTCCCGACGTGCCCTGTTCCCAGAAAAATGCTCATAACTCCCTCACCGGAGGTCGGATCTGGACGATTTTTACGTCGTTGGAAAGCTTACTCGAGGAGCTTTCAAAACGGATCAGGACATTTCTGATTCTGAGGCCTTCTGGTGCCCCGAAAGGACACCGGAAGCCTTCGATCCTCGTTTCTCGATCTCGGTGGTCGGTGTTTCGAAATCGCGTGGTGCGGATAAAACGCGCGTAACTCCCTCGTTACATGTCGGATTGGGTTGATTTTTACTTCATTGGAAAGGCGAGTCAGTGCTCTTCGAAATCCTTCAGGAAGCGTCGCATTCCGAGGCCGTTTGGGCCTCCAAAAGTGGGCGAGAGTAAATGGTGCGGAATTTTCCCGACGTGCCCTGTTCCCAGAAAAACGCTCATAACTCCCTCACCGGAGGTCGGATCTGGACGATTTTTACGTCGTTGGAAAGCTTACTCGAGGAGCTTTCAAAACGGATCAGGACATTTCTGATTCTGAGGCCTTCTGGTGCCCTGAAAGGACACCGGAAGCCTTCGATCCTCGTTTCTCGATCTCGGTGGTCGGTCTTTCGAAATCGCGTGGTGCGGATAAAACGCGCGTAACTCCCTCGTTACAGGTCGGATTGGGTAGATTTTTACTTCATTGGAAAGGCGAGTCAGTGCTCTTCGAAATCCTTCAGGAAGCGTCGCATTCCGAGGCCGTTTGGGCCTCCAAAAGTGGGACGAGAGTAAATGGTGCGGAATTTTCCCGACGTGCCCTGTTCCCAGAAAAACGCTCATAACTCCCTCACCGGAGGTCGGATCTGGACGATTTTTACGTCGTTGGAAAGCTTACTCGAGGAGCTTTCAAAACGGTTGAGGACATTTCTGATTCTGAGGTCGTCTGGTGCCCCGAAAGGACACTGGAAGGCTTCGATCCTCGTTTCTCGATCTCGGTGGTCGGTCTTTCGAAATCGCGTGGTCCGGATAAAACGTGCGTAACTCCCTCGTTACATGTCGGATTGGGTCGATTTTTACTTCATTGGAAAGGCGAGTCAGTGCTCTTCGAAATCCTTCAGGAAGCGTCGCATTCCGAGGCCGTTTGGGCCTCCAAAAGTGGGGCGAGAGTAAATGGTGTGGAATTTTCCCGACGTGCCCTGTTCCCAGAAAAATGCTCATAACTCCCTCACCGGAGGTCGGATCTGGACGATTTTTACGTCGTTGGAAAGCTTACTCGAGGAGCTTTCAAAATGGATCAGGACATTTCTGATTCCGAGGCCGTCTGGTGCCCCGAAAGGACACCGGAAGCCTTCGATCCTCGTTTCTCGATCTCGGTGGTCGGTCTTTCGAAATCGCGTGGTGCGGATAAAACGCGCGTAACTCCCTCGTTACATGTCGGATTGGGTCGATTTTTACTTCATTGGAAAGGCGAGTCAGTGCTCTTCGAAATCCTTCAGGAAGCGTCGCATTCCGAGGCCGTTTGGGCCTCCAAAAGTGGGGCGAGAGTAAATGGTGTGGAATTTTCCCGACGTGCCCTGTTCCCAGAAAAATGCTCATAACTCCCTCACCGGAGGTCGGATCTGGACGATTTTTACGTCGTTGGAAAGCTTACTCGAGGAGCTTTCAAAATGGATCAGGACATTTCTGATTCCGAGGCCGTCTGGTGCCCCGAAAGGACACCGGAAGCCTTCGATCCTCGTTTCTCGATCTCGGTGGTCGGTCTTTCGAAATCGCGTGGTGCGGATAAAACGCGCGTAACTCCCTCGTTACATGTCGGATTGGGTCGATTTTTACTTCATTGGAAAGGCGAGTCAGTGCTCTTCGAAATCCTTCAGGAAGCGTCGCATTCCGAGGCCGTTTGGGCCTCCAAAAGTGGGGCGAGAGTAAATGGTGTGGAATTTTCCCGACGTGCCCTGTTCCCAGAAAAATGCTCATAACTCCCTCACCGGAGGTCGGATCTGGACGATTTTTACGTCGTTGGAAAGCTTACTCGAGGAGCTTTCAAAACGGATCAGGACATTTCTGATTCTGAGGCTATCTGGTGCCCCGAAAGGACACCGGAAGCCTTCGATCCTCGTTTCTCGATCTCGGTGGTCGGTGTTTCGAAATCGCGTGGTGCGGATAAAACGCGCGTAACTCCCTCGTTACATGTCGGATTGGGTAGATTTTTACTTCATTGGAAAGGCGAGTCAGTGCTCTTCGAAATCCTTCAGGAAGCGTCGCATTCCGAGGTCGTTTGGGCCTCCAAAAGTGGGACGAGAGTAAATGGTGCGGAATTTTCCCGACGTGCCCTGTTCCCAGAAAAACGCTCATAACTCCCTCACCGGAGGTCGGATCTGGACGATTTTTACGTCGTTGGAAAGCTTACTCGAGGAGCTTTCAAAACGGATCAGGACATTTCTGATTCTGAGGTCGTATGGTGCCGCGAAAGGACACCGGAAGGCTTCGATCCTCGTTTCTCGATCTCGGTGGTCGGTCTTTCGAAATCGCGTGGTGCGGATAAAACGCGCGTAACTCCCTCGTTACATGTCGGATTGGGTCGATTTTTACTTCATTGGAAAGGCGAGTCAGTGCTCTTCGAAATTCTTCAGGAAGCGTCGCATTCTGAGGCCGTTTGGGCCTCCAAAAGTGGGGCGAGAGTAAATGGTATGGAATTTTCCCGACGTGCCCTGTTCCCAGAAAAATGCTCATAACTCCCTCACCGGAGGTCGGATCTGGACGATTTTTACGTCGTTGGAAAGCTTACTCGAGGAGCTTTCAAAACGGATCAGGACATTTCTGATTCCGAGGCCGTCTGGTGCCCCGAAAGGACACCGGAAGCCTTCGATCCTCGTTTCTCGATCTCGATGGTCGGTCTTTCGAAATCGCGTGGTGCGGATAAAATGCGCGTAACTCCCTCGTTACATGTCGGATTGGGTAGATTTTTACTTCATTGGAGAGGCGAGTCAGTGCTCTTCAAAATCCTTCAGGAAGCGTCACATTCCGAGGCCGTTTGGGCCTCCAAAAGTGGGACGAGAGTAAATGGTGCGGAATTTTCCCGACGTGCCCTGTTCCCAGAAAAATGCTCATAACTCCCTCACCGGAGGTCGGATCTGGACGATTTTTACGTCGTTGGAAAGCTTACTCGAGGAGCTTTCAAAACGGATCAGGACATTTCTGATTCTGAGGCCTTCTGGTGCCCCGAAAGGACACCGGAAGCCTTCGATCCTCGTTTCTCGATCTCGGTGGTCGGTGTTTCGAAATCGCGTGGTGCGGATAAAACGCGCGTAACTCCCTCGTTACATGTCGGATTGGGTTGATTTTTACTTCATTGGAAAGGCGAGTCAGTGCTCTTCGAAATCCTTCAGGAAGCGTCGCATTCCGAGGCCGTTTGGGCCTCCAAAAGTGGGCGAGAGTAAATGGTGCGGAATTTTCCCGACGTGCCCTGTTCCCAGAAAAACGCTCATAACTCCCTCACCGGAGGTCGGATCTGGACGATTTTTACGTCGTTGGAAAGCTTACTCGAGGAGCTTTCAAAACGGATCAGGACATTTCTGATTCTGAGGCCTTCTGGTGCCCTGAAAGGACACCGGAAGCCTTCGATCCTCGTTTCTCGATCTCGGTGGTCGGTCTTTCGAAATCGCGTGGTGCGGATAAAACGCGCGTAACTCCCTCGTTACAGGTCGGATTGGGTAGATTTTTACTTCATTGGAAAGGCGAGTCAGTGCTCTTCGAAATCCTTCAGGAAGCGTCGCATTCCGAGGCCGTTTGGGCCTCCAAAAGTGGGACGAGAGTAAATGGTGCGGAATTTTCCCGACGTGCCCTGTTCCCAGAAAAACGCTCATAACTCCCTCACCGGAGGTCGGATCTGGACGATTTTTACGTCGTTGGAAAGCTTACTCGAGGAGCTTTCAAAACGGATCAGGACATTTCTGATTCCGAGGCCGTCTGGTGCCCCGAAAGGACACCGGAAGCCTTCGATCCTCGTTTCTCGATCTCGGTGGTCGGTCTTTCGAAATCGCGTGGTGCGGATAAAACGCGCGTAACTCCCTCGTTACATGTCGGATTGGGTAGATTTTTACTTCATTGGAAAGGCGAGTCAGTGCTCTTCGAAATCCTTCAGGAAGCGTCGCATTCCGAGGCCGTTTGGGCCTCCAAAAGTGGGGCGAGAGTAAATGGTGTGGAATTTTCCCGACGTGCCCTGTTCCCAGAAAAACGCTCATAACTCCCTCACCGGAGGTCGGATCTGGACGATTTTTACGTCGTTGGAAAGCTTACTCGAGGAGCTTTCAAAACGGATCAGGACATTTCTGATTCCGAGGCCGTCTGGTGCCCCGAAAGGACACCGGAAGCCTTCGATCCTCGTTTCTCGATCTCGATGGTCGGTCTTTCGAAATCGCGTGGTGCGGATAAAATGCGCGTAACTCCCTCGTTACATGTCGGATTGGGTAGATTTTTACTTCATTGGAGAGGCGAGTCAGTGCTCTTCAAAATCCTTCAGGAAGCGTCACATTCCGAGGCCGTTTGGGCCTCCAAAAGTGGGACGAGAGTAAATGGTGCGGAATTTTCCCGACGTGCCCTGTTCCCAGAAAAATGCTCATAACTCCCTCACCGGAGGTCGGATCTGGACGATTTTTACGTCGTTGGAAAGCTTACTCGAGGAGCTTTCAAAACGGATCAGGACATTTCTGATTCTGAGGCCTTCTGGTGCCCCGAAAGGACACCGGAAGCCTTCGATCCTCGTTTCTCGATCTCGGTGGTCGGTGTTTCGAAATCGCGTGGTGCGGATAAAACGCGCGTAACTCCCTCGTTACATGTCGGATTGGGTTGATTTTTACTTCATTGGAAAGGCGAGTCAGTGCTCTTCGAAATCCTTCAGGAAGCGTCGCATTCCGAGGCCGTTTGGGCCTCCAAAAGTGGGCGAGAGTAAATGGTGCGGAATTTTCCCGACGTGCCCTGTTCCCAGAAAAACGCTCATAACTCCCTCACCGGAGGTCGGATCTGGACGATTTTTACGTCGTTGGAAAGCTTACTCGAGGAGCTTTCAAAACGGATCAGGACATTTCTGATTCTGAGGCCTTCTGGTGCCCTGAAAGGACACCGGAAGCCTTCGATCCTCGTTTCTCGATCTCGGTGGTCGGTCTTTCGAAATCGCGTGGTGCGGATAAAACGCGCGTAACTCCCTCGTTACAGGTCGGATTGGGTAGATTTTTACTTCATTGGAAAGGCGAGTCAGTGCTCTTCGAAATCCTTCAGGAAGCGTCGCATTCCGAGGCCGTTTGGGCCTCCAAAAGTGGGACGAGAGTAAATGGTGCGGAATTTTCCCGACGTGCCCTGTTCCCAGAAAAACGCTCATAACTCCCTCACCGGAGGTCGGATCTGGACGATTTTTACGTCGTTGGAAAGCTTACTCGAGGAGCTTTCAAAACGGTTGAGGACATTTCTGATTCTGAGGTCGTCTGGTGCCCCGAAAGGACACTGGAAGGCTTCGATCCTCGTTTCTCGATCTCGGTGGTCGGTCTTTCGAAATCGCGTGGTCCGGATAAAACGTGCGTAACTCCCTCGTTACATGTCGGATTGGGTCGATTTTTACTTCATTGGAAAGGCGAGTCAGTGCTCTTCGAAATCCTTCAGGAAGCGTCGCATTCCGAGGCCGTTTGGGCCTCCAAAAGTGGGGCGAGAGTAAATGGTGTGGAATTTTCCCGACGTGCCCTGTTCCCAGAAAAATGCTCATAACTCCCTCACCGGAGGTCAGATCTGGACGACTTTTACGTCGTTGGAAAGCTTACTCGAGGAGCTTTCAAAACGGATCAGGACATTTCTGATTCCGAGGCTGTCTGGTGCCCCGAAAGGACACCGGAAGCCTTCGATCCTCATTTCTCGATCTCGGTGGTCGGTCTTTCGAAATCGCGTGGTGCGGATAAAATGCGCGTAACTCCCTCGTTACATGTCGGATTGGGTAGATTTTTACTTCATTGGAAAGGCGAGTCAGTGCTCTTCGAAATCCTTCAGGAAGCGTCGCATTCCGAGGCCGTTTGGGCCTCCAAAAGTGGGGCGAGAGTAAATGGTGTGGAATTTTCCCGACGTGCCCTGTTCCCAGAAAAACGCTCATAACTCCCTCACCGGAGGTCGGATCTGGACGATTTTTACGTCGTTGGAAAGCTTACTCGAGGAGCTTTCAAAATGGATCAGGACATTTCTGATTCCGAGGCCGTCTGGTGCCCCGAAAGGACACCGGAAGCCTTCGATCCTCGTTTCTCGATCTCGGTGGTCGGTCTTTCGAAATCGCGTGGTGCGGATAAAACGCGCGTAACTCCCTCGTTACATGTCGGATTGGGTAGATTTTTACTTCATTGGAAAGGCGAGTCAGTGCTCTTCGAAATCCTTTAGGAAGCATCGCATTCCGAGGCCGTTTGGGCCTCCAAAAGTGGGACGAGAGTAAATGGTGCGGAATTTTCCCGACGTGCCCTGTTCCCAGAAAAATGCTCATAACTCCCTCACCGGAGGTCGGATCTGGACGATTTTTACGTCGTTGGAAAGCTTACTCGAGGAGCTTTCAAAACGGATCAGGACATTTCTGATTCTGAGGCCTTCTGGTGCCCCGAAAGGACACCGGAATCCTGCGATCCTCGTTTCTCGATCTCGGTGGTCGGTCTTTCGAAATCGCGTGGTGCAGATAAAACGCGCGTAACTCCCTCGTTACATGTCGGATTGGGTCGATTTTTACTTCATTGGAAAGGCGAGTCAGTGCTCTTCGAAATCCTTCAGGAAGCGTCGCATTCCGAGGCCGTTTGGGTCTCCAAAAGTGGGACGAGAGTAAATGGTGCGGAATTTTCCCGACGTGCCCTGTTCCCAGAAAAATGCTCATAACTCCCTCACCGGAGGTCGGATCTGGACGATTTTTACGTCGTTGGAAAGCTTACTCGAGGAGCTTTCAAAACGGTTGAGGACATTTCTGATTCTGAGGTCGTCTGGTGCCCCGAAAGGACACCGGAAGCCTTCGATCCTCGTTTCTCGATCTCGGTGGTCGGTCTTTCGAAATCGCGTGGTGCGGATAAAACGCGCGTAACTCCCTCGTTACATGTCGGATTGGGTCGATTTTTACTTCATTGGAAAGGTGAGTCAGTGCTCTTCGAAATCCTTCAGGAAGCGTCGCATTCCGAGGCCGTTTGGGCCTCCAAAAGTGGGACGAGAGTAAATGGTGCAGAATTTTTCCGACGTGCCCTGTTCCCAGAAAAACGCTCATAACTCCCTCACCGGAGGTCGGATCTGGACGATTTTTACGTCGTTGGAAAGCTTACTCGAGGAGCTTTCAAAATGGATCAGGACATTTCTGATTCTGAGGCCTTCTGGTGCCCCGAAAGGACACCGGAAGCCTTCGATCCTCGTTTCTCGATCTCGGTGGTCGGTCTTTCGAAATCGCGTGGTGCGGATAAAACGTGCGTAACTCCCTCGTTACATGTCGGATTGGGTCGATTTTTACTTCATTGGAAAGGCGAGTCAGTGCTCTTCGAAATCCTTCAGGAAGCGTCGCATTCCGAGGCCGTTTGGGCCTCCAAAAGTGGGGCGAGAGTAAATGGTGTGGAATTTTCCCGACGTGCCCTGTTCCCAGAAAAATGCTCATAACTCCCTCACCGGAGGTCGGATCTGGACGATTTTTACGTCGTTGGAAAGCTTACTCGAGGAGCTTTCAAAATGGATCAGGACATTTCTGATTCCGAGGCCGTCTGGTGCCCCGAAAGGACACCGGAAGCCTTCGATCCTCGTTTCTCGATCTCGGTGGTCGGTCTTTCGAAATCGCGTGGTGCGGATAAAACGCGCGTAACTCCCTCGTTACATGTCGGATTGGGTCGATTTTTACTTCATTGGAAAGGCGAGTCAGTGCTCTTCGAAATCCTTCAGGAAGCGTCGCATTCCGAGGCCGTTTGGGCCTCCAAAAGTGGGGCGAGAGTAAATGGTGTGGAATTTTCCCGACGTGCCCTGTTCCCAGAAAAATGCTCATAACTCCCTCACCGGAGGTCGGATCTGGACGATTTTTACGTCGTTGGAAAGCTTACTCGAGGAGCTTTCAAAACGGATCAGGACATTTCTGATTCTGAGGCTATCTGGTGCCCCGAAAGGACACCGGAAGCCTTCGATCCTCGTTTCTCGATCTCGGTGGTCGGTGTTTCGAAATCGCGTGGTGCGGATAAAACGCGCGTAACTCCCTCGTTACATGTCGGATTGGGTAGATTTTTACTTCATTGGAAAGGCGAGTCAGTGCTCTTCGAAATCCTTCAGGAAGCGTCGCATTCCGAGGTCGTTTGGGCCTCCAAAAGTGGGACGAGAGTAAATGGTGCGGAATTTTCCCGACGTGCCCTGTTCCCAGAAAAACGCTCATAACTCCCTCACCGGAGGTCGGATCTGGACGATTTTTACGTCGTTGGAAAGCTTACTCGAGGAGCTTTCAAAACGGATCAGGACATTTCTGATTCTGAGGTCGTATGGTGCCGCGAAAGGACACCGGAAGGCTTCGATCCTCGTTTCTCGATCTCGGTGGTCGGTCTTTCGAAATCGCGTGGTGCGGATAAAACGCGCGTAACTCCCTCGTTACATGTCGGATTGGGTCGATTTTTACTTCATTGGAAAGGCGAGTCAGTGCTCTTCGAAATTCTTCAGGAAGCGTCGCATTCTGAGGCCGTTTGGGCCTCCAAAAGTGGGGCGAGAGTAAATGGTATGGAATTTTCCCGACGTGCCCTGTTCCCAGAAAAATGCTCATAACTCCCTCACCGGAGGTCGGATCTGGACGATTTTTACGTCGTTGGAAAGCTTACTCGAGGAGCTTTCAAAACGGATCAGGACATTTCTGATTCCGAGGCCGTCTGGTGCCCCGAAAGGACACCGGAAGCCTTCGATCCTCGTTTCTCGATCTCGATGGTCGGTCTTTCGAAATCGCGTGGTGCGGATAAAATGCGCGTAACTCCCTCGTTACATGTCGGATTGGGTAGATTTTTACTTCATTGGAGAGGCGAGTCAGTGCTCTTCAAAATCCTTCAGGAAGCGTCACATTCCGAGGCCGTTTGGGCCTCCAAAAGTGGGACGAGAGTAAATGGTGCGGAATTTTCCCGACGTGCCCTGTTCCCAGAAAAATGCTCATAACTCCCTCACCGGAGGTCGGATCTGGACGATTTTTACGTCGTTGGAAAGCTTACTCGAGGAGCTTTCAAAACGGATCAGGACATTTCTGATTCTGAGGCCTTCTGGTGCCCCGAAAGGACACCGGAAGCCTTCGATCCTCGTTTCTCGATCTCGGTGGTCGGTGTTTCGAAATCGCGTGGTGCGGATAAAACGCGCGTAACTCCCTCGTTACATGTCGGATTGGGTTGATTTTTACTTCATTGGAAAGGCGAGTCAGTGCTCTTCGAAATCCTTCAGGAAGCGTCGCATTCCGAGGCCGTTTGGGCCTCCAAAAGTGGGCGAGAGTAAATGGTGCGGAATTTTCCCGACGTGCCCTGTTCCCAGAAAAACGCTCATAACTCCCTCACCGGAGGTCGGATCTGGACGATTTTTACGTCGTTGGAAAGCTTACTCGAGGAGCTTTCAAAACGGATCAGGACATTTCTGATTCTGAGGCCTTCTGGTGCCCTGAAAGGACACCGGAAGCCTTCGATCCTCGTTTCTCGATCTCGGTGGTCGGTCTTTCGAAATCGCGTGGTGCGGATAAAACGCGCGTAACTCCCTCGTTACAGGTCGGATTGGGTAGATTTTTACTTCATTGGAAAGGCGAGTCAGTGCTCTTCGAAATCCTTCAGGAAGCGTCGCATTCCGAGGCCGTTTGGGCCTCCAAAAGTGGGACGAGAGTAAATGGTGCGGAATTTTCCCGACGTGCCCTGTTCCCAGAAAAACGCTCATAACTCCCTCACCGGAGGTCGGATCTGGACGATTTTTACGTCGTTGGAAAGCTTACTCGAGGAGCTTTCAAAACGGATCAGGACATTTCTGATTCCGAGGCCGTCTGGTGCCCCGAAAGGACACCGGAAGCCTTCGATCCTCGTTTCTCGATCTCGGTGGTCGGTCTTTCGAAATCGCGTGGTGCGGATAAAACGCGCGTAACTCCCTCGTTACATGTCGGATTGGGTAGATTTTTACTTCATTGGAAAGGCGAGTCAGTGCTCTTCGAAATCCTTCAGGAAGCGTCGCATTCCGAGGCCGTTTGGGCCTCCAAAAGTGGGGCGAGAGTAAATGGTGTGGAATTTTCCCGACGTGCCCTGTTCCCAGAAAAACGCTCATAACTCCCTCACCGGAGGTCGGATCTGGACGATTTTTACGTCGTTGGAAAGCTTACTCGAGGAGCTTTCAAAACGGATCAGGACATTTCTGATTCCGAGGCCGTCTGGTGCCCCGAAAGGATACCGGAAGCCTTCGATCCTCGTTTCTCGATCTCGATGGTCGGTCTTTCGAAATCGCGTGGTGCGGATAAAATGCGCGTAACTCCCTCGTTACATGTCGGATTGGGTAGATTTTTACTTCATTGGAGAGGCGAGTCAGTGCTCTTCAAAATCCTTCAGGAAGCGTCACATTCCGAGGCCGTTTGGGCCTCCAAAAGTGGGACGAGAGTAAATGGTGCGGAATTTTCCCGACGTGCCCTGTTCCCAGAAAAATGCTCATAACTCCCTCACCGGAGGTCGGATCTGGACGATTTTTACGTCGTTGGAAAGCTTACTCGAGGAGCTTTCAAAACGGATCAGGACATTTCTGATTCTGAGGCCTTCTGGTGCCCCGAAAGGACACCGGAAGCCTTCGATCCTCGTTTCTCGATCTCGGTGGTCGGTGTTTCGAAATCGCGTGGTGCGGATAAAACGCGCGTAACTCCCTCGTTACATGTCGGATTGGGTTGATTTTTACTTCATTGGAAAGGCGAGTCAGTGCTCTTCGAAATCCTTCAGGAAGCGTCGCATTCCGAGGCCGTTTGGGCCTCCAAAAGTGGGCGAGAGTAAATGGTGCGGAATTTTCCCGACGTGCCCTGTTCCCAGAAAAACGCTCATAACTCCCTCACCGGAGGTCGGATCTGGACGATTTTTACGTCGTTGGAAAGCTTACTCGAGGAGCTTTCAAAACGGATCAGGACATTTCTGATTCTGAGGCCTTCTGGTGCCCTGAAAGGACACCGGAAGCCTTCGATCCTCGTTTCTCGATCTCGGTGGTCGGTCTTTCGAAATCGCGTGGTGCGGATAAAACGCGCGTAACTCCCTCGTTACAGGTCGGATTGGGTAGATTTTTACTTCATTGGAAAGGCGAGTCAGTGCTCTTCGAAATCCTTCAGGAAGCGTCGCATTCCGAGGCCGTTTGGGCCTCCAAAAGTGGGACGAGAGTAAATGGTGCGGAATTTTCCCGACGTGCCCTGTTCCCAGAAAAACGCTCATAACTCCCTCACCGGAGGTCGGATCTGGACGATTTTTACGTCGTTGGAAAGCTTACTCGAGGAGCTTTCAAAACGGTTGAGGACATTTCTGATTCTGAGGTCGTCTGGTGCCCCGAAAGGACACTGGAAGGCTTCGATCCTCGTTTCTCGATCTCGGTGGTCGGTCTTTCGAAATCGCGTGGTCCGGATAAAACGCGCGTAACTCCCTCGTTACATGTCGGATTGGGTCGATTTTTACTTCATTGGAAAGGCGAGTCAGTGCTCTTCGAAATCCTTCAGGAAGCGTCGCATTCCGAGGCCGTTTGGGCCTCCAAAAGTGGGGCGAGAGTAAATGGTGTGGAATTTTCCCGACGTGCCCTGTTCCCAGAAAAATGCTCATAACTCCCTCACCGGAGGTCAGATCTGGACGACTTTTACGTCGTTGGAAAGCTTACTCGAGGAGCTTTCAAAACGGATCAGGACATTTCTGATTCCGAGGCTGTCTGGTGCCCCGAAAGGACACCGGAAGCCTTCGATCCTCATTTCTCGATCTCGGTGGTCGGTCTTTCGAAATCGCGTGGTGCGGATAAAATGCGCGTAACTCCCTCGTTACATGTCGGATTGGGTAGATTTTTACTTCATTGGAAAGGCGAGTCAGTGCTCTTCGAAATCCTTCAGGAAGCGTCGCATTCCGAGGCCGTTTGGGCCTCCAAAAGTGGGGCGAGAGTAAATGGTGTGGAATTTTCCCGACGTGCCCTGTTCCCAGAAAAACGCTCATAACTCCCTCACCGGAGGTCGGATCTGGACGATTTTTACGTCGTTGGAAAGCTTACTCGAGGAGCTTTCAAAATGGATCAGGACATTTCTGATTCCGAGGCCGTCTGGTGCCCCGAAAGGACACCGGAAGCCTTCGATCCTCGTTTCTCGATCTCGGTGGTCGGTCTTTCGAAATCGCGTGGTGCGGATAAAACGCGCGTAACTCCCTCGTTACATGTCGGATTGGGTAGATTTTTACTTCATTGGAAAGGCGAGTCAGTGCTCTTCGAAATCCTTTAGGAAGCATCGCATTCCGAGGCCGTTTGGGCCTCCAAAAGTGGGACGAGAGTAAATGGTGCGGAATTTTCCCGACGTGCCCTGTTCCCAGAAAAATGCTCATAACTCCCTCACCGGAGGTCGGATCTGGACGATTTTTACGTCGTTGGAAAGCTTACTCGAGGAGCTTTCAAAACGGATCAGGACATTTCTGATTCTGAGGCCTTCTGGTGCCCCGAAAGGACACCGGAATCCTGCGATCCTCGTTTCTCGATCTCGGTGGTCGGTCTTTCGAAATCGCGTGGTGCGGATAAAACGCGCGTAACTCCCTCGTTACATGTCGGATTGGGTCGATTTTTACTTCATTGGAAAGGCGAGTCAGTGCTCTTCGAAATCCTTCAGGAAGCGTCGCATTCCGAGGCCGTTTGGGTCTCCAAAAGTGGGACGAGAGTAAATGGTGCGGAATTTTCCCGACGTGCCCTGTTCCCAGAAAAACGCTCATAACTCCCTCACCGGAGGTCGGATCTGGACGATTTTTACGTCGTTGGAAAGCTTACTCGAGGAGCTTTCAAAACGGTTGAGGACATTTCTGATTCTGAGGTCGTCTGGTGCCCCGAAAGGACACCGGAAGCCTTCGATCCTCGTTTCTCGATCTCGGTGGTCGGTCTTTCGAAATCGCGTGGTGCGGATAAAACGCGCGTAACTCCCTCGTTACATGTCGGATTGGGTCGATTTTTACTTCATTGGAAAGGCGAGTCAGTGCTCTTCGAAATCCTTCAGGAAGCGTCGCATTCCGAGGCCGTTTGGGCCTCCAAAAGTGGGGCGAGAGTAAATGGTGTGGAATTTTCCCGACGTGCCCTGTTCCCAGAAAAATGCTCATAACTCCCTCACCGGAGGTCGGATCTGGACGATTTTTACGTCGTTGGAAAGCTTACTCGAGGAGCTTTCAAAACGGATCAGGACATTTCTGATTCCGAGGCCGTCTGGTGCCCCGAAAGGACACCGGAAGCCTTCGATCCTCGTTTCTCGATCTCGGTGGTCGGTCTTTCGAAATCGCGTGGTGCGGATAAAACGTGCGTAACTCCCTCGTTACATGTCGGATTGGGTCGATTTTTACTTCATTGGAAAGGCGAGTTAGTGCTCTTCGAAATCCTTCAGGAAGCGTCGCATTCCGAGGCCGTTTGGGCCTCCAAAAGTGGGGCGAGAGTAAATGGTGTGGAATTTTTCCGACGTGCCCTGTTCCCAGAAAAATGCTCATAACTCCCTCACCGGAGGTCGGATCTGGACGATTTTTACGTCGTTGGAAAGCTTACTCGAGGAGCTTTCAAAACGGATCAGGACATTTCTGATTCCGAGGCCGTCTGGTGCCCCGAAAGGACACCGGAAGCCTTCGATCCTCGTTTCTCGATCTCGGTGGTCGGTCTTTCGAAATCGCGTGGTGCGGATAAAACGCGCGTAACTCCCTCGTTACATGTCGGATTGGGTCGATTTTTACTTCATTGGAAAGGCGAGTCAGTGCTCTTCGAAATCCTTCAGGAAGCGTCGCATTCCGAGGCCGTTTGGGCCTCCAAAAGTGGGGCGAGAGTAAATGGTGTGGAATTTTCCCGACGTGCCCTGTTCCCAGAAAAATGCTCATAACTCCCTCACCGGAGGTCGGATCTGGACGATTTTTACGTCGTTGGAAAGCTTACTCGAGGAGCTTTCAAAACGGTTGAGGACATTTCTGATTCTGAGGTCGTCTGGTACCCCGAAAGGACACCGGAAGGCTTCGATCCTCATTTCTCGATCTCGGTGGTCGGTCTTTCGAAATCGCGTGGTACGGATAAAACGCGCGTAACTCCCTCGTTACATGTCGGATTGGGTCGATTTTTACTTCATTGGAAAGGCGAGTCAGTGCTCTTCGAAATCCTTCAGGAAGCGTCGCATTCCGAGGCCGTTTGGGCCTCCAAAAGTGGGGCGAGAGTAAATGGTGTGGAATTTTCCCGACGTGCCCTGTTCCCAGAAAAATGCTCATAACTCCCTCACCGGAGGTCGGATCTGGACGATTTTTACGTCGTTGGAAAGCTTACTCGAGGAGCTTTCAAAATGGATCAGGACATTTCTGATTCCGAGGCCGTCTGGTGCCCCGAAAGGACACCGGAAGCCTTCGATCCTCGTTTCTCGATCTCGGTGGTCGGTCTTTCGAAATCGCGTGGTGCGGATAAAATGCGCGTAACTCCCTCGTTACATGTCGGATTGGGTAGATTTTTACTTCATTGGAAAGGCGAGTCAGTGCTCTTCGAAATCCTTCAGGATGCGTCGCATTCCGAGGCTGTTTGGGCCTCCAAAAGTGGGACGAGAGTAAATGGTGCGGAATTTTCCCGACGTGCCCTGTTCCCAGAAAAATGCTCATAACTCCCTCACCGGAGGTCGGATCTGGACGATTTTTACGTCGTTGGAAAGCTTACTCGAGGAGCTTTCAAAACGGATCAGGACATTTCTGATTCCGAGGCCGTCTGGTGCCCCGAAAGGACACCGGAAGCCTTCGATCCTCGTTTCTCGATCTCGGTGGTCGGTCTTTCGAAATCGCGTGGTGCGGATAAAACGCGCGTAACTCCCTCGTTACATGTCGGATTGGGTCGATTTTTACTTCATTGGAAAGGCGAGTCAGTGCTCTTCGAAATCCTTCAGGAAGCGTCGCATTCCGAGGCCGTTTGGGCCTCCAAAAGTGGGGCGAGAGTAAATGGTGTGGAATTTTCCCGACGTGCCCTGTTCCCAGAAAAATGCTCATAACTCCCTCACCGGAGGTCGGATCTGGACGATTTTTACGTCGTTGGAAAGCTTACTCGAGGAGCTTTCAAAACGGTTGAGGACATTTCTGATTCTGAGGTCGTCTGGTGCCCCGAAAGGACACCGGAAGGCTTCGATCCTCGTTTCTCGATCTCGGTGGTCGGTCTTTCGAAATCGCGTGGTGCGGATAAAATGCGCGTAACTCCCTCGTTACATGTCGGATTGGGTAGATTTTTACTTCATTGGAAAGGCGAGTCAGTGCTCTTCGAAATCCTTCAGGAAGCGTCGCATTCCGAGGCCGTTTGGGCCTCCAAAAGTGGGGCGAGAGTAAATGGTGCGGAATTTTCCTGACGTGCCCTGTTCCCAGAAAAACGCTCATAACTCCCTCACCGGAGGTCGGATCTGGACGATTTTTACGTCGTTGGAAAGCTTACTCGAGGAGCTTTCAAAATGGATCAGGACATTTCTGATTCTGAGGCCGTCTGGTGCCCCGAAAGGACACCGGAAGCCTTTGATCCTCATTTCTCGATCTCGGTGGTCGGTCTTTCGAAATCGCGTGGTGCGGATAAAATGCGCGTAATTCCCTCGTTACATGTCGGATTGGGTAGATTTTTACTTCATTGGAAAGGCGAGTCAGTGCTCTTCGAAATCCTTCAGGAAGCGTCGCATTCCGAGGCCGTTTGGGCCTCCAAAAGTGGGACGAGAGTAAATGGTGCGGAATTTTCCCGACGTGCCCTGTTCCCAGAAAAACGCTCATAACTCCCTCACCGGAGGTCGGATCTGGACGATTTTTACGTCGTTGGAAAGCTTACTCGAGGAGCTTTCAAAATGGATCAGGACATTTCTGATTCTGAGGCCGTCTGGTGCCCCGAAAGGACACCGGAAGCCTTCGATACTCCTTTCTCGATCTCGGTGGTCGGTCTTTCGAAATCGCGTGGTACGGATAAAATGCGCGTAACTCCCTCGTTACATGTCGGATTGGGTAGATTTTTACTTCATTGGAAAGGCGAGTCAGTGCTCTTCGAAATCCTTCAGGAAGCGTCGCATTCCGAGGCCGTTTGGGCCTCCAAAAGTGGGGTGAGAGTAAATGGTGCGGAATTTTCCTGACGTGCCCTGTTCCCAGAAAAACGCTCATAACTCCCTCACCGGGGGTCGGATCTGGACGATTTTTACGTCGTTGGAAAGCTTACTCGAGGAGCTTTCAAAACGGATTAGGACATTTCTGATTCCGAGGCCGTCTGGTGCCCCGAAAGGACACCGGAAGCCTTCGATCCTCGTTTCTCGATCTCGGTGGTCGGTCTTTCGAAATCGCGTGGTGCGGATAAAATGCGCGTAACTCCCTTGTTACATGTCGGATTGGGTAGATTTTTACTTCATTGGAAAGGCGAGTCAGTGCTCTTCGAAATCCTTCAGGAAGCGTCGCATTCCGAGGCCGTTTGGGCCTCCAAAAGTGGGGCGAGAGTAAATGGTGTGGAATTTTCCCGACGTGCCCTGTTCCCAGAAAAATGCTCATAACTCCCTCACCGGAGGTCGGATCTGGACGATTTTTACGTCGTTGGAAAGCTTACTCGAGGAGCTTTCAAAACGGATCAGGACATTTCTGATTCCGAGGCCGTCTGGTGCCCCGAAAGGACACCGGAAGCCTTCGATCCTCGTTTCTCGATCTCGGTGGTCGGTCTTTCGAAATCGCGTGGTGCGGATAAAACGTGCGTAACTCCCTCGTTACATGTCGGATTGGGTCGATTTTTACTTCATTGGAAAGGCGAGTTAGTGCTCTTCGAAATCCTTCAGGAAGCGTCGCATTCCGAGGCCGTTTGGGCCTCCAAAAGTGGGGCGAGAGTAAATGGTGTGGAATTTTCCCGACGTGCCCTGTTCCCAGAAAAATGCTCATAACTCCCTCACCGGAGGTCGGATCTGGACGATTTTTACGTCGTTGGAAAGCTTACTCGAGGAGCTTTCAAAACGGATCAGGACATTTCTGATTCCGAGGCCGTCTGGTGCCCCGAAAGGACACCGGAAGCCTTCGATCCTCGTTTCTCGATCTCGGTGGTCGGTCTTTCGAAATCGCGTGGTGCGGATAAAACGCGCGTAACTCCCTCGTTACATGTCGGATTGGGTCGATTTTTACTTCATTGGAAAGGCGAGTCAGTGCTCTTCGAAATCCTTCAGGAAGCGTCGCATTCCGAGGCCGTTTGGGCCTCCAAAAGTGGGGCGAGAGTAAATGGTGTGGAATTTTCCCGACGTGCCCTGTTCCCAGAAAAATGCTCATAACTCCCTCACCGGAGGTCGGATCTGGACGATTTTTACGTCGTTGGAAAGCTTACTCGAGGAGCTTTCAAAACGGTTGAGGACATTTCTGATTCTGAGGTCGTCTGGTGCCCCGAAAGGACACCGGAAGCCTTCGATCCTCATTTCTCGATCTCGGTGGTCGGTCTTTCGAAATCGCGTGGTGCGGATAAAACGCGCGTAACTCCCTCGTTACATGTCGGATTGGGTCGATTTTTACTTCATTGGAAAGGCGAGTCAGTGCTCTTCGAAATCCTTCAGGAAGCGTCGCATTCCGAGGCCGTTTGGGCCTCCAAAAGTGGGGCGAGAGTAAATGGTGTGGAATTTTCCCGACGTGCCCTGTTCCCAGAAAAATGCTCATAACTCCCTCACCGGAGGTCGGATCTGGACGATTTTTACGTCGTTGGAAAGCTTACTCGAGGAGCTTTCAAAACGGATCAGGACATTTCTGATTCCGAGGCCGTCTGGTGCCCCGAAAGGACACCGGAAGCCTTCGATCCTCGTTTCTCGATCTCGGTGGTCGGTCTTTCGAAATCGCGTGGTGCGGATAAAATGCGCGTAACTCCCTCGTTACATGTCGGATTGGGTAGATTTTTACTTCATTGGAAAGGCGAGTCAGTGCTCTTCGAAATCCTTCAGGATGCGTCGCATTCCGAGGCTGTTTGGGCCTCCAAAAGTGGGACGAGAGTAAATGGTGCGGAATTTTCCCGACGTGCCCTGTTCCCAGAAAAATGCTCATAACTCCCTCACCGGAGGTCGGATCTGGACGATTTTTACGTCGTTGGAAAGCTTACTCGAGGAGCTTTCAAAACGGATCAGGACATTTCTGATTCCGAGGCCGTCTGGTGCCCCGAAAGGACACCGGAAGGCTTCGATCCTCGTTTCTCGATCTCGGTGGTCGGTCTTTCGAAATCGCGTGGTGCGGATAAAACGCGCGTAACTCCCTCGTTAGATGTCGGATTGGGTCGATTTTTACTTCATTGGAAAGGCGAGTCAGTGCTCTTCGAAATCCTTCAGGAAGCGTCGCATTCCGAGGCCGTTTGGGCCTCCAAAAGTGGGGCGAGAGTAAATGGTGTGGAATTTTCCCGACGTGCCCTGTTCCCAGAAAAATGCTCATAACTCCCTCACCGGAGGTCGGATCTGGACGATTTTTACGTCGTTGGAAAGCTTACTCGAGGAGCTTTCAAAACGGTTGAGGACATTTCTGATTCTGAGGTCGTCTGGTGCCCCGAAAGGACACCGGAAGCCTTCGATCCTCATTTCTCGATCTCGGTGGTCGGTCTTTCGAAATCGCGTGGTGCGGATAAAATGCGCGTAACTCCCTCGTTACATGTCGGATTGGGTAGATTTTTACTTCATTGGAAAGGCGAGTCAGTGCTCTTCGAAATCCTTCAGGAAGCGTCGCATTCCGAGGCCGTTTGGGCCTCCAAAAGTGGGGCGAGAGTAAATGGTGCGGAATTTTCCTGACGTGCCCTGTTCCCAGAAAAACGCTCATAACTCCCTCACCGGAGGTCGGATCTGGACGATTTTTACGTCGTTGGAAAGCTTACTCGAGGAGCTTTCAAAATGGATCAGGACATTTCTGATTCTGAGGCCGTCTGGTGCCCCGAAAGGACACCGGAAGCCTTTGATCCTCATTTCTCGATCTCGGTGGTCGGTCTTTCGAAATCGCGTGGTGCGGATAAAATGCGCGTAATTCCCTCGTTACATGTCGGATTGGGTAGATTTTTACTTCATTGGAAAGGCGAGTCAGTGCTCTTCGAAATCCTTCAGGAAGCGTCGCATTCCGAGGCCGTTTGGGCCTCCAAAAGTGGGACGAGAGTAAATGGTGCGGAATTTTCCCGACG
The DNA here is from genome assembly GCA_037074715.1 of Magnolia kwangsiensis. Taxonomy (NCBI): domain Eukaryota; kingdom Viridiplantae; phylum Streptophyta; class Magnoliopsida; order Magnoliales; family Magnoliaceae; genus Magnolia; species Magnolia kwangsiensis. The sequence goes on from CM073583.1 coordinate 563,894, forward strand.
TGCCCTGTTCCCAGAAAAACGCTCATAACTCCCTCACCGGAGGTCGGATCTGGACGATTTTTACGTCGTTGGAAAGCTTACTCGAGGAGCTTTCAAAATGGATCAGGACATTTCTGATTCTGAGGCCGTCTGGTGCCCCGAAAGGACACCGGAAGCCTTCGATACTCCTTTCTCGATCTCGGTGGTCGGTCTTTCGAAATCGCGTGGTGTGGATAAAATGCGCGTAACTCCCTCGTTACATGTCGGATTGGGTAGATTTTTACTTCATTGGAAAGGCGAGTCAGTGCTCTTCGAAATCCTTCAGGAAGCGTCGCATTCCGAGGCCGTTTGGGCCTCCAAAAGTGGGGTGAGAGTAAATGGTGCGGAATTTTCCTGACGTGCCCTGTTCCCAGAAAAACGCTCATAACTCCCTCACCGGAGGTCGGATCTGGACGATTTTTACGTCGTTGGAAAGCTTACTCGAGGAGCTTTCAAAACGGATTAGGACATTTCTGATTCCGAGGCCGTCTGGTGCCCCGAAAGGACACCGGAAGCCTTCGATCCTCGTTTCTCGATCTCGGTGGTCGGTCTTTCGAAATCGCGTGGTGCGGATAAAATGCGCGTAACTCCCTCGTTACATGTCGGATTGGGTAGATTTTTACTTCATTGGAAAGGCGAGTCAGTGCTCTTCGAAATCCTTCAGGAAGCGTCGCATTCCGAGGCCGTTTGGGCCTCCAAAAGTGGGACGAGAGTAAATGGTGTGGAATTTTCCCGACGTGCCCTGTTCCCAGAAAAATGCTCATAACTCCCTCACCGGAGGTCGGATCTGGACGATTTTTACGTCGTTGGAAAGCTTACTCGAGGAGCTTTCAAAACGGATCAGGACATTTCTGATTCTAAGGCCTTCTGGTGCCCCGAAAGGACACCGGAATCCTTCGATCCTCGTTTCTCGATCTCGGTGGTCGGTCTTTCGAAATCGCGTGGTGCAGATAAAACGCGCGTAACTCCCTCGTTACATGTCGGATTGGGTCGATTTTTACTTCATTGGAAAGGCGAGTCAGTGCTCTTCGAAATCCTTCAGGAAGCGTAGCATTCTGAGGCCGTTTGGGCCTCCAAAAGTGGGGCGAGAGTAAATGGTGTGGAATTTTCCTGACGTGCCCTGTTCCCAGAAAAATGCTCATAACTCCCTCACCGGAGGTCGGATCTGGACGATTTTTACGTCGTTGGAAAGCTTACTCGAGGAGCTTTCAAAACGGATCAGGACATTTCTGATTCCGAGGCCGTCTGGTGCCCCTAAAGGACACCGGAAGCCTTCGATCCTCGTTTCTCGATCTCGGTGGTCGGTCTTTCGAAATCGCGTGGTGCGGATAAAATGCGCGTAACTCCCTCGTTACATGTCGGATTGGGTCGATTTTTACTTCATTGGAAAGGCGAGTCAGTGCTCTTCGAAATCCTTCAGGAAGCGTCGCATTCCGAGGCCGTTTGGGCCTCCAAAAGTGGGGTGAGAGTAAATGGTGTGGAATTTTCCCGACGTGCCCTGTTCCCAGAAAAATGCTCATAACTCCCTCACCGGAGGTCGGATCTGGACGATTTTTACGTCGTTGGAAAGCTTACTCGAGGAGCTTTCAAAAAGGATCAGGACATTTCTGATTCTGAGGCCGTCTGGTGCCCCGAAAGGACACCGGAAGCCTTCGATCCTCGTTTCTCGATCTCGGTGGTCGGTCTTTCGAAATCGCGTGGTGCGGATAAAATGCGCGTAACTCCCTCGTTACATGTCGGATTGGGTAGATTTTTACTTCATTGGAAAGGCGAGTCAGTGCTCTTCGAAATCCTTCAGGAAGCGTCGCATTCCGAGGCCGTTTGGGCCTCCAAAAGTGGGACGAGAGTAAATGGTGCGGAATTTTCCCGACGTGCCCTGTTCCCAGAAAAACGCTCATAACTCCCTCACCGGAGGTCGGATCTGGACGATTTTTACGTCGTTGGAAAGCTTACTCGAGGAGCTTTCAAAATGGATCAGGACATTTCTGATTTTGAGGCCGTCTGGTGCCCCGAAAGGACACCGGAAGCCTTCGATACTCCTTTCTCGATCTCGGTGGTCGGTCTTTCAAAATCGCGTGGTGCGGATAAAATGCGCGTAACTCCCTCGTTACATGTCGGATTGGGTAGATTTTTACTTCATTGGAAAGGCGAGTCAGTGCTCTTCGAAATCCTTCAGGAAGCGTCGCATTCCGAGGCCGTTTGGGCCTCCAAAAGTGGGGTGAGAGTAAATGGTGCGGAATTTTCCTGACGTGCCCTGTTCCCAGAAAAACGCTCATAACTCCCTCACCGGAGGTCGGATCTGGACGATTTTTACGTCGTTGGAAAGCTTACTCGAGGAGCTTTCAAAACGGATCAGGACATTTCTGATTCTGAGGCTATCTGGTGTCCCGAAAGGACACCGGAAGCCTTCGATCCTCGTTTCTCGATCTCGGTGGTCGGCCTTTCGAAATCGCGTGGTGCGGATAAAACGCGCGTAACTCCCTCGTTACATGTCGGATTGGGTCGATTTTTACTTCATTGGAAAGGCGAGTCAGTGCTCTTCGAAATCCTTCAGGAAGCGTCGCATTCCGAGGCCGTTTGGGCCTCCAAAAGTGGGACGAGAGTAAATGGTGCGGAATTTTCCCGACGTGCCCTTTTCCTAGAAAAACGCTCATAACTCCCTCACCGGAGGTCGGATCTGGACGATTTTTACGTCGTTGGAAAGCTTACTCGAGGAGCTTTCAAAACGGATTAGGACATTTCTGATTCCGAGGCCGTCTGGTGCCCCGAAAGGACACCGGAAGCCTTCGATCCTCGTTTCTCGATCTCGGTGGTCGGTCTTTCGAAATCGCGTGGTGCGGATAAAATGCGCGTAACTCCCTCGTTACATGTCGGATTGGGTAGATTTTTACTTCATTGGAAAGGCGAGTCAGTGCTCTTCGAAATCCTTCAGGAAGCGTAGCATTCCGAGGCCGTTTGGGCCTCCAAAAGTGGGACGAGAGTAAATGGTGCGGAATTTTCCCGACGTGCCCTGTTCCCAGAAAAATGCTCATAACTCCCTCACCGGAGGTCGGATCTGGACGATTTTTACGTCGTTGGAAAGCTTACTCGAGGAGCTTTCAAAACGAATTAGGACATTTCTGATTCCGAGGCCGTCTGGTGCCCCGAAAGGACACCGGAAGCCTTCGATCCTCGTTTCTCGATCTCGGTGGTCGGTCTTTCGAAATCGCGTGGTGCGGATAAAATGCGCGTAACTCCCTCGTTACATGTCGGATTGGGTAGATTTTTACTTCATTGGAAAGGCGAGTCAGTGCTCTTCGAAATCCTTCAGGAAGCGTCGCATTCCGAGGCCGTTTGGGCCTCCAAAAGTGGGACGAGAGTAAATGGTGCAGAATTTTCCCGATGTGCCCTGTTCCCAGAAAAACGCTCATAACTCCCTCACCGGAGGTCGGATCTGGACGAATTTTACGTCGTTGGAAAGCTTACTCGAGGAGCTTTCAAAACGGATCAGGACATTTCTGATTCCGAGGCCGTCTGGTGCCCTGAAAGGACACCGGAAGCCTTCGATCCTCGTTTCTCGATCTCGGTGGTCGGTCTTTCGAAATCGCGTGGTGCGGATAAAATGCGCGTAACTCCCTCATTACATGTCGGATTGGGTAGATTTTTACTTCATTGGAAAGGCGAGTCAGTGCTCTTCGAAATCCTTCAGGAAGCGTCGCATTCCGAGGCCGTTTGGGCCTCCAAAAGTGGGACGAGAGTAAATGGTGCGGAATTTTCCCGACGTGCCCTGTTCCCAGAAAAACGCTCATAACTCCCTCACCGGAGGTCGGATCTGGACGATTTTTACGTCGTTGGAAAGCTTACTCGAGGAGCTTTCAAAACGGATCAGGACATTTCTGATTCTGAGGCTATCTGGTGCCCCGAAAGGACACCGGAAGCCTTCGATCCTCGTTTCTCGATCTCGGTGGTCGGCCTTTCGAAATCGCGTGGTGCGGATAAAACGCGCGTAACTCCCTCGTTACATGTCGGATTGGGTCGATTTTTACTTCATTGGAAAGGCGAGTCAGTGCTCTTCGAAATCCTTCAGGAAGCGTCGCATTCCGAGGCCGTTTGGGCCTCCAAAAGTGGGACGAGAGTAAATGGTGCGGAATTTTCCCGACGTGCCCTTTTCCTAGAAAAACGCTCATAACTCCCTCACCGGAGGTCGGATCTGGACGATTTTTACGTCGTTGGAAAGCTTACTCGAGGAGCTTTCAAAACGGATTAGGACATTTCTGATTCCGAGGCCGTCTGGTGCCCCGAAAGGACACCGGAAGCCTTCGATCCTCGTTTCTCGATCTCGGTGGTCGGTCTTTCGAAATCGCGTGGTGCGGATAAAATGCGCGTAACTCCCTCGTTACATGTCGGATTGGGTAGATTTTTACTTCATTGGAAAGGCGAGTCAGTGCTCTTCGAAATCCTTCAGGAAGCGTAGCATTCCGAGGCCGTTTGGGCCTCCAAAAGTGGGACGAGAGTAAATGGTGCGGAATTTTCCCGACGTGCCCTGTTCCCAGAAAAATGCTCATAACTCCCTCACCGGAGGTCGGATCTGGACGATTTTTACGTCGTTGGAAAGCTTACTCGAGGAGCTTTCAAAACGGATCAGGACATTTCTGATTCTGAGGCTATCTGGTGCCCCGAAAGGACACCGGAAGCCTTCGATCCTCGTTTCTCGATCTCGGTGGTCGGCCTTTCGAAATCGCGTGGTGCGGATAAAACGCGCGTAACTCCCTCGTTACATGTCGGATTGGGTCGATTTTTACTTCATTGGAAAGGCGAGTCAGTGCTCTTCGAAATCCTTCAGGAAGCGTCGCATTCCGAGGCCGTTTGGGCCTCCAAAAGTGGGACGAGAGTAAATGGTGCGGAATTTTCCCGACGTGCCCTTTTCCTAGAAAAACGCTCATAACTCCCTCACCGGAGGTCGGATCTGGACGATTTTTACGTCGTTGGAAAGCTTACTCGAGGAGATTTCAAAACGGATTAGGACATTTCTGATTCCGAGGCCGTCTGGTGCCCCGAAAGGACACCGGAAGCCTTCGATCCTCGTTTCTCGATCTCGGTGGTCGGTCTTTCGAAATCGCGTGGTGCGGATAAAATGCGCGTAACTCCCTCGTTACATGTCGGATTGGGTAGATTTTTACTTCATTGGAAAGGCGAGTCAGTGCTCTTCGAAATCCTTCAGGAAGCGTAGCATTCCGAGGCCGTTTGGGCCTCCAAAAGTGGGACGAGAGTAAATGGTGCGGAATTTTCCCGACGTGCCCTGTTCCCAGAAAAATGCTCATAACTCCCTCACCGGAGGTCGGATCTGGACGATTTTTACGTCGTTGGAAAGCTTACTCGAGGAGCTTTCAAAACGGATTAGGACATTTCTGATTCCGAGGCCGTCTGGTGCCCCGAAAGGACACCGGAAGCCTTCGATCCTCGTTTCTCGATCTCGGTGGTCGGTCTTTCGAAATCGCGTGGTGCGGATAAAATGCGCGTAACTCCCTCGTTACATGTCGGATTGGGTAGATTTTTACTTCATTAGAAAGGCGAGTCAGTGCTCTTCGAAATCCTTCAGGAAGCGTCGCATTCCGAGGCCGTTTGGGCCTCCAAAAGTGGGACGAGAGTAAATGGTGCAGAATTTTCCCGATGTGCCCTGTTCCCAGAAAAACGCTCATAACTCCCTCACCGGAGGTCGGATCTGGACGAATTTTACGTCGTTGGAAAGCTTACTCGAGGAGCTTTCAAAACGGATCAGGACATTTCTGATTCCGAGGCCGTCTGGTGCCCCGAAAGGACACCGAAAGCCTTCGATCCTCGTTTCTCGATCTCGGTGGTCGGTCTTTCGAAATCGCGTGGTGCGGATAAAATGCGCGTAACTCCCTCATTACATGTCGGATTGGGTAGATTTTTACTTCATTGGAAAGGCGAGTCAGTGCTCTTCGAAATCCTTCAGGAAGCGTAGCATTCCGAGGCCGTTTGGGCCTCCAAAAGTGGGACGAGAGTAAATGGTGCGGAATTTTCCCGACGTGCCCTGTTCCCAGAAAAATGCTCATAACTCCCTCACCGGAGGTCGGATCTGGACGATTTTTACGTCGTTGGAAAGCTTACTCGAGGAGCTTTCAAAACGGTTGAGGACATTTCTGATTCTGAGGTCGTCTGGTGCCCCGAAAGGACACCGGAAGGCTTCGATCCTCGTTTCTCGATCTCGGTGGTCGGTCTTTCGAAATCGCGTGGTGCGGATAAAACGCACGTAACTCCCTCGTTAGATGTCGGATTGGGTCGATTTTTACTTCATTGGAAAGGCGAGTCAGTGCTCTTCGAAATCCTTCAGGAAGCGTCGCATTCCGAGGCCGTTTGGGCCTCCAAAAGTGGGGCGAGAGTAAATGGTGTGGAATTTTCCCGACGTGCCCTGTTCCCAGAAAAATGCTCATAACTCCCTCACCGGAGGTCGGATCTGGACGATTTTTACGTCGTTGGAAAGCTTACTCGAGGAGCTTTCAAAACGGATCAGGACATTTCTGATTCTGAGGCCGTCTGGTGCCCCGAAAGGACACCGGAAGCCTTCGATCCTCATTTCTCGATCTCGGTGGTCGGTCTTTCGAAATCGCGTGGTGCGGATAAAATGCGCGTAACTCCCTCGTTACATGTCGGATTGGGTAGATTTTTACTTCATTGGAAAGGCGAGTCAGTGCTCTTCGAAATCCTTCAGGAAGCGTCGCATTCCGAGGCCGTTTGGGCCTCCAAAAGTGGGACGAGAGTAAATGGTGCGGAATTTTCCCGACGTGCCCTGTTCCCAGAAAAATGCTCATAACTCCCTCACCGGAGGTCGGATCTGGACGATTTTTACGTCGTTGGAAAGCTTACTCGAGGAGCTTTCAAAACGGATCAGGACATTTCTGATTCTGAGGCTATCTGGTGCCCCGAAAGGACACCGGAAGCCTTCGATCCTCGTTTCTCGATCTCGGTGGTCGGCCTTTCGAAATCGCGTGGTGCGGATAAAACGCGCGTAACTCCCTCGTTACATGTCGGATTGGGTCGATTTTTACTTCATTGGAAAGGCGAGTCAGTGCTCTTCGAAATCCTTCAGGAAGCGTCGCATTCCGAGGCCGTTTGGGCCTCCAAAAGTGGGACGAGAGTAAATGGTGCGGAATTTTCCCGACGTGCCCTTTTCCTAGAAAAACGCTCATAACTCCCTCACCGGAGGTCGGATCTGGACGATTTTTACGTCGTTGGAAAGCTTACTCGAGGAGCTTTCAAAACGGATTAGGACATTTCTGATTCCGAGGCCGTCTGGTGCCCCGAAAGGACACCGGAAGCCTTCGATCCTCGTTTCTCGATCTCGGTGGTCGGTCTTTCGAAATCGCGTGGTGCGGATAAAATGCGCGTAACTCCCTCGTTACATGTCGGATTGGGTAGATTTTTACTTCATTGGAAAGGCGAGTCAGTGCTCTTCGAAATCCTTCAGGAAGCGTAGCATTCCGAGGCCGTTTGGGCCTCCAAAAGTGGGACGAGAGTAAATGGTGCGGAATTTTCCCGACGTGCCCTGTTCCCAGAAAAATGCTCATAACTCCCTCACCGGAGGTCGGATCTGGACGATTTTTACGTCGTTGGAAAGCTTACTCGAGGAGCTTTCAAAACGGATTAGGACATTTCTGATTCCGAGGCCGTCTGGTGCCCCGAAAGGACACCGGAAGCCTTCGATCCTCGTTTCTCGATCTCGGTGGTCGGTCTTTCGAAATCGCGTGGTGCGGATAAAATGCGCGTAACTCCCTCGTTACATGTCGGATTGGGTAGATTTTTACTTCATTGGAAAGGCGAGTCAGTGCTCTTCGAAATCCTTCAGGAAGCGTCGCATTCCGAGGCCGTTTGGGCCTCCAAAAGTGGGACGAGAGTAAATGGTGCAGAATTTTCCCGATGTGCCCTGTTCCCAGAAAAACGCTCATAACTCCCTCACCGGAGGTCGGATCTGGACGAATTTTACGTCGTTGGAAAGCTTACTCGAGGAGCTTTCAAAACGGATCAGGACATTTCTGATTCCGAGGCCGTCTGGTGCCCCGAAAGGACACCGAAAGCCTTCGATCCTCGTTTCTCGATCTCGGTGGTCGGTCTTTCGAAATCGCGTGGTGCGGATAAAATGCGCGTAACTCCCTCATTACATGTCGGATTGGGTAGATTTTTACTTCATTGGAAAGACGAGTCAGTGCTCTTCGAAATCCTTCAGGAAGCGTCGCATTCCGAGGCCGTTTGGGCCTCCAAAAGTGGGACGAGAGTAAATGGTGCGGAATTTTCCCGACGTGCCCTGTTCCCAGAAAAACGCTCATAACTCCCTCACCGGAGGTCGGATCTGGACGATTTTTATGTCGTTGGAAAGCTTACTCGAGGAGCTTTCAAAACGGATGAGGACATTTCTGATTCTGAGGTCATCTGGTGCCGCGAAAGGACACCGGAAGGCTTCGATCCTCGTTTCTCGATCTCGGTGGTCGGTCTTTCGAAATCGCGTGGTGCGGATAAAACGCACGTAACTCCCTCGTTAGATGTCGGATTGGGTCGATTTTTACTTCATTGGAAAGGCGAGTCAGTGCTCTTCGAAATCCTTCAGGAAGCGTCGCATTCCGAGGCCGTTTGGGCCTCCAAAAGTGGGGCGAGAGTAAATGGTGTGGAATTTTCCCGACGTGCCCTGTTCCCAGAAAAATGCTCATAACTCCCTCACCGGAGGTCGGATCTGGACGATTTTTACGTCGTTGGAAAGCTTACTCGAGGAGCTTTCAAAACGGATCAGGACATTTCTGATTCTGAGGCCGTTTGGTGCCCCGAAAGGACACCGGAAGCCTTCGATCCTCATTTCTCGATCTCGGTGGTCGGTCTTTCGAAATCGCGTGGTGCGGATAAAATGCGCGTAACTCCCTCGTTACATGTCGGATTGGGTAGATTTTTACTTCATTGGAAAGGCGAGTCAGTGCTCTTCGAAATCCTTCAGGAAGCGTCGCATTCCGAGGCCGTTTGGGCCTCCAAAAGTGGGGCGAGAGTAAATGGTGCGGAATTTTCCTAACGTGCCCTGTTCCCAGAAAAACGCTCATAACTCCCTCACCGGAGGTCGGATCTGGACGATTTTTACGTCGTTGGAAAGCTTACTCGAGGAGCTTTCAAAATGGATCAGGACATTTCTGATTCTGAGGCCGTCTGGTGCCCCGAAAGGACACCGGAAGCCTTTGATCCTCATTTCTCGATCTCGGTGGTCGGTCTTTCGAAATCGCGTGGTGCGGATAAAATGCGCGTAACTCCCTCGTTACATGTCGGATTGGGTCGATTTTTACTTCATTGGAAAGGCGAGTCAGTGCTCTTCGAAATCCTTCAGGAAGCGTCGCATTCCGAGGCCGTTTGGGCCTCCAAAAGTGGGACGAGAGTAAATGGTGCGGAATTTTCCCGACGTGCCCTTTTCCTAGAAAAACGCTCATAACTCCCTCACCGGAGGTCGGATCTGGACGATTTTTACGTCGTTGGAAAGCTTACTCGAGGAGCTTTCAAAACGGATTAGGACATTTCTGATTCCGAGGCCGTCTGGTGCCCCGAAAGGACACCGGAAGCCTTCGATCCTCGTTTCTCGATCTCGGTGGTCGGTCTTTCGAAATCGCGTGGTGCGGATAAAATGCGCGTAACTCCCTCGTTACATGTCGGATTGGGTAGATTTTTACTTCATTGGAAAGGCGAGTCAGTGCTCTTCGAAATCCTTCAGGAAGCGTAGCATTCCGAGGCCGTTTGGGCCTCCAAAAGTGGGACGAGAGTAAATGGTGCGGAATTTTCCCGACGTGCCCTGTTCCCAGAAAAATGCTCATAACTCCCTCACCGGAGGTCGGATCTGGACGATTTTTACGTCGTTGGAAAGCTTACTCGAGGAGCTTTCAAAACGGATTAGGACATTTCTGATTCCGAGGCCGTCTGGTGCCCCGAAAGGACACCGGAAGCCTTCGATCCTCGTTTCTCGATCTCGGTGGTCGGTCTTTCGAAATCGCGTGGTGCGGATAAAATGCGCGTAACTCCCTCGTTACATGTCGGATTGGGTAGATTTTTACTTCATTGGAAAGGCGAGTCAGTGCTCTTCGAAATCCTTCAGGAAGCGTCGCATTCCGAGGCCGTTTGGGCCTCCAAAAGTGGGACGAGAGTAAATGGTGCAGAATTTTCCCGATGTGCCCTGTTCCCAGAAAAACGCTCATAACTCCCTCACCGGAGGTCGGATCTGGACGAATTTTACGTCGTTGGAAAGCTTACTCGAGGAGCTTTCAAAACGGATCAGGACATTTCTGATTCCGAGGCCGTCTGGTGCCCCGAAAGGACACCGAAAGCCTTCGATCCTCGTTTCTCGATCTCGGTGGTCGGTCTTTCGAAATCGCGTGGTGCGGATAAAATGCGCGTAACTCCCTCATTACATGTCGGATTGGGTAGATTTTTACTTCATTGGAAAGACGAGTCAGTGCTCTTCGAAATCCTTCAGGAAGCGTCGCATTCCGAGGCCGTTTGGGCCTCCAAAAGTGGGACGAGAGTAAATGGTGCGGAATTTTCCCGACGTGCCCTGTTCCCAGAAAAACGCTCATAACTCCCTCACCGGAGGTCGGATCTGGACGATTTTTATGTCGTTGGAAAGCTTACTCGAGGAGCTTTCAAAACGGATGAGGACATTTCTGATTCTGAGGTCATCTGGTGCCGCGAAAGGACACCGGAAGGCTTCGATCCTCGTTTCTCGATCTCGGTGGTCGGTCTTTCGAAATCGCGTGGTGCGGATAAAACGCACGTAACTCCCTCGTTAGATGTCGGATTGGGTCGATTTTTACTTCATTGGAAAGGCGAGTCAGTGCTCTTCGAAATCCTTCAGGAAGCGTCGCATTCCGAGGCCGTTTGGGCCTCCAAAAGTGGGGCGAGAGTAAATGGTGTGGAATTTTCCCGACGTGCCCTGTTCCCAGAAAAATGCTCATAACTCCCTCACCGGAGGTCGGATCTGGACGATTTTTACGTCGTTGGAAAGCTTACTCGAGGAGCTTTCAAAACGGATCAGGACATTTCTGATTCTGAGGCCGTCTGGTGCCCCGAAAGGACACCGGAAGCCTTCGATCCTCATTTCTCGATCTCGGTGGTCGGTCTTTCGAAATCGCGTGGTGCGGATAAAATGCGCGTAACTCCCTCGTTACATGTCGGATTGGGTAGATTTTTACTTCATTGGAAAGGCGAGTCAGTGCTCTTCGAAATCCTTCAGGAAGCGTCGCATTCCGAGGCCGTTTGGGCCTCCAAAAGTGGGGCGAGAGTAAATGGTGCGGAATTTTCCTGACGTGCCCTGTTCCCAGAAAAACGCTCATAACTCCCTCACCGGAGGTCGGATCTGGACGATTTTTACGTCGTTGGAAAGCTTACTCGAGGAGCTTTCAAAATGGATCAGGACATTTCTGATTCTGAGGCCGTCTGGTGCCCCGAAAGGACACCGGAAGCCTTTGATCCTCATTTCTCGATCTCGGTGGTCGGTCTTTCGAAATCGCGTGGTGCGGATAAAATGCGCGTAACTCCCTCGTTACATGTCGGATTGGGTCGATTTTTACTTCATTGGAAAGGCGAGTCAGTGCTCTTCGAAATCCTTCAGGAAGCGTCGCATTCCGAGGCCGTTTGGGCCTCCAAAAGTGGGACGAGAGTAAATGGTGCGGAATTTTCCCGACGTGCCCTGTTCCCAGAAAAACGCTCATAACTCCCTCACCGGAGGTCGGATCTGGACGATTTTTACGTCGTTGGAAAGCTTACTCGAGGAGATTTCAAAACGGATGAGGACATTTCTGATTCTGAGGTCATCTGGTGCCGCGAAAGGACACCGGAAGGCTTCGATCCTCGTTTCTCGATCTCGGTGGTCGGTCTTTCGAAATCGCGTGGTGCGGATAAAACGCACGTAACTCCCTCGTTAGATGTCGGATTGGGTCGATTTTTACTTCATTGGAAAGGCGAGTCAGTGCTCTTCGAAATCCTTCAGGAAGCGTCGCATTCCGAGGCCGTTTGGGCCTCCAAAAGTGGGGCGAGAGTAAATGGTGTGGAATTTTCCCGACGTGCCCTGTTCCCAGAAAAATGCTCATAACTCCCTCACCGGAGGTCGGATCTGGACGATTTTTACGTCGTTGGAAAGCTTACTCGAGGAGCTTTCAAAACGGATCAGGACATTTCTGATTCTGAGGCCGTCTGGTGCCCCGAAAGGACACCGGAAGCCTTCGATCCTCATTTCTCGATCTCGGTGGTCGGTCTTTCGAAATCGCGTGGTGCGGATAAAATGCGCGTAACTCCCTCGTTACATGTCGGATTGGGTAGATTTTTACTTCATTGGAAAGGCGAGTCAGTGCTCTTCGAAATCCTTCAGGAAGCGTCGCATTCCGAGGCCGTTTGGGCCTCCAAAAGTGGGGCGAGAGTAAATGGTGCGGAATTTTCCTGACGTGCCCTGTTCCCAGAAAAACGCTCATAACTCCCTCACCGGAGGTCGGATCTGGACGATTTTTACGTCGTTGGAAAGCTTACTCGAGGAGCTTTCAAAATGGATCAGGACATTTCTGATTCTGAGGCCGTCTGGTGCCCCGAAAGGACACCGGAAGCCTTTGATCCTCATTTCTCGATCTCGGTGGTCGGTCTTTCGAAATCGCGTGGTGCGGATAAAATGCGCGTAACTCCCTCGTTACATGTCGGATTGGGTCGATTTTTACTTCATTGGAAAGGCGAGTCAGTGCTCTTCGAAATCCTTCAGGAAGCGTCGTATTCCGAGGCCGTTTGGGCCTCCAAAAGTGGGACGAGAGTAAATGGTGCGGAATTTTCCCGACGTGCCCTTTTCCTAGAAAAACGCTCATAACTCCCTCACCGGAGGTCGGATCTGGACGATTTTTACGTCGTTGGAAAGCTTACTCGAGGAGCTTTCAAAACGGATTAGGACATTTCTGATTCCGAGGCCGTCTGGTGCCCCGAAAGGACACCGGAAGCCTTCGATCCTCGTTTCTCGATCTCGGTGGTCGGTCTTTCGAAATCGCGTGGTGCGGATAAAATGCGCGTAACTCCCTCGTTACATGTCGGATTGGGTAGATTTTTACTTCATTGGAAAGGCGAGTCAGTGCTCTTCGAAATCCTTCAGGAAGCGTCGCATTCCGAGGCCGTTTGGGCCTCCAAAAGTGGGACGAGAGTAAATGGTGCAGAATTTTCCCGATGTGCCCTGTTCCCAGAAAAACGCTCATAACTCCCTCACCGGAGGTCGGATCTGGACGAATTTTACGTCGTTGGAAAGCTTACTCGAGGAGCTTTCAAAACGGATTAGGACATTTCTGATTCCGAGGCCGTCTGGTGCCCCGAAAGGACACCGGAAGCCTTCGATCCTCGTTTCTCGATCTCGGTGGTCGGTCTTTCGAAATCGCGTGGTGCGGATAAAATGCGCGTAACTCCCTCGTTACATGTCGGATTGGGTAGATTTTTACTTCATTGGAAAGGCGAGTCAGTGCTCTTCGAAATCCTTCAGGAAGCGTCGCATTCCGAGGCTGTTTGGGCCTCCAAAAGTGGGACGAGAGTAAATGGTGCGGAATTTTCCTGATGTGCCCTGTTCCCAGAAAAACGCTCATAACTCCCTCACCGGAGGTCGGATCTGGACGATTTTTACGTCGTTGGAAAGCTTACTCGAGGAGCTTTCAAAACGGATCAGGACATTTCTGATTCCGAGGCCGTCTGGTGCCCCGAAAGGACACCGGAAGCCTTCGATCCTCGTTTCTCGATCTCGGTGGTCGGTCTTTCGAAATCACGTGGTGCGGATAAAATGCGCGTAACTCCCTCATTACATGTCGGATTGGGTAGATTTTTACTTCATTGGAAAGGCGAGTCAGTGCTCTTCGAAATCCTTCAGGAAGCGTCGCATTCCGAGGCCGTTTGGGCCTCCAAAAGTGGGACGAGAGTAAATGGTGCGGAATTTTCCCGACGTGCCCTGTTCCCAGAAAAACGCTCATAACTCCCTCACCGGAGGTCGGATCTGGACGATTTTTATGTCGTTGGAAAGCTTACTCGAGGAGCTTTCAAAACGGATGAGGACATTTCTGATTCTGAGGTCATCTGGTGCCGCGAAAGGACACCGGAATGCTTCGATCCTCGTTTCTCGATCTCGGTGGTCGGTCTTTCGAAATCGCGTGGTGCGGATAAAACGCGCGTAACTCCCTCGTTACATGTCGGATTGGGTCGATTTTTACTTCATTGGAAAGGCGAGTCAGTGCTCTTCGAAATCCTTCAGGAAGCGTCGCATTCCGAGGCCGTTTGGGCCTCCAAAAGTGGGGCGAGAGTAAATGGTGTGGAATTTTCCCGACGTGCCCTGTTCCCAGAAAAATGCTCATAACTCCCTCACCGGAGGTCGGGTCTGGACGATTTTTACGTCGTTGGAAAGATTACTCGAGGAGCTTTCAAAACGGATCAGGACATTTCTGATTCTGAGGCCGTCTGGTGCCCCGAAAGGACACCGGAAGCCTTCGATCCTCATTTCTCGATCTCGGTGGTCGGTCTTTCGAAATCGCGTGGTGTGGATAAAATGCGCGTAACTCCCTCGTTACATGTCGGATTGGGTAGATTTTTACTTCATTGGAAAGGCGAGTCAGTGCTCTTCGAAATCCTTCAGGAAGCGTCGCATTCCGAGGCCGTTTGGGCCTCCAAAAGTGGGGCGAGAGTAAATGGTGTGGAATTTTCCCGACGTGCCCTGTTCCCAGAAAAATGCTCATAACTCCCACACCGGAGGTCGGATCTGGACGATTTTTACGTCGTTGGAAAGCTTACTCGAGGAGCTTTCAAAACGGATCAGGACATTTCTGATTCCGAGGCCGTCTGGTGCCCCGAAAGGACACCGGAAGCCTTCGATCCTCGTTTCTCGATCTCGGTGGTCGGTCTTTCGAAATCGCGTGGTGCGGATAAAATGCGCGTAATTCCCTCGTTACATGTCGGATTGGGTAGATTTTTACTTCATTGGAAAGGCGAGTCAGTGCTCTTCGAAATCCTTCAGGAAGCGTCGCATTCCGAGGCCGTTTGGGCCTCCAAAAGTGGGACGAGAGTAAATGGTGCGGAATTTTCCCGACGTGCCCTGTTCCCAGAAAAACGCTCATAACTCCCTCACCGGAGGTCGGATCTGGACGATTTTTATGTCGTTGGAAAGCTTACTCGAGGAGCTTTCAAAACGGATGAGGACATTTCTGATTCTGAGGTCATCTGGTGCCGCGAAAGGACACCGGAAGGCTTCGATCCTCGTTTCTCGATCTCGGTGGTCGGTCTTTCGAAATCGCGTGGTGCGGATAAAACGCGCGTAACTCCCTCGTTACATGTCGGATTGGGTCGATTTTTACTTCATTGGAAAGGCGAGTCAGTGCTCTTCGAAATCCTTCAGGAAGCGTCGCATTCCGAGGCCGTTTGGGCCTCCAAAAGTGGGGCGAGAGTAAATGGTGTGGAATTTTCCCGACGTGCCCTGTTCCCAGAAAAATGCTCATAACTCCCTCACCGGAGGTCGGATCTGGACGATTTTTACGTCGTTGGAAAGCTTACTCGAGGAGCTTTCAAAACGGATCAGGAAATTTCTGATTCTGAGGCCTTCTGGTGCCCTGAAAGGACACCGGAAGCCTTCGATCCTCGTTTCTCGATCTCGGTGGTCGGTCTTTCGAAATCGCGTGGTGCGGATAAAACGCGCGTAACTCCCTCGTTACAGGTCGGATTGGGTAGATTTTTACTTCATTGGAAAGGCGAGTCAGTGCTCTTCGAAATCCTTCAGGAAGCGTCACATTCCGAGGCCGTTTGGGCCTCCAAAAGTGGGACGAGAGTAAATGGTGCGGAATTTTCCCGACGTGCCCTGTTCCCAGAAAAACGCTCATAACTCCCTCACCGGAGGTCGGATCTGGACGATTTTTACGTCGTTGGAAAGCTTACTCGAGGAGCTTTCAAAACGGTTGAGGACATTTCTGATTCTGAGGTCGTCTGGTGCCCCGAAAGGACACTGGAAGGCTTCGATCCTCGTTTCTCGATCTCGGTGGTCGGTCTTTCGAAATCGCGTGGTCCGGATAAAACGCGCGTAACTCCCTCGTTACATGTCGGATTGGGTCGATTTTTACTTCATTGGAAAGGCGAGTCAGTGCTCTTCGAAATCCTTCAGGAAGCGTCGCATTCCGAGGCCGTTTGGGCCTCCAAAAGTGGGGCGAGAGTAAATGGTGTGGAATTTTCCCGACGTGCCCTGTTCCCAGAAAAATGCTCATAACTCCCTCACCGGAGGTCAGATCTGGACGACTTTTACGTCGTTGGAAAGCTTACTCGAGGAGCTTTCAAAACGGATCAGGACATTTCTGATTCCGAGGCTGTCTGGTGCCCCGAAAGGACACCGGAAGCCTTCGATCCTCATTTCTCGATCTCGGTGGTCGGTCTTTCGAAATCGCGTGGTGCGGATAAAATGCGCGTAACTCCCTCGTTACATGTCGGATTGGGTAGATTTTTACTTCATTGGAAAGGCGAGTCAGTGCTCTTCGAAATCCTTCAGGAAGCGTCGCATTCTGAGGCTGTTTGGGCCTCCAAAAGTGGGGCGAGAGTAAATGGTGTGGAATTTTCCCGACGTGCCCTGTTCCCAGAAAAACGCTCATAACTCCCTCACCGGAGGTCGGATCTGGACGATTTTTACGTCGTTGGAAAGCTTACTCGAGGAGCTTTCAAAATGGATCAGGACATTTCTGATTCCGAGGCCGTCTGGTGCCCCGAAAGGACACCGGAAGCCTTCGATCCTCGTTTCTCGATCTCGGTGGTCGGTCTTTCGAAATCGCGTGGTGCGGATAAAACGCGCGTAACTCCCTCGTTACATGTCGGATTGGGTAGATTTTTACTTCATTGGAAAGGCGAGTCAGTGCTCTTCGAAATCCTTTAGGAAGCATCGCATTCCGAGGCCGTTTGGGCCTCCAAAAGTGGGACGAGAGTAAATGGTGCGGAATTTTCCCGACGTGCCCTGTTCCCAGAAAAATGCTCATAACTCTCTCACCGGAGGTCGGATCTGGACGATTTTTACGTCGTTGGAAAGCTTACTCGAGGAGCTTTCAAAACGGATCAGGACATTTCTAATTCTGAGGCCTTCTGGTGCCCCGAAAGGACACCGGAATCCTGCGATCCTCGTTTCTCGATCTCGGTGGTCGGTCTTTCGAAATCGCGTGGTGCGGATAAAACGCGCGTAACTCCCTCGTTACATGTCGGATTGGGTCGATTTTTACTTCATTGGAAAGGCGAGTCAGTGCTCTTCGAAATCCTTCAGGAAGCGTCGCATTCCGAGGCCGTTTGGGCCTCCAAAAGTGGGACGAGAGTAAATGGTGCGGAATTTTCCCGACGTGCCCTGTTCCCAGAAAAACGCTCATAACTCCCTCACCGGAGGTCGGATCTGGACGATTTTTACGTCGTTGGAAAGCTTACTCGAGGAGCTTTCAAAACGGTTGAGGACATTTCTGATTCTGAGGTCGTCTGGTGCCCCGAAAGGACACCGGAAGCCTTCGATCCTCGTTTCTCGATCTCGGTGGTCGGTCTTTCGAAATCGCGTGGTGCGGATAAAACGCGCGTAACTCCCTCGTTACATGTCGGATTGGGTCGATTTTTACTTCATTGGAAAGGCAAGTCAGTGCTCTTCGAAATCCTTCAGGAAGCGTCGCATTCCGAGGCCGTTTGGGCCTCCAAAAGTGGGGCGAGAGTAAATGGTGTGGAATTTTCCCGACGTGCCCTGTTCCCAGAAAAATGCTCATAACTCCCTCACCGGAGGTCGGATCTGGACGATTTTTACGTCGTTGGAAAGCTTACTCGAGAAGCTTTCAAAACGGATCAGGACATTTCTGATTCCGAGGCCGTCTGGTGCCCCGAAAGGACACCGGAAGCCTTCGATCCTCGTTTCTCGATCTCGGTGGTCGGTCTTTCGAAATCGCGTGGTGCGGATAAAACGCGCGTAACTCCCTCGTTACATGTCGGATTGGGTCGATTTTTACTTCATTGGAAAGGCGAGTCAGTGCTCTTCGAAATCCTTCAGGAAGCGTCGCATTCCGAGGCCGTTTGGGCCTCCAAAAGTGGGGTGAGAGTAAATGGTGTGGAATTTTCCCGACGTGCCCTGTTCCCAGAAAAATGCTCATAACTCCCTCACCGGAGGTCGGATCTGGACGATTTTTACGTCGTTGGAAAGCTTACTCGAGGAGCTTTCAAAACGGATCAGGACATTTCTGATTCCGAGGCCGTCTGGTGCCCCGAAAGGACACCGGAAGCCTTCGATCCTCGTTTCTCGATCTCGATGGTCGGTCTTTCGAAATCGCGTGGTGCGGATAAAACGTGCGTAACTCCCTCGTTACATGTCGGATTGGGTCGATTTTTACTTCATTGGAAAGGCGAGTCAGTGCTCTTCGAAATCCTTCAGGAAGCGTCGCATTCCGAGGCCGTTTGGGCCTCCAAAAGTGGGGCGAGAGTAAATGGTGTGGAATTTTCCCGACGTGCCCTGTTCCCAGAAAAATGCTCATAACTCCCTCACCGGAGGTCGGATCTGGACGATTTTTACGTCGTTGGAAAGCTTACTCGAGGAGCTTTCAAAACGGATCAGGACATTTCTGATTCCGAGGCCTTCTGGTGCCCCGAAAGGACACCGGAAGCCTTCGATCCTCGTTTCTCGATCTCGGTGGTCGGTCTTTCGAAATCGCGTGGTGCGGATAAAACGCGCGTAACTCCCTCGTTACATGTCGGATTGGGTCGATTTTTACTTCATTGGAAAGGCGAGTCAGTGCTCTTCGAAATCCTTCAGGAAGCGTCGCATTCCGAGGCCGTTTGGGCCTCCAAAAGTGGGGCGAGAGTAAATGGTGTGGAATTTTCCCGACGTGCCCTGTTCCCAGAAAAATGCTCATAACTCCCTCACCGGAGGTCGGATCTGGACGATTTTTACGTCGTTGGAAAGCTTACTCGAGGAGCTTTCAAAACTGTTGAGGACATTTCTGATTCTGAGGTCGTCTGGTGCCCCGAAAGGACACCGGAAGGCTTCGATCCTCATTTCTCGATCTCGGTGGTCGGTCTTTCGAAATCGCGTGGTGCGGATAAAACGCGCGTAACTCCCTCGTTACATGTCGGATTGGGTCGATTTTTACTTCATTGGAAAGGCGAGTCAGTGCTCTTCGAAATCCTTCAGGAAGCGTAGCATTCTGAGGCCGTTTGGTCCTCCAAAAGTGGGGCGAGAGTAAATGGTGTGGAATTTTCCTGACGTGCCCTGTTCCCAGAAAAATGCTCATAACTCCCTCACCGGAGGTCGGATCTGGACGATTTTTACGTCGTTGGAAAGCTTACTCGGGGAGCTTTCAAAACGGATCAGGACATTTCTGATTCTGAGGCCGTCTGGTGCCCCGAAAGGACACCGGAAGCCTTCGATCCTCGTTTCTCGATCTCGGTGGTCAGTCTTTCGAAATCGCGTGGTGCGGATAAAATGCGCGTAACTCCCTCGTTACATGTCGGATTGGGTAGATTTTTACTTCATTGGAAAGGCGAGTCAGTGCTCTTCGAAATCCTTCAGGAAGCGTCGCATTCCGAGGCCGTTTGGGCCTCCAAAAGTGGGACGAGAGTAAATGGTGCGGAATTTTCCCGACGTGCCCTGTTCCCAGAAAAACGCTCATAACTCCCTCACCGGAGGTCGGATCTGGACGATTTTTACGTCGTTGGAAAGCTTACTCGAGGAGCTTTCAAAACGGATGAGGACATTTCTGATTCTGAGGTCGTCTGGTGCCCCGAAAGGACACCGGAAGGCTTCGATCCTCGGTTCTCGATCTCGGTGGTCGGTCTTTCGAAATCGCGTGGTGCGGATAAAATGCGCGTAACTCCCTCATTACATGTCGGATTGGGTAGATTTTTACTTCATTGGAAAGGCGAGTCAGTGCTCTTCGAAATCCTTCAGGAAGCGTCGCATTCCGAGGCCGTTTGGGCCTCCAAAAGTGGGACGAGAGTAAATGGTGCGGAATTTTCCCGACGTGCCCTGTTCCCAGAAAAACGCTCATAACTCCCTCACCGGAGGTCGGATCTGGACGATTTTTATGTCGTTGGAAAGCTTACTCGAGGAGCTTTCAAAACGGATGAGGACATTTCTGATTCTGAGGTCATCTGGTGCCGCGAAAGGACACCGGAAGGCTTCGATCCTCGTTTCTCGATCTCGGTGGTCGGTCTTTCGAAATCGCGTGGTGCGGATAAAACGCACGTAACTCCCTCGTTAGATGTCGGATTGGGTCGATTTTTACTTCATTGGAAAGGCGAGTCAGTGCTCTTCGAAATACTTCAGGAAGCGTCGCATTCCGAGGCCGTTTGGGCCTCCAAAAGTGGGGCGAGAGTAAATGGTGTGGAATTTTCCCGACGTGCCCTGTTCCCAGAAAAATGCTCATAACTCCCTCACCGGAGGTCGGATCTGGACGATTTTTACGTCGTTGGAAAGCTTACTCGAGGAGCTTTCAAAACGGATCAGGACATTTCTGATTCTGAGGCCGTCTGGTGCCCCGAAAGGACACCGGAAGCCTTCGATCCTCATTTCTCGATCTCGGTGGTTGGTCTTTCGAAATCGCGTGGTGCGGATAAAATGCGCGTAACTCCCTCGTTACATGTCGGATTGGGTAGATTTTTACTTCATTGGAAAGGAGAGTCAGTGCTCTTCGAAATCCTTCAGGAAGCGTCGCATTCCGAGGCCGTTTGGGCCTCCAAAAGTGGGGCGAGAGTAAATGGTGTGGAATTTTCCCGACGTGCCCTGTTCCCAGAAAAATGCTCATAACTCCCACACCGGAGGTCGGATCTGGACGATTTTTACGTCGTTGGAAAGCTTACTCGAGGAGCTTTCAAAACGGATCAGGACATTTCTGATTCCGAGGCCGTCTGGTGCCCCGAAAGGACACCGGAAGCCTTCGATCCTCGTTTCTCGATCTCGGTGGTCGGTCTTTCGAAATCGCGTGGTGCGGATAAAAGGCGCGTAATTCCCTCGTTACATGTCGGATTGGGTAGATTTTTACTTCATTGGAAAGGCGAGTCAGTGCTCTTCGAAATCCTTCAGGAAGCGTCGCATTCCGAGGCCGTTTGGGCCTCCAAAAGTGGGACGAGAGTAAATGGTGCGGAATTTTCCCGACGTGCCCTATTCCCAGAAAAACGCTCATAACTCCCTCACCGGAGGTCGGATCTGGACGATTTTTACGTCGTTGGAAAGCTTACTCGAGGAGCTTTCAAAACGGATCAGGACATTTCTGATTCTGAGGCCTTCTGGTGCCCTGAAAGGACACCGGAAGCCTTCGATCCTCGTTTCTCGATCTCGGTGGTCGGTCTTTCGAAATCGCGTGGTGCGGATAAAACGCGCGTAACTCCCTCGTTATAGGTCGGATTGGGTCGATTTTTACTTCATTGGAAAGGCGAGTCAGTGCTCTTCGAAATCCTTCAGGAAGCGTCGCATTCCGAGGCCTTTTGGGCTTCCAAAAGTGGGGCGACAGTAAATGGTGCGGAATTTTCCCGACGTGCCCTGTTCCCAGAAAAACGCTCATAACTCCCTCACCGGAGGTCGGATCTGGACGATTTTTACGTCGTTGGAAAGCTTACTCGAGGAGCTTTCAAAAAGGATCAGGACATTTCTGATTCCGAGGCCGTCTGGTGCCCCGAAAGGACACCTGAACGCTTCGATCCTCGTTTCTCGATCTCGGTGGTCGGTCTTTCGAAATCGCGTGGTGCGGATAAAACGCGCGTAACTCCCTCGTTACATGTCGGATTGGGTCGATTTTTACTTCATTGGAAAGGCGAGTCAGTGCTCTTCGAAATCCTTCAGGAAGCGTCGCATTCCGAGGCCGTTTGGGCCTCCAAAAGTGGGGTGAGAGTAAATGGTGTGGAATTTTCCCGACGTGCCCTGTTCCCAGAAAAATGCTCATAACTCCCTCACCGGAGGTCGGATCTGGACGATTTTTACGTCGTTGGAAAGCTTACTCGAGGAGCTTTCAAAACGGATTAGGACATTTGTGATTTCGATGCCGTCTGGTGCCCCGAAAGGACACCGGAAGCCTTCGATCCTCGTTTCTCGATCTCGGTGGTCGGTCTTTCGAAATCGCGTGGTGCGGATAAAATGCGCGTAACTCCCTCGTTACATGTCGGATTGGGTAGATTTTTACTTCATTGGAAAGGCGAGTCAGTGCTCTTCGAAATCCTTCAGGATGCGTCGCATTCCGAGGCTGTTTGGGCCTCCAAAAGTGGGACGAGAGTAAATGGTGCGGAATTTTCCTGATGTGCCCTGTTCCCAGAAAAACGCTCATAACTCCCTCACCGGAGGTCGGATCTGGACGATTTTTACGTCGTTGGAAAGCTTACTCGAGGAGCTTTCAAAACGGATCAGGACATTTCTGATTCCGAGGCCGTCTGGTGCCCCGAAAGGACACCGGAAGCCTTCGATCCTCGTTTCTCGATCTCGGTGGTCGGTCTTTCGAAATCGCGTGGTGCGGATAAAATGCGCGTAACTCCCTCATTACATGTCGGATTGGGTAGATTTTTACTTCATTGGAAAGGCGAGTCAGTGCTCTTCGAAATCCTTCAGGAAGCGTCGCATTCCGAGGCCGTTTGGGCCTCCAAAAGTGGGGCGAGAGTAAATGGTGTGGAATTTTCCCGACGTGCCCTGTTCCCAGAAAAATGCTCATAACTCCCTCACCGGAGGTCGGATCTGGACGATTTTTACGTCGTTGGAAAGCTTACTCGAGGAGCTTTCAAAACGGATCAGGACATTTCTGATTCCGAGGCCGTCTGGTGCCCCGAAAGGACACCGGAAGCCTTCGATCCTCGTTTCTCGATCTCGGTGGTCGGTCTTTCGAAATCGCGTGGTGCGGATAAAACACGCGTAACTCCCTCGTTATATGTCGGATTGGGTCGATTTTTACTTCATTGGAAAGGCGAGTCAGTGCTCTTCGAAATCCTTCAGGAAGCGTCGCATTCCGAGGCCGTTTGGGCCTCCAAAAGTGGGGCGAGAGTAAATGGTGTGGAATTTTCCCGACGTGCCCTGTTCCCAGAAAAATGCTCATAACTCCCTCACCGGAGGTCGGATCTGGACGATTTTTACGTCGTTGGAAAGCTTACTCGAGGAGCTTTCAAAACGGTTGAGGACATTTCTGATTCTGAGGTCGTCTGGTGCCCCGAAAGGACACCGGAAGGCTTCGATCCTCATTTCTCGATCTCGGTGGTCGGTCTTTCGAAATCGCGTGGTGCGGATAAAACGCGCGTAACTCCCTCGTTACATGTCGGATTGGGTCGATTTTTACTTCATTGGAAAGGCGAGTCAGTGCTCTTCGAAATCCTTCAGGAAGCGTAGCATTCTGAGGCCGTTTGGGCCTCCAAAAGTGGGGCGAGAGTAAATGGTGTGGAATTTTCCTGACGTGCCCTGTTCCCAGAAAAATGCTCATAACTCCCTCACCGGAGGTCGGATCTGGACGATTTTTACGTCGTTGGAAAGCTTACTCCGGGAGCTTTCAAAACGGATCAGGACATTTCTGATTCTGAGGCCGTCTGGTGCCCCGAAAGGACACCGGAAGCCTTCGATCCTCGTTTCTCGATCTCGGTGGTCAGTCTTTCGAAATCGCGTGGTGCGGATAAAATGCGCGTAACTCCCTCGTTACATGTCGGATTGGGTAGATTTTTACTTCATTGGAAAGGCGAGTCAGTGCTCTTCGAAATCCTTCAGGAAGCGTCGCATTCCGAGGCCGTTTGGGCCTCCAAAAGTGGGACGAGAGTAAATGGTGCGGAATTTTCCCGACGTGCCCTGTTCCCAGAAAAACGCTCATAACTCCCTCACCGGAGGTCGGATCTGGACGATTTTTACGTCGTTGGAAAGCTTACTCGAGGAGCTTTCAAAACGGATGAGGACATTTCTGATTCTGAGGTCGTCTGGTGCCCCGAAAGGACATCGGAAGGCTTCGATCCTCGGTTCTCGATCTCGGTGGTCGGTCTTTCGAAATCGCGTGGTACGGATAAAACGCGCGTAACTCCCTCGTTACATGTCGGATTGGGTCGATTTTTACTTCATTGGAAAGGTGAGTCAGTGCTCTTCGAAATCCTTCAGGAAGCGTCGTATTCCGAGGCCGTTTGGGCCTCCAAAAGTGGGACGAGAGTAAATGGTGCGGAATTTTCCCGACGTGCCCTGTTCCCAGAAAAACGCTCATAACTCCCTCACCGGAGGTCGGATCTGGACGATTTTTACGTCGTTGGAAAGCTTACTCGAGGAGCTTTCAAAACGGATTAGGACATTTCTGATTCCGAGGCCGTCTGGTGCCCCGAAAGGACACCGGAAGCCTTCGATCCTCGTTTCTCGATCTCGGTGGTCGGTCTTTTGAAATCGCGTAGTGCGGATAAAATGCGCGTAACTCCCTCGTTACATGTCGGATTGGGTAGATTTTTACTTCATTGGAAAGGCGAGTCAGTGCTCTTCGAAATCCTTCAGGAAGCGTCGCATTCCGAGGCCGTTTGGGCCTCCAAAAGTGGGACGAGAGTAAATGGTGCGGAATTTTCCCGACGTGCCCTGTTCCCAGAAAAACGCTCATAACTCCCTCACCGGAGGTCGGATCTGGACGATTTTTACGTCGTTGGAAAGCTTACTCGAGGAGCTTTCAAAACGGATTAGGACATTTCTGATTCCGAGGCCGTCTGGTGCCCCGAAAGGACACCGGAAGCCTTCGATCCTCGTTTCTCGATCTCGGTGGTCGGTCTTTCGAAATCGCGTGGTGCGGATAAAATGCGCGTAACTCCCTCGTTACATGTCGGATTGGGTAGATTTTTACTTCATTGGAAAGGCGAGTCAGTGCTCTTCGAAATCCTTCAGGAAGCGTCGCATTCCGAGGCCGTTTGGGCCTCCAAAAGTGGGACGAGAGTAAATGGTGCAGAATTTTCCCGATGTGCCCTCTTCCCAGAAAAACGCTCATAACTCCCTCACCGGAGGTCGGATCTGGACGATTTTTACGTCGTTGGAAAGCTTACTCGAGGAGCTTTCAAAACGGATCAGGACATTTCTGATTCCGAGGCCGTCTGGTGCCCCGAAAGGACACCGGAAGCCTTCGATCCTCGTTTCTCGATCTCGGTGGTCGGTCTTTCGAAATCGCGTGGTGCGGATAAAATGCGCGTAACTCCCTCATTACATGTCGGATTGGGTAGATTTTTACTTCATTGGAAAGGCGAGTCAGTGCTCTTCGAAATCCTTCAGGAAGCGTCGCATTCCGAGGCCGTTTGGGCCTCCAAAAGTGGGACGAGAGTAAATGGTGCGGAATTTTCCCGACGTGCCCTGTTCCCAGAAAAACGCTCATAACTCCCTCACCGGAGGTCGGATCTGGACGATTTTTATGTCGTTGGAAAGCTTACTCGAGGAGCTTTCAAAACGGATGAGGACATTTCTGATTCTGAGGTCATCTGGTGCCGCGAAAGGACACCGGAAGGCTTCGATCCTCGTTTCTCGATCTCGGTGGTCGGTCTTTCGAAATCGCGTGGTGCGGATAAAACGCACGTAACTCCCTCGTTAGATGTCGGATTGGGTCGATTTTTACTTCATTGGAAAGGCGAGTCAATGCTCTTCGAAATCCTTCAGGAAGCGTCGCATTCCGAGGCCGTTTGGGCCTCCAAAAGTGGGGCGAGAGTAAATGGTGTGGAATTTTCCCGACGTGCCCTGTTCCCAGAAAAATGCTCATAACTCCCTCACCGGAGGTCGGATCTGGACGATTTTTACGTCGTTGGAAAGCTTACTCGAGGAGCTTTCAAAACGGATCAGGACATTTCTGATTCTGAGGCCGTCTGGTGCCCCGAAAGGACACCGGAAGCCTTCGATCCTCATTTCTCGATCTCGGTGGTCGGTCTTTCGAAATCGCGTGGTGCGGATAAAATGCGCGTAACTCCCTCGTTACATGTCGGATTGGGTAGATTTTTACTTCATTGGAAAGGCGAGTCAGTGCTCTTCGAAATCCTTCAGGAAGCGTCGCATTCCGAGGCCGTTTGGGCCTCCAAAAGTGGGGCGAGAGTAAATGGTGTGGAATTTTCCCGACGTGCCCTGTTCCCAGAAAAATGCTCATAACTCCCACACCGGAGGTCGGATCTGGACGATTTTTACGTCGTTGGAAAGCTTACTCGAGGAGCTTTCAAAACGGATCAGGACATTTCTGATTCCGAGGCCGTCTGGTGCCCCGAAAGGACACCGGAAGCCTTCGATCCTCGTTTCTCGATCTCGGTGGTCGGTCTTTCGAAATCGCGTGGTGCGGATAAAAGGCGCGTAATTCCCTCGTTACATGTCGGATTGGGTAGATTTTTACTTCATTGGAAAGGCGAGTCAGTGCTCTTCGAAATCCTTCAGGAAGCGTCGCATTCCGAGGCCGTTTGGGCCTCCAAAAGTGGGACGAGAGTAAATGGTGCGGAATTTTCCCGACGTGCCCTATTCCCAGAAAAACGCTCATAACTCCCTCACCGGAGGTCGGATCTGGACGATTTTTACGTCGTTGGAAAGCTTACTCGAGGAGCTTTCAAAACGGATCAGGACATTTCTGATTCTGAGGCCTTCTGGTGCCCTGAAAGGACACCGGAAGCCTTCGATCCTCGTTTCTCGATCTCGGTGGTCGGTCTTTCGAAATCGCGTGGTGCGGATAAAACGCGCGTAACTCCCTCGTTACAGGTCGGATTGGGTCGATTTTTACTTCATTGGAAAGGCGAGTCAGTGCTCTTCGAAATCCTTCAGGAAGCGTCGCATTCCGAGGCCTTTTGGGCTTCCAAAAGTGGGGCGACAGTAAATGGTGCGGAATTTTCCCGACGTGCCCTGTTCCCAGAAAAACGCTCATAACTCCCTCACCGGAGGTCGGATCTGGACGATTTTTACGTCGTTGGAAAGCTTACTCGAGGAGCTTTCAAAAAGGATCAGGACATTTCTGATTCCGAGGCCGTCTGGTGCCCCGAAAGGACACCTGAACGCTTCGATCCTCGTTTCTCGATCTCGGTGGTCGGTCTTTCGAAATCGCGTGGTGCGGATAAAACGCGCGTAACTCCCTCGTTACATGTCGGATTGGGTCGATTTTTACTTCATTGGAAAGGCGAGTCAGTGCTCTTCGAAATCCTTAAGGAAGCGTCGCATTCCGAGGCCGTTTGGGCCTCCAAAAGTGGGGTGAGAGTAAATGGTGTGGAATTTTCCCGACGTGCCCTGTTCCCAGAAAAATGCTCATAACTCCCTCACCGGAGGTCGGATCTGGACGATTTTTACGTCGTTGGAAAGCTTACTCGAGGAGCTTTCAGAACGGATTAGGACATTTCTGATTCCGAGGCCGTCTGGTGCCCCGAAAGGACACCAGAAGCCTTTGATCCTCGTTTCTCGATCTCGGTGGTCGGTCTTTCGAAATCGCGTGGTGCGGATAAAACGCGCGTAACTCCCTCATTACATGTCGGATTGGGTAGATTTTTACTTCATTGGAAAGGCGAGTCAGTGCTCTTCGAAATCCTTCAGGAAGCGTCGCATTCCGAGGCCGTTTGGGCCTCCAAAAGTGGGACGAGAGTAAATGGTGCGGAATTTTCCCGACGTGCCCTGTTCCCAGAAAAACGCTCATAACTCCCTCACCGGAGGTCGGATCTGGACGA
The DNA here is from genome assembly GCA_037074715.1 of Magnolia kwangsiensis. Classification (NCBI taxonomy): domain Eukaryota; kingdom Viridiplantae; phylum Streptophyta; class Magnoliopsida; order Magnoliales; family Magnoliaceae; genus Magnolia; species Magnolia kwangsiensis. Next base: position 591,545 of record CM073583.1, read on the forward strand.
TTTTTATGTCGTTGGAAAGCTTACTCGAGGAGCTTTCAAAACGGATGAGGACATTTCTGATTCTGAGGTCATCTGGTGCCGCGAAAGGACACCGGAAGGCTTCGATCCTCGTTTCTCGATCTCGGTGGTCGGTCTTTCGAAATCGCGTGGTGCGGATAAAACGCGCGTAACTCCCTCGTTACATGTCGGATTGGGTCGATTTTTACTTCATTGGAAAGGCGAGTCAGTGCTCTTCGAAATCCTTCAGGAAGCGTCGCATTCCGAGGCCGTTTGGGCCTCCAAAAGTGGGGCGAGAGTAAATGGTGTGGAATTTTCCCGACGTGCCCTGTTCCCAGAAAAATGCTCATAACTCCCTCACCGGAGGTCGGATCTGGACGATTTTTACGTCGTTGGAAAGCTTACTCGAGGAGCTTTCAAAACGGATCAGGACATTTCTGATTCTGAGGCCGTCTGGTGCCCCGAAAGGACACCGGAAGCCTTTGATCCTCATTTCTCGATCTCGGTGGTCGGTCTTTCGAAATCGCGCGGTGTGGATAAAATGCGCGTAACTCCCTCGTTACATGTCGGATTGGGTAGATTTTTACTTCATTGGAAAGGCGAGTCAGTGCTCTTCGAAATCCTTCAGGAAGCGTCGCATTCCGAGGCCGTTTGGGCCTCCAAAAGTGGGGTGAGAGTAAATGGTGTGGAATTTTCCCGACGTGCCCTGTTCCCAGAAAAATGCTCATAACTCCCACACCGGAGGTCGGATCTGGACGATTTTTACGTCGTTGGAAAGCTTACTCGAGGAGCTTTCAGAACGGATTGGACATTTCTGATTCCGAGGCCGTCTGGTGCCCCGAAAGGACACCGGAAGCCTTCGATCCTCGTTTCTCGATCTCGGTGGTCGGTCTTTCGAAATCGCGTGGTGCGGATAAAACGCGCGTAACTCCCTCGTTACATGTCGGATTGGGTCGATTTTTACTTCATTGGAAAGGCGAGTCAGTGCTCTTCGAAATCCTTCAGGAAGCGTCGCATTCCGAGGCCGTTTGGGCCTCCAAAAGTGGGGCGAGAGTAAATGGTGTGGAATTTTCCCGACGTGCCCTGTTCCCAGAAAAATGCTCATAACTCCCTCACCGGAGGTCGGATCTGGACGATTTTTACGTCGTTGGAAAGCTTACTCGAGGAGCTTTCAGAACGGATTAGGACATTTCTGATTCCGAGGCCGTCTGGTGCCCCGAAAGGACACCGGAAGCCTTTGATCCTCATTTCTCGATCTCGGTGGTCGGTCTTTCGAAATCGCGCGGTGTGGATAAAATGCGCGTAATTCCCTCGTTACATGTCGGATTGGGTAGATTTTTACTTCATTGGAAAGGCGAGTCAGTGCTCTTCGAAATCCTTCAGGAAGCGTCGCATTCCGAGGCCGTTTGGGCCTCCAAAAGTGGGACGAGAGTAAATGGTGCGGAATTTTCCCGACGTGCCCTGTTCCCAGAAAAACGCTCATAACTCCCTCACCGGAGGTCGGATCTGGACGATTTTTATGTCGTTGGAAAGCTTACTCGAGGAGCTTTCAAAACGGATGAGGACATTTCTGATTCTGAGGTCATCTGGTGCCGCGAAAGGACACCGGAAGGCTTCGATCCTCGTTTCTCGATCTCGGTGGTCGGTCTTTCGAAATCGCGTGGTGCGGATAAAACGCGCGTAACTCCCTCGTTACATGTCGGATTGGGTCGATTTTTACTTCATTGGAAAGGCGAGTCAGTGCTCTTCGAAATCCTTCAGGAAGCGTCGCATTCCGAGGCCGTTTGGGCCTCCAAAAGTGGGACGAGAGTAAATGGTGCGGAATTTTCCCGACGTGCCCTGTTCCCAGAAAAACGCTCATAACTCCCTCACCGGAGGTCGGATCTGGACGATTTTTATGTCGTTGGAAAGCTTACTCGAGGAGCTTTCAAAACGGATGAGGAATTTCTGATTCTGAGGTCATCTGGTGCCGCGAAAGGACACCGGAAGGCTTCGATCCTCGTTTCTCGATCTCGGTGGTCGGTCTTTCGAAATCGCGTGGTGCGGATAAAACGCGCGTAACTCCCTCGTTACATGTCGGATTGGGTCGATTTTTACTTCATTGGAAAGGCGAGTCAGTGCTCTTCGAAATCCTTCAGGAAGCGTCGCATTCCGAGGCCGTTTGGGCCTCCAAAAGTGGGGCGAGAGTAAATGGTGTGGAATTTTCCCGACGTGCCCTGTTCCCAGAAAAATGCTCATAACTCCCTCACCGGAGGTCGGATCTGGACGATTTTTACGTCGTTGGAAAGCTTACTCGAGGAGCTTTCAAAACGGATCAGGACATTTCTGATTCCGAGGCCGTCTGGTGCCCCGAAAGGACACCGGAAGCCTTCGATCCTCGTTTCTCGATCTCGGTGGTCGGTCTTTCGAAATCGCGTGGTGCGGATAAAAGGCGCGTAATTCCCTCGTTACATGTCGGATTGGGTAGATTTTTACTTCATTGGAAAGGCGAGTCAGTGCTCTTCGAAATCCTTCAGGAAGCGTCGCATTCCGAGGCCGTTTGGGCCTCCAAAAGTGGGACGAGAGTAAATGGTGCGGAATTTTCCCGACGTGCCCTATTCCCAGAAAAACGCTCATAACTCCCTCACCGGAGGTCGGATCTGGACGATTTTTACGTCGTTGGAAAGCTTACTCGAGGAGCTTTCAAAACGGATCAGGACATTTCTGATTCTGAGGCCTTCTGGTGCCCTGAAAGGACACCAGAAGCCTTCGATCCTCGTTTCTCGATCTCGGTGGTCGGTCTTTCGAAATCGCGTGGTGCGGATAAAACGCGCGTAACTCCCTCGTTACAGGTCGGATTGGGTCGATTTTTACTTCATTGGAAAGGCGAGTCAGTGCTCTTCGAAATCCTTCAGGAAGCGTCGCATTCCGAGGCCTTTTGGGCTTCCAAAAGTGGGGCGACAGTAAATGGTGCGGAATTTTCCCGACGTGCCCTGTTCCCAGAAAAACGCTCATAACTCCCTCACCGGAGGTCGGATCTGGACGATTTTTACGTCGTTGGAAAGCTTACTCGAGGAGCTTTCAAAAAGGATCAGGACATTTCTGATTCCGAGGCCGTCTGGTGCCCCGAAAGGACACCTGAACGCTTCGATCCTCGTTTCTCGATCTCGGTGGTCGGTCTTTCGAAATCGCGTGGTGCGGATAAAACGCGCGTAACTCCCTCGTTACATGTCGGATTGGGTCGATTTTTACTTCATTGGAAAGGCGAGTCAGTGCTCTTCGAAATCCTTAAGGAAGCGTCGCATTCCGAGGCCGTTTGGGCCTCCAAAAGTGGGGTGAGAGTAAATGGTGTGGAATTTTCCCGACGTGCCCTGTTCCCAGAAAAATGCTCATAACTCCCTCACCGGAGGTCGGATCTGGACGATTTTTACGTCGTTGGAAAGCTTACTCGAGGAGCTTTCAGAACGGATTAGGACATTTCTGATTCCGAGGCCGTCTGGTGCCCCGAAAGGACACCGGAAGCCTTTGATCCTCATTTCTCGATCTCGGTGGTCGGTCTTTCGAAATCGCGCGGTGTGGATAAAATGCGCGTAATTCCCTCGTTACATGTCGGATTGGGTAGATTTTTACTTCATTGGAAAGGCGAGTCAGTGCTCTTCGAAATCCTTTAGGATGCGTCGCATTCCGAGGCTGTTTGGGCCTCCAAAAGTGGGACGAGAGTAAATGGTGCGGAATTTTCCTGATGTGCCCTGTTCCCAGAAAAACGCTCATAACTCCCTCACCGGAGGTCGGATCTGGACGATTTTTACGTCGTTGGAAAGCTTACTCGAGGAGCTTTCAAAACGGATCAGGACATTTCTGATTCCGAGGCCGTCTGGTGCCCCGAAAGGACACCGGAAGCCTTCGATCCTCGTTTCTCGATCTCGGTGGTCGGTCTTTCGAAATCGCGTGGTGCGGATAAAATGCGCGTAACTCCCTCATTACATGTCGGATTGGGTAGATTTTTACTTCATTGGAAAGGCGAGTCAGTGCTCTTCGAAATCCTTCAGGAAGCGTCGCATTCCGAGGCCGTTTGGGCCTCCAAAAGTGGGACGAGAGTAAATGGTGCGGAATTTTTCCGACGTGCCCTGTTCCCAGAAAAACGCTCATAACTCCCTCACCGGAGGTCGGATCTGGACGATTTTTATGTCGTTGGAAAGCTTACTCGAGGAGCTTTCAAAACGGATGAGGACATTTCTGATTCTGAGGTCATCTGGTGCCGCGAAAGGACACCGGAAGGCTTCGATCCTCGTTTCTCGATCTCGGTGGTCGGTCTTTCGAAATCGCGTGGTGCGGATAAAACGCACGTAACTCCCTCGTTAGATGTCGGATTGGGTCGATTTTTACTTCATTGGAAAGGCGAGTCAGTGCTCTTCGAAATCCTTCAGGAAGCGTCGCATTCCGAGGCCGTTTGGGCCTCCAAAAGTGGGACGAGAGTAAATGGTGCGGAATTTTTCCGACGTGCCCTGTTCCCAGAAAAACGCTCATAACTCCCTCACCGGAGGTCGGATCTGGACGATTTTTATGTCGTTGGAAAGCTTACTCGAGGAGCTTTCAAAACGGATGAGGACATTTCTGATTCTGAGGTCATCTGGTGCCGCGAAAGGACACCGGAAGGCTTCGATCCTCGTTTCTCGATCTCGGTGGTCGGTCTTTCGAAATCGCGTGGTGCGGATAAAACGCACGTAACTCCCTCGTTAGATGTCGGATTGGGTCGATTTTTACTTCATTGGAAAGGCGAGTCAATGCTCTTCGAAATCCTTCAGGAAGCGTCGCATTCCGAGGCCGTTTGGGCCTCCAAAAGTGGGGCGAGAGTAAATGGTGTGGAATTTTCCCGACGTGCCCTGTTCCCAGAAAAATGCTCATAACTCCCTCACCGGAGGTCGGATCTGGACGATTTTTATGTCGTTGGAAAGCTTACTCGAGGAGCTTTCAAAACGGATGAGGACATTTCTGATTCTGAGGTCATCTGGTGCCGCGAAAGGACACCGGAAGGCTTCGATCCTCGTTTCTCGATCTCGGTGGTCGGTCTTTCGAAATCGCGTGGTGCGGATAAAACGCACGTAACTCCCTCGTTAGATGTCGGATTGGGTCGATTTTTACTTCATTGGAAAGGCGAGTCAGTGCTCTTCGAAATACTTCAGGAAGCGTCGCATTCCGAGGCCGTTTGGGCCTCCAAAAGTGGGGCGAGAGTAAATGGTGTGGAATTTTCCCGACGTGCCCTGTTCCCAGAAAAATGCTCATAACTCCCTCACCGGAGGTCGGATCTGGACGATTTTTACGTCGTTGGAAAGCTTACTCGAGGAGCTTTCAAAACGGATCAGGACATTTCTGATTCTGAGGCCGTCTGGTGCCCCGAAAGGACACCGGAAGCCTTCGATCCTCATTTCTCGATCTCGGTGGTCGGTCTTTCGAAATCGCGTGGTGCGGATAAAATGCGCGTAACTCCCTCGTTACATGTCGGATTGGGTAGATTTTTACTTCATTGGAAAGGCGAGTCAGTGCTCTTCGAAATCCTTCAGGAAGCGTCGCATTCCGAGGCCGTTTGGGCCTCCAAAAGTGGGGCGAGAGTAAATGGTGTGGAATTTTCCCGACGTGCCCTGTTCCCAGAAAAATGCTCATAACTCCCACACCGGAGGTCGGATCTGGACGATTTTTACGTCGTTGGAAAGCTTACTCGAGGAGCTTTCAAAACGGATCAGGACATTTCTGATTCCGAGGCCGTCTGGTGCCCCGAAAGGACACCGGAAGCCTTCGATCCTCGTTTCTCGATCTCGGTGGTCGGTCTTTCGAAATCGCGTGGTGCGGATAAAAGGCGCGTAATTCCCTCGTTACATGTCGGATTGGGTAGATTTTTACTTCATTGGAAAGGCGAGTCAGTGCTCTTCGAAATCCTTCAGGAAGCGTCGCATTCCGAGGCCGTTTGGGCCTCCAAAAGTGGGACGAGAGTAAATGGTGCGGAATTTTCCCGACGTGCCCTATTCCCAGAAAAACGCTCATAACTCCCTCACCGGAGGTCGGATCTGGACGATTTTTACGTCGTTGGAAAGCTTACTCGAGGAGCTTTCAAAACGGATCAGGACATTTCTGATTCTGAGGCCTTCTGGTGCCCTGAAAGGACACCGGAAGCCTTCGATCCTCGTTTCTCGATCTCGGTGGTCGGTCTTTCGAAATCGCGTGGTGCGGATAAAACGCGCGTAACTCCCTCGTTACAGGTCGGATTGGGTCGATTTTTACTTCATTGGAAAGGCGAGTCAGTGCTCTTCGAAATCCTTCAGGAAGCGTCGCATTCCGAGGCCTTTTGGGCTTCCAAAAGTGGGGCGACAGTAAATGGTGCGGAATTTTCCCGACGTGCCCTGTTCCCAGAAAAACGCTCATAACTCCCTCACCGGAGGTCGGATCTGGACGATTTTTACGTCGTTGGAAAGCTTACTCGAGGAGCTTTCAAAAAGGATCAGGACATTTCTGATTCCGAGGCCGTCTGGTGCCCCGAAAGGACACCTGAACGCTTCGATCCTCGTTTCTCGATCTCGGTGGTCGGTCTTTCGAAATCGCGTGGTGCGGATAAAACGCGCGTAACTCCCTCGTTACATGTCGGATTGGGTCGATTTTTACTTCATTGGAAAGGCGAGTCAGTGCTCTTCGAAATCCTTAAGGAAGCGTCGCATTCCGAGGCCGTTTGGGCCTCCAAAAGTGGGGTGAGAGTAAATGGTGTGGAATTTTCCCGACGTGCCCTGTTCCCAGAAAAATGCTCATAACTCCCTCACCGGAGGTCGGATCTGGACGATTTTTACGTCGTTGGAAAGCTTACTCGAGGAGCTTTCAGAACGGATTAGGACATTTCTGATTCCGAGGCCGTCTGGTGCCCCGAAAGGACACCAGAAGCCTTTGATCCTCATTTCTCGATCTCGGTGGTCGGTCTTTCGAAATCGCGCGGTGTGGATAAAATGCGCGTAATTCCCTCGTTACATGTCGGATTGGGTAGATTTTTACTTCATTGGAAAGGCGAGTCAGTGCTCTTCGAAATCCTTTAGGATGCGTCGCATTCCGAGGCTGTTTGGGCCTCCAAAAGTGGGACGAGAGTAAATGGTGCGGAATTTTCCTGATGTGCCCTGTTCCCAGAAAAACGCTCATAACTCCCTCACCGGAGGTCGGATCTGGACGATTTTTACGTCGTTGGAAAGCTTACTCGAGGAGCTTTCAAAACGGATCAGGACATTTCTGATTCCGAGGCCGTCTGGTGCCCCGAAAGGACACCGGAAGCCTTCGATCCTCGTTTCTCGATCTCGGTGGTCGGTCTTTCGAAATCGCGTGGTGCGGATAAAACACGCGTAACTCCCTCGTTACATGTCGGATTGGGTCGATTTTTACTTCATTGGAAAGGCGAGTCAGTGCTCTTCGAAATCCTTCAGGAAGCGTCGCATTCCGAGGCCGTTTGGGCCTCCAAAAGTGGGGCGAGAGTAAATGGTGTGGAATTTTCCCGACGTGCCCTGTTCCCAGAAAAATGCTCATAACTCCCTCACCGGAGGTCGGATCTGGACGATTTTTACGTCGTTGGAAAGCTTACTCGAGGAGCTTTCAAAACGGTTGAGGACATTTCTGATTCTGAGGTCGTCTGGTGCCCCGAAAGGACACCGGAAGGCTTCGATCCTCATTTCTCGATCTCGGTGGTCGGTCTTTCGAAATCGCGTGGTGCGGATAAAACGCGCGTAACTCCCTCGTTACATGTCGGATTGGGTCGATTTTTACTTCATTGGAAAGGCGAGTCAGTGCTCTTCGAAATCCTTCAGGAAGCGTAGCATTCTGAGGCCGTTTGGGCCTCCAAAAGTGGGGCGAGAGTAAATGGTGTGGAATTTTCCTGACGTGCCCTGTTCCCAGAAAAATGCTCATAACTCCCTCACCGGAGGTCGGATCTGGACGATTTTTACGTCGTTGGAAAGCTTACTCCGGGAGCTTTCAAAACGGATCAGGACATTTCTGATTCTGAGGCCGTCTGGTGCCCCGAAAGGACACCGGAAGCCTTCGATCCTCGTTTCTCGATCTCGGTGGTCAGTCTTTCGAAATCGCGTGGTGCGGATAAAATGCGCGTAACTCCCTCGTTACATGTCGGATTGGGTAGATTTTTACTTCATTGGAAAGGCGAGTCAGTGCTCTTCGAAATCCTTCAGGAAGCGTCGCATTCCGAGGCCGTTTGGGCCTCCAAAAGTGGGACGAGAGTAAATGGTGCGGAATTTTCCCGACGTGCCCTGTTCCCAGAAAAACGCTCATAACTCCCTCACCGGAGGTCGGATCTGGACGATTTTTACGTCGTTGGAAAGCTTACTCGAGGAGCTTTCAAAACGGATGAGGACATTTCTGATTCTGAGGTCGTCTGTTGCCCCGAAAGGACATCGGAAGGCTTCGATCCTCGGTTCTCGATCTCGGTGGTCGGTCTTTCGAAATCGCGTGGTGCGGATAAAACGCGCGTAACTCCCTCGTTACATGTCGGATTGGGTCGATTTTTACTTCATTGGAAAGGTGAGTCAGTGCTCTTTGAAATCCTTCAGGAAGCGTCGTATTCCGAGGCCGTTTGGGCCTCCAAAAGTGGGACGAGAGTAAATGGTGCGGAATTTTCCCGACGTTCCCTGTTCCCAGAAAAACGCTCATAACTCCCTCACCGGAGGTCGGATCTGGACGATTTTTACGTCGTTGGAAAGCTTACTCGAGGAGCTTTCAAAACGGATTAGGACATTTCTGATTCCGAGGCCGTCTGGTGCCCCGAAAGGACACCGGAAGCCTTCGATCCTCGTTTCTCGATCTCGGTGGTCGGTCTTTCGAAATCGCGTGGTGCGGATAAAATGCGCGTAACTCCCTCGTTACATGTCGGATTGGGTAGATTTTTACTTCATTGGAAAGGCGAGTCAGTTCTCTTCGAAATCCTTCAGGAAGCGTCGCATTCCGAGGCCGTTTGGGCCTCCAAAAGTGGGACGAGAGTAAATGGTGCGGAATTTTCCCGACGTGCCCTGTTCCCAGAAAAACGCTCATAACTCCCTCACCGGAGGTCGGATCTGGACGATTTTTACGTCGTTGGAAAGCTTACTCGAGGAGCTTTCAAAACGGATTAGGACATTTCTGATTCCGAGGCCGTCTGGTGCCCCGAAAGGACACCGGAAGCCTTCGATCCTCGTTTCTCGATCTCGGTGGTCGGTCTTTCGAAATCGCGTGGTGCGGATAAAATGCGCGTAACTCCCTCGTTACATGTCGGATTGGGTAGATTTTTACTTCATTGGAAAGGCGAGTCAGTGCTCTTCGAAATCCTTCAGGAAGCGTCGCATTCCGAGGCCGTTTGGGCCTCCAAAAGTGGGACGAGAGTAAATGGTGCAGAATTTTCCCGATGTGCCCTGTTCCCAGAAAAACGCTCATAACTCCCTCACCGGAGGTCGGATCTGGACGATTTTTACGTCGTTGGAAAGCTTACTCGAGGAGCTTTCAAAACGGATCAGGACATTTCTGATTCCGAGGCCGTCTGGTGCCCCGAAAGGACACCGGAAGCCTTCGATCCTCGTTTCTCGATCTCGGTGGTCGGTCTTTCGAAATCGCGTGGTGCGGATAAAATGCGCGTAACTCCCTCATTACATGTCGGATTGGGTAGATTTTTACTTCATTGGAAAGGCGAGTCAGTGCTCTTCGAAATCCTTCAGGAAGCGTCGCATTCCGAGGCCGTTTGGGCCTCCAAAAGTGGGACGAGAGTAAATGGTGCGGAATTTTCCCGACGTGCCCTGTTCCCAGAAAAACGCTCATAACTCCCTCACCGGAGGTCGGATCTGGACGATTTTTATGTCGTTGGAAAGCTTACTCGAGGAGCTTTCAAAACGGATGAGGACATTTCTGATTCTGAGGTCATCTGGTGCCGCGAAAGGACACCGGAAGGCTTCGATCCTCGTTTCTCGATCTCGGTGGTCGGTCTTTCGAAATCGCGTGGTGCGGATAAAACGCACGTAACTCCCTCGTTAGATGTCGGATTGGGTCGATTTTTACTTCATTGGAAAGGCGAGTCAATGCTCTTCGAAATCCTTCAGGAAGCGTCGCATTCCGAGGCCGTTTGGGCCTCCAAAAGTGGGGCGAGAGTAAATGGTGTGGAATTTTCCCGACGTGCCCTGTTCCCAGAAAAATGCTCATAACTCCCTCACCGGAGGTCGGATCTGGACGATTTTTACGTCGTTGGAAAGCTTACTCGAGGAGCTTTCAAAACGGATCAGGACATTTCTGATTCTGAGGCCGTCTGGTGCCCCGAAAGGACACCGGAAGCCTTCGATCCTCATTTCTCGATCTCGGTGGTCGGTCTTTCGAAATCGCGTGGTGCGGATAAAATGCGCGTAACTCCCTCGTTACATGTCGGATTGGGTAGATTTTTACTTCATTGGAAAGGCGAGTCAGTGCTCTTCGAAATCCTTCAGGAAGCGTCGCATTCCGAGGCCGTTTGGGCCTCCAAAAGTGGGACGAGAGTAAATGGTGCGGAATTTTCCCGACGTGCCCTGTTCCCAGAAAAACGCTCATAACTCCCTCACCGGAGGTCGGATCTGGACGATTTTTACGTCGTTGGAAAGCTTACTCGAGGAGCTTTCAAAACGGATGAGGACATTTCTGATTCTGAGGTCGTCTGTTGCCCCGAAAGGACATCGGAAGGCTTCGATCCTCGGTTCTCGATCTCGGTGGTCGGTCTTTCGAAATCGCGTGGTGCGGATAAAACGCGCGTAACTCCCTCGTTACATGTCGGATTGGGTCGATTTTTACTTCATTGGAAAGGTGAGTCAGTGCTCTTTGAAATCCTTCAGGAAGCGTCGTATTCCGAGGCCGTTTGGGCCTCCAAAAGTGGGACGAGAGTAAATGGTGCGGAATTTTCCCGACGTTCCCTGTTCCCAGAAAAACGCTCATAACTCCCTCACCGGAGGTCGGATCTGGACGATTTTTACGTCGTTGGAAAGCTTACTCGAGGAGCTTTCAAAACGGATTAGGACATTTCTGATTCCGAGGCCGTCTGGTGCCCCGAAAGGACACCGGAAGCCTTCGATCCTCGTTTCTCGATCTCGGTGGTCGGTCTTTCGAAATCGCGTGGTGCGGATAAAATGCGCGTAACTCCCTCGTTACATGTCGGATTGGGTAGATTTTTACTTCATTGGAAAGGCGAGTCAGTTCTCTTCGAAATCCTTCAGGAAGCGTCGCATTCCGAGGCCGTTTGGGCCTCCAAAAGTGGGACGAGAGTAAATGGTGCGGAATTTTCCCGACGTGCCCTGTTCCCAGAAAAACGCTCATAACTCCCTCACCGGAGGTCGGATCTGGACGATTTTTACGTCGTTGGAAAGCTTACTCGAGGAGCTTTCAAAACGGATTAGGACATTTCTGATTCCGAGGCCGTCTGGTGCCCCGAAAGGACACCGGAAGCCTTCGATCCTCGTTTCTCGATCTCGGTGGTCGGTCTTTCGAAATCGCGTGGTGCGGATAAAATGCGCGTAACTCCCTCGTTACATGTCGGATTGGGTAGATTTTTACTTCATTGGAAAGGCGAGTCAGTGCTCTTCGAAATCCTTCAGGAAGCGTCGCATTCCGAGGCCGTTTGGGCCTCCAAAAGTGGGACGAGAGTAAATGGTGCAGAATTTTCCCGATGTGCCCTGTTCCCAGAAAAACGCTCATAACTCCCTCACCGGAGGTCGGATCTGGACGATTTTTACGTCGTTGGAAAGCTTACTCGAGGAGCTTTCAAAACGGATCAGGACATTTCTGATTCCGAGGCCGTCTGGTGCCCCGAAAGGACACCGGAAGCCTTCGATCCTCGTTTCTCGATCTCGGTGGTCGGTCTTTCGAAATCGCGTGGTGCGGATAAAATGCGCGTAACTCCCTCATTACATGTCGGATTGGGTAGATTTTTACTTCATTGGAAAGGCGAGTCAGTGCTCTTCGAAATCCTTCAGGAAGCGTCGCATTCCGAGGCCGTTTGGGCCTCCAAAAGTGGGACGAGAGTAAATGGTGCGGAATTTTCCCGACGTGCCCTGTTCCCAGAAAAACGCTCATAACTCCCTCACCGGAGGTCGGATCTGGACGATTTTTATGTCGTTGGAAAGCTTACTCGAGGAGCTTTCAAAACGGATGAGGACATTTCTGATTCTGAGGTCATCTGGTGCCGCGAAAGGACACCGGAAGGCTTCGATCCTCGTTTCTCGATCTCGGTGGTCGGTCTTTCGAAATCGCGTGGTGCGGATAAAACGCACGTAACTCCCTCGTTAGATGTCGGATTGGGTCGATTTTTACTTCATTGGAAAGGCGAGTCAATGCTCTTCGAAATCCTTCAGGAAGCGTCGCATTCCGAGGCCGTTTGGGCCTCCAAAAGTGGGGCGAGAGTAAATGGTGTGGAATTTTCCCGACGTGCCCTGTTCCCAGAAAAATGCTCATAACTCCCTCACCGGAGGTCGGATCTGGACGATTTTTACGTCGTTGGAAAGCTTACTCGAGGAGCTTTCAAAACGGATCAGGACATTTCTGATTCTGAGGCCGTCTGGTGCCCCGAAAGGACACCGGAAGCCTTCGATCCTCATTTCTCGATCTCGGTGGTCGGTCTTTCGAAATCGCGTGGTGCGGATAAAATGCGCGTAACTCCCTCGTTACATGTCGGATTGGGTAGATTTTTACTTCATTGGAAAGGCGAGTCAGTGCTCTTCGAAATCCTTCAGGAAGCGTCGCATTCCGAGGCCGTTTGGGCCTCCAAAAGTGGGGCGAGAGTAAATGGTGTGGAATTTTCCCGACGTGCCCTGTTCCCAGAAAAATGCTCATAACTCCCACACCGGAGGTCGGATCTGGACGATTTTTACGTCGTTGGAAAGCTTACTCGAGGAGCTTTCAAAACGGATCAGGACATTTCTGATTCCGAGGCCGTCTGGTGCCCCGAAAGGACACCGGAAGCCTTCGATCCTCGTTTCTCGATCTCGGTGGTCGGTCTTTCGAAATCGCGTGGTGCGGATAAAAGGCGCGTAATTCCCTCGTTACATGTCGGATTGGGTAGATTTTTACTTCATTGGAAAGGCGAGTCAGTGCTCTTCGAAATCCTTCAGGAAGCGTCGCATTCCGAGGCCGTTTGGGCCTCCAAAAGTGGGACGAGAGTAAATGGTGCGGAATTTTCCCGACGTGCCCTATTCCCAGAAAAACGCTCATAACTCCCTCACCGGAGGTCGGATCTGGACGATTTTTACGTCGTTGGAAAGCTTACTCGAGGAGCTTTCAAAACGGATCAGGACATTTCTGATTCTGAGGCCTTCTGGTGCCCTGAAAGGACACCGGAAGCCTTCGATCCTCGTTTCTCGATCTCGGTGGTCGGTCTTTCGAAATCGCGTGGTGCGGATAAAACGCGCGTAACTCCCTCGTTACAGGTCGGATTGGGTCGATTTTTACTTCATTGGAAAGGCGAGTCAGTGCTCTTCGAAATCCTTCAGGAAGCGTCGCATTCCGAGGCCTTTTGGGCTTCCAAAAGTGGGGCGACAGTAAATGGTGCGGAATTTTCCCGACGTGCCCTGTTCCCAGAAAAACGCTCATAACTCCCTCACCGGAGGTCGGATCTGGACGATTTTTACGTCGTTGGAAAGCTTACTCGAGGAGCTTTCAAAAAGGATCAGGACATTTCTGATTCCGAGGCCGTCTGGTGCCCCGAAAGGACACCTGAACGCTTCGATCCTCGTTTCTCGATCTCGGTGGTCGGTCTTTCGAAATCGCGTGGTGCGGATAAAACGCGCGTAACTCCCTCGTTACATGTCGGATTGGGTCGATTTTTACTTCATTGGAAAGGCGAGTCAGTGCTCTTCGAAATCCTTAAGGAAGCGTCGCATTCCGAGGCCGTTTGGGCCTCCAAAAGTGGGGTGAGAGTAAATGGTGTGGAATTTTCCCGACGTGCCCTGTTCCCAGAAAAATGCTCATAACTCCCTCACCGGAGGTCGGATCTGGACGATTTTTACGTCGTTGGAAAGCTTACTCGAGGAGCTTTCAGAACGGATTAGGACATTTCTGATTCCGAGGCCGTCTGGTGCCCCGAAAGGACACCAGAAGCCTTTGATCCTCATTTCTCGATCTCGGTGGTCGGTCTTTCGAAATCGCGCGGTGTGGATAAAATGCGCGTAATTCCCTCGTTACATGTCGGATTGGGTAGATTTTTACTTCATTGGAAAGGCGAGTCAGTGCTCTTCGAAATCCTTTAGGATGCGTCGCATTCCGAGGCTGTTTGGGCCTCCAAAAGTGGGACGAGAGTAAATGGTGCGGAATTTTCCTGATGTGCCCTGTTCCCAGAAAAACGCTCATAACTCCCTCACCGGAGGTCGGATCTGGACGATTTTTACGTCGTTGGAAAGCTTACTCGAGGAGCTTTCAAAACGGATCAGGACATTTCTGATTCCGAGGCCGTCTGGTGCCCCGAAAGGACACCGGAAGCCTTCGATCCTCGTTTCTCGATCTCGGTGGTCGGTCTTTCGAAATCGCGTGGTGCGGATAAAATGCGCGTAACTCCCTCATTACATGTCGGATTGGGTAGATTTTTACTTCATTGGAAAGGCGAGTCAGTGCTCTTCGAAATCCTTCAGGAAGCGTCGCATTCCGAGGCCGTTTGGGCCTCCAAAAGTGGGACGAGAGTAAATGGTGCGGAATTTTCCCGACGTGCCCTGTTCCCAGAAAAACGCTCATAACTCCCTCACCGGAGGTCGGATCTGGACGATTTTTATGTCGTTGGAAAGCTTACTCGAGGAGCTTTCAAAACGGATGAGGACATTTCTGATTCTGAGGTCATCTGGTGCCGCGAAAGGACACCGGAAGGCTTCGATCCTCGTTTCTCGATCTCGGTGGTCGGTCTTTCGAAATCGCGTGGTGCGGATAAAACGCGCGTAACTCCCTCGTTACATGTCGGATTGGGTCGATTTTTACTTCATTGGAAAGGCGAGTCAGTGCTCTTCGAAATCCTTCAGGAAGCGTCGCATTCCGAGGCCGTTTGGGCCTCCAAAAGTGGGGCGAGAGTAAATGGTGTGGAATTTTCCCGACGTGCCCTGTTCCCAGAAAAATGCTCATAACTCCCTCACCGGAGGTCGGATCTGGACGATTTTTACGTCGTTGGAAAGCTTACTCGAGGAGCTTTCAAAACGGATCAGGACATTTCTGATTCTGAGGCCGTCTGGTGCCCCGAAAGGACACCGGAAGCCTTTGATCCTCATTTCTCGATCTCGGTGGTCGGTCTTTCGAAATCGCGCGGTGTGGATAAAATGCGCGTAACTCCCTCGTTACATGTCGGATTGGGTAGATTTTTACTTCATTGGAAAGGCGAGTCAGTGCTCTTCGAAATCCTTCAGGAAGCGTCGCATTCCGAGGCCGTTTGGGCCTCCAAAAGTGGGGTGAGAGTAAATGGTGTGGAATTTTCCCGACGTGCCCTGTTCCCAGAAAAATGCTCATAACTCCCACACCGGAGGTCGGATCTGGACGATTTTTACGTCGTTGGAAAGCTTACTCGAGGAGCTTTCAGAACGGATTAGGACATTTCTGATTCCGAGGCCGTCTGGTGCCCCGAAAGGACACCGGAAGCCTTCGATCCTCGTTTCTCGATCTCGGTGGTCGGTCTTTCGAAATCGCGTGGTGCGGATAAAACGCGCGTAACTCCCTCGTTACATGTCGGATTGGGTCGATTTTTACTTCATTGGAAAGGCGAGTCAGTGCTCTTCGAAATCCTTCAGGAAGCGTCGCATTCCGAGGCCGTTTGGGCCTCCAAAAGTGGGGCGAGAGTAAATGGTGTGGAATTTTCCCGACGTGCCCTGTTCCCAGAAAAATGCTCATAACTCCCTCACCGGAGGTCGGATCTGGACGATTTTTACGTCGTTGGAAAGCTTACTCGAGGAGCTTTCAGAACGGATTAGGACATTTCTGATTCCGAGGCCGTCTGGTGCCCCGAAAGGACACCGGAAGCCTTTGATCCTCATTTCTCGATCTCGGTGGTCGGTCTTTCGAAATCGCGCGGTGTGGATAAAATGCGCGTAACTCCCTCGTTACATGTCGGATTGGGTAGATTTTTACTTCATTGGAAAGGCGAGTCAGTGCTCTTCGAAATCCTTCAGGAAGCGTCGCATTCCGAGGCCGTTTGGGCCTCCAAAAGTGGGGTGAGAGTAAATGGTGTGGAATTTTCCCGACGTGCCCTGTTCCCAGAAAAATACTCATAACTCCCACACCGGAGGTCGGATCTGGACGATTTTTACGTCGTTGGAAAGCTTACTCGAGGAGCTTTCAGAACGGATTAGGACATTTCTGATTCCGAGGCCGTCTGGTGCCCCGAAAGGACACCGGAAGCCTTCGATCCTCGTTTCTCGATCTCGGTGGTCGGTCTTTCGAAATCGCGTGGTGCGGATAAAACGCGCGTAACTCCCTCGTTACATGTCGGATTGGGTCGATTTTTACTTCATTGGAAAGGCGAGTCAGTGCTCTTCGAAATCCTTCAGGAAGCGTCGCATTCCGAGGCCGTTTGGGCCTCCAAAAGTGGGGCGAGAGTAAATGGTGTGGAATTTTCCCGACGTGCCCTGTTCCCAGAAAAATGCTCATAACTCCCTCACCGGAGGTCGGATCTGGACGATTTTTACGTCGTTGGAAAGCTTACTCGAGGAGCTTTCAGAACGGATTAGGACATTTCTGATTCCGAGGCCGTCTGGTGCCCCGAAAGGACACCGGAAGCCTTTGATCCTCATTTCTCGATCTCGGTGGTCGGTCTTTCGAAATCGCGCGGTGTGGATAAAATGCGCGTAATTCCCTCGTTACATGTCGGATTGGGTAGATTTTTACTTCATTGGAAAGGCGAGTCAGTGCTCTTCGAAATCCTTCAGGAAGCGTCGCATTCCGAGGCCGTTTGGGCCTCCAAAAGTGGGACGAGAGTAAATGGTGCGGAATTTTCCCGACGTGCCCTGTTCCCAGAAAAACGCTCATAACTCCCTCACCGGAGGTCGGATCTGGACGATTTTTATGTCGTTGGAAAGCTTACTCGAGGAGCTTTCAAAACGGATGAGGACATTTCTGATTCTGAGGTCATCTGGTGCCGCGAAAGGACACCGGAAGGCTTCGATCCTCGTTTCTCGATCTCGGTGGTCGGTCTTTCGAAATCGCGTGGTGCGGATAAAACGCGCGTAACTCCCTCGTTACATGTCGGATTGGGTCGATTTTTACTTCATTGGAAAGGCGAGTCAGTGCTCTTCGAAATCCTTCAGGAAGCGTCGCATTCCGAGGCCGTTTGGGCCTCCAAAAGTGGGGCGAGAGTAAATGGTGTGGAATTTTCCCGACGTGCCCTGTTCCCAGAAAAATGCTCATAACTCCCTCACCGGAGGTCGGATCTGGACGATTTTTACGTCGTTGGAAAGCTTACTCGAGGAGCTTTCAAAACGGATCAGGACATTTCTGATTCTGAGGCCGTCTGGTGCCCCGAAAGGACACCGGAAGCCTTGGATCCTCATTTCTCGATCTCGGTGGTCGGTCTTTCGAAATCGCGCGGTGTGGATAAAATGCGCGTAACTCCCTCGTTACATGTCGGATTGGGTAGATTTTTACTTCATTGGAAAGGCGAGTCAGTGCTCTTCGAAATCCTTCAGGAAGCGTCGCATTCCGAGGCCGTTTGGGCCTCCAAAAGTGGGGTGAGAGTAAATGGTGTGGAATTTTCCCGACGTGCCCTGTTCCCAGAAAAATGCTCATAACTCCCACACCGGAGGTCGGATCTGGACGATTTTTACGTCGTTGGAAAGCTTACTCGAGGAGCTTTCAGAACGGATTAGGACATTTCTGATTCCGAGGCCGTCTGGTGCCCCGAAAGGACACCGGAAGCCTTCGATCCTCGTTTCTCGATCTCGGTGGTCGGTCTTTCGAAATCGCGTGGTGCGGATAAAACGCGCGTAACTCCCTCGTTACATGTCGGATTGGGTCGATTTTTACTTCATTGGAAAGGCGAGTCAGTGCTCTTCGAAATCCTTCAGGAAGCGTCGCATTCCGAGGCCGTTTGGGCCTCCAAAAGTGGGGTGAGAGTAAATGGTGTGGAATTTTCCCGACGTGCCCTGTTCCCAGAAAAATGCTCATAACTCCCACACCGGAGGTCGGATCTGGACGATTTTTACGTCGTTGGAAAGCTTACTCGAGGAGCTTTCAGAACGGATTAGGACATTTCTGATTCCGAGGCCGTCTGGTGCCCCGAAAGGACACCGGAAGCCTTCGATCCTCGTTTCTCGATCTCGGTGGTCGGTCTTTCGAAATCGCGTGGTGTGGATAAAATGCGCGTAACTCCCTCGTTACATGTCGGATTGGGTAGATTTTTACTTCATTGGAAAGGCGAGTCAGTGCTCTTCGAAATCCTTCAGGAAGCGTCGCATTCCGAGGCCGTTTGGGCCTCCAAAAGTGGGACGAGAGTAAATGGTGCGGAATTTTCCCGACGTGCCCTATTCCCAGAAAAACGCTCATAACTCCCTCACCGGAGGTCGGATCTGGACGATTTTTACGTCGTTGGAAAGCTTACTCGAGGAGCTTTCAAAACGGATCAGGACATTTCTGATTCTGAGGCCTTCTGGTGCCCTGAAAGGACACCGGAAGCCTTCGATCCTCGTTTCTCGATCTCGGTGGTCGGTCTTTCGAAATCGCGTGGTGCGGATAAAACGCGCGTAACTCCCTCGTTACAGGTCGGATTGGGTCGATTTTTACTTCATTGGAAAGGCGAGTCAGTGCTCTTCGAAATCCTTCAGGAAGCGTCGCATTCCGAGGCCTTTTGGGCTTCCAAAAGTGGGGCGACAGTAAATGGTGCGGAATTTTCCCGACGTGCCCTGTTCCCAGAAAAACGCTCATAACTCCCTCACCGGAGGTCGGATCTGGACGATTTTTACGTCGTTGGAAAGCTTACTCGAGGAGCTTTCAAAAAGGATCAGGACATTTCTGATTCCGAGGCCGTCTGGTGCCCCGAAAGGACACCTGAACGCTTCGATCCTCGTTTCTCGATCTCGGTGGTCGGTCTTTCGAAATCGCGTGGTGCGGATAAAACGCGCGTAACTCCCTCGTTACATGTCGGATTGGGTCGATTTTTACTTCATTGGAAAGGCGAGTCAGTGCTCTTCGAAATCCTTCAGGAAGCGTCGCATTCCGAGGCCGTTTGGGCCTCCAAAAGTGGGACGAGAGTAAATGGTGCGGAATTTTCCCGACGTGCCCTGTTCCCAGAAAAACGCTCATAACTCCCTCACCGGAGGTCGGATCTGGACGATTTTTATGTCGTTGGAAAGCTTACTCGAGGAGCTTTCAAAACGGATGAGGAATTTCTGATTCTGAGGTCATCTGGTGCCGCGAAAGGACACCGGAAGCCTTCGATCCTCGTTTCTCGATCTCGGTGGTCGGTCTTTCGAAATCGCGTGGTGCGGATAAAACGCGCGTAACTCCCTCGTTACATGTCGGATTGGGTCGATTTTTACTTCATTGGAAAGGCGAGTCAGTGCTCTTCGAAATCCTTCAGGAAGCGTCGCATTCCGAGGCCGTTTGGGCCTCCAAAAGTGGGGCGAGAGTAAATGGTGTGGAATTTTCCCGACGTGCCCTGTTCCCAGAAAAATGCTCATAACTCCCTCACCGGAGGTCGGATCTGGACGATTTTTACGTCGTTGGAAAGCTTACTCGAGGAGCTTTCAAAACGGATCAGGACATTTCTGATTCCGAGGCCGTCTGGTGCCCCGAAAGGACACCGGAAGCCTTCGATCCTCGTTTCTCGATCTCGGTGGTCGGTCTTTCGAAATCGCGTGGTGCGGATAAAAGGCGCGTAATTCCCTCGTTACATGTCGGATTGGGTAGATTTTTACTTCATTGGAAAGGCGAGTCAGTGCTCTTCGAAATCCTTCAGGAAGCGTCGCATTCCGAGGCCGTTTGGGCCTCCAAAAGTGGGACGAGAGTAAATGGTGCGGAATTTTCCCGACGTGCCCTATTCCCAGAAAAACGCTCATAACTCCCTCACCGGAGGTCGGATCTGGACGATTTTTACGTCGTTGGAAAGCTTACTCGAGGAGCTTTCAAAAAGGATCAGGACATTTCTGATTCCGAGGCCGTCTGGTGCCCCGAAAGGACACCTGAACGCTTCGATCCTCGTTTCTCGATCTCGGTGGTCGGTCTTTCGAAATCGCGTGGTGCGGATAAAACGCGCGTAACTCCCTCGTTACAGGTCGGATTGGGTCGATTTTTACTTCATTGGAAAGGCGAGTCAGTGCTCTTCGAAATCCTTCAGGAAGCGTCGCATTCCGAGGCCTTTTGGGCTTCCAAAAGTGGGGCGACAGTAAATGGTGCGGAATTTTCCCGACGTGCCCTGTTCCCAGAAAAACGCTCATAACTCCCTCACCGGAGGTCGGATCTGGACGATTTTTACGTCGTTGGAAAGCTTACTCGAGGAGCTTTCAAAAAGGATCAGGACATTTCTGATTCCGAGGCCGTCTGGTGCCCCGAAAGGACACCTGAACGCTTCGATCCTCGTTTCTCGATCTCGGTGGTCGGTCTTTCGAAATCGCGTGGTGCGGATAAAACGCGCGTAACTCCCTCGTTACATGTCGGATTGGGTCGATTTTTACTTCATTGGAAAGGCGAGTCAGTGCTCTTCGAAATCCTTAAGGAAGCGTCGCATTCCGAGGCCGTTTGGGCCTCCAAAAGTGGGGTGAGAGTAAATGGTGTGGAATTTTCCCGACGTGCCCTGTTCCCAGAAAAATGCTCATAACTCCCTCACCGGAGGTCGGATCTGGACGATTTTTACGTCGTTGGAAAGCTTACTCGAGGAGCTTTCAGAACGGATTAGGACATTTCTGATTCCGAGGCCGTCTGGTGCCCCGAAAGGACACCGGAAGCCTTTGATCCTCATTTCTCGATCTCGGTGGTCGGTCTTTCGAAATCGCGCGGTGTGGATAAAATGCGCGTAATTCCCTCGTTACATGTCGGATTGGGTAGATTTTTACTTCATTGGAAAGGCGAGTCAGTGCTCTTCGAAATCCTTTAGGATGCGTCGCATTCCGAGGCTGTTTGGGCCTCCAAAAGTGGGACGAGAGTAAATGGTGCGGAATTTTCCTGATGTGCCCTGTTCCCAGAAAAACGCTCATAACTCCCTCACCGGAGGTCGGATCTGGACGATTTTTACGTCGTTGGAAAGCTTACTCGAGGAGCTTTCAAAACGGATCAGGACATTTCTGATTCCGAGGCCGTCTGTTGCCCCGAAAGGACACCGGAAGCCTTCGATCCTCGTTTCTCGATCTCGGTGGTCGGTCTTTCGAAATCGCGTGGTGCGGATAAAATGCGCGTAACTCCCTCATTACATGTCGGATTGGGTAGATTTTTACTTCATTGGAAAGGCGAGTCAGTGCTCTTCGAAATCCTTCAGGAAGCGTCGCATTCCGAGGCCGTTTGGGCCTCCAAAAGTGGGACGAGAGTAAATGGTGCGGAATTTTCCCGACGTGCCCTGTTCCCAGAAAAACGCTCATAACTCCCTCACCGGAGGTCGGATCTGGACGATTTTTATGTCGTTGGAAAGCTTACTCGAGGAGCTTTCAAAACGGATGAGGACATTTCTGATTCTGAGGTCATCTGGTGCCGCGAAAGGACACCGGAAGGCTTCGATCCTCGTTTCTCGATCTCGGTGGTCGGTCTTTCGAAATCGCGTGGTGCGGATAAAACGCGCGTAACTCCCTCGTTACATGTCGGATTGGGTCGATTTTTACTTCATTGGAAAGGCGAGTCAGTGCTCTTCGAAATCCTTCAGGAAGCGTCGCATTCCGAGGCCGTTTGGGCCTCCAAAAGTGGGGCGAGAGTAAATGGTGTGGAATTTTCCCGACGTGCCCTGTTCCCAGAAAAATGCTCATAACTCCCTCACCGGAGGTCGGATCTGGACGATTTTTACGTCGTTGGAAAGCTTACTCGAGGAGCTTTCAAAACGGATCAGGACATTTCTGATTCTGAGGCCGTCTGGTGCCCCGAAAGGACACCGGAAGCCTTTGATCCTCATTTCTCGATCTCGGTGGTCGGTCTTTCGAAATCGCGCGGTGTGGATAAAATGCGCGTAACTCCCTCGTTACATGTCGGATTGGGTAGATTTTTACTTCATTGGAAAGGCGAGTCAGTGCTCTTCGAAATCCTTCAGGAAGCGTCGCATTCCGAGGCCGTTTGGGCCTCCAAAAGTGGGGTGAGAGTAAATGGTGTGGAATTTTCCCGACGTGCCCTGTTCCCAGAAAAATGCTCATAACTCCCACACCGGAGGTCGGATCTGGACGATTTTTACGTCGTTGGAAAGCTTACTCGAGGAGCTTTCAGAATGGATTAGGACATTTCTGATTCCGAGGCCGTCTGGTGCCCCGAAAGGACACCGGAAGCCTTCGATCCTCGTTTCTCGATCTCGGTGGTCGGTCTTTCGAAATCGCGTGGTGCGGATAAAACGCGCGTAACTCCCTCGTTACATGTCGGATTGGGTCGATTTTTACTTCATTGGAAAGGCGAGTCAGTGCTCTTCGAAATCCTTCAGGAAGCGTCGCATTCCGAGGCCGTTTGGGCCTCCAAAAGTGGGGCGAGAGTAAATGGTGTGGAATTTTCCCGACGTGCCCTGTTCCCAGAAAAATGCTCATAACTCCCTCACCGGAGGTCGGATCTGGACGATTTTTACGTCGTTGGAAAGCTTACTCGAGGAGCTTTCAGAACGGATTAGGACATTTCTGATTCCGAGGCCGTCTGGTGCCCCGAAAGGACACCGGAAGCCTTTGATCCTCATTTCTCGATCTCGGTGGTCGGTCTTTCGAAATCGCGCGGTGTGGATAAAATGCGCGTAATTCCCTCGTTACATGTCGGATTGGGTAGATTTTTACTTCATTGGAAAGGCGAGTCAGTGCTCTTCGAAATCCTTTAGGATGCGTCGCATTCCGAGGCTGTTTGGGCCTCCAAAAGTGGGACGAGAGTAAATGGTGCGGAATTTTCCTGATGTGCCCTGTTCCCAGAAAAACGCTCATAACTCCCTCACCGGAGGTCGGATCTGGACGATTTTTACGTCGTTGGAAAGCTTACTCGAGGAGCTTTCAAAACAGATCAGGACATTTCTGATTCCGAGGCCGTCTGGTGCCCCGAAAGGACACCGGAAGCCTTCGATCCTCGTTTCTCGATCTCGGTGGTCGGTCTTTCGAAATCGCGTGGTGCGGATAAAATGCGCGTAACTCCCTCATTACATGTCGGATTGGGTAGATTTTTACTTCATTGGAAAGGCGAGTCAGTGCTCTTCGAAATCCTTCAGGAAGCGTCGCATTCCGAGGCCGTTTGGGCCTCCAAAAGTGGGACGAGAGTAAATGGTGCGGAATTTTCCCGACGTGCCCTGTTCCCAGAAAAACGCTCATAACTCCCTCACCGGAGGTCGGATCTGGACGATTTTTATGTCGTTGGAAAGCTTACTCGAGGAGCTTTCAAAACGGATGAGGACATTTCTGATTCTGAGGTCATCTGGTGCCGCGAAAGGACACCGGAAGGCTTCGATCCTCGTTTCTCGATCTCGGTGGTCGGTCTTTCGAAATCGCGTGGTGCGGATAAAACGCGCGTAACTCCCTCGTTACATGTCGGATTGGGTCGATTTTTACTTCATTGGAAAGGCGAGTCAGTGCTCTTCGAAATCCTTCAGGAAGCGTCGCATTCCGAGGCCGTTTGGGCCTCCAAAAGTGGGGCGAGAGTAAATGGTGTGGAATTTTCCCGACGTGCCCTGTTCCCAGAAAAATGCTCATAACTCCCTCACCGGAGGTCGGATCTGGACGATTTTTACGTCGTTGGAAAGCTTACTCGAGGAGCTTTCAAAACGGATCAGGACATTTCTGATTCTGAGGCCGTCTGGTGCCCCGAAAGGACACCGGAAGCCTTTGATCCTCATTTCTCGATCTCGGTGGTCGGTCTTTCGAAATCGCGCGGTGTGGATAAAATGCGCGTAACTCCCTCGTTACATGTCGGATTGGGTAGATTTTTACTTCATTGGAAAGGCGAGTCAGTGCTCTTCGAAATCCTTCAGGAAGCGTCGCATTCCGAGGCCGTTTGGGCCTCCAAAAGTGGGGTGAGAGTAAATGGTGTGGAATTTTCCCGACGTGCCCTGTTCCCAGAAAAATGCTCATAACTCCCACACCGGAGGTCGGATCTGGACGATTTTTACGTCGTTGGAAAGCTTACTCGAGGAGCTTTCAGAACGGATTAGGACATTTCTGATTCCGAGGCCGTCTGGTGCCCCGAAAGGACACCGGAAGCCTTCGATCCTCGTTTCTCGATCTCGGTGGTCGGTCTTTCGAAATCGCGTGGTGCGGATAAAACGCGCGTAACTCCCTCGTTACATGTCGGATTGGGTCGATTTTTACTTCATTGGAAAGGCGAGTCAGTGCTCTTCGAAATCCTTCAGGAAGCGTCGCATTCCGAGGCCGTTTGGGCCTCCAAAAGTGGGGCGAGAGTAAATGGTGTGGAATTTTCCCGACGTGCCCTGTTCCCAGAAAAATGCTCATAACTCCCTCACCGGAGGTCGGATCTGGACGATTTTTACGTCGTTGGAAAGCTTACTCGAGGAGCTTTCAGAACGGATTAGGACATTTCTGATTCCGAGGCCGTCTGGTGCCCCGAAAGGACACCGGAAGCCTTTGATCCTCATTTCTCGATCTCGGTGGTCGGTCTTTCGAAATCGCGCGGTGTGGATAAAATGCGCGTAACTCCCTCGTTACATGTCGGATTGGGTAGATTTTTACTTCATTGGAAAGGCGAGTCAGTGCTCTTCGAAATCCTTCAGGAAGCGTCGCATTCCGAGGCCGTTTGGGCCTCCAAAAGTGGGGTGAGAGTAAATGGTGTGGAATTTTCCCGACGTGCCCTGTTCCCAGAAAAATGCTCATAACTCCCACACCGGAGGTCGGATCTGGACGATTTTTACGTCGTTGGAAAGCTTACTCGAGGAGCTTTCAGAACGGATTAGGACATTTCTGATTCCGAGGCCGTCTGGTGCCCCGAAAGGACACCGGAAGCCTTCGATCCTCGTTTCTCGATCTCGGTGGTCGGTCTTTCGAAATCGCGTGGTGCGGATAAAACGCGCGTAACTCCCTCGTTACATGTCGGATTGGGTCGATTTTTACTTCATTGGAAAGGCGAGTCAGTGCTCTTCGAAATCCTTCAGGAAGCGTCGCATTCCGAGGCCGTTTGGGCCTCCAAAAGTGGGGCGAGAGTAAATGGTGTGGAATTTTCCCGACGTGCCCTGTTCCCAGAAAAATGCTCATAACTCCCTCACCGGAGGTCGGATCTGGACGATTTTTACGTCGTTGGAAAGCTTACTCGAGGAGCTTTCAGAACGGATTAGGACATTTCTGATTCCGAGGCCGTCTGGTGCCCCGAAAGGACACCGGAAGCCTTTGATCCTCATTTCTCGATCTCGGTGGTCGGTCTTTCGAAATCGCGCGGTGTGGATAAAATGCGCGTAATTCCCTCGTTACATGTCGGATTGGGTAGATTTTTACTTCATTGGAAAGGCGAGTCAGTGCTCTTCGAAATCCTTCAGGAAGCGTCGCATTCCGAGGCCGTTTGGGCCTCCAAAAGTGGGACGAGAGTAAATGGTGCGGAATTTTCCCGACGTGCCCTGTTCCCAGAAAAACGCTCATAACTCCCTCACCGGAGGTCGGATCTGGACGATTTTTATGTCGTTGGAAAGCTTACTCGAGGAGCTTTCAAAACGGATGAGGACATTTCTGATTCTGAGGTCATCTGGTGCCGCGAAAGGACACCGGAAGGCTTCGATCCTCGTTTCTCGATCTCGGTGGTCGGTCTTTCGAAATCGCGTGGTGCGGATAAAACGCGCGTAACTCCCTCGTTACATGTCGGATTGGGTCGATTTTTACTTCATTGGAAAGGCGAGTCAGTGCTCTTCGAAATCCTTCAGGAAGCGTCGCATTCCGAGGCCGTTTGGGCCTCCAAAAGTGGGGCGAGAGTAAATGGTGTGGAATTTTCCCGACGTGCCCTGTTCCCAGAAAAATGCTCATAACTCCCTCACCGGAGGTCGGATCTGGACGATTTTTACGTCGTTGGAAAGCTTACTCGAGGAGCTTTCAAAACGGATCAGGACATTTCTGATTCTGAGGCCGTCTGGTGCCCCGAAAGGACACCGGAAGCCTTGGATCCTCATTTCTCGATCTCGGTGGTCGGTCTTTCGAAATCGCGCGGTGTGGATAAAATGCGCGTAACTCCCTCGTTACATGTCGGATTGGGTAGATTTTTACTTCATTGGAAAGGCGAGTCAGTGCTCTTCGAAATCCTTCAGGAAGCGTCGCATTCCGAGGCCGTTTGGGCCTCCAAAAGTGGGGTGAGAGTAAATGGTGTGGAATTTTCCCGACGTGCCCTGTTCCCAGAAAAATGCTCATAACTCCCACACCGGAGGTCGGATCTGGACGATTTTTACGTCGTTGGAAAGCTTACTCGAGGAGCTTTCAGAACGGATTAGGACATTTCTGATTCCGAGGCCGTCTGGTGCCCCGAAAGGACACCGGAAGCCTTCGATCCTCGTTTCTCGATCTCGGTGGTCGGTCTTTCGAAATCGCGTGGTGCGGATAAAACGCGCGTAACTCCCTCGTTACATGTCGGATTGGGTCGATTTTTACTTCATTGGAAAGGCGAGTCAGTGCTCTTCGAAATCCTTCAGGAAGCGTCGCATTCCGAGGCCGTTTGGGCCTCCAAAAGTGGGGTGAGAGTAAATGGTGTGGAATTTTCCCGACGTGCCCTGTTCCCAGAAAAATGCTCATAACTCCCACACCGGAGGTCGGATCTGGACGATTTTTACGTCGTTGGAAAGCTTACTCGAGGAGCTTTCAGAACGGATTAGGACATTTCTGATTCCGAGGCCGTCTGGTGCCCCGAAAGGACACCGGAAGCCTTCGATCCTCGTTTCTCGATCTCGGTGGTCGGTCTTTCGAAATCGCGTGGTGTGGATAAAATGCGCGTAACTCCCTCGTTACATGTCGGATTGGGTAGATTTTTACTTCATTGGAAAGGCGAGTCAGTGCTCTTCGAAATCCTTCAGGAAGCGTCGCATTCCGAGGCCGTTTGGGCCTCCAAAAGTGGGACGAGAGTAAATGGTGCGGAATTTTCCCGACGTGCCCTATTCCCAGAAAAACGCTCATAACTCCCTCACCGGAGGTCGGATCTGGACGATTTTTACGTCGTTGGAAAGCTTACTCGAGGAGCTTTCAAAACGGATCAGGACATTTCTGATTCTGAGGCCTTCTGGTGCCCTGAAAGGACACCGGAAGCCTTCGATCCTCGTTTCTCGATCTCGGTGGTCGGTCTTTCGAAATCGCGTGGTGCGGATAAAACGCGCGTAACTCCCTCGTTACAGGTCGGATTGGGTCGATTTTTACTTCATTGGAAAGGCGAGTCAGTGCTCTTCGAAATCCTTCAGGAAGCGTCGCATTCCGAGGCCTTTTGGGCTTCCAAAAGTGGGGCGACAGTAAATGGTGCGGAATTTTCCCGACGTGCCCTGTTCCCAGAAAAACGCTCATAACTCCCTCACCGGAGGTCGGATCTGGACGATTTTTACGTCGTTGGAAAGCTTACTCGAGGAGCTTTCAAAAAGGATCAGGACATTTCTGATTCCGAGGCCGTCTGGTGCCCCGAAAGGACACCTGAACGCTTCGATCCTCGTTTCTCGATCTCGGTGGTCGGTCTTTCGAAATCGCGTGGTGCGGATAAAACGCGCGTAACTCCCTCGTTACATGTCGGATTGGGTCGATTTTTACTTCATTGGAAAGGCGAGTCAGTGCTCTTCGAAATCCTTCAGGAAGCGTCGCATTCCGAGGCCGTTTGGGCCTCCAAAAGTGGGACGAGAGTAAATGGTGCGGAATTTTCCCGACGTGCCCTGTTCCCAGAAAAACGCTCATAACTCCCTCACCGGAGGTCGGATCTGGACGATTTTTATGTCGTTGGAAAGCTTACTCGAGGAGCTTTCAAAACGGATGAGGAATTTCTGATTCTGAGGTCATCTGGTGCCGCGAAAGGACACCGGAAGCCTTCGATCCTCGTTTCTCGATCTCGGTGGTCGGTCTTTCGAAATCGCGTGGTGCGGATAAAACGCGCGTAACTCCCTCGTTACATGTCGGATTGGGTCGATTTTTACTTCATTGGAAAGGCGAGTCAGTGCTCTTCGAAATCCTTCAGGAAGCGTCGCATTCCGAGGCCGTTTGGGCCTCCAAAAGTGGGGCGAGAGTAAATGGTGTGGAATTTTCCCGACGTGCCCTGTTCCCAGAAAAATGCTCATAACTCCCTCACCGGAGGTCGGATCTGGACGATTTTTACGTCGTTGGAAAGCTTACTCGAGGAGCTTTCAAAACGGATCAGGACATTTCTGATTCCGAGGCCGTCTGGTGCCCCGAAAGGACACCGGAAGCCTTCGATCCTCGTTTCTCGATCTCGGTGGTCGGTCTTTCGAAATCGCGTGGTGCGGATAAAAGGCGCGTAATTCCCTCGTTACATGTCGGATTGGGTAGATTTTTACTTCATTGGAAAGGCGAGTCAGTGCTCTTCGAAATCCTTCAGGAAGCGTCGCATTCCGAGGCCGTTTGGGCCTCCAAAAGTGGGACGAGAGTAAATGGTGCGGAATTTTCCCGACGTGCCCTATTCCCAGAAAAACGCTCATAACTCCCTCACCGGAGGTCGGATCTGGACGATTTTTACGTCGTTGGAAAGCTTACTCGAGGAGCTTTCAAAAAGGATCAGGACATTTCTGATTCCGAGGCCGTCTGGTGCCCCGAAAGGACACCTGAACGCTTCGATCCTCGTTTCTCGATCTCGGTGGTCGGTCTTTCGAAATCGCGTGGTGCGGATAAAACGCGCGTAACTCCCTCGTTACAGGTCGGATTGGGTCGATTTTTACTTCATTGGAAAGGCGAGTCAGTGCTCTTCGAAATCCTTCAGGAAGCGTCGCATTCCGAGGCCTTTTGGGCTTCCAAAAGTGGGGCGACAGTAAATGGTGCGGAATTTTCCCGACGTGCCCTGTTCCCAGAAAAACGCTCATAACTCCCTCACCGGAGGTCGGATCTGGACGATTTTTACGTCGTTGGAAAGCTTACTCGAGGAGCTTTCAAAAAGGATCAGGACATTTCTGATTCCGAGGCCGTCTGGTGCCCCGAAAGGACACCTGAACGCTTCGATCCTCGTTTCTCGATCTCGGTGGTCGGTCTTTCGAAATCGCGTGGTGCGGATAAAACGCGCGTAACTCCCTCGTTACATGTCGGATTGGGTCGATTTTTACTTCATTGGAAAGGCGAGTCAGTGCTCTTCGAAATCCTTAAGGAAGCGTCGCATTCCGAGGCCGTTTGGGCCTCCAAAAGTGGGGTGAGAGTAAATGGTGTGGAATTTTCCCGACGTGCCCTGTTCCCAGAAAAATGCTCATAACTCCCTCACCGGAGGTCGGATCTGGACGATTTTTACGTCGTTGGAAAGCTTACTCGAGGAGCTTTCAGAACGGATTAGGACATTTCTGATTCCGAGGCCGTCTGGTGCCCCGAAAGGACACCGGAAGCCTTTGATCCTCATTTCTCGATCTCGGTGGTCGGTCTTTCGAAATCGCGCGGTGTGGATAAAATGCGCGTAATTCCCTCGTTACATGTCGGATTGGGTAGATTTTTACTTCATTGGAAAGGCGAGTCAGTGCTCTTCGAAATCCTTTAGGATGCGTCGCATTCCGAGGCTGTTTGGGCCTCCAAAAGTGGGACGAGAGTAAATGGTGCGGAATTTTCCTGATGTGCCCTGTTCCCAGAAAAACGCTCATAACTCCCTCACCGGAGGTCGGATCTGGACGATTTTTACGTCGTTGGAAAGCTTACTCGAGGAGCTTTCAAAACGGATCAGGACATTTCTGATTCCGAGGCCGTCTGTTGCCCCGAAAGGACACCGGAAGCCTTCGATCCTCGTTTCTCGATCTCGGTGGTCGGTCTTTCGAAATCGCGTGGTGCGGATAAAATGCGCGTAACTCCCTCATTACATGTCGGATTGGGTAGATTTTTACTTCATTGGAAAGGCGAGTCAGTGCTCTTCGAAATCCTTCAGGAAGCGTCGCATTCCGAGGCCGTTTGGGCCTCCAAAAGTGGGACGAGAGTAAATGGTGCGGAATTTTCCCGACGTGCCCTGTTCCCAGAAAAACGCTCATAACTCCCTCACCGGAGGTCGGATCTGGACGATTTTTATGTCGTTGGAAAGCTTACTCGAGGAGCTTTCAAAACGGATGAGGACATTTCTGATTCTGAGGTCATCTGGTGCCGCGAAAGGACACCGGAAGGCTTCGATCCTCGTTTCTCGATCTCGGTGGTCGGTCTTTCGAAATCGCGTGGTGCGGATAAAACGCGCGTAACTCCCTCGTTACATGTCGGATTGGGTCGATTTTTACTTCATTGGAAAGGCGAGTCAGTGCTCTTCGAAATCCTTCAGGAAGCGTCGCATTCCGAGGCCGTTTGGGCCTCCAAAAGTGGGGCGAGAGTAAATGGTGTGGAATTTTCCCGACGTGCCCTGTTCCCAGAAAAATGCTCATAACTCCCTCACCGGAGGTCGGATCTGGACGATTTTTACGTCGTTGGAAAGCTTACTCGAGGAGCTTTCAAAACGGATCAGGACATTTCTGATTCTGAGGCCGTCTGGTGCCCCGAAAGGACACCGGAAGCCTTTGATCCTCATTTCTCGATCTCGGTGGTCGGTCTTTCGAAATCGCGCGGTGTGGATAAAATGCGCGTAACTCCCTCGTTACATGTCGGATTGGGTAGATTTTTACTTCATTGGAAAGGCGAGTCAGTGCTCTTCGAAATCCTTCAGGAAGCGTCGCATTCCGAGGCCGTTTGGGCCTCCAAAAGTGGGGTGAGAGTAAATGGTGTGGAATTTTCCCGACGTGCCCTGTTCCCAGAAAAATGCTCATAACTCCCACACCGGAGGTCGGATCTGGACGATTTTTACGTCGTTGGAAAGCTTACTCGAGGAGCTTTCAGAACGGATCAGGACATTTCTGATTCCGAGGCCGTCTGGTGCCCCGAAAGGACACCGGAAGCCTTCGATCCTCGTTTCTCGATCTCGGTGGTCGGTCTTTCGAAATCGCGTGGTGCGGATAAAACGCGCGTAACTCCCTCGTTACATGTCGGATTGGGTCGATTTTTACTTCATTGGAAAGGCGAGTCAGTGCTCTTCGAAATCCTTCAGGAAGCGTCGCATTCCGAGGCCGTTTGGGCCTCCAAAAGTGGGGCGAGAGTAAATGGTGTGGAATTTTCCCGACGTGCCCTGTTCCCAGAAAAATGCTCATAACTCCCTCACCGGAGGTCGGATCTGGACGATTTTTACGTCGTTGGAAAGCTTACTCGAGGAGCTTTCAAAAAGGATCAGGACATTTCTGATTCCGAGGCCGTCTGGTGCCCCGAAAGGACACCGGAAGCCTTTGATCCTCATTTGTCGATCTCGGTGGTCGGTCTTTCGAAATCGCGTGGTGTGGATAAAATGCGCGTAACTCCCTCGTTACATGTCGGATTGGGTAGATTTTTACTTCATTGGAAAGGCGAGTCAGTGCTCTTCGAAATCCTTCAGGAAGCGTCGCATTCCGAGGCCGTTTGGGCCTCCAAAAGTGGGACGAGAGTAAATGGTGCGGAATTTTCCCGACGTGCCCTATTCCCAGAAAAACGCTCATAACTCCCTCACCGGAGGTCGGATCTGGACGATTTTTACGTCGTTGGAAAGCTTACTCGAGGAGCTTTCAAAACGGATCAGGACATTTCTGATTCTGAGGCCTTCTGGTGCCCTGAAAGGACACCGGAAGCCTTCGATCCTCGTTTCTCGATCTCGGTGGTCGGTCTTTCGAAATCGCGTGGTGCGGATAAAACGCGCGTAACTCCCTCGTTACAGGTCGGATTGGGTCGATTTTTACTTCATTGGAAAGGCGAGTCAGTGCTCTTCGAAATCCTTCAGGAAGCGTCGCATTCCGAGGCCTTTTGGGCTTCCAAAAGTGGGGCGACAGTAAATGGTGCGGAATTTTCCCGACGTGCCCTGTTCCCAGAAAAACGCTCATAACTCCCTCACCGGAGGTCGGATCTGGACGATTTTTACGTCGTTGGAAAGCTTACTCGAGGAGCTTTCAAAAAGGATCAGGACATTTCTGATTCCGAGGCCGTCTGGTGCCCCGAAAGGACACCTGAACGCTTCGATCCTCGTTTCTCGATCTCGGTGGTCGGTCTTTCGAAATCGCGTGGTGCGGATAAAACGCGCGTAACTCCCTCGTTACATGTCGGATTGGGTCGATTTTTACTTCATTGGAAAGGCGAGTCAGTGCTCTTCGAAATCCTTCAGGAAGCGTCGCATTCCGAGGCCGTTTGGGCCTCCAAAAGTGGGGCGAGAGTAAATGGTGTGGAATTTTCCCGACGTGCCCTGTTCCCAGAAAAATGCTCATAACTCCCTCACCGGAGGTCGGATCTGGACGATTTTTACGTCGTTGGAAAGCTTACTCGAGGAGCTTTCAAAACGGATCAGGACATTTCTGATTCCGAGGCCGTCTGGTGCCCCGAAAGGACACCGGAAGCCTTCGATCCTCGTTTCTCGATCTCGGTGGTCGGTCTTTCGAAATCGCGTGGTGCGGATAAAATGCGCGTAACTCCCTCGTTACATGTCGGATTGGGTAGATTTTTACTTCATTGGAAAGGCGAGTCAGTGCTCTTCGAAATCCTTCAGGAAGCGTCGCATTCCGAGGCCGTTTGGGCCTCCAAAAGTGGGACGAGAGTAAATGGTGCGGAATTTTCCTGATGTGCCCTGTTCCCAGAAAAACGCTCATAACTCCCTCACCGGAGGTCGGATCTGGACGATTTTTACGTCGTTGAAAAGCTTACTCGAGGAGCTTTCAAAACGGATCAGGACATTTCTGATTCCGAGGCCGTCTGGTGCCCCGAAAGGACACCGGAAGCCTTCGATCCTCGTTTCTCGATCTCGGTGGTCGGTCTTTCGAAATCGCGTGGTGCGGATAAAATGCGCGTAACTCCCTCATTACATGTCGGATTGGGTAGATTTTTACTTCATTGGAAAGGCGAGTCAGTGCTCTTCGAAATCCTTCAGGAAGCGTCGCATTCCGAGGCCGTTTGGGCCTCCAAAAGTGGGACGAGAGTAAATGGTGCGGAATTTTCCCGACGTGCCCTGTTCCCAGAAAAACGCTCATAACTCCCTCACCGGAGGTCGGATCTGGACGATTTTTATGTCGTTGGAAAGCTTACTCGAGGAGCTTTCAAAACGGATGAGGAATTTCTGATTCTGAGGTCATCTGGTGCCGCGAAAGGACACCGGAAGGCTTCGATCCTCGTTTCTCGATCTCGGTGGTCGGTCTTTCGAAATCGCGTGGTGCGGATAAAACGCGCGTAACTCCCTCGTTACATGTCGGATTGGGTCGATTTTTACTTCATTGGAAAGGCGAGTCAGTGCTCTTCGAAATCCTTCAGGAAGCGTCGCATTCCGAGGCCGTTTGGGCCTCCAAAAGTGGGGCGAGAGTAAATGGTGTGGAATTTTCCCGACGTGCCCTGTTCCCAGAAAAATGCTCATAACTCCCTCACCGGAGGTCGGATCTGGACGATTTTTACGTCGTTGGAAAGCTTACTCGAGGAGCTTTCAAAACGGATCAGGACATTTCTGATTCTGAGGCCGTCTGGTGCCCCGAAAGGACACCGGAAGCCTTTGATCCTCATTTCTCGATCTCGGTGGTCGGTCTTTCGAAATCGCGTGGTGCGGATAAAACGCGCGTAACTCCCTCGTTACATGTTGGATTGGGTCGATTTTTACTTCATTGGAAAGGTGAGTCAGTGCTCTTCGAAATCCTTCAGGAAGCGTCGCATTCCGAGGCCGTTTGGGCCTCCAAAAGTGGGACGAGAGTAAATGGTGTGGAATTTTCCCGACGTGCCTATTCCCAGAAAAACGCTCATAACTCCCTCACCGGAGGTCGGATCTGGACGATTTTTACGTCGTTGGAAAGCTTACTCGAGCAGCTTTCAAAACGGATCAGAACATTTTAGATTCTGAGGCCGTTTGGTGCCCCGAAAGGACACCGAAAGCCTTCGATCCTCGTTTCTCGATCTCGGTGGTCGGTCTTTCGAAATCGCGTGGTGCGGATAAAACGCGCGTAACTCCCTCGTTACATGTCGGATTGGGTCGATTTTTACTTCATTGGAAAGGCGAGTCAGTGTTCTTCGAAATCCTTCTAGAAGCGTCGCATTCCGAGGCCGTTTGGGCCTCCAAAAGTGGGGCGAGAGTAAATGGTGCGGAATTTTCCCGACGTGCCCTGTTCCCAGAAAAACGCTCATAACTCCCTCACCGGAGGTCGGATCTGGACGATTTTTACGTCGTTGGAAAGCTTACTTGAGCAGCTTTCAAAACGGATCAGGACATTTTAGATTCTGAGGCCGTCTGGTGCCCCGAAAGGACACCGGAAGCCTTCGATCCTCGTTTCTCGATCTCGGTGGTCGGTCTTTCGAAATCGCGTGGTGCGGATAAAATGCGCGTAACTCCCTCGTTACATGTCGGATTGGGTCGATTTTTACTTCATTGGAAAGGCGAGTCAGTGCTCTTCGAAATCCTTCAGGAAGCGTCGCATTCCGAGGCCGTTTGGGCCTCCAAAAGTGGGGCGAGAGTAAATGGTGTGGAATTTTCCCGACGTGCCCTGTTCCCAGAAAAACGCTCATAACTCCCTCACCGGAGGTCGGATCTGGACGATTTTTATGTTGTTGGAAAGCTTACTCGAGGATCTTTCAAAACGGATCAGGACATTTCTGATTCTGAGGCTGTCTGGTGCCCCGAAAGGACACCGGAAGCCTTCGATCCTCGTTTCTCGATCTCGGTGGTCGGTCTTTCGAAATCGCGTGGTGCGGATAAAATGCGCGTAACTCCCTCGTTACATGTCGGATTGGGTCGATTTTTACTTCATTGGAAAGGCGAGTCAGTGCTCTTCGAAATCCTTCAGGAAGCGTCGCATTCCGAGGCCGTTTGGGCCTCCAAAAGTGGGACGAGAGTAAATGGTGTGGAATTTTCCCGACGTGCCTATTCCCAGAAAAACGCTCATAACTCCCTCACCGGAGGTCGGATCTGGACGATTTTTACGTCGTTGGAAAGCTTACTCGAGGAGATTTCAAAACGGATCAGGACATTTTAGATTCCGAGGCCGTCTGGTGCCCCGAAAGGACACCGGAAGCCTTCGATCCTCGTTTCTCGATCTCGGTGGTCGGTCTTTCGAAATCGCGTGGTGCGGATAAAACGCCCGTAACTCCCTCGTTACATGTGGGATTGGGTTAATTTTTACTTCATTGGAAAGGCGAGTCAGTGTTCTTCGAAATCCTTCTAGAAGCGTCGCATTCCGAGGCCGTTTGGGCCTCCAAAAGTGGGGCGAGAGTAAATGGTATGGAATTTTCTCGACGTGCCCTGTTCCCAGAAAAATGCTCATAACTCCCTCACCGGAGGTCGGATCTGGACGATTTTTACGTCGTTGGAAAGCTTACTCGAGGAGCTTTCAAAACGGATCAGGACATTTCTGATTCTGAGGCTGTCTGGTGCATCGAAAGGACACCGGAAGCCTTCGATCCTCGTTTCTCGATCTCGGTGGTCGGTCTTTCGAAATCGCGTGGTGCGGATAAAATGCGCGTAACTCCCTCGTTACATGTCGGATTGGGTCGATTTTTACTTCATTGGAAAGGCGAGTCAGTGCTCTTCGAAATCCTTAAGGAAGCGTCGCATTCCGAGGCCGTTTGGGCCTCCAAAAGTGGGGCGAGAGTAAATGGTGTGGAATTTTCCTGACGTGCCCTGTTCCCAGAAAAATGCTCATAACTCCCTCACTGGAGGTCGGATCTGGACGATTTTTACGTCTTTGGAAAGCTTACCCGAGGAGCTTTCAAAACGGATCAGGACATTTCTGATTCCGAGGCCGTCTGGTGCCCTGAAAGGACACCGAAACCCTTCGATCCTCGTTTCTCGATCTCGGTGGTCGGTCTTTCGAAATCGCGTGGTGCGGATAAAACGCGCGTAACTCCCTCGTTACATGTCGGATTGGGTCGATTTTTACTTCATTGGAAAGGCGAGTCAGTGCTCTTCGAAATCCTTCAGGAAGCGTCGCATTCTGAGGCCGTTTGGGCCTCCAAAAGTGGGGCGAGAGTAAATGGTGCGGAATTTTCCCGACGTGCCCTGTTCCCAGGAAAATGCTCATAACTCCCTCAACGGAGGTCGGATCTGGACGATTTTTACGTCGTTGGAAAGATTACTCGAGGAGATTTCAAAACGGATCAGGACATTTCTGATTCTGAGGCCGTCTGGTGCCCTGAAAGGGCACCGGAAGCCTTCGATCCTCATTTCTCGATCTCGGTGGTCGGTCTTTCGAAATCACGTGGTGCGGATAAAACGCGCGTAACTCCCTCGTTACATGTCGGATTGGCTCAATTTTTACTTCATTGGAAAGGCGAGTCAGTGCTCTTCGAAATCCTTCAGGAAGCGTCGCATTCCGAGGCCGTTTGGGCCTCCAAAAGTGGGACGAGAGTAAATGGTGCGGAATTTTCCCGATGTGCCCTGTTCCCAGAAAAATGCTCATAACTCCCTCACCGGAGGTCGGATCTGGACGATTTTTACGTCGTTGGAAAGCTTACTCGAGGAGCTTTCAAAACGGATCAGGACATTTTAGATTCCGAGTCCGTCTGGTGCCCCGAAAGGACACCGGAAGCCTTCGATCCTCGTTTCTCGATCTCGGTGGTCGGTCTTTCGAAATCGCGTGGTGCGGATAAAACGCGCGTAACTCCCTCGTTACATGTCGGATTGGCTCGATTTTTACTTCATTAGAAAGGCGAGTCAGTGCTCTTCGAAATTCTTCAGGAAGCGTCGTATTCCGAGGCCGTTTGGGCCTCCAAAAGTGGGACGAGAGTAAATGGTGCGGAATTTTCCCGACGTGCCCTGTTCCCAGAAAAATGCTCATAACTCCCTCACCGGAGGTCGGATCTGGACGATTTTTACGTCGTTGGAAAGCTTACTCGAGGAGCTTTCAAAACGGATCAGGACATTTCTGATTCCGAGACCGTCTCATGCCCTGAAAGGACACCGGAAGCCTTCGATCCTCGTTTCTCGATCTCATTGGTCGGTCTTTCGAAATCGCGTGGTGCGGATAAAATGCGCGTAACTCCCTCGTTACATGTCGGATTGGGTCGATTTTTACTTCATTGGAAAGGCGAGTCAGTGCTCTTCGAAATCCTTTAGGAAGCGTCGCATTCCGAGGCCGTTTGGGCCTCCAAAAGTAGGACGAGAGTAAATGGTGTGGAATTTTCCTTACGTGCCCTGTTCCCAGAAAAACGCTCATAACTCCCTCACCGGAGGTCGGATCTGGACAATTTTTATGTCGTTGGAAAGCTTACTCGAGGAGCTTTCAAAACGGATGAGGACATTTCTGATTCTGAGGCCGTCTGGTGCCCCGAAAGGACACCGGAAGCCTTCAATCCTCGTTTCTCGATCTCGGTGGTCGGTCTTTCGAAATCGCGTGGTGCGGATAAAACGTGCGTAACTCCCTCGTTACATGTCGGATTGGGTCGATTTTTACTTCATTGGAAAGGAGAGTCAGTGCTCTTCGAAATCCTTCAGGAAGCGTCACATTCCGAGGCCGTTTGGGCCTCCAAAAGTGGGGCGAGAGTAAATGGTGCGGAATTTTCCCGACGTGCCCTGTTCCCAGAAAAATGCTCATAACTCCCTCACCGGAGGTCGGATCTGGACGATTTTTTCGTCGTTGGAAAGCTTACTCGAGGAGCTTTCAAAACGGATCAGGACATTTTAGATTCCGAGGCCGTCTGGTGCCCCGAAAGGACACCGGAAGCCTTCGATCCTCGTTTCTCGATCTCGGTGGTCGGTCTTTCGAAATCGCGTGGTGCGGATAAAACGCCCGTAACTCCCTCGTTACATGTGGGATTGGGTTAATTTTTACTTCATTGGAAAGGCGAGTCAGTGTTCTTCGAAATCCTTCTAGAAGCGTCGCATTCCGAGGCCGTTTGGGCCTCCAAAAGTGGGGCGAGAGTAAATGGTATGGAATTTTCTCGACGTGCCCTGTTCCCAGAAAAAGGCTCATAACTCCCTCACCGGAGGTCGGATCTGGACGATTTTTACGTCGTTGGAAAGCTTACTCGAGGAGCTTTCAAAACGGATCAGGACATTTCTGATTCTGAGGCTGTCTGGTGCATCGAAAGGACACCGGAAGCCTTCGATCCTCGTTTCTCGATCTCGGTGGTCGGTCTTTCGAAATCGCGTGGTGCGGATAAAATGCGCGTAACTCCCTCGTTACATGTCGGATTGGGTCGATTTTTACTTCATTGGAAAGGCGAGTCAGTGCTCTTCGAAATCCTTCAGGAAGCGTCGCATTCCGAGGCCGTTTGGGCCTCCAAAAGTGGGACGAGAGTAAATGGTACGGAATTTTTCCGACGTGCCCTGTTCCCAGAAAAACGCTCATAACTCCCTCACCGGAGGTCGGATCTGGACGATTTTTACGTCGTTGGAAAGCTTACTCGAGGAGATTTCAAAACGGATGAGGACATTTCTGATTCTGAGGCCTTCTGGTGCCCTGAAAGGACACCGGAAGCCTTCGATCCTCGTTTCTCGATCTCGGTGGTCGGTCTTTCAAAATCGCGTGGTGCGGATAAAACGCGCGTAACTCCCTCGTTACATGTCGGATTGGGTCGATTTTTACTTCATTGGAAAGGCGAGTCAGTGCTCTTCGAAATCCTTCAGGAAGCGTCGCATTCTGAGGCCGTTTGGGCCTCCAAAAGTGGGACGAGAGTAAATGGTGCGGAATTTTCCCGACGAGCCCTGTTCCCAGAAAAATGCTCATAACTCCCTCACCGGAGGTCGGATCTGGACGATTTTTACGTCGTTGGAAATCTTACTCGAGGAGCTTTCAAAACGAATCAGGACATTTCTGATTCTGAGGCCTTCTGGTGCCCCGAAAGGACACCGGAAGCCTTCAATCCTCGTTTCTCGATCTCGGTGGTCGGTCTTTCGAAATCGCGTGGTGCGGATAAAACGCGCGTAACTCCCTCGTTACATGTCGGATTGGGTCGATTTTTACTTCATTGGAAAGGCGAGTCAGTGCTCTTCGAAATCCTTCAGGAAGCGTCGCATTCCGAGGCCGTTTGGGCCTCCAAAAGTGGGGCGAGAGTAAATGGTGGGAATTTTCCCGACGTGCCCTGTTCCCAGAAAAATGCTCATAACTCCCTCACCGGAGGTCGGATCTGGACGATTTTTACGTCGTTGGAAAGCTTACTCGAGGAGATTTCAAAACGGATCAGGACATTTCTGATTCTGAGGCTGTCTGGTGCCCCGAAAGGACACCGGAAGCCTTCGATCCTCATTTCTCGATCTCGGTGGTCGGTCTTTCGAAATCGCGTGGTGCGGATAAAATGCGCGTAACTCCCTCGTTACATGTCGGATTGGGTCGATTTTTACTTCATTGGAAAGTCGAGTCAGTGCTCTTCGAAATCCTTCAGGAAGCGTCGCATTCCGAGGCCGTTTGGGCCTCCAAAAGTGGGGCGAGAGTAAATGGTGCGGAATTTTCCTGACGTGCCCTGTTACCAGAAAAACGCTCATAACTCCCTCACTGGAGGTCGGATCTGGACGATTTTTACGTCTTTGGAAAGCTTACTCGAGGAGCTTTCAAAACAGATCAGGACATTTCTGATTCCGAGGCCGTCTGGTGCCCTGAAAGGACACC
This sequence comes from Magnolia kwangsiensis, assembly GCA_037074715.1. NCBI lineage: Eukaryota > Viridiplantae > Streptophyta > Magnoliopsida > Magnoliales > Magnoliaceae > Magnolia > Magnolia kwangsiensis. Next base: position 631,320 of record CM073583.1, read on the forward strand.
GGAACCCTTCGATCCTCGTTTCTCGATCTCGGTGGTCGGTCTTTCGAAATCGCGTGGTGCGGATAAAACGCGTGTAACTCCCTCGTTACATGTTGGATTGGGTCGATTTTTACTTCATTGGAAAGGTGAGTCAGTGCTCTTCGAAATCCTTCAGGAAGCGTCGCATTCCGAGGCCGTTTGGGCCTCCAAAAGTGGGACGAGAGTAAATGGTGTGGAATTTTCCCGACGTGCCTATTCCCAGAAAAACGCTCATAACTCCCTCACCGGAGGTCGGATCTGGACGATTTTTACGTCGTTGGAAAGCTTACTCGAGCAGCTTTCAAAACGGATCAGAACATTTTAGATTCTGAGGCCGTTTGGTGCCCCGAAAGGACACCGAAAGCCTTCGATCCTCGTTTCTCGATCTCGGTGGTCGGTCTTTCGAAATCGCGTGGTGCGGATAAAACGCGCGTAACTCCCTCGTTACATGTCGGATTGGGTCGATTTTTACTTCATTGGAAAGGCGAGTCAGTGTTCTTCGAAATTCTTCTAGAAGCGTCGCATTCCGAGGCCGTTTGGGCCTCCAAAAGTGGGGCGAGAGTAAATGGTGCGGAATTTTCCCGACGTGCCCTGTTCCCAGAAAAACGCTCATAACTCCCTCACCGGAGGTCGGATCTGGACGATTTTTACGTCGTTGGAAAGCTTACTTGAGCAGCTTTCAAAACGGATCAGGACATTTTAGATTCTGAGGCCGTCTGGTGCCCCGAAAGGACACCGGAAGCCTTCGATCCTCGTTTCTCGATCTCGGTGGTCGGTCTTTCGAAATCGCGTGGTGCGGATAAAATGCGCGTAACTCCCTCGTTACATGTCGGATTGGGTCGATTTTTACTTCATTGGAAAGGCGAGTCAGTGCTCTTCGAAATCCTTCAGGAAGCGTCGCATTCCGAGGCCGTTTGGGCCTCCAAAAGTGGGGCGAGAGTAAATGGTGTGGAATTTTCCCGACGTGCCCTGTTCCCAGAAAAACGCTCATAACTCCCTCACCGGAGGTCGGATCTGGACGATTTTTATGTTGTTGGAAAGCTTACTCGAGGATCTTTCAAAACGGATCAGGACATTTCTGATTCTGAGGCTGTCTGGTGCCCCGAAAGGACACCGGAAGCCTTCGATCCTCGTTTCTCGATCTCGGTGGTCGGTCTTTCGAAATCGCGTGGTACGGATAAAATGCGCGTAACTCCCTCGTTACATGTCGGATTGGGTCGATTTTTACTTCATTGGAAAGGTGAGTCAGTGCTCTTCGAAATCCTTCAGGAAGCGTCGCATTCCGAGGCCGTTTGGGCCTCCAAAAGTGGGACGAGAGTAAATGGTGTGGAATTTTCCCGACGTGCCTATTCCCAGAAAAACGCTCATAACTCCCTCACCGGAGGTCGGATCTGGACGATTTTTACGTCGTTGGAAAGCTTACTCGAGGAGATTTCAAAACGGATCAGGACATTTTAGATTCCGAGGCCGTCTGGTGCCCCGAAAGGACACCGGAAGCCTTCGATCCTCGTTTCTCGATCTCGGTGGTCGGTCTTTCGAAATCGCGTGGTGCGGATAAAACGCCCGTAACTCCCTCGTTACATGTCGGATTGGGTCGATTTTTACTTCATTGGAAAGGCGAGTCAGTGCTCTTCGAAATCCTTCAGGAAGCGTCGCATTCCGAGGCCGTTTGGGCCTCCAAAAGTGGGACGAGAGTAAATGGTGCGGAATTTTCCCGACGTGCCCTTTTCCTAGAAAAACGCTCATAACTCCCTCACCGGAGGTCGGATCTGGACGATTTTTACGTCGTTGGAAAGCTTACTCGAGGAGCTTTCAAAACGGATTAGGACATTTCTGATTCCGAGGCCGTCTGGTGCCCCGAAAGGACACCGGAAGCCTTCGATCCTCGTTTCTCGATCTCGGTGGTCGGTCTTTCGAAATCGCGTGGTGCGGATAAAATGCGCGTAACTCCCTCGTTACATGTCGGATTGGGTAGATTTTTACTTCATTGGAAAGGCGAGTCAGTGCTCTTCGAAATCCTTCAGGAAGCGTAGCATTCCGAGGCCGTTTGGGCCTCCAAAAGTGGGACGAGAGTAAATGGTGCGGAATTTTCCCGACGTGCCCTGTTCCCAGAAAAATGCTCATAACTCCCTCACCGGAGGTCGGATCTGGACGATTTTTACGTCGTTGGAAAGCTTACTCGAGGAGCTTTCAAAACGGATTAGGACATTTCTGATTCTGAGGCCGTCTGGTGCCCCGAAAGGACACCGGAAGCCTTCGATCCTCGTTTCTCGATCTCGGTGGTCGGTCTTTCGAAATCGCGTGGTGCGGATAAAATGCGCGTAACTCCCTCGTTACATGTCGGATTGGGTAGATTTTTACTTCATTGGAAAGGCGAGTCAGTGCTCTTCGAAATCCTTCAGGAAGCGTCGCATTCCGAGGCCGTTTGGGCCTCCAAAAGTGGGACGAGAGTAAATGGTGCAGAATTTTCCCGATGTGCCCTATTCCCAGAAAAACGCTCATAACTCCCTCACCGGAGGTCGGATCTGGACGAATTTTACGTCGTTGGAAAGCTTACTCGAGGAGCTTTCAAAACGGATCAGGACATTTTAGATTCCGAGGCCGTCTGGTGCCCCGAAAGGACACCGGAAGCCTTCGATCCTCGTTTCTCGATCTCGGTGGTCGGTCTTTCGAAATCGCGTGGTGCGGATAAAACGCCCGTAACTCCCTCGTTACATGTGGGATTGGGTTAATTTTTACTTCATTGGAAAGGCGAGTCAGTGTTCTTCGAAATTCTTCAGGAAGCGTCGTATTCCGAGGCCGTTTGGGCCTCCCAAAGTGGGACGAGAGTAAATGGTGCGGAATTTTCCCGACGTGCCCTGTTCCCAGAAAAATGCTCATAACTCCCTCACCGGAGGTCGGATCTGGACAATTTTTACGTCGTTGGAAAGCTTACTCGAGGAGCTTTCAAAACGGATCAGGACATTTCTGATTCCGAGACCGTCTCATGCCCTGAAAGGACACCGGAAGCCTTCGATCCTCGTTTCTCGATCTCATTGGTCGGTCTTTCGAAATCGCGTGGTGCGGATAAAATGCGCGTAACTCCCTCGTTACATGTCGGATTGGGTCGATTTTTACTTCATTGGAAAGGCGAGTCAGTGCTCTTCGAAATCCTTTAGGAAGCGTCGCATTCCGAGGCCGTTTGGGCCTCCAAAAGTAGGACGAGAGTAAATGGTGTGGAATTTTCCTTACGTGCCCTGTTCCCAGAAAAACGCTCATAACTCCCTCACCGGAGGTCGGATCTGGACAATTTTTATGTCGTTGGAAAGCTTACTCGAGGAGCTTTCAAAACGGATCAGGACATTTCTGATTCTGAGGCCGTCTGGTGCCCCGAAAGGACACCGGAAGCCTTCAATCCTCGTTTCTCGATCTCGGTGGTCGGTCTTTCGAAATCGCGTGGTGCGGATAAAATGCGCGTAACTCCCTCGTTACATGTCGGATTGGGTAGATTTTTACTTCATTGGAAAGGCGAGTCAGTGCTCTTCGAAATCCTTCAGGAAGCGTAGCATTCCGAGGCCGTTTGGGCCTCCAAAAGTGGGACGAGAGTAAATGGTGCGGAATTTTCCCGACGTGCCCTGTTCCCAGAAAAATGCTCATAACTCCCTCACCGGAGGTCGGATCTGGACGATTTTTACGTCGTTGGAAAGCTTACTCGAGGAGCTTTCAAAACGGATTAGGACATTTCTGATTCTGAGGCCGTCTGGTGCCCCGAAAGGACACCGGAAGCCTTCGATCCTCGTTTCTCGATCTCGGTGGTCGGTCTTTCGAAATCGCGTGGTGCGGATAAAATGCGCGTAACTCCCTCGTTACATGTCGGATTGGGTAGATTTTTACTTCATTGGAAAGGCGAGTCAGTGCTCTTCGAAATCCTTCAGGAAGCGTCGCATTCCGAGGCCGTTTGGGCCTCCAAAAGTGGGACGAGAGTAAATGGTGCGGAATTTTCCCGACGTGCCCTGTTCCCAGAAAAACGCTCATAACTCCCACACCGGAGGTCGGATCTGGACGATTTTTACGTCGTTGGAAAGCTTACTCGAGGAGCTTTCAAAACGGATCAGGACATTTCTGATTCTGAGGTCGTCTGGTGCCGTGAAAGGACACCGGAAGCCTTCAATCCTCGTTTCTCGATCTCGGTGGTCGGTCTTTCGAAATCGCGTGGTGCGGATAAAACGCGCGTAACTCCCTCGTTACATGTCGGATTGGGTCGATTTTTACTTCATTGGAAAGGCGAGTCAGTGCTCTTCGAAATCCTTCAGGAAGCGTCGCATTCCGAGGCCGTTTGGGCCTCCAAAAGTGGGGCGAGAGTAAATGGTACGGAATTTTCCCGACGTGCCCTGTTCCCAGAAAAATGCTCATAACTCCCTCACTGGAGGTCGGATCTGGACGATTTTTACGTCTTTGGAAAGCTTACTCGAGGAGCTTTCAAAACGGATCAGGACATTTCTGATTCCGAGGCCGTCTGGTGCCCTGAAAGGACACTGAAACCCTTCGATCCTCGTTTCTCGATCTCGGTGGTCGGTCTTTCAAAATCGCGTGGTGCGGATAAAACGCGCGTAACTCCCTCGTTACATGTCGGATTGGGTCGATTTTTACTTCATTGGAAAGGCGAGTCAGTGCTCTTCAAAATCCTTCAGGAAGCGTCGCATTCTGAGGCCGTTTGGGCCTCCAAAAGTGGGGCGAGAGTAAATGGTGCGGAATTTTCCCGACGTGCCCTGTTCCCAGGAAAATGCTCATAACTCCCTCAACGGAGGTCGGATCTGGACGATTTTTACGTCGTTGGAAAGATTACTCGAGGAGCTTTCAAAACGGATCAGGACATTTCTGATTCTGAGGCCGTCTGGTGCCCTGAAAGGGCACCGGAAGCCTTCGATCCTCATTTCTCGATCTCGGTGGTCGGTCTTTCGAAATCACGTGGTGCGGATAAAACGCGCGTAACTCCCTCGTTACATGTCGGATTGGCTCGATTTTTACTTCATTGGAAAGGCGAGTCAGTGCTCTTCGAAATCCTTCAGGAAGCGTCGCATTCCGAGGCCGTTTGGGCCTCCAAAAGTGGGACGAGAGTAAATGGTGCGGAATTTTCCCGACGTGCCCTGTTCCCAGAAAAACGCTCATAACTCCCTCACCGGAGGTCGGATCTGGACGATTTTTACGTCGTTGGAAAGCTTACTCGAGGAGATTTCAAAATGGATGAGGACATTTCTGATTCTGAGGCCTTCTGGTGCCCTGAAAGGACACCGGAAGCCTTCGATCCTCGTTTCTCGATCTCGGTGGTCGGTCTTTCGAAATCGCGTGGTGCGGATAAAACGCGCGTAACTCCCTCGTTACATGTCGGATTGGGTCTATTTTTACTTCATTGGAAAGGCGAGTCAGTGCTCTTCGAAATCCTTCAGGAAGCGTCGCATTTCGAGGCCGTTTGGGCCTCCAAAAGTGGGGCGAGAGTAAATGGTACGGAATTTTCCCGACGTGCCCTGTTCCCAGAAAAATGCTCATAACTCCCTCACTGGAGGTCGGATCTGGACGATTTTTACGTCTTTGGAAAGCTTACTCGAGGAGCTTTCAAAACGGATCAGGACATTTCTGATTCCGAGGCCGTCTGGTGCCCTGAAAGGACACCGAAACCCTTCGATCCTCGTTTCTCGATCTCGGTGGTCGGTCTTTCCAAATCGCGTGGTGCGGATAAAACGCGCGTAACTCCCTCGTTACATGTCGGATTGGGTCAATTTTTACTTCATTGGAAAGGCGAGTCAGTGCTCTTCGAAATCCTTCAGGAAGCGTCGCATTCTGAGGCCGTTTGGGCCTCCAAAAGTGGGGCGAGAGTAAATGGTGCGGAATTTTCCCGACGTGCCCTGTTCCCAGGAAAATGCTCATAACTCCCTCAACGGAGGTCGGATCTGGACGATTTTTACGTCGTTGGAAAGATTACTCGAGGAGCTTTCAAAACGGATCAGGACATTTCTGATTCTGAGGCCGTCTGGTGCCCTGAAAGGGCACCGGAAGCCTTCGATCCTCATTTCTCGATCTCGGTGGTCGGTCTTTCGAAATCACGTGGTGCGGATAAAACGCGCGTAACTCCCTCGTTACATGTCGGATTGGCTCGATTTTTACTTCATTGGAAAGGCGAGTCAGTGCTCTTCGAAATCCTTCAGGAAGCGTCGCATTCCGAGGCCGTTTGGGCCTCCAAAAGTGGGACGAGAGTAAATGGTGCGGAATTTTCCCGACGTGCCCTGTTCCCAGAAAAACGCTCATAACTCCCTCACCGGAGGTCGGATCTGGACGATTTTTACGTCGTTGAAAAGCTTACTCGAGGAGATTTCAAAACGGATGAGGACATTTCTGATTCTGAGGCCTTCTGGTGCCCTGAAAGGACACCGGAAGCCTTCGATCCTCGTTTCTCGATCTCGGTGGTCGGTCTTTCGAAATCGCGTGGTGCGGATAAAACGCGCGTAACTCCCTCGTTACATGTCGGATTGGGTCGATTTTTACTTCATTGGAAAGGCGAGTCAGTGCTCTTCGAAATCCTTCAGGAAGCGTCGCATTCTGAGGCCGTTTGGGCCTCCAAAAGTGGGGCGAGAGTAAATGGTGTGGAATTTTCCTGACGTGCCCTGTTCCCAGAAAAATGCTCATAACTCCCTCACTGGAGGTCGGATCTGGACGATTTTTACGTCTTTGGAAAGCTTACCCGAGGAGCTTTCAAAACGGATGAGGACATTTCTGATTCTGAGGCCTTCTGGTGCCCCGAAAGGACACCGGAAGCCTTCGATCCTCGTTTCTCGATCTCGGTGGTCGGTCTTTCGAAATCGCGTGGTGCGGATAAAACGCCCGTAACTCCCTCGTTACATGTGGGATTGGGTTAATTTTTACTTCATTGGAAAGGCGAGTCAGTGTTCTTCGAAATCCTTCTAGAAGCGTCGCATTCCGAGGCCGTTTGGGCCTCCAAAAGTGGGGCGAGAGTAAATGGTATGGAATTTTCTCGACGTGCCCTGTTCCCAGAAAAATGCTCATAACTCCCTCACCGGAGGTCGGATCTGGACGATTTTTACGTCGTTGGAAAGCTTACTCGAGGAGCTTTCAAAACGGATCAGGACATTTCTGATTCTGAGGCTGTCTGGTGCATCGAAAGGACACCGGAAGCCTTCGATCCTCGTTTCTCGATCTCGGTGGTCGGTCTTTCGAAATCGCGTGGTGCGGATAAAATGCGCGTAACTCCCTCGTTACATGTCGGATTGGGTCGATTTTTACTTCATTGGAAAGGCGAGTCAGTGCTCTTCGAAATCCTTAAGGAAGCGTCGCATTCCGAGGCCGTTTGGGCCTCCAAAAGTGGGGCGAGAGTAAATGGTGTGGAATTTTCCTGACGTGCCCTGTTCCCAGAAAAATGCTCATAACTCCCTCACTGGAGGTCGGATCTGGACGATTTTTACGTCTTTGGAAAGCTTACCCGAGGAGCTTTCAAAACGGATCAGGACATTTCTGATTCCGAGGCCGTCTGGTGCCCTGAAAGGACACCGAAACCCTTCGATCCTCGTTTCTCGATCTCGGTGGTCGGTCTTTCGAAATCGCGTGGTGCGGATAAAACGCGCGTAACTCCCTCGTTACATGTCAGATTGGGTCGATTTTTACTTCATTGGAAAGGCGAGTCAGTGCTCTTCGAAATCCTTCAGGAAGCGTCGCATTCTGAGGCCGTTTGGGCCTCCAAAAGTGGGGCGAGAGTAAATGGTGCGGAATTTTCCCGACGTGCCCTGTTCCCAGGAAAATGCTCATAACTCCCTCAACGGAGGTCGGATCTGGACGATTTTTACGTCGTTGGAAAGATTACTCGAGGAGCTTTCAAAACGGATCAGGACATTTCTGATTCTGAGGCCGTCTGGTGCCCTGAAAGGGCACCGGAAGCCTTCGATCCTCATTTCTCGATCTCGGTGGTCGGTCTTTCGAAATCACGTGGTGCGGATAAAACGCGCGTAACTCCCTCGTTACATGTCGGATTGGCTCAATTTTTACTTCATTGGAAAGGCGAGTCAGTGCTCTTCGAAATCCTTCAGGAAGCGTCGCATTCCGAGGCCGTTTGGGCCTCCAAAAGTGGGACGAGAGTAAATGGTGCGGAATTTTCCCGACGTGCCCTGTTCCCAGAAAAATGCTCATAACTCCCTCACCGGAGGTCGGATCTGGACGATTTTTACGTCGTTGGAAAGCTTACTCGAGTAGCTTTCAAAACGGATGAGGACATTTCTGATTCTGAGGCCTTCTGGTGCCCTGAAAGGACACCGGAAGCCTACGATCCTCGTTTCTCGATCTCGGTGGTCGGTCTTTCGAAATCGCGTGGTGCGGATAAAACGTGCGTAACTCCCTCGTTACATGTCGGATTGGGTCGATTTTTACTTCATTGGAAAGGCGAGTCAGTGCTCTTCGAAATCCTTCAGGAAGCGTCACATTCCGAGGCCGTTTGGGCCTCCAAAAGTGGGGCGAGAGTAAATGGTGCGGAATTTTCCCGACGTGCCCTGTTCCCAGAAAAATGCTCATAACTCCCTCACCGGAGGTCGGATCTGGACGATTTTTACGTCGTTGGAAAGCTTACTCGAGTAGCTTTCAAAACGGATGAAGAAATTTCTGATTCTGAGGCCTTCTGGTGCCCTGAAAGGACACCGGAAGCCTTCGATCCTCGTTTCTCGATCTCGGTGGTCGGTCTTTCGAAATCGCGTGGTGCGGATAAAACGTGCGTAACTCCCTCGTTACATGTCGGATTGGGTCGATTTTTACTTCATTGGAAAGGCGAGTCAGTGCTCTTCGAAATCCTTCAGGAAGCGTCACATTCCGAGGCCGTTTGGGCCTCCAAAAGTGGGGCGAGAGTAAATGGTGCGGAATTTTCCTGACGTGAACTGTTCCCAGAAAAACGCTCATAACTCCCTCACCGGAGGTCGGATCTGGACGATTTTTACGTCGTTGGAAAGCTTACTCGAGGAGCTTTCAGAACGGATCAGGACATTTCTGATTCTGAGGCTGTCTGGTGCCCCGAAAGGACACCGGAAACCTTCGATCCTCATTTCTCGATCTCGGTGGTCGGTCTTTCGAAATCGCGTGGTGCGGATAAAATGCGCGTAACTCCCTCGTTACATGTCGGATTGGGTCGATTTTTACTTCATTGGAAAGGCGAGTCAGTGCTCTTCGAAATCCTTCAGGAAGCGTCGCATTCCGAGGCCATTTGGGCCTCCAAAAGTGGGACGAGAGTAAATGGTACGGAATTTTTCCGACGTGCCCTGTTCCCAGAAAAATGCTCATAACTCCCTCACCGGAGGTCGGATCTGGACGATTTTTACGTCGTTGGAAAGCTTACTCGAGGAGCTTTCAAAACGGATCAGGACATTTCTGATTCCGAGGCCGTCTGGTGCCCCGAAAGGACACCGGAAGCCTTCGATCCTCGTTTCTCGATCTCGGTGGTCGGTCTTTCGAAATCGCGTGGTGCGGATAAAACGCGCGTAACTCCCTCGTTACATGTCGGATTCGGTTGATTTTTACTTCATTGGAAAGTCGAGTCAGTGTTCTTCGAAATCCTTCAGGAAGCGTCGCATTCCGAGGCCGTTTGGGCCTCCAAAAGTGGGGCGAGAGTAAATGGTACGGAATTTTCACGACGTGCCCTGTTCCCAGAAAAATGCTCATAACTCCCTCACCGGAGGTCGGATCTGGACGATTTTTACGTCGTTGGAAAGCTTACTCGAGGAGCTTTCAAAATGGATCAGGACATTTCTGATTCTGAGGCCATCTGGTACCCCGAAAGGACACCGGAAGCCTTTGATCCTCGTTTCTCGATCTCGGTGGTCGGTCTTTCGAAATCGCGTGGTGCGGATAAAACGCGCGTAACTCACTCGTTACATGTCGGATTGGGTCGATTTTTACTTCATTGGAAAGGCGAGTCAGTGCTCTTCGAAATCCTTCAGGAAGCGTCGCATTCTGAGGCCGTTTGGGCCTCCAAAAGTGGGACGAGAGTAAATGGTGCGGAATTTTCCCGACGAGCCCTGTTCCCAGAAAAATGCTCATAACTCCCTCACCGGAGGTCGGATCTGGACGATTTTTACGTCGTTGGAAATCTTACTCGAGGAGCTTTCAAAACGAATCAGGACATTTCTGATTCTGAGGCCTTCTGGTGCCCCGAAAGGACACCGGAAGCCTTCAATCCTCGTTTCTCGATCTCGGTGGTCGGTCTTTCGAAATCGCGTGGTGCGGATAAAACGCGCGTAACTCCCTCGTTACATGTCGGATTGGGTCGATTTTTACTTCATTGGAAAGGCGAGTCAGTGCTCTTCGAAATCCTTCAGGAAGCGTCGCATTCCGAGGCCGTTTGGGCCTCCAAAAGTGGGGCGAGAGTAAATGGTGTGGAATTTTCCCGACGTGCCCTGTTCCCAGAAAAATGCTCATAACTCCCTCACCGGAGGTCGGATCTGGACGATTTTTACGTCGTTGGAAAGCTTACTCGAGGAGCTTTCAAAACGGATCAGGACATTTCTGATTCTGAGGCCGTCTGGTGCCCCGAAAGGACACCGGAAGCCTTTGATCCTCATTTCTCGATCTCGGTGGTCGGTCTTTCGAAATCGCGTGGTGTGGATAAAATGCGCGTAACTCCCTCGTTACATGTCGGATTGGGTAGATTTTTACTTCATTGGAAAGGCGAGTCAGTGCTCTTCGAAATCCTTCAGGAAGCGTCGCATTCCGAGGCCGTTTGGGCCTCCAAAAGTGGGGCGAGAGTAAATGGTGTGGAATTTTCCCGACGTGCCCTGTTCCCAGAAAAATGCTCATAACTCCCTCACCGGAGGTCGGATCTGGACGATTTTTACGTCGTTGGAAAGCTTACTCGAGGAGCTTTCAAAACGGATCAGGACATTTCTGATTCCGAGGCCTTCTGGTGCCCCGAAAGGACACCGGAAGCCTTCAATCCTCGTTTCTCGATCTCGGTGGTCGGTCTTTCGAAATCGCGTGGTGCGGATAAAACGCGCGTAACTCCCTCGTTACATGTCGGATTGGGTCGATTTTTACTTCATTGGAAAGGCGAGTCAGTGCTCTTCGAAATCCTTCAGGAAGCGTCGCATTCCGAGGCCGTTTGGGCCTCCAAAAGTGGGGCGAGAGTAAATGGTGGGAATTTTCCCGACGTGCCCTGTTCCCAGAAAAATGCTCATAACTCCCTCACCGGAGGTCGGATCTGGACGATTTTTACGTCGTTGGAAAGCTTACTCGAGGAGATTTCAAAACGGATCAGGACATTTCTGATTCTGAGGCTGTCTGGTGCCCCGAAAGGACACCGGAAGCCTTCGATCCTCGTTTCTCGATCTCGGTGGTCGGTCTTTCGAAATCGCGTGGTGCGGATAAAATGCGCGTAACTCCCTCGTTACATGTCGGATTGGGTCGATTTTTACTTCATTGGAAAGTCGAGTCAGTGCTCTTCGAAATCCTTCAGGAAGCGTCGCATTCCGAGGCCGTTTGGGCCTCCAAAAGTGGGGCGAGAGTAAATGGTGCGGAATTTTCCTGACGTGCCCTGTTACCAGAAAAACGCTCATAACTCCCTCACTGGAGGTCGGATCTGGACGATTTTTACGTCTTTGGAAAGCTTACTCGAGGAGCTTTCAAAACAGATCAGGACATTTCTGATTCCGAGGCCGTCTGGTGCCCTGAAAGGACACCGGAACCCTTCGATCCTCGTTTCTCGATCTCGGTGGTCGGTCTTTCGAAATCGCGTGGTGCGGATAAAACGCGCGTAACTCCCTCGTTACATGTTGGATTGGGTCGATTTTTACTTCATTGGAAAGGTGAGTCAGTGCTCTTCGAAATCCTTCAGGAAGCGTCGCATTCCGAGGCCGTTTGGGCCTCCAAAAGTGGGACGAGAGTAAATGGTGTGGAATTTTCCCGACGTGCCTATTCCCAGAAAAACGCTCATAACTCCCTCACCGGAGGTCGGATCTGGACGATTTTTACGTCGTTGGAAAGCTTACTCGAGCAGCTTTCAAAACGGATCAGAACATTTTAGATTCTGAGGCCGTTTGGTGCCCCGAAAGGACACCGAAAGCCTTCGATCCTCGTTTCTCGATCTCGGTGGTCGGTCTTTCGAAATCGCGTGGTGCGGATAAAACGCGCGTAACTCCCTCGTTACATGTCGGATTGGGTCGATTTTTACTTCATTGGAAAGGCGAGTCAGTGTTCTTCGAAATCCTTCTAGAAGCGTCGCATTCCGAGGCCGTTTGGGCCTCCAAAAGTGGGGCGAGAGTAAATGGTGCGGAATTTTCCCGACGTGCCCTGTTCCCAGAAAAACGCTCATAACTCCCTCACCGGAGGTCGGATCTGGACGATTTTTACGTCGTTGGAAAGCTTACTTGAGCAGCTTTCAAAACGGATCAGGACATTTTAGATTCTGAGGCCGTCTGGTGCCCCGAAAGGACACCGGAAGCCTTCGATCCTCGTTTCTCGATCTCGGTGGTCGGTCTTTCGAAATCGCGTGGTGCGGATAAAATGCGCGTAACTCCCTCGTTACATGTCGGATTGGGTCGATTTTTACTTCATTGGAAAGGCGAGTCAGTGCTCTTCGAAATCCTTCAGGAAGCGTCGCATTCCGAGGCCGTTTGGGCCTCCAAAAGTGGGGCGAGAGTAAATGGTGTGGAATTTTCCCGACGTGCCCTGTTCCCAGAAAAACGCTCATAACTCCCTCACCGGAGGTCGGATCTGGACGATTTTTATGTTGTTGGAAAGCTTACTCGAGGATCTTTCAAAACGGATCAGGACATTTCTGATTCTGAGGCTGTCTGGTGCCCCGAAAGGACACCGGAAGCCTTCGATCCTCGTTTCTCGATCTCGGTGGTCGGTCTTTCGAAATCGCGTGGTACGGATAAAATGCGCGTAACTCCCTCGTTACATGTCGGATTGGGTCGATTTTTACTTCATTGGAAAGGCGAGTCAGTGCTCTTCGAAATCCTTCAGGAAGCGTCGCATTCCGAGGCCGTTTGGGCCTCCAAAAGTGGGACGAGAGTAAATGGTGTGGAATTTTCCCGACGTGCCTATTCCCAGAAAAACGCTCATAACTCCCTCACCGGAGGTCGGATCTGGACGATTTTTACGTCGTTGGAAAGCTTACTCGAGGAGCTTTCAAAACGGATCAGGACATTTTAGATTCCGAGGCCGTCTGGTGCCCCGAAAGGACACCGGAAGCCTTCGATCCTCGTTTCTCGATCTCGGTGGTCGGTCTTTCGAAATCGCGTGGTGCGGATAAAACGCCCGTAACTCCCTCGTTACATGTGGGATTGGGTTAATTTTTACTTCATTGGAAAGGCGAGTCAGTGTTCTTCGAAATCCTTCTAGAAGCGTCGCATTCCGAGGCCGTTTGGGCCAACAAAAGTGGGGCGAGAGTAAATGGTATGGAATTTTCTCGACGTGCCCTGTTCCCAGAAAAATGCTCATAACTCCCTCACCGGAGGTCGGATCTGGACGATTTTTACGTCGTTGGAAAGCTTACTCGAGGAGCTTTCAAAACGGATCAGGACATTTCTGATTCTGAGGCTGTCTGGTGCATCGAAAGGACACCGGAAGCCTTCGATCCTCGTTTCTCGATCTCGGTGGTCGGTCTTTCGAAATCGCGTGGTGCGGATAAAATGCGCGTAACTCCCTCGTTACATGTCGGATTGGGTCGATTTTTACTTCATTGGAAAGGCGAGTCAGTGCTCTTCGAAATCCTTAAGGAAGCGTCGCATTCCGAGGCCGTTTGGGCCTCCAAAAGTGGGGCGAGAGTAAATGGTGTGGAATTTTCCTGACGTGCCCTGTTCCCAGAAAAATGCTCATAACTCCCTCACTGGAGGTCGGATCTGGACGATTTTTATGTCTTTGGAAAGCTTACCCGAGGAGCTTTCAAAACGGATCAGGACATTTCTGATTCCGAGGCCGTCTGGTGCCCTGAAAGGACACCGAAACCCTTCGATCCTCGTTTCTCGATCTCGGTGGTCGGTCTTTCGAAATCGCGTGGTGCGGATAAAACGCGCGTAACTCCCTCGTTACATGTCGGATTGGGTCGATTTTTACTTCATTGGAAAGGCGAGTCAGTGCTCTTCGAAATCCTTCAGGAAGCGTCGCATTCTGAGGCCGTTTGGGCCTCCAAAAGTGGGGCGAGAGTAAATGGTGCGGAATTTTCCCGACGTGCCCTGTTCCCAGGAAAATGCTCATAACTCCCTCAACGGAGGTCGGATCTGGACGATTTTTACGTCGTTGGAAAGATTACTCGAGGAGCTTTCAAAACGGATCAGGACATTTCTGATTCTGAGGCCGTCTGGTGCCCTGAAAGGGCACCGGAAGCCTTCGATCCTCATTTCTCGATCTCGGTGGTCGGTCTTTCGAAATCACGTGGTGCGGATAAAACGCGCGTAACTCCCTCGTTACATGTCGGATTGGCTCAATTTTTACTTCATTGGAAAGGCGAGTCAGTGCTCTTCGAAATCCTTCAGGAAGCGTCGCATTCCGAGGCCGTTTGGGCCTCCAAAAGTGGGACGAGAGTAAATGGTGCGGAATTTTCCCGATGTGCCCTGTTCCCAGAAAAATGCTCATAACTCCCTCACCGGAGGTCGGATCTGGACGATTTTTACGTCGTTGGAAAGCTTACTCGAGGAGCTTTCAAAACGGATCAGGACATTTTAGATTCCGAGTCCGTCTGGTGCCCCGAAAGGACACCGGAAGCCTTCGATCCTCGTTTCTCGATCTCGGTGGTCGGTCTTTCGAAATCGCGTGGTGCGGATAAAACGCGCGTAACTCCCTCGTTACATGTCGGATTGGCTCGATTTTTACTTCATTGGAAAGGCGAGTCAGTGCTCTTCGAAATTCTTCAGGAAGCGTCATATTCCGAGGCCGTTTGGGCCTCCAAAAGTGGGACGAGAGTAAATGGTGCGGAATTTTCCCGACGTGCCCTGTTCCCAGAAAAATGCTCATAACTCCCTCACCGGAGGTCGGATCTGGACGATTTTTACGTCGTTGGAAAGCTTACTCGAGGAGCTTTCAAAACGGATCAGGACATTTCTGATTCCGAGACCGTCTCATGCCCTGAAAGGACACCGGAAGCCTTCGATCCTCGTTTCTCGATCTCATTGGTCGGTCTTTCGAAATCGCGTGGTGCGGATAAAATGCGCGTAACTCCCTCGTTACATGTCGGATTGGGTCGATTTTTACTTCATTGGAAAGGCGAGTCAGTGCTCTTCGAAATCCTTTAGGAAGCGTCGCATTCCGAGGCCGTTTGGGCCTCCAAAAGTAGGACGAGAGTAAATGGTGTGGAATTTTCCTTACGTGCCCTGTTCCCAGAAAAACGCTCATAACTCCCTCACCGGAGGTCGGATCTGGACAATTTTTATGTCGTTGGAAAGCTTACTCGAGGAGCTTTCAAAACGGATGAGGACATTTCTGATTCTGAGGCCGTCTGGTGCCCCGAAAGGACACCGGAAGCCTTCAATCCTCGTTTCTCGATCTCGGTGGTCGGTCTTTCGAAATCGCGTGGTGCGGATAAAACGTGCGTAACTCCCTCGTTACATGTCGGATTGGGTCGATTTTTACTTCATTGGAAAGGCGAGTCAGTGCTCTTCGAAATCCTTCAGGAAGCGTCACATTCCGAGGCCGTTTGGGCCTCCAAAAGTGGGGCGAGAGTAAATGGTGCGGAATTTTCCCGACGTGCCCTGTTCCCAGAAAAATGCTCATAACTCCCTCACCGGAGGTCGGATCTGGACGATTTTTACGTCGTTGGAAAGCTTACTCGAGGAGCTTTCAAAACGGATCAGGACATTTTAGATTCCGAGGCCGTCTGGTGCCCCGAAAGGACACCGGAAGCCTTCGATCCTCGTTTCTCGATCTCGGTGGTCGGTCTTTCGAAATCGCGTGGTGCGGATAAAACGCCCGTAACTCCCTCGTTACATGTGGGATTGGGTTAATTTTTACTTCATTGGAAAGGCGAGTCAGTGTTCTTCGAAATCCTTCTAGAAGCGTCGCATTCCGAGGCCGTTTGGGCCTCCAAAAGTGGGGCGAGAGTAAATGGTATGGAATTTTCTCGACGTGCCCTGTTCCCAGAAAAAGGCTCATAACTCCCTCACCGGAGGTCGGATCTGGACGATTTTTACGTCGTTGGAAAGCTTACTCGAGGAGCTTTCAAAACGGATCAGGACATTTCTGATTCTGAGGCTGTCTGGTGCATCGAAAGGACACCGGAAGCCTTCGATCCTCGTTTCTCGATCTCGGTGGTCGGTCTTTCGAAATCGCGTGGTGCGGATAAAATGCGCGTAACTCCCTCGTTACATGTCGGATTGGGTCGATTTTTACTTCATTGGAAAGGCGAGTCAGTGCTCTTCGAAATCCTTCAGGAAGCGTCGCATTCCGAGGCCGTTTGGGCCTCCAAAAGTGGGACGAGAGTAAATGGTACGGAATTTTTCCGACGTGCCCTGTTCCCAGAAAAACGCTCATAACTCCCTCACCGGAGGTCGGATCTGGACGATTTTTACGTCGTTGGAAAGCTTACTCGAGGAGATTTCAAAACGGATGAGGACATTTCTGATTCTGAGGCCTTCTGGTGCCCTGAAAGGACACCGGAAGCCTTCGATCCTCGTTTCTCGATCTCGGTGGTCGGTCTTTCAAAATCGCGTGGTGCGGATAAAACGCGCGTAACTCCCTCGTTACATGTCGGATTGGGTCGATTTTTACTTCATTGGAAAGGCGAGTCAGTGCTCTTCGAAATCCTTCAGGAAGCGTCGCATTCTGAGGCCGTTTGGGCCTCCAAAAGTGGGACGAGAGTAAATGGTGCGGAATTTTCCCGACGAGCCCTGTTCCCAGAAAAATGCTCATAACTCCCTCACCGGAGGTCGGATCTGGACGATTTTTACGTTGTTGGAAATCTTACTCGAGGAGCTTTCAAAACGAATCAGGACATTTCTGATTCTGAGGCCTTCTGGTGCCCCGAAAGGACACCGGAAGCCTTCAATCCTCGTTTCTCGATCTCGGTGGTCGGTCTTTCGAAATCGCGTGGTGCGGATAAAACGCGCGTAACTCCCTCGTTACATGTCGGATTGGGTCGATTTTTACTTCATTGGAAAGGCGAGTCAGTGCTCTTCGAAATCCTTCAGGAAGCGTCGCATTCCGAGGCCGTTTGGGCCTCCAAAAGTGGGGCGAGAGTAAATGGTGGGAATTTTCCCGACGTGCCCTGTTCCCAGAAAAATGCTCATAACTCCCTCACCGGAGGTCGGATCTGGACGATTTTTACGTCGTTGGAAAGCTTACTCGAGGAGATTTCAAAACGGATCAGGACATTTCTGATTCTGAGGCTGTCTGGTGCCCCGAAAGGACACCGGAAGCCTTCGATCCTCATTTCTCGATCTCGGTGGTCGGTCTTTCGAAATCGCGTGGTGCGGATAAAATGCGCGTAACTCCCTCGTTACATGTCGGATTGGGTCGATTTTTACTTCATTGGAAAGTCGAGTCAGTGCTCTTCGAAATCCTTCAGGAAGCGTCGCATTCCGAGGCCGTTTGGGCCTCCAAAAGTGGGGCGAGAGTAAATGGTGCGGAATTTTCCTGACGTGCCCTGTTACCAGAAAAACGCTCATAACTCCCTCACTGGAGGTCGGATCTGGACGATTTTTACGTCTTTGGAAAGCTTACTCGAGGAGCTTTCAAAACAGATCAGGACATTTCTGATTCCGAGGCCGTCTGGTGCCCTGAAAGGACACCGGAACCCTTCGATCCTCGTTTCTCGATCTCGGTGGTCGGTCTTTCGAAATCGCGTGGTGCGGATAAAACGCGCGTAACTCCCTCGTTACATGTTGGATTGGGTCGATTTTTACTTCATTGGAAAGGTGAGTCAGTGCTCTTCGAAATCCTTCAGGAAGCGTCGCATTCCGAGGCCGTTTGGGCCTCCAAAAGTGGGACGAGAGTAAATGGTGTGGAATTTTCCCGACGTGCCTATTCCCAGAAAAACGCTCATAACTCCCTCACCGGAGGTCGGATCTGGACGATTTTTACGTCGTTGGAAAGCTTACTCGAGCAGCTTTCAAAACGGATCAGAACATTTTAGATTCTGAGGCCGTTTGGTGCCCCGAAAGGACACCGAAAGCCTTCGATCCTCGTTTCTCGATCTCGGTGGTCGGTCTTTCGAAATCGCGTGGTGCGGATAAAACGCGCGTAACTCCCTCGTTACATGTCGGATTGGGTCGATTTTTACTTCATTGGAAAGGCGAGTCAGTGTTCTTCGAAATTCTTCTAGAAGCGTCGCATTCCGAGGCCGTTTGGGCCTCCAAAAGTGGGGCGAGAGTAAATGGTGCGGAATTTTCCCGACGTGCCCTGTTCCCAGAAAAACGCTCATAACTCCCTCACCGGAGGTCGGATCTGGACGATTTTTACGTCGTTGGAAAGCTTACTTGAGCAGCTTTCAAAACGGATCAGGACATTTTAGATTCTGAGGCCGTCTGGTGCCCCGAAAGGACACCGGAAGCCTTCGATCCTCGTTTCTCGATCTCGGTGGTCGGTCTTTCGAAATCGCGTGGTGCGGATAAAATGCGCGTAACTCCCTCGTTACATGTCGGATTGGGTCGATTTTTACTTCATTGGAAAGGCGAGTCAGTGCTCTTCGAAATCCTTCAGGAAGCGTCGCATTCCGAGGCCGTTTGGGCCTCCAAAAGTGGGGCGAGAGTAAATGGTGTGGAATTTTCCCGACGTGCCCTGTTCCCAGAAAAATGCTCATAACTCCCTCACCGGAGGTCGGATCTGGACGATTTTTATGTTGTTGGAAAGCTTACTCGAGGATCTTTCAAAACGGATCAGGACATTTCTGATTCTGAGGCTGTCTGGTGCCCCGAAAGGACACCGGAAGCCTTCGATCCTCGTTTCTCGATCTCGGTGGTCGGTCTTTCGAAATCGCGTGGTACGGATAAAATGCGCGTAACTCCCTCGTTACATGTCGGATTGGGTCGATTTTTACTTCATTGGAAAGGCGAGTCAGTGCTCTTCGAAATCCTTCAGGAAGCGTCGCATTCCGAGGCCGTTTGGGCCTCCAAAAGTGGGACGAGAGTAAATGGTGTGGAATTTTCCCGACGTGCCTATTCCCAGAAAAACGCTCATAACTCCCTCACCGGAGGTCGGATCTGGACGATTTTTACGTCGTTGGAAAGCTTACTCGAGGAGATTTCAAAACGGATCAGGACATTTTAGATTCCGAGGCCGTCTGGTGCCCCGAAAGGACACCGGAAGCCTTCGATCCTCGTTTCTCGATCTCGGTGGTCGGTCTTTCGAAATCGCGTGGTGCGGATAAAACGCCCGTAACTCCCTCGTTACATGTGGGATTGGGTTAATTTTTACTTCATTGGAAAGGCGAGTCAGTGTTCTTCGAAATTCTTCAGGAAGCGTCGTATTCCGAGGCCGTTTGGGCCTCCCAAAGTGGGACGAGAGTAAATGGTGCGGAATTTTCCCGACGTGCCCTGTTCCCAGAAAAATGCTCATAACTCCCTCACCGGAGGTCGGATCTGGACGATTTTTACGTCGTTGGAAAGCTTACTCGAGGAGCTTTCAAAACGGATCAGGACATTTCTGATTCCGAGACCGTCTCATGCCCTGAAAGGACACCGGAAGCCTTCGATCCTCGTTTCTCGATCTCATTGGTCGGTCTTTCGAAATCGCGTGGTGCGGATAAAATGCGCGTAACTCCCTCGTTACATGTCGGATTGGGTCGATTTTTACTTCATTGGAAAGGCGAGTCAGTGCTCTTCGAAATCCTTTAGGAAGCGTCGCATTCCGAGGCCGTTTGGGCCTCCAAAAGTAGGACGAGAGTAAATGGTGTGGAATTTTCCTTACGTGCCCTGTTCCCAGAAAAACGCTCATAACTCCCTCACCGGAGGTCGGATCTGGACAATTTTTATGTCGTTGGAAAGCTTACTCGAGGAGCTTTCAAAACGGATGAGGACATTTCTGATTCTGAGGCCGTCTGGTGCCCCGAAAGGACACCGGAAGCCTTCAATCCTCGTTTCTCGATCTCGGTGGTCGGTCTTTCGAAATCGCGTGGTGCGGATAAAACGTGCGTAACTCCCTCGTTACATGTCGGATTGGGTCGATTTTTACTTCATTGGAAAGGCGAGTCAGTGCTCTTCGAAATCCTTCAGGAAGCGTCACATTCCGAGGCCGTTTGGGCCTCCAAAAGTGGGGCGAGAGTAAATGGTGCGGAATTTTCCCGACGTGCCCTGTTCCCAGAAAAATGCTCATAACTCCCTCACCGGAGGTCGGATCTGGACGATTTTTACGTCGTTGGAAAGCTTACTCGAGGAGCTTTCAAAACGGATCAGGACATTTTAGATTCCGAGGCCGTCTGGTGCCCCGAAAGGACACCGGAAGCCTTCGATCCTCGTTTCTCGATCTCGGTGGTCGGTCTTTCGAAATCGCGTGGTGCGGATAAAACGCCCGTAACTCCCTCGTTACATGTGGGATTGGGTTAATTTTTACTTCATTGGAAAGGCGAGTCAGTGTTCTTCGAAATCCTTCTAGAAGCGTCGCATTCCGAGGCCGTTTGGGCCTCCAAAAGTGGGGCGAGAGTAAATGGTATGGAATTTTCTCGACGTGCCCTGTTCCCAGAAAAAGGCTCATAACTCCCTCACCGGAGGTCGGATCTGGACGATTTTTACGTCGTTGGAAAGCTTACTCGAGGAGATTTCAAAACGGATCAGGACATTTCTGATTCTGAGGCTGTCTGGTGCATCGAAAGGACACCGGAAGCCTTCGATCCTCGTTTCTCGATCTCGGTGGTCGGTCTTTCGAAATCGCGTGGTGCGGATAAAATGCGCGTAACTCCCTCGTTACATGTCGGATTGGGTCGATTTTTACTTCATTGGAAAGGCGAGTCAGTGCTCTTCGAAATCCTTCAGGAAGCGTCGCATTCCGAGGCCGTTTGGGCCTCCAAAAGTGGGACGAGAGTAAATGGTACGGAATTTTTCCGACGTGCCCTGTTCCCAGAAAAACGCTCATAACTCCCTCACCGGAGGTCGGATCTGGACGATTTTTACGTCGTTGGAAAGCTTACTCGAGGAGATTTCAAAACGGATGAGGACATTTCTGATTCTGAGGCCTTCTGGTGCCCTGAAAGGACACCGGAAGCCTTCGATCCTCGTTTCTCGATCTCGGTGGTCGGTCTTTCAAAATCGCGTGGTGCGGATAAAACGCGCGTAACTCCCTCGTTACATGTCGGATTGGGTCGATTTTTACTTCATTGGAAAGGCGAGTCAGTGCTCTTCGAAATCCTTCAGGAAGCGTCGCATTCCGAGGCCGTTTGGGCCTCCAAAAGTGGGGCGAGAGTAAATGGTGTGGAATTTTTCCGACGTGCCCTGTTCCCAGAAAAATGCTCATAACTCCCTCACCGGAGGTCGGATCTGGACGATTTTTACGTCGTTGGAAAGCTTACTCGAGGAGCTTTCAAAACGGATCAGGACATTTCTGATTCCGAGGCCGTCTGGTGCCCCGAAAGGACACCGGAATCCTTCGATCCTCGTTTCTCGATCTCGGTGGTCGGTCTTTCGAAATCGCGTGGTGCGGATAAAATGCGCGTAACTCCCTCATTACATGTCGGATTGGGTAGATTTTTACTTCATTGGAAAGGCGAGTCAGTGCTCTTCGAAATCCTTCAGGAAGCGTCGCATTCCGAGGCCGTTTGGGCCTCCAAAAGTGGGACGAGAGTAAATGGTGCGGAATTTTCCCGACGTGCCCTGTTCCCAGAAAAACGCTCATAACTCCCACACCGGAGGTCGTATCTGGACGATTTTTACGTCGTTGGAAAGCTTACTCGAGGAGCTTTCAAAACGGATCAGGACATTTCTGATTCTGAGGTCGTCTGGTGCCGTGAAAGGACACCGGAAGCCTTCAATCCTCGTTTCTCGATCTCGGTGGTCGGTCTTTCGAAATCGCGTGGTGCGGATAAAACGCGCGTAACTCCCTCGTTACATGTCGGATTGGGTCGATTTTTACTTCATTGGAAAGGCGAGTCAGTGCTCTTCGAAATCCTTCAGGAAGCGTCGCATTCCGAGGCCGTTTGGGCCTCCAAAAGTGGGGCGAGAGTAAATGGTACGGAATTTTCCCGACGTGCCCTGTTCCCAGAAAAATGCTCATAACTCCCTCACTGGAGGTCGGATCTGGACGATTTTTACGTCTTTGGAAAGCTTACTCGAGGAGCTTTCAAAACGGATCAGGACATTTCTGATTCCGAGGCCGTCTGGTGCCCTGAAAGGACACCGAAACCCTTCGATCCTCGTTTCTCGATCTCGGTGGTCGGTCTTTCAAAATCGCGTGGTGCGGATAAAACGCGCGTAACTCCCTCGTTACATGTCGGATTGGGTCGATTTTTACTTCATTGGAAAGGCGAGTCAGTGCTCTTCAAAATCCTTCAGGAAGCGTCGCATTCTGAGGCCGTTTGGGCCTCCAAAAGTGGGGCGAGAGTAAATGGTGTGGAATTTTCCCGACGTGCCCTGTTCCCAGGAAAATGCTCATAACTCCCTCAACGGAGGTCGGATCTGGACGATTTTTACGTCGTTGGAAAGATTACTCGAGGAGCTTTCAAAACGGATCAGGACATTTCTGATTCTGAGGCCGTCTGGTGCCCTGAAAGGGCACCGGAAGCCTTCGATCCTCATTTCTCGATCTCGGTGGTCGGTCTTTCGAAATCACGTGGTGCGGATAAAACGCGCGTAACTCCCTCGTTACATGTCGGATTGGCTCGATTTTTACTTCATTGGAAAGGCGAGTCAGTGCTCTTCGAAATCCTTCAGGAAGCGTCGCATTCCGAGGCCGTTTGGGCCTCCAAAAGTGGGACGAGAGTAAATGGTGCGGAATTTTCCCGACGTGCCCTGTTCCCAGAAAAACGCTCATAACTCCCTCACCGGAGGTCGGATCTGGACGATTTTTACGTCGTTGGAAAGCTTACTCGAGGAGATTTCAAAACGGATGAGGACATTTCTGATTCTGAGGCCTTCTGGTGCCCTGAAAGGACACCGGAAGCCTTCGATCCTCGTTTCTCGATCTCGGTGGTCGGTCTTTCGAAATCGCGTGGTGCGGATAAAACGCGCGTAACTCCCTCGTTACATGTCGGATTGGGTCGATTTTTACTTCATTGGAAAGACGAGTCAGTGCTCTTCGAAATCCTTCAGGAAGCGTCGCATTTCGAGGCCGTTTGGGCCTCCAAAAGTGGGGCGAGAGTAAATGGTACGGAATTTTCCCGACGTGCCCTGTTCCCAGAAAAATGCTCATAACTCCCTCACTGGAGGTCGGATCTGGACGATTTTTACGTCTTTGGAAAGCTTACTCGAGGAGCTTTCAAAACGGATCAGGACATTTCTGATTCCGAGGCCGTCTGGTGCCCTGAAAGGACACCGAAACCCTTCGATCCTCGTTTCTCGATCTCGGTGGTCGGTCTTTCCAAATCGCGTGGTGCGGATAAAACGCGCGTAACTCCCTCGTTACATGTCGGATTGGGTCAATTTTTACTTCATTGGAAAGGCGAGTCAGTGCTCTTCGAAATCCTTCAGGAAGCGTCGCATTCTGAGGCCGTTTGGGCCTCCAAAAGTGGGGCGAGAGTAAATGGTGCGGAATTTTCCCGACGTGCCCTGTTCCCAGGAAAATGCTCATAACTCCCTCAACGGAGGTCGGATCTGGACGATTTTTACGTCGTTGGAAAGATTACTCGAGGAGCTTTCAAAACGGATCAGGACATTTCTGATTCTGAGGCCGTCTGGTGCCCTGAAAGGGCACCGGAAGCCTTCGATCCTCATTTCTCGATCTCGGTGGTCGGTCTTTCGAAATCACGTGGTGCGGATAAAACGCGCGTAACTCCCTCGTTACATGTCGGATTGGCTCGATTTTTACTTCATTGGAAAGGCGAGTCAGTGCTCTTCGAAATCCTTCAGGAAGCGTCGCATTCCGAGGCCGTTTGGGCCTCCAAAAGTGGGACGAGAGTAAATGGTGCGGAATTTTCCCGACGTGCCCTGTTCCCAGAAAAACGCTCATAACTCCCTCACCGGAGGTCGGATCTGGACGATTTTTACGTCGTTGAAAAGCTTACTCGAGGAGATTTCAAAACGGATGAGGACATTTCTGATTCTGAGGCCTTCTGGTGCCCTGAAAGGACACCGGAAGCCTTCGATCCTCGTTTCTCGATCTCGGTGGTCGGTCTTTCAAAATCGCGTGGTGCGGATAAAACGCGCGTAACTCCCTCGTTACATGTCGGATTGGGTCGATTTTTACTTCATTGGAAAGGCGAGTCAGTGCTCTTCGAAATCCTTCAGGAAGCGTCGCATTCTGAGGCCGTTTGGGCCTCCAAAAGTGGGGCGAGAGTAAATGGTGTGGAATTTTCCTGACGTGCCCTGTTCCCAGAAAAATGCTCATAACTCCCTCACTGGAGGTCGGATCTGGACGATTTTTACGTCTTTGGAAAGCTTACCCGAGGAGCTTTCAAAACGGATGAGGACATTTCTGATTCTGAGGCCTTCTGGTGCCCTGAAAGGACACCGGAAGCCTTCGATCCTCGTTTCTCGATCTCGGTGGTCGGTCTTTCAAAATCGCGTGGTGCGGATAAAACGCGCGTAACTCCCTCGTTACATGTCGGATTGGGTCGATTTTTACTTCATTGGAAAGGCGAGTCAGTGCTCTTCGAAATCCTTCAGGAAGCGTCGCATTCCGAGGCCGTTTGGGCCTCCAAAAGTGGGGCGAGAGTAAATGGTATGGAATTTTCTCGACGTGCCCTGTTCCCAGAAAAATGCTCATAACTCCCTCACCGGAGGTCGGATCTGGACGATTTTTACGTCGTTGGAAAGTTTACTCGAGGAGCTTTCAAAACGGATCAGGACATTTCTGATTCTGAGGCTGTCTGGTGCATCGAAAGGACACCGGAAGCCTTCGATCCTCGTTTCTCGATCTCGGTGGTCGGTCTTTCGAAATCGCGTGGTGCGGATAAAATGCGCGTAACTCCCTCGTTACATGTCGGATTGGGTCGATTTTTACTTCATTGGAAAGGCGAGTCAGTGCTCTTCGAAATCCTTAAAGAAGCGTCGCATTCCGAGGCCGTTTGGGCCTCCAAAAGTGGGGCGAGAGTAAATGGTGTGGAATTTTCCTGACGTGCCCTGTTCCCAGAAAAATGCTCATAACTCCCTCACTGGAGGTCGGATCTGGACGATTTTTACGTCTTTGGAAAGCTTACCCGAGGAGCTTTCAAAACGGATCAGGACATTTCTGATTCCGAGGCCGTCTGGTGCCCTGAAAGGACACCGAAACCCTTCGATCCTCGTTTCTCGATCTCGGTGGTCGGTCTTTCAAAATCGCGTGGTGCGGATAAAACGCGCGTAACTCCCTCGTTACATGTCGGATTGGGTCGATTTTTACTTCATTGGAAAGGCGAGTCAGTGCTCTTCGAAATCCTTCAGGAAGCGTCGCATTCTGAGGCCGTTTGGGCCTCCAAAAGTGGGGCGAGAGTAAATGGTGCGGAATTTTCCCGACGTGCCCTGTTCCCAGGAAAATGCTCATAACTCCCTCAACGGAGGTCGGATCTGGACGATTTTTACGTCGTTGGAAAGATTACTCGAGGAGCTTTCAAAACGGATCAGGACATTTCTGATTCTGAGGCCGTCTGGTGCCCTGAAAGGGCACCGGAAGCCTTCGATCCTCATTTCTCGATCTCGGTGGTCGGTCTTTCAAAATCACGTGGTGCGGATAAAACGCGCGTAACTCCCTCGTTACATGTCGGATTGGCTCAATTTTTACTTCATTGGAAAGCCGAGTCAGTGCTCTTCGAAATCCTTCAGGAAGCGTCGCATTCCGAGGCCGTTTGGGCCTCCAAAAGTGGGACGAGAGTAAATGGTGCGGAATTTTCCCGACGTGCCCTGTTCCCAGAAAAATGCTCATAACTCCCTCACCGGAGGTCGGATCTGGACGATTTTTACGTCGTTGGAAAGCTTACTCGAGTAGCTTTCAAAACGGATGAGGACATTTCTGATTCTGAGGCCTTCTGGTGCCCTGAAAGGACACCGGAAGCCTACGATCCTCGTTTCTCGATCTCGGTGGTCGGTCTTTCGAAATCGCGTGGTGCGGATAAAACGTGCGTAACTCCCTCGTTACATGTCGGATTGGGTCGATTTTTACTTCATTGGAAAGGCGAGTCAGTGCTCTTCGAAATCCTTCAGGAAGCGTCACATTCCGAGGCCGTTTGGGCCTCCAAAAGTGGGGCGAGAGTAAATGGTGCGGAATTTTCCCGACGTGCCCTGTTCCCAGAAAAATGCTCATAACTCCCTCACCGGAGGTCGGATCTGGACGATTTTTACGTCGTTGGAAAGCTTACTCGAGTAGCTTTCAAAACGGATGAAGAAATTTCTGATTCTGAGGCCTTCTGGTGCCCTGAAAGGACACCGGAAGCCTTCGATCCTCGTTTCTCGATCTCGGTGGTCGGTCTTTCGAAATCGCGTGGTGCGGATAAAACGTGCGTAACTCCCTCGTTACATGTCGGATTGGGTCGATTTTTACTTCATTGGAAAGGCGAGTCAGTGCTCTTCGAAATCCTTCAGGAAGCGTCACATTCCGAGGCCGTTTGGGCCTCCAAAAGTGGGGCGAGAGTAAATGGTGCGGAATTTTCCTGACGTGAACTGTTCCCAGAAAAACGCTCATAACTCCCTCACCGGAGGTCGGATCTGGACGATTTTTACGTCGTTGGAAAGCTTACTCGAGGAGCTTTCAGAACGGATCAGGACATTTCTGATTCTGAGGCTGTCTGGTGCCCCGAAAGGACATCGGAAACCTTCGATCCTCATTTCTCGATCTCGGTGGTCGGTCTTTCGAAATCGCGTGGTGCGGATAAAATGCGCGTAACTCCCTCGTTACATGTCGGATTGGGTCGATTTTTACTTCATTGGAAAGGCGAGTCAGTGCTCTTCGAAATCCTTCAGGAAGCGTCGCATTCCGAGGCCATTTGGGCCTCCAAAAGTGGGACGAGAGTAAATGGTACGGAATTTTTCCGACGTGCCCTGTTCCCAGAAAAATGCTCATAACTCCCTCACCGGAGGTCGGATCTGGACGATTTTTACGTCGTTGGAAAGCTTACTCGAGGAGCTTTCAAAACGGATCAGGACATTTCTGATTCCGAGGCCGTCTGGTGCCCCGAAAGGACACCGGAAGCCTTCGATCCTCGTTTCTCGATCTCGGTGGTCGGTCTTTCGAAATCGCGTGGTGCGGATAAAATGTGCGTAACTCCCTCATTACATGTCGGATTGGGTAGATTTTTACTTCATTGGAAAGGCGAGTCAGTGCTCTTCGAAATCCTTCAGGAAGCGTCGCATTCCGAGGCCGTTTGGGCCTCCAAAAGTGGGACGAGAGTAAATGGTGCGGAATTTTCCCGACGTGCCCTGTTCCCAGAAAAACGCTCATAACTCCCACACCGGAGGTCGGATCTGGACGATTTTTACGTCGTTGGAAAGCTTACTCGAGGAGCTTTCAAAACGGATCAGGACATTTCTGATTCTGAGGTCGTCTGGTGCCACGAAAGGACACCGGAAGCCTTCAATCCTCGTTTCTCGATCTCGGTGGTCGGTCTTTCGAAATCGCGTGGTGCGGATAAAACGCGCGTAACTCCCTCGTTACATGTCGGATTGGGTCGATTTTTACTTCATTGGAAAGGCGAGTCAGTGCTCTTCGAAATCCTTCAGGAAGCGTCGCATTCCGAGGCCGTTTGGGCCTCCAAAAGTGGGGCGAGAGTAAATGGTACGGAATTTTTCCGACGTGCCCTGTTCCCAGAAAAACGCTCATAACTCCCTCACCGGAGGTCGGATCTGGACGATTTTTACGTCGTTGGAAAGCTTACTCGAGGAGCTTTCAAAACGGATCAGGACATTTCTGATTCCGAGACCGTCTCAT
Organism: Magnolia kwangsiensis; assembly: GCA_037074715.1. Classification (NCBI taxonomy): domain Eukaryota; kingdom Viridiplantae; phylum Streptophyta; class Magnoliopsida; order Magnoliales; family Magnoliaceae; genus Magnolia; species Magnolia kwangsiensis. Next base: position 659,268 of record CM073583.1, read on the forward strand.
GCCCTGAAAGGACACCGGAAGCCTTCGATCCTCGTTTCTCGATCTCGGTGGTCGGTCTTTCGAAATCGCGTGGTGCGGATAAAACGTGCGTAACTCCCTCGTTACATGTCGGATTGGGTCGATTTTTACTTCATTGGAAAGGCGAGTCAGTGCTCTTCGAAATCCTTCAGGAAGCGTCACATTCCGAGGCCGTTTGGGCCTCCAAAAGTGGGGCGAGAGTAAATGGTGCGGAATTTTCCTGACGTGCCCTGTTCCCAGAAAAACGCTCATAACTCCCTCACCGGAGGTCGGATCTGGACGATTTTTACGTCGTTGGAAAGCTTACTCGAGGAGCTTTCAAAACGGATCAGGACATTTCTGATTCCGAGGCCGTCTGGTGCCCCGAAAGGACACCGGAAGCCTTCGATCCTCATTTCTCGATCTCGGTGGTCGGTCTTTCGAAATCGCGTGGTGCGGATAAAATGCGCGTAACTCCCTCGTTACATGTCAGATTGGGTAGATTTTTACTTCATTGGAAAGGCGAGTCAGTGCTCTTCGAAATCCTTCAGGAAGCGTCGCATTCCGAGGCCGTTTGGGCCTCCAAAAGTGGGACGAGAGTAAATGGTGCGGAATTTTCCCGACGTGCCCTGTTCCCAGAAAAACGCTCATAACTCCCTCACCGGAGGTCGGATCTGGACGATTTTTACGTCGTTGGAAAGCTTACTCGAGGAGCTTTCAAAACGGATGAGGACATTTCTGATTCTGAGGCCTTCTGGTGCCCTGAAAGGACACCGGAAGCCTTCGATCCTCGTTTCTCGATCTCGGTGGTCGGTCTTTCGAAATCGTGTGGTGCGGATAAAACGCGCGTAACTCCCTCGTTACATGTCGGATTGGGTCGATTTTTACTTCATTGGAAAGGCGAGTCAGTGCTCTTCGAAATCCTTCAGGAAGCGTCGCATTCCGAGGCCGTTTGGGCCTCCAAAAGTGGGGCGAGAGTAAATGGTGTGGAATTTTTCCGACGTGCCCTGTTCCCAGAAAAATGCTCATAACTCCCTCACCGGAGGTCGGATCTGGACGATTTTTACGTCGTTGGAAAGCTTACTCGAGGAGCTTTCAAAACGGATCAGGACATTTCTGATTCCGAGGCCGTCTGGTGCCCCAAAAGGACACCGGAAGCCTTCGATCCTCGTTTCTCGATCTCGGTGGTCGGTCTTTCGAAATCGCGTGGTGCGGATAAAATGCGCGTAACTCCCTCGTTACATGTCGGATTGGGTAGATTTTTACTTCATTGGAAAGGCGAGTCAGTGCTCTTCGAAATCCTTCAGGAAGCGTCACATTCCGAGGCCGTTTGGGCCTCCAAAAGTGGGGCGAGAGTAAATGGTGCAGAATTTTCCCGACGTGCCCTGTTCCCAGAAAAATGCTCATAACTCCCTCACCGGAGGTCGGATCTGGACGATTTTTACGTCGTTGGAAAGCTTACTCGAGTAGCTTTCAAAACGGATGAGGACATTTCTGATTCTGAGGCCTTCTGGTGCCCTGAAAGGACACCGGAAGCCTTCGATCCTCGTTTCTCGATCTCGGTGGTCGGTCTTTCGAAATCGCGTGGTGCGGATAAAACGTGCGTAACTCCCTCGTTACATGTCGGATTGGGTCGATTTTTACTTCATTGGAAAGGCGAGTCAGTGCTCTTCGAAATCCTTCAGGAAGCGTCGCATTCCGAGGCCGTTTGGGCCTCCAAAAGTGGGACGAGAGTAAATGGTACGGAATTTTTCCGACGTGCCCTGTTCCCAGAAAAACGCTCATAACTCCCTCACCGGAGGTCGGATCTGGACGATTTTTACGTCGTTGGAAAGCTTACTCGAGGAGCTTTCAAAACGGATCAGGACATTTCTGATTCTGAGGCCTTCTGGTGCCCTGAAAGGACACCGGAAGCCTTCAATCCTCATTTCTCGATCTCGGTGGTCGGTCTTTCGAAATCGCGTGGTGCGGATAAAACGTGCGTAACTCCCTCGTTACATGTCGGATTGGGTCGATTTTTACTTCATTGGAAAGGCGAGTCAGTGCTCTTCGAAATCCTTCAGGAAGCGTCACATTCCGAGGCCGTTTGGGCCTCCAAAAGTGGGGCGAGAGTAAATGGTGCAGAATTTTCCCGACGTGCCCTGTTCCCAGAAAAATGCTCATAACTCCCTCACCGGAGGTCGGATCTGGACGATTTTTACGTCGTTGGAAAGCTTACTCGAGTAGCTTTCAAAACGGATCAGGACATTTCTGATTCTGAGGCCTTCTGGTGCCCTGAAAGGACACCGGAAGCCTTCGATCCTCGTTTCTCGATCTCGGTGGTCGGTCTTTCGAAATCGCGTGGTGCGGATAAAACGTGCGTAACTCCCTCGTTACATGTCGGATTGGGTCGATTTTTACTTCATTGGAAAGGCAAGTCAGTGCTCTTCGAAATCCTTCAGGAAGCGTCACATTCCGAGGCCGTTTGGGCCTCCAAAAGTGGGGCGAGAGTAAATGGTGCGGAATTTTCCTGACGTGCCCTGTTCCCAGAAAAACGCTCATAACTCCCTCACCGGAGGTCGGATCTGGACGATTTTTACGTCGTTGGAAAGCTTACTCGAGGAGCTTTCAAAACGGATCAGGACATTTCTGATTCTGAGGCTGTCTGGTGCCCCGAAAGGACACCGGAAACCTTCGATCCTCATTTCTCGATCTCGGTGGTCGGTCTTTCGAAATCGCGTGGTGCGGATAAAATGCGCGTAACTCCCTCGTTACATGTCGGATTGGGTCGATTTTTACTTCATTGGAAAGGCGAGTCAGTGCTCTTCGAAATCCTTCAGGAAGCGTCGCATTCCGAGGCCGTTTGGGCCTCCAAAAGTGGGACGAGAGTAAATGGTACGGAATTTTTCCGACGTGCCCTGTTCCCAGAAAAACGCTCATAACTCCCTCACCGGAGGTCGGATCTGGACGATTTTTACGTCGTTGGAAAGCTTACTCGAGGAGCTTTCAAAACGGATCAGGACATTTCTGATTCTGAGGCCTTCTGGTGCCCTGAAAGGACACCGGAAGCCTTCGATCCTCGTTTCTCGATCTCGGTGGTCGGTCTTTCGAAATCGCGTGGTGCGGATAAAACGCGCGTAACTCCCTCGTTACATGTCGGATTGGGTCGATTTTTACTTCATTGGAAAGGCGAGTCAGTGCTCTTCGAAATCCTTCAGGAAGCGTCGCATTCCGAGGCCGTTTGGGCCTCCAAAAGTGGGGCGAGAGTAAATGGTGTGGAATTTTCCCGACGTGCCCTGTTCCCAGAAAAATGCTCATAACTACCTCACCGGAGGTCGGATCTGGACGATTTTTACGTCGTTGGAAAGCTTACTCGAGGAGCTTTCAAAACGGATCAGGACATTTCTGATTCCGAGGCCGTCTGGTGCCCCGAAAGGACACCGGAAGCCTTCGATCCTCATTTCTCGATCTCAGTGGTCGGTCTTTCGAAATCGCGTGGTGCGGATAAAATGCGCGTAACTCCCTCGTTACATGTCGGATTGGGTAGATTTTTACTTCATTGGAAAGGCGATTCAGTGCTCTTTGAAATCCTTCAGGAAGCGTCGCATTCCGAGGCCGTTTGGGCCTCCAAAAGTAGGGCGAGAGTAAATGGTGTGGAATTTTCCTTACGTGCCCTGTTCCCAGAAAAACGCTCATAACTCCCTCACCGGAGGTCGGATCTGGACGATTTTTACGTCGTTGGAAAGCTTACTCGAGGAGCTTTCAAAACGGATCAGGAAATTTCTGATTCTGAGGGCGTCTGGTGCCCCGAAAGGACACCGGAAGCCTTCGATCCTCGTTTCTCGATCTCGGTGGTCGGTCTTTCGAAATCGCGTGGTGCGGATAAAACGCGCGTAACTCCCTCGTTACATGTCGGATTGGGTCGATTTTTACTTCATTGGAAAGGCGAGTCAGTGCTCTTCGAAATCCTTCAGGAAGCGTCGCATTCCGAGGCCTTTTGGGCTTCCAAAAGTGGGGCGAGAGTAAATGGTGCGGAATTTTCCCGACGTGCCCTGTTCCCAGGAAAATGCTCATAACTCCCTCAACGGAGGTCGGATCTAGACGATTTTTACGTCGTTGGAAAGATTACTCGAGGAGCTTTCAAAACGGATCAGGACATTTCTGATTCTGAGGCCGTCTGGTGCCCTGAAAGGGCACCGGAAGCCTTCGATCCTCATTTCTCGATCTCGGTGGTCGGTCTTTCGAAATCACGTGGTGCGGATAAAACGCGCGTAACTCCCTCGTTACATGTCGGATTGGCTCGATTTTTACTTCATTGGAAAGGCGAGTCAGTGCTCTTCGAAATCCTTCAGGAAGCGTCGCATTCCGAGGCCGTTTGGGCCTCCAAAAGTGGGACGAGAGTAAATGGTACGGAATTTTTCCGACGTGCCCTGTTCCCAGAAAAACGCTCATAACTCCCTCACCGGAGGTCGGATCTGGACGATTTTTACGTCGTTGGAAAGCTTACTCGAGGAGATTTCAAAACGGATGAGGACATTTCTGATTCTGAGGCCTTCTGGTGCCCTGAAAGGACACCGGAAGCCTTCGATCCTCGTTTCTCGATCTCGGTGGTCGGTCTTTCAAAATCGCGTGGTGCGGATAAAACGCGCGTAACTCCCTCGTTACATGTCGGATTGGGTCGATTTTTACTTCATTGGAAAGGCGAGTCAGTGCTCTTCGAAATCCTTCAGGAAGCGTCGCATTCTGAGGCCGTTTGGGCCTCCAAAAGTGGGACGAGAGTAAATGGTGCGGAATTTTCCCGACGAGCCCTGTTCCCAGAAAAATGCTCATAACTCCCTCACCGGAGGTCGGATCTGGACGATTTTTACGTTGTTGGAAATCTTACTCGAGGAGCTTTCAAAACGAATCAGGACATTTCTGATTCTGAGGCCTTCTGGTGCCCCGAAAGGACACCGGAAGCCTTCAATCCTCGTTTCTCGATCTCGGTGGTCGGTCTTTCGAAATCGCGTGGTGCGGATAAAACGCGCGTAACTCCCTCGTTACATGTCGGATTGGGTCGATTTTTACTTCATTGGAAAGGCGAGTCAGTGCTCTTCGAAATTCTTCAGGAAGCGTCGTATTCCGAGGCCGTTTGGGCCTCCAAAAGTGGGACGAGAGTAAATGGTGCGGAATTTTCCCGACGTGCCCTGTTCCCAGAAAAACGCTCATAACTCCCTCACCGGAGGTCGGATCTGGACGATTTTTACGTCGTTGGAAAGCTTACTCGAGGAGCTTTCAAAACGGATCAGGACATTTCTGATTCCGAGACCGTCTCATGCCCTGAAAGGACACCGGAAGCCTTCGATCCTCGTTTCTCGATCTCATTGGTCGGTCTTTCGAAATCGCGTGGTGCGGATAAAATGCGCGTAACTCCCTCGTTACATGTCGGATTGGGTCGATTTTTACTTCATTGGAAAGGCGAGTCAGTGCTCTTCGAAATCCTTCAGGAAGCGTCGCATTCCGAGGCCGTTTGGGCCTCCAAAAGTAGGGCGAGAGTAAATGGTGTGGAATTTTCCTTACGTGCCCTGTTCCCAGAAAAACGCTCATAACTCCCTCACCGGAGGTCGGATCTGGACAATTTTTACGTCGTTGGAAAGCTTACTCGAGGAGCTTTCAAAACGGATGAGGACATTTCTGATTCTGAGGCCTTCTGGTGCCCTGAAAGGACACCGGAATCCTTCGATCCTCGTTTCTCGATCTCGGTGGTCGGTCTTTCGAAATCGCGTGGTGCGGATAAAACGTGCGTAACTCCCTCGTTACATGTCGGATTGGGTCGATTTTTACTTCATTAGAAAGGCGAGTCAGTGCTCTTCGAAATCCTTCAGGAAGCGTCACATTCCGAGGCCGTTTGGGCCTCCAAAAGTGGGGCGAGAGTAAATGGTGCGGAATTTTCCTGACGTGCCCTGTTCCCAGAAAAACGCTCATAACTCCCTCACCGGAGGTCGGATCTGGACAATTTTTACGTCGTTGGAAAGCTTACTCGAGGAGCTTTCAAAACGGATCAGGACATTTCTGATTCTGAGGCCTTCTGGTGCCCTGAAAGGACACCGGAATCCTTCGATCCTCGTTTCTCGATCTCGGTGGTCGGTCTTTCGAAATCGCGTGGTGCGGATAAAACGTGCGTAACTCCCTCGTTACATGTCGGATTGGGTCGATTTTTACTTCATTGGAAAGGCGAGTCAGTGCTCTTCGAAATCCTTCAGGAAGCGTCACATTCCGAGGCCGTTTGGGCCTCCAAAAGTGGGGCGAGAGTAAATGGTGCGGAATTTTCCTTACGTGCCCTGTTCCCAGAAAAACGCTCATAACTCCCTCACCGGAGGTCGGATCTGGACGATTTTTACGTCGTTGGAAAGCTTACTCGAGGAGCTTTCAAAACGGATCAGGACATTTCTGATTCTGAGGCTGTCTGGTGCCCCGAAAGGACACCAGAAACCTTCGATCCTCGTTTCTCGATCTCGGTGGTCGGTCTTTCGAAATCGCGTGGTGCGGATAAAATGCGCGTAACTCCCTCGTTACATGTCGGATTGGGTCGATTTTTACTTCATTGGAAAGGCGAGTCAGTGCTCTTCGAAATCCTTCAGGAAGCGTCGCATTCCGAGGCCGTTTGGGCCTCCAAAAGTGGGACGAGAGTAAATGGTACGGAATTTTTCCGACGTGCCCTGTTCCCAGAAAAACGCTCATAACTCCCTCACCGGAGGTCGGATCTGGACGATTTTTACGTCGTTGGAAAGCTTACTCGAGGAGATTTCAAAACGGATGAGGACATTTCTGATTCTGAGGCCTTCTGGTGCCCTGAAAGGACACCGGAAGCCTTCGATCCTCGTTTCTCGATCTCGGTGGTCGGTCTTTCGAAATCGCGTGGTGCGGATAAAACGCGCGTAACTCCCTCGTTACATGTCGGATTGGGTCGATTTTTACTTCATTGGAAAGGCGAGTCAGTGCTCTTCGAAATCCTTCAGGAAGCGTCGCATTCCGAGGCCGTTTGGGCCTCCAAAAGTGGGGCGAGAGTAAATGGTGTGGAATTTTCCCGACGTGCCCTGTTCCCAGAAAAATGCTCATAACTCCCTCACCGGAGGTCGGATCTGGACGATTTTTACGTCGTTGGAAAGCTTACTCGAGGAGCTTTCAAAACGGATCAGGACATTTCTGATTCCGAGGCCGTCTGGTGCCCCGAAAGGACACCGGAAGCCTTCGATCCTCATTTCTCGATCTCGGTGGTCGGTCTTTCGAAATCGCGTGGTGCGGATAAAATGCGCGTAACTCCCTCGTTACATGTCAGATTGGGTAGATTTTTACTTCATTGGAAAGGCGAGTCAGTGCTCTTCGAAATCCTTCAGGAAGCGTCTCATTCCGAGGCCGTTTGGGCCTCCAAAAGTGGGACGAGAGTAAATGGTGCGGAATTTTCCCGACGTGCCCTGTTCCCAGAAAAACGCTCATAACTCCCTCACCGGAGGTCGGATCTGGACGATTTTTACGTCGTTGGAAAGCTTACTCGAGGAGCTTTCAAAACGGATGAGGACATTTCTGATTCTGAGGGCGTCTGGTGCCCCGAAAGGACACCGGAAGCCTTCGATCCTCGTTTCTCGATCTCGGTGGTCGGTCTTTCGAAATCGCGTGGTGCGGATAAAATGCGCGTAACTCCCTCGTTACATGTCAGATTGGGTCGATTTTTACTTCATTGGAAAGGCGAGTCAGTGCTCTTCGAAATCCTTCAGGAAGCGTCGCATTCCGAGGCCGTTTGGGCCTCCAAAAGTAGGGCGAGAGTAAATGGTGTGGAATTTTCCTTACGTGCCCTGTTCCCAGAAAAACGCTCATAACTCCCTCACCGGAGGTCGGATCTGGACAATTTTTACGTCGTTGGAAAGCTTACTCGAGGAGCTTTCAAAACGGATGAGGACATTTCTGATTCTGAGGCCTTCTGGTGCCCTGAAAGGACACCGGAATCCTTCGATCCTCGTTTCTCGATCTCGGTGGTCGGTCTTTCGAAATCGCGTGGTGCGGATAAAACGTGCGTAACTCCCTCGTTACATGTCGGATTGGGTCGATTTTTACTTCATTGGAAAGGCGAGTCAGTGCTCTTCGAAATCCTTCAGGAAGCGTCACATTCCGAGGCCGTTTGGGCCTCCAAAAGTGGGGCGAGAGTAAATGGTGCGGAATTTTCCTGACGTGCCCTGTTCCCAGAAAAACGCTCATAACTCCCTCACCGGAGGTCGGATCTGGACGATTTTTACGTCGTTGGAAAGCTTACTCGAGGAGCTTTCAAAACGGATCAGGACATTTCTGATTCTGAGGCTGTCTGGTACCCTGAAAGGACACCAGAAACCTTCGATCCTCGTTTCTCGATCTCGGTGGTCGGTCTTTCGAAATCGCGTGGTGCGGATAAAATGCGCGTAACTCCCTCGTTACATGTCGGATTGGGTCGATTTTTACTTCATTGGAAAGGCGAGTCAGTGCTCTTCGAAATCCTTAAGGAAGCGTCGCATTCCGAGGCCGTTTGGGCCTCCAAAAGTGAGACGAGAGTAAATGGTACGGAATTTTTCCGACGTGCCCTGTTCCCAGAAAAACGCTCATAACTCCCTCACCGGAGGTCGGATCTGGACGATTTTTACGTCGTTGGAAAGCTTACTCGAGGAGCTTTCAAAACGGATCAGGACATTTCTGATTCTGAGGCCTTCTGGTGCCCTGAAAGGACACCGGAAGCCTTCGATCCTCGTTTCTCGATCTCGGTGGTCGGTCTTTCGAAATCGCGTGGTGCGGATAAAACGCGCGTAACTCCCTCGTTACATGTCGGATTGGGTCGATTTTTACTTCATTGGAAAGGCGAGTCAGTGCTCTTCGAAATCCTTCAGGAAGCGTCGCATTCCGAGGCCGTTTGGGCCTCCAAAAGTGGGGCGAGAGTAAATGGTACGGAATTTTCCCGACGTGCCCTGTTCCCAGAAAAATGCTCATAACTCCCTCACTGGAGGTCGGATCTGGACGATTTTTACGTCTTTGGAAATCTTACTCGAGGAGCTTTCAAAACGGATGAGGACATTTCTGATTCCGAGGCCGTCTGGTGCCCTGAAAGGACACCGAAACCCTTCGATCCTCGTTTCTCGATCTCGGTGGTCGGTCTTTCAAAATCGCGTGGTGCGGATAAAACGCGCGTAACTCCCTCGTTACATGTCGGATTGGGTCGATTTTTACTTCATTGGAAAGGCGAGTCAGTGCTCTTCGAAATCCTTCAGGAAGCGTCGCATTCTGAGGCCGTTTGGGCCTCCAAAAGTGGGGCGAGAGTAAATGGTGCGGAATTTTCCCGACGTGCCCTGTTCCCAGGAAAATGCTCATAACTCCCTCAACGGAGGTCGGATCTGGACGATTTTTACGTCGTTGGAAAGATTACTCGAGGAGCTTTCAAAACGGATCAGGACATTTCTGATTCTGAGGCCGTCTGGTGCCCTGAAAGGGCACCGGAAGCCTTCGATCCTCATTTCTCGATCTCGGTGGTCGGTCTTTCGAAATCACGTGGTGCGGATAAAACGCGCGTAACTCCCTCGTTACATGTCGGATTGGCTCGATTTTTACTTCATTGGAAAGGCGAGTCAGTGCTCTTCGAAATCCTTCAGGAAGCGTCGCATTCCGAGGCCGTTTGGGCCTCCAAAAGTGGGACGAGAGTAAATGGTGCGGAATTTTCCCGACGTGCCCTGTTCCCAGAAAAACGCTCATAACTCCCTCACCGGAGGTCGGATCTGGACGATTTTTACGTCGTTGGAAAGCTTACTCGAGGAGATTTCAAAACGGATGAGGACATTTCTGATTCTGAGGCCTTCTGGTGCCCTGAAAGGACACCGGAAGCCTTCGATCCTCGTTTCTCGATCTCGGTGGTCGGTCTTTCGAAATCGCGTGGTGCGGATAAAACGCGCGTAACTCCCTCGTTACATGTCGGATTGGGTCGATTTTTACTTCATTGGAAAGGCGAGTCAGTGCTCTTCGAAATCCTTCAGGAAGCGTCGCATTCCGAGGCCGTTTGGGCCTCCAAAAGTGGGGCGAGAGTAAATGGTGTGGAATTTTCCCGACGTGCCCTGTTCCCAGAAAAATGCTCATAACTCCCTCACCGGAGGTCGGATCTGGACGATTTTTACGTCGTTGGAAAGCTTACTCGAGGATCTTTCAAAACGGATCAGGACATTTCTGATTCCGAGGCCGTCTGGTGCCCCGAAAGGACACCGGAAGCCTTCGATCCTCATTTCTCGATCTCGGTGGTCGGTCTTTCGAAATCGCGTGGTGCGGATAAAATGCGCGTAACTCCCTCGTTACATGTCAGATTGGGTAGATTTTTACTTCATTGGAAAGGCGAGTCAGTGCTCTTCGAAATCCTTCAGGAAGCGTCGCATTCCGAGGCCGTTTGGGCCTCCAAAAGTGGGACGAGAGTAAATGGTGCGGAATTTTCCCGACGTGCCCTGTTCCCAGAAAAACGCTCATAACTCCCTCACCGGAGGTCGGATCTGGACGATTTTTACGTCGTTGGAAAGCTTACTCGAGGAGCTTTCAAAACGGATGAGGACATTTCTGATTCTGAGGTCGTCTGGTGCCCTGAAAGGACACCGGAAGCCTTCGATCCTCGTTTCTCGATCTCGGTGGTCGGTCTTTCGAAATCGCGTGGTGCGGATAAAACGTGCGTAACTCCCTCGTTACATGTCGGATTGGGTCGATTTTTACTTCATTGGAAAGGCGAGTCAGTGCTCTTCGAAATCCTTCAGGAAGCGTCGCATTCCGAGGCCGTTTGGGCCTCCAAAAGTGGGGCGAGAGTAAATGGTGTGGAATTTTCCCGACGTGCCCTGTTCCCAGAAAAATGCTCATAACTCCCTCACCGGAGGTCGGATCTGGACGATTTTTACGTCGTTGGAAAGCTTACTCGAGGAGCTTTCAAAACGGATCAGGACATTTCTGATTCTGAGGTCGTATGGTGCCCCGAAAGGACACCGGAAGGCTTCGATCCTCGTTTCTCGATCTCGGTGGTCGGTCTTTCGAAATCGCGTGGTGCGGATAAAACGCGCGTAACTCCCTCGTTACATGTCGGATTGGGTCGATTTTTACTTCATTGGAAAGGCGAGTCAGTGCTCTTCGAAATCCTTCAGGAAGCGTCGCATTCCGAGGCCGTTTGGGCCTCCAAAAGTGGGGCGAGAGTAAATGGTGTGGAATTTTCCCGACGTGCCCTGTTCCCAGAAAAATGCTCATAACTCCCTCACCGGAGGTCGGATCTGGACGATTTTTACGTCGTTGGAAAGCTTACTCGAGGAGCTTTCAAAACGGATCAGGACATTTCTGATTCTGAGGTCGTATGGTGCCCCGAAAGGACACCGGAAGGCTTCGATCCTCGTTTCTCGATCTCGGTGGTCGGTCTTTCGAAATCGCGTGGTGCGGATAAAACGCGCGTAACTCCCTCGTTACATGTCGGATTGGGTCGATTTTTACTTCATTGGAAAGGCGAGTCAGTGCTCTTCGAAATCCTTCAGGAAGCGTCGCATTCCGAGGCCGTTTGGGCCTCCAAAAGTGGGGCGAGAGTAAATGGTACGGAATTTTCCCGACGTGCCCTGTTCCCAGAAAAATGCTCATAACTCCCTCACTGGAGGTCGGATCTGGACGATTTTTACGTCTTTGGAAATCTTACTCGAGGAGCTTTCAAAACGGATGAGGACATTTCTGATTCCGAGGCCGTCTGGTGCCGTGAAAGGACACCGAAACCCTTCGATCCTCGTTTCTCGATCTCGGTGGTCGGTCTTTCAAAATCGCGTGGTGCGGATAAAACGCGCGTAACTCCCTCGTTACATGTCGGATTGGGTCGATTTTTACTTCATTGGAAAGGCGAGTCAGTGCTCTTCGAAATCCTTCAGGAAGCGTCGCATTCTGAGGCCGTTTGGGCCTCTAAAAGTGGGGCGAGAGTAAATGGTGCGGAATTTTTCCGACGTGCCCTGTTCCCAGGAAAATGCTCATAACTCCCTCAACGGAGGTCGGATCTGGACGATTTTTACGTCGTTGGAAAGATTACTCGAGGAGCTTTCAAAACGGATCAGGACATTTCTGATTCTAAGGCCGTCTGGTGCCCTGAAAGGGCACCGGAAGCCTTCGATCCTCATTTCTAGATCTCGGTGGTCGGTCTTTCGAAATCACGTGGTGCGGATAAAACGCGCGTAACTCCCTCGTTACATGTCGGATTGGCTCGATTTTTACTTCATTGGAAAGGCGAGTCAGTGCTCTTCGAAATCCTTCAGGAAGCGTCGCATTCCGAGGCCGTTTGGGCCTCCAAAAGTGGGACGAGAGTAAATGGTGTGGAATTTTCCCGACGTGCCCTGTTCCCAGAAAAACGCTCATAACTCGCTCACCGGAGGTCGGATCTGGACGATTTTTACGTCGTTGGAAAGCTTACTCGAGGAGCTTTCAAAACGGATCAGGACATTTTAGATTCCGAGTCCGTCTGGTGCCCCGAAAGGACACCGGAAGCCTTCGATCCTCGTTTCTCGATCTCGGTGGTCGGTCTTTCGAAATCGCGTGGTGCGGATAAAACGCGCGTAACTCCCTCGTTACATGTCGGATTGGCTCGATTTTTACTTCATTGGAAAGGCGAGTCAGTGCTCTTCGAAATTCTTCAGGAAGCGTCGTATTCCGAGGTCGTTTGGGCCTCCAAAAGTGGGACGAGAGTAAATGGTGCGGAATTTTCCCGACGTGCCCTGTTCCCAGAAAAATGCTCATAACTCCCTCACCGGAGGTCGGATCTGGACGATTTTTACGTCGTTGGAAAGCTTACTCGAGGAGCTTTCAAAACGGATCAGGACATTTCTGATTCCGAGACCGTCTCATGCCCTGAAAGGACACCGAAAGCCTTCGATCCTCGTTTCTCGATCTCATTGGTCGGTCTTTCGAAATCGCGTGGTGCGGATAAAATGCGCGTAACTCCCTCGTTACATGTCGGATTGGGTCGATTTTTACTTCATTGGAAAGGCGAGTCAGTGCTCTTCGAAATCCTTCAGGAAGCGTCGCATTCCGAGGCCGTTTGGGCCTCCAAAAGTAGGGCGAGAGTAAATGGTGTGGAATTTTCCTTACGTGCCCTGTTCCCAGAAAAACGCTCATAACTCCCTCACCGGAGGTCGGATCTGGACAATTTTTACGTCGTTGGAAAGCTTACTCGAGGAGCTTTCAAAACGGATGAGGACATTTCTGATTCTGAGGCCTTCTGGTGCCCTGAAAGGACACCGGAATCCTTCGATCCTCGTTTCTCGATCTCGGTGGTCGGTCTTTCGAAATCGCGTGGTGCGGATAAAACGTGCGTAACTCCCTCGTTACATGTCGGATTGGGTCGATTTTTACTTCATTGGAAAGGCGAGTCAGTGCTCTTCGAAATCCTTCAGGAAGCGTCGCATTCCGAGGCCGTTTGGGCCTCCAAAAGTGGGACGAGAGTAAATGGTGCGGAATTTTCCCGACGTGCCCTGTTCCCAGAAAAACGCTCATAACTCCCTCACCGGAGGTCGGATCTGGACGATTTTTACGTCGTTGGAAAGCTTACTCGAGGAGCTTTCAAAACGGATAAGGACATTTTAGATTCCGAGTCCTTCTGGTGCCCCGAAAGGACACCGGAAGCCTTCGATCCTCGTTTCTCGATCTCGGTGGTCGGTCTTTCGAAATCGCGTGGTGCGGATAAAACGCGCGTAACTCCCTCGTTACATGTCGGATTGGCTCGATTTTTACTTCATTGGAAAGGCGAGTCAGTGCTCTTCGAAATTCTTCAGGAAGCGTCGTATTCCGAGGCCGTTTGGGCCTCCAAAAGTGGGACGAGAGTAAATGGTGCGGAATTTTCCCGACGTGCCCTGTTCCCAGAAAAACGCTCATAACTCCCTCACCGGAGGTCGGATCTGGACGATTTTTACGTCGTTGGAAAGCTTACTCGAGGAGCTTTCAAAACGGATCAGGACATTTCTGATTCCGAGACCGTCTCATGCCCTGAAAGGACACCGGAAGCCTTCGATCCTCGTTTCTCGATCTCATTGGTCGGTCTTTCGAAATCGCGTGGTGCGGATAAAATGCGCGTAACTCCCTCGTTACATGTCGGATTGGGTCGATTTTTACTTCATTGGAAAGGCGAGTCAGTGCTCTTCGAAATCCTTCAGGAAGCGTCGCATTCCGAGGCCGTTTGGGCCTCTAAAAGTAGGGCGAGAGTAAATGGTGTGGAATTTTCCTTACGTGCCCTGTTCCCAGAAAAACGCTCATAACTCCCTCACCGGAGGTCGGATCTGGACAATTTTTACGTCGTTGGAAAGCTTACTCGAGGAGCTTTCAAAACGGATGAGGACATTTCTGATTCTGAGGCCTTCTGGTGCCCTGAAAGGACACCGGAAGCCTTCGATCCTCGTTTCTCGATCTCGGTGGTCGGTCTTTCGAAATCGCGTGGTGCGGATAAAACGCGCGTAACTCCCTCGTTACATGTCGGATTGGGTCGATTTTTACTTCATTGGAAAGGCGAGTCAGTGCTCTTCGAAATCCTTCAGGAAGCGTCGCATTCCGAGGCCGTTTGGGCCTCCAAAAGTGGGGCGAGAGTAAATGGTGTGGAATTTTCCCGACGTGCCCTGTTCCCAGAAAAACGCTCATAACTCCCTCATCGGAGGTCGGATCTGGACAATTTTTACGTCGTTGGAAAGCTTACTCGAGGAGCTTTCAAAACGGATGAGGACATTTCTGATTCTGAGGCCTTCTGGTGCCCTGAAAGGACACCGGAATCCTTCGATCCTCGTTTCTCGATCTCGGTGGTCGGTCTTTCGAAATCGCGTGGTGCGGATAAAACGTGCGTAACTCCCTCGTTACATGTCGGATTGGGTCGATTTTTACTTCATTGGAAAGGCGAGTCAGTGCTCTTCGAAATCCTTCAGGAAGCGTCGCATTCCGAGGCCGTTTGGGCCTCCAAAAGTGGGGCGAGAGTAAATGGTGTGGAATTTTCCCGACGTGCCCTGTTCCCAGAAAAATGCTCATAACTCCCTCACCGGAGGTCGGATCTGGACGATTTTTACGTCGTTGGAAAGCTTACTCGAGGAGCTTTCAAAACGGATCAGGACATTTCTGATTCTGAGGTCGTATGGTGCCCCGAAAGGACACCGGAAGGCTTCGATCCTCGTTTCTCGATCTCGGTGGTCGGTCTTTCGAAATCACGTGGTGCGGATAAAACGCGCGTAACTCCCTCGTTACATGTCGGATTGGCTCGATTTTTACTTCATTGGAAAGGCGAGTCAGTGCTCTTCGAAATCCTTCAGGAAGCGTCGCATTCCGAGGCCGTTTGGGCCTCTAAAAGTAGGGCGAGAGTAAATGGTGTGGAATTTTCCTTACGTGCCCTGTTCCCAGAAAAACGCTCATAACTCCCTCACCGGAGGTCGGATCTGGACAATTTTTACGTCGTTGGAAAGCTTACTCGAGGAGCTTTCAAAACGGATGAGGACATTTCTGATTCTGAGGCCGTCTGGTGCCCTGAAAGGGCACCGGAAGCCTTCGATCCTCATTTCTCGATCTCGGTGGTCGGTCTTTCGAAATCGCGTGGTGCGGATAAAACGTGCGTAACTCCCTCGTTACATGTCGGATTGGGTCGATTTTTACTTCATTGGAAAGGCGAGTCAGTGCTCTTCGAAATCCTTCAGGAAGCGTCGCATTCCGAGGCCGTTTGGGCCTCCAAAAGTGGGGCGAGAGTAAATGGTGTGGAATTTTCCCGACGTGCCCTGTTCCCAGAAAAATGCTCATAACTCCCTCACCGGAGGTCGGATCTGGACGATTTTTACGTCGTTGGAAAGCTTACTCGAGGAGCTTTCAAAACGGATCAGGACATTTCTGATTCTGAGGTCGTATGGTGCCCCGAAAGGACACCGGAAGGCTTCGATCCTCGTTTCTCGATCTCGGTGGTCGGTCTTTCGAAATCACGTGGTGCGGATAAAACGCGCGTAACTCCCTCGTTACATGTCGGATTGGCTCGATTTTTACTTCATTGGAAAGGCGAGTCAGTGCTCTTCGAAATCCTTCAGGAAGCGTCGCATTCCGAGGCCGTTTGGGCCTCCAAAAGTGGGACGAGAGTAAATGGTGCGGAATTTTCCCGACGTGCCCTGTTCCCAGAAAAACGCTCATAACTCGCTCACCGGAGGTCGGATCTGGACGATTTTTACGTCGTTGGAAAGCTTACTCGAGGAGCTTTCAAAACGGATCAGGACATTTTAGATTCCGAGTCCGTCTGATGCCCCGAAAGGACACCGGAAGCCTTCGATCCTCGTTTCTCGATCTCGGTGGTCGGTCTTTCGAAATCGCGTGGTGCGGATAAAACGCGCGTAACTCCCTCGTTACATGTCGGATTGGCTCGATTTTTACTTCATTGGAAAGGCGAGTCAGTGCTCTTCGAAATTCTTCAGGAAGCGTCGTATTCCGAGGCCGTTTGGGCCTCCAAAAGTGGGACGAGAGTAAATGGTGCGGAATTTTCCCGACGTGCCCTGTTCCCAGAAAAATGCTCATAACTCCCTCACCGGAGGTCGGATCTGGACGATTTTTACGTCGTTGGAAAGCTTACTCGAGGAGCTTTCAAAACGGATCAGGACATTTCTGATTCCGAGACCGTCTCATGCCCTGAAAGGACACCGGAAGCCTTCGATCCTCGTTTCTCGATCTCATTGGTCGGTCTTTCGAAATCGCGTGGTGCGGATAAAATGCGCGTAACTCCCTCGTTACATGTCGGATTGGGTCGATTTTTACTTCATTGGAAAGGCGAGTCAGTGCTCTTCGAAATCCTTCAGGAAGTGTCGCATTCCGAGGCCGTTTGGGCCTCCAAAAGTAGGGCGAGAGTAAATGGTGTGGAATTTTCCTTACGTGCCCTGTTCCCAGAAAAACGCTCATAACTCCCTCACCGGAGGTCGGATCTGGACAATTTTTACGTCGTTGGAAAGCTTACTCGAGGAGCTTTCAAAACGGATGAGGACATTTCTGATTCTGAGGCCTTCTGGTGCCCTGAAAGGACACCGGAAGCCTTCGATCCTCGTTTCTCGATCTCGGTGGTCGGTCTTTCGAAATCGCGTGGTGCGGATAAAACGCGCGTAACTCCCTCGTTACATGTCGGATTGGGTCGATTTTTACTTCATTGGAAAGGCGAGTCAGTGCTCTTCGAAATCCTTCAGGAAGCGTCGCATTCCGAGGCCGTTTGGGCCTCCAAAAGTGGGGCGAGAGTAAATGGTGCGGAATTTTCCCGACGTGCCCTGTTCCCAGAAAAACGCTCATAACTCCCTCACCGGAGGTCGGATCTGGACAATTTTTACGTCGTTGGAAAGCTTACTCGAGGAGCTTTCAAAACGGATGAGGACATTTCTGATTCTGAGGCCTTCTGATGCCCTGAAAGGACACCGGAATCCTTCGATCCTCGTTTCTCGATCTCGGTGGTCGGTCTTTCGAAATCGCGTGGTGCGGATAAAACGTGCGTAACTCCCTCGTTACATGTCGGATTGGGTCGATTTTTACTTCATTGGAAAGGCGAGTCAGTGCTCTTCGAAATCCTTTAAGAAGCGTCACATTCCGAGGCCGTTTGGGCCTCCAAAAGTGGGGCGAGAGTAAATGGTGCGGAATTTTCCTGACGTGCCCTGTTCCCAGAAAAACGCTCATAACTCCCTCACCGGAGGTCGGATCTGGACAATTTTTACGTCGTTGGAAAGCTTACTCGAGGAGCTTTCAAAACGGATGAGGACATTTCTGATTCTGAGGCCTTCTGGTGCCCTGAAAGGACACCGGAATCCTTCGATCCTCGTTTCTCGATCTCGGTGGTCGGTCTTTCGAAATCGCGTGGTGCGGATAAAACGTGCGTAACTCCCTCGTTACATGTCGGATTGGGTCGATTTTTACTTCATTGGAAAGGCGAGTCAGTGCTCTTCGAAATCCTTCAGGAAGCGTCACATTCTGAGGCCGTTTGGGCCTCCAAAAGTGGGGCGAGAGTAAATGGTGCGGAATTTTCCTGACGTGCCCTGTTCCCAGAAAAACGCTCATAACTCCCTCACCGGAGGTCGGATCTGGACGATTTTTACGTCGTTGGAAAGCTTACTCGAGGAGCTTTCAAAACGGATCAGGACATTTCTGATTCTGAGGCTGTCTGGTGCCCCGAAAGGACACCAGAAACCTTCGATCCTCGTTTCTCGATCTCGGTGGTCGGTCTTTCGAAATCGCGTGGTGCGGATAAAATGCGCGTAACTCCCTCGTTACATGTCGGATTGGGTAGATTTTTACTTCATTGGAAAGGCGAGTCAGTGCTCTTCGAAATCCTTCAGGAAGCGTCACATTCCGAGGCCGTTTGGGCCTCCAAAAGTGGGGCGAGAGTAAATGGTGCAGAATTTTCCCGACGTGCCCTGTTCCCAGAAAAACGCTCATAACTCCCTCACCGGAGGTCGGATCTGGACGATTTTTACGTCGTTGGAAAGCTTACTCGAGGAGCTTTCAAAACGGATCAGGACATTTCTGATTCTGAGGCCTTCTGGTGCCCTGAAAGGACACCGGAAGCCTTCAATCCTCATTTCTCGATCTCGGTGGTCGGTCTTTCGAAATCGCGTGGTGCGGATAAAACGTGCGTAACTCCCTCGTTACATGTCGGATTGGGTCGATTTTTACTTCATTGGAAAGGCGAGTCAGTGCTCTTCGAAATCCTTCAGGAAGCGTCACATTCCGAGGCCGTTTGGGCCTCCAAAAGTGGGGCGAGAGTAAATGGTGCAGAATTTTCCCGACGTGCCCTGTTCCCAGAAAAATGCTCATAACTCCCTCACCGGAGGTCGGATCTGGACGATTTTTACGTCGTTGGAAAGCTTACTCGAGTAGCTTTCAAAACGGATCAGGACATTTCTGATTCTGAGGCCTTCTGGTGCCCTGAAAGGACACCGGAAGCCTTCGATCCTCGTTTCTCGATCTCGGTGGTCGGTCTTTCGAAATCGCGTGGTGCGGATAAAACGTGCGTAACTCCCTCGTTACATGTCGGATTGGGTCGATTTTTACTTCATTGGAAAGGCAAGTCAGTGCTCTTCGAAATCCTTCAGGAAGCGTCACATTCCGAGGCCGTTTGGGCCTCCAAAAGTGGGGCGAGAGTAAATGGTGCGGAATTTTCCTGACGTGCCCTGTTCCCAGAAAAACGCTCATAACTCCCTCACCGGAGGTCGGATCTGGACGATTTTTACGTCGTTGGAAAGCTTACTCGAGGAGCTTTCAAAACGGATCAGGACATTTCTGATTCTGAGGCTGTCTGGTGCCCCGAAAGGACACCGGAAACCTTCGATCCTCATTTCTCGATCTCGGTGGTCGGTCTTTCGAAATCGCGTGGTGCGGATAAAATGCGCGTAACTCCCTCGTTACATGTCGGATTGGGTCGATTTTTACTTCATTGGAAAGGCGAGTCAGTGCTCTTCGAAATCCTTCAGGAAGCGTCGCATTCCGAGGCCGTTTGGGCCTCCAAAAGTGGGACGAGAGTAAATGGTACGGAATTTTTCCGACGTGCCCTGTTCCCAGAAAAACGCTCATAACTCCCTCACCGGAGGTCGGATCTGGACGATTTTTACGTCGTTGGAAAGCTTACTCAAGGAGATTTCAAAACGGATGAGGACATTTCTGATTCTGAGGCCTTCTGGTGCCCTGAAAGGACACCGGAAGCCTTCGATCCTCGTTTCTCGATCTCGGTGGTCGGTCTTTCGAAATCGCGTGGTGCGGATAAAACGCGCGTAACTCCCTCGTTACATGTCGGATTGGGTCGATTTTTACTTCATTGGAAAGGCGAGTCAGTGCTCTTCGAAATCCTTCAGGAAGCGTCACATTCCGAGGCCGTTTGGGCCTCCAAAAGTGGGACGAGAGTAAATGGTGCGGAATTTTCCCGACGTGCCCTGTTCCCAGAAAAACGCTCATAACTCCCTCACCGGAGGTCGGATCTGGACGATTTTTACGTCGTTGGAAAGCTTACTCGAGGAGCTTTCAAAACGGATCAGGACATTTCTGATTCCGAGGCCGTCTGGTGCCCCGAAAGGACACCGGAAGCCTTCGATCCTCATTTCTCGATCTCAGTGGTCGGTCTTTCGAAATCGCGTGGTGCGGATAAAATGCGCGTAACTCCCTCGTTACATGTCGGATTGGGTAGATTTTTACTTCATTGGAAAGGCGATTCAGTGCTCTTTGAAATCCTTCAGGAAGCGTCGCATTCCGAGGCCGTTTGGGCCTCCAAAAGTAGGGCGAGAGTAAATGGTGTGGAATTTTCCTTACGTGCCCTGTTCCCAGAAAAACGCTCATAACTCCCTCACCGGAGGTCGGATCTGGACGATTTTTACGTCGTTGGAAAGCTTACTCGAGGAGCTTTCAAAACGGATCAGGAAATTTCTGATTCTGAGGGCGTCTGGTGCCCCGAAAGGACACCGGAAGCCTTCGATCCTCGTTTCTCGATCTCGGTGGTCGGTCTTTCGAAATCGCGTGGTGCGGATAAAACGCGCGTAACTCCCTCGTTACATGTCGGATTGGGTCGATTTTTACTTCATTGGAAAGGCGAGTCAGTGCTCTTCGAAATCCTTCAGGAAGCGTCGCATTCCGAGGCCTTTTGGGCTTCCAAAAGTGGGGCGAGAGTAAATGGTGCGGAATTTTCCCGACGTGCCCTGTTCCCAGGAAAATGCTCATAACTCCCTCAACGGAGGTCGGATCTAGACGATTTTTACGTCGTTGGAAAGATTACTCGAGGAGCTTTCAAAACGGATCAGGACATTTCTGATTCTGAGGCCGTCTGGTGCCCTGAAAGGGCACCGGAAGCCTTCGATCCTCATTTCTCGATCTCGGTGGTCGGTCTTTCGAAATCACGTGGTGCGGATAAAACGCGCGTAACTCCCTCGTTACATGTCGGATTGGCTCGATTTTTACTTCATTGGAAAGGCGAGTCAGTGCTCTTCGAAATCCTTCAGGAAGCGTCGCATTCCGAGGCCGTTTGGGCCTCCAAAAGTGGGACGAGAGTAAATGGTGCGGAATTTTCCCGACGTGCCCTGTTCCCAGAAAAACGCTCATAACTCCCTCACCGGAGGTCGGATCTGGACGATTTTTACGTCGTTGGAAAGCTTACTCGAGGAGCTTTCAAAACGGATAAGGACATTTTAGATTCCGAGTCCTTCTGGTGCCCCGAAAGGACACCGGAAGCCTTCGATCCTCGTTTCTCGATCTCGGTGGTCGGTCTTTCGAAATCGCGTGGTGCGGATAAAACGCGCGTAACTCCCTCGTTACATGTCGGATTGGCTCGATTTTTACTTCATTGGAAAGGCGAGTCAGTGCTCTTCGAAATTCTTCAGGAAGCGTCGTATTCCGAGGCCGTTTGGGCCTCCAAAAGTGGGACGAGAGTAAATGGTGCGGAATTTTCCCGACGTGCCCTGTTCCCAGAAAAACGCTCATAACTCCCTCACCGGAGGTCGGATCTGGACGATTTTTACGTCGTTGGAAAGCTTACTCGAGGAGCTTTCAAAACGGATCAGGACATTTCTGATTCCGAGACCGTCTCATGCCCTGAAAGGACACCGGAAGCCTTCGATCCTCGTTTCTCGATCTCATTGGTCGGTCTTTCGAAATCGCGTGGTGCGGATAAAATGCGCGTAACTCCCTCGTTACATGTCGGATTGGGTCGATTTTTACTTCATTGGAAAGGCGAGTCAGTGCTCTTCGAAATCCTTCAGGAAGCGTCGCATTCCGAGGCCGTTTGGGCCTCCAAAAGTAGGGCGAGAGTAAATGGTGTGGAATTTTCCTTACGTGCCCTGTTCCCAGAAAAACGCTCATAACTCCCTCACCGGAGGTCGGATCTGGACAATTTTTACGTCGTTGGAAAGCTTACTCGAGGAGCTTTCAAAACGGATGAGGACATTTCTGATTCTGAGGCCTTCTGGTGCCCTGAAAGGACACCGGAATCCTTCGATCCTCGTTTCTCGATCTCGGTGGTCGGTCTTTCGAAATCGCGTGGTGCGGATAAAACGTGCGTAACTCCCTCGTTACATGTCGGATTGGGTCGATTTTTACTTCATTAGAAAGGCGAGTCAGTGCTCTTCGAAATCCTTCAGGAAGCGTCACATTCCGAGGCCGTTTGGGCCTCCAAAAGTGGGGCGAGAGTAAATGGTGCGGAATTTTCCTGACGTGCCCTGTTCCCAGAAAAACGCTCATAACTCCCTCACCGGAGGTCGGATCTGGACAATTTTTACGTCGTTGGAAAGCTTACTCGAGGAGCTTTCAAAACGGATGAGGACATTTCTGATTCTGAGGCCTTCTGGTGCCCTGAAAGGACACCGGAATCCTTCGATCCTCGTTTCTCGATCTCGGTGGTCGGTCTTTCGAAATCGCGTGGTGCGGATAAAACGTGCGTAACTCCCTCGTTACATGTCGGATTGGGTCGATTTTTACTTCATTGGAAAGGCGAGTCAGTGCTCTTCGAAATCCTTCAGG
This sequence comes from Magnolia kwangsiensis, assembly GCA_037074715.1. Classification (NCBI taxonomy): domain Eukaryota; kingdom Viridiplantae; phylum Streptophyta; class Magnoliopsida; order Magnoliales; family Magnoliaceae; genus Magnolia; species Magnolia kwangsiensis. The sequence goes on from CM073583.1 coordinate 681,741, forward strand.
AAGCGTCACATTCCGAGGCCGTTTGGGCCTCCAAAAGTGGGGCGAGAGTAAATGGTGCGGAATTTTCCTTACGTGCCCTGTTCCCAGAAAAACGCTCATAACTCCCTCACCGGAGGTCGGATCTGGACGATTTTTACGTCGTTGGAAAGCTTACTCGAGGAGCTTTCAAAACGGATCAGGACATTTCTGATTCTGAGGCTTTCTGGTGCCCCGAAAGGACACCAGAAACCTTCGATCCTCGTTTCTCGATCTCGGTGGTCGGTCTTTCGAAATCGCGTGGTGCGGATAAAATGCGCGTAACTCCCTCGTTACATGTCGGATTGGGTCGATTTTTACTTCATTGGAAAGGCGAGTCAGTGCTCTTCGAAATCCTTCAGGAAGCGTCGCATTCCGAGGCCGTTTGGGCCTCCAAAAGTGGGACGAGAGTAAATGGTACGGAATTTTTCCGACGTGCCCTGTTCCCAGAAAAACGCTCATAACTCCCTCACCGGAGGTCGGATCTGGACGATTTTTACGTCGTTGGAAAGCTTACTCGAGGAGATTTCAAAACGGATGAGGACATTTCTGATTCTGAGGCCTTCTGGTGCCCTGAAAGGACACCGGAAGCCTTCGATCCTCGTTTCTCGATCTCGGTGGTCGGTCTTTCGAAATCGCGTGGTGCGGATAAAACGCGCGTAACTCCCTCGTTACATGTCGGATTGGGTCGATTTTTACTTCATTGGAAAGGCGAGTCAGTGCTCTTCGAAATCCTTCAGGAAGCGTCGCATTCCGAGGCCGTTTGGGCCTCCAAAAGTGGGGCGAGAGTAAATGGTGTGGAATTTTCCCGACGTGCCCTGTTCCCAGAAAAATGCTCATAACTCCCTCACCGGAGGTCGGATCTGGACGATTTTTACGTCGTTGGAAAGCTTACTCGAGGAGCTTTCAAAACGGATCAGGACATTTCTGATTCCGAGGCCGTCTGGTGCCCCGAAAGGACACCGGAAGCCTTCGATCCTCATTTCTCGATCTCGGTGGTCGGTCTTTCGAAATCGCGTGGTGCGGATAAAATGCGCGTAACTCCCTCGTTACATGTCAGATTGGGTAGATTTTTACTTCATTGGAAGGGCGAGTCAGTGCTCTTCGAAATCCTTCAGGAAGCGTCGCATTCCGAGGCCGTTTGGGCCTCCAAAAGTGGGACGAGAGTAAATGGTGCGGAATTTTCCCGACGTGCCCTGTTCCCAGAAAAACGCTCATAACTCCCTCACCGGAGGTCGGATCTGGACGATTTTTACGTCGTTGGAAAGCTTACTCGAGGAGCTTTCAAAACGGATGAGGACATTTCTGATTCTGAGGGCGTCTGGTGCCCCGAAAGGACACCGGAAGCCTTCGATCCTCGTTTCTCGATCTCGGTGGTCGGTCTTTCGAAATCGCGTGGTGCGGATAAAATGCGCGTAACTCCCTCGTTACATGTCAGATTGGGTCGATTTTTACTTCATTGGAAAGGCGAGTCAGTGCTCTTCGAAATCCTTCAGGAAGCGTCGCATTCCGAGGCCGTTTGGGCCTCCAAAAGTAGGGCGAGAGTAAATGGTGTGGAATTTTCCTTACGTGCCCTGTTCCCAGAAAAACGCTCATAACTCCCTCACCGGAGGTCGGATCTGGACAATTTTTACGTCGTTGGAAAGCTTACTCGAGGAGCTTTCAAAACGGATGAGGACATTTCTGATTCTGAGGCCTTCTGGTGCCCTGAAAGGACACCGGAATCCTTCGATCCTCGTTTCTCGATCTCGGTGGTCGGTCTTTCGAAATCGCGTGGTGCGGATAAAACGTGCGTAACTCCCTCGTTACATGTCGGATTGGGTCGATTTTTACTTCATTGGAAAGGCGAGTCAGTGCTCTTCGAAATCCTTCAGGAAGCGTCACATTCCGAGGCCGTTTGGGCCTCCAAAAGTGGGGCGAGAGTAAATGGTGCGGAATTTTCCTGACGTGCCCTGTTCCCAGAAAAACGCTCATAACTCCCTCACCGGAGGTCGGATCTGGACGATTTTTACGTCGTTGGAAAGCTTACTCGAGGAGCTTTCAAAACGGATCAGGACATTTCTGATTCTGAGGCTGTCTGGTACCCTGAAAGGACACCAGAAACCTTCGATCCTCGTTTCTCGATCTCGGTGGTCGGTCTTTCGAAATCGCGTGGTGCGGATAAAATGCGCGTAACTCCCTCGTTACATGTCGGATTGGGTCGATTTTTACTTCATTGGAAAGGCGAGTCAGTGCTCTTCGAAATCCTTAAGGAAGCGTCGCATTCCGAGGCCGTTTGGGCCTCCAAAAGTGAGACGAGAGTAAATGGTACGGAATTTTTCCGACGTGCCCTGTTCCCAGAAAAACGCTCATAACTCCCTCACCGGAGGTCGGATCTGGACGATTTTTACGTCGTTGGAAAGCTTACTCGAGGAGCTTTCAAAACGGATCAGGAAATTTCTGATTCTGAGGGCGTCTGGTGCCCCGAAAGGACACCGGAAGCCTTCGATCCTCGTTTCTCGATCTCGGTGGTCGGTCTTTCGAAATCGCGTGGTGCGGATAAAACGCGCGTAACTCCCTCGTTACATGTCGGATTGGGTCGATTTTTACTTCATTGGAAAGGCGAGTCAGTGCTCTTCGAAATCCTTCAGGAAGCGTCGCATTCCGAGGCCTTTTGGGCTTCCAAAAGTGGGGCGAGAGTAAATGGTGCGGAATTTTCCCGACGTGCCCTGTTCCCAGGAAAATGCTCATAACTCCCTCAACGGAGGTCGGATCTAGACGATTTTTACGTCGTTGGAAAGATTACTCGAGGAGCTTTCAAAACGGATCAGGACATTTCTGATTCTGAGGCCGTCTGGTGCCCTGAAAGGGCACCGGAAGCCTTCGATCCTCATTTCTCGATCTCGGTGGTCGGTCTTTCGAAATCACGTGGTGCGGATAAAACGCGCGTAACTCCCTCGTTACATGTCGGATTGGCTCGATTTTTACTTCATTGGAAAGGCGAGTCAGTGCTCTTCGAAATCCTTCAGGAAGCGTCGCATTCCGAGGCCGTTTGGGCCTCCAAAAGTGGGACGAGAGTAAATGGTGCGGAATTTTCCCGACGTGCCCTGTTCCCAGAAAAACGCTCATAACTCCCTCACCGGAGGTCGGATCTGGACGATTTTTACGTCGTTGGAAAGCTTACTCGAGGAGCTTTCAAAACGGATAAGGACATTTTAGATTCCGAGTCCTTCTGGTGCCCCGAAAGGACACCGGAAGCCTTCGATCCTCGTTTCTCGATCTCGGTGGTCGGTCTTTCGAAATCGCGTGGTGCGGATAAAACGCGCGTAACTCCCTCGTTACATGTCGGATTGGCTCGATTTTTACTTCATTGGAAAGGCGAGTCAGTGCTCTTCGAAATTCTTCAGGAAGCGTCGTATTCCGAGGCCGTTTGGGCCTCCAAAAGTGGGACGAGAGTAAATGGTGCGGAATTTTCCCGACGTGCCCTGTTCCCAGAAAAACGCTCATAACTCCCTCACCGGAGGTCGGATCTGGACGATTTTTACGTCGTTGGAAAGCTTACTCGAGGAGCTTTCAAAACGGATCAGGACATTTCTGATTCCGAGACCGTCTCATGCCCTGAAAGGACACCGGAAGCCTTCGATCCTCGTTTCTCGATCTCATTGGTCGGTCTTTCGAAATCGCGTGGTGCGGATAAAATGCGCGTAACTCCCTCGTTACATGTCGGATTGGGTCGATTTTTACTTCATTGGAAAGGCGAGTCAGTGCTCTTCGAAATCCTTCAGGAAGCGTCGCATTCCGAGGCCGTTTGGGCCTCCAAAAGTAGGGCGAGAGTAAATGGTGTGGAATTTTCCTTACGTGCCCTGTTCCCAGAAAAACGCTCATAACTCCCTCACCGGAGGTCGGATCTGGACAATTTTTACGTCGTTGGAAAGCTTACTCGAGGAGCTTTCAAAACGGATGAGGACATTTCTGATTCTGAGGCCTTCTGGTGCCCTGAAAGGACACCGGAATCCTTCGATCCTCGTTTCTCGATCTCGGTGGTCGGTCTTTCGAAATCGCGTGGTGCGGATAAAACGTGCGTAACTCCCTCGTTACATGTCGGATTGGGTCGATTTTTACTTCATTAGAAAGGCGAGTCAGTGCTCTTCGAAATCCTTCAGGAAGCGTCACATTCCGAGGCCGTTTGAGCCTCCAAAAGTGGGGCGAGAGTAAATGGTGCGGAATTTTCCTGACGTGCCCTGTTCCCAGAAAAACGCTCATAACTCCCTCACCGGAGGTCGGATCTGGACAATTTTTACGTCGTTGGAAAGCTTACTCGAGGAGCTTTCAAAACGGATGAGGACATTTCTGATTCTGAGGCCTTCTGGTGCCCTGAAAGGACACCGGAATCCTTCGATCCTCGTTTCTCGATCTCGGTGGTCGGTCTTTCGAAATCGCGTGGTGCGGATAAAACGTGCGTAACTCCCTCGTTACATGTCGGATTGGGTCGATTTTTACTTCATTGGAAAGGCGAGTCAGTGCTCTTCGAAATCCTTCAGGAAGCGTCACATTCCGAGGCCGTTTGGGCCTCCAAAAGTGGGGCGAGAGTAAATGGTGCGGAATTTTCCTTACGTGCCCTGTTCCCAGAAAAACGCTCATAACTCCCTCACCGGAGGTCGGATCTGGACGATTTTTACGTCGTTGGAAAGCTTACTCGAGGAGCTTTCAAAACGGATCAGGACATTTCTGATTCTGAGGCTGTCTGGTGCCCCGAAAGGACACCAGAAACCTTCGATCCTCGTTTCTCGATCTCGGTGGTCGGTCTTTCGAAATCGCGTGGTGCGGATAAAACGCGCGTAACTCCCTCGTTACATGTCGGATTGGGTCGATTTTTACTTCATTGGAAAGGCGAGTCAGTGCTCTTCGAAATCCTTCAGGAAGCGTCGCATTCCGAGGCCGTTTGGGCCTCCAAAAGTGGGGCGAGAGTAAATGGTGCGGAATTTTCCCGACGTGCCCTGTTCCCAGAAAAACGCTCATAACTCCCTCACCGGAGGTCGGATCTGGACAATTTTTACGTCGTTGGAAAGCTTACTCGAGGAGCTTTCAAAACGGATGAGGACATTTCTGATTCTGAGGCCTTCTGGTGCCCTGAAAGGACACCGGAATCCTTCGATCCTCGTTTCTCGATCTCGGTGGTCGGTCTTTCGAAATCGCGTGGTGCGGATAAAACGTGCGTAACTCCCTCGTTACATGTCGGATTGGGTCGATTTTTACTTCATTGGAAAGGCGAGTCAGTGCTCTTCGAAATCCTTTAAGAAGCGTCACATTCCGAGGCCGTTTGGGCCTCCAAAAGTGGGGCGAGAGTAAATGGTGCGGAATTTTCCTGACGTGCCCTGTTCCCAGAAAAACGCTCATAACTCCCTCACCGGAGGTCGGATCTGGACAATTTTTACGTCGTTGGAAAGCTTACTCGAGGAGCTTTCAAAACGGATGAGGACATTTCTGATTCTGAGGCCTTCTGGTGCCCTGAAAGGACACCGGAATCCTTCGATCCTCGTTTCTCGATCTCGGTGGTCGGTCTTTCGAAATCGCGTGGTGCGGATAAAACGTGCGTAACTCCCTCGTTACATGTCGGATTGGGTCGATTTTTACTTCATTGGAAAGGCGAGTCAGTGCTCTTCGAAATCCTTTAGGAAGCGTCACATTCCGAGGCCGTTTGGGCCTCCAAAAGTGGGGCGAGAGTAAATGGTGCGGAATTTTCCTGACGTGCCCTGTTCCCAGAAAAACGCTCATAACTCCCTCACCGGAGGTCGGATCTGGACAATTTTTACGTCGTTGGAAAGCTTACTCGAGGAGCTTTCAAAACGGATCAGGACATTTCTGATTCTGAGGCCTTCTGGTGCCCTGAAAGGACACCGGAATCCTTCGATCCTCGTTTCTCGATCTCGGTGGTCGGTCTTTCGAAATCGCGTGGTGCGGATAAAACGTGCGTAACTCCCTCGTTACATGTCGGATTGGGTCGATTTTTACTTCATTGGAAAGGCGAGTCAGTGCTCTTCGAAATCCTTCAGGAAGCGTCACATTCCGAGGCCGTTTGGGCCTCCAAAAGTGGGGCGAGAGTAAATGGTGCGGAATTTTCCTGACGTGCCCTGTTCCCAGAAAAACGCTCATAACTCCCTCACCGGAGGTCGGATCTGGACAATTTTTACGTCGTTGGAAAGCTTACTCGAGGAGCTTTCAAAACGGATGAGGACATTTCTGATTCTGAGGCCTTCTGGTGCCCTGAAAGGACACCGGAATCCTTCGATCCTCGTTTCTCGATCTCGGTGGTCGGTCTTTCGAAATCGCGTGGTGCGGATAAAACGTGCGTAACTCCCTCGTTACATGTCGGATTGGGTCGATTTTTACTTCATTGGAAAGGCGAGTCAGTGCTCTTCGAAATCCTTCAGGAAGCGTCACATTCCGAGGCCGTTTGGGCCTCCAAAAGTGGGGCGAGAGTAAATGGTGCGGAATTTTCCTTACGTGCCCTGTTCCCAGAAAAACGCTCATAACTCCCTCACCGGAGGTCGGATCTGGACGATTTTTACGTCGTTGGAAAGCTTACTCGAGGAGCTTTCAAAACGGATCAGGACATTTCTGATTCTGAGGCTGTCTGGTGCCCCGAAAGGACACCAGAAACCTTCGATCCTCGTTTCTCGATCTCGGTGGTCGGTCTTTCGAAATCGCGTGGTGCGGATAAAACGCGCGTAACTCCCTCGTTACATGTCGGATTGGGTCGATTTTTACTTCATTGGAAAGGCGAGTCAGTGCTCTTCGAAATCCTTCAGGAAGCGTCGCATTCCGAGGCCGTTTGGGCCTCCAAAAGTGGGGCGAGAGTAAATGGTGCGGAATTTTCCCGACGTGCCCTGTTCCCAGAAAAACGCTCATAACTCCCTCACCGGAGGTCGGATCTGGACAATTTTTACGTCGTTGGAAAGCTTACTCGAGGAGCTTTCAAAACGGATGAGGACATTTCTGATTCTGAGGCCTTCTGGTGCCCTGAAAGGACACCGGAATCCTTCGATCCTCGTTTCTCGATCTCGGTGGTCGGTCTTTCGAAATCGCGTGGTGCGGATAAAACGTGCGTAACTCCCTCGTTACATGTCGGATTGGGTCGATTTTTACTTCATTGGAAAGGCGAGTCAGTGCTCTTCGAAATCCTTTAAGAAGCGTCACATTCCGAGGCCGTTTGGGCCTCCAAAAGTGGGGCGAGAGTAAATGGTGCGGAATTTTCCTGACGTGCCCTGTTCCCAGAAAAACGCTCATAACTCCCTCACCGGAGGTCGGATCTGGACAATTTTTACGTCGTTGGAAAGCTTACTCGAGGAGCTTTCAAAACGGATGAGGACATTTCTGATTCTGAGGCCTTCTGGTGCCCTGAAAGGACACCGGAATCCTTCGATCCTCGTTTCTCGATCTCGGTGGTCGGTCTTTCGAAATCGCGTGGTGCGGATAAAACGTGCGTAACTCCCTCGTTACATGTCGGATTGGGTCGATTTTTACTTCATTGGAAAGGCGAGTCAGTGCTCTTCGAAATCCTTTAGGAAGCGTCACATTCCGAGGCCGTTTGGGCCTCCAAAAGTGGGGCGAGAGTAAATGGTGCGGAATTTTCCTGACGTGCCCTGTTCCCAGAAAAACGCTCATAACTCCCTCACCGGAGGTCGGATCTGGACAATTTTTACGTCGTTGGAAAGCTTACTCGAGGAGCTTTCAAAACGGATCAGGACATTTCTGATTCTGAGGCCTTCTGGTGCCCTGAAAGGACACCGGAATCCTTCGATCCTCTTTTCTCGATCTCGGTGGTCGGTCTTTCGAAATCGCGTGGTGCGGATAAAACGTGCGTAACTCCCTCGTTACATGTCGGATTGGGTCGATTTTTACTTCATTGGAAAGGCGAGTCAGTGCTCTTCGAAATCCTTCAGGAAGCGTCACATTCCGAGGCCGTTTGGGCCTCCAAAAGTGGGGCGAGAGTAAATGGTGCGGAATTTTCCTGACGTGCCCTGTTCCCAGAAAAACGCTCATAACTCCCTCACCGGAGGTCGGATCTGGACGATTTTTACGTCGTTGGAAAGCTTACTCGAGGAGCTTTCAAAACGGATCAGGACATTTCTGATTCTGAGGCTGTCTGGTACCCTGAAAGGACACCAGAAACCTTCGATCCTCGTTTCTCGATCTCGGTGGTCGGTCTTTCGAAATCGCGTGGTGCGGATAAAATGCGCGTAACTCCCTCGTTACATGTCGGATTGGGTCGATTTTTACTTCATTGGAAAGGCGAGTCAGTGCTCTTCGAAATCCTTAAGGAAGCGTCGCATTCCGAGGCCGTTTGGGCCTCCAAAAGTGAGACGAGAGTAAATGGTACGGAATTTTTCCGACGTGCCCTGTTCCCAGAAAAACGCTCATAACTCCCTCACCGGAGGTCGGATCTGGACGATTTTTACGTCGTTGGAAAGCTTACTCGAGGAGCTTTCAAAACGGATCAGGAAATTTCTGATTCTGAGGGCGTCTGGTGCCCCGAAAGGACACCGGAAGCCTTCGATCCTCGTTTCTCGATCTCGGTGGTCGGTCTTTCGAAATCGCGTGGTGCGGATAAAACGCGCGTAACTCCCTCGTTACATGTCGGATTGGGTCGATTTTTACTTCATTGGAAAGGCGAGTCAGTGCTCTTCGAAATCCTTCAGGAAGCGTCGCATTCCGAGGCCTTTTGGGCTTCCAAAAGTGGGGCGAGAGTAAATGGTGCGGAATTTTCCCGACGTGCCCTGTTCCCAGGAAAATGCTCATAACTCCCTCAACGGAGGTCGGATCTAGACGATTTTTACGTCGTTGGAAAGATTACTCGAGGAGCTTTCAAAACGGATCAGGACATTTCTGATTCTGAGGCCGTCTGGTGCCCTGAAAGGGCACCGGAAGCCTTCGATCCTCATTTCTCGATCTCGGTGGTCGGTCTTTCGAAATCACGTGGTGCGGATAAAACGCGCGTAACTCCCTCGTTACATGTCGGATTGGCTCGATTTTTACTTCATTGGAAAGGCGAGTCAGTGCTCTTCGAAATCCTTCAGGAAGCGTCGCATTCCGAGGCCGTTTGGGCCTCCAAAAGTGGGACGAGAGTAAATGGTGCGGAATTTTCCCGACGTGCCCTGTTCCCAGAAAAACGCTCATAACTCCCTCACCGGAGGTCGGATCTGGACGATTTTTACGTCGTTGGAAAGCTTACTCGAGGAGCTTTCAAAACGGATAAGGACATTTTAGATTCCTAGTCCTTCTGGTGCCCCGAAAGGACACCGGAAGCCTTCGATCCTCGTTTCTCGATCTCGGTGGTCGGTCTTTCGAAATCGCGTGGTGCGGATAAAACGCGCGTAACTCCCTCGTTACATGTCGGATTGGCTCGATTTTTACTTCATTGGAAAGGCGAGTCAGTGCTCTTCGAAATTCTTCAGGAAGCGTCGTATTCCGAGGCCGTTTGGGCCTCCAAAAGTGGGACGAGAGTAAATGGTGCGGAATTTTCCCGACGTGCCCTGTTCCCAGAAAAACGCTCATAACTCCCTCACCGGAGGTCGGATCTGGACGATTTTTACGTCGTTGGAAAGCTTACTCGAGGAGCTTTCAAAACGGATCAGGACATTTCTGATTCCGAGACCGTCTCATGCCCTGAAAGGACACCGGAAGCCTTCGATCCTCGTTTCTCGATCTCATTGGTCGGTCTTTCGAAATCGCGTGGTGCGGATAAAATGCGCGTAACTCCCTCGTTACATGTCGGATTGGGTCGATTTTTACTTCATTGGAAAGGCGAGTCAGTGCTCTTCGAAATCCTTCAGGAAGCGTCGCATTCCGAGGCCGTTTGGGCCTCCAAAAGTAGGGCGAGAGTAAATGGTGTGGAATTTTCCTTACGTGCCCTGTTCCCAGAAAAACGCTCATAACTCCCTCACCGGAGGTCGGATCTGGACAATTTTTACGTCGTTGGAAAGCTTACTCGAGGAGCTTTCAAAACGGATGAGGACATTTCTGATTCTGAGGCCTTCTGGTGCCCTGAAAGGACACCGGAATCCTTCGATCCTCGTTTCTCGATCTCGGTGGTCGGTCTTTCGAAATCGCGTGGTGCGGATAAAACGTGCGTAACTCCCTCGTTACATGTCGGATTGGGTCGATTTTTACTTCATTAGAAAGGCGAGTCAGTGCTCTTCGAAATCCTTCAGGAAGCGTCACATTCCGAGGCCGTTTGGGCCTCCAAAAGTGGGGCGAGAGTAAATGGTGCGGAATTTTCCTGACGTGCCCTGTTCCCAGAAAAACGCTCATAACTCCCTCACCGGAGGTCGGATCTGGACAATTTTTACGTCGTTGGAAAGCTTACTCGAGGAGCTTTCAAAACGGATGAGGACATTTCTGATTCTGAGGCCTTCTGGTGCCCTGAAAGGACACCGGAATCCTTCGATCCTCGTTTCTCGATCTCGGTGGTCGGTCTTTCGAAATCGCGTGGTGCGGATAAAACGTGCGTAACTCCCTCGTTACATGTCGGATTGGGTCGATTTTTACTTCATTGGAAAGGCGAGTCAGTGCTCTTCGAAATCCTTCAGGAAGCGTCACATTCCGAGGCCGTTTGGGCCTCCAAAAGTGGGGCGAGAGTAAATGGTGCGGAATTTTCCTTACGTGCCCTGTTCCCAGAAAAACGCTCATAACTCCCTCACCGGAGGTCGGATCTGGACGATTTTTACGTCGTTGGAAAGCTTACTCGAGGAGCTTTCAAAACGGATCAGGACATTTCTGATTCTGAGGCTGTCTGGTGCCCCGAAAGGACACCAGAATCCTTCGATCCTCGTTTCTCGATCTCGGTGGTCGGTCTTTCGAAATCGCGTGGTGCGGATAAAATGCGCGTAACTCCCTCGTTACATGTCGGATTGGGTCGATTTTTACTTCATTGGAAAGGCGAGTCAGTGCTCTTCGAAATCCTTCAGGAAGCGTCGCATTCCGAGGCCGTTTGGGCCTCCAAAAGTGGGACGAGAGTAAATGGTACGGAATTTTTCCGACGTGCCCTGTTCCCAGAAAAACGCTCATAACTCCCTCACCGGAGGTCGGATCTGGACGATTTTTACGTCGTTGGAAAGCTTACTCGAGGAGATTTCAAAACGGATGAGGACATTTCTGATTCTGAGGCCTTCTGGTGCCCTGAAAGGACACCGGAAGCCTTCGATCCTCGTTTCTCGATCTCGGTGGTCGGTCTTTCGAAATCGCGTGGTGCGGATAAAACGCGCGTAACTCCCTCGTTACATGTCGGATTGGGTCGATTTTTACTTCATTGGAAAGGCGAGTCAGTGCTCTTCGAAATCCTTCAGGAAGCGTCGCATTCCGAGGCCGTTTGGGCCTCCAAAAGTGGGGCGAGAGTAAATGGTGTGGAATTTTCCCGACGTGCCCTGTTCCCAGAAAAATGCTCATAACTCCCTCACCGGAGGTCGGATCTGGACGATTTTTACGTCGTTGGAAAGCTTACTCGAGGAGCTTTCAAAACGGATCAGGACATTTCTGATTCCGAGGCCGTCTGGTGCCCCGAAAGGACACCGGAAGCCTTCGATCCTCATTTCTCGATCTCGGTGGTCGGTCTTTCGAAATCGCGTGGTGCGGATAAAATGCGCGTAACTCCCTCGTTACATGTCAGATTGGGTAGATTTTTACTTCATTGGAAAGGCGAGTCAGTGCTCTTCGAAATCCTTCAGGAAGCGTCGCATTCCGAGGCCGTTTGGGCCTCCAAAAGTGGGACGAGAGTAAATGGTGCGGAATTTTCCCGACGTGCCCTGTTCCCAGAAAAACGCTCATAACTCCCTCACCGGAGGTCGGATCTGGACGATTTTTACGTCGTTGGAAAGCTTACTCGAGGAGCTTTCAAAACGGATGAGGACATTTCTGATTCTGAGGGCGTCTGGTGCCCCGAAAGGACACCGGAAGCCTTCGATCCTCGTTTCTCGATCTCGGTGGTCGGTCTTTCGAAATCGCGTGGTGCGGATAAAATGCGCGTAACTCCCTCGTTACATGTCAGATTGGGTCGATTTTTACTTCATTGGAAAGGCGAGTCAGTGCTCTTCGAAATCCTTCAGGAAGCGTCGCATTCCGAGGCCGTTTGGGCCTCCAAAAGTAGGGCGAGAGTAAATGGTGTGGAATTTTCCTTACGTGCCCTGTTCCCAGAAAAACGCTCATAACTCCCTCACCGGAGGTCGGATCTGGACAATTTTTACGTCGTTGGAAAGCTTACTCGAGGAGCTTTCAAAACGGATGAGGACATTTCTGATTCTGAGGCCTTCTGGTGCCCTGAAAGGACACCGGAATCCTTCGATCCTCGTTTCTCGATCTCGGTGGTCGGTCTTTCGAAATCGCGTGGTGCGGATAAAACGTGCGTAACTCCCTCGTTACATGTCGGATTGGGTCGATTTTTACTTCATTGGAAAGGCGAGTCAGTGCTCTTCGAAATCCTTCAGGAAGCGTCACATTCCGAGGCCGTTTGGGCCTCCAAAAGTGGGGCGAGAGTAAATGGTGCGGAATTTTCCTGACGTGCCCTGTTCCCAGAAAAACGCTCATAACTCCCTCACCGGAGGTCGGATCTGGACGATTTTTACGTCGTTGGAAAGCTTACTCGAGGAGCTTTCAAAACGGATCAGGACATTTCTGATTCTGAGGCTGTCTGGTACCCTGAAAGGACACCAGAAACCTTCGATCCTCGTTTCTCGATCTCGGTGGTCGGTCTTTCGAAATCGCGTGGTGCGGATAAAATGCGCGTAACTCCCTCGTTACATGTCGGATTGGGTCGATTTTTACTTCATTGGAAAGGCGAGTCAGTGCTCTTCGAAATCCTTAAGGAAGCGTCGCATTCCGAGGCCGTTTGGGCCTCCAAAAGTGAGACGAGAGTAAATGGTACGGAATTTTTCCGACGTGCCCTGTTCCCAGAAAAACGCTCATAACTCCCTCACCGGAGGTCGGATCTGGACGATTTTTACGTCGTTGGAAAGCTTACTCGAGGAGCTTTCAAAACGGATCAGGACATTTCTGATTCTGAGGCCTTCTGGTGCCCTGAAAGGACACCGGAAGCCTTCGATCCTCGTTTCTCGATCTCGGTGGTCGGTCTTTCGAAATCGCGTGGTGCGGATAAAACGCGCGTAACTCCCTCGTTACATGTCGGATTGGGTCGATTTTTACTTCATTGGAAAGGCGAGTCAGTGCTCTTCGAAATCCTTCAGGAAGCGTCGCATTCCGAGGCCGTTTGGGCCGACAAAAGTGGGGCGAGAGTAAATGGTACGGAATTTTCCCGACGTGCCCTGTTCCCAGAAAAATGCTCATAACTCCCTCACTGGAGGTCGGATCTGGACGATTTTTACGTCTTTGGAAATCTTACTCGAGGAGCTTTCAAAACGGATGAGGACATTTCTGATTCCGAGGCCGTCTGGTGCCCTGAAAGGACACCGAAACCCTTCGATCCTCGTTTCTCGATCTCGGTGGTCGGTCTTTCAAAATCGCGTGGTGCGGATAAAACGCGCGTAACTCCCTCGTTACATGTCGGATTGGGTCGATTTTTACTTCATTGGAAAGGCGAGTCAGTGCTCTTCGAAATCCTTCAGGAAGCGTCGCATTCTGAGGCCGTTTGGGCCTCCAAAAGTGGGGCGAGAGTAAATGGTGCGGAATTTTCCCGACGTGCCCTGTTCCCAGGAAAATGCTCATAACTCCCTCAACGGAGGTCGGATCTGGACGATTTTTACGTCGTTGGAAAGATTACTCGAGGAGCTTTCAAAACGGATCAGGACATTTCTGATTCTGAGGCCGTCTGGTGCCCTGAAAGGGCACCGGAAGCCTTCGATCCTCATTTCTCGATCTCGGTGGTCGGTCTTTCGAAATCACGTGGTGCGGATAAAACGCGCGTAACTCCCTCGTTACATGTCGGATTGGCTCGATTTTTACTTCATTGGAAAGGCGAGTCAGTGCTCTTCGAAATCCTTCAGGAAGCGTCGCATTCCGAGGCCGTTTGGGCCTCCAAAAGTGGGACGAGAGTAAATGGTGCGGAATTTTCCCGACGTGCCCTGTTCCCAGAAAAACGCTCATAACTCCCTCACCGGAGGTCGGATCTGGACGATTTTTACGTCGTTGGAAAGCTTACTCGAGGAGATTTCAAAACGGATGAGGACATTTCTGATTCTGAGGCCTTCTGGTGCCCTGAAAGGACACCGGAAGCCTTCGATCCTCGTTTCTCGATCTCGGTGGTCGGTCTTTCGAAATCGCGTGGTGCGGATAAAACGCGCGTAACTCCCTCGTTACATGTCGGATTGGGTCGATTTTTACTTCATTGGAAAGGCGAGTCAGTGCTCTTCGAAATCCTTCAGGAAGCGTCGCATTCCGAGGCCGTTTGGGCCTCCAAAAGTGGGGCGAGAGTAAATGGTGTGGAATTTTCCCGACGTGCCCTGTTCCCAGAAAAATGCTCATAACTCCCTCACCGGAGGTCGGATCTGGACGATTTTTACGTCGTTGGAAAGCTTACTCGAGGATCTTTCAAAACGGATCAGGACATTTCTGATTCCGAGGCCGTCTGGTGCCCCGAAAGGACACCGGAAGCCTTCGATCCTCATTTCTCGATCTCGGTGGTCGGTCTTTCGAAATCGCGTGGTGCGGATAAAATGCGCGTAACTCCCTCGTTACATGTCAGATTGGGTAGATTTTTACTTCATTGGAAAGGCGAGTCAGTGCTCTTCGAAATCCTTCAGGAAGCGTCGCATTCCGAGGCCGTTTGGGCCTCCAAAAGTGGGACGAGAGTAAATGGTGTGGAATTTTCCCGACGTGCCCTGTTCCCAGAAAAACGCTCATAACTCGCTCACCGGAGGTCGGATCTGGACGATTTTTACGTCGTTGGAAAGCTTACTCGAGGAGCTTTCAAAACGGATCAGGACATTTTAGATTCCGAGTCCGTCTGGTGCCCCGAAAGGACACCGGAAGCCTTCGATCCTCGTTTCTCGATCTCGGTGGTCGGTCTTTCGAAATCGCGTGGTGCGGATAAAACGCGCGTAACTCCCTCGTTACATGTCGGATTGGCTCGATTTTTACTTCATTGGAAAGGCGAGTCAGTGCTCTTCGAAATTCTTCAGGAAGCGTCGTATTCCGAGGCCGTTTGGGCCTCCAAAAGTGGGACGAGAGTAAATGGTGCGGAATTTTCCCGACGTGCCCTGTTCCCAGAAAAATGCTCATAACTCCCTCACCGGAGGTCGGATCTGGACGATTTTTACGTCGTTGGAAAGCTTACTCGAGGAGCTTTCAAAACGGATCAGGACATTTCTGATTCCGAGACCGTCTCATGCCCTGAAAGGACACCGAAAGCCTTCGATCCTCGTTTCTCGATCTCATTGGTCGGTCTTTCGAAATCGCGTGGTGCGGATAAAATGCGCGTAACTCCCTCGTTACATGTCGGATTGGGTCGATTTTTACTTCATTGGAAAGGCGAGTCAGTGCTCTTCGAAATCCTTCAGGAAGCGTCGCATTCCGAGGCCGTTTGGGCCTCCAAAAGTAGGGCGAGAGTAAATGGTGTGGAATTTTCCTTACGTGCCCTGTTCCCAGAAAAACGCTCATAACTCCCTCACCGGAGGTCGGATCTGGACAATTTTTACGTCGTTGGAAAGCTTACTCGAGGAGCTTTCAAAACGGATGAGGACATTTCTGATTCTGAGGCCTTCTGGTGCCCTGAAAGGACACCGGAAGCCTTCGATCCTCGTTTCTCGATCTCGGTGGTCGGTCTTTCGAAATCGCGTGGTGCGGATAAAACGCGCGTAACTCCCTCGTTACATGTCGGATTGGGTCGATTTTTACTTCATTGGAAAGGCGAGTCAGTGCTCTTCGAAATCCTTCAGGAAGCGTCGCATTCCGAGGCCGTTTGGGCCTCCAAAAGTGGGGCGAGAGTAAATGGTGTGGAATTTTCCCGACGTGCCCTGTTCCCAGAAAAACGCTCATAACTCCCTCATCGGAGGTCGGATCTGGACAATTTTTACGTCGTTGGAAAGCTTACTCGAGGAGCTTTCAAAACGGATGAGGACATTTCTGATTCTGAGGCCTTCTGGTGCCCTGAAAGGACACCGGAATCCTTCGATCCTCGTTTCTCGATCTCGGTGGTCGGTCTTTCGAAATCGCGTGGTGCGGATAAAACGTGCGTAACTCCCTCGTTACATGTCGGATTGGGTCGATTTTAACTTCATTGGAAAGGCGAGTCAGTGCTCTTCGAAATCCTTCAGGAAGCGTCGCATTCCGAGGCCGTTTGGGCCTCCAAAAGTGGGGCGAGAGTAAATGGTGTGGAATTTTCCCGACGTGCCCTGTTCCCAGAAAAATGCTCATAACTCCCTCACCGGAGGTCGGATCTGGACGATTTTTACGTCGTTGGAAAGCTTACTCGAGGAGCTTTCAAAACGGATCAGGACATTTCTGATTCTGAGGTCGTATGGTGCCCCGAAAGGACACCGGAAGGCTTCGATCCTTGTTTCTCGATCTCGGTGGTCGGTCTTTCGAAATCGCGTGGTGCGGATAAAACGCGCGTAACTCCCTCGTTACATGTCGGATTGGGTCGATTTTTACTTCATTGGAAAGGCGAGTCAGTGCTCTTCGAAATCCTTCAGGAAGCGTCGCATTCCGAGGCCGTTTGGGCCTCCAAAAGTGGGGCGAGAGTAAATGGTACGGAATTTTCCCGACGTGCCCTGTTCCCAGAAAAATGCTCATAACTCCCTCACTGGAGGTCGGATCTGGACGATTTTTACGTCTTTGGAAATCTTACTCGAGGAGCTTTCAAAACGGATGAGGACATTTCTGATTCCGAGGCCGTCTGGTGCCCTGAAAGGACACCGAAACCCTTCGATCCTCGTTTCTCGATCTCGGTGGTCGGTCTTTCAAAATCGCGTGGTGCGGATAAAACGCGCGTAACTCCCTCGTTACATGTCGGATTGGGTCGATTTTTACTTCATTGGAAAGGCGAGTCAGTGCTCTTCGAAATCCTTCAGGAAGCGTCGCATTCTGAGGCCGTTTGGGCCTCTAAAAGTGGGGCGAGAGTAAATGGTGCGGAATTTTCCCGACGTGCCCTGTTCCCAGGAAAATGCTCATAACTCCCTCAACGGAGGTCGGATCTGGACGATTTTTACGTCGTTGGAAAGATTACTCGAGGAGCTTTCAAAACGGATCAGGACATTTCTGATTCTAAGGCCGTCTGGTGCCCTGAAAGGGCACCGGAAGCCTTCGATCCTCATTTCTAGATCTCGGTGGTCGGTCTTTCGAAATCACGTGGTGCGGATAAAACGCGCGTAACTCCCTCGTTACATGTCGGATTGGCTCGATTTTTACTTCATTGGAAAGGCGAGTCAGTGCTCTTCGAAATCCTTCAGGAAGCGTCGCATTCCGAGGCCGTTTGGGCCTCCAAAAGTGGGACGAGAGTAAATGGTGCGGAATTTTCCCGACGTGCCCTGTTCCCAGAAAAACGCTCATAACTCGCTCACCGGAGGTCGGATCTGGACGATTTTTACGTCGTTGGAAAGCTTACTCGAGGAGCTTTCAAAACGGATCAGGACATTTTAGATTCCGAGTCCGTCTGATGCCCCGAAAGGACACCGGAAGCCTTCGATCCTCGTTTCTCGATCTCGGTGGTCGGTCTTTCGAAATCGCGTGGTGCGGATAAAACGCGCGTAACTCCCTCGTTACATGTCGGATTGGCTCGATTTTTACTTCATTGGAAAGGCGAGTCAGTGCTCTTCGAAATTCTTCAGGAAGCGTCGTATTCCGAGGCCGTTTGGGCCTCCAAAAGTGGGACGAGAGTAAATGGTGCGGAATTTTCCCGACGTGCCCTGTTCCCAGAAAAATGCTCATAACTCCCTCACCGGAGGTCGGATCTGGACGATTTTTACGTCGTTGGAAAGCTTACTCGAGGAGCTTTCAAAACGGATCAGGACATT
The DNA here is from genome assembly GCA_037074715.1 of Magnolia kwangsiensis. Lineage (NCBI taxonomy): Eukaryota > Viridiplantae > Streptophyta > Magnoliopsida > Magnoliales > Magnoliaceae > Magnolia > Magnolia kwangsiensis. The sequence continues at coordinate 699,692 of CM073583.1, forward strand.
TCTGATTCCGAGACCGTCTCATGCCCTGAAAGGACACCGGAAGCCTTCGATCCTCGTTTCTCGATCTCATTGGTCGGTCTTTCGAAATCGCGTGGTGCGGATAAAATGCGCGTAACTCCCTCGTTACATGTCGGATTGGGTCGATTTTTACTTCATTGGAAAGGCGAGTCAGTGCTCTTCGAAATCCTTCAGGAAGTGTCGCATTCCGAGGCCGTTTGGGCCTCCAAAAGTAGGGCGAGAGTAAATGGTGTGGAATTTTCCTTACGTGCCCTGTTCCCAGAAAAACGCTCATAACTCCCTCACCGGAGGTCGGATCTGGACAATTTTTACGTCGTTGGAAAGCTTACTCGAGGAGCTTTCAAAACGGATGAGGACATTTCTGATTCTGAGGCCTTCTGGTGCCCTGAAAGGACACCGGAAGCCTTCGATCCTCGTTTCTCGATCTCGGTGGTCGGTCTTTCGAAATCGCGTGGTGCGGATAAAACGCGCGTAACTCCCTCGTTACATGTCGGATTGGGTCGATTTTTACTTCATTGGAAAGGCGAGTCAGTGCTCTTCGAAATCCTTCAGGAAGCGTCGCATTCCGAGGCCGTTTGGGCCTCCAAAAGTGGGGCGAGAGTAAATGGTGCGGAATTTTCCCGACGTGCCCTGTTCCCAGAAAAACGCTCATAACTCCCTCACCGGAGGTCGGATCTGGACAATTTTTACGTCGTTGGAAAGCTTACTCGAGGAGCTTTCAAAACGGATGAGGACATTTCTGATTCTGAGGCCTTCTGGTGCCCTGAAAGGACACCGGAATCCTTCGATCCTCGTTTCTCGATCTCGGTGGTCGGTCTTTCGAAATCGCGTGGTGCGGATAAAACGTGCGTAACTCCCTCGTTACATGTCGGATTGGGTCGATTTTTACTTCATTGGAAAGGCGAGTCAGTGCTCTTCGAAATCCTTTAAGAAGCGTCACATTCCGAGGCCGTTTGGGCCTCCAAAAGTGGGGCGAGAGTAAATGGTACGGAATTTTCCTGACGTGCCCTGTTCCCAGAAAAACGCTCATAACTCCCTCACCGGAGGTCGGATCTGGACAATTTTTACGTCGTTGGAAAGCTTACTCGAGGAGCTTTCAAAACGGATGAGGACATTTCTGATTCTGAGGCCTTCTGGTGCCCTGAAAGGACACCGGAATCCTTCGATCCTCGTTTCTCGATCTCGGTGGTCGGTCTTTCGAAATCGCGTGGTGCGGATAAAACGTGCGTAACTCCCTCGTTACATGTCGGATTGGGTCGATTTTTACTTCATTGGAAAGGCGAGTCAGTGCTCTTCGAAATCCTTCAGGAAGCGTCACATTCTGAGGCCGTTTGGGCCTCCAAAAGTGGGGCGAGAGTAAATGGTGCGGAATTTTCCTGACGTGCCCTGTTCCCAGAAAAACGCTCATAACTCCCTCACCGGAGGTCGGATCTGGACGATTTTTACGTCGTTGGAAAGCTTACTCGAGGAGCTTTCAAAACGGATCAGGACATTTCTGATTCTGAGGCTGTCTGGTGCCCCGAAAGGACACCAGAAACCTTCGATCCTCGTTTCTCGATCTCGGTGGTCGGTCTTTCGAAATCGCGTGGTGCGGATAAAATGCGCGTAACTCCCTCGTTACATGTCGGATTGGGTCGATTTTTACTTCATTGGAAAGGCGAGTCAGTGCTCTTCGAAATCCTTCAGGAAGCGTCGCATTCCGAGGCCGTTTGGGCCTCCAAAAGTGGGACGAGAGTAAATGGTACGGAATTTTTCCGACGTGCCCTGTTCCCAGAAAAACGCTCATAACTCCCTCACCGGAGGTCGGATCTGGACGATTTTTACGTCGTTGGAAAGCTTACTCAAGGAGATTTCAAAACGGATGAGGACATTTCTGATTCTGAGGCCTTCTGGTGCCCTGAAAGGACACCGGAAGCCTTCGATCCTCGTTTCTCGATCTCGGTGGTCGGTCTTTCGAAATCGCGTGGTGCGGATAAAACGCGCGTAACTCCCTCGTTACATGTCGGATTGGGTCGATTTTTACTTCATTGGAAAGGCGAGTCAGTGCTCTTCGAAATCCTTCAGGAAGCGTCACATTCCGAGGCCGTTTGGGCCTCCAAAAGTGGGACGAGAGTAAATGGTGCGGAATTTTCCCGACGTGCCCTGTTCCCAGAAAAATGCTCATAACTCCCTCACCGGAGGTCGGATCTGGACGATTTTTACGTCGTTGGAAAGCTTACTCGAGGAGCTTTCAAAACGGATCAGGACATTTCTGATTCCGAGACCGTCTCCTGCCCTGAAAGGACACCGGAAGCCTTCGATCCTCGTTTCTCGATCTCATTGGTCGGTCTTTCGAAATCGCGTGGTGCGGATAAAATGCGCGTAACTCCCTCGTTACATGTCAGATTGGGTAGATTTTTACTTCATTGGAAAGGCGAGTCAGTGCTCTTCGAAATCCTTCAGGAAGCGTCGCATTCCGAGGCCGTTTGGGCCTCCAAAAGTGGGACGAGAGTAAATGGTGCGGAATTTTCCCGACGTGCCCTGTTCCCAGAAAAACGCTCATAACTCCCTCACCGGAGGTCGGATCTGGACGATTTTTACGTCGTTGGAAAGCTTACTCGAGGAGCTTTCAAAACGGATCAGGACATTTCTGATTCTGAGGCTGTCTGGTGCATCGAAAGGACACCGGAAGCCTTCGATCCTCGTTTCTCGATCTCGGTGGTCGGTCTTTCGAAATCGCGTGGTGCGGATAAAACGCGCGTAACTCCCTCGTTACATGTCGGATTGGGTCGATTTTTACTTCATTGGAAAGCCGAGTCAGTGCTCTTCGAAATCCTTCAGGAAGCGTCGCATTCCGAGGCCGTTTGGGCCTCCAAAAGTGGGGCGAGAGTAAATGGTACGGAATTTTCCCGACGTGCCCTGTTCCCAGAAAAATGCTCATAACTCCCTCACTGGAGGTCGGATCTGGACGATTTTTACGTCTTTGGAAATCTTACTCGAGGAGCTTTCAAAACGGATGAGGACATTTCTGATTCCGAGGCCGTCTGGTGCCCTGAAAGGACACCGAAACCCTTCGATCCTCGTTTCTCGATCTCGGTGGTCGGTCTTTCAAAATCGCGTGGTGCGGATAAAACGCGCGTAACTCCCTCGTTACATGTCGGATTGGGTCGATTTTTACTTCATTGGAAAGGCGAGTCAGTGCTCTTCGAAATCCTTCAGGAAGCGTCGCATTCTGAGGCCGTTTGGGCCTCCAAAAGTGGGGCGAGAGTAAATGGTGCGGAATTTTCCCGACGTGCCCTGTTCCCAGGAAAATGCTCATAACTCCCTCAACGGAGGTCGGATCTGGACGATTTTTACGTCGTTGGAAAGATTACTCGAGGAGCTTTCAAAACGGATCAGGACATTTCTGATTCTGAGGCCGTCTGGTGCCCTGAAAGGGCACCGGAAGCCTTCGATCCTCATTTCTCGATCTCGGTGGTCGGTCTTTCGAAATCACGTGGTGCGGATAAAACGCGCGTAACTCCCTCGTTACATGTCGGATTGGCTCGATTTTTACTTCATTGGAAAGGCGAGTCAGTGCTCTTCGAAATCCTTCAGGAAGCGTCGCATTCCGAGGCCGTTTGGGCCTCCAAAAGTGGGACGAGAGTAAATGGTGCGGAATTTTTCCGACGTGCCCTGTTCCCAGAAAAACGCTCATAACTCGCTCACCGGAGGTCGGATCTGGACGATTTTTACGTCGTTGGAAAGCTTACTCGAGGAGCTTTCAAAACGGATCAGGACATTTTAGATTCCGAGTCCGTATGGTGCCCCGAAAGGACACCGGAAGCCTTCGATCCTCGTTTCTCGATCTCGGTGGTCGGTCTTTCGAAATCGCGTGGTGCGGATAAAACGCGCGTAACTCCCTCGTTACATGTCGGATTGGCTCGATTTTTACTTCATTGGAAAGGCGAGTCAGTGCTCTTCGAAATTCTTCAGGAAGCGTCGTATTCCGAGGCCGTTTGGGCCTCCAAAAGTGGGACGAGAGTAAATGGTGCGGAATTTTCCCGACGTGCCCTGTTCCCAGAAAAATGCTCATAACTCCCTCACCGGAGGTCGGATCTGGACGATTTTTACGTCGTTGGAAAGCTTACTCGAGGAGCTTTCAAAACGGATCAGGACATTTCTGATTCCGAGACCGTCTCATGCCCTGAAAGGACACCGGAAGCCTTCGATCCTCGTTTCTCGATCTCATTGGTCGGTCTTTCGAAATCGCGTGGTGCGGATAAAATGCGCGTAACTCCCTCGTTACATGTCGGATTGGGTCGATTTTTACTTCATTGGAAAGGCGAGTCAGTGCTCTTCGAAATCCTTCAGGAAGTGTCGCATTCCGAGGCCGTTTGGGCCTCCAAAAGTAGGGCGAGAGTAAATGGTGTGGAATTTTCCTTACGTGCCCTGTTCCCAGAAAAACGCTCATAACTCCCTCACCGGAGGTCGGATCTGGACAATTTTTACGTCGTTGGAAAGCTTACTCGAGGAGCTTTCAAAACGGATGAGGACATTTCTGATTCTGAGGCCTTCTGGTGCCCTGAAAGGACACCGGAAGCCTTCGATCCTCGTTTCTCGATCTCGGTGGTCGGTCTTTCGAAATCGCGTGGTGCGGATAAAACGCGCGTAACTCCCTCGTTACATGTCGGATTGGGTCGATTTTTACTTCATTGGAAAGGCGAGTCAGTGCTCTTCGAAATCCTTCAGGAAGCGTCGCATTCCGAGGCCGTTTGGGCCTCCAAAAGTGGGGCGAGAGTAAATGGTGCGGAATTTTCCCGACGTGCCCTGTTCCCAGAAAAACGCTCATAACTCCCTCACCGGAGGTCGGATCTGGACAATTTTTACGTCGTTGGAAAGCTTACTCGAGGAGCTTTCAAAACGGATGAGGACATTTCTGATTCTGAGGCCTTCTGGTGCCCTGAAAGGACACCGGAATCCTTCGATCCTCGTTTCTCGATCTCGGTGGTCGGTCTTTCGAAATCGCGTGGTGCGGATAAAACGTGCGTAACTCCCTCGTTACATGTCGGATTGGGTCGATTTTTACTTCATTGGAAAGGCGAGTCAGTGCTCTTCGAAATCCTTTAAGAAGCGTCACATTCCGAGGCCGTTTGGGCCTCCAAAAGTGGGGCGAAAGTAAATGGTACGGAATTTTCCTGACGTGCCCTGTTCCCAGAAAAACGCTCATAACTCCCTCACCGGAGGTCGGATCTGGACAATTTTTACGTCGTTGGAAAGCTTACTCGAGGAGCTTTCAAAACGGATGAGGACATTTCTGATTCTGAGGCCTTCTGGTGCCCTGAAAGGACACCGGAATCCTTCGATCCTCGTTTCTCGATCTCGGTGGTCGGTCTTTCGAAATCGCGTGGTGCGGATAAAACGTGCGTAACTCCCTCGTTACATGTCGGATTGGGTCGATTTTTACTTCATTGGAAAGGCGAGTCAGTGCTCTTCGAAATCCTTCAGGAAGCGTCACATTCTGAGGCCGTTTGGGCCTCCAAAAGTGGGGCGAGAGTAAATGGTGCGGAATTTTCCTGACGTGCCCTGTTCCCAGAAAAACGCTCATAACTCCCTCACCGGAGGTCGGATCTGGACGATTTTTACGTCGTTGGAAAGCTTACTCGAGGAGCTTTCAAAACGGATCAGGACATTTCTGATTCTGAGGCTGTCTGGTGCCCCGAAAGGACACCAGAAACCTTCGATCCTCGTTTCTCGATCTCGGTGGTCGGTCTTTCGAAATCGCGTGGTGCGGATAAAATGCGCGTAACTCCCTCGTTACATGTCGGATTGGGTCGATTTTTACTTCATTGGAAAGGCGAGTCAGTGCTCTTCGAAATCCTTCAGGAAGCGTCGCATTCCGAGGCCGTTTGGGCCTCCAAAAGTGGGACGAGAGTAAATGGTACGGAATTTTTCCGACGTGCCCTGTTCCCAGAAAAACGCTCATAACTCCCTCACCGGAGGTCGGATCTGGACGATTTTTACGTCGTTGGAAAGCTTACTCAAGGAGATTTCAAAACGGATGAGGACATTTCTGATTCTGAGGCCTTCTGGTGCCCTGAAAGGACACCGGAAGCCTTCGATCCTCGTTTCTCGATCTCGGTGGTCGGTCTTTCGAAATCGCGTGGTGCGGATAAAACGCGCGTAACTCCCTCGTTACATGTCGGATTGGGTCGATTTTTACTTCATTGGAAAGGCGAGTCAGTGCTCTTCGAAATCCTTCAGGAAGCGTCACATTCCGAGGCCGTTTGGGCCTCCAAAAGTGGGACGAGAGTAAATGGTGCGGAATTTTCCCGACGTGCCCTGTTCCCAGAAAAATGCTCATAACTCCCTCACCGGAGGTCGGATCTGGACGATTTTTACGTCGTTGGAAAGCTTACTCGAGGAGCTTTCAAAACGGATCAGGACATTTCTGATTCCGAGACCGTCTCCTGCCCTGAAAGGACACCGGAAGCCTTCGATCCTCGTTTCTCGATCTCATTGGTCGGTCTTTCGAAATCGCGTGGTGCGGATAAAATGCGCGTAACTCCCTCGTTACATGTCAGATTGGGTAGATTTTTACTTCATTGGAAAGGCGAGTCAGTGCTCTTCGAAATCCTTCAGGAAGCGTCGCATTCCGAGGCCGTTTGGGCCTCCAAAAGTGGGACGAGAGTAAATGGTGCGGAATTTTCCCGACGTGCCCTGTTCCCAGAAAAACGCTCATAACTCCCTCACCGGAGGTCGGATCTGGACGATTTTTACGTCGTTGGAAAGCTTACTCGAGGAGCTTTCAAAACGGATCAGGACATTTCTGATTCTGAGGCTGTCTGGTGCATCGAAAGGACACCGGAAGCCTTCGATCCTCGTTTCTCGATCTCGGTGGTCGGTCTTTCGAAATCGCGTGGTGCGGATAAAACGCGCGTAACTCCCTCGTTACATGTCGGATTGGGTCGATTTTTACTTCATTGGAAAGCCGAGTCAGTGCTCTTCGAAATCCTTCAGGAAGCGTCGCATTCCGAGGCCGTTTGGGCCTCCAAAAGTGGGGCGAGAGTAAATGGTACGGAATTTTCCCGACGTGCCCTGTTCCCAGAAAAATGCTCATAACTCCCTCACTGGAGGTCGGATCTGGACGATTTTTACGTCTTTGGAAATCTTACTCGAGGAGCTTTCAAAACGGATGAGGACATTTCTGATTCCGAGGCCGTCTGGTGCCCTGAAAGGACACCGAAACCCTTCGATCCTCGTTTCTCGATCTCGGTGGTCGGTCTTTCAAAATCGCGTGGTGCGGATAAAACGCGCGTAACTCCCTCGTTACATGTCGGATTGGGTCGATTTTTACTTCATTGGAAAGGCGAGTCAGTGCTCTTCGAAATCCTTCAGGAAGCGTCGCATTCTGAGGCCGTTTGGGCCTCCAAAAGTGGGGCGAGAGTAAATGGTGCGGAATTTTCCCGACGTGCCCTGTTCCCAGGAAAATGCTCATAACTCCCTCAACGGAGGTCGGATCTGGACGATTTTTACGTCGTTGGAAAGATTACTCGAGGAGCTTTCAAAACGGATCAGGACATTTCTGATTCTGAGGCCGTCTGGTGCCCTGAAAGGGCACCGGAAGCCTTCGATCCTCATTTCTCGATCTCGGTGGTCGGTCTTTCGAAATCACGTGGTGCGGATAAAACGCGCGTAACTCCCTCGTTACATGTCGGATTGGCTCGATTTTTACTTCATTGGAAAGGCGAGTCAGTGCTCTTCGAAATCCTTCAGGAAGCGTCGCATTCCGAGGCCGTTTGGGCCTCCAAAAGTGGGACGAGAGTAAATGGTGCGGAATTTTTCCGACGTGCCCTGTTCCCAGAAAAACGCTCATAACTCGCTCACCGGAGGTCGGATCTGGACGATTTTTACGTCGTTGGAAAGCTTACTCGAGGAGCTTTCAAAACGGATCAGGACATTTTAGATTCCGAGTCCGTATGGTGCCCCGAAAGGACACCGGAAGCCTTCGATCCTCGTTTCTCGATCTCGGTGGTCGGTCTTTCGAAATCGCGTGGTGCGGATAAAACGCGCGTAACTCCCTCGTTACATGTCGGATTGGCTCGATTTTTACTTCATTGGAAAGACGAGTCAGTGCTCTTCGAAATTCTTCAGGAAGCGTCGTATTCCGAGGCCGTTTGGGCCTCCAAAAGTGGGACGAGAGTAAATGGTGCGAAATTTTCCCGACGTGCCCTGTTCCCAGAAAAATGCTCATAACTCCCTCACCGGAGGTCGGATCTGGACGATTTTTACGTCGTTGGAAAGCTTACTCGAGGAGCTTTCAAAACGGATCAGGACATTTCTGATTCCGAGACCGTCTCATGCCCTGAAAGGACACCGGAAGCCTTCGATCCTCGTTTCTCGATCTCATTGGTCGGTCTTTCGAAATCGCGTGGTGCGGATAAAATGCGCGTAACTCCCTCGTTACATGTCGGATTGGGTCGATTTTTACTTCATTGGAAAGGCGAGTCAGTGCTCTTCGAAATCCTTCAGGAAGCGTCGCATTCCGAGGCCGTTTGGGCCTCCAAAAGTAGGGCGAGAGTAAATGGTGTGGAATTTTCCTTACGTGCCCTGTTCCCAGAAAAATGCTCATAACTCCCTCACCGGAGGTCGGATCTGGACAATTTTTACGTCGTTGGAAAGCTTACTCGAGGAGCTTTCAAAACGGATGAGGACATTTCTGATTCTGAGGCCTTCTGGTGCCCTGAAAGGACACCGGAAGCCTTCGATCCTCGTTTCTCGATCTCGGTGGTCGGTCTTTCGAAATCGCGTGGTGCGGATAAAACGCGCGTAACTCCCTCGTTACATGTCGGATTGGGTCGATTTTTACTTCATTGGAAAGGCGAGTCAGTGCTCTTCGAAATCCTTCAGGAAGCGTCGCATTCCGAGGCCGTTTGGGCCTCCAAAAGTGGGGCGAGAGTAAATGGTGCGGAATTTTCCCGACGTGCCCTGTTCCCAGAAAAACGCTCATAACTCCCTCACCGGAGGTCGGATCTGGACAATTTTTACGTCGTTGGAAAGCTTACTCGAGGAGCTTTCAAAACGGATGAGGACATTTCTGATTCTGAGGCCTTCTGGTGCCCTGAAAGGACACCGGAATCCTTCGATCCTCGTTTCTCGATCTCGGTGGTCGGTCTTTCGAAATCGCGTGGTGCGGATAAAACGTGCGTAACTCCCTCGTTACATGTCGGATTGGGTCGATTTTTACTTCATTGGAAAGGCGAGTCAGTGCTCTTCGAAATCCTTTAGGAAGCGTCACATTCCGAGGCCGTTTGGGCCTCCAAAAGTGGGGCGAGAGTAAATGGTGCGGAATTTTCCTGACGTGCCCTGTTCCCAGAAAAACGCTCATAACTCCCTCACCGGAGGTCGGATCTGGACAATTTTTACGTCGTTGGAAAGCTTACTCGAGGAGCTTTCAAAACGGATGAGGACATTTCTGATTCTGAGGCCTTCTGGTGCCCTGAAAGGACACCGGAATCCTTCGATCCTCGTTTCTCGATCTCGGTGGTCGGTCTTTCGAAATCGCGTGGTGCGGATAAAACGTGCGTAACTCCCTCGTTACATGTCGGATTGGGTCGATTTTTACTTCATTGGAAAGGCGAGTCAGTGCTCTTCGAAATCCTTCAGGAAGCGTCACATTCCGAGGCCGTTTGGGCCTCCAAAAGTGGGGCGAGAGTAAATGGTGCGGAATTTTCCTGACGTGCCCTGTTCCCAGAAAAACGCTCATAACTCCCTCACCGGAGGTCGGATCTGGACGATTTTTACGTCGTTGGAAAGCTTACTCGAGGAGCTTTCAAAAAGGATCAGGACATTTCTGATTCTGAGGCCGTCTGGTGCCCTGAAAGGGCACCGGAAGCCTTCGATCCTCATTTCTCGATCTCGGTGGTCGGTCTTTCGAAATCACGTGGTGCGGATAAAACGCGCGTAACTCCCTCGTTACATGTCGGATTGGCTCGATTTTTACTTCATTGGAAAGGCGAGTCAGTGCTCTTCGAAATCCTTCAGGAAGCGTCGCATTCCGAGGCCGTTTGGGCCTCCAAAAGTGGGACGAGAGTAAATGGTGCGGAATTTTCCCGACGTGCCCTGTTCCCAGAAAAACGCTCATAACTCCCTCACCGGAGGTCGGATCTGGACGATTTTTACGTCGTTGGAAAGCTTACTCGAGGAGCTTTCAAAACGGATCAGGACATTTTAGATTCCGAGTCCGTCTGGTGCCCCGAAAGGACACCGGAAGCCTTCGATCCTCGTTTCTCGATCTCGGTGGTCGGTCTTTCGAAATCGCGTGGTGCGGATAAAACGCGCGTAACTCCCTCGTTACATGTCGGATTGGCTCGATTTTTACTTCATTGGAAAGGCGAGTCAGTGCTCTTCGAAATCCTTCAGGAAGCGTCGCATTCCGAGGCCGTTTGGGCCTCCAAAAGTGGGGCGAGAGTAAATGGTACGGAATTTTCCCGACGTGCCCTGTTCCCAGAAAAATGCTCATAACTCCCTCACTGGAGGTCGGATCTGGACGATTTTTACGTCTTTGGAAATCTTACTCGAGGAGCTTTCAAAACGGATGAGGACATTTCTGATTCCGAGGCCGTCTGGTGCCCTGAAAGGACACCGAAACCCTTCGATCCTCGTTTCTCGATCTCGGTGGTCGGTCTTTCAAAATCGCGTGGTGCGGATAAAACGCGCGTAACTCCCTCGTTACATGTCGGATTGGGTCGATTTTTACTTCATTGGAAAGGCGAGTCAGTGCTCTTCGAAATCCTTCAGGAAGCGTCGCATTCTGAGGCCGTTTGGGCCTCCAAAAGTGGGGCGAGAGTAAATGGTGCGGAATTTTCCCGACGTGCCCTGTTCCCAGGAAAATGCTCATAACTCCCTCAACGGAGGTCGGATCTGGACGATTTTTACGTCGTTGGAAAGATTACTCGAGGAGCTTTCAAAACGGATCAGGACATTTCTGATTCTGAGGCCGTCTGGTGCCCTGAAAGGGCACCGGAAGCCTTCGATCCTCATTTCTCGATCTCGGTGGTCGGTCTTTCGAAATCACGTGGTGCGGATAAAACGCGCGTAACTCCCTCGTTACATGTCGGATTGGCTCGATTTTTACTTCATTGGAAAGGCGAGTCAGTGCTCTTCGAAATCCTTCAGGAAGCGTCGCATTCCGAGGCCGTTTGGGCCTCCAAAAGTGGGACGAGAGTAAATGGTGCGGAATTTTCCCGACGTGCCCTGTTCCCAGAAAAACGCTCATAACTCCCTCACCGGAGGTCGGATCTGGACGATTTTTACGTCGTTGGAAAGCTTACTCGAGGAGCTTTCAAAACGGATCAGGACATTTTAGATTCCGAGTCCGTCTGGTGCCCCGAAAGGACACCGGAAGCCTTCGATCCTCGTTTCTCGATCTCGGTGGTCGGTCTTTCGAAATCGCGTGGTGCGGATAAAACGCGCGTAACTCCCTCGTTACATGTCGGATTGGCTCGATTTTTACTTCATTGGAAAGGCGAGTCAGTGCTCTTCGAAATTCTTCAGGAAGCGTCGTATTCCGAGGCCGTTTGGGCCTCCAAAAGTGGGACGAGAGTAAATGGTGCGGAATTTTCCCGACGTGCCCTGTTCCCAGAAAAATGCTCATAACTCCCTCACCGGAGGTCGGATCTGGACGATTTTTACGTCGTTGGAAAGCTTACTCGAGGAGCTTTCAAAACGGATCAGGACATTTCTGATTCCGAGACCGTCTCATGCCCTGAAAGGACACCGGAAGCCTTCGATCCTCGTTTCTCGATCTCATTGGTCGGTCTTTCGAAATCGCGTGGTGCGGATAAAATGCGCGTAACTCCCTCGTTACATGTCGGATTGGGTCGATTTTTACTTCATTGGAAAAGCGAGTCAGTGCTCTTCGAAATCCTTCAGGAAGCGTCGCATTCCGAGGCCGTTTGGGCCTCCAAAAGTAGGGCGAGAGTAAATGGTGTGGAATTTTCCTTACGTGCCCTGTTCCCAGAAAAATGCTCATAACTCCCTCACCGGAGGTCGGATCTGGACAATTTTTACGTCGTTGGAAAGCTTACTCGAGGAGCTTTCAAAACGGATGAGGACATTTCTGATTCTGAAGCCTTCTGGTGCCCTGAAAGGACACCGGAAGCCTTCGATCCTCGTTTCTCGATCTCGGTGGTCGGTCTTTCGAAATCGCGTGGTGCGGATAAAACACGCGTAACTCCCTCGTTACATGTCGGATTGGGTCGATTTTTACTTCATTGGAAAGGCGAGTCAGTGCTCTTCGAAATCCTTCAGGAAGCGTCGCATTCCGAGGCCGTTTGGGCCTCCAAAAGTGGGGCGAGAGTAAATGGTGCGGAATTTTCCCGACGTGCCCTGTTCCCAGAAAAACGCTCATAACTCCCTCACCGGAGGTCGGATCTGGACAATTTTTACGTCGTTGGAAAGCTTACTCGAGGAGCTTTCAAAACGGATCAGGACATTTCTGATTCTGAGGCCTTCTGGTGCCCTGAAAGGACACCGGAATCCTTCGATCCTCGTTTCTCGATCTCGGTGGTCGGTCTTTCGAAATCGCGTGGTGCGGATAAAACGTGCGTAACTCCCTCGTTACATGTCGGATTGGGTCGATTTTTACTTCATTGGAAAGGCGAGTCAGTGCTCTTCGAAATCCTTCAGGAAGCGTCACATTCCGAGGCCGTTTGGGCCTCCAAAAGTGGGGCGAGAGTAAATGGTGCGGAATTTTCCTGACGTGCCCTGTTCCCAGAAAAACGCTCATAACTCCCTCACCGGAGGTCGGATCTGGACAATTTTTACGTCGTTGGAAAGCTTACTCGAGGAGCTTTCAAAACGGATGAGGACATTTCTGATTCTAAGGTCGTCTGGTGCCCCGAAAGGACACCGGAAGCCTTCGATCCTCGTTTCTCGATCTCGGTGGTCGGTCTTTCGAAATCGCGTGGTGCGGATAAAACGTGCGTAACTATCTCGTTACATGTCCGATTGGGTCGATTTTTACTTCATTGGAAAGGCGAGTCAGTGCTCTTTGAAATCCTTCTGGAAGCGTCGTATTCCGAGGCCGTTTGGGCCTCCAAAAGTAGGGCGAGAGTAAATGGTGTGGAATTTTCCTAACGTGCCCTGTTCCCAGAAAAACGCTCATAACTCCCTCACCGGAGGTCGGATCTGGACAATTTTTACGTCGTTGGAAAGCTTACTCGAGGAGCTTTCAAAACGGATGAGGACATTTCTGATTCTGAGGCCTTCTGGTGCCCTGAAAGGACACCGGAATCCTTCGATCCTCGTTTCTCGATCTCGGTGGTCGGTCTTTCGAAATCGCGTGGTGCGGATAAAACGTGCGTAACTCCCTCGTTACATGTCGGATTGGGTCGATTTTTACTTCATTGGAAAGGCGAGTCAGTGCTCTTCGAAATCCTTCAGGAAGCGTCCCATTCCGAGGCCGTTTGGGCCTCCAAAAGTGGGGCGAGAGTAAATGGTGCGGAATTTTCCTGACGTGCCCTGTTCCCAGAAAAACGCTCATAACTCCCTCACCGGAGGTCGGATCTGGACGATTTTTACGTCGTTGGAAAGCTTACTCGAGGAGCTTTCAAAACGGATCAGGACATTTCTGATTCTGAGGCTGTCTGGTGCCCCGAAAGGACACCAGAAACCTTCGATCCTCGTTTCTCGATCTCAGTGGTCGGTCTTTCGAAATCGCGTGGTGCGGATAAAATGCGCGTAACTCCCTCGTTACATGTCGGATTGGGTCGATTTTTACTTCATTGGAAAGGCGAGTCAGTGCTCTTCGAAATCCTTCAGGAAGCGTCGCATTCCGAGGCCGTTTGGGCCTCCAAAAGTGGGACGAGAGTAAATGGTACGGAATTTTTCCGACGTGCCCTGTTCCCAGAAAAACGCTCATAACTCCCTCACCGGAGGTCGGATCTGGACGATTTTTACGTCGTTGGAAAGCTTACTCGAGGAGATTTCAAAACGGATGAGGACATTTCTGATTCTGAGGCCTTCTGGTGCCCTGAAAGGACACCGGAAGCCTTCGATCCTCGTTTCTCGATCTCGGTGGTCGGTCTTTCGAAATCGCGTGGTGCGGATAAAACGCGCGTAACTCCCTCGTTACATGTCGGATTGGGTCGATTTTTACTTCATTGGAAAGGCGAGTCAGTGCTCTTCGAAATCCTTCAGGAAGCGTCGCATTCCGAGGCCGTTTGGGCCTCCAAAAGTGGGGCGAGAGTAAATGGTGTGGAATTTTCCCGACGTGCCCTGTTCCCAGAAAAATGCTCATAACTCCCTCACCGGAGGTCGGATCTGGACGATTTTTACGTCGTTGGAAAGCTTACTCGAGGAGCTTTCAAAACGGATCAGGACATTTCTGATTCTGAGGTCGTATGGTGCCCCGAAAGGACACCGGAAGGCTTCGATCCTCGTTTCTCGATCTCGGTGGTCGGTCTTTCGAAATCGCGTGGTGCGGATAAAACGCGCGTAACTCCCTCGTTACATGTCGGATTGGCTCGATTTTTACTTCATTGGAAAGGCGAGTCAGTGCTCTTCGAAATCCTTCAGGAAGCGTCGCATTCCGAGGCCGTTTGGGCCTCCAAAAGTGGGGCGAGAGTAAATGGTGCGGAATTTTCCCGACGTGCCCTGTTCCCAGAAAAACGCTCATAACTCCCTCACCGGAGGTCGGATCTGGACGATTTTTACGTCGTTGGAAAGATTACTCGAGGAGCTTTCAAAACGGATCAGGACATTTCTGATTCTGAGGCCGTATGGTGCCCTGAAAGGGCACCGGAAGCCTTCGATCCTCCTTTCTCGATCTCGGTGGTCGGTCTTTCGAAATCACGTGGTGCGGATAAAACGCGCGTAACTCCCTCGTTACATGTCGGATTGGCTCGATTTTTACTTCATTGGAAAGGCGAGTCAGTGCTCTTCGAAATCCTTCAGGAAGCGTCGCATTCCGAGGCCGTTTGGGCCTCCAAAAGTGGGACGAGAGTAAATGGTGCGGAATTTTCCCGACGTGCCCTGTTCCCAGAAAAACGCTCATAACTCCCTCACCGGAGGTCGGATCTGGACGATTTTTACGTCGTTGGAAAGCTTACTCGAGGAGCTTTCAAAACGGATCAGGACATTTTAGATTCCGAGTCCGTCTGGTGCCCCGAAAGGACACCGGAAGCCTTCGATCCTCGTTTCTCGATCTCGGTGGTGGGTCTTTCGAAATCGCGTGGTGCGGATAAAACGCGCGTAACTCCCTCGTTACATGTCGGATTGGCTCGATTTTTACTTCATTGGAAAGGCGAGTCAGTGCTCTTCGAAATCCTTCAGGAAGCGTCGCATTCCGAGGCCGTTTGGGCCTCCAAAAGTGGGGCGAGAGTAAATGGTGCGGAATTTTCCCGACGTGCCCTGTTCCCAGAAAAACGCTCATAACTCCCTCACCGGAGGTCGGATCTGGACAATTTTTACGTCGTTGGAAAGCTTACTCGAGGAGCTTTCAAAACGGATGAGGACATTTCTGATTCTGAGGCCTTCTGGTGCCCTGAAAGGACACCGGAATCCTTCGATCCTCGTTTCTCGATCTCGGTGGTCGGTCTTTCGAAATCGCGTGGTGCGGATAAAACGTGCGTAACTCCCTCGTTACATGTCGGATTGGGTCGATTTTTACTTCATTGGAAAGGCGAGTCAGTGCTCTTCGAAATCCTTTAGGAAGCGTCACATTCCGAGGCCGTTTGGGCCTCCAAAAGTGGGGCGAGAGTAAATGGTGCGGAATTTTCCTGACGTGCCCTGTTCCCAGAAAAACGCTCATAACTCCCTCACCGGAGGTCGGATCTGGACAATTTTTACGTCGTTGGAAAGCTTACTCGAGGAGCTTTCAAAACGGATGAGGACATTTCTGATTCTGAGGCCTTCTGGTGCCCTGAAAGGACACCGGAATCCTTCGATCCTCGTTTCTCGATCTCGGTGGTCGGTCTTTCGAAATCGCGTGGTGCGGATAAAACGTGCGTAACTCCCTCGTTACATGTCGGATTGGGTCGATTTTTACTTCATTGGAAAGGCGAGTCAGTGCTCTTCGAAATCCTTCAGGAAGCGTCACATTCCGAGGCCGTTTGGGCCTCCAAAAGTGGGGCGAGAGTAAATGGTGCGGAATTTTCCTGACGTGCCCTGTTCCCAGAAAAACGCTCATAACTCCCTCACCGGAGGTCGGATCTGGACGATTTTTACGTCGTTGGAAAGCTTACTCGAGGAGCTTTCAAAACGGATCAGGACATTTCTGATTCTGAGGCTGTCTGGTGCCCCGAAAGGACACCAGAAACCTTCGATCCTCGTTTCTCGATCTCGGTGGTCGGTCTTTCGAAATCGCGTGGTGCGGATAAAATGCGCGTAACTCCCTCGTTACATGTCGGATTGGGTCGATTTTTACTTCATTGGAAAGGCGAGTCAGTGCTCTTCGAAATCCTTCAGGAAGCGTCGCATTCCGAGGCCGTTTGGGCCTCCAAAGTGGGACGAGAGTAAATGGTACGGAATTTTTCCGACGTGCCCTGTTCCCAGAAAAACGCTCATAACTCCCTCACCGGAGGTCGGATCTGGACGATTTTTACGTCGTTGGAAAGCTTACTCAAGGAGATTTCAAAACGGATGAGGACATTTCTGATTCTGAGGCCTTCTGGTGCCCTGAAAGGACACCGGAAGCCTTCGATCCTCGTTTCTCGATCTCGGTGGTCAGTCTTTCGAAATCGCGTGGTGCGGATAAAACGCGCGTAACTCCCTCGTTACATGTCGGATTGGGTCGATTTTTACTTCATTGGAAAGGAGAGTCAGTGCTCTTCGAAATCCTTCAGGAAGCGTCGCATTCCGAGGCCGTTTGGGCCTCCAAAAGTGGGGCGAGAGTAAATGGTGTGGAATTTTCCCGACGTGCCCTGTTCCCAGAAAAATGCTCATAACTCCCTCACCGGAGGTCGGATCTGGACGATTTTTACGTCGTTGGAAAGCTTACTCGAGGAGCTTTCAAAACGGATCAGGACATTTCTGATTCCGAGGCCGTCTGGTGCCCCGAAAGGACACCGGAATCCTTCGATCCTCTTTTCTCGATCTCGGTGGTCGGTCTTTCGAAATCGCGTGGTGCGGATAAAATGCGCGTAACTCCCTCGTTACATGTCAGATTGGGTAGATTTTTACTTCATTGGAAAGGCGAGTCAGTGCTCTTCGAAATCCTTCAGGAAGCGTCGCATTCCGAGGCCGTTTGGGCCTCCAAAAGTGGGACGAGAGTAAATGGTGCGGAATTTTCCCGACGTGCCCTGTTCCCAGAAAAACGCTCATAACTCCCTCACCGGAGGTCGGATCTGGACGATTTTTACGCCGTTGGAAAGCTTACTCGAGGAGCTTTCAAAACGGATCAGGACATTTCTGATTCTGAGGCTGTCTGGTGCATCGAAAGGACACCGGAAGCATTCGATCCTCGTTTCTCGATCTCGGTGGTCGGTCTTTCGAAATCGCGTGGTGCGGATAAAACGCGCGTAACTCCCTCGTTACATGTCGGATTGGGTCGATTTTTACTTCATTGGAAAGGCGAGTCAGTGCTCTTCGAAATCCTTCAGGAAGCGTCGCATTCCGAGGCCGTTTGGGCCTCCAAAAGTGGGGCGAGAGTAAATGGTACGGAATTTTCCCGAAGTGCCCTGTTCCCAGAAAAATGCTCATAACTCCCTCACTGGAGGTCGGATCTGGACGATTTTTACGTCTTTGGAAATCTTACTCGAGGAGCTTTCAAAACGGATGAGGACATTTCTGATTCCGAGGCCGTCTGGTGCCCTGAAAGGACACCGAAACCCTTCGATCCTCGTTTCTCGATCTCGGTGGTCGGTCTTTCAAAATCGCGTGGTGCGGATAAAACGCGCGTAACTCCCTCGTTACATGTCGGATTGGGTCGATTTTTACTTCATTGGAAAGGCGAGTCAGTGCTCTTCGAAATCCTTCAGGAAGCGTCACATTCCGAGGCCGTTTGGGCCTCCAAAAGTGGGGCGAGAGTAAATGGTGCGGAATTTTCCTGACGTGCCCTGTTCCCAGAAAAACGCTCATAACTCCCTCACCGGAGGTCGGATCTGGACAATTTTTACGTCGTTGGAAAGCTTACTCGAGGAGCTTTCAAAACGGATGAGGACATTTCTGATTCTGAGGCCTTCTGGTGCCCTGAAAGGACACCGGAATCCTTCGATCCTCGTTTCTCGATCTCGGTGGTCGGTCTTTCGAAATCGCGTGGTGCGGATAAAACGTGCGTAACTCCCTCGTTACATGTCGGATTGGGTCGATTTTTACTTCATTGGAAAGGCGAGTCAGTGCTCTTCGAAATCCTTCAGGAAGCGTCACATTCCGAGGCCGTTTGGGCCTCCAAAAGTGGGGCGAGAGTAAATGGTGCGGAATTTTCCTGACGTGCCCTGTTCCCAGAAAAACGCTCATAACTCCCTCACCGGAGGTCGGATCTGGACGATTTTTACGTCGTTGGAAAGCTTACTCGAGGAGCTTTCAAAACGGATCAGGACATTTCTGATTCTGAGGCTGTCTGGTGCCCCGAAAGGACACCAGAAACCTTCGATCCTCGTTTCTCGATCTCGGTGGTCGGTCTTTCGAAATCGCGTGGTGCGGATAAAATGCGCGTAACTCCCTCGTTACATGTCGGATTGGGTTGATTTTTACTTCATTGGAAAGGCGAGTCAGTGCTCTTCGAAATCCTTCAGGAAGCGTCGCATTCCGAGGCCGTTTGGGCCTCCAAAGTGGGACGAGAGTAAATGGTACGGAATTTTTCCGACGTGCCCTGTTCCCAGAAAAACGCTCATAACTCCCTCACCGGAGGTCGGATCTGGACGATTTTTACGTCGTTGGAAAGCTTACTCAAGGAGATTTCAAAACGGATGAGGACATTTCTGATTCTGAGGCCTTCTGGTGCCCTGAAAGGACACCGGAAGCCTTCGATCCTCGTTTCTCGATCTCGGTGGTCGGTCTTTCGAAATCGCGTGGTGCGGATAAAACGCGCGTAACTCCCTCGTTACATGTCGGATTGGGTCGATTTTTACTTCATTGGAAAGGAGAGTCAGTGCTCTACGAAATCCTTCAGGAAGCGTCGCATTCCGAGGCCGTTTGGGCCTCCAAAAGTGGGGCGAGAGTAAATGGTGTGGAATTTTCCCGACGTGCCCTGTTCCCAGAAAAATGCTCATAACTCCCTCACCGGAGGTCGGATCTGGACGATTTTTACGTCGTTGGAAAGCTTACTCGAGGAGCTTTCAAAACGGATCAGGACATTTCTGATTCCGAGGCCGTCTGGTGCCCCGAAAGGACACCGGAATCCTTCGATCCTCATTTCTCGATCTCGGTGGTCGGTCTTTCGAAATCGCGTGGTGCGGATAAAATGCGCGTAACTCCCTCGTTACATGTCAGATTGGGTAGATTTTTACTTCATTGGAAAGGCGAGTCAGTGCTCTTCGAAATCCTTCAGGAAGCGTCGCATTCCGAGGCCGTTTGGGCCTCCAAAAGTGGGACGAGAGTAAATGGTGCGGAATTTTCCCGACGTGCCCTGTTCCCAGAAAAACGCTCATAACTCCCTCACCGGAGGTCGGATCTGGACGATTTTTACGCCGTTGGAAAGCTTACTCGAGGAGCTTTCAAAACGGATCAGGACATTTCTGATTCTGAGGCTGTCTGGTGCATCGAAAGGACACCGGAAGCATTCGATCCTCGTTTCTCGATCTCGGTGGTCGGTCTTTCGAAATCGCGTGGTGCGGATAAAACGCGCGTAACTCCCTCGTTACATGTCGGATTGGGTCGATTTTTACTTCATTGGAAAGGCGAGTCAGTGCTCTTCGAAATCCTTCAGGAAGCGTCGCATTCCGAGGCCGTTTGGGCCTCCAAAAGTGGGGCGAGAGTAAATGGTACGGAATTTTCCCGAAGTGCCCTGTTCCCAGAAAAATGCTCATAACTCCCTCACTGGAGGTCGGATCTGGACGATTTTTACGTCTTTGGAAATCTTACTCGAGGAGCTTTCAAAACGGATGAGGACATTTCTGATTCCGAGGCCGTCTGGTGCCCTGAAAGGACACCGAAACCCTTCGATCCTCGTTTCTCGATCTCGGTGGTCGGTCTTTCAAAATCGCGTGGTGCGGATAAAACGCGCGTAACTCCCTCGTTACATGTCGGATTGGGTCGATTTTTACTTCATTGGAAAGGCGAGTCAGTGCTCTTCGAAATCCTTCAGGAAGCGTCACATTCCGAGGCCGTTTGGGCCTCCAAAAGTGGGGCGAGAGTAAATGGTGCGGAATTTTCCTGACGTGCCCTGTTCCCAGAAAAACGCTCATAACTCCCTCACCGGAGGTCGGATTTGGACAATTTTTACGTCGTTGGAAAGCTTACTCGAGGAGCTTTCAAAACGGATGAGGACATTTCTGATTCTAAGGTCGTCTGGTGCCCCGAAAGGACACCGGAAGCCTTCGATCCTCGTTTCTCGATCTCGGTGGTCGGTCTTTCGAAATCGCGTGGTGCGGATAAAACGTGCGTAACTATCTCGTTACATGTCGGATTGGGTCGATTTTTACTTCATTGGAAAGGCGAGTCAGTGCTCTTTGAAATCCTTCTGGAAGCGTCGTATTCCGAGGCCGTTTGGGCCTCCAAAAGTAGGGCGAGAGTAAATGGTGTGGAATTTTCCTAACGTGCCCTGTTCCCAGAAAAACGCTCATAACTCCCTCACCGGAGGTCGGATCTGGACAATTTTTACGTCGTTGGAAAGCTTACTCGAGGAGCTTTCAAAACGGATGAGGACATTTCTGATTCTGAGGCCTTCTGGTGCCCTGAAAGGACACCGGAATCCTTCGATCCTCGTTTCTCGATCTCGGTGGTCGGTCTTTCGAAATCGCGTGGTGCGGATAAAACGTGCGTAACTCCCTCGTTACATGTCGGATTGGGTCGATTTTTACTTCATTGGAAAGGCGAGTCAGTGCTCTTCGAAATCCTTCAGGAAGCGTCCCATTCCGAGGCCGTTTGGGCCTCCAAAAGTGGGGCGAGAGTAAATGGTGCGGAATTTTCCTGACGTGCCCTGTTCCCAGAAAAACGCTCATAACTCCCTCACCGGAGGTCGGATCTGGACGATTTTTACGTCGTTGGAAAGCTTACTCGAGGAGCTTTCAAAACGGATCAGGACATTTCTGATTCTGAGGCTGTCTGGTGCCCCGAAAGGACACCAGAAACCTTCGATCCTCGTTTCTCGATCTCAGTGGTCGGTCTTTCGAAATCGCGTGGTGCGGATAAAATGCGCGTAACTCCCTCGTTACATGTCGGATTGGGTCGATTTTTACTTCATTGGAAAGGCGAGTCAGTGCTCTTCGAAATCCTTCAGGAAGCGTCGCATTCCGAGGCCGTTTGGGCCTCCAAAAGTGGGACGAGAGTAAATGGTACGGAATTTTTCCGACGTGCCCTGTTCCCAGAAAAACGCTCATAACTCCCTCACCGGAGGTCGGATCTGGACGATTTTTACGTCGTTGGAAAGCTTACTCGAGGAGATTTCAAAACGGATGAGGACATTTCTGATTCTGAGGCCTTCTGGTGCCCTGAAAGGACACCGGAAGCCTTCGATCCTCGTTTCTCGATCTCGGTGGTCGGTCTTTCGAAATCGCGTGGTGCGGATAAAACGCGCGTAACTCCCTCGTTACATGTCGGATTGGGTCGATTTTTACTTCATTGGAAAGGCGAGTCAGTGCTCTTCGAAATCCTTCAGGAAGCGTCGCATTCCGAGGCCGTTTGGGCCTCCAAAAGTGGGGCGAGAGTAAATGGTGTGGAATTTTCCCGACGTGCCCTGTTCCCAGAAAAATGCTCATAACTCCCTCACCGGAGGTCGGATCTGGACGATTTTTACGTCGTTGGAAAGCTTACTCGAGGAGCTTTCAAAACGGATCAGGACATTTCTGATTCTGAGGTCGTATGGTGCCCCGAAAGGACACCGGAAGGCTTCGATCCTCGTTTCTCGATCTCGGTGGTCGGTCTTTCGAAATCGCGTGGTGCGGATAAAACGCGCGTAACTCCCTCGTTACATGTCGGATTGGCTCGATTTTTACTTCATTGGAAAGGCGAGTCAGTGCTCTTCGAAATCCTTCAGGAAGCGTCGCATTCCGAGGCCGTTTGGGCCTCCAAAAGTGGGGCGAGAGTAAATGGTGCGGAATTTTCCCGACGTGCCCTGTTCCCAGAAAAACGCTCATAACTCCCTCACCGGAGGTCGGATCTGGACGATTTTTACGTCGTTGGAAAGATTACTCGAGGAGCTTTCAAAACGGATCAGGACATTTCTGATTCTGAGGCCGTCTGGTGCCCTGAAAGGGCACCGGAAGCCTTCGATCCTCCTTTCTCGATCTCGGTGGTCGGTCTTTCGAAATCACGTGGTGCGGATAAAACGCGCGTAACTCCCTCGTTACATGTCGGATTGGCTCGATTTTTACTTCATTGGAAAGGCGAGTCAGTGCTCTTCGAAATCCTTCAGGAAGCGTCGCATTCCGAGGCCGTTTGGGCCTCCAAAAGTGGGACGAGAGTAAATGGTGCGGAATTTTCCCGACGTGCCCTGTTCCCAGAAAAACGCTCATAACTCCCTCACCGGAGGTCGGATCTGGACGATTTTTACGTCGTTGGAAAGCTTACTCGAGGAGCTTTCAAAACGGATCAGGACATTTTAGATTCCGAGTCCGTCTGGTGCCCCGAAAGGACACCGGAAGCCTTCGATCCTCGTTTCTCGATCTCGGTGGTGGGTCTTTCGAAATCGCGTGGTGCGGATAAAACGCGCGTAACTCCCTCGTTACATGTCGGATTGGCTCGATTTTTACTTCATTGGAAAGGCGAGTCAGTGCTCTTCGAAATCCTTCAGGAAGCGTCGCATTCCGAGGCCGTTTGGGCCTCCAAAAGTGGGGCGAGAGTAAATGGTGCGGAATTTTCCCGACGTGCCCTGTTCCCAGAAAAACGCTCATAACTCCCTCACCGGAGGTCGGATCTGGACAATTTTTACGTCGTTGGAAAGCTTACTCGAGGAGCTTTCAAAACGGATGAGGACATTTCTGATTCTGAGGCCTTCTGGTGCCCTGAAAGGACACCGGAATCCTTCGATCCTCGTTTCTCGATCTCGGTGGTCGGTCTTTCGAAATCGCGTGGTGCGGATAAAACGTGCGTAACTCCCTCGTTACATGTCGGATTGGGTCGATTTTTACTTCATTGGAAAGGCGAGTCAGTGCTCTTCGAAATCCTTTAGGAAGCGTCACATTCCGAGGCCGTTTGGGCCTCCAAAAGTGGGGCGAGAGTAAATGGTGCGGAATTTTCCTGACGTGCCCTGTTCCCAGAAAAACGCTCATAACTCCCTCACCGGAGGTCGGATCTGGACAATTTTTACGTCGTTGGAAAGCTTACTCGAGGAGCTTTCAAAACGGATGAGGACATTTCTGATTCTGAGGCCTTCTGGTGCCCTGAAAGGACACCGGAATCCTTCGATCCTCGTTTCTCGATCTCGGTGGTCGGTCTTTCGAAATCGCGTGGTGCGGATAAAACGTGCGTAACTCCCTCGTTACATGTCGGATTGGGTCGATTTTTACTTCATTGGAAAGGCGAGTCAGTGCTCTTCGAAATCCTTCAGGAAGCGTCACATTCCGAGGCCGTTTGGGCCTCCAAAAGTGGGGCGAGAGTAAATGGTGCGGAATTTTCCTGACGTGCCCTGTTCCCAGAAAAACGCTCATAACTCCCTCACCGGAGGTCGGATCTGGACGATTTTTACGTCGTTGGAAAGCTTACTCGAGGAGCTTTCAAAACGGATCAGGACATTTCTGATTCTGAGGCTGTCTGGTGCCCCGAAAGGACACCAGAAACCTTCGATCCTCGTTTCTCGATCTCGGTGGTCGGTCTTTCGAAATCGCGTGGTGCGGATAAAATGCGCGTAACTCCCTCGTTACATGTCGGATTGGGTCGATTTTTACTTCATTGGAAAGGCGAGTCAGTGCTCTTCGAAATCCTTCAGGAAGCGTCGCATTCCGAGGCCGTTTGGGCCTCCAAAGTGGGACGAGAGTAAATGGTACGGAATTTTTCCGACGTGCCCTGTTCCCAGAAAAACGCTCATAACTCCCTCACCGGAGGTCGGATCTGGACGATTTTTACGTCGTTGGAAAGCTTACTCAAGGAGATTTCAAAACGGATGAGGACATTTCTGATTCTGAGGCCTTCTGGTGCCCTGAAAGGACACCGGAAGCCTTCGATCCTCGTTTCTCGATCTCGGTGGTCGGTCTTTCGAAATCGCGTGGTGCGGATAAAACGCGCGTAACTCCCTCGTTACATGTCGGATTGGGTCGATTTTTACTTCATTGGAAAGGAGAGTCAGTGCTCTTCGAAATCCTTCAGGAAGCGTCGCATTCCGAGGCCGTTTGGGCCTCCAAAAGTGGGGCGAGAGTAAATGGTGTGGAATTTTCCCGACGTGCCCTGTTCCCAGAAAAATGCTCATAACTCCCTCACCGGAGGTCGGATCTGGACGATTTTTACGTCGTTGGAAAGCTTACTCGAGGAGCTTTCAAAAAGGATCAGGACATTTCTGATTCCGAGGCCGTCTGGTGCCCCGAAAGGACACCGGAATCCTTCGATCCTCATTTCTCGATCTCGGTGGTCGGTCTTTCGAAATCGCGTGGTGCGGATAAAATGCGCGTAACTCCCTCGTTACATGTCAGATTGGGTAGATTTTTACTTCATTGGAAAGGCGAGTCAGTGCTCTTCGAAATCCTTCAGGAAGCGTCGCATTCCGAGGCCGTTTGGGCCTCCAAAAGTGGGACGAGAGTAAATGGTGCGGAATTTTCCCGACGTGCCCTGTTCCCAGAAAAACGCTCATAACTCCCTCACCGGAGGTCGGATCTGGACGATTTTTACGCCGTTGGAAAGCTTACTCGAGGAGCTTTCAAAACGGATCAGGACATTTCTGATTCTGAGGCTGTCTGGTGCATCGAAAGGACACCGGAAGCATTCGATCCTCGTTTCTCGATCTCGGTGGTCGGTCTTTCGAAATCGCGTGGTGCGGATAAAACGCGCGTAACTCCCTCGTTACATGTCGGATTGGGTCGATTTTTACTTCATTGGAAAGGCGAGTCAGTGCTCTTCGAAATCCTTCAGGAAGCGTCGCATTCCGAGGCCGTTTGGGCCTCCAAAAGTGGGGCGAGAGTAAATGGTACGGAATTTTCCCGAAGTGCCCTGTTCCCAGAAAAATGCTCATAACTCCCTCACTGGAGGTCGGATCTGGACGATTTTTACGTCTTTGGAAATCTTACTCGAGGAGCTTTCAAAACGGATGAGGACATTTCTGATTCCGAGGCCGTCTGGTGCCCTGAAAGGACACCGAAACCCTTCGATCCTCGTTTCTCGATCTCGGTGGTCGGTCTTTCAAAATCGCGTGGTGCGGATAAAACGCGCGTAACTCCCTCGTTACATGTCGGATTGGGTCGATTTTTACTTCATTGGAAAGGCGAGTCAGTGCTCTTCGAAATCCTTCAGGAAGCGTCACATTCCGAGGCCGTTTGGGCCTCCAAAAGTGGGGCGAGAGTAAATGGTGCGGAATTTTCCTGACGTGCCCTGTTCCCAGAAAAACGCTCATAACTCCCTCACCGGAGGTCGGATCTGGACAATTTTTACGTCGTTGGAAAGCTTACTCGAGGAGCTTTCAAAACGGATGAGGACATTTCTGATTCTAAGGTCGTCTGGTGCCCCGAAAGGACACCGGAAGCCTTCGATCCTCGTTTCTCGATCTCGGTGGTCGGTCTTTCGAAATCGCGTGGTGCGGATAAAACGTGCGTAACTATCTCGTTACATGTCGGATTGGGTCGATTTTTACTTCATTGGAAAGGCGAGTCAGTGCTCTTCGAAATCCTTCAGGAAGCGTCGCATTCCGAGGCCGTTTGGGCCTCCAAAAGTGGGACGAGAGTAAATGGTGCGGAATTTTCCCGACGTGCCCTGTTCCCAGAAAAACGCTCATAACTCCCTCACCGGAGGTCGGATCTGGACGATTTTTACGTCGTTGGAAAGCTTACTCGAGGAGCTTTCAAAACGGATCAGGACATTTTAGATTCCGAGTCCGTCTGGTGCCCCGAAAGGACACCGGAAGCCTTCGATCCTCGTTTCTCGATCTCGGTGGTCGGTCTTTCGAAATCGCGTGGTGCGGATAAAACGCGCGTAACTCCCTCGTTACATGTCGGATTGGCTCGATTTTTACTTCATTGGAAAGGCGAGTCAGTGCTCTTCGAAATTCTTCAGGAAGCGTCGTATTCCGAGGCCGTTTGGGCCTCCAAAAGTGGGACGAGAGTAAATGGTGCGGAATTTTCCCGACGTGCCCTGTTCCCAGAAAAATGCTCATAACTCCCTCACCGGAGGTCGGATCTGGACGATTTTTACGTCGTTGGAAAGATTACTCGAGGAGCTTTCAAAACGGATCAGGACATTTCTGATTCTGAGGCCTTCTGGTGCCCTGAAAGGACACCGGAATCCTTCGATCCTCGTTTCTCGATCTCGGTGGTCGGTCTTTCGAAATCGCGTGGTGCGGATAAAACGTGCGTAACTCCCTCGTTACATGTCGGATTGGGTCGATTTTTACTTCATTGGAAAGGCGAGTCAGTGCTCTTCGAAATCCTTCAGGAAGCGTCACATTCCGAGGCCGTTTGGGCCTCCAAAAGTGGGGCGAGAGTAAATGGTGCGGAATTTTCCTGACGTGCCCTGTTCCCAGAAAAACGCTCATAACTCCCTCACCGGAGGTCGGATCTGGACAATTTTTACGTCGTTGGAAAGCTTACTCGAGGAGCTTTCAAAACGGATGAGGACATTTCTGATTCTGAGGTCGTCTGGTGCCCCGAAAGGACACCGGAAGCCTTCGATCCTCGTTTCTCGATCTCGGTGGTCGGTCTTTCGAAATCGCGTGGTGCGGATAAAACGTGCGTAACTATCTCGTTACATGTCGGATTGGGTCGATTTTTACTTCATTGGAAAGGCGAGTCAGTGCTCTTCGAAATCCTTCAGGAAGCGTCGTATTCCGAGGCCGTTTGGGCCTCCAAAAGTAGGGCGAGAGTAAATGGTGTGGAATTTTCCTAACGTGCCCTGTTCCCAGAAAAACGCTCATAACTCCCTCACCGGAGGTCGGATCTGGACAATTTTTACGTCGTTGGAAAGCTTACTCGAGGAGCTTTCAAAACGGATGAGGACATTTCTGATTCTGAGGCCTTCTGGTGCCCTGAAAGGACACCGGAATCCTTCGATCCTCGTTTCTCGATCTCGGTGGTCGGTCTTTCGAAATCGCGTGGTGCGGATAAAACGTGCGTAACTCCCTCGTTACATGTCGGATTGGGTCGATTTTTACTTCATTGGAAAGGCGAGTCAGTGCTCTTCGAAATCCTTCAGGAAGCGTCCCATTCCGAGGCCGTTTGGGCCTCCAAAAGTGGGGCGAGAGTAAATGGTGCGGAATTTTCCTGACGTGCCCTGTTCCCAGAAAAACGCTCATAACTCCCTCACCGGAGGTCGGATCTGGACGATTTTTACGTCGTTGGAAAGCTTACTCGAGGAGCTTTCAAAACGGATCAGGACATTTCTGATTCTGAGGCTGTCTGGTGCCCCGAAAGGACACCAGAAACCTTCGATCCTCATTTCTCGATCTCGGTGGTCGGTCTTTCGAAATCGCGTGGTGCGGATAAAATGCGCGTAACTCCCTCGTTACATGTCGGATTGGGTCGATTTTTACTTCATTGGAAAGGCGAGTCAGTGCTCTTCGAAATCCTTCAGGAAGCGTCGCATTCCGAGGCCGTTTGGGCCTCCAAAAGTGGGACGAGAGTAAATGGTACGGAATTTTTCCGACGTGCCCTGTTCCCAGAAAAACGCTCATAACTCCCTCACCGGAGGTCGGATCTGGACGATTTTTACGTCGTTGGAAAGCTTACTCGAGGAGATTTCAAAACGGATGAGGACATTTCTGATTCTGAGGCCTTCTGGTGCCCTGAAAGGACACCAGAAGCCTTCGATCCTCGTTTCTCGATCTCGGTGGTCAGTCTTTCGAAATCGCGTGGTGCGGATAAAACGCGCGTAACTCCCTCGTTACATGTCGGATTGGGTCGATTTTTACTTCATTGGAAAGGCGAGTCAGTGCTCTTCGAAATCCTTCAGGAAGCGTCGCATTCCGAGGCCGTTTGGGCCTCCAAAAGTGGGGCGAGAGTAAATGGTGTGGAATTTTCCCGACGTGCCCTGTTCCCAGAAAAATGCTCATAACTCCCTCACCGGAGGTCGGATCTGGACGATTTTTACGTCGTTGGAAAGCTTACTCGAGGAGCTTTCAAAACGGATCAGGACATTTCTGATTCTGAGGTTGTATGGTGCCCCAAAAGGACACCGGAAGGCTTCGATCCTCGTTTCTCGATCTCGGTGGTCGGTCTTTCGAAATCGCGTGGTGCGGATAAAACGCGCGTAACTCCCTCGTTACATGTCGGATTGGGTCGATTTTTACTTCATTGGAAAGGCGAGTCAGTGCTCTTCGAAATCCTTCAGGAAGCGTCGCATTCCGAGGCCGTTTGGGCCTCCAAAAGTGTGGCGAGAGTAAATGGTACGGAATTTTCCCGACGTGCCCTGTTCCCAGAAAAATGCTCATAACTCCCTCACTGGAGGTCGGATCTGGACGATTTTTACGTCTTTGGAAATCTTACTCGAGGAGCTTTCAAAACGGATCAGGACATTTCTGATTCCGAGGCCGTCTGGTGCCCTGAAAGGACACCGAAACCCTTCGATCCTCGTTTCTCGATCTCGGTGGTCGGTCTTTCAAAATCGCGTGGTGCGGATAAAACGCGCGTAACTCCCTCGTTACATGTCGGATTGGGTCGATTTTTACTTCATTGGAAAGGCGAGTCAGTGCTCTTCGAAATCCTTCAGGAAGCGTCGCATTCTGAGGCCGTTTGGGCCTCCAAAAGTGGGGCGAGAGTAAATGGTGCGGAATTTTCCCGACGTGCCCTGTTCCCAGGAAAATGCTCATAACTCCCTCAACGGAGGTCGGATCTGGACGATTTTTACGTCGTTGGAAAGATTACTCGAGGAGCTTTCAAAACGGATCAGGACATTTCTGATTCTGAGGCCGTCTGGTGCCCTGAAAGGGCACCGGAAGCCTTCGATCCTCCTTTCTCGATCTCGGTGGTCGGTCTTTCGAAATCACGTGGTGCGGATAAAACGCGCGTAACTCCCTCGTTACATGTCGGATTGGCTCGATTTTTACTTCATTGGAAAGGCGAGTCAGTGCTCTTCGAAATCCTTCAGGAAGCGTCGCATTCCGAGGCCGTTTGGGCCTCCAAAAGTGGGACGAGAGTAAATGGTGCGGAATTTTCCCGACGTGCCCTGTTCCCAGAAAAACGCTCATAACTCCCTCACCGGAGGTCGGATCTGGACGATTTTTACGTCGTTGGAAAGCTTACTCGAGGAGCTTTCAAAACGGATCAGGACATTTTAGATTCCGAGTCCGTCTGGTGCCCCGAAAGGACACCGGAAGCCTTCGATCCTCGTTTCTCGATCTCGGTGGTCGGTCTTTCGAAATCGCGTGGTGCGGATAAAACGCGCGTAACTCCCTCGTTACATGTCGGATTGGCTCGATTTTTACTTCATTGGAAAGGCGAGTCAGTGCTCTTCGAAATTCTTCAGGAAGCGTCGTATTCCGAGGCCGTTTGGGCCTCCAAAAGTGGGACGAGAGTAAATGGTGCGGAATTTTCCCGACGTGCCCTGTTCCCAGAAAAATGCTCATAACTCCCTCACCGGAGGTCGGATCTGGACGATTTTTACGTCGTTGGAAAGCTTACTCGAGGAGCTTTCAAAACGGATCAGGACATTTCTGATTCCGAGACCGTCTCATGCCCTGAAAGGACACCGGAAGCCTTCGATCCTCGTTTCTCGATCTCATTGGTCGGTCTTTCGAAATCGCGTGGTGCGGATAAAATGCGCGTAACTCCCTCGTTACATGTCGGATTGGGTCGATTTTTACTTCATTGGAAAGGCGAGTCAGTGCTCTTCGAAATCCTTCAGGAAGCGTCGCATTCCGAGGCCGTTTGGGCCTCCAAAAGTAGGGCGAGAGTAAATGGTGTGGAATTTTCCTTACGTGCCCTGTTCCCAGAAAAACGCTCATAACTCCCTCACCGGAGGTCGGATCTGGACAATTTTTACGTCGTTGGAAAGCTTACTCGAGGAGCTTTCAAAACGGATGAGGAAATTTCTGATTCTGAGGCCTTCTGGTGCCCTGAAAGGACACCGGAAGCCTTCGATCCTCGTTTCTCGATCTCGGTGGTCGGTCTTTCGAAATCGCGTGGTGCGGATAAAACGCGCGTAACTCCCTCGTTACATGTCGGATTGGGTCGATTTTTACTTCATTGGAAAGGCGAGTCAGTGCTCTTCGAAATCCTTCAGGAAGCGTCGCATTCCGAGGCCGTTTGGGCCTCCAAAAGTGGGGCGAGAGTAAATGGTGCGGAATTTTCCCGACGTGCCCTGTTCCCAGAAAAACGCTCATAACTCCCTCACCGGAGGTCGGATCTGGACAATTTTTACGTCGTTGGAAAGCTTACTCGAGGAGCTTTCAAAACGGATCAGGACATTTCTGATTCCGAGGCCGTCTGGTGCCCTGAAAGGACACCGAAACCCTTCGATCCTCGTTTCTCGATCTCGGTGGTCGGTCTTTCAAAATCGCGTGGTGCGGATAAAACGCGCGTAACTCCCTCGTTACATGTCGGATTGGGTCAATTTTTACTTCATTGGAAAGGCGAGTCAGTGCTCTTCGAAATCCTTCAGGAAGCGTCGCATTCTGAGGCCGTTTGGGCCTCCAAAAGTGGGGCGAGAGTAAATGGTGCGGAATTTTCCCGACGTGCCCTGTTCCCAGGAAAATGCTCATAACTCCCTCAACGGAGGTCGGATCTGGACGATTTTTACGTCGTTGGAAAGATTACTCGAGGAGCTTTCAAAACGGATCAGGACATTTCTGATTCTGAGGCCGTCTGGTGCCCTGAAAGGGCACCGGAAGCCTTCGATCCTCCTTTCTCGATCTCGGTGGTCGGTCTTTCGAAATCACGTGGTGCGGATAAAACGCGCGTAACTCCCTCGTTACATGTCGGATTGGCTCGATTTTTACTTCATTGGAAAGGCGAGTCAGTGCTCTTCGAAATCCTTCAGGAAGCGTCGCATTCCGAGGCCGTTTGGGCCTCCAAAAGTGGGACGAGAGTAAATGGTGCGGAATTTTCCCGACGTGCCCTGTTCCCAGAAAAACGCTCATAACTCCCTCACCGGAGGTCGGATCTGGACGATTTTTACGTCGTTGGAAAGCTTACTCGAGGAGCTTTCAAAACGGATCAGGACATTTTAGATTCCGAGTCCGTCTGGTGCCCCGAAAGGACACCGGAAGCCTTCGATCCTCGTTTCTCGATCTCGGTGGTCGGTCTTTCGAAATCGCGTGGTGCGGATAAAACGCGCGTAACTCCCTCGTTACATGTCGGATTGGCTCGATTTTTACTTCATTGGAAAGGCGAGTCAGTGCTCTTCGAAATTCTTCAGGAAGCGTCGTATTCCGAGGCCGTTTGGGCCTCCAAAAGTGGGACGAGAGTAAATGGTGCGGAATTTTCCCGACGTGCCCTGTTCCCAGAAAAATGCTCATAACTCCCTCACCGGAGGTCGGATCTGGACGATTTTTACGTCGTTGGAAAGCTTACTCGAGGAGCTTTCAAAACGGATCAGGACATTTCTGATTCCGAGACCGTCTCATGCCCTGAAAGGACACCGGAAGCCTTCGATCCTCGTTTCTCGATCTCATTGGTCGGTCTTTCGAAATCGCGTGGTGCGGATAAAATGCGCGTAACTCCCTCGTTACATGTCGGATTGGGTCGATTTTTACTTCATTGGAAAGGCGAGTCAGTGCTCTTCGAAATCCTTTAAGAAGCGTCACATTCCGAGGCCGTTTGGGCCTCCAAAAGTGGGGCGAGAGTAAATGGTGCGGAATTTTCCTGACGTGCCCTGTTCCCAGAAAAACGCTCATAACTCCCTCACCGGAGGTCGGATCTGGACAATTTTTACGTCGTTGGAAAGCTTACTCGAGGAGCTTTCAAAACGGATCAGGACATTTTAGATTCCGAGTCCGTCTGGTGCCCCGAAAGGACACCGGAAGCCTTCGATCCTCGTTTCTCGATCTCGGTGGTCGGTCTTTCGAAATCGCGTGGTGCGGATAAAACGCGCGTAACTCCCTCGTTACATGTCGGATTGGCTCGATTTTTACTTCATTGGAAAGGCGAGTCAGTGCTCTTCGAAATCCTTCAGGAAGCGTCGCATTCCGAGGCCGTTTGGGCCTCCAAAAGTGGGGCGAGAGTAAATGGTGCGGAATTTTCCCGACGTGCCCTGTTCCCAGAAAAACGCTCATAACTCCCTCACCGGAGGTCGGATCTGGACAATTTTTACGTCGTTGGAAAGCTTACTCGAGGAGCTTTCAAAACGGATGAGGACATTTCTGATTCTGAGGCCTTCTGGTGCCCTGAAAGGACACCGGAATCCTTCGATCCTCGTTTCTCGATCTCGGTGGTCGGTCTTTCGAAATCGCGTGGTGCGGATAAAACGTGCGTAACTCCCTCGTTACATGTCGGATTGGGTCGATTTTTACTTCATTGGAAAGGCGAGTCAGTGCTCTTCGAAATCCTTTAAGAAGCGTCACATTCCGAGGCCGTTTGGGCCTCCAAAAGTGGGGCGAGAGTAAATGGTGCGGAATTTTCCTGACGTGCCCTGTTCCCAGAAAAACGCTCATAACTCCCTCACCGGAGGTCGGATCTGGACAATTTTTACGTCGTTGGAAAGCTTACTCGAGGAGCTTTCAAAACGGATGAGGACATTTCTGATTCTGAGGCCTTCTGGTGCCCTGAAAGGACACCGGAATCCTTCGATCCTCGTTTCTCGATCTCGGTGGTCGGTCTTTCGAAATCGCGTGGTGCGGATAAAACGTGCGTAACTCCCTCGTTACATGTCGGATTGGGTCGATTTTTACTTCATTGGAAAGGCGAGTCAGTGCTCTTCGAAATCCTTCAGGAAGCGTCACATTCCGAGGCCGTTTGGGCCTCCAAAAGTGGGGCGAGAGTAAATGGTGCGGAATTTTCCTGACGTGCCCTGTTCCCAGAAAAACGCTCATAACTCCCTCACCGGAGGTCGGATCTGGACGATTTTTACGTCGTTGGAAAGCTTACTCGAGGAGCTTTCAAAACGGATCAGGACATTTCTGATTCTGAGGCTGTCTGGTGCCCCGAAAGGACACCAGAAACCTTCGATCCTCGTTTCTCGATCTCGGTGGTCGGTCTTTCGAAATCGCGTGGTGCGGATAAAATGCGCGTAACTCCCTCGTTACATGTCGGATTGGGTCGATTTTTACTTCATTGGAAAGGCGAGTCAGTGCTCTTCGAAATCCTTCAGGAAGCGTCGCATTCCGAGGCCGTTTGGGCCTCCAAAGTGGGACGAGAGTAAATGGTACGGAATTTTTCCGACGTGCCCTGTTCCCAGAAAAACGCTCATAACTCCCTCACCGGAGGTCGGATCTGGACGATTTTTACGTCGTTGGAAAGCTTACTCAAGGAGATTTCAAAACGGATGAGGACATTTCTGATTCTGAGGCCTTCTGGTGCCCTGAAAGGACACCGGAAGCCTTCGATCCTCGTTTCTCGATCTCGGTGGTCGGTCTTTCGAAATCGCGTGGTGCGGATAAAACGCGCGTAACTCCCTCGTTACATGTCGGATTGGGTCGATTTTTACTTCATTGGAAAGGAGAGTCAGTGCTCTTCGAAATCCTTCAGGAAGCGTCGCATTCCGAGGCCGTTTGGGCCTCCAAAAGTGGGGCGAGAGTAAATGGTGTGGAATTTTCCCGACGTGCCCTGTTCCCAGAAAAATGCTCATAACTCCCTCACCGGAGGTCGGATCTGGACGATTTTTACGTCGTTGGAAAGCTTACTCGAGGAGCTTTCAAAAAGGATCAGGACATTTCTGATTCCGAGGCCGTCTGGTGCCCCGAAAGGACACCGGAATCCTTCGATCCTCATTTCTCGATCTCGGTGGTCGGTCTTTCGAAATCGCGTGGTGCGGATAAAATGCGCGTAACTCCCTCGTTACATGTCAGATTGGGTAGATTTTTACTTCATTGGAAAGGCGAGTCAGTGCTCTTCGAAATCCTTCAGGAAGCGTCGCATTCCGAGGCCGTTTGGGCCTCCAAAAGTGGGACGAGAGTAAATGGTGCGGAATTTTCCCGACGTGCCCTGTTCCCAGAAAAACGCTCATAACTCCCTCACCGGAGGTCGGATCTGGACGATTTTTACGCCGTTGGAAAGCTTACTCGAGGAGCTTTCAAAACGGATCAGGACATTTCTGATTCTGAGGCTGTCTGGTGCATCGAAAGGACACCGGAAGCATTCGATCCTCGTTTCTCGATCTCGGTGGTCGGTCTTTCGAAATCGCGTGGTGCGGATAAAACGCGCGTAACTCCCTCGTTACATGTCGGATTGGGTCGATTTTTACTTCATTGGAAAGGCGAGTCAGTGCTCTTCGAAATCCTTCAGGAAGCGTCGCATTCCGAGGCCGTTTGGGCCTCCAAAAGTGGGGCGAGAGTAAATGGTACGGAATTTTCCCGAAGTGCCCTGTTCCCAGAAAAATGCTCATAACTCCCTCACTGGAGGTCGGATCTGGACGATTTTTACGTCTTTGGAAATCTTACTCGAGGAGCTTTCAAAACGGATGAGGACATTTCTGATTCCGAGGCCGTCTGGTGCCCTGAAAGGACACCGAAACCCTTCGATCCTCGTTTCTCGATCTCGGTGGTCGGTCTTTCAAAATCGCGTGGTGCGGATAAAACGCGCGTAACTCCCTCGTTACATGTCGGATTGGGTCGATTTTTACTTCATTGGAAAGGCGAGTCAGTGCTCTTCGAAATCCTTCAGGAAGCGTCACATTCCGAGGCCGTTTGGGCCTCCAAAAGTGGGGCGAGAGTAAATGGTGCGGAATTTTCCTGACGTGCCCTGTTCCCAGAAAAACGCTCATAACTCCCTCACCGGAGGTCGGATCTGGACAATTTTTACGTCGTTGGAAAGCTTACTCGAGGAGCTTTCAAAACGGATGAGGACATTTCTGATTCTAAGGTCGTCTGGTGCCCCGAAAGGACACCGGAAGCCTTCGATCCTCGTTTCTCGATCTCGGTGGTCGGTCTTTCGAAATCGCGTGGTGCGGATAAAACGTGCGTAACTATCTCGTTACATGTCGGATTGGGTCGATTTTTACTTCATTGGAAAGGCGAGTCAGTGCTCTTCGAAATCCTTCAGGAAGCGTCGCATTCCGAGGCCGTTTGGGCCTCCAAAAGTGGGACGAGAGTAAATGGTGCGGAATTTTCCCGACGTGCCCTGTTCCCAGAAAAACGCTCATAACTCCCTCACCGGAGGTCGGATCTGGACGATTTTTACGTCGTTGGAAAGCTTACTCGAGGAGCTTTCAAAACGGATCAGGACATTTTAGATTCCGAGTCCGTCTGGTGCCCCGAAAGGACACCGGAAGCCTTCGATCCTCGTTTCTCGATCTCGGTGGTCGGTCTTTCGAAATCGCGTGGTGCGGATAAAACGCGCGTAACTCCCTCGTTACATGTCGGATTGGCTCGATTTTTACTTCATTGGAAAGGCGAGTCAGTGCTCTTCGAAATTCTTCAGGAAGCGTCGTATTCCGAGGCCGTTTGGGCCTCCAAAAGTGGGACGAGAGTAAATGGTGCGGAATTTTCCCGACGTGCCCTGTTCCCAGAAAAATGCTCATAACTCCCTCACCGGAGGTCGGATCTGGACGATTTTTACGTCGTTGGAAAGCTTACTCGAGGAGCTTTCAAAACGGATCAGGACATTTCTGATTCCGAGACCGTCTCATGCCCTGAAAGGACACCGGAAGCCTTCGATCCTCGTTTCTCGATCTCATTGGTCGGTCTTTCGAAATCGCGTGGTGCGGATAAAATGCGCGTAACTCCCTCGTTACATGTCGGATTGGGTCGATTTTTACTTCATTGGAAAGGCGAGTCAGTGCTCTTCGAAATCCTTCAGGAAGCGTCGCATTCCGAGGCCGTTTGGGCCTCCAAAAGTAGGGCGAGAGTAAATGGTGTGGAATTTTCCTTACGTGCCCTGTTCCCAGAAAAATGCTCATAACTCCCTCACCGGAGGTCGGATCTGGACAATTTTTACGTCGTTGGAAAGCTTACTCGAGGAGCTTTCAAAACGGATGAGGACATTTCTGATTCTGAGGCCTTCTGGTGCCCTGAAAGGTCACCGGAAGCCTTCGATCCTCGTTTCTCGATCTCGGTGGTCGGTCTTTCGAAATCGCGTGGTGCGGATAAAACACGCGTAACTCCCTCGTTACATGTCGGATTGGGTCGATTTTTACTTCATTGGAAAGGCGAGTCAGTGCTCTTCGAAATCCTTCAGGAAGCGTCGCATTCCGAGGCCGTTTGGGACTCCAAAAGTGGGGCGAGAGTAAATGGTGCGGAATTTTCCCGACGTGCCCTGTTCCCAGAAAAACGCTCATAACTCCCTCACCGGAGGTCGGATCTGGACAATTTTTACGTCGTTGGAAAGCTTACTCGAGGAGCTTTCAAAACGGATCAGGACATTTCTGATTCTGAGGCCTTCTGGTGCCCTGAAAGGACACCGGAATCCTTCGATCCTCGTTTCTCGATCTCGGTGGTCGGTCTTTCGAAATCGCGTGGTGCGGATAAAACGTGCGTAACTCCCTCGTTACATGTCGGATTGGGTCGATTTTTACTTCATTGGAAAGGCGAGTCAGTGCTCTTCGAAATCCTTCAGGAAGCGTCGCATTCCGAGGCCGTTTGGGCCTCCAAAAGTGGGGCGAGAGTAAATGGTGCGGAATTTTCCTGACGTGCCCTGTTCCCAGAAAAACGCTCATAACTCCCTCACCGGAGGTCGGATCTGGACAATTTTTACGTCGTTGGAAAGCTTACTCGAGGAGCTTTCAAAACGGATCAGGACATTTCTGATTCTGAGGTCGTCTGGTGCCCCGAAAGGACACCGGAAGCCTTCGATCCTCGTTTCTCGATCTCGGTGGTCGGTCTTTCGAAATCGCGTGGTGCGGATAAAACGTGCGTAACTATCTCGTTACATGTCGGATTGGGTCGATTTTTACTTCATTGGAAAGGCGAGTCAGTGCTCTTCGAAATCCTTCAGGAAGCGTCGTATTCCGAGGCCGTTTGGGCCTCCAAAAGTAGGGCGAGAGTAAATGGTGTGGAATTTTCCTAACGTGCCCTGTTCCCAGAAAAACGCTCATAACTCCCTCACCGGAGGTCGGATCTGGACAATTTTTACGTCGTTGGAAAGCTTACTCGAGGAGCTTTCAAAACGGATGAGGACATTTCTGATTCTGAGGCCTTCTGGTGCCCTGAAAGGACACCGGAATCCTTCGATCCTCGTTTCTCGATCTCGGTGGTCGGTCTTTCGAAATCGCGTGGTGCGGATAAAACGTGCGTAACTCCCTCGTTACATGTCGGATTGGGTCGATTTTTACTTCATTGGAAAGGCGAGTCAGTGCTCTTCGAAATCCTTCAGGAAGCGTCCCATTCCGAGGCCGTTTGGGCCTCCAAAAGTGGGGCGAGAGTAAATGGTGCGGAATTTTCCTGACGTGCCCTGTTCCCAGAAAAACGCTCATAACTCCCTCACCGGAGGTCGGATCTGGACGATTTTTACGTCGTTGGAAAGCTTACTCGAGGAGCTTTCAAAACGGATCAGGACATTTCTGATTCTGAGGCTGTCTGGTGCCCCGAAAGGACACCAGAAACCTTCGATCCTCATTTCTCGATCTCGGTGGTCGGTCTTTCGAAATCGCGTGGTGCGGATAAAATGCGCGTAACTCCCTCGTTACATGTCGGATTGGGTCGATTTTTACTTCATTGGAAAGGCGAGTCAGTGCTCTTCGAAATCCTTCAGGAAGCGTCGCATTCCGAGGCCGTTTGGGCCTCCAAAAGTGGGACGAGAGTAAATGGTACGGAATTTTTCCGACGTGCCCTGTTCCCAGAAAAACGCTCATAACTCCCTCACCGGAGGTCGGATCTGGACGATTTTTACGTCGTTGGAAAGCTTACTCGAGGAGATTTCAAAACGGATGAGGACATTTCTGATTCTGAGGCCTTCTGGTGCCCTGAAAGGACACCAGAAGCCTTCGATCCTCGTTTCTCGATCTCGGTGGTCAGTCTTTCGAAATCGCGTGGTGCGGATAAAACGCGCGTAACTCCCTCGTTACATGTCGGATTGGGTCGATTTTTACTTCATTGGAAAGGCGAGTCAGTGCTCTTCGAAATCCTTCAGGAAGCGTCGCATTCCGAGGCCGTTTGGGCCTCCAAAAGTGGGGCGAGAGTAAATGGTGTGGAATTTTCCCGACGTGCCCTGTTCCCAGAAAAATGCTCATAACTCCCTCACCGGAGGTCGGATCTGGACGATTTTTACGTCGTTGGAAAGCTTACTCGAGGAGCTTTCAAAACGGATCAGGACATTTCTGATTCTGAGGTTGTATGGTGCCCCAAAAGGACACCGGAAGGCTTCGATCCTCGTTTCTCGATCTCGGTGGTCGGTCTTTCGAAATCGCGTGGTGCGGATAAAACGCGCGTAACTCCCTCGTTACATGTCGGATTGGGTCGATTTTTACTTC
This sequence comes from Magnolia kwangsiensis, assembly GCA_037074715.1. NCBI lineage: Eukaryota > Viridiplantae > Streptophyta > Magnoliopsida > Magnoliales > Magnoliaceae > Magnolia > Magnolia kwangsiensis. The sequence goes on from CM073583.1 coordinate 738,398, forward strand.
ATTGGAAAGGCGAGTCAGTGCTCTTCGAAATCCTTCAGGAAGCGTCGCATTCCGAGGCCGTTTGGGCCTCCAAAAGTGTGGCGAGAGTAAATGGTACGGAATTTTCCCGACGTGCCCTGTTCCCAGAAAAATGCTCATAACTCCCTCACTGGAGGTCGGATCTGGACGATTTTTACGTCTTTGGAAATCTTACTCGAGGAGCTTTCAAAACGGATCAGGACATTTCTGATTCCGAGGCCGTCTGGTGCCCTGAAAGGACACCGAAACCCTTCGATCCTCGTTTCTCGATCTCGGTGGTCGGTCTTTCAAAATCGCGTGGTGCGGATAAAACGCGCGTAACTCCCTCGTTACATGTCGGATTGGGTCGATTTTTACTTCATTGGAAAGGCGAGTCAGTGCTCTTCGAAATCCTTCAGGAAGCGTCGCATTCTGAGGCCGTTTGGGCCTCCAAAAGTGGGGCGAGAGTAAATGGTGCGGAATTTTCCCGACGTGCCCTGTTCCCAGGAAAATGCTCATAACTCCCTCAACGGAGGTCGGATCTGGACGATTTTTACGTCGTTGGAAAGATTACTCGAGGAGCTTTCAAAACGGATCAGGACATTTCTGATTCTGAGGCCGTCTGGTGCCCTGAAAGGGCACCGGAAGCCTTCGATCCTCCTTTCTCGATCTCGGTGGTCGGTCTTTCGAAATCACGTGGTGCGGATAAAACGCGCGTAACTCCCTCGTTACATGTCGGATTGGCTCGATTTTTACTTCATTGGAAAGGCGAGTCAGTGCTCTTCGAAATCCTTCAGGAAGCGTCGCATTCCGAGGCCGTTTGGGCCTCCAAAAGTGGGACGAGAGTAAATGGTGCGGAATTTTCCCGACGTGCCCTGTTCCCAGAAAAACGCTCATAACTCCCTCACCGGAGGTCGGATCTGGACGATTTTTACGTCGTTGGAAAGCTTACTCGAGGAGCTTTCAAAACGGATCAGGACATTTTAGATTCCGAGTCCGTCTGGTGCCCCGAAAGGACACCGGAAGCCTTCGATCCTCGTTTCTCGATCTCGGTGGTCGGTCTTTCGAAATCGCGTGGTGCGGATAAAACGCGCGTAACTCCCTCGTTACATGTCGGATTGGCTCGATTTTTACTTCATTGGAAAGGCGAGTCAGTGCTCTTCGAAATTCTTCAGGAAGCGTCGTATTCCGAGGCCGTTTGGGCCTCCAAAAGTGGGACGAGAGTAAATGGTGCGGAATTTTCCCGACGTGCCCTGTTCCCAGAAAAATGCTCATAACTCCCTCACCGGAGGTCGGATCTGGACGATTTTTACGTCGTTGGAAAGCTTACTCGAGGAGCTTTCAAAACGGATCAGGACATTTCTGATTCCGAGACCGTCTCATGCCCTGAAAGGACACCGGAAGCCTTCGATCCTCGTTTCTCGATCTCATTGGTCGGTCTTTCGAAATCGCGTGGTGCGGATAAAATGCGCGTAACTCCCTCGTTACATGTCGGATTGGGTCGATTTTTACTTCATTGGAAAGGCGAGTCAGTGCTCTTCGAAATCCTTCAGGAAGCGTCGCATTCCGAGGCCGTTTGGGCCTCCAAAAGTAGGGCGAGAGTAAATGGTGTGGAATTTTCCTTACGTGCCCTGTTCCCAGAAAAACGCTCATAACTCCCTCACCGGAGGTCGGATCTGGACAATTTTTACGTCGTTGGAAAGCTTACTCGAGGAGCTTTCAAAACGGATGAGGAAATTTCTGATTCTGAGGCCTTCTGGTGCCCTGAAAGGACACCGGAAGCCTTCGATCCTCGTTTCTCGATCTCGGTGGTCGGTCTTTCGAAATCGCGTGGTGCGGATAAAACGCGCGTAACTCCCTCGTTACATGTCGGATTGGGTCGATTTTTACTTCATTGGAAAGGCGAGTCAGTGCTCTTCGAAATCCTTCAGGAAGCGTCGCATTCCGAGGCCGTTTGGGCCTCCAAAAGTGGGGCGAGAGTAAATGGTGCGGAATTTTCCCGACGTGCCCTGTTCCCAGAAAAACGCTCATAACTCCCTCACCGGAGGTCGGATCTGGACAATTTTTACGTCGTTGGAAAGCTTACTCGAGGAGCTTTCAAAACGGATCAGGACATTTCTGATTCCGAGGCCGTCTGGTGCCCTGAAAGGACACCGAAACCCTTCGATCCTCGTTTCTCGATCTCGGTGGTCGGTCTTTCAAAATCGCGTGGTGCGGATAAAACGCGCGTAACTCCCTCGTTACATGTCGGATTGGGTCAATTTTTACTTCATTGGAAAGGCGAGTCAGTGCTCTTCGAAATCCTTCAGGAAGCGTCGCATTCTGAGGCCGTTTGGGCCTCCAAAAGTGGGGCGAGAGTAAATGGTGCGGAATTTTCCCGACGTGCCCTGTTCCCAGGAAAATGCTCATAACTCCCTCAACGGAGGTCGGATCTGGACGATTTTTACGTCGTTGGAAAGATTACTCGAGGAGCTTTCAAAACGGATCAGGACATTTCTGATTCTGAGGCCGTCTGGTGCCCTGAAAGGGCACCGGAAGCCTTCGATCCTCCTTTCTCGATCTCGGTGGTCGGTCTTTCGAAATCACGTGGTGCGGATAAAACGCGCGTAACTCCCTCGTTACATGTCGGATTGGCTCGATTTTTACTTCATTGGAAAGGCGAGTCAGTGCTCTTCGAAATCCTTCAGGAAGCGTCGCATTCCGAGGCCGTTTGGGCCTCCAAAAGTGGGACGAGAGTAAATGGTGCGGAATTTTCCCGACGTGCCCTGTTCCCAGAAAAACGCTCATAACTCCCTCACCGGAGGTCGGATCTGGACGATTTTTACGTCGTTGGAAAGCTTACTCGAGGAGCTTTCAAAACGGATCAGGACATTTTAGATTCCGAGTCCGTCTGGTGCCCCGAAAGGACACCGGAAGCCTTCGATCCTCGTTTCTCGATCTCGGTGGTCGGTCTTTCGAAATCGCGTGGTGCGGATAAAACGCGCGTAACTCCCTCGTTACATGTCGGATTGGCTCGATTTTTACTTCATTGGAAAGGCGAGTCAGTGCTCTTCGAAATTCTTCAGGAAGCGTCGTATTCCGAGGCCGTTTGGGCCTCCAAAAGTGGGACGAGAGTAAATGGTGCGGAATTTTCCCGACGTGCCCTGTTCCCAGAAAAATGCTCATAACTCCCTCACCGGAGGTCGGATCTGGACGATTTTTACGTCGTTGGAAAGCTTACTCGAGGAGCTTTCAAAACGGATCAGGACATTTCTGATTCCGAGACCGTCTCATGCCCTGAAAGGACACCGGAAGCCTTCGATCCTCGTTTCTCGATCTCATTGGTCGGTCTTTCGAAATCGCGTGGTGCGGATAAAATGCGCGTAACTCCCTCGTTACATGTCGGATTGGGTCGATTTTTACTTCATTGGAAAGGCGAGTCAGTGCTCTTCGAAATCCTTCAGGAAGCGTCGCATTCCGAGGCCGTTTGGGCCTCCAAAAGTAGGGCGAGAGTAAATGGTGTGGAATTTTCCTTACGTGCCCTGTTCCCAGAAAAACGCTCATAACTCCCTCACCGGAGGTCGGATCTGGACAATTTTTACGTCGTTGGAAAGCTTACTCGAGGAGCTTTCAAAACGGATGAGGAAATTTCTGATTCTGAGGCCTTCTGGTGCCCTGAAAGGACACCGGAAGCCTTCGATCCTCGTTTCTCGATCTCGGTGGTCGGTCTTTCGAAATCGCGTGGTGCGGATAAAACGCGCGTAACTCCCTCGTTACATGTCGGATTGGGTCGATTTTTACTTCATTGGAAAGGCGAGTCAGTGCTCTTCGAAATCCTTCAGGAAGCGTCGCATTCCGAGGCCGTTTGGGCCTCCAAAAGTGGGGCGAGAGTAAATGGTGCGGAATTTTCCCGACGTGCCCTGTTCCCAGAAAAACGCTCATAACTCCCTCACCGGAGGTCGGATCTGGACAATTTTTACGTCGTTGGAAAGCTTACTCGAGGAGCTTTCAAAACGGATGAGGACATTTCTGATTCTGAGGCCTTCTGGTGCCCTGAAAGGACACCGGAAGCCTTCGATCCTCGTTTCTCGATCTCGGTGGTCGGTCTTTCGAAATCGCGTGGTGCGGATAAAACGTGCGTAACTCCCTCGTTACATGTCGGATTGGGTCGATTTTTACTTCATTGGAAAGGCGAGTCAGTGCTCTTCGAAATCCTTCAGTAAGCGTCACATTCCGAGGCCGTTTGGGCCTCCAAAAGTGGGGCGAGAGTAAATGGTGCGGAATTTTCCTGACGTGCCCTGTTCCCAGAAAAACGCTCATAACTCCCTCACCGGAGGTCGGATCTGGACAATTTTTACGTCGTTGGAAAGCTTACTCGAGGAGCTTTCAAAACGGATGAGGACATTTCTGATTCTGAGGCCTTCTGGTGCCCTGAAAGGACACCGGAATCCTTCGATCCTCGTTTCTCGATCTCGGTGGTCGGTCTTTCGAAATCGCGTGGTGCGGATAAAACGCGCGTAACTCCCTCGTTACATGTCGGATTGGGTCGATTTTTACTTCATTGGAAAGGCGAGTCAGTGCTCTTCGAAATCCTTCAGGAAGCGTCGCATTCCGAGGCCGTTTGGGCCTCCAAAAGTGGGGCGAGAGTAAATGGTGCGGAATTTTCCCGACGTGCCCTGTTCCCAGAAAAACGCTCATAACTCCCTCACCGGAGGTCGGATCTGGACAATTTTTACGTCGTTGGAAAGCTTACTCGAGGAGCTTTCAAAACGGATGAGGACATTTCTGATTCTGAGGCCTTCTGGTGCCCTGAAAGGACACCGGAAGCCTTCGATCCTCGTTTCTCGATCTCGGTGGTCGGTCTTTCGAAATCGCGTGGTGCGGATAAAACGTGCGTAACTCCCTCGTTACATGTCGGATTGGGTCGATTTTTACTTCATTGGAAAGGCGAGTCAGTGCTCTTCGAAATCCTTCAGTAAGCGTCACATTCCGAGGCCGTTTGGGCCTCCAAAAGTGGGGCGAGAGTAAATGGTGCGGAATTTTCCTGACGTGCCCTGTTCCCAGAAAAACGCTCATAACTCCCTCACCGGAGGTCGGATCTGGACAATTTTTACGTCGTTGGAAAGCTTACTCGAGGAGCTTTCAAAACGGATGAGGACATTTCTGATTCTGAGGCCTTCTGGTGCCCTGAAAGGACACCGGAATCCTTCGATCCTCGTTTCTCGATCTCGGTGGTCGGTCTTTCGAAATCGCGTGGTGCGGATAAAACGTGCGTAACTCCCTCGTTACATGTCGGATTGGGTCGATTTTTACTTCATTGGAAAGGCGAGTCAGTGCTCTTCGAAATCCTTCAGGAAGCGTCCCATTCCGAGGCCGTTTGGGCCTCCAAAAGTGGGGCGAGAGTAAATGGTGTGGAATTTTCCTGACGTGCCCTGTTCCCAGAAAAACGCTCATAACTCCCTCACTGGAGGTCGGATCTGGACGATTTTTACGTCGTTGGAAAGCTTACTCGAGGAGCTTTCAAAACGGATCAGACATTTCTGATTCTGAGGCTGTCTGATGCCCCGAAAGGACACCAGAAACCTTCGATCCTCGTTTCTCGATCTCGGTGGTCGGTCTTTCAAAATCGCGTGGTGCGGATAAAATGCGCGTAACTCCCTCGTTACATGTCGGATTGGGTCGATTTTTACTTCATTGGAAAGGCGAGTCAGTGCTCTTCGAAATCCTTCAGGAAGCGTCGCATTCCGAGGCCGTTTGGGCCTCCAAAAGTGGGACGAGAGTAAATGGTACGGAATTTTTCCGACGTGCCCTGTTCCCAGAAAAACGCTCATAACTCCCTCACTGGAGGTCGGATCTGGACGATTTTTACGTCGTTGGAAAGCTTACTCGAGGAGCTTTCAAAACGGATGAGGACATTTCTGATTCTGAGGCCTTCTGGTGCCCTGAAAGGACACCGGAAGCCTTCGATCCTCGTTTCTCGATCTCGGTGGTCGGTCTTTCGAAATCGCGTGGTGCGGATAAAACGCGCGTAACTCCCTCGTTACATGTCGGATTGGGTCGATTTTTACTTCATTGGAAAGACGAGTCAGTGCTCTTCGAAATCCTTCAGGAAGCGTCGCATTCCGAGGCCGTTTGGGCCTCCAAAAGTGGGGCGAGAGTAAATGGTGTGGAATTTTCCCGACGTGCCCTGTTCCCAGAAAAATGCTCATAACTCCCTCACCGGAGGTCGGATCTGGACGATTTTTACGTCGTTGGAAAGCTTACTCGAGGAGCTTTCAAAACGGATCAGGACATTTTAGATTCCGAGTCCGTCTGGTGCCCCGAAAGGACACCGGAAGCCTTCGATCCTCGTTTCTCGATCTCGGTGGTCGGTCTTTCGAAATCGCGTGGTGCGGATAAAACGCGCGTAACTCCCTCGTTACATGTCGGATTGGCTCGATTTTTACTTCATTGGAAAGGCGAGTCAGTGCTCTTCGAAATTCTTCAGGAAGCGTCGTATTCCGAGGCCGTTTGGGCCTCCAAAAGTGGGCCGAGAGTAAATGGTGCGGAATTTTCCCGACGTGCCCTGTTCCCAGAAAAATGCTCATAACTCCCTCACCGGAGGTCGGATCTGGACGATTTTTACGTCGTTGGAAAGCTTACTCGAGGAGCTTTCAAAACGGATCAGGACATTTCTGATTCTGAGGTCGTATGGTGCCCCGAAAGGACACCGGAAGGCTTCGATCCTCGTTTCTCGATCTCGGTGGTCGGTCTTTCGAAATCGCGTGGTGCGGATAAAACGCGCGTAACTCCCTCGTTACATGTCGGATTGGGTCGATTTTTACTTCATTGGAAAGGCGAGTCAGTGCTCTTCGAAATCCTTCAGGAAGCGTCGCATTCCGAGGCCGTTTGGGCCTCCAAAAGTGGGGCGAGAGTAAATGGTACGGAATTTTCCCGACGTGCCCTGTTCCCAGAAAAATGCTCATAACTCCCTCACTGGAGGTCGGATCTGGACGATTTTTACGTCTTTGGAAATCTTACTCGAGGAGCTTTCAAAACGGATCAGGACATTTCTGATTCCGAGGCCGTCTGGTGCCCTGAAAGGACACCGAAACCCTTCGATCCTCGTTTCTCGATCTCGGTGGTCGGTCTTTCAAAATCGCGTGGTGCGGATAAAACGCGCGTAACTCCCTCGTTACATGTCGGATTGGGTCGATTTTTACTTCATTGGAAAGGCGAGTCAGTGCTCTTCGAAATCCTTCAGGAAGCGTCGCATTCTGAGGCCGTTTGGGCCTCCAAAAGTGGGGCGAGAGTAAATGGTGCGGAATTTTCCCGACGTGCCCTGTTCCCAGGAAAATGCTCATAACTCCCTCAACGGAGGTCGGATCTGGACGATTTTTACGTCGTTGGAAAGATTACTCGAGGAGCTTTCAAAACGGATCAGGACATTTCTGATTCTGAGGCCGTCTGGTGCCCTGAAAGGGCACCGGAAGCCTTCGATCCTCCTTTCTCGATCTCGGTGGTCGGTCTTTCGAAATCACGTGGTGCGGATAAAACGCGCGTAACTCCCTCGTTACATGTCGGATTGGCTCGATTTTTACTTCATTGGAAAGGCGAGTCAGTGCTCTTCGAAATCCTTCAGGAAGCGTCGCATTCCGAGGCCGTTTGGGCCTCCAAAAGTGGGACGAGAGTAAATGGTGCGGAATTTTCCCGACGTGCCCTGTTCCCAGAAAAACGCTCATAACTCCCTCACCGGAGGTCGGATCTGGACGATTTTTACGTCGTTGGAAAGCTTACTCGAGGAGCTTTCAAAACGGATCAGGACATTTTAGATTCCGAGTCCGTCTGGTGCCCCGAAAGGACACCGGAAGCCTTCGATCCTCGTTTCTCGATCTCGGTGGTCGGTCTTTCGAAATCGCGTGGTGCGGATAAAACGCGCGTAACTCCCTCGTTACATGTCGGATTGGCTCGATTTTTACTTCATTGGAAAGGCGAGTCAGTGCTCTTCGAAATTCTTCAGGAAGCGTCGTATTCCGAGGCCGTTTGGGCCTCCAAAAGTGGGACGAGAGTAAATGGTGCGGAATTTTCCCGACGTGCCCTGTTCCCAGAAAAATGCTCATAACTCCCTCACCGGAGGTCGGATCTGGACGATTTTTACGTCGTTGGAAAGCTTACTCGAGGAGCTTTCAAAACGGATCAGGACATTTCTGATTCCGAGACCGTCTCATGCCCTGAAAGGACACCGGAAGCCTTCGATCCTCGTTTCTCGATCTCATTGGTCGGTCTTTCGAAATCGCGTGGTGCGGATAAAATGCGCGTAACTCCCTCGTTACATGTCGGATTGGGTCGATTTTTACTTCATTGGAAAGGCGAGTCAGTGCTCTTCGAAATCCTTCAGGAAGCGTCGCATTCCGAGGCCGTTTGGGCCTCCAAAAGTAGGGCGAGAGTAAATGGTGTGGAATTTTCCTTACGTGCCCTGTTCCCAGAAAAACGCTCATAACTCCCTCACCGGAGGTCGGATCTGGACAATTTTTACGTCGTTGGAAAGCTTACTCGAGGAGCTTTCAAAACGGATGAGGAAATTTCTGATTCTGAGGCCTTCTGGTGCCCTGAAAGGACACCGGAAGCCTTCGATCCTCGTTTCTCGATCTCGGTGGTCGGTCTTTCGAAATCGCGTGGTGCGGATAAAACGCGCGTAACTCCCTCGTTACATGTCGGATTGGGTCGATTTTTACTTCATTGGAAAGGCGAGTCAGTGCTCTTCGAAATCCTTCAGGAAGCGTCGCATTCCGAGGCCGTTTGGGCCTCCAAAAGTGGGGCGAGAGTAAATGGTGCGGAATTTTCCCGACGTGCCCTGTTCCCAGAAAAACGCTCATAACTCCCTCACCGGAGGTCGGATCTGGACAATTTTTACGTCGTTGGAAAGCTTACTCGAGGAGCTTTCAAAACGGATGAGGACATTTCTGATTCTGAGGCCTTCTGGTGCCCTGAAAGGACACCGGAAGCCTTCGATCCTCGTTTCTCGATCTCGGTGGTCGGTCTTTCGAAATCGCGTGGTGCGGATAAAACGTGCGTAACTCCCTCGTTACATGTCGGATTGGGTCGATTTTTACTTCATTGGAAAGGCGAGTCAGTGCTCTTCGAAATCCTTCAGTAAGCGTCACATTCCGAGGCCGTTTGGGCCTCCAAAAGTGGGGCGAGAGTAAATGGTGCGGAATTTTCCTGACGTGCCCTGTTCCCAGAAAAACGCTCATAACTCCCTCACCGGAGGTCGGATCTGGACAATTTTTACGTCGTTGGAAAGCTTACTCGAGGAGCTTTCAAAACGGATGAGGACATTTCTGATTCTGAGGCCTTCTGGTGCCCTGAAAGGACACCGGAATCCTTCGATCCTCGTTTCTCGATCTCGGTGGTCGGTCTTTCGAAATCGCGTGGTGCGGATAAAACGTGCGTAACTCCCTCGTTACATGTCGGATTGGGTCGATTTTTACTTCATTGGAAAGGCGAGTCAGTGCTCTTCGAAATCCTTCAGGAAGCGTCCCATTCCGAGGCCGTTTGGGCCTCCAAAAGTGGGACGAGAGTAAATGGTGTGGAATTTTCCTGACGTGCCCTGTTCCCAGAAAAACGCTCATAACTCCCTCACTGGAGGTCGGATCTGGACGATTTTTACGTCGTTGGAAAGCTTACTCGAGGAGCTTTCAAAACGGATCAGACATTTCTGATTCTGAGGCTGTCTGATGCCCCGAAAGGACACCAGAAACCTTCGATCCTCGTTTCTCGATCTCGGTGGTCGGTCTTTCAAAATCGCGTGGTGCGGATAAAATGCGCGTAACTCCCTCGTTACATGTCGGATTGGGTCGATTTTTACTTCATTGGAAAGGCGAGTCAGTGCTCTTCGAAATCCTTCAGGAAGCGTCGCATTCCGAGGCCGTTTGGGCCTCCAAAAGTGGGACGAGAGTAAATGGTACGGAATTTTTCCGACGTGCCCTGTTCCCAGAAAAACGCTCATAACTCCCTCACTGGAGGTCGGATCTGGACGATTTTTACGTCGTTGGAAAGCTTACTCGAGGAGCTTTCAAAACGGATGAGGACATTTCTGATTCTGAGGCCTTCTGGTGCCCTGAAAGGACACCGGAAGCCTTCGATCCTCGTTTCTCGATCTCGGTGGTCGGTCTTTCGAAATCGCGTGGTGCGGATAAAACGCGCGTAACTCCCTCGTTACATGTCGGATTGGGTCGATTTTTACTTCATTGGAAAGACGAGTCAGTGCTCTTCGAAATCCTTCAGGAAGCGTCGCATTCCGAGGCCGTTTGGGCCTCCAAAAGTGGGGCGAGAGTAAATGGTGTGGAATTTTCCCGACGTGCCCTGTTCCCAGAAAAATGCTCATAACTCCCTCACCGGAGGTCGGATCTGGACGATTTTTACGTCGTTGGAAAGCTTACTCGAGGAGCTTTCAAAACGGATCAGGACATTTTAGATTCCGAGTCCGTCTGGTGCCCCGAAAGGACACCGGAAGCCTTCGATCCTCGTTTCTCGATCTCGGTGGTCGGTCTTTCGAAATCGCGTGGTGCGGATAAAACGCGCGTAACTCCCTCGTTACATGTCGGATTGGCTCGATTTTTACTTCATTGGAAAGGCGAGTCAGTGCTCTTCGAAATTCTTCAGGAAGCGTCGTATTCCGAGGCCGTTTGGGCCTCCAAAAGTGGGCCGAGAGTAAATGGTGCGGAATTTTCCCGACGTGCCCTGTTCCCAGAAAAATGCTCATAACTCCCTCACCGGAGGTCGGATCTGGACGATTTTTACGTCGTTGGAAAGCTTACTCGAGGAGCTTTCAAAACGGATCAGGACATTTCTGATTCTGAGGTCGTATGGTGCCCCGAAAGGACACCGGAAGGCTTCGATCCTCGTTTCTCGATCTCGGTGGTCGGTCTTTCGAAATCGCGTGGTGCGGATAAAACGCGCGTAACTCCCTCGTTACATGTCGGATTGGGTCGATTTTTACTTCATTGGAAAGGCGAGTCAGTGCTCTTCGAAATCCTTCAGGAAGCGTCGCATTCCGAGGCCGTTTGGGCCTCCAAAAGTGGGGCGAGAGTAAATGGTACGGAATTTTCCCGACGTGCCCTGTTCCCAGAAAAATGCTCATAACTCCCTCACTGGAGGTCGGATCTGGACGATTTTTACGTCTTTGGAAATCTTACTCGAGGAGCTTTCAAAACGGATCAGGACATTTCTGATTCCGAGGCCGTCTGGTGCCCTGAAAGGACACCGAAACCCTTCGATCCTCGTTTCTCGATCTCGGTGGTCGGTCTTTCAAAATCGCGTGGTGCGGATAAAACGCGCGTAACTCCCTCGTTACATGTCGGATTGGGTCGATTTTTACTTCATTGGAAAGGCGAGTCAGTGCTCTTCGAAATCCTTCAGGAAGCGTCGCATTCTGAGGCCGTTTGGGCCTCCAAAAGTGGGGCGAGAGTAAATGGTGCGGAATTTTCCCGACGTGCCCTGTTCCCAGGAAAATGCTCATAACTCCCTCAACGGAGGTCGGATCTGGACGATTTTTACGTCGTTGGAAAGATTACTCGAGGAGCTTTCAAAACGGATCAGGACATTTCTGATTCTGAGGCCGTCTGGTGCCCTGAAAGGGCACCGGAAGCCTTCGATCCTCCTTTCTCGATCTCGGTGGTCGGTCTTTCGAAATCACGTGGTGCGGATAAAACGCGCGTAACTCCCTCGTTACATGTCGGATTGGCTCGATTTTTACTTCATTGGAAAGGCGAGTCAGTGCTCTTCGAAATCCTTCAGGAAGCGTCGCATTCCGAGGCCGTTTGGGCCTCCAAAAGTGGGACGAGAGTAAATGGTGCGGAATTTTCCCGACGTGCCCTGTTCCCAGAAAAACGCTCATAACTCCCTCACCGGAGGTCGGATCTGGACGATTTTTACGTCGTTGGAAAGCTTACTCGAGGAGCTTTCAAAACGGATCAGGACATTTTAGATTCCGAGTCCGTCTGGTGCCCCGAAAGGACACCGGAAGCCTTCGATCCTCGTTTCTCGATCTCGGTGGTCGGTCTTTCGAAATCGCGTGGTGCGGATAAAACGCGCGTAACTCCCTCGTTACATGTCGGATTGGCTCGATTTTTACTTCATTGGAAAGGCGAGTCAGTGCTCTTCGAAATTCTTCAGGAAGCGTCGTATTCCGAGGCCGTTTGGGCCTCCAAAAGTGGGACGAGAGTAAATGGTGCGGAATTTTCCCGACGTGCCCTGTTCCCAGAAAAATGCTCATAACTCCCTCACCGGAGGTCGGATCTGGACGATTTTTACGTCGTTGGAAAGCTTACTCGAGGAGCTTTCAAAACGGATCAGGACATTTCTGATTCCGAGACCGTCTCATGCCCTGAAAGGACACCGGAAGCCTTCGATCCTCGTTTCTCGATCTCATTGGTCGGTCTTTCGAAATCGCGTGGTGCGGATAAAATGCGCGTAACTCCCTCGTTACATGTCGGATTGGGTCGATTTTTACTTCATTGGAAAGGCGAGTCAGTGCTCTTCGAAATCCTTCAGGAAGCGTCGCATTCCGAGGCCGTTTGGGCCTCCAAAAGTAGGGCGAGAGTAAATGGTGTGGAATTTTCCTTACGTGCCCTGTTCCCAGAAAAACGCTCATAACTCCCTCACCGGAGGTCGGATCTGGACAATTTTTACGTCGTTGGAAAGCTTACTCGAGGAGCTTTCAAAACGGATGAGTAAATTTCTGATTCTGAGGCCTTCTGGTGCCCTGAAAGGACACCGGAAGCCTTCGATCCTCGTTTCTCGATCTCGGTGGTCGGTCTTTCGAAATCGCGTGGTGCGGATAAAACGTGCGTAACTCCCTCGTTACATGTCGGATTGGGTCGATTTTTACTTCATTGGAAAGGCGAGTCAGTGCTCTTCGAAATCCTTCAGGAAGCGTCACATTCCGAGGCCGTTTGGGCCTCCAAAAGTGGGGCGAGAGTAAATGGTGTGGAATTTTCCTGACGTGCCCTGTTCCCAGAAAAACGCTCATAACTCCCTCACCGGAGGTCGGATCTGGACGATTTTTACGTCGTTGGAAAGCTTACTCGAGGAGCTTTCAAAACGGATCAGGACATTTCTGATTCTGAGGCTGTCTGGTGCCCCGAAAGGACACCAGAAACCTTCGATCCTCGTTTCTCGATCTCGGTGGTCGGTCTTTCAAAATCGCGTGGTGCGGATAAAATGCGCGTAACTCCCTCGTTACATGTCGGATTGGGTCGATTTTTACTTCATTGGAAAGGCGAGTCAGTGCTCTTCGAAATCCTTCAGGAAGCGTCGCATTCCGAGGCCGTTTGGGCCTCCAAAAGTGGGACGAGAGTAAATGGTACGGAATTTTTCCGACGTGCCCTGTTCCCAGAAAAACGCTCATAACTCCCTCACCGGAGGTCGGATCTGGACGATTTTTACGTCGTTGGAAAGCTTACTCGAGGAGCTTTCAAAACGGATCAGGACATTTCTGATTCTGAGGCCTTCTGGTGCCCTGAAAGGACACCGGAAGCCTTCGATCCTCGTTTCTCGATCTCGGTGGTCGGTCTTTCGAAATCGCGTGGTGCGGATAAAACGCGCGTAACTCCCTCGTTACATGTCGGATTGGGTCGATTTTTACTTCATTGGAAAGGCGAGTCAGTGCTCTTCGAAATCCTTCAGGAAGCGTCGCATTCCGAGGCCGTTTGGGCCTCCAAAAGTGGGGCGAGAGTAAATGGTGTGGAATTTTCCCGACGTGCCCTGTTCCCAGAAAAATGCTCATAACTCCCTCACCGGAGGTCGGATCTGGACGATTTTTACGTCGTTGGAAAGCTTACTCGAGGAGCTTTCAAAACGGATCAGGACATTTTAGATTCCGAGTCCGTCTGGTGCCCCGAAAGGACACCGGAAGCCTTCGATCCTCGTTTCTCGATCTCGGTGGTCGGTCTTTCGAAATCGCGTGGTGCGGATAAAACGCGCGTAACTCCCTCGTTACATGTCGGATTGGCTCGATTTTTACTTCATTGGAAAGGCGAGTCAGTGCTCTTCGAAATTCTTCAGGAAGCGTCGTATTCTGAGGCCGTTTGGGCCTCCAAAAGTGGGACGAGAGTAAATGGTGCGGAATTTTCCCGACGTGCCCTGTTCCCAGAAAAATGCTCATAACTCCCTCACCGGAGGTCGGATCTGGACGATTTTTACGTCGTTGGAAAGCTTACTCGAGGAGCTTTCAAAACGGATCAGGACATTTCTGATTCTGAGGTCGTATGGTGCCCCGAAAGGACACCGGAAGGCTTCGATCCTCGTTTCTCGATCTCGGTGGTCGGTCTTTCGAAATCGCGTGGTGCGGATAAAACGCGCGTAACTCCCTCGTTACATGTCGGATTGGGTCGATTTTTACTTCATTGGAAAGGCGAGTCAGTGCTCTTCGAAATCCTTCAGGAAGCGTCGCATTCCGAGGCCGTTTGGGCCTCCAAAAGTGGGGCGAGAGTAAATGGTATGGAATTTTCCCGACGTGCCCTGTTCCCAGAAAAATGCTCATAACTCCCTCACTGGAGGTCGGATCTGGACGATTTTTACGTCTTTGGAAATCTTACTCGAGGAGCTTTCAAAACGGATCAGGACATTTCTGATTCCGAGGCCGTCTGGTGCCCTGAAAGGACACCGAAACCCTTCGATCCTCGTTTCTCGATCTCGGTGGTCGGTCTTTCCAAATCGCGTGGTGCGGATAAAACGCGCGTAACTCCCTCGTTACATGTCGGATTGGGTCGATTTTTACTTCATTGGAAAGGCGAGTCAGTGCTCTTCGAAATCCTTCAGGAAGCGTCGCATTCTGAGGCCGTTTGGGCCTCCAAAAGTGGGGCGAGAGTAAATGGTGCGGAATTTTCCCGACGTGCCCTGTTCCCAGGAAAATGCTCATAACTCCCTCAACGGAGGTCGGATCTGGACGATTTTTACGTCGTTGGAAAGATTACTCGAGGAGCTTTCAAAACGGATCAGGACATTTCTGATTCTGAGGCCGTCTGGTGCCCCGAAAGGGCACCGGAAGCCTTCGATCCTCCTTTCTCGATCTCGGTGGTCGGTCTTTCGAAATCACGTGGTGCGGATAAAACGCGCGTAACTCCCTCGTTACATGTCGGATTGGCTCGATTTTTACTTCATTGGAAAGGCGAGTCAGTGCTCTTCGAAATCCTTCAGGAAGCGTCGCATTCCGAGGCCGTTTGGGCCTCCAAAAGTGGGACGAGAGTAAATGGTGCGGAATTTTCCCGACGTGCCCTGTTCCCAGAAAAACGCTCATAACTCCCTCACCGGAGGTCGGATCTGGACGATTTTTACGTCGTTGGAAAGCTTACTCGAGGAGCTTTCAAAACGGATCAGGACATTTTAGATTCCGAGTCCGTCTGGTGCCCCAAAAGGACACCGGAAGCCTTCGATCCTCGTTTCTCGATCTCGGTGGTCGGTCTTTCGAAATCGCGTGGTGCGGATAAAACGCGCGTAACTCCCTCGTTACATGTCGGATTGGCTCGATTTTTACTTCATTGGAAAGGCGAGTCAGTGCTCTTCGAAATTCTTCAGGAAGCGTCGTATTCCGAGGCCGTTTGGGCCTCCAAAAGTGGGACGAGAGTAAATGGTGCGGAATTTTCCCGACGTGCCCTGTTCCCAGAAAAATGCTCATAACTCCCTCACCGGAGGTCGGATCTGGACGATTTTTACGTCGTTGGAAAGCTTACTCGAGGAGCTTTCAAAACGGATGAGGACATTTCTGATTCTGAGGCCTTCTGGTGCCCTGAAAGGACACCGGAAGCCTTCGATCCTCGTTTCTCGATCTCGGTGGTCGGTCTTTCAAAATCGCGTGGTGCGGATAAAATGCGCGTAACTCCCTCGTTACATGTCGGATTGGGTCGATTTTTACTTCATTGGAAAGGCGAGTCAGTGCTCTTCGAAATCCTTCAGGAAGCGTCGCATTCCGAGGCCGTTTGGGCCTCCAAAAGTGGGACGAGAGTAAATGGTACGGAATTTTTCCGACGTGCCCTGTTCCCAGAAAAACGCTCATAACTCCCTCACCGGAGGTCGGATCTGGACGATTTTTACGTCGTTGGAAAGCTTACTCGAGGAGCTTTCAAAACGGATGAGGACATTTCTGATTCTGAGGCCTTCTGGTGCCCTGAAAGGACACCGGAAGCCTTCGATCCTCGTTTCTCGATCTCGGTGGTCGGTCTTTCGAAATCGCGTGGTGCGGATAAAACGCGCGTAACTCCCTCGTTACATGTCGGATTGGGTCGATTTTTACTTCATTGGAAAGGCGAGTCAGTGCTCTTCGAAATCCTTCAGGAAGCGTCGCATTCCGAGGCCGTTTGGGCCTCCAAAAGTGGGGCGAGAGTAAATGGTGTGGAATTTTCCCGACGTGCCCTGTTCCCAGAAAAATGCTCATAACTCCCTCACCGGAGGTCGGATCTGGACGATTTTTACGTCGTTGGAAAGCTTACTCGAGGAGCTTTCAAAACGGATGAGGACATTTCTGATTCTGAGGTCGTCTGGTGCCCCGAAAGGACACCGGAAGCCTTCGATCCTCGTTTCTCGATCTCGGTGGTCGGTCTTTCGAAATCGCGTGGTGCGGATAAAACGCGCGTAACTCCCTCGTTACATGTCGGATTGGGTCGATTTTTACTTCATTGGAAAGGCGAGTCAGTGCTCTTCGAAATCCTTCAGGAAGCGTCGCATTCCGAGGCCGTTTGGGCCTCCAAAAGTGGGGCGAGAGTAAATGGTGCGGAATTTTCCCGACGTGCCCTGTTCCCAGAAAAACGCTCATAACTCCCTCACCGGAGGTCGGATCTGGACAATTTTTACGTCGTTGGAAAGCTTACTCGAGGAGCTTTCAAAACGGATGAGGACATTTCTGATTCTGAGGCCTTCTGGTGCCCTGAAAGGACACCGGAATCCTTCGATCCTCGTTTCTCGATCTCGGTGGTCGGTCTTTCGAAATCGCGTGGTGCGGATAAAACGTGCGTAACTCCCTCGTTACATGTCGGATTGGGTCGATTTTTACTTCATTGGAAAGGCGAGTCAGTGCTCTTCGAAATCCTTCAGGAAGCGTCACATTCCGAGGCCGTTTGGGCCTCCAAAAGTGGGGCGAGAGTAAATGGTGCGGAATTTTCCTGACGTGCCCTGTTCCCAGAAAAACGCTCATAACTCCCTCACCGGAGGTCGGATCTGGACAATTTTTACGTCGTTGGAAAGCTTACTCGAGGAGCTTTCAAAACGGATGAGGACATTTCTGATTCTGAGGCCTTCTGGTGCCCTGAATGGACACCGGAATCCTTCGATCCTCGTTTCTCGATCTCGGTGGTCGGTCTTTCGAAATCGCGTGGTGCGGATAAAACGTGCGTAACTCCCTCGTTACATGTCGAATTGGGTCGATTTTTACTTCATTGGAAAGGCGAGTCAGTGCTCTTCGAAATCCTTCAGGAAGCGTCACATTCCGAGGCCGTTTGGGCCTCCAAAAGTGGGGCGAGAGTAAATGGTGTGGAATTTTCCTGACGTGCCCTGTTCCCAGAAAAACGCTCATAACTCCCTCACCGGAGGTCGGATCTGGACGATTTTTACGTCGTTGGAAAGCTTACTCGAGGAGCTTTCAAAACGGATCAGGACATTTCTGATTCTGAGGCTGTCTGGTGCCCCGAAAGGACACCAGAAACCTTCGAT
Source organism: Magnolia kwangsiensis (assembly GCA_037074715.1). NCBI lineage: Eukaryota > Viridiplantae > Streptophyta > Magnoliopsida > Magnoliales > Magnoliaceae > Magnolia > Magnolia kwangsiensis. The sequence continues at coordinate 756,059 of CM073583.1, forward strand.
CCTCGTTTCTCGATCTCGGTGGTCGGTCTTTCAAAATCGCGTGGTGCGGATAAAATGCGCGTAACTCCCTCGTTACATGTCGGATTGGGTCGATTTTTACTTCATTGGAAAGGCGAGTCAGTGCTCTTCGAAATCCTTCAGGAAGCGTCGCATTCCGAGGCCGTTTGGGCCTCCAAAAGTGGGACGAGAGTAAATGGTACGGAATTTTTCCGACGTGCCCTGTTCCCAGAAAAACGCTCATAACTCCCTCACCGGAGGTCGGATCTGGACGATTTTTACGTCGTTGGAAAGCTTACTCGAGGAGCTTTCAAAACGGATCAGGACATTTCTGATTCTGAGGCCTTCTGGTGCCCTGAAAGGACACCGGAAGCCTTCGATCCTCGTTTCTCGATCTCGGTGGTCGGTCTTTCGAAATCGCGTGGTGCGGATAAAACGCGCGTAACTCCCTCGTTACATGTCGGATTGGGTCGATTTTTACTTCATTGGAAAGGCGAGTCAGTGCTCTTCGAAATCCTTCAGGAAGCGTCGCATTCCGAGGCCGTTTGGGCCTCCAAAAGTGGGGCGAGAGTAAATGGTGTGGAATTTTCCCGACGTGCCCTGTTCCCAGAAAAATGCTCATAACTCCCTCACCGGAGGTCGGATCTGGACGATTTTTACGTCGTTGGAAAGCTTACTCGAGGAGCTTTCAAAACGGATGAGGACATTTCTGATTCTGAGGTCGTCTGGTGCCCCGAAAGGACACCGGAAGCCTTCGATCCTCGTTTCTCGATCTCGGTGGTCGGTCTTTCGAAATCGCGTGGTGCGGATAAAACGCGCGTAACTCCCTCGTTACATGTCGGATTGGGTCGATTTTTACTTCATTGGAAAGGCGAGTCAGTGCTCTTCGAAATCCTTCAGGAAGCGTCGCATTCCGAGGCCGTTTGGGCCTCCAAAAGTGGGGCGAGAGTAATGGTGCGGAATTTTCCCGACGTGCCCTGTTCCCAGAAAAACGCTCATAACTCCCTCACCGGAGGTCGGATCTGGACAATTTTTACGTCGTTGGAAAGCTTACTCGAGGAGCTTTCAAAACGGATGAGGACATTTCTGATTCTGAGGCCTTCTGGTGCCCTGAAAGGACACCGGAATCCTTCGATCCTCGTTTCTCGATCTCGGTGGTCGGTCTTTCGAAATCGCGTGGTGCGGATAAAACGTGCGTAACTCCCTCGTTACATGTCGGATTGGGTCGATTTTTACTTCATTGGAAAGGCGAGTCAGTGCTCTTCGAAATCCTTCAGGAAGCGTCACATTCCGAGGCCGTTTGGGCCTCCAAAAGTGGGGCGAGAGTAAATGGTGCGGAATTTTCCTGACGTGCCCTGTTCCCAGAAAAACGCTCATAACTCCCTCACCGGAGGTCGGATCTGGACAATTTTTACGTCGTTGGAAAGCTTACTCGAGGAGCTTTCAAAACGGATGAGGACATTTCTGATTCTGAGGCCTTCTGGTGCCCTGAATGGACACCGGAATCCTTCGATCCTCGTTTCTCGATCTCGGTGGTCGGTCTTTCGAAATCGCGTGGTGCGGATAAAACGTGCGTAACTCCCTCGTTACATGTCGAATTGGGTCGATTTTTACTTCATTGGAAAGGCGAGTCAGTGCTCTTCGAAATCCTTCAGGAAGCGTCACATTCCGAGGCCGTTTGGGCCTCCAAAAGTGGGGCGAGAGTAAATGGTGTGGAATTTTCCGGACGTGCCCTGTTCCCAGAAAAACGCTCATAACTCCCTCACCGGAGGTCGGATCTGGACGATTTTTACGTCGTTGGAAAGCTTACTCGAGGAGCTTTCAAAACGGATGAGGACATTTCTGATTCTGAGGCCTTCTGGTGCCCTGAAAGGACACCGGAAGCCTTCGATCCTCGTTTCTCGATCTCGGTGGTCGGTCTTTCGAAATCGCGTGGTGCGGATAAAACGCGCGTAACTCCCTCGTTACATGTCGGATTGGGTCGATTTTTACTTCATTGGAAAGGCGAGTCAGTGCTCTTCGAAATCCTTCAGGAAGCGTCGCATTCCGAGGCCGTTTGGGCCTCCAAAAGTGGGGCGAGAGTAAATGGTGCGGAATTTTCCCGACGTGCCCTGTTCCCAGAAAAATGCTCATAACTCCCTCACTGGAGGTCGGATCTGGACGATTTTTACGTCTTTGGAAATCTTACTCGAGGAGCTTTCAAAACGGATCAGGACATTTCTGATTCCGAGGCCGTCTGGTGCCCTGAAAGGACACCGAAACCCTTCGATCCTCGTTTCTCGATCTCGGTGGTCGGTCTTTCAAAATCGCGTGGTGCGGATAAAACGCGCGTAACTCCCTCGTTACATGTCGGATTGGGTCGATTTTTACTTCATTGGAAAGGCGAGTCAGTGCTCTTCGAAATCCTTCAGGAAGCGTCGCATTCTGAGGCCGTTTGGGCCTCCAAAAGTGGGGCGAGAGTAAATGGTGCGGAATTTTCCCGACGTGCCCTGTTCCCAGGAAAATGCTCATAACTCCCTCAACGGAGGTCGGATCTGGACGATTTTTACGTCGTTGGAAAGATTACTCGAGGAGCTTTCAAAACGGATCAGGACATTTCTGATTCTGAGGCCGTCTGGTGCCCTGAAAGGGCACCGGAAGCCTTCGATCCTCCTTTCTCGATCTCGGTGGTCGGTCTTTCGAAATCGCGTGGTGCGGATAAAACGCGCGTAACTCCCTCGTTACATGTCGGATTGGCTCGATTTTTACTTCATTGGAAAGGCGAGTCAGTGCTCTTCGAAATCCTTCAGGAAGCGTCGCATTCCGAGGCCGTTTGGGCCTCCAAAAGTGGGACGAGAGTAAATGGTGCGGAATTTTCCCGACGTGCCCTGTTCCCAGAAAAACGCTCATAACTCCCTCACCGGAGGTCGGATCTGGACGATTTTTACGTCGTTGGAAAGCTTACTCGAGGAGCTTTCAAAACGGATCAGGACATTTTAGATTCCGAGTCCGTCTGGTGCCCCGAAAGGACACCGGAAGCCGTCGATCCTCGTTTCTCGATCTCGGTGGTCGGTCTTTCGAAATCGCGTGGTGCGGATAAAACGCGCGTAACTCCCTCGTTACATGTCGGATTGGCTCGATTTTTACTTCATTGGAAAGGCGAGTCAGTGCTCTTCGAAATTCTTCAGGAAGCGTCGTATTCCGAGGCCGTTTGGGCCTCCAAAAGTGGGACGAGAGTAAATGGTGCGGAATTTTCCCGACGTGCCCTGTTCCCAGAAAAATGCTCATAACTCCCTCACCGGAGGTCGGATCTGGACGATTTTTACGTCGTTGGAAAGCTTACTCGAGGAGCTTTCAAAACGGATCAGGACATTTCTGATTCCGAGACCGTTTGGGCCTCCAAAAGTGGGACGAGAGTAAATGGTGCGGAATTTTCCCGACGTGCCCTGTTCCCAGAAAAATGCTCATAACTCCCTCACCGGAGGTCGGATCTGGACGATTTTTACGTCGTTGGAAAGCTTACTCGAGGAGCTTTCAAAACGGATCAGGACATTTCTGATTCCGAGACCGTCTCATGCCCTGAAAGGACACCGGAAGCCTTCGATCCTCGTTTCTCGATCTCATTGGTCGGTCTTTCGAAATCGCGTGGTGCGGATAAAATGCGCGTAACTCCCTCGTTACATGTCGGATTGGGTCGATTTTTACTTCATTGGAAAGGCGAGTCAGTGCTCTTCGAAATCCTTCAGGAAGCGTCGCATTCCGAGGCCGTTTGGGCCTCCAAAAGTGGGGCGAGAGTAAATGGTGCGGAATTTTCCCGACGTGCCCTGTTCCCAGAAAAACGCTCATAACTCCCTCACCGGAGGTCGGATCTGGACAATTTTTACGTCGTTGGAAAGCTTACTCGAGGAGCTTTCAAAACGGATGAGGACATTTCTGATTCTGAGGCCTTCTGGTGCCCTGAAAGGACACCGGAATCCTTCGATCCTCGTTTCTCGATCTCGGTGGTCGGTCTTTCGAAATCGCGTGGTGCGGATAAAACGTGCGTAACTCCCTCGTTACATGTCGGATTGGGTCGATTTTTACTTCATTGGAAAGGCGAGTCAGTGCTCTTCGAAATCCTTCAGGAAGCGTCACATTCCGAGGCCGTTTGGGCCTCCAAAAGTGGGGCGAGAGTAAATGGTGCGGAATTTTCCTGACGTGCCCTGTTCCCAGAAAAACGCTCATAACTCCCTCACCGGAGGTCGGATCTGGACAATTTTTACGTCGTTGGAAAGCTTACTCGAGGAGCTTTCAAAACGGATGAGGACATTTCTGATTCTGAGGCCTTCTGGTGCCCTGAATGGACACCGGAATCCTTCGATCCTCGTTTCTCGATCTCGGTGGTCGGTCTTTCGAAATCGCGTGGTGCGGATAAAACGTGCGTAACTCCCTCGTTACATGTCGAATTGGGTCGATTTTTACTTCATTGGAAAGGCGAGTCAGTGCTCTTCGAAATCCTTCAGGAAGCGTCACATTCCGAGGCCGTTTGGGCCTCCAAAAGTGGGGCGAGAGTAAATGGTGTGGAATTTTCCTGACGTGCCCTGTTCCCAGAAAAACGCTCATAACTCCCTCACCGGAGGTCGGATCTGGACGATTTTTACGTCGTTGGAAAGCTTACTCGAGGAGCTTTCAAAACGGATCAGGACATTTCTGATTCTGAGGCTGTCTGGTGCCCCGAAAGGACACCAGAAACCTTCGATCCTCGTTTCTCGATCTCGGTGGTCGGTCTTTCAAAATCGCGTGGTGCGGATAAAATGCGCGTAACTCCCTCGTTACATGTCGGATTGGGTCGATTTCTACTTCATTGGAAAGGCGAGTCAGTGCTCTTCGAAATCCTTCAGGAAGCGTCGCATTCCGAGGCCGTTTGGGCCTCCAAAAGTGGGACGAGAGTAAATGGTACGGAATTTTTCCGACGTGCCCTGTTCCCAGAAAAACGCTCATAACTCCCTCACCGGAGGTCGGATCTGGACGATTTTTACGTCGTTGGAAAGCTTACTCGAGGAGCTTTCAAAACGGATAAGGACATTTCTAATTCTGAGGCCTTCTGGTGCCCTGAAAGGACACCGGAAGCCTTCGATCCTCGTTTCTCGATCTCGGTGGTCGGTCTTTCGAAATCGCGTGGTGCGGATAAAACGCGCGTAACTCCCTCGTTACATGTCGGATTGGGTCGATTTTTACTTCATTGGAAAGGCGAGTCAGTGCTCTTCGAAATCCTTCAGGAAGCGTCGCATTCCGAGGCCGTTTGGGCCTCCAAAAGTGGGGCGAGAGTAAATGGTGCGGAATTTTCCCGACGTGCCCTGTTCCCAGAAAAACGCTCATAACTCCCTCACCGGAGGTCGGATCTGGACAATTTTTACGTCGTTGGAAAGCTTACTCGAGGAGCTTTCAAAACGGATGAGGACATTTCTGATTCTGAGGCCTTCTGGTGCCCTGAATGGACACCGGAATCCTTCGATCCTCGTTTCTCGATCTCGGTGGTCGGTCTTTCGAAATCGCGTGGTGCGGATAAAACGTGCGTAACTCCCTCGTTACATGTCGAATTGGGTCGATTTTTACTTCATTGGAAAGGCGAGTCAGTGCTCTTCGAAATCCTTCAGGAAGCGTCACATTCCGAGGCCGTTTGGGCCTCCAAAAGTGGGGCGAGAGTAAATGGTGTGGAATTTTCCTGACGTGCCCTGTTCCCAGAAAAACGCTCATAACTCCCTCACCGGAGGTCGGATCTGGACGATTTTTACGTCGTTGGAAAGCTTACTCGAGGAGCTTTCAAAACGGATCAGGACATTTCTGATTCTGAGGCTGTCTGGTGCCCCGAAAGGACACCAGAAACCTTCGATCCTCGTTTCTCGATCTCGGTGGTCGGTCTTTCAAAATCGCGTGGTGCGGATAAAATGCGCGTAACTCCCTCGTTACATGTCGGATTGGGTCGATTTTTACTTCATTGGAAAGGCGAGTCAGTGCTCTTCGAAATCCTTCAGGAAGCGTCGCATTCCGAGGCCGTTTGGGCCTCCAAAAGTGGGACAAGAGTAAATGGTACGGAATTTTTCCGACGTGCCCTGTTCCCAGAAAAACGCTCATAACTCCCTCACCGGAGGTCGGATCTGGACGATTTTTACGTCGTTGGAAAGCTTACTCGAGGAGCTTTCAAAACGGATGAGGACATTTCTGATTCTGAGGCCTTCTGGTGCCCTGAAAGGACACCGGAAGCCTTCGATCCTCGTTTCTCGATCTCGGTGGTCGGTCTTTCGAAATCGCGTGGTGCGGATAAAACGCGCGTAACTCCCTCGTTACATGTCGGATTGGGTCGATTTTTACTTCATTGGAAAGGCGAGTCAGTGCTCTTCGAAATCCTTCAGGAAGCGTCACATTCCGAGGCCGTTTGGGCCTCCAAAAGTGGGGCGAGAGTAAATGGTGCGGAATTTTCCTGACGTGCCCTGTTCCCAGAAAAACGCTCATAACTCCCTCACCGGAGGTCGGATCTGGACAATTTTTACGTCGTTGGAAAGCTTACTCGAGGAGCTTTCAAAACGGATGAGGACATTTCTGATTCTGAGGCCTTCTGGTGCCCTGAATGGACACCGGAATCCTTCGATCCTCGTTTCTCGATCTCGGTGGTCGGTCTTTCGAAATCGCGTGGTGCGGATAAAACGTGCGTAACTCCCTCGTTACATGTCGAATTGGGTCGATTTTTACTTCATTGGAAAGGCGAGTCAGTGCTCTTCGAAATCCTTCAGGAAGCGTCACATTCCGAGGCCGTTTGGGCCTCCAAAAGTGGGGCGAGAGTAAATGGTGTGGAATTTTCCTGACGTGCCCTGTTCCCAGAAAAACGCTCATAACTCCCTCACCGGAGGTCGGATCTGGACGATTTTTACGTCGTTGGAAAGCTTACTCGAGGAGCTTTCAAAACGGATCAGGACATTTCTGATTCTGAGGCTGTCTAGTGCCCCGAAAGGACACCAGAAACCTTCGATCCTCGTTTCTCGATCTCGGTGGTCGGTCTTTCAAAATCGCGTGGTGCGGATAAAATGCGCGTAACTCCCTCGTTACATGTCGGATTGGGTCGATTTCTACTTCATTGGAAAGGCGAGTCAGTGCTCTTCGAAATCCTTCAGGAAGCGTCGCATTCCGAGGCCGTTTGGGCCTCCAAAAGTGGGACGAGAGTAAATGGTACGGAATTTTTCCGACGTGCCCTGTTCCCAGAAAAACGCTCATAACTCCCTCACCGGAGGTCGGATCTGGACGATTTTTACGTCGTTGGAAAGCTTACTCGAGGAGCTTTCAAAACGGATAAGGACATTTCTAATTCTGAGGCCTTCTGGTGCCCTGAAAGGACACCGGAAGCCTTCGATCCTCGTTTCTCGATCTCGGTGGTCGGTCTTTCGAAATCGCGTGGTGCGGATAAAACGCGCGTAACTCCCTCGTTACATGTCGGATTGGGTCGATTTTTACTTCATTGGAAAGGCGAGTCAGTGCTCTTCGAAATCCTTCAGGAAGCGTCGCATTCCGAGGCCGTTTGGGCCTCCAAAAGTGGGGCGAGAGTAAATGGTGCGGAATTTTCCCGACGTGCCCTGTTCCCAGAAAAACGCTCATAACTCCCTCACCGGAGGTCGGATCTGGACAATTTTTACGTCGTTGGAAAGCTTACTCGAGGAGCTTTCAAAACGGATGAGGACATTTCTGATTCTGAGGCCTTCTGGTGCCCTGAAAGGACACCGGAATCCTTCGATCCTCGTTTCTCGATCTCGGTGGTCGGTCTTTCGAAATCGCGTGGTGCGGATAAAACGTGCGTAACTCCCTCGTTACATGTCGAATTGGGTCGATTTTTACTTCATTGGAAAGGCGAGTCAGTGCTCTTCGAAATCCTTCAGGAAGCGTCACATTCCGAGGCCGTTTGGGCCTCCAAAAGTGGGGCGAGAGTAAATGGTGTGGAATTTTCCTGACGTGCCCTGTTCCCAGAAAAACGCTCATAACTCCCTCACCGGAGGTCGGATCTGGACGATTTTTACGTCGTTGGAAAGCTTACTCGAGGAGCTTTCAAAACGGATCAGGACATTTCTGATTCTGAGGCTGTCTGGTGCCCCGAAAGGACACCAGAAACCTTCGATCCTCGTTTCTCGATCTCGGTGGTCGGTCTTTCAAAATCGCGTGGTGCGGATAAAATGCGCGTAACTCCCTCGTTACATGTCGGATTGGGTCGATTTCTACTTCATTGGAAAGGCGAGTCAGTGCTCTTCGAAATCCTTCAGGAAGCGTCGCATTCCGAGGCCGTTTGGGCCTCCAAAAGTGGGGCGAGAGTAAATGGTACGGAATTTTTCCGACGTGCCCTGTTCCCAGAAAAACGCTCATAACTCCCTCACCGGAGGTCGGATCTGGACGATTTTTACGTCGTTGGAAAGCTTACTCGAGGAGCTTTCAAAACGGATGAGGACATTTCTGATTCTGAGGCCTTCTGGTGCCCTGAAAGGACACCGGAAGCCTTCGATCCTCGTTTCTCGATCTCGGTGGTCGGTCTTTCGAAATCGCGTGGTGCGGATAAAACGCGCGTAACTCCCTCGTTACATGTCGGATTGGGTCGATTTTTACTTCATTGGAAAGGCGAGTCAGTGCTCTTCGAAATCCTTCAGGAAGCGTCGCATTCCGAGGCCGTTTGGGCCTCCAAAAGTGGGGCGAGAGTAAATGGTGTGGAATTTTCCCGACGTGCCCTGTTCCTAGAAAAATGCTCATAACTCCCTCACCGGAGGTCGGATCTGGACGATTTTTACGTCGTTGGAAAGCTTACTCGAGGAGCTTTCAAAACGGATGAGGACATTTCTGATTCTGAGGTCGTCTGGTGCCCCGAAAGGACACCGGAAGCCTTCGATCCTCGTTTCTCGATCTCGGTGGTCGGTCTTTCGAAATCGCGTGGTGCGGATAAAACGCGCGTAACTCCCTCGTTACATGTCGGATTGGGTCGATTTTTACTTCATTGGAAAGGCGAGTCAGTGCTCTTCGAAATCCTTCAGGAAGCGTCGCATTCCGAGGCCGTTTGGGCCTCCAAAAGTGGGGCGAGAGTAAATGGTGCGGAATTTTCCCGACGTGCCCTGTTCCCAGAAAAACGCTCATAACTCCCTCACCGGAGGTCGGATCTGGACAATTTTTACGTCGTTGGAAAGCTTACTCGAGGAGCTTTCAAAACGGATGAGGACATTTCTGATTCTGAGGCCTTCTGGTGCCCTGAAAGGACACCGGAATCCTTCGATCCTCGTTTCTCGATCTCGGTGGTCGGTCTTTCGAAATCGCGTGGTGCGGATAAAACGTGCGTAACTCCCTCGTTACATGTCGGATTGGGTCGATTTTTACTTCATTGGAAAGGCGAGTCAGTGCTCTTCGAAATCCTTCAGGAAGCGTCACATTCCGAGGCCGTTTGGGCCTCCAAAAGTGGGGCGAGAGTAAATGGTGCGGAATTTTCCTGACGTGCCCTGTTCCCAGAAAAACGCTCATAACTCCCTCACCGGAGGTCGGATCTGGACAATTTTTACGTCGTTGGAAAGCTTACTCGAGGAGCTTTCAAAACGGATGAGGACATTTCTGATTCTGAGGCCTTCTGGTGCCCTGAAAGGACACCGGAATCCTTCGATCCTCGTTTCTCGATCTCGGTGGTCGGTCTTTCGAAATCGCGTGGTGCGGATAAAACGTGCGTAACTCCCTCGTTACATGTCGGATTGGGTCGATTTTTACTTCATTGGAAAGGCGAGTCAGTGCTCTTCGAAATCCTTCAGGAAGCGTCACATTCCGAGGCCGTTTGGGCCTCCAAAAGTGGGGCGAGAGTAAATGGTGTGGAATTTTCCTGACGTGCCCTGTTCCCAGAAAAATGCTCATAACTCCCTCACCGGAGGTCGGATCTGGACGATTTTTACGTCGTTGGAAAGCTTACTCGAGGAGCTTTCAAAACGGATCAGGACATTTCTGATTCTGAGGCTGTCTGGTGCCCCGAAAGGACACCAGAAACCTTCGATCCTCGTTTCTCGATCTCGGTGGTCGGTCTTTCGAAATCGCGTGGTGCGGATAAAATGCGCGTAACTCCCTCGTTACATGTCGGATTGGGTCGATTTTTACTTCATTGGAAAGGCGAGTCAGTGCTCTTCGAAATCCTTCAGGAAGCGTCGCATTCCGAGGCCGTTTGGGCCTCCAAAAGTGGGACGAGAGTAAATGGTACGGAATTTTTCCGACGTGCCCTGTTCCCAGAAAAACGCTCATAACTCCCTCACCGGAGGTCGGATCTGGACGATTTTTACGTCGTTGGAAAGCTTACTCGAGGAGCTTTCAAAACGGATGAGGACATTTCTGATTCTGAGGCCTTCTGGTGCCCTGAAAGGACACCGGAAGCCTTCGATCCTCGTTTCTCGATCTCGGTGGTCGGTCTTTCGAAATCGCGTGGTGCGGATAAAACGCGCGTAACTCCCTCGTTACATGTCGGATTGGGTCGATTTTTACTTCATTGGAAAGGCGAGTCAGTGCTCTTCGAAATCCTTCAGGAAGCGTCGCATTCCGAGGCCGTTTGGGCCTCCAAAAGTGGGGCGAGAGTAAATGGTGTGGAATTTTCCCGACGTGCCCTGTTCCCAGAAAAATGCTCATAACTCCCTCACCGGAGGTCGGATCTGGACAATTTTTACGTCGTTGGAAAGCTTACTCGAGGAGCTTTCAAAACGGATGAGGACATTTCTGATTCTGAGGCCTTCTGGTGCCCTGAAAGGACACCGGAATCCTTCGATCCTCGTTTCTCGATCTCGGTGGTCGGTCTTTCGAAATCGCGTGGTGCGGATAAAATGCGCGTAACTCCCTCGTTACATGTCGGATTGGGTCGATTTTTACTTCATTGGAAAGGCGAGTCAGTGCTCTTCGAAATCCTTCAGGAAGCGTCGCATTCCGAGGCCGTTTGGGCCTCCAAAAGTGGGACAAGAGTAAATGGTACGGAATTTTTCCGACGTGCCCTGTTCCCAGAAAAACGCTCATAACTCCCTCACCGGAGGTCGGATCTAGACGATTTTTACGTCGTTGGAAAGCTTACTCGAGGAGCTTTCAAAACGGATGAGGACATTTCTGATTCTGAGGCCTTCTGGTGCCCTGAAAGGACACCGGAAGCCTTCGATCCTCGTTTCTCGATCTCGGTGGTCGGTCTTTCGAAATCGCGTGGTGCGGATAAAACGCGCGTAACTCCCTCGTTACATGTCGGATTGGGTCGATTTTTACTTCATTGGAAAGGCGAGTCAGTGCTCTTCGAAATCCTTCAGGAAGCGTCGCATTCCGAGGCCGTTTGGGCCTCCAAAAGTGGGGCGAGAGTAAATGGTACGGAATTTTCCCGACGTGCCCTGTTCCCAGAAAAATGCTCATAACTCCCTCACTGGAGGTCGGATCTGGACGATTTTTACGTCTTTGGAAATCTTACTCGAGGAGCTTTCAAAACGGATCAGGACATTTCTGATTCCGAGGCCGTCTGGTGCCCTGAAAGGACACCGAAACCCTTCGATCCTCGTTTCTCGATCTCGGTGGTCGGTCTTTCAAAATCGCGTGGTGCGGATAAAACGCGCGTAACTCCCTCGTTACATGTCGGATTGGGTCGATTTTTACTTCATTGGAAAGGCGAGTCAGTGCTCTTCGAAATCCTTCAGGAAGCGTCGCATTCTGAGGCCGTTTGGGCCTCCAAAAGTGGGGCGAGAGTAAATGGTGCGGAATTTTCCCGACGTGCCCTGTTCCCAGGAAAATGCTCATAACTCCCTCAACGGAGGTCGGATCTGGACGATTTTTACGTCGTTGGAAAGATTACTCGAGGAGCTTTCAAAACGGATCAGGACATTTCTGATTCTGAGGCCGTCTGGTGCCCTGAAAGGGCACCGGAAGCCTTCGATCCTCCTTTCTCGATCTCGGTGGTCGGTCTTTCGAAATCGCGTGGTGCGGATAAAACGCGCGTAACTCCCTCGTTACATGTCGGATTGGCTCGATTTTTACTTCATTGGAAAGGCGAGTCAGTGCTCTTCGAAATCCTTCAGGAAGCGTCGCATTCCGAGGCCGTTTGGGCCTCCAAAAGTGGGACGAGAGTAAATGGTGCGGAATTTTCCCGACGTGCCCTGTTCCCAGAAAAACGCTCATAACTCCCTCACCGGAGGTCGGATCTGGACGATTTTTACGTCGTTGGAAAGCTTACTCGAGGAGCTTTCAAAACGGATCAGGACATTTTAGATTCCGAGTCCGTCTGGTGCCCCGAAAGGACACCGGAAGCCTTCGATCCTCGTTTCTCGATCTCGGTGGTCGGTCTTTCGAAATCGCGTGGTGCGGATAAAACGCGCGTAACTCCCTCGTTACATGTCGGATTGGGTCGATTTTTACTTCATTGGAAAGGCGAGTCAGTGCTCTTCGAAATTCTTCAGGAAGCGTCGTATTCCGAGGCCGTTTGGGCCTCCAAAAGTGGGACGAGAGTAAATGGTGCGGAATTTTCCCGACGTGCCCTGTTCCCAGAAAAATGCTCATAACTCCCTCACCGGAGGTCGGATCTGGACGATTTTTACGTCGTTGGAAAGCTTACTCGAGGAGCTTTCAAAACGGATCAGGACATTTCTGATTCCGAGACCGTTTGGGCCTCCAAAAGTGGGACGAGAGTAAATGGTGCGGAATTTTCCCGACGTGCCCTGTTCCCAGAAAAATGCTCATAACTCCCTCACCGGAGGTCGGATCTGGACGATTTTTACGTCGTTGGAAAGCTTACTCGAGGAGCTTTCAAAACGGATCAGGACATTTCTGATTCCGAGACCGTCTCATGCCCTGAAAGGACACCGGAAGCCTTCGATCCTCGTTTCTCGATCTCATTGGTCGGTCTTTCGAAATCGCGTGGTGCGGATAAAATGCGCGTAACTCCCTCGTTACATGTCGGATTGGGTCGATTTTTACTTCATTGGAAAGGCGAGTCAGTGCTCTTCGAAATCCTTCAGGAAGCGTCGCATTCCGAGGCCGTTTGGGCCTCCAAAAGTGGGGCGAGAGTAAATGGTGCGGAATTTTCCCGACGTGCCCTGTTCCCAGAAAAACGCTCATAACTCCCTCACCGGAGGTCGGATCTGGACAATTTTTACGTCGTTGGAAAGCTTACTCGAGGAGCTTTCAAAACGGATGAGGACATTTCTGATTCTGAGGCCTTCTGGTGCCCTGAAAGGACACCGGAATCCTTCGATCCTCGTTTCTCGATCTCGGTGGTCGGTCTTTCGAAATCGCGTGGTGCGGATAAAATGTGCGTAACTCCCTCGTTACATGTCGGATTGGGTCGATTTTTACTTCATTGGAAAGGCGAGTCAGTGCTCTTCGAAATCCTTCAGGAAGCGTCACATTCCGAGGCCGTTTGGGCCTCCAAAAGTGGGGCGAGAGTAAATGGTGCGGAATTTTCCTGACGTGCCCTGTTCCCAGAAAAACGCTCATAACTCCCTCACCGGAGGTCGGATCTGGACAATTTTTACGTCGTTGGAAAGCTTACTCGAGGAGCTTTCAAAACGGATGAGGACATTTCTGATTCTGAGGCCTTCTGGTGCCCTGAATGGACACCGGAATCCTTCGATCCTCGTTTCTCGATCTCGGTGGTCGGTCTTTCGAAATCGCGTGGTGCGGATAAAACGTGCGTAACTCCCTCGTTACATGTCGAATTGGGTCGATTTTTACTTCATTGGAAAGGCGAGTCAGTGCTCTTCGAAATCCTTCAGGAAGCGTCACATTCCGAGGCCGTTTGGGCCTCCAAAAGTGGGGCGAGAGTAAATGGTGTGGAATTTTCCTGACGTGCCCTGTTCCCAGAAAAACGCTCATAACTCCCTCACCGGAGGTCGGATCTGGACGATTTTTACGTCGTTGGAAAGCTTACTCGAGGAGCTTTCAAAACGGATCAGGACATTTCTGATTCTGAGGCTGTCTGGTGCCCCGAAAGGACACCAGAAACCTTCGATCCTCGTTTCTCGATCTCGGTGGTCGGTCTTTCAAAATCGCGTGGTGCGGATAAAATGCGCGTAACTCCCTCGTTACATGTCGGATTGGGTCGATTTCTACTTCATTGGAAAGGCGAGTCAGTGCTCTTCGAAATCCTTCAGGAAGCGTCGCATTCCGAGGCCGTTTGGGCCTCCAAAAGTGGGACGAGAGTAAATGGTACGGAATTTTTCCGACGTGCCCTGTTCCCAGAAAAACGCTCATAACTCCCTCACCGGAGGTCGGATCTGGACGATTTTTACGTCGTTGGAAAGCTTACTCGAGGAGCTTTCAAAACGGATAAGGACATTTCTAATTCTGAGGCCTTCTGGTGCCCTGAAAGGACACCGGAAGCCTTCGATCCTCGTTTCTCGATCTCGGTGGTCGGTCTTTCGAAATCGCGTGGTGCGGATAAAACGCGCGTAACTCCCTCGTTACATGTCGGATTGGGTCGATTTTTACTTCATTGGAAAGGCGAGTCAGTGCTCTTCGAAATCCTTCAGGAAGCGTCGCATTCCGAGGCCGTTTGGGCCTCCAAAAGTGGGGCGAGAGTAAATGGTGCGGAATTTTCCCGACGTGCCCTGTTCCCAGAAAAACGCTCATAACTCCCTCACCGGAGGTCGGATCTGGACAATTTTTACGTCGTTGGAAAGCTTACTCGAGGAGCTTTCAAAACGGATGAGGACATTTCTGATTCTGAGGCCTTCTGGTGCCCTGAAAGGACACCGGAATCCTTCGATCCTCGTTTCTCGATCTCGGTGGTCGGTCTTTCGAAATCGCGTGGTGCGGATAAAACGTGCGTAACTCCCTCGTTACATGTCGAATTGGGTCGATTTTTACTTCATTGGAAAGGCGAGTCAGTGCTCTTCGAAATCCTTCAGGAAGCGTCACATTCCGAGGCCGTTTGGGCCTCCAAAAGTGGGGCGAGAGTAAATGGTGTGGAATTTTCCTGACGTGCCCTGTTCCCAGAAAAACGCTCATAACTCCCTCACCGGAGGTCGGATCTGGACGATTTTTACGTCGTTGGAAAGCTTACTCGAGGAGCTTTCAAAACGGATCAGGACATTTCTGATTCTGAGGCTGTCTGGTGCCCCGAAAGGACACCAGAAACCTTCGATCCTCGTTTCTCGATCTCGGTGGTCGGTCTTTCAAAATCGCGTGGTGCGGATAAAATGCGCGTAACTCCCTCGTTACATGTCGGATTGGGTCGATTTCTACTTCATTGGAAAGGCGAGTCAGTGCTCTTCGAAATCCTTCAGGAAGCGTCGCATTCCGAGGCCGTTTGGGCCTCCAAAAGTGGGACGAGAGTAAATGGTACGGAATTTTTCCGACGTGCCCTGTTCCCAGAAAAACGCTCATAACTCCCTCACCGGAGGTCGGATCTGGACGATTTTTACGTCGTTGGAAAGCTTACTCGAGGAGCTTTCAAAACGGATGAGGACATTTCTGATTCTGAGGCCTTCTGGTGCCCTGAAAGGACACCGGAAGCCTTCGATCCTCGTTTCTCGATCTCGGTGGTCGGTCTTTCGAAATCGCGTGGTGCGGATAAAACGCGCGTAACTCCCTCGTTACATGTCGGATTGGGTCGATTTTTACTTCATTGGAAAGGCGAGTCAGTGCTCTTCGAAATCCTTCAGGAAGCGTCGCATTCCGAGGCCGTTTGGGCCTCCAAAAGTGGGGCGAGAGTAAATGGTGTGGAATTTTCCCGACGTGCCCTGTTCCTAGAAAAATGCTCATAACTCCCTCACCGGAGGTCGGATCTGGACGATTTTTACGTCGTTGGAAAGCTTACTCGAGGAGCTTTCAAAACGGATGAGGACATTTCTGATTCTGAGGTCGTCTGGTGCCCCGAAAGGACACCGGAAGCCTTCGATCCTCGTTTCTCGATCTCGGTGGTCGGTCTTTCGAAATCGCGTGGTGCGGATAAAACGCGCGTAACTCCCTCGTTACATGTCGGATTGGGTCGATTTTTACTTCATTGGAAAGGCGAGTCAGTGCTCTTCGAAATCCTTCAGGAAGCGTCGCATTCCGAGGCCGTTTGGGCCTCCAAAAGTGGGGCGAGAGTAAATGGTGCGGAATTTTCCCGACGTGCCCTGTTCCCAGAAAAACGCTCATAACTCCCTCACCGGAGGTCGGATCTGGACAATTTTTACGTCGTTGGAAAGCTTACTCGAGGAGCTTTCAAAACGGATGAGGACATTTCTGATTCTGAGGCCTTCTGGTGCCCTGAAAGGACACCGGAATCCTTCGATCCTCGTTTCTCGATCTCGGTGGTCGGTCTTTCGAAATCGCGTGGTGCGGATAAAACGTGCGTAACTCCCTCGTTACATGTCGGATTGGGTCGATTTTTACTTCATTGGAAAGGCGAGTCAGTGCTCTTCGAAATCCTTCAGGAAGCGTCACATTCCGAGGCCGTTTGGGCCTCCAAAAGTGGGGCGAGAGTAAATGGTGCGGAATTTTCCTGACGTGCCCTGTTCCCAGAAAAACGCTCATAACTCCCTCACCGGAGGTCGGATCTGGACAATTTTTACGTCGTTGGAAAGCTTACTCGAGGAGCTTTCAAAACGGATGAGGACATTTCTGATTCTGAGGCCTTCTGGTGCCCTGAAAGGACACCGGAATCCTTCGATCCTCGTTTCTCGATCTCGGTGGTCGGTCTTTCGAAATCGCGTGGTGCGGATAAAACGTGCGTAACTCCCTCGTTACATGTCGGATTGGGTCGATTTTTACTTCATTGGAAAGGCGAGTCAGTGCTCTTCGAAATCCTTCAGGAAGCGTCACATTCCGAGGCCGTTTGGGCCTCCAAAAGTGGGGCGAGAGTAAATGGTGTGGAATTTTCCTGACGTGCCCTGTTCCCAGAAAAATGCTCATAACTCCCTCACCGGAGGTCGGATCTGGACGATTTTTACGTCGTTGGAAAGCTTACTCGAGGAGCTTTCAAAACGGATCAGGACATTTCTGATTCTGAGGCTGTCTGGTGCCCCGAAAGGACACCAGAAACCTTCGATCCTCGTTTCTCGATCTCGGTGGTCGGTCTTTCGAAATCGCGTGGTGCGGATAAAATGCGCGTAACTCCCTCGTTACATGTCGGATTGGGTCGATTTTTACTTCATTGGAAAGGCGAGTCAGTGCTCTTCGAAATCCTTCAGGAAGCGTCGCATTCCGAGGCCGTTTGGGCCTCCAAAAGTGGGACGAGAGTAAATGGTACGGAATTTTTCCGACGTGCCCTGTTCCCAGAAAAACGCTCATAACTCCCTCACCGGAGGTCGGATCTGGACGATTTTTACGTCGTTGGAAAGCTTACTCGAGGAGCTTTCAAAACGGATGAGGACATTTCTGATTCTGAGGCCTTCTGGTGCCCTGAAAGGACACCGGAAGCCTTCGATCCTCATTTCTCGATCTCGGTGGTCGGTCTTTCGAAATCGCGTGGTGCGGATAAAACGCGCGTAACTCCCTCGTTACATGTCGGATTGGGTCGATTTTTACTTCATTGGAAAGGCGAGTCAGTGCTCTTCGAAATCCTTCAGGAAGCGTCGCATTCCGAGGCCGTTTGGGCCTCCAAAAGTGGGGCGAGAGTAAATGGTGTGGAATTTTCCCGACGTGCCCTGTTCCCAGAAAAATGCTCATAACTCCCTCACCGGAGGTCGGATCTGGACGATTTTTACGTCGTTGGAAAGCTTACTCGAGGAGCTTTCAAAACGGATGAGGACATTTCTGATTCTGAGGTCGTCTGGTGCCCCGAAAGGACACCGGAAGCCTTCGATCCTCGTTTCTCGATCTCGGTGGTCGGTCTTTCGAAATCGCGTGGTGCGGATAAAACGTGCGTAACTATCTCGTTACATGTCGGATTGGGTCGATTTTTACTTCATTGGAAAGGCGAGTCAGTGCTCTTCGAAATCCTTCAGGAAGCGTCGCATTCCGAGGCCGTTTGGGCCTCCAAAAGTGGGGCGAGAGTAAATGGTGCGGAATTTTCCCGACGTGCCCTGTTCCCAGAAAAACGCTCATAACTCCCTCACCGGAGGTCGGATCTGGACAATTTTTACGTCGTTGGAAAGCTTACTCGAGGAGCTTTCAAAACGGATGAGGACATTTCTGATTCTGAGGCCTTCTGGTGCCCTGAAAGGACACCGGAATCCTTCGATCCTCGTTTCTCGATCTCGGTGGTCGGTCTTTCGAAATCGCGTGGTGCGGATAAAACGTGCGTAACTCCCTCGTTACATGTCGGATTGGGTCGATTTTTACTTCATTGGAAAGGCGAGTCAGTGCTCTTCGAAATCCTTCAGGAAGCGTCACATTCCGAGGCCGTTTGGGCCTCCAAAAGTGGGGCGAGAGTAAATGGTGCGGAATTTTCCTGACGTGCCCTGTTCCCAGAAAAACGCTCATAACTCCCTCACCGGAGGTCGGATCTGGACAATTTTTACGTCGTTGGAAAGCTTACTCGAGGAGCTTTCAAAACGGATGAGGACATTTCTGATTCTGAGGCCTTCTGGTGCCCTGAAAGGACACCGGAATCCTTTCATCCTCGTTTCTCGATCTCGGTGGTCGGTCTTTCGAAATCGCGTGGTGCGGATAAAACGTGCGTAACTCCCTCGTTACATGTCGGATTGGGTCGATTTTTACTTCATTGGAAAGGCGAGTCAGTGCTCTTCGAAATCCTTCAGGAAGCGTCACATTCCGAGGCCGTTTGGGCCTCCAAAAGTGGGGCGAGAGTAAATGGTGTGGAATTTTCCTGACGTGCCCTGTTCCCAGAAAAATGCTCATAACTCCCTCACCGGAGGTCGGATCTGGACGATTTTTACGTCGTTGGAAAGCTTACTCGAGGAGCTTTCAAAACGGATCAGGACATTTCTGATTCTGAGGCTGTCTGGTGCCCCGAAAGGACACCAGAAACCTTCGATCCTCGTTTCTCGATCTCGGTGGTCGGTCTTTCGAAATCGCGTGGTGCGGATAAAATGCGCGTAACTCCCTCGTTACATGTCGGATTGGGTCGATTTTTACTTCATTGGAAAGGCGAGTCAGTGCTCTTCGAAATCCTTCAGGAAGCGTCGCATTCCGAGGCCGTTTGGGCCTCCAAAAGTGGGACGAGAGTAAATGGTACGGAATTTTTCCGACGTGCCCTGTTCCCAGAAAAACGCTCATAACTCCCTCACCGGAGGTCGGATCTGGACGATTTTTACGTCGTTGGAAAGCTTACTCGAGGAGCTTTCAAAACGGATGAGGACATTTCTGATTCTGAGGCCTTCTGGTGCCCTGAAAGGACACCGGAAGCCTTCGATCCTCGTTTCTCGATCTCGGTGGTCGGTCTTTCGAAATCGCGTGGTGCGGATAAAACGCGCGTAACTCCCTCGTTACATGTCGGATTGGGTCGATTTTTACTTCATTGGAAAGGCGAGTCAGTGCTCTTCGAAATCCTTCAGGAAGCGTCGCATTCCGAGGCCGTTTGGGCCTCCAAAAGTGGGGCGAGAGTAAATGGTGTGGAATTTTCCCGACGTGCCCTGTTCCTAGAAAAATGCTCATAACTCCCTCACCGGAGGTCGGATCTGGACGATTTTTACGTCGTTGGAAAGCTTACTCGAGGAGCTTTCAAAACGGATGAGGACATTTCTGATTCTGAGGTCGTCTGGTGCCCCGAAAGGACACCGGAAGCCTTCGATCCTCGTTTCTCGATCTCGGTGGTCGGTCTTTCGAAATCGCGTGGTGCGGATAAAACGCGCGTAACTCCCTCGTTACATGTCGGATTGGGTCGATTTTTACTTCATTGGAAAGGCGAGTCAGTGCTCTTCGAAATCCTTCAGGAAGCGTCGCATTCCGAGGCCGTTTGGGCCTCCAAAAGTGGGGCGAGAGTAAATGGTGCGGAATTTTCCCGACGTGCCCTGTTCCCAGAAAAACGCTCATAACTCCCTCACCGGAGGTCGGATCTGGACAATTTTTACGTCGTTGGAAAGCTTACTCGAGGAGCTTTCAAAACGGATGAGGACATTTCTGATTCTGAGGCCTTCTGGTGCCCTGAAAGGACACCGGAATCCTTCGATCCTCGTTTCTCGATCTCGGTGGTCGGTCTTTCGAAATCGCGTGGTGCGGATAAAACGTGCGTAACTCCCTCGTTACATGTCGGATTGGGTCGATTTTTACTTCATTGGAAAGGCGAGTCAGTGCTCTTCGAAATCCTTCAGGAAGCGTCACATTCCGAGGCCGTTTGGGCCTCCAAAAGTGGGGCGAGAGTAAATGGTGCGGAATTTTCCTGACGTGCCCTGTTCCCAGAAAAACGCTCATAACTCCCTCACCGGAGGTCGGATCTGGACAATTTTTACGTCGTTGGAAAGCTTACTCGAGGAGCTTTCAAAACGGATGAGGACATTTCTGATTCTGAGGCCTTCTGGTGCCCTGAAAGGACACCGGAATCCTTCGATCCTCGTTTCTCGATCTCGGTGGTCGGTCTTTCGAAATCGCGTGGTGCGGATAAAACGTGCGTAACTCCCTCGTTACATGTCGGATTGGGTCGATTTTTACTTCATTGGAAAGGCGAGTCAGTGCTCTTCGAAATCCTTCAGGAAGCGTCACATTCCGAGGCCGTTTGGGCCTCCAAAAGTGGGGCGAGAGTAAATGGTGTGGAATTTTCCTGACGTGCCCTGTTCCCAGAAAAATGCTCATAACTCCCTCACCGGAGGTCGGATCTGGACGATTTTTACGTCGTTGGAAAGCTTACTCGAGGAGCTTTCAAAACGGATCAGGACATTTCTGATTCTGAGGCTGTCTGGTGCCCCGAAAGGACACCAGAAACCTTCGATCCTCGTTTCTCGATCTCGGTGGTCGGTCTTTCGAAATCGCGTGGTGCGGATAAAATGCGCGTAACTCCCTCGTTACATGTCGGATTGGGTCGATTTTTACTTCATTGGAAAGGCGAGTCAGTGCTCTTCGAAATCCTTCAGGAAGCGTCGCATTCCGAGGCCGTTTGGGCCTCCAAAAGTGGGACGAGAGTAAATGGTACGGAATTTTTCCGACGTGCCCTGTTCCCAGAAAAACGCTCATAACTCCCTCACCGGAGGTCGGATCTGGACGATTTTTACGTCGTTGGAAAGCTTACTCGAGGAGCTTTCAAAACGGATGAGGACATTTCTGATTCTGAGGCCTTCTGGTGCCCTGAAAGGACACCGGAAGCCTTCGATCCTCATTTCTCGATCTCGGTGGTCGGTCTTTCGAAATCGCGTGGTGCGGATAAAACGCGCGTAACTCCCTCGTTACATGTCGGATTGGGTCGATTTTTACTTCATTGGAAAGGCGAGTCAGTGCTCTTCGAAATCCTTCAGGAAGCGTCGCATTCCGAGGCCGTTTGGGCCTCCAAAAGTGGGGCGAGAGTAAATGGTGTGGAATTTTCCCGACGTGCCCTGTTCCCAGAAAAATGCTCATAACTCCCTCACCGGAGGTCGGATCTGGACGATTTTTACGTCGTTGGAAAGCTTACTCGAGGAGCTTTCAAAACGGATGAGGACATTTCTGATTCTGAGGTCGTCTGGTGCCCCGAAAGGACACCGGAAGCCTTCGATCCTCGTTTCTCGATCTCGGTGGTCGGTCTTTCGAAATCGCGTGGTGCGGATAAAACGTGCGTAACTATCTCGTTACATGTCGGATTGGGTCGATTTTTACTTCATTGGAAAGGCGAGTCAGTGCTCTTCGAAATCCTTCAGGAAGTGTCGCATTCCGAGGCCGTTTGGGCCTCCAAAAGTAGGGCGAGAGTAAATGGTGTGGAATTTTCCTAACGTGCCCTGTTCCCAGAAAAACGCTCATAACTCCCTCACCGGAGGTCGGATCTGGACAATTTTTACGTCGTTGGAAAGCTTACTCGAGGAGCTTTCAAAACGGATGAGGACATTTCTGATTCTGAGGCCTTCTGGTGCCCTCAAAGGACACCGGAAGCCTTCGATCCTCGTTTCTCGATCTCGGTGGTCGGTCTTTCGAAATCGTGTGGTGCGGATAAAACGCGCGTAACTCCCTCGTTACATGTCGGATTGGGTCGATTTTTACTTCATTGGAAAGGCGAGTCAGTGCTCTTCGAAATCCTTCAGGAAGCGTCGCATTCCGAGGCCGTTTGGGCCTCCAAAAGTGGGGCGAGAGTAAATGGTGTGGAATTTTCCCGACGTGCCCTGTTCCCAGAAAAATGCTCATAACTCCCTCACCGGAGGTCGGATCTGGACGATTTTTACGTCGTTGGAAAGCTTACTCGAGGAGCTTTCAAAACGGATGAGGACATTTCTGATTCTGAGGTCGTCTGGTGCCCCGAAAGGACACCGGAAGCCTTCGATCCTCGTTTCTCGATCTCGGTGGTCGGTCTTTCGAAATCGCGTGGTGCGGATAAAACGCGCGTAACTCCCTCGTTACATGTCGGATTGGGTCGATTTTTACTTCATTGGAAAGGCGAGTCAGTGCTCTTCGAAATCCTTCAGGAAGCGTCGCATTCCGAGGCCGTTTGGGCCTCCAAAAGTGGGGCGAGAGTAAATGGTGCGGAATTTTCCCGACGTGCCCTGTTCCCAGAAAAACGCTCATAACTCCCTCACCGGAGGTCGGATCTGGACAATTTTTACGTCGTTGGAAAGCTTACTCGAGGAGCTTTCAAAACGGATGAGGACATTTCTGATTCTGAGGCCTTCTGGTGCCCTGAAAGGACACCGGAATCCTTCGATCCTCGTTTCTCGATCTCGGTGGTCGGTCTTTCGAAATCGCGTGGTGCGGATAAAACGTGCGTAACTCCCTCGTTACATGTCGGATTGGGTCGATTTTTACTTCATTGGAAAGGCGAGTCAGTGCTCTTCGAAATCCTTCAGGAAGCGTCACATTCCGAGGCCGTTTGGGCCTCCAAAAGTGGGGCGAGAGTAAATGGTGCGGAATTTTCCTGACGTGCCCTGTTCCCAGAAAAACGCTCATAACTCCCTCACCGGAGGTCGGATCTGGACAATTTTTACGTCGTTGGAAAGCTTACTCGAGGAGCTTTCAAAACGGATGAGGACATTTCTGATTCTGAGGCCTTCTGGTGCCCTGAAAGGACACCGGAATCCTTCCATCCTCGTTTCTCGATCTCGGTGGTCGGTCTTTCGAAATCGCGTGGTGCGGATAAAACGTGCGTAACTCCCTCGTTACATGTCGGATTGGGTCGATTTTTACTTCATTGGAAAGGCGAGTCAGTGCTCTTCGAAATCCTTCAGGAAGCGTCACATTCCGAGGCCGTTTGGGCCTCCAAAAGTGGGGCGAGAGTAAATGGTGTGGAATTTTCCTGACGTGCCCTGTTCCCAGAAAAATGCTCATAACTCCCTCACCGGAGGTCGGATCTGGACGATTTTTACGTCGTTGGAAAGCTTACTCGAGGAGCTTTCAAAACGGATCAGGACATTTCTGATTCTGAGGCTGTCTGGTGCCCCGAAAGGACACCAGAAACCTTCGATCCTCGTTTCTCGATCTCGGTGGTCGGTCTTTCGAAATCGCGTGGTGCGGATAAAATGCGCGTAACTCCCTCGTTACATGTCGGATTGGGTCGATTTTTACTTCATTGGAAAGGCGAGTCAGTGCTCTTCGAAATCCTTCAGGAAGCGTCGCATTCCGAGGCCGTTTGGGCCTCCAAAAGTGGGACGAGAGTAAATGGTACGGAATTTTTCCGACGTGCCCTGTTCCCAGAAAAACGCTCATAACTCCCTCACCGGAGGTCGGATCTGGACGATTTTTACGTCGTTGGAAAGCTTACTCGAGGAGCTTTCAAAACGGATGAGGACATTTCTGATTCTGAGGCCTTCTGGTGCCCTGAAAGGACACCGGAAGCCTTCGATCCTCGTTTCTCGATCTCGGTGGTCGGTCTTTCGAAATCGCGTGGTGCGGATAAAACGCGCGTAACTCCCTCGTTACATGTCGGATTGGGTCGATTTTTACTTCATTGGAAAGGCGAGTCAGTGCTCTTCGAAATCCTTCAGGAAGCGTCGCATTCCGAGGCCGTTTGGGCCTCCAAAAGTGGGGCGAGAGTAAATGGTGCGGAATTTTCCCGACGTGCCCTGTTCCCAGAAAAATGCTCATAACTCCCTCACCGGAGGTCGGATCTGGACGATTTTTACGTCGTTAGAAAGCTTACTCGAGGAGCTTTCAAAACGGATGAGGCCATTTCTGATTCTGAGGCCTTCTGGTGCCCTGAAAGGACACCGGAAGCCTTCGATCCTCGTTTCTCGATCTCGGTGGTCGGTCTTTCGAAATCGCGTGGTGCGGATAAAACGCGCGTAACTCCCTCGTTACATGTCGGATTGGGTAGATTTTTACTTCATTGGAAAGACGAGTCAGTGCTCTTCGAAATCCTTTAGGAAGCGTCGCATTCCGAGGCCGTTTGGGCCTCCAAAAGTGGGACGAGAGTAAATGGTGCGGAATTTTCCCGACGTGCCCTGTTCCCAGAAAAATGCTCATAACTCCCTCACCGAAGGTCGGATCTGGACGATTTTTACGTCGTTGGAAAGCTTACTCGAGGAGCTTTCAAAACGGATGAGGACATTTCTGATTCCGAGGCCGTCTGGTGCCCCGAAAGGACACCGGAAGCCTTCGATCCTCGTTTCTCGATCTGGGTGGTCGGTCTTTCGAAATCGCGTGGTGCGGATAAAACGCGCGTAACTCCCTCGTTACATGTCGGATTGGGTCGATTTTTACTTCATTTGAAAGGCGAGTCAGTGCTCTTCGAAATCCTTCAGGAAGCGTCGCATTCCGAGGCCGTTTGGGCCTCCAAAAGTGGGAGGAGAGTAAATGGTGCGGAATTTTCCCGACGTGCCCTGTTCCCAGAAAAATGCTCATAACTCCCTCACCGGAGGTCGGATCTGGACGATTTTTACGTCGTTGGAAAGCTTACTCGAGGAGCTTTCAAAACGGATGAGGCCATTTCTGATTCTGAGGCCTTCTGGTGCCCTGAAAGGACACCGGAAGCCTTCGATCCTCGTTTCTCGATCTCGGTGGTCGGTCTTTCGAAATCGCGTGGTGCGGATAAAACGCGCGTAACTCCCTCGTTACATGTCGGATTGGGTCGATTTTTACTTCATTGGAAAGGCGAGTCAGTGCTCTTCGAAATCCTTCAGGAAGCGTCGCATTCCGAGGCCGTTTGGGCCTCCAAAAGTGGGGCGAGAGTAAATGGTGTGGAATTTTCCCGACGTGCCCTGTTCCCAGAAAAATGCTCATAACTCCCTCACCGGAGGTCGGATCTGGACGATTTTTACGTCGTTGGAAAGCTTACTCGAGGAGCTTTCAAAACGGATGAGGACATTTCTGATTCTGAGGTCGTCTGGTGCCCCGAAAGGACACCGGAAGCCTTCGATCCTCGTTTCTCGATCTCGGTGGTCGGTCTTTCGAAATCGCGTGGTGCGGATAAAACGTGCGTAACTATCTCGTTACATGTCGGATTGGGTCGATTTTTACTTCATTGGAAAGGCGAGTCAGTGCTCTTCGAAATCCTTCAGGAAGTGTCGCATTCCGAGGCCGTTTGGGCCTCCAAAAGTAGGGCGAGAGTAAATGGTGTGGAATTTTCCTAACGTGCCCTGTTCCCAGAAAAACGCTCATAACTCCCTCACCGGAGGTCGGATCTGGACAATTTTTACGTCGTTGGAAAGCTTACTCGAGGAGCTTTCAAAACGGATGAGGACATTTCTGATTCTGAGGCCTTCTGGTGCCCTCAAAGGACACCGGAAGCCTTCGATCCTCGTTTCTCGATCTCGGTGGTCGGTCTTTCGAAATCGTGTGGTGCGGATAAAACGCGCGTAACTCCCTCGTTACATGTCGGATTGGGTCGATTTTTACTTCATTGGAAAGGCGAGTCAGTGCTCTTCGAAATCCTTCAGGAAGCGTCGCATTCCGAGGCCGTTTGGGCCTCCAAAAGTGGGGCGAGAGTAAATGGTGTGGAATTTTCCCGACGTGCCCTGTTCCCAGAAAAATGCTCATAACTCCCTCACCGGAGGTCGGATCTGGACGATTTTTACGTCGTTGGAAAGCTTACTCGAGGAGCTTTCAAAACGGATGAGGACATTTCTGATTCTGAGGTCGTCTGGTGCCCCGAAAGGACACCGGAAGCCTTCGATCCTCGTTTCTCGATCTCGGTGGTCGGTCTTTCGAAATCGCGTGGTGCGGATAAAACGCGCGTAACTCCCTCGTTACATGTCGGATTGGGTCGATTTTTACTTCATTGGAAAGGCGAGTCAGTGCTCTTCGAAATCCTTCAGGAAGCGTCGCATTCCGAGGCCGTTTGGGCCTCCAAAAGTGGGGCGAGAGTAAATGGTGCGGAATTTTCCCGACGTGCCCTGTTCCCAGAAAAACGCTCATAACTCCCTCACCGGAGGTCGGATCTGGACAATTTTTACGTCGTTGGAAAGCTTACTCGAGGAGCTTTCAAAACGGATGAGGACATTTCTGATTCTGAGGCCTTCTGGTGCCCTGAAAGGACACCGGAATCCTTCGATCCTCGTTTCTCGATCTCGGTGGTCGGTCTTTCGAAATCGCGTGGTGCGGATAAAACGTGCGTAACTCCCTCGTTACATGTCGGATTGGGTCGATTTTTACTTCATTGGAAAGGCGAGTCAGTGCTCTTCGAAATCCTTCAGGAAGCGTCACATTCCGAGGCCGTTTGGGCCTCCAAAAGTGGGGCGAGAGTAAATGGTGCGGAATTTTCCTGACGTGCCCTGTTCCCAGAAAAACGCTCATAACTCCCTCACCGGAGGTCGGATCTGGACAATTTTTACGTCGTTGGAAAGCTTACTCGAGGAGCTTTCAAAACGGATGAGGACATTTCTGATTCTGAGGCCTTCTGGTGCCCTGAAAGGACACCGGAATCCTTCCATCCTCGTTTCTCGATCTCGGTGGTCGGTCTTTCGAAATCGCGTGGTGCGGATAAAACGTGCGTAACTCCCTCGTTACATGTCGGATTGGGTCGATTTTTACTTCATTGGAAAGGCGAGTCAGTGCTCTTCGAAATCCTTCAGGAAGCGTCACATTCCGAGGCCGTTTGGGCCTCCAAAAGTGGGGCGAGAGTAAATGGTGTGGAATTTTCCTGACGTGCCCTGTTCCCAGAAAAATGCTCATAACTCCCTCACCGGAGGTCGGATCTGGACGATTTTTACGTCGTTGGAAAGCTTACTCGAGGAGCTTTCAAAACGGATCAGGACATTTCTGATTCTGAGGCTGTCTGGTGCCCCGAAAGGACACCAGAAACCTTCGATCCTCGTTTCTCGATCTCGGTGGTCGGTCTTTCGAAATCGCGTGGTGCGGATAAAATGCGCGTAACTCCCTCGTTACATGTCGGATTGGGTCGATTTTTACTTCATTGGAAAGGCGAGTCAGTGCTCTTCGAAATCCTTCAGGAAGCGTCGCATTCCGAGGCCGTTTGGGCCTCCAAAAGTGGGACGAGAGTAAATGGTACGGAATTTTTCCGACGTGCCCTGTTCCCAGAAAAACGCTCATAACTCCCTCACCGGAGGTCGGATCTGGACGATTTTTACGTCGTTGGAAAGCTTACTCGAGGAGCTTTCAAAACGGATGAGGACATTTCTGATTCTGAGGCCTTCTGGTGCCCTGAAAGGACACCGGAAGCCTTCGATCCTCGTTTCTCGATCTCGGTGGTCGGTCTTTCGAAATCGCGTGGTGCGGATAAAACGCGCGTAACTCCCTCGTTACATGTCGGATTGGGTCGATTTTTACTTCATTGGAAAGGCGAGTCAGTGCTCTTCGAAATCCTTCAGGAAGCGTCGCATTCCGAGGCCGTTTGGGCCTCCAAAAGTGGGGCGAGAGTAAATGGTGCGGAATTTTCCCGACGTGCCCTGTTCCCAGAAAAATGCTCATAACTCCCTCACCGGAGGTCGGATCTGGACGATTTTTACGTCGTTAGAAAGCTTACTCGAGGAGCTTTCAAAACGGATGAGGCCATTTCTGATTCTGAGGCCTTCTGGTGCCCTGAAAGGACACCGGAAGCCTTCGATCCTCGTTTCTCGATCTCGGTGGTCGGTCTTTCGAAATCGCGTGGTGCGGATAAAACGCGCGTAACTCCCTCGTTACATGTCGGATTGGGTAGATTTTTACTTCATTGGAAAGACGAGTCAGTGCTCTTCGAAATCCTTTAGGAAGCGTCGCATTCCGAGGCCGTTTGGGCCTCCAAAAGTGGGACGAGAGTAAATGGTGCGGAATTTTCCCGACGTGCCCTGTTCCCAGAAAAATGCTCATAACTCCCTCACCGAAGGTCGGATCTGGACGATTTTTACGTCGTTGGAAAGCTTACTCGAGGAGCTTTCAAAACGGATGAGGACATTTCTGATTCCGAGGCCGTCTGGTGCCCCGAAAGGACACCGGAAGCCTTCGATCCTCGTTTCTCGATCTGGGTGGTCGGTCTTTCGAAATCGCGTGGTGCGGATAAAACGCGCGTAACTCCCTCGTTACATGTCGGATTGGGTCGATTTTTACTTCATTTGAAAGGCGAGTCAGTGCTCTTCGAAATCCTTCAGGAAGCGTCGCATTCCGAGGCCGTTTGGGCCTCCAAAAGTGGGAGGAGAGTAAATGGTGCGGAATTTTCCCGACGTGCCCTGTTCCCAGAAAAATGCTCATAACTCCCTCACCGGAGGTCGGATCTGGACGATTTTTACGTCGTTGGAAAGCTTACTCGAGGAGCTTTCAAAACGGATGAGGCCATTTCTGATTCTGAGGCCTTCTGGTGCCCTGAAAGGACACCGGAAGCCTTCGATCCTCGTTTCTCGATCTCGGTGGTCGGTCTTTCGAAATCGCGTGGTGCGGATAAAACGCGCGTAACTCCCTCGTTACATGTCGGATTGGGTAGATTTTTACTTCATTGGAAAGACGAGTCAGTGCTCTTCGAAATCCTTTAGGAAGCGTCGCATTCCGAGGCCGTTTGGGCCTCCAAAAGTGGGACGAGAGTAAATGGTGCGGAATTTTCCCGACGTGCCCTGTTCCCAGAAAAATGCTCATAACTCCCTCACCGAAGGTCGGATCTGGACGATTTTTACGTCGTTGGAAAGCTTACTCGAGGAGCTTTCAAAACGGATGAGGACATTTCTGATTCCGAGGCCGTCTGGTGCCCCGAAAGGACACCGGAAGCCTTCGATCCTCGTTTCTCGATCTTGGTGGTCGGTCTTTCGAAATCGCGTGGTGCGGATAAAACGCGCGTAACTCCCTCGTTACATGTCGGATTGGGTCGATTTTTACTTCATTTGAAAGGCGAGTCAGTGCTCTTCGAAATCCTTCAGGAAGCGTCGCATTCTGAGGCCGTTTGGGCCTCCAAAAGTGGGAGGAGAGTAAATGGTGTGGAATTTTCCCGACGTGCCCTGTTCCCAGAAAAATGCTCATAACTCCCTCACCGGAGGTCGGATCTGGACGATTTTTACGTCGTTGGAAAGCTTACTCGAGGAGCTTTCAAAACGGATGAGGCCATTTCTGATTCTGAGGCCTTCTGGTGCCCTGAAAGGACACCGGAAGCCTTCGATCCTCGTTTCTCGATCTCGGTGGTCGGTCTTTCGAAATCGCGTGGTGCGGATAAAACGCGCGTAACTCCCTCGTTACAAGTCGGATTGGGTAGATTTTTACTTCATTGGAAAGACGAGTCAGTGCTCTTCGAAATCCTTTAGGAAGCGTCGCATTCCGAGGCCGTTTGGGCCTCCAAAAGTGGGACGAGAGTAAATGGTGCGGAATTTTCCCGACGTGCCCTGTTCCCAGAAAAATGCTCATAACTCCCTCACCGAAGGTCGGATCTGGACGATTTTTACGTCGTTGGAAAGCTTACTCGAGGAGCTTTCAAAACGGATGAGGACATTTCTGATTCCGAGGCCGTCTGGTGCCCCGAAAGGACACCGGAAGCCTTCGATCCTCGTTTCTCGATCTTGGTGGTCGGTCTTTCGAAATCGCGTGGTGCGGATAAAACGCGCGTAACTCCCTCGTTACATGTCGGATTGGGTCGATTTTTACTTCATTTGAAAGGCGAGTCAGTGCTCTTCGAAATCCTTCAGGAAGCGTCGCATTCTGAGGCCGTTTGGGCCTCCAAAAGTGGGAGGAGAGTAAATGGTGCGGAATTTTCCCGACGTGCCCTGTTCCCAGAAAAATGCTCATAACTCCCTCACCGGAGGTCGGATCTGGACGATTTTTACGTCGTTGGAAAGCTTACTCGAGGAGCTTTCAAAACGGATGAGGACATTTCTGATTCTGAGGTCGTCTGGTGCCCCGAAAGGACACCGGAAGGCTTCGATCCTCGTTTCTCGATCTCGGTGGTCCGTCTTTCGAAATTGCGTGGTGCGGATAAAACGCGCGTAACTCCCTCGTTACATGTCGGATTGGGTCGATTTTTACTTCATTGGAAAGGTGAGTCAGTGCTCTTCAAAATCCATCAGGAAGCGTCGCATTCCGAGGCCGTTTGGGCCTCCAAAAGTGGGGCGAGAGTAAATGGTGCGGAATTTTCCTGACGTGCCCTGTTCCCAGAAAAATGCTCATAACTCCCTCACCGGAGGTCGGATCTGGACGATTTTTACGTCGTTGGAAAGCTTACTCGAGGAGCTTTCAAAACGGATCAGGACATTTCTGATTCTGAAACTGTCTGGTGCCCCGAAAGGACACTGGAAACCTTCGATCCTCGTTTCTCGATCTCGGTGGTCGGTCTTTCGAAATCGCGTGGTGCGGATAAAATGCGCGTAACTCCCTCGTTACATGTCGGATTGGCTCGATTTTTACTTCATTGGAAAGGCGAGTCAGTGCTCTTCGAAATCTTTCAGGAAGCGTCGCATTCTGAGGCCGTTTGGGCCTCCAAAAGTGGGGCAAGAGTAAATGGTGCGGAATTTTCCCGACGTGCCCTGTTCCCAGAAAAACGCTCATAACTCCCTCACCGGAGGTCGGATCTGGACGATTTTTACGTCGTTGGAAAGCTTACTCGAGGAGCTTTCAAAACGGATCAGGACATTTCTGATTCTGAGGCCTTCTGGTGCCCTGAAAGGACACCGGAAGCCTTCGATCCTCGTTTCTCGATCTCGGTGGTCGGTCTTTCGAAATCGCGTGGTGCGGATAAAACGCGCGTAACTCCCTCGTTACATGTCGGATTGGGTCGATTTTTACTTCATTGGAAAGGCGAGTCAGTGCTCTTCGAAATCCTTCAGGAAGCGTCGCATTCCGAGGCCGTTTGGGCCTCCAAAAGTGGGACGAGAGTAAATGGTGCGGAATTTTCCCGACGTGCCCTGTTCCCAGAAAAATGCTCATAACTCCCTCACCGAAGGTCGGATCTGGACGATTTTTACGTCGTTGGAAAGCTTACTCGAGGAGCTTTCAAAACGGATGAGGACATTTCTGATTCTAAGGTCGTCTGGTGCCCCGAAAGGACACCGGAAGGCTTCGATCCTCGTTTCTCGATCTCGGTGGTCGGTCTTTCGAAATCGCGTGGTGCGGATAAAACGCGCGTAACTCCCTCGTTACATGTCGGATTGGGTCGATTTTTACTTCATTGGAAAGGCGAGTCAGTGCTCTTCGAAATCCTTCAGGAAGCGTCGCATTCCGAGGCCGTTTGGGCCTCCAAAAGTGGGGCGAGAGTAAATGGTGCGGAATTTTCCCGACGTGCCCTGTTCCCAGAAAAATGCTCATAACTCCCTCACCGGAGGTCGGATCTGGACGATTTTTACGTCGTTAGAAAGCTTACTCGAGGAGCTTTCAAAACGGATGAGGCCATTTCTGATTCTGAGGCCTTCTGGTGCCCTGAAAGGACACCGGAAGCCTTCGATCCTCGTTTCTCGATCTCGGTGGTCGGTCTTTCGAAATCGCGTGGTGCGGATAAAACGCGCGTAACTCCCTCGTTACATGTCGGATTGGGTAGATTTTTACTTCATTGGAAAGACGAGTCAGTGCTCTTCGAAATCCTTTAGGAAGCGTCGCATTCCGAGGCCGTTTGGGCCTCCAAAAGTGGGACGAGAGTAAATGGTGCGGAATTTTCCCGACGTGCCCTGTTCCCAGAAAAATGCTCATAACTCCCTCACCGAAGGTCGGATCTGGACGATTTTTACGTCGTTGGAAAGCTTACTCGAGGAGCTTTCAAAACGGATGAGGACATTTCTGATTCCGAGGCCGTCTGGTGCCCCGAAAGGACACCGGAAGCCTTCGATCCTCGTTTCTCGATCTGGGTGGTCGGTCTTTCGAAATCGCGTGGTGCGGATAAAACGCGCGTAACTCCCTCGTTACATGTCGGATTGGGTCGATTTTTACTTCATTTGAAAGGCGAGTCAGTGCTCTTCGAAATCCTTCAGGAAGCGTCGCATTCCGAGGCCGTTTGGGCCTCCAAAAGTGGGAGGAGAGTAAATGGTGCGGAATTTTCCCGACGTGCCCTGTTCCCAGAAAAATGCTCATAACTCCCTCACCGGAGGTCGGATCTGGACGATTTTTACGTCGTTGGAAAGCTTACTCGAGGAGCTTTCAAAACGGATGAGGCCATTTCTGATTCTGAGGCCTTCTGGTGCCCTGAAAGGACACCGGAAGCCTTCGATCCTCGTTTCTCGATCTCGGTGGTCGGTCTTTCGAAATCGCGTGGTGCGGATAAAACGCGCGTAACTCCCTCGTTACAAGTCGGATTGGGTAGATTTTTACTTCATTGGAAAGACGAGTCAGTGCTCTTCGAAATCCTTTAGGAAGCGTCGCATTCCGAGGCCGTTTGGGCCTCCAAAAGTGGGACGAGAGTAAATGGTGCGGAATTTTCCCGACGTGCCCTGTTCCCAGAAAAATGCTCATAACTCCCTCACCGAAGGTCGGATCTGGACGATTTTTACGTCGTTGGAAAGCTTACTCGAGGAGCTTTCAAAACGGATGAGGACATTTCTGATTCCGAGGCCGTCTGGTGCCTTGAAAGGACACCGGAAGCCTTCGATCCTCGTTTCTCGATCTCGGTGGTCGGTCTTTCGAAATCGCATGGTGCGGATAAAACGCCTGTAACTCCCTCGTTACATGTCGGATTGGGTCAATTTTTACTTCATTGGAAAGGCGAGTCAGTGCTCTTCGAAATCCTTTAGGAAGCGTCGCATTCTGAGGCCGTTTGGGCCTCCAAAAGTAGGGCGAGAGTAAATGGTGTGGAATTCTCCTGACGTGCCCTGTTCCCAGAAAAATGCTCATAACTCCCTCACCGGAGGTCGGATCTGGACGATTTTTACATCGTTGGAAAGCTTACTCGAGGAGCTTTCAAAACGGATCAGGACATTTCTGATTCTGAGGCCTTCTGGTGCCCTGAAAGGACACCGGAAGCCTTCGATCCTCGTTTCTCGATCTCGGTGGTCGGTCTTTCGAAATCGCGTGGTGCGGATAAAACGCGCGTAACTCCCTCGTTACATGTCGGATTGGGTAGATTTTTACTTCATTGGAAAGGCGAGTCAGTGCTCTTCGAAATCCTTTAGGAAGCGTCGCATTCCGAGGCCGTTTGGGCCTCCAAAAGTGGGACGAGAGTAAATGGTGCGGAATTTTCCCGACGTGCCCTGTTCCCAGAAAAATGCTCATAACTCCCTCACCGGAGGTCGGATCTGGACGATTTTTACGTCGTTGGAAAGCTTACTCGAGGAGCTTTCAAAACGGATCAGGACATTTCTGATTCTGAGGCCTTCTGGTGCCTTGAAAGGACACCGGAAGCCTTCGATCCTCGTTTCTCGATCTCGGTGGTCGGTCTTTCGAAATCGCATGGTGCGGATAAAACGCCTGTAACTCCCTCGTTACATGTCGGATTGGGTCAATTTTTACTTCATTGGAAAGGCGAGTCAGTGCTCTTCGAAATCCTTTAGGAAGCGTCGCATTCTGAGGCCGTTTGGGCCTCCAAAAGTAGGGCGAGAGTAAATGGTGTGGAATTCTCCTGACGTGCCCTGTTCCCAGAAAAATGCTCATAACTCCCTCACCGGAGGTCGGATCTGGACGATTTTTACGTCGTTGGAAAGCTTACTCGAGGAGCTTTCAAAACGGATGAGGACATTTCTGATTCTGAGGTCGTCTGGTGCCCCGAAAGGACACCGGAAGGCTTCGATCCTCGTTTCTCGATCTCGGTGGTCAGTCTTTCGAAATTGCGTGGTGCGGATAAAACGCGCGTAACTCCCTCGTTACATGTCGGATTGGGTCGATTTTTACTTCATTGGAAAGGCGAGTCAGTGCTCTTCAAAATCCTTCAGGAAGAATCGCATTCTGAGGCCGTTTGGGCCTCCAAAAGTGGGGCGAGAGTAAATGGTGCGGAATTTTCCCGACGTGCCCTGTTCCCAGAAAAATGCTCATAACTCCCTCACCGGAGGTCGGAACTGGACGATTTTTACGTCGTTGGAAAGCTTACTCGAGGAGCTTTCAAAACGGATCAGGACATTTCTGATTCCGAGGCCGTCTGGTGCCCCGAAAGGACACCGGAAGCCTTCGATCCTCGTTTCTCGATCTCGGTGGTCGGTCTTTCGAAATCGCGTGGTGCGGATAAAATGCGCGTAACTCCCTCGTTACATGTCGGATTGGGTAGATTTTTACTTCATTGGAAAGGCGAGTCAGTGCTCTTCGAAATCCTTCAGGAAGCGTCGCATTCCGAGGCCGTTTGGGCATCCAAAAGTGGGAGGAGAGTAAATGGTGCGAAATTTTCCCGACGTGCCCTGTTCCCAGAAAAATGCTCATAACTCCCTTACCGGAGGTCGGATCTGGACGATTTTTACGTCGTTGGAAAGCTTACTCGAGGAGCTTTCAAAACGGATCAGGACATTTCTGATTCTGAGGCCTTCTGGTGCCCTGAAAGGACACCGGAAGCCTTCGATCCTCGTTTCTCGATCTCGGTGGTCGGTCTTTCGAAATCGCGTGGTGCGGATAAAACGCGCGTAACTCCCTCGTTACATGTCGGATTGGGTCGATTTTTACTTCATTGGAAAGGTGAGTCAGTGCTCTTCAAAATCCTTCAGGAAGCGTCGCATTCCGAGGCCGTTTGGGCCTCCAAAAGTGGGGCGAGAGTAAATGGTGTGAAATTTTCCCGACGTGCCCTGTTCCCAGAAAAACGCTCATAACTCCCTCACCGGAGGTCGGATCTGGACGATTTTTACGTCGTTGGAAAGCTTACTCGAGGAGCTTTCAAAACGGATCAGGACATTTCTGATTCCGAGGCCGTCTGGTGCCCCGAAAGGACACCGGAAGCCTTCGATCCTCGTTTCTCGATCTCGGTGGTCGGTCTTTCGAAATCGCGTGGTGCGGATAAAATGCGCGTAACTCCCTCGTTACATGTCGGATTGGGTAGATTTTTACTTCATTGGAAAGACGAGTCAGTGCTCTTCGAAATCCTTTAGGAAGCGTCGCATTCCGAGGCCGTTTGGGCCTCCAAAAGTGGGACGAGAGTAAATGGTGCGGAATTTTCCCGACGTGCCCTGTTCCCAGAAAAATGCTCATAACTCCCTCACCGAAGGTCGGATCTGGACGATTTTTACGTCGTTGGAAAGCTTACTCGAGGAGCTTTCAAAACGGATGAGGACATTTCTGATTCCGAGGCCGTCTGGTGCCCCGAAAGGACACCGGAAGCCTTCGATCCTCGTTTCTCGATCTGGGTGGTCGGTCTTTCGAAATCGCGTGGTGCGGATAAAACGCGCGTAACTCCCTCGTTACATGTCGGATTGGGTCGATTTTTACTTCATTTGAAAGGCGAGTCAGTGCTCTTCGAAATCCTTCAGGAAGCGTCGCATTCCGAGGCCGTTTGGGCCTCCAAAAGTGGGAGGAGAGTAAATGGTGCGGAATTTTCCCGACGTGCCCTGTTCCCAGAAAAATGCTCATAACTCCCTCACCGGAGGTCGGATCTGGACGATTTTTACGTCGTTGGAAAGCTTACTCGAGGAGCTTTCAAAACGGATGAGGCCATTTCTGATTCTGAGGCCTTCTGGTGCCCTGAAAGGACACCGGAAGCCTTCGATCCTCGTTTCTCGATCTCGGTGGTCGGTCTTTCGAAATCGCGTGGTGCGGATAAAACGCGCGTAACTCCCTCGTTACATGTCGGATTGGGTCGATTTTTACTTCATTGGAAAGGCGAGTCAGTGCTCTTCGAAATCCTTCAGGAAGCGTCGCATTCTGAGGCCGTTTGGGCCTCCAAAAGTGGGAGGAGAGTAAATGGTGCGGAATTTTCCCGACGTGCCCTGTTCCCAGAAATATGCTCATAACTCCCTCACCGGAGGTCGGATCTGGACGATTTTTACGTCGTTGGAAAGCTTACTCGAGGAGCTTTCAAAACGGATGAGGACATTTCTGATTCTGAGGTCGTCTGGTGCCCCGAAAGGACACCGGAAGGCTTCGATCCTCGTTTCTCGATCTCGGTGGTCAGTCTTTCGAAATCGCGTGGTGCGGATAAAACGCGCGTAACTCCCTCGTTACATGTCGGATTGGGTAGATTT
This sequence comes from Magnolia kwangsiensis, assembly GCA_037074715.1. Classification (NCBI taxonomy): domain Eukaryota; kingdom Viridiplantae; phylum Streptophyta; class Magnoliopsida; order Magnoliales; family Magnoliaceae; genus Magnolia; species Magnolia kwangsiensis. The sequence goes on from CM073583.1 coordinate 792,424, forward strand.
TTACTTCATTGGAAAGGCGAGTCAGTGCTCTTCGAAATCCTTCAGGAAGCGTCGCATTCCGAGGCCGTTTGGGCCTCCAAAAGTGGGACGAGAGTAAATGGTGCGGAATTTTCCCGACGTGCCCTGTTCCCAGAAAAATGCTCATAACTCCCTCACCGGAGGTCGGATCTGGACGATTTTTACGTCGTTGGAAAGCTTACTCGAGGAGCTTTCAAAACGGATCAGGACATTTCTGATTCTGAAACTGTCTGGTGCCCCGAAAGGACACCGGAAACCTTCGATCCTCGTTTCTCGATCTCGGTGGTCGGTCTTTCGAAATCGCGTGGTGCGGATAAAATGCGCGTAACTCCCTCGTTACATGTCGGATTGGCTCGATTTTTACTTCATTGGAAAGGCGAGTCAGTGCTCTTCGAAATCTTTCAGGAAGCGTCGCATTCTGAGGCCGTTTGGGCCTCCAAAAGTGGGGCAAGAGTAAATGGTGCGGAATTTTCCCGACGTGCCCTGTTCCCAGAAAAACGCTCATAACTCCCTCACCGGAGGTCGGATCTGGACGATTTTTACGTCGTTGGAAAGCTTACTCGAGGAGCTTTTAAAACGGATCAGGACATTTCTGATTCTGAGGCCTTCTGGTGCCCTGAAAGGACACCGGAAGCCTTCGATCCTCATTTCTCCATCTCGGTGGTCGGTCTTTCGAAATCGAGTGGTGCGGATAAAACGCGCGTAACTCCCTCGTTACATGTCGGATTGGGTCGATTTTTACTTCATTGGAAAGGCGAGTCAGTGCTCTTCAAAATCCTTCAGGAAGAATCGCATTCTGAGGCCGTTTGGGCCTCCAAAAGTGGGGCGAGAGTAAATGGTGTGGAATTTTCCCGACGTGCCCTGTTCCCAGAAAAATGCTCATAACTCCCTCACCGGAGGTCGGATCTGGACGATTTTTACGTCGTTGGAAAGCTTACTCGAGGAGCTTTCAAAACGGATGAGGACATTTCTGATTCTGAGGCCGTCTGGTGCCCCGAAAGGACACCGGAAGCCTTCGATCCTCGTTTCTCGATCTCGGTGGTCGGTCTTTCGAAATCGCGTGGTGCGGATAAAATGCGCGTAACTCCCTCGTTACATGTCGGATTGGGTAGATTTTTACTTCATTGGAAAGGCGAGTCAGTTCTCTTCGAAATCCTTCAGGAAGCGTCGCATTCCGAGGCCGTTTGGGCCTCCAAAAGTGGGACGAGAGTAAATGGTGCGGAATTTTCCCGACGTGCCCTGTTCCCAGAAAAACGCTCATAACTCCCTCACCGGAGGTCGGATCTGGACGATTTTTACGTCGTTGGAAAGCTTACTCGAGGAGCTTTCAAAACGGATCAGGACATTTCTGATTCTGAGGCTGTCTGGTGCCCCGAAAGGACACCAGAAACCTTCGATCCTCGTTTCTCGATCTCGGTGGTCGGTCTTTCGAAATCGCGTGGTGCGGATAAAATGCGCGTAACTCCCTCGTTACATGTCGGATTGGGTCGATTTTTACTTCATTGGAAAGGCGAGTCAGTGCTCTTCGAAATCCTTCAGGAAGCGTCGCATTCCGAGGCCGTTTGGGCCTCCAAAAGTGGGACGAGAGTAAATGGTACGGAATTTTTCCGACGTGCCCTGTTCCCAGAAAAACGCTCATAACTCCCTCACCGGAGGTCGGATCTGGACGATTTTTACGTCGTTGGAAAGCTTACTCGAGGAGCTTTCAAAACGGATGAGGACATTTCTGATTCTGAGGCCTTCTGGTGCCCTGAAAGGACACCGGAAGCCTTCGATCCTCGTTTCTCGATCTCGGTGGTCGGTCTTTCGAAATCGCGTGGTGCGGATAAAACGCGCGTAACTCCCTCGTTACATGTCGGATTGGGTCGATTTTTACTTCATTGGAAAGGCGAGTCAGTGCTCTTCGAAATCCTTCAGGAAGCGTCGCATTCCGAGGCCGTTTGGGCCTCCAAAAGTGGGGCGAGAGTAAATGGTGCGGAATTTTCCCGACGTGCCCTGTTCCCAGAAAAATGCTCATAACTCCCTCACCGGAGGTCGGATCTGGACGATTTTTACGTCGTTAGAAAGCTTACTCGAGGAGCTTTCAAAACGGATGAGGCCATTTCTGATTCTGAGGCCTTCTGGTGCCCTGAAAGGACACCGGAAGCCTTCGATCCTCGTTTCTCGATCTCGGTGGTCGGTCTTTCGAAATCGCGTGGTGCGGATAAAACGCGCGTAACTCCCTCGTTACATGTCGGATTGGGTAGATTTTTACTTCATTGGAAAGACGAGTCAGTGCTCTTCGAAATCCTTTAGGAAGCGTCGCATTCCGAGGCCGTTTGGGCCTCCAAAAGTGGGACGAGAGTAAATGGTGCGGAATTTTCCCGACGTGCCCTGTTCCCAGAAAAATGCTCATAACTCCCTCACCGAAGGTCGGATCTGGACGATTTTTACGTCGTTGGAAAGCTTACTCGAGGAGCTTTCAAAACGGATGAGGACATTTCTGATTCCGAGGCCGTCTGGTGCCCCGAAAGGACACCGGAAGCCTTCGATCCTCGTTTCTCGATCTGGGTGGTCGGTCTTTCGAAATCGCGTGGTGCGGATAAAACGCGCGTAACTCCCTCGTTACATGTCGGATTGGGTCGATTTTTACTTCATTTGAAAGGCGAGTCAGTGCTCTTCGAAATCCTTCAGGAAGCGTCGCATTCCGAGGCCGTTTGGGCCTCCAAAAGTGGGAGGAGAGTAAATGGTGCGGAATTTTCCCGACGTGCCCTGTTCCCAGAAAAATGCTCATAACTCCCTCACCGGAGGTCGGATCTGGACGATTTTTACGTCGTTGGAAAGCTTACTCGAGGAGCTTTCAAAACGGATGAGGCCATTTCTGATTCTGAGGCCTTCTGGTGCCCTGAAAGGACACCGGAAGCCTTCGATCCTCGTTTCTCGATCTCGGTGGTCGGTCTTTCGAAATCGCGTGGTGCGGATAAAACGCGCGTAACTCCCTCGTTACATGTCGGATTGGGTAGATTTTTACTTCATTGGAAAGACGAGTCAGTGCTCTTCGAAATCCTTTAGGAAGCGTCGCATTCCGAGGCCGTTTGGGCCTCCAAAAGTGGGACGAGAGTAAATGGTGCGGAATTTTCCCGACGTGCCCTGTTCCCAGAAAAATGCTCATAACTCCCTCACCGAAGGTCGGATCTGGACGATTTTTACGTCGTTGGAAAGCTTACTCGAGGAGCTTTCAAAACGGATGAGGACATTTCTGATTCCGAGGCCGTCTGGTGCCCCGAAAGGACACCGGAAGCCTTCGATCCTCGTTTCTCGATCTTGGTGGTCGGTCTTTCGAAATCGCGTGGTGCGGATAAAACGCGCGTAACTCCCTCGTTACATGTCGGATTGGGTCGATTTTTACTTCATTTGAAAGGCGAGTCAGTGCTCTTCGAAATCCTTCAGGAAGCGTCGCATTCTGAGGCCGTTTGGGCCTCCAAAAGTGGGAGGAGAGTAAATGGTGTGGAATTTTCCCGACGTGCCCTGTTCCCAGAAAAATGCTCATAACTCCCTCACCGGAGGTCGGATCTGGACGATTTTTACGTCGTTGGAAAGCTTACTCGAGGAGCTTTCAAAACGGATGAGGCCATTTCTGATTCTGAGGCCTTCTGGTGCCCTGAAAGGACACCGGAAGCCTTCGATCCTCGTTTCTCGATCTCGGTGGTCGGTCTTTCGAAATCGCGTGGTGCGGATAAAACGCGCGTAACTCCCTCGTTACAAGTCGGATTGGGTAGATTTTTACTTCATTGGAAAGACGAGTCAGTGCTCTTCGAAATCCTTTAGGAAGCGTCGCATTCCGAGGCCGTTTGGGCCTCCAAAAGTGGGACGAGAGTAAATGGTGCGGAATTTTCCCGACGTGCCCTGTTCCCAGAAAAATGCTCATAACTCCCTCACCGAAGGTCGGATCTGGACGATTTTTACGTCGTTGGAAAGCTTACTCGAGGAGCTTTCAAAACGGATGAGGACATTTCTGATTCCGAGGCCGTCTGGTGCCCCGAAAGGACACCGGAAGCCTTCGATCCTCGTTTCTCGATCTTGGTGGTCGGTCTTTCGAAATCGCGTGGTGCGGATAAAACGCGCGTAACTCCCTCGTTACATGTCGGATTGGGTCGATTTTTACTTCATTTGAAAGGCGAGTCAGTGCTCTTCGAAATCCTTCAGGAAGCGTCGCATTCTGAGGCCGTTTGGGCCTCCAAAAGTGGGAGGAGAGTAAATGGTGCGGAATTTTCCCGACGTGCCCTGTTCCCAGAAAAATGCTCATAACTCCCTCACCGGAGGTCGGATCTGGACGATTTTTACGTCGTTGGAAAGCTTACTCGAGGAGCTTTCAAAACGGATGAGGACATTTCTGATTCTGAGGTCGTCTGGTGCCCCGAAAGGACACCGGAAGGCTTCGATCCTCGTTTCTCGATCTCGGTGGTCCGTCTTTCGAAATTGCGTGGTGCGGATAAAACGCGCGTAACTCCCTCGTTACATGTCGGATTGGGTCGATTTTTACTTCATTGGAAAGGTGAGTCAGTGCTCTTCAAAATCCATCAGGAAGCGTCGCATTCCGAGGCCGTTTGGGCCTCCAAAAGTGGGGCGAGAGTAAATGGTGCGGAATTTTCCTGACGTGCCCTGTTCCCAGAAAAATGCTCATAACTCCCTCACCGGAGGTCGGATCTGGACGATTTTTACGTCGTTGGAAAGCTTACTCGAGGAGCTTTCAAAACGGATCAGGACATTTCTGATTCTGAAACTGTCTGGTGCCCCGAAAGGACACTGGAAACCTTCGATCCTCGTTTCTCGATCTCGGTGGTCGGTCTTTCGAAATCGCGTGGTGCGGATAAAATGCGCGTAACTCCCTCGTTACATGTCGGATTGGCTCGATTTTTACTTCATTGGAAAGGCGAGTCAGTGCTCTTCGAAATCTTTCAGGAAGCGTCGCATTCTGAGGCCGTTTGGGCCTCCAAAAGTGGGGCAAGAGTAAATGGTGCGGAATTTTCCCGACGTGCCCTGTTCCCAGAAAAACGCTCATAACTCCCTCACCGGAGGTCGGATCTGGACGATTTTTACGTCGTTGGAAAGCTTACTCGAGGAGCTTTCAAAACGGATCAGGACATTTCTGATTCTGAGGCCTTCTGGTGCCCTGAAAGGACACCGGAAGCCTTCGATCCTCGTTTCTCGATCTCGGTGGTCGGTCTTTCGAAATCGCGTGGTGCGGATAAAACGCGCGTAACTCCCTCGTTACATGTCGGATTGGGTCGATTTTTACTTCATTGGAAAGGCGAGTCAGTGCTCTTCGAAATCCTTCAGGAAGCGTCGCATTCCGAGGCCGTTTGGGCCTCCAAAAGTGGGACGAGAGTAAATGGTGCGGAATTTTCCCGACGTGCCCTGTTCCCAGAAAAATGCTCATAACTCCCTCACCGAAGGTCGGATCTGGACGATTTTTACGTCGTTGGAAAGCTTACTCGAGGAGCTTTCAAAACGGATGAGGACATTTCTGATTCTAAGGTCGTCTGGTGCCCCGAAAGGACACCGGAAGGCTTCGATCCTCGTTTCTCGATCTCGGTGGTCGGTCTTTCGAAATCGCGTGGTGCGGATAAAACGCGCGTAACTCCCTCGTTACATGTCGGATTGGGTCGATTTTTACTTCATTGGAAAGGCGAGTCAGTGCTCTTCGAAATCCTTCAGGAAGCGTCGCATTCCGAGGCCGTTTGGGCCTCCAAAAGTGGGGCGAGAGTAAATGGTGCGGAATTTTCCCGACGTGCCCTGTTCCCAGAAAAATGCTCATAACTCCCTCACCGGAGGTCGGATCTGGACGATTTTTACGTCGTTAGAAAGCTTACTCGAGGAGCTTTCAAAACGGATGAGGCCATTTCTGATTCTGAGGCCTTCTGGTGCCCTGAAAGGACACCGGAAGCCTTCGATCCTCGTTTCTCGATCTCGGTGGTCGGTCTTTCGAAATCGCGTGGTGCGGATAAAACGCGCGTAACTCCCTCGTTACATGTCGGATTGGGTAGATTTTTACTTCATTGGAAAGACGAGTCAGTGCTCTTCGAAATCCTTTAGGAAGCGTCGCATTCCGAGGCCGTTTGGGCCTCCAAAAGTGGGACGAGAGTAAATGGTGCGGAATTTTCCCGACGTGCCCTGTTCCCAGAAAAATGCTCATAACTCCCTCACCGAAGGTCGGATCTGGACGATTTTTACGTCGTTGGAAAGCTTACTCGAGGAGCTTTCAAAACGGATGAGGACATTTCTGATTCCGAGGCCGTCTGGTGCCCCGAAAGGACACCGGAAGCCTTCGATCCTCGTTTCTCGATCTGGGTGGTCGGTCTTTCGAAATCGCGTGGTGCGGATAAAACGCGCGTAACTCCCTCGTTACATGTCGGATTGGGTCGATTTTTACTTCATTTGAAAGGCGAGTCAGTGCTCTTCGAAATCCTTCAGGAAGCGTCGCATTCCGAGGCCGTTTGGGCCTCCAAAAGTGGGAGGAGAGTAAATGGTGCGGAATTTTCCCGACGTGCCCTGTTCCCAGAAAAATGCTCATAACTCCCTCACCGGAGGTCGGATCTGGACGATTTTTACGTCGTTGGAAAGCTTACTCGAGGAGCTTTCAAAACGGATGAGGCCATTTCTGATTCTGAGGCCTTCTGGTGCCCTGAAAGGACACCGGAAGCCTTCGATCCTCGTTTCTCGATCTCGGTGGTCGGTCTTTCGAAATCGCGTGGTGCGGATAAAACGCGCGTAACTCCCTCGTTACAAGTCGGATTGGGTAGATTTTTACTTCATTGGAAAGACGAGTCAGTGCTCTTCGAAATCCTTTAGGAAGCGTCGCATTCCGAGGCCGTTTGGGCCTCCAAAAGTGGGACGAGAGTAAATGGTGCGGAATTTTCCCGACGTGCCCTGTTCCCAGAAAAATGCTCATAACTCCCTCACCGAAGGTCGGATCTGGACGATTTTTACGTCGTTGGAAAGCTTACTCGAGGAGCTTTCAAAACGGATGAGGACATTTCTGATTCCGAGGCCGTCTGGTGCCTTGAAAGGACACCGGAAGCCTTCGATCCTCGTTTCTCGATCTCGGTGGTCGGTCTTTCGAAATCGCATGGTGCGGATAAAACGCCTGTAACTCCCTCGTTACATGTCGGATTGGGTCAATTTTTACTTCATTGGAAAGGCGAGTCAGTGCTCTTCGAAATCCTTTAGGAAGCGTCGCATTCTGAGGCCGTTTGGGCCTCCAAAAGTAGGGCGAGAGTAAATGGTGTGGAATTCTCCTGACGTGCCCTGTTCCCAGAAAAATGCTCATAACTCCCTCACCGGAGGTCGGATCTGGACGATTTTTACATCGTTGGAAAGCTTACTCGAGGAGCTTTCAAAACGGATCAGGACATTTCTGATTCTGAGGCCTTCTGGTGCCCTGAAAGGACACCGGAAGCCTTCGATCCTCGTTTCTCGATCTCGGTGGTCGGTCTTTCGAAATCGCGTGGTGCGGATAAAACGCGCGTAACTCCCTCGTTACATGTCGGATTGGGTAGATTTTTACTTCATTGGAAAGGCGAGTCAGTGCTCTTCGAAATCCTTTAGGAAGCGTCGCATTCCGAGGCCGTTTGGGCCTCCAAAAGTGGGACGAGAGTAAATGGTGCGGAATTTTCCCGACGTGCCCTGTTCCCAGAAAAATGCTCATAACTCCCTCACCGGAGGTCGGATCTGGACGATTTTTACGTCGTTGGAAAGCTTACTCGAGGAGCTTTCAAAACGGATCAGGACATTTCTGATTCTGAGGCCTTCTGGTGCCTTGAAAGGACACCGGAAGCCTTCGATCCTCGTTTCTCGATCTCGGTGGTCGGTCTTTCGAAATCGCATGGTGCGGATAAAACGCCTGTAACTCCCTCGTTACATGTCGGATTGGGTCAATTTTTACTTCATTGGAAAGGCGAGTCAGTGCTCTTCGAAATCCTTTAGGAAGCGTCGCATTCTGAGGCCGTTTGGGCCTCCAAAAGTAGGGCGAGAGTAAATGGTGTGGAATTCTCCTGACGTGCCCTGTTCCCAGAAAAATGCTCATAACTCCCTCACCGGAGGTCGGATCTGGACGATTTTTACGTCGTTGGAAAGCTTACTCGAGGAGCTTTCAAAACGGATGAGGACATTTCTGATTCTGAGGTCGTCTGGTGCCCCGAAAGGACACCGGAAGGCTTCGATCCTCGTTTCTCGATCTCGGTGGTCAGTCTTTCGAAATTGCGTGGTGCGGATAAAACGCGCGTAACTCCCTCGTTACATGTCGGATTGGGTCGATTTTTACTTCATTGGAAAGGCGAGTCAGTGCTCTTCAAAATCCTTCAGGAAGAATCGCATTCTGAGGCCGTTTGGGCCTCCAAAAGTGGGGCGAGAGTAAATGGTGCGGAATTTTCCCGACGTGCCCTGTTCCCAGAAAAATGCTCATAACTCCCTCACCGGAGGTCGGAACTGGACGATTTTTACGTCGTTGGAAAGCTTACTCGAGGAGCTTTCAAAACGGATCAGGACATTTCTGATTCCGAGGCCGTCTGGTGCCCCGAAAGGACACCGGAAGCCTTCGATCCTCGTTTCTCGATCTCGGTGGTCGGTCTTTCGAAATCGCGTGGTGCGGATAAAATGCGCGTAACTCCCTCGTTACATGTCGGATTGGGTAGATTTTTACTTCATTGGAAAGGCGAGTCAGTGCTCTTCGAAATCCTTCAGGAAGCGTCGCATTCCGAGGCCGTTTGGGCATCCAAAAGTGGGAGGAGAGTAAATGGTGCGAAATTTTCCCGACGTGCCCTGTTCCCAGAAAAATGCTCATAACTCCCTTACCGGAGGTCGGATCTGGACGATTTTTACGTCGTTGGAAAGCTTACTCGAGGAGCTTTCAAAACGGATCAGGACATTTCTGATTCTGAGGCCTTCTGGTGCCCTGAAAGGACACCGGAAGCCTTCGATCCTCGTTTCTCGATCTCGGTGGTCGGTCTTTCGAAATCGCGTGGTGCGGATAAAACGCGCGTAACTCCCTCGTTACATGTCGGATTGGGTCGATTTTTACTTCATTGGAAAGGTGAGTCAGTGCTCTTCAAAATCCTTCAGGAAGCGTCGCATTCCGAGGCCGTTTGGGCCTCCAAAAGTGGGGCGAGAGTAAATGGTGTGAAATTTTCCCGACGTGCCCTGTTCCCAGAAAAACGCTCATAACTCCCTCACCGGAGGTCGGATCTGGACGATTTTTACGTCGTTGGAAAGCTTACTCGAGGAGCTTTCAAAACGGATCAGGACATTTCTGATTCTGAGGCCTTCTGGTGCCCTGAAAGGACACCGGAAGCCTTCGATCCTCGTTTCTCGATCTCGGTGGTCGGTCTTTCGAAATCGCGTGGTGCGGATAAAACGCGCGTAACTCCCTCGTTACATGTCGGATTGGGTCGATTTTTACTTCATTGGAAAGGCGAGTCAGTGCTCTTCGAAATCCTTCAGGAAGCGTCGCATTCTGAGGCCGTTTGGGCCTCCAAAAGTGGGAGGAGAGTAAATGGTGCGGAATTTTCCCGACGTGCCCTGTTCCCAGAAATATGCTCATAACTCCCTCACCGGAGGTCGGATCTGGACGATTTTTACGTCGTTGGAAAGCTTACTCGAGGAGCTTTCAAAACGGATGAGGACATTTCTGATTCTGAGGTCGTCTGGTGCCCCGAAAGGACACCGGAAGGCTTCGATCCTCGTTTCTCGATCTCGGTGGTCAGTCTTTCGAAATCGCGTGGTGCGGATAAAACGCGCGTAACTCCCTCGTTACATGTCGGATTGGGTAGATTTTTACTTCATTGGAAAGGCGAGTCAGTGCTCTTCGAAATCCTTCAGGAAGCGTCGCATTCCGAGGCCGTTTGGGCCTCCAAAAGTGGGACGAGAGTAAATGGTGCGGAATTTTCCCGACGTGCCCTGTTCCCAGAAAAATGCTCATAACTCCCTCACCGGAGGTCGGATCTGGACGATTTTTACGTCGTTGGAAAGCTTACTCGAGGAGCTTTCAAAACGGATCAGGACATTTCTGATTCTGAAACTGTCTGGTGCCCCGAAAGGACACCGGAAACCTTCGATCCTCGTTTCTCGATCTCGGTGGTCGGTCTTTCGAAATCGCGTGGTGCGGATAAAATGCGCGTAACTCCCTCGTTACATGTCGGATTGGCTCGATTTTTACTTCATTGGAAAGGCGAGTCAGTGCTCTTCGAAATCTTTCAGGAAGCGTCGCATTCTGAGGCCGTTTGGGCCTCCAAAAGTGGGGCAAGAGTAAATGGTGCGGAATTTTCCCGACGTGCCCTGTTCCCAGAAAAACGCTCATAACTCCCTCACCGGAGGTCGGATCTGGACGATTTTTACGTCGTTGGAAAGCTTACTCGAGGAGCTTTTAAAACGGATCAGGACATTTCTGATTCTGAGGCCTTCTGGTGCCCTGAAAGGACACCGGAAGCCTTCGATCCTCATTTCTCCATCTCGGTGGTCGGTCTTTCGAAATCGAGTGGTGCGGATAAAACGCGCGTAACTCCCTCGTTACATGTCGGATTGGGTCGATTTTTACTTCATTGGAAAGGCGAGTCAGTGCTCTTCAAAATCCTTCAGGAAGAATCGCATTCTGAGGCCGTTTGGGCCTCCAAAAGTGGGGCGAGAGTAAATGGTGTGGAATTTTCCCGACGTGCCCTGTTCCCAGAAAAATGCTCATAACTCCCTCACCGGAGGTCGGATCTGGACGATTTTTACGTCGTTGGAAAGCTTACTCGAGGAGCTTTCAAAACGGATGAGGACATTTCTGATTCTGAGGCCGTCTGGTGCCCCGAAAGGACACCGGAAGCCTTCGATCCTCGTTTCTCGATCTCGGTGGTCGGTCTTTCGAAATCGCGTGGTGCGGATAAAATGCGCGTAACTCCCTCGTTACATGTCGGATTGGGTAGATTTTTACTTCATTGGAAAGGCGAGTCAGTTCTCTTCGAAATCCTTCAGGAAGCGTCGCATTCCGAGGCCGTTTGGGCCTCCAAAAGTGGGACGAGAGTAAATGGTGCGGAATTTTCCCGACGTGCCCTGTTCCCAGAAAAACGCTCATAACTCCCTCACCGGAGGTCGGATCTGGACGATTTTTACGTCGTTGGAAAGCTTACTCGAGGAGCTTTCAAAACGGATGAGGACATTTCTGATTCTAAGGTCGTCTGGTGCCCCGAAAGGACACCGGAAGCCTTCGATCCTCGTTTCTCGATCTCGGTGGTCGGTCTTTCGAAATCGCGTGGTGCGGATAAAACGCGCGTAACTCCCTCGTTACATGTCGGATTGGGTAGATTTTTACTTCATTGGAAAGGCGAGTCAGTGCTCTTCGAAATCCTTGAGGAAGCGTCGCATTCCGAGGCCGTTTGGGCCTCCAAAAGTGGGACGAGAGTAAATGGTGCGGAATTTTCCCGACGTGCCCTGTTCCCAGAAAAATGCTCATAACTCCCTCACCGGAGGTCGGATCTGGACGATTTTTACGTCGTTGGAAAGCTTACTCGAGGAGCTTTCAAAACGGATCAGGACATTTCTGATTCTGAAACTGTCTGGTGCCCCGAAAGGACACCGGAAACCTTCGATCCTCGTTTCTCGATCTCGGTGGTCGGTCTTTCGAAATCGCGTGGTGCGGATAAAATGCGCGTAACTCCCTCGTTACATGTCGGATTGGCTCGATTTTTACTTCATTGGAAAGGCGAGTCAGTGCTCTTCGAAATCTTTCAGGAAGCGTCGCATTCTGAGGCCGTTTGGGCCTCCAAAAGTGGGGCAAGAGTAAATGGTGCGGAATTTTCCCGACGTGCCCTGTTCCCAGAAAAACGCTCATAACTCCCTCACCGGAGGTCGGATCTGGACGATTTTTACGTCGTTGGAAAGCTTACTCGAGGAGCTTTTAAAACGGATCAGGACATTTCTGATTCTGAGGCCTTCTGGTGCCCTGAAAGGACACCGGAAGCCTTCGATCCTCATTTCTCCATCTCGGTGGTCGGTCTTTCGAAATCGAGTGGTGCGGATAAAACGCGCGTAACTCCCTCGTTACATGTCGGATTGGGTCGATTTTTACTTCATTGGAAAGGCGAGTCAGTGCTCTTCAAAATCCTTCAGGAAGAATCGCATTCTGAGGCCGTTTGGGCCTCCAAAAGTGGGGCGAGAGTAAATGGTGTGGAATTTTCCCGACGTGCCCTGTTCCCAGAAAAATGCTCATAACTCCCTCACCGGAGGTCGGATCTGGACGATTTTTACATCGTTGGAAAGCTTACTCGAGGAGCTTTCAAAACGGATCAGGACATTTCTGATTCCGAGGCCGTCTGGTGCCCTGAAAGGGCACCGGAAGCCTTCGATCCTCGTTTCTCGATCTCGGTGGTCGGTCTTTCGAAATCGCATGGTGCGGATAAAACGCCTGTAACTCCCTCGTTACATGTCGGATTGGGTCAATTTTTACTTCATTGGAAAGGCGAGTCAGTGCTCTTCGAAATCCTTTAGGAAGCGTCGCATTCTGAGGCCGTTTGGGCCTCCAAAAGTAGGGCGAGAGTAAATGGTGTGGAATTCTCCTGACGTGCCCTGTTCCCAGAAAAATGCTCATAACTCCCTCACCGGAGGTCGGATCTGGACGATTTTTACGTCGTTGGAAAGCTTACTCGAGGAGCTTTCAAAACGGATGAGGACATTTCTGATTCTGAGGTCGTCTGGTGCCCCGAAAGGACACCGGAAGGCTTCGATCCTCGTTTCTCGATCTCGGTGGTCAGTCTTTCGAAATTGCGTGGTGCGGATAAAACGCGCGTAACTCCCTCGTTACATGTCGGATTGGGTCGATTTTTACTTCATTGGAAAGGTGAGTCAGTGCTCTTCGAAATCCTTCAGGAAGCGTCGCATTCCGAGGCCGTTTGGGCCTCCAAAAGTGGGACGAGAGTAAATGGTGCAGAATTTTCCCGACGTGCCCTGTTCCCAGAAAAATGCTCATAACTCCCTCACCGGAGGTCGGATCTGGACGATTTTTACGTCGTTGGAAAGCTTACTCGAGGAGCTTTCAAAATGGATCAGGACATTTCTGATTCTGAAACTGTCTGGTGCCCCGAAAGGACACTGGAAACCTTCGATCCTCGTTTCTCGATCTCGGTGGTCGGTCTTTCGAAATCGCGTGGTGCGGATAAAATGCGCGTAACTCCCTCGTTACATGTCGGATTGGCTCGATTTTTACTTCATTGGAAAGGCGAGTCAGTGCTCTTCGAAATCTTTCAGGAAGCGTCGCATTCTGAGGCCGTTTGGGCCTCCAAAAGTGGGGCAAGAGTAAATGGTGCGGAATTTTCCCGACGTGCCCTGTTCCCAGAAAAACGCTCATAACTCCCTCACCGGAGGTCGGATCTGGACGATTTTTACGTCGTTGGAAAGCTTACTCGAGGAGCTTTCAAAACGGATCAGGACATTTCTGATTCTGAGGCCTTCTGGTGCCCTGAAAGGACACCGGAAGCCTTCGATCCTCATTTCTCCATCTCGGTGGTCGGTCTTTCGAAATCGAGTGGTGCGGATAAAACGCGCGTAACTCCCTCGTTACATGTCGGATTGGGTCGATTTTTACTTCATTGGAAAGGCGAGTCAGTGCTCTTCAAAATCCTTCAGGAAGAATCGCATTCTGAGGCCGTTTGGGCCTCCAAAAGTGGGGCGAGAGTAAATGGTGTGGAATTTTCCCGACGTGCCCTGTTCCCAGAAAAATGCTCATAACTCCCTCACCGGAGGTCAGAACTGGACGATTTTTAAGTCGTTGGAAAGCTTACTCGAGGAGCTTTCAAAACGGATCAGGACATTTCTGATTCCGAGGCCGTCTGGTGCCCCGAAAGGACACCGGAAGCCTTCGATCCTCGTTTCTCGATCTCGGTGGTCGGTCTTTCGAAATCGCGTGGTGCGGATAAAACGCGCGTAACTCCCTCGTTACATGTCGGATTGGGTCAATTTTTACTTCATTGGAAAGGCGAGTCAGTGCTCTTCGAAATCCTTTAGGAAGCGTCGCATTCCGAGGCCGTTTGGGCCTCCAAAAGTGGGACGAGAGTAAATGGTGCGGAAATTTCCCGACGTGCCCTGTTCCCAGAAAAATGCTCATAACTCCCTCACCGGAGGTCGGATCTGGACGATTTTTACGTCGTTGGAAAGCTTACTCGAGGAGCTTTCAAAACGGATCAGGACATTTCTGATTCCGAGGCCGTCTGGTGCCCCGAAAGGACACCGGAAGCCTTCGATCCTCGTTTCTCGATCTCGGTGGTCGGTCTTTCGAAATCGCGTGGTGCGGATAAAATGCGCGTAACTCCCTCGTTACATGTCGGATTGGGTCGATTTTTACTTCATTGGAAAGGTGAGTCAGTGCTCTTCGAAATCCTTCAGGAAGCGTCGCATTCCGAGGCCGTTTGGGCCTCCAAAAGTGGGGCGAGAGTAAATGGTGCGGAATTTTCCCGACGTGCCCTGTTCCCAGAAAAACGCTCATAACTCCCTCACCGGAGGTCGGATCTGGACGATTTTTACGTCGTTGGAAAGATTACTCGAGGAGCTTTCAAAACGGATCAGGACATTTCTGATTCTGAGGCCTTCTGATGCCCGGAAAGGACACCGGAAGCCTTCGATCCTCGTTTCTCGATCTCGGTGGTCGGTCTTTCGAAATCGCGTGGTGCGGATAAAACGCGCGTAACTCCCTCGTTACATGTCGGATTGGGTCGATTTTTACTTCATTGGAAAGGCGAGTCAGTGCTCTTCGAAATCCTTCAAGAAGCGTCGCATTCCGAGGCCGTTTGGGCCTCCAAAAGTGGGGCGAGAGTAAATGGTGTGGAATTTTCCCGACGTGCCCTGTTCCCAGAAAAATGCTCATAACTCCCTCACCGGAGGTCGGATCTGGACGATTTTTACGTCGTTGGAAAGCTTACTCGAGGAGCTTTCAAAACGGATCAGGACATTTCTGATTCCGAGGCCGTCTGGTGCCCCGAAAGGACACCGGAAGCCTTCGATCCTCGTTTCTCGATCTCGGTGGTCGGTCTTTCGAAATCGCGTGGTGCGGATAAAACGCGCGTAACTCCCTCGTTACATGTCGGATTGGGTAGATTTTTACTTCATTGGAAAGGCGAGTCAGTGCTCTTCGAAATCCTTTAGGAAGCGTCGCATTCCGAGGCCGTTTGGGCCTCCAAAAGTGGGAGGAGAGTAAATGGTGCGGAATTTTCCCGACGTGCCCTGTTCCCAGAAAAATGCTCATAACTCCCTCACCGGAGGTCGGATCTGGACGATTTTTACGTCGTTGGAAAGCTTACTCGAGGAGCTTTCAAAACGGATCAGGACATTTCTGATTCTGAAACTGTCTGGTGCCCCGAAAGGATACTGGAAACCTTCGATCCTCGTTTCTCGATCTCGGTGGTCGGTCTTTCGAAATCGCGTGGTGCGGATAAAATGCGCGTAACTCCCTCGTTACATGTCGGATTGGCTCGATTTTTACTTCATTGGAAAGGCGAGTCAGTGCTCTTCGAAATCTTTCAGGAAGCGTCGCATTCTGAGGCCGTTTGGGCCTCCAAAAGTGGGGCAAGAGTAAATGGTGCGGAATTTTCCCGACGTGCCCTGTTCTCAGAAAAACGCTCATAACTCCCTCACCGGAGGTCGGATCTGGACGATTTTTACGTCGTTGGAAAGCTTACTCGAGGAGCTTTCAAAACGGATCAGGACATTTCTGATTCTGAGGCCTTCTGGTGCCCTGAAAGGACACCGGAAGCCTTCGATCCTCGTTTCTCGATCTCGGTGGTCGGTCTTTCGAAATCGCGTGGTGCGGATAAAACGCGCGTAACTCCCTCGTTACATGTCGGATTGGGTCGATTTTTACTTCATTGGAAAGGCGAGTCAGTGCTCTTCGAAATCCTTCAGGAAGCGTCGCATTCCGAGGCCGTTTGGGCCTCCAAAAGTGGGGCGAGAGTAAATGGTGCGGAATTTTCCCGACGTGCCCTGTTCCCAGAAAAATGCTCATAACTCCCTCACCGGAGGTCGGATCTGGACGATTTTTACGTCGTTGGAAAGCTTACTCGAGGAGCTTTCAAAACGGATGAGGCCATTTCTGATTCTGAGGCCTTCTGGTGCCCTGAAAGGACACCGGAAGCCTTCGATCCTCGTTTCTCGATCTCGGTGGTCGGTCTTTCGAAATCGCGTGGTGCGGATAAAACGCGCGTAACTCCCTCGTTACATGTCGGATTGGGTCGATTTTTACTTCATTGGAAAGGTGAGTCAGTGCTCTTCAAAATCCTTCAGGAAGCGTCGCATTCCGAGGCCGTTTGGGCCTCCAAAAGTGGGGCGAGAGTAAATGGTGTGAAATTTTCCCGACGTGCCCTGTTCCCAGAAAAACGCTCATAACTCCCTCACCGGAGGTCGGATCTGGACGATTTTTACGTCGTTGGAAAGCTTACTCGAGGAGCTTTCAAAACGGATCAGGACATTTCTGATTCTGAGGCCTTCTGGTGCCCTGAAAGGACACCGGAAGCCTTCGATCCTCGTTTCTCGATCTCGGTGGTCGGTCTTTCGAAATCGCGTGGTGCGGATAAAACGCGCGTAACTCCCTCGTTACATGTCGGATTGGGTCGATTTTTACTTCATTGGAAAGGCGAGTCAGTGCTCTTCGAAATCCTTCAGGAAGCGTCGCATTCTGAGGCCGTTTGGGCCTCCAAAAGTGGGAGGAGAGTAAATGGTGCGGAATTTTCCCGACGTGCCCTGTTCCCAGAAAAATGCTCATAACTCCCTCACCGGAGGTCGGATCTGGACGATTTTTACGTCGTTGGAAAGCTTACTCGAGGAGCTTTCAAAACGGATGAGGACATTTCTGATTCTGAGGTCGTCTGGTGCCCCGAAAGGACACCGGAAGGCTTCGATCCTCGTTTCTCGATCTCGGTGGTCAGTCTTTCGAAATCGCGTGGTGCGGATAAAACGCGCGTAACTCCCTCGTTACATGTCGGATTGGGTAGATTTTTACTTCATTGGAAAGGCGAGTCAGTGCTCTTCGAAATCCTTGAGGAAGCGTCGCATTCCGAGGCCGTTTGGGCCTCCAAAAGTGGGACGAGAGTAAATGGTGCGGAATTTTCCCGACGTGCCCTGTTCCCAGAAAAATGCTCATAACTCCCTCACCGGAGGTCGGATCTGGACGATTTTTACGTCGTTGGAAAGCTTACTCGAGGAGCTTTCAAAACGGATCAGGACATTTCTGATTCTGAAACTGTCTGGTGCCCCGAAAGGACACCGGAAACCTTCGATCCTCGTTTCTCGATCTCGGTGGTCGGTCTTTCGAAATCGCGTGGTGCGGATAAAATGCGCGTAACTCCCTCGTTACATGTCGGATTGGCTCGATTTTTACTTCATTGGAAAGGCGAGTCAGTGCTCTTCGAAATCTTTCAGGAAGCGTCGCATTCTGAGGCCGTTTGGGCCTCCAAAAGTGGGGCAAGAGTAAATGGTGCGGAATTTTCCCGACGTGCCCTGTTCCCAGAAAAACGCTCATAACTCCCTCACCGGAGGTCGGATCTGGACGATTTTTACGTCGTTGGAAAGCTTACTCGAGGAGCTTTTAAAACGGATCAGGACATTTCTGATTCTGAGGCCTTCTGGTGCCCTGAAAGGACACCGGAAGCCTTCGATCCTCATTTCTCCATCTCGGTGGTCGGTCTTTCGAAATCGAGTGGTGCGGATAAAACGCGCGTAACTCCCTCGTTACATGTCGGATTGGGTCGATTTTTACTTCATTGGAAAGGCGAGTCAGTGCTCTTCAAAATCCTTCAGGAAGAATCGCATTCTGAGGCCGTTTGGGCCTCCAAAAGTGGGGCGAGAGTAAATGGTGTGGAATTTTCCCGACGTGCCCTGTTCCCAGAAAAATGCTCATAACTCCCTCACCGGAGGTCGGATCTGGACGATTTTTACGTCGTTGGAAAGCTTACTCGAGGAGCTGTCAAAACGGATGAGGACATTTCTGATTCTGAGGCCGTCTGGTGCCCCGAAAGGACACCGGAAGCCTTCGATCCTCGTTTCTCGATCTCGGTGGTCGGTCTTTCGAAATCGCGTGGTGCGGATAAAATGCGCGTAACTCCCTCGTTACATGTCGGATTGGGTAGATTTTTACTTCATTGGAAAGGCGAGTCAGTTCTCTTCGAAATCCTTCAGGAAGCGTCGCATTCCGAGGCCGTTTGGGCCTCCAAAAGTGGGACGAGAGTAAATGGTGCGGAATTTTCCCGACGTGCCCTGTTCCCAGAAAAACGCTCATAACTCCCTCACCGGAGGTCGGATCTGGACGATTTTTACGTCGTTGGAAAGCTTACTCGAGGAGCTTTCAAAACGGATGAGGACATTTCTGATTCTAAGGTCGTCTGGTGCCCCGAAAGGACACCGGAAGCCTTCGATCCTCGTTTCTCGATCTCGGTGGTCGGTCTTTCGAAATCGCGTGGTGCGGATAAAACGCGCGTAACTCCCTCGTTACATGTCGGATTGGGTAGATTTTTACTTCATTGGAAAGGCGAGTCAGTGCTCTTCGAAATCCTTGAGGAAGCGTCGCATTCCGAGGCCGTTTGGGCCTCCAAAAGTGGGACGAGAGTAAATGGTGCGGAATTTTCCCGACGTGCCCTGTTCCCAGAAAAATGCTCATAACTCCCTCACCGGAGGTCGGATCTGGACGATTTTTACGTCGTTGGAAAGCTTACTCGAGGAGCTTTCAAAACGGATCAGGACATTTCTGATTCTGAAACTGTCTGGTGCCCCGAAAGGACACCGGAAACCTTCGATCCTCGTTTCTCGATCTCGGTGGTCGGTCTTTCGAAATCGCGTGGTGCGGATAAAATGCGCGTAACTCCCTCGTTACATGTCGGATTGGCTCGATTTTTACTTCATTGGAAAGGCGAGTCAGTGCTCTTCGAAATCTTTCAGGAAGCGTCGCATTCTGAGGCCGTTTGGGCCTCCAAAAGTGGGGCAAGAGTAAATGGTGCGGAATTTTCCCGACGTGCCCTGTTCCCAGAAAAACGCTCATAACTCCCTCACCGGAGGTCGGATCTGGACGATTTTTACGTCGTTGGAAAGCTTACTCGAGGAGCTTTTAAAACGGATCAGGACATTTCTGATTCTGAGGCCTTCTGGTGCCCTGAAAGGACACCGGAAGCCTTCGATCCTCATTTCTCCATCTCGGTGGTCGGTCTTTCGAAATCGAGTGGTGCGGATAAAACGCGCGTAACTCCCTCGTTACATGTCGGATTGGGTCGATTTTTACTTCATTGGAAAGGCGAGTCAGTGCTCTTCAAAATCCTTCAGGAAGAATCGCATTCTGAGGCCGTTTGGGCCTCCAAAAGTGGGGCGAGAGTAAATGGTGTGGAATTTTCCCGACGTGCCCTGTTCCCAGAAAAATGCTCATAACTCCCTCACCGGAGGTCGGATCTGGACGATTTTTACATCGTTGGAAAGCTTACTCGAGGAGCTTTCAAAACGGATCAGGACATTTCTGATTCCGAGGCCGTCTGGTGCCCTGAAAGGGCACCGGAAGCCTTCGATCCTCGTTTCTCGATCTCGGTGGTCGGTCTTTCGAAATCGCATGGTGCGGATAAAACGCCTGTAACTCCCTCGTTACATGTCGGATTGGGTCAATTTTTACTTCATTGGAAAGGCGAGTCAGTGCTCTTCGAAATCCTTTAGGAAGCGTCGCATTCTGAGGCCGTTTGGGCCTCCAAAAGTAGGGCGAGAGTAAATGGTGTGGAATTCTCCTGACGTGCCCTGTTCCCAGAAAAATGCTCATAACTCCCTCACCGGAGGTCGGATCTGGACGATTTTTACGTCGTTGGAAAGCTTACTCGAGGAGCTTTCAAAACGGATGAGGACATTTCTGATTCTGAGGTCGTCTGGTGCCCCGAAAGGACACCGGAAGGCTTCGATCCTCGTTTCTCGATCTCGGTGGTCAGTCTTTCGAAATTGCGTGGTGCGGATAAAACGCGCGTAACTCCCTCGTTACATGTCGGATTGGGTCGATTTTTACTTCATTGGAAAGGTGAGTCAGTGCTCTTCGAAATCCTTCAGGAAGCGTCGCATTCCGAGGCCGTTTGGGCCTCCAAAAGTGGGACGAGAGTAAATGGTGCAGAATTTTCCCGACGTGCCCTGTTCCCAGAAAAATGCTCATAACTCCCTCACCGGAGGTCGGATCTGGACGATTTTTACGTCGTTGGAAAGCTTACTCGAGGAGCTTTCAAAATGGATCAGGACATTTCTGATTCTGAAACTGTCTGGTGCCCCGAAAGGACACTGGAAACCTTCGATCCTCGTTTCTCGATCTCGGTGGTCGGTCTTTCGAAATCGCGTGGTGCGGATAAAATGCGCGTAACTCCCTCGTTACATGTCGGATTGGCTCGATTTTTACTTCATTGGAAAGGCGAGTCAGTGCTCTTCGAAATCTTTCAGGAAGCGTCGCATTCTGAGGCCGTTTGGGCCTCCAAAAGTGGGGCAAGAGTAAATGGTGCGGAATTTTCCCGACGTGCCCTGTTCCCAGAAAAACGCTCATAACTCCCTCACCGGAGGTCGGATCTGGACGATTTTTACGTCGTTGGAAAGCTTACTCGAGGAGCTTTCAAAACGGATCAGGACATTTCTGATTCTGAGGCCTTCTGGTGCCCTGAAAGGACACCGGAAGCCTTCGATCCTCATTTCTCCATCTCGGTGGTCGGTCTTTCGAAATCGAGTGGTGCGGATAAAACGCGCGTAACTCCCTCGTTACATGTCGGATTGGGTCGATTTTTACTTCATTGGAAAGGCGAGTCAGTGCTCTTCAAAATCCTTCAGGAAGAATCGCATTCTGAGGCCGTTTGGGCCTCCAAAAGTGGGGCGAGAGTAAATGGTGTGGAATTTTCCCGACGTGCCCTGTTCCCAGAAAAATGCTCATAACTCCCTCACCGGAGGTCAGAACTGGACGATTTTTAAGTCGTTGGAAAGCTTACTCGAGGAGCTTTCAAAACGGATCAGGACATTTCTGATTCCGAGGCCGTCTGGTGCCCCGAAAGGACACCGGAAGCCTTCGATCCTCGTTTCTCGATCTCGGTGGTCGGTCTTTCGAAATCGCGTGGTGCGGATAAAACGCGCGTAACTCCCTCGTTACATGTCGGATTGGGTCAATTTTTACTTCATTGGAAAGGCGAGTCAGTGCTCTTCGAAATCCTTTAGGAAGCGTCGCATTCCGAGGCCGTTTGGGCCTCCAAAAGTGGGACGAGAGTAAATGGTGCGGAAATTTCCCGACGTGCCCTGTTCCCAGAAAAATGCTCATAACTCCCTCACCGGAGGTCGGATCTGGACGATTTTTACGTCGTTGGAAAGCTTACTCGAGGAGCTTTCAAAACGGATCAGGACATTTCTGATTCCGAGGCCGTCTGGTGCCCCGAAAGGACACCGGAAGCCTTCGATCCTCGTTTCTCGATCTCGGTGGTCGGTCTTTCGAAATCGCGTGGTGCGGATAAAATGCGCGTAACTCCCTCGTTACATGTCGGATTGGGTCGATTTTTACTTCATTGGAAAGGTGAGTCAGTGCTCTTCGAAATCCTTCAGGAAGCGTCGCATTCCGAGGCCGTTTGGGCCTCCAAAAGTGGGGCGAGAGTAAATGGTGCGGAATTTTCCCGACGTGCCCTGTTCCCAGAAAAACGCTCATAACTCCCTCACCGGAGGTCGGATCTGGACGATTTTTACGTCGTTGGAAAGATTACTCGAGGAGCTTTCAAAACGGATCAGGACATTTCTGATTCTGAGGCCTTCTGATGCCCGGAAAGGACACCGGAAGCCTTCGATCCTCGTTTCTCGATCTCGGTGGTCGGTCTTTCGAAATCGCGTGGTGCGGATAAAACGCGCGTAACTCCCTCGTTACATGTCGGATTGGGTCGATTTTTACTTCATTGGAAAGGCGAGTCAGTGCTCTTCGAAATCCTTCAAGAAGCGTCGCATTCCGAGGCCGTTTGGGCCTCCAAAAGTGGGGCGAGAGTAAATGGTGTGGAATTTTCCCGACGTGCCCTGTTCCCAGAAAAATGCTCATAACTCCCTCACCGGAGGTCGGATCTGGACGATTTTTACGTCGTTGGAAAGCTTACTCGAGGAGCTTTCAAAACGGATCAGGACATTTCTGATTCCGAGGCCGTCTGGTGCCCCGAAAGGACACCGGAAGCCTTCGATCCTCGTTTCTCGATCTCGGTGGTCGGTCTTTCGAAATCGCGTGGTGCGGATAAAACGCGCGTAACTCCCTCGTTACATGTCGGATTGGGTAGATTTTTACTTCATTGGAAAGGCGAGTCAGTGCTCTTCGAAATCCTTTAGGAAGCGTCGCATTCCGAGGCCGTTTGGGCCTCCAAAAGTGGGAGGAGAGTAAATGGTGCGGAATTTTCCCGACGTGCCCTGTTCCCAGAAAAATGCTCATAACTCCCTCACCGGAGGTCGGATCTGGACGATTTTTACGTCGTTGGAAAGCTTACTCGAGGAGCTTTCAAAACGGATCAGGACATTTCTGATTCTGAAACTGTCTGGTGCCCCGAAAGGATACTGGAAACCTTCGATCCTCGTTTCTCGATCTCGGTGGTCGGTCTTTCGAAATCGCGTGGTGCGGATAAAATGCGCGTAACTCCCTCGTTACATGTCGGATTGGCTCGATTTTTACTTCATTGGAAAGGCGAGTCAGTGCTCTTCGAAATCTTTCAGGAAGCGTCGCATTCTGAGGCCGTTTGGGCCTCCAAAAGTGGGGCAAGAGTAAATGGTGCGGAATTTTCCCGACGTGCCCTGTTCTCAGAAAAACGCTCATAACTCCCTCACCGGAGGTCGGATCTGGACGATTTTTACGTCGTTGGAAAGCTTACTCGAGGAGCTTTCAAAACGGATCAGGACATTTCTGATTCTGAGGCCTTCTGGTGCCCTGAAAGGACACCGGAAGCCTTCGATCCTCGTTTCTCGATCTCGGTGGTCGGTCTTTCGAAATCGCGTGGTGCGGATAAAACGCGCGTAACTCCCTCGTTACATGTCGGATTGGGTCGATTTTTACTTCATTGGAAAGGCGAGTCAGTGCTCTTCGAAATCCTTCAGGAAGCGTCGCATTCCGAGGCCGTTTGGGCCTCCAAAAGTGGGGCGAGAGTAAATGGTGCGGAATTTTCCCGACGTGCCCTGTTCCCAGAAAAATGCTCATAACTCCCTCACCGGAGGTCGGATCTGGACGATTTTTACGTCGTTGGAAAGCTTACTCGAGGAGCTTTCAAAACGGATGAGGCCATTTCTGATTCTGAGGCCTTCTGGTGCCCTAAAAGGACACCGGAAGCCTTCGATCCTCGTTTCTCGATCTCGGTGGTCGGTCTTTCGAAATCGCGTGGTGCGGATAAAACGCGCGTAACTCCCTCGTTACATGTCGGATTGGGTAGATTTTTACTTCATTGGAAAGGCGAGTCAGTGCTCTTCGAAATCCTTTAGGAAGCGTCGCATTCCGAGGCCGTTTGGGCCTCCAAAAGTGGGACGAGAGTAAATGGTGCGGAATTTTCCCGACGTGCCCTGTTCCCAGAAAAATGCTCATAACTCCCTCACCGGAGGTCGGATCTGGACGATTTTTACGTCGTTGGAAAGCTTACTCGAGGAGCTTTCAAAACGGATCAGGACATTTCTGATTCTGAGGCCTTCTGGTGCCCTGAAAGGACACCGGAAGCCTTCGATCCTCGTTTCTCGATCTCGGTGGTCGGTCTTTCGAAATCGCGTGGTGCGGATAAAACGCGCGTAACTCCCTCGTTACATGTCGGATTGGGTCGATTTTTACTTCATTGGAAAGGCGAGTCAGTGCTCTTCGAAATCCTTCAGGAAGCGTCGCATTCTGAGGCCGTTTGGGCCTCCAAAAGTGGGAGGAGAGTAAATGGTGCGGAATTTTCCCGACGTGCCCTGTTCCCAGAAAAATGCTCATAACTCCCTCACCGGAGGTCGGATCTGGACGATTTTTACGTCGTTGGAAAGCTTACTCGAGGAGCTTTTAAAACGGATGAGGACATTTCTGATTCTGAGGTCGTCTGGTGCCCCGAAAGGACACCGGAAGGCTTCGATCCTCGTTTCTCGATCTCGGTGGTCAGTCTTTCGAAATTGCATGGTGCGGATAAAACGCGCGTAACTCCCTCGTTACATGTCGGATTGGGTCGATTTTTACTTCATTGGAAAGGTGAGTCAGTGCTCTTCGAAATCCTTCAGGAAGCGTCGCATTCCGAGGCCGTTTGGGCCTCCAAAAGTGGGGCGAGAGTAAATGGTGCGGAATTTTCCCGACGTGCCCTGTTCCCAGAAAAACGCTCATAACTCCCTCACCGGAGGTCGGATCTGGACGATTTTTACGTCGTTGGAAAGCTTACTCGAGGAGCTTTCAAAACGGATCAGGACATTTCTGATTCTGAGGCCTTCTGATGCCCGGAAAGGACACCGGAAGCCTTCGATCCTCGTTTCTCGATCTCGGTGGTCGGTCTTTCGAAATCGCGTGGTGCGGATAAAACGCGCGTAACTCCCTCGTTACATGTCGGATTGGGTAGATTTTTACTTCATTGGAAAGGCGAGTCAGTGCTCTTCGAAATCCTTCAGGAAGCGTCACATTCCGAGGCCGTTTGGGCCTCCAAAAGTGGGACGAGAGTAAATGGTGCGGAATTTTCCGGACGTGCCCTGTTCCCAGAAAAACGCTCATAACTCCCTCACCGGAGGTCGGATCTGGACGATTTTTACGTCGTTGGAAAGCTTACTCGAGGAGCTTTCAAAACGGATGAGGACATTTCTGATTCTAAGGTCGTCTGGTGCCCCGAAAGGACACCGGAAGCCTTCGATCCTCGTTTCTCGATCTCGGTGGTCGGTCTTTCGAAATCGCGTGGTGCGGATAAAACGCGCGTAACTCCCTCGTTACATGTCGGATTGGGTAGATTTTTACTTCATTGGAAAGACGAGTCAGTGCTCTTCGAAATCCTTGAGGAAGCGTCGCATTCCGAGGCCGTTTGGGCCTCCAAAAGTGGGACGAGAGTAAATGGTGCGGAATTTTCCCGACGTGCCCTGTTCCCAGAAAAATGCTCATAACTCCCTCACCGGAGGTCGGATCTGGACGATTTTTACGTCGTTGGAAAGCTTACTCGAGGAGCTTTCAAAACGGATCAGGACATTTCTGATTCTGAAACTGTCTGGTGCCCCGAAAGGACACCGGAAACCTTCGATCCTCGTTTCTCGATCTCGGTGGTCGGTCTTTCGAAATCGCGTGGTGCGGATAAAATGCGCGTAACTCCCTCGTTACATGTCGGATTGGCTCGATTTTTACTTCATTGGAAAGGCGAGTCAGTGCTCTTCGAAATCTTTCAGGAAGCGTCGCATTCTGAGGCCGTTTGGGCCTCCAAAAGTGGGGCAAGAGTAAATGGTGCGGAATTTTCCCGACGTGCCCTGTTCCCAGAAAAACGCTCATAACTCCCTCACCGGAGGTCGGATCTGGACGATTTTTACGTCGTTGGAAAGCTTACTCGAGGAGCTTTCAAAACGGATCAGGACATTTCTGATTCTGAGGCCTTCTGGTGCCCTGAAAGGACACCGGAAGCCTTCGATCCTCATTTCTCCATCTCGGTGGTCGGTCTTTCGAAATCGAGTGGTGCGGATAAAACGCGCGTAACTCCCTCGTTACATGTCGGATTGGGTCGATTTTTACTTCATTGGAAAGGCGAGTCAGTGCTCTTCAAAATCCTTCAGGAAGAATCGCATTCTGAGGCCGTTTGGGCCTCCAAAAGTGGGGCGAGAGTAAATGGTGTGGAATTTTCCCGACGTGCCCTGTTCCCAGAAAAATGCTCATAACTCCCTCACCGGAGGTCGGATCTGGACGATTTTTACATCGTTGGAAAGCTTACTCGAGGAGCTTTCAAAACGGATCAGGACATTTCTGATTCTGAGGCCTTCTGGTGCCCTGAAAGGACACCGGAAGCCTTCGATCCTCGTTTCTCGATCTCGGTGGTCGGTCTTTCGAAATCGCGTGGTGCGGATAAAACGCGCGTAACTCCCTCGTTACATGTCGGATTGGGTAGATTTTTACTTCATTGGAAAGGCGAGTCAGTGCTCTTCGAAATCCTTTAGGAAGCGTCGCATTCCGAGGCCGTTTGGGCCTCCAAAAGTGGGACGAGAGTAAATGGTGCGGAATTTTCCCGACGTGCCCTGTTCCCAGAAAAATGCTCATAACTCCCTCACCGGAGGTCGGATCTGGACGATTTTTACGTCGTTGGAAAGCTTACTCGAGGAGCTTTCAAAACGGATCAGGACATTTCTGATTCTGAGGCCTTCTGGTGCCTTGAAAGGACACCGGAAGCCTTCGATCCTCGTTTCTCGATCTCGGTGGTCGGTCTTTCGAAATCGCATGGTGCGGATAAAACGCCTGTAACTCCCTCGTTACATGTCGGATTGGGTCAATTTTTACTTCATTGGAAAGGCGAGTCAGTGCTCTTCGAAATCCTTTAGGAAGCGTCGCATTCTGAGGCCGTTTGGGCCTCCAAAAGTAGGGCGAGAGTAAATGGTGTGGAATTCTCCTGACGTGCCCTGTTCCCAGAAAAATGCTCATAACTCCCTCACCGGAGGTCGGATCTGGACGATTTTTACGTCGTTGGAAAGCTTACTCGAGGAGCTTTCAAAACGGATGAGGACATTTCTGATTCTGAGGTCGTCTGGTGCCCCGAAAGGACACCGGAAGGCTTCGATCCTCGTTTCTCGATCTCGGTGGTCAGTCTTTCGAAATTGCGTGGTGCGGATAAAACGCGCGTAACTCCCTCGTTACATGTCGGATTGGGTCGATTTTTACTTCATTGGAAAGGCGAGTCAGTGCTCTTCAAAATCCTTCAGGAAGAATCGCATTCTGAGGCCGTTTGGGCCTCCAAAAGTGGGGCGAGAGTAAATGGTGCGGAATTTTCCCGACGTGCCCTGTTCCCAGAAAAATGCTCATAACTCCCTCACCGGAGGTCGGAACTGGACGATTTTTACGTCGTTGGAAAGCTTACTCGAGGAGCTTTCAAAACGGATCAGGACATTTCTGATTCCGAGGCCGTCTGGTGCCCCGAAAGGACACCGGAAGCCTTCGATCCTCGTTTCTCGATCTCGGTGGTCGGTCTTTCGAAATCGCGTGGTGCGGATAAAATGCGCGTAACTCCCTCGTTACATGTCGGATTGGGTAGATTTTTACTTCATTGGAAAGGCGAGTCAGTGCTCTTCGAAATCCTTCAGGAAGCGTCGCATTCCGAGGCCGTTTGGGCATCCAAAAGTGGGAGGAGAGTAAATGGTGCGAAATTTTCCCGACGTGCCCTGTTCCCAGAAAAATGCTCATAACTCCCTTACCGGAGGTCGGATCTGGACGATTTTTACGTCGTTGGAAAGCTTACTCGAGGAGCTTTCAAAACGGATCAGGACATTTCTGATTCTGAGGCCTTCTGGTGCCCTGAAAGGACACCGGAAGCCTTCGATCCTCGTTTCTCGATCTCGGTGGTCGGTCTTTCGAAATCGCGTGGTGCGGATAAAACGCGCGTAACTCCCTCGTTACATGTCGGATTGGGTCGATTTTTACTTCATTGGAAAGGTGAGTCAGTGCTCTTCAAAATCCTTCAGGAAGCGTCGCATTCCGAGGCCGTTTGGGCCTCCAAAAGTGGGGCGAGAGTAAATGGTGTGAAATTTTCCCGACGTGCCCTGTTCCCAGAAAAACGCTCATAACTCCCTCACCGGAGGTCGGATCTGGACGATTTTTACGTCGTTGGAAAGCTTACTCGAGGAGCTTTCAAAACGGATCAGGACATTTCTGATTCTGAGGCCTTCTGGTGCCCTAAAAGGACACCGGAAGCCTTCGATCCTCGTTTCTCGATCTCGGTGGTCGGTCTTTCGAAATCGCGTGGTGCGGATAAAACGCGCGTAACTCCCTCGTTACATGTCGGATTGGGTCGATTTTTACTTCATTGGAAAGGCGAGTCAGTGCTCTTCGAAATCCTTCAGGAAGCGTCGCATTCTGAGGCCGTTTGGGCCTCCAAAAGTGGGAGGAGAGTAAATGGTGCGGAATTTTCCCGACGTGCCCTGTTCCCAGAAAAATGCTCATAACTCCCTCACCGGAGGTCGGATCTGGACGATTTTTACGTCGTTGGAAAGCTTACTCGAGGAGCTTTCAAAACGGATGAGGACATTTCTGATTCTGAGGTCGTCTGGTGCCCCGAAAGGACACCGGAAGGCTTCGATCCTCGTTTCTCGATCTCGGTGGTCAGTCTTTCGAAATCGCGTGGTGCGGATAAAACGCGCGTAACTCCCTCGTTACATGTCGGATTGGGTAGATTTTTACTTCATTGGAAAGGCGAGTCAGTGCTCTTCGAAATCCTTCAGGAAGCGTCGCATTCCGAGGCCGTTTGGGCCTCCAAAAGTGGGACGAGAGTAAATGGTGCGGAATTTTCCCGACGTGCCCTGTTCCCAGAAAAATGCTCATAACTCCCTCACCGGAGGTCGGATCTGGACGATTTTTACGTCGTTGGAAAGCTTACTCGAGGAGCTTTCAAAACGGATCAGGACATTTCTGATTCTGAAACTGTCTGGTGCCCCGAAAGGACACCGGAAACCTTCGATCCTCGTTTCTCGATCTCGGTGGTCGGTCTTTCGAAATCGCGTGGTGCGGATAAAATGCGCGTAACTCCCTCGTTACATGTCGGATTGGCTCGATTTTTACTTCATTGGAAAGGCGAGTCAGTGCTCTTCGAAATCTTTCAGGAAGCGTCGCATTCTGAGGCCGTTTGGGCCTCCAAAAGTGGGGCAAGAGTAAATGGTGCGGAATTTTCCCGACGTGCCCTGTTCCCAGAAAAACGCTCATAACTCCCTCACCGGAGGTCGGATCTGGACGATTTTTACGTCGTTGGAAAGCTTACTCGAGGAGCTTTGAAAACGGATCAGGACATTTCTGATTCTGAGGCCTTCTGGTGCCCTGAAAGGACACCGGAAGCCTTCGATCCTCATTTCTCCATCTCGGTGGTCGGTCTTTCGAAATCGAGTGGTGCGGATAAAACGCGCGTAACTCCCTCGTTACATGTCGGATTGGGTCGATTTTTACTTCATTGGAAAGGCGAGTCAGTGCTCTTCAAAATCCTTCAGGAAGAATCGCATTCTGAGGCCGTTTGGGCCTCCAAAAGTGGGGCGAGAGTAAATGGTGTGGAATTTTCCCGACGTGCCCTGTTCCCAGAAAAATGCTCATAACTCCCTCACCGGAGGTCGGATCTGGACGATTTTTACATCGTTGGAAAGCTTACTCGAGGAGCTTTCAAAACGGATGAGGACATTTCTGATTCTGAGGCCGTCTGGTGCCCCGAAAGGACACCGGAAGCCTTCGATCCTCGTTTCTCGATCTCGGTGGTCGGTCTTTCGAAATCGCGTGGTGCGGATAAAATGCGCGTAACTACCTCGTTACATGTCGGATTGGGTAGATTTTTACTTCATTGGAAAGGCGAGTCAGTTCTCTTCGAAATCCTTCAGGAAGCGTCGCATTCCGAGGCCGTTTGGGCCTCCAAAAGTGGGACGAGAGTAAATGGTGCGGAATTTTCCCGACGTGCCCTGTTCCCAGAAAAACGCTCATAACTCCCTCACCGGAGGTCGGATCTGGACGATTTTTACGTCGTTGGAAAGCTTACTCGAGGAGCTTTCAAAACGGATGAGGACATTTCTGATTCTAAGGTCGTCTGGTGCCCCGAAAGGACACCGGAAGCCTTCGATCCTCGTTTCTCGATCTCGGTGGTCGGTCTTTCGAAATCGCGTGGTGCGGATAAAACGCGCGTAACTCCCTCGTTACATGTCGGATTGGGTAGATTTTTACTTCATTGGAAAGGCGAGTCAGTGCTCTTCGAAATCCTTGAGGAAGCGTCGCATTCCGAGGCCGTTTGGGCCTCCAAAAGTGGGACGAGAGTAAATGGTGCGGAATTTTCCCGACGTGCCCTGTTCCCAGAAAAATGCTCATAACTCCCTCACCGGAGGTCGGATCTGGACGATTTTTACGTCGTTGGAAAGCTTACTCGAGGAGCTTTCAAAACGGATCAGGACATTTCTGATTCTGAAACTGTCTGGTGCCCCGAAAGGACACCGGAAACCTTCGATCCTCGTTTCTCGATCTCGGTGGTCGGTCTTTCGAAATCGCGTGGTGCGGATAAAATGCGCGTAACTCCCTCGTTACATGTCGGATTGGCTCGATTTTTACTTCATTGGAAAGGCGAGTCAGTGCTCTTCGAAATCTTTCAGGAAGCGTCGCATTCTGAGGCCGTTTGGGCCTCCAAAAGTGGGGCAAGAGTAAATGGTGCGGAATTTTCCCGACGTGCCCTGTTCCCAGAAAAACGCTCATAACTCCCTCACCGGAGGTCGGATCTGGACGATTTTTACGTCGTTGGAAAGCTTACTCGAGGAGCTTTTAAAACGGATCAGGACATTTCTGATTCTGAGGCCTTCTGGTGCCCTGAAAGGACACCGGAAGCCTTCGATCCTCATTTCTCCATCTCGGTGGTCGGTCTTTCGAAATCGAGTGGTGCGGATAAAACGCGCGTAACTCCCTCGTTACATGTCGGATTGGGTCGATTTTTACTTCATTGGAAAGGCGAGTCAGTGCTCTTCAAAATCCTTCAGGAAGAATCGCATTCTGAGGCCGTTTGGGCCTCCAAAAGTGGGGCGAGAGTAAATGGTGTGGAATTTTCCCGACGTGCCCTGTTCCCAGAAAAATGCTCATAACTCCCTCACCGGAGGTCGGATCTGGACGATTTTTACATCGTTGGAAAGCTTACTCGAGGAGCTTTCAAAACGGATCAGGACATTTCTGATTCCGAGGCCGTCTGGTGCCCTGAAAGGGCACCGGAAGCCTTCGATCCTCGTTTCTCGATCTCGGTGGTCGGTCTTTCGAAATCGCATGGTGCGGATAAAACGCCTGTAACTCCCTCGTTACATGTCGGATTGGGTCAATTTTTACTTCATTGGAAAGGCGAGTCAGTGCTCTTCGAAATCCTTTAGGAAGCGTCGCATTCTGAGGCCGTTTGGGCCTCCAAAAGTAGGGCGAGAGTAAATGGTGTGGAATTCTCCTGACGTGCCCTGTTCCCAGAAAAATGCTCATAACTCCCTCACCGGAGGTCGGATCTGGACGATTTTTACGTCGTTGGAAAGCTTACTCGAGGAGCTTTCAAAACGGATGAGGACATTTCTGATTCTGAGGTCGTCTGGTGCCCCGAAAGGACACCGGAAGGCTTCGATCCTCGTTTCTCGATCTCGGTGGTCAGTCTTTCGAAATTGCGTGGTGCGGATAAAACGCGCGTAACTCCCTCGTTACATGTCGGATTGGGTCGATTTTTACTTCATTGGAAAGGTGAGTCAGTGCTCTTCGAAATCCTTCAGGAAGCGTCGCATTCCGAGGCCGTTTGGGCCTCCAAAAGTGGGACGAGAGTAAATGGTGCAGAATTTTCCCGACGTGCCCTGTTCCCAGAAAAATGCTCATAACTCCCTCACCGGAGGTCGGATCTGGACGATTTTTACGTCGTTGGAAAGCTTACTCGAGGAGCTTTCAAAATGGATCAGGACATTTCTGATTCTGAAACTGTCTGGTGCCCCGAAAGGACACTGGAAACCTTCGATCCTCGTTTCTCGATCTCGGTGGTCGGTCTTTCGAAATCGCGTGGTGCGGATAAAATGCGCGTAACTCCCTCGTTACATGTCGGATTGGCTCGATTTTTACTTCATTGGAAAGGCGAGTCAGTGCTCTTCGAAATCTTTCAGGAAGCGTCGCATTCTGAGGCCGTTTGGGCCTCCAAAAGTGGGGCAAGAGTAAATGGTGCGGAATTTTCCCGACGTGCCCTGTTCCCAGAAAAACGCTCATAACTCCCTCACCGGAGGTCGGATCTGGACGATTTTTACGTCGTTGGAAAGCTTACTCGAGGAGCTTTCAAAACGGATCAGGACATTTCTGATTCTGAGGCCTTCTGGTGCCCTGAAAGGACACCGGAAGCCTTCGATCCTCATTTCTCCATCTCGGTGGTCGGTCTTTCGAAATCGAGTGGTGCGGATAAAACGCGCGTAACTCCCTCGTTACATGTCGGATTGGGTCGATTTTTACTTCATTGGAAAGGCGAGTCAGTGCTCTTCAAAATCCTTCAGGAAGAATCGCATTCTGAGGCCGTTTGGGCCTCCAAAAGTGGGGCGAGAGTAAATGGTGTGGAATTTTCCCGACGTGCCCTGTTCCCAGAAAAATGCTCATAACTCCCTCACCGGAGGTCAGAACTGGACGATTTTTAAGTCGTTGGAAAGCTTACTCGAGGAGCTTTCAAAACGGATCAGGACATTTCTGATTCCGAGGCCGTCTGGTGCCCCGAAAGGACACCGGAAGCCTTCGATCCTCGTTTCTCGATCTCGGTGGTCGGTCTTTCGAAATCGCGTGGTGCGGATAAAACGCGCGTAACTCCCTCGTTACATGTCGGATTGGGTCAATTTTTACTTCATTGGAAAGGCGAGTCAGTGCTCTTCGAAATCCTTTAGGAAGCGTCGCATTCCGAGGCCGTTTGGGCCTCCAAAAGTGGGACGAGAGTAAATGGTGCGGAAATTTCCCGACGTGCCCTGTTCCCAGAAAAATGCTCATAACTCCCTCACCGAAGGTCGGATCTGGACGATTTTTACGTCGTTGGAAAGCTTACTCGAGGAGCTTTCAAAACGGATCAGGACATTTCTGATTCCGAGGCCGTCTGGTGCCCTGAAAGGGCACCGGAAGCCTTCGATCCTCGTTTCTCGATCTCGGTGGTCGGTCTTTCGAAATCGCGTGGTGCGGATTAAACGCGCGTAACTCCCTCGTTACATGTCGGTTTGGGTAGATTTTTACTTCATTGGAAAGGCGAGTCAGTGCTCTTCGAAATCCTTGAGGAAGCGTCGCATTCCGAGGCCGTTTGGGCCTCCAAAAGTGGGACGAGAGTAAATGGTGCGGAATTTTCCCGACGTGCCCTGTTCCCAGAAAAATGCTCATAACTCCCTCACCGGAGGTCGGATCTGGACGATTTTTACGTCGTTGGAAAGCTTACTCGAGGAGCTTTCAAAACGGATCAGGACATTTCTGATTCTGAAACTGTCTGGTGCCCCGAAAGGACACCGGAAACCTTCGATCCTCGTTTCTCGATCTCGGTGGTCGGTCTTTCGAAATCGCGTGGTGCGGATAAAATGCGCGTAACTCCCTCGTTACATGTCGGATTGGCTCGATTTTTACTTCATTGGAAAGGCGAGTCAGTGCTCTTCGAAATCTTTCAGGAAGCGTCGCATTCTGAGGCCGTTTGGGCCTCCAAAAGTGGGGCAAGAGTAAATGGTGCGGAATTTTCCCGACGTGCCCTGTTCCCAGAAAAACGCTCATAACTCCCTCACCGGAGGTCGGATCTGGACGATTTTTACGTCGTTGGAAAGCTTACTCGAGGAGCTTTTAAAACGGATCAGGACATTTCTGATTCTGAGGCCTTCTGGTGCCCTGAAAGGACACCGGAAGCCTTCGATCCTCATTTCTCCATCTCGGTGGTCGGTCTTTCGAAATCGAGTGGTGCGGATAAAACGCGCGTAACTCCCTCGTTACATGTCGGATTGGGTCGATTTTTACTTCATTGGAAAGGCGAGTCAGTGCTCTTCAAAATCCTTCAGGAAGAATCGCATTCTGAGGCCGTTTGGGCCTCCAAAAGTGAGGCGAGAGTAAATGGTGTGGAATTTTCCCGACGTGCCCTGTTCCCAGAAAAATGCTCATAACTCCCTCACCGGAGGTCGGATCTGGACGATTTTTACATCGTTGGAAAGCTTACTCGAGGAGCTTTCAAAACGGATCAGACATTTCTGATTCTGAGGCCGTCTGGTGCCCTGAAAGGGCACCGGAAGCCTTCGATCCTCGTTTCTCGATCTCGGTGGTCGGTCTTTCGAAATCGCGTGGTGCGGATAAAACGCGCGTAACTCCCTCGTTACATGTCGGATTGGGTCGATTTTTACTTCATTGGAAAGGCGAGTCAGTGCTCTTCGAAATCCTTTAGGAAGCGTCGCATTCCGAGGCCGTTTGGGCCTCCAAAAGTGGGGCGAGAGTAAATGGTGAGGAATTTTCTCGAGGTGCCCTCTTCCCAGAAAAACGCTCATAACTCCCTCACCGGAGGTCGGATCTGGACGATTTTTACGTCGTTGGAAAGCTTACTCGAGGAGCTTTCAAAACGGATCAGGACATTTCTGATTCTGAAACTGTCTGGTGCCCCGAAAGGACACCGGAAACCTTCGATCCTCGTTTCTCGATCTCGGTGGTCGGTCTTTCGAAATCGCGTGGTGCGGATAAAATGCGCGTAACTCCCTCGTTACATGTCGGATTGGCTCGATTTTTACTTCATTGGAAAGGCGAGTCAGTGCTCTTCGAAATCTTTCAGGAAGCGTCGCATTCTGAGGCCGTTTGGGCCTCCAAAAGTGGGGCAAGAGTAAATGGTGCGGAATTTTCCCGACGTGCCCTGTTCCCAGAAAAACGCTCATAACTCCCTCACCGGAGGTCGGATCTGGATGATTTTTACGTCGTTGGAAAGCTTACTCGAGGAGCTTTCAAAACGGATCAGGACATTTCTGATTCTGAGGCCTTCTGGTGCCCTGAAAGGACACCGGAAGCCTTCGATCCTCATTTCTCCATCTCGGTGGTCGGTCTTTCGAAATCGAGTGGTGCGGATAAAACGCGCGTAACTCCCTCGTTACATGTCGGATTGGGTCGATTTTTACTTCATTGGAAAGGCGAGTCAGTGCTCTTCAAAATCCTTTAGGAAGAATCGCATTCTGAGGCCGTTTGGGCCTCCAAAAGTAGGGCGAGAGTAAATGGTGTGGAATTTTCCCGACGTGCCCTGTTCCCAGAAAAATGCTCATAACTCCCTCACCGGAGGTCGGATCTGGACGATTTTTACATCGTTGGAAAGCTTACTCGAGGAGCTTTCAAAACGGATCAGGACATTTCTGATTCCGAGGCCGTCTGGTGCCCTGAAAGGGCACCGGAAGCCTTCGATCCTCGTTTCTCGATCTCGGTGGTCGGTCTTTCGAAATCGCATGGTGTGGATAAAACGCGTGTAACTCCCTCGTTACAAGTCGGATTGGGTCAATTTTTACTTCATTGGAAAGGCGAGTCAGTGCTCTTCGAAATCCTTTAGGAAGCGTCGCATTCTGAGGCCGTTTGGGCCTCCAAAAGTAGGGCGAGAGTAAATGGTGTGGAATTTTCCTGACGTGCCCTGTTCCCAGAAAAATGCTCATAACTCCCTCACCGGAGGTCGGATCTGGACGATTTTTACGTCGTTGGAAAGCTTACTCGAGGAGCTTTCAAAACGGATAAGGACATTTCTGATTCCGAGGCCGTCTGGTGCCCCGAAAGGACACTGGAAGCCTTCGATCCTCGTTTCTCGATCTCGGTGGTCGGTCTTTCGAAATCGCGTGGTGCGGATAAAACGCGCGTAACTCCCTCGTTACATGTCGGATTGGGTCGATTTTTACTTCATTGGAAAGGCGAGTCAGTGCTCTTCGAAATCCTTCAGGAAGCGTCGCATTCCGAGGCCGTTTGGGCCTCCAAAAGTGGGACGAGAGTAAATGGTGCGGAATTTTCCCGACGTGCCCTGTTCCCAGAAAAATGCTCATAACTCCCTCACCGGAGGTCGGATCTGGACGATTTTTACGTCGTTGGAAATCTTACTCGAGGAGCTTTCAAAACGGATCAGGACATTTCTGATTCCGAGGCCGTCTGGTGCCCCGAAAGGACACCGGAAGCCTTCGATCCTCGTTTCTCGATCTCGGTGGTCGGTCTTTCGAAATCGCGTGGTGCGGATAAAACGCACGTAACTCCCTCGTTACATGTCGGATTGGGTCAATTTTTACTTCATTGGAAAGGCGAGTCAGTGCTCTTCGAAATCCTTCAGGAAGCGTCGCATTCCGAGGCCGTTTGGGCCTCCAAAATTGGGGCGAGAGTAAATGGTGCGGAATTTTCCCGACATGCCCTGTTCCTAGAAAAACGCTCATAACTCCCTCACTGGAGGTCGGATCTGGACGATTTTTACGTCTTTGGAAAGCTTACTCGAGGAGCTTTCAAAACAGATAAGGACATTTCTGATTCCGAGGCCGTCTGGTGCCCTGAAAGGACACCGGAACCCTTCGATCCTCGTTTCTCGATCTCGGTGGTCGGTCTTTCGAAATCACGTGGTGCGGATAAAACGCGCGTAACTCCCTCGTTACATGTCGGATTGGGTCAATTTTTACTTCATTGGAAAGGCGAGTCAGTGCTCTTCGAAATCCTTTAGGAAGCGTAGCATTCCGAGGCCGTTTGGGCCTCCAAAAGTGGGACGAGAGTAAATGGTGCGGAAATTTCCCGACGTGCCCTGTTCCCAGAAAAATGCTCATAACTCCCTCACCGAAGGTCGGATCTGGACGATTTTTACGTCGTTGGAAAGCTTACTCGAGGAGCTTTCAAAACGGATCAGGACATTTCTGATTCCGAGGCCGTCTGGTGCCCTGAAAGGGCACCGGAAGCCTTCGATCCTCGTTTCTCGATCTCGGTGGTCGGTCTTTCGAAATCGCGTGGTGCGGATAAAACGCGCGTAACTCCCTCGTTACATGTCGGTTTGGGTAGATTTTTACTTCATTGGAAAGGCGAGTCAGTGCTCTTCGAAATCCTTGAGGAAGCGTCGCATTCCGAGGCCGTTTGGGCCTCCAAAAGTGGGACGAGAGTAAATGGTGCGGAATTTTCCCGACGTGCCCTGTTCCCAGAAAAATGCTCATAACTCCCTCACCGGAGGTCGGATCTGGACGATTTTTACGTCGTTGGAAAGCTTACTCGAGGAGCTTTCAAAACGGATCAGGACATTTCTGATTCTGAAACTGTCTGGTGCCCCGAAAGGACACCGGAAACCTTCGATCCTCGTTTCTCGATCTCGGTGGTCGGTCTTTCGAAATCGCGTGGTGCGGATAAAATGCGCGTAACTCCCTCGTTACATGTCGGATTGGGTAGATTTTTACTTCATTGGAAAGGCGAGTCAGTGCTCTTCGAAATGCTTCAGGAAGCGTCGCATTCCGAGGCCGTTTGGGCTTCCAAAAGTGGGATGAGAGTAAATGGTGCGGAATTTTCCCGACGTGCCCTGTTCCCAGAAAAACGCTCATAACTCCCTCACCGGAGGTCGGATCTGGACGATTTTTACGTCGTTGGAAAGCTTACTCGAGGAGCTTTCAAAACGGATCAGGACATTTCTGATTCTGAGGCCTTCTGGTGCCCTGAAAGGACACCGGAAGCCTTCGATCCTCATTTCTCCATCTCGGTGGTCGGTCTTTCGAAATCGAGTGGTGCGGATAAAACGCGCGTAACTCCCTCGTTACATGTCGGATTGGGTCGATTTTTACTTCATTGGAAAGGCGAGTCAGTGCTCTTCAAAATCCTTCAGGAAGAATCGCATTCTGAGGCCGTTTGGGCCTCCAAAAGTGGGGCGAGAGTAAATGGTGTGGAATTTTCCCGACGTGCCCTGTTCCCAGAAAAATGCTCATAACTCCCTCACCGGAGGTCGGAACTGGACGATTTTTACGTCGTTGGAAAGCTTACTCGAGGAGCTTTCAAAACGGATCAGGACATTTCTGATTCCGAGGCCGTCTGGTGCCCCGAAAGGACACCGGAAGCCTTCGATCCTCGTTTCTCGATCTCGGTGGTCGGTCTTTCGAAATCGCGTGGTGCGGATAAAATGCGCGTAACTCCCTCGTTACATGTCGGATTGGGTAGATTTTTACTTCATTGGAAAGGCGAGTCAGTGCTCTTCGAAATCCTTCAGGAAGCGTCGCATTCCGAGGCCGTTTGGGCCTCCAAAAGTGGGACGAGAGTAAATGGTGCGGAATTTTCCCGACGTGCCCTGTTCCCAGAAAAACGCTCATAACTCCCTCACCGGAGGTCGGATCTGGACGATTTTTACGTCGTTGGAAAGCTTACTCGAGGAGCTTTCAAAACACATTTCTGATTCTAAGGTCGTATGGTGCCCTGAAAGGACACCGGAAGGCTTCGATCCTCGTTTCTCGATCTCGGTGGTCGGTCTTTCGAAATCGCGTGGTGCGGATAAAACGCGCGTAACTCCCTCGTTACATGTCGGATTGGGTCGATTTTTACTTCATTGGAAAGGCGAGTCAGTGCTCTTCGAAATCCTTCAGGAAGCGTCGCATTCCTAGGCCGTTTGGGCCTCCAAAAGTGGGGCGAGAGTAAATGGTGCGGAATTTTCCCGACGTGCCCTGTTCCCAGAAAAATGCTCATAACTCCCTCACCGGAGGTCGGATCTGGACGATTTTTACGTCGTTGGAAAGCTTACTCGAGGAGCTTTCAAAACGGATGAGGCCATTTCTGATTCTGAGGCCTTCTGGTGCCCTGAAAGGACACCGGAAACCTTCGATCCTCGTTTCTCGATCTCGGTGGTCGGTCTTTCGAAATCGCGTGGTGCGGATAAAACGCGCGTAACTCCCTCGTTACATGTCGGATTGGGTAGATTTTTACTTCATTGGAAAGGCGAGTCAGTGCTCTTCGAAATCCTTTAGGAAGCGTCGCATTCCGAGGCCGTTTGGGCCTCCAAAAGTGGGACGAGAGTAAATGGTGCGGAAATTTCCCGACGTGCCCTGTTCCCAGAAAAATGCTCATAACTCCCTCACCGAAGGTCGGATCTAGACGATTTTTACGTCGTTGGAAAGCTTACTCGAGGAGCTTTCAAAACGGATGAGGACATTTCTGATTCCGAGGCCGTCTGGTGCCCCGAAAGGACACCGGAAGCCTTCGATCCTCGTTTCTGGATCTCGGTGGTCAGTCTTTCGAAATCGCGTGGTGCGGATAAAATGCGCGTAACTCCCTCGTTACATGTCGGATTGGGTAGATTTTTACTTCATTGGAAAGGCGAGTCAGTGCTCTTCGAAATCCTTCAGGAAGCGTCGCATTCCGAGGCCGTTTGGGCCTCCAAAAGTGGGACGAGAGTAAATGGTGCGGAATTTTCCCGACGTGCCCTGTTCCCAGAAAAATGCTCATAACTCCCTCACCGGAGGTCGGATCTGGACGATTTTTACATCGTTGGAAAGCTTACTCGAGGAGCTTTCAAAACAGATAAGGACATTTCTGATTCCGAGGCCGTCTGGTGCCCTGAAAGGACACCGGAACCCTTCGATCCTCGTTTCTCGATCTCGGTGGTCGGTCTTTCGAAATCCCGTGGTGCGGATAAAACGCGCGTAACTCCCTCGTTACATGTCCGATTGGGTCGATTTTTACTTCATTGGAAAGGCGAGTCAGTGCTCTTCGAAATCCTTCAGGAAGCGTCGCATTCTGAGGCCGTTTGGGCCTCCAAAAGTGGGATGAGAGTAAATGGTGCGGAATTTTCCCGACGTGCCCTGTTCCCAGAAAAATGCTCATAACTCCCTCACCGGAGGTCGGATCTGGACGATTTTTACGTCGTTGGAAAGCTTACTCGAGGAGCTTTCAAAACGGATCAGGACATTTCTAATTCTGAGGCTTTCTGGTGCCCCGAGAGGACACCGGAAGCCTTCAATCCTCGTTTCTCGATCTCGGTGGTCGGTCTTTCGAAATCGTGTGGTGCGGATAAAACGCGCGTAACTCCCTCGTTACATGTCGGATTGGGTCGATTTTTACTTCATTTGAAAGGCGAGTCAGTGCTCTTCGAAATCCTTCAGGAAGCGTCGCATTCTGAGGCCGTTTGGGCCTCCAAAAGTGGGGCGAGAGTAAATGGTGCGGAATTTTCCCGACGTGCCCTGTTCCCAGAAAAATGCTCATAACACCCTCACCGGAGGTCGGATCTGGACGATTTTTACATCGTTGGAAGGCTTACTCGAGGAGCTTTCAAAACGGATCAGGACATTTCTGATTCCGAGGCCGTCTGGTGCCCTGAAAGGGCACCGGAAGCCTTCGATCCTCGTTTCTCGATCTCGGTGGTCGGTCTTTCGAAATCGCATGGTGCGGATAAAACGCGTGTAACTCCCTCGTTACATGTCGGATTGGGTCAATTTTTACTTAATTGGAAAGGCGAGTCAGTGCTCTTCGAAATCCTTTAGGAAGCGTCGCATTCTGAGGCCGTTTGGGCCTCCAAAAGTAGGGCGAGAGTAAATGGTGTGGAATTTTCCTGACGTGCCCTGTTCCCAGAAAAATGCTCATAACTCCCTCACCGGAGGTCGGATCTGGACGATTTTTACGTCGTTGGAAAGCTTACTCGAGGAGCTTTCAAAACGGATAAGGACATTTCTGATTCCGAGGCCGTCTGGTGCCCCGAAAGGACACTGGAAGCCTTCGATCCTCGTTTCTCGATCTCGGTGGTCGGTCTTTCGAAATCGCGTGGTGCGGATAAAACGTGCGTAACTCCCTCGTTACATGTCGGATTGGGTCGATTTTTACTTCATTGGAAAGGCGAGTCAGTGCTCTTCGAAATCATTCAGGAAGCGTCGCATTCTGAGGCCGTTTGGGCCTCCAAAAGTGGGATGAGAGTAAATGGTGCAGAATTTTCCCGACGTGCCCTGTTCCCAGAAAAATGCTCATAACTCCCTCACCGGAGGTCGGATCTGGACGATTTTTACGTCGTTGGAAAGCTTACTCGAGGAGCTTTCAAAATGAATGAGGACATTTCTGATTCTGAGGTCGTCTGGTGCCCCGAAAGGACACCGGAAGCCTTCGATCCTCGTTTCTCGATCTCGGTGGTCGGTCTTTCGAAATCCCGTGGTGCGGATAAAACGCGCGTAACTCCCTCGTTACATGTCCGATTGGGTCGATTTTTACTTCATTGGAAAGGCGAGTCAGTGCTCTTCGAAATCCTTCAGGAAGCGTCGCATTCCGAGGCCGTTTGGGCCTCCAAAAGTGGGACGAGAGTAAATGGTGCGGAATTTTCCCGAAGTGCCCTGTTCCCAGAAAAACGCTCATAACTCCCTCACCGGAGGTCGGATCTGGACGATTTTTACGTCGTTGGAAAGCTTACTCGAGGAGCTTTCAAAACGGATCAGGACATTTCTGATTCCGAGGCCGTCTGGTGCCCCGAAAGGACACCGGAAGCCTTCGATCCTCGTTTCTCGATCTCGGTGGTCGGTCTTTCGAAATCGCGTGGTGCGGATAAAATGCGCGTAACTCCCTCGTTACATGTCGGATTGGGTAGATTTTTACTTCATTGGAAAGGCGAGTCAGTGCTCTTCGAAATCCTTCAGGAAGCGTCGCATTCCGAGGCCGTTTGGGCCTCCAAAAGTGGGACGAGAGTAAATGGTGCGGAATTTTCCCGACGTGCCCTGTTCCCAGAAAAACGCTCATAACTCCCTCACCGGAGGTCGGATCTGGACGATTTTTATGTCGTTGGAAAGCTTACTCGAGGAGCTTTCAAAACGGATCAGGACATTTCTGATTCTGAGGCCGTCTGGTGCCCCGAAAGGACACCGGAAGGCTTCGATCCTGGTTTCTCGATCTCGGTGGTCGGTCTTTCGAAATCGCGTGGTGCGGATAAAACGCGCGTAACTCCCTCGTTACATGTCGGATTGGGTCGATTTTTACTTCATTGGAAAGGCGAGTCAGTGCTCTTCGAAATCCTTCAGGAAGCGTCGCATTCCGAGGCCGTTTGGGCCTCCAAAAGTGGGGCGAGAGTAAATGGTGCGGAATTTTCCCGACGTGCCCTGTTCCCAGAAAAACGCTCATAACTCCCTCACCGGAGGTCGGATCTGGACGATTTTTACGTCGTTGGAAAGCTTACTCGAGGAGCTTTCAAAACGGATCAGGACATTTCTGATTCTGAGGCCTTCTGGTGCCCTGAAATGACACCGGAAGCCTTCGATCCTCGTTTCTCGATCTCGGTGGTCGGTCTTTCGAAATCGCGTGGTGCAGATAAAACGCGCGTAACTCCCTCGTTACATGTCGGATTGGGTCGATTTTTACTTCATTGGAAAGGCGAGTCAGTGCTCTTCGAAATCCTTCAGGAAGCGTCGCATTCCGAGGCCGTTTGGGCCTCCAAAAGTGGGGCGAGAGTAAATGGTGTGGAATTTTCCCGACGTGCCCTGTTCCCAGAAAAATGCTCATAACTCCCTCACCGGAGGTCGGATCTGGACGATTTTTACGTCGTTGGAAAGCTTACTCGAGGAGCTTTCAAAAAGGATCAGGACATTTCTGATTCTGAGGCCGTCTGGTGCCCCGAAAGGACACCGAAAGCCTTCGATCCTCGTTTCTCGATCTCGGTGGTCAGTCTTTCGAAATC
The DNA here is from genome assembly GCA_037074715.1 of Magnolia kwangsiensis. Lineage (NCBI taxonomy): Eukaryota > Viridiplantae > Streptophyta > Magnoliopsida > Magnoliales > Magnoliaceae > Magnolia > Magnolia kwangsiensis. The sequence goes on from CM073583.1 coordinate 834,693, forward strand.
GCGTGGTGCGGATAAAATGCGCGTAACTCCCTCGTTACATGTCGGATTGGGTAGATTTTTACTTCATTGGAAAGGCGAGTCAGTGCTCTTCGAAATCCTTCAGGAAGCGTCGCATTCCGAGGCCGTTTGGGCCTCCAAAAGTGGGACGAGAGTAAATGGTGCAGAATTTTCCTGACGTGCCCTGTTCCCAGAAAAACGCTCATAACTCCCTCACCGGAGGTCGGATCTGGACGATTTTTACGTCGTTGGAAAGCTTACTCGAGGGGCTTTCAAAACGATTGAGGACATTTCTGATTCTGAGGTCGTCTGGTGCCCCGAAAGGACACCGGAAGGCTTCGATCCTGGTTTCTCGATCTCGGTGGTCGGTCTTTCGAAATCGCGTGGTGCGGATAAAACGCGCGTAACTCTCTCGTTACATGTCGGATTGGGTCGATTTTTACTTCATTGGAAAGGCGAGTCAGTGCTCTTCGAAATCCTTCAGGAAGCGTCGCATTCCTAGGCCGTTTGGGCCTCCAAAAGTGGGGCGAGAGTAAATGGTGCGGAATTTTCCCGACGTGCCCTGTTCCCAGAAAAATGCTCATAACTCCCTCACCGGAGGTCGGATCTGGACGATTTTTACGTCGTTGGAAAGCTTACTCGAGGAGCTTTCAAAACGGATCAGGACATTTCTGATTCTGAGGCCGTCTGGTGCCCCGAAAGGACACCGGAAGCCTTCGATCCTCGTTTCTCGATCTCGGTGGTCAGTCTTTCGAAATCGCGTGGTGCGGATAAAATGCGCGTAACTCCCTCGTTACATGTCGGATTGGGTAGATTTTTACTTCATTGGAAAGGCGAGTCAGTGCTCTTCGAAATCCTTCAGGAAGCGTCGCATTCCGAGGCCGTTTGGGCCTCCAAAAGTGGGACGAGAGTAAATGGTGCGGAATTTTCCCGACATGCCCTGTTCCCAGAAAAACGCTCATAACTCCCTCACCGGAGGTCGGATCTGGACAATTTTTACGTCGTTGGAAAGCTTACTCGAGGAGCTTTCAAAATGGATCAGGACATTTCTGATTCTGAGGCCGTCTGGTGCCCTGAAAGGACACCGGAAGCCTTCGATCCTCGTTTCTCGATCTCGGTGGTCAGTCTTTCGAAATCGCGTGGTGCGGATAAAATGCGCGTAACTCCCTCGTTACATGTCGGATTGGGTAGATTTTTACTTCATTGGAAAGGAGAGTCAGTGCTCTTCGAAATTCTTCAGGAAACGTCGCATTCCGAGGCCGTTTGGGCCTCCAAAAGTGGGATGAGAGTAAATGGTGCGGAATTTTCCCGACGTGCCCTGTTCCCAGAAAAACGCTCATAACTCCCTCACTGGAGGTCGGATCTGGACGATTTTTACGTCGTTGGAAAGCTTACTCGAGGAGCTTTCAAAACGGATCAGGACATTTCTAATTCTGAGGCCGTCTGGTGCCCCGAAAGGACACCGGAAGCCTTCGATCCTCGTTTCTCGATCTCGGTGGTCAGTCTTTCGAAATCGTGTGGTGCGGATAAAATGCGCGTAACTCCCTCGTTACATGTCGGATTGGGTAGATTTTTACTTCATTGGAAAGGCGAGTCAGTGCTCTTCGAAATCCTTCAGGAAGCGTCGCATTCCGAGGCCGTTTGGGCCTCCAAAAGTGGGACGAGAGTAAATGGTGCGGAATTTTCCCGACGTGCCCTGTTCCCAGAAAAACGCTCATAACTCCCTCACCGGAGGTCGGATCTGGACGATTTTTACGTCGTTGGAAAGCTTACTCGAGGAGCTTTCAAAACGGATCAGGACATTTCTGATTCTGAGGCCGTCTGGTGCCCCGAAAGGACACCGGAAGCCTTCGATCCTCGTTTCTCGATCTCGGTGGTCAGTCTTTCGAAATCGCGTGGTGCGGATAAAATGCGCGTAACTCCCTCGTTACATGTCGGATTGGGTAGATTTTTACTTCATTGGAAAGGAGAGTCAGTGCTCTTCGAAATCCTTCAGGAAGCGTCGCATTCCGAGGCCGTTTGGGCCTCCAAAAGTGGGACGAGAGTAAATGGTGCGGAATTTTCCCGACGTGCCCTGTTCCCAGAAAAACGCTCATAACTCCCTCACCGGAGGTCGGATCTGGACGATTTTTACGTCGTTGGAAAGCTTACTCGAGGAGCTTTCAAAACGGATCAGGACATTTCTGATTCCGAGGCCGTCTGGTGCCCCGAAAGGACACCGGAAGCCTTCGATCCTCGTTTCTCAATCTCGGTGGTCGGTCTTTCGAAATCGCGTGGTGCGGATAAAATGCGCGTAACTCCCTCGTTACATGTCGGATTGGGTAGATTTTTACTTCATTGGAAAGGCGAGTCAGTGCTCTTCGAAATCCTTCAGGAAGCGTCGCATTCCGAGGCCGTTTGGGCCTCCAAAAGTGGGACGAGAGTAAATGGTGCGGAATTTTCCCGACGTGCCCTGTTCCCAGAAAAACGCTCATAACTCCCTCACCGGAGGTCGGATCTGGACGATTTTTACGTCGTTGGAAAGCTTACTCGAGGAGCTTTCAAAACGGATCAGGACATTTCTGATTCTGAGGCCTTCTGGTGCCCTGAAAGGACACCGGAAGCCTTCGATCCTCGTTTCTCGATCTCGGTGGTCGGTCTTTCGAAATCGCGTGGTGCGGATAAAACGCGCGTAACTCCCTCGTTACATGTCGGATTGGGTAGATTTTTACTTCATTGGAAAGCCGAGTCAGTGCTCTTCGAAATCCTTCAGGAAGCGTCGCATTCCGAGGCCGTTTGGGCCTCCAAAAGTGGGATGAGAGTAAATGGTGCGGAATTTTCCCGACGTGCCCTGTTCCCAGAAAAATGCTCATAACTCCCTCACCGGAGGTCGGATCTGGACGATTTTTACGTCGTTGGAAAGCTTACTCGAGGAGCTTTCAAAACGGATCAGGACATTTCTAATTCTGAGGCTTTCTGGTGCCCCGAGAGGACACCGGAAGCCTTCGATCCTCGTTTCTCGATCTCGGTGGTCGGTCTTTCGAAATCGTGTGGTGCGGATAAAACGCGCGTAACTCCCTCGTTACATGTCGGATTGGGTCAATTTTTACTTCATTGGAAAGGCGAGTCAGTGCTCTTCGAAATCCTTCAGGAAGCGTCGCATTCCGAGGCCGTTTGGGCCTCCAAAAGTGGGGCGAGAGTAAATGGTACGGAATTTTCCCGACGTGCCCTGTTCCCAGAAAAATGCTCATAACTCCCTCACCGGAGGTCGGATCTGGACGATTTTTACGTCGTTGGAAAGCTTACTCGAGGAGCTTTCAAAACGGATCAGGACATTTCTGATTCCGAGGCCGTCTGGTGCCCCGAAAGGATACCGGAAGCCTTCGATCCTCGTTTCTCGATCTCGGTGGTCGGTCTTTCGAAATCGCGTGGTGCGGATAAAACGCGCGTAACTCCCTCGTTACATGTCGGATTGGGTCGATTTTTACTTCATTTGAAAGGCGAGTCAGTGCTCTTCGAAATCCTTCAGGAAGCGTCGCATTCTGAGGCCGTTTGGGCCTCCAAAAGTGGGGCGAGAGTAAATGGTGCGGAATTTTCCCGACGTGCCCTGTTCCCAGAAAAATGCTCATAACTCCCTCACCGGAGGTCGGATCTGGACGATTTTTACATCGTTGGAAGGCTTACTCGAGGAGCTTTCAAAACGGATCAGGACATTTCTGATTCCGAGGCCGTCTGGTGCCCTGAAAGGGCACCGGAAGCCTTCGATCCTCGTTTCTCGATCTCGGTGGTCGGTCTTTCGAAATCGCATGGTGCGGATAAAACGCGTGTAACTCCCTCGTTACATGTCGGATTGGGTCAATTTTTACTTAATTGGAAAGGCGAGTCAGTGCTCTTCGAAATCCTTTAGGAAGCGTCGCATTCTGAGGCCGTTTGGGCCTCCAAAAGTAGGGCGAGAGTAAATGGTGTGGAATTTTCCTGACGTGCCCTGTTCCCAGAAAAATGCTCATAACTCCCTCACCGGAGGTCGGATCTGGACGATTTTTACGTCGTTGGAAAGCTTACTCGAGGAGCTTTCAAAACGGATAAGGACATTTCTGATTCCGAGGCCGTCTGGTGCCCCGAAAGGACACTGGAAGCCTTCGATCCTCGTTTCTCGATCTCGGTGGTCGGTCTTTCGAAATCGCGTGGTGCGGATAAAACGTGCGTAACTCCCTCGTTACATGTCGGATTGGGTCGATTTTTACTTCATTGGAAAGGCGAGTCAGTGCTCTTCGAAATCATTCAGGAAGCGTCGCATTCTGAGGCCGTTTGGGCCTCCAAAAGTGGGATGAGAGTAAATGGTGCAGAATTTTCCCGACGTGCCCTGTTCCCAGAAAAATGCTCATAACTCCCTCACCGGAGGTCGGATCTGGACGATTTTTACGTCGTTGGAAAGCTTACTCGAGGAGCTTTCAAAATGAATGAGGACATTTCTGATTCTGAGGTCGTCTGGTGCCCCGAAAGGACACCGGAAGCCTTCGATCCTCGTTTCTCGATCTCGGTGGTCGGTCTTTCGAAATCCCGTGGTGCGGATAAAACGCGCGTAACTCCCTCGTTACATGTCCGATTGGGTCGATTTTTACTTCATTGGAAAGGCGAGTCAGTGCTCTTCGAAATCCTTCAGGAAGCGTCGCATTCTGAGGCCGTTTGGGCCTCCAAAAGTGGGATGAGAGTAAATGGTGCAGAATTTTCCCGACGTGCCCTGTTCCCAGAAAAACGCTCATAACTCCCTCACCGGAGGTCGGATCTGGACGATTTTTACATCGTTGGAAAGCTTACTCGAGGAGCTTTCAAAACAGATAAGGACATTTCTGATTCCGAGGCCGTCTGGTGCCCTGAAAGGACACCGGAACCCTTCAATCATCGTTTCTCGATCTCGGTGGTCGGTCTTTCGAAATCGCGTGGTGCGGATAAAATGCGCGTAACTCCCTCGTTACATGTCGGATTGGGTCGATTTTTACTTCATTGGAAAGGCGAGTCAGTGCTCTTCGAAATCCTTCAGGAAGCGTCGCATTCCGAGGCCGTTTGGGCCTCCAAAAGTGGGGCGAGAGTAAATGGTGTGGAATTTTCCCGACGTGCCCTGTTCCCAGAAAAATGCTCATAACTCCCTCACCGGAGGTCGGATCTGGACGATTTTTACGTCGTTGGAAAGCTTACTCGAGGAGCTTTCAAAACGGATCAGGACATTTCTGATTCCGAGGCCGTCTGGTGCCCCGAAAGGACACCGGAAGCCTTCGATCCTCGTTTCTCGATCTCGGTGGTCGGTCTTTCGAAATCGCGTGGTACGGATAAAACGCGCGTAACTCCCTCGTTACATGTCGGATTGGGTCGATTTTTACTTCATTGGAAAGGCGAGTCAGTGCTCTTCGAAATCCTTCAGGAAGCGTCGCATTCCGAGGCCGTTTGGGCCTCCAAAAGTGGGGCGAGAGTAAATGGTGTGGAATTTTCCCGACGTGCCCTGTTCCCAGAAAAATGCTCATAACTCCCTCACCGGAGGTCGGATCTGGACGATTTTTACGTCGTTGGAAAGCTTACTCGAGGAACTTTCAAAACGGATCAGGACATTTCTGATTCCGAGGCCGTCTGGTGCCCCGAAAGGACACCGGAAGCCTTCGATCCTCGTTTCTCGATCTCGGTGGTCGGTCTTTCGAAATCGCGTGGTGCGGATAAAATGCGCGTAACTCCCTCGTTACATGTCGGATTGGGTAGATTTTTACTTCATTGGAAAGCCGAGTCAGTGCTCTTCGAAATCCTTCAGGAAGCGTCGCATTCCGAGGCCGTTTGGGCCTCCAAAAGTGGGATGAGAGTAAATGGTGCGGAATTTTCCCGACGTGCCCTGTTCCCAGAAAAACGCTCATAACTCCCTCACCGGAGGTCGGATCTGGACGATTTTTACGTCGTTGGAAAGCTTACTCGAGGAGATTTCAAAATGGATCAGGACATTTCTGATTCTGAGGCCGTCTGGTGCCCCGAAAGGACACCGGAAGCCTTCGATCCTCGTTTCTCGATCTCGGTGGTCGGTCTTTCGAAATCGCGTGGTGCGGATAAAATGCGCGTAACTCCCTCGTTACATGTCGGATTGGGTAGATTTTTACTTCATTGGAAAGGCGAGTCAGTGCTCTTCGAAATCCTTCAGGAAGCGTCGCATTCCGAGGCCGTTTGGGCCTCCAAAAGTGGGACGAGAGTAAATGGTGCGGAATTTTCCCGACGTGCCCTGTTCCCAGAAAAACGCTCATAACTCCCTCACCGGAGGTCGGATCTGGACGATTTTTACGTCGTTGGAAAGCTTACTCGAGGAGCTTTCAAAACGATTGAGGACATTTCTGATTCTGAGGCCGTCTGGTGCCCTGAAAGGACACCGGAAGCCTTCGATCCTCGTTTCTCGATCTCGGTGGTCAGTCTTTCGAAATCGCGTGGTGCGGATAAAACGCGCGTAACTCCCTCGTTACATGTCGGATTGGGTCGATTTTTACTTCATTGGAAAGGCGAGTCAGTGCTCTTCGAAATCCTTCAGGAAGCGTCGCATTCCGAGGCCGTTTGGGCCTCCAAAAGTGGGGCGAGAGTAAATGGTGTGGAATTTTCCCGACGTGCCCTGTTCCCAGAAAAATGCTCATAACTCCCTCACCGGAGGTCGGATCTGGACGATTTTTACGTCGTTGGAAAGCTTACTCGAGGAGCTTTCAAAACGGATAAGGACATTTCTGATTCTGAGGCCGTCTGGTGCCCCGAAAGGACACCGGAAGCCTTCGATCCTCGTTTCTCGATCTCGGTGGTCAGTCTTTCGAAATCGCGTGGTGCGGATAAAATGCGCGTAACTCCCTCGTTACATGTCGGATTGGGTAGATTTTTACTTCATTGGAAAGGCGAGTCAGTGCTCTTCAAAATCCTTCAGGAAGAATCGCATTCTGAGGCCGTTTGGGCCTCCAAAAGTGGGGCGAGAGTAAATGGTGTGGAATTTTCCCGACGTGCCCTGTTCCCAGAAAAATGCTCATAACTCCCTCACCGGAGGTCAGAACTGGACGATTTTTAAGTCGTTGGAAAGCTTACTCGAGGAGCTTTCAAAACGGATTAGGACATTTCTGATTCCGAGGCCGTCTGGTGCCCCGAAAGGACACCGGAAGCCTTCGATCCTCGTTTCTCGATCTCGGTGGTCGGTCTTTCGAAATCGCGTGGTGCGGATAAAATGCGCGTAACTCCCTCGTTACATGTCGGATTGGGTAGATTTTTACTTCATTGGAAAGCCGAGTCAGTGCTCTTCGAAATCCTTCAGGAAGCGTCGCATTCCGAGGCCGTTTGGGCCTCCAAAAGTGGGATGAGAGTAAATGGTGCGGAATTTTCCCGACGTGCCCTGTTCCCAGAAAAACGCTCATAACTCCCTCACCGGAGGTCGGATCTGGACGATTTTTACGTCGTTGGAAAGCTTACTCGAGGAGATTTCAAAATGGATCAGGACATTTCTGATTCTGAGGCCGTCTGGTGCCCCGAAAGGACACCGGAAGCCTTCGATCCTCGTTTCTCGATCTCGGTGGTCGGTCTTTCGAAATCGCGTGGTGCGGATAAAATGCGCGTAACTCCCTCGTTACATGTCGGATTGGGTAGATTTTTACTTCATTGGAAAGGCGAGTCAGTGCTCTTCGAAATCCTTCAGGAAGCGTCGCATTCCGAGGCCGTTTGGGCCTCCAAAAGTGGGACGAGAGTAAATGGTGCGGAATTTTCCCGACGTGCCCTGTTCCCAGAAAAACGCTCATAACTCCCTCACCGGAGGTCGGATCTGGACGATTTTTACGTCGTTGGAAAGCTTACTCGAGGAGCTTTCAAAACGATTGAGGACATTTCTGATTCTGAGGCCGTCTGGTGCCCTGAAAGGACACCGGAAGCCTTCGATCCTCGTTTCTCGATCTCGGTGGTCAGTCTTTCGAAATCGCGTGGTGCGGATAAAACGCGCGTAACTCCCTCGTTACATGTCGGATTGGGTCGATTTTTACTTCATTGGAAAGGCGAGTCAGTGCTCTTCGAAATCCTTCAGGAAGCGTCGCATTCCGAGGCCGTTTGGGCCTCCAAAAGTGGGGCGAGAGTAAATGGTGTGGAATTTTCCCGACGTGCCCTGTTCCCAGAAAAATGCTCATAACTCCCTCACCGGAGGTCGGATCTGGACGATTTTTACGTCGTTGGAAAGCTTACTCGAGGAGCTTTCAAAACGGATAAGGACATTTCTGATTCTGAGGCCGTCTGGTGCCCCGAAAGGACACCGGAAGCCTTCGATCCTCGTTTCTCGATCTCGGTGGTCAGTCTTTCGAAATCGCGTGGTGCGGATAAAATGCGCGTAACTCCCTCGTTACATGTCGGATTGGGTAGATTTTTACTTCATTGGAAAGGCGAGTCAGTGCTCTTCGAAATCCTTCAGGAAGCGTCGCATTCCGAGGCCGTTTGGGCCTCCAAAAGTGGGACGAGAGTAAATGGTGCAGAATTTTCCCGACGTGCCCTGTTCCCAGAAAAACGCTCATAACTCCCTCACCGGAGGTCAGATCTGGACGATTTTTACGTCGTTGGAAAGCTTACTCGAGGAGCTTTCAAAACGGATCAGGACATTTCTGATTCCGAGGCCGTCTGGTGCCCCGAAAGGACACCGGAAGCCTTCGATCCTCGTTTCTCGATCTCGGTGGTCGGTCTTTCGAAATCGCGTGGTGCGGATAAAACGCGCGTAACTCCCTCGTTACATGTCGGATTGGGTCGATTTTTACTTCATTGGAAAGGCGAGTCAGTGCTCTTCGAAATCCTTCAGGAAGCGTCGCATTCCGAGGCCGTTTGGGCCTCCAAAAGTGGGGCGAGAGTAAATGGTGTGGAATTTTCCCGACGTGCCCTGTTCCCAGAAAAATGCTCATAACTCCCTCACCGGAGGTCGGATCTGGACGATTTTTACGTCGTTGGAAAGCTTACTCGAGGAGCTTTCAAAACGGATCAGGACATTTCTGATTCCGAGGCCGTCTGGTGCCCCGAAAGGACACCGGAAGCCTTCGATCCTCGTTTCTCGATCTCGGTGGTCGGTCTTTCGAAATCGCGTGGTGCGGATAAAATGCGCGTAACTCCCTCCTTACATGTCGGATTGGGTAGATTTTTACTTCATTGGAAAGGCGAGTCAGTGCTCTTCGAAATCCTTCAGGAAGCGTCGCATTCCGAGGCCGTTTGGGCCTCCAAAAGTGGGGCGAGAGTAAATGGTGCGGAATTTTCCCGACGTGCCCTGTTCCCAGAAAAACGCTCATAACTCCCTCACCGGAGGTCGGATCTGGACGATTTTTACGTCGTTGGAAAGCTTACTCGAGGAGCTTTCAAAACGGATCAGGACATTTCTGATTCCGAGGCCGTCTGGTGCCCCGAAAGGACACCGGAAGCCTTCGATCCTCGTTTCTTGATCTCGGTGGTCGGTCTTTCGAAATCGCGTGGTGCGGATAAAATGCGCGTAACTCCCTCGTTACATGTCGGATTGGGTAGATTTTTACTTCATTGGAAAGGCGAGTCAGTGCTCTTCGAAATCCTTCAGGAAGCGTCGCATTCCGAGGCCGTTTGGGCCTCCAAAAGTGGGACGAGAGTAAATGGTGCGGAATTTTCCCGACGTGCCCTGTTCCCAGAAAAATGCTCATAACTCCCTCACCGGAGGTCGGATCTGGACGATTTTTATGTCGTTGGAAAGCTTACTCGAGGAGCTTTCAAAACGGATCAGGACATTTCTGATTCTGAGGCCGTCTGGTGCCCCGAAAGGACACCGGAAGGCTTCGATCCTGGTTTCTCGATCTCGGTGGTCGGTCTTTCGAAATCGCGTGGTGCGGATAAAACGCGCGTAACTCCCTCGTTACATGTCGGATTGGGTCGATTTTTACTTCATTGGAAAGGCGAGTCAGTGCTCTTCGAAATCCTTCAGGAAGCGTCGCATTCCGAGGCCGTTTGGGCCTCCAAAAGTGGGGCGAGAGTAAATGGTGCGGAATTTTCCCGACGTGCCCTGTTCCCAGAAAAACGCTCATAACACCCTCACCGGAGGTCGGATCTGGACGATTTTTACGTCGTTGGAAAGCTTACTCGAGGAGCTTTCAAAACGGATCAGGACATTTCTGATTCTGAGGCCTTCTGGTGCCCTGAAATGACACCGGAAGCCTTCGATCCTCGTTTCTCGATCTCGGTGGTCGGTCTTTCGAAATCGCGTGGTGCAGATAAAACGCGCGTAACTCCCTCGTTACATGTCGGATTGGGTCGATTTTTACTTCATTGGAAAGGCGAGTCAGTGCTCTTCGAAATCCTTCAGGAAGCGTCGCATTCCGAGGCCGTTTGGGCCTCCAAAAGTGGGACGAGAGTAAATGGTGCAGAATTTTCCTGACGTGCCCTGTTCCCAGAAAAACGCTCATAACTCCCTCACCGGAGGTCGGATCTGGACGATTTTTACGTCGTTGGAAAGCTTACTCGAGGGGCTTTCAAAACGATTGAGGACATTTCTGATTCTGAGGTCGTCTGGTGCCCCGAAAGGACACCGGAAGGCTTCGATCCTGGTTTCTCGATCTCGGTGGTCGGTCTTTCGAAATCGCGTGGTGCGGATAAAATGCGCGTAACTCCCTCCTTACATGTCGGATTGGGTAGATTTTTACTTCATTGGAAAGGCGAGTCAGTGCTCTTCGAAATCCTTCAGGAAGCGTCGCATTCCGAGGCCGTTTGGGCCTCCAAAAGTGGGACGAGAGTAAATGGTGTGGAATTTTCCCGACGTGCCCTGTTCCCAGAAAAACGCTCATAACTCCCTCACCGGAGGTCGGATCTGGACGATTTTTACGTCGTTGGAAAGCTTACTCGAGGAGATTTCAAAATGGATCAGGACATTTCTGATTCTGAGGCCGTCTGGTGCCCCGAAAGGACACCGGAAGCCTTCGATCCTCGTTTCTCGATCTCGGTGGTCGGTCTTTCGAAATCGCGTGGTGCGGATAAAATGCGCGTAACTCCCTCGTTACATGTCGGATTGGGTAGATTTTTACTTCATTGGAAAGGCGAGTCAGTGCTCTTCGAAATCCTTCAGGAAGCGTCGCATTCCGAGGCCGTTTGGGCCTCCAAAAGTGGGACGAGAGTAAATGGTGCGGAATTTTCCCGACGTGCCCTGTTCCCAGAAAAACGCTCATAACTCCCTCACCGGAGGTCGGATCTGGACGATTTTTACGTCGTTGGAAAGCTTACTCGAGGAGCTTTCAAAACGATTGAGGACATTTCTGATTCTGAGGCCGTCTGGTGCCCTGAAAGGACACCGGAAGCCTTCGATCCTCGTTTCTCGATCTCGGTGGTCAGTCTTTCGAAATCGCGTGGTGCGGATAAAACGCGCGTAACTCCCTCGTTACATGTCGGATTGGGTCGATTTTTACTTCATTGGAAAGGCGAGTCAGTGCTCTTCGAAATCCTTCAGGAAGCGTCGCATTCCGAGGCCGTTTGGGCCTCCAAAAGTGGGGCGAGAGTAAATGGTGTGGAATTTTCCCGACGTGCCCAGTTCCCAGAAAAATGCTCATAACTCCCTCACCGGAGGTCGGATCTGGACGATTTTTACGTCGTTGGAAAGCTTACTCGAGGAGCTTTCAAAACGGATAAGGACATTTCTGATTCTGAGGCCGTCTGGTGCCCCGAAAGGACACCGGAAGCCTTCGATCCTCGTTTCTCGATCTCGGTGGTCAGTCTTTCGAAATCGCGTGGTGCGGATAAAATGCGCGTAACTCCCTCGTTACATGTCGGATTGGGTAGATTTTTACTTCATTGGAAAGGCGAGTCAGTGCTCTTCGAAATCCTTCAGGAAGCGTCGCATTCCGAGGCCGTTTGGGCCTCCAAAAGTGGGACGAGAGTAAATGGTGCAGAATTTTCCCGACGTGCCCTGTTCCCAGAAAAACGCTCATAACTCCCTCACCGGAGGTCGGATCTGGACGATTTTTACGTCGTTGGAAAGCTTACTCGAGGAGCTTTCAAAAAGGATCAGGACATTTCTGATTCCGAGGCCGTCTGGTGCCCCGAAAGGACACCGGAAGCCTTCGATCCTCGTTTCTCGATCTCGGTGGTCGGTCTTTCGAAATCGCGTGGTGCGGATAAAACGCGCGTAACTCCCTCGTTACATGTCGGATTGGGTCGATTTTTACTTCATTGGAAAGGCGAGTCAGTGCTCTTCGAAATCCTTCAGGAAGCGTCGCATTCCGAGGCCGTTTGGGCCTCCAAAAGTGGGGCGAGAGTAAATGGTGTGGAATTTTCCCGACGTGCCCTGTTCCCAGAAAAATGCTCATAACTCCCTCACCGGAGGTCGGATCTGGACGATTTTTACGTCGTTGGAAAGCTTACTCGAGGAGCTTTCAAAACGGATCAGGACATTTCTGATTCCGAGGCCGTCTGGTGCCCCGAAAGGACACCGGAAGCCTTCGATCCTCGTTTCTCGATCTCGGTGGTCGGTCTTTCGAAATCGCGTGGTGCGGATAAAATGCGCGTAACTCCCTCCTTACATGTCGGATTGGGTAGATTTTTACTTCATTGGAAAGGCGAGTCAGTGCTCTTCGAAATCCTTCAGGAAGCGTCGCATTCCGAGGCCGTTTGGGCCTCCAAAAGTGGGGCGAGAGTAAATGGTGCGGAATTTTCCCGACGTGCCCTGTTCCCAGAAAAACGCTCATAACTCCCTCACCGGAGGTCGGATCTGGACGATTTTTACGTCGTTGGAAAGCTTACTCGAGGAGCTTTCAAAACGGATCAGGACATTTCTGATTCCGAGGCCGTCTGGTGCCCCGAAAGGACACCGGAAGCCTTCGATCCTCGTTTCTCGATCTCGGTGGTCGGTCTTTCGAAATCGCGTGGTGCGGATAAAATGCGCGTAACTCCCTCGTTACATGTCGGATTGGGTAGATTTTTACTTCATTGGAAAGGCGAGTCAGTGCTCTTCGAAATCCTTCAGGAAGCGTCGCATTCCGAGGCCGTTTGGGCCTCCAAAAGTGGGACGAGAGTAAATGGTGCGGAATTTTCCCGACGTGCCCTGTTCCCAGAAAAACGCTCATAACTCCCTCACCGGAGGTCGGATCTGGACGATTTTTATGTCGTTGGAAAGCTTACTCGAGGAGCTTTCAAAACGGATCAGGACATTTCTGATTCTGAGGCCGTCTGGTGCCCCGAAAGGACACCGGAAGGCTTCGATCCTGGTTTCTCGATCTCGGTGGTCGGTCTTTCGAAATCGCGTGGTGCGGATAAAACGCGCGTAACTCCCTCGTTACATGTCGGATTGGGTCGATTTTTACTTCATTGGAAAGGCGAGTCAGTGCTCTTCGAAATCCTTCAGGAAGCGTCGCATTCCGAGGCCGTTTGGGCCTCCAAAAGTGGGGCGAGAGTAAATGGTGCGGAATTTTCCCGACGTGCCCTGTTCCCAGAAAAATGCTCATAACTCCCTCACCGGAGGTCGGATCTGGACGATTTTTACGTCGTTGGAAAGCTTACTCGAGGAGCTTTCAAAACGGATCAGGACATTTCTGATTCTGAGGCCTTCTGGTGCCCTGAAATGACACCGGAAGCCTTCGATCCTCGTTTCTCGATCTCGGTGGTCGGTCTTTCGAAATCGCGTGGTGCAGATAAAACGCGCGTAACTCCCTCGTTACATGTCGGATTGGGTCGATTTTTACTTCATTGGAAAGGCGAGTCAGTGCTCTTCGAAATCCTTCAGGAAGCGTCGCATTCCGAGGCCGTTTGGGCCTCCAAAAGTGGGACGAGAGTAAATGGTGCAGAATTTTCCTGACGTGCCCTGTTCCCAGAAAAACGCTCATAACTCCCTCACCGGAGGTCGGATCTGGACGATTTTTACGTCGTTGGAAAGCTTACTCGAGGGGCTTTCAAAACGATTGAGGACATTTCTGATTCTGAGGTCGTCTGGTGCCCCGAAAGGACACCGGAAGGCTTCGATCCTGGTTTCTCGATCTCGGTGGTCGGTCTTTCGAAATCGCGTGGTGCGGATAAAATGCGCGTAACTCCCTCGTTACATGTCGGATTGGGTCGATTTTTACTTCATTGGAAAGGCGAGTCAGTGCTCTTCGAAATCCTTTAGGAAGCGTCGCATTCCGAGGCCGTTTGGGCCTCCAAAAGTGGGGCGAGAGTAAATGGTCTGGAATTTTCCCGACGTGCCCTGTTCCCAGAAAAATGCTCATAACTCCCTCACCGGAGGTCGGATCTGGACGATTTTTACGTCGTTGGAAAGCTTACTCGAGGAGCTTTCAAAACGGATCAGGACATTTCTGATTCTGAGGCCGTCTGGTGCCCCGAAAGGACACTGGAAGCCTTCGATCCTCGTTTCTCGATCTCGGTGGTCAGTCTTTCGAAATTGCGTGGTGCGGATAAAATGCGCGTAACTCCCTCGTTACATGTCGGATTGGGTAGATTTTTACTTCATTGGAAAGGCGAGTCAGTGCTCTTCGAAATCCTTCAGGAAGCGTCGCATTCCGAGGCCGTTTGGGCCTCCAAAAGTGGGACGAGAGTAAATGGTGCGGAATTTTCCCGACATGCCCTGTTCCCAGAAAAACGCTCATAACTCCCTCACCGGAGGTCGGATCTGGACGATTTTTACGTCGTTGGAAAGCTTACTCGAGGAGCTTTCAAAACGGATCAGGACATTTCTGATTCTGAGGCCGTCTGGTGCCCTGAAAGGACACCGGAAGCCTTCGATCCTCGTTTCTCGATCTCGGTGGTCAGTCTTTCGAAATCGCGTGGTGCGGATAAAATGCGCGTAACTCCCTCGTTACATGTCGGATTGGGTAGATTTTTACTTCATTGGAAAGGCGAGTCAGTGCTCTTCGAAATTCTTCAGGAAACGTCGCATTCCGAGGCCGTTTGGGCCTCCAAAAGTGGGATGAGAGTAAATGGTGCGGAATTTTCCCGACGTGCCCTGTTCCCAGAAAAACGCTCATAACTCCCTCACTGGAGGTCGGATCTGGACGATTTTTACGTCGTTGGAAAGCTTACTCGAGGAGCTTTCAAAACGGATCAGGACATTTCTGATTCTGAGGCCGTCTGGTGCCCCGAAAGGACACCGGAAGCCTTCGATCCTCGTTTCTCGATCTCGGTGGTCAGTCTTTCGAAATCGCGTGGTGCGGATAAAATGCGCGTAACTCCCTCGTTACATGTCGGATTGGGTAGATTTTTACTTCATTGGAAAGGCGAGTCAGTGCTCTTCGAAATCCTTCAGGAAGCGTCGCATTCCGAGGCCGTTTGGGCCTCCAAAAGTGGGGCGAGAGTAAATGGTGTGGAATTTTCCCGACGTGCCCTGTTCCCAGAAAAATGCTCATAACTCCCTCACCGGAGGTCGGATCTGGACGATTTTTACGTCGTTGGAAAGCTTACTCGAGGAGCTTTCAAAACGGATCAGGACATTTCTGATTCCGAGGCCGTCTGGTGCCCCGAAAGGACACCGGAAGCCTTCGATCCTCGTTTCTCGATCTCGGTGGTCGGTCTTTCGAAATCGCGTGGTGCGGATAAAATGCGCGTAACTCCCTCCTTACATGTCGGATTGGGTAGATTTTTACTTCATTGGAAAGGCGAGTCAGTGCTCTTCGAAATCCTTCAGGAAGCGTCGCATTCCGAGGCCGTTTGGGCCTCCAAAAGTGGGACGAGAGTAAATGGTGTGGAATTTTCCCGACGTGCCCTGTTCCCAGAAAAACGCTCATAACTCCCTCACCGGAGGTCGGATCTGGACGATTTTTACGTCGTTGGAAAGCTTACTCGAGGAGCTTTCAAAACGGATCAGGACATTTCTGATTCCGAGGCCGTCTGGTGCCCCGAAAGGACACCGGAAGCCTTCGATCCTCGTTTCTCGATCTCGGTGGTCGGTCTTTCGAAATCGCGTGGTGCGGATAAAATGCGCGTAACTCCCTCGTTACATGTCGGATTGGGTAGATTTTTACTTCATTGGAAAGCCGAGTCAGTGCTCTTCGAAATCCTTCAGGAAGCGTCGCATTCCGAGGCCGTTTGGGCCTCCAAAAGTGGGACGGGAGTAAATGGTGCGGAATTTTCCCGACGTGCCCTGTTCCCAGAAAAACGCTCATAACTCCCTCACCGGAGGTCGGATCTGGACGATTTTTACGTCGTTGGAAAGCTTACTCGAGGAGCTTTCAAAACGGATGAGGACATTTCTGATTCTGAGGTCGTCTGGTGCCCCGAAAGGACACCGGAAACCTTCGATCCTCGTTTCTCGATCTCGGTGGTCGGTCTTTCGAAATCGCGTGGTGCGGATAAAACGCGCGTAACTCCCTCGTTACATGTCGGATTGGGTCGATTTTTACTTCATTGGAAAGGCGAGTCAGTGCTCTTCGAAATCCTTCAGGAAGCGTCGCATTCCGAGGCCGTTTGGGCCTCCAAAAGTGGGGCGAGAGTAAATGGTGCGGAATTTTCCCGACGTGCCCTGTTCCCAGAAAAACGCTCATAACTCCCTCACCGGAGGTCGGATCTGGACGATTTTTACGTCGTTGGAAAGCTTACTCGAGGAGCTTTCAAAACGGATCAGGAAATTTCTGATTCTGAGGCCTTCTGGTGCCCTGAAAGGACACCGGAAGCCTTCGATCCTTGTTTCTCGATCTCGGTGGTCGGTCTTTCGAAATCGCGTGGTGCGGATAAAACGCGCGTAACTCCCTCGTTACATGTCGGATTGGGTCGATTTTTACTTCATTGGAAAGGCGAGTCAGTGCTCTTCGAAATCCTTCAGGAAGCGTCGCATTCCGAGGCCGTTTGGGCCTCCAAAAGTGGGGCGAGAGTAAATGGTGTGGAATTTTCCCGACGTGCCCTGTTCCCAGAAAAATGCTCATAACTCCCTCACCGGAGGTCGGATCTGGACGATTTTTACGTCGTTGGAAAGCTTACTCGAGGAGCTTTCAAAACGGATCAGGACATTTCTGATTCTGAGGCCGTCTGGTGCCCCGAAAGGACACCGGAAGCCTTTGATCCTCGTTTCTCGATCTCGGTGGTCCGTCTTTCGAAATCGCGTGGTGCGGATAAAATGCGCGTAACTCCCTCGTTACATGTCAGATTGGGTAGATTTTTACTTCATTGGAAAGGCGAGTCAGTGCTCTTCGAAATCCTTCAGGAAGCGTCGCATTCCGAGGCCGTTTTGGCCTCCAAAAGTGGGACGAGAGTAAATGGTGCGGAATTTTCCCGACGTGCCCTGTTCCCAGAAAAACGCTCATAACTCCCTCACCGGAGGTCGGATCTGGACGATTTTTACGTCGTTGGAAAGCTTACTCGAGGAGCTTTCAAAACGGATGAGGAAATTTCTGATTCTGAGGTCGTCTGGTGCCCCGAAAGGACACCGGAAGCCTTCGATCCTCGTTTCTCGATCTCGGTGGTCGGTCTTTCGAAATCGCGTGGTGCGGATAAAACGCGCGTAACTCCCTCGTTACATGTCAGATTGGGTCGATTTTTACTTCATTGGAAAGGCGAGTCAGTGCTCTTCGAAATCCTTCAGGAAGCGTCGCATTCCGAGGCCGTTTGGGCCTCCAAAAGTGGGGCGAGAGTAAATGGTGCGGAATTTTCCCGACGTGCCCTGTTCCCAGAAAAACGCTCATAACTCCCTCACCGGAGGTCAGATCTGGACGATTTTTACGTCGTTGGAAAGCTTACTCGAGGAGCTTTCAAAACGGATCAGGAAATTTCTGATTCTGAGGCCTTCTGGTGCCCTGAAAGGACACCGGAAGCCTTCGATCCTCGTTTCTCGATCTCGGTGGTCGGTCTTTCGAAATCGCGTGGTGCAGATAAAACGCGCGTAACTCCCTCGTTACATGTCGGATTGGGTCGATTTTTACTTCATTGGAAAGGCGAGTCAGTGCTCTTCGAAATCCTTTAGGAAGCGTCGCATTCCGAGGCCGTTTGGGCCTCCAAAAGTGGGGCGAGAGTAAATGGTGTGGAATTTTCCCGACGTGCCCTGTTCCCAGAAAAATGCTCATAACTCCCTCACCGGAGGTCGGATCTGGACGATTTTTACGTCGTTGGAAAGCTTACTCGAGGAGCTTTCAAAACGGATCAGGACATTTCTGATTCTGAGGCCTTCTGGTGCCCCGAAAGGACACCGGAAGCCTTTGATCCTCGTTTCTCGATCTCGGTGGTCCGTCTTTCAAAATCGCGTGGTGCGGATAAAATGCGCGTAACTCCCTCGTTACATGTCAGATTGGGTAGATTTTTACTTCATTGGAAAGGCGAGTCAGTGCTCTTCGAAATCCTTCAGGAAGCGTCGCATTCCGAGGCCGTTTGGGCCTCCAAAAGTGGGACGAGAGTAAATGGTGCGGAATTTTCCCGACGTGCCCTGTTCCCAGAAAAACGCTCATAACTCCCTCACCGGAGGTCGGATCTGGACGATTTTTACGTCGTTGGAAAGCTTACTCGAGGAGCTTTCAAAACGGTTGAGGACATTTTTGATTCTGAGGTCGTCTGGTGCCCCGAAAGGACACCGGAAGGCTTCGATCCTGGTTTCTCGATCTCGGTGGTCGGTCTTTCGAAATCGCGTGGTGCGGATAAAACGCGCGTAACTCCCTCGTTACATGTCGGATTGGGTCGATTTTTACTTCATTGGAAAGGCGAGTCAGTGCTCTTCGAAATCCTTCAGGAAGCGTCGCATTCCGAGGCCGTTTGGGCCTCCAAAAGTGGGGCGAGAGTAAATGGTACGGAATTTTCCCGACGTGCCCTGTTCCCAGAAAAATGCTCATAACTCCCTCACCGGAGGTCGGATCTGGACGATTTTTACGTCGTTGGAAAGCTTACTCGAGGAGCTTTCAAAACGGATCAGGAAATTTCTGATTCTGAGGCCTTCTGGTGCCCTGAAAGGACACCGGAAGCCTTCGATCCTCGTTTCTCGATCTCGGTGGTCGGTCTTTCGAAATCGCGTGGTGCGGATAAAACGCGCGTAACTCCCTCGTTACATGTCGGATTGGGTTGATTTTTACTTCATTGGAAAGGCGAGTCAGTGCTCTTCGAAATCCTTCAGGAAGCGTCGCATTCTGAGGCCGTTTGGGCCTCCAAAAGTGGGGCGAGAGTAAATGGTGCGGAATTTTCCCGACGTGCCCTGTTCCCAGAAAAACGCTCATAACTCCCTCACCGGAGGTCGGATCTGGACGATTTTTACGTCGTTGGAAAGCTTACTCGAGGAGCTTTCAAAACGGATCAGGACATTTCTGATTCTGAGGCCTTCTGGTGCCCTGAAAGGACACCGGAAGCCTTCGATCCTCGTTTCTCGATCTCGGTGGTCGGTCTTTCGAAATCGCGTGGTGCGGATAAAACGCGCGTAACTCCCTCGTTACATGTCGGATTGGGTCGATTTTTACTTCATTGGAAAGGCGAGTCAGTGCTCTTCGAAATCCTTCAGGAAGCGTCGCATTCCGAGGCCGTTTGGGCCTCCAAAAGTGGGGCGAGAGTAAATGGTGTGGAATTTTCCCGACGTGCCCTGTTCCCAGAAAAATGCTCATAACTCCCTCACTGGAGGTCGGATCTGGACGATTTTTACGTCGTTGGAAAGCTTACTCGAGGAGCTTTCAAAACGGATCAGGACATTTCTCATTCTGAGGCCGTCTGGTGCCCCGAAAGGACACCGGAAGCCTTCGATCCTCGTTTCTCGATCTCGGTGGTCAGTCTTTCGAAATCGCGTGGTGCGGATAAAATGCGCGTAACTCCCTCGTTACATGTCGGATTGGGTAGATTTTTACTTCATTGGAAAGGCGAGTCAGTGCTCTTCGAAATCCTTCAGGAAGCGTCGCATTCCGAGGCCGTTTGGGCCTCCAAAAGTGGGGCGAGAGTAAATGGTGTGGAATTTTCCCGACGTGCCCTGTTCCCAGAAAAATGCTCATAACTCCCTCACCGGAGGTCGGATCTGGACGATTTTTACGTCGTTGGAAAGCTTACTCGAGGAGCTTTCAAAAAGGATCAGGACATTTCTGATTCTGAGGCCGTCTGGTGCCCCGAAAGGACACCGGAAGCCTTCGATCCTCGTTTCTCGATCTCGGTGGTCAGTCTTTCGAAATCGCGTGGTGCGGATAAAATGCACGTAACTCCCTCGTTACATGTCGGATTGGGTAGATTTTTACTTCATTGGAAAGGCGAGTCAATGCTCTTCGAAATCCTTCAGGAAGCGTCGCATTCCGAGGCCGTTTGGGCCTCCAAAAGTGGGACGAGAGTAAATGGTGCGGAATTTTCCCGACATGCCCTGTTCCCAGAAAAACGCTCATAACTCCCTCACTGGAGGTCGGATCTGGACGATTTTTACGTCGTTGGAAAGCTTACTCGAGGAACTTTCAAAACGGATCAGGACATTTCTGATTCCGAGGCCGTCTGGTGCCCCGAAAGGACACCGGAAGCCTTCGATCCTCGTTTCTCGATCTCGGTGGTCGGTCTTTCGAAATCGCGTGGTGCGGATAAAACGCGCGTAACTCCCTCGTTACATGTCGGATTGGCTCGATTTTTACTTCATTGGAAAGGCAAGTCAGTGCTCTTCGAAATCCTTCAGGAAGCGTCGCATTCTGAGGCCGTTTGGGCCTCCAAAAGTGGGGCAAGAGTAAATGGTGCGGAATTTTCCCGACGTGCCCTATTCCCAGAAAAACGCTCATAACTCCCTCACCGGAGGTCGGATCTGGACGATTTTTACGTCGTTGGAAAGCTTACTCGAGGAGCTTTCAAAACGGATCAGGACATTTCTGATTCTGAGGCCTTCTGGTGCCCTGAAAGGACACCGGAAGCCTTCGATCCTCGTTTCTCGATCTCGGTGGTCGGTCTTTCGAAATCGCGTGGTGCGGATAAAACGCGCGTAACTCCCTCGTTACATGTCGGATTGGGTCGATTTTTACTTCATTGGAAAGGCGAGTCAGTGCTCTTCGAAATCCTTCAGGAAGCGTCGCATTCCGAGGCCGTTTGGGCCTCCAAAAGTGGGGCGAGAGTAAATGGTGTGGAATTTTCCCGACGTGCCCTGTTCCCAGAAAAATGCTCATAACTCCCTCACGGGAGGTCGGATCTGGACGATTTTTACGTCGTTGGAAAGCTTACTCGAGGAGCTTTCAAAACGGATCAGGACATTTCTAATTCTGAGGCCGTCTGGTGCCCCGAAAGGACACCGGAAGCCTTCGATCCTCATTTCTCGATCTCGGTGGTCGGTCTTTCGAAATCGCGTGGTGCGGATAAAACGCGCGTAACTCCCTCGTTACATGTCGGATTGGGTCGATTTTTACTTCATTGGAAAGGCGAGTCAGTGCTCTTCGAAATCCTTCAGGAAGCGTCGCATTCCGAGGCCGTTTGGGCCTCCAAAAGTGGGGTGAGAGTAAATGGTGCGGAATTTTCCCGACGTGCCCTGTTCCCAGAAAAACGCTCATAACTCCCTCACCGGAGGTCGGATCTGGACGATTTTTACGTCGTTGGAAAGCTTACTCGAGGAGCTTTCAAAACGGATCAGGACATTTCTGATTCTGAGGCCTTCTGGTGCCCTGAAAGGACACCAGAAGCCTTCGATCCTCGTTTCTCGATCTCGGTGGTCAGTCTTTCGAAATCGAGTGGTGCGGATAAAATGCGCGTAACTCCCTCGTTACATGTCGGATTGGGTAGATTTTTACTTCATTGGAAAGGCGAGTCAGTGCTCTTCGAAATTCTTCAGGAAACGTCGCATTCCGAGGCCGTTTGGGCCTCCAAAAGTGGGATGAGAGTAAATGGTGCGGAATTTTCCCGACGTGCCCTGTTCCCAGAAAAATGCTCATAACTCCCTCACTGGAGGTCGGATCTGGACGATTTTTACGTCGTTGGAAAGCTTACTCGAGGAGCTTTCAAAACGGATCAGGACATTTCTGATTCTGAGGCCGTCTGGTGCCCCGAAAGGACACCGGAAGCCTTCGATCCTCGTTTCTCGATCTCGGTGGTCAGTCTTTCGAAATCGCGTGGTGCGGATAAAATGCGCGTAACTCCCTCGTTACATGTCGGATTGGGTAGATTTTTACTTCATTGGAAAGGCGAGTCAGTGCTCTTCGAAATCCTTCAGGAAGCGTCGCATTCCGAGGCCGTTTGGGCCTCCAAAAGTGGGGCGAGAGTAAATGGTGTGGAATTTTCCCGACGTGCCCTGTTCCCAGAAAAATGCTCATAACTCCCTCACCGGAGGTCGGATCTGGACGATTTTTACGTCGTTGGAAAGCTTACTCGAGGAGCTTTCAAAACGGATCAGGACATTTCTGATTCCGAGGCCGTCTGGTGCCCCGAAAGGACACCGGAAGCCTTCGATCCTCGTTTCTCGATCTCGGTGGTCGGTCTTTCGAAATCGCGTGGTGCGGATAAAATGCGCGTAACTCCCTCCTTACATGTCGGATTGGGTAGATTTTTACTTCATTGGAAAGGCGAGTCAGTGCTCTTCGAAATCCTTCAGGAAGCGTCGCATTCCGAGGCCGTTTGGGCCTCCAAAAGTGGGACGAGAGTAAATGGTGTGGAATTTTCCCGACGTGCCCTGTTCCCAGAAAAACGCTCATAACTCCCTCACCGGAGGTCGGATCTGGACGATTTTTACGTCGTTGGAAAGCTTACTCGAGGAGCTTTCAAAACGGATCAGGACATTTCTGATTCCGAGGCCGTCTGGTGCCCCGAAAGGACACCGGAAGCCTTCGATCCTCGTTTCTCGATCTCGGTGGTCGGTCTTTCGAAATCGCGTGGTGCGGATAAAATGCGCGTAACTCCCTCGTTACATGTCGGATTGGGTAGATTTTTACTTCATTGGAAAGCCGAGTCAGTGCTCTTCGAAATCCTTCAGGAAGCGTCGCATTCCGAGGCCGTTTGGGCCTCCAAAAGTGGGACGAGAGTAAATGGTGCGGAATTTTCCCGACGTGCCCTGTTCCCAGAAAAACGCTCATAACTCCCTCACCGGAGGTCGGATCTGGACGATTTTTACGTCGTTGGAAAGCTTACTCGAGGAGCTTTCAAAACGGATGAGGACATTTCTGATTCTGAGGTCGTCTGGTGCCCCGAAAGGACACCGGAAACCTTCGATCCTCGTTTCTCGATCTCGGTGGTCGGTCTTTCGAAATCGCGTGGTGCGGATAAAACGCGCGTAACTCCCTCGTTACATGTCGGATTGGGTCGATTTTTACTTCATTGGAAAGGCGAGTCAGTGCTCTTCGAAATCCTTCAGGAAGCGTCGCATTCCGAGGCCGTTTGGGCCTCCAAAAGTGGGGCGAGAGTAAATGGTGCGGAATTTTCCCGACGTGCCCTGTTCCCAGAAAAACGCTCATAACTCCCTCACCGGAGGTCGGATCTGGACGATTTTTACGTCGTTGGAAAGCTTACTCGAGGAGCTTTCAAAACGGATCAGGAAATTTCTGATTCTGAGGCCTTCTGGTGCCCTGAAAGGACACCGGAAGCCTTCGATCCTTGTTTCTCGATCTCGGTGGTCGGTCTTTCGAAATCGCGTGGTGCAGATAAAACGCGCGTAACTCCCTCGTTACATGTCGGATTGGGTCGATTTTTACTTCATTGGAAAGGCGAGTCAGTGCTCTTCGAAATCCTTCAGGAAGCGTCGCATTCCGAGGCCGTTTGGGCCTCCAAAAGTGGGGCGAGAGTAAATGGTGTGGAATTTTCCCGACGTGTCCTGTTCCCAGAAAAATGCTCATAACTCCCTCACCGGAGGTCGGATCTGGACGATTTTTACGTCGTTGGAAAGCTTACTCGAGGAGCTTTCAAAACGGATCAGGACATTTCTGATTCTGAGGCCGTCTGGTGCCCCGAAAGGACACCGGAAGCCTTTGATCCTCGTTTCTCGATCTCGGTGGTCCGTCTTTCGAAATCGCGTGGTGCGGATAAAATGCGCGTAACTCCCTCGTTACATGTCAGATTGGGTAGATTTTTACTTCATTGGAAAGGCGAGTCAGTGCTCTTCGAAATCCTTCAGGAAGCGTCGCATTCCGAGGCCGTTTTGGCCTCCAAAAGTGGGACGAGAGTAAATGGTGCGGAATTTTCCCGACGTGCCCTGTTCCCAGAAAAACGCTCATAACTCCCTCACCGGAGGTCGGATCTGGACGATTTTTACGTCGTTGGAAAGCTTACTCGAGGAGCTTTCAAAACGGATGAGGAAATTTCTGATTCTGAGGTCGTCTGGTGCCCCGAAAGGACACCGGAAGCCTTCGATCCTCGTTTCTCGATCTCGGTGGTCGGTCTTTCGAAATCGCGTGGTGCGGATAAAACGCGCGTAACTCCCTCGTTACATGTCAGATTGGGTCGATTTTTACTTCATTGGAAAGGCGAGTCAGTGCTCTTCGAAATCCTTCAGGAAGCGTCGCATTCCGAGGCCGTTTGGGCCTCCAAAAGTGGGGCGAGAGTAAATGGTGCGGAATTTTCCCGACGTGCCCTGTTCCCAGAAAAACGCTCATAACTCCCTCACCGGAGGTCAGATCTGGACGATTTTTACGTCGTTGGAAAGCTTACTCGAGGAGCTTTCAAAACGGATCAGGAAATTTCTGATTCTGAGGCCTTCTGGTGCCCTGAAAGGACACCGGAAGCCTTCGATCCTCGTTTCTCGATCTCGGTGGTCGGTCTTTCGAAATCGCGTGGTGCAGATAAAACGCGCGTAACTCCCTCGTTACATGTCGGATTGGGTCGATTTTTACTTCATTGGAAAGGCGAGTCAGTGCTCTTCGAAATCCTTCAGGAAGCGTCGCATTCCGAGGCCGTTTGGGCCTCCAAAAGTGGGGCGAGAGTAAATGGTGTGGAATTTTCCCGACGTGCCCTGTTCCCAGAAAAATGCTCATAACTCCCTCACCGGAGGTCGGATCTGGACGATTTTTACGTCGTTGGAAAGCTTACTCGAGGAGCTTTCAAAACGGATCAGGACATTTCTGATTCTGAGGCCTTCTAGTGCCCCGAAAGGACACCGGAAGCCTTTGATCCTCGTTTCTCGATCTCGGTGGTCCGTCTTTCAAAATCGCGTGGTGCGGATAAAATGCGCGTAACTCCCTCGTTACATGTCAGATTGGGTAGATTTTTACTTCATTGGAAAGCCGAGTCAGTGCTCTTCGAAATCCTTCAGGAAGCGTCGCATTCCGAGGCCGTTTGGGCCTCCAAAAGTGGGACGAGAGTAAATGGTGCGGAATTTTCCCGACGTGCCCTGTTCCCAGAAAAACGCTCATAACTCCCTCACCGGAGGTCGGATCTGGACGATTTTTACGTCGTTGGAAAGCTTACTCGAGGAGCTTTCAAAACGGTTGAGGACATTTTTGATTCTGAGGTCGTCTGGTGCCCCGAAAGGACACCGGAAGCCTTCGATCCTCGTTTCTCGATCTCGGGGGTCGGTCTTTCGAAATCGCGTGGTGCGGATAAAACGCGCGTAACTCCCTCGTTACATGTCGGATTGGGTCGATTTTTACTTCATTGGAAAGGCGAGTCAGTGCTCTTCGAAATCCTTCAGGAAGCGTCGCATTCCGAGGCCGTTTGGGCCTCCAAAAGTGGGGCGAGAGTAAATGGTACGGAATTTTCCCGACGTGCCCTGTTCCCAGAAAAATGCTCATAACTCCCTCACCGGAGGTCGGATCTGGACGATTTTTACGTCGTTGGAAAGCTTACTCGAGGAGCTTTCAAAATAGATCAGGACATTTCTGATTCCGAGGCCATCTGGTACCCCAAAAGGACACCGGAAGCCTTCGATCCTCGTTTCTCGATCTCGGTGGTCGGTCTTTCGAAATCGCGTGGTGCGGATAAAACGCGCGTAACTCCCTCGTTATATGTCGGATTGGGTTGATTTTTACTTCATTGGAAAGGCGAGTCAGTGCTCTTCGAAATCCTTCAGGAAGCGTCGCATTCCGAGGCCGTTTGGGCCTCCAAAAGTGGGGCGAGAGTAAATGGTGCGGAATTTTCCCGACGTGCCCTGTTCCCAGAAAAACGCTCATAACTCCCTCACCGGAGGTCGGATCTGGACGATTTTTACGTCGTTGGAAAGCTTACTCGAGGAGCTTTCAAAACGGATCAGGACATTTCTGATTCTGAGGCCTTCTGGTGCCCTGAAAGGACACCGGAAGCCTTCGATCCTCGTTTCTCGATCTCGGTGGTCGGTCTTTCGAAATCGCGTGGTGCGGATAAAACGCGCGTAACTCCCTCGTTACATGTCGGATTGGGTCGATTTTTACTTCATTGGAAAGGCGAGTCAGTGCTCTTCGAAATCCTTCAGGAAGCGTCGCATTCCGAGGCCGTTTGGGCCTCCAAAAGTGGGGCGAGAGTAAATGGTGTGGAATTTTCCCGACGTGCCCTGTTCCCAGAAAAATGCTCATAACTCCCTCACTGGAGGTCGGATCTGGACGATTTTTACGTCGTTGGAAAGCTTACTCGAGGAGCTTTCAAAACGGATCAGGACATTTCTCATTCTGAGGCCGTCTGGTGCCCCGAAAGGACACCGGAAGCCTTCGATCCTCGTTTCTCGATCTCGGTGGTCGGTCTTTCGAAATCGCGTGGTGCGGATAAAACGCGCGTAACTCCCTCGTTACATGTCGGATTGGGTCGATTTTTACTTCATTGGAAAGGCGAGTCAGTGCTCTTCGAAATCCTTCAGGAAGCGTCGCATTCCGAGGCCGTTTGGGCCTCCAAAAGTGGGGCGAGAGTAAATGGTGTGGAATTTTCCCGACGTGCCCTGTTCCCAGAAAAATGCTCATAACTCCCTCACTGGAGGTCGGATCTGGACGATTTTTACGTCGTTGGAAAGCTTACTCGAGGAGCTTTCAAAACGGATCAGGACATTTCTCATTCTGAGGCCGTCTGGTGCCCCGAAAGGACACCGGAAGCCTTCGATCCTCGTTTCTCGATCTCGGTGGTCAGTCTTTCGAAATCGCGTGGTGCGGATAAAATGCGCGTAACTCCCTCGTTACATGTCGGATTGGGTAGATTTTTACTTCATTGGAAAGGCGAGTCAGTGCTCTTCGAAATCCTTCAGGAAGCGTCGCATTCCGAGGCCGTTTGGGCCTCCAAAAGTGGGGCGAGAGTAAATGGTGTGGAATTTTCCCGACGTGCCCTGTTCCCAGAAAAATGCTCATAACTCCCTCACCGGAGGTCGGATCTGGACGATTTTTACGTCGTTGGAAAGCTTACTCGAGGAGCTTTCAAAACGGATCAGGACATTTCTGATTCTGAGGCCGTCTGGTGCCCCGAAAGGACACCGGAAGCCTTCGATCCTCGTTTCTCGATCTCGGTGGTCAGTCTTTCGAAATCGCGTGGTGCGGATAAAATGCACGTAACTCCCTCGTTACATGTCGGATTGGGTAGATTTTTACTTCATTGGAAAGGCGAGTCAATGCTCTTCGAAATCCTTCAGGAAGCGTCGCATTCCGAGGCCGTTTGGGCCTCCAAAAGTGGGACGAGAGTAAATGGTGCGGAATTTTCCCGACATGCCCTGTTCCCAGAAAAACGCTCATAACTCCCTCACTGGAGGTCGGATCTGGACGATTTTTACGTCGTTGGAAAGCTTACTCGAGGAACTTTCAAAACGGATCAGGACATTTCTGATTCCGAGGCCGTCTGGTGCCCCGAAAGGACACCGGAAGCCTTCGATCCTCGTTTCTCGATCTCGGTGGTCGGTCTTTCGAAATCGCGTGGTGCGGATAAAACGCGCGTAACTCCCTCGTTACATGTCGGATTGGCTCGATTTTTACTTCATTGGAAAGGCAAGTCAGTGCTCTTCGAAATCCTTCAGGAAGCGTCGCATTCTGAGGCCGTTTGGGCCTCCAAAAGTGGGGCAAGAGTAAATGGTGCGGAATTTTCCCGACGTGCCCTATTCCCAGAAAAACGCTCATAACTCCCTCACCGGAGGTCGGATCTGGACGATTTTTACGTCGTTGGAAAGCTTACTCGAGGAGCTTTCAAAACGGATCAGGACATTTCTGATTCTGAGGCCTTCTGGTGCCCTGAAAGGACACCGGAAGCCTTCGATCCTCGTTTCTCGATCTCGGTGGTCGGTCTTTCGAAATCGCGTGGTGCGGATAAAACGCGCGTAACTCCCTCGTTACATGTCGGATTGGGTCGATTTTTACTTCATTGGAAAGGCGAGTCAGTGCTCTTCGAAATCCTTCAGGAAGCGTCGCATTCCGAGGCCGTTTGGGCCTCCAAAAGTGGGGCGAGAGTAAATGGTGTGGAATTTTCCCGACGTGCCCTGTTCCCAGAAAAATGCTCATAACTCCCTCACGGGAGGTCGGATCTGGACGATTTTTACGTCGTTGGAAAGCTTACTCGAGGAGCTTTCAAAACGGATCAGGACATTTCTAATTCTGAGGCCGTCTGGTGCCCCGAAAGGACACCGGAAGCCTTCGATCCTCATTTCTCGATCTCGGTGGTCGGTCTTTCGAAATCGCGTGGTGCGGATAAAACGCGCGTAACTCCCTCGTTACATGTCGGATTGGGTCGATTTTTACTTCATTGGAAAGGCGAGTCAGTGCTCTTCGAAATCCTTCAGGAAGCGTCGCATTCCGAGGCCGTTTGGGCCTCCAAAAGTGGGGTGAGAGTAAATTGTGCGGAATTTTCCCGACGTGCCCTGTTCCCAGAAAAACGCTCATAACTCCCTCACCGGAGGTCGGATCTGGACGATTTTTACGTCGTTGGAAAGCTTACTCGAGGAGCTTTCAAAACGGATCAGGACATTTCTGATTCTGAGGCCTTCTGGTGCCCTGAAAGGACACCAGAAGCCTTCGATCCTCGTTTCTCGATCTCGGTGGTCGGTCTTTCGAAATCGCGTGGTGCAGATAAAACGCGCGTAACTCCCTCGTTACATGTCGGATTGGGTCGATTTTTACTTCATTGGAAAGGCGAGTCAGTGCTCTTCGAAATCCTTCAGGAAGCGTCGCATTCCGAGGCCGTTTGGGCCTCCAAAAGTGGGGCGAGAGTAAATGGTGTGGAATTTTCCCGACGTGCCCTGTTCCCAGAAAAACGCTCATAACTCCCTCACCGGAGGTCGGATCTGGACGATTTTTACGTCGTTGGAAAGCTTACTCGAGGAGCTTTCAAAACGGATCAGGACATTTCTGATTCTGAGGCCGTCTGGTGCCCCGAAAGGACACCGGAAGCCTTCGATCCTCGTTTCTCGATCTCGGTGGTCCGTCTTTCGAAATCGCGTGGTGCGGATAAAATGCGCGTAACTCCCTCGTTACATGTCGGATTGGGTAGATTTTTACTTCATTGGAAAGGCGAGTCAGTGCTCTTCGAAATCCTTCAGGAAGCGTCGCATTCCGAGGCCGTTTGGGCCTCCAAAAGTGGGACGAGAGTAAATGGTGCGGAATTTTCCCGACGTGCCCTGTTCCCAGAAAAATGCTCATAACTCCCTCACCGGAGGTCGGATCTGGACGATTTTTACGTCGTTGGAAAGCTTACTCGAGGAGCTTTCAAAACGGTTGAGGACATTTTTGATTCTGAGGTCGTCTGGTGCCCCGAAAGGACACCGGAAGGCTTCGATCCTGGTTTCTCGATCTCGGTGGTCGGTCTTTCGAAATCGCGTGGTGCGGATAAAACGCGCGTAACTCCCTCGTTACATGTCGGATTGGGTCGATTTTTACTTCATTGGAAAGGCGAGTCAGTGCTCTTCGAAATCCTTCAGGAAGCGTCGTATTCCGAGGCCGTTTGGGCCTCCAAAAGTGGGGCGAGAGTAAATGGTATGAAATTTTCCCGACGTGCCCTGTTCCCAGAAAAATGCTCATAACTCCCTCACCGGAGGTCGGATCTGGACGATTTTTACGTCGTTGGAAAGCTTACTCGAGGAGCTTTCAAAATGGATCAGGACATTTCTGATTCCGAGGCCATCTGGTACCCCGAAAGGACACCGGAAGCCTTCGATCCTCGTTTCTCGATCTCGGTGGTCGGTCTTTCGAAATCGCGTGGTGCGGATAAAACGCGCGTAACTCCCTCGTTACATGTCGGATTGGGTTGATTTTTACTTCATTGGAAAGGCGAGTCAGTGCTCTTCGAAATCCTTCAGGAAGCGTCGCATTCCGAGGCCGTTTGGGCCTCCAAAAGTGGGGCGAGAGTAAATGGTGCGGAATTTTCCCGACGTGCCCTGTTCCCAGAAAAACGCTCATAACTCCCTCACCGGAGGTCGGATCTGGACGATTTTTACGTCGTTGGAAAGCTTACTCGAGGAGCTTGCAAAACGGATCAGGACATTTCTGATTCTGAGGCCTTCTGGTGCCCTGAAAGGACACCGGAAGCCTTCGATCCTCGTTTCTCGATCTCGGTGGTCGGTCTTTCGAAATCGCGTGGTGCGGATAAAACGCGCGTAACTCCCTCGTTACATGTCGGATTGGGTCGATTTTTACTTCATTGGAAAGGCGAGTCAGTGCTCTTCGAAATCCTTCAGGAAGCGTCGCATTCCGAGGCCGTTTGGGCCTCCAAAAGTGGGGCGAGAGTAAATGGTGTGGAATTTTCCCGACGTGCCCTGTTCCCAGAAAAATGCTCATAACTCCCTCACTGGAGGTCGGATCTGGACGATTTTTACGTCGTTGGAAAGCTTACTCGAGGAGCTTTCAAAACGGATCAGGACATTTCTAATTCTGAGGCCGTCTGGTGCCCCGAAAGGACACCGGAAGCCTTCGATCCTCGTTTCTCGATCTCGGTGGTCAGTCTTTCGAAATCGCGTGGTGCGGATAAAATGCGCGTAACTCCCTCGTTACATGTCGGATTGGGTAGATTTTTACTTCATTGGAAAGGCGAGTCAGTGCTCTTCGAAATCCTTCAGGAAGCGTCGCATTCCGAGGCCGTTTGGGCCTCCAAAAGTGGGGCGAGAGTAAATGGTGTGGAATTTTCCCGACGTGCCCTGTTCCCAGAAAAATGCTCATAACTCCCTCACCGGAGGTCGGATCTGGACGATTTTTACGTCGTTGGAAAGCTTACTCGAGGAGCTTTCAAAATGGATCAGGACATTTCTGATTCCGAGGCCATCTGGTACCCCGAAAGGACACCGGAAGCCTTCGATCCTCGTTTCTCGATCTCGGTGGTCGGTCTTTCGAAATCGCGTGGTGCGGATAAAACGCGCGTAACTCCCTCGTTACATGTCGGATTGGGTTGATTTTTACTTCATTGGAAAGGCGAGTCAGTGCTCTTCGAAATCCTTCAGGAAGCGTCGCATTCCGAGGCCGTTTGGGCCTCCAAAAGTGGGGCGAGAGTAAATGGTGTGGAATTTTCCCGACGTGCCCTGTTCCCAGAAAAATGCTCATAACTCCCTCACCGGAGGTCGGATCTGGACGATTTTTACGTCGTTGGAAAGCTTACTCGAGGAGCTTTCAAAATGGATCAGGACATTTCTGATTCTGAGGCCGTCTGGTGCCCCGAAAGGACACCGGAAGCCTTCGATCCTCGTTTCTCGATCTCGGTGGTCAGTCTTTCGAAATCGCGTGGTGCGGATAAAATGCGCGTAACTCCCTCGTTACATGTCAGATTGGGTAGATTTTTACTTCATTGGAAAGGCGAGTCAGTGCTCTTCGAAATCCTTCAGGAAGCGTCGCATTCCGAGGCCGTTTGGGCCTCCAAAAGTGGGGCGAGAGTAAATGGTGTGGAATTTTCCCGACGTGCCCTGTTCCCAGAAAAATGCTCATAACTCCCTCACTGGAGGTCGGATCTGGACGATTTTTACGTCGTTGGAAAGCTTACTCGAGGAGCTTTCAAAACGGATCAGGACATTTCTAATTCTGAGGCCGTCTGGTGCCCCGAAAGGACACCGGAAGCCTTCGATCCTCGTTTCTCGATCTCGGTGGTCAGTCTTTCGAAATCGCGTGGTGCGGATAAAATGCGCGTAACTCCCTCGTTACATGTCGGATTGGGTAGATTTTTACTTCATTGGAAAGGCGAGTCAGTGCTCTTCGAAATCCTTGAGGAAGCGTCGCATTCCGAGGCCGTTTGGGCCTCCAAAAGTGGGACGAGAGTAAATGGTGCGGAATTTTCCCGACGTGCCCTGTTCCCAGAAAAACGCTCATAACTCCCTCACCGGAGGTCGGATCTGGACGATTTTTACGTCGTTGGAAAGCTTACTCGAGGAGCTTTCAAAACGGATGAGGACATTTCTGATTCTGAGGCCTTCTGGTGCCCTGAAAGGACACCGGAAGCCTTCGATCCTCGTTTCTCGATCTCGGTGGTCGGTCTTTCGAAATCGCGTGGTGCGGATAAAACGCGCGTAACTCCCTCGTTACATGTCGGATTGGGTCGATTTTTACTTCATTGGAAAGGCGAGTCAGTGCTCTTCGAAATCCTTCAGGAAGCGTCGCATTCCGAGGCCGTTTGGGCCTCCAAAAGTGGGGCGAGAGTAAATGGTGCGGAATTTTCCCGACGTGCCCTGTTCCAAGAAAAACGCTCATAACTCCCTCACCGGAGGTCGGATCTGGACGATTTTTACGTCGTTGGAAAGCTTACTCGAGGAGCTTTCAAAAAGGATGAGGACATTTCTGATTCTGAGGTCGTCTGGTGCCCCGAAAGGACACCGGAAGGCTTCGATCCTCGTTTCTCGATCTCGGTGGTCGGTCTTTCGAAATCGCGTGGTGCGGATAAAACGCGCGTAACTCCCTCGTTACATGTCGGATTGGGTCGATTTTTACTTCATTGGAAAGGCGAGTCAGTGCTCTTCGAAATCCTTCAGGAAGCGTCGCATTCCGAGGCCGTTTGGGCCTCCAAAAGTGGGGCGAGAGTAAATGGTGTGGAATTTTCCCGACGTGCCCTGTTCCCAGAAAAATGCTCATAACTCCCTCACCGGAGGTCGGATCTGGACGATTTTTATGTCGTTGGAAAGCTTACTCGAGGAGCTTTCAAAAAGGATGAGGACATTTCTGATTCTGAGGTCGTCTGGTGCCCCGAAAGGACACCGGAAGGCTTCGATCCTCGTTTCTCGATCTCGGTGGTCGGTCTTTCGAAATCGCGTGGTGCGGATAAAACGCGCGTAACTCCCTCGTTACATGTCGGATTGGGTCGATTTTTACTTCATTGGAAAGGCGAGTCAGTGCTCTTCGAAATCCTTCAGGAAGCGTCGCATTCCGAGGCCGTTTGGGCCTCCAAAAGTGGGGCGAGAGTAAATGGTGTGGAATTTTCCCGACGTGCCCTGTTCCCAGAAAAATGCTCATAACTCCCTCACCGGAGGTCGGATCTGGACGATTTTTACGTCGTTGGAAAGCTTACTCGAGGAGCTTTCAAAACGGTTGAGGACATTTCTGATTCCGAGGCCGTCTGGTGCCCCGAAAGGACACCGGAAGCCTTCGATCCTTGTTTCTCGATCTCGGTGGTCGGTCTTTCAAAATCGCGTGGTGCGGATAAAATGCGCGTAACTCCCTCATTACATGTCGGATTGGGTAGATTTTTACTTCATTGGAAAGGCGAGTCAGTGCTCTTCGAAATCCTTCAGGAAGCGTCGCATTCCGAGGCCGTTTGGGCCTCCAAAAGTGGGGCGAGAGTAAATGGTGTGGAATTTTCCCGACGTGCCCTGTTCCCAGAAAAATGCTCATAACTCCCTCACCGGAGGTCGGATCTGGACGATTTTTACGTCGTTGGAAAGCTTACTCGAGGAGCTTTCAAAACGGATCAGGACATTTCTGATTCTGAGGCCTTCTGGTGCCCTGAAAGGACACCGGAAGCCTTCGATCCTCGTTTCTCGATCTCGGTGGTCGGTCTTTCGAAATCGCGTGGTGCGGATAAAACGCGCGTAACTCCCTCGTTACATGTCGGATTGGGTCGATTTTTACTTCATTGGAAAGGCGAGTCAGTGCTCTTCGAAATCCTTCAGGAAGCGTCGCATTCTGAGGCCGTTTGGGCCTCCAAAAGTGGGGCGAGAGTAAATGGTGCGGAATTTTCCCGACGTGCCCTGTTCCCAGAAAAATGCTCATAACTCCCTCACCGGAGGTCGGATCTGGACGATTTTAACGTCGTTGGAAAGCTTACTCGAGGAGCTTTCAAAACGGATCAGGACATTTCTGATTCCGAGGCCGTCTGGTGCCCCGAAAGGACACCGGAAGCCTTCGATCCTCGTTTCTCGATCTCGGTGGTCGGTCTTTCGAAATCGCGTGGTGCGGATAAAATACGCGTAACTCCCTCATTACATGTCGGATTGGGTAGATTTTTACTTCATTGGAAAGGCGAGTCAGTGCTCTTCGAAATCCTTCAGGAAGCGTCGCATTCCGAGGCCGTTTGGGCCTCCAAAAGTGGGACGAGAGTAAATGGTGCGGAATTTTCCTGACGTGCCCTGTTCCCAGAAAAATGCTCATAACTCCCTCACCGGAGGTCGGATCTGGACGATTTTTACGTCGTAGGAAAGCTTACTCGAGGAACTTTCAAAACGGATCAGGACATTTCTGATTCTGAGGTCGTCTGGTGCCCCGAAAGGACACCGGAAGGCTTCGATCCTCGTTTCTCGATCTCGGTGGTCGGTCTTTCGAAATCGCGTGGTGCGGATAAAACGCGCGTAACTCCCTCGTTACATGTCGGATTGGGTCGATTTTTACTTCATTGGAAAGGCGAGTCAGTGCTCTTCGAAATCCTTCAGGAAGCGTCGCATTCCGAGGCCGTTTGGGCCTCCAAAAGTGGGGCGAGAGTAAATGGTGTGGAATTTTCCCGACATGCCCTGTTCCCAGAAAAACGCTCATAACTCCCTCACCGGAGGTCGGATCTGGACGATTTTTACGTCGTTGGAAAGCTTACTCGAGGAGCTTTCAAAACGGATCAGGACATTTCTAATTCTGAGGCCGTCTGGTGCCCCGAAAGGACACCGGAAGCCTTCGATCCTCGTTTCTCGATCTCGGTGGTCAGTCTTTCG
The DNA here is from genome assembly GCA_037074715.1 of Magnolia kwangsiensis. NCBI lineage: Eukaryota > Viridiplantae > Streptophyta > Magnoliopsida > Magnoliales > Magnoliaceae > Magnolia > Magnolia kwangsiensis. The sequence continues at coordinate 869,464 of CM073583.1, forward strand.
AAATCGCGTGGTGCGGATAAAATGCGCGTAACTCCCTCGTTACATGTCGGATTGGGTAGATTTTTACTTCATTGGAAAGGCGAGTCAGTGCTCTTCGAAATCCTTGAGGAAGCGTCGCATTCCGAGGCCGTTTGGGCCTCTAAAAGTGGGGCGAGAGTAAATGGTGTGGAATTTTCCCGACGTGCCCTGTTCCCAGAAAAATGCTCATAACTCCCTCACCGGAGGTCGGATCTGGACGATTTTTACGTCGTTGGAAAGCTTACTCGAGGAGCTTTCAAAACGGATCAGGACATTTCTGATTCCGAGGCCGTCTGGTGCCCCGAAAAGACACCGGAAGCCTTCGATCCTCGTTTCTCGATCTCGGTGGTCGGTCTTTCGAAATCGCGTGGTGCGGATAAAATGCGCGTAACTCCCTCGTTACATGTCGGATTGGGTAGATTTTTACTTCATTGGAAAGGCGAGTCAGTGCTCTTCGAAATCCTTCAGGAAGCGTCGCATTCCGAGGCCGTTTGGGCCTCCAAAAGTGGGACGAGAGTAAATGGTGCGGAATTTTCCCGACGTGCCCTGTTCCCAGAAAAATGCTCATAACTCCCTCACCGGAGGTCGGATCTGGACGATTTTTACGTCGTTGGAAAGCTTACTCGAGGAGCTTTCAAAACGGATGAGGACATTTCTGATTCTGAGGTCGTCTGGTGCCCCGAAAGGACACCGGAAGGCTTCGATCCTCGTTTCTCGATCTCGGTGGTCGGTCTTTCGAAATCGCGTGGTGCGGATAAAACGCGCGTAACTCCCTCGTTACATGTCGGATTGGGTCGATTTTTACTTCATTGGAAAGGCGAGTCAGTGCTCTTCGAAATCCTTCAGGAAGCGTCGCATTCCGAGGCCGTTTGGGCCTCCAAAAGTGGGGCGTGAGTAAATGGTGCGGAATTTTCCCGACGTGCCCTGTTCCCAGAAAAACGCTCATAACTCCCTCACCGGAGGTCGGATCTGGACGATTTTTACGTCGTTGGAAAGCTTACTCGAGGAGCTTTCAAAACGGATCAGGACATTTCTGATTCCGAGGCCGTCTGGTGCCCCGAAAAGACACCGGAAGCCTTCGATCCTCGTTTCTCGATCTCGGTGGTCGGTCTTTCGAAATCGCGTGGTGCGGATAAAATGCGCGTAACTCCCTCGTTACATGTCGGATTGGGTAGATTTTTACTTCATTGGAAAGGCGAGTCAGTGCTCTTCGAAATCCTTCAGGAAGCGTCGCATTCCGAGGCCGTTTGGGCCTCCAAAAGTGGGACGAGAGTAAATGGTGCGGAATTTTCCCGACGTGCCCTGTTCCCAGAAAAATGCTCATAACTCCCTCACCGGAGGTCGGATCTGGACGATTTTTACGTCGTTGGAAAGCTTACTCGAGGAGCTTTCAAAACGGATGAGGACATTTCTGATTCTGAGGTCGTCTGGTGCCCCGAAAGGACACCGGAAGCCTTCGATCCTCGTTTCTCGATCTCGGTGGTCGGTCTTTCGAAATCGCGTGGTGCGGATAAAACGCGCGTAACTCCCTCGTTACATGTCGGATTGGGTCGATTTTTACTTCATTGGAAAGGCGAGTCAGTGCTCTTCGAAATCCTTCAGGAAGCGTCGCATTCCGAGGCCGTTTGGGCCTCCAAAAGTGGGGCGTGAGTAAATGGTGCGGAATTTTCCCGACGTGCCCTGTTCCCAGAAAAACGCTCATAACTCCCTCACCGGAGGTCGGATCTGGACGATTTTTACGTCGTTGGAAAGCTTACTCGAGGAGCTTTCAAAACGGATCAGGACATTTCTGATTCTGAGGCCGTCTGGTGCCCCGAAAGGACACCGGAAGCCTTCGATCCTCGTTTCTCGATCTCGGTGGTCAGTCTTTTGAAATCGCGTGGTGCGGATAAAATGCGCGTAACTCCCTCGTTACATGTCGGATTGGGTAGATTTTTACTTCATTGGAAAGGCGAGTCAGTGCTCTTCGAAATCCTTCAGGAAGCGTCGCATTCCGAGGCCGTTTGGGCCTCCAAAAGTGGGGCGAGAGTAAATGGTGTGGAATTTTCCCGACGTGCCCTGTTCCCAGAAAAATGCTCATAACTCCCTCACCGGAGGTCGGATCTGGACGATTTTTACGTCGTTGGAAAGCTTACTCGAGGAGCTTTCAAAACGGATCAGGACATTTCTGATTCTGAGGCCGTCTGGTGCCCCGAAAGGACACCGGAAGCCTTCGATCCTCGTTTCTCGATCTCGGTGGTCAGTCTTTCGAAATCGCGTGGTGCGGATAAAATGCGCGTAACTCCCTCGTTACATGTCGGATTGGGTAGATTTTTACTTCATTGGAAAGGCGAGTCAGTGCTCTTCGAAATCCTTCAGGAAGCGTCGCATTCCGAGGCCGTTTGGGCCTCCAAAAGTGGGATGAGAGTAAATGGTGCGGAATTTTCCCGACGTGCCCTGTTCCCAGAAAAACGCTCATAACTCCCTCACCGGAGGTCGGATCTGGACGATTTTTACGTCGTTGGAAAGCTTACTCGAGGAGCTTTCAAAACGGATGAGGACATTTCTGATTCTGAGGCCTTCTAGTGCCCTGAAAGGACACCGGAAGCCTTCGATCCTCGTTTCTCGATCTCGGTGGTCGGTCTTTCGAAATCGCGTGGTGCGGATAAAACGCGCGTAACTCCCTCGTTACATGTCGGATTGGGTCGATTTTTACTTCATTGGAAAGGCGAGTCAGTGCTCTTCGAAATCCTTCAGGAAGCGTCGCATTCCGAGGCCGTTTGGGCCTCCAAAAGTGGGGCAAGAGTAAATGGTGTGGAATTTTCCCGACGTGCCCTGTTCCCAGAAAAATGCTCATAACTCCCTCACCGGAGGTCGGATCTGGACGATTTTTACGTCGTTGGAAAGCTTACTCGAGGAGCTTTCAAAACGGATCAGGACATTTCTGATTCTGAGGCCGTTTGGTGCCCCGAAAGGACACCGGAAGCCTTCGATCCTTGTTTCTTGATCTCGGTGGTCGGTCTTTCGAAATCGCGTGGTGCGGATAAAATGCGCGTAACTAACTCATTACATGTCGGATTGGGTAGATTTTTACTTCATTGGAAAGGCGAGTCAGTGCTCTTCGAAATCCTTCAGGAAGCGTCGCATTCCGAGGCCGTTTGGGCCTCCAAAAGTGGGACGAGAGTAAATGGTGCGGAATTTTCCCGACGTGCCCTGTTCCCAGAAAAATGCTCATAACTCCCTCACCGGAGGTCGGATCTGGACGATTTTTACGTCGTTGGAAAGCTTACTCGAGGAGCTTTCAAAACGGATCAGGACATTTCTGATTCCGAGGCCGTCTGGTGCCCTGAAAGGACACCGAAACCCTTCGATCCTCGTTTCTCGATCTCGGTGGTCGGTCTTTCAAAATCTCGTGGTGCGGATAAAACGCGCGTAACTCCCTCGTTACATGTCGGATTGGGTCGATTTTTACTTCATTGGAAAGGCGAGTCAGTGCTCTTCGAAATCCTTCACGAAGCGTCGCATTCCGAGGCCGTTTGGGCCTCCAAAAGTGGGGCGAGAGTAAATGGTGTGGAATTTTCCCGACGTGCCCTGTTCCCAGAAAAATGCTCATAACTCCCTCACCGGAGGTCGGATCTGGACGATTTTTACGTCGTTGGAAAGCTTACTCGAGGAGCTTTCAAAACGGATCAGGACATTTCTGATTCCGAGGCCTTCTGGTGCCCCGAAAGGACACCAGAAGCCTTCGATCCTCGTTTCTCGATCTCGGTGGTCGGTCTTTCGAAATCGCGTGGTGCGGATAAAATGCGCGTAACTCCCTCGTTACATGTCGGATTGGGTAGATTTTTACTTCATTGGAAAGCCGAGTCAGTGCTCTTCGAAATCCTTCAGGAAGCGTCGCATTCCGAGGCCGTTTGGGCCTCCAAAAGTGGGACGAGAGTAAATGGTGCGGAATTTTCCCGACGTGCCCTGTTCCCAGAAAAATGCTCATAACTCCCTCACCGGAGGTCGGATCTGGACGATTTTTACGTCGTTGGAAAGCTTACTCGAGGAGCTTTCAAAACGGATCAGGACATTTCTGATTCCGAGGCCGTCTGGTGCCCCGAAAGGACACCGGAAGCCTTCGATCCTCGTTTCTCGATCTCGGTGGTCGGTCTTTCGAAATCGCGTGGTGCGGATAAAATACGCGTAACTCCCTCATTACATGTCGGATTGGGTAGATTTTTACTTCATTGGAAAGGCGAGTCAGTGCTCTTCGAAATCCTTCAGGAAGCGTCGCATTCCGAGGCCGTTTGGGCCTCCAAAAGTGGGACGAGAGTAAATGGTGCGGAATTTTCCTGACGTGCCCTGTTCCCAGAAAAATGCTCATAACTCCCTCACCGGAGGTCGGATCTGGACGATTTTTACGTCGTAGGAAAGCTTACTCGAGGAACTTTCAAAACGGATCAGGACATTTCTGATTCTGAGGTCGTCTGGTGCCCCGAAAGGACACCGGAAGGCTTCGATCCTCGTTTCTCGATCTCGGTGGTCGGTCTTTCGAAATCGCGTGGTGCGGATAAAACGCGCGTAACTCCCTCGTTACATGTCGGATTGGGTCGATTTTTACTTCATTGGAAAGGCGAGTCAGTGCTCTTCGAAATCCTTCAGGAAGCGTCGCATTCCGAGGCCGTTTGGGCCTCCAAAAGTGGGGCGAGAGTAAATGGTGTGGAATTTTCCCGACATGCCCTGTTCCCAGAAAAACGCTCATAACTCCCTCACCGGAGGTCGGATCTGGACGATTTTTACGTCGTTGGAAAGCTTACTCGAGGAGCTTTCAAAACGGATCAGGACATTTCTGATTCTGAGGCCGTCTGGTACCCCGAAAGGACACCGGAAGCCTTCGATCCTCGTTTCTCGATCTCGGTGGTCGGTCTTTCGAAATCGCGTGGTGCGGATAAAACGCGCGTAACTCCCTCGTTACATGTCGGATTGGGTTGATTTTTACTTCATTGGAAAGGCGAGTCAGTGCTCTTCGAAATCCTTCAGGAAGCGTCGCATTCCGAGGCCGTTTGGGCCTCCAAAAGTGGGGCGAGAGTAAATGGTGTGGAATTTTCCCGACGTGCCCTGTTCCCAGAAAAATGCTCATAACTCCCTCACCGGAGGTCGGATCTGGACGATTTTTACGTCGTTGGAAAGCTTACTCGAGGAGCTTTCAAAATGGATCAGGACATTTCTGATTCTGAGGCCGTCTGGTGCCCCGAAAGGACACCGGAAGCCTTCGATCCTCGTTTCTCGATCTCGGTGGTCAGTCTTTCGAAATCGCGTGGTGCGGATAAAATGCGCGTAACTCCCTCGTTACATGTCAGATTGGGTAGATTTTTACTTCATTGGAAAGGCGAGTCAGTGCTCTTCGAAATCCTTCAGGAAGCGTCGCATTCCGAGGCCGTTTGGGCCTCCAAAAGTGGGGCGAGAGTAAATGGTGTGGAATTTTCCCGACGTGCCCTGTTCCCAGAAAAATGCTCATAACTCCCTCACTGGAGGTCGGATCTGGACGATTTTTACGTCGTTGGAAAGCTTACTCGAGGAGCTTTCAAAACGGATCAGGACATTTCTAATTCTGAGGCCGTCTGGTGCCCCGAAAGGACACCGGAAGCCTTCGATCCTCGTTTCTCGATCTCGGTGGTCAGTCTTTCGAAATCGCGTGGTGCGGATAAAATGCGCGTAACTCCCTCGTTACATGTCGGATTGGGTAGATTTTTACTTCATTGGAAAGGCGAGTCAGTGCTCTTCGAAATCCTTGAGGAAGCGTCGCATTCCGAGGCCGTTTGGGCCTCCAAAAGTGGGACGAGAGTAAATGGTGCGGAATTTTCCCGACGTGCCCTGTTCCCAGAAAAACGCTCATAACTCCCTCACCGGAGGTCGGATCTGGACGATTTTTACGTCGTTGGAAAGCTTACTCGAGGAGCTTTCAAAACGGATGAGGACATTTCTGATTCTGAGGCCTTCTGGTGCCCTGAAAGGACACCGGAAGCCTTCGATCCTCGTTTCTCGATCTCGGTGGTCGGTCTTTCGAAATCGCGTGGTGCGGATAAAACGCGCGTAACTCCCTCGTTACATGTCGGATTGGGTCGATTTTTACTTCATTGGAAAGGCGAGTCAGTGCTCTTCGAAATCCTTCAGGAAGCGTCGCATTCCGAGGCCGTTTGGGCCTCCAAAAGTGGGGCGAGAGTAAATGGTGCGGAATTTTCCCGACGTGCCCTGTTCCAAGAAAAACGCTCATAACTCCCTCACCGGAGGTCGGATCTGGACGATTTTTACGTCGTTGGAAAGCTTACTCGAGGAGCTTTCAAAAAGGATGAGGACATTTCTGATTCTGAGGTCGTCTGGTGCCCCGAAAGGACACCGGAAGGCTTCGATCCTCGTTTCTCGATCTCGGTGGTCGGTCTTTCGAAATCGCGTGGTGCGGATAAAACGCGCGTAACTCCCTCGTTACATGTCGGATTGGGTCGATTTTTACTTCATTGGAAAGGCGAGTCAGTGCTCTTCGAAATCCTTCAGGAAGCGTCGCATTCCGAGGCCGTTTGGGCCTCCAAAAGTGGGGCGAGAGTAAATGGTGTGGAATTTTCCCGACGTGCCCTGTTCCCAGAAAAATGCTCATAACTCCCTCACCGGAGGTCGGATCTGGACGATTTTTATGTCGTTGGAAAGCTTACTCGAGGAGCTTTCAAAAAGGATGAGGACATTTCTGATTCTGAGGTCGTCTGGTGCCCCGAAAGGACACCGGAAGGCTTCGATCCTCGTTTCTCGATCTCGGTGGTCGGTCTTTCGAAATCGCGTGGTGCGGATAAAACGCGCGTAACTCCCTCGTTACATGTCGGATTGGGTCGATTTTTACTTCATTGGAAAGGCGAGTCAGTGCTCTTCGAAATCCTTCAGGAAGCGTCGCATTCCGAGGCCGTTTGGGCCTCCAAAAGTGGGGCGAGAGTAAATGGTGTGGAATTTTCCCGACGTGCCCTGTTCCCAGAAAAATGCTCATAACTCCCTCACCGGAGGTCGGATCTGGACGATTTTTACGTCGTTGGAAAGCTTACTCGAGGAGCTTTCAAAACGGTTGAGGACATTTCTGATTCCGAGGCCGTCTGGTGCCCCGAAAGGACACCGGAAGCCTTCGATCCTTGTTTCTCGATCTCGGTGGTCGGTCTTTCAAAATCGCGTGGTGCGGATAAAATGCGCGTAACTCCCTCATTACATGTCGGATTGGGTAGATTTTTACTTCATTGGAAAGGCGAGTCAGTGCTCTTCGAAATCCTTCAGGAAGCGTCGCATTCCGAGGCCGTTTGGGCCTCCAAAAGTGGGGCGAGAGTAAATGGTGTGGAATTTTCCCGACGTGCCCTGTTCCCAGAAAAATGCTCATAACTCCCTCACCGGAGGTCGGATCTGGACGATTTTTACGTCGTTGGAAAGCTTACTCGAGGAGCTTTCAAAACGGATCAGGACATTTCTGATTCTGAGGCCTTCTGGTGCCCTGAAAGGACACCGGAAGCCTTCGATCCTCGTTTCTCGATCTCGGTGGTCGGTCTTTCGAAATCGCGTGGTGCGGATAAAACGCGCGTAACTCCCTCGTTACATGTCGGATTGGGTCGATTTTTACTTCATTGGAAAGGCGAGTCAGTGCTCTTCGAAATCCTTCAGGAAGCGTCGCATTCTGAGGCCGTTTGGGCCTCCAAAAGTGGGGCGAGAGTAAATGGTGCGGAATTTTCCCGACGTGCCCTGTTCCCAGAAAAATGCTCATAACTCCCTCACCGGAGGTCGGATCTGGACGATTTTAACGTCGTTGGAAAGCTTACTCGAGGAGCTTTCAAAACGGATCAGGACATTTCTGATTCCGAGGCCGTCTGGTGCCCCGAAAGGACACCGGAAGCCTTCGATCCTCGTTTCTCGATCTCGGTGGTCGGTCTTTCGAAATCGCGTGGTGCGGATAAAATACGCGTAACTCCCTCATTACATGTCGGATTGGGTAGATTTTTACTTCATTGGAAAGGCGAGTCAGTGCTCTTCGAAATCCTTCAGGAAGCGTCGCATTCCGAGGCCGTTTGGGCCTCCAAAAGTGGGACGAGAGTAAATGGTGCGGAATTTTCCTGACGTGCCCTGTTCCCAGAAAAATGCTCATAACTCCCTCACCGGAGGTCGGATCTGGACGATTTTTACGTCGTAGGAAAGCTTACTCGAGGAACTTTCAAAACGGATCAGGACATTTCTGATTCTGAGGTCGTCTGGTGCCCCGAAAGGACACCGGAAGGCTTCGATCCTCGTTTCTCGATCTCGGTGGTCGGTCTTTCGAAATCGCGTGGTGCGGATAAAACGCGCGTAACTCCCTCGTTACATGTCGGATTGGGTCGATTTTTACTTCATTGGAAAGGCGAGTCAGTGCTCTTCGAAATCCTTCAGGAAGCGTCGCATTCCGAGGCCGTTTGGGCCTCCAAAAGTGGGGCGAGAGTAAATGGTGTGGAATTTTCCCGACATGCCCTGTTCCCAGAAAAACGCTCATAACTCCCTCACCGGAGGTCGGATCTGGACGATTTTTACGTCGTTGGAAAGCTTACTCGAGGAGCTTTCAAAACGGATCAGGACATTTCTAATTCTGAGGCCGTCTGGTGCCCCGAAAGGACACCGGAAGCCTTCGATCCTCGTTTCTCGATCTCGGTGGTCAGTCTTTCGAAATCGCGTGGTGCGGATAAAATGCGCGTAACTCCCTCGTTACATGTCGGATTGGGTAGATTTTTACTTCATTGGAAAGGCGAGTCAGTGCTCTTCGAAATCCTTCAGGAAGCGTCGCATTCCGAGGCCGTTTGGGCCTCTAAAAGTGGGGCGAGAGTAAATGGTGTGGAATTTTCCCGACGTGCCCTGTTCCCAGAAAAATGCTCATAACTCCCTCACCGGAGGTCGGATCTGGACGATTTTTACGTCGTTGGAAAGCTTACTCGAGGAGCTTTCAAAACGGATCAGGACATTTCTGATTCCGAGGCCGTCTGGTGCCCCGAAAAGACACCGGAAGCCTTCGATCCTCGTTTCTCGATCTCGGTGGTCGGTCTTTCGAAATCGCGTGGTGCGGATAAAATGCGCGTAACTCCCTCGTTACATGTCGGATTGGGTAGATTTTTACTTCATTGGAAAGGCGAGTCAGTGCTCTTCGAAATCCTTCAGGAAGCGTCGCATTCCGAGGCCGTTTGGGCCTCCAAAAGTGGGACGAGAGTAAATGGTGCGGAATTTTCCCGACGTGCCCTGTTCCCAGAAAAATGCTCATAACTCCCTCACCGGAGGTCGGATCTGGACGATTTTTACGTCGTTGGAAAGCTTACTCGAGGAGCTTTCAAAACGGATGAGGACATTTCTGATTCTGAGGTCGTCTGGTGCCCCGAAAGGACACCGGAAGGCTTCGATCCTCGTTTCTCGATCTCGGTGGTCGGTCTTTCGAAATCGCGTGGTGCGGATAAAACGCGCGTAACTCCCTCGTTACATGTCGGATTGGGTCGATTTTTACTTCATTGGAAAGGCGAGTCAGTGCTCTTCGAAATCCTTCAGGAAGCGTCGCATTCCGAGGCCGTTTGGGCCTCCAAAAGTGGGGCGTGAGTAAATGGTGCGGAATTTTCCCGACGTGCCCTGTTCCCAGAAAAACGCTCATAACTCCCTCACCGGAGGTCGGATCTGGACGATTTTTACGTCGTTGGAAAGCTTACTCGAGGAGCTTTCAAAACGGATCAGGACATTTCTGATTCGGAGGCCGTCTGGTGCCCCGAAAGGACACCGGAAGCCTTCGATCCTCGTTTCTCGATCTCGGTGGTCAGTCTTTTGAAATCGCGTGGTGCGGATAAAATGCGCGTAACTCCCTCGTTACATGTCGGATTGGGTAGATTTTTACTTCATTGGAAAGGCGAGTCAGTGCTCTTCGAAATCCTTCAGGAAGCGTCGCATTCCGAGGCCGTTTGGGCCTCCAAAAGTGGGGCGAGAGTAAATGGTGTGGAATTTTCCCGACGTGCCCTGTTCCCAGAAAAATGCTCATAACTCCCTCACCGGAGGTCGGATCTGGACGATTTTTACGTCGTTGGAAAGCTTACTCGAGGAGCTTTCAAAACGGATCAGGACATTTCTGATTCTGAGGCCGTCTGGTGCCCCGAAAGGACTCCGGAAGCCTTCGATCCTCGTTTCTCGATCTCGGTGGTCAGTCTTTCGAAATCGCGTGGTGCGGATAAAATGCGCGTAACTCCCTCGTTACATGTCGGATTGGGTAGATTTTTACTTCATTGGAAAGGCGAGTCAGTGCTCTTCGAAATCCTTCAGGAAGCGTCGCATTCCGAGGCCGTTTGGGCCTCCAAAAGTGGGATGAGAGTAAATGGTGCGGAATTTTCCCGACGTGCCCTGTTCCCAGAAAAACGCTCATAACTCCCTCACCGGAGGTCGGATCTGGACGATTTTTACGTCGTTGGAAAGCTTACTCGAGGAGCTTTCAAAACGGATGAGGACATTTCTGATTCTGAGGCCTTCTAGTGCCCTGAAAGGACACCGGAAGCCTTCGATCCTCGTTTCTCGATCTCGGTGGTCGGTCTTTCGAAATCGCGTGGTGCGGATAAAACGCGCGTAACTCCCTCGTTACATGTCGGATTGGGTCGATTTTTACTTCATTGGAAAGGCGAGTCAGTGCTCTTCGAAATCCTTCAGGAAGCGTCGCATTCCGAGGCCGTTTGGGCCTCCAAAAGTGGGGCGAGAGTAAATGGTGTGGAATTTTCCCGACGTGCCCTGTTCCCAGAAAAATGCTCATAACTCCCTCACCGGAGGTCGGATCTGGACGATTTTTACGTCGTTGGAAAGCTTACTCGAGGAGCTTTCAAAACGGATCAGGACATTTCTGATTCTGAGGCCGTCTGGTGCCCCGAAAGGACACCGGAAGCCTTCGATCCTCGTTTCTCGATCTCGGTGGTCAGTCTTTCGAAATCGCGTGGTGCGGATAAAATGCGCGTAACTCCCTCGTTACATGTCGGATTGGGTAGATTTTTACTTCATTGGAAAGGCGAGTCAGTGCTCTTCGAAATCCTTCAGGAAGCGTCGCATTCCGAGGCCGTTTGGGCCTCCAAAAGTGGGATGAGAGTAAATGGTGCGGAATTTTCCCGACGTGCCCTGTTCCCAGAAAAACGCTCATAACTCCCTCACCGGAGGTCGGATCTGGACGATTTTTACGTCGTTGGAAAGCTTACTCGAGGAGCTTTCAAAACGGATGAGGACATTTCTGATTCTGAGGCCTTCTAGTGCCCTGAAAGGACACCGGAAGCCTTCGATCCTCGTTTCTCGATCTCGGTGGTCGGTCTTTCGAAATCGCGTGGTGCGGATAAAACGCGCGTAACTCCCTCGTTACATGTCGGATTGGGTCGATTTTTACTTCATTGGAAAGGCGAGTCAGTGCTCTTCGAAATCCTTCAGGAAGCGTCGCATTCCGAGGCCGTTTGGGCCTCCAAAAGTGGGGCAAGAGTAAATGGTGTGGAATTTTCCCGACGTGCCCTGTTCCCAGAAAAATGCTCATAACTCCCTCACCGGAGGTCGGATCTGGACGATTTTTACGTCGTTGGAAAGCTTACTCGAGGAGCTTTCAAAACGGATCAGGACATTTCTGATTCTGAGGCCGTTTGGTGCCCCGAAAGGACACCGGAAGCCTTCGATCCTTGTTTCTTGATCTCGGTGGTCGGTCTTTCGAAATCGCGTGGTGCGGATAAAATGCGCGTAACTAACTCATTACATGTCGGATTGGGTAGATTTTTACTTCATTGGAAAGGCGAGTCAGTGCTCTTCGAAATCCTTCAGGAAGCGTCGCATTCCGAGGCCGTTTGGGCCTCCAAAAGTGGGACGAGAGTAAATGGTGCGGAATTTTCCCGACGTGCCCTGTTCCCAGAAAAATGCTCATAACTCCCTCACCGGAGGTCGGATCTGGACGATTTTTACGTCGTTGGAAAGCTTACTCGAGGAGCTTTCAAAACGGATCAGGACATTTCTGATTCCGAGGCCGTCTGGTGCCCTGAAAGGACACCGAAACCCTTCGATCCTCGTTTCTCGATCTCGGTGGTCGGTCTTTCAAAATCTCGTGGTGCGGATAAAACGCGCGTAACTCCCTCGTTACATGTCGGATTGGGTCGATTTTTACTTCATTGGAAAGGCGAGTCAGTGCTCTTCGAAATCCTTCACGAAGCGTCGCATTCCGAGGCCGTTTGGGCCTCCAAAAGTGGGGCGAGAGTAAATGGTGTGGAATTTTCCCGACGTGCCCTGTTCCCAGAAAAATGCTCATAACTCCCTCACCGGAGGTCGGATCTGGACGATTTTTACGTCGTTGGAAAGCTTACTCGAGGAGCTTTCAAAACGGATCAGGACATTTCTGATTCCGAGGCCTTCTGGTGCCCCGAAAGGACACCAGAAGCCTTCGATCCTCGTTTCTCGATCTCGGTGGTCGGTCTTTCGAAATCGCGTGGTGCGGATAAAATGCGCGTAACTCCCTCGTTACATGTCGGATTGGGTAGATTTTTACTTCATTGGAAAGCCGAGTCAGTGCTCTTCGAAATCCTTCAGGAAGCGTCGCATTCCGAGGCCGTTTGGGCCTCCAAAAGTGGGACGAGAGTAAATGGTGCGGAATTTTCCCGACGTGCCCTGTTCCCAGAAAAATGCTCATAACTCCCTCACCGGAGGTCGGATCTGGACGATTTTTACGTCGTTGGAAAGCTTACTCGAGGAGCTTTCAAAACGGATCAGGACATTTCTGATTCCGAGGCCGTCTGGTGCCCCGAAAGGACACCGGAAGCCTTCGATCCTCGTTTCTCGATCTCGGTGGTCGGTCTTTCGAAATCGCGTGGTGCGGATAAAATACGCGTAACTCCCTCATTACATGTCGGATTGGGTAGATTTTTACTTCATTGGAAAGGCGAGTCAGTGCTCTTCGAAATCCTTCAGGAAGCGTCGCATTCCGAGGCCGTTTGGGCCTCCAAAAGTGGGACGAGAGTAAATGGTGCGGAATTTTCCTGACGTGCCCTGTTCCCAGAAAAATGCTCATAACTCCCTCACCGGAGGTCGGATCTGGACGATTTTTACGTCGTAGGAAAGCTTACTCGAGGAACTTTCAAAACGGATCAGGACATTTCTGATTCTGAGGTCGTCTGGTGCCCCGAAAGGACACCGGAAGGCTTCGATCCTCGTTTCTCGATCTCGGTGGTCGGTCTTTCGAAATCGCGTGGTGCGGATAAAACGCGCGTAACTCCCTCGTTACATGTCGGATTGGGTCGATTTTTACTTCATTGGAAAGGCGAGTCAGTGCTCTTCGAAATCCTTCAGGAAGCGTCGCATTCCGAGGCCGTTTGGGCCTCCAAAAGTGGGGCGAGAGTAAATGGTGTGGAATTTTCCCGACATGCCCTGTTCCCAGAAAAACGCTCATAACTCCCTCACCGGAGGTCGGATCTGGACGATTTTTACGTCGTTGGAAAGCTTACTCGAGGAGCTTTCAAAACGGATCAGGACATTTCTGATTCTGAGGCCGTCTGGTACCCCGAAAGGACACCGGAAGCCTTCGATCCTCGTTTCTCGATCTCGGTGGTCGGTCTTTCGAAATCGCGTGGTGCGGATAAAACGCGCGTAACTCCCTCGTTACATGTCGGATTGGGTTGATTTTTACTTCATTGGAAAGGCGAGTCAGTGCTCTTCGAAATCCTTCAGGAAGCGTCGCATTCCGAGGCCGTTTGGGCCTCCAAAAGTGGGGCGAGAGTAAATGGTGTGGAATTTTCCCGACGTGCCCTGTTCCCAGAAAAATGCTCATAACTCCCTCACCGGAGGTCGGATCTGGACGATTTTTACGTCGTTGGAAAGCTTACTCGAGGAGCTTTCAAAATGGATCAGGACATTTCTGATTCTGAGGCCGTCTGGTGCCCCGAAAGGACACCGGAAGCCTTCGATCCTCGTTTCTCGATCTCGGTGGTCAGTCTTTCGAAATCGCGTGGTGCGGATAAAATGCGCGTAACTCCCTCGTTACATGTCAGATTGGGTAGATTTTTACTTCATTGGAAAGGCGAGTCAGTGCTCTTCGAAATCCTTCAGGAAGCGTCGCATTCCGAGGCCGTTTGGGCCTCCAAAAGTGGGGCGAGAGTAAATGGTGTGGAATTTTCCCGACGTGCCCTGTTCCCAGAAAAATGCTCATAACTCCCTCACTGGAGGTCGGATCTGGACGATTTTTACGTCGTTGGAAAGCTTACTCGAGGAGCTTTCAAAACGGATCAGGACATTTCTAATTCTGAGGCCGTCTGGTGCCCCGAAAGGACACCGGAAGCCTTCGATCCTCGTTTCTCGATCTCGGTGGTCAGTCTTTCGAAATCGCGTGGTGCGGATAAAATGCGCGTAACTCCCTCGTTACATGTCGGATTGGGTAGATTTTTACTTCATTGGAAAGGCGAGTCAGTGCTCTTCGAAATACTTGAGGAAGCGTCGCATTCCGAGGCCGTTTGGGCCTCCAAAAGTGGGACGAGAGTAAATGGTGCGGAATTTTCCCGACGTGCCCTGTTCCCAGAAAAACGCTCATAACTCCCTCACCGGAGGTCGGATCTGGACGATTTTTACGTCGTTGGAAAGCTTACTCGAGGAGCTTTCAAAACGGATGAGGACATTTCTGATTCTGAGGCCTTCTGGTGCCCTGAAAGGACACCGGAAGCCTTCGATCCTCGTTTCTCGATCTCGGTGGTCGGTCTTTCGAAATCGCGTGGTGCGGATAAAACGCGCGTAACTCCCTCGTTACATGTCGGATTGGGTCGATTTTTACTTCATTGGAAAGGCGAGTCAGTGCTCTTCGAAATCCTTCAGGAAGCGTCGCATTCCGAGGCCGTTTGGGCCTCCAAAAGTGGGGCGAGAGTAAATGGTGCGGAATTTTCCCGACGTGCCCTGTTCCAAGAAAAACGCTCATAACTCCCTCACCGGAGGTCGGATCTGGACGATTTTTACGTCGTTGGAAAGCTTACTCGAGGAGCTTTCAAAACGGATCAGGACATTTCTGATTCTGAGGCCGTCTGGTGCCCCGAAAGGACACCGGAAGCCTTCGATCCTCGTTTCTCGATCTCGGTGGTCAGTCTTTCAAAATCGCGTGGTGCGGATAAAATGCGCGTAACTCCCTCGTTACATGTCGGATTGGGTAGATTTTTACTTCATTGGAAAGGCGAGTCAGTGCTCTTCGAAATCCTTCAGGAAGCGTCGCATTCCGAGGCCGTTTGGGCCTCCAAAAGTGGGGCGAGAGTAAATGGTGTGGAATTTTCCCGACGTGCCCTGTTCCCAGAAAAATGCTCATAACTCCCTCACCGGAGGTCGGATCTGGACGATTTTTATGTCGTTGGAAAGCTTACTCGAGGAGCTTTCAAAAAGGATGAGGACATTTCTGATTCTGAGGTCGTCTGGTGCCCCGAAAGGACACCGGAAGGCTTCGATCCTCGTTTCTCGATCTCGGTGGTCGGTCTTTCGAAATCGCGTGGTGCGGATAAAACGCGCGTAACTCCCTCGTTACATGTCGGATTGGGTCGATTTTTACTTCATTGGAAAGGCGAGTCAGTGCTCTTCGAAATCCTTCAGGAAGCGTCGCATTCCGAGGCCGTTTGGGCCTCCAAAAGTGGGGCGAGAGTAAATGGTGTGGAATTTTCCCGACGTGCCCTGTTCCCAGAAAAATGCTCATAACTCCCTCACCGGAGGTCGGATCTGGACGATTTTTACGTCGTTGGAAAGCTTACTCGAGGAGCTTTCAAAACGGTTGAGGACATTTCTGATTCCGAGGCCGTCTGGTGCCCCGAAAGGACACCGGAAGCCTTCGATCCTTGTTTCTCGATCTCGGTGGTCGGTCTTTCAAAATCGCGTGGTGCGGATAAAATGCGCGTAACTCCCTCATTACATGTCGGATTGGGTAGATTTTTACTTCATTGGAAAGGCGAGTCAGTGCTCTTCGAAATCCTTCAGGAAGCGTCGCATTCCGAGGCCGTTTGGGCCTCCAAAAGTGGGGCGAGAGTAAATGGTGTGGAATTTTCCCGACGTGCCCTGTTCCCAGAAAAATGCTCATAACTCCCTCACCGGAGGTCGGATCTGGACGATTTTTACGTCGTTGGAAAGCTTACTCGAGGAGCTTTCAAAACGGATCAGGACATTTCTGATTCTGAGGCCTTCTGGTGCCCTGAAAGGACACCGGAAGCCTTCGATCCTCGTTTCTCGATCTCGGTGGTCGGTCTTTCGAAATCGCGTGGTGCGGATAAAACGCGCGTAACTCCCTCGTTACATGTCGGATTGGGTCGATTTTTACTTCATTGGAAAGGCGAGTCAGTGCTCTTCGAAATCCTTCAGGAAGCGTCGCATTCTGAGGCCGTTTGGGCCTCCAAAAGTGGGGCGAGAGTAAATGGTGCGGAATTTTCCCGACGTGCCCTGTTCCCAGAAAAATGCTCATAACTCCCTCACCGGAGGTCGGATCTGGACGATTTTAACGTCGTTGGAAAGCTTACTCGAGGAGCTTTCAAAACGGATCAGGACATTTCTGATTCCGAGGCCGTCTGGTGCCCCGAAAGGACACCGGAAGCCTTCGATCCTCGTTTCTCGATCTCGGTGGTCGGTCTTTCGAAATCGCGTGGTGCGGATAAAATACGCGTAACTCCCTCATTACATGTCGGATTGGGTAGATTTTTACTTCATTGGAAAGGCGAGTCAGTGCTCTTCGAAATCCTTCAGGAAGCGTCGCATTCCGAGGCCGTTTGGGCCTCCAAAAGTGGGACGAGAGTAAATGGTGCGGAATTTTCCTGACGTGCCCTGTTCCCAGAAAAATGCTCATAACTCCCTCACCGGAGGTCGGATCTGGACGATTTTTACGTCGTAGGAAAGCTTACTCGAGGAACTTTCAAAACGGATCAGGACATTTCTGATTCTGAGGTCGTCTGGTGCCCCGAAAGGACACCGGAAGGCTTCGATCCTCGTTTCTCGATCTCGGTGGTCGGTCTTTCGAAATCGCGTGGTGCGGATAAAACGCGCGTAACTCCCTCGTTACATGTCGGATTGGGTCGATTTTTACTTCATTGGAAAGGCGAGTCAGTGCTCTTCGAAATCCTTCAGGAAGCGTCGCATTCCGAGGCCGTTTGGGCCTCCAAAAGTGGGGCGAGAGTAAATGGTGTGGAATTTTCCCGACATGCCCTGTTCCCAGAAAAACGCTCATAACTCCCTCACCGGAGGTCGGATCTGGACGATTTTTACGTCGTTGGAAAGCTTACTCGAGGAGCTTTCAAAACGGATCAGGACATTTCTAATTCTGAGGCCGTCTGGTGCCCCGAAAGGACACCGGAAGCCTTCGATCCTCGTTTCTCGATCTCGGTGGTCAGTCTTTCGAAATCGCGTGGTGCGGATAAAATGCGCGTAACTCCCTCGTTACATGTCGGATTGGGTAGATTTTTACTTCATTGGAAAGGCGAGTCAGTGCTCTTCGAAATCCTTCAGGAAGCGTCGCATTCCGAGGCCGTTTGGGCCTCTAAAAGTGGGGCGAGAGTAAATGGTGTGGAATTTTCCCGACGTGCCCTGTTCCCAGAAAAATGCTCATAACTCCCTCACCGGAGGTCGGATCTGGACGATTTTTACGTCGTTGGAAAGCTTACTCGAGGAGCTTTCAAAACGGATCAGGACATTTCTGATTCCGAGGCCGTCTGGTGCCCCGAAAAGACACCGGAAGCCTTCGATCCTCGTTTCTCGATCTCGGTGGTCGGTCTTTCGAAATCGCGTGGTGCGGATAAAATGCGCGTAACTCCCTCGTTACATGTCGGATTGGGTAGATTTTTACTTCATTGGAAAGGCGAGTCAGTGCTCTTCGAAATCCTTCAGGAAGCGTCGCATTCCGAGGCCGTTTGGGCCTCCAAAAGTGGGACGAGAGTAAATGGTGCGGAATTTTCCCGACGTGCCCTGTTCCCAGAAAAATGCTCATAACTCCCTCACCGGAGGTCGGATCTGGACGATTTTTACGTCGTTGGAAAGCTTACTCGAGGAGCTTTCAAAACGGATGAGGACATTTCTGATTCTGAGGTCGTCTGGTGCCCCGAAAGGACACCGGAAGGCTTCGATCCTCGTTTCTCGATCTCGGTGGTCGGTCTTTCGAAATCGCGTGGTGCGGATAAAACGCGCGTAACTCCCTCGTTACATGTCGGATTGGGTCGATTTTTACTTCATTGGAAAGGCGAGTCAGTGCTCTTCGAAATCCTTCAGGAAGCGTCGCATTCCGAGGCCGTTTGGGCCTCCAAAAGTGGGGCGTGAGTAAATGGTGCGGAATTTTCCCGACGTGCCCTGTTCCCAGAAAAACGCTCATAACTCCCTCACCGGAGGTCGGATCTGGACGATTTTTACGTCGTTGGAAAGCTTACTCGAGGAGCTTTCAAAACGGATCAGGACATTTCTGATTCTGAGGCCGTCTGGTGCCCCGAAAGGACACCGGAAGCCTTCGATCCTCGTTTCTCGATCTCGGTGGTCAGTCTTTTGAAATCGCGTGGTGCGGATAAAATGCGCGTAACTCCCTCGTTACATGTCGGATTGGGTAGATTTTTACTTCATTGGAAAGGCGAGTCAGTGCTCTTCGAAATCCTTCAGGAAGCGTCGCATTCCGAGGCCGTTTGGGCCTCCAAAAGTGGGGCGAGAGTAAATGGTGTGGAATTTTCCCGACGTGCCCTGTTCCCAGAAAAATGCTCATAACTCCCTCACCGGAGGTCGGATCTGGACGATTTTTACGTCGTTGGAAAGCTTACTCGAGGAGCTTTCAAAACGGATCAGGACATTTCTGATTCTGAGGCCGTCTGGTGCCCCGAAAGGACTCCGGAAGCCTTCGATCCTCGTTTCTCGATCTCGGTGGTCAGTCTTTCGAAATCGCGTGGTGCGGATAAAATGCGCGTAACTCCCTCGTTACATGTCGGATTGGGTAGATTTTTACTTCATTGGAAAGGCGAGTCAGTGCTCTTCGAAATCCTTCAGGAAGCGTCGCATTCCGAGGCCGTTTGGGCCTCCAAAAGTGGGATGAGAGTAAATGGTGCGGAATTTTCCCGACGTGCCCTGTTCCCAGAAAAACGCTCATAACTCCCTCACCGGAGGTCGGATCTGGACGATTTTTACGTCGTTGGAAAGCTTACTCGAGGAGCTTTCAAAACGGATGAGGACATTTCTGATTCTGAGGCCTTCTAGTGCCCTGAAAGGACACCGGAAGCCTTCGATCCTCGTTTCTCGATCTCGGTGGTCGGTCTTTCGAAATCGCGTGGTGCGGATAAAACGCGCGTAACTCCCTCGTTACATGTCGGATTGGGTCGATTTTTACTTCATTGGAAAGGCGAGTCAGTGCTCTTCGAAATCCTTCAGGAAGCGTCGCATTCCGAGGCCGTTTGGGCCTCCAAAAGTGGGGCGAGAGTAAATGGTGTGGAATTTTCCCGACGTGCCCTGTTCCCAGAAAAATGCTCATAACTCCCTCACCGGATGTCGGATCTGGACGATTTTTACGTCGTTGGAAAGATTACTCGAGGAGCTTTCAAAACGGATCAGGACATTTCTGATTCTGAGGCCGTTTGGTGCCCCGAAAGGACACCGGAAGCCTTCGATCCTTGTTTCTTGATCTCGGTGGTCGGTCTTTCGAAATCGCGTGGTGCGGATAAAATGCGCGTAACTAACTCATTACATGTCGGATTGGGTAGATTTTTACTTCATTGGAAAGGCGAGTCAGTGCTCTTCGAAATCCTTCAGGAAGCGTCGCATTCCGAGGCCGTTTGGGCCTCCAAAAGTGGGACGAGAGTAAATGGTGCGGAATTTTCCCGACGTGCCCTGTTCCCAGAAAAATGCTCATAACTCCCTCACCGGAGGTCGGATCTGGACGATTTTTACGTCGTTGGAAAGCTTACTCGAGGAGCTTTCAAAACGGATCAGGACATTTCTGATTCCGAGGCCGTCTGGTGCCCTGAAAGGACACCGAAACCCTTCGATCCTCGTTTCTCGATCTCGGTGGTCGGTCTTTCAAAATCTCGTGGTGCGGATAAAACGCGCGTAACTCCCTCGTTACATGTCGGATTGGGTCGATTTTTACTTCATTGGAAAGGCGAGTCAGTGCTCTTCGAAATCCTTCACGAAGCGTCGCATTCCGAGGCCGTTTGGGCCTCCAAAAGTGGGGCGAGAGTAAATGGTGTGGAATTTTCCCGACGTGCCCTGTTCCCAGAAAAATGCTCATAACTCCCTCACCGGAGGTCGGATCTGGACGATTTTTACGTCGTTGGAAAGCTTACTCGAGGAGCTTTCAAAACGGATCAGGACATTTCTGATTCTGAGGCCGTTTGGTGCCCCGAAAGGACACCGGAAGCCTTCAATCCTTGTTTCTTGATCTCGGTGGTCGGTCTTTCGAAATCGCGTGGTGCGGATAAAATGCGCGTAACTAACTCATTACATGTCGGATTGGGTAGATTTTTACTTCATTGGAAAGGCGAGTCAGTGCTCTTCGAAATCCTTCAGGAAGCGTCGCATTCCGAGGCCGTTTGGGCCTCCAAAAGTGGGACGAGAGTAAATGGTGCGGAATTTTCCCGACGTGCCCTGTTCCCAGAAAAATGCTCATAACTCCCTCACCGGAGGTCGGATCTGGACGATTTTTACGTCGTTGGAAAGCTTACTCGAGGAGCTTTCAAAACGGATCAGGACATTTCTGATTCCGAGGCCGTCTGGTGCCCTGAAAGGACACCGAAACCCTTCGATCCTCGTTTCTCGATCTCGGTGGTCGGTCTTTCAAAATCTCGTGGTGCGGATAAAACGCGCGTAACTCCCTCGTTACATGTCGGATTGGGTCGATTTTTACTTCATTGGAAAGGCGAGTCAGTGCTCTTCGAAATCCTTCACGAAGCGTCGCATTCCGAGGCCGTTTGGGCCTCCAAAAGTGGGGCGAGAGTAAATGGTGTGGAATTTTCCCGACGTGCCCTGTTCCCAGAAAAATGCTCATAACTCCCTCACCGGAGGTCGGATCTGGACGATTTTTACGTCGTTGGAAAGCTTACTCGAGGAGCTTTCAAAACGGATCAGGACATTTCTGATTCCGAGGCCTTCTGGTGCCCCGAAAGGACACCGGAAGCCTTCGATCCTCGTTTCTCGATCTCGGTGGTCGGTCTTTCGAAATCGCGTGGTGCGGATAAAATGCGCGTAACTCCCTCGTTACATGTCGGATTGGGTAGATTTTTACTTCATTGGAAAGCCGAGTCAGTGCTCTTCGAAATCCTTCAGGAAGCGTCGCATTCCGAGGCCGTTTGGGCCTCCAAAAGTGGGACGAGAGTAAATGGTGCGGAATTTTCCCGACGTGCCCTGTTCCCAGAAAAATGCTCATAACTCCCTCACCGGAGGTCGGATCTGGACGATTTTTACGTCGTTGGAAAGCTTACTCGAGGAGCTTTCAAAACGGATCAGGACATTTCTGATTCCGAGGCCGTCTGGTGCCCCGAAAGGACACCGGAAGCCTTCGATCCTCGTTTCTCGATCTCGGTGGTCGGTCTTTCGAAATCGCGTGGTGCGGATAAAATGCGCGTAACTCCCTCGTTACATGTCAGATTGGGTAGATTTTTACTTCATTGGAAAGGCGAGTCAGTGCTCTTCGAAATCCTTCAGGAAGCGTCGCATTCCGAGGCCGTTTGGGCCTCCAAAAGTGGGGCGAGAGTAAATGGTGTGGAATTTTCCCGACGTGCCCTGTTCCCAGAAAAATGCTCATAACTCCCTCACCGGAGGTCGGATCTGGACGATTTTTACGTCGTTGGAAAGCTTACTCGAGGAGCTTTCAAAATGGATCAGGACATTTCTGATTCTGAGGCCGTCTGGTGCCCCGAAAGGACACCGGAATCCTTCGATCCTCGTTTCTCGATCTCGGTGGTCAGTCTTTCGAAATCGCGTGGTGCGGATAAAATGCGCGTAACTCCCTCGTTACATGTCGGATTGGGTAGATTTTTACTTCATTGGAAAGGCGAGTCAGTGCTCTTCGAAATCCTTCAGGAAGCGTCGCATTCCGAGGCCGTTTGGGCCTCCAAAAGTGGGACGAGAGTAAATGGTGCGGAATTTTCCCGACATGCCCTGTTCCCAGAAAAACGCTCATAACTCCCTCACCGGAGGTTGGATCTGGACGATTTTTACGTCGTTGGAAAGCTTACTCGAGGAGCTTTCAAAACGGATCAGGACATTTCTGATTCTGAGGCCGTCTGGTGCCCCGAAAGGACACCGAAAGCCTTCGATCCTCGTTTCTCGATCTCGGTGGTCGGTCTTTCGAAATCGCGTGGTGCGGATAAAACGCGCGTAACTCCCTCGTTACATGTCGGATTGGGTCGATTTTTACTTCATTGGAAAGGCGAGTCAGTGCTCTTCGAAATTCTTCAGGAAGCGTCGCATTCCGAGGCCGTTTGGGCCTCCAAAAGTGGGGCGAGAGTAAATGGTGTGGAATTTTCCCGACGTGCCCTGTTCCCAGAAAAATGCTCATAACTCCCTCACCGGAAGTCGGATCTGGACGATTTTTTCGTCGTTGGAAAGCTTACTCGAGGAGCTTTCAAAATGGATCAGGACATTTCTGATTCCGAGGCCGTCTGGTGCCCTGAAAGGACACCGGAAGCCTTCGATCCTCGTTTCTCGATCTCGGTGGTCGGTCTTTCGAAATCGCGTGGTGCGGATAAAACGCGCGTAACTCCCTCGTTACATGTCGGATTGGGTCGATTTTTACTTCATTGAAAAGGCGAGTCAGTGCTATTCGAAATCCTTCAGGAAGCGTCGCATTCCGAGGCCGTTTGGGCCTCCAAAAGTGGGGCGAGAGTAAATGGTGTGGAATTTTCCCGACGTGCCCTGTTCCCAGAAAAATGCTCATAACTCCCTCACCGGAGGTCGGATCTGGACGATTTTTACGTCGTTGGAAAGCTTACTCGAGGAGCTTTCAAAACGGATCAGGACATTTCTGATTCTGAGGCCGTCTGGTGCCCCGAAAGGACACCGGAAGCCTTCGATCCTCGTTTCTCGATCTCGGTGGTCAGTCTTTGAAAATCGCGTGGTGCGGATAAAATGCGCGTAACTCCCTCGTTACATGTCGGATTGGGTAGATTTTTACTTCATTGGAAAGGCGAGTCAGTGCTCTTCGAAATCCTTCAGGAAGCGTCGCATTCCGAGGCCGTTTGGGCCTCCAAAAGTGGGGCGAGAGTAAATGGTGTGGAATTTTCCCGACGTGCCCTGTTCCCAGAAAAATGCTCATAACTCCCTCACCGGAGGTCGGATCTGGACGATTTTTACGTCGTTGGAAAGCTTACTCGAGGAGCTTTCAAAACAGATCAGGACATTTCTGATTCTGAGGCCGTCTGGTGCCCCGAAAGGACACCGGAAGCCTTCGATCCTCGTTTCTCGATCTCGGTGGTCAGTCTTTCGAAATCGCGTGGTACGGATAAAATGCGCGTAACTCCCTCGTTACATGTCGGATTGGGTAGATTTTTACTTCATTGGAAAGGCGAGTCAGTGCTCTTCGAAATCCTTCAGGAAGCGTCGCATTCTGAGGCCGTTTGGGCCTCCAAAAGTGGGATGAGAGTAAATGGTACGGAATTTTCCCGACGTGCCCTATTCCCAGAAAAACGCTCATAACTCCCTCACCGGAGGTCGGATCTGGACGATTTTTACGTCGTTGGAAAGCTTACTCGAGGAGCTTTCAAAACGGATGAGGACATTTTTAATTCTGAGGCCTTCTGGTGCCCTGAAAGGACACCGGAAGCCTTCGATCCTCGTTTCTCGATCTCGGTGGTCGGTCTTTCGAAATCGCGTGGTGTGGATAAAACGCGCGTAACTCCCTCGTTACATGTCGGATTGGGTCGATTTTTACTTCATTGGAAAGGCGAGTCAGTGCTCTTCGAAATCCTTCAGGAAGCGTCGCATTCCGAGGCCGTTTGGGCCTCCAAAAGTGGGGCGAGAGTAAATGGTGTGGAATTTTCCCGACGTGCCCTGTTCCCAGAAAAATGCTCATAACTCCCTCACCGGAGGTCGGATCTGGACGATTTTTACGTCGTTGGAAAGCTTACTCGAGGAGCTTTCAAAACGGATCAGGACATTTCTGATTCTGAGGCCGTCTGGTGCCCCGAAAGGACACCGGAAGCCTTCGATCCTCGTTTCTCGATCTCGGTGGTCAGTCTTTCGAAATCGCGTGGTGCGGATAAAATGCGCGTAACTCCCTCGTTACATGTCGGATTGGGTAGATTTTTACTTCATTGGAAAGGCGAGTCAGTGCTCTTCGAAATCCTTCAGGAAGCGTCACATTCCGAGGCCGTTTGGGCCTCCAAAAGTGGGATGAGAGTAAATGGTGCGGAATTTTCCCGACGTGCCCTGTTCCCAGATAAACGCTCATAACTCCCTCACCGGAGGTCGGATCTGGACGATTTTTACGTCGTTGGAAAGCTTACTCGAGGAGCTTTCAAAACGGATCAGGACATTTCTGATTCTGAGGCCTTCTGGTGCCCTGAAAGGACACCGGAAGCCTTCGATCCTCGTTTCTCGATCTCGGTGGTCGGTCTTTCGAAATCGCATGGTGCGGATAAAACGCGCGTAACTCCCTCGTTACATGTCGGATTGGGTCAATTTTTACTTCATTGGAAAGGCGAGTCAGTGCTCTTCGAAATCCTTCAGGAAGCGTCGCATTCCGAGGCCGTTTGGGCCTCCAAAAGTGGGGCGAGAGTAAATGGTGTGGAATTTTCCCGACGTGCCCTGTTCCCAGAAAAATGCTCATAACTCCCTCACCGGAGGTCGGATCTGGACGATTTTTACGTCGTTGGAAAGCTTACTCGAGGAGCTTTCAAAACGGATCAGGACATTTCTGATTCTGAGGCCGTCTGGTGCCCCGAAAGGACACCGGAAGCCTTCGATCCTCGTTTCTCGATCTCGGTGGTCAGTCTTTCGAAATCGCGTGGTGCGGATAAAATGCGCGTAACTCCCTCGTTACATGTCGGATTGGGTAGATTTTTACTTCATTGGAAAGGCGAGTCAGTGCTCTTCGAAATCCTTCAGGAAGCGTCGCATTCCGAGGCCGTTTGGGCCTCCAAAAGTGGGACGAGAGTAAATGGTGCGGAATTTTCCCGACATGCCCTGTTCCCAGAAAAACGCTCATAACTCCCTCACCGGAGGTCGGATCTGGACGATTTTTACGTCGTTGGAAAGTTTACTCGAGGAGCTTTCAAAACGGATCAGGACATTTCTGATTCTGAGGTCGTCTGGTCCCCCGAAAGGACACTGGAAGCCTTCGATCCTCGTTTCTCGATCTCGGTGGTCAGTCTTTCGAAATCGCGTGGTGCGGATAAAATGCGCGTAACTCCCTCGTTACATGTCGGATTGGGTAGATTTTTACTTCATTGGAAAGGCGAGTCAGTGCTCTTCGAAATCCTTCAGGAAGCGTCGCATTCCGAGGCCGTTTGGGCCTCCAAAAGTGGGGCGAGAGTAAATGGTGTGGAATTTTCCCGACGTGCCCTGTTCCCAGAAAAATGCTCATAACTCCCTCACCGGAGGTCGGATCTGGACGATTTTTACGTCGTTGGAAAGCTTACTCGAGGAGCTTTCAAAACGGATCAGGACATTTCTGATTCTGAGGCCGTCTGGTGCCCCGAAAGGACACCGAAAGCCTTCGATCCTCGTTTCTCGATCTCGGTGGTCAGTCTTTCGAAATCGCGTGGTGCGGATAAAATGCGCGTAACTCCCTCGTTACATGTCGGATTGGGTAGATTTTTACTTCATTGGAAAGGCGAGTCAGTGCTCTTCGAAATCCTTCAGGAAGCGTCGCATTCCGAGGCCGTTTGGGCCTCCAAAAGTGGGGCAAGAGTAAATGGTGCGGAATTTTCCCGACGTGCCCTATTCCCAGAAAAACGCTCATAACTCCCTCACCGGAGGTCGGATCTGGACGATTTTTACGTCGTTGGAAAGCTTACTCGAGGAGCTTTCAAAACGGATCAGGACATTTCTGATTCTGAGGCCTTCTGGTGCCCTGAAAGGACACCGGAAGCCTTCGATCCTCGTTTCTCGATCTCGGTGGTCGGTCTTTCGAAATCGCGTGGTGCGGATAAAACGCGCGTAACTCCCTCGTTACATGTCGGATTGGGTCGATTTTTACTTCATTGGAAAGGCGAGTCAGTGCTCTTCGAAATCCTTCAGGAAGCGTCGCATTCCGAGGCTGTTTGGGCCTCCAAAAGTGGGGCGAGAGTAAATGGTGTGGAATTTTCCCGACGTGCCCTGTTCCCAGAAAAACGCTCATAACTCCCTCACCGGAGGTCGGATCTGGACGATTTTTACGTCGTTGGAAAGCTTACTCGAGGAGCTTTCAAAACGGATCAGGACATTTCTGATTCTGAGGCCGTTTGGTGCCCCGAAAGGACACCGGAAGCCTTCGATCCTCGTTTCTTGATCTCGGTGGTCGGTCTTTCGAAATCGCGTGGTGCGGATAAAATGCGCGTAACTCCCTCCTTACATGTCGGATTGGGTAGATTTTTACTTCATTGGAAAGGCGAGTCAGTGCTCTTCGAAATCCTTCAGGAAGCGTCGCATTCCGAGGCCGTTTGGGCCTCCAAAAGTGGGACGAGAGTAAATGGTGTAGAATTTTCCCGACGTGCCCTGTTCCCAGAAAAACGCTCATAACTCCCTCACCGGAGGTCGGATCTGGACGATTTTTACGTCGTTGGAAAGCTTACTCGAGGAGCTTTCAAAACGGTTGAGGACATTTCTGATTCTGAGGTCGTCTGGTGCCCCGAAAGGACACCGGAAGGCTTCGATCCTCGTTTCTCGATCTCGGTGGTCGGTCTTTCGAAATCGCGTGGTGCGGATAAAATGCGCGTAACTCCCTCGTTACATGTCGGATTGGGTCGATTTTTACTTCATTGGAAAGCCGAGTCAGTGCTCTTCGAAATCCTTCAGGAAGCGTCGCATTCCGAGGCCGTTTGGGCCTCCAAAAGTGGGACGAGAGTAAATGGTGCGGAATTTTCCCGACATGCCCTGTTCCCAGAAAAACGCTCATAACTCCCTCACCGGAGGTCGGATCTGGACGATTTTTACGTCGTTGGAAAGCTTACTCGAGGAGCTTTCAAAACGGATCAGGACATTTCTGATTCTGAGGCCGTTTGGTGCCCCGAAAGGACACCGGAAGCCTTCGATCCTCGTTTCTCGATCTCGGTGGTCAGTCTTTCGAAATCGCGTGGTGCGGATAAAATGCGCGTAACTCCCTCGTTACATGTCCGATTGGGTAGATTTTTACTTCATTGGAAAGGCGAGTCAGTGCTCTTCGAAATCCTTCAGGAAGCGTCGCATTCCGAGGCCGTTTGGGCCTCCAAAAGTGGGGCGAGAGTAAATGGTGTGGAATTTTCCCGACGTGCCCTGTTCCCAGAAAAATGCTCATAACTCCCTCACCGGAGGTCGGATCTGGACGATTTTTACGTCGTTGGAAAGCTTACTCGAGGAGCTTTCAAAACGGATCAGGACATTTCTGATTCTGAGGCCGTCTGGTGCCCCGAAAGGACACCGGAAGCCTTCGATCCTCGTTTCTCGATCTCGGTGGTCAGTCTTTCGAAATCGCGTGGTGCGGATAAAATGCGCGTAACTCCCTCGTTACATGTCGGATTGGGTAGATTTTTACTTCATTGGAAAGGCGAGTCAGTGCTCTTCGAAATCCTTCAGGAAGCGTCGCATTCCGAGGCCGTTTGGGCCTCCAAAAGTGGGATGAGAGTAAATGGTGCGGAATTTTCCCGACGTGCCCTGTTCCCAGAAAAACGCTCATAACTCCCTCACCGGAGGTCGGATCTGGACGATTTTTACGTCGTTGGAAAGCTTACTCGAGGAGCTTTCAAAACGGATGAGGACATTTCTGATTCTGAGGCCTTCTGGTGCCCTGAAAGGACACCGGAAGCCTTCGATCCTCGTTTCTCGATCTCGGTGGTCGGTCTTTCGAAATCGCGTGGTGCGGATAAAACGCGCGTAACTCCCTCGTTACATGTCGGATTGGGTCGATTTTTACTTCATTGGAAAGGCGAGTCAGTGCTCTTCGAAATCCTTCAGGAAGCGTCGCATTCCGAGGCCGTTTGGGCCTCCAAAAGTGGGGCGAGAGTAAATGGTGTGGAATTTTCCCGACGTGCCCTGTTCCCAGAAAAATGCTCATAACTCCCTCACCGGAGGTCAGATCTGGACGATTTTTACGTCGTTGGAAAGCTTACTCGAGGAGCTTTCAAAACGGATCAGGACATTTCTGATTCTGAGGCCGTTTGGTGCCCTGAAAGGACACCGGAAGCCTTCGATCCTCGTTTCTTGATCTCGGTGGTCGGTCTTTCGAAATCGCGTGGTGCGGATAAAATGCGCGTAACTCCCTCATTACATGTCGGATTGGGTAGATTTTTACTTCATTGGAAAGGCGAGTCAGTGCTCTTCGAAATCCTTCAGGAAGCGTCGCATTCCGAGGCCGTTTGGGCCTCCAAAAGTGGGACGAGAGTAAATGGTGCGGAATTTTCCCGACGTGCCCTGTTCCCAGAAAAACGCTCATAACTCCCTCACCGGAGGTCGGATCTGGACGATTTTTACGTCGTTGGAAAGCTTACTCGAGGAGCTTTCAAAACGGTTGAGGACATTTCTGATTCTGAGGTCGTCTGGTTCCCCGAAAGGACACTGGAAGGCTTCGATCCTCGTTTCTCGATCTCGGTGGTCGGTCTTTCCAAATCGCGTGGTGCGGATAAAACGCGCGTAACTCCCTCGTTACATGTCGGATTGGGTCGATTTTTACTTCATTGGAAAGGCGAGTCAGTGCTCTTCGAAATCCTTCAGGAAGCGTCGCATTCCGAGGCCGTTTGGGCCTCCAAAAGTGGGGCGAGAGTAAATGGTGTGGAATTTTCCCGACGTGCCCTGTTCCCAGAAAAATGCTCATAACTCCCTCACCGGAGGTCGGATGTGGACGATTTTTACGTCGTTGGAAAGCTTACTCGAGGAGCTTTCAAAACGGATCAGGACATTTCTGATTCCGAGGCCGTCTGGTGCCCCGAAAGGACACCGGAAGCCTTCGATCCTCGTTTCTCGATCTCGGTGGTCGGTCTTTCGAAATCGCGTGGTGCGGATAAAACGCGCGTAACTCCCTCGTTACATGTCGGATTGGGTCGATTTTTACTTCATTGGAAAGGCGAGTCAGTGCTCTTCGAAATCCTTCAGGAAGCGTCGCATTCCGAGGCCGTTTGGGCCTCCAAAAGTGGGGCGAGAGTAAATGGTGTGGAATTTTCCCGACGTGCCCTGTTCCCAGAAAAATGCTCATAACTCCCTCACCGGAGGTCGGATCTGGACGATTTTTACGTCGTTGGAAAGCTTACTCGAGGAGCTTTCAAAACGGATCAGGACATTTCTGATTCCGAGGCCGTCTGGTGCCCCGAAAGGACACCGGAAGCCTTCGACCCTCGTTTCTCGATCTCGGTGGTCGGTCTTTCGAAATCGCGTGGTGCGGATAAAATGCGCGTAACTCCCTCATTACATGTCGGATTGGGTAGATTTTTACTTCATTGGAAAGGCGAGTCAGTGCTCTTCGAAATCCTTCAGGAAGCGTCGCATTCCGAGGCCGTTTGGGCCTCCAAAAGTGGGACGAGAGTAAATGGTGCGGAATTTTCCCGACGTGCCCTGTTCCCAGAAAAACGCTCATAACTCCCACACCGGAGGTCGGATCTGGACGATTTTTACGTCGTTGGAAAGCTTACTCGAGGAGCTTTCAAAACGGATCAGGACATTTCTGATTCTGAGGTCGTCTGGTGCCGCGAAAGGACACCGGAAGGCTTCGATCCTCGTTTCTCGATCTCGGTGGTCGGTCTTTCGAAATCGCGTGGTGCGGATAAAACGCGCGTAACTCCCTCGTTACATGTCGGATTGGGTCGATTTTTACTTCATCGGAAAGGCGAGTCAGTGCTCTTCGAAATCCTTCAGGAAGCGTCGCATTCCGAGGCCGTTTGGGCCTCCAAAAGTGGGGCGAGAGTAAATGGTGTGGAATTTTCCCGACGTGCCCTGTTCCCAGAAAAATGCTCATAACTCCCTCACCGGAGGTCGGATCTGGACGATTTTTACGTCGTTGGAAAGCTTACTCGAGGAGCTTTCAAAATGGATCAGGAAATTTCTGATTCCGAGGCCGTCTGGTGCCCTGAAAGGACACCGGAAGCCTTCGATCCTCGTTTCTCGATCTCGGTGGTCGGTCTTTCGAAATCGCGTGGTGCGGATAAAACGCGCGTAACTCCCTCGTTACATGTCGGATTGGGTCAATTTTTACTTCATTGAAAAGGCGAGTCAGTGCTCTTTGAAATCCTTCAGGAAGCGTCGCATTCCGAGGCCGTTTGGGCCTCTAAAAGTGGGGCGAGAGTAAATGGTGTGGAATTTTCCCGACGTGCCCTGTTCCCAGAAAAATGCTCATAACTCCCTCACCGGAGGTCGGATCTGGACGATTTTTACGTCGTTGGAAAGCTTACTCGAGGAGCTTTCAAAACGGATCAGGACATTTCTGATTCTGAGGCCGTCTGGTGCCCCGAAAGGACACCGGAAGCCTTCGATCCTCATTTCTCGATCTCGGTGGTCAGTCTTTCAAAATCGCGTGGTGCGGATAAAATGCGCGTAACTCCCTCGTTACATGTCGGATTGGGTAGATTTTTACTTCATTGGACAGGCGAGTCAGTGCTCTTCGAAATCCTTCAGGAAGCGTCGCATTCCGAGGCCGTTTGGGCCTCCAAAAGTGGGGCGAGAGTAAATGGTGTGGAATTTTCCCGACGTGCCCTGTTCCCAGAAAAATGCTCATAACTCCCTCACCGGAGGTCGGATCTGGACGATTTTTACGTCGTTGGAAAGCTTACTCGAGGAGCTTTCAAAACGGATCAGGACATTTCTGATTCTGAGGCCGTCTGGTGCCCCGAAAGGACACCGGAAGCCTTCGATCCTCGTTTCTCGATCTCGGTGGTCGGTCTTTCGAAATCGCGTGGTGCGGATAAAACGCGCGTAACTCCCTCGTTACATGTCGGATTGGGTCGATTTTTACTTCATCGGAAAGGCGAGTCAGTGCTCTTCGAAATCCTTCAGGAAGCGTCGCATTCCGAGGCCGTTTGGGCCTCCAAAAGTGGGGCGAGAGTAAATGGTGTGGAATTTTCCCGACGTGCCCTGTTCCCAGAAAAATGCTCATAACTCCCTCACCGGAGGTCGGATCTGGACGATTTTTACGTCGTTGGAAAGCTTACTCGAGGAGCTTTCAAAACGGATCAGGACATTTCTGATTCTGAGGCCGTTTGGTGCCCCGAAAGGACACCGGAAGCCTTCGATCCTCGTTTCTTGATCTCGGTGGTCGGTCTTTCGAAATCGCGTGGTGCGGATAAAATGCGCGTAACTCCCTCATTACATGTCGGATTGGGTAGATTTTTACTTCATTGGAAAGGCGAGTCAGTGCTCTTCGAAATCCTTCAGGAAGCGTCGCATTCCGAGGCCGTTTGGGCCTCCAAAAGTGGGACGAGAGGAAATGGTGCAGAATTTTCCCGACGTGCCCTGTTCCCAGAAAAACGCTCATAACTCCCTCACCGGAGGTCGGATCTGGACGATTTTTACGTCGTTGGAAAGCTTACTCGAGGAGCTTTCAAAACGGTTGAGGACATTTTTGATTCTGAGGTCGTCTGGTGCCCCGAAAGGACACCGGAAGGCTTCGATCCTCATTTCTCGATCTCGGTGGTCGGTCTTTCGAAATCGCGTGGTGCGGATAAAATGCGCGTAACTCCCTCGTTACATGTCGGATTGGGTAGATTTTTACTTCATTGGAAAGCCGAGTCAGTGCTCTTCGAAATCCTTCAGGAAGCGTCGCATTCCGAGGCCGTTTGGGCCTCCAAAAGTGGGACGAGAGTAAATGGTGCGGAATTTTCCCGACGTGCCCTGTTCCCAGAAAAATGCTCATAACTCCCTCACCGGAGGTCGGATCTGGACGATTTTTACGTCGTTGGAAAGCTTACTCGAGGAGCTTTCAAAACGGATCAGGACATTTCTGATTCTGAGGCCTTCTGGTGCCCCGAAAGGACACCGGAAGCCTTTGATCCTCGTTTCTCGATCTCGGTGGTCGGTGTTTCGAAATCGCGTGGTGTGGATAAAACGCGCGTAACTCCCTCGTTACATGTCGGATTGGGTCGATTTTTACTTCATTGGAAAGTCGAGTCAGTGCTCTTCGAAATCCTTCAGGAAGCGTCGCATTCCGAGGCCGTTTGGGCCTCCAAAAGTGGGGCGAGAGTAAATGGTGTGGAATTTTCCCGACGTGCCCTGTTCCCAGAAAAATGCTCATAACTCCCTCACCGGAGGTCGGATCTGGACGACTTTTACGTCGTTGGAAAGCTTACTCGAGGAGCTTTCAAAACGGATCAGGACATTTCTGATTCCGAGGCTGTCTGGTGCCCCGAAAGGACACCGGAAGCCTTCGATCCTCATTTCTCGATCTCGGTGGTCGGTCTTTCGAAATCGCGTGGTGCGGATAAAATGCGCGTAACTCCCTCGTTACATGTCGGATTGGGTAGATTTTTACTTCATTGGAAAGGCGAGTCAGTGCTCTTCGAAATCCTTCAGGAAGAGTCGCATTCCGAGGCCGTTTGGGCCTCCAAAAGTGGGGCGAGAGTAAATGGTGTGGAATTTTCCCGACGTGCCCTGTTCCCAGAAAAATGCTCATAACTCCCTCACCGGAGGTCGGATCTGGACGATTTTTACGTCGTTGGAAAGCTTACTCGAGGAGCTTTCAAAATGGATCAGGACATTTCTGATTCCGAGGCCGTCTGGTGCCCCGAAAGGACACCGGAAGCCTTCGATCCTCGTTTCTCGATCTCGGTGGTCGGTCTTTCGAAATCGCGTGGTGCGGATAAAACGCGCGTAACTCCCTCGTTACATGTCGGATTGGGTAGATTTTTACTTCATTGGAAAGGCGAGTCAGTGCTCTTCGAAATCCTTCAGGAAGCGTCGCATTCCGAGGCCGTTTGGGCCTCCAAAAGTGGGACGAGAGTAAATGGTGCGGAATTTTCCCGACGTGCCCTGTTCCCAGAAAAATGCTCATAACTCCCTCACCGGAGGTCGGATCTGGACGATTTTTACGTCGTTGGAAAGCTTACTCGAGGAGCTTTCAAAACGGATCAGGACATTTCTGATTCTGAGGCCTTCTGGTGCCCCGAAAGGACACCGGAAGCCTGCGATCCTCGTTTCTCGATCTCGGTGGTCGGTCTTTCGAAATCGCGTGGTGCGGATAAAACGCGCGTAACTCCCTCGTTACATGTCGGATTGGGTCGATTTTTACTTCATTGGAAAGGCGAGTCAGTGCTCTTCGAAATCCTTCAGGAAGCGTCGCATTCCGAGGCCGTTTGGGCCTCCAAAAGTGGGACGAGAGTAAATGGTGCGGAATTTTCCCGACGTGCCCTGTTCCCAGAAAAACGCTCATAACTCCCTCACCGGAGGTCGGATCTGGACGATTTTTACGTCGTTGGAAAGCTTACTCGAGGAGCTTTCAAAACGGTTGAGGACATTTCTGATTCGGAGGTCGTCTGGTGCCCCGAAAGGACACCGGAAGCCTTCGATCCTCGTTTCTCGATCTCGGTGGTCGGTCTTTCGAAATCGCGTGGTGCGGATAAAACGCGCGTAACTCCCTCGTTACATGTCGGATTGGGTCGATTTTTACTTCATTGGAAAGGCGAGTCAATGCTCTTCGAAATCCTTCAGGAAGCGTCGCATTCCGAGGCCCTTTGGGCCTCCAAAAGTGGGGCGAGAGTAAATGGTGCGGAATTTTCCTGACGTGCCCTGTTACCAGAAAAACGCTCATAACTCCCTCACTGGAGGTCGGATCTGGACGATTTTTACGTCTTTGGAAAGCTTACTCGAGGAGCTTTCAAAACAGATCAGGACATTTCTGATTCCGAGGCCGTCTGGTGCCCTGAAAGGACACCGGAACCCTTCGATCCTCGTTTCTCGATCTCGGTGGTCGGTGTTTCGAAATCGCGTGGTGCGGATAAAACGCGCGTAACTCCCTCGTTACATGTCGGATTGGGTCGATTTTTACTTCATTGGAAAGGCGAGTCAGTGCTCTTCGAAATCCTTCAGGAAGCGTTGCATTCCGAGGCCGTTTGGGCCTCCAAAAGTGGGGCGAGAGTAAATGGTGTGGAATTTTCCCGACGTGCCCTGTTCCCAGAAAAATGCTCATAACTCCCTCACCGGAGGTCGGATCTGGACGACTTTTACGTCGTTGGAAAGCTTACTCGAGGAGCTTTCAAAACGGATCAGGACATTTCTGATTCCGAGGCTGTCTGGTGCCCCGAAAGGACACCGGAAGCCTTCGATCCTCATTTCTCGATCTCGGTGGTCGGTCTTTCGAAATCGCGTGGTGCGGATAAAATGCGCGTAACTCCCTCGTTACATGTCGGATTGGGTAGATTTTTACTTCATTGGAAAGGCGAGTCAGTGCTCTTCGAAATCCTTCAGGAAGAGTCGCATTCCGAGGCCGTTTGGGCCTCCAAAAGTGGGGCGAGAGTAAATGGTGTGGAATTTTCCCGACGTGCCCTGTTCCCAGAAAAACGCTCATAACTCCCTCACCGGAGGTCGGATCTGGACGATTTTTACGTCGTTGGAAAGCTTACTCGAGGAGCTTTCAAAATGGATCAGGACATTTCTGATTCCGAGGCCGTCTGGTGCCCCGAAAGGACACCGGAAGCCTTCGATCCTCGTTTCTCGATCTCGGTGGTCGGTCTTTCGAAATCGCGTGGTGCGGATAAAACGCGCGTAACTCCCTCGTTACATGTCGGATTGGGTAGATTTTTACTTCATTGGAAAGGCGAGTCAGTGCTCTTCGAAATCCTTCAGGAAGCGTCGCATTCCGAGGCCGTTTGGGCCTCCAAAAGTGGGACGAGAGTAAATGGTGCGAAATTTTCCCGACGTGCCCTGTTCCCAGAAAAATGCTCATAACTCCCTCACCGGAGGTCGGATCTGGACGATTTTTACGTCGTTGGAAAGCTTACTCGAGGAGCTTTCAAAACGGATCAGGACATTTCTGATTCTGAGGCCTTCTGGTGCCCCGAAAGGACACCGGAAGCCTGCGATCCTCGTTTCTCGATCTCGGTGGTCGGTCTTTCGAAATCGCGTGGTGCGGATAAAACGCGCGTAACTCCCTCGTTACATGTCGGATTGGGTCGATTTTTACTTCATTGGAAAGGCGAGTCAGTGCTCTTCGAAATCCTTCAGGAAGCGTCGCATTCCGAGGCCGTTTGGGCCTCCAAAAGTGGGACGAGAGTAAATGGTGCGGAATTTTCCCGACGTGCCCTGTTCCCAGAAAAACGCTCATAACTCCCTCACCGGAGGTCGGATCTGGACGATTTTTACGTCGTTGGAAAGCTTACTCGAGGAGCTTTCAAAACGGTTGAGGACATTTCTGATTCTGAGGTCGTCTGGTGCCCCGAAAGGACACCGGAAGCCTTCGATCCTCGTTTCTCGATCTCGGTGGTCGGTCTTTCGAAATCGCGTGGTGCGGATAAAACGCGCGTAACTCCCTCGTTACATGTCGGATTGGGTCGATTTTTACTTCATTGGAAAGGCGAGTCAGTGCTCTTCGAAATCCTTCAGGAAGCGTCGCATTCCGAGGCCCTTTGGGCCTCCAAAAGTGGGGCGAGAGTAAATGGTACGGAATTTTCCCGACGTGCCCTGTTCCCAGAAAAATGCTCATAACTCCCTCACCGGAGGTCGGATCTGGACGATTTTTACGTCGTTGGAAATCTTACTCGAGGAGCTTTCAAAATGGATGAGGACATTTCTGATTCCGAGGCCGTCTGGTGCCCCGAAAGGACACCGGAAGCCTTCGATCCTCGTTTCTCGATCTCGGTGGTCGGTCTTTCGAAATCGCGTGGTGCGGATAAAACGCGCGTAACTCCCTCGTTACATGTCGGATTGGGTCGATTTTTACTTCATTGGAAAGGCGAGTCAGTGCTCTTCGAAATCCTTCAGGAAGCGTCGCATTCCGAGGCCGTTTGGGCCTCCAAAAGTGGGGCGAGAGTAAATGGTGTGGAATTTTCCCGACGTGCCCTGTTCCCAGAAAAATGCTCATAACTCCCTCACCGGAGGTCGGATCTGGACGATTTTTACGTCGTTGGAAAGCTTACTCGAGGAGCTTTCAAAACGGATCAGGACATTTCTGATTCTGAGGCCGTCTGGTGCCCCGAAAGGACACCGGAAGCCTTCGATCCTCGTTTCTCGATCTCGGTGGTCAGTCTTTCGAAATCGCGTGGTGCGGATAAAATGCGCGTAACTCCCTCGTTACATGTCGGATTGGGTAGATTTTTACTTCATTGGAAAGGCGAGTCATTGCTCTTCGAAATCCTTCAGGAAGCGTCGCATTCTGAGGCCGTTTGGGCCTCCAAAAGTGGGATGAGAGTAAATGGTACGGAATTTTCCCGACGTGCCCTGTTCCCAGAAAAACGCTCATAACTCCCTCACCGGAGGTCGGATCTGGACGATTTTTACGTCGTTGGAAAGCTTACTCGAGGAGCTTTCAAAACGGATGAAGACATTTTTGATTCTGAGGCCTTCTGGTGCCCTGAAAGGACATCGGAAGCCTTCGATCCTCGTTTCTCGATCTCGGTGGTCGGTCTTTCGAAATCGCGTGGTGCGGATAAAACGCGCGTAACTCCCTCGTTACATGTCGGATTGGGTCGATTTTTACTTCATTGGAAAGGCGAGTCAGTGCTCTTCGAAATCCTTCAGGAAGCGTCGCATTCCGAGGCCGTTTGGGCCTCCAAAAGTGGGGCGAGAGTAAATGGTGTGGAATTTTCCCGACGTGCCCTGTTCCCAGAAAAATGCTCATAACTCCCTCACCGGAGGTCGGATCTGGACGATTTTTACGTCGTTGGAAAGCTTACTCGAGGAGCTTTCAAAACGGATGAGGACATTTCTGATTCTGAGGCCGTTTGGTGCCCCGAAAGGACACCGGAAGCCTTCGATCCTCGTTTCTTGATCTCGGTGGTCGGTCTTTCGAAATCGCGTGGTGCGGATAAAATGCGCGTAACTCCCTCATTACATGTCGGATTGGGTAGATTTTTACTTCATTGGAAAGGCGAGTCAGTGCTCTTCGAAATCCTTCAGGAAGCGTCGCATTCCGAGGCCGTTTGGGCCTCCAAAAGTGGGACGAGAGTAAATGGTGCCGAATTTTCCCGACGTGCCCTGTTCCCAGAAAAACGCTCATAACTCCCTCACCGGAGGTCGGATCTGGACGATTTTTACGTCGTTGGAAAGCTTACTCGAGGAGCTTTCAAAACGGTTGAGGACATTTCTGATTCTGAGGTCGTCTGGTGCCCCGAAAGGACACCGGAAGGCTTCGATCCTCATTTCTCGATCTCGGTGGTCGGTCTTTCGAAATCGCGTGGTGCGGATAAAACGCGCGTAACTCCCTCGTTACATGTCGGATTGGGTCGATTTTTACTTCATTGGAAAGGCGAGTCAGTGCTCTTCGAAATCCTTCAGGAAGCGTCGCATTCCGAGGCCGTTTGGGCCTCCAAAAGTGGGGCGAGAGTAAATGGTGTGGAATTTTCCCGACGTGCCCTGTTCCCAGAAAAATGCTCATAACTCCCTCACCGGAGGTCGGATCTGGACGATTTTTACGTCGTTGGAAAGCTTACTCGAGGAGCTTTCAAAACGGATCAGGACATTTCTGATTCCGAGGCCGTCTGGTGCCCCGAAAGGACACCGGAAGCCTTCGATCCTCGTTTCTCGATCTCGGTGGTCGGTCTTTCGAAATCGCGTGGTGCGGATAAAACGCGCGTAACTCCCTCGTTACATGTCGGATTGGGTCGATTTTTACTTCATTGGAAAGGCGAGTCAGTGCTCTTCGAAATCCTTCAGGAAGCGTCGCATTCCGAGGCCGTTTGGGCCTCCAAAAGTGGGGCGAGAGTAAATGGTGTGGAATTTTCCCGACGTGCCCTGTTCCCAGAAAAATGCTCATAACTCCCTCACCGGAGGTCGGATCTGGACGATTTTTACGTCGTTGGAAAGCTTACTCGAGGAGCTTTCAAAACGGATCAGGACATTTCTGATTCCGAGGCCGTCTGGTGCCCCGAAAGGACACCGGAAGCCTTCGATCCTCGTTTCTCGATCTCGGTGGTCGGTCTTTCGAAATCGCGTGGTGCGGATAAAATGCGCGTAACTCCCTCGTTACATGTCGGATTGGGTAGATTTTTACTTCATTGGAAAGGCGAGTCAGTGCTCTTCGAAATCCTTCAGGAAGCGTCGCATTCCGAGGCCGTTTGGGCCTCCAAAAGTGGGACGAGAGTAAATGGTGCGGAATTTTCCCGACGTGCCCTGTTCCCAGAAAAACGCTCATAACTCCCTCACCGGAGGTCGGATCTGGACGATTTTTACGTCGTTGGAAAGCTTACTCGAGGAGCTTTCAAAACGGATCAGGACATTTCTGATTCTGAGGTCGTATGGTGCCACGAAAGGACACCGGAAGGCTTCGATCCTCGTTTCTCGATCTCGGTGGTCGGTCTTTCGAAATCGCGTGGTGCGGATAAAACGCGCGTAACTCCCTCGTTACATGTCGGATTGGGTCGATTTTTACTTCATTGGAAAGGCGAGTCAGTGCTCTTCGAAATTCTTCAGGAAGCGTCGCATTCTGAGGCCGTTTGGGCCTCCAAAAGTGGGGCGAGAGTAAATGGTATGGAATTTTCCCGACGTGCCCTGTTCCCAGAAAAATGCTCATAACTCCCTCACCGGAGGTCGGATCTGGACGATTTTTACGTCGTTGGAAAGCTTACTCGAGGAGCTTTCAAAACGGATCAGGACATTTCTGATTCCGAGGCCGTCTGGTGCCCCGAAAGGACACCGGAAGCCTTCGATCCTCGTTTCTCGATCTCGATGGTCGGTCTTTCGAAATCGCGTGGTGCGGATAAAATGCGCGTAACTCCCTCGTTACATGTCGGATTGGGTAGATTTTTACTTCATTGGAGAGGCGAGTCAGTGCTCTTCGAAATCCTTCAGGAAGCGTCACATTCCGAGGCCGTTTGGGCCTCCAAAAGTGGGACGAGAGTAAATGGTACGGAATTTTCCCGACGTGCCCTGTTCCCAGAAAAATGCTCATAACTCCCTCACCGGAGGTCGGATCTGGACGATTTTTACGTCGTTGGAAAGCTTACTCGAGGAGCTTTCAAAACGGATCAGGACATTTCTGATTCTGAGGCCTTCTGGTGCCCCGAAAGGACACCGGAAGCCTTCGATCCTCGTTTCTCGATCTCGGTGGTCGGTGTTTCGAAATCGCGTGGTGCGGATAAAACGCGCGTAACTCCCTCGTTACATGTCGGATTGGGTTGATTTTTACTTCATTGGAAAGGCGAGTCAGTGCTCTTCGAAATCCTTCAGGAAGCGTCGCATTCCGAGGCCGTTTGGGCCTCCAAAAGTGGGCGAGAGTAAATGGTGC
Organism: Magnolia kwangsiensis; assembly: GCA_037074715.1. Classification (NCBI taxonomy): domain Eukaryota; kingdom Viridiplantae; phylum Streptophyta; class Magnoliopsida; order Magnoliales; family Magnoliaceae; genus Magnolia; species Magnolia kwangsiensis. The sequence goes on from CM073583.1 coordinate 908,942, forward strand.
GGAATTTTCCCGACGTGCCCTGTTCCCAGAAAAACGCTCATAACTCCCTCACCGGAGGTCGGATCTGGACGATTTTTACGTCGTTGGAAAGCTTACTCGAGGAGCTTTCAAAACGGATCAGGACATTTCTGATTCTGAGGCCTTCTGGTGCCCTGAAAGGACACCGGAAGCCTTCGATCCTCGTTTCTCGATCTCGGTGGTCGGTCTTTCGAAATCGCGTGGTGCGGATAAAACGCGCGTAACTCCCTCGTTACAGGTCGGATTGGGTAGATTTTTACTTCATTGGAAAGGCGAGTCAGTGCTCTTCGAAATCCTTCAGGAAGCGTCGCATTCCGAGGCCGTTTGGGCCTCCAAAAGTGGGACGAGAGTAAATGGTGTGGAATTTTCCCGACGTGCCCTGTTCCCAGAAAAACGCTCATAACTCCCTCACCGGAGGTCGGATCTGGACGATTTTTACGTCGTTGGAAAGCTTACTCGAGGAGCTTTCAAAACGGTTGAGGACATTTCTGATTCTGAGGTCGTCTGGTGCCCCGAAAGGACACTGGAAGGCTTCGATCCTCGTTTCTCGATCTCGGTGGTCGGTCTTTCGAAATCGCGTGGTCCGGATAAAACGCGCGTAACTCCCTCGTTACATGTCGGATTGGGTCGATTTTTACTTCATTGGAAAGGCGAGTCAGTGCTCTTCGAAATCCTTCAGGAAGCGTCGCATTCCGAGGCCGTTTGGGCCTCCAAAAGTGGGGCGAGAGTAAATGGTGTGGAATTTTCCCGACGTGCCCTGTTCCCAGAAAAATGCTCATAACTCCCTCACCGGAGGTCGGATCTGGACGACTTTTACGTCGTTGGAAAGCTTACTCGAGGAGCTTTCAAAACGGATCAGGACATTTCTGATTCCGAGGCTGTCTGGTGCCCCGAAAGGACACCGGAAGCCTTCGATCCTCATTTCTCGATCTCGGTGGTCGGTCTTTCGAAATCGCGTGGTGCGGATAAAATGCGCGTAACTCCCTCGTTACATGTCGGATTGGGTAGATTTTTACTTCATTGGAAAGGCGAGTCAGTGCTCTTCGAAATCCTTCAGGAAGCGTCGCATTCCGAGGCCGTTTGGGCCTCCAAAAGTGGGGCGAGAGTAAATGGTGTGGAATTTTCCCGACGTGCCCTGTTCCCAGAAAAACGCTCATAACTCCCTCACCGGAGGTCGGATCTGGACGATTTTTACGCCGTTGGAAAGCTTACTCGAGGAGCTTTCAAAACGGATCAGGACATTTCTGATTCCGAGGCCGTCTGGTGCCCCGAAAGGACACCGGAAGCCTTCGATCCTCGTTTCTCGATCTCGGTGGTCGGTCTTTCGAAATCGCGTGGTGCGGATAAAACGCGCGTAACTCCCTCGTTACATGTCGGATTGGGTAGATTTTTACTTCATTGGAAAGGCGAGTCAGTGCTCTTCGAAATCCTTTAGGAAGCGTCGCATTCCGAGGCCGTTTGGGCCTCCAAAAGTGGGACGAGAGTAAATGGTGCGGAATTTTCCCGACGTGCCCTGTTCCCAGAAAAATGCTCATAACTCCCTCACCGGAGGTCGGATCTGGACGATTTTTACGTCGTTGGAAAGCTTACTCGAGGAGCTTTCAAAACGGATCAGGACATTTCTGATTCGGAGGTCGTCTGGTGCCCCGAAAGGACACCGGAAGCCTTCGATCCTCGTTTCTCGATCTCGGTGGTCGGTCTTTCGAAATCGCGTGGTGCGGATAAAACGCGCGTAACTCCCTCGTTACATGTCGGATTGGGTCGATTTTTACTTCATTGGAAAGGCGAGTCAATGCTCTTCGAAATCCTTCAGGAAGCGTCGCATTCCGAGGCCCTTTGGGCCTCCAAAAGTGGGGCGAGAGTAAATGGTGCGGAATTTTCCTGACGTGCCCTGTTACCAGAAAAACGCTCATAACTCCCTCACTGGAGGTCGGATCTGGACGATTTTTACGTCTTTGGAAAGCTTACTCGAGGAGCTTTCAAAACAGATCAGGACATTTCTGATTCCGAGGCCGTCTGGTGCCCTGAAAGGACACCGGAACCCTTCGATCCTCGTTTCTCGATCTCGGTGGTCGGTGTTTCGAAATCGCGTGGTGCGGATAAAACGCGCGTAACTCCCTCGTTACATGTCGGATTGGGTCGATTTTTACTTCATTGGAAAGGCGAGTCAGTGCTCTTCGAAATCCTTCAGGAAGCGTTGCATTCCGAGGCCGTTTGGGCCTCCAAAAGTGGGGCGAGAGTAAATGGTGTGGAATTTTCCCGACGTGCCCTGTTCCCAGAAAAATGCTCATAACTCCCTCACCGGAGGTCGGATCTGGACGACTTTTACGTCGTTGGAAAGCTTACTCGAGGAGCTTTCAAAACGGATCAGGACATTTCTGATTCCGAGGCTGTCTGGTGCCCCGAAAGGACACCGGAAGCCTTCGATCCTCATTTCTCGATCTCGGTGGTCGGTCTTTCGAAATCGCGTGGTGCGGATAAAATGCGCGTAACTCCCTCGTTACATGTCGGATTGGGTAGATTTTTACTTCATTGGAAAGGCGAGTCAGTGCTCTTCGAAATCCTTCAGGAAGAGTCGCATTCCGAGGCCGTTTGGGCCTCCAAAAGTGGGGCGAGAGTAAATGGTGTGGAATTTTCCCGACGTGCCCTGTTCCCAGAAAAACGCTCATAACTCCCTCACCGGAGGTCGGATCTGGACGATTTTTACGTCGTTGGAAAGCTTACTCGAGGAGCTTTCAAAATGGATCAGGACATTTCTGATTCCGAGGCCGTCTGGTGCCCCGAAAGGACACCGGAAGCCTTCGATCCTCGTTTCTCGATCTCGGTGGTCGGTCTTTCGAAATCGCGTGGTGCGGATAAAACGCGCGTAACTCCCTCGTTACATGTCGGATTGGGTAGATTTTTACTTCATTGGAAAGGCGAGTCAGTGCTCTTCGAAATCCTTCAGGAAGCGTCGCATTCCGAGGCCGTTTGGGCCTCCAAAAGTGGGACGAGAGTAAATGGTGCGAAATTTTCCCGACGTGCCCTGTTCCCAGAAAAATGCTCATAACTCCCTCACCGGAGGTCGGATCTGGACGATTTTTACGTCGTTGGAAAGCTTACTCGAGGAGCTTTCAAAACGGATCAGGACATTTCTGATTCTGAGGCCTTCTGGTGCCCCGAAAGGACACCGGAAGCCTGCGATCCTCGTTTCTCGATCTCGGTGGTCGGTCTTTCGAAATCGCGTGGTGCGGATAAAACGCGCGTAACTCCCTCGTTACATGTCGGATTGGGTCGATTTTTACTTCATTGGAAAGGCGAGTCAGTGCTCTTCGAAATCCTTCAGGAAGCGTCGCATTCCGAGGCCGTTTGGGCCTCCAAAAGTGGGACGAGAGTAAATGGTGCGGAATTTTCCCGACGTGCCCTGTTCCCAGAAAAACGCTCATAACTCCCTCACCGGAGGTCGGATCTGGACGATTTTTACGTCGTTGGAAAGCTTACTCGAGGAGCTTTCAAAACGGTTGAGGACATTTCTGATTCTGAGGTCGTCTGGTGCCCCGAAAGGACACCGGAAGCCTTCGATCCTCGTTTCTCGATCTCGGTGGTCGGTCTTTCGAAATCGCGTGGTGCGGATAAAACGCGCGTAACTCCCTCGTTACATGTCGGATTGGGTCGATTTTTACTTCATTGGAAAGGCGAGTCAGTGCTCTTCGAAATCCTTCAGGAAGCGTCGCATTCCGAGGCCCTTTGGGCCTCCAAAAGTGGGGCGAGAGTAAATGGTACGGAATTTTCCCGACGTGCCCTGTTCCCAGAAAAATGCTCATAACTCCCTCACCGGAGGTCGGATCTGGACGATTTTTACGTCGTTGGAAATCTTACTCGAGGAGCTTTCAAAATGGATGAGGACATTTCTGATTCCGAGGCCGTCTGGTGCCCCGAAAGGACACCGGAAGCCTTCGATCCTCGTTTCTCGATCTCGGTGGTCGGTCTTTCGAAATCGCGTGGTGCGGATAAAACGCGCGTAACTCCCTCGTTACATGTCGGATTGGGTCGATTTTTACTTCATTGGAAAGGCGAGTCAGTGCTCTTCGAAATCCTTCAGGAAGCGTCGCATTCCGAGGCCGTTTGGGCCTCCAAAAGTGGGGCGAGAGTAAATGGTGTGGAATTTTCCCGACGTGCCCTGTTCCCAGAAAAATGCTCATAACTCCCTCACCGGAGGTCGGATCTGGACGATTTTTACGTCGTTGGAAAGCTTACTCGAGGAGCTTTCAAAACGGATCAGGACATTTCTGATTCTGAGGCCGTCTGGTGCCCCGAAAGGACACCGGAAGCCTTCGATCCTCGTTTCTCGATCTCGGTGGTCAGTCTTTCGAAATCGCGTGGTGCGGATAAAATGCGCGTAACTCCCTCGTTACATGTCGGATTGGGTAGATTTTTACTTCATTGGAAAGGCGAGTCATTGCTCTTCGAAATCCTTCAGGAAGCGTCGCATTCTGAGGCCGTTTGGGCCTCCAAAAGTGGGATGAGAGTAAATGGTACGGAATTTTCCCGACGTGCCCTGTTCCCAGAAAAACGCTCATAACTCCCTCACCGGAGGTCGGATCTGGACGATTTTTACGTCGTTGGAAAGCTTACTCGAGGAGCTTTCAAAACGGATGAAGACATTTTTGATTCTGAGGCCTTCTGGTGCCCTGAAAGGACATCGGAAGCCTTCGATCCTCGTTTCTCGATCTCGGTGGTCGGTCTTTCGAAATCGCGTGGTGCGGATAAAACGCGCGTAACTCCCTCGTTACATGTCGGATTGGGTCGATTTTTACTTCATTGGAAAGGCGAGTCAGTGCTCTTCGAAATCCTTCAGGAAGCGTCGCATTCCGAGGCCGTTTGGGCCTCCAAAAGTGGGGCGAGAGTAAATGGTGTGGAATTTTCCCGACGTGCCCTGTTCCCAGAAAAATGCTCATAACTCCCTCACCGGAGGTCGGATCTGGACGATTTTTACGTCGTTGGAAAGCTTACTCGAGGAGCTTTCAAAACGGATGAGGACATTTCTGATTCTGAGGCCGTTTGGTGCCCCGAAAGGACACCGGAAGCCTTCGATCCTCGTTTCTTGATCTCGGTGGTCGGTCTTTCGAAATCGCGTGGTGCGGATAAAATGCGCGTAACTCCCTCATTACATGTCGGATTGGGTAGATTTTTACTTCATTGGAAAGGCGAGTCAGTGCTCTTCGAAATCCTTCAGGAAGCGTCGCATTCCGAGGCCGTTTGGGCCTCCAAAAGTGGGACGAGAGTAAATGGTGCCGAATTTTCCCGACGTGCCCTGTTCCCAGAAAAACGCTCATAACTCCCTCACCGGAGGTCGGATCTGGACGATTTTTACGTCGTTGGAAAGCTTACTCGAGGAGCTTTCAAAACGGTTGAGGACATTTCTGATTCTGAGGTCGTCTGGTGCCCCGAAAGGACACCGGAAGGCTTCGATCCTCATTTCTCGATCTCGGTGGTCGGTCTTTCGAAATCGCGTGGTGCGGATAAAACGCGCGTAACTCCCTCGTTACATGTCGGATTGGGTCGATTTTTACTTCATTGGAAAGGCGAGTCAGTGCTCTTCGAAATCCTTCAGGAAGCGTCGCATTCCGAGGCCGTTTGGGCCTCCAAAAGTGGGGCGAGAGTAAATGGTGTGGAATTTTCCCGACGTGCCCTGTTCCCAGAAAAATGCTCATAACTCCCTCACCGGAGGTCGGATCTGGACGATTTTTACGTCGTTGGAAAGCTTACTCGAGGAGCTTTCAAAACGGATCAGGACATTTCTGATTCCGAGGCCGTCTGGTGCCCCGAAAGGACACCGGAAGCCTTCGATCCTCGTTTCTCGATCTCGGTGGTCGGTCTTTCGAAATCGCGTGGTGCGGATAAAACGCGCGTAACTCCCTCGTTACATGTCGGATTGGGTCGATTTTTACTTCATTGGAAAGGCGAGTCAGTGCTCTTCGAAATCCTTCAGGAAGCGTCGCATTCCGAGGCCGTTTGGGCCTCCAAAAGTGGGGCGAGAGTAAATGGTGTGGAATTTTCCCGACGTGCCCTGTTCCCAGAAAAATGCTCATAACTCCCTCACCGGAGGTCGGATCTGGACGATTTTTACGTCGTTGGAAAGCTTACTCGAGGAGCTTTCAAAACGGATCAGGACATTTCTGATTCCGAGGCCGTCTGGTGCCCCGAAAGGACACCGGAAGCCTTCGATCCTCGTTTCTCGATCTCGGTGGTCGGTCTTTCGAAATCGCGTGGTGCGGATAAAATGCGCGTAACTCCCTCGTTACATGTCGGATTGGGTAGATTTTTACTTCATTGGAAAGGCGAGTCAGTGCTCTTCGAAATCCTTCAGGAAGCGTCGCATTCCGAGGCCGTTTGGGCCTCCAAAAGTGGGACGAGAGTAAATGGTGCGGAATTTTCCCGACGTGCCCTGTTCCCAGAAAAACGCTCATAACTCCCTCACCGGAGGTCGGATCTGGACGATTTTTACGTCGTTGGAAAGCTTACTCGAGGAGCTTTCAAAACGGATCAGGACATTTCTGATTCTGAGGTCGTATGGTGCCACGAAAGGACACCTGAAGGCTTCGATCCTCGTTTCTCGATCTCGGTGGTCGGTCTTTCGAAATCGCGTGGTGCGGATAAAACGCGCGTAACTCCCTCGTTACATGTCGGATTGGGTCGATTTTTACTTCATTGGAAAGGCGAGTCAGTGCTCTTCGAAATTCTTCAGGAAGCGTCGCATTCCGAGGCCGTTTGGGCCTCCAAAAGTGGGACGAGAGTAAATGGTGTGGAATTTTCCCGACGTGCCCTGTTCCCAGAAAAACGCTCATAACTCCCTCACCGGAGGTCGGATCTGGACGATTTTTACGTCGTTGGAAAGCTTACTCGAGGAGCTTTCAAAACGGATCAGGACATTTCTGATTCCGAGGCCGTCTGGTGCCCCGAAAGGACACCGGAAGCCTTCGATCCTCGTTTCTCGATCTTGGTGGTCGGTCTTTCGAAATCGCGTGGTGCGGATAAAACGCGCGTAACTCCCTCGTTACATGTCGGATTGGGTCGATTTTTACTTCATTGGAAAGGCGAGTCAGTGCTCTTCGAAATCCTTCAGGAAGCGTCGCATTCCGAGGCCGTTTGGGCCTCCAAAAGTGGGGCGAGAGTAAATGGTGTGGAATTTTCCCGACGTGCCCTGTTCCCAGAAAAATGCTCATAACTCCCTCACCGGAGGTCGGATCTGGACGATTTTTACGTCGTTGGAAAGCTTACTCGAGGAGCTTTCAAAACGGTTGAGGACATTTCTGATTCTGAGGTCGTCTGGTGCCCCGAAAGGACACCGGAAGGCTTCGATCCTCATTTCTCGATCTCGGTGGTCGGTCTTTCGAAATCGCGTGGTGCGGATAAAACGCGCGTAACTCCCTCGTTACATGTCGGATTGGGTCGATTTTTACTTCATTGGAAAGGCGAGTCAGTGCTCTTCGAAATCCTTCAGGAAGCGTCGCATTCCGAGGCCGTTTGGGCCTCCAAAAGTGGGGCGAGAGTAAATGGTGTGGAATTTTCCCGACGTGCCCTGTTCCCAGAAAAATGCTCATAACTCCCTCACCGGAGGTCGGATCTGGACGATTTTTACGTCGTTGGAAAGCTTACTCGAGGAGCTTTCAAAACGGATCAGGACATTTCTGATTCCGAGGCCGTCTGGTGCCCCGAAAGGACACCGGAAGCCTTCGATCCTCGTTTCTCGATCTCGGTGGTCGGTCTTTCGAAATCGCGTGGTGCGGATAAAACGCGCGTAACTCCCTCGTTACATGTCGGATTGGGTCGATTTTTACTTCATTGGAAAGGCGAGTCAGTGCTCTTCGAAATCCTTCAGGAAGCGTCGCATTCCGAGGCCGTTTGGGCCTCCAAAAGTGGGGCGAGAGTAAATGGTGTGGAATTTTCCCGACGTGCCCTGTTCCCAGAAAAATGCTCATAACTCCCTCACCGGAGGTCGGATCTGGACGATTTTTACGTCGTTGGAAAGCTTACTCGAGGAGCTTTCAAAACGGATCAGGACATTTCTGATTCCGAGGCCGTCTGGTGCCCCAAAAGGACACCGGAAGCCTTCGATCCTCGTTTCTCGATCTCGGTGGTCGGTCTTTCGAAATCGCGTGGTGCGGATAAAACGCGCGTAACTCCCTCGTTACATGTCGGATTGGGTCGATTTTTACTTCATTGGAAAGGCGAGTCAGTGCTCTTCGAAATTCTTCAGGAAGCGTCGCATTCTGAGGCCGTTTGGGCCTCCAAAAGTGGGGCGAGAGTAAATGGTATGGAATTTTCCCGACGTGCCCTGTTCCCATAAAAATGCTCATAACTCCCTCACCGGAGGTCGGATCTGGACGATTTTTACGTCGTTGGAAAGCTTACTCGAGGAGCTTTCAAAACAGATCAGGACATTTCTGATTCCGAGGCCGTCTGGTGCCCCGAAAGGACACCGGAAGCCTTCGATCCTCGTTTCTCGATCTCGATGGTCGGTCTTTCGAAATCGCGTGGTGCGGATAAAATGCGCGTAACTCCCTCGTTACATGTCGGATTGGGTAGATTTTTACTTCATTGGAGAGGCGAGTCAGTGCTCTTCGAAATCCTTCAGGAAGCGTCACATTCCGAGGCCGTTTGGGCCTCCAAAAGTGGGACGAGAGTAAATGGTGCGGAATTTTCCCGACGTGCCCTGTTCCCAGAAAAATGCTCATAACTCCCTCACCGGAGGTCGGATCTGGACGATTTTTACGTCGTTGGAAAGCTTACTCGAGGAGCTTTCAAAACGGATCAGGACATTTCTGATTCTGAGGCCTTCTGGTGCCCCGAAAGGACACCGGAAGCCTTCGATCCTCGTTTCTCGATCTCGGTGGTCGGTGTTTCGAAATCGCGTGGTGCGGATAAAACGCGCGTAACTCCCTCGTTACATGTCGGATTGGGTTGATTTTTACTTCATTGGAAAGGCGAGTCAGTGCTCTTCGAAATCCTTCAGGAAGCGTCACATTCCGAGGCCGTTTGGGCCTCCAAAAGTGGGCGAGAGTAAATGGTGCGGAATTTTCCCGACGTGCCCTGTTCCCAGAAAAACGCTCATAACTCCCTCACCGGAGGTCGGATCTGGACGATTTTTACGTCGTTGGAAAGCTTACTCGAGGAGCTTTCAAAACGGATCAGGACATTTCTGATTCTGAGGCCTTCTGGTACCCTGAAAGGACACCGGAAGCCTTCGATCCTCGTTTCTCGATCTCGGTGGTCGGTCTTTCGAAATCGCGTGGTGCGGATAAAACGCGCGTAACTCCCTCGTTACAGGTCGGATTGGGTAGATTTTTACTTCATTGGAAAGGCGAGTCAGTGCTCTTCGAAATCCTTCAGGAAGCGTCGCATTCCGAGGCCGTTTGGGCCTCCAAAAGTGGGACGAGAGTAAATGGTGCGGAATTTTCCCGACGTGCCCTGTTCCCAGAAAAACGCTCATAACTCCCTCACCGGAGGTCGGATCTGGACGATTTTTACGTCGTTGGAAAGCTTACTCGAGGAGCTTTCAAAACGATTGAGGACATTTCTGATTCTGAGGTCGTCTGGTGCCCCGAAAGGACACTGGAAGGCTTCGATCCTCGTTTCTCGATCTCGGTGGTCGGTCTTTCGAAATCGCGTGGTCCGGATAAAACGCGCGTAACTCCCTCGTTACATGTTGGATTGGGTCGATTTTTCCTTCATTGGAAAGGCGAGTCAGTGCTCTTCGAAATCCTTCAGGAAGCGTCGCATTCTGAGGCCGTTTGGGCCTCCAAAAGTGGGGCGAGAGTAAATGGTGTGGAATTTTCCCGACGTGCCCTGTTCCCAGAAAAATGCTCATAACTCCCTCACCGGAGGTCAGATCTGGACGACTTTTACGTCGTTGGAAAGCTTACTCGAGGAGCTTTCAAAACGGATCAGGACATTTCTGATTCCGAGGCTGTCTGGTGCCCCGAAAGGACACCGGAAGCCTTCGATCCTCATTTCTCGATCTCGGTGGTCGGTCTTTCGAAATCGCGTGGTGCGGATAAAATGCGCGTAACTCCCTCGTTACATGTCGGATTGGGTAGATTTTTACTTCATTGGAAAGGTGAGTCAGTGCTCTTCGAAATCCTTTAGGAAGCGTCGCATTCCGAGGCCGTTTGGGCCTCCAAAAGTGGGGCGAGAGTAAATGGTGTGGAATTTTCCCGACGTGCCCTGTTCCCAGAAAAACGCTCATAAATCCCTCACCGGAGGTCGGATCTGGACGATTTTTACGTCGTTGGAAAGCTTACTCGAGGAGCTTTCAAAATGGATCAGGACATTTCTGATTCCGAGGCCGTCTGGTGCCCCGAAAGGACACCGGAAGCCTTCGATCCTCGTTTCTCGATCTCGGTGGTCGGTCTTTCGAAATCGCGTGGTACGGATAAAACGCGCGTAACTCCCTCGTTACATGTCGGATTGGGTAGATTTTTACTTCATTGGAAAGGCGAGTCAGTGCTCTTCGAAATCCTTTAGGAAGCATCGCATTCCGAGGCCGTTTGGGCCTCCAAAAGTGGGACGAGAGTAAATGGTGCGGAATTTTCCCGACGTGCCCTGTTCCCAGAAAAATGCTCATAACTCCCTCACCGGAGGTCGGATCTGGACGATTTTTACGTCGTTGGAAAGCTTACTCGAGGAGCTTTCAAAACGGATCAGGACATTTCTGATTCTGAGGCCTTCTGGTGCCCTGAAAGGACACCGGAATCCTGCGATCCTCGTTTCTCGATCTCGGTGGTCGGTCTTTCGAAATCGCGTGGTACGGATAAAACGCGCGTAACTCCCTCGTTACATGTCGGATTGGGTCGATTTTTACTTCATTGGAAAGGCGAGTCAGTGCTCTTCGAAATCCTTCAGGAAGCGTCGCATTCCGAGGCCGTTTGGGCCTCCAAAAGTGGGACGAGAGTAAATGGTGCGGAATTTTCCCGACGTGCCCTGTTCCCAGAAAAACGCTCATAACTCCCTCACCGGAGGTCGGATCTGGACGATTTTTACGTCGTTGGAAAGCTTACTCGAGTAGCTTTCAAAACGGTTGAGGACATTTCTGATTCTGAGGTCGTCTGGTGCCCCGAAAGGACACCGGAAGCCTTCGATCCTCGTTTCTCGATCTCGGTGGTCGGTCTTTCGAAATCGCGTGGTGCGGATAAAACGCGCGTAACTCCCTCGTTACATGTCGGATTGGGTCGATTTTTACTTCATTGGAAAGGCGAGTCAGTGCTCTTCGAAATCCTTCAGGAAGCGTCGCATTCCGAGGCCCTTTGGGCCTCCAAAAGTGGGGCGAGAGTAAATGGTACGGAATTTTCCCGACGTGCCCTGTTCCCAGAAAAATGCTCATAACTCCCTCACCGGAGGTCGGATCTGGACGATTTTTGCGTCGTTGGAAAGCTTACTCGAGGAGCTTTCAAAATGGATCAGGACATTTCTGATTCCGAGGCCGTCTGGTGCCCCGAAAGGACACCGGAAGCCTTCGATCCTCGTTTCTCGATCTCGGTGGTCGGTCTTTCGAAATCGCGTGGTGCGGATAAAACGCGCGTAACTCCCTCGTTACATGTCGGATTGGGTCGATTTTTACTTCATTGGAAAGGCGAGTCAGTGCTCTTCGAAATCCTTCAGGAAGCGTCGCATTCCGAGGCCGTTTGGGCCTCCAAAAGTGGGGCGAGAGTAAATGGTGTGGAATTTTCCCGACGTGCCCTGTTCCCAGAAAAATGCTCATAACTCCCTCACCGGAGGTCGGATCTGGACGATTTTTACGTCGTTGGAAAGCTTACTCGAGGAGCTTTCAAAACGGATCAGGACATTTCTGATTCCGAGGCCGTCTGGTGCCCCGAAAGGACACCGGAAGCCTTCGATCCTCGTTTCTCGATCTCGGTGGTCGGTCTTTCGAAATCGCGTGGTGCGGATAAAATGCGCATAACTCCCTCATTACATGTCGGATTGGGTAGATTTTTACTTCATTGGAAAGGTGAGTCAGTGCTCTTCGAAATCCTTCAGGAAGCGTCGCATTCCGAGGCCGTTTGGGCCTCCAAAAGTGGGACGAGAGTAAATGGTGCGGAATTTTCCCGACGTGCCCTGTTCCCAGAAAAACGCTCATAACTCCCTCACCGGAGGTCGGATCTGGACGATTTTTACGTCGTTGGAAAGCTTACTCGAGGAGCTTTCAAAACGGATGAGGACATTTCTGATTCTGAGGTCGTCTGGTGCCCCGAAAGGACACCGGAAGGCTTCGATCCTCGGTTCTCGATCTCGGTGGTCGGTCTTTCGAAATCGCGTGGTGCGGATAAAACGCGCGTAACTCCCTCGTTACATGTCGGATTGGGTCAATTTTTACTTCATTGGAAAGGTGAGTCAGTGCTCTTCGAAATCCTTTAGGAAGCGTCGCATTCCGAGGCCGTTTGGGCCTCCAAAAGTGGGACGAGAGTAAATGGTGCGGAATTTTCCCGACGTGCCCTGTTCCCAGAAAAATGCTCATAACTCCCTCACCGGAGGTCGGATCTGGACGATTTTTACGTCGTTGGAAAGCTTACTCGAGGAGCTTTCAAAATGGATCAGGACATTTCTGATTCTGAGGCCTTCTGGTGCCCCGAAAGGACACCGGAATCCTTCGATCCTCGTTTCTCGATCTCGGTGGTCGGTCTTTCGAAATCGCGTGGTGCAGATAAAACGCGCGTAACTCCCTCGTTACATGTCGGATTGGGTCGATTTTTACTTCATTGGAAAGGCGAGTCAGTGCTCTTCGAAATCCTTCAGGAAGCGTAGCATTCTGAGGCCGTTTGGGCCTCCAAAAGTGGGGCGAGAGTAAATGGTGTGGAATTTTCCTGACGTGCCCTGTTCCCAGAAAAATGCTCATAACTCCCTCACCGGAGGTCGGATCTGGACGATTTTTACGTCGTTGGAAAGCTTACTCGAGGAGCTTTCAAAACGGATCAGGACATTTCTGATTCTGAGGCCGTCTGGTGCCCCGAAAGGACACCGGAAGCCTTCGATCCTCGTTTCTCGATCTTGGTGGTCAGTCTTTCGAAATCGCGTGGTGCGGATAAAATGCGCGTAACTCCCTCGTTACATGTCGGATTGGGTAGATTTTTACTTCATTGGAAAGGCGAGTCAGTGCTCTTCGAAATCCTTCAGGAAGCGTCGCATTCCGAGGCCGTTTGGGCCTCCAAAAGTGGGACGAGAGTAAATGGTGCGGAATTTTCCCGACGTGCCCTGTTCCCAGAAAAACGCTCATAACTCCCTCACCGGAGGTCGGATCTGGACGATTTTTACGTCGTTGGAAAGCTTACTCGAGGAGCTTTCAAAACGGATGAGGACATTTCTGATTCTGAGGTCGTCTGGTGCCCCGAAAGGACACCGGAAGGCTTCGATCCTCGGTTCTCGATCTCGGTGGTCGGTCTTTCGAAATCGCGTGGTGCGGATAAAACGCGCGTAACTCCCTCGTTACATGTCGGATTGGGTCGATTTTTACTTCATTGGAAAGGTGAGTCAGTGCTCTTCGAAATCCTTCAGGAAGCGTCGCATTCCGAGGCCGTTTGGGCCTCCAAAAGTGGGACGAGAGTAAATGGTGCGGAATTTTCCCGACGTGCCCTGTTCCCAGAAAAACGCTCATAACTCCCTCACCGGAGGTCGGATCTGGACGATTTTTACGTCGTTGGAAAGCTTACTCGAGGAGCTTTCAAAATGGATCAGGACATTTCTGATTCTGAGGCCTTCTGGTGCCCCGAAAGGACACCGGAAGCCTTCGATCCTCGTTTCTCGATCTCGGTGGTCGGTCTTTCGAAATCGCGTGGTGCGGATAAAACGTGCGTAACTCCCTCGTTACATGTCGGATTGGGTCGATTTTTACTTCATTGGAAAGGCGAGTCAGTGCTCTTCGAAATCCTTCAGGAAGCGTCGCATTCCGAGGCCGTTTGGGCCTCCAAAAGTGGGGCGAGAGTAAATGGTGTGGAATTTTCCCGACGTGCCCTGTTCCCAGAAAAATGCTCATAACTCCCTCACCGGAGGTCGGATCTGGACGATTTTTACGTCGTTGGAAAGCTTACTCGAGGAGCTTTCAAAATGGATCAGGACATTTCTGATTCCGAGGCCGTCTGGTGCCCCGAAAGGACACCGGAAGCCTTCGATCCTCGTTTCTCGATCTCGGTGGTCGGTCTTTCGAAATCGCGTGGTGCGGATAAAACGCGCGTAACTCCCTCGTTACATGTCGGATTGGGTCGATTTTTACTTCATTGGAAAGGCGAGTCAGTGCTCTTCGAAATCCTTCAGGAAGCGTCGCATTCCGAGGCCGTTTGGGCCTCCAAAAGTGGGGCGAGAGTAAATGGTGTGGAATTTTCCCGACGTGCCCTGTTCCCAGAAAAATGCTCATAACTCCCTCACCGGAGGTCGGATCTGGACGATTTTTACGTCGTTGGAAAGCTTACTCGAGGAGCTTTCAAAACGGATCAGGACATTTCTGATTCTGAGGCTATCTGGTGCCCCGAAAGGACACCGGAAGCCTTCGATCCTCGTTTCTCGATCTCGGTGGTCGGTGTTTCGAAATCGCGTGGTGCGGATAAAACGCGCGTAACTCCCTCGTTACATGTCGGATTGGGTAGATTTTTACTTCATTGGAAAGGCGAGTCAGTGCTCTTCGAAATCCTTCAGGAAGCGTCGCATTCCGAGGCCGTTTGGGCCTCCAAAAGTGGGACGAGAGTAAATGGTGCGGAATTTTCCCGACGTGCCCTGTTCCCAGAAAAACGCTCATAACTCCCTCACCGGAGGTCGGATCTGGACGATTTTTACGTCGTTGGAAAGCTTACTCGAGGAGCTTTCAAAAAGGATCAGGACATTTCTGATTCTGAGGTCGTATGGTGCCGCGAAAGGACACCGGAAGGCTTCGATCCTCGTTTCTCGATCTCGGTGGTCGGTCTTTCGAAATCGCGTGGTGCGGATAAAACGCGCGTAACTCCCTCGTTACATGTCGGATTGGGTCGATTTTTACTTCATTGGAAAGGCGAGTCAGTGCTCTTCGAAATTCTTCAGGAAGCGTCGCATTCTGAGGCCGTTTGGGCCTCCAAAAGTGGGGCGAGAGTAAATGGTATGGAATTTTCCCGACGTGCCCTGTTCCCAGAAAAATGCTCATAACTCCCTCACCGGAGGTCGGATCTGGACGATTTTTACGTCGTTGGAAAGCTTACTCGAGGAGCTTTCAAAACGGATCAGGACATTTCTGATTCCGAGGCCGTCTGGTGCCCCGAAAGGACACCGGAAGCCTTCGATCCTCGTTTCTCGATCTCGATGGTCGGTCTTTCGAAATCGCGTGGTGCGGATAAAATGCGCGTAACTCCCTCGTTACATGTCGGATTGGGTAGATTTTTACTTCATTGGAGAGGCGAGTCAGTGCTCTTCAAAATCCTTCAGGAAGCGTCACATTCCGAGGCCGTTTGGGCCTCCAAAAGTGGGACGAGAGTAAATGGTGTGGAATTTTCCCGACGTGCCCTGTTCCCAGAAAAATGCTCATAACTCCCTCACCGGAGGTCGGATCTGGACGATTTTTACGTCGTTGGAAAGCTTACTCGAGGAGCTTTCAAAACGGATCAGGACATTTCTGATTCTGAGGCCTTCTGGTGCCCCGAAAGGACACCGGAAGCCTTCGATCCTCGTTTCTCGATCTCGGTGGTCGGTGTTTCGAAATCGCGTGGTGCGGATAAAACGCGCGTAACTCCCTCGTTACATGTCGGATTGGGTTGATTTTTACTTCATTGGAAAGGCGAGTCAGTGCTCTTCGAAATCCTTCAGGAAGCGTCGCATTCCGAGGCCGTTTGGGCCTCCAAAAGTGGGCGAGAGTAAATGGTGCGGAATTTTCCCGACGTGCCCTGTTCCCAGAAAAACGCTCATAACTCCCTCACCGGAGGTCGGATCTGGACGATTTTTACGTCGTTGGAAAGCTTACTCGAGGAGCTTTCAAAACGGATCAGGACATTTCTGATTCTGAGGCCTTCTGGTACCCTGAAAGGACACCGGAAGCCTTCGATCCTCGTTTCTCGATCTCGGTGGTCGGTCTTTCGAAATCGCGTGGTGCGGATAAAACGCGCGTAACTCCCTCGTTACAGGTCGGATTGGGTAGATTTTTACTTCATTGGAAAGGCGAGTCAGTGCTCTTCGAAATCCTTCAGGAAGCGTCGCATTCCGAGGCCGTTTGGGCCTCCAAAAGTGGGACGAGAGTAAATGGTGCGGAATTTTCCCGACGTGCCCTGTTCCCAGAAAAACGCTCATAACTCCCTCACCGGAGGTCGGATCTGGACGATTTTTACGTCGTTGGAAAGCTTACTCGAGGAGCTTTCAAAACGGATCAGGACATTTCTGATTCCGAGGCCGTCTGGTGCCCCGAAAGGACACCGGAAGCCTTCGATCCTCGTTTCTCGATCTCGGTGGTCGGTCTTTCGAAATCGCGTGGTGCGGATAAAACGCGCGTAACTCCCTCGTTGCATGTCGGATTGGGTCGATTTTTACTTCATTGGAAAGGCGAGTCAGTGCTCTTCGAAATCCTTCAGGAAGCGTCGCATTCCGAGGCCGTTTGGGCCTCCAAAAGTGGGGTGAGAGTAAATGGTGTGGAATTTTCCCGACGTGCCCTGTTCCCAGAAAAATGCTCATAACTCCCTCACCGGAGGTCGGATCTGGACGATTTTTACGTCGTTGGAAAGCTTACTCGAGGAGCTTTCAAAACGGTTGAGGACATTTCTGATTCTGAGGTCGTCTGGTGCCCCGAAAGGACACCGGAAGGCTTCGATCCTCATTTCTCGATCTCGGTGGTCGGTCTTTCGAAATCGCGTGGTGCGGATAAAACGCGCGTAACTCCCTCGTTACATGTCGGATTGGGTCGATTTTTACTTCATTGGAAAGGCGAGTCAGTGCTCTTCGAAATCCTTCAGGAAGCGTCGCATTCCGAGGCCGTTTGGGCCTCCAAAAGTGGGGCGAGAGTAAATGGTGTGGAATTTTCCCGACGTGCCCTGTTCCCAGAAAAATGCTCATAACTCCCTCACCGGAGGTCGGATCTGGACGATTTTTACGTCGTTGGAAAGCTTACTCGAGGAGCTTTCAAAACGGATCAGGACATTTCTGATTCCGAGGCCGTCTGGTGCCCCGAAAGGACACCGGAAGCCTTCGATCCTCGTTTCTCGATCTCGGTGGTCGGTCTTTCGAAATCGCGTGGTGCGGATAAAACGTGCGTAACTCCCTCGTTACATGTCGGATTGGGTCGATTTTTACTTCATTGGAAAGGCGAGTCAGTGCTCTTCGAAATCCTTCAGGAAGCGTCGCATTCCGAGGCCGTTTGGGCCTCCAAAAGTGGGGCGAGAGTAAATGGTGTGGAATTTTCCCGACGTGCCCTGTTCCCAGAAAAATGCTCATAACTCCCTCACCGGAGGTCGGATCTGGACGATTTTTACGTCGTTGGAAAGCTTACTCGAGGAGCTTTCAAAACGGATCAGGACATTTCTGATTCCGAGGCCGTCTGGTGCCCCAAAAGGACACCGGAAGCCTTCGATCCTCGTTTCTCGATCTCGGTGGTCGGTCTTTCGAAATCGCGTGGTGCGGATAAAATGCGCGTAACTCCCTCGTTACATGTCGGATTGGGTAGATTTTTACTTCATTGGAAAGGCGAGTCAGTGCTCTTCGAAATCCTTCAGGAAGCGTCGCATTCCGAGGCCGTTTGGGCCTCCAAAAGTGGGACGAGAGTAAATGGTGCGGAATTTTCCCGACGTGCCCTGTTCCCAGAAAAATGCTCATAACTCCCTCACCGGAGGTCGGATCTGGACGATTTTTACGTCGTTGGAAAGCTTACTCGAGGAGCTTTCAAAACGGATCAGGACATTTCTGATTCTGAGGCCTTCTGGTGCCCCGAAAGGACACCGGAAGCCTTCGATCCTCGTTTCTCGATCTCGGTGGTCGGTGTTTCGAAATCGCGTGGTGCGGATAAAACGCGCGTAACTCCCTCGTTACATGTCGGATTGGGTTGATTTTTACTTCATTGGAAAGGCGAGTCAGTGCTCTTCGAAATCCTTCAGGAAGCGTCGCATTCCGAGGCCGTTTGGGCCTCCAAAAGTGGGCGAGAGTAAATGGTGCGGAATTTTCCCGACGTGCCCTCTTCCCAGAAAAACGCTCATAACTCCCTCACCGGAGGTCGGATCTGGACGATTTTTACGTCGTTGGAAAGCTTACTCGAGGAGCTTTCAAAACGGATCAGGACATTTCTGATTCTGAGGCCTTCTGGTGCCCTGAAAGGACACCGGAAGCCTTCGATCCTCGTTTCTCAATCTCGGTGGTCGGTCTTTCGAAATCGCGTGGTGCGGATAAAACGCGCGTACCTCCCTCGTTACAGGTCGGATTGGGTAGATTTTTACTTCATTGGAAAGGCGAGTCAGTGCTCTTCGAAATCCTTCAGGAAGCGTCGCATTCCGAGGCCGTTTGGGCCTCCAAAAGTGGGACGAGAGTAAATGGTGCGGAATTTTCCCGACGTGCCCTGTTCCCAGAAAAACGCTCATAACTCCCTCACCGGAGGTCGGATCTGGACGATTTTTACGTCGTTGGAAAGCTTACTCGAGGAGCTTTCAAAATGGATCAGGACATTTCTGATTCTGAGGCCTTCTGGTGCCCCGAAAGGACACCGGAAGGCTTCGATCCTCGGTTCTCGATCTCGGTGGTCGGTCTTTCGAAATCGCGTGGTGCGGATAAAACGCGCGTAACTCCCTCGTTACATGTCGGATTGGGTCGATTTTTACTTCATTGGAAAGGTGAGTCAGTGCTCTTCGAAATCCTTCAGGAAGCGTCGCATTCCGAGGCCGTTTGGGCCTCCAAAAGTGGGACGAGAGTAAATGGTGCGGAATTTTCCCGACGTGCCCTGTTCCCAGAAAAACGCTCATAACTCCCTCACCGGAGGTCGGATCTGGACGATTTTTACGTCGTTGGAAAGCTTACTCGAGGAGCTTTCAAAATGGATCAGGACATTTCTGATTCTGAGGCCTTCTGGTGCCCCGAAAGGACACCGGAAGCCTTCGATCCTCGTTTCTCGATCTCGGTGGTCGGTCTTTCGAAATCGCGTGGTGCGGATAAAACGTGCGTAACTCCCTCGTTACATGTCGGATTGGCTCGATTTTTACTTCATTGGAAAGGCGAGTCAGTGCTCTTCGAAATCCTTCAGGAAGCGTCGCATTCCGAGGCCGTTTGGGCCTCCAAAAGTGGGGCGAGAGTAAATGGTGTGGAATTTTCCCGACGTGCCCTGTTCCCAGAAAAATGCTCATAACTCCCTCACCGGAGGTCGGATCTGGACGATTTTTACGTCGTTGGAAAGCTTACTCGAGGAGCTTTCAAAATGGATCAGGACATTTCTGATTCCGAGGCCGTCTGGTGCCCCGAAAGGACACCGGAAGCCTTCGATCCTCGTTTCTCGATCTCGGTGGTCGGTCTTTCGAAATCGCGTGGTGCGGATAAAACGCGCGTAACTCCCTCGTTACATGTCGGATTGGGTCGATTTTTACTTCATTGGAAAGGAGAGTCAGTGCTCTTCGAAATCCTTCAGGAAGCGTCGCATTCCGAGGCCGTTTGGGCCTCCAAAAGTGGGGCGAGAGTAAATGGTGTGGAATTTTCCCGACGTGCCCTGTTCCCAGAAAAATGCTCATAACTCCCTCACCGGAGGTCGGATCTGGACGATTTTTACGTCGTTGGAAAGCTTACTCGAGGAGCTTTCAAAACGGATCAGGACATTTCTGATTCTGAGGCTATCTGGTGCCCCGAAAGGACACCGGAAGCCTTCGATCCTCGTTTCTCGATCTCGGTGGTCGGTGTTTCGAAATCGCGTGGTGCGGATAAAACGCGCGTAACTCCCTCGTTACATGTCGGATTGGGTAGATTTTTACTTCATTGGAAAGGCGAGTCAGTGCTCTTCGAAATCCTTCAGGAAGCGTCGCATTCCGAGGTCGTTTGGGCCTCCAAAAGTGGGACGAGAGTAAATGGTGCGGAATTTTCCCGACGTGCCCTGTTCCCAGAAAAACGCTCATAACTCCCTCACCGGAGGTCGGATCTGGACGATTTTTACGTCGTTGGAAAGCTTACTCGAGGAGCTTTCAAAACGGATCAGGACATTTCTGATTCTGAGGTCGTATGGTGCCGCGAAAGGACACCGGAAGGCTTCGATCCTCGTTTCTCGATCTCGGTGGTCGGTCTTTCGAAATCGCGTGGTGCGGATAAAACGCGCGTAACTCCCTCGTTACATGTCGGATTGGGTCGATTTTTACTTCATTGGAAAGGCGAGTCAGTGCTCTTCGAAATTCTTCAGGAAGCGTCGCATTCCGAGGCCGTTTGGGCCTCCAAAAGTGGGGCGAGAGTAAATGGTGTGGAATTTTCCCGACGTGCCCTGTTCCCAGAAAAATGCTCATAACTCCCTCACCGGAGGTCGGATCTGGACGATTTTTACGTCGTTGGAAAGCTTACTCGAGGAGCTTTCAAAACGGATCAGGACATTTCTGATTCCGAGGCCGTCTGGTGCCCCGAAAGGACACCGGAAGCCTTCGATCCTCGTTTCTCGATCTCGATGGTCGGTCTTTCGAAATCGCGTGGTGCGGATAAAATGCGCGTAACTCCCTCGTTACATGTCGGATTGGGTAGATTTTTACTTCATTGGAGAGGCGAGTCAGTGCTCTTCAAAATCCTTCAGGAAGCGTCACATTCCGAGGCCGTTTGGGCCTCCAAAAGTGGGACGAGAGTAAATGGTGCGGAATTTTCCCGACGTGCCCTGTTCCCAGAAAAATGCTCATAACTCCCTCACCGGAGGTCGGATCTGGACGATTTTTACGTCGTTGGAAAGCTTACTCGAGGAGCTTTCAAAACGGATCAGGACATTTCTGATTCTGAGGCCTTCTGGTGCCCCGAAAGGACACCGGAAGCCTTCGATCCTCGTTTCTCGATCTCGGTGGTCGGTGTTTCGAAATCGCGTGGTGCGGATAAAACGCGCGTAACTCCCTCGTTACATGTCGGATTGGGTTGATTTTTACTTCATTGGAAAGGCGAGTCAGTGCTCTTCGAAATCCTTCAGGAAGCGTCGCATTCCGAGGCCGTTTGGGCCTCCAAAAGTGGGCGAGAGTAAATGGTGCGGAATTTTCCCGACGTGCCCTGTTCCCAGAAAAACGCTCATAACTCCCTCACCGGAGGTCGGATCTGGACGATTTTTACGTCGTTGGAAAGCTTACTCGAGGAGCTTTCAAAACGGATCAGGACATTTCTGATTCTGAGGCCTTCTGGTGCCCTGAAAGGACACCGGAAGCCTTCGATCCTCGTTTCTCGATCTCGGTGGTCGGTCTTTCGAAATCGCGTGGTGCGGATAAAACGCGCGTAACTCCCTCGTTACAGGTCGGATTGGGTAGATTTTTACTTCATTGGAAAGGCGAGTCAGTGCTCTTCGAAATCCTTCAGGAAGCGTCGCATTCCGAGGCCGTTTGGGCCTCCAAAAGTGGGACGAGAGTAAATGGTGCGGAATTTTCCCGACGTGCCCTGTTCCCAGAAAAACGCTCATAACTCCCTCACCGGAGGTCGGATCTGGACGATTTTTACGTCGTTGGAAAGCTTACTCGAGGAGCTTTCAAAACGGATCAGGACATTTCTGATTCCGAGGCCGTCTGGTGCCCCGAAAGGACACCGGAAGCCTTCGATCCTCGTTTCTCGATCTCGGTGGTCGGTCTTTCGAAATCGCGTGGTGCGGATAAAACGCGCGTAACTCCCTCGTTACATGTCGGATTGGGTAGATTTTTACTTCATTGGAAAGGCGAGTCAGTGCTCTTCGAAATCCTTCAGGAAGCGTCGCATTCCGAGGCCGTTTGGGCCTCCAAAAGTGGGGCGAGAGTAAATGGTGTGGAATTTTCCCGACGTGCCCTGTTCCCAGAAAAACGCTCATAACTCCCTCACCGGAGGTCGGATCTGGACGATTTTTACGTCGTTGGAAAGCTTACTCGAGGAGCTTTCAAAACGGATCAGGACATTTCTGATTCCGAGGCCGTCTGGTGCCCCGAAAGGACACCGGAAGCCTTCGATCCTCGTTTCTCGATCTCGATGGTCGGTCTTTCGAAATCGCGTGGTGCGGATAAAATGCGCGTAACTCCCTCGTTACATGTCGGATTGGGTAGATTTTTACTTCATTGGAGAGGCGAGTCAGTGCTCTTCAAAATCCTTCAGGAAGCGTCACATTCCGAGGCCGTTTGGGCCTCCAAAAGTGGGACGAGAGTAAATGGTGCGGAATTTTCCCGACGTGCCCTGTTCCCAGAAAAATGCTCATAACTCCCTCACCGGAGGTCGGATCTGGACGATTTTTACGTCGTTGGAAAGCTTACTCGAGGAGCTTTCAAAACGGATCAGGACATTTCTGATTCTGAGGCCTTCTGGTGCCCCGAAAGGACACCGGAAGCCTTCGATCCTCGTTTCTCGATCTCGGTGGTCGGTGTTTCGAAATCGCGTGGTGCGGATAAAACGCGCGTAACTCCCTCGTTACATGTCGGATTGGGTTGATTTTTACTTCATTGGAAAGGCGAGTCAGTGCTCTTCGAAATCCTTCAGGAAGCGTCGCATTCCGAGGCCGTTTGGGCCTCCAAAAGTGGGCGAGAGTAAATGGTGAGGAATTTTCCCGACGTGCCCTGTTCCCAGAAAAACGCTCATAACTCCCTCACCGGAGGTCGGATCTGGACGATTTTTACGTCGTTGGAAAGCTTACTCGAGGAGCTTTCAAAACGGATCAGGACATTTCTGATTCTGAGGCCTTCTGGTGCCCTGAAAGGACACCGGAAGCCTTCGATCCTCGTTTCTCGATCTCGGTGGTCGGTCTTTCGAAATCGCGTGGTGCGGATAAAACGCGCGTAACTCCCTCGTTACAGGTCGGATTGGGTAGATTTTTACTTCATTGGAAAGGCGAGTCAGTGCTCTTCGAAATCCTTCAGGAAGCGTCGCATTCCGAGGCCGTTTGGGCCTCCAAAAGTGGGACGAGAGTAAATGGTGCGGAATTTTCCCGACGTGCCCTGTTCCCAGAAAAACGCTCATAACTCCCTCACCGGAGGTCGGATCTGGACGATTTTTACGTCGTTGGAAAGCTTACTCGAGGAGCTTTCAAAACGGTTGAGGACATTTCTGATTCTGAGGTCGTCTGGTGCCCCGAAAGGACACTGGAAGGCTTCGATCCTCGTTTCTCGATCTCGGTGGTCGGTCTTTCGAAATCGCGTGGTCCGGATAAAACGTGCGTAACTCCCTCGTTACATGTCGGATTGGGTCGATTTTTACTTCATTGGAAAGGCGAGTCAGTGCTCTTCGAAATCCTTCAGGAAGCGTCGCATTCCGAGGCCGTTTGGGCCTCCAAAAGTGGGGCGAGAGTAAATGGTGTGGAATTTTCCCGACGTGCCCTGTTCCCAGAAAAATGCTCATAACTCCCTCACCGGAGGTCGGATCTGGACGATTTTTACGTCGTTGGAAAGCTTACTCGAGGAGCTTTCAAAATGGATCAGGACATTTCTGATTCCGAGGCCGTCTGGTGCCCCGAAAGGACACCGGAAGCCTTCGATCCTCGTTTCTCGATCTCGGTGGTCGGTCTTTCGAAATCGCGTGGTGCGGATAAAACGCGCGTAACTCCCTCGTTACATGTCGGATTGGGTCGATTTTTACTTCATTGGAAAGGCGAGTCAGTGCTCTTCGAAATCCTTCAGGAAGCGTCGCATTCCGAGGCCGTTTGGGCCTCCAAAAGTGGGGCGAGAGTAAATGGTGTGGAATTTTCCCGACGTGCCCTGTTCCCAGAAAAATGCTCATAACTCCCTCACCGGAGGTCGGATCTGGACGATTTTTACGTCGTTGGAAAGCTTACTCGAGGAGCTTTCAAAACGGATCAGGACATTTCTGATTCTGAGGCTATCTGGTGCCCCGAAAGGACACCGGAAGCCTTCGATCCTCGTTTCTCGATCTCGGTGGTCGGTGTTTCGAAATCGCGTGGTGCGGATAAAACGCGCGTAACTCCCTCGTTACATGTCGGATTGGGTAGATTTTTACTTCATTGGAAAGGCGAGTCAGTGCTCTTCGAAATCCTTCAGGAAGCGTCGCATTCCGAGGTCGTTTGGGCCTCCAAAAGTGGGACGAGAGTAAATGGTGCGGAATTTTCCCGACGTGCCCTGTTCCCAGAAAAACGCTCATAACTCCCTCACCGGAGGTCGGATCTGGACGATTTTTACGTCGTTGGAAAGCTTACTCGAGGAGCTTTCAAAACGGATCAGGACATTTCTGATTCTGAGGTCGTATGGTGCCGCGAAAGGACACCGGAAGGCTTCGATCCTCGTTTCTCGATCTCGGTGGTCGGTCTTTCGAAATCGCGTGGTGCGGATAAAACGCGCGTAACTCCCTCGTTACATGTCGGATTGGGTCGATTTTTACTTCATTGGAAAGGCGAGTCAGTGCTCTTCGAAATTCTTCAGGAAGCGTCGCATTCTGAGGCCGTTTGGGCCTCCAAAAGTGGGGCGAGAGTAAATGGTATGGAATTTTCCCGACGTGCCCTGTTCCCAGAAAAATGCTCATAACTCCCTCACCGGAGGTCGGATCTGGACGATTTTTACGTCGTTGGAAAGCTTACTCGAGGAGCTTTCAAAACGGATCAGGACATTTCTGATTCCGAGGCCGTCTGGTGCCCCGAAAGGACACCGGAAGCCTTCGATCCTCGTTTCTCGATCTCGATGGTCGGTCTTTCGAAATCGCGTGGTGCGGATAAAATGCGCGTAACTCCCTCGTTACATGTCGGATTGGGTAGATTTTTACTTCATTGGAGAGGCGAGTCAGTGCTCTTCAAAATCCTTCAGGAAGCGTCACATTCCGAGGCCGTTTGGGCCTCCAAAAGTGGGACGAGAGTAAATGGTGCGGAATTTTCCCGACGTGCCCTGTTCCCAGAAAAATGCTCATAACTCCCTCACCGGAGGTCGGATCTGGACGATTTTTACGTCGTTGGAAAGCTTACTCGAGGAGCTTTCAAAACGGATCAGGACATTTCTGATTCTGAGGCCTTCTGGTGCCCCGAAAGGACACCGGAAGCCTTCGATCCTCGTTTCTCGATCTCGGTGGTCGGTGTTTCGAAATCGCGTGGTGCGGATAAAACGCGCGTAACTCCCTCGTTACATGTCGGATTGGGTTGATTTTTACTTCATTGGAAAGGCGAGTCAGTGCTCTTCGAAATCCTTCAGGAAGCGTCGCATTCCGAGGCCGTTTGGGCCTCCAAAAGTGGGCGAGAGTAAATGGTGCGGAATTTTCCCGACGTGCCCTGTTCCCAGAAAAACGCTCATAACTCCCTCACCGGAGGTCGGATCTGGACGATTTTTACGTCGTTGGAAAGCTTACTCGAGGAGCTTTCAAAACGGATCAGGACATTTCTGATTCTGAGGCCTTCTGGTGCCCTGAAAGGACACCGGAAGCCTTCGATCCTCGTTTCTCGATCTCGGTGGTCGGTCTTTCGAAATCGCGTGGTGCGGATAAAACGCGCGTAACTCCCTCGTTACAGGTCGGATTGGGTAGATTTTTACTTCATTGGAAAGGCGAGTCAGTGCTCTTCGAAATCCTTCAGGAAGCGTCGCATTCCGAGGCCGTTTGGGCCTCCAAAAGTGGGACGAGAGTAAATGGTGCGGAATTTTCCCGACGTGCCCTGTTCCCAGAAAAACGCTCATAACTCCCTCACCGGAGGTCGGATCTGGACGATTTTTACGTCGTTGGAAAGCTTACTCGAGGAGCTTTCAAAACGGATCAGGACATTTCTGATTCCGAGGCCGTCTGGTGCCCCGAAAGGACACCGGAAGCCTTCGATCCTCGTTTCTCGATCTCGGTGGTCGGTCTTTCGAAATCGCGTGGTGCGGATAAAACGCGCGTAACTCCCTCGTTACATGTCGGATTGGGTAGATTTTTACTTCATTGGAAAGGCGAGTCAGTGCTCTTCGAAATCCTTCAGGAAGCGTCGCATTCCGAGGCCGTTTGGGCCTCCAAAAGTGGGGCGAGAGTAAATGGTGTGGAATTTTCCCGACGTGCCCTGTTCCCAGAAAAACGCTCATAACTCCCTCACCGGAGGTCGGATCTGGACGATTTTTACGTCGTTGGAAAGCTTACTCGAGGAGCTTTCAAAACGGATCAGGACATTTCTGATTCCGAGGCCGTCTGGTGCCCCGAAAGGACACCGGAAGCCTTCGATCCTCGTTTCTCGATCTCGATGGTCGGTCTTTCGAAATCGCGTGGTGCGGATAAAATGCGCGTAACTCCCTCGTTACATGTCGGATTGGGTAGATTTTTACTTCATTGGAGAGGCGAGTCAGTGCTCTTCAAAATCCTTCAGGAAGCGTCACATTCCGAGGCCGTTTGGGCCTCCAAAAGTGGGACGAGAGTAAATGGTGCGGAATTTTCCCGACGTGCCCTGTTCCCAGAAAAATGCTCATAACTCCCTCACCGGAGGTCGGATCTGGACGATTTTTACGTCGTTGGAAAGCTTACTCGAGGAGCTTTCAAAACGGATCAGGACATTTCTGATTCTGAGGCCTTCTGGTGCCCCGAAAGGACACCGGAAGCCTTCGATCCTCGTTTCTCGATCTCGGTGGTCGGTGTTTCGAAATCGCGTGGTGCGGATAAAACGCGCGTAACTCCCTCGTTACATGTCGGATTGGGTTGATTTTTACTTCATTGGAAAGGCGAGTCAGTGCTCTTCGAAATCCTTCAGGAAGCGTCGCATTCCGAGGCCGTTTGGGCCTCCAAAAGTGGGCGAGAGTAAATGGTGCGGAATTTTCCCGACGTGCCCTGTTCCCAGAAAAACGCTCATAACTCCCTCACCGGAGGTCGGATCTGGACGATTTTTACGTCGTTGGAAAGCTTACTCGAGGAGCTTTCAAAACGGATCAGGACATTTCTGATTCTGAGGCCTTCTGGTGCCCTGAAAGGACACCGGAAGCCTTCGATCCTCGTTTCTCGATCTCGGTGGTCGGTCTTTCGAAATCGCGTGGTGCGGATAAAACGCGCGTAACTCCCTCGTTACAGGTCGGATTGGGTAGATTTTTACTTCATTGGAAAGGCGAGTCAGTGCTCTTCGAAATCCTTCAGGAAGCGTCGCATTCCGAGGCCGTTTGGGCCTCCAAAAGTGGGACGAGAGTAAATGGTGCGGAATTTTCCCGACGTGCCCTGTTCCCAGAAAAACGCTCATAACTCCCTCACCGGAGGTCGGATCTGGACGATTTTTACGTCGTTGGAAAGCTTACTCGAGGAGCTTTCAAAACGGTTGAGGACATTTCTGATTCTGAGGTCGTCTGGTGCCCCGAAAGGACACTGGAAGGCTTCGATCCTCGTTTCTCGATCTCGGTGGTCGGTCTTTCGAAATCGCGTGGTCCGGATAAAACGTGCGTAACTCCCTCGTTACATGTCGGATTGGGTCGATTTTTACTTCATTGGAAAGGCGAGTCAGTGCTCTTCGAAATCCTTCAGGAAGCGTCGCATTCCGAGGCCGTTTGGGCCTCCAAAAGTGGGGCGAGAGTAAATGGTGTGGAATTTTCCCGACGTGCCCTGTTCCCAGAAAAATGCTCATAACTCCCTCACCGGAGGTCAGATCTGGACGACTTTTACGTCGTTGGAAAGCTTACTCGAGGAGCTTTCAAAACGGATCAGGACATTTCTGATTCCGAGGCTGTCTGGTGCCCCGAAAGGACACCGGAAGCCTTCGATCCTCATTTCTCGATCTCGGTGGTCGGTCTTTCGAAATCGCGTGGTGCGGATAAAATGCGCGTAACTCCCTCGTTACATGTCGGATTGGGTAGATTTTTACTTCATTGGAAAGGCGAGTCAGTGCTCTTCGAAATCCTTCAGGAAGCGTCGCATTCCGAGGCCGTTTGGGCCTCCAAAAGTGGGGCGAGAGTAAATGGTGTGGAATTTTCCCGACGTGCCCTGTTCCCAGAAAAACGCTCATAACTCCCTCACCGGAGGTCGGATCTGGACGATTTTTACGTCGTTGGAAAGCTTACTCGAGGAGCTTTCAAAATGGATCAGGACATTTCTGATTCCGAGGCCGTCTGGTGCCCCGAAAGGACACCGGAAGCCTTCGATCCTCGTTTCTCGATCTCGGTGGTCGGTCTTTCGAAATCGCGTGGTGCGGATAAAACGCGCGTAACTCCCTCGTTACATGTCGGATTGGGTAGATTTTTACTTCATTGGAAAGGCGAGTCAGTGCTCTTCGAAATCCTTTAGGAAGCATCGCATTCCGAGGCCGTTTGGGCCTCCAAAAGTGGGACGAGAGTAAATGGTGCGGAATTTTCCCGACGTGCCCTGTTCCCAGAAAAATGCTCATAACTCCCTCACCGGAGGTCGGATCTGGACGATTTTTACGTCGTTGGAAAGCTTACTCGAGGAGCTTTCAAAACGGATCAGGACATTTCTGATTCTGAGGCCTTCTGGTGCCCCGAAAGGACACCGGAATCCTGCGATCCTCGTTTCTCGATCTCGGTGGTCGGTCTTTCGAAATCGCGTGGTGCAGATAAAACGCGCGTAACTCCCTCGTTACATGTCGGATTGGGTCGATTTTTACTTCATTGGAAAGGCGAGTCAGTGCTCTTCGAAATCCTTCAGGAAGCGTCGCATTCCGAGGCCGTTTGGGTCTCCAAAAGTGGGACGAGAGTAAATGGTGCGGAATTTTCCCGACGTGCCCTGTTCCCAGAAAAATGCTCATAACTCCCTCACCGGAGGTCGGATCTGGACGATTTTTACGTCGTTGGAAAGCTTACTCGAGGAGCTTTCAAAACGGTTGAGGACATTTCTGATTCTGAGGTCGTCTGGTGCCCCGAAAGGACACCGGAAGCCTTCGATCCTCGTTTCTCGATCTCGGTGGTCGGTCTTTCGAAATCGCGTGGTGCGGATAAAACGCGCGTAACTCCCTCGTTACATGTCGGATTGGGTCGATTTTTACTTCATTGGAAAGGTGAGTCAGTGCTCTTCGAAATCCTTCAGGAAGCGTCGCATTCCGAGGCCGTTTGGGCCTCCAAAAGTGGGACGAGAGTAAATGGTGCAGAATTTTTCCGACGTGCCCTGTTCCCAGAAAAACGCTCATAACTCCCTCACCGGAGGTCGGATCTGGACGATTTTTACGTCGTTGGAAAGCTTACTCGAGGAGCTTTCAAAATGGATCAGGACATTTCTGATTCTGAGGCCTTCTGGTGCCCCGAAAGGACACCGGAAGCCTTCGATCCTCGTTTCTCGATCTCGGTGGTCGGTCTTTCGAAATCGCGTGGTGCGGATAAAACGTGCGTAACTCCCTCGTTACATGTCGGATTGGGTCGATTTTTACTTCATTGGAAAGGCGAGTCAGTGCTCTTCGAAATCCTTCAGGAAGCGTCGCATTCCGAGGCCGTTTGGGCCTCCAAAAGTGGGGCGAGAGTAAATGGTGTGGAATTTTCCCGACGTGCCCTGTTCCCAGAAAAATGCTCATAACTCCCTCACCGGAGGTCGGATCTGGACGATTTTTACGTCGTTGGAAAGCTTACTCGAGGAGCTTTCAAAATGGATCAGGACATTTCTGATTCCGAGGCCGTCTGGTGCCCCGAAAGGACACCGGAAGCCTTCGATCCTCGTTTCTCGATCTCGGTGGTCGGTCTTTCGAAATCGCGTGGTGCGGATAAAACGCGCGTAACTCCCTCGTTACATGTCGGATTGGGTCGATTTTTACTTCATTGGAAAGGCGAGTCAGTGCTCTTCGAAATCCTTCAGGAAGCGTCGCATTCCGAGGCCGTTTGGGCCTCCAAAAGTGGGGCGAGAGTAAATGGTGTGGAATTTTCCCGACGTGCCCTGTTCCCAGAAAAATGCTCATAACTCCCTCACCGGAGGTCGGATCTGGACGATTTTTACGTCGTTGGAAAGCTTACTCGAGGAGCTTTCAAAACGGATCAGGACATTTCTGATTCTGAGGCTATCTGGTGCCCCGAAAGGACACCGGAAGCCTTCGATCCTCGTTTCTCGATCTCGGTGGTCGGTGTTTCGAAATCGCGTGGTGCGGATAAAACGCGCGTAACTCCCTCGTTACATGTCGGATTGGGTAGATTTTTACTTCATTGGAAAGGCGAGTCAGTGCTCTTCGAAATCCTTCAGGAAGCGTCGCATTCCGAGGTCGTTTGGGCCTCCAAAAGTGGGACGAGAGTAAATGGTGCGGAATTTTCCCGACGTGCCCTGTTCCCAGAAAAACGCTCATAACTCCCTCACCGGAGGTCGGATCTGGACGATTTTTACGTCGTTGGAAAGCTTACTCGAGGAGCTTTCAAAACGGATCAGGACATTTCTGATTCTGAGGTCGTATGGTGCCGCGAAAGGACACCGGAAGGCTTCGATCCTCGTTTCTCGATCTCGGTGGTCGGTCTTTCGAAATCGCGTGGTGCGGATAAAACGCGCGTAACTCCCTCGTTACATGTCGGATTGGGTCGATTTTTACTTCATTGGAAAGGCGAGTCAGTGCTCTTCGAAATTCTTCAGGAAGCGTCGCATTCTGAGGCCGTTTGGGCCTCCAAAAGTGGGGCGAGAGTAAATGGTATGGAATTTTCCCGACGTGCCCTGTTCCCAGAAAAATGCTCATAACTCCCTCACCGGAGGTCGGATCTGGACGATTTTTACGTCGTTGGAAAGCTTACTCGAGGAGCTTTCAAAACGGATCAGGACATTTCTGATTCCGAGGCCGTCTGGTGCCCCGAAAGGACACCGGAAGCCTTCGATCCTCGTTTCTCGATCTCGATGGTCGGTCTTTCGAAATCGCGTGGTGCGGATAAAATGCGCGTAACTCCCTCGTTACATGTCGGATTGGGTAGATTTTTACTTCATTGGAGAGGCGAGTCAGTGCTCTTCAAAATCCTTCAGGAAGCGTCACATTCCGAGGCCGTTTGGGCCTCCAAAAGTGGGACGAGAGTAAATGGTGCGGAATTTTCCCGACGTGCCCTGTTCCCAGAAAAATGCTCATAACTCCCTCACCGGAGGTCGGATCTGGACGATTTTTACGTCGTTGGAAAGCTTACTCGAGGAGCTTTCAAAACGGATCAGGACATTTCTGATTCTGAGGCCTTCTGGTGCCCCGAAAGGACACCGGAAGCCTTCGATCCTCGTTTCTCGATCTCGGTGGTCGGTGTTTCGAAATCGCGTGGTGCGGATAAAACGCGCGTAACTCCCTCGTTACATGTCGGATTGGGTTGATTTTTACTTCATTGGAAAGGCGAGTCAGTGCTCTTCGAAATCCTTCAGGAAGCGTCGCATTCCGAGGCCGTTTGGGCCTCCAAAAGTGGGCGAGAGTAAATGGTGCGGAATTTTCCCGACGTGCCCTGTTCCCAGAAAAACGCTCATAACTCCCTCACCGGAGGTCGGATCTGGACGATTTTTACGTCGTTGGAAAGCTTACTCGAGGAGCTTTCAAAACGGATCAGGACATTTCTGATTCTGAGGCCTTCTGGTGCCCTGAAAGGACACCGGAAGCCTTCGATCCTCGTTTCTCGATCTCGGTGGTCGGTCTTTCGAAATCGCGTGGTGCGGATAAAACGCGCGTAACTCCCTCGTTACAGGTCGGATTGGGTAGATTTTTACTTCATTGGAAAGGCGAGTCAGTGCTCTTCGAAATCCTTCAGGAAGCGTCGCATTCCGAGGCCGTTTGGGCCTCCAAAAGTGGGACGAGAGTAAATGGTGCGGAATTTTCCCGACGTGCCCTGTTCCCAGAAAAACGCTCATAACTCCCTCACCGGAGGTCGGATCTGGACGATTTTTACGTCGTTGGAAAGCTTACTCGAGGAGCTTTCAAAACGGATCAGGACATTTCTGATTCCGAGGCCGTCTGGTGCCCCGAAAGGACACCGGAAGCCTTCGATCCTCGTTTCTCGATCTCGGTGGTCGGTCTTTCGAAATCGCGTGGTGCGGATAAAACGCGCGTAACTCCCTCGTTACATGTCGGATTGGGTAGATTTTTACTTCATTGGAAAGGCGAGTCAGTGCTCTTCGAAATCCTTCAGGAAGCGTCGCATTCCGAGGCCGTTTGGGCCTCCAAAAGTGGGGCGAGAGTAAATGGTGTGGAATTTTCCCGACGTGCCCTGTTCCCAGAAAAACGCTCATAACTCCCTCACCGGAGGTCGGATCTGGACGATTTTTACGTCGTTGGAAAGCTTACTCGAGGAGCTTTCAAAACGGATCAGGACATTTCTGATTCCGAGGCCGTCTGGTGCCCCGAAAGGATACCGGAAGCCTTCGATCCTCGTTTCTCGATCTCGATGGTCGGTCTTTCGAAATCGCGTGGTGCGGATAAAATGCGCGTAACTCCCTCGTTACATGTCGGATTGGGTAGATTTTTACTTCATTGGAGAGGCGAGTCAGTGCTCTTCAAAATCCTTCAGGAAGCGTCACATTCCGAGGCCGTTTGGGCCTCCAAAAGTGGGACGAGAGTAAATGGTGCGGAATTTTCCCGACGTGCCCTGTTCCCAGAAAAATGCTCATAACTCCCTCACCGGAGGTCGGATCTGGACGATTTTTACGTCGTTGGAAAGCTTACTCGAGGAGCTTTCAAAACGGATCAGGACATTTCTGATTCTGAGGCCTTCTGGTGCCCCGAAAGGACACCGGAAGCCTTCGATCCTCGTTTCTCGATCTCGGTGGTCGGTGTTTCGAAATCGCGTGGTGCGGATAAAACGCGCGTAACTCCCTCGTTACATGTCGGATTGGGTTGATTTTTACTTCATTGGAAAGGCGAGTCAGTGCTCTTCGAAATCCTTCAGGAAGCGTCGCATTCCGAGGCCGTTTGGGCCTCCAAAAGTGGGCGAGAGTAAATGGTGCGGAATTTTCCCGACGTGCCCTGTTCCCAGAAAAACGCTCATAACTCCCTCACCGGAGGTCGGATCTGGACGATTTTTACGTCGTTGGAAAGCTTACTCGAGGAGCTTTCAAAACGGATCAGGACATTTCTGATTCTGAGGCCTTCTGGTGCCCTGAAAGGACACCGGAAGCCTTCGATCCTCGTTTCTCGATCTCGGTGGTCGGTCTTTCGAAATCGCGTGGTGCGGATAAAACGCGCGTAACTCCCTCGTTACAGGTCGGATTGGGTAGATTTTTACTTCATTGGAAAGGCGAGTCAGTGCTCTTCGAAATCCTTCAGGAAGCGTCGCATTCCGAGGCCGTTTGGGCCTCCAAAAGTGGGACGAGAGTAAATGGTGCGGAATTTTCCCGACGTGCCCTGTTCCCAGAAAAACGCTCATAACTCCCTCACCGGAGGTCGGATCTGGACGATTTTTACGTCGTTGGAAAGCTTACTCGAGGAGCTTTCAAAACGGTTGAGGACATTTCTGATTCTGAGGTCGTCTGGTGCCCCGAAAGGACACTGGAAGGCTTCGATCCTCGTTTCTCGATCTCGGTGGTCGGTCTTTCGAAATCGCGTGGTCCGGATAAAACGCGCGTAACTCCCTCGTTACATGTCGGATTGGGTCGATTTTTACTTCATTGGAAAGGCGAGTCAGTGCTCTTCGAAATCCTTCAGGAAGCGTCGCATTCCGAGGCCGTTTGGGCCTCCAAAAGTGGGGCGAGAGTAAATGGTGTGGAATTTTCCCGACGTGCCCTGTTCCCAGAAAAATGCTCATAACTCCCTCACCGGAGGTCAGATCTGGACGACTTTTACGTCGTTGGAAAGCTTACTCGAGGAGCTTTCAAAACGGATCAGGACATTTCTGATTCCGAGGCTGTCTGGTGCCCCGAAAGGACACCGGAAGCCTTCGATCCTCATTTCTCGATCTCGGTGGTCGGTCTTTCGAAATCGCGTGGTGCGGATAAAATGCGCGTAACTCCCTCGTTACATGTCGGATTGGGTAGATTTTTACTTCATTGGAAAGGCGAGTCAGTGCTCTTCGAAATCCTTCAGGAAGCGTCGCATTCCGAGGCCGTTTGGGCCTCCAAAAGTGGGGCGAGAGTAAATGGTGTGGAATTTTCCCGACGTGCCCTGTTCCCAGAAAAACGCTCATAACTCCCTCACCGGAGGTCGGATCTGGACGATTTTTACGTCGTTGGAAAGCTTACTCGAGGAGCTTTCAAAATGGATCAGGACATTTCTGATTCCGAGGCCGTCTGGTGCCCCGAAAGGACACCGGAAGCCTTCGATCCTCGTTTCTCGATCTCGGTGGTCGGTCTTTCGAAATCGCGTGGTGCGGATAAAACGCGCGTAACTCCCTCGTTACATGTCGGATTGGGTAGATTTTTACTTCATTGGAAAGGCGAGTCAGTGCTCTTCGAAATCCTTTAGGAAGCATCGCATTCCGAGGCCGTTTGGGCCTCCAAAAGTGGGACGAGAGTAAATGGTGCGGAATTTTCCCGACGTGCCCTGTTCCCAGAAAAATGCTCATAACTCCCTCACCGGAGGTCGGATCTGGACGATTTTTACGTCGTTGGAAAGCTTACTCGAGGAGCTTTCAAAACGGATCAGGACATTTCTGATTCTGAGGCCTTCTGGTGCCCCGAAAGGACACCGGAATCCTGCGATCCTCGTTTCTCGATCTCGGTGGTCGGTCTTTCGAAATCGCGTGGTGCGGATAAAACGCGCGTAACTCCCTCGTTACATGTCGGATTGGGTCGATTTTTACTTCATTGGAAAGGCGAGTCAGTGCTCTTCGAAATCCTTCAGGAAGCGTCGCATTCCGAGGCCGTTTGGGTCTCCAAAAGTGGGACGAGAGTAAATGGTGCGGAATTTTCCCGACGTGCCCTGTTCCCAGAAAAACGCTCATAACTCCCTCACCGGAGGTCGGATCTGGACGATTTTTACGTCGTTGGAAAGCTTACTCGAGGAGCTTTCAAAACGGTTGAGGACATTTCTGATTCTGAGGTCGTCTGGTGCCCCGAAAGGACACCGGAAGCCTTCGATCCTCGTTTCTCGATCTCGGTGGTCGGTCTTTCGAAATCGCGTGGTGCGGATAAAACGCGCGTAACTCCCTCGTTACATGTCGGATTGGGTCGATTTTTACTTCATTGGAAAGGCGAGTCAGTGCTCTTCGAAATCCTTCAGGAAGCGTCGCATTCCGAGGCCGTTTGGGCCTCCAAAAGTGGGGCGAGAGTAAATGGTGTGGAATTTTCCCGACGTGCCCTGTTCCCAGAAAAATGCTCATAACTCCCTCACCGGAGGTCGGATCTGGACGATTTTTACGTCGTTGGAAAGCTTACTCGAGGAGCTTTCAAAACGGATCAGGACATTTCTGATTCCGAGGCCGTCTGGTGCCCCGAAAGGACACCGGAAGCCTTCGATCCTCGTTTCTCGATCTCGGTGGTCGGTCTTTCGAAATCGCGTGGTGCGGATAAAACGTGCGTAACTCCCTCGTTACATGTCGGATTGGGTCGATTTTTACTTCATTGGAAAGGCGAGTTAGTGCTCTTCGAAATCCTTCAGGAAGCGTCGCATTCCGAGGCCGTTTGGGCCTCCAAAAGTGGGGCGAGAGTAAATGGTGTGGAATTTTCCCGACGTGCCCTGTTCCCAGAAAAATGCTCATAACTCCCTCACCGGAGGTCGGATCTGGACGATTTTTACGTCGTTGGAAAGCTTACTCGAGGAGCTTTCAAAACGGATCAGGACATTTCTGATTCCGAGGCCGTCTGGTGCCCCGAAAGGACACCGGAAGCCTTCGATCCTCGTTTCTCGATCTCGGTGGTCGGTCTTTCGAAATCGCGTGGTGCGGATAAAACGCGCGTAACTCCCTCGTTACATGTCGGATTGGGTCGATTTTTACTTCATTGGAAAGGCGAGTCAGTGCTCTTCGAAATCCTTCAGGAAGCGTCGCATTCCGAGGCCGTTTGGGCCTCCAAAAGTGGGGCGAGAGTAAATGGTGTGGAATTTTCCCGACGTGCCCTGTTCCCAGAAAAATGCTCATAACTCCCTCACCGGAGGTCGGATCTGGACGATTTTTACGTCGTTGGAAAGCTTACTCGAGGAGCTTTCAAAACGGTTGAGGACATTTCTGATTCTGAGGTCGTCTGGTACCCCGAAAGGACACCGGAAGGCTTCGATCCTCATTTCTCGATCTCGGTGGTCGGTCTTTCGAAATCGCGTGGTACGGATAAAACGCGCGTAACTCCCTCGTTACATGTCGGATTGGGTCGATTTTTACTTCATTGGAAAGGCGAGTCAGTGCTCTTCGAAATCCTTCAGGAAGCGTCGCATTCCGAGGCCGTTTGGGCCTCCAAAAGTGGGGCGAGAGTAAATGGTGTGGAATTTTCCCGACGTGCCCTGTTCCCAGAAAAATGCTCATAACTCCCTCACCGGAGGTCGGATCTGGACGATTTTTACGTCGTTGGAAAGCTTACTCGAGGAGCTTTCAAAATGGATCAGGACATTTCTGATTCCGAGGCCGTCTGGTGCCCCGAAAGGACACCGGAAGCCTTCGATCCTCGTTTCTCGATCTCGGTGGTCGGTCTTTCGAAATCGCGTGGTGCGGATAAAATGCGCGTAACTCCCTCGTTACATGTCGGATTGGGTAGATTTTTACTTCATTGGAAAGGCGAGTCAGTGCTCTTCGAAATCCTTCAGGATGCGTCGCATTCCGAGGCTGTTTGGGCCTCCAAAAGTGGGACGAGAGTAAATGGTGCGGAATTTTCCCGACGTGCCCTGTTCCCAGAAAAATGCTCATAACTCCCTCACCGGAGGTCGGATCTGGACGATTTTTACGTCGTTGGAAAGCTTACTCGAGGAGCTTTCAAAACGGATCAGGACATTTCTGATTCCGAGGCCGTCTGGTGCCCCGAAAGGACACCGGAAGCCTTCGATCCTCGTTTCTCGATCTCGGTGGTCGGTCTTTCGAAATCGCGTGGTGCGGATAAAACGCGCGTAACTCCCTCGTTACATGTCGGATTGGGTCGATTTTTACTTCATTGGAAAGGCGAGTCAGTGCTCTTCGAAATCCTTCAGGAAGCGTCGCATTCCGAGGCCGTTTGGGCCTCCAAAAGTGGGGCGAGAGTAAATGGTGTGGAATTTTCCCGACGTGCCCTGTTCCCAGAAAAATGCTCATAACTCCCTCACCGGAGGTCGGATCTGGACGATTTTTACGTCGTTGGAAAGCTTACTCGAGGAGCTTTCAAAACGGTTGAGGACATTTCTGATTCTGAGGTCGTCTGGTGCCCCGAAAGGACACCGGAAGGCTTCGATCCTCGTTTCTCGATCTCGGTGGTCGGTCTTTCGAAATCGCGTGGTGCGGATAAAATGCGCGTAACTCCCTCGTTACATGTCGGATTGGGTAGATTTTTACTTCATTGGAAAGGCGAGTCAGTGCTCTTCGAAATCCTTCAGGAAGCGTCGCATTCCGAGGCCGTTTGGGCCTCCAAAAGTGGGGCGAGAGTAAATGGTGCGGAATTTTCCTGACGTGCCCTGTTCCCAGAAAAACGCTCATAACTCCCTCACCGGAGGTCGGATCTGGACGATTTTTACGTCGTTGGAAAGCTTACTCGAGGAGCTTTCAAAATGGATCAGGACATTTCTGATTCTGAGGCCGTCTGGTGCCCCGAAAGGACACCGGAAGCCTTTGATCCTCATTTCTCGATCTCGGTGGTCGGTCTTTCGAAATCGCGTGGTGCGGATAAAATGCGCGTAATTCCCTCGTTACATGTCGGATTGGGTAGATTTTTACTTCATTGGAAAGGCGAGTCAGTGCTCTTCGAAATCCTTCAGGAAGCGTCGCATTCCGAGGCCGTTTGGGCCTCCAAAAGTGGGACGAGAGTAAATGGTGCGGAATTTTCCCGACGTGCCCTGTTCCCAGAAAAACGCTCATAACTCCCTCACCGGAGGTCGGATCTGGACGATTTTTACGTCGTTGGAAAGCTTACTCGAGGAGCTTTCAAAATGGATCAGGACATTTCTGATTCTGAGGCCGTCTGGTGCCCCGAAAGGACACCGGAAGCCTTCGATACTCCTTTCTCGATCTCGGTGGTCGGTCTTTCGAAATCGCGTGGTACGGATAAAATGCGCGTAACTCCCTCGTTACATGTCGGATTGGGTAGATTTTTACTTCATTGGAAAGGCGAGTCAGTGCTCTTCGAAATCCTTCAGGAAGCGTCGCATTCCGAGGCCGTTTGGGCCTCCAAAAGTGGGGTGAGAGTAAATGGTGCGGAATTTTCCTGACGTGCCCTGTTCCCAGAAAAACGCTCATAACTCCCTCACCGGGGGTCGGATCTGGACGATTTTTACGTCGTTGGAAAGCTTACTCGAGGAGCTTTCAAAACGGATTAGGACATTTCTGATTCCGAGGCCGTCTGGTGCCCCGAAAGGACACCGGAAGCCTTCGATCCTCGTTTCTCGATCTCGGTGGTCGGTCTTTCGAAATCGCGTGGTGCGGATAAAATGCGCGTAACTCCCTTGTTACATGTCGGATTGGGTAGATTTTTACTTCATTGGAAAGGCGAGTCAGTGCTCTTCGAAATCCTTCAGGAAGCGTCGCATTCCGAGGCCGTTTGGGCCTCCAAAAGTGGGGCGAGAGTAAATGGTGTGGAATTTTCCCGACGTGCCCTGTTCCCAGAAAAATGCTCATAACTCCCTCACCGGAGGTCGGATCTGGACGATTTTTACGTCGTTGGAAAGCTTACTCGAGGAGCTTTCAAAACGGATCAGGACATTTCTGATTCCGAGGCCGTCTGGTGCCCCGAAAGGACACCGGAAGCCTTCGATCCTCGTTTCTCGATCTCGGTGGTCGGTCTTTCGAAATCGCGTGGTGCGGATAAAACGTGCGTAACTCCCTCGTTACATGTCGGATTGGGTCGATTTTTACTTCATTGGAAAGGCGAGTTAGTGCTCTTCGAAATCCTTCAGGAAGCGTCGCATTCCGAGGCCGTTTGGGCCTCCAAAAGTGGGGCGAGAGTAAATGGTGTGGAATTTTCCCGACGTGCCCTGTTCCCAGAAAAATGCTCATAACTCCCTCACCGGAGGTCGGATCTGGACGATTTTTACGTCGTTGGAAAGCTTACTCGAGGAGCTTTCAAAACGGATCAGGACATTTCTGATTCCGAGGCCGTCTGGTGCCCCGAAAGGACACCGGAAGCCTTCGATCCTCGTTTCTCGATCTCGGTGGTCGGTCTTTCGAAATCGCGTGGTGCGGATAAAACGCGCGTAACTCCCTCGTTACATGTCGGATTGGGTCGATTTTTACTTCATTGGAAAGGCGAGTCAGTGCTCTTCGAAATCCTTCAGGAAGCGTCGCATTCCGAGGCCGTTTGGGCCTCCAAAAGTGGGGCGAGAGTAAATGGTGTGGAATTTTCCCGACGTGCCCTGTTCCCAGAAAAATGCTCATAACTCCCTCACCGGAGGTCGGATCTGGACGATTTTTACGTCGTTGGAAAGCTTACTCGAGGAGCTTTCAAAACGGTTGAGGACATTTCTGATTCTGAGGTCGTCTGGTGCCCCGAAAGGACACCGGAAGCCTTCGATCCTCATTTCTCGATCTCGGTGGTCGGTCTTTCGAAATCGCGTGGTGCGGATAAAACGCGCGTAACTCCCTCGTTACATGTCGGATTGGGTCGATTTTTACTTCATTGGAAAGGCGAGTCAGTGCTCTTCGAAATCCTTCAGGAAGCGTCGCATTCCGAGGCCGTTTGGGCCTCCAAAAGTGGGGCGAGAGTAAATGGTGTGGAATTTTCCCGACGTGCCCTGTTCCCAGAAAAATGCTCATAACTCCCTCACCGGAGGTCGGATCTGGACGATTTTTACGTCGTTGGAAAGCTTACTCGAGGAGCTTTCAAAACGGATCAGGACATTTCTGATTCCGAGGCCGTCTGGTGCCCCGAAAGGACACCGGAAGCCTTCGATCCTCGTTTCTCGATCTCGGTGGTCGGTCTTTCGAAATCGCGTGGTGCGGATAAAATGCGCGTAACTCCCTCGTTACATGTCGGATTGGGTAGATTTTTACTTCATTGGAAAGGCGAGTCAGTGCTCTTCGAAATCCTTCAGGATGCGTCGCATTCCGAGGCTGTTTGGGCCTCCAAAAGTGGGACGAGAGTAAATGGTGCGGAATTTTCCCGACGTGCCCTGTTCCCAGAAAAATGCTCATAACTCCCTCACCGGAGGTCGGATCTGGACGATTTTTACGTCGTTGGAAAGCTTACTCGAGGAGCTTTCAAAACGGATCAGGACATTTCTGATTCCGAGGCCGTCTGGTGCCCCGAAAGGACACCGGAAGGCTTCGATCCTCGTTTCTCGATCTCGGTGGTCGGTCTTTCGAAATCGCGTGGTGCGGATAAAACGCGCGTAACTCCCTCGTTAGATGTCGGATTGGGTCGATTTTTACTTCATTGGAAAGGCGAGTCAGTGCTCTTCGAAATCCTTCAGGAAGCGTCGCATTCCGAGGCCGTTTGGGCCTCCAAAAGTGGGGCGAGAGTAAATGGTGTGGAATTTTCCCGACGTGCCCTGTTCCCAGAAAAATGCTCATAACTCCCTCACCGGAGGTCGGATCTGGACGATTTTTACGTCGTTGGAAAGCTTACTCGAGGAGCTTTCAAAACGGTTGAGGACATTTCTGATTCTGAGGTCGTCTGGTGCCCCGAAAGGACACCGGAAGCCTTCGATCCTCATTTCTCGATCTCGGTGGTCGGTCTTTCGAAATCGCGTGGTGCGGATAAAATGCGCGTAACTCCCTCGTTACATGTCGGATTGGGTAGATTTTTACTTCATTGGAAAGGCGAGTCAGTGCTCTTCGAAATCCTTCAGGAAGCGTCGCATTCCGAGGCCGTTTGGGCCTCCAAAAGTGGGGCGAGAGTAAATGGTGCGGAATTTTCCTGACGTGCCCTGTTCCCAGAAAAACGCTCATAACTCCCTCACCGGAGGTCGGATCTGGACGATTTTTACGTCGTTGGAAAGCTTACTCGAGGAGCTTTCAAAATGGATCAGGACATTTCTGATTCTGAGGCCGTCTGGTGCCCCGAAAGGACACCGGAAGCCTTTGATCCTCATTTCTCGATCTCGGTGGTCGGTCTTTCGAAATCGCGTGGTGCGGATAAAATGCGCGTAATTCCCTCGTTACATGTCGGATTGGGTAGATTTTTACTTCATTGGAAAGGCGAGTCAGTGCTCTTCGAAATCCTTCAGGAAGCGTCGCATTCCGAGGCCGTTTGGGCCTCCAAAAGTGGGACGAGAGTAAATGGTGCGGAATTTTCCCGACGTGCCCTGTTCCCAGAAAAACGCTCATAACTCCCTCACCGGAGGTCGGATCTGGACGATTTTTACGTCGTTGGAAAGCTTACTCGAGGAGCTTTCAAAATGGATCAGGACATTTCTGATTCTGAGGCCGTCTGGTGCCCCGAAAGGACACCGGAAGCCTTCGATACTCCTTTCTCGATCTCGGTGGTCGGTCTTTCGAAATCGCGTGGTGTGGATAAAATGCGCGTAACTCCCTCGTTACATGTCGGATTGGGTAGATTTTTACTTCATTGGAAAGGCGAGTCAGTGCTCTTCGAAATCCTTCAGGAAGCGTCGCATTCCGAGGCCGTTTGGGCCTCCAAAAGTGGGGTGAGAGTAAATGGTGCGGAATTTTCCTGACGTGCCCTGTTCCCAGAAAAACGCTCATAACTCCCTCACCGGAGGTCGGATCTGGACGATTTTTACGTCGTTGGAAAGCTTACTCGAGGAGCTTTCAAAACGGATTAGGACATTTCTGATTCCGAGGCCGTCTGGTGCCCCGAAAGGACACCGGAAGCCTTCGATCCTCGTTTCTCGATCTCGGTGGTCGGTCTTTCGAAATCGCGTGGTGCGGATAAAATGCGCGTAACTCCCTCGTTACATGTCGGATTGGGTAGATTTTTACTTCATTGGAAAGGCGAGTCAGTGCTCTTCGAAATCCTTCAGGAAGCGTCGCATTCCGAGGCCGTTTGGGCCTCCAAAAGTGGGACGAGAGTAAATGGTGTGGAATTTTCCCGACGTGCCCTGTTCCCAGAAAAATGCTCATAACTCCCTCACCGGAGGTCGGATCTGGACGATTTTTACGTCGTTGGAAAGCTTACTCGAGGAGCTTTCAAAACGGATCAGGACATTTCTGATTCTAAGGCCTTCTGGTGCCCCGAAAGGACACCGGAATCCTTCGATCCTCGTTTCTCGATCTCGGTGGTCGGTCTTTCGAAATCGCGTGGTGCAGATAAAACGCGCGTAACTCCCTCGTTACATGTCGGATTGGGTCGATTTTTACTTCATTGGAAAGGCGAGTCAGTGCTCTTCGAAATCCTTCAGGAAGCGTAGCATTCTGAGGCCGTTTGGGCCTCCAAAAGTGGGGCGAGAGTAAATGGTGTGGAATTTTCCTGACGTGCCCTGTTCCCAGAAAAATGCTCATAACTCCCTCACCGGAGGTCGGATCTGGACGATTTTTACGTCGTTGGAAAGCTTACTCGAGGAGCTTTCAAAACGGATCAGGACATTTCTGATTCCGAGGCCGTCTGGTGCCCCTAAAGGACACCGGAAGCCTTCGATCCTCGTTTCTCGATCTCGGTGGTCGGTCTTTCGAAATCGCGTGGTGCGGATAAAATGCGCGTAACTCCCTCGTTACATGTCGGATTGGGTCGATTTTTACTTCATTGGAAAGGCGAGTCAGTGCTCTTCGAAATCCTTCAGGAAGCGTCGCATTCCGAGGCCGTTTGGGCCTCCAAAAGTGGGGTGAGAGTAAATGGTGTGGAATTTTCCCGACGTGCCCTGTTCCCAGAAAAATGCTCATAACTCCCTCACCGGAGGTCGGATCTGGACGATTTTTACGTCGTTGGAAAGCTTACTCGAGGAGCTTTCAAAAAGGATCAGGACATTTCTGATTCTGAGGCCGTCTGGTGCCCCGAAAGGACACCGGAAGCCTTCGATCCTCGTTTCTCGATCTCGGTGGTCGGTCTTTCGAAATCGCGTGGTGCGGATAAAATGCGCGTAACTCCCTCGTTACATGTCGGATTGGGTAGATTTTTACTTCATTGGAAAGGCGAGTCAGTGCTCTTCGAAATCCTTCAGGAAGCGTCGCATTCCGAGGCCGTTTGGGCCTCCAAAAGTGGGACGAGAGTAAATGGTGCGGAATTTTCCCGACGTGCCCTGTTCCCAGAAAAACGCTCATAACTCCCTCACCGGAGGTCGGATCTGGACGATTTTTACGTCGTTGGAAAGCTTACTCGAGGAGCTTTCAAAATGGATCAGGACATTTCTGATTTTGAGGCCGTCTGGTGCCCCGAAAGGACACCGGAAGCCTTCGATACTCCTTTCTCGATCTCGGTGGTCGGTCTTTCAAAATCGCGTGGTGCGGATAAAATGCGCGTAACTCCCTCGTTACATGTCGGATTGGGTAGATTTTTACTTCATTGGAAAGGCGAGTCAGTGCTCTTCGAAATCCTTCAGGAAGCGTCGCATTCCGAGGCCGTTTGGGCCTCCAAAAGTGGGGTGAGAGTAAATGGTGCGGAATTTTCCTGACGTGCCCTGTTCCCAGAAAAACGCTCATAACTCCCTCACCGGAGGTCGGATCTGGACGATTTTTACGTCGTTGGAAAGCTTACTCGAGGAGCTTTCAAAACGGATCAGGACATTTCTGATTCTGAGGCTATCTGGTGTCCCGAAAGGACACCGGAAGCCTTCGATCCTCGTTTCTCGATCTCGGTGGTCGGCCTTT
This sequence comes from Magnolia kwangsiensis, assembly GCA_037074715.1. Classification (NCBI taxonomy): domain Eukaryota; kingdom Viridiplantae; phylum Streptophyta; class Magnoliopsida; order Magnoliales; family Magnoliaceae; genus Magnolia; species Magnolia kwangsiensis. The sequence continues at coordinate 952,612 of CM073583.1, forward strand.
CGAAATCGCGTGGTGCGGATAAAACGCGCGTAACTCCCTCGTTACATGTCGGATTGGGTCGATTTTTACTTCATTGGAAAGGCGAGTCAGTGCTCTTCGAAATCCTTCAGGAAGCGTCGCATTCCGAGGCCGTTTGGGCCTCCAAAAGTGGGACGAGAGTAAATGGTGCGGAATTTTCCCGACGTGCCCTTTTCCTAGAAAAACGCTCATAACTCCCTCACCGGAGGTCGGATCTGGACGATTTTTACGTCGTTGGAAAGCTTACTCGAGGAGCTTTCAAAACGGATTAGGACATTTCTGATTCCGAGGCCGTCTGGTGCCCCGAAAGGACACCGGAAGCCTTCGATCCTCGTTTCTCGATCTCGGTGGTCGGTCTTTCGAAATCGCGTGGTGCGGATAAAATGCGCGTAACTCCCTCGTTACATGTCGGATTGGGTAGATTTTTACTTCATTGGAAAGGCGAGTCAGTGCTCTTCGAAATCCTTCAGGAAGCGTAGCATTCCGAGGCCGTTTGGGCCTCCAAAAGTGGGACGAGAGTAAATGGTGCGGAATTTTCCCGACGTGCCCTGTTCCCAGAAAAATGCTCATAACTCCCTCACCGGAGGTCGGATCTGGACGATTTTTACGTCGTTGGAAAGCTTACTCGAGGAGCTTTCAAAACGAATTAGGACATTTCTGATTCCGAGGCCGTCTGGTGCCCCGAAAGGACACCGGAAGCCTTCGATCCTCGTTTCTCGATCTCGGTGGTCGGTCTTTCGAAATCGCGTGGTGCGGATAAAATGCGCGTAACTCCCTCGTTACATGTCGGATTGGGTAGATTTTTACTTCATTGGAAAGGCGAGTCAGTGCTCTTCGAAATCCTTCAGGAAGCGTAGCATTCCGAGGCCGTTTGGGCCTCCAAAAGTGGGACGAGAGTAAATGGTGCAGAATTTTCCCGATGTGCCCTGTTCCCAGAAAAACGCTCATAACTCCCTCACCGGAGGTCGGATCTGGACGAATTTTACGTCGTTGGAAAGCTTACTCGAGGAGCTTTCAAAACGGATCAGGACATTTCTGATTCCGAGGCCGTCTGGTGCCCTGAAAGGACACCGGAAGCCTTCGATCCTCGTTTCTCGATCTCGGTGGTCGGTCTTTCGAAATCGCGTGGTGCGGATAAAATGCGCGTAACTCCCTCCTTACATGTCGGATTGGGTAGATTTTTACTTCATTGGAAAGGCGAGTCAGTGCTCTTCGAAATCCTTCAGGAAGCGTCGCATTCCGAGGCCGTTTGGGCCTCCAAAAGTGGGACGAGAGTAAATGGTGCGGAATTTTCCCGACGTGCCCTGTTCCCAGAAAAACGCTCATAACTCCCTCACCGGAGGTCGGATCTGGACGATTTTTACGTCGTTGGAAAGCTTACTCGAGGAGCTTTCAAAACGGATCAGGACATTTCTGATTCTGAGGCTATCTGGTGCCCCGAAAGGACACCGGAAGCCTTCGATCCTCGTTTCTCGATCTCGGTGGTCGGCCTTTCGAAATCGCGTGGTGCGGATAAAACGCGCGTAACTCCCTCGTTACATGTCGGATTGGGTCGATTTTTACTTCATTGGAAAGGCGAGTCAGTGCTCTTCGAAATCCTTCAGGAAGCGTCGCATTCCGAGGCCGTTTGGGCCTCCAAAAGTGGGACGAGAGTAAATGGTGCGGAATTTTCCCGACGTGCCCTTTTCCTAGAAAAACGCTCATAACTCCCTCACCGGAGGTCGGATCTGGACGATTTTTACGTCGTTGGAAAGCTTACTCGAGGAGCTTTCAAAACGGATTAGGACATTTCTGATTCTGAGGCCGTCTGGTGCCCCGAAAGGACACCGGAAGCCTTCGATCCTCGTTTCTCGATCTCGGTGGTCGGTCTTTCGAAATCGCGTGGTGCGGATAAAATGCGCGTAACTCCCTCGTTACATGTCGGATTGGGTAGATTTTTACTTCATTGGAAAGGCGAGTCAGTGCTCTTCGAAATCCTTCAGGAAGCGTAGCATTCCGAGGCCGTTTGGGCCTCCAAAAGTGGGACGAGAGTAAATGGTGCGGAATTTTCCCGACGTGCCCTGTTCCCAGAAAAATGCTCATAACTCCCTCACCGGAGGTCGGATCTGGACGATTTTTACGTCGTTGGAAAGCTTACTCGAGGAGCTTTCAAAACGGATCAGGACATTTCTGATTCTGAGGCTATCTGGTGCCCCGAAAGGACACCGGAAGCCTTCGATCCTCGTTTCTCGATCTCGGTGGTCGGCCTTTCGAAATCGCGTGGTGCGGATAAAACGCGCGTAACTCCCTCGTTACATGTCGGATTGGGTCGATTTTTACTTCATTGGAAAGGCGAGTCAGTGCTCTTCGAAATCCTTCAGGAAGCGTCGCATTCCGAGGCCGTTTGGGCCTCCAAAAGTGGGACGAGAGTAAATGGTGCGGAATTTTCCCGACGTGCCCTTTTCCTAGAAAAACGCTCATAACTCCCTCACCGGAGGTCGGATCTGGACGATTTTTACGTCGTTGGAAAGCTTACTCGAGGAGATTTCAAAACGGATTAGGACATTTCTGATTCCGAGGCCGTCTGGTGCCCCGAAAGGACACCGGAAGCCTTCGATCCTCGTTTCTCGATCTCGGTGGTCGGTCTTTCGAAATCGCGTGGTGCGGATAAAATGCGCGTAACTCCCTCGTTACATGTCGGATTGGGTAGATTTTTACTTCATTGGAAAGGCGAGTCAGTGCTCTTCGAAATCCTTCAGGAAGCGTAGCATTCCGAGGCCGTTTGGGCCTCCAAAAGTGGGACGAGAGTAAATGGTGCGGAATTTTCCCGACGTGCCCTGTTCCCAGAAAAATGCTCATAACTCCCTCACCGGAGGTCGGATCTGGACGATTTTTACGTCGTTGGAAAGCTTACTCGAGGAGCTTTCAAAACGGATTAGGACATTTCTGATTCCGAGGCCGTCTGGTGCCCCGAAAGGACACCGGAAGCCTTCGATCCTCGTTTCTCGATCTCGGTGGTCGGTCTTTCGAAATCGCGTGGTGCGGATAAAATGCGCGTAACTCCCTCGTTACATGTCGGATTGGGTAGATTTTTACTTCATTAGAAAGGCGAGTCAGTGCTCTTCGAAATCCTTCAGGAAGCGTCGCATTCCGAGGCCGTTTGGGCCTCCAAAAGTGGGACGAGAGTAAATGGTGCAGAATTTTCCCGATGTGCCCTGTTCCCAGAAAAACGCTCATAACTCCCTCACCGGAGGTCGGATCTGGACGAATTTTACGTCGTTGGAAAGCTTACTCGAGGAGCTTTCAAAACGGATCAGGACATTTCTGATTCCGAGGCCGTCTGGTGCCCCGAAAGGACACCGAAAGCCTTCGATCCTCGTTTCTCGATCTCGGTGGTCGGTCTTTCGAAATCGCGTGGTGCGGATAAAATGCGCGTAACTCCCTCATTACATGTCGGATTGGGTAGATTTTTACTTCATTGGAAAGGCGAGTCAGTGCTCTTCGAAATCCTTCAGGAAGCGTAGCATTCCGAGGCCGTTTGGGCCTCCAAAAGTGGGACGAGAGTAAATGGTGCGGAATTTTCCCGACGTGCCCTGTTCCCAGAAAAATGCTCATAACTCCCTCACCGGAGGTCGGATCTGGACGATTTTTACGTCGTTGGAAAGCTTACTCGAGGAGCTTTCAAAACGGTTGAGGACATTTCTGATTCTGAGGTCGTCTGGTGCCCCGAAAGGACACCGGAAGGCTTCGATCCTCGTTTCTCGATCTCGGTGGTCGGTCTTTCGAAATCGCGTGGTGCGGATAAAACGCACGTAACTCCCTCGTTAGATGTCGGATTGGGTCGATTTTTACTTCATTGGAAAGGCGAGTCAGTGCTCTTCGAAATCCTTCAGGAAGCGTCGCATTCCGAGGCCGTTTGGGCCTCCAAAAGTGGGGCGAGAGTAAATGGTGTGGAATTTTCCCGACGTGCCCTGTTCCCAGAAAAATGCTCATAACTCCCTCACCGGAGGTCGGATCTGGACGATTTTTACGTCGTTGGAAAGCTTACTCGAGGAGCTTTCAAAACGGATCAGGACATTTCTGATTCTGAGGCCGTCTGGTGCCCCGAAAGGACACCGGAAGCCTTCGATCCTCATTTCTCGATCTCGGTGGTCGGTCTTTCGAAATCGCGTGGTGCGGATAAAATGCGCGTAACTCCCTCGTTACATGTCGGATTGGGTAGATTTTTACTTCATTGGAAAGGCGAGTCAGTGCTCTTCGAAATCCTTCAGGAAGCGTCGCATTCCGAGGCCGTTTGGGCCTCCAAAAGTGGGACGAGAGTAAATGGTGCGGAATTTTCCCGACGTGCCCTGTTCCCAGAAAAATGCTCATAACTCCCTCACCGGAGGTCGGATCTGGACGATTTTTACGTCGTTGGAAAGCTTACTCGAGGAGCTTTCAAAACGGATCAGGACATTTCTGATTCTGAGGCTATCTGGTGCCCCGAAAGGACACCGGAAGCCTTCGATCCTCGTTTCTCGATCTCGGTGGTCGGCCTTTCGAAATCGCGTGGTGCGGATAAAACGCGCGTAACTCCCTCGTTACATGTCGGATTGGGTCGATTTTTACTTCATTGGAAAGGCGAGTCAGTGCTCTTCGAAATCCTTCAGGAAGCGTCGCATTCCGAGGCCGTTTGGGCCTCCAAAAGTGGGACGAGAGTAAATGGTGCGGAATTTTCCCGACGTGCCCTTTTCCTAGAAAAACGCTCATAACTCCCTCACCGGAGGTCGGATCTGGACGATTTTTACGTCGTTGGAAAGCTTACTCGAGGAGCTTTCAAAACGGATTAGGACATTTCTGATTCCGAGGCCGTCTGGTGCCCCGAAAGGACACCGGAAGCCTTCGATCCTCGTTTCTCGATCTCGGTGGTCGGTCTTTCGAAATCGCGTGGTGCGGATAAAATGCGCGTAACTCCCTCGTTACATGTCGGATTGGGTAGATTTTTACTTCATTGGAAAGGCGAGTCAGTGCTCTTCGAAATCCTTCAGGAAGCGTAGCATTCCGAGGCCGTTTGGGCCTCCAAAAGTGGGACGAGAGTAAATGGTGCGGAATTTTCCCGACGTGCCCTGTTCCCAGAAAAATGCTCATAACTCCCTCACCGGAGGTCGGATCTGGACGATTTTTACGTCGTTGGAAAGCTTACTCGAGGAGCTTTCAAAACGGATTAGGACATTTCTGATTCCGAGGCCGTCTGGTGCCCCGAAAGGACACCGGAAGCCTTCGATCCTCGTTTCTCGATCTCGGTGGTCGGTCTTTCGAAATCGCGTGGTGCGGATAAAATGCGCGTAACTCCCTCGTTACATGTCGGATTGGGTAGATTTTTACTTCATTGGAAAGGCGAGTCAGTGCTCTTCGAAATCCTTCAGGAAGCGTCGCATTCCGAGGCCGTTTGGGCCTCCAAAAGTGGGACGAGAGTAAATGGTGCAGAATTTTCCCGATGTGCCCTGTTCCCAGAAAAACGCTCATAACTCCCTCACCGGAGGTCGGATCTGGACGAATTTTACGTCGTTGGAAAGCTTACTCGAGGAGCTTTCAAAACGGATCAGGACATTTCTGATTCCGAGGCCGTCTGGTGCCCCGAAAGGACACCGAAAGCCTTCGATCCTCGTTTCTCGATCTCGGTGGTCGGTCTTTCGAAATCGCGTGGTGCGGATAAAATGCGCGTAACTCCCTCATTACATGTCGGATTGGGTAGATTTTTACTTCATTGGAAAGACGAGTCAGTGCTCTTCGAAATCCTTCAGGAAGCGTCGCATTCCGAGGCCGTTTGGGCCTCCAAAAGTGGGACGAGAGTAAATGGTGCGGAATTTTCCCGACGTGCCCTGTTCCCAGAAAAACGCTCATAACTCCCTCACCGGAGGTCGGATCTGGACGATTTTTATGTCGTTGGAAAGCTTACTCGAGGAGCTTTCAAAACGGATGAGGACATTTCTGATTCTGAGGTCATCTGGTGCCGCGAAAGGACACCGGAAGGCTTCGATCCTCGTTTCTCGATCTCGGTGGTCGGTCTTTCGAAATCGCGTGGTGCGGATAAAACGCACGTAACTCCCTCGTTAGATGTCGGATTGGGTCGATTTTTACTTCATTGGAAAGGCGAGTCAGTGCTCTTCGAAATCCTTCAGGAAGCGTCGCATTCCGAGGCCGTTTGGGCCTCCAAAAGTGGGGCGAGAGTAAATGGTGTGGAATTTTCCCGACGTGCCCTGTTCCCAGAAAAATGCTCATAACTCCCTCACCGGAGGTCGGATCTGGACGATTTTTACGTCGTTGGAAAGCTTACTCGAGGAGCTTTCAAAACGGATCAGGACATTTCTGATTCTGAGGCCGTCTGGTGCCCCGAAAGGACACCGGAAGCCTTCGATCCTCATTTCTCGATCTCGGTGGTCGGTCTTTCGAAATCGCGTGGTGCGGATAAAATGCGCGTAACTCCCTCGTTACATGTCGGATTGGGTAGATTTTTACTTCATTGGAAAGGCGAGTCAGTGCTCTTCGAAATCCTTCAGGAAGCGTCGCATTCCGAGGCCGTTTGGGCCTCCAAAAGTGGGGCGAGAGTAAATGGTGCGGAATTTTCCTGACGTGCCCTGTTCCCAGAAAAACGCTCATAACTCCCTCACCGGAGGTCGGATCTGGACGATTTTTACGTCGTTGGAAAGCTTACTCGAGGAGCTTTCAAAATGGATCAGGACATTTCTGATTCTGAGGCCGTCTGGTGCCCCGAAAGGACACCGGAAGCCTTTGATCCTCATTTCTCGATCTCGGTGGTCGGTCTTTCGAAATCGCGTGGTGCGGATAAAATGCGCGTAACTCCCTCGTTACATGTCGGATTGGGTCGATTTTTACTTCATTGGAAAGGCGAGTCAGTGCTCTTCGAAATCCTTCAGGAAGCGTCGTATTCCGAGGCCGTTTGGGCCTCCAAAAGTGGGACGAGAGTAAATGGTGCGGAATTTTCCCGACGTGCCCTTTTCCTAGAAAAACGCTCATAACTCCCTCACCGGAGGTCGGATCTGGACGATTTTTACGTCGTTGGAAAGCTTACTCGAGGAGCTTTCAAAACGGATTAGGACATTTCTGATTCCGAGGCCGTCTGGTGCCCCGAAAGGACACCGGAAGCCTTCGATCCTCGTTTCTCGATCTCGGTGGTCGGTCTTTCGAAATCGCGTGGTGCGGATAAAATGCGCGTAACTCCCTCGTTACATGTCGGATTGGGTAGATTTTTACTTCATTGGAAAGGCGAGTCAGTGCTCTTCGAAATCCTTCAGGAAGCGTAGCATTCCGAGGCCGTTTGGGCCTCCAAAAGTGGGACGAGAGTAAATGGTGCGGAATTTTCCCGACGTGCCCTGTTCCCAGAAAAATGCTCATAACTCCCTCACCGGAGGTCGGATCTGGACGATTTTTACGTCGTTGGAAAGCTTACTCGAGGAGCTTTCAAAACGGATTAGGACATTTCTGATTCCGAGGCCGTCTGGTGCCCCGAAAGGACACCGGAAGCCTTCGATCCTCGTTTCTCGATCTCGGTGGTCGGTCTTTCGAAATCGCGTGGTGCGGATAAAATGCGCGTAACTCCCTCGTTACATGTCGGATTGGGTAGATTTTTACTTCATTGGAAAGGCGAGTCAGTGCTCTTCGAAATCCTTCAGGAAGCGTCGCATTCCGAGGCCGTTTGGGCCTCCAAAAGTGGGACGAGAGTAAATGGTGCAGAATTTTCCCGATGTGCCCTGTTCCCAGAAAAACGCTCATAACTCCCTCACCGGAGGTCGGATCTGGACGAATTTTACGTCGTTGGAAAGCTTACTCGAGGAGCTTTCAAAATGGATTAGGACATTTCTGATTCCGAGGCCGTCTGGTGCCCCGAAAGGACACCGGAAGCCTTCGATCCTCGTTTCTCGATCTCGGTGGTCGGTCTTTCGAAATCGCGTGGTGCGGATAAAATGCGCGTAACTCCCTCGTTACATGTCGGATTGGGTAGATTTTTACTTCATTGGAAAGGCGAGTCAGTGCTCTTCGAAATCCTTCAGGAAGCGTCGCATTCCGAGGCTGTTTGGGCCTCCAAAAGTGGGACGAGAGTAAATGGTGCGGAATTTTCCTGATGTGCCCTGTTCCCAGAAAAACGCTCATAACTCCCTCACCGGAGGTCGGATCTGGACGATTTTTACGTCGTTGGAAAGCTTACTCGAGGAGCTTTCAAAACGGATCAGGACATTTCTGATTCCGAGGCCGTCTGGTGCCCCGAAAGGACACCGGAAGCCTTCGATCCTCGTTTCTCGATCTCGGTGGTCGGTCTTTCGAAATCACGTGGTGCGGATAAAATGCGCGTAACTCCCTCATTACATGTCGGATTGGGTAGATTTTTACTTCATTGGAAAGGCGAGTCAGTGCTCTTCGAAATCCTTCAGGAAGCGTCGCATTCCGAGGCCGTTTGGGCCTCCAAAAGTGGGACGAGAGTAAATGGTGCGGAATTTTCCCGACGTGCCCTGTTCCCAGAAAAACGCTCATAACTCCCTCACCGGAGGTCGGATCTGGACGATTTTTATGTCGTTGGAAAGCTTACTCGAGGAGCTTTCAAAACGGATGAGGACATTTCTGATTCTGAGGTCATCTGGTGCCGCGAAAGGACACCGGAATGCTTCGATCCTCGTTTCTCGATCTCGGTGGTCGGTCTTTCGAAATCGCGTGGTGCGGATAAAACGCGCGTAACTCCCTCGTTACATGTCGGATTGGGTCGATTTTTACTTCATTGGAAAGGCGAGTCAGTGCTCTTCGAAATCCTTCAGGAAGCGTCGCATTCCGAGGCCGTTTGGGCCTCCAAAAGTGGGGCGAGAGTAAATGGTGTGGAATTTTCCCGACGTGCCCTGTTCCCAGAAAAATGCTCATAACTCCCTCACCGGAGGTCGGGTCTGGACGATTTTTACGTCGTTGGAAAGATTACTCGAGGAGCTTTCAAAACGGATCAGGACATTTCTGATTCTGAGGCCGTCTGGTGCCCCGAAAGGACACCGGAAGCCTTTGATCCTCATTTCTCGATCTCGGTGGTCGGTCTTTCGAAATCGCGTGGTGTGGATAAAATGCGCGTAACTCCCTCGTTACATGTCGGATTGGGTAGATTTTTACTTCATTGGAAAGGCGAGTCAGTGCTCTTCGAAATCCTTCAGGAAGCGTCGCATTCCGAGGCCGTTTGGGCCTCCAAAAGTGGGGCGAGAGTAAATGGTGTGGAATTTTCCCGACGTGCCCTGTTCCCAGAAAAATGCTCATAACTCCCACACCGGAGGTCGGATCTGGACGATTTTTACGTCGTTGGAAAGCTTACTCGAGGAGCTTTCAAAACGGATCAGGACATTTCTGATTCCGAGGCCGTCTGGTGCCCCGAAAGGACACCGGAAGCCTTCGATCCTCGTTTCTCGATCTCGGTGGTCGGTCTTTCGAAATCGCGTGGTGCGGATAAAATGCGCGTAATTCCCTCGTTACATGTCGGATTGGGTAGATTTTTACTTCATTGGAAAGGCGAGTCAGTGCTCTTCGAAATCCTTCAGGAAGCGTCGCATTCCGAGGCCGTTTGGGCCTCCAAAAGTGGGACGAGAGTAAATGGTGCGGAATTTTCCCGACGTGCCCTGTTCCCAGAAAAACGCTCATAACTCCCTCACCGGAGGTCGGATCTGGACGATTTTTATGTCGTTGGAAAGCTTACTCGAGGAGCTTTCAAAACGGATGAGGACATTTCTGATTCTGAGGTCATCTGGTGCCGCGAAAGGACACCGGAAGGCTTCGATCCTCGTTTCTCGATCTCGGTGGTCGGTCTTTCGAAATCGCGTGGTGCGGATAAAACGCGCGTAACTCCCTCGTTACATGTCGGATTGGGTCGATTTTTACTTCATTGGAAAGGCGAGTCAGTGCTCTTCGAAATCCTTCAGGAAGCGTCGCATTCCGAGGCCGTTTGGGCCTCCAAAAGTGGGGCGAGAGTAAATGGTGTGGAATTTTCCCGACGTGCCCTGTTCCCAGAAAAATGCTCATAACTCCCTCACCGGAGGTCGGATCTGGACGATTTTTACGTCGTTGGAAAGCTTACTCGAGGAGCTTTCAAAACGGATCAGGAAATTTCTGATTCTGAGGCCTTCTGGTGCCCTGAAAGGACACCGGAAGCCTTCGATCCTCGTTTCTCGATCTCGGTGGTCGGTCTTTCGAAATCGCGTGGTGCGGATAAAACGCGCGTAACTCCCTCGTTACAGGTCGGATTGGGTAGATTTTTACTTCATTGGAAAGGCGAGTCAGTGCTCTTCGAAATCCTTCAGGAAGCGTCACATTCCGAGGCCGTTTGGGCCTCCAAAAGTGGGACGAGAGTAAATGGTGCGGAATTTTCCCGACGTGCCCTGTTCCCAGAAAAACGCTCATAACTCCCTCACCGGAGGTCGGATCTGGACGATTTTTACGTCGTTGGAAAGCTTACTCGAGGAGCTTTCAAAACGGTTGAGGACATTTCTGATTCTGAGGTCGTCTGGTGCCCCGAAAGGACACTGGAAGGCTTCGATCCTCGTTTCTCGATCTCGGTGGTCGGTCTTTCGAAATCGCGTGGTCCGGATAAAACGCGCGTAACTCCCTCGTTACATGTCGGATTGGGTCGATTTTTACTTCATTGGAAAGGCGAGTCAGTGCTCTTCGAAATCCTTCAGGAAGCGTCGCATTCCGAGGCCGTTTGGGCCTCCAAAAGTGGGGCGAGAGTAAATGGTGTGGAATTTTCCCGACGTGCCCTGTTCCCAGAAAAATGCTCATAACTCCCTCACCGGAGGTCAGATCTGGACGACTTTTACGTCGTTGGAAAGCTTACTCGAGGAGCTTTCAAAACGGATCAGGACATTTCTGATTCCGAGGCTGTCTGGTGCCCCGAAAGGACACCGGAAGCCTTCGATCCTCATTTCTCGATCTCGGTGGTCGGTCTTTCGAAATCGCGTGGTGCGGATAAAATGCGCGTAACTCCCTCGTTACATGTCGGATTGGGTAGATTTTTACTTCATTGGAAAGGCGAGTCAGTGCTCTTCGAAATCCTTCAGGAAGCGTCGCATTCTGAGGCTGTTTGGGCCTCCAAAAGTGGGGCGAGAGTAAATGGTGTGGAATTTTCCCGACGTGCCCTGTTCCCAGAAAAACGCTCATAACTCCCTCACCGGAGGTCGGATCTGGACGATTTTTACGTCGTTGGAAAGCTTACTCGAGGAGCTTTCAAAATGGATCAGGACATTTCTGATTCCGAGGCCGTCTGGTGCCCCGAAAGGACACCGGAAGCCTTCGATCCTCGTTTCTCGATCTCGGTGGTCGGTCTTTCGAAATCGCGTGGTGCGGATAAAACGCGCGTAACTCCCTCGTTACATGTCGGATTGGGTAGATTTTTACTTCATTGGAAAGGCGAGTCAGTGCTCTTCGAAATCCTTTAGGAAGCATCGCATTCCGAGGCCGTTTGGGCCTCCAAAAGTGGGACGAGAGTAAATGGTGCGGAATTTTCCCGACGTGCCCTGTTCCCAGAAAAATGCTCATAACTCTCTCACCGGAGGTCGGATCTGGACGATTTTTACGTCGTTGGAAAGCTTACTCGAGGAGCTTTCAAAACGGATCAGGACATTTCTAATTCTGAGGCCTTCTGGTGCCCCGAAAGGACACCGGAATCCTGCGATCCTCGTTTCTCGATCTCGGTGGTCGGTCTTTCGAAATCGCGTGGTGCGGATAAAACGCGCGTAACTCCCTCGTTACATGTCGGATTGGGTCGATTTTTACTTCATTGGAAAGGCGAGTCAGTGCTCTTCGAAATCCTTCAGGAAGCGTCGCATTCCGAGGCCGTTTGGGCCTCCAAAAGTGGGACGAGAGTAAATGGTGCGGAATTTTCCCGACGTGCCCTGTTCCCAGAAAAACGCTCATAACTCCCTCACCGGAGGTCGGATCTGGACGATTTTTACGTCGTTGGAAAGCTTACTCGAGGAGCTTTCAAAACGGTTGAGGACATTTCTGATTCTGAGGTCGTCTGGTGCCCCGAAAGGACACCGGAAGCCTTCGATCCTCGTTTCTCGATCTCGGTGGTCGGTCTTTCGAAATCGCGTGGTGCGGATAAAACGCGCGTAACTCCCTCGTTACATGTCGGATTGGGTCGATTTTTACTTCATTGGAAAGGCAAGTCAGTGCTCTTCGAAATCCTTCAGGAAGCGTCGCATTCCGAGGCCGTTTGGGCCTCCAAAAGTGGGGCGAGAGTAAATGGTGTGGAATTTTCCCGACGTGCCCTGTTCCCAGAAAAATGCTCATAACTCCCTCACCGGAGGTCGGATCTGGACGATTTTTACGTCGTTGGAAAGCTTACTCGAGAAGCTTTCAAAACGGATCAGGACATTTCTGATTCCGAGGCCGTCTGGTGCCCCGAAAGGACACCGGAAGCCTTCGATCCTCGTTTCTCGATCTCGGTGGTCGGTCTTTCGAAATCGCGTGGTGCGGATAAAACGCGCGTAACTCCCTCGTTACATGTCGGATTGGGTCGATTTTTACTTCATTGGAAAGGCGAGTCAGTGCTCTTCGAAATCCTTCAGGAAGCGTCGCATTCCGAGGCCGTTTGGGCCTCCAAAAGTGGGGTGAGAGTAAATGGTGTGGAATTTTCCCGACGTGCCCTGTTCCCAGAAAAATGCTCATAACTCCCTCACCGGAGGTCGGATCTGGACGATTTTTACGTCGTTGGAAAGCTTACTCGAGGAGCTTTCAAAACGGATCAGGACATTTCTGATTCCGAGGCCGTCTGGTGCCCCGAAAGGACACCGGAAGCCTTCGATCCTCGTTTCTCGATCTCGATGGTCGGTCTTTCGAAATCGCGTGGTGCGGATAAAACGTGCGTAACTCCCTCGTTACATGTCGGATTGGGTCGATTTTTACTTCATTGGAAAGGCGAGTCAGTGCTCTTCGAAATCCTTCAGGAAGCGTCGCATTCCGAGGCCGTTTGGGCCTCCAAAAGTGGGGCGAGAGTAAATGGTGTGGAATTTTCCCGACGTGCCCTGTTCCCAGAAAAATGCTCATAACTCCCTCACCGGAGGTCGGATCTGGACGATTTTTACGTCGTTGGAAAGCTTACTCGAGGAGCTTTCAAAACGGATCAGGACATTTCTGATTCCGAGGCCGTCTGGTGCCCCGAAAGGACACCGGAAGCCTTCGATCCTCGTTTCTCGATCTCGGTGGTCGGTCTTTCGAAATCGCGTGGTGCGGATAAAACGCGCGTAACTCCCTCGTTACATGTCGGATTGGGTCGATTTTTACTTCATTGGAAAGGCGAGTCAGTGCTCTTCGAAATCCTTCAGGAAGCGTCGCATTCCGAGGCCGTTTGGGCCTCCAAAAGTGGGGCGAGAGTAAATGGTGTGGAATTTTCCCGACGTGCCCTGTTCCCAGAAAAATGCTCATAACTCCCTCACCGGAGGTCGGATCTGGACGATTTTTACGTCGTTGGAAAGCTTACTCGAGGAGCTTTCAAAACTGTTGAGGACATTTCTGATTCTGAGGTCGTCTGGTGCCCCGAAAGGACACCGGAAGGCTTCGATCCTCATTTCTCGATCTCGGTGGTCGGTCTTTCGAAATCGCGTGGTGCGGATAAAACGCGCGTAACTCCCTCGTTACATGTCGGATTGGGTCGATTTTTACTTCATTGGAAAGGCGAGTCAGTGCTCTTCGAAATCCTTCAGGAAGCGTAGCATTCTGAGGCCGTTTGGTCCTCCAAAAGTGGGGCGAGAGTAAATGGTGTGGAATTTTCCTGACGTGCCCTGTTCCCAGAAAAATGCTCATAACTCCCTCACCGGAGGTCGGATCTGGACGATTTTTACGTCGTTGGAAAGCTTACTCGGGGAGCTTTCAAAACGGATCAGGACATTTCTGATTCTGAGGCCGTCTGGTGCCCCGAAAGGACACCGGAAGCCTTCGATCCTCGTTTCTCGATCTCGGTGGTCAGTCTTTCGAAATCGCGTGGTGCGGATAAAATGCGCGTAACTCCCTCGTTACATGTCGGATTGGGTAGATTTTTACTTCATTGGAAAGGCGAGTCAGTGCTCTTCGAAATCCTTCAGGAAGCGTCGCATTCCGAGGCCGTTTGGGCCTCCAAAAGTGGGACGAGAGTAAATGGTGCGGAATTTTCCCGACGTGCCCTGTTCCCAGAAAAACGCTCATAACTCCCTCACCGGAGGTCGGATCTGGACGATTTTTACGTCGTTGGAAAGCTTACTCGAGGAGCTTTCAAAACGGATGAGGACATTTCTGATTCTGAGGTCGTCTGGTGCCCCGAAAGGACACCGGAAGGCTTCGATCCTCGGTTCTCGATCTCGGTGGTCGGTCTTTCGAAATCGCGTGGTGCGGATAAAATGCGCGTAACTCCCTCATTACATGTCGGATTGGGTAGATTTTTACTTCATTGGAAAGGCGAGTCAGTGCTCTTCGAAATCCTTCAGGAAGCGTCGCATTCCGAGGCCGTTTGGGCCTCCAAAAGTGGGACGAGAGTAAATGGTGCGGAATTTTCCCGACGTGCCCTGTTCCCAGAAAAACGCTCATAACTCCCTCACCGGAGGTCGGATCTGGACGATTTTTATGTCGTTGGAAAGCTTACTCGAGGAGCTTTCAAAACGGATGAGGACATTTCTGATTCTGAGGTCATCTGGTGCCGCGAAAGGACACCGGAAGGCTTCGATCCTCGTTTCTCGATCTCGGTGGTCGGTCTTTCGAAATCGCGTGGTGCGGATAAAACGCACGTAACTCCCTCGTTAGATGTCGGATTGGGTCGATTTTTACTTCATTGGAAAGGCGAGTCAGTGCTCTTCGAAATACTTCAGGAAGCGTCGCATTCCGAGGCCGTTTGGGCCTCCAAAAGTGGGGCGAGAGTAAATGGTGTGGAATTTTCCCGACGTGCCCTGTTCCCAGAAAAATGCTCATAACTCCCTCACCGGAGGTCGGATCTGGACGATTTTTACGTCGTTGGAAAGCTTACTCGAGGAGCTTTCAAAACGGATCAGGACATTTCTGATTCTGAGGCCGTCTGGTGCCCCGAAAGGACACCGGAAGCCTTCGATCCTCATTTCTCGATCTCGGTGGTTGGTCTTTCGAAATCGCGTGGTGCGGATAAAATGCGCGTAACTCCCTCGTTACATGTCGGATTGGGTAGATTTTTACTTCATTGGAAAGGAGAGTCAGTGCTCTTCGAAATCCTTCAGGAAGCGTCGCATTCCGAGGCCGTTTGGGCCTCCAAAAGTGGGGCGAGAGTAAATGGTGTGGAATTTTCCCGACGTGCCCTGTTCCCAGAAAAATGCTCATAACTCCCACACCGGAGGTCGGATCTGGACGATTTTTACGTCGTTGGAAAGCTTACTCGAGGAGCTTTCAAAACGGATCAGGACATTTCTGATTCCGAGGCCGTCTGGTGCCCCGAAAGGACACCGGAAGCCTTCGATCCTCGTTTCTCGATCTCGGTGGTCGGTCTTTCGAAATCGCGTGGTGCGGATAAAAGGCGCGTAATTCCCTCGTTACATGTCGGATTGGGTAGATTTTTACTTCATTGGAAAGGCGAGTCAGTGCTCTTCGAAATCCTTCAGGAAGCGTCGCATTCCGAGGCCGTTTGGGCCTCCAAAAGTGGGACGAGAGTAAATGGTGCGGAATTTTCCCGACGTGCCCTATTCCCAGAAAAACGCTCATAACTCCCTCACCGGAGGTCGGATCTGGACGATTTTTACGTCGTTGGAAAGCTTACTCGAGGAGCTTTCAAAACGGATCAGGACATTTCTGATTCTGAGGCCTTCTGGTGCCCTGAAAGGACACCGGAAGCCTTCGATCCTCGTTTCTCGATCTCGGTGGTCGGTCTTTCGAAATCGCGTGGTGCGGATAAAACGCGCGTAACTCCCTCGTTACAGGTCGGATTGGGTCGATTTTTACTTCATTGGAAAGGCGAGTCAGTGCTCTTCGAAATCCTTCAGGAAGCGTCGCATTCCGAGGCCTTTTGGGCTTCCAAAAGTGGGGCGACAGTAAATGGTGCGGAATTTTCCCGACGTGCCCTGTTCCCAGAAAAACGCTCATAACTCCCTCACCGGAGGTCGGATCTGGACGATTTTTACGTCGTTGGAAAGCTTACTCGAGGAGCTTTCAAAAAGGATCAGGACATTTCTGATTCCGAGGCCGTCTGGTGCCCCGAAAGGACACCTGAACGCTTCGATCCTCGTTTCTCGATCTCGGTGGTCGGTCTTTCGAAATCGCGTGGTGCGGATAAAACGCGCGTAACTCCCTCGTTACATGTCGGATTGGGTCGATTTTTACTTCATTGGAAAGGCGAGTCAGTGCTCTTCGAAATCCTTCAGGAAGCGTCGCATTCCGAGGCCGTTTGGGCCTCCAAAAGTGGGGTGAGAGTAAATGGTGTGGAATTTTCCCGACGTGCCCTGTTCCCAGAAAAATGCTCATAACTCCCTCACCGGAGGTCGGATCTGGACGATTTTTACGTCGTTGGAAAGCTTACTCGAGGAGCTTTCAAAACGGATTAGGACATTTGTGATTCCGATGCCGTCTGGTGCCCCGAAAGGACACCGGAAGCCTTCGATCCTCGTTTCTCGATCTCGGTGGTCGGTCTTTCGAAATCGCGTGGTGCGGATAAAATGCGCGTAACTCCCTCGTTACATGTCGGATTGGGTAGATTTTTACTTCATTGGAAAGGCGAGTCAGTGCTCTTCGAAATCCTTCAGGATGCGTCGCATTCCGAGGCTGTTTGGGCCTCCAAAAGTGGGACGAGAGTAAATGGTGCGGAATTTTCCTGATGTGCCCTGTTCCCAGAAAAACGCTCATAACTCCCTCACCGGAGGTCGGATCTGGACGATTTTTACGTCGTTGGAAAGCTTACTCGAGGAGCTTTCAAAACGGATCAGGACATTTCTGATTCCGAGGCCGTCTGGTGCCCCGAAAGGACACCGGAAGCCTTCGATCCTCGTTTCTCGATCTCGGTGGTCGGTCTTTCGAAATCGCGTGGTGCGGATAAAATGCGCGTAACTCCCTCATTACATGTCGGATTGGGTAGATTTTTACTTCATTGGAAAGGCGAGTCAGTGCTCTTCGAAATCCTTCAGGAAGCGTCGCATTCCGAGGCCGTTTGGGCCTCCAAAAGTGGGGCGAGAGTAAATGGTGTGGAATTTTCCCGACGTGCCCTGTTCCCAGAAAAATGCTCATAACTCCCTCACCGGAGGTCGGATCTGGACGATTTTTACGTCGTTGGAAAGCTTACTCGAGGAGCTTTCAAAACGGATCAGGACATTTCTGATTCCGAGGCCGTCTGGTGCCCCGAAAGGACACCGGAAGCCTTCGATCCTCGTTTCTCGATCTCGGTGGTCGGTCTTTCGAAATCGCGTGGTGCGGATAAAACACGCGTAACTCCCTCGTTATATGTCGGATTGGGTCGATTTTTACTTCATTGGAAAGGCGAGTCAGTGCTCTTCGAAATCCTTCAGGAAGCGTCGCATTCCGAGGCCGTTTGGGCCTCCAAAAGTGGGGCGAGAGTAAATGGTGTGGAATTTTCCCGACGTGCCCTGTTCCCAGAAAAATGCTCATAACTCCCTCACCGGAGGTCGGATCTGGACGATTTTTACGTCGTTGGAAAGCTTACTCGAGGAGCTTTCAAAACGGTTGAGGACATTTCTGATTCTGAGGTCGTCTGGTGCCCCGAAAGGACACCGGAAGGCTTCGATCCTCATTTCTCGATCTCGGTGGTCGGTCTTTCGAAATCGCGTGGTGCGGATAAAACGCGCGTAACTCCCTCGTTACATGTCGGATTGGGTCGATTTTTACTTCATTGGAAAGGCGAGTCAGTGCTCTTCGAAATCCTTCAGGAAGCGTAGCATTCTGAGGCCGTTTGGGCCTCCAAAAGTGGGGCGAGAGTAAATGGTGTGGAATTTTCCTGACGTGCCCTGTTCCCAGAAAAATGCTCATAACTCCCTCACCGGAGGTCGGATCTGGACGATTTTTACGTCGTTGGAAAGCTTACTCCGGGAGCTTTCAAAACGGATCAGGACATTTCTGATTCTGAGGCCGTCTGGTGCCCCGAAAGGACACCGGAAGCCTTCGATCCTCGTTTCTCGATCTCGGTGGTCAGTCTTTCGAAATCGCGTGGTGCGGATAAAATGCGCGTAACTCCCTCGTTACATGTCGGATTGGGTAGATTTTTACTTCATTGGAAAGGCGAGTCAGTGCTCTTCGAAATCCTTCAGGAAGCGTCGCATTCCGAGGCCGTTTGGGCCTCCAAAAGTGGGACGAGAGTAAATGGTGCGGAATTTTCCCGACGTGCCCTGTTCCCAGAAAAACGCTCATAACTCCCTCACCGGAGGTCGGATCTGGACGATTTTTACGTCGTTGGAAAGCTTACTCGAGGAGCTTTCAAAACGGATGAGGACATTTCTGATTCTGAGGTCGTCTGGTGCCCCGAAAGGACATCGGAAGGCTTCGATCCTCGGTTCTCGATCTCGGTGGTCGGTCTTTCGAAATCGCGTGGTACGGATAAAACGCGCGTAACTCCCTCGTTACATGTCGGATTGGGTCGATTTTTACTTCATTGGAAAGGTGAGTCAGTGCTCTTCGAAATCCTTCAGGAAGCGTCGTATTCCGAGGCCGTTTGGGCCTCCAAAAGTGGGACGAGAGTAAATGGTGCGGAATTTTCCCGACGTGCCCTGTTCCCAGAAAAACGCTCATAACTCCCTCACCGGAGGTCGGATCTGGACGATTTTTACGTCGTTGGAAAGCTTACTCGAGGAGCTTTCAAAACGGATTAGGACATTTCTGATTCCGAGGCCGTCTGGTGCCCCGAAAGGACACCGGAAGCCTTCGATCCTCGTTTCTCGATCTCGGTGGTCGGTCTTTTGAAATCGCGTAGTGCGGATAAAATGCGCGTAACTCCCTCGTTACATGTCGGATTGGGTAGATTTTTACTTCATTGGAAAGGCGAGTCAGTGCTCTTCGAAATCCTTCAGGAAGCGTCGCATTCCGAGGCCGTTTGGGCCTCCAAAAGTGGGACGAGAGTAAATGGTGCGGAATTTTCCCGACGTGCCCTGTTCCCAGAAAAACGCTCATAACTCCCTCACCGGAGGTCGGATCTGGACGATTTTTACGTCGTTGGAAAGCTTACTCGAGGAGCTTTCAAAACGGATTAGGACATTTCTGATTCCGAGGCCGTCTGGTGCCCCGAAAGGACACCGGAAGCCTTCGATCCTCGTTTCTCGATCTCGGTGGTCGGTCTTTCGAAATCGCGTGGTGCGGATAAAATGCGCGTAACTCCCTCGTTACATGTCGGATTGGGTAGATTTTTACTTCATTGGAAAGGCGAGTCAGTGCTCTTCGAAATCCTTCAGGAAGCGTCGCATTCCGAGGCCGTTTGGGCCTCCAAAAGTGGGACGAGAGTAAATGGTGCAGAATTTTCCCGATGTGCCCTCTTCCCAGAAAAACGCTCATAACTCCCTCACCGGAGGTCGGATCTGGACGATTTTTACGTCGTTGGAAAGCTTACTCGAGGAGCTTTCAAAACGGATCAGGACATTTCTGATTCCGAGGCCGTCTGGTGCCCCGAAAGGACACCGGAAGCCTTCGATCCTCGTTTCTCGATCTCGGTGGTCGGTCTTTCGAAATCGCGTGGTGCGGATAAAATGCGCGTAACTCCCTCATTACATGTCGGATTGGGTAGATTTTTACTTCATTGGAAAGGCGAGTCAGTGCTCTTCGAAATCCTTCAGGAAGCGTCGCATTCCGAGGCCGTTTGGGCCTCCAAAAGTGGGACGAGAGTAAATGGTGCGGAATTTTCCCGACGTGCCCTGTTCCCAGAAAAACGCTCATAACTCCCTCACCGGAGGTCGGATCTGGACGATTTTTATGTCGTTGGAAAGCTTACTCGAGGAGCTTTCAAAACGGATGAGGACATTTCTGATTCTGAGGTCATCTGGTGCCGCGAAAGGACACCGGAAGGCTTCGATCCTCGTTTCTCGATCTCGGTGGTCGGTCTTTCGAAATCGCGTGGTGCGGATAAAACGCACGTAACTCCCTCGTTAGATGTCGGATTGGGTCGATTTTTACTTCATTGGAAAGGCGAGTCAATGCTCTTCGAAATCCTTCAGGAAGCGTCGCATTCCGAGGCCGTTTGGGCCTCCAAAAGTGGGGCGAGAGTAAATGGTGTGGAATTTTCCCGACGTGCCCTGTTCCCAGAAAAATGCTCATAACTCCCTCACCGGAGGTCGGATCTGGACGATTTTTACGTCGTTGGAAAGCTTACTCGAGGAGCTTTCAAAACGGATCAGGACATTTCTGATTCTGAGGCCGTCTGGTGCCCCGAAAGGACACCGGAAGCCTTCGATCCTCATTTCTCGATCTCGGTGGTCGGTCTTTCGAAATCGCGTGGTGCGGATAAAATGCGCGTAACTCCCTCGTTACATGTCGGATTGGGTAGATTTTTACTTCATTGGAAAGGCGAGTCAGTGCTCTTCGAAATCCTTCAGGAAGCGTCGCATTCCGAGGCCGTTTGGGCCTCCAAAAGTGGGGCGAGAGTAAATGGTGTGGAATTTTCCCGACGTGCCCTGTTCCCAGAAAAATGCTCATAACTCCCACACCGGAGGTCGGATCTGGACGATTTTTACGTCGTTGGAAAGCTTACTCGAGGAGCTTTCAAAACGGATCAGGACATTTCTGATTCCGAGGCCGTCTGGTGCCCCGAAAGGACACCGGAAGCCTTCGATCCTCGTTTCTCGATCTCGGTGGTCGGTCTTTCGAAATCGCGTGGTGCGGATAAAAGGCGCGTAATTCCCTCGTTACATGTCGGATTGGGTAGATTTTTACTTCATTGGAAAGGCGAGTCAGTGCTCTTCGAAATCCTTCAGGAAGCGTCGCATTCCGAGGCCGTTTGGGCCTCCAAAAGTGGGACGAGAGTAAATGGTGCGGAATTTTCCCGACGTGCCCTATTCCCAGAAAAACGCTCATAACTCCCTCACCGGAGGTCGGATCTGGACGATTTTTACGTCGTTGGAAAGCTTACTCGAGGAGCTTTCAAAACGGATCAGGACATTTCTGATTCTGAGGCCTTCTGGTGCCCTGAAAGGACACCGGAAGCCTTCGATCCTCGTTTCTCGATCTCGGTGGTCGGTCTTTCGAAATCGCGTGGTGCGGATAAAACGCGCGTAACTCCCTCGTTACAGGTCGGATTGGGTCGATTTTTACTTCATTGGAAAGGCGAGTCAGTGCTCTTCGAAATCCTTCAGGAAGCGTCGCATTCCGAGGCCTTTTGGGCTTCCAAAAGTGGGGCGACAGTAAATGGTGCGGAATTTTCCCGACGTGCCCTGTTCCCAGAAAAACGCTCATAACTCCCTCACCGGAGGTCGGATCTGGACGATTTTTACGTCGTTGGAAAGCTTACTCGAGGAGCTTTCAAAAAGGATCAGGACATTTCTGATTCCGAGGCCGTCTGGTGCCCCGAAAGGACACCTGAACGCTTCGATCCTCGTTTCTCGATCTCGGTGGTCGGTCTTTCGAAATCGCGTGGTGCGGATAAAACGCGCGTAACTCCCTCGTTACATGTCGGATTGGGTCGATTTTTACTTCATTGGAAAGGCGAGTCAGTGCTCTTCGAAATCCTTAAGGAAGCGTCGCATTCCGAGGCCGTTTGGGCCTCCAAAAGTGGGGTGAGAGTAAATGGTGTGGAATTTTCCCGACGTGCCCTGTTCCCAGAAAAATGCTCATAACTCCCTCACCGGAGGTCGGATCTGGACGATTTTTACGTCGTTGGAAAGCTTACTCGAGGAGCTTTCAGAACGGATTAGGACATTTCTGATTCCGAGGCCGTCTGGTGCCCCGAAAGGACACCAGAAGCCTTTGATCCTCATTTCTCGATCTCGGTGGTCGGTCTTTCGAAATCGCGCGGTGTGGATAAAATGCGCGTAATTCCCTCGTTACATGTCGGATTGGGTAGATTTTTACTTCATTGGAAAGGCGAGTCAGTGCTCTTCGAAATCCTTTAGGATGCGTCGCATTCCGAGGCTGTTTGGGCCTCCAAAAGTGGGACGAGAGTAAATGGTGCGGAATTTTCCTGATGTGCCCTGTTCCCAGAAAAACGCTCATAACTCCCTCACCGGAGGTCGGATCTGGACGATTTTTACGTCGTTGGAAAGCTTACTCGAGGAGCTTTCAAAACGGATCAGGACATTTCTGATTCCGAGGCCGTCTGGTGCCCCGAAAGGACACCGGAAGCCTTCGATCCTCGTTTCTCGATCTCGGTGGTCGGTCTTTCGAAATCGCGTGGTGCGGATAAAATGCGCGTAACTCCCTCATTACATGTCGGATTGGGTAGATTTTTACTTCATTGGAAAGGCGAGTCAGTGCTCTTCGAAATCCTTCAGGAAGCGTCGCATTCCGAGGCCGTTTGGGCCTCCAAAAGTGGGACGAGAGTAAATGGTGCGGAATTTTCCCGACGTGCCCTGTTCCCAGAAAAACGCTCATAACTCCCTCACCGGAGGTCGGATCTGGACGATTTTTATGTCGTTGGAAAGCTTACTCGAGGAGCTTTCAAAACGGATGAGGACATTTCTGATTCTGAGGTCATCTGGTGCCGCGAAAGGACACCGGAAGGCTTCGATCCTCGTTTCTCGATCTCGGTGGTCGGTCTTTCGAAATCGCGTGGTGCGGATAAAACGCGCGTAACTCCCTCGTTACATGTCGGATTGGGTCGATTTTTACTTCATTGGAAAGGCGAGTCAGTGCTCTTCGAAATCCTTCAGGAAGCGTCGCATTCCGAGGCCGTTTGGGCCTCCAAAAGTGGGGCGAGAGTAAATGGTGTGGAATTTTCCCGACGTGCCCTGTTCCCAGAAAAATGCTCATAACTCCCTCACCGGAGGTCGGATCTGGACGATTTTTACGTCGTTGGAAAGCTTACTCGAGGAGCTTTCAAAACGGATCAGGACATTTCTGATTCTGAGGCCGTCTGGTGCCCCGAAAGGACACCGGAAGCCTTTGATCCTCATTTCTCGATCTCGGTGGTCGGTCTTTCGAAATCGCGCGGTGTGGATAAAATGCGCGTAACTCCCTCGTTACATGTCGGATTGGGTAGATTTTTACTTCATTGGAAAGGCGAGTCAGTGCTCTTCGAAATCCTTCAGGAAGCGTCGCATTCCGAGGCCGTTTGGGCCTCCAAAAGTGGGGTGAGAGTAAATGGTGTGGAATTTTCCCGACGTGCCCTGTTCCCAGAAAAATGCTCATAACTCCCACACCGGAGGTCGGATCTGGACGATTTTTACGTCGTTGGAAAGCTTACTCGAGGAGCTTTCAGAACGGATTGGACATTTCTGATTCCGAGG
The DNA here is from genome assembly GCA_037074715.1 of Magnolia kwangsiensis. Taxonomy (NCBI): domain Eukaryota; kingdom Viridiplantae; phylum Streptophyta; class Magnoliopsida; order Magnoliales; family Magnoliaceae; genus Magnolia; species Magnolia kwangsiensis. Next base: position 975,978 of record CM073583.1, read on the forward strand.
CCGTCTGGTGCCCCGAAAGGACACCGGAAGCCTTCGATCCTCGTTTCTCGATCTCGGTGGTCGGTCTTTCGAAATCGCGTGGTGCGGATAAAACGCGCGTAACTCCCTCGTTACATGTCGGATTGGGTCGATTTTTACTTCATTGGAAAGGCGAGTCAGTGCTCTTCGAAATCCTTCAGGAAGCGTCGCATTCCGAGGCCGTTTGGGCCTCCAAAAGTGGGGCGAGAGTAAATGGTGTGGAATTTTCCCGACGTGCCCTGTTCCCAGAAAAATGCTCATAACTCCCTCACCGGAGGTCGGATCTGGACGATTTTTACGTCGTTGGAAAGCTTACTCGAGGAGCTTTCAGAACGGATTAGGACATTTCTGATTCCGAGGCCGTCTGGTGCCCCGAAAGGACACCGGAAGCCTTTGATCCTCATTTCTCGATCTCGGTGGTCGGTCTTTCGAAATCGCGCGGTGTGGATAAAATGCGCGTAATTCCCTCGTTACATGTCGGATTGGGTAGATTTTTACTTCATTGGAAAGGCGAGTCAGTGCTCTTCGAAATCCTTCAGGAAGCGTCGCATTCCGAGGCCGTTTGGGCCTCCAAAAGTGGGACGAGAGTAAATGGTGCGGAATTTTCCCGACGTGCCCTGTTCCCAGAAAAACGCTCATAACTCCCTCACCGGAGGTCGGATCTGGACGATTTTTATGTCGTTGGAAAGCTTACTCGAGGAGCTTTCAAAACGGATGAGGACATTTCTGATTCTGAGGTCATCTGGTGCCGCGAAAGGACACCGGAAGGCTTCGATCCTCGTTTCTCGATCTCGGTGGTCGGTCTTTCGAAATCGCGTGGTGCGGATAAAACGCGCGTAACTCCCTCGTTACATGTCGGATTGGGTCGATTTTTACTTCATTGGAAAGGCGAGTCAGTGCTCTTCGAAATCCTTCAGGAAGCGTCGCATTCCGAGGCCGTTTGGGCCTCCAAAAGTGGGACGAGAGTAAATGGTGCGGAATTTTCCCGACGTGCCCTGTTCCCAGAAAAACGCTCATAACTCCCTCACCGGAGGTCGGATCTGGACGATTTTTATGTCGTTGGAAAGCTTACTCGAGGAGCTTTCAAAACGGATGAGGAATTTCTGATTCTGAGGTCATCTGGTGCCGCGAAAGGACACCGGAAGCCTTCGATCCTCGTTTCTCGATCTCGGTGGTCGGTCTTTCGAAATCGCGTGGTGCGGATAAAACGCGCGTAACTCCCTCGTTACATGTCGGATTGGGTCGATTTTTACTTCATTGGAAAGGCGAGTCAGTGCTCTTCGAAATCCTTCAGGAAGCGTCGCATTCCGAGGCCGTTTGGGCCTCCAAAAGTGGGGCGAGAGTAAATGGTGTGGAATTTTCCCGACGTGCCCTGTTCCCAGAAAAATGCTCATAACTCCCTCACCGGAGGTCGGATCTGGACGATTTTTACGTCGTTGGAAAGCTTACTCGAGGAGCTTTCAAAACGGATCAGGACATTTCTGATTCCGAGGCCGTCTGGTGCCCCGAAAGGACACCGGAAGCCTTCGATCCTCGTTTCTCGATCTCGGTGGTCGGTCTTTCGAAATCGCGTGGTGCGGATAAAAGGCGCGTAATTCCCTCGTTACATGTCGGATTGGGTAGATTTTTACTTCATTGGAAAGGCGAGTCAGTGCTCTTCGAAATCCTTCAGGAAGCGTCGCATTCCGAGGCCGTTTGGGCCTCCAAAAGTGGGACGAGAGTAAATGGTGCGGAATTTTCCCGACGTGCCCTATTCCCAGAAAAACGCTCATAACTCCCTCACCGGAGGTCGGATCTGGACGATTTTTACGTCGTTGGAAAGCTTACTCGAGGAGCTTTCAAAACGGATCAGGACATTTCTGATTCTGAGGCCTTCTGGTGCCCTGAAAGGACACCGGAAGCCTTCGATCCTCGTTTCTCGATCTCGGTGGTCGGTCTTTCGAAATCGCGTGGTGCGGATAAAACGCGCGTAACTCCCTCGTTACAGGTCGGATTGGGTCGATTTTTACTTCATTGGAAAGGCGAGTCAGTGCTCTTCGAAATCCTTCAGGAAGCGTCGCATTCCGAGGCCTTTTGGGCTTCCAAAAGTGGGGCGACAGTAAATGGTGCGGAATTTTCCCGACGTGCCCTGTTCCCAGAAAAACGCTCATAACTCCCTCACCGGAGGTCGGATCTGGACGATTTTTACGTCGTTGGAAAGCTTACTCGAGGAGCTTTCAAAAAGGATCAGGACATTTCTGATTCCGAGGCCGTCTGGTGCCCCGAAAGGACACCTGAACGCTTCGATCCTCGTTTCTCGATCTCGGTGGTCGGTCTTTCGAAATCGCGTGGTGCGGATAAAACGCGCGTAACTCCCTCGTTACATGTCGGATTGGGTCGATTTTTACTTCATTGGAAAGGCGAGTCAGTGCTCTTCGAAATCCTTAAGGAAGCGTCGCATTCCGAGGCCGTTTGGGCCTCCAAAAGTGGGGTGAGAGTAAATGGTGTGGAATTTTCCCGACGTGCCCTGTTCCCAGAAAAATGCTCATAACTCCCTCACCGGAGGTCGGATCTGGACGATTTTTACGTCGTTGGAAAGCTTACTCGAGGAGCTTTCAGAACGGATTAGGACATTTCTGATTCCGAGGCCGTCTGGTGCCCCGAAAGGACACCGGAAGCCTTTGATCCTCATTTCTCGATCTCGGTGGTCGGTCTTTCGAAATCGCGCGGTGTGGATAAAATGCGCGTAATTCCCTCGTTACATGTCGGATTGGGTAGATTTTTACTTCATTGGAAAGGCGAGTCAGTGCTCTTCGAAATCCTTTAGGATGCGTCGCATTCCGAGGCTGTTTGGGCCTCCAAAAGTGGGACGAGAGTAAATGGTGCGGAATTTTCCTGATGTGCCCTGTTCCCAGAAAAACGCTCATAACTCCCTCACCGGAGGTCGGATCTGGACGATTTTTACGTCGTTGGAAAGCTTACTCGAGGAGCTTTCAAAACGGATCAGGACATTTCTGATTCCGAGGCCGTCTGGTGCCCCGAAAGGACACCGGAAGCCTTCGATCCTCGTTTCTCGATCTCGGTGGTCGGTCTTTCGAAATCGCGTGGTGCGGATAAAATGCGCGTAACTCCCTCATTACATGTCGGATTGGGTAGATTTTTACTTCATTGGAAAGGCGAGTCAGTGCTCTTCGAAATCCTTCAGGAAGCGTCGCATTCCGAGGCCGTTTGGGCCTCCAAAAGTGGGACGAGAGTAAATGGTGCGGAATTTTTCCGACGTGCCCTGTTCCCAGAAAAACGCTCATAACTCCCTCACCGGAGGTCGGATCTGGACGATTTTTATGTCGTTGGAAAGCTTACTCGAGGAGCTTTCAAAACGGATGAGGACATTTCTGATTCTGAGGTCATCTGGTGCCGCGAAAGGACACCGGAAGGCTTCGATCCTCGTTTCTCGATCTCGGTGGTCGGTCTTTCGAAATCGCGTGGTGCGGATAAAACGCACGTAACTCCCTCGTTAGATGTCGGATTGGGTCGATTTTTACTTCATTGGAAAGGCGAGTCAATGCTCTTCGAAATCCTTCAGGAAGCGTCGCATTCCGAGGCCGTTTGGGCCTCCAAAAGTGGGGCGAGAGTAAATGGTGTGGAATTTTCCCGACGTGCCCTGTTCCCAGAAAAATGCTCATAACTCCCTCACCGGAGGTCGGATCTGGACGATTTTTATGTCGTTGGAAAGCTTACTCGAGGAGCTTTCAAAACGGATGAGGACATTTCTGATTCTGAGGTCATCTGGTGCCGCGAAAGGACACCGGAAGGCTTCGATCCTCGTTTCTCGATCTCGGTGGTCGGTCTTTCGAAATCGCGTGGTGCGGATAAAACGCACGTAACTCCCTCGTTAGATGTCGGATTGGGTCGATTTTTACTTCATTGGAAAGGCGAGTCAGTGCTCTTCGAAATACTTCAGGAAGCGTCGCATTCCGAGGCCGTTTGGGCCTCCAAAAGTGGGGCGAGAGTAAATGGTGTGGAATTTTCCCGACGTGCCCTGTTCCCAGAAAAATGCTCATAACTCCCTCACCGGAGGTCGGATCTGGACGATTTTTACGTCGTTGGAAAGCTTACTCGAGGAGCTTTCAAAACGGATCAGGACATTTCTGATTCTGAGGCCGTCTGGTGCCCCGAAAGGACACCGGAAGCCTTCGATCCTCATTTCTCGATCTCGGTGGTCGGTCTTTCGAAATCGCGTGGTGCGGATAAAATGCGCGTAACTCCCTCGTTACATGTCGGATTGGGTAGATTTTTACTTCATTGGAAAGGCGAGTCAGTGCTCTTCGAAATCCTTCAGGAAGCGTCGCATTCCGAGGCCGTTTGGGCCTCCAAAAGTGGGGCGAGAGTAAATGGTGTGGAATTTTCCCGACGTGCCCTGTTCCCAGAAAAATGCTCATAACTCCCACACCGGAGGTCGGATCTGGACGATTTTTACGTCGTTGGAAAGCTTACTCGAGGAGCTTTCAAAACGGATCAGGACATTTCTGATTCCGAGGCCGTCTGGTGCCCCGAAAGGACACCGGAAGCCTTCGATCCTCGTTTCTCGATCTCGGTGGTCGGTCTTTCGAAATCGCGTGGTGCGGATAAAAGGCGCGTAATTCCCTCGTTACATGTCGGATTGGGTAGATTTTTACTTCATTGGAAAGGCGAGTCAGTGCTCTTCGAAATCCTTCAGGAAGCGTCGCATTCCGAGGCCGTTTGGGCCTCCAAAAGTGGGACGAGAGTAAATGGTGCGGAATTTTCCCGACGTGCCCTATTCCCAGAAAAACGCTCATAACTCCCTCACCGGAGGTCGGATCTGGACGATTTTTACGTCGTTGGAAAGCTTACTCGAGGAGCTTTCAAAACGGATCAGGACATTTCTGATTCTGAGGCCTTCTGGTGCCCTGAAAGGACACCGGAAGCCTTCGATCCTCGTTTCTCGATCTCGGTGGTCGGTCTTTCGAAATCGCGTGGTGCGGATAAAACGCGCGTAACTCCCTCGTTACAGGTCGGATTGGGTCGATTTTTACTTCATTGGAAAGGCGAGTCAGTGCTCTTCGAAATCCTTCAGGAAGCGTCGCATTCCGAGGCCTTTTGGGCTTCCAAAAGTGGGGCGACAGTAAATGGTGCGGAATTTTCCCGACGTGCCCTGTTCCCAGAAAAACGCTCATAACTCCCTCACCGGAGGTCGGATCTGGACGATTTTTACGTCGTTGGAAAGCTTACTCGAGGAGCTTTCAAAAAGGATCAGGACATTTCTGATTCCGAGGCCGTCTGGTGCCCCGAAAGGACACCTGAACGCTTCGATCCTCGTTTCTCGATCTCGGTGGTCGGTCTTTCGAAATCGCGTGGTGCGGATAAAACGCGCGTAACTCCCTCGTTACATGTCGGATTGGGTCGATTTTTACTTCATTGGAAAGGCGAGTCAGTGCTCTTCGAAATCCTTAAGGAAGCGTCGCATTCCGAGGCCGTTTGGGCCTCCAAAAGTGGGGTGAGAGTAAATGGTGTGGAATTTTCCCGACGTGCCCTGTTCCCAGAAAAATGCTCATAACTCCCTCACCGGAGGTCGGATCTGGACGATTTTTACGTCGTTGGAAAGCTTACTCGAGGAGCTTTCAGAACGGATTAGGACATTTCTGATTCCGAGGCCGTCTGGTGCCCCGAAAGGACACCAGAAGCCTTTGATCCTCATTTCTCGATCTCGGTGGTCGGTCTTTCGAAATCGCGCGGTGTGGATAAAATGCGCGTAATTCCCTCGTTACATGTCGGATTGGGTAGATTTTTACTTCATTGGAAAGGCGAGTCAGTGCTCTTCGAAATCCTTTAGGATGCGTCGCATTCCGAGGCTGTTTGGGCCTCCAAAAGTGGGACGAGAGTAAATGGTGCGGAATTTTCCTGATGTGCCCTGTTCCCAGAAAAACGCTCATAACTCCCTCACCGGAGGTCGGATCTGGACGATTTTTACGTCGTTGGAAAGCTTACTCGAGGAGCTTTCAAAACGGATCAGGACATTTCTGATTCCGAGGCCGTCTGGTGCCCCGAAAGGACACCGGAAGCCTTCGATCCTCGTTTCTCGATCTCGGTGGTCGGTCTTTCGAAATCGCGTGGTGCGGATAAAACACGCGTAACTCCCTCGTTACATGTCGGATTGGGTCGATTTTTACTTCATTGGAAAGGCGAGTCAGTGCTCTTCGAAATCCTTCAGGAAGCGTCGCATTCCGAGGCCGTTTGGGCCTCCAAAAGTGGGGCGAGAGTAAATGGTGTGGAATTTTCCCGACGTGCCCTGTTCCCAGAAAAATGCTCATAACTCCCTCACCGGAGGTCGGATCTGGACGATTTTTACGTCGTTGGAAAGCTTACTCGAGGAGCTTTCAAAACGGTTGAGGACATTTCTGATTCTGAGGTCGTCTGGTGCCCCGAAAGGACACCGGAAGGCTTCGATCCTCATTTCTCGATCTCGGTGGTCGGTCTTTCGAAATCGCGTGGTGCGGATAAAACGCGCGTAACTCCCTCGTTACATGTCGGATTGGGTCGATTTTTACTTCATTGGAAAGGCGAGTCAGTGCTCTTCGAAATCCTTCAGGAAGCGTAGCATTCTGAGGCCGTTTGGGCCTCCAAAAGTGGGGCGAGAGTAAATGGTGTGGAATTTTCCTGACGTGCCCTGTTCCCAGAAAAATGCTCATAACTCCCTCACCGGAGGTCGGATCTGGACGATTTTTACGTCGTTGGAAAGCTTACTCCGGGAGCTTTCAAAACGGATCAGGACATTTCTGATTCTGAGGCCGTCTGGTGCCCCGAAAGGACACCGGAAGCCTTCGATCCTCGTTTCTCGATCTCGGTGGTCAGTCTTTCGAAATCGCGTGGTGCGGATAAAATGCGCGTAACTCCCTCGTTACATGTCGGATTGGGTAGATTTTTACTTCATTGGAAAGGCGAGTCAGTGCTCTTCGAAATCCTTCAGGAAGCGTCGCATTCCGAGGCCGTTTGGGCCTCCAAAAGTGGGACGAGAGTAAATGGTGCGGAATTTTCCCGACGTGCCCTGTTCCCAGAAAAACGCTCATAACTCCCTCACCGGAGGTCGGATCTGGACGATTTTTACGTCGTTGGAAAGCTTACTCGAGGAGCTTTCAAAACGGATGAGGACATTTCTGATTCTGAGGTCGTCTGTTGCCCCGAAAGGACATCGGAAGGCTTCGATCCTCGGTTCTCGATCTCGGTGGTCGGTCTTTCGAAATCGCGTGGTGCGGATAAAACGCGCGTAACTCCCTCGTTACATGTCGGATTGGGTCGATTTTTACTTCATTGGAAAGGTGAGTCAGTGCTCTTTGAAATCCTTCAGGAAGCGTCGTATTCCGAGGCCGTTTGGGCCTCCAAAAGTGGGACGAGAGTAAATGGTGCGGAATTTTCCCGACGTTCCCTGTTCCCAGAAAAACGCTCATAACTCCCTCACCGGAGGTCGGATCTGGACGATTTTTACGTCGTTGGAAAGCTTACTCGAGGAGCTTTCAAAACGGATTAGGACATTTCTGATTCCGAGGCCGTCTGGTGCCCCGAAAGGACACCGGAAGCCTTCGATCCTCGTTTCTCGATCTCGGTGGTCGGTCTTTCGAAATCGCGTGGTGCGGATAAAATGCGCGTAACTCCCTCGTTACATGTCGGATTGGGTAGATTTTTACTTCATTGGAAAGGCGAGTCAGTTCTCTTCGAAATCCTTCAGGAAGCGTCGCATTCCGAGGCCGTTTGGGCCTCCAAAAGTGGGACGAGAGTAAATGGTGCGGAATTTTCCCGACGTGCCCTGTTCCCAGAAAAACGCTCATAACTCCCTCACCGGAGGTCGGATCTGGACGATTTTTACGTCGTTGGAAAGCTTACTCGAGGAGCTTTCAAAACGGATTAGGACATTTCTGATTCCGAGGCCGTCTGGTGCCCCGAAAGGACACCGGAAGCCTTCGATCCTCGTTTCTCGATCTCGGTGGTCGGTCTTTCGAAATCGCGTGGTGCGGATAAAATGCGCGTAACTCCCTCGTTACATGTCGGATTGGGTAGATTTTTACTTCATTGGAAAGGCGAGTCAGTGCTCTTCGAAATCCTTCAGGAAGCGTCGCATTCCGAGGCCGTTTGGGCCTCCAAAAGTGGGACGAGAGTAAATGGTGCAGAATTTTCCCGATGTGCCCTGTTCCCAGAAAAACGCTCATAACTCCCTCACCGGAGGTCGGATCTGGACGATTTTTACGTCGTTGGAAAGCTTACTCGAGGAGCTTTCAAAACGGATCAGGACATTTCTGATTCCGAGGCCGTCTGGTGCCCCGAAAGGACACCGGAAGCCTTCGATCCTCGTTTCTCGATCTCGGTGGTCGGTCTTTCGAAATCGCGTGGTGCGGATAAAATGCGCGTAACTCCCTCCTTACATGTCGGATTGGGTAGATTTTTACTTCATTGGAAAGGCGAGTCAGTGCTCTTCGAAATCCTTCAGGAAGCGTCGCATTCCGAGGCCGTTTGGGCCTCCAAAAGTGGGACGAGAGTAAATGGTGCGGAATTTTCCCGACGTGCCCTGTTCCCAGAAAAACGCTCATAACTCCCTCACCGGAGGTCGGATCTGGACGATTTTTATGTCGTTGGAAAGCTTACTCGAGGAGCTTTCAAAACGGATGAGGACATTTCTGATTCTGAGGTCATCTGGTGCCGCGAAAGGACACCGGAAGGCTTCGATCCTCGTTTCTCGATCTCGGTGGTCGGTCTTTCGAAATCGCGTGGTGCGGATAAAACGCACGTAACTCCCTCGTTAGATGTCGGATTGGGTCGATTTTTACTTCATTGGAAAGGCGAGTCAATGCTCTTCGAAATCCTTCAGGAAGCGTCGCATTCCGAGGCCGTTTGGGCCTCCAAAAGTGGGGCGAGAGTAAATGGTGTGGAATTTTCCCGACGTGCCCTGTTCCCAGAAAAATGCTCATAACTCCCTCACCGGAGGTCGGATCTGGACGATTTTTACGTCGTTGGAAAGCTTACTCGAGGAGCTTTCAAAACGGATCAGGACATTTCTGATTCTGAGGCCGTCTGGTGCCCCGAAAGGACACCGGAAGCCTTCGATCCTCATTTCTCGATCTCGGTGGTCGGTCTTTCGAAATCGCGTGGTGCGGATAAAATGCGCGTAACTCCCTCGTTACATGTCGGATTGGGTAGATTTTTACTTCATTGGAAAGGCGAGTCAGTGCTCTTCGAAATCCTTCAGGAAGCGTCGCATTCCGAGGCCGTTTGGGCCTCCAAAAGTGGGGCGAGAGTAAATGGTGTGGAATTTTCCCGACGTGCCCTGTTCCCAGAAAAATGCTCATAACTCCCACACCGGAGGTCGGATCTGGACGATTTTTACGTCGTTGGAAAGCTTACTCGAGGAGCTTTCAAAACGGATCAGGACATTTCTGATTCCGAGGCCGTCTGGTGCCCCGAAAGGACACCGGAAGCCTTCGATCCTCGTTTCTCGATCTCGGTGGTCGGTCTTTCGAAATCGCGTGGTGCGGATAAAAGGCGCGTAATTCCCTCGTTACATGTCGGATTGGGTAGATTTTTACTTCATTGGAAAGGCGAGTCAGTGCTCTTCGAAATCCTTCAGGAAGCGTCGCATTCCGAGGCCGTTTGGGCCTCCAAAAGTGGGACGAGAGTAAATGGTGCGGAATTTTCCCGACGTGCCCTATTCCCAGAAAAACGCTCATAACTCCCTCACCGGAGGTCGGATCTGGACGATTTTTACGTCGTTGGAAAGCTTACTCGAGGAGCTTTCAAAACGGATCAGGACATTTCTGATTCTGAGGCCTTCTGGTGCCCTGAAAGGACACCGGAAGCCTTCGATCCTCGTTTCTCGATCTCGGTGGTCGGTCTTTCGAAATCGCGTGGTGCGGATAAAACGCGCGTAACTCCCTCGTTACAGGTCGGATTGGGTCGATTTTTACTTCATTGGAAAGGCGAGTCAGTGCTCTTCGAAATCCTTCAGGAAGCGTCGCATTCCGAGGCCTTTTGGGCTTCCAAAAGTGGGGCGACAGTAAATGGTGCGGAATTTTCCCGACGTGCCCTGTTCCCAGAAAAACGCTCATAACTCCCTCACCGGAGGTCGGATCTGGACGATTTTTACGTCGTTGGAAAGCTTACTCGAGGAGCTTTCAAAAAGGATCAGGACATTTCTGATTCCGAGGCCGTCTGGTGCCCCGAAAGGACACCTGAACGCTTCGATCCTCGTTTCTCGATCTCGGTGGTCGGTCTTTCGAAATCGCGTGGTGCGGATAAAACGCGCGTAACTCCCTCGTTACATGTCGGATTGGGTCGATTTTTACTTCATTGGAAAGGCGAGTCAGTGCTCTTCGAAATCCTTAAGGAAGCGTCGCATTCCGAGGCCGTTTGGGCCTCCAAAAGTGGGGTGAGAGTAAATGGTGTGGAATTTTCCCGACGTGCCCTGTTCCCAGAAAAATGCTCATAACTCCCTCACCGGAGGTCGGATCTGGACGATTTTTACGTCGTTGGAAAGCTTACTCGAGGAGCTTTCAGAACGGATTAGGACATTTCTGATTCCGAGGCCGTCTGGTGCCCCGAAAGGACACCAGAAGCCTTTGATCCTCATTTCTCGATCTCGGTGGTCGGTCTTTCGAAATCGCGCGGTGTGGATAAAATGCGCGTAATTCCCTCGTTACATGTCGGATTGGGTAGATTTTTACTTCATTGGAAAGGCGAGTCAGTGCTCTTCGAAATCCTTTAGGATGCGTCGCATTCCGAGGCTGTTTGGGCCTCCAAAAGTGGGACGAGAGTAAATGGTGCGGAATTTTCCTGATGTGCCCTGTTCCCAGAAAAACGCTCATAACTCCCTCACCGGAGGTCGGATCTGGACGATTTTTACGTCGTTGGAAAGCTTACTCGAGGAGCTTTCAAAACGGATCAGGACATTTCTGATTCCGAGGCCGTCTGGTGCCCCGAAAGGACACCGGAAGCCTTCGATCCTCGTTTCTCGATCTCGGTGGTCGGTCTTTCGAAATCGCGTGGTGCGGATAAAATGCGCGTAACTCCCTCATTACATGTCGGATTGGGTAGATTTTTACTTCATTGGAAAGGCGAGTCAGTGCTCTTCGAAATCCTTCAGGAAGCGTCGCATTCCGAGGCCGTTTGGGCCTCCAAAAGTGGGACGAGAGTAAATGGTGCGGAATTTTCCCGACGTGCCCTGTTCCCAGAAAAACGCTCATAACTCCCTCACCGGAGGTCGGATCTGGACGATTTTTATGTCGTTGGAAAGCTTACTCGAGGAGCTTTCAAAACGGATGAGGACATTTCTGATTCTGAGGTCATCTGGTGCCGCGAAAGGACACCGGAAGGCTTCGATCCTCGTTTCTCGATCTCGGTGGTCGGTCTTTCGAAATCGCGTGGTGCGGATAAAACGCGCGTAACTCCCTCGTTACATGTCGGATTGGGTCGATTTTTACTTCATTGGAAAGGCGAGTCAGTGCTCTTCGAAATCCTTCAGGAAGCGTCGCATTCCGAGGCCGTTTGGGCCTCCAAAAGTGGGGCGAGAGTAAATGGTGTGGAATTTTCCCGACGTGCCCTGTTCCCAGAAAAATGCTCATAACTCCCTCACCGGAGGTCGGATCTGGACGATTTTTACGTCGTTGGAAAGCTTACTCGAGGAGCTTTCAAAACGGATCAGGACATTTCTGATTCTGAGGCCGTCTGGTGCCCCGAAAGGACACCGGAAGCCTTTGATCCTCATTTCTCGATCTCGGTGGTCGGTCTTTCGAAATCGCGCGGTGTGGATAAAATGCGCGTAACTCCCTCGTTACATGTCGGATTGGGTAGATTTTTACTTCATTGGAAAGGCGAGTCAGTGCTCTTCGAAATCCTTCAGGAAGCGTCGCATTCCGAGGCCGTTTGGGCCTCCAAAAGTGGGGTGAGAGTAAATGGTGTGGAATTTTCCCGACGTGCCCTGTTCCCAGAAAAATGCTCATAACTCCCACACCGGAGGTCGGATCTGGACGATTTTTACGTCGTTGGAAAGCTTACTCGAGGAGCTTTCAGAACGGATTAGGACATTTCTGATTCCGAGGCCGTCTGGTGCCCCGAAAGGACACCGGAAGCCTTCGATCCTCGTTTCTCGATCTCGGTGGTCGGTCTTTCGAAATCGCGTGGTGCGGATAAAACGCGCGTAACTCCCTCGTTACATGTCGGATTGGGTCGATTTTTACTTCATTGGAAAGGCGAGTCAGTGCTCTTCGAAATCCTTCAGGAAGCGTCGCATTCCGAGGCCGTTTGGGCCTCCAAAAGTGGGGCGAGAGTAAATGGTGTGGAATTTTCCCGACGTGCCCTGTTCCCAGAAAAATGCTCATAACTCCCTCACCGGAGGTCGGATCTGGACGATTTTTACGTCGTTGGAAAGCTTACTCGAGGAGCTTTCAGAACGGATTAGGACATTTCTGATTCCGAGGCCGTCTGGTGCCCCGAAAGGACACCGGAAGCCTTTGATCCTCATTTCTCGATCTCGGTGGTCGGTCTTTCGAAATCGCGCGGTGTGGATAAAATGCGCGTAACTCCCTCGTTACATGTCGGATTGGGTAGATTTTTACTTCATTGGAAAGGCGAGTCAGTGCTCTTCGAAATCCTTCAGGAAGCGTCGCATTCCGAGGCCGTTTGGGCCTCCAAAAGTGGGGTGAGAGTAAATGGTGTGGAATTTTCCCGACGTGCCCTGTTCCCAGAAAAATGCTCATAACTCCCACACCGGAGGTCGGATCTGGACGATTTTTACGTCGTTGGAAAGCTTACTCGAGGAGCTTTCAGAACGGATTAGGACATTTCTGATTCCGAGGCCGTCTGGTGCCCCGAAAGGACACCGGAAGCCTTCGATCCTCGTTTCTCGATCTCGGTGGTCGGTATTTCGAAATCGCGTGGTGCGGATAAAACGCGCGTAACTCCCTCGTTACATGTCGGATTGGGTCGATTTTTACTTCATTGGAAAGGCGAGTCAGTGCTCTTCGAAATCCTTCAGGAAGCGTCGCATTCCGAGGCCGTTTGGGCCTCCAAAAGTGGGGCGAGAGTAAATGGTGTGGAATTTTCCCGACGTGCCCTGTTCCCAGAAAAATGCTCATAACTCCCTCACCGGAGGTCGGATCTGGACGATTTTTACGTCGTTGGAAAGCTTACTCGAGGAGCTTTCAGAACGGATTAGGACATTTCTGATTCCGAGGCCGTCTGGTGCCCCGAAAGGACACCGGAAGCCTTTGATCCTCATTTCTCGATCTCGGTGGTCGGTCTTTCGAAATCGCGCGGTGTGGATAAAATGCGCGTAATTCCCTCGTTACATGTCGGATTGGGTAGATTTTTACTTCATTGGAAAGGCGAGTCAGTGCTCTTCGAAATCCTTCAGGAAGCGTCGCATTCCGAGGCCGTTTGGGCCTCCAAAAGTGGGACGAGAGTAAATGGTGCGGAATTTTCCCGACGTGCCCTGTTCCCAGAAAAACGCTCATAACTCCCTCACCGGAGGTCGGATCTGGACGATTTTTATGTCGTTGGAAAGCTTACTCGAGGAGCTTTCAAAACGGATGAGGACATTTCTGATTCTGAGGTCATCTGGTGCCGCGAAAGGACACCGGAAGGCTTCGATCCTCGTTTCTCGATCTCGGTGGTCGGTCTTTCGAAATCGCGTGGTGCGGATAAAACGCGCGTAACTCCCTCGTTACATGTCGGATTGGGTCGATTTTTACTTCATTGGAAAGGCGAGTCAGTGCTCTTCGAAATCCTTCAGGAAGCGTCGCATTCCGAGGCCGTTTGGGCCTCCAAAAGTGGGGCGAGAGTAAATGGTGTGGAATTTTCCCGACGTGCCCTGTTCCCAGAAAAATGCTCATAACTCCCTCACCGGAGGTCGGATCTGGACGATTTTTACGTCGTTGGAAAGCTTACTCGAGGAGCTTTCAAAACGGATCAGGACATTTCTGATTCTGAGGCCGTCTGGTGCCCCGAAAGGACACCGGAAGCCTTGGATCCTCATTTCTCGATCTCGGTGGTCGGTCTTTCGAAATCGCGCGGTGTGGATAAAATGCGCGTAACTCCCTCGTTACATGTCGGATTGGGTAGATTTTTACTTCATTGGAAAGGCGAGTCAGTGCTCTTCGAAATCCTTCAGGAAGCGTCGCATTCCGAGGCCGTTTGGGCCTCCAAAAGTGGGGTGAGAGTAAATGGTGTGGAATTTTCCCGACGTGCCCTGTTCCCAGAAAAATGCTCATAACTCCCACACCGGAGGTCGGATCTGGACGATTTTTACGTCGTTGGAAAGCTTACTCGAGGAGCTTTCAGAACGGATTAGGACATTTCTGATTCCGAGGCCGTCTGGTGCCCCGAAAGGACACCGGAAGCCTTCGATCCTCGTTTCTCGATCTCGGTGGTCGGTCTTTCGAAATCGCGTGGTGCGGATAAAACGCGCGTAACTCCCTCGTTACATGTCGGATTGGGTCGATTTTTACTTCATTGGAAAGGCGAGTCAGTGCTCTTCGAAATCCTTCAGGAAGCGTCGCATTCCGAGGCCGTTTGGGCCTCCAAAAGTGGGGTGAGAGTAAATGGTGTGGAATTTTCCCGACGTGCCCTGTTCCCAGAAAAATGCTCATAACTCCCACACCGGAGGTCGGATCTGGACGATTTTTACGTCGTTGGAAAGCTTACTCGAGGAGCTTTCAGAACGGATTAGGACATTTCTGATTCCGAGGCCGTCTGGTGCCCCGAAAGGACACCGGAAGCCTTCGATCCTCGTTTCTCGATCTCGGTGGTCGGTCTTTCGAAATCGCGTGGTGTGGATAAAATGCGCGTAACTCCCTCGTTACATGTCGGATTGGGTAGATTTTTACTTCATTGGAAAGGCGAGTCAGTGCTCTTCGAAATCCTTCAGGAAGCGTCGCATTCCGAGGCCGTTTGGGCCTCCAAAAGTGGGACGAGAGTAAATGGTGCGGAATTTTCCCGACGTGCCCTATTCCCAGAAAAACGCTCATAACTCCCTCACCGGAGGTCGGATCTGGACGATTTTTACGTCGTTGGAAAGCTTACTCGAGGAGCTTTCAAAACGGATCAGGACATTTCTGATTCTGAGGCCTTCTGGTGCCCTGAAAGGACACCGGAAGCCTTCGATCCTCGTTTCTCGATCTCGGTGGTCGGTCTTTCGAAATCGCGTGGTGCGGATAAAACGCGCGTAACTCCCTCGTTACAGGTCGGATTGGGTCGATTTTTACTTCATTGGAAAGGCGAGTCAGTGCTCTTCGAAATCCTTCAGGAAGCGTCGCATTCCGAGGCCTTTTGGGCTTCCAAAAGTGGGGCGACAGTAAATGGTGCGGAATTTTCCCGACGTGCCCTGTTCCCAGAAAAACGCTCATAACTCCCTCACCGGAGGTCGGATCTGGACGATTTTTACGTCGTTGGAAAGCTTACTCGAGGAGCTTTCAAAAAGGATCAGGACATTTCTGATTCCGAGGCCGTCTGGTGCCCCGAAAGGACACCTGAACGCTTCGATCCTCGTTTCTCGA
Source organism: Magnolia kwangsiensis (assembly GCA_037074715.1). Taxonomy (NCBI): domain Eukaryota; kingdom Viridiplantae; phylum Streptophyta; class Magnoliopsida; order Magnoliales; family Magnoliaceae; genus Magnolia; species Magnolia kwangsiensis. The sequence continues at coordinate 991,526 of CM073583.1, forward strand.
TCTCGGTGGTCGGTCTTTCGAAATCGCGTGGTGCGGATAAAACGCGCGTAACTCCCTCGTTACATGTCGGATTGGGTCGATTTTTACTTCATTGGAAAGGCGAGTCAGTGCTCTTCGAAATCCTTCAGGAAGCGTCGCATTCCGAGGCCGTTTGGGCCTCCAAAAGTGGGACGAGAGTAAATGGTGCGGAATTTTCCCGACGTGCCCTGTTCCCAGAAAAACGCTCATAACTCCCTCACCGGAGGTCGGATCTGGACGATTTTTATGTCGTTGGAAAGCTTACTCGAGGAGCTTTCAAAACGGATGAGGAATTTCTGATTCTGAGGTCATCTGGTGCCGCGAAAGGACACCGGAAGCCTTCGATCCTCGTTTCTCGATCTCGGTGGTCGGTCTTTCGAAATCGCGTGGTGCGGATAAAACGCGCGTAACTCCCTCGTTACATGTCGGATTGGGTCGATTTTTACTTCATTGGAAAGGCGAGTCAGTGCTCTTCGAAATCCTTCAGGAAGCGTCGCATTCCGAGGCCGTTTGGGCCTCCAAAAGTGGGGCGAGAGTAAATGGTGTGGAATTTTCCCGACGTGCCCTGTTCCCAGAAAAATGCTCATAACTCCCTCACCGGAGGTCGGATCTGGACGATTTTTACGTCGTTGGAAAGCTTACTCGAGGAGCTTTCAAAACGGATCAGGACATTTCTGATTCCGAGGCCGTCTGGTGCCCCGAAAGGACACCGGAAGCCTTCGATCCTCGTTTCTCGATCTCGGTGGTCGGTCTTTCGAAATCGCGTGGTGCGGATAAAAGGCGCGTAATTCCCTCGTTACATGTCGGATTGGGTAGATTTTTACTTCATTGGAAAGGCGAGTCAGTGCTCTTCGAAATCCTTCAGGAAGCGTCGCATTCCGAGGCCGTTTGGGCCTCCAAAAGTGGGACGAGAGTAAATGGTGCGGAATTTTCCCGACGTGCCCTATTCCCAGAAAAACGCTCATAACTCCCTCACCGGAGGTCGGATCTGGACGATTTTTACGTCGTTGGAAAGCTTACTCGAGGAGCTTTCAAAAAGGATCAGGACATTTCTGATTCCGAGGCCGTCTGGTGCCCCGAAAGGACACCTGAACGCTTCGATCCTCGTTTCTCGATCTCGGTGGTCGGTCTTTCGAAATCGCGTGGTGCGGATAAAACGCGCGTAACTCCCTCGTTACAGGTCGGATTGGGTCGATTTTTACTTCATTGGAAAGGCGAGTCAGTGCTCTTCGAAATCCTTCAGGAAGCGTCGCATTCCGAGGCCTTTTGGGCTTCCAAAAGTGGGGCGACAGTAAATGGTGCGGAATTTTCCCGACGTGCCCTGTTCCCAGAAAAACGCTCATAACTCCCTCACCGGAGGTCGGATCTGGACGATTTTTACGTCGTTGGAAAGCTTACTCGAGGAGCTTTCAAAAAGGATCAGGACATTTCTGATTCCGAGGCCGTCTGGTGCCCCGAAAGGACACCTGAACGCTTCGATCCTCGTTTCTCGATCTCGGTGGTCGGTCTTTCGAAATCGCGTGGTGCGGATAAAACGCGCGTAACTCCCTCGTTACATGTCGGATTGGGTCGATTTTTACTTCATTGGAAAGGCGAGTCAGTGCTCTTCGAAATCCTTAAGGAAGCGTCGCATTCCGAGGCCGTTTGGGCCTCCAAAAGTGGGGTGAGAGTAAATGGTGTGGAATTTTCCCGACGTGCCCTGTTCCCAGAAAAATGCTCATAACTCCCTCACCGGAGGTCGGATCTGGACGATTTTTACGTCGTTGGAAAGCTTACTCGAGGAGCTTTCAGAACGGATTAGGACATTTCTGATTCCGAGGCCGTCTGGTGCCCCGAAAGGACACCGGAAGCCTTTGATCCTCATTTCTCGATCTCGGTGGTCGGTCTTTCGAAATCGCGCGGTGTGGATAAAATGCGCGTAATTCCCTCGTTACATGTCGGATTGGGTAGATTTTTACTTCATTGGAAAGGCGAGTCAGTGCTCTTCGAAATCCTTTAGGATGCGTCGCATTCCGAGGCTGTTTGGGCCTCCAAAAGTGGGACGAGAGTAAATGGTGCGGAATTTTCCTGATGTGCCCTGTTCCCAGAAAAACGCTCATAACTCCCTCACCGGAGGTCGGATCTGGACGATTTTTACGTCGTTGGAAAGCTTACTCGAGGAGCTTTCAAAACGGATCAGGACATTTCTGATTCCGAGGCCGTCTGTTGCCCCGAAAGGACACCGGAAGCCTTCGATCCTCGTTTCTCGATATCGGTGGTCGGTCTTTCGAAATCGCGTGGTGCGGATAAAATGCGCGTAACTCCCTCATTACATGTCGGATTGGGTAGATTTTTACTTCATTGGAAAGGCGAGTCAGTGCTCTTCGAAATCCTTCAGGAAGCGTCGCATTCCGAGGCCGTTTGGGCCTCCAAAAGTGGGACGAGAGTAAATGGTGCGGAATTTTCCCGACGTGCCCTGTTCCCAGAAAAACGCTCATAACTCCCTCACCGGAGGTCGGATCTGGACGATTTTTATGTCGTTGGAAAGCTTACTCGAGGAGCTTTCAAAACGGATGAGGACATTTCTGATTCTGAGGTCATCTGGTGCCGCGAAAGGACACCGGAAGGCTTCGATCCTCGTTTCTCGATCTCGGTGGTCGGTCTTTCGAAATCGCGTGGTGCGGATAAAACGCGCGTAACTCCCTCGTTACATGTCGGATTGGGTCGATTTTTACTTCATTGGAAAGGCGAGTCAGTGCTCTTCGAAATCCTTCAGGAAGCGTCGCATTCCGAGGCCGTTTGGGCCTCCAAAAGTGGGGCGAGAGTAAATGGTGTGGAATTTTCCCGACGTGCCCTGTTCCCAGAAAAATGCTCATAACTCCCTCACCGGAGGTCGGATCTGGACGATTTTTACGTCGTTGGAAAGCTTACTCGAGGAGCTTTCAAAACGGATCAGGACATTTCTGATTCTGAGGCCGTCTGGTGCCCCGAAAGGACACCGGAAGCCTTTGATCCTCATTTCTCGATCTCGGTGGTCGGTCTTTCGAAATCGCGCGGTGTGGATAAAATGCGCGTAACTCCCTCGTTACATGTCGGATTGGGTAGATTTTTACTTCATTGGAAAGGCGAGTCAGTGCTCTTCGAAATCCTTCAGGAAGCGTCGCATTCCGAGGCCGTTTGGGCCTCCAAAAGTGGGGTGAGAGTAAATGGTGTGGAATTTTCCCGACGTGCCCTGTTCCCAGAAAAATGCTCATAACTCCCACACCGGAGGTCGGATCTGGACGATTTTTACGTCGTTGGAAAGCTTACTCGAGGAGCTTTCAGAATGGATTAGGACATTTCTGATTCCGAGGCCGTCTGGTGCCCCGAAAGGACACCGGAAGCCTTCGATCCTCGTTTCTCGATCTCGGTGGTCGGTCTTTCGAAATCGCGTGGTGCGGATAAAACGCGCGTAACTCCCTCGTTACATGTCGGATTGGGTCGATTTTTACTTCATTGGAAAGGCGAGTCAGTGCTCTTCGAAATCCTTCAGGAAGCGTCGCATTCCGAGGCCGTTTGGGCCTCCAAAAGTGGGGCGAGAGTAAATGGTGTGGAATTTTCCCGACGTGCCCTGTTCCCAGAAAAATGCTCATAACTCCCTCACCGGAGGTCGGATCTGGACGATTTTTACGTCGTTGGAAAGCTTACTCGAGGAGCTTTCAGAACGGATTAGGACATTTCTGATTCCGAGGCCGTCTGGTGCCCCGAAAGGACACCGGAAGCCTTCGATCCTCGTTTCTCGATCTCGGTGGTCGGTATTTCGAAATCGCGTGGTGCGGATAAAACGCGCGTAACTCCCTCGTTACATGTCGGATTGGGTCGATTTTTACTTCATTGGAAAGGCGAGTCAGTGCTCTTCGAAATCCTTCAGGAAGCGTCGCATTCCGAGGCCGTTTGGGCCTCCAAAAGTGGGGCGAGAGTAAATGGTGTGGAATTTTCCCGACGTGCCCTGTTCCCAGAAAAATGCTCATAACTCCCTCACCGGAGGTCGGATCTGGACGATTTTTACGTCGTTGGAAAGCTTACTCGAGGAGCTTTCAGAACGGATTAGGACATTTCTGATTCCGAGGCCGTCTGGTGCCCCGAAAGGACACCGGAAGCCTTTGATCCTCATTTCTCGATCTCGGTGGTCGGTCTTTCGAAATCGCGCGGTGTGGATAAAATGCGCGTAATTCCCTCGTTACATGTCGGATTGGGTAGATTTTTACTTCATTGGAAAGGCGAGTCAGTGCTCTTCGAAATCCTTCAGGAAGCGTCGCATTCCGAGGCCGTTTGGGCCTCCAAAAGTGGGACGAGAGTAAATGGTGCGGAATTTTCCCGACGTGCCCTGTTCCCAGAAAAACGCTCATAACTCCCTCACCGGAGGTCGGATCTGGACGATTTTTATGTCGTTGGAAAGCTTACTCGAGGAGCTTTCAAAACGGATGAGGACATTTCTGATTCTGAGGTCATCTGGTGCCGCGAAAGGACACCGGAAGGCTTCGATCCTCGTTTCTCGATCTCGGTGGTCGGTCTTTCGAAATCGCGTGGTGCGGATAAAACGCGCGTAACTCCCTCGTTACATGTCGGATTGGGTCGATTTTTACTTCATTGGAAAGGCGAGTCAGTGCTCTTCGAAATCCTTCAGGAAGCGTCGCATTCCGAGGCCGTTTGGGCCTCCAAAAGTGGGGCGAGAGTAAATGGTGTGGAATTTTCCCGACGTGCCCTGTTCCCAGAAAAATGCTCATAACTCCCTCACCGGAGGTCGGATCTGGACGATTTTTACGTCGTTGGAAAGCTTACTCGAGGAGCTTTCAAAACGGATCAGGACATTTCTGATTCTGAGGCCGTCTGGTGCCCCGAAAGGACACCGGAAGCCTTTGATCCTCATTTCTCGATCTCGGTGGTCGGTCTTTCGAAATCGCGCGGTGTGGATAAAATGCGCGTAACTCCCTCGTTACATGTCGGATTGGGTAGATTTTTACTTCATTGGAAAGGCGAGTCAGTGCTCTTCGAAATCCTTCAGGAAGCGTCGCATTCCGAGGCCGTTTGGGCCTCCAAAAGTGGGGTGAGAGTAAATGGTGTGGAATTTTCCCGACGTGCCCTGTTCCCAGAAAAATGCTCATAACTCCCACACCGGAGGTCGGATCTGGACGATTTTTACGTCGTTGGAAAGCTTACTCGAGGAGCTTTCAGAACGGATTAGGACATTTCTGATTCCGAGGCCGTCTGGTGCCCCGAAAGGACACCGGAAGCCTTCGATCCTCGTTTCTCGATCTCGGTGGTCGGTCTTTCGAAATCGCGTGGTGCGGATAAAACGCGCGTAACTCCCTCGTTACATGTCGGATTGGGTCGATTTTTACTTCATTGGAAAGGCGAGTCAGTGCTCTTCGAAATCCTTCAGGAAGCGTCGCATTCCGAGGCCGTTTGGGCCTCCAAAAGTGGGGCGAGAGTAAATGGTGTGGAATTTTCCCGACGTGCCCTGTTCCCAGAAAAATGCTCATAACTCCCTCACCGGAGGTCGGATCTGGACGATTTTTACGTCGTTGGAAAGCTTACTCGAGGAGCTTTCAGAACGGATTAGGACATTTCTGATTCCGAGGCCGTCTGGTGCCCCGAAAGGACACCGGAAGCCTTTGATCCTCATTTCTCGATCTCGGTGGTCGGTCTTTCGAAATCGCGCGGTGTGGATAAAATGCGCGTAACTCCCTCGTTACATGTCGGATTGGGTAGATTTTTACTTCATTGGAAAGGCGAGTCAGTGCTCTTCGAAATCCTTCAGGAAGCGTCGCATTCCGAGGCCGTTTGGGCCTCCAAAAGTGGGGTGAGAGTAAATGGTGTGGAATTTTCCCGACGTGCCCTGTTCCCAGAAAAATGCTCATAACTCCCACACCGGAGGTCGGATCTGGACGATTTTTACGTCGTTGGAAAGCTTACTCGAGGAGCTTTCAGAACGAATTAGGACATTTCTGATTCCGAGGCCGTCTGGTGCCCCGAAAGGACACCGGAAGCCTTCGATCCTCGTTTCTCGATCTCGGTGGTCGGTCTTTCGAAATCGCGTGGTGCGGATAAAACGCGCGTAACTCCCTCGTTACATGTCGGATTGGGTCGATTTTTACTTCATTGGAAAGGCGAGTCAGTGCTCTTCGAAATCCTTCAGGAAGCGTCGCATTCCGAGGCCGTTTGGGCCTCCAAAAGTGGGGCGAGAGTAAATGGTGTGGAATTTTCCCGACGTGCCCTGTTCCCAGAAAAATGCTCATAACTCCCTCACCGGAGGTCGGATCTGGACGATTTTTACGTCGTTGGAAAGCTTACTCGAGGAGCTTTCAGAACGGATTAGGACATTTCTGATTCCGAGGCCGTCTGGTGCCCCGAAAGGACACCGGAAGCCTTTGATCCTCATTTCTCGATCTCGGTGGTCGGTCTTTCGAAATCGCGCGGTGTGGATAAAATGCGCGTAATTCCCTCGTTACATGTCGGATTGGGTAGATTTTTACTTCATTGGAAAGGCGAGTCAGTGCTCTTCGAAATCCTTCAGGAAGCGTCGCATTCCGAGGCCGTTTGGGCCTCCAAAAGTGGGACGAGAGTAAATGGTGCGGAATTTTCCCGACGTGCCCTGTTCCCAGAAAAACGCTCATAACTCCCTCACCGGAGGTCGGATCTGGACGATTTTTATGTCGTTGGAAAGCTTACTCGAGGAGCTTTCAAAACGGATGAGGACATTTCTGATTCTGAGGTCATCTGGTGCCGCGAAAGGACACCGGAAGGCTTCGATCCTCGTTTCTCGATCTCGGTGGTCGGTCTTTCGAAATCGCGTGGTGCGGATAAAACGCGCGTAACTCCCTCGTTACATGTCGGATTGGGTCGATTTTTACTTCATTGGAAAGGCGAGTCAGTGCTCTTCGAAATCCTTCAGGAAGCGTCGCATTCCGAGGCCGTTTGGGCCTCCAAAAGTGGGGCGAGAGTAAATGGTGTGGAATTTTCCCGACGTGCCCTGTTCCCAGAAAAATGCTCATAACTCCCTCACCGGAGGTCGGATCTGGACGATTTTTACGTCGTTGGAAAGCTTACTCGAGGAGCTTTCAAAACGGATCAGGACATTTCTGATTCTGAGGCCGTCTGGTGCCCCGAAAGGACACCGGAAGCCTTGGATCCTCATTTCTCGATCTCGGTGGTCGGTCTTTCGAAATCGCGCGGTGTGGATAAAATGCGCGTAACTCCCTCGTTACATGTCGGATTGGGTAGATTTTTACTTCATTGGAAAGGCGAGTCAGTGCTCTTCGAAATCCTTCAGGAAGCGTCGCATTCCGAGGCCGTTTGGGCCTCCAAAAGTGGGGTGAGAGTAAATGGTGTGGAATTTTCCCGACGTGCCCTGTTCCCAGAAAAATGCTCATAACTCCCACACCGGAGGTCGGATCTGGACGATTTTTACGTCGTTGGAAAGCTTACTCGAGGAGCTTTCAGAACGGATTAGGACATTTCTGATTCCGAGGCCGTCTGGTGCCCCGAAAGGACACCGGAAGCCTTCGATCCTCGTTTCTCGATCTCGGTGGTCGGTCTTTCGAAATCGCGTGGTGCGGATAAAACGCGCGTAACTCCCTCGTTACATGTCGGATTGGGTCGATTTTTACTTCATTGGAAAGGCGAGTCAGTGCTCTTCGAAATCCTTCAGGAAGCGTCGCATTCCGAGGCCGTTTGGGCCTCCAAAAGTGGGGCGAGAGTAAATGGTGTGGAATTTTCCCGACGTGCCCTGTTCCCAGAAAAATGCTCATAACTCCCACACCGGAGGTCGGATCTGGACGATTTTTACGTCGTTGGAAAGCTTACTCGAGGAGCTTTCAGAACGGATTAGGACATTTCTGATTCCGAGGCCGTCTGGTGCCCCGAAAGGACACCGGAAGCCTTCGATCCTCGTTTCTCGATCTCGGTGGTCGGTCTTTCGAAATCGCGTGGTGTGGATAAAATGCGCGTAACTCCCTCGTTACATGTCGGATTGGGTAGATTTTTACTTCATTGGAAAGGCGAGTCAGTGCTCTTCGAAATCCTTCAGGAAGCGTCGCATTCCGAGGCCGTTTGGGCCTCCAAAAGTGGGACGAGAGTAAATGGTGCGGAATTTTCCCGACGTGCCCTATTCCCAGAAAAACGCTCATAACTCCCTCACCGGAGGTCGGATCTGGACGATTTTTACGTCGTTGGAAAGCTTACTCGAGGAGCTTTCAAAACGGATCAGGACATTTCTGATTCTGAGGCCTTCTGGTGCCCTGAAAGGACACCGGAAGCCTTCGATCCTCGTTTCTCGATCTCGGTGGTCGGTCTTTCGAAATCGCGTGGTGCGGATAAAACGCGCGTAACTCCCTCGTTACAGGTCGGATTGGGTCGATTTTTACTTCATTGGAAAGGCGAGTCAGTGCTCTTCGAAATCCTTCAGGAAGCGTCGCATTCCGAGGCCTTTTGGGCTTCCAAAAGTGGGGCGACAGTAAATGGTGCGGAATTTTCCCGACGTGCCCTGTTCCCAGAAAAACGCTCATAACTCCCTCACCGGAGGTCGGATCTGGACGATTTTTACGTCGTTGGAAAGCTTACTCGAGGAGCTTTCAAAAAGGATCAGGACATTTCTGATTCCGAGGCCGTCTGGTGCCCCGAAAGGACACCTGAACGCTTCGATCCTCGTTTCTCGATCTCGGTGGTCGGTCTTTCGAAATCGCGTGGTGCGGATAAAACGCGCGTAACTCCCTCGTTACATGTCGGATTGGGTCGATTTTTACTTCATTGGAAAGGCGAGTCAGTGCTCTTCGAAATCCTTCAGGAAGCGTCGCATTCCGAGGCCGTTTGGGCCTCCAAAAGTGGGACGAGAGTAAATGGTGCGGAATTTTCCCGACGTGCCCTGTTCCCAGAAAAACGCTCATAACTCCCTCACCGGAGGTCGGATCTGGACGATTTTTATGTCGTTGGAAAGCTTACTCGAGGAGCTTTCAAAACGGATGAGGAATTTCTGATTCTGAGGTCATCTGGTGCCGCGAAAGGACACCGGAAGCCTTCGATCCTCGTTTCTCGATCTCGGTGGTCGGTCTTTCGAAATCGCGTGGTGCGGATAAAACGCGCGTAACTCCCTCGTTACATGTCGGATTGGGTCGATTTTTACTTCATTGGAAAGGCGAGTCAGTGCTCTTCGAAATCCTTCAGGAAGCGTCGCATTCCGAGGCCGTTTGGGCCTCCAAAAGTGGGGCGAGAGTAAATGGTGTGGAATTTTCCCGACGTGCCCTGTTCCCAGAAAAATGCTCATAACTCCCTCACCGGAGGTCGGATCTGGACGATTTTTACGTCGTTGGAAAGCTTACTCGAGGAGCTTTCAAAACGGATCAGGACATTTCTGATTCCGAGGCCGTCTGGTGCCCCGAAAGGACACCGGAAGCCTTCGATCCTCGTTTCTCGATCTCGGTGGTCGGTCTTTCGAAATCGCGTGGTGCGGATAAAAGGCGCGTAATTCCCTCGTTACATGTCGGATTGGGTAGATTTTTACTTCATTGGAAAGGCGAGTCAGTGCTCTTCGAAATCCTTCAGGAAGCGTCGCATTCCGAGGCCGTTTGGGCCTCCAAAAGTGGGACGAGAGTAAATGGTGCGGAATTTTCCCGACGTGCCCTATTCCCAGAAAAACGCTCATAACTCCCTCACCGGAGGTCGGATCTGGACGATTTTTACGTCGTTGGAAAGCTTACTCGAGGAGCTTTCAAAAAGGATCAGGACATTTCTGATTCCGAGGCCGTCTGGTGCCCCGAAAGGACACCTGAACGCTTCGATCCTCGTTTCTCGATCTCGGTGGTCGGTCTTTCGAAATCGCGTGGTGCGGATAAAACGCGCGTAACTCCCTCGTTACAGGTCGGATTGGGTCGATTTTTACTTCATTGGAAAGGCGAGTCAGTGCTCTTCGAAATCCTTCAGGAAGCGTCGCATTCCGAGGCCTTTTGGGCTTCCAAAAGTGGGGCGACAGTAAATGGTGCGGAATTTTCCCGACGTGCCCTGTTCCCAGAAAAACGCTCATAACTCCCTCACCGGAGGTCGGATCTGGACGATTTTTACGTCGTTGGAAAGCTTACTCGAGGAGCTTTCAAAAAGGATCAGGACATTTCTGATTCCGAGGCCGTCTGGTGCCCCGAAAGGACACCTGAACGCTTCGATCCTCGTTTCTCGATCTCGGTGGTCGGTCTTTCGAAATCGCGTGGTGCGGATAAAACGCGCGTAACTCCCTCGTTACATGTCGGATTGGGTCGATTTTTACTTCATTGGAAAGGCGAGTCAGTGCTCTTCGAAATCCTTAAGGAAGCGTCGCATTCCGAGGCCGTTTGGGCCTCCAAAAGTGGGGTGAGAGTAAATGGTGTGGAATTTTCCCGACGTGCCCTGTTCCCAGAAAAATGCTCATAACTCCCTCACCGGAGGTCGGATCTGGACGATTTTTACGTCGTTGGAAAGCTTACTCGAGGAGCTTTCAGAACGGATTAGGACATTTCTGATTCCGAGGCCGTCTGGTGCCCCGAAAGGACACCGGAAGCCTTTGATCCTCATTTCTCGATCTCGGTGGTCGGTCTTTCGAAATCGCGCGGTGTGGATAAAATGCGCGTAATTCCCTCGTTACATGTCGGATTGGGTAGATTTTTACTTCATTGGAAAGGCGAGTCAGTGCTCTTCGAAATCCTTTAGGATGCGTCGCATTCCGAGGCTGTTTGGGCCTCCAAAAGTGGGACGAGAGTAAATGGTGCGGAATTTTCCTGATGTGCCCTGTTCCCAGAAAAACGCTCATAACTCCCTCACCGGAGGTCGGATCTGGACGATTTTTACGTCGTTGGAAAGCTTACTCGAGGAGCTTTCAAAACGGATCAGGACATTTCTGATTCCGAGGCCGTCTGTTGCCCCGAAAGGACACCGGAAGCCTTCGATCCTCGTTTCTCGATCTCGGTGGTCGGTCTTTCGAAATCGCGTGGTGCGGATAAAATGCGCGTAACTCCCTCATTACATGTCGGATTGGGTAGATTTTTACTTCATTGGAAAGGCGAGTCAGTGCTCTTCGAAATCCTTCAGGAAGCGTCGCATTCCGAGGCCGTTTGGGCCTCCAAAAGTGGGACGAGAGTAAATGGTGCGGAATTTTCCCGACGTGCCCTGTTCCCAGAAAAACGCTCATAACTCCCTCACCGGAGGTCGGATCTGGACGATTTTTATGTCGTTGGAAAGCTTACTCGAGGAGCTTTCAAAACGGATGAGGACATTTCTGATTCTGAGGTCATCTGGTGCCGCGAAAGGACACCGGAAGGCTTCGATCCTCGTTTCTCGATCTCGGTGGTCGGTCTTTCGAAATCGCGTGGTGCGGATAAAACGCGCGTAACTCCCTCGTTACATGTCGGATTGGGTCGATTTTTACTTCATTGGAAAGGCGAGTCAGTGCTCTTCGAAATCCTTCAGGAAGCGTCGCATTCCGAGGCCGTTTGGGCCTCCAAAAGTGGGGCGAGAGTAAATGGTGTGGAATTTTCCCGACGTGCCCTGTTCCCAGAAAAATGCTCATAACTCCCTCACCGGAGGTCGGATCTGGACGATTTTTACGTCGTTGGAAAGCTTACTCGAGGAGCTTTCAAAACGGATCAGGACATTTCTGATTCTGAGGCCGTCTGGTGCCCCGAAAGGACACCGGAAGCCTTTGATCCTCATTTCTCGATCTCGGTGGTCGGTCTTTCGAAATCGCGCGGTGTGGATAAAATGCGCGTAACTCCCTCGTTACATGTCGGATTGGGTAGATTTTTACTTCATTGGAAAGGCGAGTCAGTGCTCTTCGAAATCCTTCAGGAAGCGTCGCATTCCGAGGCCGTTTGGGCCTCCAAAAGTGGGGTGAGAGTAAATGGTGTGGAATTTTCCCGACGTGCCCTGTTCCCAGAAAAATGCTCATAACTCCCACACCGGAGGTCGGATCTGGACGATTTTTACGTCGTTGGAAAGCTTACTCGAGGAGCTTTCAGAATGGATTAGGACATTTCTGATTCCGAGGCCGTCTGGTGCCCCGAAAGGACACCGGAAGCCTTCGATCCTCGTTTCTCGATCTCGGTGGTCGGTCTTTCGAAATCGCGTGGTGCGGATAAAACGCGCGTAACTCCCTCGTTACATGTCGGATTGGGTCGATTTTTACTTCATTGGAAAGGCGAGTCAGTGCTCTTCGAAATCCTTCAGGAAGCGTCGCATTCCGAGGCCGTTTGGGCCTCCAAAAGTGGGGCGAGAGTAAATGGTGTGGAATTTTCCCGACGTGCCCTGTTCCCAGAAAAATGCTCATAACTCCCTCACCGGAGGTCGGATCTGGACGATTTTTACGTCGTTGGAAAGCTTACTCGAGGAGCTTTCAGAACGGATTAGGACATTTCTGATTCCGAGGCCGTCTGGTGCCCCGAAAGGACACCGGAAGCCTTTGATCCTCATTTCTCGATCTCGGTGGTCGGTCTTTCGAAATCGCGCGGTGTGGATAAAATGCGCGTAATTCCCTCGTTACATGTCGGATTGGGTAGATTTTTACTTCATTGGAAAGGCGAGTCAGTGCTCTTCGAAATCCTTTAGGATGCGTCGCATTCCGAGGCTGTTTGGGCCTCCAAAAGTGGGACGAGAGTAAATGGTGCGGAATTTTCCTGATGTGCCCTGTTCCCAGAAAAACGCTCATAACTCCCTCACCGGAGGTCGGATCTGGACGATTTTTACGTCGTTGGAAAGCTTACTCGAGGAGCTTTCAAAACAGATCAGGACATTTCTGATTCCGAGGCCGTCTGGTGCCCCGAAAGGACACCGGAAGCCTTCGATCCTCGTTTCTCGATCTCGGTGGTCGGTCTTTCGAAATCGCGTGGTGCGGATAAAATGCGCGTAACTCCCTCATTACATGTCGGATTGGGTAGATTTTTACTTCATTGGAAAGGCGAGTCAGTGCTCTTCGAAATCCTTCAGGAAGCGTCGCATTCCGAGGCCGTTTGGGCCTCCAAAAGTGGGACGAGAGTAAATGGTGCGGAATTTTCCCGACGTGCCCTGTTCCCAGAAAAACGCTCATAACTCCCTCACCGGAGGTCGGATCTGGACGATTTTTATGTCGTTGGAAAGCTTACTCGAGGAGCTTTCAAAACGGATGAGGACATTTCTGATTCTGAGGTCATCTGGTGCCGCGAAAGGACACCGGAAGGCTTCGATCCTCGTTTCTCGATCTCGGTGGTCGGTCTTTCGAAATCGCGTGGTGCGGATAAAACGCGCGTAACTCCCTCGTTACATGTCGGATTGGGTCGATTTTTACTTCATTGGAAAGGCGAGTCAGTGCTCTTCGAAATCCTTCAGGAAGCGTCGCATTCCGAGGCCGTTTGGGCCTCCAAAAGTGGGGCGAGAGTAAATGGTGTGGAATTTTCCCGACGTGCCCTGTTCCCAGAAAAATGCTCATAACTCCCTCACCGGAGGTCGGATCTGGACGATTTTTACGTCGTTGGAAAGCTTACTCGAGGAGCTTTCAAAACGGATCAGGACATTTCTGATTCTGAGGCCGTCTGGTGCCCCGAAAGGACACCGGAAGCCTTTGATCCTCATTTCTCGATCTCGGTGGTCGGTCTTTCGAAATCGCGCGGTGTGGATAAAATGCGCGTAACTCCCTCGTTACATGTCGGATTGGGTAGATTTTTACTTCATTGGAAAGGCGAGTCAGTGCTCTTCGAAATCCTTCAGGAAGCGTCGCATTCCGAGGCCGTTTGGGCCTCCAAAAGTGGGGTGAGAGTAAATGGTGTGGAATTTTCCCGACGTGCCCTGTTCCCAGAAAAATGCTCATAACTCCCACACCGGAGGTCGGATCTGGACGATTTTTACGTCGTTGGAAAGCTTACTCGAGGAGCTTTCAGAATGGATTAGGACATTTCTGATTCCGAGGCCGTCTGGTGCCCCGAAAGGACACCGGAAGCCTTCGATCCTCGTTTCTCGATCTCGGTGGTCGGTCTTTCGAAATCGCGTGGTGCGGATAAAACGCGCGTAACTCCCTCGTTACATGTCGGATTGGGTCGATTTTTACTTCATTGGAAAGGCGAGTCAGTGCTCTTCGAAATCCTTCAGGAAGCGTCGCATTCCGAGGCCGTTTGGGCCTCCAAAAGTGGGGCGAGAGTAAATGGTGTGGAATTTTCCCGACGTGCCCTGTTCCCAGAAAAATGCTCATAACTCCCTCACCGGAGGTCGGATCTGGACGATTTTTACGTCGTTGGAAAGCTTACTCGAGGAGCTTTCAGAACGGATTAGGACATTTCTGATTCCGAGGCCGTCTGGTGCCCCGAAAGGACACCGGAAGCCTTTGATCCTCATTTCTCGATCTCGGTGGTCGGTCTTTCGAAATCGCGCGGTGTGGATAAAATGCGCGTAATTCCCTCGTTACATGTCGGATTGGGTAGATTTTTACTTCATTGGAAAGGCGAGTCAGTGCTCTTCGAAATCCTTTAGGATGCGTCGCATTCCGAGGCTGTTTGGGCCTCCAAAAGTGGGACGAGAGTAAATGGTGCGGAATTTTCCTGATGTGCCCTGTTCCCAGAAAAACGCTCATAACTCCCTCACCGGAGGTCGGATCTGGACGATTTTTACGTCGTTGGAAAGCTTACTCGAGGAGCTTTCAAAACAGATCAGGACATTTCTGATTCCGAGGCCGTCTGGTGCCCCGAAAGGACACCGGAAGCCTTCGATCCTCGTTTCTCGATCTCGGTGGTCGGTCTTTCGAAATCGCGTGGTGCGGATAAAATGCGCGTAACTCCCTCATTACATGTCGGATTGGGTAGATTTTTACTTCATTGGAAAGGCGAGTCAGTGCTCTTCGAAATCCTTCAGGAAGCGTCGCATTCCGAGGCCGTTTGGGCCTCCAAAAGTGGGACGAGAGTAAATGGTGCGGAATTTTCCCGACGTGCCCTGTTCCCAGAAAAACGCTCATAACTCCCTCACCGGAGGTCGGATCTGGACGATTTTTATGTCGTTGGAAAGCTTACTCGAGGAGCTTTCAAAACGGATGAGGACATTTCTGATTCTGAGGTCATCTGGTGCCGCGAAAGGACACCGGAAGGCTTCGATCCTCGTTTCTCGATCTCGGTGGTCGGTCTTTCGAAATCGCGTGGTGCGGATAAAACGCGCGTAACTCCCTCGTTACATGTCGGATTGGGTCGATTTTTACTTCATTGGAAAGGCGAGTCAGTGCTCTTCGAAATCCTTCAGGAAGCGTCGCATTCCGAGGCCGTTTGGGCCTCCAAAAGTGGGGCGAGAGTAAATGGTGTGGAATTTTCCCGACGTGCCCTGTTCCCAGAAAAATGCTCATAACTCCCTCACCGGAGGTCGGATCTGGACGATTTTTACGTCGTTGGAAAGCTTACTCGAGGAGCTTTCAAAACGGATCAGGACATTTCTGATTCTGAGGCCGTCTGGTGCCCCGAAAGGACACCGGAAGCCTTTGATCCTCATTTCTCGATCTCGGTGGTCGGTCTTTCGAAATCGCGCGGTGTGGATAAAATGCGCGTAACTCCCTCGTTACATGTCGGATTGGGTAGATTTTTACTTCATTGGAAAGGCGAGTCAGTGCTCTTCGAAATCCTTCAGGAAGCGTCGCATTCCGAGGCCGTTTGGGCCTCCAAAAGTGGGGTGAGAGTAAATGGTGTGGAATTTTCCCGACGTGCCCTGTTCCCAGAAAAATGCTCATAACTCCCACACCGGAGGTCGGATCTGGACGATTTTTACGTCGTTGGAAAGCTTACTCGAGGAGCTTTCAGAACGGATTAGGACATTTCTGATTCCGAGGCCGTCTGGTGCCCCGAAAGGACACCGGAAGCCTTCGATCCTCGTTTCTCGATCTCGGTGGTCGGTCTTTCGAAATCGCGTGGTGCGGATAAAACGCGCGTAACTCCCTCGTTACATGTCGGATTGGGTCGATTTTTACTTCATTGGAAAGGCGAGTCAGTGCTCTTCGAAATCCTTCAGGAAGCGTCGCATTCCGAGGCCGTTTGGGCCTCCAAAAGTGGGGCGAGAGTAAATGGTGTGGAATTTTCCCGACGTGCCCTGTTCCCAGAAAAATGCTCATAACTCCCTCACCGGAGGTCGGATCTGGACGATTTTTACGTCGTTGGAAAGCTTACTCGAGGAGCTTTCAGAACGGATTAGGACATTTCTGATTCCGAGGCCGTCTGGTGCCCCGAAAGGACACCGGAAGCCTTTGATCCTCATTTCTCGATCTCGGTGGTCGGTCTTTCGAAATCGCGCGGTGTGGATAAAATGCGCGTAATTCCCTCGTTACATGTCGGATTGGGTAGATTTTTACTTCATTGGAAAGGCGAGTCAGTGCTCTTCGAAATCCTTCAGGAAGCGTCGCATTCCGAGGCCGTTTGGGCCTCCAAAAGTGGGACGAGAGTAAATGGTGCGGAATTTTCCCGACGTGCCCTGTTCCCAGAAAAACGCTCATAACTCGCTCACCGGAGGTCGGATCTGGACGATTTTTATGTCGTTGGAAAGCTTACTCGAGGAGCTTTCAAAACGGATGAGGACATTTCTGATTCTGAGGTCATCTGGTGCCGTGAAAGGACACCGGAAGGCTTCGATCCTCGTTTCTCGATCTCGGTGGTCGGTCTTTCGAAATCGCGTGGTGCGGATAAAACGCGCATAACTCCCTCGTTACATGTCGGATTGGGTCGATTTTTACTTCATTGGAAAGGCGAGTCAGTGCTCTTCGAAATCCTTCAGGAAGCGTCGCATTCCGAGGCCGTTTGGGCCTCCAAAAGTGGGGCGAGAGTAAATGGTGTGGAATTTTCCCGACGTGCCCTGTTCCCAGAAAAATGCTCATAACTCCCTCACCGGAGGTCGGATCTGGACGATTTTTACGTCGTTGGAAAGCTTACTCGAGGAGCTTTCAAAAAGGATCAGGACATTTCTGATTCCGAGGCCGTCTGGTGCCCCGAAAGGACACCGGAAGCCTTTGATCCTCATTTGTCGATCTCGGTGGTCGGTCTTTCGAAATCGCGTGGTGTGGATAAAATGCGCGTAACTCCCTCGTTACATGTCGGATTGGGTAGATTTTTACTTCATTGGAAAGGCGAGTCAGTGCTCTTCGAAATCCTTCAGGAAGCGTCGCATTCCGAGGCCGTTTGGGCCTCCAAAAGTGGGACGAGAGTAAATGGTGCGGAATTTTCCCGACGTGCCCTATTCCCAGAAAAACGCTCATAACTCCCTCACCGGAGGTCGGATCTGGACGATTTTTACGTCGTTGGAAAGCTTACTCGAGGAGCTTTCAAAACGGATCAGGACATTTCTGATTCTGAGGCCTTCTGGTGCCCTGAAAGGACACCGGAAGCCTTCGATCCTCGTTTCTCGATCTCGGTGGTCGGTCTTTCGAAATCGCGTGGTGCGGATAAAACGCGCGTAACTCCCTCGTTACAGGTCGGATTGGGTCGATTTTTACTTCATTGGAAAGGCGAGTCAGTGCTCTTCGAAATCCTTCAGGAAGCGTCGCATTCCGAGGCCTTTTGGGCTTCCAAAAGTGGGGCGACAGTAAATGGTGCGGAATTTTCCCGACGTGCCCTGTTCCCAGAAAAACGCTCATAACTCCCTCACCGGAGGTCGGATCTGGACGATTTTTACGTCGTTGGAAAGCTTACTCGAGGAGCTTTCAAAAAGGATCAGGACATTTCTGATTTCGAGGCCGTCTGGTGCCCCGAAAGGACACCTGAACGCTTCGATCCTCGTTTCTCGATCTCGGTGGTCGGTCTTTCGAAATCGCGTGGTGCGGATAAAACGCGCGTAACTCCCTCGTTACATGTCGGATTGGGTCGATTTTTACTTCATTGGAAAGGCGAGTCAGTGCTCTTCGAAATCCTTCAGGAAGCGTCGCATTCCGAGGCCGTTTGGGCCTCCAAAAGTGGGGCGAGAGTAAATGGTGTGGAATTTTCCCGACGTGCCCTGTTCCCAGAAAAATGCTCATAACTCCCTCACCGGAGGTCGGATCTGGACGATTTTTACGTCGTTGGAAAGCTTACTCGAGGAGCTTTCAAAACGGATCAGGACATTTCTGATTCCGAGGCCGTCTGGTGCCCCGAAAGGACACCGGAAGCCTTCGATCCTCGTTTCTCGATCTCGGTGGTCGGTCTTTCGAAATCGCGTGGTGCGGATAAAATGCGCGTAACTCCCTCGTTACATGTCGGATTGGGTAGATTTTTACTTCATTGGAAAGGCGAGTCAGTGCTCTTCGAAATCCTTCAGGAAGCGTCGCATTCCGAGGCCGTTTGGGCCTCCAAAAGTGGGACGAGAGTAAATGGTGCGGAATTTTCCTGATGTGCCCTGTTCCCAGAAAAACGCTCATAACTCCCTCACCGGAGGTCGGATCTGGACGATTTTTACGTCGTTGGAAAGCTTACTCGAGGAGCTTTCAAAACGGATCAGGACATTTCTGATTCCGAGGCCGTCTGGTGCCCCGAAAGGACACCGGAAGCCTTCGATCCTCGTTTCTCGATCTCGGTGGTCGGTCTTTCGAAATCGCGTGGTGCGGATAAAATGCGCGTAACTCCCTCATTACATGTCGGATTGGGTAGATTTTTACTTCATTGGAAAGGCGAGTCAGTGCTCTTCGAAATCCTTCAGGAAGCGTCGCATTCCGAGGCCGTTTGGGCCTCCAAAAGTGGGACGAGAGTAAATGGTGCGGAATTTTCCCGACGTGCCCTGTTCCCAGAAAAACGCTCATAACTCCCTCACCGGAGGTCGGATCTGGACGATTTTTATGTCGTTGGAAAGCTTACTCGAGGAGCTTTCAAAACGGATGAGGAATTTCTGATTCTGAGGTCATCTGGTGCCGCGAAAGGACACCGGAAGGCTTCGATCCTCGTTTCTCGATCTCGGTGGTCGGTCTTTCGAAATCGCGTGGTGCGGATAAAACGCGCGTAACTCCCTCGTTACATGTCGGATTGGGTCGATTTTTACTTCATTGGAAAGGCGAGTCAGTGCTCTTCGAAATCCTTCAGGAAGCGTCGCATTCCGAGGCCGTTTGGGCCTCCAAAAGTGGGGCGAGAGTAAATGGTGTGGAATTTTCCCGACGTGCCCTGTTCCCAGAAAAATGCTCATAACTCCCTCACCGGAGGTCGGATCTGGACGATTTTTACGTCGTTGGAAAGCTTACTCGAGGAGCTTTCAAAACGGATCAGGACATTTCTGATTCTGAGGCCGTCTGGTGCCCCGAAAGGACACCGGAAGCCTTTGATCCTCATTTCTCGATCTCGGTGGTCGGTCTTTCGAAATCGCGTGGTGCGGATAAAACGCGCGTAACTCCCTCGTTACATGTTGGATTGGGTCGATTTTTACTTCATTGGAAAGGTGAGTCAGTGCTCTTCGAAATCCTTCAGGAAGCGTCGCATTCCGAGGCCGTTTGGGCCTCCAAAAGTGGGACGAGAGTAAATGGTGTGGAATTTTCCCGACGTGCCTATTCCCAGAAAAACGCTCATAACTCCCTCACCGGAGGTCGGATCTGGACGATTTTTACGTCGTTGGAAAGCTTACTCGAGCAGCTTTCAAAACGGATCAGAACATTTTAGATTCTGAGGCCGTTTGGTGCCCCGAAAGGACACCGAAAGCCTTCGATCCTCGTTTCTCGATCTCGGTGGTCGGTCTTTCGAAATCGCGTGGTGCGGATAAAACGCGCGTAACTCCCTCGTTACATGTCGGATTGGGTCGATTTTTACTTCATTGGAAAGGCGAGTCAGTGTTCTTCGAAATCCTTCTAGAAGCGTCGCATTCCGAGGCCGTTTGGGCCTCCAAAAGTGGGGCGAGAGTAAATGGTGCGGAATTTTCCCGACGTGCCCTGTTCCCAGAAAAACGCTCATAACTCCCTCACCGGAGGTCGGATCTGGACGATTTTTACGTCGTTGGAAAGCTTACTTGAGCAGCTTTCAAAACGGATCAGGACATTTTAGATTCTGAGGCCGTCTGGTGCCCCGAAAGGACACCGGAAGCCTTCGATCCTCGTTTCTCGATCTCGGTGGTCGGTCTTTCGAAATCGCGTGGTGCGGATAAAATGCGCGTAACTCCCTCGTTACATGTCGGATTGGGTCGATTTTTACTTCATTGGAAAGGCGAGTCAGTGCTCTTCGAAATCCTTCAGGAAGCGTCGCATTCCGAGGCCGTTTGGGCCTCCAAAAGTGGGGCGAGAGTAAATGGTGTGGAATTTTCCCGACGTGCCCTGTTCCCAGAAAAACGCTCATAACTCCCTCACCGGAGGTCGGATCTGGACGATTTTTATGTTGTTGGAAAGCTTACTCGAGGATCTTTCAAAACGGATCAGGACATTTCTGATTCTGAGGCTGTCTGGTGCCCCGAAAGGACACCGGAAGCCTTCGATCCTCGTTTCTCGATCTCGGTGGTCGGTCTTTCGAAATCGCGTGGTGCGGATAAAATGCGCGTAACTCCCTCGTTACATGTCGGATTGGGTCGATTTTTACTTCATTGGAAAGGCGAGTCAGTGCTCTTCGAAATCCTTCAGGAAGCGTCGCATTCCGAGGCCGTTTGGGCCTCCAAAAGTGGGACGAGAGTAAATGGTGTGGAATTTTCCCGACGTGCCTATTCCCAGAAAAACGCTCATAACTCCCTCACCGGAGGTCGGATCTGGACGATTTTTACGTCGTTGGAAAGCTTACTCGAGGAGATTTCAAAACGGATCAGGACATTTTAGATTCCGAGGCCGTCTGGTGCCCCGAAAGGACACCGGAAGCCTTCGATCCTCGTTTCTCGATCTCGGTGGTCGGTCTTTCGAAATCGCGTGGTGCGGATAAAACGCCCGTAACTCCCTCGTTACATGTGGGATTGGGTTAATTTTTACTTCATTGGAAAGGCGAGTCAGTGTTCTTCGAAATCCTTCTAGAAGCGTCGCATTCCGAGGCCGTTTGGGCCTCCAAAAGTGGGGCGAGAGTAAATGGTATGGAATTTTCTCGACGTGCCCTGTTCCCAGAAAAATGCTCATAACTCCCTCACCGGAGGTCGGATCTGGACGATTTTTACGTCGTTGGAAAGCTTACTCGAGGAGCTTTCAAAACGGATCAGGACATTTCTGATTTTGAGGCTGTCTGGTGCATCGAAAGGACACCGGAAGCCTTCGATCCTCGTTTCTCGATCTCGGTGGTCGGTCTTTCGAAATCGCGTGGTGCGGATAAAATGCGCGTAACTCCCTCGTTACATGTCGGATTGGGTCGATTTTTACTTCATTGGAAAGGCGAGTCAGTGCTCTTCGAAATCCTTAAGGAAGCGTCGCATTCCGAGGCCGTTTGGGCCTCCAAAAGTGGGGCGAGAGTAAATGGTGTGGAATTTTCCTGACGTGCCCTGTTCCCAGAAAAATGCTCATAACTCCCTCACTGGAGGTCGGATCTGGACGATTTTTACGTCTTTGGAAAGCTTACCCGAGGAGCTTTCAAAACGGATCAGGACATTTCTGATTCCGAGGCCGTCTGGTGCCCTGAAAGGACACCGAAACCCTTCGATCCTCGTTTCTCGATCTCGGTGGTCGGTCTTTCGAAATCGCGTGGTGCGGATAAAACGCGCGTAACTCCCTCGTTACATGTCGGATTGGGTCGATTTTTACTTCATTGGAAAGGCGAGTCAGTGCTCTTCGAAATCCTTCAGGAAGCGTCGCATTCTGAGGCCGTTTGGGCCTCCAAAAGTGGGGCGAGAGTAAATGGTGCGGAATTTTCCCGACGTGCCCTGTTCCCAGGAAAATGCTCATAACTCCCTCAACGGAGGTCGGATCTGGACGATTTTTACGTCGTTGGAAAGATTACTCGAGGAGATTTCAAAACGGATCAGGACATTTCTGATTCTGAGGCCGTCTGGTGCCCTGAAAGGGCACCGGAAGCCTTCGATCCTCATTTCTCGATCTCGGTGGTCGGTCTTTCGAAATCACGTGGTGCGGATAAAACGCGCGTAACTCCCTCGTTACATGTCGGATTGGCTCAATTTTTACTTCATTGGAAAGGCGAGTCAGTGCTCTTCGAAATCCTTCAGGAAGCGTCGCATTCCGAGGCCGTTTGGGCCTCCAAAAGTGGGACGAGAGTAAATGGTGCGGAATTTTCCCGATGTGCCCTGTTCCCAGAAAAATGCTCATAACTCCCTCACCGGAGGTCGGATCTGGACGATTTTTACGTCGTTGGAAAGCTTACTCGAGGAGCTTTCAAAACGGATCAGGACATTTTAGATTCCGAGTCCGTCTGGTGCCCCGAAAGGACACCGGAAGCCTTCGATCCTCGTTTCTCGATCTCGGTGGTCGGTCTTTCGAAATCGCGTGGTGCGGATAAAACGCGCGTAACTCCCTCGTTACATGTCGGATTGGCTCGATTTTTACTTCATTAGAAAGGCGAGTCAGTGCTCTTCGAAATTCTTCAGGAAGCGTCGTATTCCGAGGCCGTTTGGGCCTCCAAAAGTGGGACGAGAGTAAATGGTGCGGAATTTTCCCGACGTGCCCTGTTCCCAGAAAAATGCTCATAACTCCCTCACCGGAGGTCGGATCTGGACGATTTTTACGTCGTTGGAAAGCTTACTCGAGGAGCTTTCAAAACGGATCAGGACATTTCTGATTCCGAGACCGTCTCATGCCCTGAAAGGACACCGGAAGCCTTCGATCCTCGTTTCTCGATCTCATTGGTCGGTCTTTCGAAATCGCGTGGTGCGGATAAAATGCGCGTAACTCCCTCGTTACATGTCGGATTGGGTCGATTTTTACTTCATTGGAAAGGCGAGTCAGTGCTCTTCGAAATCCTTTAGGAAGCGTCGCATTCCGAGGCCGTTTGGGCCTCCAAAAGTAGGACGAGAGTAAATGGTGTGGAATTTTCCTTACGTGCCCTGTTCCCAGAAAAACGCTCATAACTCCCTCACCGGAGGTCGGATCTGGACAATTTTTATGTCGTTGGAAAGCTTACTCGAGGAGCTTTCAAAACGGATGAGGACATTTCTGATTCTGAGGCCGTCTGGTGCCCCGAAAGGACACCGGAAGCCTTCAATCCTCGTTTCTCGATCTCGGTGGTCGGTCTTTCGAAATCGCGTGGTGCGGATAAAACGTGCGTAACTCCCTCGTTACATGTCGGATTGGGTCGATTTTTACTTCATTGGAAAGGAGAGTCAGTGCTCTTCGAAATCCTTCAGGAAGCGTCACATTCCGAGGCCGTTTGGGCCTCCAAAAGTGGGGCGAGAGTAAATGGTGCGGAATTTTCCCGACGTGCCCTGTTCCCAGAAAAATGCTCATAACTCCCTCACCGGAGGTCGGATCTGGACGATTTTTTTGTCGTTGGAAAGCTTACTCGAGGAGCTTTCAAAACGGATCAGGACATTTTAGATTCCGAGGCCGTCTGGTGCCCCGAAAGGACACCGGAAGCCTTCGATCCTCGTTTCTCGATCTCGGTGGTCGGTCTTTCGAAATCGCGTGGTGCGGATAAAACGCCCGTAACTCCCTCGTTACATGTGGGATTGGGTTAATTTTTACTTCATTGGAAAGGCGAGTCAGTGTTCTTCGAAATCCTTCTAGAAGCGTCGCATTCCGAGGCCGTTTGGGCCTCCAAAAGTGGGGCGAGAGTAAATGGTATGGAATTTTCTCGACGTGCCCTGTTCCCAGAAAAAGGCTCATAACTCCCTCACCGGAGGTCGGATCTGGACGATTTTTACGTCGTTGGAAAGCTTACTCGAGGAGCTTTCAAAACGGATCAGGACATTTCTGATTCTGAGGCTGTCTGGTGCATCGAAAGGACACCGGAAGCCTTCGATCCTCGTTTCTCGATCTCGGTGGTCGGTCTTTCGAAATCGCGTGGTGCGGATAAAATGCGCGTAACTCCCTCGTTACATGTCGGATTGGGTCGATTTTTACTTCATTGGAAAGGCGAGTCAGTGCTCTTCGAAATCCTTCAGGAAGCGTCGCATTCCGAGGCCGTTTGGGCCTCCAAAAGTGGGACGAGAGTAAATGGTACGGAATTTTTCCGACGTGCCCTGTTCCCAGAAAAACGCTCATAACTCCCTCACCGGAGGTCGGATCTGGACGATTTTTACGTCGTTGGAAAGCTTACTCGAGGAGATTTCAAAACGGATGAGGACATTTCTGATTCTGAGGCCTTCTGGTGCCCTGAAAGGACACCGGAAGCCTTCGATCCTCGTTTCTCGATCTCGGTGGTCGGTCTTTCAAAATCGCGTGGTGCGGATAAAACGCGCGTAACTCCCTCGTTACATGTCGGATTGGGTCGATTTTTACTTCATTGGAAAGGCGAGTCAGTGCTCTTCGAAATCCTTCAGGAAGCGTCGCATTCTGAGGCCGTTTGGGCCTCCAAAAGTGGGACGAGAGTAAATGGTGCGGAATTTTCCCGACGAGCCCTGTTCCCAGAAAAATGCTCATAACTCCCTCACCGGAGGTCGGATCTGGACGATTTTTACGTCGTTGGAAATCTTACTCGAGGAGCTTTCAAAACGAATCAGGACATTTCTGATTCTGAGGCCTTCTGGTGCCCCGAAAGGACACCGGAAGCCTTCAATCCTCGTTTCTCGATCTCGGTGGTCGGTCTTTCGAAATCGCGTGGTGCGGATAAAACGCGCGTAACTCCCTCGTTACATGTCGGATTGGGTCGATTTTTACTTCATTGGAAAGGCGAGTCAGTGCTCTTCGAAATCCTTCAGGAAGCGTCGCATTCCGAGGCCGTTTGGGCCTCCAAAAGTGGGGCGAGAGTAAATGGTGGAAATTTTCCCGACGTGCCCTGTTCCCAGAAAAATGCTCATAACTCCCTCACCGGAGGTCGGATCTGGACGATTTTTACGTCGTTGGAAAGCTTACTCGAGGAGATTTCAAAACGGATCAGGACATTTCTGATTCTGAGGCGGTCTGGTGCCCCGAAAGGACACCGGAAGCCTTCGATCCTCATTTCTCGATCTCGGTGGTCGGTCTTTCGAAATCGCGTGGTGCGGATAAAATGCGCGTAACTCCCTCGTTACATGTCGGATTGGGTCGATTTTTACTTCATTGGAAAGTCGAGTCAGTGCTCTTCGAAATCCTTCAGGAAGCGTCGCATTCCGAGGCCGTTTGGGCCTCCAAAAGTGGGGCGAGAGTAAATGGTGCGGAATTTTCCTGACGTGCCCTGTTACCAGAAAAACGCTCATAACTCCCTCACTGGAGGTCGGATCTGGACGATTTTTACGTCTTTGGAAAGCTTACTCGAGGAGCTTTCAAAACAGATCAGGACATTTCTGATTCCGAGGCCGTCTGGTGCCCTGAAAGGACACCGGAACCCTTCGATCCTCGTTTCTCGATCTCGGTGGTCGGTCTTTCGAAATCGCGTGGTGCGGATAAAACGCGTGTAACTCCCTCGTTACATGTTGGATTGGGTCGATTTTTACTTCATTGGAAAGGTGAGTCAGTGCTCTTCGAAATCCTTCAGGAAGCGTCGCATTCCGAGGCCGTTTGGGCCTCCAAAAGTGGGACGAGAGTAAATGGTGTGGAATTTTCCCGACGTGCCTATTCCCAGAAAAACGCTCATAACTCCCTCACCGGAGGTCGGATCTGGACGATTTTTACGTCGTTGGAAAGCTTACTCGAGCAGCTTTCAAAACGGATCAGAACATTTTAGATTCTGAGGCCGTTTGGTGCCCCGAAAGGACACCGAAAGCCTTCGATCCTCGTTTCTCGATCTCGGTGGTCGGTCTTTCGAAATCGCGTGGTGCGGATAAAACGCGCGTAACTCCCTCGTTACATGTCGGATTGGGTCGATTTTTACTTCATTGGAAAGGCGAGTCAGTGTTCTTCGAAATTCTTCTAGAAGCGTCGCATTCCGAGGCCGTTTGGGCCTCCAAAAGTGGGGCGAGAGTAAATGGTGCGGAATTTTCCCGACGTGCCCTGTTCCCAGAAAAACGCTCATAACTCCCTCACCGGAGGTCGGATCTGGACGATTTTTACGTCGTTGGAAAGCTTACTTGAGCAGCTTTCAAAACGGATCAGGACATTTTAGATTCTGAGGCCGTCTGGTGCCCCGAAAGGACACCGGAAGCCTTCGATCCTCGTTTCTCGATCTCGGTGGTCGGTCTTTCGAAATCGCGTGGTGCGGATAAAATGCGCGTAACTCCCTCGTTACATGTCGGATTGGGTCGATTTTTACTTCATTGGAAAGGCGAGTCAGTGCTCTTCGAAATCCTTCAGGAAGCGTCGCATTCCGAGGCCGTTTGGGCCTCCAAAAGTGGGGCGAGAGTAAATGGTGTGGAATTTTCCCGACGTGCCCTGTTCCCAGAAAAACGCTCATAACTCCCTCACCGGAGGTCGGATCTGGACGATTTTTATGTTGTTGGAAAGCTTACTCGAGGATCTTTCAAAACGGATCAGGACATTTCTGATTCTGAGGCTGTCTGGTGCCCCGAAAGGACACCGGAAGCCTTCGATCCTCGTTTCTCGATCTCGGTGGTCGGTCTTTCGAAATCGCGTGGTACGGATAAAATGCGCGTAACTCCCTCGTTACATGTCGGATTGGGTCGATTTTTACTTCATTGGAAAGGCGAGTCAGTGCTCTTCGAAATCCTTCAGGAAGCGTCGCATTCCGAGGCCGTTTGGGCCTCCAAAAGTGGGACGAGAGTAAATGGTGTGGAATTTTCCCGACGTGCCTATTCCCAGAAAAACGCTCATAACTCCCTCACCGGAGGTCGGATCTGGACGATTTTTACGTCGTTGGAAAGCTTACTCGAGGAGATTTCAAAACGGATCAGGACATTTTAGATTCCGAGGCCGTCTGGTGCCCCGAAAGGACACCGGAAGCCTTCGATCCTCGTTTCTCGATCTCGGTGGTCGGTCTTTCGAAATCGCGTGGTGCGGATAAAACGCCCGTAACTCCCTCGTTACATGTCGGATTGGGTCGATTTTTACTTCATTGGAAAGGCGAGTCAGTGCTCTTCGAAATCCTTCAGGAAGCGTCGCATTCCGAGGCCGTTTGGGCCTCCAAAAGTGGGACGAGAGTAAATGGTGCGGAATTTTCCCGACGTGCCCTTTTCCTAGAAAAACGCTCATAACTCCCTCACCGGAGGTCGGATCTGGACGATTTTTACGTCGTTGGAAAGCTTACTCGAGGAGCTTTCAAAACGGATTAGGACATTTCTGATTCCGAGGCCGTCTGGTGCCCCGAAAGGACACCGGAAGCCTTCGATCCTCGTTTCTCGATCTCGGTGGTCGGTCTTTCGAAATCGCGTGGTGCGGATAAAATGCGCGTAACTCCCTCGTTACATGTCGGATTGGGTAGATTTTTACTTCATTGGAAAGGCGAGTCAGTGCTCTTCGAAATCCTTCAGGAAGCGTAGCATTCCGAGGCCGTTTGGGCCTCCAAAAGTGGGACGAGAGTAAATGGTGCGGAATTTTCCCGACGTGCCCTGTTCCCAGAAAAATGCTCATAACTCCCTCACCGGAGGTCGGATCTGGACGATTTTTACGTCGTTGGAAAGCTTACTCGAGGAGCTTTCAAAACGGATTAGGACATTTCTGATTCTGAGGCCGTCTGGTGCCCCGAAAGGACACCGGAAGCCTTCGATCCTCGTTTCTCGATCTCGGTGGTCGGTCTTTCGAAATCGCGTGGTGCGGATAAAATGCGCGTAACTCCCTCGTTACATGTCGGATTGGGTAGATTTTTACTTCATTGGAAAGGCGAGTCAGTGCTCTTCGAAATCCTTCAGGAAGCGTCGCATTCCGAGGCCGTTTGGGCCTCCAAAAGTGGGACGAGAGTAAATGGTGCAGAATTTTCCCGATGTGCCCTGTTCCCAGAAAAACGCTCATAACTCCCTCACCGGAGGTCGGATCTGGACGAATTTTACGTCGTTGGAAAGCTTACTCGAGGAGCTTTCAAAACGGATCAGGACATTTTAGATTCCGAGGCCGTCTGGTGCCCCGAAAGGACACCGGAAGCCTTCGATCCTCGTTTCTCGATCTCGGTGGTCGGTCTTTCGAAATCGCGTGGTGCGGATAAAACGCCCGTAACTCCCTCGTTACATGTGGGATTGGGTTAATTTTTACTTCATTGGAAAGGCGAGTCAGTGTTCTTCGAAATTCTTCAGGAAGCGTCGTATTCCGAGGCCGTTTGGGCCTCCCAAAGTGGGACGAGAGTAAATGGTGCGGAATTTTCCCGACGTGCCCTGTTCCCAGAAAAATGCTCATAACTCCCTCACCGGAGGTCGGATCTGGACAATTTTTACGTCGTTGGAAAGCTTACTCGAGGAGCTTTCAAAACGGATCAGGACATTTCTGATTCCGAGACCGTCTCATGCCCTGAAAGGACACCGGAAGCCTTCGATCCTCGTTTCTCGATCTCATTGGTCGGTCTTTCGAAATCGCGTGGTGCGGATAAAATGCGCGTAACTCCCTCGTTACATGTCGGATTGGGTCGATTTTTACTTCATTGGAAAGGCGAGTCAGTGCTCTTCGAAATCCTTTAGGAAGCGTCGCATTCCGAGGCCGTTTGGGCCTCCAAAAGTAGGACGAGAGTAAATGGTGTGGAATTTTCCTTACGTGCCCTGTTCCCAGAAAAACGCTCATAACTCCCTCACCGGAGGTCGGATCTGGACAATTTTTATGTCGTTGGAAAGCTTACTCGAGGAGCTTTCAAAACGGATCAGGACATTTCTGATTCTGAGGCCGTCTGGTGCCCCGAAAGGACACCGGAAGCCTTCAATCCTCGTTTCTCGATCTCGGTGGTCGGTCTTTCGAAATCGCGTGGTGCGGATAAAACGTGCGTAACTCCCTCGTTACATGTCGGATTGGGTCGATTTTTACTTCATTGGAAAGGCGAGTCAGTGCTCTTCGAAATCCTTCAGGAAGCGTCACATTCCGAGGCCGTTTGGGCCTCCAAAAGTGGGGCGAGAGTAAATGGTGCGGAATTTTCCCGACGTGCCCTGTTCCCAGAAAAATGCTCATAACTCCCTCACCGGAGGTCGGATCTGGACGATTTTTACGTCGTTGGAAAGCTTACTCGAGGAGCTTTCAAAACGGATCAGGACATTTTAGATTCCGAGGCCGTCTGGTGCCCCGAAAGGACACCGGAAGCCTTCGATCCTCGTTTCTCGATCTCGGTGGTCAGTCTTTCGAAATCGCGTGGTGCGGATAAAATGCCCGTAACTCCCTCGTTACATGTGGGATTGGGTTAATTTTTACTTCATTGGAAAGGCGAGTCAGTGTTCTTCGAAATCCTTCTAGAAGCGTCGCATTCCGAGGCCGTTTGGGCCTCCAAAAGTGGGGCGAGAGTAAATGGTATGGAATTTTCTCGACGTGCCCTGTTCCCAGAAAAAGGCTCATAACTCCCTCACCGGAGGTCGGATCTGGACGATTTTTACGTCGTTGGAAAGCTTACTCGAGGAGCTTTCAAAACGGATCAGGACATTTCTGATTCTGAGGCTGTCTGGTGCATCGAAAGGACACCGGAAGCCTTCGATCCTCGTTTCTCGATCTCGGTGGTCGGTCTTTCGAAATCGCGTGGTGCGGATAAAATGCGCGTAACTCCCTCGTTACATGTCGGATTGGGTCGATTTTTACTTCATTGGAAAGGCGAGTCAGTGCTCTTCGAAATCCTTCAGGAAGCGTCGCATTCCGAGGCCGTTTGGGCCTCCAAAAGTGGGACGAGAGTAAATGGTACGGAATTTTTCCGACGTGCCCTGTTCCCAGAAAAACGCTCATAACTCCCTCACCGGAGGTCGGATCTGGACGATTTTTACGTCGTTGGAAAGCTTACTCGAGGAGATTTCAAAACGGATGAGGACATTTCTGATTCTGAGGCCTTCTGGTGCCCTGAAAGGACACCGGAAGCCTTCGATCCTCGTTTCTCGATCTCGGTGGTCGGTCTTTCAAAATCGCGTGGTGCGGATAAAACGCGCGTAACTCCCTCGTTACATGTCGGATTGGGTCGATTTTTACTTCATTGGAAAGGCGAGTCAGTGCTCTTCGAAATCCTTCAGGAAGCGTCGCATTCCGAGGCCGTTTGGGCCTCCAAAAGTGGGGCGAGAGTAAATGGTGTGGAATTTTTCCGACGTGCCCTGTTCCCAGAAAAATGCTCATAACTCCCTCACCGGAGGTCGGATCTGGACGATTTTTACGTCGTTGGAAAGCTTACTCGAGGAGCTTTCAAAACGGATCAGGACATTTCTGATTCCGAGGCCGTCTGGTGCCCCGAAAGGACACCGGAATCCTTCGATCCTCGTTTCTCGATCTCGGTGGTCGGTCTTTCGAAATCGCGTGGTGCGGATAAAATGCGCGTAACTCCCTCATTACATGTCGGATTGGGTAGATTTTTACTTCATTGGAAAGGCGAGTCAGTGCTCTTCGAAATCCTTCAGGAAGCGTCGCATTCCGAGGCCGTTTGGGCCTCCAAAAGTGGGACGAGAGTAAATGGTGCGGAATTTTCCCGACGTGCCCTGTTCCCAGAAAAACGCTCATAACTCCCACACCGGAGGTCGGATCTGGACGATTTTTACGTCGTTGGAAAGCTTACTCGAGGAGCTTTCAAAACGGATCAGGACATTTCTGATTCTGAGGTCGTCTGGTGCCGTGAAAGGACACCGGAAGCCTTCAATCCTCGTTTCTCGATCTCGGTGGTCGGTCTTTCGAAATCGCGTGGTGCGGATAAAACGCGCGTAACTCCCTCGTTACATGTCGGATTGGGTCGATTTTTACTTCATTGGAAAGGCGAGTCAGTGCTCTTCGAAATCCTTCAGGAAGCGTCGCATTCCGAGGCCGTTTGGGCCTCCAAAAGTGGGGCGAGAGTAAATGGTACGGAATTTTCCCGACGTGCCCTGTTCCCAGAAAAATGCTCATAACTCCCTCACTGGAGGTCGGATCTGGACGATTTTTACGTCTTTGGAAAGCTTACTCGAGGAGCTTTCAAAACGGATCAGGACATTTCTGATTCCGAGGCCGTCTGGTGCCCTGAAAGGACACTGAAACCCTTCGATCCTCGTTTCTCGATCTCGGTGGTCGGTCTTTCAAAATCGCGTGGTGCGGATAAAACGCGCGTAACTCCCTCGTTACATGTCGGATTGGGTCGATTTTTACTTCATTGGAAAGGCGAGTCAGTGCTCTTCAAAATCCTTCAGGAAGCGTCGCATTCTGAGGCCGTTTGGGCCTCCAAAAGTGGGGCGAGAGTAAATGGTGCGGAATTTTCCCGACGTGCCCTGTTCCCAGGAAAATGCTCATAACTCCCTCAACGGAGGTCGGATCTGGACGATTTTTACGTCGTTGGAAAGATTACTCGAGGAGCTTTCAAAACGGATCAGGACATTTCTGATTCTGAGGCCGTCTGGTGCCCTGAAAGGGCACCGGAAGCCTTCGATCCTCATTTCTCGATCTCGGTGGTCGGTCTTTCGAAATCACGTGGTGCGGATAAAACGCGCGTAACTCCCTCGTTACATGTCGGATTGGCTCGATTTTTACTTCATTGGAAAGGCGAGTCAGTGCTCTTCGAAATCCTTCAGGAAGCGTCGCATTCCGAGGCCGTTTGGGCCTCCAAAAGTGGGACGAGAGTAAATGGTGCGGAATTTTCCCGACGTGCCCTGTTCCCAGAAAAACGCTCATAACTCCCTCACCGGAGGTCGGATCTGGACGATTTTTACGTCGTTGGAAAGCTTACTCGAGGAGATTTCAAAATGGATGAGGACATTTCTGATTCTGAGGCCTTCTGGTGCCCTGAAAGGACACCGGAAGCCTTCGATCCTCGTTTCTCGATCTCGGTGGTCGGTCTTTCGAAATCGCGTGGTGCGGATAAAACGCGCGTAACTCCCTCGTTACATGTCGGATTGGGTCGATTTTTACTTCATTGGAAAGGCGAGTCAGTGCTCTTCGAAATCCTTCAGGAAGCGTCGCATTTCGAGGCCGTTTGGGCCTCCAAAAGTGGGGCGAGAGTAAATGGTACGGAATTTTCCCGACGTGCCCTGTTCCCAGAAAAATGCTCATAACTCCCTCACTGGAGGTCGGATCTGGACGATTTTTACGTCTTTGGAAAGCTTACTCGAGGAGCTTTCAAAACGGATCAGGACATTTCTGATTCCGAGGCCGTCTGGTGCCCTGAAAGGACACCGAAACCCTTCGATCCTCGTTTCTCGATCTCGGTGGTCGGTCTTTCCAAATCGCGTGGTGCGGATAAAACGCGCGTAACTCCCTCGTTACATGTCGGATTGGGTCAATTTTTACTTCATTGGAAAGGCGAGTCAGTGCTCTTCGAAATCCTTCAGGAAGCGTCGCATTCTGAGGCCGTTTGGGCCTCCAAAAGTGGGGCGAGAGTAAATGGTGCGGAATTTTCCCGACGTGCCCTGTTCCCAGGAAAATGCTCATAACTCCCTCAACGGAGGTCGGATCTGGACGATTTTTACGTCGTTGGAAAGATTACTCGAGGAGCTTTCAAAACGGATCAGGACATTTCTGATTCTGAGGCCGTCTGGTGCCCTGAAAGGGCACCGGAAGCCTTCGATCCTCATTTCTCGATCTCGGTGGTCGGTCTTTCGAAATCACGTGGTGCGGATAAAACGCGCGTAACTCCCTCGTTACATGTCGGATTGGCTCGATTTTTACTTCATTGGAAAGGCGAGTCAGTGCTCTTCGAAATCCTTCAGGAAGCGTCGCATTCCGAGGCCGTTTGGGCCTCCAAAAGTGGGACGAGAGTAAATGGTGCGGAATTTTCCCGACGTGCCCTGTTCCCAGAAAAACGCTCATAACTCCCTCACCGGAGGTCGGATCTGGACGATTTTTACGTCGTTGAAAAGCTTACTCGAGGAGATTTCAAAACGGATGAGGACATTTCTGATTCTGAGGCCTTCTGGTGCCCTGAAAGGACACCGGAAGCCTTCGATCCTCGTTTCTCGATCTCGGTGGTCGGTCTTTCGAAATCGCGTGGTGCGGATAAAACGCGCGTAACTCCCTCGTTACATGTCGGATTGGGTCGATTTTTACTTCATTGGAAAGGCGAGTCAGTGCTCTTCGAAATCCTTCAGGAAGCGTCGCATTCTGAGGCCGTTTGGGCCTCCAAAAGTGGGGCGAGAGTAAATGGTGTGGAATTTTCCTGACGTGCCCTGTTCCCAGAAAAATGCTCATAACTCCCTCACTGGAGGTCGGATCTGGACGATTTTTACGTCTTTGGAAAGCTTACCCGAGGAGCTTTCAAAACGGATGAGGACATTTCTGATTCTGAGGCCTTCTGGTGCCCCGAAAGGACACCGGAAGCCTTCGATCCTCGTTTCTCGATCTCGGTGGTCGGTCTTTCGAAATCGCGTGGTGCGGATAAAACGCCCGTAACTCCCTCGTTACATGTGGGATTGGGTTAATTTTTACTTCATTGGAAAGGCGAGTCAGTGTTCTTCGAAATCCTTCTAGAAGCGTCGCATTCCGAGGCCGTTTGGGCCTCCAAAAGTGGGGCGAGAGTAAATGGTATGGAATTTTCTCGACGTGCCCTGTTCCCAGAAAAATGCTCATAACTCCCTCACCGGAGGTCGGATCTGGACGATTTTTACGTCGTTGGAAAGCTTACTCGAGGAGCTTTCAAAACGGATCAGGACATTTCTGATTCTGAGGCTGTCTGGTGCATCGAAAGGACACCGGAAGCCTTCGATCCTCGTTTCTCGATCTCGGTGGTCGGTCTTTCGAAATCGCGTGGTGCGGATAAAATGCGCGTAACTCCCTCGTTACATGTCGGATTGGGTCGATTTTTACTTCATTGGAAAGGCGAGTCAGTGCTCTTCGAAATCCTTAAGGAAGCGTCGCATTCCGAGGCCGTTTGGGCCTCCAAAAGTGGGGCGAGAGTAAATGGTGTGGAATTTTCCTGACGTGCCCTGTTCCCAGAAAAATGCTCATAACTCCCTCACTGGAGGTCGGATCTGGACGATTTTTACGTCTTTGGAAAGCTTACCCGAGGAGCTTTCAAAACGGATCAGGACATTTCTGATTCCGAGGCCGTCTGGTGCCCTGAAAGGACACCGAAACCCTTCGATCCTCGTTTCTCGATCTCGGTGGTCGGTCTTTCGAAATCGCGTGGTGCGGATAAAACGCGCGTAACTCCCTCGTTACATGTCGGATTGGGTCGATTTTTACTTCATTGGAAAGGCGAGTCAGTGCTCTTCGAAATCCTTCAGGAAGCGTCGCATTCTGAGGCCGTTTGGGCCTCCAAAAGTGGGGCGAGAGTAAATGGTGCGGAATTTTCCCGACGTGCCCTGTTCCCAGGAAAATGCTCATAACTCCCTCAACGGAGGTCGGATCTGGACGATTTTTACGTCGTTGGAAAGATTACTCGAGGAGCTTTCAAAACGGATCAGGACATTTCTGATTCTGAGGCCGTCTGGTGCCCTGAAAGGGCACCGGAAGCCTTCGATCCTCATTTCTCGATCTCGGTGGTCGGTCTTTCGAAATCACGTGGTGCGGATAAAACGCGCGTAACTCCCTCGTTACATGTCGGATTGGCTCAATTTTTACTTCATTGGAAAGGCGAGTCAGTGCTCTTCGAAATCCTTCAGGAAGCGTCGCATTCCGAGGCCGTTTGGGCCTCCAAAAGTGGGACGAGAGTAAATGGTGCGGAATTTTCCCGACGTGCCCTGTTCCCAGAAAAATGCTCATAACTCCCTCACCGGAGGTCGGATCTGGACGATTTTTACGTCGTTGGAAAGCTTACTCGAGTAGCTTTCAAAACGGATGAGGACATTTCTGATTCTGAGGCCTTCTGGTGCCCTGAAAGGACACCGGAAGCCTACGATCCTCGTTTCTCGATCTCGGTGGTCGGTCTTTCGAAATCGCGTGGTGCGGATAAAACGTGCGTAACTCCCTCGTTACATGTCGGATTGGGTCGATTTTTACTTCATTGGAAAGGCGAGTCAGTGCTCTTCGAAATCCTTCAGGAAGCGTCACATTCCGAGGCCGTTTGGGCCTCCAAAAGTGGGGCGAGAGTAAATGGTGCGGAATTTTCCCGACGTGCCCTGTTCCCAGAAAAATGCTCATAACTCCCTCACCGGAGGTCGGATCTGGACGATTTTTACGTCGTTGGAAAGCTTACTCGAGTAGCTTTCAAAACGGATGAAGAAATTTCTGATTCTGAGGCCTTCTGGTGCCCTGAAAGGACACCGGAAGCCTTCGATCCTCGTTTCTCGATCTCGGTGGTCGGTCTTTCGAAATCGCGTGGTGCGGATAAAACGTGCGTAACTCCCTCGTTACATGTCGGATTGGGTCGATTTTTACTTCATTGGAAAGGCGAGTCAGTGCTCTTCGAAATCCTTCAGGAAGCGTCACATTCCGAGGCCGTTTGGGCCTCCAAAAGTGGGGCGAGAGTAAATGGTGCGGAATTTTCCTGACGTGAACTGTTCCCAGAAAAACGCTCATAACTCCCTCACCGGAGGTCGGATCTGGACGATTTTTACGTCGTTGGAAAGCTTACTCGAGGAGCTTTCAGAACGGATCAGGACATTTCTGATTCTGAGGCTGTCTGGTGCCCCGAAAGGACACCGGAAACCTTCGATCCTCATTTCTCGATCTCGGTGGTCGGTCTTTCGAAATCGCGTGGTGCGGATAAAATGCGCGTAACTCCCTCGTTACATGTCGGATTGGGTCGATTTTTACTTCATTGGAAAGGCGAGTCAGTGCTCTTCGAAATCCTTCAGGAAGCGTCGCATTCCGAGGCCATTTGGGCCTCCAAAAGTGGGACGAGAGTAAATGGTACGGAATTTTTCCGACGTGCCCTGTTCCCAGAAAAATGCTCATAACTCCCTCACCGGAGGTCGGATCTGGACGATTTTTACGTCGTTGGAAAGCTTACTCGAGGAGCTTTCAAAACGGATCAGGACATTTCTGATTCCGAGGCCGTCTGGTGCCCCGAAAGGACACCGGAAGCCTTCGATCCTCGTTTCTCGATCTCGGTGGTCGGTCTTTCGAAATCGCGTGGTGCGGATAAAACGCGCGTAACTCCCTCGTTACATGTCGGATTCGGTTGATTTTTACTTCATTGGAAAGGCGAGTCAGTGTTCTTCGAAATCCTTCAGGAAGCGTCGCATTCCGAGGCCGTTTGGGCCTCCAAAAGTGGGGCGAGAGTAAATGGTACGGAATTTTCACGACGTGCCCTGTTCCCAGAAAAATGCTCATAACTCCCTCACCGGAGGTCGGATCTGGACGATTTTTACGTCGTTGGAAAGCTTACTCGAGGAGCTTTCAAAATGGATCAGGACATTTCTGATTCTGAGGCCATCTGGTACCCCGAAAGGACACCGGAAGCCTTTGATCCTCGTTTCTCGATCTCGGTGGTCGGTCTTTCGAAATCGCGTGGTGCGGATAAAACGCGCGTAACTCACTCGTTACATGTCGGATTGGGTCGATTTTTACTTCATTGGAAAGGCGAGTCAGTGCTCTTCGAAATCCTTCAGGAAGCGTCGCATTCTGAGGCCGTTTGGGCCTCCAAAAGTGGGACGAGAGTAAATGGTGCGGAATTTTCCCGACGAGCCCTGTTCCCAGAAAAATGCTCATAACTCCCTCACCGGAGGTCGGATCTGGACGATTTTTACGTCGTTGGAAATCTTACTCGAGGAGCTTTCAAAACGAAT
This sequence comes from Magnolia kwangsiensis, assembly GCA_037074715.1. Classification (NCBI taxonomy): domain Eukaryota; kingdom Viridiplantae; phylum Streptophyta; class Magnoliopsida; order Magnoliales; family Magnoliaceae; genus Magnolia; species Magnolia kwangsiensis. Next base: position 1,028,111 of record CM073583.1, read on the forward strand.
CAGGACATTTCTGATTCTGAGGCCTTCTGGTGCCCCGAAAGGACACCGGAAGCCTTCAATCCTCGTTTCTCGATCTCGGTGGTCGGTCTTTCGAAATCGCGTGGTGCGGATAAAACGCGCGTAACTCCCTCGTTACATGTCGGATTGGGTCGATTTTTACTTCATTGGAAAGGCGAGTCAGTGCTCTTCGAAATCCTTCAGGAAGCGTCGCATTCCGAGGCCGTTTGGGCCTCCAAAAGTGGGGCGAGAGTAAATGGTGTGGAATTTTCCCGACGTGCCCTGTTCCCAGAAAAATGCTCATAACTCCCTCACCGGAGGTCGGATCTGGACGATTTTTACGTCGTTGGAAAGCTTACTCGAGGAGCTTTCAAAACGGATCAGGACATTTCTGATTCTGAGGCCGTCTGGTGCCCCGAAAGGACACCGGAAGCCTTTGATCCTCATTTCTCGATCTCGGTGGTCGGTCTTTCGAAATCGCGTGGTGTGGATAAAATGCGCGTAACTCCCTCGTTACATGTCGGATTGGGTAGATTTTTACTTCATTGGAAAGGCGAGTCAGTGCTCTTCGAAATCCTTCAGGAAGCGTCGCATTCCGAGGCCGTTTGGGCCTCCAAAAGTGGGGCGAGAGTAAATGGTGTGGAATTTTCCCGACGTGCCCTGTTCCCAGAAAAATGCTCATAACTCCCTCACCGGAGGTCGGATCTGGACGATTTTTACGTCGTTGGAAAGCTTACTCGAGGAGCTTTCAAAACGGATCAGGACATTTCTGATTCCGAGGCCTTCTGGTGCCCCGAAAGGACACCGGAAGCCTTCAATCCTCGTTTCTCGATCTCGGTGGTCGGTCTTTCGAAATCGCGTGGTGCGGATAAAACGCGCGTAACTCCCTCGTTACATGTCGGATTGGGTCGATTTTTACTTCATTGGAAAGGCGAGTCAGTGCTCTTCGAAATCCTTCAGGAAGCGTCGCATTCCGAGGCCGTTTGGGCCTCCAAAAGTGGGGCGAGAGTAAATGGTGGGAATTTTCCCGACGTGCCCTGTTCCCAGAAAAATGCTCATAACTCCCTCACCGGAGGTCGGATCTGGACGATTTTTACGTCGTTGGAAAGCTTACTCGAGGAGATTTCAAAACGGATCAGGACATTTCTGATTCTGAGGCTGTCTGGTGCCCCGAAAGGACACCGGAAGCCTTCGATCCTCGTTTCTCGATCTCGGTGGTCGGTCTTTCGAAATCGCGTGGTGCGGATAAAATGCGCGTAACTCCCTCGTTACATGTCGGATTGGGTCGATTTTTACTTCATTGGAAAGTCGAGTCAGTGCTCTTCGAAATCCTTCAGGAAGCGTCGCATTCCGAGGCCGTTTGGGCCTCCAAAAGTGGGGCGAGAGTAAATGGTGCGGAATTTTCCTGACGTGCCCTGTTACCAGAAAAACGCTCATAACTCCCTCACTGGAGGTCGGATCTGGACGATTTTTACGTCTTTGGAAAGCTTACTCGAGGAGCTTTCAAAACAGATCAGGACATTTCTGATTCCGAGGCCGTCTGGTGCCCTGAAAGGACACCGGAACCCTTCGATCCTCGTTTCTCGATCTCGGTGGTCGGTCTTTCGAAATCGCGTGGTGCGGATAAAACGCGCGTAACTCCCTCGTTACATGTTGGATTGGGTCGATTTTTACTTCATTGGAAAGGTGAGTCAGTGCTCTTCGAAATCCTTCAGGAAGCGTCGCATTCCGAGGCCGTTTGGGCCTCCAAAAGTGGGACGAGAGTAAATGGTGTGGAATTTTCCCGACGTGCCTATTCCCAGAAAAACGCTCATAACTCCCTCACCGGAGGTCGGATCTGGACGATTTTTACGTCGTTGGAAAGCTTACTCGAGCAGCTTTCAAAACGGATCAGAACATTTTAGATTCTGAGGCCGTTTGGTGCCCCGAAAGGACACCGAAAGCCTTCGATCCTCGTTTCTCGATCTCGGTGGTCGGTCTTTCGAAATCGCGTGGTGCGGATAAAACGCGCGTAACTCCCTCGTTACATGTCGGATTGGGTCGATTTTTACTTCATTGGAAAGGCGAGTCAGTGTTCTTCGAAATCCTTCTAGAAGCGTCGCATTCCGAGGCCGTTTGGGCCTCCAAAAGTGGGGCGAGAGTAAATGGTGCGGAATTTTCCCGACGTGCCCTGTTCCCAGAAAAACGCTCATAACTCCCTCACCGGAGGTCGGATCTGGACGATTTTTACGTCGTTGGAAAGCTTACTTGAGCAGCTTTCAAAACGGATCAGGACATTTTAGATTCTGAGGCCGTCTGGTGCCCCGAAAGGACACCGGAAGCCTTCGATCCTCGTTTCTCGATCTCGGTGGTCGGTCTTTCGAAATCGCGTGGTGCGGATAAAATGCGCGTAACTCCCTCGTTACATGTCGGATTGGGTCGATTTTTACTTCATTGGAAAGGCGAGTCAGTGCTCTTCGAAATCCTTCAGGAAGCGTCGCATTCCGAGGCCGTTTGGGCCTCCAAAAGTGGGGCGAGAGTAAATGGTGTGGAATTTTCCCGACGTGCCCTGTTCCCAGAAAAACGCTCATAACTCCCTCACCGGAGGTCGGATCTGGACGATTTTTATGTTGTTGGAAAGCTTACTCGAGGATCTTTCAAAACGGATCAGGACATTTCTGATTCTGAGGCTGTCTGGTGCCCCGAAAGGACACCGGAAGCCTTCGATCCTCGTTTCTCGATCTCGGTGGTCGGTCTTTCGAAATCGCGTGGTACGGATAAAATGCGCGTAACTCCCTCGTTACATGTCGGATTGGGTCGATTTTTACTTCATTGGAAAGGCGAGTCAGTGCTCTTCGAAATCCTTCAGGAAGCGTCGCATTCCGAGGCCGTTTGGGCCTCCAAAAGTGGGACGAGAGTAAATGGTGTGGAATTTTCCCGACGTGCCTATTCCCAGAAAAACGCTCATAACTCCCTCACCGGAGGTCGGATCTGGACGATTTTTACGTCGTTGGAAAGCTTACTCGAGGAGCTTTCAAAACGGATCAGGACATTTTAGATTCCGAGGCCGTCTGGTGCCCCGAAAGGACACCGGAAGCCTTCGATCCTCGTTTCTCGATCTCGGTGGTCGGTCTTTCGAAATCGCGTGGTGCGGATAAAACGCCCGTAACTCCCTCGTTACATGTGGGATTGGGTTAATTTTTACTTCATTGGAAAGGCGAGTCAGTGTTCTTCGAAATCCTTCTAGAAGCGTCGCATTCCGAGGCCGTTTGGGCCAACAAAAGTGGGGCGAGAGTAAATGGTATGGAATTTTCTCGACGTGCCCTGTTCCCAGAAAAATGCTCATAACTCCCTCACCGGAGGTCGGATCTGGACGATTTTTACGTCGTTGGAAAGCTTACTCGAGGAGCTTTCAAAACGGATCAGGACATTTCTGATTCTGAGGCTGTCTGGTGCATCGAAAGGACACCGGAAGCCTTCGATCCTCGTTTCTCGATCTCGGTGGTCGGTCTTTCGAAATCGCGTGGTGCGGATAAAATGCGCGTAACTCCCTCGTTACATGTCGGATTGGGTCGATTTTTACTTCATTGGAAAGGCGAGTCAGTGCTCTTCGAAATCCTTAAGGAAGCGTCGCATTCCGAGGCCGTTTGGGCCTCCAAAAGTGGGGCGAGAGTAAATGGTGTGGAATTTTCCTGACGTGCCCTGTTCCCAGAAAAATGCTCATAACTCCCTCACTGGAGGTCGGATCTGGACGATTTTTATGTCTTTGGAAAGCTTACCCGAGGAGCTTTCAAAACGGATCAGGACATTTCTGATTCCGAGGCCGTCTGGTGCCCTGAAAGGACACCGAAACCCTTCGATCCTCGTTTCTCGATCTCGGTGGTCGGTCTTTCGAAATCGCGTGGTGCGGATAAAACGCGCGTAACTCCCTCGTTACATGTCGGATTGGGTCGATTTTTACTTCATTGGAAAGGCGAGTCAGTGCTCTTCGAAATCCTTCAGGAAGCGTCGCATTCTGAGGCCGTTTGGGCCTCCAAAAGTGGGGCGAGAGTAAATGGTGCGGAATTTTCCCGACGTGCCCTGTTCCCAGGAAAATGCTCATAACTCCCTCAACGGAGGTCGGATCTGGACGATTTTTACGTCGTTGGAAAGATTACTCGAGGAGCTTTCAAAACGGATCAGGACATTTCTGATTCTGAGGCCGTCTGGTGCCCTGAAAGGGCACCGGAAGCCTTCGATCCTCATTTCTCGATCTCGGTGGTCGGTCTTTCGAAATCACGTGGTGCGGATAAAACGCGCGTAACTCCCTCGTTACATGTCGGATTGGCTCAATTTTTACTTCATTGGAAAGGCGAGTCAGTGCTCTTCGAAATCCTTCAGGAAGCGTCGCATTCCGAGGCCGTTTGGGCCTCCAAAAGTGGGACGAGAGTAAATGGTGCGGAATTTTCCCGATGTGCCCTGTTCCCAGAAAAATGCTCATAACTCCCTCACCGGAGGTCGGATCTGGACGATTTTTACGTCGTTGGAAAGCTTACTCGAGGAGCTTTCAAAACGGATCAGGACATTTTAGATTCCGAGTCCGTCTGGTGCCCCGAAAGGACACCGGAAGCCTTCGATCCTCGTTTCTCGATCTCGGTGGTCGGTCTTTCGAAATCGCGTGGTGCGGATAAAACGCGCGTAACTCCCTCGTTACATGTCGGATTGGCTCGATTTTTACTTCATTGGAAAGGCGAGTCAGTGCTCTTCGAAATTCTTCAGGAAGCGTCATATTCCGAGGCCGTTTGGGCCTCCAAAAGTGGGACGAGAGTAAATGGTGCGGAATTTTCCCGACGTGCCCTGTTCCCAGAAAAATGCTCATAACTCCCTCACCGGAGGTCGGATCTGGACGATTTTTACGTCGTTGGAAAGCTTACTCGAGGAGCTTTCAAAACGGATCAGGACATTTCTGATTCCGAGACCGTCTCATGCCCTGAAAGGACACCGGAAGCCTTCGATCCTCGTTTCTCGATCTCATTGGTCGGTCTTTCGAAATCGCGTGGTGCGGATAAAATGCGCGTAACTCCCTCGTTACATGTCGGATTGGGTCGATTTTTACTTCATTGGAAAGGCGAGTCAGTGCTCTTCGAAATCCTTTAGGAAGCGTCGCATTCCGAGGCCGTTTGGGCCTCCAAAAGTAGGACGAGAGTAAATGGTGTGGAATTTTCCTTACGTGCCCTGTTCCCAGAAAAACGCTCATAACTCCCTCACCGGAGGTCGGATCTGGACAATTTTTATGTCGTTGGAAAGCTTACTCGAGGAGCTTTCAAAACGGATGAGGACATTTCTGATTCTGAGGCCGTCTGGTGCCCCGAAAGGACACCGGAAGCCTTCAATCCTCGTTTCTCGATCTCGGTGGTCGGTCTTTCGAAATCGCGTGGTGCGGATAAAACGTGCGTAACTCCCTCGTTACATGTCGGATTGGGTCGATTTTTACTTCATTGGAAAGGCGAGTCAGTGCTCTTCGAAATCCTTCAGGAAGCGTCACATTCCGAGGCCGTTTGGGCCTCCAAAAGTGGGGCGAGAGTAAATGGTGCGGAATTTTCCCGACGTGCCCTGTTCCCAGAAAAATGCTCATAACTCCCTCACCGGAGGTCGGATCTGGACGATTTTTACGTCGTTGGAAAGCTTACTCGAGGAGCTTTCAAAACGGATCAGGACATTTTAGATTCCGAGGCCGTCTGGTGCCCCGAAAGGACACCGGAAGCCTTCGATCCTCGTTTCTCGATCTCGGTGGTCGGTCTTTCGAAATCGCGTGGTGCGGATAAAACGCCCGTAACTCCCTCGTTACATGTGGGATTGGGTTAATTTTTACTTCATTGGAAAGGCGAGTCAGTGTTCTTCGAAATCCTTCTAGAAGCGTCGCATTCCGAGGCCGTTTGGGCCTCCAAAAGTGGGGCGAGAGTAAATGGTATGGAATTTTCTCGACGTGCCCTGTTCCCAGAAAAAGGCTCATAACTCCCTCACCGGAGGTCGGATCTGGACGATTTTTACGTCGTTGGAAAGCTTACTCGAGGAGCTTTCAAAACGGATCAGGACATTTCTGATTCTGAGGCTGTCTGGTGCATCGAAAGGACACCGGAAGCCTTCGATCCTCGTTTCTCGATCTCGGTGGTCGGTCTTTCGAAATCGCGTGGTGCGGATAAAATGCGCGTAACTCCCTCGTTACATGTCGGATTGGGTCGATTTTTACTTCATTGGAAAGGCGAGTCAGTGCTCTTCGAAATCCTTCAGGAAGCGTCGCATTCCGAGGCCGTTTGGGCCTCCAAAAGTGGGACGAGAGTAAATGGTACAGAATTTTTCCGACGTGCCCTGTTCCCAGAAAAACGCTCATAACTCCCTCACCGGAGGTCGGATCTGGACGATTTTTACGTCGTTGGAAAGCTTACTCGAGGAGATTTCAAAACGGATGAGGACATTTCTGATTCTGAGGCCTTCTGGTGCCCTGAAAGGACACCGGAAGCCTTCGATCCTCGTTTCTCGATCTCGGTGGTCGGTCTTTCAAAATCGCGTGGTGCGGATAAAACGCGCGTAACTCCCTCGTTACATGTCGGATTGGGTCGATTTTTACTTCATTGGAAAGGCGAGTCAGTGCTCTTCGAAATCCTTCAGGAAGCGTCGCATTCTGAGGCCGTTTGGGCCTCCAAAAGTGGGACGAGAGTAAATGGTGCGGAATTTTCCCGACGAGCCCTGTTCCCAGAAAAATGCTCATAACTCCCTCACCGGAGGTCGGATCTGGACGATTTTTACGTTGTTGGAAATCTTACTCGAGGAGCTTTCAAAACGAATCAGGACATTTCTGATTCTGAGGCCTTCTGGTGCCCCGAAAGGACACCGGAAGCCTTCAATCCTCGTTTCTCGATCTCGGTGGTCGGTCTTTCGAAATCGCGTGGTGCGGATAAAACGCGCGTAACTCCCTCGTTACATGTCGGATTGGGTCGATTTTTACTTCATTGGAAAGGCGAGTCAGTGCTCTTCGAAATCCTTCAGGAAGCGTCGCATTCCGAGGCCGTTTGGGCCTCCAAAAGTGGGGCGAGAGTAAATGGTGGGAATTTTCCCGACGTGCCCTGTTCCCAGAAAAATGCTCATAACTCCCTCACCGGAGGTCGGATCTGGACGATTTTTACGTCGTTGGAAAGCTTACTCGAGGAGATTTCAAAACGGATCAGGACATTTCTGATTCTGAGGCCGTCTGGTGCCCCGAAAGGACACCGGAAGCCTTCGATCCTCGTTTCTCGATCTCGGTGGTCGGTCTTTCGAAATCGCGTGGTGCGGATAAAACGCCCGTAACTCCCTCGTTACATGTCGGATTGGGTCGATTTTTACTTCATTGGAAAGGCGAGTCAGTGCTCTTCGAAATCCTTCAGGAAGCGTCGCATTCCGAGGCCGTTTGGGCCTCCAAAAGTGGGGCGAGAGTAAATGGTGTGGAATTTTCCCGACGTGCCCTGTTCCCAGAAAAATGCTCATAACTCCCTCACCGGAGGTCGGATCTGGACGATTTTTATGTTGTTGGAAAGCTTACTCGAGGATCTTTCAAAACGGATCAGGACATTTCTGATTCTGAGGCTGTCTGGTGCCCCGAAAGGACACCGGAAGCCTTCGATCCTCGTTTCTCGATCTCGGTGGTCGGTCTTTCGAAATCGCGTGGTACGGATAAAATGCGCGTAACTCCCTCGTTACATGTCGGATTGGGTCGATTTTTACTTCATTGGAAAGGCGAGTCAGTGCTCTTCGAAATCCTTCAGGAAGCGTCGCATTCCGAGGCCGTTTGGGCCTCCAAAAGTGGGACGAGAGTAAATGGTGTGGAATTTTCCCGACGTGCCTATTCCCAGAAAAACGCTCATAACTCCCTCACCGGAGGTCGGATCTGGACGATTTTTACGTCGTTGGAAAGCTTACTCGAGGAGATTTCAAAACGGATCAGGACATTTTAGATTCTGAGGCCGTCTGGTGCCCCGAAAGGACACCGGAAGCCTTCGATCCTCGTTTCTCGATCTCGGTGGTCGGTCTTTCGAAATCGCGTGGTGCGGATAAAACGCCCGTAACTCCCTCGTTACATGTGGGATTGGGTTAATTTTTACTTCATTGGAAAGGCGAGTCAGTGTTCTTCGAAATTCTTCAGGAAGCGTCGTATTCCGAGGCCGTTTGGGCCTCCCAAAGTGGGACGAGAGTAAATGGTGCGGAATTTTCCCGACGTGCCCTGTTCCCAGAAAAATGCTCATAACTCCCTCACCGGAGGTCGGATCTGGACGATTTTTACGTCGTTGGAAAGCTTACTCGAGGAGCTTTCAAAACGGATCAGGACATTTCTGATTCCGAGACCGTCTCATGCCCTGAAAGGACACCGGAAGCCTTCGATCCTCGTTTCTCGATCTCATTGGTCGGTCTTTCGAAATCGCGTGGTGCGGATAAAATGCGCGTAACTCCCTCGTTACATGTCGGATTGGGTCGATTTTTACTTCATTGGAAAGGCGAGTCAGTGCTCTTCGAAATCCTTTAGGAAGCGTCGCATTCCGAGGCCGTTTGGGCCTCCAAAAGTAGGACGAGAGTAAATGGTGTGGAATTTTCCTTACGTGCCCTGTTCCCAGAAAAACGCTCATAACTCCCTCACCGGAGGTCGGATCTGGACAATTTTTATGTCGTTGGAAAGCTTACTCGAGGAGCTTTCAAAACGGATGAGGACATTTCTGATTCTGAGGCCGTCTGGTGCCCCGAAAGGACACCGGAAGCCTTCAATCCTCGTTTCTCGATCTCGGTGGTCGGTCTTTCGAAATCGCGTGGTGCGGATAAAACGTGCGTAACTCCCTCGTTACATGTCGGATTGGGTCGATTTTTACTTCATTGGAAAGGCGAGTCAGTGCTCTTCGAAATCCTTCAGGAAGCGTCACATTCCGAGGCCGTTTGGGCCTCCAAAAGTGGGGCGAGAGTAAATGGTGCGGAATTTTCCCGACGTGCCCTGTTCCCAGAAAAATGCTCATAACTCCCTCACCGGAGGTCGGATCTGGACGATTTTTACGTCGTTGGAAAGCTTACTCGAGGAGCTTTCAAAACGGATCAGGACATTTTAGATTCCGAGGCCGTCTGGTGCCCCGAAAGGACACCGGAAGCCTTCGATCCTCGTTTCTCGATCTCGGTGGTCGGTCTTTCGAAATCGCGTGGTGCGGATAAAACGCCCGTAACTCCCTCGTTACATGTGGGATTGGGTTAATTTTTACTTCATTGGAAAGGCGAGTCAGTGTTCTTCGAAATCCTTCTAGAAGCGTCGCATTCCGAGGCCGTTTGGGCCTCCAAAAGTGGGGCGAGAGTAAATGGTATGGAATTTTCTCGACGTGCCCTGTTCCCAGAAAAAGGCTCATAACTCCCTCACCGGAGGTCGGATCTGGACGATTTTTACGTCGTTGGAAAGCTTACTCGAGGAGATTTCAAAACGGATCAGGACATTTCTGATTCTGAGGCTGTCTGGTGCATCGAAAGGACACCGGAAGCCTTCGATCCTCGTTTCTCGATCTCGGTGGTCGGTCTTTCGAAATCGCGTGGTGCGGATAAAATGCGCGTAACTCCCTCGTTACATGTCGGATTGGGTCGATTTTTACTTCATTGGAAAGGCGAGTCAGTGCTCTTCGAAATCCTTCAGGAAGCGTCGCATTCCGAGGCCGTTTGGGCCTCCAAAAGTGGGACGAGAGTAAATGGTACGGAATTTTTCCGACGTGCCCTGTTCCCAGAAAAACGCTCATAACTCCCTCACCGGAGGTCGGATCTGGACGATTTTTACGTCGTTGGAAAGCTTACTCGAGGAGATTTCAAAACGGATGAGGACATTTCTGATTCTGAGGCCTTCTGGTGCCCTGAAAGGACACCGGAAGCCTTCGATCCTCGTTTCTCGATCTCGGTGGTCGGTCTTTCAAAATCGCGTGGTGCGGATAAAACGCGCGTAACTCCCTCGTTACATGTCGGATTGGGTCGATTTTTACTTCATTGGAAAGGCGAGTCAGTGCTCTTCGAAATCCTTCAGGAAGCGTCGCATTCCGAGGCCGTTTGGGCCTCCAAAAGTGGGGCGAGAGTAAATGGTGTGGAATTTTTCCGACGTGCCCTGTTCCCAGAAAAATGCTCATAACTCCCTCACCGGAGGTCGGATCTGGACGATTTTTACGTCGTTGGAAAGCTTACTCGAGGAGCTTTCAAAACGGATCAGGACATTTCTGATTCCGAGGCCGTCTGGTGCCCCGAAAGGACACCGGAATCCTTCGATCCTCGTTTCTCGATCTCGGTGGTCGGTCTTTCGAAATCGCGTGGTGCGGATAAAATGCGCGTAACTCCCTCATTACATGTCGGATTGGGTAGATTTTTACTTCATTGGAAAGGCGAGTCAGTGCTCTTCGAAATCCTTCAGGAAGCGTCGCATTCCGAGGCCGTTTGGGCCTCCAAAAGTGGGACGAGAGTAAATGGTGCGGAATTTTCCCGACGTGCCCTGTTCCCAGAAAAACGCTCATAACTCCCACACCGGAGGTCGTATCTGGACGATTTTTACGTCGTTGGAAAGCTTACTCGAGGAGCTTTCAAAACGGATCAGGACATTTCTGATTCTGAGGTCGTCTGGTGCCGTGAAAGGACACCGGAAGCCTTCAATCCTCGTTTCTCGATCTCGGTGGTCGGTCTTTCGAAATCGCGTGGTGCGGATAAAACGCGCGTAACTCCCTCGTTACATGTCGGATTGGGTCGATTTTTACTTCATTGGAAAGGCGAGTCAGTGCTCTTCGAAATCCTTCAGGAAGCGTCGCATTCCGAGGCCGTTTGGGCCTCCAAAAGTGGGGCGAGAGTAAATGGTACGGAATTTTCCCGACGTGCCCTGTTCCCAGAAAAATGCTCATAACTCCCTCACTGGAGGTCGGATCTGGACGATTTTTACGTCTTTGGAAAGCTTACTCGAGGAGCTTTCAAAACGGATCAGGACATTTCTGATTCCGAGGCCGTCTGGTGCCCTGAAAGGACACCGAAACCCTTCGATCCTCGTTTCTCGATCTCGGTGGTCGGTCTTTCAAAATCGCGTGGTGCGGATAAAACGCGCGTAACTCCCTCGTTACATGTCGGATTGGGTCGATTTTTACTTCATTGGAAAGGCGAGTCAGTGCTCTTCAAAATCCTTCAGGAAGCGTCGCATTCTGAGGCCGTTTGGGCCTCCAAAAGTGGGGCGAGAGTAAATGGTGTGGAATTTTCCCGACGTGCCCTGTTCCCAGGAAAATGCTCATAACTCCCTCAACGGAGGTCGGATCTGGACGATTTTTACGTCGTTGGAAAGATTACTCGAGGAGCTTTCAAAACGGATCAGGACATTTCTGATTCTGAGGCCGTCTGGTGCCCTGAAAGGGCACCGGAAGCCTTCGATCCTCATTTCTCGATCTCGGTGGTCGGTCTTTCGAAATCACGTGGTGCGGATAAAACGCGCGTAACTCCCTCGTTACATGTCGGATTGGCTCGATTTTTACTTCATTGGAAAGGCGAGTCAGTGCTCTTCGAAATCCTTCAGGAAGCGTCGCATTCCGAGGCCGTTTGGGCCTCCAAAAGTGGGACGAGAGTAAATGGTGCGGAATTTTCCCGACGTGCCCTGTTCCCAGAAAAACGCTCATAACTCCCTCACCGGAGGTCGGATCTGGACGATTTTTACGTCGTTGGAAAGCTTACTCGAGGAGATTTCAAAACGGATGAGGACATTTCTGATTCTGAGGCCTTCTGGTGCCCTGAAAGGACACCGGAAGCCTTCGATCCTCGTTTCTCGATCTCGGTGGTCGGTCTTTCGAAATCGCGTGGTGCGGATAAAACGCGCGTAACTCCCTCGTTACATGTCGGATTGGGTCGATTTTTACTTCATTGGAAAGACGAGTCAGTGCTCTTCGAAATCCTTCAGGAAGCGTCGCATTTCGAGGCCGTTTGGGCCTCCAAAAGTGGGGCGAGAGTAAATGGTACGGAATTTTCCCGACGTGCCCTGTTCCCAGAAAAATGCTCATAACTCCCTCACTGGAGGTCGGATCTGGACGATTTTTACGTCTTTGGAAAGCTTACTCGAGGAGCTTTCAAAACGGATCAGGACATTTCTGATTCCGAGGCCGTCTGGTGCCCTGAAAGGACACCGAAACCCTTCGATCCTCGTTTCTCGATCTCGGTGGTCGGTCTTTCCAAATCGCGTGGTGCGGATAAAACGCGCGTAACTCCCTCGTTACATGTCGGATTGGGTCAATTTTTACTTCATTGGAAAGGCGAGTCAGTGCTCTTCGAAATCCTTCAGGAAGCGTCGCATTCTGAGGCCGTTTGGGCCTCCAAAAGTGGGGCGAGAGTAAATGGTGCGGAATTTTCCCGACGTGCCCTGTTCCCAGGAAAATGCTCATAACTCCCTCAACGGAGGTCGGATCTGGACGATTTTTACGTCGTTGGAAAGATTACTCGAGGAGCTTTCAAAACGGATCAGGACATTTCTGATTCTGAGGCCGTCTGGTGCCCTGAAAGGGCACCGGAAGCCTTCGATCCTCATTTCTCGATCTCGGTGGTCGGTCTTTCGAAATCACGTGGTGCGGATAAAACGCGCGTAACTCCCTCGTTACATGTCGGATTGGCTCGATTTTTACTTCATTGGAAAGGCGAGTCAGTGCTCTTCGAAATCCTTCAGGAAGCGTCGCATTCCGAGGCCGTTTGGGCCTCCAAAAGTGGGACGAGAGTAAATGGTGCGGAATTTTCCCGACGTGCCCTGTTCCCAGAAAAACGCTCATAACTCCCTCACCGGAGGTCGGATCTGGACGATTTTTACGTCGTTGAAAAGCTTACTCGAGGAGATTTCAAAACGGATGAGGACATTTCTGATTCTGAGGCCTTCTGGTGCCCTGAAAGGACACCGGAAGCCTTCGATCCTCGTTTCTCGATCTCGGTGGTCGGTCTTTCAAAATCGCGTGGTGCGGATAAAACGCGCGTAACTCCCTCGTTACATGTCGGATTGGGTCGATTTTTACTTCATTGGAAAGGCGAGTCAGTGCTCTTCGAAATCCTTCAGGAAGCGTCGCATTCTGAGGCCGTTTGGGCCTCCAAAAGTGGGGCGAGAGTAAATGGTGTGGAATTTTCCTGACGTGCCCTGTTCCCAGAAAAATGCTCATAACTCCCTCACTGGAGGTCGGATCTGGACGATTTTTACGTCTTTGGAAAGCTTACCCGAGGAGCTTTCAAAACGGATGAGGACATTTCTGATTCTGAGGCCTTCTGGTGCCCTGAAAGGACACCGGAAGCCTTCGATCCTCGTTTCTCGATCTCGGTGGTCGGTCTTTCAAAATCGCGTGGTGCGGATAAAACGCGCGTAACTCCCTCGTTACATGTCGGATTGGGTCGATTTTTACTTCATTGGAAAGGCGAGTCAGTGCTCTTCGAAATCCTTCAGGAAGCGTCGCATTCCGAGGCCGTTTGGGCCTCCAAAAGTGGGGCGAGAGTAAATGGTATGGAATTTTCTCGACGTGCCCTGTTCCCAGAAAAATGCTCATAACTCCCTCACCGGAGGTCGGATCTGGACGATTTTTACGTCGTTGGAAAGTTTACTCGAGGAGCTTTCAAAACGGATCAGGACATTTCTGATTCTGAGGCTGTCTGGTGCATCGAAAGGACACCGGAAGCCTTCGATCCTCGTTTCTCGATCTCGGTGGTCGGTCTTTCGAAATCGCGTGGTGCGGATAAAATGCGCGTAACTCCCTCGTTACATGTCGGATTGGGTCGATTTTTACTTCATTGGAAAGGCGAGTCAGTGCTCTTCGAAATCCTTAAAGAAGCGTCGCATTCCGAGGCCGTTTGGGCCTCCAAAAGTGGGGCGAGAGTAAATGGTGTGGAATTTTCCTGACGTGCCCTGTTCCCAGAAAAATGCTCATAACTCCCTCACTGGAGGTCGGATCTGGACGATTTTTACGTCTTTGGAAAGCTTACCCGAGGAGCTTTCAAAACGGATCAGGACATTTCTGATTCCGAGGCCGTCTGGTGCCCTGAAAGGACACCGAAACCCTTCGATCCTCGTTTCTCGATCTCGGTGGTCGGTCTTTCAAAATCGCGTGGTGCGGATAAAACGCGCGTAACTCCCTCGTTACATGTCGGATTGGGTCGATTTTTACTTCATTGGAAAGGCGAGTCAGTGCTCTTCGAAATCCTTCAGGAAGCGTCGCATTCTGAGGCCGTTTGGGCCTCCAAAAGTGGGGCGAGAGTAAATGGTGCGGAATTTTCCCGACGTGCCCTGTTCCCAGGAAAATGCTCATAACTCCCTCAACGGAGGTCGGATCTGGACGATTTTTACGTCGTTGGAAAGATTACTCGAGGAGCTTTCAAAACGGATCAGGACATTTCTGATTCTGAGGCCGTCTGGTGCCCTGAAAGGGCACCGGAAGCCTTCGATCCTCATTTCTCGATCTCGGTGGTCGGTCTTTCAAAATCACGTGGTGCGGATAAAACGCGCGTAACTCCCTCGTTACATGTCGGATTGGCTCAATTTTTACTTCATTGGAAAGCCGAGTCAGTGCTCTTCGAAATCCTTCAGGAAGCGTCGCATTCCGAGGCCGTTTGGGCCTCCAAAAGTGGGACGAGAGTAAATGGTGCGGAATTTTCCCGACGTGCCCTGTTCCCAGAAAAATGCTCATAACTCCCTCACCGGAGGTCGGATCTGGACGATTTTTACGTCGTTGGAAAGCTTACTCGAGTAGCTTTCAAAACGGATGAGGACATTTCTGATTCTGAGGCCTTCTGGTGCCCTGAAAGGACACCGGAAGCCTACGATCCTCGTTTCTCGATCTCGGTGGTCGGTCTTTCGAAATCGCGTGGTGCGGATAAAACGTGCGTAACTCCCTCGTTACATGTCGGATTGGGTCGATTTTTACTTCATTGGAAAGGCGAGTCAGTGCTCTTCGAAATCCTTCAGGAAGCGTCACATTCCGAGGCCGTTTGGGCCTCCAAAAGTGGGGCGAGAGTAAATGGTGCAGAATTTTCCCGACGTGCCCTGTTCCCAGAAAAATGCTCATAACTCCCTCACCGGAGGTCGGATCTGGACGATTTTTACGTCGTTGGAAAGCTTACTCGAGGAGCTTTCAAAACGGATCAGGACATTTCTGATTCTGAGGTCGTCTGGTGCCACGAAAGGACACCGGAAGCCTTCAATCCTCGTTTCTCGATCTCGGTGGTCGGTCTTTCGAAATCGCGTGGTGCGGATAAAACGCGCGTAACTCCCTCGTTACATGTCGGATTGGGTCGATTTTTACTTCATTGGAAAGGCGAGTCAGTGCTCTTCGAAATCCTTCAGGAAGCGTCGCATTCCGAGGCCGTTTGGGCCTCCAAAAGTGGGGCGAGAGTAAATGGTACGGAATTTTCCCGACGTGCCCTGTTCCCAGAAAAATGCTCATAACTCCCTCACTGGAGGTCGGATCTGGACGATTTTTACGTCTTTGGAAAGCTTACTCGAGGAGCTTTCAAAACGGATCAGGACATTTCTGATTCCGAGGCCGTCTGGTGCCCTGAAAGGACACCGAAACCCTTCGATCCTCGTTTCTCGATCTCGGTGGTCGGTCTTTCAAAATCGCGTGGTGCGGATAAAACGCGCGTAACTCCCTCGTTACATGTCGGATTGGGTCGATTTTTACTTCATTGGAAAGGCGAGTCAGTGCTCTTCGAAATCCTTCAGGAAGCGTCGCATTCTGAGGCCGTTTGGGCCTCCAAAAGTGGGGCGAGAGTAAATGGTGCGGAATTTTCCCGACGTGCCCTGTTCCCAGGAAAATGCTCATAACTCCCTCAACGGAGGTCGGATCTGGACGATTTTTACGTCGTTGGAAAGATTACTCGAGGAGCTTTCAAAACGGATCAGGACATTTCTGATTCTGAGGCCGTCTGGTGCCCTGAAAGGGCACCGGAAGCCTTCGATCCTCATTTCTCGATCTCGGTGGTCGGTCTTTCGAAATCACGTGGTGCGGATAAAACGCGCGTAACTCCCTCGTTACATGTCGGATTGGCTCGATTTTTACTTCATTGGAAAGGCGAGTCAGTGCTCTTCGAAATCCTTCAGGAAGAGTCGCATTCCGAGGCCGTTTGGGCCTCCAAAAGTGGGACGAGAGTAAATGGTGCGGAATTTTCCCGACGTGCCCTGTTCCCAGAAAAACGCTCATAACTCCCTCACCGGAGGTCGGATCTGGACGATTTTTACGTCGTTGGAAAGCTTACTCGAGGAGCTTTCAAAACGGATAAGGACATTTTAGATTCCGAGTCCGTCTGGTGCCCCGAAAGGACACTGGAAGCCTTCGATCCTCGTTTCTCGATCTCGGTGGTCGGTCTTTCGAAATCGCGTGGTGCGGATAAAACGCGCGTAACTCCCTCGTTACATGTCGGATTGGCTCGATTTTTACTTCATTAGAAAGGCGAGTCTGTGCTCTTCGAAATTCTTCAGGAAGCGTCGTATTCCGAGGCCGTTTGGGCCTCCAAAAGTGGGACGAGAGTAAATGGTGCGGAATTTTCCCGACGTGCCCTGTTCCCAGAAAAATGCTCATAACTCCCTCACCGGAGGTCGGATCTGGACGATTTTTACGTCGTTGGAAAGCTTACTCGAGGAGCTTTCAAAACGGATCAGGACATTTCTGATTCCGAGACCGTCTCATGCCCTGAAAGGACACCGGAAGCCTTCGATCCTCGTTTCTCGATCTCGGTGGTCGGTCTTTCGAAATCGCGTGGTGCGGATAAAACGTGCGTAACTCCCTCGTTACATGTCGGATTGGGTCGATTTTTACTTCATTGGAAAGGCGAGTCAGTGCTCTTCGAAATCCTTCAGGAAGCGTCACATTCCGAGGCCGTTTGGGCCTCCAAAAGTGGGGCGAGAGTAAATGGTGCGGAATTTTCCTGACGTGCCCTGTTCCCAGAAAAACGCTCATAACTCCCTCACCGGAGGTCGGATCTGGACGATTTTTACGTCGTTGGAAAGCTTACTCGAGGAGCTTTCAAAACGGATCAGGACATTTCTGATTCCGAGGCCGTCTGGTGCCCCGAAAGGACACCGGAAGCCTTCGATCCTCATTTCTCGATCTCGGTGGTCGGTCTTTCGAAATCGCGTGGTGCGGATAAAATGCGCGTAACTCCCTCGTTACATGTCAGATTGGGTAGATTTTTACTTCATTGGAAAGGCGAGTCAGTGCTCTTCGAAATCCTTCAGGAAGCGTCGCATTCCGAGGCCGTTTGGGCCTCCAAAAGTGGGACGAGAGTAAATGGTGCGGAATTTTCCCGACGTGCCCTGTTCCCAGAAAAACGCTCATAACTCCCTCACCGGAGGTCGGATCTGGACGATTTTTACGTCGTTGGAAAGCTTACTCGAGGAGCTTTCAAAACGGATGAGGACATTTCTGATTCTGAGGCCTTCTGGTGCCCTGAAAGGACACCGGAAGCCTTCGATCCTCGTTTCTCGATCTCGGTGGTCGGTCTTTCGAAATCGTGTGGTGCGGATAAAACGCGCGTAACTCCCTCGTTACATGTCGGATTGGGTCGATTTTTACTTCATTGGAAAGGCGAGTCAGTGCTCTTCGAAATCCTTCAGGAAGCGTCGCATTCCGAGGCCGTTTGGGCCTCCAAAAGTGGGGCGAGAGTAAATGGTGTGGAATTTTTCCGACGTGCCCTGTTCCCAGAAAAATGCTCATAACTCCCTCACCGGAGGTCGGATCTGGACGATTTTTACGTCGTTGGAAAGCTTACTCGAGGAGCTTTCAAAACGGATCAGGACATTTCTGATTCCGAGGCCGTCTGGTGCCCCAAAAGGACACCGGAAGCCTTCGATCCTCGTTTCTCGATCTCGGTGGTCGGTCTTTCGAAATCGCGTGGTGCGGATAAAATGCGCGTAACTCCCTCGTTACATGTCGGATTGGGTAGATTTTTACTTCATTGGAAAGGCGAGTCAGTGCTCTTCGAAATCCTTCAGGAAGCGTCACATTCCGAGGCCGTTTGGGCCTCCAAAAGTGGGGCGAGAGTAAATGGTGCAGAATTTTCCCGACGTGCCCTGTTCCCAGAAAAATGCTCATAACTCCCTCACCGGAGGTCGGATCTGGACGATTTTTACGTCGTTGGAAAGCTTACTCGAGTAGCTTTCAAAACGGATGAGGACATTTCTGATTCTGAGGCCTTCTGGTGCCCTGAAAGGACACCGGAAGCCTTCGATCCTCGTTTCTCGATCTCGGTGGTCGGTCTTTCGAAATCGCGTGGTGCGGATAAAACGTGCGTAACTCCCTCGTTACATGTCGGATTGGGTCGATTTTTACTTCATTGGAAAGGCGAGTCAGTGCTCTTCGAAATCCTTCAGGAAGCGTCGCATTCCGAGGCCGTTTGGGCCTCCAAAAGTGGGACGAGAGTAAATGGTACGGAATTTTTCCGACGTGCCCTGTTCCCAGAAAAACGCTCATAACTCCCTCACCGGAGGTCGGATCTGGACGATTTTTACGTCGTTGGAAAGCTTACTCGAGGAGCTTTCAAAACGGATCAGGACATTTCTGATTCTGAGGCCTTCTGGTGCCCTGAAAGGACACCGGAAGCCTTCAATCCTCATTTCTCGATCTCGGTGGTCGGTCTTTCGAAATCGCGTGGTGCGGATAAAACGTGCGTAACTCCCTCGTTACATGTCGGATTGGGTCGATTTTTACTTCATTGGAAAGGCGAGTCAGTGCTCTTCGAAATCCTTCAGGAAGCGTCACATTCCGAGGCCGTTTGGGCCTCCAAAAGTGGGGCGAGAGTAAATGGTGCAGAATTTTCCCGACGTGCCCTGTTCCCAGAAAAATGCTCATAACTCCCTCACCGGAGGTCGGATCTGGACGATTTTTACGTCGTTGGAAAGCTTACTCGAGTAGCTTTCAAAACGGATCAGGACATTTCTGATTCTGAGGCCTTCTGGTGCCCTGAAAGGACACCGGAAGCCTTCGATCCTCGTTTCTCGATCTCGGTGGTCGGTCTTTCGAAATCGCGTGGTGCGGATAAAACGTGCGTAACTCCCTCGTTACATGTCGGATTGGGTCGATTTTTACTTCATTGGAAAGGCAAGTCAGTGCTCTTCGAAATCCTTCAGGAAGCGTCACATTCCGAGGCCGTTTGGGCCTCCAAAAGTGGGGCGAGAGTAAATGGTGCGGAATTTTCCTGACGTGCCCTGTTCCCAGAAAAACGCTCATAACTCCCTCACCGGAGGTCGGATCTGGACGATTTTTACGTCGTTGGAAAGCTTACTCGAGGAGCTTTCAAAACGGATCAGGACATTTCTGATTCTGAGGCTGTCTGGTGCCCCGAAAGGACACCGGAAACCTTCGATCCTCATTTCTCGATCTCGGTGGTCGGTCTTTCGAAATCGCGTGGTGCGGATAAAATGCGCGTAACTCCCTCGTTACATGTCGGATTGGGTCGATTTTTACTTCATTGGAAAGGCGAGTCAGTGCTCTTCGAAATCCTTCAGGAAGCGTCGCATTCCGAGGCCGTTTGGGCCTCCAAAAGTGGGACGAGAGTAAATGGTACGGAATTTTTCCGACGTGCCCTGTTCCCAGAAAAACGCTCATAACTCCCTCACCGGAGGTCGGATCTGGACGATTTTTACGTCGTTGGAAAGCTTACTCGAGGAGCTTTCAAAACGGATCAGGACATTTCTGATTCTGAGGCCTTCTGGTGCCCTGAAAGGACACCGGAAGCCTTCGATCCTCGTTTCTCGATCTCGGTGGTCGGTCTTTCGAAATCGCGTGGTGCGGATAAAACGCGCGTAACTCCCTCGTTACATGTCGGATTGGGTCGATTTTTACTTCATTGGAAAGGCGAGTCAGTGCTCTTCGAAATCCTTCAGGAAGCGTCGCATTCCGAGGCCGTTTGGGCCTCCAAAAGTGGGGCGAGAGTAAATGGTGTGGAATTTTCCCGACGTGCCCTGTTCCCAGAAAAATGCTCATAACTACCTCACCGGAGGTCGGATCTGGACGATTTTTACGTCGTTGGAAAGCTTACTCGAGGAGCTTTCAAAACGGATCAGGACATTTCTGATTCCGAGGCCGTCTGGTGCCCCGAAAGGACACCGGAAGCCTTCGATCCTCATTTCTCGATCTCAGTGGTCGGTCTTTCGAAATCGCGTGGTGCGGATAAAATGCGCGTAACTCCCTCGTTACATGTCGGATTGGGTAGATTTTTACTTCATTGGAAAGGCGATTCAGTGCTCTTTGAAATCCTTCAGGAAGCGTCGCATTCCGAGGCCGTTTGGGCCTCCAAAAGTAGGGCGAGAGTAAATGGTGTGGAATTTTCCTTACGTGCCCTGTTCCCAGAAAAACGCTCATAACTCCCTCACCGGAGGTCGGATCTGGACGATTTTTACGTCGTTGGAAAGCTTACTCGAGGAGCTTTCAAAACGGATCAGGAAATTTCTGATTCTGAGGGCGTCTGGTGCCCCGAAAGGACACCGGAAGCCTTCGATCCTCGTTTCTCGATCTCGGTGGTCGGTCTTTCGAAATCGCGTGGTGCGGATAAAACGCGCGTAACTCCCTCGTTACATGTCGGATTGGGTCGATTTTTACTTCATTGGAAAGGCGAGTCAGTGCTCTTCGAAATCCTTCAGGAAGCGTCGCATTCCGAGGCCTTTTGGGCTTCCAAAAGTGGGGCGAGAGTAAATGGTGCGGAATTTTCCCGACGTGCCCTGTTCCCAGGAAAATGCTCATAACTCCCTCAACGGAGGTCGGATCTAGACGATTTTTACGTCGTTGGAAAGATTACTCGAGGAGCTTTCAAAACGGATCAGGACATTTCTGATTCTGAGGCCGTCTGGTGCCCTGAAAGGGCACCGGAAGCCTTCGATCCTCATTTCTCGATCTCGGTGGTCGGTCTTTCGAAATCACGTGGTGCGGATAAAACGCGCGTAACTCCCTCGTTACATGTCGGATTGGCTCGATTTTTACTTCATTGGAAAGGCGAGTCAGTGCTCTTCGAAATCCTTCAGGAAGCGTCGCATTCCGAGGCCGTTTGGGCCTCCAAAAGTGGGACGAGAGTAAATGGTGCGGAATTTTCCCGACGTGCCCTGTTCCCAGAAAAACGCTCATAACTCCCTCACCGGAGGTCGGATCTGGACGATTTTTACGTCGTTGGAAAGCTTACTCGAGGAGCTTTCAAAACGGATAAGGACATTTTAGATTCCGAGTCCTTCTGGTGCCCCGAAAGGACACCGGAAGCCTTCGATCCTCGTTTCTCGATCTCGGTGGTCGGTCTTTCGAAATCGCGTGGTGCGGATAAAACGCGCGTAACTCCCTCGTTACATGTCGGATTGGCTCGATTTTTACTTCATTGGAAAGGCGAGTCAGTGCTCTTCGAAATTCTTCAGGAAGCGTCGTATTCCGAGGCCGTTTGGGCCTCCAAAAGTGGGACGAGAGTAAATGGTGCGGAATTTTCCCGACGTGCCCTGTTCCCAGAAAAACGCTCATAACTCCCTCACCGGAGGTCGGATCTGGACGATTTTTAAGTCGTTGGAAAGCTTACTCGAGGAGCTTTCAAAACGGATCAGGACATTTCTGATTCCGAGACCGTCTCATGCCCTGAAAGGACACCGGAAGCCTTCGATCCTCGTTTCTCGATCTCATTGGTCGGTCTTTCGAAATCGCGTGGTGCGGATAAAATGCGCGTAACTCCCTCGTTACATGTCGGATTGGGTCGATTTTTACTTCATTGGAAAGGCGAGTCAGTGCTCTTCGAAATCCTTCAGGAAGCGTCGCATTCCGAGGCCGTTTGGGCCTCCAAAAGTAGGGCGAGAGTAAATGGTGTGGAATTTTCCTTACGTGCCCTGTTCCCAGAAAAACGCTCATAACTCCCTCACCGGAGGTCGGATCTGGACAATTTTTACGTCGTTGGAAAGCTTACTCGAGGAGCTTTCAAAACGGATGAGGACATTTCTGATTCTGAGGCCTTCTGGTGCCCTGAAAGGACACCGGAATCCTTCGATCCTCGTTTCTCGATCTCGGTGGTCGGTCTTTCGAAATCGCGTGGTGCGGATAAAACGTGCGTAACTCCCTCGTTACATGTCGGATTGGGTCGATTTTTACTTCATTAGAAAGGCGAGTCAGTGCTCTTCGAAATCCTTCAGGAAGCGTCACATTCCGAGGCCGTTTGGGCCTCCAAAAGTGGGGCGAGAGTAAATGGTGCGGAATTTTCCTGACGTGCCCTGTTCCCAGAAAAACGCTCATAACTCCCTCACCGGAGGTCGGATCTGGACAATTTTTACGTCGTTGGAAAGCTTACTCGAGGAGCTTTCAAAACGGATCAGGACATTTCTGATTCTGAGGCCTTCTGGTGCCCTGAAAGGACACCGGAATCCTTCGATCCTCGTTTCTCGATCTCGGTGGTCGGTCTTTCGAAATCGCGTGGTGCGGATAAAACGTGCGTAACTCCCTCGTTACATGTCGGATTGGGTCGATTTTTACTTCATTGGAAAGGCGAGTCAGTGCTCTTCGAAATCCTTCAGGAAGCGTCACATTCCGAGGCCGTTTGGGCCTCCAAAAGTGGGGCGAGAGTAAATGGTGCGGAATTTTCCTTACGTGCCCTGTTCCCAGAAAAACGCTCATAACTCCCTCACCGGAGGTCGGATCTGGACGATTTTTACGTCGTTGGAAAGCTTACTCGAGGAGCTTTCAAAACGGATCAGGACATTTCTGATTCTGAGGCTGTCTGGTGCCCCGAAAGGACACCAGAAACCTTCGATCCTCGTTTCTCGATCTCGGTGGTCGGTCTTTCGAAATCGCGTGGTGCGGATAAAATGCGCGTAACTCCCTCGTTACATGTCGGATTGGGTCGATTTTTACTTCATTGGAAAGGCGAGTCAGTGCTCTTCGAAATCCTTCAGGAAGCGTCGCATTCCGAGGCCGTTTGGGCCTCCAAAAGTGGGACGAGAGTAAATGGTACGGAATTTTTCCGACGTGCCCTGTTCCCAGAAAAACGCTCATAACTCCCTCACCGGAGGTCGGATCTGGACGATTTTTACGTCGTTGGAAAGCTTACTCGAGGAGATTTCAAAACGGATGAGGACATTTCTGATTCTGAGGCCTTCTGGTGCCCTGAAAGGACACCGGAAGCCTTCGATCCTCGTTTCTCGATCTCGGTGGTCGGTCTTTCGAAATCGCGTGGTGCGGATAAAACGCGCGTAACTCCCTCGTTACATGTCGGATTGGGTCGATTTTTACTTCATTGGAAAGGCGAGTCAGTGCTCTTCGAAATCCTTCAGGAAGCGTCGCATTCCGAGGCCGTTTGGGCCTCCAAAAGTGGGGCGAGAGTAAATGGTGTGGAATTTTCCCGACGTGCCCTGTTCCCAGAAAAATGCTCATAACTCCCTCACCGGAGGTCGGATCTGGACGATTTTTACGTCGTTGGAAAGCTTACTCGAGGAGCTTTCAAAACGGATCAGGACATTTCTGATTCCGAGGCCGTCTGGTGCCCCGAAAGGACACCGGAAGCCTTCGATCCTCATTTCTCGATCTCGGTGGTCGGTCTTTCGAAATCGCGTGGTGCGGATAAAATGCGCGTAACTCCCTCGTTACATGTCAGATTGGGTAGATTTTTACTTCATTGGAAAGGCGAGTCAGTGCTCTTCGAAATCCTTCAGGAAGCGTCTCATTCCGAGGCCGTTTGGGCCTCCAAAAGTGGGACGAGAGTAAATGGTGCGGAATTTTCCCGACGTGCCCTGTTCCCAGAAAAACGCTCATAACTCCCTCACCGGAGGTCGGATCTGGACGATTTTTACGTCGTTGGAAAGCTTACTCGAGGAGCTTTCAAAACGGATGAGGACATTTCTGATTCTGAGGGCGTCTGGTGCCCCGAAAGGACACCGGAAGCCTTCGATCCTCGTTTCTCGATCTCGGTGGTCGGTCTTTCGAAATCGCGTGGTGCGGATAAAATGCGCGTAACTCCCTCGTTACATGTCAGATTGGGTCGATTTTTACTTCATTGGAAAGGCGAGTCAGTGCTCTTCGAAATCCTTCAGGAAGCGTCGCATTCCGAGGCCGTTTGGGCCTCCAAAAGTAGGGCGAGAGTAAATGGTGTGGAATTTTCCTTACGTGCCCTGTTCCCAGAAAAACGCTCATAACTCCCTCACCGGAGGTCGGATCTGGACAATTTTTACGTCGTTGGAAAGCTTACTCGAGGAGCTTTCAAAACGGATGAGGACATTTCTGATTCTGAGGCCTTCTGGTGCCCTGAAAGGACACCGGAATCCTTCGATCCTCGTTTCTCGATCTCGGTGGTCGGTCTTTCGAAATCGCGTGGTGCGGATAAAACGTGCGTAACTCCCTCGTTACATGTCGGATTGGGTCGATTTTTACTTCATTGGAAAGGCGAGTCAGTGCTCTTCGAAATCCTTCAGGAAGCGTCACATTCCGAGGCCGTTTGGGCCTCCAAAAGTGGGGCGAGAGTAAATGGTGCGGAATTTTCCTGACGTGCCCTGTTCCCAGAAAAACGCTCATAACTCCCTCACCGGAGGTCGGATCTGGACGATTTTTACGTCGTTGGAAAGCTTACTCGAGGAGCTTTCAAAACGGATCAGGACATTTCTGATTCTGAGGCTGTCTGGTACCCTGAAAGGACACCAGAAACCTTCGATCCTCGTTTCTCGATCTCGGTGGTCGGTCTTTCGAAATCGCGTGGTGCGGATAAAATGCGCGTAACTCCCTCGTTACATGTCGGATTGGGTCGATTTTTACTTCATTGGAAAGGCGAGTCAGTGCTCTTCGAAATCCTTAAGGAAGCGTCGCATTCCGAGGCCGTTTGGGCCTCCAAAAGTGAGACGAGAGTAAATGGTACGGAATTTTTCCGACGTGCCCTGTTCCCAGAAAAACGCTCATAACTCCCTCACCGGAGGTCGGATCTGGACGATTTTTACGTCGTTGGAAAGCTTACTCGAGGAGCTTTCAAAACGGATCAGGACATTTCTGATTCTGAGGCCTTCTGGTGCCCTGAAAGGACACCGGAAGCCTTCGATCCTCGTTTCTCGATCTCGGTGGTCGGTCTTTCGAAATCGCGTGGTGCGGATAAAACGCGCGTAACTCCCTCGTTACATGTCGGATTGGGTCGATTTTTACTTCATTGGAAAGGCGAGTCAGTGCTCTTCGAAATCCTTCAGGAAGCGTCGCATTCCGAGGCCGTTTGGGCCTCCAAAAGTGGGGCGAGAGTAAATGGTACGGAATTTTCCCGACGTGCCCTGTTCCCAGAAAAATGCTCATAACTCCCTCACTGGAGGTCGGATCTGGACGATTTTTACGTCTTTGGAAATCTTACTCGAGGAGCTTTCAAAACGGATGAGGACATTTCTGATTCCGAGGCCGTCTGGTGCCCTGAAAGGACACCGAAACCCTTCGATCCTCGTTTCTCGATCTCGGTGGTCGGTCTTTCAAAATCGCGTGGTGCGGATAAAACGCGCGTAACTCCCTCGTTACATGTCGGATTGGGTCGATTTTTACTTCATTGGAAAGGCGAGTCAGTGCTCTTCGAAATCCTTCAGGAAGCGTCGCATTCTGAGGCCGTTTGGGCCTCCAAAAGTGGGGCGAGAGTAAATGGTGCGGAATTTTCCCGACGTGCCCTGTTCCCAGGAAAATGCTCATAACTCCCTCAACGGAGGTCGGATCTGGACGATTTTTACGTCGTTGGAAAGATTACTCGAGGAGCTTTCAAAACGGATCAGGACATTTCTGATTCTGAGGCCGTCTGGTGCCCTGAAAGGGCACCGGAAGCCTTCGATCCTCATTTCTCGATCTCGGTGGTCGGTCTTTCGAAATCACGTGGTGCGGATAAAACGCGCGTAACTCCCTCGTTACATGTCGGATTGGCTCGATTTTTACTTCATTGGAAAGGCGAGTCAGTGCTCTTCGAAATCCTTCAGGAAGCGTCGCATTCCGAGGCCGTTTGGGCCTCCAAAAGTGGGACGAGAGTAAATGGTGCGGAATTTTCCCGACGTGCCCTGTTCCCAGAAAAACGCTCATAACTCCCTCACCGGAGGTCGGATCTGGACGATTTTTACGTCGTTGGAAAGCTTACTCGAGGAGATTTCAAAACGGATGAGGACATTTCTGATTCTGAGGCCTTCTGGTGCCCTGAAAGGACACCGGAAGCCTTCGATCCTCGTTTCTCGATCTCGGTGGTCGGTCTTTCGAAATCGCGTGGTGCGGATAAAACGCGCGTAACTCCCTCGTTACATGTCGGATTGGGTCGATTTTTACTTCATTGGAAAGGCGAGTCAGTGCTCTTCGAAATCCTTCAGGAAGCGTCGCATTCCGAGGCCGTTTGGGCCTCCAAAAGTGGGGCGAGAGTAAATGGTGTGGAATTTTCCCGACGTGCCCTGTTCCCAGAAAAATGCTCATAACTCCCTCACCGGAGGTCGGATCTGGACGATTTTTACGTCGTTGGAAAGCTTACTCGAGGATCTTTCAAAACGGATCAGGACATTTCTGATTCCGAGGCCGTCTGGTGCCCCGAAAGGACACCGGAAGCCTTCGATCCTCATTTCTCGATCTCGGTGGTCGGTCTTTCGAAATCGCGTGGTGCGGATAAAATGCGCGTAACTCCCTCGTTACATGTCAGATTGGGTAGATTTTTACTTCATTGGAAAGGCGAGTCAGTGCTCTTCGAAATCCTTCAGGAAGCGTCGCATTCCGAGGCCGTTTGGGCCTCCAAAAGTGGGACGAGAGTAAATGGTGCGGAATTTTCCCGACGTGCCCTGTTCCCAGAAAAACGCTCATAACTCCCTCACCGGAGGTCGGATCTGGACGATTTTTACGTCGTTGGAAAGCTTACTCGAGGAGCTTTCAAAACGGATGAGGACATTTCTGATTCTGAGGTCGTCTGGTGCCCTGAAAGGACACCGGAAGCCTTCGATCCTCGTTTCTCGATCTCGGTGGTCGGTCTTTCGAAATCGCGTGGTGCGGATAAAACGTGCGTAACTCCCTCGTTACATGTCGGATTGGGTCGATTTTTACTTCATTGGAAAGGCGAGTCAGTGCTCTTCGAAATCCTTCAGGAAGCGTCGCATTCCGAGGCCGTTTGGGCCTCCAAAAGTGGGGCGAGAGTAAATGGTGTGGAATTTTCCCGACGTGCCCTGTTCCCAGAAAAATGCTCATAACTCCCTCACCGGAGGTCGGATCTGGACGATTTTTACGTCGTTGGAAAGCTTACTCGAGGAGCTTTCAAAACGGATCAGGACATTTCTGATTCTGAGGTCGTATGGTGCCCCGAAAGGACACCGGAAGGCTTCGATCCTCGTTTCTCGATCTCGGTGGTCGGTCTTTCGAAATCGCGTGGTGCGGATAAAACGCGCGTAACTCCCTCGTTACATGTCGGATTGGGTCGATTTTTACTTCATTGGAAAGGCGAGTCAGTGCTCTTCGAAATCCTTCAGGAAGCGTCGCATTCCGAGGCCGTTTGGGCCTCCAAAAGTGGGGCGAGAGTAAATGGTGTGGAATTTTCCCGACGTGCCCTGTTCCCAGAAAAATGCTCATAACTCCCTCACCGGAGGTCGGATCTGGACGATTTTTACGTCGTTGGAAAGCTTACTCGAGGAGCTTTCAAAACGGATCAGGACATTTCTGATTCTGAGGTCGTATGGTGCCCCGAAAGGACACCGGAAGGCTTCGATCCTCGTTTCTCGATCTCGGTGGTCGGTCTTTCGAAATCGCGTGGTGCGGATAAAACGCGCGTAACTCCCTCGTTACATGTCGGATTGGGTCGATTTTTACTTCATTGGAAAGGCGAGTCAGTGCTCTTCGAAATCCTTCAGGAAGCGTCGCATTCCGAGGCCGTTTGGGCCTCCAAAAGTGGGGCGAGAGTAAATGGTACGGAATTTTCCCGACGTGCCCTGTTCCCAGAAAAATGCTCATAACTCCCTCACTGGAGGTCGGATCTGGACGATTTTTACGTCTTTGGAAATCTTACTCGAGGAGCTTTCAAAACGGATGAGGACATTTCTGATTCCGAGGCCGTCTGGTGCCGTGAAAGGACACCGAAACCCTTCGATCCTCGTTTCTCGATCTCGGTGGTCGGTCTTTCAAAATCGCGTGGTGCGGATAAAACGCGCGTAACTCCCTCGTTACATGTCGGATTGGGTCGATTTTTACTTCATTGGAAAGGCGAGTCAGTGCTCTTCGAAATCCTTCAGGAAGCGTCGCATTCTGAGGCCGTTTGGGCCTCTAAAAGTGGGGCGAGAGTAAATGGTGCGGAATTTTTCCGACGTGCCCTGTTCCCAGGAAAATGCTCATAACTCCCTCAACGGAGGTCGGATCTGGACGATTTTTACGTCGTTGGAAAGATTACTCGAGGAGCTTTCAAAACGGATCAGGACATTTCTGATTCTAAGGCCGTCTGGTGCCCTGAAAGGGCACCGGAAGCCTTCGATCCTCATTTCTAGATCTCGGTGGTCGGTCTTTCGAAATCACGTGGTGCGGATAAAACGCGCGTAACTCCCTCGTTACATGTCGGATTGGCTCGATTTTTACTTCATTGGAAAGGCGAGTCAGTGCTCTTCGAAATCCTTCAGGAAGCGTCGCATTCCGAGGCCGTTTGGGCCTCCAAAAGTGGGACGAGAGTAAATGGTGTGGAATTTTCCCGACGTGCCCTGTTCCCAGAAAAACGCTCATAACTCGCTCACCGGAGGTCGGATCTGGACGATTTTTACGTCGTTGGAAAGCTTACTCGAGGAGCTTTCAAAACGGATCAGGACATTTTAGATTCCGAGTCCGTCTGGTGCCCCGAAAGGACACCGGAAGCCTTCGATCCTCGTTTCTCGATCTCGGTGGTCGGTCTTTCGAAATCGCGTGGTGCGGATAAAACGCGCGTAACTCCCTCGTTACATGTCGGATTGGCTCGATTTTTACTTCATTGGAAAGGCGAGTCAGTGCTCTTCGAAATTCTTCAGGAAGCGTCGTATTCCGAGGTCGTTTGAGCCTCCAAAAGTGGGACGAGAGTAAATGGTGCGGAATTTTCCCGACGTGCCCTGTTCCCAGAAAAATGCTCATAACTCCCTCACCGGAGGTCGGATCTGGACGATTTTTACGTCGTTGGAAAGCTTACTCGAGGAGCTTTCAAAACGGATCAGGACATTTCTGATTCCGAGACCGTCTCATGCCCTGAAAGGACACCGAAAGCCTTCGATCCTCGTTTCTCGATCTCATTGGTCGGTCTTTCGAAATCGCGTGGTGCGGATAAAATGCGCGTAACTCCCTCGTTACATGTCGGATTGGGTCGATTTTTACTTCATTGGAAAGGCGAGTCAGTGCTCTTCGAAATCCTTCAGGAAGCGTCGCATTCCGAGGCCGTTTGGGCCTCCAAAAGTAGGGCGAGAGTAAATGGTGTGGAATTTTCCTTACGTGCCCTGTTCCCAGAAAAACGCTCATAACTCCCTCACCGGAGGTCGGATCTGGACAATTTTTACGTCGTTGGAAAGCTTACTCGAGGAGCTTTCAAAACGGATGAGGACATTTCTGATTCTGAGGCCTTCTGGTGCCCTGAAAGGACACCGGAATCCTTCGATCCTCGTTTCTCGATCTCGGTGGTCGGTCTTTCGAAATCGCGTGGTGCGGATAAAACGTGCGTAACTCCCTCGTTACATGTCGGATTGGGTCGATTTTTACTTCATTGGAAAGGCGAGTCAGTGCTCTTCGAAATCCTTCAGGAAGCGTCGCATTCCGAGGCCGTTTGGGCCTCCAAAAGTGGGACGAGAGTAAATGGTGCGGAATTTTCCCGACGTGCCCTGTTCCCAGAAAAACGCTCATAACTCCCTCACCGGAGGTCGGATCTGGACGATTTTTACGTCGTTGGAAAGCTTACTCGAGGAGCTTTCAAAACGGATAAGGACATTTTAGATTCCGAGTCCTTCTGGTGCCCCGAAAGGACACCGGAAGCCTTCGATCCTCGTTTCTCGATCTCGGTGGTCGGTCTTTCGAAATCGCGTGGTGCGGATAAAACGCGCGTAACTCCCTCGTTACATGTCGGATTGGCTCGATTTTTACTTCATTGGAAAGGCGAGTCAGTGCTCTTCGAAATTCTTCAGGAAGCGTCGTATTCCGAGGCCGTTTGGGCCTCCAAAAGTGGGACGAGAGTAAATGGTGCGGAATTTTCCCGACGTGCCCTGTTCCCAGAAAAACGCTCATAACTCCCTCACCGGAGGTCGGATCTGGACGATTTTTACGTCGTTGGAAAGCTTACTCGAGGAGCTTTCAAAACGGATCAGGACATTTCTGATTCCGAGACCGTCTCATGCCCTGAAAGGACACCGGAAGCCTTCGATCCTCGTTTCTCGATCTCATTGGTCGGTCTTTCGAAATCGCGTGGTGCGGATAAAATGCGCGTAACTCCCTCGTTACATGTCGGATTGGGTCGATTTTTACTTCATTGGAAAGGCGAGTCAGTGCTCTTCGAAATCCTTCAGGAAGCGTCGCATTCCGAGGCCGTTTGGGCCTCCAAAAGTAGGGCGAGAGTAAATGGTGTGGAATTTTCCTTACGTGCCCTGTTCCCAGAAAAACGCTCATAACTCCCTCACCGGAGGTCGGATCTGGACAATTTTTACGTCGTTGGAAAGCTTACTCGAGGAGCTTTCAAAACGGATGAGGACATTTCTGATTCTGAGGCCTTCTGGTGCCCTGAAAGGACACCGGAAGCCTTCGATCCTCGTTTCTCGATCTCGGTGGTCGGTCTTTCGAAATCGCGTGGTGCGGATAAAACGCGCGTAACTCCCTCGTTACATGTCGGATTGGGTCGATTTTTACTTCATTGGAAAGGCGAGTCAGTGCTCTTCGAAATCCTTCAGGAAGCGTCGCATTCCGAGGCCGTTTGGGCCTCCAAAAGTGGGGCGAGAGTAAATGGTGTGGAATTTTCCCGACGTGCCCTGTTCCCAGAAAAACGCTCATAACTCCCTCATCGGAGGTCGGATCTGGACAATTTTTACGTCGTTGGAAAGCTTACTCGAGGAGCTTTCAAAACGGATGAGGACATTTCTGATTCTGAGGCCTTCTGGTGCCCTGAAAGGACACCGGAATCCTTCGATCCTCGTTTCTCGATCTCGGTGGTCGGTCTTTCGAAATCGCGTGGTGCGGATAAAACGTGCGTAACTCCCTCGTTACATGTCGGATTGGGTCGATTTTTACTTCATTGGAAAGGCGAGTCAGTGCTCTTCGAAATCCTTCAGGAAGCGTCGCATTCCGAGGCCGTTTGGGCCTCCAAAAGTGGGGCGAGAGTAAATGGTGTGGAATTTTCCCGACGTGCCCTGTTCCCAGAAAAATGCTCATAACTCCCTCACCGGAGGTCGGATCTGGACGATTTTTACGTCGTTGGAAAGCTTACTCGAGGAGCTTTCAAAACGGATCAGGACATTTCTGATTCTGAGGTCGTATGGTGCCCCGAAAGGACACCGGAAGGCTTCGATCCTCGTTTCTCGATCTCGGTGGTCGGTCTTTCGAAATCACGTGGTGCGGATAAAACGCGCGTAACTCCCTCGTTACATGTCGGATTGGCTCGATTTTTACTTCATTGGAAAGGCGAGTCAGTGCTCTTCGAAATCCTTCAGGAAGCGTCGCATTCCGAGGCCGTTTGGGCCTCCAAAAGTGGGACGAGAGTAAATGGTGCGGAATTTTCCCGACGTGCCCTGTTCCCAGAAAAACGCTCATAACTCGCTCACCGGAGGTCGGATCTGGACGATTTTTACGTCGTTGGAAAGCTTACTCGAGGAGCTTTCAAAACGGATCAGGACATTTTAGATTCCGAGTCCGTCTGATGCCCCGAAAGGACACCGGAAGCCTTCGATCCTCGTTTCTCGATCTCGGTGGTCGGTCTTTCGAAATCGCGTGGTGCGGATAAAACGCGCGTAACTCCCTCGTTACATGTCGGATTGGCTCGATTTTTACTTCATTGGAAAGGCGAGTCAGTGCTCTTCGAAATTCTTCAGGAAGCGTCGTATTCCGAGGCCGTTTGGGCCTCCAAAAGTGGGACGAGAGTAAATGGTGCGGAATTTTCCCGACGTGCCCTGTTCCCAGAAAAATGCTCATAACTCCCTCACCGGAGGTCGGATCTGGACGATTTTTACGTCGTTGGAAAGCTTACTCGAGGAGCTTTCAAAACGGATCAGGACATTTCTGATTCCGAGACCGTCTCATGCCCTGAAAGGACACCGGAAGCCTTCGATCCTCGTTTCTCGATCTCATTGGTCGGTCTTTCGAAATCGCGTGGTGCGGATAAAATGCGCGTAACTCCCTCGTTACATGTCGGATTGGGTCGATTTTTACTTCATTGGAAAGGCGAGTCAGTGCTCTTCGAAATCCTTCAGGAAGTGTCGCATTCCGAGGCCGTTTGGGCCTCCAAAAGTAGGGCGAGAGTAAATGGTGTGGAATTTTCCTTACGTGCCCTGTTCCCAGAAAAACGCTCATAACTCCCTCACCGGAGGTCGGATCTGGACAATTTTTACGTCGTTGGAAAGCTTACTCGAGGAGCTTTCAAAACGGATGAGGACATTTCTGATTCTGAGGCCTTCTGGTGCCCTGAAAGGACACCGGAAGCCTTCGATCCTCGTTTCTCGATCTCGGTGGTCGGTCTTTCGAAATCGCGTGGTGCGGATAAAACGCGCGTAACTCCCTCGTTACATGTCGGATTGGGTCGATTTTTACTTCATTGGAAAGGCGAGTCAGTGCTCTTCGAAATCCTTCAGGAAGCGTCGCATTCCGAGGCCGTTTGGGCCTCCAAAAGTGGGGCGAGAGTAAATGGTGCGGAATTTTCCCGACGTGCCCTGTTCCCAGAAAAACGCTCATAACTCCCTCACCGGAGGTCGGATCTGGACAATTTTTACGTCGTTGGAAAGCTTACTCGAGGAGCTTTCAAAACGGATGAGGACATTTCTGATTCTGAGGCCTTCTGGTGCCCTGAAAGGACACCGGAATCCTTCGATCCTCGTTTCTCGATCTCGGTGGTCGGTCTTTCGAAATCGCGTGGTGCGGATAAAACGTGCGTAACTCCCTCGTTACATGTCGGATTGGGTCGATTTTTACTTCATTGGAAAGGCGAGTCAGTGCTCTTCGAAATCCTTTAAGAAGCGTCACATTCCGAGGCCGTTTGGGCCTCCAAAAGTGGGGCGAGAGTAAATGGTGCGGAATTTTCCTGACGTGCCCTGTTCCCAGAAAAACGCTCATAACTCCCTCACCGGAGGTCGGATCTGGACAATTTTTACGTCGTTGGAAAGCTTACTCGAGGAGCTTTCAAAACGGATGAGGACATTTCTGATTCTGAGGCCTTCTGGTGCCCTGAAAGGACACCGGAATCCTTCGATCCTCGTTTCTCGATCTCGGTGGTCGGTCTTTCGAAATCGCGTGGTGCGGATAAAACGTGCGTAACTCCCTCGTTACATGTCGGATTGGGTCGATTTTTACTTCATTGGAAAGGCGAGTCAGTGCTCTTCGAAATCCTTCAGGAAGCGTCACATTCTGAGGCCGTTTGGGCCTCCAAAAGTGGGGCGAGAGTAAATGGTGCGGAATTTTCCTGACGTGCCCTGTTCCCAGAAAAACGCTCATAACTCCCTCACCGGAGGTCGGATCTGGACGATTTTTACGTCGTTGGAAAGCTTACTCGAGGAGCTTTCAAAACGGATCAGGACATTTCTGATTCTGAGGCTGTCTGGTGCCCCGAAAGGACACCAGAAACCTTCGATCCTCGTTTCTCGATCTCGGTGGTCGGTCTTTCGAAATCGCGTGGTGCGGATAAAATGCGCGTAACTCCCTCGTTACATGTCGGATTGGGTAGATTTTTACTTCATTGGAAAGGCGAGTCAGTGCTCTTCGAAATCCTTCAGGAAGCGTCACATTCCGAGGCCGTTTGGGCCTCCAAAAGTGGGGCGAGAGTAAATGGTGCAGAATTTTCCCGACGTGCCCTGTTCCCAGAAAAACGCTCATAACTCCCTCACCGGAGGTCGGATCTGGACGATTTTTACGTCGTTGGAAAGCTTACTCGAGGAGCTTTCAAAACGGATCAGGACATTTCTGATTCTGAGGCCTTCTGGTGCCCTGAAAGGACACCGGAAGCCTTCAATCCTCATTTCTCGATCTCGGTGGTCGGTCTTTCGAAATCGCGTGGTGCGGATAAAACGTGCGTAACTCCCTCGTTACATGTCGGATTGGGTCGATTTTTACTTCATTGGAAAGGCGAGTCAGTGCTCTTCGAAATCCTTCAGGAAGCGTCACATTCCGAGGCCGTTTGGGCCTCCAAAAGTGGGGCGAGAGTAAATGGTGCAGAATTTTCCCGACGTGCCCTGTTCCCAGAAAAATGCTCATAACTCCCTCACCGGAGGTCGGATCTGGACGATTTTTACGTCGTTGGAAAGCTTACTCGAGTAGCTTTCAAAACGGATCAGGACATTTCTGATTCTGAGGCCTTCTGGTGCCCTGAAAGGACACCGGAAGCCTTCGATCCTCGTTTCTCGATCTCGGTGGTCGGTCTTTCGAAATCGCGTGGTGCGGATAAAACGTGCGTAACTCCCTCGTTACATGTCGGATTGGGTCGATTTTTACTTCATTGGAAAGGCAAGTCAGTGCTCTTCGAAATCCTTCAGGAAGCGTCACATTCCGAGGCCGTTTGGGCCTCCAAAAGTGGGGCGAGAGTAAATGGTGCGGAATTTTCCTGACGTGCCCTGTTCCCAGAAAAACGCTCATAACTCCCTCACCGGAGGTCGGATCTGGACGATTTTTACGTCGTTGGAAAGCTTACTCGAGGAGCTTTCAAAACGGATCAGGACATTTCTGATTCTGAGGCTGTCTGGTGCCCCGAAAGGACACCGGAAACCTTCGATCCTCATTTCTCGATCTCGGTGGTCGGTCTTTCGAAATCGCGTGGTGCGGATAAAATGCGCGTAACTCCCTCGTTACATGTCGGATTGGGTCGATTTTTACTTCATTGGAAAGGCGAGTCAGTGCTCTTCGAAATCCTTCAGGAAGCGTCGCATTCCGAGGCCGTTTGGGCCTCCAAAAGTGGGACGAGAGTAAATGGTACGGAATTTTTCCGACGTGCCCTGTTCCCAGAAAAACGCTCATAACTCCCTCACCGGAGGTCGGATCTGGACGATTTTTACGTCGTTGGAAAGCTTACTCAAGGAGATTTCAAAACGGATGAGGACATTTCTGATTCTGAGGCCTTCTGGTGCCCTGAAAGGACACCGGAAGCCTTCGATCCTCGTTTCTCGATCTCGGTGGTCGGTCTTTCGAAATCGCGTGGTGCGGATAAAACGCGCGTAACTCCCTCGTTACATGTCGGATTGGGTCGATTTTTACTTCATTGGAAAGGCGAGTCAGTGCTCTTCGAAATCCTTCAGGAAGCGTCACATTCCGAGGCCGTTTGGGCCTCCAAAAGTGGGACGAGAGTAAATGGTGCGGAATTTTCCCGACGTGCCCTGTTCCCAGAAAAACGCTCATAACTCCCTCACCGGAGGTCGGATCTGGACGATTTTTACGTCGTTGGAAAGCTTACTCGAGGAGCTTTCAAAACGGATCAGGACATTTCTGATTCCGAGGCCGTCTGGTGCCCCGAAAGGACACCGGAAGCCTTCGATCCTCATTTCTCGATCTCAGTGGTCGGTCTTTCGAAATCGCGTGGTGCGGATAAAATGCGCGTAACTCCCTCGTTACATGTCGGATTGGGTAGATTTTTACTTCATTGGAAAGGCGATTCAGTGCTCTTTGAAATCCTTCAGGAAGCGTCGCATTCCGAGGCCGTTTGGGCCTCCAAAAGTAGGGCGAGAGTAAATGGTGTGGAATTTTCCTTACGTGCCCTGTTCCCAGAAAAACGCTCATAACTCCCTCACCGGAGGTCGGATCTGGACGATTTTTACGTCGTTGGAAAGCTTACTCGAGGAGCTTTCAAAACGGATCAGGAAATTTCTGATTCTGAGGGCGTCTGGTGCCCCGAAAGGACACCGGAAGCCTTCGATCCTCGTTTCTCGATCTCGGTGGTCGGTCTTTCGAAATCGCGTGGTGCGGATAAAACGCGCGTAACTCCCTCGTTACATGTCGGATTGGGTCGATTTTTACTTCATTGGAAAGGCGAGTCAGTGCTCTTCGAAATCCTTCAGGAAGCGTCGCATTCCGAGGCCTTTTGGGCTTCCAAAAGTGGGGCGAGAGTAAATGGTGCGGAATTTTCCCGACGTGCCCTGTTCCCAGGAAAATGCTCATAACTCCCTCAACGGAGGTCGGATCTAGACGATTTTTACGTCGTTGGAAAGATTACTCGAGGAGCTTTCAAAACGGATCAGGACATTTCTGATTCTGAGGCCGTCTGGTGCCCTGAAAGGGCACCGGAAGCCTTCGATCCTCATTTCTCGATCTCGGTGGTCGGTCTTTCGAAATCACGTGGTGCGGATAAAACGCGCGTAACTCCCTCGTTACATGTCGGATTGGCTCGATTTTTACTTCATTGGAAAGGCGAGTCAGTGCTCTTCGAAATCCTTCAGGAAGCGTCGCATTCCGAGGCCGTTTGGGCCTCCAAAAGTGGGACGAGAGTAAATGGTGCGGAATTTTCCCGACGTGCCCTGTTCCCAGAAAAACGCTCATAACTCCCTCACCGGAGGTCGGATCTGGACGATTTTTACGTCGTTGGAAAGCTTACTCGAGGAGCTTTCAAAACGGATAAGGACATTTTAGATTCCGAGTCCTTCTGGTGCCCCGAAAGGACACCGGAAGCCTTCGATCCTCGTTTCTCGATCTCGGTGGTCGGTCTTTCGAAATCGCGTGGTGCGGATAAAACGCGCGTAACTCCCTCGTTACATGTCGGATTGGCTCGATTTTTACTTCATTGGAAAGGCGAGTCAGTGCTCTTCGAAATTCTTCAGGAAGCGTCGTATTCCGAGGCCGTTTGGGCCTCCAAAAGTGGGACGAGAGTAAATGGTGCGGAATTTTCCCGACGTGCCCTGTTCCCAGAAAAACGCTCATAACTCCCTCACCGGAGGTCGGATCTGGACGATTTTTACGTCGTTGGAAAGCTTACTCGAGGAGCTTTCAAAACGGATCAGGACATTTCTGATTCCGAGACCGTCTCATGCCCTGAAAGGACACCGGAAGCCTTCGATCCTCGTTTCTCGATCTCATTGGTCGGTCTTTCGAAATCGCGTGGTGCGGATAAAATGCGCGTAACTCCCTCGTTACATGTCGGATTGGGTCGATTTTTACTTCATTGGAAAGGCGAGTCAGTGCTCTTCGAAATCCTTCAGGAAGCGTCGCATTCCGAGGCCGTTTGGGCCTCCAAAAGTAGGGCGAGAGTAAATGGTGTGGAATTTTCCTTACGTGCCCTGTTCCCAGAAAAACGCTCATAACTCCCTCACCGGAGGTCGGATCTGGACAATTTTTACGTCGTTGGAAAGCTTACTCGAGGAGCTTTCAAAACGGATGAGGACATTTCTGATTCTGAGGCCTTCTGGTGCCCTGAAAGGACACCGGAATCCTTCGATCCTCGTTTCTCGATCTCGGTGGTCGGTCTTTCGAAATCGCGTGGTGCGGATAAAACGTGCGTAACTCCCTCGTTACATGTCGGATTGGGTCGATTTTTACTTCATTAGAAAGGCGAGTCAGTGCTCTTCGAAATCCTTCAGGAAGCGTCACATTCCGAGGCCGTTTGGGCCTCCAAAAGTGGGGCGAGAGTAAATGGTGCGGAATTTTCCTGACGTGCCCTGTTCCCAGAAAAACGCTCATAACTCCCTCACCGGAGGTCGGATCTGGACAATTTTTACGTCGTTGGAAAGCTTACTCGAGGAGCTTTCAAAACGGATGAGGACATTTCTGATTCTGAGGCCTTCTGGTGCCCTGAAAGGACACCGGAATCCTTCGATCCTCGTTTCTCGATCTCGGTGGTCGGTCTTTCGAAATCGCGTGGTGCGGATAAAACGTGCGTAACTCCCTCGTTACATGTCGGATTGGGTCGATTTTTACTTCATTGGAAAGGCGAGTCAGTGCTCTTCGAAATCCTTCAGGAAGCGTCACATTCCGAGGCCGTTTGGGCCTCCAAAAGTGGGGCGAGAGTAAATGGTGCGGAATTTTCCTTACGTGCCCTGTTCCCAGAAAAACGCTCATAACTCCCTCACCGGAGGTCGGATCTGGACGATTTTTACGTCGTTGGAAAGCTTACTCGAGGAGCTTTCAAAACGGATCAGGACATTTCTGATTCTGAGGCTTTCTGGTGCCCCGAAAGGACACCAGAAACCTTCGATCCTCGTTTCTCGATCTCGGTGGTCGGTCTTTCGAAATCGCGTGGTGCGGATAAAATGCGCGTAACTCCCTCGTTACATGTCGGATTGGGTCGATTTTTACTTCATTGGAAAGGCGAGTCAGTGCTCTTCGAAATCCTTCAGGAAGCGTCGCATTCCGAGGCCGTTTGGGCCTCCAAAAGTGGGACGAGAGTAAATGGTACGGAATTTTTCCGACGTGCCCTGTTCCCAGAAAAACGCTCATAACTCCCTCACCGGAGGTCGGATCTGGACGATTTTTACGTCGTTGGAAAGCTTACTCGAGGAGATTTCAAAACGGATGAGGACATTTCTGATTCTGAGGCCTTCTGGTGCCCTGAAAGGACACCGGAAGCCTTCGATCCTCGTTTCTCGATCTCGGTGGTCGGTCTTTCGAAATCGCGTAGTGCGGATAAAACGCGCGTAACTCCCTCGTTACATGTCGGATTGGGTCGATTTTTACTTCATTGGAAAGGCGAGTCAGTGCTCTTCGAAATCCTTCAGGAAGCGTCGCATTCCGAGGCCGTTTGGGCCTCCAAAAGTGGGGCGAGAGTAAATGGTGTGGAATTTTCCCGACGTGCCCTGTTCCCAGAAAAATGCTCATAACTCCCTCACCGGAGGTCGGATCTGGACGATTTTTACGTCGTTGGAAAGCTTACTCGAGGAGCTTTCAAAACGGATCAGGACATTTCTGATTCCGAGGCCGTCTGGTGCCCCGAAAGGACACCGGAAGCCTTCGATCCTCATTTCTCGATCTCGGTGGTCGGTCTTTCGAAATCGCGTGGTGCGGATAAAATGCGCGTAACTCCCTCGTTACATGTCAGATTGGGTAGATTTTTACTTCATTGGAAAGGCGAGTCAGTGCTCTTCGAAATCCTTCAGGAAGCGTCGCATTCCGAGGCCGTTTGGGCCTCCAAAAGTGGGACGAGAGTAAATGGTGCGGAATTTTCCCGACGTGCCCTGTTCCCAGAAAAACGCTCATAACTCCCTCACCGGAGGTCGGATCTGGACGATTTTTACGTCGTTGGAAAGCTTACTCGAGGAGCTTTCAAAACGGATGAGGACATTTCTGATTCTGAGGGCGTCTGGTGCCCCGAAAGGACACCGGAAGCCTTCGATCCTCGTTTCTCGATCTCGGTGGTCGGTCTTTCGAAATCGCGTGGTGCGGATAAAATGCGCGTAACTCCCTCGTTACATGTCAGATTGGGTCGATTTTTACTTCATTGGAAAGGCGAGTCAGTGCTCTTCGAAATCCTTCAGGAAGCGTCGCATTCCGAGGCCGTTTGGGCCTCCAAAAGTAGGGCGAGAGTAAATGGTGTGGAATTTTCCTTACGTGCCCTGTTCCCAGAAAAACGCTCATAACTCCCTCACCGGAGGTCGGATCTGGACAATTTTTACGTCGTTGGAAAGCTTACTCGAGGAGCTTTCAAAACGGATGAGGACATTTCTGATTCTGAGGCCTTCTGGTGCCCTGAAAGGACACCGGAATCCTTCGATCCTCGTTTCTCGATCTCGGTGGTCGGTCTTTCGAAATCGCGTGGTGCGGATAAAACGTGCGTAACTCCCTCGTTACATGTCGGATTGGGTCGATTTTTACTTCATTGGAAAGGCGAGTCAGTGCTCTTCGAAATCCTTCAGGAAGCGTCACATTCCGAGGCCGTTTGGGCCTCCAAAAGTGGGGCGAGAGTAAATGGTGCGGAATTTTCCTGACGTGCCCTGTTCCCAGAAAAACGCTCATAACTCCCTCACCGGAGGTCGGATCTGGACGATTTTTACGTCGTTGGAAAGCTTACTCGAGGAGCTTTCAAAACGGATCAGGACATTTCTGATTCTGAGGCTGTCTGGTACCCTGAAAGGACACCAGAAACCTTCGATCCTCGTTTCTCGATCTCGGTGGTCGGTCTTTCGAAATCGCGTGGTGCGGATAAAATGCGCGTAACTCCCTCGTTACATGTCGGATTGGGTCGATTTTTACTTCATTGGAAAGGCGAGTCAGTGCTCTTCGAAATCCTTAAGGAAGCGTCGCATTCCGAGGCCGTTTGGGCCTCCAAAAGTGAGACGAGAGTAAATGGTACGGAATTTTTCCGACGTGCCCTGTTCCCAGAAAAACGCTCATAACTCCCTCACCGGAGGTCGGATCTGGACGATTTTTACGTCGTTGGAAAGCTTACTCGAGGAGCTTTCAAAACGGATCAGGAAATTTCTGATTCTGAGGGCGTCTGGTGCCCCGAAAGGACACCGGAAGCCTTCGATCCTCGTTTCTCGATCTCGGTGGTCGGTCTTTCGAAATCGCGTGGTGCGGATAAAACGCGCGTAACTCCCTCGTTACATGTCGGATTGGGTCGATTTTTACTTCATTGGAAAGGCGAGTCAGTGCTCTTCGAAATCCTTCAGGAAGCGTCGCATTCCGAGGCCTTTTGGGCTTCCAAAAGTGGGGCGAGAGTAAATGGTGCGGAATTTTCCCGACGTGCCCTGTTCCCAGGAAAATGCTCATAACTCCCTCAACGGAGGTCGGATCTAGACGATTTTTACGTCGTTGGAAAGATTACTCGAGGAGCTTTCAAAACGGATCAGGACATTTCTGATTCTGAGGCCGTCTGGTGCCCTGAAAGGGCACCGGAAGCCTTCGATCCTCATTTCTCGATCTCGGTGGTCGGTCTTTCGAAATCACGTGGTGCGGATAAAACGCGCGTAACTCCCTCGTTACATGTCGGATTGGCTCGATTTTTACTTCATTGGAAAGGCGAGTCAGTGCTCTTCGAAATCCTTCAGGAAGCGTCGCATTCCGAGGCCGTTTGGGCCTCCAAAAGTGGGACGAGAGTAAATGGTGCGGAATTTTCCCGACGTGCCCTGTTCCCAGAAAAACGCTCATAACTCCCTCACCGGAGGTCGGATCTGGACGATTTTTACGTCGTTGGAAAGCTTACTCGAGGAGCTTTCAAAACGGATAAGGACATTTTAGATTCCGAGTCCTTCTGGTGCCCCGAAAGGACACCGGAAGCCTTCGATCCTCGTTTCTCGATCTCGGTGGTCGGTCTTTCGAAATCGCGTGGTGCGGATAAAACGCGCGTAACTCCCTCGTTACATGTCGGATTGGCTCGATTTTTACTTCATTGGAAAGGCGAGTCAGTGCTCTTCGAAATTCTTCAGGAAGCGTCGTATTCCGAGGCCGTTTGGGCCTCCAAAAGTGGGACGAGAGTAAATGGTGCGGAATTTTCCCGACGTGCCCTGTTCCCAGAAAAACGCTCATAACTCCCTCACCGGAGGTCGGATCTGGACGATTTTTACGTCGTTGGAAAGCTTACTCGAGGAGCTTTCAAAACGGATCAGGACATTTCTGATTCCGAGACCGTCTCATGCCCTGAAAGGACACCGGAAGCCTTCGATCCTCGTTTCTCGATCTCATTGGTCGGTCTTTCGAAATCGCGTGGTGCGGATAAAATGCGCGTAACTCCCTCGTTACATGTCAGATTGGGTAGATTTTTACTTCATTGGAAAGGCGAGTCAGTGCTCTTCGAAATCCTTCAGGAAGCGTCGCATTCCGAGGCCGTTTGGGCCTCCAAAAGTGGGACGAGAGTAAATGGTGCGGAATTTTCCCGACGTGCCCTGTTCCCAGAAAAACGCTCATAACTCCCTCACCGGAGGTCGGATCTGGACAATTTTTACG
Organism: Magnolia kwangsiensis; assembly: GCA_037074715.1. Lineage (NCBI taxonomy): Eukaryota > Viridiplantae > Streptophyta > Magnoliopsida > Magnoliales > Magnoliaceae > Magnolia > Magnolia kwangsiensis. The sequence goes on from CM073583.1 coordinate 1,070,026, forward strand.
TCGTTGGAAAGCTTACTCGAGGAGCTTTCAAAACGGATGAGGACATTTCTGATTCTGAGGCCTTCTGGTGCCCTGAAAGGACACCGGAATCCTTCGATCCTCGTTTCTCGATCTCGGTGGTCGGTCTTTCGAAATCGCGTGGTGCGGATAAAACGTGCGTAACTCCCTCGTTACATGTCGGATTGGGTCGATTTTTACTTCATTGGAAAGGCGAGTCAGTGCTCTTCGAAATCCTTTAAGAAGCGTCACATTCCGAGGCCGTTTGGGCCTCCAAAAGTGGGGCGAGAGTAAATGGTGCGGAATTTTCCTGACGTGCCCTGTTCCCAGAAAAACGCTCATAACTCCCTCACCGGAGGTCGGATCTGGACAATTTTTACGTCGTTGGAAAGCTTACTCGAGGAGCTTTCAAAACGGATGAGGACATTTCTGATTCTGAGGCCTTCTGGTGCCCTGAAAGGACACCGGAATCCTTCGATCCTCGTTTCTCGATCTCGGTGGTCGGTCTTTCGAAATCGCGTGGTGCGGATAAAACGTGCGTAACTCCCTCGTTACATGTCGGATTGGGTCGATTTTTACTTCATTGGAAAGGCGAGTCAGTGCTCTTCGAAATCCTTTAGGAAGCGTCACATTCCGAGGCCGTTTGGGCCTCCAAAAGTGGGGCGAGAGTAAATGGTGCGGAATTTTCCTGACGTGCCCTGTTCCCAGAAAAACGCTCATAACTCCCTCACCGGAGGTCGGATCTGGACAATTTTTACGTCGTTGGAAAGCTTACTCGAGGAGCTTTCAAAACGGATCAGGACATTTCTGATTCTGAGGCCTTCTGGTGCCCTGAAAGGACACCGGAATCCTTCGATCCTCGTTTCTCGATCTCGGTGGTCGGTCTTTCGAAATCGCGTGGTGCGGATAAAACGTGCGTAACTCCCTCGTTACATGTCGGATTGGGTCGATTTTTACTTCATTGGAAAGGCGAGTCAGTGCTCTTCGAAATCCTTCAGGAAGCGTCACATTCCGAGGCCGTTTGGGCCTCCAAAAGTGGGGCGAGAGTAAATGGTGCGGAATTTTCCTGACGTGCCCTGTTCCCAGAAAAACGCTCATAACTCCCTCACCGGAGGTCGGATCTGGACGATTTTTACGTCGTTGGAAAGCTTACTCGAGGAGCTTTCAAAACGGATCAGGACATTTCTGATTCTGAGGCTGTCTGGTACCCTGAAAGGACACCAGAAACCTTCGATCCTCGTTTCTCGATCTCGGTGGTCGGTCTTTCGAAATCGCGTGGTGCGGATAAAATGCGCGTAACTCCCTCGTTACATGTCGGATTGGGTCGATTTTTACTTCATTGGAAAGGCGAGTCAGTGCTCTTCGAAATCCTTAAGGAAGCGTCGCATTCCGAGGCCGTTTGGGCCTCCAAAAGTGAGACGAGAGTAAATGGTACGGAATTTTTCCGACGTGCCCTGTTCCCAGAAAAACGCTCATAACTCCCTCACCGGAGGTCGGATCTGGACGATTTTTACGTCGTTGGAAAGCTTACTCGAGGAGCTTTCAAAACGGATCAGGAAATTTCTGATTCTGAGGGCGTCTGGTGCCCCGAAAGGACACCGGAAGCCTTCGATCCTCGTTTCTCGATCTCGGTGGTCGGTCTTTCGAAATCGCGTGGTGCGGATAAAACGCGCGTAACTCCCTCGTTACATGTCGGATTGGGTCGATTTTTACTTCATTGGAAAGGCGAGTCAGTGCTCTTCGAAATCCTTCAGGAAGCGTCGCATTCCGAGGCCTTTTGGGCTTCCAAAAGTGGGGCGAGAGTAAATGGTGCGGAATTTTCCCGACGTGCCCTGTTCCCAGGAAAATGCTCATAACTCCCTCAACGGAGGTCGGATCTAGACGATTTTTACGTCGTTGGAAAGATTACTCGAGGAGCTTTCAAAACGGATCAGGACATTTCTGATTCTGAGGCCGTCTGGTGCCCTGAAAGGGCACCGGAAGCCTTCGATCCTCATTTCTCGATCTCGGTGGTCGGTCTTTCGAAATCACGTGGTGCGGATAAAACGCGCGTAACTCCCTCGTTACATGTCGGATTGGCTCGATTTTTACTTCATTGGAAAGGCGAGTCAGTGCTCTTCGAAATCCTTCAGGAAGCGTCGCATTCCGAGGCCGTTTGGGCCTCCAAAAGTGGGACGAGAGTAAATGGTGCGGAATTTTCCCGACGTGCCCTGTTCCCAGAAAAACGCTCATAACTCCCTCACCGGAGGTCGGATCTGGACGATTTTTACGTCGTTGGAAAGCTTACTCGAGGAGCTTTCAAAACGGATAAGGACATTTTAGATTCCGAGTCCTTCTGGTGCCCCGAAAGGACACCGGAAGCCTTCGATCCTCGTTTCTCGATCTCGGTGGTCGGTCTTTCGAAATCGCGTGGTGCGGATAAAACGCGCGTAACTCCCTCGTTACATGTCGGATTGGCTCGATTTTTACTTCATTGGAAAGGCGAGTCAGTGCTCTTCGAAATTCTTCAGGAAGCGTCGTATTCCGAGGCCGTTTGGGCCTCCAAAAGTGGGACGAGAGTAAATGGTGCGGAATTTTCCCGACGTGCCCTGTTCCCAGAAAAACGCTCATAACTCCCTCACCGGAGGTCGGATCTGGACGATTTTTACGTCGTTGGAAAGCTTACTCGAGGAGCTTTCAAAACGGATCAGGACATTTCTGATTCCGAGACCGTCTCATGCCCTGAAAGGACACCGGAAGCCTTCGATCCTCGTTTCTCGATCTCATTGGTCGGTCTTTCGAAATCGCGTGGTGCGGATAAAATGCGCGTAACTCCCTCGTTACATGTCGGATTGGGTCGATTTTTACTTCATTGGAAAGGCGAGTCAGTGCTCTTCGAAATCCTTCAGGAAGCGTCGCATTCCGAGGCCGTTTGGGCCTCCAAAAGTAGGGCGAGAGTAAATGGTGTGGAATTTTCCTTACGTGCCCTGTTCCCAGAAAAACGCTCATAACTCCCTCACCGGAGGTCGGATCTGGACAATTTTTACGTCGTTGGAAAGCTTACTCGAGGAGCTTTCAAAACGGATGAGGACATTTCTGATTCTGAGGCCTTCTGGTGCCCTGAAAGGACACCGGAATCCTTCGATCCTCGTTTCTCGATCTCGGTGGTCGGTCTTTCGAAATCGCGTGGTGCGGATAAAACGTGCGTAACTCCCTCGTTACATGTCGGATTGGGTCGATTTTTACTTCATTAGAAAGGCGAGTCAGTGCTCTTCGAAATCCTTCAGGAAGCGTCACATTCCGAGGCCGTTTGGGCCTCCAAAAGTGGGGCGAGAGTAAATGGTGCGGAATTTTCCTGACGTGCCCTGTTCCCAGAAAAACGCTCATAACTCCCTCACCGGAGGTCGGATCTGGACAATTTTTACGTCGTTGGAAAGCTTACTCGAGGAGCTTTCAAAACGGATGAGGACATTTCTGATTCTGAGGCCTTCTGGTGCCCTGAAAGGACACCGGAATCCTTCGATCCTCGTTTCTCGATCTCGGTGGTCGGTCTTTCGAAATCGCGTGGTGCGGATAAAACGTGCGTAACTCCCTCGTTACATGTCGGATTGGGTCGATTTTTACTTCATTGGAAAGGCGAGTCAGTGCTCTTCGAAATCCTTCAGGAAGCGTCACATTCCGAGGCCGTTTGGGCCTCCAAAAGTGGGGCGAGAGTAAATGGTGCGGAATTTTCCTTACGTGCCCTGTTCCCAGAAAAACGCTCATAACTCCCTCACCGGAGGTCGGATCTGGACGATTTTTACGTCGTTGGAAAGCTTACTCGAGGAGCTTTCAAAACGGATCAGGACATTTCTGATTCTGAGGCTGTCTGGTGCCCCGAAAGGACACCAGAAACCTTCGATCCTCGTTTCTCGATCTCGGTGGTCGGTCTTTCGAAATCGCGTGGTGCGGATAAAATGCGCGTAACTCCCTCGTTACATGTCGGATTGGGTCGATTTTTACTTCATTGGAAAGGCGAGTCAGTGCTCTTCGAAATCCTTCAGGAAGCGTCGCATTCCGAGGCCGTTTGGGCCTCCAAAAGTGGGACGAGAGTAAATGGTACGGAATTTTTCCGACGTGCCCTGTTCCCAGAAAAACGCTCATAACTCCCTCACCGGAGGTCGGATCTGGACGATTTTTACGTCGTTGGAAAGCTTACTCGAGGAGATTTCAAAACGGATGAGGACATTTCTGATTCTGAGGCCTTCTGGTGCCCTGAAAGGACACCGGAAGCCTTCGATCCTCGTTTCTCGATCTCGGTGGTCGGTCTTTCGAAATCGCGTGGTGCGGATAAAACGCGCGTAACTCCCTCGTTACATGTCGGATTGGGTCGATTTTTACTTCATTGGAAAGGCGAGTCAGTGCTCTTCGAAATCCTTCAGGAAGCGTCGCATTCCGAGGCCGTTTGGGCCTCCAAAAGTGGGGCGAGAGTAAATGGTGTGGAATTTTCCCGACGTGCCCTGTTCCCAGAAAAATGCTCATAACTCCCTCACCGGAGGTCGGATCTGGACGATTTTTACGTCGTTGGAAAGCTTACTCGAGGAGCTTTCAAAACGGATCAGGACATTTCTGATTCCGAGGCCGTCTGGTGCCCCGAAAGGACACCGGAAGCCTTCGATCCTCATTTCTCGATCTCGGTGGTCGGTCTTTCGAAATCGCGTGGTGCGGATAAAATGCGCGTAACTCCCTCGTTACATGTCAGATTGGGTAGATTTTTACTTCATTGGAAAGGCGAGTCAGTGCTCTTCGAAATCCTTCAGGAAGCGTCGCATTCCGAGGCCGTTTGGGCCTCCAAAAGTGGGACGAGAGTAAATGGTGCGGAATTTTCCCGACGTGCCCTGTTCCCAGAAAAACGCTCATAACTCCCTCACCGGAGGTCGGATCTGGACGATTTTTACGTCGTTGGAAAGCTTACTCGAGGAGCTTTCAAAACGGATGAGGACATTTCTGATTCTGAGGGCGTCTGGTGCCCCGAAAGGACACCGGAAGCCTTCGATCCTCGTTTCTCGATCTCGGTGGTCGGTCTTTCGAAATCGCGTGGTGCGGATAAAATGCGCGTAACTCCCTCGTTACATGTCAGATTGGGTCGATTTTTACTTCATTGGAAAGGCGAGTCAGTGCTCTTCGAAATCCTTCAGGAAGCGTCGCATTCCGAGGCCGTTTGGGCCTCCAAAAGTAGGGCGAGAGTAAATGGTGTGGAATTTTCCTTACGTGCCCTGTTCCCAGAAAAACGCTCATAACTCCCTCACCGGAGGTCGGATCTGGACAATTTTTACGTCGTTGGAAAGCTTACTCGAGGAGCTTTCAAAACGGATGAGGACATTTCTGATTCTGAGGCCTTCTGGTGCCCTGAAAGGACACCGGAATCCTTCGATCCTCGTTTCTCGATCTCGGTGGTCGGTCTTTCGAAATCGCGTGGTGCGGATAAAACGTGCGTAACTCCCTCGTTACATGTCGGATTGGGTCGATTTTTACTTCATTGGAAAGGCGAGTCAGTGCTCTTCGAAATCCTTCAGGAAGCGTCACATTCCGAGGCCGTTTGGGCCTCCAAAAGTGGGGCGAGAGTAAATGGTGCGGAATTTTCCTGACGTGCCCTGTTCCCAGAAAAACGCTCATAACTCCCTCACCGGAGGTCGGATCTGGACGATTTTTACGTCGTTGGAAAGCTTACTCGAGGAGCTTTCAAAACGGATCAGGACATTTCTGATTCTGAGGCTGTCTGGTACCCTGAAAGGACACCAGAAACCTTCGATCCTCGTTTCTCGATCTCGGTGGTCGGTCTTTCGAAATCGCGTGGTGCGGATAAAATGCGCGTAACTCCCTCGTTACATGTCGGATTGGGTCGATTTTTACTTCATTGGAAAGGCGAGTCAGTGCTCTTCGAAATCCTTAAGGAAGCGTCGCATTCCGAGGCCGTTTGGGCCTCCAAAAGTGAGACGAGAGTAAATGGTACGGAATTTTTCCGACGTGCCCTGTTCCCAGAAAAACGCTCATAACTCCCTCACCGGAGGTCGGATCTGGACGATTTTTACGTCGTTGGAAAGCTTACTCGAGGAGCTTTCAAAACGGATGAGGACATTTCTGATTCTGAGGCCTTCTGGTGCCCTGAAAGGACACCGGAAGCCTTCGATCCTCGTTTCTCGATCTCGGTGGTCGGTCTTTCGAAATCGCGTGGTGCGGATAAAACGCGCGTAACTCCCTCGTTACATGTCGGATTGGGTCGATTTTTACTTCATTGGAAAGGCGAGTCAGTGCTCTTCGAAATCCTTCAGGAAGCGTCGCATTCCGAGGCCGTTTGGGCCGACAAAAGTGGGGCGAGAGTAAATGGTACGGAATTTTCCCGACGTGCCCTGTTCCCAGAAAAATGCTCATAACTCCCTCACTGGAGGTCGGATCTGGACGATTTTTACGTCTTTGGAAATCTTACTCGAGGAGCTTTCAAAACGGATGAGGACATTTCTGATTCCGAGGCCGTCTGGTGCCCTGAAAGGACACCGAAACCCTTCGATCCTCGTTTCTCGATCTCGGTGGTCGGTCTTTCAAAATCGCGTGGTGCGGATAAAACGCGCGTAACTCCCTCGTTACATGTCGGATTGGGTCGATTTTTACTTCATTGGAAAGGCGAGTCAGTGCTCTTCGAAATCCTTCAGGAAGCGTCGCATTCTGAGGCCGTTTGGGCCTCCAAAAGTGGGGCGAGAGTAAATGGTGCGGAATTTTCCCGACGTGCCCTGTTCCCAGGAAAATGCTCATAACTCCCTCAACGGAGGTCGGATCTGGACGATTTTTACGTCGTTGGAAAGATTACTCGAGGAGCTTTCAAAACGGATCAGGACATTTCTGATTCTGAGGCCGTCTGGTGCCCTGAAAGGGCACCGGAAGCCTTCGATCCTCATTTCTCGATCTCGGTGGTCGGTCTTTCGAAATCACGTGGTGCGGATAAAACGCGCGTAACTCCCTCGTTACATGTCGGATTGGCTCGATTTTTACTTCATTGGAAAGGCGAGTCAGTGCTCTTCGAAATCCTTCAGGAAGCGTCGCATTCCGAGGCCGTTTGGGCCTCCAAAAGTGGGACGAGAGTAAATGGTGCGGAATTTTCCCGACGTGCCCTGTTCCCAGAAAAACGCTCATAACTCCCTCACCGGAGGTCGGATCTGGACGATTTTTACGTCGTTGGAAAGCTTACTCGAGGAGATTTCAAAACGGATGAGGACATTTCTGATTCTGAGGCCTTCTGGTGCCCTGAAAGGACACCGGAAGCCTTCGATCCTCGTTTCTCGATCTCGGTGGTCGGTCTTTCGAAATCGCGTGGTGCGGATAAAACGCGCGTAACTCCCTCGTTACATGTCGGATTGGGTCGATTTTTACTTCATTGGAAAGGCGAGTCAGTGCTCTTCGAAATCCTTCAGGAAGCGTCGCATTCCGAGGCCGTTTGGGCCTCCAAAAGTGGGGCGAGAGTAAATGGTGTGGAATTTTCCCGACGTGCCCTGTTCCCAGAAAAATGCTCATAACTCCCTCACCGGAGGTCGGATCTGGACGATTTTTACGTCGTTGGAAAGCTTACTCGAGGATCTTTCAAAACGGATCAGGACATTTCTGATTCCGAGGCCGTCTGGTGCCCCGAAAGGACACCGGAAGCCTTCGATCCTCATTTCTCGATCTCGGTGGTCGGTCTTTCGAAATCGCGTGGTGCGGATAAAATGCGCGTAACTCCCTCGTTACATGTCAGATTGGGTAGATTTTTACTTCATTGGAAAGGCGAGTCAGTGCTCTTCGAAATCCTTCAGGAAGCGTCGCATTCCGAGGCCGTTTGGGCCTCCAAAAGTGGGACGAGAGTAAATGGTGTGGAATTTTCCCGACGTGCCCTGTTCCCAGAAAAACGCTCATAACTCGCTCACCGGAGGTCGGATCTGGACGATTTTTACGTCGTTGGAAAGCTTACTCGAGGAGCTTTCAAAACGGATCAGGACATTTTAGATTCCGAGTCCGTCTGGTGCCCCGAAAGGACACCGGAAGCCTTCGATCCTCGTTTCTCGATCTCGGTGGTCGGTCTTTCGAAATCGCGTGGTGCGGATAAAACGCGCGTAACTCCCTCGTTACATGTCGGATTGGCTCGATTTTTACTTCATTGGAAAGGCGAGTCAGTGCTCTTCGAAATTCTTCAGGAAGCGTCGTATTCCGAGGCCGTTTGGGCCTCCAAAAGTGGGACGAGAGTAAATGGTGCGGAATTTTCCCGACGTGCCCTGTTCCCAGAAAAATGCTCATAACTCCCTCACCGGAGGTCGGATCTGGACGATTTTTACGTCGTTGGAAAGCTTACTCGAGGAGCTTTCAAAACGGATCAGGACATTTCTGATTCCGAGACCGTCTCATGCCCTGAAAGGACACCGAAAGCCTTCGATCCTCGTTTCTCGATCTCATTGGTCGGTCTTTCGAAATCGCGTGGTGCGGATAAAATGCGCGTAACTCCCTCGTTACATGTCGGATTGGGTCGATTTTTACTTCATTGGAAAGGCGAGTCAGTGCTCTTCGAAATCCTTCAGGAAGCGTCGCATTCCGAGGCCGTTTGGGCCTCCAAAAGTAGGGCGAGAGTAAATGGTGTGGAATTTTCCTTACGTGCCCTGTTCCCAGAAAAACGCTCATAACTCCCTCACCGGAGGTCGGATCTGGACAATTTTTACGTCGTTGGAAAGCTTACTCGAGGAGCTTTCAAAACGGATGAGGACATTTCTGATTCTGAGGCCTTCTGGTGCCCTGAAAGGACACCGGAAGCCTTCGATCCTCGTTTCTCGATCTCGGTGGTCGGTCTTTCGAAATCGCGTGGTGCGGATAAAACGCGCGTAACTCCCTCGTTACATGTCGGATTGGGTCGATTTTTACTTCATTGGAAAGGCGAGTCAGTGCTCTTCGAAATCCTTCAGGAAGCGTCGCATTCCGAGGCCGTTTGGGCCTCCAAAAGTGGGGCGAGAGTAAATGGTGTGGAATTTTCCCGACGTGCCCTGTTCCCAGAAAAACGCTCATAACTCCCTCATCGGAGGTCGGATCTGGACAATTTTTACGTCGTTGGAAAGCTTACTCGAGGAGCTTTCAAAACGGATGAGGACATTTCTGATTCTGAGGCCTTCTGGTGCCCTGAAAGGACACCGGAATCCTTCGATCCTCGTTTCTCGATCTCGGTGGTCGGTCTTTCGAAATCGCGTGGTGCGGATAAAACGTGCGTAACTCCCTCGTTACATGTCGGATTGGGTCGATTTTTACTTCATTGGAAAGGCGAGTCAGTGCTCTTCGAAATCCTTCAGGAAGCGTCGCATTCCGAGGCCGTTTGGGCCTCCAAAAGTGGGGCGAGAGTAAATGGTGTGGAATTTTCCCGACGTGCCCTGTTCCCAGAAAAATGCTCATAACTCCCTCACCGGAGGTCGGATCTGGACGATTTTTACGTCGTTGGAAAGCTTACTCGAGGAGCTTTCAAAACGGATCAGGACATTTCTGATTCTGAGGTCGTATGGTGCCCCGAAAGGACACCGGAAGGCTTCGATCCTTGTTTCTCGATCTCGGTGGTCGGTCTTTCGAAATCGCGTGGTGCGGATAAAACGCGCGTAACTCCCTCGTTACATGTCGGATTGGGTCGATTTTTACTTCATTGGAAAGGCGAGTCAGTGCTCTTCGAAATCCTTCAGGAAGCGTCGCATTCCGAGGCCGTTTGGGCCTCCAAAAGTGGGGCGAGAGTAAATGGTACGGAATTTTCCCGACGTGCCCTGTTCCCAGAAAAATGCTCATAACTCCCTCACTGGAGGTCGGATCTGGACGATTTTTACGTCTTTGGAAATCTTACTCGAGGAGCTTTCAAAACGGATGAGGACATTTCTGATTCCGAGGCCGTCTGGTGCCCTGAAAGGACACCGAAACCCTTCGATCCTCGTTTCTCGATCTCGGTGGTCGGTCTTTCAAAATCGCGTGGTGCGGATAAAACGCGCGTAACTCCCTCGTTACATGTCGGATTGGGTCGATTTTTACTTCATTGGAAAGGCGAGTCAGTGCTCTTCGAAATCCTTCAGGAAGCGTCGCATTCTGAGGCCGTTTGGGCCTCTAAAAGTGGGGCGAGAGTAAATGGTGCGGAATTTTCCCGACGTGCCCTGTTCCCAGGAAAATGCTCATAACTCCCTCAACGGAGGTCGGATCTGGACGATTTTTACGTCGTTGGAAAGATTACTCGAGGAGCTTTCAAAACGGATCAGGACATTTCTGATTCTAAGGCCGTCTGGTGCCCTGAAAGGGCACCGGAAGCCTTCGATCCTCATTTCTAGATCTCGGTGGTCGGTCTTTCGAAATCACGTGGTGCGGATAAAACGCGCGTAACTCCCTCGTTACATGTCGGATTGGCTCGATTTTTACTTCATTGGAAAGGCGAGTCAGTGCTCTTCGAAATCCTTCAGGAAGCGTCGCATTCCGAGGCCGTTTGGGCCTCCAAAAGTGGGACGAGAGTAAATGGTGCGGAATTTTCCCGACGTGCCCTGTTCCCAGAAAAACGCTCATAACTCGCTCACCGGAGGTCGGATCTGGACGATTTTTACGTCGTTGGAAAGCTTACTCGAGGAGCTTTCAAAACGGATCAGGACATTTTAGATTCCGAGTCCGTCTGATGCCCCGAAAGGACACCGGAAGCCTTCGATCCTCGTTTCTCGATCTCGGTGGTCGGTCTTTCGAAATCGCGTGGTGCGGATAAAACGCGCGTAACTCCCTCGTTACATGTCGGATTGGCTCGATTTTTACTTCATTGGAAAGGCGAGTCAGTGCTCTTCGAAATTCTTCAGGAAGCGTCGTATTCCGAGGCCGTTTGGGCCTCCAAAAGTGGGACGAGAGTAAATGGTGCGGAATTTTCCCGACGTGCCCTGTTCCCAGAAAAATGCTCATAACTCCCTCACCGGAGGTCGGATCTGGACGATTTTTACGTCGTTGGAAAGCTTACTCGAGGAGCTTTCAAAACGGATCAGGACATTTCTGATTCCGAGACCGTCTCATGCCCTGAAAGGACACCGGAAGCCTTCGATCCTCGTTTCTCGATCTCATTGGTCGGTCTTTCGAAATCGCGTGGTGCGGATAAAATGCGCGTAACTCCCTCGTTACATGTCGGATTGGGTCGATTTTTACTTCATTGGAAAGGCGAGTCAGTGCTCTTCGAAATCCTTCAGGAAGTGTCGCATTCCGAGGCCGTTTGGGCCTCCAAAAGTAGGGCGAGAGTAAATGGTGTGGAATTTTCCTTACGTGCCCTGTTCCCAGAAAAACGCTCATAACTCCCTCACCGGAGGTCGGATCTGGACAATTTTTACGTCGTTGGAAAGCTTACTCGAGGAGCTTTCAAAACGGATGAGGACATTTCTGATTCTGAGGCCTTCTGGTGCCCTGAAAGGACACCGGAAGCCTTCGATCCTCGTTTCTCGATCTCGGTGGTCGGTCTTTCGAAATCGCGTGGTGCGGATAAAACGCGCGTAACTCCCTCGTTACATGTCGGATTGGGTCGATTTTTACTTCATTGGAAAGGCGAGTCAGTGCTCTTCGAAATCCTTCAGGAAGCGTCGCATTCCGAGGCCGTTTGGGCCTCCAAAAGTGGGGCGAGAGTAAATGGTGCGGAATTTTCCCGACGTGCCCTGTTCCCAGAAAAACGCTCATAACTCCCTCACCGGAGGTCGGATCTGGACAATTTTTACGTCGTTGGAAAGCTTACTCGAGGAGCTTTCAAAACGGATGAGGACATTTCTGATTCTGAGGCCTTCTGGTGCCCTGAAAGGACACCGGAATCCTTCGATCCTCGTTTCTCGATCTCGGTGGTCGGTCTTTCGAAATCGCGTGGTGCGGATAAAACGTGCGTAACTCCCTCGTTACATGTCGGATTGGGTCGATTTTTACTTCATTGGAAAGGCGAGTCAGTGCTCTTCGAAATCCTTTAAGAAGCGTCACATTCCGAGGCCGTTTGGGCCTCCAAAAGTGGGGCGAGAGTAAATGGTACGGAATTTTCCTGACGTGCCCTGTTCCCAGAAAAACGCTCATAACTCCCTCACCGGAGGTCGGATCTGGACAATTTTTACGTCGTTGGAAAGCTTACTCGAGGAGCTTTCAAAACGGATGAGGACATTTCTGATTCTGAGGCCTTCTGGTGCCCTGAAAGGACACCGGAATCCTTCGATCCTCGTTTCTCGATCTCGGTGGTCGGTCTTTCGAAATCGCGTGGTGCGGATAAAACGTGCGTAACTCCCTCGTTACATGTCGGATTGGGTCGATTTTTACTTCATTGGAAAGGCGAGTCAGTGCTCTTCGAAATCCTTCAGGAAGCGTCACATTCTGAGGCCGTTTGGGCCTCCAAAAGTGGGGCGAGAGTAAATGGTGCGGAATTTTCCTGACGTGCCCTGTTCCCAGAAAAACGCTCATAACTCCCTCACCGGAGGTCGGATCTGGACGATTTTTACGTCGTTGGAAAGCTTACTCGAGGAGCTTTCAAAACGGATCAGGACATTTCTGATTCTGAGGCTGTCTGGTGCCCCGAAAGGACACCAGAAACCTTCGATCCTCGTTTCTCGATCTCGGTGGTCGGTCTTTCGAAATCGCGTGGTGCGGATAAAATGCGCGTAACTCCCTCGTTACATGTCGGATTGGGTCGATTTTTACTTCATTGGAAAGGCGAGTCAGTGCTCTTCGAAATCCTTCAGGAAGCGTCGCATTCCGAGGCCGTTTGGGCCTCCAAAAGTGGGACGAGAGTAAATGGTACGGAATTTTTCCGACGTGCCCTGTTCCCAGAAAAACGCTCATAACTCCCTCACCGGAGGTCGGATCTGGACGATTTTTACGTCGTTGGAAAGCTTACTCAAGGAGATTTCAAAACGGATGAGGACATTTCTGATTCTGAGGCCTTCTGGTGCCCTGAAAGGACACCGGAAGCCTTCGATCCTCGTTTCTCGATCTCGGTGGTCGGTCTTTCGAAATCGCGTGGTGCGGATAAAACGCGCGTAACTCCCTCGTTACATGTCGGATTGGGTCGATTTTTACTTCATTGGAAAGGCGAGTCAGTGCTCTTCGAAATCCTTCAGGAAGCGTCACATTCCGAGGCCGTTTGGGCCTCCAAAAGTGGGACGAGAGTAAATGGTGCGGAATTTTCCCGACGTGCCCTGTTCCCAGAAAAATGCTCATAACTCCCTCACCGGAGGTCGGATCTGGACGATTTTTACGTCGTTGGAAAGCTTACTCGAGGAGCTTTCAAAACGGATCAGGACATTTCTGATTCCGAGACCGTCTCCTGCCCTGAAAGGACACCGGAAGCCTTCGATCCTCGTTTCTCGATCTCATTGGTCGGTCTTTCGAAATCGCGTGGTGCGGATAAAATGCGCGTAACTCCCTCGTTACATGTCAGATTGGGTAGATTTTTACTTCATTGGAAAGGCGAGTCAGTGCTCTTCGAAATCCTTCAGGAAGCGTCGCATTCCGAGGCCGTTTGGGCCTCCAAAAGTGGGACGAGAGTAAATGGTGCGGAATTTTCCCGACGTGCCCTGTTCCCAGAAAAACGCTCATAACTCCCTCACCGGAGGTCGGATCTGGACGATTTTTACGTCGTTGGAAAGCTTACTCGAGGAGCTTTCAAAACGGATCAGGACATTTCTGATTCTGAGGCTGTCTGGTGCATCGAAAGGACACCGGAAGCCTTCGATCCTCGTTTCTCGATCTCGGTGGTCGGTCTTTCGAAATCGCGTGGTGCGGATAAAACGCGCGTAACTCCCTCGTTACATGTCGGATTGGGTCGATTTTTACTTCATTGGAAAGCCGAGTCAGTGCTCTTCGAAATCCTTCAGGAAGCGTCGCATTCCGAGGCCGTTTGGGCCTCCAAAAGTGGGGCGAGAGTAAATGGTACGGAATTTTCCCGACGTGCCCTGTTCCCAGAAAAATGCTCATAACTCCCTCACTGGAGGTCGGATCTGGACGATTTTTACGTCTTTGGAAATCTTACTCGAGGAGCTTTCAAAACGGATGAGGACATTTCTGATTCCGAGGCCGTCTGGTGCCCTGAAAGGACACCGAAACCCTTCGATCCTCGTTTCTCGATCTCGGTGGTCGGTCTTTCAAAATCGCGTGGTGCGGATAAAACGCGCGTAACTCCCTCGTTACATGTCGGATTGGGTCGATTTTTACTTCATTGGAAAGGCGAGTCAGTGCTCTTCGAAATCCTTCAGGAAGCGTCGCATTCTGAGGCCGTTTGGGCCTCCAAAAGTGGGGCGAGAGTAAATGGTGCGGAATTTTCCCGACGTGCCCTGTTCCCAGGAAAATGCTCATAACTCCCTCAACGGAGGTCGGATCTGGACGATTTTTACGTCGTTGGAAAGATTACTCGAGGAGCTTTCAAAACGGATCAGGACATTTCTGATTCTGAGGCCGTCTGGTGCCCTGAAAGGGCACCGGAAGCCTTCGATCCTCATTTCTCGATCTCGGTGGTCGGTCTTTCGAAATCACGTGGTGCGGATAAAACGCGCGTAACTCCCTCGTTACATGTCGGATTGGCTCGATTTTTACTTCATTGGAAAGGCGAGTCAGTGCTCTTCGAAATCCTTCAGGAAGCGTCGCATTCCGAGGCCGTTTGGGCCTCCAAAAGTGGGACGAGAGTAAATGGTGCGGAATTTTTCCGACGTGCCCTGTTCCCAGAAAAACGCTCATAACTCGCTCACCGGAGGTCGGATCTGGACGATTTTTACGTCGTTGGAAAGCTTACTCGAGGAGCTTTCAAAACGGATCAGGACATTTTAGATTCCGAGTCCGTATGGTGCCCCGAAAGGACACCGGAAGCCTTCGATCCTCGTTTCTCGATCTCGGTGGTCGGTCTTTCGAAATCGCGTGGTGCGGATAAAACGCGCGTAACTCCCTCGTTACATGTCGGATTGGCTCGATTTTTACTTCATTGGAAAGGCGAGTCAGTGCTCTTCGAAATTCTTCAGGAAGCGTCGTATTCCGAGGCCGTTTGGGCCTCCAAAAGTGGGACGAGAGTAAATGGTGCGGAATTTTCCCGACGTGCCCTGTTCCCAGAAAAATGCTCATAACTCCCTCACCGGAGGTCGGATCTGGACGATTTTTACGTCGTTGGAAAGCTTACTCGAGGAGCTTTCAAAACGGATCAGGACATTTCTGATTCCGAGACCGTCTCATGCCCTGAAAGGACACCGGAAGCCTTCGATCCTCGTTTCTCGATCTCATTGGTCGGTCTTTCGAAATCGCGTGGTGCGGATAAAATGCGCGTAACTCCCTCGTTACATGTCGGATTGGGTCGATTTTTACTTCATTGGAAAGGCGAGTCAGTGCTCTTCGAAATCCTTCAGGAAGTGTCGCATTCCGAGGCCGTTTGGGCCTCCAAAAGTAGGGCGAGAGTAAATGGTGTGGAATTTTCCTTACGTGCCCTGTTCCCAGAAAAACGCTCATAACTCCCTCACCGGAGGTCGGATCTGGACAATTTTTACGTCGTTGGAAAGCTTACTCGAGGAGCTTTCAAAACGGATGAGGACATTTCTGATTCTGAGGCCTTCTGGTGCCCTGAAAGGACACCGGAAGCCTTCGATCCTCGTTTCTCGATCTCGGTGGTCGGTCTTTCGAAATCGCGTGGTGCGGATAAAACGCGCGTAACTCCCTCGTTACATGTCGGATTGGGTCGATTTTTACTTCATTGGAAAGGCGAGTCAGTGCTCTTCGAAATCCTTCAGGAAGCGTCGCATTCCGAGGCCGTTTGGGCCTCCAAAAGTGGGGCGAGAGTAAATGGTGCGGAATTTTCCCGACGTGCCCTGTTCCCAGAAAAACGCTCATAACTCCCTCACCGGAGGTCGGATCTGGACAATTTTTACGTCGTTGGAAAGCTTACTCGAGGAGCTTTCAAAACGGATGAGGACATTTCTGATTCTGAGGCCTTCTGGTGCCCTGAAAGGACACCGGAATCCTTCGATCCTCGTTTCTCGATCTCGGTGGTCGGTCTTTCGAAATCGCGTGGTGCGGATAAAACGTGCGTAACTCCCTCGTTACATGTCGGATTGGGTCGATTTTTACTTCATTGGAAAGGCGAGTCAGTGCTCTTCGAAATCCTTTAAGAAGCGTCACATTCCGAGGCCGTTTGGGCCTCCAAAAGTGGGGCGAGAGTAAATGGTACGGAATTTTCCTGACGTGCCCTGTTCCCAGAAAAACGCTCATAACTCCCTCACCGGAGGTCGGATCTGGACAATTTTTACGTCGTTGGAAAGCTTACTCGAGGAGCTTTCAAAACGGATGAGGACATTTCTGATTCTGAGGCCTTCTGGTGCCCTGAAAGGACACCGGAATCCTTCGATCCTCGTTTCTCGATCTCGGTGGTCGGTCTTTCGAAATCGCGTGGTGCGGATAAAACGTGCGTAACTCCCTCGTTACATGTCGGATTGGGTCGATTTTTACTTCATTGGAAAGGCGAGTCAGTGCTCTTCGAAATCCTTCAGGAAGCGTCACATTCTGAGGCCGTTTGGGCCTCCAAAAGTGGGGCGAGAGTAAATGGTGCGGAATTTTCCTGACGTGCCCTGTTCCCAGAAAAACGCTCATAACTCCCTCACCGGAGGTCGGATCTGGACGATTTTTACGTCGTTGGAAAGCTTACTCGAGGAGCTTTCAAAACGGATCAGGACATTTCTGATTCTGAGGCTGTCTGGTGCCCCGAAAGGACACCAGAAACCTTCGATCCTCGTTTCTCGATCTCGGTGGTCGGTCTTTCGAAATCGCGTGGTGCGGATAAAATGCGCGTAACTCCCTCGTTACATGTCGGATTGGGTCGATTTTTACTTCATTGGAAAGGCGAGTCAGTGCTCTTCGAAATCCTTCAGGAAGCGTCGCATTCCGAGGCCGTTTGGGCCTCCAAAAGTGGGACGAGAGTAAATGGTACGGAATTTTTCCGACGTGCCCTGTTCCCAGAAAAACGCTCATAACTCCCTCACCGGAGGTCGGATCTGGACGATTTTTACGTCGTTGGAAAGCTTACTCAAGGAGATTTCAAAACGGATGAGGACATTTCTGATTCTGAGGCCTTCTGGTGCCCTGAAAGGACACCGGAAGCCTTCGATCCTCGTTTCTCGATCTCGGTGGTCGGTCTTTCGAAATCGCGTGGTGCGGATAAAACGCGCGTAACTCCCTCGTTACATGTCGGATTGGGTCGATTTTTACTTCATTGGAAAGGCGAGTCAGTGCTCTTCGAAATCCTTCAGGAAGCGTCACATTCCGAGGCCGTTTGGGCCTCCAAAAGTGGGACGAGAGTAAATGGTGCGGAATTTTCCCGACGTGCCCTGTTCCCAGAAAAATGCTCATAACTCCCTCACCGGAGGTCGGATCTGGACGATTTTTACGTCGTTGGAAAGCTTACTCGAGGAGCTTTCAAAACGGATCAGGACATTTCTGATTCCGAGACCGTCTCCTGCCCTGAAAGGACACCGGAAGCCTTCGATCCTCGTTTCTCGATCTCATTGGTCGGTCTTTCGAAATCGCGTGGTGCGGATAAAATGCGCGTAACTCCCTCGTTACATGTCAGATTGGGTAGATTTTTACTTCATTGGAAAGGCGAGTCAGTGCTCTTCGAAATCCTTCAGGAAGCGTCGCATTCCGAGGCCGTTTGGGCCTCCAAAAGTGGGACGAGAGTAAATGGTGCGGAATTTTCCCGACGTGCCCTGTTCCCAGAAAAACGCTCATAACTCCCTCACCGGAGGTCGGATCTGGACGATTTTTACGTCGTTGGAAAGCTTACTCGAGGAGCTTTCAAAACGGATCAGGACATTTCTGATTCTGAGGCTGTCTGGTGCATCGAAAGGACACCGGAAGCCTTCGATCCTCGTTTCTCGATCTCGGTGGTCGGTCTTTCGAAATCGCGTGGTGCGGATAAAACGCGCGTAACTCCCTCGTTACATGTCGGATTGGGTCGATTTTTACTTCATTGGAAAGCCGAGTCAGTGCTCTTCGAAATCCTTCAGGAAGCGTCGCATTCCGAGGCCGTTTGGGCCTCCAAAAGTGGGGCGAGAGTAAATGGTACGGAATTTTCCCGACGTGCCCTGTTCCCAGAAAAATGCTCATAACTCCCTCACTGGAGGTCGGATCTGGACGATTTTTACGTCTTTGGAAATCTTACTCGAGGAGCTTTCAAAACGGATGAGGACATTTCTGATTCCGAGGCCGTCTGGTGCCCTGAAAGGACACCGAAACCCTTCGATCCTCGTTTCTCGATCTCGGTGGTCGGTCTTTCAAAATCGCGTGGTGCGGATAAAACGCGCGTAACTCCCTCGTTACATGTCGGATTGGGTCGATTTTTACTTCATTGGAAAGGCGAGTCAGTGCTCTTCGAAATCCTTCAGGAAGCGTCGCATTCTGAGGCCGTTTGGGCCTCCAAAAGTGGGGCGAGAGTAAATGGTGCGGAATTTTCCCGACGTGCCCTGTTCCCAGGAAAATGCTCATAACTCCCTCAACGGAGGTCGGATCTGGACGATTTTTACGTCGTTGGAAAGATTACTCGAGGAGCTTTCAAAACGGATCAGGACATTTCTGATTCTGAGGCCGTCTGGTGCCCTGAAAGGGCACCGGAAGCCTTCGATCCTCATTTCTCGATCTCGGTGGTCGGTCTTTCGAAATCACGTGGTGCGGATAAAACGCGCGTAACTCCCTCGTTACATGTCGGATTGGCTCGATTTTTACTTCATTGGAAAGGCGAGTCAGTGCTCTTCGAAATCCTTCAGGAAGCGTCGCATTCCGAGGCCGTTTGGGCCTCCAAAAGTGGGACGAGAGTAAATGGTGCGGAATTTTTCCGACGTGCCCTGTTCCCAGAAAAACGCTCATAACTCGCTCACCGGAGGTCGGATCTGGACGATTTTTACGTCGTTGGAAAGCTTACTCGAGGAGCTTTCAAAACGGATCAGGACATTTTAGATTCCGAGTCCGTATGGTGCCCCGAAAGGACACCGGAAGCCTTCGATCCTCGTTTCTCGATCTCGGTGGTCGGTCTTTCGAAATCGCGTGGTGCGGATAAAACGCGCGTAACTCCCTCGTTACATGTCGGATTGGCTCGATTTTTACTTCATTGGAAAGACGAGTCAGTGCTCTTCGAAATTCTTCAGGAAGCGTCGTATTCCGAGGCCGTTTGGGCCTCCAAAAGTGGGACGAGAGTAAATGGTGCGAAATTTTCCCGACGTGCCCTGTTCCCAGAAAAATGCTCATAACTCCCTCACCGGAGGTCGGATCTGGACGATTTTTACGTCGTTGGAAAGCTTACTCGAGGAGCTTTCAAAACGGATCAGGACATTTCTGATTCCGAGACCGTCTCATGCCCTGAAAGGACACCGGAAGCCTTCGATCCTCGTTTCTCGATCTCATTGGTCGGTCTTTCGAAATCGCGTGGTGCGGATAAAATGCGCGTAACTCCCTCGTTACATGTCGGATTGGGTCGATTTTTACTTCATTGGAAAGGCGAGTCAGTGCTCTTCGAAATCCTTCAGGAAGCGTCGCATTCCGAGGCCGTTTGGGCCTCCAAAAGTAGGGCGAGAGTAAATGGTGTGGAATTTTCCTTACGTGCCCTGTTCCCAGAAAAATGCTCATAACTCCCTCACCGGAGGTCGGATCTGGACAATTTTTACGTCGTTGGAAAGCTTACTCGAGGAGCTTTCAAAACGGATGAGGACATTTCTGATTCTGAGGCCTTCTGGTGCCCTGAAAGGACACCGGAAGCCTTCGATCCTCGTTTCTCGATCTCGGTGGTCGGTCTTTCGAAATCGCGTGGTGCGGATAAAACGCGCGTAACTCCCTCGTTACATGTCGGATTGGGTCGATTTTTACTTCATTGGAAAGGCGAGTCAGTGCTCTTCGAAATCCTTCAGGAAGCGTCGCATTCCGAGGCCGTTTGGGCCTCCAAAAGTGGGGCGAGAGTAAATGGTGCGGAATTTTCCCGACGTGCCCTGTTCCCAGAAAAACGCTCATAACTCCCTCACCGGAGGTCGGATCTGGACAATTTTTACGTCGTTGGAAAGCTTACTCGAGGAGCTTTCAAAACGGATGAGGACATTTCTGATTCTGAGGCCTTCTGGTGCCCTGAAAGGACACCGGAATCCTTCGATCCTCGTTTCTCGATCTCGGTGGTCGGTCTTTCGAAATCGCGTGGTGCGGATAAAACGTGCGTAACTCCCTCGTTACATGTCGGATTGGGTCGATTTTTACTTCATTGGAAAGGCGAGTCAGTGCTCTTCGAAATCCTTTAGGAAGCGTCACATTCCGAGGCCGTTTGGGCCTCCAAAAGTGGGGCGAGAGTAAATGGTGCGGAATTTTCCTGACGTGCCCTGTTCCCAGAAAAACGCTCATAACTCCCTCACCGGAGGTCGGATCTGGACAATTTTTACGTCGTTGGAAAGCTTACTCGAGGAGCTTTCAAAACGGATGAGGACATTTCTGATTCTGAGGCCTTCTGGTGCCCTGAAAGGACACCGGAATCCTTCGATCCTCGTTTCTCGATCTCGGTGGTCGGTCTTTCGAAATCGCGTGGTGCGGATAAAACGTGCGTAACTCCCTCGTTACATGTCGGATTGGGTCGATTTTTACTTCATTGGAAAGGCGAGTCAGTGCTCTTCGAAATCCTTCAGGAAGCGTCACATTCCGAGGCCGTTTGGGCCTCCAAAAGTGGGGTGAGAGTAAATGGTGCGGAATTTTCCTGACGTGCCCTGTTCCCAGAAAAACGCTCATAACTCCCTCACCGGAGGTCGGATCTGGACGATTTTTACGTCGTTGGAAAGCTTACTCGAGGAGCTTTCAAAACGGATCAGGACATTTCTGATTCTGAGGCTGTCTGGTGCCCCGAAAGGACACCAGAAACCTTCGATCCTCGTTTCTCGATCTCGGTGGTCGGTCTTTCGAAATCGCGTGGTGCGGATAAAATGCGCGTAACTCCCTCGTTACATGTCGGATTGGGTCGATTTTTACTTCATTGGAAAGGCGAGTCAGTGCTCTTCGAAATCCTTCAGGAAGCGTCGCATTCCGAGGCCGTTTGGGCCTCCAAAAGTGGGACGAGAGTAAATGGTACGGAATTTTTCCGACGTGCCCTGTTCCCAGAAAAACGCTCATAACTCCCTCACCGGAGGTCGGATCTGGACGATTTTTACGTCGTTGGAAAGCTTACTCAAGGAGATTTCAAAACGGATGAGGACATTTCTGATTCTGAGGCCTTCTGGTGCCCTGAAAGGACACCGGAAGCCTTCGATCCTCGTTTCTCGATCTCGGTGGTCGGTCTTTCGAAATCGCGTGGTGCGGATAAAACGCGCGTAACTCCCTCGTTACATGTCGGATTGGGTCGATTTTTACTTCATTGGAAAGGCGAGTCAGTGCTCTTCGAAATCCTTCAGGAAGCGTCGCATTCCGAGGCCGTTTGGGCCTCCAAAAGTGGGGCGAGAGTAAATGGTGTGGAATTTTCCCGACGTGCCCTGTTCCCAGAAAAATGCTCATAACTCCCTCACCGGAGGTCGGATCTGGACGATTTTTACGTCGTTGGAAAGCTTACTCGAGGAGCTTTCAAAACGGATCAGGACATTTCTGATTCCGAGGCCGTCTGGTGCCCCGAAAGGACACCGGAATCCTTCGATCCTCATTTCTCGATCTCGGTGGTCGGTCTTTCGAAATCGCGTGGTGCGGATAAAATGCGCGTAACTCCCTCGTTACATGTCAGATTGGGTAGATTTTTACTTCATTGGAAAGGCGAGTCAGTGCTCTTCGAAATCCTTCAGGAAGCGTCGCATTCCGAGGCCGTTTGGGCCTCCAAAAGTGGGACGAGAGTAAATGGTGCGGAATTTTCCCGACGTGCCCTGTTCCCAGAAAAACGCTCATAACTCCCTCACCGGAGGTCGGATCTGGACGATTTTTACGTCGTTGGAAAGCTTACTCGAGGAGCTTTCAAAAAGGATCAGGACATTTCTGATTCTGAGGCTGTCTGGTGCATCGAAAGGACACCGGAAGCCTTCGATCCTCGTTTCTCGATCTCGGTGGTCGGTCTTTCGAAATCGCGTGGTGCGGATAAAACGCGCGTAACTCCCTCGTTACATGTCGGATTGGGTCGATTTTTACTTCATTGGAAAGGCGAGTCAGTGCTCTTCGAAATCCTTCAGGAAGCGTCGCATTCCGAGGCCGTTTGGGCCTCCAAAAGTGGGGCGAGAGTAAATGGTACGGAATTTTCCCGACGTGCCCTGTTCCCAGAAAAATGCTCATAACTCCCTCACTGGAGGTCGGATCTGGACGATTTTTACGTCTTTGGAAATCTTACTCGAGGAGCTTTCAAAACGGATGAGGACATTTCTGATTCCGAGGCCGTCTGGTGCCCTGAAAGGACACCGAAACCCTTCGATCCTCGTTTCTCGATCTCGGTGGTCGGTCTTTCAAAATCGCGTGGTGCGGATAAAACGCGCGTAACTCCCTCGTTACATGTCGGATTGGGTCGATTTTTACTTCATTGGAAAGGCGAGTCAGTGCTCTTCGAAATCCTTCAGGAAGCGTCGCATTCTGAGGCCGTTTGGGCCTCCAAAAGTGGGGCGAGAGTAAATGGTGCGGAATTTTCCCGACGTGCCCTGTTCCCAGGAAAATGCTCATAACTCCCTCAACGGAGGTCGGATCTGGACGATTTTTACGTCGTTGGAAAGATTACTCGAGGAGCTTTCAAAACGGATCAGGACATTTCTGATTCTGAGGCCGTCTGGTGCCCTGAAAGGGCACCGGAAGCCTTCGATCCTCATTTCTCGATCTCGGTGGTCGGTCTTTCGAAATCACGTGGTGCGGATAAAACGCGCGTAACTCCCTCGTTACATGTCGGATTGGCTCGATTTTTACTTCATTGGAAAGGCGAGTCAGTGCTCTTCGAAATCCTTCAGGAAGCGTCGCATTCCGAGGCCGTTTGGGCCTCCAAAAGTGGGACGAGAGTAAATGGTGCGGAATTTTCCCGACGTGCCCTGTTCCCAGAAAAACGCTCATAACTCCCTCACCGGAGGTCGGATCTGGACGATTTTTACGTCGTTGGAAAGCTTACTCGAGGAGCTTTCAAAACGGATCAGGACATTTTAGATTCCGAGTCCGTCTGGTGCCCCGAAAGGACACCGGAAGCCTTCGATCCTCGTTTCTCGATCTCGGTGGTCGGTCTTTCGAAATCGCGTGGTGCGGATAAAACGCGCGTAACTCCCTCGTTACATGTCGGATTGGCTCGATTTTTACTTCATTGGAAAGGCGAGTCAGTGCTCTTCGAAATTCTTCAGGAAGCGTCGTATTCCGAGGCCGTTTGGGCCTCCAAAAGTGGGACGAGAGTAAATGGTGCGGAATTTTCCCGACGTGCCCTGTTCCCAGAAAAATGCTCATAACTCCCTCACCGGAGGTCGGATCTGGACGATTTTTACGTCGTTGGAAAGCTTACTCGAGGAGCTTTCAAAACGGATCAGGACATTTCTGATTCCGAGACCGTCTCATGCCCTGAAAGGACACCGGAAGCCTTCGATCCTCGTTTCTCGATCTCATTGGTCGGTCTTTCGAAATCGCGTGGTGCGGATAAAATGCGCGTAACTCCCTCGTTACATGTCGGATTGGGTCGATTTTTACTTCATTGGAAAAGCGAGTCAGTGCTCTTCGAAATCCTTCAGGAAGCGTCGCATTCCGAGGCCGTTTGGGCCTCCAAAAGTAGGGCGAGAGTAAATGGTGTGGAATTTTCCTTACGTGCCCTGTTCCCAGAAAAATGCTCATAACTCCCTCACCGGAGGTCGGATCTGGACAATTTTTACGTCGTTGGAAAGCTTACTCGAGGAGCTTTCAAAACGGATGAGGACATTTCTGATTCTGAAGCCTTCTGGTGCCCTGAAAGGACACCGGAAGCCTTCGATCCTCGTTTCTCGATCTCGGTGGTCGGTCTTTCGAAATCGCGTGGTGCGGATAAAACACGCGTAACTCCCTCGTTACATGTCGGATTGGGTCGATTTTTACTTCATTGGAAAGGCGAGTCAGTGCTCTTCGAAATCCTTCAGGAAGCGTCGCATTCCGAGGCCGTTTGGGCCTCCAAAAGTGGGGCGAGAGTAAATGGTGCGGAATTTTCCCGACGTGCCCTGTTCCCAGAAAAACGCTCATAACTCCCTCACCGGAGGTCGGATCTGGACAATTTTTACGTCGTTGGAAAGCTTACTCGAGGAGCTTTCAAAACGGATCAGGACATTTCTGATTCTGAGGCCTTCTGGTGCCCTGAAAGGACACCGGAATCCTTCGATCCTCGTTTCTCGATCTCGGTGGTCGGTCTTTCGAAATCGCGTGGTGCGGATAAAACGTGCGTAACTCCCTCGTTACATGTCGGATTGGGTCGATTTTTACTTCATTGGAAAGGCGAGTCAGTGCTCTTCGAAATCCTTCAGGAAGCGTCACATTCCGAGGCCGTTTGGGCCTCCAAAAGTGGGGCGAGAGTAAATGGTGCGGAATTTTCCTGACGTGCCCTGTTCCCAGAAAAACGCTCATAACTCCCTCACCGGAGGTCGGATCTGGACAATTTTTACGTCGTTGGAAAGCTTACTCGAGGAGCTTTCAAAACGGATGAGGACATTTCTGATTCTAAGGTCGTCTGGTGCCCCGAAAGGACACCGGAAGCCTTCGATCCTCGTTTCTCGATCTCGGTGGTCGGTCTTTCGAAATCGCGTGGTGCGGATAAAACGTGCGTAACTATCTCGTTACATGTCCGATTGGGTCGATTTTTACTTCATTGGAAAGGCGAGTCAGTGCTCTTTGAAATCCTTCTGGAAGCGTCGTATTCCGAGGCCGTTTGGGCCTCCAAAAGTAGGGCGAGAGTAAATGGTGTGGAATTTTCCTAACGTGCCCTGTTCCCAGAAAAACGCTCATAACTCCCTCACCGGAGGTCGGATCTGGACAATTTTTACGTCGTTGGAAAGCTTACTCGAGGAGCTTTCAAAACGGATGAGGACATTTCTGATTCTGAGGCCTTCTGGTGCCCTGAAAGGACACCGGAATCCTTCGATCCTCGTTTCTCGATCTCGGTGGTCGGTCTTTCGAAATCGCGTGGTGCGGATAAAACGTGCGTAACTCCCTCGTTACATGTCGGATTGGGTCGATTTTTACTTCATTGGAAAGGCGAGTCAGTGCTCTTCGAAATCCTTCAGGAAGCGTCCCATTCCGAGGCCGTTTGGGCCTCCAAAAGTGGGGCGAGAGTAAATGGTGCGGAATTTTCCTGACGTGCCCTGTTCCCAGAAAAACGCTCATAACTCCCTCACCGGAGGTCGGATCTGGACGATTTTTACGTCGTTGGAAAGCTTACTCGAGGAGCTTTCAAAACGGATCAGGACATTTCTGATTCTGAGGCTGTCTGGTGCCCCGAAAGGACACCAGAAACCTTCGATCCTCGTTTCTCGATCTCAGTGGTCGGTCTTTCGAAATCGCGTGGTGCGGATAAAATGCGCGTAACTCCCTCGTTACATGTCGGATTGGGTCGATTTTTACTTCATTGGAAAGGCGAGTCAGTGCTCTTCGAAATCCTTCAGGAAGCGTCGCATTCCGAGGCCGTTTGGGCCTCCAAAAGTGGGACGAGAGTAAATGGTACGGAATTTTTCCGACGTGCCCTGTTCCCAGAAAAACGCTCATAACTCCCTCACCGGAGGTCGGATCTGGACGATTTTTACGTCGTTGGAAAGCTTACTCGAGGAGATTTCAAAACGGATGAGGACATTTCTGATTCTGAGGCCTTCTGGTGCCCTGAAAGGACACCGGAAGCCTTCGATCCTCGTTTCTCGATCTCGGTGGTCGGTCTTTCGAAATCGCGTGGTGCGGATAAAACGCGCGTAACTCCCTCGTTACATGTCGGATTGGGTCGATTTTTACTTCATTGGAAAGGCGAGTCAGTGCTCTTCGAAATCCTTCAGGAAGCGTCGCATTCCGAGGCCGTTTGGGCCTCCAAAAGTGGGGCGAGAGTAAATGGTGTGGAATTTTCCCGACGTGCCCTGTTCCCAGAAAAATGCTCATAACTCCCTCACCGGAGGTCGGATCTGGACGATTTTTACGTCGTTGGAAAGCTTACTCGAGGAGCTTTCAAAACGGATCAGGACATTTCTGATTCTGAGGTCGTATGGTGCCCCGAAAGGACACCGGAAGGCTTCGATCCTCGTTTCTCGATCTCGGTGGTCGGTCTTTCGAAATCGCGTGGTGCGGATAAAACGCGCGTAACTCCCTCGTTACATGTCGGATTGGCTCGATTTTTACTTCATTGGAAAGGCGAGTCAGTGCTCTTCGAAATCCTTCAGGAAGCGTCGCATTCCGAGGCCGTTTGGGCCTCCAAAAGTGGGCGAGAGTAAATGGTGCGGAATTTTCCCGACGTGCCCTGTTCCCAGAAAAACGCTCATAACTCCCTCACCGGAGGTCGGATCTGGACGATTTTTACGTCGTTGGAAAGATTACTCGAGGAGCTTTCAAAACGGATCAGGACATTTCTGATTCTGAGGCCGTATGGTGCCCTGAAAGGGCACCGGAAGCCTTCGATCCTCCTTTCTCGATCTCGGTGGTCGGTCTTTCGAAATCACGTGGTGCGGATAAAACGCGCGTAACTCCCTCGTTACATGTCGGATTGGCTCGATTTTTACTTCATTGGAAAGGCGAGTCAGTGCTCTTCGAAATCCTTCAGGAAGCGTCGCATTCCGAGGCCGTTTGGGCCTCCAAAAGTGGGACGAGAGTAAATGGTGCGGAATTTTCCCGACGTGCCCTGTTCCCAGAAAAACGCTCATAACTCCCTCACCGGAGGTCGGATCTGGACGATTTTTACGTCGTTGGAAAGCTTACTCGAGGAGCTTTCAAAACGGATCAGGACATTTTAGATTCCGAGTCCGTCTGGTGCCCCGAAAGGACACCGGAAGCCTTCGATCCTCGTTTCTCGATCTCGGTGGTGGGTCTTTCGAAATCGCGTGGTGCGGATAAAACGCGCGTAACTCCCTCGTTACATGTCGGATTGGCTCGATTTTTACTTCATTGGAAAGGCGAGTCAGTGCTCTTCGAAATCCTTCAGGAAGCGTCGCATTCCGAGGCCGTTTGGGCCTCCAAAAGTGGGGCGAGAGTAAATGGTGCGGAATTTTCCCGACGTGCCCTGTTCCCAGAAAAACGCTCATAACTCCCTCACCGGAGGTCGGATCTGGACAATTTTTACGTCGTTGGAAAGCTTACTCGAGGAGCTTTCAAAACGGATGAGGACATTTCTGATTCTGAGGCCTTCTGGTGCCCTGAAAGGACACCGGAATCCTTCGATCCTCGTTTCTCGATCTCGGTGGTCGGTCTTTCGAAATCGCGTGGTGCGGATAAAACGTGCGTAACTCCCTCGTTACATGTCGGATTGGGTCGATTTTTACTTCATTGGAAAGGCGAGTCAGTGCTCTTCGAAATCCTTTAGGAAGCGTCACATTCCGAGGCCGTTTGGGCCTCCAAAAGTGGGGCGAGAGTAAATGGTGCGGAATTTTCCTGACGTGCCCTGTTCCCAGAAAAACGCTCATAACTCCCTCACCGGAGGTCGGATCTGGACAATTTTTACGTCGTTGGAAAGCTTACTCGAGGAGCTTTCAAAACGGATGAGGACATTTCTGATTCTGAGGCCTTCTGGTGCCCTGAAAGGACACCGGAATCCTTCGATCCTCGTTTCTCGATCTCGGTGGTCGGTCTTTCGAAATCGCGTGGTGCGGATAAAACGTGCGTAACTCCCTCGTTACATGTCGGATTGGGTCGATTTTTACTTCATTGGAAAGGCGAGTCAGTGCTCTTCGAAATCCTTCAGGAAGCGTCACATTCCGAGGCCGTTTGGGCCTCCAAAAGTGGGGCGAGAGTAAATGGTGCGGAATTTTCCTGACGTGCCCTGTTCCCAGAAAAACGCTCATAACTCCCTCACCGGAGGTCGGATCTGGACGATTTTTACGTCGTTGGAAAGCTTACTCGAGGAGCTTTCAAAACGGATCAGGACATTTCTGATTCTGAGGCTGTCTGGTGCCCCGAAAGGACACCAGAAACCTTCGATCCTCGTTTCTCGATCTCGGTGGTCGGTCTTTCGAAATCGCGTGGTGCGGATAAAATGCGCGTAACTCCCTCGTTACATGTCGGATTGGGTCGATTTTTACTTCATTGGAAAGGCGAGTCAGTGCTCTTCGAAATCCTTCAGGAAGCGTCGCATTCCGAGGCCGTTTGGGCCTCCAAAGTGGGACGAGAGTAAATGGTACGGAATTTTTCCGACGTGCCCTGTTCCCAGAAAAACGCTCATAACTCCCTCACCGGAGGTCGGATCTGGACGATTTTTACGTCGTTGGAAAGCTTACTCAAGGAGATTTCAAAACGGATGAGGACATTTCTGATTCTGAGGCCTTCTGGTGCCCTGAAAGGACACCGGAAGCCTTCGATCCTCGTTTCTCGATCTCGGTGGTCGGTCTTTCGAAATCGCGTGGTGCGGATAAAACGCGCGTAACTCCCTCGTTACATGTCGGATTGGGTCGATTTTTACTTCATTGGAAAGGAGAGTCAGTGCTCTTCGAAATCCTTCAGGAAGCGTCGCATTCCGAGGCCGTTTGGGCCTCCAAAAGTGGGGCGAGAGTAAATGGTGTGGAATTTTCCCGACGTGCCCTGTTCCCAGAAAAATGCTCATAACTCCCTCACCGGAGGTCGGATCTGGACGATTTTTACGTCGTTGGAAAGCTTACTCGAGGAGCTTTCAAAACGGATCAGGACATTTCTGATTCCGAGGCCGTCTGGTGCCCCGAAAGGACACCGGAATCCTTCGATCCTCATTTCTCGATCTCGGTGGTCGGTCTTTCGAAATCGCGTGGTGCGGATAAAATGCGCGTAACTCCCTCGTTACATGTCAGATTGGGTAGATTTTTACTTCATTGGAAAGGCGAGTCAGTGCTCTTCGAAATCCTTCAGGAAGCGTCGCATTCCGAGGCCGTTTGGGCCTCCAAAAGTGGGACGAGAGTAAATGGTGCGGAATTTTCCCGACGTGCCCTGTTCCCAGAAAAACGCTCATAACTCCCTCACCGGAGGTCGGATCTGGACGATTTTTACGCCGTTGGAAAGCTTACTCGAGGAGCTTTCAAAACGGATCAGGACATTTCTGATTCTGAGGCTGTCTGGTGCATCGAAAGGACACCGGAAGCATTCGATCCTCGTTTC
This sequence comes from Magnolia kwangsiensis, assembly GCA_037074715.1. NCBI lineage: Eukaryota > Viridiplantae > Streptophyta > Magnoliopsida > Magnoliales > Magnoliaceae > Magnolia > Magnolia kwangsiensis. The sequence continues at coordinate 1,099,237 of CM073583.1, forward strand.
TCGATCTCGGTGGTCGGTCTTTCGAAATCGCGTGGTGCGGATAAAACGCGCGTAACTCCCTCGTTACATGTCGGATTGGGTCGATTTTTACTTCATTGGAAAGGCGAGTCAGTGCTCTTCGAAATCCTTCAGGAAGCGTCGCATTCCGAGGCCGTTTGGGCCTCCAAAAGTGGGGCGAGAGTAAATGGTACGGAATTTTCCCGAAGTGCCCTGTTCCCAGAAAAATGCTCATAACTCCCTCACTGGAGGTCGGATCTGGACGATTTTTACGTCTTTGGAAATCTTACTCGAGGAGCTTTCAAAACGGATGAGGACATTTCTGATTCCGAGGCCGTCTGGTGCCCTGAAAGGACACCGAAACCCTTCGATCCTCGTTTCTCGATCTCGGTGGTCGGTCTTTCAAAATCGCGTGGTGCGGATAAAACGCGCGTAACTCCCTCGTTACATGTCGGATTGGGTCGATTTTTACTTCATTGGAAAGGCGAGTCAGTGCTCTTCGAAATCCTTCAGGAAGCGTCACATTCCGAGGCCGTTTGGGCCTCCAAAAGTGGGGCGAGAGTAAATGGTGCGGAATTTTCCTGACGTGCCCTGTTCCCAGAAAAACGCTCATAACTCCCTCACCGGAGGTCGGATCTGGACAATTTTTACGTCGTTGGAAAGCTTACTCGAGGAGCTTTCAAAACGGATGAGGACATTTCTGATTCTGAGGCCTTCTGGTGCCCTGAAAGGACACCGGAATCCTTCGATCCTCGTTTCTCGATCTCGGTGGTCGGTCTTTCGAAATCGCGTGGTGCGGATAAAACGTGCGTAACTCCCTCGTTACATGTCGGATTGGGTCGATTTTTACTTCATTGGAAAGGCGAGTCAGTGCTCTTCGAAATCCTTCAGGAAGCGTCACATTCCGAGGCCGTTTGGGCCTCCAAAAGTGGGGCGAGAGTAAATGGTGCGGAATTTTCCTGACGTGCCCTGTTCCCAGAAAAACGCTCATAACTCCCTCACCGGAGGTCGGATCTGGACGATTTTTACGTCGTTGGAAAGCTTACTCGAGGAGCTTTCAAAACGGATCAGGACATTTCTGATTCTGAGGCTGTCTGGTGCCCCGAAAGGACACCAGAAACCTTCGATCCTCGTTTCTCGATCTCGGTGGTCGGTCTTTCGAAATCGCGTGGTGCGGATAAAATGCGCGTAACTCCCTCGTTACATGTCGGATTGGGTCGATTTTTACTTCATTGGAAAGGCAAGTCAGTGCTCTTCGAAATCCTTCAGGAAGCGTCGCATTCCGAGGCCGTTTGGGCCTCCAAAGTGGGACGAGAGTAAATGGTACGGAATTTTTCCGACGTGCCCTGTTCCCAGAAAAACGCTCATAACTCCCTCACCGGAGGTCGGATCTGGACGATTTTTACGTCGTTGGAAAGCTTACTCAAGGAGATTTCAAAACGGATGAGGACATTTCTGATTCTGAGGCCTTCTGGTGCCCTGAAAGGACACCGGAAGCCTTCGATCCTCGTTTCTCGATCTCGGTGGTCGGTCTTTCGAAATCGCGTGGTGCGGATAAAACGCGCGTAACTCCCTCGTTACATGTCGGATTGGGTCGATTTTTACTTCATTGGAAAGGAGAGTCAGTGCTCTACGAAATCCTTCAGGAAGCGTCGCATTCCGAGGCCGTTTGGGCCTCCAAAAGTGGGGCGAGAGTAAATGGTGTGGAATTTTCCCGACGTGCCCTGTTCCCAGAAAAATGCTCATAACTCCCTCACCGGAGGTCGGATCTGGACGATTTTTACGTCGTTGGAAAGCTTACTCGAGGAGCTTTCAAAACGGATCAGGACATTTCTGATTCCGAGGCCGTCTGGTGCCCCGAAAGGACACCGGAATCCTTCGATCCTCATTTCTCGATCTCGGTGGTCGGTCTTTCGAAATCGCGTGGTGCGGATAAAATGCGCGTAACTCCCTCGTTACATGTCAGATTGGGTAGATTTTTACTTCATTGGAAAGGCGAGTCAGTGCTCTTCGAAATCCTTCAGGAAGCGTCGCATTCCGAGGCCGTTTGGGCCTCCAAAAGTGGGACGAGAGTAAATGGTGCGGAATTTTCCCGACGTGCCCTGTTCCCAGAAAAACGCTCATAACTCCCTCACCGGAGGTCGGATCTGGACGATTTTTACGCCGTTGGAAAGCTTACTCGAGGAGCTTTCAAAACGGATCAGGACATTTCTGATTCTGAGGCTGTCTGGTGCATCGAAAGGACACCGGAAGCATTCGATCCTCGTTTCTCGATCTCGGTGGTCGGTCTTTCGAAATCGCGTGGTGCGGATAAAACGCGCGTAACTCCCTCGTTACATGTCGGATTGGGTCGATTTTTACTTCATTGGAAAGGCGAGTCAGTGCTCTTCGAAATCCTTCAGGAAGCGTCGCATTCCGAGGCCGTTTGGGCCTCCAAAAGTGGGGCGAGAGTAAATGGTACGGAATTTTCCCGAAGTGCCCTGTTCCCAGAAAAATGCTCATAACTCCCTCACTGGAGGTCGGATCTGGACGATTTTTACGTCTTTGGAAATCTTACTCGAGGAGCTTTCAAAACGGATGAGGACATTTCTGATTCCGAGGCCGTCTGGTGCCCTGAAAGGACACCGAAACCCTTCGATCCTCGTTTCTCGATCTCGGTGGTCGGTCTTTCAAAATCGCGTGGTGCGGATAAAACGCGCGTAACTCCCTCGTTACATGTCGGATTGGGTCGATTTTTACTTCATTGGAAAGGCGAGTCAGTGCTCTTCGAAATCCTTCAGGAAGCGTCACATTCCGAGGCCGTTTGGGCCTCCAAAAGTGGGGCGAGAGTAAATGGTGCGGAATTTTCCTGACGTGCCCTGTTCCCAGAAAAACGCTCATAACTCCCTCACCGGAGGTCGGATCTGGACAATTTTTACGTCGTTGGAAAGCTTACTCGAGGAGCTTTCAAAACGGATGAGGACATTTCTGATTCTAAGGTCGTCTGGTGCCCCGAAAGGACACCGGAAGCCTTCGATCCTCGTTTCTCGATCTCGGTGGTCGGTCTTTCGAAATCGCGTGGTGCGGATAAAACGTGCGTAACTATCTCGTTACATGTCGGATTGGGTCGATTTTTACTTCATTGGAAAGGCGAGTCAGTGCTCTTTGAAATCCTTCTGGAAGCGTCGTATTCCGAGGCCGTTTGGGCCTCCAAAAGTAGGGCGAGAGTAAATGGTGTGGAATTTTCCTAACGTGCCCTGTTCCCAGAAAAACGCTCATAACTCCCTCACCGGAGGTCGGATCTGGACAATTTTTACGTCGTTGGAAAGCTTACTCGAGGAGCTTTCAAAACGGATGAGGACATTTCTGATTCTGAGGCCTTCTGGTGCCCTGAAAGGACACCGGAATCCTTCGATCCTCGTTTCTCGATCTCGGTGGTCGGTCTTTCGAAATCGCGTGGTGCGGATAAAACGTGCGTAACTCCCTCGTTACATGTCGGATTGGGTCGATTTTTACTTCATTGGAAAGGCGAGTCAGTGCTCTTCGAAATCCTTCAGGAAGCGTCCCATTCCGAGGCCGTTTGGGCCTCCAAAAGTGGGGCGAGAGTAAATGGTGCGGAATTTTCCTGACGTGCCCTGTTCCCAGAAAAACGCTCATAACTCCCTCACCGGAGGTCGGATCTGGACGATTTTTACGTCGTTGGAAAGCTTACTCGAGGAGCTTTCAAAACGGATCAGGACATTTCTGATTCTGAGGCTGTCTGGTGCCCCGAAAGGACACCAGAAACCTTCGATCCTCGTTTCTCGATCTCAGTGGTCGGTCTTTCGAAATCGCGTGGTGCGGATAAAATGCGCGTAACTCCCTCGTTACATGTCGGATTGGGTCGATTTTTACTTCATTGGAAAGGCGAGTCAGTGCTCTTCGAAATCCTTCAGGAAGCGTCGCATTCCGAGGCCGTTTGGGCCTCCAAAAGTGGGACGAGAGTAAATGGTACGGAATTTTTCCGACGTGCCCTGTTCCCAGAAAAACGCTCATAACTCCCTCACCGGAGGTCGGATCTGGACGATTTTTACGTCGTTGGAAAGCTTACTCGAGGAGATTTCAAAACGGATGAGGACATTTCTGATTCTGAGGCCTTCTGGTGCCCTGAAAGGACACCGGAAGCCTTCGATCCTCGTTTCTCGATCTCGGTGGTCGGTCTTTCGAAATCGCGTGGTGCGGATAAAACGCGCGTAACTCCCTCGTTACATGTCGGATTGGGTCGATTTTTACTTCATTGGAAAGGCGAGTCAGTGCTCTTCGAAATCCTTCAGGAAGCGTCGCATTCCGAGGCCGTTTGGGCCTCCAAAAGTGGGGCGAGAGTAAATGGTGTGGAATTTTCCCGACGTGCCCTGTTCCCAGAAAAATGCTCATAACTCCCTCACCGGAGGTCGGATCTGGACGATTTTTACGTCGTTGGAAAGCTTACTCGAGGAGCTTTCAAAACGGATCAGGACATTTCTGATTCTGAGGTCGTATGGTGCCCCGAAAGGACACCGGAAGGCTTCGATCCTCGTTTCTCGATCTCGGTGGTCGGTCTTTCGAAATCGCGTGGTGCGGATAAAACGCGCGTAACTCCCTCGTTACATGTCGGATTGGCTCGATTTTTACTTCATTGGAAAGGCGAGTCAGTGCTCTTCGAAATCCTTCAGGAAGCGTCGCATTCCGAGGCCGTTTGGGCCTCCAAAAGTGGGGCGAGAGTAAATGGTGCGGAATTTTCCCGACGTGCCCTGTTCCCAGAAAAACGCTCATAACTCCCTCACCGGAGGTCGGATCTGGACGATTTTTACGTCGTTGGAAAGATTACTCGAGGAGCTTTCAAAACGGATCAGGACATTTCTGATTCTGAGGCCGTCTGGTGCCCTGAAAGGGCACCGGAAGCCTTCGATCCTCCTTTCTCGATCTCGGTGGTCGGTCTTTCGAAATCACGTGGTGCGGATAAAACGCGCGTAACTCCCTCGTTACATGTCGGATTGGCTCGATTTTTACTTCATTGGAAAGGCGAGTCAGTGCTCTTCGAAATCCTTCAGGAAGCGTCGCATTCCGAGGCCGTTTGGGCCTCCAAAAGTGGGACGAGAGTAAATGGTGCGGAATTTTCCCGACGTGCCCTGTTCCCAGAAAAACGCTCATAACTCCCTCACCGGAGGTCGGATCTGGACGATTTTTACGTCGTTGGAAAGCTTACTCGAGGAGCTTTCAAAACGGATCAGGACATTTTAGATTCCGAGTCCGTCTGGTGCCCCGAAAGGACACCGGAAGCCTTCGATCCTCGTTTCTCGATCTCGGTGGTGGGTCTTTCGAAATCGCGTGGTGCGGATAAAACGCGCGTAACTCCCTCGTTACATGTCGGATTGGCTCGATTTTTACTTCATTGGAAAGGCGAGTCAGTGCTCTTCGAAATCCTTCAGGAAGCGTCGCATTCCGAGGCCGTTTGGGCCTCCAAAAGTGGGGCGAGAGTAAATGGTGCGGAATTTTCCCGACGTGCCCTGTTCCCAGAAAAACGCTCATAACTCCCTCACCGGAGGTCGGATCTGGACAATTTTTACGTCGTTGGAAAGCTTACTCGAGGAGCTTTCAAAACGGATGAGGACATTTCTGATTCTGAGGCCTTCTGGTGCCCTGAAAGGACACCGGAATCCTTCGATCCTCGTTTCTCGATCTCGGTGGTCGGTCTTTCGAAATCGCGTGGTGCGGATAAAACGTGCGTAACTCCCTCGTTACATGTCGGATTGGGTCGATTTTTACTTCATTGGAAAGGCGAGTCAGTGCTCTTCGAAATCCTTTAGGAAGCGTCACATTCCGAGGCCGTTTGGGCCTCCAAAAGTGGGGCGAGAGTAAATGGTGCGGAATTTTCCTGACGTGCCCTGTTCCCAGAAAAACGCTCATAACTCCCTCACCGGAGGTCGGATCTGGACAATTTTTACGTCGTTGGAAAGCTTACTCGAGGAGCTTTCAAAACGGATGAGGACATTTCTGATTCTGAGGCCTTCTGGTGCCCTGAAAGGACACCGGAATCCTTCGATCCTCGTTTCTCGATCTCGGTGGTCGGTCTTTCGAAATCGCGTGGTGCGGATAAAACGTGCGTAACTCCCTCGTTACATGTCGGATTGGGTCGATTTTTACTTCATTGGAAAGGCGAGTCAGTGCTCTTCGAAATCCTTCAGGAAGCGTCACATTCCGAGGCCGTTTGGGCCTCCAAAAGTGGGGCGAGAGTAAATGGTGCGGAATTTTCCTGACGTGCCCTGTTCCCAGAAAAACGCTCATAACTCCCTCACCGGAGGTCGGATCTGGACGATTTTTACGTCGTTGGAAAGCTTACTCGAGGAGCTTTCAAAACGGATCAGGACATTTCTGATTCTGAGGCTGTCTGGTGCCCCGAAAGGACACCAGAAACCTTCGATCCTCGTTTCTCGATCTCGGTGGTCGGTCTTTCGAAATCGCGTGGTGCGGATAAAATGCGCGTAACTCCCTCGTTACATGTCGGATTGGGTCGATTTTTACTTCATTGGAAAGGCGAGTCAGTGCTCTTCGAAATCCTTCAGGAAGCGTCGCATTCCGAGGCCGTTTGGGCCTCCAAAGTGGGACGAGAGTAAATGGTACGGAATTTTTCCGACGTGCCCTGTTCCCAGAAAAACGCTCATAACTCCCTCACCGGAGGTCGGATCTGGACGATTTTTACGTCGTTGGAAAGCTTACTCAAGGAGATTTCAAAACGGATGAGGACATTTCTGATTCTGAGGCCTTCTGGTGCCCTGAAAGGACACCGGAAGCCTTCGATCCTCGTTTCTCGATCTCGGTGGTCGGTCTTTCGAAATCGCGTGGTGCGGATAAAACGCGCGTAACTCCCTCGTTACATGTCGGATTGGGTCGATTTTTACTTCATTGGAAAGGAGAGTCAGTGCTCTTCGAAATCCTTCAGGAAGCGTCGCATTCCGAGGCCGTTTGGGCCTCCAAAAGTGGGGCGAGAGTAAATGGTGTGGAATTTTCCCGACGTGCCCTGTTCCCAGAAAAATGCTCATAACTCCCTCACCGGAGGTCGGATCTGGACGATTTTTACGTCGTTGGAAAGCTTACTCGAGGAGCTTTCAAAAAGGATCAGGACATTTCTGATTCCGAGGCCGTCTGGTGCCCCGAAAGGACACCGGAATCCTTCGATCCTCATTTCTCGATCTCGGTGGTCGGTCTTTCGAAATCGCGTGGTGCGGATAAAATGCGCGTAACTCCCTCGTTACATGTCAGATTGGGTAGATTTTTACTTCATTGGAAAGGCGAGTCAGTGCTCTTCGAAATCCTTCAGGAAGCGTCGCATTCCGAGGCCGTTTGGGCCTCCAAAAGTGGGACGAGAGTAAATGGTGCGGAATTTTCCCGACGTGCCCTGTTCCCAGAAAAACGCTCATAACTCCCTCACCGGAGGTCGGATCTGGACGATTTTTACGCCGTTGGAAAGCTTACTCGAGGAGCTTTCAAAACGGATCAGGACATTTCTGATTCTGAGGCTGTCTGGTGCATCGAAAGGACACCGGAAGCATTCGATCCTCGTTTCTCGATCTCGGTGGTCGGTCTTTCGAAATCGCGTGGTGCGGATAAAACGCGCGTAACTCCCTCGTTACATGTCGGATTGGGTCGATTTTTACTTCATTGGAAAGGCGAGTCAGTGCTCTTCGAAATCCTTCAGGAAGCGTCGCATTCCGAGGCCGTTTGGGCCTCCAAAAGTGGGGCGAGAGTAAATGGTACGGAATTTTCCCGAAGTGCCCTGTTCCCAGAAAAATGCTCATAACTCCCTCACTGGAGGTCGGATCTGGACGATTTTTACGTCTTTGGAAATCTTACTCGAGGAGCTTTCAAAACGGATGAGGACATTTCTGATTCCGAGGCCGTCTGGTGCCCTGAAAGGACACCGAAACCCTTCGATCCTCGTTTCTCGATCTCGGTGGTCGGTCTTTCAAAATCGCGTGGTGCGGATAAAACGCGCGTAACTCCCTCGTTACATGTCGGATTGGGTCGATTTTTACTTCATTGGAAAGGCGAGTCAGTGCTCTTCGAAATCCTTCAGGAAGCGTCACATTCCGAGGCCGTTTGGGCCTCCAAAAGTGGGGCGAGAGTAAATGGTGCGGAATTTTCCTGACGTGCCCTGTTCCCAGAAAAACGCTCATAACTCCCTCACCGGAGGTCGGATCTGGACAATTTTTACGTCGTTGGAAAGCTTACTCGAGGAGCTTTCAAAACGGATGAGGACATTTCTGATTCTAAGGTCGTCTGGTGCCCCGAAAGGACACCGGAAGCCTTCGATCCTCGTTTCTCGATCTCGGTGGTCGGTCTTTCGAAATCGCGTGGTGCGGATAAAACGTGCGTAACTATCTCGTTACATGTCGGATTGGGTCGATTTTTACTTCATTGGAAAGGCGAGTCAGTGCTCTTCGAAATCCTTCAGGAAGCGTCGCATTCCGAGGCCGTTTGGGCCTCCAAAAGTGGGACGAGAGTAAATGGTGCGGAATTTTCCCGACGTGCCCTGTTCCCAGAAAAACGCTCATAACTCCCTCACCGGAGGTCGGATCTGGACGATTTTTACGTCGTTGGAAAGCTTACTCGAGGAGCTTTCAAAACGGATCAGGACATTTTAGATTCCGAGTCCGTCTGGTGCCCCGAAAGGACACCGGAAGCCTTCGATCCTCGTTTCTCGATCTCGGTGGTCGGTCTTTCGAAATCGCGTGGTGCGGATAAAACGCGCGTAACTCCCTCGTTACATGTCGGATTGGCTCGATTTTTACTTCATTGGAAAGGCGAGTCAGTGCTCTTCGAAATTCTTCAGGAAGCGTCGTATTCCGAGGCCGTTTGGGCCTCCAAAAGTGGGACGAGAGTAAATGGTGCGGAATTTTCCCGACGTGCCCTGTTCCCAGAAAAATGCTCATAACTCCCTCACCGGAGGTCGGATCTGGACGATTTTTACGTCGTTGGAAAGCTTACTCGAGGAGCTTTCAAAACGGATCAGGACATTTCTGATTCCGAGACCGTCTCATGCCCTGAAAGGACACCGGAAGCCTTCGATCCTCGTTTCTCGATCTCATTGGTCGGTCTTTCGAAATCGCGTGGTGCGGATAAAATGCGCGTAACTCCCTCGTTACATGTCGGATTGGGTCGATTTTTACTTCATTGGAAAGGCGAGTCAGTGCTCTTCGAAATCCTTCAGGAAGCGTCGCATTCCGAGGCCGTTTGGGCCTCCAAAAGTAGGGCGAGAGTAAATGGTGTGGAATTTTCCTTACGTGCCCTGTTCCCAGAAAAATGCTCATAACTCCCTCACCGGAGGTCGGATCTGGACAATTTTTACGTCGTTGGAAAGCTTACTCGAGGAGCTTTCAAAACGGATGAGGACATTTCTGATTCTGAGGCCTTCTGGTGCCCTGAAAGGTCACCGGAAGCCTTCGATCCTCGTTTCTCGATCTCGGTGGTCGGTCTTTCGAAATCGCGTGGTGCGGATAAAACACGCGTAACTCCCTCGTTACATGTCGGATTGGGTCGATTTTTACTTCATTGGAAAGGCGAGTCAGTGCTCTTCGAAATCCTTCAGGAAGCGTCGCATTCCGAGGCCGTTTGGGACTCCAAAAGTGGGGCGAGAGTAAATGGTGCGGAATTTTCCCGACGTGCCCTGTTCCCAGAAAAACGCTCATAACTCCCTCACCGGAGGTCGGATCTGGACAATTTTTACGTCGTTGGAAAGCTTACTCGAGGAGCTTTCAAAACGGATCAGGACATTTCTGATTCTGAGGCCTTCTGGTGCCCTGAAAGGACACCGGAATCCTTCGATCCTCGTTTCTCGATCTCGGTGGTCGGTCTTTCGAAATCGCGTGGTGCGGATAAAACGTGCGTAACTCCCTCGTTACATGTCGGATTGGGTCGATTTTTACTTCATTGGAAAGGCGAGTCAGTGCTCTTCGAAATCCTTCAGGAAGCGTCACATTCCGAGGCCGTTTGGGCCTCCAAAAGTGGGGCGAGAGTAAATGGTGCGGAATTTTCCTGACGTGCCCTGTTCCCAGAAAAACGCTCATAACTCCCTCACCGGAGGTCGGATCTGGACAATTTTTACGTCGTTGGAAAGCTTACTCGAGGAGCTTTCAAAACGGATGAGGACATTTCTGATTCTGAGGTCGTCTGGTGCCCCGAAAGGACACCGGAAGCCTTCGATCCTCGTTTCTCGATCTCGGTGGTCGGTCTTTCGAAATCGCGTGGTGCGGATAAAACGTGCGTAACTATCTCGTTACATGTCGGATTGGGTCGATTTTTACTTCATTGGAAAGGCGAGTCAGTGCTCTTCGAAATCCTTCAGGAAGCGTCGTATTCCGAGGCCGTTTGGGCCTCCAAAAGTAGGGCGAGAGTAAATGGTGTGGAATTTTCCTAACGTGCCCTGTTCCCAGAAAAACGCTCATAACTCCCTCACCGGAGGTCGGATCTGGACAATTTTTACGTCGTTGGAAAGCTTACTCGAGGAGCTTTCAAAACGGATGAGGACATTTCTGATTCTGAGGCCTTCTGGTGCCCTGAAAGGACACCGGAATCCTTCGATCCTCGTTTCTCGATCTCGGTGGTCGGTCTTTCGAAATCGCGTGGTGCGGATAAAACGTGCGTAACTCCCTCGTTACATGTCGGATTGGGTCGATTTTTACTTCATTGGAAAGGCGAGTCAGTGCTCTTCGAAATCCTTCAGGAAGCGTCCCATTCCGAGGCCGTTTGGGCCTCCAAAAGTGGGGCGAGAGTAAATGGTGCGGAATTTTCCTGACGTGCCCTGTTCCCAGAAAAACGCTCATAACTCCCTCACCGGAGGTCGGATCTGGACGATTTTTACGTCGTTGGAAAGCTTACTCGAGGAGCTTTCAAAACGGATCAGGACATTTCTGATTCTGAGGCTGTCTGGTGCCCCGAAAGGACACCAGAAACCTTCGATCCTCATTTCTCGATCTCGGTGGTCGGTCTTTCGAAATCGCGTGGTGCGGATAAAATGCGCGTAACTCCCTCGTTACATGTCGGATTGGGTCGATTTTTACTTCATTGGAAAGGCGAGTCAGTGCTCTTCGAAATCCTTCAGGAAGCGTCGCATTCCGAGGCCGTTTGGGCCTCCAAAAGTGGGACGAGAGTAAATGGTACGGAATTTTTCCGACGTGCCCTGTTCCCAGAAAAACGCTCATAACTCCCTCACCGGAGGTCGGATCTGGACGATTTTTACGTCGTTGGAAAGCTTACTCGAGGAGATTTCAAAACGGATGAGGACATTTCTGATTCTGAGGCCTTCTGGTGCCCTGAAAGGACACCAGAAGCCTTCGATCCTCGTTTCTCGATCTCGGTGGTCAGTCTTTCGAAATCGCGTGGTGCGGATAAAACGCGCGTAACTCCCTCGTTACATGTCGGATTGGGTCGATTTTTACTTCATTGGAAAGGCGAGTCAGTGCTCTTCGAAATCCTTCAGGAAGCGTCGCATTCCGAGGCCGTTTGGGCCTCCAAAAGTGGGGCGAGAGTGAATGGTGTGGAATTTTCCCGACGTGCCCTGTTCCCAGAAAAATGCTCATAACTCCCTCACCGGAGGTCGGATCTGGACGATTTTTACGTCGTTGGAAAGCTTACTCGAGGAGCTTTCAAAACGGATCAGGACATTTCTGATTCTGAGGTTGTATGGTGCCCCAAAAGGACACCGGAAGGCTTCGATCCTCGTTTCTCGATCTCGGTGGTCGGTCTTTCGAAATCGCGTGGTGCGGATAAAACGCGCGTAACTCCCTCGTTACATGTCGGATTGGGTCGATTTTTACTTCATTGGAAAGGCGAGTCAGTGCTCTTCGAAATCCTTCAGGAAGCGTCGCATTCCGAGGCCGTTTGGGCCTCCAAAAGTGTGGCGAGAGTAAATGGTACGGAATTTTCCCGACGTGCCCTGTTCCCAGAAAAATGCTCATAACTCCCTCACTGGAGGTCGGATCTGGACGATTTTTACGTCTTTGGAAATCTTACTCGAGGAGCTTTCAAAACGGATCAGGACATTTCTGATTCCGAGGCCGTCTGGTGCCCTGAAAGGACACCGAAACCCTTCGATCCTCGTTTCTCGATCTCGGTGGTCGGTCTTTCAAAATCGCGTGGTGCGGATAAAACGCGCGTAACTCCCTCGTTACATGTCGGATTGGGTCGATTTTTACTTCATTGGAAAGGCGAGTCAGTGCTCTTCGAAATCCTTCAGGAAGCGTCGCATTCCGAGGCCGTTTGGGCCTCCAAAAGTAGGGCGAGAGTAAATGGTGCGGAATTTTCCCGACGTGCCCTGTTCCCAGGAAAATGCTCATAACTCCCTCAACGGAGGTCGGATCTGGACGATTTTTACGTCGTTGGAAAGATTACTCGAGGAGCTTTCAAAACGGATCAGGACATTTCTGATTCTGAGGCCGTCTGGTGCCCTGAAAGGGCACCGGAAGCCTTCGATCCTCCTTTCTCGATCTCGGTGGTCGGTCTTTCGAAATCACGTGGTGCGGATAAAACGCGCGTAACTCCCTCGTTACATGTCGGATTGGCTCGATTTTTACTTCATTGGAAAGGCGAGTCAGTGCTCTTCGAAATCCTTCAGGAAGCGTCGCATTCCGAGGCCGTTTGGGCCTCCAAAAGTGGGACGAGAGTAAATGGTGCGGAATTTTCCCGACGTGCCCTGTTCCCAGAAAAACGCTCATAACTCCCTCACCGGAGGTCGGATCTGGACGATTTTTACGTCGTTGGAAAGCTTACTCGAGGAGCTTTCAAAACGGATCAGGACATTTTAGATTCCGAGTCCGTCTGGTGCCCCGAAAGGACACCGGAAGCCTTCGATCCTCGTTTCTCGATCTCGGTGGTCGGTCTTTCGAAATCGCGTGGTGCGGATAAAACGCGCGTAACTCCCTCGTTACATGTCGGATTGGCTCGATTTTTACTTCATTGGAAAGGCGAGTCAGTGCTCTTCGAAATTCTTCAGGAAGCGTCGTATTCCGAGGCCGTTTGGGCCTCCAAAAGTGGGACGAGAGTAAATGGTGCGGAATTTTCCCGACGTGCCCTGTTCCCAGAAAAATGCTCATAACTCCCTCACCGGAGGTCGGATCTGGACGATTTTTACGTCGTTGGAAAGCTTACTCGAGGAGCTTTCAAAACGGATCAGGACATTTCTGATTCCGAGACCGTCTCATGCCCTGAAAGGACACCGGAAGCCTTCGATCCTCGTTTCTCGATCTCATTGGTCGGTCTTTCGAAATCGCGTGGTGCGGATAAAATGCGCGTAACTCCCTCGTTACATGTCGGATTGGGTCGATTTTTACTTCATTGGAAAGGCGAGTCAGTGCTCTTCGAAATCCTTCAGGAAGCGTCGCATTCCGAGGCCGTTTGGGCCTCCAAAAGTAGGGCGAGAGTAAATGGTGCGGAATTTTCCTTACGTGCCCTGTTCCCAGAAAAACGCTCATAACTCCCTCACCGGAGGTCGGATCTGGACAATTTTTACGTCGTTGGAAAGCTTACTCGAGGAGCTTTCAAAACGGATGAGGAAATTTCTGATTCTGAGGCCTTCTGGTGCCCTGAAAGGACACCGGAAGCCTTCGATCCTCGTTTCTCGATCTCGGTGGTCGGTCTTTCGAAATCGCGTGGTGCGGATAAAACGCGCGTAACTCCCTCGTTACATGTCGGATTGGGTCGATTTTTACTTCATTGGAAAGGCGAGTCAGTGCTCTTCGAAATCCTTCAGGAAGCGTCGCATTCCGAGGCCGTTTGGGCCTCCAAAAGTGGGGCGAGAGTAAATGGTGCGGAATTTTCCCGACGTGCCCTGTTCCCAGAAAAACGCTCATAACTCCCTCACCGGAGGTCGGATCTGGACAATTTTTACGTCGTTGGAAAGCTTACTCGAGGAGCTTTCAAAACGGATCAGGACATTTCTGATTCCGAGGCCGTCTGGTGCCCTGAAAGGACACCGAAACCCTTCGATCCTCGTTTCTCGATCTCGGTGGTCGGTCTTTCAAAATCGCGTGGTGCGGATAAAACGCGCGTAACTCCCTCGTTACATGTCGGATTGGGTCAATTTTTACTTCATTGGAAAGGCGAGTCAGTGCTCTTCGAAATCCTTCAGGAAGCGTCGCATTCTGAGGCCGTTTGGGCCTCCAAAAGTGGGGCGAGAGTAAATGGTGCGGAATTTTCCCGACGTGCCCTGTTCCCAGGAAAATGCTCATAACTCCCTCAACGGAGGTCGGATCTGGACGATTTTTACGTCGTTGGAAAGATTACTCGAGGAGCTTTCAAAACGGATCAGGACATTTCTGATTCTGAGGCCGTCTGGTGCCCTGAAAGGGCACCGGAAGCCTTCGATCCTCCTTTCTCGATCTCGGTGGTCGGTCTTTCGAAATCACGTGGTGCGGATAAAACGCGCGTAACTCCCTCGTTACATGTCGGATTGGCTCGATTTTTACTTCATTGGAAAGGCGAGTCAGTGCTCTTCGAAATCCTTCAGGAAGCGTCGCATTCCGAGGCCGTTTGGGCCTCCAAAAGTGGGACGAGAGTAAATGGTGCGGAATTTTCCCGACGTGCCCTGTTCCCAGAAAAACGCTCATAACTCCCTCACCGGAGGTCGGATCTGGACGATTTTTACGTCGTTGGAAAGCTTACTCGAGGAGCTTTCAAAACGGATCAGGACATTTTAGATTCCGAGTCCGTCTGGTGCCCCGAAAGGACACCGGAAGCCTTCGATCCTCGTTTCTCGATCTCGGTGGTCGGTCTTTCGAAATCGCGTGGTGCGGATAAAACGCGCGTAACTCCCTCGTTACATGTCGGATTGGCTCGATTTTTACTTCATTGGAAAGGCGAGTCAGTGCTCTTCGAAATTCTTCAGGAAGCGTCGTATTCCGAGGCCGTTTGGGCCTCCAAAAGTGGGACGAGAGTAAATGGTGCGGAATTTTCCCGACGTGCCCTGTTCCCAGAAAAATGCTCATAACTCCCTCACCGGAGGTCGGATCTGGACGATTTTTACGTCGTTGGAAAGCTTACTCGAGGAGCTTTCAAAACGGATCAGGACATTTCTGATTCCGAGACCGTCTCATGCCCTGAAAGGACACCGGAAGCCTTCGATCCTCGTTTCTCGATCTCATTGGTCGGTCTTTCGAAATCGCGTGGTGCGGATAAAATGCGCGTAACTCCCTCGTTACATGTCGGATTGGGTCGATTTTTACTTCATTGGAAAGGCGAGTCAGTGCTCTTCGAAATCCTTCAGGAAGCGTCGCATTCCGAGGCCGTTTGGGCCTCCAAAAGTAGGGCGAGAGTAAATGGTGTGGAATTTTCCTTACGTGCCCTGTTCCCAGAAAAACGCTCATAACTCCCTCACCGGAGGTCGGATCTGGACAATTTTTACGTCGTTGGAAAGCTTACTCGAGGAGCTTTCAAAACGGATGAGGAAATTTCTGATTCTGAGGCCTTCTGGTGCCCTGAAAGGACACCGGAAGCCTTCGATCCTCGTTTCTCGATCTCGGTGGTCGGTCTTTCGAAATCGCGTGGTGCGGATAAAACGCGCGTAACTCCCTCGTTACATGTCGGATTGGGTCGATTTTTACTTCATTGGAAAGGCGAGTCAGTGCTCTTCGAAATCCTTCAGGAAGCGTCGCATTCCGAGGCCGTTTGGGCCTCCAAAAGTGGGGCGAGAGTAAATGGTGCGGAATTTTCCCGACGTGCCCTGTTCCCAGAAAAACGCTCATAACTCCCTCACCGGAGGTCGGATCTGGACAATTTTTACGTCGTTGGAAAGCTTACTCGAGGAGCTTTCAAAACGGATCAGGACATTTCTGATTCCGAGGCCGTCTGGTGCCCTGAAAGGACACCGAAACCCTTCGATCCTCGTTTCTCGATCTCGGTGGTCGGTCTTTCAAAATCGCGTGGTGCGGATAAAACGCGCGTAACTCCCTCGTTACATGTCGGATTGGGTCAATTTTTACTTCATTGGAAAGGCGAGTCAGTGCTCTTCGAAATCCTTCAGGAAGCGTCGCATTCTGAGGCCGTTTGGGCCTCCAAAAGTGGGGCGAGAGTAAATGGTGCGGAATTTTCCCGACGTGCCCTGTTCCCAGGAAAATGCTCATAACTCCCTCAACGGAGGTCGGATCTGGACGATTTTTACGTCGTTGGAAAGATTACTCGAGGAGCTTTCAAAACGGATCAGGACATTTCTGATTCTGAGGCCGTCTGGTGCCCTGAAAGGGCACCGGAAGCCTTCGATCCTCGTTTCTCGATCTCGGTGGTCGGTCTTTCGAAATCGCGTGGTGCGGATAAAACGTGCGTAACTATCTCGTTACATGTCGGATTGGGTCGATTTTTACTTCATTGGAAAGGCGAGTCAGTGCTCTTCGAAATCCTTCAGGAAGCGTCGTATTCCGAGGCCGTTTGGGCCTCCAAAAGTAGGGCGAGAGTAAATGGTGTGGAATTTTCCTAACGTGCCCTGTTCCCAGAAAAACGCTCATAACTCCCTCACCGGAGGTCGGATCTGGACAATTTTTACGTCGTTGGAAAGCTTACTCGAGGAGCTTTCAAAACGGATGAGGACATTTCTGATTCTGAGGCCTTCTGGTGCCCTGAAAGGACACCGGAATCCTTCGATCCTCGTTTCTCGATCTCGGTGGTCGGTCTTTCGAAATCGCGTGGTGCGGATAAAACGCGCGTAACTCCCTCGTTACATGTCGGATTGGGTCGATTTTTACTTCATTGGAAAGGCGAGTCAGTGCTCTTCGAAATCCTTCAGGAAGCGTCGCATTCCGAGGCCGTTTGGGCCTCCAAAAGTGGGGCGAGAGTAAATGGTACGGAATTTTCCCGAAGTGCCCTGTTCCCAGAAAAATGCTCATAACTCCCTCACTGGAGGTCGGATCTGGACGATTTTTACGTCTTTGGAAATCTTACTCGAGGAGCTTTCAAAACGGATGAGGACATTTCTGATTCCGAGGCCGTCTGGTGCCCTGAAAGGACACCGAAACCCTTCGATCCTCGTTTCTCGATCTCGGTGGTCGGTCTTTCAAAATCGCGTGGTGCGGATAAAACGCGCGTAACTCCCTCGTTACATGTCGGATTGGGTCGATTTTTACTTCATTGGAAAGGCGAGTCAGTGCTCTTCGAAATCCTTCAGGAAGCGTCACATTCCGAGGCCGTTTGGGCCTCCAAAAGTGGGGCGAGAGTAAATGGTGCGGAATTTTCCTGACGTGCCCTGTTCCCAGAAAAACGCTCATAACTCCCTCACCGGAGGTCGGATCTGGACAATTTTTACGTCGTTGGAAAGCTTACTCGAGGAGCTTTCAAAACGGATGAGGACATTTCTGATTCTAAGGTCGTCTGGTGCCCCGAAAGGACACCGGAAGCCTTCGATCCTCGTTTCTCGATCTCGGTGGTCGGTCTTTCGAAATCGCGTGGTGCGGATAAAACGTGCGTAACTATCTCGTTACATGTCGGATTGGGTCGATTTTTACTTCATTGGAAAGGCGAGTCAGTGCTCTTCGAAATCCTTCAGGAAGCGTCGCATTCCGAGGCCGTTTGGGCCTCCAAAAGTGGGACGAGAGTAAATGGTGCGGAATTTTCCCGACGTGCCCTGTTCCCAGAAAAACGCTCATAACTCCCTCACCGGAGGTCGGATCTGGACGATTTTTACGTCGTTGGAAAGCTTACTCGAGGAGCTTTCAAAACGGATCAGGACATTTTAGATTCCGAGTCCGTCTGGTGCCCCGAAAGGACACCGGAAGCCTTCGATCCTCGTTTCTCGATCTCGGTGGTCGGTCTTTCGAAATCGCGTGGTGCGGATAAAACGCGCGTAACTCCCTCGTTACATGTCGGATTGGCTCGATTTTTACTTCATTGGAAAGGCGAGTCAGTGCTCTTCGAAATTCTTCAGGAAGCGTCGTATTCCGAGGCCGTTTGGGCCTCCAAAAGTGGGACGAGAGTAAATGGTGCGGAATTTTCCCGACGTGCCCTGTTCCCAGAAAAATGCTCATAACTCCCTCACCGGAGGTCGGATCTGGACGATTTTTACGTCGTTGGAAAGCTTACTCGAGGAGCTTTCAAAACGGATCAGGACATTTCTGATTCCGAGACCGTCTCATGCCCTGAAAGGACACCGGAAGCCTTCGATCCTCGTTTCTCGATCTCATTGGTCGGTCTTTCGAAATCGCGTGGTGCGGATAAAATGCGCGTAACTCCCTCGTTACATGTCGGATTGGGTCGATTTTTACTTCATTGGAAAGGCGAGTCAGTGCTCTTCGAAATCCTTCAGGAAGCGTCGCATTCCGAGGCCGTTTGGGCCTCCAAAAGTAGGGCGAGAGTAAATGGTGTGGAATTTTCCTTACGTGCCCTGTTCCCAGAAAAATGCTCATAACTCCCTCACCGGAGGTCGGATCTGGACAATTTTTACGTCGTTGGAAAGCTTACTCGAGGAGCTTTCAAAACGGATGAGGACATTTCTGATTCTGAGGCCTTCTGGTGCCCTGAAAGGTCACCGGAAGCCTTCGATCCTCGTTTCTCGATCTCGGTGGTCGGTCTTTCGAAATCGCGTGGTGCGGATAAAACACGCGTAACTCCCTCGTTACATGTCGGATTGGGTCGATTTTTACTTCATTGGAAAGGCGAGTCAGTGCTCTTCGAAATCCTTCAGGAAGCGTCGCATTCCGAGGCCGTTTGGGACTCCAAAAGTGGGGCGAGAGTAAATGGTGCGGAATTTTCCCGACGTGCCCTGTTCCCAGAAAAACGCTCATAACTCCCTCACCGGAGGTCGGATCTGGACAATTTTTACGTCGTTGGAAAGCTTACTCGAGGAGCTTTCAAAACGGATCAGGACATTTCTGATTCTGAGGCCTTCTGGTGCCCTGAAAGGACACCGGAATCCTTCGATCCTCGTTTCTCGATCTCGGTGGTCGGTCTTTCGAAATCGCGTGGTGCGGATAAAACGTGCGTAACTCCCTCGTTACATGTCGGATTGGGTCGATTTTTACTTCATTGGAAAGGCGAGTCAGTGCTCTTCGAAATCCTTCAGGAAGCGTCGCATTCCGAGGCCGTTTGGGCCTCCAAAAGTGGGGCGAGAGTAAATGGTGCGGAATTTTCCTGACGTGCCCTGTTCCCAGAAAAACGCTCATAACTCCCTCACCGGAGGTCGGATCTGGACAATTTTTACGTCGTTGGAAAGCTTACTCGAGGAGCTTTCAAAACGGATGAGGACATTTCTGATTCTGAGGTCGTCTGGTGCCCCGAAAGGACACCGGAAGCCTTCGATCCTCGTTTCTCGATCTCGGTGGTCGGTCTTTCGAAATCGCGTGGTGCGGATAAAACGTGCGTAACTATCTCGTTACATGTCGGATTGGGTCGATTTTTACTTCATTGGAAAGGCGAGTCAGTGCTCTTCGAAATCCTTCAGGAAGCGTCGTATTCCGAGGCCGTTTGGGCCTCCAAAAGTAGGGCGAGAGTAAATGGTGTGGAATTTTCCTAACGTGCCCTGTTCCCAGAAAAACGCTCATAACTCCCTCACCGGAGGTCGGATCTGGACAATTTTTACGTCGTTGGAAAGCTTACTCGAGGAGCTTTCAAAACGGATGAGGACATTTCTGATTCTGAGGCCTTCTGGTGCCCTGAAAGGACACCGGAATCCTTCGATCCTCGTTTCTCGATCTCGGTGGTCGGTCTTTCGAAATCGCGTGGTGCGGATAAAACGTGCGTAACTCCCTCGTTACATGTCGGATTGGGTCGATTTTTACTTCATTGGAAAGGCGAGTCAGTGCTCTTCGAAATCCTTCAGGAAGCGTCCCATTCCGAGGCCGTTTGGGCCTCCAAAAGTGGGGCGAGAGTAAATGGTGCGGAATTTTCCTGACGTGCCCTGTTCCCAGAAAAACGCTCATAACTCCCTCACCGGAGGTCGGATCTGGACGATTTTTACGTCGTTGGAAAGCTTACTCGAGGAGCTTTCAAAACGGATCAGGACATTTCTGATTCTGAGGCTGTCTGGTGCCCCGAAAGGACACCAGAAACCTTCGATCCTCATTTCTCGATCTCGGTGGTCGGTCTTTCGAAATCGCGTGGTGCGGATAAAATGCGCGTAACTCCCTCGTTACATGTCGGATTGGGTCGATTTTTACTTCATTGGAAAGGCGAGTCAGTGCTCTTCGAAATCCTTCAGGAAGCGTCGCATTCCGAGGCCGTTTGGGCCTCCAAAAGTGGGACGAGAGTAAATGGTACGGAATTTTTCCGACGTGCCCTGTTCCCAGAAAAACGCTCATAACTCCCTCACCGGAGGTCGGATCTGGACGATTTTTACGTCGTTGGAAAGCTTACTCGAGGAGATTTCAAAACGGATGAGGACATTTCTGATTCTGAGGCCTTCTGGTGCCCTGAAAGGACACCAGAAGCCTTCGATCCTCGTTTCTCGATCTCGGTGGTCAGTCTTTCGAAATCGCGTGGTGCGGATAAAACGCGCGTAACTCCCTCGTTACATGTCGGATTGGGTCGATTTTTACTTCATTGGAAAGGCGAGTCAGTGCTCTTCGAAATCCTTCAGGAAGCGTCGCATTCCGAGGCCGTTTGGGCCTCCAAAAGTGGGGCGAGAGTAAATGGTGTGGAATTTTCCCGACGTGCCCTGTTCCCAGAAAAATGCTCATAACTCCCTCACCGGAGGTCGGATCTGGACGATTTTTACGTCGTTGGAAAGCTTACTCGAGGAGCTTTCAAAACGGATCAGGACATTTCTGATTCTGAGGTTGTATGGTGCCCCAAAAGGACACCGGAAGGCTTCGATCCTCGTTTCTCGATCTCGGTGGTCGGTCTTTCGAAATCGCGTGGTGCGGATAAAACGCGCGTAACTCCCTCGTTACATGTCGGATTGGGTCGATTTTTACTTCATTGGAAAGGCGAGTCAGTGCTCTTCGAAATCCTTCAGGAAGCGTCGCATTCCGAGGCCGTTTGGGCCTCCAAAAGTGTGGCGAGAGTAAATGGTACGGAATTTTCCCGACGTGCCCTGTTCCCAGAAAAATGCTCATAACTCCCTCACTGGAGGTCGGATCTGGACGATTTTTACGTCTTTGGAAATCTTACTCGAGGAGCTTTCAAAACGGATCAGGACATTTCTGATTCCGAGGCCGTCTGGTGCCCTGAAAGGACACCGAAACCCTTCGATCCTCGTTTCTCGATCTCGGTGGTCGGTCTTTCAAAATCGCGTGGTGCGGATAAAACGCGCGTAACTCCCTCGTTACATGTCGGATTGGGTCGATTTTTACTTCATTGGAAAGGCGAGTCAGTGCTCTTCGAAATCCTTCAGGAAGCGTCGCATTCTGAGGCCGTTTGGGCCTCCAAAAGTGGGGCGAGAGTAAATGGTGCGGAATTTTCCCGACGTGCCCTGTTCCCAGGAAAATGCTCATAACTCCCTCAACGGAGGTCGGATCTGGACGATTTTTACGTCGTTGGAAAGATTACTCGAGGAGCTTTCAAAACGGATCAGGACATTTCTGATTCTGAGGCCGTCTGGTGCCCTGAAAGGGCACCGGAAGCCTTCGATCCTCCTTTCTCGATCTCGGTGGTCGGTCTTTCGAAATCACGTGGTGCGGATAAAACGCGCGTAACTCCCTCGTTACATGTCGGATTGGCTCGATTTTTACTTCATTGGAAAGGCGAGTCAGTGCTCTTCGAAATCCTTCAGGAAGCGTCGCATTCCGAGGCCGTTTGGGCCTCCAAAAGTGGGACGAGAGTAAATGGTGCGGAATTTTCCCGACGTGCCCTGTTCCCAGAAAAACGCTCATAACTCCCTCACCGGAGGTCGGATCTGGACGATTTTTACGTCGTTGGAAAGCTTACTCGAGGAGCTTTCAAAACGGATCAGGACATTTTAGATTCCGAGTCCGTCTGGTGCCCCGAAAGGACACCGGAAGCCTTCGATCCTCGTTTCTCGATCTCGGTGGTCGGTCTTTCGAAATCGCGTGGTGCGGATAAAACGCGCGTAACTCCCTCGTTACATGTCGGATTGGCTCGATTTTTACTTCATTGGAAAGGCGAGTCAGTGCTCTTCGAAATTCTTCAGGAAGCGTCGTATTCCGAGGCCGTTTGGGCCTCCAAAAGTGGGACGAGAGTAAATGGTGCGGAATTTTCCCGACGTGCCCTGTTCCCAGAAAAATGCTCATAACTCCCTCACCGGAGGTCGGATCTGGACGATTTTTACGTCGTTGGAAAGCTTACTCGAGGAGCTTTCAAAACGGATCAGGACATTTCTGATTCCGAGACCGTCTCATGCCCTGAAAGGACACCGGAAGCCTTCGATCCTCGTTTCTCGATCTCATTGGTCGGTCTTTCGAAATCGCGTGGTGCGGATAAAATGCGCGTAACTCCCTCGTTACATGTCGGATTGGGTCGATTTTTACTTCATTGGAAAGGCGAGTCAGTGCTCTTCGAAATCCTTCAGGAAGCGTCGCATTCCGAGGCCGTTTGGGCCTCCAAAAGTAGGGCGAGAGTAAATGGTGTGGAATTTTCCTTACGTGCCCTGTTCCCAGAAAAACGCTCATAACTCCCTCACCGGAGGTCGGATCTGGACAATTTTTACGTCGTTGGAAAGCTTACTCGAGGAGCTTTCAAAACGGATGAGGAAATTTCTGATTCTGAGGCCTTCTGGTGCCCTGAAAGGACACCGGAAGCCTTCGATCCTCGTTTCTCGATCTCGGTGGTCGGTCTTTCGAAATCGCGTGGTGCGGATAAAACGCGCGTAACTCCCTCGTTACATGTCGGATTGGGTCGATTTTTACTTCATTGGAAAGGCGAGTCAGTGCTCTTCGAAATCCTTCAGGAAGCGTCGCATTCCGAGGCCGTTTGGGCCTCCAAAAGTGGGGCGAGAGTAAATGGTGCGGAATTTTCCCGACGTGCCCTGTTCCCAGAAAAACGCTCATAACTCCCTCACCGGAGGTCGGATCTGGACAATTTTTACGTCGTTGGAAAGCTTACTCGAGGAGCTTTCAAAACGGATCAGGACATTTCTGATTCCGAGGCCGTCTGGTGCCCTGAAAGGACACCGAAACCCTTCGATCCTCGTTTCTCGATCTCGGTGGTCGGTCTTTCAAAATCGCGTGGTGCGGATAAAACGCGCGTAACTCCCTCGTTACATGTCGGATTGGGTCAATTTTTACTTCATTGGAAAGGCGAGTCAGTGCTCTTCGAAATCCTTCAGGAAGCGTCGCATTCTGAGGCCGTTTGGGCCTCCAAAAGTGGGGCGAGAGTAAATGGTGCGGAATTTTCCCGACGTGCCCTGTTCCCAGGAAAATGCTCATAACTCCCTCAACGGAGGTCGGATCTGGACGATTTTTACGTCGTTGGAAAGATTACTCGAGGAGCTTTCAAAACGGATCAGGACATTTCTGATTCTGAGGCCGTCTGGTGCCCTGAAAGGGCACCGGAAGCCTTCGATCCTCCTTTCTCGATCTCGGTGGTCGGTCTTTCGAAATCACGTGGTGCGGATAAAACGCGCGTAACTCCCTCGTTACATGTCGGATTGGCTCGATTTTTACTTCATTGGAAAGGCGAGTCAGTGCTCTTCGAAATCCTTCAGGAAGCGTCGCATTCCGAGGCCGTTTGGGCCTCCAAAAGTGGGACGAGAGTAAATGGTGCGGAATTTTCCCGACGTGCCCTGTTCCCAGAAAAACGCTCATAACTCCCTCACCGGAGGTCGGATCTGGACGATTTTTACGTCGTTGGAAAGCTTACTCGAGGAGCTTTCAAAACGGATCAGGACATTTTAGATTCCGAGTCCGTCTGGTGCCCCGAAAGGACACCGGAAGCCTTCGATCCTCGTTTCTCGATCTCGGTGGTCGGTCTTTCGAAATCGCGTGGTGCGGATAAAACGCGCGTAACTCCCTCGTTACATGTCGGATTGGCTCGATTTTTACTTCATTGGAAAGGCGAGTCAGTGCTCTTCGAAATTCTTCAGGAAGCGTCGTATTCCGAGGCCGTTTGGGCCTCCAAAAGTGGGACGAGAGTAAATGGTGCGGAATTTTCCCGACGTGCCCTGTTCCCAGAAAAATGCTCATAACTCCCTCACCGGAGGTCGGATCTGGACGATTTTTACGTCGTTGGAAAGCTTACTCGAGGAGCTTTCAAAACGGATCAGGACATTTCTGATTCCGAGACCGTCTCATGCCCTGAAAGGACACCGGAAGCCTTCGATCCTCGTTTCTCGATCTCATTGGTCGGTCTTTCGAAATCGCGTGGTGCGGATAAAATGCGCGTAACTCCCTCGTTACATGTCGGATTGGGTCGATTTTTACTTCATTGGAAAGGCGAGTCAGTGCTCTTCGAAATCCTTCAGGAAGCGTCGCATTCCGAGGCCGTTTGGGCCTCCAAAAGTAGGGCGAGAGTAAATGGTGTGGAATTTTCCTTACGTGCCCTGTTCCCAGAAAAACGCTCATAACTCCCTCACCGGAGGTCGGATCTGGACAATTTTTACGTCGTTGGAAAGCTTACTCGAGGAGCTTTCAAAACGGATGAGGAAATTTCTGATTCTGAGGCCTTCTGGTGCCCTGAAAGGACACCGGAAGCCTTCGATCCTCGTTTCTCGATCTCGGTGGTCGGTCTTTCGAAATCGCGTGGTGCGGATAAAACGCGCGTAACTCCCTCGTTACATGTCGGATTGGGTCGATTTTTACTTCATTGGAAAGGCGAGTCAGTGCTCTTCGAAATCCTTCAGGAAGCGTCGCATTCCGAGGCCGTTTGGGCCTCCAAAAGTGGGGCGAGAGTAAATGGTGCGGAATTTTCCCGACGTGCCCTGTTCCCAGAAAAACGCTCATAACTCCCTCACCGGAGGTCGGATCTGGACAATTTTTACGTCGTTGGAAAGCTTACTCGAGGAGCTTTCAAAACGGATGAGGACATTTCTGATTCTGAGGCCTTCTGGTGCCCTGAAAGGACACCGGAAGCCTTCGATCCTCGTTTCTCGATCTCGGTGGTCGGTCTTTCGAAATCGCGTGGTGCGGATAAAACGTGCGTAACTCCCTCGTTACATGTCGGATTGGGTCGATTTTTACTTCATTGGAAAGGCGAGTCAGTGCTCTTCGAAATCCTTCAGTAAGCGTCACATTCCGAGGCCGTTTGGGCCTCCAAAAGTGGGGCGAGAGTAAATGGTGCGGAATTTTCCTGACGTGCCCTGTTCCCAGAAAAACGCTCATAACTCCCTCACCGGAGGTCGGATCTGGACAATTTTTACGTCGTTGGAAAGCTTACTCGAGGAGCTTTCAAAACGGATGAGGACATTTCTGATTCTGAGGCCTTCTGGTGCCCTGAAAGGACACCGGAATCCTTCGATCCTCGTTTCTCGATCTCGGTGGTCGGTCTTTCGAAATCGCGTGGTGCGGATAAAACGTGCGTAACTCCCTCGTTACATGTCGGATTGGGTCGATTTTTACTTCATTGGAAAGGCGAGTCAGTGCTCTTCGAAATCCTTCAGGAAGCGTCCCATTCCGAGGCCGTTTGGGCCTCCAAAAGTGGGGCGAGAGTAAATGGTGTGGAATTTTCCTGACGTGCCCTGTTCCCAGAAAAACGCTCATAACTCCCTCACTGGAGGTCGGATCTGGACGATTTTTACGTCGTTGGAAAGCTTACTCGAGGAGCTTTCAAAACGGATCAGACATTTCTGATTCTGAGGCTGTCTGATGCCCCGAAAGGACACCAGAAACCTTCGATCCTCGTTTCTCGATCTCGGTGGTCGGTCTTTCAAAATCGCGTGGTGCGGATAAAATGCGCGTAACTCCCTCGTTACATGTCGGATTGGGTCGATTTTTACTTCATTGGAAAGGCGAGTCAGTGCTCTTCGAAATCCTTCAGGAAGCGTCGCATTCCGAGGCCGTTTGGGCCTCCAAAAGTGGGACGAGAGTAAATGGTACGGAATTTTTCCGACGTGCCCTGTTCCCAGAAAAACGCTCATAACTCCCTCACTGGAGGTCGGATCTGGACGATTTTTACGTCGTTGGAAAGCTTACTCGAGGAGCTTTCAAAACGGATGAGGACATTTCTGATTCTGAGGCCTTCTGGTGCCCTGAAAGGACACCGGAAGCCTTCGATCCTCGTTTCTCGATCTCGGTGGTCGGTCTTTCGAAATCGCGTGGTGCGGATAAAACGCGCGTAACTCCCTCGTTACATGTCGGATTGGGTCGATTTTTACTTCATTGGAAAGACGAGTCAGTGCTCTTCGAAATCCTTCAGGAAGCGTCGCATTCCGAGGCCGTTTGGGCCTCCAAAAGTGGGGCGAGAGTAAATGGTGTGGAATTTTCCCGACGTGCCCTGTTCCCAGAAAAATGCTCATAACTCCCTCACCGGAGGTCGGATCTGGACGATTTTTACGTCGTTGGAAAGCTTACTCGAGGAGCTTTCAAAACGGATCAGGACATTTTAGATTCCGAGTCCGTCTGGTGCCCCGAAAGGACACCGGAAGCCTTCGATCCTCGTTTCTCGATCTCGGTGGTCGGTCTTTCGAAATCGCGTGGTGCGGATAAAACGCGCGTAACTCCCTCGTTACATGTCGGATTGGCTCGATTTTTACTTCATTGGAAAGGCGAGTCAGTGCTCTTCGAAATTCTTCAGGAAGCGTCGTATTCCGAGGCCGTTTGGGCCTCCAAAAGTGGGCCGAGAGTAAATGGTGCGGAATTTTCCCGACGTGCCCTGTTCCCAGAAAAATGCTCATAACTCCCTCACCGGAGGTCGGATCTGGACGATTTTTACGTCGTTGGAAAGCTTACTCGAGGAGCTTTCAAAACGGATCAGGACATTTCTGATTCTGAGGTCGTATGGTGCCCCGAAAGGACACCGGAAGGCTTCGATCCTCGTTTCTCGATCTCGGTGGTCGGTCTTTCGAAATCGCGTGGTGCGGATAAAACGCGCGTAACTCCCTCGTTACATGTCGGATTGGGTCGATTTTTACTTCATTGGAAAGGCGAGTCAGTGCTCTTCGAAATCCTTCAGGAAGCGTCGCATTCCGAGGCCGTTTGGGCCTCCAAAAGTGGGGCGAGAGTAAATGGTACGGAATTTTCCCGACGTGCCCTGTTCCCAGAAAAATGCTCATAACTCCCTCACTGGAGGTCGGATCTGGACGATTTTTACGTCTTTGGAAATCTTACTCGAGGAGCTTTCAAAACGGATCAGGACATTTCTGATTCCGAGGCCGTCTGGTGCCCTGAAAGGACACCGAAACCCTTCGATCCTCGTTTCTCGATCTCGGTGGTCGGTCTTTCAAAATCGCGTGGTGCGGATAAAACGCGCGTAACTCCCTCGTTACATGTCGGATTGGGTCGATTTTTACTTCATTGGAAAGGCGAGTCAGTGCTCTTCGAAATCCTTCAGGAAGCGTCGCATTCGGAGGCCGTTTGGGCCTCCAAAAGTGGGGCGAGAGTAAATGGTGCGGAATTTTCCCGACGTGCCCTGTTCCCAGGAAAATGCTCATAACTCCCTCAACGGAGGTCGGATCTGGACGATTTTTACGTCGTTGGAAAGATTACTCGAGGAGCTTTCAAAACGGATCAGGACATTTCTGATTCTGAGGCCGTCTGGTGCCCTGAAAGGGCACCGGAAGCCTTCGATCCTCCTTTCTCGATCTCGGTGGTCGGTCTTTCGAAATCGCGTGGTGCGGATAAAACGCGCGTAACTCCCTCGTTACATGTCGGATTGGCTCGATTTTTACTTCATTGGAAAGGCGAGTCAGTGCTCTTCGAAATTCTTCAGGAAGCGTCGTATTCCGAGGCCGTTTGGGCCTCCAAAAGTGGGACGAGAGTAAATGGTGCGGAATTTTCCCGACGTGCCCTGTTCCCAGAAAAATGCTCATAACTCCCTCACCGGAGGTCGGATCTGGACGATTTTTACGTCGTTGGAAAGCTTACTCGAGGAGCTTTCAAAACGGATCAGGACATTTCTGATTCCGAGACCGTCTCATGCCCTGAAAGGACACCGGAAGCCTTCGATCCTCGTTTCTCGATCTCATTGGTCGGTCTTTCGAAATCGCGTGGTGCGGATAAAATGCGCGTAACTCCCTCGTTACATGTCGGATTGGGTCGATTTTTACTTCATTGGAAAGGCGAGTCAGTGCTCTTCGAAATCCTTCAGGAAGCGTCGCATTCCGAGGCCGTTTGGGCCTCCAAAAGTAGGGCGAGAGTAAATGGTGTGGAATTTTCCTTACGTGCCCTGTTCCCAGAAAAACGCTCATAACTCCCTCACCGGAGGTCGGATCTGGACAATTTTTACGTCGTTGGAAAGCTTACTCGAGGAGCTTTCAAAACGGATGAGGAAATTTCTGATTCTGAGGCCTTCTGGTGCCCTGAAAGGACACCGGAAGCCTTCGATCCTCGTTTCTCGATCTCGGTGGTCGGTCTTTCGAAATCGCGTGGTGCGGATAAAACGCGCGTAACTCCCTCGTTACATGTCGGATTGGGTCGATTTTTACTTCATTGGAAAGGCGAGTCAGTGCTCTTCGAAATCCTTCAGGAAGCGTCGCATTCCGAGGCCGTTTGGGCCTCCAAAAGTGGGGCGAGAGTAAATGGTGCGGAATTTTCCCGACGTGCCCTGTTCCCAGAAAAACGCTCATAACTCCCTCACCGGAGGTCGGATCTGGACAATTTTTACGTCGTTGGAAAGCTTACTCGAGGAGCTTTCAAAACGGATGAGGACATTTCTGATTCTGAGGCCTTCTGGTGCCCTGAAAGGACACCGGAAGCCTTCGATCCTCGTTTCTCGATCTCGGTGGTCGGTCTTTCGAAATCGCGTGGTGCGGATAAAACGTGCGTAACTCCCTCGTTACATGTCGGATTGGGTCGATTTTTACTTCATTGGAAAGGCGAGTCAGTGCTCTTCGAAATCCTTCAGTAAGCGTCACATTCCGAGGCCGTTTGGGCCTCCAAAAGTGGGGCGAGAGTAAATGGTGCGGAATTTTCCTGACGTGCCCTGTTCCCAGAAAAACGCTCATAACTCCCTCACCGGAGGTCGGATCTGGACAATTTTTACGTCGTTGGAAAGCTTACTCGAGGAGCTTTCAAAACGGATGAGGACATTTCTGATTCTGAGGCCTTCTGGTGCCCTGAAAGGACACCGGAATCCTTCGATCCTCGTTTCTCGATCTCGGTGGTCGGTCTTTCGAAATCGCGTGGTGCGGATAAAACGTGCGTAACTCCCTCGTTACATGTCGGATTGGGTCGATTTTTACTTCATTGGAAAGGCGAGTCAGTGCTCTTCGAAATCCTTCAGGAAGCGTCCCATTCCGAGGCCGTTTGGGCCTCCAAAAGTGGGGCGAGAGTAAATGGTGTGGAATTTTCCTGACGTGCCCTGTTCCCAGAAAAACGCTCATAACTCCCTCACTGGAGGTCGGATCTGGACGATTTTTACGTCGTTGGAAAGCTTACTCGAGGAGCTTTCAAAACGGATCAGACATTTCTGATTCTGAGGCTGTCTGATGCCCCGAAAGGACACCAGAAACCTTCGATCCTCGTTTCTCGATCTCGGTGGTCGGTCTTTCAAAATCGCGTGGTGCGGATAAAATGCGCGTAACTCCCTCGTTACATGTCGGATTGGGTCGATTTTTACTTCATTGGAAAGGCGAGTCAGTGCTCTTCGAAATCCTTCAGGAAGCGTCGCATTCCGAGGCCGTTTGGGCCTCCAAAAGTGGGACGAGAGTAAATGGTACGGAATTTTTCCGACGTGCCCTGTTCCCAGAAAAACGCTCATAACTCCCTCACTGGAGGTCGGATCTGGACGATTTTTACGTCGTTGGAAAGCTTACTCGAGGAGCTTTCAAAACGGATGAGGACATTTCTGATTCTGAGGCCTTCTGGTGCCCTGAAAGGACACCGGAAGCCTTCGATCCTCGTTTCTCGATCTCGGTGGTCGGTCTTTCGAAATCGCGTGGTGCGGATAAAACGCGCGTAACTCCCTCGTTACATGTCGGATTGGGTCGATTTTTACTTCATTGGAAAGACGAGTCAGTGCTCTTCGAAATCCTTCAGGAAGCGTCGCATTCCGAGGCCGTTTGGGCCTCCAAAAGTGGGGCGAGAGTAAATGGTGTGGAATTTTCCCGACGTGCCCTGTTCCCAGAAAAATGCTCATAACTCCCTCACCGGAGGTCGGATCTGGACGATTTTTACGTCGTTGGAAAGCTTACTCGAGGAGCTTTCAAAACGGATCAGGACATTTTAGATTCCGAGTCCGTCTGGTGCCCCGAAAGGACACCGGAAGCCTTCGATCCTCGTTTCTCGATCTCGGTGGTCGGTCTTTCGAAATCGCGTGGTGCGGATAAAACGCGCGTAACTCCCTCGTTACATGTCGGATTGGCTCGATTTTTACTTCATTGGAAAGGCGAGTCAGTGCTCTTCGAAATTCTTCAGGAAGCGTCGTATTCCGAGGCCGTTTGGGCCTCCAAAAGTGGGCCGAGAGTAAATGGTGCGGAATTTTCCCGACGTGCCCTGTTCCCAGAAAAATGCTCATAACTCCCTCACCGGAGGTCGGATCTGGACGATTTTTACGTCGTTGGAAAGCTTACTCGAGGAGCTTTCAAAACGGATCAGGACATTTCTGATTCTGAGGTCGTATGGTGCCCCGAAAGGACACCGGAAGGCTTCGATCCTCGTTTCTCGATCTCGGTGGTCGGTCTTTCGAAATCGCGTGGTGCGGATAAAACGCGCGTAACTCCCTCGTTACATGTCGGATTGGGTCGATTTTTACTTCATTGGAAAGGCGAGTCAGTGCTCTTCGAAATCCTTCAGGAAGCGTCGCATTCCGAGGCCGTTTGGGCCTCCAAAAGTGGGGCGAGAGTAAATGGTACGGAATTTTCCCGACGTGCCCTGTTCCCAGAAAAATGCTCATAACTCCCTCACTGGAGGTCGGATCTGGACGATTTTTACGTCTTTGGAAATCTTACTCGAGGAGCTTTCAAAACGGATCAGGACATTTCTGATTCCGAGGCCGTCTGGTGCCCTGAAAGGACACCGAAACCCTTCGATCCTCGTTTCTCGATCTCGGTGGTCGGTCTTTCAAAATCGCGTGGTGCGGATAAAACGCGCGTAACTCCCTCGTTACATGTCGGATTGGGTCGATTTTTACTTCATTGGAAAGGCGAGTCAGTGCTCTTCGAAATCCTTCAGGAAGCGTCGCATTCTGAGGCCGTTTGGGCCTCCAAAAGTGGGGCGAGAGTAAATGGTGCGGAATTTTCCCGACGTGCCCTGTTCCCAGGAAAATGCTCATAACTCCCTCAACGGAGGTCGGATCTGGACGATTTTTACGTCGTTGGAAAGATTACTCGAGGAGCTTTCAAAACGGATCAGGACATTTCTGATTCTGAGGCCGTCTGGTGCCCTGAAAGGGCACCGGAAGCCTTCGATCCTCCTTTCTCGATCTCGGTGGTCGGTCTTTCGAAATCACGTGGTGCGGATAAAACGCGCGTAACTCCCTCGTTACATGTCGGATTGGCTCGATTTTTACTTCATTGGAAAGGCGAGTCAGTGCTCTTCGAAATCCTTCAGGAAGCGTCGCATTCCGAGGCCGTTTGGGCCTCCAAAAGTGGGACGAGAGTAAATGGTGCGGAATTTTCCCGACGTGCCCTGTTCCCAGAAAAACGCTCATAACTCCCTCACCGGAGGTCGGATCTGGACGATTTTTACGTCGTTGGAAAGCTTACTCGAGGAGCTTTCAAAACGGATCAGGACATTTTAGATTCCGAGTCCGTCTGGTGCCCCGAAAGGACACCGGAAGCCTTCGATCCTCGTTTCTCGATCTCGGTGGTCGGTCTTTCGAAATCGCGTGGTGCGGATAAAACGCGCGTAACTCCCTCGTTACATGTCGGATTGGCTCGATTTTTACTTCATTGGAAAGGCGAGTCAGTGCTCTTCGAAATTCTTCAGGAAGCGTCGTATTCCGAGGCCGTTTGGGCCTCCAAAAGTGGGACGAGAGTAAATGGTGCGGAATTTTCCCGACGTGCCCTGTTCCCAGAAAAATGCTCATAACTCCCTCACCGGAGGTCGGATCTGGACGATTTTTACGTCGTTGGAAAGCTTACTCGAGGAGCTTTCAAAACGGATCAGGACATTTCTGATTCCGAGACCGTCTCATGCCCTGAAAGGACACCGGAAGCCTTCGATCCTCGTTTCTCGATCTCATTGGTCGGTCTTTCGAAATCGCGTGGTGCGGATAAAATGCGCGTAACTCCCTCGTTACATGTCGGATTGGGTCGATTTTTACTTCATTGGAAAGGCGAGTCAGTGCTCTTCGAAATCCTTCAGGAAGCGTCGCATTCCGAGGCCGTTTGGGCCTCCAAAAGTAGGGCGAGAGTAAATGGTGTGGAATTTTCCTTACGTGCCCTGTTCCCAGAAAAACGCTCATAACTCCCTCACCGGAGGTCGGATCTGGACAATTTTTACGTCGTTGGAAAGCTTACTCGAGGAGCTTTCAAAACGGATGAGTAAATTTCTGATTCTGAGGCCTTCTGGTGCCCTGAAAGGACACCGGAAGCCTTCGATCCTCGTTTCTCGATCTCAGTGGTCGGTCTTTCGAAATCGCGTGGTGCGGATAAAACGCGCGTAACTCCCTCGTTACATGTCGGATTGGGTCGATTTTTACTTCATTGGAAAGGCGAGTCAGTGCTCTTCGAAATCCTTCAGGAAGCGTCGCATTCCGAGGCCGTTTGGGCCTCCAAAAGTGGGGCGAGAGTAAATGGTGCGGAATTTTCCCGACGTGCCCTGTTCCCAGAAAAACGCTCATAACTCCCTCACCGGAGGTCGGATCTGGACGATTTTTACGTCGTTGGAAAGCTTACTCGAGGAGCTTTCAAAACGGATCAGGACATTTCTGATTCTGAGGCTGTCTGGTGCCCCGAAAGGACACCAGAAACCTTCGATCCTCGTTTCTCGATCTCGGTGGTCGGTCTTTCAAAATCGCGTGGTGCGGATAAAATGCGCGTAACTCCCTCGTTACATGTCGGATTGGGTCGATTTTTACTTCATTGGAAAGGCGAGTCAGTGCTCTTCAAAATCCTTCAGGAAGCGTCACATTCCGAGGCCGTTTGGGCCTCCAAAAGTGGGGCGAGAGTAAATGGTGCGGAATTTTCCTGACGTGCCCTGTTCCCAGAAAAACGCTCATAACTCCCTCACCGGAGGTCGGATCTGGACAATTTTTACGTCGTTGGAAAGCTTACTCGAGGAGCTTTCAAAACGGATGAGGACATTTCTGATTCTGAGGCCTTCTGGTGCCCTGAAAGGACACCGGAATCCTTCGATCCTCGTTTCTCGATCTCGGTGGTCGGTCTTTCGAAATCGCGTGGTGCGGATAAAACGTGCGTAACTCCCTCGTTACATGTCGGATTGGGTCGATTTTTACTTCATTGGAAAGGCGAGTCAGTGCTCTTCGAAATCCTTCAGGAAGCGTCACATTCCGAGGCCGTTTGGGCCTCCAAAAGTGGGGCGAGAGTAAATGGTGTGGAATTTTCCTGACGTGCCCTGTTCCCAGAAAAACGCTCATAACTCCCTCACCGGAGGTCGGATCTGGACGATTTTTACGTCGTTGGAAAGCTTACTCGAGGAGCTTTCAAAACGGATCAGGACATTTCTGATTCTGAGGCTGTCTGGTGCCCCGAAAGGACACCAGAAACCTTCGATCCTCGTTTCTCGATCTCGGTGGTCGGTCTTTCAAAATCGCGTGGTGCGGATAAAATGCGCGTAACTCCCTCGTTACATGTCGGATTGGGTCGATTTTTACTTCATTGGAAAGGCGAGTCAGTGCTCTTCGAAATCCTTCAGGAAGCGTCGCATTCCGAGGCCGTTTGGGCCTCCAAAAGTGGGACGAGAGTAAATGGTACGGAATTTTTCCGACGTGCCCTGTTCCCAGAAAAACGCTCATAACTCCCTCACCGGAGGTCGGATCTGGACGATTTTTACGTCGTTGGAAAGCTTACTCGAGGAGCTTTCAAAACGGATCAGGACATTTCTGATTCTGAGGCCTTCTGGTGCCCTGAAAGGACACCGGAAGCCTTCGATCCTCGTTTCTCGATCTCGGTGGTCGGTCTTTCGAAATCGCGTGGTGCGGATAAAACGCGCGTAACTCCCTCGTTACATGTCGGATTGGGTCGATTTTTACTTCATTGGAAAGGCGAGTCAGTGCTCTTCGAAATCCTTCAGGAAGCGTCGCATTCCGAGGCCGTTTGGGCCTCCAAAAGTGGGGCGAGAGTAAATGGTGTGGAATTTTCCCGACGTGCCCTGTTCCCAGAAAAATGCTCATAACTCCCTCACCGGAGGTCGGATCTGGACGATTTTTACGTCGTTGGAAAGCTTACTCGAGGAGCTTTCAAAACGGATCAGGACATTTTAGATTCCGAGTCCGTCTGGTGCCCCGAAAGGACACCGGAAGCCTTCGATCCTCGTTTCTCGATCTCGGTGGTCGGTCTTTCGAAATCGCGTGGTGCGGATAAAACGCGCGTAACTCCCTCGTTACATGTCGGATTGGCTCGATTTTTACTTCATTGGAAAGGCGAGTCAGTGCTCTTCGAAATTCTTCAGGAAGCGTCGTATTCTGAGGCCGTTTGGGCCTCCAAAAGTGGGACGAGAGTAAATGGTGCGGAATTTTCCCGACGTGCCCTGTTCCCAGAAAAATGCTCATAACTCCCTCACCGGAGGTCGGATCTGGACGATTTTTACGTCGTTGGAAAGCTTACTCGAGGAGCTTTCAAAACGGATCAGGACATTTCTGATTCTGAGGTCGTATGGTGCCCCGAAAGGACACCGGAAGGCTTCGATCCTCGTTTCTCGATCTCGGTGGTCGGTCTTTCGAAATCGCGTGGTGCGGATAAAACGCGCGTAACTCCCTCGTTACATGTCGGATTGGGTCGATTTTTACTTCATTGGAAAGGCGAGTCAGTGCTCTTCGAAATCCTTCAGGAAGCGTCGCATTCCGAGGCCGTTTGGGCCTCCAAAAGTGGGGCGAGAGTAAATGGTATGGAATTTTCCCGACGTGCCCTGTTCCCAGAAAAATGCTCATAACTCCCTCACTGGAGGTCGGATCTGGACGATTTTTACGTCTTTGGAAATCTTACTCGAGGAGCTTTCAAAACGGATCAGGACATTTCTGATTCCGAGGCCGTCTGGTGCCCTGAAAGGACACCGAAACCCTTCGATCCTCGTTTCTCGATCTCGGTGGTCGGTCTTTCCAAATCGCGTGGTGCGGATAAAACGCGCGTAACTCCCTCGTTACATGTCGGATTGGGTCGATTTTTACTTCATTGGAAAGGCGAGTCAGTGCTCTTCGAAATCCTTCAGGAAGCGTCGCATTCTGAGGCCGTTTGGGCCTCCAAAAGTGGGGCGAGAGTAAATGGTGCGGAATTTTCCCGACGTGCCCTGTTCCCAGGAAAATGCTCATAACTCCCTCAACGGAGGTCGGATCTGGACGATTTTTACGTCGTTGGAAAGATTACTCGAGGAGCTTTCAAAACGGATCAGGACATTTCTGATTCTGAGGCCGTCTGGTGCCCCGAAAGGGCACCGGAAGCCTTCGATCCTCCTTTCTCGATCTCGGTGGTCGGTCTTTCGAAATCACGTGGTGCGGATAAAACGCGCGTAACTCCCTCGTTACATGTCGGATTGGCTCGATTTTTACTTCATTGGAAAGGCGAGTCAGTGCTCTTCGAAATCCTTCAGGAAGCGTCGCATTCCGAGGCCGTTTGGGCCTCCAAAAGTGGGACGAGAGTAAATGGTGCGGAATTTTCCCGACGTGCCCTGTTCCCAGAAAAACGCTCATAACTCCCTCACCGGAGGTCGGATCTGGACGATTTTTACGTCGTTGGAAAGCTTACTCGAGGAGCTTTCAAAACGGATCAGGACATTTTAGATTCCGAGTCCGTCTGGTGCCCCAAAAGGACACCGGAAGCCTTCGATCCTCGTTTCTCGATCTCGGTGGTCGGTCTTTCGAAATCGCGTGGTGCGGATAAAACGCGCGTAACTCCCTCGTTACATGTCGGATTGGCTCGATTTTTACTTCATTGGAAAGGCGAGTCAGTGCTCTTCGAAATTCTTCAGGAAGCGTCGTATTCCGAGGCCGTTTGGGCCTCCAAAAGTGGGACGAGAGTAAATGGTGCGGAATTTTCCCGACGTGCCCTGTTCCCAGAAAAATGCTCATAACTCCCTCACCGGAGGTCGGATCTGGACGATTTTTACGTCGTTGGAAAGCTTACTCGAGGAGCTTTCAAAACGGATGAGGACATTTCTGATTCTGAGGCCTTCTGGTGCCCTGAAAGGACACCGGAAGCCTTCGATCCTCGTTTCTCGATCTCGGTGGTCGGTCTTTCAAAATCGCGTGGTGCGGATAAAATGCGCGTAACTCCCTCGTTACATGTCGGATTGGGTCGATTTTTACTTCATTGGAAAGGCGAGTCAGTGCTCTTCGAAATCCTTCAGGAAGCGTCGCATTCCGAGGCCGTTTGGGCCTCCAAAAGTGGGACGAGAGTAAATGGTACGGAATTTTTCCGACGTGCCCTGTTCCCAGAAAAACGCTCATAACTCCCTCACCGGAGGTCGGATCTGGACGATTTTTACGTCGTTGGAAAGCTTACTCGAGGAGCTTTCAAAACGGATGAGGACATTTCTGATTCTGAGGCCTTCTGGTGCCCTGAAAGGACACCGGAAGCCTTCGATCCTCGTTTCTCGATCTCGGTGGTCGGTCTTTCGAAATCGCGTGGTGCGGATAAAACGCGCGTAACTCCCTCGTTACATGTCGGATTGGGTCGATTTTTACTTCATTGGAAAGGCGAGTCAGTGCTCTTCGAAATCCTTCAGGAAGCGTCGCATTCCGAGGCCGTTTGGGCCTCCAAAAGTGGGGCGAGAGTAAATGGTGTGGAATTTTCCCGACGTGCCCTGTTCCCAGAAAAATGCTCATAACTCCCTCACCGGAGGTCGGATCTGGACGATTTTTACGTCGTTGGAAAGCTTACTCGAGGAGCTTTCAAAACGGATGAGGACATTTCTGATTCTGAGGTCGTCTGGTGCCCCGAAAGGACACCGGAAGCCTTCGATCCTCGTTTCTCGATCTCGGTGGTCGGTCTTTCGAAATCGCGTGGTGCGGATAAAACGCGCGTAACTCCCTCGTTACATGTCGGATTGGGTCGATTTTTACTTCATTGGAAAGGCGAGTCAGTGCTCTTCGAAATCCTTCAGGAAGCGTCGCATTCCGAGGCCGTTTGGGCCTCCAAAAGTGGGGCGAGAGTAAATGGTGCGGAATTTTCCCGACGTGCCCTGTTCCCAGAAAAACGCTCATAACTCCCTCACCGGAGGTCGGATCTGGACAATTTTTACGTCGTTGGAAAGCTTACTCGAGGAGCTTTCAAAACGGATGAGGACATTTCTGATTCTGAGGCCTTCTGGTGCCCTGAAAGGACACCGGAATCCTTCGATCCTCGTTTCTCGATCTCGGTGGTCGGTCTTTCGAAATCGCGTGGTGCGGATAAAACGTGCGTAACTCCCTCGTTACATGTCGGATTGGGTCGATTTTTACTTCATTGGAAAGGCGAGTCAGTGCTCTTCGAAATCCTTCAGGAAGCGTCACATTCCGAGGCCGTTTGGGCCTCCAAAAGTGGGGCGAGAGTAAATGGTGCGGAATTTTCCTGACGTGCCCTGTTCCCAGAAAAACGCTCATAACTCCCTCACCGGAGGTCGGATCTGGACAATTTTTACGTCGTTGGAAAGCTTACTCGAGGAGCTTTCAAAACGGATGAGGACATTTCTGATTCTGAGGCCTTCTGGTGCCCTGAATGGACACCGGAATCCTTCGATCCTCGTTTCTCGATCTCGGTGGTCGGTCTTTCGAAATCGCGTGGTGCGGATAAAACGTGCGTAACTCCCTCGTTACATGTCGAATTGGGTCGATTTTTACTTCATTGGAAAGGCGAGTCAGTGCTCTTCGAAATCCTTCAGGAAGCGTCACATTCCGAGGCCGTTTGGGCCTCCAAAAGTGGGGCGAGAGTAAATGGTGTGGAATTTTCCTGACGTGCCCTGTTCCCAGAAAAACGCTCATAACTCCCTCACCGGAGGTCGGATCTGGACGATTTTTACGTCGTTGGAAAGCTTACTCGAGGAGCTTTCAAAACGGATCAGGACATTTCTGATTCTGAGGCTGTCTGGTGCCCCGAAAGGACACCAGAAACCTTCGATCCTCGTTTCTCGATCTCGGTGGTCGGTCTTTCAAAATCGCGTGGTGCGGATAAAATGCGCGTAACTCCCTCGTTACATGTCGGATTGGGTCGATTTTTACTTCATTGGAAAGGCGAGTCAGTGCTCTTCGAAATCCTTCAGGAAGCGTCGCATTCCGAGGCCGTTTGGGCCTCCAAAAGTGGGACGAGAGTAAATGGTACGGAATTTTTCCGACGTGCCCTGTTCCCAGAAAAACGCTCATAACTCCCTCACCGGAGGTCGGATCTGGACGATTTTTACGTCGTTGGAAAGCTTACTCGAGGAGCTTTCAAAACGGATCAGGACATTTCTGATTCTGAGGCCTTCTGGTGCCCTGAAAGGACACCGGAAGCCTTCGATCCTCGTTTCTCGATCTCGGTGGTCGGTCTTTCGAAATCGCGTGGTGCGGATAAAACGCGCGTAACTCCCTCGTTACATGTCGGATTGGGTCGATTTTTACTTCATTGGAAAGGCGAGTCAGTGCTCTTCGAAATCCTTCAGGAAGCGTCGCATTCCGAGGCCGTTTGGGCCTCCAAAAGTGGGGCGAGAGTAAATGGTGTGGAATTTTCCCGACGTGCCCTGTTCCCAGAAAAATGCTCATAACTCCCTCACCGGAGGTCGGATCTGGACGATTTTTACGTCGTTGGAAAGCTTACTCGAGGAGCTTTCAAAACGGATGAGGACATTTCTGATTCTGAGGTCGTCTGGTGCCCCGAAAGGACACCGGAAGCCTTCGATCCTCGTTTCTCGATCTCGGTGGTCGGTCTTTCGAAATCGCGTGGTGCGGATAAAACGCGCGTAACTCCCTCGTTACATGTCGGATTGGGTCGATTTTTACTTCATTGGAAAGGCGAGTCAGTGCTCTTCGAAATCCTTCAGGAAGCGTCGCATTCCGAGGCCGTTTGGGCCTCCAAAAGTGGGGCGAGAGTAAATGGTGCGGAATTTTCCCGACGTGCCCTGTTCCCAGAAAAACGCTCATAACTCCCTCACCGGAGGTCGGATCTGGACAATTTTTACGTCGTTGGAAAGCTTACTCGAGGAGCTTTCAAAACGGATGAGGACATTTCTGATTCTGAGGCCTTCTGGTGCCCTGAAAGGACACCGGAATCCTTCGATCCTCGTTTCTCGATCTCGGTGGTCGGTCTTTCGAAATCGCGTGGTGCGGATAAAACGTGCGTAACTCCCTCGTTACATGTCGGATTGGGTCGATTTTTACTTCATTGGAAAGGCGAGTCAGTGCTCTTCGAAATCCTTCAGGAAGCGTCACATTCCGAGGCCGTTTGGGCCTCCAAAAGTGGGGCGAGAGTAAATGGTGCGGAATTTTCCTGACGTGCCCTGTTCCCAGAAAAACGCTCATAACTCCCTCACCGGAGGTCGGATCTGGACAATTTTTACGTCGTTGGAAAGCTTACTCGAGGAGCTTTCAAAACGGATGAGGACATTTCTGATTCTGAGGCCTTCTGGTGCCCTGAATGGACACCGGAATCCTTCGATCCTCGTTTCTCGATCTCGGTGGTCGGTCTTTCGAAATCGCGTGGTGCGGATAAAACGTGCGTAACTCCCTCGTTACATGTCGAATTGGGTCGATTTTTACTTCATTGGAAAGGCGAGTCAGTGCTCTTCGAAATCCTTCAGGAAGCGTCACATTCCGAGGCCGTTTGGGCCTCCAAAAGTGGGGCGAGAGTAAATGGTGTGGAATTTTCCTGACGTGCCCTGTTCCCAGAAAAACGCTCATAACTCCCTCACCGGAGGTCGGATCTGGACGATTTTTACGTCGTTGGAAAGCTTACTCGAGGAGCTTTCAAAACGGATCAGGACATTTCTGATTCTGAGGCTGTCTGGTGCCCCGAAAGGACACCAGAAACCTTCGATCCTCGTTTCTCGATCTCGGTGGTCGGTCTTTCAAAATCGCGTGGTGCGGATAAAATGCGCGTAACTCCCTCGTTACATGTCGGATTGGGTCGATTTTTACTTCATTGGAAAGGCGAGTCAGTGCTCTTCGAAATCCTTCAGGAAGCGTCGCATTCCGAGGCCGTTTGGGCCTCCAAAAGTGGGACGAGAGTAAATGGTACGGAATTTTTCCGACGTGCCCTGTTCCCAGAAAAACGCTCATAACTCCCTCACCGGAGGTCGGATCTGGACGATTTTTACGTCGTTGGAAAGCTTACTCGAGGAGCTTTCAAAACGGATCAGGACATTTCTGATTCTGAGGCCTTCTGGTGCCCTGAAAGGACACCGGAAGCCTTCGATCCTCGTTTCTCGATCTCGGTGGTCGGTCTTTCGAAATCGCGTGGTGCGGATAAAACGCGCGTAACTCCCTCGTTACATGTCGGATTGGGTCGATTTTTACTTCATTGGAAAGGCGAGTCAGTGCTCTTCGAAATCCTTCAGGAAGCGTCGCATTCCGAGGCCGTTTGGGCCTCCAAAAGTGGGGCGAGAGTAAATGGTGTGGAATTTTCCCGACGTGCCCTGTTCCCAGAAAAATGCTCATAACTCCCTCACCGGAGGTCGGATCTGGACGATTTTTACGTCGTTGGAAAGCTTACTCGAGGAGCTTTCAAAACGGATGAGGACATTTCTGATTCTGAGGTCGTCTGGTGCCCCGAAAGGACACCGGAAGCCTTCGATCCTCGTTTCTCGATCTCGGTGGTCGGTCTTTCGAAATCGCGTGGTGCGGATAAAACGCGCGTAACTCCCTCGTTACATGTCGGATTGGGTCGATTTTTACTTCATTGGAAAGGCGAGTCAGTGCTCTTCGAAATCCTTCAGGAAGCGTCGCATTCCGAGGCCGTTTGGGCCTCCAAAAGTGGGGCGAGAGTAAATGGTGCGGAATTTTCCCGACGTGCCCTGTTCCCAGAAAAACGCTCATAACTCCCTCACCGGAGGTCGGATCTGGACAATTTTTACGTCGTTGGAAAGCTTACTCGAGGAGCTTTCAAAACGGATGAGGACATTTCTGATTCTGAGGCCTTCTGGTGCCCTGAAAGGACACCGGAATCCTTCGATCCTCGTTTCTCGATCTCGGTGGTCGGTCTTTCGAAATCGCGTGGTGCGGATAAAACGTGCGTAACTCCCTCGTTACATGTCGGATTGGGTCGATTTTTACTTCATTGGAAAGGCGAGTCAGTGCTCTTCGAAATCCTTCAGGAAGCGTCACATTCCGAGGCCGTTTGGGCCTCCAAAAGTGGGGCGAGAGTAAATGGTGCGGAATTTTCCTGACGTGCCCTGTTCCCAGAAAAACGCTCATAACTCCCTCACCGGAGGTCGGATCTGGACAATTTTTACGTCGTTGGAAAGCTTACTCGAGGAGCTTTCAAAACGGATGAGGACATTTCTGATTCTGAGGCCTTCTGGTGCCCTGAATGGACACCGGAATCCTTCGATCCTCGTTTCTCGATCTCGGTGGTCGGTCTTTCGAAATCGCGTGGTGCGGATAAAACGTGCGTAACTCCCTCGTTACATGTCGAATTGGGTCGATTTTTACTTCATTGGAAAGGCGAGTCAGTGCTCTTCGAAATCCTTCAGGAAGCGTCACATTCCGAGGCCGTTTGGGCCTCCAAAAGTGGGGCGAGAGTAAATGGTGTGGAATTTTCCTGACGTGCCCTGTTCCCAGAAAAACGCTCATAACTCCCTCACCGGAGGTCGGATCTGGACGATTTTTACGTCGTTGGAAAGCTTACTCGAGGAGCTTTCAAAACGGATCAGGACATTTCTGATTCTGAGGCTGTCTGGTGCCCCGAAAGGACACCAGAAACCTTCGATCCTCGTTTCTCGATCTCGGTGGTCGGTCTTTCAAAATCGCGTGGTGCGGATAAAATGCGCGTAACTCCCTCGTTACATGTCGGATTGGGTCGATTTTTACTTCATTGGAAAGGCGAGTCAGTGCTCTTCGAAATCCTTCAGGAAGCGTCGCATTCCGAGGCCGTTTGGGCCTCCAAAAGTGGGACGAGAGTAAATGGTACGGAATTTTTCCGACGTGCCCTGTTCCCAGAAAAACGCTCATAACTCCCTCACCGGAGGTCGGATCTGGACGATTTTTACGTCGTTGGAAAGCTTACTCGAGGAGCTTTCAAAACGGATCAGGACATTTCTGATTCTGAGGCCTTCTGGTGCCCTGAAAGGACACCGGAAGCCTTCGATCCTCGTTTCTCGATCTCGGTGGTCGGTCTTTCGAAATCGCGTGGTGCGGATAAAACGCGCGTAACTCCCTCGTTACATGTCGGATTGGGTCGATTTTTACTTCATTGGAAAGGCGAGTCAGTGCTCTTCGAAATCCTTCAGGAAGCGTCGCATTCCGAGGCCGTTTGGGCCTCCAAAAGTGGGGCGAGAGTAAATGGTGTGGAATTTTCCCGACGTGCCCTGTTCCCAGAAAAATGCTCATAACTCCCTCACCGGAGGTCGGATCTGGACGATTTTTACGTCGTTGGAAAGCTTACTCGAGGAGCTTTCAAAACGGATGAGGACATTTCTGATTCTGAGGTCGTCTGGTGCCCCGAAAGGACACCGGAAGCCTTCGATCCTCGTTTCTCGATCTCGGTGGTCGGTCTTTCGAAATCGCGTGGTGCGGATAAAACGCGCGTAACTCCCTCGTTACATGTCGGATTGGGTCGATTTTTACTTCATTGGAAAGGCGAGTCAGTGCTCTTCGAAATCCTTCAGGAAGCGTCGCATTCCGAGGCCGTTTGGGCC
Organism: Magnolia kwangsiensis; assembly: GCA_037074715.1. Lineage (NCBI taxonomy): Eukaryota > Viridiplantae > Streptophyta > Magnoliopsida > Magnoliales > Magnoliaceae > Magnolia > Magnolia kwangsiensis. The sequence continues at coordinate 1,142,109 of CM073583.1, forward strand.
TCCAAAAGTGGGGCGAGAGTAAATGGTGCGGAATTTTCCCGACGTGCCCTGTTCCCAGAAAAACGCTCATAACTCCCTCACCGGAGGTCGGATCTGGACAATTTTTACGTCGTTGGAAAGCTTACTCGAGGAGCTTTCAAAACGGATGAGGACATTTCTGATTCTGAGGCCTTCTGGTGCCCTGAAAGGACACCGGAATCCTTCGATCCTCGTTTCTCGATCTCGGTGGTCGGTCTTTCGAAATCGCGTGGTGCGGATAAAACGTGCGTAACTCCCTCGTTACATGTCGGATTGGGTCGATTTTTACTTCATTGGAAAGGCGAGTCAGTGCTCTTCGAAATCCTTCAGGAAGCGTCACATTCCGAGGCCGTTTGGGCCTCCAAAAGTGGGGCGAGAGTAAATGGTGCGGAATTTTCCTGACGTGCCCTGTTCCCAGAAAAACGCTCATAACTCCCTCACCGGAGGTCGGATCTGGACAATTTTTACGTCGTTGGAAAGCTTACTCGAGGAGCTTTCAAAACGGATGAGGACATTTCTGATTCTGAGGCCTTCTGGTGCCCTGAATGGACACCGGAATCCTTCGATCCTCGTTTCTCGATCTCGGTGGTCGGTCTTTCGAAATCGCGTGGTGCGGATAAAACGTGCGTAACTCCCTCGTTACATGTCGAATTGGGTCGATTTTTACTTCATTGGAAAGGCGAGTCAGTGCTCTTCGAAATCCTTCAGGAAGCGTCACATTCCGAGGCCGTTTGGGCCTCCAAAAGTGGGGCGAGAGTAAATGGTGTGGAATTTTCCTGACGTGCCCTGTTCCCAGAAAAACGCTCATAACTCCCTCACCGGAGGTCGGATCTGGACGATTTTTACGTCGTTGGAAAGCTTACTCGAGGAGCTTTCAAAACGGATCAGGACATTTCTGATTCTGAGGCTGTCTGGTGCCCCGAAAGGACACCAGAAACCTTCGATCCTCGTTTCTCGATCTCGGTGGTCGGTCTTTCAAAATCGCGTGGTGCGGATAAAATGCGCGTAACTCCCTCGTTACATGTCGGATTGGGTCGATTTTTACTTCATTGGAAAGGCGAGTCAGTGCTCTTCGAAATCCTTCAGGAAGCGTCGCATTCCGAGGCCGTTTGGGCCTCCAAAAGTGGGACGAGAGTAAATGGTACGGAATTTTTCCGACGTGCCCTGTTCCCAGAAAAACGCTCATAACTCCCTCACCGGAGGTCGGATCTGGACGATTTTTACGTCGTTGGAAAGCTTACTCGAGGAGCTTTCAAAACGGATCAGGACATTTCTGATTCTGAGGCCTTCTGGTGCCCTGAAAGGACACCGGAAGCCTTCGATCCTCGTTTCTCGATCTCGGTGGTCGGTCTTTCGAAATCGCGTGGTGCGGATAAAACGCGCGTAACTCCCTCGTTACATGTCGGATTGGGTCGATTTTTACTTCATTGGAAAGGCGAGTCAGTGCTCTTCGAAATCCTTCAGGAAGCGTCGCATTCCGAGGCCGTTTGGGCCTCCAAAAGTGGGGCGAGAGTAAATGGTGTGGAATTTTCCCGACGTGCCCTGTTCCCAGAAAAATGCTCATAACTCCCTCACCGGAGGTCGGATCTGGACGATTTTTACGTCGTTGGAAAGCTTACTCGAGGAGCTTTCAAAACGGATGAGGACATTTCTGATTCTGAGGTCGTCTGGTGCCCCGAAAGGACACCGGAAGCCTTCGATCCTCGTTTCTCGATCTCGGTGGTCGGTCTTTCGAAATCGCGTGGTGCGGATAAAACGCGCGTAACTCCCTCGTTACATGTCGGATTGGGTCGATTTTTACTTCATTGGAAAGGCGAGTCAGTGCTCTTCGAAATCCTTCAGGAAGCGTCGCATTCCGAGGCCGTTTGGGCCTCCAAAAGTGGGGCGAGAGTAAATGGTGCGGAATTTTCCCGACGTGCCCTGTTCCCAGAAAAACGCTCATAACTCCCTCACCGGAGGTCGGATCTGGACAATTTTTACGTCGTTGGAAAGCTTACTCGAGGAGCTTTCAAAACGGATGAGGACATTTCTGATTCTGAGGCCTTCTGGTGCCCTGAAAGGACACCGGAATCCTTCGATCCTCGTTTCTCGATCTCGGTGGTCGGTCTTTCGAAATCGCGTGGTGCGGATAAAACGTGCGTAACTCCCTCGTTACATGTCGGATTGGGTCGATTTTTACTTCATTGGAAAGGCGAGTCAGTGCTCTTCGAAATCCTTCAGGAAGCGTCACATTCCGAGGCCGTTTGGGCCTCCAAAAGTGGGGCGAGAGTAAATGGTGCGGAATTTTCCTGACGTGCCCTGTTCCCAGAAAAACGCTCATAACTCCCTCACCGGAGGTCGGATCTGGACAATTTTTACGTCGTTGGAAAGCTTACTCGAGGAGCTTTCAAAACGGATGAGGACATTTCTGATTCTGAGGCCTTCTGGTGCCCTGAATGGACACCGGAATCCTTCGATCCTCGTTTCTCGATCTCGGTGGTCGGTCTTTCGAAATCGCGTGGTGCGGATAAAACGTGCGTAACTCCCTCGTTACATGTCGAATTGGGTCGATTTTTACTTCATTGGAAAGGCGAGTCAGTGCTCTTCGAAATCCTTCAGGAAGCGTCACATTCCGAGGCCGTTTGGGCCTCCAAAAGTGGGGCGAGAGTAAATGGTGTGGAATTTTCCTGACGTGCCCTGTTCCCAGAAAAACGCTCATAACTCCCTCACCGGAGGTCGGATCTGGACGATTTTTACGTCGTTGGAAAGCTTACTCGAGGAGCTTTCAAAACGGATCAGGACATTTCTGATTCTGAGGCTGTCTGGTGCCCCGAAAGGACACCAGAAACCTTCGATCCTCGTTTCTCGATCTCGGTGGTCGGTCTTTCAAAATCGCGTGGTGCGGATAAAATGCGCGTAACTCCCTCGTTACATGTCGGATTGGGTCGATTTTTACTTCATTGGAAAGGCGAGTCAGTGCTCTTCGAAATCCTTCAGGAAGCGTCGCATTCCGAGGCCGTTTGGGCCTCCAAAAGTGGGACGAGAGTAAATGGTACGGAATTTTTCCGACGTGCCCTGTTCCCAGAAAAACGCTCATAACTCCCTCACCGGAGGTCGGATCTGGACGATTTTTACGTCGTTGGAAAGCTTACTCGAGGAGCTTTCAAAACGGATCAGGACATTTCTGATTCTGAGGCCTTCTGGTGCCCTGAAAGGACACCGGAAGCCTTCGATCCTCGTTTCTCGATCTCGGTGGTCGGTCTTTCGAAATCGCGTGGTGCGGATAAAACGCGCGTAACTCCCTCGTTACATGTCGGATTGGGTCGATTTTTACTTCATTGGAAAGGCGAGTCAGTGCTCTTCGAAATCCTTCAGGAAGCGTCGCATTCCGAGGCCGTTTGGGCCTCCAAAAGTGGGGCGAGAGTAAATGGTGTGGAATTTTCCCGACGTGCCCTGTTCCCAGAAAAATGCTCATAACTCCCTCACCGGAGGTCGGATCTGGACGATTTTTACGTCGTTGGAAAGCTTACTCGAGGAGCTTTCAAAACGGATGAGGACATTTCTGATTCTGAGGTCGTCTGGTGCCCCGAAAGGACACCGGAAGCCTTCGATCCTCGTTTCTCGATCTCGGTGGTCGGTCTTTCGAAATCGCGTGGTGCGGATAAAACGCGCGTAACTCCCTCGTTACATGTCGGATTGGGTCGATTTTTACTTCATTGGAAAGGCGAGTCAGTGCTCTTCGAAATCCTTCAGGAAGCGTCGCATTCCGAGGCCGTTTGGGCCTCCAAAAGTGGGGCGAGAGTAAATGGTGCGGAATTTTCCCGACGTGCCCTGTTCCCAGAAAAACGCTCATAACTCCCTCACCGGAGGTCGGATCTGGACAATTTTTACGTCGTTGGAAAGCTTACTCGAGGAGCTTTCAAAACGGATGAGGACATTTCTGATTCTGAGGCCTTCTGGTGCCCTGAAAGGACACCGGAATCCTTCGATCCTCGTTTCTCGATCTCGGTGGTCGGTCTTTCGAAATCGCGTGGTGCGGATAAAACGTGCGTAACTCCCTCGTTACATGTCGGATTGGGTCGATTTTTACTTCATTGGAAAGGCGAGTCAGTGCTCTTCGAAATCCTTCAGGAAGCGTCACATTCCGAGGCCGTTTGGGCCTCCAAAAGTGGGGCGAGAGTAAATGGTGTGGAATTTTCCTGACGTGCCCTGTTCCCAGAAAAACGCTCATAACTCCCTCACCGGAGGTCGGATCTGGACGATTTTTACGTCGTTGGAAAGCTTACTCGAGGAGCTTTCAAAACGGATGAGGACATTTCTGATTCTGAGGCCTTCTGGTGCCCTGAAAGGACACCGGAAGCCTTCGATCCTCGTTTCTCGATCTCGGTGGTCGGTCTTTCGAAATCGCGTGGTGCGGATAAAACGCGCGTAACTCCCTCGTTACATGTCGGATTGGGTCGATTTTTACTTCATTGGAAAGGCGAGTCAGTGCTCTTCGAAATCCTTCAGGAAGCGTCGCATTCCGAGGCCGTTTGGGCCTCCAAAAGTGGGGCGAGAGTAAATGGTATGGAATTTTCCCGACGTGCCCTGTTCCCAGAAAAATGCTCATAACTCCCTCACTGGAGGTCGGATCTGGACGATTTTTACGTCTTTGGAAATCTTACTCGAGGAGCTTTCAAAACGGATCAGGACATTTCTGATTCCGAGGCCGTCTGGTGCCCTGAAAGGACACCGAAACCCTTCGATCCTCGTTTCTCGATCTCGGTGGTCGGTCTTTCAAAATCGCGTGGTGCGGATAAAACGCGCGTAACTCCCTCGTTACATGTCGGATTGGGTCGATTTTTACTTCATTGGAAAGGCGAGTCAGTGCTCTTCGAAATCCTTCAGGAAGCGTCGCATTCTGAGGCCGTTTGGGCCTCCAAAAGTGGGGCGAGAGTAAATGGTGCGGAATTTTCCCGACGTGCCCTGTTCCCAGGAAAATGCTCATAACTCCCTCAACGGAGGTCGGATCTGGACGATTTTTACGTCGTTGGAAAGATTACTCGAGGAGCTTTCAAAACGGATCAGGACATTTCTGATTCTGAGGCCGTCTGGTGCCCTGAAAGGGCACCGGAAGCCTTCGATCCTCCTTTCTCGATCTCGGTGGTCGGTCTTTCGAAATCGCGTGGTGCGGATAAAACGCGCGTAACTCCCTCGTTACATGTCGGATTGGCTCGATTTTTACTTCATTGGAAAGGCGAGTCAGTGCTCTTCGAAATCCTTCAGGAAGCGTCGCATTCCGAGGCCGTTTGGGCCTCCAAAAGTGGGACGAGAGTAAATGGTGCGGAATTTTCCCGACGTGCCCTGTTCCCAGAAAAACGCTCATAACTCCCTCACCGGAGGTCGGATCTGGACGATTTTTACGTCGTTGGAAAGCTTACTCGAGGAGCTTTCAAAACGGATCAGGACATTTTAGATTCCGAGTCCGTCTGGTGCCCCGAAAGGACACCGGAAGCCTTCGATCCTCGTTTCTCGATCTCGGTGGTCGGTCTTTCGAAATCGCGTGGTGCGGATAAAACGCGCGTAACTCCCTCGTTACATGTCGGATTGGCTCGATTTTTACTTCATTGGAAAGGCGAGTCAGTGCTCTTCGAAATTCTTCAGGAAGCGTCGTATTCCGAGGCCGTTTGGGCCTCCAAAAGTGGGACGAGAGTAAATGGTGCGGAATTTTCCCGACGTGCCCTGTTCCCAGAAAAATGCTCATAACTCCCTCACCGGAGGTCGGATCTGGACGATTTTTACGTCGTTGGAAAGCTTACTCGAGGAGCTTTCAAAACGGATCAGGACATTTCTGATTCCGAGACCGTTTGGGCCTCCAAAAGTGGGACGAGAGTAAATGGTGCGGAATTTTCCCGACGTGCCCTGTTCCCAGAAAAATGCTCATAACTCCCTCACCGGAGGTCGGATCTGGACGATTTTTACGTCGTTGGAAAGCTTACTCGAGGAGCTTTCAAAACGGATCAGGACATTTCTGATTCCGAGACCGTCTCATGCCCTGAAAGGACACCGGAAGCCTTCGATCCTCGTTTCTCGATCTCATTGGTCGGTCTTTCGAAATCGCGTGGTGCGGATAAAATGCGCGTAACTCCCTCGTTACATGTCGGATTGGGTCGATTTTTACTTCATTGGAAAGGCGAGTCAGTGCTCTTCGAAATCCTTCAGGAAGCGTCGCATTCCGAGGCCGTTTGGGCCTCCAAAAGTGGGGCGAGAGTAAATGGTGCGGAATTTTCCCGACGTGCCCTGTTCCCAGAAAAACGCTCATAACTCCCTCACCGGAGGTCGGATCTGGACAATTTTTACGTCGTTGGAAAGCTTACTCGAGGAGCTTTCAAAACGGATGAGGACATTTCTGATTCTGAGGCCTTCTGGTGCCCTGAAAGGACACCGGAATCCTTCGATCCTCGTTTCTCGATCTCGGTGGTCGGTCTTTCGAAATCGCGTGGTGCGGATAAAACGTGCGTAACTCCCTCGTTACATGTCGGATTGGGTCGATTTTTACTTCATTGGAAAGGCGAGTCAGTGCTCTTCGAAATCCTTCAGGAAGCGTCACATTCCGAGGCCGTTTGGGCCTCCAAAAGTGGGGCGAGAGTAAATGGTGCGGAATTTTCCTGACGTGCCCTGTTCCCAGAAAAACGCTCATAACTCCCTCACCGGAGGTCGGATCTGGACAATTTTTACGTCGTTGGAAAGCTTACTCGAGGAGCTTTCAAAACGGATGAGGACATTTCTGATTCTGAGGCCTTCTGGTGCCCTGAATGGACACCGGAATCCTTCGATCCTCGTTTCTCGATCTCGGTGGTCGGTCTTTCGAAATCGCGTGGTGCGGATAAAACGTGCGTAACTCCCTCGTTACATGTCGAATTGGGTCGATTTTTACTTCATTGGAAAGGCGAGTCAGTGCTCTTCGAAATCCTTCAGGAAGCGTCACATTCCGAGGCCGTTTGGGCCTCCAAAAGTGGGGCGAGAGTAAATGGTGTGGAATTTTCCTGACGTGCCCTGTTCCCAGAAAAACGCTCATAACTCCCTCACCGGAGGTCGGATCTGGACGATTTTTACGTCGTTGGAAAGCTTACTCGAGGAGCTTTCAAAACGGATCAGGACATTTCTGATTCTGAGGCTGTCTGGTGCCCCGAAAGGACACCAGAAACCTTCGATCCTCGTTTCTCGATCTCGGTGGTCGGTCTTTCAAAATCGCGTGGTGCGGATAAAATGCGCGTAACTCCCTCGTTACATGTCGGATTGGGTCGATTTCTACTTCATTGGAAAGGCGAGTCAGTGCTCTTCGAAATCCTTCAGGAAGCGTCGCATTCCGAGGCCGTTTGGGCCTCCAAAAGTGGGACGAGAGTAAATGGTACGGAATTTTTCCGACGTGCCCTGTTCCCAGAAAAACGCTCATAACTCCCTCACCGGAGGTCGGATCTGGACGATTTTTACGTCGTTGGAAAGCTTACTCGAGGAGCTTTCAAAACGGATAAGGACATTTCTAATTCTGAGGCCTTCTGGTGCCCTGAAAGGACACCGGAAGCCTTCGATCCTCGTTTCTCGATCTCGGTGGTCGGTCTTTCGAAATCGCGTGGTGCGGATAAAACGCGCGTAACTCCCTCGTTACATGTCGGATTGGGTCGATTTTTACTTCATTGGAAAGGCGAGTCAGTGCTCTTCGAAATCCTTCAGGAAGCGTCGCATTCCGAGGCCGTTTGGGCCTCCAAAAGTGGGGCGAGAGTAAATGGTGCGGAATTTTCCCGACGTGCCCTGTTCCCAGAAAAACGCTCATAACTCCCTCACCGGAGGTCGGATCTGGACAATTTTTACGTCGTTGGAAAGCTTACTCGAGGAGCTTTCAAAACGGATGAGGACATTTCTGATTCTGAGGCCTTCTGGTGCCCTGAATGGACACCGGAATCCTTCGATCCTCGTTTCTCGATCTCGGTGGTCGGTCTTTCGAAATCGCGTGGTGCGGATAAAACGTGCGTAACTCCCTCGTTACATGTCGAATTGGGTCGATTTTTACTTCATTGGAAAGGCGAGTCAGTGCTCTTCGAAATCCTTCAGGAAGCGTCACATTCCGAGGCCGTTTGGGCCTCCAAAAGTGGGGCGAGAGTAAATGGTGTGGAATTTTCCTGACGTGCCCTGTTCCCAGAAAAACGCTCATAACTCCCTCACCGGAGGTCGGATCTGGACGATTTTTACGTCGTTGGAAAGCTTACTCGAGGAGCTTTCAAAACGGATGAGGACATTTCTGATTCTGAGGCTGTCTGGTGCCCCGAAAGGACACCAGAAACCTTCGATCCTCGTTTCTCGATCTCGGTGGTCGGTCTTTCAAAATCGCGTGGTGCGGATAAAATGCGCGTAACTCCCTCGTTACATGTCGGATTGGGTCGATTTTTACTTCATTGGAAAGGCGAGTCAGTGCTCTTCGAAATCCTTCAGGAAGCGTCGCATTCCGAGGCCGTTTGGGCCTCCAAAAGTGGGACAAGAGTAAATGGTACGGAATTTTTCCGACGTGCCCTGTTCCCAGAAAAACGCTCATAACTCCCTCACCGGAGGTCGGATCTGGACGATTTTTACGTCGTTGGAAAGCTTACTCGAGGAGCTTTCAAAACGGATGAGGACATTTCTGATTCTGAGGCCTTCTGGTGCCCTGAAAGGACACCGGAAGCCTTCGATCCTCGTTTCTCGATCTCGGTGGTCGGTCTTTCGAAATCGCGTGGTGCGGATAAAACGCGCGTAACTCCCTCGTTACATGTCGGATTGGGTCGATTTTTACTTCATTGGAAAGGCGAGTCAGTGCTCTTCGAAATCCTTCAGGAAGCGTCACATTCCGAGGCCGTTTGGGCCTCCAAAAGTGGGGCGAGAGTAAATGGTGCGGAATTTTCCTGACGTGCCCTGTTCCCAGAAAAACGCTCATAACTCCCTCACCGGAGGTCGGATCTGGACAATTTTTACGTCGTTGGAAAGCTTACTCGAGGAGCTTTCAAAACGGATGAGGACATTTCTGATTCTGAGGCCTTCTGGTGCCCTGAATGGACACCGGAATCCTTCGATCCTCGTTTCTCGATCTCGGTGGTCGGTCTTTCGAAATCGCGTGGTGCGGATAAAACGTGCGTAACTCCCTCGTTACATGTCGAATTGGGTCGATTTTTACTTCATTGGAAAGGCGAGTCAGTGCTCTTCGAAATCCTTCAGGAAGCGTCACATTCCGAGGCCGTTTGGGCCTCCAAAAGTGGGGCGAGAGTAAATGGTGTGGAATTTTCCTGACGTGCCCTGTTCCCAGAAAAACGCTCATAACTCCCTCACCGGAGGTCGGATCTGGACGATTTTTACGTCGTTGGAAAGCTTACTCGAGGAGCTTTCAAAACGGATCAGGACATTTCTGATTCTGAGGCTGTCTGGTGCCCCGAAAGGACACCAGAAACCTTCGATCCTCGTTTCTCGATCTCGGTGGTCGGTCTTTCAAAATCGCGTGGTGCGGATAAAATGCGCGTAACTCCCTCGTTACATGTCGGATTGGGTCGATTTCTACTTCATTGGAAAGGCGAGTCAGTGCTCTTCGAAATCCTTCAGGAAGCGTCGCATTCCGAGGCCGTTTGGGCCTCCAAAAGTGGGACGAGAGTAAATGGTACGGAATTTTTCCGACGTGCCCTGTTCCCAGAAAAACGCTCATAACTCCCTCACCGGAGGTCGGATCTGGACGATTTTTACGTCGTTGGAAAGCTTACTCGAGGAGCTTTCAAAACGGATAAGGACATTTCTAATTCTGAGGCCTTCTGGTGCCCTGAAAGGACACCGGAAGCCTTCGATCCTCGTTTCTCGATCTCGGTGGTCGGTCTTTCGAAATCGCGTGGTGCGGATAAAACGCGCGTAACTCCCTCGTTACATGTCGGATTGGGTCGATTTTTACTTCATTGGAAAGGCGAGTCAGTGCTCTTCGAAATCCTTCAGGAAGCGTCGCATTCCGAGGCCGTTTGGGCCTCCAAAAGTGGGGCGAGAGTAAATGGTGCGGAATTTTCCCGACGTGCCCTGTTCCCAGAAAAACGCTCATAACTCCCTCACCGGAGGTCGGATCTGGACAATTTTTACGTCGTTGGAAAGCTTACTCGAGGAGCTTTCAAAACGGATGAGGACATTTCTGATTCTGAGGCCTTCTGGTGCCCTGAAAGGACACCGGAATCCTTCGATCCTCGTTTCTCGATCTCGGTGGTCGGTCTTTCGAAATCGCGTGGTGCGGATAAAACGTGCGTAACTCCCTCGTTACATGTCGAATTGGGTCGATTTTTACTTCATTGGAAAGGCGAGTCAGTGCTCTTCGAAATCCTTCAGGAAGCGTCACATTCCGAGGCCGTTTGGGCCTCCAAAAGTGGGGCGAGAGTAAATGGTGTGGAATTTTCCTGACGTGCCCTGTTCCCAGAAAAACGCTCATAACTCCCTCACCGGAGGTCGGATCTGGACGATTTTTACGTCGTTGGAAAGCTTACTCGAGGAGCTTTCAAAACGGATCAGGACATTTCTGATTCTGAGGCTGTCTGGTGCCCCGAAAGGACACCAGAAACCTTCGATCCTCGTTTCTCGATCTCGGTGGTCGGTCTTTCAAAATCGCGTGGTGCGGATAAAATGCGCGTAACTCCCTCGTTACATGTCGGATTGGGTCGATTTCTACTTCATTGGAAAGGCGAGTCAGTGCTCTTCGAAATCCTTCAGGAAGCGTCGCATTCCGAGGCCGTTTGGGCCTCCAAAAGTGGGGCGAGAGTAAATGGTACGGAATTTTTCCGACGTGCCCTGTTCCCAGAAAAACGCTCATAACTCCCTCACCGGAGGTCGGATCTGGACGATTTTTACGTCGTTGGAAAGCTTACTCGAGGAGCTTTCAAAACGGATGAGGACATTTCTGATTCTGAGGCCTTCTGGTGCCCTGAAAGGACACCGGAAGCCTTCGATCCTCGTTTCTCGATCTCGGTGGTCGGTCTTTCGAAATCGCGTGGTGCGGATAAAACGCGCGTAACTCCCTCGTTACATGTCGGATTGGGTCGATTTTTACTTCATTGGAAAGGCGAGTCAGTGCTCTTCGAAATCCTTCAGGAAGCGTCGCATTCCGAGGCCGTTTGGGCCTCCAAAAGTGGGGCGAGAGTAAATGGTGTGGAATTTTCCCGACGTGCCCTGTTCCTAGAAAAATGCTCATAACTCCCTCACCGGAGGTCGGATCTGGACGATTTTTACGTCGTTGGAAAGCTTACTCGAGGAGCTTTCAAAACGGATGAGGACATTTCTGATTCTGAGGTCGTCTGGTGCCCCGAAAGGACACCGGAAGCCTTCGATCCTCGTTTCTCGATCTCGGTGGTCGGTCTTTCGAAATCGCGTGGTGCGGATAAAACGCGCGTAACTCCCTCGTTACATGTCGGATTGGGTCGATTTTTACTTCATTGGAAAGGCGAGTCAGTGCTCTTCGAAATCCTTCAGGAAGCGTCGCATTCCGAGGCCGTTTGGGCCTCCAAAAGTGGGGCGAGAGTAAATGGTGCGGAATTTTCCCGACGTGCCCTGTTCCCAGAAAAACGCTCATAACTCCCTCACCGGAGGTCGGATCTGGACAATTTTTACGTCGTTGGAAAGCTTACTCGAGGAGCTTTCAAAACGGATGAGGACATTTCTGATTCTGAGGCCTTCTGGTGCCCTGAAAGGACACCGGAATCCTTCGATCCTCGTTTCTCGATCTCGGTGGTCGGTCTTTCGAAATCGCGTGGTGCGGATAAAACGTGCGTAACTCCCTCGTTACATGTCGGATTGGGTCGATTTTTACTTCATTGGAAAGGCGAGTCAGTGCTCTTCGAAATCCTTCAGGAAGCGTCCCATTCCGAGGCCGTTTGGGCCTCCAAAAGTGGGGCGAGAGTAAATGGTGCGGAATTTTCCTGACGTGCCCTGTTCCCAGAAAAACGCTCATAACTCCCTCACCGGAGGTCGGATCTGGACAATTTTTACGTCGTTGGAAAGCTTACTCGAGGAGCTTTCAAAACGGATGAGGACATTTCTGATTCTGAGGCCTTCTGGTGCCCTGAAAGGACACCGGAATCCTTCGATCCTCGTTTCTCGATCTCGGTGGTCGGTCTTTCGAAATCGCGTGGTGCGGATAAAACGTGCGTAACTCCCTCGTTACATGTCGGATTGGGTCGATTTTTACTTCATTGGAAAGGCGAGTCAGTGCTCTTCGAAATCCTTCAGGAAGCGTCACATTCCGAGGCCGTTTGGGCCTCCAAAAGTGGGGCGAGAGTAAATGGTGTGGAATTTTCCTGACGTGCCCTGTTCCCAGAAAAATGCTCATAACTCCCTCACCGGAGGTCGGATCTGGACGATTTTTACGTCGTTGGAAAGCTTACTCGAGGAGCTTTCAAAACGGATCAGGACATTTCTGATTCTGAGGCTGTCTGGTGCCCCGAAAGGACACCAGAAACCTTCGATCCTCGTTTCTCGATCTCGGTGGTCGGTCTTTCGAAATCGCGTGGTGCGGATAAAATGCGCGTAACTCCCTCGTTACATGTCGGATTGGGTCGATTTTTACTTCATTGGAAAGGCGAGTCAGTGCTCTTCGAAATCCTTCAGGAAGCGTCGCATTCCGAGGCCGTTTGGGCCTCCAAAAGTGGGACGAGAGTAAATGGTACGGAATTTTTCCGACGTGCCCTGTTCCCAGAAAAACGCTCATAACTCCCTCACCGGAGGTCGGATCTGGACGATTTTTACGTCGTTGGAAAGCTTACTCGAGGAGCTTTCAAAACGTATGAGGACATTTCTGATTCTGAGGCCTTCTGGTGCCCTGAAAGGACACCGGAAGCCTTCGATCCTCGTTTCTCGATCTCGGTGGTCGGTCTTTCGAAATCGCGTGGTGCGGATAAAACGCGCGTAACTCCCTCGTTACATGTCGGATTGGGTCGATTTTTACTTCATTGGAAAGGCGAGTCAGTGCTCTTCGAAATCCTTCAGGAAGCGTCGCATTCCGAGGCCGTTTGGGCCTCCAAAAGTGGGGCGAGAGTAAATGGTGTGGAATTTTCCCGACGTGCCCTGTTCCCAGAAAAATGCTCATAACTCCCTCACCGGAGGTCGGATCTGGACAATTTTTACGTCGTTGGAAAGCTTACTCGAGGAGCTTTCAAAACGGATGAGGACATTTCTGATTCTGAGGCCTTCTGGTGCCCTGAAAGGACACCGGAATCCTTCGATCCTCGTTTCTCGATCTCGGTGGTCGGTCTTTCGAAATCGCGTGGTGCGGATAAAATGCGCGTAACTCCCTCGTTACATGTCGGATTGGGTCGATTTTTACTTCATTGGAAAGGCGAGTCAGTGCTCTTCGAAATCCTTCAGGAAGCGTCGCATTCCGAGGCCGTTTGGGCCTCCAAAAGTGGGACAAGAGTAAATGGTACGGAATTTTTCCGACGTGCCCTGTTCCCAGAAAAACGCTCATAACTCCCTCACCGGAGGTCGGATCTAGACGATTTTTACGTCGTTGGAAAGCTTACTCGAGGAGCTTTCAAAACGGATGAGGACATTTCTGATTCTGAGGCCTTCTGGTGCCCTGAAAGGACACCGGAAGCCTTCGATCCTCGTTTCTCGATCTCGGTGGTCGGTCTTTCGAAATCGCGTGGTGCGGATAAAACGCGCGTAACTCCCTCGTTACATGTCGGATTGGGTCGATTTTTACTTCATTGGAAAGGCGAGTCAGTGCTCTTCGAAATCCTTCAGGAAGCGTCGCATTCCGAGGCCGTTTGGGCCTCCAAAAGTGGGGCGAGAGTAAATGGTACGGAATTTTCCCGACGTGCCCTGTTCCCAGAAAAATGCTCATAACTCCCTCACTGGAGGTCGGATCTGGACGATTTTTACGTCTTTGGAAATCTTACTCGAGGAGCTTTCAAAACGGATCAGGACATTTCTGATTCCGAGGCCGTCTGGTGCCCTGAAAGGACACCGAAACCCTTCGATCCTCGTTTCTCGATCTCGGTGGTCGGTCTTTCAAAATCGCGTGGTGCGGATAAAACGCGCGTAACTCCCTCGTTACATGTCGGATTGGGTCGATTTTTACTTCATTGGAAAGGCGAGTCAGTGCTCTTCGAAATCCTTCAGGAAGCGTCGCATTCTGAGGCCGTTTGGGCCTCCAAAAGTGGGGCGAGAGTAAATGGTGCGGAATTTTCCCGACGTGCCCTGTTCCCAGGAAAATGCTCATAACTCCCTCAACGGAGGTCGGATCTGGACGATTTTTACGTCGTTGGAAAGATTACTCGAGGAGCTTTCAAAACGGATCAGGACATTTCTGATTCTGAGGCCGTCTGGTGCCCTGAAAGGGCACCGGAAGCCTTCGATCCTCCTTTCTCGATCTCGGTGGTCGGTCTTTCGAAATCGCGTGGTGCGGATAAAACGCGCGTAACTCCCTCGTTACATGTCGGATTGGCTCGATTTTTACTTCATTGGAAAGGCGAGTCAGTGCTCTTCGAAATCCTTCAGGAAGCGTCGCATTCCGAGGCCGTTTGGGCCTCCAAAAGTGGGACGAGAGTAAATGGTGCGGAATTTTCCCGACGTGCCCTGTTCCCAGAAAAACGCTCATAACTCCCTCACCGGAGGTCGGATCTGGACGATTTTTACGTCGTTGGAAAGCTTACTCGAGGAGCTTTCAAAACGGATCAGGACATTTTAGATTCCGAGTCCGTCTGGTGCCCCGAAAGGACACCGGAAGCCTTCGATCCTCGTTTCTCGATCTCGGTGGTCGGTCTTTCGAAATCGCGTGGTGCGGATAAAACGCGCGTAACTCCCTCGTTACATGTCGGATTGGCTCGATTTTTACTTCATTGGAAAGGCGAGTCAGTGCTCTTCGAAATTCTTCAGGAAGCGTCGTATTCCGAGGCCGTTTGGGCCTCCAAAAGTGGGACGAGAGTAAATGGTGCGGAATTTTCCCGACGTGCCCTGTTCCCAGAAAAATGCTCATAACTCCCTCACCGGAGGTCGGATCTGGACGATTTTTACGTCGTTGGAAAGCTTACTCGAGGAGCTTTCAAAACGGATCAGGACATTTCTGATTCCGAGACCGTTTGGGCCTCCAAAAGTGGGACGAGAGTAAATGGTGCGGAATTTTCCCGACGTGCCCTGTTCCCAGAAAAATGCTCATAACTCCCTCACCGGAGGTCGGATCTGGACGATTTTTACGTCGTTGGAAAGCTTACTCGAGGAGCTTTCAAAACGGATCAGGACATTTCTGATTCCGAGACCGTCTCATGCCCTGAAAGGACACCGGAAGCCTTCGATCCTCGTTTCTCGATCTCATTGGTCGGTCTTTCGAAATCGCGTGGTGCGGATAAAATGCGCGTAACTCCCTCGTTACATGTCGGATTGGGTCGATTTTTACTTCATTGGAAAGGCGAGTCAGTGCTCTTCGAAATCCTTCAGGAAGCGTCGCATTCCGAGGCCGTTTGGGCCTCCAAAAGTGGGGCGAGAGTAAATGGTGCGGAATTTTCCCGACGTGCCCTGTTCCCAGAAAAACGCTCATAACTCCCTCACCGGAGGTCGGATCTGGACAATTTTTACGTCGTTGGAAAGCTTACTCGAGGAGCTTTCAAAACGGATGAGGACATTTCTGATTCTGAGGCCTTCTGGTGCCCTGAAAGGACACCGGAATCCTTCGATCCTCGTTTCTCGATCTCGGTGGTCGGTCTTTCGAAATCGCGTGGTGCGGATAAAACGTGCGTAACTCCCTCGTTACATGTCGGATTGGGTCGATTTTTACTTCATTGGAAAGGCGAGTCAGTGCTCTTCGAAATCCTTCAGGAAGCGTCACATTCCGAGGCCGTTTGGGCCTCCAAAAGTGGGGCGAGAGTAAATGGTGCGGAATTTTCCTGACGTGCCCTGTTCCCAGAAAAACGCTCATAACTCCCTCACCGGAGGTCGGATCTGGACAATTTTTACGTCGTTGGAAAGCTTACTCGAGGAGCTTTCAAAACGGATGAGGACATTTCTGATTCTGAGGCCTTCTGGTGCCCTGAATGGACACCGGAATCCTTCGATCCTCGTTTCTCGATCTCGGTGGTCGGTCTTTCGAAATCGCGTGGTGCGGATAAAACGTGCGTAACTCCCTCGTTACATGTCGAATTGGGTCGATTTTTACTTCATTGGAAAGGCGAGTCAGTGCTCTTCGAAATCCTTCAGGAAGCGTCACATTCCGAGGCCGTTTGGGCCTCCAAAAGTGGGGCGAGAGTAAATGGTGTGGAATTTTCCTGACGTGCCCTGTTCCCAGAAAAACGCTCATAACTCCCTCACCGGAGGTCGGATCTGGACGATTTTTACGTCGTTGGAAAGCTTACTCGAGGAGCTTTCAAAACGGATCAGGACATTTCTGATTCTGAGGCTGTCTGGTGCCCCGAAAGGACACCAGAAACCTTCGATCCTCGTTTCTCGATCTCGGTGGTCGGTCTTTCAAAATCGCGTGGTGCGGATAAAATGCGCGTAACTCCCTCGTTACATGTCGGATTGGGTCGATTTCTACTTCATTGGAAAGGCGAGTCAGTGCTCTTCGAAATCCTTCAGGAAGCGTCGCATTCCGAGGCCGTTTGGGCCTCCAAAAGTGGGACGAGAGTAAATGGTACGGAATTTTTCCGACGTGCCCTGTTCCCAGAAAAACGCTCATAACTCCCTCACCGGAGGTCGGATCTGGACGATTTTTACGTCGTTGGAAAGCTTACTCGAGGAGCTTTCAAAACGGATAAGGACATTTCTAATTCTGAGGCCTTCTGGTGCCCTGAAAGGACACCGGAAGCCTTCGATCCTCGTTTCTCGATCTCGGTGGTCGGTCTTTCGAAATCGCGTGGTGCGGATAAAACGCGCGTAACTCCCTCGTTACATGTCGGATTGGGTCGATTTTTACTTCATTGGAAAGGCGAGTCAGTGCTCTTCGAAATCCTTCAGGAAGCGTCGCATTCCGAGGCCGTTTGGGCCTCCAAAAGTGGGGCGAGAGTAAATGGTGCGGAATTTTCCCGACGTGCCCTGTTCCCAGAAAAACGCTCATAACTCCCTCACCGGAGGTCGGATCTGGACAATTTTTACGTCGTTGGAAAGCTTACTCGAGGAGCTTTCAAAACGGATGAGGACATTTCTGATTCTGAGGCCTTCTGGTGCCCTGAAAGGACACCGGAATCCTTCGATCCTCGTTTCTCGATCTCGGTGGTCGGTCTTTCGAAATCGCGTGGTGCGGATAAAACGTGCGTAACTCCCTCGTTACATGTCGAATTGGGTCGATTTTTACTTCATTGGAAAGGCGAGTCAGTGCTCTTCGAAATCCTTCAGGAAGCGTCACATTCCGAGGCCGTTTGGGCCTCCAAAAGTGGGGCGAGAGTAAATGGTTTGGAATTTTCCTGACGTGCCCTGTTCCCAGAAAAACGCTCATAACTCCCTCACCGGAGGTCGGATCTGGACGATTTTTACGTCGTTGGAAAGCTTACTCGAGGAGCTTTCAAAACGGATCAGGACATTTCTGATTCTGAGGCTGTCTGGTGCCCCGAAAGGACACCAGAAACCTTCGATCCTCGTTTCTCGATCTCGGTGGTCGGTCTTTCAAAATCGCGTGGTGCGGATAAAATGCGCGTAACTCCCTCGTTACATGTCGGATTGGGTCGATTTCTACTTCATTGGAAAGGCGAGTCAGTGCTCTTCGAAATCCTTCAGGAAGCGTCGCATTCCGAGGCCGTTTGGGCCTCCAAAAGTGGGACGAGAGTAAATGGTACGGAATTTTTCCGACGTGCCCTGTTCCCAGAAAAACGCTCATAACTCCCTCACCGGAGGTCGGATCTGGACGATTTTTACGTCGTTGGAAAGCTTACTCGAGGAGCTTTCAAAACGGATGAGGACATTTCTGATTCTGAGGCCTTCTGGTGCCCTGAAAGGACACCGGAAGCCTTCGATCCTCGTTTCTCGATCTCGGTGGTCGGTCTTTCGAAATCGCGTGGTGCGGATAAAACGCGCGTAACTCCCTCGTTACATGTCGGATTGGGTCGATTTTTACTTCATTGGAAAGGCGAGTCAGTGCTCTTCGAAATCCTTCAGGAAGCGTCGCATTCCGAGGCCGTTTGGGCCTCCAAAAGTGGGGCGAGAGTAAATGGTGCGGAATTTTCCCGACGTGCCCTGTTCCCAGAAAAACGCTCATAACTCCCTCACCGGAGGTCGGATCTGGACAATTTTTACGTCGTTGGAAAGCTTACTCGAGGAGCTTTCAAAACGGATGAGGACATTTCTGATTCTGAGGCCTTCTGGTGCCCTGAAAGGACACCGGAAGCCTTCGATCCTCATTTCTCGATCTCGGTGGTCGGTCTTTCGAAATCGCGTGGTGCGGATAAAACGCGCGTAACTCCCTCGTTACATGTCGGATTGGGTCGATTTTTACTTCATTGGAAAGGCGAGTCAGTGCTCTTCGAAATCCTTCAGGAAGCGTCGCATTCCGAGGCCGTTTGGGCCTCCAAAAGTGGGGCGAGAGTAAATGGTGTGGAATTTTCCCGACGTGCCCTGTTCCCAGAAAAATGCTCATAACTCCCTCACCGGAGGTCGGATCTGGACGATTTTTACGTCGTTGGAAAGCTTACTCGAGGAGCTTTCAAAACGGATGAGGACATTTCTGATTCTGAGGTCGTCTGGTGCCCCGAAAGGACACCGGAAGCCTTCGATCCTCGTTTCTCGATCTCGGTGGTCGGTCTTTCGAAATCGCGTGGTGCGGATAAAACGTGCGTAACTATCTCGTTACATGTCGGATTGGGTCGATTTTTACTTCATTGGAAAGGCGAGTCAGTGCTCTTCGAAATCCTTCAGGAAGTGTCGCATTCCGAGGCCGTTTGGGCCTCCAAAAGTAGGGCGAGAGTAAATGGTGTGGAATTTTCCTAACGTGCCCTGTTCCCAGAAAAACGCTCATAACTCCCTCACCGGAGGTCGGATCTGGACAATTTTTACGTCGTTGGAAAGCTTACTCGAGGAGCTTTCAAAACGGATGAGGACATTTCTGATTCTGAGGCCTTCTGGTGCCCTCAAAGGACACCGGAAGCCTTCGATCCTCGTTTCTCGATCTCGGTGGTCGGTCTTTCGAAATCGTGTGGTGCGGATAAAACGCGCGTAACTCCCTCGTTACATGTCGGATTGGGTCGATTTTTACTTCATTGGAAAGGCGAGTCAGTGCTCTTCGAAATCCTTCAGGAAGCGTCGCATTCCGAGGCCGTTTGGGCCTCCAAAAGTGGGGCGAGAGTAAATGGTGTGGAATTTTCCCGACGTGCCCTGTTCCCAGAAAAATGCTCATAACTCCCTCACCGGAGGTCGGATCTGGACGATTTTTACGTCGTTGGAAAGCTTACTCGAGGAGCTTTCAAAACGGATGAGGACATTTCTGATTCTGAGGTCGTCTGGTGCCCCGAAAGGACACCGGAAGCCTTCGATCCTCGTTTCTCGATCTCGGTGGTCGGTCTTTCGAAATCGCGTGGTGCGGATAAAACGCGCGTAACTCCCTCGTTACATGTCGGATTGGGTCGATTTTTACTTCATTGGAAAGGCGAGTCAGTGCTCTTCGAAATCCTTCAGGAAGCGTCGCATTCCGAGGCCGTTTGGGCCTCCAAAAGTGGGGCGAGAGTAAATGGTGCGGAATTTTCCCGACGTGCCCTGTTCCCAGAAAAACGCTCATAACTCCCTCACCGGAGGTCGGATCTGGACAATTTTTACGTCGTTGGAAAGCTTACTCGAGGAGCTTTCAAAACGGATGAGGACATTTCTGATTCTGAGGCCTTCTGGTGCCCTGAAAGGACACCGGAATCCTTCGATCCTCGTTTCTCGATCTCGGTGGTCGGTCTTTCGAAATCGCGTGGTGCGGATAAAACGTGCGTAACTCCCTCGTTACATGTCGGATTGGGTCGATTTTTACTTCATTGGAAAGGCGAGTCAGTGCTCTTCGAAATCCTTCAGGAAGCGTCACATTCCGAGGCCGTTTGGGCCTCCAAAAGTGGGGCGAGAGTAAATGGTGCGGAATTTTCCTGACGTGCCCTGTTCCCAGAAAAACGCTCATAACTCCCTCACCGGAGGTCGGATCTGGACAATTTTTACGTCGTTGGAAAGCTTACTCGAGGAGCTTTCAAAACGGATGAGGACATTTCTGATTCTGAGGCCTTCTGGTGCCCTGAAAGGACACCGGAATCCTTCGATCCTCGTTTCTCGATCTCGGTGGTCGGTCTTTCGAAATCGCGTGGTGCGGATAAAACGTGCGTAACTCCCTCGTTACATGTCGGATTGGGTCGATTTTTACTTCATTGGAAAGGCGAGTCAGTGCTCTTCGAAATCCTTCAGGAAGCGTCACATTCCGAGGCCGTTTGGGCCTCCAAAAGTGGGGCGAGAGTAAATGGTGTGGAATTTTCCTGACGTGCCCTGTTCCCAGAAAAATGCTCATAACTCCCTCACCGGAGGTCGGATCTGGACGATTTTTACGTCGTTGGAAAGCTTACTCGAGGAGCTTTCAAAACGGATCAGGACATTTCTGATTCTGAGGCTGTCTGGTGCCCCGAAAGGACACCAGAAACCTTCGATCCTCGTTTCTCGATCTCGGTGGTCGGTCTTTCGAAATCGCGTGGTGCGGATAAAATGCGCGTAACTCCCTCGTTACATGTCGGATTGGGTCGATTTTTACTTCATTGGAAAGGCGAGTCAGTGCTCTTCGAAATCCTTCAGGAAGCGTCGCATTCCGAGGCCGTTTGGGCCTCCAAAAGTGGGACGAGAGTAAATGGTACGGAATTTTTCCGACGTGCCCTGTTCCCAGAAAAACGCTCATAACTCCCTCACCGGAGGTCGGATCTGGACGATTTTTACGTCGTTGGAAAGCTTACTCGAGGAGCTTTCAAAACGGATGAGGACATTTCTGATTCTGAGGCCTTCTGGTGCCCTGAAAGGACACCGGAAGCCTTCGATCCTCGTTTCTCGATCTCGGTGGTCGGTCTTTCGAAATCGCGTGGTGCGGATAAAACGCGCGTAACTCCCTCGTTACATGTCGGATTGGGTCGATTTTTACTTCATTGGAAAGGCGAGTCAGTGCTCTTCGAAATCCTTCAGGAAGCGTCGCATTCCGAGGCCGTTTGGGCCTCCAAAAGTGGGGCGAGAGTAAATGGTGTGGAATTTTCCCGACGTGCCCTGTTCCCAGAAAAATGCTCATAACTCCCTCACCGGAGGTCGGATCTGGACAATTTTTACGTCGTTGGAAAGCTTACTCGAGGAGCTTTCAAAACGGATGAGGACATTTCTGATTCTGAGGCCTTCTGGTGCCCTGAAAGGACACCGGAATCCTTCGATCCTCGTTTCTCGATCTCGGTGGTCGGTCTTTCGAAATCGCGTGGTGCGGATAAAATGCGCGTAACTCCCTCGTTACATGTCGGATTGGGTCGATTTTTACTTCATTGGAAAGGCGAGTCAGTGCTCTTCGAAATCCTTCAGGAAGCGTCGCATTCCGAGGCCGTTTGGGCCTCCAAAAGTGGGACAAGAGTAAATGGTACGGAATTTTTCCGACGTGCCCTGTTCCCAGAAAAACGCTCATAACTCCCTCACCGGAGGTCGGATCTAGACGATTTTTACGTCGTTGGAAAGCTTACTCGAGGAGCTTTCAAAACGGATGAGGACATTTCTGATTCTGAGGCCTTCTGGTGCCCTGAAAGGACACCGGAAGCCTTCGATCCTCGTTTCTCGATCTCGGTGGTCGGTCTTTCGAAATCGCGTGGTGCGGATAAAACGCGCGTAACTCCCTCGTTACATGTCGGATTGGGTCGATTTTTACTTCATTGGAAAGGCGAGTCAGTGCTCTTCGAAATCCTTCAGGAAGCGTCGCATTCCGAGGCCGTTTGGGCCTCCAAAAGTGGGGCGAGAGTAAATGGTACGGAATTTTCCCGACGTGCCCTGTTCCCAGAAAAATGCTCATAACTCCCTCACTGGAGGTCGGATCTGGACGATTTTTACGTCTTTGGAAATCTTACTCGAGGAGCTTTCAAAACGGATCAGGACATTTCTGATTCCGAGGCCGTCTGGTGCCCTGAAAGGACACCGAAACCCTTCGATCCTCGTTTCTCGATCTCGGTGGTCGGTCTTTCAAAATCGCGTGGTGCGGATAAAACGCGCGTAACTCCCTCGTTACATGTCGGATTGGGTCGATTTTTACTTCATTGGAAAGGCGAGTCAGTGCTCTTCGAAATCCTTCAGGAAGCGTCGCATTCTGAGGCCGTTTGGGCCTCCAAAAGTGGGGCGAGAGTAAATGGTGCGGAATTTTCCCGACGTGCCCTGTTCCCAGGAAAATGCTCATAACTCCCTCAACGGAGGTCGGATCTGGACGATTTTTACGTCGTTGGAAAGATTACTCGAGGAGCTTTCAAAACGGATCAGGACATTTCTGATTCTGAGGCCGTCTGGTGCCCTGAAAGGGCACCGGAAGCCTTCGATCCTCCTTTCTCGATCTCGGTGGTCGGTCTTTCGAAATCGCGTGGTGCGGATAAAACGCGCGTAACTCCCTCGTTACATGTCGGATTGGCTCGATTTTTACTTCATTGGAAAGGCGAGTCAGTGCTCTTCGAAATCCTTCAGGAAGCGTCGCATTCCGAGGCCGTTTGGGCCTCCAAAAGTGGGACCAGAGTAAATGGTGCGGAATTTTCCCGACGTGCCCTGTTCCCAGAAAAACGCTCATAACTCCCTCACCGGAGGTCGGATCTGGACGATTTTTACGTCGTTGGAAAGCTTACTCGAGGAGCTTTCAAAACGGATCAGGACATTTTAGATTCCGAGTCCGTCTGGTGCCCCGAAAGGACACCGGAAGCCTTCGATCCTCGTTTCTCGATCTCGGTGGTCGGTCTTTCGAAATCGCGTGGTGCGGATAAAACGCGCGTAACTCCCTCGTTACATGTCGGATTGGCTCGATTTTTACTTCATTGGAAAGGCGAGTCAGTGCTCTTCGAAATTCTTCAGGAAGCGTCGTATTCCGAGGCCGTTTGGGCCTCCAAAAGTGGGACGAGAGTAAATGGTGCGGAATTTTCCCGACGTGCCCTGTTCCCAGAAAAATGCTCATAACTCCCTCACCGGAGGTCGGATCTGGACGATTTTTACGTCGTTGGAAAGCTTACTCGAGGAGCTTTCAAAACGGATCAGGACATTTCTGATTCCGAGACCGTTTGGGCCTCCAAAAGTGGGACGAGAGTAAATGGTGCGGAATTTTCCCGACGTGCCCTGTTCCCAGAAAAATGCTCATAACTCCCTCACCGGAGGTCGGATCTGGACGATTTTTACGTCGTTGGAAAGCTTACTCGAGGAGCTTTCAAAACGGATCAGGACATTTCTGATTCCGAGACCGTCTCATGCCCTGAAAGGACACCGGAAGCCTTCGATCCTCGTTTCTCGATCTCATTGGTCGGTCTTTCGAAATCGCGTGGTGCGGATAAAATGCGCGTAACTCCCTCGTTACATGTCGGATTGGGTCGATTTTTACTTCATTGGAAAGGCGAGTCAGTGCTCTTCGAAATCCTTCAGGAAGCGTCGCATTCCGAGGCCGTTTGGGCCTCCAAAAGTGGGGCGAGAGTAAATGGTGCGGAATTTTCCCGACGTGCCCTGTTCCCAGAAAAACGCTCATAACTCCCTCACCGGAGGTCGGATCTGGACAATTTTTACGTCGTTGGAAAGCTTACTCGAGGAGCTTTCAAAACGGATGAGGACATTTCTGATTCTGAGGCCTTCTGGTGCCCTGAAAGGACACCGGAATCCTTCGATCCTCGTTTCTCGATCTCGGTGGTCGGTCTTTCGAAATCGCGTGGTGCGGATAAAATGTGCGTAACTCCCTCGTTACATGTCGGATTGGGTCGATTTTTACTTCATTGGAAAGGCGAGTCAGTGCTCTTCGAAATCCTTCAGGAAGCGTCACATTCCGAGGCCGTTTGGGCCTCCAAAAGTGGGGCGAGAGTAAATGGTGCGGAATTTTCCTGACGTGCCCTGTTCCCAGAAAAACGCTCATAACTCCCTCACCGGAGGTCGGATCTGGACAATTTTTACGTCGTTGGAAAGCTTACTCGAGGAGCTTTCAAAACGGATGAGGACATTTCTGATTCTGAGGCCTTCTGGTGCCCTGAATGGACACCGGAATCCTTCGATCCTCGTTTCTCGATCTCGGTGGTCGGTCTTTCGAAATCGCGTGGTGCGGATAAAACGTGCGTAACTCCCTCGTTACATGTCGAATTGGGTCGATTTTTACTTCATTGGAAAGGCGAGTCAGTGCTCTTCGAAATCCTTCAGGAAGCGTCACATTCCGAGGCCGTTTGGGCCTCCAAAAGTGGGGCGAGAGTAAATGGTGTGGAATTTTCCTGACGTGCCCTGTTCCCAGAAAAACGCTCATAACTCCCTCACCGGAGGTCGGATCTGGACGATTTTTACGTCGTTGGAAAGCTTACTCGAGGAGCTTTCAAAACGGATCAGGACATTTCTGATTCTGAGGCTGTCTGGTGCCCCGAAAGGACACCAGAAACCTTCGATCCTCGTTTCTCGATCTCGGTGGTCGGTCTTTCAAAATCGCGTGGTGCGGATAAAATGCGCGTAACTCCCTCGTTACATGTCGGATTGGGTCGATTTCTACTTCATTGGAAAGGCGAGTCAGTGCTCTTCGAAATCCTTCAGGAAGCGTCGCATTCCGAGGCCGTTTGGGCCTCCAAAAGTGGGACGAGAGTAAATGGTACGGAATTTTTCCGACGTGCCCTGTTCCCAGAAAAACGCTCATAACTCCCTCACCGGAGGTCGGATCTGGACGATTTTTACGTCGTTGGAAAGCTTACTCGAGGAGCTTTCAAAACGGATAAGGACATTTCTAATTCTGAGGCCTTCTGGTGCCCTGAAAGGACACCGGAAGCCTTCGATCCTCGTTTCTCGATCTCGGTGGTCGGTCTTTCGAAATCGCGTGGTGCGGATAAAACGCGCGTAACTCCCTCGTTACATGTCGGATTGGGTCGATTTTTACTTCATTGGAAAGGCGAGTCAGTGCTCTTCGAAATCCTTCAGGAAGCGTCGCATTCCGAGGCCGTTTGGGCCTCCAAAAGTGGGGCGAGAGTAAATGGTGCGGAATTTTCCCGACGTGCCCTGTTCCCAGAAAAACGCTCATAACTCCCTCACCGGAGGTCGGATCTGGACAATTTTTACGTCGTTGGAAAGCTTACTCGAGGAGCTTTCAAAACGGATGAGGACATTTCTGATTCTGAGGCCTTCTGGTGCCCTGAAAGGACACCGGAATCCTTCGATCCTCGTTTCTCGATCTCGGTGGTCGGTCTTTCGAAATCGCGTGGTGCGGATAAAACGTGCGTAACTCCCTCGTTACATGTCGAATTGGGTCGATTTTTACTTCATTGGAAAGGCGAGTCAGTGCTCTTCGAAATCCTTCAGGAAGCGTCACATTCCGAGGCCGTTTGGGCCTCCAAAAGTGGGGCGAGAGTAAATGGTTTGGAATTTTCCTGACGTGCCCTGTTCCCAGAAAAACGCTCATAACTCCCTCACCGGAGGTCGGATCTGGACGATTTTTACGTCGTTGGAAAGCTTACTCGAGGAGCTTTCAAAACGGATCAGGACATTTCTGATTCTGAGGCTGTCTGGTGCCCCGAAAGGACACCAGAAACCTTCGATCCTCGTTTCTCGATCTCGGTGGTCGGTCTTTCAAAATCGCGTGGTGCGGATAAAATGCGCGTAACTCCCTCGTTACATGTCGGATTGGGTCGATTTCTACTTCATTGGAAAGGCGAGTCAGTGCTCTTCGAAATCCTTCAGGAAGCGTCGCATTCCGAGGCCGTTTGGGCCTCCAAAAGTGGGACGAGAGTAAATGGTACGGAATTTTTCCGACGTGCCCTGTTCCCAGAAAAACGCTCATAACTCCCTCACCGGAGGTCGGATCTGGACGATTTTTACGTCGTTGGAAAGCTTACTCGAGGAGCTTTCAAAACGGATGAGGACATTTCTGATTCTGAGGCCTTCTGGTGCCCTGAAAGGACACCGGAAGCCTTCGATCCTCGTTTCTCGATCTCGGTGGTCGGTCTTTCGAAATCGCGTGGTGCGGATAAAACGCGCGTAACTCCCTCGTTACATGTCGGATTGGGTCGATTTTTACTTCATTGGAAAGGCGAGTCAGTGCTCTTCGAAATCCTTCAGGAAGCGTCGCATTCCGAGGCCGTTTGGGCCTCCAAAAGTGGGGCGAGAGTAAATGGTGCGGAATTTTCCCGACGTGCCCTGTTCCCAGAAAAACGCTCATAACTCCCTCACCGGAGGTCGGATCTGGACAATTTTTACGTCGTTGGAAAGCTTACTCGAGGAGCTTTCAAAACGGATGAGGACATTTCTGATTCTGAGGCCTTCTGGTGCCCTGAAAGGACACCGGAAGCCTTCGATCCTCATTTCTCGATCTCGGTGGTCGGTCTTTCGAAATCGCGTGGTGCGGATAAAACGCGCGTAACTCCCTCGTTACATGTCGGATTGGGTCGATTTTTACTTCATTGGAAAGGCGAGTCAGTGCTCTTCGAAATCCTTCAGGAAGCGTCGCATTCCGAGGCCGTTTGGGCCTCCAAAAGTGGGGCGAGAGTAAATGGTGTGGAATTTTCCCGACGTGCCCTGTTCCCAGAAAAATGCTCATAACTCCCTCACCGGAGGTCGGATCTGGACGATTTTTACGTCGTTGGAAAGCTTACTCGAGGAGCTTTCAAAACGGATGAGGACATTTCTGATTCTGAGGTCGTCTGGTGCCCCGAAAGGACACCGGAAGCCTTCGATCCTCGTTTCTCGATCTCGGTGGTCGGTCTTTCGAAATCGCGTGGTGCGGATAAAACGTGCGTAACTATCTCGTTACATGTCGGATTGGGTCGATTTTTACTTCATTGGAAAGGCGAGTCAGTGCTCTTCGAAATCCTTCAGGAAGTGTCGCATTCCGAGGCCGTTTGGGCCTCCAAAAGTAGGGCGAGAGTAAATGGTGTGGAATTTTCCTAACGTGCCCTGTTCCCAGAAAAACGCTCATAACTCCCTCACCGGAGGTCGGATCTGGACAATTTTTACGTCGTTGGAAAGCTTACTCGAGGAGCTTTCAAAACGGATGAGGACATTTCTGATTCTGAGGCCTTCTGGTGCCCTCAAAGGACACCGGAAGCCTTCGATCCTCGTTTCTCGATCTCGGTGGTCGGTCTTTCGAAATCGTGTGGTGCGGATAAAACGCGCGTAACTCCCTCGTTACATGTCGGATTGGGTCGATTTTTACTTCATTGGAAAGGCGAGTCAGTGCTCTTCGAAATCCTTCAGGAAGCGTCGCATTCCGAGGCCGTTTGGGCCTCCAAAAGTGGGGCGAGAGTAAATGGTGTGGAATTTTCCCGACGTGCCCTGTTCCCAGAAAAATGCTCATAACTCCCTCACCGGAGGTCGGATCTGGACGATTTTTACGTCGTTGGAAAGCTTACTCGAGGAGCTTTCAAAACGGATGAGGACATTTCTGATTCTGAGGTCGTCTGGTGCCCCGAAAGGACACCGGAAGCCTTCGATCCTCGTTTCTCGATCTCGGTGGTCGGTCTTTCGAAATCGCGTGGTGCGGATAAAACGCGCGTAACTCCCTCGTTACATGTCGGATTGGGTCGATTTTTACTTCATTGGAAAGGCGAGTCAGTGCTCTTCGAAATCCTTCAGGAAGCGTCGCATTCCGAGGCCGTTTGGGCCTCCAAAAGTGGGGCGAGAGTAAATGGTGCGGAATTTTCCCGACGTGCCCTGTTCCCAGAAAAACGCTCATAACTCCCTCACCGGAGGTCGGATCTGGACAATTTTTACGTCGTTGGAAAGCTTACTCGAGGAGCTTTCAAAACGGATGAGGACATTTCTGATTCTGAGGCCTTCTGGTGCCCTGAAAGGACACCGGAATCCTTCGATCCTCGTTTCTCGATCTCGGTGGTCGGTCTTTCGAAATCGCGTGGTGCGGATAAAACGTGCGTAACTCCCTCGTTACATGTCGGATTGGGTCGATTTTTACTTCATTGGAAAGGCGAGTCAGTGCTCTTCGAAATCCTTCAGGAAGCGTCACATTCCGAGGCCGTTTGGGCCTCCAAAAGTGGGGCGAGAGTAAATGGTGCGGAATTTTCCTGACGTGCCCTGTTCCCAGAAAAACGCTCATAACTCCCTCACCGGAGGTCGGATCTGGACAATTTTTACGTCGTTGGAAAGCTTACTCGAGGAGCTTTCAAAACGGATGAGGACATTTCTGATTCTGAGGCCTTCTGGTGCCCTGAAAGGACACCGGAATCCTTCGATCCTCGTTTCTCGATCTCGGTGGTCGGTCTTTCGAAATCGCGTGGTGCGGATAAAACGTGCGTAACTCCCTCGTTACATGTCGGATTGGGTCGATTTTTACTTCATTGGAAAGGCGAGTCAGTGCTCTTCGAAATCCTTCAGGAAGCGTCACATTCCGAGGCCGTTTGGGCCTCCAAAAGTGGGGCGAGAGTAAATGGTGTGGAATTTTCCTGACGTGCCCTGTTCCCAGAAAAATGCTCATAACTCCCTCACCGGAGGTCGGATCTGGACGATTTTTACGTCGTTGGAAAGCTTACTCGAGGAGCTTTCAAAACGGATCAGGACATTTCTGATTCTGAGGCTGTCTGGTGCCCCGAAAGGACACCAGAAACCTTCGATCCTCGTTTCTCGATCTCGGTGGTCGGTCTTTCGAAATCGCGTGGTGCGGATAAAATGCGCGTAACTCCCTCGTTACATGTCGGATTGGGTCGATTTTTACTTCATTGGAAAGGCGAGTCAGTGCTCTTCGAAATCCTTCAGGAAGCGTCGCATTCCGAGGCCGTTTGGGCCTCCAAAAGTGGGACGAGAGTAAATGGTACGGAATTTTTCCGACGTGCCCTGTTCCCAGAAAAACGCTCATAACTCCCTCACCGGAGGTCGGATCTGGACGATTTTTACGTCGTTGGAAAGCTTACTCGAGGAGCTTTCAAAACGGATGAGGACATTTCTGATTCTGAGGCCTTCTGGTGCCCTGAAAGGACACCGGAAGCCTTCGATCCTCGTTTCTCGATCTCGGTGGTCGGTCTTTCGAAATCGCGTGGTGCGGATAAAACGCGCGTAACTCCCTCGTTACATGTCGGATTGGGTCGATTTTTACTTCATTGGAAAGGCGAGTCAGTGCTCTTCGAAATCCTTCAGGAAGCGTCGCATTCCGAGGCCGTTTGGGCCTCCAAAAGTGGGGCGAGAGTAAATGGTGTGGAATTTTCCCGACGTGCCCTGTTCCCAGAAAAATGCTCATAACTCCCTCACCGGAGGTCGGATCTGGACAATTTTTACGTCGTTGGAAAGCTTACTCGAGGAGCTTTCAAAACGGATGAGGACATTTCTGATTCTGAGGCCTTCTGGTGCCCTGAAAGGACACCGGAATCCTTCGATCCTCGTTTCTCGATCTCGGTGGTCGGTCTTTCGAAATCGCGTGGTGCGGATAAAACGCGCGTAACTCCCTCGTTACATGTCGGATTGGGTCGATTTTTACTTCATTGGAAAGGCGAGTCAGTGCTCTTCGAAATCCTTCAGGAAGCGTCACATTCCGAGGCCGTTTGGGCCTCCAAAAGTGGGGCGAGAGTAAATGGTGCGGAATTTTCCTGACGTGCCCTGTTCCCAGAAAAACGCTCATAACTCCCTCACCGGAGGTCGGATCTGGACGATTTTTACGTCGTTGGAAAGCTTACTCGAGGAGCTTTCAAAACGGATCAGGACATTTCTGATTCCGAGGCCGTCTGGTGCCCCGAAAGGACACCGGAAGCCTTCGATCCTCATTTCTCGATCTCGGTGGTCGGTCTTTCGAAATCGCGTGGTGCGGATAAAATGCGCGTAACTCCCTCGTTACATGTCGGATTGGGTAGATTTTTACTTCATTGGAAAGGCGAGTCAGTGCTCTTCGAAATCCTTCAGGAAGCGTCGTATTCCGAGGCCGTTTGGGCCTCCAAAAGTGGGACGAGAGTAAATGGTGTGGAATTTTCCCGACGTGCCCTGTTCCCAGAAAAACGCTCATAACTCCCTCACCGGAGGTCGGATCTGGACGATTTTTACGTCGTTGGAAAGCTTACTCGAGGAGCTTTCAAAACGGATGAGGACATTTCTGATTCTGAGGTCATCTGGTGCCCCGAAAGGACACCGGAAGCCTTCGATCCTCGTTTCTCGATCTCGGTGGTCGGTCTTTCGAAATCGTGTGGTGCGGATAAAACGCGCGTAACTCCCTCGTTACATGTCGGATTGGGTCGATTTTTACTTCATTGGAAAGGCGAGTCAGTGCTCTTCGAAATCCTTCAGGAAGCGTCGCATTCCGAGGCCGTTTGGGCCTCCAAAAGTGGGGCGAGAGTAAATGGTGCGGAATTTTCCCGACGTGCCCTGTTCCCAGAAAAACGCTCATAACTCCCTCACCGGAGGTCGGATCTGGACAATTTTTACGTCGTTGGAAAGCTTACTAGAGGAGCTTTCAAAACGGATGAGGACATTTCTGATTCCGAGGCCGTCTGGTGCCCCGAAAGGACACTGGAAGCCTTCGATCCTCGTTTCTCGATCTCGGTGGTCGGTCTTTCGAAATCGCGTGGTGCGGATAAAATGCGCGTAACTCCCTCGTTACATGTCGGATTGGGTAGATTTTTACTTCATTGGAAAGGCGAGTCAGTGCTCTTCGAAATCCTTCAGGAAGCGTCGCATTCCGAGGCCGTTTGGGCCTCCAAAAGTGGGACGAGAGTAAATGGTGCGGAATTTTCCCGACGTGCCCTGTTCCCAGAAAAACGCTCATAACTCCCTCACCGGAGGTCGGATCTGGACGATTTTTACGTCGTTGGAAAGCTTACTCGAGGAGCTTTCAAAACGGATCAGGACATTTCTGATTCTGAGGTCGTCTGGTGCCCCGAAAGGACACCGGAAGGCTTCGATCCTCGTTTCTCGATCTCGGTGGTCGGTCTTTCGAAATCACGTGGTGCGGATAAAACGCGCGTAACTCCCTCGTTACATGTCGGATTGGGTCGATTTTTACTTCATTGGAAAGGCGAGTCAGTGCTCTTCGAAATCCTTCAGGAAGCGTCGCATTCCGAGGCCGTTTGGGCCTCCAAAAGTGGGGCGAGAGTAAATGGTACGGAATTTTCCCGACGTGCCCTGTTCCCAGAAAAATGCTCATAACTCCCTCACTGGAGGTCGGATCTGGACGATTTTTACGTCTTTGGAAAGCTTACTCGAGGAGCTTTCAAAACGGATCAGGACATTTCTGATTCTAAGGCCGTCTGGTGCCCCGAAAGGACACCGGAAGCCTTCGATCCTCGTTTCTCGATCTCGGTGGTCGGTCTTTCGAAATCGCGTGGTGCGGATAAAATGCGCGTAACTCCCTCGTTACATGTCGGATTGGGTAGATTTTTACTTCATTGGAAAGGCGAGTCAGTGCTCTTCGAAATCCTTCAGGAAGCGTCGCATTCCGAGGCCGTTTGGGCCTCCAAAAGTGGGACGAGAGTAAATGGTGCGGAATTTTCCCGACGTGCCCTGTTCCCAGAAAAACGCTCATAACTCCCTCACCGGAGGTCGGATCTGGACGATTTTTACGTCATTGGAAAGCTTACTCGAGGAGCTTTCAAAACGGATCAGGACATTTCTGATTCTGAGGTCGTCTGGTGCCCCGAAAGGACACCGGAAGGCTTCGATCCTCGTTTCTCGATCTCGATGGTCGGTCTTTCGAAATCGCGTGGTGCGGATAAAACGCGCGTAACTCCCTCGTTACATGTCGGATTGGGTCGATTTTTACTTCATTGGAAAGGCGAGTCAGTGCTCTTCGAAATCCTTCAGGAAGCGTCGCATTCCGAGGCCGTTTGGGCCTCCAAAAGTGGGGCGAGAGTAAATGGTACGGAATTTTCCCGACGTGCCCTGTTCCCAGAAAAATGCTCATAACTCCCTCACTGGAGGTCGGATCTGGACGATTTTTACGTCTTTGGAAAGCTTACTCGAGGAGCTTTCAAAACGGATCAGGACATTTCTGATTCCAAGGCCGTCTGGTGCCCTGAAAGGACACCGAAACCCTTCGATCCTCGTTTCTCGATCTCGGTGGTCGGTCTTTCAAAATCGCGTGGTGCGGATAAAACGCGCGTAACTCCCTCGTTACATGTCGGATTGGGTCGATTTTTACTTCATTGGAAAGGCGAGTCAGTGCTCTTCGAAATCCTTCAGGAAGCGTCGCATTCTGAGGCCGTTTGGGCCTCCAAAAGTGGGGCGAGAGTAAATGGTGCGGAATTTTCCCGACGTGCCCTGTTCCCAGGAAAATGCTCATAACTCCCTCAACGGAGGTCGGATCTGGACGATTTTTACGTCGTTGGAAAGATTACTCGAGGAGCTTTCAAAACGGATCAGGACATTTCTGATTCTGAGGCCGTCTGGTGCCCTGAAAGGGCACCGGAAGCCTTCGATCCTCATTTCTCGATCTCGGTGGTCGGTCTTTCGAAATCACGTGGTGCGGATAAAACGCGCGTAACTCCCTCGTTACATGTCGGATTGGCTCGATTTTTACTTCATTGGAAAGGCGAGTCAGTGCTCTTCGAAATCCTTCAGGAAGCGTCGCATTCCGAGGCCGTTTGGGCCTCCAAAAGTAGGGCGAGAGTAAATGGTGTGGAATTTTCCTAACGTGCCCTGTTCCCAGAAAAACGCTCATAACTCCCTCACCGGAGGTCGGATCTGGACAATTTTTACGTCGTTGGAAAGCTTACTCGAGGAGCTTTCAAAACGGATGAGGACATTTCTGATTCTGAGGCCTTCTGGTGCCCTAAAAGGACACCGGAATCCTTCGATCCTCGTTTCTCGATCTCGGTGGTCGGTCTTTCGAAATCGCGTGGTGCGGATAAAACGTGCGTAACTCCCTCGTTACATGTAGGATTGGGTCGATTTTTACTTCATTGGAAAGGCGAGTCAGTGCTCTTCGAAATCCTTCAGGAAGCGTCACATTCCGAGGCCGTTTGGGCCTCCAAAAGTGGGGCGAGAGTAAATGGTGCGGAATTTTCCTGACGTGCCCTGTTCCCAGAAAAACGCTCATAACTCCCTCACCGGAGGTCGGATCTGGACGATTTTTACGTCGTTGGAAAGCTTACTCGAGGAGCTTTCAAAACGGATCAGGACATTTCTGATTCCGAGGCCGTCTGGTGCCCCGAAAGGACACCGGAAGCCTTCGATCCTCATTTCTCGATCTCGGTGGTCGGTCTTTCGAAATCGCGTGGTGCGGATAAAATGCGCGTAACTCCCTCGTTACATGTCGGATTGGGTAGATTTTTACTTCATTGGAAAGGCGAGTCAGTGCTCTTCGAAATCCTTCAGGAAGCGTCGTATTCCGAGGCCGTTTGGGCCTCCAAAAGTGGGACGAGAGTAAATGGTGCGGAATTTTCCCGACGTGCCCTGTTCCCAGAAAAATGCTCATAACTCCCTCACCGGAGGTCGGATCTGGACGATTTTTACGTCGTTGGAAAGCTTACTCGAGGAGCTTTCAAAACGGATGAGGACATTTCTGATTCTGAGGTCATCTGGTGCCCCGAAAGGACACCGGAAGCCTTCGATCCTCGTTTCTCGATCTCGGTGGTCGGTCTTTCGAAATCGTGTGGTGCGGATAAAACGCGCGTAACTCCCTCGTTACATGTCGGATTGGGTCGATTTTTACTTCATTGGAAAGGCGAGTCAGTGCTCTTCGAAATCCTTCAGGAAGCGTCGCATTCCGAGGCCGTTTGGGCCTCCAAAAGTGGGACGAGAGTAAATGGTGCGGAATTTTCCCGACGTGCCCTGTTCCCAGAAAAACGCTCATAACTCCCTCACCGGAGGTCGGATCTGGACGATTTTTACGTCGTTGGAAAGCTTACTCGAGGAGCTTTCAAAACGGATGAGGACATTTCTGATTCTGAGGTCATCTGGTGCCCCGAAAGGACACCGGAAGCCTTCGATCCTCGTTTCTCGATCTCGGTGGTCGGTCTTTCGAAATCGTGTGGTGCGGATAAAACGCGCGTAACTCCCTCGTTACATGTCGGATTGGGTCGATTTTTACTTCATTGGAAAGGCGAGTCAGTGCTCTTCGAAATCCTTCAGGAAGCGTCGCATTCCGAGGCCGTTTGGGCCTCCAAAAGTGGGGCGAGAGTAAATGGTGCGGAATTTTCCCGACGTGCCCTGTTCCCAGAAAAACGCTCATAACTCCCTCACCGGAGGTCGGATCTGGACAATTTTTACGTCGTTGGAAAGCTTACTAGAGGAGCTTTCAAAACGGATGAGGACATTTCTGATTCCGAGGCCGTCTGGTGCCCCGAAAGGACACCGGAAGCCTTCGATCCTCGTTTCTCGATCTCGGTGGTCGGTCTTTCGAAATCGCGTGGTGCGGATAAAATGCGCGTAACTCCCTCGTTACATGTCGGATTGGGTAGATTTTTACTTCATTGGAAAGGCGAGTCAGTGCTCTTCGAAATCCTTCAGGAAGCGTCGCATTCCGAGGCCGTTTGGGCCTCCAAAAGTGGGACGAGAGTAAATGGTGCGGAATTTTCCCGACGTGCCCTGTTCCCAGAAAAACGCTCATAACTCCCTCACCGGAGGTCGGATCTGGACGATTTTTACGTCATTGGAAAGCTTACTCGAGGAGCTTTCAAAACGGATCAGGACATTTCTGATTCTGAGGTCGTCTGGTGCCCCGAAAGGACACCGGAAGGCTTCGATCCTCGTTTCTCGATCTCGGTGGTCGGTCTTTCGAAATCGCGTGGTGCGGATAAAACGCGCGTAACTCCCTCGTTACATGTCGGATTGGGTCGATTTTTACTTCATTGGAAAGGCGAGTCAGTGCTCTTCGAAATCCTTCAGGAAGCGTCGCATTCCGAGGCCGTTTGGGCCTCTAAAAGTGGGGCGAGAGTAAATGGTACGGAATTTTCCCGACGTGCCCTGTTCCCAGAAAAATGCTCATAACTCCCTCACTGGAGGTCGGATCTGGACGATTTTTACGTCTTTGGAAAGCTTACTCGAGGAGCTTTCAAAACGGATCAGGACATTTCTGATTCTAAGGCCGTCTGGTGCCCCGAAAGGACACCGGAAGCCTTCGATCCTCGTTTCTCGATCTCGGTGGTCGGTCTTTCGAAATCGCGTGGTGCGGATAAAATGCGCGTAACTCCCTCGTTACATGTCGGATTGGGTAGATTTTTACTTCATTGGAAAGGCGAGTCAGTGCTCTTCGAAATCCTTCAGGAAGCGTCGCATTCCGAGGCCGTTTGGGCCTCCAAAAGTGGGACGAGAGTAAATGGTGCGGAATTTTCCCGACGTGCCCTGTTCCCAGAAAAACGCTCATAACTCCCTCACCGGAGGTCGGATCTGGACGATTTTTACGTCCTTGGAAAGCTTACTCGAGGAGCTTTCAAAACGGATCAGGACATTTCTGATTCTGAGGTCGTCTGGTGCCCCGAAAGGACACCGGAAGGCTTCGATCCTCGTTTCTCGATCTCGGTGGTCGGTCTTTCGAAATCGCGTGGTGCGGATAAAACGCGCGTAACTCCCTCGTTACATGTCGGATTGGGTCGATTTTTACTTCATTGGAAAGGCGAGTCAGTGCTCTTCGAAATCCTTCAGGAAGCGTCGCATTCCGAGGCCGTTTGGGCCTCCAAAAGTGGGGCGAGAGTAAATGGTACGGAATTTTCCCGACGTGCCCTGTTCCCAGAAAAATGCTCATAACTCCCTCACTGGAGGTCGGATCTGGACGATTTTTACGTCTTTGGAAAGCTTACTCGAGGAGCTTTCAAAACGGATCAGGACATTTCTGATTCCAAGGCCGTCTGGTGCCCTGAAAGGACACCGAAACCCTTCGATCCTCGTTTCTCGATCTCGGTGGTCGGTCTTTCAAAATCGCGTGGTGCGGATAAAACGCGCGTAACTCCCTCGTTACATGTCGGATTGGGTCGATTTTTACTTCATTGGAAAGGCGAGTCAGTGCTCTTCGAAATCCTTCAGGAAGCGTCGCATTCTGAGGCCGTTTGGGCCTCCAAAAGTGGGGCGAGAGTAAATGGTGCGGAATTTTCCCGACGTGCCCTGTTCCCAGGAAAATGCTCATAACTCCCTCAACGGAGGTCGGATCTGGACGATTTTTACGTCGTTGGAAAGATTACTCGAGGAGCTTTCAAAACGGATCAGGACATTTCTGATTCTGAGGCCGTCTGGTGCCCTGAAAGGGCACCGGAAGCCTTCGATCCTCATTTCTCGATCTCGGTGGTCGGTCTTTCGAAATCACGTGGTGCGGATAAAACGCGCGTAACTCCCTCGTTACATGTCGGATTGGCTCGATTTTTACTTCATTGGAAAGGCGAGTCAGTGCTCTTCGAAATCCTTCAGGAAGCGTCGCATTCCGAGGCGGTTTGGGCCTCCAAAAGTGGGATGAGAGTAAATGGTGCGGAATTTTCCCGACGTGCCCTGTTCCCAGAAAAACGCTCATAACTCCCTCACCGGAGGTCGGATCTGGACGATTTTTACGTCGTTGGAAAGCTTACTCGAGGAGCTTTCAAAACGGATAAGGACATTTTAGATTCCGAGTCCGTCTGGTGCCCCGAAAGGACACCGGAAGCCTTCGATCCTCGTTTCTCGATCTCGGTGGTCGGTCTTTCGAAATCGCGTGGTGCGGATAAAACGCGCGTAACTCCCTCGTTACATGTCGGATTGGCTCGATTTTTACTTCATTGGAAAGGCGAGTCAGTGCTCTTCGAAATTCTTCAGGAAGCGTCGTATTCCGAGGCCGTTTGGGCCTCCAAAAGTGGGACGAGAGTAAATGGTGCGGAATTTTCCCGACGTGCCCTGTTCCCAGAAAAATGCTCATAACTCCCTCACCGGAGGTCGGATCTGGACGATTTTTACGTCGTTGGAAAGCTTACTCGAGGAGCTTTCAAAACGGATCAGGACATTTCTGATTCTGAGGTCATATGGTGCCCCGAAAGGACACCGGAAGGCTTCGATCCTCGTTTCTCGATCTCGGTGGTCGGTCTTTCGAAATCGCGTGGTGCGGATAAAACGCGCGTAACTCCCTCGTTACATGTCGGATTGGGTCGATTTTTACTTCATTGGAAAGGCGAGTCAGTGCTCTTCGAAATCCTTCAGGAAGCGTCGCATTCCGAGGCCGTTTGGGCCTCCAAAAGTGGGGTGAGAGTAAATGGTGTGGAATTTTCCCGACGTGCCCTGTTCCCAGAAAAATGCTCATAACTCCCTCACCGGAGGTCGGATCTGGACGATTTTTACGTCGTTGGAAAGCTTACTCGAGGAGCTTTCAAAACGGATGAGGACATTTCTGATTCTGAGGTCGTCTGGTGCCCCGAAAGGACACCGGAAGCCTTCGATCCTCGTTTCTCGATCTCGGTGGTCGGTCTTTCGAAATCGCGTGGTGCGGATAAAACGTGCGTAACTATCTCGTTACATGTCGGATTGGGTCGATTTTTACTTCATTGGAAAGGCGAGTCAGTGCTCTTCGAAATCCTTCAGGAAGCGTCGCATTCCGAGGCCGTTTGGGCCTCCAAAAGTAGGGCGAGAGTAAATGGTGTGGAATTTTCCTAACGTGCCCTGTTCCCAGAAAAACGCTCATAACTCCCTCACCGGAGGTCGGATCTGGACAATTTTTACGTCGTTGGAAAGCTTACTCGAGGAGCTTTCAAAACGGATGAGGACATTTCTGATTCTGAGGCCTTCTGGTGCCCTAAAAGGACACCGGAATCCTTCGATCCTCGTTTCTCGATCTCGGTGGTCGGTCTTTTGAAATCGCGTGGTGCGGATAAAACGTGCGTAACTCCCTCGTTACATGTCGGATTGGGTCGATTTTTACTTCATTGGAAAGGCGAGTCAGTGCTCTTCGAAATCCTTCAGGAAGCGTCACATTCCGAGGCCGTTTGGGCCTCCAAAAGTGGGGCGAGAGTAAATGGTGCGGAATTTTCCTGACGTGCCCTGTTCCCAGAAAAATGCTCATAACTCCCTCACCGGAGGTCGGATCTGGACGATTTTTACGTCGTTGGAAAGCTTACTCGAGGAGCTTTCAAAACGGATCAGGACATTTCTGATTCCGAGGCCGTCTGGTGCCCCGAAAGGACACCGGAAGCCTTCGATCCTCATTTCTCGATCTCGGTGGTCGGTCTTTCGAAATCGCGTGGTGCGGATAAAATGCGCGTAACTCCCTCGTTACATGTCGGATTGGGTAGATTTTTACTTCATTGGAAAGGCGAGTCAGTGCTCTTCGAAATCCTTCAGGAAGCGTCGTATTCCGAGGCCGTTTGGGCCTCCAAAAGTGGGACGAGAGTAAATGGTGCGGAATTTTCCCGACGTGCCCTGTTCCCAGAAAAACGCTCATAACTCCCTCACCGGAGGTCGGATCTGGACGATTTTTACGTCGTTGGAAAGCTTACTCGAGGAGCTTTCAAAACGGATGAGGACATTTCTGATTCTGAGGTCATCTGGTGCCCCGAAAGGACACCGGAAGCCTTCGATCCTCGTTTCTCGATCTCGGTGGTCGGTCTTTCGAAATCGTGTGGTGCGGATAAAACGTGCGTAACTCCCTCGTTACATGTCGGATTGGGTCGATTTTTACTTCATTGGAAAGGCGAGTCAGTGCTCTTCGAAATCCTTCAGGAAGCGTCGCATTCCGAGGCCGTTTGGGCCTCCAAAAGTGGGGCGAGAGTAAATGGTGCGGAATTTTCCCGACGTGCCCTGTTCCCAGAAAAACGCTCATAACTCCCTCACCGGAGGTCGGATCTGGACAATTTTTACGTCGTTGGAAAGCTTACTAGAGGAGCTTTCAAAACGGATGAGGACATTTCTGATTCCGAGGCCGTCTGGTGCCCCGAAAGGACACTGGAAGCCTTCGATCCTCGTTTCTCGATCTCGGTGGTCGGTCTTTCGAAATCGCGTGGTGCGGATAAAATGCGCGTAACTCCCTCGTTACATGTCGGATTGGGTAGATTTTTACTTCATTGGAAAGGCGAGTCAGTGCTCTTCGAAATCCTTCAGGAAGCGTCGCATTCCGAGGCCGTTTGGGCCTCCAAAAGTGGGACGAGAGTAAATGGTGCGGAATTTTCCCGACGTGCCCTGTTCCCAGAAAAACGCTCATAACTCCCTCACCGGAGGTCGGATCTGGACGATTTTTACGTCGTTGGAAAGCTTACTCGAGGAGCTTTCAAAACGGATCAGGACATTTCTGATTCTGAGGTCGTCTGGTGCCCCGAAAGGACACCGGAAGGCTTCGATCCTCGTTTCTCGATCTCGGTGGTCGGTCTTTCGAAATCGCGTGGTGCGGATAAAACGCGCGTAACTCCCTCGTTACATGTCGGATTGGGTCGATTTTTACTTCATTGGAAAGGCGAGTCAGTGCTCTTCGAAATCCTTCAGGAAGCGTCGCATTCCGAGGCCGTTTGGGCCTCCAAAAGTGGGACGAGAGTAAATGGTGCGGAATTTTCCCGACGTGCCCTGTTCCCAGAAAAATGCTCATAACTCCCTCACCGGAGGTCGGATCTGGACGATTTTTACGTCATTGGAAAGCTTACTCGAGGAGCTTTCAAAACGGATCAGGACATTTCTGATTCTGAGGTCGTCTGGTGCCCCGAAAGGACACCGGAAGGCTTCGATCCTCGTTTCTCGATCTCGGTGGTCGGTCTTTCGAAATCGCGTGGTGCGGATAAAACGCGCGTAACTCCCTCGTTACATGTCGGATTGGGTCGATTTTTACTTCATTGGAAAGGCGAGTCAGTGCTCTTCGAAATCCTTCAGGAAGCGTCGCATTCCGAGGCCGTTTGGGCCTCCAAAAGTGGGGCGAGAGTAAATGGTACGGAATTTTCCCGACGTGCCCTGTTCCCAGAAAAATGCTCATAACTCCCTCACTGGAGGTCGGATCTGGACGATTTTTACGTCTTTGGAAAGCTTACTCGAGGAGCTTTCAAAACGGATCAGGACATTTCTGATTCTAAGGCCGTCTGGTGCCCCGAAAGGACACCGGAAGCCTTCGATCCTCGTTTCTCGATCTCGGTGGTTGGTCTTTCGAAATCGCGTGGTGCGGATAAAATGCGCGTAACTCCCTCGTTACATGTCGGATTGGGTAGATTTTTACTTCATTGGAAAGGCGAGTCAGTGCTCTTCGAAATCCTTCAGGAAGCGTCGCATTCCGAGGCCGTTTGGGCCTCCAAAAGTGGGACGAGAGTAAATGGTGCGGAATTTTCCCGACGTGCCCTGTTCCCAGAAAAACGCTCATAACTCCCTCACCGGAGGTCGGATCTGGACGATTTTTACGTCATTGGAAAGCTTACTCGAGGAGCTTTCAAAACGGATCAGGACATTTCTGATTCTGAGGTCGTCTGGTGCCCCGAAAGGACACCGGAAGGCTTCGATCCTCGTTTCTCGATCTCGGTGGTCGGTCTTTCGAAATCGCGTGGTGCGGATAAAACGCGCGTAACTCCCTCGTTACATGTCGGATTGGGTCGATTTTTACTTCATTGGAAAGGCGAGTCAGTGCTCTTCGAAATCCTTCAGGAAGCGTCGCATTCCGAGGCCGTTTGGGCCTCCAAAAGTGGGGCGAGAGTAAATGGTACGGAATTTTCCCGACGTGCCCTGTTCCCAGAAAAATGCTCATAACTCCCTCACTGGAGGTCGGATCTGGACGATTTTTACGTCTTTGGAAAGCTTACTCGAGGAGCTTTCAAAACGGATCAGGACATTTCTGATTCCAAGGCCGTCTGGTGCCCTGAAAGGACACCGAAACCCTTCGATCCTCGTTTCTCGATCTCGGTGGTCGGTCTTTCAAAATCGCGTGGTGCGGATAAAACGCGCGTAACTCCCTCGTTACATGTCGGATTGGGTCGATTTTTACTTCATTGGAAAGGCGAGTCAGTGCTCTTCGAAATCCTTCAGGAAGCGTCGCATTCTGAGGCCGTTTGGGCCTCCAAAAGTGGGGCGAGAGTAAATGGTGCGGAATTTTCCCGACGTGCCCTGTTCCCAGGAAAATGCTCATAACTCCCTCAACGGAGGTCGGATCTGGACGATTTTTACGTCGTTGGAAAGATTACTCGAGGAGCTTTCAAAACGGATCAGGACATTTCTGATTCTGAGGCCGTCTGGTGCCCTGAAAGGGCACCGGAAGCCTTCGATCCTCATTTCTCGATCTCGGTGGTCGGTCTTTCGAAATCACGTGGTGCGGATAAAACGCGCGTAACTCCCTCGTTACATGTCGGATTGGCTCGATTTTTACTTCATTGGAAAGGCGAGTCAGTGCTCTTCGAAATCCTTCAGGAAGCGTCGCATTCCGAGGCGGTTTGGGCCTCCAAAAGTGGGACGAGAGTAAATGGTGCGGAATTTTCCCGACGTGCCCTGTTCCCAGAAAAACGCTCATAACTCCCTCACCGGAGGTCGGATCTGGACGATTTTTACGTCGTTGGAAAGCTTACTCGAGGAGCTTTCAAAACGGATAAGGACATTTTAGATTCCGAGTCCGTCTGGTGCCCCGAAAGGACACCGGAAGCCTTCGATCCTCGTTTCTCGATCTCGGTGGTCGGTCTTTCGAAATCGCGTGGTGCGGATAAAACGCGCGTAACTCCCTCGTTACATGTCGGATTGGCTCGATTTTTACTTCATTGGAAAGGCGAGTCAGTGCTCTTCGAAATCCTTCAGGAAGCGTCGCATTCCGAGGCGGTTTGGGCCTCCAAAAGTGGGACGAGAGTAAATGGTGCGGAATTTTCCCGACGTGCCCTGTTCCCAGAAAAACGCTCATAACTCCCTCACCGGAGGTCGGATCTGGACGATTTTTACGTCGTTGGAAAGCTTACTCGAGGAGCTTTCAAAACGGATCAGGACATTTCTGATTCCGAGACCGTCTCATGCCCTGAAAGGACACCGGAAGCCTTCGATCCTCGTTTCTCGATCTCGGTGGTCAGTCTTTCGAAATCGCGTGGTGCGGATAAAACGCGCGTAACTCCCTCGTTACATGTCGGATTGGGTCGATTTTTACTTCATTGGAAAGGCGAGTCAGTGCTCTTCGAAATCCTTCAGGAAGCGTCGCATTCCGAGGCCGTTTGGGCCTCCAAAAGTGGGGCGAGAGTAAATGGTACGGAATTTTCCCGACGTGCCCTGTTCCCAGAAAAATGCTCATAACTCCCTCACTGGAGGTCGGATCTGGACGATTTTTACGTCTTTGGAAAGCTTACTCGAGGAGCTTTCAAAACGGATCAGGACATTTCTGATTCCAAGGCCGTCTGGTGCCCTGAAAGGACACCGAAACCCTTCGATCCTCGTTTCTCGATCTCGGTGGTCGGTCTTTCAAAATCGCGTGGTGCGGATAAAACGCGCGTAACTCCCTCGTTACATGTCGGATTGGGTCGATTTTTACTTCATTGGAAAGGCGAGTCAGTGCTCTTCGAAATCCTTCAGGAAGCGTCGCATTCTGAGGCCGTTTGGGCCTCCAAAAGTGGGGCGAGAGTAAATGGTGCGGAATTTTCCCGACGTGCCCTGTTCCCAGGAAAATGCTCATAACTCCCTCAACGGAGGTCGGATCTGGACGATTTTTACGTCGTTGGAAAGATTACTCGAGGAGCTTTCAAAACGGATCAGGACATTTCTGATTCTGAGGCCGTCTGGTGCCCTGAAAGGGCACCGGAAGCCTTCGATCCTCATTTCTCGATCTCGGTGGTCGGTCTTTCGAAATCACGTGGTGCGGATAAAACGCGCGTAACTCCCTCGTTACATGTCGGATTGGCTCGATTTTTACTTCATTGGAAAGGCGAGTCAGTGCTCTTCGAAATCCTTCAGGAAGCGTCGCATTCCGAGGCGGTTTGGGCCTCCAAAAGTGGGACGAGAGTAAATGGTGCGGAATTTTCCCGACGTGCCCTGTTCCCAGAAAAACGCTCATAACTCCCTCACCGGAGGTCGGATCTGGACGATTTTTACGTCGTTGGAAAGCTTACTCGAGGAGCTTTCAAAACGGATAAGGACATTTTAGATTCCGAGTCCGTCTGGTGCCCCGAAAGGACACCGGAAGCCTTCGATCCTCGTTTCTCGATCTCGGTGGTCGGTCTTTCGAAATCGCGTGGTGCGGATAAAACGCGCGTAACTCCCTCGTTACATGTCGGATTGGCTCGATTTTTACTTCATTGGAAAGGCGAGTCAGTGCTCTTCGAAATTCTTCAGGAAGCGTCGTATTCCGAGGCCGTTTGGGCCTCCAAAAGTGGGACGAGAGTAAATGGTGCGGAATTTTCCCGACGTGCCCTGTTCCCAGAAAAATGCTCATAACTCCCTCACCGGAGGTCGGATCTGGACGATTTTTACATCGTTGGAAAGCTTACTCGAGGAGCTTTCAAAACGGATCAGGACATTTCTGATTCTGAGGTCATATGGTGCCCCGAAAGGACACCGGAAGGCTTCGATCCTCGTTTCTCGATCTCGGTGGTCGGTCTTTCGAAATCGCGTGGTGCGGATAAAACGCGCGTAACTCCCTCGTTACATGTCGGATTGGGTCGATTTTTACTTCATTGGAAAGGCGAGTCAGTGCTCTTCGAAATCCTTCAGGAAGCGTCGCATTCCG
This sequence comes from Magnolia kwangsiensis, assembly GCA_037074715.1. Classification (NCBI taxonomy): domain Eukaryota; kingdom Viridiplantae; phylum Streptophyta; class Magnoliopsida; order Magnoliales; family Magnoliaceae; genus Magnolia; species Magnolia kwangsiensis. The sequence goes on from CM073583.1 coordinate 1,185,727, forward strand.
AGGCCGTTTGGGCCTCCAAAAGTGGGGCGAGAGTAAATGGTGTGGAATTTTCCCGACGTGCCCTGTTCCCAGAAAAATGCTCATAACTCCCTCACCGGAGGTCGGATCTGGACGATTTTTACGTCGTTGGAAAGCTTACTCGAGGAGCTTTCAAAACGGATCAGGACATTTCTGATTCTGAGGTCGTCTGGTGCCCCGAAAGGACACCGGAAGCCTTCGATCCTCGTTTCTCGATCTCGGTGGTCGGTCTTTCGAAATCGCGTGGTGCGGATAAAACGTGCGTAACTATCTCGTTACATGTCGGATTGGGTCGATTTTTACTTCATTGGAAAGGCGAGTCAGTGCTCTTCGAAATCCTTCAGGAAGCGTCGCATTCCGAGGCCGTTTGGGCCTCCAAAAGTAGGGCGAGAGTAAATGGTGTGGAATTTTCCTAACGTGCCCTGTTCCCAGAAAAACGCTCATAACTCCCTCACCGGAGGTCGGATCTGGACAATTTTTACGTCGTTGGAAAGCTTACTCGAGGAGCTTTCAAAACGGATGAGGACATTTCTGATTCTGAGGCCTTCTGGTGCCCTAAAAGGACACCGGAATCCTTCGATCCTCGTTTCTCGATCTCGGTGGTCGGTCTTTCGAAATCGCGTGGTGCGGATAAAACGTGCGTAACTCCCTCGTTACATGTCGGATTGGGTCGATTTTTACTTCATTGGAAAGGCGAGTCAGTGCTCTTCGAAATCCTTCAGGAAGCGTCACATTCCGAGGCCGTTTGGGCCTCCAAAAGTGGGGCGAGAGTAAATGGTGCGGAATTTTCCTGACGTGCCCTGTTCCCAGAAAAACGCTCATAACTCCCTCACCGGAGGTCGGATCTGGACGATTTTTACGTCGTTGGAAAGCTTACTCGAGGAGCTTTCAAAACGGATCAGGACATTTCTGATTCCGAGGCCGTCTGGTGCCCCGAAAGGACACCGGAAGCCTTCGATCCTCATTTCTCGATCTCGGTGGTCGGTCTTTCGAAATCGCGTGGTGCGGATAAAATGCGCGTAACTCCCTCGTTACATGTCGGATTGGGTAGATTTTTACTTCATTGGAAAGGCGAGTCAGTGCTCTTCGAAATCCTTCAGGAAGCGTCGTATTCCGAGGCCGTTTGGGCCTCCAAAAGTGGGACGAGAGTAAATGGTGCGGAATTTTCCCGACGTGCCCTGTTCCCAGAAAAACGCTCATAACTCCCTCACCGGAGGTCGGATCTGGACGATTTTTACGTCGTTGGAAAGCTTACTCGAGGAGCTTTCAAAACGGATGAGGACATTTCTGATTCTGAGGTCATCTGGTGCCCCGAAAGGACACCGGAAGCCTTCGATCCTCGTTTCTCGATCTCGGTGGTCGGTCTTTCGAAATCGTGTGGTGCGGATAAAACGCGCGTAACTCCCTCGTTACATGTCGGATTGGGTCGATTTTTACTTCATTGGAAAGGCGAGTCAGTGCTCTTCGAAATCCTTCAGGAAGCGTCGCATTCCGAGGCCGTTTGGGCCTCCAAAAGTGGGGCGAGAGTAAATGGTGCGGAATTTTCCCGACGTGCCCTGTTCCCAGAAAAACGCTCATAACTCCCTCACCGGAGGTCGGATCTGGACAATTTTTACGTCGTTGGAAAGCTTACTCGAGGAGCTTTCAAAACGGATGAGGACATTTCTGATTCCGAGGCCGTCTGGTGCCCCGAAAGGACACCGGAAGCCTTCGATCCTCGTTTCTCGATCTCGGTGGTCGGTCTTTCGAAATCGCGTGGTGCGGATAAAATGCGCGTAACTCCCTCGTTACATGTCGGATTGGGTAGATTTTTACTTCATTGGAAAGGCGAGTCAGTGCTCTTCGAAATCCTTCAGGAAGCGTCGCATTCCGAGGCCGTTTGGGCCTCCAAAAGTGGGACGAGAGTAAATGGTGCGGAATTTTCCCGACGTGCCCTGTTCCCAGAAAAACGCTCATAACTCCCTCACCGGAGGTCGGATCTGGACGATTTTTACGTCATTGGAAAGCTTACTCGAGGAGCTTTCAAAACGGATCAGGACATTTCTGATTCTGAGGTCGTCTGGTGCCCCGAAAGGACACCGGAAGGCTTCGATCCTCGTTTCTCGATCTCGGTGGTCGGTCTTTCGAAATCGCGTGGTGCGGATAAAACGCGCGTAACTCCCTCGTTACATGTCGGATTGGGTCGATTTTTACTTCATTGGAAAGGCGAGTCAGTGCTCTTCGAAATCCTTCAGGAAGCGTCGCATTCCGAGGCCGTTTGGGCCTCCAAAAGTGGGGCGAGAGTAAATGGTACGGAATTTTCCCGACGTGCCCTGTTCCCAGAAAAATGCTCATAACTCCCTCACTGGAGGTCGGATCTGGACGATTTTTACGTCTTTGGAAAGCTTACTCGAGGAGCTTTCAAAACGGATCAGGACATTTCTGATTCCAAGGCCGTCTGGTGCCCTGAAAGGACACCGAAACCCTTCGATCCTCGTTTCTCGATCTCGGTGGTCGGTCTTTCAAAATCGCGTGGTGCGGATAAAACGCGCGTAACTCCCTCGTTACATGTCGGATTGGGTCGATTTTTACTTCATTGGAAAGGCGAGTCAGTGCTCTTCGAAATCCTTCAGGAAGCGTCGCATTCTGAGGCCGTTTGGGCCTCCAAAAGTGGGGCGAGAGTAAATGGTGCGGAATTTTCCCGACGTGCCCTGTTCCCAGGAAAATGCTCATAACTCCCTCAACGGAGGTCGGATCTGGACGATTTTTACGTCGTTGGAAAGATTACTCGAGGAGCTTTCAAAACGGATCAGGACATTTCTGATTCTGAGGCCGTCTGGTGCCCTGAAAGGGCACCGGAAGCCTTCGATCCTCATTTCTCGATCTCGGTGGTCGGTCTTTCGAAATCACGTGGTGCGGATAAAACGCGCGTAACTCCCTCGTTACATGTCGGATTGGCTCGATTTTTACTTCATTGGAAAGGCGAGTCAGTGCTCTTCGAAATCCTTCAGGAAGCGTCGCATTCCGAGGCGGTTTGGGCCTCCAAAAGTGGGACGAGAGTAAATGGTGCGGAATTTTCCCGACGTGCCCTGTTCCCAGAAAAACGCTCATAACTCCCTCACCGGAGGTCGGATCTGGACGATTTTTACGTCGTTGGAAAGCTTACTCGAGGAGCTTTCAAAACGGATAAGGACATTTTAGATTCCGAGTCCGTCTGGTGCCCCGAAAGGACACCGGAAGCCTTCGATCCTCGTTTCTCGATCTCGGTGGTCGGTCTTTCGAAATCGCGTGGTGCGGATAAAACGCGCGTAACTCCCTCGTTACATGTCGGATTGGCTCGATTTTTACTTCATTGGAAAGGCGAGTCAGTGCTCTTCGAAATTCTTCAGGAAGCGTCGTATTCCGAGGCCGTTTGGGCCTCCAAAAGTGGGACGAGAGTAAATGGTGCGGAATTTTCCCGACGTGCCCTGTTCCCAGAAAAATGCTCATAACTCCCTCACCGGAGGTCGGATCTGGACGATTTTTACGTCGTTGGAAAGCTTACTCGAGGAGCTTTCAAAACGGATCAGGACATTTCTGATTCTGAGGTCGTATGGTGCCCCGAAAGGACACCGGAAGGCTTCGATCCTCGTTTCTCGATCTCGGTGGTCGGTCTTTCGAAATCGCGTGGTGCGGATAAAACGCGCGTAACTCCCTCGTTACATGTCGGATTGGGTCGATTTTTACTTCATTGGAAAGGCGAGTCAGTGCTCTTCGAAATCCTTCAGGAAGCGTCGCATTCCGAGGCCGTTTGGGCCTCCAAAAGTGGGGCGAGAGTAAATGGTACGGAATTTTCCCGACGTGCCCTGTTCCCAGAAAAATGCTCATAACTCCCTCACTGGAGGTCGGATCTGGACGATTTTTACGTCTTTGGAAATCTTACTCGAGGAGCTTTCAAAACGGATCAGGACATTTCTGATTCCGAGGCCGTCTGGTGCCCTGAAAGGACACCGAAACCCTTCGATCCTCGTTTCTCGATCTCGGTGGTCGGTCTTTCAAAATCGCGTGGTGCGGATAAAACGCGCGTAACTCCCTCGTTACATGTCGGATTGGGTCGATTTTTACTTCATTGGAAAGGCGAGTCAGTGCTCTTCGAAATCCTTCAGGAAGCGTCGCATTCTGAGGCCGTTTGGGCCTCCAAAAGTGGGGCGAGAGTAAATGGTGCGGAATTTTCCCGACGTGCCCTGTTCCCAGGAAAATGCTCATAACTCCCTCAACGGAGGTCGGATCTGGACGATTTTTACGTCGTTGGAAAGATTACTCGAGGAGCTTTCAAAACGGATCAGGACATTTCTGATTCTGAGGCCGTCTGGTGCCCTGAAAGGGCACCGGAAGCCTTCGATCCTCCTTTCTCGATCTCGGTGGTCGGTCTTTCGAAATCACGTGGTGCGGATAAAACGCGCGTAACTCCCTCGTTACATGTCGGATTGGCTCGATTTTTACTTCATTGGAAAGGCGAGTCAGTGCTCTTCGAAATCCTTCAGGAAGCGTCGCATTCCGAGGCCGTTTGGGCCTCCAAAAGTGGGACGAGAGTAAATGGTGCGGAATTTTCCCGACGTGCCCTGTTCCCAGAAAAACGCTCATAACTCCCTCACCGGAGGTCGGATCTGGACGATTTTTACGTCGTTGGAAAGCTTACTCGAGGAGCTTTCAAAACGGATCAGGACATTTTAGATTCCGAGTCCGTCTGGTGCCCCGAAAGGACACCGGAAGCCTTCGATCCTCGTTTCTCGATCTCGGTGGTCGGTCTTTCGAAATCGCGTGGTGCGGATAAAACGCGCGTAACTCCCTCGTTACATGTCGGATTGGCTCGATTTTTACTTCATTGGAAAGGCGAGTCAGTGCTCTTCGAAATTCTTCAGGAAGCGTCGTATTCCGAGGCCGTTTGGGCCTCCAAAAGTGGGACGAGAGTAAATGGTGCGGAATTTTCCCGACGTGCCCTGTTCCCAGAAAAATGCTCATAACTCCCTCACCGGAGGTCGGATCTGGATGATTTTTACGTCGTTGGAAAGCTTACTCGAGGAGCTTTCAAAACGGATCAGGACATTTCTGATTCCGAGACCGTCTCATGCCCTGAAAGGACACCGGAAGCCTTCGATCCTCGTTTCTCGATCTCATTGGTCGGTCTTTCGAAATCGCGTGGTGCGGATAAAATGCGCGTAACTCCCTCGTTACATGTCGGATTGGGTCGATTTTTACTTCATTGGAAAGGCGAGTCAGTGCTCTTCGAAATCCTTCAGGAAGCGTCGCATTCCGAGGCCGTTTGGGCCTCCAAAAGTAGGGCGAGAGTAAATGGTGTGGAATTTTCCTTACGTGCCCTGTTCCCAGAAAAACGCTCATAACTCCCTCACCGGAGGTCGGATCTGGACAATTTTTACGTCGTTGGAAAGCTTACTCGAGGAGCTTTCAAAACGGATGAGTAAATTTCTGATTCTGAGGCCTTCTGGTGCCCTGAAAGGACACCGGAAGCCTTCGATCCTCGTTTCTCGATCTCGGTGGTCGGTCTTTCGAAATCGCGTGGTGCGGATAAAACGCGCGTAACTCCCTCGTTACATGTCGGATTGGGTCGATTTTTACTTCATTGGAAAGGCGAGTCAGTGCTCTTCGAAATCCTTCAGGAAGCGTCGCATTCCGAGGCCGTTTGGGCCTCCAAAAGTGGGGCGAGAGTAAATGGTGCGGAATTTTCTCGACGTGCCCTGTTCCCAGAAAAACGCTCATAACTCCCTCACCGGAGGTCGGATCTGGACAATTTTTACGTCGTTGGAAAGCTTACTCGAGGAGCTTTCAAAACGGATGAGGACATTTCTGATTCTGAGGCCTTCTGGTGCCCTGAAAGGACACCGGAATCCTTCGATCCTCGTTTCTCGATCTCGGTGGTCGGTCTTTCGAAATCGCGTGGTGCGGATAAAACGTGCGTAACTCCCTCGTTACATGTCGGATTGGGTCGATTTTTACTTCATTGGAAAGGCGAGTCAGTGCTCTTCGAAATCCTTCAGGAAGCGTCACATTCCGAGGCCGTTTGGGCCTCCAAAAGTGGGGCGAGAGTAAATGGTGCGGAATTTTCCTGACGTGCCCTGTTCCCAGAAAAACGCTCATAACTCCCTCACCGGAGGTCGGATCTGGACAATTTTTACGTCGTTGGAAAGCTTACTCGAGGAGCTTTCAAAACGGATGAGGACATTTCTGATTCTGAGGCCTTCTGGTGCCCTGAAAGGACACCGGAATCCTTCGATCCTCGTTTCTCGATCTCGGTGGTCGGTCTTTCGAAATCGCGTGGTGCGGATAAAACGTGCGTAACTCCCTCGTTACATGTCGGATTGGGTCGATTTTTACTTCATTGGAAAGGCGAGTCAGTGCTCTTCGAAATCCTTCAGGAAGCGTCACATTCCGAGGCCGTTTGGGCCTCCAAAAGTGGGGCGAGAGTAAATGGTGTGGAATTTTCCTGACGTGCCCTGTTCCCAGAAAAACGCTCATAACTCCCTCACCGGAGGTCGGATCTGGACGATTTTTACGTCGTTGGAAAGCTTACTCGAGGAGCTTTCAAAACGGATCAGGACATTTCTGATTCTGAGGCTGTCTGGTGCCCCGAAAGGACACCAGAAACCTTCGATCCTCGTTTCTCGATCTCGGTGGTCGGTCTTTCAAAATCGCGTGGTGCGGATAAAATGCGCGTAACTCCCTCGTTACATGTCGGATTGGGTCGATTTTTACTTCATTGGAAAGGCGAGTCAGTGCTCTTCGAAATCCTTCAGGAAGCGTCGCATTCCGAGGCCGTTTGGGCCTCCAAAAGTGGGACGAGAGTAAATGGTGCGGAATTTTTCCGACGTGCCCTGTTCCCAGAAAAACGCTCATAACTCCCTCACCGGAGGTCGGATCTGGACGATTTTTACGTCGTTGGAAAGCTTACTCGAGGAGCTTTCAAAACGGATGAGGACATTTCTGATTCTGAGGCCTTCTGGTGCCCTGAAAGGACACCGGAAGCCTTCGATCCTCGTTTCTCGATCTCGGTGGTCGGTCTTTCGAAATCGCGTGGTGCGGATAAAACGCGCGTAACTCCCTCGTTACATGTCGGATTGGGTCGATTTTTACTTCATTGGAAAGGCGAGTCAGTGCTCTTCGAAATCCTTCAGGAAGCGTCGCATTCCGAGGCCGTTTGGGCCTCCAAAAGTGGGGCGAGAGTAAATGGTGCGGAATTTTCCCGACGTGCCCTGTTCCCAGAAAAATGCTCATAACTCCCTCACCGGAGGTCGGATCTGGACGATTTTTACGTCGTTGGAAAGCTTACTCGAGGAGCTTTCAAAACGGATCAGGACATTTTAGATTCCGAGTCCGTCTGGTGCCCCGAAAGGACACCGGAAGCCTTCGATCCTCGTTTCTCGATCTCGGTGGTCGGTCTTTCGAAATCGCGTGGTGCGGATAAAACGCGCGTAACTCCCTCGTTACATGTCGGATTGGCTCGATTTTTACTTCATTGGAAAGGCGAGTCAGTGCTCTTCGAAATTCTTCAGGAAGCGTCGTATTCCGAGGCCGTTTGGGCCTCCAAAAGTGGGACGAGAGTAAATGGTGCGGAATTTTCCCGACGTGCCCTGTTCCCAGAAAAATGCTCATAACTCCCTCACCGGAGGTCGGATCTGGACGATTTTTACGTCGTTGGAAAGCTTACTCGAGGAGCTTTCAAAACGGATCAGGACATTTCTGATTCTGAGGTCGTATGGTGCCCCGAAAGGACACCGGAAGGCTTCGATCCTCGTTTCTCGATCTCGGTGGTCGGTCTTTCGAAATCGCGTGGTGCGGATAAAACGCGCGTAACTCCCTCGTTACATGTCGGATTGGGTCGATTTTTACTTCATTGGAAAGGCGAGTCAGTGCTCTTCGAAATCCTTCAGGAAGCGTCGCATTCTGAGGCCGTTTGGGCCTCCAAAAGTGGGGCGAGAGTAAATGGTGCGGAATTTTCCCGACGTGCCCTGTTCCCAGGAAAATGCTCATAACTCCCTCAACGGAGGTCGGATCTGGACGATTTTTACGTCGTTGGAAAGATTACTCGAGGAGCTTTCAAAACGGATCAGGACATTTCTGATTCTGAGGCCGTCTGGTGCCCTGAAAGGGCACCGGATGCCTTCGATCCTCCTTTCTCGATCTCGGTGGTCGGTCTTTCGAAATCACGTGGTGCGGATAAAACGCGCGTAACTCCCTCGTTACATGTCGGATTGGCTCGATTTTTACTTCATTGGAAAGGCGAGTCAGTGCTCTTCGAAATCCTTCAGGAAGCGTCGCATTCCGAGGCCGTTTGGGCCTCCAAAAGTGGGACGAGAGTAAATGGTGCGGAATTTTCACGACGTGCCCTGTTCCCAGAAAAACGCTCATAACTCCCTCACCGGAGGTCGGATCTGGACGATTTTTACGTCGTTGGAAAGCTTACTCGAGGAGCTTTCAAAACGGATCAGGACATTTTAGATTCCGAGTCCGTCTGGTGCCCCGAAAGGACACCGGAAGGCTTCGATCCTCGTTTCTCGATCTCGGTGGTCGGTCTTTCGAAATCGCGTGGTGCGGATAAAACGCGCGTAACTCCCTCGTTACATGTCGGATTGGCTCGATTTTTACTTCATTGGAAAGGCGAGTCAGTGCTCTTCGAAATCCTTCAGGAAGCGTCACATTCCGAGGCCGTTTGGGCCTCCAAAAGTGGGGCGAGAGTAAATGGTGTGGAATTTTCCTGACGTGCCCTGTTCCCAGAAAAACGCTCATAACTCCCTCACCGGAGGTCGGATCTGGACGATTTTTACGTCGTTGGAAAGCTTACTCGAGGAGCTTTCAAAACGGATCAGGACATTTCTGATTCTGAGGCTGTCTGGTGCCCCGAAAGGACACCAGAAACCTTCGATCCTCGTTTCTCGATCTCGGTGGTCGGTCTTTCAAAATCGCGTGGTGCGGATAAAATGCGCGTAACTCCCTCGTTACATGTCGGATTGGGTCGATTTTTACTTCATTGGAAAGGCGAGTCAGTGCTCTTCGAAATCCTTCAGGAAGCGTCGCATTCCGAGGCCGTTTGGGCCTCCAAAAGTGGGATGAGAGTAAATGGTACGGAATTTTTCCGACGTGCCCTGTTCCCAGAAAAACGCTCATAACTCCCTCACCGGAGGTCGGATCTGGACGATTTTTACGTCGTTGGAAAGCTTACTCGAGGAGCTTTCAAAACGGATGAGGACATTTCTGATTCTGAGGCCTTCTGGTGCCCTGAAAGGACACCGGAAGCCTTCGATCCTCGTTTCTCGATCTCGGTGGTCGGTCTTTCGAAATCGCGTGGTGCGGATAAAACGCGCGTAACTCCCTCGTTACATGTCGGATTGGGTCGATTTTTACTTCATTGGAAAGGCGAGTCAGTGCTCTTCGAAATCCTTCAGGAAGCGTCGCATTCCGATGCCGTTTGGGCCTCCAAAAGTGGGGCGAGAGTAAATGGTGCGGAATTTTCCCGACGTGCCCTGTTCCCAGAAAAATGCTCATAACTCCCTCACCGGAGGTCGGATCTGGACGATTTTTACGTCGTTGGAAAGCTTACTCGAGGAGCTTTCAAAACGGATCAGGACATTTTAGATTCCGAGTCCGTCTGGTGCCCCGAAAGGACACCGGAAGCCTTCGATCCTCGTTTCTCGATCTCGGTGGTCGGTCTTTCGAAATCGCGTGGTGCGGATAAAACGCGCGTAACTCCCTCGTTACATGTCGGATTGGCTCGATTTTTACTTCATTGGAAAGGCGAGTCAGTGCTCTTCGAAATTCTTCAGGAAGCGTCGTATTCCGAGGCCGTTTGGGCCTCCAAAAGTGGGACGAGAGTAAATGGTGCGGAATTTTCCCGACGTGCCCTGTTCCCAGAAAAATGCTCATAACTCCCTCACCGGAGGTCGGATCTGGACGATTTTTACGTCGTTGGAAAGCTTACTCGAGGAGCTTTCAAAACGGATCAGGACATTTCTGATTCTGAGGTCGTATGGTGCCCCGAAAGGACACCGGAAGGCTTCGATCCTCGTTTCTCGATCTCGGTGGTCGGTCTTTCGAAATCGCGTGGTGCGGATAAAACGCGCGTAACTCCCTCGTTACATGTCGGATTGGGTCGATTTTTACTTCATTGGAAAGGCGAGTCAGTGCTCTTCGAAATCCTTCAGGAAGCGTCGCATTCTGAGGCCGTTTGGGCCTCCAAAAGTGGGGCGAGAGTAAATGGTGCGGAATTTTCCCGACGTGCCCTGTTCCCAGGAAAATGCTCATAACTCCCTCAACGGAGGTCGGATCTGGACGATTTTTACGTCGTTGGAAAGATTACTCGAGGAGCTTTCAAAACGGATCAGGACATTTCTGATTCTGAGGCCGTCTGGTGCCCTGAAAGGGCACCGGAAGCCTTCGATCCTCCTTTCTCGATCTCGGTGGTCGGTCTTTCGAAATCACGTGGTGCGGATAAAACGCGCGTAACTCCCTCGTTACATGTCGGATTGGCTCGATTTTTACTTCATTGGAAAGGCGAGTCAGTGCTCTTCGAAATCCTTCAGGAAGCGTCGCATTCCGAGGCCGTTTGGGCCTCCAAAAGTGGGACGAGAGTAAATGGTGCGGAATTTTCACGACGTGCCCTGTTCCCAGAAAAACGCTCATAACTCCCTCACCGGAGGTCGGATCTGGACGATTTTTACGTCGTTGGAAAGCTTACTCGAGGAGCTTTCAAAACGGATCAGGACATTTTAGATTCTGAGTCCGTCTGGTGCCCCGAAAGGACACCGGAAGCCTTCGATCCTCGTTTCTCGATCTCGGTGGTCGGTCTTTCGAAATCGCGTGGTGCGGATAAAACGCGCGTAACTCCCTCGTTACATGTCGGATTGGCTCGATTTTTACTTCATTGGAAAGGCGAGTCAGTGCTCTTCGAAATTCTTCAGGAAGCGTCGTATTCCGAGGCCGTTTGGGCCTCCAAAAGTGGGACGAGAGTAAATGGTGCGGAATTTTCCCGACGTGCCCTGTTCCCAGAAAAATGCTCATAACTCCCTCACCGGAGGTCGGATCTGGACGATTTTTACGTCGTTGGAAAGCTTACTCGAGGAGCTTTCAAAACGGATCAGGACATTTCTGATTCTGAGGTCGTATGGTGCCCCGAAAGGACACCGGAAGGCTTCGATCCTCGTTTCTCGATCTCGGTGGTCGGTCTTTCGAAATCGCGTAGTGCGGATAAAACGCGCGTAACTCCCTCGTTACATGTCGGATTGGGTCGATTTTTACTTCATTGGAAAGGCGAGTCAGTGCTCTTCGAAATCCTTCAGGAAGCGTCGCATTCCGAGGCCGTTTGGGCCTCCAAAAGTGGGGCGAGAGTAAATGGTGCGGAATTTTCCCGACGTGCCCTGTTCCCAGAAAAATGCTCATAACTCCCTCACCGGAGGTCGGATCTGGACAATTTTTACGTCGTTGGAAAGCTTACTCGAGGAGCTTTCAAAACGGATCAGGACATTTCTGATTCTGAGGCTGTCTGGTGCCCCGAAAGGACACCAGAAACCTTCGATCATCGTTTCTCGATCTCGGTGGTCGGTCTTTCAAAATCGCGTGGTGCGGATAAAATGCACGTAACTCCCTCGTTACATGTCGGATTGGGTCGATTTTTACTTCATTGGAAAGGCGAGTCAGTGCTCTTCGAAATCCTTCAGGAAGCGTCGCATTCCGAGGCCGTTTGGGCCTCCAAAAGTGGGACGAGAGTAAATGGAACGGAATTTTTCCGACGTGCCCTGTTCCCAGAAAAACGCTCATAACTCCCTCACCGGAGGTCGGATCTGGACGATTTTTACGTCGTTGGAAAGCTTACTCGAGGAGCTTTCAAAACGGATGAGGACATTTCTGATTCTGAGGCCTTCTGGTGCCCTGAAAGGACACCGGAAGCCTTCGATCCTCGTTTCTCGATCTCGGTGGTCGGTCTTTCGAAATCGCGTGGTGCGGATAAAACGCGCGTAACTCCCTCGTTACATGTCGGATTGGGTCGATTTTTACTTCATTGGAAAGGCGAGTCAGTGCTCTTCGAAATCCTTCAGGAAGCGTCGCATTCCGAGGCCGTTTGGGCCTCCAAAAGTGGGGCGAGAGTAAATGGTGTGGAATTTTCCCGACGTGCCCTGTTCCCAGAAAAATGCTCATAACTCCCTCACCGGAGGTCGGATCTGGACGATTTTTACGTCGTTGGAAAGCTTACTCGAGGAGCTTTCAAAACGGATGAGGACATTTCTGATTCTGAGGTCGTCTGGTGCCCCGAAAGGACACCGGAAGCCTTCGATCCTCGTTTCTCGATCTCGGTGGTCGGTATTTCGAAATCGCGTGGTGCGGATAAAACGCGCGTAACTCCCTCGTTACATGTCGGATTGGGTCGATTTTTACTTCATTGGAAAGGCGAGTCAGTGCTCTTCGAAATCCTTCAGGAAGCGTCGCATTCCGAGGCCGTTTGGGCCTCCAAAAGTGGGGCGAGAGTAAATGGTGCGGAATTTTCCCGACGTGCCCTGTTCCCAGAAAAACGCTCATAACTCCCTCACCGGAGGTCGGATCTGGACAATTTTTACGTCGTTGGAAAGCTTACTCGAGGAGCTTTCAAAACGGATGAGGACATTTCTGATTCTGAGGCCTTCTGGTGCCCTGAAAGGACACCGGAATCCTTCGATCCTCGTTTCTCGATCTCGGTGGTCGGTCTTTCGAAATCGCGTGGTGCGGATAAAACGTGCGTAACTCCCTCGTTACATGTCGGATTGGGTCGATTTTTACTTCATTGGAAAGGCGAGTCAGTGCTCTTCGAAATCCTTCAGGAAGCGTCACATTCCGAGGCCGTTTGGGCCTCCAAAAGTGGGGCGAGAGTAAATGGTGTGGAATTTTCCTGACGTGCCCTGTTCCCAGAAAAATGCTCATAACTCCCTCACCGGAGGTCGGATCTGGACGATTTTTACGTCGTTGGAAAGCTTACTCGAGGAGCTTTCAAAACGGATCAGGACATTTCTGATTCTGAGGCTGTCTGGTGCCCCGAAAGGACACCAGAAACCTTCGATCCTCGTTTCTCGATCTCGGTGGTCGGTCTTTCGAAATCGCGTGGTGCGGATAAAATGCGCGTAACTCCCTCGTTACATGTCGGATTGGGTCGATTTTTACTTCATTGGAAAGGCGAGTCAGTGCTCTTCGAAATCCTTCAGGAAGCGTCGCATTCCGAGGCCGTTTGGGCCTCCAAAAGTGGGGTGAGAGTAAATGGTACGGAATTTTCCCGACGTGCCCTGTTCCCAGAAAAATGCTCATAACTCCCTCACTGGAGGTCGGATCTGGACGATTTTTACGTCTTTGGAAAGCTTACTCGAGGAGCTTTCAAAACGGATCAGGACATTTCTGATTCCGAGGCCGTCTGGTGCCCTGAAAGGACACCGAAACCCTTCGATCCTCGTTTCTCGATCTCGGTGGTCGGTCTTTCAAAATCGCGTGGTGCGGATAAAACGCGCGTAACTCCCTCGTTACATGTCGGATTGGGTCGATTTTTACTTCATTGGAAAGGCGAGTCAGTGCTCTTCGAAATCCTTCAGGAAGCGTCCCATTCTGAGGCCGTTTGGGCCTCCAAAAGTGGGGCGAGAGTAAATGGTGCGGAATTTTCCCGACGTGCCCTGTTCCCAGGAAAATGCTCATAACTCCCTCAACGGAGGTCGGATCTGGACGATTTTTACGTCGTTGGAAAGATTACTCGAGGAGCTTTCAAAACGGATCAGGACATTTCTGATTCTGAGGTCGTATGGTGCCCCGAAAGGACACCGGAAGGCTTCGATCCTCGTTTCTCGATCTCGGTGGTCGGTCTTTCGAAATCGCGTAGTGCGGATAAAACGCGCGTAACTCCCTCGTTACATGTCGGATTGGCTCGATTTTTACTTCATTGGAAAGGCGAGTCAGTGCTCTTCGAAATCCTTCAGGAAGCGTCGCATTCCGAGGCCGTTTGGGCCTCCAAAAGTGGGACGAGAGTAAATGGTGCGGAATTTTCCCGACGTGCCCTGTTCCCAGAAAAACGCTCATAACTCCCTCACCGGAGGTCGGATCTGGACGATTTTTACGTCGTTGGAAAGCTTACTCGAGGAGCTTTCAAAACGGATCAGGACATTTTAGATTCCGAGTCCGTCTGGTGCCCCGAAAGGACACCGGAAGCCTTCGATCCTCGTTTCTCGATCTCGGTGGTCGGTCTTTCGAAATCGCGTGGTGCGGATAAAACGCGCGTAACTCCCTCGTTACATGTCGGATTGGCTCGATTTTTACTTCATTGGAAAGGCGAGTCAGTGCTCTTCGAAATTCTTCAGGAAGCGTCGTATTCCGAGGCCGTTTGGGCCTCCAAAAGTGGGACGAGAGTAAATGGTGCGGAATTTTCCCGACGTGCCCTGTTCCCAGAAAAATGCTCATAACTCCCTCACCGGAGGTCGGATCTGGACGATTTTTACGTCGTTGGAAAGCTTACTCGAGGAGCTTTCAAAACGGATCAGGACATTTCTGATTCCGAGACCGTCTCATGCCCTGAAAGGACACCGGAAGCCTTCGATCCTCGTTTCTCGATCTCATTGGTCGGTCTTTCGAAATCGCGTGGTGCGGATAAAATGCGCGTAACTCCCTCGTTACATGTCGGATTGGGTCGATTTTTACTTCATTGGAAAGGCGAGTCAGTGCTCTTCGAAATCCTTCAGGAAGCGTCGCATTCCGAGGCCGTTTGGGCCTCCAAAAGTAGGGCGAGAGTAAATGGTGTGGAATTTTCCTTACGTGCCCTGTTCCCAGAAAAACGCTCATAACTCCCTCACCGGAGGTCGGATCTGGACAATTTTTACGTCGTTGGAAAGCTTACTCGAGGAGCTTTCAAAACGGATGAGGACATTTCTGATTCTGAGGCCGTCTGGTGCCCCGAAAGGACACCGGAAGCCTTCGATCCTCGTTTCTCGATCTCGGTGGTCGGTCTTTCGAAATCGCGTGGTGCGGATAAAACGTGCGTAACTCCCTCGTTACATGTCGGATTGGGTCGATTTTTACTTCATTGGAAAGGCGAGTCAGTGCTCTTCGAAATCCTTCAGGAAGCGTCACATTCCGAGGCCGTTTGGGCCTCCAAAAGTGGGGCGAGAGTAAATGGTGTGGAATTTTCCTGACGTGCCCTGTTCCCAGAAAAATGCTCATAACTCCCTCACCGGAGGTCGGATCTTGACGATTTTTACGTCGTTGGAAAGCTTACTCGAGGAGCTTTCAAAACGGATCAGGACATTTCTGATTCCGAGGCCGTCTGGTGCCCCGAAAGGACACCGGAAGCCTTCGATCCTCGTTTCTCGATCTCGGTGGTCGGTCTTTCGAAATCGCGTGGTGCGGATAAAATGCGCGTAACTCCCTCGTTACATGTCGGATTGGGTCGATTTTTACTTCATTGGAAAGGCGAGTCAGTGCTCTTCGAAATCCTTCAGGAAGCGTCGCATTCCGAGGCCGTTTGGGCCTCCAAAAGTGGGACGAGAGTAAATGGTACGGAATTTTTCCGACGTGCCCTGTTCCCAGAAAAACGCTCATAACTCCCTCACCGGAGGTCGGATCTGGACAATTTTTACGTCGTTGGAAAGCTTACTCGAGGAGCTTTCAAAACGGATGAGGACATTTCTGATTCTGAGGCCTTCTGGTGCCCTGAAAGGACACCGGAAGCCTTCGATCCTCGTTTCTCGATCTCGGTGGTCGGTCTTTCGAAATCGCTTGGTGCGGATAAAACGCGCGTAACTCCCTCGTTACATGTCGGATTGGGTCGATTTTTACTTCATTGGAAAGGCGAGTCAGTGCTCTTCGAAATCCTTCAGGAAGCGTCGCATTCCGAGGCCGTTTGGGCCTCCAAAAGTGGGGCGAGAGTAAATGGTGTGGAATTTTCCCGACGTGCCCTGTTCCCAGAAAAATGCTCATAACTCCCTCACCGGAGGTCGGATCTGGACGATTTTTACGTCGTTGGAAAGCTTACTCGAGGAGCTTTCAAAACGGATCAGGACATTTCTGATTCCGAGGCCGTCTGGTGCCCCAAAAGGACACCGGAAGCCTTCGATCCTCGTTTCTCGATCTCGGTGGTCGGTCTTTCGAAATCGCGTGGTGCGGATAAAATGCGCGTAACTCCCTCGTTACATGTCGGATTGGGTAGATTTTTACTTCATTGGAAAGGCGAGTCAGTGCTCTTCGAAATCCTTCAGGAAGCGTCGCATTCCGAGGCCGTTTGGGCCTCCAAAAGTGGGACGAGAGTAAATGGTGCGGAATTTTCCCGACGTGCCCTGTTCCCAGAAAAACGCTCATAACTCCCTCACCGGAGGTCGGATCTGGACGATTTTTACGTCGTTGGAAAGCTTACTCGAGGAGCTTTCAAAACGGATCAGGACATTTCTGATTCTGAGGCCTTCTGGTGCCCTGAAAGGACACCGGAATCCTTCAATCCTCGTTTCTCGATCTCGGTGGTCGGTCTTTCGAAATCGCGTGGTGCGGATAAAACGCGCGTAACTCCCTCGTTACATGTCGGATTGGGTCGATTTTTACTTCATTGGAAAGGCGAGTCAGTGCTCTTCGAAATCCTTCAGGAAGCGTCGCATTCCGAGGCCGTTTGGGCCTCCAAAAGTGGGGCGAGAGTAAATGGTGTGGAATTTTCCCGACGTGCCCTGTTCCCAGAAAAATGCTCATAACTCCCTCACCGGAGGTCGGATCTTGACGATTTTTACGTCGTTGGAAAGCTTACTCGAGGAGCTTTCAAAACGGATCAGGACATTTCTGATTCCGAGGCCGTCTGGTGCCCCGAAAGGACACCGGAAGCCTTCGATCCTCGTTTCTCAATCTCGGTGGTCGGTCTTTCGAAATCGCGTGGTGCGGATAAAATGCGCGTAACTCCCTCGTTACATGTCGGATTGGGTAGATTTTTACTTCATTGAAAAGGCGAGTTAGTGCTCTTCGAAATCCTTCAGGAAGCGTCGCATTCCGAGGCCGTTTGGGCCTCCAAAAGTAGGGCGAGAGTAAATGGTGTGGAATTTTCCTTACGTGCCCTGTTCCCAGAAAAACGCTCATAACTCCCTCACCGGAGGTCGGATCTGGACAATTTTTACGTCGTTGGAAAGCTTACTCGAGGAGCTTTCAAAACGGATGAGGACATTTCTGATTCTGAGGCCGTCTGGTGCCCCGAAAGGACACCGGAAGCCTTCAATCCTCGTTTCTCGATCTCGGTGGTCGGTCTTTCGAAATCGCGTGGTGCGGATAAAACGTGCGTAACTCCCTCGTTACATGTCGGATTGGGTCGATTTTTACTTCATTGGAAAGGCGAGTCAGTGCTCTTCGAAATCCTTCAGGAAGCGTCACATTCCGAGGCCGTTTGGGCCTCCAAAAGTGGGGCGAGAGTAAATGGTGCGGAATTTTCCTGACGTGCCCTGTTCCCAGAAAAACGCTCATAACTCCCTCACCGGAGGTCGGATCTGGACGATTTTTACGTCGTTGGAAAGCTTACTCGAGGAGCTTTCAAAACGGATCAGGACATTTCTGATTCTGAGGCTGTCTGGTGCCCCGAAAGGACACCGGAAACCTTCGATCCTCATTTCTCGATCTCGGTGGTCGGTCTTTCGAAATCGCGTGGTGCGGATAAAATGCGCGTAACTCCCTCGTTACATGTCGGATTGGGTCGATTTTTACTTCATTGGAAAGGCGAGTCAGTGCTCTTCGAAATCCTTCAGGAAGCGTCGCATTCCGAGGCCGTTTGGGCCTCCAAAAGTGGGACGAGAGTAAATGGTACGGAATTTTTCCGACGTGCCCTGTTCCCAGAAAAACGCTCATAACTCCCTCACCGGAGGTCGGATCTGGACAATTTTTACGTCGTTGGAAAGCTTACTCGAGGAGCTTTCAAAACGGATGAGGACATTTCTGATTCTGAGGCCTTCTGGTGCCCTGAAAGGGCACCGGAAGCCTTCGATCCTCGTTTCTCGATCTCGGTGGTCGGTCTTTCGAAATCGCTTGGTGCGGATAAAACGCGCGTAACTCCCTCGTTACATGTCGGATTGGGTCGATTTTTACTTCATTGGAAAGGCGAGTCAGTGCTCTTCGAAATCCTTCAGGAAGCGTCGCATTCCGAGGCCGTTTGGGCCTCCAAAAGTGGGGCGAGAGTAAATGGTGTGGAATTTTCCCGACGTGCCCTGTTCCCAGAAAAATGCTCATAACTCCCTCACCGGAGGTCGGATCTGGACGATTTTTACGTCGTTGGAAAGCTTACTCGAGGAGCTTTCAAAACGGTTCAGGACATTTCTGATTCCGAGGCCGTCTGGTGCCCCAAAAGGACACCGGAAGCCTTCGATCCTCGTTTCTCGATCTCGGTGGTCGGTCTTTCGAAATCGCGTGGTGCGGATAAAACGTGCGTAACTCCCTCGTTACATGTCGGATTGGGTCGATTTTTACTTCATTGGAAAGGCGAGTCAGTGCTCTTCGAAATCCTTCAGGAAGCGTCGCATTCTGAGGCTGTTTGGGCCTCCAAAAGTGGGGCGAGAGTAAATGGTGCGGAATTTTCCCGACGTGCCCTGTTCCCAGGAAAATGCTCATAACTCCCTCAACGGAGGTCGGATCTGGACGATTTTTACGTCGTTGGAAAGATTACTCGAGGAGCTTTCAAAACGGATCAGGACATTTCTGATTCTGAGGCCGTCTGGTGCCCTGAAAGGGCACCGGAAGCCTTCGATCCTCCTTTCTCGATCTCGGTGGTCGGTCTTTCGAAATCACGTGGTGCGGATAAAACGCGCGTAACTCCCTCGTTACATGTCGGATTGGCTCGATTTTTACTTCATTGGAAAGGCGAGTCAGTGCTCTTCGAAATCCTTCAGGAAGCGTCGCATTCCGAGGCCGTTTGGGCCTCCAAAAGTGGGACGAGAGTAAATGGTGCGGAATTTTCACGACGTGCCCTGTTCCCAGAAAAACGCTCATAACTCCCTCACCGGAGGTCGGATCTGGACGATTTTTACGTCGTTGGAAAGCTTACTCGAGGAGCTTTCAAAACGGATCAGGACATTTTAGATTCCGAGTCCGTCTGGTGCCCCGAAAGGACACCGGAAGCCTTCGATCCTCGTTTCTCGATCTCGGTGGTCGGTCTTTCGAAATCGCGTGGTGCGGATAAAACGCGCGTAACTCCCTCGTTACATGTCGGATTGGCTCGATTTTTACTTCATTGGAAAGGCGAGTCAGTGCTCTTCGAAATTCTTCAGGAAGCGTCGTATTCCGAGGCCGTTTGGGCCTCCAAAAGTGGGACGAGAGTAAATGGTGCGGAATTTTCCCGACGTGCCCTGTTCCCAGAAAAATGCTCATAACTCCCTCACCGGAGGTCGGATCTGGACGATTTTTACGTCGTTGGAAAGCTTACTCGAGGAGCTTTCAAAACGGATCAGGACATTTCTGATTCTGAGGTCGTATGGTGCCCCGAAAGGACACCGGAAGGCTTCGATCCTCGTTTCTCGATCTCGGTGGTCGGTCTTTCGAAATCGCGTAGTGCGGATAAAACGCGCGTAACTCCCTCGTTACATGTCGGATTGGGTCGATTTTTACTTCATTGGAAAGGCGAGTCAGTGCTCTTCGAAATCCTTCAGGAAGCGTCGCATTCCGAGGCCGTTTGGGCCTCCAAAAGTGGGGCGAGAGTAAATGGTGCGGAATTTTCCCGACGTGCCCTGTTCCCAGAAAAACGCTCATAACTCCCTCACCGGAGGTCGGATCTGGACAATTTTTACGTCGTTGGAAAGCTTACTCGAGGAGCTTTCAAAACGGATGAGGACATTTCTGATTCTGAGGCCTTCTGGTGCCCTGAAAGGACACCGGAATCCTTCGATCCTCGTTTCTCGATCTCGGTGGTCGGTCTTTCGAAATCGCGTGGTGCGGATAAAACGTGCGTAACTCCCTCGTTACATGTCGGATTGGGTCGATTTTTACTTCATTGGAAAGGCGAGTCAGTGCTCTTCGAAATCCTTCAGGAAGCGTCACATTCCGAGGCCGTTTGGGCCTCCAAAAGTGGGGCGAGAGTAAATGGTGCGGAATTTTCCTGACGTGCCCTGTTCCCAGAAAAACGCTCATAACTCCCTCACCGGAGGTCGGATCTGGACAATTTTTACGTCGTTGGAAAGCTTACTCGAGGAGCTTTCAAAACGGATGAGGACATTTCTGATTCTGAGGCCTTCTGGTGCCCTGAATGGACACCGGAATCCTTCGATCCTCGTTTCTCGATCTCGGTGGTCGGTCTTTCGAAATCGCGTGGTGCGGATAAAACGTGCGTAACTCCCTCGTTACATGTCGGATTGGGTCGATTTTTACTTCATTGGAAAGGCGAGTCAGTGCTCTTCGAAATCCTTCAGGAAGCGTCACATTCCGAGGCCGTTTGGGCCTCCAAAAGTGGGGCGAGAGTAAATGGTGTGGAATTTTCCTGACGTGCCCTGTTCCCAGAAAAACGCTCATAACTCCCTCACCGGAGGTCGGATCTGGACGATTTTTACGTCGTTGGAAAGCTTACTCGAGGAGCTTTCAAAACGGATCAGGACATTTCTGATTCTGAGGCTGTCTGGTGCCCCGAAAGGACACCAGAAACCTTCGATCCTCGTTTCTCGATCTCGGTGGTCGGTCTTTCAAAATCGCGTGGTGCGGATAAAATGCGCGTAACTCCCTCGTTACATGTCGGATTGGGTCGATTTTTACTTCATTGGAAAGGCGAGTCAGTGCTCTTCGAAATCCTTCAGGAAGCGTCGCATTCCGAGGCCGTTTGGGCCTCCAAAAGTGGGACGAGAGTAAATGGTACGGAATTTTTCCGACGTGCCCTGTTCCCAGAAAAACGCTCATAACTCCCTCACCGGAGGTCGGATCTGGACGATTTTTACGTCGTTGGAAAGCTTACTCGAGGAGCTTTCAAAACGGATGAGGACATTTCTGATTCTGAGGCCTTCTGGTACCCTGAAAGGACACCGGAAGCCTTCGATCCTCGTTTCTCGATCTCGGTGGTCGGTCTTTCGAAATCGCGTGGTGCGGATAAAACGCGCGTAACTCCCTCGTTACATGTCGGATTGGGTCGATTTTTACTTCATTGGAAAGGCGAGTCAGTGCTCTTCGAAATCCTTCAGGAAGCGTCGCATTCCGAGGCCGTTTGGGCCTCCAAAAGTGGGGCGAGAGTAAATGGTGTGGAATTTTCCCGACGTGCCCTGTTCCCAGAAAAATGCTCATAACTCCCTCACCGGAGGTCGGATCTGGACGATTTTTACGTCGTTGGAAAGCTTACTCGAGGAGCTTTCAAAACGGATGAGGACATTTCTGATTCTGAGGTCGTCTGGTGCCCCGAAAGGACACCGGAAGCCTTCGATCCTCGTTTCTCGATCTCGGTGGTCGGTATTTCGAAATCGCGTGGTGCGGATAAAACGCGCGTAACTCCCTCGTTACATGTCGGATTGGGTCGATTTTTACTTCATTGGAAAGGCGAGTCAGTGCTCTTCGAAATCCTTCAGGAAGCGTCGCATTCCGAGGCCGTTTGGGCCTCCAAAAGTGGGGCGAGAGTAAATGGTGCGGAATTTTCCCGACGTGCCCTGTTCCCAGAAAAACGCTCATAACTCCCTCACCGGAGGTCGGATCTGGACAATTTTTACGTCGTTGGAAAGCTTACTCGAGGAGCTTTCAAAACGGATGAGGACATTTCTGATTCTGAGGCCTTCTGGTGCCCTGAAAGGACACCGGAATCCTTCGATCCTCGTTTCTCGATCTCGGTGGTCGGTCTTTCGAAATCGCGTGGTGCGGATAAAACGTGCGTAACTCCCTCGTTACATGTCGGATTGGGTCGATTTTTACTTCATTGGAAAGGCGAGTCAGTGCTCTTCGAAATCCTTCAGGAAGCGTCACATTCCGAGGCCGTTTGGGCCTCCAAAAGTGGGGCGAGAGTAAATGGTGTGGAATTTTCCTGACGTGCCCTGTTCCCAGAAAAATGCTCATAACTCCCTCACCGGAGGTCGGATCTGGACGATTTTTACGTCGTTGGAAAGCTTACTCGAGGAGCTTTCAAAACGGATCAGGACATTTCTGATTCTGAGGCTGTCTGGTGCCCCGAAAGGACACCAGAAACCTTCGATCCTCGTTTCTCGATCTCGGTGGTCGGTCTTTCGAAATCGCGTGGTGCGGATAAAATGCGCGTAACTCCCTCGTTACATGTCGGATTGGGTCGATTTTTACTTCATTGGAAAGGCGAGTCAGTGCTCTTCGAAATCCTTCAGGAAGCGTCGCATTCCGAGGCCGTTTGGGCCTCCAAAAGTGGGACGAGAGTAAATGGTACGGAATTTTTCCGACGTGCCCTGTTCCCAGAAAAACGCTCATAACTCCCTCACCGGAGGTCGGATCTGGACGATTTTTACGTCGTTGGAAAGCTTACTCGAGGAGCTTTCAAAACGGATCAGGACATTTTAGATTCCGAGTCCGTCTGGTGCCCCGAAAGGACACCAGAAGCCTTCGATCCTCGTTTCTCGATCTCGGTGGTCGGTCTTTCGAAATCGCGTGGTGCGGATAAAACGCGCGTAACTCCCTCGTTACATGTCGGATTGGCTCGATTTTTACTTCATTGGAAAGGCGAGTCAGTGCTCTTCGAAATTCTTCAGGAAGCGTCGTATTCCGAGGCCGTTTGGGCCTCCAAAAGTGGGACGAGAGTAAATGGTGCGGAATTTTCCCGACGTGCCCTGTTCCCAGAAAAATGCTCATAACTCCCTCACCGGAGGTCGGATCTGGACGATTTTTACGTCGTTGGAAAGCTTACTCGAGGAGCTTTCAAAACGGATCAGGACATTTCTGATTCTGAGGTCGTATGGTGCCCCGAAAGGACACCGGAAGGCTTCGATCCTCGTTTCTCGATCTCGGTGGTCGGTCTTTCGAAATCGCGTAGTGCGGATAAAACGCGCGTAACTCCCTCGTTACATGTCGGATTGGGTCGATTTTTACTTCATTGGAAAGGCGAGTCAGTGCTCTTCGAAATCCTTCAGGAAGCGTCGCATTCCGAGGCCGTTTGGGCCTCCAAAAGTGGGGCGAGAGTAAATGGTGCGGAATTTTCCCGACGTGCCCTGTTCCCAGAAAAACGCTCATAACTCCCTCACCGGAGGTCGGATCTGGACAATTTTTACGTCGTTGGAAAGCTTACTCGAGGAGCTTTCAAAACGGATGAGGACATTTCTGATTCTGAGGCCTTCTGGTGCCCTGAAAGGACACCGGAATCCTTCGATCCTCGTTTCTCGATCTCGGTGGTCGGTCTTTCGAAATCGCGTGGTGCGGATAAAACGTGCGTAACTCCCTCGTTACATGTCGGATTGGGTCGATTTTTACTTCATTGGAAAGGCGAGTCAGTGCTCTTCGAAATCCTTCAGGAAGCGTCACATTCCGAGGCCGTTTGGGCCTCCAAAAGTGGGGCGAGAGTAAATGGTGCGGAATTTTCCTGACGTGCCCTGTTCCCAGAAAAACGCTCATAACTCCCTCACCGGAGGTCGGATCTGGACAATTTTTACGTCGTTGGAAAGCTTACTCGAGGAGCTTTCAAAACGGATGAGGACATTTCTGATTCTGAGGCCTTCTGGTGCCCTGAATGGACACCGGAATCCTTCGATCCTCGTTTCTCGATCTCGGTGGTCGGTCTTTCGAAATCGCGTGGTGCGGATAAAACGTGCGTAACTCCCTCGTTACATGTCGGATTGGGTCGATTTTTACTTCATTGGAAAGGCGAGTCAGTGCTCTTCGAAATCCTTCAGGAAGCGTCACATTCCGAGGCCGTTTGGGCCTCCAAAAGTGGGGCGAGAGTAAATGGTGTGGAATTTTCCTGACGTGCCCTGTTCCCAGAAAAACGCTCATAACTCCCTCACCGGAGGTCGGATCTGGACGATTTTTACGTCGTTGGAAAGCTTACTCGAGGAGCTTTCAAAACGGATCAGGACATTTCTGATTCTGAGGCTGTCTGGTGCCCCGAAAGGACACCAGAAACCTTCGATCCTCGTTTCTCGATCTCGGTGGTCGGTCTTTCAAAATCGCGTGGTGCGGATAAAATGCGCGTAACTCCCTCGTTACATGTCGGATTGGGTCGATTTTTACTTCATTGGAAAGGCGAGTCAGTGCTCTTCGAAATCCTTCAGGAAGCGTCGCATTCCGAGGCCGTTTGGGCCTCCAAAAGTGGGACGAGAGTAAATGGTACGGAATTTTTCCGACGTGCCCTGTTCCCAGAAAAACGCTCATAACTCCCTCACCGGAGGTCGGATCTGGACGATTTTTACGTCGTTGGAAAGCTTACTCGAGGAGCTTTCAAAACGGATGAGGACATTTCTGATTCTGAGGCCTTCTGGTACCCTGAAAGGACACCGGAAGCCTTCGATCCTCGTTTCTCGATCTCGGTGGTCGGTCTTTCGAAATCGCGTGGTGCGGATAAAACGCGCGTAACTCCCTCGTTACATGTCGGATTGGGTCGATTTTTACTTCATTGGAAAGGCGAGTCAGTGCTCTTCGAAATCCTTCAGGAAGCGTCGCATTCCGAGGCCGTTTGGGCCTCCAAAAGTGGGGCGAGAGTAAATGGTGTGGAATTTTCCCGACGTGCCCTGTTCCCAGAAAAATGCTCATAACTCCCTCACCGGAGGTCGGATCTGGACGATTTTTACGTCGTTGGAAAGCTTACTCGAGGAGCTTTCAAAACGGATGAGGACATTTCTGATTCTGAGGTCGTCTGGTGCCCCGAAAGGACACCGGAAGCCTTCGATCCTCGTTTCTCGATCTCGGTGGTCGGTATTTCGAAATCGCGTGGTGCGGATAAAACGCGCGTAACTCCCTCGTTACATGTCGGATTGGGTCGATTTTTACTTCATTGGAAAGGCGAGTCAGTGCTCTTCGAAATCCTTCAGGAAGCGTCGCATTCCGAGGCCGTTTGGGCCTCCAAAAGTGGGGCGAGAGTAAATGGTGCGGAATTTTCCCGACGTGCCCTGTTCCCAGAAAAACGCTCATAACTCCCTCACCGGAGGTCGGATCTGGACAATTTTTACGTCGTTGGAAAGCTTACTCGAGGAGCTTTCAAAACGGATGAGGACATTTCTGATTCTGAGGCCTTCTGGTGCCCTGAAAGGACACCGGAATCCTTCGATCCTCGTTTCTCGATCTCGGTGGTCGGTCTTTCGAAATCGCGTGGTGCGGATAAAACGTGCGTAACTCCCTCGTTACATGTCGGATTGGGTCGATTTTTACTTCATTGGAAAGGCGAGTCAGTGCTCTTCGAAATCCTTCAGGAAGCGTCACATTCCGAGGCCGTTTGGGCCTCCAAAAGTGGGGCGAGAGTAAATGGTGTGGAATTTTCCTGACGTGCCCTGTTCCCAGAAAAATGCTCATAACTCCCTCACCGGAGGTCGGATCTGGACGATTTTTACGTCGTTGGAAAGCTTACTCGAGGAGCTTTCAAAACGGATCAGGACATTTCTGATTCTGAGGCTGTCTGGTGCCCCGAAAGGACACCAGAAACCTTCGATCCTCGTTTCTCGATCTCGGTGGTCGGTCTTTCGAAATCGCGTGGTGCGGATAAAATGCGCGTAACTCCCTCGTTACATGTCGGATTGGGTCGATTTTTACTTCATTGGAAAGGCGAGTCAGTGCTCTTCGAAATCCTTCAGGAAGCGTCGCATTCCGAGGCCGTTTGGGCCTCCAAAAGTGGGGTGAGAGTAAATGGTACGGAATTTTCCCGACGTGCCCTGTTCCCAGAAAAATGCTCATAACTCCCTCACTGGAGGTCGGATCTGGACGATTTTTACGTCTTTGGAAAGCTTACTCGAGGAGCTTTCAAAACGGATCAGGACATTTCTGATTCCGAGGCCGTCTGGTGCCCTGAAAGGACACCGAAACCCTTCGATCCTCGTTTCTCGATCTCGGTGGTCGGTCTTTCAAAATCGCGTGGTGCGGATAAAACGCGCGTAACTCCCTCGTTACATGTCGGATTGGGTCGATTTTTACTTCATTGGAAAGGCGAGTCAGTGCTCTTCGAAATCCTTCAGGAAGCGTCCCATTCTGAGGCCGTTTGGGCCTCCAAAAGTGGGGCGAGAGTAAATGGTGCGGAATTTTCCCGACGTGCCCTGTTCCCAGGAAAATGCTCATAACTCCCTCAACGGAGGTCGGATCTGGACGATTTTTACGTCGTTGGAAAGATTACTCGAGGAGCTTTCAAAACGGATCAGGACATTTCTGATTCTGAGGCCGTCTAGTGCCCTGAAAGGACACCGGAAGGCTTCGATCCTCGTTTCTCGATCTCGGTGGTCGGTCTTTCGAAATCACGTGGTGCGGATAAAACGTGCGTAACTCCCTCGTTACATGTCGGATTGGGTCGATTTTTACTTCATTGGAAAGGCGAGTCAGTGCTCTTCGAAATCCTTCAGGAAGCGTCGTATTCCGAGGCCGTTTGGGCCTCCAAAAGTGGGACGAGAGTAAATGGTGCGGAATTTTCCCGACGTGCCCTGTTCCCAGAAAAATGCTCATAACTCCCTCACCGGAGGTCGGATCTGGACGATTTTTACGTCGTTGGAAAGCTTACTCGAGGAGCTTTCAAAACGGATCAGGACATTTCTGATTCCGAGACCGTCTCATGCCCTGAAAGGACACCGGAAGCCTTCGATCCTCGTTTCTCGATCTCATTGGTCGGTCTTTCGAAATCGCGTGGTGCGGATAAAATGCGCGTAACTCCCTCGTTACATGTCGGATTGGGTCGATTTTTACTTCATTGGAAAGGCGAGTCAGTGCTCTTCGAAATCCTTCAGGAAGCGTCGCATTCCGAGGCCGTTTGGGCCTCCAAAAGTAGGGCGAGAGTAAATGGTGTGGAATTTTCCTTACGTGCCCTGTTCCCAGAAAAACGCTCATAACTCCCTCACCGGAGGTCGGATCTGGACGATTTTTACGTCGTTGGAAAGCTTACTCGAGGAGCTTTCAAAACGGATAAGGACATTTTAGATTCCGAGTCCGTCTGGTGCCCCGAAAGGACACCGGAAGCCTTCGATCCTCGTTTCTCGATCTCGGTGGTCGGTCTTTCGAAATCGCGTGGTGCGGATAAAACGCGCGTAACTCCCTCGTTACATGTCGGATTGGCTCGATTTTTACTTCATTGGAAAGGCGAGTCAGTGCTCTTCGAAATTCTTCAGGAAGCGTCGTATTCCGAGGCCGTTTGGGCCTCCAAAAGTGGGACGAGAGTAAATGGTGCGGAATTTTCCCGACGTGCCCTGTTCCCAGAAAAATGCTCATAACTCCCTCACCGGAGGTCGGATCTGGACGATTTTTACGTCGTTGGAAAGCTTACTCGAGGAGCTTTCAAAACGGATCAGGACATTTCTGATTCCGAGACCGTCTCATGCCCTGAAAGGACACCGGAAGCCTTCGATCCTCGTTTCTCGATCTCATTGGTCGGTCTTTCGAAATCGCGTGGTGCGGATAAAATGCGCGTAACTCCCTCGTTACATGTCGGATTGGGTCGATTTTTACTTCATTGGAAAGGCGAGTCAGTGCTCTTCGAAATCCTTCAGGAAGCGTCGCATTCCGAGGCCGTTTGGGCCTCCAAAAGTAGGGCGAGAGTAAATGGTGTGGAATTTTCCTTACGTGCCCTGTTCCCAGAAAAACGCTCATAACTCCCTCACCGGAGGTCGGATCTGGACAATTTTTACGTCGTTGGAAAGCTTACTCGAGGAGCTTTCAAAACGGATGAGGACATTTCTGATTCTGAGGCCGTCTGGTGCCCCGAAAGGACACCGGAAGCCTTCGATCCTCGTTTCTCGATCTCGGTGGTCGGTCTTTCGAAATCGCGTGGTGCGGATAAAACGTGCGTAACTCCCTCGTTACATGTCGGATTGGGTCGATTTTTACTTCATTGGAAAGGCGAGTCAGTGCTCTTCGAAATCCTTCAGGAAGCGTCACATTCCGAGGCCGTTTGGGCCTCCAAAAGTGGGGCGAGAGTAAATGGTGCGGAATTTTCCTGACGTGCCCTGTTCCCAGAAAAATGCTCATAACTCCCTCACCGGAGGTCGGATCTGGACGATTTTTACGTCGTTGGAAAGCTTACTCGAGGAGCTTTCAAAACGGATCAGGACATTTCTGATTCTGAGGCTGTCTGGTGCCCCGAAAGGACACCGGAAACCTTCGATCCTCATTTCTCGATCTCGGTGGTCGGTCTTTCGAAATCGCGTGGTGCGGATAAAATGCGCGTAACTCCCTCGTTACATGTCGGATTGGGTCGATTTTTACTTCATTGGAAAGGCGAGTCAGTGCTCTTCGAAATCCTTCAGGAAGCGTCGCATTCCGAGGCCGTTTGGGCCTCCAAAAGTGGGACGAGAGTAAATGGTACGGAATTTTTCCGACGTGCCCTGTTCCCAGAAAAACGCTCATAACTCCCTCACCGGAGGTCGGATCTGGACAATTTTTACGTCGTTGGAAAGCTTACTCGAGGAGCTTTCAAAACGGATGAGGACATTTCTGATTCTGAGGCCTTCTGGTGCCCTGAAAGGACACCGGAAGCCTTCGATCCTCGTTTCTCGATCTCGGTGGTCGGTCTTTCGAAATCGCTTGGTGCGGATAAAACGCGCGTAACTCCCTCGTTACATGTCGGATTGGGTCGATTTTTACTTCATTGGAAAGGCGAGTCAGTGCTCTTCGAAATCCTTCAGGAAGCGTCGCATTCCGAGGCCGTTTGGGCCTCCAAAAGTGGGGCGAGAGTAAATGGTGTGGAATTTTCCCGACGTGCCCTGTTCCCAGAAAAATGCTCATAACTCCCTCACCGGAGGTCGGATCTGGACGATTTTTACGTCGTTGGAAAGCTTACTCGAGGAGCTTTCAAAACGGATCAGGACATTTCTGATTCCGAGGCCGTCTGGTGCCCCAAAAGGACACCGGAAGCCTTCGATCCTCGTTTCTCGATCTCGGTGGTCGGTCTTTCGAAATCGCGTGGTGCGGATAAAATGCGCGTAACTCCCTCGTTACATGTCGGATTGGGTAGATTTTTACTTCATTGGAAAGGCGAGTCAGTGCTCTTCGAAATCCTTCAGGAAGCGTCGCATTCCGAGGCCGTTTGGGCCTCCAAAAGTGGGACGAGAGTAAATGGTGCGGAATTTTCCCGACGTGCCCTGTTCCCAGAAAAACGCTCATAACTCCCTCACCGGAGGTCGGATCTGGACGATTTTTACGTCGTTGGAAAGCTTACTCGAGGAGCTTTCAAAACGGATCAGGACATTTCTGATTCTGAGGCCTTCTGGTGCCCTGAAAGGACACCGGAATCCTTCAATCCTCGTTTCTCGATCTCGGTGGTCGGTCTTTCGAAATCGCGTGGTGCGGATAAAACGCGCGTAACTCCCTCGTTACATGTCGGATTGGGTCGATTTTTACTTCATTGGAAAGGCGAGTCAGTGCTCTTCGAAATCCTTCAGGAAGCGTCGCATTCCGAGGCCGTTTGGGCCTCCAAAAGTGGGGCGAGAGTAAATGGTGTGGAATTTTCCCGACGTGCCCTGTTCCCAGAAAAATGCTCATAACTCCCTCACCGGAGGTCGGATCTTGACGATTTTTACGTCGTTGGAAAGCTTACTCGAGGAGCTTTCAAAACGGATCAGGACATTTCTGATTCCGAGGCCGTCTGGTGCCCCGAAAGGACACCGGAAGCCTTCGATCCTCGTTTCTCAATCTCGGTGGTCGGTCTTTCGAAATCGCGTGGTGCGGATAAAATGCGCGTAACTCCCTCGTTACATGTCGGATTGGGTAGATTTTTACTTCATTGAAAAGGCGAGTTAGTGCTCTTCGAAATCCTTCAGGAAGCGTCGCATTCCGAGGCCGTTTGGGCCTCCAAAAGTAGGGCGAGAGTAAATGGTGTGGAATTTTCCTTACGTGCCCTGTTCCCAGAAAAACGCTCATAACTCCCTCACCGGAGGTCGGATCTGGACAATTTTTACGTCGTTGGAAAGCTTACTCGAGGAGCTTTCAAAACGGATGAGGACATTTCTGATTCTGAGGCCGTCTGGTGCCCCGAAAGGACACCGGAAGCCTTCAATCCTCGTTTCTCGATCTCGGTGGTCGGTCTTTCGAAATCGCGTGGTGCGGATAAAACGTGCGTAACTCCCTCGTTACATGTCGGATTGGGTCGATTTTTACTTCATTGGAAAGGCGAGTCAGTGCTCTTCGAAATCCTTCAGGAAGCGTCACATTCCGAGGCCGTTTGGGCCTCCAAAAGTGGGGCGAGAGTAAATGGTGCGGAATTTTCCTGACGTGCCCTGTTCCCAGAAAAACGCTCATAACTCCCTCACCGGAGGTCGGATCTGGACGATTTTTACGTCGTTGGAAAGCTTACTCGAGGAGCTTTCAAAACGGATCAGGACATTTCTGATTCTGAGGCTGTCTGGTGCCCCGAAAGGACACCGGAAACCTTCGATCCTCATTTCTCGATCTCGGTGGTCGGTCTTTCGAAATCGCGTGGTGCGGATAAAATGCGCGTAACTCCCTCGTTACATGTCGGATTGGGTCGATTTTTACTTCATTGGAAAGGCGAGTCAGTGCTCTTCGAAATCCTTCAGGAAGCGTCGCATTCCGAGGCCGTTTGGGCCTCCAAAAGTGGGACGAGAGTAAATGGTACGGAATTTTTCCGACGTGCCCTGTTCCCAGAAAAACGCTCATAACTCCCTCACCGGAGGTCGGATCTGGACAATTTTTACGTCGTTGGAAAGCTTACTCGAGGAGCTTTCAAAACGGATGAGGACATTTCTGATTCTGAGGCCTTCTGGTGCCCTGAAAGGGCACCGGAAGCCTTCGATCCTCGTTTCTCGATCTCGGTGGTCGGTCTTTCGAAATCGCTTGGTGCGGATAAAACGCGCGTAACTCCCTCGTTACATGTCGGATTGGGTCGATTTTTACTTCATTGGAAAGGCGAGTCAGTGCTCTTCGAAATCCTTCAGGAAGCGTCGCATTCCGAGGCCGTTTGGGCCTCCAAAAGTGGGGCGAGAGTAAATGGTGTGGAATTTTCCCGACGTGCCCTGTTCCCAGAAAAATGCTCATAACTCCCTCACCGGAGGTCGGATCTGGACGATTTTTACGTCGTTGGAAAGCTTACTCGAGGAGCTTTCAAAACGGTTCAGGACATTTCTGATTCCGAGGCCGTCTGGTGCCCCAAAAGGACACCGGAAGCCTTCGATCCTCGTTTCTCGATCTCGGTGGTCGGTCTTTCGAAATCGCGTGGTGCGGATAAAACGTGCGTAACTCCCTCGTTACATGTCGGATTGGGTCGATTTTTACTTCATTGGAAAGGCGAGTCAGTGCTCTTCGAAATCCTTCAGGAAGCGTCGCATTCTGAGGCCGTTTGGGCCTCCAAAAGTGGGGCGAGAGTAAATGGTGCGGAATTTTCCCGACGTGCCCTGTTCCCAGGAAAATGCTCATAACTCCCTCAACGGAGGTCGGATCTGGACGATTTTTACGTCGTTGGAAAGATTACTCGAGGAGCTTTCAAAACGGATCAGGACATTTCTGATTCTGAGGCCGTCTGGTGCCCTGAAAGGGCACCGGAAGCCTTCGATCCTCCTTTCTCGATCTCGGTGGTCGGTCTTTCGAAATCACGTGGTGCGGATAAAACGCGCGTAACTCCCTCGTTACATGTCGGATTGGCTCGATTTTTACTTCATTGGAAAGGCGAGTCAGTGCTCTTCGAAATCCTTCAGGAAGCGTCGCATTCCGAGGCCGTTTGGGCCTCCAAAAGTGGGACGAGAGTAAATGGTGCGGAATTTTCACGACGTGCCCTGTTCCCAGAAAAACGCTCATAACTCCCTCACCGGAGGTCGGATCTGGACGATTTTTACGTCGTTGGAAAGCTTACTCGAGGAGCTTTCAAAACGGATCAGGACATTTCTGATTCTGAGGCTGTCTGGTGCCCCGAAAGGACACCGGAAACCTTCGATCCTCATTTCTCGATCTCGGTGGTCGGTCTTTCGAAATCGCGTGGTGCGGATAAAATGCGCGTAACTCCCTCGTTACATGTCGGATTGGGTCGATTTTTACTTCATTGGAAAGGCGAGTCAGTGCTCTTCGAAATCCTTCAGGAAGCGTCGCATTCCGAGGCCGTTTGGGCCTCCAAAAGTGGGACGAGAGTAAATGGTACGGAATTTTTCCGACGTGCCCTGTTCCCAGAAAAACGCTCATAACTCCCTCACCGGAGGTCGGATCTGGACAATTTTTACGTCGTTGGAAAGCTTACTCGAGGAGCTTTCAAAACGGATGAGGACATTTCTGATTCTGAGGCCTTCTGGTGCCCTGAAAGGGCACCGGAAGCCTTCGATCCTCGTTTCTCGATCTCGGTGGTCGGTCTTTCGAAATCGCTTGGTGCGGATAAAACGCGCGTAACTCCCTCGTTACATGTCGGATTGGGTCGATTTTTACTTCATTGGAAAGGCGAGTCAGTGCTCTTCGAAATCCTTCAGGAAGCGTCGCATTCCGAGGCCGTTTGGGCCTCCAAAAGTGGGGCGAGAGTAAATGGTGTGGAATTTTCCCGACGTGCCCTGTTCCCAGAAAAATGCTCATAACTCCCTCACCGGAGGTCGGATCTGGACGATTTTTACGTCGTTGGAAAGCTTACTCGAGGAGCTTTCAAAACGGTTCAGGACATTTCTGATTCCGAGGCCGTCTGGTGCCCCAAAAGGACACCGGAAGCCTTCGATCCTCGTTTCTCGATCTCGGTGGTCGGTCTTTCGAAATCGCGTGGTGCGGATAAAACGTGCGTAACTCCCTCGTTACATGTCGGATTGGGTCGATTTTTACTTCATTGGAAAGGCGAGTCAGTGCTCTTCGAAATCCTTCAGGAAGCGTCGCATTCTGAGGCCGTTTGGGCCTCCAAAAGTGGGGCGAGAGTAAATGGTGCGGAATTTTCCCGACGTGCCCTGTTCCCAGGAAAATGCTCATAACTCCCTCAACGGAGGTCGGATCTGGACGATTTTTACGTCGTTGGAAAGATTACTCGAGGAGCTTTCAAAACGGATCAGGACATTTCTGATTCTGAGGCCGTCTGGTGCCCTGAAAGGGCACCGGAAGCCTTCGATCCTCCTTTCTCGATCTCGGTGGTCGGTCTTTCGAAATCACGTGGTGCGGATAAAACGCGCGTAACTCCCTCGTTACATGTCGGATTGGCTCGATTTTTACTTCATTGGAAAGGCGAGTCAGTGCTCTTCGAAATCCTTCAGGAAGCGTCGCATTCCGAGGCCGTTTGGGCCTCCAAAAGTGGGACGAGAGTAAATGGTGCGGAATTTTCACGACGTGCCCTGTTCCCAGAAAAACGCTCATAACTCCCTCACCGGAGGTCGGATCTGGACGATTTTTACGTCGTTGGAAAGCTTACTCGAGGAGCTTTCAAAACGGATCAGGACATTTTAGATTCCGAGTCCGTCTGGTGCCCCGAAAGGACACCGGAAGCCTTCGATCCTCGTTTCTCGATCTCGGTGGTCGGTCTTTCGAAATCGCGTGGTGCGGATAAAACGCGCGTAACTCCCTCGTTACATGTCGGATTGGCTCGATTTTTACTTCATTGGAAAGGCGAGTCAGTGCTCTTCGAAATTCTTCAGGAAGCGTCGTATTCCGAGGCCGTTTGGGCCTCCAAAAGTGGGACGAGAGTAAATGGTGCGGAATTTTCCCGACGTGCCCTGTTCCCAGAAAAACGCTCATAACTCCCTCACCGGAGGTCGGATCTGGACAATTTTTACGTCGTTGGAAAGCTTACTCGAGGAGCTTTCAAAACGGATCAGGACATTTCTGATTCTGAGGTCGTATGGTGCCCCGAAAGGACACCGGAAGGCTTCGATCCTCGTTTCTCGATCTCGGTGGTCGGTCTTTCGAAATCGCGTAGTGCGGATAAAACGCGCGTAACTCCCTCGTTACATGTCGGATTGGGTCGATTTTTACTTCATTGGAAAGGCGAGTCAGTGCTCTTCGAAATCCTTCAGGAAGCGTCGCATTCCGAGGCCGTTTGGGCCTCCAAAAGTGGGGCGAGAGTAAATGGTGCGGAATTTTCCCGACGTGCCCTGTTCCCAGAAAAACGCTCATAACTCCCTCACCGGAGGTCGGATCTGGACAATTTTTACGTCGTTGGAAAGCTTACTCGAGGAGCTTTCAAAACGGATGAGGACATTTCTGATTCTGAGGCCTTCTGGTGCCCTGAAAGGACACCGGAATCCTTCGATCCTCGTTTCTCGATCTCGGTGGTCGGTCTTTCGAAATCGCGTGGTGCGGATAAAACGTGCGTAACTCCCTCGTTACATGTCGGATTGGGTCGATTTTTACTTCATTGGAAAGGCGAGTCAGTGCTCTTCGAAATCCTTCAGGAAGCGTCACATTCCGAGGCCGTTTGGGCCTCCAAAAGTGGGGCGAGAGTAAATGGTGCGGAATTTTCCTGACGTGCCCTGTTCCCAGAAAAACGCTCATAACTCCCTCACCGGAGGTCGGATCTGGACAATTTTTACGTCGTTGGAAAGCTTACTCGAGGAGCTTTCAAAACGGATGAGGACATTTCTGATTCTGAGGCCTTCTGGTGCCCTGAATGGACACCGGAATCCTTCGATCCTCGTTTCTCGATCTCGGTGGTCGGTCTTTCGAAATCGCGTGGTGCGGATAAAACGTGCGTAACTCCCTCGTTACATGTCGGATTGGGTCGATTTTTACTTCATTGGAAAGGCGAGTCAGTGCTCTTCGAAATCCTTCAGGAAGCGTCACATTCCGAGGCCGTTTGGGCCTCCAAAAGTGGGGCGAGAGTAAATGGTGTGGAATTTTCCTGACGTGCCCTGTTCCCAGAAAAACGCTCATAACTCCCTCACCGGAGGTCGGATCTGGACGATTTTTACGTCGTTGGAAAGCTTACTCGAGGAGCTTTCAAAACGGATCAGGACATTTCTGATTCTGAGGCTGTCTGGTGCCCCGAAAGGACACCAGAAACCTTCGATCCTCGTTTCTCGATCTCGGTGGTCGGTCTTTCAAAATCGCGTGGTGCGGATAAAATGCGCGTAACTCCCTCGTTACATGTCGGATTGGGTCGATTTTTACTTCATTGGAAAGGCGAGTCAGTGCTCTTCGAAATCCTTCAGGAAGCGTCGCATTCCGAGGCCGTTTGGGCCTCCAAAAGTGGGACGAGAGTAAATGGTACGGAATTTTTCCGACGTGCCCTGTTCCCAGAAAAACGCTCATAACTCCCTCACCGGAGGTCGGATCTGGACGATTTTTACGTCGTTGGAAAGCTTACTCGAGGAGCTTTCAAAACGGATGAGGACATTTCTGATTCTGAGGCCTTCTGGTGCCCTGAAAGGACACCGGAAGCCTTCGATCCTCGTTTCTCGATCTCGGTGGTCGGTCTTTCGAAATCGCGTGGTGCGGATAAAACGCGCGTAACTCCCTCGTTACATGTCGGATTGGGTCGATTTTTACTTCATTGGAAAGGCGAGTCAGTGCTCTTCGAAATCCTTCAGGAAGCGTCGCATTCCGAGGCCGTTTGGGCCTCCAAAAGTGGGGCGAGAGTAAATGGTGTGGAATTTTCCCGACGTGCCCTGTTCCCAGAAAAATGCTCATAACTCCCTCACCGGAGGTCGGATCTGGACGATTTTTACGTCGTTGGAAAGCTTACTCGAGGAGCTTTCAAAACGGATGAGGACATTTCTGATTCTGAGGTCGTCTGGTGCCCCGAAAGGACACCGGAAGCCTTCGATCCTCGTTTCTCGATCTCGGTGGTCGGTATTTCGAAATCGCGTGGTGCGGATAAAACGCGCGTAACTCCCTCGTTACATGTCGGATTGGGTCGATTTTTACTTCATTGGAAAGGCGAGTCAGTGCTCTTCGAAATCCTTCAGGAAGCGTCGCATTCCGAGGCCGTTTGGGCCTCCAAAAGTGGGGCGAGAGTAAATGGTGCGGAATTTTCCCGACGTGCCCTGTTCCCAGAAAAACGCTCATAACTCCCTCACCGGAGGTCGGATCTGGACAATTTTTACGTCGTTGGAAAGCTTACTCGAGGAGCTTTCAAAACGGATGAGGACATTTCTGATTCTGAGGCCTTCTGGTGCCCTGAAAGGACACCGGAATCCTTCGATCCTCGTTTCTCGATCTCGGTGGTCGGTCTTTCGAAATCGCGTGGTGCGGATAAAACGTGCGTAACTCCCTCGTTACATGTCGGATTGGGTCGATTTTTACTTCATTGGAAAGGCGAGTCAGTGCTCTTCGAAATCCTTCAGGAAGCGTCACATTCCGAGGCCGTTTGGGCCTCCAAAAGTGGGGCGAGAGTAAATGGTGTGGAATTTTCCTGACGTGCCCTGTTCCCAGAAAAATGCTCATAACTCCCTCACCGGAGGTCGGATCTGGACGATTTTTACGTCGTTGGAAAGCTTACTCGAGGAGCTTTCAAAACGGATCAGGACATTTCTGATTCTGAGGCTGTCTGGTGCCCCGAAAGGACACCAGAAACCTTCGATCCTCGTTTCTCGATCTCGGTGGTCGGTCTTTCGAAATCGCGTGGTGCGGATAAAATGCGCGTAACTCCCTCGTTACATGTCGGATTGGGTCGATTTTTACTTCATTGGAAAGGCGAGTCAGTGCTCTTCGAAATCCTTCAGGAAGCGTCGCATTCCGAGGCCGTTTGGGCCTCCAAAAGTGGGGTGAGAGTAAATGGTACGGAATTTTCCCGACGTGCCCTGTTCCCAGAAAAATGCTCATAACTCCCTCACTGGAGGTCGGATCTGGACGATTTTTACGTCTTTGGAAAGCTTACTCGAGGAGCTTTCAAAACGGATCAGGACATTTCTGATTCCGAGGCCGTCTGGTGCCCTGAAAGGACACCGAAACCCTTCGATCCTCGTTTCTCGATCTCGGTGGTCGGTCTTTCAAAATCGCGTGGTGCGGATAAAACGCGCGTAACTCCCTCGTTACATGTCGGATTGGGTCGATTTTTACTTCATTGGAAAGGCGAGTCAGTGCTCTTCGAAATCCTTCAGGAAGCGTCCCATTCTGAGGCCGTTTGGGCCTCCAAAAGTGGGGCGAGAGTAAATGGTGCGGAATTTTCCCGACGTGCCCTGTTCCCAGGAAAATGCTCATAACTCCCTCAACGGAGGTCGGATCTGGACGATTTTTACGTCGTTGGAAAGATTACTCGAGGAGCTTTCAAAACGGATCAGGACATTTCTGATTCTGAGGCCGTCTGGTGCCCTGAAAGGGCACCGGAAGCCTTCGATCCTCATTTCTCGATCTCGGTGGTCGGTCTTTCGAAATCACGTGGTGCGGATAAAACGCGCGTAACTCCCTCGTTACATGTCGGATTGGCTCGATTTTTACTTCATTGGAAAGGCGAGTCAGTGCTCTTCGAAATCCTTCAGGAAGCGTCGCATTCCGAGGCCGTTTGGGCCTCCAAAAGTGGGACGAGAGTAAATGGTGCGGAATTTTCCCGACGTGCCCTGTTCCCAGAAAAACGCTCATAACTCCCTCACCGGAGGTCGGATCTGGACGATTTTTACGTCGTTGGAAAGCTTACTCGAGGAGCTTTCAAAACGGATAAGGACATTTTAGATTCCGAGTCCGTCTGGTGCCCCGAAAGGACACCGGAAGCCTTCGATCCTCGTTTCTCGATCTCGGTGGTCGGTCTTTCGAAATCGCGTGGTGCGGATAAAACGCGCGTAACTCCCTCGTTACATGTCGGATTGGCTCGATTTTTACTTCATTGGAAAGGCGAGTCAGTGCTCTTCGAAATTCTTCAGGAAGCGTCGTATTCCGAGGCCGTTTGGGCCTCCAAAAGTGGGACGAGATTAAATGGTGCGGAATTTTCCCGACGTGCCCTGTTCCCAGAAAAATGCTCATAACTCCCTCACCGGAGGTCGGATCTGGACGATTTTTACGTCGTTGGAAAGCTTACTCGAGGAGCTTTCAAAACGGATCAGGACATTTCTGATTCTGAGGCCGTCTGGTGCCCTGAAAGGGCACCGGAAGCCTTCGATCCTCATTTCTCGATCTCGGTGGTCGGTCTTTCGAAATCACGTGGTGCGGATAAAACGCGCGTAACTCCCTCGTTACATGTCGGATTGGCTCGATTTTTACTTCATTGGAAAGGCGAGTCAGTGCTCTTCGAAATCCTTCAGGAAGCGTCGCATTCCGAGGCCGTTTGGGCCTCCAAAAGTGGGGCGAGAGTAAATGGTGTGGAATTTTCCCGACGTGCCCTGTTCCCAGAAAAATGCTCATAACTCCCTCACCGGAGGTCGGATCTTGACGATTTTTACGTCGTTGGAAAGCTTACTCGAGGAGCTTTCAAAACGGATCAGGACATTTCTGATTCCGAGGCCGTCTGGTGCCCCGAAAGGACACCGGAAGCCTTCGATCCTCGTTTCTCGATCTCGGTGGTCGGTCTTTCGAAATCGCGTGGTGCGGATAAAATGCGCGTAACTCCCTCGTTACATGTCGGATTGGGTAGATTTTTACTTCATTGAAAAGGCGAGTTAGTGCTCTTCGAAATCCTTCAGGAAGCGTCGCATTCCGAGGCCGTTTGGGCCTCCAAAAGTGGGGCGAGAGTAAATGGTGTGGAATTTTCCTTACGTGCCCTGTTCCCAGAAAAACGCTCATAACTCCCTCACCGGAGGTCGGATCTGGACAATTTTTACGTCGTTGGAAAGCTTACTCGAGGAGCTTTCAAAACGGATGAGGACATTTCTGATTCTGAGGCCGTCTGGTGCCCCGAAAGGACACCGGAAGCCTTCAATCCTCGTTTCTCGATCTCGGTGGTCGGTCTTTCGAAATCGCGTGGTGCGGATAAAACGTGCGTAACTCCCTCGTTACATGTCGGATTGGGTCGATTTTTACTTCATTGGAAAGGCGAGTCAGTGCTCTTCGAAATCCTTCAGGAAGCGTCACATTCCGAGGCCGTTTGGGCCTCCAAAAGTGGGGCGAGAGTAAATGGTGCGGAATTTTCCTGACGTGCCCTGTTCCCAGAAAAACGCTCATAACTCCCTCACCGGAGGTCGGATCTGGACGATTTTTACGTCGTTGGAAAGCTTACTCGAGGAGCTTTCAAAACGGATCAGGACATTTCTGATTCTGAGGCTGTCTGGTGCCCCGAAAGGACACCGGAAACCTTCGATCCTCATTTCTCGATCTCGGTGGTCGGTCTTTCGAAATCGCGTGGTGCGGATAAAATGCGCGTAACTCCCTCGTTACATGTCGGATTGGGTCGATTTTTACTTCATTGGAAAGGCGAGTCAGTGCTCTTCGAAATCCTTCAGGAAGCGTCGCATTCCGAGGCCGTTTGGGCCTCCAAAAGTGGGACGAGAGTAAATGGTACGGAATTTTTCCGACGTGCCCTGTTCCCAGAAAAACGCTCATAACTCCCTCACCGGAGGTCGGATCTGGACAATTTTTACGTCGTTGGAAAGCTTACTCGAGGAGCTTTCAAAACGGATGAGGACATTTCTGATTCTGAGGCCTTCTGGTGCCCTGAAAGGGCACCGGAAGCCTTCGATCCTCGTTTCTCGATCTCGGTGGTCGGTCTTTCGAAATCGCTTGGTGCGGATAAAACGCGCGTAACTCCCTCGTTACATGTCGGATTGGGTCGATTTTTACTTCATTGGAAAGGCGAGTCAGTGCTCTTCGAAATCCTTCAGGAAGCGTCGCATTCCGAGGCCGTTTGGGCCTCCAAAAGTGGGGCGAGAGTAAATGGTGTGGAATTTTCCCGACGTGCCCTGTTCCCAGAAAAATGCTCATAACTCCCTCACCGGAGGTCGGATCTGGACGATTTTTACGTCGTTGGAAAGCTTACTCGAGGAGCTTTCAAAACGGTTCAGGACATTTCTGATTCCGAGGCCGTCTGGTGCCCCAAAAGGACACCGGAAGCCTTCGATCCTCGTTTCTCGATCTCGGTGGTCGGTCTTTCGAAATCGCGTGGTGCGGATAAAATGCGCGTAACTCCCTCGTTACATGTCGGATTGGGTAGATTTTTACTTCATTGGAAAGGCGAGTCAGTGCTCTTCGAAATCCTTCAGGAAGCGTCGCATTCCGAGGCCGTTTGGGCCTCCAAAAGTGGGACGAGAGTAAATGGTGCGGAATTTTCCCGACGTGCCCTGTTCCCAGAAAAACGCTCATAACTCCCTCACCGGAGGTCGGATCTGGACGATTTTTACGTCGTTGGAAAGCTTACTCGAGGAGCTTTCAAAACGGATGAGGACATTTCTGATTCTGAGGCCTTCTGGTACCCTGAAAGGACACCGGAATCCTTCGATCCTCGTTTCTCGATCTCGGTGGTCGGTCTTTCGAAATCGCGTGGTGCGGATAAAACGCGCGTAACTCCCTCGTTACATGTCGGATTGGGTCGATTTTTACTTCATTGGAAAGGCGAGTCAGTGCTCTTCGAAATCTTTCAGGAAGCGTCGCATTCCGAGGCCGTTTGGGCCTCCAAAAGTGGGGCGAGAATAAATGGTGTGGAATTTTCCCGACGTGCCCTGTTCCCAGAAAAATGCTCATAACTCCCTCACCGGAGGTCGGATCTTGACGATTTTTACGTCGTTGGAAAGCTTACTCGAGGAGCTTTCAAAACGGATCAGGACATTTCTGATTTCGAGGCCGTCTGGTGCCCCGAAAGGACACCGGAAGCCTTCGATCCTCGTTTCTCGATCTCGGTGGTCGGTCTTTCGAAATCGCGTGGTGCGGATAAAATGCGCGTAACTCCCTCGTTACATGTCGGATTGGGTAGATTTTTACTTCATTGGAAAGGCGAGTCAGTTCTCTTCGAAATCCTTCAGGAAGCGTCGCATTCCGAGGCCGTTTGGGCCTCCAAAAGTGGGACGAGAGTAAATGGTACGGAATTTTTCCGACGTGCCCTGTTCCCAGAAAAACGCTCATAACTCCCTCACCGGAGGTCGGATCTGGACGATTTTTACGTCGTTGGAAAGCTTACTCGAGGAGCTTTCAAAACGGATGAGGACATTTCTGATTCTGAGGCCTTCTGGTGCCCTGAAAGGACACCGGAAGCCTTCGATCCTCGTTTCTCGATCTCGGTGGTCGGTCTTTCGAAATCGCTTGGTGCGGATAAAACGCGCGTAACTCCCTCGTTACATGTCGGATTGGGTCGATTTTTACTTCATTGGAAAGGCGAGTCAGTGCTCTTCGAAATCCTTCAGGAAGCGTCGCATTCCGAGGCCGTTTGGGCCTCCAAAAGTGGGGCGAGAGTAAATGGTGTGGAATTTTCCCGACGTGCCCTGTTCCCAGAAAAATGCTCATAACTCCCTCACCGGAGGTCGGATCTTGACGATTTTTACGTCGTTGGAAAGCTTACTCGAGGAGCTTTCAAAACGGATCAGGACATTTCTGATTCCGAGGCCGTCTGGTGCCCCGAAAGGACACCGGAAGCCTTCGATCCTCGTTTCTCGATCTCGGTGGTCGGTCTTTCGAAATCGCGTGGTGCGGATAAAATGCGCGTAACTCCCTCGTTACATGTCGGATTGGGTAGATTTTTACTTCATTGGAAAGGCGAGTCAGTGCTCTTCGAAATCCTTCAGGAAGCGTCGCATTCCGAGGCCGTTTGGGCCTCCAAAAGTGGGACGAGAGTAAATGATGAGGACATTTCTGATTCTGAGGCCTTCTGGTGCCCTGAAAGGACACCGGAATCCTTCGATCCTCGTTTCTCGATCTCGGTGGTCGGTCTTTCGAAATCGCGTGGTGCGGATAAAACGCGCGTAACTCCCTCGTTACATGTCGGATTGGGTCGATTTTTACTTCATT
The DNA here is from genome assembly GCA_037074715.1 of Magnolia kwangsiensis. NCBI lineage: Eukaryota > Viridiplantae > Streptophyta > Magnoliopsida > Magnoliales > Magnoliaceae > Magnolia > Magnolia kwangsiensis. Next base: position 1,227,514 of record CM073583.1, read on the forward strand.
GGAAAGGCGAGTCAGTGCTCTTCGAAATCCTTCAGGAAGCGTCGCATTCCGAGGCCGTTTGGGCCTCCAAAAGTGGGGCGAGAGTAAATGGTGTGGAATTTTCCCGACGTGCCCTGTTCCCAGAAAAATGCTCATAACTCCCTCACCGGAGGTCGGATCTTGACGATTTTTACGTCGTTGGAAAGCTTACTCGAGGAGCTTTCAAAACGGATCAGGACATTTCTGATTCCGAGGCCGTCTGGTGCCCCGAAAGGACACCGGAAGCCTTCGATCCTCGTTTCTCGATCTCGGTGGTCGGTCTTTCGAAATCGCGTGGTGCGGATAAAATGCGCGTAACTCCCTCGTTACATGTCGGATTGGGTAGATTTTTACTTCATTGGAAAGGCGAGTCAGTGCTCTTCGAAATCCTTCAGGAAGCGTCGCATTCCGAGGCCGTTTGGGCCTCCAAAAGTGGGACGAGAGTAAATGGTGCGGAATTTTTCCGACGTGCCCTGTTCCCAGAAAAACGCTCATAACTCCCTCACCGGAGGTCGGATCTGGACGATTTTTACGTCGTTGGAAAGCTTACTCGAGGAGCTTTCAAAACGGATGAGGACATTTCTGATTCTGAGGCCTTCTGGTGCCCTGAAAGGACACCGGAAGCCTTCGATCCTCGTTTCTCGATCTCGGTGGTCGGTCTTTCGAAATCGCTTGGTGCGGATAAAACGCGCGTAACTCCCTCGTTACATGTCGGATTGGGTCGATTTTTACTTCATTGGAAAGGCGAGTCAGTGCTCTTCGAAATCCTTCAGGAAGCGTCGCATTCCGAGGCCGTTTGGGCCTCCAAAAGTGGGGCGAGAGTAAATGGTGTGGAATTTTCCCGACGTGCCCTGTTCCCAGAAAAATGCTCATAACTCCCTCACCGGAGGTCGGATCTTGACGATTTTTACGTCGTTGGAAAGCTTACTCGAGGAGCTTTCAAAACGGATCAGGACATTTCTGATTCCGAGGCCGTCTGGTGCCCCGAAAGGACACCGGAAGCCTTCGATCCTCGTTTCTCGATCTCGGTGGTCGGTCTTTCGAAATCGCGTGGTGCGGATAAAATGCGCGTAACTCCCTCGTTACATGTCGGATTGGATAGATTTTTACTTCATTGGAAAGGCGAGTCAGTGCTCTTCGAAATCCTTCAGGAAGCGTCGCATTCCGAGGCCGTTTGGGCCTCCAAAAGTGGGACGAGAGTAAATGATGAGGACATTTCTGATTCTGAGGCCTTCTGGTGCCGTGAAAGGACACCGGAATCCTTCGATCCTCGTTTCTCGATCTCGGTGGTCGGTCTTTCGAAATCGCGTGGTGCGGATAAAACGCGCGTAACTCCCTCGTTACATGTCGGATTGGGTCGATTTTTACTTCATTGGAAAGGCGAGTCAGTGCTCTTCGAAATCCTTCAGGAAGCGTCGCATTCCGAGGCCGTTTGGGCCTCCAAAAGTGGGACGAGAGTAAATGATGAGGACATTTCTGATTCTGAGGCCTTCTGGTGCCGTGAAAGGACACCGGAATCCTTCGATCCTCGTTTCTCGATCTCGGTGGTCGGTCTTTCGAAATCGCGTGGTGCGGATAAAACGTGCGTAACTCCCTCGTTACATGTCGGATTGGGTCGATTTTTACTTCATTGGAAAGGCGAGTCAGTGCTCTTTGAAATCCTTCAGGAAGCGTCGCATTCCGAGGCCGTTTGGGCCTCCAAAAGTGGGGTGAGAGTAAATGGTACGGAATTTTCCCGACGTGCCCTGTTCCCAGAAAAATGCTCATAACTCCCTCACTGGAGGTCGGATCTGGACGATTTTTACGTCTTTGGAAAGCTTACTCGAGGAGCTTTCAAAACGGATCAGGACATTTCTGATTCCGAGGCCGTCTGGTGCCCTGAAAGGACACCGAAACCCTTCGATCCTCGTTTCTCGATCTCGGTGGTCGGTCTTTCAAAATCGCGTGGTGCGGATAAAACGCGCGTAACTCCCTCGTTACATGTCGGATTGGGTCGATTTTTACTTCATTGGAAAGGCGAGTCAGTGCTCTTCGAAATCCTTCAGGAAGCGTCGCATTCTGAGGCCGTTTGGGCCTCCAAAAGTGGGGCGAGAGTAAATGGTGCGGAATTTTCCCGACGTGCCCTGTTCCCAGGAAAATGCTCATAACTCCCTCAACGGAGGTCGGATCTGGACGATTTTTACGTCGTTGGAAAGATTACTCGAGGAGCTTTCAAAACGGATCAGGACATTTCTGATTCTGAGGCCGTCTGGTGCCCTGAAAGGGCACCGGAAGCCTTCGATCCTCATTTCTCGATCTCGGTGGTCGGTCTTTCGAAATCACGTGGTGCGGATAAAACGCGCGTAACTCCCTCGTTACATGTCGGATTGGCTCGATTTTTACTTCATTGGAAAGGCGAGTCAGTGCTCTTCGAAATCCTTCAGGAAGCGTCGCATTCCGAGGCCGTTTGGGCCTCCAAAAGTGGGACGAGAGTAAATGGTGCGGAATTTTCCCGACGTGCCCTGTTCCCAGAAAAACGCTCATAACTCCCTCACCGGAGGTCGGATCTGGACGATTTTTACGTCGTTGGAAAGCTTACTCGAGGAGCTTTCAAAACGGATAAGGACATTTTAGATTCCGAGTCCGTCTGGTGCCCCGAAAGGACACCGGAAGCCTTCGATCCTCGTTTCTCGATCTCGGTGGTCGGTCTTTCGAAATCGCGTGGTGCGGATAAAACGCGCGTAACTCCCTCGTTACATGTCGGATTGGCTCGATTTTTACTTCATTGGAAAGGCGAGTCAGTGCTCTTCGAAATTCTTCAGGAAGCGTCGTATTCCGAGGCCGTTTGGGCCTCCAAAAGTGGGGCGAGAGTAAATGGTGCGGAATTTTCCTGACGTGCCCTGTTCCCAGAAAAACGCTCATAACTCCCTCACCGGAGGTCGGATCTGGACGATTTTTACGTCGTTGGAAAGCTTACTCGAGGAGCTTTCAAAACGGATCAGGACATTTCTGATTCTGAGGCTGTCTGGTGCCCCGAAAGGACACTGGAAACCTTCGATCCTCATTTCTCGATCTCGGTGGTCGGTCTTTCGAAATCGCGTGGTGCGGATAAAATGCGCGTAACTCCCTCGTTACATGTCGGATTGGGTCGATTTTTACTTCATTGGAAAGGCGAGTCAGTGCTCTTCGAAATCCTTCAGGAAGCGTCGCATTCCGAGCCCGTTTGGGCCTCCAAAAGTGGGACGAGAGTAAATGGTACGGAATTTTTCCGACGTGCCCTGTTCCCAGAAAAACGCTCATAACTCCCTCACCGGAGGTCGGATCTGGACAATTTTTATGTCGTTGGAAAGCTTACTCGAGGAGCTTTCAAAACGGATGAGGACATTTCTGATTCTGAGGCCTTCTGGTGCCCTGAAAGGACACCGGAAGCCTTCGATCCTCGTTTCTCGATCTCGGTGGTCGGTCTTTCGAAATCGCTTGGTGCGGATAAAACGCGCGTAACTCCCTCGTTACATGTCGGATTGGGTCGATTTTTACTTCATTGGAAAGGCGAGTCAGTGCTCTTCGAAATCCTTCAGGAAGCGTCGCATTCCGAGGCCGTTTGGGCCTCCAAAAGTGGGGCGAGAGTAAATGGTGTGGAATTTTCCCGACGTGCCCTGTTCCCAGAAAAATGCTCATAACTCCCTCACCGGAGGTCGGATCTGGACGATTTTTACGTCGTTGGAAAGCTTACTCGAGGAGCTTTCAAAACGGATCAGGACATTTCTGATTCCGAGGCCGTCTGGTGCCCCAAAAGGACACCGGAAGCCTTCGATCCTCGTTTCTCGATCTCGGTGGTCGGTCTTTCGAAATCGCGTGGTGCGGATAAAATGCGCGTAACTCCCTCGTTACATGTCGGATTGGGTAGATTTTTACTTCATTGGAAAGGCGAGTCAGTGCTCTTCGAAATCCTTCAGGAAGCGTCGCATTCCGAGGCCGTTTGGGCCTCCAAAAGTGGGACGAGAGTAAATGGTGCGGAATTTTCCCGACGTGCCCTGTTCCCAGAAAAATGCTCATAACTCCCTCACCGGAGGTCGGATCTGGACGATTTTTACGTCGTTGGAAAGCTTACTCGAGGAGCTTTCAAAACGGATGAGGACATTTCTGATTCTGAGGCCTTCTGGTGCCCTGAAAGGACACCGGAATCCTTCGATCCTCGTTTCTCGATCTCGGTGGTCGGTCTTTCGAAATCGCGTGGTGCGGATAAAACGCGCGTAACTCCCTCGTTACATGTCGGATTGGGTCGATTTTTACTTCATTGGAAAGGCGAGTCAGTGCTCTTCGAAATCCTTCAGGAAGCGTCGCATTCCGAGGCCGTTTGGGCCTCCAAAAGTGGGGCGAGAGTAAATGGTGTGGAATTTTCCCGACGTGCCCTGTTCCCAGAAAAATGCTCATAACTCCCTCACCGGAGGTCGGATCTTGACGATTTTTACGTCGTTGGAAAGCTTACTCGAGGAGCTTTCAAAACGGATCAGGACATTTCTGATTCCGAGGCCGTCTGGTGCCCCGAAAGGACACCGGAAGCCTTCGATCCTCGTTTCTCGATCTCGGTGGTCGGTCTTTCGAAATCGCGTGGTGCGGATAAAATGCGCGTAACTCCCTCGTTACATGTCGGATTGGGTAGATTTTTACTTCATTGGAAAGGCGAGTCAGTGCTCTTCGAAATCCTTCAGGAAGCGTCGCATTCCGAGGCCGTTTGGGCCTCCAAAAGTGGGACGAGAGTAAATGGTGCGGAATTTTCCCGACGTGCCCTGTTCCCAGAAAAATGCTCATAACTCCCTCACCGGAGGTCGGATCTGGACGATTTTTACGTCGTTGGAAAGCTTACTCGAGGAGCTTTCAAAACGGATGAGGACATTTCTGATTCTGAGGCCTTCTGGTGCCCTGAAAGGACACCGGAATCCTTCGATCCTCGTTTCTCGATCTCGGTGGTCGGTCTTTCGAAATCGCGTGGTGCGGATAAAACGCGCGTAACTCCCTCGTTACATGTCGGATTGGGTCGATTTTTACTTCATTGGAAAGGCGAGTCAGTGCTCTTCGAAATCCTTCAGGAAGCGTCGCATTCCGAGGCCGTTTGGGCCTCCAAAAGTGGGGCGAGAGTAAATGGTGTGGAATTTTCCCGACGTGCCCTGTTCCCAGAAAAATGCTCATAACTCCCTCACCGGAGGTCGGATCTTGACGATTTTTACGTCGTTGGAAAGCTTACTCGAGGAGCTTTCAAAACGGATCAGGACATTTCTGATTCCGAGGCCGTCTGGTGCCCCGAAAGGACACCGGAAGCCTTCGATCCTCGTTTCTCGATCTCGGTGGTCGGTCTTTCGAAATCGCGTGGTGCGGATAAAATGCGCGTAACTCCCTCGTTACATGTCGGATTGGGTAGATTTTTACTTCATTGGAAAGGCGAGTCAGTGCTCTTCGAAATCCTTCAGGAAGCGTCGCATTCCGAGGCCGTTTGGGCCTCCAAAAGTGGGACGAGAGTAAATGGTACGGAATTTTTCCGACGTGCCCTGTTCCCAGAAAAACGCTCATAACTCCCTCACCGGAGGTCGGATCTGGACGATTTTTACGTCGTTGGAAAGCTTACTCGAGGAGCTTTCAAAACGGATGAGGACATTTCTGATTCTGAGGCCTTCTGGTGCCCTGAAAGGACACCGGAAGCCTTCGATCCTCGTTTCTCGATCTCGGTGGTCGGTCTTTCGAAATCGCTTGGTGCGGATAAAACGCGCGTAACTCCCTCGTTACATGTCGGATTGGGTCGATTTTTACTTCATTGGAAAGGCGAGTCAGTGCTCTTCGAAATCCTTCAGGAAGCGTCGCATTCCGAGGCCGTTTGGGCCTCCAAAAGTGGGGCGAGAGTAAATGGTGTGGAATTTTCCCGACGTGCCCTGTTCCCAGAAAAATGCTCATAACTCCCTCACCGGAGGTCGGATCTTGACGATTTTTACGTCGTTGGAAAGCTTACTCGAGGAGCTTTCAAAACGGATCAGGACATTTCTGATTCCGAGGCCGTCTGGTGCCCCGAAAGGACACCGGAAGCCTTCGATCCTCGTTTCTCGATCTCGGTGGTCGGTCTTTCGAAATCGCGTGGTGCGGATAAAATGCGCGTAACTCCCTCGTTACATGTCGGATTGGATAGATTTTTACTTCATTGGAAAGGCGAGTCAGTGCTCTTCGAAATCCTTCAGGAAGCGTCGCATTCCGAGGCCGTTTGGGCCTCCAAAAGTGGGACGAGAGTAAATGATGAGGACATTTCTGATTCTGAGGCCTTCTGGTGCCCTGAAAGGACACCGGAATCCTTCGATCCTCGTTTCTCGATCTCGGTGGTCGGTCTTTCGAAATCGCGTGGTGCGGATAAAACGCGCGTAACTCCCTCGTTACATGTCGGATTGGGTCGATTTTTACTTCATTGGAAAGGCGAGTCAGTGCTCTTCGAAATCCTTCAGGAAGCGTCGCATTCCGAGGCCGTTTGGGCCTCCAAAAGTGGGGCGAGAGTAAATGGTGTGGAATTTTCCCGACGTGCCCTGTTCCCAGAAAAATGCTCATAACTCCCTCACCGGAGGTCGGATCTTGACGATTTTTACGTCGTTGGAAAGCTTACTCGAGGAGCTTTCAAAACGGATCAGGACATTTCTGATTCCGAGGCCGTCTGGTGCCCCGAAAGGACACCGGAAGCCTTCGATCCTCGTTTCTCGATCTCGGTGGTCGGTCTTTCGAAATCGCGTGGTGCGGATAAAATGCGCGTAACTCCCTCGTTACATGTCGGATTGGGTAGATTTTTACTTCATTGGAAAGGCGAGTTAGTGCTCTTCGAAATCCTTCAGGAAGCGTCGCATTCCGAGGCCGTTTGGGCCTCCAAAAGTGGGACGAGAGTAAATGGTGCGGAATTTTCCCGACGTGCCCTGTTCCCAGAAAAACGCTCATAACTCCCTCACCGGAGGTCGGATCTGGACGATTTTTACGTCGTTGGAAAGCTTACTCGAGGAGCTTTCAAAACGGATGAGGACATTTCTGATTCTGAGGCCTTCTGGTGCCCGGAAAGGACACCGGAAGCCTTCGATCCTCGTTTCTCGATCTCGGTGGTCGGTCTTTCGAAATCGCTTGGTGCGGATAAAACGCGCGTAACTCCCTCGTTACATGTCGGATTGGGTCGATTTTTACTTCATTGGAAAGGCGAGTCAGTGCTCTTCGAAATCCTTCAGGAAGCGTCGCATTCCGAGGCCGTTTGGGCCTCCAAAAGTGGGGCGAGAGTAAATGGTGTGGAATTTTCCCGACGTGCCCTGTTCCCAGAAAAATGCTCATAACTCCCTCACCGGAGGTCGGATCTTGACGATTTTTACGTCGTTGGAAAGCTTACTCGAGGAGCTTTCAAAACGGATCAGGACATTTCTGATTCCGAGGCCGTCTGGTGCCCCGAAAGGACACCGGAAGCCTTCGATCCTCGTTTCTCGATCTCGGTGGTCGGTCTTTCGAAATCGCGTGGTGCGGATAAAATGCGCGTAACTCCCTCGTTACATGTCGGATTGGGTAGATTTTTACTTCATTGGAAAGGCGAGTCAGTGCTCTTCGAAATCCTTCAGGAAGCGTCGCATTCCGAGGCCGTTTGGGCCTCCAAAAGTGGGACGAGAGTAAATGATGAGGACATTTCTGATTCTGAGGCCTTCTGGTGCCCTGAAAGGACACCGGAATCCTTCGATCCTCGTTTCTCGATCTCGGTGGTCGGTCTTTCGAAATCGCGTGGTGCGGATAAAACGCGCGTAACTCCCTCGTTACATGTCGGATTGGGTCGATTTTTACTTCATTGGAAAGGCGAGTCAGTGCTCTTCGAAATCCTTCAGGAAGCGTCGCATTCCGAGGCCGTTTGGGCCTCCAAAAGTGGGGCGAGAGTAAATGGTGTGGAATTTTCCCGACGTGCCCTGTTCCCAGAAAAATGCTCATAACTCCCTCACCGGAGGTCGGATCTTGACGATTTTTACGTCGTTGGAAAGCTTACTCGAGGAGCTTTCAAAACGGATCAGGACATTTCTGATTCCGAGGCCGTCTGGTGCCCCGAAAGGACACCGGAAGCCTTCGATCCTCGTTTCTCGATCTCGGTGGTCGGTCTTTCGAAATCGCGTGGTGCGGATAAAATGCGCGTAACTCCCTCGTTACATGTCGGATTGGGTAGATTTTTACTTCATTGGAAAGGCGAGTTAGTGCTCTTCGAAATCCTTCAGGAAGCGTCGCATTCCGAGGCCGTTTGGGCCTCCAAAAGTGGGACGAGAGTAAATGGTGCGGAATTTTCCCGACGTGCCCTGTTCCCAGAAAAACGCTCATAACTCCCTCACCGGAGGTCGGATCTGGACGATTTTTACGTCGTTGGAAAGCTTACTCGAGGAGCTTTCAAAACGGATCAGGACATTTCTGATTCTGAGGTCGTCTGGTGCCCCGAGAGGACACCGGAAGGCTTCGATCCTCGTTTCTCGATCTCGGTGGTCGGTCTTTCGAAATCGCGTGGTGCGGATAAAACGTGCGTAACTCCCTCGTTACATGTCGGATTGGGTCGATTTTTACTTCATTGGAAAGGCGAGTCAGTGCTCTTTGAAATCCTTCAGGAAGCGTCGCATTCCGAGGCCGTTTGGGCCTCCAAAAGTGGGGTGAGAGTAAATGGTATGGAATTTTCCCGACGTGCCCTGTTCCCAGAAAAATGCTCATAACTCCCTCACTGGAGGTCGGATCTGGACGATTTTTACGTCTTTGGAAAGCTTACTCGAGGAGCTTTCAAAACGGATCAGGACATTTCTGATTCCGAGGCCGTCTGGTGCCCTGAAAGGACACCGAAACCCTTCGATCCTCGTTTCTCGATCTCGGTGGTCGGTCTTTCAAAATCGCGTGGTGCGGATAAAACGCGCGTAACTCCCTCGTTACATGTCGGATTGGGTCGATTTTTACTTCATTGGAAAGGCGAGTCAGTGCTCTTCGAAATCCTTCAGGAAGCGTCGCATTCTGAGGCCGTTTGGGCCTCCAAAAGTGGGGCGAGAGTAAATGGTGCGGAATTTTCCCGACGTGCCCTGTTCCCAGGAAAATGCTCATAACTCCCTCAACGGAGGTCGGATCTGGACGATTTTTACGTCGTTGGAAAGATTACTCGAGGAGCTTTCAAAACGGATCAGGACATTTCTGATTCTGAGGCCGTCTGGTGCCCTGAAAGGGCACCGGAAGCCTTCGATCCTCATTTCTCGATCTCGGTGGTCGGTCTTTCGAAATCACGTGGTGCGGATAAAACGCGCGTAACTCCCTCGTTACAAGTCGGATTGGCTCGATTTTTACTTCATTGGAAAGGCGAGTCAGTGCTCTTCGAAATCCTTCAGGAAGCGTCGCATTCCGAGGCCGTTTGGGCCTCCAAAAGTGGGACGAGAGTAAATGGTGCGGAATTTTCCCGACGTGCCCTGTTCCCAGAAAAACGCTCATAACTCCCTCACCGGAGGTCGGATCTGGACGATTTTTACGTCGTTGGAAAGCTTACTCGAGGAGCTTTCAAAACGGATAAGGACATTTTAGATTCCGAGTCCGTCTGGTGCCCCGAAAGGACACCGGAAGCCTTCGATCCTCGTTTCTCGATCTCGGTGGTCGGTCTTTCGAAATCGCTTGGTGCGGATAAAACGCGCGTAACTCCCTCGTTACATGTCGGATTGGGTCGATTTTTACTTCATTGGAAAGGCGAGTCAGTGCTCTTCGAAATCCTTCAGGAAGCATCGCATTCCGAGGCCGTTTGGGCCTCCAAAAGTGGGGCGAGAGTAAATGGTGTGGAATTTTCCCGACGTGCCCTGTTCCCAGAAAAATGCTCATAACTCCCTCACCGGAGGTCGGATCTGGACGATTTTTACGTCGTTGGAAAGCTTACTCGAGGAGCTTTCAAAACGGATCAGGACATTTCTGATTCCGAGGCCGTCTGGTGCCCCAAAAGGACACCGGAAGCCTTCGATCCTCGTTTCTCGATCTCGGTGGTCGGTCTTTCGAAATCGCGTGGTGCAGATAAAATGCGCGTAACTCCCTCGTTACATGTCGGATTGGGTAGATTTTTACTTCATTGGAAAGGCGAGTCAGTGCTCTTCGAAATCCTTCAGGAAGCGTCGCATTCCGAGGCCGTTTGGGCCTCCAAAAGTGGGACGAGAGTAAATGGTGCGGAATTTTCCCGACGTGCCCTGTTCCCAGAAAAATGCTCATAACTCCCTCACCGGAGGTCGGATCTGGACGATTTTTACGTCGTTGGAAAGCTTACTCGAGGAGCTTTCAAAACGGATGAGGACATTTCTGATTCTGAGGCCTTCTGGTGCCCTGAAAGGACACCGGAATCCTTCGATCCTCGTTTCTCGATCTCGGTGGTCGGTCTTTCGAAATCGCGTGGTGCGGATAAAACGCGCGTAACTCCCTCGTTACATGTCGGATTGGGTCGATTTTTACTTCATTGGAAAGGCGAGTCAGTGCTCTTCGAAATCCTTCAGGAAGCGTCGCATTCCGAGGCCGTTTGGGCCTCCAAAAGTGGGGCGAGAGTAAATGGTGTGGAATTTTCCCGACGTGCCCTGTTCCCAGAAAAATGCTCATAACTCCCTCACCGGAGGTCGGATCTGGACGATTTTTACGTCGTTGGAAAGCTTACTCGAGGAGCTTTCAAAACGGATCAGGACATTTCTGATTCCGAGGCCGTCTGGTGCCCCAAAAGGACACCGGAAGCCTTCGATCCTCGTTTCTCGATCTCGGTGGTCGGTCTTTCGAAATCGCGTGGTGCGGATAAAATGCGCGTAACTCCCTCGTTACATGTCGGATTGGGTAGATTTTTACTTCATTGGAAAGGCGAGTTAGTGCTCTTCGAAATCCTTCAGGAAGCGTCGCATTCCGAGGCCGTTTGGGCCTCCAAAAGTGGGACGAGAGTAAATGGTGCGGAATTTTCCCGACGTGCCCTGTTCCCAGAAAAACGCTCATAACTCCCTCACCGGAGGTCGGATCTGGACGATTTTTACGTCGTTGGAAAGCTTACTCGAGGAGCTTTCAAAACGGATCAGGACATTTCTGATTCTGAGGTCGTCTGGTGCCCCGAGAGGACACCGGAAGGCTTCGATCCTCGTTTCTCGATCTCGGTGGTCGGTCTTTCGAAATCGCGTGGTGCGGATAAAACGTGCGTAACTCCCTCGTTACATGTCGGATTGGGTCGATTTTTACTTCATTGGAAAGGCGAGTCAGTGCTCTTTGAAATCCTTCAGGAAGCGTCGCATTCCGAGGCCGTTTGGGCCTCCAAAAGTGGGGCGAGAGTAAATGGTACGGAATTTTCCCGACGTGCCCTGTTCCCAGAAAAATGCTCATAACTCCCTCACTGGAGGTCGGATCTGGACGATTTTTACGTCTTTGGAAAGCTTACTCGAGGAGCTTTCAAAACGGATCAGGACATTTCTGATTCCGAGGCCGTCTGGTGCCCTGAAAGGACACCGAAACCCTTCGATCCTCGTTTCTCGATCTCGGTGGTCGGTCTTTCGAAATCGCTTGGTGCGGATAAAACGCGCGTAACTCCCTCGTTACATGTCGGATTGGGTCGATTTTTACTTCATTGGAAAGGCGAGTCAGTGCTCTTCGAAATCCTTCAGGAAGCGTCGCATTCCGAGGCCGTTTGGGCCTCCAAAAGTGGGGCGAGAGTAAATGGTGTGGAATTTTCCCGACGTGCCCTGTTCCCAGAAAAATGCTCATAACTCCCTCACCGGAGGTCGGATCTGGACGATTTTTACGTCGTTGGAAAGCTTACTCGAGGAGCTTTCAAAACGGATCAGGACATTTCTGATTCCGAGGCCGTCTGGTGCCCCAAAAGGACACCGGAAGCCTTCGATCCTCGTTTCTCGATCTCGGTGGTCGGTCTTTCGAAATCGCGTGGTGCGGATAAAATGCGCGTAACTCCCTCGTTACATGTCGGATTGGGTAGATTTTTACTTCATTGGAAAGGCGAGTCAGTGCTCTTCGAAATCCTTCAGGAAGCGTCGCATTCCGAGGCCGTTTGGGCCTCCAAAAGTGGGACGAGAGTAAATGGTGCGGAATTTTCCCGACGTGCCCTGTTCCCAGAAAAATGCTCATAACTCCCTCACCGGAGGTCGGATCTGGACGATTTTTACGTCGTTGGAAAGCTTACTCGAGGAGCTTTCAAAACGGATGAGGACATTTCTGATTCTGAGGCCTTCTGGTGCCCCGAAAGGACACCGGAAGGCTTCGATCCTTGTTTCTCGATCTCGGTGGTCGGTCTTTCGAAATCGCGTGGTGCGGATAAAACGCGCGTAACTCCCTCGTTACATGTCGGATTGGCTCGATTTTTACTTCATTGGAAAGGCGAGTCAGTGCTCTTCGAAATTCTTCAGGAAGCGTCGTATTCCGAGGCCGTTTGGGCCTCCAAAAGTGGGACGAGAGTAAATGGTGCGGAATTTTCCCGACGTGCCCTGTTCCCAGAAAAATGCTCATAACTCCCTCACCGGAGGTCGGATCTGGACGATTTTTACGTCGTTGGAAAGCTTACTCGAGGAGCTTTCAAAACGGATCAGGACATTTCTGATTCCGAGACCGTCTCATGCCCTCAAAGGACACCGGAAGCCTTCGATCCTCGTTTCTCGATCTCATTGGTCGGTCTTTCGAAATCGCGTGGTGCGGATAAAATGCGCGTAACTCCCTCGTTACATGTCGGATTGGGTCGATTTTTACTTCATTGGAAAGGCGAGTCAGTGCTCTTCGAAATCCTTCAGGAAGCGTCGCATTCCGAGGCCGTTTGGGCCTCCAAAAGTAGGGCGAGAGTAAATGGTGTGGAATTTTCCTTACGTGCCCTGTTCCCAGAAAAACGCTCATAACTCCCTCACCGGAGGTCGGATCTGGACAATTTTTACGTCGTTGGAAAGCTTACTCGAGGAGCTTTCAAAACGGATGAGGACATTTCTGATTCTGAGGCCGTCTGGTGCCCCGAAAGGACACCGGAAGCCTTCAATCCTCGTTTCTCGATCTCAGTGGTCGGTCTTTCGAAATCGCGTGGTGCGGATAAAACGCGCGTAACTCCCTCGTTACATGTCGGATTGGGTCGATTTTTACTTCATTGGAAAGGCGAGTCAGTGCTCTTCGAAATCCTTCAGGAAGCGTCGCATTCTGAGGCCGTTTGGGCCTCCAAAAGTGGGGCGAGAGTAAATGGTGCGGAATTTTCCCGACGTGCCCTGTTCCCAGGAAAATGCTCATAACTCCCTCAACGGAGGTCGGATCTGGACGATTTTTACGTCGTTGGAAAGATTACTCGAGGAGCTTTCAAAACGGATCAGGACATTTCTGATTCTGAGGCCGTCTGGTGCCCTGAAAGGGCACCGGAAGCCTTCGATCCTCATTTCTCGATCTCGGTGGTCGGTCTTTCGAAATCACGTGGTGCGGATAAAACGCGCGTAACTCCCTCGTTACATGTCGGATTGGCTCGATTTTTACTTCATTGGAAAGGCGAGTCAGTGCTCTTCGAAATCCTTCAGGAAGCGTCGCATTCCGAGGCCGTTTGGGCCTCCAAAAGTGGGACGAGAGTAAATGGTGCGGAATTTTCCCGACGTGCCCTGTTCCCAGAAAAACGCTCATAACTCCCTCACCGGAGGTCGGATCTGGACGATTTTTACGTCGTTGGAAAGCTTACTCGAGGAGCTTTCAAAACGGATAAGGACATTTTAGATTCCGAGTCCGTCTGGTGCCCCGAAAGGACACCGGAAGCTTTCGATCCTCGTTTCTCAATCTCGGTGGTCGGTCTTTCGAAATCGCGTGGTGCGGATAAAACGCGCGTAACTCCCTCGTTACATGTCGGATTGGCTCGATTTTTACTTCATTGGAAAGGCGAGTCAGTGCTCTTCGAAATTCTTCAGGAAGCGTCGTATTCCGAGGCCGTTTGGGCCTCCAAAAGTGGGACGAGAGTAAATGGTGCGGAATTTTCCCGACGTGCCCTGTTCCCAGAAAAATGCTCATAACTCCCTCACCGGAGGTCGGATCTGGACGATTTTTACGTCGTTGGAAAGCTTACTCGAGGAGCTTTCAAAATGGATGAGGACATTTCTGATTCCCAGACCGTCTGGTGCCCTGAAAGGACACCGAAACCCTTCGATCCTCGTTTCTCGATCTCGGTGGTCGGTCTTTCAAAATCGCGTGGTGCGGATAAAACGCGCGTAACTCCCTCGTTACATGTCGGATTGGGTCGATTTTTACTTCATTGGAAAGGCGAGTCAGTGCTCTTCGAAATCCTTCAGGAAGCGTCGCATTCCGAGGCCGTTTGGGCCTCCAAAAGTGGGGCGAGAGTAAATGGTGTGGAATTTTCCCGACGTGCCCTGTTCCCAGAAAAATGCTCATAACTCCCTCACCGGAGGTCGGATCTTGACGATTTTTACGTCGTTGGAAAGCTTACTCGAGGAGCTTTCAAAACGGATCAGGACATTTCTGATTCCGAGGCCGTCTGGTGCCCCGAAAGGACACCGGAAGCCTTCGATCCTCGTTTCTCGATCTCGGTGGTCGGTCTTTCGAAATCGCGTGGTGCGGATAAAATGCGCGTAACTCCCTCGTTACATGTCGGATTGGGTAGATTTTTACTTCATTGGAAAGGCGAGTTAGTGCTCTTCGAAATCCTTCAGGAAGCGTCGCATTCCGAGGCCGTTTGGGCCTCCAAAAGTGGGACGAGAGTAAATGGTGCGGAATTTTCCCGACGTGCCCTGTTCCCAGAAAAACGCTCATAACTCCCTCACCGGAGGTCGGATCTGGACGATTTTTACGTCGTTGGAAAGCTTACTCGAGGAGCTTTCAAAACGGATCAGGACATTTCTGATTCTGAGGTCGTCTGGTGCCCCGAGAGGACACCGGAAGGCTTCGATCCTCGTTTCTCGATCTCGGTGGTCGGTCTTTCGAAATCGCGTGGTGCGGATAAAACGTGCGTAACTCCCTCGTTACATGTCGGATTGGGTCGATTTTTACTTCATTGGAAAGGCGAGTCAGTGCTCTTTGAAATCCTTCAGGAAGCGTCGCATTCCGAGGCCGTTTGGGCCTTCAAAAGTGGGGTGAGAGTAAATGGTACGGAATTTTCCCGACGTGCCCTGTTCCCAGAAAAATGCTCATAACTCCCTCACTGGAGGTCGGATCTGGACGATTTTTACGTCTTTGGAAAGCTTACTCGAGGAGCTTTCAAAACGGATCAGGACATTTCTGATTCCGAGGCCGTCTGGTGCCCTGAAAGGACACCGAAACCCTTCGATCCTCGTTTCTCGATCTCGGTGGTCGGTCTTTCAAAATCGCGTGGTGCGGATAAAACGCGCGTAACTCCCTCGTTACATGTCGGATTGGGTCGATTTTTACTTCATTGGAAAGGCGAGTCAGTGCTCTTCGAAATCCTTCAGGAAGCGTCGCATTCTGAGGCCGTTTGGGCCTCCAAAAGTGGGGCGAGAGTAAATGGTGCGGAATTTTCCCGACGTGCCCTGTTCCCAGGAAAATGCTCATAACTCCCTCAACGGAGGTCGGATCTGGACGATTTTTACGTCGTTGGAAAGATTACTCGAGGAGCTTTCAAAACGGATCAGGACATTTCTGATTCTGAGGCCGTCTGGTGCCCTGAAAGGGCACCGGAAGCCTTCGATCCTCATTTCTCGATCTCGGTGGTCGGTCTTTCGAAATCACGTGGTGCGGATAAAACGCGCGTAACTCCCTCGTTACATGTCGGATTGGCTCGATTTTTACTTCATTGGAAAGGCGAGTCAGTGCTCTTCGAAATCCTTCAGGAAGCGTCGCATTCCGAGGCCGTTTGGGCCTCCAAAAGTGGGACGAGAGTAAATGGTGCGGAATTTTCCCGACGTGCCCTGTTCCCAGAAAAACGCTCATAACTCCCTCACCGGAGGTCGGATCTGGACGATTTTTACGTCGTTGGAAAGCTTACTCGAGGAGCTTTCAAAACGGATAAGGACATTTTAGATTCCGAGTCCGTCTGGTGCCCCGAAAGGACACCGGAAGCCTTCGATCCTCGTTTCTCGATCTCGGTGGTCGGTCTTTCGAAATCGCGTGGTGCGGATAAAACGCGCGTAACTCCCTCGTTACATGTCGGATTGGCTCGATTTTTACTTCATTGGAAAGGCGAGTCAGTGCTCTTCGAAATTCTTCAGGAAGCGTCGTATTCCGAGGCCGTTTGGGCCTCCAAAAGTGGGGCGAGAGTAAATGGTGCGGAATTTTCCTGACGTGCCCTGTTCCCAGAAAAACGCTCATAACTCCCTCACCGGAGGTCGGATCTGGACGATTTTTACGTCGTTGGAAAGCTTACTCGAGGAGCTTTCAAAACGGATCAGGACATTTCTGATTCTGAGGCTGTCTGGTGCCCCGAAAGGACACTGGAAACCTTCGATCCTCATTTCTCGATCTCGGTGGTCGGTCTTTCGAAATCGCGTGGTGCGGATAAAATGCGCGTAACTCCCTCGTTACATGTCGGATTGGGTCGATTTTTACTTCATTGGAAAGGCGAGTCAGTGCTCTTCGAAATCCTTCAGGAAGCGTCGCATTCCGAGCCCGTTTGGGCCTCCAAAAGTGGGACGAGAGTAAATGGTACGGAATTTTTCCGACGTGCCCTGTTCCCAGAAAAACGCTCATAACTCCCTCACCGGAGGTCGGATCTGGACAATTTTTATGTCGTTGGAAAGCTTACTCGAGGAGCTTTCAAAACGGATGAGGACATTTCTGATTCTGAGGCCTTCTGGTGCCCTGAAAGGACACCGGAAGCCTTCGATCCTCGTTTCTCGATCTCGGTGGTCGGTCTTTCGAAATCGCTTGGTGCGGATAAAACGCGCGTAACTCCCTCGTTACATGTCGGATTGGGTCGATTTTTACTTCATTGGAAAGGCGAGTCAGTGCTCTTCGAAATCCTTCAGGAAGCGTCGCATTCCGAGGCCGTTTGGGCCTCCAAAAGTGGGGCGAGAGTAAATGGTGTGGAATTTTCCCGACGTGCCCTGTTCCCAGAAAAATGCTCATAACTCCCTCACCGGAGGTCGGATCTGGACGATTTTTACGTCGTTGGAAAGCTTACTCGAGGAGCTTTCAAAACGGATCAGGACATTTCTGATTCCGAGGCCGTCTGGTGCCCCAAAAGG
Source organism: Magnolia kwangsiensis (assembly GCA_037074715.1). NCBI lineage: Eukaryota > Viridiplantae > Streptophyta > Magnoliopsida > Magnoliales > Magnoliaceae > Magnolia > Magnolia kwangsiensis. Next base: position 1,244,676 of record CM073583.1, read on the forward strand.
ACACCGGAAGCCTTCGATCCTCGTTTCTCGATCTCGGTGGTCGGTCTTTCGAAATCGCGTGGTGCGGATAAAATGCGCGTAACTCCCTCGTTACATGTCGGATTGGGTAGATTTTTACTTCATTGGAAAGGCGAGTCAGTGCTCTTCGAAATCCTTCAGGAAGCGTCGCATTCCGAGGCCGTTTGGGCCTCCAAAAGTGGGACGAGAGTAAATGGTGCGGAATTTTCCCGACGTGCCCTGTTCCCAGAAAAATGCTCATAACTCCCTCACCGGAGGTCGGATCTGGACGATTTTTACGTCGTTGGAAAGCTTACTCGAGGAGCTTTCAAAACGGATGAGGACATTTCTGATTCTGAGGCCTTCTGGTGCCCTGAAAGGACACCGGAATCCTTCGATCCTCGTTTCTCGATCTCGGTGGTCGGTCTTTCGAAATCGCGTGGTGCGGATAAAACGCGCGTAACTCCCTCGTTACATGTCGGATTGGGTCGATTTTTACTTCATTGGAAAGGCGAGTCAGTGCTCTTCGAAATCCTTCAGGAAGCGTCGCATTCCGAGGCCGTTTGGGCCTCCAAAAGTGGGGCGAGAGTAAATGGTGTGGAATTTTCCCGACGTGCCCTGTTCCCAGAAAAATGCTCATAACTCCCTCACCGGAGGTCGGATCTTGACGATTTTTACGTCGTTGGAAAGCTTACTCGAGGAGCTTTCAAAACGGATCAGGACATTTCTGATTCCGAGGCCGTCTGGTGCCCCGAAAGGACACCGGAAGCCTTCGATCCTCGTTTCTCGATCTCGGTGGTCGGTCTTTCGAAATCGCGTGGTGCGGATAAAATGCGCGTAACTCCCTCGTTACATGTCGGATTGGGTAGATTTTTACTTCATTGGAAAGGCGAGTCAGTGCTCTTCGAAATCCTTCAGGAAGCGTCGCATTCCGAGGCCGTTTGGGCCTCCAAAAGTGGGACGAGAGTAAATGGTGCGGAATTTTTCCGACGTGCCCTGTTCCCAGAAAAACGCTCATAACTCCCTCACCGGAGGTCGGATCTGGACGATTTTTACGTCGTTGGAAAGCTTACTCGAGGAGCTTTCAAAACGGATGAGGACATTTCTGATTCTGAGGCCTTCTGGTGCCCTGAAAGGACACCGGAAGCCTTCGATCCTCGTTTCTCGATCTCGGTGGTCGGTCTTTCGAAATCGCTTGGTGCGGATAAAACGCGCGTAACTCCCTCGTTACATGTCGGATTGGGTCGATTTTTACTTCATTGGAAAGACGAGTCAGTGCTCTTCGAAATCCTTCAGGAAGCGTCGCATTCCGAGGCCGTTTGGGCCTCCAAAAGTGGGGCGAGAGTAAATGGTGTGGAATTTTCCCGACGTGCCCTGTTCCCAGAAAAATGCTCATAACTCCCTCACCGGAGGTCGGATCTTGACGATTTTTACGTCGTTGGAAAGCTTACTCGAGGAGCTTTCAAAACGGATCAGGACATTTCTGATTCCGAGGCCGTCTGGTGCCCCGAAAGGACACCGGAAGCCTTCGATCCTCGTTTCTCGATCTCGGTGGTCGGTCTTTCGAAATCGCGTGGTGCGGATAAAATGCGCGTAACTCCCTCGTTACATGTCGGATTGGGTAGATTTTTACTTCATTGGAAAGGCGAGTCAGTGCTCTTCGAAATCCTTCAGGAAGCGTCGCATTCCGAGGCCGTTTGGGCCTCCAAAAGTGGGACGAGAGTAAATGATGAGGACATTTCTGATTCTGAGGCCTTCTGGTGCCCTGAAAGGACACCGGAATCCTTCGATCCTCGTTTCTCGATCTCGGTGGTCGGTCTTTCGAAATCGCGTGGTGCGGATAAAACGCGCGTAACTCCCTCGTTACATGTCGGATTGGGTCGATTTTTACTTCATTGGAAAGGCGAGTCAGTGCTCTTCGAAATCCTTCAGGAAGCGTCGCATTCCGAGGCCGTTTGGGCCTCCAAAAGTGGGGCGAGAGTAAATGGTGTGGAATTTTCCCGACGTGCCCTGTTCCCAGAAAAATGCTCATAACTCCCTCACCGGAGGTCGGATCTTGACGATTTTTACGTCGTTGGAAAGCTTACTCGAGGAGCTTTCAAAACGGATCAGGACATTTCTGATTCCGAGGCCGTCTGGTGCCCCGAAAGGACACCGGAAGCCTTCGATCCTCGTTTCTCGATCTCGGTGGTCGGTCTTTCGAAATCGCGTGGTGCGGATAAAATGCGCGTAACTCCCTCGTTACATGTCGGATTGGGTAGATTTTTACTTCATTGGAAAGGCGAGTTAGTGCTCTTCGAAATCCTTCAGGAAGCGTCGCATTCCGAGGCCGTTTGGGCCTCCAAAAGTGGGACGAGAGTAAATGGTGCGGAATTTTCCCGACGTGCCCTGTTCCCAGAAAAACGCTCATAACTCCCTCACCGGAGGTCGGATCTGGACGATTTTTACGTCGTTGGAAAGCTTACTCGAGGAGCTTTCAAAACGGATCAGGACATTTCTGATTCTGAGGTCGTCTGGTGCCCCGAAAGGACACCGGAAGGCTTCGATCCTCGTTTCTCGATCTCGGTGGTCGGTCTTTCGAAATCGCGTGGTGCGGATAAAACGTGCGTAACTCCCTCGTTACATGTCGGATTGGGTCGATTTTTACTTCATTGGAAAGGCGAGTCAGTGCTCTTTGAAATCCTTCAGGAAGCGTCGCATTCCGAGGCCGTTTGGGCCTCCAAAAGTGGGGCGAGAGTAAATGGTACGGAATTTTCCCGACGTGCCCTGTTCCCAGAAAAATGCTCATAACTCCCTCACTGGAGGTCGGATCTGGACGATTTTTACGTCTTTGGAAAGCTTACTCGAGGAGCTTTCAAAACGGATCAGGACATTTCTGATTCCGAGGCCGTCTGGTGCCCTGAAAGGACACCGAAACCCTTCGATCCTCGTTTCTCGATCTCGGTGGTCGGTCTTTCGAAATCGCTTGGTGCGGATAAAACGCGCGTAACTCCCTCGTTACATGTCGGATTGGGTCGATTTTTACTTCATTGGAAAGGCGAGTCAGTGCTCTTCGAAATCCTTCAGGAAGCGTCGCATTCCGAGGCCGTTTGGGCCTCCAAAAGTGGGGCGAGAGTAAATGGTGTGGAATTTTCCCGACGTGCCCTGTTCCCAGAAAAATGCTCATAACTCCCTCACCGGAGGTCGGATCTGGACGATTTTTACGTCGTTGGAAAGCTTACTCGAGGAGCTTTCAAAACGGATCAGGACATTTCTGATTCCGAGGCCGTCTGGTGCCCCAAAAGGACACCGGAAGCCTTCGATCCTCGTTTCTCGATCTCGGTGGTCGGTCTTTCGAAATCGCGTGGTGCGGATAAAATGCGCGTAACTCCCTCGTTACATGTCGGATTGGGTAGATTTTTACTTCATTGGAAAGGCGAGTCAGTGCTCTTCGAAATCCTTCAGGAAGCGTCGCATTCCGAGGCCGTTTGGGCCTCCAAAAGTGGGACGAGAGTAAATGGTGCGGAATTTTCCCGACGTGCCCTGTTCCCAGAAAAATGCTCATAACTCCCTCACCGGAGGTCGGATCTGGACGATTTTTACGTCGTTGGAAAGCTTACTCGAGGAGCTTTCAAAACGGATGAGGACATTTCTGATTCTGAGGCCTTCTGGTGCCCCGAAAGGACACCGGAAGGCTTCGATCCTTGTTTCTCGATCTCGGTGGTCGGTCTTTCGAAATCGCGTGGTGCGGATAAAACGCGCGTAACTCCCTCGTTACATGTCGGATTGGCTCGATTTTTACTTCATTGGAAAGGCGAGTCAGTGCTCTTCGAAATTCTTCAGGAAGCGTCGTATTCCGAGGCCGTTTGGGCCTCCAAAAGTGGGACGAGAGTAAATGGTGCGGAATTTTCCCGACGTGCCCTGTTCCCAGAAAAATGCTCATAACTCCCTCACCGGAGGTCGGATCTGGACGATTTTTACGTCGTTGGAAAGCTTACTCGAGGAGCTTTCAAAACGGATCAGGACATTTCTGATTCCGAGACCGTCTCATGCCCTCAAAGGACACCGGAAGCCTTCGATCCTCGTTTCTCGATCTCATTGGTCGGTCTTTCGAAATCGCGTGGTGCGGATAAAATGCGCGTAACTCCCTCGTTACATGTCGGATTGGGTCGATTTTTACTTCATTGGAAAGGCGAGTCAGTGCTCTTCGAAATCCTTCAGGAAGCGTCGCATTCCGAGGCCGTTTGGGCCTCCAAAAGTAGGGCGAGAGTAAATGGTGTGGAATTTTCCTTACGTGCCCTGTTCCCAGAAAAACGCTCATAACTCCCTCACCGGAGGTCGGATCTGGACAATTTTTACGTCGTTGGAAAGCTTACTCGAGGAGCTTTCAAAACGGATGAGGACATTTCTGATTCTGAGGCCGTCTGGTGCCCCGAAAGGACACCGGAAGCCTTCAATCCTCGTTTCTCGATCTCAGTGGTCGGTCTTTCGAAATCGCGTGGTGCGGATAAAACGCGCGTAACTCCCTCGTTACATGTCGGATTGGGTCGATTTTTACTTCATTGGAAAGGCGAGTCAGTGCTCTTCGAAATCCTTCAGGAAGCGTCGCATTCTGAGGCCGTTTGGGCCTCCAAAAGTGGGGCGAGAGTAAATGGTGCGGAATTTTCCCGACGTGCCCTGTTCCCAGGAAAATGCTCATAACTCCCTCAACGGAGGTCGGATCTGGACGATTTTTACGTCGTTGGAAAGATTACTCGAGGAGCTTTCAAAACGGATCAGGACATTTCTGATTCTGAGGCCGTCTGGTGCCCTGAAAGGGCACCGGAAGCCTTCGATCCTCATTTCTCGATCTCGGTGGTCGGTCTTTCGAAATCACGTGGTGCGGATAAAACGCGCGTAACTCCCTCGTTACATGTCGGATTGGCTCGATTTTTACTTCATTGGAAAGGCGAGTCAGTGCTCTTCGAAATCCTTCAGGAAGCGTCGCATTCCGAGGCCGTTTGGGCCTCCAAAAGTGGGACGAGAGTAAATGGTGCGGAATTTTCCCGACGTGCCCTGTTCCCAGAAAAACGCTCATAACTCCCTCACCGGAGGTCGGATCTGGACGATTTTTACGTCGTTGGAAAGCTTACTCGAGGAGCTTTCAAAACGGATAAGGACATTTTAGATTCCGAGTCCGTCTGGTGCCCCGAAAGGACACCGGAAGCCTTCGATCCTCGTTTCTCAATCTCGGTGGTCGGTCTTTCGAAATCACGTGGTGCGGATAAAACGCGCGTAACTCCCTCGTTACATGTCGGATTGGCTCGATTTTTACTTCATTGGAAAGGCGAGTCAGTGCTCTTCGAAATCCTTCAGGAAGCGTCGCATTCCGAGCCCGTTTGGGCCTCCAAAAGTGGGACGAGAGTAAATGGTGCGGAATTTTCCCGACGTGCCCTGTTCCCAGAAAAATGCTCATAACTCCCTCACCGGAGGTCGGATCTGGACGATTTTTACGTCGTTGGAAAGCTTACTCGAGGAGCTTTCAAAACGGATCAGGACATTTCTGATTCCGAGACCGTCTCATGCCCTCAAAGGACACCGGAAGCCTTCGATCCTCGTTTCTCGATCTCATTGGTCGGTCTTTCGAAATCGCGTGGTGCGGATAAAATGCGCGTAACTCCCTCGTTACATGTCGGATTGGGTCGATTATTACTTCATTGGAAAGGCGAGTCAGTGCTCTTCGAAATCCTTCAGGAAGCGTCGCATTCCGAGGCCGTTTGGGCCTCCAAAAGTAGGGCGAGAGTAAATGGTGTGGAATTTTCCTTACGTGCCCTGTTCCCAGAAAAACGCTCATAACTCCCTCACCGGAGGTCGGATCTGGACAATTTTTACGTCGTTGGAAAGCTTACTCGAGGAGCTTTCAAAACGGATGAGGACATTTCTGATTCTGAGGCCGTCTGGTGCCCCGAAAGGACACCGGAAGCCTTCAATCCTCGTTTCTCGATCTCAGTGGTCGGTCTTTCGAAATCGCGTGGTGCGGATAAAACGTGCGTAACTCCCTCGTTACATGTCGGATTGGGTCGATTTTTACTTCATTGGAAAGGCGAGTCAGTGCTCTTCGAAATCCTTCAGGAAGCGTCGCATTCCGAGGCCGTTTGGGCCTCCAAAAGTGGGGCGAGAGTAAATGGTGTGGAATTTTCCCGACGTGCCCTGTTCCCAGAAAAATGCTCATAACTCCCTCACCGGAGGTCGGATCTTGACGATTTTTACGTCGTTGGAAAGCTTACTCGAGGAGCTTTCAAAACGGATCAGGACATTTCTGATTCCGAGGCCGTCTGGTGCCCCGAAAGGACACCGGAAGCCTTCGATCCTCGTTTCTCGATCTCGGTGGTCGGTCTTTCGAAATCGCGTGGTGCGGATAAAATGCGCGTAACTCCCTCGTTACATGTCGGATTGGGTAGATTTTTACTTCATTGGAAAGGCGAGTCAGTGCTCTTCGAAATCCTTCAGGAAGCGTCGCATTCCGAGGCCGTTTGGGCCTCCAAAAGTGGGACGAGAGTAAATGGTACGGAATTTTTCCGACGTGCCCTGTTCCCAGAAAAACGCTCATAACTCCCTCACCGGAGGTCGGATCTGGACGATTTTTACGTCGTTGGAAAGCTTACTCGAGGAGCTTTCAAAACGGATGAGGACATTTCTGATTCTGAGGCCTTCTGGTGCCCTGAAAGGACACCGGAAGCCTTCGATCCTCGTTTCTCGATCTCGGTGGTCGGTCTTTCGAAATCGCTTGGTGCGGATAAAACGCGCGTAACTCCCTCGTTACATGTCGGATTGGGTCGATTTTTACTTCATTGGAAAGGCGAGTCAGTGCTCTTCGAAATCCTTCAGGAAGCGTCGCATTCCGAGGCCGTTTGGGCCTCCAAAAGTGGGGCGAGAGTAAATGGTGTGGAATTTTCCCGACGTGCCCTGTTCCCAGAAAAATGCTCATAACTCCCTCACCGGAGGTCGGATCTTGACGATTTTTACGTCGTTGGAAAGCTTACTCGAGGAGCTTTCAAAACGGATCAGGACATTTCTGATTCCGAGGCCGTCTGGTGCCCCGAAAGGACACCGGAAGCCTTCGATCAATGTTTCTCGATCTCGATGGTCGGTCTTTCGAAATCGCGTGGTGCGGATAAAATGCGCGTAACTCCCTCGTTACATGTCGGATTGGGTAGATTTTTACTTCATTGGAAAGGCGAGTCAGTGCTCTTCGAAATCCTTCAGGAAGCGTCGCATTCCGAGGCCGTTTGGGCCTCCAAAAGTGGGACGAGAGTAAATGATGAGGACATTTCTGATTCTGAGGCCTTCTGGTGCCCTGAAAGGACACCGGAATCCTTCGATCCTCGTTTCTCGATCTCGGTGGTCGGTCTTTCGAAATCGCGTGGTGCGGATAAAACGCGCGTAACTCCCTCGTTACATGTCGGATTGGGTCGATTTTTACTTCATTGGAAAGGCGAGTCAGTGCTCTTCGAAATCCTTCAGGAAGCGTCGCATTCCGAGGCCGTTTGGGCCTCCAAAAGTGGGGCGAGAGTAAATGGTATGGAATTTTCCCGACGTGCCCTGTTCCCAGAAAAATGCTCATAACTCCCTCACCGGAGGTCGGATCTTGACGATTTTTACGTCGTTGGAAAGCTTACTCGAGGAGCTTTCAAAACGGATCAGGACATTTCTGATTCCGAGGCCGTCTGGTGCCCCGAAAGGACACCGGAAGCCTTCGATCCTCGTTTCTCGATCTCGGTGGTCGGTCTTTCGAAATCGCGTGGTGCGGATAAAATGCGCGTAACTCCCTCGTTACATGTCGGATTGGGTAGATTTTTACTTCATTGGAAAGGCGAGTTAGTGCTCTTCGAAATCCTTCAGGAAGCGTCGCATTCCGAGGCCGTTTGGGCCTCCAAAAGTGGGACGAGAGTAAATGGTGCGGAATTTTCCCGACGTGCCCTGTTCCCAGAAAAACGCTCATAACTCCCTCACCGGAGGTCGGATCTGGACGATTTTTACGTCGTTGGAAAGCTTACTCGAGGAGCTTTCAAAACGGATCAGGACATTTCTGATTCTGAGGTCGTCTGGTGCCCCGAAAGGACACCGGAAGGCTTCGATCCTCGTTTCTCGATCTCGGTGGTCGGTCTTTCGAAATCGCGTGGTGCGGATAAAACGTGCGTAACTCCCTCGTTACATGTCGGATTGGGTCGATTTTTACTTCATTGGAAAGGCGAGTCAGTGCTCTTTGAAATCCTTCAGGAAGCGTCGCATTCCGAGGCCGTTTGGGCCTCCAAAAGTGGGGCGAGAGTAAATGGTACGGAATTTTCCCGACGTGCCCTGTTCCCAGAAAAATGCTCATAACTCCCTCACTGGAGGTCGGATCTGGACGATTTTTACGTCTTTGGAAAGCTTACTCGAGGAGCTTTCAAAACGGATCAGGACATTTCTGATTCCGAGGCCGTCTGGTGCCCTGAAAGGACACCGAAACCCTTCGATCCTTGTTTCTCGATCTCGGTGGTCGGTCTTTCGAAATCGCTTGGTGCGGATAAAACGCGCGTAACTCCCTCGTTACATGTCGGATTGGGTCGATTTTTACTTCATTGGAAAGGCGAGTCAGTGCTCTTCGAAATCCTTCAGGAAGCGTCGCATTCCGAGGCCGTTTGGGCCTCCAAAAGTGGGGCGAGAGTAAATGGTGTGGAATTTTCCCGACGTGCCCTGTTCCCAGAAAAATGCTCATAACTCCCTCACCGGAGGTCGGATCTGGACGATTTTTACGTCGTTGGAAAGCTTACTCGAGGAGCTTTCAAAACGGATCAGGACATTTCTGATTCCGAGGCCGTCTGGTGCCCCAAAAGGACACCGGAAGCCTTCGATCCTCGTTTCTCGATCTCGGTGGTCGGTCTTTCGAAATCGCGTGGTGCGGATAAAATGCGCGTAACTCCCTCGTTACATGTCGGATTGGGTAGATTTTTACTTCATTGGAAAGGCGAGTCAGTGCTCTTCGAAATCCTTCAGGAAGCGTCGCATTCCGAGGCCGTTTGGGCCTCCAAAAGTGGGACGAGAGTAAATGGTGCGGAATTTTCCCGACGTGCCCTGTTCCCAGAAAAATGCTCATAACTCCCTCACCGGAGGTCGGATCTGGACAATTTTTACGTCGTTGGAAAGCTTACTCGAGGAGCTTTCAAAACGGATGAGGACATTTCTGATTCTGAGGCCTTCTGGTGCCCCGAAAGGACACCGGAAGGCTTCGATCCTTGTTTCTCGATCTCGGTGGTCGGTCTTTCGAAATCGCGTGGTGCGGATAAAACGCGCGTAACTCCCTCGTTACATGTCGGATTGGCTCGATTTTTACTTCATTGGAAAGGCGAGTCAGTGCTCTTCGAAATTCTTCAGGAAGCGTCGTATTCCGAGGCCGTTTGGGCCTCCAAAAGTGGGACGAGAGTAAATGGTGCGGAATTTTCCCGACGTGCCCTGTTCCCAGAAAAATGCTCATAACTCCCTCACCGGAGGTCGGATCTGGACGATTTTTACGTCGTTGGAAAGCTTACTCGAGGAGCTTTCAAAACGGATCAGGACATTTCTGATTCCGAGACCGTCTCATGCCCTCAAAGGACACCGGAAGCCTTCGATCCTCGTTTCTCGATCTCATTGGTCGGTCTTTCGAAATCGCGTGGTGCGGATAAAATGCGCGTAACTCCCTCGTTACATGTCGGATTGGGTCGATTTTTACTTCATTGGAAAGGCGAGTCAGTGCTCTTCGAAATCCTTCAGGAAGCGTCGCATTCCGAGGCCGTTTGGGCCTCCAAAAGTAGGGCGAGAGTAAATGGTGTGGAATTTTCCTTACGTGCCCTGTTCCCAGAAAAACGCTCATAACTCCCTCACCGGAGGTCGGATCTGGACAATTTTTACGTCGTTGGAAAGCTTACTCGAGGAGCTTTCAAAACGGATGAGGACATTTCTGATTCTGAGGCCGTCTGGTGCCCCGAAAGGACACCGGAAGCCTTCAATCCTCGTTTCTCGATCTCAGTGGTCGGTCTTTCGAAATCGCGTGGTGCGGATAAAACGCGCGTAACTCCCTCGTTACATGTCGGATTGGGTCGATTTTTACTTCATTGGAAAGGCGAGTCAGTGCTCTTCGAAATCCTTCAGGAAGCGTCGCATTCTGAGGCCGTTTGGGCCTCCAAAAGTGGGGCGAGAGTAAATGGTGCGGAATTTTCCCGACGTGCCCTGTTCCCAGGAAAATGCTCATAACTCCCTCAACGGAGGTCGGATCTGGACGATTTTTACGTCGTTGGAAAGATTACTCGAGGAGCTTTCAAAACGGATCAGGACATTTCTGATTCTGAGGCCGTCTGGTGCCCTGAAAGGGCACCGGAAGCCTTCGATCCTCATTTCTCGATCTCGGTGGTCGGTCTTTCGAAATCACGTGGTGCGGATAAAACGCGCGTAACTCCCTCGTTACATGTCGGATTGGCTCGATTTTTACTTCATTGGAAAGGCGAGTCAGTGCTCTTCGAAATCCTTCAGGAAGCGTCGCATTCCGAGGCCGTTTGGGCCTCCAAAAGTGGGACGAGAGTAAATGGTGCGGAATTTTCCCGACGTGCCCTGTTCCCAGAAAAACGCTCATAACTCCCTCACCGGAGGTCGGATCTGGACGATTTTTACGTCGTTGGAAAGCTTACTCGAGGAGCTTTCAAAACGGATAAGGACATTTTAGATTCCGAGTCCGTCTGGTGCCCCGAAAGGACACCGGAAGCCTTCGATCCTCGTTTCTCAATCTCGGTGGTCGGTCTTTCGAAATCGCGTGGTGCGGATAAAACGCGCGTAACTCCCTCGTTACATGTCGGATTGGCTCGATTTTTACTTCATTGGAAAGGCGAGTCAGTGCTCTTCGAAATTCTTCAGGAAGCGTCGTATTCCGAGGCCGTTTGGGCCTCCAAAAGTGGGACGAGAGTAAATGGTGCGGAATTTTCCCGACGTGCCCTGTTCCCAGAAAAATGCTCATAACTCCCTCACCGGAGGTCGGATCTGGACGATTTTTACGTCGTTGGAAAGCTTACTCGAGGAGCTTTCAAAACGGATCAGGACATTTCTGATTCCGAGACCGTCTCATGCCCTCAAAGGACACCGGAAGCCTTCGATCCTCGTTTCTCGATCTCATTGGTCGGTCTTTCGAAATCGCGTGGTGCGGATAAAATGCGCGTAACTCCCTCGTTACATGTCGGATTGGGTCGATTATTACTTCATTGGAAAGGCGAGTCAGTGCTCTTCGAAATCCTTCAGGAAGCGTCGCATTCCGAGGCCGTTTGGGCCTCCAAAAGTAGGGCGAGAGTAAATGGTGTGGAATTTTCCTTACGTGCCCTGTTCCCAGAAAAACGCTCATAACTCCCTCACCGGAGGTCGGATCTGGACAATTTTTACGTCGTTGGAAAGCTTACTCGAGGAGCTTTCAAAACGGATGAGGACATTTCTGATTCTGAGGCCGTCTGGTGCCCCGAAAGGACACCGGAAGCCTTCAATCCTCGTTTCTCGATCTCAGTGGTCGGTCTTTCGAAATCGCGTGGTGCGGATAAAACGTGCGTAACTCCCTCGTTACATGTCGGATTGGGTCGATTTTTACTTCATTGGAAAGGCGAGTCAGTGCTCTTCGAAATCCTTCAGGAAGCGTCGCATTCCGAGGCCGTTTGGGCCTCCAAAAGTGGGGCGAGAGTAAATGGTGTGGAATTTTCCCGACGTGCCCTGTTCCCAGAAAAATGCTCATAACTCCCTCACCGGAGGTCGGATCTTGACGATTTTTACGTCGTTGGAAAGCTTACTCGAGGAGCTTTCAAAACGGATCAGGACATTTCTGATTCCGAGGCCGTCTGGTGCCCCGAAAGGACACCGGAAGCCTTCGATCCTCGTTTCTCGATCTCGGTGGTCGGTCTTTCGAAATCGCGTGGTGCGGATAAAATGCGCGTAACTCCCTCGTTACATGTCGGATTGGGTAGATTTTTACTTCATTGGAAAGGCGAGTCAGTGCTCTTCGAAATCCTTCAGGAAGCGTCGCATTCCGAGGCCGTTTGGGCCTCCAAAAGTGGGACGAGAGTAAATGGTACGGAATTTTTCCGACGTGCCCTGTTCCCAGAAAAACGCTCATAACTCCCTCACCGGAGGTCGGATCTTGACGATTTTTACGTCGTTGGAAAGCTTACTCGAGGAGCTTTCAAAACGGATCAGGACATTTCTGATTCCGAGGCCGTCTGGTGCCCCGAAAGGACACCGGAAGCCTTCGATCAATGTTTCTCGATCTCGATGGTCGGTCTTTCGAAATCGCGTGGTGCGGATAAAATGCGCGTAACTCCCTCGTTACATGTCGGATTGGGTAGATTTTTACTTCATTGGAAAGGCGAGTCAGTGCTCTTCGAAATCCTTCAGGAAGCGTCGCATTCCGAGGCCGTTTGGGCCTCCAAAAGTGGGACGAGAGTAAATGATGAGGACATTTCTGATTCTGAGGCCTTCTGGTGCCCTGAAAGGACACCGGAATCCTTCGATCCTCGTTTCTCGATCTCGGTGGTCGGTCTTTCGAAATCGTGTGGTGCGGATAAAACGCGCGTAACTCCCTCGTTACATGTCGGATTGGGTCGATTTTTACTTCATTGGAAAGGCGAGTCAGTGCTCTTCGAAATCCTTCAGGAAGCGTCGCATTCCGAGGCCGTTTGGGCCTCCAAAAGTGGGGCGAGAGTAAATGGTGTGGAATTTTCCCGACGTGCCCTGTTCCCAGAAAAATGCTCATAACTCCCTCACCGGAGGTCGGATCTTGACGATTTTTACGTCGTTGGAAAGCTTACTCGAGGAGCTTTCAAAACGGATCAGGACATTTCTGATTCCGAGGCCGTCTGGTGCCCCGAAAGGACACCGGAAGCCTTCGATCCTCGTTTCTCGATCTCGGTGGTCGGTCTTTCGAAATCGCGTGGTGCGGATAAAATGCGCGTAACTCCCTCGTTACATGTCGGATTGGGTAGATTTTTACTTCATTGGAAAGGCGAGTTAGTGCTCTTCGAAATCCTTCAGGAAGCGTCGCATTCCGAGGCCGTTTGGGCCTCCAAAAGTGGGACGAGAGTAAATGGTGCGGAATTTTCCCGACGTGCCCTGTTCCCAGAAAAACGCTCATAACTCCCTCACCGGAGGTCGGATCTGGACGATTTTTACGTCGTTGGAAAGCTTACTCGAGGAGCTTTCAAAACGGATCAGGACATTTCTGATTCTGAGGTCGTCTGGTGCCCCGAAAGGACACCGGAAGGCTTCGATCCTCGTTTCTCGATCTCGGTGGTCGGTCTTTCGAAATCGCGTGGTGCGGATAAAACGTGCGTAACTCCCTCGTTACATGTCGGATTGGGTCGATTTTTACTTCATTGGAAAGGCGAGTCAGTGCTCTTTGAAATCCTTCAGGAAGCGTCGCATTCCGAGGCCGTTTGGGCCTCCAAAAGTGGGGCGAGAGTAAATGGTACGGAATTTTCCCGACGTGCCCTGTTCCCAGAAAAATGCTCATAACTCCCTCACTGGAGGTCGGATCTGGACGATTTTTACGTCTTTGGAAAGCTTACTCGAGGAGCTTTCAAAACGGATCAGGACATTTCTGATTCCGAGGCCGTCTGGTGCCCTGAAAGGACACCGAAACCCTTCGATCCTCGTTTCTCGATCTCGGTGGTCGGTCTTTCAAAATCGCGTGGTGCGGATAAAACGCGCGTAACTCCCTCGTTACATGTCGGATTGGGTCGATTTTTACTTCATTGGAAAGGCGAGTCAGTGCTCTTCGAAATCCTTCAGGAAGCGTCGCATTCTGAGGCCGTTTGGGCCTCCAAAAGTGGGGCGAGAGTAAATGGTGCGGAATTTTCCCGACGTGCCCTGTTCCCAGGAAAATGCTCATAACTCCCTCAACGGAGGTCGGATCTGGACGATTTTTACGTCGTTGGAAAGATTACTCGAGGAGCTTTCAAAACGGATCAGGACATTTCTGATTCTGAGGCCGTCTGGTGCCCTGAAAGGGCACCGGAAGCCTTCGATCCTCATTTCTCGATCTCGGTGGTCGGTCTTTCGAAATCACGTGGTGCGGATAAAACGCGCGTAACTCCCTCGTTACATGTCGGATTGGCTCGATTTTTACTTCATTGGAAAGGCGAGTCAGTGCTCTTCGAAATCCTTCAGGAAGCGTCGCATTCCGAGGCCGTTTGGGCCTCCAAAAGTGGGACGAGAGTAAATGGTGCGGAATTTTCCCGACGTGCCCTGTTCCCAGAAAAACGCTCATAACTCCCTCACCGGAGGTCGGATCTGGACGATTTTTACGTCGTTGGAAAGCTTACTCGAGGAGCTTTCAAAACGGATAAGGACATTTTAGATTCCGAGTCCGTCTGGTGCCCCGAAAGGACACCGGAAGCCTTCGATCCTCGTTTCTCAATCTCGGTGGTCGGTCTTTCGAAATCGCGTGGTGCGGATAAAACGCGCGTAACTCCCTCGTTACATGTCGGATTGGCTCGATTTTTACTTCATTGGAAAGGCGAGTCAGTGCTCTTCGAAATTCTTCAGGAAGCGTCGTATTCCGAGGCCGTTTGGGCCTCCAAAAGTGGGACGAGAGTAAATGGTGCGGAATTTTCCCGACGTGCCCTGTTCCCAGAAAAATGCTCATAACTCCCTCACCGGAGGTCGGATCTGGACGATTTTTACGTCGTTGGAAAGCTTACTCGAGGAGCTTTCAAAACGGATCAGGACATTTCTGATTCCGAGACCGTCTCATGCCCTCAAAGGACACCGGAAGCCTTCGATCCTCGTTTCTCGATCTCATTGGTCGGTCTTTCGAAATCGCGTGGTGCGGATAAAATGCGCGTAACTCCCTCGTTACATGTCGGATTGGGTCGATTTTTACTTCATTGGAAAGGCGAGTCAGTGCTCTTCGAAATCCTTCAGGAAGCGTCGCATTCCGAGGCCGTTTGGGCCTCCAAAAGTAGGGCGAGAGTAAATGGTGTGGAATTTTCCTTACGTGCCCTGTTCCCAGAAAAACGCTCATAACTCCCTCACCGGAGGTCGGATCTGGACAATTTTTACGTCGTTGGAAAGCTTACTCGAGGAGCTTTCAAAACGGATGAGGACATTTCTGATTCTGAGGCCGTCTGGTGCCCCGAAAGGACACCGGAAGCCTTCAATCCTCGTTTCTCGATCTCAGTGGTCGGTCTTTCGAAATCGCGTGGTGCGGATAAAACGCGCGTAACTCCCTCGTTACATGTCGGATTGGGTCGATTTTTACTTCATTGGAAAGGCGAGTCAGTGCTCTTCGAAATCCTTCAGGAAGCGTCGCATTCTGAGGCCGTTTGGGCCTCCAAAAGTGGGGCGAGAGTAAATGGTGCGGAATTTTCCCGACGTGCCCTGTTCCCAGGAAAATGCTCATAACTCCCTCAACGGAGGTCGGATCTGGACGATTTTTACGTCGTTGGAAAGATTACTCGAGGAGCTTTCAAAACGGATCAGGACATTTCTGATTCTGAGGCCGTCTGGTGCCCTGAAAGGGCACCGGAAGCCTTCGATCCTCATTTCTCGATCTCGGTGGTCGGTCTTTCGAAATCACGTGGTGCGGATAAAACGCGCGTAACTCCCTCGTTACATGTCGGATTGGCTCGATTTTTACTTCATTGGAAAGGCGAGTCAGTGCTCTTCGAAATCCTTCAGGAAGCGTCGCATTCCGAGGCCGTTTGGGCCTCCAAAAGTGGGACGAGAGTAAATGGTGCGGAATTTTCCCGACGTGCCCTGTTCCCAGAAAAACGCTCATAACTCCCTCACCGGAGGTCGGATCTGGACGATTTTTACGTCGTTGGAAAGCTTACTCGAGGAGCTTTCAAAACGGATAAGGACATTTTAGATTCCGAGTCCGTCTGGTGCCCCGAAAGGACACCGGAAGCCTTCGATCCTTGTTTCTCAATCTCGGTGGTCGGTCTTTCGAAATCACGTGGTGCGGATAAAACGCGCGTAACTCCCTCGTTACATGTCGGATTGGCTCGATTTTTACTTCATTGGAAAGGCGAGTCAGTGCTCTTCGAAATCCTTCAGGAAGCGTCGCATTCCGAGCCCGTTTGGGCCTCCAAAAGTGGGACGAGAGTAAATGGTACGGAATTTTTCCGACGTGCCCTGTTCCCAGAAAAACGCTCATAACTCCCTCACCGGAGGTCGGATCTGGACAATTTTTATGTCGTTGGAAAGCTTACTCGAGGAGCTTTCAAAACGGATGAGGACATTTCTGATTCTGAGGCCTTCTGGTGCCCTGAAAGGACACCGGAAGCCTTCGATCCTCGTTTCTCGATCTCGGTGGTCGGTCTTTCGAAATCGCTTGGTGCGGATAAAACGCGCGTAACTCCCTCGTTACATGTCGGATTGGGTCGATTTTTACTTCATTGGAAAGGCGAGTCAGTGCTCTTCGAAATCCTTCAGGAAGCGTCGCATTCCGAGGCCGTTTGGGCCTCCAAAAGTGGGGCGAGAGTAAATGGTGTGGAATTTTCCCGACGTGCCCTGTTCCCAGAAAAATGCTCATAACTCCCTCACCGGAGGTCGGATCTGGACGATTTTTACGTCGTTGGAAAGCTTACTCGAGGAGCTTTCAAAACGGATCAGGACATTTCTGATTCCGAGGCCGTCTGGTGCCCCAAAAGGACACCGGAAGCCTTCGATCCTCGTTTCTCGATCTCGGTGGTCGGTCTTTCGAAATCGCGTGGTGCGGATAAAATGCGCGTAACTCCCTCGTTACATGTCGGATTGGGTAGATTTTTACTTCATTGGAAAGGCGAGTCAGTGCTCTTCGAAATCCTTCAGGAAGCGTCGCATTCCGAGGCCGTTTGGGCCTCCAAAAGTGGGACGAGAGTAAATGGTGCGGAATTTTCCCGACGTGCCCTGTTCCCAGAAAAATGCTCATAACTCCCTCACCGGAGGTCGGATCTGGACGATTTTTACGTCGTTGGAAAGCTTACTCGAGGAGCTTTCAAAACGGATGAGGACATTTCTGATTCTGAGGCCTTCTGGTGCCCCGAAAGGACACCGGAAGGCTTCGATCCTTGTTTCTCGATCTCGGTGGTCGGTCTTTCGAAATCGCGTGGTGCGGATAAAACGCGCGTAACTCCCTCGTTACATGTCGGATTGGCTCGATTTTTACTTCATTGGAAAGGCGAGTCAGTGCTCTTCGAAATTCTTCAGGAAGCGTCGTATTCCGAGGCCGTTTGGGCCTCCAAAAGTGGGACGAGAGTAAATGGTGCGGAATTTTTCCGACGTGCCCTGTTCCCAGAAAAATGCTCATAACTCCCTCACCGGAGGTCGGATCTGGACGATTTTTACGTCGTTGGAAAGCTTACTCGAGGAGCTTTCAAAACGGATAAGGACATTTTAGATTCCGAGTCCGTCTGGTGCCCCGAAAGGACACCGGAAGCCTTCGATCCTCGTTTCTCAATCTCGGTGGTCGGTCTTTCGAAATCGCGTGGTGCGGATAAAACGCGCGTAACTCCCTCGTTACATGTCGGATTGGCTCGATTTTTACTTCATTGGAAAGGCGAGTCAGTGCTCTTCGAAATCCTTCAGGAAGCGTCGCATTCCGAGGCCGTTTGGGCCTCCAAAAGTAGGGCGAGAGTAAATGGTGTGGAATTTTCCTTACGTGCCCTGTTCCCAGAAAAACGCTCATAACTCCCTCACCGGAGGTCGGATCTGGACAATTTTTACGTCGTTGGAAAGCTTACTCGAGGAGCTTTCAAAACGGATGAGGACATTTCTGATTCTGAGGCCGTCTGGTGCCCCGAAAGGACACCGGAAGCCTTCAATCCTCGTTTCTCGATCTCAGTGGTCGGTCTTTCGAAATCGCGTGGTGCGGATAAAACGTGCGTAACTCCCTCGTTACATGTCGGATTGGGTCGATTTTTACTTCATTGGAAAGGCGAGTCAGTGCTCTTCGAAATCCTTCAGGAAGCGTCGCATTCCGAGGCCGTTTGGGCCTCCAAAAGTGGGGCGAGAGTAAATGGTGTGGAATTTTCCCGACGTGCCCTGTTCCCAGAAAAATGCTCATAACTCCCTCACCGGAGGTCGGATCTTGACGATTTTTACGTCGTTGGAAAGCTTACTCGAGGAGCTTTCAAAACGGATCAGGACATTTCTGATTCCGAGGCCGTCTGGTGCCCCGAAAGGACACCGGAAGCCTTCGATCCTCGTTTCTCGATCTCGGTGGTCGGTCTTTCGAAATCACGTGGTGCGGATAAAACGCGCGTAACTCCCTCGTTACATGTCGGATTGGCTCGATTTTTACTTCATTGGAAAGGCGAGTCAGTGCTCTTCGAAATCCTTCAGGAAGCGTCGCATTCCGAGGCCGTTTGGGCCTCCAAAAGTAGGGCGAGAGTAAATGGTGTGGAATTTTCCTTACGTGCCCTGTTCCCAGAAAAACGCTCATAACTCCCTCACCGGAGGTCGGATCTGGACAATTTTTACGTCGTTGGAAAGCTTACTCGAGGAGCTTTCAAAACGGATGAGGACATTTCTGATTCTGAGGCCGTCTGGTGCCCCGAAAGGACACCGGAAGCCTTCAATCCTCGTTTCTCGATCTGTGGTCGGTCTTTCGAAATCGCGTGGTGCGGATAAAACGTGCGTAACTCCCTCGTTACATGTCGGATTGGGTCAATTTTTACTTCATTGGAAAGGCGAGTCAGTGCTCTTCGAAATCCTTCAGGAAGCGTCGCATTCCGAGGCCGTTTGGGCCTCCAAAAGTGGGGCGAGAGTAAATGGTGTGGAATTTTCCCGACGTGCCCTGTTCCCAGAAAAATGCTCATAACTCCCTCACCGGAGGTCGGATCTTGACGATTTTTACGTCGTTGGAAAGCTTACTCGAGGAGCTTTCAAAACGGATCAGGACATTTCTGATTCCGAGGCCGTCTGGTGCCCCGAAAGGACACCGGAAGCCTTCGATCCTCGTTTCTCGATCTCGGTGGTCGGTCTTTCGAAATCGCGTGGTACGGATAAAATGCGCGTAACTCCCTCGTTACATGTCGGATTGGGTAGATTTTTACTTCATTGGAAAGGCGAGTCAGTGCTCTTCGAAATCCTTCAGGAAGCGTCGCATTCCGAGGCCGTTTGGGCCTCCAAAAGTGGGACGAGAGTAAATGGTACGGAATTTTTCCGACGTGCCCTGTTCCCAGAAAAACGCTCATAACTCCCTCACCGGAGGTCGGATCTGGACGATTTTTACGTCGTTGGAAAGCTTACTCGAGGAGCTTTCAAAACGGATGAGGACATTTCTGATTCTGAGGCCTTCTGGTGCCCTGAAAGGACACCGGAAGCCTTCGATCCTCGTTTCTCGATCTCGGTGGTCGGTCTTTCGAAATCGCTTGGTGCGGATAAAACGCGCGTAACTCCCTCGTTACATGTCGGATTGGGTCGATTTTTACTTCATTGGAAAGGCGAGTCAGTGCTCTTCGAAATCCTTCAGGAAGCGTCGCATTCCGAGCCCGTTTGGGCCTCCAAAAGTGGGGCGAGAGTAAATGGTGTGGAATTTTCCCGACGTGCCCTGTTCCCAGAAAAATGCTCATAACTCCCTCACCGGAGGTCGGATCTTGACGATTTTTACGTCGTTGGAAAGCTTACTCGAGGAGCTTTCAAAACGGATCAGGACATTTCTGATTCCGAGGCCGTCTGGTGCCCCGAAAGGACACCGGAAGCCTTCGATCAATGTTTCTCGATCTCGATGGTCGGTCTTTCGAAATCGCGTGGTGCGGATAAAATGCGCGTAACTCCCTCGTTACATGTCGGATTGGGTAGATTTTTACTTCATTGGAAAGGCGAGTCAGTGCTCTTCGAAATCCTTCAGGAAGCGTCGCATTCCGAGGCCGTTTGGGCCTCCAAAAGTGGGACGAGAGTAAATGATGAGGACATTTCTGATTCTGAGGCCTTCTGGTGCCCTGAAAGGACACCGGAATCCTTCGATCCTCGTTTCTCGATCTCGGTGGTCGGTCTTTCGAAATCGCGTGGTGCGGATAAAACGCGCGTAACTCCCTCGTTACATGTCGGATTGGGTCGATTTTTACTTCATTGGAAAGGCGAGTCAGTGCTCTTCGAAATCCTTCAGGAAGCGTCGCATTCCGAGGCCGTTTGGGCCTCCAAAAGTGGGGCGAGAGTAAATGGTGTGGAATTTTCCCGACGTGCCCTGTTCCCAGAAAAATGCTCATAACTCCCTCACCGGAGGTCGGATCTTGACGATTTTTACGTCGTTGGAAAGCTTACTCGAGGAGCTTTCAAAACGGATCAGGACATTTCTGATTCCGAGGCCGTCTGGTGCCCCGAAAGGACACCGGAAGCCTTCGATCCTCGTTTCTCGATCTCGGTGGTCGGTCTTTCGAAATCGCGTGGTGCGGATAAAATGCGCGTAACTCCCTCGTTACATGTCGGATTGGGTAGATTTTTACTTCATTGGAAAGGCGAGTTAGTGCTCTTCGAAATCCTTCAGGAAGCGTCGCATTCCGAGGCCGTTTGGGCCTCCAAAAGTGGGACGAGAGTAAATGGTGCGGAATTTTCCCGACGTGCCCTGTTCCCAGAAAAACGCTCATAACTCCCTCACCGGAGGTCGGATCTGGACGATTTTTACGTCGTTGGAAAGCTTACTCGAGGAGCTTTCAAAACGGATCAGGACATTTCTGATTCTGAGGTCGTCTGGTGCCCCGAAAGGACACCGGAAGGCTTCGATCCTCGTTTCTCGATCTCGGTGGTCGGTCTTTCGAAATCGCGTGGTGCGGATAAAACGTGCGTAACTCCCTCGTTACATGTCGGATTGGGTCGATTTTTACTTCATTGGAAAGGCGAGTCAGTGCTCTTTGAAATCCTTCAGGAAGCGTCGCATTCCGAGGCCGTTTGGGCCTCCAAAAGTGGGGCGAGAGTAAATGGTACGGAATTTTCCCGACGTGCCCTGTTCCCAGAAAAATGCTCATAACTCCCTCACTGGAGGTCGGATCTGGACGATTTTTACGTCTTTGGAAAGCTTACTCGAGGAGCTTTCAAAACGGATCAGGACATTTCTGATTCCGAGGCCGTCTGGTGCCCTGAAAGGACACCGAAACCCTTCGATCCTCGTTTCTCGATCTCGGTGGTCGGTCTTTCAACATCGCGTGGTGCGGATAAAACGCGCGTAACTCCCTCGTTACATGTCGGATTGGGTCGATTTTTACTTCATTGGAAAGGCGAGTCAGTGCTCTTCGAAATCCTTCAGGAAGCGTCGCATTCTGAGGCCGTTTGGGCCTCCAAAAGTGGGGCGAGAGTAAATGGTGCGGAATTTTTCCGACGTGCCCTGTTCCCAGGAAAATGCTCATAACTCCCTCAACGGAGGTCGGATCTGGACGATTTTTACGTCGTTGGAAAGATTACTCGAGGAGCTTTCAAAACGGATCAGGACATTTCTGATTCTGAGGCCGTCTGGTGCCCTGAAAGGGCACCGGAAGCCTTCGATCCTCATTTCTCGATCTCGGTGGTCGGTCTTTCGAAATCACGTGGTGCGGATAAAACGCGCGTAACTCCCTCGTTACATGTCGGATTGGCTCGATTTTTACTTCATTGGAAAGGCGAGTCAGTGCTCTTCGAAATCCTTCAGGAAGCGTCGCATTCCGAGGCCGTTTGGGCCTCCAAAAGTGGGACGAGAGTAAATGGTGCGGAATTTTCCCGACGTGCCCTGTTCCCAGAAAAACGCTCATAACTCCCTCACCGGAGGTCGGATCTGGACGATTTTTACGTCGTTGGAAAGCTTACTCGAGGAGCTTTCAAAACGGATAAGGAAATTTTAGATTCCGAGTCCGTCTGGTGCCCCGAAAGGACACCGGAAGCCTTCGATCCTCGTTTCTCAATCTCGGTGGTCGGTCTTTCGAAATCGCGTGGTGCGGATAAAACGCGCGTAACTCCCTCGTTACATGTCGGATTGGCTCGATTTTTACTTCATTGGAAAGGCGAGTCAGTGCTCTTCGAAATCCTTCAGGAAGCGTCGCATTCCGAGCCCGTTTGGGCCTCCAAAAGTGGGACGAGAGTAAATGGTACGGAATTTTTCCGACGTGCCCTGTTCCCAGAAAAACGCTCATAACTCCCTCACCGGAGGTCGGATCTGGACAATTTTTATGTCGTTGGAAAGCTTACTCGAGGAGCTTTCAAAACGGATGAGGACATTTCTGATTCTGAGGCCTTCTGGTGCCCTGAAAGGACACCGGAAGCCTTCGATCCTCGTTTCTCGATCTCGGTGGTCGGTCTTTCGAAATCGCTTGGTGCGGATAAAACGCGCGTAACTCCCTCGTTACATGTCGGATTGGGTCGATTTTTACTTCATTGGAAAGGCGAGTCAGTGCTCTTCGAAATCCTTCAGGAAGCGTCGCATTCCGAGGCCGTTTGGGCCTCCAAAAGTGGGGCGAGAGTAAATGGTGTGGAATTTTCCCGACGTGCCCTGTTCCCAGAAAAATGCTCATAACTCCCTCACCGGAGGTCGGATCTTGACGATTTTTACGTCGTTGGAAAGCTTACTCGAGGAGCTTTCAAAACGGATCAGGACATTTCTGATTCCGAGGCCGTCTGGTGCCCCGAAAGGACACCGGAAGCCTTCGATCAATGTTTCTCGATCTCGATGGTCGGTCTTTCGAAATCGCGTGGTGCGGATAAAATGCGCGTAACTCCCTCGTTACATGTCGGATTGGGTAGATTTTTACTTCATTGGAAAGGCGAGTCAGTGCTCTTCGAAATCCTTCAGGAAGCGTCGCATTCCGAGGCCGTTTGGGCCTCCAAAAGTGGGACGAGAGTAAATGATGAGGACATTTCTGATTCTGAGGCCTTCTGGTGCCCTGAAAGGACACCGGAATCCTTCGATCCTCGTTTCTCGATCTCGGTGGTCGGTCTTTCGAAATCGCGTGGTGCGGATAAAACGCGCGTAACTCCCTCGTTACATGTCGGATTGGGTCGATTTTTACTTCATTGGAAAGGCGAGTCAGTGCTCTTCGAAATCCTTCAGGAAGCGTCGCATTCCGAGGCCGTTTGGGCCTCCAAAAGTGGGGCGAGAGTAAATGGTGTGGAATTTTCCCGACGTGCCCTGTTCCCAGAAAAATGCTCATAACTCCCTCACCGGAGGTCGGATCTTGACGATTTTTACGTCGTTGGAAAGCTTACTCGAGGAGCTTTCAAAACGGATCAGGACATTTCTGATTCCGAGGCCGTCTGGTGCCCCGAAAGGACACCGGAAGCCTTCGATCCTCGTTTCTCGATCTCGGTGGTCGGTCTTTCGAAATCGCGTGGTGCGGATAAAATGCGCGTAACTCCCTCGTTACATGTCGGATTGGGTAGATTTTTACTTCATTGGAAAGGCGAGTTAGTGCTCTTCGAAATCCTTCAGGAAGCGTCGCATTCCGAGGCCGTTTGGGCCTCCAAAAGTGGGACGAGAGTAAATGGTGCGGAATTTTCCCGACGTGCCCTGTTCCCAGAAAAATGCTCATAACTCCCTCACCGGAGGTCGGATCTGGACGATTTTTACGTCGTTGGAAAGCTTACTCGAGGAGCTTTCAAAACGGATCAGGACATTTCTGATTCTGAGGTCGTCTGGTGCCCCGAAAGGACACCGGAAGGCTTCGATCCTCGTTTCTCGATCTCGGTGGTCGGTCTTTCGAAATCGCGTGGTGCGGATAAAATGCGCGTAACTCCCTCGTTACATGTCGGATTGGGTAGATTTTTACTTCATTGGAAAGGCGAGTTAGTGCTCTTCGAAATCCTTCAGGAAGCGTCGCATTCCGAGGCCGTTTGGGCCTCCAAAAGTGGGACGAGAGTAAATGGTGCGGAATTTTCCCGACGTGCCCTGTTCCCAGAAAAATGCTCATAACTCCCTCACTGGAGGTCGGATCTGGACGATTTTTACGTCTTTGGAAAGCTTACTCGAGGAGCTTTCAAAACGGATCAGGACATTTCTGATTCCGAGGCCGTCTGGTGCCCTGAAAGGACACCGAAACCCTTCGATCCTCGTTTCTCGATCTCGGTGGTCGGTCTTTCAACATCGCGTGGTGCGGATAAAACGCGCGTAACTCCCTCGTTACATGTCGGATTGGGTCGATTTTTACTTCATTGGAAAGGCGAGTCAGTGCTCTTCGAAATCCTTCAGGAAGCGTCGCATTCTGAGGCCGTTTGGGCCTCCAAAAGTGGGGCGAGAGTAAATGGTGCGGAATTTTCCCGACGTGCCCTGTTCCCAGGAAAATGCTCATAACTCCCTCAACGGAGGTCGGATCTGGACGATTTTTACGTCGTTGGAAAGATTACTCGAGGAGCTTTCAAAACGGATCAGGACATTTCTGATTCTGAGGCCGTCTGGTGCCCTGAAAGGGCACCGGAAGCCTTCGATCCTCATTTCTCGATCTCGGTGGTCGGTCTTTCGAAATCACGTGGTGCGGATAAAACGCGCGTAACTCCCTCGTTACATGTCGGATTGGCTCGATTTTTACTTCATTGGAAAGGCGAGTCAGTGCTCTTCGAAATCCTTCAGGAAGCGTCGCATTCCGAGGCCGTTTGGGCCTCCAAAAGTGGGACGAGAGTAAATGGTGCGGAATTTTCCCGACGTGCCCTGTTCCCAGAAAAACGCTCATAACTCCCTCACCGGAGGTCGGATCTGGACGATTTTTACGTCGTTGGAAAGCTTACTCGAGGAGCTTTCAAAACGGATAAGGACATTTTAGATTCCGAGTCCGTCTGGTGCCCCGAAAGGACACCGGAAGCCTTCGATCCTCGTTTCTCAATCTCGGTGGTCGGTCTTTCGAAATCGCGTGGTGCGGATAAAACGCGCGTAACTCCCTCGTTACATGTCGGATTGGCTCGATTTTTACTTCATTGGAAAGGCGAGTCAGTGCTCTTCGAAATTCTTCAGGAAGCGTCGTATTCCGAGGCCGTTTGGGCCTCCAAAAGTGGGACGAGAGTAAATGGTGCGGAATTTTCCCGACGTGCCCTGTTCCCAGAAAAATGCTCATAACTCCCTCACCGGAGGTCGGATCTGGACGATTTTTACGTCGTTGGAAAGCTTACTCGAGGAGCTTTCAAAACGGATCAGGACATTTCTGATTCCGAGACCGTCTCATGCCCTCAAAGGACACCGGAAGCCTTCGATCCTCGTTTCTCGATCTCATTGGTCGGTCTTTCGAAATCGCGTGGTGCGGATAAAATGCGCGTAACTCCCTCGTTACATGTCGGATTGGGTCGATTTTTACTTCATTGGAAAGGCGAGTCAGTGCTCTTCGAAATCCTTTAGGAAGCGTCGCATTCCGAGGCCGTTTGGGCCTCCAAAAGTAGGGCGAGAGTAAATGGTGTGGAATTTTCCTTACGTGCCCTGTTCCCAGAAAAACGCTCATAACTCCCTCACCGGAGGTCGGATCTGGACAATTTTTACGTCGTTGGAAAGCTTACTCGAGGAGCTTTCAAAACGGATGAGGACATTTCTGATTCTGAGGCCGTCTGGTGCCCCGAAAGGACACCGGAAGCCTTCAATCCTCGTTTCTCGATCTCAGTGGTCGGTCTTTCGAAATCGCGTGGTGCGGATAAAACGCGCGTAACTCCCTCGTTACATGTCGGATTGGGTCGATTTTTACTTCATTGGAAAGGCGAGTCAGTGCTCTTCGAAATCCTTCAGGAAGCGTCGCATTCTGAGGCCGTTTGGGCCTCCAAAAGTGGGGCGAGAGTAAATGGTGCGGAATTTTCCCGACGTGCCCTGTTCCCAGGAAAATGCTCATAACTCCCTCAACGGAGGTCGGATCTGGACGATTTTTACGTCGTTGGAAAGATTACTCGAGGAGCTTTCAAAACGGATCAGGACATTTCTGATTCTGAGGCCGTCTGGTGCCCTGAAAGGGCACCGGAAGCCTTCGATCCTCATTTCTCGATCTCGGTGGTCGGTCTTTCGAAATCACGTGGTGCGGATAAAACGCGCGTAACTCCCTCGTTACATGTCGGATTGGCTCGATTTTTACTTCATTGGAAAGGCGAGTCAGTGCTCTTCGAAATCCTTCAGGAAGCGTCGCATTCCGAGGCCGTTTGGGCCTCCAAAAGTGGGACGAGAGTAAATGGTGCGGAATTTTCCCGACGTGCCCTGTTCCCAGAAAAACGCTCATAACTCCCTCACCGGAGGTCGGATCTGGACGATTTTTACGTCGTTGGAAAGCTTACTCGAGGAGCTTTCAAAACGGATAAGGACATTTTAGATTCCGAGTCCGTCTGGTGCCCCGAAAGGACACCGGAAGCCTTCGATCCTCGTTTCTCAATCTCGGTGGTCGGTCTTTCGAAATCGCGTGGTGCGGATAAAACGCGCGTAACTCCCTCGTTACATGTCGGATTGGCTCGATTTTTACTTCATTGGAAAGGCGAGTCAGTGCTCTTCGAAATCCTTCAGGAAGCGTCGCATTCCGAGCCCGTTTGGGCCTCCAAAAGTGGGACGAGAGTAAATGGTACGGAATTTTTCCGACGTGCCCTGTTCCCAGAAAAACGCTCATAACTCCCTCACCGGAGGTCGGATCTGGACAATTTTTATGTCGTTGGAAAGCTTACTCGAGGAGCTTTCAAAACGGATGAGGACATTTCTGATTCTGAGGCCTTCTGGTGCCCTGAAAGGACACCGGAAGCCTTCGATCCTCGTTTCTCGATCTCGGTGGTCGGTCTTTCGAAATCGCTTGGTGCGGATAAAACGCGCGTAACTCCCTCGTTACATGTCGGATTGGGTCGATTTTTACTTCATTGGAAAGGCGAGTCAGTGCTCTTCGAAATCCTTCAGGAAGCGTCGCATTCCGAGGCCGTTTGGGCCTCCAAAAGTGGGGCGAGAGTAAATGGTGTGGAATTTTCCCGACGTGCCCTGTTCCCAGAAAAATGCTCATAACTCCCTCACCGGAGGTCGGATCTGGACGATTTTTACGTCGTTGGAAAGCTTACTCGAGGAGCTTTCAAAACGGATCAGGACATTTCTGATTCCGAGGCCGTCTGGTGCCCCAAAAGGACACCGGAAGCCTTCAATCCTCGTTTCTCGATCTCGGTGGTCGGTCTTTCGAAATCGCGTGGTGCGGATAAAATGCGCGTAACTCCCTCGTTACATGTCGGATTGGGTAGATTTTTACTTCATTGGAAAGGCGAGTCAGTGCTCTTTGAAATCCTTCAGGAAGCGTCGCATTCCGAGGCCGTTTGGGCCTCCAAAAGTGGGACGAGAGTAAATGGTGCGGAATTTTCCCGACGTGCCCTGTTCCCAGAAAAATGCTCATAACTCCCTCACCGGAGGTCGGATCTGGACGATTTTTACGTCGTTGGAAAGCTTACTCGAGGAGCTTTCAAAACGGATCAGGACATTTCTGATTCCGAGGCCGTCTGGTACCCCGAAAGGACACTGGAAACCATCGATCCTCGTTTCTCGATCTCGGTGGTCGGTCTTTCAACATCGCGTGGTGCGGATAAAACGCGCGTAACTCCCTCGTTACATGTCGGATTGGGTCGATTTTTACTTCATTGGAAAGGCGAGTCAGTGCTCTTCGAAATCCTTCAGGAAGCGTCGCATTCTGAGGCCGTTTGGGCCTCCAAAAGTGGGGCGAGAGTAAATGGTGCGGAATTTTTCCGACGTGCCCTGTTCCCAGGAAAATGCTCATAACTCCCTCAACGGAGGTCGGATCTGGACGATTTTTACGTCGTTGGAAAGATTACTCGAGGAGCTTTCAAAACGGATCAGGACATTTCTGATTCTGAGGCCGTCTGGTGCCCTGAAAGGGCACCGGAAGCCTTCGATCCTCATTTCTCGATCTCGGTGGTCGGTCTTTCGAAATCACGTGGTGCGGATAAAACGCGCGTAACTCCCTCGTTACATGTCGGATTGGCTCGATTTTTACTTCATTGGAAAGGCGAGTCAGTGCTCTTCGAAATCCTTCAGGAAGCGTCGCATTCCGAGGCCGTTTGGGCCTCCAAAAGTGGGGCGAGAGTAAATGGTGTGGAATTTTCCCGACGTGCCCTGTTCCCAGAAAAATGCTCATAACTCCCTCACTGGAGGTCGGATCTGGACGATTTTTACGTCTTTGGAAAGCTTACTCGAGGAGCTTTCAAAACGGATCAGGACATTTCTGATTCCGAGGCCGTCTGGTGCCCTGAAAGGACACCGAAACCCTTCGATCCTCGTTTCTCGATCTCGGTGGTCGGTCTTTCAACATCGCGTGGTGCGGATAAAACGCGCGTAACTCCCTCGTTACATGTCGGATTGGGTCGATTTTTACTTCATTGGAAAGGCGAGTCAGTGCTCTTCGAAATCCTTCAGGAAGCGTCGCATTCCGAGGCCGTTTGGGCCTCCAAAAGTGGGGCGAGAGTAAATGGTGTGGAATTTTCCCGACGTGCCCTGTTCCCAGAAAAATGCTCATAACTCCCTCACCGGAGGTCGGATCTTGACGATTTTTACGTCGTTGGAAAGCTTACTCGAGGAGCTTTCAAAACGGATCAGGACATTTCTGATTCCGAGGCCGTCTGGTGCCCCGAAAGGACACCGGAAGCCTTCGATCCTCGTTTCTCGATCTCGGTGGTCGGTCTTTCGAAATCGCGTGGTGCGGATAAAATGCGCGTAACTCCCTCGTTACATGTCGGATTGGGTAGATTTTTACTTCATTGGAAAGGCGAGTTAGTGCTCTTCGAAATCCTTCAGGAAGCGTCGCATTCCGAGGCCGTTTGGGCCTCCAAAAGTGGGACGAGAGTAAATGGTGCGGAATTTTCCCGACGTGCCCTGTTCCCAGAAAAACGCTCATAACTCCCTCACCGGAGGTCGGATCTGGACGATTTTTACGTCGTTGGAAAGCTTACTCGAGGAGCTTTCAAAACGGATCAGGACATTTCTGATTCTGAGGTCGTCTGGTGCCCCGAAAGGACACCGGAAGGCTTCGATCCTCGTTTCTCGATCTCGGTGGTCGGTCTTTCGAAATCGCGTGGTGCGGATAAAACGTGCGTAACTCCCTCGTTACATGTCGGATTGGGTCGATTTTTACTTCATTGGAAAGGCGAGTCAGTGCTCTTTGAAATCCTTCAGGAAGCGTCGCATTCCGAGGCCGTTTGGGCCTCCAAAAGTGGGGCGAGAGTAAATGGTACGGAATTTTCCCGACGTGCCCTGTTCCCAGAAAAATGCTCATAACTCCCTCACTGGAGGTCGGATCTGGACGATTTTTACGTCTTTGGAAAGCTTACTCGAGGAGCTTTCAAAACGGATCAGGACATTTCTGATTCCGAGGCCGTCTGGTGCCCTGAAAGGACACCGAAACCCTTCGATCCTCGTTTCTCGATCTCGGTGGTCGGTCTTTCAACATCGCGTGGTGCGGATAAAACGCGCGTAACTCCCTCGTTACATGTCGGATTGGGTCGATTTTTACTTCATTGGAAAGGCGAGTCAGTGCTCTTCGAAATCCTTCAGGAAGCGTCGCATTCTGAGGCCGTTTGGGCCTCCAAAAGTGGGGCGAGAGTAAATGGTGCGGAATTTTCCCGACGTGCCCTGTTCCCAGGAAAATGCTCATAACTCCCTCAACGGAGGTCGGATCTGGACGATTTTTACGTCGTTGGAAAGATTACTCGAGGAGCTTTCAAAACGGATCAGGACATTTCTGATTCTGAGGCCGTCTGGTGCCCTGAAAGGGCACCGGAAGCCTTCGATCCTCATTTCTCGATCTCGGTGGTCGGTCTTTCGAAATCACGTGGTGCGGATAAAACGCGCGTAACTCCCTCGTTACATGTCGGATTGGCTCGATTTTTACTTCATTGGAAAGGCGAGTCAGTGCTCTTCGAAATCCTTCAGGAAGCGTCGCATTCCGAGGCCGTTTGGGCCTCCAAAAGTGGGACGAGAGTAAATGGTGCGGAATTTTCCCGACGTGCCCTGTTCCCAGAAAAACGCTCATAACTCCCTCACCGGAGGTCGGATCTGGACGATTTTTACGTCGTTGGAAAGCTTACTCGAGGAGCTTTCAAAACGGATAAGGACATTTTAGATTCCGAGTCCGTCTGGTGCCCCGAAAGGACACCGGAAGCCTTCGATCCTCGTTTCTCAATCTCGGTGGTCGGTCTTTCGAAATCGCGTGGTGCGGATAAAACGCGCGTAACTCCCTCGTTACATGTCGGATTGGCTCGATTTTTACTTCATTGGAAAGGCGAGTCAGTGCTCTTCGAAATTCTTCAGGAAGCGTCGTATTCCGAGGCCGTTTGGGCCTCCAAAAGTGGGACGAGAGTAAATGGTGCGGAATTTTCCCGACGTGCCCTGTTCCCAGAAAAATGCTCATAACTCCCTCACCGGAGGTCGGATCTGGACGATTTTTACGTCGTTGGAAAGCTTACTCGAGGAGCTTTCAAAACGGATCAGGACATTTCTGATTCCGAGACCGTCTCATGCCCTCAAAGGACACCGGAAGCCTTCGATCCTCGTTTCTCGATCTCATTGGTCGGTCTTTCGAAATCGCGTGGTGCGGATAAAATGCGCGTAACTCCCTCGTTACATGTCGGATTGGGTCGATTTTTACTTCATTGGAAAGGCGAGTCAGTGCTCTTCGAAATCCTTCAGGAAGCGTCGCATTCCGAGGCCGTTTGGGCCTCCAAAAGTAGGGCGAGAGTAAATGGTGTGGAATTTTCCTTACGTGCCCTGTTCCCAGAAAAACGCTCATAACTCCCTCACCGGAGGTCGGATCTGGACAATTTTTACGTCGTTGGAAAGCTTACTCGAGGAGCTTTCAAAACGGATGAGGACATTTCTGATTCTGAGGCCGTCTGGTGCCCCGAAAGGACACCGGAAGCCTTCAATCCTCGTTTCTCGATCTCAGTGGTCGGTCTTTCGAAATCGCGTGGTGCGGATAAAACGCGCGTAACTCCCTCGTTACATGTCGGATTGGGTCGATTTTTACTTCATTGGAAAGGCGAGTCAGTGCTCTTCGAAATCCTTCAGGAAGCGTCGCATTCTGAGGCCGTTTGGGCCTCCAAAAGTGGGGCGAGAGTAAATGGTGCGGAATTTTCCCGACGTGCCCTGTTCCCAGGAAAATGCTCATAACTCCCTCAACGGAGGTCGGATCTGGACGATTTTTACGTCGTTGGAAAGATTACTCGAGGAGCTTTCAAAACGGATCAGGACATTTCTGATTCTGAGGCCGTCTGGTGCCCTGAAAGGGCACCGGAAGCCTTCGATCCTCATTTCTCGATCTCGGTGGTCGGTCTTTCGAAATCACGTGGTGCGGATAAAACGCGCGTAACTCCCTCGTTACATGTCGGATTGGCTCGATTTTTACTTCATTGGAAAGGCGAGTCAGTGCTCTTCGAAATCCTTCAGGAAGCGTCGCATTCCGAGGCCGTTTGGGCCTCCAAAAGTGGGACGAGAGTAAATGGTGCGGAATTTTCCCGACGTGCCCTGTTCCCAGAAAAACGCTCATAACTCCCTCACCGGAGGTCGGATCTGGACGATTTTTACGTCGTTGGAAAGCTTACTCGAGGAGCTTTCAAAACGGATAAGGACATTTTAGATTCCGAGTCCGTCTGGTGCCCCGAAAGGACACCGGAAGCCTTCGATCCTCGTTTCTCAATCTCGGTGGTCGGTCTTTCGAAATCACGTGGTGCGGATAAAACGCGCGTAACTCCCTCGTTACATGTCGGATTGGCTCGATTTTTACTTCATTGGAAAGGCGAGTCAGTGCTCTTCGAAATCCTTCAGGAAGCGTCGCATTCCGAGCCCGTTTGGGCCTCCAAAAGTGGGACGAGAGTAAATGGTACGGAATTTTTCCGACGTGCCCTGTTCCCAGAAAAACGCTCATAACTCCCTCACCGGAGGTCGGATCTGGACAATTTTTATGTCGTTGGAAAGCTTACTCGAGGAGCTTTCAAAACGGATGAGGACATTTCTGATTCTGAGGCCTTCTGGTGCCCTGAAAGGACACCGGAAGCCTTCGATCCTCGTTTCTCGATCTCGGTGGTCGGTCTTTCGAAATCGCTTGGTGCGGATAAAACGCGCGTAACTCCCTCGTTACATGTCGGATTGGGTCGATTTTTACTTCATTGGAAAGGCGAGTCAGTGCTCTTCGAAATCCTTCAGGAAGCGTCGCATTCCGAGGCCGTTTGGGCCTCCAAAAGTGGGGCGAGAGTAAATGGTGTGGAATTTTCCCGACGTGCCCTGTTCCCAGAAAAATGCTCATAACTCCCTCACCGGAGGTCGGATCTGGACGATTTTTACGTCGTTGGAAAGCTTACTCGAGGAGCTTTCAAAACGGATCAGGACATTTCTGATTCCGAGGCCGTCTGGTGCCCCAAAAGGACACCGGAAGCCTTCAATCCTCGTTTCTCGATCTCGGTGGTCGGTCTTTCGAAATCGCGTGGTGCGGATAAAATGCGCGTAACTCCCTCGTTACATGTCGGATTGGGTAGATTTTTACTTCATTGGAAAGGCGAGTCAGTGCTCTTTGAAATCCTTCAGGAAGCGTCGCATTCCGAGGCCGTTTGGGCCTCCAAAAGTGGGACGAGAGTAAATGGTGCGGAATTTTCCCGACGTGCCCTGTTCCCAGAAAAATGCTCATAACTCCCTCACCGGAGGTCGGATCTGGACGATTTTTACGTCGTTGGAAAGCTTACTCGAGGAGCTTTCAAAATGGATGAGGACATTTCTGATTCTGAGGCCTTCTGGTGCCCTGAAAGGACACCGGAATCCTTCGATCCTCGTTTCTCGATCTCGGTGGTCGGTCTTTCGAAATCGCGTGGTGCGGATAAAACGCGCGTAACTCCCTCGTTACATGTCGGATTGGGTCGATTTTTACTTCATTGGAAAGGCGAGTCAGTGCTCTTCGAAATCCTTCAGGAAGCGTCGCATTCCGAGGCCGTTTGGGCCTCCAAAAGTGGGGCGAGAGTAAATGGTGTGGAATTTTCCCGACGTGCCCTGTTCCCAGAAAAATGCTCATAACTCCCTCACCGGAGGTCGGATCTTGACGATTTTTACGTCGTTGGAAAGCTTACTCGAGGAGCTTTCAAAACGGATCAGGACATTTCTGATTCCGAGGCCGTCTGGTGCCCCGAAAGGACACCGGAAGCCTTCGATCCTCGTTTCTCGATCTCGGTGGTCGGTCTTTCGAAATCGCGTGGTGCGGATAAAATGCGCGTAACTCCCTCGTTACATGTCGGATTGGGTAGATTTTTACTTCATTGGAAAGGCGAGTCAGTGCTCTTCGAAATCCTTCAGGAAGCGTCGCATTCCGAGGCCGTTTGGGCCTCCAAAAGTGGGACGAGAGTAAATGGTGCGGAATTTTTCCGACGTGCCCTGTTCCCAGAAAAACGCTCATAACTCCCTCACCGGAGGTCGGATCTGGACGATTTTTACGTCGTTGGAAAGCTTACTCGAGGAGCTTTCAAAACGGATGAGGACATTTCTGATTCTGAGGCCTTCTGGTGCCCTGAAAGGACACCGGAAGCCTTCGATCCTCGTTTCTCGATCTCGGTGGTCGGTCTTTCGAAATCGCTTGGTGCGGATAAAACGCGCGTAACTCCCTCGTTACATGTCGGATTGGGTCGATTTTTACTTCATTGGAAAGGCGAGTCAGTGCTCTTCGAAATCCTTCAGGAAGCGTCGCATTCCGAGGCCGTTTGGGCCTCCAAAAGTGGGGCGAGAGTAAATGGTGTGGAATTTTCCCGACGTGCCCTGTTCCCAGAAAAATGCTCATAACTCCCTCACCGGAGGTCGGATCTTGACGATTTTTACGTCGTTGGAAAGCTTACTCGAGGAGCTTTCAAAACGGATCAGGACATTTCTGATTCCGAGGCCGTCTGGTGCCCCGAAAGGACACCGGAAGCCTTCGATCCTCGTTTCTCGATCTCGGTGGTCGGTCTTTCGAAATCGCGTGGTGCGGATAAAATGCGCGTAACTCCCTCGTTACATGTCGGATTGGATAGATTTTTACTTCATTGGAAAGGCGAGTCAGTGCTCTTCGAAATCCTTCAGGAAGCGTCGCATTCCGAGGCCGTTTGGGCCTCCAAAAGTGGGACGAGAGTAAATGATGAGGACATTTCTGATTCTGAGGCCTTCTGGTGCCGTGAAAGGACACCGGAATCCTTCGATCCTCGTTTCTCGATCTCGGTGGTCGGTCTTTCGAAATCGCGTGGTGCGGATAAAACGCGCGTAACTCCCTCGTTACATGTCGGATTGGGTCGATTTTTACTTCATTGGAAAGGCGAGTCAGTGCTCTTCGAAATCCTTCAGGAAGCGTCGCATTCCGAGGCCGTTTGGGCCTCCAAAAGTGGGGCGAGAGTAAATGGTGTGGAATTTTCCCGACGTGCCCTGTTCCCAGAAAAATGCTCATAACTCCCTCACCGGAGGTCGGATCTTGACGATTTTTACGTCGTTGGAAAGCTTACTCGAGGAGCTTTCAAAACGGATCAGGACATTTCTGATTCCGAGGCCGTCTGGTGCCCCGAAAGGACACCGGAAGCCTTCGATCCTCGTTTCTCGATCTCGGTGGTCGGTCTTTCGAAATCGCGTGGTGCAGATAAAATGCGCGTAACTCCCTCGTTACATGTCGGATTGGGTAGATTTTTACTTCATTGGAAAGGCGAGTTAGTGCTCTTCGAAATCCTTCAGGAAGCGTCGCATTCCGAGGCCGTTTGGGCCTCCAAAAGTGGGACGAGAGTAAATGGTGCGGAATTTTCCCGACGTGCCCTGTTCCCAGAAAAACGCTCATAACTCCCTCACCGGAGGTCGGATCTGGACGATTTTTACGTCGTTGGAAAGCTTACTCGAGGAGCTTTCAAAACGGATCAGGACATTTCTGATTCTGAGGTCGTCTGGTGCCCCGAAAGGACACCGGAAGGCTTCGATCCTCGTTTCTCGATCTCGGTGGTCGGTCTTTCGAAATCGCGTGGTGCGGATAAAACGTGCGTAACTCCCTCGTTACATGTCGGATTGGGTCGATTTTTACTTCATTGGAAAGGCGAGTCAGTGCTCTTTGAAATCCTTCAGGAAGCGTCGCATTCCGAGGCCGTTTGGGCCTCCAAAAGTGGGGCGAGAGTAAATGGTACGGAATTTTCCCGACGTGCCCTGTTCCCAGAAAAATGCTCATAACTCCCTCACCGGAGGTCGGATCTGGACAATTTTTATGTCGTTGGAAAGCTTACTCGAGGAGCTTTCAAAACGGATGAGGACATTTCTGATTCTGAGGCCTTCTGGTGCCCTGAAAGGACACCGGAAGCCTTCGATCCTCGTTTCTCGATCTCGGTGGTCGGTCTTTCGAAATCGCTTGGTGCGGATAAAACGCGCGTAACTCCCTCGTTACATGTCGGATTGGGTCGATTTTTACTTCATTGGAAAGGCGAGTCAGTGCTCTTCGAAATCCTTCAGGAAGCGTCGCATTCCGAGGCCGTTTGGGCCTCCAAAAGTGGGGCGAGAGTAAATGGTGTGGAATTTTCCCGACGTGCCCTGTTCCCAGAAAAATGCTCATAACTCCCTCACCGGAGGTCGGATCTTGACGATTTTTACGTCGTTGGAAAGCTTACTCGAGGAGCTTTCAAAACGGATCAGGACATTTCTGATTCCGAGGCCGTCTGGTGCCCCGAAAGGACACCGGAAGCCTTCGATCAATGTTTCTCGATCTCGATGGTCGGTCTTTCGAAATCGCGTGGTGCGGATAAAATGCGCGTAACTCCCTCGTTACATGTCGGATTGGGTAGATTTTTACTTCATTGGAAAGGCGAGTCAGTGCTCTTCGAAATCCTTCAGGAAGCGTCGCATTCCGAGGCCGTTTGGGCCTCCAAAAGTGGGACGAGAGTAAATGATGAGGACATTTCTGATTCTGAGGCCTTCTGGTGCCCTGAAAGGACACCGGAATCCTTCGATCCTCGTTTCTCGATCTCGGTGGTCGGTCTTTCGAAATCGCGTGGTGCGGATAAAACGCGCGTAACTCCCTCGTTACATGTCGGATTGGGTCGATTTTTACTTCATTGGAAAGGCGAGTCAGTGCTCTTCGAAATCCTTCAGGAAGCGTCGCATTCCGAGGCCGTTTGGGCCTCCAAAAGTGGGGCGAGAGTAAATGGTGTGGAATTTTCCCGACGTGCCCTGTTCCCAGAAAAATGCTCATAACTCCCTCACCGGAGGTCGGATCTTGACGATTTTTACGTCGTTGGAAAGCTTACTCGAGGAGCTTTCAAAACGGATCAGGACATTTCTGATTCCGAGGCCGTCTGGTGCCCCGAAAGGACACCGGAAGCCTTCGATCCTCGTTTCTCGATCTCGGTGGTCGGTCTTTCGAAATCGCGTGGTGCGGATAAAATGCGCGTAACTCCCTCGTTACATGTCGGATTGGGTAGATTTTTACTTCATTGGAAAGGCGAGTTAGTGCTCTTCGAAATCCTTCAGGAAGCGTCGCATTCCGAGGCCGTTTGGGCCTCCAAAAGTGGGACGAGAGTAAATGGTGCGGAATTTTCCCGACGTGCCCTGTTCCCAGAAAAACGCTCATAACTCCCTCACCGGAGGTCGGATCTGGACGATTTTTACGTCGTTGGAAAGCTTACTCGAGGAGCTTTCAAAACGGATCAGGACATTTCTGATTCTGAGGTCGTCTGGTGCCCCGAAAGGACACCGGAAGGCTTCGATCCTCGTTTCTCGATCTCGGTGGTCGGTCTTTCGAAATCGCGTGGTGCGGATAAAACGTGCGTAACTCCCTCGTTACATGTCGGATTGGGTCGATTTTTACTTCATTGGAAAGGCGAGTCAGTGCTCTTTGAAATCCTTCAGGAAGCGTCGCATTCCGAGGCCGTTTGGGCCTCCAAAAGTGGGGCGAGAGTAAATGGTACGGAATTTTCCCGACGTGCCCTGTTCCCAGAAAAATGCTCATAACTCCCTCACTGGAGGTCGGATCTGGACGATTTTTACGTCTTTGGAAAGCTTACTCGAGGAGCTTTCAAAACGGATCAGGACATTTCTGATTCCGAGGCCGTCTGGTGCCCTGAAAGGACACCGAAACCCTTCGATCCTCGTTTCTCGATCTCGGTGGTCGGTCTTTCAACATCGCGTGGTGCGGATAAAACGCGCGTAACTCCCTCGTTACATGTCGGATTGGGTCGATTTTTACTTCATTGGAAAGGCGAGTCAGTGCTCTTCGAAATCCTTCAGGAAGCGTCGCATTCTGAGGCCGTTTGGGCCTCCAAAAGTGGGGCGAGAGTAAATGGTGCGGAATTTTCCCGACGTGCCCTGTTCCCAGGAAAATGCTCATAACTCCCTCAACGGAGGTCGGATCTGGACGATTTTTACGTCGTTGGAAAGATTACTCGAGGAGCTTTCAAAACGGATCAGGACATTTCTGATTCTGAGGCCGTCTGGTGCCCTGAAAGGGCACCGGAAGCCTTCGATCCTCATTTCTCGATCTCGGTGGTCGGTCTTTCGAAATCACGTGGTGCGGATAAAACGCGCGTAACTCCCTCGTTACATGTCGGATTGGCTCGATTTTTACTTCATTGGAAAGGCGAGTCAGTGCTCTTCGAAATCCTTCAGGAAGCGTCGCATTCCGAGGCCGTTTGGGCCTCCAAAAGTGGGACGAGAGTAAATGGTGCGGAATTTTCCCGACGTGCCCTGTTCCCAGAAAAACGCTCATAACTCCCTCACCGGAGGTCGGATCTGGACGATTTTTACGTCGTTGGAAAGCTTACTCGAGGAGCTTTCAAAACGGATAAGGACATTTTAGATTCCGAGTCCGTCTGGTGCCCCGAAAGGACACCGGAAGCCTTCGATCCTCGTTTCTCAATCTCGGTGGTCGGTCTTTCGAAATCGCGTGGTGCGGATAAAACGCGCGTAACTCCCTCGTTACATGTCGGATTGGCTCGATTTTTACTTCATTGGAAAGGCGAGTCAGTGCTCTTCGAAATTCTTCAGGAAGCGTCGTATTCCGAGGCCGTTTGGGCCTCCAAAAGTGGGACGAGAGTAAATGGTGCGGAATTTTCCCGACGTGCCCTGTTCCCAGAAAAATGCTCATAACTCCCTCACCGGAGGTCGGATCTGGACGATTTTTACGTCGTTGGAAAGCTTACTCGAGGAGCTTTCAAAACGGATCAGGACATTTCTGATTCCGAGACCGTCTCATGCCCTCAAAGGACACCGGAAGCCTTCGATCCTCGTTTCTCGATCTCATTGGTCGGTCTTTCGAAATCGCGTGGTGCGGATAAAATGCGCGTAACTCCCTCGTTACATGTCGGATTGGGTCGATTTTTACTTCATTGGAAAGGCGAGTCAGTGCTCTTCGAAATCCTTCAGGAAGCGTCGCATTCCGAGGCCGTTTGGGCCTCCAAAAGTAGGGCGAGAGTAAATGGTGTGGAATTTTCCTTACGTGCCCTGTTCCCAGAAAAACGCTCATAACTCCCTCACCGGAGGTCGGATCTGGACAATTTTTACGTCGTTGGAAAGCTTACTCGAGGAGCTTTCAAAACGGATGAGGACATTTCTGATTCTGAGGCCGTCTGGTGCCCCGAAAGGACACCGGAAGCCTTCAATCCTCGTTTCTCGATCTCAGTGGTCGGTCTTTCGAAATCGCGTGGTGCGGATAAAACGCGCGTAACTCCCTCGTTACATGTCGGATTGGGTCGATTTTTACTTCATTGGAAAGGCGAGTCAGTGCTCTTCGAAATCCTTCAGGAAGCGTCGCATTCTGAGGCCGTTTGGGCCTCCAAAAGTGGGGCGAGAGTAAATGGTGCGGAATTTTCCCGACGTGCCCTGTTCCCAGGAAAATGCTCATAACTCCCTCAACGGAGGTCGGATCTGGACGATTTTTACGTCGTTGGAAAGATTACTCGAGGAGCTTTCAAAACGGATCAGGACATTTCTGATTCTGAGGCCGTCTGGTGCCCTGAAAGGGCACCGGAAGCCTTCGATCCTCATTTCTCGATCTCGGTGGTCGGTCTTTCGAAATCACGTGGTGCGGATAAAACGCGCGTAACTCCCTCGTTACATGTCGGATTGGCTCGATTTTTACTTCATTGGAAAGGCGAGTCAGTGCTCTTCGAAATCCTTCAGGAAGCGTCGCATTCCGAGGCCGTTTGGGCCTCCAAAAGTGGGACGAGAGTAAATGGTGCGGAATTTTCCCGACGTGCCCTGTTCCCAGAAAAACGCTCATAACTCCCTCACCGGAGGTCGGATCTGGACGATTTTTACGTCGTTGGAAAGCTTACTCGAGGAGCTTTCAAAACGGATAAGGACATTTTAGATTCCGAGTCCGTCTGGTGCCCCGAAAGGACACCGGAAGCCTTCGATCCTCATTTCTCAATCTCGGTGGTCGGTCTTTCGAAATCACGTGGTGCGGATAAAACGCGCGTAACTCCCTCGTTACATGTCGGATTGGCTCGATTTTTACTTCATTGGAAAGGCGAGTCAGTGCTCTTCGAAATCCTTCAGGAAGCGTCGCATTCCGAGCCCGTTTGGGCCTCCAAAAGTGGGACGAGAGTAAATGGTACGGAATTTTTCCGACGTGCCCTGTTCCCAGAAAAACGCTCATAACTCCCTCACCGGAGGTCGGATCTGGACAATTTTTATGTCGTTGGAAAGCTTACTCGAGGAGCTTTCAAAACGGATGAGGACATTTCTGATTCTGAGGCCTTCTGGTGCCCTGAAAGGACACCGGAAGCCTTCGATCCTCGTTTCTCGATCTCGGTGGTCGGTCTTTCGAAATCGCTTGGTGCGGATAAAACGCGCGTAACTCCCTCGTTACATGTCGGATTGGGTCGATTTTTACTTCATTGGAAAGGCGAGTCAGTGCTCTTCGAAATCCTTCAGGAAGCGTCGCATTCCGAGGCCGTTTGGGCCTCCAAAAGTGGGGCGAGAGTAAATGGTGTGGAATTTTCCCGACGTGCCCTGTTCCCAGAAAAATGCTCATAACTCCCTCACCGGAGGTCGGATCTGGACGATTTTTACGTCGTTGGAAAGCTTACTCGAGGAGCTTTCAAAACGGATCAGGACATTTCTGATTCCGAGGCCGTCTGGTGCCCCAAAAGGACACCGGAAGCCTTCAATCCTCGTTTCTCGATCTCGGTGGTCGGTCTTTCGAAATCGCGTGGTGCGGATAAAATGCGCGTAACTCCCTCGTTACATGTCGGATTGGGTAGATTTTTACTTCATTGGAAAGGCGAGTCAGTGCTCTTTGAAATCCTTCAGGAAGCGTCGCATTCCGAGGCCGTTTGGGCCTCCAAAAGTGGGACGAGAGTAAATGGTGCGGAATTTTCCCGACGTGCCCTGTTCCCAGAAAAATGCTCATAACTCCCTCACCGGAGGTCGGATCTGGACGATTTTTACGTCGTTGGAAAGCTTACTCGAGGAGCTTTCAAAATGGATGAGGACATTTCTGATTCTGAGGCCTTCTGGTGCCCTGAAAGGACACCGGAATCCTTCGATCCTCGTTTCTCGATCTCGGTGGTCGGTCTTTCGAAATCGCGTGGTGCGGATAAAACGCGCGTAACTCCCTCGTTACATGTCGGATTGGGTCGATTTTTACTTCATTGGAAAGGCGAGTCAGTGCTCTTCGAAATCCTTCAGGAAGCGTCGCATTCCGAGGCCGTTTGGGCCTCCAAAAGTGGGGCGAGAGTAAATGGTGTGGAATTTTCCCGACGTGCCCTGTTCCCAGAAAAATGCTCATAACTCCCTCACCGGAGGTCGGATCTTGACGATTTTTACGTCGTTGGAAAGCTTACTCGAGGAGCTTTCAAAACGGATCAGGACATTTCTGATTCCGAGGCCGTCTGGTGCCCCGAAAGGACACCGGAAGCCTTCGATCCTCGTTTCTCGATCTCGGTGGTCGGTCTTTCGAAATCGCGTGGTGCGGATAAAATGCGCGTAACTCCCTCGTTACATGTCGGATTGGGTAGATTTTTACTTCATTGGAAAGACGAGTCAGTGCTCTTCGAAATCCTTCAGGAAGCGTCGCATTCCGAGGCCGTTTGGGCCTCCAAAAGTGGGACGAGAGTAAATGGTGCGGAATTTTTCCGACGTGCCCTGTTCCCAGAAAAACGCTCATAACTCCCTCACCGGAGGTCGGATCTGGACGATTTTTACGTCGTTGGAAAGCTTACTCGAGGAGCTTTCAAAACGGATGAGGACATTTCTGATTCTGAGGCCTTCTGGTGCCCTGAAAGGACACCGGAAGCCTTCGATCCTCGTTTCTCGATCTCGGTGGTCGGTCTTTCGAAATCGCTTGGTGCGGATAAAACGCGCGTAACTCCCTCGTTACATGTCGGATTGGGTCGATTTTTACTTCATTGGAAAGGCGAGTCAGTGCTCTTCGAAATCCTTCAGGAAGCGTCGCATTCCGAGGCCGTTTGGGCCTCCAAAAGTGGGGCGAGAGTAAATGGTGTGGAATTTTCCCGACGTGCCCTGTTCCCAGAAAAATGCTCATAACTCCCTCACCGGAGGTCGGATCTTGACGATTTTTACGTCGTTGGAAAGCTTACTCGAGGAGCTTTCAAAACGGATCAGGACATTTCTGATTCCGAGGCCGTCTGGTGCCCCGAAAGGACACCGGAAGCCTTCGATCCTCGTTTCTCGATCTCGGTGGTCGGTCTTTCGAAATCGCGTGGTGCGGATAAAATGCGCGTAACTCCCTCGTTACATGTCGGATTGGATAGATTTTTACTTCATTGGAAAGGCGAGTCAGTGCTCTTCGAAATCCTTCAGGAAGCGTCGCATTCCGAGGCCGTTTGGGCCTCCAAAAGTGGGACGAGAGTAAATGATGAGGACATTTCTGATTCTGAGGCCTTCTGGTGCCGTGAAAGGACACCGGAATCCTTCGATCCTCGTTTCTCGATCTCGGTGGTCGGTCTTTCGAAATCGCGTGGTGCGGATAAAACGCGCGTAACTCCCTCGTTACATGTCGGATTGGGTCGATTTTTACTTCATTGGAAAGGCGAGTCAGTGCTCTTCGAAATCCTTCAGGAAGCGTCGCATTCCGAGGCCGTTTGGGCCTCCAAAAGTGGGGCGAGAGTAAATGGTGTGGAATTTTCCCGACGTGCCCTGTTCCCAGAAAAATGCTCATAACTCCCTCACCGGAGGTCGGATCTTGACGATTTTTACGTCGTTGGAAAGCTTACTCGAGGAGCTTTCAAAACGGATCAGGACATTTCTGATTCCGAGGCCGTCTGGTGCCCCGAAAGGACACCGGAAGCCTTCGATCCTCGTTTCTCGATCTCGGTGGTCGGTCTTTCGAAATCGCGTGGTGCAGATAAAATGCGCGTAACTCCCTCGTTACATGTCGGATTGGGTAGATTTTTACTTCATTGGAAAGGCGAGTTAGTGCTCTTCGAAATCCTTCAGGAAGCGTCGCATTCCGAGGCCGTTTGGGCCTCCAAAAGTGGGACGAGAGTAAATGGTGCGGAATTTTCCCGACGTGCCCTGTTCCCAGAAAAACGCTCATAACTCCCTCACCGGAGGTCGGATCTGGACGATTTTTACGTCGTTGGAAAGCTTACTCGAGGAGCTTTCA
This sequence comes from Magnolia kwangsiensis, assembly GCA_037074715.1. Classification (NCBI taxonomy): domain Eukaryota; kingdom Viridiplantae; phylum Streptophyta; class Magnoliopsida; order Magnoliales; family Magnoliaceae; genus Magnolia; species Magnolia kwangsiensis. The sequence continues at coordinate 1,287,134 of CM073583.1, forward strand.
AAACGGATAAGGACATTTTAGATTCCGAGTCCGTCTGGTGCCCCGAAAGGACACCGGAAGCCTTCGATCCTCGTTTCTCAATCTCGGTGGTCGGTCTTTCGAAATCGCGTGGTGCGGATAAAACGCGCGTAACTCCCTCGTTACATGTCGGATTGGCTCGATTTTTACTTCATTGGAAAGGCGAGTCAGTGCTCTTCGAAATTCTTCAGGAAGCGTCGTATTCCGAGGCCGTTTGGGCCTCCAAAAGTGGGACGAGAGTAAATGGTGCGGAATTTTCCCGACGTGCCCTGTTCCCAGAAAAATGCTCATAACTCCCTCACCGGAGGTCGGATCTGGACGATTTTTACGTCGTTGGAAAGCTTACTCGAGGAGCTTTCAAAACGGATCAGGACATTTCTGATTCCGAGACCGTCTCATGCCCTCAAAGGACACCGGAAGCCTTCGATCCTCGTTTCTCGATCTCATTGGTCGGTCTTTCGAAATCGCGTGGTGCGGATAAAATGCGCGTAACTCCCTCGTTACATGTCGGATTGGGTCGATTTTTACTTCATTGGAAAGGCGAGTCAGTGCTCTTCGAAATCCTTCAGGAAGCGTCGCATTCCGAGGCCGTTTGGGCCTCCAAAAGTAGGGCGAGAGTAAATGGTGTGGAATTTTCCTTACGTGCCCTGTTCCCAGAAAAACGCTCATAACTCCCTCACCGGAGGTCGGATCTGGACAATTTTTACGTCGTTGGAAAGCTTACTCGAGGAGCTTTCAAAACGGATGAGGACATTTCTGATTCTGAGGCCGTCTGGTGCCCCGAAAGGACACCGGAAGCCTTCAATCCTCGTTTCTCGATCTCAGTGGTCGGTCTTTCGAAATCGCGTGGTGCGGATAAAACGCGCGTAACTCCCTCGTTACATGTCGGATTGGGTCGATTTTTACTTCATTGGAAAGGCGAGTCAGTGCTCTTCGAAATCCTTCAGGAAGCGTCGCATTCTGAGGCCGTTTGGGCCTCCAAAAGTGGGGCGAGAGTAAATGGTGCGGAATTTTCCCGACGTGCCCTGTTCCCAGGAAAATGCTCATAACTCCCTCAACGGAGGTCGGATCTGGACGATTTTTACGTCGTTGGAAAGATTACTCGAGGAGCTTTCAAAACGGATCAGGACATTTCTGATTCTGAGGCCGTCTGGTGCCCTGAAAGGGCACCGGAAGCCTTCGATTCTCATTTCTCGATCTCGGTGGTCGGTCTTTCGAAATCACGTGGTGCGGATAAAACGCGCGTAACTCCCTCGTTACATGTCGGATTGGCTCGATTTTTACTTCATTGGAAAGGCGAGTCAGTGCTCTTCGAAATCCTTCAGGAAGCGTCGCATTCCGAGGCCGTTTGGGCCTCCAAAAGTGGGACGAGAGTAAATGGTGCGGAATTTTCCCGACGTGCCCTGTTCCCAGAAAAACGCTCATAACTCCCTCACCGGAGGTCGGATCTGGACGATTTTTACGTCGTTGGAAAGCTTACTCGAGGAGCTTTCAAAACGGATAAGGACATTTTAGATTCCGAGTCCGTCTGGTGCCCCGAAAGGACACCGGAAGCCTTCGATCCTCGTTTCTCAATCTCGGTGGTCGGTCTTTCGAAATCGCGTGGTGCGGATAAAACGCGCGTAACTCCCTCGTTACATGTCGGATTGGCTCGATTTTTACTTCATTGGAAAGGCGAGTCAGTGCTCTTCGAAATCCTTCAGGAAGCGTCGCATTCCGAGGCCGTTTGGGCCTCCAAAAGTGGGGCGAGAGTAAATGGTGTGGAATTTTGCCGACGTGCCCTGTTCCCAGAAAAATGCTCATAACTCCCTCACCGGAGGTCGGATCTGGACGATTTTTACGTCGTTGGAAAGCTTACTCGAGGAGCTTTCAAAACGGATCAGGACATTTCTGATTCCGAGACCGTCTCATGCCCTGAAAGGACACCGGAAGCCTTCGATCCTCGTTTCTCGATCTCATTGGTCGGTCTTTCGAAATCGCGTGGTGCGGATAAAATGCGCGTAACTCCCTCGTTACATGTCGGATTGGGTCGATTTTTACTTCATTGGAAAGGCGAGTCAGTGCTCTTCGAAATCCTTCAGGAAGCGTCGCATTCCGAGGCCGTTTGGGCCTCCAAAAGTAGGGCGAGAGTAAATGGTGTGGAATTTTCCTTACGTGCCCTGTTCCCAGAAAAACGCTCATAACTCCCTCACCGGAGGTCGGATCTGGACAATTTTTACGTCGTTGGAAAGCTTACTCGAGGAGCTTTCAAAACGGATGAGGACATTTCTGATTCTGAGGCCGTCTGGTGCCCCGAAAGGACACCGGAAGCCTTCAATCCTCGTTTCTCGATCTCAGTGGTCGGTCTTTCGAAATCGCGTGGTGCGGATAAAACGTGCGTAACTCCCTCGTTACATGTCGGATTGGGTCGATTTTTACTTCATTGGAAAGGCGAGTCAGTGCTCTTCGAAATCCTTCAGGAAGCGTCGCATTCCGAGGCCGTTTGGGCCTCCAAAAGTGGGGCGAGAGTAAATGGTGTGGAATTTTCCCGACGTGCCCTGTTCCCAGAAAAATGCTCATAACTCCCTCACCGGAGGTCGGATCTGGACGATTTTTACGTCGTTGGAAAGCTTACTCGAGGAGCTTTCAAAACGGATCAGGACATTTCTGATTCCGAGGCCGTCTGGTGCCCCGAAAGGACACCGGAAGCCTTCGATCCTCGTTTCTCGATCTCGGTGGTCGGTCTTTCGAAATCGCGTGGTGCGGATAAAATGCGCGTAACTCCCTCGTTACATGTCGGATTGGGTAGATTTTTACTTCATTGGAAAGGCGAGTCAGTGCTCTTCGAAATCCTTCAGGAAGCGTCGCATTCCGAGGCCGTTTGGGCCTCCAAAAGTGGGACGAGAGTAAATGGTACGGAATTTTTCCGACGTGCCCTGTTCCCAGAAAAACGCTCATAACTCCCTCACCGGAGGTCGGATCTGGACGATTTTTACGTCGTTGGAAAGCTTACTCGAGGAGCTTTCAAAACGGATGAGGACATTTCTGATTCTGAGGCCTTCTGGTGCCCTGAAAGGACACCGGAAGCCTTCGATCCTCGTTTCTCGATCTCGGTGGTCGGTCTTTCGAAATCGCTTGGTGCGGATAAAACGCGCGTAACTCCCTCGTTACATGTCGGATTGGGTCGATTTTTACTTCATTGGAAAGGCGAGTCAGTGCTCTTCGAAATCCTTCAGGAAGCGTCGCATTCCGAGGCCGTTTGGGCCTCCAAAAGTGGGGCGAGAGTAAATGGTGTGGAATTTTCCCGACGTGCCCTGTTCCCAGAAAAATGCTCATAACTCCCTCACCGGAGGTCGGATCTTGACGATTTTTACGTCGTTGGAAAGCTTACTCGAGGAGCTTTCAAAACGGATCAGGACATTTCTGATTCCGAGGCCGTCTGGTGCCCCGAAAGGACACCGGAAGCCTTCGATCCTCGTTTCTCGATCTCGGTGGTCGGTCTTTCGAAATCGCGTGGTGCGGATAAAATGCGCGTAACTCCCTCGTTACATGTCGGATTGGGTAGATTTTTACTTCATTGGAAAGGCGAGTCAGTGCTCTTCGAAATCCTTCAGGAAGCGTCGCATTCCGAGGCCGTTTGGGCCTCCAAAAGTGGGACGAGAGTAAATGATGAGGACATTTCTGATTCTGAGGCCTTCTGGTGCCCTGAAAGGACACCGGAATCCTTCGATCCTCGTTTCTCGATCTCGGTGGTCGGTCTTTCGAAATCGCGTGGTGCGGATAAAACGCGCGTAACTCCCTCGTTACATGTCGGATTGGGTCGATTTTTACTTCATTGGAAAGGCGAGTCAGTGCTCTTCGAAATCCTTCAGGAAGCGTCGCATTCCGAGGCCGTTTGGGCCTCCAAAAGTGGGGCGAGAGAAAATGGTGTGGAATTTTCCCGACGTGCCCTGTTCCCAGAAAAATGCTCATAACTCCCTCACCGGAGGTCGGATCTTGACGATTTTTACGTCGTTGGAAAGCTTACTCGAGGAGCTTTCAAAACGGATCAGGACATTTCTGATTCCGAGGCCGTCTGGTGCCCCGAAAGGACACCGGAAGCCTTCGATCCTCGTTTCTCGATCTCGGTGGTCGGTCTTTCGAAATCGCGTGGTGCGGATAAAATGCGCGTAACTCCCTCGTTACATGTCGGATTGGGTAGATTTTTACTTCATTGGAAAGGCGAGTTAGTGCTCTTCGAAATCCTTCAGGAAGCGTCGCATTCCGAGGCCGTTTGGGCCTCCAAAAGTGGGACGAGAGTAAATGGTGCGGAATTTTCCCGACGTGCCCTGTTCCCAGAAAAACGCTCATAACTCCCTCACCGGAGGTCGGATCTGGACGATTTTTACGTCGTTGGAAAGCTTACTCGAGGAGCTTTCAAAACGGATAAGGACATTTTAGATTCCGAGTCCGTCTGGTGCCCCGAAAGGACACCGGAAGCCTTCGATCCTCGTTTCTCGATCTCGGTGGTCGGTCTTTCGAAATCGCGTGGTGCGGATAAAACGCGCGTAACTCCCTCGTTACATGTCGGATTGGCTCGATTTTTACTTCATTGGAAAGGCGAGTCAGTGCTCTTCGAAATTCTTCAGGAAGCGTCGTATTCCGAGGCCGTTTGGGCCTCCAAAAGTGGGACGAGAGTAAATGGTGCGGAATTTTCCCGACGTGCCCTGTTCCCAGAAAAATGCTCATAACTCCCTCACCGGAGGTCGGATCTGGACGATTTTTACGTCGTTGGAAAGCTTACTCGAGGAGCTTTCAAAACGGATCAGGACATTTCTGATTCCGAGACCGTCTCATGCCCTGAAAGGACACCGGAAGCCTTCGATCCTCGTTTCTCGATCTCATTGGTCGGTCTTTCGAAATCGCGTGGTGCGGATAAAATGCGCGTAACTCCCTCGTTACATGTCGGATTGGGTCGATTTTTACTTCATTGGAAAGGCGAGTCAGTGCTCTTCGAAATCCTTCAGGAAGCGTCGCATTCCGAGGCCGTTTGGGCCTCCAAAAGTAGGGCGAGAGTAAATGGTGTGGAATTTTCCTTACGTGCCCTGTTCCCAGAAAAACGCTCATAACTCCCTCACCGGAGGTCGGATCTGGACAATTTTTACGTCGTTGGAAAGCTTACTCGAGGATCTTTCAAAACGGATGAGGACATTTCTGATTCTGAGGCCGTCTGGTGCCCCGAAAGGACACCGGAAGCCTTCAATCCTCGTTTCTCGATCTCGGTGGTCGGTCTTTCGAAATCGCGTGGTGCGGATAAAACGTGCGTAACTCCCTCGTTACATGTCGGATTGGGTCGATTTTTACTTCATTGGAAAGGCGAGTCAGTGCTCTTCGAAATCCTTCAGGAAGCGTCACATTCCGAGGCCGTTTGGGCCTCCAAAAGTGGGGCGAGAGTAAATGGTGCGGAATTTTCCTGACGTGCCCTGTTCCCAGAAAAACGCTCATAACTCCCTCACCGGAGGTCGGATCTGGACGATTTTTACGTCGTTGGAAAGCTTACTCGAGGAGCTTTCAAAACGGATCAGGACATTTCTGATTCTGAGGCTGTCTGGTGCCCCGAAAGGACACCGGAAACCTTCGATCCTCATTTCTCGATCTCGGTGGTCGGTCTTTCGAAATCGCGTGGTGCGGATAAAATGCGCGTAACTCCCTCGTTACATGTCGGATTGGGTCGATTTTTACTTCATTGGAAAGGCGAGTCAGTGCTCTTCGAAATCCTTCAGGAAGCGTCGCATTCCGAGGCCGTTTGGGCCTCCAAAAGTGGGACGAGAGTAAATGGTACAGAATTTTTCCGACGTGCCCTGTTCCCAGAAAAACGCTCATAACTCCCTCACCGGAGGTCGGATCTGGACGATTTTTACGTCGTTGGAAAGCTTACTCGAGGAGCTTTCAAAACGGATGAGGACATTTCTGATTCTGAGGCCTTCTGGTGCCCTGAAAGGACACCGGAAGCCTTCGATCCTCGTTTCTCGATCTCGGTGGTCGGTCTTTCGAAATCGCTTGGTGCGGATAAAATGCGCGTAACTCCCTCGTTACATGTCGGATTGGGTCAATTTTTACTTCATTGGAAAGGCGAGTCAGTGCTCTTCGAAATCCTTCAGGAAGCGTCGCATTCCGAGGCCGTTTGGGCCTCCAAAAGTGGGGCGAGAGTAAATGGTGTGGAATTTTGCCGACGTGCCCTGTTCCCAGAAAAATGCTCATAACTCCCTCACCGGAGGTCGGATCTGGACGATTTTTACGTCGTTGGAAAGCTTACTCGAGGAGCTTTCAAAACGGATCAGGACATTTCTGATTCCGAGACCGTCTCATGCCCTCAAAGGACACCGGAAGCCTTCGATCCTCGTTTCTCGATCTCATTGGTCGGTCTTTCGAAATCGCGTGGTGCGGATAAAATGCGCGTAACTCCCTCGTTACATGTCGGATTGGGTCGATTTTTACTTCATTGGAAAGGCGAGTCAGTGCTCTTCGAAATCCTTCAGGAAGCGTCGCATTCCGAGGCCGTTTGGGCCTCCAAAAGTAGGGCGAGAGTAAATGGTGTGGAATTTTCCTTACGTGCCCTGTTCCCAGAAAAACGCTCATAACTCCCTCACCGGAGGTCGGATCTGGACAATTTTTACGTCGTTGGAAAGCTTACTCGAGGAGCTTTCAAAACGGATGAGGACATTTCTGATTCTGAGGCCGTCTGGTGCCCCGAAAGGACACCGGAAGCCTTCAATCCTCGTTTCTCGATCTCAGTGGTCGGTCTTTCGAAATCGCGTGGTGCGGATAAAACGTGCGTAACTCCCTCGTTACATGTCGGATTGGGTCGATTTTTACTTCATTGGAAAGGCGAGTCAGTGCTCTTCGAAATCCTTCAGGAAGCGTCGCATTCCGAGGCCGTTTGGGCCTCCAAAAGTGGGGCGAGAGTAAATGGTGTGGAATTTTCCCGACGTGCCCTGTTCCCAGAAAAATGCTCATAACTCCCTCACCGGAGGTCGGATCTGGACGATTTTTACGTCGTTGGAAAGCTTACTCGAGGAGCTTTCAAAACGGATCAGGACATTTCTGATTCCGAGGCCGTCTGGTGCCCCGAAAGGACACCGGAAGCCTTCGATCCTCGTTTCTCGATCTCATTGGTCGGTCTTTCGAAATCGCGTGGTGCGGATAAAATGCGCGTAACTCCCTCGTTACATGTCGGATTGGGTCGATTTTTACTTCATTGGAAAGGCGAGTCAGTGCTCTTCGAAATCCTTCAGGAAGCGTCGCATTCCGAGGCCGTTTGGGCCTCCAAAAGTGGGACGAGAGTAAATGGTACGGAATTTTTCCGACGTGCCCTGTTCCCAGAAAAACGCTCATAACTCCCTCACCGGAGGTCGGATCTGGACGATTTTTACGTCGTTGGAAAGCTTACTCGAGGAGCTTTCAAAACGGATGAGGACATTTCTGATTCTGAGGCCTTCTGGTGCCCTGAAAGGACACCGGAAGCCTTCGATCCTCGTTTCTCGATCTCGGTGGTCGGTCTTTCGAAATCGCTTGGTGCGGATAAAATGCGCGTAACTCCCTCGTTACATGTCGGATTGGGTCAATTTTTACTTCATTGGAAAGGCGAGTCAGTGCTCTTCGAAATCCTTCAGGAAGCGTCGCATTCCGAGGCCGTTTGGGCCTCCAAAAGTGGGGCGAGAGTAAATGGTGTGGAATTTTGCCGACGTGCCCTGTTCCCAGAAAAATGCTCATAACTCCCTCACCGGAGGTCGGATCTGGACGATTTTTACGTCGTTGGAAAGCTTACTCGAGGAGCTTTCAAAACGGATCAGGACATTTCTGATTCCGAGACCGTCTCATGCCCTCAAAGGACACCGGAAGCCTTCGATCCTCGTTTCTCGATCTCATTGGTCGGTCTTTCGAAATCGCGTGGTGCGGATAAAATGCGCGTAACTCCCTCGTTACATGTCGGATTGGGTCGATTTTTACTTCATTGGAAAGGCGAGTCAGTGCTCTTCGAAATCCTTCAGGAAGCGTCGCATTCCGAGGCCGTTTGGGCCTCCAAAAGTAGGGCGAGAGTAAATGGTGTGGAATTTTCCTTACGTGCCCTGTTCCCAGAAAAACGCTCATAACTCCCTCACCGGAGGTCGGATCTGGACAATTTTTACGTCGTTGGAAAGCTTACTCGAGGAGCTTTCAAAACGGATGAGGACATTTCTGATTCTGAGGCCGTCTGGTGCCCCGAAAGGACACCGGAAGCCTTCAATCCTCGTTTCTCGATCTCAGTGGTCGGTCTTTCGAAATCGCGTGGTGCGGATAAAACGTGCGTAACTCCCTCGTTACATGTCGGATTGGGTCGATTTTTACTTCATTGGAAAGGCGAGTCAGTGCTCTTCGAAATCCTTCAGGAAGCGTCGCATTCCGAGGCCGTTTGGGCCTCCAAAAGTGGGGCGAGAGTAAATGGTGTGGAATTTTCCCGACGTGCCCTGTTCCCAGAAAAATGCTCATAACTCCCTCACCGGAGGTCGGATCTGGACGATTTTTACGTCGTTGGAAAGCTTACTCGAGGAGCTTTCAAAACGGATCAGGACATTTCTGATTCCGAGGCCGTCTGGTGCCCCGAAAGGACACCGGAAGCCTTCGATCCTCGTTTCTCGATCTCGGTGGTCGGTCTTTCGAAATCGCGTGGTGCGGATAAAATGCGCGTAACTCCCTCGTTACATGTCGGATTGGGTAGATTTTTACTTCATTGGAAAGGCGAGTCAGTGCTCTTCGAAATCCTTCAGGAAGCGTCGCATTCCGAGGCCGTTTGGGCCTCCAAAAGTGGGACGAGAGTAAATGGTACGGAATTTTTCCGACGTGCCCTGTTCCCAGAAAAACGCTCATAACTCCCTCACCGGAGGTCGGATCTGGACGATTTTTACGTCGTTGGAAAGCTTACTCGAGGAGCTTTCAAAACGGATGAGGACATTTCTGATTCTGAGGCCTTCTGGTGCCCTGAAAGGACACCGGAAGCCTTCGATCCTCGTTTCTCGATCTCGGTGGTCGGTCTTTCGAAATCGCTTGGTGCGGATAAAACGCGCGTAACTCCCTCGTTACATGTCGGATTGGGTCGATTTTTACTTCATTGGAAAGGCGAGTCAGTGCTCTTCGAAATCCTTCAGGAAGCGTCGCATTCCGAGGCCGTTTGGGCCTCCAAAAGTGGGGCGAGAGTAAATGGTGTGGAATTTTCCCGACGTGCCCTGTTCCCAGAAAAATGCTCATAACTCCCTCACCGGAGGTCGGATCTTGACGATTTTTACGTCGTTGGAAAGCTTACTCGAGGAGCTTTCAAAACGGATCAGGACATTTCTGATTCCGAGGCCGTCTGGTGCCCCGAAAGGACACCGGAAGCCTTCGATCCTCGTTTCTCGATCTCGGTGGTCGGTCTTTCGAAATCGCGTGGTGCGGATAAAATGCGCGTAACTCCCTCGTTACATGTCGGATTGGGTAGATTTTTACTTCATTGGAAAGGCGAGTCAGTGCTCTTCGAAATCCTTCAGGAAGCGTCGCATTCCGAGGCCGTTTGGGCCTCCAAAAGTGGGACGAGAGTAAATGATGAGGACATTTCTGATTCTGAGGCCTTCTGGTGCCCTGAAAGGACACCGGAATCCTTCGATCCTCGTTTCTCGATCTCGGTGGTCGGTCTTTCGAAATCGCGTGGTGCGGATAAAACGCGCGTAACTCCCTCGTTACATGTCGGATTGGGTCGATTTTTACTTCATTGGAAAGGCGAGTCAGTGCTCTTCGAAATCCTTCAGGAAGCGTCGCATTCCGAGGCCGTTTGGGCCTCCAAAAGTGGGGCGAGAGTAAATGGTGTGGAATTTTCCCGACGTGCCCTGTTCCCAGAAAAATGCTCATAACTCCCTCACCGGAGGTCGGATCTTGACGATTTTTACGTCGTTGGAAAGCTTACTCGAGGAGCTTTCAAAACGGATCAGGACATTTCTGATTCCGAGGCCGTCTGGTGCCCCGAAAGGACACCGGAAGCCTTCGATCCTCGTTTCTCGATCTCGGTGGTCGGTCTTTCGAAATCGCGTGGTGCGGATAAAATGCGCGTAACTCCCTCGTTACATGTCGGATTGGGTAGATTTTTACTTCATTGGAAAGGCGAGTTAGTGCTCTTCGAAATCCTTCAGGAAGCGTCGCATTCCGAGGCCGTTTGGGCCTCCAAAAGTGGGACGAGAGTAAATGGTGCGGAATTTTCCCGACGTGCCCTGTTCCCAGAAAAACGCTCATAACTCCCTCACCAGAGGTCGGATCTGGACGATTTTTACGTCGTTGGAAAGCTTACTCGAGGAGCTTTCAAAACGGATCAGGACATTTCTGATTCTGAGGTCGTCTGGTGCCCCGAAAGGACACCGGAAGGCTTCGATCCTCGTTTCTCGATCTCGGTGGTCGGTCTTTCGAAATCGCGTGGTGCGGATAAAACGTGCGTAACTCCCTCGTTACATGTCGGATTGGGTCGATTTTTACTTCATTGGAAAGGCGAGTCAGTGCTCTTTGAAATCCTTCAGGAAGCGTCGCATTCCGAGGCCGTTTGGGCCTCCAAAAGTGGGGCGAGAGTAAATGGTACGGAATTTTCCCGACGTGCCCTGTTCCCAGAAAAATGCTCATAACTCCCTCACTGGAGGTCGGATCTGGACGATTTTTACGTCTTTGGAAAGCTTACTCGAGGAGCTTTCAAAACGGATCAGGACATTTCTGATTCCGAGGCCGTCTGGTACCCTGAAAGGACACCGAAACCCTTCGATCCTCGTTTCTCGATCTCGGTGGTCGGTCTTTCAAAATCGCGTGGTGCGGATAAAACGCGCGTAACTCCCTCGTTACATGTCGGATTGGGTCGATTTTTACTTCATTGGAAAGGCGAGTCAGTGCTCTTCGAAATCCTTCAGGAAGCGTCGCATTCTGAGGCTGTTTGGGCCTCCAAAAGTGGGGCGAGAGTAAATGGTGCGGAATTTTCCCGACGTGCCCTGTTCCCAGGAAAATGCTCATAACTCCCTCAACGGAGGTCGGATCTGGACGATTTTTACGTCGTTGGAAAGATTACTCGAGGAGCTTTCAAAACGGATCAGGACATTTCTGATTCTGAGGCCGTCTGGTGCCCTGAAAGGGCACCGGAAGCCTTCGATCCTCATTTCTCGATCTCGGTGGTCGGTCTTTCGAAATCACGTGGTGCGGATAAAACGCGCGTAACTCCCTCGTTACATGTCGGATTGGCTCGATTTTTACTTCATTGGAAAGGCGAGTCAGTGCTCTTCGAAATCCTTCAGGAAGCGTCGCATTCCGAGGCCGTTTGGGCCTCCAAAAGTGGGACGAGAGTAAATGGTGCGGAATTTTCCCGACGTGCCCTGTTCCCAGAAAAACGCTCATAACTCCCTCACCGGAGGTCGGATCTGGACGATTTTTACGTCGTTGGAAAGCTTACTCGAGGAGCTTTCAAAACGGATAAGGACATTTTAGATTCCGAGTCCGTCTGGTGCCCCGAAAGGACACCGGAAGCCTTCGATCCTCGTTTCTCAATCTCGGTGGTCGGTCTTTCGAAATCGCGTGGTGCGGATAAAACGCGCGTAACTCCCTCGTTACATGTCGGATTGGCTCGATTTTTACTTCATTGGAAAGGCGAGTCAGTGCTCTTCGAAATTCTTCAGGAAGCGTCGTATTCCGAGGCCGTTTGGGCCTCCAAAAGTGGGACGAGAGTAAATGGTGCGGAATTTTCCCGACGTGCCCTGTTCCCAGAAAAATGCTCATAACTCCCTCACCGGAGGTCGGATCTGGACGATTTTTACGTCGTTGGAAAGCTTACTCGAGGAGCTTTCAAAACGGATCAGGACATTTCTGATTCCGAGACCGTCTCATGCCCTCAAAGGACACCGGAAGCCTTCGATCCTCGTTTCTCGATCTCATTGGTCGGTCTTTCGAAATCGCGTGGTGCGGATAAAATGCACGTAACTCCCTCGTTACATGTCGGATTGGGTCGATTTTTACTTCATTGGAAAGGCGAGTCAGTGCTCTTCGAAATCCTTCAGGAAGCGTCGCATTCCGAGGCCGTTTGGGCCTCCAAAAGTAGGGCGAGAGTAAATGGTGTGGAATTTTCCTTACGTGCCCTGTTCCCAGAAAAACGCTCATAACTCCCTCACCGGAGGTCGGATCTGGACAATTTTTACGTCGTTGGAAAGCTTACTCGAGGAGCTTTCAAAACGGATGAGGACATTTCTGATTCTGAGGCCGTCTGGTGCCCCGAAAGGACACCGGAAGCCTTCAATCCTCGTTTCTCGATCTCAGTGGTCGGTCTTTCGAAATCGCGTGGTGCGGATAAAACGTGCGTAACTCCCTCGTTACATGTCGGATTGGGTCGATTTTTACTTCATTGGAAAGGCGAGTCAGTGCTCTTCGAAATCCTTCAGGAAGCGTCGCATTCCGAGGCCGTTTGGGCCTCCAAAAGTGGGGCGAGAGTAAATGGTGTGGAATTTTCCCGACGTGCCCTGTTCCCAGAAAAATGCTCATAACTCCCTCACCGGAGGTCGGATCTGGACGATTTTTACGTCGTTGGAAAGCTTACTCGAGGAGCTTTCAAAACGGATCAGGACATTTCTGATTCCGAGGCCGTCTGGTGCCCCGAAAGGACACCGGAACCCTTCGATCCTCGTTTCTCGATCTCGGTGGTCGGTCTTTCGAAATCGCGTGGTGCGGATAAAATGCGCGTAACTCCCTCGTTACATGTCGGATTGGGTAGATTTTTACTTCATTGGAAAGGCGAGTCAGTGCTCTTCGAAATCCTTCAGGAAGCGTCGCATTCCGAGGCCGTTTGGGCCTCCAAAAGTGGGACGAGAGTAAATGGTACGGAATTTTTCCGACGTGCCCTGTTCCCAGAAAAACGCTCATAACTCCCTCACCGGAGGTCGGATCTGGACGATTTTTACGTCGTTGGAAAGCTTACTCGAGGAGCTTTCAAAACGGATGAGGACATTTCTGATTCTGAGGCCTTCTGGTGCCCTGAAAGGACACCGGAAGCCTTCGATCCTCGTTTCTCGATCTCGGTGGTCGGTCTTTCGAAATCGCTTGGTGCGGATAAAACGCGCGTAACTCCCTCGTTACATGTCGGATTGGGTCGATTTTTACTTCATTGGAAAGGCGAGTCAGTGCTCTTCGAAATCCTTCAGGAAGCGTCGCATTCCGAGGCCGTTTGGGCCTCCAAAAGTGGGGCGAGAGTAAATGGTGTGGAATTTTCCCGACGTGCCCTGTTCCCAGAAAAATGCTCATAACTCCCTCACCGGAGGTCGGATCTTGACGATTTTTACGTCGTTGGAAAGCTTACTCGAGGAGCTTTCAAAACGGATCAGGACATTTCTGATTCCGAGGCCGTCTGGTGCCCCGAAAGGACACCGGAAGCCTTCGATCCTCGTTTCTCGATCTCGGTGGTCGGTCTTTCGAAATCGCGTGGTGCGGATAAAATGCGCGTAACTCCCTCGTTACATGTCGGATTGGGTAGATTTTTACTTCATTGGAAAGGCGAGTCAGTGCTCTTCGAAATCCTTCAGGAAGCGTCGCATTCCGAGGCCGTTTGGGCCTCCAAAAGTGGGACGAGAGTAAATGATGAGGACATTTCTGATTCTGAGGCCTTCTGGTGCCCTGAAAGGACACCGGAATCCTTCGATCCTCGTTTCTCGATCTCGGTGGTCGGTCTTTCGAAATCGCGTGGTGCGGATAAAACGCGCGTAACTCCCTCGTTACATGTCGGATTGGGTCGATTTTTACTTCATTGGAAAGGCGAGTCAGTGCTCTTCGAAATCCTTCAGGAAGCGTCGCATTCCGAGGCCGTTTGGGCCTCCAAAAGTGGGGCGAGAGAAAATGGTGTGGAATTTTCCCGACGTGCCCTGTTCCCAGAAAAATGCTCATAACTCCCTCACCGGAGGTCGGATCTTGACGATTTTTACGTCGTTGGAAAGCTTACTCGAGGAGCTTTCAAAACGGATCAGGACATTTCTGATTCCGAGGCCGTCTGGTGCCCCGAAAGGACACCGGAAGCCTTCGATCCTCGTTTCTCGATCTCGGTGGTCGGTCTTTCGAAATCGCGTGGTGCGGATAAAATGCGCGTAACTCCCTCGTTACATGTCGGATTGGGTAGATTTTTACTTCATTGGAAAGGCGAGTTAGTGCTCTTCGAAATCCTTCAGGAAGCGTCGCATTCCGAGGCCGTTTGGGCCTCCAAAAGTGGGACGAGAGTAAATGGTGCGGAATTTTCCCGACGTGCCCTGTTCCCAGAAAAACGCTCATAACTCCCTCACCGGAGGTCGGATCTGGACGATTTTTACGTCGTTGGAAAGCTTACTCGAGGAGCTTTCAAAACGGATAAGGACATTTTAGATTCCGAGTCCGTCTGGTGCCCCGAAAGGACACCGGAAGCCTTCGATCCTCGTTTCTCGATCTCGGTGGTCGGTCTTTCGAAATCGCGTGGTGCGGATAAAACGCGCGTAACTCCCTCGTTACATGTCGGATTGGCTCGATTTTTACTTCATTGGAAAGGCGAGTCAGTGCTCTTCGAAATTCTTCAGGAAGCGTCGTATTCCGAGGCCGTTTGGGCCTCCAAAAGTGGGACGAGAGTAAATGGTGCGGAATTTTCCCGACGTGCCCTGTTCCCAGAAAAATGCTCATAACTCCCTCACCGGAGGTCGGATCTGGACGATTTTTACGTCGTTGGAAAGCTTACTCGAGGAGCTTTCAAAACGGATCAGGACATTTCTGATTCCGAGACCGTCTCATGCCCTGAAAGGACACCGGAAGCCTTCGATCCTCGTTTCTCGATCTCATTGGTCGGTCTTTCGAAATCGCGTGGTGCGGATAAAATGCGCGTAACTCCCTCGTTACATGTCGGATTGGGTCGATTTTTACTTCATTGGAAAGGCGAGTCAGTGCTCTTCGAAATCCTTCAGGAAGCGTCGCATTCCGAGGCCGTTTGGGCCTCCAAAAGTAGGGCGAGAGTAAATGGTGTGGAATTTTCCTTACGTGCCCTGTTCCCAGAAAAACGCTCATAACTCCCTCACCGGAGGTCGGATCTGGACAATTTTTACGTCGTTGGAAAGCTTACTCGAGGAGCTTTCAAAACGGATGAGGACATTTCTGATTCTGAGGCCGTCTGGTGCCCCGAAAGGACACCGGAAGCCTTCAATCCTCGTTTCTCGATCTCGGTGGTCGGTCTTTCGAAATCGCGTGGTGCGGATAAAACGTGCGTAACTCCCTCGTTACATGTCGGATTGGGTCGATTTTTACTTCATTGGAAAGGCGAGTCAGTGCTCTTCGAAATCCTTCAGGAAGCGTCACATTCCGAGGCCGTTTGGGCCTCCAAAAGTGGGGCGAGAGTAAATGGTGCGGAATTTTCCTGACGTGCCCTGTTCCCAGAAAAACGCTCATAACTCCCTCACCGGAGGTCGGATCTGGACGATTTTTACGTCGTTGGAAAGCTTACTCGAGGAGCTTTCAAAACGGATCAGGACATTTCTGATTCTGAGGCTGTCTGGTGCCCCGAAAGGACACCGGAAACCTTCGATCCTCATTTCTCGATCTCGGTGGTCGGTCTTTCGAAATCGCGTGGTGCGGATAAAATGCGCGTAACTCCCTCGTTACATGTCGGATTGGGTCGATTTTTACTTCATTGGAAAGGCGAGTCAGTGCTCTTCGAAATCCTTCAGGAAGCGTCGCATTCCGAGGCCGTTTGGGCCTCCAAAAGTGGGACGAGAGTAAATGGTACGGAATTTTTCCGACGTGCCCTGTTCCCAGAAAAACGCTCATAACTCCCTCACCGGAGGTCGGATCTGGACGATTTTTACGTCGTTGGAAAGCTTACTCGAGGAGCTTTCAAAACGGATGAGGACATTTCTGATTCTGAGGCCTTCTGGTGCCCTGAAAGGACACCGGAAGCCTTCGATCCTCGTTTCTCGATCTCGGTGGTCGGTCTTTCGAAATCGCTTGGTGCGGATAAAATGCGCGTAACTCCCTCGTTACATGTCGGATTGGGTCAATTTTTACTTCATTGGAAAGGCGAGTCAGTGCTCTTCGAAATCCTTCAGGAAGCGTCGCATTCCGAGGCCGTTTGGGCCTCCAAAAGTGGGGCGAGAGTAAATGGTGTGGAATTTTGCCGACGTGCCCTGTTCCCAGAAAAATGCTCATAACTCCCTCACCGGAGGTCGGATCTGGACGATTTTTACGTCGTTGGAAAGCTTACTCGAGGAGCTTTCAAAACGGATCAGGACATTTCTGATTCCGAGGCCGTCTGGTGCCCCAAAAGGACACCGGAAGCCTTCGATCCTCGTTTCTCGATCTCGGTGGTCGGTCTTTCGAAATCGCGTGGTGCGGATAAAATGCGCGTAACTCCCTCGTTACATGTCGGATTGGGTAGATTTTTACTTCATTGGAAAGGCGAGTCAGTGCTCTTCGAAATCCTTCAGGAAGCGTCGCATTCCGAGGCCGTTTGGGCCTCCAAAAGTGGGACGAGAGTAAATGGTGCGGAATTTTCCCGACGTGCCCTGTTCCCAGAAAAACGCTCATAACTCCCTCACCGGAGGTCGGATCTGGACGATTTTTACGTCGTTGGAAAGCTTACTCGAGGAGCTTTCAAAACGGATGAGGACATTTCTGATTCTGAGGCCTTCTGGTGCCCTGAAAGGACACCGGAATCCTTCGATCCTCGTTTCTCGATCTCGGTGGTCGGTCTTTCGAAATCGCGTGGTGCGGATAAAACGCGCGTAACTCCCTCGTTACATGTCGGATTGGGTCGATTTTTACTTCATTGGAAAGGCGAGTCAGTGCTCTTCGAAATCCTTCAGGAAGCGTCGCATTCCGAGGCCGTTTGTGCCTCCAAAAGTGGGGCGAGAGTAAATGGTGTGGAATTTTCCCGACGTGCCCTGTTCCCAGAAAAATGCTCATAACTCCCTCACCGGAGGTCGGATCTGGACGATTTTTACGTCGTTGGAAAGCTTACTCGAGGAGCTTTCAAAACGGATCAGGACATTTCTGATTCCGAGGCCATCTGGTGCCCCAAAAGGACACCGGAAGCCTTCGATCCTCGTTTCTCAATCTCGGTGGTCGGTCTTTCGAAATCGCGTGGTGCGGATAAAATGCGCGTAACTCCCTCGTTACATGTCGGATTGGGTAGATTTTTACTTCATTGGAAAGGCGAGTCAGTGCTCTTCGAAATCCTTCAGGAAGCGTCGCATTCCGAGGCCGTTTGGGCCTCCAAAAGTGGGACGAGAGTAAATGGTGCGGAATTTTCCCGACGTGCCCTGTTCCCAGAAAAACGCTCATAACTCCCTCACCGGAGGTCGGATCTGGACGATTTTTACGTCGTTGGAAAGCTTACTCGAGGAGCTTTCAAAACGGATGAGGACATTTCTGATTCTGAGGCCTTCTGGTGCCCTGAAAGGACACCGGAATCCTTCGATCCTCGTTTCTCGATCTCGGTGGTCGGTCTTTCGTAATCGCGTGGTGCGGATAAAACGCGCGTAACTCCCTCGTTACATGTCGGATTGGGTCGATTTTTACTTCATTGGAAAGGCGAGTCAGTGCTCTTCGAAATCCTTCAGGAAGCGTCGCATTCCGAGGCCGTTTGGGCCTCCAAAAGTAGGGCGAGAGTAAATGGTGTGGAATTTTCCTTACGTGCCCTGTTCCCAGAAAAACGCTCATAACTCCCTCACCGGAGGTCGGATCTGGACAATTTTTACGTCGTTGGAAAGCTTACTCGAGGAGCTTTCAAAACGGATGAGGACATTTCTGATTCTGAGGCCGTCTGGTGCCCCGAAAGGACACCGGAAGCCTTCAATCCTCGTTTCTCGATCTCGGTGGTCGGTCTTTCGAAATCGCGTGGTGCGGATAAAACGTGCGTAACTCCCTCGTTACATGTCGGATTGGGTCGATTTTTACTTCATTGGAAAGGCGAGTCAGTGCTCTTCGAAATCCTTCAGGAAGCGTCACATTCCGAGGCCGTTTGGGCCTCCAAAAGTGGGGCGAGAGTAAATGGTGCAGAATTTTCCTGACGTGCCCTGTTCCCAAAAAACGCTCATAACTCCCTCACCGGAGGTCGGATCTGGACGATTTTTACGTCGTTGGAAAGCTTACTCGAGGAGCTTTCAAAACGGATCAGGACATTTCTGATTCTGAGGCTGTCTGGTGCCCCGAAAGGACACCGGAAACCTTCGATCCTCATTTCTCGATCTCGGTGGTCGGTCTTTCGAAATCGCGTGGTGCGGATAAAATGCGCGTAACTCCCTCGTTACATGTCGGATTGGGTCGATTTTTACTTCATTGGAAAGGCGAGTCAGTGCTCTTCGAAATCCTTCAGGAAGCGTCGCATTCCGAGGCCATTTGGGCCTCCAAAAGTGGGACGAGAGTAAATGGTACGGAATTTTTCCGACGTGCCCTGTTCCCAGAAAAACGCTCATAACTCCCTCACCGGAGGTCGGATCTGGACGATTTTTACGTCGTTGGAAAGCTTACTCGAGGAGCTTTCAAAACGGATCAGGACATTTCTGATTCCGAGGCCGTCTGGTGCCCCAAAAGGACACCGGAAGCCTTCGATCCTCGTTTCTCGATCTCGGTGGTCGGTCTTTCGAAATCGCGTGGTGCGGATAAAATGCGCGTAACTCCCTCGTTACATGTCGGATTGGGTAGATTTTTACTTCATTGGAAAGGCGAGTCAGTGCTCTTCGAAATCCTTCAGGAAGCGTCGCATTCCGAGGCCGTTTGGGCCTCCAAAAGTGGGACGAGAGTAAATGGTGCGGAATTTTCCCGACGTGCCCTGTTCCCAGAAAAACGCTCATAACTCCCTCACCGGAGGTCGGATCTGGACGATTTTTACGTCGTTGGAAAGCTTACTCGAGGAGCTTTCAAAACGGATGAGGACATTTCTGATTCTGAGGCCTTCTGGTGCCCTGAAAGGACACCGGAATCCTTCGATCCTCGTTTCTCGATCTCGGTGGTCGGTCTTTCGAAATCGCGTGGTGCGGATAAAACGCGCGTAACTCCCTCGTTACATGTCGGATTGGGTCGATTTTTACTTCATTGGAAAGGCGAGTCAGTGCTCTTCGAAATCCTTCAGGAAGCGTCGCATTCCGAGGCCGTTTGGGCCTCCAAAAGTGGGGCGAGAGTAAATGGTGTGGAATTTTCCCGACGTGCCCTGTTCCCAGAAAAATGCTCATAACTCCCTCACCGGAGGTCGGATCTGGACGATTTTTACGTCGTTGGAAAGCTTACTCGAGGAGCTTTCAAAACGGATCAGGACATTTCTGATTCCGAGGCCATCTGGTGCCCCAAAAGGACACCGGAAGCCTTCGATCCTCGTTTCTCAATCTCGGTGGTCGGTCTTTCGAAATCGCGTGGTGCGGATAAAATGCGCGTAACTCCCTCGTTACATGTCGGATTGGGTAGATTTTTACTTCATTGGAAAGGCGAGTCAGTGCTCTTCGAAATCCTTCAGGAAGCGTCGCATTCCGAGGCCGTTTGGGCCTCCAAAAGTGGGACGAGAGTAAATGGTGCGGAATTTTCCCGACGTGCCCTGTTCCCAGAAAAACGCTCATAACTCCCTCACCGGAGGTCGGATCTGGACGATTTTTACGTCGTTGGAAAGCTTACTCGAGGAGCTTTCAAAACGGATGAGGACATTTCTGATTCTGAGGCCTTCTGGTGCCCTGAAAGGACACCGGAATCCTTCGATCCTCGTTTCTCGATCTCGGTGGTCGGTCTTTCGAAATCGCGTGGTGCGGATAAAACGCGCGTAACTCCCTCGTTACATGTCGGATTGGGTCGATTTTTACTTCATTGGAAAGGCGAGTCAGTGCTCTTCGAAATCCTTCAGGAAGCGTCGCATTCCGAGGCCGTTTGGGCCTCCAAAAGTAGGGCGAGAGTAAATGGTGTGGAATTTTCCTTACGTGCCCTGTTCCCAGAAAAACGCTCATAACTCCCTCACCGGAGGTCGGATCTGGACAATTTTTACGTCGTTGGAAAGCTTACTCGAGGAGCTTTCAAAACGGATGAGGACATTTCTGATTCTGAGGCCGTCTGGTGCCCCGAAAGGACACCGGAAGCCTTCAATCCTCGTTTCTCGATCTCGGTGGTCGGTCTTTCGAAATCGCGTGGTGCGGATAAAACGTGCGTAACTCCCTCGTTACATGTCGGATTGGGTCGATTTTTACTTCATTGGAAAGGCGAGTCAGTGCTCTTCGAAATCCTTCAGGAAGCGTCACATTCCGAGGCCGTTTGGGCCTCCAAAAGTGGGGCGAGAGTAAATGGTGCAGAATTTTCCTGACGTGCCCTGTTCCCAAAAAACGCTCATAACTCCCTCACCGGAGGTCGGATCTGGACGATTTTTACGTCGTTGGAAAGCTTACTCGAGGAGCTTTCAAAACGGATCAGGACATTTCTGATTCTGAGGCTGTCTGGTGCCCCGAAAGGACACCGGAAACCTTCGATCCTCATTTCTCGATCTCGGTGGTCGGTCTTTCGAAATCGCGTGGTGCGGATAAAATGCGCGTAACTCCCTCGTTACATGTCGGATTGGGTCGATTTTTACTTCATTGGAAAGGCGAGTCAGTGCTCTTCGAAATCCTTCAGGAAGCGTCGCATTCCGAGGCCGTTTGGGCCTCCAAAAGTGGGACGAGAGTAAATGGTACGGAATTTTTCCGACGTGCCCTGTTCCCAGAAAAACGCTCATAACTCCCTCACCGGAGGTCGGATCTGGACGATTTTTACGTCGTTGGAAAGCTTACTCGAGGAGCTTTCAAAACGGATGAGGACATTTCTGATTCTGAGGCCTTCTGGTGCCCTGAAAGGACACCGGAAGCCTTCGATCCTCGTTTCTCGATCTCGGTGGTCGGTCTTTCGAAATCGCTTGGTGCGGATAAAACGCGCGTAACTCCCTCGTTACATGTCGGATTGGGTCAATTTTTACTTCATTGGAAAGGCGAGTCAGTGCTCTTCGAAATCCTTCAGGAAGCGTCGCATTCCGAGGCCGTTTGGGCCTCCAAAAGTGGGGCGAGAGTAAATGGTGTGGAATTTTGCCGACGTGCCCTGTTCCCAGAAAAATGCTCATAACTCCCTCACCGGAGGTCGGATCTGGACGATTTTTACGTCGTTGGAAAGCTTACTCGAGGAGCTTTCAAAACGGATCAGGACATTTCTGATTCCGAGGCCGTCTGGTGCCCCGAAAGGACACCGGAAGCCTTCGATCCTCGTTTCTCGATCTCGGTGGTCGGTCTTTCGAAATCGCGTGGTGCGGATAAAATGCGCGTAACTCCCTCGTTACATGTCGGATTGGGTAGATTTTTACTTCATTGGAAAGGCGAGTCAGTGCTCTTCGAAATCCTTCAGGAAGCGTCGCATTCCGAGGCCGTTTGGGCCTCCAAAAGTGGGACGAGAGTAAATGGTGCGGAATTTTCCTGACGTGCCCTGTTCCCAGAAAAACGCTCATAACTCCCTCACCGGAGGTCGGATCTGGACGATTTTTACGTCGTTGGAAAGCTTACTCGAGGAGCTTTCAAAACGGATCAGGACATTTCTGATTATGAGGTCGTCTGGTGCCCCGAAAGGACACCGGAATGCTTCGATCCTCGTTTCTCGATCTCGGTGGTCGGTCTTTCGAAATCGCGTGGTGCGGATAAAACGTGCGTAACTCCCTCGTTACATGTCGGATTGGGTCGATTTTTACTTCATTGGAAAGGCGAGTCAGTGCTCTTCGAAATCCTTCAGGAAGCGTCGCATTCCGAGGCCGTTTGGGCCTCCAAAAGTGGGGCGAGAGTAAATGGTACGGAATTTTCCCGACGTGCCCTGTTCCCAGAAAAATGCTCATAACTCCCTCACTGGAGGTCGGATCTGGACGATTTTTACGTCTTTGGAAAGCTTACTCGAGGAGCTTTCAAAACGGATCAGGACATTTCTGATTCCGAGGCCGTCTGGTGCCCTGAAAGGACACCGAAACCCTTCGATCCTCGTTTCTCGATCTCGGTGGTCGGTCTTTCAAAATCGCGTGGTGCGGATAAAACGCGCGTAACTCCCTCGTTACATGTCAGATTGGGTCGATTTTTACTTCATTGGAAAGGCGAGTCAGTGCTCTTCGAAATCCTTCAGGAAGCGTCGCATTCTGAGGCCGTTTGGGCCTCCAAAAGTGGGGCGAGAGTAAATGGTGCGGAATTTTCCCGACGTGCCCTGTTCCCAGGAAAATGCTCATAACTCCCCCAACGGAGGTCGGATCTGGACGATTTTTACGTCGTTGGAAAGATTACTCGAGGAGCTTTCAAAACGGATCAGGACATTTCTGATTCTGAGGCCGTCTGGTGCCCTGAAAGGGCACCGGAAGCCTTCGATCCTCATTTCTCGATCTCGGTGGTCGGTCTTTCGAAATCACGTGGTGCGGATAAAACGCGCGTAACTCCCTCGTTACATGTCGGATTGGCTCGATTTTTACTTCATTGGAAAGGCGAGTCAGTGCTCTTCGAAATCCTTCAGGAAGCGTCGCATTCCGAGGCCGTTTGGGCCTCCAAAAGTGGGACGAGAGTAAATGGTGCGGAATTTTCCCGACGTGCCCTGTTCCCAGAAAAACGCTCATAACTCCCTCACCGGAGGTCGGATCTGGACGATTTTTACGTCGTTGGAAAGCTTACTCGAGGAGCTTTCAAAACGGATAAGGACATTTTAGATTCCGAGTCCGTCTGGTGCCCCGAAAGGACACCGGAAGCCTTCGATCCTCGTTTCTCGATCTCGGTGGTCGGTCTTTCGAAATCGCGTGGTGCGGATAAAACGCGCGTAACTCCCTCGTTACATGTCGGATTGGCTCGATTTTTACTTCATTGGAAAGGCGAGTCAGTGCTCTTCGAAATTCTTCAGGAAGCGTCGTATTCCGAGGCCGTTTGGGCCTCCAAAAGTGGGACAAGAGTAAATGGTGCGGAATTTTCCCGACGTGCCCTGTTCCCAGAAAAATGCTCATAACTCCCTCACCGGAGGTCGGATCTGGACGATTTTTACGTCGTTGGAAAGCTTACTCGAGGAGCTTTCAAAACGGATCAGGACATTTCTGATTCCGAGACCGTCTCATGCCCTGAAAGGACACCGGAAGCCTTCGATCCTCGTTTCTCGATCTCATTGGTCGGTCTTTCGAAATCGCGTGGTGCGGATAAAATGCGCGTAACTCCCTCGTTACATGTCGGATTGGGTCGATTTTTACTTCATTGGAAAGGCGAGTCAGTGCTCTTCGAAATCCTTCAGGAAGCGTCGCATTCCGAGGCCGTTTGGGCCTCCAAAAGTAGGGCGAGAGTAAATGGTGTGGAATTTTCCTTACGTGCCCTGTTCCCAGAAAAACGCTCATAACTCCCTCACCGGAGGTCGGATCTGGACAATTTTTACGTCGTTGGAAAGCTTACTCGAGGAGCTTTCAAAACGGATGAGGACATTTCTGATTCTGAGGCCGTCTGGTGCCCCGAAAGGACACCGGAAGCCTTCAATCCTCGTTTCTCGATCTCGGTGGTCGGTCTTTCGAAATCGCGTGGTGCGGATAAAACGTGCGTAACTCCCTCGTTACATGTCGGATTGGGTCGATTTTTACTTCATTGGAAAGGCGAGTCAGTGCTCTTCGAAATCCTTCAGGAAGCGTCACATTCCGAGGCCGTTTGGGCCTCCAAAAGTGGGGCGAGAGTAAATGGTGCGGAATTTTCCTGACGTGCCCTGTTCCCAGAAAAACGCTCATAACTCCCTCACCGGAGGTCGGATCTGGACGATTTTTACGTCGTTGGAAAGCTTACTCGAGGAGCTTTCAAAACGGATCAGGACATTTCTGATTCTGAGGCTGTCTGGTGCCCCGAAAGGACACCGGAAACCTTCGATCCTCATTTCTCGATCTCGGTGGTCGGTCTTTCGAAATCGCGTGGTGCGGATAAAATGCGCGTAACTCCCTCGTTACATGTCGGATTGGGTCGATTTTTACTTCATTGGAAAGGCGAGTCAGTGCTCTTCGAAATCCTTCAGGAAGCGTCGCATTCCGAGGCCGTTTGGGCCTCCAAAAGTGGGACGAGAGTAAATGGTACGGAATTTTTCCGACGTGCCCTGTTCCCAGAAAAACGCTCATAACTCCCTCACCGGAGGTCGGATCTGGACGATTTTTACGTCGTTGGAAAGCTTACTCGAGGAGCTTTCAAAACGGATGAGGACATTTCTGATTCTGAGGCCTTCTGGTGCCCTGAAAGGACACCGGAAGCCTTCGATCCTCGTTTCTCGATCTCGGTGGTCGGTCTTTCGAAATCGCTTGGTGCGGATAAAACGCGCGTAACTCCCTCGTTACATGTCGGATTGGGTCAATTTTTACTTCATTGGAAAGGCGAGTCAGTGCTCTTCGAAATCCTTCAGGAAGCGTCGCATTCCGAGGCCGTTTGGGCCTCCAAAAGTGGGGCGAGAGTAAATGGTGTGGAATTTTGCCGACGTGCCCTGTTCCCAGAAAAATGCTCATAACTCCCTCACCGGAGGTCGGATCTGGACGATTTTTACGTCGTTGGAAATCTTACTCGAGGAGCTTTCAAAACGGATCAGGACATTTCTGATTCCGAGGCCGTCTGGTGCCCCAAAAGGACACCGGAAGCCTTCGATCCTCGTTTCTCGATCTCGGTGGTCGGTCTTTCGAAATCGCGTGGTGCGGATAAAATGCGCGTAACTCCCTCGTTACATGTCGGATTGGGTAGATTTTTACTTCATTGGAAAGGCGAGTCAGTGCTCTTCGAAATCCTTCAGGAAGCGTCGCATTCCGAGGCCGTTTGGGCCTCCAAAAGTGGGACGAGAGTAAATGGTGCGGAATTTTCCCGACGTGCCCTGTTCCCAGAAAAACGCTCATAACTCCCTCACTGGAGGTCGGATCTGGACGATTTTTACGTCGTTGGAAAGCTTACTCGAGGAGCTTTCAAAACGGATCAGGACATTTCTGATTCTGAGGTCGTCTGGTGCCCCGAAAGGACACCGGAAGGCTTCGATCCTCGTTTCTCGATCTCGGTGGTCGGTCTTTCGAAATCGCGTGGTGCGGATAAAACGCGCGTAACTCCCTCGTTACATGTCGGATTGGGTCGATTTTTACTTCATTGGAAAGGCGAGTCAGTGCTCTTCGAAATCCTACAGGAAGCGTCGCATTCCGAGGCCGTTTCGGCCTCCAAAAGTGGGGCGAGAGTAAATGGTACGGAATTTTCCCGACGTGCCCTGTTCCCAGAAAAATGCTCATAACTCCCTCACTGGAGGTCGGATCTGGACGATTTTTACGTCTTTGGAAAGCTTACTCGAGGAGCTTTCAAAACGGATCAGGACATTTCTGATTCCGAGGCCGTCTGGTGCCCTGAAAGGACACCGAAACCCTTCGATCCTCGTTTCTCGATCTCGGTGGTCGGTCTTTCAAAATCGCGTGGTGCGGATAAAACGTGCGTAACTCCCTCGTTACATGTCGGATTGGGTCGATTTTTACTTCATTGGAAAGGCGAGTCAGTGCTCTTCGAAATCCTTCAGGAAGCGTCGCATTCTGAGGCCGTTTGGGCCTCCAAAAGTGGGGCGAGAGTAAATGGTGCGGAATTTTCCCGACGTGCCCTGTTCCCAGGAAAATGCTCATAACTCCCTCAACGGAGGTCGGATCTGGACGATTTTTACGTCGTTGGAAAGATTACTCGAGGAGCTTTCAAAACGGATCAGGACATTTCTGATTCTGAGGCCGTCTGGTGCCCTGAAAGGGCACCGGAAGCCTTCGATCCTCATTTCTCGATCTCGGTGGTCGGTCTTTCGAAATCACGTGGTGCGGATAAAACGCGCGTAACTCCCTCGTTACATGTCGGATTGGCTCGATTTTTACTTCATTGGAAAGGCGAGTCAGTGCTCTTCGAAATCCTTCAGGAAGCGTCGCATTCCGAGGCCGTTTGGGCCTCCAAAAGTGGGACGAGAGTAAATGGTGCGGAATTTTCCCGACGTGCCCTGTTCCCAGAAAAACGCTCATAACTCCCTCACCGGAGGTCGGATCTGGACGATTTTTACGTCGTTGGAAAGCTTACTCGAGGAGCTTTCAAAACGGATAAGGACATTTTAGATTCCGAGTCCGTCTGGTGCCCCGAAAGGACACCGGAAGCCTTCGATCCTCGTTTCTCGATCTCGGTGGTCGGTCTTTCGAAATCGCGTGGTGCGGATAAAACGCGCGTAACTCCCTCGTTACATGTCGGATTGGCTCGATTTTTACTTCATTGGAAAGGCGAGTCAGTGCTCTTCGAAATTCTTCAGGAAGCGTCGTATTCCGAGGCCGTTTGGGCCTCCAAAAGTGGGACGAGAGTAAATGGTGCGGAATTTTCCCGACGTGCCCTGTTCCCAGAAAAATGCTCATAACTCCCTCACCGGAGGTCGGATCTGGACGATTTTTACGTCGTTGGAAAGCTTACTCGAGGAGCTTTCAAAACGGATCAGGACATTTCTGATTCCGAGACCGTCTCATGCCCTGAAAGGACACCGGAAGCCTTCGATCCTCGTTTCTCGATCTCATTGGTCGGTCTTTCGAAATCGCGTGGTGCGGATAAAATGCGCGTAACTCCCTCGTTACATGTCGGATTGGGTCGATTTTTACTTCATTGGAAAGGCGAGTCAGTGCTCTTCGAAATCCTTCAGGAAGCGTCGCATTCCGAGGCCGTTTGGGCCTCCAAAAGTAGGGCGAGAGTAAATGGTGTGGAATTTTCCTTACGTGCCCTGTTCCCAGAAAAACGCTCATAACTCCCTCACCGGAGGTCGGATCTGGACAATTTTTACGTCGTTGGAAAGCTTACTCGAGGAGCTTTCAAAACGGATGAGGACATTTCTGATTCTGAGGCCGTCTGGTGCCCCGAAAGGACACCGGAAGCCTTCAATCCTCGTTTCTCGATCTCGGTGGTCGGTCTTTCGAAATCGCGTGGTGCGGATAAAACGTGCGTAACTCCCTCGTTACATGTCGGATTGGGTCGGTTTTTACTTCATTGGAAAGGCGAGTCAGTGCTCTTCGAAATCCTTCAGGAAGCGTCACATTCCGAGGCCGTTTGGGCCTCCAAAAGTGGGGCGAGAGTAAATGGTGCGGAATTTTCCTGACGTGCCCTGTTCCCAGAAAAACGCTCATAACTCCCTCACCGGAGGTCGGATCTGGACGATTTTTACGTCGTTGGAAAGCTTACTCGAGGAGCTTTCAAAACGGATCAGGACATTTCTGATTCTGAGGCTGTCTGGTGCACCGAAAGGACACCGGAAACCTTCGATCCTCATTTCTCGATCTCGGTGGTCGGTGTTTCGAAATCGCGTGGTGCGGATAAAATGCGCGTAACTCCCTCGTTACATGTCGGATTGGGTCGATTTTTACTTCATTGGAAAGGCGAGTCAGTGCTCTTCGAAATCCTTCAGGAAGCGTCGCATTCCGAGGCCGTTTGGGCCTCCAAAAGTGGGACGAGAGTAAATGGTACGGAATTTTTCCGACGTGCCCTGTTCCCAGAAAAATGCTCATAACTCCCTCACCGGAGGTCGGATCTGGACGATTTTTACGTCGTTGGAAAGCTTACTCGAGGAGCTTTCAAAACGGATCAGGACATTTCTGATTCTGAGGCCTTCTGGTGCCCTAAAAGGACACCGGAAGCCTTCGATCCTCGTTTCTCGATCTCGGTGGTCGGTCTTTCGAAATCGCTTGGTGCGGATAAAACGCGCGTAACTCCCTCGTTACATGTCGGATTGGGTCGATTTTTACTTCATTGGAAAGGCGAGTCAGTGCTCTTCGAAATCCTTCAGGAAGCGTCGCATTCCGAGGCCGTTTGGGCCTCCAAAAGTGGGGCGAGAGTAAATGGTGTGGAATTTTCCCGACGTGCCCTGTTCCCAGAAAAATGCTCATAACTCCCTCACCGGAGGTCGGATCTGGACGATTTTTACGTCGTTGGAAAGCTTACTCGAGGAGCTTTCAAAACGGATCAGGACATTTCTGATTCCGAGGCCGTCTGGTGCCCCAAAAGGACACCGGAAGCCTTCGATCCTCGTTTCTCGATCTCGGTGGTCGGTCTTTCGAAATCGCGTGGTACGGATAAAATGCGCGTAACTCCCTCGTTACATGTCGGATTGGGTAGATTTTTACTTCATTGGAAAGGCGAGTCAGTGCTCTTCGAAATCCTTCAGGAAGCGTCGCATTCCGAGGCCGTTTGGGCCTCCAAAAGTGGGACGAGAGTAAATGGTGCGGAATTTTCCCGACGTGCCCTGTTCCCAGAAAAACGCTCATAACTCCCTCACCGGAGGTCGGATCTGGACGATTTTTACGTCGTTGGAAAGCTTACTCGAGGAGCTTTCAAAATGGATGAGGACATTTCTGATTCTGAGGCCTTCTGGTGCCCTGAAAGGACACCGGAAGGCTTCGATCCTCGTTTCTCGATCTTGGTGGTCGGTCTTTCGAAATCGCGTGGTGCGGATAAAACGCGCGTAACTCCCTCGTTACATGTCGGATTGGGTCGATTTTTACTTCATTGGAAAGGCGAGTCAGTGCTCTTCGAAATCCTTCAGGAAGCGTCGCATTCCGAGGCCGTTTGGGCCTCCAAAAGTAGGGCGAGAGTAAATGGTGTGGAATTTTCCTTACGTGCCCTGTTCCCAGAAAAACGCTCATAACTCCCTCACCGGAGGTCGGATCTGGACAATTTTTACGTCGTTGGAAAGCTTACTCGAGGAGCTTTCAAAACGGATGAGGACATTTCTGATTCTGAGGCCGTCTGGTGCCCCGAAAGGACACCGGAAGCCTTCAATCCTCGTTTCTCGATCTCGGTGGTCGGTCTTTCGAAATCGCGTGGTGCGGATAAAACGTGCGTAACTCCCTCGTTACATGTCGGATTGGGTCGATTTTTACTTCATTGGAAAGGCGAGTCAGTTCTCTTCGAAATCCTTCAGGAAGCGTCACATTCCGAGGCCGTTTGGGCCTCCAAAAGTGGGGCGAGAGTAAATGGTGCGGAATTTTCCCGACGTGCCCTGTTCCCAGAAAAACGCT
Organism: Magnolia kwangsiensis; assembly: GCA_037074715.1. Taxonomy (NCBI): domain Eukaryota; kingdom Viridiplantae; phylum Streptophyta; class Magnoliopsida; order Magnoliales; family Magnoliaceae; genus Magnolia; species Magnolia kwangsiensis. The sequence continues at coordinate 1,316,184 of CM073583.1, forward strand.
CATAACTCCCTCACCGGAGGTCGGATCTGGACGATTTTTACGTCGTTGGAAAGCTTACTCGAGGAGCTTTCAAAACGGATCAGGACATTTCTGATTCTGAGGCCGTCTGGTGCCCTGAAAGGGCACCGGAAGCCTTCGATCCTCATTTCTCGATCTCGGTGGTCGGTCTTTCGAAATCACGTGGTGCGGATAAAACGCGCGTAACTCCCTCGTTACATGTCGGATTGGCTCGATTTTTACTTCATTGGAAAGGCGAGTCAGTGCTCTTCGAAATCCTTCAGGAAGCGTCGCATTCCGAGGCCGTTTAGGCCTCCAAAAGTGGGACGAGAGTAAATGGTGCGGAATTTTCCCGACGTGCCCTGTTCCCAGAAAAACGCTCATAACTCCCTCACCGGAGGTCGGATCTGGACGATTTTTACGTCGTTGGAAAGCTTACTCGAGGAGCTTTCAAAACGGATAAGGACATTTTAGATTCCGAGTCCGTCTGGTGCCCCGAAAGGACACCGGAAGCCTTCGATCCTCGTTTCTCGATCTCGGTGGTCGGTCTTTCGAAATCGCGTGGTGCGGATAAAACGCGCGTAACTCCCTCGTTACATGTCGGATTGGTTCGATTTTTACTTCATTGGAAAGGCGAGTCAGTGCTCTTCGAAATTCTTCAGGAAGCGTCGTATTCCGAGGCCGTTTGGGCCTCCAAAAGTGGGACGAGAGTAAATGGTGCGGAATTTTCCCGACGTGCCCTGTTCCCAGAAAAATGCTCATAACTCCCTCACCGGAGGTCGGATCTGGACGATTTTTACGTCGTTGGAAAGCTTACTCGAGGAGCTTTCAAAACGGATCAGGACATTTCTGATTCTGAGACCGTCTCATGCCCTGAAAGGACACCGGAAGCCTTCGATCCTCGTTTCTCGATCTCATTGGTCGGTCTTTCGAAATCGCGTGGTGCGGATAAAATGCGCGTAACTCCCTCGTTACATGTCGGATTGGGTCGATTTTTACTTCATTGGAAAGGCGAGTCAGTGCTCTTCGAAATCCTTCAGGAAGCGTCGCATTCCGAGGCCGTTTGGGCCTCCAAAAGTAGGGCGAGAGTAAATGGTGTGGAATTTTCCTTACGTGCCCTGTTCCCAGAAAAACGCTCATAACTCCCTCACCGGAGGTCGGATCTGGACAATTTTTACGTCGTTGGAAAGCTTACTCGAGGAGCTTTCAAAACGGATGAGGACATTTCTGATTCTGAGGCCGTCTGGTGCCCCGAAAGGACACCGGAAGCCTTCAATCCTCGTTTCTCGATCTCGGTGGTCGGTCTTTCGAAATCGCGTGGTGCGGATAAAACGTGCGTAACTCCCTCGTTACATGTCGGATTGGGTCGATTTTTACTTCATTGGAAAGGCGAGTCAGTGCTCTTCGAAATCCTTCAGGAAGCGTCGCATTCCGAGGCCGTTTGGGCCTCCAAAAGTGGGACGAGAGTAAATGGTGCGGAATTTTCCCGACGTGCCCTGTTCCCAGAAAAACGCTCATAACTCCCTCACCGGAGGTCGGATCTGGACGATTTTTACGTCGTTGGAAAGCTTACTCGAGGAGCTTTCAAAATGGATGAGGACATTTCTGATTCCCAGACCGTCTGGTGCCCTGAAAGGACACCGAAACCCTTCGATCCTCGTTTCTCGATCTCGGTGGTCGGTCTTTCAAAATCGCGTGGTGCGGATAAAACGCGCGTAACTCCCTCGTTACATGTCGGATTGGGTCGATTTTTACTTCATTGGAAAGGCGAGTCAGTGCTCTTCGAAATCCTTCAGGAAGCGTCGCATTCCGAGGCCGTTTGGGCCTCCAAAAGTGGGGCGAGAGTAAATGGTGTGGAATTTTCCCGACGTGCCCTGTTCCTAGAAAAATGCTCATAACTCCCTCACCGGAGGTCGGATCTTGACGATTTTTACGTCGTTGGAAAGCTTACTCGAGGAGCTTTCAAAACGGATCAGGACATTTCTGATTCCGAGGCCGTCTGGTGCCCCGAAAGGACACCGGAAGCCTTCGATCCTCGTTTCTCGATCTCGGTGGTCGGTCTTTCGAAATCGCGTGGTGCGGATAAAATGCGCGTAACTCCCTCGTTACATGTCGGATTGGGTAGATTTTTACTTCATTGGAAAGGCGAGTCAGTGCTCTTCGAAATCCTTCAGGAAGCGTCGCATTCCGAGGCCGTTTGGGCCTCCAAAAGTGGGACGAGAGTAAATGGTGCGGAATTTTCCCGACGTGCCCTGTTCCCAGAAAAACGCTCATAACTCCCTCACCGGAGGTCGGATCTGGACGATTTTTACGTCGTTGGAAAGCTTACTCGAGGATCTTTCAAAACAGATCAGGACATTTCTGATTCTGAGGGCGTCTGGTGCCCCGAAAGGACACCGGAAGGCTTCGATCCTCGTTTCTCGATCTCGGTGGTCGGTCTTTCGAAATCGCGTGGTGCGGATAAAACGCGCGTAACTCCCTCGTTACATGTCGGATTGGGTCGATTTTTACTTCATTGGAAAGGCGAGTCAGTGCTCTTCGAAATCCTTCAGGAAGCGTCGCATTCCGAGGCCGTTTGGGCCTCCAAAAGTGGGACGAGAGTAAATGGTGCGGAATTTTCCCGACGTGCCCTGTTCCCAGAAAAACGCTCATAACTCCCTCACCGGAGGTCGGATCTGGACGATTTTTACGTCGTTGGAAAGCTTACTCGAGGAGCTTTCAAAACGGATCAGGACATTTCTGATTCTGAGGTCGTCTGGTGCCCCGAAAGGACACCGGAAGGCTTCGATCCTCGTTTCTCGATCTCGGTGGTCGGTCTTTCGAAATCGCGTGGTGCGGATAAAATGCGCGTAACTCCCTCGTTACATGTCGGATTGGGTCGATTTTTACTTCATTGGAAAGGCGAGTCAGTGCTCTTCGAAATCCTTCAGGAAGCGTCGCATTCCGAGGCCGTTTGGGCCTCCAAAAGTGGGACGAGAGTAAATGGTATGGAATTTTTCCGACGTGCCCTGTTCCCAGAAAAATGTTCATAACTCCCTCACCGGAGGTCGGATCTGGACGATTTTTACGTCGTTGGAAAGCTTACTCGAGGAGCTTTCAAAACGGATCAGGACATTTCTGATTCCGAGGCCGTCTGGTGCCCCGAAAGGACACCGGAAGCCTTCGATCCTCGTTTCTCGATCTCGGTGGTCGGTCTTTCGAAATCGCGTGGTGCGGATAAAATGCGCGTAACTCCCTCGTTACATGTCGGATTGGGTAGATTTTTACTTCATTGGAAAGGCGATTCAGTGCTCTTCGAAATCCTTCAGGAAGCGTCGCATTCCGAGGCCGTTTGGGCCTCCAAAAGTGGGGCGAGAGTAAATGGTGCGGAATTTTCCCGACGTGCCCTGTTCCCAGGAAAATGCTCATAACTCCCTCAACGGAGGTCGGATCTGGACGATTTTTACGTCGTTGGAAAGATTACTCGAGGAGCTTTCAAAACGGATCAGGACATTTCTGATTCTGAGGCCGTCTGGTGCCCTGAAAGGACACCGGAAACCTTCGATCCTCATTTCTCGATCTCGGTGGTCGGTCTTTCGAAATCGCGTGGTGCGGATAAAACGCGCGTAACTCCCTCGTTACATGTCGGATTGGGTCGATTTTTACTTCATTGGAAAGGCGAGTCAGTGCTCTTCGAAATCCTTCAGGAAGCGTCGCATTCCAAGGCCGTTTGGGCCTCCAAAAGTGGGGCGAGAGTAAATGGTACGGAATTTTCCCGACGTACCCTGTTCCCAGAAAAATGCTCATAACTCCCTCACCGGAGGTCGGATCTGGACGATTTTTACGTCTTTGGAAAGCTTACTCGAGGAGCTTTCAAAACGGATCAGGACATTTCTGATTCTGAGGCCGTCTGGTGCCCTGAAAGGGCACCGGAAGCCTTCGATCCTCATTTCTCGATCTCGGTGGTCGGTCTTTCGAAATCACGTGGTGCGGATAAAACGCGCGTAACTCCCTCGTTACATGTCGGATTGGCTCGATTTTTACTTCATTGGAAAGGCGAGTCAGTGCTCTTCGAAATCCTTCAGGAAGCGTCGCATTCCGAGGCCGTTTAGGCCTCCAAAAGTGGGACGAGAGTAAATGGTGCGGAATTTTCCCGACGTGCCCTGTTCCCAGAAAAACGCTCATAACTCCCTCACCGGAGGTCGGATCTGGACGATTTTTACGTCGTTGGAAAGCTTACTCGAGGAGCTTTCAAAACGGATAAGGACATTTTAGATTCCGAGTCCGTCTGGTGCCCCGAAAGGACACCGGAAGCCTTCGATCCTCGTTTCTCGATCTCGGTGGTCGGTCTTTCGAAATCGCGTGGTGCGGATAAAACGCGCGTAACTCCCTCGTTACATGTCGGATTGGTTCGATTTTTACTTCATTGGAAAGGCGAGTCAGTGCTCTTCGAAATTCTTCAGGAAGCGTCGTATTCCGAGGCCGTTTGGGCCTCCAAAAGTGGGACGAGAGTAAATGGTGCGGAATTTTCCCGACGTGCCCTGTTCCCAGAAAAATGCTCATAACTCCCTCACCGGAGGTCGGATCTGGACGATTTTTACGTCGTTGGAAAGCTTACTCGAGGAGCTTTCAAAACGGATCAGGACATTTCTGATTCTGAGACCGTCTCATGCCCTGAAAGGACACCGGAAGCCTTCGATCCTCGTTTCTCGATCTCATTGGTCGGTCTTTCGAAATCGCGTGGTGCGGATAAAATGCGCGTAACTCCCTCGTTACATGTCGGATTGGGTCGATTTTTACTTCATTGGAAAGGCGAGTCAGTGCTCTTCGAAATCCTTCAGGAAGCGTCGCATTCCGAGGCCGTTTGGGCCTCCAAAAGTAGGGCGAGAGTAAATGGTGTGGAATTTTCCTTACGTGCCCTGTTCCCAGAAAAACGCTCATAACTCCCTCACCGGAGGTCGGATCTGGACAATTTTTACGTCGTTGGAAAGCTTACTCGAGGAGCTTTCAAAACGGATGAGGACATTTCTGATTCTGAGGCCGTCTGGTGCCCCGAAAGGACACCGGAAACCTTCAATCCTCGTTTCTCGATCTCGGTGGTCGGTCTTTCGAAATCGCGTGGTGCGGATAAAACGCGCGTAACTCCCTCGTTACATGTCGGATTGGCTCGATTTTTACTTCATTGGAAAGGCGAGTCAGTGCTCTTCGAAATCCTTTAGGAAGCGTCGCATTCCGAGGCCGTTTGGGCCTCCAAAAGTGGGGCGAGAGTAAATGGTGGGAATTTTCCCGACGTGCCCTGTTCCCAGAAAAATGCTCATAACTCCCTCACCGGAGGTCGGATCTGGACGATTTTTACGTCGTTGGAAAGCTTACTCGAGGAGATTTCAAAACGGATCAGGACATTTCTGATTCTGAGGCTGTCTGGTGCCCCGAAAGGACACCGGAAGCCTTCGATCCTTGTTTCTCGATCTCGGTGGTCGGTCTTTCGAAATCGCGTGGTGCGGATAAAATGCGCGTAACTCCCTCGTTACATGTCGGATTGGGTCGATTTTTACTTCATTGGAAAGGCGAGTCAGTGCTCTTCGAAATCCTTTAGGAAGCGTCGCATTCCGAGGCCGTTTGGGCCTCCAAAAGTGGGGCGAGAGTAAATGGTGCGGAATTTTCCTAACGTGCCCTGTTACCAGAAAAACGCTCATAACTCCCTCACTGGAGGTCGGATCTGGACGATTTTTACGTCTTTGGAAAGCTTACTCGAGGAGCTTTCAAAACAGATCAGGACATTTCTGATTCCGAGGCCGTCTGGTGCCCTGAAAGGACACCGGAACCCTTCGATCCTCGTTTCTCGATCTCGGTGGTCGGTCTTTCGAAATCGCGTGGTGCGGATAAAACGCGCGTAACTCCCTCGTTACTTGTCGGATTGGCTCGATTTTTACTTCATTGGAAAGGCGAGTCAGTGTTCTTCGAAATCCTTCTAGAAGCGTCGAATTCCGAGGCCGTTTGGGCCTCCAAAAGTGGGGCGAGAGTAAATGGTGCGGAATTTTTCCGACGTGCCCTATTCCCAGAAAAACGCTCATAACTCCCTCACCGGAGGTCGGATCTGGACGATTTTTACGTCGTTGGAAAGCTTACTTGAGGAGCTTTCAAAACGGATCAGGACATTTTAGATTCTAAGGCCGTCTGGTGCTCCGAAAGGACACCGGAAGCCTTCGATCCTCGTTTCTCGATCTCGGTGGTCGGTCTTTCGAAATCGCGTGGTGCGGATAAAACGCGCGTAACTCCCTCGTTACATGTCGGATTGGCTCGATTTTTACTTCATTGGAAAGGCGAGTCAGTGTTCTTCGAAATCCTTCTAGAAGCGTCGAATTCCGAGGCCGTTTGGGCCTCCAAAAGTGGGGCGAGAGTAAATGGTGCGGAATTTTTCCGACGTGCCCTATTCCCAGAAAAACGCTCATAACTCCCTCACCGGAGGTCGGATCTGGACGATTTTTACGTCGTTGGAAAGCTTACTTGAGGAGCTTTCAAAACGGATCAGGACATTTTAGATTCTAAGGCCGTCTGGTGCTCCGAAAGGACACCGGAAGCCTTCGATCCTCGTTTCTCGATCTCGGTGGTCGGTCTTTCGAAATCGCGTGGTGCGGATAAAACGCGCGTAACTCCCTCGTTACATGTCGGATTGGGTCGATTTTTACTTCATTGGAAAGGCGAGTCAGTGCTCTTCAAAATCCTTCAGGAAGCGTCGCATTCCGAGGCCGTTTGGGCCTCCAAAAGTGGGGCGAGAGTAAATGGTGCGGAATTTTCCCGACGTGCCCTGTTCCCAGAAAAACGCTCATAACTCCCTCACCGGAGGTCGGATCTGGACGATTTTTACGTCGTTGGAAAGCTTACTCGAGGAGTTTTCAAAACGGATGAGGACATTTCTGATTCTGAGGCCTTCTGGTGCCCCGAAAGGACACCGGAAGGCTTCGATCCTCGTTTCTCGATCTCGGTGGTCGGTCTTTCGAAATCGCGTGGTGCGGATAAAACGCGCGTAACTCCCTCGTTACATGTCGGATTGGGTCGATTTTTACTTCATTGGAAAGGCGAGTCAGTGCTCTTCGAAATCCTTCAGGAAGCGTCGCATTCCGAGGCCGTTTGGGCCTCCAAAAGTGGGGCGAGAGTAAATGGTACGGAATTTTCCCGACGTGCCCTGTTCCCAGAAAAATGCTCATAACTCCCTCACCGGAGGTCGGATCTGGACGATTTTTACGTCTTTGGAAAGCTTACTCGAGGAGCTTTCAAAACGGATGAGGACATTTCTGATTCTGAGGCCGTCTGGTGCCCCGAAAGGACACCGGAAGCCTTCAATCCTCGTTTCTCGATCTCGGTGGTCGGTCTTTCGAAATCGCGTGGTGCGGATAAAACGTGCGTAACTCCCTCGTTACATGTCGGATTGGGTCGATTTTTACTTCATTGGAAAGGCGAGTCAGTGCTCTTCGAAATCCTTCAGGAAGCGTCACATTCCGAGGCCGTTTGGGCCTCCAAAAGTGGGGCGAGAGTAAATGGTGCGGAATTTTCCTGACGTGCCCTGTTCCCAGAAAAACGCTCATAACTCCCTCACCGGAGGTCGGATCTGGACAATTTTTACGTCGTTGGAAAGCTTACTCGAGGAGCTTTCAAAACGGATCAGGACATTTCTGATTCTGAGGCTGTCTGGTGCCCCGAAAGGACACCGGAAACCTTCGATCCTCGTTTCTCGATCTTGGTGGTCGGTCTTTCGAAATCGCGTGGTGCGGATAAAATGCGCGTAACTCCCTCGTTACATGTCGGATTGGGTCGATTTTTACTTCATTGGAAAGGCGAGTCAGTGCTCTTCGAAATCCTTCAGGAAGCGTCGCATTCCGAGGCCGTTTGGGCCTCCAAAAGTGGGGCGAGAGTAAATGGTGCAGAATTTTCCTGACGTGCCCCGTTACCAGAAAAACGCTCATAACTCCCTCACTGGAGGTCGGATCTGGACGATTTTTACGTCTTTGGAAAGCTTACTCGAGGAGCTTTCAAAACAGATCAGGACATTTCTGATTCCGAGGCCGTCTGGTGCCCTGAAAGGACACCGGAACCCTTCGATCCTCGTTTCTCGATCTCGGTGGTCGGTCTTTCGAAATCGCGTGGTGCGGATAAAACGCGCGTAACTCCCTCGTTACATGTCGGATTGGCTCGATTTTTACTTCATTGGAAAGGCGAGTCAGTGTTCTTCGAAATCCTTCTAGAAGCGTCGAATTCCGAGGCCGTTTGGGCCTCCAAAAGTGGGGCGAGAGTAAATGGTGCGGAATTTTTCCGACGTGCCCTGTTCCCAGAAAAATGCTCATAACTCCCTCACCGGAGGTCGGATCTGGACGATTTTTACGTCGTTGGAAAGCTTACTCGAGGAGCTTTCAAAACGGATGAGGACATTTCTGATTCTGAGGCCTTCTGGTGCCCTGAAAGGACACCGGAATCCTTCGATCCTCGTTTCTCGATCTCGGTGGTCGGTCTTTCGAAATCGCGTGGTGCGGATAAAACGCGCGTAACTCCCTCGTTACATGTCGGATTGGGTCGATTTTTACTTCATTGGAAAGGCGAGTCAGTGCTCTTCGAAATCCTTCAGGAAGCGTCGTATTCCGAGGCCGTTTGGGCCTCCAAAAGTGGGGCGAGAGTAAATGGTGCGGAATTTTCCCGACGTGCCCTGTTCCCAGAAAAACGCTCATAACTCCCTCACCGGAGGTCGGATCTGGACGATTTTTACGTCGTTGGAAAGCTTACTCGAGGAGTTTTCAAAACGGATGAGGACATTTCTGATTCTGAGGCCTTCTGGTGCCCCGAAAGGACACCGGAAGGCTTCGATCCTCGTTTCTCGATCTCGGTGGTCGGTCTTTCGAAATCGCGTGGTGCGGATAAAACACGCGTAACTCCCTCGTTACATGTCGGATTGGGACGATTTTTACTTCATTGGAAAGGCGAGTCAGTGCTCTTCGAAATCCTTCAGGAAGCGTCGCATTCCGAGGCCGTTTGGGCCTCCAAAAGTGGGGCGAGAGTAAATGGTGTGGAATTTTCCCGACGTGCCCTGTTCCCAGAAAAATGCTCATAACTCCCTCACCGGAGGTCGGATCTGGACGATTTTTACGTCGTTGGAAAGCTTACTCGAGGAGCTTTCAAAACGGATCAGGACATTTCTGATTCCGAGGCCGTCTGGTGCCCCGAAAGGACACCGGAAGCCTTCGATCCTCGTTTCTCGATCTCGGTGGTCGGTCTTTCGAAATCGCGTGGTGCGGATAAAATGCGCGTAACTCCCTCGTTACATGTCGGATTGGGTAGATTTTTACTTCATTGGAAAGGCGATTCAGTGCTCTTCGAAATCCTTCAGGAAGCGTCGCATTCCGAGGCCGTTTGGGCCTCCAAAAGTGGGACGAGAGTAAATGGTGCGGAATTTTTCCGACGTGCCCTGTTCCCAGAAAAATGCTCATAACTCCCTCACCGGAGGTCGGATCTGGACGATTTTTACGTCGTTGGAAATCTTACTCGAGGAGCTTTCAAAACGAATCAGGACATTTCTGATTCTGAGGCCTTCTGGTGCCCCGAAAGGACACCGGAAGCCTTCAATCCTCGTTTCTCGATCTCGGTGGTCGGTCTTTCGAAATCGCGTGGTGCGGATAAAACGCGCGTAACTCCCTCGTTACATGTCAGATTGGCTCGATTTTTACTTCATTGGAAAGGCGAGTCAGTGCTCTTCGAAATCCTTCAGGAAGCGTCGCATTCCGAGGCCGTTTGGGCCTCCAAAAGTGGGGCGAGAGTAAATGGTGGGAATTTTCCCGACGTGCCCTGTTCCCAGAAAAATGCTCATAACTCCCTCACCGGAGGTCGGATCTGGACGATTTTTACGTCGTTGGAAAGCTTACTCGAGGAGATTTCAAAACGGATCAGGACATTTCTGATTCTGAGGCTGTCTGGTGCCCCGAAAGGACACCGGAAGCCTTCGATCCTTGTTTCTCGATCTCGGTGGTCGGTCTTTCGAAATCGCGTGGTGCGGATAAAATGCGCGTAACTCCCTCGTTACATGTCGGATTGGGTCGATTTTTACTTCATTGGAAAGGCGAGTGAGTGCTCTTCGAAATCCTTCTGGAAGCGTCGCATTCCGAGGCCGTTTGGGCCTCCAAAAGTGGGGCGAGAGTAAATGGTGCGGAATTTTCCTAACGTGCCCTGTTACCAGAAAAACGCTCATAACTCCCTCACTGGAGGTCGGATCTGGACGATTTTTACGTCTTTGGAAAGCTTACTCGAGGAGCTTTCAAAACAGATCAGGACATTTCTGATTCCGAGGCCGTCTGGTGCCCTGAAAGGACACCGGAACCCTTCGATCCTCGTTTCTCGATCTCGGTGGTCGGTCTTTCGAAATCGCGTGGTGCGGATAAAACGTGCGTAACTCCCTCGTTACATGTTGGATTGGGTCAATTTTTACTTCATTGGAAAGGCGAGTCAGTGCTCTTCGAAATCCTTCAGGAAGCGTCGCATTCCGAGGCCGTTTGGGCCTCCAAAAGTGGGACGAGAGTAAATGGTGTGGAATTTTCCCGACGTGCCTATTCCCAGAAAAATGCTCATAACTCCCTCACCGGAGGTCGGATCTGGACGATTTTTACGTCGTTGGAAAGCTTACTCGAGCAGCTTTCAAAACGGATCAGGACATTTTAGATTCTGAGGCCGTTTGGTGCCCCGAAAGGACACCGAAAGCCTTCGATCCTCGTTTCTCGATCTCGGTGGTCGGTCTTTCGAAATCGCGTGGTGCGGATAAAATGCGCGTAACTCCCTCGTTACATGTCGGATTGGCTCGATTTTTACTTCATTGGAAAGGCGAGTCAGTGTTCTTCGAAATCCTTCTAGAAGCGTCGAATTCCGAGGCCGTTTGGGCCTCCAAAAGTGGGGCGAGAGTAAATGGTGCGGAATTTTTCCGACGTGCCCTGTTCCCAGAAAAACGCTCATAACTCCCTCACCGGAGGTCGGATCTGGACGATTTTTACGTCGTTGGAAAGCTTACTTGAGGAGCTTTCAAAACGGATCAGGACATTTTAGATTCTGAGGCCGTCTGGTGCCCCGAAAGGACACCGGAAGCCTTCGATCCTCGTTTCTCGATCTCGGTGGTCGGTCTTTCGAAATCGCGTGGTGCGGATAAAACGCGCGTAACTCCCTCGTTACATGTCGGATTGGGTCGATTTTTACTTCATTGGAAAGGCGAGTCAGTGCTCTTCGAAATCCTTCAGGAAGCGTCGCATTCCGAGGCCGTTTGGGCCTCCAAAAGTGGGGCGAGAGTAAATGGTGCGGAATTTTCCCGACGTGCCCTGTTCCCAGAAAAACGCTCATAACTCCCTCACCGGAGGTCGGATCTGGACGATTTTTACGTCATTGGAAAGCTTACTCGAGGAGCTTTCAAAACGGATGAGGACATTTCTGATTCTGAGGCCTTCTGGTGCCCCGAAAGGACACCGGAAGGCTTCGATCCTCGTTTCTCGATCTCGGTGGTCGGTCTTTCGAAATCGCGTGGTGCGGATAAAACGCGCGTAACTCCCTCGTTACATGTCGGATTGGGTCGATTTTTACTTCATTGGAAAGGCGAGTCAGTGCTCTTCGAAATCCTTCAGGAAGCGTCGCATTCCGAGGCCGTTTGGGCCTCCAAAAGTGGGGCGAGAGTAAATGGTACAGAATTTTCCCGACGTGCCCTGTTCCCAGAAAAATGCTCATAACTCCCTCACCGGAGGTCGGATCTGGACGATTTTTACGTCGTTGGAAAGCTTACTCGAGGAGCTTTCAAAACGGATCAGGACATTTCTGATTCCGAGGCCATCTAGTGCCCCGAAAGGACACCGGAAGCCTTCGATCCTCATTTCTCGATCTCGGTGGTCGGTCTTTCGAAATCGCGTGGTGCAGATAAAACACGCGTAACTCCCTCGTTACATGTCGGATTGGGACGATTTTTACTTCATTGGAAAGGCGAGTCAGTGCTCTTCGAAATCCTTCAGGAAGCGTCGCATTCCGAGGCCGTTTGGGCCTCCAAAAGTGGGGCGAGAGTAAATGGTGTGGAATTTTTCCGACGTGCCCTGTTCCCAGAAAAATGCTCATAACTCCCTCACCGGAGGTCGGATCTGGATGATTTTTACGTCGTTGGAAAGCTTACTCGAGGAGCTTTCAAAACGGATCAGGACATTTCTGATTCCGAGGCCGTCTGGTGCCCCGAAAGGACACCGGAAGCCTTCGATCCTCGTTTCTCGATCTCGGTGGTCGGTCTTTCGAAATCGCGTGGTGCGGATAAAATGTGCGTAACTCCCTCGTTACATGTCGGATTGGGTAGATTTTTACTTCATTGGAAAGGCGATTCAGTGCTCTTCGAAATCCTTCAGGAAGCGTCGCATTCCGAGGCCGTTTGGGCCTCCAAAAGTGGGACGAGAGTAAATGGTGCGGAATTTTCCCGACGTGCCCTGTTCCCAGAAAAATGCTCATAACTCCCTCACCGGAGGTCGGATCTGGACGATTTTTACGTCGTTGGAAATCTTACTCGAGGAGCTTTCAAAACGAATCAGGACATTTCTGATTCTGAGGCCTTCTGGTGCCCCGAAATCACACCAGAAGCCTTCAATCCTCGTTTCTCGATCTCGGTGGTCGGTCTTTCGAAATCGCGTGGTGCGGATAAAACGCGCGTAACTCCCTCGTTACATGTCGGATTGGCTCGATTTTTACTTCATTGGAAAGGCGAGTCAGTGCTCTTCGAAATCCTTCAGGAAGCGTCGCATTCCGAGGCCGTTTGGGCCTCCAAAAGTGGGGCGAGAGTAAATGGTGAGAATTTTCCCGACGTGCCCTGTTCCCAGAAAAATGCTCATAACTCCCTCACCGGAGGTCGGATCTGGACGATTTTTACGTCGTTGGAAAGCTTACTCGAGGAGATTTCAAAACGGATAAGGACATTTCTGATTCTGAGGCTGTCTGGTGCCCCGAAAGGACACCGGAAGCCTTCGATCCTTGTTTCTCGATCTCGGTGGTCGGTCTTTCGAAATCGCGTGGTGCGGATAAAATGCGCGTAACTCCCTCGTTACATGTCGGATTGGGTCGATTTTTACTTCATTGGAAAGGCGAGTCAGTGCTCTTCGAAATCCTTCAGGAAGCGTCGCATTCCGAGGCCGTTTGGGCCTCCAAAAGTGGGGCGAGAGTAAATGGTGCGGAATTTTCCTGACGTGCCCTGTTACCAGAAAAACGCTCATAACTCCCTCACTGGAGGTCGGATCTGGACGATTTTTACGTCTTTGGAAAGCTTACTCGAGGAGCTTTCAAAACAGATCAGGACATTTCTGATTCCGAGGCCGTCTGGTGCCCTGAAAGGACACCGGAACCCTTCGATCCTCGTTTCTCGATCTCGGTGGTCGGTCTTTCGAAATCGCGTGGTGCGGATAAAACACGCGTAACTCCCTCGTTACATGTCGGATTGGGTCGATTTTTACTTCATTGGAAAGGCGAGTCAGTGCTCTTCGAAATCCTTCAGGAAGCGTCACATTCCGAGGCCGTTTGAGCCTCCAAAAGTGGGGCGAGAGTAAATGGTGCGGAATTTTCCTGACGTGCCCTGTTCCCAGAAAAACGCTCATAACTCCCTCACCGGAGGTCGGATCTGGACGATTTTTACGTCGTTGGAAAGCTTACTCGAGGAGCTTTCAAAACGGATCAGGACATTTCTGATTCTGAGGCCTTCTGGTGCCCCGAAAGGACACCGGAAGGCTTCGATCCTCGTTTCTCGATCTCGGTGGTCGGTCTTTCGAAATCGCGTGGTGCGGATAAAACGCGCGTAACTCCCTCATTACATGTCGGATTGGGTCGATTTTTACTTCATTGGAAAGGCGAGTCAGTGCTCTTCGAAATCCTTCAGGAAGCGTCGCATTCCGAGGCCGTTTGGGCCTCCAAAAGTGGGGCGAGAGTAAATGGTACGGAATTTTCCCGACGTGCCCTGTTCCCAGAAAAATGCTCATAACTCCCTCACCGGAGGTCGGATCTGGACGATTTTTACGTCTTTGGAAAGCTTACTCGAGGAGCTTTCAAAACGGATCAGGACATTTCTGATTCCGAGGCCGTATGGTGCCCTGAAAGGACACCAGAAGCCTTCGATCCTCGTTTCTCGATCTCGGTGGTCGGTCTTTCTAAATCGCGTGGTGCGGATAAAACGCGCGTAACTCCCTCGTTACATGTCGGATTGGGTCGATTTTTACTTCATTGGAAAGGCGAGTCAGTGCTCTTCGAAATCCTTCAGGAAGCGTCGCATTCCGAGGCCGTTTGGGCCTCCAAAAGTGGGGCGAGAGTAAATGGTACAGAATTTTCCCGACGTGCCCTGTTCCCAGAAAAATGCTCATAACTCCCTCACCGGAGGTCGGATCTGGACGATTTTTACGTCGTTGGAAAGCTTACTCGAGGAGCTTTCAAAACGGATCAGGACATTTCTGATTCCGAGGCCATCTAGTGCCCCGAAAGGACACCGGAAGCCTTCGATCCTCATTTCTCGATCTCGGTGGTCGGTCTTTCGAAATCGCGTGGTGCAGATAAAACACGCGTAACTCCCTCGTTACATGTCGGATTGGGACGATTTTTACTTCATTGGAAAGGCGAGTCAGTGCTCTTCGAAATCCTTCAGGAAGCGTCGCATTCCGAGGCCGTTTGGGCCTCCAAAAGTGGGGCGAGAGTAAATGGTGTGGAATTTTTCCGACGTGCCCTGTTCCCAGAAAAATGCTCATAACTCCCTCACCGGAGGTCGGATCTGGATGATTTTTACGTCGTTGGAAAGCTTACTCGAGGAGCTTTCAAAACGGATCAGGACATTTCTGATTCCGAGGCCGTCTGGTGCCCCGAAAGGACACCGGAAGCCTTCGATCCTCGTTTCTCGATCTCGGTGGTCGGTCTTTCGAAATCGCGTGGTGCGGATAAAATGTGCGTAACTCCCTCGTTACATGTCGGATTGGGTAGATTTTTACTTCATTGGAAAGGCGATTCAGTGCTCTTCGAAATCCTTCAGGAAGCGTCGCATTCCGAGGCCGTTTGGGCCTCCAAAAGTGGGACGAGAGTAAATGGTGCGGAATTTTCCCGACGTGCCCTGTTCCCAGAAAAATGCTCATAACTCCCTCACCGGAGGTCGGATCTGGACGATTTTTACGTCGTTGGAAATCTTACTCGAGGAGCTTTCAAAACGAATCAGGACATTTCTGATTCTGAGGCCTTCTGGTGCCCCGAAATCACACCAGAAGCCTTCAATCCTCGTTTCTCGATCTCGGTGGTCGGTCTTTCGAAATCGCGTGGTGCGGATAAAACGCGCGTAACTCCCTCGTTACATGTCGGATTGGCTCGATTTTTACTTCATTGGAAAGGCGAGTCAGTGCTCTTCGAAATCCTTCAGGAAGCGTCGCATTCCGAGGCCGTTTGGGCCTCCAAAAGTGGGGCGAGAGTAAATGGTGAGAATTTTCCCGACGTGCCCTGTTCCCAGAAAAATGCTCATAACTCCCTCACCGGAGGTCGGATCTGGACGATTTTTACGTCGTTGGAAAGCTTACTCGAGGAGATTTCAAAACGGATAAGGACATTTCTGATTCTGAGGCTGTCTGGTGCCCCGAAAGGACACCGGAAGCCTTCGATCCTTGTTTCTCGATCTCGGTGGTCGGTCTTTCGAAATCGCGTGGTGCGGATAAAATGCGCGTAACTCCCTCGTTACATGTCGGATTGGGTCGATTTTTACTTCATTGGAAAGGCGAGTCAGTGCTCTTCGAAATCCTTCAGGAAGCGTCGCATTCCGAGGCCGTTTGGGCCTCCAAAAGTGGGGCGAGAGTAAATGGTGCGGAATTTTCCTGACGTGCCCTGTTACCAGAAAAACGCTCATAACTCCCTCACTGGAGGTCGGATCTGGACGATTTTTACGTCTTTGGAAAGCTTACTCGAGGAGCTTTCAAAACAGATCAGGACATTTCTGATTCCGAGGCCGTCTGGTGCCCTGAAAGGACACCGGAACCCTTCGATCCTCGTTTCTCGATCTCGGTGGTCGGTCTTTCGAAATCGCGTGGTGCGGATAAAACACGCGTAACTCCCTCGTTACATGTCGGATTGGGTCGATTTTTACTTCATTGGAAAGGCGAGTCAGTGCTCTTCGAAATCCTTCAGGAAGCGTCACATTCCGAGGCCGTTTGAGCCTCCAAAAGTGGGGCGAGAGTAAATGGTGCGGAATTTTCCTGACGTGCCCTGTTCCCAGAAAAACGCTCATAACTCCCTCACCGGAGGTCGGATCTGGACGATTTTTACGTCGTTGGAAAGCTTACTCGAGGAGCTTTCAAAACGGATCAGGACATTTCTGATTCTGAGGCCTTCTGGTGCCCCGAAAGGACACCGGAAGGCTTCGATCCTCGTTTCTCGATCTCGGTGGTCGGTCTTTCGAAATCGCGTGGTGCGGATAAAACGCGCGTAACTCCCTCATTACATGTCGGATTGGGTCGATTTTTACTTCATTGGAAAGGCGAGTCAGTGCTCTTCGAAATCCTTCAGGAAGCGTCGCATTCCGAGGCCGTTTGGGCCTCCAAAAGTGGGGCGAGAGTAAATGGTATGGAATTTTCCCGACGTGCCCTGTTCCCAGAAAAATGCTCATAACTCCCTCACCGGAGGTCGGATCTGGACGATTTTTACGTCTTTGGAAAGCTTACTCGAGGAGCTTTCAAAACGGATGAGGACATTTCTGATTCTGAGGCCGTCTGGTGCCCCGAAAGGACACCGGAAGCCTTCAATCCTCGTTTCTCGATCTCGGTGGTCGGTCTTTCGAAATCGCGTGGTGCGGATAAAACGTGCGTAACTCCCTCGTTACATGTCGGATTGGGTCGATTTTTACTTCATTGGAAAGGCGAGTCAGTGCTCTTCGAAATCCTTCAGGAAGCGTCACATTCCGAGGCCGTTTGGGCCTCCAAAAGTGGGGCGAGAGTAAATGGTGCGGAATTTTCCTGACGTGCCCTGTTCCCAGAAAAACGCTCATAACTCCCTCACCGGAGGTCGGATCTGGACGATTTTTACGTCGTTGGAAAGCTTACTCGAGGAGCTTTCAAAACGGATCAGGACATTTCTGATTCTGAGGCCGTCTGGTGCCCCGAAAGGACACCAGAAACCTTCGATCCTCATTTCTCGATCTCGGTGGTCGGTCTTTCGAAATCGCGTGGTACGGATAAAATGCGCGTAACTCCCTCGTTACATGTCGGATTGGGTCGATTTTTACTTCATTGGAAAGGCGAGTCAGTGCTCTTCGAAATCCTTCAGGAAGCGTCGCATTCCGAGGCCGTTTGGGCCTCCAAAAGTGGGACGAGAGTAAATGGTACGGAATTTTTCCGACGTGCCCTGTTCCCAGAAAAATGCTCATAACTCCCTCACCGGAGGTCGGATCTGGACGATTTTTACGTCGTTGGAAAGCTTACTCGAGGAGCTTTCAAAAAGGATCAGGACATTTCTGATTCCGAGGCCGTCTGGTGCCCCGAAAGGACATGGGAAGCCTTCGATCCTCGTTTCTCGATCTCGGTGGTCGGTCTTTCGAAATCGCGTGGTGCGGATAAAACACGCGTAACTCCCTCGTTACATGTCGGATTGGGACGATTTTTACTTCATTGGAAAGGCGAGTCAGTGCTCTTCGAAATCCTTCAGGAAGCGTCGCATTCCGAGGCCGTTTGGGCCTCCAAAAGTGGGGCGAGAGTAAATGGTGTGGAATTTTCCCGACGTGCCCTGTTCCCAGAAAAATGCTCATAACTCCCTCACCGGAGGTCGGATCTGGACGATTTTTACGTCGTTGGAAAGCTTACTCGAGGAGCTTTCAAAACGGATCAGGACATTTCTGATTCTGAGGCCGTCTGGTGCCCCGAAAGGACACCGGAAGCCTTCGATCCTCGTTTCTCGATCTCGGTGGTCGGTCTTTCGAAATCGCGTGGTGCGGATAAAATGCGCGTAACTCCCTCGTTACATGTCGGATTGGGTAGATTTTTACTTCATTGGAAAGGCGAGTCAGTGCTCTTCGAAATCCTTCAGGAAGCGTCGCATTCCGAGGCCGTTTGGGCCTCCAAAAGTGGGGCGAGAGTAAATGGTGCGGAATTTTCCTGACGTGCCCTGTTACCAGAAAAACGCTCATAACTCCCTCACTGGAGGTCGGATCTGGACGATTTTTACGTCTTTGGAAAGCTTACTCGAGGAGCTTTCAAAACAGATCAGGACATTTCTGATTCCGAGGCCGTCTGGTGCCCTGAAAGGACACCGGAACCCTTCGATCCTCGTTTCTCGATCTCGGTGGTCGGTCTTTCGAAATCGCGTGGTGCGGATAAAACACGCGTAACTCCCTCGTTACATGTCGGATTGGGTCGATTTTTACTTCATTGGAAAGGCGAGTCAGTGCTCTTCGAAATCCTTCAGGAAGCGTCACATTCCGAGGCCGTTTGAGCCTCCAAAAGTGGGGCGAGAGTAAATGGTGCGGAATTTTCCTGACGTGCCCTGTTCCCAGAAAAACGCTCATAACTCCCTCACCGGAGGTCGGATCTGGACGATTTTTACGTCGTTGGAAAGCTTACTCGAGGAGCTTTCAAAACGGATCAGGACATTTCTGATTCTGAGGCCTTCTGGTGCCCCGAAAGGACACCGGAAGGCTTCGATCCTCGTTTCTCGATCTCGGTGGTCGGTCTTTCGAAATCGCGTGGTGCGGATAAAACGCGCGTAACTCCCTCATTACATGTCGGATTGGGTCGATTTTTACTTCATTGGAAAGGCGAGTCAGTGCTCTTCGAAATCCTTCAGGAAGCGTCGCATTCCGAGGCCGTTTGGGCCTCGAAAAGTGGGGCGAGAGTAAATGGTGCGGAATTTTCCTGACGTGCCCTGTTACCAGAAAAACGCTCATAACTCCCTCACTGGAGGTCGGATCTGGACGATTTTTACGTCTTTGGAAAGCTTACTCGAGGAGCTTTCAAAACAGATCAGGACATTTCTGATTCCGAGGCCGTCTGGTGCCCTGAAAGGACACCGGAAGCCTTCGATCCTCGTTTCTCGATCTCGGTGGTCGGTCTTTCGAAATCGCGTGGTGCGGATAAAACACGCGTAACTCCCTCGTTACATGTCAGATTGGGACGATTTTTACTTCATTGGAAAGGCGAGTCAGTGCTCTTCGAAATCCTTCAGGAAGCGTCGCATTCCGAGGCCGTTTGGGCCTCCAAAAGTGGGGCGAGAGTAAATGGTACAGAATTTTCCCGACGTGCCCTGTTCCCAGAAAAATGCTCATAACTCCCTCACCGGAGGTCGGATCTGGACGATTTTTACGTCGTTGGAAAGCTTACTCGAGGAGCTTTCAAAACGGATCAGGACATTTCTGATTCCGAGGCCATCTAGTGCCCCGAAAGGACACCGGAAGCCTTCGATCCTCATTTCTCGATCTCGGTGGTCGGTCTTTCGAAATCGCGTGGTGCAGATAAAACACGCGTAACTCCCTCGTTACATGTCGGATTGGGACGATTTTTACTTCATTGGAAAGGCGAGTCAGTGCTCTTCGAAATCCTTCAGGAAGCGTCGCATTCCGAGGCCGTTTGGGCCTCCAAAAGTGGGGCGAGAGTAAATGGTGTGGAATTTTTCCGACGTGCCCTGTTCCCAGAAAAATGCTCATAACTCCCTCACCGGAGGTCGGATCTGGATGATTTTTACGTCGTTGGAAAGCTTACTCGAGGAGCTTTCAAAACGGATCAGGACATTTCTGATTCCGAGGCCGTCTGGTGCCCCGAAAGGACACCGGAAGCCTTCGATCCTCGTTTCTCGATCTCGGTGGTCGGTCTTTCGAAATCGCGTGGTGCGGATAAAATGTGCGTAACTCCCTCGTTACATGTCGGATTGGGTAGATTTTTACTTCATTGGAAAGGCGATTCAGTGCTCTTCGAAATCCTTCAGGAAGCGTCGCATTCCGAGGCCGTTTGGGCCTCCAAAAGTGGGACGAGAGTAAATGGTGCGGAATTTTCCCGACGTGCCCTGTTCCCAGAAAAATGCTCATAACTCCCTCACCGGAGGTCGGATCTGGACGATTTTTACGTCGTTGGAAATCTTACTCGAGGAGCTTTCAAAACGAATCAGGACATTTCTGATTCTGAGGCCTTCTGGTGCCCCGAAATCACACCAGAAGCCTTCAATCCTCGTTTCTCGATCTCGGTGGTCGGTCTTTCGAAATCGCGTGGTGCGGATAAAACGCGCGTAACTCCCTCGTTACATGTCGGATTGGCTCGATTTTTACTTCATTGGAAAGGCGAGTCAGTGCTCTTCGAAATCCTTCAGGAAGCGTCGCATTCCGAGGCCGTTTGGGCCTCCAAAAGTGGGGCGAGAGTAAATGGTGAGAATTTTCCCGACGTGCCCTGTTCCCAGAAAAATGCTCATAACTCCCTCACCGGAGGTCGGATCTGGACGATTTTTACGTCGTTGGAAAGCTTACTCGAGGAGATTTCAAAACGGATAAGGACATTTCTGATTCTGAGGCTGTCTGGTGCCCCGAAAGGACACCGGAAGCCTTCGATCCTTGTTTCTCGATCTCGGTGGTCGGTCTTTCGAAATCGCGTGGTGCGGATAAAATGCGCGTAACTCCCTCGTTACATGTCGGATTGGGTCGATTTTTACTTCATTGGAAAGGCGAGTCAGTGCTCTTCGAAATCCTTCAGGAAGCGTCGCATTCCGAGGCCGTTTGGGCCTCCAAAAGTGGGGCGAGAGTAAATGGTGCGGAATTTTCCTGACGTGCCCTGTTACCAGAAAAACGCTCATAACTCCCTCACTGGAGGTCGGATCTGGACGATTTTTACGTCTTTGGAAAGCTTACTCGAGGAGCTTTCAAAACAGATCAGGACATTTCTGATTCCGAGGCCGTCTGGTGCCCTGAAAGGACACCGGAACCCTTCGATCCTCGTTTCTCGATCTCGGTGGTCGGTCTTTCGAAATCGCGTGGTGCGGATAAAACACGCGTAACTCCCTCGTTACATGTCGGATTGGGTCGATTTTTACTTCATTGGAAAGGCGAGTCAGTGCTCTTCGAAATCCTTCAGGAAGCGTCACATTCCGAGGCCGTTTGAGCCTCCAAAAGTGGGGCGAGAGTAAATGGTGCGGAATTTTCCTGACGTGCCCTGTTCCCAGAAAAACGCTCATAACTCCCTCACCGGAGGTCGGATCTGGACGATTTTTACGTCGTTGGAAAGCTTACTCGAGGAGCTTTCAAAACGGATCAGGACATTTCTGATTCTGAGGCCTTCTGGTGCCCCGAAAGGACACCGGAAGGCTTCGATCCTCGTTTCTCGATCTCGGTGGTCGGTCTTTCGAAATCGCGTGGTGCGGATAAAACGCGCGTAACTCCCTCATTACATGTCGGATTGGGTCGATTTTTACTTCATTGGAAAGGCGAGTCAGTGCTCTTCGAAATCCTTCAGGAAGCGTCGCATTCCGAGGCCGTTTGGGCCTCCAAAAGTGGGGCGAGAGTAAATGGTACGGAATTTTCCCGACGTGCCCTGTTCCCAGAAAAATGCTCATAACTCCCTCACCGGAGGTCGGATCTGGACGATTTTTACGTCTTTGGAAAGCTTACTCGAGGAGCTTTCAAAACGGATGAGGACATTTCTGATTCTGAGGCCGTCTGGTGCCCCGAAAGGACACCGGAAGCCTTCAATCCTCGTTTCTCGATCTCGGTGGTCGGTCTTTCGAAATCGCGTGGTGCGGATAAAACGTGCGTAACTCCCTCGTTACATGTCGGATTGGGTCGATTTTTACTTCATTGGAAAGGCGAGTCAGTGCTCTTCGAAATCCTTCAGGAAGCGTCACATTCCGAGGCCGTTTGGGCCTCCAAAAGTGGGGCGAGAGTAAATGGTGCGGAATTTTCCTGACGTGCCCTGTTCCCAGAAAAACGCTCATAACTCCCTCACCGGAGGTCGGATCTGGACGATTTTTACGTCGTTGGAAAGCTTACTCGAGGAGCTTTCAAAACGGATCAGGACATTTCTGATTCTGAGGCCGTCTGGTGCCCCGAAAGGACACCAGAAACCTTCGATCCTCATTTCTCGATCTCGGTGGTCGGTCTTTCGAAATCGCGTGGTACGGATAAAATGCGCGTAACTCCCTCGTTACATGTCGGATTGGGTCGATTTTTACTTCATTGGAAAGGCGAGTCAGTGCTCTTCGAAATCCTTCAGGAAGCGTCGCATTCCGAGGCCGTTTGGGCCTCCAAAAGTGGGACGAGAGTAAATGGTACGGAATTTTTCCGACGTGCCCTGTTCCCAGAAAAATGCTCATAACTCCCTCACCGGAGGTCGGATCTGGACGATTTTTACGTCGTTGGAAAGCTTACTCGAGGAGCTTTCAAAAAGGATCAGGACATTTCTGATTCCGAGGCCGTCTGGTGCCCCGAAAGGACATGGGAAGCCTTCGATCCTCGTTTCTCGATCTCGGTGGTCGGTCTTTCGAAATCGCGTGGTGCGGATAAAACACGCGTAACTCCCTCGTTACATGTCGGATTGGGACGATTTTTACTTCATTGGAAAGGCGAGTCAGTGCTCTTCGAAATCCTTCAGGAAGCGTCGCATTCCGAGGCCGTTTGGGCCTCCAAAAGTGGGGCGAGAGTAAATGGTGTGGAATTTTCCCGACGTGCCCTGTTCCCAGAAAAATGCTCATAACTCCCTCACCGGAGGTCGGATCTGGACGATTTTTACGTCGTTGGAAAGCTTACTCGAGGAGCTTTCAAAACGGATCAGGACATTTCTGATTCTGAGGCCGTCTGGTGCCCCGAAAGGACACCGGAAGCCTTCGATCCTCGTTTCTCGATCTCGGTGGTCGGTCTTTCGAAATCGCGTGGTGCGGATAAAATGCGCGTAACTCCCTCGTTACATGTCGGATTGGGTAGATTTTTACTTCATTGGAAAGGCGATTCAGTGCTCTTCGAAATCCTTCAGGAAGCGTCGCATTCCGAGGCCGTTTGGGCCTCCAAAAGTGGGACGAGAGTAAATGGTGCGGAATTTTCCCGACGTGCCCTGTTCCCAGAAAAATGCTCATAACTCCCTCACCGGAGGTCGGATCTGGACGATTTTTACGTCGTTGGAAATCTTACTCGAGGAGCTTTCAAAACGAATCAGGACATTTCTGATTCTGAGGCCTTCTGGTGCCCCGAAAGGACACCGGAAGCCTTCGATCCTCGTTTCTCGATCTCGGTGGTCGGTCTTTCGAAATCGCGTGGTACAGATAAAATGCGCGTAACTCCCTCGTTACATGTCGGATTGGGTCGATTTTTACTTCATTGGAAAGGCGAGTCAGTGCTCTTCGAAATCCTTCAGGAAGCGTCGCATTCCGAGGCCGTTTGGGCCTCCAAAAGTGGGACAAGAGTAAATGGTGTGGAATTTTCCCGACGTGCCTATTCCCAGAAAAACGCTCATAACTCCCTCACCGGAGGTCGGATCTGGACGATTTTTACGTCGTTGGAAAGCTTACTCGAGGAGATTTCAAAACGGATCAGGACATTTTAGATTCCGAGGCCGTCTGGTGCCCCGAAAGGACACCGGAAGCCTTCGATCCTCGTTTCTCGATCTCGGTGGTCGGTCTTTCGAAATCGCGTGGTGCG
The DNA here is from genome assembly GCA_037074715.1 of Magnolia kwangsiensis. Lineage (NCBI taxonomy): Eukaryota > Viridiplantae > Streptophyta > Magnoliopsida > Magnoliales > Magnoliaceae > Magnolia > Magnolia kwangsiensis. The sequence goes on from CM073583.1 coordinate 1,339,801, forward strand.
GATAAAACGCCCGTAACTCCCTCGTTACATGTCGGATTGGGTCAATTTTTACTTCATTGGAAAGGCGAGTCAGTGTTCTTCGAAATCCTTCTAGAAGCGTCGCATTCCGAGGCCGTTTGGGCCTCCAAAAGTGGGGCGAGAGTAAATGGTACGGAATTTTCTCGACGTGCCCTGTTCCCAGAAAAATGCTCATAACTCCCTCACCGGAGGTCGGATCTGGACGATTTTTACGTCGTTGGAAAGCTTACTCGAGGAGCTTTCAAAACGGATCAGGAAATTTCTGATTCTGAGGCTGTCTGGTGCATCGAAAGGACACCGGAAGCCTTCGATCCTCGTTTCTCGATCTCGGTGGTCGGTCTTTCGAAATCGCGTGGTGCGGATAAAATGCGCGTAACTCCCTCGTTACATGTCGGATTGGGTCGATTTTTACTTCATTGGAAAGGCGAGTCAGTGCTCTTCGAAATCCTTAAGGAAGCGTCGCATTCCGAGGCCGTTTGGGCCTCCAAAAGTGGGGCGAGAGTAAATGGTGTGGAATTTTCCTGACGTGCCCTGTTCCCAGAAAAATGCTCATAACTCCCTCACTGGAGGTCGGATCTGGACGATTTTTACGTCTTTGGAAAGCTTACTCGAGGAGCTTTCAAAACGGATCAGGACATTTCTGATTCCGAGGCCGTCTGGTGCCCCGAAAGGACACCGAAACCCTTCGATCCTCGTTTCTCGATCTCGGTGGTCGGTCTTTCGAAATCGCGTGGTGCGGATAAAACGCGCGTAACTCCCTCGTTACATGTCGGATTGGGTCGATTTTTACTTCATTGGAAAGGCGAGTCAGTGCTCTTCGAAATCCTTCAGGAAGCGTCGCATTCCGAGGCCGTTTGGGCCTCCAAAAGTGGGACGAGAGTAAATGGTGCGGAATTTTCTCGACGTGCCCTGTTCCCAGAAAAATGCTCATAACTCCCTCACCGGAGGTCGCATCTGGACGATTTTTACGTCGTTGGGAAGCTTACTCGAGGAGCTTTCAAAACGGATAAGGACATTTCTGATTCCGAGGCCATCTGGTGCCCCGAAAGGACATGGGAAGCCTTCGATCCTCGTTTCTCGATCTCGGTGGTCGGTCTTTCGAAATCGCGTGGTGCGGATAAAACGCGCATAACTCCCTCGTTACATGTCGGATTGACTCGATTTTTACTTCATTGGAAAGGCGAGTCAGTGCTCTTCGAAATTCTTCAGGAAGCGTCGTATTCCGAGGCCGTTTGGGCCTCCAAAAGTGGGACGAGAGTAAATGGTGCGGAATTTTCCCGACGTGCCCTGTTCCCAGAAAAATGCTCATAACTCCCTCACTGGAGGTCGGATCTGGACGATTTTTACGTCTTTGGAAAGCTTACTCGAGGAGCTTTCAAAATGGATCAGGACATTTCTGATTCCTAGGCCGTCTGGTGCCCCGAAAGGACACCGGAAGCCTTCGATCCTCGTTTCTCGATCTCGGTGGTCGGTCTTTCGAAATCGCGTGGTGCGGATAAAACGCGCGTAACTCCCTCGTTACATGTCGGATTGGGTCGATTTTTACTTCATTGGAAAGGCGAGTCAGTGCTCTTCGAAATCCTTCAGGAAGCGTCACATTCCGAGGCCGTTTGCGCCTCCAAAAGTGGGGCGAGAGTAAATGGTGTGGAATTTTCCTGACGTGCCCTGTTCCCAGAAAAACGCTCATAACTCCCTCACCGGAGGTCGGATCTGGACGATTTTTACGTCGTTGGAAAGCTTACTCGAGGAGCTTTCAAAACGGATAAGGACATTTCTGATTCTGAGGCCGTATGGTGCCCCGAAAGGACACTGGAAGCCTTCGATCCACGTTTCTCGATCTCGGCGGTCGGTCTTTCGAAATCGCGTGGTGCAGATAAAACGCGCGTAACTCCCTCGTTACATTTCGGATTGGGTCGATTTTTACTTCATTGGAAAGACGAGTCAGTGCTCTTCGAAATCCTTCAGGAAGCGTCGCATTCCGAGGCCGTTTGGGCCTCCAAAAGTGGGGCGAGAGTAAATGGTGCGGAATTTTCCCGACGTGCCCTGTTCCCAGAAAAATGCTCATAACTCCCTCACCGGAGGTCGGATCTGGACGATTTTTACGTCGTTGGAAAGCTTACTCGAGGAGCTTTCAAAATGGATATGGACATTTTTGATTCCGAGGCCATCTGGTGCCCCGAAAGGACATGGGAAGCCTTCGATCCTCGTTTCTCGATCTCGGTGGTCGGTCTTTCGAAATCGCGTGGTGCGGATAAAACGCGCGTAACTCCCTCGTTACATGTCGGATTGGGTCGATTTTTACTTCATTGGAAAGGCGAGTCAGTGCTCTTCGAAATCCTTCAGGAAGCGTCGCATTCCGAGGCCGTTTGGGCCTCCAAAAGTGGGGCGAGAGTAAATGGTGCGGAATTTTCCCGACGTGCCCTGTTCCCAGAAAAATGCTCATAACTCCCTCACCGGAGGTCGGATCTGGACGATTTTTACGTCGTTGGAAAGCTTACTCGAGGAGCTTTCAAAACGGATAAGGACATTTCTGATTCCGAGGCCATCTGGTGCCCCGAAAGGACATGGGAAGCCTTCGATCCTCGTTTCTCGATCTCGGTGGTCGGTCTTTCGAAATCACGTGGTGCGGATAAAACGCGCGTAACTCCCTCGTTACATGTCGGATTGGGTCGATTTTTACTTCATTGGAAAGGCGAGTCAGTGCTCTTCGAAATCCTTCAGGAAGCGTCGCATTCCGAGGCCGTTTGGGCCTCCAAAAGTGGGGCGAGAGTAAATGGTGTGGAATTTTCCCGACGTGCCCTGTTCCCAGAAAAATGCTCATAACTCCCTCACCGGAGGTCGGATCTGGACGATTTTTACGTCGTTGGAAAGCTTACTCGAGGAGCTTTCAAAACGGATATGGACATTTCTGATTCCTAGGCCGTCTGGTGCCCCGAAAGGACACCGGAAGCCTTCGATCCTCGTTTCTCGATCTCGGTGGTCGGTCTTTCAAAATCGCGTGGTGCGGATAAAACGCGCGTAACTCCCTCGTTACATGTCGGATTGGGTCGATTTTTACTTCATTGGAAAGGCGAGTCAGTGCTCTTCGAAATCCTTTAGGAAGCGTCGCATTCCGAGGCCGTTTAGGCCTCGAAAAGTGGGACGAGAGTAAATGGTGCGGAATTTTCCCGACGTGCCCTGTTCCCAGAAAAATGCTCATAACTCCCTCACTGGAGGTCGGATTTGGACGATTTTTACGTCTTTGGAAAGATTACTCGAGGAGCTTTCAAAATGGATCAGGACATTTCTGATTCTGAGGCCGTCTGGTGCCCCGAAAGGACACCGGAAGCCTTCAATCCTCGTTTCTCGATCTCGTTGGTCGGTCTTTCGAAATCGCGTGGTGCGGATAAAACGCGCGTAACTCCCTCGTTACATGTCGGATTGGGTCGATTTTTACTTCATTGGAAAGGCGAGTCAGTGCTCTTCGAAATCCTTCAGGAAGCGTCGCATTCCGAGGCCGTTTGGGCCTCCAAAAGTGGGGCGAGAGTAAATGGTGCAGAATTTTCCTGACGTGCCCTGTTCCCAGAAAAACGCTCATAACTCCCTCACTGGAGGTCGGATCTGGACGATTTTTATGTCTTTGGAAAGCTTACTCGAGGAGCTTTCAAAATGGATCAGGACATTTCTAAGGCCGTCTGGTGCCCGGAAAGGACACTGGAACCCTTCGATCCTCGTTTCTCGATCTCGGTGGTTGGTCTTTCGAAATCGCGTGGTGCGGATAAAACGCGCGTAACTCCCTCGTTACATGTCGGATTGGGTCGATTTTTACTTCATTGGAAAGGCGAGTCAGTGCTCTTCGAAATCCTTTAGGAAGTGCCGCATTCCGAGGCCGTTTGGGCCTCCAAAAGTAGGGCGAGAGTAAATGGTGTGGAATTTTCCCGACGTGCCCTGTTCCCAGAAAAACGCTCATAACTCCCTCACCGGAGGTCGGATCTGGACGATTTTTACGTCGTTGGAAAGCTTACTCGAGGAGCTTTCAAAACGGATAAGGACATTTCTGATTCCGAGGCCGTATGGTGCCCCGAAAGGACACTGGAAGCCTTCGATCCACGTTTCTCGATCTCGGCGGTCGGTCTTTCGAAATCGCGTGGTGCAGATAAAACGCGCGTAACTCCCTCGTTACATTTCGGATTGGGTCGATTTTTACTTCATTGGAAAGACGAGTCAGTGCTCTTCGAAATCCTTCAGGAAGCGTCGCATTCCGAGGCCGTTTGGGCCTCTAAAAGTGGGGCGAGAGTAAATGATTCGGAATTTTCCCGACGTGCCCTGTTCCCAGAAAAATGCTCATAACTCCCTCACCGGAGGTCGGATCTGGACGATTTTTACGTCGTTGGAAAGCTTACTCGAGGAGCTTTCAAAACGGATAAGGACATTTTTGATTCCGAGGCCATCTGGTGCCCCGAAAGGACATGGGAAGCCTTCGATCCTCGTTTCTCGATCTCGGTGGTCGGTCTTTCGAAATCGCGTGGTGCGGATAAAACGCGCGTAACTCCCTCGTTACATGTCGGATTGGGTCGATTTTTACTTCATTGGAAAGGCGAGTCAGTGCTCTTCGAAATCCTTATGGAAGCGTCGCATTCCGAGGCTGTTTGGATCTCCAAAAGTGGGGCGAGAGTAAATGGTGTGGAATTTTCCCGACGTGCCCTGTTCCCAGAAAAATGCTCATAACTCCCTCACCGGAGGTCGGATCTGGACGATTTTTACGTCGTTGGAAAGCTCACTCGAGGAGCTTTCAAAACGGATATGGACATTTCTGATTCCTAGGCCGTCCGGTGCCCCGAAAGGACACCGGAAGCCTTCGATCCTCGTTTCTCGATCTCGGTGGTCGGTCTTTCGAAATCGCGTGGTGCGGATAAAACGCCCGTAACTCCCTCGTTACATGTCGGATTGGGTCGATTTTTACTTCATTGGAAAGGCGAGTCAGTGCTCTTCGAAATCCTTCAGGAAGCGTCGCATTCCGAGGCCGTTTGGGCCTCCAAAAGTGGGGCGAGAGTAAATGGTGCGGAATTTTCCCGACGTGCCCTGTTCCCAGAAAAACGCTCATAACTCCCTCACCGGAGGTCGGATCTGGACGATTTTTACGTCGTTGGAAAGCTTACTCGAGGAGCTTTCAAAACGAATCAGGACATTTCTGATTCTGAGGCCTTCTGGTGCCCCGAAAGGACACCGGAAGCCTTCAATCCTCGTTTCTCGATCTCGGTGGTCGGTCTTTCGAAATCGCGTGGTGCAGATAAAACGTGCGTAACTCCCTCGTTACATGTCGGATTGGGTCGATTTTTACTTCATTGGAAAGGCGAGTCAGTGCTCTTCGAAATCCTTCAGGAAGCGTCGCATTCTGAGGCCGTTTGGGCCTCCAAAAGTGGGGCGAGAGTAAATGGTTTGGAATTTTCCTGACGTGCCCTGTTCCCAGAAAAACGCTCATAACTCCCTCACTGGAGGTCGGATCTGGACGATTTTTACGTCGTTGGAAAGCTTACTCGAGGAGCTTTCAAAACGGATATGGACATTTCTGATTCCTAGGCCGTCTGGTGCCCCGAAAGGACACCGGAAGCCTTCGATCCTCGTTTCTCGATCTCGGTGGTCGGTCTTTCAAAATCGCGTGGTGCGGATAAAACGCCCGTAACTACCTCGTTACATGTCGGATTGGGTCGATTTTTACTTCATTGGAAAGGCGAGTCAGTGCTCTTCGAAATCCTTCTGGAAGCGTCGCATTCCGAGGCCGTTTGGGCCTCCAAAATTTGGGCTAGAGTAAATGGTGCGGAATTTTCCCCACGTGCCCTGTTCCCAGAAAAACGCTCATAACTCCCTCACCGGAGGTCGGATCTGGACGATTTTTACGTCGTTGGAAAGCTTACTCGAGGAGCTTTCAAAACGGATCAGGACATTTCTGATTCTGAGGCCGTCTGGTGCCCTGAAAGGGCACCGGAAGTCTTCGATCCTCATTTCTCGATCTCGGTGGTCGGTCTTTCGAAATCACATGGTGCGGATAAAACGCGCGTAACTCCCTCGTTACATGTCGGATTGGGTCGATTTTTACTTCATTGAAAAGGCGAGTCAGTGCTTTTCGAAATCCTGTAGGAAGCGTCGCATTCCGAGGCCGTTTGGGCCTCCAAAAGTGGGGCGAGAGTAAATGGTGTGGAATTTTCCCGACGTGCCCTGTTCCCAGAAAAATGCTCATAACTCCCTCACCGGAGGTCGGATCTGGACGATTTTTACGTCGTTGGAAAGCTTACTCGAGGAGCTTTCAAAACGGATCAGGACATTTCTGATTCCTAGGCCGTCTGGTGCCCCGAAAGGACACCGGAAGCCTTCGATCCTCGTTTCTCGATCTCGGTGGTCGGTCTTTCGAAATCGCGTGGTGCGGATAAAACGCGCGTAACTCCCTCGTTACATGTCGGATTGGGTCGATTTTTACTTCATTGGAAAGGCGAGTCAGTGCTCTTCGAAATCCTTCAGGAAGCGTCGCATTCCGAGGCCGTTTGGGCCTCCAAAAGTGGGACGAGAGTAAATGGTGTGGAATTTTCTCGACGTGCCCTGTTCCCAGAAAGATGCTCATAACTCCCTCACCGGAGGTCGGATCTGGACGATTTTTACGTCGTTGGAAAGCTTACTCGAGGAGCTTTCAAAACGGATAAGGACATTTCTGATTCCGAGGCCATCTGGTGCCCCGAAAGGACATGGGAAGCCTTCGATCCTCGTTTCTCGATCTCGGTGGTCGGTCTTTCGAAATCGCGTGGTGCGGATAAAACGCGCGTAACTCCCTCGTTACATGTCGGATTGGGTCGATTTTTACTTCATTGGAAAGGCGAGTCAGTGCTCTTCGAAATCCTTCAGGAAGCGTCGCATTCCGAGGCCGTTTGGGCCTCCAAAAGTGGGGCGAGAGTAAATGGTGTGGAATTTTCCCGACGTGCCCTGTTCCCAGAAAAATGCTCATAACTCCCTCACCGGAGGTCGGATCTGGACGATTTTTACGTCGTTGGAAAGCTTACTCGAGGAGCTTTCAAAACGGATCAGGACATTTCTGATTCCTAGGCCGTCTGGTGCCCCGAAAGGACACCGGAAGCCTTCGATCCTCGTTTCTCGATCTCGGTGGTCGGTCTTTCGAAATCGCGTGGTGCGGATAAAACGCGCGTAACTCCCTCGTTACATGTCGGATTGGGTCGATTTTTACTTCATTGGAAAGGCGAGTCAGTGCTCTTCGAAATCCTTCAGGAAGCGTCCCATTCCGAGGCCGTTTGGGCCTCCAAAAGTGGGGCGAGAGTAAATGGTGCGGAATTTTCCTGACGTGCCCTGTTCCCAGAAAAACGCTCATAACTCCCTCACTGGAGGTCGGATCTGGACGATTTTTACGTCTTTGGAAAGGTTACTCGAGGAGCTTTCAAAATGGACCAGGACATTTCTGATTCTGAGGCCGTCTGGTGCCCTGAAAGGACACCGGAACCCTTCGATCCTCGTTTCTCGATCTCGGTGGTCGGTCTTTCGAAATCGCGTAGTGCGGATAAAACGCGCGTAACTCCCTCGTTACATGTCGGATTGGGTCGATTTTTACTTCATTGGAAAGGCGAGTCAGTGCTCTTCGAAATCCTTCAGGAAGTGTCACATTCCGAGGCCGTTTGCACCTCCAAAAGTGGGGCGAGAGTAAATGGTGCGGAATTTTCCCGACGTGCCCTGTTCCCAGAAAAATGCTCATAACTCTCTCACCGGAGGTCGGATCTGGACGATTTTTACGTCGTTGGAAAGCTTACTCGAGGAGCTTTCAAAACGGATCAGGACATTTCTGATTCTGAGGCTATCTGGTGCCCCAAAAGGACACCGGAAGCCTTCGATCCTCGTTTCTCGATCTCGGTGGTCGGTCTTTCGAAATCGCGTGGTGCGGATAAAATGCGCGTAACTCCCTCGTTACATGTCGGATTGGGTCGATTTTTACTTCATTGGAAAGGCGAGTCAGTGCTCTTCGAAATCCTTAAGGAAGCGTCGCATTCGGAGGCCGTTTGGGCCTCCAAAAGTTGGGCGAGAGTAAATGGTGCGGAATTTTCCTGACGTGCCCTGTTCCTAGAAAAACGCTCATAACTCCCTCACTGGAGGTCGGATCTGGACGATTTTTACGTCTTTGGAAAGCTTACTCGAGGAGCTTTCAAAATGGATCAGGACATTTCTGATTCCAAGGCCGTCTGGTGCCCTGAAAGGACACCGGAACCCTTCGATCCTCGTTTCTCGATCTCGGTGGTCGGTCTTTCGAAATCGCGTGGTGCGGATAAAACGCGCGTAACTCCCTCGTTACATGTCGGATTGGGTCGATTTTTACTTCATTGGAAAGGCGAGTCAGTGCTCTTCGAAATCCTTCAGGAAGCGTCGCATTCCGAGGCCGTTTGGGCCTCCAAAAGTGGGACGAGAGTAAATGGTGCGGAATTTTCTCGACGTGCCCTATTCCCAGAAAAATGCTCATAACTCCCTCACCGGAGGTCGGATATGGACGATTTTTACGTCGTTGGAAAGCTTACTCGAGGAGCTTTCAAAACGGATAAGGACATTTCTGATTCCGAGGCCATCTGTTGCCCCGAAAGGACATGGGAAGCCTTCGATCCTCGTTTCTCGATCTCGGTGGTCGGTCTTTCGAAATCGCGTGGTGCGGATAAAACGCGCGTAACTCCCTCGTTACATGTCGGATTGGGTCGATTTTTACTTCATTGGAAAGGCGAGTCAGTGCTCTTCGAAATCCTTCAGGAAGCGTCGCATTCCGAGGCCGTTTGGGCCTCCAAAAGTGGGGCGAGAGTAAATGGTGTGGAATTTTCCCGACGTGCCCTGTTCCCAGAAAAATGCTCATAACTCCCTCACCGGAGGTCGGATCTGGACGATTTTTACGTCGTTGGAAAGCTTACTCGAGGAGCTTTCAAAACGGATATGGACATTTCTGATTCCTAGGCCGTCTGGTGCCCCGAAAGGACACCGGAAGCCTTCGATCCTCGTTTCTCGATCTCGGTGGTCGGTCTTTCAAAATCGCGTGGTGCGGATAAAACGCGCGTAACTCCCTCGTTACATGTCGGATTGGGTCGATTTTTACTTCATTGGAAAGGCGAGTCAGTGCTCTTCGAAATCCTTTAGGAAGCGTCGCATTCCGAGGCCGTTTGGGCCTCCAAAAGTGGGACGAGAGTAAATGGTGTGGAATTTTCCCGACGTGCCCTGTTCCCAGAAAAATGCTCATAACTCCCTCACTGGAGGTCGGATCTGGACGATTTTTACGTCTTTGGAAAGATTACTCGAGGAGCTTTCAAAATGGATCAGGACATTTCTGATTCTGAGGCCGTCTGGTGCCCCGAAAGGACACCGGAAGCCTTTAATCCTCGTTTCTCGATCTCGTTGGTCGGTCTTTCGAAATCGCGTGGTGCGGATAAAACGCGCGTAACTCCCTCGTTACATGTCGGATTGGGTCGATTTTTACTTCATTGGAAAGGCGAGTCAGTGCTCTTCGAAATCCTTCAGGAAGCGTCGCATTCCGAGGCCGTTTGGGCCTCCAAAAGTGGGGCGAGAGTAAATGGTGTAGAATTTTCCTGACGTGCCCTGTTCCCAGAAAAACGCTCATAACTCCCTCACTGGAGGTCGGATCTGGACGATTTTTATGTCTTTGGAAAGCTTACTCGAGGAGCTTTCAAAATGGATCAGGACATTTCTAAGGCCGTCTGGTGCCCTGAAAGGACACTGGAACCCTTCGATCCTCGTTTCTCGATCTCGGTGGTCGGTCTTTCGAAATCGCGTGGTGCGGATAAAACGCGCGTAACTCCCTCGTTACATGTCGGATTGGGTCGATTTTTACTTCATTGGAAAGGCGAGTCAGTGCTCTTCGAAATCCTTCAGGAAGCGTCACATTCCGAGGCTGTTTGGGCCTCCAAAAGTGGGGCGAGAGTAAATGGTGTGGAATTTTCCCGACGTGCCCTGTTCCCAGAAAAATGCTCATAACTCCCTCACCGGAGGTCGGATCTGGACGATTTTTACGTCGTTGGAAAGCTTACTCGAGGAGCTTTCAAAACGGATATGGACATTTCTGATTCCTAGGCCGTCTGGTGCCCCGAAAGGACACCGGAAGCCTTCGATCCTCGTTTCTCGATCTCGGTGGTCGGTCTTTCGAAATCGCGTGGTGCGGATAAAACGCGCGTAACTCCCTCGTTACATGTCGGATTGGGTCGATTTTTACTTCATTGGAAAGGCGAGTCAGTGCTCTTCGAAATCCTTTAGGAAGCGTCGCATTCCGAGGCCGTTTGGGCCTCCAAAAGTGGGACGAGAGTAAATGGTGTGGAATTTTCCCGACGTGCCCTGTTCCCAGAAAAATGCTCATAACTCCCTCACTGGAGGTCGGATCTGGACGATTTTTACGTCTTTGGAAAGATTACTCGAGGAGCTTTCAAAATGGATCAGGACATTTCTGATTCTGAGGCCGTCTGGTGCCCCGAAAGGACACCGGAAGCCTTTAATCCTCGTTTCTCGATCTCGTTGGTCGGTCTTTCGAAATCGCGTGGTGCGGATAAAACGCGCGTAACTCCCTCGTTACATGTCGGATTGGGTCGATTTTTACTTCATTGGAAAGGCGAGTCAGTGCTCTTCGAAATCCTTCAGGAAGCGTCGCATTCCGAGGCCGTTTGGGCCTCCAAAAGTGGGGCGAGAGTAAATGGTGTGGAATTTTCCCGACGTGCCCTGTTCCCAGAAAAACGCTCATAACTCCCTCACCGGAGGTCGGATCTGGACGATTTTTACGTCATTGGAAAGCTTACTCGAGGAGCTTTCAAAACGGATGAGGACATTTCTGATTCTGAGGCCTTCTGGTGCCCCGAAAGGACACCGGAATGCTTCGATCCTCGTTTCTCGATCTCGGTGGTCGGTCTTTCGAAATCGCGTGGTGCGGATAAAACGCGCGTAACTCCCTCGTTACATGTCGGATTGGGTCGATTTTTACTTCATTGGAAAGGCGAGTCAGTGCTCTTCGAAATCCTTCAGGAAGCGTCGCATTCCGAGGCCGTTTGGGCCTCCAAAAGTGGGGCGAGAGTAAATGGTACAGAATTTTCCCGACGTGCCCTGTTCCCAGAAAAATGCTCATAACTCCCTCACCGGAGGTCGGATCTGGACGATTTTTACGTCGTTGGAAAGCTTACTCGAGGAGCTTTCAAAACGGATATGGACATTTCTGATTCCTAGGCCGTCCGGTGCCCCGAAAGGACACCGGAAGCCTTCGATCCTCGTTTCTCGATCTCGGTGGTCGGTCTTTCGAAATCGCGTGGTGCGGCTAAAACGCGCGTAACTCCCTCGTTACATGTCGGATTGGGTCGATTTTTACTTCATTGGAAAGGCGAGTCAGTGCTCTTCGAAATCCTTTAGGAAGCGTCGCATTCCGAGGCCGTTTGGGCCTCCAAAAGTGGGACGAGAGTAAATGGTGCGGAATTTTCCCGACGTGCCCTGTTCCCAGAAAAATGCTCATAACTCCCTCACCGGAGGTCGGATCTGGACGATTTTTACGTCGTTGGAAAGCTTACTCGAGGAGCTTTCAAAACGGATATGGACATTTCTGATTCCTAGGCCGTCCGGTGCCCCGAAAGGACACCGGAAGCCTTCGATCCTCGTTTCTCGATCTCGGTGGTCGGTCTTTCGAAATCGCGTGGTGCGGATAAAACGCGCGTAACTCCCTCGTTACATGTCGGATTGGGTCGATTTTTACTTCATTGGAAAGGCGAGTCAGTGCTCTTCGAAATCCTTTAGGAAGCGTCGCATTCCGAGGCCGTTTGGGCCTCCAAAAGTGGGACGAGAGTAAATGGTGCGGAATTTTCCCGACGTGCCCTATTCCCAGAAAAATGCTCATAACTCCCTCACCGGAGGTCGGATCTGGACGATTTTTACGTCGTTGGAAAGCTTACTCGAGGAGCTTTCAAAACGGCTCAGGACATTTCTGATTCTGAGGCTGTCTGGTGCCCCGAAAGGACACCGGAAGCCTTCGATCCTCGTTTCTCGATCTGGGTGGTCGGTCTTTCGAAATCGCGTGGTGCAGATAAAACGCGCGTAACTCCCTCGTTACATGTTGGATTGGGTCGATTTTTACTTCATTGGAAAGGCGAGTCAGTGCTCTTCGAAATCCTTCAGGAAGCGTCGCATTCGGAGGCCGTTTGGGCCTCCAAAAGTGGGGCGAGAGTAAATGGTGTGGAATTTTCCCGACGTGCCCTGTTCCCAGAAAAACGCTCATAACTCCCTCACCGGAGGTCAGATCTGGACGATTTTTACATCGTTGGAAAGCTTACTCGAGGAGCTTTCAAAACGGATCAGGACATTTCTGATTCTGAGGCTGTCTGGTACCCCGAAAGGACACCGGAAGCCTTCGATCCTCGTTTCTCGATCTCGGTGGTCGGTCTTTCGAAATCGCGTGGTGCGGATAAAACGTGCGTAACTCCCTCGTTACATGTCGGATTGGGTCGATTTTTACTTCATTGGAAAGGCGAGTCAGTGCTCTTCGAAATCCTTCAGGAAGCGTCGCATTCCGAGGCCGTTTGGGCCTCCAAAAGTGGGACGAGAGTAAATGGTGTGGAATTTTCCCGACGTGCCCTGTTCCCAGAAAAATGCTCATAATTCCCTCACCGGAGGTCGGATCTGGACGATTTTTACGTCGTTGGAAAGCTTACTCGAGGAGCTTTCAAAACGGATCAGGACATTTCTGATTCTGAGGCTGTCTGGTGCCCCGAAAGGACACCGGAAGCCTTCGATCCTCGTTTCTCGATCTCGGTGGTCGGTCTTTCGAAATCGAGTGGTGCAGATAAAACGCGCGTAACTCCCTCGTTACATGTTGGATTGGGTCGATTTTTACTTCATTGGAAAGGCGAGTCAGTGCTCTGCGAAATCCTTCAGGAAGCGTCGCATTCTGAGGCCGTTTGGGCCTCCAAAAGTGGGGCGAGAGTAAATGGTGTGGAATTTTCCCGACGTGCCTTGTTCCCAGAAAAATGCTCATAACTCCCTCACCGGAGGTCAGATCTGGACGATTTTTACGTCGTTGGAAAGCTTACTCGAGGAGCTTTCAAAACGGATCAGGACATTTCTGATTCTGAGGCTGTCTGGTACCCCGAAAGGACACCGGAAGCCTTCAATCCTCGTTTCTCGATCTCGGTGGTCGGTCTTTCGAAATCGCGTGGTACGGATAAAACGCGCGTAACTCCCTCGTTACATGTCGGATTGGGTCGATTTTTACTTCATTGGAAAGGCGAGTCAGTGCTCTTCGAAATCCTTCAGGAAGCGCCGCATTCCGAGGCCGTTTGGGCCTCCAAAAGTAGGGCGAGAGTAAATGGTGTGGAATTTTCCCGACGTGCCCTGTTCCCAGAAAAACGCTCATAACTCCCTCACCGGAGGTCGGATCTGGACGATTTTTACGTCGTTGGAAAGCTTACTCGAGGAGATTTCAAAACGGATCAGGACATTTCTGATTCTGAGGCCGTCTGGTGCCCTGAAAGGGCACCGGAAGCCTTCGATCCTCATTTCTCGATCTCGGTGGTCGGTCTTTCGAAATCCCGTGGTGCGGATAAAACGCGCGTAACTCCCTCGTTACATGTCGGATTGGGTCGATTTTTACTTCATTGGAAAGGCGAGTCAGTGCTCTTCGAAATCCTTCAGGAAGCGCCGCATTCCGAGGCCGTTTGGGCCTCCAAAAGTAGGGCGAGAGTAAATGGTGTGGAATTTTCCCGACGTGCCCTGTTCCCAGAAAAATGCTCATAACTCCCTCACCGGAGGTCGGATCTGGACGATTTTTACGTCGTTGGAAAGCTTACTCGAGGAGCTTTCAAAACGGATAAGGACATTTCTGATTCCGAGGCCGTATGGTGCCCCGAAAGGACACTGGAAGCCTTCGATCCTCTTTTCTCGATCTCGGTGGTCAATCTTTCAAAATCGCGTGGTGCGGATAAAACGCGCGTAACTCCCTCGTTACATGTCGGATTGGGTCGATTTTTACTTCATTGGAAAGGCGAGTCAGTGCTCTTCGAAATCCTTCTGGAAGCGTCGCATTCCGAGGCCGTTTGGGCCTCCAAAAGTGGGGCGAGAGTAAATGGTGCGGAATTTTCCCGACGTGCCCTGTTCCCAGAAAAATGCTCATAACTCCCTCACCGGAGGTCGGATCTGGACGATTTTTACGTCGTTGGAAAGCTTACTCGAGGAGCTTTCAAAACGGATCAGGACATTTGTGATTCCGAGGCCGTCTGGTACCCCGAAAGGACACCGGAAGCCTTCGATCCTTGTTTCTCGATCTCGGTGGTCGGTCTTTCGAAATCGCGTGGTGCGGATAAAATGCGCGTAACTCCCTCGTTACATGTCGGATTGGGTCGATTTTTACTTCATTGGAAAGGCGAGTCAGTGCTCTTCGAAATCCTTCTGGAAGCGTCGCATTCCGAGGCCGTTTGGGCCTCCAAAAGTGGGGCGAGATTAAATGGTGCGGAATTTTCCCGACGTGCCCTGTTCCCAGAAAAACGCTCATAACTCCCTCACCGGAGGTCGGATCTGGACGATTTTTACGTCGTTGGAAAGCTTACTCGAGGAGCTTTCAAAACGGATCAGGACATTTCTGATTCTGAGGCTGTCTGGTGCCCCGAAAGGACACCGAAAGCCTTCGATCCTCGTTTCTCGATCTCGGTGGTCGGTCTTTCGAAATCGCGTGGTGCAGATAAAACGCGCGTAACTCCCTCGTTACATGTTGAATTGGGTCGATTTTTACTTCATTGGAAAGGCGAGTCAGTGCTCTTCGAAATCCTTCAGGAAGCGTCGCATTCTGAGGCCGTTTGGGCCTCCAAAAGTGGGGCGAGAGTAAATGGTGTGGAATTTTCCCGACGTGCCCTGTTCCCAGAAAAATGCTCATAACTCCCTCACCGGAGGTCAGATCTGGACGATTTTTACGTCGTTGGAAAGCTTACTCGAGGAGCTTTCAAAACGGATCAGGACATTTCTGATTCTGAGGCTGTCTGGTACCCCGAAAGGACATCGGAAGCCTTCAATCCTCGTTTCTCGATCTCGGTGGTCGGTCTTTCGAAATCACGTGGTGCGGATAAAACGCGCGTAACTCCCTCGTTACATGTCGGATTGGGTCAATTTTTACTTCATTGGAAAGGCGAGTCAGTGCTCTTCGAAATCCTTCTGGAAGCGTCGCATTCCGAGGCCGTTTGGGCCTCCAAAAGTGGGGCGAGAGTAAATGGTGCGGAATTTTCCCGACGTGCCCTGTTCCCAGAAAAACCCTCATAACTCCCTCACCGGAGGTCGGATCTGGACGATTTTTACGTCGTTGGAAAGCTTACTCGAGGAGCTTTCAAAACGGATCAGGACATTTCTGATTCTGAGGCTGTATGGTGCCCCGAAAGGACACCGGAAGCCTTCGATCCTCGTTTCTCGATCTCGGTGGTCGGTCTTTCGAAATCGCGTGGTGCGGATAAAACGCGCGTAACTCCCTCGTTACATGTCGGATTGGGTCGTTTTTTACTTCATTGGAAAGGCGAGTCAGTGCTCTTCGAAATCCTTCAGGAAGCGTCGCATTCTGAGGCCGTTTGGGCCTCCAAAAGTGGGGCGAGAGTAAATGGTGCGAAATTTTCCCGACGTGCCCTGTTCCCAGAAAAACGCTCATAACTCCCTCACCGGAGGTCGGATCTGGACGATTTTTACGTCGTTGGAAAGCTTACTCGAGGAGATTTCAAAACGGATCAGGACATTTCTGATTCTGAGGCCGTCTGGTGCCCGGAAAGGGCACCGGAAGCCTTCGATCCTCATTTCTCGATCTCGGTGGTCGGTCTTTCGAAATCACGTGGTGCGGATAAAACGCGCGTAACTCCCTCGTTACATGTCGGATTGGGTCGATTTTTACTTCATTGGAAAGGCGAGTCAGTGCTCTTCGAAATCCTTCAGGAAGCATCGCATTCCGAGGCCGTTTGGGCCTCCAAAAGTGGGACGAGAGTAAATGGTGTGGAATTTTCCTGACGTGCCCTGTTCCCAGAAAAACGCTCATAATTCCCTCACCGGAGGTCGGATCTGGACGATTTTTACGTCGTTGGAAAGCTTACTCGAGGAGCTTTCAAAACGGATCAGGACATTTCTGATTCCGAGGCCGTATGGTGCCCCGAAAGGACACTGGAAGCCTTCGATCCTCTTTTCTCGATCTCGGTGGTCGGTCTTTCAAAATCGCGTGGTGCGGATAAAACGCGCGTAACTCCCTCGTTACATGTCGGATTGGGTCGATTTTTACTTCATTGGAAAGGCGAGTCAGTGCTCTTCGAAATCCTTTAGGAAGCGTCGCATTCCGAGGCCGTTTGGGCCTCCAAAAGTGGGACGAGAGTAAATGGTGCGGAATTTTCCCGACGTGCCCTGTTCCCAGAAAAACGCTCATAACTCCCTCACCGGAGGTCGGATCTGGTCGATTTTTACGTCGTTGGAAAGCTTACTCGAGGAGCTTTCAAAACGGATCAGGACATTTCTGATTCTGAGGCCGTCTGGTGCCCTGAAAGGGCACCGGAAGCCTTCGATCCTCATTTCTCGATCTCGGTGGTCGGTCTTTCGAAATCACGTGGTGCGGATAAAACGCGCGTAACTCCCTCGTTACATGTCGGATTGGGTCGATTTTTACTTCATTGGAAAGGCGAGTCAGTGCTCTTCGAAATCCTTCAGGAAGCGCCGCACTCCGAGGCCGTTTGGGCCTCCAAAAGTAGGGCGAGAGTAAATGGTGTGGAATTTTCCCGACGTGCCCTGTTCCCAGAAAAATGCTCATAACTCCCTCACCGGAGGTCGGATCTGGACGATTTTTACGTCGTTGGAAAGCTTACTCGAGGAGCTTTCAAAAAGGATAAGGACATTTCTGATTCCGAGGCCGTATGGTGCCCCGAAAGGACACTGGAAGCCTTCGATCCTCTTTTCTCGATCTCGGTGGTCGGTCTTTCGACATCGCGTGGTGCGGATAAAACGCGCGTAACTCCCTCATTACATGTCGGATTGGGTCGATTTTTACTTCATTGGAAAGGCGAGTCAGTGCTCTTCGAAATCCTTCTGGAAGCGTCGCATTCCGAGGCCGTTTGGGCCTCCAAAAGTGGGGCGAGAGTAAATGGTGCGGAATTTTCCCGACGTGCCCTGTTCCCAGAAAAATGCTCATAACTCCCTCACCGGAGGTCGGATCTGGACGATTTTTACGTCGTTGGAAAGCTTACTCGAGGAGCTTTCAAAACGGATCAGGACATTTCTGATTCCGAGGCCGTCTGGTACCCCGAAAGGACACCGGAAGCCTTCGATCCTTGTTTCTCGATCTCGGTGGTCGGTCTTTCGAAATCGCGTGGTGCGGATAAAATGCGCGTAACTCCCTCGTTACATGTCGGATTGGGTCGATTTTTACTTCATTGGAAAGGCGAGTTAGTGCTCTTCGAAATCCTTCTGGAAGCGTCGCATTCCGAGGCCGTTTGGGCCTCCAAAAGTGGGGCGAGATTAAATGGTGCGGAATTTTCCCGACGTGCCCTGTTCCCAGAAAAATGCTCATAACTCCCTCACCGGAGGTCGGATCTAGACGATTTTTACGTCGTTGGAAAGCTTACTCGAGGAGCTTTCAAAACGGATAAGGACATTTCTGATTCTGAGGCTGTCTGGTGCCCCGAAAGGACACCGGAAGCCTTCGATCCTCGTTTCTCAATCTCGGTGGTCGGTCTTTCGAAATCGCGTGGTGCAGATAAAATGCGCGTAACTCCCTCGTTACATGTTGGATTGGGTCGATTTTTACTTCATTGGAAAGGCGAGTCAGTGCTCTTCGAAATCCTTCAGGAAGCGTCGCATTCCGAGGCCGTTTGGGCCTCCAAAAGTGGGACGAGAGTAAATGGTGTGGAATTTTCCCGACGTGCCCTGTTCCCAGAAAAACGCTCATAATTCCCTCACCGGAGGTCGGATCTGGACGATTTTTACGTCGTTGGAAAGCTTACTCGAGGAGCTTTCAAAACGGATCAGGACATTTTTGATTCTGAGGCTGTCTGGTACCCCGAAAGGACACCGGAAGCCTTCAATCCTCGTTTCTCGATCTTGGTGGTCGGTCTTTCGAAATCGCGTAGTGCGGATAAAACGCGCGTAACTCCCTCGTTACATGTCGGATTGGGTCGATTTTTACTTCATTGGAAAGGCGAGTCAGTGCTCTTCGAAATCCTTCTGGAAGCGTCGCATTCCGAGGCCGTTTGGGCCTCCAAAAGTGGGGCGAGAGTAAATGGTGCGGAATTTTCCCGACGTGCCCTGTTCCCAGAAAAACCCTCATAACTCCCTCACCGGAGGTCGGATCTGGACGATTTTTACGTCGTTGGAAAGCTTACTCGAGGAGCTTTCAAAACGGATCAGGACATTTCTGATTCTGAGGCTGTCTGGTGCCCCGAAAGGACACCGGAATCCTTCGATCCTCGTTTCTCGTTCTCGGTGGTCGGTCTTTCGAAATCGCGTGGTGCGGATAAAACGCGCGTAACTCCCTCGTTACATTCGGATTGGGTCGTTTTTTACTTCATTGGAAAGGCGAGTCAGTGCTCTTCGAAATCCTTCAGGAAGCGTCGCATTCTGAGGCCGTTTGGGCCTCCAAAAGTGGGGCGAGAGTAAATGGTGCGAAATTTTCCCGACGTGCCCTGTTCCCAGAAAAACGCTCATAACTCCCTCACCGGAGGTCGGATCTGGTCGATATTTATGTCGTTGGAAAGCTTACTCGAGGAGATTTCAAAACGGATCAGGACATTTCTGATTCTGAGGCCGTCTGGTGCCCTGAAAGGGCACCGGAAGCCTTCGATCCTCATTTCTCGATCTCGGTGGTCGGTCTTTCGAAATCACGTGGTGCGGATAAAACGCGCGTAACTCCCTCGTTACATGTCGGATTGGGTCGATTTTTACTTCATTGGAAAGGCGAGTCAGTGCTCTTCGAAATCCTTCAGGAAGCGCCGCATTCCGAGGCCGTTTGGGCCTCCAAAAGTAGGGCGAGAGTAAATGGTGTGGAATTTTCCCGACGTGTCCTGTTCCCAGAAAAATGCTCATAACTCCCTCACCGGAGGTCGGATCTGGACGATTTTTACGTCGTTGGAAAGATTACTCGAGGAGCTTTCAAAAAGGATAAGGACATTTCTGATTCCGAGGCCGTATGGTGCCCCGAAAGGACACTGGAAGCCTTCGATCCTCTTTTCTCGATCTCGGTGGTCGGTCTTTCAAAATCGCGTGGTGCGGATAAAACGCGCGTAACTCCCTCGTTACATGTCGGATTGGGTCGATTTTTACTTCATTGGAAAGGCGAGTCAGTGCTCTTCAAAATCCTTCTAGAAGCGTCGCATTCCGAGGCCGTTTGGGCCTCCAAAAGTGGGGCGAGAGTAAATGGTGCGGAATTTTCCCGACGTGCCCTGTTCCCAGAAAAATGCTCATAACTCCCTCACCGGAGGTCGGATCTGGACGATTTTTACGTCGTTGGAAAGCTTACTCGAGGATCTTTCAAAACGGATCAGGACATTTCTGATTCCGAGGCCGTCTGGTACCCCGAAAGGACACCGGAAGCCTTCGATCCTTGTTTCTCGATCTCGGTGGTCGGTCTTTCGAAATCGCGTGGTGCGGATAAAATGCGCGTAACTCCCTCGTTACATGTCGGATTGGGTCGATTTTTACTTCATTGGAAAGACGAGTCAGTGCTCTTCGAAATCCTTCTGGAAGCGTCGCATTCCGAGGCCGTTTGGACCTCCAAAAGTGGGGCGAGATTAAATGGTGCGGAATTTTCCCGACGTGCCCTGTTCCCAGAAAAATGCTCATAACTCCCTCACCGGAGGTCGGATCTGGACGATTTTTACGTCGTTGGAAAGCTTACTCGAGGAGCTTTCAAAACGGATCAGGACATTTCTGATTCTGAGGCTGTCTGGTGCCCCGAAAGGACACCGGAAGCCTTCGATCCTCGTTTCTCAATCTCGGTGGTCGGTCTTTCGAAATCGCGTGGTGCAGATAAAACGCGCGTAACTCCCTCGTTACATGTTGGATTGGGTCGATTTTTACTTCATTGGAAAGGCGAGTCAGTGCTCTTCGAAATCCTTCAGGAAGCGTCGCATTCCGAGGCCGTTTGGGCCTCCAAAAGTGGGGCGAGAGTAAATGGTGTGGAATTTTCCCGACGTGCCCTGTTCCCAGAAAAACGCTCATAACTCCCTCACCGGAGGTCAGATCTGGACGATTTTTACGTCGTTGGAAAGCTTACTCGAGGAGCTTTCAAAACGGATCAGGATATTTCTGATTCTGAGGCTGTATGGTACCCCGAAAGGACACCGGAAGCCTTCGATCCTCGTTTCTCGATCTCGGTGGTCGGTCTTTCGAAATCGCGTGGTGCGGATAAAACGCGCGTAACTCCCTCGTTACATGTCAGATTGGGTCGATTTTTACTTCATTGGAAAGGCGAGTCAGTGCTCTTCGAAATCCTTCAGGAAGCGTCGCATTCCGAGGCCGTTTGGGCCTCCAAAAGTGGGACGAGAGTAAATGGTGTGGAATTTTCCCGACGTGCCCTGTTCCCAGAAAAATGCTCATAATTCCCTCACCGGAGGTCGGATCTGGACGATTTTTACGTCGTTGGAAAGCTTACTCGAGGAGATTTCAAAACGGATCAGGACATTTCTGATTCTGAGGCTGTCTGGTGCCCCGAAAGGACACCGGAAGCCTTCGATCCTCGTTTCTCGATCTCAGTGGTCGGTCTTTCGAAATCGCGTGGTGCAGATAAAACGCGCGTAACTCCCTTGTTACATGTTGGATTGGGTCGATTTTTACTTCATTGGAAAGGCGAGTCAGTGCTCTTCGAAATCCTTCAGGAAGCGTCGCATTCTGAGGCCGTTTGGGCCTCCAAAATTGGGGCGAGAGTAAATGGTGTAGAATTTTCCCGACGTGCCCTGTTCCCAGAAAAATGCTCATAACTCCCTCACCGGAGGTCCGATCTGGACGATTTTTACGTCGTTGGAAAGCTTACTCGAGGAGCTTTCAAAACGGATTAGGACATTTCTGATTCTGAGGCTGTCTGGTACCCCGAAAGGACACCGGAAGCCTTCAATCCTCGTTTCTCGATCTCGGTGGTCGGTCTTTCGAAATCGCGTGGTGCGGATAAAACGCGCGTAACTCCCTCGTTACATGTCGGATTGGGTCGATTTTTACTTCATTGGAAAGGCGAGTCAGTGCTCTTCGAAATCCTTCTGGAAGCGTCGCATTCCGAGGCCGTTTGGGCCTCCAAAAGTGGGGCGAGAGTAAATGGTGCGGAATTTTCCCGACGTGCCCTGTTCCCAGAAAAACCCTCATAACTCCCTCACCGGAGGTCGGATCTGGACGATTTTTACGTCGTTGGAAAGCTTACTCGAGGAGCTTTCAAAACGGATCAGGACATTTCTGATTCTGAGGCTGTCTGGTGCCCCGAAAGGACACCGGAAGCCTTCGATCCTCGTTTCTCGATCTCGGTGGTCGGTCTTTCGAAATCGCGTGGTGCGGATAAAATGCGCGTAACTCCCTCGTTACATGTCGGATTGGGTCGTTTTTTACTTCATTGGAAAGGCGAGTCAGTGCTCTTCGAAATCCTTCAGGAAGCGTCGCATTCTGAGGCCGTTTGGGCCTCCAAAAGTGGGGCGAGAGTAAATGGTGTGGAATTTTCCCGACGTGCCCTGTTCCCAGAAAAACGCTCATAACTCCCTCACCGGAGGTCAGATCTGGACGATTTTTACGTCGTTGGAAAGCTTACTGAGGAGCTTTCAAAACGGATCAGGACATTTCTGATTCTGAGGCTGTCTGGTACCACGAAAGGACATCGGAAGCCTTCGATCCTCGTTTCTCGATCTCGGTGGTCGGTCTTTCGAAATCGCGTGGTGCGGATAAAACGCGCGTAACTCCCTCGTTACATGTCGGATTGGGTCGATTTTTACTTCATTGGAAAGGCGAGTCAGTGCTCTTCGAAATCCTTCAGGAAGCATCGCATTCCGAGGCCGTTTGGGCCTCCAAAAGTGGGACGAGAGTAAATGGTGTGGAATTTTCCTGACGTGCCCTGTTCCCAGAAAAACGCTCATAATTCCCTCACCGGAGGTCGGATCTGGACGATTTTTACGTCGTTGGAAAGCTTACTCGAGGAGCTTTCAAAACGGATCAGGACATTTCTGATTCTGAGGCCGTCTGGTGCCCCGAAAGGACACCGGAAGCCTTCGATCCTCGTTTCTCGATCTCGGTGGTCGGTCTTTCGAAATCGCGTGGTGTGGATAAAACATGCGTAACTCCCTCGTTACATGTCGGATTGGGTCGATTTTTACTTCATTGGAAAGGCGAGTCAGTGCTCTTCGAAATCCTTCAGGAAGCGTCACATTCTTAGGCCGTTTGGGCCTCCAAAAGTGGGGCGAGAGTAAATGGTGCGGAATTTTCCCGACGTGCCCTGTTCCCAGAAAAACGCTCATAACTCCCTCACCGGAGGTCGGATCTGGACGATTTTTACGTCGTTGGAAAGCTTACTCGAGGAGCTTTCAAAACGGATCAGGACATTTCTGATTCTGAGGCCGTCTGCTGCCCCGAAAGGACACCGGAAGCCTTCGATCCTCGTTTCTCGATCTCGGTGGTCGGTCTTTCAAAATCGCGTGGTGCGGATGAAACGCGCGTAACTCCCTCGTTACATGTCGGATTGGGTCGATTTTTCCTTCATTGGAAAGGCGAGTCAGTGCTCTTCGAAATCCTTCAGGAAGCGTCGCATTCCGAGGCCGTTTGGGCCTCCAAAAGTCGGGCGAGAGTAAATGGTGTGGAATTTTCCCGACGTGCCCTGTTCCCAGAAAAATGCTCATAACTCCCTCACCGGAGGTCGGATCTGGACGATTTTTACGTCGTTGGAAAGCTTACTCGAGGAGCTTTCAAAAAGGATCAGGATATTTCTGATTCTGAGGCTGTCTGGTGCCCCGAAAGCACACCGGAAGCCTTCGATCCTCATTTCTCGATCTCGGTGGTCGGTCTTTCGAAATCGCGTGGTGTGGATAAAATGCGCGTAACTCCCTCGTTACATGTCGGATTGGGTCGATTTTTACTTCATTGGAAAGGCGAGTCAGTGCTCTTCGAAATCCTTCAGGAAGCGTCACATTCCGAGGCCGTTTGCGCCTCCAAAAGTGGGGCGAGAGTAAATGGTACGGAATTTTCCTAACGTGCCCTGTTCCCAGAAAAACGCTCATAACTCCCTCACTGGAGGTCGGATCTGGACGATTTTTACGTCTTTGGAAAGCTTACTCGAGGAGCTTTCAAAATGGATCAGGACATTTCAGATTCCGAGGCCGTCTGGTGCCCTGAAAGGACACCGGAACCCTTCGATCCTCATTTCTCGATCTCTGTGGTCGGTCTTTCGAAATCGCGTGGTGCGGATAAAACGCGCGTAACTCCCTCGTTACATGTCGGATTGGGTCGATTTTTACTTCATTGGAAAGGCGAGTCAGTGCTCTTCGAAATCCTTCAGGAAGCGTCGCATTCCGAGGCCGTTTGGGCCTCCAAAAGTGGGACGAGAGTAAATGGTGTGGAATTTTCCTGACGTGCCCTGTTCCCAGAAAAACGCTCATAATTCCCTCACCGGAGGTCGGATCTGGACGATTTTTACGTCGTTGGAAAGCTTACTCGAGGAGCTTTCAAAACGGATCAGGACATTTCTGATTCTGAGGCCGTCTGCTGCCCCGAAAGGACACCGGAAGCCTTCGATCCTCGTTTCTCGATCTCGGTGGTCGGTCTTTCAAAATCGCGTGGTGCGGATGAAACGCGCGTAACTCCCTCGTTACATGTTGGATTGGGTCGATTTTTACTTCATTGGAAAGGCGAGTCAGTGCTCTTCGAAATCCTTCAGGAAGCGTCGCATTCCGAGGCCGTTTGGGCCTCCAAAAGTCGGGCGAGAGTAAATTGTGTGGAATTTTCCCGACGTGCCCTGTTCCCAGAAAAATGCTCATAACTCCCTCACCGGAGGTCGGATCTGGACAATTTTTACGTCGTTGGAAAGCTTACTCGAGGAGCTTTCAAAAAGGATCAGGATATTTCTGATTCTGAGGCTGTCTGGTGCCCCGAAAGCACACCGGAAGCCTTCGATCCTCATTTCTCGATCTCGGTGGTCGGTCTTTCGAAATCGCGTGGTGTGGATAAAATGCGCGTAACTCCCTCGTTACATGTCGGATTGGGTCGATTTTTATTTCATTGGAAAGGCGAGTCAGTGCTCTTCGAAATCCTTCAGGAAGCGTCACATTCCGAGGCCGTTTGCGCCTCCAAAAGTGGGGCGAGAGTAAATGGTGCGGAATTTTCCTGACGTGCCCTGTTCCCAGAAAAACGCTCATAACTCCCTCACTGGAGGTCGGATCTGGACGATTTTTACGTCTTTGGAAAGCTTACTCGAGGAGCTTTCAAAAAGGATCAGGACATTTTAGATTAAGAGGCCGTCTGGTGCCCCGAAAGGACACCGGAAGCCTTCGATCCTCATTTCTCGATCTCGGTGGTCGGTCTTTCGAAATCGACTGGTGCGGATAAAACGCGCGTAACTCCCTCGTTACATGTCGGATTGGCTCGATTTTTACTTCATTGGAAAGGCGAGTCAGTGCTCTTCGAAATCCTTCAGGAAGCGTCGCATTCCGAGGCCGTTTGGACCTCCAAAAGTGGGATGAGAGTAAATGGTGCGGAATTTTCCCGACGTGCCCTGTTCCCAGAAAAATGCTCATAACTCCCTCACCGGAGGTCGGATCTGGACGATTTTTACGTCGTTGGAAAGCTTACTCGAGGAGCTTTCAAAACGGATCAGGACATTTCTGATTCTGAGGCTGTCTGGTGCCCCGAAAGGACACCGGAAACCTTCGATCCTTGTTTCTCGATCTCGGTGGTCGGTCTTTCGAAATCGCGTGGTGCGGATAAAACGCGCGTAACTCCCTCGTTACATGTCGGATTGGGTCGATTTTTACTTCATTGGAAAGGCGAGTCAGTGCTCTTCGAAATCCTTCAGGAAGCGTCGCATTCCGAGGCCGTTTGGGCCTCCAAAAGTGGGACGAGAGTAAATGGTGCGGAATTTTCCCGACGTGCCCTGTTCCCAGAAAAACGCTCATAACTCCCTCACCGGAGGTCGGATCTGGACGATTTTTACGTCGTTGGAAAGCTTACTCGAGCAGCTTTCAAAAAGGATCAGGACATTTTAGATTCTGAGGCCGTCTGGTGCCCCGAAAGGACACCGGAAGCCTTCGATCCTCGTTTCTCGATCTCGGTGGTCGGTCTTTCCAAATCGCGTGGTGCGGATAAAACGCGCGTAACTCCCTCGTTACATGTCGGATTGGGTCGATTTTTACTTCATTTGAAAGGCGAGTCAGTGCTCTTCGAAATCCTTCAGGAAGCGTCGCATTCCGAGGCCGTTTGGGCCTCCAAAAGTGGGGTGAGAGTAATGGTGCGGAATTTTCCTGACGTGCCCTGTTCCCAGAAAAATGCTCATAACTCCCTCACCGGAGGTCGGATCTGGACGATTTTTACGTCGTTGGAAAGCTTACTCGAGGAGCTTTCAAAACGGATCAGGACATTTCTGATTCTGAGGCTGTCTGGTGCCCTGAAAGGACACCGGAAGCCTTCGATCCTCGTTTCTCGATCTCATTGGTCGGTCTTTCGAAATCGCGTGGTGCGGATAAAATGCGCCTAACTCCCTCGTTACATGTCGGATTGGGTCGATTTTTACTTCATTGGAAAGGCGAGTCAGTGCTCTTCGAAATCCTTCAGGAAGCGTCGCATTCTGAGGCCGTTTGGGCCTCCAAAAGTGGGGCGAGAGTAAATGGTGTAGAATTTTCCAGACGTACCCTATTCCCAGAAAAATGCTCATAACTCCCTCACTGGAGGTCGGATCTGGACGATTTTTACGTCTTTGGAAAGCTTACTCGAGGAGCTTTCAAAACGGATCAGGACATTTCTGATTCTGAGGCCGTCTGGTGCCCCGAAAGGACACCGGAACCCTTCGATCCTCGTTTCTCGATCTCGGTGCTCGGTTCTTTGAAATCGCGTGGTGCGGATAAAACGCGCGTAACTCCCTCGTTACATGTCGGATTGGGTCGATTTCTACTTCATTGGAAAGGCGAGTCAGTGCTCTTCGAAATCCTTCAGGAAGCGTCGCATTCCGAGGCCGTTTGGGCCTCCAAAAGTGGGACGAGAGTAAATGGTGTGGAATTTTCCCGACGTGCCCTGTTCCCAGAAAAATGCTCATAACTCCCTCACCGGAGGTCGGATCTGGACGATTTTTACGTCGTTGGAAAGCTTACTCGAGGAGCTTTCAAAACGGATCAGGACATTTCTGATTCTGAGGCCGTCTGGTGCCCCGAAAGGACACAGGAATTCTTCGATCCTCGTTTCTCAATCTCGGTGGTCGGTCTTTCGAAATCGCGTGGTGCGGATAAAACGCGCGTAACTCCCTCGTTACATGTCGGATTGGGTCGATTTTTACTTCATTAGAAAGGCGAGTCAGTGTTCTTCGAAATCCTTCTGGAAGCGTCGCATTCCGAGGCCGTTTGTGCCTCCAAAAGTGGGGTGAGAGTAAATGGTGCGGAATTTTCCTGACGTGCCCTGTTCCCAGAAAAATGCTAATAACTCCCTCACCGGAGGTCGGATCTGGACGATTTTTACGTCGTTGGAAAGCTTACTCGAGGAGCTTTCAAAACGGATCAGGACATTTCTGATTCTGAGGCTGTCTGGTGCCCCGAAAGGACACCGGAATCCTTCGATCCTTGTTTCTCGATCTCGGTGGTCGGTCTTTCGAAATCGCGTGGTGCGGATAAAATGCGCGTAACTCCCTCGTTACATGTCGGATTGGGTCGATTTTTACTTCATTGGAAAGGCGAGTCAGTGCTCTTCGAAATCCTTCAGGAAGCGTCGCATTCCGAGGCCGTTTGGGCCTCCAAAAGTGGGGCGAGAGTAAATGGTGCGGAATTTTCTTGACGTGCCCTGTTCCCAGAAAAATGCGTATAACTCCCTCACCGGAGGTCGGATCTGGACGATTTTTACGTCGTTGGAAAGCTTACTCGAGGAGCTTTCAAAAAGGATCAGGACATTTCTGATTCCGAGGCCGTCTGGTGCCCCGAAAGGACACCGGAAGCCTTCAATCCTCGTTTCTCGATCTCGGTGGTCGGTCTTTCAAAATCGCGTGGTGCGGATAAAATGCGCGTAACTCCCTCGTTACATGTTGGATTGGGTCGATTTTTACTTCATTGGAAAGGCGAGTCAGTGCTCTTCGAAATCCTTCAGGAAGCGTCGCATTCCGAGGCCGTTTGGGCCTCCAAAAGTTGGACGAGAGTAAATGGTGCGGAATTTTCCCGACGTGCCCTGTTCCCAGAAAAACGCTCATAACTCCCTCACCGGAGGTCGGATCTGGACGATTTTTACGTCGTTAGAAAGCTTACTCGAGGAGATTTCAAAACGGATCAGGACATTTCTGATTCCGAGGCCGTCTGGTGCCCCGAAAGGACACTGGAAGCCTTCGATCCTCGTTTCTCGATCTCGGTGGTCGGTCTTTCGAAATCGCGTGGTGCGGATAAAACGAGCGTAACTCCCTCGTTACATGTCGGATTGGGTCGATTTTTACTTCATTGGAAAGGCGAGTCAGTGCTTTTCGAAATCCTTTAGGAAGCGTCGCATTCCGAGGCCGTTTGGGCCTCCAAAAGTGGGGCGAGAGTAAATGGTGCGAAATTTTCCCGACGTGCCCTGTTCCTAGAAAAACGCTCATAACTCCCTCACCGGAGGTCGGATCTGGACAGTTTTTACGTCGTTGGAAATATTACTCGAGGAGCTTTCAGAACGGATCAGGACATTTCTGATTCTGAGGCCGTCTGGTTCCCCGAAAGGACACCAGAAGCCTTCGATCCTCGTTTCTCGATCTCGGTGGTCGGTCTTTCGAAATCGCGTGGTGTGGATAAAACGGGCGTAACTTCCTTGTTACATGTCGGATTGGGTCAATTTTTACTTCATTAGAAAGGCGAGTCAGTGCTCTTCGAAATCCTTCAGGAAGCGTCGCATTCCGAGGCCGTTTGGGACTCCAAAAGTGGGGTGAGAGTAAATGGTGCGGAATTTTCCCGACGTACCCTGTTCCCAAAAAACGCTCATAACTCCCTCACCGGAGGTCAGATCTGGACGATTTTTACGTCGTTGGAAAGCTTACTCGAGGAGATTTCAAAACGAATCAGGACATTTCTGATTCTGAGGCTGTCTGGTGCCCCGAAAGGCACAGGAAGCCTTCGATCCTCGTTTCTCGATCTCGGTGGTCGGTCTTTCGAAATCGCGTGGTGCGGATAAAACGCACGTAACTCCCTCGTTACATGTCGGATTGGGTCGATTTTTACTTCATTGGAAAGGCGAGTCAGTGCTCTTCGAAATCCTTCAGGAAGCGTCGCATTCTTAGGCCGTTTGGACCTCCAAAAGTGGGACGAGAGTAAATGGTGCAGAATTTTCCCGACGTGCCCTGTTCCCAGAAAAATGCTCATAACTCCCTCACCGGAGGTCGGATCTGGACAATTTTTACGTCGTTGGAAAGCTTACTCGAGGAGCTTTCAAAACGGATCAGTACATTTCTGATTCTGAGGCCGTCTGGTGCGTCAAAAGGACACCGGAAGCCTTCGATCCTTGTTTCTCGATCTCGGTGGTCAGTCTTTCAAAATCGCGTGGTGTGGATAAAACGCGCGTAACTCCCTCGTTACATGTCGGATTGGGTCGATTTTTACTTCATTGGAAAGGCGAGTCAGTGCTCTTCGAAATCCTTCAGGAAGCGTCGCATTCCGAGGCCGTTTGGGCCTCCAAAAGTAGGGCGAGAGTAAATGGTGTGGAATTTTCCCGACGTGCCCTGTTCCCAGAAAAATGCTCATAACTCCCTCACCGGAGGTCGGATCTGGACGATTTTTACGTCGTTGGAAAGCTTACTCGAGGAGCTTTCAAAAAGGATCAGGATATTTCTGATTCTGAGGCTGTCTGGTGCCCCGAAAGCACACCGGAAGCCTTCGATCCTCATTTCTCGATCTCGGTGGTCGGTCTTTCGAAATCGCGTGGTGTGGATAAAATGCGCGTAACTCCCTCGTTACATGTCGGATTGGGTCGATTTTTACTTCATTGGAAAGGCGAGTCAGTGCTCTTCGAAATCCTTCAGGAAGCGTCACATTCCGAGGCCGTTTGCGCCTCCAAAAGTGGGGCGAGAGTAAATGGTCCGGAATTTTCCGGACGTGCCCTGTTCCCAGAAAAACGCTCATAACTCCCTCACTGGAGGTCGGATCTGGACGATTTTTACGTCTTTGGAAAGCTTACTCGAGGAGCTTTCAAAATGGATCAGGACATTTCTGATTCCGAGGCCGTCTGGTGCCCTGAAAGGACACCGGAAGCCTTCGATCCTCGTTTCTCGATCTCGGTGGTCGGTCTTTTGAAATCGCGTGGTGCGGATAAAACATGCGAAACTCCCTCGTTACATGTCGGATTGGGTCGATTTTTACTTCATTGGAAAGACGAGTCAGTGCTCTTCGAAATCCTTCAGGAAGCGTCGCATTCCGAGGCCGTTTGGGCCTCCAAAAGTGGGGCGAGAGTAAATGGTTCGGAATTTTCTTGACGTGCCCTGTTCCCAGAAAAACGCTCATAACTCCCTCACCGGAGGTCGGATCTGGACGATTTTTACGTCGTTGGACAGCTTACTCGAGGAGCTTTCAAAACGGATCAGGACATTTCTAATTCTGAGGCCGTCTGGTGCCCTGAAAGGACACCGGAAGCCTTCGATCCTCGTTTCTCGATCTCGGTGGTCGGTCTTTCGAAATCGCGTGGTGCGGATAAAACACGCGTAACCCCCTCGTTACATGTCGGATTGGGTCGATTTTTACTTCATTGGAAAGGCGAGTCAGTGCTCTTCGAAATCCTTCAGGAAGCGTCGCATTCTTAGGCCGTTTGGACCTCCAAAAGTGGGACGAGAGTAAATGGTGCAGAATTTTCCCGACGTGCCCTGTTCCCAGAAAAATGCTCATAACTCCCTCACCGGAGGTCGGATCTGGACAATTTTTACGTCGTTGGAAAGCTTACTCGAGGAGCTTTCAAAACGGATCAGTACATTTCTGATTCTGAGGCCGTCTGGTGCGTCAAAAGGACACCGGAAGCCTTCGATCCTTGTTTCTCGATCTCGGTGGTCAGTCTTTCAAAATCGCGTGGTGTGGATAAAACGCGCGTAACTCCCTCGTTACATGTCGGATTGGGTCGATTTTTACTTCATTGGAAAGGCGAGTCAGTGCTCTTCGAAATCCTTCAGGAAGCGTCGCATTCCGAGGCCGTTTGGGCCTCCAAAAGTGGGGTGAGAGTAATGGTGCGGAATTTTCCTGACGTGCCCTGTTCCCAGAAAAATGCTCATAACTCCCTCACCGGAGGTCGGATCTGGACGATTTTTACGTCGTTGGAAAGCTTACTCGAGGAGCTTTCAAAACGGATCAGGACATTTCTGATTCTGAGGCTGTCTGGTGCCCTGAAAGGACACCGGAAGCCTTCGATCCTCGTTTCTCGATCTCATTGGTCGGTCTTTCGAAATCGCGTGGTGCGGATAAAATGCGCCTAACTCCCTCGTTACATGTCGGATTGGGTCGATTTTTACTTCATTGGAAAGGCGAGTCAGTGCTCTTCGAAATCCTTCAGGAAGCGTCGCATTCCGAGGCCGTTTGGACCTCCAAAAGTGGGATGAGAGTAAATGGTGCGGAATTTTCCCGACGTGCCCTGTTCCCAGAAAAACGCTCATAACTCCCTCACCGGAGGTCGGATCTGGACGATTTTTACGTCGTTGGAAAGCTTACTCGAGGAGCTTTCAAAACGGATCAGGACATTTCAGATTCCGAGGCCGTCTGGTGCCCCGAAAGGACACCGGAAGCCTTCGATCCTCGTTTCTCGATCTCGGTGGTCGGTCTTTTGAAATCGCGTGGTGCGGATAAAACGTGCGAAACTCCCTCGTTACATGTCGGATTGGGTCGATTTTTACTTCATTGGAAAGACGAGTCAGTGCTCTTCGAAATCCTTCAGGAAGCGTCGCATTCCGAGGCCGTTTGGGCCTCCAAAAGTGGGGCGAGAGTAAATGGTTCGGAATTTTCTTGACGTGCCCTGTTCCCAGAAAAACGCTCATAACTCCCTCACCGGAGGTCGGATCTGGACGATTTTTACGTCGTTGGACAGCTTACTCGAGGAGCTTTCAAAACGGATCAGGACATTTCTAATTCTGAGGCCGTCTGGTGCCCTGAAAGGACACCGGAAGCCTTCGATCCTCGTTTCTCGATCTCGGTGGTCGGTCTTTCGAAATCGCGTGGTGCGGATAAAACACGCGTAACCCCCTCGTTACATGTCGGATTGGGTCGATTTTTACTTCATTGGAAAGGCGAGTCAGTGCTCTTCGAAATCCTTCAGGAAGCGTCGCATTCCGAGGCCGTTTGGGCCTCCAAAAGTAGGGCGAGAGTAAATGGTGTGGAATTTTCCCGACGTGCCCTGTTCCCAGAAAAATGCTCATAACTCCCTCACCGGAGGTCGGATCTGGACGATTTTTACGTCGTTGGAAAGCTTACTCGAGGAGCTTTCAAAAAGGATCAGGATATTTCTGATTCTGAGGCTGTCTGGTGCCCCGAAAGCACACCGGAAGCCTTCGATCCTCATTTCTCGATCTCGGTGGTCGGTCTTTCGAAATCGCGTGGTGTGGATAAAATGCGCGTAACTCCCTCGTTACATGTCGGATTGGGTCGATTTTTACTTCATTGGAAAGGCGAGTCAGTGCTCTTCGAAATCCTTCAGGAAGCGTCACATTCCGAGGCCGTTTGCGCCTCCAAAAGTGGGGCGAGAGTAAATGGTCCGGAATTTTCCTGACGTGCCCTGTTCCCAGAAAAACGCTCATAACTCCCTCACTGGAGGTCGGATCTGGACGATTTTTACGTCTTTGGAAAGCTTACTCGAGGAGCTTTCAAAATGGATCAGGACATTTCTGATTCCGAGGCCGTCTGGTGCCCTGAAAGGACACCGGAACCCTTCGATCCTCATTTCTCGATCTCGGTGGTCGGTCTTTCGAAATCGGGTGGTGCGGATAAAACACGCGTCACTCCCTCGTTACATGTCGGATTGGGTCGATTTTTACTTCATTGGAAAGTCGAGTCAGTGCTCTTCGAAATCCTTCTGGAAGCGTCGCATTCCGAGGCCGTTTGGGCCTCCAAAAGTGGGACGAGAGTAAATGGTGCGGAATTTTCGCGACGTGCCCTGTTCCCAGAAAAACGCTCATAACTCCCTCACCGGAGGTCGGATCTGGACGATTTTTACGTCGTTGGAAATCTTACTCGAGGAGCTTTCAAAAAGGATCAGGACATTTTAGATTAAGAGGCCGTCTGGTGCCCCGAAAGGACACCGGAAGCCTTCGATCCTCATTTCTCGATCTCGGTGGTCGGTCTTTCAAAATCGACTGGTGCGGATAAAACGCGCGTAACTCCCTCGTTACATGTCGGATTGGCTCGATTTTTACTTCATTGGAAAGGCGAGTCAGTGCTCTTCGAAATCCTTCAGGAAGCGTCGCATTCCGAGGCCGTTTGGGCCTCCAAAAGTGGGGCGAGAGTAAATGGTGTGGAATTTTCCCGACGTGCCCTGTTCCCAGAAAAATGCTCATAACTCCCTCACCGGAGGTCGGATCTGGACGATTTTACGTCGTTGGAAAGCTTACTCGAGCAGCTTTCAAAATGGATCAGGACATTTCTGATTCCGAGGCCGTCTGGTACCCCGAAAGGACACCGGAAGCCTTCGATCCTCGTTTCTCGATCTCGGTGGTCGGTCTTTCCAAATCGCGTGGTGCGGATAAAACGCGCGTAACTCCCTCGTTACATGTCGGATTGGGTCGATTTTTACTTCATTGGAAAGGCGAGTCAGTGCTCTTCGAAATCCTTTAGGAAGCGTCGCATTCGGAGGCCGTTTGGGCCTCCAAAAGTGGGGCGAGAGTAAATGGTGCGGAATTTTCCTGACGTGCCCTGTTCCCAGAAAAATGCTCATAACTCCCTCACCGGAGGTCGGATCTGGACGATTTTTACGTCGTTGGAAAGCTTACTCGAGGAGCTTTCAAAACGGATCAGGACATTTCTGATTCTGAGGCCGTCTGGTGCCCCGAAAGGACACCGGAAGCCTTCGATCCTCGTTTCTCGATCTCGGTGGTCGGTCTTTCGAAATCGCGTGGTGTGGGTAAAACGCGCGTAACTCCCTCGTTACATGTCGGATTGGGTCAATTTTTACTTCATTGGAAAGGCGAGTCAGTGCTCTTCGAAATCCTTCAGGAAGCGTCGCATTCCGAGGCCGTTTGGACCTCCAAAAGTGGGATGAGAGTAAATGGTGCGGAATTTTCCCGACGTGCCCTGTTCCCAGAAAAACGCTCATAACTCCCTCACCGGAGGTCGGATCTGGACGATTTTTACATCGTTGGAAAGCTTACTCGAGGAGCTTTCAAAACGAATCAGGACATTTCTGATTCTGAGGCTGTCTGGTGCCCCGAAAGGACACCGGAAGCCTTCGATCCTCGTTTCTCGATCTCGGTGGTCGGTCTTTCGAAATCGCGTGGTACGGATAAAACGCGCGTAACTCCCTCGTTACATGTCGGATTGGGTCGATTTTTACTTCATTGGAAAGGCGAGTCAGTGCTCTTCGAAATCCTTCAGGAAGCGTCGCATTCCGAGGCCGTTTGGACCTCCAAAAGTGGGATGAGAGTAAATGGTGCGGAATTTTCCCGACGTGCCCTGTTCCCAGAAAAACGCTCATAACTCCCTCACCGGAGGTCGGATCTGGACGATTTTTACGTCGTTGGAAAGCTTACTCGAGGAGCTTTCAAAACGAATCAGGACATTTCTGATTCTGAGGCTGTCTGGTGCCCCGAAAGGACACCGGAAGCCTTCGATCCTCGTTTCTCGATCTCGGTGGTCGGTCTTTCGAAATCGCGTGGTACGGATAAAACGCGCGTAACTCCCTCGTTACATGTCGGATTGGGTCGATTTTTACTTCATTGGAAAGGCGAGTCAGTGCTCTTCGAAATCCTTCTGGAAGCATCGCATTCCGAGGCCGTTTGGGCCTCCAAAAGTGGGGCGAGAGTAAATGGTGTGGAATTTTCTTGACGTGCCCTGTTCCCAAAAAAATGCTCATAACTCCCTCACCGGAGGTCGGATCTGGACGATTTTTACGTCGTTGGAAAGCTTACTCGAGGAGCTTTCAAAACGGATTAGGACATTTCTGATTCCGAGGCCGTCTCGTGCCCTGAAAGGACACCGGAAGCCTTCGATCCTCGTTTCTCGATCTCGGTGGTCGGTCTTTCGAAATCGCGTGGTGCGGATAAAACGTGCGTAACTCCCTCGTTAAATGTCGGATTGGGTCGATTTTTACTTCATTGGAAAGGCGAGTCAGTGCTCTTCGAAATCCTTCAGGAAGCGTCGCATTCCGAGGCCGTTTGGGCCTCCAAAAGTGGGGCGAGACTAAATGGTGCGGAATTTTCGCGACGTGCCCTGTTCCCAGAAAAATTCTCATAACTCCCTCACCGGAGGTCGGATCTGGACGATTATTACGTCGTTGGAAAGCTTACTCGAGGAGCTTTCAAAACGGATCAGGACATTTCTGATTCTGAGGCCGTATGGTGCCCCGAAAGGACACCGGAAGCCTTCGATCCTCGTTTCTCGATCTCGGTGGTAGGTCTTTCGAAATCGCGTGGTGCGGATAAAACGCGCGTAATTCCCTCGTTACATGTCGGATTGGGTCGATTTTTACTTCATTGGAAAGACGAGTCAGTGCTCTTCGAAATCCTTCAGGAAGCGTCGCATTCCGAGGCCGTTTGGGGCCTCCAAAAGTGGGACGAGAGTAAATGGTGCGGAATTTTCCCGACGTGCCCTCTTCCCAGAAAAATGCTCATAACTCCCTCACCGGAGGTCGGATCTGGACGATTTTTACGTCGTTGGAAAGATTACTCGAGGAGCTTTCAAAACGGATCAGGACATTTCTGATTCTGAGGCCGTCTGGTGCCCCGAAAGGACACCGGAAGCCTTCGATCCTCGTTTCTCGATCTCGGTGGTAGGTCTTTCGAAATCGCGTGGTGCGGATAAAACGCGCGTAACTCCCTCGTTACATGTCGGATTGGGTCAATTTTTACTTCATTGGAAAGGCGAGTCAGTGCTCTTCAAAATCCTTCAGGAAGCGTCGCATTCCGAGGCCGTTTGGGCCTCCAAAAGTGGGATGAGAGTAAATGGTTCGGAATTTTCCCGACGTGCCCGGTTCCCAGAAAAATGCTCATAACTCCCTCACCGGAGGTCGGATCTGGACGATTTTTACGTCGTTGGAAAGCTTACTCGAGGAGATTTCAAAATGGATTAGGAAATTTCAGATTCTGAGGCCGTCTGGTGCCCCGAAAGGACACCGGAAGCCTTCGATCCTCGTTTCTCGATCTCGGTGGTCGGTCTTTTGAAATCGCGTGGTGCGGATAAAACGCGCGTAACTCCCTCGTTACATGTCGGATTGGGTCAATTTTTACTTCATTGGAAAGGCAAGTCAGTGTTCTTCGAAATCCTTCTGGAAGCGTCGCATTCCGAGGCCGTTTGGGCCTCCAAAAGTGGGGCGAGAGTAAATGGTGCGGAATTTTCTCGACGTGCCCTGTTCCCAGAAAAATGCTCATAACTCCCTCACCGGAGGTCGGATCTGGACGATTTTTACGTCGTTGGAAATCTTACTCGAGGAGCTTTCAAAACGGATCAGGATATTTCTGATTCTGAGGCTGTCTGGTGCCCGAAAGGACACCGGAAGCCTTCGATCCTCGTTTCTCGATCTCGGTGGTCGGTCTTTCGAAATCGCGTGGTGCGGATAAAACCCGCGTAACTCCCTCGTTACATGTCGGATTGGGTCGATTTTTACTTCATTCGAAAGGCGAGTCAGTGCTTTTCGAAATCCTTCAGGAAACGTCACATTCCGAGGCCATTTGGGCCTCCAAAAGTGGGGCGAGAGTAAATGGTGCGGAGATTTCCCGATGTGCCCTGTTCCTAGAAAAATGCTCATAACTCCCTCACCGGAGGTCGGATCTGGACGGTTTTTACGTCGTTGGAAAGCTTACTCGAGGAGCTTTCAAAACGGATCAGGACATTTCTGATTTCGAGGCCATCTGGTACCCCGAAAGGACACCGGAAGCCTTCGATACTCGTTTCTCGATCTCGGTGGTCGGTCTTTCGAAATCGCGTGGTGCGGATAAAACGCGCGTAACTCCCTCGTTACATGTCGGATTGGGTCGATTTTTACTTCATTGGAAAGGCGAGTCAGTGCTCTTCGAAATCCTTCAGGAAGCGTCGCATTCCGAGGCCATTTGGGCCTCCAAAAGTGGGGCGAGAGTAAATGGTGCGGAATTTTCCCGACGTGCCCTGTTCCCAGAAAAATGCTCATAACTCCCTTACCGGAGGTCGGATCTGGACGATTTTTACGTCGTTGGAAAGCTTACTCGAGGAGCTTTCAAAACGGATCAGGACATTTCTGATTCTGAGGCCTTCTGGTGCCCCAAAAGGACACCGGAAGCCTTCGATCCTCGTTTCTCGATCTCTGTGGTCGGTCTTTCGAAATCGCGTGGTGCGGATAAAACGCGCGTAACTCCCTCGTTACATGTCGGATTGGGTCAATTTTTACTTCATTGGAAAGGCGAGTCAGTGCTTTTCGAAATCCTTCAGGAAGCGTCGCATTCCGAGGCCGTTTGGGCCTCCAAAAGTGGGGCGAGAGTAAATGGTGCGGAATTTTCCCGACGTGCCCTGTTCCTAGAAAAACGCTCATAACTCCCTCACATGAGGTCGGATCTGGACGGTTTTTACGTCGTTGGAAATCTAACTCGAGGTGCTTTCAAAACAAATCAGGACATTTCTGATTCTGAGGCCGTCTGGTGCACCGAAAGGACACCAGAAGCCTTCGATCCTCGTTTCTCGATCTCGGTGGTCGGTCTTTCGAAATCGCGTGGTACGGATAAAACGGGCGTAACTCCCTCGTTACATGTCGGATTGGGTCAATTTTTACTTCATTGGAAAGGCGAGTCAGTGTTCTTCGAAATCCTTCAGGAAGCGTCGCATTCCGAGGCCGTTTGGGCCTCCAAAAGTGGGGCGAGAGTAAATGGTGTGGAATTTTCCCGACGTGCCCTCTTCCCAGAAAAACGCTCATAACTCCCTCACCGGAGGTCGGATCTGGACGATTTTTACGTCGTTGGAAAGCTTACTCGAGGAGCTTTCAAAACGGATCAGGAAATTTCAGATTCCGAGGCCGTCTTGTGCCCCGAAAGGACACCGGAAACCTTCGATCCTTGTTTCTCGATCTCGGTGGTCGGTCTTTCGAAATCGCGTGGTGCGGATAAAACGCGCGTAACTCCCTCGTTACATGTCGGATTGGGTCGATTTTTACTTCATTGGAAAGACGAGTCAGTGCTCTTCGAAATCCTTCAGTAAGCGTCACATTCCGAGGCCGTTTGGGCCTCCAAAAGTAGGACGAGAGTAAATGGTATGGAATTTTCCCGACGTGCCCAGTTTCCAGAAAAACGCTCATAACTCCCTCACCGGAGGTCGGATCTGGATGGTTTTTACGTCGTTGGAAAGCTTACTCGAGGAGATTTCAAAATGGATTAGGACATTTCAGATTCTGAGGCCTTCTGGTGCCCCGAAAGGACACCGGAAGCCTTCGATCCTCGTTTCTCGATCTTGGTGGTCGGTCTTTCCAAATCGCGTGGTACGGATAAAACGCGCGTAACTCCCTCGTTACATGTCGGATTGGGTCGATTTTTACTTCATTGGAAAGACGAGTCAGTGCTTTTTGAAATCCTTCAGGAAGCGTCGCATTCTGAGGCCGTTTGGGCCTCCAAAAGTGGGGCAAGAGTAAATGGTGCGGAATTTTCCCGACGTGCCCTGTTCCTAGAAAAATACTCATAACTCCCTCACCGGAGGTCGGATCTAGACGGTTTTTACGTCGTTGGAAAGCTTACTCGATGAGCTTTCAAAACGAATTAGGACATTTCTGATTCCGAGGCCGTCTGGTGCCCCGAAAGGACACAGGAAGCCTTCGATCCTCGTTTCTCGATCTCGGTGGTCGGTCTTTCAAAATCGCGTGGTGCGAATAAAACGGCGTAACTCCCTCGTTACATGTCGGATTGGGTCAATTTTTACTTCATTGGAAAGGCGAGTCAGTGCTCTTCAAAATCCTTCAGGAAGCGTCGCATTCTGGGGCCGTTTGGGCCTCCAAAAGTGGGATGAGAGTAAATGGTACGGAATTTTCCCGACGTGCCCTGTTTCTAGAAAAACGCTCATAACTCCCTCACCGGAGGTCGGATCTGTACGATTTTTATGTCGTTGGAAAGCTTACTCGAGGAGCTTTCAAAACAGATCAGGACATTTTAGATTCCGAGGCCGTCTGGTGCCCCGAAAGGACACCGGAAGCCTTCGATCCTCGTTTCTCGATCTTGGTGGTCGGTCTTTCGAAATCCCGTGGTGCAGATAAAACGCGCGTAACTCCATCGTTACATGTCGGATTGGGTCAATTTTTACTTCATTGGAAAGGCGAGTCAGTGCTCTTCGAAATCCTTCAGGAAACGTTGCATTCCGAGGCCGTTCGGGCCTCCAAAAGTGGGACGAGAGTAAATGGTGCGGAATTTTCCTCACGTGCCCTGTTCCCAGAAAAATGCTCATAACTCCCTCAACGGAGGTCGGATCTGGACGATTTTTACGTCGTTGGAAAGCTTACTCGAGGAGCTTTCAAAACGGATCAGGACATTTCTGATTCCGAGGCTGTCTGGTGCCCCGAAAGGACACCGAAAGCCTTCAATCCTCGTTTCTCGATCTCGGTGGTCGGTCTTTCGAAATCGCGTGGTGTGGATAAAACGTGCGTAACTC
Organism: Magnolia kwangsiensis; assembly: GCA_037074715.1. Lineage (NCBI taxonomy): Eukaryota > Viridiplantae > Streptophyta > Magnoliopsida > Magnoliales > Magnoliaceae > Magnolia > Magnolia kwangsiensis. Next base: position 1,378,734 of record CM073583.1, read on the forward strand.
CCTCGTTACATGTCGGATTGGGTCGATTTTTACTTCATTGGAAAGGCGAGTCAGTGCTCTTCGAAATCCTTCAGGAAGCGTCGCATTCCGAGGCCGTTTGGGCCTCCAAAAGTGGGATGAGAGTAAATGGTGCGGAATTTTCCTGACGTGCCCTGTTCCCAGAAAAACGCTCATAACTCCCTCACCGGAGGTCGGATCTGGACGATTTTTACGTCGTTGGAAATCTTACTCGATGAGCTTTCAAAATGGATGAGGACATTTCTGATTCTGAGGCCGTCTGGTGCCCCGAAAGGACACCGGAAGCCTTCGATCCTTGTTTCTCGATCTCGGTGGTCAGTCTTTCGAAATCGCGTGGTGCGGATAAAACGCGCGTAACACCCTCGTTACATGTCGGATTGGGTCGATTTTTACTTCATTGGAAAGGCAAGTCAGTGTTCTTCGAAATCCTTCTGGAAGCGTCGCATTCCGAGGCCGTTTGGGCCTCTAAAAGTGGGGCGAGAGTAAATGGTACGGAATTTTCCCGACGTGCCCTGTTCCCAGAAAAACGCTCATAACTCCCTCACCGGAGGTCGGATCTGGACGATTTTTACGTCGTTGGAAAGCTTACTCGATGAGCTTTCAAAACGGATCAGGACATTTCTGATTCTGAGGCTGTCTGGTGCCCCAAAAGGACACCGGAATCCTTCGATCCTCGTTTCTCGATCTCGGTGGTCAGTCTTTCGAAATCGCGTGGTGCGGATAAAACGCGCGTAACTCCCTCGTTACATGTCGGATTGGGTCGATTTTTACTTCATTGGAAAGGCAAGTCAGTGCTCTTCGAAATCCTTCAGGAAGCGTCGCATTCCGAGGCCGTTTGGGCCTCCAAAAGTGGGGCGAGAGTAAATGGTCCGGAATTTTCCCGACGTGCCCTGTTCCCAGAAAAATGCTCATAACTCCCTCACCGGAGGTCGGATCTGGACGATTTTTACGTCGTTGGAAAGCTTACTCGAGGAGCTTTCAAAATGGATCAGGACATTTTTGATTCCGAGGCCGTCTGGTGCCCCGAAAGGACACTGGAAGCCATCGATCCTCGTTTCTCGATCTCGGTGGTTGGTCTTTCGAAATCACATGGTGCGGATAAAACGCGCGTAACTCCCTCGTTACATGTCGGATTGGGTCGATTTCTACTTCATTGGAAAGGCGAGTCAGTGCTCTTCGAAATCCTTCAGGAAGCGTCGCATTCCGAGGCCGTTTGGGCCTCCAAAAGTGGGACGAGAGTAAATGGTGCGGAGTTTTCCCGATGTGCCCTGTTCCTAGAAAAATGCTCATAACTCCCTCACCGGAGGTCGGATCTGGACGGTTTTTACGTCGTTGGAAAGCTTACTCGAGGAGCTTTCAAAACGGATCAGGACATTTTAGATTCCGAGGCCGTATGGTGCTCCGAAAGGACACCGGAAGCCTTCGATCCTCGTTTCTCGATCTTGGTGGTCGGTCTTTCGAAATCCCGTGGTGCAGATAAAACGCGCGTAACTCCGTCGTTACATGTCGGATTGGGTCGATTTTTACTTCATTGGAAAGGCGAGTCAGTGCTCTTCGAAATCCTTTAGGAAACGTTGCATTCCGAGGCCGTTCGGGCCTCCAAAAGTGGGACGAGAGTAAATGGTGCGGAATTTTCCCGACGTGCCCTATTCCCAGAAAAACGCTCATAACTCCCTCACCGGAGGTCGGATCTGGACGATTTTTACGTCGTTGGAAAGCTTACTCGAGGAGCTTTCAAAACGAATCAGGACATTTCTGATTCTGAGGCTGTCTGGTGCCCCGAAAGGACACCGGAAGCCTTCGATCCTCGTTTCTCGATCTCGGTGGTCGGTCTTTCGAAATCGCGTGGTGCGGATAAAACGCGCGTAACTCCCTCGTTACATGTCGGATTGGGTCAATTTTTACTTCATTGGAAAGGCGAGTCAGTGCACTTCGAAATCCTTCAGGAAGCATCGCATTCCGAGGCCGTTTGGGCCTCCAAAAGTGGGGCGAGAGTAAATGGTACGGAATTTTCTTGACGTGCCCTGTTCCCAGAAAAACGCTCATAACTCCCTCACCGGAGGTCGGATCTGGACGATTTTTACGTCGTTGGAAAGCTTACTCGAGGAGCTTTCAAAATGGATCAGGACATTTCTGATTCCGAGGCCGTCTGGTGCCCCGAAAGGACACTGGAAGCCATCGATCCTCGTTTCTCGATCTCGGTGGTTGGTCTTTCGAAATCACATGGTGCGGATAAAACGCGCGTAACTCCCTCGTTACATGTCGGATTGGGTCGATTTTTACTTCATTAAAAAGGCGAGTCAGTGCTTTTCGAAATCCTGTAGGAAACGTCGCATTCCGAGGCCATTTGGGCCTCCAAAAGTGGGGCGAGAGTAAATGGTGCGGAGTTTTCCCGATGTGCCCTGTTCCTAGAAAAATGCTCATAACTCCCTCACCGGAGGTCGGATCTGGACGGTTTTTACGTCGTTGGAAAGCTTACTCGAGGAGCTTTCAAAACGGATCAGGACATTTCTGATTCTGAGGCCGTCTGGTGCCCCGAAAGGACACCGGAAGCCTTCGATCCTCGTTTCTCGATCTCGGTGGTAGGTCTTTCGAAATCGCGTGGTGCGGATAAAACGCGCGTAACTCCCTCGTTACATGTCGGATTGGGTCAATTTTTACTTCATTGGAAAGGCGAGTCAGTGCTCTTCAAAATCCTTCAGGAAGCGTCGCATTCCGAGGCCGTTTGGGCCTCCAAAAGTGGGATGAGAGTAAATGGTGCGGAATTTTCCCGACGTGCCCGGTTCCCAGAAAAATGCTCATAACTCCCTCACCGGAGGTCGGATCTGGACGATTTTTACGTCGTTGGAAAGCTTACTCGAGGAGATTTCAAAATGGATTAGGAAATTTCAGATTCTGAGGCCGTCTGGTGCCCCGAAAGGACACCGGAAGCCTTCGATCCTCGTTTCTCGATCTCGGTGGTCGGTCTTTTGAAATCGCGTGGTGCGGATAAAACGCGCGTAACTCCCTCGTTACATGTCGGATTGGGTCAATTTTTACTTCATTGGAAAGGCAAGTCAGTGTTCTTCGAAATCCTTCTGGAAGCGTCGCATTCCGAGGCCGTTTGGGCCTCCAAAAGTGGGGCGAGAGTAAATGGTGCGGAATTTTCTCGACGTGCCCTGTTCCCAGAAAAATGCTCATAACTCCCTCACCGGAGGTCGGATCTGGACGATTTTTACGTCGTTGGAAAGCTTACTCGAGGAGCTTTCAAAACGGATCAGGATATTTCTGATTCTGAGGCTGTCTGGTGCCCGAAAGGACACCGGAAGCCTTCGATCCTCGTTTCTCGATCTCGGTGGTCGGTCTTTCGAAATCGCGTGGTGCGGATAAAACCCGCGTAACTCCCTCGTTACATGTCGGATTGGGTCGATTTTTACTTCATTCGAAAGGCGAGTCAGTGCTTTTCGAAATCCTTCAGGAAACGTCGCATTCCGAGGCCATTTGGGCCTCCAAAAGTGGGGCGAGAGTAAATGGTGCGGAGATTTCCCGATGTGCCCTGTTCCTAGAAAAATGCTCATAACTCCCTCACCGGAGGTCGGATCTGGACGGTTTTTACGTCGTTGGAAAGCTTACTCGAGGAGCTTTCAAAACGGATCAGGACATTTCTGATTTCGAGGCCATCTGGTACCCCGAAAGGACACCGGAAGCCTTCGATACTCGTTTCTCGATCTCGGTGGTCGGTCTTTCGAAATCGCGTGGTGCGGATAAAACGCGCGTAACTCCCTCGTTACATGTCGGATTGGGTCGATTTTTACTTCATTGGAAAGGCGAGTCAGTGCTCTTCGAAATCCTTCAGGAAGCGTCGCATTCCGAGGCCATTTGGGCCTCCAAAAGTGGGGCGAGAGTAAATGGTGCAGAATTTTCCCGACGTGCCCTGTTCCCAGAAAAATGCTCATAACTCCCTTACCGGAGGTCGGATCTGGACGATTTTTACGTCGTTGGAAAGCTTACTCGAGGAGCTTTCAAAACGGATCAGGACATTTCTGATTCTGAGGCCTTCTGGTGCCCCAAAAGGACACCGGAAGCCTTCGATCCTCGTTTCTCGATCTCTGTGGTCGGTCTTTCGAAATCGCGTGGTGCGGATAAAACGCGCGTAACTCCCTCGTTACATGTCGGATTGGGTCAATTTTTACTTCATTGGAAAGGCGAGTCAGTGCTTTTCGAAATCCTTCAGGAAGCGTCGCATTCCGAGGCCGTTTGGGCCTCCAAAAGTGGGGCGAGAGTAAATGGTGCGGAATTTTCCCGACGTGCCCTGTTCCTAGAAAAACGCTCATAACTCCCTCACATGAGGTCGGATCTGGACGGTTTTTACGTCGTTGGAAATCTAACTCGAGGTGCTTTCAAAACGAATCAGGACATTTCTGATTCTGAGGCCGTCTGGTGCACCGAAAGGACACCAGAAGCCTTCGATCCTCGTTTCTCGATCTCGGTGGTCGGTCTTTCGAAATCGCGTGGTACGGATAAAACGGGCGTAACTCCCTCGTTACATGTCGGATTGGGTCAATTTTTACTTCATTGGAAAGGCGAGTCAGTGTTCTTCGAAATCCTTCAGGAAGCGTCGCATTCCGAGGCCGTTTGGGCCTCCAAAAGTGGGGCGAGAGTAAATGGTGTGGAATTTTCCCGACGTGCCCTCTTCCCAGAAAAACGCTCATAACTCCCTCACCGGAGGTCGGATCTGGACGATTTTTACGTCGTTGGAAAGCTTACTCGAGGAGATTTCAAAACGGATCAGGAAATTTCAGATTCCGAGGCCGTCTTGTGCCCCGAAAGGACACCGGAAACCTTCGATCCTTGTTTCTCGATCTCGGTGGTCGGTCTTTCGAAATCGCGTGGTGCGGATAAAACGCGCGTAACTCCCTCGTTACATGTCGGATTGGGTCGATTTTTACTTCATTGGAAAGACGAGTCAGTGCTCTTCGAAATCCTTCAGTAAGCGTCACATTCCGAGGCCGTTTGGGCCTCCAAAAGTAGGACGAGAGTAAATGGTATGGAATTTTCCCGACGTGCCCAGTTTCCAGAAAAACGCTCATAACTCCCTCACCGGAGGTCGGATCTGGACGGTTTTTACGTCGTTGGAAAGCTTACTCGAGGAGATTTCAAAATGGATTAGGACATTTCAGATTCTGAGGCCTTCTGGTGCCCCGAAAGGACACCGGAAGCCTTCGATCCTCGTTTCTCGATCTTGGTGGTCGGTCTTTCCAAATCGCGTGGTACGGATAAAACGCGCGTAACTCCCTCGTTACATGTCGGATTGGGTCGATTTTTACTTCATTGGAAAGACGAGTCAGTGCTTTTTGAAATCCTTCAGGAAGCGTCGCATTCTGAGGCCGTTTGGGCCTCCAAAAGTGGGGCAAGAGTAAATGGTGCGGAATTTTCCCGACGTGCCCTGTTCCTAGAAAAATACTCATAACTCCCTCACCGGAGGTCGGATCTAGACGGTTTTTACGTCGTTGGAAAGCTTACTCGATGAGCTTTCAAAACGAATTAGGACATTTCTGATTCCGAGGCCGTCTGGTGCCCCGAAAGGACACAGGAAGCCTTCGATCCTCGTTTCTCGATCTCGGTGGTCGGTCTTTCAAAATCGCGTGGTGCGAATAAAACGGCGTAACTCCCTCGTTACATGTCGGATTGGGTCAATTTTTACTTCATTGGAAAGGCGAGTCAGTGCTCTTCAAAATCCTTCAGGAAGCGTCGCATTCTGGGGCCGTTTGGGCCTCCAAAAGTGGGATGAGAGTAAATGGTACGGAATTTTCCCGACGTGCCCTGTTTCTAGAAAAACGCTCATAACTCCCTCACCGGAGGTCGGATCTGTACGATTTTTATGTCGTTGGAAATCTTACTCGAGGAGCTTTCAAAACAGATCAGGACATTTTAGATTCCGAGGCCGTCTGGTGCCCCGAAAGGACACCGGAAGCCTTCGATCCTCGTTTCTCGATCTTGGTGGTCGGTCTTTCGAAATCCCGTGGTGCAGATAAAACGCGCGTAACTCCATCGTTACATGTCGGATTGGGTCAATTTTTACTTCATTGGAAAGGCGAGTCAGTGCTCTTCGAAATCCTTCAGGAAACGTTGCATTCCGAGGCCGTTCGGGCCTCCAAAAGTGGGACGAGAGTAAATGGTGCGGAATTTTCCTCACGTGCCCTGTTCCCAGAAAAATGCTCATAACTCCCTCAACGGAGGTCGGATCTGGACGATTTTTACGTCGTTGGAAAGCTTACTCGAGGAACTTTCAAAACGGATCAGGACATTTCTGATTCCGAGGCTGTCTGGTGCCCCGAAAGGACACCGAAAGCCTTCAATCCTCGTTTCTCGATCTCGGTGGTCGGTCTTTCGAAATCGCGTGGTGTGGATAAAACGTGCGTAACTCCCTCGTTACATGTCGGATTGGGTCGATTTTTACTTCATTGGAAAGGCGAGTCAGTGCTCTTCGAAATCCTTCAGGAAGCGTCGCATTCCGAGGCCGTTTGGGCCTCCAAAAGTGGGATGAGAGTAAATGGTGCGGAATTTTCCCGACGTGCCCTGTTCCCAGAAAAACGCTCATAACTCCCTCACCGGAGGTCGGATCTGGACGATTTTTACGTCGTTGGAAATCTTACTCGATGAGCTTTCAAAATGGATGAGGACATTTCTGATTCTGAGGCCGTCTGGTGCCCCGAAAGGACACCGGAAGCCTTCGATCCTTGTTTCTCGATCTCGGTGGTCAGTCTTTCGAAATCGCGTGGTGCGGATAAAACGCGCGTAACACCCTCGTTACATGTCGGATTGGGTCGATTTTTACTTCATTGGAAAGGCAAGTCAGTGTTCTTCGAAATCCTTCTGGAAGCGTCGCATTCCGAGGCCGTTTGGGCCTCTAAAAGTGGGGCGAGAGTAAATGGTACGGAATTTTTCCGACGTGCCCTGTTCCCAGAAAAACGCTCATAACTCCCTCACCGGAGGTCGGATCTGGACGATTTTTACGTCGTTGGAAAGCTTACTCGATGAGCTTTCAAAACGGATCAGGACATTTCTGATTCTGAGGCTGTCTGGTGCCCCAAAAGGACACCGGAATCCTTCGATCCTCGTTTCTCGATCTCGGTGGTCAGTCTTTCGAAATCGCGTGGTGCGGATAAAACGCGCGTAACTCCCTCGTTACATGTCGGATTGGGTCGATTTTTACTTCATTGGAAAGGCAAGTCAGTGCTCTTCGAAATCCTTCAGGAAGCGTCGCATTCCGAGGCCGTTTGGGCCTCCAAAAGTGGGGCGAGAGTAAATGGTCCGGAATTTTCCCGACGTGCCCTGTTCCCAGAAAAATGCTCATAACTCCCTCACCGGAGGTCGGATCTGGACGATTTTTACGTCGTTGGAAAGCTTACTCGAGGAGCTTTCAAAATGGATCAGGACATTTCTGATTCCGAGGCCGTCTGGTGCCCCGAAAGGACACTGGAAGCCATCGATCCTCGTTTCTCGATCTCGGTGGTTGGTCTTTCGAAATCACATGGTGCGGATAAAACGCGCGTAACTCCCTCGTTACATGTCGGATTGGGTCGATTTCTACTTCATTGGAAAGGCGAGTCAGTGCTCTTCGAAATCCTTCAGGAAGCGTCGCATTCCGAGGCCGTTTGGGCCTCCAAAAGTGGGACGAGAGTAAATGGTGCGGAGTTTTCCTGATGTGCCCTGTTCCTAGAAAAATGCTCATAACTCCCTCACCGGAGGTCGGATCTGGACGGTTTTTACGTCGTTGGAAAGCTTACTCGAGGAGCTTTCAAAACGGATCAGGACATTTTAGATTCCGAGGCCGTATGGTGCTCCGAAAGGACACCGGAAGCCTTCGATCCTCGTTTCTCGATCTTGGTGGTCGGTCTTTCGAAATCCCGTGGTGCAGATAAAACGCGCGTAACTCCGTCGTTACATGTCGGATTGGGTCGATTTTTACTTCATTGGAAAGGCGAGTCAGTGCTCTTCGAAATCCTTTAGGAAACGTTGCATTCCGAGGCCGTTCGGGCCTCCAAAAGTGGGACGAGAGTAAATGGTGCGGAATTTTCCCGACGTGCCCTATTCCCAGAAAAACGCTCATAACTCCCTCACCGGAGGTCGGATCTGGACGATTTTTACGTCGTTGGAAAGCTTACTCGAGGAGCTTTCAAAACGAATCAGGACATTTCTGATTCTGAGGCTGTCTGGTGCCCCGAAAGGACACCGGAAGCCTTCGATCCTCGTTTCTCGATCTCGGTGGTCGGTCTTTCGAAATCGCGTGGTGCGGATAAAACGCGCGTAACTCCCTCGTTACATGTCGGATTGGGTCAATTTTTACTTCATTGGAAAGGCGAGTCAGTGCACTTCCAAATCCTTCAGGAAGCATCGCATTCCGAGGCCGTTTGGGCCTCCAAAAGTGGGGCGAGAGTAAATGGTACGGAATTTTCTTGACGTGCCCTGTTCCCAGAAAAACGCTCATAACTCCCTCACCGGAGGTCGGATCTGGACGATTTTTACGTCGTTGGAAAGCTTACTCGAGGAGCTTTCAAAATGGATCAGGACATTTCTGATTCCGAGGCCGTCTGGTGCCCCGAAAGGACACTGGAAGCCATCGATCCTCGTTTCTCGATCTCGGTGGTTGGTCTTTCGAAATCACATGGTGCGGATAAAACGCGCGTAACTCCCTCGTTACATGTCGGATTGGGTCGATTTTTACTTCATTGAAAAGGCGAGTCAGTGCTTTTCGAAATCCTGTAGGAAACGTCGCATTCCGAGGCCATTTGGGCCTCCAAAAGTGGGGCGAGAGTAAATGGTGCGGAGTTTTCCCGATGTGCCCTGTTCCTAGAAAAATGCTCATAACTCCCTCACCGGAGGTCGGATCTGGACGGTTTTTACGTCGTTGGAAAGCTTACTCGAGGAGCTTTCAAAACGGATCAGGACATTTTAGATTCCGAGGCCGTCTGGTGCCCCGAAAGGACACCGGAAGCCTTCGATCCTCGTTTCTCGATCTTGGTGGTCGGTCTTTCGAAATCCCGTGGTGCAGATAAAACGTGCGTAACTCCCTCGTTACATGTCGGATTGGGTCGATTTTTACTTCATTGGAAAGGCGAGTCAGTGCTCTTCGAAATCCTTTAGGAAACGTTGCATTCCGAGGCCGTTCGGGCCTCCAAAAGTGGGACGAGAGTAAATGGTGCGGAGTTTTCCCGATGTGCCCTGTTCCTAGAAAAATGCTCATAACTCCCTCACCGGAGGTCGGATCTGGACGGTTTTTACGTCGTTGGAAAGCTTACTCGAGGAGCTTTCAAAACGGATCAGGACATTTTAGATTCCGAGGCCGTATGGTGCTCCGAAAGGACACCGGAAGCCTTCGATCCTCGTTTCTCGATCTCGGTGGTCGGTCTTTCGAAATCCCGTGGTGCAGATAAAACGCGCGTAACTCCGTCGTTACATGTCGGATTGGGTCGATTTTTACTTCATTGGAAAGGCGAGTCAGTGCTCTTCGAAATCCTTCAGGAAGCGTCGCATTCCGAGGCCGTTTGGGCCTCCAAAAGTGGGACGAAAGTAAATGGTGCGGAATTTTCCCGACGTGCCCTGTTCCCAGAAAAATGCTCATAACTCCCTCACCAGAGGTCGGATCTAGACGATTTTTACGTCGTTGGAAAGCTTACTCGATGAGATTTCAAAACGGATCAGGACATTTCTGATTCTGAGGCCGTCTGGTGCCCCGAAAGGACACCGGAAGCCTTCGATCCTCGTTTCTCGATCTCGGTGGTCGGTCTTTCGAAATCGCGTGGTGCGGATAAAACGAGCGTAACTCCCTCGTTACATGTCGGATTGGGTCGATTTTTACTTCATTGGAAAGGCAAGTCAGTGTTCTTCGAAATCCTTCTGGAAGCGTCGTATTCCGAGGCCGTTTGGGCCTCTAAAAGTGGGGCGAGAGTAAATGGTACGGAATTTTCCCAACGTGCCCTGTTCCCAGAAAAACGCTCATAACTCCCTCACCGGAGGTCGGATCTGGACGATTTTTACGTCGTTGGAAAGCTTACTCGAGGAGCTTTTAAAACGGATCAGGACATTTCTGATTCGGAGGCCGTCTGGTGCCCCAAAAGGACACTGGAATCCTTCGATCCTCGTTTCTCGATCTCGGTGGTCAGTCTTTCGAAATCACGTGGTGCGGATAAAACGCGCGTAACTCCCTCGTTACATGTCGGATTGGGTCGATTTTTACTTCATTGGAAAGGCAAGTCAGTGCTCTTCGAAATCCTTAAGGAAGCGTCGCATTCCGAGGCCGTTTGGGCCTCCAAAAGTGGGACGAGAGTAAATGGTGTGGAATTTTCCCGATGTGCCCTGTTCCCAGAAAAATGCTCATAACTCCCTCACCGGAGGTCGGATCTGGACAATTTTTACGTCGTTGGAAAGCTTACTCGAGGAGCTTTCAAAACGGATCAGGACATTTCTGATTCCGAGGCCGTCTGGTACCCCGAAAGGACACTGGAAGCCATCAATCCTCGTTTCTCGATCTCGGTGGTCGGTCTTTCGAAATCACATGGTGCGGATAAAACCCGCGTAACTCCCTCGTTACATGTCGGATTGGGTCGATTTCTACTTCATTGGAAAGGCGAGTCAGTGCTCTTCGAAATCCTTCAGGAAGCGTCGCATTCCGAGGCCGTTTGGGCCTCCAAAAGTGGGACGAGAGTAAATGGTGGTGTATTTTCCCGACGTGCCCTGTTCCCAGAAAAACGCTCATAACTCCCTCACCGGAGGTCGGATCTGGACGATTTTTACGTCGTTGGAAAGCTTACTCGAGGAGCTTTCGAAAAGAATCAGGACATTTCTGATTCTGAGGCTGTCTGGTGCCCCGAAAGGACACCGGAAGCCTTCGATCCTCGTTTCTCGATCTCGGTGGTCGGTCTTTCGAAATCGCGTGGTGCGGATAAAACGCGCGTAACTCCCTCGTTACATGTCGGATTGGGTCAATTTCTACTTCATTGGAAAGGCGAGTCAGTGCTCTTCGAAATCCTTCAGGAAGCGTCGCATTCCGAGGCCGTTTGGGCCTCCAAAAGTGGGGCGAGAGTAAATGGGACGGAATTTTCCCGACGTGCCCTGTTCCCAGAAAAACGCTCATTACTCCCTCACCGGAGGTCGGATCTGGACGATTTTTACGTCGTTGGAAAGCTTACTCGAGCAGCTTTCAAAACGGATTAGGACATTTTAGATTCTGAGGCCGTCTGGTGCCCCGAAAGGACACCGGAAGCCTTCGATCCTCGTTTCTCGATCTCGGTGGTCGGTCTTTCAAAATCGCGTGGTGCGGATAAAACGCGCGTAACTCCCTCGTTACATGTCGGATTGGGTCGATTTTTACTTCATTGGAAAGGCAAGTCAGTGTTCTTCGAAATCCTTCTGAAAGCGTCGCATTCCGAGGCTGTTTGGGCCTCTAAAAGTGGGGCAAGAGTAAATGGTACGGAATTTTCTTGACGTGCCCTGTTCCCAGAAAAACGCTCATAACTCCCTCACCGGAGGTCGGATCTGGACGATTTTTACGTCGTTGGAAAGCTTACTCGAGGAGCTTTCAAAACGGATCAGGAAATTTCAGATTCCGAGGCTGTCTGGTGCCCCGAAAGGACACCGGAAGCCTTCGATCCTCGTTTCTCGATCTCGGTGGTCGGTCTTTCGAAATCGCGTGGTGCGGATAAAACGCGCGTAACTCCCTCGTTACATGTCGGATTGGGTCGATTTTTACTTCATTGGAAAGGCAAGTCAGTGTTCTTCGAAATCCTTCTGAAAGCGTCGCATTCCGAGGCTGTTTGGGCCTCTAAAAGTGGGGCAAGAGTAAATGGTACGGAATTTTCTTGACGTGCCCTGTTCCCAGAAAAACGCTCATAACTCCCTCACCGGAGGTCGGATCTGGACGATTTTTACGTCGTTGGAAAGCTTACTCGAGGAGCTTTCAAAACGGATGAGGACATTTCTGATTCTGAGGCCGTCTGGTGCCCCGAAAGGACACCGGAATCCTTTGATCCTCGTTTCTCGATCTCAGTGGTCGGTCTTTCGAAATCGGGTGGTGCGGATAAAACGCGCGTAACTCCCTCGTTACATGTCGGATTGGGTCGATTTTTACTTCATTGGAAAGGCGAGTCAGTGCTCTTCGAAATCCTTCAGGAAGCGTCGCATTCCGAGGCCGTTTGGGCCTCCAAAAGTGGGGCGAGAGTAAATGGTACGGAATTTTCTTGACGTGCCCTGTTCCCAGAAAAACGCTCATAACTCCCTCACCGGAGGTCGGATCTGGACGATTTTTACGTCGTTGGAAAGCTTACTCGAGGAGCTTTCAAAACGGATCAGGAAATTTCAGATTCCGAGGCTGTCTGGTGCCCCGAAAGGACACCGGAAGCCTTCGATCCTCGTTTCTCGATCTCGGTGGTCGGTCTTTCGAAATCGCGTGGTGCGGATAAAACGCGCGTAACTCCCTCGTTACATGTCGGATTGGGTCGATTTTTACTTCATTGGAAAGGCGAGTCAGTGCTCTTCGAAATCCTTCAGGAAGCGTCGCATTCCGAGGCCGTTTGGGCCTCCAAAAGTGGGGCGAGAGTAAATGGTACGGAATTTTCTTGACGTGCCCTGTTCCCAGAAAAACGCTCATAACTCCCTCACCGGAGGTCGGATCTGGACGATTTTTACGTCGTTGGAAAGCTTACTCGAGGAGCTTTCAAAACGGATCAGGAAATTTCAGATTCCGAGGCTGTCTGGTGCCCCGAAAGGACACCGGAAGCCTTCGATCCTCGTTTCTCGATCTCGGTGGTCGGTCTTTCGAAATCGCGTGGTGCGGATAAAACGCGCGTAACTCCCTCGTTACATGTCGGATTGGGTCGATTTTTACTTCATTGGAAAGGCAAGTCAGTGTTCTTCGAAATCCTTCTGAAAGCGTCGCATTCCGAGGCTGTTTGGGCCTCTAAAAGTGGGGCGAGAGTAAATGGTACGGAATTTTCCCGACGTGCCCTGTTCCCAGAAAAACGCTCATAACTCCCTCACCGGAGGTCGGATCTGGACGATTTTTACGTCGTTGGAAAGCTTACTCGAGGAGCTTTCAAAACGGATGAGGACATTTCTGATTCTGAGGCCGTCTGGTGCCCCGAAAGGACACCGGAATCCTTCGATCCTCGTTTCTCGATCTCGGTGGTCGGTCTTTCGAAATCGCGTGGTGTGGATAAAACGCGCGTAACTCCCTCGTTACATGTCGGATTGGGTCGATTTTTACTTCATTGGAAAGGCAAGTCAATGCTCTTCAAAATCCTTCAGGAAGCGTCGCATTCCGAGGCCGTTTGGGCCTCCAAAAGTGGGGCGAGAGTAAATGGTCCGGAATTTTCCCGACGTGCCCTGTTCCCAGAAAAACGCTCATAACTCCCTCACCGGAGGTCGGATCTGGACGATTTTTACGTCGTTGGAAAGCTTACTCGAGGAGCTTTCAAAACGGATCAGGACATTTCTGATTCCGAGGCCGTCTGGTTCCCCGAAAGGACACTGGAAACCATCGATCCTCGTTTCTCGATCTCGGTGGTCGGGCTTTCGAAATCACATGGTGCGGATAAAACGCGCGTAACTCCCTCGTTACATGTCGGATTGGGTCGATTTCTACTTCATTGGAAAGGCGAGTCAGTGCTCTTCGAAATCCTTCAGGAAGCGTCGCATTCCGAGGCCGTTTGGGCCTCCAAAAGTGGGGCGAGAGTAAATGGTACGGAATTTTCTTGACGTGCCCTGTTCCCAGAAAAACGCTCATAACTCCCTCACCGGAGGTCGGATCTGGACGATTTTTACGTCGTTGGAAAGCTTACTCGAGGAGCTTTCAAAACGGATCAGGAAATTTCAGATTCCGAGGCCGTCTGGTGCCCCGAAAGGACACCGGAAGCCTTCGATCCTCGTTTCTCGATCTCGGTGGTCGGTCTTTCGAAATCGCGTGGTGCGGATAAAACGCGCGTAACTCCCTCGTTACATGTCGGATTGGGTCGATTTTTACTTCATTGGAAAGGCAAGTCAGTGTTCTTCGAAATCCTTCTGAAAGCGTCGCATTCCGAGGCTGTTTGGGCCTCTAAAAGTGGGGCGAGAGTAAATGGTACGGAATTTTCCCGACGTGCCCTGTTCCCAGAAAAACGCTCATAACTCCCTCACCGGAGGTCGGATCTGGACGATTTTTACGTCGTTGGAAAGCTTACTCGAGGAGCTTTCAAAACGGATCAGGACATTTCTGATTCTGAGGCCGTCTGGTGCCCCAAAAGGACACCGGAATCCTTTGATCCTCGTTTCTCGATCTCGGTGGTCGGTCTTTCGAAATCGCGTGGTGCGGATAAAACGCGCGTAACTCCCTCGTTACATGTCGGATTGGGTCGATTTTTACTTCATTGTTAAGGCAAGTCAATGCTCTTCGAAATCCTTCAGGAAGCGTCGCATTCCGAGGCTGTTTGGGCCTCCAAAAGTGGGGCGAGAGTAAATGGTCCGGAATTTTCCCGACGTGCCCTGTTCCCAGAAAAACGCTCATAACTCCCTCACCGGAGGTCGGATCTGGACGATTTTTACGTCGTTGGAAAGCTTACTCGAGGAGCTTTCAAAACGGATCAGGAAATTTCAGATTCTGAGGCTGTCTGGTGCCCCAAAAGGACACCGGAAGCCTTCGATCCTCGTTTCTCGATCTCGGTGGTCGGTCTTTCGAAATCGCGTGGTGCGGATAAAACGCGCGTAACTCCCTCGTTACATGTCGGATTGGGTCAATTTTTACTTCATTGGAAAGGCAAGTCAATGCTCTTCGAAATCCTTCAGGAAGCGTCGCATTCCGAGGCCGTTTGGGCCTCCAAAAGTGGGGCGAGAGTAAATGGTCCGGAATTTTCCCGACGTGCCCTGTTCCCAGAAAAACGCTCATAACTCCCTCACCGGAGGTCGGATCTGGACGATTTTTACGTCGTTGGAAAGCTTACTCGAGGAGCTTTCAAAACGGATCAGGACATTTCTGATTCCGAGGCCGTCTGGTGCCCCGAAAGGACACTGGAAACCATCGATCCTCGTTTCTCGATCTCGGTGGTCGGGCTTTCGAAATCGCATGGTGCGGATAAAACGCGCGTAACTCCCTCGTTACATGTCGGATTGGGTCGATTTCTACTTCATTGGAAAGGCAAGTCAGTGCTCTTCGAAATCCTTCTGAAAGCGTCGCATTCCGAGGCCGTTTGGGCCTCCAAAAGTGGGGCGAGAGTAAATGGTACGGAATTTTCTTGACGTGCCCTGTTCCCAGAAAAACGCTCATAACTCCCTCACCGGAGGTCGGATCTGGACGATTTTTACGTCGTTGGAAAGCTTACTCGAGGAGCTTTCAAAACGGATCAGGAAATTTCAGATTCCGAGGCCGTCTGGTGCCCCGAAAGGACACCGGAATCCTTCGATCCTCGTTTCTCGATCTCGGTGGTCGGTCTTTCGAAATCGCGTGGTGCGGATAAAACGCGCGTAACTCCCTCGTTACATGTCGGATTGGGTCGATTTTTACTTCATTGGAAAGGCGAGTCAGTGTTCTTCGAAATCCTTCTGAAAGCGTCGCATTCCGAGGCTGTTTGGGCCTCTAAAAGTGGGGCGAGAGTAAATGGTACGGAATTTTCCCGACGTGCCCTGTTCCCAGAAAAACGCTCATAACTCCCTCACCGGAGGTCGGATCTGGACGATTTTTACGTCGTTGGAAAGCTTACTCGAGGAGCTTTCAAAACGGATCAGGACATTTCTGTTTCTGAGGCTGTCTGGTGCCCCAAAAGGACACCGGAATCCTTTGATCCTCGTTTCTCGATCTCGGTGGTCGGTCTTTCGAAATCGCGTGGTGCGGATAAAACGCGCGTAACTCCCTCGTTACATGTCGGATTGGGTCGATTTTTACTTCATTGGTAAGGCAAGTCAATGCTCTTCGAAATCCTTCAGGAAGCGTCGCATTCTGAGGCCGTTTGGGCCTCCAAAAGTGGGGCGAGAGTAAATGGTCTGGAATTTTCCCGACGTGCCCTGTTCCCAGAAAAACGCTCATAACTCCCTCACCGGAGGTCGGATCTGGACGATTTTTACGTCGTTGGAAAGCTTACTCGAGGAGCTTTCAAAACGGATCAGGACATTTCTGATTCCGAGGCCGTCTGGTGCCCCGAAAGGACATCGGAAGCCATCGATCCTCGTTTCTCGATCTCGGTGGTCGGTCTTTCGAAATCGCGTGGTGCGGATAAAACGCGCGTAACTCCCTCGTTACATGTCGGATTGGGTCGATTTCTACTTCATTGGAAAGGCGAGTCAGTGCTCTTCGAAATCCTTCAGGAAGCGTCGCATTCTGAGGCCGTTTGGGCCTCCAAAAGTGGGACGAGAGTAAATGGTGTGGAATTTTCCCGACGTGCCCTGTTCCCAGAAAAATGCTCATAACTCCCTCACCGGAGGTCGGATCTGGACGATTTTTACGTCGTTGGAAAGCTTACTCGAGGAGCTTTCAAAACGGATCAGGACATTTCTGATTCCGAGGCCGTATGGTGCCCTGAAAGGACACCAGAAGCCTTCGATCCTCGTTTCTCGATCTCGGTGGTTGGTTTTTCGAAATCGCGTGGTGCGGATAAAACGCGCGTAACTCCCTCGTTACATGTCGGATTGGGTCGATTTTTACTTCATTGGAAAGGCAAGTCAGTGTTCTTCGAAATCCTTCAGGAAGCGTCGCATTCCGAGGTTGTTTGGGCCTCTAAAAGTGGGGCGAGAGTAAATGGTACGGAATTTTCCCGACGTGCCCTGTTCCCAGAAAAACGCTCATAACTCCCTCACCGGAGGTCGGATCTAGACGATTTTTACGTCGTTGGAAAGCTTACTCGAGGAGCTTTCAAAACGGATGAGGACATTTCTGATTCTGAGGCCGTCTGGTGCCCCGAAAGGACACCGGAATCCTTCGATCCTCGTTTCTCGATCTCGGTGGTCGGTCTTTCGAAATCGCGTGGTGCGGATAAAACGCGCGTAACTCCCTCGTTACATGTCGGATTGGGTCGATTTTTACTTCATTGGAAAGGCGAGTCAGTGCTCTTCGAAATCCTTCAGGAAGCGTCGCATTCCGAGGCCGTTTGGGCCTCCAAAAGTGGGGCGAGAGTAAATGGTACGGAATTTTCTTGACGTGCCCTGTTCCCAGAAAAACGCTCATAACTCCCTCACCGGAGGTCGGATCTGGACGATTTTTACGTCGTTGGAAAGCTTACTCGAGGAGCTTTCAAAACGGATCAGGAAATTTCAGATTCCGAGGCTGTCTGGTGCCCCAAAAGGACACCGGAAGCCTTCGATCCTCGTTTCTCGATCTCGGTGGTCGGTCTTTCGAAATCGCGTGGTGCGGATAAAACGCGCGTAACTCCCTCGTTACATGTCGGATTGGGTCGATTTTTACTTCATTGGAAAGGCAAGTCAGTGTTCTTCGAAATCCTTCTGAAAGCGTCGCATTCCGAGGCTGTTTGGGCCTCTAAAAGTGGGGCGAGAGTAAATGGTACGGAATTTTCCCGACGTGCCCTGTTCCCAGAAAAACGCTCATAACTCCCTCACCGGAGGTTGGATCTGGACGATTTTTACGTCGTTGGAAAGCTTACTCGAGGAGCTTTCAAAACGGATCAGGACATTTCTGATTCTGAGGCCGTCTGGTGCCCCGAAAGGACACCGGAATCCTTCGATCCTCGTTTCTCGATCTCGGTGGTCGGTCTTTCGAAATCGCGTGGTGCGGATAAAACGCGCGTAACTCCCTCGTTACATGTCGGATTGGGTCGATTTTTACTTCATTGGAAAGGCAAGTCAGTGTTCTTCGAAATCCTTCTGAAAGCGTCGCATTTCGAGGCTGTTTGGGCCTCTGAAAGTGGGGCGAGAGTAAATGGTACGGAATTTTCCCGACGTGCCCTGTTCCCAGAAAAATGCTCATAACTCCCTCACCGGAGGTCGGATCTGGACGATTTTTACGTCGTTGGAAAGCTTACTCGAGGAGCTTTCAAAACGGATCAGGACATTTCTGATTCTGAGGCCGTCTGGTGCCCCGAAAGGACACCGGAATCCTTCGATCCTCGTTTCTCGATCTCGGTGGTCGGTCTTTCGAAATCGCGTGGTGCGGATAAAACGCGCGTAACTCCCTCGTTACATGTCGGATTGGGTCGATTTTTACTTCATTGGAAAGGCGAGTCAGTGCTCTTCGAAATCCTTCAGGAAGCGTCGCATTCCGAGGCCGTTTGGGCCTCCAAAAGTGGGGCGAGAGTAAATGGTACGGAATTTTCTTGACGTGCCCTGTTCCCAGAAAAATGCTCATAACTCCCTCACCGGAGGTCGGATCTGGACGATTTTTACGTCGTTGGAAAGCTTACTCGAGGAGCTTTCAAAATGGATCAGGAAATTTCAGATTCCGAGGCTGTCTGGTGCCCCGAAAGGACACCGGAAGCCTTCGATCCTCGTTTCTCGATCTCGGTGGTCGGTCTTTCGAAATCGCGTGGTGCGGATAAAACGCGCGTAACTCCCTCGTTACATGTCGGATTGGGTCGATTTTTACTTCATTGGAAAGGCGAGTCAGTGTTCTTCGAAATCCTTCTGAAAGCGTCGCATTCCGAGGCTGTTTGGGCCTCTAAAAGTGGGGCGAGAGTAAATGGTACGGAATTTTCCCGACGTGCCCTGTTCCCAGAAAAACGCTCATAACTCCCTCACCGGAGGTCGGATCTGGACGATTTTTACGTCGTTGGAAAGCTTACTCGAGGAGCTTTCAAAACGGATCAGGACATTTCTGTTTCTGAGGCTGTCTGGTGCCCCAAAAGGACACCGGAATCCTTTGATCCTCGTTTCTCGATCTCGGTGGTCGGTCTTTCGAAATCGCGTGGTGCGGATAAAACGCGCGTAACTCCCTCGTTACATGTCGGATTGGGTCGATTTTTACTTCATTGGAAAGGCAAGTCAATGCTCTTCGAAATCCTTCAGGAAGCGTCGCATTCTGAGGCCGTTTGGGCCTCCAAAAGTGGGGCGAGAGTAAATGGTCTGGAATTTTCCCGACGTGCCCTGTTCCCAGAAAAACGCTCATAACTCCCTCACCGGAGGTCGGATCTGGACGATTTTTACGTCGTTGGAAAGCTTACTCGAGGAGCTTTCAAAACGGATCAGGACATTTCTGATTCCGAGGCCGTCTGGTGCCCCGAAAGGACATCGGAAGCCATCGATCCTCGTTTCTCGATCTCGGTGGTCGGTCTTTCGAAATCGCGTGGTGCGGATAAAACGCGCGTAACTCCCTCGTTACATGTCGGATTGGGTCGATTTCTACTTCATTGGAAAGGCGAGTCAGTGCTCTTCGAAATCCTTCAGGAAGCGTCGCATTCTGAGGCCGTTTGGGCCTCCAAAAGTGGGACGAGAGTAAATGGTGTGGAATTTTCCCGACGTGCCCTGTTCCCAGAAAAATGCTCATAACTCCCTCACCGGAGGTCGGATCTGGACGATTTTTACGTCGTTGGAAAGCTTACTCGAGGAGCTTTCAAAACGGATCAGGACATTTCTGATTCCGAGGCCGTATGGTGCCCTGAAAGGACACCAGAAGCCTTCGATCCTCGTTTCTCGATCTCGGTGGTTGGTTTTTCGAAATCGCGTGGTGCGGATAAAACGCGCGTAACTCCCTCGTTACATGTCGGATTGGGTCGATTTTTACTTCATTGGAAAGGCAAGTCAGTGTTCTTCGAAATCCTTCAGGAAGCGTCGCATTCCGAGGTTGTTTGGGCCTCTAAAAGTGGGGCGAGAGTAAATGGTACGGAATTTTCCCGACGTGCCCTGTTCCCAGAAAAACGCTCATAACTCCCTCACCGGAGGTCGGATCTAGACGATTTTTACGTCGTTGGAAAGCTTACTCGAGGAGCTTTCAAAACGGATGAGGACATTTCTGATTCTGAGGCCGTCTGGTGCCCCGAAAGGACACCGGAATCCTTCGATCCTCGTTTCTCGATCTCGGTGGTCGGTCTTTCGAAATCGCGTGGTGCGGATAAAACGCGCGTAACTCCCTCGTTACATGTCGGATTGGGTCGATTTTTACTTCATTGGAAAGGCGAGTCAGTGCTCTTCGAAATCCTTCAGGAAGCGTCGCATTCCGAGGCCGTTTGGGCCTCCAAAAGTGGGGCGAGAGTAAATGGTACGGAATTTTCTTGACGTGCCCTGTTCCCAGAAAAACGCTCATAACTCCCTCACCGGAGGTCGGATCTGGACGATTTTTACGTCGTTGGAAAGCTTACTCGAGGAGCTTTCAAAATGGATCAGGAAATTTCAGATTCCGAGGCTGTCTGGTGCCCCAAAAGGACACCGGAAGCCTTCGATCCTCGTTTCTCGATCTCGGTGGTCGGTCTTTCGAAATCGCGTGGTGCGGATAAAACGCGCGTAACTCCCTCGTTACATGTCGGATTGGGTCGATTTTTACTTCATTGGAAAGGCAAGTCAGTGTTCTTCGAAATCCTTCTGAAAGCGTCGCATTCCGAGGCTGTTTGGGCCTCTAAAAGTGGGGCGAGAGTAAATGGTACGGAATTTTCCCGACGTGCCCTGTTCCCAGAAAAACGCTCATAACTCCCTCACCGGAGGTCGGATCTGGACGATTTTTACGTCGTTGGAAAGCTTACTCGAGGAGCTTTCAAAACGGATCAGGACATTTCTGATTCTGAGGCCGTCTGGTGCCCCGAAAGGACACCGGAATCCTTCGATCCTCGTTTCTCGATCTCGGTGGTCGGTCTTTCGAAATCGCGTGGTGCGGATAAAACGCGCGTAACTCCCTCGTTACATGTCGGATTGGGTCGATTTTTACTTCATTGGAAAGGCAAGTCAGTGTTCTTCGAAATCCTTCTGAAAGCGTCGCATTTCGAGGCTGTTTGGGCCTCTGAAAGTGGGGCGAGAGTAAATGGTACGGAATTTTCCCGACGTGCCCTGTTCCCAGAAAAATGCTCATAACTCCCTCACCGGAGGTCGGATCTGGACGATTTTTACGTCGTTGGAAAGCTTACTCGAGGAGCTTTCAAAACGGATCAGGACATTTCTGATTCTGAGGCCGTCTGGTGCCCCGAAAGGACACCGGAATCCTTCGATCCTCGTTTCTCGATCTCGGTGGTCGGTCTTTCGAAATCGCGTGGTGCGGATAAAACGCGCGTAACTCCCTCGTTACATGTCGGATTGGGTCGATTTTTACTTCATTGGAAAGGCGAGTCAGTGCTCTTCGAAATCCTTCAGGAAGCGTCGCATTCCGAGGCCGTTTGGGCCTCCAAAAGTGGGGCGAGAGTAAATGGTACGGAATTTTCTTGACGTGCCCTGTTCCCAGAAAAATGCTCATAACTCCCTCACCGGAGGTCGGATCTGGACGATTTTTACGTCGTTGGAAAGCTTACTCGAGGAGCTTTCAAAATGGATCAGGAAATTTCAGATTCCGAGGCTGTCTGGTGCCCCGAAAGGACACCGGAAGCCTTCGATCCTCGTTTCTCGATCTCGGTGGTCGGTCTTTCGAAATCGCGTGGTGCGGATAAAACGCGCGTAACTCCCTCGTTACATGTCGGATTGGGTCGATTTTTACTTCATTGGAAAGGCGAGTCAGTGTTCTTCGAAATCCTTCTGAAAGCGTCGCATTCCGAGGCTGTTTGGGCCTCTAAAAGTGGGGCGAGAGTAAATGGTACGGAATTTTCCCGACGTGCCCTGTTCCCAGAAAAACGCTCATAACTCCCTCACCGGAGGTCGGATCTGGACGATTTTTACGTCGTTGGAAAGCTTACTCGAGGAGCTTTCAAAACGGATCAGGACATTTCTGTTTCTGAGGCTGTCTGGTGCCCCAAAAGGACACCGGAATCCTTTGATCCTCGTTTCTCGATCTCGGTGGTCGGTCTTTCGAAATCGCGTGGTGCGGATAAAACGCGCGTAACTCCCTCGTTACATGTCGGATTGGGTCGATTTTTACTTCATTGGAAAGGCAAGTCAATGCTCTTCGAAATCCTTCAGGAAGCGTCGCATTCTGAGGCCGTTTGGGCCTCCAAAAGTGGGGCGAGAGTAAATGGTCTGGAATTTTCCCGACGTGCCCTGTTCCCAGAAAAACGCTCATAACTCCCTCACCGGAGGTCGGATCTGGACGATTTTTACGTCGTTGGAAAGCTTACTCGAGGAGCTTTCAAAACGGATCAGGACATTTCTGATTCCGAGGCCGTCTGGTGCCCCGAAAGGACATCGGAAGCCATCGATCCTCGTTTCTCGATCTCGGTGGTCGGTCTTTCGAAATCGCGTGGTGCGGATAAAACGCGCGTAACTCCCTCGTTACATGTCGGATTGGGTCGATTTCTACTTCATTGGAAAGGCGAGTCAGTGCTCTTCGAAATCCTTCAGGAAGCGTCGCATTCTGAGGCCGTTTGGGCCTCCAAAAGTGGGACGAGAGTAAATGGTGTGGAATTTTCCCGACGTGCCCTGTTCCCAGAAAAATGCTCATAACTCCCTCACCGGAGGTCGGATCTGGACGATTTTTACGTCGTTGGAAAGCTTACTCGAGGAGCTTTCAAAACGGATCAGGACATTTCTGATTCCGAGGCCGTATGGTGCCCTGAAAGGACACCAGAAGCCTTCGATCCTCGTTTCTCGATCTCGGTGGTTGGTTTTTCGAAATCGCGTGGTGCGGATAAAACGCGCGTAACTCCCTCGTTACATGTCGGATTGGGTCGATTTTTACTTCATTGGAAAGGCAAGTCAGTGTTCTTCGAAATCCTTTAGGAAGCGTCGCATTCCGAGGTTGTTTGGGCCTCTAAAAGTGGGGCGAGAGTAAATGGTACGGAATTTTCCCGACGTGCCCTGTTCCCAGAAAAACGCTCATAACTCCCTCACCGGAGGTCGGATCTAGACGATTTTTACGTCGTTGGAAAGCTTACTCGAGGAGCTTTCAAAACGGATGAGGACATTTCTGATTCTGAGGCCGTCTGGTGCCCCGAAAGGACACCGGAATCCTTCGATCCTCGTTTCTCGATCTCGGTGGTCGGTCTTTCGAAATCGCGTGGTGCGGATAAAACGCGCGTAACTCCCTCGTTACATGTCGGATTGGGTCGATTTTTACTTCATTGGAAAGGCGAGTCAGTGCTCTTCGAAATCCTTCAGGAAGCGTCGCATTCCGAGGCCGTTTGGGCCTCCAAAAGTGGGGCGAGAGTAAATGGTACGGAATTTTCTTGACGTGCCCTGTTCCCAGAAAAACGCTCATAACTCCCTCACCGGAGGTCGGATCTGGACGATTTTTACGTCGTTGGAAAGCTTACTCGAGGAGCTTTCAAAATGGATCAGGAAATTTCAGATTCCGAGGCTGTCTGGTGCCCCAAAAGGACACCGGAAGCCTTCGATCCTCGTTTCTCGATCTCGGTGGTCGGTCTTTCGAAATCGCGTGGTGCGGATAAAACGCGCGTAACTCCCTCGTTACATGTCGGATTGGGTCGATTTTTACTTCATTGGAAAGGCAAGTCAGTGTTCTTCGAAATCCTTCTGAAAGCGTCGCATTCCGAGGCTGTTTGGGCCTCTAAAAGTGGGGCGAGAGTAAATGGTACGGAATTTTCCCGACGTGCCCTCTTCCCAGAAAAACGCTCATAACTCCCTCACCGGAGGTCGGATCTGGACGATTTTTACGTCGTTGGAAAGCTTACTCGAGGAGCTTTCAAAACGGATCAGGACATTTCTGATTCTGAGGCCGTCTGGTGCCCCGAAAGGACACCGGAATCCTTCGATCCTCGTTTCTCGATCTCGGTGGTCGGTCTTTCGAAATCGCGTGGTGCGGATAAAACGCGCGTAACTCCCTCGTTACATGTCGGATTGGGTCGATTTTTACTTCATTGGAAAGGCAAGTCAGTGTTCTTCGAAATCCTTCTGAAAGCGTCGCATTTCGAGGCTGTTTGGGCCTCTGAAAGTGGGGCGAGAGTAAATGGTACGGAATTTTCCCGACGTGCCCTGTTCCCAGAAAAATGCTCATAACTCCCTCACCGGAGGTCGGATCTGGACGATTTTTACGTCGTTGGAAAGCTTACTCGAGGAGCTTTCAAAACGGATCAGGACATTTCTGATTCTGAGGCCGTCTGGTGCCCCGAAAGGACACCGGAATCCTTCGATCCTCGTTTCTCGATCTCGGTGGTCGGTCTTTCGAAATCGCGTGGTGCGGATAAAACGCGCGTAACTCCCTCGTTACATGTCGGATTGGGTCGATTTTTACTTCATTGGAAAGGCGAGTCAGTGCTCTTCGAAATCCTTCAGGAAGCGTCGCATTCCGAGGCCGTTTGGGCCTCCAAAAGTGGGGCGAGAGTAAATGGTACGGAATTTTCTTGACGTGCCCTGTTCCCAGAAAAATGCTCATAACTCCCTCACCGGAGGTCGGATCTGGACGATTTTTACGTCGTTGGAAAGCTTACTCGAGGAGCTTTCAAAATGGATCAGGAAATTTCAGATTCCGAGGCTGTCTGGTGCCCCGAAAGGACACCGGAAGCCTTCGATCCTCGTTTCTCGATCTCGGTGGTCGGTCTTTCGAAATCGCGTGGTGCGGATAAAACGCGCGTAACTCCCTCGTTACATGTCGGATTGGGTCGATTTTTACTTCATTGGAAAGGCAAGTCAGTGTTCTTCGAAATCCTTCTGAAAGCGTCGCATTCCGAGGCTGTTTGGACCTCTAAAAGTGGGGCGAGAGTAAATGGTATGGAATTTTCCCGACGTGCCCTGTTCCCAGAAAAACGCTCATAACTCCCTCACCGGAGGTCGGATCTGGACGATTTTTACGTCGTTGGAAAGCTTACTCGAGGAGCTTTCAAAACGGATGAGGACATTTCTGATTCTGAGGCCGTCTGGTGCCCCGAAAGGACATCGGAATCCTTCGATCCTCGTTTCTCGATCTCGGTGGTCGGTCTTTCGAAATCGCGTGGTGTGGATAAAACGCGCGTAACTCCCTCGTTACATGTCGGATTGGGTCGATTTTTACTTCATTGGAAAGGCAAGTCAATGCTCTTCGAAATCCTTCAGGAAGCGTCGCATTCCGAGGCCGTTTGGGCCTCCAAAAGTGGGGCGAGAGTAAATGGTCCGGAATTTTCCCGACGTGCCCTGTTCCCAGAAAAACGCTCATAACTCCCTCACCGGAGGTCAGATCTGGACAATTTTTACGTCGTTGGAAAGCTTACTCGAGGAGCTTTCAAAACGGATCAGGACATTTCTGATTCCGAGGCCGTATGGTGCCCTGAAAGGACACCAGAAGCCTTCGATCCTCGTTTCTCGATCTCGGTGGTCGGTCTTTCGAAATCGCGTGGTGCGGATAAAACGCGCGTAACTCCCTCGTTACATGTCGGATTGGGTCGATTTTTACTTCATTGGAAAGGCAAGTCAGTGTTCTTCGAAATCCTTCAGGAAGCGTCGCATTCCGAGGCTGTTTGGGCCTCTAAAAGTGGGGCGAGAGTAAATGGTACGGAATTTTCCCGACGTGCCCTGTTCCCAGAAAAATGCTCATAACT
This sequence comes from Magnolia kwangsiensis, assembly GCA_037074715.1. Taxonomy (NCBI): domain Eukaryota; kingdom Viridiplantae; phylum Streptophyta; class Magnoliopsida; order Magnoliales; family Magnoliaceae; genus Magnolia; species Magnolia kwangsiensis. The sequence goes on from CM073583.1 coordinate 1,404,236, forward strand.
CCCTCACCGGAGGTCGGATCTGGACGATTTTTACGTCGTTGGAAAGCTTACTCGAGGAGCTTTCAAAACGGATGAGGACATTTCTGATTCTGAGGCCGTCTGGTGCCCCGAAAGGACACCGGAATCCTTCGATCCTCGTTTCTCGATCTCGGTGGTCGGTCTTTCGAAATCGCGTGGTGCGGATAAAATGCGCGTAACTCCCTCGTTACATGTCGGATTGGGTCGATTTTTACTTCATTGGAAAGGCGAGTCAGTGCTCTTCGAAATCCTTCAGGAAGCGTCGCATTCCGAGGCCGTTTGGGCCTCCAAAAGTGGGGCGAGAGTAAATGGTACGGAATTTTCTTGACGTGCCCTGTTCCCAGAAAAACGCTCATAACTCCCTCACCGGAGGTCGGATCTGGACGATTTTTACGTCGTTGGAAAGCTTACTCGAGGAGCTTTCAAAACGGATCAGGAAATTTCAGATTCCGAGGCTGTCTGGTGCCCCAAAAGGACACCGGAAGCCTTCGATCCTCGTTTCTCGATCTCGGTGGTCGGTCTTTCGAAATCGCGTGGTGCGGATAAAACGCGCGTAACTCCCTCGTTACATGTCGGATTGGGTCGATTTTTACTTCATTGGAAAGGCAAGTCAGTGTTCTTCGAAATCCTTCTGAAAGCGTCGCATTCCGAGGCTGTTTGGGCCTCTAAAAGTGGGGCGAGAGTAAATGGTACGGAATTTTCCCGACGTGCCCTGTTCCCAGAAAAACGCTCATAACTCCCTCACCGGAGGTCGGATCTGGACGATTTTTACGTCGTTGGAAAGCTTACTCGAGGAGCTTTCAAAACGGATAAGGACATTTCTGATTCTGAGGCCGTCTGGTGCCCCGAAAGGACACCGGAATCCTTCGATCCTCGTTTCTCGATCTCGGTGGTCGGTCTTTCGAAATCGCGTGGTGCGGATAAAACGCGCGTAACTCCCTCGTTACATGTCGGATTGGGTCGATTTTTACTTCATTGGAAAGGCGAGTCAGTGCTCTTCGAAATCCTTCAGGAAGCGTCGCATTCCGAGGCCGTTTGGGCCTCCAAAAGTGGGGCGAGAGTAAATGGTACGGAATTTTCTTGACGTGCCCTGTTCCCAGAAAAACGCTCATAACTCCCTCACCGGAGGTCGGATCTGGACGATTTTTACGTCGTTGGAAAGCTTACTCGAGGAGCTTTCAAAACGGATCAGGAAATTTCAGATTCCAAGGCTGTCTGGTGCCCCGAAAGGACACCGGAAGCCTTCGATCCTCGTTTCTCGATCTCGGTGGTCGGTCTTTCGAAATCGCGTGGTGCGGATAAAACGCGCGTAACTCCCTCGTTACATGTCGGATTGGGTCGATTTTTACTTCATTGGAAAGGCAAGTCAGTGTTCTTCGAAATCCTTCTGAAAGCGTCGCATTCCGAGGCTGTTTGGGCCTCTAAAAGTGGGGCGAGAGTAAATGGTACGGAATTTTCCCGACGTGCCCTGTTCCCAGAAAAACGCTCATAACTCCCTCACCGGAGGTCGGATCTGGACGATTTTTACGTCGTTGGAAAGCTTACTCGAGGAGCTTTCAAAACGGATGAGGACATTTCTGATTCTGAGGCCGTCTGGTGCCCCGAAAGGACACCGGAATCCTTCGATCCTCGTTTCTCGATCTCGGTGGTCGGTCTTTCGAAATCGCGTGGTGTGGATAAAACGCGCGTAACTCCCTCGTTACATGTCGGATTGGGTCGATTTTTACTTCATTGGAAAGGCAAGTCAATGCTCTTCAAAATCCTTCAGGAAGCGTCGCATTCCGAGGCCGTTTGGGCCTCCAAAAGTGGGGCGAGAGTAAATGGTCCGGAATTTTCCCGACGTGCCCTGTTCCCAGAAAAACGCTCATAACTCCCTCACCGGAGGTCGGATCTGGACGATTTTTACGTCGTTGGAAAGCTTACTCGAGGAGCTTTCAAAACGGATCAGGACATTTCTGATTCCGAGGCCGTCTGGTTCCCCGAAAGGACACTGGAAACCATCGATCCTCGTTTCTCGATCTCGGTGGTCGGGCTTTCGAAATCACATGGTGCGGATAAAACGCGCGTAACTCCCTCGTTACATGTCGGATTGGGTCGATTTCTACTTCATTGGAAAGGCGAGTCAGTGCTCTTCGAAATCCTTCAGGAAGCGTCGCATTCCGAGGCCGTTTGGGCCTCCAAAAGTGGGGCGAGAGTAAATGGTACGGAATTTTCTTGACGTGCCCTGTTCCCAGAAAAACGCTCATAACTCCCTCACCGGAGGTCGGATCTGGACGATTTTTACGTCGTTGGAAAGCTTACTCGAGGAGCTTTCAAAACGGATCAGGAAATTTCAGATTCCGAGGCCGTCTGGTGCCCCGAAAGGACACCGGAAGCCTTCGATCCTCGTTTCTCGATCTCGGTGGTCGGTCTTTCGAAATCGCGTGGTGCGGATAAAACGCGCGTAACTCCCTCGTTACATGTCGGATTGGGTCGATTTTTACTTCATTGGAAAGGCAAGTCAGTGTTCTTCGAAATCCTTCTGAAAGCGTCGCATTCCGAGGCTGTTTGGGCCTCTAAAAGTGGGGCGAGAGTAAATGGTACGGAATTTTCCCGACGTGCCCTGTTCCCAGAAAAACGCTCATAACTCCCTCACCGGAGGTCGGATCTGGACGATTTTTACGTCGTTGGAAAGCTTACTCGAGGAGCTTTCAAAACGGATCAGGACATTTCTGATTCTGAGGCCGTCTGGTGCCCCAAAAGGACACCGGAATCCTTTGATCCTCGTTTCTCGATCTCGGTGGTCGGTCTTTCGAAATCGCGTGGTGCGGATAAAACGCGCGTAACTCCCTCGTTACATGTCGGATTGGGTCGATTTTTACTTCATTGGAAAGGCAAGTCAATGCTCTTCGAAATCCTTCAGGAAGCGTCGCATTCTGAGGCCGTTTGGGCCTCCAAAAGTGGGGCGAGAGTAAATGGTCTGGAATTTTCCCGACGTGCCCTGTTCCCAGAAAAACGCTCATAACTCCCTCACCGGAGGTCGGATCTGGACGATTTTTACGTCGTTGGAAAGCTTACTCGAGGAGCTTTCAAAACGGATCAGGACATTTCTGATTCCGAGGCCGTCTGGTGCCCCGAAAGGACACTGGAAGCCATCGATCCTCGTTTCTCGATCTCGGTGGTCGGTCTTTCGAAATCACATGGTGCGGATAAAACGCGCGTAACTCCCTCGTTACATGTCGGATTGGGTCGATTTCTACTTCATTGGAAAGGCGAGTCAGTGCTCTTCGAAATCCTTCAGGAAGCGTCGCATTCTGAGGCCGTTTGGGCCTCCAAAAGTGGGACGAGAGTAAATGGTGTGGAATTTTCCCGACGTGCCCTGTTCCCAGAAAAATGCTCATAACTCCCTCACCGGAGGTCGGATCTGGACGATTTTTACGTCGTTGGAAAGCTTACTCGAGGAGCTTTCAAAACGGATCAGGAAATTTCAGATTCCGAGGCTGTCTGGTGCCCCAAAAGGACACTGGAAGCCTTCGATCCTCGTTTCTCGATCTCGGTGGTCGGTCTTTCGAAATCGCGTGGTGCGGATAAAACGCGCGTAACTCCCTCGTTACATGTCGGATTGGGTCGATTTTTACTTCATTGGAAAGGCAAGTCAGTGTTCTTCGAAATCCTTCTGAAAGCGTCGCATTCCGAGGCTGTTTGGGCCTCTAAAAGTGGGGCGAGAGTAAATGGTACGGAATTTTCCCGACGTGCCCTGTTCCCAGAAAAACGCTCATAACTCCCTCACCGGAGGTCGGATCTGGACGATTTTTACGTCGTTGGAAAGCTTACTCGAGGAGCTTTCAAAACGGATCAGGACATTTCTGATTCAGAGGCTGTCTGGTGCCCCAAAAGGACACCGGAATCCTTTGATCCTCGTTTCTCGATCTCGGTGGTCGGTCTTTCGAAATCGCGTGGTGCGGATAAAACGCGCGTAACTCCCTCGTTACATGTCGGATTGGGTCGATTTTTACTTCATTGGAAAGGCAAGTCAATGCTCTTCGAAATCCTTCAGGAAGCGTCGCATTCTGAGGCCGTTTGGGCCTCCAAAAGTGGGGCGAGAGTAAATGGTCTGGAATTTTCCCGACGTGCCCTGTTCCCAGAAAAACGCTCATAACTCCCTCACCGGAGGTCGGATCTGGACGATTTTTACGTCGTTGGAAAGCTTACTCGAGGAGCTTTCAAAACGGATCAGGACATTTCTGATTCCGAGGCCGTCTGGTTCCCCGAAAGGACACTGGAAACCATCGATCCTCGTTTCTCGATCTCGGTGGTCGGGCTTTCGAAATCACATGGTGCGGATAAAACGCGCGTAACTCCCTCGTTACATGTCGGATTGGGTCGATTTCTACTTCATTGGAAAGGCGAGTCAGTGCTCTTCGAAATCCTTCAGGAAGCGTCGCATTCCGAGGCCGTTTGGGCCTCCAAAAGTGGGGCGAGAGTAAATGGTACGGAATTTTCTTGACGTGCCCTGTTCCCAGAAAAACGCTCATAACTCCCTCACCGGAGGTCGGATCTGGACGATTTTTACGTCGTTGGAAAGCTTACTCGAGGAGCTTTCAAAACGGATCAGGAAATTTCAGATTCCGAGGCCGTCTGGTGCCCCGAAAGGACACCGGAAGCCTTCGATCCTCGTTTCTCGATCTCGGTGGTCGGTCTTTCGAAATCGCGTGGTGCGGATAAAACGCGCGTAACTCCCTCGTTACATGTCGGATTGGGTCGATTTTTACTTCATTGGAAAGGCAAGTCAGTGTTCTTCGAAATCCTTCTGAAAGCGTCGCATTCCGAGGCTGTTTGGGCCTCTAAAAGTGGGGCGAGAGTAAATGGTACGGAATTTTCCCGACGTGCCCTGTTCCCAGAAAAACGCTCATAACTCCCTCACCGGAGGTCGGATCTGGACGATTTTTACGTCGTTGGAAAGCTTACTCGAGGAGCTTTCAAAACGGATCAGGACATTTCTGATTCTGAGGCCGTCTGGTGCCCCAAAAGGACACCGGAATCCTTTGATCCTCGTTTCTCGATCTCGGTGGTCGGTCTTTCGAAATCGCGTGGTGCGGATAAAACGCGCGTAACTCCCTCGTTACATGTCGGATTGGGTCGATTTTTACTTCATTGGAAAGGCAAGTCAATGCTCTTCGAAATCCTTCAGGAAGCGTCGCATTCTGAGGCCGTTTGGGCCTCCAAAAGTGGGGCGAGAGTAAATGGTCTGGAATTTTCCCGACGTGCCCTGTTCCCAGAAAAACGCTCATAACTCCCTCATCGGAGGTCGGATCTGGACGATTTTTACGTCGTTGGAAAGCTTACTCGAGGAGCTTTCAAAACGGATCAGGACATTTCTGATTCCGAGGCCGTCTGGTGCCCCGAAAGGACACTGGAAGCCATCGATCCTCGTTTCTCGATCTCGGTGGTCGGTCTTTCGAAATCACATGGTGCGGATAAAACGCGCGTAACTCCCTCGTTACATGTCGGATTGGGTCGATTTCTACTTCATTGGAAAGGCGAGTCAGTGCTCTTCGAAATCCTTCAGGAAGCGTCGCATTCTGAGGCCGTTTGGGCCTCCAAAAGTGGGACGAGAGTAAATGGTGTGGAATTTTCCCGACGTGCCCTGTTCCCAGAAAAATGCTCATAACTCCCTCACCGGAGGTCGGATCTGGACGATTTTTACGTCGTTGGAAAGCTTACTCGAGGAGCTTTCAAAACGGATCAGGAAATTTCAGATTCCGAGGCTGTCTGGTGCCCCAAAAGGACACTGGAAGCCTTCGATCCTCGTTTCTCGATCTCGGTGGTCGGTCTTTCGAAATCGCGTGGTGCGGATAAAACGCGCGTAACTCCCTCGTTACATGTCGGATTGGGTCGATTTTTACTTCATTGGAAAGGCAAGTCAGTGTTCTTCGAAATCCTTCTGAAAGCGTCGCATTCCGAGGCTGTTTGGGCCTCTAAAAGTGGGGCGAGAGTAAATGGTACGGAATTTTCCCGACGTGCCCTGTTCCCAGAAAAACGCTCATAACTCCCTCACCGGAGGTCGGATCTGGACGATTTTTACGTCGTTGGAAAGCTTACTCGAGGAGCTTTCAAAACGGATCAGGACATTTCTGATTCTGAGGCCGTCTGGTGCCCCGAAAGGACACCGGAATCCTTCGATCCTCGTTTCTCGATCTCGGTGGTCGGTCTTTCGAAATCGCGTGGTGCGGATAAAACGCGCGTAACTCCCTCGTTACATGTCGGATTGGGTCGATTTTTACTTCATTGGAAAGGCAAGTCAGTGTTCTTCGAAATCCTTCTGAAAGCGTCGCATTTCGAGGCTGTTTGGGCCTCTGAAAGTGGGGCGAGAGTAAATGGTACGGAATTTTCCCGACGTGCCCTGTTCCCAGAAAAATGCTCATAACTCCCTCACCGGAGGTCGGATCTGGACGATTTTTACGTCGTTGGAAAGCTTACTCGAGGAGCTTTCAAAACGGATCAGGACATTTCTGATTCTGAGGCCGTCTGGTGCCCCGAAAGGACACCGGAATCCTTCGATCCTCGTTTCTCGATCTCGGTGGTCGGTCTTTCGAAATCGCGTGGTGCGGATAAAACGCGCGTAACTCCCTCGTTACATGTAGGATTGGGTCGATTTTTACTTCATTGGAAAGGCGAGTCAGTGCTCTTCGAAATCCTTCAGGAAGCGTCGCATTCCGAGGCCGTTTGGGCCTCCAAAAGTGGGGCGAGAGTAAATGGTACGGAATTTTCTTGACGTGCCCTGTTCCCAGAAAAATGCTCATAACTCCCTCACCGGAGGTCGGATCTGGACGATTTTTACGTCGTTGGAAAGCTTACTCGAGGAGCTTTCAAAATGGATCAGGAAATTTCAGATTCCGAGGCTGTCTGGTGCCCCGAAAGGACACCGGAAGCCTTCGATCCTCGTTTCTCGATCTCGGTGGTCGGTCTTTCGAAATCGCGTGGTGCGGATAAAACGCGCGTAACTCCCTCGTTACATGTCGGATTGGGTCGATTTTTACTTCATTGGAAAGGCAAGTCAGTGTTCTTCGAAATCCTTCTGAAAGCGTCGCATTCCGAGGCTGTTTGGACCTCTAAAAGTGGGGCGAGAGTAAATGGTATGGAATTTTCCCGACGTGCCCTGTTCCCAGAAAAACGCTCATAACTCCCTCACCGGAGGTCGGATCTGGACGATTTTTACGTCGTTGGAAAGCTTACTCGAGGAGCTTTCAAAACGGATGAGGACATTTCTGATTCTGAGGCCGTCTGGTGCCCCGAAAGGACATCGGAATCCTTCGATCCTCGTTTCTCGATCTCGGTGGTCGGTCTTTCGAAATCGCGTGGTGTGGATAAAACGCGCGTAACTCCCTCGTTACATGTCGGATTGGGTCGATTTTTACTTCATTGGAAAGGCAAGTCAATGCTCTTCGAAATCCTTCAGGAAGCGTCGCATTCCGAGGCCGTTTGGGCCTCCAAAAGTGGGGCGAGAGTAAATGGTCCGGAATTTTCCCGACGTGCCCTGTTCCCAGAAAAACGCTCATAACTCCCTCACCGGAGGTCAGATCTGGACAATTTTTACGTCGTTGGAAAGCTTACTCGAGGAGCTTTCAAAACGGATCAGGACATTTCTGATTCCGAGGCCGTATGGTGCCCTGAAAGGACACCAGAAGCCTTCGATCCTCGTTTCTCGATCTCGGTGGTCGGTCTTTCGAAATCGCGTGGTGCGGATAAAACGCGCGTAACTCCCTCGTTACATGTCGGATTGGGTCGATTTTTACTTCATTGGAAAGGCAAGTCAGTGTTCTTCGAAATCCTTCAGGAAGCGTCGCATTCCGAGGCTGTTTGGGCCTCTAAAAGTGGGGCGAGAGTAAATGGTACGGAATTTTCCCGACGTGCCCTGTTCCCAGAAAAATGCTCATAACTCCCTCACCGGAGGTCGGATCTGGACGATTTTTACGTCGTTGGAAAGCTTACTCGAGGAGCTTTCAAAACGGATGAGGACATTTCTGATTCTGAGGCCGTCTGGTGCCCCGAAAGGACACCGGAATCCTTCGATCCTCGTTTCTCGATCTCGGTGGTCGGTCTTTCGAAATCGCGTGGTGCGGATAAAATGCGCGTAACTCCCTCGTTACATGTCGGATTGGGTCGATTTTTACTTCATTGGAAAGGCGAGTCAGTGCTCTTCGAAATCCTTCAGGAAGCGTCGCATTCCGAGGCCGTTTGGGCCTCCAAAAGTGGGGCGAGAGTAAATGGTACGGAATTTTCTTGACGTGCCCTGTTCCCAGAAAAACGCTCATAACTCCCTCACCGGAGGTCGGATCTGGACGATTTTTACGTCGTTGGAAAGCTTACTCGAGGAGCTTTCAAAACGGATCAGGAAATTTCAGATTCCGAGGCTGTCTGGTGCCCCAAAAGGACACCGGAAGCCTTCGATCCTCGTTTCTCGATCTCGGTGGTCGGTCTTTCGAAATCGCGTGGTGCGGATAAAACGCGCGTAACTCCCTCGTTACATGTCGGATTGGGTCGATTTTTACTTCATTGGAAAGGCAAGTCAGTGTTCTTCGAAATCCTTCTGAAAGCGTCGCATTCCGAGGCTGTTTGGGCCTCTAAAAGTGGGGCGAGAGTAAATGGTACGGAATTTTCCCGACGTGCCCTGTTCCCAGAAAAACGCTCATAACTCCCTCACCGGAGGTCGGATCTGGACGATTTTTACGTCGTTGGAAAGCTTACTCGAGGAGCTTTCAAAACGGATAAGGACATTTCTGATTCTGAGGCCGTCTGGTGCCCCGAAAGGACACCGGAATCCTTCGATCCTCGTTTCTCGATCTCGGTGGTCGGTCTTTCGAAATCGCGTGGTGCGGATAAAACGCGCGTAACTCCCTCGTTACATGTCGGATTGGGTCGATTTTTACTTCATTGGAAAGGCGAGTCAGTGCTCTTCGAAATCCTTCAGGAAGCGTCGCATTCCGAGGCCGTTTGGGCCTCCAAAAGTGGGGCGAGAGTAAATGGTACGGAATTTTCTTGACGTGCCCTGTTCCCAGAAAAACGCTCATAACTCCCTCACCGGAGGTCGGATCTGGACGATTTTTACGTCGTTGGAAAGCTTACTCGAGGAGCTTTCAAAACGGATCAGGAAATTTCAGATTCCAAGGCTGTCTGGTGCCCCGAAAGGACACCGGAAGCCTTCGATCCTCGTTTCTCGATCTCGGTGGTCGGTCTTTCGAAATCGCGTGGTGCGGATAAAACGCGCGTAACTCCCTCGTTACATGTCGGATTGGGTCGATTTTTACTTCATTGGAAAGGCAAGTCAGTGTTCTTCGAAATCCTTCTGAAAGCGTCGCATTCCGAGGCTGTTTGGGCCTCTAAAAGTGGGGCGAGAGTAAATGGTACGGAATTTTCCCGACGTGCCCTGTTCCCAGAAAAACGCTCATAACTCCCTCACCGGAGGTCGGATCTGGACGATTTTTACGTCGTTGGAAAGCTTACTCGAGGAGCTTTCAAAACGGATGAGGACATTTCTGATTCTGAGGCCGTCTGGTGCCCCGAAAGGACACCGGAATCCTTCGATCCTCGTTTCTCGATCTCGGTGGTCGGTCTTTCGAAATCGCGTGGTGTGGATAAAACGCGCGTAACTCCCTCGTTACATGTCGGATTGGGTCGATTTTTACTTCATTGGAAAGGCAAGTCAATGCTCTTCAAAATCCTTCAGGAAGCGTCGCATTCCGAGGCCGTTTGGGCCTCCAAAAGTGGGGCGAGAGTAAATGGTCCGGAATTTTCCCGACGTGCCCTGTTCCCAGAAAAACGCTCATAACTCCCTCACCGGAGGTCGGATCTGGACGATTTTTACGTCGTTGGAAAGCTTACTCGAGGAGCTTTCAAAACGGATCAGGACATTTCTGATTCCGAGGCCGTCTGGTTCCCCGAAAGGACACTGGAAACCATCGATCCTCGTTTCTCGATCTCGGTGGTCGGGCTTTCGAAATCACATGGTGCGGATAAAACGCGCGTAACTCCCTCGTTACATGTCGGATTGGGTCGATTTCTACTTCATTGGAAAGGCGAGTCAGTGCTCTTCGAAATCCTTCAGGAAGCGTCGCATTCCGAGGCCGTTTGGGCCTCCAAAAGTGGGGCGAGAGTAAATGGTACGGAATTTTCTTGACGTGCCCTGTTCCCAGAAAAACGCTCATAACTCCCTCACCGGAGGTCGGATCTGGACGATTTTTACGTCGTTGGAAAGCTTACTCGAGGAGCTTTCAAAACGGATCAGGAAATTTCAGATTCCGAGGCCGTCTGGTGCCCCGAAAGGACACCGGAAGCCTTCGATCCTCGTTTCTCGATCTCGGTGGTCGGTCTTTCGAAATCGCGTGGTGCGGATAAAACGCGCGTAACTCCCTCGTTACATGTCGGATTGGGTCGATTTTTACTTCATTGGAAAGGCAAGTCAGTGTTCTTCGAAATCCTTCTGAAAGCGTCGCATTCCGAGGCTGTTTGGGCCTCTAAAAGTGGGGCGAGAGTAAATGGTACGGAATTTTCCCGACGTGCCCTGTTCCCAGAAAAACGCTCATAACTCCCTCACCGGAGGTCGGATCTGGACGATTTTTACGTCGTTGGAAAGCTTACTCGAGGAGCTTTCAAAACGGATCAGGACATTTCTGATTCTGAGGCCGTCTGGTGCCCCAAAAGGACACCGGAATCCTTTGATCCTCGTTTCTCGATCTCGGTGGTCGGTCTTTCGAAATCGCGTGGTGCGGATAAAACGCGCGTAACTCCCTCGTTACATGTCGGATTGGGTCGATTTTTACTTCATTGGAAAGGCAAGTCAATGCTCTTCGAAATCCTTCAGGAAGCGTCGCATTCTGAGGCCGTTTGGGCCTCCAAAAGTGGGGCGAGAGTAAATGGTCTGGAATTTTCCCGACGTGCCCTGTTCCCAGAAAAACGCTCATAACTCCCTCACCGGAGGTCGGATCTGGACGATTTTTACGTCGTTGGAAAGCTTACTCGAGGAGCTTTCAAAACGGATCAGGACATTTCTGATTCCGAGGCCGTCTGGTGCCCCGAAAGGACACTGGAAGCCATCGATCCTCGTTTCTCGATCTCGGTGGTCGGTCTTTCGAAATCACATGGTGCGGATAAAACGCGCGTAACTCCCTCGTTACATGTCGGATTGGGTCGATTTCTACTTCATTGGAAAGGCGAGTCAGTGCTCTTCGAAATCCTTCAGGAAGCGTCGCATTCTGAGGCCGTTTGGGCCTCCAAAAGTGGGACGAGAGTAAATGGTGTGGAATTTTCCCGACGTGCCCTGTTCCCAGAAAAATGCTCATAACTCCCTCACCGGAGGTCGGATCTGGACGATTTTTACGTCGTTGGAAAGCTTACTCGAGGAGCTTTCAAAACGGATCAGGAAATTTCAGATTCCGAGGCTGTCTGGTGCCCCAAAAGGACACTGGAAGCCTTCGATCCTCGTTTCTCGATCTCGGTGGTCGGTCTTTCGAAATCGCGTGGTGCGGATAAAACGCGCGTAACTCCCTCGTTACATGTCGGATTGGGTCGATTTTTACTTCATTGGAAAGGCAAGTCAGTGTTCTTCGAAATCCTTCTGAAAGCGTCGCATTCCGAGGCTGTTTGGGCCTCTAAAAGTGGGGCGAGAGTAAATGGTACGGAATTTTCCCGACGTGCCCTGTTCCCAGAAAAACGCTCATAACTCCCTCACCGGAGGTCGGATCTGGACGATTTTTACGTCGTTGGAAAGCTTACTCGAGGAGCTTTCAAAACGGATCAGGACATTTCTGATTCAGAGGCTGTCTGGTGCCCCAAAAGGACACCGGAATCCTTTGATCCTCGTTTCTCGATCTCGGTGGTCGGTCTTTCGAAATCGCGTGGTGCGGATAAAACGCGCGTAACTCCCTCGTTACATGTCGGATTGGGTCGATTTTTACTTCATTGGAAAGGCAAGTCAATGCTCTTCGAAATCCTTCAGGAAGCGTCGCATTCTGAGGCCGTTTGGGCCTCCAAAAGTGGGGCGAGAGTAAATGGTCTGGAATTTTCCCGACGTGCCCTGTTCCCAGAAAAACGCTCATAACTCCCTCACCGGAGGTCGGATCTGGACGATTTTTACGTCGTTGGAAAGCTTACTCGAGGAGCTTTCAAAACGGATCAGGACATTTCTGATTCCGAGGCCGTCTGGTTCCCCGAAAGGACACTGGAAACCATTGATCCTCGTTTCTCGATCTCGGTGGTCGGGCTTTCGAAATCACATGGTGCGGATAAAACGCGCGTAACTCCCTCGTTACATGTCGGATTGGGTCGATTTCTACTTCATTGGAAAGGCGAGTCAGTGCTCTTCGAAATCCTTCAGGAAGCGTCGCATTCCGAGGCCGTTTGGGCCTCCAAAAGTGGGGCGAGAGTAAATGGTACGGAATTTTCTTGACGTGCCCTGTTCCCAGAAAAACGCTCATAACTCCCTCACCGGAGGTCGGATCTGGACGATTTTTACGTCGTTGGAAAGCTTACTCGAGGAGCTTTCAAAACGGATCAGGAAATTTCAGATTCCGAGGCCGTCTGGTGCCCCGAAAGGACACCGGAAGCCTTCGATCCTCGTTTCTCGATCTCGGTGGTCGGTCTTTCGAAATCGCGTGGTGCGGATAAAACGCGCGTAACTCCCTCGTTACATGTCGGATTGGGTCGATTTTTACTTCATTGGAAAGGCAAGTCAGTGTTCTTCGAAATCCTTCTGAAAGCGTCGCATTCCGAGGCTGTTTGGGCCTCTAAAAGTGGGGCGAGAGTAAATGGTACGGAATTTTGACGACGTGCCCTGTTCCCAGAAAAACGCTCATAACTCCCTCACCGGAGGTCGGATCTGGACGATTTTTACGTCGTTGGAAAGCTTACTCGAGGAGCTTTCAAAACGGATCAGGACATTTCTGATTCTGAGGCTGTCTGGTACCCCAAAAGGACACCGGAATCCTTTGATCCTCGTTTCTCGATCTCGGTGGTCGGTCTTTCGAAATCGCGTGGTGCGGATAAAACGCGCGTAACTCCCTCGTTACATGTCGGATTGGGTCGATTTTTACTTCATTGGAAAGGCAAGTCAATGCTCTTCGAAATCCTTCAGGAAGCGTCGCATTCTGAGGCCGTTTGGGCCTCCAAAAGTGGGGCGAGAGTAAATGGTCTGGAATTTTCCCGACGTGCCCTGTTCCCAGAAAAACGCTCATAACTCCCTCACCGGAGGTCGGATCTGGACGATTTTTACGTCGTTGGAAAGCTTACTCGAGGAGCTTTCAAAACGGATCAGGACATTTCTGATTCCGAGGCCGTCTGGTGCCCCGAAAGGACACTGGAAGCCATCGATTCTCGTTTCTCGATCTCGGTGGTCGGTCTTTCGAAATCACATGGTGCGGATAAAACGCGCGTAACTCCCTCGTTACATGTCGGATTGGGTCGATTTCTACTTCATTGGAAAGGCGAGTCAGTGCTCTTCGAAATCCTTCAGGAAGCGTCGCATTCTGAGGCCGTTTGGGCCTCCAAAAGTGGGACGAGAGTAAATGGTGTGGAATTTTCCCGACGTGCCCTGTTCCCAGAAAAATGCTCATAACTCCCTCACCGGAGGTCGGATCTGGACGATTTTTACGTCGTTGGAAAGCTTACTCGAGGAGCTTTCAAAACGGATCAGGAAATTTCAGATTCCGAGGCTGTCTGGTGCCCCGAAAGGACACCGGAAGCCTTCGATCCTCGTTTCTCGATCTCGGTGGTCGGTCTTTCGAAATCGCGTGGTGCGGATAAAACGCGCGTAACTCCCTCGTTACATGTCGGATTGGGTCGATTTTTACTTCATTGGAAAGGCAAGTCAGTGTTCTTCGAAATCCTTCTGAAAGCGTCGCATTCCGAGGCTGTTTGGGCCTCTAAAAGTGGGGCGAGAGTAAATGGTACGGAATTTTCCTGACGTGCCCTGTTCCCAGAAAAACGCTCATAACTCCCTCACCGGAGGTCGGATCTGGACGATTTTTACGTCGTTGGAAAGCTTACTCGAGGAGCTTTCAAAACGGATCAGGACATTTCTGATTCGGAGGCTGTCTGGTGCCCCAAAAGGACACCGGAATCCTTTGATCCTCGTTTCTCGATCTCGGTGGTCGGTCTTTCGAAATCGCGTGGTGCGGATAAAACGCGCGTAACTCCCTCGTTACATGTCGGATTGGGTCGATTTTTACTTCATTGGAAAGGCAAGTCAATGCTCTTCGAAATCCTTCAGGAAGCGTCGCATTCTGAGGCCGTTTGGGCCTCCAAAAGTGGGGCGAGAGTAAATGGTCTGGAATTTTCCCGACGTGCCCTGTTCCCAGAAAAACGCTCATAACTCCCTCACCGGAGGTCGGATCTGGACGATTTTTACGTCGTTGGAAAGCTTACTCGAGGAGCTTTCAAAACGGATCAGGACATTTCTGATTCCGAGGCCGTCTGGTGCCCCGAAAGGAGACTGGAAGCCATCGATCCTCGTTTCTCGATCTCGGTGGTCGGTCTTTCGAAATCACATGGTGCGGATAAAACGCGCGTAACTCCCTCGTTACATGTCGGATTGGGTCGATTTCTACTTCATTGGAAAGGCGAGTCAGTGCTCTTCGAAATCCTTCAGGAAGCGTCGCATTCCGAGGCCGTTTGGGCCTCCAAAAGTGGGACGAGAGTAAATGGTGTGGAATTTTCCCGACGTGCCCTGTTCCCAGAAAAATGCTCATAACTCCCTCACCGGAGGTCGGATCTGGACGATTTTTACGTCGTTGGAAAGCTTACTCGAGGAGCTTTCAAAACGGATCAGGACATTTCTGATTCCGAGGCCGTATGGTGCCCTGAAAGGACACCAGAAGCCTTCGATCCTCGTTTCTCGATCTCGGTGGTCGGTCTTTCTAAATCGCGTGGTGCGGATAAAACGCGCGTAACTCCCTCGTTACATGTCGGATTGGGTCGATTTTTACTTCATTGGAAAGGCAAGTCAGTGTTCTTCGAAATCCTTCAGGAAGCGTCGCATTCTGAGGCTGTTTGGGCCTCTAAAAGTGGGGCGAGAGTAAATGGTACGGAATTTTCCCGACGTGCCCTGTTCCCAGAAAAATGCTCATAACTCCCTCACCGGAGGTCGGATCTGGACGATTTTTACGTCGTTGGAAAGCTTACTCGAGGAGCTTTCAAAACGGATCAGGACATTTCTGATTCCGAGGCCGTATGGTGCCCTGAAAGGACACCAGAAGCCTTCGATCCTCGTTTCTCGATCTCGGTGGTCGGTCTTTCTAAATCGCGTGGTGCGGATAAAACGCGCGTAACTCCCTCGTTACATGTCGGATTGGGTCGATTTTTACTTCATTGGAAAGGCAAGTCAGTGTTCTTCGAAATCCTTCAGGAAGCGTCGCATTCTGAGGCTGTTTGGGCCTCTAAAAGTGGGGCGAGAGTAAATGGTACGGAATTTTCCCGACGTGCCCTGTTCCCAGAAAAACGCTCATAACTCCCTCACCGGAGGTCGGATCTGGACGATTTTTACGTCGTTGGAAAGCTTACTCGAGGAGCTTTCAAAACGGATGAGGACATTTCTGATTCTGAGGCCGTCTGGTGCCCCGAAAGGACACCGGAATCCTTCGATCCTCGTTTCTCGATCTCGGTGGTCGGTCTTTCGAAATCGCGTGGTGCGGATAAAACGCGCGTAACTCCCTCGTTACATGTCGGATTGGGTCGATTTTTACTTCATTGGAAAGGCGAGTCAGTGCTCTTCGAAATCCTTCAGGAAGCGTCGCATTCCGAGGCCGTTTGGGCCTCCAAAAGTGGGGCGAGAGTAAATGGTACGGAATTTTCTTGACGTCCCCTGTTCCCAGAAAAACGCTCATAACTCCCTCACCGGAGGTCGGATCTGGACGATTTTTACGTCGTTGGAAAGCTTACTCGAGGAGCTTTCAAAACGGATCAGGAAATTTCAGATTCCGAGGCTGTCTGGTGCCCCAAAAGGACACCGGAAGCCTTCGATCCTCGTTTCTCGATCTCGGTGGTCGGTCTTTCGAAATCGCGTGGTGCGGATAAAACGCGCGTAACTCCCTCGTTACATGTCGGATTGGGTCGATTTTTACTTCATTGGAAAGGCAAGTCAGTGTTCTTCGAAATCCTTCTGAAAGCGTCGCATTCCGAGGCTGTTTGGGCCTCTAAAAGTGGGGCGAGAGTAAATGGTACGGAATTTTCCCGACGTGCCCTGTTCCCAGAAAAACGCTCATAACTCCCTCACCGGAGGTCGGATCTGGACGATTTTTACGTCGTTGGAAAGCTTACTCGAGGAGCTTTCAAAACGGATCAGGACATTTCTGATTCTGAGGCCGTCTGGTGCCCCGAAAGGACACCGGAATCCTTCGATCCTCGTTTCTCGATCTCGGTGGTCGGTCTTTCGAAATCGCGTGGTGCGGATAAAACGCGCGTAACTCCCTCGTTACATGTCGGATTGGGTCGATTTTTACTTCATTGGAAAGGCAAGTCAGTGTTCTTCGAAATCCTTCTGAAAGCGTCGCATTTCGAGGCTGTTTGGGCCTCTGAAAGTGGGGCGAGAGTAAATGGTACGGAATTTTCCCGACGTGCCCTGTTCCCAGAAAAATGCTCATAACTCCCTCACCGGAGGTCGGATCTGGACGATTTTTACGTCGTTGGAAAGCTTACTCGAGGAGCTTTCAAAACGGATCAGGACATTTCTGATTCCGAGGCCGTCTGGTTCCCCGAAAGGACACTGGAAACCATCGATCCTCGTTTCTCGATCTCGGTGGTCGGGCTTTCGAAATCACATGGTGCGGATAAAACGCGCGTAACTCCCTCGTTACATGTCGGATTGGGTCGATTTTTACTTCATTGGAAAGGCGAGTCAGTGCTCTTCGAAATCCTTCAGGAAGCGTCGCATTCCGAGGCCGTTTGGGCCTCCAAAAGTGGGGCGAGAGTAAATGGTACGGAATTTTCTTGACGTGCCCTGTTCCCAGAAAAACGCTCATAACTCCCTCACCGGAGGTCGGATCTGGACGATTTTTACGTCGTTGGAAAGCTTACTCGAGGAGCTTTCAAAACGGATCAGGAAATTTCAGATTCCGAGGCCGTCTGGTGCCCCGAAAGGACATCGGAAGCCTTCGATCCTCGTTTCTCGATCTCGGTGGTCGGTCTTTCGAAATCGCGTGGTGCGGATAAAACGCGCGTAACTCCCTCGTTACATGTTGGATTGGGTCGATTTTTACTTCATTGGAAAGGCGAGTCAGTGCTCTTCGAAATCCTTCAGGAAGCGTCGCATTCCGAGGCCGTTTGGGCCTCCAAAAGTGGGGCGAGAGTAAATGGTACGGAATTTTCTTGACGTGCCCTGTTCCCAGAAAAACGCTCATAACTCCCTCACCGGAGGTCGGATCTGGACGATTTTTACGTCGTTGGAAAGCTTACTCGAGGAGCTTTCAAAACGGATCAGGAAATTTCAGATTCCGAGGCCGTCTGGTGCCCCGAAAGGACACCGGAAGCCTTCGATCCTCGTTTCTCGATCTCGGTGGTCGGTCTTTCGAAATCGCGTGGTGCGGATAAAACGCGCGTAACTCCCTCGTTACATGTCGGATTGGGTCGATTTTTACTTCATTGGAAAGGCAAGTCAGTGTTCTTCGAAATCCTTCTGAAAGCGTCGCATTCCGAGGCTGTTTGGGCCTCTAAAAGTGGGGCGAGAGTAAATGGTACGGAATTTTCCCGACGTGCCCTGTTCCCAGAAAAACGCTCATAACTCCCTCACCGGAGGTCGGATCTGGACGATTTTTACGTCGTTGGAAAGCTTACTCGAGGAGCTTTCAAAACGGATCAGGACATTTCTGATTCTGAGGCCGTCTGGTGCCCCAAAAGGACACCGGAATCCTTTGATCCTCGTTTCTCGATCTCGGTGGTCGGTCTTTCGAAATCGCGTGGTGCGGATAAAACGCGCGTAACTCCCTCGTTACATGTCGGATTGGGTCGATTTTTACTTCATTGGAAAGGCAAGTCAATGCTCTTCGAAATCCTTCAGGAAGCGTCGCATTCTGAGGCCGTTTGGGCCTCCAAAAGTGGGGCGAGAGTAAATGGTCTGGAATTTTCCCGACGTGCCCTGTTCCCAGAAAAACGCTCATAACTCCCTCACCGGAGGTCGGATCTGGACGATTTTTACGTCGTTGGAAAGCTTACTCGAGGAGCTTTCAAAACGGATCAGGACATTTCTGATTCCGAGGCCGTCTGGTGCCCCGAAAGGACACTGGAAGCCATCGATCCTCGTTTCTCGATCTCGGTGGTCGGTCTTTCGAAATCACATGGTGCGGATAAAACGCGCGTAACTCCCTCGTTACATGTCGGATTGGGTCGATTTCTACTTCATTGGAAAGGCGAGTCAGTGCTCTTCGAAATCCTTCAGGAAGCGTCGCATTCTGAGGCCGTTTGGGCCTCCAAAAGTGGGACGAGAGTAAATGGTGTGGAATTTTCCCGACGTGCCCTGTTCCCAGAAAAATGCTCATAACTCCCTCACCGGAGGTCGGATCTGGACGATTTTTACGTCGTTGGAAAGCTTACTCGAGGAGCTTTCAAAACGGATCAGGAAATTTCAGATTCCGAGGCTGTCTGGTGCCCCAAAAGGACACTGGAAGCCTTCGATCCTCGTTTCTCGATCTCGGTGGTCGGTCTTTCGAAATCGCGTGGTGCGGATAAAACGCGCGTAACTCCCTCGTTACATGTCGGATTGGGTCGATTTTTACTTCATTGGAAAGGCAAGTCAGTGTTCTTCGAAATCCTTCTGAAAGCGTCGCATTCCGAGGCTGTTTGGGCCTCTAAAAGTGGGGCGAGAGTAAATGGTACGGAATTTTCCCGACGTGCCCTGTTCCCAGAAAAACGCTCATAACTCCCTCACCGGAGGTCGGATCTGGACGATTTTTACGTCGTTGGAAAGCTTACTCGAGGAGCTTTCAAAACGGATCAGGACATTTCTGATTCTGAGGCCGTCTGGTGCCCCAAAAGGACACCGGAATCCTTTGATCCTCGTTTCTCGATCTCGGTGGTCGGTCTTTCGAAATCGCGTGGTGCGGATAAAACGCGCGTAACTCCCTCGTTACATGTCGGATTGGGTCGATTTTTACTTCATTGGAAAGGCAAGTCAATGCTCTTCGAAATCCTTCAGGAAGCGTCGCATTCTGAGGCCGTTTGGGCCTCCAAAAGTGGGGCGAGAGTAAATGGTCTGGAATTTTCCCGACGTGCCCTGTTCCCAGAAAAACGCTCATAACTCCCTCACCGGAGGTCGGATCTGGACGATTTTTACGTCGTTGGAAAGCTTACTCGAGGAGCTTTCAAAACGGATCAGGACATTTCTGATTCCGAGGCCGTCTGGTGCCCCGAAAGGACACTGGAAGCCATCGATCCTCGTTTCTCGATCTCGGTGGTCGGTCTTTCGAAATCACATGGTGCGGATAAAACGCGCGTAACTCCCTCGTTACATGTCGGATTGGGTCGATTTCTACTTCATTGGAAAGGCGAGTCAGTGCTCTTCGAAATCCTTCAGGAAGCGTCGCATTCTGAGGCCGTTTGGGCCTCCAAAAGTGGGACGAGAGTAAATGGTGTGGAATTTTCCCGACGTGCCCTGTTCCCAGAAAAATGCTCATAACTCCCTCACCGGAGGTCGGATCTGGACGATTTTTACGTCGTTGGAAAGCTTACTCGAGGAGCTTTCAAAACGGATCAGGAAATTTCAGATTCCGAGGCTGTCTGGTGCCCCAAAAGGACACTGGAAGCCTTCGATCCTCGTTTCTCGATCTCGGTGGTCGGTCTTTCGAAATCGCGTGGTGCGGATAAAACGCGCGTAACTCCCTCGTTACATGTCGGATTGGGTCGATTTTTACTTCATTGGAAAGGCAAGTCAGTGTTCTTCGAAATCCTTCTGAAAGCGTCGCATTCCGAGGCTGTTTGGGCCTCTAAAAGTGGGGCGAGAGTAAATGGTACGGAATTTTCCCGACGTGCCCTGTTCCCAGAAAAACGCTCATAACTCCCTCACCGGAGGTCGGATCTGGACGATTTTTACGTCGTTGGAAAGCTTACTCGAGGAGCTTTCAAAACGGATCAGGACATTTCTGATTCAGAGGCTGTCTGGTGCCCCAAAAGGACACCGGAATCCTTTGATCCTCGTTTCTCGATCTCGGTGGTCGGTCTTTCGAAATCGCGTGGTGCGGATAAAACGCGCGTAACTCCCTCGTTACATGTCGGATTGGGTCGATTTTTACTTCATTGGAAAGGCAAGTCAATGCTCTTCGAAATCCTTCAGGAAGCGTCGCATTCTGAGGCCGTTTGGGCCTCCAAAAGTGGGGCGAGAGTAAATGGTCTGGAATTTTCCCGACGTGCCCTGTTCCCAGAAAAACGCTCATAACTCCCTCACCGGAGGTCGGATCTGGACGATTTTTACGTCGTTGGAAAGCTTACTCGAGGAGCTTTCAAAACGGATCAGGACATTTCTGATTCCGAGGCCGTCTGGTGCCCCGAAAGGACACTGGAAGCCATCGATCCTCGTTTCTCGATCTCGGTGGTCGGTCTTTCGAAATCACATGGTGCGGATAAAACGCGCGTAACTCCCTCGTTACATGTCGGATTGGGTCGATTTCTACTTCATTGGAAAGGCGAGTCAGTGCTCTTCGAAATCCTTCAGGAAGCGTCGCATTCCGAGGCCGTTTGGGCCTCCAAAAGTGGGGCGAGAGTAAATGGTACGGAATTTTCTTGACGTGCCCTGTTCCCAGAAAAACGCTCATAACTCCCTCACCGGAGGTCGGATCTGGACGATTTTTACGTCGTTGGAAAGCTTACTCGAGGAGCTTTCAAAACGGATCAGGAAATTTCAGATTCCGAGGCCGTCTGGTGCCCCGAAAGGACACCGGAAGCCTTCGATCCTCGTTTCTCGATCTCGGTGGTCGGTCTTTCGAAATCGCGTGGTGCGGATAAAACGCGCGTAACTCCCTCGTTACATGTCGGATTGGGTCGATTTTTACTTCATTGGAAAGGCAAGTCAGTGTTCTTCGAAATCCTTCTGAAAGCGTCGCATTCCGAGGCTGTTTGGGCCTCTAAAAGTGGGGCGAGAGTAAATGGTACGGAATTTTGACGACGTGCCCTGTTCCCAGAAAAACGCTCATAACTCCCTCACCGGAGGTCGGATCTGGACGATTTTTACGTCGTTGGAAAGCTTACTCGAGGAGATTTCAAAACGGATCAGGACATTTCTGATTCTGAGGCTGTCTGGTACCCCAAAAGGACACCGGAATCCTTTGATCCTCGTTTCTCGATCTCGGTGGTCGGTCTTTCGAAATCGCGTGGTGCGGATAAAACGCGCGTAACTCCCTCGTTACATGTCGGATTGGGTCGATTTTTACTTCATTGGAAAGGCAAGTCAATGCTCTTCGAAATCCTTCAGGAAGCGTCGCATTCTGAGGCCGTTTGGGCCTCCAAAAGTGGGGCGAGAGTAAATGGTCTGGAATTTTCCCGACGTGCCCTGTTCCCAGAAAAACGCTCATAACTCCCTCACCGGAGGTCGGATCTGGACGATTTTTACGTCGTTGGAAAGCTTACTCGAGGAGCTTTCAAAACGGATCAGGACATTTCTGATTCCGAGGCCGTCTGGTGCCCCGAAAGGACACTGGAAGCCATCGATTCTCGTTTCTCGATCTCGGTGGTCGGTCTTTCGAAATCACATGGTGCGGATAAAACGCGCGTAACTCCCTCGTTACATGTCGGATTGGGTCGATTTCTACTTCATTGGAAAGGCGAGTCAGTGCTCTTCGAAATCCTTCAGGAAGCGTCGCATTCTGAGGCCGTTTGGGCCTCCAAAAGTGGGACGAGAGTAAATGGTGTGGAATTTTCCCGACGTGCCCTGTTCCCAGAAAAATGCTCATAACTCCCTCACCGGAGGTCGGATCTGGACGATTTTTACGTCGTTGGAAAGCTTACTCGAGGAGCTTTCAAAACGGATCAGGAAATTTCAGATTCCGAGGCTGTCTGGTGCCCCGAAAGGACACCGGAAGCCTTCGATCCTCGTTTCTCGATCTCGGTGGTCGGTCTTTCGAAATCGCGTGGTGCGGATAAAACGCGCGTAACTCCCTCGTTACATGTCGGATTGGGTCGATTTTTACTTCATTGGAAAGGCAAGTCAGTGTTCTTCGAAATCCTTCTGAAAGCGTCGCATTCCGAGGCTGTTTGGGCCTCTAAAAGTGGGGCGAGAGTAAATGGTACGGAATTTTCCCGACGTGCCCTGTTCCCAGAAAAACGCTCATAACTCCCTCACCGGAGGTCGGATCTGGACGATTTTTACGTCGTTGGAAAGCTTACTCGAGGAGCTTTCAAAACGGATCAGGACATTTCTGATTCGGAGGCTGTCTGGTGCCCCAAAAGGACACCGGAATCCTTTGATCCTCGTTTCTCGATCTCGGTGGTCGGTCTTTCGAAATCGCGTGGTGCGGATAAAACGCGCGTAACTCCCTCGTTACATGTCGGATTGGGTCGATTTTTACTTCATTGGAAAGGCAAGTCAATGCTCTTCGAAATCCTTCAGGAAGCGTCGCATTCTGAGGCCGTTTGGGCCTCCAAAAGTGGGGCGAGAGTAAATGGTCTGGAATTTTCCCGACGTGCCCTGTTCCCAGAAAAACGCTCATAACTCCCTCACCGGAGGTCGGATCTGGACGATTTTTACGTCGTTGGAAAGCTTACTCGAGGAGCTTTCAAAACGGATCAGGACATTTCTGATTCCGAGGCCGTCTGGTGCCCCGAAAGGAGACTGGAAGCCATCGATCCTCGTTTCTCGATCTCGGTGGTCGGTCTTTCGAAATCACATGGTGCGGATAAAACGCGCGTAACTCCCTCGTTACATGTCGGATTGGGTCGATTTCTACTTCATTGGAAAGGCGAGTCAGTGCTCTTCGAAATCCTTCAGGAAGCGTCGCATTCCGAGGCCGTTTGGGCCTCCAAAAGTGGGACGAGAGTAAATGGTGTGGAATTTTCCCGACGTGCCCTGTTCCCAGAAAAATGCTCATAACTCCCTCACCGGAGGTCGGATCTGGACGATTTTTACGTCGTTGGAAAGCTTACTCGAGGAGCTTTCAAAACGGATCAGGACATTTCTGATTCCGAGGCCGTATGGTGCCCTGAAAGGACACCAGAAGCCTTCGATCCTCGTTTCTCGATCTCGGTGGTCGGTCTTTCTAAATCGCGTGGTGCGGATAAAACGCGCGTAACTCCCTCGTTACATGTCGGATTGGGTCGATTTTTACTTCATTGGAAAGGCAAGTCAGTGTTCTTCGAAATCCTTCAGGAAGCGTCGCATTCTGAGGCTGTTTGGGCCTCTAAAAGTGGGGCGAGAGTAAATGGTACGGAATTTTCCCGACGTGCCCTGTTCCCAGAAAAATGCTCATAACTCCCTCACCGGAGGTCGGATCTGGACGATTTTTACGTCGTTGGAAAGCTTACTCGAGGAGCTTTCAAAACGGATCAGGACATTTCTGATTCCGAGGCCGTATGGTGCCCTGAAAGGACACCAGAAGCCTTCGATCCTCGTTTCTCGATCTCGGTGGTCGGTCTTTCTAAATCGCGTGGTGCGGATAAAACGCGCGTAACTCCCTCGTTACATGTCGGATTGGGTCGATTTTTACTTCATTGGAAAGGCAAGTCAGTGTTCTTCGAAATCCTTCAGGAAGCGTCGCATTCTGAGGCTGTTTGGGCCTCTAAAAGTGGGGCGAGAGTAAATGGTACGGAATTTTCCCGACGTGCCCTGTTCCCAGAAAAACGCTCATAACTCCCTCACCGGAGGTCGGATCTGGACGATTTTTACGTCGTTGGAAAGCTTACTCGAGGAGCTTTCAAAACGGATGAGGACATTTCTGATTCTGAGGCCGTCTGGTGCCCCGAAAGGACACCGGAATCCTTCGATCCTCGTTTCTCGATCTCGGTGGTCGGTCTTTCGAAATCGCGTGGTGCGGATAAAACGCGCGTAACTCCCTCGTTACATGTCGGATTGGGTCGATTTTTACTTCATTGGAAAGGCGAGTCAGTGCTCTTCGAAATCCTTCAGGAAGCGTCGCATTCCGAGGCCGTTTGGGCCTCCAAAAGTGGGGCGAGAGTAAATGGTACGGAATTTTCTTGACGTCCCCTGTTCCCAGAAAAACGCTCATAACTCCCTCACCGGAGGTCGGATCTGGACGATTTTTACGTCGTTGGAAAGCTTACTCGAGGAGCTTTCAAAACGGATCAGGAAATTTCAGATTCCGAGGCTGTCTGGTGCCCCAAAAGGACACCGGAAGCCTTCGATCCTCGTTTCTCGATCTCGGTGGTCGGTCTTTCGAAATCGCGTGGTGCGGATAAAACGCGCGTAACTCCCTCGTTACATGTCGGATTGGGTCGATTTTTACTTCATTGGAAAGGCAAGTCAGTGTTCTTCGAAATCCTTCTGAAAGCGTCGCATTCCGAGGCTGTTTGGGCCTCTAAAAGTGGGGCGAGAGTAAATGGTACGGAATTTTCCCGACGTGCCCTGTTCCCAGAAAAACGCTCATAACTCCCTCACCGGAGGTCGGATCTGGACGATTTTTACGTCGTTGGAAAGCTTACTCGAGGAGCTTTCAAAACGGATCAGGACATTTCTGATTCTGAGGCCGTCTGGTGCCCCGAAAGGACACCGGAATCCTTCGATCCTCGTTTCTCGATCTCGGTGGTCGGTCTTTCGAAATCGCGTGGTGCGGATAAAACGCGCGTAACTCCCTCGTTACATGTCGGATTGGGTCGATTTTTACTTCATTGGAAAGGCAAGTCAGTGTTCTTCGAAATCCTTCTGAAAGCGTCGCATTTCGAGGCTGTTTGGGCCTCTGAAAGTGGGGCGAGAGTAAATGGTACGGAATTTTCCCGACGTGCCCTGTTCCCAGAAAAATGCTCATAACTCCCTCACCGGAGGTCGGATCTGGACGATTTTTACGTCGTTGGAAAGCTTACTCGAGGAGCTTTCAAAACGGATCAGGACATTTCTGATTCCGAGGCCGTCTGGTTCCCCGAAAGGACACTGGAAACCATCGATCCTCGTTTCTCGATCTCGGTGGTCGGGCTTTCGAAATCACATGGTGCGGATAAAACGCGCGTAACTCCCTCGTTACATGTCGGATTGGGTCGATTTTTACTTCATTGGAAAGGCGAGTCAGTGCTCTTCGAAATCCTTCAGGAAGCGTCGCATTCCGAGGCCGTTTGGGCCTCCAAAAGTGGGGCGAGAGTAAATGGTACGGAATTTTCTTGACGTGCCCTGTTCCCAGAAAAACGCTCATAACTCCCTCACCGGAGGTCGGATCTGGACGATTTTTACGTCGTTGGAAAGCTTACTCGAGGAGCTTTCAAAACGGATCAGGAAATTTCAGATTCCGAGGCCGTCTGGTGCCCCGAAAGGACATCGGAAGCCTTCGATCCTCGTTTCTCGATCTCGGTGGTCGGTCTTTCGAAATCGCGTGGTGCGGATAAAACGCGCGTAACTCCCTCGTTACATGTTGGATTGGGTCGATTTTTACTTCATTGGAAAGGCAAGTCAGTGTTCTTCGAAATCCTTCTGAAAGCGTCGCATTCCAAGGCTGTTTGGGCCTCTAAAAGTGGAGCGAGAGTAAATGGTACGGAATTTTCCCGACGTGCCCTGTTTCCAAAAAAACGCTCATAACTCCCTCACCGGAGGTCGGATCTGGACGATTTTTACGTCGTTGGAAAGCTTACTCGAGGAGCTTTCAAAACGGATCAGGACATTTCTGATTCTGAGGCTGTCTGGTGCCCCAAAAGGACACCGGAATCCTTTGATCCTCGTTTCTCGATCTCGGTGGTCGGTCTTTCGAAATCGCGTGGTGCGGATAAAACGCGCGTAACTCCCTCGTTACATGTCGGATTGGGTCGATTTTTACTTCATTGGAAAGGCAAGTCAATGCTCTTCGAAATCCTTCAGGAAGCGTCGCATTCTGAGGCCGTTTGGGCCTCCAAAAGTGGGGCGAGAGTAAATGGTCTGGAATTTTCCCGACGTGCCCTGTTCCCAGAAAAACGCTCATAACTCTCTCACCGGAGGTCGGATCTGGACGATTTTTACGTCGTTGGAAAGCTTACTCGAGGAGCTTTCAAAACGGATCAGGACATTTCTGATTCCGAGGCCGTATGGTGCCCCGAAAGGACACTGGAAGCCATCGATCCTCGTTTCTCGATCTCGGTGGTCGGTCTTTCGAAATCACATGGTGCGGATAAAACGCGCGTAACTCCCTCGTTACATGTCGGATTGGGTCGATTTCTACTTCATTGGAAAGGCGAGTCAGTGCTCTTCGAAATCCTTCAGGAAGCGTCGCATTCCGAGGCCGTTTGGGCCTCCAAAAGTGGGACGAGAGTAAATGGTGTGGAATTTTCCCGACGTGACCTGTTCCCAGAAAAATGCTCATAACTCCCTCACCGGAGGTCGGATCTGGACGATTTTTACGTCGTTGGAAAGCTTACTCGAGAAGCTTTCAAAACGGATCAGGACATTTCTGATTCTGAGGCCGTTTGGTGCCCCGAAAGGACACCGGAAGCCTTCGATCCTCGTTTCTCGATCTCGGTGGTCGGTCTTTCGAAATCGCGTGGTGCGGATAAAACGCGCGTAACTCCCTCGTTACATGTCGGATTGGGTCGATTTTTACTTCATTGGAAAGGAAAGTCAGTGTTCTTCGAAATCCTTCTGAAAGCGTCGCATTCCGAGGCTGTTTGGGCCTCTGAAAGTGGGGCGAGAGTAAATGGTACGGAATTTTCCCGACGTGCCTTGTTCCCAGAAAAACGCTCATAACTCCCTCACCGGAGGTCGGATCTGGACGATTTTTACGTCGTTGGAAAGCTTACTCGAGGAGCTTTCAAAACGGATCAGGACATTTCTGATTCTGAGGCCGTCTGGTGCCCCGAAAGGACACCGGAATCCTTCGATCCTCGTTTCTCGATCTCGGTGGTCGGTCTTTCGAAATCGCGTGGTGCGGATAAAACGCGCGTAACTCCCTCGTTACATGTCGGATTGGGTCGATTTTTACTTCATTGGAAAGGAAAGTCAGTGTTCTTCGAAATCCTTCTGAAAGCGTCGCATTCCGAGGCTGTTTGGGCCTCTGAAAGTGGGGCGAGAGTAAATGGTACGGAATTTTCCCGACGTGCCTTGTTCCCAGAAAAACGCTCATAACTCCCTCACCGGAGGTCGGATCTGGACGATTTTTACGTCGTTGGAAAGCTTACTCGAGGAGCTTTCAAAACGGATCAGGACATTTCTGATTCTGAGGCCGTCTGGTGCCCCGAAAGGACACCGGAATCCTTCGATCCTCGTTTCTCGATCTCGGTGGTCGGTCTTTCGAAATCGCGTGGTGCGGATAAAACGCGCGTAACTCCCTCGTTACATGTCGGATTGGGTCGATTTTTACTTCATTGGAAAGGCGAGTCAGTGCTCTTCGAAATCCTTCAGGAAGCGTCGCATTCCGAGGCTGTTTGGGCCTCTGAAAGTGGGGCGAGAGTAAATGGTACGGAATTTTCCCGACGTGCCCTGTTCCCAGAAAAACGCTCATAACTCCCTCACCGGAGGTCGGATCTGGACGATTTTTATGTCGTTGGAAAGCTTACTCGAGGAGCTTTCAAAACGGATCAGGAAATTTCAGATTCCGAGGCCGTATGGTGCCCCGAAAGGACACCGGAAGCCTTCGATCCTCGTTTCTCGATCTCGGTGGTCGGTCTTTCGAAATCGCGTGGTGCGGATAATACGCGCGTAACTCCCTCGTTACATGTCGGATTGGGTCGATTTTTACTTCATTGGAAAGGCAAGTCAGTGTTCTTCGAAATCCTTCTGAAAGCGTCGCATTCCGAGGCTGTTTGGGCCTCTAAAAGTGGGGCGAGAGTAAATGGTACGGAATTTTCCCGACGTGCCCTGTTCCCAGAAAAACGCTCATAACTCCCTCACCGGAGGTCGGATCTGGACGATTTTTACGTCGTTGGAAAGCTTACTCGAGGAGCTTTCAAAACGGATGAGGAAATTTCTGATTCTGAGGCCGTCTGGTGCCCCGAAAGGACACCGGAATCCTTCGATCCTCGTTTCTCGATCTCGGTGGTCGGTCTTTCAAAATCGCGTGGTGTGGATAAAAC
This sequence comes from Magnolia kwangsiensis, assembly GCA_037074715.1. Taxonomy (NCBI): domain Eukaryota; kingdom Viridiplantae; phylum Streptophyta; class Magnoliopsida; order Magnoliales; family Magnoliaceae; genus Magnolia; species Magnolia kwangsiensis. Next base: position 1,432,397 of record CM073583.1, read on the forward strand.
GCGCGTAACTCCCTCGTTACATGTCGGATTGGGTCGATTTTAACTTCATTGGAAAGGCAAGTCAATGCTCTTCGAAATCCTTCAGGAAGCGTCGCATTCCGAGGCCGTTTGGGCCTCCAAAAGTGGGGCGAGAGTAAATGGTCCGGAATTTTCCCGACGTGCCCTGTTCCCAGAAAAACGCTCATAACTCCCTCACCGGAGGTCGGATCTGGACGATTTTTACGTCGTTGGAAAGCTTACTCGAGGAGCTTTCAAAACGGATCAGGACATTTCTGATTCCGAGGCCGTCTGGTGCCCCGAAAGGACACTGGAAGCCATCGATCCTCGTTTCTCGATCTCGGTGGTCGGTCTTTCGAAATCACATGGTGCGGATAAAACGCGCGTAACTCCCTCGTTACATGTCGGATTGGGTCGATTTCTACTTCATTGGAAAGGCGAGTCAGTGCTCTTCGAAATCCTTCAGGAAGCGTCGCATTCCGAGGCCGTTTGGGCCTCCAAAAGTGGGACGAGAGTAAATGGTGTGGAATTTTCCCGACGTGCCCTGTTCCCAGAAAAATGCTCATAACTCCCTCACCGGAGGTCGGATCTGGACGATTTTTACGTCGTTGGAAAGCTTACTCGAGGAGCTTTCAAAACGGATCAGGACATTTCTGATTCCGAGGCCGTATGGTGCCCTGAAAGGACACCAGAAGCCTTCGATCCTCGTTTCTCGATCTCGGTGGTCGGTCTTTCTAAATCGCGTGGTGCGGATAAAACGCGCGTAACTCCCTCGTTACATGTCGGATTGGGTCGATTTTTACTTCATTGGAAAGGCAAGTCAGTGTTCTTCGAAATCCTTCAGGAAGCGTCGCATTCCGAGGCTGTTTGGGCCTCTAAAAGTGGGGCGAGAGTAAATGGTACGGAATTTTCCCGACGTGCCCTATTCCCAGAAAAACGCTCATAACTCCCTCACCGGAGGTCGGATCTGGACGATTTTTACGTTGTTGGAAAGCTTACTCGAGGAGCTTTCAAAACGGATGAGGACATTTCTGATTCTGAGGCCGTCTGGTGCCCCGAAAGGACACCGGAATCCTTCGATCCTCGTTTCTCGATCTCGGTGGTCGGTCTTTCGAAATCGCGTGGTGCGGATAAAACGCGCGTAACTCCCTCGTTACATGTCGGATTGGGTCGATTTTTACTTCATTGGAAAGGCGAGTCAGTGCTCTTCGAAATCCTTCAGGAAGCGTCGCATTCCGAGGCCGTTTGGGCCTCCAAAAGTGGGGCGAGAGTAAATGGTACGGAATTTTCTTGACGTCCCCTGTTCCCAGAAAAACGCTCATAACTCCCTCACCGGAGGTCGGATCTGGACGATTTTTACGTCGTTGGAAAGCTTACTCGAGGAGCTTTCAAAACGGATCAGGAAATTTCAGATTCCGAGGCTGTCTGGTGCCCCAAAAGGACACCGGAAGCCTTCGATCCTCGTTTCTCGATCTCGGTGGTCGGTCTTTCGAAATCGCGTGGTGCGGATAAAACGCGCGTAACTCCCTCGTTACATGTCGGATTGGGTCGATTTTTACTTCATTGGAAAGGCAAGTCAGTGTTCTTCGAAATCCTTCTGAAAGCGTCGCATTCCGAGGCTGTTTGGGCCTCTAAAAGTGGGGCGAGAGTAAATGGTACGGAATTTTCCCGACGTGCCCTGTTCCCAGAAAAACGCTCATAACTCCCTCACCGGAGGTCGGATCTGGACGATTTTTACGTCGTTGGAAAGCTTACTCGAGGAGCTTTCAAAACGGATCAGGACATTTCTGATTCTGAGGCCGTCTGGTGCCCCGAAAGGACACCGGAATCCTTCGATCCTCGTTTCTCGATCTCGGTGGTCGGTCTTTCGAAATCGCGTGGTGCGGATAAAACGCGCGTAACTCCCTCGTTACATGTCGGATTGGGTCGATTTTTACTTCATTGGAAAGGCAAGTCAGTGTTCTTCGAAATCCTTCTGAAAGCGTCGCATTTCGAGGCTGTTTGGGCCTCTGAAAGTGGGGCGAGAGTAAATGGTACGGAATTTTCCCGACGTGCCCTGTTCCCAGAAAAATGCTCATAACTCCCTCACCGGAGGTCGGATCTGGACGATTTTTACGTCGTTGGAAAGCTTACTCGAGGAGCTTTCAAAACGGATCAGGACATTTCTGATTCTGAGGCCGTCTGGTGCCCCGAAAGGACACCGGAATCCTTCGATCCTCGTTTCTCGATCTCGGTGGTCGGTCTTTCGAAATCGCGTGGTGCGGATAAAACGCGCGTAACTCCCTCGTTACATGTCGGATTGGGTCGATTTTTACTTCATTGGAAAGGCGAGTCAGTGCTCTTCGAAATCCTTCAGGAAGCGTCGCATTCCGAGGCCGTTTGGGCCTCCAAAAGTGGGGCGAGAGTAAATGGTACGGAATTTTCTTGACGTGCCCTGTTCCCAGAAAAACGCTCATAACTCCCTCACCGGAGGTCGGATCTGGACGATTTTTACGTCGTTGGAAAGCTTACTCGAGGAGCTTTCAAAACGGATCAGGAAATTTCAGATTCCGAGGCTGTCTGGTGCCCCGAAAGGACACCGGAAGCCTTCGATCCTCGTTTCTCGATCTCAGTGGTCGGTCTTTCGAAATCGCGTGGTGCGGATAAAACGCGCGTAACTCCCTCGTTACATGTCGGATTGGGTCGATTTTTACTTCATTGGAAAGGCAAGTCAGTGTTCTTCGAAATCCTTCTGAAAGCGTCGCATTCCGAGGCTGTTTGGGCTTCTAAAAGTGGGGCGAGAGTAAATGGTACGGAATTTTCCCGACGTGCCCTGTTCCCAGAAAAACGCTCATAACTCCCTCACCGGAGGTCGGATCTGGACGATTTTTACGTCGTTGGAAAGCTTACTCGAGGAGCTTTCAAAACGGATGAGGACATTTCTGATTCTGAGGCCGTCTGGTGCCCCGAAAGGACACCGGAATCCTTCGATCCTCGTTTCTCGATCTCGGTGGTCGGTCTTTCGAAATCGCGTGGTGCGGATAAAAGGCGCGTAACTCCCTCGTTACATGTCGGATTGGGTCGATTTTTACTTCATTGGAAAGGCGAGTCAGTGCTCTTCGAAATCCTTCAGGAAGCGTCGCATTCCGAGGCCGTTTGGGCCTCCAAAAGTGGGGCGAGAGTAAATGGTACGGAATTTTCTTGACGTGCCCTGTTCCCAGAAAAACGCTCATAACTCCCTCACCGGAGGTCGGATCTGGACGATTTTTATGTCGTTGGAAAGCTTACTCGAGGAGCTTTCAAAACGGATCAGGAAATTTCAGATTCCGAGGCCGTATGGTGCCCCGAAAGGACACCGGAAGCCTTCGATCCTCGTTTCTCGATCTCGGTGGTCGGTCTTTCGAAATCGCGTGGTGCGGATAATACGCGCGTAACTCCCTCGTTACATGTCGGATTGGGTCGATTTTTACTTCATTGGAAAGGCAAGTCAGTGTTCTTCGAAATCCTTCTGAAAGCGTCGCATTCCGAGGCTGTTTGGGCCTCTAAAAGTGGGGCGAGAGTAAATGGTACGGAATTTTCCCGACGTGCCCTGTTCCCAGAAAAACGCTCATAACTCCCTCACCGGAGGTCGGATCTGGACGATTTTTACGTCGTTGGAAAGCTTACTCGAGGAGCTTTCAAAACGGATGAGGAAATTTCTGATTCTGAGGCCGTCTGGTGCCCCGAAAGGACACCGGAATCCTTCGATCCTCGTTTCTCGATCTCGGTGGTCGGTCTTTCGAAATCGCGTGGTGTGGATAAAACGCGCGTAACTCCCTCGTTACATGTCGGATTGGGTCGATTTTAACTTCATTGGAAAGGCAAGTCAATGCTCTTCGAAATCCTTCAGGAAGCGTCGCATTCCGAGGCCGTTTGGGCCTCCAAAAGTGGGGCGAGAGTAAATGGTCCGGAATTTTCCCGACGTGCCCTGTTCCCAGAAAAACGCTCATAACTCCCTCACCGGAGGTCGGATCTGGACGATTTTTACGTCGTTGGAAAGCTTACTCGAGGAGCTTTCAAAACGGATCAGGACATTTCTGATTCCGAGGCCGTCTGGTGCCCCGAAAGGACACTGGAAACCATCGATCCTCGTTTCTCGATCTCGGTGGTCGGTCTTTCGAAATCACATGGTGCGGATAAAACGCGCGTAACTCCCTCGTTACATGTCGGATTGGGTCGATTTCTACTTCATTGGAAAGGCGAGTCAGTGCTCTTCGAAATCCTTCAGGAAGCGTCGCATTCCGAGGCCGTTTGGGCCTCCAAAAGTGGGGCGAGAGTAAATGGTACGGAATTTTCTTGACGTGCCCTGTTCCCAGAAAAACGCTCATAACTCCCTCACCGGAGGTCGGATCTGGACGATTTTTACGTCGTTGGAAAGCTTACTCGAGGAGCTTTCAAAACGGATCAGGAAATTTCAGATTCCGAGGCCGTCTGGTGCCCCGAAAGGACACCGGAAGCCTTCGATCCTCGTTTCTCGATCTCGGTGGTAGGTCTTTCGAAATCGCGTGGTGCGGATAAAACGCGCGTAACTCCCTCGTTACATGTCGGATTGGGTCGATTTTTACTTCATTGGAAAGGAAAGTCAGTGTTCTTCGAAATCCTTCTGAAAGCGTCGCATTCCGAGGCTGTTTGGGCCTCTGAAAGTGGGGCGAGAGTAAATGGTACGGAATTTTCCCGACGTGCCTTGTTCCCAGAAAAACGCTCATAACTCCCTCACCGGAGGTCGGATCTGGACGATTTTTACGTCGTTGGAAAGCTTACTCGAGGAGCTTTCAAAACGGATGAGGACATTTCTGATTCTGAGGCCGTCTGGTGCCCCGAAAGGACACCGGAATCCTTCGATCCTCGTTTCTCGATCTCGGTGGTCGGTCTTTCGAAATCGCGTGGTGCGGATAAAACGCGCGTAACTCCTCGTTACATGTCGGATTGGGTCGATTTTTACTTCATTGGAAAGGCAAGTCAGTGTTCTTCGAAATCCTTCAGGAAGCGTCGCATTCCGAGGCTGTTTGGGCCTCTAAAAGTGGGGCGAGAGTAAATGGTACGGAATTTTCCCGACGTGCCCTGTTCCCAGAAAAACGCTCATAACTCCCTCACCGGAGGTCGGATCTGGACGATTTTTACGTCGTTGGAAAGCTTACTCGAGGAGCTTTCAAAACGGATGAGGACATTTCTGATTCTGAGGCCGTCTGGTGCCCCGAAAGGACACCGGAATCCTTCGATCCTCGTTTCTCGATCTCGGTGGTCGGTCTTTCGAAATCGCGTGGTGTGGATAAAACGCGCGTAACTCCATCGTTACATGTCGGATTGGGTCGATTTTTACTTCATTGGAAAGGCAAGTCAATGCTCTTCGAAATCCTTCAGGAAGCGTCGCATTCCGAGGCCGTTTGGGCCTCCAAAAGTGGGGCGAGAGTAAATGGTCCGGAATTTTCCCGACGTGCCCTGTTCCCAGAAAAACGCTCATAACTCCCTCACCGGAGGTCGGATCTGGACGATTTTTACGTCGTTGGAAAGCTTACTCGAGCAGCTTTCAAAACGGATCAGGACATTTTAGATTCTGAGGCCGTTTGGTGCCCCGAAAGGACACCGGAAGCCTTCGATCCTCGTTTCTCGATCTCGGTGGTCGGTCTTTCGAAATCGCGTGGTGCGGATAAAACGCGCGTAACTCCCTCGTTACATGTCGGATTGGGTCGATTTTTACTTCATTGGAAAGGAAAGTCAGTGTTCTTCGAAATCCTTCTGAAAGCGTCGCATTCCGAGGCTGTTTGGGCCTCTGAAAGTGGGGCGAGAGTAAATGGTACGGAATTTTCCCGACGTGCCTTGTTCCCAGAAAAATGCTCATAACTCCCTCACCGGAGGTCGGATCTGGACGATTTTTACGTCGTTGGAAAGCTTACTCGAGGAGCTTTCAAAACGGATGAGGACATTTCTGATTCTGAGGCCGTCTGGTGCCCCGAAAGGACACCGGAATCCTTCGATCCTCGTTTCTCGATCTCGGTGGTCGGTCTTTCGAAATCGCGTGGTGCGGATAAAACGCGCGTAACTCCCTCGTTACATGTCGGATTGGGTCGATTTTTACTTCATTGGAAAGACGAGTCAGTGCTCTTCGAAATCCTTCAGGAAGCGTCGCATTCCGAGGCCGTTTGGGCCTCCAAAAGTGGGGCGAGAGTAAATGGTACAGAATTTTCTTGACGTGCCCTGTTCCCAGAAAAACGCTCATAACTCCCTCACCGGAGGTCGGATCTGGACGATTTTTACGTCGTTGGAAAGCTTACTCGAGGAGCTTTCAAAACGGATGAGGACATTTCTGATTCTGAGGCCGTCTGGTGCCCCGAAAGGACACCGGAATCCTTCGATCCTCGTTTCTCGATCTCGGTGGTCGGTCTTTCGAAATCGCGTGGTGCGGATAAAACGCGCGTAACTCCTCGTTACATGTCGGATTGGGTCGATTTTTACTTCATTGGAAAGGCAAGTCAGTGTTCTTCGAAATCCTTCAGGAAGCGTCGCATTCCGAGGCTGTTTGGGCCTCTAAAAGTGGGGCGAGAGTAAATGGTACGGAATTTTCCCGACGTGCCCTGTTCCCAGAAAAACGCTCATAACTCCCTCACCGGAGGTCGGATCTGGACGATTTTTACGTCGTTGGAAAGCTTACTCGAGGAGCTTTCAAAACGGATGAGGACATTTCTGATTCTGAGGCCGTCTGGTGCCCCGAAAGGACACCGGAATCCTTCGATCCTCGTTTCTCGATCTCGGTGGTCGGTCTTTCGAAATCGCGTGGTGTGGATAAAACGCGCGTAACTCCATCGTTACATGTCGGATTGGGTCGATTTTTACTTCATTGGAAAGGCAAGTCAATGCTCTTCGAAATCCTTCAGGAAGCGTCGCATTCCGAGGCCGTTTGGGCCTCCAAAAGTGGGGCGAGAGTAAATGGTCCGGAATTTTCCCGACGTGCCCTGTTCCCAGAAAAACGCTCATAACTCCCTCACCGGAGGTCGGATCTGGACGATTTTTACGTCGTTGGAAAGCTTACTCGAGGAGCTTTCAAAACGGATCAGGAAATTTTAGATTCCGAGGCCGTCTGGTGCCCCGAAAGGACACCGGAAGCCTTCGATCCTCGTTTCTCGATCTCGGTGGTCGGTCTTTCGAAATCGCGTGGTGCGGATAAAACGCGCGTAACTCCCTCGTTACATGTCGGATTGGGTCGATTTTTACTTCATTGGAAAGGCAAGTCAGTGTTCTTCGAAATCCTTCTGAAAGCGTCGCATTCCGAGGCTGTTTGGGCCTCTAAAAGTGGGGCGAGAGTAAATGGTACGGAATTTTCACGACGTGCCCTGTTCCCAGAAAAACGCTCATAACTCCCTCACCGGAGGTCGGATCTGGACGATTTTTACGTCGTTGGAAAGCTTACTCGAGGAGCTTTCAAAACGGATGAGGACATTTCTGATTCTGAGGCCGTCTGGTGCCCCGAAAGGACACCGGAATCCTTCGATCCTCGTTTCTCGATCTCGGTGGTCGGTCTTTCGAAATCGCGTGGTGCGGATAAAACGCGCGTAACTCCCTCGTTACATGTCGGATTGGGTCGATTTTTACTTCATTGGAAAGACGAGTCAGTGCTCTTCGAAATCCTTCAGGAAGCGTCGCATTCCGAGGCCGTTTGGGCCTCCAAAAGTGGGGCGAGAGTAAATGGTACGGAATTTTCTTGACGTGCCCTGTTCCCAGAAAAACGCTCATAACTCCCTCACCGGAGGTCGGATCTGGACGATTTTTACGTCGTTGGAAAGCTTACTCGAGGAGCTTTCAAAACGGATCAGGACATTTCTGATTCCGAGGCCGTCTGGTGCCCCGAAAGGACACTGGAAGCCATCGATCCTCGTTTCTCGATCTCGGTGGTCGGTCTTTCGAAATCGCATGGTGCGGATAAAACGCGCGTAACTCCCTCGTTACATGTCGGATTGGGTCGATTTCTACTTCATTGGAAAGGCGAGTCAGTGCTCTTCGAAATCCTTCAGGAAGCGTCGCATTCCAAGGCCGTTTGGGCCTCTAAAAGTGGGACGAGAGTAAATGGTGTGGAATTTTCCCGACGTGCCCTGTTCCCAGAAAAATGCTCATAACTCCCTCACCGGAGGTCGGATCTGGACGATTTTTACGTCGTTGGAAAGCTTACTCGAGCAGCTTTCAAAACGGATCAGGACATTTTAGATTCTGAGGCCGTTTGGTGCCCCGAAAGGACACCGGAAGCCTTCGATCCTCGTTTCTCGATCTCGGTGGTCGGTCTTTCGAAATCGCGTGGTGCGGATAAAACGCGCGTAACTCCCTCGTTACATGTCGGATTGGGTCGATTTTTACTTCATTGGAAAGGAAAGTCAGTGTTCTTTGAAATCCTTCTGAAAGCGTCGCATTCCGAGGCTGTTTGGGCCTCTGAAAGTGGGGCGAGAGTAAATGGTACGGAATTTTCCCGACGTGCCCTGTTCCCAGAAAAACGCTCATAACTCCCTCACCGGAGGTCGGATCTGGACGATTTTTACGTCGTTGGAAAGCTTACTCGAGGAGCTTTCAAAACGGATCAGGACATTTCTGATTCTGAGGCCGTCTGGTGCCCCGAAAGGACACCGGAATCCTTCGATCCTCGTTTCTCGATCTCGGTGGTCGGTCTTTCGAAATCGCGTGGTGCGGATAAAACGCGCGTAACTCCCTCGTTACATGTCGGATTGGGTCGATTTTTACTTCATTGGAAAGGCGAGTCAGTGCTCTTCGAAATCCTTCAGGAAGCGTCGCATTCCGAGGCCGTTTGGGCCTCCAAAAGTGGGGCGAGAGTAAATGGTACGGAATTTTCTTGACGTGCCCTGTTCCCAGAAAAACGCTCATAACTCCCTCACCGGAGGTCGGATCTGGACGATTTTTACGTCGTTGGAAAGCTTACTCGAGGAGCTTTCAAAACGGATCAGGAAATTTCAGATTCCGAGGCTGTCTGGTGCCCCGAAAGGACACCGGAAGCCTTCGATCCTCGTTTCTCGATCTCGGTGGTCGGTCTTTCGAAATCGCGTGGTGCGGATAAAACGCGCGTAACTCCCTCGTTACATGTCGGATTGGGTCGATTTTTACTTCATTGGAAAGGCAAGTCAGTGTTCTTCGAAATCCTTCTGAAAGCGTCGCATTCCGAGGCTGTTTGGGCCTCTAAAAGTGGGGCGAGAGTAAATGATACGGAATTTTCCCGACGTGCCCTGTTCCCAGAAAAACGCTCATAACTCCCTCACCGGAGGTCGGATCTGGACGATTTTTACGTCGTTGGAAAGCTTACTCGAGGAGCTTTCAAAACGGATGAGGACATTTCTGATTCTGAGGCCGTCTGGTGCCCCGAAAGGACACCGAAATCCTTCGATCCTCGTTTCTCGATCTCGGTGGTCGGTCTTTCGAAATCGCGTGGTGCGGATAAAACGCGCGTAACTCCCTCGTTACATGTCGGATTGGGTCGATTTTTACTTCATTGGAAAGGAAAGTCAGTGTTCTTCGAAATCCTTCTGAAAGCGTCGCATTCCGAGGCTGTTTGGGCCTCTGAAAGTGGGGCGAGAGTAAATGGTACGGAATTTTCCCGACGTGCCGTGTTCCCAGAAAAACGCTCATAACTCCCTCACCGGAGGTCGGATCTGGACGATTTTTACGTCGTTGGAAAGCTTACTCGAGGAGCTTTCAAAACGGATGAGGACATTTCTGATTCTGAGGCCGTATGGTGCCCCGAAAGGACACCGGAATCCTTCGATCCTCGTTTCTTGATCTCGGTGGTCGGTCTTTCGAAATCGCGTGGTGCGGATAAAACGCGCGTAACTCCCTCGTTACATGTCGGATTGGGTCGATTTTTACTTCATTGGAAAGGCGAGTCAGTGCTCTTCGAAATCCTTCAGGAAGCGTCGCATTCCGAGGCCGTTTGGGCCTCCAAAAGTGGGGCGAGAGTAAATGGTATGGAATTTTCTTGACATGCCCTGTTCCCAGAAAAACGCTCATAACTCCCTCACCGGAGGTCGGATCTGGACGATTTTTACGTCGTTGGAAAGCTTACTCGAGGAGCTTTCAAAACGGATCAGGAAATTTCAGATTCCGAGGCTGTCTGGTGCCCCGAAAGGACACCGGAAGCCTTCGATCCTCGTTTCTCGATCTCGGTGGTCGGTCTTTCGAAATCGCGTGGTGCGGATAAAACGCGCGTAACTCCCTCGTTACATGTCGGATTGGGTCGATTTTTACTTCATTGGAAAGGCAAGTCAGTGTTCTTCGAAATCCTTCTGAAAGCGTCGCATTCCGAGGCTGTTTGGGCCTCTAAAAGTGGGGCGAGAGTAAATGGTACGGAATTTTCCCGACGTGCCCTGTTCCCAGAAAAACGCTCATAACTCCCTCACCGGAGGTCGGATCTGGACGATTTTTACGTCGTTGGAAAGCTTACTCGAGGAGCTTTCAAAACGGATGAGGACATTTCTGATTCTGAGGCCGTCTGGTGCCCCGAAAGGACATCGGAATCCTTCGATCCTCGTTTCTCGATCTCGGTGGTCGGTCTTTCGAAATCGCGTGGTGTGGATAAAACGCGCGTAACTCCCTCGTTACATGTCGGATTGGGTCGATTTTTACTTCATTGGAAAGGCAAGTCAATGCTCTTCGAAATCCTTCAGGAAGCGTCGCATTCCGAGGCCGTTTGGGCCTCCAAAAGTGGGGCGAGAGTAAATGGTCCGGAATTTTCCCGACGTGCCCTGTTCCCAGAAAAACGCTCATAACTCCCTCACCGGAGGTCAGATCTGGACGATTTTTACGTCGTTGGAAAGCTTACTCGAGGAGCTTTCAAAACGGATCAGGACATTTCTGATTCCGAGGCCGTCTGGTGCCCCGAAAGGACACTGGAAACCATCAATCCTCGTTTCTCGATCTCGGTGGTCGGTCTTTCGAAATCACATGGTGCGGATAAAACGCGCGTAACTCCCTCGTTACATGTCGGATTGGGTCGATTTCTACTTCATTGGAAAGGCGAGTCAGTGCTCTTCGAAATCCTTCAGGAAGCGTCGCATTCCGAGGCCGTTTGGGCCTCCAAAAGTGGGGCGAGAGTAAATGGTACGGAATTTTCTTGACGTGCCCTGTTCCCAGAAAAATGCTCATAACTCCCTCACCGGAGGTCGGATCTGGACGATTTTTACGTCGTTGGAAAGCTTACTCGAGGAGCTTTCAAAACGGATCAGGAAATTTCAGATTCCGAGGCCGTATGGTGCCCCGAAAGGACATCGGAAGCCTTCGATCCTCGTTTCTCGATCTCGGTGGTCGGTCTTTCGAAATCGCGTGGTGCGGATAAAACGCGCGTAACTCCCTCGTTACATGTTGGATTGGGTCGATTTTTACTTCATTGGAAAGGCAAGTCAGTGTTCTTCGAAATCCTTCTGAAAGCGTCGCATTCCGAGGCTGTTTGGGCCTCTAAAAGTGGGGCGAGAGTAAATGGTACAGAATTTTCCCGACGTGCCCTGTTCCCAGAAAAACGCTCATAACTCCCTCACCGGAGGTCGGATCTGGACGATTTTTACGTCGTTGGAAAGCTTACTCGAGGAGCTTTCAAAACGGATCAGGACATTTCTGATTCTGAGGCCGTCTGGTGCCCCGAAAGGACACCGGAATCCTTCGATCCTCGTTTCTCGATCTCGGTGGTCGGTCTTTCGAAATCGCGTGGTGTGGATAAAACGCGCGTAACTCCATCGTTACATGTCGGATTGGGTCGATTTTTACTTCATTGGAAAGGCAAGTCAATGCTCTTCGAAATCCTTCAGGAAGCGTCGCATTCCGAGGCCGTTTGGGCCTCCAAAAGTGGGGCGAGAGTAAATGGTCTGGAATTTTCACGACGTGCCCTGTTCCCAGAAAAACGCTCATAACTCCCTCACCGGAGGTCGGATCTGGACGATTTTTACGTCGTTGGAAAGCTTACTCGAGGAGCTTTCAAAACGGATGAGGACATTTCTGATTCTGAGGCCGTCTGGTGCCCCGAAAGGACACCGGAATCCTTCGATCCTCGTTTCTCGATCTCGGTGGTCGGTCTTTCGAAATCGCGTGGTGCGGATAAAACGCGCGTAACTCCCTCGTTACATGTCGGATTGGGTCGATTTTTACTTCATTGGAAAGACGAGTCAGTGCTCTTCGAAATCCTTCAGGAAGCGTCGCATTCCGAGGCCGTTTGGGCCTCCAAAAGTGGGGCGAGAGTAAATGGTACGGAATTTTCTTGACGTGCCCTGTTCCCAGAAAAACGCTCATAACTCCCTCACCGGAGGTCGGATCTGGACGATTTTTACGTCGTTGGAAAGCTTACTCGAGGAGCTTTCAAAACGGATCAGGACATTTCTGATTCCGAGGCCGTCTGGTGCCCCGAAAGGACACTGGAAGCCATCGATCCTCGTTTCTCGATCTCGGTGGTCGGTCTTTCGAAATCGCATGGTGCGGATAAAACGCGCGTAACTCCCTCGTTACATGTCGGATTGGGTCGATTTCTACTTCATTGGAAAGGCGAGTCAGTGCTCTTCGAAATCCTTCAGGAAGCGTCGCATTCCAAGGCCGTTTGGGCCTCTAAAAGTGGGACGAGAGTAAATGGTGTGGAATTTTCCCGACGTGCCCTGTTCCCAGAAAAATGCTCATAACTCCCTCACCGGAGGTCGGATCTGGACGATTTTTACGTCGTTGGAAAGCTTACTCGAGGAGCTTTCAAAACGGATCAGGACATTTCTGATTCTGAGGCCGTCTGGTGCCCCGAAAGGACACCGGAATCCTTCGATCCTCGTTTCTCGATCTCGGTGGTCGGTCTTTCGAAATCGCGTGGTGCGGATAAAACGCGCGTAACTCCCTCGTTACATGTCGGATTGGGTCGATTTTTACTTCATTGGAAAGGCGAGTCAGTGCTCTTCGAAATCCTTCAGGAAGCGTCGCATTCCGAGGCCGTTTGGGCCTCCAAAAGTGGGGCGAGAGTAAATGGTACGGAATTTTCTTGACGTGCCCTGTTCCCAGAAAAACGCTCATAACTCCCTCACCGGAGGTCGGATCTGGACGATTTTTACGTCGTTGGAAAGCTTACTCGAGGAGCTTTCAAAACGGATCAGGAAATTTCAGATTCCGAGGCTGTCTGGTGCCCCGAAAGGACACCGGAAGCCTTCGATCCTCGTTTCTCGATCTCGGTGGTCGGTCTTTCGAAATCGCGTGGTGCGGATAAAACGCGCGTAACTCCCTCGTTACATGTCGGATTGGGTCGATTTTTACTTCATTGGAAAGGCAAGTCAGTGTTCTTCGAAATCCTTCTGAAAGCGTCGCATTCCGAGGCTGTTTGGGCCTCTAAAAGTGGGGCGAGAGTAAATGGTACGGAATTTTCCCGACGTGCCCTGTTCCCAGAAAAACGCTCATAACTCCCTCACCGGAGGTCGGATCTGGACGATTTTTACGTCGTTGGAAAGCTTACTCGAGGAGCTTTCAAAACGGATGAGGACATTTCTGATTCTGAGGCCGTCTGGTGCCCCGAAAGGACACCGGAATCCTTTGATCCTCGTTTCTCGATCTCGGTGGTCGGTCTTTCGAAATCGCGTGGTGCGGATAAAACGCGCGTAACTCCCTCGTTACATGTCGGATTGGGTCGATTTTTACTTCATTGGAAAGGAAAGTCAGTGTTCTTCGAAATCCTTCTGAAAGCGTCGCATTCCGAGGCTGTTTGGGCCTCTGAAAGTGGGGCGAGAGTAAATGGTACGGAATTTTCCCGACGTGCCGTGTTCCCAGAAAAACGCTCATAACTCCCTCACCGGAGGTCGGATCTGGACGATTTTTACGTCGTTGGAAAGCTTACTCGAGGAGCTTTCAAAACGGATGAGGACATTTCTGATTCTGAGGCCGTCTGGTGCCCCGAAACGACACCGGAAGCCTTCGATCCTCGTTTCTCGATCTCGGTGGTCGGTCTTTCGAAATCGCGTGGTGCGGATAAAACGCGCGTAACTCCCTCGTTACATGTCGGATTGGGTCGATTTTTACTTCATTGGAAAGGCAAGTCAGTGTTCTTCGAAATCCTTCTGAAAGCGTCGCATTTCGAGGCTGTTTGGGCCTCTGAAAGTGGGGCGAGAGTAAATGGTACAGAATTTTCCCGACGTGCCCTGTTCCCAGAAAAATGCTCATAACTCCCTCACCGGAGGTCGGATCTGGACGATTTTTACGTCGTTGGAAAGCTTACTCGAGGAGCTTTCAAAACGGATCAGGACATTTCTGATTCTGAGGCCGTATGGTGCCCCGAAAGGACACCGGAATCCTTCGATCCTCGTTTCTCGATCTCGGTGGTCGGTCTTTCGAAATCGCGTGGTGCGGATAAAACGCGCGTAACTCCCTCGTTACATGTCGGATTGGGTCGATTTTTACTTCATTGGAAAGGCGAGTCAGTGCTCTTCGAAATCCTTCAGGAAGCGTCGCATTCCGAGGCCGTTTGGGCCTCCAAAAGTGGGGCGAGAGTAAATGGTATGGAATTTTCTTGACATGCCCTGTTCCCAGAAAAACGCTCATAACTCCCTCAGCGGAGGTCGGATCTGGACGATTTTTACGTCGTTGGAAAGCTTACTCGAGGAGCTTTCAAAACGGATCAGGAAATTTCAGATTCCGAGGCTGTCTGGTGCCCCGAAAGGACACCGGAAGCCTTCGATCCTCGTTTCTCGATCTCGGTGGTCGGTCTTTCGAAATCGCGTGGTGCGGATAAAACGCGCGTAACTCCCTCGTTACATGTCGGATTGGGTCGATTTTTACTTCATTGGAAAGGCAAGTCAGTGTTCTTCGAAATCCTTCTGAAAGCGTCGCATTCCGAGGCTGTTTGGGCCTCTAAAAGTGGGGCGAGAGTAAATGGTACGGAATTTTCCCGACGTGCCCTGTTCCCAGAAAAACGCTCATAACTCCCTCACCGGAGGTCGGATCTGGACGATTTTTACGTCGTTGGAAAGCTTACTCGAGGAGCTTTCAAAACGGATGAGGACATTTCTGATTCTGAGGCCGTATGGTGCCCCGAAAGGACATCGGAATCCTTCGATCCTCGTTTCTCGATCTCGGTGGTCGGTCTTTCGAAATCGCGTGGTGTGGATAAAACGCGCGTAACTCCCTCGTTACATGTCGGATTGGGTCGATTTTTACTTCATTGGAAAGGCAAGTCAATGCTCTTCGAAATCCTTCAGGAAGCGTCGCATTCCGAGGCCGTTTGGGCCTCCAAAAGTGGGGCGAGAGTAAATGGTCCGGAATTTTCCCGACGTGCCCTGTTCCCAGAAAAACGCTCATAACTCCCTCACCGGAGGTCAGATCTGGACGATTTTTACGTCGTTGGAAAGCTTACTCGAGGAGCTTTCAAAACGGATCAGGACATTTCTGATTCCGAGGCCGTCTGGTGCCCCGAAAGGACACTGGAAACCATCAATCCTCGTTTCTCGATCTCGGTGGTCGGTCTTTCGAAATCACATGGTGCGGATAAAACGCGCGTAACTCCCTCGTTACATGTCGGATTGGGTCGATTTCTACTTCATTGGAAAGGCGAGTCAGTGCTCTTCGAAATCCTTCAGGAAGCGTCGCATTCCGAGGCCGTTTGGGCCTCCAAAAGTGGGGCGAGAGTAAATGGTACGGAATTTTCTTGACGTGCCCTGTTCCCAGAAAAATGCTCATAACTCCCTCAACCGGAGGTCGGATCTGGACGATTTTTACGTCGTTGGAAAGCTTACTCGAGGAGCTTTCAAAACGGATCAGGACATTTCTGATTCTGAGGCTGTCTGGTGCCCCAAAAGGACACCGGAATCCTTCGATCCTCGTTTCTCGATCTCGGTGGTCGGTCTTTCGAAATCGCGTGGTGCGGATAAAACGCGCGTAACTCCCTCGTTACATGTCGGATTGGGTCGATTTTTACTTCATTGGAAAGGCAAGTCAATGCTCTTCGAAATCCTTCAGGAAGCGTCGCATTCCGAGGCCGTTTGGGCCTCCAAAAGTGGGGCGAGAGTAAATGGTCTGGAATTTTCCCGACGTGCCCTGTTCCCAGAAAAATGCTCATAACTCCCTCACCGGAGGTCGGATCTGGACGATTTTTACGTCGTTGGAAAGCTTACTCGAGGAGCTTTCAAAACGGATCAGGACATTTCTGATTCCGAGGCCGTCTGGTGCCCCGAAAGGACACTGGAAGCCATCGATCCTCGTTTCTCGATCTCGGTGGTCGGTCTTTCGAAATCACATGGTGCGGATAAAACGCGCGTAACTCCCTCGTTACATGTCGGATTGGGTCGATTTCTACTTCATTGGAAAGGCGAGTCAGTGCTCTTCGAAATCCTTCAGGAAGCGTCGCATTCCGAGGCCGTTTGGGCCTCCAAAAGTGGGACGAGAGTAAATGGTGTGGAATTTTCCCGACGTGCCCTGTTCCCAGAAAAATGCTCATAACTCCCTCATCGGAGGTCGGATCTGGACGATTTTTACGTCGTTGGAAAGCTTACTCGAGCAGCTTTCAAAACGGATCAGGACATTTTAGATTCTGAGGCCGTTTGGTGCCCCGAAAGGACACCGGAAGCCTTCGATCCTCGTTTCTCGATCTCGGTGGTCGGTCTTTCGAAATCGCGTGGTGCGGATAAAACGCGCGTAACTCCCTCGTTACATGTCGGATTGGGTCGATTTTTACTTCATTGGAAAGGAAAGTCAGTGTGCTTCGAAATCCTTCTGAAAGCGTCGCATTCCGAGGCTGTTTGGGCCTCTGAAAGTGGGGCGAGAGTAAATGGTACGGAATTTTCCCGACGTGCCTTGTTCCCAGAAAAACGCTCATAACTCCCTCACCGGAGGTCGGATCTGGACGATTTTTACGTCGTTGGAAAGCTTACTCGAGGAGCTTTCAAAACGGATGAGGACATTTCTGATTCTGAGGCCGTCTGGTGCCCCGAAAGGACACCGGAATCCTTCGATCCTCGTTTCTCGATCTCGGTGGTCGGTCTTTCGAAATCGCGTGGTGTGGATAAAACGCGCGTAACTCCCTCGTTACATGTCGGATTGGGTCGATTTTTACTTCATTGGAAAGGCAAGTCAATGCTCTTCGAAATCCTTCAGGAAGCGTCGCATTCCGAGGCCGTTTGGGCCTCCAAAAGTGGGGCGAGAGTAAATGGTCCGGAATTTTCCCGACGTGCCCTGTTCCCAGAAAAACGCTCATAACTCCCTCACCGGAGGTCAGATCTGGACGATTTTTACGTCGTTGGAAAGCTTACTCGAGGAGCTTTCAAAACGGATCAGGACATTTCTGATTCCGAGGCCGTCTGGTGCCCCGAAAGGACACTGGAAACCATCAATCCTCGTTTCTCGATCTCGGTGGTCGGTCTTTCGAAATCACATGGTGCGGATAAAACGCGCGTAACTCCCTCGTTACATGTCGGATTGGGTCGATTTCTACTTCATTGGAAAGGCGAGTCAGTGCTCTTCGAAATCCTTCAGGAAGCGTCGCATTCCGAGGCCGTTTGGGCCTCCAAAAGTGGGGCGAGAGTAAATGGTACGGAATTTTCTTGACGTGCCCTGTTCCCAGAAAAATGCTCATAACTCCCTCAACCGGAGGTCGGATCTGGACGATTTTTACGTCGTTGGAAAGCTTACTCGAGGAGCTTTCAAAACGGATCAGGACATTTCTGATTCTGAGGCTGTCTGGTGCCCCAAAAGGACACCGGAATCCTTCGATCCTCGTTTCTCGATCTCGGTGGTCGGTCTTTCGAAATCGCGTGGTGCGGATAAAACGCGCGTAACTCCCTCGTTACATGTCGGATTGGGTCGATTTTTACTTCATTGGAAAGGCAAGTCAATGCTCTTCGAAATCCTTCAGGAAGCGTCGCATTCCGAGGCCGTTTGGGCCTCCAAAAGTGGGGCGAGAGTAAATGGTCTGGAATTTTCCCGACGTGCCCTGTTCCCAGAAAAATGCTCATAACTCCCTCACCGGAGGTCGGATCTGGACGATTTTTACGTCGTTGGAAAGCTTACTCGAGGAGCTTTCAAAACGGATCAGGACATTTCTGATTCCGAGGCCGTCTGGTGCCCCGAAAGGACACTGGAAGCCATCGATCCTCGTTTCTCGATCTCGGTGGTCGGTCTTTCGAAATCACATGGTGCGGATAAAACGCGCGTAACTCCCTCGTTACATGTCGGATTGGGTCGATTTCTACTTCATTGGAAAGGCGAGTCAGTGCTCTTCGAAATCCTTCAGGAAGCGTCGCATTCCGAGGCCGTTTGGGCCTCCAAAAGTGGGACGAGAGTAAATGGTGTGGAATTTTCCCGACGTGCCCTGTTCCCAGAAAAATGCTCATAACTCCCTCATCGGAGGTCGGATCTGGACGATTTTTACGTCGTTGGAAAGCTTACTCGAGCAGCTTTCAAAACGGATCAGGACATTTTAGATTCTGAGGCCGTTTGGTGCCCCGAAAGGACACCGGAAGCCTTCGATCCTCGTTTCTCGATCTCGGTGGTCGGTCTTTCGAAATCGCGTGGTGCGGATAAAACGCGCGTAACTCCCTCGTTACATGTCGGATTGGGTCGATTTTTACTTCATTGGAAAGGAAAGTCAGTGTTCTTCGAAATCCTTCTGAAAGCGTCGCATTCCGAGGCTGTTTGGGCCTCTGAAAGTGGGGCGAGAGTAAATGGTACGGAATTTTCCCGACGTGCCTTGTTCCCAGAAAAACGCTCATAACTCCCTCACCGGAGGTCGGATCTGGACGATTTTTACGTCGTTGGAAAGCTTACTCGAGGAGCTTTCAAAACGGATGAGGACATTTCTGATTCTGAGGCCGTCTGGTGCCCCGAAAGGACACCGGAATCCTTCGATCCTCGTTTCTCGATCTCGGTGGTCGGTCTTTCGAAATCGCGTGGTGCGGATAAAACGCGCGTAACTCCCTCGTTACATGTCGGATTGGGTCGATTTTTACTTCATTGGAAAGACGAGTCAGTGCTCTTCGAAATCCTTCAGGAAGCGTCGCATTCCGAGGCCGTTTGGGCCTCCAAAAGTGGGGCGAGAGTAAATGGTACAGAATTTTCTTGACGTGCCCTGTTCCCAGAAAAACGCTCATAACTCCCTCACCGGAGGTCGGATCTGGACGATTTTTACGTCGTTGGAAAGCTTACTCGAGGAGCTTTCAAAACGGATCAGGACATTTCTGATTCTGAGGCCGTCTGGTGCCCCGAAAGGACACCGGAAACCTTCGATCCTCGTTTCTCGATCTCGGTGGTCGGTCTTTCGAAATCGCGTGGTGCGGATAAAACGCGCGTAACTCCCTCGTTACATGTCGGATTGGGTCGATTTTTACTTCATTGGAAAGGTGAGTCAGTGCTCTTCGAAATCCTTCAGGAAGCGTCGCATTCCGAGGCCGTTTGGGCCTCCAAAAGTGGGGCGAGAGTAAATGGTACGGAATTTTCTTGACGTGCCCTGTTCCCAGAAAAACGCTCATAACTCCCTCACCGGAGGTCGGATCTGGACGATTTTTACGTCGTTGGAAAGCTTACTCGAGGAGCTTTCAAAACGGATTAGGAAATTTTAGATTCCGAGGCCGTCTGGTGCCCCGAAAGGACACCGGAAGCCTTCGATCCTCGTTTCTCGATCTCGGTGGTCGGTCTTTCGAAATCGCGTGGTGCGGATAAAACGCGCGTAACTCCCTCGTTACATGTCGGATTGGGTCGATTTTTACTTCATTGGAAAGGCAAGTCAGTGTTCTTCGAAATCCTTCTGAAAGCGTCGCATTCCGAGGCTGTTTGGGCCTCTAAAAGTGGGGCGAGAGTAAATGGTACGGAATTTTCACGACGTGCCCTGTTCCCAGAAAAACGCTCATAACTCCCTCACCGGAGGTCGGATCTGGACGATTTTTACGTCGTTGGAAAGCTTACTCGAGGAGCTTTCAAAACGGATGAGGAAATTTCAGATTCCGAGGCTGTCTGGTGCCCCGAAAGGACACCGGAAGCCTTCGATCCTCGTTTCTCGATCTCGGTGGTCGGTCTTTCGAAATCGCGTGGTGCGGATAAAACGCGCGTAACTCCCTCGTTACATGTCGGATTGGGTCGATTTTTACTTCATTGGAAAGGCAAGTCAGTGTTCTTCGAAATCCTTCTGAAAGCGTCGCATTCCGAGGCTGTTTGGGCCTCTAAAAGTGGGGCGAGAGTAAATGGTACGGAATTTTCCCGACGTGCCCTGTTCCCAGAAAAACGCTCATAACTCCCTCACCGGAGGTCGGATCTGGACGATTTTTACGTCGTTGGAAAGCTTACTCGAGGAGCTTTCAAAACGGATCAGGACATTTCTGATTCTGAGGCCGTCTGGTGCCCCGAAAGGACACCGGAATCCTTCGATCCTCGTTTCTCGATCTCGGTGGTCGGTCTTTCGAAATCGCGTGGTGCGGATAAAACGCGCGTAACTCCCTCGTTACATGTCGGATTGGGTCGATTTTTACTTCATTGGAAAGGCAAGTCAGTGTTCTTCGAAATCCTTCTGAAAGCGTCGCATTTCGAGGCTGTTTGGGCCTCTGAAAGTGGGGCGAGAGTAAATGGTACGGAATTTTCCCGACGTGCCCTGTTCCCAGAAAAATGCTCATAACTCCCTCACCGGAGGTCGGATCTGGACGATTTTTACGTCGTTGGAAAGCTTACTCGAGGAGCTTTCAAAACGGATCAGGACATTTCTGATTCCGAGGCCGTCTGGTTCCCCGAAAGGACACTGGAAACCATCGATCCTCGTTTCTCGATCTCGGTGGTCGGGCTTTCGAAATCACATGGTGCGGATAAAACGCGCGTAACTCCCTCGTTACATGTCGGATTGGGTCGATTTTTACTTCATTGGAAAGGCGAGTCAGTGCTCTTCGAAATCCTTCAGGAAGCGTCGCATTCCGAGGCCGTTTGGGCCTCCAAAAGTGGGGCGAGAGTAAATGGTACGGAATTTTCTTGACGTGCCCTGTTCCCAGAAAAACGCTCATAACTCCCTCACCGGAGGTCGGATCTGGACGATTTTTACGTCGTTGGAAAGCTTACTCGAGGAGCTTTCAAAACGGATCAGGACATTTCTGATTCGGAGGCCGTATGGTGCCCCGAAAGGACACCGGAATCCTTCGATCCTCGTTTCTCGATCTCGGTGGTCGGTCTTTCGAAATCGCGTGGTGCGGATAAAACGCGCGTAACTCCCTCGTTACATGTCGGATTGGGTCGATTTTTACTTCATTGGAAAGGCGAGTCAGTGCTCTTCGAAATCCTTCAGGAAGCGTCGCATTCCGAGGCCGTTTGGGCCTCCAAAAGTGGGGCGAGAGTAAATGGTATGGAATTTTCTTGACATGCCCTGTTCCCAGAAAAACGCTCATAACTCCCTCAGCGGAGGTCGGATCTGGACGATTTTTACGTCGTTGGAAAGCTTACTCGAGGAGCTTTCAAAACGGATCAGGAAATTTCAGATTCCGAGGCTGTCTGGTGCCCCGAAAGGACACCGGAAGCCTTCGATCCTCGTTTCTCGATCTCGGTGGTCGGTCTTTCGAAATCGCGTGGTGCGGATAAAACGCGCGTAACTCCCTCGTTACATGTCGGATTGGGTCGATTTTTACTTCATTGGAAAGGCAAGTCAGTGTTCTTCGAAATCCTTCTGAAAGCGTCGCATTCCGAGGCTGTTTGGGCCTCTAAAAGTGGGGCGAGAGTAAATGGTACGGAATTTTCCCGACGTGCCCTGTTCCCAGAAAAACGCTCATAACTCCCTCACCGGAGGTCGGATCTGGACGATTTTTACGTCGTTGGAAAGCTTACTCGAGGAGCTTTCAAAACGGATGAGGACATTTCTGATTCTGAGGCCGTATGGTGCCCCGAAAGGACATCGGAATCCTTCGATCCTCGTTTCTCGATCTCGGTGGTCGGTCTTTCGAAATCGCGTGGTGTGGATAAAACGCGCGTAACTCCCTCGTTACATGTCGGATTGGGTCGATTTTTACTTCATTGGAAAGGCAAGTCAATGCTCTTCGAAATCCTTCAGGAAGCGTCGCATTCCGAGGCCGTTTGGGCCTCCAAAAGTGGGGCGAGAGTAAATGGTCCGGAATTTTCCCGACGTGCCCTGTTCCCAGAAAAACGCTCATAACTCCCTCACCGGAGGTCAGATCTGGACGATTTTTACGTCGTTGGAAAGCTTACTCGAGGAGCTTTCAAAACGGATCAGGACATTTCTGATTCCGAGGCCGTCTGGTGCCCCGAAAGGACACTGGAAACCATCAATCCTCGTTTCTCGATCTCGGTGGTCGGTCTTTCGAAATCACATGGTGCGGATAAAACGCGCGTAACTCCCTCGTTACATGTCGGATTGGGTCGATTTCTACTTCATTGGAAAGGCGAGTCAGTGCTCTTCGAAATCCTTCAGGAAGCGTCGCATTCCGAGGCCGTTTGGGCCTCCAAAAGTGGGGCGAGAGTAAATGGTACGGAATTTTCTTGACGTGCCCTGTTCCCAGAAAAATGCTCATAACTCCCTCAACCGGAGGTCGGATCTGGACGATTTTTACGTCGTTGGAAAGCTTACTCGAGGAGCTTTCAAAACGGATGAGGACATTTCTGATTCTGAGGCTGTCTGGTGCCCCAAAAGGACACCGGAATCCTTCGATCCTCGTTTCTCGATCTCGGTGGTCGGTCTTTCGAAATCGCGTGGTGCGGATAAAACGCGCGTAACTCCCTCGTTACATGTCGGATTGGGTCGATTTTTACTTCATTGGAAAGGAAAGTCAGTGTTCTTCGAAATCCTTCAGGAAGCGTCGCATTCCGAGGCTGTTTGGGCCTCCAAAAGTGGGGCGAGAGTAAATGGTCTGGAATTTTCCCGACGTGCCCTGTTCCCAGAAAAATGCTCATAACTCCCTCACCGGAGGTCGGATCTGGACGATTTTTACGTCGTTGGAAAGCTTACTCGAGGAGCTTTCAAAACGGATCAGGACATTTCTGATTCCGAGGCCGTCTGGTGCCCCGAAAGGACACTGGAAGCCATCGATCCTCGTTTCTCGATCTCGGTGGTCGGTCTTTCGAAATCACATGGTGCGGATAAAACGCGCGTAACTCCCTCGTTACATGTCGGATTGGGTCGATTTCTACTTCATTGGAAAGGCGAGTCAGTGCTCTTCGAAATCCTTCAGGAAGCGTCGCATTCCGAGGCCGTTTGGGCCTCCAAAAGTGGGACGAGAGTAAATGGTGTGGAATTTTCACGACGTGCCCTGTTCCCAGAAAAATGCTCATAACTCCCTCATCGGAGGTCGGATCTGGACGATTTTTACGTCGTTGGAAAGCTTACTCGAGCAGCTTTCAAAACGGATCAGGACATTTTAGATTCTGAGGCCGTTTGGTGCCCCGAAAGGACACCGGAAGCCTTCGATCCTCGTTTCTCGATCTCGGTGGTCGGTCTTTCGAAATCGCGTGGTGCGGATAAAACGCGCGTAACTCCCTCGTTACATGTCGGATTGGGTCGATTTTTACTTCATTGGAAAGGAAAGTCAGTGTTCTTCGAAATCCTTCTGAAAGCGTCGCATTCCGAGGCTGTTTGGGCCTCTGAAAGTGGGGCGAGAGTAAATGGTACGGAATTTTCCCGACGTGCCTTGTTCCCAGAAAAACGCTCATAACTCCCTCACCGGAGGTCGGATCTGGACGATTTTTACGTCGTTGGAAAGCTTACTCGAGGAGCTTTCAAAACGGATGAGGACATTTCTGATTCTGAGGCCGTCTGGTGCCCCGAAAGGACACCGGAATCCTTCGATCCTCGTTTCTCGATCTCGGTGGTCGGTCTTTCGAAATCGCGTGGTGCGGATAAAACGCGCGTAACTCCCTCGTTACATGTCGGATTGGGTCGATTTTTACTTCATTGGAAAGACGAGTCAGTGCTCTTCGAAATCCTTCAGGAAGCGTCGCATTCCGAGGCCGTTTGGGCCTCCAAAAGTGGGGCGAGAGTAAATGGTACAGAATTTTCTTGACGTGCCCTGTTCCCAGAAAAACGCTCATAACTCCCTCACCGGAGGTCGGATCTGGACGATTTTTACGTCGTTGGAAAGCTTACTCGAGGAGCTTTCAAAACGGATCAGGACATTTCTGATTCTGAGGCCGTCTGGTGCCCCGAAAGGACACCGGAAACCTTCGATCCTCGTTTCTCGATCTCGGTGGTCGGTCTTTCGAAATCGCGTGGTGCGGATAAAACGCGCGTAACTCCCTCGTTACATGTCGGATTGGGTCGATTTTTACTTCATTGGAAAGGTGAGTCAGTGCTCTTCGAAATCCTTCAGGAAGCGTCGCATTCCGAGGCCGTTTGGGCCTCCAAAAGTGGGGCGAGAGTAAATGGTACGGAATTTTCTTGACGTGCCCTGTTCCCAGAAAAACGCTCATAACTCCCTCACCGGAGGTCGGATCTGGACGATTTTTACGTCGTTGGAAAGCTTACTCGAGGAGCTTTCAAAACGGATTAGGAAATTTTAGATTCTGAGGCCGTCTGGTGCCCCGAAAGGACACCGGAAGCCTTCGATCCTCGTTTCTCGATCTCGGTGGTCGGTCTTTCGAAATCGCGTGGTGCGGATAAAACGCGCGTAACTCCCTCGTTACATGTCGGATTGGGTCGATTTTTACTTCATTGGAAAGGCAAGTCAGTGTTCTTCGAAATCCTTCTGAAAGCGTCGCATTCCGAGGCTGTTTGGGCCTCTAAAAGTGGGGCGAGAGTAAATGGTACGGAATTTTCACGACGTGCCCTGTTCCCAGAAAAACGCTCATAACTCCCTCACCGGAGGTCGGATCTGGACGATTTTTACGTCGTTGGAAAGCTTACTCGAGGAGCTTTCAAAACGGATGAGGACATTTCTGATTCTGAGGCCGTCTGGTGCCCCGAAAGGACACCGGAATCCTTCGATCCTCGTTTCTCGATCTCGGTGGTCGGTCTTTCGAAATCGCGTGGTGCGGATAAAACGCGCGTAACTCCCTCGTTACATGTCGGATTGGGTCGATTTTTACTTCATTGGAAAGACGAGTCAGTGCTCTTCGAAATCCTTCAGGAAGCGTCGCATTCCGAGGCCGTTTGGGCCTCCAAAAGTGGGGCGAGAGTAAATGGTACGGAATTTTCTTGACGTGCCCTGTTCCCAGAAAAACGCTCATAACTCCCTCACCGGAGGTCGGATCTGGACGATTTTTACGTCGTTGGAAAGCTTACTCGAGGAGCTTTCAAAACGGATCAGGACATTTCTGATTCCGAGGCCGTCTGGTGCCCCGAAAGGACACTGGAAGCCATCGATCCTCGTTTCTCGATCTCGGTGGTCGGTCTTTCGAAATCGCATGGTGCGGATAAAACGCGCGTAACTCCCTCGTTACATGTCGGATTGGGTCGATTTCTACTTCATTGGAAAGGCGAGTCAGTGCTCTTCGAAATCCTTCAGGAAGCGTCGCATTCCAAGGCCGTTTGGGCCTCTAAAAGTGGGACGAGAGTAAATGGTGTGGAATTTTCCCGACGTGCCCTGTTCCCAGAAAAATGCTCATAACTCCCTCACCGGAGGTCGGATCTGGACGATTTTTACGTCGTTGGAAAGCTTACTCGAGGAGCTTTCAAAACGGATCAGGACATTTCTGATTCTGAGGCCGTCTGGTGCCCCGAAAGGACACCGGAATCCTTCGATCCTCGTTTCTCGATCTCGGTGGTCGGTCTTTCGAAATCGCGTGGTGCGGATAAAACGCGCGTAACTCCCTCGTTACATGTCGGATTGGGTCGATTTTTACTTCATTGGAAAGGCGAGTCAGTGCTCTTCGAAATCCTTCAGGAAGCGTCGCATTCCGAGGCCGTTTGGGCCTCCAAAAGTGGGGCGAGAGTAAATGGTACGGAATTTTCTTGACGTGCCCTGTTCCCAGAAAAACGCTCATAACTCCCTCACCGGAGGTCGGATCTGGACGATTTTTACGTCGTTGGAAAGCTTACTCGAGGAGCTTTCAAAACGGATCAGGAAATTTCAGATTCCGAGGCTGTCTGGTGCCCCGAAAGGACACCGGAAGCCTTCGATCCTCGTTTCTCGATCTCGGTGGTCGGTCTTTCGAAATCGCGTGGTGCGGATAAAACGCGCGTAACTCCCTCGTTACATGTCGGATTGGGTCGATTTTTACTTCATTGGAAAGGCAAGTCAGTGTTCTTCGAAATCCTTCTGAAAGCGTCGCATTCCGAGGCTGTTTGGGCCTCTAAAAGTGGGGCGAGAGTAAATGGTACGGAATTTTCCCGACGTGCCCTGTTCCCAGAAAAACGCTCATAACTCCCTCACCGGAGGTCGGATCTGGACGATTTTTACGTCGTTGGAAAGCTTACTCGAGGAGCTTTCAAAACGGATGAGGACATTTCTGATTCTGAGGCCGTCTGGTGCCCCGAAAGGACATCGGAATCCTTTGATCCTCGTTTCTCGATCTCGGTGGTCGGTCTTTCGAAATCGCTTGGTGCGGATAAAACGCGCGTAACTCCCTCGTTACATGTCGGATTGGGTCGATTTTTACTTCATTGGAAAGGAAAGTCAGTGTTCTTCGAAATCCTTCTGAAAGCGTCGCATTCCGAGGCTGTTTGGGCCTCTGAAAGTGGGGCGAGAGTAAATGGTACGGAATTTTCCCGACGTGCCGTGTTCCCAGAAAAACGCTCATAACTCCCTCACCGGAGGTCGGATCTGGACGATTTTTACGTCGTTGGAAAGCTTACTCGAGGAGCTTTCAAAACGGATGAGGACATTTCTGATTCTGAGGCCGTCTGGTGCCCCGAAACGACACCGGAAGCCTTCGATCCTCGTTTCTCGATCTCGGTGGTCGGTCTTTCGAAATCGCGTGGTGCGGATAAAACGCGCGTAACTCCCTCGTTACATGTCGGATTGGGTCGATTTTTACTTCATTGGAAAGGCAAGTCAGTGTTCTTCGAAATCCTTCTGAAAGCGTCGCATTTCGAGGCTGTTTGGGCCTCTGAAAGTGGGGCGAGAGTAAATGGTACAGAATTTTCCCGACGTGCCCTGTTCCCAGAAAAATGCTCATAACTCCCTCACCGGAG
Source organism: Magnolia kwangsiensis (assembly GCA_037074715.1). Taxonomy (NCBI): domain Eukaryota; kingdom Viridiplantae; phylum Streptophyta; class Magnoliopsida; order Magnoliales; family Magnoliaceae; genus Magnolia; species Magnolia kwangsiensis. The sequence goes on from CM073583.1 coordinate 1,459,437, forward strand.
GTCGGATCTGGACGATTTTTACGTCGTTGGAAAGCTTACTCGAGGAGCTTTCAAAACGGATCAGGACATTTCTGATTCGGAGGCCGTATGGTGCCCCGAAAGGACACCGGAATCCTTCGATCCTCGTTTCTCGATCTCGGTGGTCGGTCTTTCGAAATCGCGTGGTGCGGATAAAACGCGCGTAACTCCCTCGTTACATGTCGGATTGGGTCGATTTTTACTTCATTGGAAAGGCGAGTCAGTGCTCTTCGAAATCCTTCAGGAAGCGTCGCATTCCGAGGCCGTTTGGGCCTCCAAAAGTGGGGCGAGAGTAAATGGTATGGAATTTTCTTGACATGCCCTGTTCCCAGAAAAACGCTCATAACTCCCTCAGCGGAGGTCGGATCTGGACGATTTTTACGTCGTTGGAAAGCTTACTCGAGGAGCTTTCAAAACGGATCAGGAAATTTCAGATTCCGAGGCTGTCTGGTGCCCCGAAAGGACACCGGAAGCCTTCGATCCTCGTTTCTCGATCTCGGTGGTCGGTCTTTCGAAATCGCGTGGTGCGGATAAAACGCGCGTAACTCCCTCGTTACATGTCGGATTGGGTCGATTTTTACTTCATTGGAAAGGCAAGTCAGTGTTCTTCGAAATCCTTCTGAAAGCGTCGCATTCCGAGGCTGTTTGGGCCTCTAAAAGTGGGGCGAGAGTAAATGGTACGGAATTTTCCCGACGTGCCCTGTTCCCAGAAAAACGCTCATAACTCCCTCACCGGAGGTCGGATCTGGACGATTTTTACGTCGTTGGAAAGCTTACTCGAGGAGCTTTCAAAACGGATGAGGACATTTCTGATTCTGAGGCCGTATGGTGCCCCGAAAGGACATCGGAATCCTTCGATCCTCGTTTCTCGATCTCGGTGGTCGGTCTTTCGAAATCGCGTGGTGTGGATAAAACGCGCGTAACTCCCTCGTTACATGTCGGATTGGGTCGATTTTTACTTCATTGGAAAGGCAAGTCAATGCTCTTCGAAATCCTTCAGGAAGCGTCGCATTCCGAGGCCGTTTGGGCCTCCAAAAGTGGGGCGAGAGTAAATGGTCCGGAATTTTCCCGACGTGCCCTGTTCCCAGAAAAACGCTCATAACTCCCTCACCGGAGGTCAGATCTGGACGATTTTTACGTCGTTGGAAAGCTTACTCGAGGAGCTTTCAAAACGGATCAGGACATTTCTGATTCCGAGGCCGTCTGGTGCCCCGAAAGGACACTGGAAACCATCAATCCTCGTTTCTCGATCTCGGTGGTCGGTCTTTCGAAATCACATGGTGCGGATAAAACGCGCGTAACTCCCTCGTTACATGTCGGATTGGGTCGATTTCTACTTCATTGGAAAGGCGAGTCAGTGCTCTTCGAAATCCTTCAGGAAGCGTCGCATTCCGAGGCCGTTTGGGCCTCCAAAAGTGGGGCGAGAGTAAATGGTACGGAATTTTCTTGACGTGCCCTGTTCCCAGAAAAATGCTCATAACTCCCTCAACCGGAGGTCGGATCTGGACGATTTTTACGTCGTTGGAAAGCTTACTCGAGGAGCTTTCAAAACGGATCAGGACATTTCTGATTCTGAGGCTGTCTGGTGCCCCAAAAGGACACCGGAATCCTTCGATCCTCGTTTCTCGATCTCGGTGGTCGGTCTTTCGAAATCGCGTGGTGCGGATAAAACGCGCGTAACTCCCTCGTTACATGTCGGATTGGGTCGATTTTTACTTCATTGGAAAGGCAAGTCAATGCTCTTCGAAATCCTTCAGGAAGCGTCGCATTCCGAGGCCGTTTGGGCCTCCAAAAGTGGGGCGAGAGTAAATGGTCTGGAATTTTCCCGACGTGCCCTGTTCCCAGAAAAATGCTCATAACTCCCTCACCGGAGGTCGGATCTGGACGATTTTTACGTCGTTGGAAAGCTTACTCGAGGAGCTTTCAAAACGGATCAGGACATTTCTGATTCCGAGGCCGTCTGGTGCCCCGAAAGGACACTGGAAGCCATCGATCCTCGTTTCTCGATCTCGGTGGTCGGTCTTTCGAAATCACATGGTGCGGATAAAACGCGCGTAACTCCCTCGTTACATGTCGGATTGGGTCGATTTCTACTTCATTGGAAAGGCGAGTCAGTGCTCTTCGAAATCCTTCAGGAAGCGTCGCATTCCGAGGCCGTTTGGGCCTCCAAAAGTGGGACGAGAGTAAATGGTGTGGAATTTTCCCGACGTGCCCTGTTCCCAGAAAAATGCTCATAACTCCCTCATCGGAGGTCGGATCTGGACGATTTTTACGTCGTTGGAAAGCTTACTCGAGCAGCTTTCAAAACGGATCAGGACATTTTAGATTCTGAGGCCGTTTGGTGCCCCGAAAGGACACCGGAAGCCTTCGATCCTCGTTTCTCGATCTCGGTGGTCGGTCTTTCGAAATCGCGTGGTGCGGATAAAACGCGCGTAACTCCCTCGTTACATGTCGGATTGGGTCGATTTTTACTTCATTGGAAAGGAAAGTCAGTGTTCTTCGAAATCCTTCTGAAAGCGTCGCATTCCGAGGCTGTTTGGGCCTCTGAAAGTGGGGCGAGAGTAAATGGTACGGAATTTTCCCGACGTGCCTTGTTCCCAGAAAAACGCTCATAACTCCCTCACCGGAGGTCGGATCTGGACGATTTTTACGTCGTTGGAAAGCTTACTCGAGGAGCTTTCAAAACGGATCAGGACATTTCTGATTCTGAGGCCGTCTGGTGCCCCGAAAGGACACCGGAATCCTTCGATCCTCGTTTCTCGATCTCGGTGGTCGGTCTTTCGAAATCGCGTGGTGCGGATAAAACGCGCGTAACTCCCTCGTTACATGTCGGATTGGGTCGATTTTTACTTCATTGGAAAGACGAGTCAGTGCTCTTCGAAATCCTTCAGGAAGCGTCGCATTCCGAGGCCGTTTGGGCCTCCAAAAGTGGGGCGAGAGTAAATGGTACAGAATTTTCTTGACGTGCCCTGTTCCCAGAAAAACGCTCATAACTCCCTCACCGGAGGTCGGATCTGGACGATTTTTACGTCGTTGGAAAGCTTACTCGAGGAGCTTTCAAAACGGATCAGGACATTTCTGATTCTGAGGCCGTCTGGTGCCCCGAAAGGACACCGGAAACCTTCGATCCTCGTTTCTCGATCTCGGTGGTCGGTCTTTCGAAATCGCGTGGTGCGGATAAAACGCGCGTAACTCCCTCGTTACATGTCGGATTGGGTCGATTTTTACTTCATTGGAAAGGTGAGTCAGTGCTCTTCGAAATCCTTCAGGAAGCGTCGCATTCCGAGGCCGTTTGGGCCTCCAAAAGTGGGGCGAGAGTAAATGGTACGGAATTTTCTTGACGTGCCCTGTTCCCAGAAAAACGCTCATAACTCCCTCACCGGAGGTCGGATCTGGACGATTTTTACGTCGTTGGAAAGCTTACTCGAGGAGCTTTCAAAACGGATTAGGAAATTTTAGATTCCGAGGCCGTCTGGTGCCCCGAAAGGACACCGGAAGCCTTCGATCCTCGTTTCTCGATCTCGGTGGTCGGTCTTTCGAAATCGCGTGGTGCGGATAAAACGCGCGTAACTCCCTCGTTACATGTCGGATTGGGTCGATTTTTACTTCATTGGAAAGGCAAGTCAGTGTTCTTCGAAATCCTTCTGAAAGCGTCGCATTCCGAGGCTGTTTGGGCCTCTAAAAGTGGGGCGAGAGTAAATGGTACGGAATTTTCACGACGTGCCCTGTTCCCAGAAAAACGCTCATAACTCCCTCACCGGAGGTCGGATCTGGACGATTTTTACGTCGTTGGAAAGCTTACTCGAGGAGCTTTCAAAACGGATGAGGACATTTCTGATTCTGAGGCCGTCTGGTGCCCCGAAAGGACACCGGAATCCTTCGATCCTCGTTTCTCGATCTCGGTGGTCGGTCTTTCGAAATCGCGTGGTGCGGATAAAACGCGCGTAACTCCCTCGTTACATGTCGGATTGGGTCGATTTTTACTTCATTGGAAAGACGAGTCAGTGCTCTTCGAAATCCTTCAGGAAGCGTCGCATTCCGAGGCCGTTTGGGCCTCCAAAAGTGGGGCGAGAGTAAATGGTACGGAATTTTCTTGACGTGCCCTGTTCCCAGAAAAACGCTCATAACTCCCTCACCGGAGGTCGGATCTGGACGATTTTTACGTCGTTGGAAAGCTTACTCGAGGAGCTTTCAAAACGGATCAGGACATTTCTGATTCCGAGGCCGTCTGGTGCCCCGAAAGGACACTGGAAGCCATCGATCCTCGTTTCTCGATCTCGGTGGTCGGTCTTTCGAAATCGCATGGTGCGGATAAAACGCGCGTAACTCCCTCGTTACATGTCGGATTGGGTCGATTTCTACTTCATTGGAAAGGCGAGTCAGTGCTCTTCGAAATCCTTCAGGAAGCGTCGCATTCCAAGGCCGTTTGGGCCTCTAAAAGTGGGACGAGAGTAAATGGTGTGGAATTTTCCCGACGTGCCCTGTTCCCAGAAAAATGCTCATAACTCCCTCACCGGAGGTCGGATCTGGACGATTTTTACGTCGTTGGAAAGCTTACTCGAGGAGCTTTCAAAACGGATCAGGACATTTCTGATTCTGAGGCCGTCTGGTGCCCCGAAAGGACACCGGAATCCTTCGATCCTCGTTTCTCGATCTCGGTGGTCGGTCTTTCGAAATCGCGTGGTGCGGATAAAACGCGCGTAACTCCCTCGTTACATGTCGGATTGGGTCGATTTTTACTTCATTGGAAAGGCGAGTCAGTGCTCTTCGAAATCCTTCAGGAAGCGTCGCATTCCGAGGCCGTTTGGGCCTCCAAAAGTGGGGCGAGAGTAAATGGTACGGAATTTTCTTGACGTGCCCTGTTCCCAGAAAAACGCTCATAACTCCCTCACCGGAGGTCGGATCTGGACGATTTTTACGTCGTTGGAAAGCTTACTCGAGGAGCTTTCAAAACGGATCAGGAAATTTCAGATTCCGAGGCTGTCTGGTGCCCCGAAAGGACACCGGAAGCCTTCGATCCTCGTTTCTCGATCTCGGTGGTCGGTCTTTCGAAATCGCGTGGTGCGGATAAAACGCGCGTAACTCCCTCGTTACATGTCGGATTGGGTCGATTTTTACTTCATTGGAAAGGCAAGTCAGTGTTCTTCGAAATCCTTCTGAAAGCGTCGCATTCCGAGGCTGTTTGGGCCTCTAAAAGTGGGGCGAGAGTAAATGGTACGGAATTTTCCCGACGTGCCCTGTTCCCAGAAAAACGCTCATAACTCCCTCACCGGAGGTCGGATCTGGACGATTTTTACGTCGTTGGAAAGCTTACTCGAGGAGCTTTCAAAACGGATGAGGACATTTCTGATTCTGAGGCCGTCTGGTGCCCCGAAAGGACATCGGAATCCTTTGATCCTCGTTTCTCGATCTCGGTGGTCGGTCTTTCGAAATCGCTTGGTGCGGATAAAACGCGCGTAACTCCCTCGTTACATGTCGGATTGGGTCGATTTTTACTTCATTGGAAAGGAAAGTCAGTGTTCTTCGAAATCCTTCTGAAAGCGTCGCATTCCGAGGCTGTTTGGGCCTCTGAAAGTGGGGCGAGAGTAAATGGTACGGAATTTTCCCGACGTGCCGTGTTCCCAGAAAAACGCTCATAACTCCCTCACCGGAGGTCGGATCTGGACGATTTTTACGTCGTTGGAAAGCTTACTCGAGGAGCTTTCAAAACGGATGAGGACATTTCTGATTCTGAGGCCGTCTGGTGCCCCGAAACGACACCGGAAGCCTTCGATCCTCGTTTCTCGATCTCGGTGGTCGGTCTTTCGAAATCGCGTGGTGCGGATAAAACGCGCGTAACTCCCTCGTTACATGTCGGATTGGGTCGATTTTTACTTCATTGGAAAGGCAAGTCAGTGTTCTTCGAAATCCTTCTGAAAGCGTCGCATTTCGAGGCTGTTTGGGCCTCTGAAAGTGGGGCGAGAGTAAATGGTACAGAATTTTCCCGACGTGCCCTGTTCCCAGAAAAATGCTCATAACTCCCTCACCGGAGGTCGGATCTGGACGATTTTTACGTCGTTGGAAAGCTTACTCGAGGAGCTTTCAAAACGGATCAGGACATTTCTGATTCTGAGGCCGTATGGTGCCCCGAAAGGACACCGGAATCCTTCGATCCTCGTTTCTCGATCTCGGTGGTCGGTCTTTCGAAATCGCGTGGTGCGGATAAAACGCGCGTAACTCCCTCGTTACATGTCGGATTGGGTCGATTTTTACTTCATTGGAAAGGCGAGTCAGTGCTCTTCGAAATCCTTCAGGAAGCGTCGCATTCCGAGGCCGTTTGGGCCTCCAAAAGTGGGGCGAGAGTAAATGGTATGGAATTTTCTTGACATGCCCTGTTCCCAGAAAAACGCTCATAACTCCCTCACCGGAGGTCGGATCTGGACGATTTTTACGTCGTTGGAAAGCTTACTCGAGGAGCTTTCAAAACGGATCAGGAAATTTCAGATTCCGAGGCTGTCTGGTGCCCCGAAAGGACACCGGAAGCCTTCGATCCTCGTTTCTCGATCTCGGTGGTCGGTCTTTCGAAATCGCGTGGTGCGGATAAAACGCGCGTAACTCCCTCGTTACATGTCGGATTGGGTCGATTTTTACTTCATTGGAAAGGCAAGTCAGTGTTCTTCGAAATCCTTCTGAAAGCGTCGCATTCCGAGGCTGTTTGGGCCTCTAAAAGTGGGGCGAGAGTAAATGGTACGGAATTTTCCCGACGTGCCCTGTTCCCAGAAAAACGCTCATAACTCCCTCACCGGAGGTCGGATCTGGACGATTTTTACGTCGTTGGAAAGCTTACTCGAGGAGCTTTCAAAACGGATGAGGACATTTCTGATTCTGAGGCCGTATGGTGCCCCGAAAGGACATCGGAATCCTTCGATCCTCGTTTCTCGATCTCGGTGGTCGGTCTTTCGAAATCGCGTGGTGTGGATAAAACGCGCGTAACTCCCTCGTTACATGTCGGATTGGGTCGATTTTTACTTCATTGGAAAGGCAAGTCAATGCTCTTCGAAATCCTTCAGGAAGCGTCGCATTCCGAGGCCGTTTGGGCCTCCAAAAGTGGGGCGAGAGTAAATGGTCCGGAATTTTCCCGACGTGCCCTGTTCCCAGAAAAACGCTCATAACTCCCTCACCGGAGGTCAGATCTGGACGATTTTTACGTCGTTGGAAAGCTTACTCGAGGAGCTTTCAAAACGGATCAGGACATTTCTGATTCCGAGGCCGTCTGGTGCCCCGAAAGGACACTGGAAACCATCAATCCTCGTTTCTCGATCTCGGTGGTCGGTCTTTCGAAATCACATGGTGCGGATAAAACGCGCGTAACTCCCTCGTTACATGTCGGATTGGGTCGATTTCTACTTCATTGGAAAGGCGAGTCAGTGCTCTTCGAAATCCTTCAGGAAGCGTCGCATTCCGAGGCCGTTTGGGCCTCCAAAAGTGGGGCGAGAGTAAATGGTACGGAATTTTCTTGACGTGCCCTGTTCCCAGAAAAATGCTCATAACTCCCTCAACCGGAGGTCGGATCTGGACGATTTTTACGTCGTTGGAAAGCTTACTCGAGGAGCTTTCAAAACGGATCAGGACATTTCTGATTCTGAGGCTGTCTGGTGCCCCAAAAGGACACCGGAATCCTTCGATCCTCGTTTCTCGATCTCGGTGGTCGGTCTTTCGAAATCGCGTGGTGCGGATAAAACGCGCGTAACTCCCTCGTTACATGTCGGATTGGGTCGATTTTTACTTCATTGGAAAGGCAAGTCAATGCTCTTCGAAATCCTTCAGGAAGCGTCGCATTCCGAGGCCGTTTGGGCCTCCAAAAGTGGGGCGAGAGTAAATGGTCTGGAATTTTCCCGACGTGCCCTGTTCCCAGAAAAATGCTCATAACTCCCTCACCGGAGGTCGGATCTGGACGATTTTTACGTCGTTGGAAAGCTTACTCGAGGAGCTTTCAAAACGGATCAGGACATTTCTGATTCCGAGGCCGTCTGGTGCCCCGAAAGGACACTGGAAGCCATCGATCCTCGTTTCTCGATCTCGGTGGTCGGTCTTTCGAAATCACATGGTGCGGATAAAACGCGCGTAACTCCCTCGTTACATGTCGGATTGGGTCGATTTCTACTTCATTGGAAAGGCGAGTCAGTGCTCTTCGAAATCCTTCAGGAAGCGTCGCATTCCGAGGCCGTTTGGGCCTCCAAAAGTGGGACGAGAGTAAATGGTGTGGAATTTTCCCGACGTGCCCTGTTCCCAGAAAAATGCTCATAACTCCCTCATCGGAGGTCGGATCTGGACGATTTTTACGTCGTTGGAAAGCTTACTCGAGCAGCTTTCAAAACGGATCAGGACATTTTAGATTCTGAGGCCGTTTGGTGCCCCGAAAGGACACCGAAAGCCTTCGATCCTCGTTTCTCGATCTCGGTGGTCGGTCTTTCGAAATCGCGTGGTGCGGATAAAACGCGCGTAACTCCCTCGTTACATGTCGGATTGGGTCGATTTTTACTTCATTGGAAAGGAAAGTCAGTGTTCTTCGAAATCCTTCTGAAAGCGTCGCATTCCGAGGCTGTTTGGGCCTCTGAAAGTGGGGCGAGAGTAAATGGTACGGAATTTTCCCGACGTGCCTTGTTCCCAGAAAAACGCTCATAACTCCCTCACCGGAGGTCGGATCTGGACGATTTTTACGTCGTTGGAAAGCTTACTCGAGGAGCTTTCAAAACGGATGAGGACATTTCTGATTCTGAGGCCGTCTGGTGCCCCGAAAGGACACCGGAATCCTTCGATCCTCGTTTCTCGATCTCGGTGGTCGGTCTTTCGAAATCGCGTGGTGCGGATAAAACGCGCGTAACTCCCTCGTTACATGTCGGATTGGGTCGATTTTTACTTCATTGGAAAGACGAGTCAGTGCTCTTCGAAATCCTTCAGGAAGCGTCGCATTCCGAGGCCGTTTGGGCCTCCAAAAGTGGGGCGAGAGTAAATGGTACGGAATTTTCTTGACGTGCCCTGTTCCCAGAAAAACGCTCATAACTCCCTCACCGGAGGTCGGATCTGGACGATTTTTACGTCGTTGGAAAGCTTACTCGAGGAGCTTTCAAAACGGATGAGGACATTTCTGATTCTGAGGCCGTCTGGTGCCCCGAAAGGACACCGGAAACCTTCGATCCTCGTTTCTCGATCTCGGTGGTCGGTCTTTCGAAATCGCGTGGTGCGGATAAAACGCGCGTAACTCCCTCGTTACATGTCGGATTGGGTCGATTTTTACTTCATTGGAAAGGTGAGTCAGTGCTCTTCGAAATCCTTCAGGAAGCGTCGCATTCCGAGGCCGTTTGGGCCTCCAAAAGTGGGGCGAGAGTAAATGGTACGGAATTTTCTTGACGTGCCCTGTTCCCAGAAAAACGCTCATAACTCCCTCACCGGAGGTCGGATCTGGACGATTTTTACGTCGTTGGAAAGCTTACTCGAGGAGCTTTCAAAACGGATCAGGAAATTTTAGATTCCGAGGCCGTATGGTGCCCCGAAAGGACACCGGAAGCCTTCGATCCTCGTTTCTCGATCTCGGTGGTCGGTCTTTCGAAATCGCGTGGTGCGGATAAAACGCGCGTAACTCCCTCGTTACATGTCGGATTGGGTCGATTTTTACTTCATTGGAAAGGCAAGTCAGTGGTCTTCGAAATCCTTCTGAAAGCGTCGCATTCCGAGGCTGTTTGGGCCTCTAAAAGTGGGGCGAGAGTAAATGGTACGGAATTTTCCCGACGTGCCCTGTTCCCAGAAAAACGCTCATAACTCCCTCACCGGAGGTCGGATCTGGACGATTTTTACGTCGTTGGAAAGCTTACTCGAGGAGCTTTCAAAACGAATGAGGACATTTCTGATTCTGAGGCCGTCTGGTGCCCCGAAAGGACACCGGAATCCTTCGATCCTCGTTTCTCGATCTCGGTGGTCGGTCTTTCGAAATCGCGTGGTGTGGATAAAACGCGCGTAACTCCCTCGTTACATGTCGGATTGGGTCGATTTTTACTTCATTGGAAAGACGAGTCAGTGCTCTTCGAAATCCTTCAGGAAGCGTCGCATTCCGAGGCCGTTTGGGCCTCCAAAAGTGGGGCGAGAGTAAATGGTACGGAATTTTCTTGACGTGCCCTGTTCCCAGAAAAACGCTCATAACTCCCTCACCGGAGGTCGGATCTGGACGATTTTTACGTCGTTGGAAAGCTTACTCGAGGAGCTTTCAAAACGGATCAGGACATTTCTGATTCTGAGGCCGTCTGGTGCCCCAAAAGGACACCGGAAACCTTCGATCCTCGTTTCTCGATCTCGGTGGTCGGTCTTTCGAAATCGCGTGGTGCGGATAAAACGCGCGTAACTCCCTCGTTACATGTCGGATTGGGTCGATTTTTACTTCATTGGAAAGGCGAGTCAGTGCTCTTCGAAATCCTTCAGGAAGCGTCGCATTCCGAGGCCGTTTGGGCCTCCAAAAGTGGGGCGAGAGTAAATGGTACGGAATTTTCTTGACGTGCCCTGTTCCCAGAAAAACGCTCATAACTCCCTCACCGGAGGTCGGATCTGGACGATTTTTACGTCGTTGGAAAGCTTACTCGAGGAGCTTTCAAAACGGATCAGGAAATTTCAGATTCCGAGGCTGTCTGGTGCCCCGAAAGGACACCGGAAGCCTTCGATCCTCGTTTCTCGATCTCGGTGGTCGGTCTTTCGAAATCGTGTGGTGCGGATAAAACGCGCGTAACTCCCTCGTTACATGTCGGATTGGGTCGATTTTTACTTCATTGGAAAGACGAGTCAGTGCTCTTCGAAATCCTTCAGGAAGCGTCGCATTCCGAGGCCGTTTGGGCCTCCAAAAGTGAGGCGAGAGTAAATGGTACGGAATTTTCTTGACGTGCCCTGTTCCCAAAAAAACGCTCATAACTCCCTCACCGGAGGTCGGATCTGGACGATTTTTACGTCGTTGGAAAGCTTACTCGAGGATCTTTCAAAACGGATGAGGACATTTCTGATTCTGAGGCCGTCTGGTGCCCCGAAAGGACACCGGAAACCTTCGATCCTCGTTTCTCGATCTCGGTGGTCGGTCTTTCGAAATCGCGTGGTGCGGATAAAACGCGCGTAACTCCCTCGTTACATGTCGGATTGGGTCGATTTTTACTTCATTGGAAAGGCGAGTCAGTGCTCTTCGAAATCCTTCAGGAAGCGTCGCATTCCGAGGCCGTTTGGGCCTCCAAAAGTGGGGCGAGAGTAAATGGTACGGAATTTTCTTGACGTGCCCTGTTCCCAGAAAAACGCTCATAACTCCCTCACCGGAGGTCGGATCTGGACGATTTTTACGTCGTTGGAAAGCTTACTCGAGGAGCTTTCAAAACGGATGAGGACATTTCTGATTCTGAGGCCGTCTGGTGCCCCGAAAGGACACCGGAATCCTTCGATCCTCGTTTCTCGATCTCGGTGGTCGGTCTTTCGAAATCGTGTGGTGCGGATAAAACGCGCGTAACTCCCTCGTTACATGTCGGATTGGGTCGATTTTTACTTCATTGGAAAGGCAAGTCAATGCTCTTCGAAATCCTTCAGGAAGCGTCGCATTCCGAGGCCGTTTGGGCCTCCAAAAGTGGGGCGAGAGTAAATGGTCCGGAATTTTCCCGACGTGCCCTGTTCCCAGAAAAATGCTCATAACTCCCTCACCGGAGGTCGGATCTGGACGATTTTTACGTCGTTGGAAAGCTTACTCGAGGAGCTTTCAAAACGGATCAGGACATTTCTGATTCCGAGGCCGTCTGGTGCCCCGAAAGGACACTGGAAGCCATCGATCCTCGTTTCTCGATCTCGGTGGTCGGTCTTTCGAAATCACATGGTGCGGATAAAACGCGCGTAACTCCCTCGTTACATGTCGGATTGGGTCGATTTCTACTTCATTGGAAAGGCGAGTCAGTGCTCTTCGAAATCCTTCAGGAAGCGTCGCATTCCGAGGCCGTTTGGGCCTCCAAAAGTGGGACGAGAGTAAATGGTGTGGAATTTTCCCGACGTGCCCTGTTCCCAGAAAAATGCTCATAACTCCCTCATCGGAGGTCGGATCTGGACGATTTTTACGTCGTTGGAAAGCTTACTCGAGCAGCTTTCAAAACGGATCAGGACATTTTAGATTCTGAGGCCGTTTGGTGCCCCGAAAGGACACCGGAAGCCTTCGATCCTCGTTTCTCGATCTCGGTGGTCGGTCTTTCGAAATCGCGTGGTGCGGATAAAACGCGCGTAACTCCCTCGTTACATGTCGGATTGGGTCGATTTTTACTTCATTGGAAAGGCAAGTCAGTGGTCTTCGAAATCCTTCTGAAAGCGTCGCATTCCGAGGCTGTTTGGGCCTCTAAAAGTGGGGCGAGAGTAAATGGTACGGAATTTTCCCGACGTGCCCTGTTCCCAGAAAAACGCTCATAACTCCCTCACCGGAGGTCGGATCTGGACGATTTTTACGTCGTTGGAAAGCTTACTCGAGGAGCTTTCAAAACGGATGAGGACATTTCTGATTCTGAGGCCGTCTGGTGCCCCGAAAGGACACCGGAATCCTTCGATCCTCGTTTCTCGATCTCGGTGGTCGGTCTTTCGAAATCGCGTGGTGTGGATAAAACGCGCGTAACTCCCTCGTTACATGTCGGATTGGGTCGATTTTTACTTCATTGGAAAGACGAGTCAGTGCTCTTCGAAATCCTTCAGGAAGCGTCGCATTCCGAGGCCGTTTGGGCCTCCAAAAGTGGGGCGAGAGTAAATGGTACGGAATTTTCTTGACGTGCCCTGTTCCCAGAAAAACGCTCATAACTCCCTCACCGGAGGTCGGATCTGGACGATTTTTACGTCGTTGGAAAGCTTACTCGAGGATCTTTCAAAACGGATGAGGACATTTCTGATTCTGAGGCCGTCTGGTGCCCCGAAAGGACACCGGAAACCTTCGATCCTCGTTTCTCGATCTCGGTGGTCGGTCTTTCGAAATCGCGTGGTGCGGATAAAACGCGCGTAACTCCCTCGTTACATGTCGGATTGGGTCGATTTTTACTTCATTGGAAAGGCGAGTCAGTGCTCTTCGAAATCCTTCAGGAAGCGTCGCATTCCGAGGCCGTTTGGGCCTCCAAAAGTGGGGCGAGAGTAAATGGTACGGAATTTTCTTGACGTGCCCTGTTCCCAGAAAAACGCTCATAACTCCCTCACCGGAGGTCGGATCTGGACGATTTTTACGTCGTTGGAAAGCTTACTCGAGGAGCTTTCAAAACGGATGAGGACATTTCTGATTCTGAGGCCGTCTGGTGCCCCGAAAGGACACCGGAATCCTTCGATCCTCGTTTCTCGATCTCGGTGGTCGGTCTTTCGAAATCGTGTGGTGCGGATAAAACGCGCGTAACTCCCTCGTTACATGTCGGATTGGGTCGATTTTTACTTCATTGGAAAGACGAGTCAGTGCTCTTCGAAATCCTTCAGGAAGCGTCGCATTCCGAGGCCGTTTGGGCCTCCAAAAGTGGGGCGAGAGTAAATGGTACGGAATTTTCTTGACGTGCCCTGTTCCCAGAAAAACGCTCATAACTCCCTCACCGGAGGTCGGATCTGGACGATTTTTACGTCGTTGGAAAGCTTACTCGAGGATCTTTCAAAACGGATGAGGACATTTCTGATTCTGAGGCCGTCTGGTGCCCCGAAAGGACACCGGAAACCTTCGATCCTCGTTTCTCGATCTCGGTGGTCGGTCTTTCGAAATCGCGTGGTGCGGATAAAACGCGCGTAACTCCCTCGTTACATGTCGGATTGGGTCGATTTTTACTTCATTGGAAAGGCGAGTCAGTGCTCTTCGAAATCCTTCAGGAAGCGTCGCATTCCGAGGCTGTTTGGGCCTCTGAAAGTGGGGCGAGAGTAAATGGTACGGAATTTTCCCGACGTGCCCTGTTCCCAGAAAAACGCTCATAACTCCCTCACCGGAGGTCGGATCTGGACGATTTTTACGTCGTTGGAAAGCTTACTCGAGGAGCTTTCAAAACGGATCAGGACATTTCTGATTCTGAGGCCGTCTGGTGCCCCGAAAGGACACCGGAATCCTTCGATCCTCGTTTCTCGATCTCGGTGGTCGGTCTTTCGAAATCGCGTGGTGCGGATAAAACGCGCGTAACTCCCTCGTTACATGTCGGATTGGGTCGATTTTTACTTCATTGGAAAGACGAGTCAGTGCTCTTCGAAATCCTTCAGGAAGCGTCGCATTCCGAGGCCGTTTGGGCCTCCAAAAGTGGGGCGAGAGTAAATGGTACGGAATTTTCTTGACGTGCCCTGTTCCCAGAAAAACGTTCATAACTCCCTCACCGGAGGTCGGATCTGGACGATTTTTACGTCGTTGGAAAGCTTACTCGAGGAGCTTTCAAAACGGATGAGGACATTTCTGATTCTGAGGCCGTCTGGTGCCCCGAAAGGACACCGGAAACCTTCGATCCTCGTTTCTCGATCTCGGTGGTCGGTCTTTTGAAATCGCGTGGTGCGGATAAAACGCGCGTAACTCCCTCGTTACATGTCGGATTGGGTCGATTTTTACTTCATTGGAAAGGTGAGTCAGTGCTCTTCGAAATCCTTCAGGAAGCGTCGCATTCCGAGGCCGTTTGGGCCTCCAAAAGTGGGGCGAGAGTAAATGGTATGGAATTTTCTTGACGTGCCCTGTTCCCAGAAAAACGCTCATAACTCCCTCACCGGAGGTCGGATCTGGACGATTTTTACGTCGTTGGAAAGCTTACTCGAGGAGCTTTCAAAACGGATCAGGAAATTTTAGATTCCGAGGCCGTATGGTGCCCCGAAAGGACACCGGAAGCCTTCGATCCTCGTTTCTCGATCTCGGTGGTCGGTCTTTCGAAATCGCGTGGTGCGGATAAAACGCGCGTAACTCCCTCGTTACATGTCGGATTGGGTCGATTTTTACTTCATTGGAAAGGCAAGTCAGTGGTCTTCGAAATCCTTCTGAAAGCGTCGCATTCCGAGGCTGTTTGGGCCTCTAAAAGTGGGGCGAGAGTAAATGGTACGGAATTTTCCCGACGTGCCCTGTTCCCAGAAAAACGCTCATAACTCCCTCACCGGAGGTCGGATCTGGACGATTTTTACGTCGTTGGAAAGCTTACTCGAGGAGCTTTCAAAACGGATGAGGACATTTCTGATTCTGAGGCCGTCTGGTGCCCCGAAAGGACACCGGAATCCTTCGATCCTCGTTTCTCGATCTCGGTGGTCGGTCTTTCGAAATCGCGTGGTGTGGATAAAACGCGCGTAACTCCCTCGTTACATGTCGGATTGGGTCGATTTTTACTTCATTGGAAAGACGAGTCAGTGCTCTTCGAAATCCTTCAGGAAGCGTCGCATTCCGAGGCCGTTTGGGCCTCCAAAAGTGGGGCGAGAGTAAATGGTACGGAATTTTCTTGACGTGCCCTGTTCCCAGAAAAACGCTCATAACTCCCTCACCGGAGGTCGGATCTGGACGATTTTTACGTCGTTGGAAAGCTTACTCGAGGATCTTTCAAAACGGATGAGGACATTTCTGATTCTGAGGCCGTCTGGTGCCCCGAAAGGACACCGGAAACCTTCGATCCTCGTTTCTCGATCTCGGTGGTCGGTCTTTCGAAATCGCGTGGTGCGGATAAAACGCGCGTAACTCCCTCGTTACATGTCGGATTGGGTCGATTTTTACTTCATTGGAAAGGTGAGTCAGTGCTCTTCGAAATCCTTCAGGAAGCGTCGCATTCCGAGGCCGTTTGGGCCTCCAAAAGTGGGGCGAGAGTAAATGGTACGGAATTTTCTTGACGTGCCCTGTTCCCAGAAAAACGCTCATAACTCCCTCACCGGAGGTCGGATCTGGACGATTTTTACGTCGTTGGAAAGCTTACTCGAGGAGCTTTCAAAACGGATGAGGACATTTCTGATTCTGAGGCCGTCTGGTGCCCCGAAAGGACACCGGAATCCTTCGATCCTCGTTTCTCGATCTCGGTGGTCGGTCTTTCGAAATCGTGTGGTGCGGATAAAACGCGCGTAACTCCCTCGTTACATGTCGGATTGGGTCGATTTTTACTTCATTGGAAAGACGAGTCAGTGCTCTTCGAAATCCTTCAGGAAGCGTCGCATTCCGAGGCCGTTTGGGCCTCCAAAAGTGGGGCGAGAGTAAATGGTACGGAATTTTCTTGACGTGCCCTGTTCCCAGAAAAACGCTCATAACTCCCTCACCGGAGGTCGGATCTGGACGATTTTTACGTCGTTGGAAAGCTTAATCGAGGATCTTTCAAAACGGATGAGGACATTTCTGATTCTGAGGCCGTCTGGTGCCCCGAAAGGACACCGGAAACCTTCGATCCTCGTTTCTCGATCTCGGTGGTCGGTCTTTCGAAATCGCGTGGTGCGGATAAAACGCGCGTAACTCCCTCGTTACATGTCGGATTGGGTCGATTTTTACTTCATTGGAAAGGCGAGTCAGTGCTCTTCGAAATCCTTCAGGAAGCGTCGCATTCCGAGGCCGTTTGGGCCTCCAAAAGTGGGGCGAGAGTAAATGGTACGGAATTTTCTTGACGTGCCCTGTTCCCAGAAAAACGCTCATAACTCCCTCACCGGAGGTCGGATCTGGACGATTTTTACGTCGTTGGAAAGCTTACTCGAGGATCTTTCAAAACGGATGAGGACATTTCTGATTCTGAGGCCGTCTGGTGCCCCGAAAGGACACCGGAAACCTTCGATCCTCGTTTCTCGATCTCGGTGGTCGGTCTTTCGAAATCGCGTGGTGCGGATAAAACGCGCGTAACTCCCTCGTTACATGTCGGATTGGGTCGATTTTTACTTCATTGGAAAGGCGAGTCAGTGCTCTTCGAAATCCTTCAGGAAGCGTCGCATTCCGAGGCTGTTTGGGCCTCTGAAAGTGGGGCGAGAGTAAATGGTACGGAATTTTCCCGACGTGCCCTGTTCCCAGAAAAACGCTCATAACTCCCTCACCGGAGGTCGGATCTGGACGATTTTTACGTCGTTGGAAAGCTTACTCGAGGAGCTTTCAAAACGGATCAGGACATTTCTGATTCTGAGGCCGTCTGGTGCCCCGAAAGGACACCGGAATCCTTCGATCCTCGTTTCTCGATCTCGGTGGTCGGTCTTTCGAAATCGCGTGGTGCGGATAAAACGCGCGTAACTCCCTCGTTACATGTCGGATTGGGTCGATTTTTACTTCATTGGAAAGACGAGTCAGTGCTCTTCGAAATCCTTCAGGAAGCGTCGCATTCCGAGGCCGTTTGGGCCTCCAAAAGTGGGGCGAGAGTAAATGGTACGGAATTTTCTTGACGTGCCCTGTTCCCAGAAAAACGTTCATAACTCCCTCACCGGAGGTCGGATCTGGACGATTTTTACGTCGTTGGAAAGCTTACTCGAGGAGCTTTCAAAACGGATGAGGACATTTCTGATTCTGAGGCCGTCTGGTGCCCCGAAAGGACACCGGAAACCTTCGATCCTCGTTTCTCGATCTCGGTGGTCGGTCTTTTGAAATCGCGTGGTGCGGATAAAACGCGCGTAACTCCCTCGTTACATGTCGGATTGGGTCGATTTTTACTTCATTGGAAAGGTGAGTCAGTGCTCTTCGAAATCCTTCAGGAAGCGTCGCATTCCGAGGCCGTTTGGGCCTCCAAAAGTGGGGCGAGAGTAAATGGTATGGAATTTTCTTGACGTGCCCTGTTCCCAGAAAAACGCTCATAACTCCCTCACCGGAGGTCGGATCTGGACGATTTTTACGTCGTTGGAAAGCTTACTCGAGGAGCTTTCAAAACGGATCAGGAAATTTTAGATTCCGAGGCCGTATGGTGCCCCGAAAGGACACCGGAAGCCTTCGATCCTCGTTTCTCGATCTCGGTGGTCGGTCTTTCGAAATCGCGTGGTGCGGATAAAACGCGCGTAACTCCCTCGTTACATGTCGGATTGGGTCGATTTTTACTTCATTGGAAAGGCAAGTCAGTGGTCTTCGAAATCCTTCTGAAAGCGTCGCATTCCGAGGCTGTTTGGGCCTCTAAAAGTGGGGCGAGAGTAAATGGTACGGAATTTTCCCGACGTGCCCTGTTCCCAGAAAAACGCTCATAACTCCCTCACCGGAGGTCGGATCTGGACGATTTTTACGTCGTTGGAAAGCTTACTCGAGGAGCTTTCAAAACGGATGAGGACATTTCTGATTCTGAGGCCGTCTGGTGCCCCGAAAGGACACCGGAATCCTTCGATCCTCGTTTCTCGATCTCGGTGGTCGGTCTTTCGAAATCGCGTGGTGTGGATAAAACGCGCGTAACTCCCTCGTTACATGTCGGATTGGGTCGATTTTTACTTCATTGGAAAGACGAGTCAGTGCTCTTCGAAATCCTTCAGGAAGCGTCGCATTCCGAGGCCGTTTGGGCCTCCAAAAGTGGGGCGAGAGTAAATGGTACGGAATTTTCTTGACGTGCCCTGTTCCCAGAAAAACGCTCATAACTCCCTCACCGGAGGTCGGATCTGGACGATTTTTACGTCGTTGGAAAGCTTACTCGAGGATCTTTCAAAACGGATGAGGACATTTCTGATTCTGAGGCCGTCTGGTGCCCCGAAAGGACACCGGAAACCTTCGATCCTCGTTTCTCGATCTCGGTGGTCGGTCTTTCGAAATCGCGTGGTGCGGATAAAACGCGCGTAACTCCCTCGTTACATGTCGGATTGGGTCGATTTTTACTTCATTGGAAAGGTGAGTCAGTGCTCTTCGAAATCCTTCAGGAAGCGTCGCATTCCGAGGCCGTTTGGGCCTCCAAAAGTGGGGCGAGAGTAAATGGTACGGAATTTTCTTGACGTGCCCTGTTCCCAGAAAAACGCTCATAACTCCCTCACCGGAGGTCGGATCTGGACGATTTTTACGTCGTTGGAAAGCTTACTCGAGGAGCTTTCAAAACGGATGAGGACATTTCTGATTCTGAGGCCGTCTGGTGCCCCGAAAGGACACCGGAATCCTTCGATCCTCGTTTCTCGATCTCGGTGGTCGGTCTTTCGAAATCGTGTGGTGCGGATAAAACGCGCGTAACTCCCTCGTTACATGTCGGATTGGGTCGATTTTTACTTCATTGGAAAGACGAGTCAGTGCTCTTCGAAATCCTTCAGGAAGCGTCGCATTCCGAGGCCGTTTGGGCCTCCAAAAGTGGGGCGAGAGTAAATGGTACGGAATTTTCTTGACGTGCCCTGTTCCCAGAAAAACGCTCATAACTCCCTCACCGGAGGTCGGATCTGGACGATTTTTACGTCGTTGGAAAGCTTAATCGAGGATCTTTCAAAACGGATGAGGACATTTCTGATTCTGAGGCCGTCTGGTGCCCCGAAAGGACACCGGAAACCTTCGATCCTCGTTTCTCGATCTCGGTGGTCGGTCTTTCGAAATCGCGTGGTGCGGATAAAACGCGCGTAACTCCCTCGTTACATGTCGGATTGGGTCGATTTTTACTTCATTGGAAAGGCGAGTCAGTGCTCTTCGAAATCCTTCAGGAAGCGTCGCATTCCGAGGCCGTTTGGGCCTCCAAAAGTGGGGCGAGAGTAAATGGTACGGAATTTTCTTGACGTGCCCTGTTCCCAGAAAAACGCTCATAACTCCCTCACCGGAGGTCGGATCTGGACGATTTTTACGTCGTTGGAAAGCTTACTCGAGGAGCTTTCAAAACGGATCAGGAAATTTCAGATTCCGAGGCCGTATGGTGCCCCGAAAGGACACCGGAAACCTTCGATCCTCGTTTCTCGATCTCGGTGGTCGGTCTTTCGAAATCGCGTGGTGCGGATAAAACGCGCGTAACTCCCTCGTTACATGTCGGATTGGGTCGATTTTTACTTCATTGGAAAGGCAAGTCAGTGTTCTTCGAAATCCTTCTGAAAGCGTCGCATTCCGAGGCTGTTTGGGCCTCTAAAAGTGGGGCGAGAGTAAATGGTACGGAATTTTCCCGACGTGCCCTGTTCCCAGAAAAACGCTCATAACTCCCTCACCGGAGGTCGGATCTGGACGATTTTTACGTCGTTGGAAAGCTTACTCGAGGAGCTTTCAAAACGGATGAGGACATTTCTGATTCTGAGGCCGTCTGGTGCCCCGAAAGGACACCGGAATCCTTCGATCCTCGTTTCTCGATCTCGGTGGTCGGTCTTTCGAAATCGCGTGGTGTGGATAAAACGCGCGTAACTCCCTCGTTACATGTCGGATTGGGTCGATTTTTACTTCATTGGAAAGACGAGTCAGTGCTCTTCGAAATCCTTCAGGAAGCGTCGCATTCCGAGGCCGTTTGGGCCTCCAAAAGTGGGGCGAGAGTAAATGGTACGGAATTTTCTTGACGTGCCCTGTTCCCAAAAAAACGCTCATAACTCCCTCACCGGAGGTCGGATCTGGACGATTTTTACGTCGTTGGAAAGCTTACTCGAGGATCTTTCAAAACGGATGAGGACATTTCTGATTCTGAGGCCGTCTGGTGCCCCGAAAGGACACCGGAAACCTTCGATCCTCGTTTCTCGATCTCGGTGGTCGGTCTTTCGAAATCGCGTGGTGCGGATAAAACGCGCGTAACTCCCTCGTTACATGTCGGATTGGGTCGATTTTTACTTCATTGGAAAGGCGAGTCAGTGCTCTTCGAAATCCTTCAGGAAGCGTCGCATTCCGAGGCCGTTTGGGCCTCCAAAAGTGGGGCGAGAGTAAATGGTACGGAATTTTCTTGACGTGCCCTGTTCCCAGAAAAACGCTCATAACTCCCTCACCGGAGGTCGGATCTGGACGATTTTTACGTCGTTGGAAAGCTTACTCGAGGAGCTTTCAAAACGGATGAGGACATTTCTGATTCTGAGGCCGTCTGGTGCCCCGAAAGGACACCGGAATCCTTCGATCCTCGTTTCTCGATCTCGGTGGTCGGTCTTTTGAAATCGTGTGGTGCGGATAAAACGCGCGTAACTCCCTCGTTACATGTCGGATTGGGTCGATTTTTACTTCATTGGAAAGGCAAGTCACTGCTCTTCGAAATCCTTCAGGAAGCGTCGCATTCCGAGGCCGTTTGGGCCTCCAAAAGTGGGGCGAGAGTAAATGGTCCGGAATTTTCCCGACGTGCCCTGTTCCCAGAAAAACGCTCATAACTCCCTCACCGGAGGTCGGATCTGGACGATTTTTACGTCGTTGGAAAGCTTACTCGAGGAGCTTTCAAAACGGATCAGGACATTTCTGATTCCGAGGCCGTCTGGTGCCCCGAAAGGACACTGGAAGCCATCGATCCTCGTTTCTCGATCTCGGTGGTCGGTCTTTCGAAATCACATGGTGCGGATAAAACGCGCGTAACTCCCTCGTTACATGTCGGATTGGGTCGATTTCTACTTCATTGGAAAGGCGAGTCAGTGCTCTTCGAAATCCTTCAGGAAGCGTCGCATTCCGAGGCCGTTTGGGCCTCCAAAAGTGGGACGAGAGTAAATGGTGTGGAATTTTCCCGACGTGCCCTGTTCCCAGAAAAATGCTCATAACTCCCTCATCGGAGGTCGGATCTGGACGATTTTTACGTCGTTGGAAAGCTTACTCGAGCAGCTTTCAAAACGGATCAGGACATTTTAGATTCTGAGGCCGTTTGGTGCCCCGAAAGGACACCGGAAGCCTTCGATCCTCGTTTCTCGATCTCGGTGGTCGGTCTTTCGAAATCGCGTGGTGCGGATAAAACGCGCGTAACTCCCTCGTTACATGTCGGATTGGGTCGATTTTTACTTCATTGGAAAGGAAAGTCAGTGTTCTTCGAAATCCTTCTGAAAGCGTCGCATTCCGAGGCTGTTTGGGCCTCTGAAAGTGGGGCGAGAGTAAATGGTACGGAATTTTCCCGACGTGCCTTGTTCCCAGAAAAACGCTCATAACTCCCTCACCGGAGGTCGGATCTGGACGATTTTTACGTCGTTGGAAAGCTTACTCGAGGAGCTTTCAAAACGGATGAGGACATTTCTGATTCTGAGGCCGTCTGGTGCCCCGAAAGGACACCGGAATCCTTCGATCCTCGTTTCTCGATCTCGGTGGTCGGTCTTTCGAAATCGCGTGGTGCGGATAAAACGAGCGTAACTCCCTCGTTACATGTCGGATTGGGTCGATTTTTACTTCATTGGAAAGACGAGTCAGTGCTCTTCGAAATCCTTCAGGAAGCGTCGCATTCCGAGGCCGTTTGGGCCTCCAAAAGTGGGGCGAGAGTAAATGGTACGGAATTTTCTTGACGTGCCCTGTTCCCAGAAAAACGCTCATAACTCCCTCACCGGAGGTCGGATCTGGACGATTTTTACGTCGTTGGAAAGCTTACTCGAGGAGCTTTCAAAACAGATCAGGACATTTCTGATTCTGAGGGCGTCTGGTGCCCCGAAAGGACACCGGAAGGCTTCGATCCTCGTTTCTCGATCTCGGTGGTCGGTCTTTCGAAATCGCGTGGTGCGGATAAAACGCGCGTAACTCCCTCGTTACATGTCGGATTGGGTCGATTTTTACTTCATTGGAAAGGCGAGTCAGTGCTCTTCGAAATCCTTCAGGAAGCGTCGCATTCCGAGGCCGTTTGGGCCTCCAAAAGTGGGACGAGAGTAAATGGTACGGAATTTTTCCGACGTGCCCTGTTCCCAGAAAAATGCTCATAACTCCCTCACCGGAGGTCGGATCTGGACGATTTTTACGTCGTTGGAAAGCTTACTCGAGGAGCTTTCAAAAAGGATCAGGACATTTCTGATTCCGAGGCCGTCTGGTGCCCCGAAAGGACACCGGAAGCCTTCGATCCTCGTTTCTCGATCTCGGTGGTCGGTCTTTCGAAATCGCGTGGTGCGGATAAAACGCGCGTAACTCCCTCGTTACATGTCGGATTGGGTCGATTTCTACTTCATTGGAAAGGCGAGTCAGTGCTCTTCGAAATCCTTCAGGAAGCGTCGCATTCCGAGGCCGTTTGGGCCTCCAAAAGTGGGACGAGAGTAAATGGTGTGGAATTTTCCCGACGTGCCCTGTTCCCAGAAAAATGCTCATAACTCCCTCATCGGAGGTCGGATCTGGACGATTTTTACGTCGTTGGAAAGCTTACTCGTGCAGCTTTCAAAACGGATCAGGACATTTCAGATTCTGAGGCCGTTTGGTGCCCCGAAAGGACACCGGAAGCCTTCGATCCTCGTTTCTCGATCTCGGTGGTCGGTCTTTCGAAATCGCGTGGTGCGGATAAAACGCGCGTAACTCCCTCGTTACATGTCGGATTGGGTCGATTTTTACTTCATTGGAAAGGAAAGTCAGTGTTCTTCGAAATCCTTCTGAAAGCGTCGCATTCCGAGGCTGTTTGGGCCTCTGAAAGTGGGGCGAGAGTAAATGGTACGGAATTTTCCCGACGTGCCCTGTTCCCAGAAAAACGCTCATAACTCCCTCACCGGAGGTCGGATCTGGACGATTTTTACGTCGTTGGAAAGCTTACTCGAGGAGCTTTCAAAACGGA
This sequence comes from Magnolia kwangsiensis, assembly GCA_037074715.1. Lineage (NCBI taxonomy): Eukaryota > Viridiplantae > Streptophyta > Magnoliopsida > Magnoliales > Magnoliaceae > Magnolia > Magnolia kwangsiensis. Next base: position 1,482,935 of record CM073583.1, read on the forward strand.
TGAGGACATTTCTGATTCTGAGGCCGTCTGGTGCCCCGAAAGGACACCGGAATCCTTCGATCCTCGTTTCTCGATCTCGGTGGTCGGTCTTTCGAAATCGCGTGGTGCGGATAAAACGCGCGTAACTCCCTCGTTACATGTCGGATTGGGTCGATTTTTACTTCATTGGAAAGACGAGTCAGTGCTCTTCGAAATCCTTCAGGAAGCGTCGCATTCCGAGGCCGTTTGGGCCTCCAAAAGTGGGGCGAGAGTAAATGGTACGGAATTTTCTTGACGTGCCCTGTTCCCAGAAAAACGCTCATAACTCCCTCACCGGAGGTCGGATCTGGACGATTTTTACGTCGTTGGAAAGCTTACTCGAGGAGCTTTCAAAACGGATGAGGACATTTCTGATTCTGAGGCCGTCTGGTGCCCCGAAAGGACACCGGAAACCTTCGATCCTCGTTTCTCGATCTCGGTAGTCGGTCTTTCGAAATCGCGTGGTGCGGATAAAACGCGCGTAACTCCCTCGTTACATGTCGGATTGGGTCGATTTTTACTTCATTGGAAAGGCGAGTCAGTGCTCTTCGAAATCCTTCAGGAAGCGTCGCATTCCGAGGCCGTTTGGGCCTCCAAAAGTGGGGCGAGAGTAAATGGTACGGAATTTTCTTGACGTGCCCTGTTCCCAGAAAAACGCTCATAACTCCCTCACCGGAGGTCGGATCTGGACGATTTTTACGTCGTTGGAAAGCTTACTCGAGGAGCTTTCAAAACGGATCAGGAAATTTCAGATTCCGAGGCCGTATGGTGCCCCGAAAGGACACCGGAAGCCTTCGATCCTCGTTTCTCGATCTCGGTGGTCGGTCTTTCGAAATCGCGTGGTGCGGATAAAACGCGCGTAACTCCCTCGTTACATGTCGGATTGGGTCGATTTCTACTTCATTGGAAAGGCGAGTCAGTGCTCTTCGAAATCCTTCAGGAAGCGTCGCATTCCGAGGCCGTTTGGGCCTCCAAAAGTGGGACGAGAGTAAATGGTGTGGAATTTTCCCGACGTGCCCTGTTCCCAGAAAAACGCTCATAACTCCCTCACCGGAGGTCGGATCTGGACGATTTTTACGTCGTTGGAAAGCTTACTCGAGGAGCTTTCAAAACGGATCAGGACATTTCTGATTCTGAGGCCGTCTGGTGCCCCGAAAGGACACCGGAATCTTTCGATCCTCGTTTCTCGATCTCGGTGGTCGGTCTTTCGAAATCGCGTGGTGCGGATAAAACGCGCGTAACTCCCTCGTTACATGTCGGATTGGGTCGATTTTTACTTCATTGGAAAGACGAGTCAGTGCTCTTCGAAATCCTTCAGGAAGCGTCGCATTCCGAGGCCGTTTGGGCCTCCAAAAGTGGGGCGAGAGTAAATGGTACGGAATTTTCTTGACGTGCCCTGTTCCCACAAAAACGCTCATAACTCCCTCACCGGAGGTCGGATCTGGACGATTTTTACGTCGTTGGAAAGCTTACTCGAGGATCTTTCAAAACGGATGAGGACATTTCTGATTCTGAGGCCGTCTGGTGCCCCGAAAGGACACCGGAAACCTTCGATCCTCGTTTCTCGATCTCGGTGGTCGGTCTTTCGAAATCGCATGGTGCGGATAAAACGCGCGTAACTCCCTCGTTACATGTCGGATTGGGTCGATTTTTACTTCATTGGAAAGGCGAGTCAGTGCTCTTCGAAATCCTTCAGGAAGCGTCGCATTCCGAGGCCGTTTGGGCCTCCAAAAGTGGGGCGAGAGTAAATGGTACGGAATTTTCTTGACGTGCCCTGTTCCCAGAAAAACGCTCATAACTCCCTCACCGGAGGTCGGATCTGGACGATTTTTACGTCGTTGGAAAGCTTACTCGAGGAGCTTTCAAAACGGATGAGGACATTTCTGATTCTGAGGCCGTCTGGTGCCCCGAAAGGACACCGGAATCCTTCGATCCTCGTTTCTCGATCTCGGTGGTCGGTCTTTCGAAATCGTGTGGTGCGGATAAAACGCGCGTAACTCCCTCGTTACATGTCGGATTGGGTCGATTTTTACTTCATTGGAAAGACGAGTCAGTGCTCTTCGAAATCCTTCAGGAAGCGTCGCATTCCGAGGCCGTTTGGGCCTCCAAAAGTGGGGCGAGAGTAAATGGTACGGAATTTTCTTGACGTGCCCTGTTCCCAGAAAAACGCTCATAACTCCCTCACCGGAGGTCGGATCTGGACGATTTTTACGTCGTTGGAAAGCTTACTCGAGGATCTTTCAAAACGGATGAGGACATTTCTGATTCTGAGGCCGTCTGGTGCCCCGAAAGGACACCGGAAACCTTCGATCCTCGTTTCTCGATCTCGGTGGTCGGTCTTTCGAAATCGCGTGGTGCGGATAAAACGCGCGTAACTCCCTCGTTACATGTCGGATTGGGTCGATTTTTACTTCATTGGAAAGGCGAGTCAGTGCTCTTCGAAATCCTTCAGGAAGCGTCGCATTCCGAGGCCGTTTGGGCCTCCAAAAGTGGGGCGAGAGTAAATGGTACGGAATTTTCTTGACGTGCCCTGTTCCCAGAAAAACGCTCATAACTCCCTCACCGGAGGTCGGATCTGGACGATTTTTACGTCGTTGGAAAGCTTACTCGAGGAGCTTTCAAAACGGATCAGGAAATTTCAGATTCCGAGGCCGTATGGTGCCCCGAAAGGACACCGGAAGCCTTCGATCCTCGTTTCTCGATCTCGGTGGTCGGTCTTTCGAAATCGCGTGGTGCGGATAAAACGCGCGTAACTCCCTCGTTACATGTCGGATTGGGTCGATTTTTACTTCATTGGAAAGGCAAGTCAGTGTTCTTCGAAATCCTTCTGAAAGCGTCGCATTCCGAGGCTGTTTGGGCCTCTAAAAGTGGGGCGAGAGTAAATGGTACGGAATTTTCCCGACGTGCCCTGTTCCCAGAAAAACGCTCATAACTCCCTCACCGGAGGTCGGATCTGGACGATTTTTACGTCGTTGGAAAGCTTACTCGAGGAGCTTTCAAAACGGATGAGGACATTTCTGATTCTGAGGCCGTCTGGTGCCCCGAAAGGACACCGGAATCCTTCGATCCTCGTTTCTCGATCTCGGTGGTCGGTCTTTCGAAATCGCGTGGTGTGGATAAAACGCGCGTAACTCCCTCGTTACATGTCGGATTGGGTCGATTTTTACTTCATTGGAAAGACGAGTCAGTGCTCTTCGAAATCCTTCAGGAAGCGTCGCATTCCGAGGCCGTTTGGGCCTCCAAAAGTGGGGCGAGAGTAAATGGTACGGAATTTTCTTGACGTGCCCTGTTCCCAAAAAAACGCTCATAACTCCCTCACCGGAGGTCGGATCTGGACGATTTTTACGTCGTTGGAAAGCTTACTCGAGGATCTTTCAAAACGGATGAGGACATTTCTGATTCTGAGGCCGTCTGGTGCCCCGAAAGGACACCGGAAACCTTCGATCCTCGTTTCTCGATCTCGGTGGTCGGTCTTTCGAAATCGCGTGGTGCGGATAAAACGCGCGTAACTCCCTCGTTACATGTCGGATTGGGTCGATTTTTACTTCATTGGAAAGGCGAGTCAGTGCTCTTCGAAATCCTTCAGGAAGCGTCGCATTCCGAGGCCGTTTGGGCCTCCAAAAGTGGGGCGAGAGTAAATGGTACGGAATTTTCTTGACGTGCCCTGTTCCCAGAAAAACGCTCATAACTCCCTCACCGGAGGTCGGATCTGGACGATTTTTACGTCGTTGGAAAGCTTACTCGAGGAGCTTTCAAAACGGATGAGGACATTTCTGATTCTGAGGCCGTCTGGTGCCCCGAAAGGACACCGGAATCCTTCGATCCTCGTTTCTCGATCTCGGTGGTCGGTCTTTCGAAATCGTGTGGTGCGGATAAAACGCGCGTAACTCCCTCGTTACATGTCGGATTGGGTCGATTTTTACTTCATTGGAAAGACGAGTCAGTGCTCTTCGAAATCCTTCAGGAAGCGTCGCATTCCGAGGCCGTTTGGGCCTCCAAAAGTGGGGCGAGAGTAAATGGTACGGAATTTTCTTGACGTGCCCTGTTCCCAGAAAAACGCTCATAACTCCCTCACCGGAGGTCGGATCTGGACGATTTTTACGTCGTTGGAAAGCTTACTCGAGGATCTTTCAAAACGGATGAGGACATTTCTGATTCTGAGGCCGTCTGGTGCCCCGAAAGGACACCGGAAACCTTCGATCCTCGTTTCTCGATCTCGGTGGTCGGTCTTTCGAAATCGCGTGGTACGGATAAAACGCGCGTAACTCCCTCGTTACATGTCGGATTGGGTCGATTTTTACTTCATTGGAAAGGCGAGTCAGTGCTCTTCGAAATCCTTCAGGAAGCGTCGCATTCCGAGGCCGTTTGGGCCTCCAAAAGTGGGGCGAGAGTAAATGGTACGGAATTTTCTTGACGTGCCCTGTTCCCAGAAAAACGCTCATAACTCCCTCACCGGAGGTCGGATCTGGACGATTTTTACGTCGTTGGAAAGCTTACTCGAGGAGCTTTCAAAACGGATCAGGAAATTTCAGAGGCCGTATGGTGCCCCGAAAGGACACCGGAAGCCTTCGATCCTCGTTTCTCGATCTCGGTGGTCGGTCTTTCGAAATCGCGTGGTGCGGATAAAACGCGCGTAACTCCCTCGTTACATGTCGGATTGGGTCGATTTTTACTTCATTGGAAAGGCAAGTCAGTGTTCTTCGAAATCCTTCTGAAAGCGTCGCATTCCGAGGCTGTTTGGGCCTCTAAAAGTGGGGCGAGAGTAAATGGTACGGAATTTTCCCGACGTGCCCTGTTCCCAGAAAAACGCTCATAACTCCCTCACCGGAGGTCGGATCTGGACGATTTTTACGTCGTTGGAAAGCTTACTCGAGGAGCTTTCAAAACGGATGAGGACATTTCTGATTCTGAGGCCGTCTGGTGCCCCGAAAGGACACCGGAATCCTTCGATCCTCGTTTCTCGATCTCGGTGGTCGGTCTTTCGAAATCGCGTGGTGTGGATAAAACGCGCGTAACTCCCTCGTTACATGTCGGATTGGGTCGATTTTTACTTCATTGGAAAGGCAAGTCAATGCTCTTCGAAATCCTTCAGGAAGCGTCGCATTCCGAGGCCGTTTGGGCCTCCAAAAGTGGGGCGAGAGTAAATGGTCCGGAATTTTCCCGACGTGCCCTGTTCCCAGAAAAACGCTCATAACTCCCTCACCGGAGGTCGGATCTGGACGATTTTTACGTCGTTGGAAAGCTTACTCGAGGAGCTTTCAAAACGGATCAGGACATTTCTGATTCTGAGGCCGTCTGGTGCCCCAAAAGGACACGGGAAACCATCGATCCTCGTTTCTCGATCTCGGTGGTCGGTCTTTCGAAATCGCATGGTGCGGATAAAACGCGCGTAACTCCCTCGTTACATGTCGGATTGGGTCAATTTCTACTTCATTGGAAAGACGAGTCAGTGCTCTTCGAAATCCTTCAGGAAGCGTCGCATTCTGAGGCCGTTTGGGCCTCCAAAAGTGGGGCGAGAGTAAATGGTACGGAATTTTCTTGACGTGCCCTGTTCCCAGAAAAACGCTCATAACTCCCTCACCGGAGGTCGGATCTGGACGATTTTTACGTCGTTGGAAAGCTTACTCGAGGAGCTTTCAAAACGGATCAGTAAATTTCAGATTCCGAGGCCGTCTGGTGCCCCGAAAGGACACCGGAAGCCTTCGATCCTCGTTTCTCGATCTCGGTGGTCGGTCTTTCGAAATCGCGTGGTGCGGATAAAACGCGCGTAACTCCCTCGTTACATGTCGGATTGGGTCGATTTTTACTTCATTGGAAAGGCAAGTCAGTGTTCTTCGAAATCCTTCTGAAAGCGTCGCATTCCGAGGCTGTTTGGGCCTCTAAAAGTGGGGCGAGAGTAAATGGTACGGAATTTTCCCGACGTGCCCTGTTCCCAGAAAAACGCTCATAACTCCCTCACCGGAGGTCGGATCTGGACGATTTTTACGTCGTTGGAAAGCTTACTCGAGGAGCTTTCAAAACGGATCAGGACATTTCTGATTCTGAGGCTGTCTGGTGCCCCGAAAGGACACCGGAATCCTTCGATCCTCGTTTCTCGATCTCGGTGGTCGGTCTTTTGAAATCGCGTGGTGTGGATAAAACGCGCGTAACTCCCTCGTTACATGTCGGATTGGGTCGATTTTTACTTCATTGGAAAGGCAAGTCAATGCTCTTCGAAATCCTTCAGGAAGCGTCGCATTCCGAGGCCGTTTGGGCCTCCAAAAGTGGGGCGAGAGTAAATGGTCTGGAATTTTCCCGACGTGCCCTGTTCCCAGAAAAACGCTCATAACTCCCTCACCGGAGGTCGGATCTGGACGATTTTTACGTCGTTGGAAAGCTTACTCGAGGAGCTTTCAAAACGGATCAGGACATTTCTGATTCCGAGGCCGTCTGGTGCCCCGAAAGGACACTGGAAACCATCGATCCTCGTTTCTCGATCTCGGTGGTCGGTCTTTCGAAATCCCATGGTGCGGATAAAACGCGCGTAACTCCCTCGTTACATGTCGGATTGGGTCGATTTCTACTTCATTGGAAAGGCGAGTCAGTGCTCTTCGAAATCCTTCAGGAAGCGTCGCATTCCGAGGCCGTTTGGGCCTCCAAAAGTGGGGCGAGAGTAAATGGTACGGAATTTTCTTGACGTGCCCTGTTCCCAGAAAAACGCTCATAACTCCCTCACCGGAGGTCGGATCTGGACGATTTTTACGTCGTTGGAAAGCTTACTCGAGGAGCTTTCAAAACGGATCAGGAAATTTCAGATTCCGAGGCCGTATGGTGCCCCGAAAGGACACCGGAAGCCTTCGATCCTCGTTTCTCGATCTCGGTGGTCGGTCTTTCGAAATCGCGTGGTGCGGATAAAACGCGCGTAACTCCCTCGTTACATGTCGGATTGGGTCGATTTTTACTTCATTGGAAAGGCAAGTCAGTGTTCTTCGAAATCCTTCTGAAAGCGTCGCATTCCGAGGCTGTTTGGGCCTCTAAAAGTGGGGCGAGAGTAAATGGTACGGAATTTTCCCGACGTGCCCTGTTCCCAGAAAAATGCTCATAACTCCCTCACCGGAGGTCGGATCTGGACGATTTTTACGTCGTTGGAAAGCTTACTCGAGGAGCTTTCAAAACGGATCAGGACATTTCTGATTCTGAGGCCGTCTGGTGCCCCAAAAGGACACGGGAAACCATCGATCCTCGTTTCTCGATCTCGGTGGTCGGTCTTTCGAAATCGCATGGTGCGGATAAAACGCGCGTAACTCCCTCGTTACATGTCGGATTGGGTCGATTTCTACTTCATTGGAAAGACGAGTCAGTGCTCTTCGAAATCCTTCAGGAAGCGTCGCATTCTGAGGCCGTTTGGGCCTCCAAAAGTGGGGCGAGAGTAAATGGTACGGAATTTTCTTGACGTGCCCTGTTCCCAGAAAAACGCTCATAACTCCCTCACCGGAGGTCGGATCTGGACGATTTTTACGTCGTTGGAAAGCTTACTCGAGGAGCTTTCAAAACGGATCAGTAAATTTCAGATTCCGAGGCCGTCTGGTGCCCCGAAAGGACACCGGAAGCCTTCGATCCTCGTTTCTCGATCTCGGTGGTCGGTCTTTCGAAATCGCGTGGTGCGGATAAAACGCGCGTAACTCCCTCGTTACATGTCGGATTGGGTCGATTTTTACTTCATTGGAAAGGCAAGTCAGTGTTCTTCGAAATCCTTCTGAAAGCGTCGCATTCCGAGGCTGTTTGGGCCTCTAAAAGTGGGGCGAGAGTAAATGGTACGGAATTTTCCCGACGTGCCCTGTTCCCAGAAAAACGCTCATAACTCCCTCACCGGAGGTCGGATCTGGACGATTTTTACGTCGTTGGAAAGCTTACTCGAGGAGCTTTCAAAACGGATCAGGACATTTCTGATTCTGAGGCTGTCTGGTGCCCCGAAAGGACACCGGAATCCTTCGATCCTCGTTTCTCGATCTCGGTGGTCGGTCTTTTGAAATCGCGTGGTGTGGATAAAACGCGCGTAACTCCCTCGTTACATGTCGGATTGGGTCGATTTTTACTTCATTGGAAAGGCAAGTCAATGCTCTTCGAAATCCTTCAGGAAGCGTCGCATTCCGAGGCCGTTTGGGCCTCCAAAAGTGGGGCGAGAGTAAATGGTCTGGAATTTTCCCGACGTGCCCTGTTCCCAGAAAAACGCTCATAACTCCCTCACCGGAGGTCGGATCTGGACGATTTTTACGTCGTTGGAAAGCTTACTCGAGGAGCTTTCAAAACGGATCAGGACATTTCTGATTCCGAGGCCGTCTGGTGCCCCGAAAGGACACTGGAAACCATCGATCCTCGTTTCTCGATCTCGGTGGTCGGTCTTTCGAAATCCCATGGTGCGGATAAAACGCGCGTAACTCCCTCGTTACATGTTGGATTGGGTCGATTTCTACTTCATTGGAAAGGCGAGTCAGTGCTCTTCGAAATCCTTCAGGAAGCGTCGCATTCCGAGGCCGTTTGGGCCTCCAAAAGTGGGGCGAGAGTAAATGGTACGGAATTTTCTTGACGTGCCCTGTTCCCAGAAAAACGCTCATAACTCCCTCACCGGAGGTCGGATCTGGACGATTTTTACGTCGTTGGAAAGCTTACTCGAGGAGCTTTCAAAACGGATCAGGAAATTTCAGATTCCGAGGCCGTATGGTGCCCCGAAAGGACACCGGAAGCCTTCGATCCTCGTTTCTCGATCTCGGTGGTCGGTCTTTCGAAATCGCGTGGTGCGGATAAAACGCGCGTAACTCCCTCGTTACATGTCGGATTGGGTCGATTTTTACTTCATTGGAAAGGCAAGTCAGTGTTCTTCGAAATCCTTCTGAAAGCGTCGCATTCCGAGGCTGTTTGGGCCTCTAAAAGTGGGGCGAGAGTAAATGGTACGGAATTTTCCCGACGTGCCCTGTTCCCAGAAAAATGCTCATAACTCCCTCACCGGAGGTCGGATCTGGACGATTTTTACGTCGTTGGAAAGCTTACTCGAGGAGCTTTCAAAACGGATGAGGACATTTCTGATTCTGAGGCCGTCTGGTGCCCCGAAAGGACACCGGAAACCTTCGATCCTCGTTTCTCGATCTCGGTGGTCGGTCTTTCGAAATCGCGTGGTGCGGATAAAACGCGCGTAACTCCCTCGTTACATGTCGGATTGGGTCGATTTTTACTTCATTGGAAAGACGAGTCAGTGCTCTTCGAAATCCTTCAGGAAGCGTCGCATTCCGAGGCCGTTTGGGCCTCCAAAAGTGGGGCGAGAGTAAATGGTACGGAATTTTCTTGACGTGCCCTGTTCCCAGAAAAACGCTCATAACTCCCTCACCGGAGGTCGGATCTGGACGATTTTTACGTCGTTGGAAAGCTTACTCGAGGAGCTTTCAAAACGGATCAGGAAATTTCAGATTCCGAGGCCGTATGGTGCCCCGAAAGGACACCGGAAGCCTTCGATCCTCGTTTCTCGATCTCGGTGGTCGGTCTTTCGAAATCGCGTGGTGCGGATAAAACGCGCGTAACTCCCTCGTTACATGTCGGATTGGGTCGATTTTTACTTCATTGGAAAGGCAAGTCAGTGTTCTTCGAAATCCTTCTGAAAGCGTCGCATTCCGAGGCTGTTTGGGCCTCTAAAAGTGGGGCGAGAGTAAATGGTACGGAATTTTGACGTGCCCTGTTCCCAGAAAAACGCTCATAACTCCCTCACCGGAGGTCGGATCTGGACGATTTTTACGTCGTTGGAAAGCTTACTCGAGGAGCTTTCAAAACGGATCAGGAAATTTCAGATTCCGAGGCCGTCTGGTGCCCCGAAAGGACACCGGAAGCCTTCGATCCTCGTTTCTCGATCTCGGTGGTCGGTCTTTCGAAATCGCGTGGTGCGGATAAAACGCGCGTAACTCCCTCGTTACATGTCGGATTGGGTCGATTTTTACTTCATTGGAAAGGCAAGTCAGTGTTCTTCGAAATCCTTCTGAAAGCGTCGCATTCCGAGGCTGTTTGGGCCTCTAAAAGTGGGGCGAGAGTAAATGGTACGGAATTTTCCCGACGTGCCCTGTTCCCAGAAAAACGCTCATAACTCCCTCACCGGAGGTCGGATCTGGACGATTTTTACGTCGTTGGAAAGCTTACTCGAGGAGCTTTCAAAACGGATGAGGACATTTCTGATTCTGAGGCCGTCTGGTGCCCCGAAAGGACACCGGAATCCTTCGATCCTCGTTTCTCGATCTCGGTGGTCGGTCTTTCGAAATCGCGTGGTGTGGATAAAACGCGCGTAACTCCCTCGTTACATGTCGGATTGGGTCGATTTTTACTTCATTGGAAAGGCAAGTCAATGCTCTTCGAAATCCTTCAGGAAGCGTCGCATTCCGAGGCCGTTTGGGCCTCCAAAAGTGGGGCGAGAGTAAATGGTCCGGAATTTTCCCGACGTGCCCTGTTCCCAGAAAAACGCTCATAACTCCCTCACCGGAGGTCGGATCTGGACGATTTTTACGTCGTTGGAAAGCTTACTCGAGGAGCTTTCAAAAAGGATCAGGACATTTCTGATTCCGAGGCCGTCTGGTGCCCCAAAAGGACACGGGAAACCATCGATCCTCGTTTCTCGATCTCGGTGGTCGGTCTTTCGAAATCACATGGTGCGGATAAAACGCGCGTAACTCCCTCGTTACATGTCGGATTGGGTCGATTTCTACTTCATTGGAAAGGCGAGTCAGTGCTCTTCGAAATCATTCAGGAAGCGTCGCATTCCGAGGCCGTTTGGGCCTCCAAAAGTGGGGCGAGAGTAAATGGTACGGAATTTTCTTGACGTGCCCTGTTCCCAGAAAAACGCTCATAACTCCCTCACCGGAGGTCGGATCTGGACGATTTTTACGTCGTTGGAAAGCTTACTCGAGGAGCTTTCAAAACGGATCAGGAAATTTCAGATTCCGAGGCTGTCTGGTGCCCCGAAAGGACACCGGAAGCCTTCGATCCTCGTTTCTCGATCTCAGTGGTCGGTCTTTCGAAATCGCGTGGTGCGGATAAAACGCGCGTAACTCCCTCGTTACATGTCGGATTGGGTCGATTTTTACTTCATTGGAAAGGCAAGTCAGTGTTCTTCGAAATCCTTCTGAAAGCGTCGCATTCCGAGGCTGTTTGGGCCTCTAAAAGTGGGGCGAGAGTAAATGGTACGGAATTTTCCCGACGTGCCCTGTTCCCAGAAAAACGCTCATAACTCCCTCACCGGAGGTCGGATCTGGACGATTTTTACGTCGTTGGAAAGCTTACTCGAGGAGCTTTCAAAACGGATCAGGACATTTCTGATTCTGAGGCTGTCTGGTGCCCCAAAAGGACACCGGAATCCTTGGATCCTCGTTTCTCGATCTCGGTGGTCGGTCTTTCGAAATCGCGTGGTGCGGATAAAACGCGCGTAACTCCCTCGTTACATGTCGGATTGGGTCGATTTTTACTTCATTGGAAAGGCAAGTCAATGCTCTTCGAAATCCTTCAGGAAGCGTCGCATTCCGAGGCCGTTTGGGCCTCCAAAAGTGGGGCGAGAGTAAATGGTCTGGAATTTTCCCGACGTGCCCTGTTCCCAGAAAAACGCTCATAACTCCCTCACCGGAGGTCGGATCTGGACGATTTTTACGTCGTTGGAAAGCTTACTCGAGGAGCTTTCAAAACGGATGAGGACATTTCTGATTCTGAGGCCGTCTGGTGCCCCGAAAGGACACCGGAATCCTTCGATCCTCGTTTCTCGATCTCGGTGGTCGGTCTTTTGAAATCGCGTGGTGTGGATAAAACGCGCGTAACTCCCTCGTTACATGTCGGATTGGGTCGATTTTTACTTCATTGGAAAGGCAAGTCAATGCTCTTCGAAATCCTTCAGGAAGCGTCGCATTCCGAGGCCGTTTGGGCCTCCAAAAGTGGGGCGAGAGTAAATGGTCTGGAATTTTCCCGACGTGCCCTGTTCCCAGAAAAACGCTCATAACTCCCTCACCGGAGGTCGGATCTGGACGATTTTTACGTCGTTGGAAAGCTTACTCGAGGAGCTTTCAAAACGGATCAGGACATTTCTGATTCCGAGGCCGTCTGGTGCCCCGAAAGGACACTGGAAACCATCGATCCTCGTTTCTCGATCTCGGTGGTCGGTCTTTCGAAATCCCATGGTGCGGATAAAACGCGCGTAACTCCCTCGTTACATGTCGGATTGGGTCGATTTCTACTTCATTGGAAAGGCGAGTCAGTGCTCTTCGAAATCCTTCAGGAAGCGTCGCATTCCGAGGCCGTTTGGGCCTCCAAAAGTGGGGTGAGAGTAAATGGTACGGAATTTTCTTGACGTGCCCTGTTCCCAGAAAAACGCTCATAACTCCCTCACCGGAGGTCGGATCTGGACGATTTTTACGTCGTTGGAAAGCTTACTCGAGGAGCTTTCAAAATGGATCAGGAAATTTCAGATTCCGAGGCCGTCTGGTGCCCCGAAAGGACACCGGAAGCCTTCGATCCTCGTTTCTCGATCTCGGTGGTCGGTCTTTCGAAATCGCGTGGTGCGGATAAAACGCGCGTAACTCCCTCGTTACATGTCGGATTGGGTCGATTTTTACTTCATTGGAAAGGCAAGTCAGTGTTCTTCGAAATCCTTCTGAAAGCGTCGCATTCCGAGGCTGTTTGGGCCTCTAAAAGTGGGGCGAGAGTAAATGGTACGGAATTTTCCCGACGTGCCCTGTTCCCAGAAAAACGCTCATAACTCCCTCACCGGAGGTCGGATCTGGACGATTTTTACGTCGTTGGAAAGCTTACTCGAGGAGCTTTCAAAACGGATGAGGACATTTCTGATTCTGAGGCCGTCTGGTGCCCCGAAAGGACACCGGAATCCTTCGATCCTCGTTTCTCGATCTCGGTGGTCGATCTTTCGAAATCGCGTGGTGCGGATAAAACGCGCGTAACTCCCTCGTTACATGTCGGATTGGGTCGATTTTTACTTCATTGGAAAGGCGAGTCAGTGCTCTTCGAAATCCTTTAGGAAGCGTCGCATTCCGAGGCCGTTTGGGCCTCCAAAAGTGGGGCGAGAGTAAATGGTACGGAATTTTCTTGACGTGCCCTGTTCCCAGAAAAACGCTCATAACTCCCTCACCGGAGGTCGGATCTGGACGATTTTTACGTCGTTGGAAAGCTTACTCGAGGAGCTTTCAAAACGGATGAGGACATTTCTGATTCTGAGGCCGTCTGGTGCCCCGAAAGGACATCGGAATCCTTCGATCCTCGTTTCTCGATCTCGGTGGTCGGTCTTTCGAAATCGCGTGGTGCGGATAAAACGCGCGTAACTCCCTCGTTACATGTCGGATTGGGTCAATTTTTACTTCATTGGAAAGGCAAGTCAGTGTTCTTCGAAATCCTTCTGAAAGCGTCGCATTCCGAGGCTGTTTGGGCCTCTAAAAGTGGGGCGAGAGTAAATGGTACGGAATTTTCCCGACGTGCCCTGTTCCCAGAAAAACGCTCATAACTCCCTCACCGGAGGTCGGATCTGGACGATTTTTACGTCGTTGGAAAGCTTACTCGAGGAGCTTTCAAAACGGATGAGGACATTTCTGATTCTGAGGCCGTCTGGTGCCCCGAAAGGACACCGGAATCCTTCGATCCTCGTTTCTCGATCTCGGTGGTCGGTCTTTCGAAATCGCGTGGTGCGGATAAAACGCGCGTAACTCCCTCGTTACATTTCGGATTGGGTCGATTTTTACTTCATTGGAAAGGCGAGTCAGTGTTCTTCGAAATCCTTCTGGAAGTGTCGCATTCCGAGGCCGTTTGGGCCTGCAAAAGTGGGGCGAGATTAAATGGTGCGGAATTTTCCCGACGTGCCCTGTTCCCAGAAAAACGCTCATAACTCCCTCACCGGAGGTCGGATCTGGACGATTTTTACGTCGTTGGAAAGCTTACTCGAGGAGCTTTCAAAACGGATCAGGACATTTCTGATTCTGAGGCTGTCTGGTGCCCCAAAAGGACACCAGAATCCTTTGATCCTCGTTTCTCGATCTCGGTGGTCGGTCTTTCGAAATCGCGTGGTGCGGATAAAACGCGCGTAACTCCCTCGTTACATGTCGGATTGGGTCGATTTTTACTTCATTGGAAAGGCAAGTCAGTGCTCTTCGAAATCCTTCAGGAAGCGTCGCATTCCGAGGCCGTTTGGGCCTCCAAAAGTGGGACGAGAGTAAATGGTGTGGAATTTTCCCGACGTGCCCTGTTCCCAGAAAAATGCTCATAACTCCCTCACCGGAGGTCGGATCTGGACGATTTTTACGTCGTTGGAAAGCTTACTCGAGCATCTTTCAAAACGGATCAGGACATTTTAGATTCTGAGGCCGTTTGGTGCCCCGAAAGGACACCGGAAGCCTTCGATCCTCGTTTCTCGATCTCGGTGGTCGGTCTTTCGAAATCGCGTGGTGCGGATAAAATGCGCGTAACTCCCTCGTTACATGTCGGATTGGGTCGATTTTTACTTCATTGGAAAGGCTGTCTGGTGCCCCAAAAGGACACCGGAATCCTTCGATCCTCGTTTCTCGATCTCGGTGGTCGGTCTTTCGAAATCGCGTGGTGCGGATAAAATGCGCGTAACTCCCTCGTTACATGTCGGATTGGGTCGATTTTTACTTCATTGGAAAGGCGAGTCAGTGTTCTTCGAATTCCTTCTGGAAGCGTCGCATTCCGAGGCTGTTTGGGCCTCTAAAAGTGGGGCGAGAGTAAATGGTACGGAATTTTCCCGACGTGCCCTGTTCCCAGAAAAACGCTCATAACTCCCTCACCGGAGGTCGGATCTGGACGATTTTTACGTCGTTGGAAAGCTTACTCGAGGAGCTTTCAAAACGGATGAGGACATTTCTGATTCTGAGGCCGTCTGGTGCCCCGAAAGGACACCGGAAGCCTTCGATCCTCGTTTCTCGATCTCGGTGGTCGGTCTTTCGAAATCGCGTGGTGCGGATAAAACGCGCGTAACTCCCTCGTTACATGTCGGATTGGGTCGATTTTTACTTCATTGGAAAGGCAAGTCAATGCTCTTCGAAATCCTTCAGGAAGCGTCGCATTCCGAGGCCGTTTGGGCCTCCAAAAGTGGGGCGAGAGTAAATGGTCTGGAATTTTCCCGACGTGCCCTGTTCCCAGAAAAACGCTCATAACTCCCTCACCGGAGGTCGGATCTGGACGATTTTTACGTCGTTGGAAAGCTTACTCGAGGAGCTTTCAAAACGGATCAGGACATTTCTGATTCCGAGGCCGTCTGGTGCCCCGAAAGGACACTGGAAACCATCGATCCTCGTTTCTCGATCTCGGTGGTCGGGCTTTTGAAATCACATGGTGCGGATAAAACGCGCGTAACTCCCTCGTTACATGTCGGATTGGGTCGATTTTTACTTCATTGGAAAGGCGAGTCAGTGCTCTTCGAAATCCTTCAGGAAGCGTCGCATTCCGAGGCCGTTTGGGCCTCCAAAAGTGGGGCGAGAGTAAATGGTACGGAATTTTCTTGACGTGCCCTGTTCCCAGAAAAACGCTCATAACTCCCTCACCGGAGGTCGGATCTGGACGATTTTTACGTCGTTGGAAAGCTTACTCGAGGAGCTTTCAAAACGGATCAGGAAATTTTAGATTCCGAGGCCGTATGGTGCCCCGAAAGGACACCGGAAGCCTTCGATCCTCGTTTCTCGATCTCGGTGGTCGGTCTTTCGAAATCGCGTGGTGCGGATAAAACGCGCGTAACTCCCTCGTTACATGTCGGATTGGGTCAATTTTTACTTCATTGGAAAGGCAAGTCAGTGGTCTTCGAAATCCTTCTGAAAGCGTCGCATTCCGAGGCTGTTTGGGCCTCTAAAAGTGGGGCGAGAGTAAATGGTACGGAATTTTCCCGACGTGCCCTGTTCCCAGAAAAACGCTCATAACTCCCTCACCGGAGGTCGGATCTGGACGATTTTTACGTCGTTGGAAAGCTTACTCGAGGAGCTTTCAAAACGGATGAGGACATTTCTGATTCTGAGGCCGTCTGGTGCCCCGAAAGGACACCGGAATCCTTCGATCCTCGTTTCTCGATCTCGGTGGTCGGTCTTTCGAAATCGCGTGGTGTGGATAAAACGCGCGTAACTCCCTCGTTACATGTCGGATTGGGTCGATTTTTACTTCATTGGAAAGACGAGTCAGTGCTCTTCGAAATCCTTCAGGAAGCGTCGCATTCCGAGGCCGTTTGGGCCTCCAAAAGTGGGGCGAGAGTAAATGGTACGGAATTTTCTTGACGTGCCCTGTTCCCAGAAAAACGCTCATAACTCCCTCACCGGAGGTCGGATCTGGACGATTTTTACGTCGTTGGAAAGCTTACTCGAGGATCTTTCAAAACGGATGAGGACATTTCTGATTCTGAGGCCGTCTGGTGCCCCGAAAGGACACCGGAAACTTTCGATCCTCGTTTCTCGATCTCGGTGGTCGGTCTTTCGAAATCGCGTGGTGCGGATAAAACGCGCGTAACTCCCTCGTTACATGTCGGATTGGGTCGATTTTTACTTCATTGGAAAGGCGAGTCAGTGCTCTTCGAAATCCTTCAGGAAGCGTCGCATTCCGAGGCCGTTTGGGCCTCCAAAAGTGGGACGAGAGTAAATGGTACGGAATTTTCTTGACGTGCCCTGTTCCCAGAAAAACGCTCATAACTCCCTCACCGGAGGTCGGATCTGGACGATTTTTACGTCGTTGGAAAGCTTACTCGAGGAGCTTTCAAAACGGATGAGGACATTTCTGATTCTGAGGCCGTCTGGTGCCCCGAAAGGACACCGGAATCCTTCGATCCTCGTTTCTCGATCTCGGTGGTCGGTCTTTCGAAATCGTGTGGTGCGGATAAAACGCGCGTAACTCCCTCGTTACATGTCGGATTGGGTCGATTTTTACTTCATTGGAAAGACGAGTCAGTGCTCTTCGAAATCCTTCAGGAAGCGTCGCATTCCGAGGCCGTTTGGGCCTCCAAAAGTGGGGCGAGAGTAAATGGTACGGAATTTTCTTGACGTGCCCTGTTCCCAGAAAAACGCTCATAACTCCCTCACCGGAGGTCGGATCTGGACGATTTTTACGTCGTTGGAAAGCTTACTCGAGGATCTTTCAAAATGGATCAGGAAATTTCAGATTCCGAGGCCGTCTGGTGCCCCGAAAGGACACCGGAAGCCTTCGATCCTCGTTTCTCGATCTCGGTGGTCGGTCTTTCGAAATCGCGTGGTGCGGATAAAATGCGCGTAACTCCCTCGTTACATGTCGGATTGGGTCAATTTTTACTTCATTGGAAAGGCTGTCTGGTGCCCCAAAAGGACACCGGAATCCTTCGATCCTCGTTTCTCGATCTCGGTGGTCGGTCTTTCGAAATCGCGTGGTGCGGATAAAATGCGCGTAACTCCCTCGTTACATGTCGGATTGGGTCGATTTTTACTTCATTGGAAAGGCGAGTCAGTGTTCTTCGAATTCCTTCTGGAAGCGTCGCATTCCGAGGCTGTTTGGGCCTCTAAAAGTGGGGCGAGAGTAAATGGTACGGAATTTTCCCGACGTGCCCTGTTCCCAGAAAAACGCTCATAACTCCCTCACCGGAGGTCGGATCTGGACGATTTTTACGTCGTTGGAAAGCTTACTCGAGGAGCTTTCAAAACGGATGAGGACATTTCTGATTCTGAGGCCGTCTGGTGCCCCGAAAGGACACCGGAAGCCTTCGATCCTCGTTTCTCGATCTCGGTGGTCGGTCTTTCGAAATCGCGTGGTGCGGATAAAACGCGCGTAACTCCCTCGTTACATGTCGGATTGGGTCGATTTTTACTTCATTGGAAAGGCAAGTCAATGCTCTTCGAAATCCTTCAGGAAGCGTCGCATTCCGAGGCCGTTTGGGCCTCCAAAAGTGGGGCGAGAGTAAATGGTCTGGAATTTTCCCGACGTGCCCTGTTCCCAGAAAAACGCTCATAACTCCCTCACCGGAGGTCGGATCTGGACGATTTTTACGTCGTTGGAAAGCTTACTCGAGGAGCTTTCAAAACGGATCAGGACATTTCTGATTCCGAGGCCGTCTGGTGCCCCGAAAGGACACTGGAAACCATCGATCCTCGTTTCTCGATCTCGGTGGTCGGGCTTTCGAAATCACATGGTGCGGATAAAACGCGCGTAACTCCCTCGTTACATGTCGGATTGGGTCGATTTTTACTTCATTGGAAAGGTGAGTCAGTGCTCTTCGAAATCCTTCAGGAAGCGTCGCATTCCGAGGCCGTTTGGGCCTCCAAAAGTGGGGCGAGAGTAAATGGTACGGAATTTTCTTGACGTGCCCTGTTCCCAGAAAAACGCTCATAACTCCCTCACCGGAGGTCGGATCTGGACGATTTTTACGTCGTTGGAAAGCTTACTCGAGGAGCTTTCAAAACGGATCAGGAAATTTTAGATTCCGAGGCCGTATGGTGCCCCGAAAGGACACCGGAAGCCTTCGATCCTCGTTTCTCGATCTCGGTGGTCGGTCTTTCGAAATCGCGTGGTGCGGATAAAACGCGCGTAACTCCCTCGTTACATGTCGGATTGGGTCGATTTTTACTTCATTGGAAAGGCAAGTCAGTGGTCTTCGAAATCCTTCTGAAAGCGTCGCATTCCGAGGCTGTTTGGGCCTCTAAAAGTGGGGCGAGAGTAAATGGTACGGAATTTTCCCGACGTGCCCTGTTCCCAGAAAAACGCTCATAACTCCCTCACCGGAGGTCGGATCTGGACGATTTTTACGTCGTTGGAAAGCTTACTCGAGGAGCTTTCAAAACGGATGAGGACATTTCTGATTCTGAGGCCGTCTGGTGCCCCGAAAGGACACCGGAATCCTTCGATCCTCGTTTCTCGATCTCGGTGGTCGGTCTTTCGAAATCGCGTGGTGTGGATAAAACGCGCGTAACTCCCTCGTTACATGTCGGATTGGGTCGATTTTTACTTCATTGGAAAGACGAGTCAGTGCTCTTCGAAATCCTTCAGGAAGCGTCGCATTCCGAGGCCGTTTGGGCCTCCAAAAGTGGGGCGAGAGTAAATGGTACGGAATTTTCTTGACGTGCCCTGTTCCCAGAAAAACGCTCATAACTCCCTCACCGGAGGTCGGATCTGGACGATTTTTACGTCGTTGGAAAGCTTACTCGAGGATCTTTCAAAACGGATGAGGACATTTCTGATTCTGAGGCCGTCTGGTGCCCCGAAAGGACACCGGAAACTTTCGATCCTCGTTTCTCGATCTCGGTGGTCGGTCTTTCGAAATCGCGTGGTGCGGATAAAACGCGCGTAACTCCCTCGTTACATGTCGGATTGGGTCGATTTTTACTTCATTGGAAAGGCGAGTCAGTGCTCTTCGAAATCCTTCAGGAAGCGTCGCATTCCGAGGCCGTTTGGGCCTCCAAAAGTGGGGCGAGAGTAAATGGTACGGAATTTTCTTGACGTGCCCTGTTCCCAGAAAAACGCTCATAACTCCCTCACCGGAGGTCGGATCTGGACGATTTTTACGTCGTTGGAAAGCTTACTCGAGGAGCTTTCAAAACGGATGAGGACATTTCTGATTCTGAGGCCGTCTGGTGCCCCGAAAGGACACCGGAATCCTTCGATCCTCGTTTCTCGATCTCGGTGGTCGGTCTTTCGAAATCGTGTGGTGCGGATAAAACGCGCGTAACTCCCTCGTTACATGTCGGATTGGGTCGATTTTTACTTCATTGGAAAGAAGAGTCAGTGCTCTTCGAAATCCTTCAGGAAGCGTCGCATTCCGAGGCCGTTTGGGCCTCCAAAAGTGGGGCGAGAGTAAATGGTACGGAATTTTCTTGACGTGCCCTGTTCCCAGAAAAACGCTCATAACTCCCTCACCGGAGGTCGGATCTGGACGATTTTTACGTCGTTGGAAAGCTTACTCGAGGATCTTTCAAAACGGATGAGGACATTTCTGATTCTGAGGCCGTCTGGTGCCCCGAAAGGACACCGGAATCCTTCGATCCTCGTTTCTCGATCTCGGTGGTCGGTCTTTCGAAATCGCGTGGTGCGGATAAAACGCGCGTAACTCCCTCGTTACATGTCGGATTGGGTCGATTTTTACTTCATTGGAAAGGCGAGTCAGTGCTCTTCGAAATCCTTCAGGAAGCGTCGCATTCCGAGGCCGTTTGGGCCTCCAAAAGTGGGGCGAGAGTAAATGGTACGGAATTTTCTTGACGTGCCCTGTTCCCAGAAAAACGCTCATAACTCCCTCACCGGAGGTCGGATCTGGACGATTTTTACGTCGTTAGAAAGCTTACTCGAGGAGCTTTCAAAACGGATCAGGAAATTTCAGATTCCGAGGCCGTATGGTGCCCCGAAAGGACACCGGAAGCCTTCGATCCTCGTTTCTCGATCTCGGTGGTCGGTCTTTCGAAATCGCGTGGTGCGGATAAAACGCGCGTAACTCCCTCGTTACATGTCGGATTGGGTCGATTTTTACTTCATTGGAAAGGCAAGTCAGTGTTCTTCGAAATCCTTCTGAAAGCGTCGCATTCCGAGGCTGTTTGGGCCTCTAAAAGTGGGGCGAGAGTAAATGGTACGGAATTTTCCCGACGTGCCCTGTTCCCAGAAAAACGCTCATAACTCCCTCACCGGAGGTCGGATCTGGACGATTTTTACGTCGTTGGAAAGCTTACTCGAGGAGCTTTCAAAACGGATGAGGACATTTCTGATTCTGAGGCCGTCTGGTGCCCCGAAAGGACACCGGAATCCTTCGATCCTCGTTTCTCGATCTCGGTGGTCGGTCTTTCGAAATCGCGTGGTGTGGATAAAACGCGCGTAACTCCCTCGTTACATGTCGGATTGGGTCGATTTTTACTTCATTGGAAAGACGAGTCAGTGCTCTTCGAAATCCTTCAGGAAGCGTCGCATTCCGAGGCCGTTTGGGCCTCCAAAAGTGGGGCGAGAGTAAATGGTACGGAATTTTCTTGACGTGCCCTGTTCCCAAAAAAACGCTCATAACTCCCTCACCGGAGGTCGGATCTGGACGATTTTTACGTCGTTGGAAAGCTTACTCGAGGATCTTTCAAAACGGATGAGGACATTTCTGATTCTGAGGCCGTCTGGTGCCCCGAAAGGACACCGGAAACCTTCGATCCTCGTTTCTCGATCTCGGTGGTCGGTCTTTCGAAATCGCGTGGTGCGGATAAAACGCGCGTAACTCCCTCGTTACATGTCGGATTGGGTCGATTTTTACTTCATTGGAAAGGCGAGTCAGTGCTCTTCGAAATCCTTCAGGAAGCGTCGCATTCCGAGGCCGTTTGGGCCTCCAAAAGTGGGGCGAGAGTAAATGGTACGGAATTTTCTTGACGTGCCCTGTTCCCAGAAAAACGCTCATAACTCCCTCACCGGAGGTCGGATCTGGACGATTTTTACGTCGTTGGAAAGCTTACTCGAGGAGCTTTCAAAACGGATGAGGACATTTCTGATTCTGAGGCCGTCTGGTGCCCCGAAAGGACACCGGAATCCTTCGATCCTCGTTTCTCGATCTCGGTGGTCGGTCTTTCGAAATCGTGTGGTGCGGATAAAACGCGCGTAACTCCCTCGTTACATGTCGGATTGGGTCGATTTTTACTTCATTGGAAAGACGAGTCAGTGCTCTTCGAAATCCTTCAGGAAGCGTCGCATTCCGAGGCCGTTTGGGCCTCCAAAAGTGGGGCGAGAGTAAATGGTACGGAATTTTCTTGACGTGCCCTGTTCCCAGAAAAACGCTCATAACTCCCTCACCGGAGGTCGGATCTGGACGATTTTTACGTCGTTGGAAAGCTTACTCGAGGATCTTTCAAAACGGATGAGGACATTTCTAATTCTGAGGCCGTCTGGTGCCCCGAAAGGACACCGGAAACCTTCGATCCTCGTTTCTCGATCTCGGTGGTCGGTCTTTCGAAATCGCGTGGTGCGGATAAAACGCGCGTAACTCCCTCGTTACATGTCGGATTGGGTCGATTTTTACTTCATTGGAAAGGCGAGTCAGTGCTCTTCGAAATCCTTCAGGAAGCGTCGCATTCCGAGGCCGTTTGGGCCTCCAAAAGTGGGGCGAGAGTAAATGGTACGGAATTTTCTTGACGTGCCCTGTTCCCAGAAAAACGCTCATAACTCCCTCACCGGAGGTCGGATCTGGACGATTTTTACGTCGTTGGAAAGCTTACTCGAGGAGCTTTCAAAACGGATCAGGAAATTTCAGATTCCGAGGCCGTATGGTGCCCCGAAAGGACACCGGAAGCCTTCGATCCTCGTTTCTCGATCTCGGTGGTCGGTCTTTCGAAATCGCGTGGTGCGGATAAAACGCGCGTAACTCCCTCGTTACATGTCGGATTGGGTCGATTTTTACTTCATTGGAAAGGCAAGTCAGTGTTCTTCGAAATCCTTCTGAAAGCGTCGCATTCCGAGGCTGTTTGGGCCTCTAAAAGTGGGGCGAGAGTAAATGGTACGGAATTTTCCCGACGTGCCCTGTTCCCAGAAAAACGCTCATAACTCCCTCACCGGAGGTCGGATCTGGACGATTTTTACGTCGTTGGAAAGCTTACTCGAGGAGCTTTCAAAACGGATGAGGACATTTCTGATTCTGAGGCCGTCTGGTGCCCCGAAAGGACACCGGAATCCTTCGATCCTCGTTTCTCGATCTCGGTGGTCGGTCTTTCGAAATCGCGTGGTGTGGATAAAACGCGCGTAACTCCCTCGTTACATGTCGGATTGGGTCGATTTTTACTTCATTGGAAAGACGAGTCAGTGCTCTTCGAAATCCTTCAGGAAGCGTCGCATTCCGAGGCCGTTTGGGCCTCCAAAAGTGGGGCGAGAGTAAATGGTACGGAATTTTCTTGACGTGCCCTGTTCCCAAAAAAACGCTCATAACTCCCTCACCGGAGGTCGGATCTGGACGATTTTTACGTCGTTGGAAAGCTTACTCGAGGATCTTTCAAAACGGATGAGGACATTTCTGATTCTGAGGCCGTCTGGTGCCCCGAAAGGACACCGGAAACCTTCGATCCTCGTTTCTCGATCTCGGTGGTCGGTCTTTCGAAATCGCATGGTGCGGATAAAACGCGCGTAACTCCCTCGTTACATGTCGGATTGGGTCGATTTCTACTTCATTGGAAAGACGAGTCAGTGCTCTTCGAAATCCTTCAGGAAGCGTCGCATTCTGAGGCCGTTTGGGCCTCCAAAAGTGGGGCGAGAGTAAATGGTACGGAATTTTCTTGACGTGCCCTGTTCCCAGAAAAACGCTCATAACTCCCTCACCGGAGGTCGGATCTGGACGATTTTTACGTCGTTGGAAAGCTTACTCGAGGAGCTTTCAAAACGGATCAGTAAATTTCAGATTCCGAGGCCGTCTGGTGCCCCGAAAGGACACCGGAAGCCTTCGATCCTCGTTTCTCGATCTCGGTGGTCGGTCTTTCGAAATCGCGTGGTGCGGATAAAACGCGCGTAACTCCCTCGTTACATGTCGGATTGGGTCGATTTTTACTTCATTGGAAAGGCAAGTCAGTGTTCTTCGAAATCCTTCTGAAAGCGTCGCATTCCGAGGCTGTTTGGGCCTCTAAAAGTGGGGCGAGAGTAAATGGTACGGAATTTTCCCGACGTGCCCTGTTCCCAGAAAAACGCTCATAACTCCCTCACCGGAGGTCGGATCTGGACGATTTTTACGTCGTTGGAAAGCTTACTCGAGGAGCTTTCAAAACGGATCAGGACATTTCTGATTCTGAGGCTGTCTGGTGCCCCGAAAGGACACCGGAATCCTTCGATCCTCGTTTCTCGATCTCGGTGGTCGGTCTTTTGAAATCGCGTGGTGTGGATAAAACGCGCGTAACTCCCTCGTTACATGTCGGATTGGGTCGATTTTTACTTCATTGGAAAGGCAAGTCAATGCTCTTCGAAATCCTTCAGGAAGCGTCGCATTCCGAGGCCGTTTGGGCCTCCAAAAGTGGGGCGAGAGTAAATGGTCTGGAATTTTCCCGACGTGCCCTGTTCCCAGAAAAACGCTCATAACTCCCTCACCGGAGGTCGGATCTGGACGATTTTTACGTCGTTGGAAAGCTTACTCGAGGAGCTTTCAAAACGGATCAGGACATTTCTGATTCCGAGGCCGTCTGGTGCCCCGAAAGGACACTGGAAACCATCGATCCTCGTTTCTCGATCTCGGTGGTCGGTCTTTCGAAATCCCATGGTGCGGATAAAACGCGCGTAACTCCCTCGTTACATGTCGGATTGGGTCGATTTCTACTTCATTGGAAAGGCGAGTCAGTGCTCTTCGAAATCCTTCAGGAAGCGTCGCATTCCGAGGCCGTTTGGGCCTCCAAAAGTGGGGCGAGAGTAAATGGTACGGAATTTTCTTGACGTGCCCTGTTCCCAGAAAAACGCTCATAACTCCCTCACCGGAGGTCGGATCTGGACGATTTTTACGTCGTTGGAAAGCTTACTCGAGGATCTTTCAAAACGGATGAGGACATTTCTGATTCTGAGGCCGTCTGGTGCCCCGAAAGGACACCGGAAACTTTCGATCCTCGTTTCTCGATCTCGGTGGTCGGTCTTTCGAAATCGCGTGGTGCGGATAAAACGCGCGTAACTCCCTCGTTACATGTCGGATTGGGTCGATTTTTACTTCATTGGAAAGGCGAGTCAGTGCTCTTCGAAATCCTTCAGGAAGCGTCGCATTCCGAGGCCGTTTGGGACTCCAAAAGTGGGGCGAGAGTAAATGGTACGGAATTTTCTTGACGTGCCCTGTTCCCAGAAAAACGCTCATAACTCCCTCACCGGAGGTCGGATCTGGACGATTTTTACGTCGTTGGAAAGCTTACTCGAGGAGCTTTCAAAACGGATGAGGACATTTCTGATTCTGAGGCCGTCTGGTGCCCCGAAAGGACACCGGAATCCTTCGATCCTCGTTTCTCGATCTCGGTGGTCGGTCTTTCGAAATCGTGTGGTGCGGATAAAACGCGCGTAACTCCCTCGTTACATGTCGGATTGGGTCGATTTTTACTTCATTGGAAAGAAGAGTCAGTGCTCTTCGAAATCCTTCAGGAAGCGTCGCATTCCGAGGCCGTTTGGGCCTCCAAAAGTGGGGCGAGAGTAAATGGTACGGAATTTTCTTGACGTGCCCTGTTCCCAGAAAAACGCTCATAACTCCCTCACCGGAGGTCGGATCTGGACGATTTTTACGTCGTTGGAAAGCTTACTCGAGGATCTTTCAAAACGGATGAGGACATTTCTGATTCTGAGGCCGTCTGGTGCCCCGAAAGGACACCGGAAACCTTCGATCCTCGTTTCTCGATCTCGGTGGTCGGTCTTTCGAAATCGTGTGGTGCGGATAAAACGCGCGTAACTCCCTCGTTACATGTCGGATTGGGTCGATTTTTACTTCATTGGAAAGGCGAGTCAGTGCTCTTCGAAATCCTTCAGGAAGCGTCGCATTCCGAGGCCGTTTGGGCCTCCAAAAGTGGGGCGAGAGTAAATGGTACGGAATTTTCTTGACGTGCCCTGTTCCCAGAAAAACGCTCATAACTCCCTCACCGGAGGTCGGATCTGGACGATTTTTACGTCGTTGGAAAGCTTACTCGAGGAGCTTTCAAAACGGATCAGGAAATTTCAGATTCCGAGGCCGTATGGTGCCCCGAAAGGACACCGGAATCCTTCGATCCTCGTTTCTCGATCTCGGTGGTCGGTCTTTCGAAATCGCGTGGTGCGGATAAAACGCGCGTAACTCCCTCGTTACATGTCGGATTGGGTCGATTTTTACTTCATTGGAAAGGCAAGTCAGTGTTCTTCGAAATCCTTCTGAAAGCGTCGCATTCCGAGGCTGTTTGGGCCTCTAAAAGTGGGGCGAGAGTAAATGGTACGGAATTTTCCCGACGTGCCCTGTTCCCAGAAAAACGCTCATAACTCCCTCACCGGAGGTCGGATCTGGACGATTTTTACGTCGTTGGAAAGCTTACTCGAGGAGCTTTCAAAACGGATGAGGACATTTCTGATTCTGAGGCCGTCTGGTGCCCCGAAAGGACACCGGAATCCTTCGATCCTCGTTTCTCGATCTCGGTGGTCGGTCTTTCGAAATCGCGTGGTGTGGATAAAACGCGCGTAACTCCCTCGTTACATGTCGGATTGGGTCGATTTTTACTTCATTGGAAAGACGAGTCAGTGCTCTTCGAAATCCTTCAGGAAGCGTCGCATTCCGAGGCCGTTTGGGCCTCCAAAAGTGGGGCGAGAGTAAATGGTACGGAATTTTCTTGACGTGCCCTGTTCCCAAAAAAACGCTCATAACTCCCTCACCGGAGGTCGGATCTGGACGATTTTTACGTCGTTGGAAAGCTTACTCGAGGATCTTTCAAAACGGATGAGGACATTTCTGATTCTGAGGCCGTCTGGTGCCCCGAAAGGACACCGGAAACCTTCGATCCTCGTTTCTCGATCTCGGTGGTCGGTCTTTCGAAATCGCGTGGTGCGGATAAAACGCGCGTAACTCCCTCGTTACATGTCGGATTGGGTCGATTTTTACTTCATTGGAAAGGCGAGTCAGTGCTCTTCGAAATCCTTCAGGAAGCGTCGCATTCCGAGGCCGTTTGGGCCTCCAAAAGTGGGGCGAGAGTAAATGGTACGGAATTTTCTTGACGTGCCCTGTTCCCAGAAAAACGCTCATAACTCCCTCACCGGAGGTCGGATCTGGACGATTTTTACGTCGTTGGAAAGCTTACTCGAGGAGCTTTCAAAACGGATGAGGACATTTCTGATTCTGAGGCCGTCTGGTGCCCCGAAAGGACACCGGAATCCTTCGATCCTCGTTTCTCGATCTCGGTGGTCGGTCTTTCGAAATCGCGTGGTGTGGATAAAACGCGCGTAACTCCCTCGTTACATGTCGGATTGGGTCGATTTTTACTTCATTGGAAAGACGAGTCAGTGCTCTTCGAAATCCTTCAGGAAGCGTCGCATTCCGAGGCCGTTTGGGCCTCCAAAAGTGGGGCGAGAGTAAATGGTACGGAATTTTCTTGACGTGCCCTGATCCCAAAAAAACGCTCATAACTCCCTCACCGGAGGTCGGATCTGGACGATTTTTACGTCGTTGGAAAGCTTACTCGAGGATCTTTCAAAACGGATGAGGACATTTCTGATTCTGAGGCCGTCTGGTGCCCCGAAAGGACACCGGAAACCTTCGATCCTCGTTTCTCGATCTCGGTGGTCGGTCTTTCGAAATCGCGTGGTGCGGATAAAACGCGCGTAACTCCCTCGTTACATGTCGGATTGGGTCGATTTTTACTTCATTGGAAAGGCGAGTCAGTGCTCTTCGAAATCCTTCAGGAAGCGTCGCATTCCGAGGCCGTTTGGGCCTCCAAAAGTGGGGCGAGAGTAAATGGTACGGAATTTTCTTGACGTGCCCTGTTCCCAGAAAAACGCTCATAACTCCCTCACCGGAGGTCGGATCTGGACGATTTTTACGTCGTTGGAAAGCTTACTCGAGGAGCTTTCAAAACGGATGAGGACATTTCTGATTCTGAGGCCGTCTGGTGCCCCGAAAGGACACCGGAATCCTTCGATCCTCGTTTCTCGATCTCGGTGGTCGGTCTTTCGAAATCGTGTGGTGCGGATAAAACGCGCGTAACTCCCTCGTTACATGTCGGATTGGGTCGATTTTTACTTCATTGGAAAGACGAGTCAGTGCTCTTCGAAATCCTTCAGGAAGCGTCGCATTCCGAGGCCGTTTGGGCCTCCAAAAGTGGGGCGAGAGTAAATGGTACGGAATTTTCTTGACGTGCCCTGTTCCCAGAAAAACGCTCATAACTCCCTCACCGGAGGTCGGATCTGGACGATTTTTACGTCGTTGGAAAGCTTACTCGAGGATCTTTCAAAACGGATGAGGACATTTCTGATTCTGAGGCCGTCTGGTGCCCCGAAAGGACACCGGAAACCTTCGATCCTCGTTTCTCGATCTCGGTGGTCGGTCTTTCGAAATCGCGTGGTGCGGATAAAACGCGCGTAACTCCCTCGTTACATGTCGGATTGGGTCGATTTTTACTTCATTGGAAAGGCGAGTCAGTGCTCTTCGAAATCCTTCAGGAAGCGTCGCATTCCGAGGCCGTTTGGGCCTCCAAAAGTGGGGCGAGAGTAAATGGTACGGAATTTTCTTGACGTGCCCTGTTCCCAGAAAAACGCTCATAACTCCCTCACCGGAGGTCGGATCTGGACGATTTTTACGTCGTTGGAAAGCTTACTCGAGGAGCTTTCAAAACGGATCAGGAAATTTCAGATTCCGAGGCCGTATGGTGCCCCGAAAGGACACCGGAAGCCTTCGATCCTCGTTTCTCGATCTCGGTGGTCGGTCTTTCGAAATCGCGTGGTGCGGATAAAACGCGCGTAACTCCCTCGTTACATGTCGGATTGGGTCGATTTTTACTTCATTGGAAAGGCAAGTCAGTGTTCTTCGAAATCCTTCTGAAAGCGTCGCATTCCGAGGCTGTTTGGGCCTCTAAAAGTGGGGCGAGAGTAAATGGTACGGAATTTTCCCGACGTGCCCTGTTCCCAGAAAAACGCTCATAACTCCCTCACCGGAGGTCGGATCTGGACGATTTTTACGTCGTTGGAAAGCTTACTCGAGGAGCTTTCAAAACGGATGAGGACATTTCTGATTCTGAGGCCGTCTGGTGCCCCGAAAGGACACCGGAATCCTTCGATCCTCGTTTCTCGATCTCGGTGGTCGGTCTTTCGAAATCGCGTGGTGTGGATAAAACGCGCGTAACTCCCTCGTTACATGTCGGATTGGGTCGATTTTTACTTCATTGGAAAGACGAGTCAGTGCTCTTCGAAATCCTTCAGGAAGCGTCGCATTCCGAGGCCGTTTGGGCCTCCAAAAGTGGGGCGAGAGTAAATGGTACGGAATTTTCTTGACGTGCCCTGTTCCCAAAAAAACGCTCATAACTCCCTCACCGGAGGTCGGATCTGGACGATTTTTACGTCGTTGGAAAGCTTACTCGAGGATCTTTCAAAACGGATGAGGACATTTCTGATTCTGAGGCCGTCTGGTGCCCCGAAAGGACACCGGAAACCTTCGATCCTCGTTTCTCGATCTCGGTGGTCGGTCTTTCGAAATCGCGTGGTGCGGATAAAACGCGCGTAACTCCCTCGTTACATGTCGGATTGGGTCGATTTTTACTTCATTGGAAAGGCGAGTCAGTGCTCTTCGAAATCCTTCAGGAAGCGTCGCATTCCGAGGCCGTTTGGGCCTCCAAAAGTGGGGCGAGAGTAAATGGTACGGAATTTTCTTGACGTGCCCTGTTCCCAGAAAAACGCTCATAACTCCCTCACCGGAGGTCGGATCTGGACGATTTTTACGTCGTTGGAAAGCTTACTCGAGGAGCTTTCAAAACGGATGAGGACATTTCTGATTCCGAGGCCGTCTGGTGCCCCGAAAGGACACCGGAATCCTTCGATCCTCGTTTCTCGATCTCGGTGGTCGGTCTTTCGAAATCGTGTGGTGCGGATAAAACGCGCGTAACTCCCTCGTTACATGTCGGATTGGGTCGATTTTTACTTCATTGGAAAGGCGAGTCAGTGCTCTTCGAAATCCTTCAGGAAGCGTCGCATTCCGAGGCCGTTTGGGCCTCTAAAAGTGGGGCGAGAGTAAATGGTACGGAATTTTCCCGACGTGCCCTGTTCCCAGAAAAACGCTCATAACTCCCTCACCGGAGGTCGGATCTGGACGATTTTTACGTCGTTGGAAAGCTTACTCGAGGAGCTTTCAAAACGGATCAGGACATTTCTGATTCTGAGGCTGTCTGGTGCCCCGAAAGGACACCGGAATCCTTCGATCCTCGTTTCTCGATCTCGGTGGTCGGTCTTTTGAAATCGCGTGGTGTGGATAAAACGCGCGTAACTCCCTCGTTACATGTCGGATTGGGTCGATTTTTACTTCATTGGAAAGGCAAGTCAATGCTCTTCGAAATCCTTCAGGAAGCGTCGCATTCCGAGGCCGTTTGGGCCTCCAAAAGTGGGGCGAGAGTAAATGGTCTGGAATTTTCCCGACGTGCCCTGTTCCCAGAAAAACGCTCATAACTCCCTCACCGGAGGTCGGATCTGGACGATTTTTACGTCGTTGGAAAGCTTACTCGAGGATCTTTCAAAACGGATGAGGACATTTCTGATTCTGAGGCCGTCTGGTGCCCCGAAAGGACACCGGAAACCTTCGATCCTCGTTTCTCGATCTCGGTGGTCGGTCTTTCGAAATCGCGTGGTGCGGATAAAACGCGCGTAACTCCCTCGTTACATGTCGGATTGGGTCGATTTTTACTTCATTGGAAAGGCGAGTCAGTGCTCTTCGAAATCCTTCAGGAAGCGTCGCATTCCGAGGCCGTTTGGGCCTCCAAAAGTGGGGCGAGAGTAAATGGTACGGAATTTTCTTGACGTGCCCTGTTCCCAGAAAAACGCTCATAACTCCCTCACCGGAGGTCGGATCTGGACGATTTTTACGTCGTTGGAAAGCTTACTCGAGGAGCTTTCAAAACGGATCAGGAAATTTCAGATTCCGAGGCCGTATGGTGCCCCGAAAGGACACCGGAAGCCTTCGATCCTCGTTTCTCGATCTCGGTGGTCGGTCTTTCGAAATCGCGTGGTGCGGATAAAACGCGCGTAACTCCCTCGTTACATGTCGGATTGGGTCGATTTTTACTTCATTGGAAAGGCGAGTCAGTGCTCTTCGAAATCCTTCAGGAAGCGTCGCATTCCGAGGCCGTTTGGGCCTCCAAAAGTGGGGCGAGAGTAAATGGTACGGAATTTTCTTGACGTGCCCTGTTCCCAGAAAAACGCTCATAACTCCCTCACCGGAGGTCGGATCTGGACGATTTTTACGTCGTTGGAAAGCTTACTCGAGGAGCTTTCAAAACGGATCAGGACATTTCTGATTCTGAGGCTGTCTGGTGCCCCGAAAGGACACCGGAATCCTTCGATCCTCGTTTCTCGATCTCGGTGGTCGGTCTTTTGAAATCGCGTGGTGTGGATAAAACGCGCGTAACTCCCTCGTTACATGTCGGATTGGGTCGATTTTTACTTCATTGGAAAGGCAAGTCAATGCTCTTCGAAATCCTTCAGGAAGCGTCGCATTCCGAGGCCGTTTGGGCCTCCAAAAGTGGGGCGAGAGTAAATGGTCTGGAATTTTCCCGACGTGCCCTGTTCCCAGAAAAACGCTCATAACTCCCTCACCGGAGGTCGGATCTGGACGATTTTTACGTCGTTGGAAAGCTTACTCGAGGAGCTTTCAAAACGGATCAGGACATTTCTGATTCCGAGGCCGTCTGGTGCCCCGAAAGGACACTGGAAACCATCGATCCTCGTTTCTCGATCTCGGTGGTCGGTCTTTCGAAATCCCATGGTGCGGATAA
This sequence comes from Magnolia kwangsiensis, assembly GCA_037074715.1. Lineage (NCBI taxonomy): Eukaryota > Viridiplantae > Streptophyta > Magnoliopsida > Magnoliales > Magnoliaceae > Magnolia > Magnolia kwangsiensis. The sequence goes on from CM073583.1 coordinate 1,514,338, forward strand.
AACGCGCGTAACTCCCTCGTTACATGTCGGATTGGGTCGATTTCTACTTCATTGGAAAGGCGAGTCAGTGCTCTTCGAAATCCTTCAGGAAGCGTCGCATTCCGAGGCCGTTTGGGCCTCCAAAAGTGGGGCGAGAGTAAATGGTACGGAATTTTCTTGACGTGCCCTGTTCCCAGAAAAACGCTCATAACTCCCTCACCGGAGGTCGGATCTGGACGATTTTTACGTCGTTGGAAAGCTTACTCGAGGAGCTTTCAAAACGGATCAGGAAATTTCAGATTCCGAGGCCGTATGGTGCCCCGAAAGGACACCGGAAGCCTTCGATCCTCGTTTCTCGATCTCGGTGGTCGGTCTTTCGAAATCGCGTGGTGCGGATAAAACGCGCGTAACTCCCTCGTTACATGTCGGATTGGGTCGATTTTTACTTCATTGGAAAGGCAAGTCAGTGTTCTTCGAAATCCTTCTGAAAGCGTCGCATTCCGAGGCTGTTTGGGCCTCTAAAAGTGGGGCGAGAGTAAATGGTACGGAATTTTCCCGACGTGCCCTGTTCCCAGAAAAATGCTCATAACTCCCTCACCGGAGGTCGGATCTGGACGATTTTTACGTCGTTGGAAAGCTTACTCGAGGAGCTTTCAAAACGGATGAGGACATTTCTGATTCTGAGGCCGTCTGGTGCCCCGAAAGGACACCGGAAACCTTCGATCCTCGTTTCTCGATCTCGGTGGTCGGTCTTTCGAAATCGCGTGGTGCGGATAAAACGCGCGTAACTCCCTCGTTACATGTCGGATTGGGTCGATTTTTACTTCATTGGAAAGACGAGTCAGTGCTCTTCGAAATCCTTCAGGAAGCGTCGCATTCCGAGGCCGTTTGGGCCTCCAAAAGTGGGGCGAGAGTAAATGGTACGGAATTTTCTTGACGTGCCCTGTTCCCAGAAAAACGCTCATAACTCCCTCACCGGAGGTCGGATCTGGACGATTTTTACGTCGTTGGAAAGCTTACTCGAGGAGCTTTCAAAACGGATCAGGAAATTTCAGATTCCGAGGCCGTATGGTGCCCCGAAAGGACACCGGAAGCCTTCGATCCTCGTTTCTCGATCTCGGTGGTCGGTCTTTCGAAATCGCGTGGTGCGGATAAAACGCGCGTAACTCCCTCGTTACATGTCGGATTGGGTCGATTTTTACTTCATTGGAAAGGCAAGTCAGTGTTCTTCGAAATCCTTCTGAAAGCGTCGCATTCCGAGGCTGTTTGGGCCTCTAAAAGTGGGGCGAGAGTAAATGGTACGGAATTTTGACGTGCCCTGTTCCCAGAAAAACGCTCATAACTCCCTCACCGGAGGTCGGATCTGGACGATTTTTACGTCGTTGGAAAGCTTACTCGAGGAGCTTTCAAAACGGATCAGGAAATTTCAGATTCCGAGGCCGTCTGGTGCCCCGAAAGGACACCGGAAGCCTTCGATCCTCGTTTCTCGATCTCGGTGGTCGGTCTTTCGAAATCGCGTGGTGCGGATAAAACGCGCGTAACTCCCTCGTTACATGTCGGATTGGGTCGATTTTTACTTCATTGGAAAGGCAAGTCAGTGTTCTTCGAAATCCTTCTGAAAGCGTCGCATTCCGAGGCTGTTTGGGCCTCTAAAAGTGGGGCGAGAGTAAATGGTACGGAATTTTCCCGACGTGCCCTGTTCCCAGAAAAACGCTCATAACTCCCTCACCGGAGGTCGGATCTGGACGATTTTTACGTCGTTGGAAAGCTTACTCGAGGAGCTTTCAAAACGGATGAGGACATTTCTGATTCTGAGGCCGTCTGGTGCCCCGAAAGGACACCGGAATCCTTCGATCCTCGTTTCTCGATCTCGGTGGTCGGTCTTTCGAAATCGCGTGGTGTGGATAAAACGCGCGTAACTCCCTCGTTACATGTCGGATTGGGTCGATTTTTACTTCATTGGAAAGGCAAGTCAATGCTCTTCGAAATCCTTCAGGAAGCGTCGCATTCCGAGGCCGTTTGGGCCTCCAAAAGTGGGGCGAGAGTAAATGGTCCGGAATTTTCCCGACGTGCCCTGTTCCCAGAAAAACGCTCATAACTCCCTCACCGGAGGTCGGATCTGGACGATTTTTACGTCGTTGGAAAGCTTACTCGAGGAGCTTTCAAAAAGGATCAGGACATTTCTGATTCCGAGGCCGTCTGGTGCCCCAAAAGGACACGGGAAACCATCGATCCTCGTTTCTCGATCTCGGTGGTCGGTCTTTCGAAATCACATGGTGCGGATAAAACGCGCGTAACTCCCTCGTTACATGTCGGATTGGGTCGATTTCTACTTCATTGGAAAGGCGAGTCAGTGCTCTTCGAAATCATTCAGGAAGCGTCGCATTCCGAGGCCGTTTGGGCCTCCAAAAGTGGGGCGAGAGTAAATGGTACGGAATTTTCTTGACGTGCCCTGTTCCCAGAAAAACGCTCATAACTCCCTCACCGGAGGTCGGATCTGGACGATTTTTACGTCGTTGGAAAGCTTACTCGAGGAGCTTTCAAAACGGATCAGGAAATTTCAGATTCCGAGGCTGTCTGGTGCCCCGAAAGGACACCGGAAGCCTTCGATCCTCGTTTCTCGATCTCAGTGGTCGGTCTTTCGAAATCGCGTGGTGCGGATAAAACGCGCGTAACTCCCTCGTTACATGTCGGATTGGGTCGATTTTTACTTCATTGGAAAGGCAAGTCAGTGTTCTTCGAAATCCTTCTGAAAGCGTCGCATTCCGAGGCTGTTTGGGCCTCTAAAAGTGGGGCGAGAGTAAATGGTACGGAATTTTCCCGACGTGCCCTGTTCCCAGAAAAACGCTCATAACTCCCTCACCGGAGGTCGGATCTGGACGATTTTTACGTCGTTGGAAAGCTTACTCGAGGAGCTTTCAAAACGGATCAGGACATTTCTGATTCTGAGGCTGTCTGGTGCCCCAAAAGGACACCGGAATCCTTGGATCCTCGTTTCTCGATCTCGGTGGTCGGTCTTTCGAAATCGCGTGGTGCGGATAAAACGCGCGTAACTCCCTCGTTACATGTCGGATTGGGTCGATTTTTACTTCATTGGAAAGGCAAGTCAATGCTCTTCGAAATCCTTCAGGAAGCGTCGCATTCCGAGGCCGTTTGGGCCTCCAAAAGTGGGGCGAGAGTAAATGGTCTGGAATTTTCCCGACGTGCCCTGTTCCCAGAAAAACGCTCATAACTCCCTCACCGGAGGTCGGATCTGGACGATTTTTACGTCGTTGGAAAGCTTACTCGAGGAGCTTTCAAAACGGATGAGGACATTTCTGATTCTGAGGCCGTCTGGTGCCCCGAAAGGACACCGGAATCCTTCGATCCTCGTTTCTCGATCTCGGTGGTCGGTCTTTTGAAATCGCGTGGTGTGGATAAAACGCGCGTAACTCCCTCGTTACATGTCGGATTGGGTCGATTTTTACTTCATTGGAAAGGCAAGTCAATGCTCTTCGAAATCCTTCAGGAAGCGTCGCATTCCGAGGCCGTTTGGGCCTCCAAAAGTGGGGCGAGAGTAAATGGTCTGGAATTTTCCCGACGTGCCCTGTTCCCAGAAAAACGCTCATAACTCCCTCACCGGAGGTCGGATCTGGACGATTTTTACGTCGTTGGAAAGCTTACTCGAGGAGCTTTCAAAACGGATCAGGACATTTCTGATTCCGAGGCCGTCTGGTGCCCCGAAAGGACACTGGAAACCATCGATCCTCGTTTCTCGATCTCGGTGGTCGGTCTTTCGAAATCCCATGGTGCGGATAAAACGCGCGTAACTCCCTCGTTACATGTCGGATTGGGTCGATTTCTACTTCATTGGAAAGGCGAGTCAGTGCTCTTCGAAATCCTTCAGGAAGCGTCGCATTCCGAGGCCGTTTGGGCCTCCAAAAGTGGGGCGAGAGTAAATGGTACGGAATTTTCTTGACGTGCCCTGTTCCCAGAAAAACGCTCATAACTCCCTCACCGGAGGTCGGATCTGGACGATTTTTACGTCGTTGGAAAGCTTACTCGAGGAGCTTTCAAAACGGATCAGGAAATTTCAGATTCCGAGGCCGTATGGTGCCCCGAAAGGACACCGGAAGCCTTCGATCCTCGTTTCTCGATCTCGGTGGTCGGTCTTTCGAAATCGCGTGGTGCGGATAAAACGCGCGTAACTCCCTCGTTACATGTCGGATTGGGTCGATTTTTACTTCATTGGAAAGGCAAGTCAGTGTTCTTCGAAATCCTTCTGAAAGCGTCGCATTCCGAGGCTGTTTGGGCCTCTAAAAGTGGGGCGAGAGTAAATGGTACGGAATTTTCCCGACGTGCCCTGTTCCCAGAAAAACGCTCATAACTCCCTCACCGGAGGTCGGATCTGGACGATTTTTACGTCGTTGGAAAGCTTACTCGAGGAGCTTTCAAAACGGATGAGGACATTTCTGATTCTGAGGCCGTATGGTGCCCCGAAAGGACACCGGAATCCTTCGATCCTCGTTTCTCGATCTCGGTGGTCGGTCTTTTGAAATCGCGTGGTGTGGATAAAACGCGCGTAACTCCCTCGTTACATGTCGGATTGGGTCGATTTTTACTTCATTGGAAAGGCAAGTCAATGCTCTTCGAAATCCTTCAGGAAGCGTCGCATTCCGAGGCCGTTTGGGCCTCCAAAAGTGGGGCGAGAGTAAATGGTCTGGAATTTTCCCGACGTGCCCTGTTCCCAGAAAAACGCTCATAACTCCCTCACCGGAGGTCGGATCTGGACGATTTTTACGTCGTTGGAAAGCTTACTCGAGGAGCTTTCAAAACGGATCAGGACATTTCTGATTCCGAGGCCGTCTGGTGCCCCGAAAGGACACTGGAAACCATCGATCCTCGTTTCTCGATCTCGGTGGTCGGTCTTTCGAAATCCCATGGTGCGGATAAAACGCGCGTAACTCCCTCGTTACATGTCGGATTGGGTCGATTTCTACTTCATTGGAAAGGCGAGTCAGTGCTCTTCGAAATCCTTCAGGAAGCGTCGCATTCCGAGGCCGTTTGGGCCTCCAAAAGTGGGGCGAGAGTAAATGGTACGGAATTTTCTTGACGTGCCCTGTTCCCAGAAAAACGCTCATAACTCCCTCACCGGAGGTCGGATCTGGACGATTTTTACGTCGTTGGAAAGCTTACTCGAGGAGCTTTCAAAACGGATCAGGAAATTTCAGATTCCGAGGCCGTCTGGTGCCCCGAAAGGACACCGGAAGCCTTCGATCCTCGTTTCTCGATCTCGGTGGTCGGTCTTTCGAAATCGTGTGGTGCGGATAAAACGCGCGTAACTCCCTCGTTACATGTCGGATTGGGTCGATTTTTACTTCATTGGAAAGGCAAGTCAGTGTTCTTCGAAATCCTTCTGAAAGCGTCGCATTCCGAGGCTGTTTGGGCCTCTAAAAGTGGGGCGAGAGTAAATGGTACGGAATTTTCCCGACGTGCCCTGTTCCCAGAAAAACGCTCATAACTCCCTCACCGGAGGTCGGATCTGGACGATTTTTACGTCGTTGGAAAGCTTACTCGAGGAGCTTTCAAAACGGATGAGGACATTTCTGATTCTGAGGCCGTCTGGTGCCCCGAAAGGACACCGGAATCCTTCGATCCTCGTTTCTCGATCTCGGTGGTCGATCTTTCGAAATCGCGTGGTGCGGATAAAACGCGCGTACCTCCCTCGTTACATGTCGGATTGGGTCGATTTTTACTTCATTGGAAAGACGAGTCAGTGCTCTTCGAAATCCTTCAGGAAGCGTCGCATTCCGAGGCCGTTTGGGCCTCCAAAAGTGGGGCGAGAGTAAATGGTACGGAATTTTCTTGACGTGCCCTGTTCCCAGAAAAACGCTCATAACTCCCTCACCGGAGGTCGGATCTGGACGATTTTTACGTCGTTGGAAAGCTTACTCGAGGATCTTTCAAAACGGATGAGGACATTTCTGATTCTGAGGCCGTCTGGTGCCCCGAAAGGACACCGGAAACTTTCGATCCTCGTTTCTCGATCTCGGTGGTCGGTCTTTCGAAATCGCGTGGTGCGGATAAAACGCGCGTAACTCCCTCGTTACATGTCGGATTGGGTCGATTTTTACTTCATTGGAAAGGCGAGTCAGTGCTCTTCGAAATCCTTCAGGAAGCGTCGCATTCCGAGGCCGTTTGGGCCTCCAAAAGTGGGGCGAGAGTAAATGGTACGGAATTTTCTTGACGTGCCCTGTTCCCAGAAAAACGCTCATAACTCCCTCACCGGAGGTCGGATCTGGACGATTTTTACGTCGTTGGAAAGCTTACTCGAGGAGCTTTCAAAACGGATGAGGACATTTCTGATTCTGAGGCCGTCTGGTGCCCCGAAAGGACACCGGAATCCTTCGATCCTCGTTTCTCGATCTCGGTGGTCGGTCTTTCGAAATCGTGTGGTGCGGATAAAACGCGCGTAACTCCCTCGTTACATGTCGGATTGGGTCGATTTTTACTTCATTGGAAAGACGAGTCAGTGCTCTTCGAAATCCTTCAGGAAGCGTCGCATTCCGAGGCCGTTTGGGCCTCCAAAAGTGGGGCGAGAGTAAATGGTACGGAATTTTCTTGACGTGCCCTGTTCCCAGAAAAACGCTCATAACTCCCTCACCGGAGGTCGGATCTGGACGATTTTTACGTCGTTGGAAAGCTTACTCGAGGAGCTTTCAAAACGGATGAGGACATTTCTGATTCTGAGGCCGTCTGGTGCCCCGAAAGGACATCGGAATCCTTCGATCCTCGTTTCTCGATCTCGGTGGTCGGTCTTTCGAAATCGCGTGGTGCGGATAAAACGCGCGTAACTCCCTCGTTACATGTCGGATTGGGTCAATTTTTACTTCATTGGAAAGGCAAGTCAGTGTTCTTCGAAATCCTTCTGAAAGCGTCGCATTCCGAGGCTGTTTGGGCCTCTAAAAGTGGGGCGAGAGTAAATGGTACGGAATTTTCCCGACGTGCCCTGTTCCCAGAAAAACGCTCATAACTCCCTCACCGGAGGTCGGATCTGGACGATTTTTACGTCGTTGGAAAGCTTACTCGAGGAGCTTTCAAAACGGATGAGGACATTTCTGATTCTGAGGCCGTCTGGTGCCCCGAAAGGACACCGGAATCCTTCGATCCTCGTTTCTCGATCTCGGTGGTCGGTCTTTCGAAATCGCGTGGTGCGGATAAAACGCGCGTAACTCCCTCGTTACATTTCGGATTGGGTCGATTTTTACTTCATTGGAAAGGCGAGTCAGTGTTCTTCGAAATCCTTCTGGAAGTGTCGCATTCCGAGGCCGTTTGGGCCTCCAAAAGTGGGGCGAGATTAAATGGTGCGGAATTTTCCCGACGTGCCCTGTTCCCAGAAAAACGCTCATAACTCCCTCACCGGAGGTCGGATCTGGACGATTTTTACGTCGTTGGAAAGCTTACTCGAGGAGCTTTCAAAACGGATCAGGACATTTCTGATTCTGAGGCTGTCTGGTGCCCCAAAAGGACACCAGAATCCTTTGATCCTCGTTTCTCGATCTCGGTGGTCGGTCTTTCGAAATCGCGTGGTGCGGATAAAACGCGCGTAACTCCCTCGTTACATGTCGGATTGGGTCGATTTTTACTTCATTGGAAAGGCAAGTCAGTGCTCTTCGAAATCCTTCAGGAAGCGTCGCATTCCGAGGCCGTTTGGGCCTCCAAAAGTGGGACGAGAGTAAATGGTGTGGAATTTTCCCGACGTGCCCTGTTCCCAGAAAAATGCTCATAACTCCCTCACCGGAGGTCGGATCTGGACGATTTTTACGTCGTTGGAAAGCTTACTCGAGCATCTTTCAAAACGGATCAGGACATTTTAGATTCTGAGGCCGTTTGGTGCCCCGAAAGGACACCGGAAGCCTTCGATCCTCGTTTCTCGATCTCGGTGGTCGGTCTTTCGAAATCGCGTGGTGCGGATAAAATGCGCGTAACTCCCTCGTTACATGTCGGATTGGGTCGATTTTTACTTCATTGGAAAGGCTGTCTGGTGCCCCAAAAGGACACCGGAATCCTTCGATCCTCGTTTCTCGATCTCGGTGGTCGGTCTTTCGAAATCGCGTGGTGCGGATAAAATGCGCGTAACTCCCTCGTTACATGTCGGATTGGGTCGATTTTTACTTCATTGGAAAGGCGAGTCAGTGTTCTTCGAATTCCTTCTGGAAGCGTCGCATTCCGAGGCTGTTTGGGCCTCTAAAAGTGGGGCGAGAGTAAATGGTACGGAATTTTCCCGACGTGCCCTGTTCCCAGAAAAACGCTCATAACTCCCTCACCGGAGGTCGGATCTGGACGATTTTTACGTCGTTGGAAAGCTTACTCGAGGAGCTTTCAAAACGGATGAGGACATTTCTGATTCTGAGGCCGTCTGGTGCCCCGAAAGGACACCGGAAGCCTTCGATCCTCGTTTCTCGATCTCGGTGGTCGGTCTTTCGAAATCGCGTGGTGCGGATAAAACGCGCGTAACTCCCTCGTTACATGTCGGATTGGGTCGATTTTTACTTCATTAGAAAGGCAAGTCAATGCTCTTCGAAATCCTTCAGGAAGCGTCGCATTCCGAGGCCGTTTGGGCCTCCAAAAGTGGGGCGAGAGTAAATGGTCTGGAATTTTCCCGACGTGCCCTGTTCCCAGAAAAACGCTCATAACTCCCTCACCGGAGGTCGGATCTGGACGATTTTTACGTCGTTGGAAAGCTTACTCGAGGAGCTTTCAAAACGGATCAGTACATTTCTGATTCCGAGGCCGTCTGGTGCCCCGAAAGGACACTGGAAACCATCGATCCTCGTTTCTCGATCTCGGTGGTCGGTCTTTCGAAATCCCATGGTGCGGATAAAACGCGCGTAACTCCCTCGTTACATGTCGGATTGGGTCGATTTCTACTTCATTGGAAAGGCGAGTCAGTGCTCTTCGAAATCCTTCAGGAAGCGTCGCATTCCGAGGCCGTTTGGGCCTCCAAAAGTGGGGCGAGAGTAAATGGTACGGAATTTTCTTGACGTGCCCTGTTCCCAGAAAAACGCTCATAACTCCCTCACCGGAGGTCGGATCTGGACGATTTTTACGTCGTTGGAAAGCTTACTCGAGGAGCTTTCAAAACGGATGAGGACATTTCTGATTCTGAGGCCGTCTGGTGCCCCGAAAGGACACCGGAATCCTTCGATCCTCGTTTCTCGATCTCGGTGGTCGGTCTTTTGAAATCGCGTGGTGTGGATAAAACGCGCGTAACTCCCTCGTTACATGTCGGATTGGGTCGATTTTTACTTCATTGGAAAGGCAAGTCAATGCTCTTCGAAATCCTTCAGGAAGCGTCGCATTCCGAGGCCGTTTGGGCCTCCAAAAGTGGGGCGAGAGTAAATGGTCTGGAATTTTCCCGACGTGCCCTGTTCCCAGAAAAACGCTCATAACTCCCTCACCGGAGGTCGGATCTGGACGATTTTTACGTCGTTGGAAAGCTTACTCGAGGAGCTTTCAAAACGGATCAGGACATTTCTGATTCCGAGGCCGTCTGGTGCCCCGAAAGGACACTGGAAACCATCGATCCTCGTTTCTCGATCTCGGTGGTCGGTCTTTCGAAATCCCATGGTGCGGATAAAACGCGCGTAACTCCCTCGTTACATGTCGGATTGGGTCGATTTCTACTTCATTGGAAAGGCGAGTCAGTGCTCTTCGAAATCCTTCAGGAAGCGTCGCATTCCGAGGCCGTTTGGGCCTCCAAAAGTGGGGCGAGAGTAAATGGTACGGAATTTTCTTGACGTGCCCTGTTCCCAGAAAAACGCTCATAACTCCCTCACCGGAGGTCGGATCTGGACGATTTTTACGTCGTTGGAAAGCTTACTCGAGGAGCTTTCAAAACGGATCAGGAAATTTCAGATTCCGAGGCCGTATGGTGCCCCGAAAGGACACCGGAAGCCTTCGATCCTCGTTTCTCGATCTCGGTGGTCGGTCTTTCGAAATCGCGTGGTGCGGATAAAACGCGCGTAACTCCCTCGTTACATGTCGGATTGGGTCGATTTTTACTTCATTGGAAAGGCAAGTCAGTGTTCTTCGAAATCCTTCTGAAAGCGTCGCATTCCGAGGCTGTTTGGGCCTCTAAAAGTGGGGCGAGAGTAAATGGTACGGAATTTTCCCGACGTGCCCTGTTCCCAGAAAAACGCTCATAACTCCCTCACCGGAGGTCGGATCTGGACGATTTTTACGTCGTTGGAAAGCTTACTCGAGGAGCTTTCAAAACGGATGAGGACATTTCTGATTCTGAGGCCGTATGGTGCCCCGAAAGGACACCGGAATCCTTCGATCCTCGTTTCTCGATCTCGGTGGTCGGTCTTTTGAAATCGCGTGGTGTGGATAAAACGCGCGTAACTCCCTCGTTACATGTCGGATTGGGTCGATTTTTACTTCATTGGAAAGGCAAGTCAATGCTCTTCGAAATCCTTCAGGAAGCGTCGCATTCCGAGGCCGTTTGGGCCTCCAAAAGTGGGGCGAGAGTAAATGGTCTGGAATTTTCCCGACGTGCCCTGTTCCCAGAAAAACGCTCATAACTCCCTCACCGGAGGTCGGATCTGGACGATTTTTACGTCGTTGGAAAGCTTACTCGAGGAGCTTTCAAAACGGATCAGGACATTTCTGATTCCGAGGCCGTCTGGTGCCCCGAAAGGACACTGGAAACCATCGATCCTCGTTTCTCGATCTCGGTGGTCGGTCTTTCGAAATCCCATGGTGCGGATAAAACGCGCGTAACTCCCTCGTTACATGTCGGATTGGGTCGATTTCTACTTCATTGGAAAGGCGAGTCAGTGCTCTTCGAAATCCTTCAGGAAGCGTCGCATTCCGAGGCCGTTTGGGCCTCCAAAAGTGGGGCGAGAGTAAATGGTACGGAATTTTCTTGACGTGCCCTGTTCCCAGAAAAACGCTCATAACTCCCTCACCGGAGGTCGGATCTGGACGATTTTTACGTCGTTGGAAAGCTTACTCGAGGAGCTTTCAAAACGGATCAGGAAATTTCAGATTCCGAGGCCGTCTGGTGCCCCGAAAGGACACCGGAAGCCTTCGATCCTCGTTTCTCGATCTCGGTGGTCGGTCTTTCGAAATCGTGTGGTGCGGATAAAACGCGCGTAACTCCCTCGTTACATGTCGGATTGGGTCGATTTTTACTTCATTGGAAAGGCAAGTCAGTGTTCTTCGAAATCCTTCTGAAAGCGTCGCATTCCGAGGCTGTTTGGGCCTCTAAAAGTGGGGCGAGAGTAAATGGTACGGAATTTTCCCGACGTGCCCTGTTCCCAGAAAAACGCTCATAACTCCCTCACCGGAGGTCGGATCTGGACGATTTTTACGTCGTTGGAAAGCTTACTCGAGGAGCTTTCAAAACGGATGAGGACATTTCTGATTCTGAGGCCGTCTGGTGCCCCGAAAGGACACCGGAATCCTTCGATCCTCGTTTCTCGATCTCGGTGGTCGATCTTTCGAAATCGCGTGGTGCGGATAAAACGCGCGTACCTCCCTCGTTACATGTCGGATTGGGTCGATTTTTACTTCATTGGAAAGACGAGTCAGTGCTCTTCGAAATCCTTCAGGAAGCGTCGCATTCCGAGGCCGTTTGGGCCTCCAAAAGTGGGGCGAGAGTAAATGGTACGGAATTTTCTTGACGTGCCCTGTTCCCAGAAAAACGCTCATAACTCCCTCACCGGAGGTCGGATCTGGACGATTTTTACGTCGTTGGAAAGCTTACTCGAGGATCTTTCAAAACGGATGAGGACATTTCTGATTCTGAGGCCGTCTGGTGCCCCGAAAGGACACCGGAAACTTTCGATCCTCGTTTCTCGATCTCGGTGGTCGGTCTTTCGAAATCGCGTGGTGCGGATAAAACGCGCGTAACTCCCTCGTTACATGTCGGATTGGGTCGATTTTTACTTCATTGGAAAGGCGAGTCAGTGCTCTTCGAAATCCTTCAGGAAGCGTCGCATTCCGAGGCCGTTTGGGCCTCCAAAAGTGGGGCGAGAGTAAATGGTACGGAATTTTCTTGACGTGCCCTGTTCCCAGAAAAACGCTCATAACTCCCTCACCGGAGGTCGGATCTGGACGATTTTTACGTCGTTGGAAAGCTTACTCGAGGAGCTTTCAAAACGGATGAGGACATTTCTGATTCTGAGGCCGTCTGGTGCCCCGAAAGGACACCGGAATCCTTCGATCCTCGTTTCTCGATCTCGGTGGTCGGTCTTTCGAAATCGTGTGGTGCGGATAAAACGCGCGTAACTCCCTCGTTACATGTCGGATTGGGTCGATTTTTACTTCATTGGAAAGACGAGTCAGTGCTCTTCGAAATCCTTCAGGAAGCGTCGCATTCCGAGGCCGTTTGGGCCTCCAAAAGTGGGGCGAGAGTAAATGGTACGGAATTTTCTTGACGTGCCCTGTTCCCAGAAAAACGCTCATAACTCCCTCACCGGAGGTCGGATCTGGACGATTTTTACGTCGTTGGAAAGCTTACTCGAGGAGCTTTCAAAACGGATGAGGACATTTCTGATTCTGAGGCCGTCTGGTGCCCCGAAAGGACATCGGAATCCTTCGATCCTCGTTTCTCGATCTCGGTGGTCGGTCTTTCGAAATCGCGTGGTGCGGATAAAACGCGCGTAACTCCCTCGTTACATGTCGGATTGGGTCAATTTTTACTTCATTGGAAAGGCAAGTCAGTGTTCTTCGAAATCCTTCTGAAAGCGTCGCATTCCGAGGCTGTTTGGGCCTCTAAAAGTGGGGCGAGAGTAAATGGTACGGAATTTTCCCGACGTGCCCTGTTCCCAGAAAAACGCTCATAACTCCCTCACCGGAGGTCGGATCTGGACGATTTTTACGTCGTTGGAAAGCTTACTCGAGGAGCTTTCAAAACGGATGAGGACATTTCTGATTCTGAGGCCGTCTGGTGCCCCGAAAGGACACCGGAATCCTTCGATCCTCGTTTCTCGATCTCGGTGGTCGGTCTTTCGAAATCGCGTGGTGCGGATAAAACGCGCGTAACTCCCTCGTTACATTTCGGATTGGGTCGATTTTTACTTCATTGGAAAGGCGAGTCAGTGTTCTTCGAAATCCTTCTGGAAGTGTCGCATTCCGAGGCCGTTTGGGCCTCCAAAAGTGGGGCGAGATTAAATGGTGCGGAATTTTCCCGACGTGCCCTGTTCCCAGAAAAACGCTCATAACTCCCTCACCGGAGGTCGGATCTGGACGATTTTTACGTCGTTGGAAAGCTTACTCGAGGAGCTTTCAAAACGGATCAGGACATTTCTGATTCTGAGGCTGTCTGGTGCCCCAAAAGGACACCAGAATCCTTTGATCCTCGTTTCTCGATCTCGGTGGTCGGTCTTTCGAAATCGCGTGGTGCGGATAAAACGCGCGTAACTCCCTCGTTACATGTCGGATTGGGTCGATTTTTACTTCATTGGAAAGGCAAGTCAGTGCTCTTCGAAATCCTTCAGGAAGCGTCGCATTCCGAGGCCGTTTGGGCCTCCAAAAGTGGGACGAGAGTAAATGGTGTGGAATTTTCCCGACGTGCCCTGTTCCCAGAAAAATGCTCATAACTCCCTCACCGGAGGTCGGATCTGGACGATTTTTACGTCGTTGGAAAGCTTACTCGAGCATCTTTCAAAACGGATCAGGACATTTTAGATTCTGAGGCCGTTTGGTGCCCCGAAAGGACACCGGAAGCCTTCGATCCTCGTTTCTCGATCTCGGTGGTCGGTCTTTCGAAATCGCGTGGTGCGGATAAAATGCGCGTAACTCCCTCGTTACATGTCGGATTGGGTCGATTTTTACTTCATTGGAAAGGCTGTCTGGTGCCCCAAAAGGACACCGGAATCCTTCGATCCTCGTTTCTCGATCTCGGTGGTCGGTCTTTCGAAATCGCGTGGTGCGGATAAAATGCGCGTAACTCCCTCGTTACATGTCGGATTGGGTCGATTTTTACTTCATTGGAAAGGCGAGTCAGTGTTCTTCGAATTCCTTCTGGAAGCGTCGCATTCCGAGGCTGTTTGGGCCTCTAAAAGTGGGGCGAGAGTAAATGGTACGGAATTTTCCCGACGTGCCCTGTTCCCAGAAAAACGCTCATAACTCCCTCACCGGAGGTCGGATCTGGACGATTTTTACGTCGTTGGAAAGCTTACTCGAGGAGCTTTCAAAACGGATGAGGACATTTCTGATTCTGAGGCCGTCTGGTGCCCCGAAAGGACACCGGAAGCCTTCGATCCTCGTTTCTCGATCTCGGTGGTCGGTCTTTCGAAATCGCGTGGTGCGGATAAAACGCGCGTAACTCCCTCGTTACATGTCGGATTGGGTCGATTTTTACTTCATTAGAAAGGCAAGTCAATGCTCTTCGAAATCCTTCAGGAAGCGTCGCATTCCGAGGCCGTTTGGGCCTCCAAAAGTGGGGCGAGAGTAAATGGTCTGGAATTTTCCCGACGTGCCCTGTTCCCAGAAAAACGCTCATAACTCCCTCACCGGAGGTCGGATCTGGACGATTTTTACGTCGTTGGAAAGCTTACTCGAGGAGCTTTCAAAACGGATCAGGACATTTCTGATTCCGAGGCCGTCTGGTGCCCCGAAAGGACACCGGAATCCTTCGATCCTCGTTTCTCGATCTCGGTGGTCGGTCTTTCGAAATCACATGGTGCAGATAAAACGCGCGTAACTCCCTCGTTACATGTCGGATTGGGTCGATTTCTACTTCATTGGAAAGGCGAGTCAGTGCTCTTCGAAATCCTTCAGGAAGCGTCGCATTCCGAGGCCGTTTGGGCCTCCAAAAGTGGGACGAGAGTAAATGGTGTGGAATTTTCCCGACGTGCCCTGTTCCCAGAAAAATGCTCATAACTCCCTCACCGGAGGTCGGATCTGGACGATTTTTACGTCGTTGGAAAGCTTACTCGAGCAGCTTTCAAAACGGATCAGGACATTTTAGATTCTGAGGCCGTTTGGTGCCCCGAAAGGACACCGGAAGCCTTCGATCCTCGTTTCTCGATCTCGGTGGTCGGTCTTTCGAAATCCCGTGGTGCGGATAAAACGCGCGTAACTCCCTCGTTACATGTCGGATTGGGTCGATTTCTACTTCATTGGAAAGGCGAGTCAGTGCTCTTCGAAATCCTTCAGGAAGCGTCGCATTCCGAGGCCGTTTGGGCCTCCAAAAGTGGGGCGAGAGTAAATGGTACGGAATTTTCTTGACGTGCCCTGTTCCCAGAAAAACGCTCATAACTCCCTCACCGGAGGTCGGATCTGGACGATTTTTACGTCGTTGGAAAGCTTACTCGAGGAGCTTTCAAAACGGATCAGGAAATTTCAGATTCCGAGGCCGTATGGTGCCCCGAAAGGACACCGGAAGCCTTCGATCCTCGTTTCTCGATCTCGGTGGTCGGTCTTTCGAAATCGCGTGGTGCGGATAAAACGCGCGTAACTCCCTCGTTACATGTCGGATTGGGTCGATTTTTACTTCATTGGAAAGGCAAGTCAGTGTTCTTCGAAATCCTTCTGAAAGCGTCGCATTCCGAGGCTGTTTGGGCCTCTAAAAGTGGGGCGAGAGTAAATGGTACGGAATTTTCCCGACGTGCCCTGTTCCCAGAAAAACGCTCATAACTCCCTCACCGGAGGTCGGATCTGGACGATTTTTACGTCGTTGGAAAGCTTACTCGAGGAGCTTTCAAAACGGATGAGGACATTTCTGATTCTGAGGCCGTATGGTGCCCCGAAAGGACACCGGAATCCTTCGATCCTCGTTTCTCGATCTCGGTGGTCGGTCTTTTGAAATCGCGTGGTGTGGATAAAACGCGCGTAACTCCCTCGTTACATGTCGGATTGGGTCGATTTTTACTTCATTGGAAAGGCAAGTCAATGCTCTTCGAAATCCTTCAGGAAGCGTCGCATTCCGAGGCCGTTTGGGCCTCCAAAAGTGGGGCGAGAGTAAATGGTCTGGAATTTTCCCGACGTGCCCTGTTCCCAGAAAAACGCTCATAACTCCCTCACCGGAGGTCGGATCTGGACGATTTTTACGTCGTTGGAAAGCTTACTCGAGGAGCTTTCAAAACGGATCAGGACATTTCTGATTCCGAGGCCGTCTGGTGCCCCGAAAGGACACTGGAAACCATCGATCCTCGTTTCTCGATCTCGGTGGTCGGTCTTTCGAAATCCCATGGTGCGGATAAAACGCGCGTAACTCCCTCGTTACATGTCGGATTGGGTCGATTTCTACTTCATTGGAAAGGCGAGTCAGTGCTCTTCGAAATCCTTCAGGAAGCGTCGCATTCCGAGGCCGTTTGGGCCTCCAAAAGTGGGGCGAGAGTAAATGGTACGGAATTTTCTTGACGTGCCCTGTTCCCAGAAAAACGCTCATAACTCCCTCACCGGAGGTCGGATCTGGACGATTTTTACGTCGTTGGAAAGCTTACTCGAGGAGCTTTCAAAACGGATCAGGAAATTTCAGATTCCGAGGCCGTCTGGTGCCCCGAAAGGACACCGGAAGCCTTCGATCCTCGTTTCTCGATCTCGGTGGTCGGTCTTTCGAAATCGCGTGGTGCGGATAAAACGCGCGTAACTCCCTCGTTACATGTCGGATTGGGTCGATTTTTACTTCATTGGAAAGGCAAGTCAGTGTTCTTCGAAATCCTTCTGAAAGCGTCGCATTCCGAGGCTGTTTGGGCCTCTAAAAGTGGGGCGAGAGTAAATGGTACGGAATTTTCCCGACGTGCCCTGTTCCCAGAAAAACGCTCATAACTCCCTCACCGGAGGTCGGATCTGGACGATTTTTACGTCGTTGGAAAGCTTACTCGAGGAGCTTTCAAAACGGATGAGGACATTTCTGATTCTGAGGCCGTCTGGTGCCCCGAAAGGACACCGGAATCCTTCGATCCTCGTTTCTCGATCTCGGTGGTCGATCTTTCGAAATCGCGTGGTGCGGATAAAACGCGCGTAACTCCCTCGTTACATGTCGGATTGGGTCGATTTTTACTTCATTGGAAAGGCGAGTCAGTGCTCTTCGAAATCCTTCAGGAAGCGTCGCATTCCGAGGCCGTTTGGGCCTCCAAAAGTGGGGCGAGAGTAAATGGTACGGAATTTTCTTGACGTGCCCTGTTCCCAGAAAAACGCTCATAACTCCCTCACCGGAGGTCGGATCTGGACGATTTTTACGTCGTTGGAAAGCTTACTCGAGGAGCTTTCAAAACGGATGAGGACATTTCTGATTCTGAGGCCGTCTGGTGCCCCGAAAGGACATCGGAATCCTTCGATCCTCGTTTCTCGATCTCGGTGGTCGGTCTTTCGAAATCGCGTGGTGCGGATAAAACGCGCGTAACTCCCTCGTTACATGTCGGATTGGGTCAATTTTTACTTCATTGGAAAGGCAAGTCAGTGTTCTTCGAAATCCTTCTGAAAGCGTCGCATTCCGAGGCTGTTTGGGCCTCTAAAAGTGGGGCGAGAGTAAATGGTACGGAATTTTCCCGACGTGCCCTGTTCCCAGAAAAACGCTCATAACTCCCTCACCGGAGGTCGGATCTGGACGATTTTTACGTCGTTGGAAAGCTTACTCGAGGAGCTTTCAAAACGGATGAGGACATTTCTGATTCTGAGGCCGTCTGGTGCCCCGAAAGGACACCGGAATCCTTCGATCCTCGTTTCTCGATCTCGGTGGTCGGTCTTTCGAAATCGCGTGGTGCGGATAAAACGCGCGTAACTCCCTCGTTACATTTCGGATTGGGTCGATTTTTACTTCATTGGAAAGGCGAGTCAGTGTTCTTCGAAATCCTTCTGGAAGTGTCGCATTCCGAGGCCGTTTGGGCCTCCAAAAGTGGGGCGAGATTAAATGGTGCGGAATTTTCCCGACGTGCCCTGTTCCCAGAAAAACGCTCATAACTCCCTCACCGGAGGTCGGATCTGGACGATTTTTACGTCGTTGGAAAGCTTACTCGAGGAGCTTTCAAAACGGATCAGGACATTTCTGATTCTGAGGCTGTCTGGTGCCCCAAAAGGACACCAGAATCCTTTGATCCTCGTTTCTCGATCTCGGTGGTCGGTCTTTCGAAATCGCGTGGTGCGGATAAAACGCGCGTAACTCCCTCGTTACATGTCGGATTGGGTCGATTTTTACTTCATTGGAAAGGCAAGTCAGTGCTCTTCGAAATCCTTCAGGAAGCGTCGCATTCCGAGGCCGTTTGGGCCTCCAAAAGTGGGACGAGAGTAAATGGTGTGGAATTTTCCCGACGTGCCCTGTTCCCAGAAAAATGCTCATAACTCCCTCACCGGAGGTCGGATCTGGACGATTTTTACGTCGTTGGAAAGCTTACTCGAGCATCTTTCAAAACGGATCAGGACATTTTAGATTCTGAGGCCGTTTGGTGCCCCGAAAGGACACCGGAAGCCTTCGATCCTCGTTTCTCGATCTCGGTGGTCGGTCTTTCGAAATCGCGTGGTGCGGATAAAATGCGCGTAACTCCCTCGTTACATGTCGGATTGGGTCGATTTTTACTTCATTGGAAAGGCTGTCTGGTGCCCCAAAAGGACACCGGAATCCTTCGATCCTCGTTTCTCGATCTCGGTGGTCGGTCTTTCGAAATCGCGTGGTGCGGATAAAATGCGCGTAACTCCCTCGTTACATGTCGGATTGGGTCGATTTTTACTTCATTGGAAAGGCGAGTCAGTGTTCTTCGAATTCCTTCTGGAAGCGTCGCATTCCGAGGCTGTTTGGGCCTCTAAAAGTGGGGCGAGAGTAAATGGTACGGAATTTTCCCGACGTGCCCTGTTCCCAGAAAAACGCTCATAACTCCCTCACCGGAGGTCGGATCTGGACGATTTTTACGTCGTTGGAAAGCTTACTCGAGGAGCTTTCAAAACGGATGAGGACATTTCTGATTCTGAGGCCGTCTGGTGCCCCGAAAGGACACCGGAAGCCTTCGATCCTCGTTTCTCGATCTCGGTGGTCGGTCTTTCGAAATCGCGTGGTGCGGATAAAACGCGCGTAACTCCCTCGTTACATGTCGGATTGGGTCGATTTTTACTTCATTGGAAAGGCAAGTCAATGCTCTTCGAAATCCTTCAGGAAGCGTCGCATTCCGAGGCCGTTTGGGCCTCCAAAAGTGGGGCGAGAGTAAATGGTCTGGAATTTTCCCGACGTGCCCTGTTCCCAGAAAAACGCTCATAACTCCCTCACCGGAGGTCGGATCTGGACGATTTTTACGTCGTTGGAAAGCTTACTCGAGGAGCTTTCAAAACGGATCAGGACATTTCTGATTCCGAGGCCGTCTGGTGCCCCGAAAGGACACTGGAAGCCATCGATCCTCGTTTCTCGATCTCGGTGGTCGGTCTTTCGAAATCACATGGTGCAGATAAAACGCGCGTAACTCCCTCGTTACATGTCGGATTGGGTCGATTTCTACTTCATTGGAAAGGCGAGTCAGTGCTCTTCGAAATCCTTCAGGAAGCGTCGCATTCCGAGGCCGTTTGGGCCTCCAAAAGTGGGACGAGAGTAAATGGTGTGGAATTTTCCCGACGTGCCCTGTTCCCAGAAAAATGCTCATAACTCCCTCACCGGAGGTCGGATCTGGACGATTTTTACGTCGTTGGAAAGCTTACTCGAGCAGCTTTCAAAACGGATCAGGACATTTTAGATTCTGAGGCCGTTTGGTGCCCCGAAAGGACACCGGAAGCCTTCGATCCTCGTTTCTCGATCTCGGTGGTCGGTCTTTCGAAATCCCGTGGTGCGGATAAAACGCGCGTAACTCCCTCGTTACATGTCGGATTGGGTCGATTTTTACTTCATTGGAAAGGCAAGTCAGTGTTCTTCGAAATCCTTCTGAAAGCGTCGCATTCCGAGGCTGTTTGGGCCTCTAAAAGTGGGGCGAGAGTAAATGGTACGGAATTTTCCCGACGTGCCCTGTTCCCAGAAAAATGCTCATAACTCCCTCACCGGAGGTCGGATCTGGACGATTTTTACGTCGTTGGAAAGCTTACTCGAGGAGCTTTCAAAACGGATGAGGAGATTTCTGATTCTGAGGCCGTCTGGTGCCCCGAAAGGACACCAGAAACCTTCGATCCTCGTTTCTCGATCTCGGTGGTCGGTCTTTCGAAATCGCGTGGTGCGGATAAAACGCGCGTAACTCCCTCGTTACATGTCGGATTGGGTCGATTTTTACTTCATTGGAAAGACGAGTCAGTGCTCTTCGAAATCCTTCAGGAAGCGTCGCATTCCGAGGCCGTTTGGGCCTCCAAAAGTGGGGCGAGAGTAAATGGTACGGAATTTTCTTGACGTGCCCTGTTCCCAGAAAAACGCTCATAACTCCCTCACCGGAGGTCGGATCTGGACGATTTTTACGTCGTTGGAAAGCTTACTCGAGGAGCTTTCAAAACGGATCAGGAAATTTCAGATTCCGAGGCCGTATGGTGCCCCGAAAGGACACCGGAAGCCTTCGATCCTCGTTTCTCGATCTCGGTGGTCGGTCTTTCGAAATCGCGTGGTGCGGATAAAACGCGCGTAACTCCCTCGTTACATGTCGGATTGGGTCGATTTTTACTTCATTGGAAAGGCAAGTCAGTGTTCTTCGAAATCCTTCTGAAAGCGTCGCATTCCGAGGCTGTTTGGGCCTCTAAAAGTGGGGCGAGAGTAAATGGTACGGAATTTTCCCGACGTGCCCTGTTCCCAGAAAAACGCTCATAACTCCCTCACCGGAGGTCGGATCTGGACGATTTTTACGTCGTTGGAAAGCTTACTCGAGGAGCTTTCAAAACGGATGAGGACATTTCTGATTCTGAGGCCGTCTGGTGCCCCGAAAGGACACCGGAATCCTTCGATCCTCGTTTCTCGATCTCGGTGGTCGGTCTTTCGAAATCGCGTGGTGCGGATAAAACGCGCGTAACTCCCTCGTTACATGTCGGATTGGGTCGATTTTTACTTCATTGGAAAGGCAAGTCAGTGTTCTTCGAAATCCTTCTGAAAGCGTCGCATTCCGAGGCTGTTTGGGCCTCTAAAAGTGGGGCGAGAGTAAATGGTACGGAATTTTCCCGACGTGCCCTGTTCCCAGAAAAACGCTCATAACTCCCTCACCGGAGGTCGGATCTGGATGATTTTTACGTCGTTGGAAAGCTTACTCGAGGAGCTTTCAAAACGGATCAGGACATTTCTGATTCTGAGGCTGTCTGGTGCCCCAAAAGGACACCGGAATCCTTTGATCCTCGTTTCTCGATCTCGGTGGTCGGTCTTTCGAAATCGCGTGGTGCGGATAAAACGCGCGTAACTCCCTCGTTACATGTCGGATTGGGTCGATTTTTACTTCATTGGAAAGGCAAGTCAGTGTTCTTCGAAATCCTTCTGAAAGCGTCGCATTCTGAGGCCGTTTGTGCCTCCAAAAGTGGGGCGAGAGTAAATGGTCTGGAATTTTCCCGACGTGCCCGGTTCCCAGAAAAACGCTCATAACTCCCTCACCGGAGGTCGGATCTGGACGATTTTTACGTCGTTGGAAAGCTTACTCGAGGAGCTTTCAAAACGGATGAGGACATTTCTGATTCTGAGGCCGTCTGGTGCCCCGAAAGGACACCGGAAGCCTTCGATCCTCGTTTCTCGATCTCGGTGGTCGGTCTTTCGAAATCGCGTGGTGCGGATAAAACGCGCGTAACTCCCTCGTTACATGTCGGATTGGGTCGATTTTTACTTCATTGGAAAGGCAAGTCAGTGTTCTTCGAAATCCTTCTGGAAGCGTCGCATTCCGAGGCCGTTTGGGCCTCTAAAAGTGGGGCGAGAGTAAATGGTACGGAATTTTCCCGACGTGCCCTGTTCCCAGAAAAACGCTCATAACTCCCTCACCGGAGGTCGGATCTGGACGATTTTTACGTCGTTGGAAAGCTTACTCGAGGAGCTTTCAAAACGGATCAGGACATTTCTGATTCTGAGGCTGTCTGGTGCCCCGAAAGGACACCGGAAGCCTTCGATCCTCGTTTCTCGATCTCGGTGGTCGGTCTTTCGAAATCGCGTGGTGCGGATAAAACGCGCGTAACTCCCTCGTTACATGTCGGATTGGGTCGATTTTTACTTCATTGGAAAGGCGAGTCAGTGCTCTTCGAAATCCTTCAGGAAGCGTCGCATTCCGAGGCCGTTTGTGCCTCCAAAAGTGGGGCGAGAGTAAATGGTCCGGAATTTTCTTGACGTGCCCTGTTCCCAGAAAAACGCTCATAACTCCCTCACCGGAGGTCGGATCTGGACGATTTTTACGTCGTTGGAAAGCTTACTCGAGGAGCTTTCAAAACGGATCAGGACATTTCTGATTCCGAGGCCGTATGGTGCCCCGAAAGGACACCAGAATCCTTCGATCCTCGTTTCTCGATCTCGGTGGTCGGTCTTTCGAAATCGCGTGGTGCGGATAAAACGCACGTAACTCCCTCGTTACATGTCGGATTGGGTCGATTTTTACTTCATTGGAAAGGCAAGTCAGTGTTCTTCGAAATCCTTCTGGAAGCGTCGCATTCCGAGGCCGTTTGGGCCTCTAAAAGTGGGGCGAGAGTAAATGGTACGGAATTTTCCCGACGTGCCCTGTTCCCAGAAAAACGCTCATAACTCCCTCACCGGAGGTCGGATCTGGACGATTTTTACGTCGTTGGAAAGCTTACTCGAGGAGCTTTCAAAACGGATGAGGACATTTCTGATTCTGAGGCCGTCTGGTGCCCCGAAAGGACACCGGAATCCTTCGATCCTCGTTTCTCGATCTCGGTGGTCGGTCTTTCGAAATCGCGTGGTGCGGATAAAACGCGCGTAACTCCCTCGTTACATTTCGGATTGGGTCGATTTTTACTTCATTGGAAAGGCGAGTCAGTGTTCTTCGAAATCCTTCTGGAAGTGTCGCATTCCGAGGCCGTTTGGGCCTCCAAAAGTGGGGCGAGATTAAATGGTGCGGAATTTTCCCGACGTGCCCTGTTCCCAGAAAAACGCTCATAACTCCCTCACCGGAGGTCGGATCTGGACGATTTTTACGTCGTTGGAAAGCTTACTCGAGGAGCTTTCAAAACGGATCAGGACATTTCTGATTCTGAGGCTGTCTGGTGCCCCAAAAGGACACCAGAATCCTTTGATCCTCGTTTCTCGATCTCGGTGGTCGGTCTTTCGAAATCGCGTGGTGCGGATAAAACGCGCGTAACTCCCTCGTTACATGTCGGATTGGGTCGATTTTTACTTCATTGGAAAGGCAAGTCAGTGCTCTTCGAAATCCTTCAGGAAGCGTCGCATTCCGAGGCCGTTTGGGCCTCCAAAAGTGGGACGAGAGTAAATGGTGTGGAATTTTCCCGACGTGCCCTGTTCCCAGAAAAATGCTCATAACTCCCTCACCGGAGGTCGGATCTGGACGATTTTTACGTCGTTGGAAAGCTTACTCGAGCATCTTTCAAAACGGATCAGGACATTTTAGATTCTGAGGCCGTTTGGTGCCCCGAAAGGACACCGGAAGCCTTCGATCCTCGTTTCTCGATCTCGGTGGTCGGTCTTTCGAAATCGCGTGGTGCGGATAAAATGCGCGTAACTCCCTCGTTACATGTCGGATTGGGTCGATTTTTACTTCATTGGAAAGGCTGTCTGGTGCCCCAAAAGGACACCGGAATCCTTCGATCCTCGTTTCTCGATCTCGGTGGTCGGTCTTTCGAAATCGCGTGGTGCGGATAAAATGCGCGTAACTCCCTCGTTACATGTCGGATTGGGTCGATTTTTACTTCATTGGAAAGGCGAGTCAGTGTTCTTCGAATTCCTTCTGGAAGCGTCGCATTCCGAGGCTGTTTGGGCCTCTAAAAGTGGGGCGAGAGTAAATGGTACGGAATTTTCCCGACGTGCCCTGTTCCCAGAAAAACGCTCATAACTCCCTCACCGGAGGTCGGATCTGGACGATTTTTACGTCGTTGGAAAGCTTACTCGAGGAGCTTTCAAAACGGATGAGGACATTTCTGATTCTGAGGCCGTCTGGTGCCCCGAAAGGACACCGGAAGCCTTCGATCCTCGTTTCTCGATCTCGGTGGTCGGTCTTTCGAAATCGCGTGGTGCGGATAAAACGCGCGTAACTCCCTCGTTACATGTCGGATTGGGTCGATTTTTACTTCATTGGAAAGGCAAGTCAATGCTCTTCGAAATCCTTCAGGAAGCGTCGCATTCCGAGGCCGTTTGGGCCTCCAAAAGTGGGGCGAGAGTAAATGGTCTGGAATTTTCCCGACGTGCCCTGTTCCCAGAAAAACGCTCATAACTCCCTCACCGGAGGTCGGATCTGGACGATTTTTACGTCGTTGGAAAGCTTACTCGAGGAGCTTTCAAAACGGATCAGGACATTTCTGATTCCGAGGCCGTCTGGTGCCCCGAAAGGACACTGGAAGCCATCGATCCTCGTTTCTCGATCTCGGTGGTCGGTCTTTCGAAATCACATGGTGCAGATAAAACGCGCGTAACTCCCTCGTTACATGTCGGATTGGGTCGATTTCTACTTCATTGGAAAGGCGAGTCAGTGCTCTTCGAAATCCTTCAGGAAGCGTCGCATTCCGAGGCCGTTTGGGCCTCCAAAAGTGGGACGAGAGTAAATGGTGTGGAATTTTCCCGACGTGCCCTGTTCCCAGAAAAATGCTCATAACTCCCTCACCGGAGGTCGGATCTGGACGATTTTTACGTCGTTGGAAAGCTTACTCGAGCAGCTTTCAAAACGGATCAGGACATTTTAGATTCTGAGGCCGTTTGGTGCCCCGAAAGGACACCGGAAGCCTTCGATCCTCGTTTCTCGATCTCGGTGGTCGGTCTTTCGAAATCCCGTGGTGCGGATAAAACGCGCGTAACTCCCTCGTTACATGTCGGATTGGGTCGATTTTTACTTCATTGGAAAGGCAAGTCAGTGTTCTTCGAAATCCTTCTGAAAGCGTCGCATTCCGAGGCTGTTTGGGCCTCTAAAAGTGGGGCGAGAGTAAATGGTACGGAATTTTCCCGACGTGCCCTGTTCCCAGAAAAATGCTCATAACTCCCTCACCGGAGGTCGGATCTGGACGATTTTTACGTCGTTGGAAAGCTTACTCGAGGAGCTTTCAAAACGGATGAGGAGATTTCTGATTCTGAGGCCGTCTGGTGCCCCGAAAGGACACCAGAAACCTTCGATCCTCGTTTCTCGATCTCGGTGGTCGGTCTTTCGAAATCGCGTGGTGCGGATAAAACGCGCGTAACTCCCTCGTTACATGTCGGATTGGGTCGATTTTTACTTCATTGGAAAGACGAGTCAGTGCTCTTCGAAATCCTTCAGGAAGCGTCGCATTCCGAGGCCGTTTGGGCCTCCAAAAGTGGGGCGAGAGTAAATGGTACGGAATTTTCTTGACGTGCCCTGTTCCCAGAAAAACGCTCATAACTCCCTCACCGGAGGTCGGATCTGGACGATTTTTACGTCGTTGGAAAGCTTACTCGAGGAGCTTTCAAAACGGATCAGGAAATTTCAGATTCCGAGGCCGTATGGTGCCCCGAAAGGACACCGGAAGCCTTCGATCCTCGTTTCTCGATCTCGGTGGTCGGTCTTTCGAAATCGCGTGGTGCGGATAAAACGCGCGTAACTCCCTCGTTACATGTCGGATTGGGTCGATTTTTACTTCATTGGAAAGGCAAGTCAGTGTTCTTCGAAATCCTTCTGAAAGCGTCGCATTCCGAGGCTGTTTGGGCCTCTAAAAGTGGGGCGAGAGTAAATGGTACGGAATTTTCCCGACGTGCCCTGTTCCCAGAAAAACGCTCATAACTCCCTCACCGGAGGTCGGATCTGGACGATTTTTACGTCGTTGGAAAGCTTACTCGAGGAGCTTTCAAAACGGATGAGGACATTTCTGATTCTGAGGCCGTCTGGTGCCCCGAAAGGACACCGGAATCCTTCGATCCTCGTTTCTCGATCTCGGTGGTCGGTCTTTCGAAATCGCGTGGTGCGGATAAAACGCGCGTAACTCCCTCGTTACATGTCGGATTGGGTCGATTTTTACTTCATTGGAAAGGCAAGTCAGTGTTCTTCGAAATCCTTCTGAAAGCGTCGCATTCCGAGGCTGTTTGGGCCTCTAAAAGTGGGGCGAGAGTAAATGGTACGGAATTTTCCCGACGTGCCCTGTTCCCAGAAAAACGCTCATAACTCCCTCACCGGAGGTCGGATCTGGATGATTTTTACGTCGTTGGAAAGCTTACTCGAGGAGCTTTCAAAACGGATCAGGACATTTCTGATTCTGAGGCTGTCTGGTGCCCCAAAAGGACACCGGAATCCTTTGATCCTCGTTTCTCGATCTCGGTGGTCGGTCTTTCGAAATCGCGTGGTGCGGATAAAACGCGCGTAACTCCCTCGTTACATGTCGGATTGGGTCGATTTTTACTTCATTGGAAAGGCAAGTCAGTGTTCTTCGAAATCCTTCTGAAAGCGTCGCATTCTGAGGCCGTTTGTGCCTCCAAAAGTGGGGCGAGAGTAAATGGTCTGGAATTTTCCCGACGTGCCCGGTTCCCAGAAAAACGCTCATAACTCCCTCACCGGAGGTCGGATCTGGACGATTTTTACGTCGTTGGAAAGCTTACTCGAGGAGCTTTCAAAACGGATGAGGACATTTCTGATTCTGAGGCCGTCTGGTGCCCCGAAAGGACACCGGAAGCCTTCGATCCTCGTTTCTCGATCTCGGTGGTCGGTCTTTCGAAATCGCGTGGTGCGGATAAAACGCGCGTAACTCCCTCGTTACATGTCGGATTGGGTCGATTTTTACTTCATTGGAAAGGCAAGTCAGTGTTCTTCGAAATCCTTCTGGAAGCGTCGCATTCCGAGGCCGTTTGGGCCTCTAAAAGTGGGGCGAGAGTAAATGGTACGGAATTTTCCCGACGTGCCCTGTTCCCAGAAAAACGCTCATAACTCCCTCACCGGAGGTCGGATCTGGACGATTTTTACGTCGTTGGAAAGCTTACTCGAGGAGCTTTCAAAACGGATCAGGACATTTCTGATTCTGAGGCTGTCTGGTGCCCCGAAAGGACACCGGAAGCCTTCGATCCTCGTTTCTCGATCTCGGTGGTCGGTCTTTCGAAATCGCGTGGTGCGGATAAAACGCGCGTAACTCCCTCGTTACATGTCGGATTGGGTCGATTTTTACTTCATTGGAAAGGCGAGTCAGTGCTCTTCGAAATCCTTCAGGAAGCGTCGCATTCCGAGGCCGTTTGTGCCTCCAAAAGTGGGGCGAGAGTAAATGGTCCGGAATTTTCTTGACGTGCCCTGTTCCCAGAAAAACGCTCATAACTCCCTCACCGGAGGTCGGATCTGGACGATTTTTACGTCGTTGGAAAGCTTACTCGAGGAGCTTTCAAAACGGATCAGGACATTTCTGATTCCGAGGCCGTATGGTGCCCCGAAAGGACACCAGAATCCTTCGATCCTCGTTTCTCGATCTCGGTGGTCGGTCTTTCGAAATCGCGTGGTGCGGATAAAACGCGCGTAACTCCCTCGTTACATGTCGGATTGGGTCGATTTTTACTTCATTGGAAAGGCAAGTCAGTGTTCTTCGAAATCCTTCTGGAAGCGTCGCATTCCGAGGCCGTTTGGGCCTCTAAAAGTGGGGCGAGAGTAAATGGTACGGAATTTTCCCGACGTGCCCTGTTCCCAGAAAAACGCTCATAACTCCCTCACCGGAGGTCGGATCTGGACGATTTTTACGTCGTTGGAAAGCTTACTCGAGGAGCTTTCAAAACGGATCAGGACATTTCTGATTCTGAGGCTGTCTGGTGCCCCAAAAAGACACCGGAATCCTTTGATCCTCGTTTCTCGATCTCGGTGGTCGGTCTTTCAAAATCACGTGGTGCGGATAAAACGCGCGTAACTCCCTCGTTACATGTCGGATTGGGTCGATTTTTACTTCATTGGAAAGGCAAGTCAGTGTTCTTCGAAATCCTTCTGAAAGCGTCGCATTCCGAGGTTGTTTGGGCCTCTAAAAGTGGGGCGAGAGTAAATGGTACGGAATTTTCCCGACGTGCCCTGTTCCCAGAAAAACGCTCATAACTCCCTCATCGGTGGTCGGATCTGGACGATTTTTACGTCGTTGGAAAGCTTACTCGAGGAGCTTTCAAAACGGATCAGGACATTTCTGATTCTGAGGCTGTCTGGTGCCCCAAAAGGACACCGGAATCCTTCGATCCTCGTTTCTCGATCTCGGTGGTCGGTCTTTCGAAATCGCGTGGTGCGGATAAAACGCGCGTAACTCCCTCGTTACATGTCGGATTGGGTCGATTTTTACTTCATTGGAAAGGCAAGTCAGTGTTCTTCGAAATCCTTCTGAAAGCGTCGCATTCCGAGGCTGTTTGGGCCTCTAAAAGTGGGGCGAGAGTAAATGGTACGGAATTTTCCCGACGTGCCCTGTTCCCAGAAAAACGCTCATAACTCCCTCACCGGAGGTCGGATCTGGACGATTTTTACGTCGTTGGAAAGCTTACTCCAGGAGCTTTCAAAACGGATAAGGACATTTCTGATTCTGAGGCTGTCTGGTGCCCCAAAAGGACACCGGAATCCTTCGATCCTCGTTTCTCGATCTCGGTGGTCGGTCTTTCGAAATCGCGTGGTGTGGATAAAACGCGCGTAACTCCCTCGTTACATGTCGGATTGGGTCGATTTTTACTTCATTGGAAAGGCGAGTCAGTGTTCTTCGAATTCCTTCTGGAAGTGTCGCATTCCGAGGCCGTTTGGGCCTCCAAAAGTGGGGCGAGAGTAAATGGTGCGGAATTTTCCCGACGTGCCCTATTCCCAGAAAAACGCTCATAACTCCCTCACCGGAGGTCGGATCTGGACGATTTTTACGTCGTTGGAAAGCTTACTCGAGGAGCTTTCAAAACGAATCAGGACATTTCTGATTCTGAGGCCGTCTGGTGCCCCGAAAGGACACCGGAATCCTTCGATCCTCGTTTCTCGATCTCGGTGGTCGGTCTTTCGAAATCGCGTGGTGCGGATAAAACGCGCGTAACTCCCTCGTTACATGTCGGATTGGGTCGATTTTTACTTCATTGGAAAGGCAAGTCAGTGTTCTTCGAAATCCTTCTGAAAGCGTCGCATTCCGAGGCTGTTTGGGCCTCTAAAAGTGGGGCGAGAGTAAATGGTATGGAATTTTCCCGACGTGCCCTGTTCCCAGAAAAACGCTCATAACTCCCTCACCGGAGGTCGGATCTGGACGATTTTTACGTCGTTGGAAAGCTTACTCGAGGAGCTTTCAAAAAGGATCAGGACATTTCTGATTCCGAGGCCGTCTGGTGCCCCGAAAGGACACTGGAAGCCATCGATCCTCGTTTCTCGATCTCGGTGGTCGGTCTTTCGAAATCACATGGTGCGGATAAAACGCGCGTAACTCCCTCGTTACATGTCGGATTGGGTCGATTTCTACTTCATTGGAAAGGCGAGTCAGTGCTTTTCGAAATCCTTCAGGAAGCGTCGCATTCCGAGGCCGTTTGGGCCTCCAAAAGTGGGACGAGAGTAAATGGTGTGGAATTTTCCCGACGTGCCCTGTTCCCAGAAAAATGCTCATAACTCCCTCACCGGAGGTCGGATCTGGACGATTTTTACGTCGTTGGAAAGCTTACTCGAGCAGCTTTCAAAACGGATCAGGACATTTTAGATTCTGAGGCCGTTTGGTGACCCGAAGGGACACCGGAAGCCTTCGATCCTCGTTTCTCGATCTCGGTGGTCGGTCTTTCGAAATCACGTGGTGCGGATAAAACGCGCGTAACTCCCTCGTTATATGTCGGATTGGGTCGATTTTTACTTCATTGGAAAGGCAAGTCAGTGTTCTTCGAAATCCTTCTGAAAGCGTCGCATTCCGAGGCTGTTTGGGCCTCTAAAAGTGGGGCGAGAGTAAATGGTACGGAATTTTCCCGACGTGCCCTATTCCCAGAAAAACGCTCATAACTCCCTCACCGGAGGTCGGATCTGGACGATTTTTACGTCGTTGGAAAGCTTACTCGAGGAGCTTTCAAAACGAATCAGGACATTTCTGATTCTGAGGCTGTCTGGTGCCCCGAAAGGACACCGGAAGCCTTCGATCCTCGTTTCTCGATCTCGGTGGTCGGTCTTTCGAAATCGCGTGGTGCGGATAAAACGCGCGTAACTCCCTCGTTACATGTCGGATTGGGTCGATTTTTACTTCATTGGAAAGGCGAGTCAGTGCTCTTCGAAATCCTTCAGGAAGCGTCGCATTCCGAGGCCGTTTGGGCCTCCAAAAGTGGGGCGAGAGTAAATGGTACGGAATTTTCTTGACGTGCCCTGTTCCCAGAAAAACGCTCATAACTCCCTCACCGGAGGTCGGATCTGGACGATTTTTACGTCGTTGGAAAGCTTACTCGAGGAGCTTTCAAAACGGATCAGGAAATTTCAGATTCCGAGGCCGTCTGGTGCCCCGAAAGGACACCGGAAGCCTTCGATCCTCGTTTCTCGATCTCGGTGGTCGGTCTTTCGAAATCGCGTGGTGCGGATAAAACGCGCGTAACTCCCTCGTTACATGTCGGATTGGGTTGATTTTTACTTCATTGGAAAGGCAAGTCAGTGTTCTTCGAAATCCTTCTGAAAGCGTCGCATTCCGAGGCTGTTTGGGCCTCTAAAAGTGGGGCGAGAGTAAATGGTACGGAATTTTCTCGACGTGCCCTGTTCCCAGAAAAATGCTCATAACTCCCTCACCGGAGGTCGGATCTGGACGATTTTTACGTCGTTGGAAAGCTTACTCGAGGAGCTTTCAAAACGGATGAGGACATTTCTGATTCTGAGGCCGTCTGGTGCCCCGAAAGGACACCAGAATCCTTCGATCCTCGTTTCTCGATCTCGGTGGTCGGTCTTTCGAAATCGCGTGGTGCGGATAAAACGCGCGTAACTCCCTCGTTACATGTCGGATTGGGTCGATTTTTACTTCATTGGAAAGGCGAGTCAGTGTTCTTCGAAATCCTTCTGGAAGTGTCGCATTCCGAGGCCGTTTGGGCCTCCAAAAGTGGGGCGAGATTAAATGGTGCGGAATTTTCCCGACGTGCCCTATTCCCAGAAAAACGCTCATAACTCCCTCACCGGAGGTCGGATCTGGACGATTTTTACGTCGTTGGAAAGCTTACTCGAGGAGCTTTCAAAACGAATCAGGACATTTCTGATTCTGAGGCTGTCTGGTGCCCCGAAAGGACACCGGAAGCCTTCGATCCTCGTTTCTCGATCTCGGTGGTCGGTCTTTCGAAATCGCGTGGTGCGGATAAAACGCGCGTAACTCCCTCGTTACATGTCGGATTGGGTCGATTTTTACTTCATTGGAAAGGCGAGTCAGTGCTCTTCGAAATCCTTCAGGAAGCGTCGCATTCCGAGGCCGTTTGTGCCTCCAAAAGTGGGGCGAGAGTAAATGGTCCGGAATTTTCTTGACGTGCCCTGTTCCCAGAAAAACGCTCATAACTCCCTCACCGGAGGTCGGATCTGGACAATTTTTACGTCGTTGGAAAGCTTACTCGAGGAGCTTTCAAAACGGATCAGGACATTTCTGATTCCGAGGCCGTATGGTGCCTCGAAAGGACACCAGTAGCCTTCGATCCTCGTTTCTCGATCTCGGTGGTCGGTCTTTCGAAATCGCGTGGTGCGGATAAAACGCGCGTAACTCCCTCGTTACATGTCGGATTGGGTCGATTTTTACTTCATTGGAAAGGCAAGTCAGTGTTCTTCGAAATCCTTCTGGAAGCGTCGCATTCCGAGGCCGTTTGGGCCTCTAAAAGTGGGGCGAGAGTAAATGGTACGGAATTTTCCCGACGTGCCCTGTTCCCAGAAAAACGCTCATAACTCCCTCACCGGAGGTCGGATCTGGACGATTTTTACGTCGTTGGAAAGCTTACTCGAGGAGCTTTCAAAATGGATCAGGACATTTCTGATTCTGAGGCTGTCTGGTGCCCCAAAAAGACACCGGAATCCTTCGATCCTCGTTTCTCGATCTCGGTGGTCAGTCTTTCAAAATCACGTGGTGCGGATAAAATGCGCGTAACTCCCTCGTTACATGTCGGATTGGGTCGATTTTTACTTCATTGGAAAGGCAAGTCAGTGTTCTTCGAAATCCTTCTGAAAGCGTCGCATTCCGAGGTTGTTTGGGCCTCTAAAAGTGGGGCGAGAGTAAATGGTACGGAATTTTCCCGACGTGCCCTGTTCCCAGAAAAACGCTCATAACTCCCTCACCGGTGGTCGGATCTGGACGATTTTTACGTCGTTGGAAAGCTTACTCGAGGAGCTTTCAAAACGGATCAGGACATTTCTGATTCTGAGGCTGTCTGGTGCCCCAAAAGGACACCGGAATCCTTCGATCCTCGTTTCTCGATCTCGGTGGTCGGTCTTTCGAAATCGCGTGGTGCGGATAAAACGCGCGTAACTCCCTCGTTACATGTCGGATTGGGTCAATTTTTACTTCATTGGAAAGGCAAGTCAGTGTTCTTCGAAATCCTTCTGAAAGCGTCGCATTCCGAGGCTGTTTGGGCCTCTAAAAGTGGGGCGAGAGTAAATGGTACGGAATTTTCCCGACGTGCCCTGTTCCCAGAAAAACGCTCATAACTCCCTCACCGGAGGTCGGATCTGGACGATTTTTACGTCGTTGGAAAGCTTACTCCAGGAGTTTTCAAAACGGATCAGGACATTTCTGATTCTGAGGCTGTCTGGTGCCCCAAAAGGACACCGGAATCCTTCGATCCTCGTTTCTCGATCTCGGTGGTCGGTCTTTCGAAATCGCGTGGTGCGGATAAAACGCGCGTAACTCCCTCGTTACATGTCGGATTGGGTCGATTTTTACTTCATTGGAAAGGCGAGTCAGTGTTCTTCGAATTCCTTCTGGAAGGGTCGCATTCCGAGGCCGTTTGGGCCTCCAAAAGTGGGGCGAGAGTAAATGGTGCGGAATTTTCCCGACGTGCCCTATTCCCAGAAAAACGCTCATAACTCCCTCACCGGAGGTCGGATCTGGACGATTTTTACGTCGTTGGAAAGCTTACTCGAGGAGCTTTCAAAACGAATAAGGACATTTCTGATTCTGAGGCTGTCTGGTGCCCCGAAAGGACACCGGAATCCTTTGATCCTCGTTTCTCGATCTCGGTGGTCGGTCTTTCGAAATCGCGTGGTGCGGATAAAACGCGCGTAACTCCCTCGTTACATGTCGGATTGGGTCGATTTTTACTTCATTGGAAAGGCAAGTCAGTGTTCTTCGAAATCCTTCTGAAAGCGTCGCATTCCGAGGCTGTTTGGGCCTCTAAAAGTGGGGCGAGAGTAAATGGTACGGAATTTTCCCGACGTGCCCTGTTCCCAGAAAAACGCTCATAACTCCCTCACCGGAGGTCGGATCTGGACGATTTTTACGTCGTTGGAAAGCTTACTCGAGGAGCTTTCAAAAAGGATCAGGACATTTCTGATTCCGAGGCCGTCTGGTGCCCCAAAAGGACACTGGAAGCCATCGATCCTCGTTTCTCGATCTCGGTGGTCGGTCTTTCGAAATCACATGGTGCGGATAAAACGCGCGTAACTCCCTCGTTACATGTCGGATTGGGTCGATTTCTACTTCATTGGAAAGGCGAGTCAGTGCTCTTCGAAATCATTCAGGAAGCGTCGCATTCCGAGGCCGTTTGGGCCTCCAAAAGTGGGGCGAGAGTAAATGGTGCGGAATTTTCCCGACGTGCCCTATTCCCAGAAAAACGCTCATAACTCCCTCACCGGAGGTCGGATCTGGACGATTTTTACGTCGTTGGAAAGCTTACTCGAGGAGCTTTCAAAACGGATGAGGACATTTCTGATTCTGAGGCCGTCTGGTGCCCCGAAAGGACACCGGAATCCTTCGATCCTCGTTTCTCGATCTCGGTGGTCGGTCTTTCGAAATCGCGTGGTGCGGATAAAACGCGCGTAACTCCCTCGTTACATGTCGGATTGGGTCGATTTTTACTTCATTGGAAAGGCAAGTCAGTGTTCTTCGAAATCCTTCTGAAAGCGTCGCATTCCGAGGCTGTTTGGGCCTCTAAAAGTGGGGCGAGAGTAAATGGTACGGAATTTTCCCGACGTGCCCTGTTCCCAGAAAAACGCTCATAACTCCCTCACCGGAGGTCGGATCTGGACGATTTTTACGTCGTTGGAAAGCTTACTCGAGGAGCTTTCAAAACGGATCAGGACATTTCTGATTCTGAGGCTGTCTGGTGCCCCAAAAGGACACCGGAATCCTTGGATCCTCGTTTCTCGATCTCGGTGGTCGGTCTTTCGAAATCGCGTGGTGCGGATAAAACGCGCGTAACTCCCTCGTTACATGTCGGATTGGGTCGATTTTTACTTCATTGGAAAGGCAAGTCAATGCTCTTCGAAATCCTTCAGGAAGCGTCGCATTCCGAGGCCGTTTGGGCCTCCAAAAGTGGGGCGAGAGTAAATGGTCTGGAATTTTCCCGACGTGCCCTCTTCCCAGAAAAACGCTCATAACTCCCTCACCGGAGGTCGGATCTGGACGATTTTTACGTCGTTGGAAAGCTTACTCGAGGAGCTTTCAAAACGGATGAGGACATTTCTGATTCTGAGGCCGTCTGGTGCCCCGAAAGGACACCGGAATCCTTCGATCCTCGTTTCTCGATCTCGGTGGTCGGTCTTTTGAAATCGCGTGGTGTGGATAAAACGCGCGTAACTCCCTCGTTACATGTCGGATTGGGTCGATTTTTACTTCATTGGAAAGGCAAGTCAATGCTCTTCGAAATCCTTCAGGAAGCGTCGCATTCCGAGGCCGTTTGGGCCTCCAAAAGTGGGGCGAGAGTAAATGGTCTGGAATTTTCCCGACGTGCCCTGTTCCCAGAAAAACGCTCATAACTCCCTCACCGGAGGTCGGATCTGGACGATTTTTACGTCGTTGGAAAGCTTACTCGAGGAGCTTTCAAAACGGATCAGGACATTTCTGATTCCGAGGCCGTCTGGTACCCCGAAAGGACACTGGAAACCATCGATCCTCGTTTCTCGATCTCGGTGGTCGATCTTTCGAAATCCCATGGTGCGGATAAAACGCGCGTAACTCCCTCGTTACATGTCGGATTGGGTCGATTTCTACTTCATTGGAAAGGCGAGTCAGTGCTCTTCGAAATCCTTCAGGAAGCGTCGCATTCCGAGGCCGTTTGGGCCTCCAAAAGTGGGGCGAGAGTAAATGGTACGGAATTTTCTTGACGTGCCCTGTTCCCAGAAAAACGCTCATAACTCCCTCACCGGAGGTCGGATCTGGACGATTTTTACGTCGTTGGAAAGCTTACTCGAGGAGCTTTCAAAACGGATCAGGAAATTTCAGATTCCGAGGCCGTATGGTGCCCCGAAAGGACACCGGAAGCCTTCGATCCTCGTTTCTCGATCTCGGTGGTCGGTCTTTCGAAATCGCGTGGTGCGGATAAAACGCGCGTAACTCCCTCGTTACATGTCGGATTGGGTCGATTTTTACTTCATTGGAAAGGCAAGTCAGTGTTCTTCGAAATCCTTCTGAAAGCGTCGCATTCCGAGGCTGTTTGGGCCTCTAAAAGTGGGGCAAGAGTAAATGGTACGGAATTTTCCCGACGTGCCCTGTTCCCAGAAAAACGCTCATAACTCCCTCACCGGAGGTCGGATCTGGACGATTTTTACGTCGTTGGAAAGCTTACTCGAGGAGCTTTCAAAACGGATCAGGACATTTCTGATTCTGAGGCCGTCTGGTGCCCCGAAAGGACACCGGAATCCTTCGATCCTCTTTTCTCGATCTCGGTGGTCGGTCTTTTGAAATCGCGTGGTGTGGATAAAACGCGCGTAACTCCCTCGTTACATGTCGGATTGGGTCGATTTTTACTTCATTGGAAAGGCAAGTCAATGCTCTTCGAAATCCTTCAGGAAGCGTCGCATTCCGAGGCCGTTTGGGCCTCTAAAAGTGGGGCGAGAGTAAATGGTACGGAATTTTCCCGACGTGCCCTGTTCCCAGAAAAACGCTCATAACTCCCTCACCGGAGGTCGGATCTGGACGATTTTTACGTCGTTGGAAAGCTTACTCGAGGAGCTTTCAAAACGGATCAGGACATTTCTGATTCTGAGGCTGTTTGGTGCCCCGAAAGGACACCGGAAGCCTTCGATCCTCGTTTCTCGATCTCGGTGGTCGGTCTTTCGAAATCGCGTGGTGCGGATAAAACGCGCGTAACTCCCTCGTTACATGTCGGATTGGGTCGATTTTTACTTCATTGGAAAGGCGAGTCAGTGCTCTTCGAAATCCTTCAGGAAGCGTCGCATTCCGAGGCCGTTTGTACCTCCAAAAGTGGGGCGAGAGTAAATGGTCCGGAATTTTCTTGACGTGCCCTGTTCCCAGAAAAACGCTCATAACTCCCTCACCGGAGGTCGGATCTGGACGATTTTTACGTCGTTGGAAAGCTTACTCGAGGAGCTTTCAAAACGGATCAGGACATTTCTGATTCCGAGGCCGTATGGTGCCCCGAAAGGACACCAGAATCCTTCGATCCTCGTTTCTCGATCTCGGTGGTCGGTCTTTCGAAATCGCGTGGTGCGGATAAAACGCGCGTAACTCCCTCGTTACATGTCGGATTGGGTCGATTTTTACTTCATTGGAAAGGCAAGTCAGTGTTCTTCGAAATCCTTCTGGAAGCGTCGCATTCCGAGGCCGTTTGGGCCTCTAAAAGTGGGGCGAGAGTAAATGGTACGGAATTTTCCCGACGTGCCCTGTTCCCAGAAAAACGCTCATAACTCCCTCACCGGAGGTCGGATCTGGACGATTTTTACGTCGTTGGAAAGCTTACTCGAGGAGCTTTCAAAACGGATCAGGACATTTCTGATTCTGAGGCTGTCTGGTGCCCCAAAAAGACACCGGAATCCTTTGATCCTCGTTTCTCGATCTCGGTGGTCGGTCTTTCAAAATCACGTGGTGCGGATAAAACGCGCGTAACTCCCTCGTTACATGTCGGATTGGGTCGATTTTTACTTCATTGGAAAGGCAAGTCAGTGTTCTTCGAAATCCTTCTGAAAGCGTCGCATTCCGAGGTTGTTTGGGCCTCTAAAAGTGGGGCGAGAGTAAATGGTACGGAATTTTCCCGACGTGCCCTGTTCCCAGAAAAACGCTCATAACTCCCTCATCGGTGGTCGGATCTGGACGATTTTTACGTCGTTGGAAAGCTTACTCGAGGAGCTTTCAAAACGGATCAGGACATTTCTGATTCTGAGGCTGTCTGGTGCCCCAAAAGGACACCGGAATCCTTCGATCCTCGTTTCTCGATCTCGGTGGTCGGTCTTTCGAAATCGCGTGGTGCGGATAAAACGCGCGTAACTCCCTCGTTACATGTCGGATTGGGTCGATTTTTACTTCATTGGAAAGGCAAGTCAGTGTTCTTCGAAATCCTTCTGAAAGCGTCGCATTCCGAGGCTGTTTGGGCCTCTAAAAGTGGGGCGAGAGTAAATGGTACGGAATTTTCCCGACGTGCCCTGTTCCCAGAAAAACGCTCATAACTCCCTCACCGGAGGTCGGATCTGGACGATTTTTACGTCGTTGGAAAGCTTACTCCAGGAGCTTTCAAAACGGATAAGGACATTTCTGATTCTGAGGCTGTCTGGTGCCCCAAAAGGACACCGGAATCCTTCGATCCTCGTTTCTCGATCTCGGTGGTCGGTCTTTCGAAATCGCGTGGTGCGGATAAAACGCGCGTAACTCCCTCGTTACATGTCGGATTGGGTCGATTTTTACTTCATTGGAAAGGCGAGTCAGTGTTCTTCGAATTCCTTCTGGAAGTGTCGCATTCCGAGGCCGTTTGGGCCTCCAAAAGTGGGGCGAGAGTAAATGGTGCGGAATTTTCCCGACGTGCCCTATTCCCAGAAAAACGCTCATAACTCCCTCACCGGAGGTCGGATCTGGACGATTTTTACGTCGTTGGAAAGCTTACTCGAGGAGCTTTCAAAACGAATCAGGACATTTCTGATTCTGAGGCCGTCTGGTGCCCCGAAAGGACACCGGAATCCTTCGATCCTCGTTTCTCGATCTCGGTGGTCGGTCTTTCGAAATCGCGTGGTGCGGATAAAACGCGCGTAACTCCCTCGTTACATGTCGGATTGGGTCGATTTTTACTTCATTGGAAAGGCAAGTCAGTGTTCTTCGAAATCCTTCTGAAAGCGTCGCATTCCGAGGCTGTTTGGGCCTCTAAAAGTGGGGCGAGAGTAAATGGTACGGAATTTTCCCGACGTGCCCTGTTCCCAGAAAAACGCTCATAACTCCCTCACCGGAGGTCGGATCTGGACGATTTTTACGTCGTTGGAAAGCTTACTCGAGGAGCTTTCAAAAAGGATCAGGACATTTCTGATTCCAAGGCCGTCTGGTGCCCCGAAAGGACACTGGAAGCCATCGATCCTCGTTTCTCGATCTCGGTGGTCGGTCTTTCGAAATCACATGGTGCGGATAAAACGCGCGTAACTCCCTCGTTACATGTCGGATTGGGTCGATTTCTACTTCATTGGAAAGGCGAGTCAGTGCTTTTCGAAATCCTTCAGGAAGCGTCGCATTCCGAGGCCGTTTGGGCCTCCAAAAGTGGGACGAGAGTAAATGGTGTGGAATTTTCCCGACGTGCCCTGTTCCCAGAAAAATGCTCATAACTCCCTCACCGGAGGTCGGATCTGGACGATTTTTACGTCGTTGGAAAGCTTACTCGAGCAGCTTTCAAAACGGATCAGGACATTTTAGATTCTGAGGCCGTTTGGTGACCCGAAGGGACACCGGAAGCCTTCGATCCTCGTTTCTCGATCTCGGTGGTCGGTCTTTCGAAATCACGTGGTGCGGATAAAACGCGCGTAACTCCCTCGTTATATGTCGGATTGGGTCGATTTTTACTTCATTGGAAAGGCAAGTCAGTGTTCTTCGAAATCCTTCTGAAAGCGTCGCATTCCGAGGCTGTTTGGGCCTCTAAAAGTGGGGCGAGAGTAAATGGTACGGAATTTTCCCGACGTGCCCTATTCCCAGAAAAACGCTCATAACTCCCTCACCGGAGGTCGGATCTGGACGATTTTTACGTCGTTGGAAAGCTTACTCGAGGAGCTTTCAAAACGAATCAGGACATTTCTGATTCTGAGGCTGTCTGGTGCCCCGAAAGGACACCGGAAGCCTTCGATCCTCGTTTCTCGATCTCGGTGGTCGGTCTTTCGAAATCGCGTGGTGCGGATAAAACGCGCGTAACTCCCTCGTTACATGTCGGATTGGGTCGATTTTTACTTCATTGGAAAGGCGAGTCAGTGCTCTTCGAAATCCTTCAGGAAGCGTCGCATTCCGAGGCCGTTTGGGCCTCCAAAAGTGGGGCGAGAGTAAATGGTACGGAATTTTCTTGACGTGCCCTGTTCCCAGAAAAACGCTCATAACTCCCTCACCGGAGGTCGGATCTGGACGATTTTTACGTCGTTGGAAAGCTTACTCGAGGAGCTTTCAAAACGGATCAGGAAATTTCAGATTCCGAGGCCGTCTGGTGCCCCGAAAGGACACCGGAAGCCTTCGATCCTCGTTTCTCGATCTCGGTGGTCGGTCTTTCGAAATCGCGTGGTGCGGATAAAACGCGCGTAACTCCCTCGTTACATGTCGGATTGGGTTGATTTTTACTTCATTGGAAAGGCAAGTCAGTGTTCTTCGAAATCCTTCTGAAAGCGTCGCATTCCGAGGCTGTTTGGGCCTCTAAAAGTGGGGCGAGAGTAAATGGTACGGAATTTTCTCGACGTGCCCTGTTCCCAGAAAAATGCTCATAACTCCCTCACCGGAGGTCGGATCTGGACGATTTTTACGTCGTTGGAAAGCTTACTCGAGGAGCTTTCAAAACGGATGAGGACATTTCTGATTCTGAGGCCGTCTGGTGCCCCGAAAGGACACCGGAATCCTTCGATCCTCGTTTCTCGATCTCGGTGGTCGGTCTTTCGAAATCGCGTGGTGCGGATAAAACGCGCGTAACTCCCTCGTTACATGTCGGATTGGGTCGATTTTTACTTCATTGGAAAGGCGAGTCAGTGTTCTTCGAAATCCTTCTGGAAGTGTCGCATTCCGAGGCCGTTTGGGCCTCCAAAAGTGGGGCGAGATTAAATGGTGCGGAATTTTCCCGACGTGCCCTCTTCCCAGAAAAACGCTCATAACTCCCTCACCGGAGGTCGGATCTGGACGATTTTTACGTCGTTGGAAAGCTTACTCGAGGAGCTTTCAAAACGAATCAGGACATTTCTGATTCTGAGGCTGTCTGGTGCCCCGAAAGGACACCGGAAGCCTTCGATCCTCGTTTCTCGATCTCGGTGGTCGGTCTTTCGAAATCGCGTGGTGCGGATAAAACGCGCGTAACTCCCTCGTTACATGTCGGATTGGGTCGATTTTTACTTCATTGGAAAGGCGAGTCAGTGCTCTTCGAAATCCTTCAGGAAGCGTCGCATTCCGAGGCCGTTTGTGCCTCCAAAAGTGGGGCGAGAGTAAATGGTCCGGAATTTTCTTGACGTGCCCTGTTCCCAGAAAAACGCTCATAACTCCCTCACCGGAGGTCGGATCTGGACAATTTTTACGTCGTTGGAAAGCTTACTCGAGGAGCTTTCAAAACGGATCAGGACATTTCTGATTCCGAGGCCGTATGGTGCCTCGAAAGGACACCAGTAGCCTTCGATCCTCGTTTCTCGATCTCGGTGGTCGGTCTTTCGAAATCGCGTGGTGCGGATAAAACGCGCGTAACTCCCTCGTTACATGTCGGATTGGGTCGATTTTTACTTCATTGGAAAGGCAAGTCAGTGTTCTTCGAAATCCTTCTGGAAGCGTCGCATTCCGAGGCCGTTTGGGCCTCTAAAAGTGGGGCGAGAGTAAATGGTACGGAATTTTCCCGACGTGCCCTGTTCCCAGAAAAACGCTCATAACTCCCTCACCGGAGGTCGGATCTGGACGATTTTTACGTCGTTGGAAAGCTTACTCGAGGAGCTTTCAAAATGGATCAGGACATTTCTGATTCTGAGGCTGTCTGGTGCCCCAAAAAGACACCGGAATCCTTCGATCCTCGTTTCTCGATCTCGGTGGTCGGTCTTTCAAAATCACGTGGTGCGGATAAAATGCGCGTAACTCCCTCGTTACATGTCGGATTGGGTCGATTTTTACTTCATTGGAAAGGCAAGTCAGTGTTCTTCGAAATCCTTCTGAAAGCGTCGCATTCCGAGGTTGTTTGGGCCTCTAAAAGTGGGGCGAGAGTAAATGGTA
This sequence comes from Magnolia kwangsiensis, assembly GCA_037074715.1. Lineage (NCBI taxonomy): Eukaryota > Viridiplantae > Streptophyta > Magnoliopsida > Magnoliales > Magnoliaceae > Magnolia > Magnolia kwangsiensis. The sequence goes on from CM073583.1 coordinate 1,555,531, forward strand.
CGGAATTTTCCCGACGTGCCCTGTTCCCAGAAAAACGCTCATAACTCCCTCACCGGTGGTCGGATCTGGACGATTTTTACGTCGTTGGAAAGCTTACTCGAGGAGCTTTCAAAACGGATCAGGACATTTCTGATTCTGAGGCTGTCTGGTGCCCCAAAAGGACACCGGAATCCTTCGATCCTCGTTTCTCGATCTCGGTGGTCGGTCTTTCGAAATCGCGTGGTGCGGATAAAACGCGCGTAACTCCCTCGTTACATGTCGGATTGGGTCAATTTTTACTTCATTGGAAAGGCAAGTCAGTGTTCTTCGAAATCCTTCTGAAAGCGTCGCATTCCGAGGCTGTTTGGGCCTCTAAAAGTGGGGCGAGAGTAAATGGTACGGAATTTTCCCGACGTGCCCTGTTCCCAGAAAAACGCTCATAACTCCCTCACCGGAGGTCGGATCTGGACGATTTTTACGTCGTTGGAAAGCTTACTCCAGGAGTTTTCAAAACGGATCAGGACATTTCTGATTCTGAGGCTGTCTGGTGCCCCAAAAGGACACCGGAATCCTTCGATCCTCGTTTCTCGATCTCGGTGGTCGGTCTTTCGAAATCGCGTGGTGCGGATAAAACGCGCGTAACTCCCTCGTTACATGTCGGATTGGGTCGATTTTTACTTCATTGGAAAGGCGAGTCAGTGTTCTTCGAATTCCTTCTGGAAGGGTCGCATTCCGAGGCCGTTTGGGCCTCCAAAAGTGGGGCGAGAGTAAATGGTGCGGAATTTTCCCGACGTGCCCTATTCCCAGAAAAACGCTCATAACTCCCTCACCGGAGGTCGGATCTGGACGATTTTTACGTCGTTGGAAAGCTTACTCGAGGAGCTTTCAAAACGAATAAGGACATTTCTGATTCTGAGGCTGTCTGGTGCCCCGAAAGGACACCGGAATCCTTTGATCCTCGTTTCTCGATCTCGGTGGTCGGTCTTTCGAAATCGCGTGGTGCGGATAAAACGCGCGTAACTCCCTCGTTACATGTCGGATTGGGTCGATTTTTACTTCATTGGAAAGGCAAGTCAGTGTTCTTCGAAATCCTTCTGAAAGCGTCGCATTCCGAGGCTGTTTGGGCCTCTAAAAGTGGGGCGAGAGTAAATGGTACGGAATTTTCCCGACGTGCCCTGTTCCCAGAAAAACGCTCATAACTCCCTCACCGGAGGTCGGATCTGGACGATTTTTACGTCGTTGGAAAGCTTACTCGAGGAGCTTTCAAAAAGGATCAGGACATTTCTGATTCCGAGGCCGTCTGGTGCCCCAAAAGGACACTGGAAGCCATCGATCCTCGTTTCTCGATCTCGGTGGTCGGTCTTTCGAAATCACATGGTGCGGATAAAACGCGCGTAACTCCCTCGTTACATGTCGGATTGGGTCGATTTCTACTTCATTGGAAAGGCGAGTCAGTGCTCTTCGAAATCATTCAGGAAGCGTCGCATTCCGAGGCCGTTTGGGCCTCCAAAAGTGGGGCGAGAGTAAATGGTGCGGAATTTTCCCGACGTGCCCTATTCCCAGAAAAACGCTCATAACTCCCTCACCGGAGGTCGGATCTGGACGATTTTTACGTCGTTGGAAAGCTTACTCGAGGAGCTTTCAAAACGGATGAGGACATTTCTGATTCTGAGGCCGTCTGGTGCCCCGAAAGGACACCGGAATCCTTCGATCCTCGTTTCTCGATCTCGGTGGTCGGTCTTTCGAAATCGCGTGGTGCGGATAAAACGCGCGTAACTCCCTCGTTACATGTCGGATTGGGTCGATTTTTACTTCATTGGAAAGGCAAGTCAGTGTTCTTCGAAATCCTTCTGAAAGCGTCGCATTCCGAGGCTGTTTGGGCCTCTAAAAGTGGGGCGAGAGTAAATGGTACGGAATTTTCCCGACGTGCCCTGTTCCCAGAAAAACGCTCATAACTCCCTCACCGGAGGTCGGATCTGGACGATTTTTACGTCGTTGGAAAGCTTACTCGAGGAGCTTTCAAAACGGATCAGGACATTTCTGATTCTGAGGCTGTCTGGTGCCCCAAAAGGACACCGGAATCCTTGGATCCTCGTTTCTCGATCTCGGTGGTCGGTCTTTCGAAATCGCGTGGTGCGGATAAAACGCGCGTAACTCCCTCGTTACATGTCGGATTGGGTCGATTTTTACTTCATTGGAAAGGCAAGTCAATGCTCTTCGAAATCCTTCAGGAAGCGTCGCATTCCGAGGCCGTTTGGGCCTCCAAAAGTGGGGCGAGAGTAAATGGTCTGGAATTTTCCCGACGTGCCCTCTTCCCAGAAAAACGCTCATAACTCCCTCACCGGAGGTCGGATCTGGACGATTTTTACGTCGTTGGAAAGCTTACTCGAGGAGCTTTCAAAACGGATGAGGACATTTCTGATTCTGAGGCCGTCTGGTGCCCCGAAAGGACACCGGAATCCTTCGATCCTCGTTTCTCGATCTCGGTGGTCGGTCTTTTGAAATCGCGTGGTGTGGATAAAACGCGCGTAACTCCCTCGTTACATGTCGGATTGGGTCGATTTTTACTTCATTGGAAAGGCAAGTCAATGCTCTTCGAAATCCTTCAGGAAGCGTCGCATTCCGAGGCCGTTTGGGCCTCCAAAAGTGGGGCGAGAGTAAATGGTCTGGAATTTTCCCGACGTGCCCTGTTCCCAGAAAAACGCTCATAACTCCCTCACCGGAGGTCGGATCTGGACGATTTTTACGTCGTTGGAAAGCTTACTCGAGGAGCTTTCAAAACGGATCAGGACATTTCTGATTCCGAGGCCGTCTGGTACCCCGAAAGGACACTGGAAACCATCGATCCTCGTTTCTCGATCTCGGTGGTCGATCTTTCGAAATCCCATGGTGCGGATAAAACGCGCGTAACTCCCTCGTTACATGTCGGATTGGGTCGATTTCTACTTCATTGGAAAGGCGAGTCAGTGCTCTTCGAAATCCTTCAGGAAGCGTCGCATTCCGAGGCCGTTTGGGCCTCCAAAAGTGGGGCGAGAGTAAATGGTACGGAATTTTCTTGACGTGCCCTGTTCCCAGAAAAACGCTCATAACTCCCTCACCGGAGGTCGGATCTGGACGATTTTTACGTCGTTGGAAAGCTTACTCGAGGAGCTTTCAAAACGGATCAGGAAATTTCAGATTCCGAGGCCGTATGGTGCCCCGAAAGGACACCGGAAGCCTTCGATCCTCGTTTCTCGATCTCGGTGGTCGGTCTTTCGAAATCGCGTGGTGCGGATAAAACGCGCGTAACTCCCTCGTTACATGTCGGATTGGGTCGATTTTTACTTCATTGGAAAGGCAAGTCAGTGTTCTTCGAAATCCTTCTGAAAGCGTCGCATTCCGAGGCTGTTTGGGCCTCTAAAAGTGGGGCAAGAGTAAATGGTACGGAATTTTCCCGACGTGCCCTGTTCCCAGAAAAACGCTCATAACTCCCTCACCGGAGGTCGGATCTGGACGATTTTTACGTCGTTGGAAAGCTTACTCGAGGAGCTTTCAAAACGGATCAGGACATTTCTGATTCTGAGGCCGTCTGGTGCCCCGAAAGGACACCGGAATCCTTCGATCCTCTTTTCTCGATCTCGGTGGTCGGTCTTTTGAAATCGCGTGGTGTGGATAAAACGCGCGTAACTCCCTCGTTACATGTCGGATTGGGTCGATTTTTACTTCATTGGAAAGGCAAGTCAATGCTCTTCGAAATCCTTCAGGAAGCGTCGCATTCCGAGGCCGTTTGGGCCTCTAAAAGTGGGGCGAGAGTAAATGGTACGGAATTTTCCCGACGTGCCCTGTTCCCAGAAAAACGCTCATAACTCCCTCACCGGAGGTCGGATCTGGACGATTTTTACGTCGTTGGAAAGCTTACTCGAGGAGCTTTCAAAACGGATCAGGACATTTCTGATTCTGAGGCTGTTTGGTGCCCCGAAAGGACACCGGAAGCCTTCGATCCTCGTTTCTCGATCTCGGTGGTCGGTCTTTCGAAATCGCGTGGTGCGGATAAAACGCGCGTAACTCCCTCGTTACATGTCGGATTGGGTCGATTTTTACTTCATTGGAAAGGCGAGTCAGTGCTCTTCGAAATCCTTCAGGAAGCGTCGCATTCCGAGGCCGTTTGTACCTCCAAAAGTGGGGCGAGAGTAAATGGTCCGGAATTTTCTTGACGTGCCCTGTTCCCAGAAAAACGCTCATAACTCCCTCACCGGAGGTCGGATCTGGACGATTTTTACGTCGTTGGAAAGCTTACTCGAGGAGCTTTCAAAACGGATCAGGACATTTCTGATTCCGAGGCCGTATGGTGCCCCGAAAGGACACCAGAATCCTTCGATCCTCGTTTCTCGATCTCGGTGGTCGGTCTTTCGAAATCGCGTGGTGCGGATAAAACGCGCGTAACTCCCTCGTTACATGTCGGATTGGGTCGATTTTTACTTCATTGGAAAGGCAAGTCAGTGTTCTTCGAAATCCTTCTGGAAGCGTCGCATTCCGAGGCCGTTTGGGCCTCTAAAAGTGGGGCGAGAGTAAATGGTACGGAATTTTCCCGACGTGCCCTGTTCCCAGAAAAACGCTCATAACTCCCTCACCGGAGGTCGGATCTGGACGATTTTTACGTCGTTGGAAAGCTTACTCGAGGAGCTTTCAAAACGGATCAGGACATTTCTGATTCTGAGGCTGTCTGGTGCCCCAAAAAGACACCGGAATCCTTTGATCCTCGTTTCTCGATCTCGGTGGTCGGTCTTTCAAAATCACGTGGTGCGGATAAAACGCGCGTAACTCCCTCGTTACATGTCGGATTGGGTCGATTTTTACTTCATTGGAAAGGCAAGTCAGTGTTCTTCGAAATCCTTCTGAAAGCGTCGCATTCCGAGGTTGTTTGGGCCTCTAAAAGTGGGGCGAGAGTAAATGGTACGGAATTTTCCCGACGTGCCCTGTTCCCAGAAAAACGCTCATAACTCCCTCATCGGTGGTCGGATCTGGACGATTTTTACGTCGTTGGAAAGCTTACTCGAGGAGCTTTCAAAACGGATCAGGACATTTCTGATTCTGAGGCTGTCTGGTGCCCCAAAAGGACACCGGAATCCTTCGATCCTCGTTTCTCGATCTCGGTGGTCGGTCTTTCGAAATCGCGTGGTGCGGATAAAACGCGCGTAACTCCCTCGTTACATGTCGGATTGGGTCGATTTTTACTTCATTGGAAAGGCAAGTCAGTGTTCTTCGAAATCCTTCTGAAAGCGTCGCATTCCGAGGCTGTTTGGGCCTCTAAAAGTGGGGCGAGAGTAAATGGTACGGAATTTTCCCGACGTGCCCTGTTCCCAGAAAAACGCTCATAACTCCCTCACCGGAGGTCGGATCTGGACGATTTTTACGTCGTTGGAAAGCTTACTCCAGGAGCTTTCAAAACGGATAAGGACATTTCTGATTCTGAGGCTGTCTGGTGCCCCAAAAGGACACCGGAATCCTTCGATCCTCGTTTCTCGATCTCGGTGGTCGGTCTTTCGAAATCGCGTGGTGCGGATAAAACGCGCGTAACTCCCTCGTTACATGTCGGATTGGGTCGATTTTTACTTCATTGGAAAGGCGAGTCAGTGTTCTTCGAATTCCTTCTGGAAGTGTCGCATTCCGAGGCCGTTTGGGCCTCCAAAAGTGGGGCGAGAGTAAATGGTGCGGAATTTTCCCGACGTGCCCTATTCCCAGAAAAACGCTCATAACTCCCTCACCGGAGGTCGGATCTGGACGATTTTTACGTCGTTGGAAAGCTTACTCGAGGAGCTTTCAAAACGAATCAGGACATTTCTGATTCTGAGGCCGTCTGGTGCCCCGAAAGGACACCGGAATCCTTCGATCCTCGTTTCTCGATCTCGGTGGTCGGTCTTTCGAAATCGCGTGGTGCGGATAAAACGCGCGTAACTCCCTCGTTACATGTCGGATTGGGTCGATTTTTACTTCATTGGAAAGGCAAGTCAGTGTTCTTCGAAATCCTTCTGAAAGCGTCGCATTCCGAGGCTGTTTGGGCCTCTAAAAGTGGGGCGAGAGTAAATGGTACGGAATTTTCCCGACGTGCCCTGTTCCCAGAAAAACGCTCATAACTCCCTCACCGGAGGTCGGATCTGGACGATTTTTACGTCGTTGGAAAGCTTACTCGAGGAGCTTTCAAAAAGGATCAGGACATTTCTGATTCCAAGGCCGTCTGGTGCCCCGAAAGGACACTGGAAGCCATCGATCCTCGTTTCTCGATCTCGGTGGTCGGTCTTTCGAAATCACATGGTGCGGATAAAACGCGCGTAACTCCCTCGTTACATGTCGGATTGGGTCGATTTCTACTTCATTGGAAAGGCGAGTCAGTGCTTTTCGAAATCCTTCAGGAAGCGTCGCATTCCGAGGCCGTTTGGGCCTCCAAAAGTGGGACGAGAGTAAATGGTGTGGAATTTTCCCGACGTGCCCTGTTCCCAGAAAAATGCTCATAACTCCCTCACCGGAGGTCGGATCTGGACGATTTTTACGTCGTTGGAAAGCTTACTCGAGCAGCTTTCAAAACGGATCAGGACATTTTAGATTCTGAGGCCGTTTGGTGACCCGAAGGGACACCGGAAGCCTTCGATCCTCGTTTCTCGATCTCGGTGGTCGGTCTTTCGAAATCACGTGGTGCGGATAAAACGCGCGTAACTCCCTCGTTATATGTCGGATTGGGTCGATTTTTACTTCATTGGAAAGGCAAGTCAGTGTTCTTCGAAATCCTTCTGAAAGCGTCGCATTCCGAGGCTGTTTGGGCCTCTAAAAGTGGGGCGAGAGTAAATGGTACGGAATTTTCCCGACGTGCCCTATTCCCAGAAAAACGCTCATAACTCCCTCACCGGAGGTCGGATCTGGACGATTTTTACGTCGTTGGAAAGCTTACTCGAGGAGCTTTCAAAACGAATCAGGACATTTCTGATTCTGAGGCTGTCTGGTGCCCCGAAAGGACACCGGAAGCCTTCGATCCTCGTTTCTCGATCTCGGTGGTCGGTCTTTCGAAATCGCGTGGTGCGGATAAAACGCGCGTAACTCCCTCGTTACATGTCGGATTGGGTCGATTTTTACTTCATTGGAAAGGCGAGTCAGTGCTCTTCGAAATCCTTCAGGAAGCGTCGCATTCCGAGGCCGTTTGGGCCTCCAAAAGTGGGGCGAGAGTAAATGGTACGGAATTTTCTTGACGTGCCCTGTTCCCAGAAAAACGCTCATAACTCCCTCACCGGAGGTCGGATCTGGACGATTTTTACGTCGTTGGAAAGCTTACTCGAGGAGCTTTCAAAACGGATCAGGAAATTTCAGATTCCGAGGCCGTCTGGTGCCCCGAAAGGACACCGGAAGCCTTCGATCCTCGTTTCTCGATCTCGGTGGTCGGTCTTTCGAAATCGCGTGGTGCGGATAAAACGCGCGTAACTCCCTCGTTACATGTCGGATTGGGTTGATTTTTACTTCATTGGAAAGGCAAGTCAGTGTTCTTCGAAATCCTTCTGAAAGCGTCGCATTCCGAGGCTGTTTGGGCCTCTAAAAGTGGGGCGAGAGTAAATGGTACGGAATTTTCTCGACGTGCCCTGTTCCCAGAAAAATGCTCATAACTCCCTCACCGGAGGTCGGATCTGGACGATTTTTACGTCGTTGGAAAGCTTACTCGAGGAGCTTTCAAAACGGATGAGGACATTTCTGATTCTGAGGCCGTCTGGTGCCCCGAAAGGACACCGGAATCCTTCGATCCTCGTTTCTCGATCTCGGTGGTCGGTCTTTCGAAATCGCGTGGTGCGGATAAAACGCGCGTAACTCCCTCGTTACATGTCGGATTGGGTCGATTTTTACTTCATTGGAAAGGCGAGTCAGTGTTCTTCGAAATCCTTCTGGAAGTGTCGCATTCCGAGGCCGTTTGGGCCTCCAAAAGTGGGGCGAGATTAAATGGTGCGGAATTTTCCCGACGTGCCCTCTTCCCAGAAAAACGCTCATAACTCCCTCACCGGAGGTCGGATCTGGACGATTTTTACGTCGTTGGAAAGCTTACTCGAGGAGCTTTCAAAACGAATCAGGACATTTCTGATTCTGAGGCTGTCTGGTGCCCCGAAAGGACACCGGAAGCCTTCGATCCTCGTTTCTCGATCTCGGTGGTCGGTCTTTCGAAATCGCGTGGTGCGGATAAAACGCGCGTAACTCCCTCGTTACATGTCGGATTGGGTCGATTTTTACTTCATTGGAAAGGCGAGTCAGTGCTCTTCGAAATCCTTCAGGAAGCGTCGCATTCCGAGGCCGTTTGTGCCTCCAAAAGTGGGGCGAGAGTAAATGGTCCGGAATTTTCTTGACGTGCCCTGTTCCCAGAAAAACGCTCATAACTCCCTCACCGGAGGTCGGATCTGGACAATTTTTACGTCGTTGGAAAGCTTACTCGAGGAGCTTTCAAAACGGATCAGGACATTTCTGATTCCGAGGCCGTATGGTGCCTCGAAAGGACACCAGTAGCCTTCGATCCTCGTTTCTCGATCTCGGTGGTCGGTCTTTCGAAATCGCGTGGTGCGGATAAAACGCGCGTAACTCCCTCGTTACATGTCGGATTGGGTCGATTTTTACTTCATTGGAAAGGCAAGTCAGTGTTCTTCGAAATCCTTCTGGAAGCGTCGCATTCCGAGGCCGTTTGGGCCTCTAAAAGTGGGGCGAGAGTAAATGGTACGGAATTTTCCCGACGTGCCCTGTTCCCAGAAAAACGCTCATAACTCCCTCACCGGAGGTCGGATCTGGACGATTTTTACGTCGTTGGAAAGCTTACTCGAGGAGCTTTCAAAATGGATCAGGACATTTCTGATTCTGAGGCTGTCTGGTGCCCCAAAAAGACACCGGAATCCTTCGATCCTCGTTTCTCGATCTCGGTGGTCGGTCTTTCAAAATCACGTGGTGCGGATAAAATGCGCGTAACTCCCTCGTTACATGTCGGATTGGGTCGATTTTTACTTCATTGGAAAGGCAAGTCAGTGTTCTTCGAAATCCTTCTGAAAGCGTCGCATTCCGAGGTTGTTTGGGCCTCTAAAAGTGGGGCGAGAGTAAATGGTACGGAATTTTCCCGACGTGCCCTGTTCCCAGAAAAACGCTCATAACTCCCTCACCGGTGGTCGGATCTGGACGATTTTTACGTCGTTGGAAAGCTTACTCGAGGAGCTTTCAAAACGGATCAGGACATTTCTGATTCTGAGGCTGTATGGTGCCCCAAAAGGACACCGGAATCCTTCGATCCTCGTTTCTCGATCTCGGTGGTCGGTCTTTCGAAATCGCGTGGTGCGGATAAAACGCGCGTAACTCCCTCGTTACATGTCGGATTGGGTCAATTTTTACTTCATTGGAAAGGCAAGTCAGTGTTCTTCGAAATCCTTCTGAAAGCGTCGCATTCCGAGGCTGTTTGGGCCTCTAAAAGTGGGGCGAGAGTAAATGGTACGGAATTTTCCCGACGTGCCCTGTTCCCAGAAAAACGCTCATAACTCCCTCACCGGAGGTCGGATCTGGACGATTTTTACGTCGTTGGAAAGCTTACTCCAGGAGTTTTCAAAACGGATCAGGACATTTCTGATTCTGAGGCTGTCTGGTGCCCCAAAAGGACACCGGAATCCTTCGATCCTCGTTTCTCGATCTCGGTGGTCGGTCTTTCGAAATCGCGTGGTGCGGATAAAACGCGCGTAACTCCCTCGTTACATGTCGGATTGGGTCGATTTTTACTTCATTGGAAAGGCGAGTCAGTGTTCTTCGAATTCCTTCTGGAAGTGTCGCATTCCGAGGCCGTTTGGGCCTCCAAAAGTGGGGCGAGAGTAAATGGTGCGGAATTTTCCCGACGTGCCCTATTCCCAGAAAAACGCTCATAACTCCCTCACCGGAGGTCGGATCTGGACGATTTTTACGTCGTTGGAAAGCTTACTCGAGGAGCTTTCAAAACGAATAAGGACATTTCTGATTCTGAGGCTGTCTGGTGCCCCGAAAGGACACCGGAATCCTTTGATCCTCGTTTCTCGATCTCGGTGGTCGGTCTTTCGAAATCGCGTGGTGCGGATAAAACGCGCGTAACTCCCTCGTTACATGTCGGATTGGGTCGATTTTTACTTCATTGGAAAGGCAAGTCAGTGTTCTTCGAAATCCTTCTGAAAGCGTCGCATTCCGAGGCTGTTTGGGCCTCTAAAAGTGGGGCGAGAGTAAATGGTACGGAATTTTCCCGACGTGCCCTGTTCCCAGAAAAACGCTCATAACTCCCTCACCGGAGGTCGGATCTGGACGATTTTTACGTCGTTGGAAAGCTTACTCGAGGAGCTTTCAAAAAGGATCAGGACATTTCTGATTCCGAGGCCGTCTGGTGCCCCAAAAGGACACTGGAAGCCATCGATCCTCGTTTCTCGATCTCGGTGGTCGGTCTTTCGAAATCACATGGTGCGGATAAAACGCGCGTAACTCCCTCGTTACATGTCGGATTGGGTCGATTTCTACTTCATTGGAAAGGCGAGTCAGTGCTCTTCGAAATCATTCAGGAAGCGTCGCATTCCGAGGCCGTTTGGGCCTCCAAAAGTGGGGCGAGAGTAAATGGTACGGAATTTTCTTGACGTGCCCTGTTCCCAGAAAAACGCTCATAACTCCCTCACCGGAGGTCGGATCTGGACGATTTTTACGTTGTTGGAAAGCTTACTCGAGGAGCTTTCAAAACGGATCAGGAAATTTCAGATTCCGAGGCTGTCTGGTGCCCCGAAAGGACACCGGAAGCCTTCGATCCTCGTTTCTCGATCTCGGTGGTCGGTCTTTCGAAATCGCGTGGTGCGGATAAAACGCGCGTAACTCCCTCGTTACATGTCGGATTGGGTCGATTTTTACTTCATTGGAAAGGCAAGTCAGTGTTCTTCGAAATCCTTCTGAAAGCGTCGCATTCCGAGGCTGTTTGGGCCTCTAAAAGTGGGGCGAGAGTAAATGGTACGGAATTTTCCCGACGTGCCCTGTTCCCAGAAAAACGCTCATAACTCCCTCACCGGAGGTCGGATCTGGACGATTTTTACGTCGTTGGAAAGCTTACTCGAGGAGCTTTCAAAACGGATCAGGACATTTCTGATTCTGAGGCTGTCTGGTGCCCCAAAAGGACACCGGAATCCTTGGATCCTCGTTTCTCGATCTCGGTGGTCGGTCTTTCGAAATCGCGTGGTGCGGATAAAACGCGCGTAACTCCCTCGTTACATGTCGGATTGGGTCGATTTTTACTTCATTGGAAAGGCAAGTCAATGCTCTTCGAAATCCTTCAGGAAGCGTCGCATTCCGAGGCCGTTTGGGCCTCCAAAAGTGGGGCGAGAGTAAATGGTCTGGAATTTTCCCGACGTGCCCTGTTCCCAGAAAAACGCTCATAACTCCCTCACCGGAGGTCGGATCTGGACGATTTTTACGTCGTTGGAAAGCTTACTCGAGGAGCTTTCAAAACGGATGAGGAAATTTCTGATTCTGAGGCCGTCTGGTGCCCCGAAAGGACACCGGAATCCTTCGATCCTTGTTTCTCGATCTCGGTGGTCGGTCTTTCGAAATCGCGTGGTGCGGATAAAACGCGCGTAACTCCCTCGTTACATTTCGGATTGGGTCGATTTTTACTTCATTGGAAAGGCGAGTCAGTGTTCTTCGAAATCCTTCTGGAAGTGTCGCATTCCGAGGCCGTTTGGGCCTCCAAAAGTGGGGCGAGATTAAATGGTGCGGAATTTTCCCGACGTGCCCTGTTCCCAGAAAAACGCTCATAACTCCCTCACCGGAGGTCGGATCTGGACGATTTTTACGTCGTTGGAAAGCTTACTCGAGGAGCTTTCAAAACGGATCAGGACATTTCTGATTCTGAGGCTGTCTGGTGCCCCAAAAGGACACCGGAATCCTTTGATCCTCGTTTCTCGATCTCGGTGGTCGGTCTTTCGAAATCGCGTGGTGCGGATAAAACGCGCGTAACTCCCTCGTTACATGTCGGATTGGGTCGATTTTTACTTCATTGGAAAGGCAAGTCAGTGCTCTTCGAAATCCTTCAGGAAGCGTCGCATTCCGAGGCCGTTTGGGCCTCCAAAAGTGGGACGAGAGTAAATGGTGTGGAATTTTCCCGACGTGCCCTGTTCCCAGAAAAATGCTCATAACTCCCTCACCGGAGGTCGGATATGGACGATTTTTACGTCGTTGGAAAGCTTACTCGAGCAGCTTTCAAAACGGATCAGGACATTTTAGATTCTGAGGCCGTTTGGTGCCCCGAAAGGACACCGGAAGCCTTCGATCCTCGTTTCTCGATCTCGGTGGTCGGTCTTTCGAAATCGCGTGGTGCGGATAAAATGCGCGTAACTCCCTCGTTACATGTCGGATTGGGTCGATTTTTACTTCATTGGAAAGGCTGTCTGGTGCCCCAAAAGGACACCGGAATCCTTCGATCCTCGTTTCTCGATCTCGGTGGTCGGTCTTTCGAAATCGCGTGGTGCGGATAAAATGCGCGTAACTCCCTCGTTACATGTCGGATTGGGTCGATTTTTACTTCATTGGAAAGGCGAGTCAGTGTTCTTCGAATTCCTTCTGGAAGCGTCGCATTCCGAGGCTGTTTGGGCCTCTAAAAGTGGGGCGAGAGTAAATGGTACGGAATTTTCCCGACGTGCCCTGTTCCCAGAAAAACGCTCATAACTCCCTCACCGGAGGTCGGATCTGGACGATTTTTACGTCGTTGGAAAGCTTACTCGAGGAGCTTTCAAAACGGATGAGGACATTTCTGATTCTGAGGCCGTCTGGTGCCCCGAAAGGACACCGGAAGCCTTCGATCCTCGTTTCTCGATCTCGGTGGTCGGTCTTTCGAAATCGCGTGGTGCGGATAAAACGCGCGTAACTCCCTCGTTACATGTCGGATTGGGTCGATTTTTACTTCATTGGAAAGGCAAGTCAATGCTCTTCGAAATCCTTCAGGAAGCGTCGCATTCCGAGGCCGTTTGGGCCTCCAAAAGTGGGGCGAGAGTAAATGGTCTGGAATTTTCCCGACGTGCCCTGTTCCCAGAAAAACGCTCATAACTCCCTCACCGGAGGTCGGATCTGGACGATTTTTACGTCGTTGGAAAGCTTACTCGAGGAGCTTTCAAAACGGATCAGGACATTTCTGATTCCGAGGCCGTCTGGTGCCCCGAAAGGACACTGGAAGCCATCGATCCTCGTTTCTCGATCTCGGTGGTCGGTCTTTCGAAATCACATGGTGCAGATAAAACGCGCGTAACTCCCTCGTTACATGTCGGATTGGGTCGATTTCTACTTCATTGGAAAGGCGAGTCAGTGCTCTTCGAAATCCTTCAGGAAGCGTCGCATTCCGAGGCCGTTTGGGCCTCCAAAAGTGGGACGAGAGTAAATGGTGTGGAATTTTCCCGACGTGCCCTGTTCCCAGAAAAATGCTCATAACTCCCTCACCGGAGGTCGGATCTGGACGATTTTTACGTCGTTGGAAAGCTTACTCGAGCAGCTTTCAAAACGGATCAGGACATTTTAGATTCTGAGGCCGTTTGGTGCCCCGAAAGGACACCGGAAGCCTTCGATCCTCGTTTCTCGATCTCGGTGGTCGGTCTTTCGAAATCCCGTGGTGCGGATAAAACGCGCGTAACTCCCTCGTTACATGTCGGATTGGGTCGATTTTTACTTCATTGGAAAGGCAAGTCAGTGTTCTTCGAAATCCTTCTGAAAGCGTCGCATTCCGAGGCTGTTTGGGCCTCTAAAAGTGGGGCGAGAGTAAATGGTACGGAATTTTCCCGACGTGCCCTGTTCCCAGAAAAATGCTCATAACTCCCTCACCGGAGGTCGGATCTGGACGATTTTTACGTCGTTGGAAAGCTTACTCGAGGAGCTTTCAAAACGGATGAGGACATTTCTGATTCTGAGGCCGTCTGGTGCCCCGAAAGGACACCGGAAACCTTCGATCCTCGTTTCTCGATCTCGGTGGTCGGTCTTTCGAAATCGCGTGGTGCGGATAAAACGCGCGTAACTCCCTCGTTACATGTCGGATTGGGTCGATTTTTACTTCATTGGAAAGCCGAGTCAGTGCTCTTCGAAATCCTTCAGGAAGCGTCGCATTCCGAGGCCGTTTGGGCCTCCAAAAGTGGGGCGAGAGTAAATGGTACGGAATTTTCTTGACGTGCCCTGTTCCCAGAAAAACGCTCATAACTCCCTCACCGGAGGTCGGATCTGGACGATTTTTACGTCGTTGGAAAGCTTACTCGAGGAGCTTTCAAAACGGATCAGGAAATTTCAGATTCCGAGGCCGTATGGTGCCCCGAAAGGACACCGGAAGCCTTCGATCCTCGTTTCTCGATCTCGGTGGTCGGTCTTTCGAAATCGCGTGGTGCGGATAAAACGCGCGTAACTCCCTCGTTACATGTCGGATTGGGTCGATTTTTACTTCATTGGAAAGGCAAGTCAGTGTTCTTCGAAATCCTTCTGAAAGCGTCGCATTCCGAGGCTGTTTGGGCCTCTAAAAGTGGGGCGAGAGTAAATGGTACGGAATTTTCCCGACGTGCCCTGTTCCCAGAAAAACGCTCATAACTCCCTCACCGGAGGTCGGATCTGGACGATTTTTACGTCGTTGGAAAGCTTACTCGAGGAGCTTTCAAAACGGATGAGGACATTTCTGATTCTGAGGCCGTCTGGTGCCCCGAAAGGACACCGGAATCCTTCGATCCTCGTTTCTCGATCTCGGTGGTCGGTCTTTCGAAATCGCGTGGTGCGGATAAAACGCGCGTAACTCCCTCGTTACATGTCGGATTGGGTCGATTTTTACTTCATTGGAAAGGCAAGTCAGTGTTCTTCGAAATCCTTCTGAAAGCGTCGCATTCCGAGGCTGTTTGGGCCTCTAAAAGTGGGGCGAGAGTAAATGGTACGGAATTTTCCCGACGTGCCCTGTTCCCAGAAAAACGCTCATAACTCCCTCACCGGAGGTCGGATCTGGATGATTTTTACGTCGTTGGAAAGCTTACTCGAGGAGCTTTCAAAACGGATCAGGACATTTCTGATTCTGAGGCTGTCTGGTGCCCCAAAAGGACACCGGAATCCTTTGATCCTCGTTTCTCGATCTCGGTGGTCGGTCTTTCGAAATCGCGTGGTGCGGATAAAACGCGCGTAACTCCCTCGTTACATGTCGGATTGGGTCGATTTTTACTTCATTGGAAAGGCAAGTCAGTGTTCTTCGAAATCCTTCTGAAAGCGTCGCATTCTGAGGCCGTTTGTGCCTCCAAAAGTGGGGCGAGAGTAAATGGTCTGGAATTTTCCCGACGTGCCCGGTTCCCAGAAAAACGCTCATAACTCCCTCACCGGAGGTCGGATCTGGACGATTTTTACGTCGTTGGAAAGCTTACTCGAGGAGCTTTCAAAACGGATGAGGACATTTCTGATTCTGAGGCCGTCTGGTGCCCCGAAAGGACACCGGAAGCCTTCGATCCTCGTTTCTCGATCTCGGTGGTCGGTCTTTCGAAATCGCGTGGTGCGGATAAAACGCGCGTAACTCCCTCGTTACATGTCGGATTGGGTCGATTTTTACTTCATTGGAAAGGCAAGTCAGTGTTCTTCGAAATCCTTCTGGAAGCGTCGCATTCCGAGGCCGTTTGGGCCTCTAAAAGTGGGGCGAGAGTAAATGGTACGGAATTTTCCCGACGTGCCCTGTTCCCAGAAAAACGCTCATAACTCCCTCACCGGAGGTCGGATCTGGACGATTTTTACGTCGTTGGAAAGCTTACTCGAGGAGCTTTCAAAACGGATCAGGACATTTCTGATTCTGAGGCTGTCTGGTGCCCCGAAAGGACACCGGAAGCCTTCGATCCTCGTTTCTCGATCTCGGTGGTCGGTCTTTCGAAATCGCGTGGTGCGGATAAAACGCGCGTAACTCCCTCGTTACATGTCGGATTGGGTCGATTTTTACTTCATTGGAAAGGCGAGTCAGTGCTCTTCGAAATCCTTCAGGAAGCGTCGCATTCCGAGGCCGTTTGTGCCTCCAAAAGTGGGGCGAGAGTAAATGGTTCAGAATTTTCTTGACGTGCCCTGTTCCCAGAAAAACGCTCATAACTCCCTCACCGGAGGTCGGATCTGGACGATTTTTACGTCGTTGGAAAGCTTACTCGAGGAGCTTTCAAAACGGATCAGGACATTTCTGATTCCGAGGCCGTATGGTGCCCCGAAAGGACACCAGAAGCCTTCGATCCTCGTTTCTCGATCTCGGTGGTCGGTCTTTCGAAATCGCGTGGTGCGGATAAAACGCGCGTAACTCCCTCGTTACATGTCGGATTGGGTCGATTTTTACTTCATTGGAAAGGCAAGTCAGTGTTCTTCGAAATCCTTCTGGAAGCGTCGCATTCCGAGGCCGTTTGGGCCTCTAAAAGTGGGGCGAGAGTAAATGGTACGGAATTTTCCCGACGTGCCCTGTTCCCAGAAAAACGCTCATAACTCCCTCACCGGAGGTCGGATCTGGACGATTTTTACGTCGTTGGAAAGATTACTCGAGGAGCTTTCAAAACGGATCAGGACATTTCTGATTCTGAGGCTGTCTGGTGCCCCAAAAAGACACCGGAATCCTTTGATCCTCGTTTCTCGATCTCGGTGGTCGGTCTTTCAAAATCACGTGGTGCGGATAAAACGCGCGTAACTCCCTCGTTACATGTTGGATTGGGTCGATTTTTACTTCATTGGAAAGGCAAGTCAGTGTTCTTCGAAATCCTTCTGAAAGCGTCGCATTCCGAGGTTGTTTGGGCCTCTAAAAGTGGGGCGAGAGTAAATGGTACGGAATTTTCCCGACGTGCCCTGTTCCCAGAAAAACGCTCATAACTCCCTCATCGGTGGTCGGATCTGGACGATTTTTACGTCGTTGGAAAGCTTACTCGAGGAGCTTTCAAAACGGATCAGGACATTTCTGATTCTGAGGCTGTCTAGTGCCCCAAAAGGACACCGGAATCCTTCGATCCTCGTTTCTCGATCTCGGTGGTCGGTCTTTCGAAATCGCGTGGTGCGGATAAAACGCGCGTAACTCCCTCGTTACATGTCGGATTGGGTCGATTTTTACTTCATTGGAAAGGCAAGTCAGTGTTCTTCGAAATCCTTCTGAAAGCGTCGCATTCCGAGGCTGTTTGGGCCTCTAAAAGTGGGGCGAGAGTAAATGGTACGGAATTTTCCCGACGTGCCCTGTTCCCAGAAAAACGCTCATAACTCCCTCACCGGAGGTCGGATCTGGACGATTTTTACGTCGTTGGAAAGCTTACTCCAGGAGCTTTCAAAACGGATAAGGACATTTCTGATTCTGAGGCTGTCTGGTGCCCCAAAAGGACACCGGAATCCTTCGATCCTCGTTTCTCGATCTCGGTGGTCGGTCTTTCGAAATCGCGTGGTGCGGATAAAACGCGCGTAACTCCCTCGTTACATGTCGGATTGGGTCGATTTTTACTTCATTGGAAAGGCGAGTCAGTGTTCTTCGAATTCCTTCTGGAAGTGTCGCATTCCGAGGCCGTTTGGGCCTCCAAAAGTGGGGCGAGAGTAAATGGTGCGGAATTTTCCCGACGTGCCCTATTCCCAGAAAAACGCTCATAACTCCCTCACCGGAGGTCGGATCTGGACGATTTTTACGTCGTTGGAAAGCTTACTCGAGGAGCTTTCAAAACGAATCAGGACATTTCTGATTCTGAGGCCGTCTGGTGCCCCGAAAGGACACCGGAATCCTTCGATCCTCGTTTCTCGATCTCGGTGGTCGGTCTTTCGAAATCGCGTGGTGCGGATAAAACGCGCGTAACTCCCTCGTTACATGTCGGATTGGGTCGATTTTTACTTCATTGGAAAGGCAAGTCAGTGTTCTTCGAAATCCTTCTGAAAGCGTCGCATTCCGAGGCTGTTTGGGCCTCTAAAAGTGGGGCGAGAGTAAATGGTACGGAATTTTCCCGACGTGCCCTGTTCCCAGAAAAACGCTCATAACTCCCTCACCGGAGGTCGGATCTGGACGATTTTTACGTCGTTGGAAAGCTTACTCGAGGAGCTTTCAAAAAGGATCAGGACATTTCTGATTCCGAGGCCGTCTGGTGCCCCGAAAGGACACCGGAATCCTTCGATCCTCGTTTCTCGATCTCGGTGGTCGGTCTTTTGAAATCGCGTGGTGTGGATAAAACGCGCGTAACTCCCTCGTTACATGTCGGATTGGGTCGATTTTTACTTCATTGGAAAGGCAAGTCAATGCTCTTCGAAATCCTTCAGGAAGCGTCGCATTCCGAGGCCGTTTGGGCCTCCAAAAGTGGGGCGAGAGTAAATGGTCTGGAATTTTCCCGACGTGCCCTGTTCCCAGAAAAACGCTCATAACTCCCTCACCGGAGGTCGGATCTGGACGATTTTTACGTCGTTGGAAAGCTTACTCGAGGAGCTTTCAAAACGGATCAGGACATTTCTGATTCCGAGGCCGTCTGGTGCCCCGAAAGGACACTGGAAACCATCGATCCTCGTTTCTCGATCTCGGTGGTCGGTCTTTCGAAATCCCATGGTACGGATAAAACGCGCGTAACTCCCTCGTTACATGTCGGATTGGGTCGATTTCTACTTCATTGGAAAGGCGAGTCAGTGCTCTTCGAAATCCTTCAGGAAGCGTCGCATTCCGAGGCCGTTTGGGCCTCCAAAAGTGGGGCGAGAGTAAATGGTACGGAATTTTCTTGACGTGCCCTGTTCCCAGAAAAACGCTCATAACTCCCTCACCGGAGGTCGGATCTGGACGATTTTTACGTCGTTGGAAAGCTTACTCGAGGAGCTTTCAAAACGGATCAGGAAATTTCAGATTCCGAGGCCGTCTGGTGCCCCGAAAGGACACCGGAAGCCTTCGATCCTCGTTTCTCGATCTCGGTGGTCGGTCTTTCGAAATCGCGTGGTGCGGATAAAACGCGCGTAACTCCCTCGTTACATGTCGGATTGGGTCGATTTTTACTTCATTGGAAAGGCAAGTCAGTGTTCTTCGAAATCCTTCTGAAAGCGTCGCATTCCGAGGCTGTTTGGGCCTCTAAAAGTGGGGCGAGAGTAAATGGTACGGAATTTTCCCGACGTGCCCTGTTCCCAGAAAAACGCTCATAACTCCCTCACCGGAGGTCGGATCTGGACGATTTTTACGTCGTTGGAAAGCTTACTCGAGGAGCTTTCAAAACGGATGAGGACATTTCTGATTCTGAGGCCGTCTGGTGCCCCGAAAGGACACCGGAATCCTTCGATCCTCGTTTCTCGATCTCGGTGGTCGATCTTTCGAAATCGCGTGGTGCGGATAAAACGCGCGTAACTCCCTCGTTACATGTCGGATTGGGTCGATTTTTACTTCATTGGAAAGGCGAGTCAGTGCTCTTCGAAATCCTTCAGGAAGCGTCGCATTCCGAGGCCGTTTGGGCCTCCAAAAGTGGGGCGAGAGTAAATGGTACGGAATTTTCTTGACGTGCCCTGTTCCCAGAAAAACGCTCATAACTCCCTCACCGGAGGTCGGATCTGGACGATTTTTACGTCGTTGGAAAGCTTACTCGAGGAGCTTTCAAAACGGATGAGGACATTTCTGATTCTGAGGCCGTCTGGTGCCCCGAAAGGACATCGGAATCCTTCGATCCTCGTTTCTCGATCTCGGTGGTCGGTCTTTCGAAATCGCGTGGTGCGGATAAAACGCGCGTAACTCCCTCGTTACATGTCGGATTGGGTCAATTTTTACTTCATTGGAAAGGCAAGTCAGTGTTCTTCGAAATCCTTCTGAAAGCGTCGCATTCCGAGGCTGTTTGGGCCTCTAAAAGTGGGGCGAGAGTAAATGGTACGGAATTTTCCCGACGTGCCCTGTTCCCAGAAAAACGCTCATAACTCCCTCACCGGAGGTCGGATCTGGACGATTTTTACGTCGTTGGAAAGCTTACTCGAGGAGCTTTCAAAACGGATGAGGACATTTCTGATTCTGAGGCCGTCTGGTGCCCCGAAAGGACACCGGAATCCTTCGATCCTCGTTTCTCGATCTCGGTGGTCGGTCTTTCGAAATCGCGTGGTGCGGATAAAACGCGCGTAACTCCCTCGTTACATTTCGGATTGGGTCGATTTTTACTTCATTGGAAAGGCGAGTCAGTGTTCTTCGAAATCCTTCTGGAAGTGTCGCATTCCGAGGCCGTTTGGGCCTCCAAAAGTGGGGCGAGATTAAATGGTGCGGAATTTTCCCGACGTGCCCTGTTCCCAGAAAAACGCTCATAACTCCCTCACCGGAGGTCGGATCTGGACGATTTTTACGTCGTTGGAAAGCTTACTCGAGGAGCTTTCAAAACGGATCAGGACATTTCTGATTCTGAGGCTGTCTGGTGCCCCAAAAGGACACCAGAATCCTTTGATCCTCGTTTCTCGATCTCGGTGGTCGGTCTTTCGAAATCGCGTGGTGCGGATAAAACGCGCGTAACTCCCTCGTTACATGTCGGATTGGGTCGATTTTTACTTCATTGGAAAGGCAAGTCAGTGCTCTTCGAAATCCTTCAGGAAGCGTCGCATTCCGAGGCCGTTTGGGCCTCCAAAAGTGGGACGAGAGTAAATGGTGTGGAATTTTCCCGACGTGCCCTGTTCCCAGAAAAATGCTCATAACTCCCTCACCGGAGGTCGGATATGGACGATTTTTACATCGTTGGAAAGCTTACTCGAGCAGCTTTCAAAACGGATCAGGACATTTTAGATTCTGAGGCCGTTTGGTGCCCCGAAAGGACACCGGAAGCCTTCGATCCTCGTTTCTCGATCTCGGTGGTCGGTCTTTCGAAATCGCGTGGTGCGGATAAAATGCGCGTAACTCCCTCGTTACATGTCGGATTGGGTCGATTTTTACTTCATTGGAAAGGCTGTCTGGTGCCCCAAAAGGACACCGGAATCCTTCGATCCTCGTTTCTCGATCTCGGTGGTCGGTCTTTCGAAATCGCGTGGTGCGGATAAAATGCGCGTAACTCCCTCGTTACATGTCGGATTGGGTCGATTTTTACTTCATTGGAAAGGCGAGTCAGTGTTCTTCGAATTCCTTCTGGAAGCGTCGCATTCCGAGGCTGTTTGGGCCTCTAAAAGTGGGGCGAGAGTAAATGGTACGGAATTTTCCCGACGTGCCCTGTTCCCAGAAAAACGCTCATAACTCCCTCACCGGAGGTCGGATCTGGACGATTTTTACGTCGTTGGAAAGCTTACTCGAGGAGCTTTCAAAACGGATGAGGACATTTCTGATTCTGAGGCCGTCTGGTGCCCCGAAAGGACACCGGAAGCCTTCGATCCTCGTTTCTCGATCTCGGTGGTCGGTCTTTCGAAATCGCGTGGTGCGGATAAAACGCGCGTAACTCCCTCGTTACATGTCGGATTGGGTCGATTTTTACTTCATTGGAAAGGCAAGTCAATGCTCTTCGAAATCCTTCAGGAAGCGTCGCATTCCGAGGCCGTTTGGGCCTCCAAAAGTGGGGCGAGAGTAAATGGTCTGGAATTTTCCCGACGTGCCCTGTTCCCAGAAAAACGCTCATAACTCCCTCACCGGAGGTCGGATCTGGACGATTTTTACGTCGTTGGAAAGCTTACTCGAGGAGCTTTCAAAACGGATCAGGACATTTCTGATTCCGAGGCCGTCTGGTGCCCCGAAAGGACACTGGAAACCATCGATCCTCGTTTCTCGATCTCGGTGGTCGGTCTTTCGAAATCACATGGTGCAGATAAAACGCGCGTAACTCCCTCGTTACATGTCGGATTGGGTCGATTTCTACTTCATTGGAAAGGCGAGTCAGTGCTCTTCGAAATCCTTCAGGAAGCGTCGCATTCCGAGGCCGTTTGGGCCTCCAAAAGTGGGACGAGAGTAAATGGTGTGGAATTTTCCCGACGTGCCCTGTTCCCAGAAAAATGCTCATAACTCCCTCACCGGAGGTCGGATCTGGACGATTTTTACGTCGTTGGAAAGCTTACTCGAGCAGCTTTCAAAACGGATCAGGACATTTTAGATTCTGAGGCCGTTTGGTGCCCCGAAAGGACACCGGAAGCCTTCGATCCTTGTTTCTCGATCTCGGTGGTCGGTCTTTCGAAATCCCGTGGTGCGGATAAAACGCGCGTAACTCCCTCGTTACATGTCGGATTGGGTCGATTTTTACTTCATTGGAAAGGCAAGTCAGTGTTCTTCGAAATCCTTCTGAAAGCGTCGCATTCCGAGGCTGTTTGGGCCTCTAAAAGTGGGGCGAGAGTAAATGGTACGGAATTTTCCCGACGTGCCCTGTTCCCAGAAAAATGCTCATAACTCCCTCACCGGAGGTCGGATCTGGACGATTTTTACGTCGTTGGAAAGCTTACTCGAGGAGCTTTCAAAACGGATGAGGACATTTCTGATTCTGAGGCCGTCTGGTGCCCCGAAAGGACACCGGAAACCTTCGATCCTCGTTTCTCGATCTCGGTGGTCGGTCTTTCGAAATCGCGTGGTGCGGATAAAACGCGCGTAACTCCCTCGTTACATGTCGGATTGGGTCGATTTTTACTTCATTGGAAAGACGAGTCAGTGCTCTTCGAAATCCTTCAGGAAGCGTCGCATTCCGAGGCCGTTTGGGCCTCCAAAAGTGGGGCGAGAGTAAATGGTACGGAATTTTCTTGACGTGCCCTGTTCCCAGAAAAACGCTCATAACTCCCTCACCGGAGGTCGGATCTGGACGATTTTTACGTCGTTGGAAAGCTTACTCGAGGAGCTTTCAAAACGGATGAGGACATTTCTGATTCTGAGGCCGTCTGGTGCCCCGAAAGGACATCGGAATCCTTCGATCCTCGTTTCTCGATCTCGGTGGTCGGTCTTTCGAAATCGCGTGGTGCGGATAAAACGCGCGTAACTCCCTCGTTACATGTCGGATTGGGTCAATTTTTACTTCATTGGAAAGGCGAGTCAGTGTTCTTCGAATTCCTTCTGGAAGCGTCGCATTCCGAGGCTGTTTGGGCCTCTAAAAGTGGGGCGAGAGTAAATGGTACGGAATTTTCCCGACGTGCCCTGTTCCCAGAAAAACGCTCATAACTCCCTCACCGGAGGTCGGATCTGGACGATTTTTACGTCGTTGGAAAGCTTACTCGAGGAGCTTTCAAAACGGATGAGGACATTTCTGATTCTGAGGCCGTCTGGTGCCCCGAAAGGACACCGGAAGCCTTCGATCCTCGTTTCTCGATCTCGGTGGTCGGTCTTTCGAAATCGCGTGGTGCGGATAAAACGCGCGTAACTCCCTCGTTACATGTCGGATTGGGTCGATTTTTACTTCATTGGAAAGGCAAGTCAATGCTCTTCGAAATCCTTCAGGAAGCGTCGCATTCCGAGGCCGTTTGGGCCTCCAAAAGTGGGGCGAGAGTAAATGGTCTGGAATTTTCCCGACGTGCCCTGTTCCCAGAAAAACGCTCATAACTCCCTCACCGGAGGTCGGATCTGGACGATTTTTACGTCGTTGGAAAGCTTACTCGAGGAGCTTTCAAAACGGATCAGGACATTTCTGATTCCGAGGCCGTCTGGTGCCCCGAAAGGACACTGGAAACCATCGATCCTCGTTTCTCGATCTCGGTGGTCGGTCTTTCGAAATCACATGGTGCAGATAAAACGCGCGTAACTCCCTCGTTACATGTCGGATTGGGTCGATTTCTACTTCATTGGAAAGGCGAGTCAGTGCTCTTCGAAATCCTTCAGGAAGCGTCGCATTCCGAGGCCGTTTGGGCCTCCAAAAGTGGGACGAGAGTAAATGGTGTGGAATTTTCCCGACGTGCCCTGTTCCCAGAAAAATGCTCATAACTCCCTCACCGGAGGTCGGATCTGGACGATTTTTACGTCGTTGGAAAGCTTACTCGAGCAGCTTTCAAAACGGATCAGGACATTTTAGATTCTGAGGCCGTTTGGTGCCCCGAAAGGACACCGGAAGCCTTCGATCCTTGTTTCTCGATCTCGGTGGTCGGTCTTTCGAAATCCCGTGGTGCGGATAAAACGCGCGTAACTCCCTCGTTACATGTCGGATTGGGTCGATTTTTACTTCATTGGAAAGGCAAGTCAGTGTTCTTCGAAATCCTTCTGAAAGCGTCGCATTCCGAGGCTGTTTGGGCCTCTAAAAGTGGGGCGAGAGTAAATGGTACGGAATTTTCCCGACGTGCCCTGTTCCCAGAAAAATGCTCATAACTCCCTCACCGGAGGTCGGATCTGGACGATTTTTACGTCGTTGGAAAGCTTACTCGAGGAGCTTTCAAAACGGATGAGGACATTTCTGATTCTGAGGCCGTCTGGTGCCCCGAAAGGACACCGGAAACCTTCGATCCTCGTTTCTCGATCTCGGTGGTCGGTCTTTCGAAATCGCGTGGTGCGGATAAAACGCGCGTAACTCCCTCGTTACATGTCGGATTGGGTCGATTTTTACTTCATTGGAAAGACGAGTCAGTGCTCTTCGAAATCCTTCAGGAAGCGTCGCATTCCGAGGCCGTTTGGGCCTCCAAAAGTGGGGCGAGAGTAAATGGTACGGAATTTTCTTGACGTGCCCTGTTCCCAGAAAAACGCTCATAACTCCCTCACCGGAGGTCGGATCTGGACGATTTTTACGTCGTTGGAAAGCTTACTCGAGGAGCTTTCAAAACGGATGAGGACATTTCTGATTCTGAGGCCGTCTGGTGCCCCGAAAGGACATCGGAATCCTTCGATCCTCGTTTCTCGATCTCGGTGGTCGGTCTTTCGAAATCGCGTGGTGCGGATAAAACGCGCGTAACTCCCTCGTTACATGTCGGATTGGGTCAATTTTTACTTCATTGGAAAGGCAAGTCAGTGTTCTTCGAAATCCTTCTGAAAGCGTCGCATTCCGAGGCTGTTTGGGCCTCTAAAAGTGGGGCGAGAGTAAATGGTACGGAATTTTCCCGACGTGCCCTGTTCCCAGAAAAACGCTCATAACTCCCTCACCGGAGGTCGGATCTGGACGATTTTTACGTCGTTGGAAAGCTTACTCGAGGAGCTTTCAAAACGGATGAGGACATTTCTGATTCTGAGGCCGTCTGGTGCCCCGAAAGGACACCGGAATCCTTCGATCCTCGTTTCTCGATCTCGGTGGTCGGTCTTTCGAAATCGCGTGGTGCGGATAAAACGCGCGTAACTCCCTCGTTACATTTCGGATTGGGTCGATTTTTACTTCATTGGAAAGGCGAGTCAGTGTTCTTCGAAATCCTTCTGGAAGTGTCGCATTCCGAGGCCGTTTGGGCCTCCAAAAGTGGGGCGAGATTAAATGGTGCGGAATTTTCCCGACGTGCCCTGTTCCCAGAAAAACGCTCATAACTCCCTCACCGGAGGTCGGATCTGGACGATTTTTACGTCGTTGGAAAGCTTACTCGAGGAGCTTTCAAAACGGATCAGGACATTTCTGATTCTGAGGCTGTCTGGTGCCCCAAAAGGACACCAGAATCCTTTGATCCTCGTTTCTCGATCTCGGTGGTCGGTCTTTCGAAATCGCGTGGTGCGGATAAAACGCGCGTAACTCCCTCGTTACATGTCGGATTGGGTCGATTTTTACTTCATTGGAAAGGCAAGTCAGTGCTCTTCGAAATCCTTCAGGAAGCGTCGCATTCCGAGGCCGTTTGGGCCTCCAAAAGTGGGACGAGAGTAAATGGTGTGGAATTTTCCCGACGTGCCCTGTTCCCAGAAAAATGCTCATAACTCCCTCACCGGAGGTCGGATATGGACGATTTTTACATCGTTGGAAAGCTTACTCGAGCAGCTTTCAAAACGGATCAGGACATTTTAGATTCTGAGGCCGTTTGGTGCCCCGAAAGGACACCGGAAGCCTTCGATCCTCGTTTCTCGATCTCGGTGGTCGGTCTTTCGAAATCGCGTGGTGCGGATAAAATGCGCGTAACTCCCTCGTTACATGTCGGATTGGGTCGATTTTTACTTCATTGGAAAGGCTGTCTGGTGCCCCAAAAGGACACCGGAATCCTTCGATCCTCGTTTCTCGATCTCGGTGGTCGGTCTTTCGAAATCGCGTGGTGCGGATAAAATGCGCGTAACTCCCTCGTTACATGTCGGATTGGGTCGATTTTTACTTCATTGGAAAGGCGAGTCAGTGTTCTTCGAATTCCTTCTGGAAGCGTCGCATTCCGAGGCTGTTTGGGCCTCTAAAAGTGGGGCGAGAGTAAATGGTACGGAATTTTCCCGACGTGCCCTGTTCCCAGAAAAACGCTCATAACTCCCTCACCGGAGGTCGGATCTGGACGATTTTTACG
Organism: Magnolia kwangsiensis; assembly: GCA_037074715.1. Lineage (NCBI taxonomy): Eukaryota > Viridiplantae > Streptophyta > Magnoliopsida > Magnoliales > Magnoliaceae > Magnolia > Magnolia kwangsiensis. The sequence continues at coordinate 1,581,769 of CM073583.1, forward strand.
TCGTTGGAAAGCTTACTCGAGGAGCTTTCAAAACGGATGAGGACATTTCTGATTCTGAGGCCGTCTGGTGCCCCGAAAGGACACCGGAAGCCTTCGATCCTCGTTTCTCGATCTCGGTGGTCGGTCTTTCGAAATCGCGTGGTGCGGATAAAACGCGCGTAACTCCCTCGTTACATGTCGGATTGGGTCGATTTTTACTTCATTGGAAAGGCAAGTCAATGCTCTTCGAAATCCTTCAGGAAGCGTCGCATTCCGAGGCCGTTTGGGCCTCCAAAAGTGGGGCGAGAGTAAATGGTCTGGAATTTTCCCGACGTGCCCTGTTCCCAGAAAAACGCTCATAACTCCCTCACCGGAGGTCGGATCTGGACGATTTTTACGTCGTTGGAAAGCTTACTCGAGGAGCTTTCAAAACGGATCAGGACATTTCTGATTCCGAGGCCGTCTGGTGCCCCGAAAGGACACTGGAAACCATCGATCCTCGTTTCTCGATCTCGGTGGTCGGTCTTTCGAAATCACATGGTGCAGATAAAACGCGCGTAACTCCCTCGTTACATGTCGGATTGGGTCGATTTCTACTTCATTGGAAAGGCGAGTCAGTGCTCTTCGAAATCCTTCAGGAAGCGTCGCATTCCGAGGCCGTTTGGGCCTCCAAAAGTGGGACGAGAGTAAATGGTGTGGAATTTTCCCGACGTGCCCTGTTCCCAGAAAAATGCTCATAACTCCCTCACCGGAGGTCGGATCTGGACGATTTTTACGTCGTTGGAAAGCTTACTCGAGCAGCTTTCAAAACGGATCAGGACATTTTAGATTCTGAGGCCGTTTGGTGCCCCGAAAGGACACCGGAAGCCTTCGATCCTTGTTTCTCGATCTCGGTGGTCGGTCTTTCGAAATCCCGTGGTGCGGATAAAACGCGCGTAACTCCCTCGTTACATGTCGGATTGGGTCGATTTTTACTTCATTGGAAAGGCAAGTCAGTGTTCTTCGAAATCCTTCTGAAAGCGTCGCATTCCGAGGCTGTTTGGGCCTCTAAAAGTGGGGCGAGAGTAAATGGTACGGAATTTTCCCGACGTGCCCTGTTCCCAGAAAAATGCTCATAACTCCCTCACCGGAGGTCGGATCTGGACGATTTTTACGTCGTTGGAAAGCTTACTCGAGGAGCTTTCAAAACGGATGAGGACATTTCTGATTCTGAGGCCGTCTGGTGCCCCGAAAGGACACCGGAAACCTTCGATCCTCGTTTCTCGATCTCGGTGGTCGGTCTTTCGAAATCGCGTGGTGCGGATAAAACGCGCGTAACTCCCTCGTTACATGTCGGATTGGGTCGATTTTTACTTCATTGGAAAGACGAGTCAGTGCTCTTCGAAATCCTTCAGGAAGCGTCGCATTCCGAGGCCGTTTGGGCCTCCAAAAGTGGGGCGAGAGTAAATGGTACGGAATTTTCTTGACGTGCCCTGTTCCCAGAAAAACGCTCATAACTCCCTCACCGGAGGTCGGATCTGGACGATTTTTACGTCGTTGGAAAGCTTACTCGAGGAGCTTTCAAAACGGATCAGGAAATTTCAGATTCCGAGGCCGTATGGTGCCCCAAAAGGACACCGGAAGCCTTCGATCCTCGTTTCTCGATCTCGGTGGTCGGTCTTTCGAAATCGCGTGGTGCGGATAAAACGCGCGTAACTCCCTCGTTACATGTCGGATTGGGTCGATTTTTACTTCATTGGAAAGGCAAGTCAGTGTTCTTCGAAATCCTTCTGAAAGCGTCGCATTCCGAGGCTGTTTGGGCCTCTAAAAGTGGGGCGAGAGTAAATGGTACGGAATTTTCCCGACGTGCCCTGTTCCCAGAAAAACGCTCATAACTCCCTCACCGGAGGTCGGATCTGGACGATTTTTACGTCGTTGGAAAGCTTACTCGAGGAGCTTTCAAAACGGATGAGGAAATTTCTGATTCTGAGGCCGTCTGGTGCCCCGAAAGGACACCGGAATCCTTCGATCCTCGTTTCTCGATCTCGGTGGTCGGTCTTTCGAAATCGCGTGGTGCGGATAAAACGCGCGTAACTCCCTCGTTACATGTCGGATTGGGTCGATTTTTACTTCATTGGAAAGGCAAGTCAGTGTTCTTCGAAATCCTTCTGAAAGCGTCGCATTCCGAGGCTGTTTGGGCCTCTAAAAGTGGGGCGAGAGTAAATGGTACGGAATTTTCCCGACGTGCCCTGTTCCCAGAAAAACGCTCATAACTCCCTCACCGGAGGTCGGATCTGGATGATTTTTACGTCGTTGGAAAGCTTACTCGAGGAGCTTTCAAAACGGATCAGGACATTTCTGATTCTGAGGCTGTCTGGTGCCCCAAAAGGACACCGGAATCCTTTGATCCTCGTTTCTCGATCTCGGTGGTCGGTCTTTCGAAATCGCGTGGTGCGGATAAAACGCGCGTAACTCCCTCGTTACATGTCGGATTGGGTCGATTTTTACTTCATTGGAAAGGCAAGTCAGTGTTCTTCGAAATCCTTCTGAAAGCGTCGCATTCTGAGGCCGTTTGTGCCTCCAAAAGTGGGGCGAGAGTAAATGGTCTGGAATTTTCCCGACGTGCCCGGTTCCCAGAAAAACGCTCATAACTCCCTCACCGGAGGTCGGATCTGGACGATTTTTACGTCGTTGGAAAGCTTACTCGAGGAGCTTTCAAAACGGATGAGGACATTTCTGATTCCGAGGCCGTCTGGTGCCCCGAAAGGACACCGGAAGCCTTCGATCCTCGTTTCTCGATCTCGGTGGTCGGTCTTTCGAAATCGCGTGGTGCGGATAAAACGCGCGTAACTCCCTCGTTACATGTCGGATTGGGTCGATTTTTACTTCATTGGAAAGGCAAGTCAGTGTTCTTCGAAATCCTTCTGGAAGCGTCGCATTCCGAGGCCGTTTGGGCCTCTAAAAGTGGGGCGAGAGTAAATGGTACGGAATTTTCCCGACGTGCCCTGTTCCCAGAAAAACGCTCATAACTCCCTCACCGGAGGTCGGATCTGGACGATTTTTACGTCGTTGGAAAGCTTACTCGAGGAGCTTTCAAAACGGATGAGGACATTTCTGATTCTGAGGCCGTCTGGTGCCCCGAAAGGACACCGGAATCCTTCGATCCTCGTTTCTCGATCTCGGTGGTCGATCTTTCGAAATCGCGTGGTGCGGATAAAACGCGCGTAACTCCCTCGTTACATGTCGGATTGGGTCGATTTTTACTTCATTGGAAAGGCGAGTCAGTGCTCTTCGAAATCCTTCAGGAAGCGTCGCATTCCGAGGCCGTTTGGGCCTCCAAAAGTGGGGCGAGAGTAAATGGTACGGAATTTTCTTGACGTGCCCTGTTCCCAGAAAAACGCTCATAACTCCCTCACCGGAGGTCGGATCTGGACGATTTTTACGTCGTTGGAAAGCTTACTCGAGGAGCTTTCAAAACGGATCAGGAAATTTCAGATTCCGAGGCCGTCTGGTGCCCCGAAAGGACACCGGAAGCCTTCGATCCTCGTTTCTCGATCTCGGTGGTCGGTCTTTCGAAATCGCGTGGTGCGGATAAAACGCGCGTAACTCCCTCGTTACATGTCGGATTGGGTCGATTTTTACTTCATTGGAAAGGCAAGTCAGTGTTCTTCGAAATCCTTCTGAAAGCGTCGCATTCCGAGGCTGTTTGGGCCTCTAAAAGTGGGGCGAGAGTAAATGGTACGGAATTTTCCCGACGTGCCCTGTTCCCAGAAAAACGCTCATAACTCCCTCACCGGAGGTCGGATCTGGACGATTTTTACGTCGTTGGAAAGCTTACTCGAGGAGCTTTCAAAACGGATGAGGACATTTCTGATTCTGAGGCCGTCTGGTGCCCCGAAAGGACACCGGAATCCTTCGATCCTCGTTTCTCGATCTCGGTGGTCGATCTTTCGAAATCGCGTGGTGCGGATAAAACGCGCGTAACTCCCTCGTTACATGTCGGATTGGGTCGATTTTTACTTCATTGGAAAGGCGAGTCAGTGCTCTTCGAAATCCTTCAGGAAGCGTCGCATTCCGAGGCCGTTTGGGCCTCCAAAAGTGGGGCGAGAGTAAATGGTACGGAATTTTCTTGACGTGCCCTGTTCCCAGAAAAACGCTCATAACTCCCTCACCGGAGGTCGGATCTGGACGATTTTTACGTCGTTGGAAAGCTTACTCGAGGAGCTTTCAAAACGGATCAGGAAATTTCAGATTCCGAGGCCGTATGGTGCCCCAAAAGGACACCGGAAGCCTTCGATCCTCGTTTCTCGATCTCGGTGGTCGGTCTTTCGAAATCGCGTGGTGCGGATAAAACGCGCGTAACTCCCTCGTTACATGTCGGATTGGGTCGATTTTTACTTCATTGGAAAGGCAAGTCAGTGTTCTTCGAAATCCTTCTGAAAGCGTCGCATTCCGAGGCTGTTTGGGCCTCTAAAAGTGGGGCGAGAGTAAATGGTACGGAATTTTCCCGACGTGCCCTGTTCCCAGAAAAACGCTCATAACTCCCTCACCGGAGGTCGGATCTGGACGATTTTTACGTCGTTGGAAAGCTTACTCGAGGAGCTTTCAAAACGGATGAGGACATTTCTGATTCTGAGGCCGTCTGGTGCCCCGAAAGGACACCGGAATCCTTCGATCCTCGTTTCTCGATCTCGGTGGTCGGTCTTTCGAAATCGCGTGGTGCGGATAAAACGCGCGTAACTCCCTCGTTACATGTCGGATTGGGTCGATTTTTACTTCATTGGAAAGGCAAGTCAGTGTTCTTCGAAATCCTTCTGAAAGCGTCGCATTCCGAGGCTGTTTGGGCCTCTAAAAGTGGGGCGAGAGTAAATGGTACGGAATTTTCCCGACGTGCCCTGTTCCCAGAAAAACGCTCATAACTCCCTCACCGGAGGTCGGATCTGGATGATTTTTACGTCGTTGGAAAGCTTACTCGAGGAGCTTTCAAAACGGATCAGGACATTTCTGATTCTGAGGCTGTCTGGTGCCCCAAAAGGACACCGGAATCCTTTGATCCTCGTTTCTCGATCTCGGTGGTCGGTCTTTCGAAATCGCGTGGTGCGGATAAAACGCGCGTAACTCCCTCGTTACATGTCGGATTGGGTCGATTTTTACTTCATTGGAAAGGCAAGTCAGTGTTCTTCGAAATCCTTCTGAAAGCGTCGCATTCTGAGGCCGTTTGTGCCTCCAAAAGTGGGGCGAGAGTAAATGGTCTGGAATTTTCCCGACGTGCCCGGTTCCCAGAAAAACGCTCATAACTCCCTCACCGGAGGTCGGATCTGGACGATTTTTACGTCGTTGGAAAGCTTACTCGAGGAGCTTTCAAAACGGATGAGGAAATTTCTGATTCTGAGGCCGTCTGGTGCCCCGAAAGGACACCGGAAGCCTTCGATCCTCGTTTCTCGATCTCGGTGGTCGGTCTTTCGAAATCGCGTGGTGCGGATAAAACGCGCGTAACTCCCTCGTTACATGTCGGATTGGGTCGATTTTTACTTCATTGGAAAGGCAAGTCAGTGTTCTTCGAAATCCTTCTGGAAGCGTCGCATTCCGAGGCCGTTTGGGCCTCTAAAAGTGGGGCGAGAGTAAATGGTACGGAATTTTCCCGACGTGCCCTGTTCCCAGAAAAACGCTCATAACTCCCTCACCGGAGGTCGGATCTGGACGATTTTTACGTCGTTGGAAAGCTTACTCGAGGAGCTTTCAAAACGGATCAGGACATTTCTGATTCTGAGGCTGTCTGGTGCCCCGAAAGGACACCGGAAGCCTTCGATCCTCGTTTCTCGATCTCGGTGGTCGGTCTTTCGAAATCGCGTGGTGCGGATAAAACGCGCGTAACTCCCTCGTTACATGTCGGATTGGGTCGATTTTTACTTCATTGGAAAGGCGAGTCAGTGCTCTTCGAAATCCTTCAGGAAGCGTCGCATTCCGAGGCCGTTTGGGCCTCCAAAAGTGGGGCGAGAGTAAATGGTACGGAATTTTCTTGACGTGCCCTGTTCCCAGAAAAACGCTCATAACTCCCTCACCGGAGGTCGGATCTGGACGATTTTTACGTCGTTGGAAAGCTTAGTCGAGGAGCTTTCAAAACGGATCAGGAAATTTCAGATTCCGAGGCCGTCTGGTGCCCCGAAAGGACACCGGAAGCCTTCGATCCTCGTTTCTCGATCTCGGTGGTCGGTCTTTCGAAATCGCGTGGTGCGGATAAAACGCGCGTAACTCCCTCGTTACATGTCGGATTGGGTCGATTTTTACTTCATTGGAAAGGCAAGTCAGTGTTCTTCGAAATCCTTCTGAAAGCGTCGCATTCCGAGGCTGTTTGGGCCTCTAAAAGTGGGGCGAGAGTAAATGGTACGGAATTTTCCCGACGTGCCCTGTTCCCAGAAAAACGCTCATAACTCCCTCACCGGAGGTCGGATCTGGACGATTTTTACGTCGTTGGAAAGCTTACTCGAGGAGCTTTCAAAACGGATGAGGACATTTCTGATTCTGAGGCCGTCTGGTGCCCCGAAAGGACACCGGAATCCTTCGATCCTCGTTTCTCGATCTCGGTGGTCGATCTTTCGAAATCGCGTGGTGCGGATAAAACGCGCGTAACTCCCTCGTTACATGTCGGATTGGGTCGATTTTTACTTCATTGGAAAGGCGAGTCAGTGCTCTTCGAAATCCTTCAGGAAGCGTCGCATTCCGAGGCCGTTTGGGCCTCCAAAAGTGGGGCGAGAGTAAATGGTACGGAATTTTCTTGACGTGCCCTGTTCCCAGAAAAACGCTCATAACTCCCTCACCGGAGGTCGGATCTGGACGATTTTTACGTCGTTGGAAAGCTTACTCGAGGAGCTTTCAAAACGGATCAGGAAATTTCAGATTCCGAGGCCGTATGGTGCCCCAAAAGGACACCGGAAGCCTTCGATCCTCGTTTCTCGATCTCGGTGGTCGGTCTTTCGAAATCGCGTGGTGCGGATAAAACGCGCGTAACTCCCTCGTTACATGTCGGATTGGGTCGATTTTTACTTCATTGGAAAGGCAAGTCAGTGTTCTTCGAAATCCTTCTGAAAGCGTCGCATTCCGAGGCTGTTTGGGCCTCTAAAAGTGGGGCGAGAGTAAATGGTACGGAATTTTCCCGACGTGCCCTGTTCCCAGAAAAACGCTCATAACTCCCTCACCGGAGGTCGGATCTGGACGATTTTTACGTCGTTGGAAAGCTTACTCGAGGAGCTTTCAAAACGGATGAGGACATTTCTGATTCTGAGGCCGTCTGGTGCCCCGAAAGGACACCGGAATCCTTCGATCCTCGTTTCTCGATCTCGGTGGTCGGTCTTTCGAAATCGCGTGGTGCGGATAAAACGCGCGTAACTCCCTCGTTACATGTCGGATTGGGTCGATTTTTACTTCATTGGAAAGGCAAGTCAGTGTTCTTCGAAATCCTTCTGAAAGCGTCGCATTCCGAGGCTGTTTGGGCCTCTAAAAGTGGGGCGAGAGTAAATGGTACGGAATTTTCCCGACGTGCCCTGTTCCCAGAAAAACGCTCATAACTCCCTCACCGGAGGTCGGATCTGGATGATTTTTACGTCGTTGGAAAGCTTACTCGAGGAGCTTTCAAAACGGATCAGGACATTTCTGATTCTGAGGCTGTCTGGTGCCCCAAAAGGACACCGGAATCCTTTGATCCTCGTTTCTCGATCTCGGTGGTCGGTCTTTCGAAATCGCGTGGTGCGGATAAAACGCGCGTAACTCCCTCGTTACATGTCGGATTGGGTCGATTTTTACTTCATTGGAAAGGCAAGTCAGTGTTCTTCGAAATCCTTCTGAAAGCGTCGCATTCTGAGGCCGTTTGTGCCTCCAAAAGTGGGGCGAGAGTAAATGGTCTGGAATTTTCCCGACGTGCCCGGTTCCCAGAAAAACGCTCATAACTCCCTCACCGGAGGTCGGATCTGGACGATTTTTACGTCGTTGGAAAGCTTACTCGAGGAGCTTTCAAAACGGATGAGGAAATTTCTGATTCTGAGGCCGTCTGGTGCCCCGAAAGGACACCGGAAGCCTTCGATCCTCGTTTCTCGATCTCGGTGGTCGGTCTTTCGAAATCGCGTGGTGCGGATAAAACGCGCGTAACTCCCTCGTTACATGTCGGATTGGGTCGATTTTTACTTCATTGGAAAGGCAAGTCAGTGTTCTTCGAAATCCTTCTGGAAGCGTCGCATTCCGAGGCCGTTTGGGCCTCTAAAAGTGGGGCGAGAGTAAATGGTACGGAATTTTCCCGACGTGCCCTGTTCCCAGAAAAACGCTCATAACTCCCTCACCGGAGGTCGGATCTGGACGATTTTTACGTCGTTGGAAAGCTTACTCGAGGAGCTTTCAAAACGGATCAGGACATTTCTGATTCTGAGGCTGTCTGGTGCCCCGAAAGGACACCGGAAGCCTTCGATCCTCGTTTCTCGATCTCGGTGGTCGGTCTTTCGAAATCGCGTGGTGCGGATAAAACGCGCGTAACTCCCTCGTTACATGTCGGATTGGGTCGATTTTTACTTCATTGGAAAGGCGAGTCAGTGCTCTTCGAAATCCTTCAGGAAGCGTCGCATTCCGAGGCCGTTTGGGCCTCCAAAAGTGGGGCGAGAGTAAATGGTACGGAATTTTCTTGACGTGCCCTGTTCCCAGAAAAACGCTCATAACTCCCTCACCGGAGGTCGGATCTGGACGATTTTTACGTCGTTGGAAAGCTTACTCGAGGAGCTTTCAAAACGGATCAGGAAATTTCAGATTCCGAGGCCGTCTGGTGCCCCGAAAGGACACCGGAAGCCTTCGATCCTCGTTTCTCGATCTCGGTGGTCGGTCTTTCGAAATCGCGTGGTGCGGATAAAACGCGCGTAACTCCCTCGTTACATGTCGGATTGGGTCGATTTTTACTTCATTGGAAAGGCAAGTCAGTGTTCTTCGAAATCCTTCTGAAAGCGTCGCATTCCGAGGCTGTTTGGGCCTCTAAAAGTGGGGCGAGAGTAAATGGTACGGAATTTTCCCGACGTGCCCTGTTCCCAGAAAAACGCTCATAACTCCCTCACCGGAGGTCGGATCTGGACGATTTTTACGTCGTTGGAAAGCTTACTCGAGGAGCTTTCAAAACGGATGAGGACATTTCTGATTCTGAGGCCGTCTGGTGCCCCGAAAGGACACCGGAATCCTTCGATCCTCGTTTCTCGATCTCGGTGGTCGATCTTTCGAAATCGCGTGGTGCGGATAAAACGCGCGTAACTCCCTCGTTACATGTCGGATTGGGTCGATTTTTACTTCATTGGAAAGGCGAGTCAGTGCTCTTCGAAATCCTTCAGGAAGCGTCGCATTCCGAGGCCGTTTGGGCCTCCAAAAGTGGGGCGAGAGTAAATGGTACGGAATTTTCTTGACGTGCCCTGTTCCCAGAAAAACGCTCATAACTCCCTCACCGGAGGTCGGATCTGGACGATTTTTACGTCGTTGGAAAGCTTACTCGAGGAGCTTTCAAAACGGATCAGGAAATTTCAGATTCCGAGGCCGTCTGGTGCCCCGAAAGGACACCGGAAGCCTTCGATCCTCGTTTCTCGATCTCGGTGGTCGGTCTTTCGAAATCGCGTGGTGCGGATAAAACGCGCGTAACTCCCTCGTTACATGTCGGATTGGGTCGATTTTTACTTCATTGGAAAGGCAAGTCAGTGTTCTTCGAAATCCTTCTGAAAGCGTCGCATTCCGAGGCTGTTTGGGCCTCTAAAAGTGGGGCGAGAGTAAATGGTACGGAATTTTCCCGACGTGCCCTGTTCCCAGAAAAACGCTCATAACTCCCTCACCGGAGGTCGGATCTGGACGATTTTTACGTCGTTGGAAAGCTTACTCGAGGAGCTTTCAAAACGGATGAGGACATTTCTGATTCTGAGGCCGTCTGGTGCCCCGAAAGGACACCGGAATCCTTCGATCCTCGTTTCTCGATCTCGGTGGTCGATCTTTCGAAATCGCGTGGTGCGGATAAAACGCGCGTAACTCCCTCGTTACATGTCGGATTGGGTCGATTTTTACTTCATTGGAAAGGCGAGTCAGTGCTCTTCGAAATCCTTCAGGAAGCGTCGCATTCCGAGGCCGTTTGGGCCTCCAAAAGTGGGGCGAGAGTAAATGGTACGGAATTTTCTTGACGTGCCCTGTTCCCAGAAAAACGCTCATAACTCCCTCACCGGAGGTCGGATCTGGACGATTTTTACGTCGTTGGAAAGCTTACTCGAGGAGCTTTCAAAACGGATCAGGAAATTTCAGATTCCGAGGCCGTATGGTGCCCCAAAAGGACACCGGAAGCCTTCGATCCTCGTTTCTCGATCTCGGTGGTCGGTCTTTCGAAATCGCGTGGTGCGGATAAAACGCGCGTAACTCCCTCGTTACATGTCGGATTGGGTCGATTTTTACTTCATTGGAAAGGCAAGTCAGTGTTCTTCGAAATCCTTCTGAAAGCGTCGCATTCCGAGGCTGTTTGGGCCTCTAAAAGTGGGGCGAGAGTAAATGGTACGGAATTTTCCCGACGTGCCCTGTTCCCAGAAAAACGCTCATAACTCCCTCACCGGAGGTCGGATCTGGACGATTTTTACGTCGTTGGAAAGCTTACTCGAGGAGCTTTCAAAACGGATGAGGACATTTCTGATTCTGAGGCCGTCTGGTGCCCCGAAAGGACACCGGAATCCTTCGATCCTCGTTTCTCGATCTCGGTGGTCGGTCTTTCGAAATCGCGTGGTGCGGATAAAACGCGCGTAACTCCCTCGTTACATGTCGGATTGGGTCGATTTTTACTTCATTGGAAAGGCAAGTCAGTGTTCTTCGAAATCCTTCTGAAAGCGTCGCATTCCGAGGCTGTTTGGGCCTCTAAAAGTGGGGCGAGAGTAAATGGTACGGAATTTTCCCGACGTGCCCTGTTCCCAGAAAAACGCTCATAACTCCCTCACCGGAGGTCGGATCTGGATGATTTTTACGTCGTTGGAAAGCTTACTCGAGGAGCTTTCAAAACGGATCAGGACATTTCTGATTCTGAGGCTGTCTGGTGCCCCAAAAGGACACCGGAATCCTTTGATCCTCGTTTCTCGATCTCGGTGGTCGGTCTTTCGAAATCGCGTGGTGCGGATAAAACGCGCGTAACTCCCTCGTTACATGTCGGATTGGGTCGATTTTTACTTCATTGGAAAGGCAAGTCAGTGTTCTTCGAAATCCTTCTGAAAGCGTCGCATTCTGAGGCCGTTTGTGCCTCCAAAAGTGGGGCGAGAGTAAATGGTCTGGAATTTTCCCGACGTGCCCGGTTCCCAGAAAAACGCTCATAACTCCCTCACCGGAGGTCGGATCTGGACGATTTTTACGTCGTTGGAAAGCTTACTCGAGGAGCTTTCAAAACGGATGAGGAAATTTCTGATTCTGAGGCCGTCTGGTGCCCCGAAAGGACACCGGAAGCCTTCGATCCTCGTTTCTCGATCTCGGTGGTCGGTCTTTCGAAATCGCGTGGTGCGGATAAAACGCGCGTAACTCCCTCGTTACATGTCGGATTGGGTCGATTTTTACTTCATTGGAAAGGCAAGTCAGTGTTCTTCGAAATCCTTCTGGAAGCGTCGCATTCCGAGGCCGTTTGGGCCTCTAAAAGTGGGGCGAGAGTAAATGGTACGGAATTTTCCCGACGTGCCCTGTTCCCAGAAAAACGCTCATAACTCCCTCACCGGAGGTCGGATCTGGACGATTTTTACGTCGTTGGAAAGCTTACTCGAGGAGCTTTCAAAACGGATCAGGACATTTCTGATTCTGAGGCTGTCTGGTGCCCCGAAAGGACACCGGAAGCCTTCGATCCTCGTTTCTCGATCTCGGTGGTCGGTCTTTCGAAATCGCGTGGTGCGGATAAAACGCGCGTAACTCCCTCGTTACATGTCGGATTGGGTCGATTTTTACTTCATTGGAAAGGCGAGTCAGTGCTCTTCGAAATCCTTCAGGAAGCGTCGCATTCCGAGGCCGTTTGGGCCTCCAAAAGTGGGGCGAGAGTAAATGGTACGGAATTTTCTTGACGTGCCCTGTTCCCAGAAAAACGCTCATAACTCCCTCACCGGAGGTCGGATCTGGACGATTTTTACGTCGTTGGAAAGCTTACTCGAGGAGCTTTCAAAACGGATCAGGAAATTTCAGATTCCGAGGCCGTCTGGTGCCCCGAAAGGACACCGGAAGCCTTCGATCCTCGTTTCTCGATCTCGGTGGTCGGTCTTTCGAAATCGCGTGGTGCGGATAAAACGCGCGTAACTCCCTCGTTACATGTCGGATTGGGTCGATTTTTACTTCATTGGAAAGGCAAGTCAGTGTTCTTCGAAATCCTTCTGAAAGCGTCGCATTCCGAGGCTGTTTGGGCCTCTAAAAGTGGGGCGAGAGTAAATGGTACGGAATTTTCCCGACGTGCCCTGTTCCCAGAAAAACGCTCATAACTCCCTCACCGGAGGTCGGATCTGGACGATTTTTACGTCGTTGGAAAGCTTACTCGAGGAGCTTTCAAAACGGATGAGGACATTTCTGATTCTGAGGCCGTCTGGTGCCCCGAAAGGACACCGGAATCCTTCGATCCTCGTTTCTCGATCTCGGTGGTCGATCTTTCGAAATCGCGTGGTGCGGATAAAACGCGCGTAACTCCCTCGTTACATGTCGGATTGGGTCGATTTTTACTTCATTGGAAAGGCGAGTCAGTGCTCTTCGAAATCCTTCAGGAAGCGTCGCATTCCGAGGCCGTTTGGGCCTCCAAAAGTGGGGCGAGAGTAAATGGTACGGAATTTTCTTGACGTGCCCTGTTCCCAGAAAAACGCTCATAACTCCCTCACCGGAGGTCGGATCTGGACGATTTTTACGTCGTTGGAAAGCTTACTCGAGGAGCTTTCAAAACGGATGAGGACATTTCTGATTCTGAGGCCGTCTGGTGCCCCGAAAGGACATCGGAATCCTTCGATCCTCGTTTCTCGATCTCGGTGGTCGGTCTTTCGAAATCGCGTGGTGCGGATAAAACGCGCGTAACTCCCTCGTTACATGTCGGATTGGGTCGATTTTTACTTCATTGGAAAGGCAAGTCAGTGTTCTTCGAAATCCTTCTGAAAGCGTCGCATTCCGAGGCTGTTTGGGCCTCTAAAAGTGGGGCGAGAGTAAATGGTACGGAATTTTCCCGACGTGCCCTGTTCCCAGAAAAACGCTCATAACTCCCTCACCGGAGGTCGGATCTGGACGATTTTTACGTCGTTGGAAAGCTTACTCGAGGAGCTTTCAAAACGGATGAGGACATTTCTGATTCTGAGGCCGTCTGGTGCCCCGAAAGGACACCGGAATCCTTCGATCCTCGTTTCTCGATCTCGGTGGTCGGTCTTTCGAAATCGCGTGGTGCGGATAAAACGCGCGTAACTCCCTCGTTACATGTCGGATTGGGTCGATTTTTACTTCATTGGAAAGGCAAGTCAGTGTTCTTCGAAATCCTTCTGAAAGCGTCGCATTCCGAGGCTGTTTGGGCCTCTAAAAGTGGGGCGAGAGTAAATGGTACGGAATTTTCCCGACGTGCCCTGTTCCCAGAAAAACGCTCATAACTCCCTCACCGGAGGTCGGATCTGGATGATTTTTACGTCGTTGGAAAGCTTACTCGAGGAGCTTTCAAAACGGATCAGGACATTTCTGATTCTGAGGCTGTCTGGTGCCCCAAAAGGACACCGGAATCCTTTGATCCTCGTTTCTCGATCTCGGTGGTCGGTCTTTCGAAATCGCGTGGTGCGGATAAAACGCGCGTAACTCCCTCGTTACATGTCGGATTGGGTCGATTTTTACTTCATTGGAAAGGCAAGTCAGTGTTCTTCGAAATCCTTCTGAAAGCGTCGCATTCTGAGGCCGTTTGTGCCTCCAAAAGTGGGGCGAGAGTAAATGGTCTGGAATTTTCCCGACGTGCCCGGTTCCCAGAAAAACGCTCATAACTCCCTCACCGGAGGTCGGATCTGGACGATTTTTACGTCGTTGGAAAGCTTACTCGAGGAGCTTTCAAAACGGATGAGGAAATTTCTGATTCTGAGGCCGTCTGGTGCCCCGAAAGGACACCGGAAGCCTTCGATCCTCGTTTCTCGATCTCGGTGGTCGGTCTTTCGAAATCGCGTGGTGCGGATAAAACGCGCGTAACTCCCTCGTTACATGTCGGATTGGGTCGATTTTTACTTCATTGGAAAGGCAAGTCAGTGTTCTTCGAAATCCTTCTGGAAGCGTCGCATTCCGAGGCCGTTTGGGCCTCTAAAAGTGGGGCGAGAGTAAATGGTACGGAATTTTCCCGACGTGCCCTGTTCCCAGAAAAACGCTCATAACTCCCTCACCGGAGGTCGGATCTGGACGATTTTTACGTCGTTGGAAAGCTTACTCGAGGAGCTTTCAAAACGGATCAGGACATTTCTGATTCTGAGGCTGTCTGGTGCCCCGAAAGGACACCGGAAGCCTTCGATCCTCGTTTCTCGATCTCGGTGGTCGGTCTTTCGAAATCGCGTGGTGCGGATAAAACGCGCGTAACTCCCTCGTTACATGTCGGATTGGGTCGATTTTTACTTCATTGGAAAGGCGAGTCAGTGCTCTTCGAAATCCTTCAGGAAGCGTCGCATTCCGAGGCCGTTTGGGCCTCCAAAAGTGGGGCGAGAGTAAATGGTACGGAATTTTCTTGACGTGCCCTGTTCCCAGAAAAACGCTCATAACTCCCTCACCGGAGGTCGGATCTGGACGATTTTTACGTCGTTGGAAAGCTTACTCGAGGAGCTTTCAAAACGGATCAGGAAATTTCAGATTCCGAGGCCGTCTGGTGCCCCGAAAGGACACCGGAAGCCTTCGATCCTCGTTTCTCGATCTCGGTGGTCGGTCTTTCGAAATCGCGTGGTGCGGATAAAACGCGCGTAACTCCCTCGTTACATGTCGGATTGGGTCGATTTTTACTTCATTGGAAAGGCAAGTCAGTGTTCTTCGAAATCCTTCTGAAAGCGTCGCATTCCGAGGCTGTTTGGGCCTCTAAAAGTGGGGCGAGAGTAAATGGTACGGAATTTTCCCGACGTGCCCTGTTCCCAGAAAAACGCTCATAACTCCCTCACCGGAGGTCGGATCTGGACGATTTTTACGTCGTTGGAAAGCTTACTCGAGGAGCTTTCAAAACGGATGAGGACATTTCTGATTCTGAGGCCGTCTGGTGCCCCGAAAGGACACCGGAATCCTTCGATCCTCGTTTCTCGATCTCGGTGGTCGATCTTTCGAAATCGCGTGGTGCGGATAAAACGCGCGTAACTCCCTCGTTACATGTCGGATTGGGTCGATTTTTACTTCATTGGAAAGGCGAGTCAGTGCTCTTCGAAATCCTTCAGGAAGCGTCGCATTCCGAGGCCGTTTGGGCCTCCAAAAGTGGGGCGAGAGTAAATGGTACGGAATTTTCTTGACGTGCCCTGTTCCCAGAAAAACGCTCATAACTCCCTCACCGGAGGTCGGATCTGGACGATTTTTACGTCGTTGGAAAGCTTACTCGAGGAGCTTTCAAAACGGATGAGGACATTTCTGATTCTGAGGCCGTCTGGTGCCCCGAAAGGACATCGGAATCCTTCGATCCTCGTTTCTCGATCTCGGTGGTCGGTCTTTCGAAATCGCGTGGTGCGGATAAAACGCGCGTAACTCCCTCGTTACATGTCGGATTGGGTCGATTTTTACTTCATTGGAAAGGCAAGTCAGTGTTCTTCGAAATCCTTCTGAAAGCGTCGCATTCCGAGGCTGTTTGGGCCTCTAAAAGTGGGGCGAGAGTAAATGGTACGGAATTTTCCCGACGTGCCCTGTTCCCAGAAAAACGCTCATAACTCCCTCACCGGAGGTCGGATCTGGACGATTTTTACGTCGTTGGAAAGCTTACTCGAGGAGCTTTCAAAACGGATGAGGACATTTCTGATTCTGAGGCCGTCTGGTGCCCCGAAAGGACACCGGAATCCTTCGATCCTCGTTTCTCGATCTCGGTGGTCGGTCTTTCGAAATCGCGTGGTGCGGATAAAACGCGCGTAACTCCCTCGTTACATGTCGGATTGGGTCGATTTTTACTTCATTGGAAAGGCGAGTCAGTGTTCTTCGAAATCCTTCTGGAAGTGTCGCATTCCGAGGCCGTTTGGGCCTCCAAAAGTGGGGCGAGATTAAATGGTGCGGAATTTTCCCGACGTGCCCTGTTCCCAGAAAAACGCTCATAACTCCCTCACCGGAGGTCGGATCTGGACGATTTTTACGTCGTTGGAAAGCTTACTCGAGGAGCTTTCAAAACGGATCAGGACATTTCTGATTCTGAGGCTGTCTGGTGCCCCAAAAGGACACCAGAATCCTTTGATCCTCGTTTCTCGATCTCGGTGGTCGGTCTTTCGAAATCGCGTGGTGCGGATAAAACGCGCGTAACTCCCTCGTTACATGTCGGATTGGGTCGATTTTTACTTCATTGGAAAGGCAAGTCAGTGCTCTTCGAAATCCTTCAGGAAGCGTCGCATTCCGAGGCCGTTTGGGCCTCCAAAAGTGGGACGAGAGTAAATGGTGTGGAATTTTCCCGACGTGCCCTGTTCCCAGAAAAATGCTCATAACTCCCTCACCGGAGGTCGGATATGGACGATTTTTACGTCGTTGGAAAGCTTACTCGAGCAGCTTTCAAAACGGATCAGGACATTTTAGATTCTGAGGCCGTTTGGTGCCCCGAAAGGACACCGGAAGCCTTCGATCCTCGTTTCTCGATCTCGGTGGTCGGTCTTTCGAAATCGCGTGGTGCGGATAAAATGCGCGTAACTCCCTCGTTACATGTCGGATTGGGTCGATTTTTACTTCATTGGAAAGGCTGTCTGGTGCCCCAAAAGGACACCGGAATCCTTCGATCCTCGTTTCTCGATCTCGGTGGTCGGTCTTTCGAAATCGCGTGGTGCGGATAAAATGCGCGTAACTCCCTCGTTACATGTCGGATTGGGTCGATTTTTACTTCATTGGAAAGGCGAGTCAGTGTTCTTCGAATTCCTTCTGGAAGCGTCGCATTCCGAGGCTGTTTGGGCCTCTAAAAGTGGGGCGAGAGTAAATGGTACGGAATTTTCCCGACGTGCCCTGTTCCCAGAAAAACGCTCATAACTCCCTCACCGGAGGTCGGATCTGGACGATTTTTACGTCGTTGGAAAGCTTACTCGAGGAGCTTTCAAAACGGATGAGGACATTTCTGATTCTGAGGCCGTCTGGTGCCCCGAAAGGACACCGGAAGCCTTCGATCCTCGTTTCTCGATCTCGGTGGTCGGTCTTTCGAAATCGCGTGGTGCGGATAAAACGCGCGTAACTCCCTCGTTACATGTCGGATTGGGTCGATTTTTACTTCATTGGAAAGGCAAGTCAATGCTCTTCGAAATCCTTCAGGAAGCGTCGCATTCCGAGGCCGTTTGGGCCTCCAAAAGTGGGGCGAGAGTAAATGGTCTGGAATTTTCCCGACGTGCCCTGTTCCCAGAAAAACGCTCATAACTCCCTCACCGGAGGTCGGATCTGGACGATTTTTACGTCGTTGGAAAGCTTACTCGAGGAGCTTTCAAAACGGATCAGGACATTTCTGATTCCGAGGCCGTCTGGTGCCCCGAAAGGACACTGGAAGCCATCAATCCTCGTTTCTCGATCTCGGTGGTCGGTCTTTCGAAATCACATGGTGCAGATAAAACGCGCGTAACTCCCTCGTTACATGTCGGATTGGGTCGATTTCTACTTCATTGGAAAGGCGAGTCAGTGCTCTTCGAAATCCTTCAGGAAGCGTCGCATTCCGAGGCCGTTTGGGCCTCCAAAAGTGGGACGAGAGTAAATGGTGTGGAATTTTCCCGACGTGCCCTGTTCCCAGAAAAATGCTCATAACTCCCTCACCGGAGGTCGGATCTGGACGATTTTTACGTCGTTGGAAAGCTTACTCGAGCAGCTTTCAAAACGGATCAGGACATTTTAGATTCTGAGGCCGTTTGGTGCCCCGAAAGGACACCGAAAGCCTTCGATCCTCGTTTCTCGATCTCGGTGGTCGGTCTTTCGAAATCCCGTGGTGCGGATAAAACGCGCGTAACTCCCTCGTTACATGTCGGATTGGGTCGATTTTTACTTCATTGGAAAGGCAAGTCAGTGTTCTTCGAAATCCTTCTGAAAGCGTCGCATTCCGAGGCTGTTTGGGCCTCTAAAAGTGGGGCGAGAGTAAATGGTACGGAATTTTCCCGACGTGCCCTGTTCCCAGAAAAATGCTCATAACTCCCTCACCGGAGGTCGGATCTGGACGATTTTTACGTCGTTGGAAAGCTTACTCGAGGAGCTTTCAAAACGGATGAGGACATTTCTGATTCTGAGGCCGTCTGGTGCCCCGAAAGGACACCGGAAACCTTCGATCCTCGTTTCTCGATCTCGGTGGTCGGTCTTTCGAAATCGCGTGGTGCGGATAAAACGCGCGTAACTCCCTCGTTACATGTCGGATTGGGTCAATTTTTACTTCATTGGAAAGACGAGTCAGTGCTCTTCGAAATCCTTCAGGAAGCGTCGCATTCCGAGGCCGTTTGGGCCTCCAAAAGTGGGGCGAGAGTAAATGGTACGGAATTTTCTTGACGTGCCCTGTTCCCAGAAAAACGCTCATAACTCCCTCACCGGAGGTCGGATCTGGACGATTTTTACGTCGTTGGAAAGCTTACTCGAGGAGCTTTCAAAACGGATCAGGAAATTTCAGATTCCGAGGCCGTATGGTGCCCCGAAAGGACACCGGAAGCCTTCGATCCTCGTTTCTCGATCTCGGTGGTCGGTCTTTCGAAATCGCGTGGTGCGGATAAAACGCGCGTAACTCCCTCGTTACATGTCGGATTGGGTCGATTTTTACTTCATTGGAAAGGCAAGTCAGTGTTCTTCGAAATCCTTCTGAAAGCGTCGCATTCCGAGGCTGTTTGGGCCTCTAAAAGTGGGGCGAGAGTAAATGGTACGGAATTTTCCCGACGTGCCCTGTTCCCAGAAAAACGCTCATAACTCCCTCACCGGAGGTCGGATCTGGACAATTTTTACGTCGTTGGAAAGCTTACTCGAGGAGCTTTCAAAACGGATGAGGACATTTCTGATTCTGAGGCCGTCTGGTGCCCCGAAAGGACACCGGAATCCTTCGATCCTCGTTTCTCGATCTCGGTGGTCGGTCTTTCGAAATCGCGTGGTGCGGATAAAACGCGCGTAACTCCCTCGTTACATGTCGGATTGGGTCGATTTTTACTTCATTGGAAAGGCAAGTCAGTGTTCTTCGAAATCCTTCTGAAAGCGTCGCATTCCGAGGCTGTTTGGGCCTCTAAAAGTGGGGCGAGAGTAAATGGTACGGAATTTTCCCGACGTGCCCTGTTCCCAGAAAAACGCTCATAACTCCCTCACCGGAGGTCGGATCTGGATGATTTTTACGTCGTTGGAAAGCTTACTCGAGGAGCTTTCAAAACGGATCAGGACATTTCTGATTCTGAGGCTGTCTGGTGCCCCAAAAGGACACCGGAATCCTTTGATCCTCGTTTCTCGATCTCGGTGGTCGGTCTTTCGAAATCGCGTGGTGCGGATAAAACGCGCGTAACTCCCTCGTTACATGTCGGATTGGGTCGATTTTTACTTCATTGGAAAGGCAAGTCAGTGTTCTTCGAAATCCTTCTGAAAGCGTCGCATTCTGAGGCCGTTTGTGCCTCCAAAAGTGGGGCGAGAGTAAATGGTCTGGAATTTTCCCGACGTGCCCGGTTCCCAGAAAAACGCTCATAACTCCCTCACCGGAGGTCGGATCTGGACGATTTTTACGTCGTTGGAAAGCTTACTCGAGGAGCTTTCAAAACGGATGAGGACATTTCTGATTCTGAGGCCGTCTGGTGCCCCGAAAGGACACCGGAAGCCTTCGATCCTCGTTTCTCGATCTCGGTGGTCGGTCTTTCGAAATCGCGTGGTGCGGATAAAACGCGCGTAACTCCCTCGTTACATGTCGGATTGGGTCGATTTTTACTTCATTGGAAAGGCAAGTCAGTGTTCTTCGAAATCCTTCTGGAAGCGTCGCATTCCGAGGCCGTTTGGGCCTCTAAAAGTGGGGCGAGAGTAAATGGTACGGAATTTTCCCGACGTGCCCTGTTCCCAGAAAAACGCTCATAACTCCCTCACCGGAGGTCGGATCTGGACGATTTTTACGTCGTTGGAAAGCTTACTCGAGGAGCTTTCAAAACGGATCAGGACATTTCTGATTCTGAGGCTGTCTGGTGCCCCGAAAGGACACCGGAAGCCTTCGATCCTCGTTTCTCGATCTCGGTGGTCGGTCTTTCGAAATCGCGTGGTGCGGATAAAACGCGCGTAACTCCCTCGTTACATGTCGGATTGGGTCGATTTTTACTTCATTGGAAAGGCGAGTCAGTGCTCTTCGAAATCCTTCAGGAAGCGTCGCATTCCGAGGCCGTTTGGGCCTCCAAAAGTGGGGCGAGAGTAAATGGTACGGAATTTTCTTGACGTGCCCTGTTCCCAGAAAAACGCTCATAACTCCCTCACCGGAGGTCGGATCTGGACGATTTTTACGTCGTTGGAAAGCTTACTCGAGGAGCTTTCAAAACGGATCAGGAAATTTCAGATTCCGAGGCCGTCTGGTGCCCCGAAAGGACACCGGAAGCCTTCGATCCTCGTTTCTCGATCTCGGTGGTCGGTCTTTCGAAATCGCGTGGTGCGGATAAAACGCGCGTAACTCCCTCGTTACATGTCGGATTGGGTCGATTTTTACTTCATTGGAAAGGCAAGTCAGTGTTCTTCGAAATCCTTCTGAAAGCGTCGCATTCCGAGGCTGTTTGGGCCTCTAAAAGTGGGGCGAGAGTAAATGGTACGGAATTTTCCCGACGTGCCCTGTTCCCAGAAAAACGCTCATAACTCCCTCACCGGAGGTCGGATCTGGACGATTTTTACGTCGTTGGAAAGCTTACTCGAGGAGCTTTCAAAACGGATGAGGACATTTCTGATTCTGAGGCCGTCTGGTGCCCCGAAAGGACACCGGAATCCTTCGATCCTCGTTTCTCGATCTCGGTGGTCGATCTTTCGAAATCGCGTGGTGCGGATAAAACGCGCGTAACTCCCTCGTTACATGTCGGATTGGGTCGATTTTTACTTCATTGGAAAGGCGAGTCAGTGCTCTTCGAAATCCTTCAGGAAGCGTCGCATTCCGAGGCCGTTTGGGCCTCCAAAAGTGGGGCGAGAGTAAATGGTACGGAATTTTCTTGACGTGCCCTGTTCCCAGAAAAACGCTCATAACTCCCTCACCGGAGGTCGGATCTGGACGATTTTTACGTCGTTGGAAAGCTTACTCGAGGAGCTTTCAAAACGGATGAGGACATTTCTGATTCTGAGGCCGTCTGGTGCCCCGAAAGGACATCGGAATCCTTCGATCCTCGTTTCTCGATCTCGGTGGTCGGTCTTTCGAAATCGCGTGGTGCGGATAAAACGCGCGTAACTCCCTCGTTACATGTCGGATTGGGTCAATTTTTACTTCATTGGAAAGGCAAGTCAGTGTTCTTCGAAATCCTTCTGAAAGCGTCGCATTCCGAGGCTGTTTGGGCCTCTAAAAGTGGGGCGAGAGTAAATGGTACGGAATTTTCCCGACGTGCCCTGTTCCCAGAAAAACGCTCATAACTCCCTCACCGGAGGTCGGATCTGGACGATTTTTACGTCGTTGGAAAGCTTACTCGAGGAGCTTTCAAAACGGATGAGGACATTTCTGATTCTGAGGCCGTCTGGTGCCCCGAAAGGACACCGGAATCCTTCGATCCTCGTTTCTCGATCTCGGTGGTCGGTCTTTCGAAATCGCGTGGTGCGGATAAAACGCGCGTAACTCCCTCGTTACATTTCGGATTGGGTCGATTTTTACTTCATTGGAAAGGCGAGTCAGTGTTCTTCGAAATCCTTCTGGAAGTGTCGCATTCCGAGGCCGTTTGGGCCTCCAAAAGTGGGGCGAGATTAAATGGTGCGGAATTTTCCCGACGTGCCCTGTTCCCAGAAAAACGCTCATAACTCCCTCACCGGAGGTCGGATCTGGACGATTTTTACGTCGTTGGAAAGCTTACTCGAGGAGCTTTCAAAACGGATCAGGACATTTCTGATTCTGAGGCTGTCTGGTGCCCCAAAAGGACACCAGAATCCTTTGATCCTCGTTTCTCGATCTCGGTGGTCGGTCTTTCGAAATCGCGTGGTGCGGATAAAACGCGCGTAACTCCCTCGTTACATGTCGGATTGGGTCGATTTTTACTTCATTGGAAAGGCAAGTCAGTGCTCTTCGAAATCCTTCAGGAAGCGTCGCATTCCGAGGCCGTTTGGGCCTCCAAAAGTGGGACGAGAGTAAATGGTGTGGAATTTTCCCGACGTGCCCTGTTCCCAGAAAAATGCTCATAACTCCCTCACCGGAGGTCGGATATGGACGATTTTTACGTCGTTGGAAAGCTTACTCGAGCAGCTTTCAAAACGGATCAGGACATTTTAGATTCTGAGGCCGTTTGGTGCCCCGAAAGGACACCGGAAGCCTTCGATCCTCGTTTCTCGATCTCGGTGGTCGGTCTTTCGAAATCGCGTGGTGCGGATAAAATGCGCGTAACTCCCTCGTTACATGTCGGATTGGGTCGATTTTTACTTCATTGGAAAGGCTGTCTGGTGCCCCAAAAGGACACCGGAATCCTTCGATCCTCGTTTCTCGATCTCGGTGGTCGGTCTTTCGAAATCGCGTGGTGCGGATAAAATGCGCGTAACTCCCTCGTTACATGTCGGATTGGGTCGATTTTTACTTCATTGGAAAGGCGAGTCAGTGTTCTTCGAATTCCTTCTGGAAGCGTCGCATTCCGAGGCTGTTTGGGCCTCTAAAAGTGGGGCGAGAGTAAATGGTACGGAATTTTCCCGACGTGCCCTGTTCCCAGAAAAACGCTCATAACTCCCTCACCGGAGGTCGGATCTGGACGATTTTTACGTCGTTGGAAAGCTTACTCGAGGAGCTTTCAAAACGGATGAGGACATTTCTGATTCTGAGGCCGTCTGGTGCCCCGAAAGGACACCGGAAGCCTTCGATCCTCGTTTCTCGATCTCGGTGGTCGGTCTTTCGAAATCGCGTGGTGCGGATAAAACGCGCGTAACTCCCTCGTTACATGTCGGATTGGGTCGATTTTTACTTCATTGGAAAGGCAAGTCAATGCTCTTCGAAATCCTTCAGGAAGCGTCGCATTCCGAGGCCGTTTGGGCCTCCAAAAGTGGGGCGAGAGTAAATGGTCTGGAATTTTCCCGACGTGCCCTGTTCCCAGAAAAACGCTCATAACTCCCTCACCGGAGGTCGGATCTGGACGATTTTTACGTCGTTGGAAAGCTTACTCGAGGAGCTTTCAAAACGGATCAGGACATTTCTGATTCCGAGGCCGTCTGGTGCCCCGAAAGGACACTGGAAGCCATCGATCCTCGTTTCTCGATCTCGGTGGTCGGTCTTTCGAAATCACATGGTGCAGATAAAACGCGCGTAACTCCCTCGTTACATGTCGGATTGGGTCGATTTCTACTTCATTGGAAAGGCGAGTCAGTGCTCTTCGAAATCCTTCAGGAAGCGTCGCATTCCGAGGCCGTTTGGGCCTCCAAAAGTGGGACGAGAGTAAATGGTGTGGAATTTTCCCGACGTGCCCTGTTCCCAGAAAAATGCTCATAACTCCCTCACCGGAGGTCGGATCTGGACGATTTTTACGTCGTTGGAAAGCTTACTCGAGCAGCTTTCAAAACGGATCAGGACATTTTAGATTCTGAGGCCGTTTGGTGCCCCGAAAGGACACCGGAAGCCTTCGATCCTCGTTTCTCGATCTCGGTGGTCGGTCTTTCGAAATCCCGTGGTGCGGATAAAACGCGCGTAACTCCCTCGTTACATGTCGGATTGGGTCGATTTTTACTTCATTGGAAAGGCAAGTCAGTGTTCTTCGAAATCCTTCTGAAAGCGTCGCATTCCGAGGCTGTTTGGGCCTCTAAAAGTGGGGCGAGAGTAAATGGTACGGAATTTTCCCGACGTGCCCTGTTCCCAGAAAAATGCTCATAACTCCCTCACCGGAGGTCGGATCTGGACGATTTTTACGTCGTTGGAAAGCTTACTCGAGGAGCTTTCAAAACGGATGAGGACATTTCTGATTCTGAGGCCGTCTGGTGCCCCGAAAGGACACCGGAAACCTTCGATCCTCGTTTCTCGATCTCGGTGGTCGGTCTTTCGAAATCGCGTGGTGCGGATAAAACGCGCGTAACTCCCTCGTTACATGTCGGATTGGGTCGATTTTTACTTCATTGGAAAGACGAGTCAGTGCTCTTCGAAATCCTTCAGGAAGCGTCGCATTCCGAGGCCGTTTGGGCCTCCAAAAGTGGGGCGAGAGTAAATGGTACGGAATTTTCTTGACGTGCCCTGTTCCCAGAAAAACGCTCATAACTCCCTCACCGGAGGTCGGATCTGGACGATTTTTACGTCGTTGGAAAGCTTACTCGAGGAGCTTTCAAAACGGATCAGGAAATTTCAGATTCCGAGGCCGTATGGTGCCCCGAAAGGACACCGGAAGCCTTCGATCCTCGTTTCTCGATCTCGGTGGTCGGTCTTTCGAAATCGCGTGGTGCGGATAAAACGCGCGTAACTCCCTCGTTACATGTCGGATTGGGTCGATTTTTACTTCATTGGAAAGGCAAGTCAGTGTTCTTCGAAATCCTTCTGAAAGCGTCGCATTCCGAGGCTGTTTGGGCCTCTAAAAGTGGGGCGAGAGTAAATGGTACGGAATTTTCCCGACGTGCCCTGTTCCCAGAAAAACGCTCATAACTCCCTCACCGGAGGTCGGATCTGGACAATTTTTACGTCGTTGGAAAGCTTACTCGAGGAGCTTTCAAAACGGATGAGGACATTTCTGATTCTGAGGCCGTCTGGTGCCCCGAAAGGACACCGGAATCCTTCGATCCTCGTTTCTCGATCTCGGTGGTCGGTCTTTCGAAATCGCGTGGTGCGGATAAAACGCGCGTAACTCCCTCGTTACATGTCGGATTGGGTCGATTTTTACTTCATTGGAAAGGCAAGTCAGTGTTCTTCGAAATCCTTCTGAAAGCGTCGCATTCCGAGGCTGTTTGGGCCTCTAAAAGTGGGGCGAGAGTAAATGGTACGGAATTTTCCCGACGTGCCCTGTTCCCAGAAAAACGCTCATAACTCCCTCACCGGAGGTCGGATCTGGATGATTTTTACGTCGTTGGAAAGCTTACTCGAGGAGCTTTCAAAACGGATCAGGACATTTCTGATTCTGAGGCTGTCTGGTGCCCCAAAAGGACACCGGAATCCTTTGATCCTCGTTTCTCGATCTCGGTGGTCGGTCTTTCGAAATCGCGTGGTGCGGATAAAACGCGCGTAACTCCCTCGTTACATGTCGGATTGGGTCGATTTTTACTTCATTGGAAAGGCAAGTCAGTGTTCTTCGAAATCCTTCTGAAAGCGTCGCATTCTGAGGCCGTTTGTGCCTCCAAAAGTGGGGCGAGAGTAAATGGTCTGGAATTTTCCCGACGTGCCCGGTTCCCAGAAAAACGCTCATAACTCCCTCACCGGAGGTCGGATCTGGACGATTTTTACGTCGTTGGAAAGCTTACTCGAGGAGCTTTCAAAACGGATGAGGACATTTCTGATTCTGAGGCCGTCTGGTGCCCCGAAAGGACACCGGAAGCCTTCGATCCTCGTTTCTCGATCTCGGTGGTCGGTCTTTCGAAATCGCGTGGTGCGGATAAAACGCGCGTAACTCCCTCGTTACATGTCGGATTGGGTCGATTTTTACTTCATTGGAAAGGCAAGTCAGTGTTCTTCGAAATCCTTCTGGAAGCGTCGCATTCCGAGGCCGTTTGGGCCTCTAAAAGTGGGGCGAGAGTAAATGGTACGGAATTTTCCCGACGTGCCCTGTTCCCAGAAAAACGCTCATAACTCCCTCACCGGAGGTCGGATCTGGACGATTTTTACGTCGTTGGAAAGCTTACTCGAGGAGCTTTCAAAACGGATCAGGACATTTCTGATTCTGAGGCTGTCTGGTGCCCCGAAAGGACACCGGAAGCCTTCGATCCTCGTTTCTCGATCTCGGTGGTCGGTCTTTCGAAATCGCGTGGTGCGGATAAAACGCGCGTAACTCCCTCGTTACATGTCGGATTGGGTCGATTTTTACTTCATTGGAAAGGCGAGTCAGTGCTCTTCGAAATCCTTCAGGAAGCGTCGCATTCCGAGGCCGTTTGGGCCTCCAAAAGTGGGGCGAGAGTAAATGGTACGGAATTTTCTTGACGTGCCCTGTTCCCAGAAAAACGCTCATAACTCCCTCACCGGAGGTCGGATCTGGACGATTTTTACGTCGTTGGAAAGCTTACTCGAGGAGCTTTCAAAACGGATCAGGAAATTTCAGATTCCGAGGCCGTCTGGTGCCCCGAAAGGACACCGGAAGCCTTCGATCCTCGTTTCTCGATCTCGGTGGTCGGTCTTTCGAAATCGCGTGGTGCGGATAAAACGCGCGTAACTCCCTCGTTACATGTCGGATTGGGTCGATTTTTACTTCATTGGAAAGGCAAGTCAGTGTTCTTCGAAATCCTTCTGAAAGCGTCGCATTCCGAGGCTGTTTGGGCCTCTAAAAGTGGGGCGAGAGTAAATGGTACGGAATTTTCCCGACGTGCCCTGTTCCCAGAAAAACGCTCATAACTCCCTCACCGGAGGTCGGATCTGGACGATTTTTACGTCGTTGGAAAGCTTACTCGAGGAGCTTTCAAAACGGATGAGGACATTTCTGATTCTGAGGCCGTCTGGTGCCCCGAAAGGACACCGGAATCCTTCGATCCTCGTTTCTCGATCTCGGTGGTCGATCTTTCGAAATCGCGTGGTGCGGATAAAACGCGCGTAACTCCCTCGTTACATGTCGGATTGGGTCGATTTTTACTTCATTGGAAAGGCGAGTCAGTGCTCTTCGAAATCCTTCAGGAAGCGTCGCATTCCGAGGCCGTTTGGGCCTCCAAAAGTGGGGCGAGAGTAAATGGTACGGAATTTTCTTGACGTGCCCTGTTCCCAGAAAAACGCTCATAACTCCCTCACCGGAGGTCGGATCTGGACGATTTTTACGTCGTTGGAAAGCTTACTCGAGGAGCTTTCAAAACGGATGAGGACATTTCTGATTCTGAGGCCGTCTGGTGCCCCGAAAGGACATCGGAATCCTTCGATCCTCGTTTCTCGATCTCGGTGGTCGGTCTTTCGAAATCGCGTGGTGCGGATAAAACGCGCGTAACTCCCTCGTTACATGTCGGATTGGGTCAATTTTTACTTCATTGGAAAGGCAAGTCAGTGTTCTTCGAAATCCTTCTGAAAGCGTCGCATTCCGAGGCTGTTTGGGCCTCTAAAAGTGGGGCGAGAGTAAATGGTACGGAATTTTCCCGACGTGCCCTGTTCCCAGAAAAACGCTCATAACTCCCTCACCGGAGGTCGGATCTGGACGATTTTTACGTCGTTGGAAAGCTTACTCGAGGAGCTTTCAAAACGGATGAGGACATTTCTGATTCTGAGGCCGTCTGGTGCCCCGAAAGGACACCGGAATCCTTCGATCCTCGTTTCTCGATCTCGGTGGTCGGTCTTTCGAAATCGCGTGGTGCGGATAAAACGCGCGTAACTCCCTCGTTACATTTCGGATTGGGTCGATTTTTACTTCATTGGAAAGGCGAGTCAGTGTTCTTCGAAATCCTTCTGGAAGTGTCGCATTCCGAGGCCGTTTGGGCCTCCAAAAGTGGGGCGAGATTAAATGGTGCGGAATTTTCCCGACGTGCCCTGTTCCCAGAAAAACGCTCATAACTCCCTCACCGGAGGTCGGATCTGGACGATTTTTACGTCGTTGGAAAGCTTACTCGAGGAGCTTTCAAAACGGATCAGGACATTTCTGATTCTGAGGCTGTCTGGTGCCCCAAAAGGACACCAGAATCCTTTGATCCTCGTTTCTCGATCTCGGTGGTCGGTCTTTCGAAATCGCGTGGTGCGGATAAAACGCGCGTAACTCCCTCGTTACATGTCGGATTGGGTCGATTTTTACTTCATTGGAAAGGCAAGTCAGTGCTCTTCGAAATCCTTCAGGAAGCGTCGCATTCCGAGGCCGTTTGGGCCTCCAAAAGTGGGACGAGAGTAAATGGTGTGGAATTTTCCCGACGTGCCCTGTTCCCAGAAAAATGCTCATAACTCCCTCACCGGAGGTCGGATATGGACGATTTTTACGTCGTTGGAAAGCTTACTCGAGCAGCTTTCAAAACGGATCAGGACATTTTAGATTCTGAGGCCGTTTGGTGCCCCGAAAGGACACCGGAAGCCTTCGATCCTCGTTTCTCGATCTCGGTGGTCGGTCTTTCGAAATCGCGTGGTGCGGATAAAATGCGCGTAACTCCCTCGTTACATGTCGGATTGGGTCGATTTTTACTTCATTGGAAAGGCTGTCTGGTGCCCCAAAAGGACACCGGAATCCTTCGATCCTCGTTTCTCGATCTCGGTGGTCGGTCTTTCGAAATCGCGTGGTGCGGATAAAACGCGCGTAACTCCCTCGTTACATGTCGGATTGGGTCGATTTTTACTTCATTGGAAAGGCAAGTCAGTGTTCTTCGAAATCCTTCTGAAAGCGTCGCATTCCGAGGCTGTTTGGGCCTCTAAAAGTGGGGCGAGAGTAAATGGTACGGAATTTTCCCGACGTGCCCTGTTCCCAGAAAAACGCTCATAACTCCCTCACCGGAGGTCGGATCTGGATGATTTTTACGTCGTTGGAAAGCTTACTCGAGGAGCTTTCAAAACGGATCAGGACATTTCTGATTCTGAGGCTGTCTGGTGCCCCAAAAGGACACCGGAATCCTTTGATCCTCGTTTCTCGATCTCGGTGGTCGGTCTTTCGAAATCGCGTGGTGCGGATAAAACGCGCGTAACTCCCTCGTTACATGTCGGATTGGGTCGATTTTTACTTCATTGGAAAGGCAAGTCAGTGTTCTTCGAAATCCTTCTGAAAGCGTCGCATTCTGAGGCCGTTTGTGCCTCCAAAAGTGGGGCGAGAGTAAATGGTCTGGAATTTTCCCGACGTGCCCGGTTCCCAGAAAAACGCTCATAACTCCCTCACCGGAGGTCGGATCTGGACGATTTTTACGTCGTTGGAAAGCTTACTCGAGGAGCTTTCAAAACGGATGAGGACATTTCTGATTCTGAGGCCGTCTGGTGCCCCGAAAGGACACCGGAAGCCTTCGATCCTCGTTTCTCGATCTCGGTGGTCGGTCTTTCGAAATCGCGTGGTGCGGATAAAACGCGCGTAACTCCCTCGTTACATGTCGGATTGGGTCGATTTTTACTTCATTGGAAAGGCAAGTCAGTGTTCTTCGAAATCCTTCTGGAAGCGTCGCATTCCGAGGCCGTTTGGGCCTCTAAAAGTGGGGCGAGAGTAAATGGTACGGAATTTTCCCGACGTGCCCTGTTCCCAGAAAAACGCTCATAACTCCCTCACCGGAGGTCGGATCTGGACGATTTTTACGTCGTTGGAAAGCTTACTCGAGGAGCTTTCAAAACGGATCAGGACATTTCTGATTCTGAGGCTGTCTGGTGCCCCGAAAGGACACCGGAAGCCTTCGATCCTCGTTTCTCGATCTCGGTGGTCGGTCTTTCGAAATCGCGTGGTGCGGATAAAACGCGCGTAACTCCCTCGTTACATGTCGGATTGGGTCGATTTTTACTTCATTGGAAAGGCGAGTCAGTGCTCTTCGAAATCCTTCAGGAAGCGTCGCATTCCGAGGCCGTTTGGGCCTCCAAAAGTGGGGCGAGAGTAAATGGTACGGAATTTTCTTGACGTGCCCTGTTCCCAGAAAAACGCTCATAACTCCCTCACCGGAGGTCGGATCTGGACGATTTTTACGTCGTTGGAAAGCTTACTCGAGGAGCTTTCAAAACGGATCAGGAAATTTCAGATTCCGAGGCCGTCTGGTGCCCCGAAAGGACACCGGAAGCCTTCGATCCTCGTTTCTCGATCTCGGTGGTCGGTCTTTCGAAATCGCGTGGTGCGGATAAAACGCGCGTAACTCCCTCGTTACATGTCGGATTGGGTCGATTTTTACTTCATTGGAAAGGCAAGTCAGTGTTCTTCGAAATCCTTCTGAAAGCGTCGCATTCCGAGGCTGTTTGGGCCTCTAAAAGTGGGGCGAGAGTAAATGGTACGGAATTTTCCCGACGTGCCCTGTTCCCAGAAAAACGCTCATAACTCCCTCACCGGAGGTCGGATCTGGACGATTTTTACGTCGTTGGAAAGCTTACTCGAGGAGCTTTCAAAACGGATGAGGACATTTCTGATTCTGAGGCCGTCTGGTGCCCCGAAAGGACACCGGAATCCTTCGATCCTCGTTTCTCGATCTCGGTGGTCGATCTTTCGAAATCGCGTGGTGCGGATAAAACGCGCGTAACTCCCTCGTTACATGTCGGATTGGGTCGATTTTTACTTCATTGGAAAGGCGAGTCAGTGCTCTTCGAAATCCTTCAGGAAGCGTCGCATTCCGAGGCCGTTTGGGCCTCCAAAAGTGGGGCGAGAGTAAATGGTACGGAATTTTCTTGACGTGCCCTGTTCCCAGAAAAACGCTCATAACTCCCTCACCGGAGGTCGGATCTGGACGATTTTTACGTCGTTGGAAAGCTTACTCGAGGAGCTTTCAAAACGGATGAGGACATTTCTGATTCTGAGGCCGTCTGGTGCCCCGAAAGGACATCGGAATCCTTCGATCCTCGTTTCTCGATCTCGGTGGTCGGTCTTTCGAAATCGCGTGGTGCGGATAAAACGCGCGTAACTCCCTCGTTACATGTCGGATTGGGTCAATTTTTACTTCATTGGAAAGGCAAGTCAGTGTTCTTCGAAATCCTTCTGAAAGCGTCGCATTCCGAGGCTGTTTGGGCCTCTAAAAGTGGGGCGAGAGTAAATGGTACGGAATTTTCCCGACGTGCCCTGTTCCCAGAAAAACGCTCATAACTCCCTCACCGGAGGTCGGATCTGGACGATTTTTACGTCGTTGGAAAGCTTACTCGAGGAGCTTTCAAAACGGATGAGGACATTTCTGATTCTGAGGCCGTCTGGTGCCCCGAAAGGACACCGGAATCCTTCGATCCTCGTTTCTCGATCTCGGTGGTCGGTCTTTCGAAATCGCGTGGTGCGGATAAAACGCGCGTAACTCCCTCGTTACATTTCGGATTGGGTCGATTTTTACTTCATTGGAAAGGCGAGTCAGTGTTCTTCGAAATCCTTCTGGAAGTGTCGCATTCCGAGGCCGTTTGGGCCTCCAAAAGTGGGGCGAGATTAAATGGTGCGGAATTTTCCCGACGTGCCCTGTTCCCAGAAAAACGCTCATAACTCCCTCACCGGAGGTCGGATCTGGACGATTTTTACGTCGTTGGAAAGCTTACTCGAGGAGCTTTCAAAACGGATCAGGACATTTCTGATTCTGAGGCTGTCTGGTGCCCCAAAAGGACACCAGAATCCTTTGATCCTCGTTTCTCGATCTCGGTGGTCGGTCTTTCGAAATCGCGTGGTGCGGATAAAACGCGCGTAACTCCCTCGTTACATGTCGGATTGGGTCGATTTTTACTTCATTGGAAAGGCAAGTCAGTGCTCTTCGAAATCCTTCAGGAAGCGTCGCATTCCGAGGCCGTTTGGGCCTCCAAAAGTGGGACGAGAGTAAATGGTGTGGAATTTTCCCGACGTGCCCTGTTCCCAGAAAAATGCTCATAACTCCCTCACCGGAGGTCGGATATGGACGATTTTTACGTCGTTGGAAAGCTTACTCGAGCAGCTTTCAAAACGGATCAGGACATTTTAGATTCTGAGGCCGTTTGGTGCCCCGAAAGGACACCGGAAGCCTTCGATCCTCGTTTCTCGATCTCGGTGGTCGGTCTTTCGAAATCGCGTGGTGCGGATAAAATGCGCGTAACTCCCTCGTTACATGTCGGATTGGGTCGATTTTTACTTCATTGGAAAGGCTGTCTGGTGCCCCAAAAGGACACCGGAATCCTTCGATCCTCGTTTCTCGATCTCGGTGGTCGGTCTTTCGAAATCGCGTGGTGCGGATAAAATGCGCGTAACTCCCTCGTTACATGTCGGATTGGGTCGATTTTTACTTCATTGGAAAGGCGAGTCAGTGTTCTTCGAATTCCTTCTGGAAGCGTCGCATTCCGAGGCTGTTTGGGCCTCTAAAAGTGGGGCGAGAGTAAATGGTACGGAATTTTCCCGACGTGCCCTGTTCCCAGAAAAACGCTCATAACTCCCTCACCGGAGGTCGGATCTGGACGATTTTTACGTCGTTGGAAAGCTTACTCGAGGAGCTTTCAAAACGGATGAGGACATTTCTGATTCTGAGGCCGTCTGGTGCCCCGAAAGGACACCGGAAGCCTTCGATCCTCGTTTCTCGATCTCGGTGGTCGGTCTTTCGAAATCGCGTGGTGCGGATAAAACGCGCGTAACTCCCTCGTTACATGTCGGATTGGGTCGATTTTTACTTCATTGGAAAGGCAAGTCAATGCTCTTCGAAATCCTTCAGGAAGCGTCGCATTCCGAGGCCGTTTGGGCCTCCAAAAGTGGGGCGAGAGTAAATGGTCTGGAATTTTCCCGACGTGCCCTGTTCCCAGAAAAACGCTCATAACTCCCTCACCGGAGGTCGGATCTGGACGATTTTTACGTCGTTGGAAAGCTTACTCGAGGAGCTTTCAAAACGGATCAGGACATTTCTGATTCCGAGGCCGTCTGGTGCCCCGAAAGGACACTGGAAGCCATCGATCCTCGTTTCTCGATCTCGGTGGTCGGTCTTTCGAAATCACATGGTGCAGATAAAACGCGCGTAACTCCCTCGTTACATGTCGGATTGGGTCGATTTCTACTTCATTGGAAAGGCGAGTCAGTGCTCTTCGAAATCCTTCAGGAAGCGTCGCATTCCGAGGCCGTTTGGGCCTCCAAAAGTGGGACGAGAGTAAATGGTGTGGAATTTTCCCGACGTGCCCTGTTCCCAGAAAAATGCTCATAACTCCCTCACCGGAGGTCGGATCTGGACGATTTTTACGTCGTTGGAAAGCTTACTCGAGCATCTTTCAAAACGGATCAGGACATTTTAGATTCTGAGGCCGTTTGGTGCCCCGAAAGGACACCGGAAGCCTTCGATCCTCGTTTCTCGATCTCGGTGGTCGGTCTTTCGAAATCCCGTGGTGCGGATAAAACGCGCGTAACTCCCTCGTTACATGTCGGATTGGGTCGATTTTTACTTCATTGGAAAGGCAAGTCAGTGTTCTTCGAAATCCTTCTGAAAGCGTCGCATTCCGAGGCTGTTTGGGCCTCTAAAAGTGGGGCGAGAGTAAATGGTACGGAATTTTCCCGACGTGCCCTGTTCCCAGAAAAATGCTCATAACTCCCTCACCGGAGGTCGGATCTGGACGATTTTTACGTCGTTGGAAAGCTTACTCGAGGAGCTTTCAAAACGGATGAGGACATTTCTGATTCTGAGGCCGTCTGGTGCCCCGAAAGGACACCGGAAACCTTCGATCCTCGTTTCTCGATCTCGGTGGTCGGTCTTTCGAAATCGCGTGGTGCGGATAAAACGCGCGTAACTCCCTCGTTACATGTCGGATTGGGTCAATTTTTACTTCATTGGAAAGACGAGTCAGTGCTCTTCGAAATCCTTCAGGAAGCGTCGCATTCCGAGGCCGTTTGGGCCTCCAAAAGTGGGGCGAGAGTAAATGGTACGGAATTTTCTTGACGTGCCCTGTTCCCAGAAAAACGCTCATAACTCCCTCACCGGAGGTCGGATCTGGACGATTTTTACGTCGTTGGAAAGCTTACTCGAGGAGCTTTCAAAACGGATCAGGAAATTTCAGATTCCGAGGCCGTATGGTGCCCCGAAAGGACACCGGAAGCCTTCGATCCTCGTTTCTCGATCTCGGTGGTCGGTCTTTCGAAATCGCGTGGTGCGGATAAAACGCGCGTAACTCCCTCGTTACATGTCGGATTGGGTCGATTTTTACTTCATTGGAAAGGCAAGTCAGTGTTCTTCGAAATCCTTCTGAAAGCGTCGCATTCCGAGGCTGTTTGGGCCTCTAAAAGTGGGGCGAGAGTAAATGGTACGGAATTTTCCCGACGTGCCCTGTTCCCAGAAAAACGCTCATAACTCCCTCACCGGAGGTCGGATCTGGACAATTTTTACGTCGTTGGAAAGCTTACTCGAGGAGCTTTCAAAACGGATCAGGACATTTCTGATTCTGAGGCCGTCTGGTGCCCCGAAAGGACACCGGAAGCCTTCGATCCTCGTTTCTCGATCTCGGTGGTCGGTCTTTCGAAATCGCGTGGTGCGGATAAAACGCGCGTAACTCCCTCGTTACATGTCGGATTGGGTCGATTTTTACTTCATTGGAAAGGCAAGTCAGTGCTCTTCGAAATCCTTCAGGAAGCGTCGCATTCCGAGGCCGTTTGGGCCTCCAAAAGTGGGGCGAGAGTAAATGGTACGGAATTTTCTTGACGTGCCCTGTTCCCAGAAAAACGCTCATAACTCCCTCACCGGAGGTCGGATCTGGACGATTTTTACGTCGTTGGAAAGCTTACTCGAGGAGCTTTCAAAACGGATCAGGAAATTTCAGATTCCGAGGCCGTCTGGTGCCCCGAAAGGACACCGGAAGCCTTCGATCCTCGTTTCTCGATCTCGGTGGTCGGTCTTTCGAAATCGCGTGGTGCGGATAAAACGCGCGTAACTCCCTCGTTACATGTCGGATTGGGTCGATTTTTACTTCATTGGAAAGGCAAGTCAGTGTTCTTCGAAATCCTTCTGAAAGCGTCGCATTCCGAGGCTGTTTGGGCCTCTAAAAGTGGGGCGAGAGTAAATGGTACGGAATTTTCCCGACGTGCCCTGTTCCCAGAAAAATGCTCATAACTCCCTCACCGGAGGTCGGATCTGGACGATTTTTACGTCGTTGGAAAGCTTACTCGAGGAGCTTTCAAAACGGATGAGGACATTTCTGATTCTGAGGCCGTCTGGTGCCCCGAAAGGACACCGGAATCCTTTGATCCTCGTTTCTCGATCTCGGTGGTCGGTCTTTCGAAATCGCGTGGTGCGGATAAAACGCGCGTAACTCCCTCGTTACATGTCGGATTGGGTCGATTTTTACTTCATTGGAAAGGCAAGTCAGTGCTCTTCGAAATCCTTCAGGAAGCGTCGCATTCCGAGGCCGTTTGGGCCTCCAAAAGTGGGACGAGAGTAAATGGTGTGGAATTTTCCCGACGTGCCCTGTTCCCAGAAAAATGCTCATAACTCCCTCACCGGAGGTCGGATATGGACGATTTTTACGTCGTTGGAAAGCTTACTCGAGCAGCTTTCAAAACGGATCAGGACATTTTAGATTCTGAGGCCGTTTGGTGCCCCGAAAGGACACCGGAAGCCTTCGATCCTCGTTTCTCGATCTCGGTGGTCGGTCTTTCGAAATCGCGTGGTGCGGATAAAATGCGCGTAACTCCCTCGTTACATGTCGGATTGGGTCGATTTTTACTTCATTGGAAAGGCTGTCTGGTGCCCCAAAAGGACACCGGAATCCTTCGATCCTCGTTTCTCGATCTCGGTGGTCGGTCTTTCGAAATCGCGTGGTGCGGATAAAATGCGCGTAACTCCCTCGTTACATGTCGGATTGGGTCGATTTTTACTTCATTGGAAAGGCGAGTCAGTGTTCTTCGAATTCCTTCTGGAAGCGTCGCATTCCGAGGCTGTTTGGGCCTCTAAAAGTGGGGCGAGAGTAAATGGTACGGAATTTTCCCGACGTGCCCTGTTCCCAGAAAAACGCTCATAACTCCCTCACCGGAGGTCGGATCTGGACGATTTTTACGTCGTTGGAAAGCTTACTCGAGGAGCTTTCAAAACGGATGAGGACATTTCTGATTCTGAGGCCGTCTGGTGCCCCGAAAGGACACCGGAAGCCTTCGATCCTCGTTTCTCGATCTCGGTGGTCGGTCTTTCGAAATCGCGTGGTGCGGATAAAACGCGCGTAACTCCCTCGTTACATGTCGGATTGGGTCGATTTTTACTTCATTGGAAAGGCAAGTCAATGCTCTTCGAAATCCTTCAGGAAGCGTCGCATTCCGAGGCCGTTTGGGCCTCCAAAAGTGGGGCGAGAGTAAATGGTCTGGAATTTTCCCGACGTGCCCTGTTCCCAGAAAAACGCTCATAACTCCCTCACCGGAGGTCGGATCTGGACGATTTTTACGTCGTTGGAAAGCTTACTCGAGGAGCTTTCAAAACGGATCAGGACATTTCTGATTCCGAGGCCGTCTGGTGCCCCGAAAGGACACTGGAAGCCATCGATCCTCGTTTCTCGATCTCGGTGGTCGGTCTTTCGAAATCACATGGTGCAGATAAAACGCGCGTAACTCCCTCGTTACATGTCGGATTGGGTCGATTTCTACTTCATTGGAAAGGCGAGTCAGTGCTCTTCGAAATCCTTCAGGAAGCGTCGCATTCCGAGGCCGTTTGGGCCTCCAAAAGTGGGACGAGAGTAAATGGTGTGGAATTTTCCCGACGTGCCCTGTTCCCAGAAAAATGCTCATAACTCCCTCACCGGAGGTCGGATCTGGACGATTTTTACGTCGTTGGAAAGCTTACTCGAGCATCTTTCAAAACGGATCAGGACATTTTAGATTCTGAGGCCGTTTGGTGCCCCGAAAGGACACCGGAAGCCTTCGATCCTCGTTTCTCGATCTCGGTGGTCGGTCTTTCGAAATCCCGTGGTGCGGATAAAACGCGCGTAACTCCCTCGTTACATGTCGGATTGGGTCGATTTTTACTTCATTGGAAAGGCAAGTCAGTGTTCTTCGAAATCCTTCTGAAAGCGTCGCATTCCGAGGCTGTTTGGGCCTCTAAAAGTGGGGCGAGAGTAAATGGTACGGAATTTTCCCGACGTGCCCTGTTCCCAGAAAAATGCTCATAACTCCCTCACCGGAGGTCGGATCTGGACGATTTTTACGTCGTTGGAAAGCTTACTCGAGGAGCTTTCAAAACGGATGAGGACATTTCTGATTCTGAGGCCGTCTGGTGCCCCGAAAGGACACCGGAAACCTTCGATCCTCGTTTCTCGATCTCGGTGGTCGGTCTTTCGAAATCGCGTGGTGCGGATAAAACGCGCGTAACTCCCTCGTTACATGTCGGATTGGGTCAATTTTTACTTCATTGGAAAGACGAGTCAGTGCTCTTCGAAATCCTTCAGGAAGCGTCGCATTCCGAGGCCGTTTGGGCCTCCAAAAGTGGGGCGAGAGTAAATGGTACGGAATTTTCTTGACGTGCCCTGTTCCCAGAAAAACGCTCATAACTCCCTCACCGGAGGTCGGATCTGGACGATTTTTACGTCGTTGGAAAGCTTACTCGAGGAGCTTTCAAAACGGATCAGGAAATTTCAGATTCCGAGGCCGTATGGTGCCCCGAAAGGACACCGGAAGCCTTCGATCCTCGTTTCTCGATCTCGGTGGTCGGTCTTTCGAAATCGCGTGGTGCGGATAAAACGCGCGTAACTCCCTCGTTACATGTCGGATTGGGTCGATTTTTACTTCATTGGAAAGGCAAGTCAGTGTTCTTCGAAATCCTTCTGAAAGCGTCGCATTCCGAGGCTGTTTGGGCCTCTAAAAGTGGGGCGAGAGTAAATGGTACGGAATTTTCCCGACGTGCCCTGTTCCCAGAAAAACGCTCATAACTCCCTCACCGGAGGTCGGATCTGGACAATTTTTACGTCGTTGGAAAGCTTACTCGAGGAGCTTTCAAAACGGATGAGGACATTTCTGATTCTGAGGCCGTCTGGTGCCCCGAAAGGACACCGGAATCCTTCGATCCTCGTTTCTCGATCTCGGTGGTCGGTCTTTCGAAATCGCGTGGTGCGGATAAAACGCGCGTAACTCCCTCGTTACATGTCGGATTGGGTCGATTTTTACTTCATTGGAAAGGCAAGTCAGTGTTCTTCGAAATCCTTCTGAAAGCGTCGCATTCCGAGGCTGTTTGGGCCTCTAAAAGTGGGGCGAGAGTAAATGGTACGGAATTTTCCCGACGTGCCCTGTTCCCAGAAAAACGCTCATAACTCCCTCACCGGAGGTCGGATCTGGATGATTTTTACGTCGTTGGAAAGCTTACTCGAGGAGCTTTCAAAACGGATCAGGACATTTCTGATTCTGAGGCTGTCTGGTGCCCCAAAAGGACACCGGAATCCTTTGATCCTCGTTTCTCGATCTCGGTGGTCGGTCTTTCGAAATCGCGTGGTGCGGATAAAACGCGCGTAACTCCCTCGTTACATGTCGGATTGGGTCGATTTTTACTTCATTGGAAAGGCAAGTCAGTGTTCTTCGAAATCCTTCTGAAAGCGTCGCATTCTGAGGCCGTTTGTGCCTCCAAAAGTGGGGCGAGAGTAAATGGTCTGGAATTTTCCCGACGTGCCCGGTTCCCAGAAAAACGCTCATAACTCCCTCACCGGAGGTCGGATCTGGACGATTTTTACGTCGTTGGAAAGCTTACTCGAGGAGCTTTCAAAACGGATGAGGACATTTCTGATTCTGAGGCCGTCTGGTGCCCCGAAAGGACACCGGAAGCCTTCGATCCTCGTTTCTCGATCTCGGTGGTCGGTCTTTCGAAATCGCGTGGTGCGGATAAAACGCGCGTAACTCCCTCGTTACATGTCGGATTGGGTCGATTTTTACTTCATTGGAAAGGCAAGTCAGTGTTCTTCGAAATCCTTCTGGAAGCGTCGCATTCCGAGGCCGTTTGGGCCTCTAAAAGTGGGGCGAGAGTAAATGGTACGGAATTTTCCCGACGTGCCCTGTTCCCAGAAAAACGCTCATAACTCCCTCACCGGAGGTCGGATCTGGACGATTTTTACGTCGTTGGAAAGCTTACTCGAGGAGCTTTCAAAACGGATCAGGACATTTCTGATTCTGAGGCTGTCTGGTGCCCCGAAAGGACACCGGAAGCCTTCGATCCTCGTTTCTCGATCTCGGTGGTCGGTCTTTCGAAATCGCGTGGTGCGGATAAAACGCGCGTAACTCCCTCGTTACATGTCGGATTGGGTCGATTTTTACTTCATTGGAAAGGCGAGTCAGTGCTCTTCGAAATCCTTCAGGAAGCGTCGCATTCCGAGGCCGTTTGGGCCTCCAAAAGTGGGGCGAGAGTAAATGGTACGGAATTTTCTTGACGTGCCCTGTTCCCAGAAAAACGCTCATAACTCCCTCACCGGAGGTCGGATCTGGACGATTTTTACGTCGTTGGAAAGCTTACTCGAGGAGCTTTCAAAACGGATCAGGAAATTTCAGATTCCGAGGCCGTCTGGTGCCCCGAAAGGACACCGGAAGCCTTCGATCCTCGTTTCTCGATCTCGGTGGTCGGTCTTTCGAAATCGCGTGGTGCGGATAAAACGCGCGTAACTCCCTCGTTACATGTCGGATTGGGTCGATTTTTACTTCATTGGAAAGGCAAGTCAGTGTTCTTCGAAATCCTTCTGAAAGCGTCGCATTCCGAGGCTGTTTGGGCCTCTAAAAGTGGGGCGAGAGTAAATGGTACGGAATTTTCCCGACGTGCCCTGTTCCCAGAAAAACGCTCATAACTCCCTCACCGGAGGTCGGATCTGGACGATTTTTACGTCGTTGGAAAGCTTACTCGAGGAGCTTTCAAAACGGATGAGGACATTTCTGATTCTGAGGCCGTCTGGTGCCCCGAAAGGACACCGGAATCCTTCGATCCTCGTTTCTCGATCTCGGTGGTCGATCTTTCGAAATCGCGTGGTGCGGATAAAACGCGCGTAACTCCCTCGTTACATGTCGGATTGGGTCGATTTTTACTTCATTGGAAAGGCGAGTCAGTGCTCTTCGAAATCCTTCAGGAAGCGTCGCATTCCGAGGCCGTTTGGGCCTCCAAAAGTGGGGCGAGAGTAAATGGTACGGAATTTTCTTGACGTGCCCTGTTCCCAGAAAAACGCTCATAACTCCCTCACCGGAGGTCGGATCTGGACGATTTTTACGTCGTTGGAAAGCTTACTCGAGGAGCTTTCAAAACGGATGAGGACATTTCTGATTCTGAGGCCGTCTGGTGCCCCGAAAGGACATCGGAATCCTTCGATCCTCGTTTCTCGATCTCGGTGGTCGGTCTTTCGAAATCGCGTGGTGCGGATAAAACGCGCGTAACTCCCTCGTTACATGTCGGATTGGGTCAATTTTTACTTCATTGGAAAGGCAAGTCAGTGTTCTTCGAAATCCTTCTGAAAGCGTCGCATTCCGAGGCTGTTTGGGCCTCTAAAAGTGGGGCGAGAGTAAATGGTACGGAATTTTCCCGACGTGCCCTGTTCCCAGAAAAACGCTCATAACTCCCTCACCGGAGGTCGGATCTGGACGATTTTTACGTCGTTGGAAAGCTTACTCGAGGAGCTTTCAAAACGGATGAGGACATTTCTGATTCTGAGGCCGTCTGGTGCCCCGAAAGGACACCGGAATCCTTCGATCCTCGTTTCTCGATCTCGGTGGTCGGTCTTTCGAAATCGCGTGGTGCGGATAAAACGCGCGTAACTCCCTCGTTACATTTCGGATTGGGTCGATTTTTACTTCATTGGAAAGGCGAGTCAGTGTTCTTCGAAATCCTTCTGGAAGTGTCGCATTCCGAGGCCGTTTGGGCCTCCAAAAGTGGGGCGAGATTAAATGGTGCGGAATTTTCCCGACGTGCCCTGTTCCCAGAAAAACGCTCATAACTCCCTCACCGGAGGTCGGATCTGGACGATTTTTACGTCGTTGGAAAGCTTACTCGAGGAGCTTTCAAAACGGATCAGGACATTTCTGATTCTGAGGCTGTCTGGTGCCCCAAAAGGACACCAGAATCCTTTGATCCTCGTTTCTCGATCTCGGTGGTCGGTCTTTCGAAATCGCGTGGTGCGGATAAAACGCGCGTAACTCCCTCGTTACATGTCGGATTGGGTCGATTTTTACTTCATTGGAAAGGCAAGTCAGTGCTCTTCGAAATCCTTCAGGAAGCGTCGCATTCCGAGGCCGTTTGGGCCTCCAAAAGTGGGACGAGAGTAAATGGTGTGGAATTTTCCCGACGTGCCCTGTTCCCAGAAAAATGCTCATAACTCCCTCACCGGAGGTCGGATATGGACGATTTTTACGTCGTTGGAAAGCTTACTCGAGCAGCTTTCAAAACGGATCAGGACATTTTAGATTCTGAGGCCGTTTGGTGCCCCGAAAGGACACCGGAAGCCTTCGATCCTCGTTTCTCGATCTCGGTGGTCGGTCTTTCGAAATCGCGTGGTGCGGATAAAATGCGCGTAACTCCCTCGTTACATGTCGGATTGGGTCGATTTTTACTTCATTGGAAAGGCTGTCTGGTGCCCCAAAAGGACACCGGAATCCTTCGATCCTCGTTTCTCGATCTCGGTGGTCGGTCTTTCGAAATCGCGTGGTGCGGATAAAATGCGCGTAACTCCCTCGTTACATGTCGGATTGGGTCGATTTTTACTTCATTGGAAAGGCGAGTCAGTGTTCTTCGAATTCCTTCTGGAAGCGTCGCATTCCGAGGCTGTTTGGGCCTCTAAAAGTGGGGCGAGAGTAAATGGTACGGAATTTTCCCGACGTGCCCTGTTCCCAGAAAAACGCTCATAACTCCCTCACCGGAGGTCGGATCTGGACGATTTTTACGTCGTTGGAAAGCTTACTCGAGGAGCTTTCAAAACGGATGAGGACATTTCTGATTCTGAGGCCGTCTGGTGCCCCGAAAGGACACCGGAAGCCTTCGATCCTCGTTTCTCGATCTCGGTGGTCGGTCTTTCGAAATCGCGTGGTGCGGATAAAACGCGCGTAACTCCCTCGTTACATGTCGGATTGGGTCGATTTTTACTTCATTGGAAAGGCAAGTCAATGCTCTTCGAAATCCTTCAGGAAGCGTCGCATTCCGAGGCCGTTTGGGCCTCCAAAAGTGGGGCGAGAGTAAATGGTCTGGAATTTTCCCGACGTGCCCTGTTCCCAGAAAAACGCTCATAACTCCCTCACCGGAGGTCGGATCT
Organism: Magnolia kwangsiensis; assembly: GCA_037074715.1. Lineage (NCBI taxonomy): Eukaryota > Viridiplantae > Streptophyta > Magnoliopsida > Magnoliales > Magnoliaceae > Magnolia > Magnolia kwangsiensis. The sequence goes on from CM073583.1 coordinate 1,623,863, forward strand.
GGACGATTTTTACGTCGTTGGAAAGCTTACTCGAGGAGCTTTCAAAACGGATCAGGACATTTCTGATTCCGAGGCCGTCTGGTGCCCCGAAAGGACACTGGAAGCCATCGATCCTCGTTTCTCGATCTCGGTGGTCGGTCTTTCGAAATCACATGGTGCAGATAAAACGCGCGTAACTCCCTCGTTACATGTCGGATTGGGTCGATTTCTACTTCATTGGAAAGGCGAGTCAGTGCTCTTCGAAATCCTTCAGGAAGCGTCGCATTCCGAGGCCGTTTGGGCCTCCAAAAGTGGGACGAGAGTAAATGGTGTAGAATTTTCCCGACGTGCCCTGTTCCCAGAAAAATGCTCATAACTCCCTCACCGGAGGTCGGATCTGGACGATTTTTACGTCGTTGGAAAGCTTACTCGAGCAGCTTTCAAAACGGATCAGGACATTTTAGATTCTGAGGCCGTTTGGTGCCCCGAAAGGACACCGGAAGCCTTCGATCCTCGTTTCTCGATCTCGGTGGTCGGTCTTTCGAAATCCCGTGGTGCGGATAAAACGCGCGTAACTCCCTCGTTACATGTCGGATTGGGTCGATTTTTACTTCATTGGAAAGGCAAGTCAGTGTTCTTCGAAATCCTTCTGAAAGCGTCGCATTCCGAGGCTGTTTGGGCCTCTAAAAGTGGGGCGAGAGTAAATGGTACGGAATTTTCCCGACGTGCCCTGTTCCCAGAAAAATGCTCATAACTCCCTCACCGGAGGTCGGATCTGGACGATTTTTACGTCGTTGGAAAGCTTACTCGAGGAGCTTTCAAAACGGATGAGGACATTTCTGATTCTGAGGCCGTCTGGTGCCCCGAAAGGACACCGGAAACCTTCGATCCTCGTTTCTCGATCTCGGTGGTCGGTCTTTCGAAATCGCGTGGTGCGGATAAAACGCGCGTAACTCCCTCGTTACATGTCGGATTGGGTCAATTTTTACTTCATTGGAAAGACGAGTCAGTGCTCTTCGAAATCCTTCAGGAAGCGTCGCATTCCGAGGCCGTTTGGGCCTCCAAAAGTGGGGCGAGAGTAAATGGTACGGAATTTTCTTGACGTGCCCTGTTCCCAGAAAAACGCTCATAACTCCCTCACCGGAGGTCGGATCTGGACGATTTTTACGTCGTTGGAAAGCTTACTCGAGGAGCTTTCAAAACGGATCAGGAAATTTCAGATTCCGAGGCCGTATGGTGCCCCGAAAGGACACCGGAAGCCTTCGATCCTCGTTTCTCGATCTCGGTGGTCGGTCTTTCGAAATCGCGTGGTGCGGATAAAACGCGCGTAACTCCCTCGTTACATGTCGGATTGGGTCGATTTTTACTTCATTGGAAAGGCAAGTCAGTGTTCTTCGAAATCCTTCTGAAAGCGTCGCATTCCGAGGCTGTTTGGGCCTCTAAAAGTGGGGCGAGAGTAAATGGTACGGAATTTTCCCGACGTGCCCTGTTCCCAGAAAAACGCTCATAACTCCCTCACCGGAGGTCGGATCTGGACAATTTTTACGTCGTTGGAAAGCTTACTCGAGGAGCTTTCAAAACGGATCAGGACATTTCTGATTCTGAGGCCGTCTGGTGCCCCGAAAGGACACCGGAATCCTTCGATCCTCGTTTCTCGATCTCGGTGGTCGGTCTTTCGAAATCGCGTGGTGCGGATAAAACGCGCGTAACTCCCTCGTTACATGTCGGATTGGGTCGATTTTTACTTCATTGGAAAGGCAAGTCAGTGTTCTTCGAAATCCTTCTGAAAGCGTCGCATTCCGAGGCTGTTTGGGCCTCTAAAAGTGGGGCGAGAGTAAATGGTACGGAATTTTCCCGACGTGCCCTGTTCCCAGAAAAACGCTCATAACTCCCTCACCGGAGGTCGGATCTGGATGATTTTTACGTCGTTGGAAAGCTTACTCGAGGAGCTTTCAAAACGGATCAGGACATTTCTGATTCTGAGGCTTTCTGGTGCCCCAAAAGGACACCGGAATCCTTTGATCCTCGTTTCTCGATCTCGGTGGTCGGTCTTTCGAAATCGCGTGGTGCGGATAAAACGCGCGTAACTCCCTCGTTACATGTCGGATTGGGTCGATTTTTACTTCATTGGAAAGGCAAGTCAGTGTTCTTCGAAATCCTTCTGAAAGCGTCGCATTCTGAGGCCGTTTGTGCCTCCAAAAGTGGGGCGAGAGTAAATGGTCTGGAATTTTCCCGACGTGCCCGGTTCCCAGAAAAACGCTCATAACTCCCTCACCGGAGGTCGGATCTGGACGATTTTTACGTCGTTGGAAAGCTTACTCGAGGAGCTTTCAAAACGGATGAGGACATTTCTGATTCTGAGGCCGTCTGGTGCCCCGAAAGGACACCGGAAGCCTTCGATCCTCGTTTCTCGATCTCGGTGGTCGGTCTTTCGAAATCGCGTGGTGCGGATAAAACGCGCGTAACTCCCTCGTTACATGTCGGATTGGGTCGATTTTTACTTCATTGGAAAGGCAAGTCAGTGTTCTTCGAAATCCTTCTGGAAGCGTCGCATTCCGAGGCCGTTTGGGCCTCTAAAAGTGGGGCGAGAGTAAATGGTACGGAATTTTCCCGACGTGCCCTGTTCCCAGAAAAACGCTCATAACTCCCTCACCGGAGGTCGGATCTGGACGATTTTTACGTCGTTGGAAAGCTTACTCGAGGAGCTTTCAAAACGGATCAGGACATTTCTGATTCTGAGGCTGTCTGGTGCCCCGAAAGGACACCGGAAGCCTTCGATCCTCGTTTCTCGATCTCGGTGGTCGGTCTTTCGAAATCGCGTGGTGCGGATAAAACGCGCGTAACTCCCTCGTTACATGTCGGATTGGGTCGATTTTTACTTCATTGGAAAGGCGAGTCAGTGCTCTTCGAAATCCTTCAGGAAGCGTCGCATTCCGAGGCCGTTTGGGCCTCCAAAAGTGGGGCGAGAGTAAATGGTACGGAATTTTCTTGACGTGCCCTGTTCCCAGAAAAACGCTCATAACTCCCTCACCGGAGGTCGGATCTGGACGATTTTTACGTCGTTGGAAAGCTTACTCGAGGAGCTTTCAAAACGGATCAGGAAATTTCAGATTCTGAGGCCGTCTGGTGCCCCGAAAGGACACCGGAAGCCTTCGATCCTCGTTTCTCGATCTCGGTGGTCGGTCTTTCGAAATCGCGTGGTGCGGATAAAACGCGCGTAACTCCCTCGTTACATGTCGGATTGGGTCGATTTTTACTTCATTGGAAAGGCAAGTCAGTGTTCTTCGAAATCCTTCTGAAAGCGTCGCATTCCGAGGCTGTTTGGGCCTCTAAAAGTGGGGCGAGAGTAAATGGTACGGAATTTTCCCGACGTGCCCTGTTCCCAGAAAAACGCTCATAACTCCCTCACCGGAGGTCGGATCTGGACGATTTTTACGTCGTTGGAAAGCTTACTCGAGGAGCTTTCAAAACGGATGAGGACATTTCTGATTCTGAGGCCGTCTGGTGCCCCGAAAGGACACCGGAATCCTTCGATCCTCGTTTCTCGATCTCGGTGGTCGATCTTTCGAAATCGCGTGGTGCGGATAAAACGCGCGTAACTCCCTCGTTACATGTCGGATTGGGTCGATTTTTACTTCATTGGAAAGGCGAGTCAGTGCTCTTCGAAATCCTTCAGGAAGCATCGCATTCCGAGGCCGTTTGGGCCTCCAAAAGTGGGGCGAGAGTAAATGGTATGGAATTTTCTTGACGTGCCCTGTTCCCAGAAAAACGCTCATAACTCCCTCACCGGAGGTCGGATCTGGACGATTTTTACGTCGTTGGAAAGCTTACTCGAGGAGCTTTCAAAACGGATGAGGACATTTCTGATTCTGAGGCCGTCTGGTGCCCCGAAAGGACATCGGAATCCTTCGATCCTCGTTTCTCGATCTCGGTGGTCGGTCTTTCGAAATCGCGTGGTGCGGATAAAACGCGCGTAACTCCCTCGTTACATGTCGGATTGGGTCAATTTTTACTTCATTGGAAAGGCAAGTCAGTGTTCTTCGAAATCCTTCTGAAAGCGTCGCATTCCGAGGCTGTTTGGGCCTCTAAAAGTGGGGCGAGAGTAAATGGTACGGAATTTTCCCGACGTGCCCTGTTCCCAGAAAAACGCTCATAACTCCCTCACCGGAGGTCGGATCTGGACGATTTTTACGTCGTTGGAAAGCTTACTCGAGGAGCTTTCAAAACGGATGAGGACATTTCTGATTCTGAGGCCGTCTGGTGCCCCGAAAGGACACCGGAATCCTTCGATCCTCGTTTCTCGATCTCGGTGGTCGGTCTTTCGAAATCGCGTGGTGCGGATAAAACGCGCGTAACTCCCTCGTTACATTTCGGATTGGGTCGATTTTTACTTCATTGGAAAGGCGAGTCAGTGTTCTTCGAAATCCTTCTGGAAGTGTCGCATTCCGAGGCCGTTTGGGCCTCCAAAAGTGGGGCGAGATTAAATGGTGCGGAATTTTCCCGACGTGCCCTGTTCCCAGAAAAACGCTCATAACTCCCTCACCGGAGGTCGGATCTGGACGATTTTTACGTCGTTGGAAAGCTTACTCGAGGAGCTTTCAAAACGGATCAGGACATTTCTGATTCTGAGGCTGTCTGGTGCCCCAAAAGGACACCAGAATCCTTTGATCCTCGTTTCTCGATCTCGGTGGTCGGTCTTTCGAAATCGCGTGGTGCGGATAAAACGCGCGTAACTCCCTCGTTACATGTCGGATTGGGTCGATTTTTACTTCATTGGAAAGGCAAGTCAGTGCTCTTCGAAATCCTTCAGGAAGCGTCGCATTCCGAGGCCGTTTGGGCCTCCAAAAGTGGGACGAGAGTAAATGGTGTGGAATTTTCCCGACGTGCCCTGTTCCCAGAAAAATGCTCATAACTCCCTCACCGGAGGTCGGATATGGACGATTTTTACGTCGTTGGAAAGCTTACTCGAGCAGCTTTCAAAACGGATCAGGACATTTTAGATTCTGAGGCCGTTTGGTGCCCCGAAAGGACACCGGAAGCCTTCGATCCTCGTTTCTCGATCTCGGTGGTCGGTCTTTCGAAATCGCGTGGTGCGGATAAAATGCGCGTAACTCCCTCGTTACATGTCGGATTGGGTCGATTTTTACTTCATTGGAAAGGCTGTCTGGTGCCCCAAAAGGACACCGGAATCCTTCGATCCTCGTTTCTCGATCTCGGTGGTCGGTCTTTCGAAATCGCGTGGTGCGGATAAAATGCGCGTAACTCCCTCGTTACATGTCGGATTGGGTCGATTTTTACTTCATTGGAAAGGCGAGTCAGTGTTCTTCGAATTCCTTCTGGAAGCGTCGCATTCCGAGGCTGTTTGGGCCTCTAAAAGTGGGGCGAGAGTAAATGGTACGGAATTTTCCCGACGTGCCCTGTTCCCAGAAAAACGCTCATAACTCCCTCACCGGAGGTCGGATCTGGACGATTTTTACGTCGTTGGAAAGCTTACTCGAGGAGCTTTCAAAACGGATGAGGACATTTCTGATTCTGAGGCCGTCTGGTGCCCCGAAAGGACACCGGAAGCCTTCGATCCTCGTTTCTCGATCTCGGTGGTCGGTCTTTCGAAATCGCGTGGTGCGGATAAAACGCGCGTAACTCCCTCGTTACATGTCGGATTGGGTCGATTTTTACTTCATTGGAAAGGCAAGTCAATGCTCTTCGAAATCCTTCAGGAAGCGTCGCATTCCGAGGCCGTTTGGGCCTCCAAAAGTGGGGCGAGAGTAAATGGTCTGGAATTTTCCCGACGTGCCCTGTTCCCAGAAAAACGCTCATAACTCCCTCACCGGAGGTCGGATCTGGACGATTTTTACGTCGTTGGAAAGCTTACTCGAGGAGCTTTCAAAACGGATCAGGACATTTCTGATTCCGAGGCCGTCTGGTGCCCCGAAAGGACACTGGAAGCCATCGATCCTCGTTTCTCGATCTCGGTGGTCGGTCTTTCGAAATCACATGGTGCAGATAAAACGCGCGTAACTCCCTCGTTACATGTCGGATTGGGTCGATTTCTACTTCATTGGAAAGGCGAGTCAGTGCTCTTCGAAATCCTTCAGGAAGCGTCGCATTCCGAGGCCGTTTGGGCCTCCAAAAGTGGGACGAGAGTAAATGGTGTGGAATTTTCCCGACGTGCCCTGTTCCCAGAAAAATGCTCATAACTCCCTCACCGGAGGTCGGATCTGGACGATTTTTACGTCGTTGGAAAGCTTACTCGAGCAGCTTTCAAAACGGATCAGGACATTTTAGATTCTGAGGCCGTTTGGTGCCCCGAAAGGACACCGGAAGCCTTCGATCCTCGTTTCTCGATCTCGGTGGTCGGTCTTTCGAAATCCCGTGGTGCGGATAAAACGCGCGTAACTCCCTCGTTACATGTCGGATTGGGTCGATTTTTACTTCATTGGAAAGGCAAGTCAGTGTTCTTCGAAATCCTTCTGAAAGCGTCGCATTCCGAGGCTGTTTGGGCCTCTAAAAGTGGGGCGAGAGTAAATGGTACGGAATTTTCCCGACGTGCCCTGTTCCCAGAAAAATGCTCATAACTCCCTCACCGGAGGTCGGATCTGGACGATTTTTACGTCGTTGGAAAGCTTACTCGAGGAGCTTTCAAAACGGATGAGGACATTTCTGATTCTGAGGCCGTCTGGTGCCCCGAAAGGACACCGGAAACCTTCGATCCTCGTTTCTCGATCTCGGTGGTCGGTCTTTCGAAATCGCGTGGTGCGGATAAAACGCGCGTAACTCCCTCGTTACATGTCGGATTGGGTCGATTTTTACTTCATTGGAAAGACGAGTCAGTGCTCTTCGAAATCCTTCAGGAAGCGTCGCATTCCGAGGCCGTTTGGGCCTCCAAAAGTGGGGCGAGAGTAAATGGTACGGAATTTTCTTGACGTGCCCTGTTCCCAGAAAAACGCTCATAACTCCCTCACCGGAGGTCGGATCTGGACGATTTTTACGTCGTTGGAAAGCTTACTCGAGGAGCTTTCAAAACGGATCAGGAAATTTCAGATTCCGAGGCCGTATGGTGCCCCGAAAGGACACCGGAAGCCTTCGATCCTCGTTTCTCGATCTCGGTGGTCGGTCTTTCGAAATCGCGTGGTGCGGATAAAACGCGCGTAACTCCCTCGTTACATGTCGGATTGGGTCGATTTTTACTTCATTGGAAAGGCAAGTCAGTGTTCTTCGAAATCCTTCTGAAAGCGTCGCATTCCGAGGCTGTTTGGGCCTCTAAAAGTGGGGCGAGAGTAAATGGTACGGAATTTTCCCGACGTGCCCTGTTCCCAGAAAAACGCTCATAACTCCCTCACCGGAGGTCGGATCTGGACGATTTTTACGTCGTTGGAAAGCTTACTCGAGGAGCTTTCAAAACGGATGAGGACATTTCTGATTCTGAGGCCGTCTGGTGCCCCGAAAGGACACCGGAATCCTTCGATCCTCGTTTCTCGATCTCGGTGGTCGGTCTTTCGAAATCGCGTGGTGCGGATAAAACGCGCGTAACTCCCTCGTTACATGTCGGATTGGGTCGATTTTTACTTCATTGGAAAGGCAAGTCAGTGTTCTTCGAAATCCTTCTGAAAGCGTCGCATTCCGAGGCTGTTTGGGCCTCTAAAAGTGGGGCGAGAGTAAATGGTACGGAATTTTCCCGACGTGCCCTGTTCCCAGAAAAACGCTCATAACTCCCTCACCGGAGGTCGGATCTGGATGATTTTTACGTCGTTGGAAAGCTTACTCGAGGAGCTTTCAAAACGGATCAGGACATTTCTGATTCTGAGGCTGTCTGGTGCCCCAAAAGGACACCGGAATCCTTTGATCCTCGTTTCTCGATCTCGGTGGTCGGTCTTTCGAAATCGCGTGGTGCGGATAAAACGCGCGTAACTCCCTCGTTACATGTCGGATTGGGTCGATTTTTACTTCATTGGAAAGGCAAGTCAGTGTTCTTCGAAATCCTTCTGAAAGCGTCGCATTCTGAGGCCGTTTGTGCCTCCAAAAGTGGGGCGAGAGTAAATGGTGTGGAATTTTCCCGACGTGCCCGGTTCCCAGAAAAACGCTCATAACTCCCTCACCGGAGGTCGGATCTGGACGATTTTTACGTCGTTGGAAAGCTTACTCGAGGAGCTTTCAAAACGGATGAGGACATTTTAGATTCTGAGGCCGTTTGGTGCCCCGAAAGGACACCGGAAGCCTTCGATCCTCGTTTCTCGATCTCGGTGGTCGGTCTTTCGAAATCGCGTGGTGCGGATAAAATGCGCGTAACTCCCTCGTTACATGTCGGATTGGGTCGATTTTTACTTCATTGGAAAGGCTGTCTGGTGCCCCAAAAGGACACCGGAATCCTTCGATCCTCGTTTCTCGATCTCGGTGGTCGGTCTTTCGAAATCGCGTGGTGCGGATAAAATGCGCGTAACTCCCTCGTTACATGTCGGATTGGGTCGATTTTTACTTCATTGGAAAGGCGAGTCAGTGTTCTTCGAATTCCTTCTGGAAGCGTCGCATTCCGAGGCTGTTTGGGCCTCTAAAAGTGGGGCGAGAGTAAATGGTACGGAATTTTCCCGACGTGCCCTGTTCCCAGAAAAACGCTCATAACTCCCTCACCGGAGGTCGGATCTGGACGATTTTTACGTCGTTGGAAAGCTTACTCGAGGAGCTTTCAAAACGGATGAGGACATTTCTGATTCTGAGGCCGTCTGGTGCCCCGAAAGGACACCGGAAGCCTTCGATCCTCGTTTCTCGATCTCGGTGGTCGGTCTTTCGAAATCGCGTGGTGCGGATAAAACGCGCGTAACTCCCTCGTTACATGTCGGATTGGGTCGATTTTTACTTCATTGGAAAGGCAAGTCAATGCTCTTCGAAATCCTTCAGGAAGCGTCGCATTCCGAGGCCGTTTGGGCCTCCAAAAGTGGGGCGAGAGTAAATGGTCTGGAATTTTCCCGACGTGCCCTGTTCCCAGAAAAACGCTCATAACTCCCTCACCGGAGGTCGGATCTGGACGATTTTTACGTCGTTGGAAAGCTTACTCGAGGAGCTTTCAAAACGGATCAGGACATTTCTGATTCCGAGGCCGTCTGGTGCCCCGAAAGGACACTGGAAGCCATCGATCCTCGTTTCTCGATCTCGGTGGTCGGTCTTTCGAAATCACATGGTGCAGATAAAACGCGCGTAACTCCCTCGTTACATGTCGGATTGGGTCGATTTCTACTTCATTGGAAAGGCGAGTCAGTGCTCTTCGAAATCCTTCAGGAAGCGTCGCATTCCGAGGCCGTTTGGGCCTCCAAAAGTGGGACGAGAGTAAATGGTGTGGAATTTTCCCGACGTGCCCTGTTCCCAGAAAAATGCTCATAACTCCCTCACCGGAGGTCGGATCTGGACGATTTTTACGTCGTTGGAAAGCTTACTCGAGCAGCTTTCAAAACGGATCAGGACATTTTAGATTCTGAGGCCGTTTGGTGCCCCGAAAGGACACCGGAAGCCTTCGATCCTCGTTTCTCGATCTCGGTGGTCGGTCTTTCGAAATCCCGTGGTGCGGATAAAACGCGCGTAACTCCCTCGTTACATGTCGGATTGGGTCGATTTTTACTTCATTGGAAAGGCAAGTCAGTGTTCTTCGAAATCCTTCTGAAAGCGTCGCATTCCGAGGCTGTTTGGGCCTCTAAAAGTGGGGCGAGAGTAAATGGTATGGAATTTTCCCGACGTGCCCTGTTCCCAGAAAAATGCTCATAACTCCCTCACCGGAGGTCGGATCTGGACGATTTTTACGTCGTTGGAAAGCTTACTCGAGGAGCTTTCAAAACGGATGAGGACATTTCTGATTCTGAGGCCGTCTGGTGCCCCGAAAGGACACCGGAAACCTTCGATCCTCGTTTCTCGATCTCGGTGGTCGGTCTTTCGAAATCGCGTGGTGCGGATAAAACGCGCGTAACTCCCTCGTTACATGTCGGATTGGGTCAATTTTTACTTCATTGGAAAGACGAGTCAGTGCTCTTCGAAATCCTTCAGGAAGCGTCGCATTCCGAGGCCGTTTGGGCCTCCAAAAGTGGGGCGAGAGTAAATGGTACGGAATTTTCTTGACGTGCCCTGTTCCCAGAAAAACGCTCATAACTCCCTCACCGGAGGTCGGATCTGGACGATTTTTACGTCGTTGGAAAGCTTACTCGAGGAGCTTTCAAAACGGATCAGGAAATTTCAGATTCCGAGGCCGTATGGTGCCCCGAAAGGACACCGGAAGCCTTCGATCCTCGTTTCTCGATCTCGGTGGTCGGTCTTTCGAAATCGCGTGGTGCGGATAAAACGCGCGTAACTCCCTCGTTACATGTCGGATTGGGTCGATTTTTACTTCATTGGAAAGGCAAGTCAGTGTTCTTCGAAATCCTTCTGAAAGCGTCGCATTCCGAGGCTGTTTGGGCCTCTAAAAGTGGGGCGAGAGTAAATGGTACGAAATTTTCCCGACGTGCCCTGTTCCCAGAAAAACGCTCATAACTCCCTCACCGGAGGTCGGATCTGGACAATTTTTACGTCGTTGGAAAGCTTACTCGAGGAGCTTTCAAAACGGATGAGGACATTTCTGATTCTGAGGCCGTCTGGTGCCCCGAAAGGACACCGGAATCCTTCGATCCTCGTTTCTCGATCTCGGTGGTCGGTCTTTCGAAATCGCGTGGTGCGGATAAAACGCGCGTAACTCCCTCGTTACATGTCGGATTGGGTCGATTTTTACTTCATTGGAAAGGCAAGTCAGTGTTCTTCGAAATCCTTCTGAAAGCGTCGCATTCCGAGGCTGTTTGGGCCTCTAAAAGTGGGGCGAGAGTAAATGGTACGGAATTTTCCCGACGTGCCCTGTTCCCAGAAAAACGCTCATAACTCCCTCACCGGAGGTCGGATCTGGATGATTTTTACGTCGTTGGAAAGCTTACTCGAGGAGCTTTCAAAACGGATCAGGACATTTCTGATTCTGAGGCTGTCTGGTGCCCCAAAAGGACACCGGAATCCTTTGATCCTCGTTTCTCGATCTCGGTGGTCGGTCTTTCGAAATCGCGTGGTGCGGATAAAACGCGCGTAACTCCCTCGTTACATGTCGGATTGGGTCGATTTTTACTTCATTGGAAAGGCAAGTCAGTGTTCTTCGAAATCCTTCTGAAAGCGTCGCATTCTGAGGCCGTTTGTGCCTCCAAAAGTGGGGCGAGAGTAAATGGTCTGGAATTTTCCCGACGTGCCCGGTTCCCAGAAAAACGCTCATAACTCCCTCACCGGAGGTCGGATCTGGACGATTTTTACGTCGTTGGAAAGCTTACTCGAGTAGCTTTCAAAACGGATGAGGACATTTCTGATTCTGAGGCCGTCTGGTGCCCCGAAAGGACACCGGAAGCCTTCGATCCTCGTTTCTCGATCTCGGTGGTCGGTCTTTCGAAATCGCGTGGTGCGGATAAAACGCGCGTAACTCCCTCGTTACATGTCGGATTGGGTCGATTTTTACTTCATTGGAAAGGCAAGTCAGTGTTCTTCGAAATCCTTCTGGAAGCGTCGCATTCCGAGGCCGTTTGGGCCTCTAAAAGTGGGGCGAGAGTAAATGGTACGGAATTTTCCCGACGTGCCCTGTTCCCAGAAAAACGCTCATAACTCCCTCACCGGAGGTCGGATCTGGACGATTTTTACGTCGTTGGAAAGCTTACTCGAGGAGCTTTCAAAACGGATCAGGACATTTCTGATTCTGAGGCTGTCTGGTGCCCCGAAAGGACACCGGAAGCCTTCGATCCTCGTTTCTCGATCTCGGTGGTCGGTCTTTCGAAATCGCGTGGTGCGGATAAAATGCGCGTAACTCCCTCGTTACATGTCGGATTGGGTCGATTTTTACTTCATTGGAAAGGCGAGTCAGTGCTCTTCGAAATCCTTCAGGAAGCGTCGCATTCCGAGGCCGTTTGGGCCTCCAAAAGTGGGGCGAGAGTAAATGGTACGGAATTTTCTTGACGTGCCCTGTTCCCAGAAAAACGCTCATAACTCCCTCACCGGAGGTCGGATCTGGACGATTTTTACGTCGTTGGAAAGCTTACTCGAGGAGCTTTCAAAACGGATCAGGAAATTTCAGATTCTGAGGCCGTCTGGTGCCCCGAAAGGACACCGGAAGCCTTCGATCCTCGTTTCTCGATCTCGGTGGTCGGTCTTTCGAAATCGCGTGGTGCGGATAAAACGCGCGTAACTCCCTCGTTACATGTCGGATTGGGTCGATTTTTACTTCATTGGAAAGGCAAGTCAGTGTTCTTCGAAATCCTTCTGAAAGCGTCGCATTCCGAGGCTGTTTGGGCCTCTAAAAGTGGGGCGAGAGTAAATGGTACGGAATTTTCCCGACGTGCCCTGTTCCCAGAAAAACGCTCATAACTCCCTCACCGGAGGTCGGATCTGGACGATTTTTACGTCGTTGGAAAGCTTACTCGAGGAGCTTTCAAAACGGATGAGGACATTTCTGATTCTGAGGCCGTCTGGTGCCCCGAAAGGACACCGGAATCCTTCGATCCTCGTTTCTTGATCTCGGTGGTCGATCTTTCGAAATCGCGTGGTGCGGATAAAACGCGCGTAACTCCCTCGTTACATGTCGGATTGGGTCGATTTTTACTTCATTGGAAAGGCGAGTCAGTGCTCTTCGAAATCCTTCAGGAAGCATCGCATTCCGAGGCCGTTTGGGCCTCCAAAAGTGGGGCGAGAGTAAATGGTATGGAATTTTCTTGACGTGCCCTGTTCCCAGAAAAACGCTCATAACTCCCTCACCGGAGGTCGGATCTGGACGATTTTTACGTCGTTGGAAAGCTTACTCGAGGAGCTTTCAAAACGGATGAGGACATTTCTGATTCTGAGGCCGTCTGGTGCCCCGAAAGGACATCGGAATCCTTCGATCCTCGTTTCTCGATCTCGGTGGTCGGTCTTTCGAAATCGCGTGGTGCGGATAAAACGCGCGTAACTCCCTCGTTACATGTCGGATTGGGTCAATTTTTACTTCATTGGAAAGGCAAGTCAGTGTTCTTCGAAATCCTTCTGAAAGCGTCGCATTCCGAGGCTGTTTGGGCCTCTAAAAGTGGGGCGAGAGTAAATGGTACGGAATTTTCCCGACGTGCCCTGTTCCCAGAAAAACGCTCATAACTCCCTCACCGGAGGTCGGATCTGGACGATTTTTACGTCGTTGGAAAGCTTACTCGAGGAGCTTTCAAAACGGATGAGGACATTTCTGATTCTGAGGCCGTCTGGTGCCCCGAAAGGACACCGGAATCCTTCGATCCTCGTTTCTCGATCTCGGTGGTCGGTCTTTCGAAATCGCGTGGTGCGGATAAAACGCGCGTAACTCCCTCGTTACATTTCGGATTGGGTCGATTTTTACTTCATTGGAAAGGCGAGTCAGTGTTCTTCGAAATCCTTCTGGAAGTGTCGCATTCCGAGGCCGTTTGGGCCTCCAAAAGTGGGGCGAGATTAAATGGTGCGGAATTTTCCCGACGTGCCCTGTTCCCAGAAAAACGCTCATAACTCCCTCACCGGAGGTCGGATCTGGACGATTTTTACGTCGTTGGAAAGCTTACTCGAGGAGCTTTCAAAACGGATGAGGACATTTCTGATTCTGAGGCTGTCTGGTGCCCCAAAAGGACACCAGAATCCTTTGATCCTCGTTTCTCGATCTCGGTGGTCGGTCTTTCGAAATCGCGTGGTGCGGATAAAACGCGCGTAACTCCCTCGTTACATGTCGGATTGGGTCGATTTTTACTTCATTGGAAAGGCAAGTCAGTGCTCTTCGAAATCCTTCAGGAAGCGTCGCATTCCGAGGCCGTTTGGGCCTCCAAAAGTGGGACGAGAGTAAATGGTGTGGAATTTTCCCGACGTGCCCTGTTCCCAGAAAAATGCTCATAACTCCCTCACCGGAGGTCGGATATGGACGATTTTTACGTCGTTGGAAAGCTTACTCGAGCAGCTTTCAAAACGGATCAGGACATTTTAGATTCTGAGGCCGTTTGGTGCCCCGAAAGGACACCGGAAGCCTTCGATCCTCGTTTCTCGATCTCGGTGGTCGGTCTTTCGAAATCGCGTGGTGCGGATAAAATGCGCGTAACTCCCTCGTTACATGTCGGATTGGGTCGATTTTTACTTCATTGGAAAGGCTGTCTGGTGCCCCAAAAGGACACCGGAATCCTTCGATCCTCGTTTCTCGATCTCGGTGGTCGGTCTTTCGAAATCGCGTGGTGCGGATAAAATGCGCGTAACTCCCTCGTTACATGTCGGATTGGGTCGATTTTTACTTCATTGGAAAGGCGAGTCAGTGTTCTTCGAATTCCTTCTGGAAGCGTCGCATTCCGAGGCTGTTTGGGCCTCTAAAAGTGGGGCGAGAGTAAATGGTACGGAATTTTCCCGACGTGCCCTGTTCCCAGAAAAACGCTCATAACTCCCTCACCGGAGGTCGGATCTGGACGATTTTTACGTCGTTGGAAAGCTTACTCGAGGAGCTTTCAAAACGGATGAGGACATTTCTGATTCTGAGGCCGTCTGGTGCCCCGAAAGGACACCGGAAGCCTTCGATCCTCGTTTCTCGATCTCGGTGGTCGGTCTTTCGAAATCGCGTGGTGCGGATAAAACGCGCGTAACTCCCTCGTTACATGTCGGATTGGGTCGATTTTTACTTCATTGGAAAGGCAAGTCAATGCTCTTCGAAATCCTTCAGGAAGCGTCGCATTCCGAGGCCGTTTGGGCCTCCAAAAGTGGGGCGAGAGTAAATGGTCTGGAATTTTCCCGACGTGCCCTGTTCCCAGAAAAACGCTCATAACTCCCTCACCGGAGGTCGGATCTGGACGATTTTTACGTCGTTGGAAAGCTTACTCGAGGAGCTTTCAAAACGGATCAGGACATTTCTGATTCCGAGGCCGTCTGGTGCCCCGAAAGGACACTGGAAGCCATCGATCCTCGTTTCTCGATCTCGGTGGTCGGTCTTTCGAAATCACATGGTGCAGATAAAACGCGCGTAACTCCCTCGTTACATGTCGGATTGGGTCGATTTCTACTTCATTGGAAAGGCGAGTCAGTGCTCTTCGAAATCCTTCAGGAAGCGTCGCATTCCGAGGCCGTTTGGGCCTCCAAAAGTGGGACGAGAGTAAATGGTGTGGAATTTTCCCGACGTGCCCTGTTCCCAGAAAAATGCTCATAACTCCCTCACCGGAGGTCGGATCTGGACGATTTTTACGTCGTTGGAAAGCTTACTCGAGCAGCTTTCAAAACGGATCAGGACATTTTAGATTCTGAGGCCGTTTGGTGCCCCGAAAGGACACCGGAAGCCTTCGATCCTCGTTTCTCGATCTCGGTGGTCGGTCTTTCGAAATCCCGTGGTGCGGATAAAACGCGCGTAACTCCCTCGTTACATGTCGGATTGGGTCGATTTTTACTTCATTGGAAAGGCAAGTCAGTGTTCTTCGAAATCCTTCTGAAAGCGTCGCATTCCGAGGCTGTTTGGGCCTCTAAAAGTGGGGCGAGAGTAAATGGTACGGAATTTTCCCGACGTGCCCTGTTCCCAGAAAAATGCTCATAACTCCCTCACCGGAGGTCGGATCTGGACGATTTTTACGTCGTTGGAAAGCTTACTCGAGGAGCTTTCAAAACGGATGAGGACATTTCTGATTCTGAGGCCGTCTGGTGCCCCGAAAGGACACCGGAAACCTTCGATCCTCGTTTCTCGATCTCGGTGGTCGGTCTTTCGAAATCGCGTGGTGCGGATAAAACGCGCGTAACTCCCTCGTTACATGTCGGATTGGGTCGATTTTTACTTCATTGGAAAGACGAGTCAGTGCTCTTCGAAATCCTTCAGGAAGCGTCGCATTCCGAGGCCGTTTGGGCCTCCAAAAGTGGGGCGAGAGTAAATGGTACGGAATTTTCTTGACGTGCCCTGTTCCCAGAAAAACGCTCATAACTCCCTCACCGGAGGTCGGATCTGGACGATTTTTACGTCGTTGGAAAGCTTACTCGAGGAGCTTTCAAAACGGATCAGGAAATTTCAGATTCCGAGGCCGTATGGTGCCCCGAAAGGACACCGGAAGCCTTCGATCCTCGTTTCTCGATCTCGGTGGTCGGTCTTTCGAAATCGCGTGGTGCGGATAAAACGCGCGTAACTCCCTCGTTACATGTCGGATTGGGTCGATTTTTACTTCATTGGAAAGGCAAGTCAGTGTTCTTCGAAATCCTTCTGAAAGCGTCGCATTCCGAGGCTGTTTGGGCCTCTAAAAGTGGGGCGAGAGTAAATGGTACGGAATTTTCCCGACGTGCCCTGTTCCCAGAAAAACGCTCATAACTCCCTCACCGGAGGTCGGATCTGGACGATTTTTACGTCGTTGGAAAGCTTACTCGAGGAGCTTTCAAAACGGATGAGGACATTTCTGATTCTGAGGCCGTCTGGTGCCCCGAAAGGACACCGGAATCCTTCGATCCTCGTTTCTCGATCTCGGTGGTCGGTCTTTCGAAATCGCGTGGTGCGGATAAAACGCGCGTAACTCCCTCGTTACATGTCGGATTGGGTCGATTTTTACTTCATTGGAAAGGCAAGTCAGTGTTCTTCGAAATCCTTCTGAAAGCGTCGCATTCCGAGGCTGTTTGGGCCTCTAAAAGTGGGGCGAGAGTAAATGGTACGGAATTTTCCCGACGTGCCCTGTTCCCAGAAAAACGCTCATAACTCCCTCACCGGAGGTCGGATCTGGATGATTTTTACGTCGTTGGAAAGCTTACTCGAGGAGCTTTCAAAACGGATCAGGACATTTCTGATTCTGAGGCTGTCTGGTGCCCCAAAAGGACACCGGAATCCTTTGATCCTCGTTTCTCGATCTCGGTGGTCGGTCTTTCGAAATCGCGTGGTGCGGATAAAACGCGCGTAACTCCCTCGTTACATGTCGGATTGGGTCGATTTTTACTTCATTGGAAAGGCAAGTCAGTGTTCTTCGAAATCCTTCTGAAAGCGTCGCATTCTGAGGCCGTTTGTGCCTCCAAAAGTGGGGCGAGAGTAAATGGTCTGGAATTTTCCCGACGTGCCCGGTTCCCAGAAAAACGCTCATAACTCCCTCACCGGAGGTCGGATCTGGACGATTTTTACGTCGTTGGAAAGCTTACTCGAGGAGCTTTCAAAACGGATGAGGACATTTCTGATTCTGAGGCCGTCTGGTGCCCCGAAAGGACACCGGAAGCCTTCGATCCTCGTTTCTCGATCTCGGTGGTCGGTCTTTCGAAATCGCGTGGTGCGGATAAAACGCGCGTAACTCCCTCGTTACATGTCGGATTGGGTCGATTTTTACTTCATTGGAAAGGCAAGTCAGTGTTCTTCGAAATCCTTCTGGAAGCGTCGCATTCCGAGGCCGTTTGGGCCTCTAAAAGTGGGGCGAGAGTAAATGGTACGGAATTTTCCCGACGTGCCCTGTTCCCAGAAAAACGCTCATAACTCCCTCACCGGAGGTCGGATCTGGACGATTTTTACGTCGTTGGAAAGCTTACTCGAGGAGCTTTCAAAACGGATCAGGACATTTCTGATTCTGAGGCTGTCTGGTGCCCCGAAAGGACACCGGAAGCCTTCGATCCTCGTTTCTCGATCTCGGTGGTCGGTCTTTCGAAATCGCGTGGTGCGGATAAAACGCGCGTAACTCCCTCGTTACATGTCGGATTGGGTCGATTTTTACTTCATTGGAAAGGCGAGTCAGTGCTCTTCGAAATCCTTCAGGAAGCGTCGCATTCCGAGGCCGTTTGGGCCTCCAAAAGTGGGGCGAGAGTAAATGGTACGGAATTTTCTTGACGTGCCC
The DNA here is from genome assembly GCA_037074715.1 of Magnolia kwangsiensis. Lineage (NCBI taxonomy): Eukaryota > Viridiplantae > Streptophyta > Magnoliopsida > Magnoliales > Magnoliaceae > Magnolia > Magnolia kwangsiensis. The sequence goes on from CM073583.1 coordinate 1,641,658, forward strand.
TGTTCCCAGAAAAACGCTCATAACTCCCTCACCGGAGGTCGGATCTGGACGATTTTTACGTCGTTGGAAAGCTTACTCGAGGAGCTTTCAAAACGGATCAGGAAATTTCAGATTCCGAGGCCGTCTGGTGCCCCGAAAGGACACCGGAAGCCTTCGATCCTCGTTTCTCGATCTCGGTGGTCGGTCTTTCGAAATCGCGTGGTGCGGATAAAACGCGCGTAACTCCCTCGTTACATGTCGGATTGGGTCGATTTTTACTTCATTGGAAAGGCAAGTCAGTGTTCTTCGAAATCCTTCTGAAAGCGTCGCATTCCGAGGCTGTTTGGGCCTCTAAAAGTGGGGCGAGAGTAAATGGTACGGAATTTTCCCGACGTGCCCTGTTCCCAGAAAAACGCTCATAACTCCCTCACCGGAGGTCGGATCTGGACGATTTTTACGTCGTTGGAAAGCTTACTCGAGGAGCTTTCAAAACGGATGAGGACATTTCTGATTCTGAGGCCGTCTGGTGCCCCGAAAGGACACCGGAATCCTTCGATCCTCGTTTCTCGATCTCGGTGGTCGATCTTTCGAAATCGCGTGGTGCGGATAAAACGCGCGTAACTCCCTCGTTACATGTCGGATTGGGTCGATTTTTACTTCATTGGAAAGGCGAGTCAGTGCTCTTCGAAATCCTTCAGGAAGCGTCGCATTCCGAGGCCGTTTGGGCCTCCAAAAGTGGGGCGAGAGTAAATGGTACGGAATTTTCTTGACGTGCCCTGTTCCCAGAAAAACGCTCATAACTCCCTCACCGGAGGTCGGATCTGGACGATTTTTACGTCGTTGGAAAGCTTACTCGAGGAGCTTTCAAAACGGATGAGGACATTTCTGATTCTGAGGCCGTCTGGTGCCCCGAAAGGACATCGGAATCCTTCGATCCTCGTTTCTCGATCTCGGTGGTCGGTCTTTCGAAATCGCGTGGTGCGGATAAAACGCGCGTAACTCCCTCGTTACATGTCGGATTGGGTCAATTTTTACTTCATTGGAAAGGCAAGTCAGTGTTCTTCGAAATCCTTCTGAAAGCGTCGCATTCCGAGGCTGTTTGGGCCTCTAAAAGTGGGGCGAGAGTAAATGGTACGGAATTTTCCCGACGTGCCCTGTTCCCAGAAAAACGCTCATAACTCCCTCACCGGAGGTCGGATCTGGACGATTTTTACGTCGTTGGAAAGCTTACTCGAGGAGCTTTCAAAACGGATCAGGAAATTTCAGATTCTGAGGCCGTCTGGTGCCCCGAAAGGACACCGGAAGCCTTCGATCCTCGTTTCTCGATCTCGGTGGTCGGTCTTTCGAAATCGCGTGGTGCGGATAAAACGCGCGTAACTCCCTCGTTACATGTCGGATTGGGTCGATTTTTACTTCATTGGAAAGGCAAGTCAGTGTTCTTCGAAATCCTTCTGAAAGCGTCGCATTCCGAGGCTGTTTGGGCCTCTAAAAGTGGGGCGAGAGTAAATGGTACGGAATTTTCCCGACGTGCCCTGTTCCCAGAAAAACGCTCATAACTCCCTCACCGGAGGTCGGATCTGGACGATTTTTACGTCGTTGGAAAGCTTACTCGAGGAGCTTTCAAAACGGATCAGGACATTTCTGATTCTGAGGCTGTCTGGTGCCCCGAAAGGACACCGGAATCCTTTGATCCTCGTTTCTCGATCTCGGTGGTCGGTCTTTCGAAATCGCGTGGTGCGGATAAAACGCGCGTAACTCCCTCGTTACATGTCGGATTGGGTCGATTTTTACTTCATTGGAAAGGCAAGTCAGTGTTCTTCGAAATCCTTCTGAAAGCGTCGCATTCCGAGGCCGTTTGGGCCTCTAAAAGTGGGGCGAGAGTAAATGGTACGGAATTTTCCCGACGTGCCCTGTTCCCAGAAAAACGCTCATAACTCCCTCACCGGAGGTCGGATCTGGACGATTTTTACGTCGTTGGAAAGCTTACTCGAGGAGCTTTCAAAACGGATCTGGACATTTCTGATTCCGAGGCTGTCTGTTGCCCCGAAAGGACACCGGAAGCCTTCGATCCTCGTTTCTCGATCTCGGTGGTCGGTCTTTCGAAATCGCGTGGTGCGGATAAAACGCGCGTAACTCCCTCGTTACATGTCGGATTGAGTCGATTTCTACTTCATTGGAAAGGCGAGTCAGTGCTCTTCGAAATCCTTCAGGAAGCGTCGCATTCCGAGGCCGTTTGGGCCTCCAAAAGTGGGACGAGAGTAAATGGTGTGGAATTTTCCCGACGTGCCCTGTTCCCAGAAAAACGCTCATAACTCCCTCACCGGAGGTCGGATCTGGACGATTTTTACGTCGTTGGAAAGCTTACTCGAGGAGCTTTCAAAACGGATCAGGACATTTCTGATTCTGAGGCCGTCTGGTGCCCCGAAAGGACACCGGAATCTTTCGATCCTCGTTTCTCGATCTCGGTGGTCGGTCTTTCGAAATCGCGTGGTGCGGATAAAACGCGCGTAACTCCCTCGTTACATGTCGGATTGGGTCGATTTTTACTTCATTGGAAAGGCGAGTCAGTGCTCTTCGAAATCCTTCAGGAAGCGTCGCATTCCGAGGCCGTTTGGGCCTCCAAAAGTGGGGCGAGAGTAAATGGTATGGAATTTTCTTGACGTGCCCTGTTCCCAGAAAAACGCTCATAACTCCCTCACCGGAGGTCGGATCTGGACGATTTTTACGTCGTTGGAAAGCTTACTCGAGGAGCTTTCAAAACGGATCAGGAAATTTCAGATTCCGAGGCCGTCTGGTGCCCCGAAAGGACACCGGAAGCCTTCGATCCTCGTTTCTCGATCTCGGTGGTCGGTCTTTCGAAATCGCGTGGTGCGGATAAAACGCGCGTAACTCCCTCGTTACATGTCGGATTGGGTCGATTTTTACTTCATTGGAAAGGCAAGTCAGTGTTCTTCGAAATCCTTCTGAAAGCGTCGCATTCCGAGGCTGTTTGGGCCTCTAAAAGTGGGGCGAGAGTAAATGGTACGGAATTTTCCCGACGTGCCCTGTTCCCAGAAAAACGCTCATAACTCCCTCACCGGAGGTCGGATCTGGACGATTTTTACGTCGTTGGAAAGCTTACTCGAGGAGCTTTCAAAACAGATGAGGACATTTCTGATTCTGAGGCCGTATGGTGCCCCGAAAGGACACCGGAATCCTTCGATCCTCGTTTCTCGATCTCGGTGGTCGGTCTTTCGAAATCGCGTGGTGCGGATAAAACGCGCGTAACTCCCTCGTTACATGTCGGATTGAGTCGATTTCTACTTCATTGGAAAGGCGAGTCAGTGCTCTTCGAAATCCTTCAGGAAGCGTCGCATTCCGAGGCCGTTTGGGCCTCCAAAAGTGGGACGAGAGTAAATGGTGTGGAATTTTCCCGACGTGCCCTGTTCCCAGAAAAACGCTCATAACTCCCTCACCGGAGGTCGGATCTGGACGATTTTTACGTCGTTGGAAAGCTTACTCGAGGAGCTTTCAAAACGGATCAGGACATTTCTGATTCTGAGGCCGTCTGGTGCCCCGAAAGGACACCGGAATCTTTCGATCCTCGTTTCTCGATCTCGGTGGTCGGTCTTTCGAAATCGCGTGGTGCGGATAAAACGCGCGTAACTCCCTCGTTACATGTCGGATTGAGTCGATTTCTACTTCATTGGAAAGGCGAGTCAGTGCTCTTCGAAATCCTTCAGGAAGCGTCGCATTCCGAGGCCGTTTGGGCCTCCAAAAGTGGGACGAGAGTAAATGGTGTGGAATTTTCCCGACGTGCCCTGTTCCCAGAAAAACGCTCATAACTCCCTCACCGGAGGTCGGATCTGGACGATTTTTACGTCGTTGGAAAGCTTACTCGAGGAGCTTTCAAAACGGATCAGGACATTTCTGATTCTGAGGCCGTCTGGTGCCCCGAAAGGACACCGGAATCTTTCGATCCTCGTTTCTCGATCTCGGTGGTCGGTCTTTCGAAATCGCGTGGTGCGGATAAAACGCGCGTAACTCCCTCGTTACATGTCGGATTGGGTCGATTTTTACTTCATTGGAAAGGCGAGTCAGTGCTCTTCGAAATCCTTCAGGAAGCGTCGCATTCCGAGGCCGTTTGGGCCTCCAAAAGTGGGGCGAGAGTAAATGGTATGGAATTTTCTTGACGTGCCCTGTTCCCAGAAAAACGCTCATAACTCCCTCACCGGAGGTCGGATCTGGACGATTTTTACGTCGTTGGAAAGCTTACTCGAGGAGCTTTCAAAACGGATCAGGAAATTTCAGATTCCGAGGCCGTCTGGTGCCCCGAAAGGACACCGGAAGCCTTCGATCCTCGTTTCTCGATCTCGGTGGTCGGTCTTTCGAAATCGCGTGGTGCGGATAAAACGCGCGTAACTCCCTCGTTACATGTCGGATTGGGTCGATTTTTACTTCATTGGAAAGGCAAGTCAGTGTTCTTCGAAATCCTTCTGAAAGCGTCGCATTCCGAGGCTGTTTGGGCCTCTAAAAGTGGGGCGAGAGTAAATGGTACGGAATTTTCCCGACGTGCCCTGTTCCCAGAAAAACGCTCATAACTCCCTCACCGGAGGTCGGATCTGGACGATTTTTACGTCGTTGGAAAGCTTACTCGAGGAGCTTTCAAAACAGATGAGGACATTTCTGATTCTGAGGCCGTATGGTGCCCCGAAAGGACACCGGAATCCTTCGATCCTCGTTTCTCGATCTCGGTGGTCGGTCTTTCGAAATCGCGTGGTGCGGATAAAACGCGCGTAACTCCCTCGTTACATGTCGGATTGAGTCGATTTCTACTTCATTGGAAAGGCGAGTCAGTGCTCTTCGAAATCCTTCAGGAAGCGTCGCATTCCGAGGCCGTTTGGGCCTCCAAAAGTGGGACGAGAGTAAATGGTGTGGAATTTTCCCGACGTGCCCTGTTCCCAGAAAAACGCTCATAACTCCCTCACCGGAGGTCGGATCTGGACGATTTTTACGTCGTTGGAAAGCTTACTCGAGGAGCTTTCAAAACGGATCAGGACATTTCTGATTCTGAGGCCGTCTGGTGCCCCGAAAGGACACCGGAATCTTTCGATCCTCGTTTCTCGATCTCGGTGGTCGGTCTTTCGAAATCGCGTGGTGCGGATAAAACGCGCGTAACTCCCTCGTTACATGTCGGATTGGGTCGATTTTTACTTCATTGGAAAGGCGAGTCAGTGCTCTTCGAAATCCTTCAGGAAGCGTCGCATTCCGAGGCCGTTTGGGCCTCCAAAAGTGGGGCGAGAGTAAATGGTATGGAATTTTCTTGACGTGCCCTGTTCCCAGAAAAACGCTCATAACTCCCTCACCGGAGGTCGGATCTGGACGATTTTTACGTCGTTGGAAAGCTTACTCGAGGAGCTTTCAAAACGGATCAGGAAATTTCAGATTCCGAGGCCGTCTGGTGCCCCGAAAGGACACCGGAAGCCTTCGATCCTCGTTTCTCGATCTCGGTGGTCGGTCTTTCGAAATCGCGTGGTGCGGATAAAACGCGCGTAACTCCCTCGTTACATGTCGGATTGGGTCGATTTTTACTTCATTGGAAAGGCAAGTCAGTGTTCTTCGAAATCCTTCTGAAAGCGTCGCATTCCGAGGCTGTTTGGGCCTCTAAAAGTGGGGCGAGAGTAAATGGTACGGAATTTTCCCGACGTGCCCTGTTCCCAGAAAAACGCTCATAACTCCCTCACCGGAGGTCGGATCTGGACGATTTTTACGTCGTTGGAAAGCTTACTCGAGGAGCTTTCAAAACAGATGAGGACATTTCTGATTCTGAGGCCGTATGGTGCCCCGAAAGGACACCGGAATCCTTCGATCCTCGTTTCTCGATCTCGGTGGTCGGTCTTTCGAAATCGCGTGGTGCGGATAAAACGCGCGTAACTCCCTCGTTACATGTCGGATTGGGTCGATTTTTACTTCATTGGAAAGGCGAGTCAGTGTTCTTCGAAATCCTTCAGGAAGCGTCGCATTCCGAGGCTGTTTGGGCCTCTAAAAGTGGGGCGAGAGTAAATGGTATGGAATTTTCCCGACGTGCCCTGTTCCCAGAAAAACGCTCATAACTCCCTCACCGGAGGTCGGATCTGGACGATTTTTACGTCGTTGGAAAGCTTACTCGAGGAGCTTTCAAAACGGATCAGGACATTTCTGATTCTGAGGCTGTCTGGTGCCCCAAAAGGACACCGGAATCCTTTGATCCTCGTTTCTCGATCTCGGTAGTCGGTCTTTCGAAATCGCGTGGTGTGGATAAAACGCGCGTAACTCCCTCGTTACATGTCGGATTGGGTCGATTTCTACTTCATTGGAAAGGCGAGTCAGTGCTCTTTGAAATCCTTCAGGAAGCGTCGCATTCCGAGGCCGTTTGGGCCTCCAAAAGTGGGACGAGAGTAAATGGTGTGGAATTTTCCCGACGTGCCCTGTTCCGAGAAAAACGCTCATAACTCCCTCACCGGAGGTCGGATCTGGACGATTTTTACGTCGTTGGAAAGCTTACTCGAGCAGCTTTCAAAACGGATCAGGACATTTTAGATTCTGAGGCCGTCTGGTGCCCCGAAAGGACACCGGAAGCCTTCGATCCTCGTTTCTCGATCTCGGTGGTCGGTCTTTCGAAATCGCGTGGTGCGGATAAAACGCGCGTAACTCCCTCGTTACATGTCGGATTGGGTCGATTTTTACTTCATTGGAAAGGCAAGTCACTGCTCTTCGAAATCCTTCAGGAAGCGTCGCATTCCGAGGCCGTTTGGGCCTCCAAAAGTGGGGCGAGAGTAAATGGTCCGGAATTTTCCCGACGTGCCCTGTTCCCAGAAAAACGCTCATAACTCCCTCACCGGAGGTCGGATCTGGACGATTTTTACGTCGTTGGAAAGCTTACTCGAGGAGCTTTCAAAAAGGATCAGGACATTTCTGATTCTGAGGCCGTCTGGTGCCTCGAAAGGACACCGGAAGCCATCGATCCTCGTTTCTCGATCTCGGTGGTCGGTCTTTCGAAATCGCGTGGTGCGGATAAAACGCGCGTAACTCCCTCGTTACATGTCGGATTGGGTCGATTTTTACTTCATTGGAAAGGCGAGTCACTGCTCTTCGAAATCCTTCAGGAAGCGTCGCATTCCGAGGCCGTTTGGGCCTCCAAAAGTGGGACGAGAGTAAATGGTGTGGAATTTTCCCGACGTGCCCTGTTCCCAGAAAAACGCTCATAACTCCCTCACCGGAGGTCGGATCTGGACGATTTTTACGTCGTTGGAAAGCTTACTCGAGGAGCTTTCAAAACGGATCAGGAAATTTCAGATTCCGAGGCCGTCTGGTGCCCCGAAAGGACACCGGAAGCCTTCGATCCTCGTTTCTCGATCTCGGTGGTCGGTCTTTCGAAATCGCGTGGTGCGGATAAAACGCGCGTAACTCCCTCGTTACATGTCGGATTGGGTCGATTTTTACTTCATTGGAAAGGCAAGTCAGTGTTCTTCGAAATCCTTCTGAAAGCGTCGCATTCCGAGGCCGTTTGGGCCTCTAAAAGTGGGGCGAGAGTAAATGGTACGGAATTTTCCCGACGTGCCCTGTTCCCAGAAAAATGCTCATAACTCCCTCACCGGAGGTCGGATCTGGACGATTTTTACGTCGTTGGAAAGCTTACTCGAGGAGCTTTCAAAACGGATCAGGAAATTTCAGATTCTGAGGCCGTCTGGTGCCCCGAAAGGACACCGGAAGCCTTCGATCCTCGTTTCTCGATCTCGGTGGTCGGTCTTTCGAAATCGCGTGGTGCGGATAAAACGCGCGTAACTCCCTCGTTACATGTCGGATTGGGTCGATTTCTACTTCATTGGAAAGGCGAGTCAGTGCTCTTTGAAATCCTTCAGGAAGCGTCGCATTCCGAGGCCGTTTGGGCCTCCAAAAGTGGGACGAGAGTAAATGGTGTGGAATTTTCCCGACGTGCCCTGTTCCCAGAAAAACGCTCATAACTCCCTCACCGGAGGTCGGATCTGGACGATTTTTACGTCGTTGGAAAGCTTACTCGAGCAGCTTTCAAAACGGATCAGGACATTTTAGATTCTGAGGCCGTCTGGTGCCCCGAAAGGACACCGGAAGCCTTCGATCCTCGTTTCTCGATCTCGGTGGTCGGTCTTTCGAAATCGCGTGGTGCGGATAAAACGCGCGTAACTCCCTCGTTACATGTCGGATTGGGTCAATTTTTACTTCATTGGAAAGGCAAGTCACTGCTCTTCGAAATCCTTCAGGAAGCGTCGCATTCCGAGGCCGTTTGGGCCTCCAAAAGTGGGGCGAGAGTAAATGGTCCGGAATTTTCCCGACGTGCCCTGTTCCCAGAAAAACGCTCATAACTCCCTCACCGGAGGTCGGATCTGGACGATTTTTACGTCGTTGGAAAGCTTACTCGAGGAGCTTTCAAAAAGGATCAGGACATTTCTGATTCTGAGGCCGTCTGGTGCCTCGAAAGGACACCGGAAGCCATCGATCCTCGTTTCTCGATCTCGGTGGTCGGTCTTTCGAAATCGCGTGGTGCGGATAAAACGCGCGTAACTCCCTCGTTACATGTCGGATTGGGTCGATTTTTACTTCATTGGAAAGGCGAGTCACTGCTCTTCGAAATCCTTCAGGAAGCGTCGCATTCCGAGGCCGTTTGGGCCTCCAAAAGTGGGACGAGAGTAAATGGTGTGGAATTTTCCCGACGTGCCCTGTTCCCAGAAAAACGCTCATAACTCCCTCACCGGAGGTCGGATCTGGACGATTTTTACGTCGTTGGAAAGCTTACTCGAGGAGCTTTCAAAACGGATCAGGAAATTTCAGATTCCGAGGCCGTCTGGTGCCCCGAAAGGACACCGGAAGCCTTCGATCCTCGTTTCTCGATCTCGGTGGTCGGTCTTTCGAAATCGCGTGGTGCGGATAAAACGCGCGTAACTCCCTCGTTACATGTCGGATTGGGTCGATTTTTACTTCATTGGAAAGGCAAGTCAGTGTTCTTCGAAATCCTTCTGAAAGCGTCGCATTCCGAGGCCGTTTGGGCCTCTAAAAGTGGGGCGAGAGTAAATGGTACGGAATTTTCCCGACGTGCCCTGTTCCCAGAAAAACGCTCATAACTCCCTCACCGGAGGTCGGATCTGGACGATTTTTACGTCGTTGGAAAGCTTACTCGAGGAGCTTTCAAAACGGATCAGGAAATTTCAGATTCCAAGGCCGTCTGGTGCCCCGAAAGGACACCGGAAGCCTTCGATCCTCGTTTCTCGATCTCGGTGGTCGGTCTTTCGAAATCGCGTGGTGCGGATAAAACGCGCGTAACTCCCTCGTTACATGTCGGATTGGGTCGATTTTTACTTCATTGGAAAGGCAAGTCAGTGTTCTTCGAAATCCTTCTGAAAGCGTCGCATTCCGAGGCCGTTTGGGCCTCTAAAAGTGGGGCGAGAGTAAATGGTACGGAATTTTCCCGACGTGCCCTGTTCCCAGAAAAACGCTCATAACTCCCTCACCGGAGGTTGGATCTGGACGATTTTTACGTCGTTGGAAAGCTTACTCGAGGAGCTTTCAAAACGGATCAGGACATTTCTGATTCTGAGGCCGTCTGGTGCCCCGAAAGGACACCAGAATCTTTCGATCCTCGTTTCTCGATCTCGGTGGTCGGTCTTTCGAAATCGCGTGGTGCGGATAAAACGCGCGTAACTCCCTCGTTACATGTCGGATTGGGTCGATTTTTACTTCATTGGAAAGGCAAGTCACTGCTCTTCGAAATCCTTCAGGAAGCGTCGCATTCCGAGGCCGTTTGGGCCTCCAAAAGTCGGGCGAGAGTAAATGGTCCGGAATTTTCCCGACGTGCCCTGTTCCCAGAAAAACGCTCATAACTCCCTCACCGGAGGTCGGATCTGGACGATTTTTACGTCGTTGGAAAGCTTACTCGAGGAGCTTTCAAAAAGGATCAGGACATTTCTGATTCCGAGGCCGTCTGGTGCCTCGAAAGGACACCGGAAGCCATCGATCCTCGTTTCTCGATCTCGGTGGTCGGTCTTTCGAAATCGCGTGGTGCGGATAAAACGCGCGTAACTCCCTCGTTACATGTCGGATTGGGTCGATTTTTACTTCATTGGAAAGGCGAGTCACTGCTCTTCGAAATCCTTCAGGAAGCGTCGCATTCCGAGGCCGTTTGGGCCTCCAAAAGTGGGACGAGAGTAAATGGTGTGGAATTTTCCCGACGTGCCCTGTTCCCAGAAAAACGCTCATAACTCCCTCACCGGAGGTCGGATCTGGACGATTTTTACGTCGTTGGAAAGCTTACTCGAGGAGCTTTCAAAACGGATCAGGAAATTTCAGATTCCGAGGCCGTCTGGTGCCCCGAAAGGACACCGGAAGCCTTCGATCCTCGTTTCTCGATCTCGGTGGTCGGTCTTTCGAAATCGCGTGGTGCGGATAAAACGCGCGTAACTCCCTCGTTACATGTCGGATTGGGTCGATTTTTACTTCATTGGAAAGGCAAGTCAGTGTTCTTCGAAATCCTTCTGAAAGCGTCGCATTCCGAGGCCGTTTGGGCCTCTAAAAGTGGGGCGAGAGTAAATGGTACGGAATTTTCCCGACGTGCCCTGTTCCCAGAAAAACGCTCATAACTCCCTCACCGGAGGTCGGATCTGGACGATTTTTATGTCGTTGGAAAGCTTACTCGAGGAGCTTTCAAAACGGATAAGGACATTTCTGATTCTGAGGCCGTCTGGTGCCCCGAAAGGACACCGGAATCCTTCGATCCTCGTTTCTCGATCTCGGTGGTCGGTCTTTCGAAATCGCGTGGTGCGGATAAAACGCGCGTAACTCCCTCGTTACATGTCGGATTGGGTCGATTTTTACTTCATTGGAAAGGCGAGTCAGTGCTCTTCGAAATCCTTCAGGAAGCGTCGCATTCCGAGGCCGTTTGGGCCTCCAAAAGTGGGGCGAGAGTAAATGGTACGGAATTTTCTTGACGTGCCCTGTTCCCAGAAAAACGCTCATAACTCCCTCACCGGAGGTCGGATCTGGACGATTTTTACGTCGTTGGAAAGCTTACTCGAGGAGCTTTCAAAACGGATCAGGAAATTTCAGATTCCGAGGCCGTCTGGTGCCCCGAAAGGACACCGGAAGCCTTCGATCCTCGTTTCTCGATCTCGGTGGTCGGTCTTTCGAAATCGCGTGGTGCGGATAAAACGCGCGTAACTCCCTCGTTACATGTCGGATTGGGTCGATTTTTACTTCATTGGAAAGGCAAGTCAGTGTTCTTCGAAATCCTTCAGGAAGCGTCGCATTCCGAGGCTGTTTGGGCCTCTAAAAGTGGGGCGAGAGTAAATGGTACGGAATTTTCCCGACGTGCCCTGTTCCCAGAAAAACGCTCATAACTCCCTCACCGGAGGTCGGATCTGGACGATTTTTACGTCGTTGGAAAGCTTACTCGAGGAGCTTTCAAAACGGATGAGGACATTTCTGATTCTGAGGCCGTCTGGTGCCCCGAAAGGACACCGGAATCCTTCGATCCTCGTTTCTCGATCTCGGTGGTCGGTCTTTCGAAATCGCGTGGTGCGGATAAAACGCGCGTAACTCCCTCGTTACATGTCGGATTGGGTCGATTTTTACTTCATTAGAAAGGCGAGTCAGTGTTCTTCGAAATCCTTCAGGAAGCGTCGCATTCCGAGGCTGTTTGGGCCTCTAAAAGTGGGGCGAGAGTAAATGGTACGGAATTTTCCCGACGTGCCCTGTTCCCAGAAAAACGCTCATAACTCCCTCACCGGAGGTCGGATCTGGACGATTTTTACGTCGTTGGAAAGCTTACTCGAGGAGCTTTCAAAACGGATCAGGACATTTCTGATTCTGAGGCTGTCTGGTGCCCCAAAAGGACACCGGAATCCTTTGATCCTCGTTTCTCGATCTCGGTGGTCGGTCTTTCGAAATCGCGTGGTGTGGATAAAACGCGCGTAACTCCCTCGTTACATGTCGGATTGGGTCGATTTCTACTTCATTGGAAAGGCGAGTCAGTGCTCTTTGAAATCCTTCAGGAAGCGTCGCATTCCGAGGCCGTTTGGGCCTCCAAAAGTGGGACGAGAGTAAATGGTGTGGAATTTTCCCGACGTGCCCTGTTCCGAGAAAAACGCTCATAACTCCCTCACCGGAGGTCGGATCTGGACGATTCTTACGTCGTTGGAAAGCTTACTCGAGCAGCTTTCAAAACGGATCAGGACATTTTAGATTCTGAGGCCGTCTGGTGCCCCGAAAGGACACCGGAAGCCTTCGATCCTCGTTTCTCGATCTCGGTGGTCGGTCTTTCGAAATCGCGTGGTGCGGATAAAACGCGCGTAACTCCCTCGTTACATGTCGGATTGGGTCGATTTTTACTTCATTGGAAAGGCAAGTCACTGCTCTTCGAAATCCTTCAGGAAGCGTCGCATTCCGAGGCCGTTTGGGCCTCCAAAAGTGGGGCGAGAGTAAATGGTCCGGAATTTTCCCGACGTGCCCTGTTCCCAGAAAAACGCTCATAACTCCCTCACCGGAGGTCGGATCTGGACGATTTTTACGTCGTTGGAAAGCTTACTCGAGGAGCTTTCAAAAAGGATCAGGACATTTCTGATTCTGAGGCCGTCTGGTGCCTCGAAAGGACACCGGAAGCCATCGATCCTCGTTTCTCGATCTCGGTGGTCGGTCTTTCGAAATCGCGTGGTGCGGATAAAACGCGCGTAACTCCCTCGTTACATGTCGGATTGGGTCGATTTTTACTTCATTGGAAAGGCGAGTCACTGCTCTTCGAAATCCTTCAGGAAGCGTCGCATTCCGAGGCCGTTTGGGCCTCCAAAAGTGGGACGAGAGTAAATGGTGTGGAATTTTCCCGACGTGCCCTGTTCCCAGAAAAACGCTCATAACTCCCTCACCGGAGGTCGGATCTGGACGATTTTTACGTCGTTGGAAAGCTTACTCGAGGAGCTTTCAAAACGGATCAGGAAATTTCAGATTCCGAGGCCGTCTGGTGCCCCGAAAGGACACCGGAAGCCTTCGATCCTCGTTTCTCGATCTCGGTGGTCGGTCTTTCGAAATCGCGTGGTGCGGATAAAACGCGCGTAACTCCCTCGTTACATGTCGGATTGGGTCGATTTTTACTTCATTGGAAAGGCAAGTCAGTGTTCTTCGAAATCCTTCTGAAAGCGTCGCATTCCGAGGCCGTTTGGGCCTCTAAAAGTGGGGCGAGAGTAAATGGTACGGAATTTTCCCGACGTGCCCTGTTCCCAGAAAAACGCTCATAACTCCCTCACCGGAGGTCGGATCTGGACGATTTTTACGTCGTTGGAAAGCTTACTCGAGGAGCTTTCAAAACGGATGAGGACACTTCTGATTCTGAGGCCGTCTGGTGCCCCGAAAGGACACCGGAATCCTTCGATCCTCGTTTCTCGATCTCGGTGATCGGTCTTTCGAAATCGCGTGGTGCGGATAAAACGCGCGTAACTCCCTCGTTACATGTCGGATTGGGTCGATTTTTACTTCATTGGAAAGGCGAGTCAGTGCTCTTCGAAATCCTTCAGGAAGCGTCGCATTCCGAGGCCGTTTGGGCCTCTAAAAGTGGGGCGAGAGTAAATGGTACGGAATTTTCCCGACGTGCCCTGTTCCCAGAAAAACGCTCATAACTCCCTCACCGGAGGTCGGATCTGGACGATTTTTACGTCGTTGGAAAGCTTACTCGAGGAGCTTTCAAAAAGGATCAGGACATTTCTGATTCTGAGGCCGTCTGGTGCCTCGAAAGGACACCGGAAGCCATCGATCCTCGTTTCTCGATCTCGGTGGTCGGTCTTTCGAAATCGCGTGGTGCGGATAAAACGCGCGTAACTCCCTCGTTACATGTCGGATTGGGTCGATTTTTACTTCATTGGAAAGGCGAGTCACTGCTCTTCGAAATCCTTCAGGAAGCGTCGCATTCCGAGGCCGTTTGGGCCTCCAAAAGTGGGACGAGAGTAAATGGTGTGGAATTTTCCTGACGTGCCCTGTTCCCAGAAAAACGCTCATAACTCCCTCACCGGAGGTCGGATCTGGACGATTTTTACGTCGTTGGAAAGCTTACTCGAGGAGCTTTCAAAACGGATCAGGAAATTTCAGATTCCGAGGCCGTCTGGTGCCCCGAAAGGACACCGGAAGCCTTCGATCCTCGTTTCTCGATCTCGGTGGTCGGTCTTTCGAAATCGCATGGTGCGGATAAAACGCGCGTAACTCCCTCGTTACATGTCGGATTGGGTCGATTTTTACTTCATTGGAAAGGCAAGTCAGTGTTCTTCGAAATCCTTCTGAAAGCGTCGCATTCCGAGGCCGTTTGGGCCTCTAAAAGTGGGGCGAGAGTAAATGGTACGGAATTTTCCCGACGTGCCCTGTTCCCAGAAAAACGCTCATAACTCCCTCACCGGAGGTCGGATCTGGACGATTTTTATGTCGTTGGAAAGCTTACTCGAGGAGCTTTCAAAACGGATAAGGACATTTCTGATTCTGAGGCCGTCTGGTGCCCCGAAAGGACACCGGAATCCTTCGATCCTCGTTTCTCGATCTCGGTGGTCGGTCTTTCGAAATCGCGTGGTGCGGATAAAACGCGCGTAACTCCCTCGTTACATGTCGGATTGGGTCGATTTTTACTTCATTGGAAAGGCGAGTCAGTGCTCTTCGAAATCCTTCAGGAAGCGTCGCATTCCGAGGCCGTTTGGGCCTCCAAAAGTGGGGCGAGAGTAAATGGTACGGAATTTTCTTGACGTGCCCTGTTCCCAGAAAAACGCTCATAACTCCCTCACCGGAGGTCGGATCTGGACGATTTTTACGTCGTTGGAAAGCTTACTCGAGGAGCTTTCAAAACGGATCAGGAAATTTCAGATTCCGAGGCCGTCTGGTGCCCCGAAAGGACACCGGAAGCCTTCGATCCTCGTTTCTCGATCTCGGTGGTCGGTCTTTCGAAATCGCGTGGTGCGGATAAAACGCGCGTAACTCCCTCGTTACATGTCGGATTGGGTCGATTTTTACTTCATTGGAAAGGCAAGTCAGTGTTCTTCGAAATCCTTCAGGAAGCGTCGCATTCCGAGGCTGTTTGGGCCTCTAAAAGTGGGGCGAGAGTAAATGGTACGGAATTTTCCCGACGTGCCCTGTTCCCAGAAAAACGCTCATAACTCCCTCACCGGAGGTCGGATCTGGACGATTTTTACGTCGTTGGAAAGCTTACTCGAGGAGCTTTCAAAACGGATGAGGACATTTCTGATTCTGAGGCCGTCTGGTGCCCCGAAAGGACACCGGAATCCTTCGATCCTCGTTTCTCGATCTCGGTGGTCGGTCTTTCGAAATCGCGTGGTGCGGATAAAACGCGCGTAACTCCCTCGTTACATGTCGGATTGGGTCGATTTTTACTTCATTAGAAAGGCGAGTCAGTGTTCTT
Organism: Magnolia kwangsiensis; assembly: GCA_037074715.1. Classification (NCBI taxonomy): domain Eukaryota; kingdom Viridiplantae; phylum Streptophyta; class Magnoliopsida; order Magnoliales; family Magnoliaceae; genus Magnolia; species Magnolia kwangsiensis. Next base: position 1,657,064 of record CM073583.1, read on the forward strand.
CGAAATCCTTCAGGAAGCGTCGCATTCCGAGGCTGTTTGGGCCTCTAAAAGTGGGGCGAGAGTAAATGGTACGGAATTTTCCCGACGTGCCCTGTTCCCAGAAAAACGCTCATAACTCCCTCACCGGAGGTCGGATCTGGACGATTTTTACGTCGTTGGAAAGCTTACTCGAGGAGCTTTCAAAACGGATCAGGACATTTCTGATTCTGAGGCTGTCTGGTGCCCCAAAAGGACACCGGAATCCTTTGATCCTCGTTTCTCGATCTCGGTGGTCGGTCTTTCGAAATCGCGTGGTGTGGATAAAACGCGCGTAACTCCCTCGTTACATGTCGGATTGGGTCGATTTCTACTTCATTGGAAAGGCGAGTCAGTGCTCTTTGAAATCCTTCAGGAAGCGTCGCATTCCGAGGCCGTTTGGGCCTCCAAAAGTGGGACGAGAGTAAATGGTGTGGAATTTTCCCGACGTGCCCTGTTCCGAGAAAAACGCTCATAACTCCCTCACCGGAGGTCGGATCTGGACGATTTTTACGTCGTTGGAAAGCTTACTCGAGCAGCTTTCAAAACGGATCAGGACATTTTAGATTCTGAGGCCGTCTGGTGCCCCGAAAGGACACCGGAAGCCTTCGATCCTCGTTTCTCGATCTCGGTGGTCGGTCTTTCGAAATCGCGTGGTGCGGATAAAACGCGCGTAACTCCCTCGTTACATGTCGGATTGGGTCGATTTTTACTTCATTGGAAAGGCAAGTCACTGCTCTTCGAAATCCTTCAGGAAGCGTCGCATTCCGAGGCCGTTTGGGCCTCCAAAAGTGGGGCGAGAGTAAATGGTCCGGAATTTTCCCGACGTGCCCTGTTCCCAGAAAAACGCTCATAACTCCCTCACCGGAGGTCGGATCTGGACGATTTTTACGTCGTTGGAAAGCTTACTCGAGGAGCTTTCAAAAAGGATCAGGACATTTCTGATTCTGAGGCCGTCTGGTGCCTCGAAAGGACACCGGAAGCCATCGATCCTCGTTTCTCGATCTCGGTGGTCGGTCTTTCGAAATCGCGTGGTGCGGATAAAACGCGCGTAACTCCCTCGTTACATGTCGGATTGGGTCGATTTTTACTTCATTGGAAAGGCGAGTCACTGCTCTTCGAAATCCTTCAGGAAGCGTCGCATTCCGAGGCCGTTTGGGCCTCCAAAAGTGGGACGAGAGTAAATGGTGTGGAATTTTCCCGACGTGCCCTGTTCCCAGAAAAACGCTCATAACTCCCTCACCGGAGGTCGGATCTGGACGATTTTTACGTCGTTGGAAAGCTTACTCGAGGAGCTTTCAAAACGGATCAGGAAATTTCAGATTCCGAGGCCGTCTGGTGCCCCGAAAGGACACCGGAAGCCTTCGATCCTCGTTTCTCGATCTCGGTGGTCGGTCTTTCGAAATCGCGTGGTGCGGATAAAACGCGCGTAACTCCCTCGTTACATGTCGGATTGGGTCGATTTTTACTTCATTGGAAAGGCAAGTCAGTGTTCTTCGAAATCCTTCTGAAAGCGTCGCATTCCGAGGCCGTTTGGGCCTCTAAAAGTGGGGCGAGAGTAAATGGTACGGAATTTTCCCGACGTGCCCTGTTCCCAGAAAAACGCTCATAACTCCCTCACCGGAGGTCGGATCTGGACGATTTTTACGTCGTTGGAAAGCTTACTCGAGGAGCTTTCAAAACGGATGAGGACATTTCTGATTCTGAGGCCGTCTGGTGCCCCGAAAGGACACCGGAATCCTTCGATCCTCGTTTCTCGATCTCGGTGATCGGTCTTTCGAAATCGCGTGGTGCGGATAAAACGCGCGTAACTCCCTCGTTACATGTCGGATTGGGTCGATTTTTACTTCATTGGAAAGGCGAGTCAGTGCTCTTCGAAATCCTTCAGGAAGCGTCGCATTCCGAGGCCGTTTGGGCCTCTAAAAGTGGGGCGAGAGTAAATGGTACGGAATTTTCCCGACGTGCCCTGTTCCCAGAAAAACGCTCATAACTCCCTCACCGGAGGTCGGATCTGGACGATTTTTACGTCGTTGGAAAGCTTACTCGAGGAGCTTTCAAAACGGATGAGGACATTTCTGATTCTGAGGCCGTCTGGTGCCCCGAAAGGACACCGGAATCCTTCGATCCTCGTTTCTCGATCTCGGTGGTCGGTCTTTCGAAATCGCGTGGTGCGGATAAAACGCGCGTAACTCCCTCGTTACATGTCGGATTGGGTCGATTTTTACTTCATTGGAAAGGCGAGTCAGTGCTCTTCGAAATCCTTCAGGAAGCGTCGCATTCCGAGGCCGTTTGGGCCTCCAAAAGTGGGGCGAGAGTAAATGGTACGGAATTTTCTTGACGTGCCCTGTTCCCAGAAAAACGCTCATAACTCCCTCACCGGAGGTCGGATCTGGACGATTTTTACGTCGTTGGAAAGCTTACTCGAGGAGCTTTCAAAAAGGATCAGGAAATTTCAGATTCCGAGGCCGTCTGGTGCCCCGAAAGGACACCGGAAGCCTTCGATCCTCGTTTCTCGATCTCGGTGGTCGGTCTTTCGAAATCGCGTGGTGCGGATAAAACGCGCGTAACTCCCTCGTTACATGTCGGATTGGGTCGATTTTTACTTCATTGGAAAGGCAAGTCAGTGTTCTTCGAAATCCTTCAGGAAGCGTCGCATTCCGAGGCTGTTTGGGCCTCTAAAAGTGGGGCGAGAGTAAATGGTACGGAATTTTCCCGACGTGCCCTGTTCCCAGAAAAACGCTCATAACTCCCTCACCGGAGGTCGGATCTGGACGATTTTTACGTCGTTGGAAAGCTTACTCGAGGAGCTTTCAAAACGGATGAGGACATTTCTGATTCTGAGGCCGTCTGGTGCCCCGAAAGGACACCGGAATCCTTCGATCCTCGTTTCTCGATCTCGGTGGTCGGTCTTTCGAAATCGCGTGGTGCGGATAAAACGCGCGTAACTCCCTCGTTACATGTCGGATTGGGTCGATTTTTACTTCATTAGAAAGGCGAGTCAGTGTTCTTCGAAATCCTTCAGGAAGCGTCGCATTCCGAGGCTGTTTGGGCCTCTAAAAGTGGGGCGAGAGTAAATGGTACGGAATTTTCCCGACGTGCCCTGTTCCCAGAAAAACGCTCATAACTCCCTCACCGGAGGTCGGATCTGGACGATTTTTACGTCGTTGGAAAGCTTACTCGAGGAGCTTTCAAAACGGATCAGGACATTTCTGATTCTGAGGCTGTCTGGTGCCCCAAAAGGACACCGGAATCCTTTGATCCTCGTTTCTCGATCTCGGTGGTCGGTCTTTCGAAATCGCGTGGTGTGGATAAAACGCGCGTAACTCCCTCGTTACATGTCGGATTGGGTCGATTTCTACTTCATTGGAAAGGCGAGTCAGTGCTCTTTGAAATCCTTCAGGAAGCGTCGCATTCCGAGGCCGTTTGGGCCTCCAAAAGTGGGACGAGAGTAAATGGTGTGGAATTTTCCCGACGTGCCCTGTTCCGAGAAAAACGCTCATAACTCCCTCACCGGAGGTCGGATCTGGACGATTTTTACGTCGTTGGAAAGCTTACTCGAGCAGCTTTCAAAACGGATCAGGACATTTTAGATTCTGAGGCCGTCTGGTGCCCCGAAAGGACACCGGAAGCCTTCGATCCTCGTTTCTCGATCTCGGTGGTCGGTCTTTCGAAATCGCGTGGTGCGGATAAAACGCGCGTAACTCCCTCGTTACATGTCGGATTGGGTCGATTTTTACTTCATTGGAAAGGCAAGTCACTGCTCTTCGAAATCCTTCAGGAAGCGTCGCATTCCGAGGCCGTTTGGGCCTCCAAAAGTGGGACGAGAGTAAATGGTACGGAATTTTCTTGACGTGCCCTGTTCCCAGAAAAACGCTCATAACTCCCTCACCGGAGGTCGGATCTGGACGATTTTTACGTCGTTGGAAAGCTTACTCGAGGAGCTTTCAAAACGGATCAGGAAATTTCAGATTCCGAGGCCGTCTGGTGCCCCGAAAGGACACCGGAAGCCTTTGATCCTCGTTTCTCGATCTCGGTGGTCGGTCTTTCGAAATCGCGTGGTGCGGATAAAACGCGCGTAACTCCCTCGTTACATGTCGGATTGGGTCGATTTTTACTTCATTGGAAAGGCAAGTCAGTGTTCTTCGAAATCCTTCTGAAAGCGTCGCATTCCGAGGCTGTTTGGGCCTCTAAAAGTGGGGCGAGAGTAAATGGTACGGAATTTTCCCGACGTGCCCTCTTCCCAGAAAAACGCTCATAACTCCCTCACCGGAGGTCGGATCTGGACGATTTTTACGTCGTTGGAAAGCTTACTCGAGGAGCTTTCAAAACGGATCAGGACATTTCTGATTCTGAGGCCGTCTGGTGCCCCGAAAGGACACCGGAATCCTTCGATCCTCGTTTCTCGATCTCGGTGATCGGTCTTTCGAAATCGCGTGGTGCGGATAAAACGCGCGTAACTCCCTCGTTACATGTCGGATTGGGTCGATTTTTACTTCATTGGAAAGGCGAGTCAGTGCTCTTCGAAATCCTTCAGGAAGCGTCGCATTCCGAGGCCGTTTGGGCCTCTAAAAGTGGGGCGAGAGTAAATGGTACGGAATTTTCCCGACGTGCCCTGTTCCCAGAAAAACGCTCATAACTCCCTCACCGGAGGTCGGATCTGGACGATTTTTACGTCGTTGGAAAGCTTACTCGAGGAGCTTTCAAAACGGATCAGGACATTTCTGATTCTGAGGCCGTCTGGTGCCCCGAAAGGACACCGGAATCCTTCGATCCTCGTTTCTCGATCTCGGTGGTCGGTCTTTCGAAATCGCGTGGTGCGGATAAAACGCGCGTAACTCCCTCGTTACATGTCGGATTGGGTCGATTTTTACTTCATTGGAAAGGCGAGTCAGTGCTCTTCGAAATCCTTCAGGAAGCGTCGCATTCCGAGGCCGTTTGGGCCTCCAAAAGTGGGGCGAGAGTAAATGGTACGGAATTTTCTTGACGTGCCCTGTTCCCAGAAAAACGCTCATAACTCCCTCACCGGAGGTCGGATCTGGACGATTTTTACGTCGTTGGAAAGCTTACTCGAGGAGCTTTCAAAAAGGATCAGGAAATTTCAGATTCCGAGGCCGTCTGGTGCCCCGAAAGGACACCGGAAGCCTTCGATCCTCGTTTCTCGATCTCGGTGGTCGGTCTTTCGAAATCGCGTGGTGCGGATAAAACGCGCGTAACTCCCTCGTTACATGTCGGATTGGGTCGATTTTTACTTCATTGGAAAGGCAAGTCAGTGTTCTTCGAAATCCTTCAGGAAGCGTCGCATTCCGAGGCTGTTTGGGCCTCTAAAAGTGGGGCGAGAGTAAATGGTACGGAATTTTCCCGACGTGCCCTGTTCCCAGAAAAACGCTCATAACTCCCTCACCGGAGGTCGGATCTGGACGATTTTTACGTCGTTGGAAAGCTTACTCGAGGAGCTTTCAAAACGGATGAGGACATTTCTGATTCTGAGGCCGTCTGGTGCCCCGAAAGGACACCGGAATCCTTCGATCCTCGTTTCTCGATCTCGGTGGTCGGTCTTTCGAAATCGCGTGGTGCGGATAAAACGCGCGTAACTCCCTCGTTACATGTCGGATTGGGTCGATTTTTACTTCATTGGAAAGGCGAGTCACTGCTCTTCGAAATCCTTCAGGAAGCGTCGCATTCCGAGGCCGTTTGGGCCTCCAAAAGTGGGACGAGAGTAAATGGTACGGAATTTTCTTGACGTGCCCTGTTCCCAGAAAAACGCTCATAACTCCCTCACCGGAGGTCGGATCTGGACGATTTTTACGTCGTTGGAAAGCTTACTCGAGGAGCTTTCAAAACGGATCAGGAAATTTCAGATTCCGAGGCCGTCTGGTGCCCCGAAAGGACACCGGAAGCCTTCGATCCTCGTTTCTCGATCTCGGTGGTCGGTCTTTCGAAATCGCGTGGTGCGGATAAAACGCGCGTAACTCCCTCGTTACATGTCGGATTGGGTCGATTTTTACTTCATTGGAAAGGCAAGTCAGTGTTCTTCGAAATCCTTCTGAAAGCGTCGCATTCCGAGGCCGTTTGGGCCTCTAAAAGTGGGGCGAGAGTAAATGGTACGGAATTTTCCCGACGTGCCCTGTTCCCAGAAAAACGCTCATAACTCCCTCACCGGAGGTCGGATCTGGACGATTTTTACGTCGTTGGAAAGCTTACTCGAGGAACTTTCAAAACGGATCAGGACATTTCTGATTCTGAGGCTGTCTGGTGCCCCAAAAGGACACCGAAATCCTTCGATCCTCGTTTCTCGATCTCGGTGGTCGGTCTTTCGAAATCGCGTGGTGCGGATAAAACGCGCGTAACTCCCTCGTTACATGTCGGATTGGGTCGATTTTTACTTCATTGGAAAGGCAAGTCACTGCTCTTCGAAATCCTTCAGGAAGCGTCGCATTCCGAGGCCGTTTGGGCCTCCAAAAGTGGGGCGAGAGTAAATGGTCCGGAATTTTCCCGATGTGCCCTGTTCCCAGAAAAACGCTCATAACTCCCTCACCGGAGGTCGGATCTGGACGATTTTTACGTCGTTGGAAAGCTTACTCGAGGAGCTTTCAAAAAGGATCAGGACATTTCTGATTCCGAGGCCGTCTGGTGCCCCGAAAGGACACTGGAAGCCATCGATCCTCGTTTCTCGATCTCGGTGGTCGATCTTTCGAAATCGCGTGGTGCGGATAAAACGCGCGTAACTCCCTCGTTACATGTCGGATTGGGTCGATTTTTACTTCATTGGAAAGGCGAGTCAGTGCTCTTCGAAATCCTTCAGGAAGCGTCGCATTCCGAGGCCGTTTGGGCCTCCAAAAGTGGGGCGAGAGTAAATGGTACGGAATTTTCTTGACGTGCCCTGTTCCCAGAAAAACGCTCATAACTCCCTCACCGGAGGTCGGATCTGGACGATTTTTACGTCGTTGGAAAGCTTACTCGAGGAGCTTTCAAAACGAATCAGGACATTTCTGATTCTGAGGCCGTCTGGTGCCCCGAAAGGACACTGGAATCCTTCGATCCTCGTTTCTCGATCTCGGTGGTCGATCTTTCGAAATCGCGTGGTGCGGATAAAACGCGCGTAACTCCCTCGTTACATGTCGGATTGGGTCGATTTTTACTTCATTGGAAAGGCGAGTCAGTGCTCTTCGAAATCCTTCAGGAAGCGTCGCATTCCGAGGCCGTTTGGGCCTCCAAAAGTGGGGCGAGAGTAAATGGTACGGAATTTTCTTGACGTGCCCTGTTCCCAGAAAAACGCTCATAACTCCCTCACCGGAGGTCGGATCTGGACGATTTTTACGTCGTTGGAAAGCTTACTCGAGGAGCTTTCAAAACGAATCAGGACATTTCTAATTCTGAGGCTTTCTGGTTCCCCGAAAGGACACCGGAAGCCTTCGATCCTCGTTTCTCGATCTCGGTGGTCGGTCTTTCGAAATCACGTGGTGCGGATAAAACGCGCGTAACTCCCTCGTTACATGTCGGATTGGGTCGATTTTTACTTCATTGGAAAGGCGAGTCAGTGCTCTTCGAAATCCTTCAGGAAGCGTCGCATTCCGAGGCCGTTTGGGCCTCCAAAAGTGGGGCGAGAGTAAATGGTCCGGAATTTTCTTGACGTGCCCTGTTCCCAGAAAAACGCTCATAACTCCCTCACCGGAGGTCGGATCTGGACGATTTTTACATCGTTGGAAAGCTTACTCGAGGAGCTTTCAAAACGGATCAGGACATTTCTGATTCCGAGGCCGTATGGTGCCCCGAAAGGACACCAGAAGCCTTCGATCCTCGTTTCTCGATCTCGGTGGTCGGTCTTTCGAAATCGCGTGGTGCGGATAAAACGCGCGTAACTCCCTCGTTACATGTCGGATTGGGTCGATTTTTACTTCATTGGAAAGGCAAGTCAGTGTTCTTCGAAATCCTTCTGGAAGCGTCGCATTCCGAGGCCGTTTGGGCCTCTAAAAGTGGGGCGAGAGTAAATGGTACGGAATTTTCTCGACGTGCCCTGTTCCCAGAAAAACGCTCATAACTCCCTCACCGGAGGTCGGATCTGGACGATTTTTACGTCGTTGGAAAGCTTACTCGAGGAGCTTTCAAAACGGATCAGGACATTTCTGATTCTGAGGCTGTCTGGTGCCCCAAAAAGACACCGGAATCCTTCGATCCTCGTTTCTCGATCTCGGTGGTCGGTCTTTCAAAATCGCGTGGTGCGGATAAAACGCGCGTAACTCCCTCGTTACATGTCGGATTGGGTCGATTTTTACTTCATTGGAAAGGCAAGTCAGTGTTCTTCGAAATCCTTCTGAAAGCGTCGCATTCCGAGGCTGTTTGGGCCTCTAAAAGTGGGGCGAGAGTAAATGGTACGGAATTTTCCCGACGTGCCCTATTCCCAGAAAAACGCTCATAACTCCCTCACCGGAGGTCGGATCTGGACGATTTTTACGTCGTTGGAAAGCTTACTCGAGGAGCTTTCAAAACGGATCAGGACATTTCTGATTCTGAGGCCGTCTGGTGCCCCGAAAGGACACCGGAATCCTTCGATCCTCGTTTCTCGATCTCGGTGGTCGGTCTTTCGAAATCGCGTGGTGCGGATAAAACGCGCGTAACTCCCTCGTTACATGTCGGATTGGGTCGATTTTTACTTCATTGGAAAGGCGAGTCAGTGCTCTTCGAAATCCTTCAGGAAGCGTCGCATTCTGAGGCCGTTTGGGCCTCCAAAAGTGGGACGAGAGTAAATGGTACGGAATTTTCTTGACGTGCCCTGTTCCCAGAAAAACGCTCATAACTCCCTCACCGGAGGTCGGATCTGGACGATTTTTACGTCGTTGGAAAGCTTACTCGAGGAGCTTTCAAAACGGATCAGGAAATTTCAGATTCCGAGGCCGTCTGGTGCCCCGAAAGGACACCGGAAGCCTTTGATCCTCGTTTCTCGATCTCGGTGGTCGGTCTTTCGAAATCGCGTGGTGCGGATAAAACGCGCGTAACTCCCTCGTTACATGTCGGATTGGGTCGATTTTTACTTCATTGGAAAGGCAAGTCAGTGTTCTTCGAAATCCTTCTGAAAGCGTCGCATTCCGAGGCTGTTTGGGCCTCTAAAAGTGGGGCGAGAGTAAATGGTACGGAATTTTCCCGACGTGCCCTCTTCCCAGAAAAACGCTCATAACTCCCTCACCGGAGGTCGGATCTGGACGATTTTTACGTCGTTGGAAAGCTTACTCGAGGAGCTTTCAAAACGGATCAGGACATTTCTGATTCTGAGGCCGTCTGGTGCCCCGAAAGGACACCGGAATCCTTCGATCCTCGTTTCTCGATCTCGGTGATCGGTCTTTCGAAATCGCGTGGTGCGGATAAAACGCGCGTAACTCCCTCGTTACATGTCGGATTGGGTCGATTTTTACTTCATTGGAAAGGCGAGTCAGTGCTCTTCGAAATCCTTCAGGAAGCGTCGCATTCCGAGGCCGTTTGGGCCTCTAAAAGTGGGGCGAGAGTAAATGGTACGGAATTTTCCCGACGTGCCCTGTTCCCAGAAAAACGCTCATAACTCCCTCACCGGAGGTCGGATCTGGACGATTTTTACGTCGTTGGAAAGCTTACTCGAGGAGCTTTCAAAACGGATCAGGACATTTCTGATTCTGAGGCCGTCTGGTGCCCCGAAAGGACACCGGAATCCTTCGATCCTCGTTTCTCGATCTCGGTGGTCGGTCTTTCGAAATCGCGTGGTGCGGATAAAACGCGCGTAACTCCCTCGTTACATGTCGGATTGGGTCGATTTTTACTTCATTGGAAAGGCGAGTCAGTGCTCTTCGAAATCCTTCAGGAAGCGTCGCATTCCGAGGCCGTTTGGGCCTCCAAAAGTGGGGCGAGAGTAAATGGTACGGAATTTTCTTGACGTGCCCTGTTCCCAGAAAAACGCTCATAACTCCCTCACCGGAGGTCGGATCTGGACGATTTTTACGTCGTTGGAAAGCTTACTCGAGGAGCTTTCAAAAAGGATCAGGAAATTTCAGATTCCGAGGCCGTCTGGTGCCCCGAAAGGACACCGGAAGCCTTCGATCCTCGTTTCTCGATCTCGGTGGTCGGTCTTTCGAAATCGCGTGGTGCGGATAAAACGCGCGTAACTCCCTCGTTACATGTCGGATTGGGTCGATTTTTACTTCATTGGAAAGGCAAGTCAGTGTTCTTCGAAATCCTTCAGGAAGCGTCGCATTCCGAGGCTGTTTGGGCCTCTAAAAGTGGGGCGAGAGTAAATGGTACGGAATTTTCCCGACGTGCCCTGTTCCCAGAAAAACGCTCATAACTCCCTCACCGGAGGTCGGATCTGGACGATTTTTACGTCGTTGGAAAGCTTACTCGAGGAGCTTTCAAAACGGATGAGGACATTTCTGATTCTGAGGCCGTCTGGTGCCCCGAAAGGACACCGGAATCCTTCGATCCTCGTTTCTCGATCTCGGTGGTCGGTCTTTCGAAATCGCGTGGTGCGGATAAAACGCGCGTAACTCCCTCGTTACATGTCGGATTGGGTCGATTTTTACTTCATTGGAAAGGCGAGTCACTGCTCTTCGAAATCCTTCAGGAAGCGTCGCATTCCGAGGCCGTTTGGGCCTCCAAAAGTGGGACGAGAGTAAATGGTACGGAATTTTCTTGACGTGCCCTGTTCCCAGAAAAACGCTCATAACTCCCTCACCGGAGGTCGGATCTGGACGATTTTTACGTCGTTGGAAAGCTTACTCGAGGAGCTTTCAAAACGGATCAGGAAATTTCAGATTCCGAGGCCGTCTGGTGCCCCGAAAGGACACCGGAAGCCTTCGATCCTCGTTTCTCGATCTCGGTGGTCGGTCTTTCGAAATCGCGTGGTGCGGATAAAACGCGCGTAACTCCCTCGTTACATGTCGGATTGGGTCGATTTTTACTTCATTGGAAAGGCAAGTCAGTGTTCTTCGAAATCCTTCTGAAAGCGTCGCATTCCGAGGCCGTTTGGGCCTCTAAAAGTGGGGCGAGAGTAAATGGTACGGAATTTTCCCGACGTGCCCTGTTCCCAGAAAAACGCTCATAACTCCCTCACCGGAGGTCGGATCTGGACGATTTTTACGTCGTTGGAAAGCTTACTCGAGGAACTTTCAAAACGGATCAGGACATTTCTGATTCTGAGGCTGTCTGGTGCCCCAAAAGGACACCGAAATCCTTCGATCCTCGTTTCTCGATCTCGGTGGTCGGTCTTTCGAAATCGCGTGGTGCGGATAAAACGCGCGTAACTCCCTCGTTACATGTCGGATTGGGTCGATTTTTACTTCATTGGAAAGGCAAGTCACTGCTCTTCGAAATCCTTCAGGAAGCGTCGCATTCCGAGGCCGTTTGGGCCTCCAAAAGTGGGGCGAGAGTAAATGGTCCGGAATTTTCCCGATGTGCCCTGTTCCCAGAAAAACGCTCATAACTCCCTTACCGGAGGTCGGATCTGGACGATTTTTACGTCGTTGGAAAGCTTACTCGAGGAGCTTTCAAAAAGGATCAGGACATTTCTGATTCCGAGGCCGTCTGGTGCCCCGAAAGGACACTGGAAGCCATCGATCCTCGTTTCTCGATCTCGGTGGTCGATCTTTCGAAATCGCGTGGTGCGGATAAAACGCGCGTAACTCCCTCGTTACATGTCGGATTGGGTCGATTTTTACTTCATTGGAAAGGCGAGTCAGTGCTCTTCGAAATCCTTCAGGAAGCGTCGCATTCCGAGGCCGTTTGGGCCTCCAAAAGTGGGGCGAGAGTAAATGGTACGGAATTTTCTTGACGTGCCCTGTTCCCAGAAAAACGCTCATAACTCCCTCACCGGAGGTCGGATCTGGACGATTTTTACGTCGTTGGAAAGCTTACTCGAGGAGCTTTCAAAACGAATCAGGACATTTCTGATTCTGAGGCCGTCTGGTGCCCCGAAAGGACACCGGAATCCTTCGATCCTCGTTTCTCGATCTCGGTGGTCGATCTTTCGAAATCGCGTGGTGCGGATAAAACGCGCGTAACTCCCTCGTTACATGTCGGATTGGGTCGATTTTTACTTCATTGGAAAGGCGAGTCAGTGCTCTTCGAAATCCTTCAGGAAGCGTCGCATTCCGAGGCCGTTTGGGCCTCCAAAAGTGGGGCGAGAGTAAATGGTACGGAATTTTCTTGACGTGCCCTGTTCCCAGAAAAACGCTCATAACTCCCTCACCGGAGGTCGGATCTGGACGATTTTTACGTCGTTGGAAAGCTTACTCGAGGAGCTTTCAAAACGAATCAGGACATTTCTAATTCTGAGGCTTTCTGGTTCCCCGAAAGGACACCGGAAGCCTTCGATCCTCGTTTCTCGATCTCGGTGGTCGGTCTTTCGAAATCACGTGGTGCGGATAAAACGCGCGTAACTCCCTCGTTACATGTCGGATTGGGTCGATTTTTACTTCATTGGAAAGGCGAGTCAGTGCTCTTCGAAATCCTTCAGGAAGCGTCGCATTCCGAGGCCGTTTGGGCCTCCAAAAGTGGGGCGAGAGTAAATGGTCCGGAATTTTCTTGACGTGCCCTGTTCCCAGAAAAACGCTCATAACTCCCTCACCGGAGGTCGGATCTGGACGATTTTTACATCGTTGGAAAGCTTACTCGAGGAGCTTTCAAAACGGATCAGGACATTTCTGATTCCGAGGCCGTATGGTGCCCCGAAAGGACACCAGAAGCCTTCGATCCTCGTTTCTCGATCTCGGTGGTCGGTCTTTCGAAATCGCGTGGTGCGGATAAAACGCGCGTAACTCCCTCGTTACATGTCGGATTGGGTCGATTTTTACTTCATTGGAAAGGCAAGTCAGTGTTCTTCGAAATCCTTCTGGAAGCGTCGCATTCCGAGGCCGTTTGGGCCTCTAAAAGTGGGGCGAGAGTAAATGGTACGGAATTTTCTCGACGTGCCCTGTTCCCAGAAAAACGCTCATAACTCCCTCACCGGAGGTCGGATCTGGACGATTTTTACGTCGTTGGAAAGCTTACTCGAGGAGCTTTCAAAACGGATCAGGACATTTCTGATTCTGAGGCTGTCTGGTGCCCCAAAAAGACACCGGAATCCTTCGATCCTCGTTTCTCGATCTCGGTGGTCGGTCTTTCAAAATCGCGTGGTGCGGATAAAACGCGCGTAACTCCCTCGTTACATGTCGGATTGGGTCGATTTTTACTTCATTGGAAAGGCAAGTCAGTGTTCTTCGAAATCCTTCTGAAAGCGTCGCATTCCGAGGCTGTTTGGGCCTCTAAAAGTGGGGCGAGAGTAAATGGTACGGAATTTTCCCGACGTGCCCTATTCCCAGAAAAACGCTCATAACTCCCTCACCGGAGGTCGGATCTGGACGATTTTTACGTCGTTGGAAAGCTTACTCGAGGAGCTTTCAAAACGGATCAGGACATTTCTGATTCTGAGGCCGTCTGGTGCCCCGAAAGGACACCGGAATCCTTCGATCCTCGTTTCTCGATCTCGGTGGTCGGTCTTTCGAAATCGCGTGGTGCGGATAAAACGCGCGTAACTCCCTCGTTACATGTCGGATTGGGTCGATTTTTACTTCATTGGAAAGGCGAGTCAGTGCTCTTCGAAATCCTTCAGGAAGCGTCGCATTCTGAGGCCGTTTGGGCCTCCAAAAGTGGGACGAGAGTAAATGGTACGGAATTTTCTTGACGTGCCCTGTTCCCAGAAAAACGCTCATAACTCCCTCACCGGAGGTCGGATCTGGACGATTTTTACGTCGTTGGAAAGCTTACTCGAGGAGCTTTCAAAACGGATCAGGAAATTTCAGATTCTGAGGCCGTCTGGTGCCTCGAAAGGACACCAGAAGCCTTCGATCCTCGTTTCTCGATCTCGGTGGTCGGTCTTTCGAAATCGCGTGGTGCGGATAAAACGCGCGTAACTCCCTCGTTACATGTCGGATTGGGTCGATTTTTACTTCATTGGAAAGGCAAGTCAGTGTTCTTCGAAATCCTTCTGAAAGCGTCGCATTCCGAGGCTGTTTGGGCCTCTAAAAGTGGGGCGAGAGTAAATGGTACGGAATTTTCCCGACGTGCCCTGTTCCCAGAAAAACGCTCATAACTCCCTCACCGGAGGTCGGATCTGGACGATTTTTACGTCGTTGGAAAGCTTACTCGAGGAGCTTTCAAAACGGATGAGGACATTTCTGATTCTGAGGCCGTCTGGTGCCCCGAAAGGACATCGGAATCCTTCGATCCTCGTTTCTCGATCTCGGTGGTCGATCTTTCGAAATCGCGTGGTGCAGATAAAACGCGCGTAACTCCCTCGTTACATGTCGGATTGGGTCGATTTTTACTTCATTGGAAAGGCGAGTCAGTGCTCTTCGAAATCCTTCAGGAAGCGTCGCATTCCGAGGCCGTTTGGGCCTCCAAAAGTGGGGCGAGAGTAAATGGTACGGAATTTTCTTGACGTGCCCTGTTCCCAGAAAAACGCTCATAACTCCCTCACCGGAGGTCGGATCTGGACGATTTTTACGTCGTTGGAAAGCTTACTCGAGGAGCTTTCAAAACGAATCAGGACATTTCTGATTCTGAGGCTTTCTGGTTCCCCGAAAGGACACCAGAAGCCTTCGATCCTCGTTTCTCGATCTCGGTGGTCGGTCTTTCGAAATCACGTGGTGCGGATAAAACGCGCGTAACTCCCTTGTTACATGTCGGATTGGGTCGATTTTTACTTCATTGGAAAGGCGAGTCAGTGCTCTTCGAAATCCTTCAGGAAGCGTCGCATTCCGAGGCCGTTTGGGCCTCCAAAAGTGGGGCGAGAGTAAATGGTCCGGAATTTTCTTGACGTGCCCTGTTCCCAGAAAAACGCTCATAACTCCCTCACCGGAGGTCGGATCTGGACGATTTTTACATCGTTGGAAAGCTTACTCGAGGAGCTTTCAAAACGGATCAGGACATTTCTGATTCCGAGGCCGTATGGTGCCCCGAAAGGACACCAGAAGCCTTCGATCCTCGTTTCTCGATCTCGGTGGTCGGTCTTTCGAAATCGCGTGGTGCGGATAAAACGCGCGTAACTCCCTCGTTACATGTCGGATTGGGTCGATTTTTACTTCATTGGAAAGACGAGTCAGTGCTCTTCGAAATCCTTCAGGAAGCGTCGCATTCCGAGGCCGTTTGGGCCTCCAAAAGTGGGACGAGAGTAAATGGTACGGAATTTTCCCGACGTGCCCTGTTCCCAGAAAAACGCTCATAACTCCCTCACCGGAGGTCGGATCTGGACGATTTTTACGTCGTTGGAAAGCTTACTCGAGGAGCTTTCAAAACGGATCAGGACATTTCTGATTCTGAGGCCGTCTGGTGCCCCGAAAGGACACCGGAATCCTTCGATCCTCGTTTCTCGATCTCGGTGGTCGGTCTTTCGAAATCGCGTGGTGCGGATAAAACGCGCGTAACTCCCTCGTTACATGTCGGATTGGGTCGATTTTTACTTCATTGGAAAGGCGAGTCAGTGCTCTTCGAAATCCTTTAGGAAGCGTCGCATTCCGAGGCCGTTTGGGCCTCTAAAAGTGGGGCGAGAGTAAATGGTACGGAATTTTCCCGACGTGCCCTGTTCCCAGAAAAACGCTCATAACTCCCTCACCGGAGGTCGGATCTGGACGATTTTTACGTCGTTGGAAAGCTTACTCGAGGAGCTTTCAAAACGGATCAGGACATTTCTGATTCTGAGGCCGTATGGTACCCCGAAAGGACACCGGAATCCAACGATCCTCGTTTCTCGATCTCGGTGGTCGGTCTTTCGAAATCGCGTGGTGCGGATAAAACGCGCGTAACTCCCTCGTTACATGTCGGATTGGGTCGATTTTTACTTCATTGTAAAGGCGAGTCAGTGCTCTTCGAAATCCTTCAGGAAGCGTCGCATTCCGAGGCCGTTTGGGCCTCCAAAAGTGGGGCGAGAGTAAATGGTACGGAATTTTCTTGACGTGCCCTGTTCCCAGAAAAACGCTCATAACTCCCTCACCGGAGGTCGGATCTGGATGATTTTTACGTCGTTGGAAATCTTACTCGAGGAGCTTTCAAAACGGATCAGGACATTTCTGATTCTGAGGCTGTCTGGTGCCCCAAAAAGACACCGGAATCCTTCGATCCTCGTTTCTCGATCTCGGTGGTCGGTCTTTCAAAATCGCGTGGTGCGGATAAAACGCGCGTAACTCCCTCGTTACATGTCGGATTGGGTCGATTTTTACTTCATTGGAAAGGCAAGTCAGTGTTCTTCGAAATCCTTCTGAAAGCGTCGCATTCCGAGGCTGTTTGGGCCTCTAAAAGTGGGGCGAGAGTAAATGGTACGGAATTTTCCCGACGTGCCCTATTCCCAGAAAAACGCTCATAACTCCCTCACCGGAGGTCGGATCTGGACGATTTTTACGTCGTTGGAAAGCTTACTCGAGGAGCTTTCAAAACGGATCAGGACATTTCTGATTCTGAGGCCGTCTGGTGCCCCGAAAGGACACCGGAATCCTTCGATCCTCGTTTCTCGATCTCGGTGGTCGGTCTTTCGAAATCGCGTGGTGCGGATAAAACGCGCGTAACTCCCTCGTTACATGTCGGATTGGGTCGATTTTTACTTCATTGGAAAGGCGAGTCAGTGCTCTTCGAAATCCTTCAGGAAGCGTCGCATTCTGAGGCCGTTTGGGCCTCCAAAAGTGGGACGAGAGTAAATGGTACGGAATTTTCTTGACGTGCCCTGTTCCCAGAAAAACGCTCATAACTCCCTCACCGGAGGTCGGATCTGGACGATTTTTACGTCGTTGGAAAGCTTACTCGAGGAGCTTTCAAAACGGATCAGGACATTTCTGATTCTGAGGCCGTATGGTGCCCCGAAAGGACACCGGAATCCAACGATCCTCGTTTCTCGATCTCGGTGGTCGGTCTTTCGAAATCGCGTGGTGCGGATAAAACGCGCGTAACTCCCTCGTTACATGTCGGATTGGGTCGATTTTTACTTCATTGTAAAGGCGAGTCAGTGCTCTTCGAAATCCTTCAGGAAGCGTCGCATTCCGAGGCCGTTTGGGCCTCCAAAAGTGGGGCGAGAGTAAATGGTACGGAATTTTCTTGACGTGCCCTGTTCCCAGAAAAACGCTCATAACTCCCTCACCGGAGGTCGGATCTGGATGATTTTTACGTCGTTGGAAATCTTACTCGAGGAGCTTTCAAAACGGATCAGGACATTTCTGATTCTGAGGCCGTATGGTACCCCGAAAGGACACCGGAATCCAACGATCCTCGTTTCTCGATCTCGGTGGTCGGTCTTTCGAAATCGCGTGGTGCGGATAAAACGCGCGTAACTCCCTCGTTACATGTCGGATTGGGTCGATTTTTACTTCATTGTAAAGGCGAGTCAGTGCTCTTCGAAATCCTTCAGGAAGCGTCGCATTCCGAGGCCGTTTGGGCCTCCAAAAGTGGGGCGAGAGTAAATGGTACGGAATTTTCTTGACGTGCCCTGTTCCCAGAAAAACGCTCATAACTCCCTCACCGGAGGTCGGATCTGGACGATTTTTACGTCGTTGGAAAGCTTACTCGAGGAGCTTTCAAAACGGATCAGGACATTTCTGATTCTGAGGCCGTCTGGTGCCCCGAAAGGACACCGGAATCCTTCGATCCTCGTTTCTCGATCTCGGTGGTCGGTCTTTCGAAATCGCGTGGTGCGGATAAAACGCGCGTAACTCCCTCGTTACATGTCGGATTGGGTCGATTTTTACTTCATTGGAAAGGCGAGTCACTGCTCTTCGAAATCCTTCAGGAAGCGTCGCATTCCGAGGCCGTTTGGGCCTCCAAAAGTGGGACGAGAGTAAATGGTACGGAATTTTCTTGACGTGCCCTGTTCCCAGAAAAACGCTCATAACTCCCTCACCGGAGGTCGGATCTGGACGATTTTTACGTCGTTGGAAAGCTTACTCGAGGAGCTTTCAAAACGGATCAGGAAATTTCAGATTCCGAGGCCGTCTGGTGCCCCGAAAGGACACCGGAAGCCTTCGATCCTCGTTTCTCGATCTCGGTGGTCGGTCTTTCGAAATCGCGTGGTGCGGATAAAACGCGCGTAACTCCCTCGTTACATGTCGGATTGGGTCGATTTTTACTTCATTGGAAAGGCAAGTCAGTGTTCTTCGAAATCCTTCTGAAAGCGTCGCATTCCGAGGCCGTTTGGGCCTCTAAAAGTGGGGCGAGAGTAAATGGTACGGAATTTTCCCGACGTGCCCTGTTCCCAGAAAAACGCTCATAACTCCCTCACCGGAGGTCGGATCTGGACGATTTTTACGTCGTTGGAAAGCTTACTCGAGGAACTTTCAAAACGGATCAGGACATTTCTGATTCTGAGGCCGTCTGGTGCCCCGAAAGGACACCGGAATCCTTCGATCCTCGTTTCTCGATCTCGGTGGTCGGTCTTTCGAAATCGCGTGGTGCGGATAAAACGCGCGTAACTCCCTCGTTACATGTCGGATTGGGTCGATTTTTACTTCATTGGAAAGGCGAGTCAGTGCTCTTCGAAATCCTTCAGGAAGCGTCGCATTCCGAGGCCGTTTGGGCCTCCAAAAGTGGGACGAGAGTAAATGGTACGGAATTTTCTTGACGTGCCCTATTCCCAGAAAAACGCTCATAACTCCCTCACCGGAGGTCGGATCTGGACGATTTTTACGTCGTTGGAAAGCTTACTCGAGGAGCTTTCAAAACGGATCAGGAAATTTCAGATTCTGAGGCCGTCTGGTGCCCCGAAAGGACACCGGAAGCCTTCGATCCTCGTTTCTCGATCTCGGTGGTCGGTCTTTCGAAATCGCGTGGTGCGGATAAAACGCGCGTAACTCCCTCGTTACATGTCGGATTGGGTCGATTTTTACTTCATTGGAAAGGCAAGTCAGTGTTCTTCGAAATCCTTCTGAAAGCGTCGCATTCCGAGGCTGTTTGGGCCTCTAAAAGTGGGGCGAGAGTAAATGGTACGGAATTTTCCCGACGTGCCCTGTTCCCAGAAAAATGCTCATAACTCCCTCACCGGAGGTCGGATCTGGACGATTTTTACGTCGTTGGAAAGCTTACTCAAGGAGCTTTCAAAACGGATGAGGACATTTCTGATTCTGAGGCCGTCTGGTGCCCCGAAAGGACACCGGAATCCTTCGATCCTCGTTTCTCGATCTCGGTGGTCGATCTTTCGAAATCGCGTGGTGCGGATAAAACGCGCGTAACTCCCTCGTTACATGTCGGATTGGGTCGATTTTTACTTCATTGGAAAGGCAAGTCAGTGTTCTTCCAAATCCTTCTGAAAGCGTCGCATTCCGAGGCTGTTTGGGCCTCTAAAAGTGGGGCGAGAGTAAATGGTACGGAATTTTCCCGACGTGCCCTGTTCCCAGAAAAATGCTCATAACTCCCTCACCGGAGGTCGGATCTGGACGATTTTTACGTCGTTGGAAAGCTTACTCGAGGAGCTTTCAAAACGGATGAGGACATTTCTGATTCTGAGGCCGTCTGGTGCCCCGAAAGGACACCGGAATCCTTCGATCCTCGTTTCTCGATCTCGGTGGTCGATCTTTCGAAATCGCGTGGTGCGGATAAAACGCGCGTAACTCCCTCGTTACATGTCGGATTGGGTCGATTTTTACTTCATTGGAAAGGCGAGTCAGTGCTCTTCGAAATCCTTCAGGAAGCGTCGCATTCCGAGGCCGTTTGGGCCTCCAAAAGTGGGGCGAGAGTAAATGGTACGGAATTTTCTTGACGTGCCCTGTTCCCAGAAAAACGCTCATAACTCCCTCACCGGAGGTCGGATCTGGACGATTTTTACGTCGTTGGAAAGCTTACTCGAGGAGCTTTCAAAACGAATCAGGACATTTCTGATTCTGAGGCTTTCTGGTTCCCCGAAAGGACACCGGAAGCCTTCGATCCTCGTTTCTCGATCTCGGTGGTCGGTCTTTCGAAATCACGTGGTGCGGATAAAACGCGCGTAACTCCCTCGTTACATGTCGGATTGGGTCGATTTTTACTTCATTGGAAAGGCGAGTCAGTGCTCTTCGAAATCCTTCAGGAAGCGTCGCATTCCGAGGCCGTTTGGGCCTCCAAAAGTGGGGCGAGAGTAAATGGTCCGGAATTTTCTTGACGTGCCCTGTTCCCAGAAAAACGCTCATAACTCCCTCACCGGAGGTCGGATCTGGACGATTTTTACATCGTTGGAAAGCTTACTCGAGGAGCTTTCAAAACGGATCAGGACATTTCTGATTCCGAGGCCGTATGGTGCCCCGAAAGGACACCAGAAGCCTTCGATCCTCGTTTCTCGATCTCGGTGGTCGGGCTTTCGAAATCGCGTGGTGCGGATAAAACGCGCGTAACTCCCTCGTTACATGTCGGATTGGGTCGATTTTTACTTCATTGGAAAGACGAGTCAGTGCTCTTCGAAATCCTTCAGGAAGCGTCGCATTCCGAGGCCGTTTGGGCCTCCAAAAGTGGGACGAGAGTAAATGGTACGGAATTTTCCCGACGTGCCCTGTTCCCAGAAAAACGCTCATAACTCCCTCACCGGAGGTCGGATCTGGACGATTTTTACGTCGTTGGAAAGCTTACTCGAGGAGCTTTCAAAACGGATCAGGACATTTCTGATTCTGAGGCCGTCTGGTGCCCCGAAAGGACACCGGAATCCTTCGATCCTCGTTTCTCGATCTCGGTGGTCGGTCTTTCGAAATCGCGTGGTGCGGATAAAACGCGCGTAACTCCCTCGTTACATGTCGGATTGGGTCGATTTTTACTTCATTGGAAAGGCGAGTCAGTGCTCTTCGAAATCCTTCAGGAAGCGTCGCATTCCGAGGCCGTTTGGGCCTCTAAAAGTGGGGCGAGAGTAAATGGTACGGAATTTTCCCGACGTGCCCTGTTCCCAGAAAAACGCTCATAACTCCCTCACCGGAGGTCGGATCTGGACGATTTTTACGTCGTTGGAAAGCTTACTCGAGGAGCTTTCAAAACGGATCAGGACATTTCTGATTCTGAGGCCGTATGGTGCCCCGAAAGGACACCGGAATCCAACGATCCTCGTTTCTCGATCTCGGTGGTCGGTCTTTCGAAATCGCGTGGTGCGGATAAAACGCGCGTAACTCCCTCGTTACATGTCGGATTGGGTCGATTTTTACTTCATTGTAAAGGCGAGTCAGTGCTCTTCGAAATCCTTCAGGAAGCGTCGCATTCCGAGGCCGTTTGGGCCTCCAAAAGTGGGGCGAGAGTAAATGGTACGGAATTTTCTTGACGTGCCCTGTTCCCAGAAAAACGCTCATAACTCCCTCACCGGAGGTCGGATCTGGATGATTTTTACGTCGTTGGAAATCTTACTCAAGGAGCTTTCAAAACGGATCAGGAAATTTCAGATTCCGAGGCCGTCTGGTGCCCCGAAAGGACACCGGAAGCCTTCGATCCTCGTTTCTCGATCTCGGTGGTCGGTCTTTCGAAATCGCGTGGTGCGGATAAAACGCGCGTAACTCCCTCGTTACATGTCGGATTGGGTCGATTTTTACTTCATTGGAAAGGCAAGTCAGTGTTCTTCGAAATCCTTCAGGAAGCGTCGCATTCCGAGGCTGTTTGGGCCTCTAAAAGTGGGGCGAGAGTAAATGGTACGGAATTTTCCCGACGTGCCCTGTTCCCAGAAAAACGCTCATAACTCCCTCACCGGAGGTCGGATCTGGACGATTTTTACGTCGTTGGAAAGCTTACTCGAGGAGCTTTCAAAACGGATGAGGACATTTCTGATTCTGAGGCCGTATGGTGCCCCGAAAGGACACCGGAATCCTTCGATCCTCGTTTCTCGATCTCGGTGGTCGATCTTTTGAAATCGCGTGGTGCGGATAAAACGCGCGTAACTCCCTCGTTACATGTCGGATTGGGTCGATTTTTACTTCATTGGAAAGGCGAGTCAGTGCTCTTCGAAATCCTTCAGGAAGCGTCGCATTCCGAGGCCGTTTGGGCCTCCAAAAGTGGGACGAGAGTAAATGGTACGGAATTTTCTTGACGTGCCCTGTTCCCAGAAAAACGCTCATAACTCCCTCACCGGAGGTCGGATCTGGACGATTTTTACGTCGTTGGAAAGCTTACTCGAGGAGCTTTCAAAACGGATTAGGAAATTTCAGATTCTGAGGCCGTCTGGTGCCCCGAAAGGACACCGGAAGCCTTCGATCCTCGTTTCTCGATCTCGGTGGTCGGTCTTTCGAAATCGCGTGGTGCGGATAAAACGCGCGTAACTCCCTCGTTACATGTCGGATTGGGTCGATTTTTACTTCATTGGAAAGGCAAGTCAGTGTTCTTCGAAATCCTTCTGAAAGCGTCGCATTCCGAGGCTGTTTGGGCCTCTAAAAGTGGGGCGAGAGTAAATGGTACGGAATTTTCCCGACGTGCCCTGTTCCCAGAAAAACGCTCATAACTCCCTCACCGGAGGTCGGATCTGGACGATTTTTACGTCGTTGGAAAGCTTACTCGAGGAGCTTTCAAAACGGATGAGGACATTTCTGATTCTGAGGCCGTCTGGTGCCCCGAAAGGACACCGGAATCCTTCGATCCTCGTTTCTCGATCTCGGTGGTCGATCTTTCGAAATCGCGTGGTGCGGATAAAACGCGCGTAACTCCCTCGTTACATGTCGGATTGGGTCGATTTTTACTTCATTGGAAAGGCGAGTCAGTGCTCTTCGAAATCCTTCAGGAAGCGTCGCATTCCGAGGCCGTTTGGGCCTCCAAAAGTGGGGCGAGAGTAAATGGTCCGGAATTTTCTTGACGTGCCCTGTTCCCAGAAAAACGCTCATAACTCCCTCACCGGAGGTCGGATCTGGACGATTTTTACATCGTTGGAAAGCTTACTCGAGGAGCTTTCAAAACGGATCAGGACATTTCTGATTCCGAGGCCGTATGGTGCCCCGAAAGGACACCAGAAGCCTTCGATCCTCGTTTCTCGATCTCGGTGGTCGGTCTTTCGAAATCGCGTGGTGCGGATAAAACGCGCGTAACTCCCTCGTTACATGTCGGATTGGGTCGATTTTTACTTCATTGGAAAGGCAAGTCAGTGTTCTTCGAAATCCTTCTGGAAGCGTCGCATTCCGAGGCCGTTTGGGCCTCTAAAAGTGGGGCGAGAGTAAATGGTACGGAATTTTCTCGACGTGCCCTGTTCCCAGAAAAACGCTCATAACTCCCTCACCGGAGGTCGGATCTGGACGATTTTTACGTCGTTGGAAAGCTTACTCGAGGAGCTTTCAAAACGGATCAGGACATTTCTGATTCTGAGGCTGTCTGGTGCCCCAAAAAGACACTGGAATCCTTCGATCCTCGTTTCTCGATCTCGGTGGTCGGTCTTTCGAAATCGCGTGGTGCGGATAAAACGCGCGTAACTCCCTCGTTACATGTCGGATTGGGTCGATTTTTACTTCATTGGAAAGGCAAGTCAGTGTTCTTCGAAATCCTTCTGAAAGCGTCGCATTCCGAGGCTGTTTGGGCCTCTAAAAGTGGGGCGAGAGTAAATGGTACGGAATTTTCCCGACGTGCCCTCTTCCCAGAAAAACGCTCATAACTCCCTCACCGGAGGTCGGATCTGGACGATTTTTACGTCGTTGGAAAGCTTACTCGAGGAGCTTTCAAAACGGATCAGGACATTTCTGATTCTGAGGCCGTCTGGTGCCCCAAAAGGACACCGGAATCCTTCGATCCTCGTTTCTCAATCTCGGTGGTCGGTCTTTCGAAATCGCGTGGTGCGGATAAAACGCGCGTAACTCCCTCGTTACATGTCGGATTGGGTCAATTTTTACTTCATTGGAAAGACGAGTCAGTGCTCTTCGAAATCCTTCAGGAAGCGTCGCATTCCGAGGCCGTTTGGGCCTCCAAAAGTGGGACGAGAGTAAATGGTACGGAATTTTCCCGACGTGCCCTGTTCCCAGAAAAACGCTCATAACTCCCTCACCGGAGGTCGGATCTGGACGATTTTTACGTCGTTGGAAAGCTTACTCGAGGAGCTTTCAAAACGGATCAGGACATTTCTGATTCTGAGGCCGTCTGGTGCCCCGAAAGGACACCGGAATCCTTCGATCCTCGTTTCTCGATCTCGGTGGTCGGTCTTTCGAAATCGCGTGGTGCGGATAAAACGCGCGTAACTCCCTCGTTACATGTCGGATTGGGTCGATTTTTACTTCATTGGAAAGGCGAGTCAGTGCTCTTCGAAATCCTTCAGGAAGCGTCGCATTCCGAGGCCGTTTGGGCCTCTAAAAGTGGGGCGAGAGTAAATGGTACGGAATTTTCCCGACGTGCCCTGTTCCCAGAAAAACGCTCATAACTCCCTCACCGGAGGTCGGATCTGGACGATTTTTACGTCGTTGGAAAGCTTACTCGAGGAGCTTTCAAAACGGATCAGGACATTTCTGATTCTGAGGCCGTATGGTGCCCCGAAAGGACACCGGAATCCAACGATCCTCGTTTCTCGATCTCGGTGGTCGGTCTTTCGAAATCGCGTGGTGCGGATAAAACGCGCGTAACTCCCTCGTTACATGTCGGATTGGGTCGATTTTTACTTCATTGTAAAGGCGAGTCAGTGCTCTTCGAAATCCTTCAGGAAGCGTCGCATTCCGAGGCCGTTTGGGCCTCCAAAAGTGGGGCGAGAGTAAATGGTACGGAATTTTCTTGACGTGCCCTGTTCCCAGAAAAACGCTCATAACTCCCTCACCGGAGGTCGGATCTGGATGATTTTTACGTCGTTGGAAATCTTACTCGAGGAGCTTTCAAAACGGATCAGGAAATTTCAGATTCTGAGGCCGTCTGGTGCCCCGAAAGGACACTGGAAGCCATCGATCCTCGTTTCTCGATCTCGGTGGTCGGTCTTTCGAAATCACATGGTGCGGATAAAACGCGCGTAACTCCCTCGTTACATGTCGGATTGGGTCGATTTCTACTTCATTGGAAAGGCGAGTCAGTGCTCTTCGAAATCCTTCAGGAAGCGTCGCATTCCGAGGCCGTTTGGGCCTCCAAAAGTGGGACGAGAGTAAATGGTGTGGAATTTTCCCGACGTGCCCTGTTCCTAGAAAAACGCTCATAACTCCCTCACCGGAGGTCGGATCTGGACGATTTTTACGTCGTTGGAAAGCTTACTCGAGGAGCTTTCAAAACGGATGAGGACATTTCTGATTCTGAGGCCGTCTGGTGCCCCGAAAGGACACCGGAATCCTTCGATCCTCGTTTCTCGATCTCGGTGGTCGGTCTTTCGAAATCACATGGTGCGGATAAAACGCGCGTAACTCCCTCGTTACATGTCGGATTGGGTCGATTTTTACTTCATTGGAAAGGCAAGTCAGTGTTCTTCGAAATCCTTCTGAAAGCGTCGCATTCCGAGGCTGTTTGGGCCTCTAAAAGTGGGGCGAGAGTAAATGGTACGGAATTTTCCCGACGTGCCCTGTTCCCAGAAAAATGCTCATAACTCCCTCACCGGAGGTCGGATCTGGACGATTTTTACGTCGTTGGAAAGCTTACTCGAGGAGCTTTCAAAACGGATCAGGACATTTCTGATTCCGAGGCCGTCTGGTGCCCCGAAAGGACACTGGAAGCCATCGATCCTCGTTTCTCGATCTCGGTGGTCGGTCTTTCGAAATCACATGGTGCGGATAAAACGCGCGTAACTCCCTCGTTACATGTCGGATTGGGTCGATTTCTACTTCATTGGAAAGGCGAGTCAGTGCTCTACGAAATCCTTCAGGAAGCGTCGCATTCCGAGGCCGTTTGGGCCTCCAAAAGTGGGACGAGAGTAAATGGTGTGGAATTTTCCCGACGTGCCCTGTTCCTAGAAAAACGCTCATAACTCCCTCACCGGAGGTCGGATCTGGACGATTTTTACGTCGTTGGAAAGCTTACTCGAGCAGCTTTCAAAACGGATAGGACATTTTAGATTCTGAGGCCGTTTGGTGCCCCGAAAGGACACCGGAAGCCTTCAATCCTCGTTTCTCGATCTCGGTGGTCGGTCTTTCGAAATCGCGTGGTGCGGATAAAACGCGCGTAACTCCCTCGTTACATGTCGGATTGGGTCGATTTTTACTTCATTGGAAAGGCAAGTCAGTGTTCTTCGAAATCCTTCTGAAAGCGTCGCATTCCGAGGCCGTTTGGGCCTCTAAAAGTGGGGCGAGAGTAAATGGTACGGAATTTTCCCGACGTGCCCTGTTCCCAGAAAAACGCTCATAACTCCCTCACCGGAGGTCGGATCTGGACGATTTTTACGTCGTTGGAAAGCTTACTCGAGGAACTTTCAAAACGGATCAGGAAATTTCAGATTCCGAGGCCGTCTGGTGCCCCGAAAGGACACCGGAAGCCTTCGATCCTCGTTTCTCGATCTCGGTGGTCGGTCTTTCGAAATCGCGTGGTGCGGATAAAACGCGCGTAACTCCCTCGTTACATGTCGGATTGGGTCGATTTTTACTTCATTGGAAAGGCAAGTCAGTGTTCTTCGAAATCCTTCTGAAAGCGTCGCATTCCGAGGCCGTTTGGGCCTCTAAAAGTGGGGCGAGAGTAAATGGTACGGAATTTTCCCGACGTGCCCTGTTCCCAGAAAAACGCTCATAACTCCCTCACCGGAGGTCGGATCTGGACGATTTTTACGTCGTTGGAAAGCTTACTCGAGGAGCTTTCAAAACGGATCAGGACATTTCTGATTCTGAGGCCGTCTGGTGCCCCGAAAGGACACCGGAATCCTTCGATCCTCGTTTCTCGATCTCGGTGGTCGGTCTTTCGAAATCGCGTGGTGCGGATAAAACGCGCGTAACTCCCTCGTTACATGTCGGATTGGGTCGATTTTTACTTCATTGGAAAGGCAAGTCAGTGTTCTTCGAAATCCTTCAGGAAGCGTCGCATTCCGAGGCTGTTTGGGCCTCCAAAAGTGGGGCGAGAGTAAATGGTACGGAATTTTCCCGACGTGCCCTGTTCCCAGAAAAACGCTCATAACTCCCTCACCGGAGGTCGGATCTGGACGATTTTTACGTCGTTGGAAAGCTTACTCGAGGAGCTTTCAAAACGGATGAGGACATTTCTGATTCTGAGGCCGTCTGGTGCCCCGAAAGGATACCGGAATCCTTCGATCCTCGTTTCTCGATCTCGGTGGTCGATCTTTCGAAATCGCGTGGTGCGGATAAAACGCGCGTAACTCCCTCGTTACATGTCGGATTGGGTCGATTTTTACTTCATTGGAAAGGCGAGTCAGTGCTCTTCGAAATCCTTCAGGAAGCGTCGCATTCCGAGGCCGTTTGGGCCTCCAAAAGTGGGGCGAGAGTAAATGGTACGGAATTTTCTTGACGTGCCCTGTTCCCAGAAAAACGCTCATAACTCCCTCACCGGAGGTCGGATCTGGACGATTTTTACGTCGTTGGAAAGCTTACTCGAGGAGCTTTCAAAACGGATCAGGACATTTCTGATTCTGAGGCCGTCTGGTGCCCCGAAAGGACACCGGAATCCTTCGATCCTCGTTTCTCGATCTCGGTGGTCGGTCTTTCGAAATCGCGTGGTGCGGATAAAACGCGCGTAACTCCCTCGTTACATGTCGGATTGGGTCGATTTTTACTTCATTGGAAAGGCGAGTCAGTGCTCTTCGAAATCCTTCAGGAAGCGTCGCATTCCGAGGCCGTTTGGGCCTCCAAAAGTGGGACGAGAGTAAATGGTACGGAATTTTCTTGACGTGCCCTGTTCCCAGAAAAACGCTCATAACTCCCTCACCGGAGGTCGGATCTGGACGATTTTTACGTCGTTGGAAAGCTTACTCGAGGAGCTTTCAAAACGGATTAGGAAATTTCAGATTCTGAGGCCGTCTGGTGCCCCGAAAGGACACCGGAAGCCTTCGATCCTCGTTTCTCGATCTCGGTGGTCGGTCTTTCGAAATCGCGTGGTGCGGATAAAACGCGCGTAACTCCCTCGTTACATGTCGGATTGGGTCGATTTTTACTTCATTGGAAAGGCAAGTCAGTGTTCTTCGAAATCCTTCTGAAAGCGTCGCATTCCGAGGCTGTTTGGGCCTCTAAAAGTGGGGCGAGAGTAAATGGTACGGAATTTTCCCGACGTGCCCTGTTCCCAGAAAAACGCTCATAACTCCCTCACCGGAGGTCGGATCTGGACGATTTTTACGTCGTTGGAAAGCTTACTCGAGGAGCTTTCAAAACGGATGAGGACATTTCTGATTCTGAGGCCGTCTGGTGCCCCGAAAGGACACCGGAATCCTTCGATCCTCGTTTCTCGATCTCGGTGGTCGATCTTTCGAAATCGCGTGGTGCGGATAAAACGCGCGTAACTCCCTCGTTACATGTCGGATTGGGTCGATTTTTACTTCATTGGAAAGGCGAGTCAGTGCTCTTCGAAATCCTTCAGGAAGCGTCGCATTCCGAGGCCGTTTGGGCCTCCAAAAGTGGGGCGAGAGTAAATGGTACGGAATTTTCTTGACGTGCCCTGTTCCCAGAAAAACGCTCATAACTCCCTCACCGGAGGTCGGATCTGGACGATTTTTACGTCGTTGGAAAGCTTACTCGAGGAGCTTTCAAAACGAATCAGGACATTTCTGATTCTGAGGCTTTCTGGTTCCCCGAAAGGACACCGGAAGCCTTCGATCCTCGTTTCTCGATCTCGGTGGTCGGTCTTTCGAAATCACGTGGTGCGGATAAAACGCGCGTAACTCCCTCGTTACATGTCGGATTGGGTCGATTTTTACTTCATTGGAAAGGCGAGTCAGTGCTCTTCGAAATCCTTCAGGAAGCGTCGCATTCCGAGGCCGTTTGGGCCTCCAAAAGTGGGGCGAGAGTAAATGGTCCGGAATTTTCTTGACGTGCCCTGTTCCCAGAAAAACGCTCATAACTCCCTCACCGGAGGTCGGATCTGGACGATTTTTACATCGTTGGAAAGCTTACTCGAGGAGCTTTCAAAACGGATCAGGACATTTCTGATTCCGAGGCCGTATGGTGCCCCGAAAGGACACCAGAAGCCTTCGATCCTCGTTTCTCGATCTCGGTGGTCGGTCTTTCGAAATCGCGTGGTGCGGATAAAACGCGCGTAACTCCCTCGTTACATGTCGGATTGGGTCGATTTTTACTTCATTGGAAAGGCAAGTCAGTGTTCTTCGAAATCCTTCTGGAAGCGTCGCATTCCGAGGCCGTTTGGGCCTCTAAAAGTGGGGCGAGAGTAAATGGTACGGAATTTTCTCGACGTGCCCTGTTCCCAGAAAAACGCTCATAACTCCCTCACCGGAGGTCGGATCTGGACGATTTTTACGTCGTTGGAAAGCTTACTCGAGGAGCTTTCAAAACGGATCAGGACATTTCTGATTCTGAGGCTGTCTGGTGCCCCAAAAAGACACTGGAATCCTTCGATCCTCGTTTCTCGATCTCGGTGGTCGGTCTTTCGAAATCGCGTGGTGCGGATAAAACGCGCGTAACTCCCTCGTTACATGTCGGATTGGGTCGATTTTTACTTCATTGGAAAGGCAAGTCAGTGTTCTTCGAAATCCTTCTGAAAGCGTCGCATTCCGAGGCTGTTTGGGCCTCTAAAAGTGGGGCGAGAGTAAATGGTACGGAATTTTCCCGACGTGCCCTCTTCCCAGAAAAACGCTCATAACTCCCTCACCGGAGGTCGGATCTGGACGATTTTTACGTCGTTGGAAAGCTTACTCGAGGAGCTTTCAAAACGGATCAGGACATTTCTGATTCTGAGGCCGTCTGGTGCCCCAAAAGGACACCGGAATCCTTCGATCCTCGTTTCTCAATCTCGGTGGTCGGTCTTTCGAAATCGCGTGGTGCGGATAAATCGCGCGTAACTCCCTCGTTACATGTCGGATTGGGTCAATTTTTACTTCATTGGAAAGACGAGTCAGTGCTCTTCGAAATCCTTCAGGAAGCGTCGCATTCCGAGGCCGTTTGGGCCTCCAAAAGTGGGACGAGAGTAAATGGTACGGAATTTTCCCGACGTGCCCTGTTCCCAGAAAAACGCTCATAACTCCCTCACCGGAGGTCGGATCTGGACGATTTTTACGTCGTTGGAAAGCTTACTCGAGGAGCTTTCAAAACGGATCAGGACATTTCTGATTCTGAGGCCGTCTGGTGCCCCGAAAGGACACCGGAATCCTTCGATCCTCGTTTCTCGATCTCGGTGGTCGGTCTTTCGAAATCGCGTGGTGCGGATAAAACGCGCGTAACTCCCTCGTTACATGTCGGATTGGGTCGATTTTTACTTCATTGGAAAGGCGAGTCAGTGCTCTTCGAAATCCTTCAGGAAGCGTCGCATTCCGAGGCCGTTTGGGCCTCTAAAAGTGGGGCGAGAGTAAATGGTACGGAATTTTCCCGACGTGCCCTGTTCCCAGAAAAACGCTCATAACTCCCTCACCGGAGGTCGGATCTGGACGATTTTTACGTCGTTGGAAAGCTTACTCGAGGAGCTTTCAAAACGGATCAGGACATTTCTGATTCTGAGGCCGTATGGTGCCCCGAAAGGACACCGGAATCCAACGATCCTCGTTTCTCGATCTCGGTGGTCGGTCTTTCGAAATCGCGTGGTGCGGATAAAACGCGCGTAACTCCCTCGTTACATGTCGGATTGGGTCGATTTTTACTTCATTGTAAAGGCGAGTCAGTGCTCTTCGAAATCCTTCAGGAAGCGTCGCATTCCGAGGCCGTTTGGGCCTCCAAAAGTGGGGCGAGAGTAAATGGTACGGAATTTTCTTGACGTGCCCTGTTCCCAGAAAAACGCTCATAACTCCCTCACCGGAGGTCGGATCTGGATGATTTTTACGTCGTTGGAAATCTTACTCGAGGAGCTTTCAAAACGGATCAGGAAATTTCAGATTCTGAGGCCGTCTGGTGCCCCGAAAGGACACTGGAAGCCATCGATCCTCGTTTCTCGATCTCGGTGGTCGGTCTTTCGAAATCACATGGTGCGGATAAAACGCGCGTAACTCCCTCGTTACATGTCGGATTGGGTCGATTTCTACTTCATTGGAAAGGCGAGTCAGTGCTCTTCGAAATCCTTCAGGAAGCGTCGCATTCCGAGGCCGTTTGGGCCTCCAAAAGTGGGACGAGAGTAAATGGTGTGGAATTTTCCCGACGTGCCCTGTTCCTAGAAAAACGCTCATAACTCCCTCACCGGAGGTCGGATCTGGACGATTTTTACGTCGTTGGAAAGCTTACTCGAGGAGCTTTCAAAACGGATGAGGACATTTCTGATTCTGAGGCCGTCTGGTGCCCCGAAAGGACACCGGAATCCTTCGATCCTCGTTTCTCGATCTCGGTGGTCGGTCTTTCGAAATCACATGGTGCGGATAAAACGCGCGTAACTCCCTCGTTACATGTCGGATTGGGTCGATTTTTACTTCATTGGAAAGGCAAGTCAGTGTTCTTCGAAATCCTTCTGAAAGCGTCGCATTCCGAGGCTGTTTGGGCCTCTAAAAGTGGGGCGAGAGTAAATGGTACGGAATTTTCCCGACGTGCCCTGTTCCCAGAAAAATGCTCATAACTCCCTCACCGGAGGTCGGATCTGGACGATTTTTACGTCGTTGGAAAGCTTACTCGAGGAGCTTTCAAAACGGATCAGGACATTTCTGATTCCGAGGCCGTCTGGTGCCCCGAAAGGACACTGGAAGCCATCGATCCTCGTTTCTCGATCTCGGTGGTCGGTCTTTCGAAATCACATGGTGCGGATAAAACGCGCGTAACTCCCTCGTTACATGTCGGATTGGGTCGATTTCTACTTCATTGGAAAGGCGAGTCAGTGCTCTACGAAATCCTTCAGGAAGCGTCGCATTCCGAGGCCGTTTGGGCCTCCAAAAGTGGGACGAGAGTAAATGGTGTGGAATTTTCCCGACGTGCCCTGTTCCTAGAAAAACGCTCATAACTCCCTCACCGGAGGTCGGATCTGGACGATTTTTACGTCGTTGGAAAGCTTACTCGAGCAGCTTTCAAAACGGATAGGACATTTTAGATTCTGAGGCCGTTTGGTGCCCCGAAAGGACACCGGAAGCCTTCAATCCTCGTTTCTCGATCTCGGTGGTCGGTCTTTCGAAATCGCGTGGTGCGGATAAAACGCGCGTAACTCCCTCGTTACATGTCGGATTGGGTCGATTTTTACTTCATTGGAAAGGCAAGTCAGTGTTCTTCGAAATCCTTCTGAAAGCGTCGCATTCCGAGGCTGTTTGGGCCTCTAAAAGTGGGGCGAGAGTAAATGGTACGGAATTTTCCCGACGTGCCCTGTTCCCAGAAAAACGCTCATAACTCCCTCACCGGAGGTCGGATCTGGACGATTTTTACGTCGTTGGAAAGCTTACTCGAGGAGCTTTCAAAACGGATGAGACATTTCTGATTCTGAGGCCGTCTGGTGCCCCGAAAGGACACCGGAATCCTTCGATCCTCGTTTCTCGATCTCGGTGGTCGGTCTTTCGAAATCGCGTGGTGCGGATAAAACGCGCGTATCTCCCTCGTTACATGTCGGATTGGGTCGATTTTTACTTCATTGGAAAGGCGAGTCAGTGCTCTTCGAAATCCTTCAGGAAGCGTCACATTCCGAGGCCGTTTGGGCCTCCAAAAGTGGGGCGAGAGTAAATGGTACGGAATTTTCTTGACGTGCCCTGTTCCCAGAAAAATGCTCATAACTCCCTCACCGGAGGTCGGATCTGGACGATTTTTACGTCGTTGGAAAGCTTACTCGAGGAGCTTTCAAAACGGATCAGGAAATTTCAGATTTCGAGGCCGTCTGGTGCCCCGAAAGGACACCGGAAGCCTTCGATCCTCGTTTCTCGATCTCGGTGGTCGGTCTTTCGAAATCGCGTGGTGCGGATAAAACGCGCGTAACTCCCTCGTTACATGTCGGATTGGGTCGATTTTTACTTCATTGGAAAGGCAAGTCAGTGTTCTTCGAAATCCTTCTGAAAGCGTCGCATTCCGAGGCTGTTTGGGCCTCTAAAAGTGGGGCGAGAGTAAATGGTACGGAATTTTCCCGACGTGCCCTGTTCCCAGAAAAACGCTCATAACTCCCTCACCGGAGGTCGGATCTGGACGATTTTTACGTCGTTGGAAAGCTTACTCGAGGAGCTTTCAAAACGGATGAGGACATTTCTGATTCTGAGGCCGTCTGGTGCCCCGAAAGGACACCGGAATCCTTCGATCCTCGTTTCTCGATCTCGGTGGTCGGTCTTTCGAAATCGCGTGGTGCGGATAAAACGCGCGTAACTCCCTCGTTACATGTCGGATTGGGTCGATTTTTACTTCATTGGAAAGGCGAGTCAGTGCTCTTCGAAATCCTTCAGGAAGCGTCACATTCCGAGGCTGTTTGGGCCTCTAAAAGTGGGGCGAGAGTAAATGGTACGGAATTTTCTTGACGTGCCCTGTTCCCAGAAAAACGCTCATAACTCCCTCACCGGAGGTCGGATCTGGACGATTTTTACGTCGTTGGAAAGCTTACTCGAGGAGCTTTCAAAACGGATCAGGAAATTTCAGATTTCGAGGCCGTCTGGTGCCCCGAAAGGACAACGGAAGCCTTCGATCCTCGTTTCTCGATCTCGGTGGTCGGTCTTTCGAAATCGCGTGGTGCGGATAAAACGCGCGTAACTCCCTCGTTACATGTCGGATTGGGTCGATTTTTACTTCATTGGAAAGGCAAGTCAGTGTTCTTCGAAATCCTTCTGAAAGCGTCGCATTCCGAGGCTGTTTGGGCCTCTAAAAGTGGGGCGAGAGTAAATGGTACTGAATTTTCCCGACGTGCCCTGTTCCCAGAAAAACGCTCATAACTCCCTCACCGGAGGTCGGATCTGGACGATTTTTACGTCGTTGGAAAGCTTACTCGAGGAGCTTTCAAACCGAATCAGGACATTTCTGATTCTGAGGCTGTCTGGTGCCCCGAAAGGACACCGGAAGCCTTCGATCCTCGTTTCTCGATCTCGGTGGTCGGTCTTTCGAAATCGCGTGGTGCGGATAAAACGCGCGTAACTCCCTCGTTACATGTCGGATTGGGTCAATTTTTACTTCATTGGAAAGGCAAGTCAGTGTTCTTCGAAATCCTTCTGAAAGCGTCGCATTCCGAGGCTGTTTGGGCCTCTAAAAGTGGGGCGAGAGTAAATGGTACGGAATTTTCCCGACGTGCCCTGTTCCCAGAAAAACGCTCATAACTCCCTCACCGGAGGTCGGATCTGGACGATTTTTACGTCGTTGGAAAGCTTACTCGAGGAGCTTTCAAAACGAATCAGGACATTTCTGATTCTGAGGCCGTCTGGTGCCCCGAAAGGACACCGGAATCCTTCGATCCTCGTTTCTCGATCTCGGTGGTCGGTCTTTCGAAATCGCGTGGTGCGGATAAAACGCGCATAACTCCCTCGTTACATGTCGGATTGGGTCGATTTTTACTTCATTGGAAAGGCAAGTCAATGCTCTTCGAAATCCTTCAGGAAGCGTCGCATTCCGAGGCCGTTTGGGCCTCCAAAAGTGGGGCGAGAGTAAATGGTCCGAAATTTTCCCGACGTGCCCTGTTCCCAGAAAAACGCTCATAACTCCCTCACCGGAGGTCGGATCTGGACGATTTTTACGTCGTTGGAAAGCTTACTCGAGGAGCTTTCAAAACGGATCAGGACATTTCTGATTCCGAGGCCGTCTGGTGCCCCGAAAGGACACTGGAAGCCATCGATCCTCGTTTCTCGATCTCGATGGTCGGTCTTTCGAAATCACATGGTGCGGATAAAACGCGCGTAACTCCCTCGTTACATGTCGGATTGGGTCGATTTTTACTTCATTGGAAAGGCGAGTCAGTGCTCTTCGAAATCCTTCAGGAAGCGTCACATTCCGAGGCTGTTTGGGCCTCTAAAAGTGGGGCGAGAGTAAATGGTACGGAATTTTCTTGACGTGCCCTGTTCTCAGAAAAACGCTCATAACTCCCTCACCGGAGGTCGGATCTGGACGATTTTTACGTCGTTGGAAAGCTTACTCGAGGAGCTTTCAAAACGGATCAGGAAATTTCAGATTTCGAGGCCGTCTGGTGCCCCGAAAGGACAACGGAAGCCTTCGATCCTCGTTTCTCGATCTCGGTGGTCGGTCTTTCGAAATCGCGTGGTGCGGATAAAACGCGCGTAACTCCCTCGTTACATGTCGGATTGGGTCGATTTTTACTTCATTGGAAAGGCAAGTCAGTGTTCTTCGAAATCCTTCTGAAAGCGTCGCATTCCGAGGCTGTTTGGGCCTCTAAAAGTGGGGCGAGAGTAAATGGTACTGAATTTTCCCGACGTGCCCTGTTCCCAGAAAAACGCTCATAACTCCCTCACCGGAGGTCGGATCTGGACGATTTTTACGTCGTTGGAAAGCTTACTCGAGGAGCTTTCAAACCGAATCAGGACATTTCTGATTCTGAGGCTGTCTGGTGCCCCGAAAGGACACCGGAAGCCTTCGATCCTCGTTTCTCGATCTCGGTGGTCGGTCTTTCGAAATCGCGTGGTGCGGATAAAACGCGCGTAACTCCCTCGTTACATGTCGGATTGGGTCAATTTTTACTTCATTGGAAAGGCAAGTCAGTGTTCTTCGAAATCCTTCTGAAAGCGTCGCATTCCGAGGCTGTTTGGGCCTCTAAAAGTGGGGCGAGAGTAAATGGTACGGAATTTTCCCGACGTGCCCTGTTCCCAGAAAAACGCTCATAACTCCCTCACCGGAGGTCGGATCTGGACGATTTTTACGTCGTTGGAAAGCTTACTCGAGGAGCTTTCAAAACGAATCAGGACATTTCTGATTCTGAGGCCGTCTGGTGCCCCGAAAGGACACCGGAATCCTTCGATCCTCGTTTCTCGATCTCGGTGGTCGGTCTTTCGAAATCGCGTGGTGCGGATAAAACGCGCATAACTCCCTCGTTACATGTCGGATTGGGTCGATTTTTACTTCATTGGAAAGGCAAGTCAATGCTCTTCGAAATCCTTCAGGAAGCATCGCATTCCGAGGCCGTTTGGGCCTCCAAAAGTGGGGCGAGATTAAATGGTCCGAAATTTTCCCGACGTGCCCTGTTCCCAGAAAAACGCTCATAACTCCCTCACCGGAGGTCGGATCTGGACGATTTTTACGTCGTTGGAAAGCTTACTCGAGGAGCTTTCAAAACGGATCAGGACATTTCTGATTCCGAGGCCGTCTGGTGCCCCGAAAGGACACTGGAAGCCATCGATCCTCGTTTCTCGATCTCGGTGGTCGGTCTTTCGAAATCACATGGTGCGGATAAAACGCGCGTAACTCCCTCGTTACATGTCGGATTGGGTCGATTTCTACTTCATTGGAAAGGCGAGTCAGTGCTCTTCGAAATCCTTCAGGAAGCGTCGCATTCCGAGGCCGTTTGGGCCTCCAAAAGTGGGACGAGAGTAAATGGTGTGGAATTTTCCCGACGTGCCCTGTTCCTAGAAAAACGCTCATAACTCCCTCACCGGAGGTCGGATCTGGACGATTTTTACGTCGTTGGAAAGCTTACTCGAGGAGCTTTCAAAACGGATGAGGACATTTCTGATTCTGAGGCCGTCTGGTGCCCCGAAAGGACACCGGAATCCTTCGATCCTCGTTTCTCGATCTCGGTGGTCGGTCTTTCGAAATCACATGGTGCGGATAAAACGCGCGTAACTCCCTCGTTACATGTCGGATTGGGTCGATTTTTACTTCATTGGAAAGGCAAGTCAGTGTTCTTCGAAATCCTTCTGAAAGCGTCGCATTCCGAGGCTGTTTGGGCCTCTAAAAGTGGGGCGAGAGTAAATGGTACGGAATTTTCCCGACGTGCCCTGTTCCCAGAAAAATGCTCATAACTCCCTCACCGGAGGTCGGATCTGGACGATTTTTACGTCGTTGGAAAGCTTACTCGAGGAGCTTTCAAAACGGATCAGGACATTTCTGATTCCGAGGCCGTCTGGTGCCCCGAAAGGACACTGGAAGCCATCGATCCTCGTTTCTCGATCTCGGTGGTCGGTCTTTCGAAATCACATGGTGCGGATAAAACGCGCGTAACTCCCTCGTTACATGTCGGATTGGGTCGATTTCTACTTCATTGGAAAGGCGAGTCAGTGCTCTACGAAATCCTTCAGGAAGCGTCGCATTCCGAGGCCGTTTGGGCCTCCAAAAGTGGGACGAGAGTAAATGGTGTGGAATTTTCCCGACGTGCCCTGTTCCTAGAAAAACGCTCATAACTCCCTCACCGGAGGTCGGATCTGGACGATTTTTACGTCGTTGGAAAGCTTACTCGAGCAGCTTTCAAAACGGATATTACATTTTAGATTCTGAGGCCGTTTGGTGCCCCGAAAGGACACCGGAAGCCTTCAATCCTCGTTTCTCGATCTCGGTGGTCGGTCTTTCGAAATCGCGTGGTGCGGATAAAACGCGCGTAACTCCCTCGTTACATGTCGGATTGGGTCGATTTTTACTTCATTGGAAAGGCAAGTCAGTGTTCTTCGAAATCCTTCTGAAAGCGTCGCATTCCGAGGCTGTTTGGGCCTCTAAAAGTGGGGCGAGAGTAAATGGTACGGAATTTTCCCGACGTGCCCTGTTCCCAGAAAAACGCTCATAACTCCCTCACCGGAGGTCGGATCTGGACGATTTTTACGTCGTTGGAAAGCTTACTCGAGGAGCTTTCAAAACGGATCAGGACATTTCTGATTCTGAGGCCGTCTGGTGCCCCGAAAGGACACCGGAATCCTTCGATCCTCGTTTCTCGATCTCGGTGGTCGGTCTTTCGAAATCGCGTGGTGCGGATAAAACGCGCGTATCTCCCTCGTTACATGTCGGATTGGGTCGATTTTTACTTCATTGGAAAGGCGAGTCAGTGCTCTTCGAAATCCTTCAGGAAGCGTCACATTCCGAGGCCGTTTGGGCCTCCAAAAGTGGGGCGAGAGTAAATGGTACGGAATTTTCTTGACGTGCCCTGTTCCCAGAAAAATGCTCATAACTCCCTCACCGGAGGTCGGATCTGGACGATTTTTACGTCGTTGGAAAGCTTACTCGAGGAGCTTTCAAAACGGATCAGGAAATTTCAGATTTCGAGGCCGTCTGGTGCCCCGAAAGGACACCGGAAGCCTTCGATCCTCGTTTCTCGATCTCGGTGGTCGGTCTTTCGAAATCACGTGGTGCGGATAAAACGCGCGTAACTCCCTCGTTACATGTCGGATTGGGTCGATTTTTACTTCATTGGAAAGGCAAGTCAGTGTTCTTCGAAATCCTTCTGAAAGCGTCGCATTCCGAGGCTGTTTGGGCCTCTAAAAGTGGGGCGAGAGTAAATGGTACGGAATTTTCCCGACGTGCCCTGTTCCCAGAAAAACGCTCATAACTCCCTCACCGGAGGTCGGATCTGGACGATTTTTACGTCGTTGGAAAGCTTACTCGAGGAGCTTTCAAAACGGATCAGGACATTTCTGATTCTGAGGCTGTCTGGTGCCCTAAAAGGACACCAGAATCCTTTGATCCTCGTTTCTCGATCTCGGTGGTCGGTCTTTCGAAATCGCGTGGTGCGGATAAAACGCGCGTAACTCCCTCGTTACATGTCGGATTGGGTCGATTTTTACTTCATTGGAAAGGCAAGTCAGTGTTCTTCGAAATTCTTCTGAAAGCGTCGCATTCCGAGGCTGTTTGGGCCTCTAAAAGTGGGGCGAGAGTAAATGGTACGGAATTTTCCCGACGTGCCCTGTTCCCAGAAAAACGCTCATAACTCCCTCACCGGAGGTCGGATCTGGACGATTTTTACGTCGTTGGAAAGCTTACTCGAGGAGCTTTCAAAACGAATCAGGACATTTCTGATTCTGAGGCTGTCTGGTGCCCCGAAAGGACACCGGAATCCTTCGATCCTCGTTTCTCGATCTCGGTGGTCGGCCTTTCGAAAACCCGTGGTGCAGATAAAACGCGCGTAACTCCGTCGTTACATGTCGGATTGGGTCGATTTTTACTTCATTGGAAAGGCGAGTCAGTGCTCTTCGAAATCCTTCAGGAAACGTTGCATTCCGAGGCCGTTCGGGCCTCCAAAAGTGGGACGAGAGTAAATGGTGCGGAATTTTCCCGACGTGCCCTATTCCCAGAAAAACGCTCATAACTCCCTCACCGGAGGTCGGATCTGGACGATTTTTACGTCGTTGGAAAGCTTACTCGAGGAGCTTTCAAAACGAATCAGGACATTTCTGATTCTGAGGCTGTCTGGTGCCCCGAAAGGACACCGGAAGCCTTCGATCCTCGTTTCTCGATCTCGGTGGTCGGCCTTTCGAAATCGCGTGGTGCGGATAAAAC
The DNA here is from genome assembly GCA_037074715.1 of Magnolia kwangsiensis. Classification (NCBI taxonomy): domain Eukaryota; kingdom Viridiplantae; phylum Streptophyta; class Magnoliopsida; order Magnoliales; family Magnoliaceae; genus Magnolia; species Magnolia kwangsiensis. The sequence goes on from CM073583.1 coordinate 1,696,300, forward strand.
GCGCGTAACTCCCTCGTTACATGTCGGATTGGGTCGATTTTTACTTCATTGGAAAGACGAGTCAGTGCTCTTCGAAATCCTTCAGGAAGCGTCGCATTCCGAGGCCGTTTGGGCCTCCAAAAGTGGGACGAGAGTAAATGGTACGGAATTTTCCCGACGTGCCCAGTTCCCAGAAAAACGCTCATAACTCCCTCACCGGAGGTCGGATCTGGACGATTTTTACGTCGTTGGAAAGCTTACTCGAGGAGCTTTCAAAACGGATCAGGACATTTCTGATTCTGAGGCCATCTGGTGCCCCGAAAGGACACCGGAATCCTTCGATCCTCGTTTCTCGATCTCGGTGGTCGGTCTTTCGAAATCGCGTGGTGCGGATAAAACGCGCGTAACTCCCTCGTTACATGTCGGATTGGGTCGATTTTTACTTCATTGGAAAGGCGAGTCAGTGCTCTTCGAAATCCTTCAGGAAGCGTCGCATTCCGAGGCCGTTTGGGCCTCTAAAAGGGCGAGAGTAAATGGTACGGAATTTTCCCGACGTGCCCTGTTCCCAGAAAAACGCTCATAACTCCCTCACCGGAGGTCGGATCTGGACGATTTTTACGTCGTTGGAAAGCTTACTCGAGGAGCTTTCAAAACGGATCAGGACATTTCTGATTCTGAGGCCGTATGGTGCCCCGAAAGGACACCGGAATCCAACGATCCTCGTTTCTCGATCTCGGTGGTCGGTCTTTCGAAATCGCGTGGTGCGGATAAAACGCGCGTAACTCCCTCGTTACATGTCGGATTGGGTCGATTTTTACTTCATTGTAAAGGCGAGTCAGTGCTCTTCGAAATCCTTCAGGAAGCGTCGCATTCCGAGGCCGTTTGGGCCTCCAAAAGTGGGGCGAGAGTAAATGGTACGGAATTTTCTTGACGTGCCCTGTTCCCAGAAAAACGCTCATAACTCCCTCACCGGAGGTCGGATCTGGATGATTTTTACGTCGTTGGAAATCTTACTCGAGGAGCTTTCAAAACGGATCAGGAAATTTCAGATTCTGAGGCCGTCTGGTGCCCCGAAAGGACACCGGAAGCCTTCGATCCTCGTTTCTCGATCTCGGTGGTCGGTCTTTCGAAATCGCGTGGTGCGGATAAAACGCGCGTAACTCCCTCGTTACATGTCGGATTGGGTCGATTTTTACTTCATTGGAAAGGCAAGTCAGTGTTCTTCGAAATCCTTCTGAAAGCGTCGCATTCCGAGGCTGTTTGGGCCTCTAAAAGTGGGGCGAGAGTAAATGGTACGGAATTTTCCCGACGTGCCCTGTTCCCAGAAAAACGCTCATAACTCCCTCACCGGAGGTCGGATCTGGACGATTTTTACGTCGTTGGAAAGCTTACTCGAGGAGCTTTCAAAACGGATGAGGACATTTCTGATTCTGAGGCCGTCTGGTGCCCCGAAAGGACACCGGAATCCTTCGATCCTCGTTTCTCGATCTCGGTGGTCGGTCTTTCGAAATCGCGTGGTGCGGATAAAACGCGCGTAACTCCCTCGTTACATGTCGGATTGGGTCGATTTTTACTTCATTGGAAAGGCGAGTCAGTGCTCTTCGAAATCCTTCAGGAAGCGTCACATTCCGAGGCTGTTTGGGCCTCTAAAAGTGGGGCGAGAGTAAATGGTACGGAATTTTCTTGACGTGCCCTGTTCCCAGAAAAACGCTCATAACTCCCTCACCGGAGGTCGGATCTGGACGATTTTTACGTCGTTGGAAAGCTTACTCGAGGAGCTTTCAAAACGGATGAGGACATTTCTGATTCTGAGGCCGTCTGGTGCCCCGAAAGGACACCGGAATCCTTCGATCCTCGTTTCTCGATCTCGGTGGTCGGTCTTTCGAAATCGCGTGGTGCGGATAAAACGCGCGTAACTCCCTCCTTACAAGTCGGATTGGGTCGATTTTTACTTCATTGGAAAGGCAAGTCAGTGTTCTTCGAAATCCTTCTGGAAGCGTCGCATTCCGAGGCCGTTTGGGCCTCTAAAAGTGGGGCGAGAGTAAATGGTACAGAATTTTCCCGACGTGCCCTGTTCCCAGAAAAATGCTCATAACTCCCTCACCGGAGGTCGGATCTGGACGATTTTTACGTCGTTGGAAAGCTTACTCGAGGAGCTTTCAAAACGGATCAGGACATTTCTGATTCCGAGGCCGTCTGGTGCCCCGAAAGGACACTGGAAGCCATCGATCCTCGTTTCTCGATCTCGGTGGTCGGTCTTTCGAAATCACATGGTGCGGATAAAACGCGCGTAACTCCCTCGTTACATGTCGGATTGGGTCGATTTCTACTTCATTGGAAAGGCGAGTCAGTGCTCTTCGAAATCCTTCAGGAAGCGTCGCATTCCGAGGCCGTTTGGGCCTCCAAAAGTGGGACGAGAGTAAATGGTGTGGAATTTTCCCGACGTGCCCTGTTCCTAGAAAAACGCTCATAACTCCCTCACCGGAGGTCGGATCTGGACGATTTTTACGTCGTTGGAAAGCTTACTCGAGCAGCTTTCAAAACGGATAGGACATTTTAGATTCTGAGGCCGTTTAGTGCCCCGAAAGGACACCGGAAGCCTTCGATCCTCGTTTCTCGATCTCGGTGGTCGGTCTTTCGAAATCGCGTGGTGCGGATAAAACGCGCGTAACTCCCTCGTTACATGTCGGATTGGGTCGATTTTTACTTCATTGGAAAGGCAAGTCAGTGTTCTTCGAAATCCTTCTGAAAGCGTCGCATTCCGAGGCTGTTTGGGCCTCTAAAAGTGGGGCGAGAGTAAATGGTACGGAATTTTCCCGACGTGCCCTGTTCCCAGAAAAACGCTCATAACTCCCTCACCGGAGGTCGGATCTGGACGATTTTTACGTCGTTGGAAAGCTTACTCGAGGAGCTTTCAAAACGGATGAGGACATTTCTGATTCTGAGGCCGTCTGGTGCCCCGAAAGGACACCGGAATCCTTCGATCCTCGTTTCTCGATCTCGGTGGTCGGTCTTTCGAAATCGCGTGGTGCGGATAAAACGCGCGTATCTCCCTCGTTACATGTCGGATTGGGTCGATTTTTACTTCATTGGAAAGGCGAGTCAGTGCTCTTCGAAATCCTTCAGGAAGCGTCACATTCCGAGGCCGTTTGGGCCTCCAAAAGTGGGGCGAGAGTAAATGGTACGGAATTTTCTTGACGTGCCCTGTTCCCAGAAAAATGCTCATAACTCCCTCACCGGAGGTCGGATCTGGACGATTTTTACGTCGTTGGAAAGCTTACTCGAGGAGCTTTCAAAACGGATCAGGAAATTTCAGATTTCGAGGCCGTCTGGTGCCCCAAAAGGACACCGGAAGCCTTCGATCCTCGTTTCTCGATCTCGGTGGTCGGTCTTTCGAAATCGCGTGGTGCGGATAAAACGCGCGTAACTCCCTCGTTACATGTCGGATTGGGTCGATTTTTACTTCATTGGAAAGGCAAGTCAGTGTTCTTCGAAATCCTTCTGAAAGCGTCGCATTCCGAGGCTGTTTGGGCCTCTAAAAGTGGGGCGAGAGTAAATGGTACGGAATTTTCCCGACGTGCCCTGTTCCCAGAAAAACGCTCATAACTCCCTCACCGGAGGTCGGATCTGGACGATTTTTACGTCGTTGGAAAGCTTACTCGAGGAGCTTTCAAAACGGATCAGGACATTTCTGATTCTGAGGCTGTCTGGTGCCCTAAAAGGACACCAGAATCCTTTGATCCTCGTTTCTCGATCTCGGTGGTCGGTCTTTCGAAATCGCGTGGTGCGGATAAAACGCGCGTAACTCCCTCGTTACATGTCGGATTGGGTCGATTTTTACTTCATTGGAAAGGCAAGTCAGTGTTCTTCGAAATTCTTCTGAAAGCGTCGCATTCCGAGGCTGTTTGGGCCTCTAAAAGTGGGGCGAGAGTAAATGGTACGGAATTTTCCCGACGTGCCCTGTTCCCAGAAAAACGCTCATAACTCCCTCACCGGAGGTCGGATCTGGACGATTTTTACGTCGTTGGAAAGCTTACTCGAGGAGCTTTCAAAACGAATCAGGACATTTCTGATTCTAAGGCCGTCTGGTGCCCCGAAAGGACACCGGAATCCTTCGATCCTCGTTTCTCGATCTCGGTGGTCGGCCTTTCGAAAACCCGTGGTGCAGATAAAACGCGCGTAACTCCGTCGTTACATGTCGGATTGGGTCGATTTTTACTTCATTGGAAAGGCGAGTCAGTGCTCTTCGAAATCCTTCAGGAAACGTTGCATTCCGAGGCCGTTCGGGCCTCCAAAAGTGGGACGAGAGTAAATGGTGCGGAATTTTCCCGACGTGCCCTATTCCCAGAAAAATGCTCATAACTCCCTCACCGGAGGTCGGATCTGGACGATTTTTACGTCGTTGGAAAGCTTACTCGAGGAGCTTTCAAAACGAATCAGGACATTTCTGATTCTGAGGCTGTCTGGTGCCCCGAAAGGACACCGGAAGCCTTCGATCCTCGTTTCTCGATCTCGGTGGTCGGCCTTTCGAAATCGCGTGGTGCGGATAAAACGCGCGTAACTCCCTCGTTACATGTCGGATTGGGTCGATTTTTACTTCATTGGAAAGACGAGTCAGTGCTCTTCGAAATCCTTCAGGAAGCGTCGCATTCCGAGGCCGTTTGGGCCTCCAAAAGTGGGACGAGAGTAAATGGTACGGAATTTTCCCGACGTGCCCAGTTCCCAGAAAAACGCTCATAACTCCCTCACCGGAGGTCGGATCTGGACGATTTTTATGTCGTTGGAAAGCTTACTCGAGGAGCTTTCAAAACGGATCAGGACATTTCTGATTCTGAGGCCGTCTGGTGCCCCGAAAGGACACCGGAATCCTTCGATCCTCGTTTCTCGATCTCGGTGGTCGGTCTTTCGAAATCGCGTGGTGCGGATAAAACGCGCGTAACTCCCTCGTTACATGTCGGATTGGGTCGATTTTTACTTCATTGGAAAGGCGAGTCAGTGCTCTTCGAAATCCTTCAGGAAGCGTCGCATTCCGAGGCCGTTTGGGCCTCTAAAAGTGGGGCGAGAGTAAATGGTACGGAATTTTCCCGACGTGCCCTGTTCCCAGAAAAACGCTCATAACTCCCTCACCGGAGGTCGGATCTGGACGATTTTTACGTCGTTGGAAAGCTTACTCGAGGAGCTTTCAAAACGGATCAGGACATTTCTGATTCTGAGGCCGTATGGTGCCCCGAAAGGACACCGGAATCCAACGATCCTCGTTTCTCGATCTCGGTGGTCGGTCTTTCGAAATCGCGTGGTGCGGATAAAACGCGCGTAACTCCCTCGTTACATGTCGGATTGGGTCGATTTTTACTTCATTGTAAAGGCGAGTCAGTGCTCTTCGAAATCCTTCAGGAAGCGTCGCATTCCGAGGCCGTTTGGGCCTCCAAAAGTGGGGCGAGAGTAAATGGTACGGAATTTTCTTGACGTGCCCTGTTCCCAGAAAAACGCTCATAACTCCCTCACCGGAGGTCGGATCTGGATGATTTTTACGTCGTTGGAAATCTTACTCGAGGAGCTTTCAAAACGGATCAGGAAATTTCAGATTCTGAGGCCGTCTGGTGCCCCGAAAGGACACCGGAAGACTTCGATCCTCGTTTCTCGATCTCGGTGGTCGGTCTTTCGAAATCGCGTGGTGCGGATAAAACGCGCGTAACTCCCTCGTTACATGTCGGATTGGGTCGATTTTTACTTCATTGGAAAGGCAAGTCAGTGTTCTTCGAAATCCTTCTGAAAGCGTCGCATTCCGAGGCTGTTTGGGCCTCTAAAAGTGGGGCGAGAGTAAATGGTACGGAATTTTCCCGACGTGCCCAGTTCCCAGAAAAATGCTCATAACTCCCTCACCGGAGGTCGGATCTGGACGATTTTTACGTCGTTGGAAAGCTTACTCGAGGAGCTTTCAAAACGGATGAGGACATTTCTGATTCTGAGGCCGTCTGGTGCCCCGAAAGGACACCGGAATCCTTCGATCCTCGTTTCTCGATCTCGGTGGTCGGTCTTTCGAAATCGCGTGGTGCGGATAAAACGCGCGTAACTCCCTCGTTACATGTCGGATTGGGTCGATTTTTACTTCATTGGAAAGGCGAGTCAGTGCTCTTCGAAATCCTTCAGGAAGCGTCACATTCCGAGGCTGTTTGGGCCTCTAAAAGTGGGGCGAGAGTAAATGGTACGGAATTTTCTTGACGTGCCCTGTTCCCAGAAAAATGCTCATAACTCCCTCACCGGAGGTCGGATCTGGACGATTTTTACGTCGTTGGAAAGCTTACTCGAGGAGCTTTCAAAACGGATGAGGACATTTCTGATTCTGAGGCCGTCTGGTGCCCCGAAAGGACACCGGAATCCTTCGATCCTCGTTTCTCGATCTCGGTGGTCGGTCTTTCGAAATCGCGTGGTGCGGATAAAACGCGCGTAACTCCCTCGTTACATGTCGGATTGGGTCGATTTTTACTTCATGGGAAAGGCGAGTCAGTGTTCTTCGAAATCCTTCTGGAAGTGTCACATTCCGAGGCCGTTTGGGCCTCCAAAAGTGGGGCGAGATTAAATGGTGCGGAATTTTCCCGACGTGCCCTGTTCCCAGAAAAACGCTCATAACTCCCTCACCGGAGGTCGGATCTGGACGATTTTTACGTCGTTGGAAAGCTTACTCGAGGAGCTTTCAAAACGAATCAGGACATTTCTGATTCTGAGGCTGTCTGGTGCCCCGAAAGGACACCGGAATCCTTCGATCCTCGTTTCTCGATCTCGGTGGTCGGTCTTTCGAAATCGCGTGGTGCGGATAAAACGCGCGTAACTCCCTCGTTACATGTCGGATTGGGTCAATTTTTACTTCATTGGAAAGGCTAGTCAGTGCATTTCGAAATCCTTCAGGAAGCATCGCATTCCGAGGCCGTTTGGGCCTCTAAAAGTGGGGCGAGAGTAAATGGTACGGAATTTTCCCGACGTGCCCTGTTCCCAGAAAAACGCTCATAACTCCCTCACCGGAGGTCGGATCTGGACGATTTTTACGTCGTTGGAAAGCTTACTCGAGGAGCTTTCAAAACGGATCAGGACATTTCTGATTCTGAGGCCGTATGGTGCCCCGAAAGGACACCAGAAGCCTTCGATCCTCGTTTCTCAATCTCGGTGGTCGGTCTTTCGAAATCGCGTGGTGCGGATAAAACGCGCGTAACTCCCTCGTTACAAGTCGGATTGGGTCGATTTTTACTTCATTGGAAAGGTAAGTCAGTGTTCTTCGAAATCCTTCTGGAAGCGTCGCATTCCGAGGCCGTTTGGGCCTCTAAAAGTGGGGCGAGAGTAAATGGTACAGAATTTTCCCGACGTGCCCTGTTCCCAGAAAAATGCTCATAACTCCCTCACCGGAGGTCGGATCTGGACGATTTTTATGTCGTTGGAAAGCTTACTCGAGGAGCTTTCAAAACGGATCAGGACATTTCTGATTCTGAGGCGGTCTGGTGCCCCAAAAAGACACCGGAATCCTTCGATCCTCGTTTCTCGATCTCGGTGGTCGGTCTTTCAAAATCGCGTGGTGCGGATAAAACGCGCGTAACTCCCTCGTTACATGTCGGATTGGGTCGATTTCTACTTCATTGGAAAGGCGAGTCAGTGCTCTTCGAAATCCTTCAGGAAGCGTCGCATTCCGAGGCCGTTTGGGCCTCCAAAAGTGGGACGAGAGTAAATGGTGTGGAATTTTCCCGACGTGCCCTGTTCCTAGAAAAACGCTCATAACTCCCTCACCGGAGGTCGGATCTGGACGATTTTTACGTCGTTGGAAAGCTTACTCGAGGAGCTTTCAAAACGGATGAGGACATTTCTGATTCTGAGGCCGTCTGGTGCCCCGAAAGGACACCGGAATCCTTCGATCCTCGTTTCTCGATCTCGGTGGTCGGTCTTTCGAAATCACATGGTGCGGATAAAACGCGCGTAACTCCCTCGTTACATGTCGGATTGGGTCGATTTTTACTTCATTGGAAAGGCAAGTCAGTGTTCTTCGAAATCCTTCTGAAAGCGTCGCATTCCGAGGCTGTTTGGGCCTCTAAAAGTGGGGCGAGAGTAAATGGTACGGAATTTTCCCGACGTGCCCTGTTCCCAGAAAAATGCTCATAACTCCCTCACCGGAGGTCGGATCTGGACGATTTTTACGTCGTTGGAAAGCTTACTCGAGGAGCTTTCAAAACGGATCAGGACATTTCTGATTCCGAGGCCGTCTGGTGCCCCGAAAGGACACTGGAAGCCATCGATCCTCGTTTCTCGATCTCGGTGGTCGGTCTTTCGAAATCACATGGTGCGGATAAAACGCGCGTAACTCCCTCGTTACATGTCGGATTGGGTCGATTTCTACTTCATTGGAAAGGCGAGTCAGTGCTCTTCGAAATCCTTCAGGAAGCGTCGCATTCCAAGGCCGTTTGGGCCTCCAAAAGTGGGACGAGAGTAAATGGTGTGGAATTTTCCCGACGTGCCCTGTTCCTAGAAAAACGCTCATAACTCCCTCACCGGAGGTCGGATCTGGACGATTTTTACGTCGTTGGAAAGCTTACTCGAGCAGCTTTCAAAACGGATAGGACATTTTAGATTCTGAGGCCGTTTGGTGCCCCGAAAGGACACCGGAAGCCTTCGATCCTCGTTTCTCGATCTCGGTGGTCGGTCTTTCGAAATCGCGTGGTGCGGATAAAACGCGCGTAACTCCCTCGTTACATGTCGGATTGGGTCGATTTTTACTTCATTGGAAAGGCAAGTCAGTGTTCTTCGAAATCCTTCTGAAAGCGTCGCATTCCGAGGCTGTTTGGGCCTCTAAAAGTGGGGCGAGAGTAAATGGTACGGAATTTTCCCGACGTGCCCTGTTCCCAGAAAAACGCTCATAACTCCCTCACCGGAGGTCGGATCTGGACGATTTTTACGTCGTTGGAAAGCTTACTCGAGGAGCTTTCAAAACGGATGAGGACATTTCTGATTCTGAGGCCGTCTGGTGCCCCGAAAGGACACCGGAATCCTTCGATCCTCGTTTCTCGATCTCGGTGGTCGGTCTTTCGAAATCGCGTGGTGCGGATAAAACGCGCGTATCTCCCTCGTTACATGTCGGATTGGGTCGATTTTTACTTCATTGGAAAGGCGAGTCAGTGCTCTTCGAAATCCTTCAGGAAGCGTCACATTCCGAGGCCGTTTGGGCCTCCAAAAGTGGGGCGAGAGTAAATGGTACGGAATTTTCTTGACGTGCCCTGTTCCCAGAAAAATGCTCATAACTCCCTCACCGGAGGTCGGATCTGGACGATTTTTACGTCGTTGGAAAGCTTACTCGAGGAGCTTTCAAAACAGATCAGGAAATTTCAGATTTTGAGGCCGTCTGGTGCCCCGAAAGGACACCGGAAGCCTTCGATCCTCGTTTCTCGATCTCGGTGGTCGGTCTTTCGAAATCGCGTGGTGCGGATAAAACGCGCGTAACTCCCTCGTTACATGTCGGATTGGGTCGATTTTTACTTCATTGGAAAGGCAAGTCAGTGTTCTTCGAAATCCTTCTGAAAGCGTCGCATTCCGAGGCTGTTTGGGCCTCTAAAAGTGGGGCGAGAGTAAATGGTACGGAATTTTCCCGACGTGCCCTGTTCCCAGAAAAACGCTCATAACTCCCTCACCGGAGGTCGGATCTGGACGATTTTTACGTCGTTGGAAAGCTTACTCGAGGAGCTTTCAAAACTGATCAGGACATTTCTGATTCTGAGGCTGTCTGGTGCCCTAAAAGGACACCAGAATCCTTTGATCCTCGTTTCTCGATCTCGGTGGTCGGTCTTTCGAAATCGCGTGGTGCGGATAAAACGCGCGTAACTCCCTCGTTACATGTCGGATTGGGTCGATTTTTACTTCATTGGAAAGGCAAGTCAGTGTTCTTCGAAATTCTTCTGAAAGCGTCGTATTCCGAGGCTGTTTGGGCCTCTAAAAGTGGGGCGAGAGTAAATGGTACGGAATTTTCCCGACGTGCCCTGTTCCCAGAAAAACGCTCATAACTCCCTCACCGGAGGTCGGATCTGGACGATTTTTACGTCGTTGGAAAGCTTACTCGAGGAGCTTTCAAAACGAATCAGGACATTTCTGATTCTGAGGCTGTCTGGTGCCCCGAAAGGACACCGGAATCCTTCGATCCTCGTTTCTCGATCTCGGTGGTCGGCCTTTCGAAAACCCGTGGTGCAGATAAAACGCGCGTAACTCCGTCGTTACATGTCGGATTGGGTCGATTTTTACTTCATTGGAAAGGCGAGTCAGTGCTCTTCGAAATCCTTCAGGAAACGTTGCATTCCGAGGCCGTTCGGGCCTCCAAAAGTGGGACGAGAGTAAATGGTGCGGAATTTTCCCGACGTGCCCTGTTCCCAGAAAAACGCTCATAACTCCCTCACCGGAGGTCGGATCTGGACGATTTTTACGTCGTTGGAAAGCTTACTCGAGGAGCTTTCAAAACGGATCAGGACATTTCTGATTCCGAGGCCGTCTGGTGCCCCGAAAGGACACTGGAAGCCATCGATCCTCGTTTCTCGATCTCGGTGGTCGGTCTTTCGAAATCACATGGTGCGGATAAAACGCGCGTAACTCCCTCGTTACATGTCGGATTGGGTCGATTTCTACTTCATTGGAAAGGCGAGTCAGTGCTCTTCGAAATCCTTCAGGAAGCGTCGCATTCCAAGGCCGTTTGGGCCTCCAAAAGTGGGACGAGAGTAAATGGTGTGGAATTTTCCCGACGTGCCCTGTTCCTAGAAAAACGCTCATAACTCCCTCACCGGAGGTCGGATCTGGACGATTTTTACGTCGTTGGAAAGCTTACTCGAGCAGCTTTCAAAACGGATAGGACATTTTAGATTCTGAGGCCGTTTGGTGCCCCGAAAGGACACCGGAAGCCTTCGATCCTCGTTTCTCGATCTCGGTGGTCGGTCTTTCGAAATCGCGTGGTGCGGATAAAACGCGCGTAACTCCCTCGTTACATGTCGGATTGGGTCGATTTTTACTTCATTGGAAAGGCAAGTCAGTGTTCTTCGAAATCCTTCTGAAAGCGTCGCATTCCGAGGCTGTTTGGGCCTCTAAAAGTGGGGCGAGAGTAAATGGTACGGAATTTTCCCGACGTGCCCTGTTCCCAGAAAAACGCTCATAACTCCCTCACCGGAGGTCGGATCTGGACGATTTTTACGTCGTTGGAAAGCTTACTCGAGGAGCTTTCAAAACGGATGAGGACATTTCTGATTCTGAGGCCGTCTGGTGCCCCGAAAGGACACCGGAATCCTTCGATCCTCGTTTCTCGATCTCGGTGGTCGGTCTTTCGAAATCGCGTGGTGCGGATAAAACGCGCGTATCTCCCTCGTTACATGTCGGATTGGGTCGATTTTTACTTCATTGGAAAGGCGAGTCAGTGCTCTTCGAAATCCTTCAGGAAGCGTCACATTCCGAGGCCGTTTGGGCCTCCAAAAGTGGGGCGAGAGTAAATGGTACGGAATTTTCTTGACGTGCCCTGTTCCCAGAAAAATGCTCATAACTCCCTCACCGGAGGTCGGATCTGGACGATTTTTACGTCGTTGGAAAGCTTACTCGAGGAGCTTTCAAAACAGATCAGGAAATTTCAGATTTCGAGGCCGTCTGGTGCCCCGAAAGGACACCGGAAGCCTTCGATCCTCGTTTCTCGATCTCGGTGGTCGGTCTTTCGAAATCGCGTGGTGCGGATAAAACGCGCGTAACTCCCTCGTTACATGTCGGATTGGGTCGATTTTTACTTCATTGGAAAGGCAAGTCAGTGTTCTTCGAAATCCTTCTGAAAGCGTCGCATTCCGAGGCTGTTTGGGCCTCTAAAAGTGGGGCGAGAGTAAATGGTACGGAATTTTCCCGACGTGCCCTGTTCCCAGAAAAACGCTCATAACTCCCTCACCGGAGGTCGGATCTGGACGATTTTTACGTCGTTGGAAAGCTTACTCGAGGAGCTTTCAAAACGGATCAGGACATTTCTGATTCTGAGGCTGTCTGGTGCCCTAAAAGGACACCAGAATCCTTTGATCCTCGTTTCTCGATCTCGGTGGTCGGTCTTTCGAAATCGCGTGGTGCGGATAAAACGCGCGTAACTCCCTCGTTACATGTCGGATTGGGTCGATTTTTACTTCATTGGAAAGGAAAGTCAGTGTTCTTCGAAATTCTTCTGAAAGCGTCGTATTCCGAGGCTGTTTGGGCCTCTAAAAGTGGGGCGAGAGTAAATGGTACGGAATTTTCTTGACGTGCCCTGTTCCCAGAAAAACGCTCATAACTCCCTCACCGGAGGTCGGATCTGGACGATTTTTACGTCGTTGGAAAGCTTACTCGAGGAGCTTTCAAAACGAATCAGGACATTTCTGATTCTGAGGCTGTCTGGTGCCCTGAAAGGACACCGGAATCCTTCGATCCTCGTTTCTCGATCTCGGTGGTCGGCCTTTCGAAAACCCGTGGTGCAGATAAAACGCGCGTAACTCCGTCGTTACATGTCGGATTGGGTCGATTTTTACTTCATTGGAAAGGCGAGTCAGTGCTCTTCGAAATCCTTCAGGAAACGTTGCATTCCGAGGCCGTTCGGGCCTCCAAAAGTGGGACGAGAGTAAATGGTGCGGAATTTTCCCGACGTGCCCTGTTCCCAGAAAAACGCTCATAACTCCCTCACCGGAGGTCGGATCTGGACGATTTTTACGTCGTTGGAAAGCTTACTCGACGAGCTTTCAAAACGGATCAGGACATTTCTGATTCTGAGGCCGTCTGGTGCCCCGAAAGGACACCGGAATCCTTCGATCCTCGTTTCTCGATCTCGGTGGTCGGTCTTTCGAAATCGCGTGGTGCGGATAAAACACGCGTAACTCCCTCGTTACATGTCGGATTGGGTCGATTTTTACTTCATTGGAAAGGCGAGTCAGTGCTCTTCGAAATCCTTCAGGAAGCGTCGCATTCCGAGGCCGTTTGGGCCTCTAAAAGTGGGGCGAGAGTAAATGGTACGGAATTTTCCCGACGTGCCCTGTTCCCAGAAAAACGCTCATAACTCCCTCACCGGAGGTCGGATCTGGACGATTTTTACGTCGTTGGAAAGCTTACTCGAGGAGCTTTCAAAACGGATCAGGACATTTCTGATTCTGAGGCCGTATGGTGCCCCGAAAGGACACCGGAATCCAACGATCCTCGTTTCTCGATCTCGGTGGTCGGTCTTTCGAAATCGCGTGGTGCGGATAAAACGCGCGTAACTCCCTCGTTACATGTCGGATTGGGTCGATTTTTACTTCATTGTAAAGGCGAGTCAGTGCTCTTCGAAATCCTTCAGGAAGCGTCGCATTCCGAGGCCGTTTGGGCCTCCAAAAGTGGGGCGAGAGTAAATGGTACGGAATTTTCTTGACGTGCCCTGTTCCCAGAAAAACGCTCATAACTCCCTCACCGGAGGTCGGATCTGGATGATTTTTACGTCGTTGGAAATCTTACTCGAGGAGCTTTCAAAACGGATCAGGAAATTTCAGATTCTGAGGCCGTCTGGTGCCCCGAAAGGACACCGGAAGCCTTCGATCCTCGTTTCTCGATCTCGGTGGTCGGTCTTTCGAAATCGCGTGGTGCGGATAAAACGCGCGTAACTCCCTCGTTACATGTCGGATTGGGTCGATTTTTACTTCATTGGAAAGGCAAGTCAGTGTTCTTCGAAATCCTTCTGAAAGCGTCGCATTCCGAGGCTGTTTGGGCCTCTAAAAGTGGGGCGAGAGTAAATGGTACGGAATTTTCCCGACGTGCCCTGTTCCCAGAAAAACGCTCATAACTCCCTCACCGGAGGTCGGATCTGGACGATTTTTACGTCGTTGGAAAGCTTACTCGAGGAGCTTTCAAAACGGATGAGGACATTTCTGATTCTGAGGCCGTCTGGTGCCCCAAAAGGACACCGGAATCCTTCGATCCTCGTTTCTCGATCTCGGTGGTCGGTCTTTCGAAATCGCGTGGTGCGGATAAAACGCGCGTAACTCCCTCGTTACATGTCGGATTGGGTCGATTTTTACTTCATTGGAAAGGCGAGTCAGTGCTCTTCGAAATCCTTCAGGAAGCGTCACATTCCGAGGCTGTTTGGGCCTCTAAAAGTGGGGCGAGAGTAAATGGTACGGAATTTTCTTGACGTGCCCTGTTCCCAGAAAAACGCTCATAACTCCCTCACCGGAGGTCGGATCTGGACGATTTTTACGTCGTTGGAAAGCTTACTCGAGGAGCTTTCAAAACGGATGAGGACATTTCTGATTCTGAGGCCGTCTGGTGCCCCGAAAGGACACCGGAATCCTTCGATCCTCGTTTCTCGATCTCGGTGGTCGGTCTTTCGAAATCGCGTGGTGCGGATAAAACGCGCGTAACTCCCTCGTTACAAGTCGGATTGGGTCGATTTTTACTTCATTGGAAAGGCAAGTCAGTGTTCTTCGAAATCCTTCTGGAAGCGTCACATTCCGAGGCCGTTTGGGCCTCTAAAAGTGGGGCGAGAGTAAATGGTACAGAATTTTCCCGACGTGCCCTGTTCCCAGAAAAATGCTCATAACTCCCTCACCGGAGGTCGGATCTGGACGATTTTTACGTCGTTGGAAAGCTTACTCGAGGAGCTTTCAAAACGGATCAGGACATTTCTGATTCCGAGGCCGTCTGGTGCCCCGAAAGGACACTGGAAGCCATCGATCCTCGTTTCTCGATCTCGGTGGTCGGTCTTTCGAAATCACATGGTGCGGATAAAACGCGCGTAACTCCCTCGTTACATGTCGGATTGGGTCGATTTCTACTTCATTGGAAAGGCGAGTCAGTGCTCTTCGAAATCCTTCAGGAAGCGTCGCATTCCGAGGCCGTTTGGGCCTCCAAAAGTGGGACGAGAGTAAATGGTGTGGAATTTTCCCGACGTGCCCTATTCCTAGAAAAACGCTCATAACTCCCTCACCGGAGGTCGGATCTGGACGATTTTTACGTCGTTGGAAAGCTTACTCGAGGAGCTTTCAAAACGGATCAGGACATTTCTGATTCCGAGGCCGTCTGGTGCCCCGAAAGGACACTGGAAGCCATCGATCCTCGTTTCTCGATCTCGGTGGTCGGTCTTTCGAAATCACATGGTGCGGATAAAACGCGCGTAACTCCCTCGTTACATGTCGGATTGGGTCGATTTCTACTTCATTGGAAAGGCGAGTCAGTGCTCTTCGAAATCCTTCAGGAAGCGTCGCATTCCGAGGCCGTTTGGGCCTCCAAAAGTGGGACGAGAGTAAATGGTGTGGAATTTTCCCGACGTGCCCTGTTCCTAGAAAAACGCTCATAACTCCCTCACCGGAGGTCAGATCTGGACGATTTTTACGTCGTTGGAAAGCTTACTCGAGCAGCTTTCAAAACGGATAGGACATTTTAGATTCTGAGGCCGTTTAGTGCCCCGAAAGGACACCGGAAGCCTTCGATCCTCGTTTCTCGATCTCGGTGGTCGGTCTTTCGAAATCGCGTGGTGCGGATAAAACGCGCGTAACTCCCTCGTTACATGTCGGATTGGGTCGATTTTTACTTCATTGGAAAGGCAAGTCAGTGTTCTTCGAAATCCTTCTGAAAGCGTCGCATTCCGAGGCTGTTTGGGCCTCTAAAAGTGGGGCGAGAGTAAATGGTACGGAATTTTCCCGACGTGCCCTGTTCCCAGAAAAACGCTCATAACTCCCTCACCGGAGGTCGGATCTGGACGATTTTTACGTCGTTGGAAAGCTTACTCGAGGAGCTTTCAAAACGGATGAGGACATTTCTGATTCTGAGGCCGTCTGGTGCCCCGAAAGGACACCGGAATCCTTCGATCCTCGTTTCTCGATCTCGGTGGTCGGTCTTTCGAAATCGCGTGGTGCGGATAAAACGCGCGTATCTCCCTCGTTACATGTCGGATTGGGTCGATTTTTACTTCATTGGAAAGGCGAGTCAGTGCTCTTCGAAATCCTTCAGGAAGCGTCACATTCCGAGGCCGTTTGGGCCTCCAAAAGTGGGGCGAGAGTAAATGGTACGGAATTTTCTTGACGTGCCCTGTTCCCAGAAAAATGCTCATAACTCCCTCACCGGAGGTCGGATCTGGACGATTTTTACGTCGTTGGAAAGCTTACTCGAGGAGCTTTCAAAACGGATCAGGAAATTTCAGATTTCGAGGCCGTCTGGTGCCCCGAAAGGACACCGGAAGCCTTCGATCCTCGTTTCTCGATCTCGGTGGTCGGTCTTTCGAAATCGCGTGGTGCGGATAAAACGCGCGTAACTCCCTCGTTACATGTCGGATTGGGTCGATTTTTACTTCATTGGAAAGGCAAGTCAGTGTTCTTCGAAATCCTTCTGAAAGCGTCGCATTCCGAGGCTGTTTGGGCCTCTAAAAGTGGGGCGAGAGTAAATGGTACGGAATTTTCCCGACGTGCCCTGTTCCCAGAAAAACGCTCATAACTCCCTCACCGGAGGTCGGATCTGGACGATTTTTACGTCGTTGGAAAGCTTACTCGAGGAGCTTTCAAAACGGATCAGGACATTTCTGATTCTGAGGCTGTCTGGTGCCCTAAAAGGACACCAGAATCCTTTGATCCTCGTTTCTCGATCTCGGTGGTCGGTCTTTCGAAATCGCGTGGTGCGGATAAAACGCGCGTAACTCCCTCGTTACATGTCGGATTGGGTCGATTTTTACTTCATTGGAAAGGCAAGTCAGTGTTCTTCGAAATTCTTCTGAAAGCGTCGCATTCCGAGGCTGTTTGGGCCTCTAAAAGTGGGGCGAGAGTAAATGGTACGGAATTTTCCCGACGTGCCCTGTTCCCAGAAAAACGCTCATAACTCCCTCACCGGAGGTCGGATCTGGACGATTTTTACGTCGTTGGAAAGCTTACTCGA
This sequence comes from Magnolia kwangsiensis, assembly GCA_037074715.1. Classification (NCBI taxonomy): domain Eukaryota; kingdom Viridiplantae; phylum Streptophyta; class Magnoliopsida; order Magnoliales; family Magnoliaceae; genus Magnolia; species Magnolia kwangsiensis. The sequence goes on from CM073583.1 coordinate 1,713,169, forward strand.
GGAGCTTTCAAAACGAATCAGGACATTTCTGATTCTGAGGCCGTCTGGTGCCCCGAAAGGACACCGGAATCCTTCGATCCTCGTTTCTCGATCTCGGTGGTCGGCCTTTCGAAAACCCGTGGTGCAGATAAAACGCGCGTAACTCCGTCGTTACATGTCGGATTGGGTCGATTTTTACTTCATTGGAAAGGCGAGTCAGTGCTCTTCGAAATCCTTCAGGAAACGTTGCATTCCGAGGCCGTTCGGGCCTCCAAAAGTGGGACGAGAGTAAATGGTGCGGAATTTTCCCGACGTGCCCTATTCCCAGAAAAATGCTCATAACTCCCTCACCGGAGGTCGGATCTGGACGATTTTTACGTCGTTGGAAAGCTTACTCGAGGAGCTTTCAAAACGAATCAGGACATTTCTGATTCTGAGGCTGTCTGGTGCCCCGAAAGGACACCGGAAGCCTTCGATCCTCGTTTCTCGATCTCGGTGGTCGGCCTTTCGAAATCGCGTGGTGCGGATAAAACGCGCGTAACTCCCTCGTTACATGTCGGATTGGGTCGATTTTTACTTCATTGGAAAGACGAGTCAGTGCTCTTCGAAATCCTTCAGGAAGCGTCGCATTCCGAGGCCGTTTGGGCCTCCAAAAGTGGGACGAGAGTAAATGGTACGGAATTTTCCCGACGTGCCCAGTTCCCAGAAAAACGCTCATAACTCCCTCACCGGAGGTCGGATCTGGACGATTTTTACGTCGTTGGAAAGCTTACTCGAGGAGATTTCAAAACGGATCAGGACATTTCTGATTCTGAGGCCGTCTGGTGCCCCGAAAGGACACCGGAATCCTTCGATCCTCGTTTCTCGATCTCGGTGGTCGGTCTTTCGAAATCGCGTGGTGCGGATAAAACGCGCGTAACTCCCTCGTTACATGTCGGATTGGGTCGATTTTTACTTCATTGGAAAGGCGAGTCAGTGCTCTTCGAAATCCTTCAGGAAGCGTCGCATTCCGAGGCCGTTTGGGCCTCTAAAAGTGGGGCGAGAGTAAATGGTACGGAATTTTCCCGACGTGCCCTGTTCCCAGAAAAACGCTCATAACTCCCTCACCGGAGGTCGGATCTGGACGATTTTTACGTCGTTGGAAAGCTTACTCGAGGAGCTTTCAAAACGGATCAGGACATTTCTGATTCTAAGGCCGTATGGTGCCCCGAAAGGACACCGGAATCCAACGATCCTCGTTTCTCGATCTCGGTGGTCGGTCTTTCGAAATCGCGTGGTGCGGATAAAACGCGCGTAACTCCCTCGTTACATGTCGGATTGGGTCGATTTTTACTTCATTGTAAAGGCGAGTCAGTGCTCTTCGAAATCCTTCAGGAAGCGTCGCATTCCGAGGCCGTTTGGGCCTCCAAAAGTGGGGCGAGAGTAAATGGTACGGAATTTTCTTGACGTGCCCTGTTCCCAGAAAAACGCTCATAACTCCCTCACCGGAGGTCGGATCTGGATGATTTTTACGTCGTTGGAAATCTTACTCGAGGAGCTTTCAAAACGGATCAGGAAATTTCAGATTCTGAGGCCGTCTGGTGCCCCGAAAGGACACCGGAAGCCTTCGATCCTCGTTTCTCGATCTCGGTGGTCGGTCTTTCGAAATCGCGTGGTGCGGATAAAACGCGCGTAACTCCCTCGTTACATGTCGGATTGGGTCGATTTTTACTTCATTGGAAAGGCAAGTCAGTGTTCTTCGAAATCCTTCTGAAAGCGTCGCATTCCGAGGCTGTTTGGGCCTCTAAAAGTGGGGCGAGAGTAAATGGTACGGAATTTTCCCGACGTGCCCTGTTCCCAGAAAAACGCTCATAACTCCCTCACCGGAGGTCGGATCTGGACGATTTTTACGTCGTTGGAAAGCTTACTCGAGGAGCTTTCAAAACGGATGAGGACATTTCTGATTCTGAGGCCGTCTGGTGCCCCGAAAGGACACCGGAATCCTTCGATCCTCGTTTCTCGATCTCGGTGGTCGGTCTTTCGAAATCGCGTGGTGCGGATAAAACGCGCGTAACTCCCTCGTTACATGTCGGATTGGGTCGATTTTTACTTCATTGGAAAGGCGAGTCAGTGCTCTTCGAAATCCTTCAGGAAGCGTCACATTCCGAGGCTGTTTGGACCTCTAAAAGTGGGGCGAGAGTAAATGGTACGGAATTTTCTTGACGTGCCCTGTTCCCAGAAAAACGCTCATAACTCCCTCACCGGAGGTCGGATCTGGACGATTTTTACGTCGTTGGAAAGCTTACTCGAGGAGCTTTCAAAACGGATGAGGACATTTCTGATTCTGAGGCCGTCTGGTGCCCCGAAAGGACACCGGAATCCTTCGATCCTCGTTTCTCGATCTCGGTGGTCGGTCTTTCGAAATCGCGTGGTGCGGATAAAACGCGCGTAACTCCCTCGTTACATGTCGGATTGGGTCGATTTTTACTTCATGGGAAAGGCGAGTCAGTGTTCTTCGAAATCCTTCTGGAAGTGTCACATTCCGAGGCCGTTTGGGCCTCCAAAAGTGGGGCGAGATTAAATGGTGCGGAATTTTCCCGACGTGCCCTGTTCCCAGAAAAACGCTCATAACTCCCTCACCGGAGGTCGGATCTGGACGATTTTTACGTCGTTGGAAAGCTTACTCGAGGAGCTTTCAAAACGAATCAGGACATTTCTGATTCTGAGGCTGTCTGGTGCCCCGAAAGGACACCGGAAGCCTTCGATCCTCGTTTCTCGATCTTGGTGGTCGGTCTTTCGAAATCGCGTGGTGCGGATAAAACGCGCGTAACTCCCTCGTTACATGTCGGATTGGGTCAATTTTTACTTCATTGGAAAGGCTAGTCAGTGCATTTCGAAATCCTTCAGGAAGCATCGCATTCCGAGGCCGTTTGGGCCTCTAAAAGTGGGGCGAGAGTAAATGGTACGGAATTTTCCCGACGTGCCCTGTTCCCAGAAAAACGCTCATAACTCCCTCACCGGAGGTCGGATCTGGACGATTTTTACGTCGTTGGAAAGCTTACTCGAGGAGCTTTCAAAACGGATCAGGACATTTCTGATTCTGAGGCCGTATGGTGCCCCGAAAGGACACCAGAAGCCTTCGATCCTCGTTTCTCAATCTCGGTGGTCGGTCTTTCGAAATCGCGTGGTGCGGATAAAACGCGCGTAACTCCCTCGTTACAAGTCGGATTGGGTCGATTTTTACTTCATTGGAAAGGCAAGTCAGTGTTCTTCGAAATCCTTCTGGAAGCGTCGCATTCCGAGGCCGTTTGGGCCTCTAAAAGTGGGGCGAGAGTAAATGGTACAGAATTTTCCCGACGTGCCCTGTTCCCAGAAAAATGCTCATAACTCCCTCACCGGAGGTCGGATCTGGACGATTTTTATGTCGTTGGAAAGCTTACTCGAGGAGCTTTCAAAACGGATCAGGACATTTCTGATTCTGAGGCGGTCTGGTGCCCCAAAAAGACACCGGAATCCTTCGATCCTCGTTTCTCGATCTCGGTGGTCGGTCTTTCAAAATCGCGTGGTGCGGATAAAACGCGCGTAACTCCCTCGTTACATGTCGGATTGGGTCAATTTTTACTTCATCGGAAAGGCAAGTCAGTGTTCTTCGAAATCCTTCCAAAAGCGTCGCATTCTGAGGCTGTTTGGGCCTCTAAAAGTGGGGCGAGAGTAAATGGTACGGAATTTTCCCGACGTGCCCTGTTCCCAGAAAAACGCTCATAACTCCCTCACCGGAGGTCGGATCTGGACGATTTTTACGTCGTTGGAAAGCTTACTCGAGGAGCTTTCAAAACGAATCAGGACATTTCTGATTCTGAGGCTGTCTGGTGCCCCGAAAGGACACCGGAAGCCTTCGATCCTCGTTTCTCGATCTTGGTGGTCGGTCTTTCAAAATCGCGTGGTGCGGATAAAACGCGCGTAACTCCCTCGTTACATGTCGGATTGGGTCAATTTTTACTTCATTGGAAAGGCTAGTCAGTGCATTTCGAAATCCTTCAGGAAGCCTCGCATTCCGAGGCCGTTTGGGCCTCTAAAAGTGGGGCGAGAGTAAATGGTACGGAATTTTCCCGACGTGCCCTGTTCCCAGAAAAACGCTCATAACTCCCTCACCGGAGGTCGGATCTGGACGATTTTTACGTCGTTGGAAAGCTTACTCGAGGAGCTTTCAAAACGGATCAGGACATTTCTGATTCTGAGGCCGTATGGTGCCCCGAAAGGACACCAGAAGCCTTCGATCCTCGTTTCTCAATCTCGGTGGTCGGTCTTTCGAAATCGCGTGGTGCGGATAAAACGCGCGTAACTCCCTCGTTACAAGTCGGATTGGGTCGATTTTTACTTCATTGGAAAGGCAAGTCAGTGTTCTTCGAAATCCTTCTGGAAGCGTCGCATTCCGAGGCTGTTTGGGCCTCTAAAAGTGGGGCGAGAGTAAATGGTACAGAATTTTCCCGACGTGCCCTGTTCCCAGAAAAATGCTCATAACTCCCTCACCGGAGGTCGGATCTGGACGATTTTTATGTCGTTGGAAAGCTTACTCGAGGAGCTTTCAAAACGGATCAGGACATTTCTGATTCTGAGGCGGTCTGGTGCCCCAAAAAGACACCGGAATCCTTCGATCCTCGTTTCTCGATCTTGGTGGTCGGTCTTTCAAAATCGCGTGGTGCGGATAAAACGCGCGTAACTCCCTCGTTACATGTCGGATTGGGTCAATTTTTACTTCATCGGAAAGGCAAGTCAGTGTTCTTCGAAATCCTTCCAAAAGCGTCGCATTCTGAGGCTGTTTGGGCCTCTAAAAGTGGGGCGAGAGTAAATGGTACGGAATTTTCCCGACGTGCCCTGTTCCCAGAAAAACGCTCATAACTCCCTCACCGGAGGTCGGATCTGGACGATTTTTACGTCGTTGGAAAGCTTACTCGAGGAGCTTTCAAAACGGATCAGGACATTTCTGATTCTGAGGCTGTCTGGTGCCCCAAAAGGACACCGGAATCCTTTGATCCTCGTTTCTCGATCTCGGTGGTCGGTCTTTCGAAATCGCGTGGTGCGGATAAAACGCGCGTAACTCCCTCGTTACATGTCGGATTGGGTCGATTTTTACTTCATTGGAAAGGCAAGTCAGTGTTCTTCGAAATTCTTCTGAAAGCGTCGCATTCCGAGGCTGTTTGGGCCTCTAAAAGTGGGGCGAGAGTAAATGGTACGGAATTTTCCCGACGTGCCCTGTTCCCAGAAAAACGCTCATAACTCCCTCACCGGAGGTCGGATCTGGACGATTTTTACGTCGTTGGAAATCTTACTCGAGGAGCTTTCAAAACGGATGAGGACATTTCTGATTCTGAGGCCGTCTGGTGCCCCGAAAGGACACCGGAATCCTTCGATCCTCGTTTCTCGATCTCGGTGGTCGGTCTTTCGAAATCGCGTGGTGCGGATAAAACGCGCGTAACTCCCTCGTTACATGTCGGATTGGGTCGATTATTACTTCATGGGAAAGGCGAGTCAGTTTTCTTCAAAATCCTTCTGGAAGTGTCACATTCCGAGGCCGTTTGGGCCTCCAAAAGTGGGGCGAGATTAAATGGTGCGGAATTTTCCCGACGTGCCCTATTCCCAGAAAAACGCTCATAACTCCCTCACCGGAGGTCGGATCTGGACGATTTTTATGTCGTTGGAAAGCTTACTCGAGGAGCTTTCAAAACGGATCAGGACATTTCTGATTCTGAGGCTGTCTGGTGCCCCAAAAAGACACCGGAATCCTTCGATCCTCGTTTCTCGATCTCGGTGGTCGGTCTTTCAAAATCGCGTGGTGCGGATAAAACGCGCGTAACTCCCTCGTTACATGTCGGATTGGGTCAATTTTTACTTCATCGGAAAGGCAAGTCAGTGTTCTTCGAAATCCTTCTGAAAGCGTCGCATTCTGAGGCTGTTTGGGCCTCTAAAAGTGGGGCGAGAGTAAATGGTACGGAATTTTCCCGACGTGCCCTGTTCCCAGAAAAACGCTCATAACTCCCTCACCGGAGGTCGGATCTGGACGATTTTTACGTCGTTGGAAAGCTTACTCAAGGAGCTTTCAAAACGGATCAGGACATTTCTGATTCTGAGGCTGTCTGGTGCCCCAAAAGGACACCGGAATCCTTCGATCCTCGTTTCTCGATCTCGGTGGTCGGTCTTTCGAAATCGCGTGGTGCGGATAAAACGCGCGTAACTCCCTCGTTACATGTCGGATTGGGTCGATTTTTACTTCATTGGAAAGGCGAGTCAGTGTTCTTCGAATTCCTTCTGGAAGTGTCGCATTCCGAGGCCGTTTGGGCCTCCAAAAGTGGGGCGAGAGTAAATGGTGCGGAATTTTCCCGACGTGCCCTATTCCCAGAAAAACGCTCATAACTCCCTCACCGGAGGTCGGATCTGGACGATTTTTACGTCGTTGGAAAGCTTACTCGAGGAGCTTTCAAAACGAATCAGGACATTTCTGATTCTGAGGCTGTCTGGTGCCCCGAAAGGACACCGGAATCCTTCGATCCTCATTTCTCGATCTCGGTGGTCGGTCTTTCGAAATCGCGTGGTGCGGATAAAACGCGCGTAACTCCCTCGTTACATGTCGGATTGGGTCGATTTTTACTTCATTGGAAAGGCGAGTCAGTGCTCTTCGAAATCCTTCAGGAAACGTCGCATTCCGAGGCCGTTTGGGCCTCCAAAAGTGGGGCGAGAGTAAATGGTCCGGAATTTTCTTGACGTGCCCTGTTCCCAGAAAAACGCTCATAACTCCCTCACCGGAGGTCGGATCTGGACGATTTTTACGTCGTTGGAAAGCTTACTCGAGGAGCTTTCAAAACGGATGAGGACATTTCTGATTCTGAGGCCGTCTGGTGCCCCGAAAGGACACCGGAATCCTTCGATCCTCGTTTCTTGATCTCGGTGGTCGGTCTTTCGAAATCGCGTGGTGCGGATAAAACGCGCGTAACTCCCTCGTTACATGTCGGATTGGGTCGATTTTTACTTCATTGGAAAGGCGAGTCAGTGTTCTTCGAAATCCTTCTGGAAGTGTCGCATTCCGAGGCCGTTTGGGCCTCCAAAAGTGGGGCGAGATTAAATGGTGCGGAATTTTCCCGCCGTGCCCTATTCCCAGAAAAATGCTCATAACTCCCTCACCGGAGGTCGGATCTGGACGATTTTTACGTCGTTGGAAAGCTTACTCGAGGAGCTTTCAAAACGAATCAGGACATTTCTGATTCTGAGGCTGTCTGGTGCCCCGAAAGGACACTGAAATCCTTCGATCCTCGTTTCTCGATCTCGGTGGTCGGTCTTTCGAAATCGCGTGGTGCGGATAAAACGCGCGTAACTCCCTCGTTACATGTCGGATTGGGTCGATTTTTACTTCATTGGAAAGGCGAGTCAGTGTTATTCGAAATCCTTCTGGAAGTGTCGCATTCCGAGGCCGTTTGGGCCTCCAAAAGTGGGGCGAGAGTAAATGGTGTGGAATTTTCCTGACGTGCCCTATTCCCAGAAAAACGCTCATAACTCCCTCACCGGAGGTCGGATCTGGACGATTTTTACGTCGTTGGAAAGCTTACTCGAGGAGATTTCAAAACGAATCAGGACATTTCTGATTCTGAGGCTGTCTGGTGCCCCGAAAGGACACTGGAAGCCTTCGATCCTCGTTTCTCGATCTCGGTGGTCGGTCTTTCGAAATCGCGTGGTGCGGATAAAACGCGCGTAACTCCCTCGTTACATGTTGGATTGGGTCGATTTCTACTTCATTGGAAAGGCGAGTCAGTGCTCTTCGAAATCCTTCAGGAAGCGTCGCATTCCGAGGCCGTTTGGGCCTCCAAAAGTGGGGCGAGAGTAAATGGTGTGGAATTTTCCTGACGTGCCCTATTCCCAGAAAAATGCTCATAACTCCCTCACCGGAGGTCGGATCTGGACGATTTTTACGTCGTTGGAAAGCTTACTCGAGGAGCTTTCAAAACGAATCAGGACATTTCTGATTCTGAGGCTGTTTGGTGCCCCGAAAGGACACCGGAAGCCTTCGATCCTCGTTTCTCGATCTCGGTGGTCGGTCTTTCGAAATCGCGTGGTGCGGATAAAACGCGCGTAACTCCCTCGTTACATGTCGGATTGGGTCGATTTTTACTTCATTGGAAAGGCGAGTCAGTGTTCTTCGAAATCCTTCTGGAAGTGTCGCATTCCGAGGCCGTTTGGGCCTCCAAAAGTGGGGCGAGAGTAAATGGTGTGGAATTTTCCTGACGTGCCCTATTCCCAGAAAAACGCTCATAACTCCCTCACCGGAGGTCGGATCTGGACGATTTTTACGTCGTTGGAAAGCTTACTCGAGGAGCTTTCAAAACGAATCAGGACATTTCTGATTCTGAGGCTGTCTGGTGCCCCGAAAGGACACTGGAAGCCTTCGATCCTCGTTTCTCGATCTCGGTGGTCGGTCATTCGAAATCGCGTGGTGCGGATAAAACGCGCGTAACTCCCTCGTTACATGTTGGATTGGGTCGATTTCTACTTCATTGGAAAGGCGAGTCAGTGCTCTTCGAAATCCTTCAGGAAGCGTCGCATTCCGAGGCCGTTTGGGCCTCCAAAAGTGGGACGAGAGTAAATGGTGTGGAATTTTCCCGACGTGCCCTGTTCCCAGAAAAACGCTCATAACTCCCTCACCGGAGGTCGGATCTGGACGATTTTTACGTCGTTGGAAAGCTTACTCGAGGAGCTTTCAAAACGGATGAGGACATTTCTGATTCTGAGGCCGTCTGGTGCCCTAAAAGGACACCAAAATCCTTCGATCCTCGTTTCTCAATCTCGGTGGTCGGTCTTTCGAAATCGCGTGGTGCGGATAAAACGCGCGTAACTCCCTCGTTACATGTCGGATTGGGTCGATTTTTACTTCATTGGAAAGGCGAGTCAGTGTTCTTCGAAATCCTTCTGGATGTGTCGCATTCCGAGGCCGTTTGGGCCTCCAAAAGTGGGGCGAGAGTAAATGGTGCGGAATTTTCCCGACGTGCCCTATACCCAGAAAAACGCTCATAACTCCCTCACCGGAGGTCGGATCTGGACGATTTTTACGTCGTTGGAAAGCTTACTCGACGATCTTTCAAAACGAATCAGGACATTTCTGATTCTGAGGCTGTCTGGTGCCCCGAAAGGACACCGGAAGCCTTCGATCCTCGTTTCTCGATCTCGGTGGTCGGTCTTTCGAAATCGCGTGGAGCGGATAAAACGCGCGTAACTCCCTCGTTACATGTCGGATTGGGTCGATTTTTACTTCATTGGAAAGACGAGTCAGTGCTCTTCGAAATCCTTCAGGAAGCGTCGCATTCCGAGGCCGTTTGGGCCTCCAAAAGTGGGGCGAGAGTAAATGGTGCGGAATTTTCCCGACGTGCCCTGTTCCCAGAAAAACGCTCATAACTCCCTCACCGGAGGTCGGATCTGGACGATTTTTACGTCGTTGGAAAGCTTACTCGAGGAGCTTTCAAAACGGATCAGGACATTTCTGATTCCGAGGCCGTCTGGTGCCCCGAAAGGACACTGGAAGCCATCGATCCTCGTTTCTCGATCTCGGGGGTCGGTCTTTCGAAATCACATGGTGCGGATAAAACGCGCGTAACTCCCTCGTTACATGTCGGATTGGGTCGATTTCTACTTCATTGGAAAGGCGAGTCAGTGCTCTTCGAAATCCTTCAGGAAGCGTCGCATTCCGAGGCCATTTGGGCCTCCAAAAGTGGGACGAGAGTAAATGGTGTTGTATTTTCCCGACGTGCCCTGTTCCCAGAAAAACGCTCATAACTCCCTCACCGGAGGTCGGATCTGGACGATTTTTACATCGTTGGAAAGCTTACTCGAGGAGCTTTCAAAACGGATAAGGACATTTCTGATTCTGAGGCCGTCTGGTGCCCCGAAAGGACACCGGAAGCCTTCGATCCTCGTTTCTCGATCTCGGTGGTCGGTCTTTCGAAATCGCGTGGTGCGGATAAAACGCGCGTAACTCCCTCGTTACATGTCGGATTGGGTCGATTTTTACTTCATTGGAAAGGCAAGTCAGTGTTCTTCGAAATCCTTTTAAAAGCGTCGCATTCCGAGGCTGTTTGCACCTCTAAAAGTGGGGCGAGAGTAAATGGTACGGAATTTTCCCGACGTGCCCTATTCCCAGAAAAACGCTCATAACTCCCTCACCGGAGGTCGGATCTGGACGATTTTTACGTCGTTGGAAAGCTTACTCGAGGAGCTTTCAAAACGGATCAGGACATTTCTGATTCTGAGGCTGTCTGGTGCCCCAAAAGGACACCGGAATCCTTCGATCCTCGTTTCTCGATCTCGGTGGTCGGTCTTTCGAAATCGCGTGGTGCGGATAAAACGCGCGTAACTCCCTCGTTATATGTCGGATTGGGTCAATTTTTACTTCATTGGAAAGGCAAGTCAGTGCTCTTCGAAATCCTTCAGGAAGCGTCGCATTCCGAGGCCGTTTGGGCCTCCAAAAGTGGGGCGAGAGTAAATGGTGCGGAATTTTCCCGACGTGCCCTGTTCCCAGAAAAACGCTCATAACTCCCTCACCGGAGGTCGGATCTGGACGATTTTTACGTCGTTGGAAAGCTTACTCGAGGAGCTTTCAAAACGAATCAGGACATTTCTGATTCTGAGGCTGTCTGGTGCCCCGAAAGGACACCGGAAGCCTTCAATCCTCGTTTCTCGATCTCGGTGGTCGGTCTTTCGAAATCGCGTGGTGCGGATAAAACGCGCGTAAGTCCCTCGTTACATGTCGGATTGGGTCGATTTTTACTTCATTGGAAAGGCGAGTCAGTGCTCTTCGAAATCCTTCAGGAAGCGTCGCATTCTGAGGCCGTTTGGGCCTCCAAAAGTGGGGCGAGAGTAAATGGTCCAGAATTTTCTTGACGTGCCCTGTTCCCAGAAAAATGCTCATAACTCCCTCACCGGAGGTCGGATCTGGATGATTTTTACGTCGTTGGAAAGCTTACTCGAGGAGCTTTCAAAACGGATCAGGACATTTCTGATTCTGAGGCCGTCTGGTGCCCCGAAAGGACACTGGAATCCATCGATCCTCGTTTCTCCATCTCGGTGGTCGGTCTTTCGAAATCACATGGTGCGGATAAAACGCGCGTAACTCCCTCGTTACATGTTGGATTGGGTCGATTTCTACTTCATTGGAAAGGCGAGTCAGTGCTCTTCGAAATCCTTCAGGAAGCGTCGCATTCCGAGGCCGTTTGGGCCTCCAAAAGTGGGACGAGAGTAAATGGTGTGGAATTTTCCCGACGTGCCCTGTTCCCAGAAAAACGCTCATAACTCCCTCACCGGAGGTCGGATCTGGACGATTTTTACGTCGTTGGAAAGCTTACTCGAGGAGCTTTCAAAACGGATGATGACATTTCTGATTCTGAGGCCGTCTGGTGCCCCAAAAGGACACCGGAATCCTTCGATCCTCGTTTCTCGATCTCGGTGGTCGGTCTTTCGAAATCGCGTGGTGCGGATAAAACGCGCGTAACTCCCTCGTTACATGTCGGATTGGGTCGATTTTTACTTCATTGGAAAGGCGAGTCAGTGTTCTTCGAAATCCTTCTGGATGTGTCGCATTCCGAGGCCGTTTGGGCCTCCAAAAGTGGGGCGAGAGTAAATGGTGTGGAATTTTCCCGACGTGCCCTATTCCCAGAAAAATGCTCATAACTCCCTCACCGGAGGTCGGATCTGGACGATTTTTACGTCGTTGGAAAGCTTACTCGAGGAGCTTTCAAAACGAATCAGGACATTTCTGATTCTGAGGCTGTCTGGTGCCCTGAAAGGACACCGAAAGCCTTCGATCCTCGTTTCTCGATCTCGGTGGTCGGTCTTTCGAAATCGCGTGGTGCGGATAAAACGCGCGTAACTCCCTCGTAACATGTCGGATTGGGTCGATTTTTACTTCATTGGAAAGACGAGTCAGTGCTCTTCGAAATCCTTCAGGAAGCGTCGCATTCCGAGGCCGTTTGGGCCTGCAAAAGTGGGGCGAGAGTAAATGGTGCGGAATTTTCCCGACGTGCCCTGTTCCCAGAAAAACGCTCATAACTCCCTCACCGGAGGTCGGATCTGGACGATTTTTACGTCGTTGGAAAGCTTACTCGAGGAGCTTTCAAAACGGATCAGGACATTTCTGATTCCGAGGCCGTCTGGTGCCCCGAAAGGACACTGGAAGCCATCGATCCTCGTTTCTCGATCTCGGTGGTCGGTCTTTCGAAATCACATGGTGCGGATAAAACGCGCGTAACTCCCTCGTTACATGTCGGATTGGGTCGATTTCTACTTCATTGGAAAGGCGAGTCAGTGCTCTTCGAAATCCTTCAGGAAGCGTCGCATTCCGAGGCCGTTTGGGCCTCCAAAAGTTGGACGAGAGTAATGGTGTTGTATTTTCCCCACGTGCCCTGTTCCCAGAAAAACGCTCATAACTCCCTCACCGGAGGTCGGATCTGGACGATTTTTACGTCGTTGGAAAGCTTACTCGAGGAGCTTTCAAAACGGATAAGGACATTTCTGATTCTGAGGCCGTCTGGTGCCCCGAAAGGACACCGGAATCCTTCGATCCTCGTTTCTCGATCTCGGTGGTCGGTCTTTTGAAATCGCGTGGTGCGGATAAAACGCGCGTAACTCCCTCGTTACATGTCGGATTGGGTCGATTTTTACTTCATTGGAAAGGCGAGTCAGTGTTCTTCGAAATCCTTCTGGAAGTGTCGCATTCCGAGGCCGTTTGGGCCTCCAAAAGTGGGGCGAGAGTAAATGGTGCGGAATTTTCCCGACGTGCCCTATTCCCAGAAAAACGCTCATAACTCCCTCACCGGAGGTCGGATCTGGACGATTTTTACGTCGTTGGAAAGCTTACTCGAGGAGCTTTCAAAACGAATCAGGACATTTCTGATTCTGAGGCTGTCTGGTGCCCCGAAAGGACACCGGAAGCCTTCGATCCTCGTTTCTCGATCTCGGTGGTCGGTCTTTCGAAATCACGTGGTGCGGATAAAATGCGCGTAACTCCCTCGTTACATGTCGGATTGGATCAATTTTTACTTCATTGGAAAGGCGAGTCAGTGCACTTCGAAATCCTTCAGGAAGCATCGCATTCCGAGGCCGTTTGGGCCTCCAAAAGTGGGGCGAGAGTAAATGGTACGGAATTTTCTTGACGTGCCCTGTTCCCAGAAAAACGCTCATAACTCCCTCACCGGAGGTCGGATCTGGACGATTTTTACGTCGTTGGAAAGCTTACTCGAGGAGCTTTCAAAACGGATCAGGACATTTCTGATTCCGAGGCCGTCTGGTGCCCCGAAAGGACACCGGAAGCCTTCGATCCTCGTTTCTCGATCTCGGTGGTCGGTCTTTCGAAATCGCGTGGTGCGGATAAAACGCGCGTAACTCCCTCGTTACATGTCGGATTGGGTCGATTTTTACTTCATTGGAAAGGCAAGTCAGTGTTCTTCGAAATCCTTTTAAAAGCGTCGCATTCCGAGGCTGTTTGCGCCTCTAAAAGTGGGGCGAGAGTAAATGGTACGGAATTTTCCCGACGTGCCCTGTTCCCAGAAAAACGCTCATAACTCCCTCACCGGAGGTCGGATCTGGACGATTTTTACGTCGTTGGAAAGCTTACTCGAGGAGCTTTCAAAATGGATCAGGACATTTCTGATTCTGAGGCTGTCTGATGCCCCAAAAGGACACCGGAATCCTTCGATCCTCGTTTCTCGATCTCGGTGGTCGGTCTTTCAAAATCGCGTGGTGCGGATAAAACGCGCGTAACTCCCTCGTTACATGTCGGATTGGGTCGATTTTTACTTCATTGGAAAGGCAAGTCAGTGCTCTTCGAAATCCTTCAGGAAGCGTCGCATTCTGAGGCCGTTTGGGCCTCCAAAAGTGGGGCGAGAGTAAATGGTACGGAATTTTCCCGACGTGCCCTGTTCCCAGAAAAACGCACATAACTCCCTCACCGGAGGTCGGATCTGGACGATTTTTACGTCGTTGGAAAGCTTACTCGAGGAGCTTTCAAAACGAATCAGGACATTTCTGATTCTGAGGCTGTCTGGTGCCCCGAAAGGACACCGGAAGCCTTCAATCCTCGTTTCTCGATCTCGGTGGTCGGTCTTTCGAAATCGCGTGGTGCGGATAAAACGCGCGTAACTCCCTCGTTACATGTCGGATTGGGTCGATTTCTACTTCATTGGAAAGGCGAGTCAGTGTTCTTCGAAATCCTTCTGGAAGGGTCGCATTCCGAGGCCGTTTGGGCCTCCAAAAGTGGGGCGAGAGTAAATGGTGCGGAATTTTCCCGACGTGCCCTATTCCCAGAAAAACGCTCATAACTCCCTCACCGGAGGTCGGATCTGGACGATTTTTACGTCGTTGGAAAGATTACTCGAGGAGCTTTCAAAACGAATCAGGACATTTCTGATTCCGAGGCCGTCTGGTGCCCCGAAAGGACACTGGAAGCCATCGATCCTCGTTTCTCGATCTCGGTGGTCGGTCTTTCGAAATCACATGGTGCGGATAAAACGCGCGTAACTCCCTCGTTACATGTCGGATTGGGTCGATTTTTACTTCATTGGAAAGGCGAGTCAGTGCTCTTCGAAATCCTTCAAGAAGCGTCGCATTCCGAGGCCGTTTGGGCCTCCAAAAGTGGGGCGAGAGTAAATGGTACGGAATTTTCCCGACGTGCCCTGTTCCCAGAAAAACGCTCATAACTCCCTCACCGGAGGTCGGATCTGGACGATTTTTACGTCGTTGGAAAGCTTACTCGAGGAGCTTTCAAAACGGATCAGGATATTTCTGATTCCGAGGCCGTCTGGTGCCCCGAAAGGACACCGAAAGCCTTCGATCCTCGTTTCTCGATCTCGGTGGTCGGTCTTTCGAAATCGCGTGGTGCGGATAAAACGCGCGTAACTCCCTCGTTACATGTCGGATTGGGTCGATTTTTACTTCATTGGAAAGGCGAGTCAGTGTTCTTCGAAATCCTTCTGGATGTGTCGCATTCCGAGGCCGTTTGGGCCTCCAAAAGTGGGGCGAGAGTAAATGGTGTGGAATTTTCCCGACGTGCCCTATTCCCAGAAAAATGCTCATAACTCCCTCACCGGAGGTCGGATCTGGACGATTTTTACGTCGTTGGAAAGCTTACTCGAGGAGCTTTCAAAACGAATGAGGACATTTCTGATTCTGAGGCCGTCTGGTGCCCCGAAAGGACACTGGAAGCCATCGATCCTCGTTTCTCGATCTCGGTGGTCGGTCTTTCGAAATCGCGTGGTGCGGATAAAACGCGCGTAACTCCCTCGTAACATGTCGGATTGGGTCGATTTTTACTTCATTGGAAAGACGAGTCAGTGCTCTACGAAATCCTTCAGGAAGCGTCGCATTCCGAGGCCGTTTGGGCCTCCAAAAGTGGGGCGAGAGTAAATGGTGCGGAATTTTCCCGACGTGCCCTGTTCCCAGAAAAACGCTCATAACTCCCTCACCGGAGGTCGGATCTGGACGATTTTTACGTCGTTGGAAAGCTTACTCGAGGAGCTTTCAAAACGGATCAGGACATTTCTAATTCCGAGGCCGTCTGGTGCCCCGAAAGGACACTGGAAGCCATCGATCCTCGTTTCTCGATCTCGGTGGTCGGTCTTTCGAAATCACATGGTGCGGATAAAACGCGCGTAACTCCCTCGTTACATGTCGGATTGGGTCGATTTCTACTTCATTGGAAAGGCGAGTCAGTGCTCTTCGAAATCCTTCAGGAAGCGTCGCATTCCGAGGCCGTTTGGGCCTCCAAAAGTTGGACGAGAGTAATGGTGTTGTATTTTCCCCACGTGCCCTGTTCCCAGAAAAACGCTCATAACTCCCTCACCGGAGGTCGGATCTGGACGATTTTTACGTCGTTGGAAAGCTTACTCGAGGAGCTTTCAAAACGGATAAGGACATTTCTGATTCTGAGGCCGTCTGGTGCCCCGAAAGGACACCGGAATCCTTCGATCCTCGTTTCTCGATCTCGGTGGTCGGTCTTTTGAAATCGCGTGGTGCGGATAAAACGCGCGTAACTCCCTCGTTACATGTCGGATTGGGTCGATTTTTACTTCATTGGAAAGGCGAGTCAGTGTTCTTCGAAATCCTTCTGGAAGTGTCGCATTCCGAGGCCGTTTGGGCCTCCAAAAGTGGGGCGAGAGTAAATGGTGCGGAATTTTCCCGACGTGCCCTATTCCCAGAAAAACGCTCATAACTCCCTCACCGGAGGTCGGATCTGGACGATTTTTACGTCGTTGGAAAGCTTACTCGAGGAGCTTTCAAAACGAATCAGGACATTTCTGATTCTGAGGCTGTCTGGTGCCCCGAAAGGACACCGGAAGCCTTCGATCCTCGTTTCTCGATCTCGGTGGTCGGTCTTTCGAAATCACGTGGTGCGGATAAAATGCGCGTAACTCCCTCGTTACATGTCGGATTGGATCAATTTTTACTTCATTGGAAAGGCGAGTCAGTGCACTTCGAAATCCTTCAGGAAGCATCGCATTCCGAGGCCGTTTGGGCCTCCAAAAGTGGGGCGAGAGTAAATGGTACGGAATTTTCTTGACGTGCCCTGTTCCCAGAAAAACGCTCATAACTCCCTCACCGGAGGTCGGATCTGGACGATTTTTACGTCGTTGGAAAGCTTACTCGAGGAGCTTTCAAAACGGATCAGGACATTTCTGATTCCGAGGCCGTCTGGTGCCCCGAAAGGACACCGGAAGCCTTCGATCCTCGTTTCTCGATCTCGGTGGTCGGTCTTTCGAAATCGCGTGGTGCGGATAAAACGCGCGTAACTCCCTCGTTACATGTCGGATTGGGTCGATTTTTACTTCATTGGAAAGGCAAGTCAGTGTTCTTCGAAATCCTTTTAAAAGCGTCGCATTCCGAGGCTGTTTGCGCCTCTAAAAGTGGGGCGAGAGTAAATGGTACGGAATTTTCCCGACGTGCCCTGTTCCCAGAAAAACGCTCATAACTCCCTCACCGGAGGTCGGATCTGGACGATTTTTACGTCGTTGGAAAGCTTACTCGAGGAGCTTTCAAAATGGATCAGGACATTTCTGATTCTGAGGCTGTCTGATGCCCCAAAAGGACACCGGAATCCTTCGATCCTCGTTTCTCGATCTCGGTGGTCGGTCTTTCAAAATCGCGTGGTGCGGATAAAACGCGCGTAACTCCCTCGTTACATGTCGGATTGGGTCGATTTTTACTTCATTGGAAAGGCAAGTCAGTGCTCTTCGAAATCCTTCAGGAAGCGTCGCATTCTGAGGCCGTTTGGGCCTCCAAAAGTGGGGCGAGAGTAAATGGTACGGAATTTTCCCGACGTGCCCTGTTCCCAGAAAAACGCACATAACTCCCTCACCGGAGGTCGGATCTGGACGATTTTTACGTCGTTGGAAAGCTTACTCGAGGAGCTTTCAAAACGAATCAGGACATTTCTGATTCTGAGGCTGTCTGGTGCCCCGAAAGGACACCGGAAGCCTTCAATCCTCGTTTCTCGATCTCGGTGGTCGGTCTTTCGAAATCGCGTGGTGCGGATAAAACGCGCGTAACTCCCTCGTTACATGTCGGATTGGGTCGATTTCTACTTCATTGGAAAGGCGAGTCAGTGTTCTTCGAAATCCTTCTGGAAGGGTCGCATTCCGAGGCCGTTTGGGCCTCCAAAAGTGGGGCGAGAGTAAATGGTGCGGAATTTTCCCGACGTGCCCTATTCCCAGAAAAACGCTCATAACTCCCTCACCGGAGGTCGGATCTGGACGATTTTTACGTCGTTGGAAAGATTACTCGAGGAGCTTTCAAAACGAATCAGGACATTTCTGATTCCGAGGCCGTCTGGTGCCCCGAAAGGACACTGGAAGCCATCGATCCTCGTTTCTCGATCTCGGTGGTCGGTCTTTCGAAATCACATGGTGCGGATAAAACGCGCGTAACTCCCTCGTTACATGTCGGATTGGGTCGATTTTTACTTCATTGGAAAGGCGAGTCAGTGCTCTTCGAAATCCTTCAAGAAGCGTCGCATTCCGAGGCCGTTTGGGCCTCCAAAAGTGGGGCGAGAGTAAATGGTACGGAATTTTCCCGACGTGCCCTGTTCCCAGAAAAACGCTCATAACTCCCTCACCGGAGGTCGGATCTGGACGATTTTTACGTCGTTGGAAAGCTTACTCGAGGAGCTTTCAAAACGGATCAGGATATTTCTGATTCCGAGGCCGTCTGGTGCCCCGAAAGGACACCGAAAGCCTTCGATCCTCGTTTCTCGATCTCGGTGGTCGGTCTTTCGAAATCGCGTGGTGCGGATAAAACGCGCGTAACTCCCTCGTTACATGTCGGATTGGGTCGATTTTTACTTCATTGGAAAGGCGAGTCAGTGTTCTTCGAAATCCTTCTGGATGTGTCGCATTCCGAGGCCGTTTGGGCCTCCAAAAGTGGGGCGAGAGTAAATGGTGTGGAATTTTCCCGACGTGCCCTATTCCCAGAAAAATGCTCATAACTCCCTCACCGGAGGTCGGATCTGGACGATTTTTACGTCGTTGGAAAGCTTACTCGAGGAGCTTTCAAAACGAATGAGGACATTTCTGATTCTGAGGCCGTCTGGTGCCCCGAAAGGACACTGGAAGCCATCGATCCTCGTTTCCCGATCTCGGTGGTCGGTCTTTCGAAATCGCGTGGTGCGGATAAAACGCGCGTAACTCCCTCGTAACATGTCGGATTGGGTCGATTTTTACTTCATTGGAAAGACGAGTCAGTGCTCTACGAAATCCTTCAGGAAGCGTCGCATTCCGAGGCCGTTTGGGCCTCCAAAAGTGGGGCGAGAGTAAATGGTGCGGAATTTTCCCGACGTGCCCTGTTCCCAGAAAAACGCTCATAACTCCCTCACCGGAGGTCGGATCTGGACGATTTTTACGTCGTTGGAAAGCTTACTCGAGGAGCTTTCAAAACGGATCAGGACATTTCTAATTCCGAGGCCGTCTGGTGCCCCGAAAGGACACTGGAAGCCATCGATCCTCGTTTCTCGATCTCGGTGGTCGGTCTTTCGAAATCACATGGTGCGGATAAAACGCGCGTAACTCCCTCGTTACATGTCGGATTGGGTCGATTTCTACTTCATTGGAAAGGCGAGTCAGTGCTCTTCGAAATCCTTCAGGAAGCGTCGCATTCCGAGGCCGTTTGGGCCTCCAAAAGTGGGACGAGAGTAAATGGTGTTGTATTTTCCCCACGTGCCCTGTTCCCAGAAAAACGCTCATAACTCCCTCACCGGAGGTCGGATCTGGACGATTTTTACGTCGTTGGAAAGCTTACTCGAGGAGCTTTCAAAACGGATAAGGACATTTCTGATTCTGAGGCCGTCTGGTGCCCCGAAAGGACACCGGAATCCTTCGATCCTCGTTTCTCGATCTCGGTGGTCGGTCTTTCGAAATCGCGTGGTGCAGATAAAACGCGCGTAACTCCCTCGTTACATGTCGGATTGGGTCGATTTTTACTTCATTGGAAAGGCGAGTCAGTGCTCTTCGAAATCCTTCAGGAAGCGTCACATTCCGAGGCCGTTTGGGCCTCCAAAAGTGGGGCGAGAGTAAATGGTGCGGAATTTTCCCGACGTGCCCTGTTCCCAGAAAAACGCTCATAACTCCCTCACCGGAGGTCGGATCTGGACGATTTTTACGTCGTTGGAAAGCTTACTCGAGGAGCTTTCAAAACGGATCAGGACATTTCTGATTCCGAGGCCGTCTGGTGCCCCGAAAGGACACCGGAAGCCTTCGATCCTCGTTTCTCGATCTCGGTGGTCGGTCTTTCGAAATCGCGTGGTGCGGATAAAACGCGCGTAACTCCCTCGTTACATGTCGGATTGGGTCGATTTTTACTTCATTGGAAAGGCAAGTCAGTGTTCTTCGAAATCCTTTTAAAAGCGTCGCATTCCGAGGCTGTTTGCGCCTCTAAAAGTGGGGCGAGAGTAAATGGTACGGAATTTTCCCGACGTGCCCTGTTCCCAGAAAAACGCTCATAACTCCCTCACCGGAGGTCGGATCTGGACGATTTTTACGTCGTTGGAAAGCTTACTCGAGGAGATTTCAAAACGGATCAGGACATTTCTGATTCTGAGGCTGTCTGGTGCCCCAAAAGGACACCGGAATCCTTCGATCCTCGTTTCTCGATCTCGGTGGTCGGTCTTTCGAAATCGCGTGGTGCGGATAAAACGCGCGTAACTCCCTCGTTACATGTCGGATTGGGTCGATTTTTACTTCATTGGAAAGGCAAGTCAGTGCTCTTCGAAATCCTTCAGGAAGCGTCGCATTCCGAGGCCGTTTGGGCCTCCAAAAGTGGGGCGAGAGTAAATGGTGCGGAATTTTCCCGACGTGCCTTGTTCCCAGAAAAACGCTCATAA
The DNA here is from genome assembly GCA_037074715.1 of Magnolia kwangsiensis. NCBI lineage: Eukaryota > Viridiplantae > Streptophyta > Magnoliopsida > Magnoliales > Magnoliaceae > Magnolia > Magnolia kwangsiensis. The sequence continues at coordinate 1,733,522 of CM073583.1, forward strand.
CTCCCTCACCGGAGGTCGGATCTGGACGATTTTTACGTCGTTGGAAAGCTTACTCGAGGAGCTTTCAAAACGAATCAGGACATTTCTGATTCTGAGGCTGTCTGGTGCCCCGAAAGGACACCGGAAGCCTTCAATCCTCGTTTCTCGATCTCGGTGGTCGGTCTTTCGAAATCACATGGTGCGGATAAAACGCGCGTAACTCCCTCGTTACATGTCGGATTGGGTCGATTTCTACTTCATTGGAAAGGCGAGTCAGTGCTCTTCGAAATCCTTCAGGAAGCGTCGCATTCCGAGGCCGTTTGGGCCTCCAAAAGTGGGACGAGAGTAATGGTGTTGTATTTTCCCCACGTGCCCTGTTCCCAGAAAAACGCTCATAACTCCCTCACCGGAGGTCGGATCTGGACGATTTTTACGTCGTTGGAAAGCTTACTCGAGGAGCTTTCAAAACGGATAAGGACATTTCTGATTCTGAGGCCGTCTGGTGCCCCGAAAGGACACCGGAATCCTTCGATCCTCGTTTCTCGATCTCGGTGGTCGGTCTTTCGAAATCGCGTGGTGCGGATAAAACGCGCGTAACTCCCTCGTTACATGTCGGATTGGGTCGATTTTTACTTCATTGGAAAGGCGAGTCAGTGTTCTTCGAAATCCTTCTGGAAGTGTCGCATTCCGAGGCCGTTTGGGCCTCCAAAAGTGGGGCGAGAGTAAATGGTGCGGAATTTTCCCGACGTGCCCTATTCCCAGAAAAACGCTCATAACTCCCTCACCGGAGGTCGGATCTGGACGATTTTTACGTCGTTGGAAAGATTACTCGAGGAGCTTTCAAAACGAATCAGGACATTTCTGATTCCGAGGCCGTCTGGTGCCCCGAAAGGACACTGGAATCCATCGATCCTCGTTTCTCCATCTCGGTGGTCGGTCTTTCGAAATCACATGGTGCGGATAAAACGCGCGTAACTCCCTCGTTACATGTTGGATTGGGTCGATTTCTACTTCATTGGAAAGGCGAGTCAGTGCTCTTCGAAATCCTTCAGGAAGCGTCGCATTCCGAGGCCGTTTGGGCCTCCAAAAGTGGGACGAGAGTAAATGGTGTGGAATTTTCCCGACGTGCCCTGTTCCCAGAAAAACGCTCATAACTCCCTCACCGGAGGTCGGATCTGGACGATTTTCACGTCGTTGGAAAGCTTACTCGAGGAGCTTTCAAAACGGATGATGACATTTCTGATTCTGAGGCCGTCTGGTGCCCCAAAAGGACACCGGAATCCTTCGATCCTCGTTTCTCGATCTCGGTGGTCGGTCTTTCGAAATCGCGTGGTGCGGATAAAACGCGCGTAACTCCCTCGTTACATGTCGGATTGGGTCGATTTTTACTTCATTGGAAAGGCGAGTCAGTGTTCTTCGAAATCCTTCTGGATGTGTCGCATTCCGAGGCCGTTTGGGCCTCCAAAAGTGGGGCGAGAGTAAATGGTGTGGAATTTTCCCGACGTGCCCTATTCCCAGAAAAATGCTCATAACTCCCTCACCGGAGGTCGGATCTGGACGATTTTTACGTCGTTGGAAAGCTTACTCGAGGAGCTTTCAAAACGAATCAGGACATTTCTGATTCTGAGGCCGTCTAGTGCCCCGAAAGGACACCGGAAGCCTTCGATCCTCGTTTCTCGATCTCGGTGGTCGGTCTTTCGAAATCACATGGTGCGGATAAAACGCGCGTAACTCCCTCGTTACATGTCGGATTGGGTCGATTTCTACTTCATTGGAAAGGCGAGTCAGTGCTCTTCGAAATCCTTCAGGAAGCGTCGCATTCCGAGGCCGTTTGGGCCTCCAAAAGTGGGACGAGAGTAATGGTGTTGTATTTTCCCCACGTGCCCTGTTCCCAGAAAAACGCTCATAACTCCCTCACCGGAGGTCGGATCTGGACGATTTTTACGTCGTTGGAAAGCTTACTCGAGGAGCTTTCAAAACGGATAAGGACATTTCTGATTCTGAGGCCGTCTGGTGCCCCGAAAGGACACCGGAATCCTTCGATCCTCGTTTCTCGATCTCGGTGGTCGGTCTTTCGAAATCGCGTGGTGCGGATAAAACGCGCGTAACTCCCTCGTTACATGTCGGATTGGGTCGATTTTTACTTCATTGGAAAGGCGAGTCAGTGTTCTTCGAAATCCTTCTGGAAGTGTCGCATTCCGAGGCCGTTTGGGCCTCCAAAAGTGGGGCGAGAGTAAATGGTGCGGAATTTTCCCGACGTGCCCTATTCCCAGAAAAACGCTCATAACTCCCTCACCGGAGGTCGGATCTGGACGATTTTTACGTCGTTGGAAAGCTTACTCGAGGAGCTTTCAAAACGAATCAGGACATTTCTGATTCCGAGGCCGTCTGGTGCCCCGAAAGGACACTGGAATCCATCGATCCTCGTTTCTCCATCTCGGTGGTCGGTCTTTCGAAATCACATGGTGCGGATAAAACGCGCGTAACTCCCTCGTTACATGTTGGATTGGGTCGATTTCTACTTCATTGGAAAGGCGAGTCAGTGCTCTTCGAAATCCTTCAGGAAGCGTCGCATTCCGAGGCCGTTTGGGCCTCCAAAAGTGGGACGAGAGTAAATGGTGTGGAATTTTCCCGACGTGCCCTGTTCCCAGAAAAACGCTCATAACTCCCTCACCGGAGGTCGGATCTGGATGATTTTTACGTCGTTGGAAAGCTTACTCGAGGAGCTTTCAAAACGGATGATGACATTTCTGATTCTGAGGCCGTCTGGTGCCCCAAAAGGACACCGGAATCCTTCGATCCTCGTTTCTCGATCTCGGTGGTCGGTCTTTCGAAATCGCGTGGTGCGGATAAAACGCGCGTAACTCCCTCGTTACATGTCGGATTGGGTCGATTTTTACTTCATTGGAAAGGCGAGTCAGTGTTCTTCGAAATCCTTCTGGATGTGTCGCATTCCGAGGCCGTTTGGGCCTCCAAAAGTGGGGCGAGAGTAAATGGTGTGGAATTTTCCCGACGTGCCCTATTCCCAGAAAAATGCTCATAACTCCCTCACCGGAGGTCGGATCTGGACGATTTTTACGTCGTTGGAAAGCTTACTCGAGGAGCTTTCAAAACGAATCAGGACATTTCTGATTCTGAGGCCGTCTAGTGCCCCGAAAGGACACCGGAAGCCTTCGATCCTCGTTTCTCGATCTCGGTGGTCGGTCTTTCGAAATCACATGGTGCGGATAAAACGCGCGTAACTCCCTCGTTACATGTCGGATTGGGTCGATTTCTACTTCATTGGAAAGGCGAGTCAGTGCTCTTCGAAATCCTTCAGGAAGCGTCGCATTCCGAGGCCGTTTGGGCCTCCAAAAGTGGGACGAGAGTAATGGTGTTGTATTTTCCCCACGTGCCCTGTTCCCAGAAAAACGCTCATAACTCCCTCACCGGAGGTCGGATCTGGACGATTTTTACGTCGTTGGAAAGCTTACTCGAGGAGCTTTCAAAACGGATAAGGACATTTCTGATTCTGAGGCCGTCTGGTGCCCCGAAAGGACACCGGAATCCTTCGATCCTCGTTTCTCGATCTCGGTGGTCGGTCTTTCGAAATCGCGTGGTGCGGATAAAACGCGCGTAACTCCCTCGTTACATGTCGGATTGGGTCGATTTTTACTTCATTGGAAAGGCGAGTCAGTGTTCTTCGAAATCCTTCTGGAAGTGTCGCATTCCGAGGCCGTTTGGGCCTCCAAAAGTGGGGCGAGAGTAAATGGTGCGGAATTTTCCCGACGTGCCCTATTCCCAGAAAAACGCTCATAACTCCCTCACCGGAGGTCGGATCTGGACGATTTTTACGTCGTTGGAAAGCTTACTCGAGGAGCTTTCAAAACGAATCAGGACATTTCTGATTCCGAGGCCGTCTGGTGCCCCGAAAGGACACTGGAATCCATCGATCCTCGTTTCTCCATCTCGGTGGTCGGTCTTTCGAAATCACATGGTGCGGATAAAACGCGCGTAACTCCCTCGTTACATGTTGGATTGGGTCGATTTCTACTTCATTGGAAAGGCGAGTCAGTGCTCTTCGAAATCCTTCAGGAAGCGTCGCATTCCGAGGCCGTTTGGGCCTCCAAAAGTGGGACGAGAGTAAATGGTGGGGAATTTTCCCGACGTGCCCTGTTCCCAGAAAAACGCTCATAACTCCCTCACCGGAGGTCGGATCTGGATGATTTTTACGTCGTTGGAAAGCTTACTCGAGGAGCTTTCAAAACGGATGATGACATTTCTGATTCTGAGGCCGTCTGGTGCCCCAAAAGGACACCGGAATCCTTCGATCCTCGTTTCTCGATCTCGGTGGTCGGTCTTTCGAAATCGCGTGGTGCGGATAAAACGCGCGTAACTCCCTCGTTACATGTTGGATTGGGTCGATTTTTACTTCATTGGAAAGGCGAGTCAGTGTTCTTCGAAATCCTTCTGGATGTGTCGCATTCCGAGGCCGTTTGGGCCTCCAAAAGTGGGGCGAGAGTAAATGGTGTGGAATTTTCCCGACGTGCCCTATTCCCAGAAAAATGCTCATAACTCCCTCACCGGAGGTCGGATCTGGACGATTTTTACGTCGTTGGAAAGCTTACTCGAGGAGCTTTCAAAACGAATCAGGACATTTCTGATTCTGAGGCTGTCTGGTGCCCCGAAAGGACACCGGAAGCCTTCAATCCTCGTTTCTCGATCTCGGTGGTCGGTCTTTCGAAATCACGTGGTGCGGATAAAATGCGCGTAACTCCCTCGTTACATGTCGGATTGGATCAATTTTTACTTCATTGGAAAGGCGAGTCAGTGCACTTCGAAATCCTTCAGGAAGCATCGCATTCCGAGGCTGTTTGGGCCTCCAAAAGTGGGGCGAGAGTAAATGGTACGGAATTTTCTTGACGTGCCCTGTTCCCAGAAAAACGCTCATAACTCCCTCACCGGAGGTCGGATCTGGACGATTTTTACGTCGTTGGAAAGCTTACTCGAGGAGCTTTCAAAACGGATCAGGACATTTCTGATTCCGAGGCCGTCTGGTGCCCCGAAAGGACACCGGAAGCCTTCGATCCTCGTTTCTCGATCTCGGTGGTCGGTCTTTCGAAATCGCGTGGTGCGGATAAAACGCGCGTAACTCCCTCGTTACATGTCGGATTGGGTCGATTTTTACTTCATTGGAAAGGCAAGTCAGTGTTCTTCGAAATCCTTTTAAAAGCGTCGCATTCCGAGGCTGTTTGCGCCTCTAAAAGTGGGGCGAGAGTAAATGGTACGGAATTTTCCCGACGTGCCCTGTTCCCAGAAAAACGCTCATAACTCCCTCACCGGAGGTCGGATCTGGACGATTTTTACGTCGTTGGAAAGCTTACTCGAGGAGCTTTCAAAACGGATCAGGACATTTCTGATTCTGAGGCTGTCTGGTGCCCCAAAAGGACACCGGAATCCTTCGATCATCGTTTCTCGATCTCGGTGGTCGGTCTTTCCAAATCGCGTGGTGCGGATAAAACGCGCGTAACTCCCTCGTTACATGTCGGATTGGGTCGATTTTTACTTCATTGGAAAGGCAAGTCAGTGCTCTTCGAAATCCTTCAGGAAGCGTCGCATTCCGAGGCCGTTTGGGCCTCCAAAAGTGGGGCGAGAGTAAATGGTGCGGAATTTTCCCGACGTGCCCTGTTCCCAGGAAAACGCTCATAACTCCCTCACCGGAGGTCGGATCTGGACGATTTTTACGTCGTTGGAAAGCTTACTCGAGGAGCTTTCAAAACGAATCAGGAAATTTCTGATTCTGAGGCTGTCTGGTGCCCCGAAAGGACACCGGAAGCCTTCAATCCTCGTTTCTCGATCTCGGTGGTCGGTCTTTCGAAATCGCGTGGTGCGGATAAAACGCGCGTAACTCCCTCGTTACATGTTGGATTGGGTCGATTTCTACTTCATTGGAAAGGCGAGTCAGTGTTCTTCGAAATCCTTCTGGAAGGGTCGCATTCCGAGGCCGTTTGGGCCTCCAAAAGTGGGGCGAGAGTAAATGGTGCGGAATTTTCCCGACGTGCCCTATTCCCAGAAAAACGCTCATAACTCCCTCACCGGAGGTCGGATCTGGACGATTTTTACGTCGTTGGAAAGATTACTCGAGGAGCTTTCAAAACGAATCAGGACATTTCTGATTCCGAGGCCGTCTGGTGCCCCGAAAGGACACTGGAAGCCATCGATCCTCGTTTCTCGATCTCGGTGGTCGGTCTTTCGAAATCACATGGTGCGGATAAAACGCGCGTAACTCCCTCGTTACATGTCGGATTGGGTCGATTTTTACTTCATTGGAAAGGCGAGTCAGTGCTCTTCGAAATCCTTCAGGAAGCGTCGCATTCCGAGGCCGTTTGGGCCTCGAAAAGTGGGGCGAGAGTAAATGGTACGGAATTTTCCCGACGTGCCCTGTTCCCAGAAAAACGCTCATAACTCCCTCACCGGAGGTCGGATCTGGACGATTTTTACGTCGTTGGAAAGCCTACTCGAGGAGCTTTCAAAACGGATCAGGACATTTCTGATTCCGAGGCCGTCTGGTGCCCCGAAAGGACACCGGAAGCCTTCGATCCTCGTTTCTCGATCTCGGTGGTCGGTCTTTCGAAATCGCGTGGTGCGGATAAAACGCGCGTAACTCCCTCGTTACATGTCGGATTGGGTCGATTTTTACTTCATTGGAAAGGCGAGTCAGTGTTCTTCGAAATCCTTCTGGATGTGTCGCATTCCGAGGCCGTTTGGGCCTCCAAAAGTGGGGCGAGAGTAAATGGTGTGGAATTTTCCCGACGTGCCCTATTCCCAGAAAAATGCTCATAACTCCCTCACCGGAGGTCGGATCTGGACGATTTTTACGTCGTTGGAAAGCTTACTCGAGGAGCTTTCAAAACGAATCAGGACATTTCTGATTCTGAGGCTGTCTGGTGCCCCGAAAGGACACCGAAAGCCTTCGATCCTCGTTTCTCGATCTCGGTGGTCGGTCTTTCGAAATCGCGTGGTGCGGATAAAACGCACGTAACTCCCTCGTTACATGTCGGATTGGGTCGATTTTTACTTCATTGGAAAGACGAGTCAGTGCTCTTCGAAATCCTTCTGGAAGCGTCGCATTCCGAGGCCGTTTGGGCCTCCAAAAGTGGGGCGAGAGTAAATGGTGCGGAATTTTCCCGACGTGCCCTGTTCCCAGAAAAATGCTCATAACTCCCTCACCGGAGGTCGGATCTGGACGATTTTTACGTCGTTGGAAAGCTTACTCGAGGAGCTTTCAAAACGGATCAGGACATTTCTGATTCCGAGGCTGTCTGGTGCCCCGAAAGGACACTGGAAGCCATCGATCCTCGTTTCTCGATCTCGGTGGTCGGTCTTTCGAAATCACATGGTGCGGATAAAACGCGCGTAACTCCCTCGTTACATGTCGGATTGGGTCGATTTCTACTTCATTGGAAAGGCGAGTCAGTGCTCTTCGAAATCCTTCAGGAAGCGTCGCATTCCGAGGCCGTTTGTGCCTCCAAAAGTGGGACGAGAGTAAATGGTGTTGTATTTTCCCCACGTGCCCTGTTCCCAGAAAAACGCTCATAACTCCCTCACCGGAGGTCGGATCTGGACGATTTTTACGTCGTTGGAAAGCTTACTCGAGGAGATTTCAAAACGGATAAGGACATTTCTGATTCTGAGGCCGTCTGGTGCCCCGAAAGGACACCGGAATCCTTCGATCCTCGTTTCTCGATCTCGGTGGTCGGTCTTTCGAAATCGCGTGGTGCGGATAAAACGCGCGTAACTCCCTCGTTACATGTCGGATTGGGTCGATTTTTACTTCATTGGAAAGGCGAGTCAGTGTTCTTCGAAATCCTTCTGGAAGTGTCGCATTCCGAGGCCGTTTGGGCCTCCAAAAGTGGGGCGAGAGTAAATGGTTTGGAATTTTCCCGACGTGCCCTATTCCCAGAAAAACGCTCATAACTCCCTCACCGGAGGTCGGATCTGGACAATTTTTACGTCGTTGGAAAGCTTACTCGAGGAGCTTTCAAAAAGAATCAGGACATTTCTGATTCTGAGGCTGTCTGGTGCCCCGAAAGGAAATCGGAATCCTTCGATCCTCGTTTCTCGATCTCGGTGGTCGGTCTTTCGAAATCGCGTGGTGCGGATAAAACGCGCGTAACTCCCTCGTTACATGTCGGATTGGGTCGATTTTTACTTCATTGGAAAGGCGAGTCAGTGCTCTTCGAAATCCTTTAGGAAGCGTCGCAATCCGAGGCCGTTTGGGCCTCCAAAAGTGGGGCGAGAGTAAATGGTCCAGAATTTTCTTGACGTGCCCTGTTCCCAGAAAAACGCTCATAACTCCCTCACCGGAGGTCGGATCTGGACAATTTTTACGTCGTTGGAAAGCTTACTCGAGGAGCTTTCAAAACAGATGAGGACATTTCTAATTCCGAGGCCGTCTGGTGCCCCGAAAGGACACCAGAAGCCTTCGATCCTCGTTTCTCGATCTCGGTGGTCGGTCTTTCGAAATCGCGTGGTACGGATAAAACGCACGTAACTCCCTCGTTACATGTCGGATTGGGTCGATTTTTACTTCATTGGAAAGGCAAGTCAGTGTTCTTCGAAATCCTTCTGGAAGCGTCGCATTCCGAGGCCGTTTGGGCCTCTAAAAGTGGGGCGAGAGTAAATGGTATGGAATTTTCCCGACGTGCCCTGTTCCCAGAAAAACGCTCATAACTCCCTCACCGGAGGTCGGATCTGGACGATTTTTACGTCATTGGAAAGCTTACTCGAGGAGCTTTCAAAACGGATCAGGACATTTCTGATTCTGAGGCTGTCTGGTGCCCCGAAAGGAAATCGGAATCCTTCGATCCTCGTTTCTCGATCTCGGTGGTCGGTCTTTCGAAATCGCGTGGTGCGGATAAAACGCGCGTAACTCCCTCGTTACATGTCGGATTGGGTCGATTTTTACTTCATTGGAAAGGCGAGTCAGTGCTCTTCGAAATCCTTCAGGAAGCGTCGCAATCCGAGGCCGTTTGGGCCTCCAAAAGTGGGGCGAGAGTAAATGGTCCAGAATTTTCTTGACGTGCCCTGTTCCCAGAAAAACGCTCATAACTCCCTCACCGGAGGTCGGATCTGGACAATTTTTACGTCGTTGGAAAGCTTACTCGAGGAGCTTTCAAAACAGATGAGGACATTTCTAATTCCGAGGCCGTCTGGTGCCCCGAAAGGACACCAGAATCCTTCGATCCTCGTTTCTCGATCTCGGTGGTCGGTCTTTCGAAATCGCGTGGTGCGGATAAAACGCACGTAACTCCCTCGTTACATGTCGGATTGGGTCGATTTTTACTTCATTGGAAAGGCAAGTCAGTGTTCTTCGAAATCCTTCTGGAAGCGTCGCATTCCGAGGCCGTTTGGGCCTCTAAAAGTGGGGCGAGAGTAAATGGTACGGAATTTTCCCGACGTGCCCTGTTCCCAGAAAAACGCTCATAACTCCCTCACCGGAGGTCGGATCTGGACGATTTTTACGTCATTGGAAAGCTTACTCGAGGAGCTTTCAAAACGGATCAGGACATTTCTGATTCAGAGGCTGTCTGGTGCCCCAAAAAGACACCGGAATCCTTCGATCCTCGTTTCTCGATCTCGGTGGTCGGTCTTTCAAAATCGCGTGGTGCTGATAAAACGCGCGTAACTCCCTCGTTACATGTCGGATTGGGTCGATTTTTACTTCATTGGAAAAGCAAGTCAGTGCTCTTCGAAATCCTTCAGGAAGTGTCGCATTCCGAGGCCGTTTGGGGCTCCAAAAGTGAGGCGAGAGTAAATGGTACAGAATTTTTTTGACGTGCCCTGTTCCCAGAAAAACGCTCATAACTCCCTCACCGGAGGTCGGATCTGGACGATTTTTACGTCGTTGGAAAGCTTACTCGAGGAGCTTTCAAAACGGATCAGGACATTTCTGATTCTGAGGCCGTCTAGTGCCCCGAAAGGACACCGGAAGCCTTCGATCCTCGTTTCTCGATCTCGGTGGTCGGTCTTTCGAAATCGCGTGGTGCGGATAAAATGTGCGTAACTCCCTCGTTACATGTCGGATTGGGTCGATTTTTACTTCATTGGAAAGGCGAGTCAGTGCTCTTCGAAATCCTTCAGGAAGCGTCGCATTCCGAGGCCGTTTGGGCCTCCAAAAGTGGGGCGAGAGTAAATGGTACAGAATTTTCTTGACGTGCCCTGTTCCCAGAAAAACGCTCATAACTCCCTCACCGGAGGTCGGATCTGGACGATTTTTACGTCGTTGGAAAGCTTACTCGAGGAGCTTTCAAAACGGATCAGGACATTTCTGATTGCGAGGCCGTCTGGTGCCCCGAAAGGACACCAGAAGCCTTCGATCCTCGTTTCTCGATCTAGGTGGTCGGTCTTTCGAAATTGCGTGGTGCGGATAAAACGCGCGTAACTCCCTCGTTACATGTCGGATTGGGTCGATTTCTACTTCATTGGAAAGGCAAGTCAGTGTTCTTCGAAATCCTTCTGGAAGCGTCGCATTCCGAGGCCGTTTGGACCTCTAAAAGTGGGGCGAGAGTAAATGGTACGGAATTTTCCCGACGTGCCCTGTTCCCAGAAAAACGCTCATAACTCCCTCACCGGAGGTCGGATCTGGACGATTTTTACGTCGTTGGAAAGCTTACTCGAGGAGCTTTCAAAACGGATCAGGACATTTCTGATTCCGAGGCCGTCTGGTGCCCTGAAAGGACACTGGAAGCCATCGATCCTCGTTTCTCGATCTCGGTGGTCGGTCTTTCGAAATCACATGGTGCGGATAAAACGCGCGTAACTCCCTCGTTACATGTCGGATTGGGTCGATTTTTACTTCATTGGAAAGGCAAGTCAGTGCTCTTCGAAATCCTTCAGGAAGCGTCGCATTCCGAGGCCGTTTGGGCCTCCAAAAGTGGGGCGAGAGTAAATGGTGCGGAATTTTCCCGACGTGCCCTGTTCCCAGGAAAACGCTCATAACTCCCTCACCGGAGGTCGGATCTGGACGATTTTTACGTCGTTGGAAAGCTTACTCGAGGAGCTTTCAAAACGAATCAGGAAATTTCTGATTCTGAGGCTGTCTGGTGCCCCGAAAGGACACCGGAAGCCTTCAATCCTCGTTTCTCGATCTCGGTGGTCGGTCTTTCGAAATCGCGTGGTGCGGATAAAACGCGCGTAACTCCCTCGTTACATGTTGGATTGGGTCGATTTCTACTTCATTGGAAAGGCGAGTCAGTGTTCTTCGAAATCCTTCTGGAAGGGTCGCATTCCGAGGCCGTTTGGGCCTCCAAAAGTGGGGCGAGAGTAAATGGTGCGGAATTTTCCCGACGTGCCCTATTCCCAGAAAAACGCTCATAACTCCCTCACCAGAGGTCGGATCTGGACGATTTTTACGTCGTTGGAAAGATTACTCGAGGAGCTTTCAAAACGAATCAGGACATTTCTGATTCCGAGGCCGTCTGGTGCCCCGAAAGGACACTGGAAGCCATCGATCCTCGTTTCTCGATCTCGGTGGTCGGTCTTTCGAAATCACATGGTGCGGATAAAACGCGCGTAACTCCCTCGTTACATGTCGGATTGGGTCGATTTTTACTTCATTGGAAAGGCGAGTCAGTGCTCTTCGAAATCCTTCAAGAAGCGTCGCATTCCGAGGCCGTTTGGGCCTCGAAAAGTGGGGCGAGAGTAAATGGTACGGAATTTTCCCGACGTGCCCTGTTCCCAGAAAAATGCTCATAACTCCCTCACCGGAGGTCGGATCTGGACGATTTTTACGTCGTTGGAAAGCTTACTCGAGGAGCTTTCAAAACGGATCAGGACATTTCTGATTCTGAGGCCGTCTGGTGCCCCGAAATGACACCGGAAGCCTTCGATCCTCGTTTCTCGATCTCGGTGGTCGGTCTTTCGAAATCGCGTGGTGCGGATAAAACGCGCGTAACTCCCTCGTTACATGTCGGATTGGGTCGATTTTTACTTCATTGGAAAGGCGAGTCAGTGTTCTTCGAAATCCTTCTGGATGTGTCGCATTCCGAGGCCGTTTGGGCCTCCAAAAGTGGGGCGAGAGTAAATGGTGTGGAATTTTCCCGACGTGCCCTATTCCCAGAAAAATGCTCATAACTCCCTCACCGGAGGTCGGATCTGGACGATTTTTACGTCGTTGGAAAGCTTACTCGAGGAGCTTTCAAAACGAATCAGGACATTTCTGATTCTGAGGCTGTCTGGTGCCCCGAAAGGACACCGAAAGCCTTCGATCCTCGTTTCTCGATCTCGGTGGTCGGTCTTTCGAAATCGCGTGGTGCGGATAAAACGCACGTAACTCCCTCGTTACATGTCGGATTGGGTCGATTTTTACTTCATTGGAAAGACGAGTCAGTGCTCTTCGAAATCCTTCTGGAAGCGTCGCATTCCGAGGCCGTTTGGGCCTCCAAAAGTGGGGCGAGAGTAAATGGTGCGGAATTTTCCCGACGTGCCCTGTTCCCAGAAAAATGCTCATAACTCCCTCACCGGAGGTCGGATCTGGACGATTTTTACGTCGTTGGAAAGCTTACTCGAGGAGCTTTCAAAACGGATCAGGACATTTCTGATTCCGAGGCCGTCTGGTGCCCCGAAAGGACACTGGAAGCCATCGATCCTCGTTTCTCGATCTCGGTGGTCGGTCTTTCGAAATCACATGGTGCGGATAAAACGCGCGTAACTCCCTCGTTACATGTCGGATTGGGTCGATTTCTACTTCATTGGAAAGGCGAGTCAGTGTTCTTCGAAATCCTTCTGGAAGTGTCGCATTCCGAGGCCGTTTGGGCCTCCAAAAGTGGGGCGAGAGTAAATGGTGTGGAATTTTCCCGACGTGCCCTATTCCCAGAAAAACGCTCATAACTCCCTCACCGGAGGTCGGATCTGGACGATTTTTACGTCGTTGGAAAGCTTACTCGAGGAGCTTTCAAAACGAATCAGGACATTTCTGATTCTGAGGCTGTCTGGTGCCCCGAAAGGAAATCGGAATCCTTCGATCCTCGTTTCTCGATCTCGGTGGTCGGTCTTTCGAAATCGCGTGGTGCGGATAAAACGCGCGTAACTCCCTCGTTACATGTCGGATTGGGTCGATTTTTACTTCATTGGAAAGGCGAGTCAGTGCTCTTCGAAATCCTTCAGGAAGCGTCGCAATCCGAGGCCGTTTGGGCCTCCAAAAGTGGGGCGAGAGTAAATGGTCCAGAATTTTCTTGACGTGCCCTGTTCCCAGAAAAACGCTCATAACTCCCTCACCGGAGGTCGGATCTGGACAATTTTTACGTCGTTGGAAAGCTTACTCGAGGAGCTTTCAAAACAGATGAGGACATTTCTAATTCCGAGGCCGTCTGGTGCCCCGAAAGGACACCAGAAGCCTTCGATCCTCGTTTCTCGATCTCGGTGGTCGGTCTTTCGAAATCGCGTGGTGCGGATAAAACGCACGTAACTCCCTCGTTACATGTCGGATTGGGTCGATTTTTACTTCATTGGAAAGGCAAGTCAGTGTTCTTCGAAATCCTTCTGGAAGCGTCGCATTCCGAGGCCGTTTGGGCCTCTAAAAGTGGGGCGAGAGTAAATGGTATGGAATTTTCCCGACGTGCCCTGTTCCCAGAAAAACGCTCATAACTCCCTCACCGGAGGTCGGATCTGGACGATTTTTACGTCATTGGAAAGCTTACTCGAGGAGCTTTCAAAACGGATCAGGACATTTCTGATTCTGAGGCTGTCTGGTGCCCCGAAAGGAAATCGGAATCCTTCGATCCTCGTTTCTCGATCTCGGTGGTCGGTCTTTCGAAATCGCGTGGTGCGGATAAAACGCGCGTAACTCCCTCGTTACATGTCGGATTGGGTCGATTTTTACTTCATTGGAAAGGCGAGTCAGTGCTCTTCGAAATCCTTCAGGAAGCGTCGCAATCCGAGGCCGTTTGGGCCTCCAAAAGTGGGGCGAGAGTAAATGGTCCAGAATTTTCTTGACGTGCCCTGTTCCCAGAAAAACGCTCATAACTCCCTCACCGGAGGTCGGATCTGGACAATTTTTACGTCGTTGGAAAGCTTACTCGAGGAGCTTTCAAAACAGATGAGGACATTTCTAATTCCGAGGCCGTCTGGTGCCCCGAAAGGACACCAGAATCCTTCGATCCTCGTTTCTCGATCTCGGTGGTCGGTCTTTCGAAATCGCGTGGTGCGGATAAAACGCACGTAACTCCCTCGTTACATGTCGGATTGGGTCGATTTTTACTTCATTGGAAAGGCAAGTCAGTGTTCTTCGAAATCCTTCTGGAAGCGTCGCATTCCGAGGCCGTTTGGGCCTCTAAAAGTGGGGCGAGAGTAAATGGTACGGAATTTTCCCGACGTGCCCTGTTCCCAGAAAAACGCTCATAACTCCCTCACCGGAGGTCGGATCTGGACGATTTTTACGTCATTGGAAAGCTTACTCGAGGAGCTTTCAAAACGGATCAGGACATTTCTGATTCAGAGGCTGTCTGGTGCCCCAAAAAGACACCGGAATCCTTCGATCCTCGTTTCTCGATCTCGGTGGTCGGTCTTTCAAAATCGCGTGGTGCTGATAAAACGCGCGTAACTCCCTCGTTACATGTCGGATTGGGTCGATTTTTACTTCATTGGAAAAGCAAGTCAGTGCTCTTCGAAATCCTTCAGGAAGTGTCGCATTCCGAGGCCGTTTGGGGCTCCAAAAGTGAGGCGAGAGTAAATGGTACAGAATTTTTTTGACGTGCCCTGTTCCCAGAAAAACGCTCATAACTCCCTCACCGGAGGTCGGATCTGGACGATTTTTACGTCGTTGGAAAGCTTACTCGAGGAGCTTTCAAAACGGATCAGGACATTTCTGATTCTGAGGCCGTCTAGTGCCCCGAAAGGACACCGGAAGCCTTCGATCCTCGTTTCTCGATCTCGGTGGTCGGTCTTTCGAAATCGCGTGGTGCGGATAAAATGTGCGTAACTCCCTCGTTACATGTCGGATTGGGTCGATTTTTACTTCATTGGAAAGGCGAGTCAGTGCTCTTCGAAATCCTTCAGGAAGCGTCGCATTCCGAGGCCGTTTGGGCCTCCAAAAGTGGGGCGAGAGTAAATGGTACAGAATTTTCTTGACGTGCCCTGTTCCCAGAAAAACGCTCATAACTCCCTCACCGGAGGTCGGATCTGGACGATTTTTACGTCGTTGGAAAGCTTACTCGAGGAGCTTTCAAAACGGATCAGGACATTTCTGATTGCGAGGCCGTCTGGTGCCCCGAAAGGACACCAGAAGCCTTCGATCCTCGTTTCTCGATCTAGGTGGTCGGTCTTTCGAAATTGCGTGGTGCGGATAAAACGCGCGTAACTCCCTCGTTACATGTCGGATTGGGTCGATTTCTACTTCATTGGAAAGGCAAGTCAGTGTTCTTCGAAATCCTTCTGGAAGCGTCGCATTCCGAGGCCGTTTGGACCTCTAAAAGTGGGGCGAGAGTAAATGGTACGGAATTTTCCCGACGTGCCCTGTTCCCAGAAAAACGCTCATAACTCCCTCACCGGAGGTCGGATCTGGACGATTTTTACGTCGTTGGAAAGCTTACTCGAGGAGCTTTCAAAACGGATCAGGACATTTCTGATTCCGAGGCCGTCTGGTGCCCTGAAAGGACACTGGAAGCCATCGATCCTCGTTTCTCGATCTCGGTGGTCGGTCTTTCGAAATCACATGGTGCGGATAAAACGCGCGTAACTCCCTCGTTACATGTCGGATTGGGTCGATTTCTACTTCATTGGAAAGGCGAGTCAGTGCTCTTCGAAATCCTTCAGGAAGCGTCGCATTCCGAGGCCGTTTGTGCCTCCAAAAGTGGGGCGAGAGTAAATGGTGCGGAATTTTCCCGACGTGCCCTGTTCCCAGAAAAACGCTCATAACTCCCTCACCGGAGGTCGGATCTGGACGATTTTTACGTCGTTGGAAAGCTTACTCGAGGAGATTTCAAAACGGATAAGGACATTTCTGATTCTGAGGCCGTCTGGTGCCCCGAAAGGACACCGGAATCCTTCGATCCTCGTTTCTCGATCTCGGTGGTCGGTCTTTCGAAATCGCGTGGTGCGGATAAAACGCGCGTAACTCCCTCGTTACATGTCGGATTGGGTCGATTTTTACTTCATTGGAAAGGCGAGTCAGTGTTCTTCGAAATCCTTCTGGAAGTGTCGCATTCCGAGGCCGTTTGGGCCTCCAAAAGTGGGGCGAGAGTAAATGGTGCGGAATTTTCCCGACGTGCCCTATTCCCAGAAAAACGCTCATAACTCCCTCACCGGAGGTCGGATCTGGACGATTTTTACGTCGTTGGAAAGCTTACTCGAGGAGCTTTCAAAACGAATCAGGACATTTCTGATTCTGAGGCTGTCTGGTGCCCCGAAAGGAAATCGGAATCCTTCGATCCTCGTTTCTCGATCTCGGTGGTCGGTCTTTCGAAATCGCGTGGTGCGGATAAAACGCGCGTAACTCCCTCGTTACATGTCGGATTGGGTCGATTTTTACTTCATTGGAAAGGCGAGTCAGTGCTCTTCGAAATCCTTCAGGAAGCGTCGCAATCCGAGGCCGTTTGGGCCTCCAAAAGTGGGGCGAGAGTAAATGGTCCAGAATTTTCTTGACGTGCCCTGTTCCCAGAAAAACGCTCATAACTCCCTCACCGGAGGTCGGATCTGGACAATTTTTACGTCGTTGGAAAGCTTACTCGAGGAGCTTTCAAAACAGATGAGGACATTTCTAATTCCGAGGCCGTCTGGTGCCCCGAAAGGACACCAGAAGCCTTCGATCCTCGTTTCTCGATCTCGGTGGTCGGTCTTTCGAAATCGCGTGGTGCGGATAAAACGCACGTAACTCCCTCGTTACATGTCGGATTGGGTCGATTTTTACTTCATTGGAAAGGCAAGTCAGTGTTCTTCGAAATCCTTCTGGAAGCGTCGCATTCCGAGGCCGTTTGGGCCTCTAAAAGTGGGGCGAGAGTAAATGGTATGGAATTTTCCCGACGTGCCCTGTTCCCAGAAAAACGCTCATAACTCCCTCACCGGAGGTCGGATCTGGACGATTTTTACGTCATTGGAAAGCTTACTCGAGGAGCTTTCAAAACGGATCAGGACATTTCTGATTCTGAGGCTGTCTGGTGCCCCGAAAGGAAATCGGAATCCTTCGATCCTCGTTTCTCGATCTCGGTGGTCGGTCTTTCGAAATCGCGTGGTGCGGATAAAACGCGCGTAACTCCCTCGTTACATGTCGGATTGGGTCGATTTTTACTTCATTGGAAAGGCGAGTCAGTGCTCTTCGAAATCCTTCAGGAAGCGTCGCAATCCGAGGCCGTTTGGGCCTCCAAAAGTGGGGCGAGAGTAAATGGTCCAGAATTTTCTTGACGTGCCCTGTTCCCAGAAAAACGCTCATAACTCCCTCACCGGAGGTCGGATCTGGACAATTTTTACGTCGTTGGAAAGCTTACTCGAGGAGCTTTCAAAACAGATGAGGACATTTCTAATTCCGAGGCCGTCTGGTGCCCCGAAAGGACACCAGAATCCTTCGATCCTCGTTTCTCGATCTCGGTGGTCGGTCTTTCGAAATCGCGTGGTGCGGATAAAACGCACGTAACTCCCTCGTTACATGTCGGATTGGGTCGATTTTTACTTCATTGGAAAGGCAAGTCAGTGTTCTTCGAAATCCTTCTGGAAGCGTCGCATTCCGAGGCCGTTTGGGCCTCTAAAAGTGGGGCGAGAGTAAATGGTACGGAATTTTCCCGACGTGCCCTGTTCCCAGAAAAACGCTCATAACTCCCTCACCGGAGGTCGGATCTGGACGATTTTTACGTCATTGGAAAGATTACTCGAGGAGCTTTCAAAACGGATCAGGACATTTCTGATTCTGAGGCTGTCTGGTGCCCCAAAAAGACACCGGAATCCTTCGATCCTCGTTTCTCGATCTCGGTGGTCGGTCTTTCAAAATCGCGTGGTGCGGATAAAACGCGCGTAACTCCCTCGTTACATGTCGGATTGGGTCGATTTCTACTTCATTGGAAAGGCGAGTCAGTGTTCTTCGAAATCCTTCTGGAAGTGTCGCATTCCGAGGCCGTTTGGGCCTCCAAAAGTGGGGCGAGAGTAAATGGTGTGGAATTTTCCCGACGTGCCCTATTCCCAGAAAAACGCTCATAACTCCCTCACCGGAGGTCGGATCTGGACGATTTTTACGTCGTTGGAAAGCTTACTCGAGGAGCTTTCAAAACGAATCAGGACATTTCTGATTCTGAGGCTGTCTGGTGCCCCGAAAGGAAATCGGAATCCTTCGATCCTCGTTTCTCGATCTCGGTGGTCGGTCTTTCGAAATCGCGTGGTGCGGATAAAACGCGCGTAACTCCCTCGTTACATGTCGGATTGGGTCGATTTTTACTTCATTGGAAAGGCGAGTCAGTGCTCTTCGAAATCCTTCAGGAAGCGTCGCAATCCGAGGCCGTTTGGGCCTCCAAAAGTGGGGCGAGAGTAAATGGTACAGAATTTTCTTGACGTGCCCTGTTCCCAGAAAAACGCTCATAACTCCCTCACCGGAGGTCGGATCTGGACGATTTTTACGTCGTTGGAAAGCTTACTCGAGGAGCTTTCAAAACGGATCAGGACATTTCTGATTGCGAGGCCGTCTGGTGCCCCGAAAGGACACCAGAAGCCTTCGATCCTCGTTTCTCGATCTAGGTGGTCGGTCTTTCGAAATTGCGTGGTGCGGATAAAACGCGCGTAACTCCCTCGTTACATGTCGGATTGGGTCGATTTCTACTTCATTGGAAAGGCAAGTCAGTGTTCTTCGAAATCCTTCTGGAAGCGTCGCATTCCGAGGCCGTTTGGACCTCTAAAAGTGGGGCGAGAGTAAATGGTACGGAATTTTCCCGACGTGCCCTGTTCCCAGAAAAACGCTCATAACTCCCTCACCGGAGGTCGGATCTGGACGATTTTTACGTCGTTGGAAAGCTTACTCGAGGAGCTTTCAAAACGGATCAGGACATTTCTGATTCCGAGGCCGTCTGGTGCCCCGAAAGGACACCAGAAGCCTTCGATCCTCGTTTCTCGATCTCGGTGGTCGGTCTTTCGAAATCGCGTGGTGCGGATAAAACGCGTGTAACTCCCTCGTTACATGTCGGATTGGGTCGATTTTTACTTCATTGGAAATGCGAGTCAGTGTTCTTCGAAATCCTTCTAGAAGCGTCGCATTCCGAGGCCGTTTGGGCCTCTAAAAGTGGGGCGAGAGTAAATGGTACGGAATTTTCCCGACGTGCCCTGTTCCCAGAAAAATGCTCATAACTCCCTCACCGGAGGTCGGATCTGGACGATTTTTACGTCGTTGGAAAGCTTACTCGAGGAGCTTTCAAAACGGATCAGGACATTTCTGATTCTGAGGCTGTCTGGTGCCCCAAAAAGACACCGGAATCCTTCGATCCTCGTTTCTCGATCTCGGTGGTCGGTCTTTCAAAATCGCGTGGTGCGGATAAAACGCGCGTAACTCCCTCGTTACATGTCGGATTGGGTCGATTTTTACTTCATTGGAAAAGCCAGTCAGTGCTCTTCGAAATCCTTCAGGAAGCGTCGCATTCCGAGGCCGTTTGGGCCTCCAAAAGTGGGGCGAGAGTAAATGGTGCGGAATTTTCCCGACGTGCCCTGTTCCCAGAAAAACGCTCATAACTCCCTCACCGGAGGTCGGATCTGGACGATTTTTACGTCGTTGGAAAGCTTACTCGAGGAGCTTTCAAAACGAATCAGGACATTTCTGATTCTGAGGCTGTCTGGTGCCCCGAAAGGACACCGGAAGCCTTCGATCCTCGTTTCTCGATCTCGGTGGTCGGTCTTTCGAAATCGCGTGGTACGGATAAAACGCGCGTAACTCCCTCGTTACATGTCGGATTGGGTCGATTTTTACTTCATTGGAAAGGTGAGTCAGTGCTTTTCGAAATCCTTTAGGAAACGTCGCATTCCGAGGCCATTTGGGCCTCCAAAAGTGGGGCGAGAGTAAATGTTGCGGAGTTTTCCCGATGTGCCCTGTTCCTAGAAAAATGCTCATAACTCCCTCACCGGAGGTCGGATCTGGACGGTTTTTACGTCGTTGGAAAGCTTACTCGAGGAGCTTTCAAAACGGATCAGGACATTTTAGATTCCGAGGCCGTCTGGTGCCCCGAAAGGACACCGGAAGCCTTCGATCCTCGTTTCTCGATCTCGGTGGTCGGTCTTTCGAAATCGCGTGGTGTGGATAAAACCCGCGTAACTCCGTCGTTACATGTCGGATTGGGTCGATTTTTACTTCATTGGAAAGATGAGTCAGTGCTCTTCGAAATCCTTCAGGAAACGTTGCATTCCGAGGCCGTTCGGGCCTCCAAAAGTGGGGCGAGAGTAAATGGTCCGGAATTTTCCCGACGTGCCCTATTCCCAGAAAAATGCTCATAACTCCCTCACCGGAGGTCGGATCTGGACGATTTTTACGTCGTTGGAAAGCTTACTCGAGGAGCTTTCAAAAAGAATCAGGACATTTCTGATTCTGAGGCTGTCTGGTGCCCCGAAAGGACACCGGAAGCCTTCGATCCTCGTTTCTCGATCTCGGTGGTCGGTCTTTCGAAATCGCGTGGTGCGGATAAAACGCGCGTAACTCCCTCGTTACATGTCGGATTGGGTCGATTTTTACTTCATTGGAAAGGCGAGTCAGTGCTCTTCGAAATCCTTCAGGAAGCGTCGCATTCCGAGGCCGTTTGGGCCTCCAAAAGTGGGGCGAGAGTAAATGGTCCGGAATTTTCTTGACGTGCCCTGTTCCCAGAAAAATGCTCATAACTCCCTCACCGGAGGTCGGATCTGGACGATTTTTACGTCGTTGGAAAGCTTACTCGAGGAGCTTTCAAAACGGATCAGGATATTTCAGATTCCGAGGCCGTATGATGCCCCGAAAGGACACCGAAAGCCTTCGATCCTCGTTTCTCGATCTCGGTGGTCGGTCTTTCGAAATCGCGTGGTGCGGATAAAACGCGCGTAACTCCCTCGTTACATGTCGGATTGGGTCGATTTTTACTTCATTGGAAAGGTGAGTCAGTGCTTTTCGAAATCCTTTAGGAAACGTCGCATTCCGAGGCCATTTGGGCCTCCAAAAGTGGGGCGAGAGTAAATGGTGCGGAGTTTTCCCGATGTGCCCTGTTCCTAGAAAAATGCTCATAACTCCCTCACCGGAGGTCGGATCTGGACGGTTTTTACGTCGTTGGAAAGCTTACTCGAGGAGCTTTCAAAGCGGATCAGGACATTTTAGATTCCGAGGCCGTCTGGTGCCCCGAAAGGACACCGGAAGCCTTCGATCCTCGTTTCTCGATCTTGGTGGTCGGTCTTTCGAAATCCCGTGGTGCAGATAAAACGCGCGTAACTCCGTCGTTACATGTCGGATTGGGTCGATTTTTACTTCATTGGAAAGGCGAGTCAGTGCTCTTCGAAATCCTTCAGGAAACGTTGCATTCCGAGGCCGTTCGGGCCTCCAAAAGTGGGACGAGAGTAAATGGTGCGGAATTTTCCCGACGTGCCCTGTTCCCAGAAAAATGCTCATAACTTTCTCACCGGAGGTCGGATCTGGACGATTTTTACGTCGTTGGAAAGCTTACTCGAGGAGCTTTCAAAACGGATCAGGACATTTCTGATTCTGAGGCCGTCTGGTGCCCCGAAAGGACACCGAAAACCTTCACTCCTCGTTTCTCGATCTCGGTGGTCGGTCTTTCGAAATCGCGTGGTGTGAATAAAACATACGTAACTCCCTCGTTACATGTCGGATTGGGTCGATTTTTACTTCATTGGAAAGGCGAGTCAGTGCTCTTCGAAATCCTTCAGGAAGCGTCGCATTCCGAGGCCGTTTGGGCCTCCAAAAGTGGGATGAGAGTAAATGGTGCGGAATTTTCCCGACGTGCCCTGTTCCCAGAAAAATGCTCATAACTCCCTCACCGGAGGTCGGATCTGGACGATTTTTATGTCGTTGGAAAGCTTACTCGATGAGCTTTCAAAACGGATCAAGACATTTCTGATTCTGAGGCCGTCTGGTGCCCCAAAAGGACAATTGAAGCCTTCGATCCTCGTTTCTCGATCTCGGTGGTCAGTCTTTCGAAATCGCGTGGTGCGGATAAAACGTGCGTAACTCCCTCGTTACATGTCGGATTGGGTCGATTTTTACTTCATTGGAAAGGCGAGTCAGTGCTCTTTGAAATCCTTCAGGAAGCGTCGCATTCCGAGGCCGTTTGGGCCTCCAAAAGTGGGGTGAGAGTAAATGGTACGGAATTTTCCCGACGTGCCCTGTTCCCAGAAAAATGCTCATAACTCCCTCACTGGAGGTCGGATCTGGACGATTTTTACGTCTTTGGAAAGCTTACTCGAGGAGCTTTCAAAACGGATCAGGAAATTTCTGATTCCGAGGCCGTCTGGTGCCCTGAAAGGACACCGAAACCCTTCGATCCTCGTTTCTCGATCTCGGTGGTCGGTCTTTCAAAATCGCGTGGTGCGGATAAAACGCGCGTAACTCCCTCGTTACATGTCGGATTGGGTCGATTTTTACTTCATTGGAAAGGCGAGTCAGTGCTCTTCGAAATCCTTCAGGAAGCGTCGCATTCTGAGGCCGTTTGGGCCTCCAAAAGTGGGGCGAGAGTAAATGGTGCGGAATTTTCCCGACGTGCCCTGTTCCCAGGAAAATGCTCATAACTCCCTCAACGGAGGTCGGATCTGGACGATTTTTACGTCGTTGGAAAGATTACTCGAGGAGCTTTCAAAACGGATCAGGACATTTCTGATTCTGAGGCCGTCTGGTGCCCTGAAAGGGCACCGGAAGCCTTCGATCCTCATTTCTCGATCTCGGTGGTCGGTCTTTCGAAATCACGTGGTGCGGATAAAACGCGCGTAACTCCCTCGTTACATGTCGGATTGGCTCGATTTTTACTTCATTGGAAAGGCGAGTCAGTGCTCTTCGAAATCCTTCAGGAAGCGTCGCATTCCGAGGCCGTTTGGGCCTCCAAAAGTGGGACGAGAGTAAATGGTGCAGAATTTTCCCGACGTGCCCTGTTCCCAGAAAAACGCTCATAACTCCCTCACCGGAGGTCGGATCTGGACGATTTTTACGTCGTTGGAAAGCTTACTCGAGGAGCTTTCAAAACGGATAAGGACATTTTAGATTCCGAGTCCGTCTGGTGCCCCGAAAGGACACCGGAAGCCTTCGATCCTCGTTTCTCGATCTCGGTGGTCGGTCTTTAGAAATCGCGTGGTGCGGATAAAACGCGCGTAACTCCCTCGTTACATGTCGGATTGGCTCGATTTTTACTTCATTGGAAAGGCGAGTCAGTGCTCTTCGAAATTCTTCAGGAAGCGTCGCATTCCGAGGCCGTTTGGGCCTCCAAAAGTGGGGCGAGAGTAAATGGTACGGAATTTTCTTGACGTGCCCTGTTCCCAGAAAAACGCTCATAACTCCCTCACCGGAGGTCGGATCTGGACGATTTTTACGTCGTTGGAAAGCTTACTCGAGGAGCTTTCAAAACGGATCAGGACATTTCTGATTCTGAGGCCGTCTAGTGCCCCAAAAGGACACCGGAATCCTTCGATCCTCGTTTCTCGATCTCGGTGGTCGGTCTTTCGAAATCGCGTGGTGCGGATAAAACGCGCGTAACTCCCTCGTTACATGTCGGATTGGGTCGATTTTTACTTCATTGGAAAGGCGAGTCAGTATTCTTCGAAATCCTTCTAGAAGCGTCGCATTCCGAGGCTGTTTGGGCCTCTAAAAGTGGGGCGAGAGTAAATGGTACGGAATTTTCCCGACGTGCCCTGTTCCCAGAAAAACGCTCATAACTCCCTCACCGGAGGTCGGATCTGGACGATTTTTACGTCGTTGGAAAGCTTACTCGAGGAGCTTTCAAAACGGATCAGGACATTTCTGATTCTGAGGCTGTCTGGTGCCCCAAAAGGACACCGGAATCCTTCGATCCTCGTTTCTCGATCTCGGTGGTCGGTCTTTCGAAATCGCGTGGTGCGGATAAAATGCGCGTAACTCCCTCGTTACATGTCGGATTGGGTCGATTTTTACTTCATTGGAAAGGAAAGTCAGTGCTCTTCGAAATCCTTCAGGAAGCGTCGCATTCTGAGGCCGTTTGGGCCTCCAAAAGTGGGGCGAGAGTAAATGGTGCGGAATTTTCCCGACGTGCCCTGTTCCCAGAAAAATGCTCATAACTCCCTCACCGGAGGTCGGATCTGGACGATTTTTACGTCGTTGGAAAGCTTACTCGAGGAGCTTTCAAAACGGATCAGGACATTTCTGATTCCGAGGCCGTCTGGTGCCCCGAAAGGACAATGGAAGCCATCGATCCTCGTTTCTCGATCTCGGTGGTCGGTCTTTCGAAATCACATGGTGCGGATAAAACGCGCGTAACTCCCTCGTTACATGTCGGATTGGGTCGGTTTCTACTTCATTGGAAAGGCGAGTCAGTGCTCTTCGAAATCCTTCAGGAAGCGTCGCATTCCGAGGCCGTTTGGGCCTCCAAAAGTGGGACGAGAGTAAATGGTGTAGAATTTTCTCGACGTGCCCTGTTCCCAGAAAAACGCTCATAACTCCCTCACCGGAGGTCGGATCTGGATGATTTTTACGTCGTTGGAAAGCTTACTCGAGGATCTTTCAAAACGGATGAGGACATTTCTGATTCTGAGGCCGTCTGGTGCCCCGAAAGGACATCGGAATCCTTCGATCCTCGTTTCTCGATCTCGGTGGTCGGTCTTTCGAAATCGCGTGGTGCGGATAAAACGCGCGTAACTCCCTCGTTACATGTCGGATTGGGTCGATTTTTACTTCATTGGAAAGGCAAGTCAGTGCTCTTCGAAATCCTTTAGGAAGCGTCGCATTCTGAGGCCGTTTGGGCCTCCAAAAGTGGGACGAGAGTAAATGGTGCGGAATTTTCCCGACGTGCCCTGTTCCCAGAAAAACGCTCATAACTCCCTCACCGGAGGTCGGATCTGGACGATTTTTACGTCGTTGGAAAGCTTACTCGAGGAGCTTTCAAAACGGATCAGGACATTTCTGATTCTGAGGCCGTCTAGTGCCCCGAAAGGACACCGGAAGCCTTCGATCCTCGTTTCTCGATCTCGGTGGTCGGTCTTTCGAAATCGCGTGGTGCGGATAAAATGTGCGTAACTCCCTCGTTACATGTCGGATTGGGTCGATTTTTACTTCATTGGAAAGGCGAGTCAGTGCTCTTCGAAATCCTTCAGGAAGCGTCGCATTCCGAGGCCCTTTGGGCCTCCAAAAGTGGGGCGAGAGTAAATGGTACAGAATTTTCTTGACGTGCCCTGTTCCCAGAAAAACGCTCATAACTCCCTCACCGGAGGTCGGATCTGGACGATTTTTACGTCGTTGGAAAGCTTACTCGAGGAGCTTTCAAAACGGATCAGGACATTTCTGATTGCGAGGCCGTCTGGTGCCCCGAAAGGACACCAGAAGCCTTCGATCCTCGTTTCTCGATCTAGGTGGTCGGTCTTTCGAAATTGCGTGGTGCGGATAAAACGCGCGTAACTCCCTCGTTACATGTCGGATTGGGTCGATTTCTACTTCATTGGAAAGGCAAGTCAGTGTTCTTCGAAATCCTTCTAAAAGCGTCGCATTCCGAGGCTGTTTGGGCCTCTAAAAGTGGGGCGAGAGTAAATGGTACGAAATTTTCCCGACGTGCCCTGTTCTCAGAAAAACGCTCATAACTCCCTCACCGGAGGTCGGATCTGGACGATTTTTACGTCGTTGGAAAGCTTACTCGAGGAGCTTTCAAAATGTATGAGGACATTTCTGATTCTGAGGCCGTCTGGTGCCCCGAAAGGACACCGGAAGCCTTGGATCCTCGTTTCTCAATCTCGGTGGTCGGTCTTTCGAAATCGCGTGGTGCGGATAAAACGCGCGTAACTCCCTCGTTACATGTCGGATTGGGTCGATTTTTACTTCATTGGAAAGGCGAGTCAGTGCTCTTCGAAATCCTTCAGGAAGCGTCGCATTCTTAGGCCGTTTGGGCCTCCAAAAGTGGGACGAGAGTAAATGGTGCGGAATTTTCCCGACGTGCCCTGTTCCCAGAAAAATGCTCATAACTCCCTCACCGGAGGTCGGATCTGGACGATTTTTACGTCGTTGGAAAGCTTACTCGAGGAGCTTTCAAAACGGATCAGGACATTTCTGATTCCGAGGCCGTCTGGTGCCCCGAAAGGACAATGGAAGCCATCGATCCTCGTTTCTCGATCTCGGTGGTCGGTCTTTCGAAATCACATGGTGCGGATAAAACGCGCGTAACTCCCTCGTTACATGTCGGATTGGGTCGGTTTCTACTTCATTGGAAAGGCGAGTCAGTGCTCTTCGAAATCCTTCAGGAAGCGTCGCATTCCGAGGCCGTTTGGGCCTCCAAAAGTGGGACGAGAGTAAATGGTGTAGAATTTTCTCGACGTGCCCTGTTCCCAGAAAAACGCTCATAACTCCCTCACCGGAGGTCGGATCTGGACGATTTTTACGTCGTTGGAAAGCTTACTCGAGGATCTTTCAAAACGGATGAGGACATTTCTGATTCTGAGGCCGTCTGGTGCCCCGAAAGGACACCGGAATCCTTCGATCCTCGTTTCTCGATCTCGGTGGTCGGTCTTTCGAAATCGCGTGGTGCGGATAAAACGCGCGTAACTCCCTCGTTACATGTCGGATTGGGTCGATTTTTACTTCATTGGAAAGGCAAGTCAGTGCTCTTCGAAATCCTTTAGGAAGCGTCGCATTCGGAGGCCGTTTGGGCCTCCAAAAGTGGGACGAGAGTAAATGGTGCGGAATTTTCCCGACGTGCCCTGTTCCCAGAAAAACGCTCATAACTCCCTCACCGGAGGTCGGATCTGGACGATTTTTACGTCGTTGGAAAGCTTACTCGAGGAGCTTTCAAAACGGATCAGGACATTTCTGATTCTGAGGCCGTCTAGTGCCCTGAAAGGACACCGGAAGCCTTCGATCCTCGTTTCTCGATCTCGGTGGTCGGTCTTTCGAAATCGCGTGGTGCGGATAAAATGTGCGTAACTCCCTCGTTACATGTCGGATTGGGTCGATTTTTACTTCATTGGAAAGGCGAGTCAGTGCTCTTCGAAATCCTTCAGGAAGCGTCGCATTCCGAGGCCGTTTGGGCCTCCAAAAGTGGGGCGAGAGTAAATGGTACAGAATTTTCTTGACGTGCCCTGTTCCCAGAAAAACGCTCATAACTCCCTCACCGGAGGTCGGATCTGGACGATTTTTACGTCGTTGGAAAGCTTACTCGAGGAGCTTTCAAAACGGATCAGGACATTTCTGATTGCGAGGCCGTCTGGTGCCCCGAAAGGACACCAGAAGCCTTCGATCCTCGTTTCTCGATCTAGGTGGTCGGTCTTTCGAAATTGCGTGGTGCGGATAAAACGCGCGTAACTCCCTCGTTACATGTCGGATTGGGTCAATTTCTACTTCATTGGAAAGGCAAGTCAGTGTTCTTCGAAATCCTTCTAAAAGCGTCGCATTCCGAGGCTGTTTGGGCCTCTAAAAGTGGGGCGAGAGTAAATGGTACGGAATTTTCCCGACGTGCCCTGTTCTCAGAAAAACGCTCATAACTCCCTCACCGGAGGTCGGATCTGGACGATTTTTACGTCGTTGGAAAGCTTACTCGAGGAGCTTTCAAAATGTATGAGGACATTTCTGATTCTGAGGCCGTCTGGTGCCCCGAAAGGACACCGGAAGCCTTGGATCCTCGTTTCTCAATCTCGGTGGTCGGTCTTTCGAAATCGCGTGGTGCGGATAAAACGCGCGTAACTCCCTCGTTACATGTCGGATTGGGTCGATTTTTACTTCATTGGAAAGGCGAGTCAGTGCTCTTCGAAATCCTTCAGGAAGCGTCGCATTCTTAGGCCGTTTGGGCCTCCAAAAGTGGGACGAGAGTAAATGGTGCGGAATTTTCCCGACGTGCCCTGTTCCCAGAAAAATGCTCATAACTCCCTCACCGGAGGTCGGATCTGGACGATTTTTACGTCGTTGGAAAGCTTACTCGAGGAGATTTCAAAATGGATGAGGACATTTCAGATTCTGAGGCCGTCTGGTGCCCCGAAAGGACACCGGAATCCTTCGATCCTCATTTCTCGATCTCGGTGGTCGGTCTTTCGAAATCGCGTGGTGCGGATAAAACGCGCGTAACTCCCTCGTTACATGTCGGATTGGGTCGATTTTTACTTCATTGGAAAGGCGAGTCAGTGCTCTTCGAAATCCTTCAGGAAGCGTCACATTCCGAGGCTGTTTGGGCCTCTAAAAGTGGGGCGAGAGTAAATGGTACGGAATTTTCTTGACGTGCCCTGTTCCCAGAAAAACGCTCATAACTCCCTCACCGGAGGTCGGATCTGGACGATTTTTACGTCGTTGGAAAGCTTACTCGAGGAGCTTTCAAAACGGATCAGGACATTTCTGATTCTGAGGCTGTCTGGTGCCCCAAAAAGACACCGGAATCCTTCGATCCTCGTTTCTCGATCTCGGTGGTCGGTCTTTCGAAATCGCGTGGTGCGGATAAAACGCGCGTAACTCCCTCGTTACATGTCGGATTGGGTCGATTTTTACTTCATTGGAAAGGCAAGTCAGTGCTCTTCGAAATCCTTTAGGAAGCGTCGCATTCTGAGGCCGTTTGGGCCTCCAAAAGTGGGATGAGAGTAAATGGTGCGGAATTTTCCCGACGTGCCCTGTTCCCAGAAAAACGCTCATAACTCCCTCACCGGAGGTCGGATCTGGACGATTTTTACGTCGTTGGAAAGCTTACTCGAGGAGCTTTCAAAACGGATAAGGACATTTTAGATTCCGAGTCCGTCTGGTGCCCCGAAAGGACACCGGAAGCCTTCGATCCTCGTTTCTCGATCTCGGTGGTCGGTCTTTCGAAATCGCGTGGTGCGGATAAAACGCGCGTAACTCCCTCGTTACATGTCGGATTGGCTCGATTTTTACTTCATTGGAAAGGCGAGTCAGTGCTCTTCGAAATTCTTCAGGAAGCGTCGCATTCCGAGGCCGTTTGGGCCTCCAAAAGTGGGGCGAGAGTAAATGGTACAGAATTTTCTTGACGTGCCCTGTTCCCAGAAAAACGCTCATAACTCCCTCACCGGAGGTCGGATCTGGACGATTTTTACGTCGTTGGAAAGCTTACTCGAGGAGCTTTCAAAACGGATCAGGACATTTCTGATTGCGAGGCCGTCTGGTGCCCCGAAAGGACACCAGAAGCCTTCGATCCTCGTTTCTCGATCTAGGTGGTCGGTCTTTCGAAATTGCGTGGTGCGGATAAAACGCGCGTAACTCCCTCGTTACATGTCGGATTGGGTCGATTTCTACTTCATTGGAAAGGCAAGTCAGTGTTCTTCGAAATCCTTCTAAAAGCGTCGCATTCCGAGGCTGTTTGGGCCTCTAAAAGTGGGGCGAGAGTAAATGGTACGGAATTTTCCCGACGTGCCCTGTTCTCAGAAAAACGCTCATAACTCCCTCACCGGAGGTCGGATCTGGACGATTTTTACGTCGTTGGAAAGCTTACTCGAGGAGCTTTCAAAATGTATGAGGACATTTCTGATTCTGAGGCCGTCTGGTGCCCCGAAAGGACACCGGAAGCCTTGGATCCTCGTTTCTCAATCTCGGTGGTCGGTCTTTCGAAATCGCGTGGTGCGGATAAAACGCGCGTAACTCCCTCGTTACATGTCGGATTGGGTCGATTTTTACTTCATTGGAAAGGCGAGTCAGTGCTCTTCGAAATCCTTCAGGAAGCGTCGCATTCTTAGGCCGTTTGGGCCTCCAAAAGTGGGACGAGAGTAAATGGTGCGGAATTTTCCCGACGTGCCCTGTTCCCAGAAAAATGCTCATAACTCCCTCACCGGAGGTCGGATCTGGACGATTTTTACGTCGTTGGAAAGCTTACTCGAGGAGATTTCAAAATGGATGAGGACATTTCAGATTCTGAGGCCGTCTGGTGCCCTGAAAGGACACCGGAAGCCTTCGATCCTCGTTTCTCGATCTCGGTGGTCGGTCTTTCGAAATCGCGTGGTGCGGATAAAACGCGCGTAACTCCCTCGTTACATGTCGGATTGGGTCGATTTTTACTTCATTGGAAAGGCGAGTCAGTGCTCTTCGAAATCCTTCAGGAAGCGTCGCATTCCGAGGCCGTTTGGGCCTCCAAAAGTGGGGCGAGAGTAAATGGTGCGGAGTTTTCCTGATGTGCCCTGTTCCTAGAAAAATGCTCATAACTCCCTCACCGGAGGTCAGATCTGGACGGTTTTTGCGTCGTTGGAAAGCTTACTCGAGGAGCTTTCAAAAC
Organism: Magnolia kwangsiensis; assembly: GCA_037074715.1. Taxonomy (NCBI): domain Eukaryota; kingdom Viridiplantae; phylum Streptophyta; class Magnoliopsida; order Magnoliales; family Magnoliaceae; genus Magnolia; species Magnolia kwangsiensis. Next base: position 1,763,830 of record CM073583.1, read on the forward strand.
GGATCAGGACATTTCTGATTTCGAGGCCATCTGGTACCCCGAAAGGACACCGGAAGCCTTGGATCCTCGTTTCTCGATCTGGGTGGTCGGTACTTCGAAATCGCGTGGTGCGAAAAAAATGCGCGTAACTCCCTCGTTACATGTCGGATTGGGTCGATTTTACTTCATTGGAAAGGCGAGTCAGTGCTCTTCGAAATCCTTCAGGAAGCGTCGCATTCCGAGGCCGTTTGGGCCTCCAAAAGTGGGACGAGAGTAAATGGTGTGGAATTTTCCCGACGTGCCCTCCTCCCAGAAAAATGCTCATAACTCCCTCACCGGAGGTCGGATCTGGACGATTTTTACGTCGTTGGAAAGCTTACTCGAGGAGCTTTCAAAACAGATGAGGACATTTCTAATTCTGAGGACGTCTGGTGCCCCGAAAGGACACCATAATCCTTCGATCCTCGTTTCTCGATCTCGGTGGTCGGTCTTTCGAAATCGCGTGGTGTGGATAAAACGCGCGTAACTCCCTCGTTACATGTCGTATTGAGTCGATTTTTACTTCATTGGAAAGGCGAGTCAGTGCTCTTCGAAATCCTTCAGGAAGCGTCGCATTCCGAGGCCGTTTGGGCCTCCAAAAGTGGGGCGAGAGTAAATGGTCCGGAATTTTCTTGACGTGCCCTGTTCCCAGAGAAACGATCATAACTCCCTCACCGGAGGTCGGATCTGGACGATTTTTACGTCCTTGGAAAGCTCACTCGATGAGCTTTCAAAACGGTTCAGGACATTTCTGATTCCGAGTCCGTCTGGTGCCCCGAAAGGACACTGGAAGCCTTCGATCCTCGTTTCTCGATCTCGGTGGTCGGTCTTTCGAAATCACGTGGTGCGGATAAAACACGCGTAACTCCCTCGTTACATGTCGGATTGGGTCGATTTTTACTTCATTGGAAAGGCGAGTCAGTGCTCTTCGAAATCCTTCAGGAAACGTCGCATTCCGAGGCCGTTTGGGCCTCCAAAAGTGGGGCGAGAGTAAATGGTGCAGAGTTTTCCTGATGTGCCCTGTTCCTAGAAAAATGCTCATAACTCCCTCACCGGAGGTCGGATCTGGACAGTTTTTACGTCGTTGGAAAGCTTACTCGAGGAGATTTCAAAACGGATCAGGACATTTCTGATTTTGAGGCCATCTGGTACCCCGAAAGGACACCGGAAGCCTTCGATCCTCGTTTCTCGATCTGGGTGGTCGGTACTTCGAAATCGCGTGGTGCGGATAAAATGCGCGTAACTCCCTCGTTACATGTCGGATTGGGTCGATTTTTACTTCATTGGAAAGGCGAGTCAGTGCTCTTCGAAATCCTTCAGGAAGCGTCGCATTCCGAGGCCGTTTGGGCCTCCAAAAGTGGGACGAGAGTAAATGGTGTGGAATTTTCCCGACGTGCCCTGTTCCCAGAAAAACGCTCATAACTCCCTCACCGGAGGTCGGATCTGGACGATTTTTACGTCGTTGGAAAGCTTACTCGAGGAGCTTTCAAAACGGATGAGGACATTTCTGATTCTGAGGACGTCTGGTGCCCCGAAAGGACACCGGAATCCTTCGATCCTCGTTTCTCGATCTCGGTAGTCGGTCTTTCGAAATCGCGTGGTACGGATAAAACGTGCGTAACTCCCTCGTTACATGTCGGATTGGGTCGATTTTTACTTCATTGGAAAGGCGAGTCAGTGCTCTTCGAAATCCTTTAGGAAGCGTCGCATTCCGAGGCCATTTGGGCCTCCAAAAGTGGGATGAGAGTAAATGGTGCAGAATTTTCCGGACGTGCCCTGTTCCCAGAAAAATTCTCATAACTCCCTCACCGGAGGTCGGATCAGGACGATTATTACGTCGTTGGAAAGCTTACTCGAGGAGCTTTCAAAACGGATCGGGAAATTTTAGATTCCGAGGCCGTCTGGTGCCCTGAAAGGACACCGGAAGCCTTCGATCCTCGTTTCTCGATCTTGGTGGTCGGTCTTTCGAAATCCTGTGGTGCGGATAAAACGCGCGTAACTCCCTCGTTACATGTCAGATTGGGTCGATTTTTACTTCATTGGAAAGGCGAGTCAGTGCTCTTCGAAATCCTTCAGGAAGCGTCGCATTCCGAGGCCGTTCGGGCCTCCAAAAGTGAGACGAGAGTAAATGGTGCGGAATTTTCCCGACGTGCCCTGTTCCCAGAAAAATGCTCATAACTCCCTCACCGGAGGTCGGATCTGGACGATTTTTACGTCGTTGGAAAGCTTACTCGAGGAGCTTTCAAAACGGATCAGGACATTTCTGATTCTGAGGCCTTCTGGTGCCCCGAAAGGACACCGGAAGCCTTCGATCCTCGTTTCTCGATCTGGGTGGTCGGTACTTCGAAATCGCGTGGTGCGGATAAAATGCGCGTAACTCCCTCGTTACATGTCGGATTGGGTCGATTTTTACTTCATTGGAAAGGCGAGTCAGTGCTCTTCGAAATCCTTCAGGAAGCGTCGCATTCCGAGGCCGTTCGGGCCTCCAAAAGTGAGACGAGAGTAAATGGTGCGGAATTTTCCCGACGTGCCCTGTTCCCAGAAAAATGCTCATAACTCCCTCACCGGAGGTCGGATCTGGACGATTTTTACGTCGTTGGAAAGCTTACTCGAGGAGCTTTCAAAACGGATCAGGACATTTCTGATTCTGAGGCCGTCTGGTGCCCCGAAAGGACACCGGAAGCCTTCGATCCTCGTTTCTCGATCTCGGTGGTCGGTCTTTCGAAATCGCGTGGTGTGGATAAAACCCGCGTAACTCCCTCGTTACATGTCGGATAGGGTCGATTTTTACTTCATTGGAAAGGCGAGTCAGTGCTCTTCGAAATCCTTCAGGAAGCGTCGCATTCCGAGGCCGTTTGGGCCTCCAAAAGTGGGGCGAGAGTAAATGGTGCGGAATTTTTCCGACGTGCCCTGTTCCCAGAAAAATTCTCATAACTCCCTCACCGGAGGTCAGATCTGGACGATTATTACGTCGTTGGAAAGCTTACTCGAGGAGCTTTCAAAAAGGATTAGGACATTTCTGATTCCGAGGCCGTCTGGTGCCCCGAAAGGACACCGGAAGCCTTCGATCCTCGTTTCTCAATCTCGGTGGTCGGTCTTTCGAAATCGCGTGGTGCGGATAAAACACGCGTAACTCCCTCGTTACATGTCGGATTGGGTCGATTTTTACTTCATTGGAAAGGCGAGTCAGTGCTCTTCGAAATCCTTCAGGAAGCGTCGCATTCCGAGGCCGTTTGGGCCTCCAAAAGTGGGACGAGATTAAATGGTGCGGAATTTTCCCGACGTGCCCTGTTCCCAGAAAAATGCTCATAACTCCCTCACCGGAGGTCGGATCTGGACGATTTTTACGTCGTTGGAAAGCTTACTCGAGGAGCTTTCAAAACGGATCAGGACATTTCTGATTCCGAGGCCGTCTGGTGCCCCGAAAGGACACTGAAAGCCTTCGATCCTCGTTTCTCGATCTCGGTGGTCGGTCTTTCGAAATCGCGTGGTGCGGATAAAACGCGCGTAACTCCCTCGTTACATGTCGGATTGGGTCAATTTTTACTTCATTGGAAAGGCGAGTCAGTGCTCTTCGAAATCCTTCAGGAAGCGTCGCATTCCGAGGCCGTTTGGGCCTCCAAAAGTGGGGCGAGAGTAAATGGTGCAGAATTTTCCCGACGTGCCCTGTTCCCAGAAAAACGCTCATAACTCCCTCACCGGAGGTCGGATCTGGACGATTTTTACGTCGTTGGAAAGCTTACTCGAGGAGCTTTCAAAACGGATCAGGACATTTCTGATTCTGAGGCCGTATGGTGCCCCGAAAGGACACCGGAATCCAACGATCCTCGTTTCTCGATCTCGGTGGTCGGTCTTTCGAAATCGCGTGGTGCGGATAAAACGCGCGTAACTCCCTCGTTACATGTCGGATTGGGTCGATTTTTACTTCATTGTAAAGGCGAGTCAGTGCTCTTCGAAATCCTTCAGGAAGCGTCGCATTCCGAGGCCTTTTGGGCCTCCAAAAGTGGGGCGAGATTAAATGGTGCGGAATTTTCCCGACGTGCCCTGTTCCCAGAAAAACGCTCATAACTCCCTCACCGGAGGTCGGATCTGGACGATTTTTACGTCGTTGGAAAGCTTACTCGAGGAGCTTTCAAATCGGATGAGGACATTTCTGATTCTGAGGCCGTTTGGTGCCCCGAAAGGACACCGGAATCCTTCGATCCTCGTTTCTCGATCTCGGTGGTCGGTCTTTCGAAATCGCGTGGTGCGGATAAAACGCGCGTAACTCCCTCGTTACATGTCGGATTGGGTCGATTTTTACTTCATTGGAAAGGCGAGTCAGTGCTCTTCGAAATCCTTCTAGAAGCGTCGCATTCCGAGGCCGTTTGGGCCTCTAAAACTGGGGCGAGAGTAAATGGTGCGGAATTTTCCCGACGTGCCCTGTTCCTAGAAAAACGCTCATAACTCCCTCACCGGAGCTCGGATCTGGACGGTTTTTACGTCGTTGGAAATCTTACTCGAGGAGCTTTCAAAACGGATGAGGACATTTCTGATTCTGAGGTAGTCTGGTGCCCGGAAAGGACACCAGAAGCCTTCGATCCTCGTTTCTCGATCTCGGTGGTCGGTCTTTCGAAATCGCGTGGTGCGGATAAAACATGCGTAACTCCCTCGTTACATGTCGGATTGGGTCGATTTCTACTTCATTGGAAAGGCGAGTCAGTGCTCTTCGAAATCCTTCAGGAAGCGTCGCATTCCGAGGCCGTTTGGGCCTCCAAAAGTGGGGCGAGAGTAAATGGTGCGGAATTTTCTTGACGTGCCCTGTTCCCAGAAAAACGCTCATAACTCCCTCAACGGAGGTCGGATCTGGACGATTTTTACGTCGTTGGAAAGCTTACTCGAGGAGCTTTCAAATCGGATCAGGACATTTCTGATTCCGAGGCCATCTGGTACCCCGAAAGGACACCGGAAGCCTTCGATCCTCGTTTCTCGATCTCGGTGGTCGGTCTTTCGAAATCGCGTGGTGCGGATAAAACGCGCGTAACTCCCTCGTTACATGTCGGATTGGGTCGATTTTTACTTCATTGGAAAGGCGAGTCAGTGCTCTTCGAAATCCTTCAGGAAGCGTCGCATTCCGAGGCCGTTTGGGCCTCCAAAAGTGGGGCGAGAGTAAATGGTGCGGAATTTTTCCGACGTGCCCTGTTCCCAGAAAAATTCTCATAACTCCCTCACCGGAGGTCGGATCTGGACGATTATTACGTCGTTGGAAAGCTTACTCGAGGAGCTTTCAAAACGGATTAGGACATTTCTGATTCCGAGGCCGTCTGGTGCCCCGAAAGGACACCGGAAGCCTTCGATCCTCGTTTTTGATCTCGGTGGTCGGTCTTTCGAAATCGCGTGGTGCGGATAAAACACGCGTAACTCCCTCGTTACATGTCGGATTGGGTCGATTTTTACTTCATTGGAAAGGCGAGTCAGTGCTCTTCGAAATCCTTCAGGAAGCGTCGCATTCCGAGGCCGTTTGGGCCTCCAAAAGTGGGACGAGAGTAAATGGTGCGGAATTTTTCCGACGTGCCCTGTTCCCAGAAAAACGCTCATAACTCCCTCACCGGAGGTCGGATCTGGACAATTTTTACGTCGTTGGAAATCTTACTCGAGGAACTTTCAAAACGGATCAGGACATTTCTGATTCCGAGGCCGTCTGGTGCCCCGAAAGGACACTGAAAGCCTTCGATCCTCGTTTCTCGATCTCGGTGGTCGGTCTTTCGAAATCGCGTGGTGCGGATAAAACGCGGGTAACTCCCTCGTTACATGTCGGATTGGGTCGATTTTTACTTCATTGGAAAGGCGAGTCAGTGCTTTTCGAAATCCTTCAGGAAGCGTCGCATTCCGAGGCCGTTTGGGCCTCCAAAAGTGGGGCGAGAGTAAATGGTGCGGAATTTTCCCGACGTGCCCTGTTCCTAGAAAAACGCTCATAACTCCCTCACCGGAGGTCGGATCTGGACGGTTTTTACGTCGTTGGAAATCTTACTCGAGGAGCTTTCAAAACGGATGAGGACATTTCTGATTCTGAGGCAGTCTGGTGCCCCGAAAGGACACCAGAAGCCTTCGATCCTCGTTTCTCGATCTCGGTGGTCGGTCTTTCGAAATCGCGTGGTGCGGATAAAACACGCGTAACTCCCTCGTTACATGTCGGATTGGGTCGATTTTTACTTCATTGGAAAGGCGAGTCAGTGCTCTTCGAAATCCTTCAGGAAGCGTCGCATTCCGAGGCCGTTTGGGCCTCCAAAAGTGGGACGAGATTAAATGGTGCGGAATTTTCCCGACGTGCCCTGTTCCCAGAAAAATGCTCATAACTCCCTCACCGGAGGTCGGATCTGGACGATTTTTACGTCGTTGGAAAGCTTACTCGAGGAGCTTTCAAATCGGATGAGGACATTTCTGATTCTGAGGCCGTTTGGTGCCCCGAAAGGACACCGGAATCCTTCGATCCTCGTTTCTCGATCTCGGTGGTCGGTCTTTCGAAATCGCGTGGTGCGGATAAAACGCGCGTAACTCCCTCGTTACATGTCGGATTGGGTCGATTTTTACTTCATTGGAAAGGCGAGTCAGTGCTCTTCGAAATCCTTCAGGAAGCGTCGCATTCCGAGGCCGTTTGGGCCTCCAAAAGTGGGGCGAGAGTAAATGGTGCAGAATTTTCCCGACGTGCCCTGTTCCCAGAAAAACGCTCATAACTCCCTCACCGGAGGTCGGATCTGGACGATTTTTACGTCGTTGGAAAGCTTACTCGAGGAGCTTTCAAAACGGATCAGGACATTTCTGATTCTGAGGCCGTATGGTGCCCCGAAAGGACACCGGAATCCAACGATCCTCGTTTCTCGATCTCGGTGGTCGGTCTTTCGAAATCGCGTGGTGCGGATAAAACGCGCGTAACTCCCTCGTTACATGTCGGATTGGGTCGATTTTTACTTCATTGTAAAGGCGAGTCAGTGCTCTTCGAAATCCTTCAGGAAGCGTCGCATTCCGAGGCCTTTTGGGCCTCCAAAAGTGGGGCGAGATTAAATGGTGCGGAATTTTCCCGACGTGCCCTGTTCCCAGAAAAACGCTCATAACTCCCTCACCGGAGGTCGGATCTGGACGATTTTTACGTCGTTGGAAAGCTTACTCGAGGAGCTTTCAAATCGGATGAGGACATTTCTGATTCTGAGGCCGTTTGGTGCCCCGAAAGGACACCGGAATCCTTCGATCCTCGTTTCTCGATCTCGGTGGTCGGTCTTTCGAAATCGCGTGGTGCGGATAAAACGCGCGTAACTCCCTCGTTACATGTCGGATTGGGTCGATTTTTACTTCATTGGAAAGGCGAGTCAGTGCTCTTCGAAATCCTTCTGGAAGCGTCGCATTCCGAGGCCGTTTGGGCCTCTAAAACTGGGGCGAGAGTAAATGGTGCGGAATTTTCCCGACGTGCCCTGTTCCTAGAAAAACGCTCATAACTCCCTCACCGGAGCTCGGATCTGGACGGTTTTTACGTCGTTGGAAATCTTACTCGAGGAGCTTTCAAAACGGATCAGGACATTTCTGATTCTGAGGCCGTATGGTGCCCCGAAAGGACACCGGAATCCAACGATCCTCGTTTCTCGATCTCGGTGGTCGGTCTTTCGAAATCGCGTGGTGCGGATAAAACGCGCGTAACTCCCTCGTTACATGTCGGATTGGGTCGATTTTTACTTCATTGGAAAGGCGAGTCAGTGCTCTTCGAAATCCTTCAGGAAGCGTCGCATTCCGAGGCCGTTTGGGCCTCCAAAAGTGGGGCGAGAGTAAATGGTGCGGAATTTTCTTGACGTGCCCTGTTCCCAGAAAAACGCTCATAACTCCCTCAACGGAGGTCGGATCTGGACGATTTTTACGTCGTTGGAAAGCTTACTCGAGGAGCTTTCAAATCGGATCAGGACATTTCTGATTCCGAGGCCATCTGGTACCCCGAAAGGACACCGGAAGCCTTCGATCCTCGTTTCTCGATCTCGGTGGTCGGTCTTTCGAAATCGCGTGGTGCGGATAAAACGCGCGTAACTCCCTCGTTACATGTCGGATTGGGTCGATTTTTACTTCATTGGAAAGGCGAGTCAGTGCTCTTCGAAATCCTTCAGGAAGCGTCGCATTCCGAGGCCGTTTGGGCCTCCAAAAGTGGGGCGAGAGTAAATGGTGCGGAATTTTTCCGACGTGCCCTGTTCCCAGAAAAATTCTCATAACTCCCTCACCGGAGGTCGGATCTGGACGATTATTACGTCGTTGGAAAGCTTACTCGAGGAGCTTTCAAAACGGATTAGGACATTTCTGATTCCGAGGCCGTCTGGTGCCCCGAAAGGACACCGGAAGCCTTCGATCCTCGTTTTTGATCTCGGTGGTCGGTCTTTCGAAATCGCGTGGTGCGGATAAAACACGCGTAACTCCCTCGTTACATGTCGGATTGGGTCGATTTTTACTTCATTGGAAAGGCGAGTCAGTGCTCTTCAAAATCCTTCAGGAAGCGTCGCATTCCGAGGCCGTTTGGGCCTCCAAAAGTGGGACGAGAGTAAATGGTGCGGAATTTTTCCGACGTGCCCTGTTCCCAGAAAAACGCTCATAACTCCCTCACCGGAGGTCGGATCTGGACAATTTTTACGTCGTTGGAAAGCTTACTCGAGGAACTTTCAAAACGGATCAGGACATTTCTGATTCCGAGGCCGTCTGGTGCCCCGAAAGGACACTGAAAGCCTTCGATCCTCGTTTCTCGATCTCGGTGGTCGGTCTTTCGAAATCGCGTGGTGCGGATAAAACGCGGGTAACTCCCTCGTTACATGTCGGATTGGGTCGATTTTTACTTCATTGGAAAGGCGAGTCAGTGCTTTTCGAAATCCTTCAGGAAGCGTCGCATTCCGAGGCCGTTTGGGCCTCCAAAAGTGGGGCGAGAGTAAATGGTGCGGAATTTTCCCGACGTGCCCTGTTCCTAGAAAAACGCTCATAACTCCCTCACCGGAGGTCGGATCTGGACGGTTTTTACGTCGTTGGAAATCTTACTCGAGGAGCTTTCAAAACGGATGAGGACATTTCTGATTCTGAGGCAGTCTGGTGCCCCGAAAGGACACCAGAAGCCTTCGATCCTCGTTTCTCGATCTCGGTGGTCGGTCTTTCGAAATCGCGTGGTGCGGATAAAACACGCGTAACTCCCTCGTTACATGTCGGATTGGGTCGATTTTTACTTCATTGGAAAGGCAAGTCAGTGTTCTTCGAAATCCTTCTGGAAGCGTCGCATTCCGAGGCCGTTTGGGCCTCTAAAAGTGGGGCGAGAGTAAATGGTACGGAATTTTCCCGACGTGCCCTGTTCCCAGAAAAACGCTCATAACTCCCTCAACGGAGGTCGGATCTGGACGATTTTTACGTCGTTGGAAAGCTTACTCGAGGAGCTTTCAAAACGGATCAGGACATTTCTGATTCTGAGGCCGTCTGGTGCCCCGAAAGGACACTAGAAGCCTTCAATCCTCGTTTCTCGATCTCGGTGGTCGGTCTTTCGAAATCGCGTGGTGCGGATAAAACGCGCGTAACTCCCTCGTTACATGTCGGATTGGGTCGAGTTTTACTTCATTGGAAAGGCGAGTCAGTGCTCTTCAAAATCCTTCAGGAAGCGTCGCATTCCGAGGCCGTTTGGGCCTCCAAAAGTCGGGCGAGAGTAAATGGCGTGGAATTTTCCCGACGTGCCCTGTTCCCAGAAAAATGCTCATAACTCCCTCACCGGAGGTCGGATCTGGACGATTTTTACGTCGTTGGAAAGCTTACTCGAGGAGCTTTCAAAACGGATGAGGACATTTCTGATTCTGAGGCTGTCTGGTGCCCCGAAAGGACACCGGAAGCCTTTGATCCTCATTTCTCAATCTCGGTGGTCGGTCTTTCGAAATCGCGTGGTGCGGATAAAACGTGCGTAACTCCCTCGTTACATGTCGGATTGGGTCGATTTTTACTTCATTGGAAAGGCGAGTCAGTGCTCTTCGAAATCCTTCAGGAAGCGTCGTATTCTTAGGCCGTTTGGGCCTCCAAAAGTGGGACGAGAGTAAATGGTACGGAATTTTCCCGACGTGCCCTGTTCCCAGAAAAATGCTCATAAATCCCTCACCGGAGGTCGGATCTGGACGATTTTTACGTCGTTGGAAAGCTAACTCGAGGAGCTTTCAAAACGGATAAGGACATTTCTGATTCTGAGGCTGTCTGGTGCCCCGAAAGGACACCGAAAGCCTTCGATCCTCGTTTCTCGATCTCGGTGGTCGGTCTTTCGAAATCGCGTGGTGTGGATAAAACGCGCGTAACTCCCTCGTTACATGTCGGATTGGGTCGATTTTTACTTCATTGGAAAGGCGAGTCAGTGCTCTTCGAAATCCTTCAGGAAGCGTCGCATTCCGAGGCCGTTTGGACCTCCAAAAGTGGGATGAGAGTAAATGGTCCGGAATTTTCCTGACGTGCCCTGTTCCCAGAAAAATGCTCATAACTCCCTCACCGGAGGTCGGATCTGGACGATTTTTACGTCGTTGGAAAGCTTACTCGAGGAGATTTCAAAATGGATGAGGACATTTCAGATTCTGAGGCCGTCTGGTGCCCCGAAAGGCCACCGGAAGCCTTCGATCCTCGTTTCTCGATCTTAGTGGTCGGTCTTTCGAAATCGCATGGTGCGGATAAAACGCGCGTAACTCCCTCGTTACATGTCGGATTGGGTCGATTTTTACTTCATTGGAAAGGCAAGTCAGTGTTCTTCGAAATCCTTCTGGAAGCGTCGCATTCCGAGGCCGTTTGGGCCTCTAAAAGTGGGGCGAGAGTAAATGGTATGGAATTTTCCCGACGTGCCCTGTTCCCAGAAAAACGCTCATAACTCCCTCACCGGAGGTCGGATCTGGACGATTTTTACGTCGTTGGAAAGCTTACTCGAGGAGCTTTCAAAACGGATCAGGACATTTCTGATTCCGAGGCCGTCTGGTGCCCCGAAAGGACACTGGAAGCCATCGATCCTCGTTTCTCGATCTCGGTGGTCGGTCTTTCAAAATCACATGGTGCGGATAAAACGCGCGTAACTCCCTCGTTACATGTCGGATTGGGTCGATTTCTACTTCATTGGAAAGGTGAGTCAGTGCTCTTCGAAATCCTTCAGGAAGCGTCGCATTCCGAGGCCGTTTGGGCCTCCAAAAGTGGGACGAGAGTAAATGGTGTGGAATTTTCCCGACGTGCCCTGTTCCCAGAAAAATGCTCATAACTCCCTCACCGGAGGTCGGATCTGGACGATTTTTACGTCGTTGGAAAGCTTACTCGAGGAGCTTTCAAATCGGATGAGGACATTTCTGATTCTGAGGCCGTCTGGTGCCCCGAAAGGACACCGGAATCCTTCGATCCTCGTTTCTCGATCTCGGTGGTCGGTCTTTTGAAATCGCGTGGTGCGGATAAAACGTGCGTAACTCCCTCGTTACATGTCGGATTGGGTCGATTTTTACTTCATTGGAAAGGCGAGTCAGTGCTCTTTGAAATCCTTTAGGAAGCGTCGCATTCCGAGGCCGTTTGGGCCTCCAAAAGTGGGGCGAGAGTAAATGGTGCGGAATTTTTCCGACGTGCCCTGTTCCCAGAAAAATTCTCATAACTCCCTCACCGGAGGTCGGATCAGGACGATTATTACGTCGTTGGAAAGCTTACTCGAGGAGCTTTCAAAACGGATTAGGACATTTCTGATTCCGAGGCCGTCTGGTGCCCCGAAAGGACACCGGAAGCCTTCGATCCTTGTTTCTCGATCTCGGTGGTCGGTCTTTCGAAATCGCGTGGTGCGGATAAAACACGCGTAACTCCCTCGTTACATGTCGGATTGGGTCGATTATTACTTCATTGGAAAGGCGAGTCAGTGCTCTTCGAAATCCTTCAGGAAGCGTCGCATTCCGAGGCCGTTTGGACCTCCAAAAGTGGGATGAGAGTAAATGGTGCGGAATTTTCCCGACGTGCCCTGTTCCCAGAAAAATGCTCATAACTCCCTCACCGGAGGTCGGATCTGGACGATTTTTACGTCGTTGGAAAGCTTACTCGAGGAGATTTCAAAGTGGATGAGGACATTTCAGATTCTGAGGCCGTCTGGTGCCCCGAAAGGACACCGGAAGCCTTCGATCCTCGTTTCTCGATCTTAGTGGTCGGTCTTTCGAAATCGCGTGGTGCGGATAAAACGCGCGTAACTCCCTCGTTACATGTCGGATTAGGTCGATTTTTACTTCATTGGAAAGGCGAGTCAGTGCTCTTCGAAATCCTTCAGGAAGCGTCGTATTCTTAGGCCGTTTGGGCCTCCAAAAGTGGGACGAGAGTAAATGGTACGGAATTTTCCCGACGTGCCCTGTTCCCAGAAAAATGCTCATAAATCCCTCACCGGAGGTCGGATCTGGACGATTTTTACGTCGTTGGAAAGCTAACTCGAGGAGCTTTCAAAACGGATAAGGACATTTCTGATTCTGAGGCTGTCTGGTGCCCCGAAAGGACACCGGAAGCCTTCGATCCTCGTTTCTCGATCTCGGTGGTCGGTCTTTCGAAATCGCGTGGTGTGGATAAAACGCCCGTAACTCCCTCGTTACATGTCGGATTGGGTCGATTTTTACTTCATTGGAAAGGCGAGTCAGTGCTCTTCGAAATCCTTCAGGAAGCGTCGCATTCCGAGGCCGTTTGGACCTCCAAAAGTGGGATTAGAGTAAATGGTGCGGAATTTTCCCGACGTGCCCTGTTCCCAGAAAAATGCTCATAACTCCCTCACCGGAGGTCGGATCTGGACGATTTTTACGTCGTTGGAAAGCTTACTCGAGGAGATTTTAAAATGGATGAGAACATTTCAGATTCTGAGGCCGTCTGGTGCCCCGAAAGGACATCGGAAGCCTCCGATCCTCGTTTCTCGATCTTAGTGGTCGGTCTTTCGAAATCGCGTGGTGCGGATAAAACGCGCGTAACTCCCTCGTTACATGTCGGATTGGGTCGATTTTTACTTCATTGGAAAGGCGAGTCAGTGCTCTTCGAAATCCTTCAGGAAGCGTCGCATTCTGAGGCCGTTTGGGCCTCCAAAAGTGGGGCGAGAGTAAATGGTGCGGAATTTTCCTGACGTGCCCTGTTCCTAGAAAAACGCTCATAACTCCCTCACCGGAGGTCGGATCTGGACGATTTTTACGTCGTTGGAAAGCTTACTCGAGGAGCTTTCAAAACGGATCAGGATATTTCTGATTCTGAGGCTGTCTGGTGCCCCGAAAGGACACCGGAAGCCTTCAATCCTCGTTTCTCGATCTCGGTGGTCGGTCTTTCGAAATCGCGTGGTGCGGATAAAACGCGCGTAACTCCCTCGTTACATGTCGGATTGGGTCGATTTTTACTTCATTGGAAAGGCAAGTCAGTGCTCTTCGGAATCCTTCCGGAAGCGTCGCATTCCGAGGCCGTTTGGGCCTCCAAAAGTGGGGCGAGAGTAAATGGTCTGGAATTTTCCCGACGTGCCCTGTTCCCAGAAAAACGCTCATAACTCCCTCACCGGAGGTCGGATCTGGACGATTTTTACGTCGTTGGAAAGCTTACTCGAGGAGCTTTCAAAACGGATCAGGACATTTCGGATTCTGAGGCCGTCTGGTACCCCGAAAGGACACCGGAATCCTTCGATCCTCATTTATCGATCTCGGTGGTCGGTCTTTCGAAATCGCGTGGTGCGGATAAAATGCGCGTAAATCCCTCGTTACATGTCGGATTGGGTCGATTTTTACTTCATTTGAAAGACGAGTCAGTGCTCTTCGAAATCCTTCAGGAAGCGTCGCATTCCGAGGCCGTTTGGGCCTCCAAAAGTGGGGCGAGAGTAAATGGTGCGGAATTTTCTTGACGTGCCCTGTTCCCAGAAAAACGCTCATAACTCCCTCAACGGAGGTCGGATCCGGACGATTTTTACGTCGTTGGAAAGCTTACTCGAGGAGCTTTCAAAACGGATCAGGACATTTCTGATTCCGAGGCCGTCTGGTGCCCCGAAAGGACACCGGAAGCCTTCGATCCTCGTTTCTCGATCTCGGTGGTCGGTCTTTCGAAATCGCGTGGTGCGGATAAAACGCGCGTAACTCCCTCGTTACATGTCGGATTGGGTCGATTTTTACTTCATTGGAAAGGCGAGTCAGTGCTCTTCGAAATCCTTCAGGAAGCGTCGCATTCCGAGGCCGTTTGGGCCTCCAAAAGTCGGGCGAGAGTAAATGGTGTGGAATTTTCCCGACGTGCCCTGTTCCCAGAAAAATGCTCATAACTCCCTCACCGGAGGTCGGATCTGGACGATTTTTACGTCGTTGGAAAGCTTACTCGAGGAGATATTAAAATGGATGAGGACATTTCAGATTCTGAGGCCGTCTGGTGCCCCGAAAGGACACCGGAAGCCTTCGATCCTCGTTTCTCGATCTTAGTGGTCGGTCTTTCGAAATCGCGTGGTGCGGATAAAACGCGCGTAACTCCCTCGTTACATGTCGGATTGGGTCGATTTTTACTTCATTGGAAAGGCGAGTCAGTGCTCTTCGAAATCCTTCAGGAAGCGTCGCATTCTGAGGCCGTTTGGGCCTCCAAAAGTGGGGCGAGAGTAAATGGTGCGGAATTTTCCTGACGTGCCCTGTTCCTAGAAAAATGCTCATAACTCCCTCACCGGAGGTCGGATTTGGACGATTTTTACGTCGTTGGAAAGCTTACTCGAGGAGCTTTCAAAACGGATCAGGATATTTCTGATTCGGAGGCTGTCTGGTGCCCCAAAAGGACACCGGAAGCCTTCAATCCTCGTTTCTCGATCTCGGTGGTCGGTCTTTCGAAATCGCGTGGTGCGGATAAAACGCGCGTAACTCCCTCGTTACATGTCGGATTGGGTCGATTTTTACTTCATTGGAAAGGCAAGTCAGTGCTCTTCGAAATCCTTCAGGAAGCGTCGCATTCCGAGGCCGTTTGGGCCTCCAAAAGTGGGGCGAGAGTAAATGGTCTGGAATTTTCCCGACGTGCCCTGTTCCCAGAAAAACGCTCATAACTCCCTCACCGGAGGTCGGATCTGGACGATTTTTACGTCGTTGGAAAGCTTACTCGAGGAGCTTTCAAAACGGATCAGGACATTTCGGATTCTGAGGCCGTCTGGTACCCCGAAAGGACACCGGAATCCTTCGATCCTCATTTCTCGATCTCGGTGGTCGGTCTTTCGAAATCGCGTGGTGCGGATAAAATGCGCGTAAATCCCTCGTTACATGTCGGATTGGGTCGATTTTTACTTCATTTGAAAGACGAGTCAGTGCTCTTCGAAATCCTTCAGGAAGCGTCGCATTCCGAGGCCGTTTGGGCCTCCAAAAGTGGGGCGAGAGTAAATGGTGCGGAATTTTCTTGACGTGCCCTGTTCCCAGAAAAACGCTCATAACTCCCTCAACGGAGGTCGGATCTGGACGATTTTTACGTCGTTGGAAAGCTTACTCGAGGAGCTTTCAAAATGGATCAGGACATTTCTGATTCCGAGGCCGTCTGGTGCCCCGAAAGGACACCGGAAGCCTTCGATCCTCGTTTCTCGATCTCGGTGGTCGGTCTTTCGAAATCGCGTGGTGCGGATAAAACGCGCGTAACTCCCTCGTTACATGTCGGATTGGGTCGATTTTTACTTCATTGGAAAGGCGAGTCAGTGCTCTTCGAAATCCTTCAGGAAGCGTCGCATTCCGAGGCCGTTTGGGCCTCCAAAAGTCGGGCGAGAGTAAATGGTGTGGAATTTTCCCGACGTGCCCTGTTCCCAGAAAAATGCTCATAACTCCCTCACCGGAGGTCGGATCTGGACGATTTTTACGTCGTTGGAAAGCTTACTCGAGGAGATTTTAAAATGGATGAGGACATTTCAGATTCTGAGGCCGTCTGGTGCCCCGAAAGGACACCGGAAGCCTTCGATCCTCGTTTCTCGATCTTAGTGGTCGGTCTTTCGAAATCGCGTGGTGCGGATAAAACGCGCGTAACTCCCTCGTTACATGTCGGATTGGGTCGATTTTTACTTCATTGGAAAGGCGAGTCAGTGCTCTTCGAAATCCTTCAGGAAGCGTCGCATTCTGAGGCCGTTTGGGCCTCCAAAAGTGGGGCGAGAGTAAATGGTGCGGAATTTTCCTGACGTGCCCTGTTCCGAGAAAAACGCTCATAACTCCCTCACCGGAGGTCGGATCTGGACGATTTTTACGTCGTTGGAAAGCTTACTCGAGGAGCTTTCAAAACGGATCAGGATATTTCTGATTCTGAGGCTGTCTGGTGCCCCGAAAGGACACCGGAAGCCTTCAATCTTCGTTTCTCGATCTCGGTGGTCGGTCTTTCGAAATCGCGTGGTGCGGATAAAACGCGCGTAACTCCCTCGTTACATGTCGGATTGGGTCAATTTTTACTTCATTGGAAAGGCAAGTCAGTGCTCTTCGAAATCCTTCAGGAAGCGTCGCATTCCGAGGCCGTTTGGGCCTCCAAAAGTGGGGCGAGAGTAAATGGTCTGGAATTTTCCCGACGTGCCCTGTTCCCAGAAAAACGCTCATAACTCCCTCACCGGAGGTCGGATCTGGACGATTTTTACGTCGTTGGAAAGCTTACTCGAGGAGCTTTCAAAACGGATCAGGACATTTCGGATTCTGAGGCCTTCTGGTACCCCGAAAGGACACCAGAATCCTTCGATCCTCATTTCTCGATCTCGGTGGTCGGTCTTTCGAAATCGCGTGGTGCGGATAAAATGCGCGTAAATCCCTCGTTACATGTCGGATTGGGTCGATTTTTACTTCATTTGAAAGACGAGTCAGTGCTCTTCGAAATCCTTCAGGAAGCGTCGCATTCCGAGGCCGTTTGGGCCTCCAAAAGTGGGGCGAGAGTAAATGGTGCGGAATTTTCTTGACGTGCCCTGTTCCCAGAAAAACGCTCATAACTCCCTCAACGGAGGTCGGATCTGGACGATTTTTACGTCGTTGGAAAGCTTACTCGAGGAGCTTTCAAAATGGATCAGGACATTTCTGATTCCGAGGCCTTCTGGTGCCCCAAAAGGACACCGGAAGCCTTCGATCCTCGTTTCTCGATCTCGGTGGTCGGTCTTTCGAAATCGCGTGGTGCGGATAAAACGCGCGTAACTCCCTCGTTACATGTCGGATTGGGTCGATTTTTACTTCATTGGAAAGGCGAGTCAGTGCTCTTCGAAATCCTTCAGGAAGCGTCGCATTCCGAGGCCGTTTGGACCTCCAAAAGTGGGATTAGAGTAAATGGTGCGGAATTTTCCCGACGTGCCCTGTTCCCAGAAAAATGCTCATAACTCCCTCACCGGAGGTCGGATCTGGACGATTTTTACGTCGTTGGAAAGCTTACTCGAGGAGATTTTAAAATGGATGAGAACATTTCAGATTCTGAGGCCGTCTGGTGCCCCGAAAGGACATCGGAAGCCTCCGATCCTCGTTTCTCGATCTTAGTGGTCGGTCTTTCGAAATCGCGTGGTGCGGATAAAACGCGCGTAACTCCCTCGTTACATGTCGGATTGGGTCGATTTTTACTTCATTGGAAAGGCGAGTCAGTGCTCTTCGAAATCCTTCAGGAAGCGTCGCATTCTGAGGCCGTTTGGGCCTCCAAAAGTGGGGCGAGAGTAAATGGTGCGGAATTTTCCTGACGTGCCCTGTTCCTAGAAAAACGCTCATAACTCCCTCACCGGAGGTCGGATCTGGACGATTTTTACGTCGTTGGAAAGCTTACTCGAGGAGCTTTCAAAACGGATCAGGATATTTCTGATTCTGAGGCTGTCTGGTGCCCCGAAAGGACACCGGAAGCCTTCAATCCTCGTTTCTCGATCTCGGTGGTCGGTCTTTCGAAATCGCGTGGTGCGGATAAAACGCGCGTAACTCCCTCGTTACATGTCGGATTGGGTCGATTTTTACTTCATTGGAAAGGCAAGTCAGTGCTCTTCGGAATCCTTCCGGAAGCGTCGCATTCCGAGGCCGTTTGGGCCTCCAAAAGTGGGGCGAGAGTAAATGGTCTGGAATTTTCCCGACGTGCCCTGTTCCCAGAAAAACGCTCATAACTCCCTCACCGGAGGTCGGATCTGGACGATTTTTACGTCGTTGGAAAGCTTACTCGAGGAGCTTTCAAAACGGATCAGGACATTTCGGATTCTGAGGCCGTCTGGTACCCCGAAAGGACACCGGAATCCTTCGATCCTCATTTATCGATCTCGGTGGTCGGTCTTTCGAAATCGCGTGGTGCGGATAAAATGCGCGTAAATCCCTCGTTACATGTCGGATTGGGTCGATTTTTACTTCATTTGAAAGACGAGTCAGTGCTCTTCGAAATCCTTCAGGAAGCGTCGCATTCCGAGGCCGTTTGGGCCTCCAAAAGTGGGGCGAGAGTAAATGGTGCGGAATTTTCTTGACGTGCCCTGTTCCCAGAAAAACGCTCATAACTCCCTCAACGGAGGTCGGATCCGGACGATTTTTACGTCGTTGGAAAGCTTACTCGAGGAGCTTTCAAAACGGATCAGGACATTTCTGATTCCGAGGCCGTCTGGTGCCCCGAAAGGACACCGGAAGCCTTCGATCCTCGTTTCTCGATCTCGGTGGTCGGTCTTTCGAAATCGCGTGGTGCGGATAAAACGCGCGTAACTCCCTCGTTACATGTCGGATTGGGTCGATTTTTACTTCATTGGAAAGGCGAGTCAGTGCTCTTCGAAATCCTTCAGGAAGCGTCGCATTCCGAGGCCGTTTGGGCCTCCAAAAGTCGGGCGAGAGTAAATGGTGTGGAATTTTCCCGACGTGCCCTGTTCCCAGAAAAATGCTCATAACTCCCTCACCGGAGGTCGGATCTGGACGATTTTTACGTCGTTGGAAAGCTTACTCGAGGAGATATTAAAATGGATGAGGACATTTCAGATTCTGAGGCCGTCTGGTGCCCCGAAAGGACACCGGAAGCCTTCGATCCTCGTTTCTCGATCTTAGTGGTCGGTCTTTCGAAATCGCGTGGTGCGGATAAAACGCGCGTAACTCCCTCGTTACATGTCGGATTGGGTCGATTTTTACTTCATTGGAAAGGCGAGTCAGTGCTCTTCGAAATCCTTCAGGAAGCGTCGCATTCTGAGGCCGTTTGGGCCTCCAAAAGTGGGGCGAGAGTAAATGGTGCGGAATTTTCCTGACGTGCCCTGTTCCTAGAAAAATGCTCATAACTCCCTCACCGGAGGTCGGATTTGGACGATTTTTACGTCGTTGGAAAGCTTACTCGAGGAGCTTTCAAAACGGATCAGGATATTTCTGATTCGGAGGCTGTCTGGTGCCCCAAAAGGACACCGGAAGCCTTCAATCCTCGTTTCTCGATCTCGGTGGTCGGTCTTTCGAAATCGCGTGGTGCGGATAAAACGCGCGTAACTCCCTCGTTACATGTCGGATTGGGTCGATTTTTACTTCATTGGAAAGGCAAGTCAGTGCTCTTCGAAATCCTTCAGGAAGCGTCGCATTCCGAGGCCGTTTGGGCCTCCAAAAGTGGGGCGAGAGTAAATGGTCTGGAATTTTCCCGACGTGCCCTGTTCCCAGAAAAACGCTCATAACTCCCTCACCGGAGGTCGGATCTGGACGATTTTTACGTCGTTGGAAAGCTTACTCGAGGAGCTTTCAAAACGGATCAGGACATTTCGGATTCTGAGGCCGTCTGGTACCCCGAAAGGACACCGGAATCCTTCGATCCTCATTTCTCGATCTCGGTGGTCGGTCTTTCGAAATCGCGTGGTGCGGATAAAATGCGCGTAAATCCCTCGTTACATGTCGGATTGGGTCGATTTTTACTTCATTTGAAAGACGAGTCAGTGCTCTTCGAAATCCTTCAGGAAGCGTCGCATTCCGAGGCCGTTTGGGCCTCCAAAAGTGGGGCGAGAGTAAATGGTGCGGAATTTTCTTGACGTGCCCTGTTCCCAGAAAAACGCTCATAACTCCCTCAACGGAGGTCGGATCTGGACGATTTTTACGTCGTTGGAAAGCTTACTCGAGGAGCTTTCAAAATGGATCAGGACATTTCTGATTCCGAGGCCGTCTGGTGCCCCGAAAGGACACCGGAAGCCTTCGATCCTCGTTTCTCGATCTCGGTGGTCGGTCTTTCGAAATCGCGTGGTGCGGATAAAACGCGCGTAACTCCCTCGTTACATGTCGGATTGGGTCGATTTTTACTTCATTGGAAAGGCGAGTCAGTGCTCTTCGAAATCCTTCAGGAAGCGTCGCATTCCGAGGCCGTTTGGGCCTCCAAAAGTCGGGCGAGAGTAAATGGTGTGGAATTTTCCCGACGTGCCCTGTTCCCAGAAAAATGCTCATAACTCCCTCACCGGAGGTCGGATCTGGACGATTTTTACGTCGTTGGAAAGCTTACTCGAGGAGATTTTAAAATGGATGAGGACATTTCAGATTCTGAGGCCGTCTGGTGCCCCGAAAGGACACCGGAAGCCTTCGATCCTCGTTTCTCGATCTTAGTGGTCGGTCTTTCGAAATCGCGTGGTGCGGATAAAACGCGCGTAACTCCCTCGTTACATGTCGGATTGGGTCGATTTTTACTTCATTGGAAAGGCGAGTCAGTGCTCTTCGAAATCCTTCAGGAAGCGTCGCATTCTGAGGCCGTTTGGGCCTCCAAAAGTGGGGCGAGAGTAAATGGTGCGGAATTTTCCTGACGTGCCCTGTTCCGAGAAAAACGCTCATAACTCCCTCACCGGAGGTCGGATCTGGACGATTTTTACGTCGTTGGAAAGCTTACTCGAGGAGCTTTCAAAACGGATCAGGATATTTCTGATTCTGAGGCTGTCTGGTGCCCCGAAAGGACACCGGAAGCCTTCAATCTTCGTTTCTCGATCTCGGTGGTCGGTCTTTCGAAATCGCGTGGTGCGGATAAAACGCGCGTAACTCCCTCGTTACATGTCGGATTGGGTCAATTTTTACTTCATTGGAAAGGCAAGTCAGTGCTCTTCGAAATCCTTCAGGAAGCGTCGCATTCCGAGGCCGTTTGGGCCTCCAAAAGTGGGGCGAGAGTAAATGGTCTGGAATTTTCCCGACGTGCCCTGTTCCCAGAAAAACGCTCATAACTCCCTCACCGGAGGTCGGATCTGGACGATTTTTACGTCGTTGGAAAGCTTACTCGAGGAGCTTTCAAAACGGATCAGGACATTTCGGATTCTGAGGCCTTCTGGTACCCCGAAAGGACACCAGAATCCTTCGATCCTCATTTCTCGATCTCGGTGGTCGGTCTTTCGAAATCGCGTGGTGCGGATAAAATGCGCGTAAATCCCTCGTTACATGTCGGATTGGGTCGATTTTTACTTCATTTGAAAGACGAGTCAGTGCTCTTCGAAATCCTTCAGGAAGCGTCGCATTCCGAGGCCGTTTGGGCCTCCAAAAGTGGGGCGAGAGTAAATGGTGCGGAATTTTCTTGACGTGCCCTGTTCCCAGAAAAACGCTCATAACTCCCTCAACGGAGGTCGGATCTGGACGATTTTTACGTCGTTGGAAAGCTTACTCGAGGAGCTTTCAAAATGGATCAGGACATTTCTGATTCCGAGGCCTTCTGGTGCCCCAAAAGGACACCGGAAGCCTTCGATCCTCGTTTCTCGATCTCGGTGGTCGGTCTTTCGAAATCGCGTGGTGCGGATAAAACGCGCGTAACTCCCTCGTTACATGTCGGATTGGGTCGATTTTTACTTCATTGGAAAGGCGAGTCAGTGCTCTTCGAAATCCTTCAGGAAGCGTCGCATTCCGAGGCCGTTTGGGCCTCCAAAAGTCGGGCGAGAGTAAATGGTGTGGAATTTTCCCGACGTGCCCTGTTCCCAGAAAAATGCTCATAACTCCCTCACCGGAGGTCGGATCTGGACGATTTTTACGTCGTTGGAAAGCTTACTCGAGGAGATTTTAAAATGGATGAGGACATTTCAGATTCTGAGGCCGTCTGGTGCCCCGAAAGGACACCGGAAGCCTTCGATCCTCGTTTCTCGATCTTAGTGGTCGGTCTTTCGAAATCGCGTGGTGCGGATAAAACGCGCGTAACTCCCTCGTTACATGTCGGATTAGGTCAATTTTTACTTCATTGGAAAGGCGAGTCAGTGCTCTTCGAAATCCTTTAGGAAGCGTCGTATTCTTAGGCCGTTTGGGCCTCCAAAAGTGGGACGAGAGTAAATGGTGCGGAATTTTCCCGACGTGCCCTGTTCCCAGAAAAATGCTCATAAATCCCTCACCGGAGGTCGGATCTGGACGATTTTTACGTCGTTGGAAAGCTAACTCGAGGAGCTTTGAAAACGGATAAGGACATTTCTGATTCTGAGGCTGTCTGGTGCCCCGAAAGGACACCGGAAGCCTTCGATCCTCGTTTCTCGATCTCGGTGGTCGGTCTTTCGAAATCGCGTGGTGTGGATAAAACGCGCGTAACTCCCTCGTTACATGTCGGATTGGGTCGATTTTTACTTCATTGGAAAGGCGAGTCAGTGCTCTTCGAAATCCTTCAGGAAGCGTCGCATTCCGAGGCCGTTTGGACCTCCAAAAGTGGGATGAGAGTAAATGGTGCGGAATTTTCCCGACGTGCCCTGTTCCCAGAAAAATGCTCATAACTCCCTCACCGGAGGTCGGATCTGGACGATTTTTACGTCGTTGGAAAGCTTACTCGAGGAGATTTCAAAGTGGATGAGGACATTTCAGATTCTGAGGCCGTCTGGTGCCCCGAAAGGACACCGGAAGCCTTCGATCCTCATTTCTCGATCTTAGTGGTCGGTCTTTCGAAATCGCGTGGTGCGGATAAAACGCGCGTAACTCCCTCGTTACATGTCGGATTGGGTCGATTTTTACTTCATTGGAAAGGCGAGTCAGTGCTCTTCGAAATCCTTCAGGAAGCGTCGCATTCCGAGGCCGTTTGGGCCTCCAAAAGTGGGGCGAGAGTAAATGGTTCGGAATTTTCCGAACGTGCCCTGTTCCTAGAAAAATGCTCATAACTCCCTCACCGGAGGTCGGATCTGGACGATTTTTACGTCGTTGGAAAGCTTACTCGAGGAGCTTTCAAAACGGATCAGGATATTTCTGATTCTGAGGCTGTCTGGTGCCCCGAAAGGACACCGGAAGCCTTGGATCCTCGTTTCTCAATCTCGGTGGTCGGTCTTTCGAAATCGCGTGGTGCGGATAAAACGCGCGTAACTCCCTCGTTACATGTCGGATTGGGTCGATTTTTACTTCATTGGAAAGGCGAGTCAGTGCTCTTCGAAATCCTTCAGGAAGCGTCGCATTCCGAGGCCGTTTGGGCCTCCAAAAGTGGGGCAAGAGTAAATGGTGCGGAATTTTCTTGACGTGCCCTGTTCCCAGAAAAACGCTCATAACTCCCTCAACGGAGGTCGGATCTGGACGATTTTTACGTCGTTGGAAAGCTTACTCGAGGAGCTTTCAAAACGGATCAGGACATTTCTGATTCCGAGGCCGTCTGGTGCCCTGAAAGGACACCGGAAGCCTTCGATCCTCGTTTCTCGATCTCGGTGGTCGGTCTTTCGAAATCGCGTGGTGCGGATAAAACGCGCGTAACTCCCTCGTTACATGTTGGATTGGGTCGATTTTTACTTCATTGGAAAGGCGAGTCAGTGCTCTTCGAAATCCTTCAGGAAGCGTCGTATTCTTAGGCCGTTTGGGCCTCCAAAAGTGGGACGAGAGTAAATGGTGTGGAATTTTCCCGACGTGCCCTGTTCCCAGAAAAATGCTCATAAATCCCTCACCGGAGGTCGGATCTGGACGATTTTTACGTCGTTGGAAAGCTAACTCGAGGAGCTTTGAAAACGGATAAGGACATTTCTGATTCTGAGGCCGTCTGGTGCCCCGAAAGGACACCGGAAGCCTTCGATCCTCATTTCTCGATCTCGGTGGTCGGTCTTTCGAAATCGCGTGGTGCGGATAAAACGCGCGTAACTCCCTCGTTACATGTCGGATTGGGTCGATTTTTACTTCATTGGAAAGGCGAGTCAGTGCTCTTCGAAATCCTTCAGGAAGCGTCGCATTCCGAGGCCGTTTGGGCCTCTAAAAGTGGGGCGAGAGTAAATGGTGCGGAATTTTCTTGACGTGCCCTGTTCCCAGAAAAACGCTCATAACTCCCTCAACGGAGGTCGGATCTGGACGATTTTTACGTCGTTGGAAAGCTTACTCGAGGAGATTTCAAAACGGATGAGGACATTTCGGATTCTGAGGCCGTCTGGTACCCCGAAAGGACACCGGAATCCTTGGATCCTCATTTCTCGATCTCAGTGGTCGGTCTTTCGAAATCGCGTGGTGCGGATAAAATGCGCGTAAATCCCTCGTTACATGTCGGATTGGGTCGATTTTTACTTCATTTGAAAGACGAGTCAGTGCTCTTCGAAATCCTTCAGGAAGCGTCGCATTCCGAGGCCGTTTGGGCCTCCAAAAGTGGGGCGAGAGTAAATGGTTTGGAATTTTCTTGACGTGCCCTATTCCCAGAAAAACGCTCATAACTCCCTCAACGGAGGTCGGATCTGGACGATTTTTACGTCGTTGGAAAGCTTACTCGAGGAGCTTTCAAAATGGGTGAGGACATTTCTGATTCCGAGGCCGTCTGGTGCCCCGAAAGGACACCGGAAGCCTTCGATCCTCATTTCTCGATCTCGGTGGTCGGTCTTTCGAAATCGCGTGGTGCGGATAAAACGCGCGTAACTCCCTCGTTACATGTCGGATTGGGTCGATTTTTACTTCATTGGAAAGCTGAGTCAGTGCTCTTCGAAATCCTTCAGGAAGCGTCGCATTCCGAGGCCGTTTGGGCCTCCAAAAGTGGGGCAAGAGTAAATGGTGCGGAATTTTCTTGACGTGCCCTGTTCCCAGAAAAACGCTCATAACTCCCTCAACGGAGGTCGGATCTGGACGATTTTTACGTCGTTGGAAAGCTTACTCGAGGAGCTTTCAAAACGGATCAGGACATTTCTGATTCCGAGGCCGTCTGGTGCCCTGAAAGGACACCGGAAGCCTTCGATCCTCGTTTCTCGATCTCGGTGGTCGGTCTTTCGAAATCGCGTGGTGCGGATAAAACGCGCGTAACTCCCTCGTTACATGTTGGATTGGGTCGATTTTTACTTCATTGGAAAGGCGAGTCAGTGCTCTTCGAAATCCTTTAGGAAGCGTCGTATTCTTAGGCCGTTTGGGCCTCCAAAAGTGGGACGAGAGTAAATGGTGCGGAATTTTCCCGACGTGCCCTGTTCCCAGAAAAATGCTCATAAATCCCTCACCGGAGGTCGGATCTGGACGATTTTTACGTCGTTGGAAAGCTAACTCGAGGAGCTTTGAAAACGGATAAGGACATTTCTGATTCTGAGGCCGTCTGGTGCCTCGAAAGGACACTGGAAGCCATCGATCCTCGTTTCTCGATCTCGGTGGTCGGTCTTTCGAAATCACATGGTGCTGATAAAACGCTCGTAACTCCCTCGTTACATGTCGGATTGGGTCGATTTCTACTTCATTGGAAAGGCGAGTCAGTGCTCTTCGAAATCCTTCAGGAAGCGTCGCATTCCGAGGCCGTTTGGGCCTCCAAAAGTGGGACGAGAGTAAATGGTGTGGAATTTTCCCGACGTGCCCTGTTCCCAGAAAAATGCTCATAACTCCCTCACCGGAGGTCGGATCTGGACGATTTTTAAGTCGTTGGAAAGCTTACTCGAAGAGCTTTCAAATCGGATGAGGACATTTCTGATTCTGAGGCCGTCTGGTGCCCCGAAAGGACACCGGAATCCTTCGATCCTCGTTTCTCGATCTCGGTGGTCGGTCTTTCGAAATCGCGTGGTGCGGATAAAACGCGCGTAACTCCCTCGTTACATGTCGGATTGGGTCGATTTTTACTTCATTGGAAAGGCGAGTCAGTGCTCTTCGAAATCCTTCAGGAAGCGTCGCATTCCGAGGCCGTTTGGACCTCCAAAAGTGGGATTAGAGTAAATGGTGCGGAATTTTCCCGACGTGCCCTGTTCCCAGAAAAATGCTCATAACTCCCTCACCGGAGGTCGGATCTGGACGATTTTTACGTCGTTGGAAAGCTTACTCGAGGAGATTTGAAAATGGATGAGAACATTTCAGATTCTGAGGCCGTCTGGTGCCCCGAAAGGACACCGGAAGCCTTCGATCCTCGTTTCTCGATCTTAGTGGTCGGTCTTTCGAAATCGCGTGGTGCGGATAAAACACGCGTAACTCCCTCGTTACATGTCGGATTGGGTCAATTTTTACTTCATTGGAAAGGCGAGTCAGTGCTCTTCGAAATCCTTCAGGAAGCGTCGCATTCTGAGGCCGTTTGGGCCTCCAAAAGTGGGGCGAGAGTAAATGGTGCGGAATTTTCCTGACGTGCCCTGTTCCTAAAAAACGCTCATAACTCCCTCACCGGAGGTCGGATCTGGACGATTTTTACGTCGTTGGAAAGCTTACTCGAGGAGCTTTCAAAACGGATCAGGATATTTCTGATTCTGAGGCTGTCTGGTGCCCCGAAAGGACACCGGAAGCCTTCAATCCTCGTTTCTCGATCTCGGTGGTCGGTCTTTCGAAATCGCGTGGTGCGGATAAAACGCGCGTAACTCCCTCGTTACATGTCGGATTGGGTCGATTTTTACTTCATTGGAAAGGCAAGTCAGTGCTCTTCGAAATCCTTCAGGAAGCGTCGCATTCCGAGGCCGTTTGGGACTCCAAAAGTGGGGCGAGAGTAAATGGTCTGGAATTTTCCCGACGTGCCCTGTTCCCAGAAAAACGCTCATAACTCCCTCACCGGAGGTCGGATCTGGACGATTTTTACGTCGTTGGAAAGCTTACTCGAGGAGATTTCAAAACGGATCAGGACATTTCGGATTCTGAGGCCGTCTGGTACCCCGAAAGGACACCGGAATCCTTCGATCCTCATTTCTCGATCTCAGTGGTCGGTCTTTCGAAATCGCGTGGTGCGGATAAAATGCGCGTAAATCCCTCGTTACATGTCGGATTGGGTCGATTTTTACTTCATTTGAAAGACGAGTCAGTGCTCTTCGAAATCCTTCAGGAAGCGTCGCATTCCGAGGCCATTTGGGCCTCCAAAAGTGGGGCGAGAGTAAATGGTTTGGAATTTTCTTGACGTGCCCTGTTCCCAGAAAAACGCTCATAACTCCCTCAACGGAGGTCGGATCTGGACGATTTTTACGTCGTTGGAAAGATTACTCGAGGAGCTTTCAAAATGGGTGAGGACATTTCTGATTCCGAGGCCGTCTGGTGCCCCGAAAGGACACCGGAAGCCTTCGATCCTCATTTCTCGATCTCGGTGGTCGGTCTTTCGAAATCGCGTGGTGCGGATAAAACGCGCGTAACTCCCTCGTTACATGTCGGATTGGGTCGATTTTTACTTCATTGGAAAGGCGAGTCAGTGCTCTTCGAAATCCTTCAGGAAGCGTCGCATTCCGAGGCCGTTTGGGCCTCCAAAAGTCGGGCGAGAGTAAATGGTGTGGAATTTTCCTGACGTGCCCTGTTCCCAGAAAAATGCTCATAACTCCCTCACTGGAGGTCGGATCTGGACGATTTTTACGTCGTTGGAAAGCTTACTCGAGGAGCTTTCAAAACGGATGAGGACATTTCTGATTCTGAGGCCGTCTGGTGCCCCGAAAGGACACCGGAAGCCTTTGATCCTCGTTTCTCGATCTCGGTGGTCGGTCTTTTGAAATCGCGTGGTGCGGATAAAACGTGCGTAACTCCCTCGTTACATGTCGGATTGGGTCGATTTTTACTTCATTGGAAAGGCGAGTCAGTGCTCTTCGAAATCCTTCAGGAAGCGTCGTATTCTTAGGCCGTTTGGGCCTCCAAAAGCGGGACGAGAGTAAATGGTACGGAATTTTCCCGACGTGCCCTGTTCCCAGAAAAATGCTCATAAATCCCTCACCGGAGGTCGGATCTGGACGATTTTTACGTCGTTGGAAAGCTAACTCGAGGAGCTTTCAAAACGGATAAGGACATTTCTGATTCTGAGGCTGTCTGGTGCCCCGAAAGGACACCGGAAGCCTTCGATCCTCGTTTCTCGATCTCGGTGGTCGGTCTTTCGAAATCGCGTGGTGTGGATAAAACGCGCGTAACTCCCTCGTTACATGTCGGATTGGGTCGATTTTTACTTCATTGGAAAGGCGAGTCAGTGCTCTTCGAAATCCTTCAGGAAGCGTCGCATTCCGAGGCCGTTTGGACCTCCAAAAGTGGGATGAGAGTAAATGGTGCGGAATTTTCCCGACGTGCCCTGTTCCCAGAAAAATGCTCATAACTCCCTCACCGGAGGTCGGATCTGGACGATTTTTACGTCGTTGGAAAGCTTACTCGAGGAGATTTCAAAGTGGATGAGGACATTTCAGATTCTGAGGCCGTCTGGTGCCCCGAAAGGACACCGGAAGCCTTCGATCCTCGTTTCTCGATCTTAGTGGTCGGTCTTTCGAAATCGCGTGGTGCGGATAAAACGCGCGTAACTCCCTCGTTACATGTCGGATTGGGTCAATTTTTACTTCATTGGAAAGGCGAGTCAGTGCTCTTCGAAATCCTTCAGGAAGCGTCGCATTCCGAGGCCGTTTGGGCCTCCAAAAGTGGGGCGAGAGTAAATGGTTCGGAATTTTCCGGACGTGCCCTGTTCCTAGAAAAATGCTCATAACTCCCTCACCGGAGGTCGGATCTGGACGATTTTTACGTCGTTGGAAAGCTTACTCGAGGAGCTTTCAAAACGGATCAGGATATTTCTGATTCTGAGGCTGTCTGGTGCCCCGAAAGGACACCGGAAGCCTTCAATCCTCATTTCTCGATCTCGGTGGTCGGTCTTTCGAAATCGCGTGGTGCGGATAAAACGCGCGTAACTCCCTCGTTACATGTCGGATTGGGTCGATTTTTACTTCATTGGAAAGGCAAGTCAGTGCTCTTCGAAATCCTTTAGGAAGCGTCGCATTCCGAGGCCGTTTGGGCCTCCAAAAGTGGGGCGAGAGTAAATGGTCTGGAATTTTCCCGACGTGCCCTGTTCCCAGAAAAACGCTCATAACTCCCTCACCGGAGGTCGGATCTGGACGATTTTTACGTCGTTGGAAAGCTTACTCGAGGAGCTTTCAAAACGGATCAAGACATTTCAGATTCTGAGGCCGTCTGGTGCCCCAAAAGGACACCGGAATCCTTCGATCCTCGTTTCTCGATCTCGGTGGTCGGTCTTTCGAAATCGCGTGGTGCGGATAAAACGCGCGTAACTCCCTCGTTACATGTCGGATTGGGTCGATTTTTACTTCATTGGAAAGGCCAGTCAGTGCTCTTCGAAATCCTTCAGGAAGCCTCGCATTCCGAGGCCGTTTGGGCCTCCAAAAGTGGGGCGAGAGTAAATGATGCGGAATTTTCCCGACGTGCCCGGTTCCCAGAAAAATGCTCATAACTCCCTCACCGGAGGTCGGATCTGGACGATTTTTACGTCGTTGGAAAGCTTACTCGAGGAGCTTTCAAAACGGATCAGGACATTTCTGATTCCGAGGCCGTCTGGTGCCTCGAAAGGACACTGGAAGCCATCGATCCTCGTTTCTCGATCTCGGTGGTCGGTCTTTCGAAATCACATGGTGCTGATAAAACGCTCGTAACTCCCTCGTTACATGTCGGATTGGGTCGATTTCTACTTCATTGGAAAGGCGAGTCAGTGCTCTTCGAAATCCTTCAGGAAGCGTCGCATTCCGAGGCCGTTTGGGCCTCCAAAAGTGGGACGAGAGTAAATGGTGTGAAATTTTCCCGACGTGCCCTGTTCCCAGAAAAATGCTCATAACTCCCTCATCGGAGGTCGGATCTGGACGATTTTTAAGTCGTTGGAAAGCTTACTCGAGGAGCTTTCAAATCGGATGAGGACATTTCTGATTCTGAGGCCGTCTGGTGCCCCGAAAGGACACCGGAATCCTTCGATCCTCGTTTCTCGATCTCGGTGGTCGGTCTTTCGAAATCGCGTGGTGCGGATAAAACGCGCGTAACTCCCTCGTTACATGTCGGATTGGGTCGATTTTTACTTCATTGGAAAGGCGAGTCAGTGCTCTTCGAAATCCTTCAGGAAGCGTAGCATTCCGAGGCCGTTTGGGCCTCCAAAAGTGGGACGAGAGTAAATGGTGCAGAATTTTCCCGACGTGCCCTGTTCCCAGAAAAATTCTCATAACTCCCTCACCGGAGGTCGGATCTGGACGATTATTACGTCGTTGGAAAGCTTACTCGAGGAGCTTTCAAAACAGATAGGACATTTTCTGATTCCGAGGCCGTCTGGTGCCCCGAAAGGACACCGGAAGCCTTCGATCCTCGTTTCTCGATCTCGGTGGTCGGTCTTTCGAAATCGCGTGGTGCGGATAAAACACGCGTAACTCCCTCGTTACATGTCGGATTGGGTCGATTTTTACTTCATTGGAAAGGCGAGTCAGTGCTCTTCGAAATCCTTCAGGAAGCGTCGCATTTCGAGGCCGTTTGGGCCTCCAAAAGTGGGACGAGAGTAAATGGTGCGGAATTTTCCCGACGTGCCCTGTTCCCAGAAAAACGCTCATAACTCCCTCACCGGAGGTCGGATCTGGACGATTTTTACGTCGTTGGAAAGCTTACTCGAGGAGCTTTCAAAACGGATCAGGACATTTCTGATTCCGAGGCCGTCTGGTGCCCCGAAAGGACACTGCAAGCCTTCGATCCTCGTTTCTCGATCTCGGTGGTCGGTCTTTCGAAATCGCGTGGTGCGGATAAAACGCGCGTAACTCCCTCATTACATGTCGGATTGGGTCGATTTTTACTTCATTGGAAAGGCGAGTCAGTGCTCTTCGAAATCCTTCAGGAAGCGTCGCATTCCGAGGCCGTTTGGGCTTCCAAAAGTGGGGCAAGAGTAAATGGTGCGGAATTTTCTTGACGTGCCCTGTTCCCAGAAAAACGCTCATAACTCCCTCAACGGAGGTCGGATCTGGACGATTTTTACGTCGTTGGAAAGCTTACTCGAGGAGCTTTCAAAACGGATCAGGACATTTCTGATTCCGAGGCCGTCTGGTGTTTCGAAAGGACACCGGAAGCCTTCGATCCTCGTTTCTCGATCTCGGTGGTCGGTCTTTCGAAATCGCGTGGTGCGGATAAAACGCGCGTAACTCCCTCGTTACATGTCGGATTGGGTCGATTTTTACTTCATTGGAAAGGCGAGTCAGTGCTTTTCGAAATCCTTCAGGAAGCGTCGCATTCTGAGGCCGTTTGGGCCTCCAAAAGTGGGACGAGAGTAAATGGTGCGGAATTTTCCTGACGTGCCCTGTTCCCAGAAAAATGCTCATAACTCCCTCACTGGAGGTCGGATCTGGACGATTTTTACGTCGTTGGAAAGCTTACTCGAGGAGCTTTCAAAACGGATGAGGACATTTCTGATTCTGAGGCCGTCTGGTGCCCCGAAAGGACACCGGAAGCCTTTGATCCTCGTTTCTCAATCTCGGTGGTCGGTCTTTCAAAATCGCGTGGTGCGGATAAAACGTGCGTAACTCCCTCGTTACATGTCGGATTGGGTCGATTTTTACTTCATTGGAAAGGCGAGTCAGTGCTCTTCGAAATCCTTCAGGAAGCGTCATATTCTTAGGCCGTTTGGGCCTCTAAAAGTGGGACGAGAGTAAATGGTGCGGAATTTTCCCGACGTGCCCTATTCCCAGAAAAATGCTCATAAATCCCTCACCGGAGGTCGGATCTGGACAATTTTTACGTCGTTGGAAAGCTAACTCGAGGAGCTTTCAAAACGGATCAGGACATTTCTGATTCTGAGGCTGTCTGGTGCCCCGAAAGGACACCGAAAGCCTTCGATCCTCGTTTCTCGATCTCGATGGTCGGTCTTTCGAAATCGCGTGGTGTGGATAAAACGCACGTAACTCCCTCGTTACATGTCGGATTGGGTCGATTTTTACTTCATTGGAAAGGCGAGTCAGTGCTCTTCGAAATCCTTCAGGAAGCGTCACATTCTTAGGCCGTTTGGGCCTCCAAAAGTGGGACGAGAGTAAATGGTGTGGAATTTTCCCGACGTGCCCTGTTCCCAGAAAAATGCTCATAAATCCCTCACCGGAGGTCGGATCTGGACGATTTTTACGTCGTTGGAAAGCTTACTCGAGGAGCTTTCAAAACGGATCAGGACATTTCAGATTCTGAGGCCGTCTGGTGCCCCAAAAGGACACCGGAATCCTTCGATCCTCGTTTCTCGATCTCGGTGGTCGGTCTTTCGAAATCGCGTGGTGCGGATAAAACGCGCGTAACTCCCTCGTTACATGTCGGATTGGGTCGATTTTTACTTCATTGGAAAGGCCAGTCAGTGCTCTTCGAAATCCTTCAGGAAGCCTCGCATTCCGAGGCCGTTTGGGCCTCCAAAAGTGGGGCGAGACTAAATGGTGCGGAATTTTCCCGACGTGCCCGGTTCCCAGAAAAATGCTCATAACTCCCTCACCGGAGGTCGGATCTGGACGATTTTTACGTCGTTGGAAAGCTTACTCGAGGAGCTTTCAAAACGGATCAGGACATTTCTGATTCCGAGGCCGTTTGGTGCCTCAAAAGGACACTGGAAGCCATCGATCCTCGTTTCTCGATCTCGGTGGTCGGTCTTTCGAAATCACATGGTGCTGATAAAACGCTCGTAACTCCCTCGTTACATGTCGGATTGGGTCGATTTCTACTTCATTGGAAAGGCGAGTCAGTGCTCTTCGAAATCCTTCAGGAAGCGTCGCATTCCGAGGCCGTTTGGGCCTCCAAAAGTGGGACGAGAGTAAATGGTGTGAAATTTTCCCGACGTGCCCTGTTCCCAGAAAAATGCTCATAACTCCCTCACCGGAGGTCGGATCTGGACGATTTTTAAGTCGTTGGAAAGCTTACTCGAGGAGCTTTCAAATCGGATGAGGACATTTCTGATTCTGAGGCCGTCTGGTGCCCCGAAAGGACACCGGAATCCTTCGATCCTCGTTTCTCGATCTCGGTGGTCGGTCTTTCGAAATCGCGTGGTGCGGATAAAACGCGCGTAACTCCCTCGTTACATGTCGGATTGGGTCGATTTTTACTTCATTGGAAAGGCGAGTCAGTGCTCTTCGAAATCCTTCAGGAAGCGTAGCATTCCGAGGCCGTTTGGGCCTCCAAAAGTGGGACGAGAGTAAATGGTGCAGAATTTTCCCGACGTGCCCTGTTCCCAGAAAAATTCTCATAACTCCCTCACTGGAGGTCGGATCTGGACGATTATTACGTCGTTGGAAAGCTTATTCGAGGAGCTTTCAAAACAGATTAGGACATTTTCTGATTCCGAGGCCGTCTGGTGCCCCGAAAGGACACAGGAAGCCTTCGATCCTCGTTTCTCGATCTCGGTGGTCGGTCTTTCGAAATCGCGTGGTGCGGATAAAACACGCGTAACTCCCTCGTTACATGTCGGATTGGGTCGATTTTTACTTCATTGGAAAGGCGAGTCAGTGCTCTTCGAAATCCTTCAGGAAGCGTCGCATTCCGAGGCCGTTTGGGCCTCCAAAAGTGGGACGAGAGTAAATGGTGCGGAATTTTCCCGACGTGCCCTGTTCCCAGAAAAACGCTCATAACTCCCTCACCGGAGGTCGGATCTGGACGATTTTTACGTCGTTGGAAAGCTTACTCGAGGAGCTTTCAAAACGGATCAGGACATTTCTGATTCCGAGGCCGTCTGGTGCCCCGAAAGGACACTGCAAGCCTTCGATCCTCGTTTCTCGATCTCGGTGGTCGGTCTTTCGAAATCGCGTGGTGCGGATAAAACGCGCGTAACTCCCTCGTTACATGTCGGATTGGGTCGATTTTTACTTCATTGGAAAGGCGAGTCAGTGCTCTTCGAAATCCTTCAGGAAGCGTCGCATTCCGAGGCCGTTTGGGCCTCCAAAAGTGGGACGAGAGTAAATGGTGTGGAATTTTCCCGACGTGCCCTGTTCCCAGAAAAACGCTCATAACTCCCTCAACGGAGGTCGGATCTGGACGATTTTTACGTCGTTGGAAAGCTTACTCGAGGAGCTTTCAAAACGGATCAGGACATTTCTGATTCCGAGGCCGTCTGGTGTTTCGAAAGGACACCGGAAGCCTTCGATCCTCGTTTCTCGATCTCGGTGGTCGGTCTTTCGAAATCGCGTGGTGCGGATAAAACGCGCGTAACTCCCTCGTTACATGTCGGATTGGGTCGATTTTTACTTCATTGGAAAGGCGAGTCAGTGCTTTTCGAAATCCTTCAGGAAGCGTCGCATTCTGAGGCCGTTTGGGCCTCCAAAAGTGGGACGAGAGTAAATGGTGCGGAATTTTCCTGACGTGCCCTGTTCCCAGAAAAATGCTCATAACTCCCTCACTGGAGGTCGGATCTGGACGATTTTTACGTCGTTGGAAAGCTTACTCGAGGAGCTTTCAAAACGGATGAGGACATTTCTGATTCTGAGGCCGTCTGGTGCCCCGAAAGGACACCGGAAGCCTTTGATCCTCGTTTCTCAATCTCGGTGGTCGGTCTTTCAAAATCGCGTGGTGCGGATAAAACGTGCGTAACTCCCTCGTTACATGTCGGATTGGGTCGATTTTTACTTCATTGGAAAGGCGAGTCAGTGCTCTTCGAAATCCTTCAGGAAGCGTCATATTCTTAGGCCGTTTGGGCCTCTAAAAGTGGGACGAGAGTAAATGGTGCGGAATTTTCCCGACGTGCCCTATTCCCAGAAAAATGCTCATAAATCCCTCACCGGAGGTCGGATCTGGACAATTTTTACGTCGTTGGAAAGCTAACTCGAGGAGCTTTCAAAACGGATCAGGACATTTCTGATTCTGAGGCTGTCTGGTGCCCCGAAAGGACACCGAAAGCCTTCGATCCTCGTTTCTCGATCTCGATCGTCGGTCTTTCGAAATCGCGTGGTGTGGATAAAACGCACGTAACTCCCTCGTTACATGTCGGATTGGGTCGATTTTTACTTCATTGGAAAGGCGAGTCAGTGCTCTTCGAAATCCTTCAGGAAGCGTCGCATTCTTAGGCCGTTTGGGCCTCCAAAAGTGGGACGAGAGTAAATGGTGTGGAATTTTCCCGACGTGCCCTGTTCCCAGAAAAATGCTCATAAATCCCTCACCGGAGGTCGGATCTGGACGATTTTTACGTCGTTGGAAAGCTTACTCGAGGAGCTTTCAAAACGGATCAGGACATTTCAGATTCTGAGGCCGTCTGGTGCCCCAAAAGGACACCGGAATCCTTCGATCCTCGTTTCTCGATCTCGGTGGTCGGTCTTTCGAAATCGCGTGGTGCGGATAAAACGCGCGTAACTCCCTCGTTACATGTCGGATTGGGTCGATTTTTACTTCATT
Organism: Magnolia kwangsiensis; assembly: GCA_037074715.1. Taxonomy (NCBI): domain Eukaryota; kingdom Viridiplantae; phylum Streptophyta; class Magnoliopsida; order Magnoliales; family Magnoliaceae; genus Magnolia; species Magnolia kwangsiensis. The sequence goes on from CM073583.1 coordinate 1,799,151, forward strand.
GGAAAGGCCAGTCAGTGCTCTTCGAAATCCTTCAGGAAGCCTCGCATTCCGAGGCCGTTTGGGCCTCCAAAAGTGGGGCGAGACTAAATGGTGCGGAATTTTCCCGACGTGCCCGGTTCCCAGAAAAATGCTCATAACTCCCTCACCGGAGGTCGGATCTGGACGATTTTTACGTCGTTGGAAAGCTTACTCGAGGAGCTTTCAAAACGGATCAGGACATTTCTGATTCCGAGGCCGTCTGGTGCCTCGAAAGGACACTGGAAGCCATCGATCCTCGTTTCTCGATCTCGGTGGTCGGTCTTTCGAAATCACATGGTGCTGATAAAACGCTCGTAACTCCCTCGTTACATGTCGGATTGGGTCGATTTCTACTTCATTGGAAAGGCGAGTCAGTGCTCTTCGAAATCCTTCAGGAAGCGTCGCATTCCGAGGCCGTTTGGGCCTCCAAAAGTGGGACGAGAGTAAATGGTGTGAAATTTTCCCGACGTGCCCTGTTCCCAGAAAAATGCTCATAACTCCCTCACCGGAGGTCGGATCTGGACGATTTTTAAGTCGTTGGAAAGCTTACTCGAGGAGCTTTCAAATCGGATGAGGACATTTCTGATTCTGAGGCCGTCTGGTGCCCCGAAAGGACACCGGAATCCTTCGATCCTCATTTCTCGATCTCGGTGGTCGGTCTTTCGAAATCGCGTGGTGCGGATAAAACGCGCGTAACTCCCTCGTTACATGTCGGATTGGGTCGATTTTTACTTCATTGGAAAGGCGAGTCAGTGCTCTTCGAAATCCTTCAGGAAGCGTAGCATTCCGAGGCCGTTTGGGCCTCCAAAAGTGGGACGAGAGTAAATGGTGCAGAATTTTCCCGACGTGCCCTGTTCCCAGAAAAATTCTCATAACTCCCTCACCGGAGGTCGGATCTGGACGATTATTACGTCGTTGGAAAGCTTATTCGAGGAGCTTTCAAAACAGATTAGGACATTTTCTGATTCCGAGGCCGTCTGGTGCCCCGAAAGGACACCGGAAGCCTTCGATCCTCGTTTCTCGATCTCGGTGGTCGGTCTTTCGAAATCGCGTGGTGCGGATAAAACACGCGTAACTCCCTCGTTACATGTCGGATTGGGTCGATTTTTACTTCATTGGAAAGGCGAGTCAGTGCTCTTCGAAATCCTTCAGGAAGCGTCGCATTCCGAGGCCGTTTGGGCCTCCAAAAGTGGGACGAGAGTAAATGGTGCGGAATTTTCCCGACGTGCCCTGTTCCCAGAAAAACGCTCATAACTCCCTCACCGGAGGTCGGATCTGGACGATTTTTACGTCGTTGGAAAGCTTACTCGAGGAGCTTTCAAAACGGATCAGGACATTTCTGATTCCGAGGCCGTCTGGTGCCCCGAAAGGACACTGCAAGCCTTCGATCCTCGTTTCTCGATCTCGGTGGTCGGTCTTTCGAAATCGCGTGGTGCGGATAAAACGCGCGTAACTCCCTCGTTACATGTCGGATTGGGTCGATTTTTACTTCATTGGAAAGGCGAGTCAGTGCTCTTCGAAATCCTTCAGGAAGCGTCGCATTCCGAGGCCGTTTGGGCCTCCAAAAGTGGGACGAGAGTAAATGGTGCGGAATTTTCCCGACGTGCCCTGTTCCCAGAAAAACGCTCATAACTCCCTCACCGGAGGTCGGATCTGGACGATTTTTACGTCGTTGGAAAGCTTACTCGAGGAGCTTTCAAAACGGATCAGGACATTTCTGATTCCGAGGCCGTCTGGTGCCCCGAAAGGACACTGCAAGCCTTCGATCCTCGTTTCTCGATCTCGGTGGTCGGTCTTTCGAAATCGCGTGGTGCGGATAAAACGCGCGTAACTCCCTCGTTACATGTCGGATTGGGTCGATTTTTACTTCATTGGAAAGGCGAGTCAGTGCTCTTCGAAATCCTTCAGGAAGCGTCGCATTCCGAGGCCGTTTGGGCCTCCAAAAGTGGGGCAAGAGTAAATGGTGCGGAATTTTCTTGACGTGCCCTGTTCCCAGAAAAACGCTCATAACTCCCTCAACGGAGGTCGGATCTGGACGATTTTTACGTCGTTGGAAAGCTTACTCGAGGAGCTTTCAAAACGGATCAGGACATTTCTGATTCCGAGGCCGTCTGGTGCCCTGAAAGGACACCGGAAGCCTTCGATCCTCGTTTCTCGATCTCGGTGGTCGGTCTTTCGAAATCGCGTGGTGCGGATAAAACGCGCGTAACTCCCTCGTTACATGTTGGATTGGGTCGATTTTTACTTCATTGGAAAGGCGAGTCAGTGCTCTTCGAAATCCTTTAGGAAGCGTCGTATTCTTAGGCCGTTTGGGCCTCCAAAAGTGGGACGAGAGTAAATGGTGCGGAATTTTCCCGACGTGCCCTGTTCCCAGAAAAATGCTCATAAATCCCTCACCGGAGGTCGGATCTGGACGATTTTTACGTCGTTGGAAAGCTAACTCGAGGAGCTTTGAAAACGGATAAGGACATTTCTGATTCCGAGGCCGTCTGGTGCCTCGAAAGGACACTGGAAGCCATCGATCCTCGTTTCTCGATCTCGGTGGTCGGTCTTTCGAAATCACATGGTGCTGATAAAACGCTCGTAACTCCCTCGTTACATGTCGGATTGGGTCGATTTCTACTTCATTGGAAAGGCGAGTCAGTGCTCTTCGAAATCCTTCAGGAAGCGTCGCATTCCGAGGCCGTTTGGGCCTCCAAAAGTGGGACGAGAGTAAATGGTGTGGAATTTTCCCGACGTGCCCTGTTCCCAGAAAAATGCTCATAACTCCCTCACCGGAGGTCGGATCTGGACGATTTTTAAGTCGTTGGAAAGCTTACTCGAAGAGCTTTCAAATCGGATGAGGACATTTCTGATTCTGAGGCCGTCTGGTGCCCCGAAAGGACACCGGAATCCTTCGATCCTCGTTTCTCGATCTCGGTGGTCGGTCTTTCGAAATCGCGTGGTGCGGATAAAACGCGCGTAACTCCCTCGTTACATGTCGGATTGGGTCGATTTTTACTTCATTGGAAAGGCGAGTCAGTGCTCTTCGAAATCCTTCAGGAAGCGTCGCATTCCGAGGCCGTTTGGACCTCCAAAAGTGGGATTAGAGTAAATGGTGCGGAATTTTCCCGACGTGCCCTGTTCCCAGAAAAATGCTCATAACTCCCTCACCGGAGGTCGGATCTGGACGATTTTTACGTCGTTGGAAAGCTTACTCGAGGAGATTTGAAAATGGATGAGAACATTTCAGATTCTGAGGCCGTCTGGTGCCCCGAAAGGACACCGGAAGCCTTCGATCCTCGTTTCTCGATCTCGGTGGTCGGTCTTTCGAAATCGCGTGGAGCGGATAAAACGCGCGTAACTCCCTCGTTACATGTCGGATTGGGTCGATTTTTACTTCATTGGAAAGGCGAGTCAGTGCTCTTCGAAATCCTTCAGGAAGCGTCGCATTCCGAGGCCGTTTGGGCCTCCAAAAGTCGGGCGAGAGTAAATAGTGTGGAATTTTCCCGACGTGCCCTGTTCCCAGAAAAATGCTCATAACTCCCTCACTGGAGGTCGGATCTGGACAATTTTTACGTCGTTGGAAATCTTACTCGAGGAGCTTTCAAAACGGATGAGGACATTTCTGATTCTGAGGCCGTCTGGTGCCCCGAAAGGACACCGGAAGCCTTTGATCCTCGTTTCTCAATCTCGGTGGTCGGTCTTTCGAAATCGCGTGGTGCGGATAAAACGTGCGTAACTCCCTCGTTACATGTCGGATTGGGTCGATTTTTACTTCATTGGAAAGGCGAGTCAGTGCTCTTCGAAATCCTTCAGGAAGCGTCATATTCTTAGGCCGTTTGGGCCTCCAAAAGTGGGACGAGAGTAAATGGTGCGGAATTTTCCCGACGTGCCCTATTCCCAGAAAAATGCTCATAAATCCCTCACCGGAGGTCGGATCTGGACGATTTTTACGTCGTTGGAAAGCTAACTCGAGGAGCTTTCAAAACGGATAAGGACATTTCTGATTCTGAGGCTGTCTGGTGCCCCGAAAGGACACCGGAAGCCTTCGATCCTCGTTTCTCGATCTTAGTGGTCGGTCTTTCGAAATCGCGTGGTGCGGATAAAACGCGCGTAACTCCCTCGTTACATGTCGGATTGGGTCGATTTTTACTTCATTGGAAAGGCGAGTCAGTGCTCTTCGAAATCCTTCAGGAAGCGTCGCATTCCGAGGCCGTTTGGGCCTCCAAAAGTGGGGCAAGAGTAAATGGTGCGGAATTTTCTTGACGTGCCCTGTTCCCAGAAAAAACGCTCATAACTCCCTCAACGGAGGTCGGATCTGGACGATTTTTACGTCGTTGGAAAGCTTACTCGAGGAGCTTTCAAAACGGATCAGGACATTTCTGATTCCGAGGCCGTCTGGTGCCCTGAAAGGACACCGGAAGCCTTCGATCCTCGTTTCTCGATCTCGGTGGTCGGTCTTTCGAAATCGCGTGGTGCGGATAAAACGCGCGTAACTCCCTCGTTACATGTTGGATTGGGTCGATTTTTACTTCATTGGAAAGGCGAGTCAGTGCTCTTCGAAATCCTTCAGGAAGCGTCGTATTCTTAGGCCGTTTGGGCCTCCAAAAGTGGGACGAGAGTAAATGGTGTGGAATTTTCCCGACGTGCCCTGTTCCCAGAAAAATGCTCATAAATCCCTCACCGGAGGTCGGATCTGGACGATTTTTACGTCGTTGGAAAGCTAACTCGAGGAGCTTTGAAAACGGATAAGGACATTTCTGATTCTGAGGCGGTCTGGTGCCCCGAAAGGACACCGGAAGCCTTCGATCCTCGTTTCTCGATCTCGGTGGTCGGTCTTTCGAAATCGTGTGGTGTGGATAAAACGCGCGTAACTCCCTCGATACATGTCGGATTGGGTCTATTTTTACTTCATTGGAAAGGCGAGTCAGTGCTCTTCGAAATCCTTCAGGAAGTGTCGCATTCCGAGGCCGTTTGGACCTCCAAAAGTGGGATGAGAGTAAATGGTGCGGAATTTTCCCGACGTGCCCTGTTCCCAGAAAAATGCTCATAACTCCCTCACCGGAGGTCGGATCTGGACGATTTTTACGTCGTTGGAAAGCTTACTCGAGGAGATTTTAAAATGGATGAGGACATTTCAGATTCTGAGGCCGTCTGGTGCCCCGAAAGGACACCGGAAGCCTTCGATCCTCGTTTCTCGATCTTAGTGGTCGGTCTTTCGAAATCGCGTGGTGCGGATAAAACGCGCGTAACTCCCTCGTTACATGTCGGATTAGGTCGATTTTTACTTCATTGGAAAGGCGAGTCAGTGCTCTTCGAAATCCTTCAGGAAGCGTCGTATTCTTAGGCCGTTTGGGCCTCCAAAAGTGGGACGAGAGTAAATGGTGCGGAATTTTCCCGACGTGCCCTGTTCCCAGAAAAATGCTCATAAATCCCTCACCGGAGGTCGGATCTGGACGATTTTTACGTCGTTGGAAAGCTAACTCGAGGAGCTTTGAAAACGGATAAGGACATTTCTGATTCCGAGGCCGTCTGGTGCCTCGAAAGGACACTGGAAGCCATCGATCCTCGTTTCTCGATCTCGGTGGTCGGTCTTTCGAAATCACATGGTGCTGATAAAATGCTCGTAACTCCCTCGTTACATGTCGGATTGGGTCGATTTCTACTTCATTGGAAAGGCGAGTCAGTGCTCTTCGAAATCCTTCAGGAAGCGTCGCATTCCGAGGCCGTTTGGGCCTCCAAAAGTGGGACGAGAGTAAATGGTGTGGAATTTTCCCGACATGCCCTGTTCCCAGAAAAATGCTCATAACTCCCTCACCGGAGGTCGGATCTGGACGATTTTTAAGTCGTTGGAAAGCTTACTCGAGGAGCTTTCAAATCGGATGAGGACATTTCTGATTCTGAGGCCGTCTGGTGCCCCGAAAGGACACCGGAATCCTTCGATCCTCGTTTCTCGATCTCGGTGGTCGGTCTTTCGAAATCGCGTGGTGCGGATAAAATGCGCGTAACTCCCTCGTTACATGTCGGATTGGGTCGATTTTTACTTCATTGGAAAGGCGAGTCAGTGCTCTTCGAAATCCTTCAGGAAGCGTCGCATTCCGAGGCCGTTTGGACCTCCAAAAGTGGGATTAGAGTAAATGGTGCGGAATTTTCCCGACGTGCCCTGTTCCCAGAAAAATGCTCATAACTCCCTCACCGGAGGTCGGATCTGGACGATTTTTACGTCGTTGGAAAGCTTACTCGAGGAGATTTGAAAATGGATGAGAACATTTCAGATTCTGAGGCCGTCTGGTGCCCCGAAAGGACACCGGAAGCCTTCGATCCTCGTTTCTCGATCTTAGTGGTCGGTCTTTCGAAATCGCGTGGTGCGGATAAAACACGCGTAACTCCCTCGTTACATGTCGGATTGGGTCCATTTTTACTTCATTGGAAAGGCGAGTCAGTGCTCTTCGAAATCCTTCAGGAAGCGTCGCATTCTGAGGCCGTTTGGGCCTCCAAAAGTGGGGCGAGAGTAAATGGTGCGGAATTTTCCTGACGTGCCCTGTTCCTAGAAAAATGCTCATAACTCCCTCACCGGAGGTCGGATCTGGACGATTTTTACGTCGTTGGAAAGCTTACTCGAGGAGCTTTCAAAACGGATCAGGATATTTCTAATTCTGAGGCTGTCTGGTGCCCCGAAAGGACACTGGAAGCCTTCAATCCTCGTTTCTCGATCTCGGTGGTCGGTCTTTCGAAATCGCGTGGTGCGGATAAAACGCGCGTAACTCCCTCGTTACATGTCGGATTGGGTCGATTTTTACTTCATTGGAAAGTCAAGTCAGTGCTCTTCGAAATCCTTCAGGAAGCGTCGCATTCCGAGGCCGTTTGGGCCTCCAAAAGTGGGGCGAGAGTAAATGGTCTGGAATTTTCCCGACGTTCCCTGTTCCCAGAAAAACGCTCATAACTCCCTCACCGGAGGTCGGATCTGGACGATTTTTACGTCGTTGGAAAGCTTACTCGAGGAGATTTCAAAACGGATCAGGACATTTCGGATTCTGAGGCCGTCTGGTACCCCGAAAGGACACCGGAATCCTTCGATCCTCATTTCTCGATCTCAGTGGTCGGTCTTTCGAAATCGCGTGGTGCGGATAAAATGCGCGTAAATCCCTCGTTACATGTCGGATTGGGTCGATTTTTACTTCATTTGAAAGACGAGTCAGTGCTCTTCGAAATCCTTCAGGAAGCGTCGCATTCCGAGACCGTTTGGGCCTCCAAAAGTGGGGCGAGAGTAAATGGTTTGGAATTTTCTTGACGTGCCCTGTTCCCAGAAAAACGCTCATAACTCCCTCAACGGAGGTCGGATCTGGACGATTTTTACGTCGTTGGAAAGCTTACTCGAGGAGCTTTCAAAACGGATCAGGACATTTCTGATTCCGAGGCCGTCTGGTGCCCTGAAAGGACACCGGAAGCCTTCGATCCTCGTTTCTCGATCTCGGTGGTCGGTCTTTCGAAATCGCGTGGTGCGGATAAAACGCGCGTAACTCCCTCGTTACATGTCGGATTGGGTCAATTTTTACTTCATTGGAAAGGCGAGTCAGTGCTCTTCGAAATCCTTCAGGAAGCGTCGCATTCCGAGGCCGTTTGGGCCTCCAAAAGTGGGGCAAGAGTAAATGGTGCGGAATTTTCTTGACGTGCCCTGTTCCCAGAAAAACGCTCATAACTCCCTCAACGGAGGTCGGATCTGGACGATTTTTACGTCGTTGGAAAGCTTACTCGAGGAGCTTTCAAAACGGATGAGGACATTTCTGATTCCGAGGCCGTCTGGTGCCCTGAAAGGACACCGGAAGCCTTCGATCCTCGTTTCTCGATCTCGGTGGTCGGTCTTTCGAAATCGCGTGGTGCGGATAAAACGCGCGTAACTCCCTCGTTACATGTTGGATTGGGTCGATTTTTACTTCATTGGAAAGGCGAGTCAGTGCTCTTCGAAATCCTTCAGGAAGCGTCGTATTCTTAGGCCGTTTGGGCCTCCAAAAGTGGGACGAGAGTAAATGGTGTGGAATTTTCCCGACGTGCCCTGTTCCCAGAAAAATGCTCATAAATCCCTCACCGGAGGTCGGATCTGGACGATTTTTACGTCGTTGGAAAGCTAACTCGAGGAGCTTTGAAAACGGATAAGGACATTTCTGATTCTGAGGCTGTCTGGTGCCCCGAAAGGACACCGGAAGCCTTCGATCCTCGTTTCTCGATCTCGGTGGTCGGTCTTTCGAAATCGTGTGGTGTGGATAAAACGCGCGTAACTCCCTCGATACATGTCGGATTGGGTCGATTTTTACTTCATTGGAAAGGCGAGTCAGTGCTCTTCGAAATCCTTCAGGAAGCGTCGCATTCCGAGGCCGTTTGGACCTCCAAAAGTGGGATGAGAGTAAATGGTGCGGAATTTTCCCGACGTGCCCTGTTCCCAGAAAAATGCTCATAACTCCCTCACCGGAGGTCGGATCTGGACGATTTTTACGTCGTTGGAAAGCTTACTCGAGGAGATTTTAAAATGGATGAGGACATTTCAGATTCTGAGGCCGTCTGGTGCCCCGAAAGGACACCGGAAGCCTTCGATCCTCGTTTCTCGATCTTAGTGGTCGGTCTTTCGAAATCGCGTGGTGCGGATAAAACGCGCGTAACTCCCTCGTTACATGTCGGATTAGGTCGATTTTTACTTCATTGGAAAGGCGAGTCAGTGCTCTTCGAAATCCTTCAGGAAGCGTCGTATTCTTAGGCCGTTTGGGCCTCCAAAAGTGGGACGAGAGTAAATGGTGCGGAATTTTCCCGACGTGCCCTGTTCCCAGAAAAATGCTCATAAATCCCTCACCGGAGGTCGGATCTGGACGATTTTTACGTCGTTGGAAAGCTAACTCGAGGAGCTTTGAAAACGGATAAGGACATTTCTGATTCCGAGGCCGTCTGGTGCCTCGAAAGGACACTGGAAGCCATCGATCCTCGTTTCTCGATCTCGGTGGTCGGTCTTTCAAAATCACATGGTGCTGATAAAACGCTCGTAACTCCCTCGTTACATGTCGGATTGGGTCGATTTCTACTTCATTGGAAAGGCGAGTCAGTGCTCTTCGAAATCCTTCAGGAAGCGTCGCATTCCGAGGCCGTTTGGGCCTCCAAAAGTGGGACGAGAGTAAATGGTGTGGAATTTTCCCGACGTGCCCTGTTCCCAGAAAAATGCTCATAACTCCCTCACCGGAGGTCGGATCTGGACGATTTTTAAGTCGTTGGAAAGCTTACTCGAGGAGCTTTCAAATCGGATGAGGACATTTCTGATTCTGAGGCCGTCTGGTGCCCCGAAAGGACACCGGAATCCTTCGATCCTCGTTTCTCGATCTCGGTGGTCGGTCTTTCGAAATCGCGTGGTGCGGATAAAATGCGCGTAACTCCCTCGTTACATGTCGGATTGGGTCGATTTTTACTTCATTGGAAAGGCGAGTCAGTGCTCTTCGAAATCCTTCAGGAAGCGTCGCATTCCGAGGCCGTTTGGACCTCCAAAAGTGGGATTAGAGTAAATGGTGCGGAATTTTCCCGACGTGCCCTGTTCCCAGAAAAATGCTCATAACTCCCTCACCGGAGGTCGGATCTGGACGATTTTTAAGTCGTTGGAAAGCTTACTCGAGGAGCTTTCAAATCGGATGAGGGCATTTCTGATTCTGAGGCCGTCTGGTGCCCCGAAAGGACACCGGAATCCTTCGATCCTCGTTTCTCGATCTCGGTGGTCGGTCTTTCAAAATCGTGTGGTGCGGATAAAATGCGCGTAACTCCCTCGTTACATGTCGGATTGGGTCGATTTTTACTTCATTGGAAAGGCGAGTCAGTGCTCTTCGAAATCCTTCAGGAAGCGTCGCATTCCGAGGCCGTTTGGGCCTCCAAAAGTGGGACGAGATTAAATGGTGCGGAATTTTCCCGACGTGCCCTGTTCCCAGAAAAATGCTCATAACTCCCTCACCGGAGGTCGGATCTGGACGATTTTTACGTCGTTGGAAAGCTTACTCGAGGAGATTTGAAAATGGATGAGAACATTTCAGATTCTGAGGCCGTCTGGTGCCCCGAAAGGACACCGGAAGCCTTCGATCCTCGTTTCTCGATCTTAGTGGTCGGTCTTTCGAAATCGCGTGGTGCGGATAAAACACGCGTAACTCCCTCGTTACATGTCGGATTGGGTAAATTTTTACTTCATTGGAAAGGCGAGTCAGTGCTCTTCGAAATCCTTCAGGAAGCGTCGCATTCTGAGGCCGTTTGGGCCTCCAAAAGTGGGGCGAGAGTAAATGGTGCGGAATTTTCCTGACGTGCCCTGTTCCTAGAAAAATGCTCATAACTCCCTCACCGGAGGTCGGATCTGGACGATTTTTACGTCGTTGGAAAGCTTACTCGAGGAGCTTTCAAAACGGATCAGGATATTTCTAATTCTGAGGCTGTCTGGTGCCCCGAAAGGACACTGGAAGCCTTCAATCCTCGTTTCTCGATCTCGGTGGTCGGTCTTTCGAAATCGCGTGGTGCGGATAAAACGCGCGTAACTCCCTCGTTACATGTCGGATTGGGTCGATTTTTACTTCATTGGAAAGTCAAGTCAGTGCTCTTCGAAATCCTTCAGGAAGCGTCGCATTCCGAGGCCGTTTGGGCCTCCAAAAGTGGGGCGAGAGTAAATGGTCTGGAATTTTCCCGACGTTCCCTGTTCCCAGAAAAACGCTCATAACTCCCTCACCGGAGGTCGGATCTGGACGATTTTTACGTCGTTGGAAAGCTTACTCGAGGAGATTTCAAAACGGATCAGGACATTTCGGATTCTGAGGCCGTCTGGTACCCCGAAAGGACACCGGAATCCTTCGATCCTCATTTCTCGATCTCAGTGGTCGGTCTTTCGAAATCGCGTGGTGCGGATAAAATGCGCGTAAATCCCTCGTTACATGTCGGATTGGGTCGATTTTTACTTCATTTGAAAGACGAGTCAGTGCTCTTCGAAATCCTTCAGGAAGCGTCGCATTCCGAGACCGTTTGGGCCTCCAAAAGTGGGGCGAGAGTAAATGGTATGGAATTTTTCCGACGTGCCCTGTTCCCAGAAAAACGCTCATAACTCCCTCAACGGAGGTCGGATCTGGACGATTTTTACGTCGTTGGAAAGCTTACTCGAGGAGATTTCAAAACGGATCAGGACATTTCTGATTCCGAGGCCGTCTGGTGCCCTGAAAGGACACCGGAAGCCTTCGATCCTCGTTTCTCGATCTCGGTGGTCGGTCTTTCGAAATCGCGTGGTGCGGATAAAACGCGCGTAACTCCCTCGTTACATGTCGGATTAGGTCGATTTTTACTTCATTGGAAAGGCGAGTCAGTGCTCTTCGAAATCCTTCAGGAAGCGTCGTATTCTTAGCCCGTTTGGGCCTCCAAAAGTGGGGCGAGAGTAAATGGTGTGGAATTTTCCCGACGTGCCCTGTTCCCAGAAAAATGCTCATAAATCCCTCACCGGAGGTCGGATCTGGACGATTTTTACGTCGTTGGAAAGCTAACTCGAGGAGCTTTGAAAACGGATAAGGACATTTCTGATTCTGAGGCTGTCTGGTGCCCCGAAAGGACACCGGAAGCCTTCGATCCTCGTTTCTCGATCTCGGTGGTCGGTCTTTCGAAATCGCGTGGTGTGGATAAAACGCGCGTAACTCCCTTGTTACATGTCGGATTGGGTCGATTTTTACTTCATTGGAAAGGCGAGTCAGTGCTCTTCGAAATCCTTCAGGAAGCGTCGCATTCCGAGGCCGTTTGGACCTCCAAAAGTGGGATGAGAGTAAATGGTGCGGAATTTTCCCGACGTGCCCTGTTCCCAGAAAAATGCTCATAACTCCCTCACCGGAGGTCGGATCTGGACGATTTTTACGTCGTTGGAAAGCTTACTCGAGGAGATTTCAAAACGGATCAGGACATTTCGGATTCTGAGGCCGTCTGGTACCCCGAAAGGACACCGGAATCCTTCGATCCTCATTTCTCGATCTCAGTGGTCGGTCTTTCGAAATCGCGTGGTGCGGATAAAATGCGCGTAAATCCCTCGTTACATGTCGGATTGGGTCGATTTTTACTTCATTTGAAAGCCGAGTCAGTGCTCTTCGAAATCCTTCAGGAAGCGTCGCATTCCGAGGCCGTTTGGGCCTCCAAAAGTGGGGCGAGAGTAAATGGTTTGGAATTTTCTTGACGTGCCCTGTTCCCAGAAAAACGCTCATAACTCCCTCAACGGAGGTCGGATCTGGACGATTTTTACGTCGTTGGAAAGCTTACTCGAGGAGCTTTCAAAACGGATCAGGACATTTCTGATTCCGAGGCCGTCTGGTGCCCTGAAAGGACACCGGAAGCCTTCGATCCTCGTTTCTCGATCTCGGTGGTCGGTCTTTCGAAATCGCGTGGTGCGGATAAAACGCGCGTAACTCCCTCGTTACATGTCGGATTAGGTCGATTTTTACTTCATTGGAAAGGCGAGTCAGTGCTCTTCGAAATCCTTCAGGAAGCGTCGTATTCTTAGGCCGTTTGGGCCTCCAAAAGTGGGACGAGAGTAAATGGTGCGGAATTTTCTCGACGTGCCCTGTTCCCAGAAAAATGCTCATAACTCCCTCACTGGAGGTCGGATCTGGACGATTTTTACGTCGTTGGAAAGCTTACTCGAGGAGCTTTCAAAACGGATGAGGACATTTCTGATTCTGAGGCCGTCTGGTGCCCCGAAAGGACACCGGAAGCCTTTGATCCTCGTTTCTCAATCTCGGTGGTCGGTCTTTCGAAATCGCGTGGTGCGGATAAAACGTGCGTAACTCCCTCGTTACATGTCGGATTGGGTCGATTTTTACTTCATTGGAAAGGCGAGTCAGTGCTCTTCGAAATCCTTCAGGAAGCGTCATATTCTTAGGCCGTTTGGGACTCCAAAAGTGGGACGAGAGTAAATGGTGCGGAATTTTCCCGACGTGCCCTATTCCCAGAAAAATGCTCATAAATCCCTCACCGGAGGTCGGATCCGGACGATTTTTACGTCGTTGGAAAGCTAACTCGAGGAGCTTTCAAAACGGATAAGGACATTTCTGATTCTGAGGCTGTCTGGTGCCCCGAAAGGACACCGGAAGCCTTCGATCCTCGTTTCTCGATCTTAGTGGTCGGTCTTTCGAAATCGCGTGGTGCGGATAAAACGCGCGTAACTCCCTCGTTACATGTCGGATTGGGTCGATTTTTACTTCATTGGAAAGGCGAGTCAGTGCTCTTCGAAATCCTTCAGGAAGTGTCGCATTCCGAGGCCGTTTGGGCCTCCAAAAGTGGGGCGAGAGTAAATGGTTCGGAATTTTCCGGACGTGCCCTGTTCCTAGAAAAATGCTCATAACTCCCTCACCGGAGGTCGGATCTGGACGATTTTTACGTCGTTGGAAAGCTTACTCGAGGAGCTTTCAAAACGGATCAGGATATTTCTGATTCTGAGGCTGTCTGGTGCCCCGAAAGGACACCGGAAGCCTTCAATCCTCGTTTCTCGATCTCGGTGGTCGGTCTTTCGAAATCGCGTGGTGCGGATAAAACGCGCGTAACTCCCTCGTTACATGTCGGATTGGGTCGATTTTTACTTCATTGGAAAGGCGAGTCAGTGCTCTTCGAAATCCTTCAGGAAGCGTAGCATTCCGAGGCCGTTTGGGCCTCCAAAAGTGGGACGAGAGTAAATGGTGCAGAATTTTCCCGACGTGCCCGGTTCCCAGAAAAATGCTCATAACTCCCTCACCGGAGGTCGGATCTGGACGATTATTACGTCGTTGGAAAGCTTACTCGAGGAGCTTTCAAAACCGATTAGGACATTTTCTGATTCCGAGGCCGTCTGGTGCCCCGAAAGGACACCGGAAGCCTTCGATCCTCGTTTCTCGATCTCGGTGGTCGGTCTTTCGAAATCGCGTGGTGCGGATAAAACACGCGTAACTCCCTCGTTACATGTCGGATTGGGTCGATTTTTACTTCATTGGAAAGGCGAGTCAGTGCTCTTCGAAATCCTTCAGGAAGCGTCGCATTCCGAGGCCGTTTGGGCCTCCAAAAGTGGGACGAGAGTAAATGGTGCGGAATTTTCCCGACGTGCCCTGTTCCCAGAAAAACGCTCATAACTCCCTCACCGGAGGTCGGATCTGGACGATTTTTACGTCGTTGGAAAGCTTACTCGAGGAGCTTTCAAAACGGATCAGGACATTTCTGATTCCGAGGCCGTCTGGTGCCCCGAAAGGACACTGCAAGCCTTCGATCCTCGTTTCTCGATCTCGGTGGTCGGTCTTTCGAAATCGCGTGGTGCGGATAAAACGCGCGTAACTCCCTCGTTACATGTCGGATTGGGTCGATTTTTACTTCATTGGAAAGGCGAGTCAGTGCTCTTCGAAATCCTTCAGGAAGCGTCGCATTCCGAGGCCGTTTGGGCCTCCAAAAGTGGGGCAAGAGTAAATGGTGCGGAATTTTCTTGACGTGCCCTGTTCCCAGAAAAACGCTCATAACTCCCTCAACGGAGGTCGGATCTGGACGATTTTTACGTCGTTGGAAAGCTTACTCGAGGAGCTTTCAAAACGGATGAGGACATTTCTGATTCCGAGGCCGTCTGGTGCCCTGAAAGGACACCGGAAGCCTTCGATCCTCGTTTCTCGATCTCGGTGGTCGGTCTTTCGAAATCGCGTGGTGCGGATAAAACGCGCGTAACTCCCTCGTTACATGTTGGATTGGGTCGATTTTTACTTCATTGGAAAGGCGAGTCAGTGCTCTTCGAAATCCTTCAGGAAGCGTCGTATTCTTAGGCCGTTTGGGCCTCCAAAAGTGGGACGAGAGTAAATGGTGTGGAATTTTCCCGACGTGCCCTGTTCCCAGAAAAATGCTCATAAATCCCTCACCGGAGGTCGGATCTGGACGATTTTTACGTCGTTGGAAAGCTAACTCGAGGAGCTTTAAAAACGGATAAGGACATTTCTGATTCTGAGGCTGTCTGGTGCCCCGAAAGGACACCGGAAGCCTTCGATCCTCGTTTCTCGATCTCGGTGGTCGGTCTTTCGAAATCGTGTGGTGTGGATAAAACGCGCGTAACTCCCTCGATACATGTCGGATTGGGTCGATTTTTACTTCATTGGAAAGGCGAGTCAGTGCTCTTCGAAATCCTTCAGGAAGCGTCGCATTCCGAGGCCGTTTGGACCTCCAAAAGTGGGATGAGAGTAAATGGTGCGGAATTTTCCCGACGTGCCCTGTTCCCAGAAAAATGCTCATAACTCCCTCACCGGAGGTCGGATCTGGACGATTTTTACGTCGTTGGAAAGCTTACTCGAGGAGATTTTAAAATGGATGAGGACATTTCAGATTCTGAGGCCGTCTGGTGCCCCGAAAGGACACCGGAAGCCTTCGATCCTCGTTTCTCGATCTTAGTGGTCGGTCTTTCGAAATCGCGTGGTGCGGATAAAACGCGCGTAACTCCCTCGTTACATGTCGGATTAGGTCGATTTTTACTTCATTGGAAAGGCGAGTCAGTGCTCTTCGAAATCCTTCAGGAAGCGTCGTATTCTTAGGCCGTTTGGGCCTCCAAAAGTGGGACGAGAGTAAATGGTGCGGAATTTTCCCGACGTGCCCTGTTCCCAGAAAAATGCTCATAAATCCCTCACCGGAGGTCGGATCTGGACGATTTTTACGTCGTTGGAAAGCTAACTCGAGGAGCTTTGAAAACGGATAAGGACATTTCTGATTCCGAGGCCGTCTGGTGCCTCGAAAGGACACTGGAAGCCATCGATCCTCGTTTCTCGATCTCGGTGGTCGGTCTTTCGAAATCACATGGTGCTGATAAAACGCTCGTAACTCCCTCGTTACATGTCGGATTGGGTCGATTTCTACTTCATTGGAAAGGCGAGTCAGTGCTCTTCGAAATCCTTCAGGAAGCGTCGCATTCCGAGGCCGTTTGGGCCTCCAAAAGTGGGACGAGAGTAAATAGTGTGGAATTTTCCCGACGTGCCCTGTTCCCAGAAAAATGCTCATAACTCCCTCACCGGAGGTCGGATCTGGACGATTTTTAAGTCGTTGGAAAGCTTACTCGAGGAGCTTTCAAATCGGATGAGGACATTTCTGATTCTGAGGCCGTCTGGTGCCCCGAAAGGACAACGGAATCCTTCGATCCTCGTTTCTCGATCTCGGTGGTCGGTCTTTCGAAATCGCGTGGTGCGGATAAAATGCGCGTAACTCCCTCGTTACATGTCGGATTGGGTCGATTTTTACTTCATTGGAAAGGCGAGTCAGTGCTCTTCGAAATCCTTCAGGAAGCGTCGCATTCCGAGGCCGTTTGGACCTCCAAAAGTGGGATTAGAGTAAATGGTGCGGAATTTTCCCGACGTGCCCTGTTCCCAGAAAAATGCTCATAACTCCCTCACCGGAGGTCGGATCTGGACGATTTTTAAGTCGTTGGAAAGCTTACTCGAGGAGCTTTCAAATCGGATGAGGACATTTCTGATTCTGAGGCCGTCTGGTGCCCCGAAAGGACACCGGAATCCTTCGATCCTCGTTTCTCGATCTCGGTGGTCGGTCTTTCAAAATCGTGTGGTGCGGATAAAATGCGCGTAACTCCCTCGTTACATGTCGGATTGGGTCGATTTTTACTTCATTGGAAAGGCGAGTCAGTGCTCTTCGAAATCCTTCAGGAAGCGTCGCATTCCGAGGCCGTTTGGACCTCCAAAAGTGGGATTAGAGTAAATGGTGCGGAATTTTCCCGACGTGCCCTGTTCCCAGAAAAATGCTCATAACTCCCTCACCGGAGGTCGGATCTGGACGATTTTTAAGTCGTTGGAAAGCTTACTCGAGGAGCTTTCAAATCGGATGAGGACATTTCTGATTCTGAGGCCGTCTGGTGCCCCGAAAGGACACCGGAATCCTTCGATCCTCGTTTCTCGATCTCGGTGGTCGGTCTTTCAAAATCGTGTGGTGCGGATAAAATGCGCGTAACTCCCTCGTTACATGTCGGATTGGGTCGATTTTTACTTCATTGGAAAGGCGAGTCAGTGCTCTTCGAAATCCTTCAGGAAGCGTCGCATTCCGAGGCCGTTTGGACCTCCAAAAGTGGGATTAGAGTAAATGGTGCGGAATTTTCCCGACGTGCCCTGTTCCCAGAAAAATGCTCATAACTCCCTCACCGGAGGTCGGATCTGGACGATTTTTACGTCGTTGGAAAGCTTACTCGAGGAGATTTGAAAATGGATGAGAACATTTCAGATTCTGAGGCCGTCTGGTGCCCCGAAAGGACACCGGAAGCCTTCGATCCTCGTTTCTCGATCTTAGTGGTCGGTCTTTCGAAATCGCGTGGTGCGGATAAAACACGCGTAACTCCCTCGTTACATGTCGGATTGGGTCAATTTTTACTTCATTGGAAAGGCGAGTCAGTGCTCTTCGAAATCCTTCAGGAAGCGTCGCATTCTGAGGCCGTTTGGGCCTCCAAAAGTGGGGCGAGAGTAAATGGTGCGGAATTTTCCTGACGTGCCCTGTTCCTAGGAAAATGCTCATAACTCCCTCACCGGAGGTCGGATCTGGACGATTTTTACGTCGTTGGAAAGCTTACTCGAGGAGCTTTCAAAACGGATCAGGATATTTCTGATTCTGAGGCTGTCTGGTGCCCCGAAAGGACACTGGAAGCCTTCAATCCTCGTTTCTCGATCTCGGTGGTCGGTCTTTCGAAATCGCGTGGTGCGGATAAAACGCGCGTAACTCCCTCGTTACATGTCGGATTGGGTCGATTTTTACTTCATTGGAAAGGCAAGTCAGTGCTCTTCGAAATCCTTCAGGAAGCGTCGCATTCCGAGGCCGTTTGGGCCTCCAAAAGTGGGGCGAGAGTAAATGGTCTGGAATTTTCCCGACGTTCCCTGTTCCCAGAAAAATGCTCATAACTCCCTCACCGGAGGTCGGATCTGGACGATTTTTACGTCGTTGGAAAGCTTACTCGAGGAGATTTCAAAACGGATCAGGACATTTCGGATTCTGAGGCCGTCTGGTACCCCGAAAGGACACCGGAATCCTTCGATCCTCATTTCTCGATCTCAGTGGTCGGTCTTTCGAAATCGCGTGGTGCGGATAAAATGTGCGTAAATCCCTCGTTACATGTCGGATTGGGTCGATTTTTACTTCATTTGAAAGACGAGTCAGTGCTCTTCGAAATCCTTCAGGAAGCGTCGCATTCCGAGACCGTTTGGGCCTCCAAAAGTGGGGCGAGAGTAAATGGTTTGGAATTTTCTTGACGTGCCCTGTTCCCAGAAAAACGCTCATAACTCCCTCAACGGAGGTCGGATCTGGACGATTTTTACGTCGTTGGAAAGCTTACTCGAGGAGATTTCAAAACGGATCAGGACATTTCTGATTCCGAGGCCGTCTGGTGCCCTGAAAGGACACCGGAAGCCTTCGATCCTCGTTTCTCGATCTCGGTGGTCGGTCTTTCGAAATCGCGTGGTGCGGATAAAACGCGCGTAACTCCCTCGTTACATGTCGGATTAGGTCGATTTTTACTTCATTGGAAAGGCGAGTCAGTGCTCTTCGAAATCCTTCAGGAAGCGTCGTATTCTTAGCCCGTTTGGGCCTCCAAAAGTGGGACGAGAGTAAATGGTGTGGAATTTTCCCGACGTGCCCTGTTCCCAGAAAAATGCTCATAAATCCCTCACCGGAGGTCGGATCTGGACGATTTTTACGTCGTTGGAAAGCTAACTCGAGGAGCTTTGAAAACGGATAAGGACATTTCTGATTCTGAGGCTGTCTGGTGCCCCGAAAGGACACCGGAAGCCTTCGATCCTCGTTTCTCGATCTCGGTGGTCGGTCTTTCGAAATCGCGTGGTGTGGATAAAACGCGCGTAACTCCCTCGTTACATGTCGGATTGGGTCGATTTTTACTTCATTGGAAAGGCGAGTCAGTGCTCTTCGAAATCCTTCAGGAAGCGTCGCATTCCGAGGCCGTTTGGACCTCCAAAAGTGGGATGAGAGTAAATGGTGCGGAATTTTCCCGACGTGCCCTGTTCCCAGAAAAATGCTCATAACTCCCTCACCGGAGGTCGGATCTGGACGATTTTTACGTCGTTGGAAAGCTTACTCGAGGAGATTTTAAAGTGGATGAGGACATTTCAGATTCTGAGGCCGTCTGGTGCCCCGAAAGGACACCGGAAGCCTTCGATCCTCGTTTCTCGATCTTAGTGGTCGGTCTTTCGAAATCGCGTGGTGCGGATAAAACGCGCGTAACTCCCTCGTTACATGTCGGATTGGGTCGATTTTTACTTCATTGGAAAGGCGAGTCAGTGCTCTTCGAAATCCTTCAGGAAGCGTCGCATTCCGAGGCCGTTTGGGCCTCCAAAAGTGGGGCGAGAGTAAATGGTTCAGAATTTTCCGGACGTGCCCTGTTCCTAGAAAAATGCTCATAACTCCCTCACCGGAGGTCGGATCTGGACGATTTTTACGTCGTTGGAAAGCTTACTCGAGGAGCTTTCAAAACGGATCAGGATATTTCTGATTCTGAGGCTGTCTGGTGCCCCGAAAGGACACTGGAAGCCTTCAATCCTCGTTTCTCGATCTCGGTGGTCGGTCTTTCGAAATCGCGTGGTACGGATAAAACGCGCGTAACTCCCTCGTTACATGTCGGATTGGGTCGATTTTTACTTCATTGGAAAGGCGAGTCAGTGCTCTTCGAAATCCTTTAGGAAGCGTCCCATTCCGAGGCCGTTTGGGCCTCCAAAAGTCGGGCGAGAGTAAATAGTGTGGAATTTTCCCGACGTGCCCTGTTCCCAGAAAAATGCTCATAACTCCCTCACTGGAGGTCGGATCTGGACGATTTTTACGTCGTTGGAAAGCTTACTCGAGGAGCTTTCAAAACGGATCAGGATATTTCTGATTCTGAGGCTGTCTGGTGCCCCGAAAGGACACCGGAAGCCTTCAATCCTCGTTTCTCGATCTCGGTGGTCGGTCTTTCGAAATCGCGTGGTGCGGATAAAACGCGCGTAACTCCCTCGTTACATGTCGGATTGGGTCGATTTTTACTTCATTGGAAAGGCGAGTCAGTGCTCTTCGAAATCCTTCAGGAAGCGTCGCATTCCGAGGCCGTTTGGGCCTCCAAAAGTGGGGCAAGAGTAAATGGTGCGGAATTTTCTTGACGTGCCCTGTTCCCAGAAAAATGCTCATAACTCCCTCAACGGAGGTCGGATCTGGACGATTTTTACGTCGTTGGAAAGCTTACTCGAGGAGCTTTCAAAACGGATCAGGACATTTCTGATTCCGAGGCCTTCTGGTGCCCTGAAAGGACACCGGAAGCCTTCGATCCTCGTTTCTCGATCTCGGTGGTCGGTCTTTCGAAATCGCGTGGTGCGGATAAAACGCGCGTAACTCCCTCGTTACATGTTGGATTGGGTCGATTTTTACTTCATTGGAAAGGCGAGTCAGTGCTCTTCGAAATCCTTCAGGAAGCGTCGTATTCTTAGGCCGTTTGGGCCTCCAAAAGTGGGACGAGAGTAAATGGTGTGGAATTTTCCCGACGTGCCCTGTTCCCAGAAAAATGCTCATAAATCCCTCACCGGAGGTCGGATCTGGACGATTTTTACGTCGTTGGAAAGCTAACTCGAGGAGCTTTGAAAACGGATAAGGACATTTCTGATTCTGAGGCTGTCTGGTGCCCCGAAAGGACACCGGAAGCCTTCGATCCTCGTTTCTCGATCTCGGTGGTCGGTCTTTCGAAATCGTGTGGTGTGGATAAAACGCGCGTAACTCCCTCGATACGTGTCGGATTGGGTCGATTTTTACTTCATTGGAAAGGCGAGTCAGTGCTCTTCGAAATCCTTCAGGAAGCGTCGCATTCCGAGGCCGTTTGGACCTCCAAAAGTGGGATGAGAGTAAATGGTGCGGAATTTTCCCGACGTGCCCTGTTCCCAGAAAAATGCTCATAACTCCCTCACCGGAGGTCGGATCTGGACGATTTTTACGTCGTTGGAAAGCTTACTCGAGGAGATTTTAAAATGGATGAGGACATTTCAGATTCTGAGGCCGTCTGGTGCCCCGAAAGGACACCGGAAGCCTTCGATCCTCGTTTCTCGATCTTAGTGGTCGGTCTTTCGAAATCGCGTGGTGCGGATAAAACGCGCGTAACTCCCTCGTTACATGTCGGATTAGGTCGATTTTTACTTCATTGGAAAGGCGAGTCAGTGCTCTTCGAAATCCTTCAGGAAGCGTCGTATTCTTAGGCCGTTTGGGCCTCCAAAAGTGGGACGAGAGTAAATGGTGCGGAATTTTCCCGACGTGCCCTGTTCCCAGAAAAATGCTCATAAATCCCTCACCGGAGGTCGGATCTGGACGATTTTTACGTCGTTGGAAAGCTAACTCGAGGAGCTTTGAAAACGGATAAGGACATTTCTGATTCCGAGGCCGTCTGGTGCCTCGAAAGGACACTGGAAGCCATCGATCCTCGTTTCTCGATCTCGGTGGTCGGTCTTTCGAAATCACATGGTGCTGATAAAACGCTCGTAACTCCCTCGTTACATGTCGGATTGGGTCGATTTCTACTTCATTGGAAAGGCGAGTCAGTGCTCTTCGAAATCCTTCAGGAAGCGTCGCATTCCGAGGCCGTTTGGGCCTCCAAAAGTGGGACGAGAGTAAATGGTGTGGAATTTTCCCGACGTGCCCTGTTCCCAGAAAAATGCTCATAACTCCCTCACCGGAGGTCGGATCTGGACGATTTTTAAGTCGTTGGAAAGCTTACTCGAGGAGCTTTCAAATCGGATGAGGACATTTCTGATTCTGAGGCCGTCTGGTGCCCCGAAAGGACACCGGAATCCTTCGATCCTCGTTTCTCGATCTCGGTGGTCGGTCTTTCGAAATCGCGTGGTGCGGATAAAATGCGCGTAACTCCCTCGTTACATGTCGGATTGGGTCGATTTTTACTTCATTGGAAAGGCGAGTCAGTGCTCTTCGAAATCCTTCAGGAAGCGTCGCATTCCGAGGCCGTTTGGACCTCCAAAAGTGGGATTAGAGTAAATGGTGCGGAATTTTCCCGACGTGCCCTGTTCCCAGAAAAATGCTCATAACTCCCTCACCGGAGGTCGGATCTGGACGATTTTTACGTCGTTGGAAAGCTTACTCGAGGAGATTTGAAAATGGATGAGAACATTTCAGATTCTGAGGCCGTCTGGTGCCCCGAAAGGACACCGGAAGCCTTCGATCCTCGTTTCTCGATCTTAGTGGTCGGTCTTTCGAAATCGCGTGGTGCGGATAAAACACGCGTAACTCCCTCGTTACATGTCGGATTGGGTCAATTTTTACTTCATTGGAAAGGCGAGTCAGTGCTCTTCGAAATCCTTCAGGAAGCGTCGCATTCTGAGGCCGTTTGGGCCTCCAAAAGTGGGGCGAGAGTAAATGGTGCGGAATTTTCCTGACGTGCCCTGTTCCTAGAAAAACGCTCATAACTCCCTCACCGGAGGTCGGATCTGGACGATTTTTACGTCGTTGGAAAGCTTACTCGAGGAGCTTTCAAAACGGATCAGGATATTTCTGATTCTGAGGCTGTCTGGTGCCCCGAAAGGACACCGGAAGCCTTCAATCCTCGTTTCTCGATCTCGGTGGTCGGTCTTTCGAAATCGCGTGGTGCGGATAAAACGCGCGTAACTCCCTCGTTACATGTCGGATTGGGTCGATTTTTACTTCATTGGAAAGGCAAGTCAGTGCTCTTCGAAATCCTTCAGGAAGCGTCGCATTCCGAGGCCGTTTGGGCCTCCAAAAGTGGGGCGAGAGTAAATGGTCTGGAATTTTCCCGACGTTCCCTGTTCCCAGAAAAACGCTCATAACTCCCTCACCGGAGGTCGGATCTGGACGATTTTTACGTCGTTGGAAAGCTTACTCGAGGAGATTTCAAAACGGATCAGGACAATTCGGATTCTGAGGCCGTCTGGTACCCCGAAAGGACACCGGAATCCTTCGATCCTCATTTCTCGATCTCAGTGGTCGGTCTTTCGAAATCGCGTGGTGCGGATAAAATGCGCGTAAATCCCTCGTTACATGTCGGATTGGGTCGATTTTTACTTCATTGGAAAGGCAAGTCAGTGCTCTTCGAAATCCTTCAGGAAGCGTCGCATTCCGAGGCCGTTTGGGCCTCCAAAAGTGGGGCGAGAGTAAATGGTCTGGAATTTTCCCGACGTTCCCTGTTCCCAGAAAAACGCTCATAACTCCCTCAACGGAGGTCGGATCTGGACGATTTTTACGTCGTTGGAAAGCTTACTCGAGGAGCTTTCAAAACGGATCAGGACATTTCAGATTCTGAGGCCGTCTGGTGCCCCAAAAGGACACCGGAATCCTTCGATCCTCGTTTCTCGATCTCGGTGGTCGGTCTTTCGAAATCGCGTGGTGCGGATAAAACGCGCGTAACTCCCTCGTTACATGTCGGATTGGGTCGATTTTTACTTCATTGGAAAGGCCAGTCAGTGCTCTTCGAAATCCTTCAGGAAGCCTCGCATTCCGAGGCCGTTTGGGCCTCCAAAAGTGGGGCGAGAGTAAATGGTGCGGAATTTTCCCGACGTGCCCGGTTCCCAGAAAAATGCTCATAACTCCCTCACTGGAGGTCGGATCTGGACGATTTTTACGTTGTTGGAAAGCTTACTCGAGGAGCTTTCAAAACGGATGAGGACATTTCTGATTCTGAGGCCGTCTGGTGCCCCGAAAGGACACCGGAAGCCTTTGATCCTCGTTTCTCAATCTCGGTGGTCGGTCTTTCGAAATCGCGTGGTGCGGATAAAACGTGCGTAACTCCCTCGTTACATGTCGGATTGGGTCGATTTTTACTTCATTGGAAAGGCGAGTCAGTGCTCTTCGAAATCCTTCAGGAAGCGTCATATTCTTAGGCCGTTTGGGCCTCCAAAAGTGGGACGAGAGTAAATGGTGCGGAATTTTCCCGACGTGCCCTATTCCCAGAAAAATGCTCATAAATCCCTCACCGGAGGTCGGATCTGGACGATTTTTACGTCGTTGGAAAGCTAACTCGAGGAGCTTTCAAAACGGATAAGGACATTTCTGATTCTGAGGCTGTCTGGTGCCCCGAAAGGACACCGGAAGCCTTCGATCCTCGTTTCTCGATCTCGATGGTCGGTCTTTCGAAATCGCGTGGTGTGGATAAAACGCACGTAACTCCCTCGTTACATGTCGGATTGGGTCGATTTTTACTTCATTGGAAAGGCGAGTCAGTGCTCTTCGAAATCCTTCAGGAAGCGTCGCATTCTTAGGCCGTTTGGGCCTCCAAAAGTGGGACGAGAGTAAATGGTGCGGAATTTTCCCGATGTGCCCTGTTCCCAGAAAAATGCTCATAAATCCCTCACCGGAGGTCGGATCTGGACGATTTTTACGTCGTTGGAAAGCTTACTCGAGGAGCTTTCAAAACGGATAAGGACATTTCTGATTCCGAGGCCGTCTGGTGCCCCGAAAGGACACCGGAAGCCTTCGATCCTCGTTTCTCGATCTCGGTGGTCGGTCTTTCGAAATCGCGTGGTGGGGATAAAACGCGCGTAACTCCCTCGTTACACGTCGGATTGGGTCGATTTTTACTTCATTGGAAAGGCGAGTCAGTTCTCTTCGAAATCCTTTAGGAAGCGTCGCATTCCGAGGCCGTTTGGACCTCCTAAAGTGGGATGAGAGTAAATGGTGCGGAATTTTCCCGACGTGCCCTATTCCCAGAAAAACGCTCATAACTCCCTCACCGGAGGTCGGATCTGGACGATTTTTACGTCGTTGGAAAGCTCACTCGATGAGCTTTCAAAATGGATGAGGACATTTCTGATTCTGAGGCCGTCTGGTGCCCCGAAAGGACAGCGGAAGCCTTCGATCCTCGTTTCTCGATCTCGGTGGTCGGTCTTTCGAAATCGCGGGGTGCGGATAAAACGCGCGTAACTCCCTCGTTACATGTCGGATTGGGTCGATTTCTACTTCATTGGAAAGGCGAGTCAGTGCTCTTCAAAATCCTTCAGGAAGCGTCGCATTCCGAGGCCGTTTGGGCCTCCAAAAGTGGGACGAGAGTAAATGGTGTAGAATTTTCCCGACGTGCCCTGTTCCCAGAAAAACGCTCATAACTCCCTCACCGGAGGTCGGATCTGGACGATTTTTACGTCGTTGGAAAGCTAACTCGAGGAGCTTTCAAAACGGATAAGGACATTTCTGATTCTGAGGCTGTCTGGTGCCCCGAAAGGACACCGGAAGCCTTCAATCCTCGTTTCTCGATCTCGGTGGTCGGTCTTTCGAAATCACGTGGTGCGGATAAAACGCGCGTAACTCCCTCGTTACATGTCGGATTGGGTCGATTTTTACTTCATTGGAAAGGCGAGTCAGTGCTCTTCGAAATCCTTCAGGAAGCGTCGCATTCCGAGGCCGTTTGGGCCTCCAAAAGTGGGGCGAGAGTAAATGGTGCAGAATTTTTCTGACGTGCCCTGTTCCCAGAAAAATTCTCATAACTCCCTCACCGGAGGTCAGATCTGGACGATTATTACGTCGTTGGAAAGCTTACTCGAGGAGCTTTCAAAACGGTTTAGGACATTTCTGATTCCGAGGCCGTCTGGTGCCCCGAAAGGACACCGGAAGCCTTCGATCCTCGTTTCTCGATCTCGGTGGTCGGTCTTTCGAAATCGCGTGGTGCGGATAAAACGCGCGTAACTCCCTCGTTACATGTCGGATTGGGTCGATTTTTACTTCATTGGAAAGGCGAGTCAGTGCTCTTCGAAATCCTTTAGGAAGCGTCGCATTCCGAGGCCGTTTGGGCCTCCAAAAGTGGGGCGAGAGTAAATGGTACAGAATTTTTCCGACGTGCCCTGTTCCCAGAAAAATTCTCATAACTCCCTCACCGGAGGTCAGATCTGGACGATTATTACGTCGTTGGAAAGGTTACTCGAGGAGCTTTCAAAACAGATCAGGACATTTCTGATTCCGAGGCCGTCTGGTGCCCCGAAAGGACACTGAAAGCCTTCGATCCTCGTTTCTCGATCTCGGTGGTCGGTCTTTCGAAATCGCGTGGTGCGGATAAAACGTGCGTAACTCCCTCGTTACATGTCGGATTGGGTCGATTTTTGCTTCATTGGAAAGGCGAGTCAGTGCTCTTCGAAATCCTTCAGGAAGCGTCACATTCCGAGGCCGTTTGGGCCTCCAAAAGTGGGGCGACAGTAAATGGTGCGTAATTTTCTTGACGTGCCCTGTTCCCAGAAAAACGCTCATAACTCCCTCAATGGAGGTCGGATCTGGACGATTTTTACGTCGTTGGAAAGCTTACTCGAGGAGCTTTCAAAACGGATCAGGACATTTCTGATTCCGAGGCCGTTTGGTGCCCCGAAAGGACACCGGAAGCCTTCGATCCTCATTTCTCGATCTCGGTGGTCGGTCTTTCGAAATCGCGTGGTGCGGATAAAACGCGGGTAACTCCCTCGTTACATGTCGGCTTGGGTCGATTTTACTTCATTGGAAAGGTGAGTCAGTGCTTTTCGAAATCCTTCAGGAAGCGTCGCATTCCGAGGCCGTTTGGGCCTCCAAAAGTGGGGCGAGAGTAAATGGTGCGGAATTTTCCCGACGTGCCCTGTTCCTAGAAAAACGCTCATAACTCCCTCACCGGAGGTCGGATCTGGACGGTTTTTACGTCGTTGGAAATCTTACTCGAGGAGCTTTCAAAACGGATCAGGACATTTCTGATTCTGAGGCCGTCTGGTGCCCCGAAAGGACACCAGAAGCCTTCGATCCTCGTTTCTCGATCTCGGTGGTCGGTCTTTCGAAATCGCGTGGTGCGGATAAAACGCGCGTAACTCCCTCGTTACATGTCGGATTGGGTCGATTTTTACTTCATTGGAAAGGCGAGTCAGTGCTCTTCGAAATCCTTCCGGAAGCGTCGTATTCCGAGGCCGTTTGGGCCTCCAAAAGTGGGACGAGAGTAAATGGTGCGGAATTTTCCTGACGTGCCCTGTTCCCAGAAAAACGCTCATAACTCCCTCACCGGAGGTCGGATCTGGATGATTTTTACGTCTTGGAAAGCTTACTCGAGGAGCTTTCAAAACGGATTAGGACATTTCTGATTCCGAGGCCTTCTGGTGCCCCGAAAGGACACCGGAAGCCTTCGATCCTCGTTTCTCGATCTCGGTGGTCGGTCTTTCGAAATCGCGTGGTGCGGATAAAACGCGCGTAACTCCCTCGTTACATGTCGGATTGGGTCGATTTTTACTTCATTGGAAAGGCGAGTCAGTGCTCTTCAAAATCCTTCAGGAAGCGTCGCATTCCGAGGCCGTTTGGCCTCCAAAAGTGGGGGAAGAGTAAATGGTGTGGAATTTTCCCGACGTGCCCTGTTCCCAGAAAAATTCTCATAACTCCCTCACCGGAGGTCAGATCTGGACGATTATTACGTCGTTGGAAAGCTTACTCGAGGAGCTTTCAAAACGGTTTAGGACATTTCTGATTCCGAGGCCGTCTGGTGCCCCGAAAGGACACCGGAAGCCTTCGATCCTCGTTTCTCGATCTCGGTGGTCGGTCTTTCGAAATCGCGTGGTGCGGATAAAACGCGCGTAACTCCCTCGTTACATGTCGGATTGGGTCGATTTTTACTTCATTGGAAAGGCCAGTCAGTGCTCTTCGAAATCCTTCAGGAAGCCTCGCATTCCGAGGCCGTTTGGGCCTCCAAAAGTGGGGCGAGAGTAAATGGTGCGGAATTTTCCCGACGTGCCCGGTTCCCAGAAAAATGCTCATAACTCCCTCACTGGAGGTCGGATCTGGACGATTTTTACGTTGTTGGAAAGCTTACTCGAGGAGCTTTCAAAACGGATGAGGACATTTCTGATTCTGAGGCCGTCTGGTGCCCCGAAAGGACACCGGAAGCCTTTGATCCTCGTTTCTCAATCTCGGTGGTCGGTCTTTCGAAATCGCGTGGTGCGGATAAAACGTGCGTAACTCCCTCGTTACATGTCGGATTGGGTCGATTTTTACTTCATTGGAAAGGCGAGTCAGTGCTCTTCGAAATCCTTCAGGAAGCGTCATATTCTTAGGCCGTTTGGGCCTCCAAAAGTGGGACGAGAGTAAATGGTGCGGAATTTTCCCGACGTGCCCTATTCCCAGAAAAATGCTCATAAATCCCTCACCGGAGGTCGGATCTGGACGATTTTTACGTCGTTGGAAAGCTAACTCGAGGAGCTTTCAAAACGGATAAGGACATTTCTGATTCTGAGGCTGTCTGGTGCCCCGAAAGGACACCGGAAGCCTTCGATCCTCGTTTCTCGATCTCGATGGTCGGTCTTTCGAAATCGCGTGGTGTGGATAAAACGCACGTAACTCCCTCGTTACATGTCGGATTGGGTCGATTTTTACTTCATTGGAAAGGCGAGTCAGTGCTCTTCGAAATCCTTCAGGAAGCGTCGCATTCTTAGGCCGTTTGGGCCTCCAAAAGTGGGACGAGAGTAAATGGTGCGGAATTTTCCCGATGTGCCCTGTTCCCAGAAAAATGCTCATAAATCCCTCACCGGAGGTCGGATCTGGACGATTTTTACGTCGTTGGAAAGCTTACTCGAGGAGCTTTCAAAACGGATAAGGACATTTCTGATTCCGAGGCCGTCTGGTGCCCCGAAAGGACACCGGAAGCCTTCGATCCTCGTTTCTCGATCTCGGTGGTCGGTCTTTCGAAATCGCGTGGTGGGGATAAAACGCGCGTAACTCCCTCGTTACACGTCGGATTGGGTCGATTTTTACTTCATTGGAAAGGCGAGTCAGTTCTCTTCGAAATCCTTTAGGAAGCGTCGCATTCCGAGGCCGTTTGGACCTCCTAAAGTGGGATGAGAGTAAATGGTGCGGAATTTTCCCGACGTGCCCTATTCCCAGAAAAACGCTCATAACTCCCTCACCGGAGGTCGGATCTGGACGATTTTTACGTCGTTGGAAAGCTCACTCGATGAGCTTTCAAAATGGATGAGGACATTTCTGATTCTGAGGCCGTCTGGTGCCCCGAAAGGACAGCGGAAGCCTTCGATCCTCGTTTCTCGATCTCGGTGGTCGGTCTTTCGAAATCGCGGGGTGCGGATAAAACGCGCGTAACTCCCTCGTTACATGTCGGATTGGGTCGATTTCTACTTCATTGGAAAGGCGAGTCAGTGCTCTTCAAAATCCTTCAGGAAGCGTCGCATTCCGAGGCCGTTTGGGCCTCCAAAAGTGGGACGAGAGTAAATGGTGTAGAATTTTCCCGACGTGCCCTGTTCCCAGAAAAACGCTCATAACTCCCTCACCGGAGGTCGGATCTGGACGATTTTTACGTCGTTGGAAAGCTAACTCGAGGAGCTTTCAAAACGGATAAGGACATTTCTGATTCTGAGGCTGTCTGGTGCCCCGAAAGGACACCGGAAGCCTTCAATCCTCGTTTCTCGATCTCGGTGGTCGGTCTTTCGAAATCACGTGGTGCGGATAAAACGCGCGTAACTCCCTCGTTACATGTCGGATTGGGTCGATTTTTACTTCATTGGAAAGGCGAGTCAGTGCTCTTCGAAATCCTTCAGGAAGCGTCGCATTCCGAGGCCGTTTGGGCCTCCAAAAGTGGGGCGAGAGTAAATGGTGCAGAATTTTTCTGACGTGCCCTGTTCCCAGAAAAATTCTCATAACTCCCTCACCGGAGGTCAGATCTGGACGATTATTACGTCGTTGGAAAGCTTACTCGAGGAGCTTTCAAAACGGTTTAGGACATTTCTGATTCCGAGGCCGTCTGGTGCCCCGAAAGGACACCGGAAGCCTTCGATCCTCGTTTCTCGATCTCGGTGGTCGGTCTTTCGAAATCGCGTGGTGCGGATAAAACGCGCGTAACTCCCTCGTTACATGTCGGATTGGGTCGATTTTTACTTCATTGGAAAGGCGAGTCAGTGCTCTTCGAAATCCTTCAGGAAGCGTCGCATTCCGAGGCCGTTTGGGCCTCCAAAAGTGGGGCGAGAGTAAATGGTGCAGAATTTTTCCGACGTGCCCTGTTCCCAGAAAAATTCTCATAACTCCCTCACCGGAGGTCAGATCTGGACGATTATTACGTCGTTGGAAAGGTTACTCGAGGAGCTTTCAAAACAGATCAGGACATTTCTGATTCCGAGGCCGTCTGGTGCCCCGAAAGGACACTGAAAGCCTTCGATCCTCGTTTCTCGATCTCGGTGGTCGGTCTTTCGAAATCGCGTGGTGCGGATAAAACGTGCGTAACTCCCTCGTTACATGTCGGATTGGGTCGATTTTTGCTTCATTGGAAAGGCGAGTCAGTGCTCTTCGAAATCCTTCAGGAAGCGTCACATTCCGAGGCCGTTTGGGCCTCCAAAAGTGGGGCGACAGTAAATGGTGCGTAATTTTCTTGACGTGCCCTGTTCCCAGAAAAACGCTCATAACTCCCTCAATGGAGGTCGGATCTGGACGATTTTTACGTCGTTGGAAAGCTTACTCGAGGAGCTTTCAAAACGGATCAGGACATTTCTGATTCCGAGGCCGTTTGGTGCCCCGAAAGGACACCGGAAGCCTTCGATCCTCATTTCTCGATCTCGGTGGTCGGTCTTTCGAAATCGCGTGGTGCGGATAAAACGCGGGTAACTCCCTCGTTACATGTCGGCTTGGGTCGATTTTACTTCATTGGAAAGGTGAGTCAGTGCTTTTCGAAATCCTTCAGGAAGCGTCGCATTCCGAGGCCGTTTGGGCCTCCAAAAGTGGGGCGAGAGTAAATGGTGCGGAATTTTCCCGACGTGCCCTGTTCCTAGAAAAACGCTCATAACTCCCTCACCGGAGGTCGGATCTGGACGGTTTTTACGTCGTTGGAAATCTTACTCGAGGAGCTTTCAAAACGGATCAGGACATTTCTGATTCTGAGGCCGTCTGGTGCCCCGAAAGGACACCAGAAGCCTTCGATCCTCGTTTCTCGATCTCGGTGGTCGGTCTTTCGAAATCGCGTGGTGCGGATAAAACGCGCGTAACTCCCTCGTTACATGTCGGATTGGGTCGATTTTTACTTCATTGGAAAGGCGAGTCAGTGCTCTTCGAAATCCTTCCGGAAGCGTCGCATTCCGAGGCCGTTTGGGCCTCCAAAAGTGGGACGAGAGTAAATGGTGCGGAATTTTCCTGACGTGCCCTGTTCCCAGAAAAACGCTCATAACTCCCTCACCGGAGGTCGGATCTGGATGATTTTTACGTCTTGGAAAGCTTACTCGAGGAGCTTTCAAAACGGATTAGGACATTTCTGATTCCGAGGCCTTCTGGTGCCCCGAAAGGACACCGGAAGCCTTCGATCCTCGTTTCTCGATCTCGGTGGTCGGTCTTTCGAAATCGCGTGGTGCGGATAAAACGCGCGTAACTCCCTCGTTACATGTCGGATTGGGTCGATTTTTACTTCATTGGAAAGGCGAGTCAGTGCTCTTCAAAATCCTTCAGGAAGCGTCGCATTCCGAGGCCGTTTGGCCTCCAAAAGTGGGGGAAGAGTAAATGGTGTGGAATTTTCCCGACGTGCCCTGTTCCCAGAAAAATGCTCATAACTCCCTCACCGGAGGTCGGATCTGGACGATTTTTACATCGTTGGAAAGCTTACTCGAGGAGCTTTCAAAACGGATCAGGACATTTCTGATTCTGAGGCCGTCTGGTGCCCCGAAAGGACACCAGAAGCCTTCGATCCTCGTTTCTCGATCTCGGTGGTCGGTCTTTTGAAATCGCGTGGTGCGGATAAAACGCGCGTAACTCCCTCGTTACATGTCGGATTGGGTCGATTTTTACTTCATTGGAAAGGCGAGTCAGTGCTCTTCGAAATCCTTTAAGAAGCGTCGCATTCCGAGGCCGTTTGGGCCTCCAAAAGTGGGACGAGAGTAAATGGTGCGGAATTTTCTTGACGTGCCCTGTTCCCAGAAAAACGCTCATAACTCCCTCACCGGAGGTCGGATCTGGACGATTTTTACGTCGTTGGAAAGCTGACTCGAGGAGCTTTCAAAACGGATCAGGACATTTCTGATTCCGAGGCCGTCTGGTGCCCCGAAAGGACACCGGAAGCCTTCAATCCTCGTTTCTCGATCTCGGTGGTCGGTCTTTCGAAATCGCGTGGTGCGGATAAAACGCGCGTAACTCCCTCGTTACATGTCGGATTGGGTCGATTTTTACTTCATTGGAAAGGCGAGTCAGTGCTCTTCGAAATCCTTTAGGAAGCGTCCCATTCCGAGGCCGTTTGGGCCTCCAAAAGTGGGACGAGAGTAAATGGTGCGGAATTTTCCCGACGTGCCCTGTTCCCAGAAAAATTCTCATAACTCCCTCACCGGAGGTCGGATCTGGACGATTTTTACGTCGTTGGAAAGCTTACTCGAGGAGATTTCAAAACGAATCAGGACATTTCTGATTCTGAGGCTGTCTGGTGCCCCGAAAGGACATCGGAAGCCTTCGATCCTCGTTTCTCGATCTCGGTGGTCGGTCTTTCGAAATCGCGTGGTGCGGATAAAACGCGCGTAACTCCCTCGTTACATGTCGGATTGGGTCGATTTTTACTTCATTGGAAAGTCGAGTCAGTGCTCTTCGAAATCCTTCCGGAAGCGTCGCATTCCGAGGCCGTTTGGGCCTCCAAAAGTGGGACGAGAGTAAATGGTGCGGAATTTTCCTAACGTGCCCTGTTCCCAGAAAAACGCTCATAACTCCCTCACCGGAGGTCGGATCTGGACGATTTTTACGTCGTTGGAAAGCTTACTCGAGGAGTTTTCAAAACGGATCAGGACATTTCTAATTCCGAGGCCGTCTGGTGCCCCGAAAGGACACCGGAAGCCTTCGATCCTCGTTTCTCGATCTCGGTGGTCGGTCTTTCGAAATCGCGTGGTGCGGATAAAACGCGGGTAACTCCCTCGTTACATGTCGGCTTGGGTCGATTTTTACTTCATTGGAAAGGTGAGTCAGTGCTTTTCGAAATCCTTCAGGAAGCGTCGCATTCCGAGGCCGTTTGGGCCTCCAAAAGTGGGGCGAGAGTAAATGGTGCGGAATTTTCTCGACGTGCCCTGTTCCTAGAAAAACGCTCATAACTCCCTCACCGGAGGTCGGATCTGGACGGTTTTTACGTCGTTGGAAAGCTTACTCGAGGAGATTTCAAAATGGATTTGGACATTTCAGATTCCGAGGCCGTCTGGTGCCCCGAAAGGACACAAGAAGCCTTCGATCCTCGTTTCTCGATCTCGGTGGTCGGTCTTTCGAAATCGCGTGGTGCGGATAAAACGCGCGTAACTCCCTCGTTACATGTCGGATTGGGTCGATTTTTACTTCATTGGAAAGGCGAGTCAGTGCTCTTCGAAATCCTTCAGGAAGCGTCGCATTCTTAGGCCGTTTGGGCCTCCAAAAGTGGGACGAGAGTAAATGGTGCGGAATTTTCCCGACGTGCCCTGTTCCCAGAAAAATGCTCATAACTCCCTCACCGGAGGTCGGATCTGGACGATTTTTACGTCGTTGGAAAGATTACTCGAGGAGCTTTCAAAACGGATCAGGGCATTTTAGATTCTGAGGCCGTCTGGTGCCCCGAAAGGACACCGGAAGCCTTCGATCCTCGTTTCTCGATCTCGGTGGTCGGTCTTTCGAAATCGCGTGGTGCGGATAAAACGTGCGTAACTCCCTCGTTACATGTCGGATTGGGTCGATTTTTACTTCATTGGAAAGGCGAGTCAGTGCTCTTCGAAATCCTTCAGGAAGCGTCGCATTCCGAGGCCGTTTGGGCCTCCAAAAGTGCGACGAGAGTAAATGGTGCGGAATTTTCCCGACGTGCCCTGTTCCCAGAAAAATGCTCATAACTCCCTCACCGGAGGTCGGATCTGGACGATTTTTACGTCGTTGGAAAGCTTACTCGAGGAGCATTCAAAACGGATCAGGACATTTCTGATTCCGAGGCCGTCTGGTGCCTCGAAAGGACACCGGAAGCCTTCAATCCTCGTTTCTCGATCTCGGTGGTCGGTCTTTCGAAATCGCGTGGTGCGGATAAAACGCGCGTAACTCCCTCGTTACATGTCGGATTGGGTCGATTTTTACTTCATTGGAAAGGCGAGTCAGTGCTCTTCGAAATCCTTCAGGAAGCGTCGCATTCCGAGGCCGTTTGGGACTCCAAAAGTGGGACGAGAGTAAATGGTGCGGAATTTTCCCGACGTGCCCTGTTCCCAGAAAAACGCTCATAACTCCCTCACCGGAGGTCGGATCTGGACGATTTTTACGTCGTTAGAAAGCTTACTCGAGGAGATTTCAAAATGGATCAGGACATTTCTGATTCCGAGGCCGTCTGGTGCCCCGAAAGGACACTGGAAGCCTTCGATCCTCGTTTCTCGATCTCGGTGGTCGGTCTTTCGAAATCGCGTGGTGCGGATAAAACGCGCGTAACTCCCTCGTTACATGTCGGATTGGATCGATTTTTACTTCATTGGAAAGGTGAGTCAGTGCTTTTCGAAATCCTTCAGGAAGCGTCGCATTCCGAGGCCGTTTGGGCCTCCAAAAGTGGGGCGAGAGTAAATGGTGCGGAATTTTCCCGACGTGCCCTGTTCCCAGAAAAATTCTCATAACTCCCTCACCGGAGGTCGGATCTGGACGATTATTATGTCGTTGGAAAGCTTACTCGAGGAGCTTTCAAAACGGATTAGGACATTTCTGATTCCGAGGCCGTCTAGTGCCCCGAAAGGACACCGGTAGCCTTCGATCCTCGTTTCTCGATCTCGGTGGTAGGTCTTTCGAAATCGCGTGGTGCGGATAAAACGCGCGTAACTCCCTCGTTACATGTCGGATTGGGTCGATTTTTACTTCATTGGAAAGACGAGTCAGTGCTCTTCGAAATCCTTCAGGAAGCGTCGCATTCCGAGGCCTTTTGGGCCTCCAAAAGTGGGACGAGAGTAAATGGTGCGGAATTTTCCCGACGTGCCCTGTTCCCAGAAAAACACTCATAACTCCCTCACCGGAGGTCGGACGATTTTTACGTCGTTGGAAAGCTTACTCGAGGAGCTTTCAAAACAGATCAGGACATTTCTGATTCCGAGGCCGTCTGGTGCCCCGAAAGGACACCGGAAGCCTTCGATCCTTGTTTCTCGATCTCGGTGGTCAGTCTTTCGAAATCGCGTGGTACGGATAAAACACGCGTAACTCCCTCGTTACATGTCGGATTGGGTCGATTTTTACTTCATTGGAAAGGCAAGTCAGTGTTCTTCAAAATCCTTCTGGAAGCGTCGCATTCCGAGGCCGTTTGGGCCTCTAAAAGTGGGGCGAGAGTAAATAGTACGGAATTTTCCCGACGTGCCCTGTTCCCAGAAAAATGCTCATAACTCCCTCAACGGAGGTCGGATCTGGACGATTTTTACGTCGTTGGAAAGCTTACTCGAGGAGCTTTCAAAACGGATCAGGACATTTCTGATTCCGAGGCCGTCTGGTGCCCCGAAAGGACACCGGAAGCCTTCGATCCTCGTTTCTCGATCTCGGAGGTCGGTCTTTCGAAATCGCGTGGTGCGGATAAAACGCGCGTAACTCCCTCGTTACATGTCGGATTGGGTCGATTTTTACTTCATTGGAAAGGCGAGTCAGTGCTTTTCGAAATCCTTCAGGAAGCGTCGCATTCCGAGGCCGTTTGGGCCTCCAAAAGTGG
Source organism: Magnolia kwangsiensis (assembly GCA_037074715.1). Lineage (NCBI taxonomy): Eukaryota > Viridiplantae > Streptophyta > Magnoliopsida > Magnoliales > Magnoliaceae > Magnolia > Magnolia kwangsiensis. The sequence goes on from CM073583.1 coordinate 1,834,750, forward strand.
GACGAGAGTAAATGGTGCGGAATTTTCTTGACGTGCCCTGTTCCCAGAAAAACGCTCATAACTCCCTCACCGGAGGTCGGATCTGGACAATTTTTACGTCGTTGGAAAGCTTACTCGAGGAGCTTTCAAAACGGATCAGGACATTTCTGATTCCGAGGCCGTCTGGTGCCCCGAAAGGACACCGGAAGCCTTCGATCCTCGTTTCTCGATCTCGGTGGTCGGTCTTTCGAAATCGCGTGGTGCGGATAAAACGCGCGTAACTCCCTCGTTACATGTCGGATTGGGTCGATTTTTACTTCATTGGAAAGGCGAGTCAGTGCTCTTCGAAATCCTTTAGGAAGCGTCGCATTCCGAGGCCGTTTGGGCCTCCAAAAGTGGGATGAGAGTAAATGGTACGGAATTTTCCCGACGTGCCCTGTTCCCAGAAAAATGCTCATAACTCCCTCACTGGAGGTCGGATCTGGACGATTTTTACGTCGTTGGAAAGCTTACTCGAGGAGCTTTCAAAACGGATGAAGACATTTCTGATTCTGAGGCCGTCTGGTGCCCCGAAAGGACACCGGAATCCTTCGATCCTCGTTTCTCGATCTCGGTGGTCAGTCTTTCGAAATCGCGTGGTGCGGATAAAACGCGCGTAACTCCCTCGTTACATGTCGGATTGGGTCGATTTTTACTTCATTGGAAAGGCGAGTCAGTGCTCTTCGAAATCCTTGAGGAAGCGTCGCATTCCGAGGCCGTTTGGGCCTCCAAAAGTGGGATGAGAGTAAATGGTGCGGAATTTTCCCGACGTGCCCTGTTCCCAGAAAAACGCTCATAACTCCCTCACCGGAGGTCGGATCTGGACGATTTTTACGTCGTTGGAAAGCTTACTCGAGGAGCTTTCAAAACGGATCAGGACATTTCAGATTCTGAGGCCGTCTGGTGCCCCGAAAGGACACTGGAAGCCATCGATCCTCATTTCTCGATCTCGGTGGTCGGTCTTTCGAAATCACATGGTGCGGATAAAACGCCCGTAACTCCCTCGTTACATGTCGGATTGGGTCGATTTCTACTTCATTGGAAAGGCGAGTCAGTGCTCTTCGAAATCCTTCTGGAAGCGTCGCATTCCGAGGCCGTTTGGGCCTCCAAAAGTGGGACGAGAGTAAATGGTGTGGAATTTTCCCGACGTGCCCTGTTCCCAGAAAAATGCTCATAACTCCCTCACCGGAGGTCGGATCTGGACGATTTTTACGTCGTTGGAAAGCTTACTCGAGGAGCTTTCAAATCGGATGTGGACATTTCTGATTCTGAGGCCGTCTGGTGCCCCGAAAGGACACCGGAATCCTTCGATCCTCGTTTCTCGATCTCGGTGGTCGGTCTTTCGAAATCGCGTGGTGCAGATAAAACGCGCGTAACTCCCTCGTTACATGTCGGATTGGGTCGATTTTTACTTCATTGGAAAGGCGAGTCAGTGTTCTTCGAAATCCTTCTGGAAGTGTCGCATTCCGAGGCCGTTTGGGCCTCTAAAAGTGGGGCGAGAGTAAATGGTACGGAATTTTCCCGACGTGCCCTCTTCCCAGAAAAATGCTCATAACTCCCTCACCGGAGGTCGGATCTGGACGATTTTTACGTCGTTGGAAAGCTTAGTCGAGGAGCTTTCAAAACGGATCAGGACATTTCTGATTCTGAGGCCGTCTGGTGCCCCGAAAGGACACCGGAAGCCTTTGATCCTCGTTTCTCGATCTCGGTGGTCGGTCTTTCGAAATCGCGTGGTGCGGATAAAACGCGCGTAACTCCCTCGTTACATGTCGGATTGGGTCGATTTTTACTTCATTGGAAAGGCGAGTCAGTGCTCTTCGAAATCCTTCAGGAAGCGTCGCATTCTTAGGCCGTTTGGGCCTCCAAAAGTGGGACGAGAGTAAATGGTGCGGAATTTTTCCGACGTGCCCTGTTCCCAGAAAAATGCTCATAACTCCCTCACCGGAGGTCGGATCTGGACGATTTTTACGTCGTTGGAAAGCTTACTCGAGGAGCTTTCAAAACGGATCAGGACATTTCTGATTTCGAGGCCTTCTGGTACCCCGAAACGACACCGGAAGCCTTCGATCCTCGTTTCTCGATCTGGGTGGTCGGTCTTTCGAAATCGCGTGGTGCGGATAAAACGCGCGTAACTCCCTCGTTACATGTCGGATTGGGTTGATTTTTACTTCATTGGAAAGGCGAGTCAGTGCTCTTCGAAATCCTTGAGGAAGCGTCGCATTCCGAGGCCGTTTGGGCCTCCAAAAGTGGGACGAGAGTAAATGGTGTGGAATTTTCTTGACGTGCCCTGTTCCCAGAAAAATGCTCATAACTCCCTCACCGGAGGTCGGATCTGGACGATTTTTACGTCGTTGGAAAGCTTACTCGAGGAGCTTTCAAAATGGATCAGGGAATTTTAGATTCTAAGGCCGTCTGGTGCCCCGAAACGACACCGGAAGCCTTCGATCCTCGTTTCTCGATCTCGGTGGTCGGTCTTTCGAAATCGCGTGGTGCGGATAAAACGCGCGTAACTCCCTCGTTACATGTCGGATTGGGTTGATTTTTACTTCATTGGAAAGGCGAGTCAGTGCTCTTCGAAATCCTTGAGGAAGCGTCGCATTCCGAGGCCGTTTGGGCCTCCAAAAGTGGGACGAGAGTAAATGGTGCGGAATTTTCTTGACGTGCCCTGTTCCCAGAAAAATGCTCATAACTCCCTCACCGGAGGTCGGATCTGGACGATTTTTACGTCGTTGGAAAGCTTACTCGAGGAGCTTTCAAAACGGATCAGGACATTTCTGATTCTGAGGCCGTCTGGTGCCCCGAAAGGACACCGGAATCCTTCGATCCTCGTTTCTCGATCTCGGTGGTCGGTCTTTCAAAATCGCGTGGTGCAGATAAAACGCGCGTAACTCCCTCGTTACATGTCGGATTGGGTCGATTTTTACTTCATTGGAAAGGCGAGTCAGTGTTCTTCGAAATCCTTCTGGAAGTGTCGCATTCCGAGGCCGTTTGTGCCTCTAAAAGTGGGGCGAGAGTAAATGGTGCGGAATTTTCCCGACGTGCCCTCTTCCCAGAAAAATGCTCATAACTCCCTCACCGGAGGTCGGATCTGGACGATTTTTACGTCGTTGGAAAGCTTAGTCGAGGAGCTTTCAAAACGGATCAGGACATTTCTGATTCTGAGGCCGTCTGGTGCCCCGAAAGGACACCGGAAGCCTTTGATCCTCGTTTCTCGATCTCGGTGGTCGGTCTTTCGAAATCGCGTGGTGCGGATAAAACGCGCGTAACTCCCTCGTTACATGTCGGATTGGGTCGATTTTTACTTCATTGGAAAGGCGAGTCAGTGCTCTTCGAAATCCTTCAGGAAGCGTCGCATTCCGAGGCCGTTTGGGCCTCCAAAAGTGGGGCGAGAGTAAATGGTGCGGAATTTTCCCGACGTGCCCTATTCCCAGAAAAACGCTCATAACTCCCTCACCAGAGGTCGGATCTGGACGATTTTTACGTCGTTGGAAAGCTTACTCGAGGAGATTTCAAAACGAATCAGGACATTTCTGATTCTGAGGCTGTCTGGTGCCCCGAAAGGACACCGGAAGCCTTCGATCCTCGTTTCTTGATCTCGGTGGTCGGTCTTTCGAAATCGCGTGCTGCGGATAAAACGCGCGTAACTCCCTCGTTACATGTCGGATTGGGTCGATTTTTACTTCATTGGAAAGGCGAGTCAGTGCTCTTCGAAATCCTTTAGGAAGCGTCGCATTCCGAGGCCGTTTGGGCCTCCAAAAGTGGGGCGAGAGTAAATAGTGCAGAATTTTCCCGACGTGTCCGGTTCCCAGAAAAATTCTCATAACTCCCTCACCGGAGGTCGGATCTGGACGATTTTTACGTCGTTGGAAAGCTTACTCGAGAAGATTTCAAAACGGATTAGGACATTTCTGATTCCGAGGCCGTCTGGTGCCCCGAAAGGACACCGGAAGCCTTCGATCCTCGTTTCTCGATCTCGGTGGTCGGTCTTTCGAAATCACGTGGTGCGGATAAAATGCGCGTAACTCCCTCGTTACATGTCGGATTGGGTCGATTTTTACTTCATTGGAAAGGAGAGTCAGTTCTCTTCGAAATCCTTCAGGAAGCGTCATATTCCGAGGCCGTTTGGGCCTCCAAAAGTGGGACGAGAGTAAATGGTACGGAATTTTCCCAACGTGCCCTGTTCCCAGAAAAACGCTCATAACTCCCTCACCGGAGGTCGGATCTGGACGATTTTTACGTCGTTGGAAAGCTTACTCGAGGAGCTTTCAAAACGAATCAGGACATTTCTGATTCTGAGGCCGTCTGGTACCCCGAAAGGACACCGGAAGCCTTCGATCCTCGTTTCTCGATCTCGGTGGTCGGTCTTTCGAAATCGCGTGGTGCGGATAAAACGCGGGTAACTCCCTCGTTACATGTCGGATTGGGTCGATTTTTACTTCATTGGAAAGGCGAGTCCGTGCTCTTCGAAATCCTTCAGGAAGCGTCGCATTCCGAGGCCGTTTGGGCCTCCAAAAGTGGGGCGAGAGTAAATGGTGTGGAATTTTCCCGACGTGCCCTGTTCCTAGAAAAACGCTCATAACTCCCTCACCGGAGGTCGGATCTGGACAGTTTTTACGTCGTTGGAAAGATTACTCGAGGAGCTTTCAAAACGGATCAGGACATTTCTGATTCTGAGGCCGTCTGGTGCCCCGAAAGGACACCGGAAGCCTTCGATCCTCGTTTCTCGATCTCGGTGGTCGGTCTTTCGAAATCGTGTGGTGCGGATAAAACGGGCGTAAATCCCTCGTTACATGTCGGATTGGGTCAATTTTTACTTCATTGGAAAGGCGAGTCAGTGCTCTTCGAAATCCTTCAGGAAGCGTCGCATTCCGAGGCCGTTTGGGCCTCCAAAAGTTGGGCGAGATTAAATGGTGCGGAATTTTCTCGACGTACCCTGTTCCCAGAAAAACGCTCATAACTCCCTCACCGGAGGTCGGATCTGGACGGTTTTTACATCGTTGGAAAGCTTACTCGAGGAGCTTTCAAAACGGATCAGGACATTTCTGATTCCGAGGCCGTCTGGTACCCCGAAAGGACACCGGAAGCCTTCAATCCTCGTTTCTCTATCTCGGTGGTCGGTCTTTCGAAATCGCATGGTACGGATAAAACGCACGTAACTCCCTCGTTACATGTCGGATTGGGTCGATTTTTACTTCATTGGAAAGGCGAGTCAGTGCTCTTCGAAATCCTTCAGGAAGCGTCGCATTCCGAGGCCGTTTGGGCCTCCAAAAGTGGGGCGAGAGTAAATGGTGCGGAGTTTTCCCGATGTGCCCTGTTCCTAGAAAAATGCTCATAACTCCCTCACCGGAGGTCGGATCTGGACGGTTTTTACGTCGTTGGAAAGCTTACTCGAGGAGCTTTCAAAACGGATCAGGACATTTCTGATTTCGAGGCCATCTGGTACCCCGAAAGGACACCGGAATCCTTCGATCCTCGTTTCTCGATCTGGGTGGTCGGTCTTTCGAAATCGCGTGGTGCGGATAAAACGCGCGTAACTCCCTCGTTACATGTCGGATTGGGTCGATTTTTACTTCATTGGAAAGGCGAGTCAGTGCTCTTCGAAATCCTTCAGGAAGCGTCGTATTCCGAGGCCGTTTGGGCCTCCAAAAGTGGGACAAGAGTAAATGGTATGGAATTTTTCCGACGTGCCCTGTTCCCAGAAAAACGCTCATAACTCTCTCACCGGAGGTCGGATCTGGACGATTTTTACGTCGTTGGAAAGCTTACTCGAGGAGATTTCAAAACGAATCAGGACATTTCTGATTCTGAGGCTGTCTGGTGCCCCGAAAGGACACCGGAAGCCTTCGATCCTCGTTTCTCGATCTCGGTGGTCGGTCTTTCGAAATCGCGTGCTGCGGATAAAACGCGCGTAACTCCCTCGTTACATGTCGGATTGGGTCGATTTTTACTTCATTGGAAAGGCGAGTCAGTGCTCTTCGAAATCCTTTAGGAAGCGTCGCATTCCGAGGCCGTTTGGGCCTCCAAACGTGGAGCGAGAGTAAATAGTGCAGAATTTTCCCGACGTGTCCGGTTCCCAGAAAAATTCTCATAACTCCCTCACCGGAGGTCGGATCTGGACGATTTTTACGTCGTTGGAAAGCTTACTCGAGAAGCTTTCAAAACGGATTAGGACATTTCTGATTCCGAGGCCGTCTGGTGCCCCGAAAGGACACCGGAAGCCTTCGATCCTCGTTTCTCGATCTCGGTGGTCGGTCTTTCGAAATCGCGTGGTGCGGATAAAACGCGCGTAACTCCCTCGTTACATGTCGGATTGGGTCGATTTTTACTTCATTGGAAAGGCGAGTCAGTGCTCTTCGAAATCCTTTAGGAAGCGTCGCATTCCGAGGCCGTTTGGGCCTCCAAACGTGGGGCGAGAGTAAATAGTGCAGAATTTTCCCGACGTGTCCGGTTCCCAGAAAAATTCTCATAACTCCCTCACCGGAGGTCGGATCTGGACGATTTTTACGTCGTTGGAAAGCTTACTCGAGGAGCTTTCAAAACGGATGAGGACATTTCTGATTCTGAGGCCGTCTGGTGCCCCGAAAGGACACCGGAATCCTTCGATCCTCGTTTCTCGATCTCGGTGGTCGGTCTTTCAAAATCGCGTGGTGCAGATAAAACGCGCGTAACTCCCTCGTTACATGTCGGATTGGGTCGATTTTTACTTCATTGGAAAGGCGAGTCAGTGTTCTTCGAAATCCTTCTGGAAGTGTCGCATTCCGAGGCCGTTTGGGCCTCTAAAAGTGGGGCGAGAGTAAATGGTGCGGAGTTTTCCCGATGTGCCCTGTTCCTAGAAAAATGCTCATAACTCCCTCACCGGAGGTCGGATCTGGACGGTTTTTACGTCGTTGGAAAGCTTACTCGAGGAGCTTTCAAAACGGATCAGGACATTTCTGATTTCGAGGCCATCTGGTACCCCGAAAGGACACCGGAATCCTTCGATCCTCGTTTCTCGATCTGGGTGGTCGGTCTTTCGAAATCGCGTGGTGCGGATAAAACGCGCGTAACTCCCTCGTTACATGTCGGATTGGGTCGATTTTTACTTCATTGGAAAGGCGAGTCAGTGCTCTTCGAAATCCTTCAGGAAGCGTCGTATTCCGAGGCCGTTTGGGCCTCCAAAAGTGGGACAAGAGTAAATGGTATGGAATTTTTCCGACGTGCCCTGTTCCCAGAAAAACGCTCATAACTCCCTCACCGGAGGTCGGATCTGGACGATTCTTACGTCGTTGGAAAGCTTACTCGAGGAGCTTTCAAAACGGATCAGGGAATTTTAGATTCTAAGGCCGTCTGGTGCCCCGAAAGGACACCGGAAGCCTTCGATCCTCGTTTCTCGATCTCGGTGGTCGGTCTTTCGAAATCGCGTGGTGCGGATAAAACGCGGGTAACTCCCTCGTTACATGTCGGATTGGGTCGATTTTTACTTCATTGGAAAGGCGAGTCAGTGCTCTTCGAAATCCTTCAGGAAGCGTCGCATTCCGAGGCCGTTTGGGCCTCCAAAAGTGGGGCGAGAGTAAATGGTGCGGAGTTTTCCCGATGTGCCCTGTTCCTAGAAAAATGCTCATAACTCCCTCACCGGAGGTCGGATCTGGACGGTTTTTACGTCGTTGGAAAGCTTACTCGAGGAGCTTTCAAAACGGATCAGGACATTTCTGATTTCGAGGCCATCTGGTACCCCGAAAGGACACCGGAATCCTTCGATCCTCGTTTCTCGATCTGGGTGGTCGGTCTTTCGAAATCGCGTGGTGCGGATAAAACGCGCGTAACTCCCTCGTTACATGTCGGATTGGGTCGATTTTTACTTCATTGGAAAGGCGAGTCAGTGCTCTTCGAAATCCTTCAGGAAGCGTCGTATTCCGAGGCCGTTTGGGCCTCCAAAAGTGGGACAAGAGTAAATGGTATGGAATTTTTCCGACGTGCCCTGTTCCCAGAAAAACGCTCATAACTCCCTCACCGGAGGTCGGATCTGGACGATTTTTACGTCGTTGGAAAGCTTACTCGAGGAGATTTCAAAACGAATCAGGACATTTCTGATTCTGAGGCTGTCTGGTGCCCCGAAAGGACACCGGAAGCCTTCGATCCTCGTTTCTCGATCTCGGTGGTCGGTCTTTCGAAATCGCGTGCTGCGGATAAAACGCGCGTAACTCCCTCGTTACATGTCGGATTGGGTCGATTTTTACTTCATTGGAAAGGCGAGTCAGTGCTCTTCGAAATCCTTTAGGAAGCGTCGCATTCCGAGGCCGTTTGGGCCTCCAAACGTGGGGCGAGAGTAAATAGTGCAGAATTTTCCCGACGTGTCCGGTTCCCAGAAAAATTCTCATAACTCCCTCACCGGAGGTCGGATCTGGACGATTTTTACGTCGTTGGAAAGCTTACTCGAGAAGCTTTCAAAACGGATTAGGACATTTCTGATTCCGAGGCCGTCTGGTGCCCCGAAAGGACACCGGAAGCCTTCGATCCTCGTTTCTCGATCTCGGTGGTCGGTCTTTCGAAATCGCGTGGTGCGGATAAAACGCGCGTAACTCCCTCGTTACATGTCGGATTGGGTCGATTTTTACTTCATTGGAAAGGCGAGTCAGTGCTCTTCGAAATCCTTTAGGAAGCGTCGCATTCCGAGGCCGTTTGGGCCTCCAAACGTGGGGCGAGAGTAAATAGTGCAGAATTTTCCCGACGTGTCCGGTTCCCAGAAAAATTCTCATAACTCCCTCACCGGAGGTCGGATCTGGACGATTTTTACGTCGTTGGAAAGCTTACTCGAGGAGCTTTCAAAACGGATGAGGACATTTCTGATTCTGAGGCCGTCTGGTGCCCCGAAAGGACACCGGAATCCTTCGATCCTCGTTTCTCGATCTCGGTGGTCGGTCTTTCAAAATCGCGTGGTGCAGATAAAACGCGCGTAACTCCCTCGTTACATGTCGGATTGGGTCGATTTTTACTTCATTGGAAAGGCGAGTCAGTGTTCTTCGAAATCCTTCTGGAAGTGTCGCATTCCGAGGCCGTTTGGGCCTCTAAAAGTGGGGCGAGAGTAAATGGTGCGGAGTTTTCCCGATGTGCCCTGTTCCTAGAAAAATGCTCATAACTCCCTCACCGGAGGTCGGATCTGGACGGTTTTTACGTCGTTGGAAAGCTTACTCGAGGAGCTTTCAAAACGGATCAGGACATTTCTGATTTCGAGGCCATCTGGTACCCCGAAAGGACACCGGAATCCTTCGATCCTCGTTTCTCGATCTGGGTGGTCGGTCTTTCGAAATCGCGTGGTGCGGATAAAACGCGCGTAACTCCCTCGTTACATGTCGGATTGGGTCGATTTTTACTTCATTGGAAAGGCGAGTCAGTGCTCTTCGAAATCCTTCAGGAAGCGTCGTATTCCGAGGCCGTTTGGGCCTCCAAAAGTGGGACAAGAGTAAATGGTATGGAATTTTTCCGACGTGCCCTGTTCCCAGAAAAACGCTCATAACTCCCTCACCGGAGGTCGGATCTGGACGATTCTTACGTCGTTGGAAAGCTTACTCGAGGAGCTTTCAAAACGGATCAGGGAATTTTAGATTCTAAGGCCGTCTGGTGCCCCGAAAGGACACCGGAAGCCTTCGATCCTCGTTTCTCGATCTCGGTGGTCGGTCTTTCGAAATCGCGTGGTGCGGATAAAACGCGGGTAACTCCCTCGTTACATGTCGGATTGGGTCGATTTTTACTTCATTGGAAAGGCGAGTCAGTGCTCTTCGAAATCCTTCAGGAAGCGTCGCATTCCGAGGCCGTTTGGGCCTCCAAAAGTGGGGCGAGAGTAAATGGTGCGGAGTTTTCCCGATGTGCCCTGTTCCTAGAAAAATGCTCATAACTCCCTCACCGGAGGTCGGATCTGGACGGTTTTTACGTCGTTGGAAAGCTTACTCGAGGAGCTTTCAAAACGGATCAGGACATTTCTGATTTCGAGGCCATCTGGTACCCCGAAAGGACACCGGAATCCTTCGATCCTCGTTTCTCGATCTGGGTGGTCGGTCTTTCGAAATCGCGTGGTGCGGATAAAACGCGCGTAACTCCCTCGTTACATGTCGGATTGGGTCGATTTTTACTTCATTGGAAAGGCGAGTCAGTGCTCTTCGAAATCCTTCAGGAAGCGTCGTATTCCGAGGCCGTTTGGGCCTCCAAAAGTGGGACAAGAGTAAATGGTATGGAATTTTTCCGACGTGCCCTGTTCCCAGAAAAACGCTCATAACTCCCTCACCGGAGGTCGGATCTGGACGATTTTTACGTCGTTGGAAAGCTTACTCGAGGAGCTTTCAAAACGGATCAGGGAATTTTAGATTCTAAGGCCGTCTGGTGCCCCGAAAGGACACCGGAAGCCTTCGATCCTCGTTTCTCGATCTCGGTGGTCGGTCTTTCGAAATCGCGTGGTGCGGATAAAACGCGCGTAACTCCCTCGTTACATGTCGGATTGGGTCGATTTTTACTTCATTGGAAAGGCGAGTCAGTGCTCTTCGAAATCCTTGAGGAAGCGTCACATTCCGAGGCCGTTTGGGCCTCCAAAAGTGGGATGAGAGTAAATGGTGCGGAATTTTCCCGACGTGCCCTGTTCCTAGAAAAACGCTCATAACTCCCTCACCGGAGGTCGGATCTGGACGATTTTTACGTCGTTGGAAAGCTTACTCGAGGAGCTTTCAAAACGGATCAGGAAATTTCAGATTCCGAGGCTGTCTGGTGCCCCGAAAGGACACCGGAAGCCTTCGATCCTCGTTTCTCTATCTCGGTGGTCGGTCTTTCGAAATCGCGTGGTGCGGATAAAACGCGCGTAACTCCCTCGTTACATGTCGGATTGGGTCGATTTTTACTTCATTGGAAAGGCGAGTCAGTGCTCTTCGAAATCCTTCAGGAAGCGTCGTATTCCGAGGCCGTTTGGGCCTCCAAAAGTGGGACAAGAGTAAATGGTATGGAATTTTTCCGACGTGCCCTGTTCCCAGAAAAACGCTCATAACTCCCTCACCGGAGGTCGGATCTGGACGATTTTTACGTCGTTGGAAAGCTTACTCGAGGAGCTTTCAAAACGGATGAGGACATTTCTGATTCTGAGGCCGTCTGGTGCCCTGAAAGGACACCGGAATCCTTCGATAATCGTTTCTCGATCTCGGTGGTCGGTCTTTCGAAATCGCGTGGTGCGGATAAAACGCGCGTAACTCCCTCGTTACATGTCGGATTGGGTCGATTTTTACTTCATTGGAAAGGCGAGTCAGTGCTCTTCGAAATCCTTGAGGAAGCGTCGCATTCCGAGGCCGTTTGGGCCTCCAAAAGTGGGATGAGAGTAAATGGTGCGGAATTTTCCCGACGTGCCCTGTTCCTAGAAAAACGCTCATAACTCCCTCACCGGAGGTCGGATCTGGACGATTTTTACGTCGTTGGAAAGCTTACTCGAGGAGCTTCCAAAACGGATCAGGACATTTCTGATTCTGAGGCCGTCTGGTGCCCCGAAAGGACACCGGAAGCCTTCGATACTCGTTTCTCGATCTCGGTGGTCGGTCTTTCGAAATCGCGTGGTGCGGATAAAATGCGCGTAACTCCCTCGTTACATGTCGGATTGGGTCGATTTTTACTTCATTGGAAAGGCGAGTCAGTGCTCTTCGAAATCCTTCAGGAAGCGTCGCATTCCGAGGCCGTTTGGGCCTCCAAAAGTGGGGCGAGAGTAAATGGTGTGGAATTTTCCCGACGTGCCCTATTCCCAGAAAAATGCTCATAACTCCCTCACCAGAGGTCGGATCTGGACGATTTTTACGTCGTTGGAAAGCTTACTCGAGGAGATTTCAAAACGAATCAGGACATTTCTGATTCTGAGGCTGTCTGGTGCCCCGAAAGGACACCGGAAGCCTTCGATCCTTGTTTCTCGATCTCAGTGGTCGGTCTTTCGAAATCGCGTGGTGCGGATAAAACGCGCGTAACTCCCTCGTTACATGTCGGATTGGGTCGATTTTTACTTCATTGGAAAGGCGAGTCAGTGCTCTTCGAAATCCTTCAGGAAGCGTCGCATTCCGAGGCCGTTTGGGCCTCCAAAAGCGGGGCGAGAGTAAATGGTGCGGAATTTTCCCGACGTGTCCTGTTCCCAGAAAAATTCTCATAACTCCCTCACCGGAGGTCGGATCTGGACGATTTTTACGTCGTTGGAAAGCTTACTCGAGGAACTTTCAAAACGGATTAGGACATTTCTGATTCCGAGGCCGTCTGGTGCCCCGAAAGGACACCGGAAGCCTTAGATCCTCGTTTCTCGATCTCGGTGGTCGGTCTTTCGAAATCACGTGGTGCGGATAAAATGCGCGTAACTCCCTCGTTACATGTCGGATTGGGTCGAGTTTTACTTCATTGGAAAGGCGAGTCAGTGCTCTTCGAAATCCTTCAGGAAGCGTCGCATTCCGAGGCCGTTTGGGCCTCCAAAAGTGGGACGAGAGTAAATGGTACGGAATTTTCCCAACGTGCCCTGTTCCCAGAAAAACTCTCATAACTCCCTCACCGGAGGTCGGATCTGGACGATTTTTACGTCGTTGGAAAGCTTACTCGAGGAGCTTTCAAAACGGATCAGGACATTTCTGATTCTGAGGCCGTCTGGTACCCCGAAAGGACACCGGAAGCCTTCGATCCTCATTTCTCGATCTCGGTGGTCGGTCTTTCGAAATCGCGTGGTGCGGATAAAACGCGGGTAACTCCCTCGTTACATGTCGGATTGGGTCGATTTTTACTTCATTGGAAAGGCGAGTCCGTGCTCTTCGAAATCCTTTAGGAAGCGTCGCATTCCGAGGCCGTTTGGGCCTCCAAAAGTGGGGCGAGAGTAAATGGTGTGGAATTTTCCCGACGTGCCCTGTTCCTAGAAAAACGCTCATAACTCCCTCACCGGAGGTCGGATCTGGACGGTTTTTACGTCGTTGGAAAGATTACTCGAGGAGCTTTCAAAACGGATCAGGACATTTCTGATTCTGAGGCCGTCTGGTGCCCCGAAAGGACACCGGAAGCCTTCGATCCTCGTTTCTCGATCTCGGTGGTCGGTCTTTCGAAATCGTGTGGTGCGGATAAAACGGGCGTAAATCCCTCGTTACATGTCGGATTGGGTCAATTTTTACTTCATTGGAAAGGCGAGTCAGTGCTCTTCGAAATCCTTCAGGAATCGTCACATTCCGAGGCCGTTTGGGCCTCCAAAAGTTGGGCGAGAGTAAATGGTGCGGAATTTTCTCGAATTACCCTGTTCCCAGAAAAACGCTCATAACTCCCTCACCGGAGGTCGGATCTGGACGGTTTTTACATCGTTGGAAAGCTTACTCGAGGAGCTTTCAAAACGGATCAGGACATTTCAGATTCCGAGGCCGTCTGGTACCCCGAAAGGACACCGGAAGCCTTCGATCCTCGTTTCTCTATCTCGGTGGTCGGTCTTTCGAAATCGCATGGTACGGATAAAACGCACGTAACTCCCTCGTTACATGTCGGATTGGGTCGATTTTTACTTCATTGGAAAGGCGAGTCAGTGCTCTTCGAAATCCTTCAGGAAGCGTCGCATTCCGAGGCCGTTTGGGGCTCCAAAAGTGGGGCGAGAGTAAATGGTGCGGAGTTTTCCCGATGTGCCCTGTTCCTAGAAAAATGCTCATAACTCCCTCACCGGAGGTCGGATCTGGACGGTTTTTACGTCGTTGGAAAGCTTACTCGAGGAGCTTTCAAAACGGATCAGGACATTTCTGATTTCGAGGCCATCTGGTACCCCGAAAGGACACCGGAATCCTTCGATCCTCGTTTCTCGATCTCGGTGGTCGGTGTTTCGAAATCGCGTGGTGCGGATAAAACGCGCGTAACTCCCTTGTTACATGTCGGATTGGGTCGATTTTTACTTCATTAGAAAGGCGAGTCAGTGCTCTTCGAAATCCTTCAGGAAGCGTCGCATTCCGAGGCCGTTTGGGCCTCCAAAAGTGGGACAAGAGTAAATGGTACGGAATTTTTCCGACGTGCCCTGTTCCCAGAAAAACGCTCATAACTCCCTCACCGGAGGTCGGATCTGGACGATTTTTACGTCATTGGAAAGCTTACTCGAGGAGCTTTCAAAACGGATCAGGACATTTCTGATTCTGAGGCCGTCTGGTGCCCTGAAAGGACACCGGAATCCTTCGATAATCGTTTCTCGATCTCGGTGGTCGGTCTTTCGAAATCGCGTGGTGCGGATAAAACGCGCGTAACTCCCTCGTTACATGTCGGATTGGGTCGATTTTTACTTCATTGGAAAGGCGAGTCAGTGCTCTTCGAAAGCCTTTAGGAAGCGTCGCATTCCGAGGCCGTTTGGGCCTCCAAAAGTGGGATGAGAGTAAATGGTGCAGAATTTTCCTGACGTGCCCTGTTCCCAGAAAAACGCTCATAACTCCCTCACCGGAGGTCGGATCTGGACGATTTTTACGTCGTTGGAAAGCTTACTCGAGGAGCTTTCAAAACGGATCAGGACATTTCTGATTCTGAGGCCGTCTGGTGCCCCGAAAGGACACCGGAAGCCTTCGATACTCGTTTCTCGATCTCGGTGGTCGGTCTTTCGAAATCGCGTGGTGCGGATAAAATGCGCGTAACTCCCTCGTTACATGTCGGATTGGGTCGATTTTTACTTCATTGGAAAGGCGAGTCAGTGCTCTTCGAAATCCTTCAGGAAGCGTCGCATTCCGAGGCCGTTTGGGCCTCCAAAAGTGGGGCGAGAGTAAATGGTGCGGAATTTTCCCGACGTGCCCTATTCCCAGAAAAACGCTCATAACTCCCTCACCAGAGGTCGGATCTGGACGATTTTTACGTCGTTGGAAATCTTACTCGAGGAGATTTCAAAACGAATCAGGACATTTCTGATTCTGAGGCTGTCTGGTGCCCCGAAAGGACACCGGAAGCCTTCGATCCTCATTTCTCGATCTCGGTGGTCGGTCTTTCGAAATCGCGTGGTACGGATAAAACGCGCGTAACTCCCTCGTTACATGTCGGATTGGGTCGATTTTTACTTCATTGGAAAGGCGAGTCAGTGCTCTTCGAAATCCTTCAGGAAGCGTCGCATTCCGAGGCCGTTTGGGCCTCCAAAAGTGGGGCGAGAGTAAATGGTGCGGAATTTTCTTGACGTGCCCTGTTCCCAGAAAAACGCTCATAACTCCCTCACCGGAGGTCGGATCTGGACGATTTTTACGTCGTTGGAAAGCTTACTCGAGGAGCTTTCAAAACGGATTAGGACATTTCTGATTCCGAGGCCGTCTGGTCCCTCGAAAGGACACTGGAATCCTTCGATCCTCGTTTCTCGATCTCGGTGGTCGGTCTTTCGAAATCGCGTGGTGCGGATAAAATGCGCGTAACTCCCTCGTTACATGTCGGATTGGGTCGATTTTTACTTCATTGGAAAGGCGAGTCAGTGCTCTTCGAAATCCTTCAGGAAGCGTCGCATTCCGAGTCCGTTTGGGCCTCCAAAAGTGGGACGAGAGTAAATGGTACGGAATTTTCCCGACGTGCCCTGTTCCCAGAAAAACGCTCATAACTCCCTCACCGGAGGTCGGATCTGGACGATTTTTACGTCGTTGGAAAGCTTACTCGAGGAGCTTTCAAAACGGATCAGGACATTTCTGATTCTGAGGCCGTCTGGTGCCTCGAAAGGACACCGGAAGCCTTCGATCCTCGTTTCTCGATCTCGGTGGTCGGTCTTTCGAAATCGCGTGGTGCGGATAAAACGCGGGTAACTCCCTCGTTACATGTCGGATTGGGTCGATTTTTACTTCATTGGAAAGGCGAGTCAGTGCTTTTCGAAATCCTTCAGGAAGCGTCGCATTCCGAGGCCGTTTGGGCCTCCAAAAGTTGGGCGAGAGTAAATGGTGCGGAATTTTCCCGACATGCCCTGTTCCTAGAAAAACGCTCATAACTCCCTCACCGGAGGTCGGATCTGGACGGTTTTTACGTCGTTGGAAATCTTACTCGAGGAGCTTTCAAAACGGATCAGGACATTTCTGATTCTGAGGCCGTCTGGTGCCCCGAAAGGACACCAGAAGCCTTCGATCCTCGTTTCTCGATCTCTGTGGTCGGTCTTTCGAAATCGCGTGGTGCGGATAAAACGGGCGTAACTCCCTCGTTACATGTCGGATTGGGTCAATTTTTACTTCATTGGAAAGGCGAGTCAGTGCTCTTTGAAATCCTTCAGGAAGCGTCGCATTCCGAGGCCGTTTGGGCCTCCAAAAGTGGGGCGAGAGTAAATGGTGTGGAATTTTCCCGACGTGCCCTGTTCCCAGAAAAACGCTCATAACTCCCTCACCGGAGGTCGGATCTGGACGATTTTTACGTCGTTGGAAAGCTTACTCGAGGAGCTTTCAAAACGGATCAGGAAATTTCAGATTCCCAGGCCGTATGGTGCCCTGAAAGGACACCGGAAACCTTCGATCCTCGTTTCTCAATCTCGGTGGTCGGTCTTTCGAAATCGCGTGGTGCGGATAAAACGCGCGTAACTCCCTCGTTACATGTCGGATTGGGTCGATTTTTACTTCATTGGAAAGGCGAGTCAGTGCTCTTCGAAATCCTTCAGGAAGCGTCCCATTCCGAGGCCGTTTGGGCCTCCAAAAGTGGGACGAGAGTAAATGGTGCGGAATTTTCCCGACGTGCCCTGTTTCCAGAAAAACGCTCATAACTCCCTCACCGGAGGTTGGATCTGGACGATTTTTACGTCGTTGGAAAGCTTACTCGAGGAGATTTCAAAATGGATTAGGACATTTCAGATTCTGAGGCCGTCTGGTGCGCCGAAAGGACACCGGAAGCCTTCGATCCTCGTTTCTCGATCTTGGTGGTCGGTCTTTCAAAATCACGTGGTACGGATAAAACGCGCGTAACTCCCTCGTTACATGTCGGATTGGGTCGATTTTTACTTCATTGGAAAGGCGAGTCAGTGCTCTTCGAAATCCTTCAAGAAGCGTCGCATTCCGAGTCCGTTTGGGCCTCCAAAAGTGGGATGAGAGTAAATGGTGCGGAATTTTCCTGACGTGCCCTGTTCCCAGAAAAATGCTCATAACTCCCTCACCGGAGGTCGGATCTGGACGATTTTTACGTCGTTGGAAAGATTACTCGATGAGCTTTCAAAATGGATGAGGACATTTCTGATTCTGAGGCCGTCTGGTGCCCCGAAAGGACACCGGAAGCCTTCGATCCTCGTTTCTCGATCTCGGTGGTCGGTCTTTCGAAATCGCGTGGTGCAGATAAAACGCGCGTAACTCCCTCGTTACATGTCGGATTGGGTCGATTTTTACTTCATTGGAAAGGCGAGTCAGTGCTTTTCAAAATCCTTCCGGAAGCGTCGCATTCCGAGGCCGTTTGGGCCTCCAAAAGTGGGGCGAGAGTAAATGGTGTGAAATTTTCCCGACGTGCCCTGTTCTTAGAAAAACGCTCATAACTCCCTCACCGGAGGTCGGATCTAGACGGTTTTTACGTCGTTGGAAACCTTACTCGAGGAGCTTTCAAAACGGATCAGGACATTTCTGATTCTGAGGCCGTCTGGTGCCCCGAAAGGACACCGGAAGCCTTCGATCCTCGTTTCTCGATCTCGGTGGTCGGTCTTTCGAAATCGCGTGGTGCGGATAAAACGGGCGTAACTCCCTCGTTACATGTCAGATTGGGTCAATTTTTACTTCATTGGAAAGCCGAGTCAGTGCTCTTCGAAATCCTTCAGGAAGCGTCGCATTCCGAGGCCGTTTGGGCCTCCAAAAGTGGGGCGAGAGTAAATGGTGCGGAATTTTCCCGACGTGCCCTGTTCCCAGAAAAACGCTCATAACTCCCTCACCGGAGGTCGGATCTGGACGATTTTTACGTCGTTGGAAAGCTTACTCGAGGAGCTTTCAAAACGGATCAGGGCATTTTAGATTCTGAGGCCGTCTGGTGCCCCGAAAGGACACCGGAAGCCTTCGATCCTCGTTTCTCGATCTCGGTGGTCGGTCTTTCGAAATCACGTGGTGCGGATAAAACGCGCGTAACTCCCTCGTTACATGTCGGATTGGGTCGATTTTTACTTCATTGGAAAGGCGAGTCAGTGCTCTTCGAAATCCTTTAAGAAGCGTCGCATTCCGAGGCCGTTTGGGCCTCGAAAAGTGGGACGAGAGTAAATGGTGTGGAATTTTCTCGACGTGCCCTGTTCCCAGAAAAACGCTCATAACTCCCTCACCGGAGGTCGGATCTGGACGATTTTTACGTCGTTGGAAAGCTTACTCGAGGAGCTTTCAAAACGGATCAGGACATTTCTGATTATGAGGCCGTCTGGTGCCCCGAAAGGACACCGGAATCCTTGGATCCTCGTTTCTCAATCTCGGTGGTCGGTCTTTCGAAATCGCGTGGTGTGGATAAAACGCGCGTAACTCCCTCGTTACATGTCGGATTGGGTTGATTTTTACTTCATTGGAAAGGCGAGTCAGTGCTCTTCGAAATCCTTCAGGAAGCGTCGCATTCCGAGGCCGTTTGGGCCTCCAAAAGTGGGGCGAGAGTAAATGGTTCGGAATTTTCCCGACGTGCCCTGTTCCCAGAAAAATGCTCATAACTCCCTCACCGGAGGTCGGATCTGGACGGTTTTTACGTCGTTGGAAATCTTACTCGAGGAGCTTTCAAAACGGATCAGGACATTTCTGATTCTGAGGCCGTCTGGTGCCCCGAAAGGACACCCGAAGCCTTCGATCCTCGTTTCTCGATCTCGGTGGTCGGTCTTTCGAAATCGCGTGGTGCGGATAAAACGGGCGTAACTCCCTCGTTACATGTCAGATTGGGTCAATTTTTACTTAATTGGAAAGGCGAGTCAGTGCTCTTTGAAATCCTTCAGGAAGCGTCGCATTCCGAGGCCGTTTGGGCCTCCAAAAGTGGGGCGAGAGTAAATGGTGTGGAATTTTCCCGACGTGCCCTGTTCCCAGAAAAACGCTCATAACTCCCTCACCGGAGGTCGGATCTGGACGATTTTTACGTCGTTGGAAAGCTTACTCGAGGAGCTTTCAAAACGGATCAGGAAATTTCAGATTCCCAGGCCGTATGGTGCCCCGAAAGGACACCGGAAACCTTCGATCCTCGTTTCTCGATCTCGGTGGTCGGTCTTTCGAAATCGCGTGGTGCGGATAAAACGCGCGTAACTCCCTCGTTACATGTCGGATTGGGTCGATTTTTACTTCATTGGAAAGGTGAGTCAGTGCTCTTCGAAATCCTTCAGGAAGCGTCCCATTCCGAGGCCGTTTGGGCCTCCAAAAGTGGGACGAGAGTAAATGGTGCGGAATTTTCCCGACGTGCCCTGTTTCCAGAAAAACGCTCATAACTCCCTCACCGGAGGTTGGATCTGGACGATTTTTACGTCGTTGGAAAGCTTACTCGAGGAGATTTCAAAATGGATTAGGACATTTCAGATTCTGAGGCCGTCTGGTGCCCCGAAAGGACACCGGAAGCCTTCGATCCTCGTTTCTCGATCTTGGTGGTCGGTCTTTCAAAATCGCGTGGTACGGATAAAACGCGTGTAACTCCCTCGTTACATGTCGGATTGGGTCGATTTTTACTTCATTGGAAAGGCGAGTCAGTGCTTTTCGAAATCCTTCAGGAAGCGTCGCATTCCGAGGCCGTTTGGGCCTCCAAAAGTGGGGCGAGAGTAAATGGTGCGGAATTTTCCCGACGTGCCCTGTTCCCAGAAAAACGCTCATAACTCCCTCACCGGAGGTCGGATCTGGACGATTTTTAAGTCGTTGGAAAGCTTACTCGAGGAGCTTTCAAAACGGATCAGGACATTTCTGATTCTGAGGCCGTCTGGTGCCCCGAAAGGACACCGGAAGCCTTCGATCCTCGTTTCTCGATCTCGGTGGTCGGTCTTTCGAAATCGCGTGGTGTGGATAAAACGCGCGTAACTCCCTCGTTACATGTCGGATTGGGTCGATTTTTACTTCAT
The DNA here is from genome assembly GCA_037074715.1 of Magnolia kwangsiensis. Taxonomy (NCBI): domain Eukaryota; kingdom Viridiplantae; phylum Streptophyta; class Magnoliopsida; order Magnoliales; family Magnoliaceae; genus Magnolia; species Magnolia kwangsiensis. The sequence goes on from CM073583.1 coordinate 1,854,707, forward strand.
TGGAAAGGCGAGTCAGTGCTCTTCGAAATCCTTCAGGAAGCGTCGCATTCCGAGTCCGTTTGGGCCTCCAAAAGTGGGATGAGAGTAAATGGTGCGGAATTTTCCTGACGTGCCCTGTTCCCAGAAAAATGCTCATAACTCCCTCACCGGAGGTCGGATCTGGACGATTTTTACGTCGTTGGAAAGCTTACTCGATGAGCTTTCAAAATGGATGAGGACATTTCTGATTCTGAGGCCGTCTGGTGCCCCGAAAGGACACCGGAAGCCTTCGATCCTCGTTTCTCGATCTTGGTGGTCGGTCTTTCAAAATCGCGTGGTACGGATAAAACGCGTGTAACTCCCTCGTTACATGTCGGATTGGGTCGATTTTTACTTCATTGGAAAGGCGAGTCAGTTCTTTTCGAAATCCTTCAGGAAGCGTCGCATTCCGAGGCCGTTTGGGCCTCCAAAAGTGGGGCGAGAGTAAATGGTGCGGAATTTTCCCGACGTGCCCTGTTCCCAGAAAAACGCTCATAACTCCCTCACCGGAGGTCGGATCTGGACGATTTTTAAGTCGTTGGAAAGCTTACTCGAGGAGCTTTCAAAACGGATCAGGACATTTCTGATTCTGAGGCCGTCTGGTGCCCCGAAAGGACACCGGAAGCCTTCGATCCTCATTTCTCGATCTCGGTGGTCGGTCTTTCGAAATCGCGTGGTGCGGATAAAACGGGCGTAACTCCCTCGCTACATGTCGGATTGGGTCAATTTTTACTTCATTGGAAAGCCGAGTCAGTGCTCTTCGAAATCCTTCAGGAAGCGTCGCATTCCGAGGCCGTTTGGGCCTCCAAAAGTGGGGCGAGAGTAAATGGTGCGGAATTTTCCCGACGTGCCCTGTTCCCAGAAAAACGCTCATAACTCCCTCACCGGAGGTCGGATCTGGACGATTTTTACGTCGTTGGAAAGCTTACTCGAGGAGCTTTCAAAACGGATCAGGGCATTTTAGATTCTGAGGCCGTCTGGTGCCCCGAAAGGACACCGAAAACCTTCGATCCTCGTTTCTCGATCTCGGTGGTCGGTCTTTCGAAATCACGTGGTGCGGATAAAACGCGCGTAACTCCCTCGTTACATGTCGGATTGGGTCGATTTTTACTTCATTGGAAAGGCGAGTCAGTGCTCTTCGAAATCCTTTAAGAAGCGTCGCATTCCGAGGCCGTTTGGGCCTCGAAAAGTGGGACGAGAGTAAATGGTGTGGAATTTTCTCGACGTGCCCTGTTCCCAGAAAAACGCTCATAACTCCCTCACCGGAGGTCGGATCTGGACGATTTTTACGTCGTTGGAAAGCTTACTTGAGGAGCTTTCAAAACGGATCAGGACATTTCTGATTCCGAGGCCGTCTGGTGCCCCGAAAGGACACCGGAATCCTTCGATCCTCGTTTCTCAATCTCGGTGGTCGGTCTTTCGAAATCGCGTGGTGGGGATAAAACGCGCGTAACTCCCTCGTTACATGTCGGATTGGGTTGATTTTTACTTCATTGGAAAGGCGAGTCAGTGCTCTTCGAAATCCTTCAGGAAGCGTCGCATTCCGAGGCCGTTTGGGCCTCCAAAAGTGGGGCGAGAGTAAATGGTTCGGAATTTTCCCGACGTGCCCTGTTCCCAGAAAAATGCTCATAACTCCCTCACCGGAGGTCGGATCTGGACGATTTTTACGTCGTGGGAAAGCTTATTCGAGGAGCTTTCAAAACGGATCTGGACATTTCTGATTCTGAGGCCGTCTGGTACCTCGAAAGGACACCGGAAGCCTTCGATCCTCGTTTCTCGATCTCGGTAGTCGGTCTTTCGAAATCGCGTGGTGCGGATAAAACGTGCGTAACTCCCTCGTTACATGTCGGATTGGGTCGATTTTTACTTCATTGGAAAGGCCAGTCAGTGCTCTTCGAAATCCTTCAGGAAGCGTCGCATTCTGAGGCCGTTTGGGCCTCCAAAAGTGGGGCGAGAGTAAATGGTGCGGAATTTTCCCGACGTGCCCTGTTCCCAGAAAAATGCTCATAACTCCCTCACCGGAGGTCGGATCTGGACGATTTTTACGTCGTTGGAAAGCTTACTCGAGGAGCTTTCAAAACGGATCAGGACATTTCTGATTCTGAGGCCGTCTGGTGCCCCAAAAGGACACCGGAAGCCTTCGATCCTCGTTTCTCGATCTCGGTGGTCGGTCTTTCAAAATCGCGTGGTGCGGATAAAACGCGCGTAACTCCCTCGTTACATGTCGGATTGGGTCGATTTTTACTTCATTGGAAAGGCGAGTCAGTGCTTTTCAAAATCCTTTCGGAAGCGTCGCATTCCGAGGCCGTTTGGGCCTCCAAAAGTGGGGCGAGAGTAAATGGTATGGAATTTTCCCGACGTGCCCTGTTCCTAGAAAAATGCTCATAACTCCCTCACCGGAGGTCGGATCTGGACGGTTTTTACGTCGTTGGAAAGCTTACTCGAGGAGCTTTCAAAATGGAACAGGACATTTCTGATTCTGAGGCCGTCTGGTGCCCCGAAAGGACACCGAAAGCCTTCGATCCTCGTTTCTCGATCTCGGTGGTCGGTCTTTCAAAATCGCGTGGTGCGGATAAAACGCGCGTAACTCCCTCGTTACATGTCGGATTGGGTCGATTTTTACTTCATTGGAAAGGCGAGTCAGTGCTTTTCAAAATCCTTCCGGAAGCGTCGCATTCCGAGGCCGTTTGGGCCTCCAAAAGTGGGGCCAGAGTAAATGGTGTGGAATTTTCCCGACGTGCCCTGTTCCTAGAAAAATGTTCATAACTCCCTCACCGGAGGTCGGATCTGGACGGTTTTTACGTCGTTGGATAGCTTACTCGAGGAGCTTTCAAAAAGGATCAGGACATTTCTGATTCTGAGGCCGTATGGTGCCCCAAATGGACACCGGAAGCCTTCGATCCTCGTTTCTCGATCTCGGTGGTCGGTCTTTCAAAATCGCGTGGTGCGGATAAAACGGGCGTAACTCCCTCGTTACATGTCGGATTGGGTCAATTTTTACTTCATTGGAAAGGCGAGTCAGTGCTCTTCGAAATCCTTCAGGAAGCGTCGCATTCCGAGGCCGTTTGGGCCTCCAAAAGTGGGGCGAGAGTAAATGGTGCGGAATTTTTCCGACGTGCCCTGTTCCCAGAAAAATGCTCATAACTCCCTCACCGGAGGTCGGATCTGGACGATTTTTACGTCGTTGGAAAGCTTACTCGAGGAGCTTTTAAAACGGATCAGGGAATTTTAGATTCTGAGGCCGTCTGGTGCCCCGAAAGGACACCGGAAGCCTTCGATCCTCGTTTCTCGATCTCGGTGGTCGGTCTTTCGAAATCACGTGGTGCGGATAAAACGCGCGTAACTCCCTCGTTACATGTCGGATTGGGTCGATTTTTACTTCATTGGAAAGGTGAGTCAGTGCTCTTCGAAATCCTTCAGGAAGCGTCGCATTCCGAGGCCGTTTGGGCCTCCAAAAGTGGGGCGAGAGTAAATGGTGCGGAATTTTCCCGACGTGCCCTGTTCCCAGAAAAACGCTCATAACTCCCTCACCGGAGGTCGGATCTGGACGATTTTTACGTCGTTGGAAAGCTTACTCGAGGAGCTTTCAAAACGGATCAGGGCATTTTAGATTCTGAGGCCGTCTGGTGCCCCGAAAGGACACCGGAATCCTTGGATCCTCGTTTCTCAATCTCGGTGGTCGGTCTTTCGAAATCACGTGGTGTGGATAAAACGCGCGTAACTCCCTCGTTACATGTCGGATTGGGTCGATTTTTACTTCATTGGAAAGGCGAGTCAGTGCTCTTCGAAATCCTTCAAGAAGCGTCGCATTCCGAGTCCGTTTGGGCCTCCAAAAGTGGGATGAGAGTAAATGGTGCAGAATTTTCCTGACGTGCCCTGTTCCCAGAAAAACGCTCATAACTCCCTCACCGGAGGTCGGATCTGGACGATTTTTACGTCGTTGGAAAGCTTACTCGAGGAGCTTTCAAAACGGATCAGGACATTTCTGATTCTGAGGCCGTCTGGTGCCCCGAAAGGACACCGGAAGCCTTCGATACTCGTTTCTCGATCTCGGTGGTCGGTCTTTCGAAATCGCGTGGTGCGGATAAAATGCGCGTAACTCCCTCGTTACATGTCGGATTGGGTCGATTTTTACTTCATTGGAAAGGCGAGTCAGTGCTCTTCGAAATCCTTCAGGAAGCGTCGCATTCCGAGGCCGTTTGGGCCTCCAAAAGTGGGGCGAGAGTAAATGGTGCGGAATTTTCCCGACGTGCCCTATTCCCAGAAAAACGCTCATAACTCCCTCACCAGAGGTCGGATCTGGACGATTTTTACGTCGTTGGAAACCTTACTCGAGGAGCTTTCAAAACGGATCAGGACATTTCTGATTCTGAGGCCGTCTGGTGCCCCGAAAGGACACCGGAAGCCTTCGATCCTCGTTTCTCGATCTCGGTGGTCGGTCTTTCGAAATCGCGTGGTGCGGATAAAACGGGCGTAACTCCCTCGTTACATGTCAGATTGGGTCAATTTTTACTTCATTGGAAAGCCGAGTCAGTGCTCTTCGAAATCCTTCAGGAAGCGTCGCATTCCGAGGCCGTTTGGGCCTCCAAAAGTGGGGCGAGAGTAAATGGTGCGGAATTTTCCCGACGTGCCCTGTTCCCAGAAAAACGCTCATAACTCCCTCACCGGAGGTCGGATCTGGACGATTTTTACGTCGTTGGAAAGCTTACTCGAGGAGCTTTCAAAACGGATCAGGGCATTTTAGATTCTGAGGCCGTCTGGTGCCCCGGAAGGACACCGGAAGCCTTCGATCCTCGTTTCTCGATCTCGGTGGTCGGTCTTTCGAAATCACGTGGTGCGGATAAAACGCGCGTAACTCCCTCGTTACATGTCGGATTGGGTCGATTTTTACTTCATTGGAAAGACGAGTCAGTGCTCTTCGAAATCCTTTAAGAAGCGTCGCATTCCGAGGCCGTTTGGGCCTCGAAAAGTGGGACGAGAGTAAATGGTGTGGAATTTTCTCGACGTGCCCTGTTCCCAGAAAAACGCTCATAACTCCCTCACCGGAGGTCGGATCTGGACGATTTTTACGTCGTTGGAAAGCTTACTCGAGGAGCTTTCAAAACGGATCAGGACATTTCTGATTATGAGGCCGTCTGGTGCCCCGAAAGGACACCGGAATCCTTGGATCCTCGTTTCTCAATCTCGGTGGTCGGTCTTTCGAAATCGCGTGGTGTGGATAAAACGCGCGTAACTCCCTCGTTACATGTCGGATTGGGTTGATTTTTACTTCATTGGAAAGGCGAGTCAGTGCTCTTCGAAATCCTTCAGGAAGCGTCGCATTCCGAGGCCGTTTGGGCCTCCAAAAGTGGGGCGAGAGTAAATGGTTCGGAATTTTCCCGACGTGCCCTGTTCCCAGAAAAATGCTCATAACTCCCTCACCGGAGGTCGGATCTGGACGGTTTTTACGTCGTTGGAAATCTTACTCGAGGAGCTTTCAAAACGGATCAGGACATTTCTGATTCTGAGGCCGTCTGGTGCCCCGAAAGGACACCCGAAGCCTTCGATCCTCGTTTCTCGATCTCGGTGGTCGGTCTTTCGAAATCGCGTGGTGCGGATAAAACGGGCGTAACTCCCTCGTTACATGTCAGATTGGGTCAATTTTTACTTAATTGGAAAGGCGAGTCAGTGCTCTTTGAAATCCTTCAGGAAGCGTCGCATTCCGAGGCCGTTTGGGCCTCCAAAAGTGGGGCGAGAGTAAATGGTGTGGAATTTTCCCGACGTGCCCTGTTCCCAGAAAAACGCTCATAACTCCCTCACCGGAGGTCGGATCTGGACGATTTTTACGTCGTTGGAAAGCTTACTCGAGGAGCTTTCAAAACGGATCAGGAAATTTCAGATTCCCAGGCCGTATGGTGCCCCGAAAGGACACCGGAAACCTTCGATCCTCGTTTCTCGATCTCGGTGGTCGGTCTTTCGAAATCGCGTGGTGCGGATAAAACGCGCGTAACTCCCTCGTTACATGTCGGATTGGGTCGATTTTTACTTCATTGGAAAGGTGAGTCAGTGCTCTTCGAAATCCTTCAGGAAGCGTCCCATTCCGAGGCCGTTTGGGCCTCCAAAAGTGGGACGAGAGTAAATGGTACGGAATTTTCCCGACGTGCCCTGTTTCCAGAAAAACGCTCATAACTCCCTCACCGGAGGTTGGATCTGGACGATTTTTACGTCGTTGGAAAGCTTACTCGAGGAGATTTCAAAATGGATTAGGACATTTCAGATTCTGAGGCCGTCTGGTGCCCCGAAAGGACACCGGAAGCCTTCGATCCTCGTTTCTCGATCTTGGTGGTCGGTCTTTCAAAATCGCGTGGTACGGATAAAACGCGTGTAACTCCCTCGTTACATGTCGGATTGGCTCGATTTTTACTTCATTGGAAAGGCGAGTCAGTGCTTTTCGAAATCCTTCAGGAAGCGTCGCATTCCGAGGCCGTTTGGGCCTCCAAAAGTGGGGCGAGAGTAAATGGTGCGGAATTTTCCCGACGTGCCCTGTTCCCAGAAAAACGCTCATAACTCCCTCACCGGAGGTCGGATCTGGACGATTTTTAAGTCGTTGGAAAGCTTACTCGAGGAGCTTTCAAAACGGATCAGGACATTTCTGATTCTGAGGCCGTCTGGTGCCCCGAAAGGACACCGGAAGCCTTCGATCCTCGTTTCTCGATCTCGGTGGTCGGTCTTTCGAAATCGCGTGGTGTGGATAAAACGCGCGTAACTCCCTCGTTACATGTCGGATTGGGTCGATTTTTACTTCATTGGAAAGGCGAGTCAGTGCTCTTCGAAATCCTTCAGGAAGCGTCGCATTCCGAGTCCGTTTGGGCCTCCAAAAGTGGGATGAGAGTAAATGGTGCAGAATTTTCCTGACGTGCCCTGTTCCCAGAAAAATGCTCATAACTCCCTCACCGGAGGTCGGATCTGGACGATTTTTACGTCGTTGGAAAGCTTACTCGATGAGCTTTCAAAATGGATGAGGACATTTCTGATTCTGAGGCTGTCTGGTGCCCCGAAAGGACACCGGAAGCCTTCGATCCTCGTTTCTCGATCTTGGTGGTCGGTCTTTCAAAATCGCGTGGTACGGATAAAACGCGTGTAACTCCCTCGTTACATGTCGGATTGGGTCGATTTTTACTTCATTGGAAAGGCGAGTCAGTGCTTTTCGAAATCCTTCAGGAAGCGTCGCATTCCGAGGCCGTTTGGGCCTCCAAAAGTGGGGCGAGAGTAAATGGTGCGGAATTTTCCCGACGTGCCCTGTTCCCAGAAAAACGCTCATAACTCCCTCACCGGAGGTCGGATCTGGACGATTTTTAAGTCGTTGGAAAGCTTACTCGAGGAGCTTTCAAAACGGATCAGGACATTTCTGATTCTGAGGCCGTCTGGTGCCCCGAAAGGACACCGGAAGCCTTCGATCCTCATTTCTCGATCTCGGTGGTCGGTCTTTCGAAATCGCGTGGTGCGGATAAAACGGGCGTAACTCCCTCGCTACATGTCGGATTGGGTCAATTTTTACTTCATTGGAAAGCCGAGTCAGTGCTCTTCGAAATCCTTCAGGAAGCGTCGCATTCCGAGGCCGTTTGGGCCTCCAAAAGTGGGGCGAGAGTAAATGGTGCGGAATTTTCCCGACGTGCCCTGTTCCCAGAAAAACGCTCATAACTCCCTCACCGGAGGTCGGATCTGGACGATTTTTACGTCGTTGGAAAGCTTACTCGAGGAGCTTTCAAAACGGATCAGGGAATTTTAGATTCTGAGGCCGTCTGGTGCCCCGAAAGGACACCGAAACCCTTCGATCCTCGTTTCTCGATCTCGGTGGTCGGTCTTTCGAAATCACGTGGTGCGGATAAAACGCGCGTAACTCCCTCGTTACATGTCGGATTGGGTCGATTTTTACTTCATTGGAAAGGCGAGTCAGTGCTCTTCGAAATCCTTTAAGAAGCGTCGCATTCCGAGGCCGTTTGGGCCTCGAAAAGTGGGACGAGAGTAAATGGTGTGGAATTTTCTCGACGTGCCCTGTTCCCAGAAAAATGCTCATAACTCCCTCACCGGAGGTCGGATCTGGACGATTTTTACGTCGTTGGAAAGCTTACTTGAGGAGCTTTCAAAACGGATCAGGACATTTCTGATTCCGAGGCCGTCTGGTGCCCCGAAAGGACACCGGAATCCTTCGATCCTCGTTTCTCAATCTCGGTGGTCGGTCTTTCGAAATCGCGTGGTGGGGATAAAACGCGCGTAACTCCCTCGTTACATGTCGGATTGGGTTGATTTTTACTTCATTGGAAAGGCGAGTCAGTGCTCTTCGAAATCCTTCAGGAAGCGTCGCATTCCGAGGCCGTTTGGGCCTCCAAAAGTGGGGCGAGAGTAAATGGTTCGGAATTTTCCCGACGTGCCCTGTTCCCAGAAAAATGCTCATAACTCCCTCACCGGAGGTCGGATCTGGACGATTTTTACGTCGTGGGAAAGCTTATTCGAGGAGCTTTCAAAACGGATCTGGACATTTCTGATTCTGAGGCCGTCTGGTACCTCGAAAGGACACCGGAAGCCTTCGATCCTCGTTTCTCGATCTCGGTAGTCGGTCTTTCGAAATCGCGTGGTGCGGATAAAACGTGCGTAACTCCCTCGTTACATGTCGGATTGGGTCGATTTTTACTTCATTGGAAAGGCCAGTCAGTGCTCTTCGAAATCCTTTAGGAAGCGTCGCATTCTGAGGCCGTTTGGGCCTCCAAAAGTGGGGCGAGAGTAAATGGTGCGGAATTTTCCCGACGTGCCCTGTTCCCAGAAAAATGCTCATAACTCCCTCACCGGAGGTCGGATCTGGACGATTTTTACGTCGTTGGAAAGCTTACTCGAGGAGCTTTCAAAACGGATCAGGACATTTCTGATTCTGAGGCCGTCTGGTGCCCCAAAAGGACACCGGAAGCCTTCGATCCTCGTTTCTCGATCTCGGTGGTCGGTCTTTCAAAATCGCGTGGTGCGGATAAAACGCGCGTAACTCCCTCGTTACATGTCGGATTGGGTCGATTTTTACTTCATTGGAAAGGCGAGTCAGTGCTTTTCAAAATCCTTTCGGAAGCGTCGCATTCCGAGGCCGTTTGGGCCTCCAAAAGTGGGGCGAGAGTAAATGGTATGGAATTTTCCCGACGTGCCCTGTTCCTAGAAAAATGCTCATAACTCCCTCACCGGAGGTCGGATCTGGACGGTTTTTACGTCGTTGGAAAGCTTACTCGAGGAGCTTTCAAAATGGAACAGGACATTTCTGATTCTGAGGCCGTCTGGTGCCCCGAAAGGACACCGAAAGCCTTCGATCCTCGTTTCTCGATCTCGGTGGTCGGTCTTTCAAAATCGCGTGGTGCGGATAAAACGCGCGTAACTCCCTCGTTACATGTCGGATTGGGTCGATTTTTACTTCATTGGAAAGGCGAGTCAGTGCTTTTCAAAATCCTTCCGGAAGCGTCGCATTCCGAGGCCGTTTGGGCCTCCAAAAGTGGGGCAAGAGTAAATGGTGTGGAATTTTCCCGACGTGCCCTGTTCCTAGAAAAATGTTCATAACTCCCTCACCGGAGGTCGGATCTGGACGGTTTTTACGTCGTTGGATAGCTTACTCGAGGAGCTTTCAAAAAGGATCAGGACATTTCTGATTCTGAGGCCGTCTGGTGCCCCAAATGGACACCGGAAGCCTTCGATCCTCGTTTCTCGATCTCGGTGGTCGGTCTTTCAAAATCGCGTGGTGCGGATAAAACGGGCGTAACTCCCTCGTTACATGTCGGATTGGGTCAATTTTTACTTCATTGGAAAGGCGAGTCAGTGCTCTTCGAAATCCTTCAGGAAGCGTCGCATTCCGAGGCCGTTTGGGCCTCCAAAAGTGGGGCGAGAGTAAATGGTGCGGAATTTTTCTGACGTGCCCTGTTCCCAGAAAAACGCTCATAACTCCCTCACCGGAGGTCGGATCTGGACGATTTTTACGTCGTTGGAAAGCTTACTCGAGGAGCTTTTAAAACGGATCAGGGAATTTTAGATTCTGAGGCCGTCTGGTGCCCCGAAAGGACACCGGAAGCCTTCGATCCTCGTTTCTCGATCTCGGTGGTCGGTCTTTCGAAATCACGTGGTGCGGATAAAACGCGCGTAACTCCCTCGTTACATGTCGGATTGGGTCGATTTTTACTTCATTGGAAAGGCGAGTCAGTGCTCTTCGAAATCCTTCAGGAAGCGTCGCATTCCGAGGCCGTTTGGGCCTCCAAAAGTGGGGCGAGAGTAAATGGTGCGGAATTTTCCCGACGTGCCCTGTTCCCAGAAAAACGCTCATAACTCCCTCACCGGAGGTCGGATCTGGACGATTTTTACGTCGTTGGAAAGCTTACTCGAGGAGCTTTCAAAACGGATCAGGGTATTTTAGATTCTGAGGCCGTATGGTGCCCCGAAAGGACACCGGAATCCTTGGATCCTCATTTCTCAATCTCGGTGGTCGGTCTTTCGAAATCGCGTGGTGTGGATAAAACGCGCGTAACTCCCTCGTTACATGTCGGATTGGGTCGATTTTTACTTCATTGGAAAGGCGAGTCAGTGCTCTTCGAAATCCTTTAAGAAGCGTCGCATTCCGAGGCCGTTTGGGCCTCGAAAAGTGGGACGAGAGTAAATGGTGTGGAATTTTCTCGACGTGCCCTGTTCCCAGAAAAACGCTCATAACTCCCTCACCGGAGGTCGGATCTGGACGATTTTTACGTCGTTGGAAAGCTTACTCGAGGAGCTTTCAAAACGGATCAGGACATTTCTGATTCCGAGGCCGTCTGGTGCCCCGAAAGGACACCGGAATCCTTCGATCCTCGTTTCTCAATCTCGGTGGTCGGTCTTTCGAAATCGCGTGGTGTGGATAAAACGCGCGTAACTCCCTCGTTACATGTCGGATTGGGTTGATTTTTACTTCATTGGAAAGGCGAGTCAGTGCTCTTCGAAATCCTTCAGGAAGCGTCGCATTCCGAGGCCGTTTGGGCCTCCAAAAGTGGGGCGAGAGTAAATGGTTCGGAATTTTCCCGACGTGCCCTGTTCCCAGAAAAATGCTCATAACTCCCTCACCGGAGGTCGGATCTGGACGATTTTTACGTCGTGGGAAAGCTTATTCGAGGAGCTTTCAAAACGGATCTGGACATTTCTGATTCTGAGGCCGTCTGGTACCCCGAAAGGACACCGGAAGCCTTCGATCCTCGTTTCTCGATCTCGGTAGTCGGTCTTTCGAAATCGCGTGGTGCGGATAAAACGTGCGTAACTCCCTCGTTACATGTCGGATTGGGTCGATTTTTACTTCATTGGAAAGGCCAGTCAGTGCTCTTCGAAATCCTTCAGGAAGCGTCGCATTCTGAGGCCGTTTGGGCCTCCAAAAGTGGGGCGAGAGTAAATGGTGCGGAATTTTCCCGACGTGCCCTGTTCCCAGAAAAATGCTCATAACTCCCTCACCGGAGGTCGGATCTGGACGATTTTTACGTCGTTGGAAAGCTTACTCGAGGAGCTTTCAAAACGGATCAGGACATTTCTGATTCTGAGGCCGTCTGGTGCCCCAAAAGGACACCGGAAGCCTTCGATCCTCGTTTCTCGATCTCGGTGGTCGGTCTTTCGAAATCGCGTGGTGCGGATAAAACGCGCGTAACTCCCTCGTTACATGTCGGATTGGGTCGATTTTTACTTCATTGGAAAGGCGAGTCAGTGCTTTTCAAAATACTTTCGGAAGCGTCGCATTCCGAGGCCGTTTGGGCCTCCAAAAGTGGGGCGAGAGTAAATGGTATGGAATTTTCCCGACGTGCCCTGTTCCTAGAAAAATGCTCATAACTCCCTCACCGGAGGTCGGATCTGGACGGTTTTTACGTCGTTGGAAAGCTTACTCGAGGAGCTTTCAAAATGGAACAGGACATTTCTGATTCTGAGGCCGTCTGGTGCCCCGAAAGGACACCGAAAGCCTTCGATCCTCGTTTCTCGATCTCGGTGGTCGGTCTTTCAAAATCGCGTGGTGCGGATAAAACGCGCGTAACTCCCTCGTTACATGTCGGATTGGGTCGATTTTTACTTCATTGGAAAGGCGAGTCAGTGCTTTTCAAAATCCTTTCGGAAGCGTCGCATTCCGAGGCCGTTTGGGCCTCCAAAAGTGGGGCAAGAGTAAATGGTGTGGAATTTTCCCGACGTGCCCTGTTCCTAGAAAAATGTTCATAACTCACTCACCGGAGGTCGGATCTGGACGGTTTTTACGTCGTTGGATAGCTTACTCGAGGAGCTTTCAAAACGGATCAGGACATTTCTGATTCTGAGGCCGTCTGGTGCCCCAAATGGACACCGGAAACCTTCGATCCTCGTTTCTCGATCTCGGTGGTCGGTCTTTCAAAATCGCGTGGTGCGGATAAAACGGGCGTAACTCCCTCGTTACATGTCGGATTGGGTCAATTTTTACTTCATTGGAAAGGCGAGTCAGTGCTCTTCGAAATCCTTCAGGAAGCGTCGCATTCCGAGGCCGTTTGGGCCTCCAAAAGTGGGGCGAGAGTAAATGGTGCGGAATTTTTCCGACGTGCCCTGTTCCCAGAAAAACGCTCATAACTCCCTCACCGGAGGTCGGATCTGGACGATTTTTACGTCGTTGGAAAGCTTACTCGAGGAGATTTTAAAACGGATCAGGGAATTTTAGATTCTGAGGCCGTCTGGTGCCCCGAAAGGACACCGGAAGCCTTCGATCCTCATTTCTCGATCTCGGTGGTCGGTCTTTCGAAATCGCGTGGTGCGGATAAAACGCGCGTAACTCCCTCGTTACATGTCGGATTGGGTCGATTTTTACTTCATTGGAAAGGCCAGTCAGTGCTCTTCGAAATCCTTCAGGAAGCGTCGCATTCTGAGGCCGTTTGGGCCTCCAAAAGTGGGGCGAGAGTAAATGGTGCGGAATTTTCCCGACGTGCCCTGTTCCCAGAAAAACGCTCATAACTCCCTCACCGGAGGTCGGATCTGGACGATTTTTAAGTCGTTGGAAAGATTACTCGAGGAGCTTTCAAAACGGATCAGGACATTTCTAATTCCGAGGCCGTCTGGTGCCCCGAAAGGACACCGGAATCCTTCGATCCTCTTTTCTCGATCTCGGTGGTCGGTCTTTCGAAATCGCGTGGTGTGGATAAAACGCGCGTAACTCCCTCGTTACATGTCGGATTGGGTTGATTTTTACTTCATTGGAAAGGCGAGTCAGTGCTCTTCGAAATCCTTCAGGAAGCGTCGCATTCCGAGGCCGTTTGGGCCTCCAAAAGTTGGGCGAGAGTAAATGGTTCGGAATTTTCCCGACGTGCCCTGTTCCCAGAAAAATGCTCATAACTCCCTCACCGGAGGTCGGATCTGGACGATTTTTACGTCGTTGGAAAGCTTACTCGAGGAGCTTTCAAAACGGATCAGGACATTTCTGATTCTGAGGCCTTCTGGTGCCTCGAAAGGACACCGGAAGCCTTCGATCCTCGTTTCTCGATCTCGGTGGTCGGTCTTTCGAAATCGCGTGGTGCGGATAAAACGCGCGTAACTCCCTCGTAACATGTCGGATTGGGTTGATTTTTACTTCATTGGAAAGGCGAGTCAGTGCTCTTCGAAATCCTTTAGGAAGCGTCGCATTCCGAGGCCGTTTGGGCCTCCTAAAGTGGGGGAGAGTAAATGGTGCGGAATTTTCCCGACGTGCCCTGTTCCCAGAAAAATGCTCATAACTCCCTCACCGGAGGTCGGATCTGGACGGTTTTTACGTCGTTGGAAAGCTTACTCGAGGAGATTTCAAAACGGATAAGGACATTTCAGATTCCGAGGCCATCTGGTGCCCCGAAAGGACAAGGGAAGCCTTCGATCCTCGTTTCTCGATCTCGGTGGTCAGTCTTTCGAAATCGCGTGGTGCGGATAAAACGCACGTAACTCCCTCGTTACATGTCGGATTGGGTCAATTTTTACTTCATTGGAAAGGCGAGTCAGTGCTCTTCGAAATCCTTCAAGAAGCGTCGTATTCCGAGGCCGTTTGGGCCTCCAAAAGTGGGACGAGAGTAAATGGTGTGGAATTTTCTCGACGTGCCCTGTTCCTAGAAAAACGCTCATAACTCCCTCACCGGCGGATCTGGACGATTTTTACGTCGTTGGAAAGTTTACTCGAGGAGCTTTCAAAACGGATCAGGACATTTCAGATTCCGAGGCCGTCTGGTGCCCCGAAAGGACACCGGAAGCCTTCGATCCTCGTTTCTCGATCTTGGTGGTCGGTCTTTTGAAATCGCGTGGTGCGGATAAAACGTGCGTAACTCCCTCGTTACATGTCGGATTGGGTCGATTTTTACTTCATTAGAAAGGCGAGTCAGTGCTTTTCGAAATCCTTCAGGAAGCGTCGCATTCTGAGGCCGTTTGGGCCTCCAAAAGTGGGGCGAGAGTAAATGGTGCGGAATTTTCCCCACGTGCCTTGTTCCCAGAAAAATGCTCATAACTCCCTCACCGGAGGTCGGATCTGGACGATTTTTACGTCGTTGGAAAGATTACTTGAGGAGCTTTCAAAACGGATTAGGACTTTTCTGATTCCGAGGCCGTCTGGTACCCCGAAAGGACACCGGAAGCCTTCGATCCTCATTTCTCGATCACGGTGGTCGGTCTTTCGAAATCGCGTGGTGCGGATAAAATGCGCGTAACTCCCTCGTTACATGTCGGATTGGGTCGATTTTTACTTCATTGGAAAGACGAGTCAGTGCTCTTCGAAATCCTTCAGGAAGCGTCGCATTCCGAGGCCGTTTGGGCCTCCAAAAGTGGGGCGAGAGTAAATGGTGCAGAATTTTCCCGACGTGCCCTGTTCCCAGAAAAATGCTCATAACTCCTTCACCGGAGGTCGGATCTGGACGATTTTTACGTCGTTGGAAATCTTACTCGAGGAGCTTTCAAAACGGATCAGGACATTTCAGATTCCGAGGCCTTCTGGTACCCCGAAAGGACACCGGAAGCCTTCGATCCTCATTTCTCGATCACGGTGGTCAGTCTTTCGAAATCGCGTGGTGTGGATAAAATGCGCGTAACTCCCTCGTTACATGTCGGATTGGGTCGATTTTTACTTCATTTGAAAGACGAGTCAGTGCTCTTCGAAATCCTTCTGGAAGCGTCGCATTCCGAGGCCGTTTGGGCCTCCAAAAGTGGGACGAGAGTAAATGGTGCGGAATTTTCTCGACGTGCCCTGTTCCCAGAAAAATGCTCATAACTCCCTCACCGGAGGTCGGATCTGGACGATTTTTACGTCGTTGGAAAGCTTACTCGAGGAGCTTTCAAAACGGATCAGGACATTTCAGATTCCGAGGCCGTCTGGTGCCCCGAAAGGACACTGGAAGCCTTCGATCCTCGTTTCTCGATCTGGGTGGTCGGTCTTTCGAAATCGCGTGGTGCGGATAAAACGCGCGTAACTCCCTCGTTACATGTCGGATTGGGTCGATTTTTACTTCATTGGAAAGGCGAGTCATTGCTTTTCGAAATCCTTCAGGAAGCGTCGCATTCTGAGGCCGTTTGGGCCTCCAAAAGTGGGGCGAGAGTAAATGGTGTGGAATTTTCCCGACGTGCCCTGTTCCTAGAAAAATGCTCATAACTCCCTCACCGGAGGTCAGATCTGGACGGTTTTTACGTCGTTGGAAAGCTTACTCGAGGAGCTTTCAAAACGGATCAGGACATTTCTGATTTCGAGGCCATCTGGTACCCCGAAAGGACACCGGAAGCCTTTGATCCTCGTTTCTCGATCTGGGTGGTCGGTCTTTCGAAATCGCGTGGTGCGGATAAAACGCGCGTAACTCCCTCGTTACATGTCGGATTGGGTCAATTTTTACTTCATTGGAAAGGCCAGTCAGTGCTCTTCGAAATCCTTCAGGAAGCGTCGCATTCCGAGGCCGTTTGGGCCTCCAAAAGTGGGACGAGAGTAAATGGTACGGAATTTTCCCGACGTGCCCTGTTCCCAGAAAAACGCTCATAACTCCCTCACCGGAGGTCGGATCTAGACGATTTTTACGTCGTTGGAAAGCTTACTCGAGGAGCTTTCAAAACGGATCAGGACATTTCTCATTCCGAGGCTGTCTGGTACCCCGAAAGGACACCGGAATCCTTCAATCCTCGTTTCTCGATCTCGGTGGTGGGTCTTTTAAAATCGCGTGGTGCGAATAAAATGTGCGTAACTCCCTCGTTACATGTCGGATTGGGTCGATTTTTACTTCATTGGAAAGGCGAGTCAGTGCTCTTCGAAATCCTTCAGGAAGCGTCGCATTCCGAGGCCGTTTGGGCCTCCAAAAGTGGGGCGAGAGTAAATGGTGCAAAATTTTCCCGACGTGCCCTGTTCCCAGAAAAATGCTCATAACTCCCTCACCGGAGGTCGGATCTAGACGATTTTTACGTCGTTGGAAAGCCTACTCGAGGAGTTTTCAAAACGGATCAGGACATTTCTGAATCCGAGGCCGTCTGGTGCCCCGAAAGGACACCGGAAGCCTTCGATCCTCGTTTCTCGATCTCGGTGGTCGGTCTTTCAAAATCGCGTGGTGCGGATAAAACGCGCGTAACTCCCTCGTTACATGTTAGATTGGGTCAATTTTTACTTCATTGGAAAGGCGAGTCAGTGCTCTTCGAAATCCTTCTGGAAGCGTCGCATTCCGAGGCCGTTTGGGCCTCCAAAAGTGGGGCGAGAGTAAATGGTATGGAATTTTCCCGACGTGCCCTGTTCCCAGAAAAACGCTCATAACTCCCTCACCGGAGGTCGGATCTGGACGATTTTTACGTCGTTGGAAAGCTTACTCGAGGAGCTTTCAAAACGGATCAAGACATTTCTGATTCCGAGGCCGTCTGGTGCCCCGAAAGGACACCGGAATCCTTCGATCCTCGTTTCTCGATCTCGGTGGTTGGTCTTTCAAAATCGCGTGGTGCGGATAAAACGCGCGTAACTCCCTCGTTACATGTCGGATTGGGTTGATTTTTACTTCATTGGAAACGCGAGTCAGTGCTCTTCAAAATCCTTCAGGAAGCGTCGCATTCCGAGGCCGTTTGGGCCTCCAAAAGTGGGGCGAGAGTAAATGGTTCAGAATTTTCCCAACATGCCCTGTTCCCAGAAAAATGCTCATAACTCCTTCACCGGAGGTCGGATCTGGACGATTTTTACGTCGTTGGAAAGCTTACTCGAGGAGCTTTCAAAATGGATCAGGACATTTCTGATTCTGAGGCCGTATGGTACCCCGAAAGGACACCGGAAGCCTTCAATCCTCGTTTCTCGATCTCGGTGGTCAGTCTTTCGAAATCGCGTGGTGCGGATAAAACGCGCGTAACTCCCTCGTCACATGTCGGATTGGGTCGATTTTTACTTCATTGGAAAGGCCAGTCAGTGCTCTTCGAAATCCTTCAGGAAGCGTCGCATTCCGAGGCCGTTTGGGCCTCCAAAAGTGGGGCGAGAGTAAATGGTGCAGAATTTTCCCGACGTGCCCTGTTCCCAGAAAAATGCTCATAACTCCCTCACCGGAGGTCGGATCTGGACGATTTTTACGTCGTTGGAAAGCTTACTCGAGGAGATTTCAAAACGGATCAGGACATTTCTGATTCTGAGGCCGTCTGGTGCCCCGAAAGGACACCGGAAGCCTTCGATCCTCGTTTCTCGATCTCGGTGGTCGGTCTTTCGAAATCGCGTGGTGCGGATAAAACGCGCGTAACTCCCTCGTTACATGTCGGATTGGGTTGATTTTTACTTCATTGGAAAGGCGAGTCAGTGCTCTTCGAAATCCTTCTGGAAGCGTCGCATTCCGAGGCCGTTTGGGCCTCCAAAAGTGGGGCGAGAGTAAATGGTGCAGAATTTTCCCGACGTGCCCTGTTCCCAGAAAAACGCTCATAACTCCCTCACCGGAGGTCGGATCTGGACGATTTTTACGTCGTTGGAAATCTTACTCGAGTAGCTTTCAAAAAGGATCAGGACATTTCTGATTCTGAGGCTGTCTGGTGCCCTGAAAGGACACCGAAAGCCTTCGATCCTCGTTTCTCGATCTCGGTGGTCGGTCTTTCGAAATCGCGTGGTGCGGATAAAACGCGCGTAACTCCCTCGTTACATGTCGGATTGGGTCGATTTTTACTTCATTGGAAAGGCGAGTCAGTGCTCTTCGAAATCCTTCAGGAAACGTCGCATTTTGAGGCCGTTTGGGCCTCCAAAAGTGGGGCGAGACTAAATGGTGTGGAATTTTCCCGACGTGCCCTGTTCCCAGAAAAACGCTCATAACTCCCTCACCGGAGGTCGGATCTGGACGATTTTTATGTCGTTGGAAAGCTTACTCGAGGAGCTTTCAAAACGGATCAGGACATTTCTGATTCCGAGGCCGTCTGGTGCCCCGAAAGGACACCGGAATCCTTCGATCCTCGTTTCTCGATCTCGGTGGTTGGTCTTTCGAAATCGCGTGGTGCGGATAAAACGCGCGTAACTCCCTCGTTACATGTCGGATTGGGTTGATTTTTACTTCATTGGAAACGCGAGTCAGTGCTCTTCAAAATCCTTCAGGAAGCGTCGCATTCCGAGGCCGTTTGGGCCTCCAAAAGTGGGGCGAGAGTAAATGGTTCAGAATTTTCCCAACATGCCCTGTTCCCAGAAAAATGCTCATAACTCCTTCACCGGAGGTCGGATCTGGACGATTTTTACGTCGTTGGAAAGCTTACTCGAGGAGCTTTCAAAATGGATCAGGACATTTCTGATTCTGAGGCCGTATGGTACCCCGAAAGGACACCGGAAGCCTTCAATCCTCGTTTCTCGATCTCGGTGGTCAGTCTTTCGAAATCGCGTGGTGCGGATAAAACGCGCGTAACTCCCTCGTTACATGTCGGATTGGGTCGATTTTTACTTCATTGGAAAGGCCAGTCAGTGCTCTTCGAAATCCTTCAGGAAGCGTCACATTCCGAGGCCGTTTGGGCCTCCAAAAGTGGGGCGAGAGTAAATGGTGCAGAATTTTCCCGACGTGCCCTGTTCCCAGAAAAATGCTCATAACTCCCTCACCGGAGGTCGGATCTGGACGATTTTTACGTCGTTGGAAAGCTTACTCGAGGAGATTTCAAAACGGATCAGGACATTTCTGATTCTGAGGCCGTCTGGTGCCCCGAAAGGACACCGGAAGCCTTCGATCCTCGTTTCTCGATCTCGGTGGTCGGTCTTTCGAAATCGCGTGGTGCGGATAAAACGCGCGTAACTCCCTCGTTACATGTCGGATTGGGTTGATTTTTACTTCATTGGAAAGGCGAGTCAGTGCTCTTCGAAATCCTTCAGGAAGCGTCGCATTCCGAGGCCGTTTGGGCCTCCAAAAGTGGGGTGAGAGTAAATGGTGCGGAATTTTCTCGACGTGCCCTGTTCCCAGAAAAATGCTCATAACTCCCTCACCGGAGGTCGGATCTGGACGATTTTCATGTCGTTGGAAAGCTTACTCGAGGAGATTTCAAAACGGATAAGGACATTTCAGATTCCGAGGCCGTCTGGTGCCCCGAAAGGACAAGGGAAGCCTTCGATCCTCGTTTCTCGATCTCGGTGGTCGGTCTTTCGAAATCGCGTGGTGCGGATAAAACGCGCGTAACTCCCTCGTTACATGTCGGATTGGGTCAATTTTTACTTCATTTGAAAGACGAGTCAGTGCTCTTCGAAATCCTTCAGGAAGCGTCGCATTCCGAGGCCGTTTGGGCCTCCAAAAGTGGGACGAGAGTAAATGGTGCGGAATTTTCCTGACGTGCCCTGATCCCAGAAAAACACTCATAACTCCCTCACCGGAGGTCGGATCTGGACGATTTTTACGTCGTTGGAAATCTTACTCGAGGAGCTTTCAAAACGGATCAGGACATTTCTGATTCTGAGGCCGTCTGGTACCCCGAAAGGACACCGGAAGCCTTCGATACTCATTTCTCGATCTCGGTGGTCGGTCTTTCGAAATCGCGTGGTACAGATAAAATGCGCGTAACTCCCTCGTTACATGTCGGATTGGGTCGATTTTTACTTCATTGGAAAGGCGAGTCAGTGCTCTTCGAAATCCTTTAGGAAGCGTCGCATTCCGAGGCCGTTTGGGCCTCCAAAAGTGGGGTGAGAGTAAATGGTGCGGAATTTTCCCGACGTGCCCTATTCCCAGAAAAATGCTCATAACTCCCTCACCGGAGGTCGGATCTGGACGATTTTTACGTCGTTGGAAAGCTTACTCGAGGAGCTTTCAAAACGGATCAGGACATTTCTGATTCTGAGGCCGTCTGGTGCCCCGAAAGGACACCGGAAGCCTTCGATCCTCGTTTCTCGATCTCGGTGGTCGGTCTTTCGAAATCGCGTGGTGCGGATAAAACGCGCGTAACTCCCTCGTTACATGTCGGATTGGGTCAATTTTTACTTCATTTGAAAGACGAGTCAGTGCTCTTCGAAATCCTTCAGGAAGCGTCGCATTCCGAGGCCGTTTGGGCCTCCAAAAGTGGGATGAGAGTAAATGGTGCGGAATTTTCCCGACGTACCCTGTTCCCAGAAAAATGCTCATAACTCCCTCACCGGAGGTCGGATCTGGACGGTTTTTACGTCGTTGGAAAGCTTACTCGAGGAGCTTTCAAAACGGATTAGGACATTTCTGATTCCGAGGCCGTCTAGTGCCCCAAATGGACACGGGAAACCTACGATCCTCTTTTCTCGATCTCGGTGGTCGGTCTTTCGAAATCGCGTGGTGCGGATAAAACGCGCGTAACTCCCTCGTTACATGTCGGATTGGGTCAATTTTTACTTCATTGGAAAGGAGAGTCAGTGCTCTTCGAAATCCTTCAGGAAGCGTCGCATTCTGAGGCCGTTTGGGCCTCCAAAAGTGGGGCGAGAGTAAATGGTGTAGAATTTTCCCGACGTGCCCTGTTCCCAAAAAAATGCTCATAACTCCTTCACCGGAGGTCGGATCTGGACGGTTTTTACGTCATTGGAAAGCTTACTTGAGGAGCTTTCAAAACGGATCAGGACATTTCTGATTCTGAGGCCGTCTGCTACCTCGAAAGGACACTGGAAGCCTTCGATCCTCGTTTCTCAATCTCTGTGGTCGGTCTTTCGAAATCGCGTGGTGCGGATAAAATGTGCGTAACTCCCTCGTTACATGTCGGATTGGGTCGATTTTTACTTCATTGGAAAGGCGAGTCAGTGCTCTTCGAAATCCTTTAGGAAGCGTCGCATTCCGAGGCCGTTTGGGCCTCCAAAAGTGGGACGAGAGTAAATGGTGCGGAATTTTCCCGACGTGCCCTGTTCCCAGAAAAATGCTCATAACTCCCTCACCGGAGGTCAGATCTGGACGGTTTTTACGTCGTTGGAAAGCTTACTCGAGGAGCTTTCAAAAAGGATCAGGACATTTCTGATTCTGAGGCCGTCTGGTGCCCCGAAAGGACACCGGAAACCTTCGATCCTCTTTTCTCGATCTCGGTGGTCGGTCTTTCAAAATCACGTGGTGCGGATAAAACGCGCGTAACTCCCTCGTTACATGTCGGATTGGGTCGATTTTTACTTCATTGGAAAGATGAGTCAGTGCTCTTCGAAATCCTTTAGGAAGCGTCGCATTCCGAGGCCGTTTGGGCCTCCAAAAGTGGGGCGAGAGTAAATGGTGCGGAATTTTCCCGACGTGCCCTGTTCCCAGAAAAATGCTCATAACTCCCTCACCGGAGGTCGGATCTGGACGGTTTTTACGTCGTTGGAAAGCTTACTCGAGGAGATTTCAAAACGGATCAGGACATTTCTGATTCCGAGGCCGTCTGGTGCCCCGAAAGGACACCGGAAGCCTTCGATCCTCGTTTCTCGATCTCGGTGGTCGGTCTTTCAAAATCGCGTGGTGCGGATAAAACGCGCGTAACTCCCTCGTTACATGTCGGATTGGGTCGATTTTTACTTCATTTGGAAACGCGTGTCAGTTCTCTTCGAAATCCTTCAGGAAGCGTCGCATTCTGAGGCCGTTTGGGCCTCCAAAAGTGGGGCGAGAGTAAATGGTGCGGAATTTTCCCGACGTGCCCTGTTCCCAGAAAAACGCTCATAACTCCCTCACCGGAGGTCGGATCTGGACGGTTTTTATGTCGTTGGAAAGCTTACTCGAGGAGCTTTCAAAACCGATAAGGACATTTCTGATTCGGAGGCTGTCTGGTGCCCCGAAAGGACACAGGAAGCCTTCGATCCTCGTTTCTCGATCTCGGTGGTCGGTCTTTCGAAATCGCGTAGTGCGGATAAAACGCACGTAACTCCCTCGTTACATGTCGGATTGGGTCGATTTTTACTTCATTGGAAAGGCGAGTCAGTGCTCTTCGAAATCCTTCAGGAAGCGTCGCATTCTGAGGCCGTTTGGGCCTCCAAAAGTGGGGCGAGAGTAAATGGTGTAGAATTTTCCCGACGTGCCCTGTTCCCAGAAAAATGCTCCTAACTCCCTCACCGGAGGTCCGATCTAGACGGTTTTTACGTCGTTGGAAAGCTTACTCGAGGAGCTTTCAAAAGGGATCAGGACATTTCTGATTCCGAGGCCGTCTGGTGCACCGAAAGGACACTGGAAGCCTTCGATCCTCGTTTCTCAATCTCTGTGGTCGGTCTTTCGAAATCGCGTGGTGCGGATAAAATGCGCGTAACTCCCTCGTTACATGTCGGATTCGGTCGATTTTTACTTCATTAGAAAGGGGAGTCAGTGCTCTTCGAAATCCTTCAGGAAGCATCGCATTCCGAGGCCGTTTGGGCCTCCAAAAGTTGGACGAGAGTAAATGGTGCAGAATTTTCCCGACGTACCCTGTTCCCAGAAAAATGCTCATAACTCCCTCACCGGAGGTCGGATCTGGACGGTTTTTACTTCGTTGGAAAGCTTACTCGAGGAGCTTTCAAAACGGATCAGGACATTTCTGATTCCGAGGCCGTCTGGTGCCCCGAAAGGACACTGGAAGCCTTCGATCCTCGTTTCTCGATCTCGGTGGTCGGTCTTTCGAAATCGCGTGGTGCGGATAAAACGCGCGTAACTCCCTCGTTACATGTCGGATTGGGTCGATTTTTACTTCATTGGAAAGGCGTGTCAGTGCTCTTCGAAATTCTTCAGGAAGCGTCGCATTCCGAGGCCGTTTGGGCCTCCAAAAGTGGTGCGAGAGTAAATGGTTCAGAATTTTCCCGACGTGCCCTGTTCCCAGAAAAATGCTCATAACTCCCTCACCGGAGGTCGGATCTGGACGGTTTTTACGTCGTTGGAAAGCTTCTCGAGGAGCTTTCAAAACGGATCAGGACATTTCTGATTCCGAGGACGTCTGGTGCCCCGAAAGGACACCAGAAGCCTTCGATCCTCGTTTCTCGATCTCAGTGGTCGGTCTTTCGAAATCGCGTGGTGCGGATAAAACGCGCGTAACTCCCTCGTTACATGTCGGATTGGGTCGATTTTTACTTCATTGGAAAGGCGAGTCAGTGCTCTTCGAAATCCTTTAGGAAGCGTCGCATTCTGAGGCCGTTTGGGCCTCCAAAAGTATGACGAGAGTAAATGGTGTAGAATTTTCCTGACGTGCCCTGTTCCCAGAAAAACGCTCATAACTCCCTCACCGGAGGTCGGATCTGGACGGTTTTTACGTCGTTGGAAAGCTTACTCGAGGAGCTTTCAAAATGGATCAGGACATTTCTGATTCTGAGGCCGTATGGTGCTCCAAAAGGACACCAGAAGCCTTCGATCCTCGTTTCTCGATCTCGGTGGTCGGTCTTTCGAAATCGCGTGGTGCGGATAAAACACGCGTAACTCCCTCGCTACATGTCGGATTGGGTCAATTTTTACTTCATTGGAAAGGCGAGTCAGTGCTCTTCGAAATCCTTTAGGAAGCGTCGCATTCTGAGGCCGTTTGGGCCTCCAAAAGTGGGACGAGAGTAAATGGTGCAGAATTTTCCTAACGTGCCCTGTTCCCAGAAAAACGCTCATAACTCCCTCACCGGAGGTCAGATCTGGACGGTTTTTACGTCGTTGGAAAGCTTACTCGAGGAGCTTTCAAAACGGATCAGGACATTTCTGATTCCGAGGCCATCTGGTGCCCCGAAAGGACACTGGAATCCTTCGATCCTCGTTTCTCGATCTCGATGGTCGGTCTTTCGAAATCGCGTGGTGCGGATAAAACGCGCGTAACTCCCTCGTTACATGTCGGATTGGGTCAATTTTTACTTCATTGGAAAGGCGAGTCGGTGCTCTTCGAAATCCTTCAGGAAGCGTCGCATTCCGAGGCCGTTTGGGCCTCCAAAAGTGGGACGAGAGTAAATGGTGTGAAATTTTCCTAACGTGCCCTGTTCCCAGAAAAATGCTCATAACTCCCTCACCGGAGGTCAGATCTGGACGGTTTTTACGTCGTTGGAAAGCTTACTCGAGGAGCTTTCAAAACGGATCAGGACATTTCTGATTCCGAGGCCGTATGGTGCCCCGAAAGGACACCGGAAGCCTTCGATCCTCGTTTCTCGATCTCGGTGGTCGGTCTTTCGAAATCGCGTGGTGCGGATAAAATGCGCGTAACTCCCTCGTTACATGTCGGATTGGGTCGATTTTTACTTCATTGGAAAGGCGAGTCAGTGCTCTTCGAAATCCTTCAGGAAGCGTCGCATTCTGAGGCCGTTTGGGGCTCTAAAAGTGGGGCAAGAGTAAATGTTGTGGAATTTTCCCGATGTGCCCTGTTCCCAGAAAAATGCTCATAACTCCCTCACCGGAGGTCAGATCTGGACGGTTTTTACGTCGTTGGAAAGCTTACTCGAGGAGCTTTCAAAACGGATCAGGACATTTCTGATTCTGAGGCCGTCTGTTGCCCCAAAAGGACACCGGAATCCTTCGATCCTCGTTTCTCGATCTCGGTGGTCGGTCTTTCAAAATCTCGTGGTGCGGATAAAACGAGCGTAACTCCCTCGTTACATGTCGGATTGGGTCGATTTTTACTTCATTGGAAAGGCGAGTCAGTGCTCTTCGAAATCCTTTAGGAAGCGTCGCATTCCGAGGCCGTTTGGGCCTCCAAAACTGGGGCGAGAGTAAATGGTGCAGAATTTTCCCGACGTGCCCTGTTCCTAGAAAAACGCTCATAACTCCCTCACCGGAGGTCCGATCTGGACGGTTTTTATGTCGTTGGAAAGCTTACTCGAGGATCTTTCAAAACGGATCAGGACATTTCTGATTCTGAGGCCGTCTGGTGCCCCGAAAGGACACTGGAAGCCTTCGATCCTCGTTTCTCGATCTCGGTGGTCGGTCTTTCAAAATCGCGTGGTGCGGATAAAACGCGCGTAACTCCCTCGTTAGATGTCGGATTGGATCAATTTTGGGTTCGTTGGAAAGGCAAGTCAGTGCTCTTCGAAATCCTTCAGGAAGCGTCGCATTCTGAGGCCGTTTGGGCCTCCAAAAGTGGGGTGAGAGTAAATGGTGTGGAATTTTTCCGACGTGCCCTGTTCCCGGGAAAATGCTCATAACTCCCTCACCGGAGGTCGGATCTGGACGATTTTTACGTCATTGGAAAGTTTACTCGACGAGCTTTCAAAACGGATGAGGAAACTTCTAATTCTGAGGCCGTTTGGCATCCCGAAAGTGTATCGGATGCCTTCGATTGTCGTTTCTCGATCTCGGTCGTTTGTCTTTCAAAATCGCGTGGTGCGAATAAAATGCACGTAACTACCTCGTTACATGTCGGATTGGGTCAATTTTTAGTTCATTGGAAAGGCGAGTCAGTGCTCTTCGAAATTCGTCAGGAAGTGTCGCATTCCGAGGTCGTTTGGACCTCCAAAAGTGGGGTGGGAGTAAATGGCATGAAATTTTCCCGACGTGCCCTGTTCCCAGGAAAACGCTCATAACTCCCTCACCGGAGGTCGGATCTGGACTTTTTTTACGTCGTTGGAAAGTTTACTCGACAAGATTTCAGAACGGATGAGGAAACTTCTGATTCTGAGGCCGTCTGGCACCCCGAAAGTGCGTCGGACGCCTTCGATCGTCGTTTCTCGATCTCGATCGTCGATCTTTCAAAATCACGTGGTGCGAATAAAACGCACGTAACTATCTCGTTACATGTCAGATTGAGTCCATTTTTAGTTCATTGGAAAGGCGAGTCAGTGCTCTTCGAAATCCTTTAGGAAGCGTCGCATTCCGAGGCCATTTGGGCCTCCAAAAGTGGGGCGGGAGTAAATGGTAAAGAATTTTTCCGACGTGCCCTGTTCCCAGGAAAACTCTCATAACTCCCTCACCGGAGGTCGGATGTGTACGATTTTTACGTCGTTGGAAAGCTTACTCGATGAGCTTTCAGAATGGATGAGGAAACTTCTGATTCTGATGTCCTCTAGCACCCTGAAAGTGCGTCGGACGCCTTCGATCGTCGTTTCTCGATCTCGGTCGTCGAACTTTCAAAATCACGTGGTGTGAATAAAACGCACGTAACTCCCTCGTTACATGTTGGATTGGGTCGATTTTTAGTTCATTGGAAAGGCGAGTCAGTGCTCTTCGAAATCCTTTAGGAAGCGTCACATTCCGAGGCCGTTTGGGCCTCCAAAAGTGGGGTGGGAGTAAATGGCACGAAATTTTCCCGACGTGCCTTATTCCCAGGAAAACTCCCATAACTCCCTCACCGGAGGTCAGATCTGGACGATTTTTACGTCGTTGGAAAGCTTGCTCGACGAGATTTCAGAACGAATGAAGAAACTTCTGATTCCGAGGCCGTCTGGTTCCCCGAAAGCACGCCGAACGCCTTCGATAGTCGTTTCTCGATCTCGATCATCAGTCATTCGAAATCACGTGGTACGAATAAAATGCACGTAACTCCCTCGTTACATGTCGGATTGGGTCAATTTTTAGTTCATTGGAAAGGCGAGTCAGTGATCTTCGAAATCCTTCAGGAAGCGTCACATTCTGAGGTCGTTTGGGCCTCCAAAAGTGGGGCGGGAGTAAATGATATAAAATTTTCCCGACGTGCCCTGTTCCCAGGAAAACGCTCATAACTCCCTCACCGGAGGTCGGATCTGGATGATTTTTACGTTGTTGGAAAGCTTACTCGACGAGATTTCAGAACGGATGAGGAAACTTCTAATTTTGAGGCCGTTTGGCATCCCGAAAGCGCGTCAGACGCCTTCGATCATCGTTTCTCGATCTCGGTCGTCGGTCTTTCGAAATCGCGTGGTGTGAATAAATGCAATTAACTACCTCGTTACATGTCGGATTGGGTCAATTTTCAGTTCATTGGAAAGGCGAGTCAGTGCTCTTCGAATCCTTCAGGAAGCGTCGCATTCCGAGGCCGTTTGGGCCTCCAAAAGTGGGGCGGGAGTAAATGGCATGGAATTTTCCCGACGTGCCTTGTTCCCAAGAAAACTCTCATAACTCCCTCACCGGAGGTCAGATCCGGACAGTTTTTACGTCGTTGGAAAGCTTACTCGACGAGATTTTAGAATGGATGAGCGTTTTCCTGGGAACAGGGCACGTCGGGAAAATTTCATGCCATTTACTCCCACCCCACTTTTGGAGGCCCAAACGGCCTCAGAATGCGACACTTCCTGAAGGATTTCGAAGAGCACTGACTCGCCTTTCCGATGAACCAAAAATCCACCCAATCCGACATGTAACGAGGGAGTTACGTGCATTTTATTCACACCACACGATTTCGAAAGACCGACGACCGAGTCGAGAACGGATGAGGAAACTTCTGATTCCGAGGTCGTCAGTCTTTCAAAATCGCATGGTGCGAATAAAACACACGTAACTCCCTCGTTACATGTCGGATTGTGTCGATTTTTAATTCATTGGAAAGGCGAGTCAGTGCTCTTCGAAATCCTTTAGGAAGCATCGCATTCTGAGGCCGTTTGGGCCTCTAAAAGTGGGGCGGGAGTAAATGGCATGGAATTTTCCCGACGTGCCTTGTTCCTAAGAAAACTCTCATAACTCCCTCACCGGAGGTCGGATCTGGACAGTTTTTACGTCGTTGGAAAGCTTACTCGACGAGCTTTCAGAAAAGATGAGGAAACTTCTGATTCTGAGGCTGTCTAGCACCTCGAAAGCACGCCGGACGCCTTCGATCGTCATTTTTCGATCTCGATCGTCGGTCTTTCGAAATCGCATGGTGTGAATAAAACGCACGTAACTCCCTCATTACATGTCAGATTGGGTCAATTTTTGGTTCATTGGAAAGTCGAGTCAGTGCTCTTCGAAATCCTTCCGAAAGTGTCGCATTCTGAGGCCGTTTGGGCCTCCAAAAGTGGGGCGGGAGTAAATGGCATGAAATTTTCCCGACGTGCCCTGTTCCCAGGAAAACGCTCATAACTCCCTCACCGGAGGTCGGATCTAGACGGTTTTTACGTCGTTGGAAAGCTTACTCGACGAGATTTTAGAATGGATAAGGAAACTTCTGATTCTGATGCCGTCTGGCACCCCGAAAGGGCGCCGGATGCCTTCGATCGTCATTTCTCGATCTCGGTCGTCGGTCTTTCGAAATCGCGTGGTGCGAATAAAACGCATGTAACTCCCTCGTTACATGTCGGATTGGGTCGATTTTTAGTTCATTGGAAAGAAGAGTCGGTGCCATTCGAAATCCTTCAGGAAGTGTCACATTCTGAGGCCGTTTGGGCCTCCAAAAGTGGGGTGGAAGTAAATGGCATGAAATTTTCTCGATGTGCCCTGTTCCCAGGAAAACGCTCATAACTCCCTCACCGGAGGTCGGATCTGGACGATTTTTATGTCGTTGGAAAGCTTACTCGACGAGATTTCAGAACAGATGAGGAAACTTTTGATTCTGAGGCCGTCTGGCACCCTGAAAGCGTGCCGGACGCCTTCGATCATCGTTTCTCGATCTCGGTCGTCGATCTTTCGAAATCGCGTGGTACGAATAAAACGCACGTAACTCCTTCGTTACAGGTCGGATTGGATCGATTTTTGGTTCATTTGAAGGGCGAGTCAGTGCTCTTCGAAATCCTTCAGGAAGTGTCACATTCCGAGGCCGTTTGGGCCTCCAAAAGTGGGTGGGGAATAAATGGTATGAAATTTTCCCAACGTGCCCTGTTCCCAGGAAAATGCTCATAACTCCCTCACCGGAGGTCGGATCTGGACGATTTTTACGTCGTTGGAAATCTTACTCGACGAGATTTCAGAACGGATGAGGAAACTTCTGATTCTGAGGCTGTCTGGTACCCCAAAAATGCACCGGATGCCTTCGATCGTCGTTTCTCGATCTCGGTCGTCGGTCTTTCGAAATCGCGTGGTGCGAATAAAACGCACGTAACTCCCTCGTTACATGTCGGATTGGATCAATTTTTGGTTCATTTGAAAGGCGAGTCAGTGCTCTTCGAAATCCTTCAGGAAGTGTCACATTCCGAGGCCATTTGGGCCTCCAAAAGTAGGTGAGGAATAAATGGCATGAAATTTTTCTGACGTCCCCTGTTCCCAGGAAAATGCTCATAACTCCCTCACCGGAGGTCAGATCTGGACAGTTTTTACGTCGTTGGAAAGCTTACTCGACGAGCTTTTAGAATGGATGAGAAAACTTCTGATTCTGAGGCCGTCTGGCACCCTAAAAGCACGTCGGACGCCTTCGATCGTCGTTTCTCGATCTCGGTCGTCGATCTTTCAAAATCGCATGGTGCGAATAAAACGCACGTAACTCCCTCGTTACATGTCGGATTGGGTCAATTTTTAGTTCATTGGAAAGGCGAGTCAGTGCTCTTCGAAATCCTTTAGGAAGCGTCACATTCCGAGGCTGTTTGGGCCTCTAAAAGTGGGGTGGGAGTAAATGGCATGGAATTTTCCCGACGTGCCTTGTTCCCAGGAAAACGCTCATAACTCCCTCACCGGAGGTCGGATCTAGACAGTTTTTATGTCGTTGAAAATCTTACTCGACGAGATTTCAGAACAGATGAGGAAACTTCTTATTCTGAGGCCGTCTGGCACCCTGAAAGCGTGCCGGACGCCTTCGATCGTCGTTTCTCGATCTCGGTTGTCGGTCTTTTGAAATCGTGTGGTGCGAATAAAATGCACGTAACCCCCTCGTTACAGGTCAGATTGGGTCAATTTTTAGTTCATTGGAAAGGCGAGTCAGTGCTCTTCGAAATCCTTTAGGAAGCGTCGCATTCCGAGGCCGTTTGGGCCTCCAAAAGTGGGGTGGGAGTAAATGGCATGGAATTTTTTCGACGTGCCCTGTTCTCAAAAAAATGCTCATAACTCCCTCACCAGAGGTCGGATCAGGATGATTTTTACGTCGTTGGAAAGCTTACTCGATAAGATTTCAAAATAGAAGAGGACAGTCCTGAGTCCGAGGCCTTCTGTCACCACAAAAGTACGCCAGAAGCCTTTGAGCGTCGTTTCTCGATCTCGGTCGTCAATCTCTCAAAATCACGTGATGTGAATAAAATACACGTAACTCCCTCGTTACATGTCGGATTGGGTCAATTTTAGGTTCTTTGGAAAGGTGAGTCTGTACTCTTTGAAACTCCTTCAGGAACCGTCGCATTCCGAGGCTGTTTGGACCTCCAAAAGTGGGGTAAAAGTAAATGGGGTGGAATTTTTCTAACATCCCCTGTTTCCACGAAAACCCTCATAACTCCCTCACAGGATGTCGGATTTAGACAGCTTTTATGTCGTTAGAAAGCTTACTCGACGAGATTTCAAAATGGAAGAGGACTCTTCTAATTCTGAGGCGTCTGGTACCCCAAAAATATGCCAGAAGCATTCGAGTATCATTTCTTGATCTCGGTCGTCAATCTCTCGAAATCATGTTATGCGAATAAAACGCTTGTAACTCCCTCGTTACATGTCAGATTGGGTCGATTTTTAGTTCATTTGAAAGGAGAGTCAGTCCTCTTCGAAACTCCTTTAGGAACCGTCACATTCCGTGGCCTTTTGGGCCTCCAAAAGTGGGGCGAGAGTAAATGGTACGGAATTTTTTTGACATCCCCTGTTTCCACAAAAACCCACATAATTCCCTCACCGGAGGTCGGATCTGGACAATTTTTACGTCGTTAGAAAGCTTACTCGATGAGATTTTAAAACGGAAGAGGACTCTTCTGATTCTGAGGCCGTCTGGTACCCCGAAAGTGCGCCAGAAGCCTTCAAGCGTAGTTTCTCGATCTCTGTCGTCAATCTATCAAAATCGCGTGATGCGAATAAAGCACTCGTAACTCCCTCGTTACACGTTGGATTGGGTCGATTTTTGGTTCATTGAAAAGAAGAGTCGGTCCTCTTCGAAACTCCTTTAGAAATCGTCGCATTCCGAGGCTGTTTGGGCCTCCAAAAGTGGGGCGAGAGTAAATGGTGCCAAATTTTTTTAACATCCCCTGTTCCCACAAAAACCCTCATAACTCCCTCACCGGAGGTCAGAATTGGACGATTTTTACATCGTTGGAAAGCTAACTTGACGATATTTTAAAACAGAAAAGGACTCTTTTGATTCCGAGCCTTTTAGTGCCCCGAAAGCACACCAGAAGCCTTCTAGCGTCGTTTCTCAATCTTGATCGCCAATCTCTCGAAATCACGTGATGCGAATAAAAAGCTCGTAACTCCCTCGTTACATGTCGCATTGGGTCGATTTTTGGTTCATTGGAAAGGTGAGTCAGTGCTCTTCGAAATTTTATCTGAAACCGTCGCATTCTGAGGCTGTTTGGGTCTTCAAAAGTGGGGCGAGAGTAAATGGTGTGAAAATTTTCTTACATCCCCTGTTCCAACGAAAACCCTCATAACTCCCTCACTGGAGGTCGGATTTGGACAGGTTTTACGTCGTTGGAAAGCTTACTCGACGAAATTTCAAAACGGAAGAGGACTCTTCTAATTCTAAGGCCGTTTGGAGCCCTGAAAGCATGCTAGAAGCCTTCGAGCGTCGTTTCTCGATCTCGATCATCAATCTCTCGAAATCGCGTGATGCGAATAAAACGCTCGTAACTCCCTCGTTACATGTCATATTGGGTCAATTTTCAGTTCATTGGAATGATGAGTCAGTGCTCTTCGAAACTCTTTCAGGAACCGTCACATTCCGAGGCCGTTTGGGTCTCCAAAGGTGGGGCGAGAGTAAATGGTGTGAAATTTTTCTAACATCCCCTGTTCCCACGAAAACCCTCATAACTCCCTCACTGAAAGTCAGATTTGAATGATTTTTCTGTCGTTGGAAAGGTTACTCAACAAGATTTCAAAATGGAAGAGGACTCTTTCGATTATGAGGCCTTCTGGCACCGTGAAAGTGCGTCAGAAGCCTTCGAGCGTCATTTCTCAATCTCGATCGTCAATCTCTTGAAATCATGTGATGCAAATAAAATGCTCGTAACTCCCTCGTTACATATCGGATTAGGTCAATTTTAGGTTCATTGGAAAGGTGAGTTAGTGCTCTTCGAAATTCCTTCAGGAACTGTCGCATTCTGAGGCTGTTTGGACCTCCAAAAGTGGGGTGAGAGTAAATGGTATGGAATTTTTCTAACATCCCCTGTTCCCACGAAAACCCTCATAACTCCCTCACCGGAGGTCAGATTTGTACAATTTTTACGTCGTTGGAAAGATTACTCGACGAAATTTCAAAACGGAGAGGACTCTTCTAATTCTGAGGCTGTCTGGCGCCCCGAAAGCGTGCCAGAAGCCTTCGACCGTCGTTTCTCAATCTCGGTCGTCAATCTCTCGAAATCGCTTGATGCGAATAAAATGCTCGTAACTCCCTCGTTACATGTCGGATTGGGTCGATTTTCAGTTTGTTGGAAAGGCGAGTTGGTGCTCTTCGAAACTCCGTTAGGAACCATCACATTCCGAGGCCGTTTGGGCCTCTAAAAGTGGTGCGAGAATAAATGGTTTAGAATTTTTCTGACATCCCCTGTTCCCACGAAAACCCTCATA
The DNA here is from genome assembly GCA_037074715.1 of Magnolia kwangsiensis. NCBI lineage: Eukaryota > Viridiplantae > Streptophyta > Magnoliopsida > Magnoliales > Magnoliaceae > Magnolia > Magnolia kwangsiensis. The sequence continues at coordinate 1,887,529 of CM073583.1, forward strand.
ACTCCCTCACCCGAGGTTAGATTTAAACGGTTTTTACGTCGTTGGAAATCTTACTCGATGAGATTTCAAAATAGAAGAGGACACTTCTGATTCTGAGGCCGTCTGGCACCACGAAAGCGCGCCAAAAGCCTTCGAGCGTCGTTTCTCGATCTCGGTCTTCAATCTCTCGAAATCGCATGATGCGAATAAAATACACGTAACTCCCTCATCACATGTCAAATTAGGTTGATTTTTGGTTCCTTGGAAAGGCGAGTTGGTGCTCTTCGAAACTCCTTTAGGAACTGTCGCATTTTGAGGCCGTTTGGGCCTCCAAAAGTGGGGCAAGAGTAAATGGGATGGAATTTTTCTGACATCCCTTGTTCCCACAAAAACCCTCATAACTCCCTCACGGGAGGTCAGATTTGGACAATTTTTACATCGTTGGAAATCTTACTCGACGAGATTTCAAAACGGAAGAGGACTCTTCTGATTCTGAGTCCGTCTGGTACCCCAAAAATGCACTAGAAGCCTTCGAGCGTCGTTTCTCGATCACAGTTGTCAATCTCTCAAAATCATATGATGCGAATAAAATGCTCTTAACTCCCTCGTTACATGTCGGATTAGGTCAATTTTTGGTTCATTGGAAAGGAGAGTCGGTCCTCTTCGAAACTCCTTTAGGAACCGTCGCATTCCGAGGCCTTTTGGGCCTCCAAAAGTGGGGCGAGAGTAAATGGTGCGGAATTTTTCTAACATCCCCTGTTCGCACGAAAACCCTCATAACTCTCTCACCGGAGGTCGGATCTGGACGGTTTTTATGTCGTTAGAAAGCTTACTCGATGAGATTTTAAAACGGAAGAGGACTCTTCTGATTCTAAGGCTGTCTGGTACCCTGAAAGTGTGCCAGAAGCCTTCGAGCGTCGTTTCTCGAGCTTGGTCGTCAATCTCTCGAAATCACATGATGCGAATAAAACACTCATAACTCTCTCGTTGCACATTAGATTAGGTCGATTTTTAGTTCATTAGAAAGGTGAGTTGGTGCTCTTCAAAACTCCTTTAGGAACCGTCGCATTCGGAGGTCGTTTGGGCCTCCAAAAGTGGGGCGAGAGTAAATGGTGTGGAATTTTTCTGACATCCCCTGTTCCCATGAAAACCCTCATAACTCCTTCACGGGAGGTCAGATTTAGACGTTTTTTATGTCGTTGGAAATCTTACTCGACGAGATTTCAAAAAGGAAGTGGACTCTTCTGATTCAGAGGCCGTCTGGTACCCCAAAAACGTGCCAGAAGCCTTCCAGCGTCGTTTCTCGATCTCGGTCATCCATCTCTCGAAATCGTGTGATGCAAATAAAATGCTCATAATTCCCTCGTTAGACGTCGGATTGGGTCAATTTTTAGTTCATTGGAAAGGTGAGTCAGTGCTATTCGAAACTCCTTTAGGACTGTCGCATTCCGAGGCTATTTGGGCCTCCAAAAGTGGGGCGAGAGTAAATGGTGCGTAATTTTTCTAACATCCCCTGTTCCCACGAAAACCCTCATAACTCCCTCATGGGAGGTCGGATTTGGACGGTTTTTATGTCGTTGGAAAGCTTACTCGATGATATTTCAAAACAGAAAGGACTCTTCTGATTCTGAGGCCTTCTGGTACCCCAAAAATTCACCAGAAGCCTTCGAACATCGTTTCTCGATCTCGATCATGAATCTTTCAAAATTGCATAATGTGAATAAAAAGCTTATAACTCCCTCGTTACATATCGAATTGGGTCAATTTTTAGTTCATTGGAAAGGAGAGTCAGTGCTCTTCGAAATTTCTTCAGGAACCGTCACATTCCGAGGCCGTTTGGGCCTCCAAAAGTGGGGCGAGAGTAAATGGTGTGGAATTTTTTTGACATCTCCTTTTCCCACGAAAACCCTCATAACTCCATCACCGGAGGTCAGATCAGGACAGTTTTTACGTCGTTAGAAAGCTTACTCGATGAAATTTTAAAATAGAAGAGGACTCTTCTGATTTTGAGGCCGTCTGGTACCCCGAAAGCACGCCAGAAGCCTTCGAGCGTCTTTTCTCGATCTCAGTCGTCAATCTCTCAAAATCGCGTGATGCAAATAAAATGCTCATAACTCCCTCGTTACATGTTGGATTGGGTCGATTTTTAGTTCATTGGAAAGGTGAGTCAGTGCTCTTCGAAACTCCTTTAGGAACCGTCGTATTCTGAGGCCGTTTGGGCCTCCAAAAGTATGGGAGAGTAAATGGTGTGGAATTTTTCCAACATCTCCTGTTCCCATGAAATCCCTCATAACTCCCTCACCGGAGGTCAGATTTAGACAGTTTTTACGTCGTTGGAAAGATTACTCAACGAGATTTCAAAACAGAAGAGGATACTTCTGATTTCGAGGCCGTCTGGCACTACGAAAGCGCGCCAGAAGCCTTTGAGCGTCGTTTCTCGATCTCGGTCGTCAATCTCTCGAAATCGTGTGATGTGAATAAAATACATGTAACTCCCTCATTAGATGTCGGATTAGGTTGATTTTGTAATCTTTAGAAAGGTGAGTCAATGCTCTTTGAAACTCCTTCAGGAACCGTCGCATTCTGAGGCTGTTTGGGCCTCCAAAAGTGGGGCGAGAGTAAATGGGGCGAAATTTTTTTGACATCCCCTGTTCCCACGAAAACCCTCATAACTCCCTCATGGGAGGATGAATTTGGATAGTTTTTACGTTGTTGGAAAGCTTACTCGATGAGATTTCAAAAAAGAACAGGACTCTTCTGATTCCGAGGCCGTCTGGTACCCCGAAAATGCGCCAGAAGCCTTCGAGCGTCATTTCTCGATCTCGGTCGTGAATCTTTCAAAATTGCATGATGCGAATAAAAAGCTCGTACCTCCCTTGTTACATGTCGGATTAGGTCAATTTTTAGTTCATTGGAAAGGAGAGTCAGTTCTCTTCGAAACTCCTTCAGGAACCGTCGCATTCCGAGGCCGTTTGGACCTCCAAAAGTGGGGCGAGAGTAAATGGTGCGGAATTTTTCTAACATCCCCTGTTCCCACCAAAACTGTCATAACTCCCTCACCGGAGGTCAGATTTGGATAGTTTTTACGTCGTTGAAAGATTACTCGACGAGATTTCAAAATGGAAGAGGACTCTTCTGATTCTGAGGCCGTCTGGCACCCTAAAAGCAAGCCAGAAGCCTTTGAACGTCGTTTCTCTATCTCGGTCGTCAATCTCTTGAAATCGCGTGATGCGAATAAAATGCTCGTAACTCTATCGTTACATGTCGGATTGGGTCGATTTTTAGTTCATTGGAAAGGTGAGTCAGGGCTCTTCGAAACTCCTTCAGGAACCATCGCATTCCGATGCCGTTTGGGCCTCCAAAAGTGGGGCGAGAATAAATGGTGTGGAATTTTTCCGACATCCCCTGTTCCCATGAAAACCCTCATAACTCCTTCACGGGAGGTCAGATTTGAACGTTTTTTACGTTGTTGGAAATCTTACTCGACAAGATTTCAAAATGGAAGTGGACTCTTCTGATTCTGAGGCCGTCTGGTACCCCGAAAACGTGCCATAAGCCTTCCAGCGTCGTTTCTCGATCTCGGTCGTCCATCTCTCGAAATCGTGTGATGCAAATAAAATGCTCGTAATTCCCTCGTTAAACGTCGGATTGGGTCAATTTTTAGTTCATTGGAAAGGTGAGTCAGTGCTATTCGAAACTCCTTTAGGACCGTCGCATTCCGAGGCTGTTTGGGCCTCCAAAAGTGGGGCGAGAGTAAATGGTAAGGAATTTTTCTAACATCCCCTGTTCCCACGAAAACCCGCATAACTCCCTCACCGGAGGTTAGATCTGGACATTTTTCATGTCGTTAGAAAGCTTACTCGACGATATTTTAAAACGAAACAGGACTCTTCTGATTCTGAGGCCGTCTGGTACCCCGAAAGTGTGCCAGAAGCCTTCGAACGTCGTTTCCCAATCTCGATCATCAATCTCTCGAAATCGCGTGATGCGAATAAAATGCTCGTAACTCCCTCGTTAAACGTTAGATTAGGTCTATTTTTGGTTCATTGGAAATGAGAGTCGGTCCTCTTCGAAATTCCTTAGGAACCGTCGCATTCCGAGGCCTTTTGGGCCTCCAAAAGTGGGGCGAGAGTAAATGGTGCAGAATTTTTCTTACATCCCCTGTTCCCACGAAAACCCTCATAACTCCATCACCAGAGGTCAGATCTGAACGGTTTTTACGTCATTAGAAATCTTACTCGATGAGATTTTAAAACGAAAGAGGACACTTCTGATTCTGAGGCCGTCTGGTACACCGAAAGCGCGACAGAAGCCTTCGAGCGTCGTTTCTCAATCTCAGTTGTCAATCTCTCGAAATCGCGTGATGCAAATAAAATGCTCATAACTCCCTCATCACATGTCAAATTGGGTCAATTTTTAGTTCCTTGGAAAGGCGAGTCGGTGCTCGTCGAAACTCCTTTAGGAACTGTCGCATTCCGAGGCCGTTTGGGACTCCAAAAGTGGGGCGAGAGTAAATGGTGTGGAATTTTCTTAACATCCCCTGTTCCCACGAAAACCCTCATAACTCCCTCACGGGAGGTCAGATTTGGACAATTTTTACGTCGTTGGAAAGCTTACTTGACGATATTTTAAATCGGAATAGGACTCTTCTGATTCTGAGGCCTTCTGGTACCCCAAAAATGCGCCAGAAGCCTTCGAGCTTCATTTCTTGATCTCGATCATGAATCTTTCAAAATTACGTGATGCGAATAAAAAGCTTGTAACTCCCGTGTTACATGTCAGATTGGATCGATTTTTAGTTCATTGGAAAGGAGAGTCAATGCTCTTCGAAACTCCTTCAGGAACTGTCGCATGCCGAGGCCGTTTGGGCCTCCAAAAGTGGGGCGAGAGTAAATGGTGCGGAACTTTTCTGACATCCCCTTTTCCCATGAAAACCCTCATAACTCCATCACCGGAGGTCAGATCTGGACATTTTTTACGTCGTTAGAAAGCTTACTCGACGAGATTTTAAAATAGAACAGGACTCTTCTGATTCTGAGGCCGTCTGGTACCCCGAAAGCGCACCAGAAGCCTTCGAGCGTCTTTTCTCGATCTAGGTCGTCAATCTCTCGAAATCGCGTGATGCGAATAAAATACTCGTAACTCCCTCGTTACATATTGGGTTGGGTTGATTTTTAGTTCATTAGAAAGGTGAGTCAGTGCTCTTCGAAACTCCTTTAGGAACTGTCATATTCTAAGGCCGTTTGGGCCTCCAAAAGTGCGGCGAGAGTAAATGGTGTGGAATTTTTCTGACATCCCCTGTTCCCACGAAAACCCTCATAACTCCCTCACCGGAGGTCAGATTTAGACATTTTTTACATCGTTGGAAAGATTACTCGACGAGATTTCAAAACAGAAGAGGACACTTCTGATTCTGAGGCCGTCTGGCACTACGAAAGCGCGCCAGAAGCCTTCGAGCGTCGTTTCTCGATCTCGGTCGTCAATCTCTCAAAATCATGTGATGCAAATAAAATATACGTAACTCCCTCGTTACATGTCGGATTGGGTCGATTTTAGATTCTTTGGAAAGGTGAGTCAATGCTCTTTGAAACTCCTTCAGGAACCGTCACATTCTGAGGCTATTTGGTCCTCCAAAAGTGGGACGAGAGTAAATGGAGTGGAATTTTTCTGACATCCCCTGTTCCCATGAAAACCCTCATAACTCCCTCACGGGAGGTCAGATTTAGACAGTTTTTACGTCGTTGGAAAGATTACTTGACGAGATTTTAAAACGGTAGAGGACTCTTCTGATTCTGAGGCCGTATGGTACCCCAAAAATGTGCCAGAAGCCTTCGAGCATCCTTTCTCAATATCGGTCGTGAATCTTTCAAAATTGTGTGATGCAAATAAAAAGCTCGTATCTCCCTCGTTACATGTCGGATTGGGTCAATTTTCAGTTCATTGGAAAGGAGAGTCAGTTCTCTTCGAAACTCCTTCAGGAACCGTCGCATTCCGAGGCCGTTTGGGCCTCCAAAAGTCGAGCGAGAGTAAATGGTGCGGAATTTTTCTAACATCCCCTGTTCCCACCAAAACTGTCATAACTCCTTCACCGGAGGTCGGATTTGGACGGTTTTTACGTCGTTGAAAGATTACTTGACGAGATTTCAAAATGGAAGAGGACGCTTCTGATTTTGAGGCCGTCTGGTACCCCGAAAGCGTGCTAGAAGCCTTCGAGTGTCGTTTCCCGATCTCAATCGTCAATCTCTTGAAATCGCGTGATGCGAATAAAATGCTCGTAACTCCCTCATTAAACATCGGATTAGGTCTATTTTTGGTTCATTGGAAAGGAGAGTCGGTCCTCTTCGAAATTCCTTTAGGAACCGTCGCCTTCTGAGGCCTTTTGGGCCTCCAAAAGTGGGGCGAGAGTAAATGGTGCGGAATTTTTCTAACATCCGCTATTCCCACGAAAACCCTCATAACTCCATCACCAGAGGTCAGATCTGGACGGTTTTTATGTCGTTAGAAATCTCACTTGATGAGATTTTAAAACGGAAGAGGACTCTTCTGATTCTAAGGTTGTCTGGTACCCCGAAAGCGCGACAGAAGCCTTCGAGCGTCGTTTCTCGATCTCGGTCGTCAATCTCTCGAAATCACGTAATGTAAATAAAATGCTCGTAACTCCCTCGTTACATGTTGGATTGGGTCGATTTTTAGTTCAATGGAAAGGTGAGTCAGTGCTCTTCGAAACTCCTTCAGGAACCGTCGTATTCTGAGGTCGTTTGGGCCTTCAAAAGTGCGACGAGAGTAAATCGTGTGAAAATTTTCTGACATCCCCTGTTCCCAAGAAAACCCTCATAACTCCCTCACCGGAGGTCAGATTTGGACAGTTTTTATGTCGTTGGAAAGATTACTCGATGAGATTTCAAAACAGAAGAGGACACTTCTGATTCCGAGGCAGTCTGGCACCACGAAAGCGCACCAGAAGCCTTCGAGCGTTGTTTTTCGATCTCGGTCGTCAATCTCTCAAAATCGTGTGATGCGAATAAAATACACGTAACTCCCTCGTTACATGTCGGATTGGGTCGATGTTAGATTCTTTGGAAAGGTGAGTCAGTGCTCTTTGAAATTCCAGCAGGAACAGTCGCATTCTGAGGCTGTATGGGCCTCCAAAAGTGGGGCGAGAGTAAATTGTACGTAATTTTTCTAACATCCCCTGTTCTCACGAAAACCCTCATAACTCCCTCACAGGAGGTCAGATTTGGACGGTTTTTACGTCGTTAGAAATCTTACTCGATGATATTTTAAAACGGAAGAGGACTCTTCTGATTCTGAGGCCTTCTGGTATCCCAAAAATGTGCCAAAAGCCTTTGAACGTCGTTTCTCGATCTCGGTCATGAATTTTTCAAAATTGCGTGATGCGAATAAAAAGCTTGTAACTCCCTCGTTACATGTTGGATTGGGTCAATTTTTAGTTCATTGGAAATGAGAGTTAGCGCTCTTCGAAATTCCTTCAGGAACTGTCGCATTCCGAGGCCGTTTGGGCCTCCAAAAGTGGGGCGAGAGTAAATGGTGTGGAATTTTTCTGACATCCCCTTTTCCCACGAAAACCATCATAACTCCATCACCGGAGGTCAGATCTGGACATTTTTTACGTCGTTAAAAAGCTTACTCGACGAGATTTTAAAATGGAAGAGGACTCTTCTGATTTTGAGGCCGTCTGGTACCCCGAAAGCGCGCCAAAATCCTTCGAGCGTCTTTTCTCGATCTCGATAGTCAATCTCTCAAAATCATGTGATGCAAATAAAATGCTCGTAACTCCCTCGTTACATGTTAGATTGGGTTAATTTTTAGTTCATTGGAAAGGTGAGTCAGTGCTCTTCGAAACTCCTTTAGGAACCGTCGTATTCTGAGGCTGTTTGGGCCTCCAAAAGTGCGGCGAGAGTAAATGGTGTGGAATTTTTCCGACATCCCCTGTTCTCACGAAAACCCTCATAACTCCCTCACCGGAGGTCAGATTTGGACAGTTTTTATGTCGTTGGAAAGATTACTCGACGAGATTTCAAAATAGAAGAGGACACTTCTGATTCCGAGGTTGTCTGGCACCACAAAAGCGCACCAGAAGCCTTCGAGCGTCGTTTCTCGATCTCGGTCGTCAATCTCTCAAAATCGTGTGATGAGAATAAAATACACGTAACTCCCTCGTTACATGTCGGATTGGGTCAATTTTAGATTCTTTGGAAAGTTGAGTCAATGCTCCTTGAAACTCCTTCAGGAACCGTCGCATTCCGAGGCTGTTTGGGCCTCCAAAAGTGGGGCGAGAGTAAATGGGGTAAAAAATTTTTGACATCCCCTGTTCCCACGAAAACCCTCATAACTCCCTCACGGGATGTCAGATTTGGACAGGTTTTACGTCGTTAGAAAGCTTACTCAACGAGATTTCAAAACGGAACAGGACTCTTCTGATTCCGAGGCCGTCTGGTATCCCGAAAATGCGTTAGAAGCCTTCGAGAGTCGTTTCTCGATCTCGGTCGTGAATCTTTTAAAATTTTGTGATGCAAATAAAAAGCTCGTACCTCCCTGGTTACATGTCGGATTGGGTCAATTTTTAGTTCATTGGAAAGGAGAGTCAGTGCTCTTCGAAACTCCTTCAGGAACCGTCGCATTCCGAGGCTGTTTGGGCCTCCAAAAGTGGGGCGAGAGTAAATGGTGCAGAATTTTTCTAACATCCCCTATTCTCACCAAAACCATCATAACTCCCTCACCGGAGGTCAGATTTGGACATTTTTTACGTCGTTAGAAAGATTACTCAACGAGATTTCAAAATGGAATAGGACTCTTCTGATTCTGAGGCCGTCTGACACCCCAAAGGCACGCTAGAAGCCTTCAAACATCGATTCTCAATCTCGGTCATCAATCTCTTAAAATCGGGTGATGCGAATAAAATGCTCGTAACTCCATTGTTACATGTCGGATTGGGTCAATTTTTAATTCATTGGAAAGGTGAGTCAGGACTCTTCGAAACTCCTTTAGGAACCGTTGCATTCCGAGGCCGTTTGGGCCTCCAAAAGTGGAGCGAGAGTAAATGGTGTGGAATTTTTCTAACATGCCCTGTTAGCACGAAAACCTTCATAACTCACTCACCGGAGGTCGGATTTGGACGGTGTTTACGTCGTTGGAAATATTACTCAATGAGATTTCAAAACAGAAGAGGAAACTTCTGATTCCGAGGCCGTCTGGTATCTCGAAAATGCAACAGAAGCCTTCGAGCGTCGTTTCTCGATCTCGGTCGTCAATCTCTCGAAATCGCGTGATGCGAATAAAATGCTCGTAACTCCCTCGTTATATGTCAGATTGGGTCTATTTTTGGTTCATTGGAAAGGAGAGTCGGTCCTCTTCGAAACTCCTTTAAGAATCGTCGCATTCCGAGGCCTTTTGGGCCTCCAAAAGTGGGGCGAGAGTAAATGGTATGGAATTTTTCTAACATGCCCTGTTCCCACGAAAACCATCATAACTCACTCACCAGAGGTCAGATTTGGACGGTGTTTATGTCGTTGGAAATATTACTCAATGAGATTTCAAAACAGAAGAGGAAACTTCTGATTCCGAGGCCGTCTGGTATCCCGAAAATGCGCCAGAAGCCTTCGTGCGTCGTTTCTCGAACTGGGTCGTCAATCTCTCGAAATCGCGTGATGTGAATAAAATGCTCGTAACTCCCTCGTTAAACATCGGATTGGGTCTATTTTTAGTTCATTAGAAAGGAGAGTCGGTCCTCTTCGAAACTCCTTTAGGAACCGTAGCATTCCGAGGCCATTTGGGCTTCCAAAAGTGGGGTGAGAGTAAATGGTGCGGAATTTTTCTAACATCCCCTTTTCCCATGAAAACCCTCATAACTCCATCACCGGAGGTCGGATCTGGACATTTTTTACGTTGTTAGAAAGATTACTCAATAAGATTTTAAAACGGAAGAGAAATCTTTTGATTCTGAGGCCGTCTGGTACCCCGAAAGCCTGCCAAAAGCCTTCGAGCATCTTTTCTCGATCTTGGTCGTCAATCTCTCGAAATCACGTGATGTGAATAAAATGCTTATAACTCTCTCGTTACATGTCTTATTGGGTCAATTTTTAGTTCATTGGAAAGGTGATTCAGTGCTCTTCGAAACTCCTTTAGGAACCGTCACATTCTGAGGCCGTTTCGGCCTCCAAAAGTGCAGAGAGAGTAAATGGTGTGGAATTTTTTCGACATCCCCTGTTCCCACGAAAACCCTCATAACTCCCTCACTGGAGGTCGGATTTGGACAGTTTTTACGTCGTTAGAAATATTACTCAACGAGCATTGATAACGGAAGAGGACTCTTATGATTCTAAAGCTTTCTGTTACCCCGAAAGCGCGACAGAAGCCTTCGAGCGTCGTTTCTCGATCTCGGTCGTCAATCTCTCGAAATCGTGTGATGCAAATAAACGCTTGTAACTCCCTCGTTACACGTCGTATTGGGTCGATTTTTGGTTCATTGGAAAGGAGAGTCGGTCCTCTTCGAAACTCTTCTAGGAACCGTCGCATTCTGAGGCCTTTTGGGCCTCCAAAAGTGGGGTGAGAGTAAATGGTGCGAAATTTTTCTAACATCCGCTATTTTCACCAAAACCCTCATAACTCCCTCACCGGAGGTCAGATCTGTACAGTTTTTACGTTGTTAGAAATTGTACTCGACGAGATTTTAAAATGGAAGAGGACTCTTCTGATTCTGAGGCCGTCTAGTACCCCGAAAGCGCGGCAGAAGCCTTTGAGCGTCTTTTCTCGATCTCGATCGTCAATCTCTTGAAATCACATGATGCGAATAAAATGCTTGAAACTCCCTCGTTACATGTTGGATTGGGTCAATTTTTAGTTCATTGGAAAGGTGAGTCAGTTCTCTTTAAAGCTCCTTTAAGAACCGTTGCATTCCGAGGCCGTTTGGGCCTCCAAAAGTGGAGCGAGAGTAAATGATGCGAAATTTTTTTGACATCCCCTTTTCCCACGAAAACCCTCATAACTCCCTCACCGGAGGTCAGATTTGGACAGTTTTTACGTCGTTGGAAAGCTTACTCGATGAGATTTTAAAACGGAAGAGGACTCTTCTGATTCTGAGGCCGTCTGGTACCCCAAAAGCGTGCTAGAAGCCTTCAAGTGTCGTTTCTCGATCTCGGTCCTCAATCTCTCAAAATCGTGTGATGCAAAAAAAATGCTCCTAACTCCCGCGTTGCATGTTGGATTGGGTCAATTTTTGGTTCATTAGAAAGGCGAGTCGGTGCTATTCAAAACTCCTTTAGGAACCGTCGCATTCTGAGGCCGTTTGGGCCTCCAAAAGTGGGGCGAGAGTAAATGGTGTGAAATTTTTCTTACATCCCCTGTTCCCACGAAAACCCTCATAACTCCCTCACCGGAGGTCAGATTTAGACGGTGTTTACATTGTTGGAAAGCTTACTCAACGATATTTCAAAAAGGAAGAGGACTCTTCTGATTCTGAGGCCGTCTAGTACCCCAAAAGCGTAACAGAAGCGTTCGAGCGTCGTTTCTCGATCTTAGTCATCAATCTCTCGAAATCGTATGATGTGAATAAAATGCTTGTAACTCCCTCGTTACATGTCAGATTGGGTCTATTTTAGGTTCATTGGAAAGATGAGTCAGTGCTCTTCGAAATTCCTTCAGGAACCGTCACATTCTGAGGCTGTTTGGGCCTCCAAAAGTGGGGCGAGAGTAAATGGTGTGGAATTTTTCTGACATCCCCTGTTCCCACGAAAACCGTCATGACTCCCTCACCGGAGGTCAGATTTGGACAGTTTTTACGTCGTTGGAAAGATTACTCGACAAAATTTCAAAACGGAAGAGGACTCTTCTGATTTTGAGGCCGTCTGGTACCCCGAAAGCATGACAGAATCCTTCGAGCATCGTTTCTCGATCTCGGTCGTAAATCTCTCAAAATTGCTTGATGTGAATAAAACGCTTGTAACTCTCTCATTACATGTCGGATTAGGTCGATTTTAAGTTTTTTGGAAAGGTGAGTCGGTGCTCTTCGAAACTCCTTCAAGAACTGTCACATTCCGAGGCCGTTTGGGCCTCCAAAAGTGGGGCGAGATTAAATGGTTCAGAATTTTTCTGACATCCCCTATTCCCATAAAAACCCTCATAACTCCCTCACCGGAGGTCGGATCTGGACAGTTTTTATGTCGTCAGAAAGACTACTCGACGAGATTTTAAAACGGAAGAGGAATCTTCTGATTCTGAGGCCGTCTGGTCCCCCGAAAGTGTGACAGAAGCCTTCGAGCGTCGTTTCTCGATCTCGGTCGTCAATCTCTCGAAATCGCGTGATACAAATAAAACGCTCGTAACTCCCTCGTTACACGTCATATTGGGTCGATTTTTGATTCATTAGAAAGGGGAGTCAGTGCTCTTCGAAACTCCTTCAGGAACCATCGCATTCTGAGGCCTTTTGGGCCTTCAAAAGTGGGGCGAGAGTAAATGGTGTGGAATTTTTTCAACATCCCCTGTTCCCATGAAAACCCTCATAACTCCCTCACTGGAGGTCAGATTTGGACAGGTTTTACGTCGTTGGAAAGATTACTCCACCAGATTTCAAAATGAAAGAGGACTCTTCTGATTCCGAGGCCGTCTGGTGCCCCGAAAGCGCGCAAGAAGCCTTCGAGCGTCGTTTCTCGATCTCGGTCGTCAATCTCTCAAAATCACGTAATACAAATAAAATGCTCATAACTCCATCGTTACATGTCGGATTAGGTCGATTTTTAGTTCATTGGAAAGGTGAGTCAGGGCTCTTCGAAACTCCTTCAGGAATCGTCGCATTCCGAGGCCGTTTGGGCCTCCAAAAGTGGGGCGAGAGTAAATGGTATGAAATTTTTTTGACATCGCCTGTTTCCACAAAAACCCTCATAACTCCCTCACCGGAGGTCAGATTTGAAAAGTTTTTACATCTTTAAAAATTTTACTCGACCAAACTTCAAAACGGAAGAGGACTCTTCTGATTCCAAGGCCGTCTGGTGCCCCAAAAGCGCGCTAGAAGCCTTCGAACGTCGTTTCTCGATCTCGGTCGTCAATCTCTTGAAATCGCGTGATATGAATAAAATACTCGTAACTCCCTCGTTATATGTCATATTGGGTCAATTTTAGGTTCTTTAGAAAGGTGAGTCAGTGCTCTTTGTAACTCCTTCAGGAACCATCACATTCTGAGGCTGTTTGGGCCTCCAAAAGTGGGGCGAGAGTAAATGGGGTAGAATTTTTTCGACATCCCCTATTCCCACGAAAACCCTCATAACTCCCTCACGGGAGATCAGATTTGGACGGCTTTTATGTCAGTGGAAATCTTACTCGACGAGATTTCAAAACTGAAGAGGACTCATCTGATTCTGAGGCCGTCTGGTACCCCAAAAATGTGCCAGAAGCCTTCGAGCATCGTTTCTCGATCTCGGTCGTTAATCTCTCGAAATCGCGTGATGTGAATAAAACGCTCGTAACTCCCTCATTACACGTCGGATTGGGTCAATTTTTGGTTCATTGGAAAGGAGAGTCGGTCCTCTTTGAAACTCCTTTAAGAACCGTCACATTCTGAGGCCTTTTGGGCCTCCAAAAGTGGGACGAGAGTAAATGGTGTGGAATTTTTCTTACATCCCCTGTTCCCACGAAAACCCTCATAACTCCCTCACCGGAGGTCGGATCTAGACAGTTTTTATGTCGTTAGAAAGATTACTCGACGAGATTTTAAAACGAAAGAGGAATCTTCTGATTCTGAGGCCGTCTGGTCCCCCGAAAGCGTGACAGAAGCCTTCGAGCGTCATTTCTCGATCTCGGTCGTCAATCTCTCGAAATCGCGTGATGCGAATAAAACGCTCGTAACTCCCTAGTTACATGTCATATTAGGTCAATTTTTAGTTCATTAGAAAGGGGAGTCAATGCTCTTCGAAACTCCTTCAGGAACCGTAGCATTCTGCGGCCTTTTAGACCTTCAAAAGTGGGCGAGAGTAAATGGTGCAGAATTTTTTCAACATCCCCTGTTCCCATGAAAACCCTCATAACTCCCTCACTGGAGGTCAGATTTAGACAGGTTTTACGTTGTTGGAAAGCTTACTCCACGAGATTTCAAAACGGAAGAGGACTCTTCTGATTCCGAGGCCGTCTGGTGTCCCGAAAGCACGTCAGAAGCCTTCGAGCGTCATTTCTCGATCTCGGTCGTCAATCTCTCAAAATCACGTGATACAAATAAAATGCTCATAACTCCATCGTTACATGTCAGATTGGGTCGATTTTTAGTTCATTGGAAAGGTGAGTCAGGGCTCTTCGAAACTCCTTCAGGAATCGTCGCATTCCGAGGCCGTTTGGGCCTCCAAAAGTGGGGCGAGAGTAAATGATGCAGAATTTTTTTGACATCGCCTGTTTCCACAAAAACCCTCATAACTCCCTCACCAGAGGTCAGATTTGAAAAGTTTTTACATCGTTGAAAATCTTACTCGACCAGACTTCAAAACGGAAGAGGACTCTTCTGATTCCGAGGCCGTCTGGTGCCCCAAAAGCGCGCTAGAAGCCTTCGAATGTCGTTTCTTGATCTCGGTCGTCAATCTCTTAAAATCGCGTGATATGAATAAAATGCTCGTAACTCCCTCGTTACATGTCATATTGGGTCAATTTTAGGTTCTTTGGAAAGGTGAGTCAGTGCTCTTTGAAACTCCTTCAGGAACCATCACATTCTGAGGCTGTTTGGGCCTCAAAAAGTGGGGTGAGAGTAAATGGGGTAGAATTTTTTTGACATCCCCTGTTCCCACGAAAACCCTCATAACTCCCTCACGGGAGATCAGATTTGGACGGTTTTTACGTCAGTGGAAAGCTTACTCGACGAGATTTCAAAACTGAAGATGACTCATCTGATTCTGAGGCCGTCTGGTACCCCAAAAATACGCCAGAAGCCTTCGAGCATCGTTTCTCGATCTCGGTCGTCAATCTCTCGAAATCGCGTTATGTGAATAAAATGCTCGTAACTCCCTCATTACACGTCGGATTGGGTTATTTTTGGTTCATTGGAAAGGAGAGTCGGTCCTCTTCGAAACTCCTTTAAGAACCGTCACATTCTGAGGCCTTTTGGGCCTCCAAAAGTGGGACGAGAGTAAATGGTGTGGAATTTTTCTTACATCCCCTATTCCCACGAAAACCCTCATAACTCCCTCACCGAAGGTCGGATCTGAACGGTTTTTATGTCGTTAGAAATATTACTCGACGAGATTTTAAAACGGAAGAGGACTCTTCTGATTCTGAGGTCGTCTGGTACCCCGAAAGCGTGCTAGAAGCCTTCGAGCGTCTTTTCTCGATCTCGGTCGTCAATCTCTCGAAATCCGTGATACGAATAAAATGCTCATAACTCCCTCATTACATGTCAGATTGGGTCAATTTTTAGTTCATTAGAAAGGTGAGTCAGTTCTCTTCGAAACTCCTTTAGGAACCGTCACATTCTGAGGCCGTTTCGGCCTCCAAAAGTGCAGAGAGAGTAAATGGTGTGAAATTTTTCTGACATCCCCTGTTCCCACGAAAACCCTAATAACTCCCTCACCAGAGGTGGGATTTGGACGGTTTTTACATCGTTAGAAATATTACTCAATGAGTATTGATAACGGAAGAGGACTCTTATGATTCTAAGGCTTTCTGTTACCTCGAAAGCGCGCCAGAAGCCTTCGAGCGTCGTTTCTCGATCTCGGTCGTCAATCTCTAGAAATCGTGTGATGCAAATAAAATGCTCATAACTCCCTCGTTAAACGTCGTATTGGGTCGATTTTTGGTTCATTGGAAAGGAGAGTCGGTCCTCTTCGAAACTCTTCTAGGAACCGTCGCATTCCGAGGCCTTTTGGGCCTCCAAAAGTGGGGCGAGAGTAAATGGTACAGAATTTTTCTAACATCCGCTATTTCTACCAAAACCCTCATAACTCCCTCACCGGAGGTCAGATCTGTACGGTTTTTACGTCGTTAGAAATCTTACTCAACGAGATTTTAAAATGGAAGAGGACTCTTCTGATTCTGAGGCCGTCTGATACCCCGAAAGCGCGCCAGAAGCCTTCGAGCGTCTTTTCTCGATCTCGGTCGTCAATCTCTTGAAATCGCGTGATGCAAATAAAATATTGGTAACTCCCTCGTTACATGTTGGATTGGGTCGATTTTTAGTTCATTGGAAAGGTGAGTCAGTGCTCTTCAAAACTCCTTTAGGAACCGTTACATTCCGAGGCCGTTTGGGCCTCCAAAAGTGGGGAGAGAGTAAATGGTGAGGAATTTTTTGGACATCCCCTGTTCCCATGAAAAATCTCATAACTCCCTCACCGGAGGTCAGATTTGGACGGTTTTTAAGTCGTTAGAAATATTACTCAACGAGCATTGACAACGGAAGAGGACTCTTATGATTCCAAGGCTTTCTGTTACCCCGAAAGTGTGCGAGAAGCCTTCGAGCGTCGTTTCTCGATCTCGGTCGTCAATCTCTCAAAATCATGGGATGTAAATAAAACGCTCGTAACTCCCTCGTTACACTTCGGATTGGATCGATTTTTAGTTCATAGGAAAGGAGAGTCGGTCCTCTTCGAAAATCTTCTAGGAACCGTCGCATTCCGAGGCCTTTTGGGCCTCCAAAAGTGGGGCGAGAGTAAATGGTGCGGAATTTTTCTAACATCCGCTATTTCCACCAAAACCCTCATAACTCCCTCACCGGAGGTCGGATCTATACGGTTTTTACGTCGTTAGAAAGATTACTTAATGAGATTTTAAAATGGAAGAGGACTCTTCTAATTCTGAGGCCGTCTGGTACCCCGAAAGCGTGCCAGAAGCCTTCGAGCGTCTTTTCTCGATCTCAGTCGTCAATCTCTCGAAATCGCATGATGCAAATAAAATGCTCATAACTCCCTCGTTACATGTTGGATTGGGTCGATTTTTAGTTCATTGAAAAGGTGAGTCAGTGCTCTTCAAAACTCCTTTAGGAACCGTTGCATTCTAAGGCCGTTTGAGCCTCCAAAAGTCAGGCGAGAGTAAATGGTGTGGAATTTTTCGGACATCCCCTTTTCCCATGAAAACCCTCATAACTCCCTCACCGGAGGTCGGATCTGGACGGTTTTTATGTCGTTAGAAAGATTACTCAATGAGATTTTAAAACGGAAGAGGACTCTTCTGATTCTGAGGCCGTCTGGTCCCCCGAAAGTGAGCCAGAAGCCTTCGAGCGTTGTTTCTCGATCTCGGTCGTCAATCTCTCGAAATCACGTGATGCGAATAAAATGCTCGTAACTCCCTCGTTACATGTTGGATTGGGTCGATTTTGAGTTCATTGGAAAGGTGAGTCAGTGCTCTTTGAAATTTCTTTAGGAACGTCGGATTGGGTTAATTTTTAGTTTGTTGGAAAGGCGAATCAGTGCTCTTCAAAATTCCTTCCGGAACCGTCGCATTCCGAGGCTGTTTGGGTCTTCAAAAGTGGGGCGAGAGTAAATGGTGTGGAATTTTTCTGACATCCCCTATTCCCACGAAAACCCACATAACTCCTTCACCGGAGGTCGGATTTAGACAGGTTTTACGTCGTTGGAAAGCTTACTCGACAAGATTTCAAAACGGAAGAGGACTCTTCTGATTCTAAGGCCGTCTGGTACCCTGAAAATGCGCTAGAAGCCTTCGAGCGTCGTTTCTCGATCTCGGTCGTCAATCTCTCGAAATCACGTGATGTGAATAAAATGCTCATAATTCCCTCGTTACACATCGGATTGGGTCGATTTTTAGTTCATTGGAAAGGCGAGTTGGTGCTCTTCGAAACTCCTTTAGGAACCGTCGCATTCTGAGGCCGTTTGGTCCTCCAAAAGTGAGGTGAGAGTAAATGATACAGAATTTTTCTAACATCCCCTGTTCCCATAAAAACCCTCATAACTCCCTCACCGGTGGTTGGATTTAGACAGTTTTTACGTCATTGGAAAGCTTACTCGACGAGTTTTCATAACGGAAAGGGACTCTTATGATTCCAAGGCTGTCTGGTACCTCGAAAGCACTCCAGAAGCCTTCGAGCGTCATTTCTTGATCTCAGTCGTCAATCTCTCAAAATCGTGTGATGCAAATAAAATACTCGTAACTCCCTCGTTGTATGTTGGATTGGGTCAATTTTTAGTTCATTGGAAAGGCGAGTCAGTTCTCTTCGAAACTCCTTTAGGAACCGTCGGATTCCGAGGCCGTTTAGGCCTCCAAAAGTGGGGCGAGAGTAAATGGTCCAGAATTTTTTCGACATCCCTTGTTCCCACGAAAACCCTCATAACTCTCTCACCGGAGGTCAAATCTGGACAGTTTTTACGTCGTTAGAAAGATTACTCGACGAGATTTTAAAACGGAAGAGGACTCTTCTGATTCTGAGGCCGTCTGGTCCCCCAAAAGCGCACCAGAAGCCTTTGAGCGTTATTTCTCGATCTCGGTCGTCAATCTCTCAAAATCGCGTGATACGAATAAAATGCTCGTAACCCCCTCGTTACAAGTCGGATTGGGTCAATTTTTAGTTCATTGGAAAGGAGAGTCCGTCCTCTCCAAAACTCCTTTAGGAACCGTCGCATTCCGAGGCCTTTTGGGCCTTCAAAAGTGGGACGAGAGTAAAAGGTGTGGAATTTTTTTAACATCCCCTGTTCCCACGAAAACCCTCATAACTCCCTCACCGGAGGTCAGATTTGGATAAGTTTTACGTCGTTGGAAAGCTTACTCAATGAGATTTCAAAAAGGAAAAGAACTATTCTGATTCTGAGGTCGTATGGTGCCCCGAAAGTGCACCAGAAGCCTTCGAGCATTGTTTCTCGATCTCGGTCGTCAATCTCTCGAAATCATGTTATGTGAATAAAATGCTCGTAACTCCCTCGTTACATGTCAGATTGGGTCAATTTTGGATTCATTAGAAAGGTGAGTCAGTGCTCTTCGAAATTCCTTCAGGAACTGTCATATTCTGAGGGTGTTTGAGCCTCCAAAAGTGGGGCGAGAGTAAATGGTGTGGAATTTTTTTGACATCCCCTGTTCCCATGAAAACCCTCATAACTCCCTCACCGAAGGTCGGATTTGGACAGGTTTTACGTCGTTGGAAAGATTACTCGACGAAATTTCAAAATAGAAGAGGACTGTTCTAATTCTGAGGCCGTCTGGTATCCCGAAAATGCGCTAGAAGCCTTCGAGAGTCGTTTCTCGATCTTGGTCGTCAATCTCTCGAAATTGCGTGATGTGAATAAAACACTCGTAACTCCCTCGTTACATGTCGGATTGGGTCGATTTTTGGTTCGTTGGAAAGGTGAGTCGGTGCTCTTCGAAACTCCTTAAGGAACCATTGCATTCCGAGGCTATTTGGGCCTCCAAAACTTGGGCGAGAGTAAATAGTCTGGAATTTTTCTAACATCCCTTGTTCCCACGAAAACCCTCATAACTCCCTCACCGGAGGTCAGAGTTGGACGGTTTCTACGCCATTAGAAATTTTACTCGACGGGATTTCAAAATGGAAGAGGACTCTTCTGATTCGGAGGCCATCTGGTACCCTAAAAGCGTGCCAGAAGCCTTCAAGCATCGTTTCTCGATCTCGGTCGTCAATCTCTCGAAATCATGTGATGCGAATAAAATGCTCGTAACTCCCTCGTCACATGTCAAATTGGGTTAATTTTTAGTTCCTTGGAAAGGCGAGTTGGTGCTCTTCAAAACTCCTTTAGGAACTGTCGCATTCCGAGGCCGTTTGGGCCTCCAAAAGTGGGGCGAGAGTAAATGGTATGAAATTTTTCTGACATCCCCTGTTCCCATGAAAACCCTCATAACTCCCTCACCGGAGGTCAGATTTGGACAATTTTTACGTCGTTGGAAAGCTTACTCGATGAGCTTTCATAACGGAACAGGACTCTTATGATTCTGAGGCTGTATGGTACCCCAAAAGTGCACTAGAAGCCTTCAAGTGTCGTTTCTCGATCTCGATCGTCAATCTCTCGAAATCACGTGATGTAAATAAAATGCTTGTAACTCCCTCTTTGCACGTCAGATTGGATCAATTTTTAGTTCATTAGAAAGGCGAGTCGGTGCTCTTCGAAACTCCTTTAGGAATCGTCTCATTCCGAGGCCGTTTGGCCCTCCAAAAGTGGGACGAGAGTAAATGGTGTGAAATTTTTCTAACATCCCCTGTTCTCACGAAAACCCACATAACTCCCTCACTGGAGGTCAGATTTGGACAGGTTTTATGTCGTTGGAAAGCTTACTCGATGAGATTTCAAAACGGAAGAGGACTCTTCCGATTCTAAGGCCGTCTGGTACCCCGAAAACGTGTCAGAAGACTTCGAGCGTCATTTATCGATCTCGGTCGTCAATCTCTCGAAATGGCGTGATGCGAATAAAATGCACGTAATTCCCTCTTTACACATCGGATTGGGTCGATTTTTATTTCATTGGAAAGGCAAGTCGGTGATCTTCAAAACTCCTTCAGGAACCGTCACATTCTGAGGCCGTTTGGGCTTCTAAAACTGGGGCGAGAGTAAATTGTGCGAAATTTTTCTAACATCCCCTGTTCCCATAAAAACCCTCATAACTCCCTCACCGGAGGTTTGATTTGGAAAATTTTTACGTCGTTAGAAAGCTTACTCGACGAGATTTCAAAACAGAAGAGGACTC
Source organism: Magnolia kwangsiensis (assembly GCA_037074715.1). Classification (NCBI taxonomy): domain Eukaryota; kingdom Viridiplantae; phylum Streptophyta; class Magnoliopsida; order Magnoliales; family Magnoliaceae; genus Magnolia; species Magnolia kwangsiensis. The sequence goes on from CM073583.1 coordinate 1,908,136, forward strand.
TTCTGATTCTGAGGTCGTCTGGCATCCTGAAAGCATGCCAGAAGCCTTCGAGCGTCGTTTCACGATCTCAGTCGTCAATCTCTTGAAATCGCGTGATGTGAATAAAATGCTCATAACTCCCTCGTTACATGTCGGATTAGATCGATTTTTAGTTCATTAGAAAGGTGAGTCGGTGCTCTTCGAAACTCCTTTAGGAATCGTCGCATTCCGAGGCCGTTTGGGCCTCCAAAAGTGGGGCGAGAGTAAATGGTGCAGAATTTTTCTAACATCCCCTATTCCCACAAAAACCCACATAACTCCCTCACCGGAGGTTGGATTTGGATAGGTTTTACGTCGTTGGAAAGCTTACTCGACGAGATTTCAAAACGGAAGAGGACTCTTCTGATTCTGAGGCCGTCTAGTACCCCAAAAATGCGTCAGAAGCCGTCGAGCGTCGTTTCTCGATCTCGGTCGTCAATCTCTCGAAATCATGTGATATGAATAAAATGCTCGTAACTCCCTCGTTATACATCGGATTAGATCCATTTTTAGTTCATTGGAAAGGCAGGTCGGTGCTCTTCGAAACTCCTTTAGGAACCATCGCATTCCGAGGCCGTTTGGTCCTCCAAAAGTGGGGCGAGAGTAAATGGTGTAAAATTTTTCCGACATCCCCTGTTCCCATGAAAACTCTCATAACTCCCTCACCGATGGTCGGATTTGGACGGTTTTTACGTCGTTGGAAAGCTTACTCAATGAGCTTTCATAACAGAAAAGGACTTATGATTCTAAGGCTGTCTAGTACCCTGAAAGCATTCCAGAAGCCTTCGAGTGTCGTTTCTCAATCTCGATAGTCAATCTCTTAAAATCGCATGATTCAAATAAAATGCTCGTAACTCCCTCGTTGCACGTCGGATTGGGTCGATTTTTAGTTTATTAGAAAGGCGAGTCTGTGCTCTTTGAAACTCCTTTAGGAACTGTCGCATTCTGAGGCCGTTTGGGCCTCCAAAAGTGGGGCGAGAGTAAATGGTGCAGAATTTTTTTGACATCCCCTATTCCCACGAAAATCCTCATAACTCCCTCACGGGAGGTCAAATTTGGACGTTTTTTACTTCGTTGCAAAGCTTACTCGATGAGATCTCAAAATGGAAGAGGACTCTTCTGATTCTGAGGCCGTCTGGCACCCCGAAAGCACGCTAGAAGCCTTCAAGCGTCGTTTCTCGATCTAGGTCGTCAATCTCTCGAAATTGTGTAATACGAATAAAATGCTCGTAACTCCCTCGTTACATGTCAGATTGGGTCAATTTTGGGTTCTTTGGAAAGGTGAGTCAGTGCTCTTCGAAACTCCTTCAGGAACCGTCACATTCTGAGGCCGTTTGGGCCTCCAAAAGTGGGGCGAGAGTAAATGGTGTGAAATTTTTTTGACATCCCCTGTTCCCACGAAAACTCACATAACTCCCTCACCGGAGGTCAGATTTACACAGGTTTTACGTCGTTGGAAAGATTACTCAACGAGATTACAAAATGGAAGAGGACTCTTCTGATTCTGAGGCCGTCTGGCACCCCGAAAGGGTGCCAGAAGCCTTCGAGCGTCGTTTCTCGATCTCGGTCGTCAATCTCTTGAAATCGCTTGATATGAATAAAACGCTCGTAACTCCCTCGTTACATATCGGATTGGGTCGATTTTTTATTCATTAGAAAGGTGAGTCGGTCCTCTTCGAAACTCTTTTAGGAACTGTGGCATTCTGAGGCCGTTTGGGCCTCCAAAAGTGGGGCGAGAGTAAATGGTGCGGAATTTTTCTTACATCCCCGCTTCCCACGTAAACTCTCATAACTTCCTCACCGGAGGTCGGATATGGACGATTTTTACATCGTTAGAAATCTTACTCGATGAGATTTTAAAACGGAAGAGGACTCTTCAGATTCTGAGGCCGTCTGGTACCCCGAAAGAGTGCCAGAAGCCTTCGAGCGTCGTTTCTCGATCTCGGTCGTAAATTTCTCGAAATCACGTGATGCGAATAAAATGCTCATAACTCCCTCGTTGCACGTCAGATTGGGTCAATTTTTAGATCCTTAGAAAGGTGAGTCAGTGCTCTTCAAAACTCCTTTAGGAACTGTTGCATTCCGAGGCCGTTTGGGCCTCCAAAAGTGGAGCAAGAGTAAATGGTGCAGAATTTTTCTTACATCCCCTGTTCCCAGGAAAACTCTCATAACTCCCTCACGTGAGGTCGGATTTGGACGGTTTTTACGTCGTTGGAAAGCTTACTCAACGAGATTTCAAAATGGAATAAGACTCTTCTGATTCTGAGGCCGTCTGGTATCCCAAAAATGTGCCAGAAGCCTTCGAGCGTCGTTTCTCGATCTTGGTCGTCAATCTCTCAAAATCGTGTGATGCGAATAAAACGCTCGTAACTCCCTCATTACACATCATATTGGGTCGATTTTTAGTTCATTAGAAAGGGGAGTCAGTGCTCTTCGAAACTCCTTCAGGAACCGTCGCATTCTGAGGCCTTTTGGGCCTTCAAAAGTGGGGCAAGAGTAAATGGTGTGGAATTTTTTTAACATCCCCTGTTCCCATGAAAACCCTCATAACTCCCTCACTGGAGGTCAGATTTGGACAGGTTTTACATCGTTGGAAAGCTTACTCCACAAGATTTCAAAACGGAAGAGGACTCTTCTGATTCCGAGGCCGTCTGGTGCCCCGAAAGCGCGCCAGAAGCCTTCGAGCATCGTTTCTCGATCTCGGTCGTCAATCTCTCGAAATCGCGTGATGCGAATAAAATGCTCGTAACTCCCTTGTTCCATGTCGGATTGGATCGATTTTTGGTTCGTTGGAAAGGCGAGTCGGTGCTCTTCGAAACTCCTTAAGGAACCGTCGCATTCTGAGGCCATTCGGGCCTCCAAAAGTGGAGCGAGAGTAAATGGTGTAGAATTTTTCTTACATCCCCTGTACCCACGAAAACCCTCATAATTCCCTCACAGGAGGTCATATTTGGACAGTTTTTACGTCGTTGGAAAGGTTACTCGACGAGATTTCAAAACGGAAGAGGACTCTTCTGATTCTGAGGTCGTCTAGCACCCCGAAAGCACGCTAGAAGCCTTTGAGCATCGTTTCTCGATCTCGATATTCAATCTCTCAAAATCTCGTGATGCGAATAAAACGCTCGTAACTCCCTCGTTATATGTCGGATTGGGTCCATTTTTGGTTCATTGGAAAGGCGAGTTGGTGATCTTCGAAACTCCTTCAGGAATCGTCGTATTCCAAGGCCGTTTGGGCCTCCAAAAGTGGGGCGAGAGTAAATGATGCAGAATTTTTTTGACATCCCCTGTTCCCACAAAAATCCTCATACCTCCCTCACCGGAGGTCAGATTTGGACAGTTTTTACGTCGTTGGAAAGCTTACTCGACAAAATTTTAAAACGAAAGAGGAATCTTCTGATTACGAGGCCGTCTGGCACCTCAAAAGTGCGTCAGAAGCCTTCGAACGTTGTTTCTCGATCTCGGTCGTCAATCTCTTGAAATCTTATGATGTAAATAAAATGCTCATAATTCCCTCGTTACATATCGGATTGGGTCAATTTTTAGTTCATTGGAAAGGTGAGTCAGGGCTCATCGAAACTCCTTTAGGAACCGTCACATTCTGAGGCCATTTGGGCCTCCAAAAGTGGGGCGGGAGTAAATAGTTCAGAATTTTTCTAACATCCCCTATTCCCATGAAAACCCTCGTAACTCCCTCACCGGAGGTCAGATTTGGACAGTTTTTACGTCGTTGGAAAGCTTACTCAATGAGATTTCAAAACAAAAGAGGACTCTTCTGATTTCGAGGCCTTCTGGGCCCCAAAAGTGTGCAAGAAGCCTTCGAACGTCGTTTCTCGATCCCGGTCGTCAATCTCTCAAAATTGCTTGATGGGAATAAAATGCTCGTAACTCCCTCGTTCTTGTTAGATTGGGTCGATTTTTAGTTCATTGGAAAGATGAGTTAATGTTCTTCGAAACTCCTTCAGGAATCGTCGCATTCTGAGGCCTTTTGGGCCTCCAAAAGTGGGGCGAGAGTAAATAGTGTGGAATTTTTCTGACATCCCCTGTTCCCACGAAAACCCTCATAACTCCCTCACCGGAAGTCAGATTTGGACGGTTTTTACGTCGTTGGAAAGCTTACTTGATGAGATTTCAAAACGGAAGAGGACTCTTCTGATTCTGAGGTCGTCTGGTACCCTGAAAGTATGCCAGAATTCTTTGAGTGTCGTTTCCCGATCTCGGTCGTCAATCTCTCGAAATCGCGTGATGCGAATAAAATGCTTGTTACTCCCACATTACATGTCAGATTGGGTCGATTTTAGGTTCTTTGGAAAGGTGAGTCAGTGCTCTTCGAAAATCTTCAGGAACCGTCGCATTCCGAGGCTGTTTGGGCATCCAAAAGTGGGGCGAGAGTAAATAGTGCAGAATTTTTCTAACATCCCCTGTTCTCATGAAAACTCTCATAACTCCCTCACCGGAGGTCATATTTGGATGATTTTTATGTCGTTGGAAAACTTACACGATGAGATTTCAAAACGGAAGAGGACTCTTCTGATTCTGAGGCCGTCTGGCACCCCAAAAGTGCACCAGAAGCCTTTGAGCGTCGCTTCTCGATCTCGGTCGTCAATCTCTCAAAATCGTGTTATGCGAATAAAACGCTCGTAACTCCCTCGTTACTTGTCAGATTGGGTCAATTTTTAGTTCATTGGAAAGGTGAGTCAGTGCTCTTTGAAACTCCTTCAGGAAATGTCACCTTCTGAGGCTGTTTGGGCCTCCAAAAGTGGAACGAGAGTAAATGGTGCTGAATTTTTTATACATCCCCTATTCCCATGAAAACCCTCATAACTCCCTCACCAGAGGTCAGATTTGGACAGTTTTTACATCGTTAGAAAGCTTACTCGATGAGATTTCAAAAAGAAAGAGTATTCTTCTGATTCTAAGGTCGTCTGGCACCCCGAAAGCACGCCAGAAGCATTCGAGTATTGTTTCTCAATCTCGATCGTCAATCTCTCGAAATCATGTGATGTGAATAAAATGCTCATAACTCCCTTGTTACATGTCATATTGGATCAATTTTAGGTTCTTTGGAAAGGTGAGTCAATTCTCTTCGAAACTCCTTTAGGAACCATCGCATTCCAAGGCTGTTTGGGCCTCCAAAAGTGGGGCAAGAGTAAATGGTGTGGAATTTTTCTAACATCCCCTGTTCCCACGAAAACCCATATAACTCCCTCACCAGAGGTCAGATTTGGACAGGTTTTACCTCGTTGGAAAGCTTACTCAACGAGATTTCAAAATGAAAGAGGACTCTTCTGATTCTGAGGCCGTATGGAGCTCCGAAAGTGCGCCAGAAGCCTTCGAGCGTCGTTTCTCAATCTCGGTCGTCAATCTCTTAAAATCGCGTGATGCGAATAAAATGCTTGTAACTCCCTCATTACATATCAAATTGGGTTGATTTTTAGTTCATTGGAAAGGTGAGTCAGTGCTCTTCGAAACTCCTTCAGGAACCGTCGCATTCCGAGGCCGTTTGGGCCTCCAAAAGTGGGGCGAGAGTAAATGGTGTGGAATTTTTCTAACATCCCATGTTCCCACGAAAACCCTCATAACTCCCTCACTGGAAGTCAGATTTGGACAATTTTTACGTCGTTGGAAATCTTACTAGACGAGATTTCAAAACGGAAGAGGACTCTTTTGATTCGGAGGCCGTCTGGCACCCTGAAAGCGCGCCAGAAGCCTTCGAGCGTCGTTTCTCGATCTCAGTCGTCAATCTCTTGAAATCATGTGATACAAATAAAATGCTCGTAACTCCCTCGTTACATGTCGAATTGGGTCAATTTTAGGTTCATTAGAAAGGTGAGTCAGTGCTCTTCGAAACTCCTTCAGGAACCGTCGCATTCTGAGGCCGTTTGGGCCTCCAAAAGTGGGGTGAGAGTAAATGGTGTGGAATTTTTCTAACATTCCCTGTTCCCACAAAAAGCCTCATAACTCCCTCACCGGAGGTTAGATTTGGACTGTTTTTACGTCATTGGAAAGCTTACTCGATGAGATTTAAAAAAAAAAGAGGACTCTTCTGATTCTGAGGCTGTATGCACCCCGAAAGCGTGCCAGAATCCTTCGAGCGTCTTGTCTCAATCTCGGTCGTCAATCTCTTGAAATCATGTGATGTGAATAAAATGCTCGTAACTCCTTCGTTACATGTCAGATCAGATTGGGTCAATTTTTAGTTCATTGGAAAGGTGAGTCAGTGCTCTTCGAAACTCCTTCAGGAACCGTCGCATTCCGAGGCCGTTTGGGCCTCCAAAAGTGGGGCGAGAGTAAATGGTATGGAATTTTTTTGACATCCACTGTTCCCACGAAAACCCTCATAACTCCCTCACCGGAGGTCGGATTTGGACGGTTTTTACGTCGTTGGAAATCTTACTCGATGAGATTTCAAAACGGAAGAGGACTTTTCTGATTCTGAGGCCGTCTGGTACCCTGAAAGCGTGTCAGAAGCCTTCGAGCGTCGTCTCTCGATCTCGGTTGTCAATCTCTTGAAATCGCGTGATGCAAATAAAATGTTCGTAACTCCCTCGTTACACGTCAGATTGGGTCAATATTCAGTTCATTGGAAAGGTGAGTCAGTGCTCTTCAAAGCTCCTTTCAAAACCATCACATTCCGAGACCATTTGGGCCTCCAAAAGTGGGGTGAGAGTAAATAGCCTGGAATTTTTCTAACATCCCCTGTTCCCACGTAAACCCTCATAACTCCCTCATCAAAAGTCAGATTTATAAAATTTTTAGGTCATTGTAAAGCTTACTCAACGAGCTCTCAAAACAGTTTAGGACTCTTCTGATTCTGAGGCCCTTTGGTACCCCGAAAGCATGCTAGAAGCCTTCGATTGTCGTTTCTCATTCTCGATCATCTTGAAATCGCATGATGTGAATAAAATGCTCGTAACTCCCTCGTTATATGTCGAATTAGGTCAATTTTTAGTTCATTAGAAAGGTAATTCAGTGCTCTTCGAAGCTCCTTTAGGAACCGTCACAATTGGAGGCGATTTGGGCCTCCAAAAGTGGGGTGAGAGTAAATGGTCTGGAATTTTTCTGACATCCCCTGTTCCCACAAAAATCCTCATAAATCCCTCATCAAAATTCGAATTTAGATTATTTTTAGGTCTTTGGAAAGCTTACTTGATGAGCTCTTAAAATACTTCAGGACTCTTCTGATTTTGAGCCCTTCTGGTACCCTAAAAATGTGCCAGAAGCCTTCGATTGCTATTTCTCGATCTCAGTCGTCAATCTTTCGAAATCATGTGATGTGAATAAAACAATCGTTACTCCCTCGTTATATGTTAGATTGGATTAATTTTCAGTTCATTGGAAAGGTGAGTCAGTGTTCTTCGAAGCTCCTTTAGGAACCGTCGCATTCCGAAGCCGTTTGGGCCTCCAAAAGTGGGGTGAGAGTAAATGGTTTGAAATTTTTTGACATCCCCTATTCCCACGAAAACCCTCATAACTCCCTCATCGAAAGTCAGATTTGGACAATTTTTAGTTCGTTGGAAAGCCTACTTGAATTAATCTCATAACGGTTCAGGACTCTTCTAATTCTGAGGCCGTCTGGTACCCCAAAAGTGCACCAGAATCCTTCGATCACTGTTTCTCGATCTCGGTCATCAATCTTTTGAAATCACTTGAGGTGAATAAAATGCATGTAACTCCCTTGTTATATGTTGGATTGGGTCTATTTTTGGTTCATTGGAAATGTGTGTCAGTGCTCTTCGAAACTCCTTCAGGAACCGTCGCATTCCGAGGCTGTTTGGGCCTCCAAAAGTGGGGCGAGAGTAAATGGTGCAGAATTTTTCCGACATCCCCTGTTCCCACGAAAACCCCCATAACTCCCTCATCGGAAGTCAGATTTGGACGATTTTTAGGTCGTTGGAAATCTTATTCAACGAGCTCTCAAAACGGTTCAGGACTCCTCTGATTCTGAGGCCATATGGTACCCCAAAAGTGTACCAAAATCCTTAGATCGGCTTTTCTCGATCTCGTTCGTCAATCTTTCGAAATCGCGTGATGCGAATAAAATGCACATAACTCCTTCGTTAGGAGTTGGATTGGGTCGATTTTTAGTTCATTGGAAAGGTGAGTCAGTGCTCTCGATGCTCCTTTAGGAACCGTCGCATTCTGATGCCATTTGGGTCTCCAAAAGTGGGGTGAGAGTAAATGGTCTGAAATTTTTTTGACATTCCCTGTTCCCACGAAAACCCTCATAACTCCCTCATCAGAAGTCAGATTTAGACGATTTTTAGGTCATTGAAAGCTTACTCGACGAGCACTCAAAATATTTCAGGACTCTTTTGATTCCAAGGCCATATGGTACCCTGAAAGCACGCTAGAAGCCTTGGATCGCCGTTTATCGATCTCGGTTGTCAATCTTTCAAAATCGCGTGATGCGAATAAAATGCTCGTACCTTCCTCATTACATGTCGGATTAGGTCGATTTTTTATTCATTGGAAAGGTGAGTCAGTTTTCTTTGAAGATCCTATAAGAACTGTAGCATTCTGAGGCCGTTTGGGCCTCCAAAAGTGAGGTGAGAGTAAATGGTCTAGAATTTTTCTAACATCTCCTATTCCTAAGAAAATGCTCATAACTCCCTCATCGGAGGTCAGATTTGGACGATTATTAGGTCATTGGACAGCTTACTCGACGAGCTCTTTGAACGATTCAGGACTCTTCTGATTCTAAGGCCGTCTGTTACTCCGAAAGTGCGCCAGAAGCCTTCGATCGCTGTTTCTCCATCTCGGCAGTCAATCTTTCAAAATTATGTGATGTAAATAAAATGCTCGTAACTCCCTCGTTATATGTCGAATTGGGTCAATTTTCAATTCATTTCAAAGGTGAGTCAGTGCACTTCGATGCTCCTTTAGGAACCGTCACATTCTGAGGCCGTTTGGGCCTTTAAAAGTGGGGTGAGAGTAAATGGTCTAGAATTTTTTTCACATCCCCTATTCCCACGAAAACCCACATAACTCCCTCATCGAAAGTCAGATTTGGACAATTTTTAGGTCGTTGGAAATCTTACTCCACGAGCTCTCAAAACGGTTCAGGACTCTTCTGATTCTAAGGCCGTCTAGTACCCCGAAAGAGTGCCAGAAGCCTTCGATAGCCATTTCTCGATCTCGGTCGTCAATCTTTCGAAATCATGTAATGTGAATAAAATGCTCATAAATCCCTCTTTATATATCATATTGGGTCAATTTTTAGTTCATTGGAAAGATAAGTCAGTGCTCTTCGAAGCTTCTTTAGGAACCGTCGCATTCCAAGGCCGTTTGGGCCTCCAAAAGTAGTGTGAGAGTAAATGGTCTGGAATTTTTTTGACATACCCTGTTCCCTCGAAAACTCTCATAACTCCCTCATCGGAAGTTAGATTTGGACAATTTTTTAGTCGCTGGAAAGCTTACTCGACGAGCTCTTAAAACGGTTCAGGACTCCGAAAGCGCGCCAGAATCCTTCGATCGGCTTTTCTTGATCTCATTCGTCAATCTTTTGAAATCGCGTGATGCAAATAAAATGCACGTAACTCCCTCGTTATATGTCATATTGGGTCAATTTTTAGTTCATTAGAAAGGTAACTCAATGCTCTTCGATGCTCCTTTTGGAATCATCGCATTCTGAGGCCGTTTGGGCCTTAAAAAGTGGGGTGAGAGTAAATGGTCTGAAATTTTTTTGACATCCCCTATTCCCATGAAAACTCTCATAACTCCCTCATCGGAAGTTGAATTTAGACAATTTTTAGGTTGTTGGAAAGCTTACTCGACGAGCTCTCAAAACAATTCGGGACTCTTCTGATTTCGAGGCTATCTGGTACCCTAAAAGCGTGCCAGAAGCCTTGGATGGCCGTTTATCGATCTCGGTTGTCATTCTTTCAAAATCACATAATGCGAATAAAATGCTCGTAACTCCCTCATTATATGTCAGATTCGGTTGATTTTTAGTTCATTGGAAAGGTGAGTCAGTGTACTTCGATGCTCCTTTAGGAACCGTCGCATTCTGAGGCCGTCTGGGCCTCCAAAAGTGGGGTGAGAGTAAATGGTTTAAAATTTTTTTGACATCCCTTATTCCCACAAATATCCTCATAACTCCCTCATCAAAAGTCAGATTTGGACAATTTTTAAGTCGTTGGAAAGCTTACTCCATGAGCTCTTAAAACAGTTCAAGACTCTTCTGATTCTGAGGCCGTCTGGTACCCCGAAAGCACACCAGAAGCCTTCAATTACCGTTTCTCAATCTCGATCGTTAATATGTCAAAATCGTGTGATGTGAATAAAATGCTCGTAACTCCCTCGTTACATGTTGGATTAGGTCGATTTTTAGTTCATTGGAAATGTGAGTCAGTACTCTTCGAAACTCCTTTAAGAACCGTCGCATTCCAAGGCTGTTTGGGCCTCCAAAAGTGGAGCAAGAGTAAATGGTGTAGAATTTTTTTGACATCCCCTATTCCCACGAAAACCCTCATAACTCCCTCACCGGCGGTCAGATTATGTTGTTGGAAAGCACACTCGACGAGCTTTCAAAATATAAAGGAATCTTCTAATTTCGAGGCCGTTTGTCACCCTGAAACTGCGTCAGAAGCCTTTGAGCATTGCTTCTCGATCTCGGTCATCAATCTCTCAAAATCGTGTGATGTAAATAAAATGCTCGTAACTCCCTCGTTACATGTCGGATTGGGTCGATTTTTAGTTCATTGGAAAGGTGAGTCGGTGCTCTTCGAAGCTCCTTTAGGAACTGTCGCATTCCGAGGCCGTTTGGGCCTCCAAAAGTGGGGCAAGAGTAAATGGTCTCGAATTTTTCTAACATCCCCTGTTCCCATGAAAATCCTCATAACTCCCTCACTGGAGGTTAGATTTGGACAATTTTTAGGTCGTTGGAAAGCACACTCGACGAGCTTTCGAATTGGAAGAGGACTCTTTTAATTCTGAGGCCGTCTGGCACCCTAAAAGCGCGCCAGAAGCCTTCGAGCGTCTTTTCTCGATCTCGGTCGTCAATCTCTCAAAATCGCGTGATGCGAATAAAATGCTAGTAACTCCCTCGTTACATGTCGGATTGGGTCGATTATTGGTTCATTGGAAAGGTGAGTCAGTTCTCTTCAAAACTCCTTTAGGAACCGTTGCATCTTGAGGCCATTTGGGCCTCCAAAAGTGGGGTGAGAGTAAATGGTATAGAATTTTTCTAACATCCCTTGTTCCCACGAAAACCCTCATAACTCCCTCACCGGAGGTCGGATTTGGACAGTTTTTACGTCGTTGGAAAGCTCACTCGACAAGCTTTTAAAATAGAAGAGGAATCTTCTAATTTTGAGGCCTTCTAGCACCCGAAAGTACACTAGAAGCCTTCAAGCATCGTTTCTTGATCTCAGTCGTCAATCTCTCGAAATCGCATGATGCAAATAAAATGCTCGTAACTCCCTCGTTACATGTCAGATTGGGTCAATTTTCTATTCATTGGAAAGGTGAGTCAGTGCTCTTCCAAACTTCTTTAGGAACCGTCGCATTCCGAGGCCGGTTGGGCCTCCAAAATGGGGCGATAGTAAATGGTACAAAATTTTTCTGACATCCCCTATTCCCACGAAAACCCTCATAACTCCCTCACCGGAGGTTGGATTTGGATATTTTTTACGTCCTTGGAAAGCTTAATCGACAAGCTTTCAAAATGGAAGAGCACTCTTCTGATTCTGAGGCCGTCTGGTGCCCTAAAAGCATGCCAGAATCCTTCAAGCATCGTTTCTCAATCTCGGTCGTCAATCTCTCTAAATCGTGTAATGTGAATAAAACACTCGTAACTCCCTCATTACAAGTTGGATTGGGTCAATTTTTAGTTCATTAGAAAGGTGAGTCAGTGCTCTTCGAAACTCCTTTAGGAATCGTCACATTTTGAGACCGTTTGGGCCTCCAAAAGTGGGGCGAGAGTAAATGGTGCAGAATTTCTCTAACATCCCCTGTTCCCACAAAAACCCTCATAACTCCCTCACCGGAGGTCAGATTTAGACAGTTTTTACGTCGTTGAAAAGCACACTCGACGAGATTTCAAAATAAAAGAGGACTCTTCTGATTCTGAGGCCGTCTGGTATCCCGAAAGTGCGCCAGAACCCTTCGAGCATTGTTTCTCAATCTTGGTCGTTAATCTCTCAAAATCTCGTGATGTGAATAAAATGCCAATAACTCCCTCATTACATGTCGGATTGGGTCAATTTTTAGTTCATTGGAAAGGTGAGTCGGTGTTCTTCGAAGCTCCTTTAGGAACCGTCACATTTCGAGGCCGTTTGGGCCTCCAAAAGTGAGGCGAGAGTAAATGGTCTAGAATTTTTCTGACATCCCCTTTTCCCACGAAAACCCTCATAACTCCCTCACCGGAGGTTGGATTTGGACAATTTTTAGGTCATTGGAAAGCACACTCGATGAGCTTTCAAAATAAAATAGGATCTTCTGATTCCGAGGCCGTCTGATGCCCCAAAAGTATGCCAGAAGCTTTTCAGCGTCGTTTCTCGATCTCGGTCGTCAATCCCTCGAAATCACGTGATGCGAATAAAATATTCGTAACTCCCTCATTATATGTCGGATTGGGTTAATTTTTAGTTCATTGGAAAGGTGAGTCGGTGCTCTTCGAAGCACCTTTAGGAACCATCGCATTCTGAGGCCGGTTTGGCCTTCAAAAGTGGGGTGAGATTAAATGGTCCTTTGGAGAATTTTTTGGTCGTTGGAAAGCTTACTCGACGAGCTCTCAAAACGGTTCAGGACTCTTCTGATTCTTAGGCCATCTGGTACCCCGAAAGCATGCTTGAAGCCTTCGATAGCCATTTCTCGATCTCTATCATCAATCTTTCAAAATCACGTGATGCGAATAAAATACTTGTAACTCTCTCATTATATGTCGGATTGGGTCAATTTTTAGTTCATTGGAAAGGTGAGTCAGTGCTCTTCGAAGCTCCTTTAGGAACCGTCGCATTTTGAGGCCGGTTTGGCCTCCAAAAGTGAGGTGAGATTAAATGATCCTTTGGAGGATTTTTTAGTCGTTGGAAAGCTTACTCGACGAGCTCTCAAAATGGTTTAGGACTCTTCTGATTCTGAGGTCGTCTGGTACCCCGAAAGCGCGCTAGAAGCCTTCGATCGCCATTTCTCGATCTCGTTCGTCAAACTTTTGAAATCACGTAATGTGAATAAAATACTCGTAACTCCCTCATTATATATCAGATTGGGTCAATTTTTAATTCATTGGAAAGGTAAGTCAGTGCTCTTCGAAGTTCCTTTAGGAACCATCGCATTCTGAGGCCATTTGGGCTTCTAAAAGTGGGGTGGGAGTAAATGGTCTGGAATTTTTCTGACATCCCCTATTCCCACAAAATCCCTCATAACTCCCTCATCGGAAGTCAGTTTGCACAATTTTTAGGTTGTTGGAAAGCTTACTCGATGAGCTCTCAAAAAGGTTCAAGACTCTTCTGATTCCAAGGCCGTCTAGTACCCCGAAAGCATGCCAGAAGCCTTCGATCGCCGTTTCTCGATCTCGATCTTCAATCTTTTGAAATTGTGTGATGTGAATAAAAAGCTCATAACTCCCTCATTATATGTCAGATTGGGTCAATTTTCTATTCATTAGAAAGGTGAGTCAGTGCTCTTCGAAGCCCCTTTAGAAACCGTCGCATTCCGAGGCCGTTTGGGCCTCCAAAAGTGGGGTGAGAGTAAATGTTCTGAAATTTTTCTAACATCTCCTGTTCCCACGAAAACCCTCATAACTCCCCCATCGAATGTTGGATTTGTACAATTTTTAAGTCGTTGGAAATCTTACTCAACGAGCTCTCAAAACGGTTTCAAACTCTTCTGATTCTGAGGCCATCTGGTATCCCGAAAGAGAGCCAGAAGCCTTCGATCGCCGTTTCTCGATCTCAGTCGTCAATCTTTCAAAATCGCGTGATGTGAATAAAACCCTCATAACTCCCTCTTTATATGTTGAATTGGGACAATTTTTGATTCATTGGAAAGGTGAGTCAGTGCTCTTCGAAGCTCCTTTAGGAACAGTCACATTCCGAGGCCATTTGAGCCTCCAAAAGTGGAGTGAGAGTAAATAGTCTGGAATTTTTCTGACATCCCCTGTTCCCACAAAAACCCTCATAATTCCCTCATTGGAAGTTAGATTTAGACAATTTTTAGGTCATTGGAAAACTTACTCAACGAGCTCTCAAAACGCTTCAGGACTCTTCTGATTCTGAGGGTTTTCTGGTACCCTAAAATCATGCCAAAAGCCTTCGATCGCTGTTTCTCGATCTAGATCGTCAATCTTTCAAAATCGCGTGATGCGAATAAAATAATGGTAACTCCCTCGTTATATGTCAATTGTATCAATTTTCTATTCATTGGAAAGGTGATTCAGTGTTCTTCGAAGCTCCTTAAGGAACCGTCGCAATCTGATGTCGTTTGGGCCTCTAAAAGTGGGGTGAGAGTAAATGGTTCAAAATTTTTTTGACATCCCCTATTCCCACGATAACCCTCATAACTCCCTCATCAAAAGTCAGATTTGTATGATTTTTAGGTCGTTGGAAAGCTTACTCAATGAGCTCTCATAACGGTTCAGGACTCTTCTAATTCTGAGGCCATTTGGTACCCCGAAAGCATGTCATAATCCTTCGATCACCGTTTCTCAATTTTGATCATCAATCTTTTGAAATCACGTGATGTGAATAAAATGCTCATAACTTCCTCGTTATACATCAGATTGGGTCAATTTTTAGTTCATTGGAAATGTGTGTCAATGCTCTTCGAAGCTCCTTTAGGAATAGTCCCATTCTGAGGCCGTTTGGGACTCCAAAAGTGGGGTGAGAGTAAATGGTCTGGAATTTTTCTGACATCCCCTATTCCCACAAAAACCCATATAACTCCCTCATCGAAAGTCAGATTTAGACAATTTTTAGGTCGTTGGAAAGCTTACTCGACGAGCTCTCAAAACGGTTCAGCACTCCTCTCATTCTGAGGCCATTTGGTACCCCAAAAGTACACCAGAATCCTTTGATCGGCTTTTCTCGATCTCATTCATCAATCTTTCAAAATCGCATGATGCAAATAAAATACACGTAACTCCTTCGTTATATGTCGGATTGGGTCAATTTTTGGTTCATTGGAAAGGTGAGTTAGTGCTCTCAATGCACCTTTAGGTACCGTCGCATTCTGAGGCCGTTTGGGCCTCCAAAAGTGGGGTGAGAGTAAATGGTCTAAAAAATTTTTGACATCCCCTGTTCCCACGAAAATCCTCATAACTCCCTCATCGGAAGTCAGATTTGGACGATTTTTAAGTCGTTGGAAAGCTTACTCGATGATCTCTCAAAACGGTTAAGGAGTCCTCTGATTCGAGGCCATTTAGTACCCCGAAAGTGTGTCAGAATCCTTCAATTTGCTTTTCTCGATCTCGTTCGTCAATCTTTTGAAATCGCGTGATGCGAATAAAATGCACGTAACTCCCTCGTTATATGTTGGATTGGGTCAATTTTTAGTTCATTGGAAAGGTGAGTTAGTGCTCTCATTGCTCCTTTAGGAACCGTCGCATTTTGAGGCCATTTGGGCCTCCAAAAGTGGGGTGAGAGTAAATGGTTTGAAATTTTTTGACATCCCATGTTCCCACGAAAACCCTCATAACTCCCTCATCGAAAGTCATATTTGGACAATTTTTTAGTCGTTGAAAAGCTTACTCGACGAGCTCTCAAAACGGTTTAGGACTCCTCTAATTCCAAGGTCGTTTGGTACCCTGAAAGTGTGCCAGAATCCTTCGATCGGCTTTGATCACCATCTAGTACCCTGAAAGCATGCCAAAAGCCTTTGATCGCCATTTCTCTATCTCGGTCGTCAATCTTTTGAAATCGCGTGACGCGAATAAAATGCACGTAACTCCCTCGTTATATGTCCGATTGGGTCAATTTTTAGTTCATTGGAAAGGTGAGTTAGTGCTCTTCGAAGCTCCTTTAGGAACTGTCACATTCCGAGGCCTTTGGGCCTCCAAAAGTGGGGTGAGAGTAAATGGTCTGAAATTTTTCTTACATCCCCTGTTCCCATGAAAACCCTCATAACTCCCTCATCGAATGTCAAATTTGGATGATTTTTAGGTCGTTGGAAATCTTACTCGATGAGCTCTCAAAACAGTTTAGGACTCTTCTGATTCTGAGGCCGTCTGGTACCCCGAAAGCGCACCAGAAGCCTTCGATCGCCGTTTCTCGATCTCGGTTGTCAATCTTTCGAAATCGCGTGATGTAAATAAAATACTCATAACTCGCTCATTATATGTCGAATTGGGTCAATTTTAGTTCATTGGAAAGGCGATTCAATGCTCTTCGACGCTCCTTTTGGAACCGTCGCATTCCGAGGCCATTTGGGCCTCTAAAAGTGGGGTGAGAGTAAATGGTCTGAAATTTTTCTGACATCCCCTGTTCCCTCAAAAACCCTCATAGCTCCCTCATTGGAAGTCAGATTTAGACAATTTTTAGGTCATTGGAAAGATTACTCGATGAGCTCTCAAAACAGTTTAGGACTCTTCTAATTCTGAGGCGGTCTGGTGCCCCAAAAGTGCGCCAGAAGCATTCGATCACCGTTTCTCAATCTCGGTCGTCAATCTTTCAAAATCGTGTGATGCAAATATAATGCTCGTAACTCCCTCGTTATATGTCAGATTGGGTTGATATTTGATTCATTGGAAATGTGAGTCAGTGCTCTTCGAAGCTCCTTTCGGAACCATCACATTCCGAGACAGTTTGGGCCTCTAAAAGTGGGGTGAGAGTAAATGGTGTGAAATTTTTTTGACATCCCCTGTTTCCACATAAACCCTCATAACTCCCTCATCGGAAGTCAGATTTACATAATTTTTAGGTCGTTGGAAATCTTACTCAATGAGCTCTCAAAATGGTTTAAGACTCTTCTGATTCTGAGGCCCTCTGGTACCCCGAAAGTATGCTAGAAACCTTCAATCACTGTTTCTCGATCTCAGTCATCGTGAAATCGTATGATGCGAATAAAACGCTCATAACTCCCTCGTTATATGTTGAATTAGGTCAATTTGAAAGGTGAGTCAGTGCTCTTAGAAGCTCCTTTAGGAACCGTCTGATTCGGATTGGGTCGATTTTTAGTTCATTGGAAAGGTGAGTTAGTGCTCTCAATGCTTCTTTAGGTACCGTCGCATTCTGAGGCCGTTTGGGCCTCCAAAAGTGGGGTGAGAGTAAATGGTCTGAAATTTTTTTGACATCCCCTATTCCAATGAAAACCCTCATAACTCCCTCATCGAAATTTAGATTTGGATGATTTTTAGATCGTTGGAAAGCTTACTCGACGAGCTCTCAAAACGGTTCAGGACTCCTCTAATTCCGAGGCCATCTAGTACCCCGAAAGCGTGCCAGAATCCTTCGATCGGTTTTTCTCGATCTTGTTCGTCAATCTTTTAAAATCACGTGATGCGAATAAAATGCACGTAACTCCCTCGTTATATGTTGGATTGGGTCAATTTTTGGTTCATTGGAAAGGTGAGTCAGTGCTCTCGTTGCACCTTTAGGAACTGTCGCATTCCGAGGCCATTTAGGCCTCCAAAAGTGGGGTGAGAGTAAATGGTCTAAAATTTTTTTGACATCCCCTGTTCCCATGAAAACCCTCATAACTTCCTCATCGGAAGTCAGATTTAGACGATTATTAGGTCATTGGATAGCTTACTCGACGAGCTCTCAGAACGGTTTAGGACTCTTCTGATTCCAAGCCGTCTGTTACTCCGAAAGAGCGCCAGAAGCCTTTGATCGCCGTTTCTTGATCTCGGCAGTCAATCTTTCAAAACTGCATGATGCAAATAAAATGCTCATAACTCCCTCATTATATGTCAGATTGGGTCAATTTTTAATTCATTTTAAAGGTGAGTCAGTGCACTTCGATGCTCCTTTAGGAATCGTCACATTCTGAGCCCGTTTGGGCCTCTAAAAGTAAGGTGAGAGTAAATGGTCTGGAATTTTTTGACATCCCCTATTCCCATAAAAACCCTCATAACTCCCTCATCGAAAGTTAGATTTAGACAATTTTTAGGTCGTTGGAAAGATTACTCCACGAGCTCTCAAAACGGTTCAAGACTCTTCTAATTCTGAGGCCGTCTAGTACCCCGAAAGCATGTCAGAAGCCTTCGATCGCCATTTCTCGATCTCGGTCGTCAATCTTTTAAAATTACGTGATATGAATAAAACACTCATAACTCCCTTGTTATATATCAGATTACATCGATTTTTAGTTCATTGGAAAGGTGAATCAGTGTTCTTCAAAGCTCCTTTAGGAACCGTCACATTCCGAGGCTATTTGGTCCTCCAAAAGTGGGGTGAAGGTAAATGGTCTGGAATTTTTCTAACATCCCTTGTTCCCTTGAAAATCCTAATAACTCCTTCATCAGAAGTTAGTTTGGACAATTTTTTAGTCGTTGGAAAGCTTACTCGACGAGCTCTTAAAATGGTTCAGTACTCTTCTGATTCCGAGGCCGTCTGGTACCTCGAAAGTGCGCCAGAAGCCTTCGAACGTCGTTTCTCAATCTTGGTCGTTAATCTCTCAAAATCGTGTTATGCGAATAAAATGCTCATTACTCCCTCGTTACATTTCGAATTAGGTCAATTTTTAGTTCATTGGAAAGGTGAGTCAGTGCTCTTCGAAACACCTTTAGGAACCGTCGCATTCCGAGGCCGTTTGGGCCTCCAAAAGTGAGGCAAGAGTAAATGGTGCGGAATTTTTCTAACATCCCCTGTTCCCATAAAAACCCTCATAACTCCCTCACCAGAGGTCAGATTTGGACAATTTTTACATCGTTGGAAACATTACTCGACGAGCTTTTAAAATGAAAGGACTCTTCTAATTCCGAGGTCGTCTGGTGCCTCGAAAACATACCAGAAGCCTTCAAGCGTCGTTTCTCGATCTCGGTCGTCAATCTCTCAAAATCAAGTGATGTGAATAAAATGCTCGTAACTCCCTCGTTACATGTCAGATTGGGTCGATTTTTTATTCATTAGAAAGGTGAGTCAGTGCTCTTCGAAACTCCTTTAGGAACCGTCACATTCTGAGGCCGTTTGGGCCTCCAAAAGTGGGGTGAGAGTAAATGGTGTAGAATTTTTTGGACATCCCCTGTTCCCATGAAAATCCTAACAACTCCCTCACCGAAGCTCAGATTTGGATAGGTTTTATATCATTGGAAAGCTTACTCGATGAGCTTTCAAAATAGAAGAGGACTCTTCTGATTCTGAGGCCATCTGGTACCCTGAAAGCATGTCAGAATCCTTTCAGCATCATTTCTCAATCTTAGTCATCAATCTCTCGAAATCACGTGATACAAATAAAATGCTTGTAACTCCCTCGTTACATGTCAGATTAGGTCGATTTTTAGTTCATTGGAAAGCTGAGTCAGTGCTCTTCAAAGCTCCTTTAGGAACCGTCACATTCCGAGGCCGTTTGGGCCTTCAAAAGTGGGGCGAGAGTAAATGGTGCGGAATTTTTCTTACATCCCGTATTCTCACGAAAACTCCCATAACTCCCTCATCGAAAGTCAGATTTAGACGATTTTTAGGTTGTTGGAAAGCTTACTCGATGAGCTCTCAAAATAGTTTAGGACTTCTCTGATTCTGAGGCCGTCTGGTTCCCCGAAAGCATGCTAGAATCCTTCGATTGCCATTTCTCGATCTTGATCATCAATCTCTTGAAATCACGTGATGTGAATAAAATGCTCGTAACTCCCTCGTTACATAGATTAGGTCAATTTTTAGTTCATTGGAAAGGTGAGTCAGTGCTCTTCGAAGCTCCTTTAGGAACTGTCGCATTCCGAGGCCGTTTGGGCCTCCAAAAGTGGGGTGAGAGTAAATAGTCTGGAATTTTTCTTACATCCCGTATTCCCACAAAAATCGTCATAACTCCCTCATCGAAAGTCAGATTTAGACAATTTTTAGGTCATTGGAAAGCTCACTCGATGAGCTCTCAAAACAGTTTAGGACTCCTCTGATTCTAAGGCCATCTGGTTCCCCGAAAGCATGCCAGAATCCTTCGATCGCCGTTTCTTGATCTCAGTCATCAATCTTTCAAAATCATGTGATTCGAATAAAATTCTCATAACTCCCTCGTTATATGTTAGATTGGGTCAATTTTTGGTTCATTGGAAAGGTGAGTCAGTGCTCTTCGAAGCTCCTTTAGGAATTGTCACATTCCGAGGACGTTTGGGCCTCCAAAAGTGGGGTGAGAGTAAATGGTCTGGAATTTTTTTGACATCCCCTGTTCCCACGAAATCCCTCATAAGTCCCTCATCGGAAGTCAGATTTGGACGATTTTTATGTCGTTGGAAAGATCACTCGACGAGCTCTTCAGGACTCCTCTGATTCTGAGGCCATCTGGTACCTCGAAAGCATACCAGAAACCTTCAATCACCGTTTCTCAATCTCTGTCGTCAATCTTTCAAAATCGCGTGATGCAAATAAAACGCTCGTAACTCCCTCATTATATGTCAGATTGGGTCAATTTTTAGTTCATTGGAAAGGTGAGTCGGTGCTCTTCGAAGCTCCTTTAGGAACTGTCACATTTTGAGGCCGGTTTGGCCTCCAAAAGTGAGGTGAGATTAAATGGTCCTTTGGAGGATTTTTTGGTCGTTGGAAAGCTTACTCGACGAGCTCTCAAAACAGTTCAGGACTCTTCTGATTCCGAGGCCGTCTGGTACCCCGAAAGCGTGTCAGAAGCCTTCGATCGCCGTTTCTCGATCTCTTTCGTCAATCTTTCGAAATCACGTGATGCGAATAAAACACTCATAATTCCCTCATTATATGTCGAATTGGGTCAATTTTTAATTCATTGGAAAGGTAAGTCAGTGCTCTTCGAAGCTCCTTTAGGAACCGTCACATTTTGAGGTCAGTTTGGCCTCCAAAAGTGGGGTGAGATTAAATGGTCCTTTGAAGGATTTTTTAGTCGTTGGAAAGCTTACTCGACGAGCTCTCAAAATGGTTTAAGACTCTTCTGATTCTGAGGTCGTCTGGTACCCCGAAAGCGCGCAAGAAGCCTTCGATCGCCCTTTCTCGATCTCATTCGTCACACTTTCGAAATCATATAATGCGAATAAAATGCATGTAACTCTCTTGTTATATGTCAGATTGGGTCAATTTTTAATTCATTAGAAATGTGTGTCAGTTCTCTTCGAAGCTCCTTTAGGAACTGTCCCATTCTGAGGCCATTTGGGCCTCCAAAAGTGGGGTGAGAGTAAATGGTCCAAAATTTTTCACACATCCCCTGTTCCCACGAAAACCCTCATAACTCCCTCATCGGAAGTCAGATTTAGATGATGTTTAGGTCATTGGAAAGTTTACTCGACGAGCTCTCAAAACAATTCAGGACTCCTCTGATTTTGAGGCCATCTAGTACCCCGAAAGCGCGCCAAAATCCTTTGATCGACTTTTCTCTATCTCGTTCGTCAATCTTTTGAAATCGTGTGATGCGAATAAAATACATGTAACTCCCTTGTTATATGTCGGATAGGGTCAATTTTTGGTTCATTAGAAATGTGTGTCAGTTCTCTTTGAAGCTTCTTTAGGAATTGTCCCATTCTGAGGCCATTTGGGCCTCCAAAAGTGGGGTGAGAGTAAATGGTTCGAAAATTTTTTGACATCCCCTGTTCCCACGAAAATCCTCATAACTCCCTCATCGGAAGTCAGATTTAGACGATTTTTAAGTCGTTGGAAAGCTTACTCGATGATCTCTCAAAACGGTTAAGGACTCCTCTGATTTCGAGGCCATTTGGTACCCCAAAAGCGTGTCAGAATCCTTCAATTGGCTTTTCTCAATCTCATTCGTCAATCTTTTGAAATCGCGTGATGCGAATAAAATGCACGTAACTCCCTCATTATATGTTGGATTGGGTCAATTTTTGGTTCATTGGAAAGGTGAGTTAGTGCTCTCGTTGATCCCTTAGGAACCGTCGCATTTTGAGGCCATTTGAGCCTCCAAAAGTGGGGTGAGAGTAAATGGTTTGAAATTTTTTTGACGTCCCATGTTCCCACGAAAACCCTCATAACTCCCTCATCGAAAGTCATATTTGGACAATTTTTTAGTTGTTGGAAAGCTTACTCGACGAGCTCTCAAAACGGTTCAGGACTCCTCTGATTCCAAGGCCGTTTGGTACCCTGAAAGTGTGCCAGAATCCTTCAATCGGCTTTGATCGCCATCTAGTACCCCGAAAGCATGCCAAAAGCCTTTGATCGCCATTTCTCTATCTCAGTCGTCAATCTTTTGAAATCGCATGACGCGAATAAAATGCACGTAACTCCCTCGTTATATGTCCGATTGGGTCAATTTTTAGTTCATTAGAAAGGTGAGTCAGTGCTCTTCTAAGCTCCTTTAGGAACTGTCACATTCCGAGGCCTTTGGGCCTCCAAAAGTGGGGTGAGAGTAAATGGTCTAAAATTTTTCTTACATCCCCTGTTCCCATGAAAACCCTTATGACTCCCTCATCGAATGTTAAATTTGGATGATTTTTAGGTCGTTGGAAATCTTACTCGATGAGCTCTCAAAACAGTTTAGGACTCTTCTGATTCTGAGGCCGTCTGGTACCCTGAAAGCGCACCAGAAGCCTTCGATCGCCGTTTCTCGATCTCGGTTGTCAATCTTTCGAAATCGTGTGATGTAAATAAAATACTCATAACTCCCTCATTATATGTCGGATTGGGTCAATTTTAGTTCATTGGAAAGGCGATTCAATGCTCTTCGACGCTCCTTTTGGAACCGTCGCATTCCAGGCCGTTTGGGCCTCTAAAAGTGGGGTGAGAGTAAATGGTCTGAATTTTTCTGACATCCCCTGTTCCCTCAAAAACCCTCATAACTCCCTCATTAGAAGTCAAATTTAGACAATTTTTAGGTCATTGGAAATATTACTCGACGAGCTCTCAAAACAGTTCAGGACTCTTCTAATTCTGAGGCCGTCTGGTACCCCAAAAGTGCGCCAGAAGCATTCGATCACCGTTTCTCGATCTCAGTCGTCAATCTTTCAAAATCACGTGATGCAAATAAAATGCTCATAATTCAATCGTTATATGTCAGATTGGGTTGATATTTAATTCATTGGAAAGGTGAGTCAGTGCTCTTCGAAGCTCCTTTCGGAACCATCACATTCCGAGACCGTTTGGGCCTCCAAAAGTGGGGTGAGAGTAAATGGTCCGAAATTTTTTCGACATCCCCTGTTTACACGTAAACCCTCATAACTCCCTCATCGGAAGTCAGATTTACATAATTTTTAGGTCATTGGAAATGTTAGTCAATGAGCTCTCAAAATGGTTTAAGACTCTTCTGATTCCGAGGCCCTCTGGTACCCCGAAAGTATGATAGAAACCTTCAATCACTGTTTCTCGATCTCAGTCATCTTGAAATCGTATGATGCGAATAAAACGTTCATAACTCCCTCGTTATATGTTAAATTAGGTCAATTTTTAGTTCATTGGAAAGGTGAGTCAGTGATCTTCGAAGCTCCTTTAGGAACCCTCTGATTCGGAGGCCGTTTGGGCCTCCAAAAGTGGGGTGAGAGTAAATGGTCCGAAATTTTTTTAACATCCCCTCTTCCCACAAAAATCCACATAACTCCCTCATCGGAAAGTTGGATTTAGACGATTTTTAGGTCGTTGGAAAGCTTACTCGACGACCTCTTAAAAAACTTCAGTACTCTTCTGATTCTGAGCCCTTTTGGTACCCCGAAAATGTGCCAGAAGCCTTCGATTGCTGTTTCTCGATCTCAGTCGTCAATCTTTTAAAATTGTGTGATGTGAATAAAACACTCATTACTCCCTTGTTATATGTCAGATTGGATTGATTTTTAGTTCATTGGAAAGGTGAGTCAGTGTTCTTCAAAGTTCCTTTAGGAACCGTCGCATTCCGAAGCCGTTTGGGCCTCCAAAAGTGGGGTGAGAGTAAATGGTTTGAAAATTTTTGACATCCCCTATTCCCACGAAAACCCTCATAACTCCCTCATCGAAAGTTAGATTTAGACAATTTTTAGTTCGTTGGAAAGCCTACTCGACGTGATCTCATAACGGTTCAGGACTCTTCTAATTCTGAGGCCGTCTGGTACCCTAAAAGCGCACCAGAATCCTTCGATCACTGTTTATCGATCTCGGTCATCAATCTTTAGAAATCATGTGAGGGGCATAAAATGCACGTAACTCCCTCATTATATGTCGGATTGGGTCAATTTTTAGTTTATTGGAAATGTGTGTCAGTTCTCTTCGAAGCTCCTTTAGGAACTATCCCATTCTGAGGCCGTTTGGGCCTCCAAAAGTGGGGTGAGAGTAAATGGTCTGAAAATTTTCTAACATCCCCTGTTCCCACGAAAACCCTCATAACTCCCTCATCGAAAGTCATATTTCAATGATTTTTAGGTCGTTGGAAAGCTTATTCAACGATCTCTCAAAACGTTTCAGGACTCCTCTAATTCCAAGGCCATCTGGTACCCCAAAAGTGTGCCAGAATCCTTCGATCTTCTTTTCTCGATCTCGTTCGTCAATCATTCAAAATCGCGTGATGCAAATAAAATGCACATAACTCCCTCGTTATAAGTTGGATTGGGTCGATTTTTGGTTCATTAGAAAGGTGAGTCAGTGCTCTCAATGCTTCTTTAGGAACCGTCGCATTCCGAGGCCATTTGGGCCTCCAAAAGTGGGGTGAGAGTAAATGGTCTGAAATTTTTTTGACATCCCCTGTTCCCACGAAAATCCTCATAACTCCCTCATCGAAAGTCAGATTTGGATGATTTTTAGGTCATTGGAAAGCTTACTCGACGAGCACTCAAAACAGTTTAGGACTCTTCTGATTCTGAGGCCATATGGTACCCTAAAAGCACGCTAGAAGCCTTGGATCGCCGTTTATCGATCTCGGTCGTCAATCTTTCAAAATTGCGTGATGCAAATAAAATGCTCGTAACTCCCTCGTTACATGTAGAATTGGGTCAATTTTTGGTTCATTGAAAGGTGAGTCAGTTTTCTTTGAAGATCCTTTAAGAACCGTCGCATTCTGAGGCCGTTTGGGCCTCCAAAAGTGAGGTGAGAGTAAATGGTCTGAAATTTTTCTAACATCTCCTGTTCCCACAAAAACTCTCATAACTCCTTCATCGGTGGTCAGATTTGGACGATTATTAGGTCATTGGACAGCTTACTCGACGAGCTCTCTGAACGGTTCAGGACTCTTCTGATTCCAAGGCCGTCTGTTACTCCGAAAGTGCGCCAGAAGCCTTCGATCACCGTTTCTCCATCTCGGCAGTCAATCTTTCAAAATCGCGTGATGTGAATAAAATACTCGTAACTCCCTCATTATATGTCGTATTGGGTCAATTTTCAATTCATTTCAAAGGTGAGTTAGTGTAGTTCGATGCTCCTTTAGGAACCGTCACATTCTGAAGCCGTTTGGGCCTCTAAAAGTGGGGTGAGAGTAAATGGTCTAGAATTTTTTTGACATCCCATATTCTCACAAAAACTCTCATAACTCCCTCATCGAAAGTCAAATTTGGACAATTTTTAGGTTGTTGGAAAGATTACTCCACGAGCTCTCAAAACGGTTCAAGACTCTTCTGATTCTAAGGCCGTTTAGTACCCCGAAAGCGTGCCAGAAGCCTTCGATCGCCATTTCTCGAACTCGGTCGTCAATCTTTTGAAATCGCGTTATGTGAATAAAACGCTCATAAATCCCTCATTATATATCGGATTGGGTTAATTTTTAGTTCATTGGAAAGGTGAGTCAGTGCTCTTAGAAGCTCCTTTAGGAACCGTCACATTCTGAGGCCATTTGGGCCTCCAAAAGTGGGGTGAGAGTAAATGGTCTGGAATTTTTTTGACATCCCATGTTCCCTCGAAAACTCTCATAACTCCCTCATCGGAAGATAGATTTGGACAATTTTTTAGTCGCTGGAAAGCCTACTCAACGAGCTCTCAAAACGGTTCAGGACTCCTCTGATTTCGAGGCCGTTTGGTACCCCGAAAGCGCGCCAGAATCCTTCGATCGGCTTTTCTCGATCTCGTTCGTCAATCTTTTAAAATCATGTGATGCGAATAAAATGCATGTAACTCCCTCGTTATATGTCGGATTGGGTCGATTTTTAGTTCATTAGAAAGGTGAGTCAATGCTCTTCGATGCTCCTTTTGGAATCGTCGCATTCCGAGGCCGTTTGGGCCTTCAAAAGTGGGGTGAGAGTAAATAGTCTGAAATTTTTTTGACATCCTCTGTTCCCACAAAAACTCTCATAACTCCCTCATCGAAAGTTGGATTTGGACGATTTTTAGGTCATTGGAAAGCTTACTCGATGAGATTTCAAAAAAATTCAGGACTCTTCTGATTCCGAGGCTGTCTGGTACCCTAAAAGCGAGCCAGAAGCCTTCGATTACCGTTTATCGATCTCGGTTGTCAATCTTTCAAAATCGTGTGATGCGAATAAAATGCTCATAACTCCCTCGTTATATGTCAGATTGGGTTAATTTTTAGTTCATTGGAAAGGTGAGTCAGTTTTCTTCGAAGCTCCTTTAGGAACTGTCACATTCTGAGGCCGTTTGGGCCTCCAAAAGTGAGGTGAGATTAAATGGTCTGAAATTTTTTTAACATCTCCTGTTCCCACAAAAATGCTCATACTCCCTCATCGGAGGTCAGATTTGGATGATTATTAGGTCGTTGGATAGCTTACTCAACGAGCTCTCAGAACAGTTTAGGACTCTTCTGATTCCAAGGCCGTCTGTTACTCTGAAAGCATGCCAGAAGCCTTCGAACACCATTTCTCGATCTCGACCGTCAATCTTTCAAAATCATGTGATGCGAATAAAATGCTCATAACTCCCTCATTGTATGTTGAATTGGGTTGATTGTCAATTCATTTCAAAGGTGAGTCAATGCACTTCGATGCTCCTTTAGGAATCGTCGCATTCCGAGGCTGTCTGGGCCTCCAAAAGTGGGGTGAGAGTAAATGGTCTGGGATTTTTTTGACATCCCCTATTCCCACAAATACCCTCATAACTCCCTCATCAAAAGTTAGATTTGGACAATTTTTAGGTCGTTGGAAAGCTTACTCCACGATCTCTCAAAACGGTTCAAGACTCTTCTGATTTTGAGGCTGTCTGGTACCCCGAAAGCACACCAGAAGCCTTCGATCACCGTTTCTCGATCTCGGTCGTTAATCTTTTGAAATCGCATGATGCGAATAAAATGCTCATAACTCTCTCGTTATATGTTGGATTGGGTCAATTTTTAGTTCATTGGAAAGGTGGGTCAGTGCTCTTCGAAGCTCCTTTAGGAACCGTCACATTCCGAGGCCGTTTGGGCCTCCAAAAGTAGGGTGAGAGTAAATGGTCTGAAATTTTTCTGACATCCCCTATTCCCACAAAAACTATCATAACTCCCTCATTGGAAGTCCGATTTGGACAATTCTTAGGTCGTTGGAAATCTTACTCGACGAGCTCTTAAAACGGTTCAGGACTCTTCTATTTCTGAGGTCGTCTAGTACCCCGAAAGCACACAAGAATCCTTTAATCACCGTTTCTCGATCTCGGTCGGCAATCTTTTGAAATCGTGTGATGCGAATAAAATGCTCGTAACTCCCTCATTATATGTCGTATTGGGTCGATTTTTAGTTTATTGGAAAGGTGATTTAGTGCTCTTCGAGGCTCCTTTAGGAATAGTCGCATTCCGAGGCCGTTTGGCCCTCCAAAAGTGGAGTGAGAGTAAATGGTTTAGAATTTTTCTCACATCCCCTGTTCTCACGAAAACCCTCATAACTCCCTCATCGAAAATTGAATTTAGACAATTTTTAGGTAGTTGGAAAGCTTACTCAACGAGCTCTTAAAATAGTTTAGGACTCTTCTAATTCCGAGGCCGTCTGGTACCCCAAAAGTGCACCAAAAGCCTTCGATTACCGTTTCTCAATCTCGGTAGTCAATCTTTCGAAATCACGTGATGTGAATAAAATGCTCATAACTCCCTTGTTATATGTTAGATTGGGATGATTTTTGGTTCATTGGAAAGGTGAGTCAGTGCTCTTCGAAGCTCCTTTAGGAACTGTCGCATTTCGAGGCCGTTTGGGCCTCCAAAAGTGGGGTGAGAGTAAATGGTCCGGAATTTTTCTCACATCCCCTGTTCCCATGAAAACCCTCATAACTCCCTCATCGGAAGTCATATTTGGACGATGTTTAGGTCGTTGGAAATCTTACTCGATGAGCTCTCAAAACATTTCAGGACTCTTCTCATTCCAAGGCCTTCTGGTACCCCAAAAGTATGCCAGAAGCCTTCGATCGCCGTTTCTTGATCTCGGTCGTCAATCTTTTAAAATCGCGTGATGCGAATAAAATGCTCTTAACTCCCTCGTTATATGTCGGATTGGGTCGATTTTTAGTTTATTTTAAAGGTGAGTCAGTACTCTTCGAAGCTCCTTTAGGAACTGTCGCATTCTGAGGCCGTTTGGGCCTCCAAATGTGGGGTGAGAGTGAATGGTCTGGAATTTTTTTAACATCCCCTGTTCCCACGAAAATCCTCATAACTCCCTCATCGGAAGTCAGATTTAGATGATTTTTAGGTCGTTAGAAATCTTACTCGATGAGCTCTTAAAATGGTTCAGGACTCTTCTAATTCTGAGGCTGTATGGTACCCCAAAAGTGCACCAGAATCCTTCAATCACCGTTTCTCGATCTCGGTCATCAATCTTTCAAAATTCTGTAATGTGAATAAAACGCTAGTAACTCCCTAGTTATATGTCAGATTGGGTCAATTTTTGGTTCATTGGAAAGGTGAGTCAGTGCTCTTCGAAGCTCCTTTAGGAATCATCGCATTCTGAGGCCGTTTGGGCCTCCAAAAGTGGGGTGAGAGTAAATGGTCCGGAATTTTTTCGACATCCCCTATTCCCACGAAAACCCTCATAACTCCCTCATCGGAAGTTGGATTTGGACGATTTTTAGGTTGTTAGAAAGCTTACTCGACGAGCTCTCAAAATGGTTTAGGACTCTTCTAATTCTGAGGCCGTCTAGTACCCTAAAAATGCATCAGAAGCCTTCAATTTCCATTTCTCGATCTCGGTCGTCAATCTTTCGAAATCATGTGATGCAAATAAAATGCTCGTAACTCCCTCGTTATAAAACACTCGCAACACTCACCCACTAAACTACTTCAATTGGTGTTGCCCTTTTGAATCACATATGGGCTTGCTGTTTTTGGCATCAGACCTATTTTTAGTGTCTCATATAATCATATAATCATCATGGTGGGCCTTGTAAAAATCAAGGGTGGTCTCTCTCCCAACTTTTTTCCTTTGTTGTGGCCCACTTCAATCATAAGTACATTTAATTCTGCGTGATTCTCGTTATCCTAATACACATTTCTCACCTAGAACACAACATAGGATATAGTTTCTTGATGCATCAAGATTGCTTATGTGTGTAGTTTCTTGATGCATCATGATTCTTAATATGTGGGGCCATGATTTGGTTATCAAGACCATTATTTGATGGGGCCCATCATTGACAGGGCACCCCAAAAGCCTCCCATTTTGGAATATCATAATTGTTCGATAGTTGGCCCTATTGTCAGGTACTAACCACCTCATTGGTTGTAGGTTTCAGCCGAGTCAAACCCATTTCCATCCACTCAAGTGGTGGTTTGGTTATGCGTGGAACATTGTGGGGCTTCCTGTGATGTATGTGTTTTATGTCTATGTCATCCATCTGTTATGCCAACTCATTTTAGGGAATGAACCCAGAAAATGAAGCAGATTTGAAGGTCAAGCGAACTTAGAGATGTTTCAATGGTAGGCATTTCTCTACTCACTTTTTCTTTGTCATGCATTCAACTTGTGTTTTGTTTCTGCTTTCGTTTCGGGGCCACGTCGTAACATGTCATGGAAAAACAAACGAATGAGGTGGATTTCTCACAAAATCAGGGTGGCCCATCTAATTGGACGCGGATTGCGTCGGAAATGGATTGGCTACTCCCCTTGCTATGATGTATGTGTTTCAACCATGCCTTCCATCTATTTTTATAAATCATTTTACAGCATGAAAGAAAAAATAAGGTATATCTCAATCTCAAGTGGACTACATTACAAGAAATAGTGTTGAATGAACGTTGACCATTAAAAACATTTTGGGGGCCATAAAAATTTTGGATTAATCTGATATTTATTTTTTCCCTTCATCTGGGCCTTTATGACGTAATCAACAAGTTGGATGTCAAATAAACAGTACAATGGGCCTTAGGAAGATTTTAATGGTGGATATCCAATCATTATTGTTTTCCTTTGGTGTGGTCCACCGAAGATTTATATCCTTATCATTTTTTCTATCAATCCCGTAAATGATATGTAAAAATGGAAATGATATGTAAAAATGGATGAAGAGAATAGATGAAATACATACCCACAGGGAACCATGGTGTCAGGGGGAGTAGCCAATCCGTCTCCGATTGCGTCCTACCTCACGTTAGAAACTCTTACGAAACGTATTGATTACTCCCATGGACACCATCCCCGTGGCTGGTGGTCGGTGCTTTGTGGACCCCACCACGATGTATATGTTTCATCCATTTCTAAAGTTCATTATACAAAAAATGAGAGGGATTCGAATCTCAGGTGGACTACACCACAGGAAAACAATAGTGATTGGATATCCACCATTAAAATCCTCCTAAGGCCCACTGTAGTGTTTATTTGACATCCAATATGTTGATTAGGTCACACAGACCCAGATGAAGGGAAAAAAAAAATATCAGCTTGATCCAAAACTTTTATGGCCCCCAAAAAGCTTTTAATGGTCTACATTCATTCAACATTGTTTCCTGTAATGTGATCTACTTGAGATTGGGATACATCTCATTTTCTATTACTAACCATAAAATGATCAATAAAAATTGATGGACGGCATGGATGAAACAAATATATCATGGTGGAGTCCACGGAGCACCCACCACCAGCCAACCAGCGGGGGCGTAGCCAATCCATTTTCCTTACTTGCGTTTTAAGCAAGATTAGATGGGGCGTCCTACATAATCCGGGCGGGCCTCTGGGGGGATCAATGTACTGTAAGTGTTTTATCTACGCCGGTAATCATTTTTCCCGGATCATTTTAGTCAATGAAACAAAAATTGAGGCAGTGACAAGCTTAAGTGGACCACAAAGTGGGGATTGAATTTCCACCGTTAAAAACTTACTGGGAGCTGGAGAAATTTCGGATCAAACTGATATTTGCTTTTTTCTCACGGTGGCACTTAGAAAGGTTTCAACAGTAGGTGTCATTATCACTGCAGCTTCGTTTGGTGTGGTCTACTTAGTGCTGTGTGCCTATTTCATTTTTAGTATCAATCCTTAAAATGATACGTGAAAAGCAATGAACGGCGTGGATAAAACACTTAGATCACGGTGAGCCCCACATAGCCCTGCCCGGACGGATTACTGTCCAGGCGGGGTTGGACGCAATCCATTGCCTGCGAAAGCCTGTCGCATGGAGTTGCTCCGCAAGGATCTGGGTGGGGCCCACCTAAATGTTTTTAAGAAATCCACTCCGTCCATCCGTTTTATGAGATCATTTTAGTATGAGTGACCAAAAATGAGGTGTATCAAACACTCCCGTGGGCTATACAAGAGGAAAAAGTGGGCATTCAGTGAGCACCATTGAAGCATTTTATGGCCATAAAAGTTTTGTATCAGGCTATAATATCGGTGTTTTCACTTCATCGCATTGGGAATGACCTTGTAAAAGGTTTGGATATCATATAAACATCAAGGTGGAGCTTAGTAAGGTTTCAATGGTAGAAATTTCTTTACCCAATTTTCTCTCTCGTGTGACCTACTTGAGTGTTGTGTCCACCTAGTTCTCAGAGAACTGTGATAAAACGAGGTCGAAAAACGGATGGACGGAATGGATTTATAGCGTACATTTCAATGGGTCCCACCCAGCATTATGGTGCAGGAACTTCCTGCGAGAGCCTTTTCCGGTAAATCCGCGTCATCTAATCTTGCTTAATGCGCAAGTAAGAGCTTCAAACGGTCGAGTTTCCCTCCATTCTTGCTCCACGCGTCATGCGGTTATTGGCTGAGGGAGAGAGTTTTCGATAGTATCTCGGTGGATCCACTTTCCTTTTACTTTCTCGCATTTGAACTCTTCCCATCCGAGCCATCCCTAGACAGCAGCGTCTCTCTCTCTCTCTTGACCCGTGTTCTCTGCCACACGCCCCCTCTCTACCTTCTCTCTCAGTGTTCTCTCTCTAACCTTCTCTCTCCCTCTCTCTCGTCTAAGGACGCTAGGGCTCCTCGAGCGGGAACGCCCTCGGAGAACCTCATTGAAGGCTCACTTGCCAAAACTGGCATTCTGGATATTTCCAGCATTTTCACAAAACAAGAAAAATCGGGCGAATCCCTGAATACCCTACCAACGTTTCCCAATCCTTGCCTTCAGATCTCGATTGCTGGCTTCTGGATTAGAGCATGTGGGTAGAGATAGGGTCTGGAAAACCGGCGGTATCTCCGTTGTTGATGTTTGTGGCTCCATCTCAGGATGCCGTCATCGATGTGTCGGTTTCAGGTTCGTTTCTTCGATCTGCTCTGTCTCAGTGTTTCTAAGGTTAGGATTTTCTCTTTTTTGGATT
Source organism: Magnolia kwangsiensis (assembly GCA_037074715.1). Classification (NCBI taxonomy): domain Eukaryota; kingdom Viridiplantae; phylum Streptophyta; class Magnoliopsida; order Magnoliales; family Magnoliaceae; genus Magnolia; species Magnolia kwangsiensis. The sequence goes on from CM073583.1 coordinate 1,940,761, forward strand.
TAAAAGTGATAGCTTCAATTGAACTCTTTCTCTTTTTGAATTTATTATTATTTATTTATTTTGGTGTTGGGAAATGCAATCGAACTGAATAGATGTTGATTCCCATGATAGTAGGGTGCAGATTATGGATGTTTATGAGAAGTGAGGGACTGTATGATTCCCTGCCTTATGTGTATTATCTCCCGGAGTCTTGAGTTCAGAGCTGTAGGCCTGACATTTTGATGATTTTAAAATTTTGGTTTTATTGTTTGGGGAAACGAATTGGCTACTCCCCTGCCACCAGCCAATGGCTGGTGGTCGGTGCTCTGTGGGCCCCACAATGATGTATGTGTTTCATTCATGTCGTCCATCTATTTATCTTAATCATTTTAGGGTATGAGACCAAAAATGAGGTATATCCCAATCTCAAGTGGACCACATTACAGGAAACAGTGTTGAATTGACGTGGACCATTAAAAACTTTTTGGGGCCCATAAAAGTTTTGGATCAAGCTGATCTTTGTTTTTTCCCTTCATTTAGGTCTCTATGGCCTAATCAACAGATTGGATGTCAAATAAACAGTACAATGGGCTTTAGGAGGATTTTAATGGTGGATATCCAATCCCTATTGTTTTCCTATGGTGTGGTCCACCTGCGATTTATATCCCTCTCATTTTTGGGATCAAGCCCTAAAATGATCTTTAAAAATGGATGAACGGCATGAATGAAACAAATACATCATGGTGGGGCCCACAGAGCACCGACCGCTGGCCATCGGGCTAGTGTCAGGGGAGTAGCCAGTCCATTTTCATCCCAATCATGGTGAAAAGTTCCTCAAAAATAAAATAAAATAAAATAGAATAAAATAAAAAATCTGAGAGTGGAAGATCCTAGCATTCAATCTTTTAAGTACGAATGTTTGCCATTTAATGGCCACCATTCGAAGGCTTAACATTGTCCCATTTGGGCAATTTTTGTGGCCCCATCCACGGTGATCGACAATGTGTATAACTGAGCCATGGGTCTCACTTGTATGGGGGCATTACCCATTAGCAGGAATGCATATGGTATCCCCGTACCTGAACCAAAGCTGGCTGACAGTCCTACGCCAGATGGATGGTTTGGATCTTTACATGTGCCATATTGGCACATAAGGAAGTGGGTAGATGGGTTGGTATAATGTTTGTGGAGTTTGCAAATCCCATTTGACTATTCTCTTGCTTTCTTGGTTATGGTGGATGGTTTACTTTCATCATAAGCTAAGGGGTCATTTGGCACCATGGATTCGGGGGATTTGAGGGGGTTTCAAATCCCCTCGTTGTTTGGTAGCATAAAGTAACTGGGGGTTTGAAATCTAGGGGGTTTCAAATCCTCTCAAAGAGGGGGTTTGAAATCCACGGTGAGAGCTTGGATTACACCTAAAGTCATTTCAATAGTTGCATGTGTAACATGTGTGTCACCATACTATTATTCTATTGGGCACATGGCCCACTAATGATATCCAAAAACAATCAGATTATCAATGGCATCACCATTAATTACTTTAATATGATGATCAGCACCGTCCAAACATTGTCCATGTAAATCAATGGTTAAAACCGTTGGTTAGTCGCTTGGACATGATCATGTGCTTGTGGCCATCCGAGACTTGGAATTTCATTATTTTCGGGCAAATCATATATTTCAGTGGGCTTATTACAACTATTGTGTTAAACATTACATACATCACTAATTAGAGATATTAAATTTGATTTAGTAATTAAATTCAAACCCCCCCTAAATATATAATGCATAGCTACTTTTGGATTAAAGTTGATTCCCAATCCATGGTGCCAAACACAACAGGAGGATTTCAAATCCAGGGGTTTCCAAATTCACGCTCCCAAACAAGCCCTAACTGCTATTTATTTCCGTATTCTCTTTACAGGTGTGCACAGCTAAGATGAACTTGGGTGATGAGGTTGACTTAGAAGACTGTTTCTCGACTGAATAAAAATAGTGCCGCAGAGGTAAGTGGATCTTATATTTCTTTGTCACTTTGAATCAAAAATTTGTTTTGTCACAGTTATTCACGGTATTGTTTCCATTTAATGTTTGATGCCATCTGAATATTTTGAACAATAAGAGTAGGCTAACTTTACATATCAGTGATATGTAGTGGTTGGTTGTCCAATGTTCTGTGTGGTGTGGATCGTTAGGATGTTTATGATTGATCATTTGATTGCCAATATTCTGTCAATAACTTGCATTTTAAGGATCTAAATGCAATTGTTTTATTAATAGTTTGTATTTTAAGGTGGTAATATGCGGTGTTCTAGCTTAATTACTGGCAATTCCATTCAGGCCAGCATTTCAAACAGGCAGCCCCATCTTTCAGTGATCCATCCCATCGGTAATATTTGGTAATTGGGTACCATTCATTTGATTCGGGGACTATCCCGTAAATGGGTACCATTCAACCCATTTTTTATGGTTAAACTGTTCATACAACTGAGCTCAATTTATTGATCCAAACACTCTTATTACTCGGCCCGTGTTAAGTGATCCCAATTGTAAATATGATTGGGCCAATCTTGTATCATTGAAGCCGTTCAGATGATTTGCCCATACTTTGTGATCTTGGTTGTTTAGGCAAATTTGAAGTGATTAATACCATTCATCTAATTCGGGAACTGTAATGTGATCCTACTTGTTCATGACTTGGCCCATTTTCTATGATCAGATTGCTCATACGACTGAGCTCGATTTATTGATCCAAACACTCTTATTACTCGGCCAGTATTGAGTGATCCCAATTGTAAATATGGTTGGGCCAATCTCGTATCATTTAAGCCATTCAGATTATTTGCTCGTACTTAATGATCTTAATTGTTTAGGCAAATTTGTAGTGAGTCATACCATTCATCTAATTCGGGAACTATCATGTGATCCTAATTGTTTGTGACTCGACCCATTTTCTATGATCAAATTGCTCATATGATTGAGCTCAATTGATTGATCCAAACACTCTTATTAATAGACCCGTATTGAGTGATTCCAATCGTAAATATGGGTGGGCCAGACTCCTATCATTTAAGCCATTCAAATGACTTTCCCGTTATTAGCGATCTGAGTTGTTTAGGAAAATTTGTAGTGACCTAACGTAGCCGCATGGTTGGGCTTACTTTTAGTGATCCATGCTGTTCAAATGAGGTGGCCTGTTTTCTTAATTCTGAATTGTTTTGTTGTGGTGAGCTCATTATCAAATGATTTGAACCTTCCATATGAAGGGCCAGGCTAGCTCATGCTTAGTGATCCAAATGGGCAATGTGAATGGCTAGTTTTTGGTAATCCATACCATTCATATGATTAGGGGACTATTTCTAGTGATCCTAATTGTTCATATTGATTCAACCCATTTTCTTTGATGAAACTGTTCATATGACTGAGCTCATTGTAATGATCCAAACATTCATATGACTCGGTCGTATAAAGTGATCCTAATCATTAACAGGGTTCAGTCAATCTTCCATCATCTAAGTCATGTATAAATACTTCATATTTAGCGATCCTAGTTGTGAATATTGGTTGGGCCAATATTTAGTGATTGAGCATAAACGCATGGCTGTACCTTTTTAAAAAAAAATCCATTTTGTTCAAATGAGCTTGCCCATTTTCCACATTTGAAATTGTTTTGTTTGGATGAGCTCATTCTAAATGATCCAAACAATTAGGCCTATACTCGTTGTTCCAAATCGTTAATATGGAGGGCTAGTTTTAAGTATTTATACAATTCATATGATTGGATTGTTTTCAATTATCCAAATTGTTCATATGACTTGGCCCAATTTCTAGACAAAACTAGTTTATATGAATTGACTCATTTTAATGATCCAAACCATTCGTATGATTAGGCCCATATTAGTTGTTCCAATTTGTTCAGATGGTTGGGCCAATCTAATTTAAGCCATGCATATGATTTGGCCAGTCATATACCTAATCCCATATCTAGCAATCCAATCAGAAGGAAGAATAGAAGGGTATAGTTCCAATGATTCAACCCGTATTCACAATTGGTCTTATTTTCAGCGATCTAAATTGATCATATGACATTGTTATGAAGTTTAAACTGTTTTGTTTGGATGAGATCATTATCATTGATCCAGACAATTCAACTAGAGTGTGTATTCAGTGATCCATATGATTGGGGGACTATATGTAACGATCTTAATTTTTTGTGTGACTTGGCCCATTTTATATGATCAAACTGTTCATATGACTAAGCTCATTTTAATGATCTAAACACTCCTATTATTAGGCCCCTATGAAGTGATACAAATAATAAATATGGATGGGCTCGTCTTTTGGCATTTAAGCCGATGATTGTGCCAATCATCGACGTAATCTCGTATTTAGCAATCAAAGTTGTGAATATGGTTCAACAAATCTGTAGCTACCCAACTTGACCACAAGGTTAGAAGCAACTTTATAGTGGCCCTATTTTTAATGATACATGCTAAAATTAGTTGGTCCGTTTTCTGTATTTGAAACTATTTTGTTTGGATGATCGAAACAATTCATATGACTAGGCTCTTAGTTAGTGATACAAATCGTTAATGTGGAGGGCTATTTTTTAGTGATACAAATGATTCATATGATTAGGCCTATACTGTTAGTGCCTCGGTTTTGTCAATGATGCAAACTAGGGTGTCTTGAGTCGGTTGAGCCTCCATAGAAAGACATTGAAGACTGACTCAAAGACTTGAAGCATCGAGGCCGAAGACAACAAGGTAAATCATGATGTGCCTTGGTAAACCTAGCTCTAGACCACTTTAAATTCCAAAACAACCTACATCTACATGATCCATTCCCTATTAGGTAGACTTTTGTAGTGATTCATCGTATTATTGATATATTTGGGTTGATTTTCAATGATTTAAACCAATCATTCTATATATTTGGGTTGATTTTCAATGATCTAAACCAATCATTATATATATTTGGGCTGATTTTTATTGATCCAAACCATTCGTATGACTGAGCTCTATTCGATCTTCCAAACCATTCGCATATGATTTGGCCTATTTCTATCGATCCAAATCCTTCATATGCTTCAGGCCATGTTGTTAATTGAATCCAAGTTATATTCGAATGGTTATGTTTAGTAATCCAATTGATGATATATTTGGGTTGATTTTAATTGGTTTAAACTAATCATATATCTATTTGGGCGGATTTTCATTGATCTAAACCATTCGTTTGATTGAGCCCTATTTGATCTTCCACGACATTCATATGATTTGGCATATTTTTATTGATCTAAACCAATCATTGCTTCAGGCCATGTTGTTGATTGAATCCAAGTTATATTCGAATGGTTATGTTTAGTAATCCAATTGATGATATATTTGGGTTGATTTTAATTGGTTTAAACGAATCATATATCTATTTGGGCTGATTTTCATTGATCCAAACCATTCGTTTGATCGAGCTCTATTTGATCTTCCACGACATTCATATGATTTGGCATATTTTTATTGATCCAAACACTTCATATGTTTCGGGCCATTTCGTTGATTCAATCCATGTTATATTTGAAGGCTAATGGTTTAGTAAATTTGGGTTGATTTTCTACGATCTAAACTATTCATATATATATTTGGGCTGATTTTCATTTATCCAAACCATTGGCATATTTTTAATGATCCAAACACATCATATGTTTCGGGCCATTTCGTTGATTCAATCCATGTTATATTTGAAGGCTGATGATTTGGTAATCCAATTGATAATAAATTTGGGTTGATTTTCTACGAACTAATCATATATATTTGGGCTAATTTTCATTTATCCAAACCATTCGTCTGATTGAGCTCTATTCGATCTTCCAAGGCGTTCATAAGATTTTGGTAGTTTTCATCGATCCTAGCGAAGTGATATTTGAAGGCTAATCTGACCATGCTTTGTTACTAGTCCACTTTGTAGTGATCCATCGTATTATTGATATATTTGGGTTGCTTTTTAATGATCTAAACCAATCATTATATATATTTTGGCTGATTTTCATTGATCCAAGCCATTCATATGATTGAGCCCTATTCGATCTTCCAAACCATTCATATATGATTTGGCCTATTTGTACCGATCCAAACCCTTCATATGCTTCGCGTCATTTCGTTGATTCAATCCAATTTATATTCGAAGTGTAATGTTTACTAATCCAATATATTTGGGTTGATTTTAATTGGTTTAAACTAGTATTTTATATATATATATATATATATATATATGGGCTTATTTTCATTGTTCTAAACCATTCGTTTGATTGAGGCCTATTCGATCTTCCACGTCATTCATATGGTTTAGCATATTTTTATTGATTCGAAAACATCATATCTTTCGGGTTGTTTCGTTGATTTAATCACTGTTATATTCGAAGGCTGATGGTTTAGTAATCCAATTGATGATAAATTTGGGTTAATTATCTATGATCTAAACTAATCATATATATTTGGGCTAATTTTCATTGATCCAAACCATTCCTATGATTGTATTCGATCTTAAAAGGCATTCATATGATATGATTAGTTTTCATCGATCCTAGTGAAGTGATATTTGAAGGCCGATCTGACCCTGCTTTGTTAGTAGTCCACTTTGCATGGATCTATCATATTATTGATATTTTTGGGTTGATTTTCAATGATCTAAACCAATCACTGTATATATTTGGGCTGATTTTCATTGATCCAAACCATTCATATATGATTTGTCCAATTTCTAGTGATCCAAACCCTTCATACGCTTCGAGCCATTTCGTTGATTCAATCCAAGTTATATTCGAAGGGTAATGTTTACTAATTCAATTGATGATATATTTGGGTTGATTTTAATTGGTTTAAACTAATCACATATCTATTTGGGCTGATTTTTATTGATCCAAATCATTCGTTTGATTGAGGCCTATTCAATCTTCCATAGCATTCATATGGTTTGGCATATTTTTATTGATCCAAACACTCCATATGTTTCGGGCCATTTTGTTGATTCAATCCATGATATATTCGAAGGCTAATGGTTTAGTAATCCAATTGATGATAAATTTGGGTTGGTTTTCTCATATCGAAACTAATCATATATATTTGAGCTGATTTTCATTGATCCAAACCATTCGTCCGAGTGAGCCCTATTTGATCTTCCAAGGCATGCTTATGATTTGGGAAGTATTCTTCGATCCTAGCAAAGTGATATTTGAAGCCTGATCTGACCTTGCTTTGTTACCAATCCACTTTGCACTGATCCATCATACTATTGATATATTTCGGTAGATTATCAATGATATAAAGTAATCATTATATACATCTGGGCTGATTTTCATTTATCCAAACCATTCGTATGATTGAGCCCTATTCGATCCACAAACCATTAGTATATTATTTGGCCAATTTCTACTGATCCAAACCCACGCTTCGGGACATTTCATTGATTCAATCCAAGTTATATTCGAAGGTTAATGTTTACTAATCCAATTGATGATATATTTGGGTTGATTTTAATTGGTTTAAACTAATCGTATATCTATTTGAGCTGATTTTTATTGATCCAAACCATTCGTTTGATTGAGGCCTATTTGATCTTCCACGACATTCATATGGTTTGGCATATTTTTATTGATCCAAACACTCCATATGTTTCGGGCCATTTCGTTGTTTCAATCCATGTTATATTCGAAGGCCGATGGTTTAGTAATCCAATTGATGATAAATTTGGGTTGATTTTCTACGATCGAAACTAATCATATATATTTGGGCTGATTTTCATTACACCAAACCATTCGTCTGAGTGTGCCCTATTCGATCTTCCAAGGCATTCTTATGATTTGGGTAGTTTTCTTCGATCCTAGCAAAGTGATATTTGCAGCTTGATTTGACCTTGCTTTGTTACCAGTCCACTTTGAAGGCTGATGGTTTAGTAATCCAATTGATGATCACTTTGAAGGCTGATGGTTTAGTAATCCAATTGATGATAATTTTAGTTGATTTTTATTGGTTTAAAAATCATTTGATTGAATCCAATTGATTAAATCCATGTTATATTCGAAGGCTGATGGTTTAGTAATCCAACTAATGATAAATTTGGGTTGATTTTCTCTAATCGAAACTAATTATATATATTTGGGCTGATGTTCATTGGTCCAAACCATTCGTCTGATTGAGCCCTATTCGATCTTCCAAGGCATTCTTATGATTTGGGTAGTTTTTCTTTGATCCTAGCAAAGTGCTATTTGATGCCTGATCTGACCTTGCTTTTTAACCAATCCACTTTGCATTGATCCATCATATTATTGATATATTTGGGTAGATTATCAATGATCTAAACCAATCATTATATATATATATATATCTAGTATGATTTTCATTGATCCAAACTGTTCGTATGATTGAGCCCAATTCGATCTACAAACCATTCATATATTATTTGGCCAATTTCTACTGATCCAAACCCACGCTTCGGGCTATTCCGCTGATTCAATCCACGTTATATTCAAAGGGTAATGTTTACTAATCCGATTGATGATATATTTGGGTTGATTTTAATTGGTTTACACTAATCATATATCTATTTGAGCTGATTTTTATTGATCCAAACCATTCATTTGATTGAGGCCTATTCGATCTTCCATGGCATTCATATGGTTTGGCATATTTTTATTGATCCAAACACTCCATATGTTTCGGGCCATTTCTTTGATTCAATCCATGTTATATTCGAAGGCTGATGGTTTAGTAATCCAATTTATGATAAATTTGGGTTGATTGTCTATGATCGAAACTAATCATATATATTTGGGCTGATTTTGATTGATCCAAACTATTCGTCTGAGTGTGCCCTATTCCATCTTTCAAGGCATTCCTATGATTTGGGTAGTTTTCTTCGATCCTAGCGTAGTGATATTTGAAGCCTGATCTGACCTTGCTTTGTTACCAATCCACTTTGCACTGATCCATCATATTATTGATTTATTTAGGTTCATTATCAATGATCTAACTAATCATTATATATATCTGGGCTGATTTTCATTGATCCAAACCATTCATATGATTGAGCCCTATTCGATATACCAAACCATTCATATATAATTTGGCCAATTTCAACTGATCTGAACCCACGCTTACGACCATTTCGTTGATTCAATCCAAGTTATATTCGAAGGTTATGTTTACTAATCCAATTGATGATATATTTGGGTTGATTTTAATTGATTTAAACTAATCATATATCTATTTGGGCTGATTTTTATTGATCCTAACCATTCGTTTGATTGAAGCTTATTCGATCTTCCACGACATTCATATGGTTTGGCATATTTTTCTTGATCCAAACACTCCATATGTTTCGGGCCATTTCGTTGATTCAATCCATGTTATATTCGAAGGCTGATGGTTTAGTAATCCAATCGATGATAAATTTGGATTGATTTTCTAGGATCGAAACTAATCATGTATATTTGGGCTGATTTTCATTGATCCAAACCATTCATTTGAGTGTGCCCTATTCGATCTTTCAAGGCATTCTAATGATTTGTGTAGTTTTCTTCGATCCTTGCGAAGTGATATTTGTAGCCTGATCTGACCTTGCTTTGTTTCCAGTCCACTTTGATGGCTGATGGTTTAGTAATCCAATTGATGATAAATTTTGGTTGATTTTTATTAGTTTAAAAATCAATTGATTGAATCCAATTGATTCAATCCATGTTATATTCGAAGGTTGATGGTTTGGTAATCCAAATGATGATAAATTTCGGTTGATTTTCTTCGATGGAATCTAATCATATATAATTGCACTGATTTTCATTGATCCAAACCATTCGTCTAAGTGAGCCCTATTTGATCTTCCAAGGCATTCGTATGATTTGGGTAGTTTTCTTCGATCCTAGCAAAGTGATATTCGAAGCCTGATCTGACCTTGCTCTGTTACCAATCCACTTTGCACTGATTTATCATATTATTGATATATTCGGGTAGATTATCAATAATCTAAACCAATCATTATATATATCTGGGCTGATTTTCATTGATCCAAACCATTCGTATGATTGAGCCCTATTTGATATACAAACCATTCATATATATTATTTGGCCAATTTCTACTGATCCAAACCCACGCTTCGGGCCATTTCGTTGATTCAATCCAAGTTATATTCGAAGGGTAATGTTTACTAATCCAATTGATGATATATTCGGGTTGATTTTAATTGGTTTAAACTAATCATATATTTATTTGGGTTGATTTTTATTGATCTAAGCCATTCGTTTGATTGAGGCCTATTCGATCTTCCACGACATTCATATGGTTTGACAGATTTTTATTGATCCAAACACTCCATATGTTTCGGGCCATTTCGTTGATTCAATCCATGTTATATTCGAAGGCTGATGATTTAGTAATCCAATTGATGAAAATTTGGGTTGATTGTCTACGATCGAAACTAATCATATATATTTGGGCTGATTTTCATTGATCCAAACCATTCGTCTGAGTGTGCCCTATTCCATCTTTCAAGGCATTCCTATGGTTTGGGCTGTAATTGTGTTTTCACCCATTTGAGACAAGTACACGAATCATGCACAATGGGCCTATTTTCAATTATCCAAACCATTGATATCTCTTGCTCCATTTTTACTGGTAGAAACCATTCTTATGGTTGGTTTCTTTGCAGTAATCCAGACCGTTAATCACTCGCTTCTAATGATGCGAGCTACTTATAGGAATGGTCCCACTTTCATTAACCAAACCATTTGTAGGATAAGCTAACCTTTTGAAATGCTTGGGCCATTCAAAGTTATCCAGTTAGGCCAAACTTTTAAAATGCTTGGGTTATTTGGAATGATCTAAATTGTTCATACTAGTGGTTCTTTTTAAGTGGTCTTAATCGATCTTTAAATCATCCTTGATTTATCTATGTTAAGTCAAATTGAGCGGTTGCCACTTCTCTCTTCTTCTTTTTTGATAAATAGGTTGGGCAAATTTTTTTAGCATGTTGGATGATCTTTGCAAGCTTTGAGTCAACAATTCTGCAACCTGAGGGACCTAGCTTGTTAAACTATTAATATTTTTTCGGTTTAAGTGATGTGTTTAGAAAGGAATGCAACTTTTTCTCTAATGAAACTTTGTCAGCTCGAAGTTAGCAATTTGCAACATGAGGGAACTAGCTTGGCATAATGAAATTTGTTTATAATTAGATCAAAGGACAAAATACACATTGTTTCTTAACAAATCCTTTTTCTTGGTATGTTCCTAATGAAATTTGTTTCTTTTTCATCTAGTTTTGATAGGTACCTTAGCGGTTTATGACAATTGTTCTTTTATGCTTAATATATCTCCAAAAGAACTCTATTAGGCTGTTCTTTTGTCTCATGCCTTATCTATGGTTTTAATAACACCATTCTTTTTTTTTTTTGTTGTGTGTGTGTGTGTGTGTGTTTGTTTCAGCTTCTTTGCATTCAAGTGTTTTGTTAGATTTACAAAGAGAACGATGAAGCTTGTTGGTTTCCATCATATTCATCAGGTTTTTAATTCTTCTATGAGTGAGATTTTTCTTAACACTTTTGTTGTTATTAATTGATCATGAAATTATTGTTTTGAATTTTAAGGATCTTATTTGATTATATTGGGGGTTGATATGTGGAGAACTTTTTGTTCCCTTTTAATTATAATACCATGCAGTTACCATTTGTGATGGTTCAACATATGTACGTCCATCATGTTTGTTTTCCTCTGCTTATTTCAATGGTTTACTAGTTTTAGTTAATTACTTTAAAGATACACTATTAGAATGATGTGAATAGTTTTTCATTTCTATGAAGGGGAATAGTTTCTATGATAATGTTAGATTGAACTTATTAGTTGTAGTTGTAGATTGTAAGTTAATTTTTTATGGTACACTAGATTAAGTTATCCAGTTAGTTGAGGTGATTTGGTGTCCCTTGGGAGATGTAGAATGTCTTTTTAGTGGCTTTGGTACAATAGTCGGCTACATTGGTTTATTTTATGTGACCTAATCTATTGGATATCATGTAGACCATTTCTAACGATGCAAACTATTTGCATAGTTTGGTCCAATTTGAATGGTCCATCGTTGATATGAGTAGGCTCATTTTATTAAATTCAAACTATTCTTGATCTATTGGATATCATGTAGACCATTTCTAACGGTGCAAATTATTTGCATAATTTGGTCCAATTTGAATGGTCCATTGTTGATATGAGTAGGCTCATTTTATTAAATTCAAACTATTCTTGTGGTTGGCTTGTATTAAGTGAACCAAATTGCCAATATGGTTGCATTCTTTTACAATAATCCAAATTGTTTATAGGATTTAGCTCGTTTCTACTGATCTAAACCTCTAATTTGCCTGGGGCGTTTAAGTATTGGAACCTTTGCCATAATTTGGCCATTTTAGTCGATTCAAACCATTCATGTGATTGGGTGATTCGGTGATCCAAATGCTTCATATGTTTGGATATGCTTTTAATGATCCAAACTCTTGATATGATTGAGGTTGTTTTTAGTGATCCAACCCAATGGATATGTTAAGTTGATCCTTAGTTGTAGGATCCTTCTATGTGCTACTCCTACTTAAAATCCTCGTTTTTATATCTGTCACTAGTGCTCCCACTTCCTGCCTATTCATACTTGCTTACATTTTGAAAGAGATGCTTCCCTGCTCTCGCACTTGAATTTTTGTGCCGCTCCTCTTATGCTTCATGCAACTATAAGTTGATCCATATCATTGATATGATTGTGGTTAGTTCTCAGTGATCTATACATACTTGCCTATTCATACTTGCTTACATCTTGAAAGAGATGCTTCCCTGCTCTCGCACTTGAATTTTTGTGCCGCTCCTCTTATGCTTCATGCAACTATAAGTTGATCCATATCATTGATATGATTGAGGTTAGTTCTCAGTGATCTATACCATTAATATAATAGGGCCCAATTCAATTTTACAAACTATTGAGATGATTGGTATGTTTTCAGCAGTCCGAGATGTACATATGGATTGCTTGTTACCACGATGAAAACGATCAATGTAATAAGGCATATACTTAACAAATCAATCAGTGAATGTCGTATGAACCAAAAGTTATTAGTGATTCAAAGTTTGCTAATGATTGGGATCATTTTTAGTGGCACAAACCTTTGATGTGCTTGAACCATTTCAAGTGATCTCAACCATTCATATGCTTAGTCTTGTTTTATGTGATACATACCCTTCATATGATTAGAGTTGTTTCTGTGATGTAAACCCCTCATTAGTTGGGGCCTTTTTTAATGATCCAAACCAGTTGATGCTTCTTTTCACCAATACAATAAGTCATGTTTAATACCTAGGCCTATATTCACCAATTCGGTATGATTGTGCTTAATGCTAAGACTTTTGTTCCCTTCATATGAGAGGGAATGTTTTCAATGATTGGATCCAAACTGGTTGATGTTTGTACTTAGGAAATCCGTTTACCAGGTCAATGAATGAATGTTTTGTACTCTTTCTTGGTTTGCACCGTGCATAGAAAAATCATCTGGAGAGGAGGATTCTTGGCATATATGTGCTAATTTTCAATAATCCAAACTACTCATGTAATGGGCTTCTATTCAGAGAGGAGGCATGTTTTTAGTAATCTAATTGGTTGATGTCATATATCCCATGGTGGATGTTGAATTGTGATCTTGCACATGTAAGAGATCGGTACATGAATCATCAACCCTGGACCATTTTCAATTATCTAAGTTAATGTTTCCTAACTCACTATGAATGCTACAAATTGATCATATGATTGGGTCCATTTTTAATAGTCAAGTCGTATGATTGGACTCATTTTAATTATCCAAGCCATTCTTAATGATTGGGCCTACATTTTGTGATTTAAATCGTTAATATTGTAGGGTGCCTACTATCATTATAAAAAATTGAGGTAGGGGCTATTTTTTGTGATCCAATTAATATGGTAGGGCTTATTTTCAATGATCCAATTGTTAATATTGATTAGGAACATTTTCACCCATACGAATATTTGATATGGTTGGGCCATTCCAAGTGATTGAAATCTTTCATTTGATTGGCCTATTATAAGTGATCCAAACCCTTTATATCATTGTGGCCATTTTAATGATCTGAACCAATATATGCTAAGGCCCGTGTTCACCAATCAATTCCGTTGATTATTAATAGCCCTCATTGGATGTGGTAAGAACAAAAATTGTTGGTGGAGCAATCTTGACATATAATATTTCGACCTTTTATAGTTAAGTGTGGAGTGTAGTTATTTTTCTTGACTAATTGTTCATCTAACTACCCTAATTCAGCGATCCAAATCGTTAATATGGTAGGCTTTATCCAAACCCTTCATATGATATGCAGGTTTCCGGTGATGCGGACCTTTGACATGCTTGGGCCATTTCAATTGATTTGAACTGTTAATATGATTGGCTTATACTTATTGATCCAACGCTTCATATGATTGGGGTTGCTTTTAGTGATCTATGCTCTTAATATCATTAAGGTCGTTTTTGGTGATACATTATATACAATGATAGTGCCTTTGAATTGTTCATTGTGATGGATGTTTTTAAATGGCGGTTAATTTCAATGAACGAGATGTATGGAGATATACATGAATATATTAATGAGGTCTACCAAAAATTCCAATAGGTGATACAACATGTACAATGATAATGCCCTTTAATTGTTAATGGGGAAGAAATTATGGGGAAGATGATCAATTAACCATGTCTATTCTTTTTCGTATGGTCATACAGAGCTCCACCATGGGCGACAACGTTCGCTTGACTTGTGGGAAGAAAGAGGGTGTTGACAATCAATAATTTGCAAAGAAGATCCCTAACGCTTCCTAACATATGAACGAGATGTGTGGAGATAGACATGAATATATATTAATGAGGTCTACCAAAAAATTCCAATAGGTGATACAGTATGTACAATGATAATGCCCTTTAATTGTTAATGGGGAAGAAACTATGGGAAGAAAGAGGGTGTTGACAATCAATAATTTGCAAAGAAGATCCCTTACCCTTCCTAACATATGAACGAGATGTGTGGAGATAGACATGAATATATATTAATGAGGTCTACCAAAAATTCCAATAGGTGATACAGTATGTACAATGATAATGCCCTTTAATTGTTAATGGGGAAGAAACTATGGGGAAGATAACCAATTACCACGTCTATTTTTTATTTTATTTTTGTATGGTCATACAAAGCTCCACCATGGGCGACAATGTTTGCTCGACTTGTGGGAAGAAAGAGGGTGTTGACAATCAATAATTTGCAAAGAAGATCCCTTACCCTTCCTAACATATGTATAATGTGTATGGGAAATGCAGAGCCAATTAATCACCTTTTCATTCATTGCATGTTTGCTTGAAAGATGTGGGACTACTTTCTTAATGCTTTCCATACAAGCTTAGGTGAAGCCAAATTCTAGTGTGGACCTTCTGTGGTTTGGCATTCTGGAGGGGTGGGAAAAGTGGGGAAAGATTTGTGGAGATTGCTTTTATATAGGAGATGTTTTCAGAATAGGAGTACTTCACATGTTGTGGCCATTTGGGAAATTAAATGTATTTTTTGGGTTGGCCTTCTTATGTAAAGCCAGTTAATCCTGCTAATCTCTCATATGTTTTTCAATTGTGTAGGTGGGTTGTTTTCTTTTGCGCATTTTGTGGGCTTTTAATGAAGCTCTCTCAAAAAGAAAAAAAAGAAAAAGAAAAAGAAGGCAATTTGAAATTAGCCATAGCTAAATTCTTTTGTTGGTTTTAGGTTTTACTACAAAAAATACAAAACGAAAAACAAATAGGAAGGACATAAATAAAGAAGAAATGTAAAATAAAGTATGAAGAATCTAAACTAAAGATGATTTTTGAGCAAGATTTCCTAGTAGGTGAAAACTAAATGCCCCAAATGTGTTGTTGGAATGACCTTTTATCAATAAATGAAACTCCATATATAGATTAACTTCTTGATCTCTAAAAAATTGATTATTTGAAAATACCACTTATGAATGATATTTTTGTTCTAGGCAAACTAATTTTCATGCTAAGTGTCTTTCCTATTTTGGGATACTCTTAATCTTAGTAAGGTTTGATAGTTTACACATATAACTAATTTCACCCTAAGCACACAATACACAACTTCACTAAATGCTTAATATCATTCACCTCCAATAGAAGGATAGTCAAATACATACTCAAGGATGAGCCTACCCCAATCCTTTTTTCTCATTTTACTTGGATCTTCGATAGAGGTGAGGTTTCACTTCCTAAAAGGGATGGGGACAGGGACACCTTGTTGTTATAAAAAAAAAAAAAAAAAACTTTCCCAAAACCCGTCACGAGTTTGGGTGAATGGCTTTGGTCATGGGTTTGCTCCCCATAGACACAAGTGTGATTCCCCTCCTCGTGGATACCTATCACTAGTTGGGGCGAACAACTTTGGTCGTGGGTTTGCTCCTCACAGACACGAGTTTGATTCCCCTCCCCGTGGATTACCTGTTATGAGTTTGGGCGAATGACTTTGGTCGTGGGTTTGCTCTTCACAGATAAGAGTTTGATTCCCCTCCCCGTGGATTACTCGATGCACGTGGTGTAACTGAGAAGTTTTTTGTAATTATAATCCCCACATCTGCAAACCTGCTACACCCAACCCGACACGGTGCTGACTTGACTCGACTCGGTACTTGTGACTAGGTCAGACTCAGTCTGGATCAATCCATGCCAGACCTGGACTCAGATCTGGTTAGGTATGCTAGACTCGGTACCAAGTTGGGCGAGTCGGGTCAGCCCTTCAGCCCTAACTTGGTTCGATTAGACTCATTGTCCTATTCTTCACCCTATTTATCAGGGAAAGTTTTTATTTTTAATCCTCACATTTGGATATTCTTGAAATTTTAACCTTCAATTTCAGTGTTCAGTATTAAGCCTACACTTGTCCATTCATTTTAAGCTTGATCTTGCCCCTATAAGCGTATGCCCAAGACGCTTAATGACTGAGTTCGATTTCCTCCCCGTGGATTTTCCGATGCACGTGGTTGGCGGGTGATTGCGTGCATTTGCAAGGAATAGTCTCACCTTAAAGGGAAGGGGACACCTTGTGTTTAAAAAAAATATAAAATTCCCAAAGCCTGTCACGAGTTTGGGCGAATGGCTTTGAAGTCTTGGGTTTGATCCCCACAGACACGAGTTTGTTTCCCCTCTCCGTGGGTTACCGGTCATGAGTTTGGGAGAACGACTTTGGTCGTGTGTTTGTTCCCTATGGACACGAGTTCGGGAGAATGGCTTTGGTCGTGGGTTTGTTCCCCACAGACACGAGTTCGATTTCCTTTCCCATGGATTACCCGTCGAACGACTTTGGTCATGGGTTTGCTCCCCACCAACATGAGTTCGATTCCCCTCCCCGTGGATTACTCGATGCACATGGTGTAATAAGGGAAGTTTTTTTTTTTTTTTTTTTTTAAAATTTAAATCCGCACATATGGAGACTCCTGAAACCCTCAATTATGTGTTCACTATTAAGCTTATGCACGTCCATTCCTTTCAAACTTCATCCCACCCTTATAGCCGTAATCTAGTGATGCTTAACGACTGAATGAGAGCTTCGTTTGTCGATGAATAACGGATTGACTCCGTTGTTGGTATTACTTTGTTTTTCTCTCATTTCCTATTAATGAGTACCGATGCATGCTGTCACTAATAGAGAGACGTCATATCTATTGAAAAACAGAGCCCCAATCTAGTAGGGCGCACTATAGCGCACTTCGAGCGGCCCTAGCTTCTAGCTCTCTTGATTAGGTCGTCGTATTTTGTGGTGGCGACTCCCGAAGCAAGGGAGCTACTCCTAGACTAGCAGAATTACATGAACGGCATGGCGTTTTCAGTCAAAGCCTTCGGCCCGAACTTCAATATATAGATCTCTTCAAAGTGGATCTATCAAGGGCTAAGCTAGCCCGAACCCCTGGAGGGGCTTATCATCGGGTGTTGGTTGACCAACTTTGATTGCCTATAAGTTGGTCTGTTCAACACGCTGTGTATCTGGGAAAGTTTTTGTTTTTAATCTTCACATCTTGATATTCCTGAAATTTTAACTCTCAATTTCAATGTTCACTAGTAAGCTTACGCCTGTCCATTCCTTCCAAGCTTAATCATGCTCCTATGGCGTATGCTCATGACGCTTAACGATAGAGTTCAATTCCCTCCTTGTGGATTTTTTGATGCACATGGTTTGCAGGTGATTGCATGCATCTGTAGGGAATGGTCTCGCCTTAAAGGGATGGGGACACCCTATCGTTATAAAAAATAAAATAAAAAACCTTTCCAAAACCCGTCACGAGTTTGTGTGAATGATTTTGGTCGTGGGTTTGCTCCCCACAGACACTAGTGTGATTCCCCTCCTCGAGGATTACCTATCACGAGTTGGGGCAAACGACTTTGGTCGTGGGTTTGCTCCTTATAGACACGAGTTTGATTCCCCTCCCTGTGGATTACCAGTTATGAGTTTGGGCGAACGACTTTGGTCGTGGGTTTGCTCCTCACAGACAGGAGTTCGATTCCCCTCCTCGTGGATTACTCGATGCACATGGTGTAACTGGGGAAGTTTTTGTTTTTTTTATAATCCCCACATCTGGAGACCTGCTACGCCCAACCCGACGCGGTGCTAACTCAACTCGACTGGGTACTTGTGACTGGGTTAGACTCAGTCTGGATTAGTCCAAGCCAGACCTGGAGTCAGATTTGGTCAGGTTTGCTGGACTTGGTGCCGAGTTGGACAAGTCGGGTCAGCCCTAACTTGGTCCGACTCGACTCGTTGCCCTGTTCTTCACCCTATGTAGCAGGGAAAGTTTTTGTTTTTAATCCTCACATTTGGATATTCTTGAAAATTTGACCTTCAATTTTAGTGTTCAGTATTAAGCCTACGCCTGTCCATTCCTTTCGAGCTTGATCTTGCCCTTATAAGCATACGCTCATGACGCTTAACGACTGAGTTCGATTTCCTCCCCGCGAATTTTCTGATGCACGTGGTTTGCGGGTGATTGCGTGCATCTGTAGGGAATGGTCTCACCTTAAAGGGATGGGGACACCCTGTCCTTAAAATTAAAAAAAAAAGTAAAAAAAAAACAAAAACTTCCCAAAACCCGTCATGAGTTTGGGCGAATGGCTTTGGTCTTGGGTTTGCTCCCCACAGACATGAGTTCGTTTCGCCTCTCTGTGGGTTACCGGTCACGAGTTTGGGAGAATGACTTTGGTCGTGGGTTTGCTCCCCACAGACATGAGTTTGGGAGAATGGCTTTGGTCGTGGGTTTGCTCCCCACAGACACGAGTTCGATTCCCTTTCTCGTGGATTACCTGTCATGAGTTTGGGCAAACGACTTTGGTCGTGGGTTTGCTCCCCACTGACATGAGTATGATTCCCCTCCCCATGGATTACTTGATGCACGTGGTGTAATTGGGGTATTTTTTTTTTTTAATCCTCACATTTGGAGACTCCTGAAACCATCAATTCTGCATTTACTATTAAGCCTACGCACGTCCATTCATTTCAAACTTCATATCGCCCTTATATCCATTCCTTTCAAACTTCATATCACCCTTATAGGGCTAAGCTAGTGATGCTTAATGACTGAATGAGAGCTTCATCTGTCGATGAATAACGGATTGACACCATTGTTGGCATTGCTTTGTTTTTCTCTCCTTTCCTATTAGTGAGTTCCGATGCACACTGTCATTGATAGGGAGAAGTCATATCTGCTGAAAAACAGATCCCCAATCTAGTAGGGCGCACTATAGCGCACTTCGGGCAGCCCTAGCTTCTAGCTCTCTTGATTAGGTCGTCGTATTTTGTGGTAGCGACTCTCGAACCAGCAGAATTACATGAATGGCATGGCGTTTCCAGTTAAAGCCATCGGCCCGAACTTCAATATATAGATCTCTTTTTTATTCAAAGTGGCTCTATCAGGGACCAGGGTAACCCGAACCCCCGAAGGGGCTTATCATCAGGTGTTGGTCGACCGACTCTGATTGGCTTTAAGTTGTTCTCTCGACCAAAAAGTTCATCTACATCCCCTATTAAAATTAGAAATCCTGCCTTGCCTCTTATCACTTCACTCTTACCCCATGATCATTTTCAGGTATTGGTTTGTCCTAGACGATGGGGTAAGGTCCCATGAATGTGCACATGACTTACTTTTTATTGGAGTATCTTTAATAGGCAAAATCTCACACCACTTTACATAAGGGTTGATTAGCCGTGGAATCAAAGTAATAATTGTCGATCTTTAATTAGGATCAAGACAAATAAGAATAGTCAAACTCTTACCCGAAGATGAAGTTAGGCTTGGATAAGGACACTACTTGGATTAGGAAGTCACTCATAACAAAATGGTTTTTTAGTTGAAAATACCGGGGCATCATTTAAAATAGACAAATTTTATGCATCATCTTCAAAAGGATTCTGCGCCAGAATCAAACACTAGAAAAATTTTAATGATTAAGAAATAAATTGATAAGAAGAATACCAAAGGACGATCTACCCTAAAATAAAATGAATACATCAAAGCCTTTGATCCTTATATTCCAATCTATACTTTCTATTGTCAAAGTGGCTAGGGGAAAAAAATTTAGAATTCGAGTAAGAGGATTGTGGTATCTATCAATAGTGGATTAAATGTTAAACTCTAGAATTCTATGAGTAGACGATATGACCTTGTATAAAAATTGCTTACTCCAAGTTTGATTCCCCTCCCTGTGGATTACCCATCGTGAGTTTGGGAGTATAGCTTTGGTTTTGGGTTTGCTCCCCTAAAACACGAGTTCAGTTCCCCTTCCCGTGGATTACCTGATGCACGTGGTTGGCAGGTGATTGTGTGCATTTGCAGGGAAGAGAAAAGAAAAGACTTGAAGGAGCTTAGAAAATGAAGAGAGCGTAATTGGAAGTTTTTAAATGTTGAACTTTACATGGAGCTTAACTTTGAAGAGAGCTTAGAAAATATATTACTTTTGAAACTAAGGAATCCAATGGTTTGTTAGTTATTTCACATCATAATGATGTTTTTTTTTTTTTTTTGGCCAATTAACTTAAAGGACATCTAGTTCTAATAGTAAGGGTGTTTTTTTGAACTCCTTTGAAAGTTAGTCTCTTTGAGAAGTCCTTCGGGCTCATTGGTAGTGACCTTAAGTGTGTCGCAGAAAGTTGTTTATCTTGTCAATTGAAGACTCTCGAAATCTTGACGTTTCGTCACTACTCCTCACTAATGGTGTGCTAAAATCATCTTATAGCTTGTATCACTTAGTAATTACTTCTGTATGGTAAGGGTACTTTCCTGAACTCCTCAATAATGGTGTGTTAAAATCTCATCAAGAAATATTTTTGATTTCAAGGTCAAATCAAGACGGGGACCAATCTAACTTTGATGGTGTCACCTTCATCTTATAGCTTGTATCACTTAGTAATTACTTCTGTATGGGAAGGGTACTTTTTTGAACTCCTCAATAATGGTGTGTTAAAATCTCATCAAGAAATATTTTTGATTTCAAGGTCGAATCAAGATGGCGACCAATCTAACTTTGATGGTGTCACCTTACTTCCTAAACTATTTGTGCACATGGTGGCAGTCCTGCTCTTGTTTAGCAATTGTTCGTTTTTTGAATTAAGGTTTTTTTCTCTTCCATTTGAATTTTTTTTTTTTTCGTGCGCTCTCATGCTTTTGATGTTTGTGAAAACAAGTAACATCATACAACTTGTATCACTAAGCAATTGTTTCTATTTCGGTTATGCATGTGTATTGTTTTGTTTATTTGACCCAAATATCGAGAAGAATGAGTGTCGTTGGAGCCTTTGATTATTATGGGGTGTTTTCAAATGCTGGACTTTACATAGAGCTTAACTTTCAAGAGAGCTTAGAAAATATTTTACTTCTAAAACAATGGAATCCAATGGTTTGTTGGTTTTTTCACATCACAATGATTTTTTTTCGGCCAATTAACATGAGGGATGTCTAGTTCTAATAGTAAGGGTACTTCTTTGAACTCATTTGAAATTTATTCTCTTTGTAAAGTTGAGGATTTGAAAGTAAGACCATGACCAATCTAACTTCGATATTGTCACCTTGCTGCATAAACTTTTTATACAAATGGTGGCACTCTTCTTAAGCAATAGCTTTTTTTTTTTTGAATTAGGGTAATTTTCTTTTTCACTTTAATTATTTTTTCGGGCCCTTTTGTGCTCATAATGCTTGTGAAACTATCATCATCATGATCATATGGCATCTTCAACAATTGCTCCTACTATAACTTATCCCTAAGCAATTGATTTGTATTGTCTTTGCTTGTCTGAGACAAATTGAGAGAAGAAATAACACTTTTGGAGTGTTTTCAAATGTTATAGTTTACATAGAGCATTACTCTCAAGATAGCTTAGAGAATATCTTACTTTTGAAACTTTGGAACTCAAATGGAGTTTTGGTTATTTCACATCGTAATGTTGTTATTTTTATTATTCAATTAACCATAAGGATGTCTAGTTCCAAAAGGTTGCTTTTTCTATATTCCTTTGGAAGTTTCTCTATGAGAAGTCCTTCAGCAAAAGGCATTCCAGAAGGTTTTATCGTATATGGTCCAATCTTCAATTTCCCATCCCTCTAAAAAATAAAACTTGATTTGGGAGATCCTTTAATAGAAAAAGTTTGATCTTTGATATAGATTGTTTGGGCTATCCTTTCATAGAAATTTTCTACCTAGGGTGACGACGCTCCTGCTATAGCTATTAAGTAATTTCTCCCATTTCTCTTGTCTATGCTCCCTTATGTCTCTTGCTTGTGTTATTAGGAGCATGACTATGATCCTAGGACCAGATTTATAGAATGCCTTTATTTATTGGGCTTGTTTTGCTAGTTAAAAGTATTTTCACATTCATTTGTTGGCGCAAGTGAAGATGGCGTCAAAGTGTTTCTACTTAAATACCAAATGTTGCGTTCTAAGCCTTTGTTAAATGTCTTGGGAGACTACACGTTTGGTTCTTTTGTGTGGTAAGAATCATGTGAATTTGCATATTACACGACATGTATGGCATATGATAACTATTCATAGTGATAGAAATAAAAATTGAGTAAGAAATACTATTTATACATGCAAGGTGTGTGATTTGATGGATGAATATAAAACATTGTGTTATTGTGGATATGGGCATCTTTGACCCTTACAATGCTTGGTTTTATGTATTTACCATTATATGCCATCTCTTCGTATGCATTCTTTTGTTTTTGCACTAGTATTTGCGATTGCTGGAAAGGCCTCTTGATCTAACTTGCAAACATGGTGTCATCGGCCAGGGGACTTCAACTGTAAGTAAATGCACTCATGGAATTTTTTATTTTTTCATTTTAAATGCTTGGGTTTGAACTTCAATTGTGTTTGTAGCCTCATTATGTCAATTGTGTTTTACAATGTGTTTACTTTTGAGGTTTGTAGCAATTTCTCACCATCGCTTATGAAGACTTGTCATTCATACCCTTGTGTTCGATAGTTTCTATTTATTTGATGCCGTGAATAATTAGACTTCGTTAAAGAAGAGGAATCACTTTAGAGAGTATGAAGAAACCCGCAACCAATAGAGGGCAATATGCCCCTTCTCGCCAAGCAAAAAGTCTATGCCATCTAGATGTTATTTACCAAGCATGTTGTCTCTATAGTTCATAAAGATAACCCCAAATAAAATGTTTCTAGTTCTCTCCACAAAAGCCAAATGAAGTATGTAAAAAAGTAGCAACATGTTTTTCAAAACATCCTTTAGGCAAGATAGGTTTTTTAGAATGAGCGTAAGGCAAGAGCAAAGAGCGATGGCTTCTACTCATGCAAATGAAACACATCAGCTAGATTGGAGAAAGTGGTTATGGTTACATGATTTGATCATTTCCCTCAAATTGGGACCCGAGGTTTGCAAAGCCCATGTGGGTCTTATGGTTAGGATATTCGAACAGGTACCCTAAGAGATACCTGAACTTGATTGGATTTGGTTTTGGGTATTCAAAACTAGACTTGAACACCGAAAGAACCCATCTGGGTTAGCTAGGCCTAGGTACGGGGGTACTAGGAAATACGAACTCAACCCGTTAACAACCCTTTCAACAAAGTTTTCTAAGAGTTATGTGAAGCCCACTCATGTATAAGGCATGATGTCTACAAGGCATTGGATGTGCAGACTAGTCGAATATGTAAGTTGTTGATTCTGTGGAGGGATCTCCTGGACATCCTCCAAAGTTCTCGAGGACAACCCATCGTCTTTTGATCACAAAGAAGACTGATGTGAATTTGTCCAAGGGAGACCAAATGATTAGCGAGTCAACTAACTCTGCTGAATTCAAAGGAAGTTCGTTCCATGAAATGATTGTCTTGCCTCCTGTTTTCTATAGCCAAGGTAAGGACAAAGCCAAGTTTCAACATCTGGGAAATTCAACTGATGGTGAAGAGAAGCAAGATGGGAATGCCATCATGACAGGTTTTTTGCACATACAGAATGAGTTATCAACTGAAACAGATATCGTATCTCCTGGTGTTAATCAATCCAGAAGCTCTCTTCCAGGCACGTGCTTTTAACTGCTCCCTAAATCCATAATTCTGTTAAACCATAGCCTTAAATAAATATGAACAAAGGTTTGCAAGTTTGAATTGTCATGTATATGGTACTATAAAGTACTTCCTATCGCATCTGTACTGGCACTCAACCAAATATGTGATTTTTGCTTCATATTTTGCAGGTGTAATTTCTTCACCATCACATAAGGTACGGATAGTCTTTGCCCTCTTCTGAAGAATCAAATTTTCTGGTCCGCTGTCTTTGTCTGATCACTAAAGTGAATAAGTCAACACACATCTTAGCTACAATGCCTCAGAACTGCTTCATATTAGTGCGTTACAATTCTCAGGTCTTCGTCTTGCCATTTATACCATAAGACCTTGGAAAGTTTTAGAGGAAATATATGACATAGAAATGGTCCACTGAAATTACTTGAGACCTAATGACTTCGATATTAGGAAGTTCTTTTTACTAGTTTTCTAACCATAGGTGCTGCCTGTCCCAACTATTTGGAGTCAGCTTTTTTAAGGAACTCTAATGATTACTTGGCAAAAGTTATGTGATCTGCTGCCCATCAGACACACCTTGCCACCAAGAGCCTATATTTATTAGCAGACCAGAGTGGTTCTTGGGAAAGTGTATGACATTGTTGAGCCCCACACCTAATGACCAGACCAGCCTAGCTCTTGGTGGAGGGCATGACATTGTTGAGCTCCAGTAGTTACAGGCCCCAATCTCACACGTGTGCACATTGGTGTTTCTGCTGCGATGCCTCCCTCCCTCCTTGTGTTGCTGGATTTTAATAGTTATCATCTAATCAATTCCTTTGGATGTGCTCATTGGCATATGTGGCATTCAATCAACTAATGCTGCATAATATAGATGTCTTTTGATGCTAATGAAGAAACAACATGACTTCTCTAACTCACTCCTTATCTCTCAGGTTGGATTGGTGGGCCAAAATGCAGAAAACTCTCTGGCAGTAGTGGCTTCAACGAGCAAAGTAAGAATTAGAAATGTGGCGACTGAGTCATCCGATATTCAGTTTTCATGGACAATTCAATAGGTTGCCCTTTTTTACAACTATGTTTTTCCCTGAGTGTTTTTTTTTTTTTTTTTTTTTTTCCTTTTTCCTTTTTTCTTTTTTCCCTTGCCACATTGAACATGATGGACAAATTCCTCAGGCTTGGTTCCTAACATTCTCAATAACCATCAAGTCAACAATTCAATATCCAAACAAAATGCTAATGTAAAAGCTAGATATGACATATTACATTTATGACTCAATTAATGTCCAAAATTTTTCAACCAATGATTGTTAAACTGAACTTAATCTTAAAATTCATCAAGTAACTAACATCCAGGTTTCAGGTTTCAAAATTTTTAAAATTCATCTATTGCATTTCGTTTCATCACATGGGAGTGTAGATGGGCTCTAGTGTCAGGCCTGATAGTATGTGTTGGAGGATGGATTAGATTCACTTTATTGTGCAGTAGCTTGGACTTATCTTTTGACTTGAGGACATAGAGGGTGATCTTAGTCGTGATGTGATGGCTTTGACGCATCTAGTGATACCATAATACATGATTGGTATACAGATGTGGTTGGCTACATGCATTGGTGCTGAGAAACTTTTGTTATCCAATTCATGATCCACTGTCTTCACATACACTAATTAGTGGTTTAGATCTTGGCCATCATGATTCCATCAGGCTCATCTTCAGGGGATCACATTTTTGGATGTTTTGATATAAATTTCTGAAGCATTAGCAAGTGGATTCAAAACCTCTCCACAAAAAAAAAAAAAAAAAAAAAAAAAAAAAAAAAAGACATTGTTCAGCAAATGGCACTGACAAAATTGTCTACGAAGTGGGAATTCTGTAGGTAACATGCTTACAAGCTCTTTTCACCCAAAATAGTTATCGAACAAAATATGGCTCCCGCATAATTTCTGTAAATTGTCATTCATTCAATATATCATTTTGATGTCCAGTGAACATGATTAACTTCCAACTTCACCCTAAAGTTCCAGACCACTGGTAACTGTCTGAAGCAGCACCAATCTCTAATGGCCATGAGGCCCATTCCATTTTAATAGGCGATTCTAACTTGTGTCCATGAATTTATTGGCTAGTGATCCTAAAGAACCTCTATATTCTGCATTAGCACTGGATTCTCAGTAAGCACTTTCAATGAAAAAGAAATTACTGATTGGTGATGGGTAATTATTATCCTGTACACCCTAGATGTTCCGCACTATCTGAATTTCTTGCTTTCACATGAAGCACACTGTAAATGCTAATCAATGAATTTCAATTTCTTATAAAATGGTATGTCCTTATTTCTCTAGTTCCTATGTAGTGTTGTCATGACTGTCCTCTGATTAAGACAATCACGCTATTGTTTGAAACAAGTGCTTCAAATCTCTTCACTGCAAGTGCATTTAGAATGTTGTTTGGACCATATTCGGTGGTTAGATCTACCAAAGGCATTTTTTAGCTTGTATGGGGTAGGTGTTTCTTCTTCTTCTTCTTCTTTTCCCTTAGAATGATAAAGGTATTGTAGAAAGTTTTTAGTTTTGAGTGAGAAACCTAGTCTCAATCTTAACAGCTAAAAATTTGAATGAACATGTATATCAGTGTTTTGTACATGGTACTGACAATTAGTTTCAGTTTGTGAGGGGCTCAAATTCATTCATTTCCCTTTTGTACAGTGCGGTGGTTGTCTTGGAGGGCTGGTCAGATTCGCATCAGCCTCCTCTGTTGAAACACTCGAAATACCACAAAAGAGAAGCATAGGTCAACTGTCAAGCAGTGTGAAAAGGCAATGGTCATCCAGTCCTCAAGAGATGGAAAACAGTGTTGGAAATTCACATTCCCATGAATCACATCAATTGATTGGTTCCGCTGTTGTCAATGAAGGAACAAAGACGATAGAGAAAAATGTGAACAATTGTCCATTTGTTAACCAAGGTCTGTCTCTCCCTTAAAATGAGTTTGATACGGATTACATTAGTTCATGGGTTTTACATTGTTAATATCACTTCAATCTTGGTTGTCCGTTCCATTCTGGTTACCGTTGATTTATCCTGTTGGAAGAGAATGAATTCATCTTTAGGCCATTTGCTGTTCTGTTTTAGACAGACCTTAATGGCGATAACAGTGTGCTTGTACTTGCATTTGAGCTAGTTAACTTTTCAATTTTCCAGTGGCTATGGCCATGACATTAGACGCAAGGGAAGAAGAACCAATCTGATACAGAGAACCCACGACAAGTGACATCTGCACCCACAGGTGAGAAGTTTCTGCACAACATTTGTTACGTTCATTGCATGTGTTGGTTTTATATTTTGTTTACTTCTAACAAATATGCTCTTTTGGTATCAACCAAGGGTATCTATGTCAATGTTTCTCCACAAACTTAATCTTTCTTGCTTGTGTGAATCTTTCGACATATTTTAATTCAAGGTTCCTATGGGGATGGAGGCCAAAGCCATCAAAGCAGCCAAGAGGGAAGTTACAAAACATAGGAACATCCATTTCCCAGTAATTATGGAACGTGCTATGATTTCTCTGAGTTCGCAATGATGGCCTTACAAGTGATTGGATTTGGTCAGTATTGTCTACCTCAATAACTATTTTTTTTCAATTATATTTCAAAAGTTTTGTTTATTTAGTTGAGTTCCTATTTCTTCAATAAAAAAATGATAAATTAAAATTAGAAATTTCAGGAAAAAAAAAACTTTTACTTTTATAGTTTGGGTGGACTATGTTAAATCCTAAAGGGCAAAGTTGATAGTTGTGAACTGCCGATGCTAAGTAGAAGAAACAGTTTCTTACCATCTTGCAAAAGGAAAAAAGAAAAAAAAAGAAAAAGACAGTTCCTAGTCTGGAATGCAACTGATTTTTGCTATGACTGTTCGCATTAATGTGACTAATAGCTAGTAATTGACTCACAGCTAGTAATTGACCAATGTTTGATTATTATTTTTTAAATCTTTATTCGACTTTTGTACTTCAACTGTTGGTGAATTTGGAGATCATCTCTTATATGAGAAGCAATAAAAGATAAATGTGATTTTAATGGCTGCTTTTTAAGACCATTTGTGCAAGTGCAAAAGGGGAACCTACTGACTTTTTTTTTTCCTTATGGGATGTCACCATAATTGACCATTTGTTTTAAAATGGATCAATGATTTAATTGGCTTGTAGCACCCATAGTCAATCGTACTGCTGAAAATGACTATCAGTTCGATAGTGCAGCCCACATATACTTGTTTTTCCTTGGAAAAAAAAAAAGAAAAGAAAGAGAAAAATGACCAGTAGTAGGATTGATATATGAGTATCATAATTTTTTTCTTTCTTTCCTCGGCTTCTTCTTCATCTTCATCTTCTTCTTCTTCTTCTTCTTTTTCTTTTGTCTTTCTTTTCGTGATAATTTGATTTATAAATAAAATAACACTATCAATGATAAAACATACTTTTAGTTCATTGTGCTTGTCTTCAAGATGAGTAAATAACACTAACATCAGTGCTAGGATGGAGTTAATAAAAGTGGCATACAAAAGATTAGGTGAAATTCTTGTTCTAGCATTACCCAATCCTTTGATTATCTTTTAGCATACTACAATTTATGAAGCTTGCGATGGCATTTTGAGCATTGCACATAAATTAACTTTTTGATGGTATTTTAAGCATTGAACATAAATTAACTTTTTGATGGCATTTTAAGCATTGCACATATGGGAAATTAACTTTGATGTCATTTTAAGCATTACCTTCAATAATTAACTCTATTTTTTGTTGTTGGTCTCACTAACAATAGCTATTATTTTATCCCAGATGACATATTGATATCTCTAATACCCACATTTGGAAGGAAAAAAAAATACATTTCCAATAAATATTTTAGGAATCATTAGCCACTAGTTGCCTTTTCCAATAGTTGCATGGCTTTTATCGACCTTCTGAAATAAGGGTTCGAAACCATTACTAAATAAGAAAAAATATTGTTCCTAAATTGAAAATTTGCAATGGTCCTTAATTTTTTGCGACCCCCTATTTAACCACAGTTGAAAACTGTTTCTAAATGGTTTAGTTAGTGTGTGAATTTTGGGATATGGCCCATCCATGGTAGGACCTACTTGATGGTTTGAACAGATCTCATTTACATTTGCTACTTGTACAAAAAGTGAGTTCCTATATAAAATGTCATTGCTTCTTTAATGCATGTAAGATTTCTGTTGTTGGCAATGAATACAATGAGGATAACAAACCCTCATAACCTGATGGTCGAATATCAAAACATCAAGCAGAAAGAGAGATAGTACACTTATGAGGTTCATATGGTACCTATGGCTTCGGGTACCCATTGACATTCCTACTGACCTTAATGCGACCTGTGTGATAAATGGGTTAGATTTGGATCAGGGAGCCAATATCGACCCATTAAATTAATGGGTTGGTTGATTTTGATTTCAGCATGACCTAAAGCAGTCCCGAATTTTAATAGGTTGGGTCTTAACTCTAAAACTCTAACTAGATTCTTACTAAATTCTCAAATGGGTCAGGTACGAGGCGCCTCTAGACCCAACCTAACCCAACCCAACCTATCTCAATTCCATGCATTTCATGGGTCCGCTTTAGGTTATGGGATATATATAAAAAAATCAGTCGTATAAAGGAACTTAGGTGGGCCATACCATCTAAAACCATGTGAAGACATGCTTAAAACATATAAAAGCACTTTGTGGGGCACATCATCGCCTTGACAAATCCTCTTCTTCAAGGCATCAAACGATTTATGTGCCACCTTTGTCCACTGGAAATGGGACTCCATACAATCTGTCAATCCGGCAGCCACTTCACTGGCTTCAATTGATTAGATTGAGCTTATCCACACTACCTAAAGCAAGCTAATGCCTTCACTCCATTTCTTGGAACAAATCCAACAGGGCATCACAAACGAACAATGGCTTAAATCTTATGTGATTGCTAGACACAGCAGCCTTTAATCACATTTTCCTCCTTGGTTATACCTCATGAATCATGACACTTATTGGATATTTGTATGTCATGCGAAGCCCAATTTGGATGTAACTAAAAAATTGCATTTAACCTATTTAATGTTTAACAAGTGGATTCAAAACCTCTCCAAAAAAAAAAAAAAAAACCATTGTTCAGCAAATGGCACTGACAAAATTGTCTACGAAGTGGGAATTTTGTAGGTAACATGCTCACAAGCTCTTTTCACCCTAAATAGCTAACGAACAAAATATGGCTCCCACGTAATTTCTGTAAATTATCATTCATTCAATATATCATTTTGATGTCCAGTGAACATAATTAACTTCCAACTTCACCCCAAAGTTCTTGTTTTTTTTCTTAAAAAAAAGAAAAGAAAGAGAAAAATGACCACTAGTAGGATTGATATTTGAGTATCATCATTTTTTTTTTTTCTTTCCTCGGCTTCTTCTTCATCTTCCTTTTCTTTTGTCTTTCTTTTTGTGATAATTTGATCTTATAAATAAAATAACACTATCAATAATAAAACATACTTTTAGTTCATTGTGCTTGTCTTCAAGATGAGTAAATAACGCTAACATCAGTAAGGTCTTTCTCATCACTATTTTGTTCAGAGCTAATACCTATAAACTTTAGTCATACTTATTTATTCTAATGCAACATAAATTTATAGAAAGAATTTAATAATTGATTTTACATCTTTGTAGTTCTCTTGATCTTATTACAGGTCCAAGCAGTTGCATTAAATCAACATGTGACATTCTTCTTAATAGGTCTTTTCATCACTCGATGGTCATAGTAAGAGAACACCATCTCACTTTTCAACTTTTCCTGCTACCTATTTACCTTACAAGAATTGTACTTTGCATTAGGCAACAAACAGGCCAAATTGGCTAGTGGTTTCGGCACCTGACCTGAATGGGTTGGACTTGAGCCTAATATAGACCCACTCACGGGCGTAGCCTTAATTTAAAATGGGTGGCCTTAAGCGTAAGTTGGGTCAGTCTACAGTTTAGCTAACTCAACCTACTTTTGAGGTGGGTTTCGACTAAACTAATTGGACAGTGGGTCAGGTTCAAGCTAGAAATATGTTTGTTTAAGTAAATGAGTCAAGCTTGTGTTGAACCTTACCTGCTTGCATAGGTTAGGTGATTAATGGGTTGAGCTAGATGACTCGAGTTTACCCAACCCAAAACAAAATATTTGGACTTGAACTTAACATGATTTTTTGAGTCTAATGTATTGAACCTAAACTCATTAAAATTGGGTCAGGTATATGGGTCGAGTTCATATGGTACCTATGGCTTCGAGTACCCATTGACATTCCTACTGACCTTAATGCTACTCGTGTGATAAATGGGTTAGATTTGGATCAGGGGGCCAATATTGACCCATTATATTAATGGGCTGGTTGATTTTGATTTCAGCATGACCTAAAGCGGTCCTGAATTTTAATAGGTTGGGTCTTAAGTCCAAAACTCTAAATAGATTCTTACTAAATTCTCAAATGGGTTAGGTACGAGGCGCCCCTAGACCCAACCTGACCCAACCCAACCTATCTCAATTCCATGCATTTCATGGGTCCGCTTTAGGTTATGGGATATAAAAAAAAAAATTCAGCTGTATAAAGGAACTTAGGTGGGCCATACAATCTAAAACCATGTGAAGACATGCTTAAAACATATAAAAGCACTTTGTAGGGCCCACTTGAGTTTTCAATGCGGCTGGCACTTGGTCTGACCCCTCATCCAAGTGGGACACATACAATAGATGGGCTAAATTTGTGAATCACATCTAGGCGAGCGCAATAAATGATTATGATTTTTTTAATGGGAGGGTAACCTGTGTTAACTGTTGTATGTGGTGTGGTCCACCTAAGTCATGGATTGACTTGATTTTTAAACCCATGGCCCACCTTCGAGTGGTGCATCTGACGGATGAGGTAGATGTTCGACACATCACAGTGGGGCCCACACAGCACAACCTCCTGGGAAGTTCTCATGACCTCAAGTACTATATATATATATATATATATATATATATATATATATATATATATATATATATATATATATATATATATATAATACGCACCTTTGCAGACGTGTCATGGGTGTATAATCCGAACGGTCCATGTGATGCAGAATCCCATTAATCCCCAAGGGTAGAATTGTCATGCTGATCTAAAATTTTGGTGGACCATAACAAAGAGAAATGCAAATCGAGGGAAGAAACTGTTTTCATTTTGCATGGCCCACCGAAGTTTTGGATCAAAGTAAAAATTGAGCCCGGGGGTTTCATGACGTGTTGCTTCATGTGCATGTGGACCGTTCAGATTTTGGAATCACATCACATATGATGAGTTCTCAAAAAGGTTCGCACATGCGAGCTACTGCGCTGCTGAGCATTCGGCATATAGAGTCATGCTCACCCGCGCACCTACGTACGTGCACACCTTTTGTTTGCACATGTGTCATGGGTGTCTAATCCGAACGGTCCATGCGATGTGGAATCCCATGAAACCCCAAGGGAAAAAATTTAAACCTGATCTAAAATTCTAGTGGGCCATACCAAAGAGAAATGTAAATCAAGGGAGGAAATCGTTTTCATTTTTCATGGCCCACCAAAGTTTTGGATCAAAGTCAAAGTTGGGCCTCGGGGGTTTTATGAGGCGGTGCTTCACGTGGACTGTACAGATTTCGAAGTCACACCACATATGATGAGTTCTCAAAAAAGTTTGCACGAGTTTCGTGCGAATTGGTACACAGCTGAGCATTCAGCATATAGAGTCATGCTCACCTGTGCCTCTTTGCACAGTTGTCATGCGCGTATAATCCTTATGGTCCATGTGATGCGGAATCCCATGAAACCCCAATTGAAATTTTTTCACGTTGATCTAAAATTCTAGTGTGCCATAGCAAAGAGAAATGCAAATTAAGGGAGGAAACTGTTTTCATTTTTCATGGCCCACCAAAGTTTTGAATCAAAGTAAAAATATGGCGCGGTGGGTTTCATGAGGTACTCCTTCACGTGTACCATTCAGATTTTATAGTCACATCACGTATGATGAGTTCTCAAAAAACTTCTCACAAGTTCCGTGTGAACTGGTGCGCAGCTAAGCATTCGGCATATAGAGTCATGCTCACCTACACACTTGGGCACCTTTGGACACGTGTCATGGGCGTCTAATCCAAACGGTTCATGTGATGTGGAATCCCATGATACCCCAAGGGAAAAATTTTCACCATGATGTAAAATTCTGATGGAGAGAAATGCAAATCAAGGGAGGAAACTATTTTCATTTTTCATGGCCCACCAAAGTTTTGGATCAAAGTAAAAATGGGCGTAGGGGGCTTCACGAGGACTGTTCAGATTCTTGAGTCACATCACGTATGATGTTTTTTCAAAAAAGCTCGCACGAGTTCCATGCGAACTAGTACGAAGCTGAGCATTCAGCATATATAGTCATGCTCATCTGCACACGTACGCACCTTTGCACACATGTTATAGGCGTCCAATTTGAACGGTCCATGTGATGCAGAATCCCATTAATCCCCAAGGGTAGAATTGTCACCCTGATTTAAAATTTTGGCGGGCCATAGCAAAGAGAAATGTAAATCCAAGGATGAAACTTTTTTCATTTTGCATTGCCTACCAAAGTTTTGGATCAAAGTAAAAAATTGGGCCCAGGGGGTTCCATGAGGTGTTGCTTCACATGGACCGTTCAAATTTTGGAGTCACATCACATATGATGAGTTCTCAAAAAAGTTCCCACGAGTTCCGTGTGAACTGGTGCGCAGCTGAGCATTCAGCATATAGAGTCATGCTCACCTGTGCACTAATGCACTTGCGCACCTTTAGACACATGTCATGGACGTCTAATCCAAATGGTCCATGTGATGCGGAATCCCATGAAACCCCAAGGGAAAAAATTTCACCCTGATGTAAAATTTTGGTGGGTCACAACAAAGAGAAATGCAAATCAGGGAGGAAACTGTTTTCATTTTTCATGGCCCACCAAAGTTTTCGATCAAAGTAAAAAAAGACCCCAGGGGGTTCATGAGTCACTGCTTCACAAGGATTGTTCAGATTCTGGAGTCACATCACATATGATGTTTTGTCAAAAACATCATACGCACTAGTTTCGTGCGAACTAGTGCGTAGCTGGGCATTCGGCATATTGAGTCATGCTCACCTACGCACGAGCACACCTTTGCACACGTGTCATGGGTGTCTAATCCGAACGGTCCATGTGATGCGAAATCCCATGAATCCCCATAGAAAAAAATTTTCACCCTTATTTAAAATTTTGGTGAGCCATATCAAAGAGAAATGCAAATCAAGAGAGGAAACTATTTTGATTTTTCATAGCCCGCCAAAGTTTTGGTTCAAAGTAAAAAATTGGGCCCAGGTGCTGCTTCACATGGACCGTTCAGATTTTGGAGTCACATCATGTATGATGAGTTTGCAAAAAAGTTCACACGAGTTCCATGCGAATTGGTGCATAGCTGAACAGTCCACGTGAAGCACCTCCTCATGTTTTCATTTTTCATGGCACACTAGTTCGCACAATTGAACTTTATTGAGAACTCATCATAGGTGATGTGACGCGAAAATCTGAACGGTCCACGTGAAGCACCTTCTCATGAAATATCCCAGGCCCAATTTTTACTTTGATCCAAAACTATGGTGCGCCATGAAAAATGAAAACAGTTTCCTCCCTTGATTTGCATTTCTCTTTGTTATGGCCCACTATAATTTAAGATCCGGGTGAAAATTTTTCCCTTGGGGTTTCATGGGATACCGCATCTAATGGACTGTTTGGATTAGACGCCCATGACATGTGTGCAAAGGTGAGCACGTAAGCACCTCATGTTTTCATTTTTCATGGCACACTAGTTTGCACAATTGAACTTTATTGAGAACTCATCATAGGTGATGTGACTCGAAAATCTGAACGGTCCACGTGAAGCACCTCCTCATGAAATATCCTGGGCCCAATTTTTACTTTGATCCAAAACTATGGTGCGCCATGAAAAATGAAAACAGTTTCCTCCCTTGATTTGCATTTCTCTTTGTCATGGCCCACAAG
Organism: Magnolia kwangsiensis; assembly: GCA_037074715.1. Taxonomy (NCBI): domain Eukaryota; kingdom Viridiplantae; phylum Streptophyta; class Magnoliopsida; order Magnoliales; family Magnoliaceae; genus Magnolia; species Magnolia kwangsiensis. The sequence goes on from CM073583.1 coordinate 1,976,477, forward strand.
AATTTAAGATCCCGGTGAAAATTTTCCCTTGGGGTTTCATGGGATACCGCATCCAATGGACTGTTTGGATTAGACGCCCATGACATGTGTGCAAAGGTGAGCACGTAAGCACCTCCTCATGTTTTCATTTTTCATGGCACACTAGTTCGCACAATTGAACTTCATTGAGAACTCATCATAGGTGATGTGACTCGAAAATCTGAACGGTCCACGTGAAACACCTCCTCATGAAATATCCTGGGCCCAATTTTTACTTTGATCCAAAACTATGGTGCGCCATGAAAAATGAAAACAGTTTCCTCCCTTGATTTGCATTTCTCTTTGTTATGGCCCACTATAATTTAAGATCCGGGTGAAAATTTTTCCCTTGGGGTTTCATGGGATACCGCATCCAATGGACTGTTTGGATTAGATGCCCATGACATGTGTGCGCAGGTGAGCACGTAAGTTGGTGTGCAGGTGAGCATTACTTTATATGCCGAATGCAAAGCTACGCACCAGTTCGCACGGAGCTTGTCCGAACTTTTTTGAGAACGCATTATATGTGATGTGATTTCAAAATCCGAACAATCCACATGAAGCAACACCTCATGAAACCCCGTGGACCCAATTTTTACTTTGATCCAAAAGTTTGGTGGGTAATGAAAAATGAAAACAGTTTCCTCCCTCGATTTGCATTTCTCTTTGCCATGGCCCAACAGAATTTTAGATTAGAGTGAAAATTTATCCCTTGGGGTTTCATGAGATTCCGCATCAAATGGAGCGTTTGTATTAACTGCTTATGACATGTGTGCAAAGGTGCACACGTGTGTAGGTAAGCATGGCTCTATATGCCGAATGCTCAACTGCGCACCATTTCACACATGCGAATTTTTTTGAGAACTCATCATACGTGATGTGACTCCAAAATCTGAACAGTCCACGTGAAGAACCACCTCATGAAACCCCATCGGCCCAAGTTTTACTTTGATCCGTCATTGGTTTAAAAACAGGTATTATAGCTGTACCAAATTCAAAAGGGTTTTAGTCCGTTTCTAATGTAAATACTAGTGTACTACTTACTACTGTGGGACTTATTTCAAAATAACCCATTCCATTTCAACCTTCCACCGTAACTCTCTCTCTCCTTCTCAATCTCAAATCTCTCTAGAGCTGCCTTTCCCTCTCCCTCTCGATCTCTCTCTCAATCTGCCTCTCTCTCTCTCTCGACCTGCAAGCCTTACCCCACATCCACCAGCCGCTAAAACCTGCCGCATCTCTGGTCATCAACGTCAATAGAAAGCTGTTGAGCCCCCACCTGTTGCCAATCTGAAAAGGTGATGTTGCATTTTGATTTTTAGTCTTCATTTTGGTTATGAATCTCTATTTGGATGATTGGATCATGGAAAGTTGTTTTGAGGATTTTTGCATGTAAGGCGTATATTGTTATGGTTGTGAGAATATCATTCCAAATTATGTTTGTGACCTGATTGGAAGCCCTCACTTTGTCCTTCGCAGCGAGCAAATGAGAGAGAGAGAGAGGGGAGAGGCTTTTTCACGAAGGCGGAGACTTCCAGTCCATAAAAGTAATAAGATGGCTAGAGGACTGAAGGAACACTTGAAGAGGCTCAATGCCCTAAAGCATTGGATGCTTGACAAACTTGGTGGTGCATTTGCCCCCAAGCCACCATCTGGCCCTCACAAAGCTGGGGAATGCTTGCCTCTAATTCTCATCCAAAGAAACAAACTAAAATTTGCACTTACGTACCGTGAGGTCATATCAATTTTGATGCAAAGGCATATTTTGGTTGATGGAAAGGTTAGAACTGATAAGGCGTATCCAGCCGGTTTCATGGATGTTGTCTCTATTCCCAAAACAAATGAGAACTTCCGACTGCTGTATGACACCAAGGGCCGCTTCGGTCTCCACCCGATCAAGGATGAAGAGGCTAAGTTCAAGCTTTGCAAGGTCCGCTCTGTGCAATTTGGACAGAAGGGCATTCCCTACCTCAACACCTACGATGAGTGGACCATCCGCTACCCAGACCCACCCATTAGGGCCAATGACACCATCAAGCTTGACCTTGAGACTTACAAGATCGTAGACTATATCAAGTTTGATGTCGGGAACGTTGTCATGGTGACAAGTGGTAGGAACAGGGGACTTGTTGATGTGATCAAGAACGGGGAGGAGCATAAGGGCACCTTTGAGACCATCCATGTTCAGGATGCCACCAGCTATGAGTTTGCTACCCGTTTGGGTAATGTGTTCACCATCGGTAAGGGGACGAAGCCATGGGTGTCTCTGCCCAAGGGCAAGGGTATCAAGCTCTGCATCATTGAAGAGGCTAGGAAATGCCTTGCAGCCGCATCAGCCACCACCACACAGGAAAAGCTCTCCAGGTAATCCATATTTTTTCTAGAGGAACTGGACTTTATTCTTCGGCAATGGCTGTTTTGCTCTTTTATAGTTGAATTATTAACTCCTTAGGACTTAGATTCTGCATGTTTGGATTGAGATTCTGCACTATCTGATATGGAATTTTTGTAGTTTGGTTGTATTTTTTTTTTCCAGCTATAAGACATGGTGAGTTTAAGCAAGTTTTAAATTAAAAAAGTAAAATAAAATGTTTGTGATCTAATTTCCCTGCCCTGGAATATTAGGGTCTTTTGAATTATATATATATATATATATATATATATATATATATATATATATATATATATATATATAAAATCTCCGAAGTAGCTCATATTCGATCATGAATTCATTGAGTTCATAGGAGCCTATAGCTTATCCATATTCCAATAATGGAAAAACGAAGGGTGATTGCCAACTATGGCCCACCAACATCATCATGAAAGCTGGAATTATAATTAGTAAACAAAAGAATATACAGGGCTATCATCCATGGCTGCTAATCATTCACATAAACAGCTCCTTGTAAACAGATGATTAGGCCGATTTGCCTCTGCAGCATTTCATTAATCATGGCTGAGCGGGGCCCAGGCGGCTGGCGTTTCACTAATCATGGCTGAATGGGGCCCGGAAGGCAATCCAGCCTCCTGCCTGCCTATGCTACATAGCAACGGCCATACCGTCCATGAAGATGTCCTCGTGGGCAAACTGATTCGGGAGAATGAGAAGAGTTAATAGCGGGTTTTTCCATTTCCTCTTCAACCAAAATCTCTTAAGAGAGGCAACTGCTACTGCAAAATGCCTTCTCACCTCTGTACATGTATATGTCTTTCCCCTCTTCCAATTTCTTTTTGCAAGAGTAGTAAAAGCTCAAAAAATCATCTGACAGTTCTTTTCAATTTAATGTGGACTGTTGTTGTGTTTGTCATCCTAACCATCTAATATATAGGCCACAAATAGAAAGGTTAGAAATTGTCCTATTAAGGATCCATGGTAGGAAAAAGAAAGCAATGGTCTGGATTACAGCAGGTGACGCCCCACTTTAAAGTTGAAAACCTGTGCATGCTATATGCAAAGCTGGTCAGGGTTATATACACCTTCCAAATTTTTGTTTCAAAAATGAATCCAGATCCTCTGCTTGCCACAAGCATGAAAATCATGTTTTTCTGCATTGTGACTGGTCCATGTCATCACTAACATTGTTAACACTGTTGCATTAAATGCAGTGTGTGATGATGTAGCCCAATCAAATTGCAGCAAGCAGGATTTTCCTGCTTGTGGCAAGCAGAGGATCCGGATTCATTGTGGTAATGTTGCCTGCTAGAGATAATTTTTGAAGAATTCGGATCCTTTGTGCAACCAGAGGATCCGAGTTCTACCACAACATGGTACCATGTCATCTTTCTCACCCATGAAATTTGTACCATGAAAAGATAGACCCATCGTAAAAATCACCCTTCTAAAAGATCAGTATGATTCGAGTTACCTAGAAAGTGGGTCACTTTAGTACATGGTATAGGAATGGGCCAACATGTAGTATGCTATGATTCAAGATCACTGTTTAATGGTGCAAGCTATGGGAGTCCACGCCGATACAAACCTATTGATTAGCTATTAAAGAAAATAAAAATAAAATTTATGAGGTGGACATGACCGTGTCAACCATATGTTAACGGCAAATCGGAATTCTTCATTTGGTTGTTGGACTAGTTGAATACTTGCATCCTTAGTAATTGGTTGTGAATTCGGGTTTCCAACAGACTCGGCTCAAAAGCTAGCCGAGTCGAGCTGACTAGACAGAGTTTCAAGATGAGCTAAGTGTCGGAACTATGCGTATCTGTAGCAACTACCTTAAATCCAAACTGCCAAATAGTAGGATTTTCCTAAGTTTGGCCTATTAGTTGTATGGTTTATTAACCTACCATTGATTAACAACAAATTTTGAAAATTTTCATATAATAAAGTTGATTAGCTAATGACTTAAATATCTTATGGTCCCTAGGTACTTGGGCTTGCATGCAAGTTATGGGCATGGCCTATTCTTGGTTCCTGGGTTGGCTTTGGCCCATTGCCATCAGTAGCAATACTTTGTAAATAGCCACTAAAAATAAAGAAAGACAGTACTTAGCAAGTAATTTATGCTACTGAATTATTATGGTTTGCAAAGCCTTGGAAGCTTGTCTCATCCATTTTGAATTATTCTTGCACAATTCATTTCCCCTCTCACTAATTTCCAAATGCAGCCATAGAGATTTCTGGTGCTCTGGGACCTCTTTGTTTTGTTGATAATTACTTTTTAGCACCCATGTTCTTGAGCTGATCATGCAACCCAATTAGAAAATATTTTATATGGTTGAAAGTTATTTTTGTCATTCTAATAATCAAAATCTAGCAGCAGTAGCATTTCTCTTATCCCAAGAAACATAAAAATATTCATTTCAAGCTTGGATGCTCTACTTTTAATAACAAAGGTTCTGTTCTAAAGATAGGATGCAACATAGTTTCAGAAATTTCAACATGTGGTGACAGCAAATATTTGGCCTTTCATTGGTTTCTTTACACTTTCTTTACAGATTGGTTTATTCTATTTAAATGATAGAGCATTGAAATTGAATCTATTTCTGGTATGTTTATAACAATGTCTGTTACATGTCATTGCAATTTTTTTAGTAAGGCAATTTTCTTCGATTCTCGTCTTCTTCCCTTTTCTTTTTTATTAGTTGAACCTGGAAAAGCACGCACTTAATATTTTTAGCTTACTAGACAAAATGGAATGAAACCATTGAAAAAAAAAAATCATTACGAGTAACCTTCACATATTAAATGTTAACTAGAGTTTTACCAAATGGTTTCTTGATATCTTGCAGGCGTAGCCTTCAGGTATTGTGGACGGAGTCAGCCACACGGTCCCAATCTGTGAAGGTTATACTCATAGATCTCAAATCTTTTCCAAAGTAAGCTGTTTTGTATTTGCTAATCTTAAATCTGGATTTATATAATTGGGCATTTGATGGGTTTTTTTTAACCGACGAAGCCTTTACTGACATCCGTAAAAGGCTTTGCCGGTGGTCTATTTTCTTGTAGTGACTCTATTTCAGCTTGTATATTTTTCTGCTCCATATCTGATCTTCACCTCTATACAACTTCATCCATCAAAACCCCGGCTATTTGGATTAGGGTGCAAATAGCTGGGATGAAGACTATGATGAAATCATCATCATCATATAAGTCTTCATCTGAGAACGAGTGCCTAATTCCAATACACTCAGTTTAGTGGCCATTCTATGGGTTGGCTTTGACACCATGAAAGCTTTGGGGATTCCACATTGAGAGAATTTATTTTCTTTATGTAGGCATGGCTTATTTTCTCTTGTAAGAAATGGATTCTTTCATACGCATTTTACTTCTTTTAATTAGGGATTTATTTTAGTGCTCAACTAGTAGTCCTCGGAATATTCATTTTTGTAAACTTTTTCTTAACAAAATGAGCTACACATGCATACATGCAAAAGGCACACCCAGTGGATGTCAACAGGGTGTTTATCATTTACTTGGAACTGACATGGGCACCAAAAGATAAATTTTAGCCCTTTAGACAGTCTAGTTATATTTCCGTGTATTGGCACTATAAGAAAATGGGCATATCCGACGGTTGGGGTTGCCGGCGGCGGGTTTTACTGGCTGCCGGCAAAGGGGCCCTATAAAAACAAAATAAACACAGCCCTAAATTCATTTGCACTCCTCTCTCTCTCTCTCTCTCTCTCTCTCTGCTCGGTCTCCCTCAAGCTCTTCCTCCCTCTCTGCTCGGTCTCCCTCAAGCTCTCCCTCCCTCTCCCTCTCTCTCTCTCTCTCTGCAACGTTCTCCTTCTGCAACTCCAAGGATCACCCCAACGATTCTATCTGCTTCATTTGTCTCTGTGATTACAGGGACGGAGAGATGCTAAGGATGTTGCCAGATTGCCGCCATTTCTTCCATCTTTGCTGCGTTGACGCTTGGCTACACTTGAATGCTATGTGCCCCGTCTGCCGCACTTCCCCGCTCCCAATGTCCATGTCGACACCTTTGTCTGAACTCGTCCCCCTCTTGCATTTCCCTACGGATGGAAGGAGGTGACATTTCTCCTCTTTTTTCTTTTTTCTTTTTGGGGGGTTTTCTGTAAATTTGTACTACTGTAGAAGTTGTTGTTCCCCGATCTATTGTTCCTTATATTTATGGAGAGGATGCAGGTTGTTTAAAATAGATCCGTCAGGTCTGTTCTAAGACTTGTGATGATTGTGATTGTCTAAGCACTTGTTTCCTTGATGCCTTGATACTGACCAATCAAGGCATTTTCAGATTTCTAGTGCAAAAATTACCATCACTGAACCCAGACCTGGAGCAATAGAGACTACGATTATAATATTTGGAACACCTGAGCAGACATGCTACATAGAGTCTTCTTCAAGCATTTGTATTGAGTGAGCAGGGCACTCCTTGACTTGTTGCATTGGACTGGTAATCTTTGAAATCCTGCTGCATCTGACCTGTCTTTGAGTATATTCAGATAGAAAGAAACAGTATGATTTGCTCCTTGTTAGCCGCTGATAGAATCACTAGCATCACAACTTCATCATCATCATAGCCTTGTCCCAACTATTTGGGGTCAGCTTTATTTAAGTCCCTACCTTAGGTTAGTGAACAAGCCCTTATATCCCTTCTCACCACCTCAATCAATGCCCTTTTAGGTTTTTCTCTCATTCTCATTTCAGGCCCTACAACTCTAATCAATGTTTCTCTCCTTAAAAGAGTCGTCTTAGGTGTTCATTGCACATGACCACACCCTCTCAATCTGATCATCATCATTTTATTTTATTGGGACTGCTACTGGGTTGTTTCGGAAACCTCATTCTTAACTATGCCGTTCTTAGCCTTCCCATACATACATCTTAACAACTTCATCTTTGCAATGCTCAGTTTTTGCTTATGATGTCCTCTCATTGCAACTTGTAACGCCCTGAAAATCGGGGGTCGAGCAGGAGCCCAACTCCCGAGTTTCAACACATCACTTATGCAACATAGATAATGATGATTAAATGTTGTCTGTATTAGTGCCTTAAACATGAATGAGATTTCATCAAAACAACATATTATACTCCAGAGACAATTTAAATTATGCAAGCGGAAGGCTATGATAGATATATAAGATATATAAACTGTCGTAAGTCTCCAGAGTATGAACATGTCCCCAGGTCAAATATATACATGTATACTCAAAAAACTGAACAAAATGAATATATATGGGTGTTCCAAAAGTGTAAAATGACAAGTGTAATCGCGTCTAATCAGCATCCCTGTAACCCCGTCGATCAGAACATGGTCTACGTAGACCCGCCTGATAAGTGCAAGTAGGAGAACACCTCCTTATCATCATCAAAGTTCGGCTCTACTTCGTAAGCATTGCCATCATCTGCAACTACAATAGGGTCTGGTTGGTGTTTAAAGCACCGTCCCAGAACATGGGAGTGAGTGATCAACTCAGTGGAGCTATAAAGCAAAGGTTAACATGTTATCAATTCAGTCAAGCAGTAATGATAAAGCAATACAACACTCATTCCTAAGTACTCTGATTAATGAAAGGATGATATGCGATAATGATGTATGCCCTCGCCTTCACTTCCTCTTGCGACAACATCTCACGATCGCGGCATGCAACACTTCCGCTGTGCTCAACTCCAACGCCAGAGGCACATGCAATGCGGTGCATGTGCGTGATTAGCCAAGTTCTTTATTAAGCATATTCATACAGCAAGATTGGGAAGCTAAGGTACCTCCCTTATATCAATTCCCAAACAATGATCCATTCTAGGGTCGTCAGTCCTAGTAAATCTCATACGATGTTGCGATTCTAAGTCACTACAAAAGGGCTCGTCACCTAATCAGTGTAGGCCTAGTTTATACTCTAGTTGCTACGGAAAGGCTCGTCACCTAAATACAGTCTCAGAGTATGCTCGAGGTCACTAAAAAGGGCTCGTCACCTGATCAGTGTAGGTCGACTACTCGAATACAACATCCCATACCACCGTATTCGACTCACGAGCTTGGGTTGCTCACTGGTCACTACGGGTGAGCTCGTCACCTCGGTGTAGGCCGACAGCTCAACCACGGTGTCCCATACCACCATGTCCGGCTTATGAGTCTTAGTGGATCGAGGTACCAAGGTTAACGGGGTTTCTATTGGTGAGTTTAGTATCTCAGGTTTAAGCAGTAACGTCCATATATGGTGAACATACATCGGGTTACTTACCGAGCTCGATTGGTACGAGCACAAATCGAGTTGATCGACATGAAGTGCGTAAGCACTCCGTGTGGCCTAACCACTGCCGACAACCCAAGTACGGCTTGGATTCATCGAACACATCCTGTGTGGCGAGACAACCTCAACCACTTGATTAGAATCTATTACCAATTGCCTGGACTATATCATAGTCCCAACCACACTTAAACATAACAAGGAATCATATATGAATAGGCACCTCAACATTAAACTAATACTTCAAGCAATATCAACCATTTGTGCATTTCATGAAACATAACATAAACATGATTTCACACATGCACTTCATATGTAAAACGGACAATATAGTGTAAGTTGCATGGAGGGATTTATACACACAGTTAAGGTAGTTAAGAATCTTATCTCAACACTCATATAAAGTATAATTTACCAAATACTTACTCATACAGACATTTTTACAAACACTTAGACTACACACTTCGACATACATGACGTATGTTGACCACATCATGTATTAGGGCAATTCCTTTTACCAGAGAGTTGTCACACACACAACCACCATGTATCCACGACGGATAATCATGGAAAGCACGAATACAAATTCCATACTCATTTAGACATTCCTACAATCAATTAGACTACACACTACAACATACTGACGTATGTTAGCCATAACATGTATTAGGGCAAATCCTTTTGCTAAGGAGTTGTCGCATATACAACAATCCTATATCCATGATGGATAATCATGTCAAACACGAATCCAAATTCTACACGTATTCAATCATTTCGACAAACACATGGAATACACTATACTCAACATAGTTCATATATATCTGTAAAGGATTGTGCCGTCTCCTATCTCTGAACTTCGTTTTGATCAAAATAGCAGTACTGAACAATCTGTATCTCATGAAAAGGTTTGGTCTCTAGTATTCAGTCAATTGTTGCCAAAACTACCTTGTCAACTGAATGTGTCTCATCTAATGTTCTGGTACTTGTATCAATTCTTCTCTTAACTCATCTCAGCCATCAGTTAGCACCACTGATACATCTCTTTCTTTTGGCAATGGAGCTTTGTATCCTATGGATGTGTCTCCTTGTTCTACTAACCACTTAGATGGCATATCAATTCCCAAGATTTGCAAATCAACTTTCTTTCCTCGGCTTCTTCATCTACTTCTTTTTCTTGTCTTTCTTTTCGTGATAATTTGATCTTATAAATATAATAACGCTATCAATGATAAAACATACTTTTAGTTCATTGTGCTTGTCTTCAAGATGAGTAAATAACGCTAACATCAGTGCTAGGATGGGAGTTAATAAAAGTAACATACAAAAGATTAGGTGAAATTCTTGTTCTAGCATTACCCAATCCTTTGATTATGTTTTAGCATACTAGAATTTATGAAGCTTGTGATGCCATTTTGAGCATTGCACATAAATTAACTTTTTGATGGTATTTTAAGCATTTCACATAAATTAACTTTTTGATGGCATTTTAAGCATTGCACATATGGGAAATTTACTTTGATGGCATTTTAAGCATTACCTTCAATAATTAACTCTATTTTCTGTTGTTGGTCTCACTAAGAATAACTACTATTTTATACCAGATGACATTTTGATATCTCCAATACCCACATTTGGAAGAAAAAAGAAATACATTTCCAATTTTTAGGAATCATTAGCCAGTAGTTGCCTTTCCCAATAGTTGTATGGCTTTTATCGACCTTCCAAAATGATGGTTCAAAACCGTTCCTAAATAAGAAAAAATGTTGTTCCTAAATTGAAAATTTGCGACGGTCCCTAATTTTTTGCGACACCCTATTTTACGATGGTTGAAAACCGTTTCTAAATGGTTCAGGAACAGTTTTCCACCGTTCCTAAATATGGATTTTGGTGTAGTGTGTGCATTTTAGGATATGGCCCATTCATGGTAGGACCTACTTGATGGTTGGTACATATCTCATTTACATTTGCCACTTGTACGAAAAGTGTGTTCCTGTATAAAATGTCCTTTAATGCAGGTAAGATTTCTGTTGTTGGCGATGAATACAATGAGGATAACAAACCCTCATAACCTGACGGTCGAATATCAAAACATCAAGCAGAACCCCCCCCCCCCTTCTTGAAAGAATCACCTCAATTCAAGAGGAAGTAAGCTGCATCTATTACTAGATCAGAAGAGTATGGCATACTTGTGGGGGATGGCATTGATTATGAGGTTCCTGGCAAAGGCCTGAACCAAAGTTCTATTTTAGAAGACATGGAAAGCCCGTTTTTAAGGAACCGCTGAAATTAGCCAATATGTGTGGCTAGCCTGAATCTCACTAAGGTCTTTCTCATCACTATTTTGTTCAGAGATAATACCTATAAACTTTAGTCATACTTCTTTATTCTAATGCAACGTAAATTTATAGAAAGAATTTAATAATTGATTTTACATCTTTGTAGTTCTCTTAATCTTATTACAGGTCCAAGCAGTTGGATTAAATCAACATGTGACATTCTTCTTAATAGGTATTTTCATCACTCGATGGTCATGGTAAGAGAACATCTCACTTTTGAACTTTTCCTGCTACCTATTTACCTTACAAGAATTGTACTTTGCATTAGGCAACAAACAGGCTGGATTGGCCTGTGGGTTCGATATCTGACCTGAATGGGTTGGACTTGAGCCTAATATAGACCCACTCATGGGTGTAGCCCTAATTTGAAATGGGTGGCCTTAAGCGTAGGTTGGGTCAGTCTACAGTTTAGCTAACTCAACCTACTTTTGAGGTGGGTTTCGACTAAACTAATTGGATAGTGGGTCAGGTTCACGTTAGAAATATGTTTGTTTTAAGTAAATGGGTTAGGCTTGTGTTGAACCTTACCTACTTACATAGGTTAGGTGATTAATGGGTTGAGCTAGATGACTCGAGTTTACTCAGCCCAAAGCAAAATATCTAGACTTGAACTCAACATGATTTCTTGAGTCTAATGTATTGAACCTAAACTCATTAAAATTGGGTCAGGTTCATGGGTCAAGTTCATTTGGTACCTATGGCTTCGGGTACCCATTGACTGACCTTATTGCGACCTGTGTGATAAATGGGTTAGATTTGGATTAGGGGGCCAATATCGACCCATTAAATTAATGGTTTGGTTGGTTTTGATTTTAGCATGATCTAAAGCAGTCTCAAATTTTAATGGGTTGGATCTCAAGTCCAAAACTCTAACTAGATTTTTACTAAATTCTTAAATGTGTCAGGTATGAGGCGCCCCTAGACCCAACCTGACCCAACCCAACCTATCTCAATACCGTGCATTTCATGGGTCCGCTTTAGGTTATGGGATATTAAAAATAAATAAAAAGCAGTCATATAAAGGAACTTAGGGGGGCCATACCATCTAAAACCATGTGAAGACATGCTTAAAACATATAAAAGAACTTTGTGGGGCCCACCTGAGTTTTCAATGCGGTTGACACTTGGTCTAACCCCTCATCCAAGTGGGACACATACAATAGATGGCCTAGATTTTTGAACCACATCTAGGTGAGCCTAATAAATGATTATGATTTTTTTTAATGGGAAGGTAACCCCTGTCAACTGTTGTATGTGGTGTGGTCCACCCAAGTCATGGATTGACTTGATTTTTAAACCCGTGGCCCACCTTCGAGTGGTGCATTTGACTAATGGGGCCCACACAGCACGATCTCGTGGGAAGTTCCCATGAGGTCAACCTCGTAGTACGATGGGTAGATGTTTGACACACATCACAGTGCGCAACATTCGGCATATAGAGTCATGCTCACCTATGCACTTGCGCACCTCTATACACATGTCATGAGCATCTAATTTGAACAGTCCATGTGATGCGGAATCCCATGAAACCCCAAGGGAAAAATTTTCACCATGATGTAAAATTCTGATGGGCCATAGCAAAGAGAAATGAAAATCAGGGGAGGAAATTATTTTCATTTTTCATGGGCCACCGAAGTTTTGGATCAAAGTAAAAATGGGCCCAGGGGGGCTTCATGAGGACTGTTCAAATTCTAGAGTCACATCATGCATGATGTTTTCTCAAAAAAGTTAGCATGAGTTCCTTCAACATATAGAGTCATGCTCACTTATGCACGTACTCACCTTTGCACACATGTCATGGGCATCCAATCCGAATGGTCCATGTGACGAGGAATCCCATTAATCTCCAAGGGTAAAATTGTCAACTTGATCTAAAATTTTGGTGGGCCATAGCAAAGAGAAATGCAAATCAAGGGAGGAAACTGTTTTCATTTTGCATTGCTTGCCAAAGTTTTGGATCAAAGTAAAAATTGGGTCCAGGGGGTTTCATGAGGTGCTGCTTCATGTGGACCGTTCAGATTTTGGATTCACATCACATATGATGATGAGTTCTCAAAAAAGTTTGCATGAGTTCTGTGCGAACCGGTGCGCAGCTGAGCATTCGGCATATAGAGTCATGCTCACCTGTGCACCTACACACTTGCGCACCTTTAGACATGTGTCATGGGCGTCTAATCCAGTCCATGTGATGTGGAATCCCATGAAATCCCTAGGGAAAATTTTTCACCCCGATGTAAAATTCTAGTGGGCCAATGCAAAGAGAAATGTAAATCAGGGAGGAAACTGTTTTCATTTTTCATGGCCCACCAAATTTTTCGATCAAAGTAAAAATGGCCCCAGGGGGTTTCATTAGTCACTGCTTCACAAGGACCGTTCAGATTCTTGAGTCACATCACGTATGATGTTTTGTCAAAAAAGGTCGCACGAGTTCCATGCAAACTAGTACGCAGCACGCAGCAGGGCATTCGGCAAATTGAGTCATGCTCACCTACACACGAGTGCACCTTTGCATACGTGTCATGGGCGTCTAATGTAAATGGTCCATGTGATGCGGAATCCCATGAATCCCTAAGGAAAAACATTTCACCCTAATGTAAAATTCTGGTGAGCCATATCAAAGAGAAATGCAAATCAAGAGAGGAAACTATTTTCATTTTTCATGGCCCGCCTAAGTATTGGATCAAAGTAAAAATTGGGGCCAGGTGGTTTCAAGAGGTGCTGCTTCACGTGGACCGTTCAAATTTTGGAGTCACATCACGTATGCTGAGTTTTCAAAAAAGTTTGCATGAGTTTGTGCGAACCGGTGCGTAGCTGTGCATTCGACATATAGAGTCATGCTCACCTGCGCACCTTTGCACATGTGTCATGGGCGTCTAATCCTTACGATCCATGTAATGCGGAATCCTATGAAACCCCAAGGGAAAGATTTTCACCCTGATCTAAAATTCTGGTGGGCCATAGCAAAGAGAAATGCAAAACAAGGGAAGAAACTGTTTTCATTTTTCATGGCCCACTAAAGTTTTGGATCAAAGTAAAAAAATTGAGCCCAGGGGTTTTCATGACGTGTTACTTCACGTGGACCGTTCAGATTTTCATGTTACATCACTTATGATGAGTTCTCAAAAAAGTTCGCATGAGTTCTGTTCGAACTGGTGCGTAGCTGAGAATTCCGCATATAAAGTCATTCTCACCTATGCACCTACGCACATGCGCACCTTTACACATGCGTCATGGGTGTCTAATCCGAATGGTTCATGTGATGCAGAATCCCATGAAAACCCATGGGAAAACTTTTTACCCTGATATAAAATTTTAGTAGGCCATAGCAAAGAGAAATGCAAATCAAGGGAGTAAACTGTTTTCATTTTTCATGGCCCACCAATGTTTTGGATCAAAGTAAATATTGGGCCCTAGGGGTTTCATGAGGTGTTGCTTCACGTGGACCGTTCAGATTGTAGAGTCACATCACGTATGATGAGTTCTCAAAACTGTTCACACAAGATCTTTCAAATGTTTTTTTTGGTGTGGCTCACCTGAATAATAGATTAGCCTGATTTTTTTGGCCGGCAACCACATCTAATGCTTAGAGTTGATTTCACATATACATTGCTGTGTGCCCTTAAAAAAATCAATGGTAGCCAACCAACTATTTTAAAACTTTCCGCTGATATATTTTTTTCTTTAAAAAAAAAAAGACTCACCCACCGTGATTTTTTACAGAACTTATTTTGAAGTGTATGTTCGGACTACACCTTAGGCCCAGGGATAAAAAATCAGTTTGACATGTGATACAAGTAGGCCACACCAAAGAAAACCATTGGGAGAGACATCCACCCTTGATTTTTAGACAACCCATCATGATTATGTGAACAATCTACACTAAAATTTCAGCCCAAGGCCAAAAGCCAAATGTATACTAAATTCAAGTGGGCCACACCAAGGGAAACCAGTTAGAGGGTGGGCATAGCCCTGGGACATTTGGACATTGTTTCCAATCATTTAGCTGATTTTTAGGCCCTAGGCCTAGTGTGGTTGGTCGGGATGGATTTCACATATCATCACGGTGGGACCCACCCTGGCCTCTAATGATAATTACTCAAATTAATTAATGGTTTGGTTCCCATATTATATACCACACAAGCTTAATTAAAATAATGAAATTTTACAAAATAATACAAACACCAACCCGATAATACTTGGGTCGGGCTTGGGTTGACATCTCGGTTTGCCCAACCCAACCTGAACCCAGTCGATATATAAGTTAATTATAAATTATAATTGAGTTCGATGACAACAAGCTAACAAGATACGCCAGATTTCTCTCTCCCAAATAGATTGCGTGCTGTGTAGCACGACTTTTAAAGGAATATTTGTCCTATATTTTAGCTTGTTTATTTTAAAAAAATTAAGTTCTTTACTATAAATAATTACATACAGGCATGAATATTGAGCCTACGTTCTAAGTTTTGGTGTGACATCTAATGATTAGAGTTGAAATATTATATAATCATCATGGTGAGCCCAATACAAATCATGGTTGGAAATCTCTCCAAATCTTTCCATTGGTGTATCACACCTTCATTAGAAGTCGGCCTTTTTTGGCTCTATGTTTAACATGAGATCACACATCTAACGGTGGGAGTGGATCTTACATATACATCATGATGGGCCCTCGATAAATTCTTTTTTTTTTTTTTTTTTTAAGGTACGAGTTTAACTAGTTTGGACCACAGGTTATGGTTTACCTAATGGGTAACTTGTAATTTATTAGCCAATGGGACCTCCAAGCTGTTCCCATAGTAAGTAACAATTTTCATGAAAATCATTCCTATCCACTCATCAAGTGGCCACACTTTTATTTTGTTATTTATCAATGGACCTAGGGCCCAAAAGTCAAATTTAAATATGATTCAAATGGGCCACACCAAAGGAAACGATTTGGAGGGTGGGCATTGTCCTAAACATTGTTTCCAATCATGTAGTCCACATGAATCACAGATGGGACTGATTTTTGGGCCCTGGCTAAACTTCTAGTGATAATTACCTAAATTAATTAAGATAGAATGATGTTTGCACTAGGTTATCCTCATGGTGAGGCCAACCTCTCTCTCTCTCTCTCTCTCTCTCTCTCTCTCTCTCTCTCTCTCTCTCTCTGGTTAGATCGTTAGTACACACCCATGTCAGTACATCGCACTCCATGTTAGCCACCCCCACTAGGGATCGATACCAACACCTCAAGTGTTGAAACGAGGTATCTCCACTCAGTCTGCCAGTTGAGCTATGGATCTAGGTGTTCCAACTGGTTGGACTTGAGATATTCTTCTTCTTCTTCTTCTTCTTCTTCTTTTTCTTTTTTTTTTTAAAAAAAATATATCAGTCCTATATATTGCCCACCCTTGATTTCCCTTGATTTCTTAGAGTCTCAACTTGATGTGTTTGTGAAATCTGCTTTGACCATTCAATATGTAATCGGGGTCATAAAAAAGTGACCTTGATTTTTTACAGGGCCTACCTTGAAGTCTATGTGACATCCACTCCACTTTGTCTAATTGGATGTGTAATCCTACCTTAAGCTTAGGGATAAAAAGATCCTACCTTAAGCTTAGGGATTAAAAAAATCAGTTTGACATGTGATACAGGTGAGCCACACCAAAGAAATTCTTTGGGAGAGACGTCCACCCTTGATTTTTAGAGGGCTCCATGCGATGATTATGTGATGTCAGTTTTAACAATCAGACTCTACACCAAAATTTAGGCCTACGTCCCAAAGGTCAAACCTACACATGATTTGAATAAGCCACACCAAAGGAAATAATTTGGAGGGTGGACGTTGCCCTCTGGACATTGTTTTCAATCACGTAGGCCAACTGAATCATAGATGGGGCTGATTTCTAGGCCCTAGGTGTGGGTTGACACACCTGGTGGTGTTCAGGATGGATTTCATAGACCCATCCTAGCATCCAATGATAATTACTTAAATTAATTATCATCATCATATAAGTCTTCATCTGAGAACGAGTGCCTAATTCCAATACACTCAGTTTAGTGGCCATTCTATGGGTTGGCTTTGACACCATGAAAGCTTTGGGGATTCCACATTGAGAGAATTTATTTTCTTTATGTAGGCATGGCTTATTTTCTCTTGTAAGAAATGGATTCTTTCATACGCATTTTACTTCTTTTAATTAGGGATTTATTTTAGTGCTCAACTAGTAGTCCTCGGAATATTCATTTTTGTAAGCTTTTTCTTAACAAAATGAGCTACACATGCATACATGCAAAAGGCACACCCAGTGGATGTCAACAGGGTGTTTATCATTTACTTGGAACTGACATGGGCACCAAAAGATAAATTTTAGCCCTTTAGACAGTCTAGTTATATTTCCGTGTATTGGCACTATAAGAAAATGGGCATATCCGACGGTTGGGGTTGCCGGCGGCAGGTTTTACTGGCTGCCGGCAAAGGGGCCCTATAAAAACAAAATAAACACAGCCCTAAATTCATTTGCACTCCTCTCTCTCTCTCTCTCTCTCTCTGCTCGGTCTCCCTCAAGCTCTTCCTCCCTCTCTGCTCGGTCTCCCTCAAGCTCTCCCTCCCTCTCCCTCTCTCTCTCTCTCTCTGCAACGTTCTCCTTCTGCAACTCCAAGGATCACCCCAACGATTCTATCTGCTTCATTTGTCTCTGTGATTACAGGGACGGAGAGATGCTAAGGATGTTGCCAGATTGCCGCCATTTCTTCCATCTTTGCTGCGTTGACGCTTGGCTACACTTGAATGCTATGTGCCCCGTCTGCCGCACTTCCCCGCTCCCAATGTCCATGTCGACACCTTTGTCTGAACTCGTCCCCCTCTTGCATTTCCCTACGGATGGAAGGAGGTGACATTTCTCCTCTTTTTTCTTTTTTCTTTTTGGGGGGTTTTCTGTAAATTTGTACTACTGTAGAAGTTGTTGTTCCCCGATCTATTGTTCCTTATATTTATGGAGAGGATGCAGGTTGTTTAAAATAGATCCGTCAGGTCTGTTCTAAGACTTGTGATGATAGTGATTGTCTAAGCACTTGTTTCCTTGATGCCTTGATACTGACCAATCAAGGCATTTTCAGATTTCTAGTGCAAAAATTACCATCACTAAACTGTCGTAAGTCTCCAGAGTATGAACATGTCCCCAGGTCAAATATATACATGTATACTCAAAAAACTGAACAAAATGAATATACATGGGTGTTCCAAAAGTGTAAAATGACAAGTGTAATCGCGTCTAATCAGCATCCCTGTAACCCCGTCGATCAGAACATGGTCTACGTAGACCCGCCTGATAAGTGCAAGTAGGAGAACACCTCCTTATCATCATCAAAGTTCGGCTCTACTTCGTAAGCATTGCCATCATCTGCAACTACAATAGGGTCTGGTTGGTGTTTAAAGCACCGTCCCAAAACATGGGAGTGAGTGATCAACTCAGTGGAGCTATAAGGCAAAGGTTAACATGTTATCAATTCAGTCAAGCAGTAATGATAAAGCAATACAACACTCATTCCTAAGTACTCTGATTAATGGAAGGATGATATGCGATAATGATGTATGCCCTCGCCTTCACTTCCTCTTGCGACAACATCTCACGATCGCGGCATGCAACACTTCCGCTGTGCTCAACTCCAACGCCAGAGGCACATGCAATGCGGTGCATGTGCGTGATTAGCCAAGTTCTTTATTAAGCATATTCATACAGCAAGATTGGGAAGCTAAGGTACCTCCCTTATATCAATTCCCAAACAATGATCCATTCTAGGGTCGTCAGTCCTAGTAAATCTCATACGATGTTGCGATTCTAAGTCACTACAAAAGGGCTCGTCACCTGATCAGTGTAGGCCTAGTTTATACTCTAGTTGCTACGGAAAGGTTCGTCACCTAAATACAGTCTCAGAGTATGCTCGAGGTCACTAAAAAGGGCTCGTCACCTGATCAGTGTAGGTCGACTACTCGAATACAACATCCCATACCACCGTATTCGACTCACGAGCTTGGGTTGCTCACTGGTCACTACGGGTGAGCTCGTCACCTCGGTGTAGGCTGACAGCTCAACCACAGTGTCCCATACCACCATGTCCGGCTTATGAGTCTTAGTGGATCGAGGTACCAAGGTTAACGGGATTTCTATTGGTGAGTTTAGTATCTCAGGTTTAAGCAGTAAGGTCCATACATGGTGAACATACATCGGGTTACTTACCGAGCTCGATTGGTACGAGCACAAATCGAGTTGATCGACATGAAGTGCGTAAGCACTCCGTGTGGCCTAACCACTGCCGACAACCCAAGTACGGCTTGGATTCATCGAACACATCCTGTGTGGCGAGACAACCTCAACCACTTGATTAGAATCTATTACCAATTGCCTGGACTATATCATAGTCCCAACCACACTTAAACATAACAAGGAATCATATATGAATAGGCACCTCAACATTAAACTAATACTTCAAGCAATATCAACCATTTGTGCATTTCATGAAACATAACATAAACATGATTTCACACATGCACTTCATATGTAAAACGGACAATATAGTGTAAGTTGCATGGAGGGATTTATACACACAGTTAAGGTAGTTAAGAATCTTATCTCAACACTCATATAAAGTATAATTTACCAAATACTTACTCATACAGACATTTTTACAAACACTTAGACTACACACTTCGACATACATGACGTATGTTGACCACATCATGTATTAGGGCAATTCCTTTTACCAGGGAGTTGTCACACACACAACCACCATGTATCCACGACGGATAATCATGGAAAGCACGAATACAAATTCCATACTCATTTAGACATTCCTACAAACAATTAGACTACACACTACAACATACATGACGTATGTTAGCCATAACATGTATTAGGGCAAATCCTTTTGCCAAGGAGTTGTCGCATATACAACAATCCTATATCCATGATGGATAATCATGTCAAACACGAATCCAAATTCTACACGTATTCAATCATTTCGACAAACACATGGAATACACTATACTCAACATAGTTCATATATATCTGTAAAGGATTGTGCCGTCTCCTATCTCTGAACTTCGTTTTGATCAAAATAGCAGTACTGAACAATCTGTATCTCATGAAAAGGTTTGGTCTCTAGTATTCAGTCAATTGTTGCCAAAACTACCTTGTCAACTGAATGTGTCTCATCTAATGTTCTGGTACTTGTATCAATTCTTCTCTTAACTCATCTCAGCCATCAGTTAGCACCACTGATACATCTCTTTCTTCTGGCGATGGAGCTTTGTATCCTATGGATGTGTCTCCTTGTTCTACTAACCACTTAGATGGCATATCAATTCCCAAGATTTGCAAATCAACTTTCTTTCCTCGGCTTCTTCATCTACTTCTTTTTCTTGTCTTTCTTTTCGTGATAATTTGATCTTATAAATATAATAATGCTATCAATGATAAAACATACTTTTAGTTCATTGTGCTTGTCTTCAAGATGAGTAAATAACGCTAACATCAGTGCTAGGATGGGAGTTAATAAAAGTAACATACAAAAGATTAGGTGAAATTCTTGTTCTAGCATTACCCAATCCTTTGATTATGTTTTAGCATACTAGAATTTATGAAGCTTGTGATGCCATTTTGAGCATTGCACATAAATTAACTTTTTGATGGTATTTTAAGCATTTCACATAAATTAACTTTTTGATGGCATTTTAAGCATTGCACATATGGGAAATTTACTTTGATGGCATTTTAAGCATTACCTTCAATAATTAACTCTATTTTCTGTTGTTGGTCTCACTAAGAATAACTACTATTTTATACCAGATGACATTTTGATATCTCCAATACCCACATTTGGAAGAAAAAAGAAATACATTTCCAATTTTTAGGAATCATTAGCCAGTAGTTGCCTTTCCCAATAGTTGTATGGCTTTTATCGACCTTCCGAAATGATGGTTCAAAACCGTTCCTAAATAAGAAAAAAAGTTGTTCCTAAATTGAAAATTTGCGACGGTCCCTAATTTTTTGCGACACCCTATTTTACGATGGTTGAAAACCGTTTCTAAATGGTTTAGGAACAGTTTTCCACCGTTCCTAAATATGGATTTTGGTGTAGTGTGTGCATTTTGGGATATGGCCCATTCATGGTAGGACCTACTTGATGGTTGGTACATATCTCATTTACATTTGCCACTTGTACGAAAAGTGTGTTCCTGTATAAAATGTCCTTTAATGCAGGTAAGATTTCTGTTGTTGGCGATGAATACAATGAGGATAACAAACCCTCATAACTTGACGGTCGAATATCAAAACATCAAGCAGAAAGAGAAATACACCCCCCCCCCTTTCTTGAAAGAATCACCTCAATTCAAGAGGAAGTAAGCTGCATCTATTACTAGATCAGAAGAGTATGGCATACTTGTGGGGGATGGCATTGATTATGAGGTTCCTGGCAAAGGCCTGAACCAAAGTTCTATTTTAGAAGACATGGAAAGCCCGTTTTTAAGGAACCGCTGAAATTAGCCAATATGTGTGGCTAGCCTGAATCTCACTAAGGTCTTTCTCATCACTATTTTGTTCAGAGATAATACCTATAAACTTTAGTCATACTTCTTTATTCTAATTCAACGTAAATTTATAGAAAGAATTTAATAATTGATTTTACATCTTTGTAGTTCTCTTAATCTTATTACAGGTCCAAGCAGTTGGATTAAATCAACATGTGACATTCTTCTTAATAGGTATTTTCATCACTCGATGGTCATGGTAAGAGAACGTCTCACTTTTGAACTTTTCCTGCTACCTATTTACCTTACAAGAATTGTACTTTGCATTAGGCAACAAACAGGCTGGATTGGCCTGTGGGTTCGATATCTGACCTGAATGGGTTGGACTTGAGCCTAATATAGACCCACTCATGGGTGTAGCCCTAATTTGAAATGGGTGGCCTTAAGCGTAGGTTGGGTCAGTATACAGTTTAGCTAACTCAACCTACTTTTGAGGTGGGTTTCGACTAAACTAATTGGATAGTGGGTCAGGTTCACGTTAGAAATATGTTTGTTTTAAGTAAATGGGTTAGGCTTGTGTTGAACCTTACCTACTTACATAGGTTAGGTGATTAATGGGTTGAGCTAGATGACTTGAGTTTACTCAGCCCAAAGCAAAATATCTAGACTTGAACTCAACATGATTTCTTGAGTCTAATGTATTGAACCTAAACTCATTAAAATTGGGTCAGGTTCATGGGTCAAGTTCATTTGGTACCTATGGCTTCGGGTACCCATTGACTGACCTTATTGCGACCTGTGTGATAAATGGGTTAGATTTGGATTAGGGGGCCAATATCGACCCATTAAATTAATGGTTTGGTTGGTTTTGATTTTAGCATGATCTAAAGCAGTCTCGAATTTTAATGGGTTGGATCTCAAGTCCAAAACTCTAACTAGATTTTTAGTAAATTCTTAAATGTGTCAGGTATGAGGCGCCCCTAGACCCAACCTGACCCAACCCAACCTATCTCAATACCGTGCATTTCATGGGTCCGCTTTAGGTTATGGGATATTAAAAATAAATAAAAAGCAGTCATATAAAGGAACTTAGGGGGGCCATACCATCTAAAACCATGTGAAGACATGCTTAAAACATATAAAAGAACTTTGTGGGGCCCACCTGAGTTTTCAATGCGGTTGACACTTGGTCTAACCCCTCATCCAAGTGGGACACATACAATAGATGGCCTAGATTTTTGAACCACATCTAGGTGAGCCTAATAAATGATTATGATTTTTTTTAATGGGAAGGTAACCCCTGTCAACTGTTGTATGTGGTGTGGTCCACCCAAGTCATGGATTGACTTGATTTTTAAACCCGTGGCCCACCTTGGAGTGGTGCATTTGACTAATGGGCCCACACAGCACGATCTCGTGGGAAGTTCCCATGAGGTCAACCTCGTAGTACGATGGGTAGATGTTTGACACACATCACAGTGCGCAACATTCGGCATATAGAGTCATGCTCACCTACGCACTTGCGCACCTCTATACACATGTCATGAGCATCTAATTTGAACAGTCCATGTGATGCGGAATCCCATGAAACCCCAAGGGAAAAATTTTCACCATGATGTAAAATTCTGGCCATAGCAAAGAGAAATGGAAATCAGGGGAGGAAATTATTTTCATTTTTCATGGCCCACTGAAGTTTTGGATCAAAGTAAAAATGGGCCCAGGGGGGCTTCATGAGGACTGTTCAAATTCTAGAGTCACATCATACATGATGTTTTCTCAAAAAAGTTAGCATGAGTTCCTTCAACATATAGAGTCATGCTCACTTATGCACGTACTCACCTTTGCACACATGTCATGGGCATCCAATCCGAATGGTCCATGTGATGAGGAATCCCATTAATCTCCAAGGGTAAAATTGTCACCTTGATCTAAAATTTTGGTGGGCCATAGCAAAGAGAAATGCAAATCAAGGGAGGAAACTGTTTTCATTTTGCATTGCTTGCCAAAGTTTTGGATCAAAGTAAAAATTGGGTCTAGGGGGTTTCATGAGGTGCTGCTTCATGTGGACCGTTCAGATTTTGGATTCACATCACATATGATGATGAGTTCTCAAAAAAGTTTGCATGAGTTCTGTGCGAACTGGTGCACAGCTGAGCATTCGGCATATAGAGTCATGCTCACCTGTGCACCTACACACTTGCGCACCTTTAGACATGTGTCATGGGCGTCTAATCCAGTCCATGTGATGTGGAATCCCATGAAATCCCTAGGGAAAATTTTTCACCCCGATGTAAAATTCTAGTGGGCCAATACAAAGAGAAATGTAAATCAGGGAGGAAACTGTTTTCATTTTTCATGGCCCACCAAATTTTTCGATCAAAGTAAAAATGGCCCCAGGGGGTTTCATTAGTCACTGCTTCACAAGGACCGTTCAGATTCTTGAGTCACATCACGTATGATGTTTTGTCAAAAAAGGTCGCACGAGTTCCATGCAAACTAGTACGCAGCACGCAGCAGGGCATTCGACAAATTGAGTCATGCTCACCTACACACGAGTGCACCTTTGCATACGTGTCATGGGCGTCTAATGTAAATGGTCCATGTGATGCGGAATCCCATGAATCCCTAAGGAAAAACATTTCACCCTTATGTAAAATTCTGGTGAGCCATATCAAAGAGAAATGCAAATCAAGAGAGGAAACTATTTTCATTTTTCATGGCCCGCCTAAGTATTGGATCAAAGTAAAAATTGGGGCCAGGTGGTTTCAAGAGGTGCTGCTTCACGTGGACCGTTCAAATTTTGGAGTCACATCACGTATGCTGAGTTTTCAAAAAAGTTTGCATGAGTTTTGTGCGAACCGGTGCGTAGCTGTGCATTCGACATATAGAGTCATGCTCACCTGCGCACCTTTGCACATGTGTCATGGGCGTCTAATCCTTACGATCCATGTAATGCGGAATCCTATGAAACCCCAAGGGAAAGATTTTCACCCTGATCTAAAATTCTGGTGGGCCATAGCAAAGAGAAATGCAAAACAAGGGAAGAAACTGTTTTCATTTTTCATGGCCCACTAAAGTTTTGGATCAAAGTAAAAAATTGAGCCCAGGGGGTTTCATGACGTGTTACTTCATGTGGACCGTTCAGATTTTCATGTTACATCACTTATGATGAGTTCTCAAAAAAGTTCGCATGAGTTCTGTTCGAACTGGTGCGTAGCTGAGAATTCCGCATATAAAGTCATTCTCACCTATGCACCTACGCACATGCGCACCTTTGCACATGCGTCATGGGTGTCTAATCCGAATGGTTCATGTGATGCAGAATCCCATGAAAACCCATGGGAAAACTTTTCACCCTGATATAAAATTTTGGTAGGCCATAGCAAAGAGAAATGCAAATCAAGGGAGTAAACTGTTTTCATTTTTCATGGCCCACCAATGTTTTGGATCAAAGTAAATATTGGGCCCTAGGGGTTTCATGAGGTGTTGCTTCACGTGGACCGTTCAGATTGTGGAGTCGCATCACGTATGATGAGTTCTCAAAACTGTTCACACAAGTTCTGTGCGAACTGGTGCGCAGCTGAGCATTCAGCATATAAAGTCATGCTCACCTGCACACATACACACCTTTACACACGCGTCATAGGCGTCTAATCTAAACGGTCCATGTGATGTGGAATCCCATTAATCCACAACGGTAGAATTGTCACCATGATTTAAAATTCTGGTGGGTAATAGCAAAGAGAAATGCAAATCAAGGGAGTAAACTGTTTTCATTTTTCGTGGCCCACCAATGTTTTGGATCAAAGTAAATATTTGGGCCCCGGGGGTTTCATGAGGTATTGCTTCATGTGGACCGTTCAGATTGTGGAGTCACATCACGTATGATGAGTTCTCAAAAATGTTCACATGAGTTTTATGTGAACTGGTGCATAGCTGAGCATTTGGCATATAGAGTCATGCTCACCTGCACCCGTACACACCTTTGCACATGCGTCATGGGTGTCTAATCTGAACGGTCCATGTGATGTGGAATCCCATTAATCCCCAATGGTAGAATTGTCACCATGATTTAAAATTCTGGTGGGCCATAGCAAAGAGAAATGCAAATCAAGGGAGGAAACAATTTTCATTTTGCATTTCTTATTAGAGCTTTGGATCAAAGTAAAAATTGGGCCCGGGGGTTTCATGAGGTGCTGCTTCACGTGGACCGTTCAGATTTTGGAGTCACATCATGTATGATGATGATTTCTCAAAAAAGTTCGCATGAGTTCCGTGTGAATTGGTGTGCAGCGGAGCATTCGGCATATAGAGTCATGCTCGCTTACGCACCTTTGTACACATGTCATGGGCATCTGAGCCGAACGGTCCATGTGATGTGAAATCCCATGAAACCCCAAGGGAAAAAAATTCACCCTGATCTAAAATTCTAGTGGGCCATAGCAAAGAGAATGCAAATTAAGGGAGGAAACTGTTTTCATTTTTCATGGCTCACCAAAGTAAAAATTGGGCCTAAGGGGTTTTAAGAGTCACTGCTTCACGAGGACCGTTCAGATTCTGGAGTCACATCACATATGATGTTTTCTCAAAAAAGTTCGCACGAGTTCCGTTCGAACGAGTGCACAGTTGAGCATTCAATATATTGAGTCATCCTCACCTATGCACGAGCACACCTTTGCACACGTGTCATAGGCATCTAATCCGAACGGACCATGTGATGTGAATCCCATGAATCCCCAAGGAAAAATTTTGCACCCTGATCTAAAATTCTGGTGGGTCATAGCAAAGAGAAATGCAAATTATGGGAGGAAACTGTTTTCATTTTTTATGGCCCACCAAAGTTTTAAATCAATGTAAAAATTGAGCTCGAGGGTTTTATGAGTCACTGCTTCATGAGGACCGTTCAGATTCTAGAGCCACATCACGTATGATGTTTTTTTAAAAAAGATTGCACGAGTTTCGTGCGAACTAGTGCGCAGCTAAGCATTCAGCATATTGAGTCACGCTCACATATGCATGAGCGCACCTTTGCACACGTGCCATGGGTGTGTAATCCGGACGGTCCATGTGATGCAGAATCCCATGAATCCTCGAGGGAATTTTTCACCCTGATCTAAAATTCCGGTGGGCCATAGCAAAGAGAAATGCAAATCAAGAGAGGAAACTATTTTCATATTTCATGGCCCGCGAAAGTTTTGGATCAAAGTAAAAATTGGGCCTAGTTGGTTTCATGAGATACTGCTTCACGTGGACTGTTCAGATTTTGGAATCACATCACGGATGATGAGTTCTCAAAGAAGTTCGTACGAGTTCCGTGGAAACTGCTGCATAGCTAAGCATTCGGCATATAGAGTCATGCTCACATGTGCACCTTTGCACATATGTCGTGGGCATCTAATCCTTACGGTCCATGTAACGCGGAATCTTATAAAACCCTAAGGGAAATTTTTTTTGCCCTAATTTAAAATTTTGATGGAACATAGCAAAGAGAAATGCAAATCAAGGGAGGAAACTATATTCATTTTTCATGGCCCACTAAAGTTTTGGATCAAAGTAAAAATTGGGCCCAGGGAGTTTCATGAGGTGATGCTTCACGTGGACTTCAGATTCTGGAGTCACATCCCGTATGATGTTTTCTAAAAAATGTTCGCCCAAGTTTCGTGCGAACTGGTGCACAAGATGCATTCGGCATATAGAGTCATGTCACCTGCGCACCTACGCACATGCGCACCATTACACACATCATGGGCATCTTATCCAAATGGTCTATGTAATGTGGAATCCCATGAAAATCCATGGAAAAATTTTTCACCCTGATATAAAATTCTGGTGGGCCATAGCAAAGTGAAATGCAAATCAAGAGAGGAAACTATTTTCATTTTTCATGGCCCGCCAATGTTTTGGATCTAAGTAAAAATTGGGTCCTAGGGGTTTCATGAGGTGTTGCTTCATGTGGACCGTTCAGATTGTGGAGTCATATCACGTATAATGAGTTCTCAAAATTGTTCACACGAGTTCTGTGTGAACTGGTGCACAACTGAGCATTTGGCATATAGAGTCATGCTCACTTGTGCACCTATGCATGTGCGCACCTTTGCACACACGTTATGGGCATCTAAACTGAACCGTCCATGTGATGCAGAATTTCTACCCTGATCTAAAATTCGTGTGGAGCATAGCAAAGAGAAATGCAAATCAAGGGAGGAAACAATTTTCCTTTTTCTTGGCCCAGCATAGTTTTGAATCAAAGTAAAAATTGGGCCCAACGTATATGAGTTCTCAAAAAAGTTTGCTTTAGTTCTGTTCGAAATGGTGTGAAGCTGAGCATCTGACATATATAGTCATCCTCACTTGCGCACGTATGCACCTTTGCACATGTGTCATGGGTGTTTAATCCGAATGATCCATGTGATGAGGAATCCCATTAAACAACAAGGGAAATTTTTTCACCTTGATCTAAATTTCTAATGGGCCATAGCATAGACATGCAAATTAAGGGATGAAACTATTTACATTTTTCATGGCCCACCAGAGTTTTGGTCCTAAGTAAAATTGGACCTAGGGGGTTTCACGAGGTGCTGCTTCACATGGACCATTCAGATTTTGGAGTTACATCACATATGAATGTATGATGAGTTCTCAAAAAAGTTCACATGTGCGAACTGGTACGCAGCTGAGCATTCGGCATATAGAGTCATACTTACCTACTCACCTACGCACCTGAGCACCTTTGCACACGTGTCATGGGCGTCTAATTTGAACGTTTCATGTGATGTGGAATCTCATTAAACCCCAAGGTAAAAATCTCCACCCTAATCTAAAAGTCTGGTGAGCAATAGCAAAGAGAAATGCAAATCATGGGTGGAAAGTGTTTTCATTTTTCATGGCCCAGCAAAGTTTTGGATCAAAGTAAAATTTGTGCCCATGGAGTTTCATGAGATGCTGCGTAACGAGAACCATTCTAAATCTGGAATCACATCATGTATAATGAGTTCTCAAAAAAGTTCGTACGAGTTCTGTGCGAACTGGTGCGCAGCTAAGCATTCGGCATATAGAGTCGTGCTCACCTTTGTACACATGTCATGGCCTTCCAATTGCTACAGTACATGTGATGCAAAAGCTTATGAAACCCTAAGGAAAAGATTTTCACCATGATCTAAAATTCTTGTGGGCCATAGCAAAGAGAATTCAAAATAAGGGAGGAAACTGTTTTCATTTTTCATAGCCCACCAAAGTTTTGGATCAAGGTAAAAAATTGGGACCAGGCATGTAACGCCCTGAAAATCGGGGGTCGAGCAGAAGCTCAGCTCCCGAGTTCTAACGCATCACTTATGCAACATAAAAATAATGATGATTGAATGTTGTTCGTATTAGTGTATTAAACATGAGTCGGATTATACCAAAATATCATATCATACTCCAAAGATAGTTAAATTATGCAAGCGGAAGACTGTGATAAATATATAAAATACATAAATTGTTATAAGTCTCCAGAGTGTAAACGTGTTACCAGGTTAAATATATCAATGTATACTCCAAAAATGAACAAAATGAATATACATGGGTGTTCCAAAAGTACAAAATAACAAATGTAATGGCATCTAATCAATAACCCTGTAACCCCATCAATCATAACATGGTCTATATAGACCCACCTGATAGCTGCATATAGGAGAAATCCTCCTCATTATCATAACAGTCCGACTCCGCTTCGTAAGCATCGCCATCATCTGAAACCAAAACAGGGTCTGGTAGGTGTTTAAAACACCGTCCCGTAACGTGGGAACGAGTGATCAACTTAGTGGAATTATGAAGCAAGGGTTAACATGTTATCAATTCAGTCAAGCAGTAATGATAACGCAATACAATAATCAAGTCCTAAGTACTCTTGTTAATGCAAGAATGATATGAAATAATGATGCATGCCCTCACCTATGTTCCCTCAGTGACTTCATCTCACAATCGCGGCATACAACCCTTCCTTAGTGCTTGACCTGCTACGCCAAAGGCACACGTAATGTGGTGCATGCACGTGATTAGCTAGGTTCATATAGCAGGATTAAGAAGCTAAGGTACCTCCCTTATATCAATTCCCAAACAACGATGCATTCTAGAGTCGTTAGTCCTAGTAAATCTCATACGATGTTGCACTTCTAGGTCACTACAAAGGGCTCATCACCTGATCAGTGTAGGCCTAGTTTATACTCTAGTTGCTACGGAAAGACTCGTCGCCCAAACGTAGTCTTAGAGTATACTCGAGGTCACTACCACCACCGCCCTACCAACCGGCAGTCTATTTTGGAAGGCTTGTCACCAACCCGACTGGGGACCAAAGCCAGGCTGTGCAGGGGTAGGCCGACAGCTCGAATACAGTATCCCATACCACCGTATTCAGTTCACGAGTTTAGGTGACTCACTGGTCACTACGGGGAGGTTCGTCGCCCCAGCGTAGGCCGACAGCCTGACCGCGGTGTCCCATACCACCATGCCCGGCTCACGAGTCTTAGCGGATCAAGGTACCAAGGTTAAACAAGATTTTCACTGGTAAGTTGGTATCTTAGATTCAAGCAGTAGCGTCCATACATGGCGAACACATAATAGGCCAATCTGATTACTTGACAAGTTCGATTGGTACGAGCATGCGTTGAATTAATCGACATGGAGCGCTAACCACTGTCGACAATCATCGTATGACTCGGATTCACCGAACGCATCAACTATGGTGAGACTAGCTCGACCACTCAAACAGGAATTGTTACCAATTACCTGGACTACGTCGTAGCCCCAAACACACTCCAAATAATAGGATACGCATGTAGGAGCCAAAAGCAGCATGTGAGAACTAAAATCAAATATAAATCTTACTTTAAGCAATTCGACAAAACACATACTCCACATGTAATTAAACATTTCTTCCTTAACTCAAATAGTAGCATGATAGGTTATATAAAGGATTCTATAGCCATAGATAAAGGAGTTAAGAATTTTATCTCAACACCCTCATTACACGCAAATAAACAACCATTTTCACATTCAGGCATTTTATCAAACACTTAGGCTACACATATCATATACATGTAATTAATAACAAGTATTATGGCAAATCCCTTTACAAAAGGTTTCACCAGATGTACACAATCATGTATTCTCAGTCACTGAATATGGCAAGCATAAATTATAATTTCATACTTATTCAAACATTTCAACAAACACATGGAATGCAATAAAATCAACATCGTTTATTTATATATGTAATATATGAAAAACGCCGTATCTACACATATGTGACAGCAATCAAGTCAGTCATAAATCATCACTGACATTGAAAGCCTTGAAAACCATAACCTAAATATTCAAAATCCATACCTTTTGCCGGTAGACTCGTAACGAACTCAGTTTAGACACTAAGTCCTCGCCTACGACACAACGACAACCTATAGCATGAAACAGGTTAGTCATTTCATACTTTACTCTATTTGAAACCCTAAAATAGATTAGGGTTAGGATTTCTTACCCGAAAACGGAACCAGAATCACTAGTTTAGTGATACGGTAGCAGTGGTACGATACGTAGAACGATAGGGAAGAATCTTGCAGCAAAATCCTAGCTTCCCTCACAGTTTCTCTCTCTTTCCTTCTCTTTCTTTTCTCTTCTCTCACCAAGGGTTAGAAATTCGTATGTGAAGGGTGAGAAAGAGTTTTAGGCCTTTATATAGGCCCAAAAGTGATGGGAATGGCCCCAGGGCCATGGTACACTTAGGTTATAGCCAAAGGGTGGCTATTTCGATCCAACGGAGCACTTCCGGAGGCCCCTTTTCTACGTGCGGTCGGACTTAAGCTCCCTGACATTAGATCTAGGTCGAGTTAAGTTT
The DNA here is from genome assembly GCA_037074715.1 of Magnolia kwangsiensis. NCBI lineage: Eukaryota > Viridiplantae > Streptophyta > Magnoliopsida > Magnoliales > Magnoliaceae > Magnolia > Magnolia kwangsiensis. Next base: position 2,007,888 of record CM073583.1, read on the forward strand.
TCAGTCCAATCGGATCAATGGATCGGTCGTAGGAGACCTGTTTCAGTTCAACGGTCACCAGTACTCGATCAGGGCCACAAGTATACTGACATGTGTTAGAAATTTTTCCTGATCCGAGGGTGTAATTAGGTCAGATTCTGACGGTCGAAATCCTTAGATTCGGCCTGCAGGCAAACCGACTCAATTCACTTAAGTTTCAGTTCATTTCCTAAAGATATTCGCGTTTCTTACACACTTCGCACCGGGCTCAAGTTGTGCATTTCGGGATACTCTCTGGACTTGATTTTCGAGGTGGTTGTCAAGTCTAGCAAGGCGGTCATAACTGTATAGTTTTGTGGTAATTGGACTTTCGACGCGCAGTCAAGGTCCGATACGGAGTTTCAATGTGCTCTTAAGAGCAACTGGGTTTAGAGATTGATCCTAAGTTCCAGGGTAATGTAGCGTTAACGATTATACACATTTTGAGTCTTTCAATTCGTATTTAAAGTGATTAGGGGTAATTTCACAGGTAATCTAGTTTAACACTAGTTAATTCTCGTTTAATTTCTAAAGGATTCGGTCCTTAGTGATTTCTACCTGAGATGGTACTTGGGTCTTTGTACGGATTTTTCTGGGACGTTACAAGGGGTATCATGAGGTGTTGTTTCACGTAGACTATTCAAATTTTGAGGTTACATGACGTATGATAGGTAAAAAATTGGGACCAGGGGTATCATGAGGTGTTGTTTCACGTAGACCGTTCAGATTTTGAGGTTACATGACGTATGATGAGTTCTCAAAAAGGTTCGCACGAGTTTTGTTTGAACTGGTGCGTAGCTGAGAATTTGGCATATCATGCTCATCTATGCACCTTTACACACGCGTCATGGGCATTTAATTTGAATGGTTCATGTGATGTGGAATCCCATGAAAACCCATGGGAAAACTTTTCACCCTGATATAAAATTTTGGTAGGCCATAGTAAAGAGAAATGCAAATCAAGTGTAACGCCCTGAAAATCGGGCGTCGAGCAAAAGCTCAGCTCCCAAGTTCCAACGCATCGCTTATGCAACATAGATAATGATGATTAAATGTTGTCTATATTAGCACATTAAACATGAATGGGATTATCCTAAATCAGCATATCATACTCCAGAGACAGTTAAATTATGTAAGCGGAAGACTGTGATAAGTATGTAAAACATACGAGTGGTTGTAAGTCTCCAAAGTATGAACATGATACTAGGTTAAATAATTACATGTTTGGTTCTAAAATATACAAAATGATAAAGTGTAATGTCAACTGATCAATATCCGTGTAGCCCTGATGACGCAACTACAAGTCTACATAAACCCACCAGAGAGTCGCAAATAGGAGAACTCCTCATCGTCGTAGAAGTCGGACTCCAACTCATAGGACTCGACATCACCTGAAACTATAACAGAGTCTGGTTGGTGTTTTAAAACACCATCCCAGAGTGGGAGTGAGCGATCAACTCAGTGGAGCTATAAGGCAAAGGTTAACATGTAATCAATTCAGTCAAACAGTAATGATAAAGCAATACAACAAGCATTCCTAAGTACTTTGGCTAATGCAAGGATGATATGTATTAATGATGTATGCCCTCGCCTGCACTCCCTCAGCGACATCATCTCACGATCGCGCATGCAACACTCCCGGTAAACGTTCGCTTCCTCGCCAAAGCACATGCAATGTGATGCATGCTCGTGTTAGCCAAGTTCTTATTTAAGTTTGTTCATATAACAGGTTGGGAAGCTAAGGCACCTCCCTTTATATCATTTACCCAAACAATGATCCATCTAGGATCGTCAATCCTAGTTAATCTCATATGATAGCAATTCTAGGTCGCTATAGAGAGGCTCGTCACTACAACGCATAGGCTCGTCACCTTAGCATAGTCCTAGTGTATACTCGAGGTCATTACAAGAGGCTCATCACCTGATTGTAGGCCGACAACTCGAATGCAGTGTCCTATACTACCATATTCGGCTCACGAGTTTGGTTCGCTCACTGGATACTACGGGGAGGCTCGTCACCCTAGCGTAGGCCAACAGCTCGACCACGGTGTCCCATACCATCATGCCCGACCCATGAGTCTTAGCGGATCGAGGTACTAAGGTTAAACGGATTTTGCACTGAAAACTTAGTGTTGAGGGTCAAATATTGCATATTAGACCCCAGATATTGTCTAGATTTATGAATATAATGCTGTCTAATGGCTCGTTTTCTCATTCTTATGTGGCAAAGTGATTTTATGAGCATGGATAGAAAAAAGACGTTAAAAGTTGAGATTTAACGATCTGATGACGCCAAAGTCAAGGGACACACTCCAGGGGACCAAGATTAACAAATATACACGGTCAGAAATCCGAGAAAAGTTAGAAATTGAAGCTCAAGTGGCCTGAAGGACGTCCAGAATGCAAGATCACGAGGTTCCCACCATCCGTTCGGCTCGAAACTTCATACGTCGCCTGAGGACCATAAATTAACCGTACACGTCAAAAATCATCCATTGGATCATTGCGGAAGTGGCCTAACGGGCAGATCAGCCCATCAATCTTCAATTTGGGGCCCACCCGCCAGCTGGATATGATTGATAATTGTTCTCAACGGGTAAAATAATGTGAGGAACAGAATGGGCGGAGTGGATTTCTTAGAAGCTTCACAGTGGACCATATATGTACAGCGTGTGTACATAGTGTACACACGCCCGCCGTGCGCCAAATTTCCCAAAAGTCGGTCAGCTGCGCTGACCGACGTTTCCGTCTATAACTCAAAAAAAAAAAAAAAAAAAAGAAAAAAAAAAAAAACCGTACAGCGGACGAACGGCCACTGGCCGTTTTTGCGATCAGATGTGGGCCCCACACGTGCCCCATAAGCTTAATCCGAACCGTCCACCGTGTAGACAGCCGCGAGCACTACAAAACCATGTTGTCACTTTTCACCCATGCGTGCACACGTGTGAGATACAGAGGCCACAAAAGGGCTGCTCGGTAACGTTCAAAACTGATTCTTTTGTGATTTCTTCTCTGGGCCACGTCAATGGACGTTCAAAACCACCCATTCTTTACTGAAATTTCGTTCTGAATCCAATGGATGGGGTGGATTTTCCAGAAAATGCTTCTGTGGGGCCCACCGACCACAACAGCGAAATGGTGCGAAAGGTTTCGCACATCCGCGAAAACCGACTTTTCCGGACGGTTTTGGCCCACCATCTTTGATCATATGGCAGATCTGAACCGTCTATCATGTAGAGGACCTAAGAAAGTACTAAGAAACGATATTTCTTTGGAATTTGAGCGAGAAAAGTGGCGTGTTTCATGGTACCGAACTTGGCTGCGAAAATTGCACTCCGTGTCCTGCTACAACTCTGTCACTGACTCCAGCCTTCCAGCAGTTATAAAAAGAGGTTTTTGGACGTGGGGAGCATTCATGGAAGGCCTTGGGAGGAAGAACAGAGGGCTCGAGCTTGGGTTTGAACGTGGTCAGAGGAGAGAGAGAGGAGCTTGGTTTTTTTCTTTCCCTTTTCTTTTCCTTTTCTTTTTCTCTTTATTTATTTGGATTGAGCCCATCCATGGCAGGCTAAATCCTCCTAGCTAGGGCTAGGAGGTGAAGCTTGTAGTGAGATGAGAGATTATATGCTTTTAATTTAATTTTAATTTTTGAATTGAAGTTGGTTTTAGTTTGATTTTAATGGAAATATTTTAGGTTTTTAATGGTCTATTGTGACTGAAATTACAATGGGTCTGCAATGACTTTTAATATTCCCATTCTCTTTAATGTTTATGACGTTAGGAAGCCCTGTTGTTCACCATAGTCTCCTGGGCATGGTTGGATGACGGTACCCTTCTTAACCTTCATACATATGATTGGTTGGTAATTAGTTTAATTCTGTTGTTTGCCATAGTCTGTGGGCATGGTTTGGTGATGGAATCCATTCTAATTCATACACCTTTCATCTCTTTGAAAACTAGATCAACGCCAGTTCAGTAATTTCCATGATTTTTGATGCAAGCATAAATTCTCCCTGATCTCTACAAGTGGATCCTCTGAATCCCTAGTTCTCTTCTCCTGATTTCTCTCAAGTTTAGATAATTATTTCACCATTATTTCTTAAATTACATTCAGTTTAGATTTCATCTTAATCTAGTTCTAGTTCTGGTTAGTTTTAGATAACGTACAAGTTTCAGTCCCTTGGGATTCGACCTCGGTCTTACCGAGTTATTACTACATCACAACCCTGCACTTGGGGAGTGAACACTTAGTACTTTAGATTCAAGTAGAAACATCCATACATAGTGAACATACATTTGGCCAATCGGGTTACTTGATAAGCTCGACTGGTACGAGCGTACGTTAAATTGATTGACATGGAGTGCGTAAGCATTCCGCGTGGCCTAACCACCATTGACAAGCAATGTACGACTCAGATTCATCAAACATATCCGACGTGGCTAAAACAGTTCGGCCACCGATTGTAAACCATTACCGATTACCTGGACTACATCGTAGTCCCAATCACATTCCAAACAATAGTATTCACATGTGATAGTCAAAGACAGCATGTGATAACCAATCTAAATATAAATCCTATTTGAGCATTCTAACAAACAAATAGTACACATGTTATCATACATGGGCATTTCATCCATAAATCACGTAATAATAAGATAGGTTATATAAAGGAAACTATAACTATAGATAAGGGAATTGAGAATCCTATCTCATTGAGTACATTCCAACAAGCATTTTCTCATTCAGGCATTTTATCAAACACTTAGACTACACATATCACATACATGTAATAAAATACTTATCACAGGTATTATAGCAAATCCTTTCACAAAGGAGTTGTCACACATATAACAATCATATATTCTCAATCAATAATCATAGCAAGCACAAATCATAATTCCATATTCATTCAAACATTTCAACGAACACATGGAATGCACTATTTTCAACATGGTTTATATATATATATATATATATATATATATATATATATATATATATATATACGTAATACGATGAAACATCGTATCTAAGCATATGTGATAGCAATCAAGTCAGTCATAAATCATTAATTGACATTGAAAGCCTTGAAAACAATAATCTAAACGTTTATAGTCTACACCTTTCGTCGGTAGACTCGTATTGAACTCAGTTTGTACACTAAGTCTTCGTTTACGACACAAAGGCAACCTACAACATGAAATAGGTTAGCTATTTCACCATTTACTCTATTTGGATCCCTAAAATAGATTAGGGTTAGGATTCCTTACCCAAGAACGGAATCGAAATCGCCAGTACGGGTAAGCTGATTCGGCATGTGGAGTGGTGAGATTGAATCTCAGGAACTTTCTCTCACTTCTCCTCACATTTTTCTCCTCTTATCTCTCTTCTCTCTCCTAGGGTTTAGGAATTTCGTATAGAATGAGAGAGGGGTGGGTAAAGTCCCTTATATAGGCTCAGAACTGATGTGAATGGCCACATGGCCATGGTATATTTAGGTTATAGTCAAAAGTTGACTGTTTCGGGCTAACGGAGCTCATCTGGAGGCCCATTTCCTACATACTATATAGGGAAAGTTCCCTAACATTGGATTTAGGTCAGGTTAAGTTTTCAATCCAATCGAATCAGTGGATCGACCGTGGAGGACCTGTTTCAGTTCAACGGTCACCATTACTTGATCAAGGCCACAAGTATACTGTCATGTGTTGAAAATTTTTTCTGATCTGAGAGTGTAGTTGGGTCAGAATCTGATGGTCTTAAACCTTAAATTTGGCCTACAAGCGAACGGCTCAATTCACTTAAGTTTCAGTTCATCTCCTAAAGATATTCGTGTTTCTTACACACTTCGCTTCATGCTCAAGTTGCGTGTTTCGGGATACTATCTAGACTTGATTTCTGAGACAGTTGTCAAACCCAGCAAGGCGGTCATAACCGTATAGTTTCACAGGGATCGGACTTTCGACGCGCGGTCCAAGTCTGATACGGAGTTTCGTGATGCTCCCGAGAGCAAATGGGTTTTAAGATTGATCTTAGGTTTCTAGGCAATGTAGCGTTAGCAATTCTACTCATTTTGGGTCTTACAGTTCGTATATAAAGCAGTTCACACTAATCTACTGATTAATTCAGTTTAGCACTTAATTAATTTTCGGTTAATTTCTACATAATTCGATCCTTAGCTATTCCTGCCTGAGGTGGTACTCGGGTCTTTGCACAAATTTTTTCGAGACGTTACATCAAGGGAGGAAACTATTTTCATTTTTCATGCCCCACTAAAGTTTTGGATCAAAGTAAAAATTGGGCCATTAGGGTTTCATAAGGGGCCCCCAAATGTGGGGTGAGAGTAAATGGTCCAGAATTTTTTTGACATCCCCTGTTCCCACGAAAACCCTCATAACTCCCTCACCGGGGGTCGCATTTGGACAATTTTTAACTCGTTGAAAAGGTAACTTGATGAGCTTTCAAAACGAAAGAGGAATCGCTTGATTCCGAGGCCGTTTGATACCTCAAAAGCACGCTAGAAGCCTTTGATCGTCGTTTCTCAATCTCGATCGTTAATCTTTCGAAATCACATGATACAAATAAAACGTTTGTAACTGCCTCGTTATATATCGGATTGGGTCGATTTCATCACAAAAAGGTTACAAAGAGATCAAGATCCAATGAACAGTTACAACCCAAGGTGCAAGAGAAAGGGTCACCACATGCACCACCCTGGAATGAGGACCAATGTCACATTTCTCTTAGGAACTGTCTATTTTCAGGCCACAACAACAAAAAAAGGCTAGGATCTTCCAGCCTGGGAGATTTCAGCAAAGATGATATGACTTCAGCAAGCAACATATTAAATGTCTTCCCACAGTCCACAGATATGAAAAAAAGGAAGAAAAAGAATGTCTTGTATGCCTTACAAACACACCTAAAAAGGAAAAAGTCTGCCATCATATGAAAAACCCGCCTTGATTGCTGAGTTCTTCAATATGATGATGATTCCAGAACGAATGTAGATTGTAGAACCCTTTTGAAGATCTGTTAGCTTCTTATATGCCCTACAATCACACCCAAAAAATAATATAAAGGGACTATGTCCATAACTATTGGGTATTCAACTTTTAGAAATAAATGGTCATGGATGCGTTTGGATGCACAAGTGAAGTGTGAATCAGGAAATGACAGAAGTTAATGTCGTTTCACAACCATAAATAACATTTAGCTTCTTGTATGTCTTGCAATCAAACTAACATTTAGCTTGACTACAACTTGAAAGTAAACGTAATTGCAATTTGGATTCTAGAAACTCAATATGAATGACATATAACTAAATTTTGAAGACTACTTCCTCATGAATACTACCAAACATTGCTAACTTTTTCCATTTCCTCATGATTTAGACAGAGCATTTGCAATTCAAGTCACATGGGTACCCAAAAGCAGACTGAGAAAATTACAATTTGGTTGTTTACTTTTTAATAAGAAATCACTTGGGGATTTTTTTTTTTTTATTTATTTTTAATACAAAAATGGAGCCCAGCCACGTGTGGCCCATTTAACAAAAAGATCCCTCAAGCTGCACAAATGACTTAACATCAACGGTGAGAATCTCTAGTAAGATATATATTCTTTTCTGGATCTCTAAGGGCACATTAAGCAAGCCCCTTTTCAGAAATGGACTCATGTTAAAGGATAGGCAAAAAATCACAACTGTTGAATTATTTGCCTCCCTTCATAGATTGGATTGGTGCACGGTGGTTGGGCAGCCACCATTAACTTAGAATAAGTGTCGATGATCACACAAGTCTAGTCTTTGGATAATTGATAAGACCAAGGAAATCAATATCCAGGTCTTTCTTGCCTCATGCCACCTAAAAGTTGGACATAAGTACCATTCAAACTAGTGTGCTAAGCTCATCACTAAGATAACCTGACACTAATTAGGCCGGCCACCCACAACAATCTGACTCAACATATAGGTGATGAGCATACACAGATATAGCATGGTATGGATGTCGTACACATGTGGCATGTTGGGGGAAAAAACTTGATTAGATTACGTGCCAGAGTTGCTTCCACAGGGTGACACCCCAAGCACAACCACAGCCATGGCCACTAAATCCAAACTGCTCAGATCATGGTACCATTGCAAAACTTACCTGCGTCTTTTATGAACATTGCAAAACTTGCCTTCCCAACGGTTGTGTGAGGTTTATGTGCCGGGATTCGAGGGATTCGAGACATATTAGAGATTTCGAGCTAGGGTTTTGAAAAGGAGGAGAAATTCGGAAAACCTAGAAAGCAAATAGAGTACTGAAAGAGATAGAGAGCGTCCCGGTGATTGGGACGGTGAGAGAGAGGGATTGCTGGTGATTGGGAGTTGGGACAGGCAGACGACGAGAGAGAGAGAGAGAGAGAGCTCAAATGCGTCGCACGGCCTTCGGGCTAGGGGGTGTCGGTGTATGAGACCGGGACGGCGAGAGAGAGAGAGAGAGAGAGAGAGAGAGAGAGAGAGAGAGAGAGGGCTAAGGGAGGGCTGAGGCAGTGCGGCGAGAGAGAGGGTAGGGCGTTAAGCAACTTAGGGGTTTTTTTTTTTTTTTAAACTACATCAGATTGACGGTTCGGATCCATGGTTCTTGTCATGGATCGGTTCTACGGTTCAAATGTACAGTTCGATTAACGGTTCAGTTCAGTTCTAAAGGACCCTAAATCGGAACCGATCCGTAATCAAAGGTTCAGAAAATTTGGGAACCGGAGCCGAACTGTTAGCACCCTAGAACCGGACCAAACTGAACCGATCCAACGGTTCTGGTCTAGTTACACGGTTCCAACGGTTAGATGTGCACCCCTAGTGGAAACAACCCATATATACAACTACGCCAAGCTTAGACGTCCCAGCCCATCTGGGCCTGCAGGATGTCCTAAAAATCTGGTCTACCAAGGCCCTCAAAATAAACTCATAAGCGAGCCTCACAAGGCACTATTTAAGCCCAAAAACTAGAGGTTTACAACCATGGTATGAACACATAACACCTTCAGCCTGATGGGCCTCTAAAACCCAAAACAAACAACTTTGTGCAACAATTTTTTTCTGGGTCCCTGCTAAAATTTCAGCCCATTCACTTCTTGGGCCTGTTGGGGTCCAGAAATTGGTAAACATGAAGTGAAAATAAATCCCAGGGTGGCCAGCAATAAACACAGGGGCCCCCACCAGATGGAGAGTGGTTATACAACACACGAATCAAGTGGTTCTAGTCTAGCAGTAGGCCAAACAATGAGCGTCCCAACACATGGGTGGATGGTCTAAGGCTTGGACCGTCCAGGCCATAACAAAGCTCAAGGTGGGCCCCACCATGGATGACCCACCGGGGGTGGGCCACGTCCAAGTGGGCCGCACAAAATGGATGAATGAAAGGATGAAACACTACATCATAGTGGGCTCATATGAGGTGGGACGACAAGCCCATGCTGGACGTCAACCACACCTGGGATGTCCAGCATGGCTACTGTCCAGCCATGTTCCCAAAGAAATGTGGTGGCCCCAGATGCCCTTGATCACATAGAAGGGGTCCCAGTAAAGTGGGCCATAATGGAGATGAATTTTGGAGTCATACTCAAGCCCAAATAATTTATACAAAATGGACAACAAGGTATATCTAAAAAAATCTACTGCTGTAAAAATGTTGTTGTCCCCAACTTTGGCACCTAATGGGGTGGGTCCAGTCCTACCAAATCAAAGGGGAAATGGGTGGATTTCATGCACACATATGTGGACAGCAAGTGGGGTCCACTAGGGTGGCCCACCTTCCCAAAAACTTAGCCAATACAAGCCCATTTCCAACATGCAAGACTGCTGGACAGTCTAGAAAATTCTGGACTGTCCAACCCTCTTGGGCCCACTCCATGGGTCTTAATACAGGGGTAGAGGGTATGGGCTCCATCCTACATCAAGGTGGGGTCCACATCTCAAATAATCCCAAAAGAAATCAGGGAGAAATTCCTTACGAACAGGCTTAAAACAATACCCAAAACCATGCATCAAATGGGCCTGAAATTTGGACAGCAACATATGCTGTCCATTTCCAGCCCACAGAAAAATATTTAAAGAGATTAAAGCTATGATAATATAAGTGGGGTCCACCTAGATGGACCACAAAAATTCCAGACACACTCCCTCCCAAAAATCTCCAAGAAAATCAAGCCTTAAGGCCCATCCAACCCATGCAAGACAGGGTGGGCCTGGACGTCCAGCAGGTGGGCCTAGACGTCCCCTAAAATCTGGATGGTCTGGGATGTTTTTGATCACATAAGTGGACCACCATCATCAGTAGCAAAAAAAGGAAGAAGATAGATAGATAGATAGATAGATAGATAGAGAGAGAGAGAGAGAGAGAGAGAGAGAGAGAGATCAACGACCATAGGGGAGGATTCCGATACTATGAATCCTCCACCAACATAATCCACACCTTACATCTTGCATGCATGCTTGAGATCTTACAATCCAAGGAATTTGCTAAAGTAGGGATGCTATCCCCACCATGCATGACATGGTCTAGATGACCAAACAACCATTAAATCAAAGAAATCCATTATGGTGGGTCTATGGAGAATGGTCCACCATGGAAACATGCATGCGTCATGTGGGTCTTTGACCTTACATCATGGAGCTATGTAGGACCTCCACCATTAATTGGTGGGTCCTACATACTCCCAAATATGAAGAGAAGAACATGCATGAAGAAGAAAGAAAGAAAGAGGTTCACTGCATCACCCACCTTCAAGATCTTCCTCCAACTTTAAGCCACAAGCTCCAAAGCTCCAATGGAAGGGTTCTAGTGGTGGAGATGGGGTTTAGATGGTGGGATTGGGAGAGAGAAGTTACTTGAATAGGGGAGAAATGGTAGACGTCCCACCTAGTAAGGAAAGGAAGGAGAGGGAAATGAGAGAGAAGAGAGGAGAGAGGAGGGTTGTAGAAGAGCCATGATGAGTTTGGAAGAAAGAGTTAGCTTGGGAAGAGAAATGCATGGAATAGAGAGAATATCTCATGATTATTTTATATAAAAGAAAAATAATCATAGCTAAGCTAGGTCATTATGGAGGGTAGCTTGCATAGAAAAAGGTGCACTAGGGTGGTGGGGCCCATATAGGAAAACGTACAAGGATCTAGGGGTGTCCCACATGCATGATCAATGGCCCAAAAATGGTGTGGGCTACATGTTATGATGTACATATCGGATGGACGCACAAGACGCGGAGTTAGAACCGTAGCATTAATGCAGTCGCAACGGTATAGGTTTTAGGTCGATTCGGGTCAGGTTAGCATGACGGGATTTAAGGATGACCGCAAATGAAATCTACAAGTCGTGGGTTGCGGGGATTTGACCGGTAGGACTGCAGGACCTAATAGAACAAAACAGATACTCAGGCTAGGGTCTTACATCATGAATTGAATTAATTTTTAAGCCCCAGGCCCACCATGGAATGGTGCATCTGACTGATGAGGTAAATGTTCGACACGCATCATAGTGAGCCCACACAACTCGACCTCATGGGAAGTTCCCATGAGCTCGACCACATAGAACCTTTTCCTATATATATATATATAAAGTTTTTTTTGGAGTTTTGCATCCGCTACTCACAGCGGGGTCCACATTACTACCACTTTAGATTTGTGAACAATGGGCCCCACTTTGTACAAACCAAAATCCTAAGCACTACTGTACAATCTCTTGGCCCATCCATATGATTGTACCTTACTTGAATTTTACATGGCATGTGCCTGCCTTCAATTAGGGCTGTCAATGGGCTAAGCTCAGGCCAGTCACATTTTAAATTTTGAATAAGCCCAACTGGCCCAGCCCGTTGAGAATGCTAAATTCAATCATCAATGTACTAGTGGACCGACAAGAGAAAATCCCAAAGAAGGCCTTGCAATGATTAAGTGGTGTTGCCCTCCTACCCCTACAATGGTGTGGTGATGTGTTCTTCATTTTTGGGACCATGCCCTAAAAGAAGCTAGAAAAACTGATGGACAACATGGATATACAACATATATATCAAAATGGGTCCCACAATGCCACACATCACCACCATTGCTGGGGTGGCGTGGACCATCTGATTTGCATCCAAAAAAGATGCACAGTTTCCTTTTAAAAAATTTACAAAATACTACTTTATTTACATCATTAGTTTTCAGACAGGTTTTCAATAACGATTTGTCAATGGTAGTTGGCGTTCCTTGTGCAAGGCGTGGACGGGCCTCATTGTGATGTTTCTGTGAAATCCATCCCAACCATCAGGTCTATCATCTCATGTTAATGTTAGGTCTAGGATCCAAAACTCAATCCTATCCATGATTTAGGTGGACCACATGATTGGAAACAGGGTACATGGCAACACATATCCTCCAAACTATTTCCCATGGTGGGAGAATCATGTATAGGATTGATTTTTGGGTTATGGGGCTAAAGATTGGAGTGGCATCTAATGGTTGGAGTGGATTTCATATAATCATCACATTGGCCCTATAAAAATCAAGGATGTATGTATCTTTCAAATGTTTTTTTTGGTGTGGCCCACCTGAATAATAGATTAGCCTGATTTTTTTGGCCGGCAACCACATCTAATGTTTAGAGTTGATTTCACATATACATTGTTGTGTGCCCTTAAAAAAATCAATGGTAGCCAACCAACTATACATTGTTGATTTCACATAACTGTTCGATAGTTGGCCCTATTGTCAGGGTACCGACCACCTCATTGGTTGTAGATCTCAGCCAAGTAAAACCCATTTCCATCACCCAAGTGGTGGTCTGGTTATGTGTGGGGCATTGTGGGGCTTCCTGTGATGTATGTATTTTATGTCTACGCTGTCCATTTGTTATGCCAGCTCATTTTAGGTAATGAACCCAGAAAATGAAGCAGATTTGAAGGTCAAGTGAACCTAGGGATGTTTCAACCGTAGGCATCTCTCCACCCACTTTTTCTTTGTCATGCATCCAACTCATGTTTTGTTTCTGCCTTCGTTTCAGGGCCACGTCGTAACATGTCATGGAAAAACAGACGGATGAGGTGGATTTCTCACAAATCAGGGTGGCCCATCTAATCGGACGCGGATTGCGTCGGAAACAGATTGACTACTCCCCCTGCCACCAGCCATTGGCTGGTAGTCGATGCTCTCTGGGCCCCGCCATGATGTATGTGTTTCGTCCATGCCGTCCATCTATTTTTATAAATCATTTTATGGTATGAAAGAAAAAATAAGGTATATCTCAATTTCAAGTGGACCGCATTACAAGAAACAGTGTTGAATGAACATTGACCATTAAAAACGTTTTGGGGGCCATAAAAGTTTTGGATCAAACTGATATTTATTTTTTCCCTTCATCTCGGCCTTCATGACCTAATCAACAGGTTAGATGTCAAATAAACAGTACAATGGGCCTAAGGAAGATTTTAATGGTGGATATCCAATCATTATCGTTTTCCTATGGTGTGGTCCACCTAAGCTTTATATCCCTATCATTTTTTCTATCAATCTCAAAAATGATATGTAAAAATGGATGAAATACATACATCACAATGGGCCCCACAGAGCACTGACCACTAGCCACGAGGCTGGTGTCAGGGGGAGTAGCCAATCTGTCTGTGATTGCATCCTACCCCCACATTAGAAGCTCTTACTTGCGGAACGGATTAGCTACTCCCACTAACACTAGCCTAGTGGCCGGTGGTTGGTGCTCTATGGACCCCACCATGATGTATATGTTTCATCCATTCCCTTCATCCATTTTTAAAGATCATTTTATTTTGAGGGATTCGAATCTCAGGTGGACCACACCATAGGAAAACAATAGTGATTGGATATCCACCATTAAAATCCTCCTAAGGCCCACTGTACTGTTTATTTGACATCCAATATGTTGATTAGGTCACACAGACCCAAATGAAGGGAAAAAACAAATATCAGCTTGATCCAAAACTTTTATGGCCCCAAAAAGCTTTTAATGGTCTACATTCATTCAACATTGTTTCTTGTAATGTGGTCCACTTGAGATTGGGATATATCTCATTTTTTTGTTACTAACCATAAAATGATCAATAAAAATTGATGGACGGCATGGATGAAACACAAATATTATGGTGGAGCCCACAGAGCACCCACCATCAGCCAACCACAAGGGGGAGTAGTCAATCCATTTCCCTTGCGTGTTAAGCAAGATTAGATGGGGCGTCCTACATGATCCGGGCGGGGCTCCGTGGGGATCAATGTACTGTAAGTGTTGGTAATCATTTTTCTCATATCAATTTAATGAATGAGACAAAAATTGAGGCAGTGGCAAGGCTTAAGTGGACCACAAAGTGGGGATTGAATTTCCACCGTTAAAAACTTATTGGGACCTGGAGAAGTTTCGGATCAAACTGATATTTGTTTTTTGCTCACGGTGGCACTTAGAAAGGTTTCAACGGTAGGTATCGTTATCACTGCATCTTCCTTTGATGTGGTCTACTAGTGCTGTATACCTGCTTCATTTTTAGGATCAATCCTTAAAATGATCTGTAAAAAGCAATGAACGGTGTTGATAAAACACTTAAATCACGGTGAGCCCCACATAGCCCTGCCCGGACGGATTACTGTCCGGGCGGGGTTGGACGCAATCCATTGCCAGCGAAAGCCTTTCGCATGGAGTTGCTGCGCAAGGATCTGGGTGGGGTCCACCTAAATGTTTTTAAGAAATTCATTCCGTACATCCGTTTTATAAGGTTGTTTTAGGAAGCGTGACAAAAAATGAGGTGTATCAAACACTCACGTGGGCCATACAAGAGGAAAAAGTGGGCATTCAGTGAACACCATTGAAGCGTTTTTATGGCCATAAAAGTTTTGTATCAGTCTATAATATTGGTGTTTTCACTTCATCCCATTGGGAATGACCTTGTAAAAGGTTTGGATATCATATAAACATCAAGGAGGAGCCCAGTAAGGTTTCAACGGTAGAAATTTCTTTACCCAATTTGCCCTCTCGTGTGACCTACTTGAGTGTTGTACCCACCTCATTTTCAGTAAGATATGCTAAAACGAGGTCGAAAAACGGATGGACGGAATGGATTTATAACATACGTTTCAGTGGCTCCCGCCCAGCATCCTCGCGTAGGAACTTGCTGCGAAAGCCTTTCCCAGAAAATCCGCGTCATCTAATCTTGCTTAATACGCAAGCAAGAGCTTCAAACGGTCGAGTTTCCCTCATTTCTTGCTCCACGCGTCATGTGGTTATTGGCTGAGGTAGAGAAAGTTTTCTATGCTATCTCGGTGGATCCACTTTCCTATTCCTTTCTCGCATTTGAACTCTTCCTATCCGAGCCATCCCCAAACAGCAACGTCTCTCTCTCTCTCTCTCTCTCTCTCTCCCCTCTGACCGTGTTCTCTGCCACACACCGCCTCTCTACCTTCTCTCTCAGTGTTCTCTCTCTAACCTTCTCTCTCCCTCTCTCTCGTCTAAGGACGCTAGGGCTCCTCGAGCGGGAACGCCCTCGGAGAACCTCTTGAAGGCTCACTTGCCAAAACTGGCATTCTGGATATTTCCAGCATTTTCACAAAACAAGAAAAATCGGGCGAATCCCTGAATACCCTACCAACGTTTCCCAATCCTTGCCTTCAGATCTCGATTGCTGGCTTCTGGATTAGAGCATGTGGGTAGAGATAGGGTCTGGAAAACCGGCGGTATCTCCGTTGTTGATGTTTGTGGCTCCATCTCAGGATGCCGTCATGATGTGTCGGTTTCAGGTTTGTTTCTTGGATCTGCTCTGTCTCAGTGTTTCTAAGGTTTTGATTTTCTCTTTTTTGGATTTAAAAGTGATAGCTTCAATTGAACTCTCTCTTTTTGAATTTATTTATTTATTTATTTATTTATTTTGGTGTTGGGAAATGCAATCGAACTAAATAGATGTTGATTCCCATGATAGTAGGGTGCAGAATTTAGATGTTTATGAGAAGTGAGGGACTGTATGATTCCCTGCCTTATGTGTATTATCTCCCTGAGTCTTGAGTTCAGAGCTGTGGGCCCGACATTTTGATGATTTTAAAATTTTGGTTTTATTGTTTGGGGAAACAGATTGGCTACTCCTCTGCCACCAGCCAATGGCTGGCAGTCGGTGCTCTGTGGGCCCGACAATGATGTATGTGTTTCATTCATGTCGTCCATCTATTTATCTTAATCATTTTAGGGTATGAGACCAAAAATGAGGTATATCCCAATCTCAAGTGGACCACATTACAGGAAACATTGTTGAATTGACGTCGACCATTAAAAACTTTTTGGGGCCCATAAAAGTTTTGGATCGAGCTGATCTTTGTTTTTTCCCTTCATTTAGGTCTGTATGACCTAATCAACAGATTGGATGTCAAATAAATAGTACAGTGGGCTTTAGGAGGATTTTAATGGTGGATATCCAATCCCTATTGTTTTCCTGTGGTGTGGTCCACTTGAGATTTATATCCCTCTCATTTTTGGGATCAAGCCCTAAAATGATCTTTAAAAATGGATGAACGGCATGAATGAAACAAATACATCATGGTGGGGCCCACAGAGCACCAACCACTAGCCATCGGGCTAGTGTCAGGGGAGTAGCCAATCCGTTTTCGTCCCAATCATGGTGAAAAGTTCCTCAAAAATAAAATAAAATAAAATAAAAAATCCGAGAGTGGAAGATCCTAGCATTCAATCTTTCGAGTACGAATGTTTGCCATTTAATGGCCACCATTCAAAGGCTTAACATTGTCCCATTTGGGCAATTTTTGTGGCCCCATCGATAGTGATCGACAGTGTGTACAACTAAGCCATGGGTCTCACTTGTATGGGGGCATTACCCATTAGCGGGAATGCATATGGTATCCCCGTACCTGACCCAGGGGTGGCTGACAGTCCTATGCCAGATGGATGGTTTGGATCTTTACATGTGCCACATTGGCACATAAGGAAGTGGGTAGATGGGTTGGTATAATGTCTGTGGAGTTTGCAAATCCCATTTTACTGTTCTCTTGCTTTCTTGGTTATGGTGGATGGTTTACTTTCATCATAAGCTAAGGGGTCATTTGGCACCATGGATTTGGGGGATTTGAGGGGGTTTCAAATCCCCTCGTTGTTTGGTAGCATAAAGTAACCGGGGGTTTCAAATCTAGGGGGTTTCAAATCCCCTCAAAGAGGGGGTTTGAAATCCACGGTGAGAGCTTGGATTACACCTAAAGTCATTTCAATAGTTGCATATGTAACATGTGTGTCACCATACTATTATTCTATTGGGCACATGGCCCACTAATGATATTCAAAAACAATTAGATTATCAATGGCATCACCATTAATTACTTTAATATGATGATCAGCACCGTCCAAACATTGTCCATGTAAATCAACGGTTAAAACCGTTGGTTAGTCACTTGGACATGATCCTGTGCTTGTGGCCATCCGAGACTTGGAATTTTATTATTTTTGGGCAAATCATATATTTCAGCGGGCTTATTACAACTATTGTGTTAAACATTACATACATCACTAATTAGAGATATTAAAGTTGATTTAGTAATTAAATTCAAATCCCCCCTAAATATATAATGCATAGCTACTTTTGGATTAAAGTTGATTCCCAATCCATGGTGCCAAACACAATAGGAGGATTTCAAATCCAAGGGTTTCCAAATTCACGCTCCCAAATAGGCCCCAACTGCTATTTATTTCCGTATTCTCTTTACAGGTGTGCACAGCTAAGATGAACTTGGGTGATGAGGTTAACTTAGAAGACTGTTTCTCGACTGAATAAAAATAGTGCTGCAGAGGTAAGTGGATCATACATTTCTTTGTCGCTTTGAATCAGAAATTCGGTATTGTTTCCATTTAATGTTTGATGCCATCTGAATATTCTGAACAATAAGAGTAGGCTAACTTTACATATCAGTGATCTTTAGTGATTGGTTGTCCAATGTTTTGTGTGGTGTGGTTCGTTAGAATGTTTATGATTGATCATTTGATTGTCAATATTCTATCAATAACTTGCATTTTACGGATCTAAATGCCATTGTTTTATTAATAGTTTGTATTTTAAGGTAGTAATATGCGGTGTTCTAGCTTAATTACTGGCAATTCTATTCAGGCCAACATTTCAAACAGGTAGCCCCATCTTTTGGTGATCCATACTGTCCCATCGGTAATATTTGGTAATTGGGTACCATTCATTTGATTCGGGGACTATCCCGTAATCTGGTAGTTGTTCGTGTGACTCAACCCATTTTTTATGATCAAACTGTTCATACAACTGAGCTCAATTTATTGATCCAAACTCTCTTATTACTCACCCTGTATTAAGTGATCCCAATTGTAAATATGATTGGGCCAATCTTGTATCATTTAAGCCGTTTAGATGATTTGCCCATACTTAGTGATCTTGGTTGTTTAGGCAAATTTGAAGTGATTAATACCATTCATCTAATTCGGGAACTGTCATGTGATCCTACTTGTTCACGACTCGGCCCATTTTCTATGATCAAATTGCTCATACGACTGAGCTCGATTTATTGATCCAAACACTCTTATTACTCAGCCCGTATTGAGTGATCCCAATTGTAAATATGGTTGGGCCAGTCTCGTATCATTTAAGCCGTTCAGATTATTTGCCCGTACTTAGTGATCTTAGTTGTTTAGGCAAATTTGTAGTGAGTCATACCATTCATCTAATTCGGGAACTATCATGTGATCCTAATTGTTTGCGACTCAGCCCATTTTCTACGATCAAATTGATCATATGATTGAGCTCAATTGATTGATCCAAACACTCTTATTAATAGACCCGTTTTGAATGATCCCAATTGTAAATATGGGTGGGCCAGACTCCTATCATTTAAGCCATTCACATGACTTGCCCGTTATTAGCGATCTGAGTTGTTTAGGAAAATTTGTAGTGACCTAACATAGCCGCATGGTTGGGCCTACTTTTAGTGATCCATACTGTTCAAATGAGGTGGCTTGTTTACTTAATTCTGAATTGTTTTGTTGTGGTGAGCTCATTATCAAATGATTTGAACCTTCCATATGAAGGGCCAGGTTAGCTCATGCTCAGTGATCCAAATGGGCAATGTGAATGGCTAGTTTTTGGTAATCCTTACCATTCATATGATTAGGGGACTATTTCTAGTGATCCTAATTGTTCATATTGATTCAACCCATTTTCTTTGATGAAACTGTTCATATGACTAAGCTCATTGTAATGATCCAAACATTCATATGACTCGGTCATATTAAGTGATCCTAATCATTAACAGGGTTCGGTCAATCTTCCATCATCTGAGTCATTCATATGATCTTGTCAATCAAAACTTCATATTTAGCAATCCTAGTTGTGAATATTTGTTGGGCCAATATTTAGTGATTGAGCATAAACGCATGGCTGTACCTTTAAAAAAAAATCCATTTTGTTCAAATGAGCTTGCCCATTTTCCGCATTTGAAATTGTTTTGTTTGGATGAGCTTATTCTAAATGATCCAAACAATTAGGCCTATACTCGTTGTTCCAAATCGTTAATATGGAGGGCTATTTTTAAGTATTTATACTATTCATATGATTGGGTTGTTTTTAATTATCCAAATTGTTCATATGACTTAGCCTAATTTCTAGACAAAACTAGTTTATATGAATTGACTCATTTTAATGATCCAAACCATTCGTATGATTAGGCCCATATTAGTTGTTCCAATTTGTTCAGATGGTTGGGCCAATCTAATTAAGCCATGCATATGATTTGGCCAATCATATACCTAATCCCATATCTAGCAATCCAATCAGAAGGAAGAATAGAAGGGTATAGTTCCAATGATTCAACCCGTATTCACAACTAGTCTTATTTTCAGCGATCTAAACTGTTCATATGACACTGTTATGAAGTTTTAACTGTTTTGTTTGGATGAGATCATTATCATTGATCCAGACAATTCAACTAGAGTGTGTATTCAGTGATCCATATGATTGGGGGACTATATGTAGCGATCTTAATTTTTTGTGTGACTTGGCCCATTTTATATAATCAAACTGTTCATATGACTAAGCTCATTTTAATGATCCAAACACTCCTATTATTAGGCCCCTATGAAGTGATACAAATAATAAATATGGATGGGCTTGTCTTTTGGCATTTAAGTCGATGATTGTGCCAATCATCGACGTAATCTCGTATTTAGCAATCAAAGTTGTGAATATGGTTCAACAAATCTGTAGCTACCCAACTTGACCACTAGGTTAGAAGCAACTTTATGGTGGCCCTAGTTTTAGTGATACATGCTACTCAAATTAGTTGGCCCGTTTTCTGTATTTGAAACTATTTTGTTGGATGATCGAAACAATTCATATGACTAGGCTCTTAGTTAGTGATAAAAATCGTTAATGTGGAGGGCTATTTTTTAGTGATACAAATGATTCATATGATTAGGCCCATACTGTTAGTGCCTCGGTTTTGTCAATGACGCAAACTAGGGTGTCTTGAGTCGGTTGAGCCTCCATAGAAAGACATTGAAGACCGACTAGAAGACTTGAAGCATCGAGGCCGAAGACAACAAGGTAAACCATGATGTGCCTTGGTAAACCTAGCTCTAGACCACTTTAAATTCCAAAACAACCTACATCTAGATGATCCGTTCCCTATTAGGTAGACTTTTGTAGTGATCCATCGTATTATTGATATATTTGGGTTGATTTTCAATGATCTAAAACAATCATTATATATGTTTGGGTTGATTTTCAATGATTTAAACCAATCATTATATATATTTGGGCTGATTTTTGTTGATCCAAACCATTCGTATGATTGAGCTCTATTCGATCTTCCAAACCATTCATATATGATTTGGCCTATTTCTATCGATCCAAATCCTTCATATGCTTTAGGCCATGTTGTTGGTTGAATCCAAGTTATATTCCAATGGTTATGTTTAGTAATCCAATTGATGATATATTTGGGTTGATTTTAATTGGTTTAAACTATCATATATCTATTTGGGCTGATTTTCATTGATCCAAACCATTCGTTTGATTGAGCCCTATTTGATCTTCCATGACATTCATATGATTTGGCATATTTTTATTGATCCAAACACTTCATACGTTTCGGGCCATTTCGTTGATTCAATCCATGTTATATTCGAAGGCTGATGGTTTAGTAATCCAATTGATGATAAATTTGGGTTGATTTTCTACGATCTAAACTATTCATATATATTTGGGCTGATTTTCATTTATCCAAACCATTCTTTTAATTGACCTCTATTCGATCTTCCAAGGCATTTATATGATTTGTGTAGTTTTCATCGATCCTAGCGAAGTGATATTTAAAGGCTGATCTGACCCTGCTTTGTTGCCAGTATTATTGATATAGTTGGGTTGATTTTTAATGATCTAAACCAATCATAATATATATTTGGTCTGATTTTCATTGATCCAAACCATTCGTATGATTGAGACCTATTCGATCTTCCACGACATTCATATGATTTGACATATTTTTAATGATCCAAACACATCATATGTTTCCAGCCATTTCGTTGATTCAATTCATGTTATATTTGAAGGCTGATGGTTTAGTAATCCAATTGATGATAAATTTGGGTTGATTTTCTATGAACTAATCATATATATTTGGGCTAATTTTCATTTATCCAAACCATTCGTCTGATTGAGCTATATTTGATCTTCCAAGGCATTCATAAGATTTTGGTAGTTTTCATCGATCCTAGCGAAGTGATATTTGAAGGCTAATCTGACCCTGCTTTGTTACTAGTCCACTTTGTAGTGATCCATCGTATTATTGATATATTTGGGTTGCTTTTTGATGATCTAAACTAATCATTATATATATTTTGGCTGATTTTTATTGATCCAAACCATTCATATGATTGAGCCCTATTCGATCTTTCAAACCATTCATATATGATTTGGCCTATTTGTACGGATCCAAACCCTTCATATGCTTCGCGTCATTTCGTTGATTCAATCCAAGTTATATTCGAAGTGTAATGTTTACTAATCCAATATATTTGGGTTGATTTTAATTGGTTTAAATTAGTATTTTATATATATATATATATATATATATATATATATATATATATATATATATATATATATATATATATATATATATATATATATATATATATATATATGGGCTTATTTTCATTATTCCAAACCATTCGTTTGATTGAAGCGTATTCGATCTTCCACGTCATTCATATGGTTTGGCATATTTTTATTGATCCGAAAACATTATATCTTTCGGGCCGTTTCGTTGATTTAATCACTGTTATATTCGAAGGCTAATGGTTTAGTAATCCAATAGATGATAAATTTGGGTTCATTATCTATGATCTAAACTAATCATATATATTTGGGCTAATTTTCATTGATCCAAACCATTCGTATGATTGTATTCGATCTTAAAAGGCATTTATATGATTTGCGTAGTTTTCATCGATCCTAGCGAAGTGATATTTGAGGGCCGATCTGACCTTGCTTTGTTTGCAGTCCACTTTGTAGGGATCTATCATATTATTGATATTTTTGGGTTGATTTTCAATGATCTAAACCAATCACTATATATATTTGGGCTGACTTTCATTGATCCAAACCATTCATATATGATTTGGCCAATTTCTACTGATCCAAACCCTTCATCCGCTTCGAGCCATTTCGTTGATTCAATCCAAGTTATATTCGAAGGGTAATGTTTACTAATCCAATTGATGATATATTTGGGTTGATTTTAATTGGTTTAAACTAATCATATATCTATTTGGGCTGATTTTTATTGATCCAAACCATTTGTTTGATTGAGGCCTATTCGATCTTCCACGACATTCATATGGTTTGGCATATTTTTATTGATCCAAACACTCCATACGTTTCGGGCCATTTCGTTGATTCAATCCATGATATATTCGAAGGCTGATGGTTTAGTAATCCAATTGATGATATATTTGGGTTGATTTTCTCATATCGAAACGAATCATATATATTTGGGCTGATTTTCATTGATCCAAACCATTCGTCGAAGTGAGCCCTATTTGATCTTCCAAGGCATTCTTATGATTTGGGTAGTATTCTTCGATCCTAGCAAAGTGATATTTGAAGCCTGATCTGACCTTGCTTTGTTACCAATCCACTTTGCACTGATCCATCATACTATTGATATATTTGGGTAGATTATCAATGATATAAAGTAATCATTATATATATTTGGGCTGATTTTCATTGATCCAAACCATTCGTATGATTGAGCCCTATTTGATACACAAACCATTCATATATTATTTGGCCAATTTCTACTAATCCAAACCCGCACTTCGGGCCATTTCATTGATTCAATCTAAGTTATATTCGAAGGTTAATGTTTACTAATCCAATTGATGATATATTTGAGTTGATTTTAATTGGTTTAAACTAATCATATATCTATTTGGGCTGATTTTTATTGATCCAAACCATTTGTTTGATTGAGGCTTATTCGATCTTCCACGATATTCTTATGGTTTGACATATTTTTATTGATCCAAACACTTCGTATGTTTCGGGCCATTTCGTTGATTCAATCCATGTTATATTCGAAGGCTGATGGTTTAGTAATCCAATCAATGATAAATTTGGGTTGATTTTCTAGGATCGAAGCTAATCATATATATTTGGGCTGATTTTCATTGATCCAAACCATTCATTTGAGTGTGCCCTATTCGATCTTCCAAGGCATTCTAATGATTTGGGTAGATTTCTTTGATCCTAACGAAGTGATATTTGTAGCCTGATTTGACCTTACTTTGTTTCCAGTCCACTTTGAAGGCTGATGGTTTAGTAATCCAATTGATGATAAATTTTGGTTGATTTTTATTGGTTTAAAAATCAATTGATTGAATCCAATTGATTCAATCCATGTTATATTCGAAGGCTGATGGTTTAGTAATCCAAATGATGATAAATTTAGGTTGATTTTCTCCGATCGAATCTAATCATATATAATTGCGCTGATTTTCATTGATCCAAACCATTCGTCTAAGTGAGCCCTATTTGATCTTCCAAGGCATTCTTATGATTTGGGTAGTTTTATTCGATCCTAGCAAAGTGATATTCGAAGCTTGATCTGACCTTACTCTGTTACCAATCCACTTTGCACTGATCCATCATATTATTGATATATTCAGGTAGATTATCAATAATCTAAACCAATCATTATATATATCTGAGCTGATTTTCATTGATCCAAACCATTCGTATGATTGAGCCCTATTCGATATACAAACCATTCATATATTATTTGGCCAATTTCTACTGATCCAAACCCACGCTTCGGGCCATTTCGTTGATTCAATCCAAGTTATATTCGAAGGGTAATGTTTACTAATCCAATTGATCATATATTCGGGTTGATTTTAATTGGTTTAAACTCATCATATATTTATTTGGGTTGATTTTTATTGATCCAAACCATTCGTTTGATTGAGGCCTATTCGATCTTCCACGACATTCATATGGTTTGATAGATTTTTATTGATCCAAACACTCCATATGTTTCAGGCCATTTCATTGATTCAATCCATGTTATATTCGAAGGCTGATGGTTTAATAATCCAATTGATGAAAATTTGGGTTGAGTGTCTACGATCGAAACTAATCATATATATTTGGGCTGATTTTCATTGATCCGAACCATTTGTCTGAGTGTGCCCTATTCCATCTTTCAAGGCATTCCTATGATTTGGGGTGTAATTGTGTTTTCACCCATTTGAGACAAGTACACGAATCATGCACAATGGGCCTATTTTTAATTATCCAAACCATTGATATCTCTTGCTCCATTTTTACTGGTAGAAACCATTCTTATGGTTGGTTCCTTTGCAGTAATCTAGACCGTTAATCACTCGCTTCTAATGATGCGAGCTACGTATAGGAATGGTCCCACTTTCATTAACCAAACCATTTGTAGGATAAGCTAACCTTTTGAAATGCTTGGGCCATTCAAAGTTATCCAATTAGGCCAAACTTTTAAAATGCTTGGGTTGTTTGGAATGATCTAAATTGTTCATACTAGTGGTTCTTTTTAAGTGGTCTAAATCGATCTTTAAATCATCCTTGATTTATCTATGTTAAGTCAAACTGAGCGGTTGCCACTTCTCTCTTCTTCTTTTTTGATAAATAGGTTGGGCAAATTTTTTTAGAATGTTGGATGATCTTTGCAAGCTTTGAGTCAACAATTCTGCAACCTGAGGGACCTAGCTTGTTAAACTATTAATATTTTTTCGGTTAAGTGATGTGTTTAGAAAGGAATGCAACTTTTTCTCTAGTGAAACTTTGTAAGCTCGAAGTTAGCAATTTGCAACATGAGGGAACTAGCTTGGCATAATGAAATTTGTTTATAATTAGATCAGAGGACAAAATACACATTGTTTCTTAACAAATCCTTTTTCTTAGTATATTCCTAATGAAATTTGTTTCTTTTTCATCTAGTTTTGATAGGTACCTCAGCGGTTTATGACAATTGTTCTTTTATGCTTAATATATCTCCAAAAGAACTCAATTAGGCTGTTCTTTTGTCTCATGCCTTATCTATGGTTTTAATCATACCATTCTTTTTTTTTTTTTGTGTGTGTGTGTGTGTTTCAGCTTCTTTGCATTGAAGCGTTTTGTTAGATTTACAAAGAGAACGATGAAGCTTGTTGGTTTCCATCATATTCATCAGGTTTTTAATTCTTCTATGAGTGAGATTTTTCTTAACACTTTTCTTGTTATTAATTGATCATGAAATTATTGTTTTGAATTTTAAGGATCTTATTTGATTATATTGGGGGTTGATATGTGGAGAACTTATTGTTCCCTTTTAATTATAATACCATGCAGTTACCATTTGTCATGGTTCTACATATGTACTTGCTGCTTTTTTATTATACTTGTCCATCATGTTTGTTTGCCTCTGCTTATTTCAATGGTTTACTAGTTTTAGTTAAATTACTTTAAAGATACACTATTAGAATGATGTGAATAATTTTTCATTTCTATGAAGGGGAATAGTTTCTATGATAATGTTACATTGAATTTATTAGTTGTAGTTGTAGATTGTAAGTTAATTTTTTATGGTACACTAGATTAAATTATCCAATTAGTTGAGGTGATTTGGTGTCCCTTGGGAGATGTAGAATGGCGACTTCTCTTTTTAGTGGCTTCAGTACAATAGTTGGCTACATTGGTTTATTTTATGTGACCTAATCTATTGGATATCATGTAGACCATTTCTAACGATGCAAACTATTTGCATAGTTTGGTCCAATTTGAATGGTCCATTGTTGATATGAGTAGGCTCATTTTATTAAATTCAAACTATTCTTTATCTATTGGATATCATGTAGACCATTTCTAACGATGCAAACTATTTGCATAATTTGGTCCAATTTGAATGGTCCATCGTTGATATGAGTAGGCTCATTTTATTAAATTCAAACTATTCTTGTGGTTGGCCTGTATTAAGTGAACCAAATTGCCAATATGGTTGCATTCTTTTACAATAATCCAAATTGTTTATAGGATTTAGCTCGTTTCTACTGATCTAAACCTCTAATTTGCCTCGGGCATTTAAGTATTGGAATCTTTGCCATAATTTGGCCATTTTAGTCGATTCAAACCATTCATATGATTGGGTGATTCGGTGATCCAAATGCTTCATATGTTTGGATATGCTTTTAAAGATCGAAACTCTTGATATGATTGAGGTTGTTTTTAGTGATCCAAGCCAATTGTTATGTTAAGTTGATCCTTAGTTGTAGGATCCTTCCATGTGCTACTCCTACTTAAAATCCTCGTTCTTATATCTGTCACTAGTGCTCCCACTTCCCACCTATTCATACTTGTTTACATTTTGAAAGAGATGCTTCCCTACTCTCGCACCTGATTTTTTGTGCCGCTCCTCTTATGCTTCGTGCAACTATAAGTTGATCCATATCATTGATATGATTGAGGTTAGTTCTCAGTGATCTTATACCATTAATATAATAGGGCCCAATTCAGTTTTACAAACTATTGAGATGATTGGTATGTTTTCAGCGGTCCGAGGCATGCATATGGATTGCTTGTTACCACGATGAAAACCATCAATGTAATAAGGCATATACTTGACAAATCAATCAGTGAATGTCGTATGAACCAAGAGTTATTAGTGATTCAAAGTTTGCTAATGATTGGGATCATTTTTAGTGGCGCAAACATTTGATGTGCTTGAACCATTTCAAGTGATCTCAACCATTCATATGCTTAGTCTTGTTTTATGTGATCCATACCCTTCATATGATTAGAGTTGTTTCTGTGATGTAAACCCCTCATTAGTTGGGGCCTTTTTTAATGATCCAAACTAGTTGATGCTTCTTTTCACCAATACAATAAGTTCATGTTTAATACCTAGGCCTATATTCACCAATTCGGTATGATTGTGCTTAATGCTAAGACTTTTGTTCCCTTCATATGAGAGGGAATGTTTTCAATGATTGGAAACCTTCATTTGATTGGATCCAAACTAGTTGATGTATATACCTAGGAAATCCGTTTATCAGGTCAATCAATGAATGTTTTGTACTCTTTCTTGGTTTGCACCGAGCGCAGAAAAATCATCTGGAGAGGAGGATTCTTGGCATATATGTGCTAATTTTCAATGATCCAAATTACTCATGTGATGGGCTTTTGTTCGGAGAGGAGGCATGTTTTTAGTAATCTAATTGGTTGATGTCATATATCCCATGGTGGATGTTGAATTGTGATCTTTCACATGTAAGAGATCGGTACACGAATCATCAACGCTGGACCATTTTCAATTATCTAAGTTAATGTTTCCTAACTCACTATGAATGCTAGAAATTGATCATATGATTGGGTCCATTTTTAATAGTCCAAATTGTTGAAACGATTGGACTCATTTTAATTATCCAAGCCATTCTTAATGATTGGGCCTACATTTTGTGATTTAAATCGTTAATATTGTAGGGTGCCTACTATCATTATAAAAAATTGAGGTAGGGCCTATTTTTAGTGATCCAATTAATATGGTAAGGCTTGTTTTCAATGATCTAATTGTTAATATTGATTAGGAACATTTTCACCCATACGAATATTTGATATGGTTGGGCCTTTTCAAGTGATTGAAATCGTTCATTTGATTGACCTATCATAAGTGTTCCAAACCCTTTATTATTGTGGCCATTTTAATGATCTGAACCAATATATGCTAAGGCCCGTGTTCACCAATCAATTCCGTTGATTATTAATAGCCCTCATTGGATGTGGTAAGAACAAAAATTGTTAGTGGAGCAATCTTGACATATAATATTTTGATCTTTTATAGTTAAGTGTGGAGTGTAGTTATTTTTCTTGACTAATTGTTCATCTAACTACCCTAATTCAACGATCCAAATCGTTAATATGGTAGGCTTTATCCAAACCCATGGTAGGGTTTATCCAATCCCTACCACAGTTGATCCAAACCCTTCATATGATATGCGGGTTTCCGGTGATGCGGACCTTAGAATGCTTGGGTCATTTCAATTGATTTGAACTATTAATATGATTGGCTTATACTTACTGATCCGACGCTTCATATGATTGGGGTTGCTTTTAGTGATCTATGCTCCTAATATCATTAAGGTCGTTTTTGGTGATACATTATATACAATGATAGTGCCTTTGAATTGTTCATTGTGATGGATGTTTTTAAATGGCGGTTAATTTCAATGAACGAGATGTATGGAGATATACATGAATATATTAATGAGGTCTACCAAAAATTCCAATAGGTGATAGGACATGTACAATGATAATGCCCTTTAATTGTTAATGGGGAAGAAATTATGGGGAAGATGATCAATTAACCACGTCTATTCTTTTTCGTATGGTCATACAGAGATCCACCATGGGCAACAATGTTTGCTTGACTTGTGGGAAGAAAGAGGGTGTTGACAATCAATAATTTGCAAAGAAGATCCCTTACCCTTCCTAACATATGAACGAGATGTGTGGAGATATACATGAATATATATATTAATAAGGTCTACCAAAAATTCCAATAGGTGATACATTATGTACAATGATAATGCCCTTTAATTGTTAATGGGGAAGAAACTATGGGGAAGATCAATTGCCACGTCTATTTTTTATTTTATTTTTGTATGGTCATACAAGCTCCACCATGGGCGACAATGTTTACTTGACTTGTGGGAAGAAAGAGGGTGTTGACAATCAATAATTTGCAAAGAAGATCCCTTACCCTTCCTAACATATGTATAATGTTTATGGGAGATGCAGAGTCAATTAATCACCTCTTCATTTATTGCATGTTTGCTTGAAAGATGCGGGACTACTTTCTCAATGCTCTCCATACAAGCTTAGGTGAAGCCAAATTCTATTGTGGACCTTCTGTGGTTTGGCATTCAGGAGGGGCGGGAAAAGTGGGGAAAGATTTGTGGAGATTGCTTTTATATAGGAGATGTTTTCAGAATAGGAGTTCTTCGCATGTTGTGGCCATTAGAGAAATTAAATGTATTTTTTGGGTTAGGCTTCTTATGTAAAGCCAATTAATCCCGCTAATGAAGTCTTGGGTTTGCTCCCCACAGACACGAGTTTGTTTCCCCTCTCCATGGGTTACCAGTAATGAGTTTGGGAGAATGACTTTGGTCATGTGTTTGCTCCCTACGGACACGAGTTCGGGAGAATGGCTTTGGTCGTGGGTTTGTTCCCCACAGACACGAGTTTGATTCCCTTTCCCGTGAATTACCCGTCGAACGACTTTGGTCATGGGTTTGCTCCCCACCGACATGAGTTCGATTCTCTTCCTGTGGATTACTTGATGCACGTGGTGTAATAAGGGAAGTTTTTATTTATTTATTTATTTTAAATCCTCACATATGGAGACTCCTGAAACCCTCAATTCTGCATTCACTATTACGCTTATGCACGTCCATTCCTTTCAAACTTCATCCCGCCCTTGTAGGCGTAATCTAGTGATGCTTAACGGCTGAATGAGAGCTTCGTTTGTCGATGAATAGCAGATTGACTCTGTTGTTGGCATTACCTTGTTTTTCTCTCATTTCCTATTAATGAGTACCAATGCATATTGTCACTAATAGAGAAACGTCATATCTGTTGAAAAACAGAGCCCCAATCTAGTAGGGCGCACTATAGCTCACTCCGAGTGGCCCTAGCTTCTAGCTCTCTTGATTAGGTCATC
This sequence comes from Magnolia kwangsiensis, assembly GCA_037074715.1. Lineage (NCBI taxonomy): Eukaryota > Viridiplantae > Streptophyta > Magnoliopsida > Magnoliales > Magnoliaceae > Magnolia > Magnolia kwangsiensis. Next base: position 2,038,169 of record CM073583.1, read on the forward strand.
TTATTTTGTAGTGGCGACTCCCAAAGCAAGGGAGCTACTCCTAGACCAGCAGAATTACATGAACGGCATGGCGTTTTCAGTCAAAGCCTTCGGCCCGAACTTTAATATATAGATCTTATTTTTCTTCAAAGTGGATCTATCAAGGGCTAAGCTGGTCCGAACCCCCGGAGGGGCTTATCATCGGGTGTTGGTTGACCGATTCTGATTGCCTTTAAGTTGGTCCGTTCAACACGTTGTGTATCAAGGAAAGTTTTTGTTTTTAATCCTTGCGTCTCGATTTTCCTGAAAATTTAACTCTCTATTTCAGTGTTCACTAGTAAGCTTACGCTTGTCCATTCCTTTCAAGCTTGATCATGCTCCTATAGGCGTATGCTCATAACGCTTAACGACTGAGTTCAATTCCCTCCTCGTGGATTTTTTGATGCACATGGTTTGCAGGTGATTGCGTGCATCTGCAGGGAATGGTCTCGCCTTAAAAGGATGGGGACACCCTATCATTATTAAAAAAAAAAAAAAAAAACCTTCCCAAAACCCTTCATGAGTTTGGGTGAATGATTTGGTCGTGGGTTTGCTCCCCACAGACACGAGTGTGATTCCCCTCCCCGTGGATTACCCATCACGAGTTGGGGCAAGCGACTTTGGTTGTGGGTTTGTTCCTTATAGACACGAGTTTGGTTCCCCTCCCCGTGGATTACCAGTTATGAGTTTGGGCGAACGACTTTGGTCGTGGGTTTGCTCCTTACAGACAGGAGTTCGATTCCCCTCCCCGTGGATTACTCGATGCACATGGTGTAACTGGGGAAGTTTTTATTTTTTAATAATCCCCACATCTGGAGACCCGCTACGCCCAACTTGAGACGGTGCTAACTTGACTCGACTCGGTACTTGTGACTGGGTCAGACTCAGTCTGGATTAGTCCAAGCCAGACCTGGACTAAGATTTAGTCAAGCGTGCTGGACTTGGTGCCGAGTTGGACGAGTCGGGTCAGCCCTAACTTGGTCCGACTCGACTCGTTGCCCTATTCTTCACCCTATGTATCAGGGAAAGTTTTTGTTTTTAATCCTCACATTTGGATATTCTTGAAATTTTAACCTTCAATTTTAGTGTATAGTATTAAGCCTACACTTGTCCATTCCTTTTGAGCTTGATCCTGCCCTTATAGGCATACACTTATGACGCTTAACGACTGAGTTCGATTTCCTCGTGGATTTTCTGATGCACGTGGTTTGCGGGTGATTGCGTGCATCTGTAGGGAATGGTCTCACCATAAAGGGATGGGGACACTCTGTCTTTAAAATTTTTTTTTAAAAAAAACAAAAACAAAAACTTCCCAAAACCCGTCACGAGTTTGGGCAAATGGCTTTGGTCTTGGGTTTGCTCCCCACAGACACGAGTTCGTTTCAACTCTCTGTGGTTTACCAGTCACGAGTTTGGGAGAATGACTTTGGTCGTGGGTTTGCTCCCCACAGACACGAGTTTGATTCCCTTTCTCGTGGATTACCCGTCATGAGTTTGGGAAAACAACTTTGGTCGTGGGTTTGCTCCCCACTAACGTGAGTATGATTCCCCTCCCCATGGATTACTCGATGCATGTGGTGTAATTGGGGTAGGCTTTTTTTTTTTTTAATTTTTATTTTTTATAATCATCACATCTGGAGACTCCTGAAATAATCAATTATGCGTTCACTATTAAGCCTACGCCTATCCATTCCTTTCGAGCTTGATCCTGCCCTTATAGGCGTACACTTATGACACTTAACAACTAAGTTCGATTTCCTCCCCGTGGATTTTCTGATGCACGTGGTTTACGGGTGATTGCGTGCATCTGTAGAGAATGGTCTCACCTTAAAGGGATGGGGACACCCTGTCACCCTGTCTTTAAAATTTTTTTTAAAAAACAAAAACTTTCCAAAACCTGTCACGAGTTTGGGCAAATGGCTTTGGTTTTAGGTTTGCTCCCCACAGATACAAGTTCGTTTCACCTCTCTGTGGGTTACCGGTCACGAGTTTGGGAGAATGACTTTGGTCGTGGGTTTGCTCCCCACAGACACGAGTTCGGGAGAATGGCTTTGGTCGTGGGTTTGCTCCCCACAGACACGAGTTCGATTCCCTTTCTCGTGGATTACCCATCATGAGTTTGGGCAAACGACTTTGGTCATGGGTTTGCTCCCCACTAACATGAGTATGATTCCCCTCCCCATGGATTACTCGATGCATGTGGTGTAATTGGGGTAGGCTTTTTTTTTTTTAATTTTTATTTTTTATAATCATCACATCTGTAGACTCCTGAAACCATCAATTCTGCGTTCACTATTAAGCCTACACCTGTCCATTCCCTACACCTGTCCATTCCTTTCGAGCTTGATCCTGCCCTTATAGGCGTACACTTATGACACTTAACGACTGAGTTCGATTTCCTCTCCGTGGATTTTCTGATGCACGTGGTTTACGGGTGATTGCGTGCATCTGTAGGGAATGGTCTCACCTTAAAGGGATGGGGACACCCTGTCTTTAAAATTTTTTTTAAAAAACAAAAACTTCCCAAAACCTGTCACAAGTTTGGGCAAATGGCTTTGGTTTTAGGTTTGCTCCCCATAGACACAAGTTCGTTTCACCTCTCTGTGGGTTACCGGTCACGAGTTTGGGAGAATGACTTTGGTCGTGGGTTTGCTCCCCACAGACACGAGTTCGGGAGAATGACTTTGGTCGTGGGTTTGCTCCCCACAGACACGAGTTCGGGAGAATGGCTTTGGTCGTGGGTTTGCTCCCCACAGACACGAGTTCGATTCCCTTTCTCGTGGATTACCCGTCATGAGTTTGGGCAAACGACTTTGTCACGGGTTTGCTCCCCACTGACATGAGTATGATTCCCCTCCCCATGGATTACTCGATGCATGTGGTGTAATTGGGGTAGGCTTTTTTTTTTTTTATAATCCTCACATCTGGAGACTCCTGAAACCATCAATTCTGCCTTCACTATTAAGCCTACGCCTGTCCATTCCTTTTGAGCTTGATCCTGCCCTTATAGGCGTACACTTATGACGCTTAACGACTAAGTTCGATTTCCTCCCCGTGGATTTTCTGATGCACGTGGTTTGCGGGTGATTGCGTGCATCTGTAGGGAATGGTCTCACCTTAAAGGGATGGGGACACCCTATCTTTAAAATTTTAAAAAAAACAAAAACTTCCCAAAACCCGTCATGAGTTTGGGCAAATGGCTTTGGTCTTAGGTTTGCTCCCCACAGACACAAGTTCATTTCACCTCTCTGTGGGTTACCGGTCACGAGTTTGGGAGAATGACTTTGGTCGTGGGTTTGCTCCCCACAGACACGAGTTCAGGAGAATGGCTTTGGTCGTGGGTTTGCTCCCCACAGACACGAGTTCGATTCCCTTTCTCGTGGATTACCCGTCATGAGTTTGGGCGAATGACTTTGGTTATGGGTTTGCTCCCCACTAACATGAGTATGATTCCCCTCCCCATGGATTACTTGATGCACGTGGTGTAATTGGGGTGGTTTTTTTTTAAAAAAAAATTTATAATCCTCACATCTGGAGACTCCTGAAACCATCAATTCTGCGTTCACTATTAAGCCTACGCACGTCCATTCCTTTCAAACTTCATATCGCCCTTATAGGGCTAAGCTAGTGATGCTTAATGACTGAATGAGAACTTCGTCTATCGATGAATAACGGATTGACACCATTGTTGGCATTGCTTTGTTTTTCTCTCCTTTCCTATTAGTGAGTTCCGATGCACACTGTCACTGATAGGGAGATGTCATATCTGCTGAAAAACAGATCCCCAATCTAGTAGGGCGCACTATAGCGCACTCCGGGTGGCCCTAGCTTCTAGCTTTCTTGATTAGGTCATCGTATTTTGTGGTGGCGACTCCCGAACCAGAAGAATTACATGATTGGCATGGCGTTTCCAGTCAAAGCCTTCGGCCCGAACTTCAATATATAGATCTCTTTTTTGTTCAAAGTGGCTCTATCAAGGACCAGGGTAGCCCTGATAATGGTGTGTTAAAATCTCATCAAGATTTTAATGGTGTGTATCACTTAGTAATTGCTTCTGTATGGTAAGGGTACTTTTCTGAACTCCTCAATAATGGTGTGTTAAAATCTCATCAAGAAATATTTTTGATTTCAAGGTCGAATCAAGACGGCGACCAATCTAACTTTGATGGTGTCACCTTGCTTCCTAAACTATTTATGCACATGGTGGCAGTCCTGCTCTTGTTAAGCAATTGTTCGTTTTTTGAATTAAGGTTGTTTTCTCTTCCGTTTGAATTTTTTTTTTTTTTTTCCATGTGCTCTCATGCTTTTGATGTTTGTGAAAACAAGTAACATCATACAACTTGTATCACTAAGCAATTGTTTCTATTTCGGTTATGCATGTGTAATGTTTTGTTTGTTTGACCCAAATATCGAGAAGAATGAGTGTCGTTGGAGCCTTTGATTCTTATGGGGTGTTTTCAAATGCTAGACTTTACATAGAGCTTAACTTTCAAGAGAGCTTAGAAAATATTTTACTTCTGAAACAGTGGAATCCAATGGTTTGTTGGTTTTTTCACATCATAATGTTTTTTTTTTTTTTTTTCGGGCCAATTAACATGAGGGATGTCTAGTTCTAATAATAAGGGTACTCCTCTCAACTCCTTTGAAATTTATTCTCTTTGTAAAGTTGAAGATTTGAAAGCAAGACCATGACCAATCTAACTTCGATATTGTCACCTTGCTGCATAAACTTTTTATACAAATGGTGGCACTCTTCTTAAGCAATAGCTTGTTTTTTGAATTAGGGTAATTTTCTTTTTCACTTAAATTATTTTTTTTTGGCCCTTTTGTGCTCATAATGCTAGTGAAACTATCATCATCATGATCATATGGCATCTTTAACAATTGCTCCTACTATAACTTATCCCTAAGCAATTGATTTGTATTGTCTTTGCTTGTCTGAGACAGCTTGAGAGAAGAAATAACACTGTTGGAGCCTTTAACACTTCTGGAGTGTTTTCAAATGTTATAGTTTACATAGAGCATTACTCTCAAGATAACTTGGAGAATATCTTACTTTTGAAACTTTGGAACTCAAATGGAGTTTTGGTTATTTCACATCGTAATGTTGTTATTTTTATTATTCAATTAACCTTTAGGATGTCTAGTTCCAAAAGGTTGCTTTTTCTATACTCCTTTGGAAGTTTCTCTATTAGAAGTCCTTCAACAAAAGGCATTCCAGAAGGTTTTATCGTATATGGTCCAATCTTCAATTTCCCATCCCTCCAAAAAAATAAAACTTGATTTAGACGATCCTTTAATAGAAAAAGTTTGATCTTTGATATAGATTGTTTGGCGATCCTTTCATAGAAATTTTCTACCTAGGGTGACGATGCTCCTGCTATAGCTATTATGTTATTTCTCCCATTTCTCGTCTATGCTCCCTTATGTCTCTTGCTTGTGTTATTAGGAGCATGACTATGATCCCAGTACCAGATTTGTAGAATGCCTTTATTTATTGGGCTTGTTTTGCTAGTTACCCTGAGAGATACCTAAACTTGATTGGATTTGGTTTTGGGTATTCAAAACTAGATTTGAACTCGGAAAGAACCCATCTGGGTTAGCTAGGCCTAGGTACGGGGGTACTAGGAAATACGAACTCAACCCGTTAACAACCCTTTCAACAAAGTTTTCTAAGAGTTATGTGAAGCCCCCACTATGTATAAGGCATGATGTCTATAAGGCATTGGATGTGCAGGCTAGTCGAATATATAAGTTGTTGATTCTGTGGAGGGATCTCCTGGACGTCCTCCAAAGTTCTCGAGGACAACCCATCATCTTTTGATCACAAAGAAGACTGATGTGAATTTGTCCAAGGGAGACCAAATGATTAGCGAGTCACAATCTCCTGGACCTCTGCTGAATTCAAAGGAAGTTTGTTCCATGAAATGATTGCCTTGCCTCCTGTTTTCTACAGCCAAGGTAAGGACAAAGCAAAGTTTCAACATCTGGGAAATTCAACTGATAGTGAAGAGAAGCAAGATGGGAATGCCATCACGACAGGTTTTTTGCACATACAGAATGAGTTATCAGCTGAAACAGATAACGTATCTCTTGTGTTAATCAATCCAGAAGCTCTCTTCCAGGCACGTGCTTTTAACTGCTCCCTAAATCCATAATTCTGTTAAACCAAACCATAGCCTTAAATAAATATGAACAAAGGTTTGCAAGTTTGAATTGTAATGTATATGGTACTATAAAGTACGTCCTATCGCATCTGTACTGGCACTCAACCAAATATGTGATTTTTGCTTCATATTTTGCAGGTGTAATTTCTTCACCATCGCATAAGGTACGGATAGTCTTTGCCCTCTTTTGAAGAATCAAATTTTCTGGTCAGCCATCTGTCTGATCACTAAAGTGAATAAGTCAACACACATCTTAGCTACAATGCCTCAAAACTGCTTCATAGTAGTGTGTTACAATTCTCAGGTCTTTGTCTTGCCATTTATACCGTAAGACCTTGGAAAGTTTTAGAGGAAATATATGACATAGAAATGGTCCACTGAAATTACTTAAGACCTAATGACTTCAATATTAGGAAGTTCTTTTTACTTGTTTTCTAACCATAGGTGCTGCCTGTCCCAACTATTTGGAGTCAACTTTTTTAAGGAACTCTAATGATTACTTGGCAAAAGTTATGTGATCTGCTGCCCATCAGACACACCTTGCCACCAAGAGCATATATTTATTAGCAGACCAAAGTGGTTCTTGGGAAAGTGTATGACATTGTTGAGCCCCACACCTAATGACCAGACCAGCCTAGCTCTTGGTGGAGGGCATGACATTGTTGAGCTCCAGTAGTTATAGGCCCCAATCTCACATGTGTGCACATTGGTGTTTCTGCTGCGATGCCTCCCTCCCTCCCTGTGTTGCTGGATTTTAAAAGTTATCATCTAATCAACTCCTTTGGATGTGCTTATTGGCATATGTGGCATTCAATCAACTAATGCTGCATAATATAGATGTCTTTTGATGCTAATGAAGAAACAACAGGACTTCTCTAACTCACTCCTTATCTCTCAGGTTGGGTTGGTGGGCCAAAATGCAGAAAACTCTCTGGCAGTAGTGGCTTCAACGAGCAAAGTAAGAATCAGAAATGTGGCAACTGAGTCACCCGATATTCAGTTTTCATGGACAATTCAATAGGTTGCCCTTTTTTACAACTATTTTTTTCACGGAGTCTTTTTTTTTTTTTTCTTTTTCTTTTTTCACTTGCCACATTGAACATGATGGACAAATTCCTCAGGCTTGGTTCCTAACATTCTTAATAACCAAGAAGTCAACAATTCAATATCCAAACAAAATGCTAATGTAAAAGCTAGATATGACATATTACATTTATGACTCAATTAATGTCCAAAATTTTTCAACCAAGGTTTTTAAACTGAACTTAAATCTTAAAATTCATCATGTAACTAACATCTAGGTTTCAGGTTTCAAAAATTTTAAAATTCATCTGTTGCATTTCGTTTCATCACATGGGAGTGTAGATGGGCTCTAGTGTCAGGCCTGATAGGATGTCTTGGAGGATGGATTAGATTCACTTTATTGTGCAGTAGCTTGGACTTATCTTTTGACTTGAGGACATAGAGGGTGATCTTAGTCGTGATGTGATGGCTTTGACACATAAAGGGGATATACTCAGCTAGGGAGTTCGTTTGGTGGTACAATGGACACCCGGACTACAGCAATCTCACCCCTGATTTAAACAGCACTGATACAGCTGTTGTTCTTGGTCAGGTATCTTCATTATCTCCATTTGTGAGGATATGAAACTGCAAGTGCAAGTGTAGGGTTAATGAGCAGTATAGTTCACAGAAAGTACCAGTTGCTTTTTGGATACAGTTTTACTTATATATCGTGAAGTAGATGTTTGTGTTTTCTTATTCTGATTCAAATTCTGGTAATGGTCTACAGTATGGATGTTTCATTTTAGCCTTTTCACTTTTCGACCATCATTCATATTTTTATGTCGAATTGTTACCTGCAAGTCTTTTTGGTAAAACATGCAGCCTCTAAATCGGTAAGCTGATGCCAGTTGGATTAGGATAATGCTTCTTCTCATTTAAGGTCCTAACTATCTCACTACAGAGAGCATGTTGCAGACATAAATCAGTTGGGATAAAGGTTAGATGATTATGATAATGATAAGGGCCTAAACCTGAGTCGATTCAAACATTGTTGGTTACTCTACTTCTTTTGAATTTTTAAAGCTAATGTTCAGTCTGATTTGTTGTGTTTGCAAGAGCTCGGATCCAGTTTTCTTTACCCCCCTAAGCTACCTTGATCTATTCAAGTTTAATTTGGGGGGTTGTTGCAGCGCTCAATGCAATTTCTGAACTTTGCCAAAATACACTCCTATTTAACATATGGAGTTGCACAGCCTCGCCTTGACAAATTCTCTTCTTCAAGGCATCAAACGATTTATGTGCCACCTTCGTCCACTGGAAATGGGACTCCATACAATCTGTCAATCCAGCAGCCACTTCACTGACTTCAATTGATCAGATTGAGCTTATCCACACTACCTAGAGCAAGCTAATCCAACTGGGCATCGCAAACGAACAATGGCTTAAATCTTATCTGATTGCTAGATACAGCAGCCTTTAATCACATTTTCCTCCTTGGTTATACCTCATGAATCATGCCACTTATTAGATATTTGTATCTGTCATGTGAAGCCCAATTTGGATGTAACTAAAAAATCACATTTAACCTATTTAATGTTTAGCAACTGGATTCAAAACCTCTCCAAAAAAAAAAAAAAAACATTGTTCAGCAAATGGCACTGACAAATTGTCTACGAAGTGGGAATTCTGTAGGTAACATGCTCACAAGGTCTTTTCACCCAAAATAGTTATCGAACAAAATATGGCTCCCGCATAATTTCTGTAAATTATCATTCATTCAATATATCATTTTGATGTCCAGTGAACATGATTAACTTCCAACTTCACCCTAAAGTTCCAGACCACTGGTAACCTTCTGAAGCAGCACCAATCTCTAATGCCCATGAGGCCCATTCCATTTTAATAAGCGATTCTAACTTGTGGCCATGAAGAACTCATCATAGGTGATGTGACTCGAAAATCTGAACCGTCGACGTGAAGCACCTCCTCATGAAATATCCCGGGCCCAATTTTTACTTTGATCCAAAACTATGGTGCGCCATGAAAAATGAAAACAGTTTCCTCCCTTGATTTGCATTTCTCTTTGTTATGGCCCACTATAATTTAAGATCCGGGTGAAAATTTTTCCCTTGGGGTTTCATGGGATACCGCATCCAATGGACTATTTGGATTAGACGCCCATGACATGTGTGCAAAGGTGAGCACGTAAGCACCTCATGTTTTCATTTTTCATGGCACACTAGTTTGCACAATTGAACTTTATTGAGAACTCATCATAGGTGATGTGACTCGAAAATCCGAACGGTCCACGTGAAGCACCTCCTCATGAAATATCCTGGGCCCAATTTTTACTTTGATCCAAAACTATGGTGTGCCATGAAAAATGAAAACAGTTTCCTCCCTTGATTTGCATTTCTCTTTGTCATGGCCCACTAGAATTTAAGATCCGGGTGAAAATTTTTTCCTTGGGGTTTCATGGGATACCGCATCCAATGGACTGTTTGGATTAGACGCCCATGACATGTGTGCAAAGGTGAGCACGTAAGCACCTCCTCATGTTTTCATTTTTCATGGCACACTAGTTCGCACAATTGAACTTTATTGAGAACTCATCATAGGTGATGTGACTCGAAAATCTGAACGGTCCACGTGAAACACCTCCTCATGAAATATCCTGGGCCCAATTTTTACTTTGATCCAAAACTATGGTGCGCCATGAAAAATGAAAACAGTTTCCTCCCTTGATTTGCATTTCTCTTTGTTATGGCCCACTATAATTTAAGATCCGGGTGAAAATTTTTCCCTTGGGGTTTCATGGGATACCGCATCCAATGGATTGTTTGGATTAGATGCCCATGACATGTGTGCGCAGGTGAGCACGTAAGTTGGTGTGCAGGTGAGCATTACTTTATATGCCGAATGCTCAGCTACGCACCAGTTCGCACGAAGCTTGTCCGAACTTTTTTTAGAACTCATTATACGTGATGTGATTTCAAAATCCGAACAATCCACGTGAAGCAACACCTCATGAAACCCCGTGGACCCAATTTTTACTTTGATCCAAAAGTTTGGTGGGTAATGAAAAATGAAAACAGTTTCCTCCCTCGATTTGCATTTCTCTTTGCCATGGCCCAGCAGAATTTTAGATTAGAGTGAAAATTTATCCCTTGGGGTTTCATGAGATTCCGCATCAAATGGAGCGTTCGTATTAACTGCTTATGACACGTGTGCAAAGGTGCACACGTGTGTAGGTAAGCATGGCTCTATATGCCAAATGCTCAACTGCGCACCATTTCGCACATGCGAATTTTTTTGAGAACTCATCATACGTGATGTGACTCCAAAATCTGAACAGTCCACGTGAAGCACCACCTCATGAAACCCCATCGGCCCAAGTTTTACTTTGATCCGTCATTGGTTTAAAAACAGGTATTATAGCTGTACCAAATTCGAAAGGGTTTTAGTCCGTTTCTAATGTAAATACTAGTGTACTACTTACTACTGTGGGACTTATTTCAAAATAACCCATTCCATTTCAACCTTCCACCGTAACTCTCTCTCTCCTTCTCAATCTCAAATCTCTCTAGAGCTGCCTTTCCCTCTCCCTCTCGATCTCTCTCTCAATCTGCCTCTCTCTCTCTCTCTCGATCTGCAAGCCTTACCCCACATCCACCAGCCGCTGAAACCTGCAGCATCTTTGGTCATCAACGGCAATAGAAAGCTGTTGAGCCCCCACCTGTTGCCAATCTGAAAAGGTGATGTTGCATTTTGATTTTTAGTCTTCATTTTGGTTATGAATCTCTATTTGGATGATTGAATCATGGAAAGTTGTTTTGAGGATTTTTGCATGTAAGGCGTATATTGTTATGGTTGTGAGAATATCATTCCAAATTATGTTTGTGACCTGATTGGAAGCCCTCACTTTGTCCTTCGCAGCGAGCAAATGAGAGAGAGAGAGAGAGGGGAGAGGCTCTTTCACGAAGGCGGAGACTTCCAGTCCATAAAAGTAATAAGATGGCTAGAGGACCGAAGGAACACTTGAAGAGGCTCAATGCCCTAAAGCATTGGATGCTTGACAAACTTGGTGGTGCATTTGCCCCCAAGCCACCATCTGGCCCTCACAAAGCTGGGGAATGGTTGCCTCTAATTCTCATCCAAAGAAACAAACTAAAATTTGCACTTACGTACCGTGAGGTCATATCAATTTTGATGCAAAGGCATATTTTGGTTGATGGAAAGGTTAGAACTGATAAGGCGTATCCAGCCGGTTTCATGGATGTTGTCTCTATTCCCAAAACAAATGAGAACTTCCGACTGCTGTATGACACCAAGGGCCGCTTCGGTCTCCACCCGATCAAGGATGAAGAGGCTAAGTTCAAGCTTTGCAAGGTCCGCTCTGTGCAATTTGGACAGAAGGGCATTCCCTACCTCAACACCTACGATGAGTGGACCATCCGCTACCCAGACCCACCCATTAGGGCCAATGACACCATCAAGCTTGACCTTGAGACTTACAAGATCGTAGACCATATCAAGTTTGATGTCGGGAACGTTGTCATGGTGACAAGTGGTAGGAACAGGGGACTTGTTGATGTGATCAAGAACGGGGAGGAGCATAAGGGCACCTTTGAGACCATCCATGTTCAGGATGCCACCAGCTATGAGTTTGCTACCCGTTTGGGTAATGTGTTCACCATCGGTAAGGGGACGAAGCCATGGGTGTCTCTGCCCAAGGGCAAGGGTATCAAGCTCTGCATCATTGAAGAGGCTAGGAAATGCCTTGCAGCTGCATCAGCCACCACCACACAGGAAAAGCTCTCCAGGTAATCCATATTTTTTCTAGAGGAACTGGACTTTATTCTTCGGCAATGGCTGTTTTGCTCTTTTATAGTTGAATTATTAACTCCTTAGGACTTAGATTCTGCATGTTTGGATTGAGATTCTGCACTATCTGATATGGAATTTTTGTAGTTTGGTTGTATTTTTTTTTCCAGCTATAAGACATGGTGAGTTTAAGCAAGTTTTAAATTAAAAAAGTAAAATAAAATGTTTGTGATCTAATTTCCCTGCCCTGGAATATTAGGGTCTTTTGAATTATATATATATATATAAAATCTTCAAAGTAGCTCATATTCGATCATGAATTCATTGAGTTCATAGGAGCCTATAGCTTATCCATATTCCAATAATGGAAAAACAAAGGGTGATTGCCAACTATGGCCCACCAACATCATCATGAAAGCTGGAATTATAATCAGTAAACAAAAGAATATACAGGGCTATCATCCATGGCTGCTAATCATTCACATAAACAGCTCCTTGTAAACAGATGATTAGGCCGATTTGCCTCTGCAGCATTTCATTAATCATGGCTGAGCGGGGCCCAGGCGGCTGGCGTTTCACTAATCATGGCTGAATGGGGCCCGGAAGGCAATCCAGCCTCCTGCCTGCCTATGCTACATAGCAACGGCCATACCGTCCATGAAGATGTCCTCGTGGGCAAACTGATTTGGGAGAATGAGAAGAGTTAATAGCGGGTTTTTCCATTTCCTCTTCAACCAAAATCTCTTAAGAGCGGCAACTGCTACTGCAAAATGCCTTCTCACCTCTGTACATGTATATGTCTTTCCCCTCTTCCAATTTCTTTTTGCAAGAGTAGTAAAAGCTCAAAAAATCATCTGACAGTTCTTTTCAATTTAATGTGGACTGTTGTTGTGTTTGTCATCCTAACCATCTAATCTATAGGCCACAAATAGAAAGGTTAGAAATTGTCCTATTAAGGATCCATGGTAGGAAAAAGAAAGCAATGGTCTGGATTACAGCAGGTGACGCCCCACTTTAAAGTTGAAAACCTGTGCATGCTATATGCAAAGCTGGTCAGGGTTATATACACCTTCCAAATTTTTGTTTCAAAAATGAATCCAGATCCTCTGCTTGCCACAAGCATGAAAATCATGTTTTTCTGCATTGTGACTGGTCCATGTCATCACTAACATTGTTAACACTGTTGCATTAAATGCAGTGTGTGATGATGTAGCCCAATCAAATTGCAGCAAGCAGGATTTTCCTGCTTGTGGCAAGCAGAGGATCCGGATTCATTGTGGTAATGTTGCCTGCTAGAGATAATTTTTGAAGAATTCGGATCCTTTGTGCAACCAGAGGATCCGAGTTCTACCACAACATGGTACCATGTCATCTTTCTCACCCATGAAATTTGTACCATGAAAAGATAGACCCATCGTAAAAATCACCCTTCTAAAAGATCAGTATGATTCGAGTTACCTAGAAAGTGGGTCACTTTAGTACATGGTATAGGAATGGGCCAACATGTAGTATGCTATGATTCAAGATCACTGTTTAATGGTGCAAGCTATGGGAGTCCACGCCGATACAAACCTATTGATTAGCTATCAAAGAAAATAAAAATAAAATTTATGAGGTGGACATGACCGTGTCAACCATATGTTAACGGCAAATCGGAATTCTTCATTTGGTTGTTGGACTAGTTGAATACTTGCATCCTTAGTAATTGGTTGTGAATTCGGGTTTCCAACAGACTCGGCTCAAAAGCTAGCCGAGTCGAGCTGACTAGACAGAGTTTCAAGATGAGCTAAGTGTCGGAACTATGCGTATCTGTGGCAACTACCTTAAATCCAAACTGCCAAATAGTAGGATTTTCCTAAGTTTGGCCTATTAGTTGTATGGTTTATTAACCTACCATTGATTAACAACAAATTTTGAAAATTTTCATATACTAAAGTTGATTAGCTAATGACTTAAATATCTTATGGTCCCTAGGTACTTGGGCTTGCATGCAAGTTATGGGCATGGCCTATTCTTGGTTCCTGGGTTGGCTTTGGCCCATTGCCATCAGTAGCAATACTTTGTAAATAGCCACTAAAAATAAAGAAAGACAGTACTTAGCAAGTAATTTATGCTACTGAATTATTATGGTTTGCAAAGCCTTGGAAGCTTGTCTCATCCATTTTGAATTATTCTTGCACAATTCATTTCCCCTCTCACTAATTTCCAAATGCAGCCATAGAGATTTCTGGTGCTCTGGGACCTCTTTGTTTTGTTGATAATTACTTTTTAGCACCCATGTTCTTGAGCTGATCATGCAACCCAATTAGAAAATATTTTATATGGTTGAAAGTTATTTTTGTCATTCTAATAATCAAAATCTAGCAGCAGTAGCATTTCTCTTATCCCAAGAAACATAAAAATATTCATTTCAAGCTTGGATGCTCTACTTTTAATAACAAAGGTTCTGTTCTAAAGATAGGATGCAACATAGTTTCAGAAATTTCAACATGTGGTGACAGCAAATATTTGGCCTTTCATTGGTTTCTTTACACTTTCTTTACAGATTGGTTTATTCTATTTAAATGATAGAGCATTGAAATTGAATCTATTTCTGGTATGTTTATAACAATGTCTGTTACATGTCATTGCAATTTTTTTAAGGCAATTTTCTTCGATTCTCTTCTGTCTTCTTCCCTTTTCTTTTTTATTAGTTGAACCTGGAAAAGCACGCACTTAATATTTTTAGCTTACTAGACAAAATGGAATGAAACCATTGAAAAAAAAAATCATTACGAGTAACCTTCACATATTAAATGTTAACTAGAGTTTTACCAAATGGTTTCTTGATATCTTGCAGGCTTAGCCTTCAGGTATTGTGGACGGAGTCAGCCACACGGTCCCAATCTGTGAAGGTTATACTCATAGATCTCAAATCTTTTCCAAAGTAAGCTGTTTTGTATTTGCTAATCTTAAATCTGGATTTATATAATTGGGCATTTGATGGTTTTTTTTTAACCGACGAAGCCTTTACTGACATCCGTAAAAGGCTTTGCCGGTGGTCTATTTTCTTGTAGTGACTCTATTTCAGCTTGTATATTTTTCTGCTCCATATCTGATCTTCACCTCTATACAACTTCATCCATCAAAAACCCGGCTATTTGGATTAGGGTGCAAATAGCTGGGATGAAGACTATGATGAAATCATCATCATCATATAAGTCTTCATCTGAGAACGAGTGCCTAATTCCAATACACTCTCAGTTTAGTGGCCATTCTATGGGTTGGCTTTGACACCATGAAAGCTTTGGGGATTCCACATTGAGAGAATTTATTTTCTTTATGTAGGCATGGCTTATTTTCTCTTGTAAGAAATGGATTCTTTCATACGCATTTTACTTCTTTTAATTAGGGATTTATTTTAGTGCTCAACTAGTAGTCCTCGGAATATTCATTTTTGTAAACTTTTTCTTAACAAAATGAGCTTCACATGCATACATGCAAAAGGCACACCCAGTGGATGTCAACAGGGTGTTTATCATTTACTTGGAACTGACATGGGCACCAAAAGATAAATTTTAGCCCTTTAGACAGTCTAGTTATATTTCCGTGTATTGGCACTATAAGAAAATGGGCATATCCGACGGTTGGGGTTGCCAGCGGCGGGTTTTACTGGCTGCCGGCAAAGGGGCCCTATAAAAACAAAATAAACGCAGCCCTAAATTCATTTGCACTCCTCTCTCTCTCTCTCTCTCTCTCTCTCTCTCTCTCTCTCTCTCTGCTCGGTCTCCCTCAAGCTCTTCCTCCCTCTCTGCTCGGTCTCCCTCAAGCTCTCCCTCCCTCTCCCTCTCTCTCTCTCTCTCTGCAACGTTCTCCTTCTGCAACTCCAAGGATCACCCCAACGATTCTATCTGCTCCATTTGTCTCTGTGATTACAGGGACGGAGAGAGGCTAAGGATGTTGCCAGATTGCTGCCATTTCTTCCATCTTTGCTGCGTTGACACTTGGCTACACTTGAATGCTATGTGCCCCGTCTGCCGCACTTCCCCGCTCCCAATGTCCATGTCGACGCCTTTGTCTGAACTCGTCCCCCTCTTGCATTTCCCTACGGATGGAAGGAGGTGACATTTCTCCTCTTTTTTCTTTTTTTTTTGGGGGGGGTTTTCTGTAAATTTGTACTACTGTAGAAGTTGTTGTTCCCCGATCTATTGTTCCTTCTATTTATGGAGAGGATGCAGGTTGTTTAAAACAGATCCGTCAGGTCTGTTCTAAGACTTGTGATGATTGTGATTGTCTAAGCACTTGTTTCCTTGATGCCTTGATACTGACCAATCAAGGCATTTTCAGATTTCTAGTGCAAAAATTACCATCACTGAACCCAGACCTGGAGCAATAGAGACTACGATTATAATATTTGGAACACCTGAGCAGACATGCTACATAGAGTCTTCTTCAAGCATTTGTATTGAGTGAGCAGGGCACTCCTTGACTTGTTGCATTGGACTGGTAATCTTTGAAATCCTGCTGCATCTGACCTGTCTTTGAGTATATTCAGATAGAAAGAAACAGTATGATTTGCTCCTTGTTAGCCGCTGATAGAATCACTAGCATCACAACTTCATCATCATCATAGCCTTGTCCCAACTATTTGGGGTCAGCTTTATTTAAGTCCCTACCTTATGTTAGTGAACAAGCCCTTATATCCCTTCTCACCACCTCAATCAATGCCCTTTTAGGTTTTTCTCTCATTCTCATTTTAGGCCCTACAACTCTAATAAATGTTTCTCTCCTTAAAAGAGTCGTCTTAGGTATTCATTGCACATGACCACACCCTCTCAATCTGATCATCATCATTTTATTTTATTGGGACTGCTACTGGGTTGTTTCGGAAACCTCATTCTTAACTATGCCGTTCTTAGCCTTCCCATACATACATCTTAACAACTTCATCTTTGCAATGCTCATTTTTTGCTTATGATGTCCTCTCATTGCAACTTGTAACGCCCTGAAAATCGGGGGTCGAGCAGGAGCCCAACTCTCGAGTTTCAACACATCACTTATGCAACATAGATAATGATGATTAAATGT
Organism: Magnolia kwangsiensis; assembly: GCA_037074715.1. Lineage (NCBI taxonomy): Eukaryota > Viridiplantae > Streptophyta > Magnoliopsida > Magnoliales > Magnoliaceae > Magnolia > Magnolia kwangsiensis. Next base: position 2,055,250 of record CM073583.1, read on the forward strand.
TGTCTGTATTAGTGCCTTAAACATGAATGAGATTTCATCAAAACAACATATTATACTCCAGAGACAATTTAAATTATGCAAGCGGAAGGCTATGATAGATATATAAGATATATAAACTGTCGTAAGTCTCCAGAGTATGAACATGTCACCAGGTCAAATATATACATGTATACTCAAAAAACTGAACAAAATGAATATACATGGGTGTTCCAAAAGTGTAAAATGACAAGTGTAATCGCGTCTAATCAGCATCCCTGTAACCCCGTCGATCAGAACATGGTTTACATAGACCCGCCTGATGCGAACTGGTGCACAAGATGCATTCGGCATATAAAGTCATGTCACCTGCGCACCTACGCACATGCGCACCATTACACACATCATGGGCATCTAATCCAAATGGTCTATGTAATGTGAAATCCCATGAAAACCCATGGAAAAATTTTTCACCCTGATATAAAATTCTGGTGGGCCATAGCAAAGTGAAATGCAAATCAAGAGAGGAAACTATTTTCATTTTTCATGGCCCGCCAATGTTTTGGATCTAAGTAAAAATTGGGTCCTAGGGGTTTCATGAGGTGTTGCTTCATGTGGACCGTTTAGATTGTGGAGTCATATCACGTATAATAAGTTCTCAAAATTGTTCACACGAGTTCTGTGCAAACTGGTGCACAACTGAGCATTTGGCATATAGAGTCATGCTCACTTGCGCACCTACGCATGTGCACACCTTTGCACATACGTTATGGGCATCTAAACTGAACCGTCCATGTGATGCAGAATTTCGACCCTGATCTAAAATTCGTGTGGAGCATAGCAAAGAGAAATGCAAATCAAGGGAGGAAACAATTTTCCTTTTTCTTGGCCCAGCATAGTTTTGAATCAAAGTAAAAATTGGGCCCAACGTATATGAGTTCTCAAAAAAGTTTGCTTTAGTTCTGTTCGAAATGGTGTGAAGCTGAGCATCCGACATATATAGTCATCCTCACTTACGCACGTATGCACCTTTGCACATGTGTCATGAGTGTTTAATCCGAATGATCCATGTGATGAGGAATCCCATGAAACAACAAGGGAAATTTTTTCACCTTGATCTAAATTTCTAATGGGCCATAGCATAGACATGCAAATCAAGGGATGAAACTATTTGCATTTTTCATGGCCCACCAGAGTTTTGGTCCAAAGTAAAATTGGACCTAGGGGGTTTCACGAGGTGCTGCTTCACATGGACCATTCAGATTTTGGAGTCACATCACATATGAATGTATGATGAGTTCTCAAAAAAGTTCACATGTGCGAACTGGTACGCAGCTGAGCATTCGGCATATAGAGTCATGCTTACCTACTCACCTACGCACCTGCGCACCTTTGCACACGTGTCATGGGCGTCTAATTCGAACGTTTCATGTGATGTGGAATCTCATTAAACCCCAAGGTAAAAATCTCCACCCTAATCTAAAAGTCTGGTGAGCAATAGCAAAGAGAAATGCAAATCATGGGTGGAAAGTGTTTTCATTTTTCATGGCCCACCAAAGTTTTGGATCAAAGTAAAATTTGTGCCCATGGAGTTTCATGAGATGCTGCGTCACGAGAACCATTCTAAATATGGAATCACATCATGTATAATGAGTTCTCAAAAAAGTTCGTACGAGTTCTGTGCGAACTGGTGCGCAGCTAAGCATTTGGCATATAGAGTCGTGCTCACCTTTGTACACATGTCATGGCCTTCCAATCGCTACGGTACATGTGATGCAAAAGCTTATGAAACCCTAAGGGAAAGATTTTCACCATGATCTAAAATTCTTGTGGGCCATAGCAAAGAGAATGCAAAATAAGGGAGGAAACTGTTTTCATTTTTCATAGCCCACCAAAGTTTTGGATCAAGGTAAAAAATTGGGACCAGGCATGTAACGCCCTGAAAATCGGGGGTCGAGCAGAAGCTCAGCTCCCGAGTTCCAACGCATCACTTATGCAACATAAAAATAATGATGATTGAATGTTGTTCGTATTAGTGTATTAAACATGAGTCGGATTATACCAAAATAGCATATCATACTCCAAAGATAGTTAAATTACGCAAGCGGAAGACTGTGATAAATATATAAAATACATAAATTGTTGTAAGTCTCCAGAGTATGAACGTGTTACCAGGTTAAATATATCAATGTATACTCCAAAAATGAACAAAATGAATATACATGGGTGTTCCAAAAGTGGAAAATAACAAATGTAATGGCATCTAATCAACAACCCTGTAACCTCATCAATCAGAACATGGTCTATATAGACCCACCTGATAGCAGCATATACGAGAAATCCTCCTCATTATCATAACAGTCCGACTCCGCTTCGTAAGCATCGCCATCATCTGAAACCAAAACAGGGTCTGGTAAGTGTTTAAAACACCGTCCCGTAACGTGGGAAAGAGTGATCAACTCAGTGGAATCATGAAGTAATGAGTGATCAAATAGTAGCATGATAGGTTATATAAAGGATTCTATAGCCATAGATAAAGGAGTTGAGAATTTCATCTCAACACCCTCATTACACGCAAATAAACAAGCATTTTCACATTTAGGCATTTTATCAAACACTTAGGCTACACATATCATATACATGTAATTAATAACAGGTATTATAGTAAATCCCTTTACAAAAGGTTTCACCAGATGTACACAATCATGTATTCTCAGTCACTGAACATGGCAAGCATAAATCATAATTTCATACTTATTCAAACATTTCAACAAACACATGGAATGTAATAAAATCAACATCGTTTACTTATATATGTAATATATGGAAAACGTCGTATCTACACATATGTGACAGCAATCAAGTCAGTCATAAATCATCACTGACATTGAAAGCCTTGAAAACCATAACCTAAATATTCAAAATCCATACCTTTTGCCGGTAGACTCGTAACGAACTCAGTTTAGACACTAAGTCCTCGCCTACGGCACAACGGCAACCTATAGCATGAAACAGGTTAGTCATTTCATACTTAACTCTATTTGAAACCCTAAAACAGATTAGGGTTAGGATTTCTTACCCGAAAATGGAACCAGAATCACTGGTTTAGCGATACGGTAGCAGTGATACGATACGTAGAACGATAGGGAAGAATCTTACAGTAAAACCCTAGCTTCCCTCACAGTTTCTCTCTCTTTCCTTCTCTTTCTTTTCTCTTCTCTCACCAAGGGTTAGAAATTCGTATGTGAAGGGTGAGAGAGAGTTTTAGGCCTTTATATAGGCCCAAAAGTGATGGGAATGGCCCCAGGGCCATGGTACACTTAGGTTATAGCTAAAGGGTGGCTATTTCGATCCAACGGAGCACTTCTGGAGGCCCCTTTTCTACGTGCGGTCGGACTTAAGCTCCCTGACATTGGATCTAGGTCGAGTTAAGTTTTCAATCCAATCGAATCAATGGATCGGTCGCAGGAGACCTGTTTCAGTTCAACGATCACCAGTACTCGATCAGGGCCACAAGTATACTGACATGTGTTGAAAATTTTTCCTGATCCAAGGGTGTAATTAGGTCAGATTCTGACGGTCGAAATCCTTAGATTTGGCCTGCAGGCAAACCGACTAAATTCACATAAGTTTCAGTTCATTTCCTAAAGATATTCGCGTTTCTTACACACTTCGCGCCGGGCTCAAGTTGTGCATTTCGGGATACTCTCTGGACTTGATTTTCGAGGTGGTTGTCAAGTCCAGCAAGGCGGTCATAACTATATAGTTTTGTGGTAATTGGACTTTCGACGTGCAGTCCAGGTCCGATACGGAGTTTCAATGTGCTCTTAAGAGCAACTGGGTTTAGAGATTGATCCTAAGTTCCAGGGTAATGTAGCGTTAACGATTATACACGTTTTGAGTCTTGCAATTCGTATTTAAAGTGATTAGGGGTAATTTCACAGGTAATTTAGTTTAACACTAGTTAATTCTCGTTTAATTTCTAAAGGATTCGGTCCTTAGTGATTTCTACCTGAGGTAGTACTTTGGTCTTTGTACAGATTTTTTCGGGACGTTACAAGGGGTATCATGAGGTGTTGCTTCACGTAGACTATTCAAATTTTGAGGTTACATGACGTATGATAGGTAAAAAATTGGGACCAGGGGTATCATGAGGTGTTGTTTCACGTAGACCGTTCAGATTTTGAGGTTACATGACGTATGATGAGTTCTCAAAAAGGTTCGCACGAGTTTTGTTTGAACTGGTGCGTAGCTGAGAATTTGGCATATCATGCTCATCTGTGCACCTTTACACACGCGTCATGGGCATTTAATTTGAATAGTTCATGTGATGTGGAATCCCATGAAAACCCATGGGAAAACTTTTCACCCTGATATAAAATTTTGGTAGGCCATAGTAAAGAGAAATGCAAATCAAGTGTAACACCCTGAAAATCGGGCGTCGACCAGAAGCTCAGCTCCCAAGTTCCAACGCATCGCTTATGTAACATAGATAATGATGATTAAATGTTGTCTATATTAGCACATTAAACATGAATGGGATTATCCTAAATCAGCATATCATACTCCAGAGACAGTTAAATTACGTAAGCGGAAGACTGTGATAAGTATGTAAAACATACGAGTGGTTGTAAGTCTCCAGAGTATGAACATGATACTAGGTTAAATAATTACATGTTTGGTTCCAAAATATACAAAATAATAAAGTGTAATGTCAACTGATCAATATCCGTGTAGCCCCGGTGACGCAACTGCAGGTCTACATAAACCGCCAGAGAGTTGCAAATAGGAGAACTCCTTGTCGTTGTAGAAGTCGGACTCCAACTCATAGGCCTCGACATCACCTGAAACTATAACAGAGTCTGATTGGTGTTTTAAAACACCGTCCCAGAGTGGGAGTGAGCGATCAACTCAGTGGAACTATAAGGCAAAGGTTAACATGTAATCAATTCAGTCAAGTAGTAATGATAAAGCAATACAACAAGCATTCCTAAGTACTTTGGCTAATGCAAGGATGATATGTATTAATGATGTATGCCCTCGCCTGCACTCCCTCAGCGACATCATCTCACGATCGCGCAAGCAACACTCCCAGTAAACGTTCGCTTCCTCGCCAAAGCACATGCAATGTGATGCATGCTCGTGTTAGCCAAGTTCTTATTTAAGTTTGTTCATATAACAGGTTGGGAAGCTAAGGCACCTCCCTTTATACCATTTACCCAAACAATGATCCATCTAGGGTCGTCAATCCTAGTTAATCTCATATGATAGCAATTCTAGGTCGCTACAGAGAGGCTCGTCACCACAACACATAGGCTTGTCACCTTAGCATAGTCCTAGTGTATACTCGAGGTCATTACAAGAGGCTCATCACCTGATTGTAGGCCGACAACTCGAATACATTGTCCTATACTACCGTATTCGGCTCACGAGTTTGGTTTGCTCACTGGACACTACGAGGAGGCTCGTCACCCTAGCGTAGGCCAACAGCTCGACCACGGTGTCCCATACCACCATGCCCGACCCATGAGTCTTAGCGGATCGATGTACCAAGGTTAAACGGGTTTTGCACTGGAAACTTAGTACCTTAGATTCAAGTAGAAACATCCATACATAGTGAACATACATTTGGCCAATCAGGTTACTTGACAAGCTCGACTGGTACAAGCGTACGTTAAATTGATTGACATGGAGTGCGTAAGCATTCCGCGTGGCCTAACCACCATTGACAAGCAATGTACGACTCAAATTCATCAAACATATCCGACGTGGATAAAACAGTTCGGTCACCGATTGTAAACCATTACCGATTACCTGGACTACATCGTAGTCCCAATCACATTCCAAACAATAGCATTCACATGTGATAGTCAAAGACAGCATGTGATAGCCAATCTAAATATAAATCCTATTTGAGCATTCTAACAAACAAATAGTACACATGTTATCATACATAGGCATTTCATCCATAAATCACGTAATAATAAGATAGGTTATATAAAGGAAACTATAACTATAGATAAGGGAATTGAAAATCCTATCTCATTGAGTACATTCCAACAAGCATTTTCTCATTCAGGCATTTTATCAAACACTTAGACTACACATATCACATACATGTAATAAAATACTTATAACAGGTATTATAGCAAATCCTTTCACAAAGGAGTTGTCACACATATAACAATCATATATTCTCAATCAATAATCATAGCAAGCACAAATCATAATTCCATATTCATTCAAACATTTTAACGAACACATGGAATGCACTATTTTCAACATGGTTCATATATATATATATATATATATATATATATATATATATATATATATATATATATATATATATATATATATATATATATATATAATACGCGGAAACATCATATCTAAGCATATGTGATAGCAATCAAGTCAGTCATAAATCATTAATTGACATTGAAAGCCTTGAAAACCATAATCTAAACGTTTATAGTCTGCACCTTTCGTCGGTAGACTCGTATTGAACTCAGTTTGTACACTAAGTCTTCGTTTACGACACAAAGGCAACCTACAACATGAAATAGGTTAGCTATTTCACCATTTACTCTATTTGGATCCCTAAAATAGATTAGGGTTAGGATTCCTTACCCAAGAACGGAATCGAAATCGCCAGTATAGTGATACGGGTAAGCTGATTCGGCACGTGGAGTGGTGAGATTGAATCTCAGGAACTTTCTCTCACTTCTCCTCACATTTTTCTCCTCTTATCTCTCTTCTCTCTCCTAGGGTTTAGGAATTTCGTATGGAATGAGAGGGGTGGGTAAAGGCCCTTATATAGGCTTAGAACTGATGTAAATGGCCCCATGGCCATGATATATTTAGGTTATAGTCAAAAGTTGACTGTTTCGGGCCAACGGAGCTCATCTGGAGGCCCATTTCCTACATACTATAAAGGGAAAGTTTCCTAACATTGGATTTAGGTCAGGTTAAGTTTTCAATCCAATCGAATCAGTGGATCAACCGTGGAGGACCTCTTTCTGTTCAACAGTCACCATTACTTGATCAAGGCCACAAGTATACTGCCATGTGTTGAAAATTTTTTCTGATCTGAGGGTGTAGTTGGGTCAGAATCTGATGGTCTTAAACCTTAAATTTGGCCTGCAAGCGAACGGCTCAATTCACTTTAGTTTCAGTTCATCTCCTAAAGATATTCGTGTTTCTCACACACTTCGCTCCATGCTCAAGTTGCGTGTTTCGGGATACTATCTAGACTTGATTTCTGAGACGGTTGTCAAACCCAGCAAGGCGGTCATAACTGTATAGTTTCACAGGGATCGGACTTTCGACGCGTGGTCCAAGTCTGATACAGAGTTTCGTGATGCTCCCGAGAGCAACTGGGTTTTGAGACTGATCCTAGGTTTCTAGGCAATGTAGCGTTAGCGATTCTACTCATTTTGGGTCTTACAGTTCATATAGAAAGCAGTTCACGCTAATCTACTGATTAATTCAGTTTAGCACTTAATTAATTTTCGGTTAATTTCTACATAATTCGATCCTTAGCTATTCCTACCTGAGGTGGTACTCGGGTCTTTGCACGAATTTTTTCGAGACGTTACATCAAGGGAGGAAACTATTTTCATTTTTCATGCCCCACTAAAGTTTTGGATCAAAGTAAAAATTGGGCCATTAAGGTTTCATGAGGGGCCCCCAAATGTGGGGTGAGAGTAAATGGTCCAGAATTTTTTCGACATCCCCTGTTCCCACGAAAACCCTCATAACTCCCTCACCGGGGGTCGCATTTGGACAATTTTTAGCTCGTTGAAAAGGTAACTTGATGAGCTTTCAAAACGAAAGAGAAATTGCTTGATTCTGAGGCCGTTTGATCCCCAAAAGCACGCTAGAAGCCTTTGATCATCGTTTCTCAATCTCGATCGTTAATCTTTCGAAATCACATGATACAAATAAAACGTTTGTAACTGCCTCGTTATATATCGGATTGGGTCGATTTCATCACAAAAAGGTTACAAAGAGATCAAGATCCAATGAACAGTTACAACCCAAGGTGCAAGAGAAAGGGTCACCACATGCACCACCCTGGAATGAGGACCAATGTTACATTTCTTTTAGGAACTGTCTATTTTTAGGCCACAACAACAAAAAAAGGCTAGGATCTTCCAGCCTGGGAGATTTCAGCAAAGATGATATGACTTCACCAAGCAACATATTAAATGTCTTCCCACAGTCCACAGATATGAAAAAAAGGAAGAAAAAGAATGTCTTGTATGCCTAACAAACACACCTAAAAAGGAAAAAGTCTGCCATCATATGACAAACCCGCCTTGATTGCTGAGTTCTTCAATATGATGATGATGCCAGAACGAATGTAGATTGTAGAACCCTTTTGAAGATCTATTAGCTTCTTGTATGCCCTACAATCAAACCCAAAAAATAAGATAGAGGGACTATGTCCATAACTGTTGGATATTCAACTTTTAGAAATAAATGGTCATGGATGCATTTGGATGCACAAGTGAAGTGTGAATGAGGAAATGACAGAAGTTAATGTCGTTTCACAACCATAAATAACATTTAGCTTCTTGTATGTCTTGCAATCAAACTAACATTTAGCTTGACTATAACTTGAAAGTAAACGTAATTGCAATTTGGATTCTAGAAACTCAATATGAATGACATATAACTGAATTTTGAAAGGCATATAACTGAATTTTGAAGACTACTTCCTCATGAATACTAGCAAACATTGCTAACTTTTTCCATTTCCTCATGATTTAGACAGAGCATTTGCAATTCAAGTCACATGGGTACCCAAAAGTAGACTGAGAAAATTACAATTTGGTTGTTTACTTTTTAATAAGAAGTCACTTGGGGATTTTATTTTTTTTTATTATTTTTAATACAAAAATGGAGCCCAGCCACGTGTGGCCCATTTAACGAAAAGATCCCTCAAGCTGCACAAATGACTTAACATCAACGGTGAGAATCTCTAGTAAGATATATATTCTTTTCTGGATCTCTAAGGGCACATTAAGCAAGCCCCTTTTCAGAAATGGACTCATGTTAAAGGATAGGCAAAAAATCACAACTGTTGAATTATTTGCCTCCCTTCATAGATTGGATTGGTGCACGGTGGTTGGGCAGCCACCATTAACTTAGAATAAGTGTCGATGATCGCACAAGTCTAGTCTTTGGATAAATGATAAGACCAAGGAAATCAATATCCAGGTCTTTCTTGCCTTATGCCACCTAAAAGTTGGACATAAGTACCATTCAAACTAGTGTGCTAAGCTCATCACTAAGATAACCTGACACTAATTAGGCCGGCCACCCACAACAATCTGACTCAACATATAGGTGATGAGCATACACAGATATGGCATGGTATGGATGTCCTACACATGTGGCATGTTGGGTGAAAAAACTTGATTAGATTACGTGCCAGAGTTGCTTCCACAGGGTGACACCCCAAGCACAACCACAGCCATGGCCACTAAATCCAAACTGCTCAGATCATGGTACCATTGCAAAACTTACCAGCGTCTTTTATGAACATTGCAAAACTTGCCTTCCCAACGGTTGTGTGAGGTTTATGTGCCGGGATTCGAGGGATTCGAGACAGATTAGAGATTTCGAGCTAGGGTTTTGAAAAGGAGGAGAAATTCGGAAAACCTAGAAAGCAAATGGAGTACTGAAAGAGATAGAGAGCGTCTCGGTGATTGGGACGGTGAGAGAGAGGGATTGCTGGTGATTGGGAGTTGGGACAGGCAGACGGCGAGAGAGTGAGAGAGAGAGCTCAAATGCGTCGCATGGCCTTCGGGCTTAGGGGTGTCAGTGTATGAGACCGGGACGGCGAGAGAGAGAGAGAGAGAGAGAGAGAGAGAGAGAGAGAGAGAGAGAGAGAGAGAGAGAGAGGGCTAAGGGAGGGCTGAGGGAGTGCGGCGAGAGAGAGGGCAGAGGGCAAGGAGTGCGGCGAGAGAGAGGGTAGGGCGTTAAGCAACTTAGGGGTTTTTTTTTTTTTTTAAACTACATCAGATTGACGGTTCGGATCCATGGTTCCTGTCATGGATTGGTTCTACGGTTCAAATGTACAATTCGATTAACGGTTCAGTTTAGTTCTAAAGGACCCTAAATCGGAACCGATCCGTAATCAACGGTTCAGAAAATTTGGGAACCGGAGCCGAACTGTTAGCACCCTAGAACCGGACCAAACTGAACCGATCCAACGGTTCTGGTCTAGTTACACGGTTCCAACGGTTAGATGTGCACCCCTAGTGGAAACAACCCATATATACAACTACGTCAAGCTTAGACGTCCCAGGCCATCTGGGCCTGCAGGATGTCCTAAAAATCTGGTCTACCAAGGCCCTCAAAATAAACTCATAAGCGAGCCTCACAAGGCACTATTTAAGCCCAAAAACTAGAGGTTTACAACCATGGTATGAACACATAACACCTTCAGCTTGATGGGCCTCTAAAACCCAAAACAAACAACTTTGTGCAACAAATTTTTTTTGGGTCCCTGCTAAAATTTCAGCCCACTCACTTCTTAGGCCTGTTGGGGTCCAGAAATTGGTAAACATGAAGTGAAAATAAATCCCAGGGTGGCCAGCAATATACACAGGGGCCCCCACCAGATGGAGAGTGGTTATACAACACACGAATCAAGTGGTTCTAGTCTAGCAGTAGGCCAAACAATGAGCGTCCCAACACATGGGTGGATGGTCTAAGGCTCGGACCGTCCAGGCCATAACAAACCTCAAGGTGGGCCCCACCATGGACGACCCACCCGGGGTGGGCCACGTCCAAGTGGGCCGCACAAAATGGATGAATGAAAGGATGAAACACTACATCATAGTGGGCTCATATGAGGTCGGACGACAAGCCCATGCTGGACGTCAACCACACCTGGGATGTCCAGCATGGCTACTGTCCAGCCATGTTCCCAAAGAAATGTGGTGGCCCCAGATGCCCTTGATCACATAGAAGGGGTCCCAGTAAAGTGGGCCATAATGGAGATGAATTTTGGAGTCATACTCAAGCCCAAATAATTTATACAAAAATGGACAACAAGGTATATCTAAAAAAATCTAATGCTGTAAAAATGTTGTTGTCCCCAACTTTGGCACCTAATGGGGTGGGTCCAGTCCTACCAAATCAAAGGGGAAATGGGTGGATTTCATGCACACATATGTGGACAGCAAGTGGGGTCCACTAGGGTGGCCCACCTTCCCAAAAACTTAGCCAATACAAGCCCATTTCCAACATGCAAGACTGCTGGACAGTCTAGAAAATTCTGGAATGTCCAACCCTCTTGGGCCCACTCCATGGGTCTTAATACAGGGGTAGAGGGCATGGGCTCCATCCTACATCAAGGTGGGGTCCACATCTCAAATAATCCCAAAAGAAATCAGGGAGAAATTCCTTACAAACAGGCTTAAAACAATACCCAAAACCATGCATCAAATGGGCCTGAAATTTGGACAACAACATATGCTGTCCATTTCCAGCCCACAGAAAAATATTTAAAGAGATTAAAGCTATGATAATATAAGTGGGGTCCACCTAGATGGACCACAAAAATTCCAGACACCCTCCCAAAAATCTCCAAGAAAATCAAGCCTTAAGGCCCATCCAACCCATGCAAGACAGGGTGGGCCTGGACGTCCAGCAGGTGGGCCTAGACGTCCCCTAAAATCTGGATGGTCTGGGATGTTTTTGATCACATAAGTGGACCACCATCATCAGTAGCAAAAAAAGGAAGAAGATAGAGAGAGAGAGAGAGAGAGAGAGAGAGAGAGAGAGAGAGAGAGAGAGAGATCAATGACCATAGGGGAGGATTCCGATACTATGAATCGTCCCCCAACATAATCCACACCTTACATCTTGCATGCATGCTTGAGATCTTACAATCCAAGGAATTTTCTAAGGTAGGGATGCTATCTCCACCATGCATGACATGGTCTAGATGACCAAACAACCATTAAATCAAAGAAATCCATCATGGTGGGTCCATGGAGAATGGTCCACCATGGAAACGTGCATGCGTCATGTGGGTCTTTGACCTCACATCATGGAGCTATGTAGGACCTCCACCATTAATTGGTGGGTCCTACATACTCCCAAATATGAAGAGAAGAACATGCATGAAGAAGAAAGAAAGAAAGAGGTTCACTGCATCACCCACCTTCAAGATCTTCCTCCAACTTTAAGTCACAAGCTCCAAAGCTCCAATGGAAGGGTTCTAGTGGTGGAGATGGGGTTTAGATGGTGGGATTGGGAGAGAGAAGGGGGAGAAGTTACTTGAATAGGGGAGAAATGGTGGACGTCCCACCTAGTAAGGAAAGGAAGGAGGGGGAAATGAGAGAGAAGAGAGGAGAGAGGAGGGTTGTAGAAGAGCCATGATGAGTTTGGAAGAAAGAGTTAGCTTGGGAAGAGAAATGCATGGAATAGAGAGAATATCTCATGATTATTTTCTATAAAAGAAAAATAATCATAGCTAAGCTAGGTCATTATGGAGGGTAGCTTGCATAGAAAAAGGTGCACTAGGGTGGGGCCCATATAGGAAAACGTACAAGGATCTAGGGGTGTCCCACATGCATGATCAATGGCCCAAAAATGGTGTGGGCTACATGTTATGATGTACATATCGGATGGACGCACAAGACGCGGCGTTAGAACCGTAGCATTAATACAGTCGCAACGGTGTAGGTTTTAGGTCGATTCGGGTCAGGTTAGCATGACAGGATTGAAGGATGACCGTAAATGAAATCTACAAGTCGTGGGTTGCGGGGATTTGACCTGTAGGACTGCAGGACCTAATAGAACAAAACGGATACTCAGGCTAGGGTCTTACATCATGAATTGACTTAATTTTTAAGCCCCAGGCCCACCATGGAATGGTGCATCTGACTGATGAGGTAAATGTTCGACACGCATCATAGTGAGCCCACACAACTCGACCTCATGGGAAGTTCCCATGAGCTCGACCGCATAGAACCTTTTCCTATATATATATAAAGTTTTTTTTGGAGTTTTGCATCCGCTACTCACAGCGGGGTCCACATTACTACCACTTTAGATTTGTGAACAATGGGCCCCACTTTGTACAAACCGAAATCCTAAGCATTACTGTACAATCTCTTGGCCCATCCATATGATTGTACCTTACTTGGATTTTACATGGCATGTGCCTACCTTCAATTAGAGCTGTCAATGGGCTAGGCTCAAGCCAGTCACATTTTAAATTTTGAATAAGCCCAACTGGCCCAGCCCGTTGAGAATGCTAAATTCAATCATCAATGTACTAGTGGACCGACAAGAGAAAATCCCAAAGAAGGCCTTGCAATGATTAAGTGGTGTTGCCCTCCTACCCTTACAATGGTGTGGTGATGTGTTCTTCATTTTTGGGACCATGCCCTAAAAGAAGCTAGAAAAACTGATGGACAACATGGATATACAACATATATATCAAAATGGGTCCCACAATGCCACACATCACCACCATTGCTGGGGTGGCGTGGGCCATCTGATTCGCATCCAAAAAAGACGCACAGTTTCCTTTTAAAAAATTTACAAAATACTACTTTATTTACATCATTGGTTTTCAGACAGGTTTTCAATAACGATTTGTCAATGGTAGTTGGCGTTCCTTGTGCAAAGCGTGGACGGGCCTCATTGTGATGTTTCTGTGAAATCCATCCCAACCATCAGGTCTATCATCTCATGTTAATGTTAGGTCTAGGATCCAAAACTCAATCCTATCCATGATTTAGGTGGACCACATGATTGGAAACAGGGTACATGGCAACACATATCCTCCAAACTATTTCCCATGGTGGGAGAATCACTTATAGGATTGATTTTTGGGTTATGGGGCTAAAGATTGGTTTGGCATCTAATGGTTGGAGTGGATTTCATATAATCATCACATTGGCCCTATAAAAATCAAGGATGTATGTATCTTTCAAATGTTTTTTTAGGTGTGGCCCACCTGAATAATAGATTAGCCTGATTTTTTTTGCCGGCAACCACATCTAATGTTTAGAGTTGATTTCACATATACATTGTTGTTTGCCCTTAAAAAAATCAATGGTAGCCAACCAACTATTTTAAAACTTTCCGCTGATATATTTTTTTCTTTTAAAAAAAAAAGACTCACCCACCGTGATTTTTTACAGAACTTATTTTGAAGTGTATGTTCAGACTACACCTTAGACCCAGGGATAAAAAATCAGTTTGACATGTGATACAAGTAGGCCACACCAAAGAAAACCATTGGGAGAGACATCCACCCTTGATTTTTAGACGACCCATCATGATTTTGTGAACAATCTACACTAAAATTTCAGCCCAAGGCCAAAAGCCAAATGTATACTAAATTCAAGTGGGCCACACCAAGGGAAACCAGTTAGAGGGTGGGCGTAGCCCTAGGACATTTGGACATTGTTTCCAATCATTTAGCTGATTTTTAGGCCCTAGGCCTAGTGTGGTTGGTCGGGATGGATTTCACATATCATCACGGTGGGACCCACCCTGGCCTCTAATGATAATTACTCAAATTAATTAATGGTTTGGTTCCCATATTATATACCACGCAAGCTTAATTAAAATAACGAAATTTTACAAAATAATACAAACACCAACCCGATAATACTTGGGTCGGGCTTGGGTTGACATCTCGGTTTGCCCAACCCAACCTGAACCCAGTCGATATATAAGTTAATTATAAATTATAATTGAGTTCGATGACAACAAGCTAACAAGATACGCCAGATTTCTCTCTCCCAAATAGATTGCGTGCTGTGTAGCACGACTTTTAAAGGAATATTTGTCCTATATTTTAGCTTGTTTATTTAAAAAAAATTAAGTTTTTTACTATAAATAATTACATACAGGCATGAATATTGAGCCTACGTTCTAAGTTTTGGTGTGACATCTAATGATTAGAGTTGAAATATTATATAATCATCATGGTGAGCCCAATACAAATCATCGTTGGAAATCTCTCCAAATCTTTCCATTGGTGTATCACACCTTCATTAGAAGTCGGCCTTTTTTGGCTCTATGTTTAACATGAGATCACACATCTAACGGTGGGAGTGGATCTTACATATACATCATGATGGGCCCTCGATAAATTCTTTTTTTTTTTTTTTTTTTAAGGAACGAGTTTAACTAGTTTGGACCACAGGTTATGGTTTACCTAATGGGTAACTTGTAATTTATTAGCCAATGGGACCTCCAAGCTGTTCCCATAGTAAGCAACAATTTTCATGAAAATCATTCCTATCCACTCATCAAGTGGCCACACTTTTATTTTGTTATTTATCAATGGACCTAGGGCCCAAAAGTCAAATTTAAATATGATTCAAATGGGCCACACCAAAGGAAACGATTTGGAGGGTGGGCATTGTCCTAAACATTGTTTCCAATCATGTAGTCCACATGAATCACAGATGGGACTGATTTTTGGGCCCCGGCTAAACTTCTAGTGATAATTACCTAAATTAATTAATGAGTAGATAGAATGATGTTTGCACTAGGTTATCCTCATGGTGAGGCCAACCTACTAGGAAGATTGGATTTCGTTAGCACTTAAGAAGCAGGTAGGAAGTTATCTACTTTGTGCACAGTCCAACTAGTTGGACTCTCTCTCTCTCTCTCTCTCTCTCTCTCTCTCTCTCTCTCTCTCTCTCTCTCTCTCTCTCGGGTTAGATCGTTAGTACACACCCATGTCAGTACATCGCACTCCATGTTAGCCACCCCCACTAGGGATCGATACCAAGACCTCAAGTGTTGAAACGAGGTATCTCCACTCAGTCTGCCAGTTGAGCTATGGATCTAGGTGTTCCAACTGGTTGGACTTGAGATATTCTTCTTCTTCTTCTTCTTCTTCTTCTTCTTTTTCTTTTTTTTTTTTTTTTAAAATATATCAGTCCTATATATTGCCCACCCTTGATTTCCCTTGATTTCTTAGGGTCTCAACTTGATGTGTTTGTGAAATCTGCTTTGACCATTCAATATGTAATCGGGGTCATAAAAAAGTGACCTTGATTTTTTACAGGGCCTACCTTGAAGTCTATGTGACATCCACTCCACTTTGTCTAATTGGATGTGTAATCCTACCTTAAGCTTAGGGATAAAAAGATCCTACCTTAAGCTTAGGGATTAAAAAAATCAGTTTGACATGTGATACAGGTGAGCCACACCAAAGAAATTCTTTGGGAGAGACGTCCACCCTTGATTTTTAGAGGGCTCCATGCGATGATTATGTGATGTCAGTTTTAACAATCAGACTCTACACCAAAATTTAGGCCTACGTCCCAAAGGTCAAACCTACACATGATTTGAATAGGCCACACCAAAGGAAATAATTTGGAGGGTGGACGTTGCCCTCTGGACATTGTTTTCAATCATGTAGGCCACCTGAATCATAGATGGGGCTGATTTCTAGGCCCTAGGTGTGGGTTGACACACCTGGTGGTGTTCAGGATGGATTTCATAGACCCATCCTAGCATCCAATGATAATTACTTAAATTAATGAATGGGGTAGCTCTTGGGCCAGGCTAGCCTGCCAAGCTTTTGGGCTTATATCTCCTTTGGCCGGATTAGGCTGTAGTATCAGGCCCAAGGGTTAGGCTTGGGATTAAAGTGTAGCCATGCCCAAATGTGGCTTGGCCCGCCTATAACTATTGTAAGGGTACTCCTGTAATTTTTTTAAAAAAAAAAAAGAAAAAAAAAAACTTAAGGTATGTTTATAAATTGGCAGCGATGGAAAAGGTGTTGTGTTGGGTGGGGCCTACCAGATGCGTCATCCTATTTTATATCCAAGAACCAAAAGTCTTCTCTATGCTTAATGTGGTCCACTTGAATCCTAGATGGGGCTGACTTTTTATTTGATATTCTGGAATCTGTGGTTCTTGAGACCCAACCAATCCCCACTGAGTCCTGTATGATGTGTGGTGGTGTCAACATCTTTCTGTGAAATCTACTGTTTCAAAAGCATGGGACTTTGAGTCATTAAAGGCTAGTGCAAAAGAAGGCTATTTTCATGAATATAAGGACTTCCTCTATGGGTCCACCAACTCAATCTCCCTTCTTTGTATAACTGTCGTATTCTTAAATGAAGCCATGGAAGTAAAAGGAAAAAAAACAATTACAAGATAGGCATTGGGCAGGCACTAAGGGCAGCAACATCGCTGTTGGATAGGAAAAGAAAATCATAAAAATCATGAAGTACTACTATATATTTTAAATAGTCATTCCTATCATCCAATTTTCTCATGGAAAGCTCTCTAAATCTTTGACTACAATATAATTTTCTTATGGGAAGCTCTCCTTTACACTGGTGTGACCATCCTAGCTGCATGATGTGCTTACGTGAAATCCAACCCAACCAAATATGTCCCAAAAAATCAACCCCATCAGGCGGACCATGTTCTTGGAGACAGTATACATGGCAAGTTGGCAACACTCACCCACTGAACTACTTCAATTGGTGTTGCCCTTCTGAATCACATATGGGCCTACTGTTTTTAGCATCAGGATTATTTTTAGTGTCTCATATAATCGTGGGTCTGGTAAAAATCAAGGGTGGTTTCTCTCCTAACTTTTTTCCTTTGTTGTGGCCCACTTCAATCACAAGTAGATTTGATTATGCATGATTCTCGTTATCCTAAAACACATTTCTCACCTAGAACACAACACGGTATATAGTTTCTTGATGCATCAAGATTCCTTATGTAGTTTCTTGATGCATCAAGATTCTTAACATATGGGGCCATGATTTGGTTATCGAGACCATTATTTGATGGGCCCATCATTGACAAGGCACCCCAAAAGCCTCCCATTTTGGAATATCATAACTGTTCGATAGTTGGCCCTATTGTCAGGGTACCGATCACCTCATTGGTTGTAGATCTCAGCCAAGTCAAACCCATTTCCATCACCCAAGTGGTGGTCTGGTTATGTGTGGGGCATTGTGGGGCTTCCTGTGATGTATGTGTTTTATGTCTACGCTGTCCATTTGTTATGCCAGCTCATTTTAGGTAATGAACCCAGAAAATGAAGCAGATCTGAAGGTCAAGTGAACTTAGGGATGTTTCAACCGTAGGCATTTCTCCACCCACTTTTTCTTTGTCATGCATCCAACTCATGTTTTGTTTCTGCCTTCGTTTCAGGGCCATGTCGTAACATGTCATGGAAAAACAGACGGATGAGGTGGATTTCTCACAAATCAGGGTGGCCCATCTAATTGGACGCGGATTGTGTCGGAAACAGATTGGCTACTCCCCCTGCCACCAGCCATTGGCTGGTAGTCGGTGCTCTCTGTGCCCCGCCATGATGTATGTGTTTCGTCCATGCCGTACATCTATTTTTATAAATCATTTTATGGTATGAAAGAAAAAATAAGGTATATCTCAATCTCAAGTGGACCGCATTACAAGAAACGGTGTTGAATGAACATTGACCATTAAAAACGTTTTGGGGGCCATAAAAGTTTTGGATCAAACTGATATTTATTTTTTCCCTTCATCTGGGCCTTCATGACCTAATCAACAGGTTGGATGTCAAATAAACAGTACAATGGGCCTAAGGAAGATTTTAATGGTGGATATCCAATCATTATCGTTTTCCTATGGTGTGGTCCACCTAAGATTTATATCCCTATCATTTTTTCTATCAATCTCAAAAATGATATGTAAAAATGGATGAAATACATACATCACAATGGGCCCCACAGAGCACTGACCACTAGCCACGAGGCTGGTGTCAGGGGGAATAGCCAATCTGTCTGTGATTGCATCCTAACCCCACATTAGAAGCTCTTACTTGCGGAACGGATTAGCTACTCCCACTAACACTAGCCTAGTGGCCGGTGGTTGGTGCTCTATGGACCCCACCATGATGTATATGTTTCATCCATTCCCTTCATCCATTTTTAAAGATCATTTTATGTTAAATACCAAAAATGAGAGGGATTCGAATCTCAGGTGGACCACACCACAGGAAAAGAATAGTGATTGGATATCTACCATTAAAATCCTCCTAAGGCCCACTGTACTGTTTATTTGACATCCAATATGTTGATTAGGTCACACAGACCCAAATGAAGGGAAAAAACAAATATCAGCTTGATCCAAAACTTTTATGGCCCCAAAAAGCTTTTAATGGTCTACATTCATTCAACATTGTTTCTTGTAATGTGGTCCACTTGAGATTGGGATATATCTCATTTTTTTGTTACTTACCATAAAATGATCAATAAAAATTGACGGATGGCATGGATGAAACACATTTATTATGGTGGAGCCCACAGAGCACCCACCATCAGCCAACCACAAGGGGGAGTAGTCAATCCATTTCCCTTGCGTGTTAAGCAAGATTAGATGGGGCGTCCTACATGATCCGGGCGGGGCTCCGTGGGGATCAATGTACTGTAAGCGTTCACGCAGGTAATCATTTTTCTCATATCAATTTAATGAATGAGACAAAAATTGAGGCAGTGGCAAGGCTTAAGTGGACCACAAAGTGGGGATTGAATTTCCACCGTTAAAAACTTATTAGGACCTGGAGAAGTTTCAGATCAAACTGATATTTGTTTTTTTCTCGCGGTGGCACTTAGAAAGGTTTCAACAGTAGGTATCATTATCACTGCATCTTCCTTTGATGTGGTCTACTAGTGCTGTGTACCTGCTTCATTTTTAGGATCAATCCTTAAAATGATCTGTAAAAAGCAATGAACGGTGTTGATAAAACACTTAAATCACGGTGAGCCCTGCCCGGACGGATTACTGTCCGGGCGGGGTTGGACGCAATCCATTGCCAGCGAAAGCCTTTCGCATGTAGTTGCTGCGCAAGGATCTGGGTGGGGTCCACCTAAATGTTTTTAAGAAATTCATTCCGTACATCCGTTTTATGAGGTTGTTTTAGGGTGCGTGACAAAAATTGAGGTGTATCAAACACTCACGTGGGCCATACAAGAGGAAAAAGTGGGCATTCAGTGAGCACCGTTGAAGCATTTGTATGGCCATAAAAGTTTCGTATCAGTATATAATATTGGTGTTTTCACTTCATCCCATTGGGAATGACCTTGTAAAAGGTTTGGATATTATATAAACATCAAGGAGGAGCCCAGTAAGGTTTCAACGGTAAAAATTTCTTTACCCAATTTTCCCTCTCGTGTGACCTACTTGAGTGTTGTACCCACCTCATTTTCAGTAAGACATGCTAAAACGAGGTCGAAAAACGGATGGACAGAATAGATTTATAACATACGTTTCAGTGGCTCCCACCCAGCATCCTCGCGTAGGAACTTGCTGCGAAAGCCTTTCTCAGAAAATCCGCGTCATCTAATCTTGCTTAATACGCAAGCAAGAGCTTCAAACGGTCGAGTTTCCCTCATTTCTTGCTCCACGCGTCATGTGGTTATTGGCTGAGGTAGAGAAGGTTTTCGATGCTATCTCGGTGGATCCACATTCCTTTTCCTTTCTCGCATTTGAACTCTTCCTATCCGAGCCATCCGCAAACAGCAACGTCTCTCTCTCTCTCTCTCGACCCTCTGACCGTGTTCTCTGCCACACACCACCTCTCTCAGTGTTCTCTCTCTAACCTTCTCTCTCCCTCTCTCTCGTCTAAGGACGCTAGGGCTCCTCGAGCGGGAACGCCCTCGGAGAACCTCTTGAAGGCTCACTTGCCGAAACTGGCATTCTGGATATTTCCAGCATTTTCACAAAACAAGAAAAATCGGGCGAATCCCTGAATACCCTACCAACGTTTCCCAATCCTTGCCTTCAGATCTCGATTGCTGGCTTCTGGATTAGAGCATGTGGATAGAGATAGGGTCTGGAAAACCGGCGGTATCTCCGTTGTTGATGTTTGTGGCTCCATCTCAGGATGCCGTCATCGATGTGTCGGTTTCAGGTTCGTTTCTTCGATCTGCTCTGTCTCAGTGTTTCTAAGGTTTTGATTTTCTCTTTTTTGGATTTAAAAGTGATAGCTTCAATTGAACTCTTTCTCTTTTTGAATTTTTTATTATTTATTTATTTTGGTGTTGGGAAATGCAATCGAACTGAATAGATATTGATTCCCATGATAGTAGGGTGCAGATTATGGATGTTTATGAGAAGTGAGGGACTGTATGATTCCCTGCCTTATGTGTATTATCTCCCTGAGTCTTGAGTTCAGAGCTGTGGGCCCGACATTTTGATGATTTTAAAATTTTGGTTTTATTGTTTGGGGAAACAGATTGGCTACTCCTCTGCCACCAGCCAATGGCTGGCGGTCGGTGCTCTGTGGGCCCGACAATGATGTATGTGTTTCATTCATGTCGTCCATCTATTTATCTTAATCATTTTAGGGTATGAGACCAAAAATGAGGTATATCCCAATCTCAAGTGGACCACATTACAGGAAACATTGTTGAATTGACGTCGACCATTAAAAACTTTTTGGGGCCCATAAAAGTTTTGGATCGAGCTGATCTTTGTTTTTTCCCTTCATTTAGGTCTGTATGACCTAATCAACAGATTGGATGTCAAATAAACAGTACAGTGGGCTTTAGGAGGATTTTAATGGTGGATATCCAATCCCTATTGTTTTCCTGTGGTGTGGTCCACTTGAGATTTATATCCCTCTCATTTTTGGGATCAAGCCCTAAAATGATCTTTAAAAATGGATGAACGGCATGAATGAAACAAATACATCATGGTGGGGCCCACAGAGCACCGACCACTAGCCATCGGGCTAGTGTCAGGGGAGTAGCCAATCCATTTTCGTCCCAATCATGGTGAAAAGTTCCTCAAAAATAAAATAAAATAAAATAAAAAATCTGAGAGTGGAAGATCCTAGCATTCAATCTTTCAAGTACGAATGTTTGCCATTTAATGGCCACCATTCAAAGGCTTAACATTGTCCCATTTGGGCAATTTTTGTGGCCCCATCGACAGTGTGTACAACTGAGCCATGGGTCTCACTTGTATGGGGGCATTACCCATTAGCGGGAATGCATGTGGTATCCCCGTACCTGACCCAAGGGTGGCTGACAGTCCTATGCCAGATGGATGGTTTGGATCTTTACATGTGCCACATTCGCACATAAGGAAGTGGGTAGATGGGTTGGTATAATGTCTGTGGAGTTTGCAAATCCCATTTTACTATTCTCTTGCTTTCTTGGTTATGGTGGATGGTTTACTTTCATCATAAGCTAAGGGGTCATTTGGCACCATGGATTTGGGGGATTTGAGGGGGTTTCAAATCCCCTCGTTGTTTGGTAGCAAAAAGTAACCGGGGGTTTCAAATCTAGGGGGTTTCAAATCCCCTCAAAGAGGGGGTTTGAAATCCACGGTGAGAGCTTGGATTACACCTAAAGTCATTTCAATAGTTGCATATGTAACATGTGTGTCACCATACTATTATTCTATTGGGCACATGGCCCACTAATGATATTCAAAAACAATTAGATTATCAATGGCATCACCATTAATTACTTTAATATGATGATCAGCACCGTCCAAACATTGTCCATGTAAATCAACGGTTAAAACCTTTGGTTAGTCACTTGGACATGATCCTGTGCTTGTGGCCATCCGAGACTTGGAATTTTATTATTTTTGGGCAAATCATATATTTCAGCGGGCTTATTACAACTATTGTGTTAAACATTACATACATCACTAATTAGAGATATTAAAGTTGATTTAGTAATTAAATTCAAATCCCCCCTAAATATATAATGCATAGCTACTTTTGGATTAAAGTTGATTCCCAATCCATGGTGCCAAACACAATAGGAGGATTTCAAATCCAAGGGTTTCCAAATTCACACTCCCAAATAGGCCCTAACTGCTATTTATTTCCGTATTCTCTTTACAGGTGTGCACAGCTAAGATGAACTTGGGTGATGAGGTTGACTTAGAAGACTGTTTCTCGACTGAATAAAAATAGTGCTGCAGAGGTAAGTGGATCTTACATTTCTTTGTCGCTTTGAATCAGAAATTCGGTATTGTTTCCATTTAATGTTTGATGCCATCTGAATATTCTGAACAATAAGAGTAGGCTAACTTTACATATCAGTGATCTTTAGTGATTGGTTGTCCAATGTTTTGTGTGGTGTGGTTCGTTAGAATGTTTATGATTGATCATTTGATTATCAATATTCTATCAATAACTTGCATTTTACAGATCTAAATGCCATTGTTTTATTAATAGTTTGTATTTTAAGGTGGTAATATGCGGTGTTCTAGCTTAATTACTGGCAATTCTATTCAGGCCAACATTTCAAACAGGTAGCCCCATCTTTTGGTGATCCATACTGTCCCATCGGTAATATTTGGTAATTGGGTACCATTCATTTGATTCGGGGACTATCCCGTAATCTGGTAATTGTTCGTGTGACTCAACCCATTTTTTATGATCAAACTGTTCATACAACTGAGCTCAATTTATTGATCCAAACTCTCTTATTACTCACCCTGTATTAAGTGATCCCAATTGGAAATATGATTGGGCCAATCTTGTATCATTTAAGCCGTTTAGATGATTTGCCCATACTTAGTGATCTTGGTTGTTTAGGCAAATTTGAAGTGATTAATACCATTCATCTAATTCGGGAACTGTCATGTGATCCTACTTGTTCACGACTCGGCTCATTTTCTATGATCAAATTGCTCATACGACTGAGCTCGATTTATTGATCCAAACACTCTTATTACTCAGCCCGTATTGAGTGATCCTAATTGTAAATATGGTTGGGCCAGTCTCGTATCATTTAAGCCGTTCAGATTATTTGCCAGTACTTAGTGATCTTAGTTGTTTAGGCAAATTTGTAGTGAGTCATACCATTCATCTAATTTGGGAACTATCATGTGATCCTAATTGTTTGCGACTCAGCCCATTTTCTATGATCAAATTGATCATATGATTGAGCTCAATTGATTGATCCAAACACTCTTATTAATAGACCCGTTTTGAATGATCCCAATTGTAAATATGGGTGGGCCAGACTCCTATCATTTAAGCCATTCACATGACTTGCCCGTTATTAGCGATCTGAGTTGTTTAGGAAAATTTGTAGTGACCTAACGTAGCCGCATGGTTGGGCCTACTTTTAGTGATCCATGCTGTTCAAATGAGGTGGCTTGTTTACTTAATTCTGAATTGTTTTGTTGTGGTGAGCTCATTATCAAATGATTTGAACCTTCCATATGAAGGGCCAGGTTAGCTCATGCTCAGTGATCCAAATGGGCAATGTGAATGGCTAGTTTTTGGTAATCCTTACCATTCATATGATTAGGGGACTATTTCTAGTGATCCTAATTGTTCATATTGATTCAACCCATTTTCTTTGATGAAACTGTTCATATGACTAAGCTCATTGTAATGATCCAAACATTCATATGACTCGGTCATATTAAGTGATCCTAATCATTAACAGGGTTCGGTCAATCTTCCATCATCTGAGTCATTCATATGATCTTGTCAATCAAAACTTCATATTTAGCAATCCTAGTTGTGAATATTTGTTGGGCCAATATTTAGTGATTGAGCATAAACGCATGGCTGTACCTTTAAAAAAAAAATCCATTTTGTTCAAATGAGCTTGCCCATTTTCCGCATTTGAAATTGTTTTGTTTGGATGAGCTTATTCTAAATGATCCAAACAATTAGGCCTATACTCGTTGTTCCAAATCGTTAATATGGAGGGCTATTTTTAAGTATTTATACTCTTCATATGATTGGGTTGTTTTTAATTATCCAAATTGTTCATATGACTTAGCCCAATTTCTAGACAAAACTAGTTTATATGAATTGACTCATTTTAATGATCCAAACCATTCGTATGATTAGGCCCATATTAGTTGTTCCAATTTGTTCAGATGGTTGGGCCAATCTAATTAAGCCATGCATATGATTTGGCCAATCATATACCTAATCCCATATCTAGCAATCCAATCAGAAGGAAGAATAGAAGGGTATAGTTCCAATGATTCAACCTGTATTCACAACTAGTCTTGTTTTCAGCGATCTAAACTGTTCATATGACACTGTTATGAAGTTTTAACTGTTTTGTTTGGATGAGATCATTATCATTGATCCAGACAATTCAACTAGAGTGTGTATTCAGTGATCCATATGATTGGGGGGGGACTATATGTAGCGATCTTAACTTTTTGTGTGACTTGGCCCATTTTATATAATCAAACTGTTCATATGACTAAGCTCATTTTAATGATCCAAACACTCCTATTATTAGGCCCCTATGAAGTGATACAAATAATAAATATGGATGGGCTCGTCTTTTGGCATTTAAGTCGATGATTGTGCCAATCATCGACGTAATCTCGTATTTAGCAATCAAAGTTGTGAATATGGTTCAACAAATCTGTAGCTACCCAACTTGACCACGAGGTTAGAAGCAACTTTATGGTGGCCCTAGTTTTAGTGATACATGCTACTCAAATTAGTTGGCCCGTTTTCTGTATTTGAAACTATTTTGTTGGATGATCGAAACAATTCATATGACTAGGCTCTTAGTTAGTGATAAAAATCGTTAATGTGGAGGGCTATTTTTTAGTGATACAAATGATTCATATGATTAGGCCCATACTGTTAGTGCCTCGGTTTTGTCAATGACGCAAACTAGGGTGTCTTGAGTCGGTTGAGCCTCCATAGAAAGACATTGAAGACCGATTAGAAGACTTGAAGCATCGAGGCCGAAGACAACAAGGTAAAACATGATGTGCCTTGGTAAACCTAGCTTTAGACCACTTTAAATTCCAAAACAACCTACATCTAGATGATCCGTTCTCTATTAGGTAGACTTTTGTAGTGATCCATCGTATTATTGATATATTTGGGTTGATTTTCAATGATCTAAACCAATCATTATATATGTTTGGGTTGATTTTCAATGATTTAAACCAATCATTATATATATTTGGGCTGATTTTTGTTGATCCAAACCATTCGTATGATTGAGCTCTATTCGATCTTCCAAACCATTCATATATGATTTGGCCTATTTCTTTCGATCCAAATCCTTCATATGCTTTAGGCCATGTTGTTGATTGAATCCAAGTTATATTCCAATGGTTATGTTTAGTAATCCAATTGATGATATATTTGGGTTGATTTTAATTGGTTTAAACTAATCATATATCTATTTGGGCTGATTTTCATTGATCCAAACCATTCGTTTGATTGAGCCCTATTTGATCTTCCATGACATTCATATGATTTGGCATATTTTTATTGATCCAAACACTTCATACGTTTCGGGCCATTTCGTTGATTCAATCCATGTTATATTCGAAGGCTGATGGTTTAGTAATCCAATTGATGATAAATTTGGGTTGATTTTCTACGATCTAAACTATTCATATATATTTGGGTTGATTTTCATTTATCCAAACCATTCTTTTAATTGACCCCTATTCGATCTTCCAAGGCATTTATATGATTTGTGTAGTTTTCATCGATCTTAGCGAAGTGATATTTAAAGGCTGATCTGACCCTGCTTTGTTGCCAGTATTATTGATATAGTTGGGTTGATTTTTAATGATCTAAACCAATCATAATATATATTTGGTCTGATTTTCATTGATCCAAACCATTCGTATGATTGAGACCTATTCGATCTTCCACGACATTCATATGATTTGACATATTTTTAATGATCCAAACACATCATATGTTTCCAGCCATTTCGTTGATTCAATTCATGTTATATTTGAAGGCTGATGGTTTAGTAATCCAATTGATGATAAATTTGGGTTGATTTTCTATGAACTAATCATATATATTTGGGCTAATTTTCATTTATCCAAACCATTCGTCTGATTGAGCTATATTTGATCTTCCAAGGCATTCATAAGATTTTGGTAGTTTTCATCGATCCTAGCGAAGTGATATTTGAAGGCTAATCTGACCCTGCTTTGTTACTAGTCCACTTTGTAGTGATCCATCGTATTATTGATATATTTGGGTTGCTTTTTGATGATCTAAACTAATCATTATATATATTTTGGCTGATTTTTATTGATCCAAACCATTCATATGATTGAGTCCTATTCGATCTTTCAAACCATTCATATATGATTTGGCCTATTTGTACGGATCCAAACCCTTCATATGCTTCGCGTCATTTCGTTGATTCAATCCAAGTTATATTCGAAGTGTAATGTTTACTAATCCAATATATTTGGGTTGATTTTAATTGGTTTAAACTAGTATTATATATATATATATATATATATTCATTATTCCAAACCATTCATTTGATTGAAGCGTATTCGATCTTCCACGTCATTCATATGGTTTGGCATATTTTTATTGATCCGAAAACATCATATCTTTCGGGCCGTTTCGTTGATTTAATCACTGTTATATTCGAAGGCTAATGGTTTAGTAATCCAATAGATGATAAATTTGGGTTCATTATCGATGATCTAAACTAATCATATATATTTGGGCTAATTTTCATTGATCCAAACCATTCGTATGATTGTATTCGATCTTAAAAGGCATTTATATGATTTGCGTAGTTTTCATCGATCCTAGCGAAGTGATATTTGAGGGCCGATCTGACCCTTCTTTGTTAGCAGTCCACTTTGTAGGGATCTATCATATTATTGATATTTTTGGGTTGATTTTCAATGATCTAAACCAATCACTATATATATTTGGGCTGACTTTCATTGATCCAAACCATTCATATATGATTTGGCCAATTTCTACTGATCCAAACCCTTCATCCGCTTCGAGCCATTTCGTTGATTCAATCCAAGTTATATTCGAAGGGTAATGTTTACTAATCCAATTGATGATATATTTGGGTTGATTTTAATTGGTTTAAACTAATCATATATCTATTTGGGCTGATTTTTATTGATCCAAACCATTCATTTGATTGAGGCCTATTCGATCTTCCACGACATTCATATGGTTTGGCATATTTTTATTGATCCAAACACTCCATACGTTTCGGGCCATTTCGTTGATTCAATCCATGATATATTCGAAGGCTGATGGTTTAGTAATCCAATTGATGATATATTTGGGTTGATTTTCTCATATCGAAACTAATCATATATATTTGGGCTGAATTTCATTGATCCAAACCATTCGTCCAAGTGAGCCCTATTTGATCTTCCAAGGCATTCTTATGATTTGGGTATTATTCTTCGATCCTAGCAAAGTGATATTTGAAGCCTGATCTGACCTTGCTTTGTTACCAATCCACTTTGCACTGATCCATCATACTATTGATATATTTGGGTAGATTATCAATGATATAAAGTAATCATTATATATATTTGGGCTGATTTTCATTGATCCAAACCATTCGTATGATTGAGCCCTATTCGATACACAAACCATTCATATATTATTTGGCCAATTTCTACTAATCCAAACCCGCACTTCGGGCCATTTCATTGATTCAATCTAAGTTATATTCGAACGTTAATGTTTACTAATCCAATTGATGATATATTTGAGTTGATTTTAATTGGTTTAAACTAATCATATATCTATTTGGGCTGATTTTTATTGATCCAAACCATTTGTTTGATTGAGGCTTATTCGATCTTCCACGATATTCTTATGGTTTGACATATTTTTATTGATCCAAACACTCCGTATGTTTCGGGCCATTTCGTTGATTCAATCCATGTTATATTCGAAGGCTGATGGTTTAGTCATCCAATTGATGATAAATTTGGGTTGACTGTTTGCGATCGAAACTAATCATATATATTTGGGCTGATTTTCATTAATCCAAACCATTCGTCTGAGTGTGCCCTATTCCATCTTTCAAAGCATTCCTATGATTTGTGTAGTTTTCTTCGATCATAGTGAAGTGATATTTGAAGCCTGATCTGACCTTGTTTTGTTACCAATCCACTTTGCACTGATCCATCACATTATTGATTTATTTAGGTTCATTATCAATGATCTAAACTAATCATTATATATATCCGGGCTGATTTTCATTGATCCAAACCATTCTTATGATTGAGCCCTATTCTATATACCAAACCATTCATATATAATTTGGCCAATTTCAACTGATCCGAACCCATGCTTCCGATCATTTCGTTGATTCAATCCAAGTTATATTCGAAGGTTATGTTTACTAATCTAATCGATGATATATTTGGGTTGATTTTAATTGATTTAAACTAATCATATATCTATTTGGGCTGATTTTTATTGATCCTAACCATTCGTTTGATTGAGGCCTATTTGATCTTCCACGACATTCATATGGTTTGACATATTTTTCTTAATCCAAACACTCCATATGTTTCGGGCCATTTCGTTGATTCAATCCATGTTATATTCGAAGGCTGATGGTTTAGTAATCCAATTGATGATAAATTTGGGTTGATTTTCTAGGATCGAAGCTAATCATATATATTTGGGCTGATTTTCATTGATCCAAACCATTCATTTGAGTGTGCCCTATTCGATCTTCCAAGGCATTCTAATGATTTGGGTA
Organism: Magnolia kwangsiensis; assembly: GCA_037074715.1. NCBI lineage: Eukaryota > Viridiplantae > Streptophyta > Magnoliopsida > Magnoliales > Magnoliaceae > Magnolia > Magnolia kwangsiensis. The sequence goes on from CM073583.1 coordinate 2,084,730, forward strand.
GATTTCTTTGATCCTAACGAAGTGATATTTGTAGCCTGATCTGACCTTGCTTTGTTTCCAGTCCACTTTGAAGGCTGATGGTTTAGTAATCCAATTGATGATAAATTTTGGTTGATTTTTATTGGTTTAAAAATCAATTGATTGAATCCAATTGATTCAATCCATGTTATATTCGAAGGCTGATGGTTTAGTAATCCAAATGATGATAAATTTAGGTTGATTTTCTCCGATCGAATCTAATCATATATAATTGCGCTGATTTTCATTGATCCAAACCATTCGTCTAAGTGAACCCTATTTGATCTTCCAAGGCATTCTTATGATTTGGGTAGTTTTATTCGATCCTAGCAAAGTGATATTCGAAGCTTGATCTGACCTTACTCTGTTACCAATCCACTTTGCACTGATCCATCATATTATTGATATATTTAGGTAGATTATCAATAATCTAAACCAATCATTATATATATCTGAGCTGATTTTCATTGATCCAAACCATTCGTATGATTGAGCCCTATTCGATATACAAACCATTCATATATTATTTGGCCAATTTCTACTGATCCAAACCCACGCTTCGGGCCATTTCGTTGATTTAATCCAAGTTATATTCGAAGGGTAATGTTTACTAATCCAATTGATGATATATTCGGGTTGATTTTAATTGGTTTAAACTCATCATATATTTATTTGGGTTGATTTTTATTGATCCAAACCATTCGTTTGATTGAGGCCTATTCGATCTTCCACGACATTCATATGGTTTGATAGATTTTTATTGATCCAAACACTCCATATGTTTCAAGCCATTTCATTGATTCAATCCATGTTATATTCGAAGGCTGATGGTTTAATAATCCAATTGATGAAAATTTGGGTTGAGTGTCTACGATCGAAACTAATCATATATATTTGGGCTGATTTTCATTGATCCGAACCATTTGTCTGAGTGTGCCCTATTCCATCTTTCAAGGCATTCCTATGATTTGGGGTCTAATTGTGTTTTCACCCATTTGAGACAAGTACACGAATCATGCACAATGGGCCTATTTTTAATTATCCAAACCATTGATATCTCTTGCTCCATTTTTACTGGTAGAAACCATGCTTATGGTTGGTTCCTTTGCAGTAATCTAGACCGTTAATCACTCGCTTCTAATGATGCGAGCTACGTATAGGAATGGTCCCACTTTCATTAACCAAACCATTTGTAGGATAAGCTAACCTTTTGAAATGCTTGGGCCATTCAAAGTTATCCAATTAGGCCAAACTTTTAAAATGCTTGGGTTGTTTGGAATGATCTAAATTGTTCATACTAGTGGTTCTTTTTAAGTGGTCTAAATCGATCTTTAAATCATCCTTGATTTATCTATGTTAAGTCAAACTGAGCGGTTGCCACTTCTCTCTTCTTCTTTTTTGATAAATAGGTTGGGCAAATTTTTTTAGAATGTTGGATGATCTTTGCAAGCTTTGAGTCAACAATTCTGCAACCTGAGGGACCTAGCTTGTTAAACTATTAATATTTTTTCGGTTAAGTGATGTGTTTAGAAAGGAATGCAACTTTTTCTCTAGTGAAACTTTGTAAGCTCGAAGTTAGCAATTTGCAACATGAGGGAACTAGCTTGGCATAATGAAATTTGTTTATAATTAGATCAGAGGACAAAATACACATTGTTTCTTAACAAATCCTTTTTCTTAGTATATTCCTAATGAAATTTGTTTCTTTTTCATCTAGTTTTGATAGGTACCTCAGCGGTTTATGAAAATTATTCTTTTATGCTTAATATATCTCCAAAAGAACTCAATTAGGCTGTTCTTTTGTCTCATGCCTTATCTATGGTTTTAATCATACCATTCTTTTTTCTTTTTTTTTTTTTGTGTGTGTGTGTGTGTGTTTCAGCTTCTTTGCATTGAAGCGTTTTGTTAGATTTACAAAGAGAACGATGAAGCTTGTTGGTTTCCATCATATTCATCAGGTTTTTAATTCTTCTATGAGTGAGATTTTTCTTAACACTTTTCTTGTTATTAATTGATCATGAAATTATTGTTTTGAATTTTAAGGATCTTATTTGATTATATTGGGGGTTGATATGTGGAGAACTTATTGTTCCCTTTTAATTATAATACCATGCAGTTACCATTTGTCATGGTTCTACATATGTACTTGCTGCTTTTTTATTATACTTGTCCATCATGTTTGTTTGCCTCTGCTTATTTCAATGGTTTACTAGTTTTAGTTAAATTACTTTAAAGATACACTATTAGAATGATGTGAATAATTTTTCATTTCTATGAAGGGGAATAGTTTCTATGATAATGTTACATTGAATTTATTAGTTGTAGTTGTAGATTGTAAGTTAATTTTTTATGGTACACTAGATTAAATTATCCAATTAGTTGAGGTGATTTGGTGTCCCTTGGGAGATGTAGAATGGCGACTTCTCTTTTTAGTGGCTTCAGTACAATAGTTGGCTACATTGGTTTATTTTATGTGACCTAATCTATTGGATATCATGTAGACCATTTCTAACGATGCAAACTATTTGCATAGTTTGGTCCAATTTGAATGGTCCATTGTTGATATGAGAAGGCTCATTTTATTAAATTCAAACTATTCTTTATCTATTGGATATCATGTAGACCATTTCTAACGATGCAAACTATTTGCATAATTTGGTCCAATTTGAATGGTCCATCGTTGATATGAGTAGGCTCATTTTATTAAATTCAAACTATTCTTGTGGTTGGCCTGTATTAAGTGAACCAAATTGCCAATATGGTTGCATTCTTTTACAATAATCCAAATTGTTTATAGGATTTAGCTCGTTTCTACTGATCTAAACCTCTAATTTGCCTCGGCCATTTAAGTATTGGAATCTTTGCCATAATTTGGCCATTTTAGTCGATTCAAACCATTCATATGATTGGGTGATTCGGTGATCCAAATGCTTCATATGTTTGGATATGCTTTTAAAGATCGAAACTCTTGATATGATTGAGGTTGTTTTTAGTGATCCAAGCCAATTGTTATGTTAAGTTGATCCTTAGTTGTAGGATCCTTCCATGTGCTACTCCTACTTAAAATCCTCGTTCTTATATCTGTCACTAGTGCTCCCACTTCCCACCTATTCATACTTGTTTACATTTTGAAAGAGATGCTTCCCTACTCTCGCACCTGATTTTTTGTGCCGCTCCTCTTATGCTTCATGCAACTATAAGTTGATCCATATCATTGATATGATTGAGGTTAGTTCTCAGTGATCTTATACCATTAATATAATAGGGCCCAATTCAGTTTTACAAACTATTGAGATGATTGGTATGTTTTCAGCGGTCCGAGGCATGCATATGGATTGCTTGTTACCACGATGAAAACCATCAATGTAATAAGGCATATACTTGACAAATCAATCAGTGAATGTCGTATGAACCAAAAGTTATTAGTGATTCAAAGTTTGCTAATGATTGGGATCATTTTTAGTGGCGCAAACATTTGATGTGCTTGAACCATTTCAAGTGATCTCAACCATTCATATGCTTAGTCTTGTTTTATGTGATCCATACCCTTCATATGATTAGAGTTGTTTCTGTGATGTAAACCCCTCATTAGTTGGGGCCTTTTTTAATGATCCAAACTAGTTGATGCTTCTTTTCACCAATACAATAAGTTCATGTTTAATACCTAGGCCTATATTCACCAATTCGGTATGATTGTGCTTAATGCTAAGACTTTTGTTCCCTTCATATGAGAGGGAATGTTTTCAATGATTGGAAACCTTCATTTGATTGGATCCAAACTAGTTGATGTATATACCTAGGAAATCCGTTTATCAGGTCAATCAATGAATGTTTTGTACTCTTTCTTGGTTTGCACCGAGCACAGAAAAATCATCTGGAGAGGAGGATTCTTGGCATATATGTGCTAATTTTCAATGATCCAAATTACTCATGTGATGGGCTTTTGTTCGGAGAGGAGGCATGTTTTTAGTAATCTAATTGGTTGATGTCATATATCCCATGGTGGATGTTGAATTGTGATCTTTCACATGTAAGAGATCGGTACACGAATCATCAACGCTGGACCATTTTCAATTATCTAAGTTAATGTTTCCTAACTCACTATGAATGCTAGAAATTGATCATATGATTGGGTCCATTTTTAATAGTCCAAATTGTTGAAACGATTGGACTCATTTTAATTATCCAAGCCATTCTTAATGATTGGGCCTACATTTTGTGATTTAAATCGTTAATATTGTAGGGTGCCTACTATCATTATAAAAAATTGAGGTAGGGCCTATTTTTAGTGATCCAATTAATATGGTAAGGCTTGTTTTCAATGATCTAATTGTTAATATTGATTAGCAACATTTTCACCCATACGAATATTTGATATGGTTGGGCCATTTCAAGTGATTGAAATCGTTCATTTGATTGACCTATTATAAGTGTTCCAAACCCTTTATTATTGTGGCCATTTTAATGATCTGAACCAATATATGATAAGGCCCGTGTTCACCAATCAATTCCGTTGATTATTAATAGCCCTCATTGGATGTGGTAAGAACAAAAATTGTTAGTGGAGCAATCTTGACATATAATATTTTGATCTTTTATAGTTAAGTGTGGAGTGTAGTTATTTTTCTTGACTAATTGTTCATCTAACTACCCTAATTCAACGATCCAAATCGTTAATATGGTAGGCTTTATCCAAACCCATGGTAGGGTTTATCCAATCCCTACCACAGTTGATCCAAACCCTTCATATGATATGCGGGTTTCCGGTGATGCGGACCTTAGACATGCTTGGGTCATTTCAATTGATTTGAACTATTAATATGATTGGCTTATACTTACTGATCCGACGCTTCATATGATTGGGGTTGCTTTTAGTGATCTATGCTCTTAATATCATTAAGGTCGTTTTTGGTGATACATTATATACAATGATAGTGCCTTTGAATTGTTCATTGTGATGGATGTTTTTAAATGGCGGTTAATTTCAATGAACGAGATGTATGGAGATATACATGAATATATTAATGAGGTCTACCAAAAATTCCAATAGGTGATAGGACATGTACAATGATAATGCCCTTTAATTGTTAATGGGGAAGAAATTATGGGGAAGATGATCAATTAACCACGTCTATTCTTTTTCGTATGGTCATACAGAGCTCCACCATGGGCAACAATGTTTGCTTGACTTGTGGGAAGAAAGAGGGTGTTGACAATCAATAATTTGCAAAGAAGATCCCTTACCCTTCCTAACATATGAACGAGATGTGTGGAGATATACATGAATATATATTAATAAGGTCTACCAAAAATTCCAATAGGTGATACAGTATGTACAATGATAATGCCCTTTAATTGTTAATGGGGAAGAAACTATGGAGAAGATGATCAATTGCCACGTCTATTTTTTATTTTATTTTTGTATGGTCATACAAGCTCCACCATGGGCGACAATGTTTACTTGACTTGTGGGAAGAAAGAGGGTGTTGACAATCAATAATTTGCAAAGAAGATCCCTTACCCTTCCTAACATAAGTATAATGTGTATGGGAGATGTAGAGTCAATTAATCACCTCTTCATTCATTGCATGTTTGCTTGAAAGATGTGGGACTACTTTCTCAATGCTCTCCATACAAGCTTAGGTGAAGCCAAATTCTATTGTGGACCTTCTATGGTTTGGCATTCAGGAGGGGCGGGAAAAGTGGGGAAAGATTTGTGGAGATTGCTAATGAAGCTCTCTCAAAGAAGATCCCTTACCCTTCCTAACATATGTATAATGTGTATGGGAGATGCAGAGTCAATTAATCACCTCTTCATTCATTGCATGTTTGCTTGAAAGATGTGGGACTACTTTCTCAATGCTCTCCATACAAGCTTAGGTGAAGCCAAATTCTATTGTGGACCTTCTATGGTTTGGCATTCAGGAGGGACGGGAAAAGTGGGGAAAGATTTGTGGAGATTGCTTTTATATAGGAGATGTTTTCAGAATAGGAGTTCTTCGCATGTTGTGGCCATTAGGGAAATTAAATGTATTTTTTGGGTTAGGCTTCTTATGTAAAGCCAATTAATCCCGCTAATCTCTCATATGTTTTTCAATTGTGTAGGTGGGTTGTTTTCTTTTGCGCATTTTGTGGGCTTTTAATGAAGCTCTCTCAAAAAGAAAAAAAAAGAAAATGAAAAAGAAGGCAATTTGAAATTAGCCATAACTAAATTCTTTTGTTGGTTTTAGGTTTTTCTACAAAAAATACAAAACGAAAAACAAATAGGAAGGACATAAATAAAGAAGAAACGTAAAATAAAGTATGAAGAATCTAAACTAAAGATGATTTTTGAGCAAGATTTCCTAGTAGGTGAAAACTAAATGCCCCAAATGTGTTGTTGGATTGACCTTTTATCAATAAATGAAACTCCATATACAGATTAACTTCTTGATCTCTAAAAAATTGATTATTTGAAAATACCACTTATGAATGATATTTTTGTTCAAGGCAAACTAATCTTCATGCTAAGTGTCTTTCCTATTTTGGGATACTCTTAATCTTAGTAAGGTTTGATAGTTTACACATATAACTAATTTCACCCTAAGCACACAATACACAACTTCACTAAATGCTTAATATCATTCACCTCCAATAGAAGGATAGTCAAATACATACTCAAGGATGAGCCTACCCCAATCCTTTTTTCTCATTTTACTTGGATCTTCGATGGATGTGAGGTTTCACTTCCTAAAAGGGATGGGGACAGGGACACCTTGTTGTTATATATATATATATATATATATATATATATATATATATATATATAAAACTTTTCCAAAAGCCGTCACGAGTTTGGGTGAATGGCTTTGGTTGTGGGTTTGCTCCCCATAGACACAAGTGTGATTCCCCTCCCCATGGATTACCTATCACGAGTTGGGGCGAACGACTTTGGTTGTGGGTTTGCTCCTCATAGACACGAGTTTGATTCCCCTCCCCGTGGATTACCTGTTATGAGTTTGGGTGAATGACTTTGGTCGTGGGTTTGCTCCTCACAGATAAGAGTTTGATTCCCCACCCTATGGATTACTCGATATACGTGGTGTAACTAGGAAGTTTTTTTTTATTATAATCCTCACATCTGCAAACCCGCTACACCCAACCCGACACGGTGCTGACTTGACTCGACTCAGTACCTATGACTGGGTCAGACTCAGTCTGGATTAGTCCACGCCAGACCTGAACTCAGATTTGGTCAGGTATGCTAGACTCGGTACCAAGTTGGGCGAGTCGGGTCAGCCCTTTAGCCCTAACTTGGTCCAAATAGACTCGTTGCCCTGTTCTTCACCCTATATATCAGGGAAAGTTTTTATTTTTAATCCTTACATTTGGATATTCTTGAAATTTTAACCTTCAATTTCAGTGTTCAGTATTAAGCGTACACCTGTCCATTCCTTTCAAGCTTGATCCTGCCTCTATAAGCGTATGCTCATGACGCTTAACAACTGAGTTCGATTTCCTCCCCGTGGATTTTCCAATGCACGTGGTTGGCGGGTGATTGCGTGCATTTGTAAGGAATGGTCTCACCTTAAAGGGACGAGGACACCCTGTCTTTTAAAAAAATAAAATTCCCAAAGCCCGCCACGAGTTTGGGCGAATGGCTTTGAAGTCTTGGGTTTGCTCCCCTTAGACACGAGTTTATTTCCCCTCTCCATGGGTTACCAGTAATGAGTTTGGGAGAATGACTTTGGTCATGTGTTTGCTCCCTACGGACACGAGTTTGGGCGAATGGCTTTGGTCGTGGGTTTGTTCCCCACAGACACGAGTTCGATTCCCTTTCCCGTGAATTACCCGTCGAACGACTTTGGTCATGGGTTTGCTCCCCATCGACATGAGTTCGATTCCCTCCCTGTGGATTTCTCAATGCACGTGGTGTAATAAGGGAAGTTTGATTCCCTTTCCCGTGGGACACCCTGTCTTTAAAAAAAATAAAATTCTCAAAGCCCGTCACGAGTTTGGGCGAATGGCTTTGAAGTCTTGGATTTGCTCCCCACAGACACGAGTTTGTTTCCCCTCTCCATGGGTTACCGGTCATGAGTTTGGGAGAACGGCTTTCGTCGTGTGTTTGCTCCCTACGGACACGAGTTCAGGAGAATGGCTTTGGTCGTGGGTTTGTTCCCCACAGACACGAGTTCGATTCCCTTTCCCGTGAATTACCCGTCGAATGACTTTGGTCATGGGTTTGCTCCCCACCGACATGAGTTCGATTCCCTTCCTGTGGATTACTTGATGCACGTGGTGTAATAAGGGAAGTTTTTATTTATTTATTTATTTTAAATCCTCACATATGGAGACTCCTGAAACCCTCAATTCTGCGTTCACTATTACGCTTATGCACGTCCATTCCTTTCAAACTTCATCCCGCCCTTGTAGGCATAATCTAGTGATGCTTAACGGCTGAATGAGAGCTTCGTTTGTCGATGAATAGCAGATTGACTCTGTTGTTAGCATTACCTTGTTTTTCTCTCATTGCCTATTAATGAGTACCAATGCATATTGTCACTAATAGAGAAACGTTATATCTGTTGAAAAACAGAGCCCCAATCTAGTAGGGCGCACTATAGCTCACTCCGAGTGGCCCTAGCTTCTAGCTCTCTTGATTAGGTCATCTTATTTTGTAGTGGCGACTCCCAAAGCAAGGGAGCTACTCCTAGACCAGCAGAATTACATGAACGGCATGGCGTTTTCAGTCAAAGCCTTCGGCCCGAACTTTAATATATAGATCTCATTTTTCTTCAAAGTGGATCTATCAAAGGCTAAGCTGGTCCGAACCCCCGGAGGGGCTTATCATCGGGTGTTGGTTGACCGATTCTGATTGCCTTTAAGTTGGTCCGTTCAACACGTTGTGTATCAAGGAAAGTTTTTGTTTTTAATCCTTGCGTCTCGATTTTCCTGAAAATTTAACCCTCTATTTTAGTGTTCACTAGTAAGCTTACGCTTGTCCATTCCTTTCAAGCTTGATCATGCTCCTATAGGCGTATGCTCATAACGCTTAACGACTGAGTTCAATTCCCTCCTCGTGGATTTTTTGATGCAAATGGTTTGCAGGTGATTGCGTGCATCTGCAGGGAATGGTCTCGCCTTAAAAGGATGAGGACACCCTATCATTATTAAAAAAAAAAAAAAAAACCTTCCCAAAACCCTTCATGAGTTTGGGTGAATGATTTGGTCGTGGGTTTGCTCCCCACAGACACGAGTGTGATTCCCCTCCCCGTGGATTACCCATCACGAGTTGGGGCAAGCGACTTTGGTTGTGGGTTTGTTCCTTATAGACACGAGTTTGGTTCCCCTCCCCGTGGATTGCCAGTTATGAGTTTGGGCGAACGGCTTTGGTCGTGGGTTTGCTCCTCACAGACAGGAGTTCGATTCCCCTCCCCGTGGATTACTCGATGCACATGGTGTAACTGGGGAAGTTTTTATTTTTTTATAATCCCCACATCTGGAGACCCGCTACGCCCAACTTGACACGGTGCTAACTTGACTCGACTCGGTACTTGTGACTGGGTCAGACTCAGTCTGGATTAGTCTAAGCCAGACCTGGATTAAGATTTAGTCAAGCGTGCTGGACTTGGTGCCAAGTTAGACTAGTCGGGTCAGCCCTAACTTGGTCCGACTCGACTCATTGCCCTATTCTTCACCCTATGTATCAGGGAAAGTTTTTGTTTTTAATCCTCACATTTGGATGTTCTTGAAATTTTTACCTTCAATTTTAGTGTATAGTATTAAGCCTACACTTGTCCATTCCTTTTGAGCTTGATCCTGCCCTTATAGGCATACACTTATGACGCTTAACGACTGAGTTCGATTTCCTCCTCGTGGATTTTTTGATGCACGTGGTTTGCTGGTGATTGCGTGCATCTGTAGGGAATGGTCTCACCTTAAAGGGATGGGGACACTCTGTCTTTAAAATTTTTTTTAAAAAAAAACAAAAACAAAAACTTCCCAAAACCCGTCACGAGTTTGGGCAAATGGCTTTGGTCTTGGGTTTGCTCCCCACAGACACGAGTTCGTTTCAACTCTCTGTGGTTTACCAGTCACGAGTTTGGGAGAATGACTTTGGTTGTGGGTTTGCTCCCCACAGACACGAGTTTGATTCCCTTTCTCGTGGATTACCCGTCATGAGTTTGGGAAAACGACTTTGGTCGTGGGTTTGCTCCCCACTGACGTGAGTATGATTCCCCTCCCCATGGATTACTCGATGCATGTGGTGTAATTGGGGTAGGCTTTTTTTTTTATTATTTTTTATTTTTTATAATCATCACATCTGGAGACTCCTGAAATTATCAATTCTGCGTTCACTATTAAGCCTACGCCTGTCCATTCCTTTCGAGCTTGATCCTGCCCTTATAGGCATACACTTATGACACTTAACGACTGAGTTCGATTTCCTCCCCGTGGATTTTCTGATGCACGTGGTTTACGGGTGATTGCGTGCATCTGTAGGGAATGGTCTCACCTTAAAGGGATGGGGACACCCTGTCTTTAAAATTTTTTTAAAAAAACAAAAACTTCCCAAAACCTGTCACGAGTTTGGGCAACTGGCTTTGGTTTTAGGTTTGCTCCCCACAGACACAAGTTCGTTTCACCTCTCTATGGGTTACCGGTCACGAGTTTGGGAGAATGACTTTGGTCGTGGGTTTGCTCCCCACAGACACGAGTTCGGGAGAATGGCTTTGGTCGTGGGTTTGCTCCCCACAGACACGAGTTCGATTCCCTTTCTCGTGGATTACCCATCATGAGTTTGGGCAAACGACTTTGGTCACGGGTTTGCTCCCCACTGACATGAGTATGATTCCCCTCCCCATGGATTACTCGATGCATGTGGTGTAATTGGGGTAGGCTTTTTTTTTTAAAATTTTTTTATTTTTTATAATCATCACATCTGGAGACTCCTGAAACCATCAATTCTGCGTTCACTATTAAGCCTACGCCTGTCCATTCCTTTCGAGCTTGATCCTGCCCTTATAGGCGTACACTTATGACACTTAACGACTGAGTTCGATTTCCTCCCCGTGGATTTTCTGATGCACGTGGTTTACGGGTGATTGCGTGCATCTGTAGGGAATGGTCTCACCTTAAAGGGATGGGGACACCCTGTCTTTAAAATTTTTTTAAAAAAACAAAAACTTCCCAAAACCTGTCACGAGTTTGGGCAAATGGCTTTGGTTTTAGGTTTGCTCCCCACAGACACAAGTTCGTTTCACCTCTCTGTGGGTTACCGGTCACGAGTTTGGGAGAATGACTTTGGTCGTGGGTTTGCTCCCCACAGACACGAGTTCGGGAGAATGGCTTTGGTCGTGGGTTTGCTCCCCATAGACACGAGTTCGGGAGAATGGCTTTGGTCGTGGGTTTGCTCCCCACAGACACGAGTTCGATTCCCTTTCTCGTGGATTACCCGTCATGAGTTTGGGCAAACGACTTTGGTCACGGGTTTGCTCCCCACTGACATGAGTATGATTCCCCTCCCCATGGATTACTCGATGCATGTGGTGTAATTGGGGTAGGCTTTTTTTTTTTTTTTAATAATCCTCACATCTGGAGACTCCTGAAACCATCAATTCTGCCTTCACTATTAAGCCTACGCCTGTCCATTCCTTTTGAGCTTGATCCTGCCCTTATAGGCGTACACTTATGACGCTTAAAGACTAAGTTCGATTTCTTCCCCGTGGATTTTCTGATGCACGTGGTTTGCGGGTGATTGCGTGCATCTGTAGGGAATGGTCTCACCTTAAAGGGATGGGGACACCCTATCTTTAAAATTTAAAAAAAAAACAAAAACTTCCCAAAACCCGTCATGAGTTTGGGCAAATGGCTTTGGTCTTAAGTTTGCTCCCCACAGACACAAGTTCATTTCACCTCTCTGTGGGTTACCGGTCACGAGTTTGGGAGAATGACTTTGGTCGTGGGTTTGCTCCCCACAGACACGAGTTCGATTCCCTTTCTCGTGGATTACCCGTCATGAGTTTGGGCGAACGACTTTGGTTATGGGTTTGCTCCCCACTAACATGAGTATGATTCCCCTCCCCATGGATTACTCGATGCACGTGGTGTAATTGGGGTGGTTTTTTTTTAAAAAAAAATTTATAATCCTCACATCTGGAGACTCCTGAAACCATCAATTCTGCGTTCACTATTAAGCCTACGCACGTCCATTCCTTTCAAACTTCATATCGCCCTTATAGGGCTAAGCTAGTGATGCTTAATGACTGAATGAGAACTTCGTCTATCGATGAATAACGGATTGACACCATTGTTGGCATTGCTTTGTTTTTCTCTCCTTTCCTATTAGTGAGTTCCGATGCACACTGTCACTGATAGGGAGATGTCATATCTGCTGAAAAACAGATCCCCAATCTAGTAGGGCGCACTATAGCGCACTCCGGGTGGCCCTAGCTTCTAGCTCTCTTGATTAGGTCATCGTATTTTGTGGTGGCGACTCCCGAACCAGAAGAATTACATGATTGGCATGGCGTTTCCAGTCAAAGCCTTCGGCCCGAACTTCAATATATAGATCTCTTTTTTGTTCAAAGTGGCTCTATCAAGGACCAGGGTAGCCCTGATAATGGTGTGTTAAAATCTCATCAAGATTTTAATGGTGTGTATCACTTAGTAATTGCTTCTGTATGGTAAGGGTACTTTTCTGAACTCCTCAATAATGGTGTGTTAAAATCTCATCAAGAAATATTTTTGATTTCAAGGTCGAATCAAGATGGCGACCAATCTAACTTTGATGGTGTCACCTTGCTTCCTAAACTATTTATGCACATGGTGGCAGTCCTGCTCTTGTTAAGCAATTGTTCGTTTTTTGAATTAAGGTTGTTTTCTCTTCCGTTTGAATTTTTTTTTTTTTTTTTTCCATGTGCTCTCATGCTTTTGATGTTTGTGAAAACAAGTAACATCATACAACTTGTATCACTAAGCAATTGTTTCTATTTCGGTTATGCATGTGTAATGTTTTGTTTGTTTGACCCAAATATCGAGAAGAATGAGTGTCGTTGGAGCCTTTGATTCTTATGGGGTGTTTTCAAATGCTAGACTTTACATAGAGCTTAACTTTCAAGAGAGCTTAGAAAATATTTTACTTCTGAAACAGTGGAATCCAATGGTTTGTTGGTTTTTTCACATCATAATGTTTTTTTTTTTTTTTTCGGGCCAATTAACATGAGGGATGTCTAGTTCTAATAATAAGGGTACTCCTCTCAACTCCTTTGAAATTTATTCTCTTTGTAAAGTTGAAGATTTGAAAGCAAGACCATGACCAATCTAACTTCGATATTGTCACCTTGCTGCATAAACTTTTTATACAAATGGTGGCACTCTTCTTAAGCAATAGCTTGTTTTTTGAATTAGGGTAATTTTCTTTTTCACTTAAATTATTTTTTTCGGGCCCTTTTGTGCTCATAATGCTAGTGAAACTATCATCATCATGATCATATGGCATCTTTAACAATTGCTCCTACTATAACTTATCCCTAAGCAATTGATTTGTATTGTCTTTGCTTGTCTGAGACAGCTTGAGAGAAGAAATAACACTGTTGGAGCCTTTAACACTTCTGGAGTGTTTTCAAATGTTATAGTTTACATAGAGCATTACTCTCAAGATAGAATATCTTACTTTTGAAACTTTGGAACTCAAATGGAGTTTTGGTTATTTCACATCGTAATGTTGTTATTTTTATTATTCAATTAACCTTTAGGATGTCTAGTTCCAAAAGGTTGCTTTTTCTATACTCCTTTGGAAGTTTCTCTATTAGAAGTCCTTCAACAAAAGGCATTCCAGAAGGTTTTATCGTATATGGTCCAATCTTCAATTTCCCATCCCTCCAAAAAAATAAAACTTGATTTAGACGATCCTTTAATAGAAAAAGTTTGATCTTTGATATAGATTGTTTGGCGATCCTTTCATAGAAATTTTCTACCTAGGGTGACGATGCTCCTGCTATAGCTATTATGTTATTTCTCCCATTTCTCGTCTATGCTCCCTTATGTCTCTTGCTTGTGTTATTAGGAGCATGACTATGATCCCAGTACCAGATTTGTAGAATGCCTTTATTTATTGGGCTTGTTTTGCTAGTTACCCTGAGAGATACCTAAACTTGATTGGATTTGGTTTTGGGTATTCAAAACTAGATTTGAATTCGGAAAGAACCCATCTGGGTTAGCTAGGCCTAGGTACGGGGGTACTAGGAAATACGAACTCAACCCGTTAACAACCCTTTCAACAAAGTTTTCTAAGAGTTATGTGAAGCCCACTATGTATAAGGCATGATGTCTATAAGGCATTGGATGTGCAGGCTAGTCGAATATATAAGTTGTTGATTCTGTGGAGGGATCTCCTGGACGTCCTCCAAAGTTCTCGAGGACAACCCATCATCTTTTGATCACAAAGAAGACTGATGTGAATTTGTCCAAGGGAGACCAAATGATTAGCGAGTCACAATCTCCTGGACCTCTGCTGAATTCAAAGGAAGTTTGTTCCATGAAATGATTGCCTTGCCTCCTGTTTTCTACAGCCAAGGTAAGGACAAAGCAAAGTTTCAACATCTGGGAAATTCAACTGATAGTGAAGAGAAGCAAGATGGGAATGCCATCACGACAGGTTTTTTGCACATACAGAATGAGTTATCAGCTGAAACAGATAACGTATCTCTTGGTGTTAATCAATCCAGAAGCTCTCTTCCAGGCACGTGCTTTTAACTGCTCCCTAAATCCATAATTCTGTTAAACCAAACCATAGCCTTAAATAAATATGAACAAAGGTTTGCAAGTTTGAATTGTAATGTATATGGTACTATAAAGTACGTCCTATCGCATCTGTACTGGCACTCAACCAAATATGTGATTTTTGCTTCATATTTTGCAGGTGTAATTTCTTCACCATCGCATAAGGTACGGATAGTCTTTGCCCTCTTTTGAAGAATCAAATTTTCTGGTCAGCCATCTGTCTGATCACTAAAGTGAATAAGTCAACACACATCTTAGCTACAATGCCTCAAAACTGCTTCATAGTAGTGTGTTACAATTCTCAGGTCTTTGTCTTGCCATTTATACCGTAAGACCTTGGAAAGTTTTAGAGGAAATATATGACATAGAAATGGTCCACTGAAATTACTTAAGACCTAATGACTTCAATATTAGGAAGTTCTTTTTACTTGTTTTCTAACCATAGGTGCTGCCTGTCCCAACTATTTGGAGTCAACTTTTTTAAGGAACTCTAATGATTACTTGGCAAAAGTTATGTGATCTGCTGCCCATCAGACACACCTTGCCACCAAGAGCATATATTTATTAGCAGACCAAAGTGGTTCTTGGGAAAGTGTATGACATTGTTGAGCCCCACACCTAATGACCAGACCAGCCTAGCTCTTGGTGGAGGGCATGACATTGTTGAGCTCCAGTAGTTATAGGCCCCAATCTCACATGTACAGAATCCTTTACACCATCATGTCATTGTAAGTTTTCTTCTCCTGAATCATCTGACACTGAAAAATCTGCTGTCATGGTCATAACTGCAAATGATCAATTGATAATAGAATTAATAAATCAAATACAAAATCCGGAAGAAAAAACAAAATATATAACTCAGGCTTTAAATAATGCTTTAAGCCAAGCTAATCAGGCTTCGAGTTCTAAAATTGAAGAAATAAAAGAAAATCCTTTATTAAAAAATGTTTCACCATATTCTATATCAATGACTGATGTTTATAATAAATTAAAAACCAATAAGTCTAGGCAATCTAATATTTCTTTAAATGATTTATATAAAGAAATTAATATTCTTAAAAAAGATATTAATATTTTAAAACATGAAATTGAATTATTAAAAACGTCCTCCTCATTAGAATCTGAAAATAATATCACTGAATATCTTAATAATGAAACACAAAACGTTAATGCTATAACTTATTACCATTTTCAAAAATGGTTTACTCCTATAACCTTAACTACCCCTCAATTCACTAAAGACATAATCGCTCTTATAGATACAGGAGCTGATCTAAATTGCCTCCGTGAAGGCTTAATTCCAACAAAATTTTGTGAAAAAACCAATAGCACAATATATACTGCAAATGGGCAAGAATCTCATATTGAATATAAACTTCCTAATGTTCATGTCTGCAAAAATGGTGAATGTATTCCATTATCATTCATCATTGTAAAAAATTTACCACATGATGCAATTTTAGGAACTCCATTTATATTAAAAATTCAGCCTTTTACTACCACTACTAAGGGAATACAGACTGCTATCAATTCTAAATCAATCTATTTTGATTTTATTAAGCCTCCACAAAAAGGTTTACTTTCCGAAGTAATAAATTGCATACATAATAAAGAACAACAAATAATTTATATCAGACATGATATATTCCATATGCAAATTCAAAAACAATTAAATCATCCTCAATTTCAACACTTAGTACAATTATATATGACAAAATTAAAAGCACTATGCTCAGAAGTGCCCAATGCTTTCTGGCATCGTAAAATTCATCAAGTTACTCTCCCATATATAGACAATTTTGATGAAAGACAAATACCAACTAAAGCTCGTCCATCACAAATGGATTCTAGACTTCTTCACCTTTGTGATGAAGAAATAAAATCTTTATTACAGAAAAAATTAATAAACCCATCAAAATCTCCTTGGAGTTGTGCTGCTTTCTATGTTGAAAAAGCACCTGAAATAGAACGTGGTGTTCCACGACTAGTAATAAATTACAAACCCTTGAATGCAGTATTAAAACAAATAAGATATCCAATTCCAAATAAACAAGATCTTTTAAATCGCTTATATCAAGCTAATATATTTTCAAAATTCGATTTAAAATCAGGATTTTGGCAAATACAAATCCATCCCAAAGATAGGTATAAAACAGCTTTTACAGTACCTTTTGGACAATATGAGTGGAATGTAATGCCTTTTGGTCTTAAAAATGCCCCATCAGAATTTCAAAAAATAATGAATGATATTTTTCATCCATATAAAGAATTTATTCTCTCTTATATCGATGATATTTTAATATACTCCAATAATATTGATCAACACTGGAAACATTTACATATCTTTAAATCCATTATTACGAAAAACGGTTTAGTTTTGTCCTTGCGAAAAATAAAACTATTTCAAACTGAAATTCAATTTCTTGGATTTAGAATTATACAAAATACAATATATCCTATTCAAAGAGTCATAGAATTTGCAAATAAATTCCCTGATCAAATTTCTGACAAAAAACAATTACAAAGATTTCTTGGGTGTTTAAATTACATCTCAAGCTTTTATAAAGATCTAGCAAAAGAAAGAGCTCTTTTACAAAATCTTTTATCCAATAAATCCAATTCAGCATGGACTAATGAACATACGAAAGCTGTTCAACAAATTAAGACTAAAGTAAAAAATTTACCTTGTCTTAATTTATCCAATCCAGATTTGCAAAAAATCATTCAAACAGATGCATCCGAAATAGGTTATGGTGGAATTCTTTTACAAATTACCTCTGCAGGTAAAGAACAACTGGTGCTCTTTACTTCAGGTACTTGGAATTCTACACAACAAAATTATTCTACAATAAAAAAAGAAATTTTATCAATAGTCTCTTGCATACAAAAATTTCAAAGTGATATTTTAAATCAAAAATTTATCCTTCGCATTGATTGCAAAGCGGCCAAAGAAGTTTTAAAAAAAGATGTTAAAAACATTGTTTCAAAACAGATTTTCACCCGATGGCAATCAATTTTATCTGTATTTGAATTTGATATCGAATTTATTCCGGGACAAAAGAATTTTCTTCCTGATTTCCTTTCACGTGAATTTCTTCAGGGCAAGTGTGATCCTCACTATCCCCTTTCTGAAAATGCCTCGCTCGAGAAAAGGAAAAGAAAAAAGAGAAGAAGAGTTCAAGTTATCAAATACATTTTTTCCCCTTCTTCAAGAAGAAACCAAAAAGCTTCCTCCTCCCATACAATATTCGCCAAACCTCTCAGAATATCAACCCAGAGGAAAAAATAGAATCCTATCTCTTGACAATACAATATCCAAATTACCCGAAGATAAATTAATATCCTTTATCTTGCCTCCCAATTGTCATTTCATACAAAAATCCTCAAAAATATCTCGCAATTATTATGAAGCCATCCTCATACAAACCAAAAGCGCCATCATCAACCATACAACCAACCCCAACCAAAATACTTATTCCTATTCAAAAATCAAAATCATCAATATCCTCAGCCAGAAAGAATGGGGTTTATCCCTAACAGAAACCAAATCCCTATCTGGTCCTGAAGGCTCTTCGCACCCATTTTCCTATTGGGATTACATGAGTGCTTGGAAAAATACAATTTTATTTCAAAATGTAGACAAATCTCATTCCTGGTTCATTCAATTTACTAGGAATTATACCAAAGAAATCCCTCACTGGTTTTTTGCCCAGTGGTGGCTTTTATTTGGTGGCCAATCTTCTCTTCTCCCTGAAGAATTATTGGTCCATTATACAAAATATGAGAAAACCCATAATCCTGAATATCCTGCGGTTTTCTGTATGCAATATTTTGCTCTTCATGGTCTTCCTTGGATTCTCCGATGGAAGTATGAAGTGCATCCTTCAGAATATACACCATCCAAGACATTATTTCAATGTACTTATATAAAATGGTGGAGCAAATTCAATACCCAACTCGTGTTTGATGGAAAAAATATCATCGAAGCGACATCATCCAAGCAATCATATACAAAAGGTGTTGCAAAATCCTTCAAAGAAGTGATAGCCACACCTTCAAAACAAGATGAAGAAAATGCTCTTCTCAAGAAAGAAATTGATGAGTTAAAGAAGACAATGATGATTTTTCAATCTCAACTTCTTTCTAGTCAACAAGGATCTGTAGGTTCCAATGAATCTGCTAAAGCAGCTGATCTAGAAACCGATGATGAACAAAAAATATATTTTTAATGAGCTACACGATGCTAGCCATTAAAATTCAAGAATGCATCTGCTTCATGATGCAAGCAAGATGCTCTTCCTTCGCCAGCCAGATAAACTCGCCAGCACAGCAGAAGAAGATAACGAAGAATCTGCTTTCGCCAGCAAGTCATCAGCATGACGTCATTCAAGATAAGACACAGCTACAGTACAGCTACAGTACTCTACAGTAGGCTGCCGACAATACAGTAACACTATAGCACTTTTACTGTGCACTTTTTACTATTCCAATAGTAAAACAGCATAGTAAATCTGCATAGTGCCCAAACCAGGGTACTATTCCGCCGCGGTTTAGGCCCATGGTTTTGTAACAGTTCCTGTACAGTGTTTGTAAATTTTTTATAAATAGGTCATTTTGTTATGGTTTAGGCAGAAGTTCGACTAGCGAACTTTAGTTTCGTCCTAGAAAGTGCTTTAGAAGCAAGAAAGCTCTTTGTAAGTGTTCTTTCTTCTTTCTTTATTTGTATTGAAATTTGGTATCTGTCTTTAAATTGGTATCAGAGCCAAGTTTGTAAGTTGGTTCTTTGGTTTTACATTTAGTGAAAGTTTATTTTCCAAATATTACTTCTGTTTCTATTGCTTCTGTTTAAATTTTTATATTCTGTTTGATTTTCATAAACTGTATTTCTAAAAGATTTCATTTTTCTAAATTACTCTTGTTTTGAGGTTCGAGGCTCCCTTGTCGTAATATCCTGTTTGGCGTTTAGCCGAGTAGGCGTTAGGCGTTTTTAGGGAATCCTATTATTGACAAGCCACTCAATTTAAGTTTAATTTACATTAATGGAATCTAGAAGAAATTCATTTTCTGAAAATTCTACAAAATATAAAAAATTAAATAGATCTAATAGTTCTGAAAGTAATAAATCAAATAAACCTTCCCAAAGTGTAATTTCTAAAGTTACAAAATGGTTTTCTACCCAAACCAATTTTGATAATAAATCAGAAAAATCTTCCCATACAACAAAAGACACCAGTCTTTCAGATATACCTGCAAATGCTGGTTCTATATCAATAAAGAATCTTGAAGAAGTCAAATATTCCGATATTGAACAGAATCTTCAAAATTGGAATTTGCCAGAAATACAAGAAGCTGAAATATATAAAAAAGGATCTTTTGATCAAAATACAACTGATTTTCTCGTAAAAACAGTTGAACAAACAATACCTATATCTCAAAATAATCAAGATATAACTTTATTATCAGCCAATATGCTTCGACAAACATCAAGTAAATATAATTTTGTCCATATTGGGTTCATACAAGTTGCTGTTAAACCTTTAACCCGAATTGGGTTAAATACATCTTGCCTTGCAACCTTAAGAGATAAAAGATTTTTAAAATTTCAAGATTCATTAGTAGGGTTAGTTGAAGCAACCTTAACTGATGGTCCAATATTCTTCATATGCATTCCAAATTATTTTGTTTCTTTAACAGACCAACATCTTGGTAGGTTTTTGACCTAATCAACATATTTTATCCAATCTATGTGTTTTATCCATACCGTCCATCCATTTTTTGGAAAGTTAAGGTAAAAAATAAAAAACATATTTTATATTATCCGCTTGCCTATCGTTCTGGGTCTGTTCGGTGCGGTTCAGGTCCCTTTGGTTCGGATATCCGGGTCAGGTCGGTCTGGACAGAGGTCTATCCGGACTAAACCCGAAAAAAATTGGATCTAAAAATCACTACTCGATCAGGCCCGATCTTGGCCATCGGTTCTGTTTGGAACTGGCCGGATCGGGTCGGATCCGCTGGATTGGGTCACAAACGCACACCTCTACCTACACACGTATGCATCCTTGCACATGTGTCATGGGGGTCTAATCTGAACTGTCCATGTGATGCAGAATCTCATTAATCTCCAAGGGTAGAATTGTCACCATGATCTAAAATTCTGGTGGGCCATAGCAAAGAGAAATGCAAATCAAGGGAGGAAACTGTTTTCATTTTTGCATTGCTTTTCAGAGTTTTGGATCAAAGAAAAATTGGGCCCAGGGGGTTTCATGAGGTGCTGCTTCACATGAACCATTCAGATTTTGGAGTCACATCACGTATGATGACGAGTTCTTAAAAAGTTCGCACGAGTTCATAAAAATGCGTTGCTGAGCATTCGGCATATAGAGTCATGTTCGCCTGCGCACCTACACACTTGTGCACCTTTATACACGTGTCATGGGCATCTAATCCGAATGGTCCATGTGGTGCGGAATCCCATGAAACCCCTGGGAAAAAATTTCACCCTGATCTAAAATTCTAGTGGGCCATAACAAAGAGAATGCAAATCGGGGAGTAACTGTTTTTATTTTTCATGGCCCACCAAAGTTTTGGATCAAAGTAAAAATTGGGCCCAAAGGGTTTTATGAGTCACTGTTTCATGAGGACCGTTTAGATTTCGGAGTCACACCACGTATGATGTTTTTTCAAAAAAGTTCGCACGAGTTCTATCCGAACTGGTGCACAGCTGAGCATTTGGCATATTGAGTTATGCTCACCTACGCACGAGCGCACCTTTGTGCACATGTCATAGGCATCTAATCCGAACGGATCATGTGATGCGGAATCCCATGAATCCCCAAGGAAAAAATTTTCACCTTGATCTAAAATTCTGGTGGGCCATAGCAAAGAGAAATGCAAATTAGGGGAGGAAACTGTTTTCATTTTTCATGGCCCACCAAAGTTTCAAATCAAAGTAAAAATTGGGCCTAGGGGGTTTTTTGAGTCGCTACTTCATGAGGACTATTCAGATACTAAAGTCACATCACGTATGATGTTTTCTTAAAAAAGATTGCACGAGTTCCGTGCCAACTAGTGCACAGTTGAGCATTCAACATATTGAGTCATGCTCACCTACGTACAACCGCACCTTTGCACAAGTGTCATGGGCGTCTAATCCGAACGGTCCATGTGATGCGGAATCCCTTGAATCCCCAAGGGAAAATTTTTCACCCTAATCTAAAATTCTGATGGGCCATAGCAAAGAGAAATGCAAATCAAGAGAGGAAACTATTTTCATTTTTCATGGCCCGCGAAAGTTTTGGATGAAAGTAAAAATTGGGCCCAACTCGTTTCATGAGGTGATGCTTCACATGGACTGTTTAGATTTTGGAGTCACATCATGTATGATGTTTTCTCAAAAAAGTTCGCCCGAGTTCCGTGCAAACTGGTGCACATCTGAGCATTCGGCATATAGAGTCATGTCACCTGCGCACGTACGCACATATGCACCTTTACACATGCGTCATGGGCGTCTAATCCGAACGGTCCATGTAATGTGGAATCCTATGAAAAGCCCAAGGGAAAAATTTTCACCCTGATATAAAATTGTGGTGGGCCATAGCAAAGTGAAATACAAATCAAGAGTTGAAACTGTTTTCATTTTTCATGGCCCACCAATGTTTTGGATCTAAGTAAAAATTGGACCCTGGGGGTTTCATGAGGTGTTGATTCACGCGGACTGTTCAGATTGTGGTGTCATATGATGCGGAATTCCCTGAATCCCTAAGGAAAAAATTTTCACCCTCATCTAAAATTCTGGTGAGCCATATCAAAGAGAAATGTAAATCAAGAGATGAAACTATTTTCATTTTTCATCGCCCGCCAAAGTTTTGGTTCAAAGTAAAAATTGGGCCCAGGTGCTGCTTCATGTGGACCGTTCAAATTTTGAAGTCACATCACGTAGAATGAGTTTTCAAAAAGTTCGCACGAGTTCCGTCTGAACTAGTGCATAGCTGAGCATTCGACATATAGAGTCATGCTCATCTGCTCACCTTTGCCCATGTGTTGTGGGCATCTAATCCTTACGTCCAAGAAAGCCAAAGGAAAAAATTTCCACCTTGATATAAAGTTCTGGTGGGCCATAGCAAAGAGAAAGGCAAATCAAGGGAGGAAACTGTTTTCATTTTGCATTGCTTACCAAAGTTTTGAATCAAAGTAAAAATTGGGCCAGGGGGGTTTCATGAGGTGCTACTTCATGTGTACCGTTCAGATTTTGGAGTCACGTCACGTATGACAACGAGTTCTTAAAAAAGTTCGCACGAGTTCTATGTGAACTAGTGTGCAGCTAAGCATTCAGCATATAGAGTCATGCTCGCCTGCACAGCTACGCACTTGCGCACCTTTGTACACTTGTCATGGGCATCTAATCCAAATGGTCCATGTGACGTGGAATCCCAGGAAATCCCAAGGGAAAAAAATTCACCCTGATCTAAAATTCTAGTGGGCCATAACAAAGAGTATGCAAATTAGGGAAGGAAACTGTTTTCATTTTTCATGGCCCACCAAAGTTTATGAGAATGCAAATCAGGGGAGGAAATTGTTTTCATTTTTTATGGCCCACCAAAGTTTTGGATCGAAGTAAAAATTAGGCCCAAGGGGTTTTATGAGTCGCTGCTTCTCGAGGACTATTTAGATTCTGGAGTCACACCACGTATGATGTTTGCTCAAAAAAGTTCGCATGAGTTCCATCCGAACTGGTGCGCAACTAAGCATTCGGCATATTGAGTCATGCTCACTTCCGCACGAGTGTACCTTTGCACACGTGTCATGGGCGTTTAATCCGAACGGACCATGTGATGTGGAATCCCATGAATCCCCAAGGAAAAAATTTTCACCTTGATCTAAAATTCTGGTGGGCCATAGCAAAGAGAAATGCAAATTAAGGGAGAAAACTGTTTTCATTTTTCATGGCCCACCAAAGTTTTGAATCAAAGTAAAAATTGGGCCCAGGAGGGTTTATGAGTCGCTACTTCACGAGCACCGTTCAGATACCAAAGTCACATCACGTATAATGTTTTCTCAAAAAAGATTGCACGAGTTTCGTACCAACTAGTGCGCAGCTGAGCATTTGTTCAAAATAAAAAACTTGGGACCATGGGGTTTCATGAGGTGCTACTTCATGTGGACCGTTCAAATTTTGAGGTTACATCACATATGATGAGTTCTTTAAAAAGTTCACACGAGTTTTGTTCGAACTGTTTAGGCCCAGGGGGTTTCATGAGGTGTTGCGTAGTTGAGAATTCGGCATATAGACTCGTGCTCACCTGCGCACCTACGCACATGCAAACCTTTGCACACGTGTCATGGGCGTCTAATCCGAATGGTTCATGTGATGCGGAATCACATGAAAACCCATTGGAAAACTTATCACCCTGATATAAAATTTTGGTAGGCCATAGCAAAGAGAAATGCAAATTAAGGGAGGAAACTGTTTTCATTTTTCATGGCCAACCAAAGTTTTGGATCAAAGTAAAAATTAGGCCATTCGGTTTCATCACGTATGATAAGTTCTCAAAAATGTTTGCACGAGTTCCGTAAAGCAGCACCTCATGAAACACCTTGGAACCGATTTTTACTTTGATCCAAAACTTTAAAATGCAATGAAAACAGTTTCCTCCCTTGATTTGCATTTCTATTTGCTATGGCCCACCAACATTTTAGATTAGGGTGAAAAATTTTGCCCAAGGGTTTCATGGGTTTCCACATCACATGGACGGTTCAGATTATATGCCCATGACACGTGTGCAAAGGTGCGCACGTGCATAACACGCGAACTTTTTTCGGAATTCATCATAAGTGATGTGGCTTTAAAATCTGAACGGTCTACCTGAAGCAACACCTTATGAAACCCCATGGGCCCAATATTTACTTTGATCCAAAACTTTGGTGAGCAATGAAAAATGAAAACAGTTTCCTCCCTCTATTTGCATTTCTCTTTGTTATGGCCCACCAAAATTTTGGATTAGTGTGGAAAATTCTCCCTCAAGGTTTCATGGGTTTCCGCATCACATGGACGGTGCAAATTAGATGCCCATGACACGTGTGCAAAGGTGCGTAGGTGCGTAGGTAAGCATGACTATATATCGAATACTCAGTTGCGCACTAGTTCGCATGTGCGGACTTTTTTGAGAACTCATCATACGTGATGTGATTCCAAAATCTGAACGGTCCATGTAAATCAGCACCTCATGAAACCCTTAGGCCCAATTTCTACTTTGATCCAAAACTTTGGTGGGCCATGAAAAATGGAAACAGTTTCATACCTGGATTTACATTTCTCTTTGTTATGGTCTACTAGAATTTTAGATTGGGGGGAAAATTCTCCAAAGGTTTTATGGGATTCCGAATCACATGGACGGTTTAGATTCTATGCCCATGACACATGCAAAGGTGTGCACGTGCATATTCGCATGACTCTATATGACAAATGCTCAGCAGCGCACCAGTTCGCACGGAACTTGCGCGAACTTTTTAAAGAACTCATCATACATGATGTGACTCCAAAATCTAAACGGTCCACGTGAAGCAACACCACATGAAACCCCATGGGCCCAATTTTTACTTTGATCCAAAACTTTGGTGGGCAATGAAAAATGAAAATAGTTTCCTCCCTTTATTTGCATTTCTCTTTGCTATGGCCCACCAAAATTTTAGATCAGGGTGAAAAATTTTGCCTTTAGGTTTCATGGGATTCCGCATAACATGGACGGTTCGGATTAGACGCCCATGGCACGTGTGCAAAGGTGAACATGTGCGTAGGTGAGCATGACTTTATATGTCGAATGCTCAGTTGCATAGCAGTTCGCACGTGCGAACTTTTTTGAGAACTCATCATACATAATGTGACTCCAAAATCCAAATGGTCCATTTGAAGTAGCACCTCATGAAACCACTTAGGCCTAATTTTTATTTTTATCCAAAACTTTGGTGGGCCATGAAAAATGAAAACACTTTTGTTCCTTCGTTATAGCCCACTAGAATTTTAAATCAGGGTGAAAATTTTTGCCTTAAGATTTCATGGGTTTCCGCATCACATGGATGTTTCGGATTAGACGCCAATGACACGTGTACAAAGGTGAGCACATGCATATGCGAGCATGACTATGTATGTCGAATGCTCTGGTGCACATCAGTTCCCACGATACTCATGCGAACTTTTTTTCGAACTCGTATGTGATGGGACTCCAAAATCTAAACGGTTCACGTAAAGTAGCACCTCATGAAACACCCTTGAACCGATTTTTACTTTGATCCAAAACTTTGCTGGGCAATGAACACAGTTTCATCCCTTGATTTGCATTTCTATTTGCTATGGCCCACCAACATTTTGGATCAGGATGAAAAATTTTCCCTAAGGGTTTCATGGGTTTCCACATCACATGGACGGTTCAGATTATATGCCCATGACACGTGTGCAAAGGTGCGCACGTGCATAACGCGCGAACTTTTTTTGGAACTCATCATAAGTGATGTAGCTCTAAAATCTGAACGGTCCACCTAAAGCAACACCTAATGAAACCCCATGGGCCCAATTTTTACTTTGATCCAAAACTTTGGTGGGCAATGAAAAATGAAAACAGTTTCCTCCCTCTATTTGCATTTCTCTTTGTTATAGCCCACCAAAATTTTGGATTAGTGTGAAAATTTGTCCCTTTCATGGGTTTCCGCATCACATAGATAGTGCAGATTAGATGCCCATGACACGTGTGCAAAGGTGCGTAGGTGCGTAGGTGAGCATGATTATATGCTGAATACTCAATTGCGCACTAGTTCGCACGTGCGGACTTTTTAGAGAATTCATCATACGTGATGTGATTCTAAAATCTGAACGGTCCTTGTAAAGCAGCACCTCATGAAACTCTTAGGCCCAATTTTTACTTTGATCCAAAACTTTGGTAGGCCATGAAAAATGAAAACAGTTTCATCCCTGGATTTGCATTTCTATTTGCTATGGCCCACTAGAATTTTAGTTTAGGGAGAAAAATTCTCTGAAGGTTTTATGGGATTCCAAATCACATGGACGGTTTAGATTCTACGCCCATGACACATATGCAAAGGTGTGCGCGTGCATATTTGCATGACTCTATATGACAAATGCTCAACAGCGCACCAATTCGCACGGAACTTGCACGAACTTTTTAAAGAACTCATCATACGTGATGTGACTCTAAAATCTAAACGGTCCACGTGAAGCAACACCACATGAAACCCCATGGGCCCAATTTTTACTTTGATCCAAAACTTTGGTGGGCAATGAAAAATGAAAACAATTTCCTCCCTTTATTTGCATTTCTCTTTGCTATGGCCCACCAAAATTTTAGATCAGGGTGAAAATTTTTCCCTTCAGGTTTCATGGGATTCCACATAACATGGACGGTTCAGATTAGACGCCCATGGCACGTGTGCAAAGGTGAACACGTGCGTAGGTGATCATGACTCTATATGCTGAATGCTCAGCTATACATTAGTCCACATGGAACTCCTGCGAACTCATCATACATGATGTGACTCCAAAATTTGAAAAATCCACGTAAGCGGTACCGTATGAAACACCCTGGGCCCAATTTTTATATTGATCCAAAACTTCGTGGGCCATGAAAAATGAAAACATTTCTCTTCCCTAATTTGCATTTCTCTTTTCTATGGCCCATCAAAATTTTACATTAGGGTGAAATTTTTTCCCTTGGTGTTTTATGGGTTTCCGCATCACATGAACCATTCGAATTTAACACCCATGATATGTGTGCAAAAGTGCGCACGTGCGTAGGTGAGCATGACTATATATGCCCAATGCTCAGCTGAGAACTAATTCGCATGAAACTTGTGCAAAATCTAAACGGTGCACGTGAAGCAGCACCTCATGAAACCCCCTAAAGCTCAATTTTTACTTTGATCTAAAACTTTGGTGGGCCATGAAAAATGAAAACAATTTCCTCCCTTAATTTGCATCTCTTTACTATGGCCCACCAAAATTTTTAATCATGGTGAAAATCTTTCCCTTGGGGTTTCATGGGACCGTTCAAATTACATGCCCATGACACGTGTAAAGGTTTGCACGTGCATACGTGTGCGAGTGAGCATGACTCTATATGCCAAATGCTTAGTTGCGCACCAGTTCGCACAGAAGTCATGTGAACTTTTTTGAGAACTCATCATACATGATGTGACTCCAAATTCTAAACGGTCCACGTTAAGAAACCCCTAGGCCCAATTTTTACTTCGACCCAAAACTCTAGTGGGTCATGAAAAATGAAAACAGTTTCCTCCCATGATTTGCATTTCTCTTTCATATGGCCCACCAGAATTTTATATCAAGTTGAAAAATTTTTCCCTTTGGATTTCTTGGGATTCTGCATCACATGGATTGTTCGGATTAGATGCTCATGAAACGTGTGCAAAGGTGTGCATGTGCGTGAGCGTGACTCTATATGCCTAATGCTCAATGGTGCACCAGTTCGCCCGGAACTCATGCGAACTTTTTTGAGAACTCATGGTACGTTATGTGACTCGAAAATCTAAACGGTCCACGTGAAGCAACATCCCATGAAACCCCCCGAGCCTAATTTATACTTTAATCCAAAACTTTTGTGGGCAATGATAAATGGAAACAGTTTCCTACCTTGATTTGCATTTCTCTTTGCTATGGCCCACTAAAATTTTAAAACAAGGCGTAAATTTTTCCCTAAGTGTCTCGTCGGATTCTGCATCACATGGACGATTCGGATGAGACGCCCATGACACATGTGAAAAGGTGCGCGCAAGTACGTAGGTGCGCGCACGTACGTAGATACATAGGTGAGCATGACTCTAAATGTTGAATGCTCAGCCGCGCACCAGTTCGCACGTGCGAACATTTTTGAGAACTCATCATACTTGGTGTGACTTGAAAATCTGAACGGTCCATGTGAGGCACTACCTCATGAAACACCCTGGGCCCAATTTTTACTTTGATCCAAAACTATGGTTGGACATGAAAAATGAAAACAGTTCCTTCCCTTGATTTGCATTTCTCTCTGTTATGGCCCACCAGAATTTAAGATTAGCGTAAAAAAATTTCCCTTGACATTTTATGGGATACCACATCACATGGACTGTTCGGATTAGACATTAATGACCTTTGCGCACGTGCGTTGGTGAGCATGACTCTATATGCCAAATGCACAGCTGCGAACCGGTTTGCACGGAATTCGTGCGAACTTTTTTGAAAACTCATCATACGTGATGTGACGCCAAAATCTGAACAGTCCACTTGAAGTAGCACCTCATGAAACCCCATGAGCTCAATTTTTACTTTGATCCAAAACTTTAGTGGTCAATGAAAAATGAAAGTAGTTTCCTCCCTCGATTTGCATTTCTCTTCGCTATGGCCCACCAAAATATTAGATCAGGTTGAAAATTTTTCCCTTATGGTTTCATGAGTTTTTGCATCACATGGACGGTTTGGATTAGACGCCCATGCCATCACATATGCAAAGGTGTGCATGTGAGCATGACTCTATATGCCAAATGCTCATCTACACACCAGTTCGCACCGAACTTGTGCAAACTTTTTTGAGAACTCATCATACGTGATGTGACTTGAAAATCTATCTGGTCCACATTAAGAAGCACTGTATGAAACCCCCTGGGCCCAATTTCTACTTTGATCCAAAACTTTGGTGGGCAATGATAAATGAAAACATTTTCCTCCTTTGATTTGCATTTCTCTTTGCTATGGCCCACCAGAATTTTAGATCGAGGAGGAAATTTTTCCCTATGGGTTTCATTGGACTTTGCATCACATGGACGGTTCGGATGAGACACCCATGACACGTGTGAAAGGGTGCGAACGTGCGTAGGTGATCATGACTCTATATGCCGAATGCGCACCAGTTCATATGTGCGAAATTTTTTAAGAACTCATCATACGTGATGTGACTCCAAAATTTAAATGGTCCATGTGAAGCACCACCTCATGAAACTCCTTAGGCCCAATTTTTACTTTGATCCAAAACTATGGTGCACCATTAAAAATGAAAATAGTTTCCTCCCTTGATTTGCATTTCTCTTTGCTCTGGCCCACCAGAATTTTAGATCAAGGTGGAAATTTTTCCCTAGGGGTTTCATGGGATTCCACATCACATGGACGGTTTAGATGAGACGGCCATGACAAGTGTGAAAAGGTGCGAATGTGCGTAGGTGAGCATGACTTTATATGCTGACTGCTCAGTTGGGCACCAGTTCGCATGTGCGAACTTTTTTGAGAACTCATCATACGTGATGTGACTCCAAAATTTGCACCACCTCATGAAACTCCCTGGGCCCAATTTTTACTTTGATCCAAAACTATTGTGCACCATGATAAAGGAAAATAGTTTCCTCCTTTGATTTGCATTTCTCTTTGCTATGGCCCACCAGAATTTTAGATCGTGGTGGAAAATTTTCCCTAGGGGTTTCATGGGATTCCGCATCACATGGACGGTTCGGATGAGACACCCATGACACGTGTGAAAAGGTGCGAACATGCATAGGTGAGCATTGAGTCTATATGCTGAATGCTCAGTTGCGCACCAGTTCGCATGTACGAACTTTTTAGAGAACTCATCATACGTGATGTGACTCAAAAATCTGAACGGTCCACGTGAAGAACCACCTCATGAAACTCCTTGGGCTGAATTTTTACTTTGATCCAAAACTATGGTGCGCCATGAAAAATGAAAACAGTTTCCTCCCTTGATTTACATGGAGGTGCCCTGTCAATAGAGTCGCCAAGTGTAAGACGTGTCGTATTCCGTGTGGCCCTAGGTGGCATTCCCTATATACAACATAGGGTGCAACCTGTGTGAGATTTAGCATACAACACTCAATTTTTCAAGTATTCTACACATTTCATAACAAGAGGAGCCACGTGCATTTCATTTAACTAAAATTTGTCACAATACATGAGATGTTGTATTACATGGATCATGACAGAAGATGCGTTTGAGCTAATCTAAGCAAAGTGTCAAACATTAAAGCATACCAACACTCTACAATATTACTAAGCCTTATAAAGGCTATAACATAGAAACAAGAAGACAAGCAACAAAGCAAACTAAAAGACGACTACATGCATGACTAGTCGTCTGAATCTGGCGATGGTGGAAGGGGCACCCTTGTCCTACATAAAGAACAGGATAGCTTTCAGGGTGCGCGATATTTTCTTTTATTTCTTCTTCAAATAAGCCTGACTCTCCTTGACCTCCTGTCTCAGGGCAGCCTAATTTTCTTCTATCCGAGTCAAGCGGGCTTCTAAAGCAGCCCAATCTTGATGGGGCTCCTGCGTAGCAGGTGGAGAACCCCCATCAAAGTCCTGGGCCTCCTCTTCTTCCTCTTCCCACTCTTCCTCTATCTCATCTCTGCCTTCTTCATCACTCTCTTCCTCTTCACTTTCCGTTTCATCCTCACTCTCATTAAGTCAGGCTTGACATTGTCGTGGCCTAATATTCATGTTGTTGAGAGTGGTGTCATTAATGAAATGGATCGGCGCAGGAATTTCTGCGCCAAGTCTGTAGCCGAATTCACGAGCAAGCTTGCATATAATTCGGCCAAATGGGAGTGAAATGGTTGTCCTAAAAGAGCGTGCGGTCTAAACTATCTGTAGTAGTACATACGTAGGCAGGCACAACTTGTTTCCTTGCCCAGCTTTGTATAGGAAATCTATCATCAGACGCTTGCATTCGCTGCGATTGCTCCACCTGAGATACACATTGTACGTGAAGATGTGGAGGAGCAAGCGGAAGTCGTGAGTCATCTTGGTCGCCGAGAGGCAGTTGCCTCGATTCCAGTTGACCAGTCGGCCACAAAGAAATTGCGTACGTCGATCTCTTTCACACGCACTCCTGAGACTCTTCTCGCTGGCATGAACCTCCCCACGCGGCATCCTCTCATGACTCAGGCTATCAAGTCCACATTGACAATGGCTTCCCGCCTTCCCACGAGGATAGAGAACTGCAAAGGCTCCAGCAACGGATCGTATATATGGGCATACAAAGCTCGGACAGTGCTCTCATTCACACGAGTCTTGCCCTCAAATGTGGGACCCCACTCGGCGTCCGACAAGAGATCCATCACCAGATAAATCCCAAAGAGCTTCTCGTCCACATGTGCTTCAAAGAGGACCCTACGGCCTTGAAACCTTCCATGTGACATATCCGCCAGTAGAGCTCTTTCGAGAGGAAGCTGAGGATCGAAATCTCGCTTCGTCCTTATCCTTCGATCGACGCTTGTGCTAGCTTTGGTGCCTTTCTGCCTCTTCGAACGAGTAGGGCGTCTAGGCCCGACTTCATCCGTGGAAGCCCTCTTCTTCCCCATGAGAGAAAGAAGTGTAGAAAGAGAGAAAATCGCTGCCACGAGCTCGAAAAGAGCCATGTAAGTGAAATAAAATGGAGGGATAGGATGGGTTGTTGGACTTTGAGATTTTGAGACACAAAGGAAGGTTTGTGCACTCAAATGGAAGGAAATGAGAGAGATAAGAGATGAGTTTGAAAGGAATGATGAGAGATGGATATGTAGTGAAGAAGAAGAAGATAGTATGAGAATGGAGGGAGGATTTGAGAGAGAAAAATGAAGATTTAAGAGATTTGGAAAGCTTGGAAGGGTGGGAATGAGAGCAATGAAGCAAATGGGAAAGATATAAGAGGTCCCACACGTTTTCATGTGCCCCACAACCGATTACATGCGTCGGCCTGACAGGCCTGAACGACCCGATCGGCGAGGCCTCGCCGTACCGGTGATGGCATCTCCGGTCGTTGGACAGGGGGGCGAGGGCTCGCCCCATAGGCGTTGGCATCCCCCTCCCGGGGTGCCAGAAATGCGCGGAGTCCACCTTGGTTCCCCCTGATTTGTACCATTTAGGCCCTTGAGTCCTTTTGAGTCGTTTTTGATATCCATCTCATGTAAATTCACGCGTTTCGAATTGTTTGAGTGTGGAATAGGATGAATCCTTATCTAAACCCATCAATTGACGGTCTAGAAAAGAATCAAGGCCATCTCGCATGATCACAGATGCCTACGAGTCCGATTTCAACGGTTAATTTCACTTGTCGGCGAAACTGGGAATCTTACGACTGTTTCTACATTTTATTGCTCCCTCCTAGATCAAAGTACGCCAGTGTGCGTCGTGGTACCATAACCCAGGTCCAGTTTAATCCAAATCATGCTTTGATACTTATAACGCCTTGAAAATTCGGGGGTCGAGCAAGAGCCCAACTCCCGAGTTCCAACACATCACTCATGCAACATAGATAATGATGATTAAATGTTGTCCGTATTAGTGCATTAAACATGAGTGGGATTATACCAAATCAGCATATCATACTCTAGAGACAGTTACATTACGCAAGCGGAAGACTGTAATAAATACATATAAGCATATAAGTGATTGTAAGTCTTCAGATTATGAACGTCACCAGGTTAAATAATTACATGTATAATACCAAAATTTACAAAAGATAAAGTGTAATGTCATCTAGTCCATATCCCTGTAGCCCTGTGGCACAACTCCAGGTCTATATAGACCCGCCAGAGAGTTGTAGATAAGAGAACTCCTCATCATCATAGAAGGTAGGCTCTGTCTCGTATGCCTCGCCGTCATTTGAAACTATAACAGAATCTGGTTGATGTTTTAATACACCGTCCCAGAGTGGGAGTGAGTGATGAACTCAGTGGAGCTATAAGGCAAAGGTTAACATGTTATTAATTCAGTCAAGCAGTAATGATAAAGCAGTACATCAATCATATCCTAAGCAGAGTGGGAGTGAGTGATGAACTCAGTGGAGCTATAAGGCAAAAGTTAACATGTTATCAATTCAGTCAAGCAGTAATGATAAAGCAGTACATCAATCATGTCCTAAGTACTCTTGTTAATGCAGAATGAGATGTGATAATGATGTATGCCCTCGCCTGCACTCCCTCTGCGACATCATCTCACAGTCACGCATGCAACACTCCCGCTGTGCTCAACTCTAACGCCAAAGGCACATGCAATGCGATGCATATGCGTGATTAGCCAAGTTTTTAATTAAACTTATTCATACAGCAAGATTGGGAAGCTAAGGTACCTCCCTTTATATCATTGACCCAAACATTGATCCAAACATTATCTCACAGTCACGCATGCAACACTCCCGCTGTGCTTAACTCCAACACCAAAGGCACATACAATGCGATGCATGTGCGTGATTAGCCAAGTTCTTAATTAGACTTATTCATACAACAGGATTAAGAAGCTAAGGTACCTCCCTTTGTATCATTGACCCAAACATTGATCCATATAGGGTTGTCAATCCTAGTAGTCGCATACGATTGCAGTTCTAGGTCGCTACGGAGAGGCTCGTCACCTCAGCGCAGGCCTAGTTATACTCGTGGTCACTACGGAAAGGCTCGTCTCCTTAGCGCAGTCCTTGTGTATACTCGAGGTCACTACAAGAGGCTCGTCACTTGATCGTATGCCGACAGCTCGAATACAGTGTCCCATATCACCATATTCGGCTCACGAGTTTGGTTTGCTCAATGGACATTACGGGGAGGCTCGTCACCCCAGCGTAGACTGACAGCTCGACCACGGTATCCCATACCACTATGTCCGGCTCATGAGTCTTAGCGGATCGTAGTACAAAGGTTAAACGGGCATTTCACTAGTAAGTGGTACCTTAGATTCAAGCAGTAGCGTCCATACATGGTGAACATACAACGGGTCAATCGGGTTCCTTGACAAGCTCGACTGGTACGAACGCACGTTTAATTAATCGACATGAAGTGCGTAAACACTCCGAGTGGCCCAACCACTGTCAACAAGAAGCGTACAACTTAGATTCCTCGAACATGTCTTGTGTGGCGAAACGACCTCAGCCACTAACTCGAAAAACATTATCGATTGCCTGAACTATGCAATAGTCCCAATCATACTCCAACACAATAGGCATTCATGTGTAATAGTCAAACAGCATGTGACAAACAATTGAAATATAAATCTTGTTTGAGCTTTTTAAATATTGTCATGCATAGGCATTCATCCATAAATCACGTAATAGTAAGATAGGTTACATAAAGGAAATTGTAACTATAGATAAGGTGATTGAGAATCATATCTCAACACCGTAATTAAAATACATTTCAACGAGCATTTTCTCATTCAGGCATTTTATCAAACACTTAGACTACCCATATCACATACATGTAATAAAATAGTTATAACAGATATTATAGCAAATTCCTTCACAATGGATTCACCATATGTATAACAATCATGTATTCTCAGTCAATAGACATGGCAAGCATAAATCATAATTCCATACTCATTCAAACATTTCAACAAACACATGGAATGCATTAAAAATCAACATAGTTTACATATATATGTAATATACAGAAAACATCAAAACTGTTCAGTTGTCTGATATCCTCAATGATCACCACCTGTTAAACATGGTATTAAATGGTAATGGGACTAGCAATGGGTGATATTTTTGGGATCCATGACAAGCTTGAAAGTTATTCATGTCCATTGTAAAGTAAATGAGTCAATGATATTGCTGATTGTTAGGAACTCATTAGAATTTGGTGTTATATGATATGTACTTGTCCTTACTTTACTGGCTTATACATGATTTTTCCTAGTGAATTAGGTGATCCTCATGGTTGGGCCAACCTATTCGAGGCGCTGGATGTCACAGGCTCTTGTTCATTGTAGCTCTGTTTTTTTTTTCCTCTCTTTTAAAGATATATAGCTTTGTATTGTTTAACCATGTATAACCCTAACCGATCTGTGTATTCACATTGCATAGTCATTTCCAATTTAACTACATTTATCTTTTATTATTGTTGTTTAATTGACTAACTGATGATCATATAGGCAAATTAGCGACGTAACAAACAGGACCCCATCATTGGCATTTATTAGGAACATGAAGAACTTAAACTACCTTGTAAGTGATCAAGTATGAGTTCTCATTCTGCATGCCTCTATTGCTTTGGTACATTACTAAACATGTCCCTATGGTAGCTGTTTTCATGTGGATTTAAGCTGTTTGTGTGGGGATTGATTGTAGGAAAGAAGAGTTTCTCAATTTGATGAGGATTGATCTCATCCAAGCACTTTTTGATGGCCTACCGCCTGGAACAGTCCGCTTTGGCTGCCACATCATCTAAACTTCTCATATGAATGAAAAGCCCCTTAGTTCTCCCAAATGGAGAATCATTTAATTAGATGAGGGGCTTCTTTCTTTTTTTCTGAATTGGTGAATGAGGTATGTAACAGATGGGTGCTTTGTCAATTTTCATGTGTACAAAATGTATCTTCCTTTTACTAAGTTTTACCCTGTTTGGATTTTGTATAGGACCCTCCTCCCATGAGCTTGCTGGGGCTTCTTGGTTTTTCACTTCTAACATGTGGGGCCCGTGATTCGGTAATCCAGGCCATTGGTTTGTTGATTAAGTTTGGATAGACTATGCCCCAAAATCTCATGGATAGAGAACAATCCTGACTATTCTATCTGTGGGCTACATGGCTGAGCAAGTTTCTAAAAGGGCAGTGGAATTGATCTCAATATCAAAGTTACTTGATTGCTTCACTTTTTCATCAAGGTGATAATGAAAATCAAAAGCCAAAACTGAAATGCAGCAATTAGTGCCTGCTATTACTAGTTACATAAAAGGCAAAACTGAATTTAGGCATCAGGATTCACAACCCAGTTGTTATTTTTCCAACAGAATCAGCACCAAGTGGTTTTACTAGGCATCTGAAATCCATAAGCCACTTGTTAGAATTTCAACAAAATCAATACTGGGTCTTTTTACCATGCTTCTTTGTCATGAAAATAAATCTTTTGTACAGTTGCAATATATGTTTGTATCTTTGACGTTGTATATCTATTTAGTACTGTAAATTTTGTTGCCAGATCAAATGACATTGTCGTTACAAAGTTCTATAACTTAAAAATTGCTGATTTGGTGAAAGGTGTAAGGAAGAGACCGTCTAGTTGTAAAATTCATTGCAGAGGAATTGGGTCTGGAGGGTTCTTATGTTCCCCGTACTTATATTGAACAAATTCAGCTTGACAAGCTTGTAAATGATGTTATGGTAGGTTGTCTTTTGAAAGCATCTTATGCTAAATATTTAGTTTCCCTCTTCAATTTGCTATCGTAAATTGATCTTGATACAATAGATTATCTGCATAGGCACTACCGAAGGATTTGAAGACAAAGCTCAACATCGATGATGATATAGCATCAAGTCCCAAAGAAGCACTTTCCTGGGCCTCTGCAGGCATGATTGCCTTGAGAAATAAGAATCTTAAGAGGTACTGTTTCTAATCCTTTCCTCCATATTTCCAGACATATGTTGGATAGAAGAGTTCACTGAGCAAGTTGGGGACCAGTCAGCTGTGTCATAGGACTCGCATGTATGTTTCTTAACTGTTAACCAAGTTCTCTTGCTCAATAATTTAAATTGCCTCTCTCACTGTTGGCAAGCAAATTGTTGTGGATGTAGTGCTAGTCAACTCTGCAGGCATGATTGCCATGAGAAATAAGAATCTTAAGAGGTACTGTTTCTAATCCTTTCCTCCATATTTCTAGACATATGTTGGATAGAAGAGTTGACTGAACACGTTGGGGACCAGTCAGTGTTAGGAAGTGCGGAAGTGTGAGCCCTTAAGATTTGATGGTCTACACGATATGGAACTTTCACGAAGCTAAAGGTTAACGCTCTAGATCCAGCGGCCCGCCAATTCACTACTGGAGCAGATGGGTCCATTCACCCCTCTGATTCTACAGTATAGATGACCCCAGATTACGATCTATGGCTTAGATCGTCCCAAGGACAAATTAAACGAACAAATTTCTATATACCAACCACTATTCCTCTTTCTACTCTCGGTATTTTCTGATGATATTTTTCACGAGAGAACCTCATCCCTTTTATAGGAAAGAATGGGAGTTTGGATGAGACCAGAAGTTATCTGGTCTTATCCCTATCGTCTCATCCTCATTTAAATTTATATTTGAAAATCATCTTCCAACGGAAGAGATCGAAAGAAGCCTAAACTCATGGGACCCACCCACTACTGATTGCCCACTAGTGGTTCCCACTGGCTTATGACCAACATCTCCCACTAAATCATATTGTGGGATAGGCAAAAAAATAATTATCCATCTAACTCGCCTAATGACAATCAAAACCAAATATCGTGATTAAAAGAATCAGATGCGTGGGACCAGCTGGATCACCATAATCTTCTCGCAGGTATTAAAGTACTAAGTGACCACCTAACTAGTACTCAATAACCCAAGCTTTGCAATGCCTGTCCTAGTCCACATGACCACACCGGATGGAGTTAACTCCCGATTTGGAGTCCTCGGCCAACATACGCACTTATCTAACTTATCGAGTTATTCTAAAAATTTATTTTTTTTACAAACTTCGAGTAAAATCAATTTAAAGCAATATACACACACACACACACACACACTTTTAAGAAAAAATATTGTTTACAAAAGTATAATAAAAATAACTTGATACTGCCGACGAATAAGTCTTCAAGTGTGTATTTATAGTTCTAGAAACTTGGTATAATTGTCACGGGATCTTCCCTATATAGATGTGTAATTTGGAATCAATCAAGCCGCTTTCCTAGCGTAACTGAGTCTGGCCAATCAAGGACCTTTCGTCATAGTACACTAAAGTAGTGACATTGAATTTCATCCTCCTATACACAAGAGGGTAGCTAAGGACACGGAGTCACCTACAAGACTGATTACTTGCACATTGCAATGATTAGATTGAATCAAAACAATCTGTAGGTAAAAAGTCTCAGCACGTGGGTACAATCCACGTCGTAAAGTAAACAATAGTAAGTGTATGTCGGATCTACAATACACAGGTCATTCTGCATGAGTTACAACTCATCTCATAACCTCATGACTTGGCTATAAATTCAAGCCATTACATTGATCGCATGAAAAAGGAATGGTGTGATTATGTTATTCAACTTGATCAGTCTCATCTTCAATCTTAAAAGATTGTAGGCGGATATAACTCACTCATATCATTATCCTTTATTATTCACAATAAAGAGAAGTCCATACCTCAGTGTATGAACATGGCCTCAAATGTACCTCTCTTGTACATTCAAGGTTGGTCAACCTGTGCGAGTGGGTGACTGGCCTATCAAAAAAAATATAAATCCTACATAATCTCAAAGTAAATGCTGATGATATACTTACCTAGTTTATATTAGTATTCAATACTGAATAAATGGAATGTGTTATTCATTAATGAAAGATCAAATGTACTAAAAACAAGTATATCGTTCAAGTTTTCCTTAATCTCATTTGCTTGACGTGAACTTAAAATAGATCTCTAGCTATAGGCTTCGTCATGAGATCAACCATCATTTTCTTAGTAGAAATGTATCTGAGGGTGACATTATTATCTCTCACTTGATCACGGACGTAATGATACTTGATCTCAATGTGTTTAGACTTTTGGTGGTGTTTAGGGTCCTTTGCCAAGTCAATGGTTGAAGTATTGTCTATCTTCAGCTATATAGGATGACGAACGCTCAATACAACACCCAGACCTAGTAAAAATCTACGAACTCATACACACTCCTGAACTGCAACACAACATGCTATGTACTCGGCCTCCATAAACGAAAGAGTTGCGGATGTTTGTTTCTTACTCGACCATGAGATAGCTCTTCCTCCAAGTAAGAATACATATCCTGAAGTAGACTTTCCCTCGTCAGCGTCATTATCCCAAGCAGCATCAGAATATCTTTTGAGCTTGAGGCTTGTGCCTTCTTAACACAATATTAGGTCTTTTGTTCCTCTGAGATAGCGAAATATACGTTTGACGGCTTGTCAATGAGACTGTCCTGGTTACTCTGATAATGGCTAACTATGTCAACTACATAGCCAATATTCGGTCCGGTGCAAAGCATAGCATACATTAAACTCCCTATTGCGCTTGCATAAGGTACTGAGGACATAACCAATTTCTCGACTTTAGTCTGGGGACACGATTTTCTGTCTAACTTGGTAGTTTTATCCATAGGGGTTACAACAACTTTTGAATTTTCCATCCTGAACCGCTTTAAGATCTTTTGTATATATGTGGCATAAGACAAACCTAAAAATTTCTTAGGGTGATCCCTGATGAGTTTTACCTCAAGAATAAAGTTAGCTCCACCAAGGTCTTTCATCTCAAAGTTCGAGAATAGTCAATCTTTAGTCAATATCAACAATTGCATGTCATTACCAGTTAGCAGGATATTGTCTACATATAGAGACAGTATTAGAAAAATCTTCCGGACCGTTTCATGTGTACACAATGGTCTTCTTCACTCATTATGAATCCAAAAGTAGAGATGGCTAAGTGGAACCTCATGTACCACTATCTTGAAGATTGCTTCAGCCCATAGATAGATTTCAACAACTTGTAGAATTTCTTTGGATGCTTTTTATCCACATAACCCATGTGTTGTTATATGTATATCTCTTCATCCAAGTCACCATTTAAGAATGTGGTTTTTACATTCATCTGATATAACTATAAGTTTAAACTTGTGACAATGGACAAGATCATACGAATTGAGGAGAACTTTACAACAGGTAAAAAAGTCTCATCATAGTCAATGTCTTCTTTTTGTGTAAAACTTTTAGCAACTAATCGTGTTTTACACTTGTTTACTATACCATCTACTTTTCTTTTGATCTTTAGTAACCACTTATTACCTATCGTTTTAGAATTGGAAGGCAGATCAACAAGTTTTCAGACTTTATTCTTCTCCATGGAAGCAATCTCTTCATAGTAGTCACCCAATCGTCCGAGTTAGAAGATAATAATGCATCCTAATACGAATCAGGTTTATCATCATGAACAGAATGTTTGCCCCTCAATATCGAAGTATCTTTAGAGAATCAATTATCTTTCACTTTGACGTAACTTAGGAGCCTTCTGAGATGCCCTCCCACTGTCCTGACAAACTATGAGAGCATCTTCATTTTGAGAAGTAGAACTCTCACTCTCCTGAGATACATCGGGTATTTCAAATAGTTCTATTGGAGCCTTTTGCTTCATTCGGCTGCGGTATTTATCTTCAACGAAGGTCACGTCCCGAGATTCTATCTCAATCTAACGTTCATGGTCTTCATAAACTAGAACATATCCCTTTGAATGCATGGGATACCTTATGGACACACATTTAATGATTTTACTATTAAATTTATCTCTATGAGGAGTAGGTAGCAAAACATATCCCAAAGATCCTCAAGGGGGTAGGTTGGTTAGAGAAGAGATCCTCCCAAACCACATCTCATATGGGGTCTCAGGAATGGATTTGGATGAGACTCTATTAAGGACGTAGAGGGCTGTTAACGGTGCGTTTCCCAATAATGTGGTAGAGAAATCGGCTTGTGCCATCATCGATCTAACCATGTCTAATAGTGTCCTATTCTTTCTCTCTGCAACACCATTTTGTTGTGTTGTGTAAGCTATTGTGTACTACTAAACAATGTCAACGTTTTCACAATATGATTTGAACGTTTCAGATGTATACTTGCCACCTCTATCAGATCGAAGGATTTTAATCTTTTTCTCAAGCTGATTTTCTACCTCAGCTTTATATTTAAGAAAACAATCAAAAGCCTCAGATTCATATGAGATAAGATATACAAATCCATAGTGCGAGTAATCGTCAATAGAAGTGACAATATTAACATCTATTTTTAACGTATAAAAGTATTCAACACATCTTAACAAAATCTGAAAGTCCACATACCCAAATGGGTGGTGTATATCAATCAACTTTTCTTTTTAAGATGAAATTGACTTGTATAATGTGCAGCCTTCCATTACAGGTTGCATGCATTATTTGGTGGAGGAGAATAAACTCTCACTCAGGTTATGTACAACCTTTTTATATAGGAAGTATTTTGGCACTAAGTTTTTTATTTTCCAATGAAAAATGAAGAAGGCTTAGATCTAATCACATCAAGCCTAATTATATCACACATATAAACATTATCATACATAAATTAAAAAAAAAAAAAATAGAAAGTGCTTAGATATAAAGAGAGTTCTATCATTACCAGTGATCATCTCCATTTGCGATAGATCCGATCATTACCATTAATGATCATTGTTGATGATGGATCCTACATCAACATTGATTATCATAGTTGTGATAATTTCGATCACTAATGATCTCTAGATCACTATTTATCAAAGCAGATTTTATCTACATCATCCATATATCCGCTAAATATGGTTAACAGTCCGCAAAAAGAAAAACATACCACACAAAAATTGCATAAGCTTAATTACAGGAGAATTCAAATATCTTAACCAATTAGATGACCACTTTATTTGTGATAGTTTGGGCCCGTGGATTACAATCAATAGACATAATTGGCCCACCTGATAAGCCGATCAGGCAGATACTCAGAGTTGATGGGCTCACCTAATGAATTTCCTGGATCTTTCACATGTGTGGATTGTCTGCAAAGAGCATCCCTCAGGTAGAGGT
This sequence comes from Magnolia kwangsiensis, assembly GCA_037074715.1. Taxonomy (NCBI): domain Eukaryota; kingdom Viridiplantae; phylum Streptophyta; class Magnoliopsida; order Magnoliales; family Magnoliaceae; genus Magnolia; species Magnolia kwangsiensis. The sequence continues at coordinate 2,127,095 of CM073583.1, forward strand.
GACATTTATCATCATGGTTGATGAGTTTTCCTATGATATCAGCTACAGTAAAAAATAAATAAATTATTTTTAAAAAATCAAAGAGTATTGGAGTTATTTGATACTGTGGCTGTCGTATGAAACTTGATACGGTACGCGTGGCATTTATCTAGTCATATTAAACCCATTAAATTATGGAACTCATTGTTTCTAAGTTACAGTAAAGTTGCCCATAAATTTAACTGCTTTAGTTTGTCTTACTTATATGCCATATATGCAATAATTTCTAACTGCCTGTGTATCATTCTTCACACACTGCCAGAGCATCAGAGTATTTATATGAAGAATAAGATAATGAACACCTGAGCCCATGACACTCACGCCTACGGCAGGCAATGCAAATCCAAAGCAACCATCGTCATGGCCATCATCGCCATCATCACGTGCTATTTATGGACGAGGAATCGCATCATTCATGTCCTGTGTCTCCGGGCAGTACACATGGGTTGTCAATTTTGACAAGTGGGTCCCTCCGTTCGGTAATCCAAACCATTGGCCTGTTGGGTTGCACCGTGGATAGACTAGGGTCCAAAAATCCTCCATATTAACAAATATCAAGGACCAATATTACGAACCTCTTCATTTGAATGTATTACCGTTTTTGTATTTCACTTATCCGTCTATATCCAGGAAAGAATGTTCAAATTCTAAGAGGATCCCATTGATGTCGTTTTAGGGAATAGCCTAATCAACAATGGGATGCAATGGATTAACGGTCTGGATTAAACATCTATGGGCCCACTTATCAGAATGAGAATGCGTGTAAACAGCCCAAAGATATGGGCTACATATCACATGAGTCCTCATGATGGAAATCACCGTGATCTACAAAGTACCCCGTGTGTACGCAGAGGTAAACCATTAGTTCTAATCCACTGTGCACAGGCCTTTACACACACACATATATATATATATATATATATATTGGTTATCTGGGATGTAATTAATTTCTTTTTGCTATTTTGTTTTGCAAGTTTTAGGCAGGGATGAATGGGAGCTGCATTGATGGATTTCTCTCTCTTCTTCTTCTTCTTCTTTTGTATTTGGAACCATTTAACTTATTATTTTAATATTCATTTTTAGGGTTGGCTAATAAATGGGCTACGGCCGAGCTCAGGTTTGATGGATTTTTCCTTTGAAGAACCCACAAATCCTCATTACAGGCTCATTTTATGACCATTATGGGTCATGATCAGGCCCAAATTATAGGCATTGCCAGGCTTGACTTCTACAATTAATGAGTAGGCAAAAGGCTGCATGGCCAGCAACTGCCTTCCATCGTTAGTTTTTACGGAGGACTCACACAAAGGACATGCAAAGCTAACATATTTTCTGCAGGTGCAGTTTTAGGAGTTGACAATTGTGACAATGCTGGTTCGAGTGGAGTGTGGCAACTTTTCAGGCCCATACGATGTACCATAATAATCTTTTAAGTTTTTAAGTATGTATTAAAATAAAAATAAAATTGGAAGTTTCAATCAAATATAAACAGTGGCCCACACATATACCTGTGCTTCGGCAGACCTTTGTCAGCACTTTTCAGGAATTTCTCTGGTCTCGGAAAAGCATCGGTAAAGGTGTATAAACTGCCGATAAATCTTACACGAAGCAGCGCCCAACACAACCGCCAGTGAAAGACGCTAACTGTCTAACTATTTATTGGCCAGGCCATCTTCACAGACAGACCCATCTAACTATTGGTGAGATTTCTGCCCCATGTTCAATTGTGGCAACTGTGTTATAGTTTTAGTTCACTTTTTTCCATGATATTCGTGATTATGTCTAAATATCCCAGAAACCCAGGAATCTTCTGCAATGGTTGAACACATGTTCCAAAAGATCACTCATGCCATGCTTGCACTCCCAAAAACTCTCTTGATCCAGTCACTCATCAGCAACTACTTATGGCAATATTCCATCAAGAATCATTCCTAATTGTAAGGTTGTCAATGGGCTGAACTTGGGCTTGCAAAATCAAAATTTCAAATATCCTAGCCCAAGCCAACCTCGTGTTGAAGCTCCTGTAAATCTACCACTAAGGCATGAGTAAGTACCCCACACATGTATACAAGTTAACTAATGCACATGTCTCCACATTGCCAGCATGGTGGGAAGGTGCAATATCCAAGCCATCAATTCAGGTGCACCTCACCGTATAGAAGTTTCGTCCCTAAGATAAATGTGGTCCATTTGGTAGGTATGCCATGATATTAGAAAATCAGTTGACAGGTTTGAAACTTTGGCTGATTTTTCAAATAAAATCGGTGCCATCCATGATTAAGTGGACCATACAATTCGAAGTAGTGTACGAGGAAATGCACATCCTCTAGATTGTTTCCTTTTGCGTGGCCCACCTGACTCACATATATAATTTTGGTTTGGAAGCTAATGGTTGGAGTGGTTTTTATATAATCATCATGGTGAGCCCCATAAAAGTCAAGGGATGTCTTTATTCCAACTATCTCCTTTGGTGTGGCCCACCTAAATCACATGTCAACCTGATTTTTTGCACTTGGGACTAATGTGATGAGATTACATGTCTAGTTGTCAGAGTGGATCTCACTCACACATCCAGGAGTGCCCCATAAGAAATCAAGGGTGGGAGTAAAGTGTTTTAAACAGGTCCAACCTGTTGGACCAAGAGTTATGGTCGACATATTGGATAACTTTGAACCTATTAATCTAATGCAACATCCCACCCTTCCAAATTGGTTGGCCCCACAGTAAGGATAACCTATTGAAAAATCTGCCCCATCTAATTATGCAGTTGACCAGACCATTAAAAAATAATAAATAAATAAATAAATAACAACTATTACTATTGATAAATAGTAATAATTATCTAATGTGTGGACCATAACTCTTGCTATTGATAAATAGCAAGATACAAGTGAGGTCCAATAAATTTGCAACTGCCACTGATTTTTGCATGAAGAATCATATGGTGATTCCAGCCTATTATAATGTATTAAAGGAACCTTTTAAATCAGCGGGATGGGGCGGATTTATCCCATCCATCACGGTGGTCCGCACTTATTAAAACCCAAGGCTACCTTTATTTTTGTCAAACGTTGTTATATGCCGGTAATTCGAAAACACCATCTTCATCTGCCGATACAAGCATTGTTTTGAACGAAATAATAATAATTTGGAGGGTTGGAGTATCATGCCTATGGCTTGGGCCGGAGCTTAAAATCTAAGCCCATTTCTAAATTTAATTGGGTTGAATTTCGTACAATAAGCCATCAGCCCAGCACCAGTTCGGGGCCACCTTTACATGAGCAATTTAGTAATATGCAGAATATTTTAATATCCTTATATACTTTTTTTTTTTGTTATTGCTCTAACCGACATATATCAAAGAAAGCAAACGGACTGCCTTTTTAGCTTGTTGATCATATTTTGAGTCTGAGCGTGAGTGTTGCTTAGGTGGATCAGGTTGGTATTATAGTTTTTGTTTTGTATTAGACTTGGGATAGGCTCAAGATTAAGATTATATTGAATAATGTGAGCCGGGCTTGGACAGAGATGGCTCTGGCCCTAAGCCGCTAACCACTTTGGTGGATTGAGGTTAGTGGATCCTTAGACTTACATTCATGCTGTCCATCTGCTTAGCCAGATCATTTTACGATATGAGCTTAAAAATAAAGTGGACAACACCATAGGAGATAGTGGCAATTGACCATTTAAAACTTCTTTGGGACTACAAAAGTTTTGGATCAAGCTGATATTTGTGTGGTGTTTTCATAGAAGTCTCTATGACCTTATCAACAGGGTTGGATGGAAAATAAACATTTTAGTGGCTCCAAAGATATTTTTAATGGTGGCCGTGTAATCACCACTGTTTCCGTGGTCTACTTAAGATTTGGATCTGCTGTATTTTTTGGCCTAAAATCATCTGAAAAACCAATGGATATAATGGATATAATATCGCCTGCAGTCAGAAATCCACTGACCGGACAGGGATCCACTGAATCTCCTGTAAAATCCACTCTGTCCACCGCACATATAAAGTGGCTTGGGTGGATCCCTTGACTGTGTGGCCTACCGTGGTGTATTTGTCTTATATCCATCCGTTTCTCCAGCCCATTTTATGATATGAATCCAAAAAGGAACCAGATTTAAATCTAAGGTGAACCACACCACCGGAAACCATGGTGATTGAATACCCACCATTAAAATCTTCTTGAGGGGCAGCGGAATGTTTATTTGCCATCCAACCTGTTGACAAGGTAACAAAGACCTTCCACAAAAATGACCCAATTCATTAGTCACTATGACTTACAGCGGGCTACATTGCAGGGAATTACAAGTTTGGAAGAGATGCAACATTCTATCCAAATATAATTTCAAGGAATTCAATTTACTTGTTTGTGGCAGAGAAATGCAGCAGCACCCACTGACAGAGATCAAGACTGCATATTTCAACGATGGCGTATGCCTAGGACAAAGTTACAACAGAAGTAAATTGAGCAATCCCAACCATCGATTTGGATGACATCAATGAAGACCTATGTGAAACAATCAGAACCGACATTTCTCACCACCAGATATCAATGAAGAGGGGAAAGAGTGACGCAGGGAAGGACGTGAGGTCGAGCACCGTCTTTCTCAAGATGATAAATATTCCGAATCCACGGAACTTCTCTGGACTCCTCAAAGAGACTTCTCGAATCCACGAGGAAAGAAAGTAGAAAATAAAAATAATTTCTAATAAATTCAAAATTGATTAATTAATTCCTAAAATCGAGTTCACAACCCTTTAAATAAGGGAACCAAGCAATAAGAAAGAAATCAGACTCAAACTACAACTAAAACTCCTAGAATTCGCAACTTACTATAAATAGTAAACTTACTATTTATAGAGGGTCGTGATGTCTACTAGTGCGCAAGGTTTTCAGCCAAAAATAGTAAGTGTCCTATTTGGCTTCACCAAACCGTTCTCCTAATTATCCTAAGTACTTTTCATGTTGGACACAACTCCTAAAGCCCAACCGATGAAAAGTTATACTCAAACTAAAACTTACTATTTATAGTAAAAACAAAATTAAAACGAGGAAACGACTGTCGATCAGGGGGTTTCTCGCAAATCCGGGCTGCGCAACCCAGCATAGCAGGGTTGGTTGGCTAAATTAGCTCGTTCTACCCCAAATTCATATATTTTACGTCAGATAACTCATTCCGGATTGTGAGATACGCCCGATCTAAGGTCCGATGGTCCGGATCACTTCTGTCACCGACCGTGCCTTTTCTGATCCATCTTGGCCATGAAATTGTCCGCGACCCGCTCTACATCAAAGAGGAAGAAGAAAAGCCGCACTACTTAAGACCCCAACAAATCGTAGCCTTAAGAACTTTTTAACGTCACTCTCCCCACTGTTTTTTGTGGTGGGGTCCTCTTGAGCTTTGGATCTGATTCATTTTTTAGATCATGCCCTAATATGATCTCTCCAAATGGATGGATGGTGTCGATACAAAACATACATCACGGTGTGGCCCACAGAACTTGGTGATGTCACTTCAGTAGGAGTCCGTGAGATGCCGAAAATCTCTCTCTTCTCAAGTCTGCTGAATCCTAGCCGATTAGGGGATCTAACGGCTCTCATACAAGCTCTCATTTAAGTTTCATGCGGCCTTGTGCGCAGGAGACCAAGAGTGTGTGTGTGTGTGTGTGTGTGTGTGTGTGTGTGTGTGTGTATGCAGATTTCATTGTGTGGAAAGCAGGTCAGTCTCCAGCAGAAGCGATTTTCTGGACGGGTATGCTTCAAGAGATGGATTTTCCAACGTAAATGTTTTAACTCTAGCAACAAAATGTTGTATAACAGATGAATGAAACGTTTGTACATAATCCGGATGTTATTTTGTTAAACATGGGTTTAGTATAAAAATGGGAGCTTTGCTAAGTGCAAATGCATGTACGACAAAGCTCATGTACATGCCACAAGTGCCAGCATGGCAACTAGGTGCAAGATCCAATCGATCCATCAGGTTGGTTCAACCTTCTACATGTTTTCCAATAAATAAATCAGGCCCCAAATATTGGAAAGGTGGGAATGGGTAGAAAAACTTCAAGCAAGTTTTTAGAGCAGTACATTTGTATTCAAACTGTGGCCCACCAGAGCAGTGGATCAACCTGATTCTTGAGATAGGGCATCAATATAGTGGTTCCTTTCGGATGAATGGCTTAGATCTATGACCTATCATGGCATGCTGGCACATATGTGTCATGTGCATGAGCTTCATTGCACATGTGTGAGTGGTTAGCAAAGCTCTAAAAATGGTAGTGTATTTGAGACATTATTCTGAGCTATTCTCCACAGTTGCTTTTCTGTAAGCCTGTAACCTTTTCTTCAACTTCTTGCTCTCTCCGAAGTTTGCTTTTAGCTTCAAAGCTTTCTGTTACATAAGAAGGGAATCAAAAGCTGAAGTTCTGAATGAGGTCCTTGAAAGTTACAAATGAAAGAAACAAAGCCCAGAAAGTTTGAAACTTACTTCCTCTTGGAAACAACGGTCTAGTTTTATCTTGAGATCTGTACACTTGCCAAAGAACTTGGCAACAGGATGGTGTGTGTGACACTTCTGGAACAGTTGAATAAACTGCGAAAGAGCCATCAAGTGGTAAAAATCACTGCTTACTTGCCTTAAATCTTCATTGAGAATAATTATTTTTTTTCTTTTAAGATGATGATACCATAGTTTAAAACTCTCTGAGTCAACTCTAAACTCGTTTGAGTCAACTGAACTCAATGAGATTTCAAGCCGAGTATCTTAGAAACTCGGTCAAAAATCGTGAATTGTCAAGTCAGCTCAAACAGCTAGGTTGATATGACTTGGCGATGGCGTAACTCGAAACTGAAGTCAAATTTCAATTCCTCCACCCCCCGGCAAAGAAAAAAAGGGTAGCGATATTTTATCAGAAACAAGCCAACGAGGGAGATAAAAGGTAAATTGCAACAAGAAGGACCAATACAAAGAGAAAATGTTACGCTATGCAAAAGCCTTTAAACTTGAGGCCCAACCCACTCACTTCAATTACGGAAGCATTGATTAAAAAGCCCAAATACCTACCAAAAGAGCTAGCCTCTAAATCATCCTTCCCATGCCATGCTAAGGGGAGGTCTTCAATGGATTCCAACATCACCCACACGACTTTGAAGGTATCAAAGAATCTCTCCTGCACCGCTCTAGCAATGGAGTAATGAATAAAAATGTGATCAATTGACTCCACATTTTGCCTACACAACATGCAGATATTAGGGATCACCATTAATGCAGGGGCATTTTCACACCAGGCTCGAGTGAGGTTGCTTGTAGGATGCAGGGGCACACTCGGGGTGGGCGGCCCATGTGAGGTGATACCTATGTGATGTGGGGCCCACAAGGGGGGTTCGGCCAAGGTCCTAACCCATGGATGATTACTCTAGCATTGCATTAAAATTGAAGCAAGCAGCTCAGGCAGCCTTCAAACAGTGGAACATCCATGGGAGGGTTAATGCCTGCAAAAAATAAGGTGTTACTTGTCAAAGGTTAACTGAGGGAAAACACAAGGCCAAAAACAAACAAAGCGAGAGAAGGAAACTGACCTGTGGAGATTACATCAATCATCCAGGTAGCTAGTAATAAGAGCCAGCGGATTTCTGCTCCCTGTCCTTGGTGGAGTCCAACTTGTTAATTCGTGGCCTATAATTAGTTGGCTCGCGCCTGATTGTAATATTCAGATGCTGCACAAAACATGGGAGCAAGCGATCAAAGCCAGTGAAAAAGTCATGATGAAGAATCTGCCTCTGGCGAGTGATCATAATCCCATGTGTATAGAAGGATACAATCCAAAACATGCAAATGTTAGGATAAACTGCTATTCATCCAAATGGCAATTGTGCTCGTTTAAAGAGAATTGAAGGAACAAGCTCACTAGCCATTTCTGTCTTGGTTTGATGAAGAAACTCCATTCAGCACTTCTTAAACAGCAAGCTGTTCAAAATGCACATGGCCACCAAAAATTTTGGACAGGATCACCATTTGATCATCTTTCCAAATGGAGCCTAAACTAATTTTCTAGTTAAGAGGTTATGAGGATAGGAATAGTGGGTCTGCAGAGGTTGCATTTACTAGAGTAAAAGCAAGCCCTGAAAGGATCAGGGTACAGTGCTTAACTCATTAGTTTGAGTTTGGTAAGATAAAGGGCAAGTCTATAAATAACCTTTGCATTTCCAGGCAACTCTGTGTAGAATTCAAGCCTGTGGCCTGATTCACTAAAACAAGAAAAGGCAAAAGCCCCATAGGACTTAAATTAACCTCATTTCATACTATTTACACTATTTTAGATTCCAAACAAGTATGAATATTGAGTATTTTTTTCCAGGCCTACTTGGATTAGTACCTTGGATTTTCCATTCTAATTTCTAACTTCGTGAAGCAGGTCTTCTGCTGCAAGTTTCGAGCAAGAAACCATAGCACTTGATTAATTAACTTTGATTTTTCATTTTCTTTTATGTAGTTGAACTGATATGTTTGTTACATGGTATCATCATTGTCTTTAGCCATTCAAACCTAAGGACACTAACTATATCACCATCATTTGACTTGTAGAATACAAATGACCATATTGCTTGGGACTGGGAGTGATGAAGTGCAAGTGCAGTTGATTGATAAACAACCCGATGGCAGTAGTGGAGGTGATTCAAGTGGGAGCCATGATCTTGAAACACAACTCAAGCTTTATGATATAGATTCCAAAGTACTCAAGTGGGTTTTTCTCAAGTTCATCGTTACTGTTATGGGTTTGAAAGCCATGAAGTCTTTATTTGTATTAGCTTAGATGAATTGATCAATCAGGGCATTTTCCAGCAATGGTAAGAAACCATTATTATAATTTATTTTTTTATTTTTTTAATTAAGGATTTAGCTACGGATAGTATCCGTAGCTGTATTTGTAGAAAGTGTAGTTTTTGTACGGATTTTAGCTATAAATATTATCTGTAGCTATACGTACATTTTGCTACCTGATATGTTGGAGCCACCACTTTAAATTTCTAAACTATACATATTTCTAAAAAGTTGATATTTTACCTTGGCCAAAATGGACCCATGTGATCAAGAATCAAATCCCAAAATTGGACAAGTTGAAGTTGTGCACAAAAGTTCTATGCAAAAATTCCAATTAGTCATGTTTGGCATTGCACCAAAAATTTATACATGTACATTAAGTAGGCCCTACCTTATGGATTTTGGAGCACATACATAGGACTACCGAGGTCACTTGACAAAACATCCAAAAGTTTACCCGTACAATCATGAGGTACATCCAAAAATGGGTGGACCTATTTCTTCCGGTCAAGGCATGAGGACACAACAATAACATGAATTCAAGTAACCGTGACCAGGGAATAGTAATTCAGTCATGATGCTCTGAATACTTGCATGAATTTGCAAATCAATCAAGGATGAAGGGAAGGATTTTTTTCAAAATGGAATCAATTGATGACAAATCTTCTCCATGTCATCCCAATTACAGTCCCATGCTCAATGGGATATTTCAAAGTGAGAATACCTCTCTTGGATTGCGCCTCATCACCAACACAAGCATCTTTCTGTCCCATCCCAACTATAACACCTGTATGACAAGGCCAACCAACGATGCTTGCGAGTTATAGAGCTGATTTAAAGAACACAAAAAATATTACACAAAAAAAAAAAAAAAATGTGAAGCTACCAATAGGAATAGATAAAGGAAAGCTGTACTCGCTGAGAATTTCATGTCAATGAACTATCTAGGAGTACTTATATCATACTGGATGGGATCCCATAGCGGCAATGCAGGTACCTTCAATGGCTTTCTCCAAGGACCTTATAAGCTTTGGGATTGATCCTTTGCATACTGATCAGTTAGAAATAAAAGATGTCAAAGATTTAAAGAAAAATAAAAGGATTATCAAACAGACTTTTTTTTTGTCATAACGCAAAGTAAAGTATAAGTTAAAACTACCAAGAATTTCACATAGTTCTTTTGCAGTACAAGTTTCCCGTACTTGTCGAACCTGAATCTTCCTTTGTATGTTTATTAAATCTTCAAGGCTAGAGTATATGTCTGAGTTTTCATAATTTTCCGTTTCTAGCAGTAGCTAATCCTAACAGGTTCTATAAATCTATAACGCTTAAATAAAGGAAGATATATCAAATGGAGTATGGATTTCATATGCATCAAGTACAGATAGATTTCTTTAGGCTTTTTGGCTCATGGCAATTTCAAGAGCAGAGAAAATTAAATTATGATTTTGGGATTTTTACACTTACTAGGATTTCTGAATTTCTGTTTCAAGACTATTTCATGTTTTTTTGGAAAGAGAGAATGCTATCGTATTTAAATGGTTTTAGAATTCACTGTAATTTCAGGTTATGCTCCCACCTTCAATGGGGCCTATCTTGGTTAGCAAGCATTTCCATTTCCTGCAAATGGCCCATGTACTATATCTATAAGAGATGGACGTAGATGGGGCGACCTTACACTACCCAAGAAAATTTACATTACAATCCATAAAAGAAGTGGAAGAAGCAACCTATTCTATAAGCAGATTTCTGTAATTGACACAATGTGCAGGGACCAAACATACTACCAGATGATACTCTTTCCTGTTAAGTCGACAAGAACTTGCAGATTTCTATCAAGATTATACTGTTCAGGTATGAGATGGGTCACTCCATTGGAAGGAAACTGAAACTGAAACTCCATTTCTATCAAGACCCTACACTTCCACATAACCACCCTATCACACTTCCACATAACCATGGAAAAGAAACCATATGGAATCGATAGTGGAAGTTGAACATTTCGATATAACATCCACAAGCTGCCTCATTTGAACTGTCCCAAATGGATGAGTTTTTATTCTGAGAGTTCCTCAAACAAAGGAAATTGATTGTTTCTTTGCAAAAAAATAAAAATAAAAAATAAATCAGGATGGATCGGTGGCAGTAGAGATTGTTTCCAGTTTCTACTCATACAGGAAATGGCATTTATCAAACAAAAGGCAGGATTTCTTTTGGTCATCAGCTCTGCAAGGAAGAGCTAATCCAAGCCAATGCATTCACCATTTAACAATAGATGCCAATGCACTTATGTATGCCACACCACATGCACTCAATATACTAAGTTTTCATGACCGAAAGAAATTTTGTATCAAAACCAACAAGAAAAACAGCCCACATGATTTTTCTACTTTAAGCAATATTGTCCCAATAGATGTGGGGAAACTTGAGTGCAAAAACAGTATGAGCTAGATTTAGAGGTTTTATCTATTTCTTTAGAAGGTTTTTTTTTTTTTTTCCTTTTAAAAAAAAAATAATAATAATAATTATTTGGGTTGGATGGTTTCTCTATTTTATTTAATAATTTAAAGGTTTTGGTTATAGAGAGGTACGGACATAGCTGTTAAATGACCGAACTTCCAGCCATTCAGTAAGCCAGCATCTGTTTTGCAATTGAGATTCTTGCTGATGATACAAAAGAAAAGGTGACAGGGGAAGCTCAATGCTGGCATTCAAACGTGTTTAATAATGCACTAAACAACTTCATACCATGCATCAATGTCATGGGTAGCTCCATATGACAGCTTCTATATTGGGACTTCGTTACCACACACGATGATAAACATGTCAAAGATCAGGCCATTCACTAGGCAGCAGACATCATTAACATGCCTTACAGGTAAACGGTGAGCTACTGTTGTCACAGCTAGCAAATGGACCGCATCGAGTCGAATCAACAAGTCTTCCTGAGTTGGTGCAAGAGCAGGGTTTCCTAAAGACAGCTCAAAATCTCAACAATAAACATGCCTTTTCTTTTGAAGTTGCAAAGGAACATACACTATTTTAGAATTAATGGATCAAAGGTCTAGTGGTATCTCAATCAGAGATGCATCCAGGTGATTACCTTCTAAGCAAACAAATGAAGTGGCAATTAAAGTAGCAATGACATGCAAAATCACCCACCTGATGAATGATCTCTAGAGTCAAGCTGAATGTGACTTTATTGATCTGGCAACACCACATCACCATGAACAACCTCAGAACTTGGAAAAAAAAGTCACAAGCGAATAAAAGAAAAAACACTAAAATATATGCTGAAAGTTCCAAACACAATCCATAAACTTCAAAGAAGATGGGCCTGTAATCAAAAGCTCCAATTTTGGTCACAGACACAAGCTCAACCAACATAATGTCATCACAAATGTGGATTTTTCTATGGGCATCAACATCAAGCAAATTCTGCATGGAAACAGATCATGAGAAGTATTCATGTCACAAATTAAATTCTAATATTTTGGTATCCCTTGATGAAAATATGTAAAGGAGAGTACATTCTACTCATGAAAGAGCCTGAACTAGAAACTAAAGCATCTAAGATTAGAAAAGATCAACAATCCAGGCATTTGAATCCCCAGATTAGTTAAGAAAGCCAAACAACTCAATAGATAAGTCCTTACCACCAAAGGCTGAGATAAGTTATCAAAGTTATTGCACATCACATTGTTTTAGAATCTAGGAATCACCTGGATAAATACCACTAAGTTAAAAGATTATCTATTTTCATCACCTATGATCAACTATAGTCCAAACTTTTTAAGTCATCAACGGTATTTGTCCCTTTCAAAGAATCAAAATCAGTAGAAAACCATCTTCATTATGTTGGGCAGCTCATTCACCCTCTTGTGAGGAGTAAGCAGATAACTATCTTGATTATGCTGGGTTGCTCATCCACCCTATTGTCAGTAGAAAACTACCTATAGAAAAAAACAGTTGATTACATATAGAAAAAAAACCAATATATAGATCAGCCCAATGCAAAACCTCCCTCCTATCAAGAATTCAACTCAACAAACATTGAAATACTATCAAACAGATCCCAAACCAATTTCCAAAGAAACCCAACTACAATTCAATCAAATCATCAATGAAAACAGGGAATTCTGCATGAAAAATCATTTTTAAAAAATGAACACTTTCTATAGAAATTCAAATAAAACAAACCCACATGAAAATATGTGGCATCTAACAAAATTCCAATTCACTAATTGAAATCACTTTTTGATGAAGTAGAGCAGTAGGTAGCAATGTATCATGTTGATTGTGAGCTGTATGATGTTGATTGTGAGCTGTATGATAGTCCATAACTCGGTGTAAAAAGAAACTCGATTGTTTGAATTGTGTATAGAACTAAAGAGAGTCCTAAAAAATTAACAGAGTGGATCAATGAGAACTAGCCACAAATATTACTAATAGATGGTTCAACGTAGCATATCCATTGGGATGGGTCATGGAAAGAGGCTTCAACCATATGAAGAGTTTAGATCACTAATAGCAGCACGAATCATATAATGCATTTAGATCGCTGAATGGGTAGAATCATATAAGAAGTTCAAATCCGCTAAACTGCCCAAGCAAGTTAAACTATTCTTATGATTGAAGCCTCTTTCCATGACCCATCGCAATGGATTTGTTTAGTTGATAAATATTTTCCTAATATTTGAGGTTGGTTCTTAGTGATCTACATCGTTAATTTCTTAGGATCCTATTCAGTTCTATACACATTTCAAACAATCACGTCTCGTTTTACAGAGATCCATATTCATATGATTTGGCCCATTTTTATTGATCCAAACCTTTGACATGCGCCATTTTGATGGATAAAAGACATTGACATGCTTGGCCATTCAGTGGATCTAAATTGTTCATATAATTTGGCTTATTTTATGATCCAAACTCATTATAGGATTGAAGCTGTTTTTCATGATCCAAACTCATCATATGATTGAAGTGGCTTTTCATGATCCAAACTCATCATATGATTGAAGCTGGTTTCATTGATCCAAACTCATCATATGATTAAAGTAGCTTTTCATGATCCTTGGCAATGGATATGCTAAATTGATCCATGCCCAAAATTTTGTTGGACCCTCTTCAGCTTTACTAATGATCGAAATTGTTCATATGATCTGGCTCATTCCTACTAATCCAAAACTTTGACATGCTTGGGCCATTTCAATGGATCAAAACCTTTAACGTGCTTGGGCCATTTAGCGGATTTGAACTTCTTATATGATTTGGCCCATTCAACGATCCAAATGCATTATATTCTTCTTGTTGCTATTAGTGATCTAAATTCATTATATGATTGAAGCCTCTTTCCATGACCCATCCCAATGGATAGGTTAAGTTGAACCATCTATTCATATTATTTGAGGCTAGTTCTCAGTGATCTACTTTAGTTCTATACACAATTCAAAGAATAAGTTTCTTTTTACGACGATCCAAATTCATATGATTTGGCCCATTTCTAGTGATCCAAACCTTTGACATGGGCCATTTTGATGGACAAAAAACATCGACATGCTTGGGCCATTCAGTGGATACAAATTGTTCATACAATCGGCTCATTCAGTTATCCAAACTCATCCTACGATTGAAGCTGCTTTTCATGATCCAAACTCATCATATAATTGAAGCTACTTTTCATGATCCAAACTCATCATATGATTAAAGCTACTTTTCATTATCCTTAGCAATGGATATGCTAAGTTGATCCATGCCCAAAATTTTGTAGGACCCTCTTCAGCTTTACTAATGATCGAAACTATAATGCCCTGAACTTTTCGATACTCGAGCATCGAAAGTTCTCGAGTGTTACTATAAGATTTAACATAATATATACGTGTATATGATACCACTCCAACTATTCTAGCATTACATCCTTACCCTGACACTAACTTAATCGTTGGGAATGATCTTCATTCATAGATCAAGCCATCCAACTGTTGACTTTAAAGACTAGACCATCCATCATGAGACTTGACTTATGTACTTATCTTAATTAAATTAGCAAATCTAACCTTTGAGAACAGCTACCATATATAAATCAAGTCATCCGACCGTTAATCACATGGATTAGTACATGTACATTCCCTTGAACTAAATTAATGTATGATCCTTCATCCAAAAGGATTTGGACATAAGTTCTTTAATAAGAATCACTTAAAAATGTGGCCACAACCATGTAGAACTATTAGATTATGCAAAACTCTTAGATTAACAATAATTACGATAATGCCATTAACATAGACCCCGTGATTCTAGATTACATGGTTCCTACAATCCATTTGATGCGAAATTTTACACCATGTCTTTACATCACACATTAGCTGTACACATTCGATTTTTATCCTTAGACCATTGTAAAAATAACCCAATGGATAGATCAGCTAGTAACCATTGATTTGGGGCCACCTGATCGTTGTATATGGTTCCATTTTGGGCTAAACCCCTTAAATCAGATGGAAAAATGGATGGATGGAGTAGATTTCTCAAAAACAGCAAGGTGGGCCCCACTCCAAGTGTCAAGCGTACATAGAAGGTGTACACCTGCGTTGTACCGGATTTAAGACACGGTCAAACCTGGTTTGACCCATATGAAGGCAAGAAAACGAAGAAAGATTTCCTTCTTCCCGTTTTCCCGCCGCAATGAATGGGGATCTATGGACGACCTCCGTGGCCCACCATCTCGATCTGGAAGCTCGATCCGAACCGTCCATTCGAACAGACGAAGGATCCGACCAGGACCTAAGTAAGCTTGGTTAGAGACACTCCAGAGATCGCATTCTACCTTGCTGGACGTTGGAGTCATCACCGCACGATCAACCAGGTGGGCCGCACCGACTATAAATCAAAAAATCCTATTCCAAATTGAAATCTCGCCACGAAGCTGATGGAAGGAGTGGGTTCCTCAAACACCAGAGAATATGGGCCCCACTTATATCGTGCAACTAGCAATACGCAAGAAGCAGGCAGTTCGAGCGATCCGGACGCTCCGGTAAGATGAACGAATAACCCATGGATCAAGAAGCCGATCTAGACCGTCAAAACTCCGGAAAAGGGGATTTCGACGATCCTCAAGAAGTCAGATTGGTTGGACTAGATGGTCATCCACTCCAAACTTGGATCAGATGCAAGCATTCTCCGCACTTTCGTTGCGACAAGAACAGAGCTGCGTAGTGAAAATCGAGCCTGCGAAAGATCTCGCTAGAAATGTCTAGAAGAGGCACAACACCCTATAAATAGGCGTGTTGTCCAGCGATGGAAGAGACATTACAAGAAAAAAGGAGGGAGAGAGAGAGGGAGAGCAAACGAAGAGAAAGGGAGAGAAAATGAGTTTAAGAAGAAGGGAGAAGGAATTCGCTGATAGAAAGGAGAGACCAGACTCACTACAAGAAAGTAATGAAATGCCGACCCTTGGGGAACCCTTTGCTGGCGGCTGGTATAACCAGCCGCAGGCAAAGGGTGCCTTTAAAACCTATATATAAAAAAACCCTACTCGATTTCCGTCTCATTTCACCCTTTCCCTCTCCCCATCACACGCCGACTCTCTCTCTCCTCTCGATCTACCACTCCCTCTCCCTCCTCTCTCTCTCTACCTCTGCCTCTCCCTCTCTCTCTCTATCTCTGCCTCTCCCTCTACGATCGATCTACCTCTGCCTCTCCCTCTCCGCTTGATCTCTCTCTCCCCCTCCCTCTCCCTCTCCACTCTCGAATCCTCCCCCCCCCCCCCCCCCCCCCTCTCCACTCGATCTACCGCTCCCTTACTTGAGTACTCAGGTAAGCCCAAACTCCACTCCTCCTGATCTTCTTCTTTCCTTCCTTTTCATTGGTTCAAGATGGTTAGGGTCGAGTCACATCAAGTTGACTCGACCAGGTAATTCGAAAAGAGACTCAAACCGAGTCAAGGTAAGGTTGAGTTCCCTAAACCCTAGCCTTTTAAACACCTTGGTAATACCCATCCTAAGCTTAGATGAATTTTAATACCTAGTCATAACCCAACCACTTGGATTTTAAAACATCAAGTTAAAACTTTCAACTATGATCCAATTCATGCCCAAGGCAAGAATAAACATCCGAGGTGAGGGTTTTATCTTTTAAGCTTACATTAATTTAAGTTGTTATATTCATCCTGCCTTTTACATGCCTTTGTATTATTTTACCTTGCCTGTAACATCTCTTTGGTTACTTTGAATTCTTCCTGCAATTACATGTTTTACCATCAATTATTTACCTTCGAGATTATAATATAATATTGCTTACAAGTGATCTTTCTGAATTTATGTGCGACCATGGATACAAGCATTGCCCCTGCTTTTCTTCTTTATGAATTGGCCATTTTCACTATCCTTATCAAAGAATCAGCCGTTGCCACTCTTCTATTTATTGAGTTAACCATTGCCACTCTCCTTATTATGGAATCGGCCGTTCTCACTCTCCTGTTTGTTGTGTTGGCCATTGCCACTGTTTGAGTTGACCATTGTCACACTTCTTTGTATTGACCTTTTGTTATCTATCTTTAAAAGGGCTTGAGCATGTGTCTCGTTATTCCAGAACCTCCATGATTCAGTTTGTATTATCTGTAAGTGCAAATAATATGTTGGGAATTCCCGTACTAGCGATCGAATATATATCGTGGACGTAATGCGTTTTTGGTAGAGGCCCTTGGGGCGACATGTAATTCCATGTTTCATGGGTCGTGGTGCACAAATCGATGTAAATAATTCGCAATGTGTGTTACATCACTTCTAAGATTGGATGTCGCAAATAGTCGCTCCATGAGCGAATCGTGTCACGTAATTCTTCTAGGCATGAAACTCGGGTGTTAATAATGTAAACTTGGATGCTTTAAAAATCGCATCTTACAATTGTTGGAGATTATATCCAGATACATTTAAGAAGGTAGCATTCACAAGAATAAAGTTAACTATATTCCTTAATCCAAAATCAAATAAATCATCAAATGTTCACACAATGGGAGCTTATTACAAGTTCTAAGTCGCATAGCGGAATTTAAAATTTGATAAATAAATAAAAAGATAAATCTTAAACAAATTGTCCTATTATATTCCAATGAATCTTCTGCCAGGGTCTGGTCTTCTGGGTCTTCAATTTGTACAACACCTACAACATTTATACGGTTGGGAGAGGGTCAACGCCCTACTCATAGTGATAGTTATCCTTTAAGATTAGCAATAATTTAAGATATTCTTGAAAGCAAGATAGAGGTTCTGATACATCCCGTACTCCACAATTACAAGAGGTATCAATATGCACAAACAACCTACATGAGATGCATGCATAGCAAAGTATATGCGGTTTATCACACCTAGATATTGCCACAATGTGGAATATGATTATAGTTATCGGACTCGCCTCGCATCCCATACTACGGAGATTCGTCGGCATGTCCCACGTTTAACATGGTTTTATGCGGTTACCCCAAGATAAACACAACACATGCCTGGAAGAATTACGTGACATGATTAGTTCATGGAGCGACTACTTGCGACATATAATCCCGAAAGTGAAATAACACACATTGCAGATTACTTACATTGATTTGTGCACTACTACCCATGAAACATGGATTTACGTGTCGGCCCAAGGACTGCTACCGAAAATGCATTACGTCCACGATATATATAATCGATCGCTAGAAGAGGGATTCCCAACATATTACTTGCACTTACAGAGAATACAAACTGAATCAACAAATTTTGTACTCCACAAAATCAAGAGTGCAATCCATTGCCTTTGCTTTCACTCAAATTATATGCAACCAAAAATCATCGAGCCAGATGTTAGAGCATGGATGAGAAAAAGGGTATCATATAAGCCAATACACCCATATCATATTGGTATCATACGTGATCATAGCAGCTCGATTTAAAAAATAAAATAAAAAATGTATTGCACCAGCCCATATCAGTTGATATGGGCTGTACTAGTACTAATATATGGTCCGTATATCAGTCAGAGGGATACTCGTGTATGTGCCCTTATGGGTTTTGTAAAACTCCACTTTCTCTTTTATTGTATCAAGCTAATTTGGGGGACCACTCGATGTGCAAATCAACCTCAAATTCATGCAATCTATTGACACTCATCCCACTAAGAGAGTTGGGCATCGAGTCGCGTCAAACCAAGTTAGGGCTGACCTGAC
The DNA here is from genome assembly GCA_037074715.1 of Magnolia kwangsiensis. Classification (NCBI taxonomy): domain Eukaryota; kingdom Viridiplantae; phylum Streptophyta; class Magnoliopsida; order Magnoliales; family Magnoliaceae; genus Magnolia; species Magnolia kwangsiensis. Next base: position 2,146,164 of record CM073583.1, read on the forward strand.
TCGATCCGATTTTGAAATAGGCCTGACCCGAACTCAACTCGACTCGGTACCGAGTCTCGCATGGCTGAACCGATCCGAGTCTAGGTCTAGCCTAGGCTAATTCAGACCAAGTCCGACCGGGTCAAAAGTACACCCGGTTCGAGTTGGCACCTATTCGGATCAACAGATGAGGGAGGGAGGGAGTGGAGAGGAGAGAGAGGAGGGTGGTGATGGTGGTGGGTGGTTGCCGGGTTTGGAAGAGGAGAGAGGGAGGGAGTGGAGAGGGGAGAGAGAGAGAGAGAGAGAGAGAGAGAGAGAGAGAGAGTGGTGATGGTGAGGGTGGTTGTCGGGCTTGGAAGAGGAGGATGAGGAAAGGAGAGAGAGCTTGGGATTGGATTGGATCTAGGTCGGGGTCGGGTGTGGTGTATAGGATTAGAGATACTTAAATATTAGGGTTTTTTTAAATTATTATATATACCTGAATCCGAGTCAAGTCGATTTCGGATTGAGTCGAGTCTGATTTGATCAAATCGAGTTACTGGGTAACTCGAACTCAACTCAGTTTGAGTTTAGATTGGGCGAAGCCTACTCGGTTCGGACCAACTCACCCATTTAGTTTGAGTCGAGTCAAGTCTGAACGAGTCAGACGAGTCAAGTCATCCCGTGCCTAGCTCTACCCGCTAATGTAATTGGTCAAAAATTATGCTTATACTCATCAAGTTGGCCATAGCATAGACAAAAAATTCTAGCCATTGATAAATGGCAAAAAATACAAGTGTGGTCCAAGTACACATTTTTTCTTCTTTGCTTTTTTTTCCTTTCTTAAAGAAGATAAAAGTAGAACAAGAAGAAGAAAAAAAATTCATCAAAGGTTTTTTTTTTAGGATGGGGGGGGAGGGGCTGGCCATTACAAGAGCATAATGGCCATTACAACACCGTTTTTTAGGAATGGGCCATTTTTACCCCATATCGTGAAACAATGTCCACCGTAACCATTACATATCAGACGATACATAATCGTTATAGCATACCTTGCTCGTACACCACAAGTGTATCAATTCTAGATTCAACGAAGAAAAAGCAAGGATTACTTGCAAATTGGATAATGAGAAAGCCTACGATCACCTTAATTGAGATTTCCTCGATTATTTGTAAGATAAGATGGGTTTGGGGGTCAAATGGAGAAAATGGATTCGGGTGTGTATCAGTTCGCCGACTATTTTTGTCCTCGTGAATGATTCTCCTAAATGTAATTTTAAGGCATCCGGGGGTCTAAGGCAAGGGGATGCTTTCCCCTTACCTTTTCTTGATCATAGCAGAAGCATTCGCTCAATTGTTAACTAAAGGGGTAGAACTCATAAGTGGGTTCAAGATGGCGAAATTGGGCAATCGAATATCTCATCTTCAGTTTGTAGATGATTTGATAATATTTTGTGGTGCCGATCATGTTAAGGTGGATAACTTACAAAAAAGAGTTATGTTTTGAAGTGGTATCAAGTTTGATAGTTTATATTAGAAAAAGAGAAATGTTGGGTATTCATTTGAAAAAAGAAGAGATCTCAAGATTGGCTATGGTGTTCGACTGCAAGATTGCGTCTCTTCCTTCCACTTATTTAGGCCTTCTGTTGTGCACTGGGAAGCCAGCTAAACACTTGTGGGACAAGGTGACTGAAAGAATAGAAAGGAAGCAATCCACATGGAAAAGTCACTATCTTTTTTCTTCTTTTTTTTTGGGCGGGGGGGCATCTAACTCTAGTCAAAGCCTCTAGTCAAAGCTATTTTCTCAAATATGCCGCTTTACTTCATGTCCCTTTTCAAATGCTTGAGTCAGTGCTGGGAAGATCAGAGAAGCTAAGGAGGAACTTCCTTTGGAGAGGGGTTGTAGAAAATTGTCAGTTTCATCCAATGAAATGGAGGAGGTTTGTAAGTCATACACCTTTATCTTAGAGGGAATTGAGCACTATGATCCTTGTCGTCTTAGGCAAATGGCTATGGCATTTTAGAACTGAAGAAGGCAGCTTCTGGCAAGAGATTATCTCAAGTAAATATAGACTCCAAGGACGTTGGGTAGTGAAAGATTCCTCTCTCTATAGGGCCTTAAGAGTTTTTCTTGATAGGAGACAAATCAAGAGTTAGATTTTGGAAGGATATAAGTGCCGCAATAAATTTTACAACAGATTTCCTAGTCTAGCTCGTTTGGCTCCTAACAAAAATATTAAAGTGGACAATCATTTATCTTCTTGCGGTGCCTTAGCAATTTGGGCTCCTCCATGCAGGAGGGTTTATCAAATAGGGAGCTGGAAGACTACATTAGGTTATTAGAGCAATTGCAGGCCTTCCAAACCCTAGCTAGAGGCAAAGACTCGATGGTGTGTGCATTTACAGTTCGGGGTGATTATGGGTTAAATCCTTTTATAGGTTGATCCGTGTGTTTAGGACAGATGATTCTCATGTTCATGCCTTTCATTTTTTGTTCCAAGGTGCTCCTCCCGAGATGATTGTGTTCACTTGGTTGGTAGCAAGGAAAAAGGTCTTGACAATAAACAATCTCCAAAAGAGATCTATGTTCATCCCCAACATTTGTTCCTTATGCATGAAAATGGCGGAGTTTGTCGATCACCTATTTATCCACTAACTCTTCACCTTAAAGGTTTAGGTGCACTTGCTCACTTTTCTCGACACATAGTGGGTAATGCCACAAACTGTGGGAAAGCTCGTTAGGCTTGGCATGGACGTGGGGTAGGACAGATTGGCACGATTATTTGGCGTCTCATGTTTCTGAGACTTTGGTGGATTATTTGAGGAGAAAGAAATAGTTGGTGTTTTCAGAATAAAGCAAGAACAGAGGAGATGGTCGTGGGAAAGATAAGGTGAAAGTGATCAATTGGGCCTCCCTTTTGAAAGATGTGACTGATTGTGATCTCGCCACCTTTTTTTGGGTTGTAATTTTGTGTTTTTCATTATTATATTCTTTCCTCATTTAGGTTATTCTTAAGTGATAAATTGGGCCTCCCTTTTGAATGATGTGATTGATTGTGATCTCCCCACCTTTTTTGGGTTGTAATTTTGTGTTTTTCATTATTGTATTCTTTCCTCGTTTAGGTTTTGCTTGCAGGTCTTTAATAAAATTAACATTTGCTCCTCAAAAAGAAAAATAAAATCAATTCAATTCAGATCTCTTGCAACCACATATCTCAGCATGGGCCCTAAACAAGACAATTCAGGGCGGCCAAGTGCGTTAAGACTCATTTTTTCTCGGCTAAGTGAACCCAATGACTTGTCTGTGTCAAGAGAGTCATAAAAAGCTACTCGTTTGATGCAGGTATATGATGTATGGAAATGGTGGAAATTTAAGTTCTGCAGGACTCGATCCAACTCGACCATGGTGAAACAACTCAACACAGTACTACACATGTTATTTTTTTTAAATATAAACATCTTCACTCCAAAATTATGAATGTGCCACTGGAAGCTTACCGGAGCCATGGTGGGACCCACAAGCAAGATTAAACTTCAGAGGGACTGTGATAGAAAGAGTTCGATCCAATGAGTGAGAGAGAGAGAGAGAGAGAGAGAGAGAGAGAGACGAGGCTACTTCTTTAATCTCAAGATGGCATGAAGAAGAAGAAGAACCTTGTTGGGGTTGATTGGAGAAGAAGAGGCGACCAAGCCCTGAGCCGAGTTATTCGATACTCTGACAAAGCATGAAGTTTGATACATGGGCACCGATAACTTCTAGGCATGGCTACATTGACCCAAATATTAAACCAACCAAATTGTGGAGCTCCCCATCTCTAAGGTACAATTCCAAAATCTGATTGCTTGAACAATCCTAACCTCTGATTGGACACTTGTTTGTTGAAATAGAACCATTGTATTTTTTCCACTTTTAACTGTCTAAAGAATGTAACCAATCCTATAGCCAAATGATCGAATAAGCATCAAGACGTGCAGGCAGGGAATATTAACACAAACGATGACCATAAGTGATTTCCACAACAACAATAAAATGAGAGATTGTCCAAACGAACCTCAAGACTGCCAATTATTTTAGTGAATTTCTTGTGCAGTGCAATCTTAAAAGATGAAATAAAGGGAGGCATGCAACTCCTCAAACCTATTTCCCTTATGCAAGCATTCAAGTTGGCATAATTACAAGAGGAGAATGTAAATCTCTCCAAGAGACATGTAAAATCGCCACTTTCTAAATGCACCCATTCCTCTTGACTGGATCCAAGACCAAGGGAGTGGCGCAGCCAACTAATGGGAAGGATTTGCCCAAGTGTAGCACCTTCAATCTAAACATAAAAACCACAAACAAAGTAGAAAGAAGAATCTAGAAATTTTATTCAATTCAAAGGTGTCTTGAGACTAGTCATGTGAAGACCTTAAATAAGCTCCTTAGACATAAAAAGTAGGTAGGTTTATAATGTCATTGACAACCAATGACTTATTTCAAAAATCAAAAAGTAAAGGATGCTTAAGGGATAAAAATGCATTCTTTAACCCTGGAAGATAAGGGTCCAATGAGGTAAAAGGAATGATGTCATCTATGCTAGTCGTCCATTGCATGTAGCGATATCTGAGTCAGCACAGCAGTTTGTTTGTAGTGACGAGCACCGTTGAAGATGTGGGAATCCAGCTAATCTATGGATGAGTTGTCTTGGGTGGACATTATAAGATTTAATAAGTTACTTTTAGGTGCTTTAGAGTTGGAAATTGGAATAATGCACGTGTGGGAGTCTTATGGTTGTAAAAGGATTATGAATGAAATTATTCTTTTCTAAAGGAGGAGGTCACCCACACACATTATCATGTCTCTCTTCTCTTCTTCTTGATTCAACCTAACATCTTTCCTCATTGAATTTACATGGGGTCATATCATAAGTTTCTTTCAAGGGGAGTTATTTGATACTCCAGCTGCATACGACGCTTGATACGCAGGCACCTTGACATGGTCCACGTGGCATACATTAATCAAAATTAAATCAAGTGTGTGTGTCATGGAACTCACTTTCATCAAGTTTTGTGGAACCCACTAGTCTGGTAGTTAGATCATGAAATAAGCTTAGTTTTTGCCTTTTGGTTCATGATAGGGAATTAAAGATAGGGGCATGAGTTAAGGGTAAAACGAGAGTGGGGATTTTTATCCCTTGTGTATAATTACAAAATTGCCCTTGTAAATCCCAATGTGTTGGGCTGAACTAGCGCTGAGCTGATAGGCTGTTGCACACGGGTGACCCTGTTTGAGAAATGGGTTTGAATATTAAGCCAAAGCTAAAGCCCAAGCCCAGCCCTCAGGCTTGATAATGCAGCCCAGCCCAAGGCAGGGCAAGCGGGCAATCTCGGACCATTGACAGCCCTACGGGTCTAAAAACATTAAATCAACCAAAATTACAATCTAAACATAACCCATGCAGCAGAGTAAACTAGCACCCAACATCACTAAACCTCTGCGAATGCCAAGTCATTGTCTGGTTTTTGGACAACTGGTATCATCAAATCAAATATGAAAAAAAAAAAAAAAAAAAAATGCAAAAATCTCACACTAGGATATCTTATATATTCGTGATGAACTAAAAAAAAAAAAAAACCCTAACCTGGCCTTGGACCTGAAGATTGGTTTGAGCCAACTGATCCATCAGCTTATCTTCTTCCTGAATCCTGACAATTTCTAGTGTTTCTACGGTTTACAAGGCCTTTCTCAGCGTTCTCTGCAAGTGACAGGAACGGCAACCAAAGGAGTATAAGGTTAAAACAGCGGCAATAAAACGACGGGGTTACTTCAAATATTCGGTCCGCAATTTCACAGCACGCCCACTGAAGCGTTGTGTGCATCATACATCGTATCCATTCATCACGCCTTGTACGTGAAGTTGCTTGAAGATGCGCACGTGTACAAAGGTGCGCACGTGCGTAGGTGCGCAGGGAAGCATGACTCTATATATATATATATATATATGGGAAAAGGTACTATGCGCTCGGCCTCACGAGTCCGTCCCATGAGGTCGAGCTGTGTGGGCCCCACCGTGATGCGTTTCGAACATCTACCCTATCAGTCAGATGCAAAATTCCATCGTGGGTCTAGGTCTCAAAATTAAGTCAATCCGTGACTTTTTTGGGCCACACCACATACAGAAGTTGAGAGGGGCCGTGCACCGTTAAAACATTCATAATCATTTTTTGGGCTATCAAGATATTTTTTGCAAATCCAGCCCATCCATTATGTGCGTCCCACTAGGATGAGGGGTCATACAAAGTTTCATCAGTATTCAAAACTCAGGTGGGCCTCACCAAGTGCTTCTATATGTTTTCGGCATGTCTTTACATGATTTTAGATGGTATGGCCCACCTGAGTTCCGTATACAGCTGATTTTTGGAATATCTCATAATTTAAAGGAGACCCATCAAATGCACGGTGTTGATATTCAACATGCATCACAGTAGGGCCCACATAGCTTAACCTCATGGGAGCTTCTTGTGCGGTGGGGCGCATAGTGCCTTTTATATATATATATATATATATATATATATATATATATATATATATATATATATATATATATATATATATATATCACTTCATTCCAATGGAAATGACCTTAAAAGAAAAAAAAAATTATTGTTAACTTATTAGTACGCCTCAGATCACACGTCACTGTTAGCCACCCCCACTAGCGAATCGATGCCAAGACATCAGTGTTTAAACGAGCAATAGGAATGACCTTGTAAACGGTTTGGATTCGAATGACCTAAAATAAGCTAAAAAACCGGATGAACAGGATAGATTTCTCACAAACATCACTGTGGGCCCCACCTAGCATCCATCGCATAGACTTCGTGCAAAAGCCTTCGGCAGGAAATCCGCGTCCGTCGATGTGACAAATGATTGTTTATTTCTTACCATCCGTTTTTTCTCAGCCGTTCGTAGCCCACCTGATTAGTAAACGTTCCTAATATTCAGGCCGGGCGGGGATTAGGTACCAGGACCTAGCTAGAGACGGACCGTCGTGGCAAGGGCTCTGTGTGGCCACCGTGATGTATATGTTTATCCACACAGTCCATCCATTTCGAAAAGGTCATTCTAAGTGATTAGCCCAAAAATGAGCGAGATCAAATATTCAAGTTTGACCACATCACTAGAAACAGTGGGGATTGAATGCCTGTGTTAGCATTTCTATTGAGCAATAGAAAATGGTGCACCGTCAATTCGTTAGCATTTGAGAAAATGACTACTGTAGACAAAACCTTTTACCCAGCGGTTTTTATCGCGGAATAGAAACTTAAGTTACCAACTTAGACTAGCACGTGCGGACAGCGACGTTGAGGACGAAACTACCCCTCCTTTTCACTGCGAAGACGAGAGCCGACGCTCCTCCGACTGAGAGTTGTACGAACGGCTTAGGAGAGATCAAAGTTACAGGGCCCCACAGCTATGTATTTATCATATCCACAACGTTCATCCATCTTTCAAAATCATTTCGGAGCATTATCCCAAAAAAATAAAATCATATCCATAAATCAATGGACCACACCACAAATAGCAGCGAGAAAATTGATTTTCACCGTTAAAAATTTTTGTAAGGCCCATCATAACATTTATTTTCCATCCAATCTATTCATAAGGTCACAAAGGCGTGGATGAAGAGGAAAAACAAATTCCATGATGATCCAAAACTTATGCAACCCCTAAAAGGGTTTCAATGGTAGACATTCAATTCCCCATTACCTTTTACTGTGTGGTCCACTTGATAGCTAGATCTGTCTTATTTTTCATCTCAAGCCTTAATATGAGTTCACCGAATAGATGGACGGTTTGGATATAACATATACCTCATAATGGGACCCACAAAAATCAGTGGGGATTACAACTGGGAAAGGGAAAAAAAAAAAAAGTGAAAAAGAAGACAGCAAGTTGGGGTCGACCGGGTCAACCCGATCGACCGGACTATGGCTACGGATTATAACCGTAGGCAAAATTACAATGCTATAGAATTTTTTTTCCTTTTTCCTTATTATGTTTTATTTTTAATTTTTACATGGAGAATTTTATTATACCTACATTTTTCTTTAATACATGTTTATATAAATATGTGTGAGTGTGTGTGTGTGTATATATATATATATAAATTTTTCTCTTTTTTTTTTTTCATTTCTTTCTTTATTCATTTAACAAGAATATCTTCTAAACTAAAATTAGTCACTTGACGTACCACATATGATTTTGGGGTAGGAGAAGCTATTTTAGTCAACTAACCTAGTTATTTTCCAAGATTCCATCAGGTCGATGGTCGAAAATACATTTCATTCACTTCACGATCAATTTCAATCACTTCATGGTCAAATTAAAAATTGAGCGAGGCAAATATGAAATTAAGTGAGTAAATTAGAAATTGAGTAGGACAAGGTATGAATTGAGTGAGGAAAGCTAGAAATTGAAGGAGGTAATAGAAATTGAGAGAGGTAATATAGGAGTTCAGCGAGGGAATCTAGAAATTGAGCGAGGAAACTTAGGATTTGAGCGAGGCAACCTAGAAATTGAGCGAGGGAACCTAGAAATTGAGCGAAGCAACCTAGGAATTGAGCGAGGTAACATAGGAATTGAGATAGGAATCCTAGGATTTGAGCAAGGGAAGCTAGAAATTGAGCGAGACAACCTAGGATTTGAGTAAGGTAACCTAGGATTTGAGCGAGGAAAGCTAGAAATTGAGCGAGGGAACCTAGAAATTGAGCGAGACAACCTAGGAATTAAGTGAGGCAATGTAGGAATTCAGCAAGGTAACCTAAGAATTGAGCGAGGGAAGCTAGAAATTGAGCGAGGCAACCTAGCATTTGAGCAAGGCAACCTGGGATTTGAGCGAGAAAAGCTAGAAATTGAGCGAGGGAACCTAGAAATCGAGTGAGGCAACCTAGGAATTGAGCGAGGCAACGTAGGAATTGATCGAGGAATCCTAGGATTTTAGCGAGGGAAGCTAGAAATTGAGCGAGGAAACCTAGGATTTGAGCGATGCGACCTAGAAATTGAGCGAGGCAACGTAGGGATTGAGCGAAAGAAGCTAGGAATTGAGTGAGGTAACGTAAAAATTCAGCAAGGAATTCTAGTTATTGAGCAAGGGAACTAAGAAATTCAATAAGGCAACCTAGGATTTAAGCGAGGCGAGGGAAGTTACAAATTGTGCGAGGGAACCTATAAATTGAGCGAGGCAACCTACGAATTGAGCGAAGAAGCTACAAATTGAGCGAGACAACCTAGGATTTGAGCGAGGGAATATCGAAATTAGAGCGAGGCAACTTAAGAATTGAGCGAGGGAAGCTAGAAATCGAGTGAGGAAAGCTAGAAATTGAGCGAGGCAAGCGAGGCGACGTAGAAATTGGAGCGAGGATTGAGCAAGGGAACCTAGAAATTGAGCGAGGGAACCTAGGAGTTGAGCAAGGCAACGGAAAAATTCAACGAGGCAATCGAAAAATTAAGCAAGGGAAACATCAATTTGAGCGAGGCAAGCTTGAAATTGGGTGAGGCTAACATGAATTATAATGAACTTTAAATGTAATTGACCTAGCCTAACAATTTGCTTTGTTGAATTTGACCGATCAGTTAATGAAATTGACCGAGATTTACATGAAATTCTCTTCGGTGAATTTGATCGAGCAATTAATGAAATTGACCGAGCGGTTCATAAAATTTTCAGTACGCACTTATAGTGCTGAGTTAACTAAGTTGGGCACACCCAGATCCATAGCTTAATTGGCAGACTGAGTAGAGATACCTCATATCAACACTTGAGGTCCTGGTATCGATTCCTAGCAGGGGTGGCTAACATGGAGTGTGTGTATTGACATGGGTGTGTACTAACAACCTAACCTAAAAAAACTTTTTTTAAAAAAAAATTAATAGTAAAATATTAAAAAAATTAAAAAATTAAAAATATTGAGTTAGGCCCACCTTGAATGTATGTGGACTATCCATGACGTTCATCCATTTTTCCATCTAAAGCAAGGGTTTCAGCCCAAAATGGTGGCATATTGAAATATCAAGTGGATCACACCACAGGAAACAGTGTTTCTACCGTGGAAACCTTTTTATGCCCCTACAATGATGTTTTACTTGTAATCCATCATGTCCATAGGATGATTTTCGCATGGATGAACCAAAAACCAAGATGGGAGCTTCATTCGGCATTTCAATGGCCCACAAAAAATTTATGCCGTTTAGGTAAATGTATATCATACCTGTCATGCGTACTGTCTTCCGTGGAGGGAACATTTTTAGGAAAAATGAGATAATGTTGATGAATAAAGAGGGTGGGATTAGTGGTGTACATCGAGTCAAACCGAGTCGAGTTGGCCTCAGCTCGACTCGGCTCGAACAGTGGCTAACCTCAGCTTGAACTTGGCTGATCTCGGTCCTCGGGCCTGATTGGCCAGCTCAGCTCAGTTCAATTAACAGCTCGGGCTGAGTTCGGGCTAAGATCGAACCGAGTTTGCTATTGAGGCATTTCCACAAACACCTTAATTGCAACTTCAAAATCCCACTGTTTTACCTACAAAGGCAATGATTTTATAGGTATTTTCTCAAACACCTTCTAAATAATAATAATAATAAAGAGAAAAAAAAGTATTTGTTCCATGTACATACCTTCCTATCCACCTTGCCACTAGCCAAACCTTCATTGCCACCAGCCACATGTCGTTCAGTCATTTTATCAAACAGTTGGGGAGCAACATTAATGACAAACTAACCAAGTCACCGAACTAGTTCGATCCAAGTTTGATTCAAGCTAGATTTGATCCGAGTCGAGTTGAGCTGGCCTGCTCGAACTCATTTTTGAGCTCAAAAAATCAATTCAACCTTGCTTGAACTCAACACCGAACTGAATCGAGCTTTTTTCAGATTGAGTAGAGCGAGCTAACCGAGCTAGCTCGATTCGTGTACACCCCTAGGTGGGATCCAGCTAGAGCGTGGTGCGATCCAAGCAACAGATGTAGCGGTGGAGTTTTCGTCCTGTTTTAAAAAAAAAAATGGAGCGAGAGAAGGGAGGGAGAGGAAAAGCAACGGCAGTAAAAAGGAGGGGTAGTTTCGTCCTCAACGTCGCTGTCCGCACGTGCTAGTCTAATTTGGTAACTTAAGTTTCTATTCCGCGATAAAAACCGCTGGGTAAAAGGTTTTGTCTACAGTGGTCATTTTCTCTTAGCATTTCTATTGAGCAATCGAAAATGGTGCACCGTCAATTACGTTAGCATTTCTCTCGGGCAATTGAAAATCCTCTATGAGTGACGTACAATAATTACCGTACGTTCGGGCTGCATGGGTCCACCCATAATGTTTATAGAAAATCCAAACCGCTAACCTGGTGTGCGGCCTCCTTCCTGTTCACTGAACATCCCAACAGCCGGAAAAGTTCACCTAGATGGCTGGATTTAACAGTGTACAAGTGAGGGCCACCAAATTAATAGATTGACATTTTTATCGCTTGTATGCCTTTAATGAAATGGATGGCATCTATGGCTTCTTACCGGTGTAAATCATTGCATGAAAATCATTCCGGTGTAATTTTAGTTCACACGATTTTGGACGGTTTAATTTCAGTACAACACGTGTGTTCACATAACTTGTGGCATGTTGGCAATGGACTCCTGACGAAAATTGATGTAAGTAGGAAAAACCTATCACCGGTTTTCAGATTTATTTTTTCGCTAATAAATGGGACTGACTGCCAGTCAGTGCTGTTACCAAATAGATCTGTCCATCATCCCAAATATCAGCCCGAGTTGCAACGTGGGGGAGATGCAGATGCACCCTCGAATTGGATGAAAGTGCTGAAAATAGAGTTGCAGTATGGCGTGCTTCGAATTTAATTTCCATTTGTGGTTGATTAATCTTTATTATTTCCTACGGTATGGTCCACTTGGGCGTTCGATCTGCCTCCTTTTTTGACTTATGCCCTAACTTAAGCTGTCAAAATGGATGGACAGCTTAGATAAAACACATATTGTGGTAGGTCTTATAGATCACTTTTTTTTAATAGTTCACTTGCAACTTAGGTGTGATAACCTCTTTCGCCGATAGTTAAAAGCCGTTGGAGAAAGCGCTACAGGACCGTTGATGTTGATCATCTTTTTGGTAGCGTACAAGGTATGGGCTCGAATCATGGACCAAGGTTGACCCGTTAAAATTCTATCTGGCTGAGCCCCAGCCCAGCATACAAATTTTGTACACCTATAGTCAGAAATATTAAGCGCAAAAATATATATATTAAAATATGGTCATTTATCATGGCCCAGCCAACCCAACCCACCCAATGGAGCAAGGACCTTGACCCAAGCAGGCCAGACCTGGTCAGGCCTGGTCCACCTGACTATGTTTCTTCTTTGCTTTTTCGTCTTCTGCTTCTTCTGTGTACAAAGAAATTCCTCGAGGACAAACAACTAATACAACGGAGAATTGTTTTAAAGATCCCGTCCATGAGCATACATAGCTCCTAGTTTAGTTGACATGGATAACAAATTCATTTTGTTATATATTGAGACAATGTGTGTGAGTAATGCAAGGTTCAAGGTTCAATCCCTGATACTGTTACCTTTCAAAAGGGAAAAAAAAAAAACATATTCATTTTGTTACTAAAATTCCTCCATCATCCAATATTGTTACTTTAAAAAAAAAGTTGTTCCTCTTGTTATTGAAGTTCTTATTTTTCTTACTTTCCAATTACTACTCCAGCCCAACAATATTAATCACATATTCACATATGATAAATAGATACATATGTACACATTGTGATTATCATGGTCTAGCCCAGCCTAACCCAACCCTGGGAGCCAACTGCCAAGGCCTTGACCTGATACGCCCAATCAGTAAGCAAGCCAAACTTTCAGACCTAGCATAGCCCACCTATGGCTGGCCAGCCACAATCGCGTTCCTGCATGCCCAACCTATGGAGGGATATGGACACAGCTAATGTGCTCCTGGATTCACATACTATAACCTGTATATAGGTGTGAGTCAAGGGTCAACTAGTAATGGAAAATTTTGAAGTTCTACAAAACCAATTTTCAGCCTCACTAGCTTAGCTGTTTTCTGCAGGCCACAAATATGCCTGAATAAGTTCGTGTCTCCAAGATACCTAAACATGTAGCATATGTGGCCTTCCAAAGCTCATCTTAACAAGAATCCTCTAGCTTCAATCCAAGTTCATACTGTTAGTTGGCATTATGGCCACAGCACAAATATTTTGGATATAAAGCCTTCTAAAACCGACCGATCTCATCGAGCATTGCCTAGCTACCATTCACGTTCCATATATGGTCATGATTCGGTTGATATGTATCATGGTCCCATAAATCACTCTCCCATGTTTAAAGGGCATGCACATCTAGAAATATGAACTTTGAATCTTCACTGGACCTTGAACCTACACACTAACAATGAGCAAAGGAGACCACGGCTAAGCCAGGGGACCCTCCAATGCCAAGTCAGGTTACAGGAATCTGGATCTAAGTTGTAGAGTGGAGGGAGAATACCAGAGATTGCGTACCTGTAGTAATGAGGTCTCCTTGTATTTATACCTGATTATCGGACGATTTGAGTCCGTTAATCTCGGCACGATCATTAGGATTTCCGGATCGTGGTGATATTGCTTGTGATCTAGAGATCGTGTGGTGTGCTACGTGTATCTACGGGCGAAGTTATCGGTTACGTCTGCATAAGGCAGTTTCTTATTTCAGCATATGAAGCGCCTACTTTCTGGTTCGGCCTCAGCTCGGGTCTTCCTATTGGAACGGCTCGAACCAGTGTGTTTGTGGGCCCTCACAATTTGTCGTACGAGGACCATACCCCCAGTCCATGCCGAGGCCCGGCTTGAACCCGTGGATTCGGCCTTTTACCTATCAGTCACTTCGGAAGTCTTTCCCCTGAGGTCTGAGGCGAAGTGTCAGATCTGCCTGATTGAGTTGGGGTCTCCCGCAGCTGGCGTTAGTGGTCGGATCAGTAGAAGAACGGTCTAGTATTCTGCTTGGGGCGCTACGCCTCTGATCTTGAGTTCAGATTGGTCTGAACTGATCCGATCGTTAGCCTCGGAGTTGAAGTACCTTTACGACTTTTCGGTGAATCTGTCAGTTGAGCACACCATATTGGGTGTTTTCATGTCTGATCGGATCAACATATCGTCGAACCTCGAAATTATGAGGGGCTCGGATCTTCCCATAACAGAAGCCCCCTACTCTTTGAGGTCAAATGTGAACTCGGAGAGTAAATACATATGGAAGATCAATCGCTTCATGTTGAACTTTCCACACGTGCCGATGTTATCACAATCTTCGAATTCGAAGTGCCAACTTCTCGGGGTTTCCTGCCCGTGAACTATCCTCCATTGAATGCGTGGCGATGGTTACGATTCTGAATCATCACCTGCCTATGGTCGACCGCCACATACACCCTTAGTAAAGCTCGAGGAGGCGATTTTCGGCGAGGGTGATTCCGGCCAATTAGGGTTTTCCGACAGACGATTCTGGCCGACCAAGCATTTCCAGCAGAAGCGATTCCCGATGACCGTCCGGTGAGTCTCTTTTAGCATTCTCTTTTCTACAAGATGTCGTTTGACCTGGAAACTGCCCGGGACTACGATGACTCCTTCGAGCCGGGGAGTTCTGATGGTGGGAGAGGGGCCTCTTAAGGCCCCTTTAAAGTCGTACCTTTGTATCCCCTGCCCCGGAGACAGAAGGGGGCCGAGGCTCGGACCCAGAGGATCGACAAGAAGAAACCTGCCTGAGCCCCTCGAGCCACAACTGCCGAGGCCGCTGAGATGCCTGCAAGTGGACGGGCCTCAGAAGCTGTTTCTTGAAATTTCAAATCCCGGGCTCCGTTCAGATAAGAGCATCAAAGCCCCTTAACACTGTCGGCGCACTTGTGGAGGGAGAGGGCGCCATCTTTCTTTGTGTATTGCATTGCGAGCTCCGACTTCCTCTACATCCTTTCGTCCAAGCCCTCACAGCTCACCTCGTACGTGCTCCTGGGCAATTTACCCCAAATACTTGGATGGTGTTATTCTCTGCCTTCACCATCTGGAGTCAAATCGGGAATCCGGAGCTGATCCCAGAGGAATTGATGAGCCTATACCTGGTCAAGCACGACAGCCAAGAGTCATGGTACTACTTCGCGATCCGAGATAGCAAGGGGTCGGGGCTGGTCATGAACATTTCGTTATCCAATAAGGACTGAAAGAACAAGTGGTTCTCGACTGCGGGCGAATGGGAGGCGCCGGCTGCAGAGCTGGGGACTCTGATGACTCGGGTCCCCACCCGCTTCACCAAACCACGTCGGACATTAGACATTCCTCCCCTTTCTTTTCGTGCTTCTCTTTTTATTATAGTTGGACCTAAAGCTTTCCTTTTATCCTTATAGACTTTCTAAGGGGTTCGCCCCTCCTCACCTCGGATCAAAAGAATCAGGTAGCCAAGGCCAGGGCGCGATCGGGAGAACTTCGCTCCTAGTCGAATCTGATCACTGCCGTCAATCTCCACTGGTCTGGGCTATGCAGATCCAAATCATTTTCCACCTCCTTCAGTAAGTCTTTCTTTCATCCTGAAGGGATTGAACTTTCTTAACCTTGGTTACTGACCTATTATTTTTCGTGTAGGCATGGCCGAGGCATCTAGTTCTCAAAGGAGGAAGGCCGCCCCTATAGCAAAGGAGATATTGAGGGCTGAGCCCAGGACGAAGACCACCGTTCAGAGGAAGCAAGCTGCTCCTCGAGGGGAGGGCCCATCAGGTCTAACTTTTGTTGTTGCAGCTCCAGCTGCAACTTCGATTTATGTTGTCGCAGCTTCGCCTGCGGCGCTCGCTGCTGCTAGGGCTTCAGCAGCAACCATAACTCTTTCCCTTCCTCCCATCGTCGTTCCTCCTACCACGGAGGCCTGTCTTGTAGCCACCTTCATACTTGTCCCTTCATCGTCTGAGCGGGAGGAGGCTGTTCGGATGGCCGATGCCATGATCTCTCCTCCCGAGGCTGAGAATGATGTTGGGGCTGAGGCCTAGGCCTCGGCTAGTAGCAGGATTGGGGCCGTGGGGGTCGCAGGCTTGGCCCATGTGGGGACAGCGGAGGGAGGTACGAGCCAGGTTACTATATGCCTTGCTTGGCTAACTGGGCCACCAAACATGCTCCAAAAGAGGAGATCACCCGCCTTCTCTCCAAACCGGACGACTTCTTTCTGAATGACCTGACTTCTGTCTTTTACACGGTACCTCTCGTTACCGTGCTCATTTTCTCCAGCTTTTATTTTTTATCTACATGCTCATTCCTCTGCTCTCATGTAGTCCGTCCCTAGGCTTCTCTTAGCTTGGGAGAGAGTACGAGAGCATCGAAAGGTAGACGTCGAGGTGGAAGCCCTCTGGAACAAGGTGGGGGTCCTGCGAGACGAGGTCGCTTTCCTCCAGTTGGAACAGGGTGAGTTGTGCCAGTAACTCGAGGATAAGAAGGCTCTAGAACTTTAGCTTCAGGGAGTTGTAAAGGATCTTGAAGCTCGATGTGGTGTTGCTACTGTCGAGCTGACTTGTGCTTGGGCTCAAGCAAACTCTCTTTCTACGGAGACTGCTCGATTAAGTGAAGTCCTAAAGTGGACTAGAGCCAAGGCAATAGAGGAACAGAGCTGAGCTGCCTCTCAAGCGAAGGAGGCTCAGCGAGCGAAAGATAAGGCCTCCATGGCGATGGCGGTGACTACTGCGGTAGATGCCTTCAAGGCTTCAAAGAAGAGGGAAGCCAAAGCCACCAAGTTTTACAATTATAGCTTCGACGCTTTCATTGAAGCGGTCCAGGATCTATATCCGAACCTTAACCTTGAGCCTTTGTTATCCGAAGACGCTGAAGAGAAGCCGGTAGAAGGCGTTTGCCCAGACCAAGCTCCTGACTCTCAAGCACCTCCTCCAACTGCATAGTTTTTAATTTCTCATAGCTGACAGTAACTTAATTTTTTTGTGTACGACATGGTGGATATTATTTTTTGATCCTCTAGAGAGGGCAGATTGATGATGAAGATGATTTCAGCATTGATTTGTAGTTAATGTTTGGATGTTGCTTGCTGGTTGTTGATTGCTGAGATGTATTGCTAACAAGTGGATTTACTTTATGACATGGCCGAACCGATTCCTTGACGAGTCGGCTCATCCCCATGTCGTTGCGTAGGATTTTAATCCTTGATGGCATTATTGTTGTCCCAATCCCTAGGGGATTGGGTCTTCCCGCAATAAGCAAGAACCTTTTTTAGTGGAATGTCAACTCCTCAGTTGGGGAGTTAGTTCATTCATTGTCTTTTCCCTCCAATTCGGGGGGGGGGGGGGGGGGCTTATAGACTTTTATAGGATAATTGTTCTGACCCGAATGGGTCAGCTTTATTCGGTTTGCCCCTGCTTGTGAGAGGCGACTTTTTCCAGTGGGCCACACCTAATCTAATCTAAAACTAACCCTTTCCAATTGGTTTTTCAAGGTGAATTCAATGAACGGACCTGATTCCTCAAAAACTAAGGCATGTGGGCCCCATAGCTAACGCAACGCCGGTTTTTAAGAGATTTACGCAGGCGTCCGTCTGGAAAAAATCAAAATTTTTGGATTTTTATGCATCCATCAGGAGGAGCGGATATCCAATCCGAACCGTCCATGTGAAGTACCAGCCAGGGCTGACCCTAGCCATGGTGGTAGACGTGGTGATCGGAACGAACAGCGTCCAAATTTTCAGTCCAAACGTAAACTGTTATGCGTTTCTTGCTGCGAGAAACTAAGCGTGAGCATGAAGTTTTTCTGCATAAAGAGGAGTGCGCGACTCCTTCTCACCGCCCCTAATTGTGTAAACATAGCCTCCTTGCTGTATAAAAGGGATAGAGAAAGGAAGAGTAAAAAAGAATTCGGTGTGGACATGAATCAGAAGTCAGGGAGAGACAGAGTATTTTAGTAGTTTTATTGGTTTTCCTATTTTTATTTCTTTTGAAGATTAGTCTAATTATGTCAAGGTCAGGCTAAACCTCTTAGCTAGGGCTAAGAGGTGAAGCTTGTAGTGAGATGGGAGAGTTTATTTTATGATTTTAGTTTAATTTATGAACTGAACTAATGTTGATGTTAGTTTAATTAATGGAATGTTTCTAGTCTTTAATGGTCTGTTGTGACTGAAATTACAATGGGTCTGCAATAGCTTTGAGTATATTTTTTTACTTTATGTTTACGACGTCAGGAAGCCCTGTTGTTCACTATCGTCTCCTGGGCATGGTCGGATGACAGTACCCTTCCTAAACTTCATACATGTGATTGGTTGGTAATTAGTTTAATTCTATTGTTTGCTTTATCTCCTGAGCATAGTTTGGTGATGAAATCCATTCTAATTCATATACCTTTCATCTCTTGAAAACTATATCAATGACAGTTCAGTTAATTTTCATGATTCTTAAAGTAGGCATAAGATCTCCCTGATCTCTACAAGTGGATCCTCTGAATTCTTAGTTCCTTTTCTCTAAATTTTTATAAGTTTTAGATAATAATTTCACAATTATTCCTTAAATTCTAGTTGATTTAGATTTCATCTCATTCTAGTTCTAGTTCTAGTTAGTTTTAGATAACGTACAAGTTTCAGTCCCTTGGGATTTGACCTCGGTCTTACCGAGTTTATTACTACATCACAACCCTGCACTTGGGGAGTGAACAAGTTTTTGGCGCTGTTGTTGGGGACTGAGGGCTACGATTTTCTGAAATTAATTAATTCTAGGATTAGTTTAAGATTAGGTTTAAATTTTCTTGATTTTTAGAAACTAACTTGTCTTTCCTGTTTTGTAGGCTTCTGAGATAGTTTATAAATTAGTAAATTCTTTCTTAAATTCTTCCTCTCTATTCTAGATTAGGATTTATTTCTTCTTTTTAGTAAGTTTCTAATTCTAATTCTTTTAAGAAATCTTAACTTTGGTTCTTATTCTATTTTTAGAATTTTTCTATTTATAAACTTTTTGTTTAGGAACTAACCTATTTGTTTTGTAGGTTGTTAACTTAGGACTTCGAAATTGGTAACTTCTTTCCATCTTTTCCTTTTATTTTCTAGATTTCTACTTCTTCCTTTCTCTTAGGTCTAGGTTTAGAATTTAAATCAAGGGCTACGAGTGTTTCATGCCCAAGTGGGCCCGTGACAACACTCAACGTCTCTTAACCGAAGGAGGATTAGTTGAAGGGCTGACTGTCCATCGCAGGACTAGACACCACTTGAATTTTCCTGAGTTAATTGAGGTTATGGCTAAAAATTAACCTCAAGCACTACCCCAACCTAGGGTTGAGGAAGTACATAATGTGAATGAGGTGCATCAGACACCCCCTCCTCGCACTTTACGAGATTATTTACAATCGGCGGGGGTGAGTACGCCCTCATGTATGATTTTTTTTTAGAATACCAGACATGTGGACATCAAGCTAGGGGTTATCCAACTCCTTCCTAAGTTCTATGGGCTCGAATCTGAAGAACCATATCTACATCTGAAAGAGTTCGACAAGATTATAGCCACCTTATACTTTCCGAATGTATCTGAGGATACCATTAGGCTGAAACTCTTTCCATTTTCCTTGAAGGAGAAAGCTAAGATGTGGTTACATTCACTACGTCATAGATCCATTGGCACATGAAATGATATGCAGAGGGAATTTCCCACATCATAAAATAATTTCCCTCAGAAAAGTAACATGAACTTTGCCCAAAAGGAAGATGAAACATTGTTCCAATGTTGGGAAAGGTTCAACGATTTGGTCAGTTCATGCCCGCAACACGGCTTTGAGACGTGGCGCATTACAAATTTTTTCTACGATGGACTGACATCTTCCATGCGTCAAATGGTCGAGACAATGTGTAATGGAGAATTCATTAATAAAAATGTTAACGATGTGTGGGATTACCTCGATAGTCTTGCTGAAAAAAATCAAGCATGAGACTATTACCCGAATTCAAACACCACGTCTAGGCCAACTCAACCTAAGGAGAAATGTGGATTGTATCTCTTGAAAGAAGAAGATGATCTCAAGTATAAGGTGTCTACGCTCATAAGAAAATTTGAGGCCATGGAAGGAAAGAAGGTTAAGGTTAATGAAAGTGTTTGTAGCATCTGTGATTGCAACATTCATACAATGAAAATTTGTCCTACAATACCTGCCTTTCGAGAGGTGTTGAATGAACAATTCAATGCCGTAAATAACTATCAAAGACTTTTCAATGGACCGACCTCTAACACGTATAATCCTACTTGAAAAAATCATCCCAATTTTAGTTGGAGGAATGGACAAACTGCTACACCTTAAGGTTTCCTAAATCAAGTTTCAACTCAAGAGAAACCTCAAGAGGATTTAGTTCTAAAACACTTCCAAAAGTAAGAGCTTTTCAATCAGGGTATGCTACAAGCCGTTCAAGACCTTACAAAAGTGGTACAAGGACTTAAGGCTGAAAATACGATTGGGAGCAAGGGGAGCTTCCCAACTCAACCTCTTCCCAATCCTAAACCGTAATATAAAGTTAGTGACCCAAGCTCTTCAAATCAAATGGGGCACGTTAAATCTATCACCACTCTTAGGAGTGGGAAGGTTATTGATAAAACCCTTCCAGTTAGGCCCGAAAAGCCTCAAGAACTAGAAGAGGATAACAATGATGGATCTATTGATGCCTACAAAAATTAGAACCGGAACTTATAGAGAAGCCAGTTGCTCCGTTCCCCCAACGGTTGGTTGCACCAAAACGTCTCTCTAACTCCCAGGATATCCTAGAGGTGTTGAAACAAGTGAAAGTCAACATTCCTTTGCTTGATGTCATAAAACAGATACCTTTATATCCCAAATTCCTAAAGGACTTATGCATGACCAAACGACGGCAAAGTGTTCAAAAGAAGATTTCCTTAACTGAGAAAGTGAGTGCCCTCCTAAAACAAGATGTGCCGCAAAAATTCAAAGATCCCGGTAGCCCAACCATATCATGTGTAATCGGAAACTATCGAATTGATCACGCACTTCTTGACTTAGGAGCGAGCGTCAATCTAATTCCCTACTTGGTATACAAATAATTAGGTTTGAGTGAATTAAAACTCACCCGGACCATACTACAACTTGCTGATCGCACTATTCAGGTACCAAGAGGGATAATCGAGGATGTGTTGGTATAGGTCGATAGATTTTACTACCTTGTAGATTTTATCATCTTAGATACCGAACTCATCAATGGCATGAGCACTTAGATTCCTGTCATTCTTGGTCGCCCATTCCTTTCCACTTTAAATGCAATTATCAATTACAGGAATGGTGTCATGACTATGTCTTTTAAAAATTTGACATTGGAGTCAAATATCTTTTTCAATAATGGCAGCAACTCAGAGGATGATGACGATTTATACGACATTAACATGATTGATTCTTTCGTGGAAGATAGAACACTTCTTACCTTATCCTCTGATCATCCAGAGACGTGCCTGACCCACTCTCTTAATCTTGATGATGATACGATTAGGGAGACGTGTGTCATGCTTAATATTACACCAGCACTTGAAGTTAACCGGTGGATGCTATAATTTGAAGAGTTGTCCCAAACCAATGTAGTGCCTCTACCGTCTAATCTCAAGCCACTGAAGCTTGACCTAAAACTTTTGCCCTCTGATTTAAAATATGTCTATTTAGGTCAAGATGAGACAAACCCGGTGGTGATCTCTGCCCACCTGGAGAAAACACAAGAGAGTATGCTCATATCTACTCTCATTGAGCATAAGGGAGCTCTTGGATAGACGATAGCGGACCTCAAAGGAATTAACCCCTCATTTGTACTCACCGCATCTATCTCGAGGATAAAACAAAAATCGTTCGACAATCGTAACATGGACTAAATCCAAAAATGAAGGAAGTGGTTAAAGCCGAGGTTCTCAAACTATTGAATGTAGGTATCATATACCCTATATCTGATAGTCAATGGGTGAGTCCAACTCAGGTGGTTCCTAAGAAATCCGGGATCACTATCGTAGCCAATGCCAATATTGAACTCGTGCCAACTGGAGTTAGTACTGGTTGGAGAATGTGCATTGACTACAGGAAGTTGAATACCGTCACAAGGAAAGACCACTTTCCTTTGCCCTTCATTGATCAAATCTTGGAAAGGCTAGCTGCTCATTCCTATTATTGTTTCCTTGACGGGTATTCAGGTTATAATCAGATTGAAATCGCCCCTGAGGATCAGGAAAAGACCACATTTACATATCCTTACGGCACCTTTGCTTATAAAAGGATGTCGTTCGGGTTTTGTAATGCCCCTGCCACCTTTCAACAATGTATGATGAGTATCTTTTCTGACATGGTGGGAAAATATTTAGAGGTCTTCATGGACGATTTCTCTGTTTTTGGTTCATCTTTCAGCGAATGATTAGAGAGGGTTAAATGTATGCTGAAAAGATGTGAAGAAAAGAATTTGGTACTTAATTGGGAGAAGTGTCATTTCATGGTTCAAAAGGGAATTGTCCTTGGACATATCATCTCATCCAAGAGAATTGAGGTAGATAAGGCAAAGATCGATCTTATCTCTAACCTACCTCCACCCAAGAACATCAGAGACGTCCGATCCTTCTTAGGACACGTAGGGTTTTATAGATGATTTATAAAGGACTTAAGTCACCTCTCTCGTCCTTTATGTAATCTTCTTCAAAAGGATGCACCATACAAGTGGACTGAGCAATGCCAAGAAGCTTTCACTAAGCTTAAGGGCATGTTAACCACTACACCTATCATGCAGCCACCCGATTGGAGTATACCTTTTAAGCTTATGTATGATGCCTCTAATTATGCTCTTGGAGCGGTTCTAGGCCAGAGAAAAGATAAGAGGCCCTACGTCATTCATTACGCAAGTAGGACTCTAAATCCTGCCAAAGCGAACTACTCGACTACGGAAAAGGAACTCTTAGCTGTAGTGTTCGCATTGGACAAATTTAGGTCCTACCTGATCGAATCTAAGATCATTATCTAAACAGATCATGCGGCACTTAAGTATCTTCTTTCTAAGAATGATTCTAAGCCTCGCCTGATACGATGGATCCTTCTACTCCAAGAATTTGATTTGAAAATTAAATACAAAAGGGGAGTAGAGAACGTAGTGGTCGATCACCTTTCTCACCTTAATACTTCTGATTCCCTTGAGGCGACCCATATCAATGACATGTTCCCTGATGAACAACTGTTCAGAGTCTCTCATTCACCTTGGTTCGCTGATGTTGTTAATTATCTTGCTACAGATTCCATACCGATACACTGGACGGCACAAGATAAGAAGAAATTCTTTACCAAGGTACGCAACTTTTTCTAGAATGATCCATATTTGTTTAAATATTGCCCAGACCAAATCTTAAGGAGATATGAACCCGACGATGAGCATCAGAGTGTCATCTCCTTCTATCACTCACAGGCCCGTGGTGATCACTTTTCTGCTAAAAAGACCACGGCCAAGATTTTACGGTGTGGCTTTTATTGGCCCACCATGTTCAGGGACACTCATGAGTTTTGCAAGGCTTGTGAGTGTTGTCAAAAATTGGGAGCATTGTATCGTCAAAATATGATGCCCTTGAATCCCATCCTTATCATAGAAGCATTTGATTACTGGGGCATTGATTTCATGGGACCTTTCCCCTAATCCTTTGGAAATTTATATATTTTGCTCGCCGTAGATTATGTCACTAAATGGGTCAAAGCAATTTTGTGCCGCAATAATGACCATCACACGGTTATTAAATTTTTAAAAGAAAATATCCTGTCGCGGTTCGGGACGCGTCGAGCCATCATTAGTGACGGGAGCTCACACTTTTGTAATAGACCATTTGAAAGCTTAATGAAGAAATACGGTATCTCTCATAAGGTGAGCACCCCATACCATGCACAAACAAGTGGACAAGTTGAGATTTCCAATAGGAGGATCAAATATATCCTAGAGAAAACAGTTAACCCTGATCGTAAGGATTGGTCAATCCGGTTGACTGATGCCTTATGGGCATATCGTACTGCTTTTAAAATTCCTATTGGAATATCTCCCTTTAAACTTGTCTATGGGAAGGCTTGTTACTTTTTGGTGGAGTTGGAACATAAAGCATACTGGGCGATCAAAAATCTGAATTTCAATCTGCACAACGTGGGCTCGCTACGCAAACTTTAGTTAAATGAACTTGAAGAAATTCGGAATGACACGTATGAGAACTCGAGAATTTACAAGGACAGGATGAAGGCATTTCATGATCAACATATTCTACAAAAATCATTCACGCCAGGTCAGAAAGTCCTTTTATACGACTCTCGACTACATCTCTTTCTGGGTAAGCTTCGATCTCGTTGGACTGACCCTTATATTGTTGTTACTGCTTATCCTCATGGGGCCGTTAAAATAAGAGATCCCAGTGATGGAAACATGTGTTGAGGGTGAAATATTGCATATCAGACCCCGGTTATTGCCTGAATTTACGAACATGATACCGTTTAATGCCCTATTTTAATCGTATTTGTGTTGCAAGGTGGATTCGCGGACGTGGACTGAAAAGGGTGCTAAAAGCACAGATTTAACGTTCAGAATGCTCCAAGGTAAGCAACGGACTCCAGAGGACCAAGATCAACGAATTTGCACGCCAAGGGTCCGAGGAAATCAAGCCATTCACGTTAAAAATGGCCTGAAATTGGTCCGAAATGTAAGATCACGGGGTTCCCACCATCTGTTCGGCTTAAAACTTCATACGTAAGCTGAGGATCATAAATTAACCGTACACGTAGAATTTCAGCCATTCGATCCCTATGGAAGTGACCCAATGGACAGATCAGCCCATAAAACAGCAATGTGGGGCCCACTTGATATATGGATCTGCTTCAATTTTGGTCTTGATGTCTAAAATGATATGATAAAATGGATAGACGGAGTGAATTTCTTACACGCATTAAGGTGGGACCCATTTGTGTGCGAGTGAGTACACACTGGATGTGCACTCACGTCACACTGAGCCAAAACGCAGTTTGACTGCGTTTGACCCGCGCACGCCCGACTCCAAACAGAGAATGGAAAGTCTCTGTTTCTGTTTCGCAAGGCCGTTCGCTGATCGATCAGTGGCCTGCCATCATCAAGAAAATAGATGAACGGCTCTGATCCAGTGTGTACTCACTTGCACACAAATGGGTCCCACCTTGATGTGTGTAAGAAATCCACTTCGTCCATCCATTTTATCATATCATTTTAAACATTGAGACCAAAATTGAAGCAGATCCATATATCAAGTGGGCCTCACATTGCTGTTTTATGGGCTGATATGTCCATTGGGTCACTTCCACAGGGATCGAATGGCTGAAATTATACGTGTACGGTTAATTTATGGTCCTCAGGCTACGTATGAAGTTTCAAGCTGAACGGATGGTGGGAACCCCGTGATCTTACATTCTAGACCAGTTTCGGGCCATTTTTAACGTGAACAGCTTGATTTCCTCGGACCCCTGGCATGCAAATTCGTTAATCTTGGTCCTCTGGAGTCCGTCGCTTACCTTGGAGCATTCTGAACGTTAAATCTGTGCTTTTAGCACCCTTTTCAGTCCACGTCCGTGAATCCACCTTGCAACACAAATGTCATTAAAATAGGGCATTAAACGGTATCATGTTTGTAAATCCAAGCAATAACTGGGGTCTGATATGTAATATTTGACCCTCAGCACTCGGCATCGAACAGTCTCCTCTTCTGCTTAACCAGTTTGTGATCTGGGTCCACATTCAACCTGTGGACCAAAACGTTTGGAGAGATCCTTGACATGTTCGCATGTGATCATACAAAGACATCCCTATGTTGTCGTAAGAAAGTTAGCATCTCGGAACGTTGTTTGGGACTTAGTGACGCTCTGAGATGGATGGTTTTGCTCGGGTCTACTTCATCAAGCGGTACCTTCTCCAAGTCTTATACTGATGAATTCTCTGCAGGTCTCTGGGGATCTAGGACATTGATAGTGAGTGCTTACTTTACGGATCCCTTTTTGACCGCTATTGCATAACATCTCCGAGCTTCATGCTGGTGGCCTCAGAGGAAGCCTGTTCCGCCCTCGGCAGGAAACTTCATCATCAGGTGATATGTGGAGACGACCGCTCTTATTGCATTGAAAGAGATTTGCCCAGGATGACATTATGTACAGATGGTACATTGACAATAAGGAAGTCAACCGTAACTGTAATTTGATGTTGCCCTTCTCCCGTAGTTACAGGGAGTAAGATGGCTCCCTCGGAGATCACCCTCGCTCCGGTAAAGCCGTGCAGGGGGGTCTTCTCAGGTTTGAGGCGTGACCGTAGAATCCCCATCCTTTCAAAGGCCTCGGAGTAGATTACGTTGGCTGAGCTTCCAGTGTCAATCAGGATACGATACACCTTATGGTTAACTATGGTCATAGTAACCACTAGGGCATCGTCGTGGGGTTGTTGAATTCCACGTGCATCGTCCTCTGTGAAGGTCAAACTGCACGAGCTGGCCCGAAGTTCCTTGCTAAGTCGCTTGGTCAGATGGATGTAGTGCTCCTAACTTCTCCAAGAGTGAGCTTTCCGAGCCCTGTTCGAATCTCTGCCTCCGGACGAGCCTTTGAAGATGGTGCAAATTTCGGCCAGCTCTTCCGCGGGATTATTTGATCGTTCTTACCTTCGCTCTTCCTTCTGAGTGATTTTTTCTCCTTTGGCGTATCGGCGCAGATGTCCTTTACGAATAAAGGACTCGATTTTATCTTTGAGATCCACACAATCATCTGTGTTGTGGGCATGATCCAGACGGAAGCAGCAGTATTTATGCTTATCTCGATGTTCCAGGTCGCCCTCATGCAGATAGGCCAATTCAGAAGTTTTTCTCCTTGGATGTCAAGTAAGATCTGCTCAGTAGACATATTGAGGGGCGGTGTAGGAACAGAATTTTCCTCCTGGCTTTCTATTTGGACGACGATCGCGAGGGGCGCGGTTGTTCGGACCTTTACTCGGTGCCTGTGATTCCTCGTTTCACAGTCTCTTCCCTTTTCCATTTGGCTTAGCTACTTAGACATTCTTACGAGTATTGGAAAACTACTCAGTGTGAGCATACTTTTGAGCTCTGGTAACGAGCTTGGCCAATGTTTTTGGAGGGTTCTTTCCAATGAAGAAGGCAAACTTTCCCTCTTTTAGATTACTGAATACTGCAGGAGTGCCATCTTGTCATCATAATCTTCCACGTGCAATGCTTCCTCATTGAAGTGAGCAATATAGTCCTTTAGCAACTCCTTCGGTTCCTGTTTAATAGTGAACATGTGGGTATTGGGCTTCCGACTCTTCTTACCGCTTATGAATTGGGTAAGAAATGATTGACTAAGCTCTGCAAAGGAACTGATGGAACCGAGTTTAAGCTGACGGTACCAACTCCGAGCGGATCCCGTCAGCGTGATCGAAAACCCTCTACACATCATTGTGTTAGTTGCTGTCTAGATCTGCATCTATGAGCGATAAGCTTCCACGTGCTCGGACAGGTCCTCAGATCCGGAGTATTGGATGACGGGAGGTATCCGGAACCTCTGCGACATCACCTCATTCATAATGTTTGAGGTGAAAGGACGCTCGATCTCTTCCATCATTGCCTGGATAGCGATGAGAACTGTTGTCGGCTGCTACTACTTTTACAACGTCAGAACTTTATTGTTGAGCTCTGCCAACCATGCTTTCCATGGATCCTTGTTTTCTACCACTATTTCCTGAATGTCTTCCACTTCAGGAGATGTCCTCCCCCTTCTCCTCTCTAACTCATGACGAAGGTCCGTGGGCACTAGAGCCGAGGTGACCGAGGCGTTCGTTAGAACTTGAGTCACTATGTTCCTTGCTGGAACCTGCGTTTGTGTCGGGGGAGGGTTTTGAGCTGAAGCTGGCACCTGAATGGATTGATGTCGAGACCCTTCAGGCCTTATACTCCTCGATGCAGAGCGAGCTTACACTACTGGGCCGACATTCTCTCGTATAGGGTCTTCCCGCTCGAGACGTGGGTGTGGCTCCCGTTGTTGCTTCATCTGGTTTATCTCGTCACGTAGGGCTTGTATCTCATTCTGCATAGCTTGATACTTGTTAGCCTAATTGCGAGAGCGTTGAGAAGGTCCCAGGGCCAACTCAACGTGGAGTAGTGAAGAAGAACGGGTCTGCTCTGGTTCCGCGACTATTGCTTTCTTCTTTTCTCTCGCCATAACACTTAAGAATAGGAACTTGGCCTTGTATATCAGGTTCCCACAGACGACGTAAAAGAATGTTGAGGTCAAAATCAGGTCGGCCCTCCCCTCGATCTCACGAACTTCGAATCTTCACTGCACCTTGAGCCTGCACACTAACAATGAGTAAAGGAGACCCTGACTAAGCTGGGGGACCCTCCGATGCCTACGTCAGGTCATAGGAATCTGGGTTTAAGTTGTAGAGTAGAGGGAGAATACCAGAGATTACGTACCTGTAGCAGTGGGGTCTCCTTGTATTTATACCTGACTATCGGACTGTCTGGGTCTGTCAATCTCGACACGATCAGTGAGATTTTCGGATCGTGGTGATATTGTTTATGATCTAGAGATCGTGTGGTGTGTTGCGCATATCTGCGGGTGAAGTTATCGGTCACGTCTGCATAAGACAATTTTTTATTTCAGCATATGGAGCACCCACTTTCTGGATCGGCCTCAGCTCGGGTCTTCCTGTTAGAATGGCTCGGACCAGTGTGTTTGCGGGCCCTCACAATTTGTCATACAAGGACCATACCCCCAGTCCATGCCGAGGCCCGACTTGAACCCGTGTATTTGGCCTTTTGCCTATCGGTCGCTTCGGAAGTCTTTCCCCTGAGGTCTGAGGCGAAGTGTCGGATCTGCTTGATTGAGTTGGGTCTCTCGCAGCTAGCGTTAGTGGTCGGATTCAGTAGAAGAATGGTCTGGTATATCTGCCTGGGGCGCTATGCCTATGATCTTGAGTTCGGATTGGTCTAAACTGATCTGATCGTTAGCCTCGGAGTTGAAGTACCTTTGTGACTTTTTGGTGAATCTTTCAGTTGAGCGCACCATATTGGGTGTTTTCATGTCTGATC
Organism: Magnolia kwangsiensis; assembly: GCA_037074715.1. Classification (NCBI taxonomy): domain Eukaryota; kingdom Viridiplantae; phylum Streptophyta; class Magnoliopsida; order Magnoliales; family Magnoliaceae; genus Magnolia; species Magnolia kwangsiensis. Next base: position 2,175,226 of record CM073583.1, read on the forward strand.
GGATCAACATATCGTCAGACCTCAGAATTATGAGGGGCTCGGATCTTCCCATAACAGTGTGCTCTAACAACCATTACTAGGCCCTAGAGGCCGTAATGTAAAGGTAATGAGCAATCATTATACATTATGTGAGGTCGTAATGGCTATAACAACAATTATAAAAAATCTGAACTGTAACACCGATTACAACTAGGCAACAGCCTGCTACACCTCTGATAAAGGTCATAATCGCTTCATAACGGTTCATTATGGGGCCAATACATGTTTTTTAAAATTTTCAATAATAAAAAAAATGAGACCATAACAACATTACAAAATACCTTGTATTTTAGATATTTAAGGATAAGGTAGTAGCAATGTAAATTAAGCTAGTTGGGTTAGGTTGAGGGTCAACACAAGTTCGACTCAACTCAAGAGGACCTACCCCGACCTTCAAGAAGACCCAACCCAAACCAACTGAAGTTCTAACCTGAAGCGCACAACCTAGACACATATATATGTTGTAATAGATGTCTTAAATCATGTCTTTTACTGGGTCTATTGATGTCATCGACAGTTTGTTCAATGTTACCTTCGATGGCATTGAACAGTTCTCAATCCCATTGATGTTTTTTGGATTTTCTTCAATTGGTTGCTGGACTAAGTGCTTTTTTCGATGTCATCGATAAATGTTCGATGCCATCGAGAATTTCTAAAAAAATCATGTTGTGTCTGGACAATTGAGGTGTTATTTCAATGCTATCTACGAGTGTTTGATGGCATCAATAGATTAGTTTCAATGCTATCGGCAGGTCTTCGATAGCATTGACAGATTCTGCGTAGATTTTATGCAAAACTGTGAATTTATGGGATTTGTTTCCGATTTTCTTTGAGATTCTTTTCAAGGCTATATATATGGTGTGTAAACGGGATTGGGAGGGATTCTAAGAGTTTCTAAATAGTCATAGGGTTTTAAAGGGGTGTCGCAAGGGTGAGATTCGAGGTTGTTTGAATCAGGTAACCATTTTCTCTTTATAATTTCTGCTTTCATAGTGATTATCTGTCGCTTTATGCCGTGGTATTTTTCTGAAAGAATTTTTCTACATTAAAATCCATGTGTTCTATTTATGCTTGCTTGGTACTTTAAGCTGACCCAAATGCATATAATTATTCCCAGCCTAACCTAACTTGACACCAGGAACGTGACAACCCAACCCAACCTAACCCAACGAATAATCCAGTTGGGTTAATAGTTTTGCGTTGACCCGTACCAAAGTTGCAGCCATATCCCTATGATTTTATTATTATTATTATTTTTTATTTTTAAAAGTCTCCTTGAACCTCCTTCAACCTTCTAAACTTTTGTAATTTGATTTCTTACTTTGCATTGAAGGAAGCTGAACTGCCTGCATTATAATATTAAATAGACAAATGAACTATCTAAGAAACTTGAATCACTTTAATTTCCAAATTTGATTCCATAATCTAACAGAAGCCGACAGAGAAATGTTCATCACGCAAAGGTACATAGTCACGGAAGATGCAAGCCTCACAAGGAAGCTTTTGATAAGTCGGATGACCTTTTAATTCCAAAAGCACAGTGGGAAGTAAACTGTACATGTAAGCCTCATCTTTTGTTACAAAGGTCAATAAAAAGAAAGCAAACAGTCCAATGAGCTTCTTCTCGTGGTCCAACAAACTCTACAAGTGGGCCAGCTTTTTGTAATGCGGATCATTCGTATGGTAGGCTCCATGGTGAATAGGAGATACCCAAGTCTCTTTGGAGAAACCCCAAAGATTCTGCCATCAGATGACCCTAGCCATCGATTGGGCCTCATCAAAATTAGACCATTGATTGTTATGGAACAATTTCCATTGAATGTCTAGGATTATCTGATAAGGCCCAAGGGAGATTTGAGGCAAGCAGTCCCATAACCACCCACTAAAAAAAAAAAAGGTGGGCCCACTCATTCTACTGCTAGTTGAAAATAAAAATCAATCTAAGTGCCATACCATACCTCATACAGAATTGGTTAATAAAATACAAATCATACAACTTCATTAAAATTTCCCTATAATTTTATCATCCGCCTGGAATCGTTAATAAAATACAAATCATACAACTTCATTAAAATTTCCCTATAATTTTATCCTCTGGCCGATTTCATCACACCATACAACGTAGAAAACTCATCTGATGCCCCTGCTACCTTCCACCCTAGTCATAATATCTCATTATCAAAAATTTGAAGTTGTCACACACCTTGTAATGCCATCAAGTGCTCTTTAATAAACTGAAAAATAATCTTTGAAAATTAATTTAAGTACTGAAAACTTGAAGTATTGTAATTTAAAAATAATTTTAGGAATAATTTAGTCAAATGTATAAATAAATTTTAATGCGCTCTCACTTAAGCACTCAATAAGTTCAATTTGTTAAACGATCAGAATCGGTGAAAATCACTAAGTCACTGAATTTATTATATTATAGTCACTGAATTTATTATATTATATTAAGTGCTGAAAACATCACTCAGGTGCCTTTTGATAAACTAAAAAGCAAGCTCTGAAAATAAATTTAAATGATGAAAAAAGAAATGGGAGCCAAAGGAAAAAGATTGATATTTTCAGTAAAAATTAATTTAAACGTTTAATAAGTTAGATTTGTCAAACTATCTAAATAAATGAAAATAATCAAAACTATCAAATTCCTGTGGTAAGCGATTAAAATATGTTTTATCAAATGGTTGTACCATCTGATTACAAAAATTGAATTATACAAGCATAATTAAAAAGAAAACCTTGAACAAATAAATTGTGGTACACACATCAAACACCCAACTTCAATTCTAAACTTGGTAGGCCTATAAATCTAATCAAACAGTCTAAAATGTGGGACCCATTTTAGATGTGGTCACAACCCACAAATCAAATAGATTAGATGATATCTACCATTGATCAAACGCATCACACAGAGTTCCTCTGGGTTACTTGCACAATCCGCTTCCAAAAGAAAGTGACCTATTGCCTTTTTCATTGGGCCAGCACACTGAGTAATACATACAGTTGGCCGGCCATTGATTTCAATGATGTGTCCTGCTGAATGTATAGATAGGCCTGATTTTCGCATCAGCTTATCATCATGGCGTGCCCCACCTTTTTCATGGATTGGATATTCTACCTCACCGGCCTCGCTAGACATGGACGGTGCTATCTAGAGGTGTACATGAATTGAGCTAGCTGGGTTAGTCTGCTCAGCTCGAAAAAGCTTGATTTGACTCGGTTCGAAGCTGAGTTCGAGCCGAGTTAAGATGATTTTTTGAGCCCAAAAATGAGTTTGAGCCAAGTTCAAGATACCTTAGCTCAACTCGATTTGAATCGAACCTAGCTCGAACTCAACCAATTCAGTGACTTGGTTACTTTGATATTGGTGATAAAATTACTCAAAGAAGTGTGGCGGGTGGCAAAGAAGGCATATATATGAAATTAACACCTTTTTTTTTATTTTTTATATAACTTAGAAGGTGTTTGATAAAATATTTATAAAACCATTGTTGCTACTTTAAATACAGTAAGATTTTGAGAATGTAGATGGTGTTTGTAAAAATGTAGCAATGGTGAACTTGGCTTGATCTTGGCTCGAAATTAGCTTGAGCTGTATGAGATGCTAACTGAACCGAGCTAACCGAGCTGAGCTGGCCAGTCAAGCTAGAGGACCGAGGACCGAGGTTCAACTCAATGTACAGCCCTAGTGCTCTCAGGCATTCTATGGGGTCCACCATAATGTATATATTTTATCCACACAGTTCATCTATTTTTACCGATTATTTTAGTATATAATACGAGAAAGAAGGCATATTGAAGGCTCGAGTGGTCCACACCATAATCAGCAGTGGGGATTGAACTCACACGGTTGAAAAATTCTTAAGCCCCAGTGATTTTTACTTTCCATCTAACCATTTCCTAAGGCCACGTTGAACTTAAAATATGGAAAATATATATATCAGCCTGATCTAAAACTCCCGTGGCCCTGAAAGTTTTCAATCGTAGGCTTTCAATCCCCACTGCTTCCTATGATATACTCTACTTGGGCCTTTGATCTGCCCTCTTTTTAGTCCTATGGCCTAAAATGATATTTCAAAATGGATGGACGACGTGAAATGGATGGACGGCGTGGATAAAATATATACATCACGGTAGCGCCTGACAAGACCGTCATGCGGATGAACGCGGATTGGCTACTGGCAGTTTGAGTAGCGAGCCTCGCCACTGAAGTGACGTCACCAAGTTCTGTGGGCCCACCATGATGTATGTTTTGAATCCGCACCGTTCATCCATTTGGAGAGATAATCATAGGGCATGATTCAAAGAATAATTCAGATCCGAAGCTCCAGTGGACCCTACCACAGAAAACAGCGGGGAGAATGAACTTAAGAACAGGTTGGATCTCAAATAAACATCACGGTGGACATAAGCAGTTTTGAACGGTGGGCGTCACTCTCCCTACTGAAAACAGTGGTGGGGTTCACTACTGCTTTGAATCTGAATCACTCTTTGGATCGTTGTCCTAAAATGATCTCTCCAAATGGATGGACGGTGTGGATACAAAACATACATCATGGTGGGGCCTACAGAAATTGGTGACGTCACTTTAGTAGCGAGTGCTAATCCGCGTCCCACGCGGATATGTGATGCTTTCCCGCGCACCTTTGATCGAGACTCTCTCGGATATTGATATCAGGAATTTGGTCCTCTTTAATAATAAATCCGTCTAATCTAACCGAAATCGGTAGCTGGGATTCTTTACCTCCAAACAGAAAACATGGAATGCATACAGACGCACATGCTCAAATCCTCTCTCTCTCTCTCTACCCCCCCTCCCCTTTTTTTAGCTTTTTCTTTTTTTTTTTCTCCTCCAAGAAAGGGATGGATGGATTCCCGCTTCATCTTCTTATCCCTTACTTGTTCCTCTTCCTTTTTCTCACCACCCCTTTTGTTTTTTGTTTCTCTTATATATCTCTTCCCCTTCCTTTCCTAAACGGACTCTTCTTCAATGGCGGAGGAATCCGACTCTCTCGAGTATACTCCCACCTGGATAGTCGCCCTCGTCTGCTCCGTCATCGTCATTATCTCTCTCATTGCCGAACGCTTACTTCACTACTTGGGAAAGGTTCTCTCTCTCTCTCTGCAATTTCTTATTTTATTTTATTTTTTTAATTCCTCTGTAAAAATCATCAGTTTTTGTTTTTGTATTTCTTGTTTCTTGGCTTTCCTTTCAGTGGTTGAAACATAAGAAACAGCATGCACTTTTTGAGGCCTTGGAGAAGCTAAAAGAAGGTTTGCACTTGTCACTTACCCCATCCACCTATCTTCTGCTTTCTTTTTCTTTCTTTAGTTTTAATGTGTAACTGGTTCCTTCTCAACATCTTGTTATCATATTAATTACCACTTAAATGGCTATCTCCACATTATCTTCATTAGATGTTTTGTACCCAACAGTGGGTGGACCATATCAGGAATATGTTTGATTAAAATTCCATCTTCTCAAATTGGTTTGGCTGGGCCAATCTCTTGTTTTGTAAAAAGTATGGGCATGCCATTTAAAAAAAAATAAAATTTATGAATGTCGATTTTATTGAAGATTAACAAATAAATAAACAAACCATCAAACCTTTTATTGAGTTGGCTATTTTATGCAGTTGAGCACAAGTCAGAAAAATTGAGTAACTGATTTCTGTTATCGTTGAGGCAGAAAAATAGAAAATGAATCACTTAAAGATAGGCTTAATTAGGCGCGTTATGATGTCGCTATCTTTAAGACAATATTCGCACCCTACTGGTGATTAAACCAATTTGCAAGAGGGTTACAGCAAATCTGCCTCTAGGATACAATAAGCCTCTTCTCAAAGACAGGAGAAATGTGGGTTTCGGCCTACAAAACTGAAAAAACTGCACCCCGAACACACTTTTACAGCGTACAACCCTGACTTCTGTGTTGTTACAATTTACCCCCTGAAAACTGTTTTCAATTTACTGCCTGAAAAACTATTCGCAGTTTAGCGCTTAAAAACTGTATTTTTCCAAAGAATATCCAAAAACGAAAATGGAAAAGAAGAAGAAGATGGAGAAGAGATTGTTGGAAATTGTGAATTCGGATTGACCCAAAGATGGGTTTATATAGAATCATAAGAGATGCTTAAGGCCCTTTTTATGAAAAGACATCTTCTTCCATGGTGTCTTTCATCACTGGTGGTGTCTTTCCAACAATGGCATCCCTTTATTTCAAATTCAAAAGATGCTCCCTTCACCAAGAGACATCACCATTCACACCAACAATCACTCCCAAAATAAAAATTCATTTTCTTCTTATTTTGAAAAAACCCAACAATCCCTCACTATTTTTCAAAATACAGAGGTCAGGGTATGTAAGGAAAATATGTGCATAGGAGAAGGTGTCTTATGGACTTGAACCTTCACTTAGTGTAAACAAATCAAAGTTTAATTAGAATCCTTAGTAACTATGGTCTTGAACTAAGTATTCTATATGACACAATCGGACATGTTACACACACATATATTTCAATTGTCATGTGTTCTAAAATTATAGTACATTAACGGCCTTGTGCTCTGTCATGGATTCATGAGTTCATGACAGTAACCAAAAACTCTCGAACATCAGGAAGCGGCCCTACTTCCAATACTCATATAGGTGAGTCCTTATGAATGCCCATGTAACTATTGCACCCTTGAAAGAACTCATTAAGAGCAGCAGCTCATCTTCCTTTTTATCATTACAGGTACCCAACACTATACATACATCTAGGAATGAGACAAATAGAAAACGTATAGTGCTGCTTCAGCCACTTTCTGTGAGGTACTTTGCCCATTGAACCTATTAACTTAGGTTGGGTTTCCCTCATCCGGTGTCTATAAAATTGGCTTAAGTTTCATTCCTCTTGATGTTCTATTGACAACATCCTTTGCCAGTCCCTTGGTGAACAGGTCCGCTAGAATCTGGATAGATCGTACATATTGTATTGTTATAACACCGTCACCAAGTAGTTGCCGCACAAAACTATGTCTTAGACTGATATGTCTGGATTTTCCATTATAAGTCTTTTTATATACCTTTGATAGTGTCGCTTCACTATCATTGTAGATAAAGACCGGTGGTAAAGGCCTTATCAATAATGGTATTTCTAATAACAGATTTCTTAACCATTCTGCCTCTTTACTAATAGCTGCCAAAGCTATGAATTCAGATTTCATGGTAGAGTGAGATATGCAAGTTTGCTTCTTAGATCCCCAAGAAATGGCAGCTCCTCTAAGTGTAAAAATCTCTCCACTGGTAGACTTGGATTCATTAGAATCAGTGACCCAACTTGCATCACTATACCCTTTAAGTACACTAGGGTAACCAGAAAAATGTAAACCATAATTAATAGTTTTTCTCAAGTATCTAAGTATTCTAGAAACAACATTCCAATGATCTAAACTTGGATTGCTTATAAACCTACTCAATTTATCTACTGCAAAAGCAATATCAGGTTGAGTAGAAATCATGGCATACATAAGATTGCCAATCACCTTGGAATACTCTAACTATGACCTTCATTTTTAATTAACTTGATATTAGAATCAAAATGAGTAGAAACTGAGTTCTTATCATAGTGATCAAACTTTTTAAGTATCTTTTCAATATAATGTGATTGAGATAGAGTTATAGCATCATTGTTTCTTAATAGCTTGATACCTAAAATCACATTAGATTCACCCATATCTTTCATATCAAAACTAGATGATAAGAATATTTTAATGTTATTTATAACTTCTAAACATGCACCAAAGATTAGCATATCATCTACATAAAGACATATAATTACTCCTTTATTATCAAAGAATTTTGAATATACACATTTATCAGATTCATTAATCTTAAAGCCATATGAGGTGACTACTTCATCGAAATTTTCATGTCATTGTTTAGGTACTTGTTTAAGTCCATATAGCGACTTGATCAATTTACACACTTTATTTTCCTGTCCTGGAATTATAAAACCTTCTGGTGCTCTATATAAACCTCTTCATCGAGGTCACCATTTAGAAAAGTTATCTTCACATCCATCTGATGGATTTCTAACTTATGAATAGATGCTAGATTAACTAAAACTCGGATAGTTGATATCCTTACTACTGGAGTATAAGTATCGAAAAAATCAATACCTTCTTTTTATGTAAATCCTCTAGCCACTAATCTGGCCTTAAACCTTTCTGTAGTTCCATCTGATCTTAATTTTCTTTTGAAAATCCATTTACAATTTATTGGTTTTGATCCTGGGGTTTGATCCACAAGTTTCCATGTTTCATTTTGCAATATAGAATCCATCTCATCATTTATAGCTTCCTTCCAAAAGGAAGCATCCTGAGATCTAAGAGCATCATCTATTGTTATTGGATCATTTTTTATGTTACAAACTAGCATAGTTTCCTTTGTTATGTTATTTTTATCTCCTTCTATTAGCAGAAGGTAGAAGTCGGGTCCGAAAGATGTACCTTTTCTAATCCTCTTAGTCCTTTTAGGTTTTATGTCCTCTTTATCGAGACTATGATATCTTGATCAGGTATTTGAGAACTACTGTTTGTACTAAGATCTTGAGGTCTTGTATCTTTTTTATTTATAGAAGAGAATGAGTTTTCATAAAACTCGGCGTCTCTAGATTCTATTATGGTGTTTATCGGAATTACATGATTAGATTTTACAACTAGAAACCTATAAGCCTTACTATTTTGTACATATCCTATGAAAATATACTCAAGATATCTCAACCCTATCTTGGGCCTTTTAGGATCAGTAAGCCTAACTAAAGCTTTGCAACCCCATACCCTGAAGTATGAGATGTTAGGAATTCTATTCTTCCATAGTTCATATGGAATCTTACAAGTCTTAGTGTGAGGTATCCTATTAAAGATATGACAAGCGGTCAATAGGGTTTCTCTCCAAAATCCTGAACTTAAACCCGTTTTATTAAGAATAGAGTTTACCATGTGTATGAGAGACCTGTTTCTCCGTTCTGCTATCCCATTTTGTTGGGGTGAATAGGAAGCTGTAATTTGGTGAATTATACAGTGAGTTTTGCAAAACTCTGAGAATTCTAGGGATAGATATTCTCCTCCCCTGTCCGACCTTAGAATTTTAATCTTTTAGTCTAATTGATTATCAACTTCTGCCTTATATATCTTGAATTTTTGTAGTACCTCATTTTTATTCTTCAATAGTTATACTAAGGTATAACGGGAGAAATCATCTATAAAGGTTATGAAGTACTTCTTTCCCCCTCTTGTTATTAAACCACTCATTTCACATATGTTACTATGAACTAGGTATAGGAGTTGTGATTCTCTTTCCACTCTTGAAAATGGTTTTCTAGTTATTTTGTATTGTACACAAATGCTACATTTGTCATTAGGTTTTGTATACTTAAGAATTAGATTTGGATTACACATATTATCCATACTATGATAACTAACATGTCTTAATTTAGCATGCCAAACATCATATGAATCAATCATATAAACTGAAGAAGAATTTTTATTTATGAGGTTCAATTTGAACATTCCATTGGATACATAGTCATTCCCTACATATACCCCCTTTTTAGACATAATCAATTTATTGAATTCAAATAGGAGTCTGAATCCAAACTTAGTCAGTAGACTAGTTGATATAATATTCCTTCTAATATCCGGTATGTGCAGCACATCGTTCAGAGTAAGGACTTTTTCGGAAGTTAGATTAAGACGTACCTTCCCTTTTCCTACAACCTTGCATGTGGAGGCATTCCTCATATATAGTTCTTAATTATCCCTCACTAATTCATAAGAATTGAACATGTTGTAATTTCTACAAACATGTCTGGTAGCACCAGAATCTACCCACCATTCAACATCCTCACTTACCATATTAACTTTAGATACGACAGCTGCCAAATTCATGTCTTCCGTCATATTGACTTGCCGTTTCTTTTCTTGCATTTTCTTTTTGTATTTTTAATAGTCTTTCTTAAAATGACCAGGGATTTTGCAAAAGAAGCATGGACCCTTCTTGGATGTATTTTTTTTTAATGCTTGGTTATTAGGTTTGAGTCTATCATCTTTCTTGAAAGGTGGCTTCTCTAATTCCCGATTCACACTATTCTCGACTACATTAGTGTTACTTAGGGTCTCCTGTTGTTCTTCATTTTTATCACAGAGCCTTGATTCTTCTTCTATTGGAAGAAACATTAGGAGGTCCTCTAAGGACATTTTCTCTTTTTTCTGTTTCAATAATTTTCTAGTATCCTTCCATTTAGGTGGAAGTTTAGCAATAATGGTGAATACTTGGAAGGATTCGTCGAGATTAGTGTCATCGGCAATAATCTGTTAGGTGATGACCTGTAACTTATGTACTTGATCAAGGATAGGTTTTTCATCCAACATTTTGAATTCTAAAAACTGACTTACAAGGAATTTTTTGTTGTCTTCGTCCTCTGATGTGTATTTGGTGAGCAACGCCTGCCACAAATCCTTAGCAGTCTTTTTTTGACGGTAAATAGCGTATAACGAATCAGAAAGAGCATTAAAGATATGAACTTTGCATAGGTAGTTGTTACGCTCCCAACTTTGTCTCTTTTGAATTTGTTCTAACGTATCATTGTCAGATGGTTGTGAAGGAGGATCTTGAGTGAGCACGTGATCCAACTTGAGTGATGTGAGGAAGAGACGGACCCTCGATTGCCATCGAAGAAAATTTGAGCCGTCGAACGGCGTAATTCGAACAAAGTCAGGATGACCCATAAAAGAGGCCATACTATCGCCTTAAAAATGTTATTGTTGAGGCGGAAAAATAGAAAATGAATCACTTACAGACAGGCTTCAGGCGCGTTACGATGTCGCTGTCTTTAAGGCAATATTCACACCCTACTGGTGATTAAACCAATTTGTAAGAGGGTTACAACAAATCCGCCTCCAGGATACAATAAACCTCTTCTCCAAGACCGGAGAAATGTGGGTTTCGGCCTGCAAAATCGAAAAAACCGCACCCCGAACACACTTTTACAGCGTACAACTCTGACTTCTGTGCTGTTACAATTTATCCCTTGAAAACTGTTTGCAATTTACTGCCTAAAAACCTATTTGTAGTTTAGCGCCTGAAAACTATATTTTTCCAAAGAACATCTAAAAACAAAAATGGAAAAGAAGAAGAAGATGGAGAAGAGATTGTTGGAAATTGTGAATTCAGATTGACCCAAAGATGGGTTTATATAGAATCACAAGAGATGCTTAAGGCCCTTTTCATGAAAAGACATCTTCTTCCATGGTGTCTTTTCATCAATGGTGGTGTCTTTCCAACAATGGCATCCCTCCATTTCAAATTTAAAAGATGCTCCCTTCACCAAGAGGCATCACCATTCACACCAACAATCACTCCCAAAAATAAAAATTTATTTTCTTCTTATTTTGAAAAAACCCAACAATTTCTTAGTATAATCCTGGCTTTTGAACATTCGTTGGGGATGAGAAAATGCTCGTTTCTTTGCATTTGTTTTTTAATTAATTCATTATGAAGAAAAGTACCAATTGAGCTGAATAATACCCTTCTCTAGTATTTACATAAATGAAGATGTCATTGCAAATTATTCCTCTTGTTGTCAAAAGATTCCTGTATTTGCGGACTAGTTTTTATTTCATTTATCAATTTCATTGGCATCAAGGCTATCTTTAACTGGTTGACCAAAATGTCTACATGCAGAGTTGATGCTTCTCGGCTTTATTTCTCTTCTATTAACTGTCTTTCAAGGTCTGATCAGCCACATATGCATCCCGACGAACTTTTCTCATCACATGCTTCCATGCAAGAGAAATTTCGCCTCTGCTTCTGGACAAGAGACCCATTATCATGATTCCTCTGCCGGACTTACATGGAACCGGCGACGGCTTTTGTCTGGGGACACTAGTTCTGATAATTGCACAAAGCAGGTAAATCTCAAAACATTTCAGTTACTTCTTCCTTTTCTGTTATGCAAGCAGTAATTGTGCTGATAGTAGAGATTAGGAAAAAAGGTTCCAAACAATAGAGAAACAAGCCTGGTGATGAAAACCAGGCTTCATACAATTTTGCACTGGGCAGGTATATCAATTAAATTCTTTCAGCAAGGGTGGATCATAGGGCTGGCAACTCATGGGCTAACCAACCTGACCTGCTTAAAAGTGGGGATTGGGAAGAGTTTATTAGGTTTTGGAACTAAATGCGTCGAGCTTGGGCAGAGTTTAAGTGGGTGGAGGTTGGGTTGACTACGGACCAACCTTGCCTACATTAATAGTGTGCTTGTTTTAATGGTAGAGATGTGTGAAACATTGCTGATTGTCTCGCATTTGAACCTTTAGCCTTGTCATTAAAATGTTTTTAATAAGTGGGCCGTGTTAGGCTTGGGCTTAAGAATCCACTCGTGGGCAATACTACTTGAATTCCCAAGCCCCTTATTTTTTTCTGTTTTGAATCAAGTAACCTGGATTATTGGTCATTATGGGTTATTTGTGATTTGGATGGCAATTTTTATCGAACCAAAATTAATTTTCTATTCTTTAGTATTGATAAAGTCGTTAGGTAGTTTTATATTTACAAGCTAGAGATTTATAGAGATTTATAGTTTGATTTACACAATAGCATGCATATAACATAGTGCTATGCATGTGGATCCATAATATACGATGTGATGTTATAAAGTAGTACCTCATTAGATGGGAAATTAAATCCCATACCTAATTTAATTACCTCCGCCAAGATACCTCTTTACATTCTGGTACCTTCCAATAGATTGCTCTAAGGAATGCTAGTTGAGATGGCTATTTTTTTTATTTTTTATTTTTTGTAAATGACAGAAAGGCCCTTCTCCTTACAATGACAACAAAAAATGGAGTAATTTGATACCCTAACTATGTATTAGATATCAGTTAATCGAGTAATTAGGGCATCGTTCCAATATGGACTTTGTTTTATAGACCATCTAAAGTGGGTACCGTGACCTGAACAGATTATTTGAGCCAAAACATTGCCACTTCTAAAATTTTCATGTGCACCTATCTATCATCCATCACAACATTTCCAAAACTCCTAATTCTAGGTCGGTAATCTAAATATGTGGACCCACTTCATAAATGGATTATGAATCTCTCTCATGGGTGTTAACTAGTTCCAACTTGTAAGAGGTAGTACCAAATTTGCTCGAGTTCATTTATGATTCTTTTCGGATGTGACATAATGCGGTGGGGTGGATGCTATGTGGACACTACATCAACTACCCTGTACAGTGAGCTACCAAGGTGAGAGGCCAAATAGAATGCTAAAAAGGAAAATTAAGGCTCCGGGGATAGAGGTATGGGATAAAAGGGAGGAGTCGGATGAGATCTTGTGGGAAATCCAGTCATTTGACATCAAAGAGGAAGGTGGGGGGCTGTTAGAAGAAGATAGGGTGTCTAGGGAGACCCTTATGGGTCATGGGTGAATATAACAAGCGACTAAATGAGGATGAGATCAAATGGAAGCAACGTTCAAGAGCAGCTTGGTTGAAAGAAGGGGATAAAAACATCAAGTTCTTTCATGGTATTGCTAGTGCCACCGGATTCATAGCATGAAAGTGAATGATTCTAAACTTGTCGACGAGGACAAGTTTCGAAGCCATTGTGAATTTCTATAAAGACTAACTGTTCATAATATTATTAATACGGATAAACTATAGGCACAAATATCATTCAGAATCAAGACTTCTGTGCCCCCAGAAAGTTTCCAATGGTAGGTGTTCCATCCATGTTGTTTTCCGTGAGGTGGCCCACGTCAGTTTTCTATCTGTTGGCACTCGGTTTGTTTTCTGTCACATGTTGTCTGTGCGGGTGTACTAAAATTAATATAGTGGCTTGATTCAAATAAAAAATGATGGTGTCGCCTACAAATTGAAAGTGGGAACTGGCATAATCAGATTGGAGACTCAAAACCCGATAATAAGATTGGTGTCTTGGCCCCTAGCAAGCATCCGACTAAAAGCTTCTGCCACTAAGAGGAATAGGAAGGGAGAAATAGAGTCACTTTGGAGCAAACCTTTAAAAGGTTTGAAAAAACCTTTAGGGGTGCCATTCATGAGTACATAGTAGGCCACCGAACAGATACAAAGTTGAATCCACTTTCTCCACTTCTCACGACATCCCATCTCATCGAGTAGTCCATGAAATCCCATTCAAGGTTGTCGCAAAACTATATAATCGCAATCATAAAACTATATAAGAAGTTGCGCCAGTTTTAGGTGAAGGGATGACATTGTTAGTGCATATTTACCTCAGGTAGAACACGAGGGAAGTATCAAGGGCCTGTTTGGATTGAGGATTACCACCGTAATATAATGGAAAAGTGCAATGATTACACAGACCTTTACCTATGAAAACATCTGCATTTGACTGAGGATTGTAGTGTTTGGTTTACGGGCAGTAAAATCGTAGATGGCACTTTTATATTACTTTGATGTCAAATCTTCAAATTTATACATTAATGTGCCTGTTTGGATTCAAGATTTCTATGATAGTAAAATTGTAATGATGGCACTTATCCATTAAATTTCTGTGGTATTTCCCAATCCAAACAGGCCCTAAACAGTAGTTTTCGGTGGTGATGTATTAGCTAATGCAAGGATTGCCAGACTGAGAATGGTTATTTATAGGCAACAACTTAATTGACCATGTACGAAAGATGGTAGAATGTGTGAGAGGGTACATGGGGGATACAGATTATCGAAAAGTAACGTATCAGAGGAAGCGATCCTTAAGTTTGCCACCACATATGACTTGACCATTGTAAATGCTTACTAAAAAGGAGGGGTTGCGTGATGAGTTTAGCGCACGTGTGACACTTAGAAAAAAACAAAAAAAGGAGGGGTTGCGTGAGGTGACTTTCAAGAGCTCACTATAGTTCTCGTAAATTGATTGCTTTTTCCTCATGAGAAGGACAAAGCAATCAACATGCAAGGACGAAAAAGTTTTACCTGGTGAACCTGTCTGACAATAGATACCAGTGCAGCCAGTTATGCCAGATGCGGCAGAATGTTGGGCAGTTAGAAGGCAACATGCGAAGAGATTTAGTGTTATAGAGGTGAGGATTTTAGTATGAAATGTGGGGAGGCTAGGAAGGATAGAATTAAGAATGAGGTCATCTCAAGCAGCTTAGCTGTAGAGATAAAATGATGGAGAGCATAATGAGAATGGTCGTTCATGTTTAATGAAAATATGAGACTGTAGTTTTCTATGATCTTTGCATGCCTATGAAACTCAAGGAACGTTTTACAAGATAGCTATTCTGCTGGTTGTCTATATGCAACAAAATTTTGGGCAATTAGTAGGCAACCTTCAAGTGTTGTATAGATGAGGATGTTAAGATGGATGAGTGGGGATGCTAGGAAGGATATAATTAAGAATGAGGTCATCCAAAGCATCTCAGTAGTAGTTCCAACAAGAGATAAAAGTGATTAAGAGGAGCTTGTGATGGGTTGGTCATGTATGATGAAAAGATGAGATGGTGGGGAGGATAATATCGATTAGGTTGAAGGGTCTGAAAGAGAGTGATTGGATAGACGTGGGAAGAGGGGTATGAAGGATTACTCACTTTCTGAGTATTAGGTCCTTATATAAGAAGGATTTGCAAATTTAGATTCATGAAGCCAACCCTATGTATCTGGAACATGGTTATGATGATGGCGATGAAGATGATGGTGACGGTGATGATGATGTATGCCATTTCGGACAATATCAGAGTATATTCATTGCTAACAACATTTTCAAGTTACCTTTCTCTTAGTTTTATGCTTGTAGAACCATCACCTAACTTTTTGGGATGGGCTTATCCTTTTTAACAACTGGTTTTTCACTTTTCTCTAGTGATTAGCGAGTCCATTTCTGCGAGGCTGCTCTAAATACATGAGACAAGACTTTTCTGTATATTTTCTTTTTCCTTATTGCTGTAGAACACATAAGATAAAATGGTTAATCGTGATTTAATCTTCCATCTGGTACGTTTCAGATTTTCAACTATGACACTACAATATGAATATTTTTGTTTACTACTGCTCCAACACTACATGGGGAATTTTCACAATAATGGATGATATGCCATGTGGTTTGCCTGACACATATTATTACATGTCAATTCAAGAGCCACTGTGCATGCTTTGGTTTTGAGATTTTAAATGATGCCCACAACCAAATATAATAAAGATAGGTTCTCTGATAGCATCAACTGGATGCACAATACAAAGTACAGTTTTTCCAATCAATTTAAATTATACAAAGATTGCTTATTGTGCCCTTGAACAAAATCCAACACATTCCCATGATATATATGGATAGGGCCAGGACTTATCCCTCATAATTTTGAATTGATGATGTAAATAAGACTCCTTAACCATACAGAATCAGCAACAACTTGAAAAGGGGGCCAATATTATATTATATTCTTACAAGAGTAAATCATGTTGATCAGGATTTCTAGTGGTGATGTTCTTCCCACTCTCATGTATATCCTATGTTGCTAACCCAACAATTTATATTTCAATCCGAAGATTTTAGTTGAATCATATAGATAACAGTGGATTCTCTCCAACCTGATACGTTCCTGAATCTTGCAATTCCCTAAGAAGCAATGTCACAGAGTTTCATGATTATCAGTGGCTTCAAAGTTAATTTTACCCTATGGACTGCAGTGTTTTAAATATCGACGATATCGGCTAATATATCCCACGATTTATCTTGTATCCCACCTGTGTGATATGAAATGCATAGGTAGTGCTAATATATCCCACCTATTCGACCTGGGAGGCATATTCGATTTTTGATCCATATATATATATTTTTTTGCTGTAAATCACTTTAAATCAATATCAAATGGTTACAAATCTATGATTCTTCATATTTTCCATGAAATATCATGGATTTGGAGCTTTGATTTTAAGATTTGGGGGAGATGGGGCAAGTTGCAGAAAATTGGGAAGAATCGAAATTTCTCAATTTCTCTCGAATCAATTGCAATCGTTGTATCCAAACACAAAATCAAACATGAAATCTGATCTAGTGATTCTTCTTTTTCTTTTGAATGTATTATTTGTGTTTACATACATGTCTTCTTACGTTTATAAATTGTCTGAATAGACTTTAAATATACTTGCATCAGTTCAGTTAGACGGTGCATGTATTAGGACCCCATACAAAGGAAACCCCTATTATGTGTACTTTTTTTGTAATGTTTTGATTTGTAAGTGTGTATTGATGTCTTTTTCAACAATCCTTGAAGTTTCCTTGAAAAATTCGACTAATTTCCCAATGTTCCCATGTTTCCCAACAATAACAATACATTACGCGATACAACTGATATATATCCCATGTGATAACCGATATGTATCCGTATCCCAAGGGTGCGATACATTACGCGATAACGATATTTAAAACATTGACGGACTGAAGGAAGATGAGACAAAATTGTAGGTTGCATTTATTTTTCTGATTCGTTTCCATGTTTCAGTATTCTGTAAGTATGCGTTTCTATGTAGTAATGCTTTGTGATGTTAAACACTTCTCTTTTTAGTTTACTTGGCCATAACGTGTAATAATAAAGAACATATTTATGTTCAAATTCTACATTGATTCAATTTAACCCTCTTTATTATAATTATCAATAATATTGTCGATAGCATTAAGCAATGAAGCTACGGTAGTCCTACCTGAAGACAATGGGAAAATAGAATATCGATCAGATGCATCCTCCCATTTGCCAAAACACTCACTTGTGTTGTGGACTTCTTGTCTAGGTAAGTGCCGAGCAACTCTTTTGAAAGAAAACACAGAGCAAATTGTTCGTGTAATGGATGAGGGCATTAATCATATTTTCAAAGAAGAAGAGGAATTGCTATTCATATGCACTTTGATCGTTTCCTCTGTGCAGTTTCTCATATTTAAGAAGCTATAACCCAAAAGGCTTACTATGCTATCCCTTAGAATTGAAACCCTTTGCATTTTATACTCTCTAAATATAGCCATAACTATAAACAACTTTGATTACAAAAAGTTCTTATCTTGCATTTTACTCTTTCTGTTTTCAGGGCAAAGTACCACTATTATCTATTGAAGCACTACATCAACTGCACATTTTTATCTTTGTGTTGGCAGTTGTGCATGTTGTTTTTTGTGCCACTACGATGGTTCTTGGAGGAGCAAAGGTAAATTGTAAATCATAGACGCACAAGTATTGTACTTTTTATGTATATATCTGTTTGTTTTTTTTTTTTTTTTTCATATATACAAGTATGCATATACACCTCAAACTGATAAATTTCTAGTTTATCTAGATACGACAATGGAAGCACTGGGAGAATTCAATTCGCTATAGGATTTCACAGGATGAGAAAGGCCTCATTCCGACGGAAGGAAAGGGTAAGAGGCTGTTTATTTTCTTTTTAACTCACTGCATATTGTTATGATATTGTGCATATAGAACTCACCTAAGTGGAAATTGTTTTCACATATGCGAATTAAATTCAGGTGCAGTTTCAGAAACAGATCAAACCCTTCATGTTCACCGTCGTCATCATCATACATTCATCGTAGAGCGTGCAGAGGGATTTTGGAGGAGAACAACTGTTGTGAGCTGGTTGGTTAGTATTCCCACTTTTATAGATATATACCATGGATTTGAATGCTAAGACTTTTTGAAAGATGAACTTTTTCAACTCAATATTACCGAATTTTCTAGGGGCTTCAAAGGAGTATAAATCCTGAATTTTTCTAACCCTATTATTGGCTATCGTGAATTGTATCACATTTTGAGGACCATAATGATTGGGATTATGTGAAATCAATTTCCACTTAGGTGCAATATAGATTAGATTGTGCCTTGAGAATCACGTTTGAATTGACCTAGGAATTGACATAGATTCATCATCGTATGATCCTTATCCCAAGAAATTGGGGTCAACTACAAGAATCTCGTTCTATCATTCCACTCTATCAAGGACCATATCCTCAATCAAACCATATGTCATCAAATCTTTTCGTACCACCTTTACCATGTCAACTATTGCCCTTTTAGAGCCTTCAACTTGAACCAAGTAGCTCCTAACTGGTGCAATTCTTCGTCTTTGTTGCACTTGGATAAAGCATCTAGTGTACTTTACCTCTTCTTATTGCCTATTGGTGTTACTCCAAATTTCCCTTAGGGCCTGTTTGGATGCCTGTAAGTTCTTTTAAGTTGCAAGTAACTTACCTGTAAGTCACTGTAACATCCCGAAAATCGGGGGTCGAGTAGAAACTCAACTCCCGAGTTTCAAAACGTCACTTATGCAACATAGATAATAATGAATGCATGTTGTCTGTAGAATGACATTAAACAAAATTGAGACTAAGCCAAAACAACATATCATACTCCAGAGACAGTTAAATTTCTCAAGCGGAAGACTGTAATAAATATATAAAATGTATAAATGATTGTAAGTCTTCAGAGTGTGAACATGTTACCAGGTTAACTAAATATATGTATACTCCAAAATAGAAAGAAAAGAATATACATGGGTGTGTAAATATAAGGCAAAATACCAAGTGTATTGGCATCTAATCAGTAACCCTGTAACCCCGTCAATCAGAACCTGCATATAGGAGGGATCCTCCTCATCATCATCAAGTATGGCTCTGCTTCGCAAGCATCGCCATCATCTGAAACTAAAATAGGGACTGGTTGGTGTGTACAACACCATCCCGTAACGTGGGAGTGAGTAGCTAACTCAGTGAAAATTATACAGCAGAGGTTAACATGTTATCAATTTAATCAAGCAGTAATGATAAAACAGTACAATCAAACATGTCCCAGATACTCTTGTTAATGCAAGGATGATATGAAGAATGATGCATGCCCTCACCACAAACTCCCTCTGCGATCTTCATCTTATCATCGCGCATGTCAGTCACTTCCTCTGTGCTCTCACACCAACGTTAATGGCACATGCAGTGCGATGTCATGAACGTGATTACCCGGTTCTTATTAGTCTTTTTCATACAGCAGTATTGAGAAGCTAAGACACCTCCCTTGTATCATTTTCCAACATAGATCCTTTCTAGGGTCGTCCTTTCTAGGGTCGTCAGTCCTAGGATATCTCATACGATGTTACATTTCTAGGTTGCTGCAAGGGCTGTCAGGGCTGTTGCGCGCAATCGTTGCTCCTCTCCCCCATCACCTTATCAATATAGGCCTATTTATATCCTTAAGACTGCATCAGGACTCGTTGCCCCCATGCGGTGTCAGGATAAACTCAAGGTCACTACAGAGGGCTGCCAGGGCTGTTGCACGTACTCGTTGCACCGCTCCCCCATCACCTTATCAGTGTAGGCCGACAACAAGAATATAGTGTCGCATACCACCATAATCTGCTCAGAGTAGGGTGCTCACTGTCACTACGGGGAGGTTTGTGACCCCAGCATAGGCCGACAGCTCGACCACGGTGTCCCATACCACCATGCCCGGCTCATGAGTCTTAGGGGATCTTGGTACAATGGTTAACGGGAGTTTCACTGGTAAGCTCGGTGTCTTAGATTTAAACAGTTGCGACCAAACATGGTGAACAAACATCGGTCAATCGGGTTAGTTGATAAGCTCAACTAGGCCAAGCGCACGTTGAGTTGAACGATATGGAATGCATAAGCACTCCGTGTGGCCTAACCACTGCCGAACATCCCAAGCATGACTCAGATTCGTTAAACTCATCCTACGTAGCGAACAACCTCAACCACCATTTGGAGTACGGTTACCGATTACTTGGACTGTAGTACAGCCCCAATCACATACAAATTCCATAATAGGCATATGAGGCATATCCTACAATCATGTGGACATTCATGAAGTATAACTTAAATGTAAATATAGTACATGGAGAAAATCATACGCACATTTAATATGATTCATCTAGGTTAATCAATCCATGGAGGAAACCATACACACAATTAACATGAATATTATGCGTTACATGATTCATGAAGGAAATCATACACATCATTAGAGTGGCTGAGAATCCTATCTCAACATCCATTTAAAGAACGGTTTACAAGTATTTATTCATATAGACATATTTACAAACACTTAGCATATACCTTATATCATACATGGTATGTATTAGCTAACATACGTATTAGGGCGAATCCTTTCGTCAAAGGATTATTGCCTATACAACAACCATATATCCATGACAGTTAGTCATGGCTAGCACAAAAGCGAATTTCATACTCATTCAGTCATTCTTACAAACACTTAGAATACATACATTATCATACATGTGTATGTTGGTTATACATGTATTAGGCCAAATCATTTCACTAGGGAGTTGCCCCATATACCACTTGCATATACCCATGACGGATAATCATGACATGCATGAATCCGGGTTCCGTATTCATTTAAACATTTTCACAAATACGTGGGCTACACACTTTAACATATACAACGTATATTGGCCGTGGCGTGATTTAGGGCAAGTCCTTTCGCTAAGGAGTTGTCACACATGCAACAAGCACATATACACGGCAAATAATCATGTTGAACATAAATCCAAATTCTATACGTATATGGTATTTTCTACAAATACGAGGAATACAGTATATTCAACATAATCAACGTATAACTGAAAAACGAAACGGACAACACTTTATACATGTGAAATAGCATCCTAAGCAAGAATAAATCATTACTTAACATTGAAAGTCTGAAAAACCATAACCTAAACGCATATAGTCTGCACCTTAAACCAGAAATTGCGAAACGGAGTTGATTCAGACGATAAGTCTTCGTCAACGGCTCAACGGCAACCTATACCATGAAATAGGTTAGCTACATCATCACTTATGCTATTTGGAACTCTAGAATAGGTTAGGGTTATGATTTCTTACCTAAGAGCGGAGCTGGAAGCACCGGAATGGCGGTGCAGAAGCGGCGTTGAAGCACAAAGAGTAGCAGGGAAGAATCTATGAAAGAAAAAACCCCATCTTCTCCCCCACTTTTTCTCTCTTTCTCTCTCTCTTTTCTAGTGCTTAGGAAATTCGTATGGAATGAGAGAGTAAGGGTTTAAGCGCTTTTTATAAGTCCAAAAGCGACGAAAATGGCCTTATGGCCAAGGTATACTTATTTTATAACCAAAGTGGGCTTATTCTGATCCAACGGAGCACTTCTGGCAGCCCCTTTTTTGCGTGCGGTCGGACTTAAGCTTCCTGACGTTGGATCTATGTCAGGCAGAGTTTTTAGTCCGATCGGATTTCCAGATCGCCCGTGGCGGACCAGTTTCAGTTCAACGGTCACCGGTACTCGATCAGGGTCGTAAGTGCGTTGACATGAGTGGGCCATTTCTCCTGATCTGAGGGTGAATTTGGATCAGATTCTGACGGTCAGAACGCTTAGAAAAGGCGCGCAAGCGACACGTGCCAGATTTCATAAATTTTATTTAATTTCTAACATTTCTCACACTCTTCACTCTGGACTCAAGAAAATCATCGTGGGTCATCATCTGGACTTAATTTTTGGGGTGATTGTCAAGTCCAACTAGGCGGTCATATTCGTCTAAGTTTGGGGTAATCGGACTTCCGATGTGTGGTCCAGATCCGATACGGAGTTTCCGAATGCTCCCGTGAGCAATCGGGTTTAGAGTTTGATCTTAGGTTTTAGGGTATTGTAGCGTCAACTATTCTACACGTTTTGGCTCTAGCAGATCGTATTTAAAGTGATTGGTGACAATTTCACAAGTTGTATAATCTAACACTTAGTTAGTTTCATCTAATTTCTAAAGGAAGTAGCCTATAATGATTTCTGTTTGAGATGAGATTTGAAGGGTGGAGTGAGGGTGCTTGGAAAAGTTTGAAGAATGAGGTGGTGAAAGGTGAGTTTTGAAGGAAATGGGTTGAAAAGTAATTTCTCTGGCTTTGGAATTGAGTTTTGAAAGAGATAAGGTTGACCCATTGCCTAAGGACGTCTAATTCCAGGATGGCAAAAATCCGGGCTGTTACAATCACTTACAGGTGAAAGTTACTTACAGGTAACCTGTTTGGATGTAAGTTGTAAGTCACTTACAGGTAAGTTAATTTTTCTGTTTGGATAACATGTAAGTTACAGGTAGAAAGCTGTATATTCACAACGAGCGGAGCTTAGATTGCAGAATCATTCTAAAATGTTATAATCATATATTTAAAAAACATGGGATCAAATATGTTATTTTGTTAAGCCCATCAAGATGAATATTTGAGATAATTATTAAGCTAAACCAATCATCAAGTGGGCTATAAAAGTGAGCCCACGAATTCAAAATATCTATAATATGGAGTAATAACTCAATTTAAGCATTGACAATAAACTTAAAAACATTAATAGTAAATCTAATAATTAAATTACTTGCATTCCAACTGTGCAATCTGATGTAATTTCCAAGGGCCAACGTATCATCAATCCCACTCTATCATCAAAGTTTTTCTCATTCTCTAACGAAGAGTTTGATGCTCAGGATCTAAGAGATTCACCAACACTGATGTACATCATTAAATTATTTTCATTTCAATTGTGCAATCTAAGAGATTCACCAACACTGTGAGTACATCACCGGATCACCAACCACAGGCCACAGACAGTGAGACCAACCAGATAAATGATCTACAGGATATAAGTGACTATTTAGATGCCAGCGTGCCTTATAGAGCAACGTCAAACTACTCCCGTTTTCAAAGGAGAAAAAAAGGGTAGATGAAACCCTACCGTTTTAGGAGGAGAAGAGACGGAAGGCGGTAACTGCAGCGAGAGATTGCAGAGACGGAGAGAGATTTGGTGGGTTGGTGCGTTTCTCCCTCTTCCCCTCTTTTTAAAAATCTGACCGTTGAGCCTGTAAGTCACTTACAGGGAAGTGACTTCCCACCCCCATCCCCTTGCAGTTTTTTGGTAGATTTGCCTGTAAGTGACTTACAGGTTGTAAGTTACTTACAGGTGATTTTTCTCCCCCAAACACCACTTGTAAGTGACTTCCCTGTAAGTCACTTCCCACTTACCCAACTTACAGGCATCCAAACAGGCCCTTAAATGCATTTCAAATTTTAGCCTTCCTCATTTGGCCACCTATCAATCTTAGCATCCTCATTTCGTATTCACTCATCCTTTGAACATGGTCCTTAATTTTCGAACATTTTGTCCCATAAGCATGGCTGGTCTTATAACTATATGATAAAATAATACTTCCCTTCGGTTTGATTGGTATGCAACAATCACATAAAACTCCAAAGCCAATAAAAAGTGGGTGTGGTTGGGCGCATACATGAGGGTCTTCAAAGTCCATGCAATTCAACAGGGGATCCACTTGGTCTTCCCCGAACATCATTAGTGGGCTGATCTTATAGTTTGGATTGTTTACCAAGTGTTGTAAAGGCTAACCAACACCTCTAAGGTATTCAATTGGTTAATGTTAAGTTTCCAACCATTAACTTTTAGTTTTAACTGTTGATTTGTTGTAATTCATGCTTGATGGACATCTAGTAGTTAAGATCTGTTGATCAATTTCTTTGGCCGACGTGGGTATTGGCTAAGGATGGTGACCATGAAAAGTGAAGAGATTTGGATGGTTAGGGTTCATCGAAATGGCAAGCAGACGTTTGTCATAGTAGGGTGCACCAAAGTTTGTAGGGTGGTGAATCACCATAAGTGGTCTTCCCTGAAACTCTAGCTTTCTCCTTATAAATAGATCTTATCCCAGAGGGAGAGATTACCCCTTTGACATATGAGAGC
This sequence comes from Magnolia kwangsiensis, assembly GCA_037074715.1. NCBI lineage: Eukaryota > Viridiplantae > Streptophyta > Magnoliopsida > Magnoliales > Magnoliaceae > Magnolia > Magnolia kwangsiensis. The sequence goes on from CM073583.1 coordinate 2,200,061, forward strand.
CTAAACCCCCAAGCCCCCTTGGGCATCCCTAGACCCACCTCTCACACGTGCTCTGGCTTTGGTTGGCCTTGACCCCCTACCAAAGAGCTGACGTGAAGGTTCTCCACCTCTCTTCCATCTGGTATAGATCAAGGAGGGACTTCCTACTTTGTAAGATTGTCAGCGGCAAAATCAAGCAGCTTTTATGTACATGTATGGAATTGTTTCGTGGGTTTTTGCATTTCTAAAAACATGGGATTTATCATAGTGGTGATCCTTAGGGTTAATCTATCAATCTAGACTTTTCAAAACTCATTTTATTCTGCTACATTTCGAAAAATTCAATGTCCACTTCATCCTTCCAACTCTAAATCTGTGTGCAACATCCTTCTCAACCTCTCCGCTTTCATGAACTATCAACCCAAGATATTTGAAATGGTCGTTTTGGGGTCTCTTGGCCAACAATCTTAATTAATTCCTCATTTCTACTCCTACTGTTACCAAAATTGCTTTCCAAAAACACTATTTTAGTCCAATTGATTTAAAAACCTTTAGACCAAAGCATCCTCCATAATTCTAGCTTTGTGTTTCCTCTCAAGCTTGTCTCGTCAATAAAAACTGTCATCTGCAAGCTATATACACAAGGGAACTTCTCCTCTAAATGCCCCGTTAACTCATCCATAACTAATGCAAAACATACGTGCTTGATGCCGTTTCCTAGCATAAGCCTACAGTAATTGGAAAGTCACTTGTCTCTCCACTAATGGTCCTCGGATTTGTTACCGCTTTATTGTTCATATCCTTAATCATGCAATATATACTCATGCAACTCCTCTCTCCCAACAACCACCAAATTCTCTCTAGGGATCCTATCATATCCTTTCTCGGTCAATATATACCATGTGGAGATCCTTTTCTCTACTTATATTTCTGCATCAGCAGTCTAAGAAGGAAAATAGCCTAAATGGTTTACCATTCTTGGCATAGATTCCATTCATGCAATTCCCTCTTTTCTATTGCTTTGTTTGTTATTTGTTTTAGTGAATGCATGGTTGGATTTCTTATGGACAATAATAGTGAAATCTTTTATGGACAAACTAAAAAAAATAACAAAAAAGAGTATCAATAGCTGAAGGGATCTGCTTCAACTTTAGAAAATGGGTTAGAAAGGTTGAGGAGGAAATTCCCTCTTCATCCATATCTGATTGAATGTAGTGTTTAATAGTGTTAAACTCTAGAGATTACGTATGGACGACATGGAGAGGAAGAAAAGAGAGGAGAAAAGAATATTTTCTTCATCTCTCTCCATGGATATGGTGCAGCACAGGACAACTGAATATGTGCACTCTCACACTCAAATACATTGCAATGCACATACAAGAATGACTGCATACCCTAACAGATATAATCACTAGTCAGTATTTAGCATGCTCACTCTTTCGTTTTACATTGGTTAAGCAATTAAGCTTTTTGTCATTATATCTGGTACTTTATGTGATTGGATGCCTTTTTCTTTTCTTTTCTGGTTTTAGATGTCATTCTTCAAACAATTTTATGCCTCCGTTAGCAAGTCAGATTATGCTGCACTTCGGTTGGGATTTATCATGGTAAGCTCTAGATTTAGGAGTTGGTAGGTTGTACCATTATTGCTTTTCTCTCCTGTTATAGTTGCAGAAACCATGTTCACTAACTGCAGTTCTTTAGATAGACATTTACTGCATATATTGTTTCTTGTTCCAGCAACACTGCAGATCAAACCCAGGTTTTGATTTTCACAAGTACATGATGCGGGTACTGGAAAATGATTTTAAGAGAGTTGTTGGTATAAGGTACCCTTTTCCCCTCTTTGTTCATCCTTTCCTGTCGTACCTGTTCATCTGTATTTTCAGGACAAACTTGCCTTCACTCATTGTCAACATTCATGTGCAGCTGGTACCTGTGGCTTTTCGTTGTTATCTTTCTGTTGCTGAATGTGGATGGTATGCATAATTTGAGATAGTAAACAATGCTATTTAAATAATTCGTCATGCATTTTACTTCAGATACTGCCTCGAGTGTCATTTTTGTCATGCTTATACGACATTGCTCCTTTGGAAATATAGTATGCATGCACCCATCCTCATCTTCCTATTTGGGTTTGTTTATTCAGGATGGCACACTTATTTCTGGCTATCGTTTCTTCCTTTGATTGTAAGTATATAGGACTTCATAACAAGTGCATTTTCTTAGCACACACTAATCACTCGAAACTCAACTCAGAAGCGTGTCACTTCACTCTCTCTCTCTCTCTCTCTCTCTCTATACAAATTCTTTCTGCTTCGAAAATACATCAACGTCGAGGTGGTAGTTTTTTTAAGCACTTGATCAAGGTTTGAACTCTGATTTTAACGAACTGGATGAATTTGCAGCTTCTAGTTCTTGTGGGTGCGAAACTGGAGCACATAATAACTCGTATGGCTCAAGAGGCCGCAGAGAAGCACAAGGATACTGCAGTGACTCCTGATGATGCTACAGTGAAACTTTCCGATGAACACTTCTGGTTTAATGAGCCTCACATTGTCCTTTACTTAATCCATTTCATCTTATTCCAGAATGCATTCGAAATCGCATTCTTCTTCTGGATCTTTGTAAGTTAGTCAGAGCATATATTTCTCAAACCTGCTAGGTGCGTGCATGTCCACTGATTTGTCTTGATATTTCCAGAGCACCTACGGATTTAATTCGTGCATAATGGAAAAAGTGGGTTACATTGTTCCCAGGCTTATTATTGGGTAATGTTCTGTGGACTTTTCTCTTGCCTTTTGAATAGTAATAACCGGATAAAATCGCATGAAATGGCAACAAAAAAAAATAGACACCATGTACTCTTTTCAGTATTCCTACATTTCTAACCCTTGTAACGTGCTGCTGTCGGTTACTTGTGCAGCGTGCTTATTCAAGTTCTTTGCAGCTACAGTACCCTTCCTTTGTATGCAATTGTTACCCAGGTAATCATTTGCGTTGCCTGCTTCTTTTAAAGCTCCATTTGGTAGAGTTTGAGATGGCTGGTGCCTATTTTTCTGATTTTTATTTTGTTCATTATTATTATTATTATTTTAATGAAGATGGGTAGCAACTTCAAGCAAGAGATATTTGGCGACGTGGGAGAGACCGTGAGAGTTTGGTTTGGTGACAAAGATCGTAGGTCTTCATCGGTGTTGGGGACTCGTTTTAGTAGGAGTGGTTCATCTAAGGGTGAAATCCAGATGCAAAAAATGGCTGTTGAAGAATTTGACAGTGCTCATGTTGCCGATCAAGCAGTTGACTTGGAAGGAATTACAACATCAGCGACTGAACATTTGGATTCAAGACAAATACCTCAGATTTGAGTTTCTCATTTTAGGGAGTCCTTGGCAATATTATCTCCGATATTATCCAAACATCTCCAATATTTTCTTTATTTCTAGCTCAGTGATACTGATAACACTGTTGGCGTTACTGATAATGCGGGTAGTATAAGAAATTCCAGGTATTAGCAATGTATCGCCAACGTATTAATATCACTAATGTAATCGTCAATATTTTCAACTACGTAAATTCTAGGTGTCGCCTGTATTAATGCATCAATATCGCTAATGTATCTACAATATTTTTTACTATGTAAATTCTAGGTAATGCTTGTATCATAAGTGTATCGACGATATTTCAATAATATCGCCAACGTATTGATATCATCAAAATTTTTATTTCATTTTTTTTTTTTTTCATAGGCACATGGTTGTATGTAATGTTCAATTTGTCATTAATAATATCTCGATATTATCGATATCACAACATACGAGATATGGAGACCACAATCTTTCATTTTCTTTTCAATTGTTGATGATTTCTTAGTGAAATATCATGTGTTGTTGACATTTTGCAATATCGATGGATATTTGGAAGGAAGGTTGGATGGTTAAATAGGCCGGAGGGGATGGTTGGACTGATTTCTTACCACAACACATGCTTTTAAGGCCCATTAAATGGAAACTTATTATGTATGCATTCTTTTTGCATTTTTTTTTTTTTAAAAAAAAATTTAATGTGCTAAGATGTACATTTTAACATCTCTTGAAGTTTCACTGAAAATTCCACTGTTTTTCCCATGTTTCCCCACATTTTCGGTTATCAATTCAATGATATTATCAGTGATATCGATATTGTTTTCGTATCCCTGACCAATAAAACTTGTAGCAATACCGATACTTCGAACACTGATTGGCTCCATGTACTTGAGTTTCCTTCTCACTGTCTCCTTTTTTATTAGCATATTTATTGTGATTGTGTCAGAGCAATCCTTTGCTATTAAATATCAGGTTCATTCGACCTACAACAAAATCCTAGTCTAGTTTCTTTCCATGTTTCATTTCTGCGGGTTCGCATAGATGAACAAACTAAAAGAATCAGTTCAAATACTCATCAAGCAGGCCAAACCAACAAATGTTTTATGGGGTTTAGGATTTAAAGAATAAAAAAGAAAAGAAAGACTTCATCAGTTGAAGTCTTTATAAAAGACTCTCTGATGGTTCTTATGCATGGAAAGCCTATCATATTAGTTGACTAGCTTGATTTATGGGCTAGGTCATGATAATGATGGGTCCCACCATATGACAGCTTTGATGTTGCAGGTGGTGGCAGCTTAGATGTTGCAGGTGGTGGCTTCCAAACTAAACCATTATCTGATCGTGATAGATGGTGGTGATGAGCTATACTCTGAATATTTGGTGTTACTATCCTTTAAACTTCCAAGTCATGTTGCAATTGTTTCCCATTTTCAAGTTAGAGAATTATATGGACCTCAAGCCAAGAATATACAGTGTATTATACGATGGGACCGATGGCAGAATCATCTTTCCACTATGTGGACGACATGCCACCGCCCAAAAATCTTCTCAATAGGGTAATCATAACCTTTCAATTGGTAGCGTTCAAATAGATAGGTGGTCAAAAAGAGGATGCCATGCTTATTAACAGACATTCAACAGAAGGAAGGTGAACTAGGATAATCCAAATCAGGAAATATTTGGGACATGGTCTGCCGCTGAACTATTAAAGAGATAGTGGGCATAACTTCTCATTGAGGACCGTATATATTTCCTCTAAGGTAGTTCTATTAAGGTTTGCCACATGACCATCATGCATAAAAATTTAGGCCATATAAATCAGAGAGTTTCTCTATCATTCATATGGTTCCTAAAATAACCACAAAACTTATTTAAGTGCAATAACCGTGCCAAGCGCTATTTTTTACCCAAGGCTTTGCCACTTTGGGTCTTTCAACTGAAGTGCATCGATCTGCAATATTAAAGCATGCTCCACATTAGTGTGTACCCATTTGTAGATGGAGCATAGCATACAATTTGCAGTGAGCTGGTAGAAACACATCCCCATGAGGGACTGATCAGGACTTCAAGCCTCCCTCACCTTACATTAAATATTCACATCAAGCGATGCTGAATAATTCATTGAGAAAATTAAATGCAATTAGGAAAAGTTTTGGGAATAATTCAGGGAAGCTTAGAAATTCTTTCTTACAGACAGTCTCATTTGCTTTTCTTTTTCCTTTTTCTTTAAATTATTAACTAATTTGTGGCAAACAAATAGATCCCATGTCGTTCTCAAATGAATTGCATGTCATGAATAATTTGAGAAGGAAAAAGTACTGAAGGTCAAAATGGGCCACGTGCAGAAGTTACCATTGATATGGTGGAAGAATGGACCATGCCTGGAATTTCCTAGCCATCCAACATTTTGGTTGGAGTATGTTTTTTGTAAAATAAAATATAACATGTTGGAAAATTGGTATGTTTTTTGTAAAATAAAATATAACATGTTGGAAAATTGGTTGCCTCTGCATATTTCATGCAGGACGTGCGATGAAATTATGGAAGTATCTATAGACTATGATAACATTACAAAATTTCAATCCACATTTGTAGCACAGCCTGCATACACAAACAACTAACTTGGATGCATCCTCTCGTGCTTCAACTGTTCATCCTCATTTTCATGAGTCCCTGATCACATTGCTTCTCACATAACTTCATATGCCATTGCAGTGCAGCACCGAATTCTGGAATGTACGTCTAAGATAGCCAGGTGCAGTATCTACTCACGCAGAGATAGCTAGCTCAGTGTGAGTTAAACAGTTTGCATGTGATAGTGTGTAGCTGCAATGAATGAAGAATAAATCCATTGGGTTTTATTTAGGAAGCTTTGGATCTTTCCCCAGTGGCCTCACATAATCCCTCCAAATAGTTTGTTTGTTGACCATCTAGTTTAGCAGTACTTGTTCTCTAGTGTTGTTTATGTAGTATACTCTCTTTGTTTGAAAATGAAGCCCACATACAATACCCATAGCAACAGATGATCGACGCATGATACCCGACTACAACATCCATAGCATCGGATGATCGACAGATGATACCCAACTACAACATCCATAGCAACAGATGCTCGGTGGATGATACCCAACTGCAACATTCATAGCAGCTCCATAATGCAGCTTCTTTTCGCTTGGAGGGGGCACTCGTCTGTGACGCTATTTTCACTTCATTGTTTTCTGGCAAGAGTGTGCTTTTAGGCTATTTTTCAACATTTTGTTTTGACATCTTTGCCGACAGTTCATTTTCTGCTCAGCTATTCTTTTGGTTTGTGTAGAAATTACAAGTTTTCCGAATGTTCTCCAATTCTCTCTCCTTTTCTTTTCCATTTTCATTGAGAGATGATGTAGCCTTCAATCACTTGGGATACAATAAAACAATACCCAACAGATCCAGCAACCATATTTGAAGAAACAGAGCATACTCTTTTATTACCAGTGCACAACAAATCCATCTCTGAAATCTTAATATCGGTCAGTCAGTAGAATGAACTACACAACATAAACTTTAGGCTACTTGAGTAATCCGAGATCAGTTTCACTGCGTTGAGAGTGCAAGGTCCCCCAAACAACATAAAACACCTAGGTATAGTCACGATAAATGTTTTCTTCCCTTAAAGCAGCAATAATATTGACCCATTAAAACCTGTTGTGGTCATCACCCAAAGATAAAAATTCACTCCATTTAGGAGCAAGAGGATATTGATATTGGCAACGTTCATTTGACATGGTGATAAGGCTCTAATTCCTGCAAGTAATCCACCCCATGTTTTTCTTAACCCATCAATTGTCCCAACTCACCATACCAGAGAAGATCTTCCAAGTGGCTCCCTTGTCATCTCCTGTAACATCCTACACTCCAGATTGGCCAGGGTAACTTCACAACAAATCATCGGCATTAAGCTTCTAAGTTCCAACAACCACTCAGAGGACACTTCCAATGTAGCATCTCTTGCCCTTAGGTGATCTGCTACCGATAACTGCAACCCCATCAATAATCAAGTTTGCTGCGGACAGTCCATGAAACTCCTTTTAAGTAGGAACCGTCTAATAAGAAGGCTTAACATTTTCAATTACAACCACATCAACTGGTTTTTAGACCTCTGGAAAGATCCTCTCTCATTTTGTTCATCCCAAATTCCTAAATTAAGTAGGGAACTGCGAAAAGGCACTAGCCTAATCTCAATTGCCTTCCACTCCATGCAAACCCAGCCTTATAGACTCCGATAACTTTCCCATCCACCCAGCATCCATGCAGATCTTCAATAGCTTCCTCTGCTTCTCCGATATTTCCTAACCTCACAAAAGCAAAAGCCCCTATTCTCATTAGATTTCATTTTCTCAGCTCCTCCAGTTAATTAATGGGAATGGTCTCCGACAAGAAATTCGTAAACAGATCCATCCAATTCGATTGAACTAGATCCAGGCTTCTTTCTTATGTCATTTGTCCTTATAATATTTCTCATCTCTGAGGCATCTGCCCATCTATGAGCAGCGGCATAGATATTAGACAGAAGAACATGGCAGCCGGCTTGACGAGACCCTAATTCGAGAAAGTCCCTACGCACTCTGTCTGCAACACCAACGTCTCCATGAATCATGCAGGCACCGAGCAAAGCACCCAATATCATTACATCTGGTTTCATGGGCATGCTTTTGACCATCTCTTCTGCTTCTTCAAGCAAGCCAGCTCGACCCAATAGATCAACAATACATCCATAGTGCTTCATTTCAGGTTGAATTTCGTAATCCTTTAACATTCTACCAAATTGATGGCGTCCCTCATCCACCAATCCTCCATGGCAACACGCTGTTAAAACTCCCATAAAAGTGATGTCATTGGGTTTCATCCCCAATCTCTGCATCTCTGCAAAGGCTTCAAGTGATTCATGAGCAAACCCATTAATAGCTAGCCCCGTGATCAGTGCATTCCAAGTGGAAACATTTCTCCGGTCCAATATCCAGAAAAGTTTGATCGCAGTCTCTATGCTTCCACACTTTGCATACATATCAATCAAAGCTGCCCCAAGGTTATCAGTTAGTCTCATCCCTTTCCTATCTATGTAAGCGTGTATCCATTTCCCTTGATCTAACGCTGCCAGTCGAGCACAGACTGAAAGCATGCTCACCATAGTGACCTCATTGGGTTGCACCCGATTGTCAATTTGCATCTCCCTAAACACCTCCAAAGCGTCTCTGTAGCGGTTGCTCTGCACGTAAGCTGAAATCATGCAACTCCAAGAAACCACATCTTTATCAGGCATCTCGTCGAACAGCCGACGTGCAGACTCAAGATCGCCACTCTGAGCATACCCCACAATCATCGAATTCCAAGAAATAACATTCCTCTCCAGCATCTCATCGAACAGCTTCCGTGCTAGTGGCAAAAACCCACACCTTGCAAACCCCGAAATCATCGAATTACAAGTCACAATGTTTCTACCCACGGGCATTCTATCAAACAAGGACTGTGCAACATCTAAATCACCATTGCTAGCATACCCAGCAATCATAGCACTCCAAGAAACCTCATTTCTAACAGGCATCTCATTGAACAACTGGCGCGCGATCTCCACAGCCCCAGATTTCACATACCCATCAATCAGAGTATTCCAAGAGACAACATCTAAACACGGGCCTGCGTCGAACAACGCCCTCGCGGCTTCCATGTCGCGGAAGACGGAATACATGTTAAGAAGCGTATTCAAGACAAAGACATCCGATTGGAAGCCGGTCCTAACGATCTGGGCATGAGCCTGTTTCCCTTCTCCCATAGAATTCATCAGAGTGGAAGCCTTAATGAGAAAGGGGTAAGTGTAATTGTCGGGTTTGAGACCATTCCGGAGCATTTGAAGAAAGGAGGTGAAAGCTTCTTCGGGAAAGCGGGTGCGGGTGTATGATCTGATGAGGGTATTGTAGAGGAATGTGGAGGAAGCAGGGATGGCGTCGAAATGGAGACGGAGGAGGAGGCGGGCGTGAAGGAGGAAAGGAGGGTGGGGAGAGAGGAGGAGGAAGTTAATGAGTTTGAAGAGGGAGTTGGGTTGGCGGACGAGGCCGTAGATGATGAATCGGGAGAGAATCGGGTGGAGATGATAGACGGTCTTGCAGGCTTGTAGATGGGATTGGAGAGATGATGAGGTGGCAGTCAATGAAGAAGATGGAGTGTTATTGTTTGAAGAGAGGAGGGAAGGGTTTGAGAGAGAAGCTACCCTCCTCATATCTGCTCTTCCCTTTCTCCGAAGCGGATTGCATGCCTAACCGAGGATGGGCGAGTCCATCACAATTCAAGCTTGAAGTAGGGGTGTACACGGACCGAGTTAGCTCGGTTATCTCGACTCGACTCGAAAAGCCCAGTTTGAAAAAATTTAAAACCAAGTTTGAGCTGGGCCGAGCTCGACTCGGCTTCGATCAAACCCCAACTCGAATCCAACTCAGATCAAACTAGCTCGGTGACTTGGTTACTTTGATATTGATGTTGCTCACCAAGTGTTTGATGAGATGGCTTAGTGAGCATTGGCTAATCACAAGGAAGGTATGTATATGAAACAAATATCATTTTTTTCTTGATTTTTACCTTGACTATAAAGTGTTTGATGAAATACTTGTAAATAGCTGTTGTTATTTTACATACAGTGAGAAATTGAAAGTGCACAGCATGGGTTTGTGAAAATAGTGCAAAGGCTTAATTTTATCTTGAACTCAGCTCGAACTGGCCCAAGCTGTTAACTAAACTGAGCTGAGTTGGCTAGTCAGGCTCAAAGACCGAGCCGAGCCAAGTTCGAGCTGGGGTCAACTAGTGGTCGAGCTGCTGCCAACTTGACTCGGTTCAACTCGGTGTACACCCCTAACTGTTTGAGGTTGGAGACCGCTACACGAATTTAGTATATGACTGATTTTTAGAATCCTCTCCTGTTGTAGTTTTGGGAAATTGATGGACAGAGTAGATTTGTCACTGGCATATCTTTAGGTCCCACACAGTTTTCAACCACGGGAACTTCATGTGCTGGTGGGTGGATAAATTCGTGTCGATCAGTAGCCCTGGGCATGGAGAATCCAATGGTTGGATGATCCTACTTGAACTGCCTAGTTATCTCCTGTGTGGGCTACCATGATATATGTGTTTTATCCACACTAGCTAAGGCAATGAACCCAAATTTGAAGTATGTCCAAAGCTCAAGTAGACCACACCATATGAAATTTGTGCATTGAACACCATTGAAAATTTATCCAGGGGCGTTGTAGTTTTTAGATCAAGCTGATATTTGTACTTTTCACAATGGGTGCCATTATCTTCCTAGTGGTATAGCCCAGCAAAGCTTAGAAGGTACTTCAATTTTAGGCTAATACCTTAAAGTGAGCAAGAAAATGGTTGCACCATGTGAATAAGATACTTACATCACAGTAAGTCCCATGGACTTGGCATGCATAGCTGTAACTTAGCGTCTAACACAGTGCAACCCTCACAGAGGGCCACCTTCATGTATTTATATTATATCTACGCTGTCCTTTTTTGCCAATCTCACTTTAGGGCATGAACCCAAAAATAAAGCCACACAGATCTCAGGTGGACTATGCTATGAGAAATGGTGGTGGTTGAACACCCACTGCCATGCAATTTTTTGATCAGTTTACAAAGACTTGAATAAATGGAGAAAATAAATATTTGCTTGATTTAAAATTTTTGTGACCCATTAGAAGCTTCTAATGATTAATTACCAATGTTTCTTGTAGCATCGTCCATGGTATTTGAATTTTCTTAATTTTTTTTAATCTCACTTCCTAATGTGATTTGAAAGAGTAGATGGACAAAGTGGATATACTGCACATGCATCAAGATGTGCCCTATTGTCAGGGTGCACCATTTTGGGTGAGCCCAAGACCGCACCTAATCTGCTCTTGGATGGCCGCAGTTTCTATAGATCCTGATCTACTAAGGTAAGACTTTTGACTTTGAAGCCCACTATGATGTATGTGACTACATTCATGCTCTCCATCCATATTGAAAATATTTTAAGACAAGATAAAGAAAAAATGAAGCAGTTCCCGAACTTAGAAAGACCGTGTATAAAAAATAGTAGTAATTGATTTGAAAACTTCTTGAGCGCCACAAAAGCTTTGGATTAAGATGATAGTTGTATAATCTCACCGTCTAGGTCTTTGTGACCCATCGACAGGTTGAATAGAAAATAAACATTCCAGTGGATTTCATAAGTTTTTAATGACATGATTCAATCCTAACTATTTCCTGTGCTGTAGTCCACCTAAGATTTGGATCTTCTATATTTTTGAGTTCATGCCCTAAAACGAGCTATCAAAAACATTGGACAGTGGATTTAAGGAATATAGATCCTTGTGAGCCCCGTCAGGGCCGGTCTTACCCACCTCGGCAGATTCCGCTTGGATGATCCTAGACTTAAACCCTGACCTGTTAGCCCTTCTAATCGTATTATGAGGGATGGTTGTAAATATGATGCCGATGATTTTTTGTCTATTCCAGTCTATTCCCAAAATAGAAACTGATTAAAGAACATGCTGCTCACATGCAAAAGAATCACTTTACTATTATTACTATCATTGGTACGAGAGATTTCTGCGTGCATGCATGTTCGCTGGCGGATGAGGATTATCTCAAGACATGAGATTTTATTTTATTTTTTTATTTTTTTTAAAAAGATAGACACAACACTCAAGTAAGCTACACAGGAAGAAAAGGTGGGAATTGAATGATCACCACCATTAAAAACATTCACAAGGCCATTAGAGTTTTTATAAGATTATTATTATTATTATCATTATTGTTATGGGTAAATCTGAACCGAGCCGCATCGAGGTTAACTTGGAGGCACCAATGAGCAAAGCCTTAGACAAATAGCGCCCGACCCAAGGCGATTCCAAGGACTCTTGTTGAGTCACAACACCCACCTGAGATTCGGGAGAACTCATCACACATTTGACGTGTAGGGCCTTGGAACGGGGACAGCATGCCCAAGCCGACCTGCCTTCTAGTCCTTTAGCAAGAGTCCCCATGTTGACTTGGAATGCAGAGGGAACCATTATGTGCCTGACTAGCTCACCTCCGAGCCGACGATCAGTTCATTCTGTTGAGAAATTTATACAGATTTAGATAACATCTGTATAATGTGGAAATCAAAAATCACTATGATCAGAACTTAAAGACAGGCTGAAGCACGTCTGAAAACGCTGTTCTTAAAGCGTTATTTGCCCCTACTCAAGTGAATTGAGTATGCTGATAGGTTACAGGCAAACAGTTTATAGGATACGACGAGCCTGGTGTGGGTCTGCGTTCAGCAAACACGGAGGCCCACCAAATGGAACTCTATTACACACTTTCTGGTAGTATTATAATGTAAGAGAAAAATTCCGAAATAAAGAAAAAGAAAGAGAAAGAGTGGTTTCGACCACTGCACTGGTCAGTTCAAATCTTCAGCCACTGGTTCAGTTGAACCGTTCTAAACTATATCGCTGGTCTGTTCTTCAAGCTAAGGTTCAAGCCTTACTATTTTGTATTTTGCTGGAAACACTAGAATACATGAATGGAGAGAGACTGGCTATCTTAATTCGTATGGGTTTGCTGGAGTGAGTTGAGATGGTTTGAAAACCCATCCAGGCTCTCCTTTTATAGGCTAAGGTGGCTAGGGGGTTATGGTCCAGAGACTTAATTTCCATTAAACCATTTCTGGCTGTTGAAAAACTAGCTGTTTTATGACCATTTTTTACTGTTGTGCATGGGCTATTAATCTGCTGCATGTTGACTGTTGTGAGACAACAGCTAGCCCAGTTTCTGCTGCAACAGCTCTATTCAGTTTATATATATATATATATATATATATATATATATATATATATATATACTGAGAAATCTCTTTTTTAGTCCTCTAGTTTCTCTGTCAACCAGTCACCCACCATAGCCACTTAGTCGCACCGCGACTCGCACACGTCTCGCTCCTGTTCGCAAAGGGGGCGACCCTCTGCGACACGATGCGCACGTGCGAAGTGCGCCACTAGCACCTATACAGCCACACTGCCTCACATGCCCACGCCCTCGCACCGAGCCCGTGACCGAGCCCGAGCACACGCAAGTCCCATGGTCCTTAGACTATGTGAGCAAATATTAAGGTACTCTCCTCTTTTCATTTAAACCCCAAAACTTTCTTCTCCCTTTTCCATGTGGGACTATTTCCAAAAAACTCAAAAAGTAGTTTTTCAAACAACTTTTTATATATTATTTTTATTAAAATATATTTTATTGAAAATTAATATTTTACAACACATTCATGGGCTCGAATCTCCGACCAAGACCTGAACCATGAGGTCGGCTCGGATGGGAGCCCAGTCGGCAACAATATTAATGAGCTAAACCTAGTAACGCACGACAGGAGTAATGTTGAGCACACGGTCTTCAAGTAACGGCCGACGACCGCGCACGCGTATCTCTTACGTAGTGGCGATGACCATGCTGAGATTATCGGGCACGTTCAATGTGACCCATAGGTATAAATAAGAGTCATTTCTATAAGAACATGTATGCAATATCTCGCATCCTCACCTTACTCTACACTACTTAGACTCGGTTTCCTATCAGAGGATCTTCTGCTTTAGCCAGGGTCTCCTTTGCTTTCCTCTTGTGCAGGACTCAGGGTTCACTCCGATCGCTTAGGGCTCGGTGAAGGGTAATCTAGATTTGAGCATTAATAATAATAATACTTATTTTGTGTGTTGTTAGGGAATGACCTTACGAACCGTGAAGGTTATGGTAGGCATTTCTTTCCTCACATTTTTTATCATATGGCCTGCTCGAATTCCAAATCTGCTTAAGATCTGGTCTCATATCCCGGAATGATTTCACAAAACGGATGGACTAAAAAGGAGACCCCAGCTGCCCTACAAATAACTGAAAAAACGTATGCACACCTCACTTTGCAACTCACAGATGACATATGATCGGAGCCGCAAAACAACCAATCATCTTATCTTGGCCTTTACGATCATTCTCGATTCATTAATCAGATGGGCCACACGTGTGCATCGTGTCAACCTATTGTTTTCACCTACGAATGGATCAAGCTGACTTCAGGTACTTTTGGCTCAGATACTTTTGGCTGTATGTTCAAGTTAGCCAGTAACTTTTAACCCCCCCACCGTAATTTATACCATCATAACTAGGATGGACGGTCACTCAAGCGCAAGGGTGATGATGCACACGTGCACAGGAGTAGATGGAAGATGACCCAGGACTAGGACGAAAGGGTGAAAACATCCTTACCATCCATTTTGAAGGCCCATGTTCAAATAGTCAGGGTGATAATGGGGCAATGAGATCACTGTGCCAGCATCTTGGTGGGCCCCACACGTAAATTGGCAACGTAATCAGGTAGGATTAGTATATTACTATCGTAGGTGCGATGTAATTATCCAGTAGTTGAATACGTATCCGTACACCTACGAGCTACTGTCGTACGACTCGGCAGTAACATCGAGGCCGCTACTGCATGCGAGAGAGAGAGCGAGGCCCGGAGGGAGGAAGAGAGAAGGAGAGAGAATACGCAGCAACAGCAGCAGCTCTCTTCCCTCCCTTTTTTTTTTTTCTTCCCTTTTTTCCTTTCGAAACTTTAAAAAAATCAAAACCCTCAGAAAAACCTTTAGCCTCTCTCTCTCTCTCTCTCTCTCTCTCTCAAAGCCCAATTCTCACCTCACACGTCCCGCTCTTAAATCACTGCGATCCATGCCCTAACTCGCCCGATTCGACTCGCTCCGACTCGTTCTCCTCCAACGCCTTCTTCTTTCAAACTTCAAACTCCCCCGATCGATTCCTCTCTCATTTTCAAACCTCCCGCCATCCCCTTTTCAGAAAAACAAAAAAACAAAACTAACTAGTACAACTGACTCAAGCTAGGGCATCCAGTAACTCGCTCTCTCGACCATTTCAAATCCTAAAGTACCCAAACGGTCGATTTTTTGGATTTCTAGGGTCTTGCCTTCTCCAGTTTTCCCGTTTCTTTCAAACTCACGTCGTGTTTTGCTCTTTTTGGATTAGTCCGGCTTTCAATTCAGCATGCATTGAATGGAAATTGCGTAAAGGGCGAGAGAGATGCTTTCAGATGATGCTCATGCTTTTACTGTTGGTTGATTGCTGGTGAAATTTACAAGGATTATACCGTTCTGGACAGCATTGTGCTGCATGCTTGCTTATGTTTTGTGATTAGGAGGTGTTTGATTAAATGCTGAGCAGAGCTGGTTTTCCGATGGAATTGCCGTTGCAATGGCATGATTGCTGAGAAAGATTTGTTTTATCTTCTTACGGGAGATGAGCGGACATGAGTAGGCTGTCATTCAGGCCTCGTCCTCTCGACATTCATAAGAAGCTCCCAATCGTTAAATCCATAAAAGACTTTGAAGACGATGAGGCCCCTACGACTTCCACGCGTAATTCTCAGATACTGCGCTTTGCCGCCGAGGCTGACAATGAGGTAATGCATTTACTCCATATGATTACCTGTCCTCCATCTCAATTCATAGGTTCTCTTTCATTTTTGGGGCTCTGTGTATCTGAACTTATCACTTATTATGCTCCCAGCAGCATGCCATGCTAATGTCGGCTTCAGAATCCCATTCACTTATAAATTTCATCTGAAATTCTTCCTGGAGAACCATGTCTTTGCTGTTTGTCGTTTGATCCCAATGTTCTCTACATGGGCTACAGAACCACTTACTTGCCAATTGCCATAAGTTTGAGAGTCTGAGATGCATTTTGATTTCTGACATTGTTGAGTTCAAATACTCTGTTTCAAACCTTTCTGGCTCACATGATTCCTTAAAAACAGCATTATTTACTGTTAACTTGGTTGGTTGCTTGGGTGCAAAGATGGCCCAAGCATCCAATGGCAACTAAACTGCTTGCCAGATGTGGTGTAGACATGGTATGGTTTGGATCTTGCAAGACAATCTCAGTGATGTCATGAGAAGTTGGAGCAGCAGTCTTTTCAAGGCAAGGGGAAGGATTCGTTGGAAAATGCATCCTTTGGCAGCATGTTAGGAGATATGGGAAGAAAGAAATAACTCGAATTTTTAATGATAAGAAGGCCTCCTGGTTAATGGTTGTGGGAAAGCTGTCAAAATCCTCCATGGTCGCTTGGTGGATTGATGGAGATTGACGGTGACTCTTGTTAATCTTGGCAAGCCCTGGTTGGGAGGGAATTGTGAACTTGTGGTGCCAACTGCTATCGTTGTCCTATCTTTGTCCAAGCCTCTCTCGACCCGAGTGGTTCTTGAGGTCAACAATTGAACCATTCGGGGGGTTGGATATGTCATCTGGTGGGCAAGTTTCCTTTTGCCAGCCCCCACCCCCAAAGCTTGGAAGCAGGTGGTTGACAACAGGCTTAAGATAATGGTCAATGATAAGCTACCTAGGCAGTGGATGGTATTCCTTGAAGTCTTGCTTAGTTGGTAGACAGTAAGGTGTCACTGAATGACCTAGAGAGATGGGTTGGGGATCATTGGAGAGTGGCTATTCCAGTGGGGAGTGAGAGAATTGATTGGAGATCAGTACTATTTTTGCTGCTGTCTGAAGCTGATGTAGAAAGAAAGGAAGGGCAAGGATGAAATTGTTGAAACATAAGAATATTCTGTTGTGATTGTCTTGAAAATGCTTAGCTTCCTGGAAATGAGCTTCTCTAGTAACCGATGTGGTAAACAGTGTGGCACCAATAAGATCGAGTTTAATTATGTTCCATGAGATTATAACTCACCGGGAACTCTGTTGCTAAGGATGGTGACACCCGTTTAAGCAGCCTAATTGATTCTCAGTATCCATTGCCTTAATGGATCTTTGTATCACCGCACTTGTGAAATGGCATTGGAGATTTGGGAATGAGGATGATAGCTTGTGGAAGCAAGAGATCTTATGCAAGTACAGGGCTCTACAAGCGGGGTCGTATTACAAAAAAGACATTGCCCCAATATAGAGACTCCTAACTCTGGAGACTGGTGTCCCATATATTAGGAGTTTTCAGAGGAGATAATGTAGAAAATTGGAGATGGTGTGCACAACTCCAGGAAGATGTATGGTATGGCAATGAGGCTCTATGGCATGCATTTTATAATGGCTCACCAAAAAGAGATTAAGGTAGTTGAGGCCTTTAACAGAATTGGGGATCACAGGGCTCAAATGTGCCATTTCATAAGGAATTTCAACGATGGATAAACTAAGGAATTCATTTGCTTCATGGACTATAATAGGTGTTCATCAACTTTGGGTGAAATGGATGAATGACATTGGAAGGGGGTGTTGGAGGGTTTCCTATGAAGTCTTTCTACTTGATGTTATTATGGGATTCCAGTTGGCAGGGGATTAGTCTGATTGTTTTTCTTTGTTTGGTGGAGCTTCTTTTGCCTATTTGGTGTCAAGTAGGTGATGCCAAGGCTGATTCAAAATTTCTTTCAATTGTTGCATGGGACCTGGATGGAAAAAGAAGTCTTTATGTTAGCTCGCCTGTTGATGGGTTGTTGGTTTATTTGGGAGTGATATTCTGCAATTAAATAGAAAGAAAGTTTCTATTCCGAAGGGAGGGCAGAGTTGTAAGTTGGGGTTGGGGTTTAAAGTCTTTGATGGGTGTAATAGGGAGCAAGCTGTAGAGAGTTGACAAGGGTTGGCTCCGGGCTAAGTCCACTGTTATGCCTTCTCATCCTTTTTCTATGGCTTATTTTTAAGCTATTTAGCTGGTGAGGCTAAGTCCAGTGTTCTTTTCTTTTTTATGTTTGAAGTTTCTCTCTCTCTCTCTCTCTCTCTCTCTCTATATATATATATATATATATATATATATATATATATATATATATATATATATATATATATATATATATATATAGATATATCCCCCCATCTCTGTACTTCTTGCAAAAGGAAAGTTGCCTTGGCATACAGGGAGTCATGTTCTGGCAGCATCTAAATTTCAAGTGTTTTTGTCTGGCATTTCTCCATAATTTGAAGCCTTGAGCATTATTTCTATCAATTAATTATGATGATACTTGTTTCCAAAATGGCATCATTTTGAACCTTCTGTAGATATTTTTGATGAAAGAAGAGAAAATATGCTATTTCACAAAAGTTGAAAAGTTATATTGTTATTGCTTCAATGACTTGGTAGTTATCAGGCCTTTTGCAAAAACTAGTCTTTACTTTGATACTCATATGCATGTCATGATGAATTTGAATGACTATTTGTGCTATGGGAAGTCTTTTGTGGTGGACATATTTTACCCACATACAAACGCCTACTAATCAAACAATATTTGTGTTATAGGTACACGTGCATCATGCTCCTACTAAGAAAAATGCCTCTGAAATACCTATTCCACAATTTGTTGTGGCGGACACATACGAGAGAGATTATTCATGCACCTTCACACAACCTACATCATATTTACGTGGAAGGGGAGGTACAAAACTTGAAAACATTTCCTTTTGGTTCCTTAAAGGGAATTTTCTTTTGAAGGGCTTTTTGTATATGATATATTTGTTAGTTTTTTTTTTTTTTTTTTAATAATGTTACTAAAGTATTGCCATGCTATATGCAGCCAGGGCTGAGATTGGGGAGTTTGTTGAGTATGACTTGGACAATGAGGATGAGGATTGGCTTCAAGAGTTTAACAATGAGAGGAAGATTATTACGCCCGAAAAGTAAAATCAGCATTCCGTCCCTAGCTTCTACATTGATCAATTCTTTACTTTCGAAGTTGGGGAATCCCATTAGTCATACATCATCTTTGAAAAATTGCAATATTTTAATTCTAGTAGCAATTTGTTCACCAAAAGTATATGAAATCATCCTTTTTTTTCTTTTTTTTTAACCTTTGGTGAGAGTCTAATTTGTTCACCCAAAAGTATATGAAATCATCTTTTTTCTTTTTCTTTGGTGAGAGTCTAACTTACTTGCTTCTGTCTGTGCGTGTGTGGGTGCGTGCATGTGTGTCTTGCAATCAAACAGATCCTTATTGATCCCAGAATGATATCTTAAATGATGCTTTTGGGATATCATTTAATATTCACATGTTGCTTTTCCAAATTCCGCTCCTCTCATTGTCTTGTTAATGCATATATGGTTGTGAATGCAGACTTGAGACTCTTCTATTTAAGCTGGAGGTTCTGGATCATAAGACTCGGGAAAGAGCAGGAGTCATAACACCTACTCTTGGTTCACCTATTCCTGTTCTTCTTAGGCTAGATGCTGCATTTGAGGTAAGCTTCTAAGTTCTAATTTATGTGGAAATTGACTAGTTGAGTAAATTTTGATGCAGGACAGTAGTAAAAAGCTGTAAACTTAGATGAAGACAATTTGTAGGTCTGTAAATTTAGATGAAGACCATTTGTAGGTTTAAGTGCGATGTAAGGAAAAACAATTTAGAATTTTTTTTTTTTAAATTTCTCAAAATCATGGTTGTTAGACTTTTATTTAAGCTTTGGAAATTGAGTAAATTTTGGTGCAGGACAGTTGCAAAAGGCTGTAAACTTAGATGAAGACAATTTGTAGGTTTAAGTGGGATGGAAAGAAAAATGGATTTAGATTTTTTGATATTTCTCAAAATTGTGTTTGCGTAGGGTCTCACCATGCGATCTAGAAGAGCCACACTTCTAGCCAAGGAGAGAATCATGCCCCTATAAAATGCCCATCATAGGTTTATACAAAGAGCAAAGCATTGTATCCCTATCAAAGCCCATCAAAGGTTTATACAAAGAGTAAAGTATCGTACCCCTATAAAAATCCATAATAGGTTTAAACTAAAGAGTAAATTTAAATTTCATTCATCATGTTTTTTTTTTTTTTTTTTTTTTTTTTTTTTTTGAGAAGTTTCATTCATCATTAATTCATAAAATAATCAAAAGACACCCTAGTCTAATCCTCACCATTCATTAAGTCTAACCCTAACCATCTATTTAAAAAAATATTAAAAAACACTGAAACATCTCTAAATGTTGTCACAAGTCACAACTATTCAAACCTTCTATTGGTCATAAGTCATTCAATTTGTGTAAGAACCATGTGATCTTGAGCTCATTTGAAAGTTAAGTCAATGTGCTTTCAAATGGCTCTAATTTCAAATGGGTCCCATCCTCTCCTCAGCTTTTGCCACTTGTATCCCCATCATCTATCGCCATCATTAGTTTGAGCTGCCATGCCTCCCCTTGCTTTTCATCGCCTGACATGGCACTTCCACCTATTGGTAGCGTACCCCTGCCACCCATCCCCTTCTTAAAGCTTCACTGCCTCTTGCCTTATGCTGAGCCCTCCTGCATAGAGCACCACAAATTTGGGGAAGACATGTTTGACAACGGGGCCAACGACGCACCACGTGTTGTCTCTATCCCCTCTTCTTTGACGCATGTTTTGGTGAGACAGGACATGTTAATTAGAGAGTCCCTATCTTCCGCCTAGAGAATTGTATGGTTAACACCTGCTTCTGTTAGCGTCTTAATCCTTTCATCAGATATCAATGCTCCATTTAATGCAAGGCACGTGTTTGCATCCTTTCTCCCTTCTCCTATCCATCGTACACCTAGCGCCTATTCGTCTTCCCCTTGTCTTGCCATCTTCCAACATGTGTCCTGGCTCCCTTTCGGTAGTCAAGTAGACCACCTTTCCTGTACTCCATCTCTCTTCACCCCTTTGTTCTCTACTTCCACTTCATTCTCTGATGCCAGTTTGCTTCTTCCAACATTGCAGTTATCCGCCACAAAGCATTCAGCCTTGACTCACTGTCGACCTTCACCTGGATTTCAGCCTTTTCAATCTAATTATTACCGTCTTCAGCAGCTTGATCACTAATTTTTTTTTTTTCTTTGTTTCTTTTTTTCAAATTTGAACTTTATCAACCATGAACTCCATGCAACTCATCATCCTAGGTCGATTGCTGTAACTTGCCCCAAGCACTCGCTGACCTCCATGAAAGCTTCATGTACCCACAACTTCAGCGGAAGACCCCATGGGTGAACCCAAACTTCCTCTCAAATGTGGATTGACCACTCCTCCCATCTGTACACATATCCGCCACCCATTTCTCCTTGAAGAAGGTTCCCATGAGGATGATTCTCTCAGTTTTCACTTATGGATAGAGAAATTAAGAATTCCTTCTTTCCGAGGGGTAAGGTTATCCTTTCACCCTTCCCTACCCCACTTCTCTCCAACCAATCCCCAATAATGGTTGCTAAGACTTTGCTCTTCGTCATCACCACCAAACGTAATGCAGGGACATTTTCACATCAGGATCGAGTGGGGTAGCCTGTGGGATACGGGGACACACTCGAGGTGGGCGGGCCATGAGAGGCGGTACCCATGTGATGTGGGGCCCACTATGGGGGTTCGACCGAGGTCCTAACCCATGCGATGTGGGGCCTGGTGTATGAGATAAAGGGATTAATTCATCATGCTTTATTAGTTCTCGCTTTTAGAGCAAGTGGTTAATTGTCCTGCATCAAAGTGGTATCAGAGCGGGAAGTCTCGTGTTCGAGACTCCTCACTAAGGGTGATTAATGCATGTGCATTTTCACACTAGGCTTAAGTGGGTTAGCATATGGGAAGCAGGGACACTCGGGGTGGGCAGCCTGTGGGAGGCAGTACCAATGTGATGTGAGGCCCACAATGGGGGTTCGACCGAGGTCCTAACACATGTGATGTAGGGCCTGGGCTATGAGATAAAGGGATTAATTTGCTATGCTCTATCAGTTCGAGCTTTTAAAGCAAGTGGTTAATTGTCCTGCATCAAAGTGGTATTAGAGTGGGCAGTCTCGTGTTTGAGACTCCTCATTAGGGGTGATTAATGCAGGGGCATTTTCATGTCGGGCTTGAGTGGGTTAGCCTGTGGGATGCGAGGCCACACTCGGGGTGAGCAGCCCGTGTGAGGCGGTACCCATGTGATGTGAGGTCCACAAGGGGGGTTCGATCGAGGTCCTAACCCATGCGATGTGGGGCCTGGGCAATGAGATAAATGGATTAATTCGCCATGCTCTATTAGTTTGAGCTTTTAGAGCAAGTGGTTAATTGTCCTGCATCAAAATGCCATTGTAGCGCCTTCCATGCATTGTTGAGGATCTCTTGGTTAACATAAACCATTAGCCTCTCATTCGTACTCCCCTTCCAAATCCATTTCTTTCCACCCTTTTCGACCCTTCCCTCCCCTTTTGACCATACTTCTCCCTTGTCAACATCTCCTACAATGCCCACCTCATCTCTCTCCTTCTCCGACCTCCTTCCCACTATGGCTTCCCTGTATGATTTCGCTTCCATCGACCTGATTTTCACTACCTTGCCTTCTTGAGTGCGAGAGTCAACTCTCCTTCTATTTTCTTTCCTTTCCCTGTTACTCCCAATCTTGTCTTCTCCTCCTCTTTCCCCTTCTTCAATTCCTTCTCTTGAGCTTCCCTGTTTAGGACAGCTGGGCCATGTTCGGCTTTCTGTACTGATAATTTCCTTCCTTGGTACTCTTTGCCACTGAAAGCTACCACCTCCCGTTGAATTTCCTCCTGTGATTCCATCCTTACGAATGCGAATCCTTTGATGTAATTTGACTCTCGTTCCATTGGAATCACCACTTCTGCCACCTTTCCACAATTCCCAAATGCCTGTTCGTGCCACTCCTCAGGAAAATTTCCAACATATAGAGTAGGTAGCTCATGTAGCAACTAGCAACTGAGCTTCTCTCCTCTTCACTCCTAACCCTCTTCCTTCTCACCTCCGTCTACCCGGCTTCATGGCTGGCTCTTCTTCACTTGCGTTGATCTCCTTCCACTTCTTAGATCCGAACTCCTCCCCTTGAGTCTCTCTCCAACTTTGGCCCTTTTGTTCTATCTTGTGCAATCGGAAGGAAGATCTTCTCATGTGACCCCTGTGGTATCTACCTCTCAATCCTGGTCCTGAGCTTCCATGTGATTGAGAGATCTCTCTACCTATGCCCTTCATTCCCTCTTGCTGTGAAACTCCAAGAAAATCAAGACTGCATCACATATCTTTGTTGGTATAAGAATTATAATTTTTGTTTCTTAATTATTGGATGTAGTGTGATGATTTGCCCTTAAATTTATTTTTTTAAAACCTTCTTGGTCTAGATCAAGTAACATATGATGTAATAAATAATGGGTACTGATCTCTCACCTGGTTATTAATGTTACACTTATTGGTCATTGGACTTGATATGTGCCGCATCACCACTCTCCGACTGTCTATATATATGGGCTTGTTCAAAACAATGGTGCTATTATGAATTTAGACAGTGAATTACTGTTTTTCCCTGGCATTCTAACAAGACTTCATTAAACAATGTAAGAAACTCATGCTTCACGTTCCTATTTGATTGGGACACTTTGTTATGCAATAAGCCGTGCAGATGTTATCGCCTAGAGATTTTTAATGTGGGATATGTTGTAAGTTCTTGTGGTGGTTATAACAAATAATAATGTATGTGCATGTTGTAATCAAAATATTGTGTGATACTTTATCAATGTCCATGGTGGCTATTAAAAATAATAATGTCTACATGAGTTAGAATCAGAATAATGCTGCAGGGTTTCTTTTAAATGGTAGACTACCTAAACTTTTACAACCAGCTGTCAACCAGACACCAGGTTTCCTCTTGTAAACATAGGTTCCATTTGTGTTTAAGCTCAAAGACATTTTGTGTACCATGAAGCAACTTTCTATTTTCTTATGGTTAGGAATCTCATCAAAATACCAGTGGAAGGCTTAGAGGGAACAAAAAGATTTTGAGACTTAAGCATCAACTCTGAGAGATCATAATGTAAAATTATAAATTGAGAATAAATACACACTGAGACCATCACCATTCCATCCAAGTTTCTTCCACCACCTGCATTTCTGTTCCACACCCCTCTCCAGTGGCTTGGTTTCACTAGTTGGTGCTCAATGTATTGGAACGTGGCTGATTTTTGGGGGTTTTAATGGGTTGGAATGAGGCTAATTTTGGGTTTAATGGGCTGGATTATGGAGGTAGATGACTGTCAAAATTTTGGCAGTCTCCCCTTGTCAATTGCATTTTGGGTTTTGTAAAGGAAAGAAAAAGGGTGATTGGGGGTAGGAGGGATGGATGTAATGAAGAAAAGAAATGAAAAGAGACAGAATTTTATGATAAAAGAATTTAGAAACAATACTATCGAGATCGTTGTTGATCCAGGACTTCAACCTAGCCATTAGGACCCGCTCTGATACCAAACTGGTCCAGCCGGCTGATGGGAGGATCTGCCCAAGAATAGGCACCTCCAAGCTAACTACAAGAATCACACAAAGTAGAAGGAAACAATCTGGAATTTTTATTCAATTCAAAGGGGCCTTGATACTACTCATCTTAGGCCTTTATATGAGCTTTTGAAACATATACACAAGGAAAACTCATAATGTCATTGACAACCAATGACTTACTGCAAATATGGAAAAGAAATGAAAGGGATAAGAATGCATTTAAAGATATTTGACTAATAGATTATTCATTGCTAACTGATTACCTAAATACGATAGCTACCTAAATAGGAGGCTTGGGCCTCCTTCTTGATGTGTCAGCTATTGGGCTCGGCTAAATGGGCTTGGGCCAACACATGATTGTGGGCCCAGATCAGCCTGCATCACACCCTATTTTTCCAAAGACCAAACCATACATGGAATTCTTCTCTACCAAAACCACCCGTATATGATTGAGCTATTCCAACAGCCGAACTAGCTCTTCCATTTCAATTGCCAATAAGTTTCTTTGGCACTGTGGTGTTCGCACCACAGAATCACCAATATATATGATGCATCGGTCAACGATCATGTAGAAATCTGTCACGGGTCTTGCTAGAGATGGAAATGCCTCTAGGAAGGGGCATTCCCCGATCTCAAGAATCAAATTATTTTCCCATCTCTTCATGAGAACTGGATCTCTGTTTATACTTGTTCATCAGGGAAGAGACCCCCTTCCACAATGTAGAAGTCCTACAAAGCGATGATTCTTTCACCATCAATGCCTTTCCTGTAGGCCATATTTCTCCACCACCTTCTTTCTCCCGAACCGAACCTCCAAAGCCATTTCCTTAATAGCACTTGGTTCATTAGTGCCAAACTTTTTATGCCAGTTCACCCTTCCCTATACGGTTTACATACTTCTTCCAGTTCAATAAATGGAACTTATGCCTAACCCCGGTTCCCTGCCATAGAAAATTCCTTCTCAACTTCTACAGTTTATCCAATACCGATGCCGTGCACTCACATAGTGACACGAAATAAAGTGGTAGGTTTATCTAATATCTCTGTTATTAGCTCAAAAATAAATTTTTTATTTTTATTTTTTATTTTAAAGTGGGTAAGGGAGTATACTTTGATTTGTCTAGTTTGTTGTTCATATTTAGTCTTGATTTTTTAAAAAATATCATGACATAAATATTCTTCATAATGAATTTGTTTAATGGTTTTATTTTTGAGTTTTCTTGTTGCATTTTATCTAATTATTTACAGTTATGCTGCAGGCCCTGCAAGCCCAATCCGTAAGATATGCAGTTTTCCACTCTATCTATAATTACTGGAAAGCAAAGGTATATGATGCATCTGCCATTAGTAGGTTGCTAATTGTTCCTTAGATTCCAGTTGTACTGTTTTTATACAAGTCAATGCTTTAGCTAAATCTTGTTGAAATAGTTGACAGTTTAATTTTCACTACGGTAAACATGGTGTGGTGTCAGCTTTAGATGGATTTCCTATACTGATTCTGCTCACAATTGATGCTTCTAATGTAGTAGAAAATCTTATGGAAGTGTTTTTGCTTTACTTTCTTTTTCAGAGAGAAAGATTACAGAAGCCTATTCTACGTCGCTTGCAGGTGAGATTTGTATATTTGCTTGAACATTAATGGTGCATTTGACATGTTTTTTGGAGACATTTCATGGGTATAATCTGCAGGCGTAGTGAATTGCATCCCTCATTCATAATGATGGTTCTATTCTGGCGTATTATGGATTGTAATTTGTAACCAAGGACCTTTTTTGAACTTAACACGGTTCTTTCTTACATTAAATGGACTGTCGACTGGTTGGATGTGTGTCTGAAGTAATGATTGCTTTGGCTAAACCCAGTGTTCTGAAAATTGAATCATTTTGTAAAGCCATGCCAGGTCTGGAGCAAATATAACCTTCGTATTAAGGGGAGGAAGTACCTCTAGAGGCACTGCAGTTTTCATGCCTCAGTGACATTGTCTTTGCTGTGCACGTGGCATATGGAAAAGGTCTGAACCATTCATTCAGCTCCAATGGCTAATGAGCTATAGACACAAAACACTATTCAGGTGATCCTAACCCTTTAATTTATTGTGCTCAAGCCTCAAAGTAGACAACAAGATTCAGCAATGTCTCAAAGTCTCACTTTAGTTAGAAAAGGTTCATTCGTTGGATGGTACCATAGTCTAATCAAGGCAAGTTTTGGTTAAGTGCCATTCAATGGCGGAGCATGTGGGATGGTCAGAGCTCATAGCCATGTACCACATGTATGGAGGCACAAAACTTCTTGCTTCTGGCAGTATTGGATCTTTTCCTTATCTTAAGATTCTTTTGAAATGTTTTTAAATTTAATAAAACTAAATAATAAAAAAATTAGAAGTGGTGGAGAAGATGTGGCCAATTAACAATATCCTAGATTCTCTACAACTTCCTGTATGATGAAACCCTTGTCAGTATCGACTCCCTATTCATTAGGGGTTGCTGGCATCTGTATACATTGGTATCGACCCTTATTGTCTGCCTTCAAATATATGACACTGCTACTGTTGGGCATGATGTCAGGCTTGTTTTGGGCCCACGTCATGTCTATTGACTTCTTTGTTCAGCTATCGCTTCTTCTCCTCTGAATCTGAATGTGTCATTGTCCTTCACTTCTCTATCTTCTGAAGTCGAGTTGACTCCTACAGATGAGCCAATTGTCGGGAATGCTAGCTTGTCTTGGGTGGTGATTTTTGTTGAACATTACAATGAAATCACAAAAGAATCCTAATATAGGACCCCCCCAAAACAACGATGAGATACAAAAGATAAGTGTGGGAAACCCCAGGCTTGATGGCTGTAACCACTGTTTCCAAGCAATTGCTCATGTAAGGAAGCAGAGGGAAGGATGGCATATGGATAACTTATTTCTTTATCGCAAGTGGGCAAGGTCTTATGGAACTTGTTTGATAGATTGCCGGGATGTCATGGGCATTCCAAAAGAATAATGCTCAAGTAGGAGCCAGCTTACCTGGATATATTTTATATGCTAACTGTACTAGTATTGTACCGTTTTTCGCCAATACTGTTACTACATGCTGCATGAATACCCGTAAGATATGTTTTCCTATCATATTATGTTCTTTGTTGATGTAACTCTCAGCAATTTTCTCATGGTATCAAGTATTTATGGGATTTTTGTATCTGCGTACCAGTTTTCTGTAAATAGGGGGCTTATTTGTATCCATATCTGGGCATCAGAAGGGACAACTGTCTTGAGATATAGGAAACATTTTGTTGAGAATGCTTCCATACATGCAAGAATGACTTGTTACTTGAATGTGGATACAGATAAGGGATCCACCTTCTCAAAATCTTCCACTCCAGAACTGCCCAATTCTGAAATCTAGCTGCGAGTCATCAAAACAAAATAAATAAACAATAGCTGATTGTAGGGTGTCCATTTATGACCTTTGTCAAGTTGATCATTCATATTTAATGGTTTGTTTTCACAACATGTAATATCCTGTCCTTGCCTAGTTTTCAATGTAAGCATCTCCATCGTGTTTGTGTTTATTCAGCCACCTCCACCTGTTAATGATACCAATCCGTACAATGTATTCAGACCGAGGGAGAAAGCCCACCGGCTCCACACAAGAAGGGTAGGTATTGGAGGTTTGTTACATGTTGAAAGTAGAAACTACTTGAATCTAATATGAGCATTGTTTCTTTGATGAACTTTGGCTGTTCTTCGTTTGTAGATGCAAAGGCGGGAGAACAATGTTCAGTCCTTTGAAAAGCTTCGCCAGGTCAACTCCTCTCTCCTTGTAGAGATGTAATGCTTGCCTTTTGCCTCTCAATAATTCAAAATCTTTGATGAAAATTGTTGCAAGTTGGGAAAAGTAGAAATTGCTTAAATTGGTTGTCCAGTGCCTGAGCTTGGTAGGGCCTTCTGACCTGTTAAAGCTCACAATTTACTGGTGCTTGCCTTTGTATCTGTTTTCACGCAGCTAAGAGAAAAGCTCGGATCATCTTGCTAACCTCTGCTTGTTTAGTGTCTTATATGGAATTGCTTTTCACTTGTGGTTTGTCACATATGCTCACCCCCATGCACTTTTGTACTTTGTGTGCCTATTTATGCACTTACATATTATCGGTCATTTTTGTAACTTCGCTTTTCTTGTGGCAGAAATTACTGTCTATGAAAAAATGTTCTTACTACTATTTTTTCGTTATATGCAAACAAGAGGCAGGCATTAGACAAAATTATAAGCAGAAATAAAGAAACAACTATTATTTATTTTTATTTTTTAATAAATAGCGAGTAACAACTATATAATATCTAATGGTGTATAAAACCATTCATGTCTATTTATCTTTTCTTTTAATAAATAGCGAGTAACAACTATATAATATCTAAGGGCGTGTTTAGATTTGCGTTTGCGGTGTACAGTATTGTATTCGGGTACTGTTCATGTATACGTTGAGTGATTTTCAGAATACATCCATCACAAACATGCCTTAGCCCAATGTTTGGATAGGAAGTATTGTCCTAGCATGTATACAGTTTCTTATACAGATCAATGTTTGGAAACGACGTATAAGGGCCACACATTGTATGTATATATAAATATTGGTAGTCTGTGTAGTACTGTCGCAATTTGTAAACTCTCATACATTCTATCCCAGGCGGGGCCCAGTGTGGTTGTTGTGATTAATCCTAGCCGTGCATCACGTAATGATTGAATAATCATGACCCTTTATCCATTGTCCCCAACTTGGATTGACGTCTTTAACAGTATGGATGTCATCAAAAACTTAAAAATCGTCCTTCAATCTTCCACATGGCCTAGTGTTGTTGTTGTGATTAATCAAAGCCTTACCTCACGTTAACAGCAGAATAATCATGACTGTTCATCCATTATCCCCAACTTGGATTGACGTGTTTAATGGTCTGGATGTTATCAAAAATGGCATATCGTCCTTCAATCTTGAACATGGCGTAGTATTGTTGTTGTGATTAATCCTAGTCGTCCATCATGTTAACAACAAAATAATCATGACTGTTCATCCATTGTCCCCAACTTGGATTGACGTGTTTAATGGTCTGGATGTCATAAAAAATGGCTCAGGTTTCTTCAATCTTTCACACGGCCTAGTGTTGTAGTTGTGATTAATCCTAACAGTCCATCATGTTAGGATTGAATAATCATGACTGTCCATCCATTGTCCCCAACTTGAATTAACGGTATATCCAGCATAAAAAATGGCATATCGTCCTTCAATCTTCCACACGGCACAAATGGACAATGAAAAGGGGCTCCAAACACAGATGAAGCCGTGAAACATTCAGGAAAACATGACCGTGGGCCGCACCTGATGCACCAGCCATTTTAAAATTCTTTGAAAGTGCTTAGCAGATGTGGGTCCACAAGGGGCATCGGATTATCCACCTGATCTGAAATGCTCACAAAGCATATGTGATCCTCCTCTTGATCTGAAAGTCTCACAAAAATAAAATGCCACACTGTTAACATCGATCTAGACCAAGGATATATTTATATATATAAAAAAAAGTTCATCATCCTGATTCTCACATAGAACTACAACCACTCTCACATAAAACTACAACTAAAAGATCAACCTTATAGCCACATAGAAATCAACATTCCAAGCAGCAAACGAAGCACCAGACGGATGCATGGTTCGTCCCTATCCCCAGCAACAACCAGCCTTTCAGGGCTGCCATCTTCCCTGCTGGACATGCTGTCGATTACGGTTTGATCAGCAATAACACCTACACAAGTCCCATTGTCCATCGTACGATGAGATGCAGGGCCTCTTTCAACTATATTTGTCATTCCCACAGCGCGATCGGAGACTGTGGCCTAAATTATAAAGTAAACAAAAAAAATTATGTTCATCCCAATAATAAAAAAACTTGTAAAACTCAATTCCTGAAGTATGAAATCTATTTACATACGTATGAATTCTATTTGAGACGTAATAACCAACCTGAAATTGATTCCACGCATTCATCGCATCTCCCAATGTCGTGAAAGACTTGTGTTTGCAACCACTGTAACCGTGAACCTGAGCATTGCAATCCTCCCATGTCGTATATAGTCCGGGTTTCCTCCCCACAAATACCACGTAAAACTTGTGCTTCATTTCGCTGCAACAGGTACTCAACAAGTTATTGGCAGGCTTATCAGTTTAAACAATAACCTGCGATTTATGATGATGTATTTGTTTATATAATCTCCATATTACCTATCTAACGAAGATGTGGGTAAGTTACGAATCTTGAACTTTAAGCTTTAGAAAATGATCACCTCAATCAACCTGATATACAGAAAGGAACTGATCAATGCCACCAAGATGGTTCATATTCATTCATTGGAACAAACTTGCCAAATCTCCATATTACCTATCTATATATCCAAATATTCGATAGTATCAGTAAAACTTTTGTATAAGAGACAGTATTTCACCGCACATCTGTCACAACAGAATTTTCAAACAAAAGAGAATTAATACAGTATCTTGAAATCAGTCAATTTTATTTCAGCTCCATTCAAAACATTCTCTATAGCAGAAAAAACCCTTCTGAAAATCTGACTTGAGACTCCTACAACCTGGACTACAGAGACAGTATTTCATTCAACATCTGTCAAATTTAATTCAAGATAGATATATATTATTACAGTATCCAATCAGAGTAATCTACCTCAACTGGATTCAGAACTTTCTCAATACCAGAAACATTATCAGGAAAATTCAGAAGTTACGGTAACACCTTTTATAAATCAAATAAAAGGGTTAGTCAAAAGTAGAAACATTACCAGTAAAAATCTCATTTTACTGTAATTGAAGCCATATTAATCCACGTCAGTTACACATGACAAAGATATATCAGTATAACTTTCAATTATAACCAGCAGAATCAATGTATAATCTAGGAATAAATTATAGACATTAGGGGTGTATCAGAAAATAACACATAAAAGAGTGTAAATACAGAAGAATTAATACAAATAGTAATAATCTGTCAACAAAAAGTATTTCAACTTAAGTAAGACATAAAATCAATGATTGTTCTGGTCATTGTCTGAGACATTGAACATAATAACCAGACTGAAATGTAGCTCCACTATCAAAACTGTATTGGTGAATTGGTACAGAATTATTGTATCAGTCCACTGTTAGAACCCGCAAGCATTATCAACACTATATCATTCCATTAGAGCATTTTAAAAATATAGCAGTCCAAAAGTACAACGTTAGTAATGCTCCTCCAACAACAAATATATCATCCACAGATTAATAAAGTCAACTAATCCAAACCGAGCCATCACAGACTCGAAAAAAACAGTTTCCACATCAAACCATCCAAAAAAACTATCCTCCAAATGTAAACAATTAAGAGATATAATAAAACGTCTCCCATTTTCACTCCGGGCAATAACGAGGAAGGATAACTTTTTCTATCCATTCCTTCTTGCGTTTATGACCCATCTTTATAAAAAACCCTGCACTAACTAAATCAGACTGCAAGACCCTTGCAGCACGGATTTGGTCTTCATGGGAAAGACCATCCACCTCTTCCAGGATACCCAGCAGCCGCTGAACGCACGTCATGCTTTTTCCCTGAGCCATTGTAATGGTTAGGTTGTTAACGGCTTCTGCCACTTCCCCCATCTTGTCCCCGATATGTTCACTTGGCTTGCACTTTCTCCCACGGCTTTTCTCACTCCCATCTGTGTGGCTATGACGAGAACCGGAAGTAGCTTCCATTGGGCTTTTGTTA
The DNA here is from genome assembly GCA_037074715.1 of Magnolia kwangsiensis. NCBI lineage: Eukaryota > Viridiplantae > Streptophyta > Magnoliopsida > Magnoliales > Magnoliaceae > Magnolia > Magnolia kwangsiensis. Next base: position 2,232,497 of record CM073583.1, read on the forward strand.
GCATGCTTTGCCCGATTTAAGGAACCATCACCACCGCGAACTCGGGGAGGAGGCCTCCGATCATCCTCGTCAGAGGATGAGAGACGTACTGTTTGGGAAGCCTCCTCATCTGAGTCATCGTTAGAGTTCAACTCGTCACGGCCGCACCGTTTCCCTGATATTAGAGAAGAATATGCCGTACTAGCAAATTCACCATAGGCACAATCATTGCCAAACATGAACGCGAGGTCGTCCCATCTTTCAATATGTTTGCCTTGCACCCGTTCGGCGTAGGGGTGTGTTTGTACACACAAAGACAGAATATTTTCATCAATTTTATAAAATCAGATTGTATGAACTTGAAAAGCATTTATATGTTAAATCATACCGCGATGTATCCATTCCATACATCCTCTGTAGCAAGAACTATCTTATGTTGTTTGTCCCATCCAAACCCGATGCATTGAGCATGTCCTTTATTGCCTAGTACGGCTTCTTTGGGGTCCGCAAGCGATTAGAAATATGACGGTTCTCTAACAAAATACCACAAGTATCGTAGATTACTTTAATCGTGGCCTTGTACGCTTCGGGTTTAAACCCGACGTCACTTTTAAGTCCTAGGTTCACTTGTTCCACTAACGCATCAACCAATGCGTTATCCATGTTGTCTGTCCATTGAACTCTACTAACTTTACTTGAACCGCCTAAACTACGCCTTGGCTGGGATACACATTTTGGGGATGACCCTTTGCGTGAGGGCATATACTTTTTCTTAGGAGTTCTAATTAATTCAGTTGGTGAACTCGGGCACTGGTTTGAAGCAACAAACTTCTTTGAAGGTGATGACTCCACATCTTCCCTTCTTGCGTCCTTGAAAGTGCTCCTTAGAAAATTCATTGAACCTATAAGCAGAAAATGTTAATAGAGATATAATAGTTACAACTAAGTGATGCAGTATAGTAATGAGTCATAGGCAGACATAATAACATTTAACATGAAGAATAAACATAGTATCCCAAACATGATGAAAATATGTTAAAATATTCCCGCTTTCAACTAAGTGGATCATTACATAAACCAGGAAAACAAAGTCTACTGTCTTGTGCATGGAAGACTGTCATTTCACATTATCTCAGCAATCTCGTCTCTCTTCCTTGTCAACTCATCGCGTACGCGATCCGTCGCTAATGTGTGTCTTTCTTCCACTGTAGTTACATCTACAAGGGATGACGAAACATCTTCTATACTGTCCCCATTGTCCTCAACTACCTCAGTCAGTTCATCATCACCACTAACACGAATGAAATTATTAAGGACACAACAAGCTATAACAATTTTCACTTGCGTTATTAACTTGAACCGATGAGGAGTACGGAGAATAGGAAAGTGGTTTTTTAAAAGGCCAAATGAACGCTCTATGACATTTCGCAATTATGCGTGGTGATAATTGAAAAGTTTCTTTTTATTGGCAGGATTCCTTCCAGTACGAAACTTGTTCAAGTGATATTGCACACCTCGATAGAGTGCCATAAATTTAGGCGAATGTGCATATCCAGCATTAACAACATAATCTTTTTCTACACAATTGCAAGATATGTTTCAGATATCTATCACATATAAACACGTACAATTTAAACAATCACCCCCTATACGTAATTACCATGTAGAATAAGAAAACTGCCAGGGCGATGAGTTAGTGCATTTTGTAATACACAAGCATCGGATGCGGATCCATCCCAACTAGCAAGCACATATACAAATTTCATATCAAAAGTACATGTGGCCAAAACATTCTGTGACAAAAATCTTTTCATATTTCCAAAAGTTGATCCTTTTTTTTTTTTTGGCAAATAACCCGGGATATGGGTACCATATAGGCCCCCGATGCAGTCCTACAATCAGAAGGGTGGCACATGATTAGTTCATTCATTAACTATCAAGTTATAATTTAGGAATTGCTCCAACATATCTTCAACTTTACTTGAAAATATGAACTCCACAAAGGGTTGTCGGATATTTCCTTGGGTGTGTGTAATCCAGGAAACTTCATGTACTCGGGATATAGACCGATTATAGCATCCAACACTCTAGTAAATTGTCTGCTTACAGTCTCACCAGATCGTGTAAAACGATGACTAATCACACGATTACGTATGTTATGTCCGACAGTATGAAGAAACATTACAACCAGCTCCTCCATGCTGCTTCTCCTGCAATCGGAAAGTAGTTTCTGATCCCTCAACCGCGAACATAATTCAAAAAAATTGTCCCTACCCATCCTCAGTTGCGCAAGACACTTAGTATCGCTCTTACGTATAATTCGGCTTATGAATCTATCCCTCTCAATGTGACTTTCATTGAGTTTAGCCTTTATATAGTAACGGCGATAATATTCAGCCTCTCCCATTACACATACTGAAGCTGCAATGGCTGTTATTGCAACAGCTTATTTCACTCTCAGTCCAATCATTGCCAGATGACCTATCATCGGAATTTTCCGCACTTTCGGAAGCCATTGCAGTTTAAGAGAATTCAAAAAATGATCTGAATGAGAATTAGAATAAACTGTAAATTTTACTTGTATATAAACATGTAAACATACTACAACAAACATTTACAATTATTGAGATTGATATCCTTCATGCCTTGGTGAATCAACTAAAATGTTCAAGTTACTGACAAAACTTTCAAAATTATAGTCCAGGTATTACAAGCATTGAAAGTCTGAAAACACTTGTTTTTTCAACATTGAAGATGTACAGAAAGTTAAAATGAATATACAAAGGTATGATGTATGAACATCAAAATTAGAATATGTTGGGAAAGTTAAAAATAACACATAAAACACTTGTTGGTTCTATTAGTTATTTTTTTAGGAGATAATTTTTTTACTTGCTGCTGAACAGATTGGTAAATCAAACTTGTTCACATAACATTAAGAAGATGTACAGAAAGTAGAGGTGGGCAACTTAGGCCCGATTCGGTGGATCCGACCCGATCAGACCCGACTCGGTATCGTTCCGAACAGAACCGATGGTCTGATCGGACCTGATCGATTCTGATCGGCCAGATCCGATTTAATTTCAAGTCAGATTCGGATAGCACTGTACCCGGACAGATCCGATCCGAATATCCGAACCGAATGAGTCCGAACCGACCCGAACAGACCCGACCCGGAGGGATATATCAATAAATACTCTTTTTTTTTCACCTAAAACTTGAAACTCTTTTTACTCAACCTGTTTTTTTTCCCCCAAAACTCTCTCGCCCAAGAGAGAAAGAGAGATGTTTGAAATAGGGAAGCTGAGTATAAAGGTTGTGGAGGCTCCTGAAAGCTCATCACCTCCAAAGCCTCTATTAATCAGCACTCCAATAGAGGCAGGAGAATATTCAGTGGTGGTTTTCTTCCATGGCTTTTGTCTCACCAACGGCTGCTATTCTACCATCCTTCAACACGTTGCTTCTCATGAATACATTGCAGTTGCTCCTCAAGTTTATTTACATGCGTCGATCTGTTTCAGGTTCTTCTTCTTCTTCCCTTTTCCCCCCTTTGCTACTTGATTATTTTTCCAAATCTTTACATCAATTTAGACCATTCAAATTGCTTGACCCAGTTGTGAATTGAGATTTGGTTATACCACATTTTTGGAGTCATGGTGTAAAATGATCTCTAAAAATAGATGGACGGCATGGATGAAACACATGTGATGGTGGGGCCCACTGTAGCCAATCTGTTTCCCGCCACCATGATGGCTGTCTGACAACCCGCAGCTGGCGTTGGTACGTGTCGTGCGAAGCCGAGCACTGACGCTCCTCGAGCTCCGAGTTGTACGAAGGGTTCAAAGGATATCAAAGTTACATGGGCCCCACTGTAATGTATATATTATATCTACACCGTTCATGTATTTTTAGAGGTCATTATAGCGCATTATCCAAAAAATAAATAATATCCAAAGATCATGTGGGCCACACTACAAATAACAGTAGAGGATGATTTTCACTATTAAATGATTCGTGTGGTCCACATAATAGTTAGATCTGTCTTATTTTTCGTCTTAAGCCTTAAGACGAGGCCACCAAATTGATGGACGGTTTGGATATAACACATATCGCATGATGACATCCCTGCTAACGTTAAAACAAGAGTCCCACTGTGAAAACTGAAAAGACGGTACTGCACTTTCGTGCAGTGCACGTCAAGAGTATAACACCTCCTGTCTAATTGCATATATGTTCTTTCATATACATGTGGGGCTCACCTTTCAGTATTATTTGACATCCAATCCGTTGATTAGGTCATACAGTCCCAGATAGAGAGAAAAAACAAAGATCACCTTGATCCAAAATTTTTATGGCCCTCAATATATTTTTAATGGTCAGCTCTCATTCAATACTGTTTCTTGTAATGTGGTCCACTTGAGAATTGAATATACCTCATTTTTAAACTTATTTTGTAAAATGATGTGTAAAAATATATGGACGACATGGATGAAACGCATACATCATGGTGGGGTCCACCTAGCACCGACTTGCGTCGGGGAGAGTAGCCATTCCGTTCCCTCTCCGTACGTCCCCAACTTTATGTAGGCACGTGACGAGCACTAACGCTCCTCGAGCTTCGAGTTGTACGAATGGTTCAAAGGATATCAAAGTTGCATGGCCCATCATGATGTATTTATTATATCTATACCGTTCATATATTTCTAGACAATATTATATAGCATTACCCAAAAAATAAATAATATCCAAAAATCATTTGGACCACACCACAAATAACAGTATAGAATGATTTTTACCATTAAATAATTCGTGTGGTCCCCTCGATAGTTATATCTGTCTTATTTTTTGTCTCAAGTCTTAAGATTAAATCGCCAAATGGATGAACGGTTTGGATATAACACATATCACATTATGAGAAGGTGACGTGAAACGTACGGTGCAGTGCACGTAAACATGGTAATACACATGGGAAAGCACAGTACAATTCTTGTAGAGTTATGTGGGGCTCACCTCGTTGTATATATTTTATCTAAGCCGTTCATCTATTTTGACTTATCATTTTAGCCGTTGAGTAAAAAAATGTAGGATATTGAAAGTTGAAGTGGGCCACACCACATAAAATAGTTAAATTAAATTTAAACTATCCGAATCGTATCAAATCCGATCCGACTCGGTTTCTCTAACCGAGTCGTAATCTGTTCGGGTCAGTCCAACAATGTATCTGACCTGTCCGAGTCAGGTGACTCAGACTCGGTCCCGGATCTGTCCGAGTTCGAATCCAGGCATAAAGATTACGGATCTGATCGGGTTATACCCAATCCGATCCAATCCGGACTGATGCCCAGTTCTAACAGAAAGTAAGAAAGAGTACATAACACAGTTAGGAATTCGGATTGATACGACAAACCTATTAACAACAGAATTAGAAGATGTACAGAAAGTAAAAAATAACACATAAAACACATGTTGCTGATATCAGTTATGTAGTTAAGAGAAAATTTTGAAACCTCAGTGAACAGATTAATACAACAAAACTGTTAACAACAGAATTAGAAGATGTACAGAAAGTTAAAAATAACAGATAAAACATTTGTTTCTTCTATCAGTTATTTTTTTAGGAGGCAAATTTTTTACTTGCTGCTGAACAGATTGATACATCAAAACTGTTAACATCACATTAACAAGACGTACACAAAGTTGCAAAGAATACATAAATCACTTGGTTCTTCAATCAGTTAATCAAGATTTTAGGAGAGAATTTTTTAACCTCAGTTAACAACAAAATTAGAAGATGTACAACAGAATTAACAGCAGAATCAACAACAGAATTTTTTTTATCCTTCAACGTCAGATTTATACGTCAAACATGTAAACAGCAGAAATAGCAGATATACACAAAGTTAATAATAACACCTAAACCACTTGTTTCTTCTATCAATTATTTTTTTATTTCATCAATTTTTTACTTGCTACTGAACAGATTGATACTTCATACCTGTTCACATGACATTAAGAAGATGTACAGAAAGTAAAAAAGAGTACATAAAATACTTGGTTCTTCAATCAGTTAATCAAGATTTTAGGAGAAATTTTTTTAACCTCTGTTAACAACAGAATTAGAAGATGTAACAGTAGAATTAACAACAAAATCAAGGGAAGAGTTTTTTTGATCCGTTAACCTCAGATTGATTTATCAAACATGTAAACAGAAGAATTAGAATATGTACAGAGAGTTAAAAATAACACCTAAAGCACTTGTTTCTTCAATCGGTTGGGTTTTTATTTAATCAATTTTTTACTTGCTGCTAAACAGATTTATACATCATACCTATTCACATGACATTAAGACTATGTACAGAAAGTAAAAAAGAGTACATAAAACACTTGGTTCTTCAATCAGTTAATCAAGATTTTGGGAGAGAATTTTTTAATAGAGTAATACCTCTATTTCAGATCAACCCGGATGATGCAGTTCCTTATGAGAACAATAAACTTCCCCAAAACAGATAGGTTTGAAGACAACAAACGAAGTAATGGTTTTGAAAATCAGAGAAAGGTTTTATATAATCCAATTGCATTCCAAGTATCGAAATCTTTGTCGGTATAGACACCTCCTGTACCTGGCCTTCCACAAACAGATAGGTGTCATGCACCTGTCCTTCCCAGTCTTCCACAGTTACACGCGATTTATTGTCAAATCCGAAGTTGGATTCGACAATAGAAGATTTTCCTCCCATCGCCGGTATAGGCATAAAGGGATGGGAAATAGGGTGTAGCCAGACAAGGTGTATACGCCTGACCGTATACACGGCGATAAGGAGGGGAGTCTTGCATCCAAGAGGGCCATGGAAGATAAAGAAAGAATCCGCTATGTTTAAAGGTCATTGGATATAGCCAAACCGATTTCCAGAGGAGAGATGATCATACCTGAAGCAAGTGTTTTCTGTAACATGAATGAGAAGCACGAATGCCCGGTTTGCAACGAGGAAGGTGGTAGGAAGGTTATCGTGGTCACTGTATGTTGAAATCTGTCTTAGGAAGGGCCTCTTCTTAGTTCATCTCCGACATGCAGACTCTTGGAGATGATCTACAAAGAAGATGGTATAGAGAATCGCCCGTTCTCCTCATGGTTATATTTCATATGTTGTGTTTTAAAACTCCCTCCCACTTCAATACAATGCATTGAAGAGACGGTACAGTTTCCTGCGTAACCGTCAGTCAGTACATTACAATCGAGGAGATTTTTTGGCTCCACGTTGTATTCGCGCGCTTGGAATTCGTCGGTCACCCACTCCGAAACAAACACCTAACATGTCACATCAGGGTTTTTAATACAATATTGTACACCCGCTACCGCGAATCCAGACAGGCCCTAATGGTGTATAAAACCATTCATGTCTATTTATCTTATCTTATCTTTTTTCTTTATCTTTTCTTTTCTTTCCTTTTCTTTTTTTTTTTTAATTTTAAATTTATGTGACAGCTATACAAATAAAGGCCGAATGCCGAGACATGCAAGAGAACTTATTTCTTTAGGGAAACTAGGAAAATGCTGCTCTCAGAGCTGCCATTGACTACCCATTACTTGAGAGCAATATACTCTTCAAAGTTGAGTATTTAAAACTAAAGCAAGATCGGCTGATGATGTTATCTCAAGAAGATGGAGATACAAAAAGTGGTGCATGGTTGGTGAAGATGACAAAAATACTGTTTACTTCTTTCTTTCTTTTCTTTCCTTTTTTCTTTTTTTGGTAGATTGACAGCAACAAAAGGAGGGAACTCTTTCCTCTAATTAAATTGGAAAAGCTATGGGACAGATAATTGCATGTTAAGGATCAGTTATTTCTTACTGTAACTGTAAACCTTCTGGTTCGTTTCCCCATCTTTGACTTAATTCTCACCCAGAATCTAATGAAATAGAAGATGTGCTAGCAACTATGAGGATTTAGATATTAGTAGCAGAAATATTTAGTCAAAGGTGGCGCTTCTCTTCTGAATCTTGCCCTGCACTCACTTTGGAGTCCTCTCTTAGTCTGTCTGCCCGCCACTAGTAAGACTATTCAATTCCTCAACTCTACCAATTTGTTCCATTAGCATCTGTTGGAAAATCTGTGTTTCTATAAACACAATCACTAAATATGTTTATTTTTATTAAATATCAATATAATTTCAAATGCTTTTATTACTAACTTATACAGGTACTCATAAGCGCTCTTGGTTTCTGACATTTTTTATATCTCATGTTTCCCCAATGACTCCCGTGTCTCCTCCTGCATCCATTCCCACTGTGTTAAACTAAGGATTAAATGGCTTTTTTAGATGGTAGGGCCTGTATACTTTGATTGCCAAGTTTTCTGTTCACTTCATTTGACCTTAGTACTACCTATGGGGGGAAAAAGACTAGTTAGAAAATGGAAATACTGTTCTTGTATTTTTCTCTTAGAAACTGGTTAGTCTTTCTAATATGTTTTCTTTCTTTTTTTTTTTTTTTTTTCCTTATACGTTATACATCATATTGCAGCACTTCTCTGTCGAAAGTGATTTTATTGGTCGAAATTGCATTGATTTTGCTTCAGGTCAGGCGCAACTTGGACCAAGCCAAAACAATAGTAGAGATTTTAGTTAAGGTATTTGTTTCTTATGATGCATTTAAAGTTCTCATGAATAAAATATATATCTTATGTTCTTATCGCTAGGAAATGTGTTCCCATATCTGATCACACAATTTTTTTAGAGGGAAGAGAAGAGGCGAGAAGTCATGGAGAGTGAAGTTAACCTTCAACGGATTCAGGTCAAGTTTAAGGTATGGATCTAATATCATGATCTGCTGCTTTAATTTCATTGATATATCCAATGTTTTAAATATCATCGATGTCGGCCGATATATCTGACGATATATCTTGTATCCCACCTCTACGAGACTAAACACACAGGTAGTGCCGATATATCCTACATGTTCGATCTAGTGAGCATTTTCAATTTTCGATCTCTTTTTTTGTTGAAATTATGTTAAATCAGTGTTAAATTGTTATAAATCCATTGGTTCTTCATGTTTTGCATGAAAAATCATGGAGTTGGAGTTTGATTTCGATATCCATTGGTTCTTCATGTTCTCCATGGTTTTTTCAAAAATTTCATTCAATCAGCTATCAATTGAGACTAATTTTGAAGTATTTGATAAAATGATCATTACCCACTCTAATTTCAAATTTTGAGTGTAGGTGGTCCGATTTGGGGAACATTCAAAATTTTCCTAATTTCTCCCTTGCAGTGTTGCACTCCAAATATGAAATCAAGCATGTATGAGGGCTAATCTATTGATTGTTGAGTCCTTGTCAATTTTTGAAGAATAAAAATCATTTTTTAATAAAAAATTATTAAAATATTAATTTTTTTCCAAAACCCCCCTTCAACCATCTGTCAATTATGACTAATTTCTAAGTTTTTAGGAGTGTTTGATGAAATGATCATCTCATACACTCTAAATATTATGCATTCACTTTGAATATAGTTGCCATTAGTTCAGTCAGACAACGCATAACTTAGGACCCAATACAAAGGAAACCCATTATGTGCACTTGTTTTTTGAAATGTTATTATTTAAAAGTGTGTATTAAGGTATTTTTTTAACAATCCCTGAAGTTTCATAGAAAAATTCAACCATTTTCCCAGTGTTTCCCCATGTTTCCCAAAAACTACAATAAATTACCTGACACAAATGATATATCCCGTGCGATAACCGATACGTATATGTATCCTAAGGATGTGATACGTAATGCAATAATGATATTTCGAACACTGGGTATATCTTTGTGATGGGAAACTAGTAGACTTGCTGCAAGCAGCCTGAAGTCTCATTTACGTTTGTTTTATCTAAGAGACAAATACAAATGACTGGTGGCCTAGATAATTGACTATGTTGAAGCAGCATTCATTCATTTTCATAACTATTGGAAAGTTTAACGAAAAGAGACTTTTGTGATTTTATAATGAAACTCTACAATTTAAACATATCCAAGATTATTATTTTTATTCATAAACATCTTCTTCTTGTTTTTTTTTTTTTGTTTTTTTTGAATAGTAATAAATTTAATTTTATTAACAAGCTGAATAACAACAGTTAAAACAGTAAAGAATACAACCTCAATAGACTTACTCGGTACATCAAAGACAGTAAAGAAAGCAAGCCCCCATTACTACCCTTGTTACAACCCAAGTTACAATCCCCACATAGATTCCAATTCGTCACCATTTACATTTTTAATCTGTGATTCCTGATCTATGACACCTGTCTTAGAATGCCACGCCGTTTCTTCCCATGGTCCTTGCTTGTTGAGGAAGCAATGATTATTTCGCTCCCGCCACATGTTCCAAAAAATTGCTAATAAGACAACCCACCATAGCACTCACTTTTCCTTAGGAAGGTGAGTGCCACGCTAGGCCCAAAACACATCAGCAACCAACTGGTGTATCACCCATATAACACCAAAGGATGTTGAGAAGGTGATCTAGACTCTTTGGCCGTCGCACAAAGGGGCAATGATGAGGACATCCGAGCACCAATCAGAGTATACCAGAGGAGGAGGAGGTCTTTGGCCTAGTTCTAGCATCTTTATGATTGGATGATTATTATATGGGGCCCGGATTGAGTACGTAGCCGTGTTGGAAGACCCCACATGCATGTTCATGCATCTTTGAAGGCCCTACACTGGAAAGATGCATGTGAACTGCATATAAGAGCTTATTGGACACATCAGATCGTTGGATCGTGATCGTGGATCATCTTGACTGTTGGATCATGACCATGGGCCATCTTGATTGTGGACCATTGAACATGATGGAGTCATTGGATGGCTTAGTTTAGTTGTTTAATTTGTTTATTTAAGGTATTTTGATGTATTTTATGTTTTAATTGAACTAATGGGGTATTTTGGACATTTCTTAGCAATAAAGGTTTTGTTTTTTGTAAAAAATGCCCCAAATAGACTATAAAGGCTTGGGCATGTGAATGCCCTAGTGTTATGATGCATTGAATAAAAAAATTCTCTTTTTGCTTGAGCAAAGAAAACCTCCTGTGATTGGAGTGGTGTGAAGCCATGGAGTAATTCCATCTTATCTCACTCTCTCTCTCTCTTATTATCTTCTTTCAAGGTATTATCTTTTCTTCTCTCTTTCTCTCTACTTCCTTCAATCTCTCTCTATTTCTCTCTACTCCTTTATTTTCCTTAAAACCCTTCCCATTATATCCAAAACCCACCTAAACCTAAACCTACACTAGCCATACACCATACAGATCCCCACCCCTGACCGTACTAACTGTATGGACATGACTATATGGTTGTTTGTACGACCAGCCCATTCCCCCTTTCTCTCCCTCTTTAATCCTTCATCATTTCCCCTTACATCCTGTAACCCTAATCCTAAAATCATAACCCTAAGCCTCCAACCTGAAAACCCTAACCTAGAACCTAGATTCCCCAAACCCTAATTACCAAAACCTTAATTCCCAAATCCTAGCTTAGCTAATCCCAAAACTCTAATCCAATTCCCATTTTTTTTAGTTCCTAAATTAATCCTAACCTACCAAACCCTACTAGAACAAGTGATTCCCTTTGAATTAAGATTAATCCCTATTCTAGATGGAAGTTCTACCTTCCATAGATCCTAATCGATTCATACTTTGTTAGATTTGCATTGCGGGATTGTTTATGGCTTTGAATTCGAATATGTTTTGTTACTTGGATTCTTTAACATTGTGATAGAGTAGTTTTATTTCGTGTTTGATTGCTTTAATTAATCCGTTATTTAGTTTCACCACACGATTCTAGGTTAGACCATCCGTCTTGCATCAGACAATGGATGACTAGATGATCTATTGATTCTGCTTCGTCTGTGCACATGAGACAGATATTTGAGAGAATCATAGACATTTTTTAGAGATTGTCTACAGTTAAGATGTGCTTCCGCCCAACCAACCAAAAAAAGGATGCAACCTTGATACGTGCCCCATAAACCCAAAGCGCATGAAAAAGTTCCGGTCTCCTTGTCCCTTCAAAACCACTTATCATCTGGAAGGAAGACTTTCAAACCGTAAAATCTATGGAAGGAGAAGCATTCCAAACCATAAAATCTTCCGATGCCAAAGAGGGGGTGAATATTATGAAGTCAGTCCAATAATTGGGCAAAGTCTTCCGCCGCTGCATTTGATAAAGCTCTTCTGCATGGTTGACACCACACCACTATCGCTGACATAGGAGTAACATGTGGACACTGATACGTTCTTCAAGGGAGCCAACCTCGCCAAAGATGGAAATTCCAGTTCCAAGGGTCTATCATCACACTATGGATCCTCCCAAAAATGAGTGCGATTCCCATTTTCGAGGGAGAAGACCATCCCATGCTTACTGAGTTAATGATCCTCCATATTCCAGATGCATGATAATGTGAGGATCTTATAACCTCCCATCCCCCCATACTTGTGTGCAATAACTTCTCCCCATAGCCTGCTTTCTTCGGATCCAAATTGCCATTCCCATTTTCATAATAGTTCTACATTCATAGATTCCAAAACTCTTATGCCTGTGCCGCCTTCCGATAATAGCTTTCATACCTTCTCTCACTTAAGCCGGTGGAATTTCTATTTTTCCTCCACTCCTTGCCATAAGAAATTGTGCCTCAACCTTTTCAATTTATCCAAAACTGACTTCGGACACTTGAATAGAGACATAAAACAAACATGAAGGTTAGGTAAAGCCACTTAAGAGTGATTCGATCTGCAAACCAGAGATGACGACTCTTCCACCTTGACTACTTTCTTTTAAACCTTTCCATCACCTTGTTCCATAAGTATTTTGCTTATTTACCTATGCATAGCAGGAGACCCACATAGGAAGAAGGAAAGGATCCGATTACACACCAAATATTAGTTCAAAATCTTCTTTTCCAAGTCCCCTAAAAAGTTTTAAGCACTGTGAGCCCTTTATATTGTTTATCTTTGTTTCCATGGATCTTTGTCTGCCTCCGGGAATGGAAACCACCCGAAAGATGCACAGCATAATTTGGTCTATCATTAAATAAAAGCCTAAAGAACCATGTTTTTAGTGTTTGAAATCAGAGAATCCATTTACAAATCAGGATATTGCGACTAATCTTTGCACTTTGAGAATCATACACTAAGGAGCTCATTCATTGGCACACACCTTATGCATCTTGCTTTAAAATATGCGTAAAGCTTTGAAGTTCATCTTAGTTTATGCCTTGACTGTCATTTGTTGTAGACGTTATTTGGAGATGGATGAATGTCAATTCCAGGTGGCACACACAATTTTATTTACAAATGGTTGAAGTCAAAATTTACAAATATAAGCAAACTAAAAGCATAATTACAACTCAAGCCAACTATCAGGGAACTTATCAACCGCCTTAAACACAATCACCTATTCAATTAAGTTTAATTTAGCCCTATTAAGCACTTTGACACCTAACCCGCCCGATTTTTGAAGCATCAATTGTTCATTTCTGGCCATAAGAACCAAATCCTTGCAAGCAAGCACAATAGCCACACTTTTTTCTGCCTTTTTTTTTTTTTCCAAAATCACCACCATGCCACATGAAGAAAAGCTGAGCACTGGAACACAGCGATACCCATGCTATGTCAAACAACTTGAAAAAACCTTCCCATTGAACTCTTGCAAAAGAATAATGAATAAATAAATAATCTATTAATTATGCATCTTTGAAGTACATTAAACAGACATTTGGAAGAATCATCTTTCTCTTTTGAAGATTGTCCACCATTCGCAATTTGTTGCAACCCACTAACCTTGTCAAAGCGACAACCTTTAGCAAAGCACGATTGCCAAACATAAGTAGACTGATTGATTCCTTCACTAATCCTGTTGCCACTAAGAATCTTGAAGAAAGACCCAACTGAGAATTTCCCGGATTTCTCTTTCCTCCAAATCAACGAATCAGGTTCACTTAGCACCAGATGAACCTTAGAGAGCAACTTTAGCAAATTGATGAAGTCCTCTAACTCACCATCATCTAAATTCCTTCTACTTTGCGGGGATCAAATAAGTTCCTCACCTTGCAAACTAAAACAACTTGCCAACCATACATTTGCCTCTACCGGTAACCTCGCTAACCTAGGAAAAACCTCACTCTTGTTCCACACCCATATATCCTCCCGAAACCTTATCTTTAGCCCATTTTCTAACAATAAACATGTCCGTTTCCAAATCCTACTTTTTAATGATGCCACTGATTTCCAAAGAAAAGAGGACCTATGCAAAGACGATGCCTGGATCCACCACCCCCCCTCTAAACCGCATATTTCCTACCCACCACCTCTCTACATAAACTACCATCTTCAACCCAAATCTCCATACCCAATTCCCTAACAAAGCTAAATTCATAACCTCCAAACTTGGTAACCCTGCATCCCCTTGATCCTATGGCTTGCACACATTTACCCACTTCATAAGATGAAACCTATGCTTGTCCTCCGCTCCCTGCTACAGAAAGTCATTTCTTTTTTTCTTTCTTCTTCTTCTTTTTTTTTTTTTTTTCCAACTTGCTTGCAACCAATTTCGAGCATTTGAATAAAGACATACAATAAACTGGAAGATTTGACATTGCCAACTTTATTAAATTTAACCTCCCTCCCAATGACAAGTACCAACTCCACCATTGAGATAACTTTGAAATCTCTCCACAACTGTCCCATAAATGTTTCGCCAATTTTCCTGAGCATAAGGGGAGACCCAGGTATGTGGATGGGAAGGAACCTTCCCTACAACCAAAAACGTTAGCAAAAGAGCTTACCTCTTCCCTTGAGATACCATCCCCAACAACTCACTCTCACTGATATTTACTTTTAGGCTAGATATCGCTTCAAAACAAATTCTTATTATTTGAAGGTTGTCCACCAGTACATCATCTGCCTCACACACCAATAGAGTATCATCCGCGTACTGAAGATGAGTGATTTGGAAATCTGAATTATCAATGTTGAAACCTCTTAAAAGACCCACCATTCCACCTTTATCTATCATTCTACTCAACACCTACATTACCACCACAAACAAATAGGGGGATAAATGATCCCCTTGTCTCAAACCTCTAGAAGAAGAATCCATTTACCGATGTCGAAAATCTGAACACATGCACATATCCAAGCTCACCATTTGACACCACACCCCAATCGTCCTAACATGTAGTCGAGGAAATCTCAATCCACATGGTCATAGGTTTTTTCAATATCTAATTTGCACGCCACTTTCAAACTTCTTTTGTTACTTGCATCAATACATTCATTCGCCACTAGTGCACTGTCCACTATTTGTCGCCCTGCCACGTACACTCCTCGAGATTTGGATATGACATCCCCAATCACCGCTTTCAATCTAGACATCAACAACTTTGCCAGAATCTTGTACTGACCCCCAAAAGGCTAATGGGCCTATAGTCCTTTAAGCTTTCCTCTCCTCTTTTTTTTTTTTTTTTTTTTTTTTTGTGGGGGGGGCGGGATTAATGTGATAAACATCGCCCCTAACTCCAGTTCAATAGAGCCTTTTTCATAGAATTCATTAACATAGCCAATCACATCATTTTTTACAAGCTCCCAAAATTTTAGATAAAATGCGATCGGAATCCATCCGGCTCAGGTGCTTTGTCACTATCCATCTCCCCTAATATATTTTGAATGTTTAAAAACTAAGAAGGCTGATCTAATATTAAAATCTTAAACAAAACACTTGAGTTTCTAAAATAATTATCAATGTGTATCGGTTAGTGTCAGTGTTGTCTCCAGCAGTGTCTTTTGGGATGTAGGATATTATCATCACCATCATCTTCATAGCCTTGTCTCAACTATTCGAGATCGTTTTCTGAGTCCTATTTCACCAAATTTTCCTATCCAAGGCATTGTCCTCAGTAATGAACTAGTCTTCATACCCCTTGCCACATTGGTCCAATTTATTTTAGGCCTTCCTCTCATCCTCTTTTCAGGCCTTTCAACCGCAATCAAAGTTCCCCTATTTAGTGCAGTCGTCTCTGACTCTCTGCTCTTGGTTGCATATGATCGAGCCATCTCGATCAGCCTCCATTTTATCACATATTGGGACTGCTTGTAGGCTGCTTCAGATGACCTCATTCTTAATTCTATCCTTGCTAATCTTCACAAACATCCATTTCAACATTCCTATTTTTGCAAAACTCATCCTTTGCTTGTGTTGTCTCTAACAGCCCATGGTTGAATAGCTGTCTTGTAGAAATTTCTTTGAAGTTACATAGGCATGCAGCAATCATGCAGCACTCGGAAGGCACATTTCCACACTCTGCTGCAAATAGCCTTATTGGTCTCTCCATCATTTTCAATAATAGAGCCAAGGTAGTGAAAAAAACACATTTGAGGAATCTCCTAGTGATCTATTTTGACTACACGCAACTTTTTTTTTTTTAATTGATAATAAAAGAATTTATTGAAAAGATCCCCACGTGTGAAAAGATAAAAAAGGCAATCAAGGCAATGGAAAGGAGCCCCCTATACAAAAAGGAGATCTATAAAACCCTTAGCAAGGGAGTCCGCAATACTAATAGCCTCTCTAGGAATTTGATGAAAAGAAATATCAATGGAGCAGGCATACAACCTAATGCTCTTGACAGTAATACCTAAATCCAAGGGGGTTCACATTTTCCAGGCACCCAAGTAGTCACAGTCACATTACAAGGGTTTCCCTACATGATTCACCTGCCCATCCTGCTAGCAATATCTCCTCCCTAATTTTGATGGCCAACAATTCTGCTATGTGTTTGAGTTTCTGGATCATACGGCCTGGCAAAAGTAAATTACTGTGACTAAAGATCCATAGGCATGCAGTGATCAGCGATCAAGGAACTCTCCAGCTGCACATCTGTGCTTAATCCAGCCAGTTGAAATATCATCATCAATCTCACCATTGTTTTAAAAAATAGAGCCAAAATATCAAAACAAACTGACTTTGAGGAATCTCCTGCCATCAATCTTAACTAAAACTTTGCTTCTGCAAGTTACAACTGTGCCTACGTTCTACTAAAGTTGCATTCCAACTACTCCGTCTTGGTTCTAGATTCCTTAAGCATCCAATTTAGCATCCTCCAGATGCACAAAGACCCAATGGGACAAATTTACCTCAACCAACACTGCGTCATCTGTGAACAACATAGCACAGAGGAACCTCATCCTGGACACTATAAGTCCATTCATCAATAAATTGTGTAAAAGGTAAGGGCTTAATGCTGGCCCGATAAATACACACCGCTGCTTGGAACTTACCAATGTTATAGCAAGCCATTCTTGGCCTCCTCTATGTTCTTTTCATGAATCTCTACTTACCTTCCAGTGACCCCTTTTCTCCTCATCATCCACCATGTACTCCAGATTATTAAAAAAAAAATGTAGATTCTTTCTCCTCTCTATACTTGTACTTTTCAGGATAGGATAGGGCATCACAAACCTTCTTCTTGGAGCCTCGTTCGTGTTTTATGATCTGGCAATTTTGAGACGTGCTGTGGGAAACATGCAACATTAACTCTATAAGGCATCTCATTATTTATAGGCTGACCTATAGTAAACCCCTGCCTCGATACTTCTAGGCGCCAAGAGATCTTGTAATCTTTTACATTCGTTCTTCTTTATTTTATTGAGAAACTTTCCGCTGTTTTTTATTTTTATAACAATACCACATGCAAGCAATGATCCAAGTTTTCCATTTTACCGATTAGTAACTTTAATGGTTCCAGGACAATATCCAGCTCGTTGAAGATGGGATGGCACTGCGTGGCTTGCCTCTGTTCTCAGGTAGATTTGGTTCAAGTGATGATGACTTTATCGACTCTGACAACATGCCAAACATATGGCCACGTACTCAACTGGCCACGACACAAAATCCTCCTTCCACGGACTCCAAGCTGATGATGGTCCCGATGGGACACATGAAGCAAGAGTTAAAACGTCGACCTCTGCTGCACGAATGGCTCCATAGGAGGGTATATATCTTTTTCCTGATATGGTTATCCATTTTTCTTCCCAATTTTTATGGTGTCTCGTCAACAATGTCGAGAAGGCTTTTTCACCTGTTTTACAAAGCAACATATTAGATTTGCACCTATTTCTTTGACTTGATTGCTTAAATGGGCGCTGGATCATTCGGTGTTTGATGTCATTGCTGGGTGGATTGCCCTTTCTGTCTGAGCTCCCTTATTCATCTCATTGTTAATTGAATGAATCAGATGGTGTTGGTATGTATTCGATGCTCTTTCTTGGCTGCAGCCTGCAGTGAGCATTGCAGGGTGACAAGAGGGTCACCTAGCATGTTCCACTTTTTGCTCTGTTTCTCTTTTGGCAAGCTTAATGTTATGATCATCTTCTCAAAAAACTAGTAATAACAATTAAAAATAAATAAAATTTAAAAGCAGGCTTCAATCCATGCCAACAATGAAAAGACAGTGCTCTGGAGTTGGGACCAAGTTGACAGAACTTTGTCAATTGGAGCTGTTTCAAGCTAAAAGAATAAATTCCAATTTGAACTATTAAAGTTTTCTGGTACCACTAGATCAAGATCTTCATACGTTTGGTCTAGTCTGTCAGGCTTCAGAAATACTGAGTTACCCTGCTGATTCGACTGCTGTCTTGAACAAGCAGAGTAGACCAGATTTTTTTTTTTTCCTCATCTTTTCTTTCGAATGATTAATCAAGTTGATACACCTGCTCTGAAAATTCTTTCACTGTCTGCTTATCAACAATTTCAAGTTTCATTCCAAAGCAATTTGTCATGTTTATTTTAGATCCTTTTAAAAAAAAAGCAATTTTGTCATGTTTATTTAAGACTCTTGTGTGTGTGTGTGTGTGTGTGTTATTGTCGGCTTTGATTATATTGAAGATGAATGCACTGCTAACTGTGGATTGTGAAATGTTCCATTAATGCAGGATCCACTCGAACCTGTTTTATTGTTTGCAAGACCTCTAGATTCAGGAAGGTTGACTGCTGCTGGCATTGTGCCGCCATCAGATCCTCCCGTGGAAAACGGTTCGACCACCCCACCCTATCGTTTTCGGGGAAGAGTTGGCCGAGGAGGGCGAATCATCTTCGACCGATGGAATCCACTTCTTCGAACTCCAATTGACCATGGGAACTCGTCGTATCTACTTCCTAATCCCAAGCCTCATAGTTGAAGTTGAAGTTGCCCTGATGTTTTTCTTCTGCACTAAGTGAGGCATGTCTGAACTGGGTGAATGCTGAAAAAAAAAAATTCTTCTGGAAAGGGTTGCCGTTGATTTTTTGAGATGATGCAGCAAGACTCAGGGAAACCAAGAGTATGAGGATAGTTTGCCACACCTGGTTCAGTTAGTTCTGTGCAGAGGGCAGGAAGGAGATTTCCATGACCAAGTAGGGCAAAAGGGGTGTCGCTTGGCATGCCTTCATTCGGCGATTTTGGCAGTTTCGGCCATCATTCCAATGTATGTATATTTCAGCCGGGTCCTGACCATGCTGCCCCGCCATTGTACCATTATTCTCATCTGTGCCTTAATGAAATACAACATGATCTTTGTCATTCTCCTTTCTCCACTCCCCTCCCCCCACCCAAGGTGTTGTGTCTGCAGCAACGCAACAAATGCAATGCTCAAATCCATTTGACAGGAAAAGCAATAGAGAATTGATTAACAATAATACATGTAGGCAGTGAGAAATCCAAGCAAATGGCTAGGCAAGAGTAACCACAGTAATTAAGAAATACTATCCAAATGGTAGGGAGCTAGAAGATTGGAATTGGGGAGAAAATTAATCCAACATCTTTTTGGTTCCTATGCGAATAATATCCAAAAATTATTAATTGGTACCTGTGCAGATGTCCCATATCTACTTCCAATATGACATAAAACTCTCAATTTTCGAAGCTCTACTATCAACTAGAAATTCCAAAAATCACAAATTATTTTTCTCCGTTCTTGAAAATGGCCATGACTAGCCATGCATGTAATCTTCCTACTGAATTATTCACAAAATTCCCTATCTATTCTATACACCACTAATTAAAGTGTTAGGATTTCCAAATTGGGGGGCACACATTGACCAAGCAACTCCTGTCCTGTTTTCTGTATTGGGTGCAGGAAAATAATTAGCTGTTATGTCCGAAGGGGATCTCGAGCTGTGTTCTCAATCGGCGAAGCCTCGCTACAACTACTACTCTACTTATGCTCGGGGTTCTATGATAGAGGATTATTGTGAGTCACCTAGGGTTCAAAACCTGAACTATTTTAACCTGTTTAGGAAAGAGCCTTTTGAGTGGGAAAATTTTTATTGGAATGGAGACAACTCCCAGGTGTATTGTGAGTCACCGAGGGATGAACCCCGGTTGTCTTACCTTGTAATACCCTACTAAAACCATTTTAACCTGTTTAGGAAGGAGCCTTGGAGTGGGAAGAATTTTATTGGAATGGAGACAACTCACAGGTGTATTGTGAGTCACCTAGGGCTCGAACCCAGTTGTCTTACCTTGTAATGCCTGCTAAAACCATTTAAACCTGTTTAGAAAGTAACCTTTTAGTCGGAAGAATTTTATTGGAATGGAGAGAACTTGAGAATGGGATTGTCCTCACGGAATTCAGGGCATGCAGAATGACACAAGTGTGCCAACCGTCATGGTTGCCCATGCCATCATATTTGTGAAAGTTAGGCGGAGTATACCCTTGTGGTAACCTGGCCAATGGGAAGAGAGAAAACTCACACTACCCATTGTAATTTCATTTTCCATCCAAATATTTTTCCCATGTTCCTTCACAACACAAAACTTTGTAACTGCAATAATGGCGAAGGTAGACTTCTCGTATAAAATATGGACCAGCCATTCTCCAAACCATTGACGTGATGGTTGGGATAATCCAATAAAAGTGATTTGAGAGAGAGAGAGAGAGAGAGAGAGAGAGAGAGAGAGAGAGAGAGATCATCGAAAGCCATACATGATAGACGGAATAAATCAATGATTCCACCTTCAATGCTCATCTGTTCAAACTAATTTTCGAGAAAGATGGACTGTCAAGGGTGGGTTGCACATGATGGATGGTCCAAATCAAAGTATTTTTTAACCAGTCCATCAAAGGTGGGCGAACATGACAAATGGTTGATATCAATGATTTCACAAATATTAGATGGTCAAGCTTACAACTATCGTGCCATTGGGGGGTCAATGCACTTGGCATTGCCCAGTGGCAAGGGGGTGGCGGACCAGTACCATCCTACCCTTTCAATGCACAAGGACTGTTTTTGTAATTCAACTCTTATTTTATAATGGTGTTTTTGTTAATACCCACAAATAATAGGGTATTTCTACCCCCCCCACCAAAAAAATAAAATAAAATAAAATAAAATAATAATAATAATTTTTTTAAAAAAATATGTAAATAACTACGTTATTGATTAATGGGTTATTCCAAATACCCACATTCTGTCACTTGAAGAACCAATGTTCACAAGCATGAGTTCATTCAGCACACCAAAAATCTAACAGGCATTGTTCAATTTCCACAGTTAAATACCATAAGATCATCCATCCCAGGAGACAAACCATGCCCTCAAAATAGAGACGAACTATATAGAAATTGGCCAAATGCCATCTCTTAACATATACACATGCAATTCCATCATAAGCGTTGATTATTACATCCAGTGTTTGAAATATCGGTATCGCGTTACGTATCGTATTCTTGGGATACAGATGCATATCAGTTATTGCATGGGATATATCGGTTGTATAGTGTAATGTATCGTTGTTGTTGGAAACACAGGGAAACATTGAGAAATTGGTCGAATTTTTCAATAAAACTTCAATGATTGTAAAAAGACATCAATACACACTTACAAATCAAAACATCACAAAAAAACTAGTACACATAATAGGTTTTTTTTGTATGGGGCCCTAAATCTATGTGTTATCTAACCGAATTAATGTAAGTATATTTAATGTTTATCTATATAATTTATAAATGTAAGAGGACGTGTAGAAACACAAGTAATACATTGGAAAACATAATAAGAATTACAAGATTAGGTTATATACATGTTTAATTTTATGTTTGGACACAAAGATTATAAATGATTCGCAAGAAATTGAGAAATTTTGAATTATATTTTTTTTCAATTTTCCGCAACTCGGCCCCGTCTCTTCCAAATCTCGAAATTGAAGCTCTCAATCCATGATTTTTCATGTGAATCATGAAAAATCATGTATTTGTAACAATTTGTCACTAATTTAACATGATTTATAGAAAGTAAAAGGACTGAAATTCGGAAATGCTCAACAGATCGAACATGTGAGATATATCGCACTACTTGTGTGTTTTGTATCGCACAGATGGGTTACAAGATATATTGTGGGATATATCGGCCGATATTGTTGATATTTAAAACACTGATTACATCATTGCCATGATAGCTAGATTAAAGCTGTAGGTGATTTAGGAGCTGTTTTATGTAAAGGATGGACAAAGCCTTCATCTCAAAGCTTGGGTGGTGCATTCTGACTGTGGAAAACAATCTGTGAATAATGTGGCACAAGTACCTGGGAAATAAGAGCTTCGATGTTGATTCGGACATAATTCCTTGGATACAGCTACATGGAAGAACATCCTCAAAATTATCAAATAGAGAGTTGGGACTGGCAGAGTTTTGAGTAAATGAATGAACAGATGGATCCTTAAAATCCTCCGGCCCCATGGGAATCAGTTCTTAAAATCCTCCAACCGCATGGGAATCAGATGAGATGATCGCTACGATCAGAAGTCAGTGGACTTCAGCATGGGCTTCAATTAGCCAGAAATGTGGGAATCACCAATATTATTGAAGAAGTCAATCGAAGAAATTAAGAATTCTACTAATCACTGGGAGATTGCTAACATAATCACCGATTGCAGGATTTTGCAAAGGTCTTTCGCAAGTTGGGAAGAATAGAATATCTTGTGGGAATCAAACAATGCCAATTGGCTTCATCCACTATTTGGAGTGGTTTTACTCCCTCATTTTGGAGCATGCAACAATGTCAGTCAGCAGAACTATTGACTTTCTTAGTCCTCTGGCTGTTGCTTAGTATATTTTAATTTGCATAAAATAATAAATAAATTACGGTGATTAAGAAAATGTGAGGGAGAAAAAAAAATCCATATCTGATGGATGAATGTACTAGATGAAACGACTCAAAAAATAGGGTAAAAGTAATTTTTTAAAGGTAAAAATATTAAAAGTTGCCAGCAAAAGGTGGCCATGGATGGAATATATTTAACTCCGGAGCATTGACATAGACCATCCCTTCATCCCATTGGACTCGGTGTTCTCCATCCGCACCTCCATCAGCCTCATTCCTTACTGCTTATGATTTCTTCTCCATCCATCATGCTTATACCTTGATCTGCTGCTTCAACAACTGCTACCTTATCATCCCCTTTCTCATCTGCAGGATCCATAAAATCCAGTTTCATCTCAGAAGGTGAATCATCCCAGACTCTATTTGGCTTCATCATCTTTTTTCCTGCTACAGGTTTGAAGCAGCCTTGTTAATGACAATATCCATTTACCTCCTACTTTTTGACTGCAACTTCTGAAGTTTATTTACATCGAACAGACCAACACCAGAGCTCCCGTTCACCTCAGTTGTGCCAAAACCAACCACACAAGATTTTTCGTCTTATCTCATGATGATTGGAAGAAATGTGTCCATTTGCAGAATCACCCCACTGTACCATCCTTCCCAGCCACGCTACTCTTCTGCTTATATCCACCCTGTGACCCAGCCTTCTTGACCACAATTTGCTTTACAGGCCTTGCTGCCTGCTTCCAATTTCTCATCTCTTCAGCTCTAGCATCTGCTTCACTATGGAGCTGGCAAAACACCTCGTTGAAGTTGTCATAAACCACACACTTAGGAGTCAGATCTGTGAGAACTCTTGCTTCACCATGAAGAGATCATCCACATGGTGTAGATGGAGTATCCTGTGATAGATGGTGAAAAAGGTGAGGCTGAGATCATTGCAGAAGTCCTGAGGGAGGTGGGATTGGGGGAATCATAATTATAAGATGAATCTCCGGACCACTCTTCCAGGAGGCAAGATCTGATCAAGGCATTGAACCCTTAACGCGCATTTCCAAGCTCTTTGCATGTCCAGAGTATCAATCCTCCCCTCCTAAATATCAGCAACTGCTCCAACATTTCCAAACGCTATCCTACAATATCCTGCAATTATCACATCCAATAAAATTCAGACAGGGTAACAATGAAAGAGGTAAGCTTAAGAAGAATATCTTAGAAAGCAACTGATTTGGAGAAAGGAATTGTTAGTGAAAATCCAAGAAGATTTCCTAAATATAAGGAAACCTTGGCAAATTTTCCAACCAGGTCAAATGAAATTTGGTTTATAAAGCAATTATTAGGTTTTAATGTAAAAGAGTTCAAAGAAACTAAAATTGAAAAGATATTCGGATACAAATTAGATCAAATAAGTGTTAAAAATCTACTCGAAAGATAAGGAAATACTAAAGAGATTCTAACCAAATAAAGTGCAATTGGTTCCAAGAACAGTCATAGTTTCACAGACGGATATCTAAAAACAGATTCAGATGTACACTTCATCAGAATCAAATTTTTTTTTTTCAAAAAAAACAGTAATTATCCTAATGAAAATCTTGAACGTTGACGAACAATTCAGATACAAACTTAACTGAATACAGAAACATACCGAGGACGCAATAAGAAAATTCCTGAAATCAAGAAAATATCCAATATTTCCAACCAAATCTGAGATTTGGATCTGGAGAAAATACTATTGGATTCCAATGATATGGAAATAAAATTAATGAGAACAGATTCAGATGAGAACTTGATCCAAATTGAAAGAGATAAAAAAATGTGAATTTGTAGTAGATTCAAAATAAAAATAAAAAATGGTGTGCTGAAGCATTTAATATGGCCGTGTTTATAAATATTATTAGTTGTGTTCAATCCCCAGGGGAAGAAAAGAGGGAAGGAATCGAACAAAACCCTGATTCCTGGAAATCAGAAAAGAATTGACAACAGCTGCCTGTCCTTCTTCTATGCTCCAAAACCCTTAAAAAGAACAAAAAGAAAAGGAAAATGAGATCTTTTCTTGTATTTATGGAGTCTCATGCCTACATTCAATGTACACCACCTTCTGACAAGAACAATCTGCTTCTCCCAACACAGCACATACCGAGTAGGCGAGTAGAATCAAGCTATTGATCAGTCACACATGATGCACTGGCATGTGTATAAGAGTATGAATTCCGATTGGTACTTGAATTGCTCACAAAAAAAATTCCATATGCTAATATAAAAAGGGAAGAACTCTCATTCAGGTGCTGAAGGCAAGATACAGCTCATTATGGTGCCCTAACTCACCTACCGTATATGTGATGTAATACATGCACAGACCAAATAGTACTGTGGGATCCATTATAGATTAAGTACAGTCAGAATCACACTGATGAGACTATCTCTGACCATTTTCTTTTTAACCATCCATTTGAAGGTCGCAAATTGGACACCTAGGATCATTCACTCACCGTGATCACTGGGGCCCCAATTGGGGCAAACAATGGACGGTACAGACCATAATTAGCAAAATTCCAAATGGCCAAAAAAAGGGCAAGGGAAATGTTCACATTTCATTCGGTTTCGTCCTTAAAAGGGCAGTCAAAATTCGGTCAAAGAAACAGAAACGCCAAAAAACAGAGATGGATAATGAAAATTTTCAGATTTAAATACAGTTTCTATATATATATATAAAAGGCAATATATTCACATGTATCATGTATGCGTGTGTATATTATATATAAATAACAATAAAGTATAAAACTTCAATGAAAATGGATTGATTTCAATATGCATGAGTAATAATGTACATAGGTAATTAAAAGGTGGGTTAATATCATTCTTCTTATCTCTCAAATCCTTCATTTTTCTAGTAATCCTCACATAAACAATGCTGTTTCCACTAAAACTTGTTAACTTCTACTCAAATCTGTGAATGGATGGGAAACGTCAATCTGTCTTCTAAATCAACCTAGAAGTATTTTTGGAAAAAAAAAATATTTTTAATTTGGTTGAGCAAAAAAAATGATTTTTTTTCCCCGTCTTTCAAAACATACAAAACTTTACGATCAATTAGATGAGGTTTTTTTTTTTTCCTAAATACAAAGTTAAAAATGGAGTTCTACTAACTACGGTCCAGATTTGCATGAATCTGTAGAAGAAGAGTGTACTTGTCTTTCTAATTAACACACCAACATGGCACGTGTGTACCATAAATGATGAGACCAGCAGATAAACGGTTTCAATCAACAAAAATCCAAGGCGCACCACCTTTTTGCTGTCTCCATCCTTGTGAAGGTAATGTGGTCATGAGTTAAATAATACTTTAGCAGATCCTGCTTTGGCACATGTCCACCATTATGTGGCATACCTGCAATAAGCAAACCAGACCATCCAACTGTGGACCAAATTTGGGTTGGGCATGGCCCAAAATCCAAACCCAACCAGAGGCAGCCTGGCCAAGAGTGGCATCAATCAACAAGGAAATTTGGACCGAGTGTGAAAGTGAAGCCATGAATTCTTCATTGAAGAGCCTTACTAAGACCTGACCAACCTGCAATCAGTCACCTTCTCATATTTAATCAAGGATTTTTAAATTTTTTTTTTTTTCATTCAAATCAAGATACATTGACTTACATATACATGGAAACATTGATCAAGATTGGTGCCTGCCTACAGATGAGATTGTTCCTGGTGTCATCTCAACAGTGGAATGGGATTGTCATGGTAAAGAAAAGAGTAGATACACATCTATGACAGCCAAAAGCACACCCTGTCTCTGTTCTCTTGTAATCCTGATGCGGTCGACTGTGCTGTCTGTCAAGCTGAATACATAGATCTCTTCGAAAAGAAAGCTTGAATTCCAGTAGAATTCTTCCACTGGCCCTTAGCAATAAGAGGCAAATCCTGCCAACCAGGAAGGGGCAGGCCACCCAACTGAGCCCACAAATGGTGATAAAAGACCATCTAGAAGAGCTATAACTTCTCATCACAGAGATGCAGCTTTTCCTTTTTAAAATTCGATGCAGCCTGCTGAGTCACACCACTCGGCCGAAATGTTCAATCAATGATTATCCATGTCTGTTCATGCCGAAGGTGAGCTGTGTGGCAGCCAATTTAAGACGCCTTGATTGTGTAGGGGTGTATGGTCTTTCCGGTTCTTGAACTTTATCTTTACAGTCATCGCATTCTCGCCAAGATGGTGGTGCTTTTCATTCAGGGTTCTCGATTCAAAATCGACTCCTGCAGTCAGCGGCTTCACCAAGCCGCTGACTGGTTCAGGTTTTGTCTGAGCTTTCCGTCGCTTGTATGTTATAGGTAGCATGGCACCATCTCGTAGGCCCACCTTCGAAGCAGCTGATTTTTCATACGGCTTTTGTAAGCACTCATCGTTACTGTCTCTATGCCTCCCTGTTGATAGATCCAATGATGCTGGAGGAAGCATTTGGTGGCCTCCAGTGCCAATGTCAGAGATCCCTGAACTTACTTCAGTAGTTCTTGAATACATGGGGATTTGCTTTTCGTACATTGGTGTCATCTGTCGTTCCCCTGAATCATGATGGAAATAGTTTACGTTTTGTGGGCCCAAGTTCTGCCAAAGATTTTCGCTGGTCAGATGCTTCCCAGTCTGAATGTTTTCATGGGCACGTCTCCTTATGCTTTGTGGATTTTTAGCAAACGTGTTATGTTCTTCTGCTTTGGTGATGGTATCAAACATTGGATCCTTCACTCGTTTCAGCATTCTGATTGAGCTTTTGTAATTTTTGCTCGGTTCTGTGGTGTTGTTCAGATATTCCACCTTACGTCGACCTACAATAGACTCAGGTAGTTCTGAACTTCTGTAAGCTTTTCTGCCCCCAACAGTCTGATGCAGAAACGGCGCCTCTACATGGTAGTTCTCTGAATCCCATTGAACCATGGATTGTGGCAAAGGAGATCTAAACGTGGGTTGTGGCAAACCTGAGATGTCCCTTAAGGTGGTCAGTTCCTGACGTGTCGGTATTTCTCTTCGCAGTTGCGGTTGGGTGAGAGGGCCTCTTGGAATTATTTTCAACACACCCTTTGGTGGTGGCCTGCACACCATGCCAGTTTGCATATAATTCAGCCCACCTTGCTTTATCTTCAGAACCCCCTTTGCATTGGTACTGGGACGAACCAATGACATTCCACTCACAACAGGAGGAATTTTCATCTTCTTCACCACAGGACCAGCTACTGTTTCACTGTCGTCAGTTGACGTGTCATCCTCAGTTGGAAGTGCATTAAGATCAACCATATCATTGGCCTTGTGATTTTTCCATGTATTCCAAATGCGGACCCTTTCCTCCACACCGATGCTTGGTTGGCATTTTCTCCATGCCCTCTTCATTTCTGAGAACGTCCTGGCCAAGTTCTCATGGTATGATCTCACTGAATGATAAAATGCCCTTCTTTGTAGAAGCTGAAGACCTTCTCTAAAACGTGTCACCTTTGGTGGATATAACCCACCTTTCAACCTCTTGAAGAGTTCCATCAAGGGACTGCCGAAGAACATGTTTTTGCCACCGAGCAGCTCCTTCATGGTCAGCCAAAACATATGCTGGTCCATATCTGGAAGATAAGCAGAAAGTGAAAACCTTTCTTCCTCCGTTAGACATGAATTCCATGTTTCTAAAGATAGTATCTCCTTTAGGTCAGGTAGATCATAAAATTCATACGGAATGCTGCACAGCTGATCTCCAACCATGCAAAACTCACAGCCTGCCTCTGTGAATTCACAGTTGTCTGAATCATCGCCCAAGCAGGACCCCGAAATAATCCTTTCCCCTTGCTCGAGCTCATCGGCTGTGGAGGTTGAACTTCGTTTTGAATGGGCACTCATCTCTGGTGTCCAACATCTGATCTTTATAATGCCCATTAACACGGAAAGGATAGACAGATAAATTATCTAGAACACGACCTCCCCAGTATGAAATCTTGAATGCTTGAGAAAAAATGCCTGCACCATATCCAGCCAAAGAAACAACCACGGAAAGATCTCTGAGCTCTCAGAAAATGGGGTGGATACAGAAGTCAAGAGGAACATGATTGCGATGAGAAAAGGCAGATAAGAGTGAAAAGCTCATTGAATGTACGACAAAAGAATAGAATGAGTTATCAAAAGAAGAGACTAGTTTCTTCACAAGAGAATTTCCTGTATTTAACAAAGGAATAATGCTGGCATGCTAGTGCCAAATGTTCTCAAATTAAATTTGAGTGTAGAATCACGAGGATAGATCACACAGAATCAATGAATTGAAAAACAAATCATTAATTATAATTTGTTTCAGAAATTGACACAGATATTAAAATCTGAAAAATAAACATTGAAACAAACAAAATTTAAGACCCTGCACCCAATTCTTTTTAATTTCTAACACTCCTATGTGTAACTACACAGACTGTGCAAAACATTGGAAGCTGGAAAGGGTCACTTTGGGAACCCTACCAGCAATTCCATTGCCTTTGGCTTCATTCCATAAGACAAAAGTAATTTTAGAACTAATGACAACCATGAAGCTCATTGTGATTACATTGTTTAAGTTTATTATGCAATCCATACACAATTTTTTTCCAGACAGAACACAAACTTAACTCTGACTCGTTTTCTGTGGATTTGATCAAATCGTAGGATATCCATGTAATTGACTACAAGACCACATAGATAAGGGTTGATGGGTTGGGAAGCTCTTTGCCAAGTGAATCATGACAATTCCTATTGCAAACCTCGACAACCAGCAAAGCTAGGATTTCATTTGGAGAAACGAATTGCTACTGAAAATCCTCCAACCAAATCAAGCGAACTTTGGGTTATAAAGCAACTGCAAAGTAGAAAATTTAAAAGATGTACAATTGAAAAAAAAAAAAAGTGATAAAAATCTACTTGGAAGATAAGTAAATACTCAAGAAAGTCTAGCCAAATCAACAGAATTTGGTTTCTAGAACAGGTTACACTTACACAGAAAAGCACATTCAGATGTAAACCAGATGGAAATCAAAATAACCAAAAAAAAAAAAAAACCACCAATGCATCAGCCATTTTTCCATCCAAATCAGGCTCCAATAATAGAAACTAACACATAACGAAAGTAGAAGAAGAACAATTCAGATGCGAACTTGACTGAACCCAGACAGAGACGGAGGGCTCGATGAGAAAAATAATGCAATTGAGGAAATATCTGATATTTCTCGAACAAAATCCAAACGAAATTCGATCCTAGCGAAAGAAAATAAAAATCAACGAAGAACAGATCCAAATGCGAATTCGATCCAAATGCGAATTCGATAAAAATGCGAATAGATAGTAGATCGGATTTGTTCCAAAGAAAAGAGGAAAGGAATTGAAGAAACCCTAATTCCTGGAAATAGGAAATGAATCGAGGGAAAGTACCTGCCTTTCTTTCTTTCTTTCTTTCTTCAACGCTCCGACACCATCGAAATATATTTTTAAGAAAAAACGAAAAAGAAAAACAAAGAAAATAAGAGAGAAATGTTTTGTGTTGCATTTATGGAGTCTGCTGACAGAGACTCGTCGGACTCGATGCATTATTGAAGTATATACAGTGCGCACTGTGCGCACGACGCCCGACAACACCGGTTCGCCTCTCTGTATTGAAACTCGGCCTCTGGTCTGGTCTACACAGGGAAGCGGATTGCCTGTGACCCCGGGCACAGAGATATTTCTGTGCCAGGGGATTTGTGGGACCCACATGGATGTCTGTGATAAATCCACTCCGTCCATCTGTTTTTCAAGACCACGATTGAAAAGAGATCAAAAAATCAAGTAGATCCAAAAACTCATTTTGGCTATACCAGATGAAACAATGGGGATTGAACATACAGTTTATCTGGTTTTGTATTAGGATGATATTTGTACTTACAGTTTATCTGAGTGATCACAACCCTATGAACGGTTTCGATGGCATAAAAACATCATGGTCAGCTCCAGGAAGACTTCAACGGTGGACGTTTCGTTCCCACTGTTTCGTTTGGGGTGGCCCACCTGAGTTTTTGATATTCCTGATATTTTATATTCTAGTCCTATCGTGGTCTAGAAAACAGATGGACGGAGTGGATTTATCACGGACATATCTGTGGGCCCTACGCAGCCCCGGTACAGTTATAACTATGTGCCTGGCAATCCGCTTCCCGTACACAGCCTGAATTTAGCTAAATCCAGATTGTTCAGAGTCCAGACAGTGGATCAAACTCACGCTCATTAACCGATGATCTTAACCGTCCATTTACTGCTAACAAAATGAATTTTTTTTTTAAATGCACAATTTTCAACATACAAAATTCTATAAAATCGTTGCAACCATTCATCCAATCCAATACATGGGACCATACGATTATTCCAGTTTTAGCGGAAAATATCTTCCTGTCGATTGGATACACCACTATTAGCATTTGGCCAATTTTACCCCTGCAATTAATGATGGAGAGGAGCGTTAACGAAAGGTTTCACCTTCTGGTTGGCTGGGTAGTTTTGTCTTTTTAATTTATTAGCGAGAGTAGCCCACTCTCAGTTGTCCCTCTTTGGCCACACGCAAGCGTAGTAGAGTAGGAGAGAAGCTCGCAAAAGAGGCTCGGTGGGCTAACCGTAGTGACTACATGGCATTGATTCAATGCATTTGTTTTATCGGTGGATGTTAGGAGAGCGGTTTTCTCCCATGAGGCTTTCATGAGAACTCGTGATAACCTTCTGAGTACTCTTCCAATGTGATGCATAAACACAATTGGGGCCGTACAGACATTTCATCTCGCTCAGGTGGGCCTCGAGTGAAAAATCAAGAGTAGACATCTCTCTCACTTTATTGTGGCTAACTTGATTTCTAAGTCCCATCTGATTGCAGTCCTAAAATCCAAACTCAGCTAGAGCTAGCTTAGATTAGGCATAACAAGTTAAGGAAAAGTAGACGCGATGTGAGAGCAAAACCATGACTTGTTTTTCCAAGAGCCTTACCAAGACTAACCAACCTTCAATCAATCATTTCTAATTTATTTTTTAATAAATAAATAAATAAGAAAAGAATTTCTTCACTCAAATGAAAATATATTGATTTATATATACTATATAGAAACTCATAAATGACATTGTTGTTAGTGTCATCTTCAAGGAGAATGGAGTAAAATGCAATACAGATTGTAATACGTTGTAAAGGAAAGAATAAATACATATATAATCACCAAAAGGGCAACATGTCTCATTTTTCCTGTCTGTCGAGCTGAATATGTCCATCTCTTCAAAAAGAAAGCTTCAATTCAAGTGAAAATTTTCAGTGACCCTTTTGCCATCCATTGGGCCTGGGTCACCCAACTAAGCCCCACGGATTGTGATGAAAGACCATTTAGATGAGCTATAAGTTTCTGTCATAGCTCCTTTAAAAAAAGGATACAACTTGCCAAGCTAACTACATGATTAAGATCTTTGTTATTTTTTGCCTTTATTCATGCTGAATGAGAATTGTGTTGCATCCAATTTAAGTAATCTTGCTTGTGTAAAGGCGCATGGCCTTTTTGATTCTTGAACTTTATCTTTACGGTCTTTATATTCTCACCTAGATAGATTTATTTTATTTGAGGTTATCAATTCAAAATCTATTCTTGGAGTCGACAGCTCCCACAAAGCCTAATGACAACTTTTATTTGAGCTTTCACTCCCTTACATGTTATAAGTCGCATGACACCATCTCGTGGATCCATTTTTAAAACAATCAACTTGTTACATGGATTTTATAAGCCATTATCGAAAACACCTCATATTTCCTTATTGATTAATCCAAAGATGCTGGAGAAAGCATTTGGTGGACCCTGATGCCAATGTCAGATTCCTGAAACTATTTCAATAGATCGTGGATACATGAAAATTTTCTTTTCATACATTGGTGTCAACTATCATTTTTTAAAATCATAATAGTAATAACTTATGTTTTGTGGGCTCAAGTACTACCAAAAGTTTTTGCTTGTTAGATGCTTTCTCAATATCATTGTTTTCACATGTTAGAAAATCATAATTTTACTATAACAATCACTTATAAAGTTAATAATTATGTGGAAAAATGTATGCTTTAACTAATGAGAGCATGTTTGAATACAAGGGAAAAAAAAAAGGGGGGGAGGGGGGGGGGGGGGTGGGGGAGGGGGGGTTTGCAATGTAGTCATCGTATAGGTGTCAAATGCATACTCTAGTGGATTTATTTGAACACACCCTAAGATGCTTCAAATATTATTGTGTTTGCTTATTGTTTTTACGATGCGATTGTAACTTAATGTTAACCACAAAAATTCACATATACATGTATAATTAAAAGTAAAACATATATATTAAGTAATGACTCAGAGACATGTTTGGATATAAAGAATCTAAGATGTGATTATAGAAACTGTTATGATTATGAAATAATTATTTGTATCGTTATTTTACAAAGTAGAACGCTGAATTTAGGAATCCTATTTATATACAAGTAAAAATTTTAGTTTTATTTTAGAGTAGTCACCTCACATCCTAAGGTATGATATTGTTATTTTAAATAAGGCAAATGATAAGTGTTGTAGAATCTGTAGTTTTATTTTTCACCCAAAATAATAATTGTTGTCTAAATGGGGGATACAATTTATATATTTATTGGATTTTTTGTATCCAAATACTCATAGCAAAAAATAAAAAATTTAAGTACAGAAACTCATTATTCATATATTTCTCTAAACTTTTGATATTGAAAATTATAATGAATTTTTTCTTTCTTTTCTTATTTTTTAATTTTTCATGTATTTTCATACATATTTTTTAATATTATTACGTTATAAATTGAATTAGCTTTATAATTCATAAACTTTTAAATCTAATAAAGCAACTGTTATTAAGCATACAAAAACATTATTAAGCATTATTCTAACGGCTTTTACGGGTAATTTTTTTCCATAATGGCCGTTACACACACACACACACATATTCTCACCTTCGTACATTTGCACGTGTATCATGAGCCTAAAATCTGAATGATCCATGTAAAGTGATACCTCATGAATTCTCTAGGGCTCAACTTTCAACCTGATCCAAAACTCTAGTGGACCATAGCAAGGAGAGGAAAATCAAGGGATGAAACTATTTCCTTTTGCCATGGCCCACTAAAATTTTAGATCAGGATAAAAGTTGTGTCATGGGGTTTTAGGGGGTGTGTTGCATCACGTGGATCGTTCAGATTTTGGGCTCATATTATGTGAGATGAGTTCAAAAAATGTTCTCACATGTTCTCGTGAGAACTAGTGTGTATGTGAGCATTTTACTATATAGGTGTACACATAAGCGCGCGCGCACACACACACATATATAAAGTCAAAGTCTTGCACCAATCTACAGGAAACCTTATCTACGGTCTTAACATATAGTTGACTAAAGCAGCTCAACTATAATGTTTTAGTGCAATCCACCCCTAATCACTAAGTGAGTCATCTCATTTTAACCGTCATGCCTAAAAATCAATCATATTCATAATTTATGTAGGTCATTCAAAAGGAAACAGTTTGAGAATAATGTTTACAATTAAAACGGTTGGAGGAGGTTGCATTTACTTTTGATTTATTTAAGAGATTATAAAGATGATTATATAAAATATATTCCAATCATTGCATTACATATTAACATTTAGGCTTAGGACCCAAATTCAATCATATCCATGATTAAGGTTGGCCACAACAAGGAGAACAATTTAAAGGGTGAGTATTGCCCTGTACATTGTTTTGAATTTTGGAATTAACTTAAATTGTTGGCTTTTTAGTCTTATACCTAAAATTGAGTTGCTCACCTAGATTGGATGCTTAAAATATAAGATAGTGTGGCTTACCCAAGTTACATAACTAGGCTACTTCAAAGGCTTTTATGTAATCTTATATGGATTGCATGCTGACCCAGCTAGTAGATTAGTGTTGAAAATGCTTTGTAGACTCACCGTGATGTATATATTTTATCCACATTGTCCATTCATTTTGTTAGTTTATTTTAAGGCATGAGCTTAAAAATGAACTAGATTCAACGCTCAAGTGAACAACACTATAAGAAACAACAAGGATAATGACGCCCATTGTTGAAACCTTCATAGGGCCCACTATGATGTTTATCTGTCATTCAACCTGTTCATAAAGTCATACAGACCTGAATGAAGGGGAAACACAACTATTTGTTTGATCCAAAATGGTTGTGGTGCCCAAAGAAATTTATGATGATATGCATTCAATCACCGTTGTTTTCTATGGTATGATAGTGGGCATTTGTGACATTAAGAAACTACTTATATATTATCATGTTGGATGTTAATAGTAAGTTATAAATAAGTCAGTTTTTCTATGTAAGTAATCAATAAATCTACTAAAAGTAAGCATTTCTATATTTTTATTAAGCAGAACTTGGAGTTGAAAATCATTACAAAATATAATGGATGCGTAAGAAAACTTATCAAAAAATATATTATTTTATTAAGCATATATAGATTAATATTTGAGCAGATTGTTAGACTAAACCAATTATTAAGTAGGCACATGAAATCGACGTATTTGTAATGTATAGTAATAACTTAATATATATAATGATCAATAAAATGTATTTGGAATACCGCAATACATTATTAAAATAAGCGCACACAAAATGAATAGTAAAATATTTTTTTTATTGTACATGATCATTGAAATAATCATGCCCATACAAATAAGGGCATCTAAAATGGACGATAAAATTGTATTTTTTTTAATTTTTAATTTTTATCATACATGATCACTGGGGTAATTAGAATAACACAAATACATGCATCTAAAATAAATTAACCATAAGTCCCTCTTTTTTATTTTCATTATTACCTAATTATGGTGATATTTGGACAATTTGCAATTTATGGTCCACCACTTCAATTTAACTGTTAATTGTAATCATACATGGGCTCACTTGGCCGTGCATATAAATTCAAGTCGTATTAAGGCACAAATAATTAGTATTGAATCATATCTCTTAAGCCCTAATAATAAATTTAAAAAGAAAAAAGATAAAAATATTTTAAATCCAAATGAATAGACCATATGAATAATAACCAAGTCCTGAGAGAAAATGGTGCCGATCTAAATCTTATGTGGACCACTGATATAGGATGAAGATCAAGCACGTTCATAACACACATGAACCGAAAGAAAACTAAGGAGAAATAGACAAAAAATTAACATTGTTCGACCAGTTGACCTTTATGGTTGACATGTTAAAATTCTGCAAAAAATTTTAGATTGCTTGCTGGCTGATTTCTATCAGTTTCAACATGTCGAAGTATTGTTCCAGATTGCTTGCTAGCTGATTTATGCCAGTTTAGAAAGGTCGATAGATCTTATCAACAGGTCGAAATCCTATTCAACAGGTCAAAAGATCGGGCCGACAAGTTAAAAATCACAGAATTTATGGTTTAAGTCTCTAGACAATTTTTAGTTGTTTCGACTGTCCCTGTCAACTCGACAGGTTGACAGATGACAAAAAATTACAGGGTTTTTTTTTTTTTTTTTTTTTTTTTAAATTGTTACCTTATTTGATTATATTTTTATGATTTGTTTAGAGTTATTTAAAGAGTGTTAAACTCATTTTTATACATTAATTCATTCAATAAATCAATTCCTTAGAATTTTTCTTTTTCTTTTTCTTGTGGATTTAAGATTTTCTCTTATGGATTCAAAAAGGCTTTGTGGATTCAAGGTAGTTATCAATTGAGAAAGATGGTGATCGACCTCATCACTTCATCATGTCTTCTCCTATGTCAACCACAATACAAAAAATAATGGTGATTAAATGCTCACCATTTGAATCTTCGTGAGGCCCACTGCAATGTTTATTTGTCATACAACCTGTTGATAAAATTATGTAGCATATAAGAAAATTTTAGTAGTGAGCATTCAATCACCATAATTTTCTATGATATGGTTCAAATACAAGTAGCTAAACAAGCCGCAAATCAATAAGAAATTATAAGTAAAAGATAATAAACATAAATTAAACCATCCATCTTATGGGCCTTACTTTCAATTCCTTCTAATCGAAAGTTTTCACTAGTTCTGTTTTGTAATTAATAAATTGGTGGACATTTAATGAATGATTGAAATAAAAATGATCAATAATATTAATTTAAGAAAAAAATATTACAATTTCATAAAAGCTTCTGTGATGATTTATCTAATGTTGCTTTTAATATTTGAAGAGTTTAGTTTAAATTAAAGTATGTCATTTATAAAATTTTAGAGTGCTCACGAATCAAACATCACACATGTTACTAGAAATCATATAACTTCTCCAAGAATACAAGTTTAGTTGTCTATCTATAAAATCAAAGATCTCATTCTTCCAAATAGGTGTGTTTGTGGGTCAGATTGTCCCATCTCAGTCAAAATTAGGCTAGAGTATTAGGCTCAAGGGTCTAGCTTGGGCCTAAAAATTAAGCTTGTTATAAAAATTAGGTTGAACCTTGACATAAATATCTAAAAGTATATAAACCTGGTCTAGCCTATTAAACTCTTACTTCTAACCTATTCCTCATAGTAGTAGTGGTTGTTAGATAAAAAGATGTTTTAAAAAAGATTTTAAAAATCTAGAAAAATTGTATTTTGCATTTGTTAACCATCTTACTTTAATTGTGTTTAGTTTTGTCCTACATTGAAAAATTGTTAAGAAAACTAAGCCTTTATGTTAAAACTCTTCACTAATTCTTTGTATTGAAAATAAGGGTATGCCATGGGAGCAATCTCGCATATGTGCGCGTGTAGCCGCAATCATGGCGCGGTCTAGTGTGGTGTGTCTTTGATTAGACACTTTTGATTTTCTCTACATGTATCAACGTGCATTTATTATGCGGCATGCGCTTCGAGCCACAATGGTTACCTACATCTCCTCTCCATTGCAAAATTCATCTGAAAAATTCTCTCTTTTTGTTTATTTTTCTTTATTCACCTTAGGCAAATCGGTTTGAGTTTTCTTGAGTTTATATGGTTGTGATCGAGAGTGCACTAGATCTAAGTTGTTTATCTTGGAGGAGAGCTGTTGTATCTCGAGGTTAGACTTGCTGGATCCAGTGCATCAGGGATCATCTTCTTCTGAGAGCAAATTTTTCTTTAAGACAACGACTGTAACATACCCCAACTCTCCAAATTCTTTTGTTATTATTTTGAATTTTCTATTATAGCTTTGTAGTTTAGAACCAACAGTGACGACAATCAAATTACTCCAGCAGTAGGTGAGGCTTGCAAAATCCTTAGGGCATACTCATATCCTTTAATATAACCTTGACAAAATAATTCCACCTAAACTCTAATCCTAGTTGAGACTTGATTCCTTATCTTTTACAATGTCGATTGTTGGAAGCGTGTGCAATGCTCGAACTTTGAGTTGCCAAGCATGGTACTTATATAAAACCTAATTCGTTAATCGATTTAGACATTCTATTTTAATCATAAATAATAAATCTTATCATGATGAAAATTCATATGGGCTATATCATGACTAAAACTTTTAAATTCAAATAATGTACCCGGACAAAGTTTTGGATGAAAATTATTTTTTGAATTTATGTTCATCATTTAGATTATGACCTAATGAATGCGGTGGGTAGCATATAAAAATGATTGATGCTTCGGAAAGATTTCTATGATGACATTTTTGTCTCCGTCATTTACTATTTCGTAGTTCACCTTAACTTCTGATCAGCATAATTATTATATATAAGTCTTAGAAAGTAAATTTGTAGCAGATGAACATAACAAATGTCTATAATGATAAGACCTCATAACTCAAGTGTTGCTTAGGCATCCTGTTGTTCTTGTGATAAGAAACTAGGTGGGGCCACTACGATATTTGTGACATATTGACCTCATCCATCAGTTTTGTCAAATCATGTTACGATATAGGCCAAAAAATGAAACAAATCCAAAACTCAAGTAAGTCATATAACACATTAAAAGTGGATAGGGAACTGCCTAAATTGAAATCTCCTTGGGTACACCATGATATTTATGTCTTTATATACACCTCACCCTAGGTCAACAAGCTGATTAAGATTGGACTTGAGTTGACTCGATAGCTAAAACCAAAATCCTAGTCCTAATCCTAATCTAAACCATGATCCAAACCCTAATCTAAACCTTAGTAACCCTACCTTAAATCTTAATCATAAACCCTAAACTCAACCCAATCAACCCAGTCGATCTAGTCTAAAACCCTAAGACCCTAAACCTTATAGCCTTGAGTCAACTCAACCGGTCAGCCTAGCCAGTCTAACAACATAGTTAACTCACTTTGTCAAGCCCAACCTAAAAGCAGGCCTAAACCGAAGCCCAAAACTAAGTCCAAATAAAATTTGAAGTAGAGTAACAATTGGGCAAGCTAGGAGGCAGAACCTCCACATGCTTGTGAGAGGCTTTTTGCTAAGACAGGAGGTCCTACGAGTAGGTGGTAGCACCCAATCATATGACATGCCTCTTCTCTTGGTAGGCACCCTCCAGACATGTGGAATCCCCCCTTCGGCTAGAGTGAAAATACTCTGATGTCCTTCTCCCAAACCC
Organism: Magnolia kwangsiensis; assembly: GCA_037074715.1. Taxonomy (NCBI): domain Eukaryota; kingdom Viridiplantae; phylum Streptophyta; class Magnoliopsida; order Magnoliales; family Magnoliaceae; genus Magnolia; species Magnolia kwangsiensis. The sequence goes on from CM073583.1 coordinate 2,272,208, forward strand.
ATATTTACCCTTTTACCACTCGATCCAACCATTGGGATGTTGCCATGTGGCAATCTTAAATCTAGACCTTTCAAGCACCTATTGTATCTGAAGTTTGCAACAATTATAAAAAAGACGGGTTGGGAGGCTATAAATAGCCCCTTCCCCTTCTCATTTGAATAATCCTAGAAAATTCGAAAACATCCATTAAAACCCCTTAGCCATCCCATCTCTCCACCAAGGAGAGTGAGAGTGGAAGAAAGAGTCTAGCCCTAGTCTGATTAGCCTGACCCTAACCCTAACCTCTTGAGCTAACCAAGTCCAATCCAAGCCACTTTATCTCATCCTTGTGACACATCCATCCATTCGACCATCCAAGCTTTAATCAGCTTCATCCAACTCAACATTAACATGACGCAACATCTATTCCCTTCTCAATCCTCTGCTCATCAAATTTATCAACTCAAATTGCATTGCATGATACCCCTAATCAATTCTAATGTATGCTCTACGACTTGTCGATATAATCGGATCCTGCCCATAAAAAAGCCTAGTTGATTAGTTTACACGTTGGCAAGTGGAGGAGTTAAGGCTAATTTATCTAACCTGAACCGAAGCCTGTCATAGGCGTTGCATTTGACACCACATACCACACACTCCATTACATCATACATATCACATTACATACATAAGCATTCCGCATCTAGCCAGTACAAATGTATGCTCTGTGGCTTGCTGATATAGCTGGATCCTGTCCATAAAAAATTGTGTTGATTTGTATTTAACATTATATTGCATACACTATCACATCAACAACATGCAAGAACTGGAACTAATTATTGGAACCTTATTTGATCCTATGCAGTAGAAATCATACATTTCTACAGATAAAGTGGGTGCTTCTCTATAACCGTAATCCCTTACCAAGAGTCATCTTAGAATTGTGTATTTTTAGGTTCTCTCTCCCAAGCGTTTCTATAAGGTCTAACTGACTGTAGGATTGAATTAACGGGCTAGTGGTGACTATAGTGAAACATAACACCTTTTCAAATATTTAAGCGTGAAAGCCTTCGACAGAGGTACTAGTGGAATACACAAGTCGATTCCGTTCGCGATCCAATGTCCACAACCTTCTACTCTAATCCAAAACTTATGTGGGCCCATGAATGTTTTAATAGTGGACGTTTAATCCTCATTGTTTTTTATCGTGTGGTCCACTTGAGATTTGGATATGCTTCATTTTTGGGCCCATATCAAAATATAATTTGACAAAATTGATGGACAGGGTGGATTTATTATAAACATCATGGTGAGCCCCACCTAGCTCCTTTTTAGGAATATATTAAGTGTGGCCGTGGCCTCACTTAACACGGTGCCACCTTGACCATGGGATTCATCTTGATGTATGTATTAAAAATCCATGTCATCCATCCATTTTTCCATTTGATTTCATGGCGCGAAAAAAAAATAAAATAAGCAGATCTAAATCTCAAATGTATCATACAGGAAGAAAAAAGTGTTAGTTGGCCATTGAAACTTGTATGCCACAAAGTTTTAATTTACACTGTTTGGATGGATGTTTTTTTATTTTTATTTTTATTTTATTTTATTTTATTTTTTATATATAATATATGGAAACATTAAAGTGGCCTTACTAAGTTTATAGCGTTAATCGTTCATTCACCACTGTTTCCTATGGCATGGTTCTTCTGAGATTTGGATCTGCTTCATATTTGGCATTAAAATGATAGAAGAAATTGGATGGGCCCATGGTCAGGGCATGCTGTGTAAGGTGGGGCCGGGCTGTACCTAGTCTCCTCCCCTTCTTTTTGCACAACATGAATTGGCTATGGTAGTAGCTATTTTAAGATGCTTTGTGGCCCACCATGGCCCACCATGACATATGTGTTTCATCCACCTGTCATTTTAATTTTCAAATCATTTTATGAATGAGATAAAAATTGAAGTAGATCCAAATCTCAAGTGGACCACATTACAATGAGTCTTGTTAATTGAACGCCCCCATTAAAAATGCTTGATGGTAGTATAAATTATTTGTATCTTGTTGTATTAGTTTTTAACGGTGGACATTTAATTACTACTGTTTTCCTGTGTGGGTCCACGGGAGATTTAGATTTACCCCGTTTTTAGATCGATCCGAAAATGATTGAGAAATAGAAAAATAAGTGGACGGCTGGGATAAAACACATGCATCATAGTGGGACCAACAGAGCGCGGAAGGAGATATTCCTTGCCCGGGACTGCATGGGCCACGGAGATATCTGTGACAAATCCACTCCGTCCATCTATTTTGCAAGACCACAACAGGAGGATTTTTAATTCTAAAAATCGGCCCCATTCAAATCTCTTATGGGCCGTACCACACGAAACAGTGGGGATTGAACGCCTGGGAATGACAGGAACCGTTTGGATGGCATATAAACATCATGATCAGCTCTAGGACGGTATCAACGGTGGACGTTTCTGTTTCTACCGTTTCGTTTTGTGTGGTCTTTAAAAACAGATGGACGGAGTGGATTTGGCACGGACATCTCTGTGGACCCCACATAGCCGCGGACACAGGTATATCTCTGTGCGCGGCGTCACAGGCAATCCGCTCCCTCTCAAAGAAAGGAAGTTGGGAAAAGGAGTGAAAAACCCTAGGCTTCTTCCGTCAAGAAAACTTCTCCTTCTCTTGAAATTGCTGGATTCTCATTCTCCAAACCCACGTACGTCCGTCCATCTGGTGGGCCGTACTCTCGATCGGTCACAGTTAAAGAGAGCAAAAAGGTGCGTTTACCCCTCTTTCCTTCTTTTTGAAAAAGTAGAACGTTGGCCTGTAAATGGCTTACAGGGAAGTGACTTCTCACCCCAGTTCCATGAAGTTTTCTATCAGTTATGCCTGTAAGTGACTTACAGGTGGATTTCTTCCCACAAATACCATCTGTAATCAACTTCCCACTTACAGAACTTAAAGGCATCCAAACGAGCCCTTAATAAGTTGTAATCCGTTTACAAGTAAAAATATCATGTGTTTGTCTAACTTGAAAGATTTTACGATGTATAAAGTAGGTGTTCACACTACATACAGCTTGGGGGAGTAAATTCCACCAAAATCAGCAAATCACATAAAAACGACCTTTTTTTTAGGGGGTGGGGGTGTTACAAGAGAATCAAATCATGCATGCATTGGATGGATTGGATGTCCTCCGCCCATCACAATGGCCCCCAAATGCAATCTAAAAGTTTTTAATCCTTCCTTCTTGTGTGGTCAATTTGATGATCAATCAAGCTGGTTTTTCTTTTTTTTTTTTTTTTTTTTTTTTTTTTTTGCGCCATAGAAGAGCATCATGGAAAGCATATGGTGGACATATTGGATGTTCTGCACACATTATGGTGAGCCCAACACATCACGAGTGTGTATCAACCATTGTGCATGATGTCTTTTTAGTTGTGCTCACTTTACCTGTAATCTGAAACATGACGTTTTGCCAGGTTTTAGATTACAACAAAAAGTTGTAATGTGTTTACAGCCTATAAAGCCTTCTATGGGTAAATGTAGCCATCCAAACAAACCATGCAATCCGATTACTCGTAATCCCTTTACAACTTAAGGATTTTATGGGCGTCCAGACAAAAAGGGACAAGGATTGTGTACTGTAGGAGTAGGACACAGCACTGACGCCAATGCTGTGTGGTGCTGGAAAAGTCGTGGTCCCCACCATGATGTATGCGTTTTACTTTTATCCATGTTGTCCATCCATTTTGCCCCCCTCATTTTAGGGCATGAGCCCAAAAAACGAGGTAGATCCAAGTTTCAGGTGGGCACCACAGGAAACAGTGGTGATTGAATGCAGACCATTAAAAACTTCCTAGGGCCTGCTGTAATGTTTATTTGCCATCCAACTTATTGATCAGGTCACATAGGTCTGGATGAAGGGAAAACACAAACATCAGCTTGATTCAAAACTTCTGTGGCCCCCACGAAGTTTTTAATGGTGGGCGTTTAATCACTACTCTTTCCTGTGGTGTGGTCCACCTGAGATTTGGATCTGCCTCAGTTTTGGGCTCATGCCTAATATGAGGAGGAAAATGGATAGATGGCGTGGATAGAACACACATATCATGGTTGGGCCTGCAGATCTTTTCCAACACTGCACAGCACTGACGTTGATGATGTGGGCTGCACTACAAAATACGAGTCCCCTACATGCAAACTGACGTTGATGCTTTGTGCAAACGTGCTCCATTATCATATCCAACTACTAATAAGAAACCATTTTCTAGAAGACAATAGACATTTGATTGATACTAAGACTCCGACAATGCTGAGATTACTATAGCCTACTGCAGTAGTGTTGTAGCATGCTCCTTTAGCTACACCATAGCTAGGAGTCAAGGACCTATTCATATGGAATATGATCACAGGTTGCATCGATAATGCTCCAAAACAATCTCCTAGTTAGGATTGTGCAATCACAATGACTCTTTAGCCATGGGTAGTCTTAGGCAGGACCATCAGATGAACTATCTAAACTGATAGATACTAATCTATGCATAATTTACTCACGTTGGGCACCATCTTTAAAAAATAAATAAAAAATCATAAATATACTACATACATATGTATATGCATGTGCACATGTATGTGTGTATGTGTGTATGTATATATTAATGTACGTATCCACTAACTAGCCTAGGATGCACATACATTTAGCCTTGTATTTCTATTCTTAAACTTTCCTCTAGTCAGGCGCCCCAACCTAATTACAGTTCAGTGGAGCAGGTCAGGCTCGGGGTTAGAGAATTTTAAGTGGGTGGGGTTGGACTCAGGCTTACAGAATTTTAAGTGGGTCAGGTTGTGCTCAAGCTTAGAGATTTTTAAGTGGGTCAGATCGGGCCTTTTGGTAATGGGTTGAGGATGGTCGGGGTTGGACCAAAATTCTTAGCCAATTAGGATATGTGTCTGGCTTGGGCTGACCCTGACTCAACCTGAACTTGATCCATTGCCGCCTCTAAAACTAAGGCACATGGTTTGCAATGTATTGATGATTTTGGCCATTTTGCCCTTCATATTCTAGTTCAATTCTTACTAATCATATTTGTTTCTTTGTTTGTTTGTGTTTTTTTCCCATTTAATAACCGTTTATGTAACAAAGTGCACATTTTCCAGATGCAATCATTGGATGTAATAAATTGCCCATTTTCTATCTTTTTTCTCCCCTTAAAATTTAAAGGTGTCATAGCAAACACCAGATATGCCTTGTCTTTTAACCCTGGCAAGTCTCTTGGTCGCCACTGGGTTAATTTTGACTGCAGGTGCTGTTGTGAGGGTTTCGTGGTTGGTCTAGATTGCAGCGCCTTCTCTCTAGGAAGATGACAAGAGGAGTTGTTGGGGATAAATGGTCTCAAAGGATTCTGTGGTTCTGTGCAATTGGAAGCGCATTAGGTAGATTCTCAGCGACTGATTATATTTCTTTGAGATGTCAATAGAAATTTATTAAAAACAAAAAGCATTAGCCTAGATGCTTGCTCCTTTCGTCGCCAACACCTTGGCCTCAGAATTGGCCTCTTCCTGAGTAGGTAAACAAAATGTATAGCCTGGAAGCAAAATACCAAGTTTCATTGAATACAAATCGTAACTCCCACGTCTTGGCATTGGCTTTGGGCGCCTACTTAAAACATTAAAAGAGTCTCCCTCTATGATGACATCCATGGAAAGCTTGTAAAATTGGAGAGCTTCTCATAAAGAGAGGCAGAATTGTAACTGAGTATAGTTCCATCAAGCTACCAACAACATTTTACAGCTGAATTGACATTCTCTTATGGGAAAGTATTTGATGCTAGATGCTTACACCTAAGTTAGATGTCAAGCACTGAACCTTTGTTATAGATGTGTGAGTTTCGAACTTCTCACCTGTAGTGCCATGCCTAAAAATCACAGTGGTTGGATAATCCTGGATGCCAATTAGAGGATTTCTTTCTATCAAATATCGACCATTGCTTGGGATTTTTCCTAACCATCCATTTGCAATCCTTTCAAAAAAAAAAAAAAAAAAAAAAAAGAAGAAAAAAATCCTTTGAAGTCCTCCAATTGGTGACTATAATTGTGTTGATGTACTTTCAGGGTACTTGTCCGTTAGGTCCCACCAAGTAATGGCTAGGCTATTGTAACTGTGCACCACATGGCAGCAATTCAGTGCTTGATAACTAACTTAGAAGTGGAGTCAATTTTTAGCACTGGATCCTTTTCCCTGATACATTTTAGCAATTTTGTTTTCTTGTGCTAATACTTCATGGTATCACTTGTTTAGGCTTATGGATGGTTGGTGTAGAAAGACAAGCACAAAATAGAGAACGGATGATTGCTGAGAGTTTGAGGGCTGCAGGGGAGGATGAGCAATCCAACGGCGTAGATGTTTAAAGCACGGCATCATAATGTTTGCTGACTGTTTAAAAAGATTAGATCTGAATTTTTCTTGCAGGTAATAAAAGGGTCTATTGTTCTTAAACAATTACAACCATAGAAGCAAAAAGAAGACTTGCTTTTTTCTTTTGCACATCCTAACTTCCTTTTGATGACTGATTCTCAAAATTGGATAAAAAATCAAGGCAAATCATTTGGTTAGATTCACATTGTTGCTTAAGAACCTCTCCTAGCATATTTGGTTTTATACATTTGCTGGTTATATGTGCTGCCAGATGGTGATTAAACCTCATAATCCATGCGGTTGCTTTTTACTATTTTATGCTGCCAAATTCAATGATACCTAGATACTTGTATATGCTCGATGTGTTGTGTTGGATATGACCAGATACAGACACTGGTACTGGATATGTGCAGTGTATGTGTTAACCGATCTCTCTCTCTCTCTCTCTCTCTCTCTCTCTCTTCTTTCTTTCTTTTCATTAGAAATCTTGACAATTGTCTTAGGGTGTGTTTAGGTGACACATCATCACCATCACCATCACCGTCACCATCGAAGCTGTATCCCAACTAATTGGAGTTGGCTACATGAATCATGGTATTAAAAAATGGTTACGATACAACTATAATAGTAAAAGATGGTGCCCATTAGACAATTCGAGGCTGTAAGTGCCAATTGAAAAAAGTGGCCTGTAATGGGCCTATAATAGCCTTTAAATAATAGCCTTTAAGCCCATAACAAGCTGATAAAGGGTCATAACGGACTGATTTGGGGCTGATACATTTTTTCCTTAAAAAAAATTTCAGCCATTATAGTGCTGTAATAGTCATTACTACTCATAGCATAACAACCATAAGGTTGGCCGTTGCGGCTACTGTTACCGTTATTGAATACTTACTAATTCCTCGTTCTCACTCCTATTGTTACTAAAATTGTGCTCCATATTACTCTATTTTAGTCTGACTAATGTTAATTCACTTAGATTCTAAAGCACCTCTCCATAAATCTAACTTTGTCTTTGCGCCCTCCCTTTTCTTGTCAATCAAAACTATGTCATCTGCAAGCAACATATACCATGGGATCTCTTCTTGGAAATGGCTTGTTAACTTGTCCATAACCAATGCGAAAAGGTATGGGCTTAAGGCCTACTAGTGCGAGCCTACAATACTTGGGGGGAACTCACTTGTTTCTCCACTAGCACTCCTCACATTTGTTACTGCTTCCTCATACATTTCCTTAATCATGTCAATATATCCTCTTGAAACTCCTCTCCCAACACCCACTGGATAACTCTTTATGGGCCCTATTACAAGCTTTCTCGTAGTCAATAAAGACCACATGGAGATCCTTCATCGCTCTATATTTCTCCATCAATTGTCTACATAGGTAGCAACTTCAGTGTTAGACCTCTCTAGCATGAAACTAAACTGATTTTCTGATATAATTATCTCATGCCTTAGTCTTTGTCAACACTCTTCCTGGAAGTTTCATAGTATGGCTCATAAGTTTAATCCCACAATAGTTCTGCATCTCTGTGTGTCTCATTTATTCTTGTAAATATGTACCATGGTGCTTTTCTTCATCTTTCTGGTATTTTTTTTGATCTTACAATCTTGTTGAACAACTTTATCAACTAGAATAACCTAATATCCCATACACTTCCAAACCTCTATTGGTATACCATTTGGTCCGAAGGCCTTTTCGGTTTTCATCTTTTTCAAAGCTTCTTTCACTTTAGATATTCTAATCATATGGAAATATCTATGGACTCAGACATTATTTGAGTTTATGGTTTATTTTATCTCTATTCTCATAGAGAGTTTAATGTTGTCATTTAACGATTTTTGAAAGTAGCTTCCTCGTCCTTGATTGATCTCATTATCCTTGACTAGTACCCTCTGGTCATCGCTCTTAATGCATCTAACATGATCTAGGTATCTACTCTTCCTCTCTTTCATTTTTTTGTAAGTTTGAAGACATCTTTTTCACCTTCTCTTGTCCACAATCTATTACAAAGATCATCATTAGCCTTAAATTTAGCCTCACTACTTTTTTAGTGATCTATTTGGTATTTTTATATTGTTCAAGAATTTCATTGTTTCTAGTCCTTTACTAGGCTTTGAACATGTTCATTTCTCATTAGTAACTTTTTGTACATCGTCATTTTACCACCAAGTTTCCTTATATGATTGGTTTTTCCCTCTAGATCATGGTGTGCAGTAAAGGTTGTTATGTAAAGGTAACGGTGGAAACCGTTACACGTTACGGGGTCGTAACAACCGTTATGGAAAAAATGACTTATAATTGCCGTTAACGGTTCGTTACGCCCTTGTAAAGCCTGTAATAGCCTCGTAATGGTTTGTTACGGGGCAAACACATGGTTTTCGGATTTTTTTTTTTTTTTTTCAACGTTATGGGGCAGATACAAGATTTTTGGGTTTTTATTTCAATTAAAAAAAAGAGACTATAACAACCATTATGGGGGTTGTAACCGCCATTATGACCTGTATCATAAAGGTAACGGTGGAGGCTATTATGCCACTTTTCTAATGTACTCAACCATCTCAATCCACATAACATTTACTTCTCCCTTTTAACCTGCACACATTTAGAATGGTGGGGGAACCTTGGCTATTTCTTATAGCAACTGGGCACTGTTGTAGTGCGTGGCTTCCAGGGGACGCCTAGCCAACTATTGCCCATTTCTCACTGCACCCATGTTGCGATGCAGTGCATTGCTTACAGGGAAGGCCTTTGCACGAGTTTGGAATGTCATATTATTCGGATTCATGTTTGGGTGAAATCTATTTATCAATTTTATTTCTTGAGTCTACCCGCATGACTGTCAAAGTTTGAAAAAGTGCTTGGTGCTCCTCCCCAGAAATGGGTTTGAGAGATGTTGATATGCTGCCTTCCTGCACAAGTGCAATGTGTCGCATGTATGTGGGATCCAATCTTCCATTAAGTATGCTGCCAGTTGAATATACCTTGCCCCAAAATCGGGTCTAAACATTGCTTAGGTGGACCATACTTGTGGCGCAGATCCGGAAAGTTCAGTGACCTCCTTGATGGGCACTGATAACTCTAATGCCTATCAGTTGCAAATGACTCAGAATCGTTTCCTAATGTCACTAAAACAGGCCCTTGTAAGATAAGAATTGTAAATATTACAAAGCAGTTCCTTGTTTAAAATGACCAAAAGTTAGTAGAATCATTATAGTAAGAGTCATAAAACCAAATATTCTTTACATGTTACAGATGGAGCCAGCTTATTTTTATACAAGTCATACATTTTTCGGAATCATAGTCTGCCATGTCAGCATCCATATCTGGGTATCATAGGCTAAATCACCTCACTCATGTAGTGTTAGAAAAGCATAATTTGCTGATTGAATTTCTATTACAGTCTTAATGAGCATATTAGCATGCAAATTTATTAGTAATCCAACTCTACCCAACTGAAGCATGACTAAATCCTATCAGTATTAACTATTTTTGTAGAAGCATGAGAAGCATTTGCCACGAGGGGCATATGCTTTGTGCCTTGAAGTGGATCCTATTTTAAAACATCATGAGGTTTTCACCTCACATCTGATGTCGAATGCTTGGCCACAGTTTCGTGTTTCACAATGCTGGTATTGGGAACTGATGTTTGCACACTCCCTTTTTGAGGCATGCACTCCTTTCTTCTACTTTTGGTTCAGTTACCGAAGTAGAAGAACGTGGTATTTATTTAAACATATGTAAATATCAGTTCCATTTCTATAGATCTTTTGGATTCCTTTTGTGCACATCTTGAATTCTCCCATGTGCACCATCTTGAATGGAGTATTGTTCTATGGGCAGAGCTCCGTGGAGGTTACATGCAGTTGAAGCAAATTCCTTTTCAACTGATTGCCAGAATGCCACTAATTGCAGAAACCATTGCCGAACACCTCCAGCAATGCATGTCTTTGGAATCACTTAGACAGATTCATGCTCAGATAATCAGCAATGGGCTCCACTCTGAAAACTACTTGGCTGTGAAGCTCGTGACCTGCAGTAAAGAATTGGGCAGTATTGCTTATGCCCGCATGATTTTCAATGGTTTAATAGATTCTGCAAATGTATTCCTGTGGACAGCCATGATTACGGCCTACTCGAAGCAGCAGTCTCAGATCACAGCGGAAGCTATTTGGATATATAAAATGATGTGTCAACATGGAATCCAACCAAACAGTTTCACCCTTTCATCTGTTCTCAAAGCATGCTCCTTTTTGTCAGCCGTTAAAGAAGGCAAGCAGATCCATGTCCATGCTGCTAAACTGGGACTGGATTCTGATGTTTATGTGCAAACTACACTGATGGACATGTATGCCAAGTTTGGCAGCATTCAAGTGGCGACACATCTCTTTGAAACCATCTCTGAGAAGAATGTTGTTGTATGTAATGCTATGATAGTGTGCTATACCAAGGCAGGGAATATTGAAGCTGCCAGAGAAATCTTTGATAAGATGCACCATAGGGATTCAATCTCATGGACTGCAATGATATCGGGTTATACCAATCGTGGAAATATGCATGGTGCACAGGAACTTTTCAATCGGATGGCAGAGAGAGATGTTACTTCTTGGAATGCTATGATTACTGGGTATTCTCACAGTGGAGACTGGCTTATGGCTCTAGAGCTCTTTGATAAGATGCGGTCAGAAAATATAGAACCCAATCAGGTAACAATGGCTGTTGCCATTTCGATCTGTGGTCAGTTGGGAGCTCTAGATATGGCAAAACAAATGCATGAGTACTTGAAGAAAACTGGGGTGGAAATGAATGTCCACATTTTTAATGCCTTGATTGACATGTATGCTAAATGTGGAAGTGTGGATGAAGCTCATAGAGTGTTTGGTCAGATGTCTGTCAAGGACACAGTATCATACAATGCGATGATTGTGGGCTTTGCCAACCATGGCCAGGGTGAGGATGCCCTGAACCTCTTCTTGGAGTTTCTGGAAGGCGGGGCACAGCCAGATAGAATCACCTTTCTTGGTGTCTTGACTGCATGCAGCCACGCTGGGCTGCTGGAAGTGGGCCGGCGATACTTTGATTGCATGACAAGAGAATATGCAATTGAGCCATCTGTTGATCATTATGCATGCATGGTCGATCTCCTTGGTCGTGCAGGACTTGTTGAGGAAGCCTATGAGTTGATTAAAACAATGGCAGTTGAGCCTCATGCAGGTGTATGGGGAGCTCTACTCAGTGCATGCAGGACCCATGGAAATGTTGAAATCGGTGAAATTGCGGCGAGGGAGCTCTTCATAATCGAACCTGAGAATCCTGGAAACTATGTGCTGCTCTCTAACATCTATGCTAGGGCTCACATGTGGGCTGATGTTGCAAAGGTTAGGCATTGGATGAGAGGACAAGGCGTGCCCAAAACGGCAGGTTGCAGTTGGATTGAGACAAATAGCGATGTCCACAAGTTCTTAATTGGAGATACAGACCACCCTCAATGCCTGCACATCTATGCCATGTTGAGGCATCTATCTCTGCAATTGGCATCTGATGATTTTGTGTTGGATTCTGATTTCAACATGGAATAAACAATTAGTTGCTCCATTTATGTGGTCACTGAATCTGAAACTATGGAGCTCCATTATTATAACAATCACCTTCTGTGCCAAAGGCTAAAAACTCACAACTTGACTCGGTGTTGGAGAGGATCAGGGCCCAAATTGACTTGGAATTTGTTAGAAATTGAAGGTTCTACAGTGTGATGCTCAATCTGAGCAACATGAAAATTATAGTCATGAATCATGTGTGTGGATTTGTTGGGCTGTGCTGCTTGCCTATATCAGGCCCGCAAGCTTGTAATGAATGTCTCCATCAGCCAAACTCTAGCATGGGGGGTGTTTTTCTTGTTGCTTGTAGGATCTACTTGAACCTTGGCTTGGCAGAAGTGGTTCCCAAAAGCATTTTTAAATATGTCACCTCAGAACTCTGGAAGTAATGAGATTCTACCTAACATGTACCGGAGGTGAGAACGAAGCAACCATGGGTGAGGAGGTTTGCTAAGCACATGCAAGTGTTTAGAATGACAGGAAGCAACTACTCATGTGGTTAGATAAGAAAAGTAAATGCTACTTGCACTAGTAGGTTTACATGTGCTGGTGCAGGATGCATGTAAGTTCTAGGCCAAGGATGCATGTAAGTTCTGGGCTGTTCATCAGGATGGAATTCACTTATATGAGTGTGGAGGTGGAGGCCACTTCCTATAAGAATATAAGCGAATTTTCTAGAGTATTCATGAAATTCAGATAATGGTGAATGACCGAAAAATACTGAATTGCATAATAACTTACAAAGTAAAAGTTGTGTGAGTGGTATTTACTTGCGATTTACACTCAGTTGTGTAAGTGGTATTTACTTGCGATTTACAATCAAAAGATTTATGTTCAAGACTATGGTGTCACCTGATTTTTTTAGACCTCTCTTGCTTACTCTAATGTCGGTTCAAGTCTATGGTGACATGGACACCATTGTACAACTATTTTGCTTTAATTCAAAAGACTTTTTATTTTGAAACATGTGGGGGATTTTTGTATTTTGTTTCAAAATTTATATTTAAATTTGAAATATTTTGTTTTCCTTCCACATTTGAAATTTCTTATGTTTTGAGTTGTGAGTTTTGTCCTACATCAGATTTTCGAAGAAAATATTCTTGTATAGTAGTTAGGCTTTTTTTCTTGGGGCTTGAGCCCCATTCAGGGAGCATGTGAATTTACTCCTAGGGGGCTATGCTAATAGCTTTAATTTATGTCATTGACCACGCGCACGCGTGCCGAGTCGACTTTGTGCATGCGACGCGATGGGCTGGGCTGGGTGCGAGTGCGGTTATACTCGCATGTGTGTGCGTGCGTGCGTGTGTGTGTGCGTGTGTGTTTGGGGGGGGGGGGGGGGGGGGGGAGGTACTCATGGGACTTTATTTGTGAGAGTGTACTTACACTTGCGTCTTTTCGTTTTAAACAAGAGAGATGTGTCCGTTCTGTTGGTCGCACATGTTGGGTTTAAGTCCAACGGACCAAACCTTTTCGAAAGGGTGCTTAATGCACCACTTTGGAGTCTATATAAAGACTTCCGATTCATTTTTCTATACAATGAAAAATCCTTTCTCCTCTCTTTTTATAAAACTCTCTTTGTTATATTTTGGTTTACGAATTTTTGTTGTTGCTGAGTTCGTCGCTGAGTTAACTCAACATTTTCGGGTTAAAGTACAAGTAATTTGAGCCCGCGTATAGTGAGTGCACCACCGAGACCGGGTCATAGTCGTTGTATCCTGGAGGTCGATTGCTCTAGAAACTTGTTGCACTTGAGACATTGTCGAAGGGGAGTAAATTCGATTTCAATCCGAGTGACTCATGTCTCACCTCAACTCAATTTAATAAGTCTTCTTTCTCAAGTTTTATTTTCTTTTTTGGTTTTCGATTTTAAATAGTCTATTTAATTCAACCAAAATATTTTAACAGGTACTGTTTGCTATGGTCAACACCATGATGTATGTATTTTATCCACTCTATCAATCCATTTCTTCTTTAGATCATTTTGTGTTTTCCCTTCATCCAGATCTGCGACACCTCGTCAACTGATTGGATGGCAAATGAACATTGCGGCGGGTCCTAGTGATTTTTTTAATGATTGGTGTTCATTAAAATTTAGATCTGCTTCATTTTTATGATTACTTTCAAATGCCTTAAAATGAGCTTGGAAAACTGACGGAAGGTGGCATGAATGTATAAAACATACATCAAGGTGGGCCCAACAGTAACGGTAACATGCATCAAGGGTAACATGCAGTTACGGGTTAACTGGATAACACCTAATTCGCAGAGGGGTGGGTGTTCGGTCTTTGGATGCCTTTTCTTTTGGTTGGGTCCTTTCTCTTTTCCCATTACTTTTTCCATTTTATTTTTATCGTGTTTCTTCCACTGTCATTTGCTTTTCCTTTTTTTTTTTGCCTTTTGCTTTTCAACTACGTCTTTTCGGCATCAAAGCTAAGGCAACTACATCTTTTCGGCATCAAAGCAAACTTGTAGCTATCGTGGATGACCCATAGATTAAAATTCAGCAAGAAAGGTCTCTTGACATTTGATTGGTTTGCTTAAAATTAGCAGTTAATTGCAAAATAAGTTAACGGTTCTATTTTGAGGGAAATGGTGAGAACAAAGGATAGCTGGCTAGGATTGTTCTACTGGTGTGATTCTTGAATCAAGGCTTATCCAAAGCAGACTCTTCTTGATGGATGGTCCTAATCTATAGTCTACCATTCCATGTAGACGGTGGAAGATGTCATGATAGCATGTATTGGGAGGTGAGAATTAGAGGTGGACATCGAGCTTGAGTTGGTCCGGATTGGATCTAACTTGACTCGATCCGATTTTTCCAAGAACCTGACTTGAACTCGATCCGATCCGGGACCGAGTCCAACAGGGCTGACTTGATTTGATCTCAATCATTGCTAGCTTGACTCGAAGCGAGTTTGACTCGGTCAGGGAAACCGAATCGAGTCGGATCGAGTCGAGTGAATCAAGATTGAGAGAGAGAGAGAGAGAGAGAGAGAGAGAGAGAGAGAGAGAGAGAGAGAGAGAGAGAGGTGGGAAATCGGGAGAGAAATGAGGAGAGGAAGAAGGAGAGGAGGGAAATCGGGAGAGAAGATGAGAGATGGGTGGGTGCGGCACCGTTCGGGTAGAGAAAGAGAATGGAGGGATTAAGACTTCATTCGGGTGAGGCGGGGAGTGAAAATAAAAAAGTAAATATTACTTATATAGTACCCGACTGAATTGGATTGGATTGGATCGGTCCGGATTGGCCACTGATCTGAACTCGACTCGATGTACGTTCGGTTCTCAGTGGGCTTACTCGAACCAACCCAATCCTGGCCTTCGGTCGGATTTGTCGGATTGGATCGGATACGTCGGATTGGGTTGGATTTTGCCCAGCTCTAGTGAGAATGAAGCAAATGGGTGGTGGGTGAGGAGGTTGGCTAAGCACATGCAAGTGGTTAGCATGACAGGAAGCAACTGAGTTGAGGTCACTCATGTGGTTAGATAAGAAAAGTATATGCTACTCGCATTAGTAGGTTTACATGTGCTGGTGTAGGATGCATGTAAGTTCTGGGCCGTTCATCAGGATTCTACCAATGTGTATGTTTCATGGCTGAAATTTTAGGCTCAACTGCTGCATCAGGTTGCTACATTTGTATTTTGAATGTGGACCATTAGTCAAATCCTCTTTAGGAGGCAATTTTTCTCAGGAGCATTCATCCCACCTGACAGGTATACTAGCGGGTTTTTGGGTTAGGGCACATAAAGGTGGCTCACCTGATTAAAGACCTAGGTCTCTCACACCTGCTTCATGTCGGCAGATATCCTACTGCTTAGTAGCTTTTGCGGGACTTCAGATTTGAACACAGTGGCAGGTGTTGAAGACTTTATTTATTTATTTTGTTTATTTCCTCGATTTTTTTCACTCATCGTTTGTTCTTGAAGAAGCTGAAAATCAATCCATAAGTAGTGTAAAGAAAGGAATGTCTTTGATGAACTTTATCATTCACAAAATCATTCCTTGGATCAGTGTGTAATACATATCCACCAATCTGTTCTGAGGAATTCAGATCCTATTCTTTTTAGGTGGTAAAATGTTGTCGTACAACATCATACCATCCATGGTCCATGTAATTATACCTTATACTTCAACCAGAGTCTCCTTGCCCTTTGATTGCAGTCTACTAACCAACTCATGTCTAATGGAGCAAAATATACTCAGGGGAGTTTCTTTCACTTTGCCACACCTACCGTAGCAGTCATGGGCTGGCATACCCGTATCATCATCATTATCATCATTTAAACCTTATCCTAATTAATTGCGGTACTACATGAATCTTGTTCTACCATTCCACCCTCATCCAGTCTTTTCTTGCTACCTCCAGCTCACTCCTAATAGGTAGAGTTTTTGGTCTTCATTGCCCATGGCCAAACTATCTAAATAATGTTCCCCCCTCTTATTACCTATTGTTGCTACTCTGATTTTTGCAAGATGGCTGGCCTGACCCATTTCTGGCCTTAATTGTGGATAGAGCGTGGCCTTAAAAAATCAAACTGATACAATGACGCTTCACCATTCCGTTCATGGCTATGAATGGACAGTTGAAAGAAAAATGATTAGTGTCCAAATTAACTTACCAAAAATCATATGCATAAGATTGCTTGATCACTACCATGTTTGTGCTATGCTAATTCACAATCCTAATCCAAAGTTGGACCTATGATTCAAGAAAATGGAAGGTGGTAGCCACCATCAACACTAGATCATCGAAGGTGGTCCATTCAAGTGTTGGCCTACTAGGTCAACTGTACAGATCACTTCATAACATTCTTTGTCTATGGTAATATTATTATTTCATAACATGATATAGCCCACCATGATGTTTTTAAGAGATCTATAATATCCATCATTTTAGCTGGATCATCCTAGGAGGTGGGTCTAAAAATGAGTTGAATCCAATACTCAAGTGAGCCACACGTTAGGAAATAGTAAACATTGGACTCAGCTCCGAATGCTAAAATGAGCTGGGATGGACGGCGTGGATACATGACCCATACATCAAGGTGGGCTCCACGATCAGGCGTCCTCTGACCTCAGTGGATCCCAGGATCCGGCGTCCTCCTGCGAGAATTTCCGTACGGATTAAGGGAGATGCTATCATGATATAATAGAGCCATCTTCCACCGTCCACATGGAACGGTGGACTATAGATCAGGACCATCCATCTAGAAGAGTCTGCTTTGGATAACCCTTGATTCAAGAACCACACCAGTAGAACAATCCTAGCTAGCTATCCTTTGTTCTCACCATTTCCCTCAAAATAGAACCATTAACTTCTTTTGCAATTAACTGATAATTTTAAGGAAACCAATCAAACGTTTAGGCATCTGCTTTTTAACTGAATTTTAATCCATGGGCCATCAACGATAGCCCCATCTATTTGTACGGTCTAAATAAACAAAGGAGGACCTGATGTATCATATCGACATAGTTTGCTTTGATGCTAAAAAGACGCGGTTGGAAAGCAAAAGGCAAAAAGAAAAAGGAAAAGCAAGTGATAGTGGAAGAAACATGATAGGAATAAGATAGAAAAAGAAATGGGAAAAGAGAAAGGATCCAACCAAAAGAAAAAGCATCCAAAGACCGAACACCCACCCCTTTTCGAATTGGGTGTTATCTGGTTAACCCGTGTCTGCATGTTACCCTTACTTTAGGGCTTACTTTGATGCACGTGTTATACATTCAGGCCGTCGTCCATCAGTTTTCCCGGCTCATTTTAAAGCATTTGGAAGTAATCGTAAAAATAAAGCAGATCTAAATTTTAAGTGGACCACAGTACAGGGAAAGTGGTCGATGAACACCTATCATTAAAAAATCACTAGGGCACTGTTCATTTGTCATCCAATCAGTTGACAAGGTGTCGCAGATTTGGATGAAGGGAAAACACAGAATGATGTAAAGAAGAAATGGACTGATAAAGTGGATAAAATACATACATTATGGTGTTGACCATAGCAAACAGTACATGTTGGAATATTTTGGTTGAATTAAATAGACTTTAAAATCAAAAACTAAAAAAAAAAAAGAAATTTGAAAAAAAAGACTTATTGAATTAAGTTGAGGCAAGACATGAGTCACTCGAATTGAAATCGAATTTGCTCCCCTTGAACATTGTCCCAAGTGCAACAGGTGTTTAGAGCAATCGGCCTCTAGGATACAATGACTATGACCCGGTCCCAGCGGTGCACTCATTGTACACGGGCTCGAACCACTTGTAGTTTAACCCAAAAGTGTTGAGTTAACTCAGCATCGAACTCAGCAACAACAAAAATTCGTAAACCAGAATACAACGGAGAGAGTTTTATAAGAGAAGAGGAGAAAGGATTTTTCGTTGTATAGAAAAATGAATCGGAAGTCTTTATATAAACTCCAAAGTGGTGCATTAAGCACCCTTTCAAAAAGGTTTGGTCCGTTAGATTTAAACCCAACATGTGTAACCAATCGAACGGACACATCTCTCTGGTTTAAAACGAAAAGACGCAAGTGCGAGTATGGTCTCAGAAATAAAGTCTCGCAAGTACCCATACACACACACACACACACTTATGCGAGTACACCCGCACCTGCACCCAGCTCAGCCCGTCGCGTCGTGTTGCGCATGCGCACACGAACTCGGCTCGGTTCAGCACGACGCATGTGGTCAATGACATAAATTAGAGCTATTAGTATAGTTTTTCCAATGACCAAATTCACATGCCCCAAAGAAAAAAGCCTAACTAATATACAAGAATATTTTCTTAGGGAAATCTGATGTAGGACAAAACCCACAACTCAAAACATAAGAAATTTTAAATGTAGAGGGAAAACAAAATATTTCAAATTTAAATATAAATTTTGAAACAAAATACAATAATCTCCCGCATGTTTCAAAATAAAAAGTCTTTTGGGTTAAAGCGTAATAGTTGTACATTGATGCCAGTGTCATCATATACTTGAACCGACATTAGAATAAGTAAGACAGGTCTAAAGGATTCAAGTGATACTATAGTCTTGAACTAGAATCCTTTTAGTATAAATCGTAAGTAAACGTCACTCATACAACTTTTACTCTGCAAGTGATTTTGCGGTTCAGTGTTTTTCGACCATACACCATTACTTGAATTTTATGAGTGCTCTAGAGAATTCTCCTAAATTCTCATAAGAAGCGGCTTCCATCTTCACACCCATATAGGTGAATTCCATCAAGTGTATGTAGTAACTGTATGTACAACAAAATATATGACTATGGATTCATTAAAAGTTCTAAAAACTCATCCTTCTGCGTTGTTACTCGCACTGTACACCATAGAAGGGGATCATATATCTTAATGCAATCGCCTACCTTGTGTCTTATTATTTACCCATTGAACCTATCTCATGAGATTTTCATTTGTATAAGTTAGGTTGCCTACACTGGTAACTCCCTTCGATGTATCATTAACTAATCTTTTAGATAGTCTTTTGGTTAGAGGATCTGTAAAATTCTCTTCTGACATAACAAAGTCAATATATATGACTCTGTCATGCAATATATGTTTCACTATGTTGTGTCTTAGCCTAATATGCCTGCTCTTTTCATTATATATTTTACTCTTTGCTTTTGCTATAGCTGCTTGACAATCACAATGAATAGATACAACTGATACAGGCTTTGGCCATAATGGTACATCAACTAAGAGATTTCTAAGCCACTCGGCTTCTGATCCAATATTTTCTAAGGCAATAAAGTCGAATTTTATAGTTGACCAAGTGATACATGTCTTCTTGGTAGATTTCTAAGAGATTGTTCTGTTATTCTATTCTGTTCTGGTGTATAAGGAGCTGTAGTTTCGTGACCTATTTCACTCTTTTCATATAATTCTCTAAATTGAAAAGATTCATATTCATTTCCTTTATCTGTTTTAAGTCTTTTAATTTTTATATTTAACTGATTTTCAACTTCAAATTTGTATTTTAAAAAAAAGTATCTAAAGTGTAAGACCCGTATCCTATACCGTACCGTTTCGTAGGCTTCCGCGGTCATTCTGGTTGAATTCTGGCAACCCTCGACCCGCCCGTATGCGACGTTTGTGCGCGATCCTAAGCCGAGTCCTTCATTCATTCCGACCCGTATCTTAGTGACCACGCCATTGCCGCGGTTCCAACACCGTAACTCGTGCACCAATCTGATACCCGGGCTAGAAGATGTGGGCCCACATTCATTCCGAAGAAATGCCGCGCGTTATGAATTTCGAGAGAATCTCTAAAACATGTCTAATCAATCAATTAATCAATCAAGTCAAGTACACTCCATACCTTAAGTACAAACACCCATCCCTCCTTTTTCCACAAGTCAACTCTCTTTCTCCCCTATCCATCCCTCTTTTACAAAATTTCAAACAAAACCTTACCTCTCCATCTCCTTTCCTTACAACCACCACTCTATCCATCCCTTCATCCATTATTTTTATCTCTTTCTCTCTCTCTCTCTCTCTCTCTCTCTCTCTCAATTTCTCAAATTCCGTGAGAAACATCCAACAACCAAGCCCCTCTCTCCCAAACACTAAGTTTGGCCCACCTTTTCATCTCCAATCTCAACCTTTAAATCACCATCAACTTCCATCAAAGTTGAAAGCAAGGAGCATATAAGTTCAAGGAGCTAAAGAAGGAGTGATACAAGTGGGTGATCTACCGTTGATCCTTATTTTTAGAGATTACTTATTAGTGGGACCCATTTTGATGTATGTGATGTAACTATGAGGAGCCCATAGTGGTGGGGTCCCTCTATCACCGTCTCTCTCTCTCTCTCTCTCTCTCTCTCTCTCTCTCTTCCTTTGTGTGATGATGATGAGGAAGGGGTGTGTGGCCCATCTGGTGTGTGTGTCCCCCAACATGAAGTATAAGTTACATCCATACCATCCTTATGACGAGCCCACCTGGCTGGACCGTCCAGCGACAGGTCTGCTGGCCTACCCATTTGGACAGTGCCAGTTGAAGGGAAAATACAAATATCAGCCGGTCCCAAACTCTAGGTGGGCCACGTCAGCAGAGGACCCAGCAAATGTTGGTGCTTCATCAGCCGTCCGTCCAGACGGCTGATTGAACGATTGTATATATATATATAAAATATTATATTATATACCATATATTATATATAATATTTAGATAATATAAATATAATATAATATATAGTATATATTATGTATGTGGGCCCCATGTGGGACCCACACAAGACGCTGGAGTCCTGCGTCCAGCCGTTCGTTTAGGTCTGGATGCCGGACCATCCAATTATATATATATTTTTAAAATAATAATAAAATATATATTTTGGTGGGCCACGCTCATGGACCCCACCTTGATATATGTGTTTGATCTGCACTGTCCATTTGGACGGTGCCATGTATGGCCCCACCATGATGCCTGTGTTATATCCCTATCGTCCATTTGTTTGGCACGGTGGGCCTGATCATGAGGGATGTGTTAGATCCCAACTGTTCATCTGAGGGAGCCAGTGATGATGTGTGTCATTCCTCCACACGTGGGATGTGGGACCCACCCTCCTTGACAGGGCATTACATCCCAGCCGTCTATCCATTTGACGAGCTTGTTTGAAGCTTGAGACAAAAAAATATGAAGTAGACACACGTCCTGGTGGGCCACGTACGTTCATCCCCACCCTGATGCATGAGTTGTATCCCTATTGTCCATCCATTATAAGGGACGCACTACATGATGGATATGCTGCATCCAGCCATCCATCCATATGGATGGCTCGTCTCAAGACCGAAAATGAGACAAATCCAGTTATCATGTGGACCACATTGTAGAAAACTGTGGTGTGGAACGTCTACCACTGGAACCCCTTTGGGTTACAAAAGCTTTGAATCAATATAATATTTATTTATCTTTCCCTTCCTAATCAGGTCCTTATGACCTTATGAACAGTTTGAATGGGAAATAAATGTTATGGTGGGTCCTCTAAATTTTTAACTATGAGAATCATTATCACCACTGCTATTTGTGGTATGGTTTAGATGATCTTTTGATCTGATTCATTGTTTGGATAATGCTTTAAAAGGACTCTATAGTTGGATGAATGGTGCGGCCCGAGTAATGCGACCCACTTGTTGTATTTGAGAGGTCCATTGAGAGGTATTTGAGGCCCATGGGTTAAGGCCCATGGTGATATATTCAGCCTATTTGAATCAGCCCATTGACTCGGCCCATTTGAATCGACCCATTTGACTCGGTCCATTGATGCGGCCCATTTGACTCAGCCCATTCGATTCGGCCCATTTGATCGGCCCATTTGATTTATATGAGGCCCAATGAGACGTATGTGAGGCCTTTGTGTGAGCCGAATGTAATGTATACGAAGCCCATTACGATGTGAGATTCCACCATGATGCATGTAATGAAGTTTTAACGGCCGTGCCTTGGAAGCAATAATGGTTTGATGTCCACATTGTAAGAACAATGATGGTTAAATGTCCGCATTGTAACTCTCCCTAGGGCCCATTGATAAGCCCATACTTATAGTGTGTAGGCCGTCTAGGCCTCTCTTCGTTATGAACAGAGTCCATCACCATATAATACGTTTGGTATAGTTCCATGATTCATGCTTATACGCATCATATGTATGCTTGATATGTAGAGTGATTGATCAGAGCATATGCTTTCGGAAAGATTGTTTATGGGCTCCCTGATAGGCGGAGTTGCCCTACATGAGCGCGTAATACGCATAGGATTGTTGCATGACTGGTAGTGTGATTCATGCATTGGTATTTGTGTGATTGTGATTATTATATGCCTTAGTGACATCAGGGCCATAGCCTCCACAAACACATCATGGGTGGATAGATTAGATACTGAAAATACTATTTCTAGCATCGGGGTGCCATAGATGTCCCTGGGTGAAAATTTTTAAACCCGATGGTAGCAGAGGATGACTCCAACGTCGAGACCGAGTGGATACATGAGCGTGCGAGGGCCGTATACTAATAGGTCGCGTCTCTATCTGTGTCATGGTCGGTTGAAAAAGGGTGTGACCTTACCTACCCGAGTGAGCAGGTAATTTGTAGGTCGAGTTTGACCAGATTGAGGAATGAGTTTGCTTTCGACGAGCTGAGCCCAATATTGGTAGACGGATAGTGAGGTCTCTTCTACTCTCCTAGTTGTGCGTTCGGATAGGGGCGACAAGTTGGCGTAAAGCGTACTAGACCCCAGTGATTATCCAAAATGAGAACTGTACTGATATTTGATGAGCTGTATGAGGATTAGCATTCTTGAGTTGCATCTCGCATCGCATGGTCTTGATATGGCCGATAACATTCATATCTTGTATCGCATAGCCTTGGTATGACTGATTGTATTCATATATCCATTAGCATGATTCCGCATTAATGTGGCATTGCATTCTGAGCACGTTCACACTACGCACACACTTACACTACCCTTTAAGCTTTATATAAGCTTATGCACGATTGATGCGTGCAGGTGATGCCGGGACGCAGCCATAGCCTCACCGCGGTTGGAGTGTGCAGTCGAACTTCTGGAGTTTCTTTTATTTTTATTATCTTGTATTTCTCTTTCATACGCATTGTACTCAAACTTTTTTATCATAATAAATTTTGTGATGGTGTTCTTGTGGTTATTATTCATGTGTTATTCTTATGCTTATGCTTATTACGAATCAATTCATGTTTGAAATTCTCCTTATAGGATCTCAGGATCGGAACCTAGTGTATGGGTGCTGGGAGTCAAGAACGGAGTACTATAGATGCTATCAGTGCCGGATTCAACGATCAGAAATTTTGTGAACCCGATTTCCGAGTTTGGGGTACGACATAAAGTTTCATCTTTGTTCCTTAACAAATAGACTCTAACGAACCTAGAGTAGTCATCTACAAAAGTTATGTAATATCTTTTTCTACCTCTAGACGTGTGATTTCTAAAATCACCTAATTTACTCTATATCAATTCCAATAGAATAGAGGATCGTTTTATTTGTTTAAAAAGTTTTCTAATGAATTTTGATGCTATACATGTTTCACATATACCGAATTCTTTATTAGATATATTAGGTAATAAATCTAAACTTTTTATTTTTTTCAAAGATACTACATTCACATGACTTAATCTATTATACTATAGATAAAAGGATTCAACGATATAAATAGAATTGAATGTCTTTTTATTATTATCATTCCATACATTTATAATGAATAGATTATCACTAGTCTCCCTTATCAACAAAAGTTCAATTCTTAATCATTATATGTTTATCTAAATCAAACTTATAGGGCCAATTAGAATGCTTGGAGAAATCTACTACATTCATCAATTACTTCACCTATTCTTCACTGTACATTACAAAAATCAGTGAGATGCAAGACTCACAAGGGCCACACTTAGGGAACAATTTAAAATCACAACCATGACCTCTTAACTTTCCGCATTGTGGCCTGCCTGAGCTTTTTATCAAACTAAATTTTACTATATTCACCCTACTAGATCTCACCTTACAAACGGATCGGGTGACATATAAATAACTAGGTAGGCCTAGAAGGTTTCCGTGGTGGGCATCCTCGTCCCTCATTTTCCTTGCAAATTTGGACTCAGCTCCTAGCACTAAAATGATCTCGGATTGACGGCGTGGATATATGACCCATACATCAAGGTGGGCTCCACGATCAGACGTCCACCGAGCTCAGTGGATCCTAGGATCCCTGACTCCTGCGAGAATCTCAGTACGTACGGATTAAGGAGATTCTATCATGACATCTTCCACCGTCTACATGGAATAGTAGACTATAGGTTAGGACCATCTATCGAGAAGAGACTGCTGTGGATAAGCTTTGATTCAAGAAATCCTTTGTTCTCACCATTTCCCTCAAAATAGAACCGTAACTTATTTTGCAATTAACTGCTAATTTTAAGGAAACCAATCAAATGTTTAGGAACCTTCTTTTTTGCTGAATTTTAATCCATGGGCCGTCCACGATAGCTGCAACCATTTGTACACTCTCAATAAACAAAGGACCTCATGTATCATTTCAACGTAATTTGCTTTGATGCTGAAAAGACGTGGTTGGCAGACAAAAGGCAAACGGTAGTGGAAGATACGTCATAGAGAAAAAAAGGAAGTGAAAAAAAAAAAAATAATAATAAAAAAGAAAAGAAAAAGAAAAGAAAAGAAAAGGACAGACAAATGATAATGGAAGAAGCATCATATAAATAAAATAGAAAAAAAGAAATGGGAAAAGAGATAGGACCCAATGAAAAGAAAAAGCATACAAAGACCGAACACCTACCCCTTTGCGAATTAGGACTCAGGTGTTATGAGGTTAACCCGTGACTGCATGTCACCCTATAGGGCCCATCTTGATGCATGTGTTATACATTCATGCCGTCATCTATCAGTTTTCCTAATTCATTTTAAGGCATTTAGAAGTAATCATAAAAATGAAGCAGATCTAAATCTTTGAACCACACTATTGGAAAATGGTATCTGAACAACTATTATTAAATAAATCACTAGGGCCTGCCGCAATGTTCATTTGCCATCCGATCAGCTGATGAGGTGTCGCAGATCTGGATGAAGGGAAAACACGGATATCAGCTTTATCCAATTTGTATCATGCCGTAGAATGATCTTAGGAAGAAACGGAGTGTTCACCATCACGCACGGTACCTATGTCAGTGCTTTTATTTTATTTTATTTTATTTTATTTTAAAGGTAAAACCAAAGGGTAGTCCATTAGGTGCATTTTTGTTGGCTTTACAAAACCCTAGGAGTGATTCAAACACCTTTACAGGAAGGGAATAAAAAACAAAAAGGCTTCCTGTCTTGAAAAAGCTTTCAAGATTGATTTTATTTTATTTTATTTTATTTTTTATTTTTTATTTTGTTTTAAACGTGCAGCACAACACCTCCTTATATAGTCACTGCTACTCATGTGAAATACGCAATATGCCCTCATTAACTACATTTATTTTATCAGTTTCAAAGGTTTGGAAATCCACCAGCCACAACACGTGCAAAATGTGAAAATTCCAATAACCACATCATGTGGCCTTTCAAATGGCATGAAAGCTTCTAGAGGTTGCTGGAGCATCTCAACCATCCATTTGGTTTGGACGTTTCAACACTCCCCTTCAAACTAAAATAGGCTTCATTTCAAGCATCGATCTTACTCGTCTGAATGCATCTACTCGTCTGAATGCATCTGTTGATAGTGCCTTGGTGAATATGTCCGCGAGTTGTTCAGTAGTATGACAATACTTCAATTTCACCATTTTCTGCTTCACTTGATCTCTGAGAAAATGGTATCAAGTATCGATGTGCTTGCTCCTTTCATGTTGCACTGGATTTTTGGAGAGCTCGATTGCTGACTTGTTATCTACATATATAATTGTGGATCTTTCCTGCGGATGCTTTAGTTCCTTTAGCAGGTTTCTCAACCAAATCGCCTCACAGACCGTGGATGATACTGCCACGTACTCTGCTTCACATGTAGACAAAGCAACAACACTTTGCTTCTTTGAGTTCCATGTGAAGGTAGTCGATCCAAGATAGAATACATAGCCAGTGGTACTCTTTCTTTCATCTTGGTCACCTTCCCAATCACTGTTTGAGTATCCATACAGCATTGCTTCATCATCATATGGATAGAAAAGACCAAATTCTATTATTTCTTTAACGTACCTAAGGATTCTTTTTACGGTTAGCCAGTGTGATTCTTTTGGTGCTTTCATGTACCTACTTAAAAGCCCAACAATGTAGACGATATTCGGCCTTATGATTGTGAGGTATCTTAGGCTTCCAATCAAACTCTTGAACAAAGTCGAGTCTACGCTTCTTCCTTCTCCTTCTTTTGTCAGCTTCAGGCCCGTTGCTACAGGCGTGTTCACGACATTGCAGTCTTCCATCTTGAACTTTTCAAGCAATTCCTTGTCATACTTCTTTTGAGTTATATAGATGCCACCATGTTGTTGCTTCACTTCAATGCCTAGAAAAAATGACATTAGACCTTCGTCGGTCATCTCGAACTCCTTAAACATGCCCTTCTTGAATTCATCAAACATC
Source organism: Magnolia kwangsiensis (assembly GCA_037074715.1). Classification (NCBI taxonomy): domain Eukaryota; kingdom Viridiplantae; phylum Streptophyta; class Magnoliopsida; order Magnoliales; family Magnoliaceae; genus Magnolia; species Magnolia kwangsiensis. Next base: position 2,299,301 of record CM073583.1, read on the forward strand.
AGTCTGCTGTTTTCTGTAAATGGCAAATCATCAACATACAAGCATGCTATAGGCATATCACCATGAGCATTCTTCTTGATGTAAACTGCATGCTCATATGGACATTGGGCGAAGCCGTTCTTTTGAAGATAGTAGTCGATACGTGCATTCCAAGCACATGGAGCTTACTTCAACCCATAAAGGGCTTTTTTCAGTCGATACACCTTGTGTTCCTCCGCTTGAACAACAAAACCTTCAAGCTAGTCAACATATACCTCTTCTTCCAAGAATGCAGATTTCACATCTAGTTGGTAGATCATCCAACTGTGATGGGCTGTAAGGGAGATAATCATCCTCACAGTGTCAATGCGAGCAACAGGAGCGAAGACTTTTTCATAGTCCACCCTATACTTTTGTCTGTAGCCCTTTACTACGAGCCTTGCCTTGTAGCGATCGATCTCACCATCAGCGTTTCTTTTGATCTTGTACACCCATTTGACACTAATAACTCTTTAGCCTTGAGGAAGTAAAGTTAGATCCTATGTATGATTCTTCTCAATGGCCTAGATCTCCTCTTCCATAGCTGTCCTCCAGCATTCTACTTCTATAACCTCCTCAAATGTAAGAGACTCGTGGTCCGCATACATGTAGAACAAATTTACTTCCTCAATTTCGGTGTATATATCGTTAAGGCTCCTCATTTTGATAGGAGCCAAGGGTGAAGGAGAACTGGATGATAACTTGTTGGTTGAATGTTGATTTGATGGAATACTTCCAAAGGAAATGAAACGTATTGCTGGACTTCTGGGTGCAGACGGTTCGGCGGAAGAGGGTGTTGCAGGTGTCTGCTCCTGATTCTCATGCTTCTCTTCTTCATGTTCTTCAACCTCGACTTGATTTTCTTTGGCCGAATCTTCCTTGTTCCAATTTCAGGTTTCTTCCTCGCAAAATACAACATCTCTACTTACCACCATCTTGTTAGTTACTGGGTTGTAGAGCTTGTACATCTTCGATACTTCACTGTAGTCGATGAAGATGCACTTATCGCCACGATCATCACGCTTTTTCTTTCTTACTTCTGGAACTTGAACATAGGCGACACACCCAAAGATCCTTAAGTGCGCCACGCTTGGCTTGTATCCACTCAAGGCTTCCTGCGGTGTCTTGAATCTGATACTCTTGGTCGGACACCTATTGAGCAGATAGGCAGTATATGCAACTGCTTTTGCTCAGAAATTCTTCGGTAGACTTTTCTCCTTCAGCATGGTCCTTGTCATATCGAGAATGGTATGGTTTTTCCGTTCCGCAATTTCATGTTATTGTGGCGTGTAGGCTGCAGTGTGCCGTTGCTTGATTCCTTGATCCCTATAATACTCTCGAAAGACATTTGAGGTATACTCTCCACCTCTGTCAGATCTAAGAGTTTTAATTTTAAGACCACTTTCTTTTTCAACAAGGGCTTTAAAAATAGTAAAAGCAGCAGACTTTTCTTTGATTACATACACCCACAATTTTCTACTGAAATGTCAATGAAGGTAATAAAGTATTTATTACCTCCAAGAGAGATTGGCTCCAATGGTCCACATATGTCAGTGTGAACTAATTGCAACGGTTCTCTTTCTCTTCGAGATACTCCACTCGAAAACGAGTTCCTTTGCTATTTCCCAAGTATGCACGCCTCACATACTTGTTCTGGAGCTTTAATGGTAGGCAAGCTATGCACCATGCTTAATGACGACAGAAGTTTCAGGCCACTGAAATTTAGATGGCCAAAGCAAAGATGCTATGTCCAAGAATCATTCTTTACTTTTCCATAAAAATACTTCTCGAAGATTGTGTTTATATGGAGCGAAAACATACGATTCTTCGCCATTTGGACTTTCGTAATCAAATGTCTATGCATATCTCTTATGGAAAGAGAAGAATTCTCCATGTGTATAACATACCTTTTTTTGAGGAGTTGTCCGAGACTCAGTATATTACTTTTCATGTTGGCCACGTAGTACACATTGAAAATGTAGTTTGGAACACCATTCTTCTGAAAGATTTTGATTTTTCCTTTACCTTTCACCGGTGTCTTTGACGAGTCGCCGAATGTCACATCACCATGAACTCCTTCTGTGAGTTCTTCAAATAGGCTTTTGTTCCTGTACATGTGATTGCTCGCACTTGTGTCGAGATACCATACATCTGATCGATCGTATGCTTTCTCTTGTGCAAGGAGCAGTGTGGAGTCTTTCTGATCATGACTCGATGCTTCAGCATAGTTGGATCGTTCATCGTGATCCACTGGCTTACTCCAACAATCCGAGGCATAATGGCTGAATTTGTTGCAATTCCAGTACTGAATATGTCTCATATTTTCGGGACCGTGTACGGATCGACCTCTACCATTCTCTCTTCCACGAAAATTGGTAAATTTCTATTGATTTTGTGGATGGTTCAGATGATATCCACGTGCCCTTCCTCTTGCATTAGTGTTGGTGCCACGACCTCCACGATTTGTATGACTACTTTGGTCATTTAGAGTCAGCTTAGACTCTAGTGCATGTTCCAACGTCGATGCGTTATTTTTCTACATTCGTTGCTCATACACTTTCAACTCTTTGACGGACAAGTTTTTGAAGTCCTTCGATTCTTCAAGGGCCATAACCATGTGTTCGAATTTGGTTGTGAGAGATCGGAGTATTTTTTTCTACTACCCGAATATCTTCAAACTTTTCGCCATTTCATTTTAAATTGTTAACTATAACAAACAATTTTGAAAAGTAGTTTGAAATGGACTCACCTTCCTTCATATGTGCAGCTTCGAACTCGGCTCTAAGGGTTTGGAGTCGAACCCTCCTGACACAATCAACACCCTTGAATATGGTGCTGAGACTCTCCCATGCTTTCTTGCATAACGTAGCTTTGACGATTCATTCAAAGGTGGAGTCATCCAACCCTTAATATATAAAAAATAAAGCCTTCTTGTCCTTTTTCCATTGATCTTTGGGAGCCGTCTTTTGTTTAGCGGAATAGGAGGCTTCTTGCTCCGTTGTGGGTTCCGCATACCCATCACTCATAATATCCCATAGATCCTGAGATCCGAACAAACCGTTCATCTGAATGCACCAGTTTTCATAGTTATCCTTAGATAACTTTGGAATTTTCGATTGGATCGAGGACGCCATCACTTCTTCACACCACGGATCAACAATGCCTTTTTCTTGACGTAGCAGTGACACCACATTAATCACATGACCTGAACCTTCAAACTATACCTGGTCCCATAGGATTGTCTTGCTATGATACTAATTTGTTGACTTTACAAAGCCTTAGGAGATGATTCAAACACTTGTACAAGAAGGGAATAAAAAACAAAAAGGCTTTCGATATTGAAAAAGCTTTCAAGCTTGAATTTTTTTTTTTCTTTTTTTATGGTTTTTCATTCTATTTTAAGCGTGCAACATAACACCTCATTATATAGTCACTGCTACTTATGTGAAATACCTAATATGCTCTCATTAACTACATTTATTTTATCAGTTTCATAGGTTTGGAAATCCAACCGCCACAACACGTGCAAAATGTGGAAATTCCAATAACCACAACATGTGGCGTTTTAAATGCCATGAAAGCTTCTAGAGGTTGCTGGAGCATCTCAACCGTCCATTTGGTTTGATGTATATATTCTATATTCTAGGCCATCCATCTATTGTGCTAGATTATTTTAGTGCTTGATATTAAAAGTGATGCAGAAAATAGTAAAGATGGAACATTCCATCATTAAAAACTTATTAGGGCTCATGGTAATGTTTATTTGCAATCCACCTTGTTAATAAGGTCATGCAGACATGGACGACAAGAAATAACAATTTTTAGCTTCATCTAGAATTTCGTGGCCAACTACTCTTTCTAATGGTATGGTCCACTTTAGATTTGGACCTAGTTTATTTTTGGACCTATACCAAAAAATGATATGGGGAAATGGATGGACGGAGTGGGTGTAAAGTAAAAACATTAAGATGGTTTCTATGGTAAGGTCTGCACCATCTAAGGTGAGGTTAGGGCTGTACCATTTTTGGTATAGTATACTAAAATAAGTGGTAAAAATAAATGGATGGAGTGAATATACCATATACGAACACATTAAGGTAAGCCTAACTGTCAGGGTCTTAACCACATCAATGGTTCCATGGTCACAGCCAAAGTCACGATCCTGGAAAGATGGTCAAGTGAATGGATGAAACCAATACCTTGTGACACTAGTTAAGGCTGAAAGTTGGGCGGGTTCAACCTGACTGACCCGTGACCAACCCAACATTGGGTTGGGCTTGGGCAAAGATGTAACGCTTTGAAATTCAAAGGCAGAGTAGGAACTCGGCTCCCGAATTTTCAGGTGCCACGTATACCTTAACGGGCCTTATATGCAATTATATGTAGAGTATCCTGTGGGCAATGGAGAATTAAACAAGGCATAAAGCAACAATAAATCATATGAAAATGTCAAGTGCTACTAGTTATGCAAATATCCATACACGAGTCCAAATTCACAACCAAAGAATTAGTCTCATCCACACATACAACCCAAAATGACTAGGGCCCTGGCCCAATCCCACGATTGCAAACCCAAACTAGAAAGATCCGTCAAAGGTCTGAAAGTACACTCGCTTCTCCTCGTCATCCACGCCAACATCCTCCAACACATCCAGCTCCATCGTCCCTACATATATGATGGGTTCTGGTTAGTGTTTTAAAATATGGTCCTAGAGTGCGAGTGAGTGCTTAGTGGTACCATTAACAATAAATTACACAAGTTATCATGCTCAAGAGTAAATTTAGTAAAAAACATACATTCACAAAACCCTAGATACTCTGGTTAATGCAAATGCATGATTTAATGATATGATGCATACCTCTCACCACAACACTCACTCTTATGATACCATCTAATGTTCGTAAACTAACACTCCCACAAGCGACTACGACTGTCAAATTACATAAGTAACCAATGCATGAAATGCACATGTTAACCGAGTTGATTAGTTAAGTTCATTCATTCAACAAGTTGGAGAAACCGAGATACCCCGACAAATTATTGCCCTAATCGGATCGCGCGGCTTTAATGGCCATGGCCGTTTGACTCTTGGGATCCTTAGCCCTTGCGGGTTCGTCATTACCATATCCTTTTAAGCTCATATGAAAATAATTAGGACATTAGAGTCCTACTCGTGGTCACTATGAGGAGGTTGTCACCCTAGCATAGGCCGACAGGTCGAGTATAGTGTCCCATACCACCATCTCCGGCTCACAAGTCTTTGGTGCTCACTGGTTACTATGGGGAGGCTCATCATCCCAAGGTAGGTCGACAGCTCGGGTATAGTATCCCATACCACCATTCCCAACTCATGAGTCTTGTCGGCCGTAAATTATAGTTATCAGTGGGCGAAAGGGTTACAAGGTGCCTCAAGTTCCAGTAGGCGTGTACAATCATGGTTAACATACAAGGATGACTAACCAATGGATTAATCTGCCCCCACAAGATACACCACAGGCTGTACGGTTTGAGAACAATGTCTCATGTAGTCCAACTACGGTCGACAATCTGCGGTTCGACAAGTTGGGCCAAATTTGCCTGTGGGCTGACTCAACTGAAATGTTGATATTTGTGTGGCCCCTTCATTCAACTTTTTTCTTTTTAACAGGTTGGATAGAAAATAACCATTTAGGTGGCCCCCAAGAAGTTTTCAATGGTGCTTATTCAATCACCACTATTTCCTGTGGTGGAGTCCACCTGAGATATGGATCTGCTTCAATTTTGGGATCATATATATAAAAAATGAACTGTCAAAATGGATGAACGGAGTGGATGTAAGACCTATACATCACGGTGGGCCTCACAGTCAGGGATCCATATGTATATATTTATTTCTTATTATTTTTCATTCTGAGTTTGAAAGTAAGTGCAACATCTAAGCTATGTGAATACATGTGAACCCATCCTGGTTTTAATTAATTCATTCAAAGTCCTTAATTTGAATGGTCTACTCAAAGTTAATATATAAGAGAAAAAAAATAAAGTGCTTTTAGCTTTGTCGTTTACTTGGTTGTCTTTTGAAGTCTATGAATATGAAAACATCCAACCTTGTTTGTATAAGAAATCTCTGATCTGAATTTTCTTTTGAGAGAAAAGAGAGAAGAAATATGGAAGTTGTTGCTGAGCCTGTTATTTCTTTCCTTATTGAAAAAACAGGAGATAAGCTAATTCAAGAAGCTATTTCCTTGATTGAATTGCATGATCAGGTCCAATGGATAGAAGGAGAACTGAAGTGGATGCAGTCCTCCTTAAAAGATGCAGATGCCGAAGAGCAAAGAGGTGAAAGGGTGAAGAAGTTGGTGCAGGACATCCGCGGCACTGCATATGATATAGAGGATGTCATCGATACCTTTCTCTTGAAGATAGAACCCTTGAGGCGAGGAGGATTCATTGGCTCCGTCAAGAGGTGCGCTTTCATCGTCAGTGAGTTGATAGTTCCCCATAAGATTGATTCAAAGATCAAACATATAAAGCATAGAATCAAAGCCATCCCTGAAAGAAGGACAACTTATGGCATCGATCGCATAGGCATGGTAGAAGGGACGAGCTCTGCGGTTCGAAGTCTCCAAGAACGGAGGCTAACTTCTCCTAATGCTCAAGAAGCAGATTTTGTTGGTTTTGAGAAGGACTCGGCGGCATTGGTCGGGCAGTTGATCAATGAGGGAGAGCTGCAACGTTGTGTTGTTTCTGTAGTCGGAATGGGTGGTCTGGGTAAGACTACTCTTACTCGAAAACTTTATAACACTGATAGTGTTAAGAAACATTTCCATAGTCGTGTATGGATTTCTGTATCGCAAGGCTATTCTGTTAGAGATCTTTTGCAGGACATCGTTGGACGCTGTATGGATCTCTCTGATGAGGAGCTCAAGAAAGTGGAGAAAATGGATGTTGTTGAGCTAAGGGACAAGATTTTAGAGTATCTGAATAACAAGAGATACTATATAGTCTTGGATGATATATGGACAACAGCAGCATGGGATGCTTTGAAGGATGCATTTCCGAATATGAACAATGGCTAGGGTCGTACTTACCACGCGAAACAAAGATGTAGCTTTATATGCAGGAAGCCAGCCCCATGAACTGCGATTTCTAAACGATGACGAGAGCTGGGAATTGTTCTGTAATAAAGCATTTCCAGGACGAGATGGGTGTTGCCCTCAGAATTTGGAAGAGTTGGGAAGAAAGATTGTGAAAAAGTGCCATCATCTACCTCTTGTAATCGTTGTAATTGGAGGGCTCTTATTAACGAAAGAAGCATGGGAGTGGGAGAAAGTATACAAGAGCATCAGCTGGCAGTTGGTTGAAGGACACCAGCAAATCTCTGGAATATTATCTTTAAGCTATAAAGATCTGCCCTATTACTTAAAACCATGTTTTCTCTATCTGGGCAATTTTCCAGAGGACCGTGAGATCCGTGCCAAGCAGCTGATTCAAATGTGGGCTGCTGAAGGGTTTCTTCAACAGAGAGGAGAAGAAACATTAGAAGAGGTTGGAGAAGATTATCTAATGCAATTGATTCAGAGAAGTATGGTTCAAGTGGCAAGCAGAAATTCAATGGGAGCTGTTAGAAGTTGTCGCATCCACGATCTTTTATGAGATCTCTCCATATCAGAAGCTAAGGAAGGTATGTTTCTTCAAGTTCTCAGTGGGATCAATGCAAATGCTCCTTGTGCATCTAGAGCCCGTCGACTTGCAATTCACAATGATGATTTATGTGAGTACACATCCTTAAAGTCTTTCACTCCACACCTTTGTTCTGTGTTGATATACACCCAGGGCTCTACATGGCTTCAAAGAGAAGAATAAAAGTCTCTCTTTGGAGGCTTTAAGTTGCTTAGGGTGTTGTATATACACGGTGCAGGAATAAAAGAGCTACCGAGGGACATAAGTGAACTAATCCACTTGAGATACCTCAGCTGTACAAGCACTGATTTAATAAGGCTTCCATCGTCGATTGGCAATCTTCCCAATTTACAAACTCTATTTTTAGCATCTTCTCGTACTATCATAAAAGTACCAAGCACAATCGGGAAGATGAAACAGTTAAGACATTTTCAAGTGAAGAGCATATCTAAGTGGGATGTAAGTACTTATGGAGATATAGAAGGACGTCCAAGGCTTGACCAGATAAATAGCCTCCAGACTCTATCATTTGTAAGATATGGCAAATGGATGGAAGAGGGTTGCTTGGGAAAGCTCACCAATCTTAGAAAATTAGGAATGCGGGTAGATACAGAAACAGATGCTGAGGTATTGTACGAATCGATCGTCAATCTGGACTGCCTCCACTCTCTCAATTTGGAAGGAAGTTTAAGCAAGTTGCCCAACTCCAGTTTCTTCCCAACAAACCTCACTAACCTCACCTTCAAATATTCCTGTTTAGAGGAAGACCCAATGGTGACATTGGAGAAGCTGAAAAACCTTCGCATTCTCAGATTGCTCAATGTTTCATATATGGGAAAGGAAATGGCTTGCTCTGCACAAGGGTTTCCTCGACTCAAATCCTTACATCTTGCTCGGTTATATGAATTAGAGGAGTGGAGATTGGAGGAAGGATCTATGCCAAGTCTTTTACATTTACGAATCTGTGTATGCGGGGAATTGAAGAAGCTTCCGGAAGGACTGCAACACGTGACTACCCTCAACAAATTGGAGTTGTGGAGTATGTCCGATGAATTCAATGCAAGGCTCGAAGAAGACAGGGGAGAGGATTGGTATAAGATTCGGCATATACCCTCCATCGACATAAGTTGAAAGCAGTGGGCACATTCTCTCGTCGCCAGAGCTAGGTTGGTTAGACTTGTTTCCCCTCTTCATTTTTATTTACCTCTTTAATCCATACTTCAACTTCCTCTATATATATATATATATATATATATATATATATATATATATATATATATATATATATATATATATTCTTTTGGGAATTTATATAGAATTTACATTCCAATGTCTTTTACAAAAACATTTTCTATTAGCTTAATGACCATCATGTACATTACCATTACAATCCCGTTAACTTTCTTAACGCCTGCCATGCTAGCGTGTTTTTTTATGTGAAATCCACCCTGACCACCATGGCTTTACCCCATTAAAGGAACGCGATTCAAAATTCAGCTCCATCCATCATTCCAGTGGACCACACTATTGGAAATAGTGTAGAGGGTAACGCATAACGCTTACCTTTCAAACTGTTTTGATTAGTGTAGCCAACCTGAATCATAGATGGGTCTGATTTTTGGGCACCAGGTCTAAGTTTTCGTGTGGTCACTAATGGATTTCATATAATCATCAGTAGGTCATGTAAAAATCAAGTAATTTATTCTTTTTAAGTTCTGGCTACGAAACTCTCTACTGCATTTCAAGTAATTTATTCTTTTTCATTTTGTAGCTTAGGAAATAATAATAATAATCTTATGCATTTTAAATTAGTTAGTTTATTTTTTTTTAACACTTTAAATTCTTTCTATGAAATTCTCTACTGCTATAACTGCTCCATTCCTTTTATAGTTTGTAAGACAGTATTTTATAATTTTGTAAGGAAATCTGCATGCTATTTGTATGAAGAAATGCTTCAAGACCCTTTTTGGATGAAACCATGCCAGTCGCCCAAAATATGAGTGATAGATTCACTTCGAATTTTGACCATTAATTGTGCTTTTCGCTCTTTGCTTTCTACATAAATGGACTGGGCTTATCTGATGATCGGACTGGATTTTTTTTTTTTTTTTTTTTTTAATTATAAATCAGAGGGGCATGAACTGAACTGTGTAGATGCATGATGAGATGATATGATTGGATATGGTAGATTTATGATCGTAAGTAAGATTTGTTTCCTAATCGCACAAGTACAAACCTGTCAGGGATCTAGTCTGTTCATCTGGTGGGACCCGCAGCGGATCAAAAGAGATTTGGCACATACCCTCCATCCAGATATGTTAATAGGGTGGCATTCATTGGTGAGACTTGTTTCCCCTCTTCGTTTTTATTTAGCTCTTAATCTACACTCCAAGTTACTATAATCGTATAATGTGTTTTTCTTTTTCTCTGTCTTTTTGTAACTTAGTTAATACGAAAGGTAAAAAATATAGTCTAATGCATTTTAAATTAGTTAATTTATTCTTTTTAAACACTTCAAATTCATGGTATGAAATTCTCTACTGCTAGCCCCAATGTGGAATGTGGAATGAAATTCTCTACTGCCAGGTTAAATGTGGAATGTGGACCATTTTTATTTTGAAGGCCATTGATAGATGGTCAGCATCATCTTACGAGTTTGGATTTTGAACAGTGGTCGTTCACAAAGGGGACCTCCTTCCTGAAGATAACCATCTACAAAAATCAAGGTTGACAACTAACAAGACAGGCCACACACATATCTTCAATTGGATCTCGCCTATCAAAGTTCTGTTAAAAAACATGCATGGGTGACTTGCCCGACTAGTCTACTACTATCACATCACTGCACTATTCTTGATCTATGTGCTTCTTTCAATTCTTTCATTATCAATACAAAATGATGGTGATATAATATATCATATAAGGATGCATGATAGTTGGCTTTAACAATACGTATAAATATTCAATTGTAGTAGCTTAGTTGTTGTTGTAGATAGAGAACTCACTGAGGAGCCAATGCATTTGGATTTGTTTGTATTCGATCCATGCTTTAATGTCAATATTGGATGAGTATACTAATTTCACATCCTTTGCTTGAAATGTGGTGTTAGTAATATTCCCACAATTTCAAAAAGTTATCTATTTGTTACGACCCAAGCAAATCTAATAATGAGTTCCTTGCCATCCAATCATTGGCCATCTTTTTCCAAAGTAATTGATGCATTATTTTATTCACTTGTAGGACATCGATCGACAGATTAAAAGCTTCAATATGTAAGATTTTTTGAGCATCTTCCATTTATACCTAAGCCTATCAAATCAAAGTTCGGATCTTAGAACTACCAGCCCCATTTCCAACACGCATCAAGACACTTAACTGGATGCATTAGGAAGTTATACTTCCTGTTTCATGATAAGTTTTTAAAGTTAGGTACATGCTTTGAGTTTTTTTTTTTTTTAATAAATAAATTTAAGTAGCTAAATTGTAGCATATCACTTTCTGATTTTAACCACAAATTTCATTTCCAAACATTTTTGCTTACAGCAGAGATCACTGTTACCTGCACATGCAAAGTAACTAGACGGTGTGAAGAATGGTGGAATAGTGATTAGACGGTGATGAGATATTTGAATGATATATTGTAATTGTAACTTGAATATTTATGTTTTTTATTTTATTTTATTTATTTATTTATTAAAGATCTTTCAATATGGTAACTTGTGCTAATATTTGTTCTGTACATCAATTTGGATAAACAATTCATTTTATATTTGATTTATTTTCCTATATGCATTGTCTGCCTGTAATATGTTAGTTGAAATCAAAATAGGAAGCAATCTCTTTACAATGTGGGCCTAGTATGGCTTCCACAATTTATACTCTACAAAACCCAAAGTTCCTAGAGCGAGCTCGGATTTTCACTTTGCACAATTGGGATATGCATGGTTCTATGGCAAATGTTCCTAGCTATTGTTTCTATGGCCTTCACTCCAGCGAGTACACTTTTTAGCATTTCTTGTACAAGTGCCCTGCAGTACTTCGGATTCCACGTGAAAGATCATGTGAGGCCACCTTAAAATGTCCTGGCCCAAAGATCAAGATCGTTCAAAAATAGGATGGTCGTCCACTTCAAGTAGCACACGAACACAAAGGCCATTGTTTAGACTCCTTGACCCAATTTCAAGATCTTCAGTTAAGATGTTGATGGTTGTAACACTCCGGATTTTTGTCAACCTGGAATTAGACGTCTTTAGGCATTGGGTCAACCACATTACTCTTAGGAATCAATTCCAAAGCCAAAGAAATCCTGTAGAACCTAATTCCTTTAGAAAATAAGCTTAAGTTAGCTAGCGTTACGCTAGAGTAGCGGTGCAATTGTCCCTGAACACTTTAAATACATTCTGCAAGATCCAAAACTTGTAGAATCAATGACGCTATAATACCCTGAAACCTAGGATCAAACTCTAAACCCAGTTGTTCTGAAACATGTTTAGAAACTTCGTATTGGATCCAGACCGCGCGTCGGAAGTTTGATATCTACAATCTTAGACCATTAGGACCGCTTGGTTGGACTTGACAATCGTTTCAAAAATCAAGCTCAACTGAGGTACCGACACCATTTTACTGAGCTTGGAGTGAGGAGGGTGAGAAAAGGGGAAAGATTTGGAAATTTAATTTCAAATTTGGCACGAGTCTTTGCGCGTTATTATTAAGCGTTCTGACCGTCAGAATTCAGCCAAATTTCACCCTCGGATCAGGAAAAATGTCTCTTTCATATCATGAGACTTGTAGGCCTGATTTAGGAACGATGACCGTTGAACTGAAACTGGACCGCCACGTGTAATCGGGGAACTCTACCGGTCTGAAAACGTCGTGTGAGCAAGATCCAGTATGCATGAGCTTAAGTCCGATCGCGTTCGGCCGGGGGACCTCCCGAAACGCTCTTTTGGATCGAAAAAGTCCCGATTTGGTTATAACTTAAGTATATTTTGTTCACAAGTCTATTTCGATTAGAAATTAGGCTATATAAGGGCCTTAAACCCTCACATATCTCTCCCATCCGAATTTGCTAGAAACCCTAGTGAGAGAGAGAGAAAAAGTGAGAGACTTGTGGGAGAGATTTCCCGCCACCTGCTGCATCTTTTGCACCTACCGAAGCAACGCTTTCAAATCACTTTCCCGGTGCTTCCAATGCACTTCTAGGTAAGAAAATCCTAACCACTTGCTGTTTTAGGGATTCTTTCGATTCCATAGCGAAGTAGCTTATGTATCGTGGATAGTAGGTCGCCTGTACGCCATGGACGAAGCGTATTCGTTCGGATCGAAACGATACACTTCTACGCCAAAAGGTGAGGATTTTAGACGCTTTGATTGACTGATTTCAAAGCTTTCAATGTCGTTTAATAGTAGATTATCGACGACAATGCCGTTTGACATGTACAACATGCTGTTCGTTTTCCGTTTCGTAAACGTACGGTAAATATGAGATTTAAGGTATTTTGGTCATTAATAGGAAATACTGTATACGTTCGTATTTTGCTGAAATGCTTGACATGTAAATTTATCGTGTTACAATATTATGTACACGTGTATGATCTGTTCAGTGAAGAGATTCGCCCTAATGCGCACTTTGGGTCGACATACGCTATGTAGACTAAAGTGTGTAGACTGAGTGTTTGTATAAATGTTTGTATTGGTATGTATTGAGTAAATGGTGTTGTAAATTCGTTTTGAGAATGAATTCTCAATCCACCTGATGTTGTATATGATTTCTTACATGTTTACTATATGAATCAATTTACTTATATATATATGGAATGCATGTGTTGGATGATTTGCTTATGTTGTATGTTATAACATGTGTCACCATGCTTGTATTGTTATATTTCTTTTCTATTACTCTCATATGACACTGATGTTGATTTACAAATACTTGGGGCTATGACCTAGTCCAGGCAGTCTGTAATAGATTCAAATTCGTTGTTGGCTTCTATTTGCCATGAAGGACGCGTCGATGAACGCGAGTCGTGTTTTGGGCAGGCGGTAGTGGTTAGGCCACACGAAGTATTTCATGCGCTTCATGTCGCTCAGCTTGAGATGCGCTCGTACTAGTCGAGCCCGTCAAATAACCTGACTGACCATTGTATGTTCACCTTGTATGAGTCATAACTGCTTGAACCTAGGGTACTGAACTTACCATTGAAAATCCTGTTAACCATGGTGCCTTGATCCATAAAGACTCATGAGCCGGGCATGGTGGTATGGGACACCGTGGTCGAGCTGTCAGCCTACGCTGGGGCCACAAACCTCCCCGTAGTGACCAGTGAGCACCTATGACTCGTGAGCAGATTATGGTGGTATGGGACACTATATTCTTGCTGTCGGCCTACACTGATCAGGTGACGAGCCCTTTGTAGTGACTGCGAGCGTATTCTAAGTCTACGTGAGGGGCGACCCTTCCGTAGCGACGAGAGTACAGTAGGCCTGTATTGATAAGGTGATGGGGGAGCAGTGCAACGAGTGCCAGCAACAGCCCTAGTAGCCCTTGCAGCGACCTACAAATATACCATCGTATGAGATTTCTAGGAGTGACGACCCTAGACAGGATCTGTGTTGAGATTGATATAAGCAAGGTACTCTAGTTTTCCAATTCTGCTGTATGAACAAGACTAATAACAACCCGGTAATCATTATTCATATCGCATTGCATGTGCCTGGAAGATGTGGAGCACTGTGGGAAGAAAGCATGCCGCGGGCGTAAGATGGTGCCGTATGAGGGAGTATGCCGGTGAGGGTATCCATCATATCATTTCATGCATGCATTAACAACAGTATTTATGAATGTTTGATTGTTTGCTTTACTATTAACGCGTGATTGATTTGATAACATGCTAATCTTTGCTCTATGATTCCACTGAGTTAATTACTCACTCCCACGTTACGGGACGGTATTCCGGACACCCACCAACCCTTTTGTAATTGCAGATGATGGCGCGCCCCGTGAGGCGGAGCCAGACTTGATGATGATGAGGACTTCTCCTCCGTATTCTGATCGACGGGATTACAGGGAGGTTGATAGACGCCTTGACACTTGTCATTTTATATTTTTGGAGCACTCATGTATATTCGTTTCTTTTCATTTTTGGAGTATACATGTATTTAATTAACCTGGTAACATGTTTTCACTCTGGAGACATACAACCGTTTATATATGTTATACATACTATCACAGTCTTTCGCTGGATAATTTAACTGTCTCTGGAGTATGATACGCTGTTTTGGCTTAATCGCACTCATGTTTAATACACCAACTTAGACAATATTCAATCATAAGCATTTATGTTGCATAAGTGATGTTTTGAAACTCAAGAGTTGAGTTTCTACCCGACCCCCGATTTTCAGGATGTTACAATGGTGTTTTAACGCCCATTGTGGAACACCCAAGAGCCAGTTAGCCCGGATAAACTGGAAGGATGGTGGGTGGGCTGATGCAGGCAATTACTATGGACTCGTTCATCCACTGCACTGGTGGCATGCGTGCATGTGATCCTGATCCTCAAAATCAGGGGGTCCAATGACAATGGATGGTTAGAAAATTCTAACCATCCAATTGGGAATTGGGAAAGCGGATTGTGAGGTGTGTTGCACACCACCGACCTCGGATGTGTTGACGTGGAAAAATTCTGTGGCCCTATCATGTGTATGTGTTAAATCCACACTGCCCATTCATTTGTCAAATAATTTAAGGGCATGAAACTAAAGTTAAGATAGATCCAAACCTCAAGTGGACTACACCACAGAAAATAATGGAGACAATAACACCCACCGTTGAAACCTTCCTGGGGCTTAGGCACATGAATGAACAGCCCAGATCGTACAAAAATGTAAGTGGCTGAGGTCCGACTCAGGCCATGCATAATCATTGTTGGGGGCCTTGCACAAAACCTTAGGATCTAGCCCTCCAGAACAAACCAGAATTATGGGATAATAAAAGCAATGAAGTAAATCAAAGCATCAATCACACAACACCAGGAATTTTTTCGTGAAAAACCCTCAAAGAGATAAAAACCACAGGACCTCGTCCAGATCAACAATCCACTATAAAGCAGAACGTTACAACCGATCACAAGCACACACCGCTTGGATTAAACCTTCTTCACTCACGCAGGAGCGGATAAACAGTAAGAGAAACAAAGAAGACGGAGAGATCTCACCAATTACGAGGACGTGAATGCACTGAGATATGGTAGATCACCTTTACGAGCATAGCCTCCCTTCCATAAGCTTCCTCTCTCTCTTTCTCTCTCTCTCACAACCCTAAGCCTTTTAGTAAAGCTTTAGGAAACCCTAGAATACCCTGGAATACACCCCAATCCCGGATACACTCCTTTATATATATGAATAGAAAGAGGTAGAACCCAAATAGGAAACAAAATTCGTAAAATCTGCACTTCCGCAATCGCATCTGCGGAAATCTTCGATCATATCGCCGGTCTCTCGATAATAGTGTCGATGCTATCTGAAAGTCGCTCCATCATATCGAGACAGGACCAAAACTGTCCAGCAACCAGGGGTAAAATTTCATCAATTATCGATGCCATTGAGACACTCTCGATAACATCCTCGATATGATCGGCAGGTCACTCGATCATATCGATAGGATAAAAAATAGTCCAGCAACCAGGATTAAAAAATCTTGCAATTATCGAGATATCGAAACCCATTCGATTTCATCGATTCCAGCGATGAGGAGAAAATCCCCTTCAAATCTCCCCCTTTTCGACTCAGGAGGAATCTACCTTCTTCAAGCCAGCCCGATTTCTAAAAACCTTAAACTTGTCCTTGAGCAAAGCCTTGGTCATCATGTCTGACCCATTATCATTCGTGTGGACTTTCTCAAGCTGTAACACTTTCTGTTCCAAAGTATCCCTGATCCAGTAATACCGAATCTCTATGTGCTTCGACTTGAAATGCTGACTTGGATTCTTGCTCAAGTGTATAGCACTCTGACCATCGCAATAGACCACGCGCTGCTCCTGCTTCAGGCTAAGTTCCTGTAGGAACCTCTTCATCCAAAGCATCTCTTTGCATGCCTCTGTGACTGCAATGTACTCTGACTCAGGCCATGCATAATCATCACGCGGGTCTTGGGCCTAAGGTTTACTTTTGAGTCCAGACCTGATGAAACCAAAACAGATCATCTGATCATCGTGCTTTTTGGGCTTTTGGGCTATGAAATTAGTTAGGGCCACAGACTGATGATGGTTAAGGTTACTGATTTGGACAAAATCAGTTACGCAATAGTGCCATGATTGTGGATCATCTAGTACATACTTCAGAGTAGGGGTGCACACAGGTTGGTTTGGTCTGGTTCTGGGGTGAAACCAGAACTGAATCGTTCCATATGGTTCTAGGATTTTTGGTACCGGAGCGGGACCGTTAGCACCCTAGAACCGAACTGGAACCGGAATGTGAAAACCGGTTCGCTTTTGGATCGGTTCCATGGTTCTGGGCTTTTTAAAATCCAGCTCAGTTGCATGTTTTATTTTATAATTTAGCTCATGTCTATTCATGTTGTGATCCATTTGATGAATGGTTTAGATATTGTGTATGGTGTGAAAAAATAAATTTATGAAAACAATCAAGTGGTGTATTATAAACCACAAATCATGAATCAAATATACAACTAAAATATATTATAAACTTACACAATAGTTCCAAGTTCGGTTCTAGGTTCAGTTCCACGGTTCAAATCAACGGTTCGGTTCACACGGTTCGGCTCGGTTCTACATACCGCTAAACTGGTACCAAACCGAACTAAACGGTTCTTTGATTTTTGGAACCGGAACCGGACCAAACTGGACCGTTTAGTCAGTTCCAGTCCTGTTCGATGTGCACCCCATACTTCAGAGATCCATCGGGACTATTGATATGGTCAACTCTAAAATTCGTGATTTGTGGGGCCCATCTCCTGATCTGATAGGTTGAATTACTTTGGGCTCTTGTATGGCTGAAAGAGGGTCCCACAACTATTCCAAATACGTGTTTTGATGGTCATGACCCATCCACGTGTGGCACAAGTTCATGTTAACTGTGGACCATTCTTGATTATTATAACCATCCACTTTTCACATTCTAATGGCGGGCCCACGTGATGAAGTGGAATGACAAGATCTTTTGGTAATGTCATTAATCTCCAAAATGGTTCCACCTGATTTTGGGCCATGGCATGTCCGTTCACACAGGATTCCTCTCTTGACTACTCAGACCGACTCTTCTGGTTTTGAGTTGAGTCACAACTCACCGGAGTTTATGGTTGACTCGGATGAGTCGGCAAACTATGATCTCGCCTGCCTTTCATTCTGCACCCACTTTCTAAGCAAAGTTAAAAATTTCCATTCAATGGTTAGGATTATCTTATCCTATCAAAACATTATTTTGGCTATGGCTAGTCCACAATTTGGGCCATTAAATTAACGGCATGGATTAAACTAAAAACAGTCCAAATATGGAGTAGTTAATTATAGCCTACACTTGTAAGTTTAACCGTCTTACAAACACATCTTAGCATAGTTGCTGACAAAATTTGGATTACTTTCCGCTCGGATACTTGAACTCCGAGCCGTTTCAGAGACCTAAACCTGCACAACAGTTGTGAGTAAAGGAGACCCTAGCTGAAACAGGGGACCCTCCGATGCCTAAGTCAGGTCGAGGGAATCTAGGTCTAAGTAGAGTTGTAGAGAGAAAGTAAGAGATCTTGCATACCCGTTTCCTCCTTGCAAAATGCTATTTATACTCCCTCACCGGAGATGGACATGTCCTCTTGGGGCATTTACCACATCCTATGTAAGATTCGACTACCCAGTTATTGTATGGTCGTGCGGACGTGGGCGGTTAAGTAATCGTCGCCAATCGTGTGGTAATGGGACATCTCATGGTCTCCATCATAAGTGGGTTCCGGTTTGAGTTTCAAATCGAGCATCTCGGTGCCAGATGTTCCGAGCTGATAGCTTCAGCCTCGGATCGTTCCAGGATTCCACTCTGACCTTCGGCTGGCTCGACTCAGCCTAGGATCATTCTATCTGGGGCCTCGGAGTGAAAACATAATATTATTTGAATCGGAGGTTCATCTCTCGCCTATACTCATGACACCAAGCTTAGTCCTACGCCTCGAGTCGACTCTGGATAACCTCAAACCTCAAAGCTGAGACATCTTTGATCTTCCCATAACAGAAGCCCCTTACTCTCTGAGTTCGGACACGAACTCAGAGAGTAAGCACATGTAAAAGATTGGTAGCTTCTACTATTGCCCCCCCCCCCCCCCCCCCCCCCCCCCCAACGCGTGCAATTACAATAATGGTTTTCTTATTCAAAAATATACATCCTTGGGGTTTTCCGTTCATGGGTTAACCTCAAGCGGACGCGTGACGACGGTTAGGATCTTGAATCGTTAAAGACATTATGAGGGATCGCCATGTAAGTCACGAGGGGCAGCTAGGTGATGCTTCCACTACTCGGAGCTCGTCGCCCGATGCTAAAGGCATGTGACTTGGCAGTGCCAAAGCTAGTGGCATTCAGCCACGTGTCTTCTGAAGTCGACTCGCAACGGTTCGACTGTGGTCATCATGTCTCGCCATTAATGTGAGAATCTCTTGTGAGTTATAAAAACCCTAGCCTTCGGAAGTGCCCGCATTTTCGTTTTCTGAATTCTTGTTGCTATGGGCTACCTGAGGAGGCGATTTTCGCCGAAGGCCATTTTCGGTGCTTGCGACATACAGGAAAGGAGATTCCGACCGATTAGCAGTTTTTGGTAGAAGCGATTCACAGTGATCGTCCGGTGAGTCCTCCCTCTTATTTGTAAGTTACCCTTATTTCTTTCATTTCTATGGGATGTCGAACGACTCAGAGATGGTCTAAGGCGATTATGCCTTTGAGGATGACTCCGAGCTAGAGAGCTCGGATGATAGACGAAAGGCCTCTGAAGGCCTCCTTGATGCAGTTCCTCTCTACCCTTCACCTAGGAGGGGTAAAGAAGCTAAGGATTGGACCTGCTGCAAGGGGGGGAAAAAGGCCTCTCGAGCCCCCGAGATTCGATGGAGGGGGCTACGGACGAGTGGGCGAACTGCAGAGACCATCTCAGAAGGCTATGTATTGGTCGAGTCCTAGATGGACTGGATCCGATTAGAATTTGAGATTCTAGACTTCGTACGGATACAGGCGCCAGAGCCCCTTGACACCGCTGGAGCTCGTTCTAAAGGGAAAATAGTGATCTTCCTTTGCGCCCTACAATGTGGACTCTGCCTTCCGATGCATCCCTTCATCCGAGCCCTGATGACTTATTTGGGACTGGCCTCAGGCCAATTTACTCCCAATGCTTGGAGGGTTTTAATATCTTCATACATCATCTGACGCTAAGTCAAGAACCTGGAACTGATACCAGAAGAGTTGATAAGTTTATACTTAATCAAGCAAGATAGTCAGGAGTTGTGGTATTATTTCGCAACCCATAGCAGCAAGGGCTCGAGGCTGGTCCTGCAACTTTTGTCCTCTAATAAGGATTGGAAGAACATGTGGTTTTGGGCTTCGGGTGAGTGGGAAGTGTCGACGGCGGAGCTCAGGAATCTGAGGACTCGGGTTCCTACCCGATTTACTCTTCCAGGTTGAATCCCGAACCATCTCTTTGCAATGTTCCTCTGTTTACTGTAGTCTGATCAGTGTCTTCATTTCATTTTTGCAGACTTCCCGAAGGGCCCGCCTCTTGTTACCTCGAATTAAAAGAATCAGATCGCCAAGGCCAGGGCACGTTCGGAAGATCTACGCTCCTGATCGGTCCTGATTACCGCAGACAACCTTCATCGGTCCGGGCTCTGCAAATCCATGTCGTTCCCCACTTCATTTAATAAGTGCCCCTTCTCCTTTTATTTTGATGAAACTGATGATTTCTTAACTTTGACATTGATTCATTGTCTCATGTGCAGGCATGGCCGAGGCATCCGGATCTCGAAAAAAGAAGGCCGCCCCGTTCGTTGAGGAGACGCTGAAGTCCAAATCGCCAATGAAGACAATGAATAGGAGGAGGCAGGCGACTCTTCGCGACGGGAGCCCCTCAGCTCCAATTTCTATTGCTACAGCTCTGGCTTTAGCTTCAATTTATGTTGCTGCAGCTCCATCACACACCGCGGTCAGGGCCACAGTCAATAATGCTTCGGCTCTAATTCCCCCTATAGTCGTCACCCCTCTTGTTTCTGACGCCCCTCCACCAGCCCCCGAACCCTATATAGCCATCCCGTCTTCTTTTGAATGGGAGGAGGCTATTTGGATGGCCAATGTGATGCTCTCTCCTCCCGAAGTCGGACATGATCCTAGAGTTGAGGCGCAAGCTTCAGCAGGCAGCAGGACCGGGGCAGGGGGAGTGATGAGGTCAGCTCGGGTTGAAGCTAGTGGGGACGGACTCCCACCGGGCTATCATATGTCGGTCTTAGTTCACTGGGCCGCAAAACATGCTTCGGAGGAGGAGATAGCAACCCTTCTTACGAAGTTGAATGAGTCTTTCATCAACGATATGGCCTCCGTCTTCTACTCGGTATTTTATTAACCTTTCCTGTCTTGATTCTCTTCTCATCACGTCCGTGTGCTTATATTCTTTTTTTTTTTAGTCCATCCTGAAGCTCCTGATGACTAGGTAGAGGTTGAGGGAGATCATGAAGAAGGACAAGGCGATAGCGAATCTCAAGGGCGAGGTCGGGACTCTCCGATATGAGGTTGCGTTCCTCCGAATAGAGCTGGTGGAAATGTGTTGATAGCTCGATGATAAAAAGGCACAAGAGCTGCAACTCCAGGGGGTCGTCGACGACCTTCAGGCACGATGCGCTACTACTGCGACTGAGCTGACAGGAGCTATGACCCATGCTGACTCACTCGCAAAGGATAATGCCCGATTGGGGGACGTGTTGGAGCGAACCAAGGTCGAGGCGGTGGAAGAGCTGAGCAGAGCGGTAACGCAGGAAAAGGAAGCTCAACGGGCTGAAGATGAGGCCTCCCTAGCGTTGGCGGTGGCTGCTATAGTGGACGCGTTCAAGTCCTCGGTGGAGAGGACCGTCAAAGCTACCAAGTTCTACAATTACGGATATGTTGCTTATATACATGCGGTTCAGGAGGTCTATCCAGATCTCAACCTTAAGCCCCTACTTCCCAAGGATGCAGGGGAGAGAACGACTGAAGACGTCTCCCTGGGCTCAACTCCCACCTCTTAGCCTCCTCCGACCGATTAGTCTTCCCTCTCTTTTAATTCTTTTAAACAATTGTTTGATAGATATTTTTATGGATAATGGATGATCTTTTTGACCCTCTGGAGAGGGCGTGATAATCGTGGTCGATTTTTTGAATGATGATTGTTAGATGTTAAGTTGTCAATTATCGAGCTGATTCCTTAACATGTCGACTTATCCCATGGTTGTCTTCCCATACTTAGGAGACCCCTTGGTTGTTTCGTAGAATCCTATGATGTTAAAATTATAAGAACTGACCCCTCGAGGGGTCAACACCCCCACCCCCCCGAATAGCGAGCAGCTTTTTGTAGATCCGTTGGTCGTACGATGAGCCGGCTCCTTTGTCAAGGAATCGAGTCGGCCATGGATTTTTTCCCTAAATATGAGGGGATTCCTTGACGAGTTTTTGTGAGTTAACGTACTAACCCCTTCTTTAAGGGATTAGTTCGTTGAGTCGTCATCTGCTTATGAGAGGCTACTTTTTTCCTTTTGTCAACAAGTCATTTAAGTAAATATGTACAAACGTATATTTTATTGAAACCTTAAGAGACTAGCGGCTCTGAGGTGTACACTTATTGAGGGCCTTCAGCGGCCAATACATAAAGGGTAATAGATTTTCAGATGCTTGATGTTTCAGGGGTGGGGGAACTGACGCCCTTCGAGGTTCTCCAAGTGGTAGGAGCCAGTCCTGGTCGATTGGACCACGCGGTAGGGCCCCTCCCAATTGGGTCTGATTACCCCAGCCCCTGCTCTGCGGTGTTCTGGAAAACTCGGCGAAGGACCAAGTTGCTTAGGCGGAATCGCCGAGTTTTGACCTTGGAGTTGTAGAATTGTGCCACCTGATGATGTCGACAGCAACTCGAAGTCTGGAGACAGCTCTAACTTCCTTAAGTAGGTTCAGATTAGCTGCAATCTGTTTGGCATTCTGACCTTCTTGATAATTCCTGACTCGAGCTGTAGGGAGGACAATCTCAATCGGCACCATTGCCTCCAAACTGTAGGAAAGTGAAAATGGAGTTTTCCCAGTAGATGACTGAGCCATAGTCTTGTAAGCCTAGAGGATGAATGGGAGCTCCTCGGCCTAGTTGCCCTTCGCTTTCTCTAATTTTATTTTGAAATGGTGCTTGATGACTTTGTTGATTGCCTCCATTTGTCTATTGAATTGTGGGTGTCAAGGCGAGGAATACGCGTTTGAAATGCCGAGCCCTCGACACATGCCTTGAAACTTGTTGTTATCAAACTGCCTACCGTTATCAAATACGATAGTGCATGGGATTCCTAACTGATAGATGAAGTTCTTCCAAACAAAGTCGACCACTTTCTACTCTGTGATTTTGGCGATATGCTCAACCTCGACCTACTTGGTGAAGTAGTTGACTGCAACAATAACAAACTTGACTTGTTCTTTTCCAGTGGGTAGAGGTCCGATGATGTCAATCCCTCATTGGGCGAAAGGCCACGACCCACTCATGAAGGTCATCTCTTTTGCAGGTTGCCTTGGCACGGTCGCACATCACTGACACTTATCGTACCTCTAGACGTAGTTCTTTGAGTCCTCCCTGATGGTTAGCCAGAAATATCCTTGGCGGAGTATTTTGAGAGCCAGGGCCCAACCACCATAGTGATTTTCGCAGATGCCCTCATGAATCTCCTGAATCACGTAGTTTGCCTCATCAGATCAGAGACACCTGAGGTAGGCTGTGAGTGCCCTTTCTTGTACAAGATCTCATCCAAGACTATATACCGTGCAACTCTGACCCTCAGACACCTTGCCTCCAACCTGTCCGAGGGGACCTCACTAGATGTGAGGTAATTGTAAATCGGGTCCATCCAACTCCGTGTGACATTCACCGGGTTGACTGCTTCCTGCTCCATTCGGTCAATACTTGGATGCTCTATGAACTCTATAGGGATGACCCGAGGAATCTTTCCCTCCGTGGTCGAGGCTAGCCTTTCAAGGGCATTGGCCCAGGAATTCTCTATTCTTGGTATTTGATTGATAGTGTAGCTCCAAAACTTCTCTATCAACTTTCTGGGCTCGACCAGATAAGCTACCATCCTGGTCTCCTTGGCCTCATATTTGGTGGAGATGTGATTCACCACCAACTGAGAGTCGCATCGCACCTTAAGGGACTGGACCCCCAGACTGGCTGCCAGTTTGAGCCCAGCCAACAGGGCTTCGTATTCCACCTCATTGTTAGAGGCCTTGAACCCTAATCTGATTACGTACTAGATAGATGTAGAGTCAGGCGTGACTAGGACTACCCTTGCTCCAGCACACTTGGCGTTGGACGATCCGTCCACGAAGAGGGTCCACCTCGGTTCTGACTCTGTACTTTGTTTAGTTGGAGGAGCAGGCGAGGGAGCTACTTCTGCTTTGGTGTGCGTACCCTCTACATTTAGGGCAGTGAATTTTGCAATAAAATCAGCCACAGCTTGGCCCTTTATCGGGGGTCCTAGGTCGAAACTGAATATCGAACTCCCCGAGTTTGATCGCCTACTTAGTTAGCTGACCTAACACCTCAGGCCTCTGAAGCACTTGCCTGAGGGGAGAGTCGGTCAAGACAATGATAGAATGAGCTTGGAAGTACGGGTGTAACCTTCGAGCCGAAACAACCAGGCAGAGCGTTAGCTTCTCCAAAGGCAGGTACCTCGTTTCGGCAGGTACTATTGTTTTACTCACATAATACACAGGGTGTTGCTTGCACCAAACTTCCCTGATCAACGAGGAGCTGACAGCTGAATTCAAAATTGCCAGGTACAGGAATAAGGACTTGCCTTCTTCAGGCTTGGATAGTAGGGGCGGTGAGCCCAAATACTGCTTCAACTGATGAAAGGCTCGCTCGCATTTAGATGTCCACTCGGCCTTCTTATGATCCTTCAACTGCTGAAAAAAGGAGAGGCATTTGTCAATGGTTCTAGATATGAATCGTCCGAGTGCTGCTACTCGTTCAGTGAGGCACTGCATCTCTTTTGTAGTCCGAGGTGAGCTCATATTGAGGAACGCCTTGATCTTGTCAGAGTTTGCTTCATTGCCCTGCTGACTGATCTGAAACCCGAGGAATTTACCGGAGTCGACTCCGAAGGCACACTTCGCGGGATTCAGCTTCATACGGTATTCTCGGAGGCTGAAAAAAGTCTCTCCAAAATTTGCTAAGTGATCGGACGCCTTGATGCACTTAACGAGCATGTGGTAGACATAAACCTCCACCGTTCATCCATTCATCAGATAATTTAAGGGCATGAGACCAAAACTGAGATAGATCCAAACCTCAAGTGGACCACACTATAAAAAGCGGTGGAGACAATAACACCGACCGTTGAAACTTTCCTGAGCTCGCCATGATGTTTATTTGACATCTGACCTGTTCCTAAAGTCACACAGATTGGATGAAGGGAAAGCACAAATGTCAGCTTGACCCACAACTTCTGTGGCCCTAAAAAAAGTGGGTTCACTCATTGGGTGGGCCAAACCCACATATAAGTGATACCATCATCTGATCATTGATTCCAGGTGATCATGTTGCCGTTGCCTACCTTTTTTCTATGTCACAGATATCCTCTACATGTGACGGGTTGGATGGAACCAAAAAAGGTTGTACGTGAAAGTTCTCATATATTAGCGGTAAGTAATAATTTCTCTTTCAGAAATGTAGGCTTTTTCATGCTTCCACATCTAACACCATCCATTCGAAAATGACTGCGAAATAACATCTGTTGGATGGAGCCGATAAAGCCCTGTCAGGCTTTGACTTTTCAGACCCCATTTTTGCGCTCTTTTAATAGCCGGGTTGGGCTTTAGCTTTAAAAGCCCGCCGGCCCGTCCCATCTAAGATTCAAAGGGCATTTTTGTCATATATGATTCATGATGGGGCATACGAACGAACAACTCAGATCTTGAGTGGCTGAGCTCCGACTCAGACCATGCATAATCATCACACCGGTCTTGGGCCTAAGGTTTACTTTTGGATCCAGGCCTGATGAAACTAAAACAGATCATCTGATCATCGTGTTTTTTGGGCTGTGGAATTAGTTAGGGCCACAAATTGATGGTTAGGGTTACTGATTTGGACAAAATCAGTTAGACAATAGTGCCATGATTGTGAACCATCTAGGACATACTTCAGAGATCCATCGGGACTATTGATCACGTACTGTGATTTGTGATTTGTGGGGCCTATCTCCTGATCTGATTGGTTGAACTACTTTGGGCTCTTGTATGGCTGAAAGAGGGCCCCACAACTGTTCCAAATACGTGTTTTGATGGTCATGGCCCATCCACGTGTGGCACAAGTTCATGTTTCCTGATTATTATAACCATCCACTTTTCACATTCTAATGACGAGCCCACGTGATGAAGTGGAATTATCAGATCTTTTGGTAATGTCATTCTCCAAAATGGTTTCACCTGATTTTGGGCCATGGCATGTTCGTTCACACAGGATTCCTCTCTTGGCTACTCTGACCAGCTCTTATAGTTTTGAGTTGAGTCACAGCTCACAGGAGTTTATGGTTGAATACAAGTCTAAGTTGACTCGGATGAGTCGGAAATACATGATCTCGCCTGCGCACCCACTTTCTAATCAAAGTTAAAAATTTTCATTCAACGGTTAGGATTATCTAATCCTATCAAAACATTATTTTGGCTATGGCTAGTCCACAAATGGGGCAATTAAATTAACGGCATGTATTACACTAAAAATAGTTCAAATATGGAATAGTTAATTATAGCCTACACTTGTAAGTTTTAACCATCTTACAAACACATCTCAGCATACAACCCATCATTTCTCTTCACTCTTGCACGGAGACTCTCCTAAGACTTAACTAGACTCAACTTGTTTGGCCCTGTGTGGAGTTCTGACTTGTCCAAATAGATGCTGAAAATAGAGAAAAATCAGTAAATTAATTTTATTCCTATTTAAATACTCACGAGGAATAAAATGATATTTGATATTTGGATAGCGGTTGCGGTAATCATTTGATAGGAAATTAAGGTTGTTTTGTTGATTTGAATGAAGAATTACATTCTAAAGTAAAGTTTGGAAATAAAAAGCTTCAAAATATTAAAAGAAAGGGAATCATAGTTGTACAAACAAAATGAAATAATTTAAAACTTATTAATGATATTTTTTATGTTTCTAACTTGGCTTAAAATTTATGAAGTGTTGGACAATTGATCAAAACGAGATATTCAGTCAATTTTAATAAAGATAAATACATGATCTTAAATTAGAAGAATAAGTAAATCATGGAAAAAGTAAAAAATAACATCAAAAAATAAAAATTTTAAGGTGTTTGCTAGGAATGCATGCCCATCTACCTCCATCTTACATGCCAGGTGGCAGACAGGTGCAATATCGAAGCTTTTCATCAATTAAGTCCAATAATATAAATGCTTTGGCTAAAAAGTTAAACTCATTCATTTAGTTGAAGAGACACTTTGTTAGAAATGATAGGATGACTGAAAAAAACTTTGAGCAACGTTGCTAACTTTACATTTTAATTTAGATTTGGACTAACCTACAAGTAGACCAACCTGATTCTTAGGCCAGCTTATGAAATTAAGATTACCTCTACAATGAATATATTGAATAGCTTATAGAAGACATTCCTTAATACACACAACTTAATGTCCAAGAAAGGTCTCATTAAATAATGAAATTGAGGTGTCTGCTTCTACAAATAAAAGGCAATATACAATGACTTACAAGTCTTTTAACCTAGCTAAATATATTAGGTTGCGAAACCTAAAACAGGGTCATAATCTTGATAACTGTAGGTTTGCTAAAGAGGTAACCCTGAGGACTTTTGTCGAACCCGGAAGGAGTGGGTTCCTATTGAACATAATCTTACCCAAGGCATGATCCATGATGAAAATCCGACGTTTGGGTAATTGGGATCATACTCCTCTAAACTCATTCTAACCTACTTTAAATGGCCTAATCAAGAGTCCCACCTAATCCTTATCTATCTCTTACAGCATTCGGATTGACTAGACTCGGTGTTATCCCAACTTGACAGAATTGGCTCCCAGAAAGCATCCCAACAACTTGATTCCCACCTCTTTCTTCTATCTCGCGTTGTCAAAATCAAAACACGTGGTTTCCTTTCCTCTCAATTTCTCAGTTATACATCATGGAGAACTCTGTGCACTAACATGAAGGATTTTATTTTAGAAAAGTGGGGGCCACTGATTCGGTGAACCATGACATTATAGGGCAGGGCCACGGATGCACAAAAATATAACTCAGAGCCACAAATCCTAGCCCTTGATCCCGGGGCAATATTAGTGCCCCACACAAAAGAAATTCATACTCTCACATCCCCAAACATTAAAGACATTAGAGGGAATTAAGCCACGCATTTTATGTTACATAATTTCACACGTGCAAAACGAACACCAAATCCTTTTCCCCATCAATAATACTAAAATACAATCGGTTTAATTTTCACTCTTAAATATGGATGGTTGATATTTCATTTGTTTTAACATCCATTTTGGAGGCCACAAGTAGACGGTTAGGATAGAGTGTGTTTGTGATGGATCATCCTCGTTAAAATCCACCAGACGGAGGGTCCAGGTTCCGTAAACTGAACAACCTGTACTATCGACTGCAAGCTGATTGCGTGATGTGGGACCTTGGCGGTGTGTTGACATCACCAAGTTCTGTGGGCCCCATCATGATGTATGTGTGTCATCCATACTGTCCATCTATTTTTCTAGATCATTTTATAGGATAAGCCCAAAATAAGGTATATCCCAATCTCAAGTAGACCACATCATAGGAAACAGTGTTTTATTGAATGTCCACCATTAAAAACTTCTTAGCGGTCATAAAAGTTTTGCATCAAAGCTGATCTTTGTCTTTTTCCATTCATCTAGATCTGCATGACCTAATCAACAGATTGGATGTCAAATAAACAGGACAGTGGGCCTTAGGAGGATTTTAATGATGGGCATTCAATCATTACTGTTTTCCTGGGTTGTGGTCCACCTGATATTTATATCCCCTCAGTTTTTGGATCAAGCCATTAAAAAACACGTAAAAATGGATGAACAACTAGATAAAACATATATTTCATAATGGAGCGCACAAGGAACCAATCACTAGCCACGGCAACTTGAAGTGGACCAAAAATGAGATGGATGGAAACTTGAAGTGGACCACACCACATAAAGTAGTAGAGATTGAATGTCTACCCTTGAAAGCTTTTGGAATCCACAACAAATTTTTTTTTTTCTATTTTTCTGTTTTATTTTTTAACAGGTCATCTGTGATAGGCTTGATTCTGGCACCACTAACCCACACGTTAATGAGTAGGTGGTTCAGTTGATTAAGACTGTAAAAAATTAAATCCTACCAAAGGTATCAGTGGCAAGGATGGTTGGACGATTGAAAATTACATACATCCTGTGGGGGCTACTGTGACGAGCCATGGTGGCTGTGACCCATTTTACTCCTATGCCGCATTTTTCTATGGGTACCTAGGCCATCCAAATCGATCATAACATTATTGATGATGAAATCCTGGCCATACAAGTGATGGTTATTACTAGGAAGAAATAAAATAGGTATTGAATCCACTAAAATAATCTGGAAAAATGAATGGACAGCATGAATAAAATACATACATCATGGTGGGGCTCGCATAGCACCGAACAGTACTGGCAGGGTTAGTATGCAATCCGCCTTCCAGTAAACCTGCACTTCCGTTGTAGGTGGGGGCAGTACATCGAGAACATACATCCGTGGGGAACGGATGGGCTACTTCCCCTGCCACCAGCCCGGTGGCTTGTGGTCGGTGCTCTGTGTGCCCCACCATGATGTATGTGTTTCATCCACTCCGTTTATACATTTTTGCATAACTTTTTAAAGATTGATCCCAAAAATGAGAGGGATATCAATCTCATGTGGACCGCACCACAGGAAAACAATTATGATTGGATATCCACCATTAAAATCCTCCTAAGGCCCACTGTACTGTTTATTTGAAATCTAATCTGTTGATTAGGTCATAAAGACCCATATGAAGGGAAAAAGGAAGGAGCAGCTTGATCCAAAACTTTTATGGTCCCTAAAAAGTTTTTAACAGTCTATGTTAATTCAACACTGCTTCCTGTAATGTGGTCCACTTGAGATTTAGATTTACCTAATTTTTTGTCTCATATTATAAAATGATCTAAAAATATAGACGGACGGCATAGATGAAACACATACATCATGGTGGGACCCACAGAGCACCAACCATCAGCCATTGGCTGGTGGCAGGGGGAGTAGCCAATCCGTTTCCACATGTATGCTCCAACGTTGAAACTCGTATTCAACCTTTAAGTCTGGACGCGGATTTTCTGCGAAAGCCTTGCCTTTCCCGTGAAGTCCCCGTGCACGGATTCTGGGTGGGGGCATTGTGATGTTTGTGTAAAATCCAACCACTTCATCCGTTTTTCAAGATCATTTTAAGATATAATTTAAAAAATAATGTGGATCCAAAAGTCAAATGAGCCACACGAGAAGAAACAATGGGGATTTAGTGGCTACCATTAAAATATTTATATGGCCACGAAAGTTTTGCACCGGTCAAAGCTTTTGGTGTTTTCACTTCATCCTAGTGAAAATAACGTTATAAACGGTTTGGATGTCATATAAACATCAAGATGGAGTCTAGGAAAGATTCAACGGCAGTAATTCCTTTCCCCATTGTTTCCTCTCGTGTGGCCCATTTGATTATTAGATTCTCGTTATTTTTGGTCTTGTACCGTAAAATGATTTCAAAAGACAGATGGACGGGTTAGATTTATCACAAAGCCTAACCAGAATCCTTGCACAGGAACTTAATGCGGAAGGCTTTTGGAGGAGGAAATCCGCGTCCTTTTAAGTCTAAGTATACCACAGATGGGTCGCTTTAAATGGATGAGTGTGAAAGATGGATGATTAAAAACTTTGTCTGGAGTGGGCCACGGTAGTGTTGACCCATTTCCCCATATGTCACCACTATAGATCGTACCATTTTTTAAAATAGCGGTGATTGGCCATTAAAAATATTTTTTACAGGCCACGAAAGTTTCGGCTCAGGCAGATATTTGTGTGGTCCCTTCATTCAGCTTTTTACTGACTTTTTCAACAGGTTGGTTGGATGACAAATAACCATTCAGGTGGCTCCTGAGAAGTTTTCAATGGTGCTTATTCAATCACCACTATTACCTGTGGTGCAGTCCACCTAAGATATAGATCTACTTCAATTTTGGGATCATATAAAAAAAATGAACTGTCAAAACGGATGGATGGAGTGGATGTAAGGCCTTTTGAATGTCAAGTGGACCACATTATAGGAAACAGTGTTTATTGAATGTCTGCCATTAAAAACTTCTTAACAGTCATAGAAGTTTTGTATCAAAGCTGATCTTTGTTTTTTTTTTTTTCCCTTCATCTAGATTTGCATGACCTGATCAACAAATTGGATGTCAAATAAACAGGACAGTGGGCCGTAGGAGGATTTTAATGGTGGGCATTCAATCATTACTATTTTCCTGGGGTGTGGTCCACCTGGGATTTATATCCCCTCATTTTTCGGATCAAGCCATTAAATGACATGTAAAAGTCGATGAACAACATGATAAAACACATTTTATAATGCGGCCCACAGGAACCGATCACTAGCCATAGCGACACTAACCAACCACGTCCATTTTTTTAAGGCATGAGACCAAAAATGAGGTAGATGGAAACTCGAAGTGGACCACGATACAAAAAGCTATGGGGATTGAATGTTTACTTTTGAAAGCTTTTAGGATCCACAAAAGTTTCTTTATATATATAGAGAGATGCTCACACACAGCTAGTTGAACTGTGAGTTTTGGTATAACTAGCTGGCATTTAATGCTAATTAATGTTGGGAGAGAGGGGTGTTTGCTTCACATTAGCCTTTTAAGAGGTCCTTTGAAAATTATCTGTAACTTGGGTGGGCCCCACTGTGTTGTTAATGTAAAATTCATCCCAACTATCATGTGTGTCACACCATATTAAACTTATGAACTTAAAATATACCCCATTGTTAGCTCGGATGAAACACACAATTGGAAACGATATGCTAAAAAAGCTCACCCTCCAAAATGATGGTTTGACAAAGCCCAATTAAATCACTTATGGATATGATTTTTAAGTCCCACACCTGGTCTTTACTTTAGCACCTAATGGTTGGAGCTGATTTCATATGCTCATGATTGGAGTATGGTAAAAATCAAAGGTGGATGTCTTCCCTTCAAATATTCCATTGGTGTGGCTCACCTTAATTACAAATCTACCTTATATTTTCTCTTTAGACATACAATAAGATTGCACATCTAATGATTGGAGTTGATTTCATATGCTCATGATTGGGGTCTGGTAAAAATTAAAGGTGGATATCTTCCCTTCAAAAATTCCATTGGTGTGGCTCACCTAAATTACAAATCTACCTTATATTTTCTCTTTAGACCTTCAATAAGATTGCATATCTAATGGTCGGAGTGGATCTTACCTACATGATAAGGTGGACCATATAAAAAATCGAGGTAAGCTTTCTCTTCCGCCGTTTAACTTCTTTGTTTTCCCAAAAAAAAGTGGGAGTACATTGGGTGCAGCCTGTACATATACTGTTCTGTGCATCCCTCATCGTGGGCCTACCTTGATAAAGGTATTGTATATTCATTCTCTACATCTATATTTTTAGCTAATGATAAGAAAGGATTCCAAAAACAAAATAGATACATATTTCAGGTGGACCACACCACAGAAATAGTGGTGGTTGTCCATTAAAAACTTTTTGTGGGCCAAAAGTTTTGGATTAATCTGAAATTTATTTTTAATTTTATTTTCCTTCATCAAGGTCTTTGTGACATTATCAATAAGTTGGGTGGCAAGTAAAAAATTACTGTGGGCCCTAGGAAATTTTAAGGGTAAAAGTTCAATTTTTACTATTTTATATTTGGTGTGGACCACTCGAGATTTATAATTGGTTCATTTTTGGATCAATGTTTAAAATGAGCTAAAAAAACCAATGGACCGCATGGATATACAATACATACATAAAGGTGGGTGACATGATCAGGGACAAACTGTGTTGCATAAGCAATGGACTGCATTTAATCTACTCTTAATATTTTTCCTAGCATGGCTCTTTTTTTTCTGTCACGCCCCAAACTCGGAAACCGGGCTCACAAAATTCCCGATCGCCGAATCCGGCGCCGACAGCCTCCGTAGAACCCTATTTTCGGCTCCTAGCTCCCATTCGTCAGGTTCCGATCCTGGGATGCTACGAGGAGGATTTTCAACATCAGTTTGATTCTTAATAAGCATAACCAAAGGCATAACCCACAAACAACAACTAAGTACTGCATTACATTTTCACTATGATAAAAAACTTTACAAGTACAATGAGCATAAAGGGAAATATAATGGTAAATAACAAAAACTCCAATACGCTCTGCAACGTGCTCCTGCCTCAGCGCTGCTGCGATCCAACGTCACCTGCACGCAACGGTCGTGCATAAGCTTACAGAAAGCTTAGAGGGTGGTGAAAGTGTGTGCGCAAGGTAGTAATATGTACATGCAATGACAGAGTGATGCGGAATATGCAAATGGAACCATGATATCATGAGCCGTACCAAGGCTTATGCGATGCAAGACATGAATGGTATCGGCCACCCCAAGGCCATGCGATGTACAATGCAACTCAAGCATACAGATCCTCATCTATGTCCACACATCAATACAGCTCAAAATATGAAATATCACCGGGGTCTAGTGTACTCTAAACCAGATTGCCGCCACATCGCGAGCAATAGGGTAAGTGGAAAAGACCTCACTATCCGTCTGCCAATATCGGGCGCGACTCGTCGATAGCGGACCCATTCCTCGAGCTGGTCAAACTCAGCCTAGCATTGCCCCCTACTCTCGGGCGGGTAAGGTCGCACCCCCTTCCAACCGACCACGACACAGTGGAGAGCGTAACCGTTTGGTAATCGGCACTCAACGCTCATCTACCCACTCGGTGTAGACGTTGGAGCAACCTCTTGGTACCATAAGGGTTTAGGAACTTTCACCCAGGGATATCTATAGTACCCCATGTAGAACAAGATTTCTGGTATCCAATCCTGCCAACCACGATCTGTCTGTGAAGGCTACGGCCCCGATGTCGCTAGGGCGTACAATAACCATGTCACACAAATGCGGAATGCATGAATCACGCTATCCAGTCATGCAACCAATCCTGCGCATATCGTGCGCTCATGTAGGGCAACACTGCCTAACCGGGAGCCCATAAACAACCTGCCCGAAGGTAAATGCTATGATCAGACAACTCTCACGTCAAGCATACATATGATGCGTATGATCATGAGTCATGGAACTGTACTAACATGTTATAATAAAATGAACTATCTTACAATACAGATGGACCTGGACAGCCTAAATATGATAAGTACGGCCCAGTAATGGGCCCTAAGGAGAGTCGTAATGTGGACATCCAACCAACATTACACTCGCAATATGCACGTCAAACCAACATTGCTTCCCAGGCACGATCTTTGTAAACAGCGCTAGATAGACTGTATGGGAATCACACATTGCAATGTACCGTAGGCTCATCCCATTGGGCCTTACATATATATATCAAATGGGCCATATCTTATGGGCCTTTTATTCATCAGATGGGCCATATAATGGGCCACACCAATGGGTCTGATGTCCTTTGCAATGGGTCATAGAATTCATTAAAAATGAGCCCAATCACATGAGCTTTATGGGCCTAATCACATAGGCCTTATATATACCAAAGTGGGCCTCAACAATGGGCCACAAATACATCAATTGGGCCTACACACATGGGCCCATAAATAACAAAGTGGGCCTTAGTGGGCGGGCCACAAATACATTAAGATGGGCCTCAACAATAGCCTTAAAATGATCTCAAAATGTTTGGACGGTTTGGATGAAACTCATGCATCATGGGAGACTC
Organism: Magnolia kwangsiensis; assembly: GCA_037074715.1. Taxonomy (NCBI): domain Eukaryota; kingdom Viridiplantae; phylum Streptophyta; class Magnoliopsida; order Magnoliales; family Magnoliaceae; genus Magnolia; species Magnolia kwangsiensis. The sequence goes on from CM073583.1 coordinate 2,334,249, forward strand.
CCATGTGGGCCCACTATAACATTTTTTTTTTCCAGCCAATCCTGGGCCCACTGAAATGCTTATTTGTCACCCAACCTGTTGTTAAGGCCGTGTGGCAAGGGGCCCACCAAAATGTTTATTTTATATCCCACCTGTTGATAAGGCCATGTAGCAAGGGGCCCACCAAAATGTTTATTTTCCATTCAAACCTGTTGATAAGGTCATATAGACCCAGGGCCCACCGAAATGTATATTTTCTACCCAACCTGGGTCCACTGTACTATTTATTTGCATCCAAACTGTTCATTGAATCACATGGCCTAGGGCCCACTGTAATGTTTATTGCCATCCAAACATGTTCACAACGTCACGTGGCCAGGGGCCCACGTGATGGACGGTGTGGACACAATACAAACATCTGAGTGGGGGCCACCGTCCACTGCCGTGGACGGACGGCGTGAGTAAAACACTTGCATCACAGTGGGTGTCACCACCCACTGTTGTGTACGGTGTGTTAAGCCATACATACCACAGTGGGTCCCATGTAGGGCCCACCAAAGTGTTTATTTGCAATCCAACCCGTCCATTACGTGTGTCCCACCTGTTTGAGGGTTCACACCAAGTTTCAGCCACATTCAAGATTCAGGTAGGCCCCACCAAGTGTTTTTATATGATTTAGGCATGTCTCCACATGATTTGGATGGTATGGCCCACCTGAGTTCAGTGTGTGGATGATTTTTAGAGTCAACGCACCATTCAAGGGACCTACTAAATGAACGGTATAGATGTAAAATATACATCATGGTAGAGTCTACAAGTGGGCCAATGGGGCCACCCTTTTTAACGTGGACGTCTCTGGACTCATGGCACAAAGTCATGCCAAAAAGAAAATTATTTTTTTATCCTAGGTGGGACTCACATTAACCAGATCTACCCCATCCATTGCATGTATTACACAAAATTAGGCGTCCAAACCAAGTTTCAGCCACGTCCAAATTTCAGATAGGCCCCACCAAATGCTTTTGTATGTTTCAGGCATGTCTTCAAATGATTTTAGATGGTATGGCCCACCTGAGTTCCGGATTGGTCCCAAATTTTGGCTCAACACCTAAATTAATCTGAGGAAGATGGTGGAAGGCTTGGATTAAATACATGCATTAAGTTGGGGCTTGCAAGAGTGGCCCACCATTTCCCTTCTTTTCCTTTCTTTCTTTTTTTTTTTCTTTCTGTTGAAACGTCCAGCGTCCCAGACGCTGGACGGTATTTTGTTATTTTTTTTTTTTAGTGCGGGCCCTGATGGAGTGGACCACCACTGATGGGTGCCATAGGCTCAATGTCCAAGGTGGACCCCATTTGAATAAAAATTACATCAAGGTGGGATCCATTCAAGTGGGCCACACCATCCTATTGCAATAAAATAAAATAAAATAAAATAAAATAAAAGAGAGAGAGAGAGACATGGAGAGTGGGACACGGCTTGTGATGGAGGGACCCCGTCATTGTGGGCCCTCCCTTACATGAAATCATACATCAACGGACCCTTTGAACAAGGGACCATAAAAAATGTAAATCAACGGTGGAGATCCATTCCCCACTGATATGGACGGTCTAGATGACCTTTCTAAGTGAAATAAACATCATGATGGGGTCCATGGAGAATGGCCCCATCATGGATGATCATGATGATCCAAGTGGTCCATTGGCCACAAATAAGGGTCCCAAGTGAGATCCACACCATTGATCGGTGGGCCTCACTTGGTCCACCATAAAAACAAGGAAAGCTATCCTATAGAGGCACCCACCGTCCGATCTTCTCGCTCCTAGAGGTTCCTTGACACCTTAGCTTCAACTTCAATGGTTAAGATGAAGAATGGAGGGTTGAGATGGGAGATTTTGGGGTAGGAAGGTGGGCCACTTGGAGCTTAGGAATTTGGAGAAATTCCATACGTGGGGGCTCTTCTTGCTTGGGATTTTTGAAATGAGAAAGAGAGAAAGAGAGAGAGTGATGTAAAAGGAGAGAGAGAGAGAGAGAGATGGATGGATGGGTGAGTGATGGTTGTGTAAGAAAAGCTTGACTTTTGAGGCTTTTGTGTAAGAGAGGTATGGGTGGTGAAGACTTTTGTGGATTTTTGTGTAAGAGAGGTATGGGTGATGAAAACTTTTGTGGTTGCTTGGGAAAAGGGATGGAAGTGATGTGTACTTGACATGTGATGGATTGATGGGTGATTGATTGATGGGATTGATGTGATTGATGTGACACATCGTAGAGATTCCCTTGGTTTTCACAACACGCGGCGTTTTCTCGCACCGAACGTTGGCCCATATCTCTTGACCAGGGTATCGCCTCGGCGCGCGAGTCGCGGTATCGGAATCGCAACGACAGCGCGGTCGCTATGGTATTGGTCTCGAGTTGAGTCGACTCGGGTTGTCGGCACATGAATCAGGGTCGCGCGTCGATATCGGTTAAGGGTCGAAAGTTGCCGAAATTCGACCAGTAAGACCGCGGAAGTGTACGGAATGGTACGGACTAAGATACGGATCATACATTTTCTTATAAGGAAGCTGGAAGAAGCTTAATGGTGAAAGAGGAATGTCTAACCTTATTTTTATTAGGCCCACCATGATGTCTTAACGTGCATGTTAGATCCACTACGACCATCAAATGTGTGATCTTATTCTACATCTAGAGACAAAATATTAGGATGTCTTTTGATTTCAGGTAAGACACCAATAGAAAAGGTAGAGGGAGAGACATTTACCTTTGATTTTTACAATACCCACGATCATAAGTGAAATCTATTCTAACCATTAAATGTTACATCCAAAGCTAGGCATGGAACTCAAAAATCAGGCCCATACTGGATTTAAGTGTGCCTCATGAAAGGAATTATTTTAAAAGGTGAGCTTTTTTTAAACACTATTTTCAATTATGTGGTCCACTTGAACCATGGATGGAGTTGATTTTCTCTTCTTAGATCTAACATGAGGTGATACACATGATGGTCAAGGTGAATTTTACATTAACAGCACCGTAGGGCCCACCCAAGTCAAAGACCATTTTCAAAAGACCTCTTAAAAGGCTAATGTGAAGCAAACGCATCACTCCCTCAACATTAATTAGCATTAAATGCTCAGCTAGTTGGACCAAAACTCACGGTCCAACTAGTTGTGTGTAAGCATCTCTCATATATATATATATATATATATATATATAGAGAGAGAGAGAGAGAGAGAGAGAGAGAGAGAGAGAGAGAGAGAGAGAGAGAGAGAGAGAGAGATGCTCGCACACTAGTTGGACCGTGACTTTTGGTCCAACTAGCTGGGCATTTAATGAAAAAATTCTCCTTTTAAACAATGCATGCACTTATACTGAGGAATTTTAGAATGAATGTCATAGTTATGTAAAGTGACATATGTGTTAAGATCTAAGCCATTCATCAGTTAGGATCCACTAAGGAGAACTTATATGCTAAAAACTAAGAAACTACAATTTTGAGAAAAGTACAAGTGTGCATGTTATATCTAGATCATTGGACTATTTTATTAACAACCCATTATTTTCATAAGTATTTAACATGGTTGATCATAAGATCATCATTATTTATTTATTTTTGCCCCTAACAAGTTGATAATGTAATTTATGTAATGTACAGATCTAATTTTTAGTTGGATGGTCCAAATCTATAATAAGTGTATAGTCCATTCTACATTTAATGAAAAATAAAACTCTCGTAATTAATGTAAGTAAATGCTTCCATCGTAGACTAATTATATTTTGGCATGGAAAATGGCCCACAGCTTGAGTGGGCCCATCATTGCGTTAATGTAAAATCAACCCCGTCCATTAGGTATGTCACACCATGTTAGATCAAGGTGTCAAATTTCATTCCCATCCTTAGTTTAGTTGAATCACATGATTAGAAACAGTGATTAGAAACAATGTATATGGAAAGGTTCACCCTCTAAACTATTTCCATCGGTGTGGCTCACATGAATCATATATGGACTTCATTTTTGGGACTCAGGCTTAATTTTGATGTGATATCTAATAGCCGGAACGAATTTCATAGTTTCTTTACAGTGGGCCCTAAAAAAAATCATGAGCGGATGTCTCTCTCCTAATTATTCCTATTGGTGTAGCCCATCTGAACCACTGATTAGCCTAATTTCTTTGCTTTGAGCCTATCACTAGATTACATGTTTAATGGTCGGAGTGGATCTTACATGCATTTAAGAGTGGGCCTATAAAAAAACCCTGAGGTGGGAGTGCGTGTGGTACCTGTTCCCAAAATATTACCATTTGGCGTAATTAATGCTAGCAATGCTGGCATAGAGGTGGCGTTGTGGACGAGGATTTCCTGGAAAGCCTTTTGCAGGAAGTTCCTGCGCAAGGATGACGGGTGGGCCCAGAGCAATGTATGTGACAAATTTATTTCGTCCATCCAGTTTGTGAGCACATTTTGGGACGTCATACCAAAAATGAGGTGGATACAAGACTCAAAGGGGTCACACGAGAGGGAGAGGGGAAATTGGGGAAAAAAATTCCCACCGTTAAAACCTTCCTGGAGCCCACCTTGATGTTTATATGCAATCCAAACCCTTTATAAGGTCATTCTAAATTGGATGAAGTGAAAACACTAAAAATATATCCTGATATAGAAATCTTATGGCCATAAAAATGTTTCAACAGTGCTCACTGAAAAACAACTATTTCCTCTCTTGTGGCCCAGTTGAATGCTTGATACATCTTATTTTTCGTCGCACATCTAAAATTCTCTTTCAAAAAGGATGGATGGGATAGATTTCACACAAACATATCGGTGGAGCCCAACCAGCATCCTTGCACAAGAACTTCCTATGAAAGGCTTTCCAGGTTGTTGTTTTGGTAATTAATCCTCGTAATGCTGATCCTTTGAAAAAGAGTGGCCCCTTCGGATAGGCTAACTATAGTGTTAATTTTAAATCTATCCCGAACATCTGATGGGTCACCTCACTTTACTCCTAGGGCTCGAATTTCAGGCCTATCCATGCTTCGGGTGGACCACAAAACAGGAAATAGTTGATAAAGAAAAGTTCACCTTCCAAACTATTTATGTTGGCATGGACTACTTGAAACATGAATGGAACTGAATTTTATCCATATATAAGTTCTCCTTAGTGGATCCTAATTGTTGAATGCCTTAGATCTTAATAAATATGCCACTTTATATAACTATGACATGCATTGTAAAATCCCTTAATATAGGTGTATGCATTTATACAATGGAAAATTTTTTCATTAAATGCGTAGTTAGTTAGTTGGACCAAAACTCACGGTCCAACTAGTTGTGTGTGAGCATTACTCATATATATATATATATATATATATATATATATATATATATATATATATATATATATATATGACAGGCTTAATTCCTAACCCACACATTTATGAGTAGGTGGTTTAGTTGACTAAGACCGTTAACAATTAAATCCTACTAGAGAGATTGGACCTTTCAAAGGTATCAGTGGCAAGGATGGTTGGGGACGCGGGTTGCGTACTGTCCGGGCAGAGCTCTGTAGGGTTCATCATGTTTTAAGTATTTTATCCACGCCGTTAAATGCATTTTTTCAATAATTTCAACATACTAACCAAAAAATGAGGCAGGTCCAAGGCGTAAGTGGACCACAAAGTGGGGATTGAACGTTCACCATTAAAAACTTTTAGGGAGGTAGAGAATTTTGGATCAAGCTGATATTTGTGTTTTTACTTCATCCACGTTTACATGACCTTATGAATAGGTTGTATGGTAAAAAAACCATCATGTTGGCCCTTAGAAATGTTTCAACGGTGGGTGTCATCATCAGTGCAGCTTCCTTTGGTGTGGTCCATTAAGCCTTGAACTGCCTCATTTTTTGGTTCATAAGTTAAAATTATTGTAAAAATGTGTTTAATGGCGTGGATAAAAGACTTACAACATAATGGACCCCACAGAGCTCTGCCCGGACGGATTACCGTCCGGGTGGGGGTAGGACGCAATCCACGTCCGGATGGTTGGACGATTGAAAATTACATACATCCCGTGGGAGCTACCGTGAAGAGCCATGGTAGCTTTGACCCATTTTACTCCTATGCGGCATTTATATATGGGTACCCAGATAATCCAAATCGAGCCTCACATTATTTGATGATGAAATCCTGGCCATACAAGTGATGGTTATTACTAGGAAGAAATAAAATAGGTATTAAATCCCCTAAAATAAACTTGGAAAAATAGATGGACGGCATGGATAAAATACATACATGGCCCCTGCGAAAGCCACTGCCTGAAGTTCCTGTGCAAAGATTTTGGGTGGGGCTCACTGTGGTGTTTGTGCGAAATCCAGCCACTTCATCTGTTTTTCGATATCATTTTAGAATATAGTACCAAAAATAATGTGGATCCACCTCAAATGAGCCACACGAGAGGAAAAAGTGAGGATTTAGTGACTGCCGTTGAAATATTTATATGGCCACAAAAGTTCTACATCGGTTTGGTGTTTTCACTTAATCCCAGTGAAAATGACCTTATAAATGGTTTGGATTAAACGGTTTGGATGGCATATAAACATTAAAGTAGAGTCTAAGAAAGTTTCAACGGTAGGAATTCCTTTCCCACTATTTCCTCCCGTGTGGCCAATTTGATAGTGGATCCTCATTATTTTTGATCTCGTGTCCTAAAATGATCTCAAAAGACAGATGGACAGGTTAGATTTATCACAAAGCCCAACCAGAATCCTTGCGTAGGAACTTCCCCAGAAAGCTTTGGCAGGAAATCGGCGTCATGGGCCTGTTAGATTTTTATCGTTCCCCGAAAATGACAAATATCCTAGAAATGGCTTATTATTACCGTTTCACCTTAGATGTGGGAATTTCATTCTTGGAAACCGGTTCAAAAGTAGTAGAGCTATTTTATAACCTGGTGTATATGACATATTTGTTTTGTTCATTCATTTTATCACAGCATTTTGAGATATAAGAAGAAAAATAAGGTTGATCCAACACTCAACTGCCTGTATCAAAAGAAACACTCAACTGCCTGTATCAAAAGAAACAATGGCCTCAAGAAGTTTTTAACAATAAGTATTTGATTCACATTTTGATTCATATTTTTCTATGGTGTGGTCCACTTGAGCTTTGGATATAGCTCATTTTTGGGCCTATATTATAAACTCATCTGACATAATGGATGAATGGTATAGATATATGATAATCATCACAATAAGACACACAAATATTTCACAATATTTACCGTTTTTACACTCAAAAAGTAAGTCATCAAACCAATTACGAGAAAGAGTGCGTCAACTAAGGAGGAAGATGTTTATTATCATTCACGGGGCATTTCCCTGTGAATTGGAATATCAAACACGCCCAATCGATAGAAGGAGTGCGAAAGATGGATGATTGAAAACTTCGTCTGGAGTGGGCCACGGTAGTGTTGACCCATTTCCCCATATGTCTCCATTATAAATCGTACCATTTTTAAAAACAGTGGTGATGACCATTAAAAACATTTTTTTATAGGCCACAAAAGTTTTAGCTCAAGCTGATATTTGTGTGGTCCCTTCGTTCAGCTTTTTTCTTTTCAACAGGTTGGATAGAAAATAACCATTCACGTGGCCCCTAAGAAGTTTTCAATGGTGCTTATTCAATCACTGCTATTTCCTGTGGTGTAGTCCACCTTAGATATGGATCTGCTTCAATTTCGGGACAATAAATATAAAAAATGAACTATCAAGACGGATGGACGGAGTGGATGTAAGGCGTATACATCAGGGTGGGCCTCACAGTCAGGGATCCAGATGTATATATTTATTTCTTATTATTTTTCATTCCGAGGTTGAAAGCAAGTGCAACATCTAAGCTATGTGAATACATGTGAACCCATCCTGGTTTTAATTAGTTCATTCAAAGTCCTGAATTTGAATGGTCTAATCAAAGTTAATATATAAGAAAAAAAAATAAAGTGCTTCTTAGTTTTGTCGTTTACTTCGTAGTGTCTTTTGAAGTCTATAAATATAAAAACATCCAACCTTGTTTGTATAAGAAATCTCTAATCTGAATTTTCTTTTGAGAGAAAAGAGAAGAAATATGGAAGTTGTCGCTGAGCCCGTTATTTCTTTCATTATTGAAAAAACAGGAGACAGGCTAATTCAAGAAGCTATTTCCTTGATTGGATTGCATGATCAGGTCCAATGGATAGAAGGAGAACTGAAGTGGATGCAGTCCTTCTTAAAAGATGCAGATGCCGAACAGCAAGGAGGTGAAAGGGTGAAGAAATTGGTGCAGGACATCCGCGACATTGCATACGATATAGAGGATGTCATCGATACCTTTCTCTTGAAGATAGAAACCCTTGAGGCGAGGAGGATTCATTGGCTCCGTCAAGAGGTGCGCTTTCATCGTCAGTGAGTTGATAGTTCGCCATAAGATTGATTCAAAGATCAAACATATAAAGCATAGAATCAAAGCCATCCCTGAAAGAAGGACAACTTATGGCATCGATCGCATAGGCATGGTAGAAGGGACGAGCTCTGCAGTTCGTAGTCTCCAAGAACGGAGGCTAACTTCTCCTAATGCTCAAGAAGCAGATTTTGTTGGTTTTGAGAAGGACTCGGCGGCATTGGTCGGGCAGTTGATCAATGAGGGAGAGCTGCAACGTTGTGTTGTTTCTGTAGTCGGAATGGGTGGTCTGGGTAAGACTACTCTTACTCAAAAACTTTATAACACTGATAGTGTTAAGAAACATTTCCATAGTCGTGCATGGATTACTGTATCACAAGGCTATTCTGTTAGAGATCTTTTGAAGGCCATCGTTAGACACTGTATGGATCTCTCTAAAGAGGAGCTCGAGAAAGTGGAGAAAATGGATGTTGTTGAGCTAAGGGACAAGATTTTTGAGTATTTGAATAACAAGAGATACTTGATAGTCTTGGATGATATATGGACAACAGAAGCATGGGATGCTTTGAAGGATGCATTTCCGAATATGAACAATGGCAGTAGGGTCGTACTTACCACGCGAAACAAAGTGGTAGCTTTATACGCAGGAAGCCAGCCCCATGAACTGCGATTTCTAAATGATGATGAGAGCTGGGAATTGTTCTGTAAAAAAGCATTTCCAGGACTAGATGGGCGTTGCCCTCAGAATTTGGAAGAGTTAGGAGGAAAGATTGTGGAAAAATGCCATCATCTACCTCTTGCTATCGTTGCAATTGGAGGGCTCTTATTAACGAAAGAAGCATGGGAATGGGAGAAAGTATACAAGAGCATCAGCAGGCAGTTGGTTGAAGGACACCAGCAAATCTCTGGAATATTATCTTTGAGCTATAAAGATCTGCCCTATTATTTAAAATCATGTTTTCTCTACGTGGGCAATTTTCCAGAGGACCATGAGTTCTGCGCCAAGGAGCTGATTCAAATGTGGGCTGCTGAAGGGTTTCTTCAACAGAGAGGGGAAGAAACATTAGAAGAGGTTGGAGAAGATTGTCCAATGCAATTGATTCAGAGAAGTATGGTTCAAGTGGCAAGCAGAAATTCACTGGGAGTTGTTAAAAGTTGTCGCATCCACGATCTTTTGCGAGATGTATCCGTATCAGAAGCTAAGGAAAGTAAGTTTCTGGAAGTTGAGAGTGGGAATGCAAATGCTCCTTGTGCATCTAGAGCCCGTCGACTTGCAATTCACAATGATGATTTATGTGAGTACACATCCTTAAAGTCTTTCACTCCACACCTTTGTTCTGTGTTGATATACACCCAGGGCTCTACATGGCTTCAAAGAGAAGAAGAAAAGTCTCTTTAGAGGCTTTAAGTTGCTTAGGGTGTTGTATATACACGGTGCAGGAATAAAAGAGCTACCGAGGGACATAAGTGAACTAATCCACTTGAGATACCTCAGCTGTACAAGCACTGATTTAATAAGGCTTCCATCGTCGATTGGCAATCTTCCCAATTTACAAACTCTATTTTTAGCATCTTCTCGTACTATCATAGAAGTACCAAGCACAATCGGGAAGATGAAACAGTTAAGACATTTTCAAGTGAAGAGCATATCTAAGTGGGATGTAAGTACTTATGGAGATATAGAAGGACGTCCAAGGCTTGACCAGATAAATAGCCTCCAGACTCTATCATTTGTAAGATATGGCAAATGGATGGAAGAGGGTTGCTTGGGAAAGCTCACCAATCTTAGAAAATTAGGAATGCGGGTAGATACAGAACCAGATGCTGAGGTATTGTACGAATCGATCGTCAATCTGGACTGCCTCCACTCTCTCAATTTGGAAGGAAGTTTAAGCAAGTTGCCCAACTCCAGTTTCTTCCCAACAAATCTCACTAACCTCACCTTCAAATATTCCTGTTTAGAGGAAGACCCAATGGTGACGTTGGAGAAGCTGAAAAACCTTCGCATTCTCAGATTGCTCAATGTTTCATATATGGGAAAGGAAATGGCTTGCTCTGCACAAGGGTTTCCTCGACTCAAATCCTTACATCTTGCTCGGTTATATGAATTAGAGGAGTGGAGAGTGGAGGAAGGATCTATGCCAAGTCTTTTACATTTACGAATCGGTGTATGCGGGGAATTGAAGAAGCTTCCGGAAGGACTGCAACACGTGACTACCCTCAACAAATTGGAGTTGTGGAGTATGTCCGATGAATTCAATGCAAGGCTCGAAGAAGACGGGGGAGAGGATTGGTATAAGATTCGGCATATACCCTCCATCGACATAAGTTGAAAGCAGTGGGCACATTCTCTCGTCGCCAGAGCTAGGTTGGTTAGACTTGTTTACCCTGTTCATTTTTATTTACCTCTTTAATCCATACTTCAACTTCCTCTCTCTCTCTCTCTCTCTCTCTCTCTCTCTCTATATATATATATATATATATTCTTTTGGGAATTTATATAGAATTTACATTCCAATGTCTTTTACAAAAACATTTTCTATTAGCTTAATGACCATCATGTACATTACCATTACAATCCCGTTAACTTTCTTAACGCCTGCCATGCTAGCGTGTTTTTTATGTGAAATCCACCCTGACAACCTTGTGCTTTACCCCATTAAAGGCACGCGATTCAAAATTCAGCTCCATCCATCATTCCAGTGGACCACACTATTGGAAATAGTGTAGAGGGTAACGCATAAAGCTTACCTTTCAAACTGTTTTGATTAGTGTAGCCAACCTGAATCATAGATGGGTCAGATTTTTGGGCACCAGGTCTAAGTTTTCGTGTGGTCACTAATGGATTTCATATAATCATCAGTGGGTCATGTAAAAATCAAGTAATTTATTCTTTTTAAGTTCTGGCTACGAAACTCTCTACTGCATTTCAAGTAATTTATTCTTTTTCATTTTGTAGCTTAGGAAATAATAATAATAATCTTATGCATTTTAAATTAGTTAGTTTATTTTTTTTTTAACACTTTAAATTCTTTCTATGAAATTCTCTACTGCTATAACTGCTCCATTCCTTTTATAGTTTGTAAGACAGTATTTTATAATTTTGTAAGGTAATCTGCACGTTATTTGTATGAAGAAATGCTTCAAGACCCTTTTTGGATGAAACCATGCCAGTGGCCCAAAATATGAGTGATAGATTCACTTCGAATTTTGACCATTAATTGTGCTTTTTGCTCTTTGCTTTCTTCATAAATGGACTGGGCTTATCTGATGATCGGACTGGATTTTATTTTATTTTTTAAAATTATAAATCAGAGCGGCATGAACCGAACTGTGTAGATGCATGATGAGGTGATACGATTGGATATGGTAGATTTTTGCTTGTGAGTAAGATTTGTTTCCTAATCGCACAAGTACCAACAGTCAGGGATCTAGTCCATTCATCTGGTGGGACCACAGTGGATCAAATGAGATTCGGCACATACCATCCATCCAGATATGTTAATAGGGTGGCATTCATTGGTGAGACTTGTTTCCCCTCTTCGTTTTTATTTGCCTCTTAATCTATGCTCGCAAGTTACTGTAATCATATAATGTGTTTTTCTTTTTGTAACTTCGAAAAAAAAAAAAAAAAAAACCTAAAGGTAAAAAATAGTCTCATGGATTTTAAATTCGTTAATTTATTCTTTTTAAACACTTCAAATTCTTGGTATGAAATTCTCTACTGCTAGCCTCCATTCCTTTTATAGTTTATAAGACAGCGTTTTATAATTTTGTAATGTGTTTAATTATTTATTTATATAGAAATCTGCGCGCTTCGACCAAGAACCCTTTTGGATGAAACAATGCTAGCTGTCCTTCGGTTTGACACGCACAAGTAGTTGAATGGTTGAATGAAACCAATGGATTCTAAGCAGTGGCACTTTCTGTCTTTACAAGAGCTAGATTGGTGAGACTTCTTTCCCCGTTTCATTTTTATTTACTTCTTAATCCATATTTCAAGTTACTATAATCATATCAATTTTTTTTTCATTGCTCAGAAAAAATTAGTCTCATGAATATTAAATTCTAGTTTTGTTTTTGTTTTTTGTTTTTTTTTAAGTAATTTATTCTTTTAAATGCTTTGAAATCTTGCTATGAAAATCCACTTCTAGCTTCTCCATTCTTTTTTATCTATACATAGTAAGGAAGACAGTATTTTATAGTTTTTGAAAGGGCTTAATTACTTTTATTTATTTATTTATTTATTTATTTATATATAAACATCTTCATGTTAATTGTTTTAAGAAATGCTTCAACCAAGAACCTTTTTGAGTGAAACCATGCTACCGGTCCTCAGCTTGGACGCACGCCACTCATTGTATACTTGTAAGAAACCATCGTGTCATCCATCTAGTAGACGTGACCCTTCTTTGGTGGAGCATTGTATAAATTCACATTGAGTTGACAACAATATTTGTTTGATCAGTGACTTTTCCTCATTAAATATGGAGTGTGGACCATTTTTATTTTGAAGGCCATTGATAGATGGTCAGCATCCATCTTATGAGTTTGGATTTTGAACAATGGTAGTTCACAAAGGGGACCTCCTTCCTGAAGATGACCATCTACAAAAATCAAGGTTGACAACTAACAAGACAGGCCACACACATATCTTCAATTGCCATAGCTGCCAATTTTATTTTAACTGTTGATATATATTTTTTTTTTGGTGCAAGACCACCATATGCTCATGTTTTTTCTGATTGTTTGCTCTATAACAAATGTGTTCCTTTTGGTGATCCAGGAAGTTTGAATGTTTAGTCAGTCCATACTTTCAAGCCAATATTTAATGAAAATGGTGATTTCATCTGCATTGCTACACACACACACAAACACACTTAATAGTTTATTGGAGGGACGTCGACCTAAGGATTAGGAACTCCCAATCTGAAGGCGTCTTCCATCCACACTGAGATCCATCAGATTTATAGTGTCGATTATCACCAACCCCACCGGCATGGAATGAGTGCATCACGACAATTTTCACATTTATGTACTTCTATTTTACTGATGAGTTGCTTTAGTACAAATATTTGTACATCATTTTCTAGCTTTTACTAAAGATTTGACTTGTAGTCTCTAAATTTTATTAGCAATACTACTTGGTGTGTTTGAGGCGATTCATGAGAGTATACAAATACACATGACCAAGCTGATCATCAAGTGGGGGGCCACTATGAGGTCTTGGTATCGATTCCCTAGTGGGGCTGGCTAACAGTGGAATATGTACTGACAGTGGGGTGTGTCCTAACAAGCTAACCCCCCCCCCCCCCCCCCCACCAAAAAAAAAAAGAAAAAAAAAAAAAGAAAAGAAAAAGAAAAAGAAAAGTGGGGGGCCACTATATTGCTTCCCTTGCCCACATAATTTCCATCCAACCTGATTCTTGGACCAAGCATTCATTGTGGATAAGGTTTCCTAAGCCCATGTGTGTGGAGCATTGTCCAACCAAATGCAGCCACATGCACCAAAGTAGCATAAGGGTGTGATATAAGAGCTTTCCATCAAGTGGATCAATTTTTTAAGAACTTCTAGCTTAAAAATCTAGTGTTTCCCTCAGGTGGACCACCGTGTATGAAAGAAACGGATGTTCAAAAAGAGTTGTATTAGCCATTCATTTCTTTTGTATATAGTGCCCGACTTCAAGAGTGAAAAGCTAATTATTACGCGTGGCTTATCTAATGAAAGGCTGGGATCTCAAACGCATGTTTCATATTGGCATGTGTGACTGCATATTAATGATCACGATTCCACATGCGTGTAGGCTTAACCTCTGTTTTATGTTTACTTAAAATGGTTTTTGACTTAAATGGCCCAACTCTCGCTTCAAGTCAACGTTTCATTTAGTACAATATCGCTTCACACCTTGCTGTGCTTATGGCTCTCGCCTATTGAAGTTCTATTAAAAAACATGTGTGAGTGACTTCCCCTACTAGTCTACTACGATCACATCATGGCACTATTCTTAATCTATGTGCCTCTTTGAATGCTTTCATTTATCAATACAAAATGATGGTGATATAATATATCATATAAGGATGCATGATAGTTGGTGTTAACAATATGTATAAATATTCAATTGTAGTAGCTTAGTTTTTGTTGTAGATAGAGAACTCACTGAGGAGCCATTGTGTTTGGATTTATTTGTATTCAATCCATGCTTTAAAGTCCATATTGGATGAGTATACTAATTTCACATCCTTTGCTTGAAATGAGTTGGTGTTAGTAATATTCCCACAATTTCAAAAAATTCTCTATATGTTATGACCCAAGCAAATCTAATAGTATATTCCTTGCCATCCAATCATTGGTCATCTTTTTCCAAAGTAATCGATGCATTATTTTCTTAACCATCTTTTGTAGGACATTGATTGACAGATTAAAAGCTTCGATATGTAAGATTTTTTGAGCATCTTCCATTTATACCAAAGCATATCACATCAAAGTTTGGATCTCAGAACTACCAGCCCCATTTCCAACACGCATCATGACACTCTAACTTGATGCATTAGGAAGTTATACTTCCTGTTTAATTCATGATAAGTTTTTTAAGTTAGGTATACGCTTAAGATTTTTTTAAAAAATAAATTTAAGTAGCTAAATTGTAGCATATTACTTTCTCATTTTAACCACAAATTTCATTTCCAAACATTTTGCTTACAGCAGAGATCACTGTTACCTGCACATGGTAACTAGATGGAGTGAAGAATGGTGGAATAGTGATTAGATGGTGATGAGATGTTTGAATGATATATTGTAATTGTAACTTGAAGATTTATGTTTTTCTTTTTTTAATTAAAGATCTTTCAATATGGTAACTTGTGCTAATATTTTTTCTGTACATCAATTTGGACAAACAATTCATTTTATATTTGATTTACTTTCCTATATGCATTGCCTGCCTGTAATATGTTAGTTGAAATCAAAATAGGAAGCAATCTCTTTACAATGTGGACCTATTATGGCTTCCACAATTTATACTCTACAAAACTGAAAGTTCCTAGAGCGAGCTCGGATTTTCACTTTGCACAAATGGGGGCCATGGTTCAAGGAATATCCATGGTTCTATGGCAAATGTTCCTAACCATTGCTTCTATGGCCTTCACTCAAGCGAGTACACTTTTTAGCATGTCTTGTATAAGTGCACTGCAGTACTTGGGGGTCCACATGAAAGATCAGGCTCGTTCATCATGTGAGGCCAACTTAAAATGTCCTGGCCTAAAGATCAAGACCGTACAAAAATAGGATGGTTGTCCACTTCAAGTGGACACAAACATAAAGGCCATTTGTTTCGACTCCTTAAACCCAATTTTAAGATCTGCAGTTAAGATGTTGATGGTGTTTTAACGCCCATTTTGGACCACCCAAGAGCCAGTTGGCCTGGATAAACTGGAAAGATGGTGGGTGGGCTGATGCAGGCAGTTACTATGGAGTTGTTCATCCACTGCACAGGTGGCATGCATGCAACACCCAGATCCATAGCTCAACTGGCAGACTGAGTGGAGATACCTCGTTTCAACACTTGAGGTCTTGGTATCGATCCTAGCGGGGGTGGCTAACATGGAGTGTGTGTACTGACATGGGTGTGTACTAACATGCTAACCCCAAAAAAAAAAGGCGGCATGCGTGCATGCGATCCTGATCCTCAAAATCAGGGGGTCAAATGACAATGGATGGTTATTCTAACCATCCAATTGGGAAAGTGGATTGTGTGGTGTGCTGCACAACACCGACCTCGGATGTGTTGACGTGGAAAAATTCTGTGGGCCCTACCATGTGTATGTGCATGATTTTGGCCATTTTCCTTTCATATTCTAGTTCAAATCTTAATAATCATGTTTGTTTTTTCCATTTAATAACCACATATGTAACAAAGCGTGCATTTTTCAGATGCATCCACTGGATGTAAGAAATTGCCCTTTTCTAAATCTTTTTCATCTTTTTGCTTAAAATGTAACAGTGTTACAGTAACACCAGATATGCCTTGTCTTTTAACCTTGGCAAGTCTCATGGTTGCCACTGGCTTGATTTTGACTGCAGGTGCAGTTGTGAGGGTTTCGTGGTTGGTCGAGATTGCAGCATCAGTTGTTGGGGATAAATGGTCGCAAGGAATTCTGTGGTTCTGTGCAATTGGAAGTGCATTAGGTAGATTCTCAGCAACTGATTATATTTCTTTGAGACGTCAATAGAAATTTATTAAAAACAAAAAGCATTAGCCCAGGTCTTTCTCCTTTTGTCACCAATAGAGTTGTCCTCTTCCTGAGTAGGTAAACGAAATGTTTTTCCTGGAAGCAAAAGACCAAGTTCTATTGAATACAAATCATAACTCCCATGTCTTGGCACTTGT
This sequence comes from Magnolia kwangsiensis, assembly GCA_037074715.1. Lineage (NCBI taxonomy): Eukaryota > Viridiplantae > Streptophyta > Magnoliopsida > Magnoliales > Magnoliaceae > Magnolia > Magnolia kwangsiensis. The sequence goes on from CM073583.1 coordinate 2,351,043, forward strand.
TTTGGGCACCTACCTAAAACATTAAAAGAGTCTCTTTCTACAATGACAACCACAAAAAGCTTGTCAATTTGGAGAGCTTCTCTTAAAGAGAAGTGGATTTGTAGCTGATTTTAGTTCCATCAAGCTACCAACAACATTCTTCTGCCGAATTGACATTCTCTTATTGGAAAGTATTTGATGCTAGATGCTTATACCTAAGTTCGATGTCAAGCACTGAACCTGTGGTATAGATGTATGAGTTCTGAACTTCTTACCTGTAGTGCCATGCCCAAAAATCACACTGGTTAGATAATCCCAGATGCCAATTAGAGGATTTCTGCCCATCAGATATTGACCATTGCTTGGACATTTTCCTAACCACCCGTTTGCAATCCTTTCAAAAAAAAAATTAAAAAAAAATATCCTTTGAAGTCCTCCAATTGGTGACTAGAATTGTGTTAATGATGTGCTTTCAGGATACAACTTGTCTGCTAGGTCCCAACCATTGAATGGCTCGGCTATTGTGCCTGTGCACCACATGGGCAGCAATTGAGTGCTTGATAACTAACTTAGAAGTAGAATCAATTTATAGCACTGGATCCTTTTCCCTGATACATTTTCACAAATTTGTTTTCTTGTGTTAATACCTTATGGTATCACTTGTTTAGGCTTATGGTTGGTTGGTGTAGAAAGACAGACACAAAACAGAGAACAGATGATTGCTGAGAGTTTGAGGGCTGCAAGGGAGGATGGGAAAGCCAACGGTGTAGATGTTTAAAGCAAAGCATCATAATGTTTTCTGACTGTTTAAATAGATTTTTGATCATCACTGTGTCACCAATCTTTTCAGATCTTAATTTTTCTTGCAGGTAATAAAAGGGTCTATTGTTCTTAAACAATTACAATCATAGAAGCAAAAAAGAAGGCTTGCTTTTTTCTTTTGCACATCCTAACTTCATTTTGATAACTGATTCTCAAATTCGGATGAAAAATCAAGGCAAATCATTTTGGTTAGATTCACATTGTTGCTTAAGAGCCTCTCCTAGCATAGTTGGTTTTATATATTTTCTGATTATGTGTGCTGCCAGATGATGATTAAACCTCATAATCCATGTGGTTGCTTTTTACTATTTTATGCTTCCAAATCCAATGATATCTAGATACTTGTATATGCTCGATGTGTTGTGTTGCATACAACCAGATACAGATACTGGATACTTGCAGTGTAGGTGTTAGCTGATTTTATTTTTTTCATTAGAAATCTTGACAATTGTCTTAGGGTGTGTTTGGGTGACACATCATCATCAAAGCCTTATACCAACTAATTGGGGTTGGCTACATGAATCATGGTATTGAAAAAATGGTTATGTTACAGCTATATGCCTATAACAGTAAAGATGGTGCCCATCACACGATGCAAGGCTGTAACTGCTAATTGAAAAATGTGGCCTGTAACAAGCTTATAATGGCCTTTAAGCCCATAACAAGCAGATATGGGGCCATAACAGACTGATTTGGGGCCGATACACTTGTTCCTTAGAAAAATAAAAAATAAAAATCGGCTGTTATATGGCCATAATGATCATTTCTGCTCGTAGCATAACAACCACAGGGTTAGCCGTTGTGGCTACTGTTACATTTTTGAATACCTATTAATTCCTCATTACCACTCCTATTGTAACTAAAATTGTGCTCTGTATACTCAATTTTAGTCTGACTAATGTTCATTCGCTTAGATTCTAAAGCACTTTTCCATAAATCTAAATTTGTGTTTGCGCCCTCCCTTGTCTTGTCAATCCATCTGCAAACAGCGTATACCATCAGATCTCTTCCTCGAAATGCCTTGTTAACTTGTCTATAACTAATGCGAAGAGGTATGGGCTCAATGCCCACCAGTGCAAGCCTACAGTAATTGGGAACTTACGCTTCTCACATTTGTATTGCTCCCTCGTCCGTATCCTTAATCATGTCAATATATCCTCTTGAAACTCCTCTCCCAACACTCACCAGATTAACTCTGTGCAGAATTGTTGGGCTGTGTTGCTCGCCTATATGAGGCCTACGAGCTTGTCATTTGCTATGTGGAGCCCTCTGCAGGTGTGGACCCTCCTTTTTGGGTCCTCTGTTTTTCTATATTAGGGATCTCTTTGGATCTTGGTACTTTCGTTCCATAAGCGATGCTGAGTGGCACTGAGTTGGAGTTAGGTGGTGTTGCTGGTGCTAGCAGGTGATATGATTTTGGTTTGAGCCCCTTCTTGTCTTTATTTTAGCCAATCAAGGCTGTCGTAGTATATATAGGTGAAGTCCATTTTATTTTGTGGCACCCATCCGAATATTTGTAAATCATTTTGTTGTTTCAACAAAGTTACAGGTGGTATGCTCCCATCTTTAAAAACAAAAAAAACAAAAAATCCCGGTAAACCAAGCATGCGGGGTGTTTTGATTGTTGCTTGTAGGATCCATGGGAACCTTGGCTTGGCAGAAGTGGTTACCCAAAAGTATTTAAAGAACCATACAACCTGGGAAATTACTGGGTTCTACCTAACTGTACTGGGAGGTGAGAATGCAGGAAATGGGTGGTGGGTGAGGAGGTTGGCTAAGCACATTCAAGTGTTTAGAACAACAGGAAGCAACTGAATTGAGCTGGCTCATGTGGTTAGGTGAGAAAAGTAAATGCTACTTGCATTAGTAGGTTCACATGTGCTGGTGCAGGATGCATGCAAGATCTGGGCGGTTCATCAGGACTCTACAACTATGTATGTTTCATGGCCAAAATGTTAGGCTTAACCGCCGCATCAGGTAGCTACATTTGTATGTTGAATGTGGACCATTAGTCAAATCCTTTTTAAGAGGTTATTTTCTCATTATCATGCAACCCACCTGATGAGTACATTAGTGGGTTTTTGGGTCAGGGCACATAACAGTGGCCCCACCTGGTTAAAGACCCAGATCTCTCACATGTTGTGTTGAAAGGTATCATGCTACGAACCGAGTAACCTTGGCAGGACTTTAGGTTTGAAATCCTGTATTTTTACATATCCATACAATCAAGTCCTTGGGTTTCCGGAATAGTGTAAAAAGAAGTGATTCAAATCATTGCTATTTGACTTGGAACTGTTCTGAAAAAGTTGAGGTATTTCAAATTGTTTGTTGACACGGACAAAGTAAGGGAAAACCTCTGAAATGATTTCAATATTGGACCTTAGACACGTTTTTTTTCCCTTTCTTTCACTCATCATTTGGTCTTGCAGAAACTGAATATCAATTTACAAGTAGTGTTGACAGCAAGGAATTTTCTTTGGTCAACATCATCATTCACAAAAACATTCCATTAGATTGCAGTGCCAAAGAATATCAATACCCTTTAATTTATTAGTATTATTATTATTTTTTAGTGGTAATGGAGTTTTATTAGAAAAGCATTGCCAAAGAAGGGCTCTAAAGCAAAACATAACAGCCAAGGCCCAAATAAAGAAGAAAAATTACACTCATCAAAATCCCTTGAACTTAAAGCCCATCCCATGACATCTAACTTTGCCCTTCTAAAGACCTCCAATGCCATCACACATCCGTTCCGGAGGGCTAACCTCCAAACCACCCAATTTCTGGTGTTTGCACATGAATTATTCCATAGTCTGTTTACATCCTTCACATTTTGAATCCGACATCCTTCTCTGTTACATATCAGGTAAACTGCATTTCATTTGAGTCTGACCACTCATCCAAACATGCAGCTTGCAAGTTATATCTTATTGTAAGTTCTTACTCACTTTTTAACATTTCACCAATTTAGGACCACTGCTCATTTCCTTTTTGATTGCTCTTTTCATGGTCACCAATTTGATGGTTAGGATATTTTATAAAGAAGGTAAGGGACCGAAGATCGTGACTACCCTTGCGTCGTGCAACCCATGAAAGGAACTTTTTTTAATGCAATACTATCAACCCCAGTACCAGGACATATCTCACCAAGATCAATTCCAACTTGGAATTGAATGGGATGAAAAAGACAGTATGAGAAGAAATCCATAGACTTAAGATATCTCTTCAACAAAATATCTGATAAAAATCGTCTTTCTTCTCATTATATGTAGGAAAGAAAGGTGAGGCTAGCACTCATGCAGCCTCATGTAGAGTGTGACAGAGCCAAATCCATATTTTCCTAATATACAGTAATATAGATTATAGAGAACGGTGTACAAGTAGCTCCATGAAATTTATTGCTGTATGCTGCTCTTCACATTGTTATTTTAAGTGCTGTGCTTTTTGGTAGGACCATTTTCAGATTTCATAATATATATTCAAAGGATATGACGAAATAAAAGGACACCATTTAATTTCATTTAATACTGTAGGTGGGACGTTCAGTTCAGCTGAACAAAAAAAAAAAAAAAGATGTCCGTTGTATGATATCAATTTTTAAAAAACCTTTTCATATGATTATGTATTAGAGGTATCATGAAATGGTTGATTCGATATAATTATGGTTTATTTGTGTTTTCAGTTTGTAGAAAACCTGGTCATCTTTTGGTTGAATGTGCAATCGTATTTTCCTTCTTAGCCATCAATTTGCTGGCTACAAATTGAAGGATTATGATTTTCGCTTCTGGGAGATTTTTGGTACATGGGCTGTCCAAACTGGAACTGTCAATGGTTTGGATTACTAAACCATGGGCCTTGCTTGTACAAACTAAGTATGAGCAAATGACGCATCGATCGACAGGGATGAATGTTGAGATGAGTCTTAAATTTGAACGTTCACAACCGATCGTGGGTTAGGTTCGACTGGTCGTGGGAGCGGCTCAACTAGTCGTAGCCCGCTCGACTCAAAGTCCAGCGAGCATAAAGTTTTGTGGTCCGAGGTGCTCGACCGGTCGTGGGCCATGCTCGACCGGTCGTGGGTGACGCTTGACCGGTCGTGCAGTCCACTCGACTAGTCGTAGGTTACGCAGATTCGTTACACGATTTTGTGCAGATTGCAGATTTTGAGTCTTTTCGCAACTGGGATGCGAAAGGGAAGTTGCTTAAATTATAAATAGGTGTTCATAGGGTTTTTCTAAGGTATGAGAAATAATTCTAAGGCTTTCTAAAGGGGTTCTGGGGAAATTAAAGGGTGTAGCAAGAGTGAGATTCGAGATTGTTCGAATCGGATAAGTCCTCTCTCTTTGTAATTTATATTTTCATAGTGGAGATCTGTCGCTTTGTGCCGTGGTTTTTTTCCCGCAAGGGTTTTCCACGTTAAATCTGTGTTATCTTGTGTGTACTTGGTGTCATTGGATTTCTATCCTACATCTAGATCTATGTGATTCCGCAGGTCAAAATCCTCAATAAGTGGTATCAAAGCTAAGTTGGGGCACAGATCTGAATCTGAGGGATTAGTAATAATGGCAAACGCTAAGTATGACATTGAGAAGTACTCAAGGAAAAATAATTTTAAGTTATGAAAAATCAAGATGATGAGTTCCTTAATCAAGCAATGCGAAGATGGTTCTCTTGAGGAGCGGAAGTCTATTATGACTGATGTTGAATGGAATGCTCTTGATAAGAAGGCCTTATCATCGATCCGTTTATGTCTCACAGATGAGGTTCTCTACAACGTCATGAGGGAGAAAACTGCGACTAAGTTATGGGCGAAGTTAGAGAATGTTTATGCGAAAAAATCCTCTGAAAATCGCCTGCACTTGAAGCAGTATTGGTATAACTTCAAGATGGCAGAGGGTAGAGATCTGGAGGCTCACATCAGCAACTTTAATAAATTAGTTTGCAAATTGCTGGATATGGAGGAAGTAATGAAAGATGAAGAACAAGCATGTATGTTGTTGAATTCTCTTTCGGCGTCTAATGAGTCATTCAAGGACACTATGTGCAGCATGAATAAAACCCTGAGTGTCGACACCGTTATCTCAGCCCTTCAAGGGAAGGCTATGAGATAGCTAAACAGCGACATGAAGACATCTTCTGATGCACTATTTACAGTGGGTAGGAATTATGGACAAGGTTCAGGTTCTTCAGGTTCTAGATCCAAATCCAAGGGAAGGGCAAAGGAAAGGTAAAGTGTTGAAACTGTGGGAAGGAAAGACACGTGAAGAAGGATTGTGAAAATCCTAAATCGAAGAGGGAAGATTCTGAGGCTTCATGCAGGGAGGCCAACGTTTCCATGTCAGATGGATGTGATGGTGATGTTTTATTTGTGTCTTCGCTCAGACGGTCATACGATGATCGTAAGGACGAGTGAATGCTAGACACAGGGGCATCTTTTCACGTAACTTTTCATCGGAGTTGGTTCACCATGTACAGGGAGTGCGATGGTGGATAGGTATTCATGGGCAATGACATTGCCTGTAATGTTGTGGCTTTGGTTCAGTGCGCATCAGGATGTTTGATGGGGTGGAGCATACCTTGACAGATGTGAGGCACGTTCTTGATTTGAAGCAGAATCTGATTTCTCTTGGTGTGCTTGAGGTAAAAGGATGCAAGTACACAGGTATTGATGGTGCTCTTAAAGTATCTAAAGGGGCATGGGTAATCATGAAAGCGCAACGACTCGGTAACTTGTACATGTTGATCGGGAGCACTTCAAAAGGTGGAGCTGTAGTGGATGTAGCGGATTCCACCTCTGCACATGTGTGGCATGTTGGGCATGACCACATGAGCGAGTAAGGCAGGAAGGCTGAGACGTGCGGACAGGGATACAGAGCAGGGGGAGCAACCACCTGTGAGAAGAATCACACGGCATAATCGCAGGGTATTGGCGAGGTACATGGACGACTCCAATATCGTAGGAGATTCATCTTTTATTCAGATGGTTCTAATACTGAGAAGTGAAAGGTGACTATGAGCGATGTGATGGATTCGTTGTACCAGACCGACACATGGGAGCAGGTGGAGCTTCCAGTGGGCCTGAGAGCGGTTGGATGCAGGTGGATCTTCAGGAGGATACAACATAGATACAGGGCGAGGTTGGTAGCGAAGGGTTATGCTCAGAGAGAAGGGATCAACTTCTCAGAGATATTCACGCCGACGATATAACAGGTATCTATTAGATCCGTGATTGGCGCTGGTTGGCCAATGTGATCTTGAGCTAGAAAGATGGATGTGAAGTCTGCACTTCTGTAAGGAAAAGTGAAGAGCAGATCTACATGAAGTAACCAGAGCGGTTCGAAGTTAAAGAGGCTGAGAAAAGACTTTGCAGGAGGTCGTGGTTCGACCTGTCGCCTAGGCAGTGGTTTGATTTCTTCATGGATGAAGGATCGGGGGGGTTGCAAAGATGTTTCTTAACATTGAGACTGAAGGAGGAGTAGACTTTGGTAATAACAGGAGGAATACCTTATGTGTAAGTATTAATCAAGGATGTGATGGGCTTGGTAAAGCTGGATAGCGTTTCCTACGCGTCTCTCCTCAAGTTTTCCTCATGACATGTCCCAAAAACAGATGACGAAAAGCAGGATATTTTATGAGCCTTATTCAAATGCGGTTGACAGTGTATGTCATGGTTTGGATTAGACCGGTTATTTCACAGGCTATCAGTGTTGTGAGCAAGTACCCCGACAAGAAATATTGGGTAGCGGTGAGATGGTAAGAAGACTACGTTTTTTCTTTTGAGAAGACAAGAGCAAAGGTGGTTAAGCTTATGGATGTTGATCCGGCAGACATGCTCACCTAGATTGTTCCTATAGGGAAGTTCAAGTTCTGTGTAACTTCTCTGGGCTTGGTAATGGCGTAAAAGAAAGATGGAGTGTGTACTAGAAGCTATGATGTGATACAGAAATAAGAGAAGAAGTCAAGAAGCTACACAGTTCAAGATTGAAGACATGGTGGAGATTGTTGAGATATGTCTTAAATTTGAACGTTCACGAGTGGCTCGACTAGTCGTAGCTCGCTCGACTCAAAGTCCAGCGAGCATAAAGTTTTGTGGTACGAGGCGCTCAACCGGTCGTGGGCCATGCTCGACCGGTCGTGGGTGACGCTTAACCGGTCGTGCAGTCCACTCGACCAGTCGTAGGTTATGCAGATTCGTTCCGCGATTTTATGCGAATTACGGATTTTGAGTCCTTTCACAACTGGAATGCAGAAGGGAAGTTGCCTAAACTATAAATAGGTATTCCTAGGGTTTTTTAGGGTATGGAAAATAATTCTAAGGCTTTCTAAAGGGGTTATAGAGAAATTAAAGGGTGTAGCAAGGGTGAGATTCGAAGTTGTTCGAATCGGGTAAGTCCTCTCTCTTTGTAATTTCTATTTTCATAGTGAAGCTCTGTCGCTTTGTGCCGTGGTTTTTTTCCTGTAAAATTTTTTCACGTTAAATCTGTGTTCTCTTATGTGTACTTAGTGTCATTGGATTGCTATCTTATATGTAGATCTGTGTGATTCCGCAGGTCAAAATCCCCAACAATGAATTCTAAAGCTGGGAGATCTGAGTGAAATTTCTTCTTTAACTCTCTTTATTTCAGCTTCTACAAGTGGGCCCCATGATTAAGTGATATCAATCTTCGATCCCATTCCATCGGATGTGGATGGACCGTTAACCCCAGACAGCTTTTAAGATAGTAGTCATGAAGCTGGTCCCTTCAGTTAGGTGGATGCTGACAGTTGTGGGCTGCAGTTACTACTGAAAATCAAGGAGAATTTTGGAGCACGGTCCATCCCAATGTTGCCTAAATTGCCGAAACGCCTCATGTTTTCCAAGAATCGCCCGATCCAAGTTATGGGTAATTTTCGGCCATCTGGATCGCTACTTTTATCAACCGTATGTTTATAGTTCCATAATCGAAGTGTTGTTTAAGTTCTAATACAAATTTAAAATTAGAAAGATATTTGTGCTTTGATTTTTATGCAATAGTACATGGAGGTAGATTTCATACCCTCAGTGAATGTACTGAAGGACCCACATGGTCCTACCCGTAGCAATCAGATGTGGATTAGGTACTATCCTCGGCTCTGAGGAATCACTGTAATTTTTGGATTTTATCCACACCATCCATCCATTTTTCCATATCATTTTAGTTTAATATCTCAAAAATTAGTTAGATTCAAAGCTTAAGTGGACCACACCATAGGAAGCAGCGGTGATAATGACATCCACCATTGAAACTTTGCTAGAGCCGACCGTGATGGTTGATTTCAATCCAACCAGTTCATAAGGTCACATAGACACGGATGAAGGGAAAACACAAATATCAGCATGATCTAAACTTTTGCGGCCCCCAAAAATGTTTTCAACGGTGAGTGTTTAGTCCCTTCTTTGTAGTCCACTTGAGACTTAGAAGTGCTTCATTTTTGGAATTATATCCTAAAATGACATGGAGAAATGGTTGGACGGTGTGGATATAATCCCTACATCACAACGGCCTCTCGAGCCCCTGATTGTTACTAGCTAGGGAGACTGGCGGGGCAGTACCCAATCCGCTTACCTAGCTATCTAGGGATGTAATACCATGTAATGATCCAAGTAACATTGGTCCATTCATTGCATCGGACCAATGGTCTGGATCACTAAATGAACCAGTCATGCAAACTAAAAATCTGAGTATCCTGTAATTACTCTTTTAACCATTATCTACTTACTAATTGTAAAGTCCTGTACATTTTCTTGATTTTACAGGATTATTTTTAGTTAAATATAGAGGTTAGCATTATCATCCATTTCCCAGTTTTCTCATTTTTGGGCACTTTCACCATCCAATTATTATTAATTAGAAAATATTAAACCTGCGTTGGAGGTAGTGAACGTCAATGTATCAGAACCAAAGATCAAGAGATCCATTGGTTGGTGATTTTCCTTCTAATAAAATTTTACATTCTTCTCCCTTTATATAAACTTTTGGATGTAAAATATCAAATAAAGAAACTAAAAAAAAAAAACTTTGTTGAATATAGAAGATATCAACGTGCATTAAATTGCCTCTTGGTTAAAAAATGTACTTTTTTTTTTTTTTTTGGCACTAACCATCCTAGTTATTATCTACACAGGTGGACCCAAAATGGTCAGAGCGTGTGATGAAAGGGAAGGAGGAGCGGAGTCTCTCTCTCTTCTTCTTTTTCTCTCTTACAAGATGATAGGTGGGGAGGAGGGAGGGGTATGTTTTAGCATTTCTCTTTGAAATAAGAAATATTTATGAAACATGATATACCTATTTGTTAATTTAGATTGTCCATTCGATAGTATCATTGAGAGCAAGCCATGAAGAGGAATCATATTATTTGATGGTCCTAGCTTTTGATTGAGGCCCTTTCGTTATAACCATTGGTTTCTTATGAGTCATATATCTATAGTTATAATCATTAAACCCACGTGTTAAATTGGAATTATAAGCAATACAAAGTAAGATCTATTTATTGAATGGATGTTTCAATATGATGATTTGACCTATTTTTTTCTCTAAAATTTAATTGTTCATTTGTATTAATTGAATGATTAGGATCATTTGATTGGCATGATTTTTGCACTTGGCTTATTTTTTATAATATGAATGAAAGGATGGTCAAAATAAAAGATTGGCTATCACGTGTCATTTAGGGCCCATTTGGATACCATCAAATAAGTTACTTTTTTTTAACTTACATTGAGTAATTAAGTTACTTTTTCTAATTAAATTAGTTTGTTAAGCATCAATGTAAAATTACCTCATGTGTGAAAAGCTAATTATCTTAATAAGTTTTTTAATCTTTTTAACCTATGACTTTTCTACTTCTCTCCCGCGGTACATGTCAAAGGAAGAGGAAGCTGTCTCACAGTCCATTTATAAGGAGGCCCCACGTGGTGGATTGTCCACATTGAAGGTGGGGCTCATACGGTGGATGATCCACATAAAAAGGTGGGCCCCACATGATGGATGACCTCGTATTAATGTAGGCCCACATATGGATGGTCCGCATCAAAGGTTGGCCCATAATATAATAAGCCTACATTCAAAGTGGGCTGATATGATGGATGATCCGCTTCAAAGGTGGGCCCTACATGATGGATAGTCCACATCAAAGGTGGGCTCCACATGATGGGCAATGGACATTGAAGTTGCCCCCCACGATGGATGACCCATATTGAGGTGGCCCCACATGATGGATGATCCACATCAAAGGTCGGCTCTTAATGATGAATGACCCACATCCAAGGCAAGCCTTGCATGATGGGCAACCCACAAAGCCTTGCATGATGGGCAACCCACATTGAAAGTGGGGCCCACATGATGGATAATCCACATCAAAGGCGGGCTCCACATGATGGGTAAGTAATAATGGTGGCCCCACATGATGGATGTTTCACATCAAGGTGAGCCCCACAAGATGGACGGTCCACATCAAATGTCGACCCTAATAATGAGTGGCCCATATCCAAGGTGGGCCCTACATGATGGATGGCTCACATCAGAGGTGGGGCCCACATGATGGACAATCCATATTAAAGGTGGGCACCACATGATGGGAGGTGGATATTGAAGGTGGGCCCCACATTATGGATAATAACAATGATGGTGGACCCCACTTCATAGATGACCAACATTAAAGGTAGCCCTACATTATGAATGATGCATACATCAAAGGTGAGGACCATACAATGAATGGTGCACATCAAATGTTGGCCCTATATGATGGATGGTGGACGTGAAGGGGACCAAACAAACTTGAGGGATAATTGTTATCAAATGTACTTATCAGTTAAATAAGAGGAAACCAAGACAAGATACTTATAACATAAGTAGCTTATCCGAAGTAACTTATTATCCAAACGCCTCTTTTATTATCTTTCCCATTTATTCCAAGACACCGCTACGACTCTTCCCTTCCAATAGGGTCCATCAGTGAAGGACTAAGAGCACCGAATCACATGCACCACGTGTATACAAACGTGAATATCGTACATTTTGTCGGATGAGGACAATACAATTCCTCATTCCTCACTGTTGATGCTAAAATCTGGTCGGCTCTCCCTCGTCGTCTTCGCCCTAACGTACTGTCCCTGGAACCTGCAGCAAGAGAGCAGGCAAAGGTGACCCTGGCTAAGCCAGGAGACCCTCCGATGCCTAAGTCAGGTCAAGGGAATCAGGGTCTTAAGTATAGAGTAGAGGGGAGAGCATTCGCTGTTGCGTACCTGTAGACATGATGCAGTGTGCTATTTATACTTGCTTGTAGAATGGTCTAGATCCGATAATCTCGGCACGATCAAGGGGATTCCTGGTTCATGGAGATATTGCCTGCAATCTACTGATCGCGCAGCGTATTTGGCGAGTAATGCGTATCCGTGAGAGAAGTTATAGGCCACGACCGGTAACGGCAACTTCCGCATTTGGTGTATGCCATTACACGTCTACTCAGCTCGGCTCATCCGATCACGGACGTAACATCTAGTGCTATGTCCGATCCGACCCGTTAGGTCGGTCCCATCGTAGTCGGCAGGGCTGGCTGTGTCGAACAGAATGTGGTTACCGTATAGCAGGTCATCCGATCGGAGCGTAAGGACTGTTCCGAGCTGTACTATAACGCCCTGAAAATTGGGCGTCGAGCATAAACTCCACTCCCGAGTTCCAAAACATCACTTATGCAACATTTTCAATGATGGATGAATGTCGGCTGTTGTTGAGGGTCAAATATTACATGTTAGACCCTATATATTGTCTGGGTTTACGAATATAATGCTGTCTAATGGCTCGTTTTCTCATTCTTATGTGGCAAAGTGATTTTATGAGCATGGATGGAAAAAGGACGTTAAAAGTTGAGATTTAACGATCTGATGATGCCAAAGTCAAGGGACACACTCCAGGGGACCAAGATTGACAAATATACACGGTCAGAAATCCGAGAAAAGTTAGAAATTGAAGCTCAAGTGGCCTGAAGGACGTCCAGAATGCAAGATCACGAGGTTCCCACCATCCGTTCGGCTCAAAACTTCATACGTCGCCTGAGGACCATAAATTAACCGTACATATAAAATTTCAGCCATTGAAGATCTCGGGAAGTGCCCCAACTGACAGATTAGCCCATAAACCGTTGATTCTGGGCCCACCTGATATCTGGAACTGCCTCAAAATTATTATCGACGCCTTAAATGAGGAGTCAAAACAGATGGACGGTGCAGATTTCTCCAAAACAGTGCAATGGACCCCATATGAGATGAGTGTGTACAGTGCACATGTGCACTCGCCGTGCATGGCAAGTGTCAGAGACGGCTTGACCGTCTCTGACCGAAAGAAAGAAAAAAAAAAAAAAAAAATTTCGTTCGCAGCGGACGCACGGCCACTGGCCATTTTTGCGAACGGTATTGGGCCCCACCCATTGCTCGTATGGCCAATCTGATCCGTCCACCGTGTAGAGGGCTTCGAGCACTATAAAACCATGTTATCACTTTTTACCCATGCGTGCACACGTGTGAGATACAGAGGCCACAAAAGGGCTGCCCGGTAGCGTTCAAATCTGATCTTTTAGTTATTTCTTCTCTGGGACACGTCAATGAACGTTCAAAACTACCCATTCTTGACTGAAATTTCGTTCTGAATCCAATGGACGGGGTGGATTTTCCAGAAAATGCTTCTGTGGGGCCCACCGACCACAACAGCGAAATGGTGCGAAAGGTTTCGCACATCCGTGAAAACCGACTTTTCCGGACAGTTTTGGCCCACCATCTTTGATCATATGGCAGATCTGAACCGTCTATCATGTAGAGGACCTAAGAAAGTACTAAGAGACGGTGTTTCTTTAGAATTTGAGTGAGAAAAGTGGCGTGTTTCATGGTACCGAACTTGGCTGCGAAAATTGCACTCCGTGTCCTACTACAACTCTGTCACTGACTCCAGCCTTCCAGCAGCTATAAAAGGAGGTTTTTGGACGTGGGGAGCATTCATTCAAGGTCTTGGGAGGAAGAACAGAAGGCTCGAGCTTGGGTTTCAATGTGGGCAGAGGAGAGAGAGAGGAGCTTGGTTTTTTTTTTCCTTTTCTTTTCCTTTTCTTTTTCTCTTTATTTATTTGGATTGAGCCCATCCATGACAGGCTAAATCCTCCTAGCTAGGGCTAAGAGGTGAAGCTTGTAGTGAGATGGGAGATTTGATTTTATTTAAATTTTAATGCATGAATTGAAGTTGATTTTAGTTTGATTAATGTTGGAAATATTTTTAGTCTTTAATGGTCTGCTGTGACTGAAATTACAGTGGGTCTGCAATGGCTTTGAATGTTTCCTTTTTCTTTTCATGTTTATGAGTCAGGAAGTCCCGTTGTTCACCATAGTCTCCTGGGCATGGTTGGATGACGGTACCCTTCTTAACCTTCATACATATGATTGGTTGGTAATTAGTTTAATTCTGTTGTTTGCCATAGTCTGTGGGTATGGTTTGGTGATGGAATCCATTCTAATTCATACACCTTTCATCTCTTTGAAAACTAGATCAACGGCAGTTCAGTAATTTCTCTGATTTTTTATGCAAGCATAAATTCTCCCTGATCTCTACAAGTGGATCCTCTGAATCCCTAGTTCCTATCTCTGATTTTTTTTTCCTAAGATTTAGATTAATTATTCTACAAGTATTCCACCATTGCTAATTGATTTAGAATTCATCTTAGCCTAGTTCTAGTTCTATTTAATTTTAGATAACGTACAAGTTTCAGTCCCTTAGGATTCGACCTCGGTCTTACCGAGTTATTACTACATCACAACCCTGCACTTGGGGAGTGAACAGCTGTAATAGTGCATAAAACATGAAGTGGATTAAGCCAAAACAGTATATCATACTCCAGAGACAGTTAAATTAGCAAACGGAAGAATGTGATAGATATATAAAATATATAAATGATTGTAAGTCTCCGGAGTGTGAACATGTTACCAGGTTAACTAAATACATGTATACTCCAACATAGAAAGAAAAGAATATACATGGGTGTGGAAATAAAAGTCAAAATACCAAGTATATTGGCATCTAATCAGTAACCCTGTAAACCCGTCGATCAGAACCTGCATATAGGAGGCATCCTCCTCATCATCATCAAGTCCGGCTCTGTTTCGCAAGCATCGCCATCATCTAAAACTAAAATAGGGACTGGTTGGTGTGCGTAACACCGTCCCGTAACATGAGAGTGAGTAGCTAACTCAGTGGAATCATAGAGCAAAGATTAACATGTTATCAAATCAATCATGCGATAATGATAAAGCAGTACAATCAAACATTCCTAGATACTGTAATTAATGCAAGGATGAAATGACATGATGCATGCCCTCACCGACATACTACCTCATGCGACACCATCTTACATCCCCGGCATGCTTTCTTCCCTCAGTGCTCCACATCTTCCAGGCACATGCAGTGCGATATGAATATTATTACCGAGTTGTTATTAGTCCTTTTCATACAGCAGGATTGGAAAACTAGGGTACTTCCCTTATATCATTCCCAACAAGGATCCTGTCTAGGGTCGTCACTCCTAGTATTCTCATACGATGGTATATTTCTAGGTCGCTGTAAGGGCTGACAGGGCTGTTGCACACACTCGTTGTTCTGCTCCCCCATCACCTTATCAATACAGGCCTAGTTGTACTCTGGTTGCTACGGAAGGGTCATCGCCTCACGTAGACTCAGAGTACGCTCGAGGTCACTACAAAGGGCTGTCAGGGCTGTTGCTCGCACTCGTTGCACCGCTCCCCCATCACCTTATCAGTATAGGCCGACAGCAAGAATATAATGTCTCATACTACCATAATCTTCTCACGAGTCTGGGTTGCTCACTGGTTACTACGGGGAGGTTTGTGGCCCCAACGTAGGCCTACAGCTCGATCACGGTGTCCCATACCACCATACCTAGCTCATGAGTCTTAGTGGATCAAGGTACCACGGTTATTAGGGTTATCACTGGTAAGTTCAGTACCCTAGGTTTAAGCAGTTATGACGAATACAAGGTGAACATACAACGGTCAATCAGGTTACTTGATGAGTCCGACTAGCGCGAGCGCACGTTGAATCGACCGGCATAAAGTGCACAAGCACTTCGCGTGGCCTAACCACTGCCGACAACTCTAGTACGACTCAGGTTCGTCATACACATCCTTCGTGGCGAATAGAATCCAACCACAACTTCTAATCTGTTACGGACTGGTTGGACTAGAGTATAGCCCCAAACACTTGTAATCTAAATCAATGATCATATGAGAGTGACAGAAATGAAACACAAATAATCCAAGCATGTTAGTAACATGTTATAATTTACAACATAAGCAATTCAACCAAACACAAGTATTTCCTATATATAAGGAAATCAATTCAATATAACAAACATGGAGGAAATCATGTACATCATGAAAATAGTTGAGAATCCTATCTCAACAATAATCTACAACCTCATTTACGCAATACTTAATTATACAAACATTTATACAAACACTTAGTCTACACACATTAGTCTACATAGCATATGTCGGCCAAAATGTGCATTAGGGCAAATCTCTTCGTCAAACAGATCATACACACATAACTAGTATAGGTAGACAGCAAATAATTATGGCAATCATATCAGTAAAATACGTACGTATACAGTATTTCCTACAAATATTCAAAATACCCTAAATTTCATATTCTACGTACATATTCGGAATGAAAAACAGACAGCATGTTATACATGTCAAACAACATTCTTATCAACAATCTACCATTAAACGACATTGAAAGCTTTGAAAACAAGTAATCTAAGCGTCTAAAATCTGCACCTTAAACCAGAAATTATGAAACGGAGTTGATTCAGACGATAAGTCTTCGTCAACAGCGAATAGGTTACCTAAGGCATGAAACAGGTTAGCTACAACATCACTACAGCTATTCTAAGCTTCAAAACAGGTTAGGGTTAGGGTTTCTTACCTAAGACCGACGCCGGAATCGTCGAAAAAGTGATGCAGATGGACGGCTTTGGCACGTGAAGCAGCAGGGAAGAATCTCAGGGAAAAACCCCAACTTCTCCCTCACTTTCCCTCTCTTTTCTCTCTTCTCTCTCCTTGGTTTTCCAAATTCGTATGGGATTTGTGAGAGAGGGCTTAAGGCCTTTTTATAAGCCCAAAAATGACGGGAATAGACTTGGGCCAAGGTATACTTATGTTATAACTAAATCGGGTCTGTTTCGATCCAACGGAGCACTTCTGGAGGTCTTGTTACTGAATGCGGTCGGACTTAAGCTTTCTAATATCGGATTTAGGTCAAGCTAAGTTTTTAGTTTAATAGGGTTTTCAGATCGCACGTGGCGGACCAATTTCAGTTCAGCGGTCACTGAGACTCAATCGAGGATTCCAAGTACACTGACCTGAGTGGAAAATGTTCCCTGATCCGAGGGTAAATTTGGATCAGATTCTGATGGTCAGAACGCTTAGAAAATGTCACGCAAGCGACACGTGCCAGATTTCATAATTTATATTTAATTTCTAACATTTCTCACCCTTTTCACTCTGGACACAAGGAAATCGTCGTGGGACATCATCCGGACTTGATTTTTGAGGTGATTGTCAAGTCCAACTAGGCGGTCAGGATTGTCTAAGTTCGGGATAATCGAACTTCCGATGTGCGGTCCAGGTCCGATACAAAGTTTCCAAATGCTCCCGTGAGCAACCGGGTTTAGAGTTTGATCCTAGGTTTTAGGGTATTGTAGCGTCAACTATTCTATACGTTTTGGCTCTAGCAGATCGTATTTAAAGTGATTGGTGACAATTTCACAAGTCGTCTAGTTTAGCGCAAGTTAATTTCATCTAATTTCTAAAGGAAGTAGCCCCTAATGATTTCTGTTTGAGATGAGATTTGAAGGGTGGAGTGAGGGTGCTTGGAAACAGAAAAAGGAAGAGTTTGGAGAGAGAATTTTGGAGAGATTAGGGAGATTTTTCAAGAAAAGGTAAGATTGGAGGGGTGGTTTGTGAAGGAAGTACTTGATTTAGGATGAAAGGAGGGTCGAACCCTATGCCATAGGGTCCCACTAGGCCCCAAATGCAATCGGCCCGAAGGCCCGGCCCAACTGGGCCCGTTTACCAGCGAGGCTTCGCCGACTCGACAAGGTCCTCGCCAACCACTGGTGGATTTGGCGAGGCCTCGCCATTTGGACGAGGTTCTCCTGTCCCCTAGGCCTTAAAACAGTATGGGACCCAGCCTGGGTCCCCCTGGAAGTTGATCGTTTGACCCCCGACTCCATTTGAGGCATTTTCGGGGCAAATTTGTAAACCGGAATGAGTTTATGCAGCGTATAGCATATAATTTTCAGGTAGGAGATGATAATCTATCCAACTAACTTATTTATTTTGTTATATTTCAAAAGGTTAAGGGTCAAGACCCATTTTATCCATTTATTTACTATTTACGGTAAGTTTTAGTTTCGGTATTGTTCTTCATCATTAATACCCTAGGATTGGTGTGTATTATGAATGTGTTTAGAAAACAAATGAAGAATAAAGTGGCGGAGGGTGAGATTTCGAAGGAATTAGATAAAAAGAGGTTTTAGGCTTTGAGATTGAGTGTAAGATGTTGGGGTTGACCTATCACCTAAGGGCATTCATTTCTAGGTTTGAAATGGAATGAAACATGGTCTAAACCCTTCGATTGACGGTCTAGAAGTGATTTGGGGTCGTTGGGTATGATCAGGAGTGTGCACGGACTCGATCTCGGCAACCGTTTATAGTGAGTTTTAGTTTAAGTATAGTTCTTCACTATTTAAACTTGAGGATTCGTGTCTAATATGAAAGTACTTGAAGAAGTTTGAAGAATGAGGTGGTGAAAGGTGAGAGTTTGAAGGAAATGGGTTGAAAAGTAATTTCTTTGGCTTTGGGATTGACTTTGAGAGTGTTATAGTTGACCCATTGCCTAAGGACGTCTAATTTCAGGTTGGCAAAAATTCGGAGTGTTACAATCTACCCCCCTTAAAAATAATTTCATCCCCGAAATTGCCTAAGGGTAATAAGAAAAGATTAATTATTTCTTTTGCCTAAGTTTTGTTGATTTCTAGTTTCTATACATGGTAGGGTGTATACGATCTATATTAGTTTGGTTCCTTTTGGTCTACCCCCCTTAAAAACTTACTTCTTTATCCATTTCTTACGCCCTGATGGTTTGCTACAATTTATTTCTTTACCTATTTGGACTCTTGACGACAATTCCCAACTATATAGAGTAAGATGTATGTTTTCAATAGTCGACCAATACGAAGAGACGGTTGTAGTGGGCTTGATCCCGATACTTCGATCGCCTACCTGACCAGGGTAGAAGGCTCATCGTATCCCTTCCTAAGTCCTGGTAGATCCTGATCTTTTATTCGGTCCAAGCAGTGAGTCCATCGGTAGTCACCTAGGATTGAGAATTGGGTCAAGCCGCGAATGCTTCGCAGTTGTATAATTCAGTAACTCCGTATAGTACGATCACTCCAGAGCTTAGGGAATGCCCATCACGGAAAGGTTCAAATTCCCTATTTGGGTCTTGATCTAAAAGAGTCCTCGTCTGAATCTATGTCCAAGGTAGGAGTTAAGGGTTTCTATCTT
This sequence comes from Magnolia kwangsiensis, assembly GCA_037074715.1. NCBI lineage: Eukaryota > Viridiplantae > Streptophyta > Magnoliopsida > Magnoliales > Magnoliaceae > Magnolia > Magnolia kwangsiensis. The sequence goes on from CM073583.1 coordinate 2,370,490, forward strand.
TTCATCTAACCTGGACCAGTTTCCTTCGATCCTGGGCCAGTGGGGAAGGGCCAACCACGCTTCCGCTGCGCCCTTGATCCAACGGTTATATTAGTTAACCCTAACTAGATTGGACTCAATACGTTCTACCCCCCTTAAAAACTTAGTTCAACTTAAGGTTCAAGAATCTGTATCTCGATCCGTATATCGGAACGAGGTGTAACTTAGTGTCACGCCTCAAACTCAGAAACCGGGCTCACAAAATTCTCGGTCGCCGAATCTGGCACCTACAGCCTCCGTAGAACCCCATTCTCGGCTCTCAGCTCCCATTCGCCAGGTTCTGATCCTGGGATGCTACGAGAAGGATTTTTAACGTCAGTTTGATTTGTAATAAGCATAACCAAAGGCATAACCCACAAACAACAACCAAGAATTTCATTACATTTTCACTATGATCAAAAACTTTACAAGTACAATGAGCATAAAGGGAAATACAATAATGATAGATCAAAAACTCCAGAGTAATCTGCCACGTGCTCAAGCCTCAGCGCTGCTGCGATCCAACGTCACCTGCACGCAACGGTCGTGCATAAGCTTATTGAAAGCTTAGAGGGTGGTGAAAGTGTGTGCGCAAGGTAGTAATATGATCATGCAGTATCAGAGTAATGCGGAATATGCAGATGGATCCATAAATATCATAAGCCGTACTAAGGCTATACGATGCAAGATGCAAGTCAAGCATACAATCCTCATCTAAGTCCACATGTCAATACAGCTCAACTCTGGGATATCACCGGGATCTAGTACACTCTAAACCAGATAGCCGTCTCATCGCGCGTAATAAGGTGAGTGAAAGAGACCTCACTATCCGTCTGCCAATATCGGGCTCGACTCGTCAATAGCAGACTCATTCCTCGAGCTGGTCAAACTCAGCCTAGTTTTGCCCCCTACACTCAGGCGGATAAGGCCGCACCCCCTTCCGACCGACCATGACACAGTGGAGAGCGCAGCCATTTAGTAATCGGCACTCAACACTCATCTACCCACTCGGTCTAGACGTTGGAGCAACTCTTGGTACCATAAGGGTTTAAGGACTTTCACCCAGGGATATCTATAGCACCCCATGTAGAACAAGAATTTTCGGTATCCAATCCTGCCAACCACAATATGCCTCTGGAGGCTATAGTCCTGATGTCATACGTCATGTAGATGCGAGATGCATGAGTCACACTATACAATCATGCAATAATTCTGTGTGCACCATGCACCCATGTGGGACACTCCGTCTCATAAGGAGTCCCGTAAATGACTCAGCCTAATGGCTTATGCGATGATCAAAACATTCCTCATATCGAGCATACATATGATGTGTATGGGCATGAGTAATGGAACTATACTAAGCATGTTACAAAGTAATGAACCATCCTTACAACACAGATGGGCCTAGACGGCCTACAACAATTACGGCCTACCAATGGCCCTAGGGAGAGTCATAATGCAGACATTTAACCAACACTATACTTGCAATGTGGACGTCAAACCACCATTGCTCCCAAGCCATAGCCCGTAGTAAACATCATTACACAAACATGTTGGGTTCACACATTGCAATGGACCTTAGGTACATCCTATTGGGCCTCAAATATATCAAATGGGCCACATCCTATGGGCCTTATATTCATCAAGTGGGCCACATCAATGGGCCGTACCAATGGGCCTTAAGTGCATTGCAATGGGTCATACCCTGTGGGCCTTAGATTGCATCAAATGGGCTTAGTCACATGGGCCCTATGTGTCTTAAATGGGCCTAATCCCATGGCTTTATACATATCAAATGGGCCTAAATCCATAGGCCTTATCAAATGGGCCTAAATCCATAGGCCTTATCAAATGGGCCTAACCCATAGGCCTGATATATCAAGTGGGCCTAAACCCATAAGTCCTATAATATGCTAAGGTGGGGTCCATTCGGACTATGGATTTGGCCCATTCTTTAACTCATTTCATAAAATGAGCTTATAGAATGGGTGGATAGATTAGATGCAACACCTGCATCAAGAGTGGGGGCCCAGGAGAAAGTCTGTCATCGTATATACTATATTTATATAATATATAAACTACATAATATATAATATATATATATATATATATACACACACACACGCTGCACGCACACGCATTGCACACACACGCGCAGTATGCACACGCACCGCACACACACACACACTGCACGCACACACACTGCACACTCACCCACGCTGAGGGCCCCACCGTCACGCTGACGGTGGGAATAAAACCCATGCATTACTGTGGGTTCCCATGTGGGGCCCATTGTAATGTTCACATGCCATCCGAACCGTTCATAAGGTCACTTGGACCTGGATGAAGAGAAAACACAAATTTCATATTGATTCAAAACTTATGTGGCCCACAAGAGGGTTTCAATGGCAGAGGTCCGATCCCACTGTTTTCTGCAGTGTGGGCCACCTGAGCGTTAGATGGGGCCTAAATTTGGAGGGGGCCTGCTTCAGAGAAGGGGCCGCCATATGAACGGCGTGGATAAAACATATACATCATGGTGGGGCCCACGGCAGCAGCCGTGGGACGGTCGCTCGCCCGCCTGCCCGCTTGCTGCACAAAGCAGCGTGCTGCTGCTGCAGCACGTCAGAGGCAGAGGCTCTGCCTCTGCCATGATTTTTTTTTAAAATCTAGAAAACCCATTTTTTTGGGGTTTTTGGCACCTAGGGCCCGCAACAAGATCATCCACCCCGTCCATTGGCTTCTCTAGCTCGTAACAGATTCAAAGAGTCTAAAGTTTGAATTTTTTTATGTTTAGAAAATGAAATAAAATAAGAAAATGATCTTTGAATGGTAATGATGTAATCTTCGACGCTATGGGCCACCAGATCTTCCAATCAACCCCAACTCTTGGCTCAACGCCTAAAATGAGATGGGTAAGAGGATGGAAGGCTTGGATTTCATACTTACATCAAGGTGAGGCCTATACTAGTGGCTCACCCCAAAAGGCTTCTTTTCTTCTTATTTTTTTCTTCCCCTTTTTTTTTTCCAGCGACCGGGAATGAGGAGGTGGGCCTTGCTGAGGTGGGCCACCATGGATGGATGATCACATATAAGGTGGGCCCCACTTATAAATGGCTTGGGGTAGAAATACATGCCTTATGATGGGGTCTATTCAAGTGGGCCACACAACCATATCAAAATCTAAAAAAAGAACATGAAAGAGAGAGAGATAGAGAGTGGGACCCGCTTGTGATGGAGGGACCCCGACATTATGGGCCCTCCCTTGAAGAAATCATACAATCGAATGGGTCCTTTAACACATGAAACCACCAAAATTTAAAATTAACGGTGAGGATCCTTTCCCCACCAATATGTATGGTCTAGATGACCTTTCTAAAGAAATAAACATCAAGATGGGGTTCATGGAGAATGGTCCCATCATGGAATGATCATGATGATCCTAGTGGGCCATCGGCCACATCTTAGGGTCCCAAGTGAGATCCAAACCATTGATCGGTTGGCCTCACTTGGCCCATCTCAAAAACATGAAAAACTAGTATTAACTAGCACCCACCGTTCGATCTTCTTGCTCCAATGGGTTCCTTAGCACCTTAGCTTCAACTTCAACGGATGAGATGATGAATGGATGACTAGGATGGGAGATGATGGGGTAGGAAAGTGGGCCACACTTGGAGCTTGGGAATGCTTGGAGAAATTTCTCATATGTATGGAGCTTTGCTTGGTTTTTTTTTTTTTTTTTTTAAGTTTGAAATGAGAAAGAGAGAAAGAGTTGTAAAGGGAGAGAGAGAGTGATGGGTGATGGAGTGATGGATGTGGTGATGATGGGTGTAAGAACTTTTTAACTTTTGTGGCCTTTTGTGTAAGAAAGGCATGGGAGGTGTAAGAGATTCTTGACTTTTGAGGCATTTTGTGTAAGAGAGGTATGCGCTTTGTAACGAAATCTTGACTTTTGTGGTTGCTTGGGAATAGGTGAAAGGTGATGTGTACTTGACATATGATGGATTGATTGATGGGATTGATGGGATATCTCGTAGAGATTCTCTTCGGTTTCGCAACGCGCAGCGTTTTCCTCGCACCGAACGTTGGCCCACATCTCTTGACCAGGGTATCGCCTCGGCGCGTAAGTCGTGGCATCAGAACCGTAGCGATGGCGCAGTCGGTATGGTAATGGTCTTGGGTTGAGTCAGCTCGGGTTGACGGCATATGAATCAGGGTCGCACGTGAATATCGGTTAAGGGTTGAAGGTTACCGGAATTTGACCGATAAGACCGCGGAAGTCTACGGAACGGTACGGACTAAGATACGGGTCTTACACTTATGACCTATCCTTGACATGAAATGGGATATAACTTCTCACTACCTTGGTCTTCTTTTGTGAATGATGCGTTTTATGGCATTGGTACCTATGGTTATAGAAATGAGCTAAAATAATGGGTGTTGTGGTTGATTTCAGGGACGGGTGTAAGCTTGCCGGCAAGATGTCTAATCTCTAATGGTTATATGTCCTTAACACTTCCCAAAGGAAAAGTTATAACTTTTGGTTGTAAGTGGTTGGGCCAACACGGAAGAAAAGTTGTGCAGTGGGTCTGAGCCGGATACATTGACCTTTTGTCTAATTAGGACAGAAAATTTGCCGTATCAGTTCTTAATCCGAGTCTATGCCGATCTTCTGCTTGATCAGAGTATTGGATTTATTAGTAACCACTAGGATTTAGAATTCGATTCAAACCGCGAATACTTCGCTTATATATAGTTCCTCTACTCCGTGTTCCCGATTGTATTAAGTCCTTGGGAAGACAATTCTAGGGGTTGTGTTGATTTGACTTAACATTAATTCTAAGGGATTTAGAATTTTTCCCTGAACGTGAATGGTTCTAAGTCAAACAAACTTTCTAAAAGTTATTAAAGAAGCCTCTAAGCATTAGGGGAATTCAACGAAGGAATGAGGTCTCACTCCAACCTAAGCAAGTCAACTAACTAAGTCTTTTACATTCCTCAGTATAACTAGTAGTCTAGTCTTAACTTATGAGTAGCGGTAATCCACTAGTTGTAACCTAAAGCCTACATTTATATGCTAGATGACATCATTTCTAATACAAGGAAATGTTTTATCACTTAGGGTCAGAAGTTGTCTAGTTGAAATTGAGTTGCCTGGACTTGAATCTAATTGCTCTTGAACACTACACCTGTTCACATACCAACCAAGAAGGCCTTAGGATTCGTGTTATTAATTTATTGAATTTCCTACACCATCAAATCCTTTGAAGTCTATAGGTCCAACTTTAAGTCTAAAACTCTAAGTTGTATTAAATGGATTTCGTTACTAATCTCACCGCGGGATTCGAAATGACATGTTTGGAAGGAGGGTGGGAGGGGATTAAAATCAATCTCATAGGCTTTGGAAGATGAGCCTTGGTTGGAAGGTGTGAGATGGGATTTTCAAATCCCAAGATGATGAAATTTCAAGTATAATTTTGAAAGGAAGGTAAAGAGTTGTAAAGAATAGTGGTGGATGGGTGTGAGATGTAGAAGAAGACGGAAGCTGGAGTGAAAAGAAGTGGGGATATGAGATCATTTTACATGGTCTCGGTTACATACGGGCTCGCCCGTCGGCGACACTTGAGATTCTAATGTGATTTCTAGATTCCATCGCCCCCTTCCTAAGTCAGAGTGCGTCAGTGTGCGTCGTGTTACCATAACCCAGGTCTAGTTTAATCCAAATCATGCTCTGATACCATCTATAACGCCCTAAAAATTGGGGGTCGAGCATAAACTCCACTTCCGAGTTCCAGAACATCACTTATGCGACATTTTTAATGATGGATGAATGTCGACTGTAATAGTGCATAAAACATGAAGTGGATTAAGCCAAAACAACATATCATACTCTAGAGACAGTTAAATTAGTAAGCGGAAGAATGTGATGGATATATAAAATATATAAATGATTGTAAGTCTCCAGAGTGTGAACATGTTACCAGGTTAACTAAATACATGTATACACAAATATAGAAAGAAAAGAATATACATGGGTGTAGAAATAAAAGAAAAAATACCAAGTACACTGGCATCTAATCAGTAACCCTGTAAACCCATCGATCAGAACCTGCATATAGGAGGGATCCTCCTCATCATCATCAAGTCCGGCTCTGCTTCGCGAGCATCGCCATCATCTGAAACTAAAATAGGAACTGGTTGGTGTACGCAACACCGTCCCGTAACGTAGGAGTGAGTAGCTAACTTAGTGGAATCATAGAGCAAAGATTAACATGTTATCAAATTAATCACGCGATAATGATAAAGTAGTACAATCAAACATTCCTAGATACTGTAATTAATACAAGGATGAAATGACATGATGCATGCCCTCACTGATATACTACCTCATGCGACACCATCTTACGTCCGCGGCATGCTTTCTTCCCTCAGTGCTCCACATCTTCCACGCACATGCAGTGCGATATGAATATAATTACCGAGTTATTATTAGTCATTTTCATACAGCAGGATTGAAAAACTAGGGTACTTCCCTTATATCATTCTAAACAAGGATCTTATCTAAGGTCGTCACTCCTAGTATTCTCATACGATGATATATTTCTAGGTTACTGCAAGGGCTGTTGCAAGCACTCGTTGCTCCGCTCCCCCATCACCTTATCAATACAGGCCTAGTTGTACTCTGGTTGCTACGGAAGGGTCGTCGCCTCACGTAGACTCAGAGTACGCTCGAGGTCACTACAAAGGGCTGTCAGGGCTGTTGGTCGCACTCGTTGCACCGCTCCCACATCACCTTATCAGTGTAGGCCGACAGCAATAATATAGTGTCCCATACCACCATAATCTGTTCACGAGTTTAGGTTGCTCACTGGTCACTACGGGGAGGTTTGTGGCCACAGCGTAGGCGACAGCTCGACCACGGTATCCCATACCACCATGCCCGGCTCATGAGTCTTAGTGGATTAAGGTACCACGGTTATCAGGGTTATCACTGGTAAGTTCAATACCCTAGGTTCAAGCAGTTATGAAGAATACAAGGTGAACATACAACGGATAATCGGGTTACTTGATGAGTCCGACTAGGGCGAGCGCACATTGAATCGACCGGCATGAAGTGCACAAGCACTTCGCATGGCTTAACCACTGCTGACAACTCTAGTACGACTCGGGTTCGTCATACACATCCTTCGTGGCGAATAGAATCCAACCACAAATTTTAATCTGTTACCGACTGGCTGGACTAGAGTATAGCCCCAAACACTTGTAATATAAATCGATGATCATATGAGAGTGACAGAAATGAAACACAAATAATCCAAGCATGTTAGCAACATGTTATAATTTAAAACATAAGCAATTCAACCAAACACAAGTATTTTTTATATATAAGAAAATCAATTCAATATAACAAACATGGAGGAAATCATGTATATCATCAAAATAGTTGAGAATCCTATCTCAACACTAATCTACAACCTCATTTACGCAATACTTAATTATACAAACATTTATACAAACACTTAGTCTACACACATTAGTCTACATAGCATATGTCGGCCAAAATGTGCATTAGGGCAAATCTCTTCGCCAAACAGATCATACACGCATAACTAGTATAGGTAGACGGCAAATAATCATGGCAATCATATCAGCAAAATACGTACGTATACCATATTTCCTACAAATACTCAAAATACCCTAAATCTCATATTCTACGTACGTATTCGGAATAAAAAACATACAGCATGTTCTACATGTCAAACAGCATTCTTGTCAACAATCTACCATTAAACGGCATTGAAAGCTTTGAAAACAGGTAATCTAACCGTATAAAATCCGCACTTTAAACCAGAAATTATGAAACGGAGTTGATTCAGACGATAAGTCTTCGTCAACGGCGAATAGGTTACCTAAGGCATGAAACATGTTAGCTACAACATCACTACAGCTATCCTAAGCTTCAAAACAGGTTAGGGTTAGGGTTTCTTACCTAAGAACGATGTTGAAATCGCCAGAAAAGTGATGCAGATGAACGACTTTGGCATGCGGAGAAGCAGAGAAGAATCCCAGGGGAAAATCTCAACTTCTCCCTCACTTTCCCTCTCTTTTCTCTCTTCTCTCTCCTAGGTTTTCCAAATTCGTATGGGATTTGTGAGAGAGGGCTTAAGGCCTTTTTATAAGCCCAAAAATGACGGGAATAGACTTGGGGCCAAGGTATACTTATGTTATAACCAAATCAGGTCTATTTCGATCCAATGGAGCACTTCTGGAGGTCCTGTTATCAAATGTGGTCGGACTTAAGCTTTCTAATATCGGATCTAGGTCAAGCTAAGTTTTCAGCTCGATAGGGTTTCCATATCGCACGTGGCGGACCAATTTCAGTTCAGCGATCACTGAGACTCGATCGAGGATTCCAAGTATACTAAACTGAGTGGAAAATGTTTCCTGATCCGAGGGTAAATTTAGATCAGATTCTGATAGTTAGAACACTTAGAAAATGTCGCGCAAGCGACACGTGCCAGATTTCATAATTTGTATTTAATTTCTAACATTTCTCACACTCTTCACTCTGGACTCAAGGAAATCATCGAGGTGATTGTCAAGTCCAACTGAGCGGTCAGGATTGTCTAAGTTCGGGATAATCGGACTCCTGATGTGTGGTACAGGTCCGATACAAAGTTTCCAAATGCTCCCGTGAGCAACTGGGTTTAGAGTTTGATCCTAGGTTTTAGGGTATTGTAGCGTCAACTATTCTACACGTTTTGGCTCTAGCAGATCGTATTTAAAGTGATTGGTGACAATTTCACAGGTCGTCTAGTTTAACACTAGTTAATTTCATCTAATTTCTAAAGGAAATAGCCCCTAATGATTTCTGTTTGAGATGAGATGTGAAGGGTGGAGTGAGGGTGCTTGGAAACGGGAAAAGAAAGATTTGGAGAGCGAATTTTGGAGAGATTTGAGAGATTTTTCAAGAAAAGGTAAGCTTGGAGGGGTGATTTGTGAAGGAAGTACTTGATTTAGGATTAAAGGAGGGTCGAACCCTATGCCATAGGGTCTCACTAGGCCCCAAATGCAATCGGCCCGAAGACCCGACCCAACTGGGCCCGTTTACCAGCGACTCGGCGAGGTCCTCGCCGACCACTGGTGTATTTTGTGAGGCCTCGCCATTTGGACGAGGTTCTCCTGTCTCCTAGGCCCCAAAAAAGTATGGGGCCCACCCTGGGTCCCACTGAAAGTTGATCGTTTGGCCCCCGACTCCATTTGAGGCATTTTTGGGGCCAATTTACAAATCAAAATGAGTTTATGTGGCATATAGCATATGATTTTGGGTAGGAGAAGTTAATCTATCCAACTAACCTATTTATTTTGTTATATTCTAAAATTTTAAGGGTCAAGACCCATTTTATCCATTTATTTACTATTCTTGGTAAGTTTTAGCTTCGGTATTATTCTTCATCATTAATACCCTAGGATTGGTGTGTATTATGAATGTGTTTAGAAAATAAATGAAGAATAAAGTGGAGGAGGGTGAGATTTCGAAGGAATTGAAAAAAAAAAGGTTTTAGGCTTTGAGATTGAGTGTAAGATGTTGGGGTTGACCTATCACCTAAGGACATTCATTTGTAGGTTTGAAATGGAATGAAACATGGTCTAAACCCTTCGATTGATGGTCTAGAAGTGATTTGGGATCGTTGGGTGTGATCAGGAGTGTGCACGGACTCGATCTCGGCGACCGTTTACAGTGAGTTTTAGTTTAAGTATAGTTCTTCACTATTTCAACTTGAGGATTCATGTCTAATATGAAAGTACTTGGAGAAGTTTGAAGAATGAAGTGGTGAAAGGTGAGAGTTTGAAGGAAATGGGTTGAAAAGTGATTTCTTTGGCTTTGGGATTGAGCTTTGATAGTGTTATGGTTGACCCATTGCCTAAGGACGTCTAATTCTAGGTTGGCAAAAATTCAGGGTGTTACATGCACTTCAACAGCGTCGGCTGCTCGGACGGGTCACGTCTTCCTACCCGTTATTGTCATGTGATGCCCGAAACAGGTCGAACGAGTCATGCCTCGGCTCAGCCTGGCGCTCCGAGCGGCGTTGTATCGTGGGCTCAGATTTTTCCATAACAGAAGCCCCCTACTCTTCAAGTATTCTTGCAGGCTTGGAGAGTAATCATGTGAAAAATCCGCTGCCCACACTGCATTGATGACAGTTTTTGAATTACGCACGTGATAGTCGCTTCGGTTGACGCGTGGCGACGGTTGCGATTCTGAATCTCCTTTCGACCTATGGGAGGCTGCCACACAGGTCAGAGGAGGCGTGCATGTGACGGCTTCCACTACTCGGGCATCGCTTAGCGTCTCGAAGTTCGCAGTCCGATGTCAGAGCTGTACCGTCGGTTGAGTATTCCTCCAACGAGGCGTGGCCACGTGTGCTTGAGGATCGGCTCGTGCCGATTCGGCTGCGGCCATTATGGCCTGCCATCAATGCAGGACTCTTTCCTCGTCTATATAAAGAATCCTGAATTTTCGTTTGTTACTTTACATTCCAAACCAGAAGAGCGTATCGGAGAAGGCGATTTCCGACGAGGTGATTCCGTTTGAATTCGAGGTTTTCGGCAGGCAATTCTGACCAATCTTCCTTTTTTGATAGAAAACGATTTTCGATAGTCTTCCGGTGAGTCCCCTCTGCAGATTTACGTCTTTTCTCATAATGTCTTCCGACTCCAAAATGGTGCGTGAATACGCTGAGGACTCCGAGCCAGGGAGTTCAGAGGATGGAGTGGAGCTTCTGAAGGCCCCTTCGAAGCCGCACCCCTATAACCCCCTGCCTCGGAGACAAAAGACGTTGGGTGTGAGGACCAAACAGCCCAGCAAGAAGAAGGCTATCCGTGCCCGTCGGATCGGCACTATTGAGGCCACTGAGATGCCCGTGAATTTGCGCACTACGGAAGTAGTCCCGCGGGGTTCCGTTATGTAGGAATCTCAGATGGGTTGGATCCGTTTGGAGTTTCAAAATTTGAACTCCGTTCAGATAAGGGCTCCAGGGCCTATGCACATGGCTGATGCTCCCGTTAAGGGGAAAGTCGCAATCTTCCTCTGTGCATTGTAGTGCGGGCTTCGGCTCCCACTTCACCCGTTCATCCGGAAGGTTGCGACCTACCTCAAGCTAGCTCCTGGTTAATTTTCTCTCAACGCCTGGAGGGTGCTGATCTCCGCCTTCATCATTTGGTGACAAGTTGGGAACCCCGAGCTGACCCCGGAAGAGTTGATGAGCTTGTACCTGGTCAAGCATAATGGCAACGACCCATGGTATTACTTTACGACCTGAGGCTGCAAGGGGTTGAGACTGGTAATGAACCTGCCGTCTTTCAATAAAGATTGAAAAAATAAGTGGTTCTGGGTGGCAAGCGAATGAGAGGCGCCGGCAGCGGAGCTCGGAGCCCTAACAACACGGGTTCCTACCCGTTTCACAAAACCAGGTCAGACTTTAACCAATATTTGTACCGATGCCTTTGTTTCTCTTTGTTTTTAATTGAAGTAAAGCTTCTCCGTTTCCTTTTGCAACTTTCCTTAAGGGGCTGCCTCTCCTCGATCCTGCTCAAAAGAACCAGATTGCTAAGGCTAGAGTACGGTCGGAGACGCTTCGCTCTTAGGCGGACCTGATAACTGCAGACAATCTTTATCAGACCGGGCTTTGCAAGACACCACCTTTGCCCATGTCCTTCAGTAAGTACATAATTTCTCTGACGAGCTCAGTTTCGGTTACTTAGTCGCTGACATTATTATTTTTCTTGCAGGCATGGCCGAGGCATCTGGCGCTCGAAAGAGGAAGGCTGCTCCGACTGCGGCGGAGTTGTTGAAGGAGACCCCCCAGGTGAAGATCACCCGGAAGAAGCAGGCACCCCCTCGAGTGGGGGAAATCTTCTGCTCCACCGATCTCCGCAGCTCCCGCCCCGAAGCTCAGCGGCTCGACTCTTACGGTGCCAGCTCACCCACGGGCATCGGAGGCAGCGCCGACCCTGGTGTGCCCTAGTGTGGTTACGGCTCCTCTGGCGGGTCCGCTTCCGATGTTATCTGGCCCGACCAAGGGCCCGGTGGTAGTTCCTTCCCTGGTGCTTGCCCGAATGACCATGGTAAGTACCATTATTGTTTTAAGCTTGGCTCATTCTGACACCCCAGCCATTCCGAGCTTTGCTCTATCCACTACCGTTTCCCCCACCACGGAGGCTCCTATCGCGGCCCCCGAGCCCTCCATTGCCATCCCTTCTTCCTCCGAGCGGGAGGAGGCCATTAGGATGGCTGACGACATGCTTTCCCCTCCCGAAGCCGGGGGAGAAGTCCGAGCCGAGGGTCAGAACTCGGCCGGCAGTAGGGTAGGGGCTGAGGAGGCTATGGTCTCGCCCCAGGTGGGCACGAGCGGTGGGAGGTTTGAGCCGGGCTATCATATAGCCTGCCTGGCTCCGTGGGCGGCCAAGCATGCTCCGAGGAGGACATAGCTCGAACCCTCAGCAGGTCGGATAACTCCTTTCTAAACGACTTCGTTGCCGTGTGTTACACAGTAAGTCTCCGAGAAGATCCTTTTTACCCTTCATATTATCATCGTACATTTTTTAGATACTGATTCTCTTTTCCTCATTCAGGTTGTCCCGGCGTTACTTTCGATTTGGGAGAGAGCGAGGGAGCATTAGAGGAGAGAGATTGAACTCGAGGCCCTCAAGGTCGAGATGGCGGCTTTGAAAGATAAGTCCGCCCTCTTGCGATCCGAACAGAGTGAGCTGCGTCGGCAGCTCTCGGATGAGAGGGCCATAGGAGGTCAGCTACAGGGGGTTGTAGTTGACCTAGAGGCTAGGGAGCTGCTGCTACAAGAGAAGGCGAATAACCTCAAGGCCAGCAGCGATGCGGTGACTGCCGAGCTAACCCATGCCAGAGTTCAAGCGGATTCCTTGGCCGTGGAGGCAGCTCGGCTAGGTGAAGCTTTGGAACGTACTAAGGCTGAGGCGGCTGAAGAACGGGCCCGAGTCATCGGTCAGGCCGTAGAGGCTCAGTGGGCTAAAGATGAGGCAGCTCTGGCAGCGACGGTTGCTGCTGCGATCAAGGATTTCAAGACTTCCAAGAAGAGGGATGCCGAAACTGTGACGTTTTACAACCGTGGCTTCGATGCTTGTCTCGAGGCAGTCATGGGTTTATACCCAGACCTCAATCTTGATCCTATTCTACTTGAGGACCCTAAAGACGTCCCTGCTGAGGCTGCTCATAAGGATCAAGCCCCTTATGCCCAAGCGCCTCCTCCCGCATGAACGCCTTCTCTTTTTTTTAAAATCTTTAAACTGTCGATGTATTTTTTACCCTTTGAGAGGGATTCAATGAATGAGAGACTTTTCCTTAGTATCTGTCAACTGTTGACTTGTGTTTTTATTTTGTGTCCGAGCTGACATCTTTGCGGGTTTAGCCCTTCCATTATTATTTAGTTGGCTCTCCGAGCCCCCTCGGCCCAAGTCTTAGTTGAGTCTGATCTTTTATGGTACTCGGTCCGTCGCTTGTCCGACGGGGACCTTTCGCTTTGTCGTAAGATGAACCGAGTACTCCTCCGGAGAGTCGGGTCATTATTAGGCTTTTTCCCTCTAGGGGATGCCTTGTTGAACCTTTATAGAATTAGGTTTCGACCCCTTAAGGGATCGGACCATTAGATTCATGTTTACACTGATGAGACAATTGAGTAGAATTGAAACTTTTATTAAGAGCCTTAAAGGCTAGTCGCTCGGAGGCGTACACTTTATTATGAGCCTTAAAGGCTAGTTCATCATGGGTAGTAGATCTTCAGGTGCTCGGCGTTCCAAGGATGAGGGAGCTGACAGCCTTCGAGGTCTTCCAAGTGATACGAGCCCAGTTTGGCGGATCTGATTATGCTGTATGGTCCTTCCCAGTTGGGTCCGAGTGCTCCTGCTCCCGGTTCAACTGTGTTCTGGAAGACCCGACGAAGGACAAGGTCCCCTGGGTGGAAATGCCGGACCCTGACCTTTGAATTGTAAAAACGCGCTACCTGTTGATGTTGAGCCACCGCTCGGAGTTTTGAAACATCTCCGACTTCCTCTAGCAAATCCAGGTTAGCGGCGATCTGCTCGGAATTTCAATTTTTTTCAAAATTCTTCACTTGCGCTGTAGGGAGTCCGATTTTTACTAGCACCATTGCCTCCGAGCCATAGGATAACGAAAACGGGCTCTCGTCCGTTGTGGTTTGAGCCGTGGTCCGATAAGCCCAGATGACGAAGGGGAGCTCCTCGGCCCAATTTTCCTTTGCCTTTTTCAGCTTTGTTTTGAGATGGTGCTTGATGATCTTATTGACTACTTCCACCTGTCCATTTGACTGCGGGTGCCGAGGCGATGAGTAAGCATTGATAATGCCAAGCCCCCTACACATGCCACGAAACTTGTCATTATCGAACTGTCGGTCGTTGTCAGACATGATGGTCCGTGGGATTCCGAACCGGTAAATGATATTTTTTCACACAAAATCAATCATTTTCTGGTCGGTAATCTTTGCGACTGGCTCGGCCTCGACCCACTTAGTGAAATAGTCGACCGCAACTATGACAAACTTGACCTGTCCCTTCCCTGTGGGCAAAGGACCAATGATGTCGATTCCCCATTGAGCGAACGGCCACGACTCACTCATGGGAGTCATTTCTTCCGCCGGTTACCTCGGTACAGCCGCAAAACATTGACACTTGTCTCACTTTCAAACGAAGTCTTTCGAGTCCTCCTTAAGAGTTGGCCAGAAATACCCTTGACAGAGTATTTTCATGGCCAAGGCGCGACTGCCCGAATGGTTCCCACAGATTCCTTCGTGAATCTCCCGAATCACATAATCAGCCTCGTCCAGTCGGATGCATCTAAGGTAAGGCTGAGAATGCCTCTTCTTGTACAACACTCCGTCCAATATGACGTATCTGACTGCTCTGACTCTGAGTCGCCTCTCCTCTAACTTGTCCGAGGGAACCTCACCGGATGACAGATAATTGAAAATCGAGTCCATCCAACTCGGAACGGAATGGACGGGATTGACCTTCTCTGACTAGCTAATACTCGGATGCTCGATGAACTCGACGGGAACGAAACACGAAATCTTTCCCTCAGAGGCCGAGGCGAGTCTTGCTAAGGCATCGGCCCATGAGTTCTCGGCTCTGGGGATCTGCTGGATGGTGCAACTCCAAAATTTCTTAATCAATTTCCTTGCCTCTTCGAGGTAGGCGATCATTCTGACTTCTTTAGCTTCATACTCCTAAGAGATGTGGTTCACCACCAGCTGCGAATCGCATCGGACTTGTAGGGTTTGGACACCCAGGCTTGCTGCCAGCCTAAGTCCGGCTAACAACGCTTCATACTCCGCCTCGTTGTTTGAAGCTTTAAACCCAAGTCTGATCGCGTATTGGATTGTCGTTGAGTCAGGTGCAATCAAGACGACACCCGCTCCTGCCCCTTTAACATTGGACGACCCGTCAACATAAAGGACCCATCCCGGATCCGACACTGCCTCCTGGTCGCTCAACGGGACAGGCGGCATCATCTCGACTTCCTTGTTGATCTGTTCCTCGTTCGGAGTTGTGAACTCGGCGATGAAGTCGGCTACAGCTTGACCCTTGATTGCTGTTGTAACACCCCAGATTTTGGCCAATCTGAGATTTGACGTCCTTAGGCAATGGGTCAATTGAAATACCTGGAAAATTGCTTAGAACCCAATTCCATAGCCAAAGAAACCACTTAGAATCAATTCCTTTAGAAAATATGACTAAGTTAGCTAGTGCAACGTTAGAATAGCTGGAAAATGGTCCCTGATCGCTTTAAATACGTTTTACAAGGCCCAAAGCGAGTGGAACCAAGGGTGCTATAATGCTCTAAAGCCTCGGATCAAACTCTAAGCCGGTTTGTCCTCGGGACCTCCTTGAAACTTTGTATTGGATCTAGACCGCGCGTCGAAAGTCCGATACCTCCTATCTTAGACCGTTAGAACCGTCTAGCTGGACTTGACACTCATTCCGAAAATCAAGTCAAACCGATAATCACAGGCTATTTCATTGAGCCCGGACCGAAGAGAGTGTGAATAGGGACATAGTTGGAATTTCAAATTCAAATCTGGCACACAAATTTGACGCATCAGTATTAAGCATTCTGACCGTCAGAATACAGCCAAATTACACCCTTGGATCAGGAAAAATATCTATTATATATCACGAGACTTATAGGCCTGATCTTGGTGCGGTGACCGTTAAACTGAAACTGGGCCGCCACGTGCGATCTGGGAACCCAACCGGTCTGAAAACTGGATGTGTGCTAGATCCAGTATGCATGAGCTTAAGTCCGACCGCATTTGGCCTGGGGACCTCCAGAAATGCCCTTTTGGACCGAAACGGCCCCGATTTGGTTAGGCACCAAGTAAACATTGTTCCCAAGCCTATTTTGGGAATGTTTTAGGCTATAAAAGGGGTTGAAACCCTCACTCCTCTCTCCCATCCGAATTTGAGAGAAGCCCTAGCTTGGGAGAGAGAAAAAGAGTGAGAGATTGTGAGAGAGTGGGAGAGTTCTTCCTGCCACTTGTGCTACGTGTTGCACGTGCTTAAGCAACACTCCTCTACCACTTTCCCGGCGATTCCACCGCGATCCTAGGTAAGTAAAAACCCTAAATAGTTGTTGATTTGAGTTTCCCTTGTTTCCATAGCGATGTAGCTTATGGATCTTGTGTATTAGGCTCCTTATTCGCCGTAGACGAAGCGTATACGCTCCGTTTCAATTTCCGAGTCTACAAGACATAAGGTGCGGATATTAGACGCTTTGATTGACTGTTTCCAAAGCTTTCAATGTCGTTTAATAGTAGATTCTTGACGGCATCGCCGTTTGACATGTACAAAATGCTCTCCGTTTCCCGTTTCGTAAGCTAACGAAGAATATGAGATTTAGGGCATTTTAGTCATTTGTAGGAAGTACTGTTTACATTCATATTTTGCTGATGTGATTGACATGGTTTGTTGTCGCATTAGGAAGTTAGGAATGCGTGTATAATTAGTTTGGCGAAGAGATTCGCCTAGTTGCGCACTTTGGGTCGACATACTATATGTAGACTTAAGTGTGTAGTGTATGTGTTTGTATAAATGCTTGTATTAGTATGTATTGAATTAAATGATGTTATGTAGTGGTTTGAGAATGATTTCTTGATTAATATGCTGACCTAAATGATTTCCTACATGTTGACCATATGCATGATTCCATTACATGCATGGAATGTATGTGCTTGAAGATTTGCTTAAGTTGAATGTTATAACATGTGTTAACATGCTCACATGATTGTATTTCAATTCCAAAACCTTCGCATATATTGTTAATGTGATTTCATAGATGTGTGGGACTAGACTTAGTCCAGGCAGTCGGTAACCGAGCGAATTCGTGGCTGACTGGTCATAGCCACGAACGACGCGTCGATGAACGTGATTCGTGTTTAGAGTTGGCGGCAGTGGTTAGGCCACGCGAAGTGTTTTACGCACTTCATGTCGTTCAATTCGAGATGCGATCGCGCTAGTCGAGCCCGTCAAGTAACCCGACTGGCCGATGTATGTTCACCTTGTATGTGTCATAACTGCTTGAACCTAGGGTACTGAACTTACCATTGTAAACCCTATTAACCGTGGTACCTTGATCCACGAAGACTCATGAGCCGGGCATGGTGGTATGGGACACCGTGGTCGAGCTGTCGGCCTACGCTGGGGCCACAAACCTCCCCGTAGTGACCAGTGAGCACCTATGACTCGTGAGCAGATTATGGTGGTATGGGACACTATATTCTTGCTGTCGGCCTACACTGATAAGGTGATGGGGGAGCGGTGCAACGAGTGCGAGCAACAGCCCTGGCAGCCCTTTGTAGTGACCGCGAGCGTATTCTGAGTTCACGGGAGGCGACGACCCTTCCGTGCAGTAGAGTACAGTAGGCCTGTATTGATAAGGTGATGGGGGAGCGGAGCAACGAGTGCGTGCAACAGCCCTGGCAGCCCTTGCAGCGACCTACGAAATGTACATCGTATGAGATTACTAGGAGTGACGACCCTAGACAGGATCCGTGTTGGGATTGATACAAGGGAAGTACCTTAGTTTCCCAATCCTGCTGTTTGAATGGATTAATAACAACTTGGTAATCATATCACCATAGCATTGCATGTGCCTGGAAGATGTGGAGCACTCTAGGGAGTGTGGCATGCCGCGGTCGTAAGATGTTGCCGTATGAGGGTGATCGTCGGTGAGGGCATACATCACGTCATGTCATAATTGCATTAACAACAGTATTAGGATTGTTTGATTTATTGCTTTACTATTATCGCATGATTGATTTGAGAACATGTTAATCCTTGCTCTATTATTCCACTGAGTTAGCTACTCACTCCCACGTTACGGGACGGTGTTCCGGACACCCACCAGACCTTTTTGTGATTGCAGATGATGGCGCGGCCTGTGAGGCAGAGCCGGACTTGATGATGATGAGGAGGATCCCTCCTTTATGCGTGTTCTGATTGACGGGATTACAGGGAGGTTGCTTAAATACCTTGACACTTGTCATTTTATATTTTTAGAGCACTCATGTATATTCTTTTGGTTACTTTTGAAGTATACATGTATGTATATAACCTGGTAACATGTTCACACTCCGGAGACATACAATGGTTTATATATGTTATACATACTATTACAGTCTTCCGCTTGCAAATTTAACTATCTCTGGAGTATGATATGCTATTCTGACTTAATCTCACTCATGTTTAATACATTATCACAGACAACATTCAATCATACATTTCTATGTTGCATAAATAACATTTTGGAACTCGGGAGTTGGGTTTTTGCTCGACCCCCCGATTTTCGGGATGTTACAGATGGTATCAGAGCATGATTTGGATTAAACCGGGCCTGGGTTATGGTCACGCGACGTACGCTGTCGCTTCCTTTGACTTAGGTGGGTGCGAGAAGGGTCTAGAAACACTTCTAGGATCCCAGGTTCGCCAATAGGCGAAGTCTATTCATTTCAAATGCGTGATCGAGTCCGTATCGCATCTAGGGTCGCGTAGAGCAACCCGAATAGCTCCTAGGTTGTAGGTAAGTGGGTTGAGCTGTTCTTTGAACAATTCTAAACCCGTTAATGTGAATCCTTGGGCCGTGGGACAACCACGACCCCTGTATTCAATCGCCAGGGCTTAAAAACCCCGTTTCGCCGAAAATCTTCGAAATTCTTCCTCTCACCACCCCAATCTTCAATTATTTCTTATCCATTTCGTATTAGGCATCAAACCTAATATGAAAATAACACAAATTAGTACTTTCACAAAATTTTACAGTGAATAGTAAAATTTCATGAAAACTGTCCATAAGGCCATTCTAACTTCACTTTATTTAGCAACTAATAGTTTAGATGGATGTACTAGATCCTTCTACCCCAAAATCATATGCTGCATGATAGGGTTTTGTATTCGGGATTGAATTTTGGACCCAAAAATCCTCGAATGGATGTTAAAAATGTATTGGCCTCCCTAGGGCAATCTACAATGAACTAGAGTGTGCACCATACCTTTTTGGAATCCCTAGGGCAAGAGGAATCCATCCCATATGGCCTCAGAGGCCAGTTTGCAACTTCACCGGCGATGCCATCGCCGGTTCGGCGATGCATCGCCGGCCGGCGAGCTCCGATGGGGCCGTCCTTCGGGCGCACCCCCTTAAACAGGGTCCACATCACCCCTATGCACCTCCCACCCCAAGAAAACCCCAAATATGGGTACTTCCTTCACAAACAGCCCCTCCCCTAGCCCCATTTTTGTTTTCAGCTGCCCTATCCCAAAAATTCGTGATTCCAAACCACCCTAGATCCATTCCCTGCCAAAAACGACCACCCTCCGTCATTCCTTTGAAGTTGGCAGCCCTCCCTCTTGAAGATTTCATCCGTTGGAGCTCCTAAAACCCCAAAATCGAGCTGAAATCGTGAGGTGCTCCATTCCCCTTTTTCATTTTCATTTCTTTCTGAAAATACATCCTAGGGAAGCTTGAAGCATCCCTCTACAATGCCTAGATTTCATTCTGTCCCTTTGGGCGACCATTTCTTCGCATTTCCTCCATTTTCCATGGCTATTGTTAAGGCTGTTTCAGCCTTTTTCCTCCCTTTCCATCGTTCTCTCTCTCATGTCCCTTTTATTTGAGCCTTTACCCCCTTTTTGGGTCTCAGAATCATGCTAACCTCAAATCCCATTTCTCAACTTTCTCCGTTTGAGAAGTATTGAAAACACATGGCCGATAGAGCTCTAATGGGCAACTGACAGTATTGAACTTGATAGTATTCAAGAAGGTCAGTCGGGACCCTGGTAGAAGTCCTTTGGTAGAATTAGGCATCTATGTCGTTGCCCTTTAGCTTGTTTGACTACTGTTGAAATTTCTGTGTTGTTTTGTTGTTAGGTAGAAAAATGTGTTTGTTTTGTGGTTTGGGCTTAATGTAGCCAAAATTTGTTGAATGGAATGCATGTTGTTTCATTTCGCTATAAAATATTATCCCTAGATTGGGAGTATTATAACTCCCTGAGATCCAGCCTACAAATTAATTTTTATCCCCACCCACCCTCCTACCAAGCATACCACTTCCAATCCTGCCATGGGACTAGGAATGCAGTTCCATTTAATACCACTAAGCGCTACCGGCCACATAGGCTCTAGGTGTTTTGGTTCTAGTGTTAGCACTCCTAGATTTGAAGGGTCTGACGACATAAGAAATCCAATTCCATTTAGACAATTTTGATCCTAAGCGATAGAGCAATTCCCTGTATTAGAGATGGTATGAAACCGTCTAGTGTATAGGCTTAGGTTTTGAATTATGGCGAATGAAATACAGACTAGCCTACTAGTTACCTTAAGTAGTGTACAGCCTGTATATGCTAAGGACTTGTAGGTTAGATTTGGTTGAAGTAGAACCTTATTCCTTCGACAGATCCCCTTATGACTTATAGACTTCTGTTGTTGCCCATAGGAAGGAACCATTCACTCTCAGGGAACATTTATAAATCCCTCAGATTGAACTTAGAATGGACTAGCACGCCCCTTAGAATTGCCATCCCCAAGGGTTTATTGCATTCGGGAACGCAGAGTAAAGGAACTGCATGTACGCGATGTATTCGCGGTTTGAATCGACTTCTTAATCCTAGTGGTTCCCAATAAATCCAATGCTCTGATCAAGCAGAAGATCGGCATCGACTCGGATTAAGAATTGATACAATAAATCTTCTGTTCTAGCTAGACAGAAAGTCTATGTATCCGGCTCAGACCTACTACATAACCTTTATTCTGTGATGGCCCAACCACATACAACCAAACGGGATCACATTGCCTTTTGGGAAATGGCGAGGACTTAAAGCCAGTAGAGAATTAGGCATCTTGCCACCAACTCATACCTGCCCCTGACCTTAACCACAATAGATATTAGGCTCATCTCTATGATCATAGATACCAATGCCATAGAACGCATCATTAGCAAGGAAGACCATATAGAGAAAGGCTGTTTCCATTTTAGGTTAAGGATAGCCCCTAAGTTGCGCCTCGTTCCGATATACTGATCGATGCAAATATTCTTCAACCTTAAGTAAAACCAAGTTTTAAGGGGGGTAGAAGGAATTAAGTCCAATCCAGTTAGATTAGTTAACGCTACCGTTCGATCAAAGTGGCGCAGCGGAAGAGCGGTTGGCCTCTTTCCCACTGGCCTAGGATCGAAACATTTGAGTTAGGGTGTATGTACGATTAGGTTATTAAATAGGATTTGAACCTTCCTTAGAGAAAGTACTCCTTGTCCTTCGCCAATGTCGGGGACGACATTGTGTTTTAAGGGGGGTAGATTGTAACACCCCGGATTTTGGCCAATCTGAGATTTGACGTCCTTAGGCAATGGGTCAATTGAAACACCTGGAAAATTGCTTAGAACCCAATTCCATAGCCAAAGAAACCACTTAGAATCAATTCCTTTAGAAAATATGACTAAGTTAGCTAGTGCAACGTTAGAATAGCTGGGAAATGGTCCCTGATCGCTTTAAATACGTTTTACAAGGCCCAAAGCGAGTGGAACCAAGGGTGCTATAATGCTCTAAAGCCTCGGATCAAACTCTAAGCCGGTCTGTCCTCGGGACCTCCTTGAAACTTTGTATTGGATCTAGACCGCGCGTCGAAAGTCCGATACCTCCTATCTTAGACCGTTAGAACCGTCTAGCTGGACTTGACACTCATTCCGAAAATCAAGTCAAACCGATAATCACAGGCTATTTCATTGAGCCCGGACCGAAGAGAGTGTGAATAGGGACATAGTTGGAATTTCAAATTCAAATCTGGCACACAAATTTGACGCATCAGTATTAAGCATTCTGACCGTCAGAATACAGCCAAATTACACCCTTGGATCAGGAAAAATATCTATTATATATCACGAGACTTATAGGCCTGATCTTGGTGCGGTGACCGTTAAACTGAAACTGGGCCGCCACGTGCGATCTGGGAACCCAACCGGTCTGAAAACTGGATGTGTGCTAGATCCAGTATGCATGAGCTTAAGTCCGACCGCATTTGGCCTGGGGACCTCCAGAAATGCCCTTTTGGACCGAAACGGCCCCGATTTGGTTAGGCACCAAGTAAACATTGTTCCCAAGCCTATTTTGGGAATGTTTTAGGCTATAAAAGGGGTTGAAACCCTCACTCCTCTCTCCCATCCGAATTTGAGAGAAGCCCTAGCTTGGGAGAGAGAAAAAGAGTGAGAGATTGTGAGAGAGTGGGAGAGTTCTTCCTGCCACTTGTGCTACGTGTTGCACGTGCTTAAGCAACACTCCTCTACCACTTTCCCGGCGATTCCACCGCGATCCTAGGTAAGTAAAAACCCTAAATAGTTGTTGATTTGAGTTTCCCTTGTTTCCATAGCGATGTAGCTTATGGATCTTGTGTATTAGGCTCCTTATTCGCCGTAGACGAAGCGTATACGCTCCGTTTCAATTTCCGAGTCTACAAGACATAAGGTGCGGATATTAGACGCTTTGATTGACTGTTTCCAAAGCTTTCAATGTCGTTTAATAGTAGATTCTTGACGGCATCGCCGTTTGACATGTACAAAATGCTCTCCGTTTCCCGTTTCGTAAGCTAACGAAGAATATGAGATTTAGGGCATTTTAGTCATTTGTAGGAAGTACTGTTTACATTCATATTTTGCTGATGTGATTGACATGGTTTGTTGTCGCATTAGGAAGTTAGGAATGCGTGTATAATTAGTTTGGCGAAGAGATTCGCCTAGTTGCGCACTTTGGGTCGACATACTATATGTAGACTTAAGTGTGTAGTGTATGTGTTTGTATAAATGCTTGTATTAGTATGTATTGAATTAAATGATGTTATGTAGTGGTTTGAGAATGATTTCTTGATTAATATGCTGACCTAAATGATTTCCTACATGTTGACCATATGCATGATTCCATTACATGCATGGAATGTATGTGCTTGAAGATTTGCTTAAGTTGAATGTTATAACATGTGTTAACATGCTCACATGATTGTATTTCAATTCCAAAACCTTCGCATATATTGTTAATGTGATTTCATAGATGTGTGGGACTAGACTTAGTCCAGGCAGTCGGTAACCGAGCGAATTCGTGGCTGACTGGTCATAGCCACGAACGACGCGTCGATGAACGTGATTCGTGTTTAGAGTTGGCGGCAGTGGTTAGGCCACGCGAAGTGTTTTACGCACTTCATGTCGTTCAATTCGAGATGCGATCGCGCTAGTCGAGCCCGTCAAGTAACCCGACTGGCCGATGTATGTTCACCTTGTATGTGTCATAACTGCTTGAACCTAGGGTACTGAACTTACCATTGTAAACCCTATTAACCGTGGTACCTTGATCCACGAAGACTCATGAGCCGGGCATGGTGGTATGGGACACCGTGGTCGAGCTGTCGGCCTACGCTGGGGCCACAAACCTCCCCGTAGTGACCAGTGAGCACCTATGACTCGTGAGCAGATTATGGTGGTATGGGACACTATATTCTTGCTGTCGGCCTACACTGATAAGGTGATGGGGGAGCGGTGCAACGAGTGCGAGCAACAGCCCTGGCAGCCCTTTGTAGTGACCGCGAGCGTATTCTGAGTTCACGGGAGGCGACGACCCTTCCGTGCAGTAGAGTACAGTAGGCCTGTATTGATAAGGTGATGGGGGAGCGGAGCAACGAGTGCGTGCAACAGCCCTGGCAGCCCTTGCAGCGACCTACGAAATGTACATCGTATGAGATTACTAGGAGTGACGACCCTAGACAGGATCCGTGTTGGGATTGATACAAGGGAAGTACCTTAGTTTCCCAATCCTGCTGTTTGAATGGATTAATAACAACTTGGTAATCATATCACCATAGCATTGCATGTGCCTGGAAGATGTGGAGCACTCTAGGGAGTGTGGCATGCCGCGGTCGTAAGATGTTGCCGTATGAGGGTGATCGTCGGTGAGGGCATACATCACGTCATGTCATAATTGCATTAACAACAGTATTAGGATTGTTTGATTTATTGCTTTACTATTATCGCATGATTGATTTGAGAACATGTTAATCCTTGCTCTATTATTCCACTGAGTTAGCTACTCACTCCCACGTTACGGGACGGTGTTCCGGACACCCACCAGACCTTTTTGTGATTGCAGATGATGGCGCGGCCTGTGAGGCAGAGCCGGACTTGATGATGATGAGGAGGATCCCTCCTTTATGCGTGTTCTGATTGACGGGATTACAGGGAGGTTGCTTAAATACCTTGACACTTGTCATTTTATATTTTTAGAGCACTCATGTATATTCTTTTGGTTACTTTTGAAGTATACATGTATGTATATAACCTGGTAACATGTTCACACTCCGGAGACATACAATGGTTTATATATGTTATACATACTATTACAGTCTTCCGCTTGCAAATTTAACTATCTCTGGAGTATGATATGCTATTCTGACTTAATCTCACTCATGTTTAATACATTATCACAGACAACATTCAATCATACATTTCTATGTTGCATAAATAACATTTTGGAACTCGGGAGTTGGGTTTTTGCTCGACCCCCCGATTTTCGGGATGTTACAGATGGTATCAGAGCATGATTTGGATTAAACCGGGCCTGGGTTATGGTCACGCGACGTACGCTGTCGCTTCCTTTGACTTAGGTGGGTGCGAGAAGGGTCTAGAAACACTTCTAGGATCCCAGGTTCGCCAATAGGCGAAGTCTATTCATTTCAAATGCGTGATCGAGTCCGTATCGCATCTAGGGTCGCGTAGAGCAACCCGAATAGCTCCTAGGTTGTAGGTAAGTGGGTTGAGCTGTTCTTTGAACAATTCTAAACCCGTTAATGTGAATCCTTGGGCCGTGGGACAACCACGACCCCTGTATTCAATCGCCAGGGCTTAAAAACCCCGTTTCGCCGAAAATCTTCGAAATTCTTCCTCTCACCACCCCAATCTTCAATTATTTCTTATCCATTTCGTATTAGGCATCAAACCTAATATGAAAATAACACAAATTAGTACTTTCACAAAATTTTACAGTGAATAGTAAAATTTCATGAAAACTGTCCATAAGGCCATTCTAACTTCACTTTATTTAGCAACTAATAGTTTAGATGGATGTACTAGATCCTTCTACCCCAAAATCATATGCTGCATGATAGGGTTTTGTATTCGGGATTGAATTTTGGACCCAAAAATCCTCGAATGGATGTTAAAAATGTATTGGCCTCCCTAGGGCAATCTACAATGAACTAGAGTGTGCACCATACCTTTTTGGAATCCCTAGGGCAAGAGGAATCCATCCCATATGGCCTCAGAGGCCAGTTTGCAACTTCACCGGCGATGCCATCGCCGGTTCGGCGATGCCATCGCCGGCCGGCGAGCTCCGATGGGGCCGTCCTTCGGGCGCACCCCCTTAAACAGGGTCCACATCACCCCTATGCACCTCCCACCCCAAGAAAACCCCAAATATGGGTACTTCCTTCACAAACAGCCCCTCCCCTAGCCCCATTTTTGTTTTCAGCTGCCCTATCCCAAAAATTCGTGATTCCAAACCACCCTAGATCCATTCCCTGCCAAAAACGACCACCCTCCGTCATTCCTTTGAAGTTGGCAGCCCTCCCTCTTGAAGATTTCATCCGTTGGAGCTCCTAAAACCCCAAAATCGAGCTGAAATCGTGAGGTGCTCCATTCCCCTTTTTCATTTTCATTTCTTTCTGAAAATACATCCTAGGGAAGCTTGAAGCATCCCTCTACAATGCCTAGATTTCATTCTGTCCCTTTGGGCGACCATTTCTTCGCATTTCCTCCATTTTCCATGGCTATTGTTAAGGCTGTTTCAGCCTTTTTCCTCCCTTTCCATCGTTCTCTCTCTCATGTCCCTTTTATTTGAGCCTTTACCCCCTTTTTGGGTCTCAGAATCATGCTAACCTCAAATCCCATTTCTCAACTTTCTCCGTTTGAGAAGTATTGAAAACACATGGCCGATAGAGCTCTAATGGGCAACTGACAGTATTGAACTTGATAGTATTCAAGAAGGTCAGTCGGGACCCTGGTAGAAGTCCTTTGGTAGAATTAGGCATCTATGTCGTTGCCCTTTAGCTTGTTTGACTACTGTTGAAATTTCTGTGTTGTTTTGTTGTTAGGTAGAAAAATGTGTTTGTTTTGTGGTTTGGGCTTAATGTAGCCAAAATTTGTTGAATGGAATGCATGTTGTTTCATTTCGCTATAAAATATTATCCCTAGATTGGGAGTATTATAACTCCCTGAGATCCAGCCTACAAATTAATTTTTATCCCCACCCACCCTCCTACCAAGCATACCACTTCCAATCCTGCCATGGGACTAGGAATGCAGTTCCATTTAATACCACTAAGCGCTACCGGCCACATAGGCTCTAGGTGTTTTGGTTCTAGTGTTAGCACTCCTAGATTTGAAGGGTCTGACGACATAAGAAATCCAATTCCATTTAGACAATTTTGATCCTAAGCGATAGAGCAATTCCCTGTATTAGAGATGGTATGAAACCGTCTAGTGTATAGGCTTAGGTTTTGAATTATGGCGAATGAAATACAGACTAGCCTACTAGTTACCTTAAGTAGTGTACAGCCTGTATATGCTAAGGACTTGTAGGTTAGATTTGGTTGAAGTAGAACCTTATTCCTTCGACAGATCCCCTTATGACTTATAGACTTCTGTTGTTGCCCATAGGAAGGAACCATTCACTCTCAGGGAACATTTATAAATCCCTCAGATTGAACTTAGAATGGACTAGCACGCCCCTTAGAATTGCCATCCCCAAGGGTTTATTGCATTCGGGAACGCAGAGTAAAGGAACTGCATGTACGCGATGTATTCGCGGTTTGAATCGACTTCTTAATCCTAGTGGTTCCCAATAAATCCAATGCTCTGATCAAGCAGAAGATCGGCATCGACTCGGATTAAGAATTGATACAATAAATCTTCTGTTCTAGCTAGACAGAAAGTCTATGTATCCGGCTCAGACCTACTACATAACCTTTATTCTGTGATGGCCCAACCACATACAACCAAACGGGATCACATTGCCTTTTGGGAAATGGCGAGGACTTAAAGCCAGTAGAGAATTAGGCATCTTGCCACCAACTCATACCTGCCCCTGACCTTAACCACAATAGATATTAGGCTCATCTCTATGATCATAGATACCAATGCCATAGAACGCATCATTAGCAAGGAAGACCATATAGAGAAAGGCTGTTTCCATTTTAGGTTAAGGATAGCCCCTAAGTTGCGCCTCGTTCCGATATACTGATCGATGCAAATATTCTTCAACCTTAAGTAAAACCAAGTTTTAAGGGGGGTAGAAGGAATTAAGTCCAATCCAGTTAGATTAGTTAACGCTACCGTTCGATCAAAGTGGCGCAGCGGAAGAGCGGTTGGCCTCTTTCCCACTGGCCTAGGATCGAAACATTTGAGTTAGGGTGTATGTACGATTAGGTTATTAAATAGGATTTGAACCTTCCTTAGAGAAAGTACTCCTTGTCCTTCGCCAATGTCGGGGACGACATTGTGTTTTAAGGGGGGTAGATTGTAACACCCCGGATTTTGGCCAATCTGAGATTTGACGTCCTTAGGCAATGGGTCAATTGAAACACCTGGAAAATTGCTTAGAACCCAATTCCATAGCCAAAGAAACCACTTAGAATCAATTCCTTTAGAAAATATGACTAAGTTAGCTAGTGCAACGTTAGAATAGCTGGGAAATGGTCCCTGATCGCTTTAAATACGTTTTACAAGGCCCAAAGCGAGTGGAACCAAGGGTGCTATAATGCTCTAAAGCCTCGGATCAAACTCTAAGCCGGTCTGTCCTCGGGACCTCCTTGAAACTTTGTATTGGATCTAGACCGCGCGTCGAAAGTCCGATACCTCCTATCTTAGACCGTTAGAACCGTCTAGCTGGACTTGACACTCATTCCGAAAATCAAGTCAAACCGATAATCACAGGCTATTTCATTGAGCCCGGACCGAAGAGAGTGTGAATAGGGACATAGTTGGAATTTCAAATTCAAATCTGGCACACAAATTTGACGCATCAGTATTAAGCATTCTGACCGTCAGAATACAGCCAAATTACACCCTTGGATCAGGAAAAATATCTATTATATATCACGAGACTTATAGGCCTGATCTTGGTGCGGTGACCGTTAAACTGAAACTGGGCCGCCACGTGCGATCTGGGAACCCAACCGGTCTGAAAACTGGATGTGTGCTAGATCCAGTATGCATGAGCTTAAGTCCGACCGCATTTGGCCTGGGGACCTCCAGAAATGCCCTTTTGGACCGAAACGGCCCCGATTTGGTTAGGCACCAAGTAAACATTGTTCCCAAGCCTATTTTGGGAATGTTTTAGGCTATAAAAGGGGTTGAAACCCTCACTCCTCTCTCCCATCCGAATTTGAGAGAAGCCCTAGCTTGGGAGAGAGAAAAAGAGTGAGAGATTGTGAGAGAGTGGGAGAGTTCTTCCTGCCACTTGTGCTACGTGTTGCACGTGCTTAAGCAACACTCCTCTACCACTTTCCCGGCGATTCCACCGCGATCCTAGGTAAGTAAAAACCCTAAATAGTTGTTGATTTGAGTTTCCCTTGTTTCCATAGCGATGTAGCTTATGGATCTTGTGTATTAGGCTCCTTATTCGCCGTAGACGAAGCGTATACGCTCCGTTTCAATTTCCGAGTCTACAAGACATAAGGTGCGGATATTAGACGCTTTGATTGACTGTTTCCAAAGCTTTCAATGTCGTTTAATAGTAGATTCTTGACGGCATCGCCGTTTGACATGTACAAAATGCTCTCCGTTTCCCGTTTCGTAAGCTAACGAAGAATATGAGATTTAGGGCATTTTAGTCATTTGTAGGAAGTACTGTTTACATTCATATTTTGCTGATGTGATTGACATGGTTTGTTGTCGCATTAGGAAGTTAGGAATGCGTGTATAATTAGTTTGGCGAAGAGATTCGCCTAGTTGCGCACTTTGGGTCGACATACTATATGTAGACTTAAGTGTGTAGTGTATGTGTTTGTATAAATGCTTGTATTAGTATGTATTGAATTAAATGATGTTATGTAGTGGTTTGAGAATGATTTCTTGATTAATATGCTGACCTAAATGATTTCCTACATGTTGACCATATGCATGATTCCATTACATGCATGGAATGTATGTGCTTGAAGATTTGCTTAAGTTGAATGTTATAACATGTGTTAACATGCTCACATGATTGTATTTCAATTCCAAAACCTTCGCATATATTGTTAATGTGATTTCATAGATGTGTGGGACTAGACTTAGTCCAGGCAGTCGGTAACCGAGCGAATTCGTGGCTGACTGGTCATAGCCACGAACGACGCGTCGATGAACGTGATTCGTGTTTAGAGTTGGCGGCAGTGGTTAGGCCACGCGAAGTGTTTTACGCACTTCATGTCGTTCAATTCGAGATGCGATCGCGCTAGTCGAGCCCGTCAAGTAACCCGACTGGCCGATGTATGTTCACCTTGTATGTGTCATAACTGCTTGAACCTAGGGTACTGAACTTACCATTGTAAACCCTATTAACCGTGGTACCTTGATCCACGAAGACTCATGAGCCGGGCATGGTGGTATGGGACACCGTGGTCGAGCTGTCGGCCTACGCTGGGGCCACAAACCTCCCCGTAGTGACCAGTGAGCACCTATGACTCGTGAGCAGATTATGGTGGTATGGGACACTATATTCTTGCTGTCGGCCTACACTGATAAGGTGATGGGGGAGCGGTGCAACGAGTGCGAGCAACAGCCCTGGCAGCCCTTTGTAGTGACCGCGAGCGTATTCTGAGTTCACGGGAGGCGACGACCCTTCCGTGCAGTAGAGTACAGTAGGCCTGTATTGATAAGGTGATGGGGGAGCGGAGCAACGAGTGCGTGCAACAGCCCTGGCAGCCCTTGCAGCGACCTACGAAATGTACATCGTATGAGATTACTAGGAGTGACGACCCTAGACAGGATCCGTGTTGGGATTGATACAAGGGAAGTACCTTAGTTTCCCAATCCTGCTGTTTGAATGGATTAATAACAACTTGGTAATCATATCACCATAGCATTGCATGTGCCTGGAAGATGTGGAGCACTCTAGGGAGTGTGGCATGCCGCGGTCGTAAGATGTTGCCGTATGAGGGTGATCGTCGGTGAGGGCATACATCACGTCATGTCATAATTGCATTAACAACAGTATTAGGATTGTTTGATTTATTGCTTTACTATTATCGCATGATTGATTTGAGAACATGTTAATCCTTGCTCTATTATTCCACTGAGTTAGCTACTCACTCCCACGTTACGGGACGGTGTTCCGGACACCCACCAGACCTTTTTGTGATTGCAGATGATGGCGCGGCCTGTGAGGCAGAGCCGGACTTGATGATGATGAGGAGGATCCCTCCTTTATGCGTGTTCTGATTGACGGGATTACAGGGAGGTTGCTTAAATACCTTGACACTTGTCATTTTATATTTTTAGAGCACTCATGTATATTCTTTTGGTTACTTTTGAAGTATACATGTATGTATATAACCTGGTAACATGTTCACACTCCGGAGACATACAATGGTTTATATATGTTATACATACTATTACAGTCTTCCGCTTGCAAATTTAACTATCTCTGGAGTATGATATGCTATTCTGACTTAATCTCACTCATGTTTAATACATTATCACAGACAACATTCAATCATACATTTCTATGTTGCATAAATAACATTTTGGAACTCGGGAGTTGGGTTTTTGCTCGACCCCCCGATTTTCGGGATGT
Source organism: Magnolia kwangsiensis (assembly GCA_037074715.1). Classification (NCBI taxonomy): domain Eukaryota; kingdom Viridiplantae; phylum Streptophyta; class Magnoliopsida; order Magnoliales; family Magnoliaceae; genus Magnolia; species Magnolia kwangsiensis. The sequence goes on from CM073583.1 coordinate 2,401,912, forward strand.
TACAGATGGTATCAGAGCATGATTTGGATTAAACCGGGCCTGGGTTATGGTCACGCGACGTACGCTGTCGCTTCCTTTGACTTAGGTGGGTGCGAGAAGGGTCTAGAAACACTTCTAGGATCCCAGGTTCGCCAATAGGCGAAGTCTATTCATTTCAAATGCGTGATCGAGTCCGTATCGCATCTAGGGTCGCGTAGAGCAACCCGAATAGCTCCTAGGTTGTAGGTAAGTGGGTTGAGCTGTTCTTTGAACAATTCTAAACCCGTTAATGTGAATCCTTGGGCCGTGGGACAACCACGACCCCTGTATTCAATCGCCAGGGCTTAAAAACCCCGTTTCGCCGAAAATCTTCGAAATTCTTCCTCTCACCACCCCAATCTTCAATTATTTCTTATCCATTTCGTATTAGGCATCAAACCTAATATGAAAATAACACAAATTAGTACTTTCACAAAATTTTACAGTGAATAGTAAAATTTCATGAAAACTGTCCATAAGGCCATTCTAACTTCACTTTATTTAGCAACTAATAGTTTAGATGGATGTACTAGATCCTTCTACCCCAAAATCATATGCTGCATGATAGGGTTTTGTATTCGGGATTGAATTTTGGACCCAAAAATCCTCGAATGGATGTTAAAAATGTATTGGCCTCCCTAGGGCAATCTACAATGAACTAGAGTGTGCACCATACCTTTTTGGAATCCCTAGGGCAAGAGGAATCCATCCCATATGGCCTCAGAGGCCAGTTTGCAACTTCACCGGCGATGCCATCGCCGGTTCGGCGATGCCATCGCCGGTTCGGCGATGCATCGCCGGCCGGCGAGCTCCGATGGGGCCGTCCTTCGGGCGCACCCCCTTAAACAGGGTCCACATCACCCCTATGCACCTCCCACCCCAAGAAAACCCCAAATATGGGTACTTCCTTCACAAACAGCCCCTCCCCTAGCCCCATTTTTGTTTTCAGCTGCCCTATCCCAAAAATTCGTGATTCCAAACCACCCTAGATCCATTCCCTGCCAAAAACGACCACCCTCCGTCATTCCTTTGAAGTTGGCAGCCCTCCCTCTTGAAGATTTCATCCGTTGGAGCTCCTAAAACCCCAAAATCGAGCTGAAATCGTGAGGTGCTCCATTCCCCTTTTTCATTTTCATTTCTTTCTGAAAATACATCCTAGGGAAGCTTGAAGCATCCCTCTACAATGCCTAGATTTCATTCTGTCCCTTTGGGCGACCATTTCTTCGCATTTCCTCCATTTTCCATGGCTATTGTTAAGGCTGTTTCAGCCTTTTTCCTCCCTTTCCATCGTTCTCTCTCTCATGTCCCTTTTATTTGAGCCTTTACCCCCTTTTTGGGTCTCAGAATCATGCTAACCTCAAATCCCATTTCTCAACTTTCTCCGTTTGAGAAGTATTGAAAACACATGGCCGATAGAGCTCTAATGGGCAACTGACAGTATTGAACTTGATAGTATTCAAGAAGGTCAGTCGGGACCCTGGTAGAAGTCCTTTGGTAGAATTAGGCATCTATGTCGTTGCCCTTTAGCTTGTTTGACTACTGTTGAAATTTCTGTGTTGTTTTGTTGTTAGGTAGAAAAATGTGTTTGTTTTGTGGTTTGGGCTTAATGTAGCCAAAATTTGTTGAATGGAATGCATGTTGTTTCATTTCGCTATAAAATATTATCCCTAGATTGGGAGTATTATAACTCCCTGAGATCCAGCCTACAAATTAATTTTTATCCCCACCCACCCTCCTACCAAGCATACCACTTCCAATCCTGCCATGGGACTAGGAATGCAGTTCCATTTAATACCACTAAGCGCTACCGGCCACATAGGCTCTAGGTGTTTTGGTTCTAGTGTTAGCACTCCTAGATTTGAAGGGTCTGACGACATAAGAAATCCAATTCCATTTAGACAATTTTGATCCTAAGCGATAGAGCAATTCCCTGTATTAGAGATGGTATGAAACCGTCTAGTGTATAGGCTTAGGTTTTGAATTATGGCGAATGAAATACAGACTAGCCTACTAGTTACCTTAAGTAGTGTACAGCCTGTATATGCTAAGGACTTGTAGGTTAGATTTGGTTGAAGTAGAACCTTATTCCTTCGACAGATCCCCTTATGACTTATAGACTTCTGTTGTTGCCCATAGGAAGGAACCATTCACTCTCAGGGAACATTTATAAATCCCTCAGATTGAACTTAGAATGGACTAGCACGCCCCTTAGAATTGCCATCCCCAAGGGTTTATTGCATTCGGGAACGCAGAGTAAAGGAACTGCATGTACGCGATGTATTCGCGGTTTGAATCGACTTCTTAATCCTAGTGGTTCCCAATAAATCCAATGCTCTGATCAAGCAGAAGATCGGCATCGACTCGGATTAAGAATTGATACAATAAATCTTCTGTTCTAGCTAGACAGAAAGTCTATGTATCCGGCTCAGACCTACTACATAACCTTTATTCTGTGATGGCCCAACCACATACAACCAAACGGGATCACATTGCCTTTTGGGAAATGGCGAGGACTTAAAGCCAGTAGAGAATTAGGCATCTTGCCACCAACTCATACCTGCCCCTGACCTTAACCACAATAGATATTAGGCTCATCTCTATGATCATAGATACCAATGCCATAGAACGCATCATTAGCAAGGAAGACCATATAGAGAAAGGCTGTTTCCATTTTAGGTTAAGGATAGCCCCTAAGTTGCGCCTCGTTCCGATATACTGATCGATGCAAATATTCTTCAACCTTAAGTAAAACCAAGTTTTAAGGGGGGTAGAAGGAATTAAGTCCAATCCAGTTAGATTAGTTAACGCTACCGTTCGATCAAAGTGGCGCAGCGGAAGAGCGGTTGGCCTCTTTCCCACTGGCCTAGGATCGAAACATTTGAGTTAGGGTGTATGTACGATTAGGTTATTAAATAGGATTTGAACCTTCCTTAGAGAAAGTACTCCTTGTCCTTCGCCAATGTCGGGGACGACATTGTGTTTTAAGGGGGGTAGATTGTAACACCCCGGATTTTGGCCAATCTGAGATTTGACGTCCTTAGGCAATGGGTCAATTGAAACACCTGGAAAATTGCTTAGAACCCAATTCCATAGCCAAAGAAACCACTTAGAATCAATTCCTTTAGAAAATATGACTAAGTTAGCTAGTGCAACGTTAGAATAGCTGGGAAATGGTCCCTGATCGCTTTAAATACGTTTTACAAGGCCCAAAGCGAGTGGAACCAAGGGTGCTATAATGCTCTAAAGCCTCGGATCAAACTCTAAGCCGGTCTGTCCTCGGGACCTCCTTGAAACTTTGTATTGGATCTAGACCGCGCGTCGAAAGTCCGATACCTCCTATCTTAGACCGTTAGAACCGTCTAGCTGGACTTGACACTCATTCCGAAAATCAAGTCAAACCGATAATCACAGGCTATTTCATTGAGCCCGGACCGAAGAGAGTGTGAATAGGGACATAGTTGGAATTTCAAATTCAAATCTGGCACACAAATTTGACGCATCAGTATTAAGCATTCTGACCGTCAGAATACAGCCAAATTACACCCTTGGATCAGGAAAAATATCTATTATATATCACGAGACTTATAGGCCTGATCTTGGTGCGGTGACCGTTAAACTGAAACTGGGCCGCCACGTGCGATCTGGGAACCCAACCGGTCTGAAAACTGGATGTGTGCTAGATCCAGTATGCATGAGCTTAAGTCCGACCGCATTTGGCCTGGGGACCTCCAGAAATGCCCTTTTGGACCGAAACGGCCCCGATTTGGTTAGGCACCAAGTAAACATTGTTCCCAAGCCTATTTTGGGAATGTTTTAGGCTATAAAAGGGGTTGAAACCCTCACTCCTCTCTCCCATCCGAATTTGAGAGAAGCCCTAGCTTGGGAGAGAGAAAAAGAGTGAGAGATTGTGAGAGAGTGGGAGAGTTCTTCCTGCCACTTGTGCTACGTGTTGCACGTGCTTAAGCAACACTCCTCTACCACTTTCCCGGCGATTCCACCGCGATCCTAGGTAAGTAAAAACCCTAAATAGTTGTTGATTTGAGTTTTCCTTGTTTCCATAGCGATGTAGCTTATGGATCTTGTGTATTAGGCTCCTTATTCGCCGTAGACGAAGCGTATACGCTCCGTTTCAATTTCCGAGTCTACAAGACATAAGGTGCGGATATTAGACGCTTTGATTGACTGTTTCCAAAGCTTTCAATGTCGTTTAATAGTAGATTCTTGACGGCATCGCCGTTTGACATGTACAAAATGCTCTCCGTTTCCCGTTTCGTAAGCTAACGAAGAATATGAGATTTAGGGCATTTTAGTCATTTGTAGGAAGTACTGTTTACATTCATATTTTGCTGATGTGATTGACATGGTTTGTTGTCGCATTAGGAAGTTAGGAATGCGTGTATAATTAGTTTGGCGAAGAGATTCGCCTAGTTGCGCACTTTGGGTCGACATACTATATGTAGACTTAAGTGTGTAGTGTATGTGTTTGTATAAATGCTTGTATTAGTATGTATTGAATTAAATGATGTTATGTAGTGGTTTGAGAATGATTTCTTGATTAATATGCTGACCTAAATGATTTCCTACATGTTGACCATATGCATGATTCCATTACATGCATGGAATGTATGTGCTTGAAGATTTGCTTAAGTTGAATGTTATAACATGTGTTAACATGCTCACATGATTGTATTTCAATTCCAAAACCTTCGCATATATTGTTAATGTGATTTCATAGATGTGTGGGACTAGACTTAGTCCAGGCAGTCGGTAACCGAGCGAATTCGTGGCTGACTGGTCATAGCCACGAACGACGCGTCGATGAACGTGATTCGTGTTTAGAGTTGGCGGCAGTGGTTAGGCCACGCGAAGTGTTTTACGCACTTCATGTCGTTCAATTCGAGATGCGATCGCGCTAGTCGAGCCCGTCAAGTAACCCGACTGGCCGATGTATGTTCACCTTGTATGTGTCATAACTGCTTGAACCTAGGGTACTGAACTTACCATTGTAAACCCTATTAACCGTGGTACCTTGATCCACGAAGACTCATGAGCCGGGCATGGTGGTATGGGACACCGTGGTCGAGCTGTCGGCCTACGCTGGGGCCACAAACCTCCCCGTAGTGACCAGTGAGCACCTATGACTCGTGAGCAGATTATGGTGGTATGGGACACTATATTCTTGCTGTCGGCCTACACTGATAAGGTGATGGGGGAGCGGTGCAACGAGTGCGAGCAACAGCCCTGGCAGCCCTTTGTAGTGACCGCGAGCGTATTCTGAGTTCACGGGAGGCGACGACCCTTCCGTGCAGTAGAGTACAGTAGGCCTGTATTGATAAGGTGATGGGGGAGCGGAGCAACGAGTGCGTGCAACAGCCCTGGCAGCCCTTGCAGCGACCTACGAAATGTACATCGTATGAGATTACTAGGAGTGACGACCCTAGACAGGATCCGTGTTGGGATTGATACAAGGGAAGTACCTTAGTTTCCCAATCCTGCTGTTTGAATGGATTAATAACAACTTGGTAATCATATCACCATAGCATTGCATGTGCCTGGAAGATGTGGAGCACTCTAGGGAGTGTGGCATGCCGCGGTCGTAAGATGTTGCCGTATGAGGGTGATCGTCGGTGAGGGCATACATCACGTCATGTCATAATTGCATTAACAACAGTATTAGGATTGTTTGATTTATTGCTTTACTATTATCGCATGATTGATTTGAGAACATGTTAATCCTTGCTCTATTATTCCACTGAGTTAGCTACTCACTCCCACGTTACGGGACGGTGTTCCGGACACCCACCAGACCTTTTTGTGATTGCAGATGATGGCGCGGCCTGTGAGGCAGAGCCGGACTTGATGATGATGAGGAGGATCCCTCCTTTATGCGTGTTCTGATTGACGGGATTACAGGGAGGTTGCTTAAATACCTTGACACTTGTCATTTTATATTTTTAGAGCACTCATGTATATTCTTTTGGTTACTTTTGAAGTATACATGTATGTATATAACCTGGTAACATGTTCACACTCCGGAGACATACAATGGTTTATATATGTTATACATACTATTACAGTCTTCCGCTTGCAAATTTAACTATCTCTGGAGTATGATATGCTGTTCTGGCTTAATCTCACTCATGTTTAATACATTATCACAGACAACATTCAATCATACATTTCTATGTTGCATAAATAACATTTTGGAACTCGGGAGTTGGGTTTTTGCTCGACCCCCCGATTTTCGGGATGTTACAGATGTCCTGGGGCGGAATTGAATGTCAAACTCTCCGAGCTCAACGGCCCATTTGGTCATCCGACCCGAAACCTCGAGTCTCTAGAGGACCTGCCTCAGAGGAGAGTCGGTTAGCACAACAATAAAATGAGCCTGGAAGTACGGCCATAGTCTTCTGGCCGAGACAACGAGGCAAAACGCCAGCTTTTCCAAGGACTGGTATCTTTTTTTTGCCGGTACCATGCCTTTGCTCATATAGTACACGGGGTATTACTTGTTTTCGATTTCTCTAATCAGATCCGAACTGATAGCTGAAGCCGAAACTGCGAGGTAAAGAAACAAGGGCTCCCCTTCTTCAGGCTTAGATAACAGAGGCGGCAAACCCAAGTACTGTTTCAACTGTTGGAATGCTTGTTCGCACTCTGGTGTCCACTTGGCCCTCTTATGGCCCTTCAACTGCTGGAAGAAGGGAAGGCATTTGTCCGTGGCCCTGGATATGAAATGCCCGAGTGCTGCCACTCTCCCCGTGAGACACTGTATTTCCTTAATGGTCCGAGGCGAGTTCATGCCGAGGAGAGCTTTGATCTTATCTGGATTGGCTTCGATTCCTCGCTGGCTAACTTGAAAGCCAAGGAACTTCCTGGACTCAACTCTGAATGCACACTTGATGGGATTCAGGTTCATCTGACATTCTCGGAGGACACTGAATGTTTTCCCGAGGTCGGCAAGATGGTCGGAGGCTTTGGTACTCTTCACTAGCATATTGTCGACGTATACTTCCATGGTGCGCCCAATCTGCCTGGCAAACATCTGATTCACCATTCTTTGATACGTCGCCCAAGTATTCTTTAGGCCAAATGGCATGACCCGGTAATAGTAGAGCCCTCTGTCCGTGACAAAGGTTGTCTTCTTCTTGTCTGAAGGATGCATGGTGATCTGGTTGTATCCAGAGTAGGCGTCCAAGAACGAGAGTAGATCATGTCCGGCTGTGCTGTCCACCAGTTAATCGATCCGAGGTAATGGGAAGCTGTCTTTAAGGCATGCCTTATTCAGATCGGAGTAGTTTACGCAGACTCCCTATTTTTCATTGAATTTCCTGACGAGCACAACATTCGCTATCCAGTCAGGATAATATACTTCTTCTATGAATCCGGCATCGAGGAGGGTAGAGACCTCCTCGACAATGGCTTCATATCGTTCGGCATCGAACGACCTTCTTTTCTATTTAATCGGCTTATGATCCGGATCCACATTCAACCTGTGAACCAACACTTCGGGAGAGATCCCCGACATATCAGCATGTGACCACGCGAAGATGTCTCGGTGCTACTTCAAAAAGACCATTAACTCGTCCCTCTGCTCGGGATTCAGTGATGATCTAAGCTGAACGGTTTTGCTCGGGTCTGATTCATCAAGAGAAACTTTTTCCAGATCTTCGACTGATGAGTTTTCTGTCGGTCCTCGGGGGTCAAAGGCGTCTACGACGAGCGCCTGCTTGGCAGCTCCTTTTCTTACTGTTATTGCATAGCACCTTCGGGCCTCGCGTTGGTCTCCTCGGAGGTAACCGATCCCACCTTCCGTCGAAAACTTCATCATCAGATGGTTAGTTGAGACGACCGCTCTCATCGCCTTGAGGGAGGGTCGGCCCAAGATCACATTGTGGACTGATGAGACATTGACAACCAAAAAGTCCATAAGGAGTGTGACTTGATGTTGCCCTTCTCCCACTGTTACTGGGAGGGAGATGGCTCCTTCGGAGATTACTCTTTCTCCGGCGAAGCCATGTAAGGGAGTCTTCACGGGTCGGAGTCGGGACCGTGAAATTTTTATCTTTTCAAACGCTTCGGAGTACATCACAGCAACCGAACTCCCGGTGTCGACCAGGATGCAGTATACTTTGTGATTTGATATGGTCATGGTAATCACTAACGCATTATCGTGCGGGTGCTGGATCCCGCGTGTATCATCCTCTGTGAAAGTCAGGCTGCACGGAGCCACTCGAAGTTCCTTGCTGGGACGTTCTATCAAGTGAATGTGATGTTCTAGCTCGGACCTCCAGGAATGGGCTTTTAGAGCCCTGTTTGAATCCCCTCCCCCAGTTGAACCCCCGAAGATGGTACAAATTTCGGCGGGTTCTTCTGGGGGGTTGTTTGGCTGTTCTCGCGGCTGTTCCTCTCTCCGAGCGAACTTTTTTCTTTTTGCGTAGCGATGTAGATGTCCCTTGCGGATAAGGGACTCGATCTCGTCTTTCAGGTCCACGCTGTCGTCCGTGTTGTAACCATGGTCCCGTGGAAGCGACAGAAGTTTTGTTTGTCCCAGTGTTCTGGGTCAGCCCTCATACAGACTTGCCAATTGAGTAGCCTGTCTCCTCGGATATCTAATAGAATTTGCTCGGCAGATGTGCTAAGGGGAGTATAGGAACGAAATTTCCCTTCTGGCCTATGGCTCGGTCGACGATCACGAGGAGCCCGGTCGTCCACGCCTCTGCCGTTCGTCTAAGAGTTTTCATTCCTAGGCCTCTTCTCTTTGCTTGCTAGGTCAGTAATTTGTGTACCTTTACGTACGTTAGTGAACTCCTCGGTGTTGGTATACTTCTGAGCCTTCTCCATAAAGTCCGCTAACGTCTTTGGCGGATTCTTCCCAGCAGAGAAAGCGAACTTCCCTTCCTTAAGTCCGCTCAGAATGGCAGCAAGCGCCATCTTGTCATTATAGTCTTCAACTTGGAAAGCTTCCTCCTTGAAACGAGCAATGTAGTCTTTCAACGACTCTTTTGGAGCCTGCTTGATGGTGAGCAAGTGAGTGTTAGGCTTCCGACTTCTCTTACCGCTTATGAACTGCGTAAGGAATAGTTGACTTAGTTCTGCGAAAGAGCTCACGGAGTTTGGTTTGATCTGGCGATACCAAATCCGAGCGGACCCTGTAAGAGTGATGGAAAATGCTCTGCACATCATTGCGTCGGTTGCAGTCTGGATTTGCATCCACGATCTGTAAGCTTCCAGATGTTCTGACGGGTCCCCAGATCCCGAATACTGGATGATAGGAGGCATCCGAAACCTCTACGACATTACCTCAGCCATGATGGCTAGGGTGAAGGGAGGCTCGGTCTCTTCCATCATCGCCTGGATCATGACCAGGATCGTTGATTGTTGTTGCTTTTTCTCCAACATCAGAAACTGGTTCTTTAGCTCCTCAAATCGTGTCTCCCAAGGATCTCTATTAAAGCAATGACCTCTGGAGCATCCTCGATCTCCGGAGTTCTCCTTTCTCTCCTCCGTTCCAATTGATGACGGAGATCCGTGGGTGGTAGAGCGGATGTGGCTGAATGGACGGTAGTAGGAGCTCGATTAGTGGCGTTCCGTGCGGATCCTTCAGCACGCGCCGCAGGAAGATTTTGACCTGAATGCGGCACCCCTGAATGCGGGGGAGCTTCAGGTCGCACACTCCTCGGCACTGAGCGAATCTCCATGAACAATCCTACCGGCTCGAGAACGGGTTGTTCCTGAACCGGGCGTGACTCTGGCTCCCTTTGCTGTTTCATTCTGTTCACTTCGTTGCGCAGGGCATTAGTCTCGTTCTGCATGGCACAGTATTTGCTCAACCAATTGCGAGAACGTTGAGAAGGCCCCGGTGCGAATTCGGCATGGAGTGGTGATGATGAAGAGTCTGTTCGTTCAGTTATGGTTCCACAACTGCGGCTTTCTTCTTCCTCGCCATCGCTTAGAAGGAAGATGAGAACCTGACCTTTAGTCTCAGGTTCCCACAGACGGCGTAAAACAATGTTGATGCTAAAATCTGGTCGACCCTCCCTTGTCGTCTTCGCCCTAACGTACTGTCCCTGGAACCTGCAGCAAGAGAGTAGGCAAAGGTGACCCTGGCTAAGCCGGGGGACCCTCTGATGCTTAAGTCAGGTCAAGGGAATCAGGGTCTTAAGTAGAGAGTAGAGGGGAGAGCATTCGTTGTTGCTTACCTGTAGACATGATGCAGTGTGCTATTTATACTTTCTTGAAAAATGGTCTGGATCCGATAATCTCAGCACGATCAAGGGGATTCCCGGATCTTGGAGATATTGCCCGCAATCTACTGATCGCGCAGCATATCTGGCGAGTAATGCGTATCCGTGAGTGAAGTTATAGGCCACGACCGGTAACGGCAACTTCCGCATTTGGCGTATGCCATTACATGTCTACTCGGCTCGGCTCGGCTCATCCGATCACGGACGTAACATCTAGTGCTGTGTCCGATCTGACCCGTTAGGTCGATCCCATCGTAGTCGGCAGGGCTGGCTGTGTCAAACAGAATGTGGTTACCGTATAACAGGTCATCCGATCAGAGCGTAAGGACTGTTTCGAGCTACACTTCAACCGCGTCGGCTGCTCGGACGGGTCGCGTCTTCCTACCCGTTATTGTCATATGATGCCCAAAACAGGTCGGACGACTCATGCCTCGGCTCAGCCTGGCGCTCCGAGTGGCGTTGTATCGTAGGCTCGAATTTTCCCATAACACTCACCATAAACATTGGGGTGGCCAGAATCGTATTGGAGCAAAGGTGAATCCCTTTTTATGTATTCATGGCATCTAACCCGTCCATTGGATGCATGACCTTAGGATACATTAATTACACAAAACTCAGCCCAATCCGTACTTCAATGGGCCACAACACAAGAAACAAGTTAAGAGTAAATGGCTACCATTCATTTGAATAGGGAACCCATCGTGTAGTATATTTGAAATCCAGGCTATTCAGACCCTTCATCTGACATGGATAAAGGGTCGAGCCCAAAATCAAGCTGTTTTGCAACACATGTTGGCATTTGTGCAAATCAAGGGTTGGTGTTCCCTCCCATTTTCCCCTCTGTTGTGCCCCACCTGAGTGTTAGATTAGGCTGATTTTTTACACACTAAGCTAAAATAGGTTCATGCATCTGATATACGGGTTGGATGTTCTGCATACATCATGTGCATATATATATATATATATATATATATATATATATATATATATATATATAGCTGTGTGGGCCCCACCATGATGCATGTCAAACATCTACCCCATCAGTCAGATGCATCATTCCATATATATATATATATATATATATATATATATATATATATATATAAGGTCGAGCTGTGTGGGCCCCACCATGATGTATGTCAAACATCTACCCCATCAGTCAGATGCATCATTCCATATATATATATATATATATATATATATATATATATATATATAAAAGGTCGAGCTGTGTGGGCCCCACCATGATGTATGTCAAACATCTACCCCATCAGTCAGATACACCATTCCATAGAGGGCATAGGGCTTATATTTCAAGTCAATCCGTGACTTGTGTGGGCCACACCACATACAAAAGTAGATCGGGGTTATCCTCCATTAAAACATTCATAATCATTTTTTGGACCCACCGAGATGTGGTTCACAAATCTAGCCCATCCATTATGTGTGTCCCAATTGGATGAGGGGTCAGACCAAGTTTCAGATGCATCCAAATTTCATGTGGGCCCTGCCAATTGCTTTTATATGTTTTAGGCATGTCTTCACATAATTTTAGATGGTATGGCCCACCTGAGTTCTATATAACTGATTTTTGGGATGTCCTGTAATTTAAAGGGGACCCATCAAATGCATTGTATTGATGCTGGACATACATCATGGCAGGGCCCACACAGCTCAACCTCATGGGGAGTTCCCATGAGCTAGACCGTGTGCGTGTGCTATTGTTATATATATATATATATTAATTTTCCTTGTTGGCTGGGTGGTGGGTGTAAGTTGGGCAGACCATTACCAGATCCATCAAATTCATCAATAAAATAAACATGTGGTGTGCAGAGAAACTCTCACACAACTAGTTGGCATGGGGCCATCATGCTATTTGCATGACATCTCCCCCATTCAACAAATATGTGGACACCCAACAGTCAAGTAGATCCAGCCAATGAACTACTACCCAAAAAACTCTACATTCACATGAGGCTTATTTAAGGGTTAGATCCACCTGATTTTTGAGGCATCTCATTTTCATTGTGGGATAACTTTTATAGATAGACAAGATATCATGCAAACATCACGGTGGGCCTCATACCCCAACTAATTCGGCATACAACTAGTTGTCCATACTCATGCAAAGGCAAAGATGTGATATCCTGTAAATATATGAAGATAGGAAACTTCACAGTCGCATCATCAATGTGAGGGGCTAATCGTTTGTTTTTGCTTGCTTGATTATATTATTTTTTAATTTTTTTTATAGGAAATTGAAGTTATTAAAAGGGACCCTTTACTAACTTATATGTAACATGAATTGGCATGATTCATGCATGAAAGTGGCTTTATTGGTTTATATTTGTTTCTGCATTATCAGAGGATATGAAAAGGATTCAAAAGTAAAATAGTAGGCATTTAGATAATATACACGGTGAACACACATGGTTAGACCCACCATATGGATTATGAATGGCTTGGATATTGCATACATATTTGCCTGTGGATTTGCACACGTGTGTGGAAAGCTTGCAATATTATAGGATAAATACAATATTTTTTGATAATTTAATAGACTACTCAAAAGAATAACTTAACATCATGAACACAGGCGCTATTGTGATACATGTGTGATGGGAGTGGCCGTTCTGATAAGTGGGCTTGCTTGATTTTGGGTTAGCATTCATGTTTCATACAAGGGTGGCTAATGTTGGATCATGGGTCATTATACAGATGCATGGGCCACCTGTTGAATGATTTGATCTGGTATAAAATTTCTACACATTTTGATATCTTTCAGTGTGTATACTTGCACATTGTGTTGTTCTATGGGGAGCGCTTCACCCAAGATAGTGCAGCTGTTACCATGGTACCCAACATTTATTTTATATCCATGTCATCCATTCATTTTATTTTATTTTATTATTTTTTTTAAAGATCATTTTTAGGGCATAAGCCTAACAAAGAAGAAAATTCAATTTTCAGGCCGACCATATTATAGGAAACAATGGTGATTGATCAAGGGTTTTTTATCAACTTTATATTTGTTTTTTACCTTCATCCAGGTTAACGTGACCTTATCAAAGGGTTGGATGGCAAATAAACATTACTAAAACATTACAGTAGGCCTTAGGATTTTTTAACGGTAACACTTTCGATCACCAATGTTTCCTGTAATATGGTATACCTAAGATCTTGGATCTTTTTATTTTTGGGTCATGCTTTAAAATAATATATAGAAAAATGAATAGACGACATTTATATTTAATACATACAATAAGGTGAGATAAGGTAAGGCCCAACACCAAATCTGCTCCTGGTGATTTTTTTTTATTTTTTATTTTTATTTTTATCTCATGCTTATACATGACCGCAAATCTACATGCGCCACATGGGCCCACCTGGCATTCTTGTGGGAGATCCAAGCTGTCCATATGCGGTCCCATGACTAGACGTCACATGATTCAAAAATAGACGGGTCAAGATCTTTTTATCCGCTCAGCATACCTGATCTTGGAACCTGCCAAAGTTTAGGTGAAGGGCATCTAAATAGTGGAGAAACTAAATGATTCTGGCTTGGATTTTGCACCCATGTTGTGGGTATGTGTGTGGAAGGGATTCCTTGCACGAGCACATGAGATAAGCGTGGGAGCATTTACCAAGGTGTGAAAGTAGAAATGACTTAAAAATTCCAAAAGCATCCGAAGAACGAAGTGTGTGTTTGTAGACTTTTCAGGCCACAACATTTAGTAATTTCAATTTTCATTTTTTAAATGCAGGAAGTAGTTATTGCCATCCACTGTCATCGATTAATACACCCGTCCTTTTCTACTCCATTATTTACATCATGTCTGACATGAGCAGCAACCGGCAATTTTTTCCACGCCATTAGCTTGGATACTTCTAAACTTAAGATTTTAAGAAGACTTGTAAAATATTAGAATCTAAACATTAGATTTTCACAAGAAATGTAAAATATTCAAATTAAAGATAAGGGCATTTTAGTAGTTTGGAGGTTGAAGTCTGCAAAACCCTGCCCAGAAAATTCCTGCAGTTAGTAGCTTGGTGGGACCAATTTGATGTATGTGTGAAATCCACCCTCAGCTTACGTTAGGACATGAGCCCTAAATTGAGGCAAACCTAAGGCTCAATTAGGCTGCAGGATGGGAAACAATGAGGACTGAACGTTGCTATTGAAACATTCTTAGGGTCATGGGAGTTTTGAATAAGGTTAGTATTTTTGCATTTTAAATTTATTCTAATAGAAAATAGGAACGACCTTAATTATGAATGATTTAGATTCCATGTAAATGTCATGGTGGGGTAATGGCAAACATTTCCCTACTCACATTGTGGGGCTACTTGAGTTTTAGTAGGTCCCTTCTTGAGTTAGGGATCTACCATATTTTTTGGCTCATGTCTTAAAATGAGTGACAAAACAAATGGAAAGGGTAGGTTTCTCAAAAGCATAATAGAGGGCCTCAATTAGCTTTTGATGGTAGTTTTTTATTTTATTTTATTTTACTTCTATATGTGAATTGTGTCCGAAATTTTACTCACTTAGCTTTAGAGGTGGGCACTGGACAACTCGATTTAGCTAACTCGATCCGAATTGAATTGAGTCGGTCCAAACCAAGTAAGCTTCGCCCGATCCGAACTCAAACCGAGTCGAGTTCGAGTTACCACCCGACTTGACCCGAAATTCGATCCAGTTAGACCCGACTCGATCTGAAACCCGACTCTTTAACCCTACCCGTTGCACCCTATCTCAACTCATTCCCAAAATCTTTCTTCTTCCCTCATCCTCCTCATCTTCCAAACCCACCCACCACCATCCTCCTCCTCCTCCTCCTCCTCTCTCTGTGTCTCTCCCTCCCTCATTTCTTAATCTGACTTGGTGCCAACTTGACCCGACTGGACTAAATTCGGATTGAATTAGGCATGTTGGACTCAGTATCAAGTCCAACTCTGCTCAGCTCCATTACTATCGTACATTTAACCCACAATATAAGGGTATTCTTGTCATTTTAAAATAAAAATATATGTTGATTGTAGCATCCCATGCCTTACCGACATGTAGACTGCACCCGCAGCAAAGTGAGATTTGGCATGATACATTCAAACGTTGTTATTTGATCCTGTCGGTAGCATTTGCTTGCTGTAAGAATAAGTGGGACCCACAATTAAGTGATCCAAACGGTAGATCATTTGAGAAACACTGAATGAACCATGGTGCCAAAAAAAAAAAAAAAAAAAAAAAGCCCTTGGCCGGAAGATCCCAGACATTTGATGTTTCTTGAGCTGAACGTGGATCGTGTAGCATTTAGACGATTACAATTATCCTATTGACAAGAATCTTGAGCCATGTTTCATCCACTATGTGGGACCCATCACATGGTCAGTCTGGCCATTGAAACATAAGGCCCACTTGCACACAGGTCTCTAATTAATATATTTTTCTAACACTAGAAGTTATAAGCCACGTTTGGAACTTGGTGGTGGTGAGTAGAAAAGTCCATTGAAAGACAATCCAAAACAACGTATTTGAAAAAAAAAGATGAGGAAAATCCCAAACATGAAAGATTATGTATATATTTAAATCTAGGTACGCCATGTTCTGTCCTAAGTCAACATCTTCTCAATCCTTCCACCATCTACAGTCGTCCATATATTTTATTTTAAAATTTGGATACTGTTTATAAAATAAAATAACAGGTCGTTAGATCGTTTTACCATACTACAGTCAGCAATTTGGTAATTAGCACTTCAAGAAGTATGATTAAAATAAAATTTAATTAATAGATTAATTAATGCCGATTATGGATTGACAACTCATCCAAGTTGGCGGACTCGTTTGAGTCACATCTGGTTTGACACCATATGAGTCATTATTGAAAATTGAAATATGATCGGCTCAGCTGAGTCAATTCACCTGACTTGATTGAGTCATGAGCTGACTCAAGACCCAATGAGTTGGTCTGGGTGAGAGTCATTAATACATGATGTGGACTATCAAAGCCGTGAAAAATGATGTTTGGACTTTCTTTCTTCTTCTAATCTAAGTATTTAGTAAGGATTACAAACCTACTAACTCACACCATAAGAGCATTCTTATTATTACTAGATGGCTATGTTAGTTGAAAGCATTCAATACTAATACTCGTTAACATACACATATGTTCACACACATGACACAACTAGTTGTATGCCTAGCTAGTTCTCAAATTGAGGGATTAACTAACGTTAGGCAGAGAGAGAAGAGGTACATCACTCTCTTGGAAAAGGATGGCCAGCTTTTATTATTATTATATATATATATATATATATATGTTTATTATTATTATTATTATTATTTTTTTATATGCACCTGACACAAACCCACCCATGCACACCGTAGTGGGATTTCACCACCTATGGGCATCGAACCCAAGACCTCGTGTTGAAGCTCCTCAGAGTCTACCACTGAGGTAAGGACTCAAACCCATGGGCAGCTTGAGTAAGCTCGACTGTGGTGTTAATGTCAAATGTAACCCAATCATCATGTATATCACCCTATGTTAGACCTAGGGCCTTAAAATCAATGCCATTTATGGTTTAGGTGGACCACATGATTGAAAATAATGTTCTGAAAAAAGATCACCTTTCAAACTATTTCCCCTAGTATTGAAAATAAAGTACCAGAAAAAGTTTAACTTTCGGTGCGTAATTTAATAGTTGGAATGAATTTCATATAATCATCACCGTAGGCCTGTAAAAGTCAAGGGTAAACATTTCTATTCTAAATGTGTTTGTTAGTATGTCCTACTTTTTTTAAAAAAAAAAACACACCACACTCACACTCACGGTGAGATTTCACCACAACCAAGAACCCATGACCTCGTGTTGAAACTACAGTGAGTCTACCACCTAGGCATGAATAAGGATGCATTAGTGTATCCCATATGAATCACAAGTTAGCCTATTTTTTATTGCTATGGCCTTAAAAAAGGATTTGCACATGTAATGTGCAGGGTAGATATCATATACAAATCATGGTGAGTCCCATAAAAATAAAAATTCAAGGGCTGATATCCGCTAAAACTCACCTCAAGTCCACTGGGGTTATGTTCTAGTCAATAAATAACCACCAACCTTTTATGTGTATACCTGTTTAATAGGTTTGTTATCATGAGAATCACATTTTGAAAAACTCTACGATGTAGCTACTCATTGAGTGGCCAAAGGTTTTGTTATTTACCAAATGTTATTTTATAGGGTGCAGACTACTTGATGTATAGATACAACTAGCTATTGCACCGGGTGATTCTCTTATTCAAGCCATTCTGTTGAAAGGGTTAGATATTTTGGGATGTATGGATGTTAACACATGGAGTACTATAGCTTGTGGTCCAAGCAGTTGGACTCAAGAACACTACTTGGGAATTATGTGAGTATGTTCACTCTTCAGTTTTTAAGAGAACAATCATGCTGTGCACGTGAGATCCATTCCAACCATTAGATGTGCTATCCCATGATATACCAAGAGCCAAAAACTCAAGCTACCCTATGATTCAAGTGGACAACACCAATGGATATAATTGGAGACAAGCATCCACCCTTGATTTTTATAGGGTTAGCCGGGATGAGCATGTGAAATCTACTTCAATATCAGACGCCACACCAAAATTTAGGCACGAGACTTAAAAGTAAACCATACATGATTTAAGTGGGGCCCACCAAAGGCAAGAGTTTGGAGGATAAGCTTTTTTACGTACGCTATTTACAAATTGTGTAGTCCAGTTAAACCACAAATAGGGTGACTCACCTAATGGTTGGGTTGCATGGAATTCACACTAAAACATAGCAAGCTTATATTTTGATTTTCATTTCATCTACCTATATGTTAATTTATGAATAGGTTGGATCTAAAAAATATATCATCGTCGTATAAATGTTTCAATGGTGGGTGTGACTGATCCCACGATTTTCTGTGGTGGGTTCACTTGAACTTTAGATATATATCATTCTTTCTCTAATGACATTAATTGATCTCTACAAATGGTTGGACGGTATAGATATAACACATGCATCATGGTGGGGTCCACAGAGCTTGGTGACATCACTTCAATGGCCATTTGGATACTAACCTTGTCAGTATCTAATCCGCGCCATACCGTCCATCCATTTGGAGAGATCTTTTTATGGCATGATAAAAATAATGAGATAGATATAAAGTTCAAGTGGACCTCACCATAGAAAACAATGGAGACAGTGATATCCACCGTTCAAAACTTCTTAGGAGCCATAGAAGTTTCCGATCAAGCTTATATTTTTGTTTTCACTTCATCTATTTTTATGTTAATTTATGAATAGGTTGGATCTAAAAAACCCATCATGGTTGGCCCTATAAATGTTTCAACGGTGGGTGTGACTAATCCCACCATTTTTTGTGGTGGGTCCACTCCAACTTTAGATATATATCATTCTTTCTCTAATGATATAAAACGATCTCTACATGCATCATGGTGGAGTTCACAGGGCTTGGTGACGTCACTTCAGTGGCAATTTACCTACTGACCTTGTCAGTATCTAATCCGCGCCCCCAGCCAAGCTGGGCACTCTTTTAAATAATGCCATGAAAAAATAACTTTCATCACGGCAACATTATTAACATTAATTATTCCTTAAATTATGCAACATTTATTAACATTAATTATTCCTTAAATTATGCAACATTTATTAACATTAATTATTCCTTAAATTAGGCAACCAGCTCAATGTACATAAATTAGTTGTGTGTGAGCATCTCTCTACATACACACACCTGTATGTAAATGTGTGCGCACCCGAGAGTATACTGCCACCCATTTTTTAGTATGGATGGTACATACCCATCTAAGTTATGATCAATAAACAAATAGTTTATATATATATATATATATATATATATATATATATATATATATATATATATATATATATTATTATATATATATATTATTATTATTTTAATTAAAAAGAGAACTGATCATATGCATCCTGGAGTCTTCTAACTTATTGTGCAGCCACTCCTTTTCACCACGAAGTCATACTTGTGTAGAATAACCATACTACACAAATGATAAGACTCCATCACAAACGTCACCAGGCAAAATTCGAACAGGCTCGATGATTAAGTGGGCCTCACCTTTTACGTTGATTCAAATGTTCACTTGTTAATTAAAGAAAAAATAATTAAAGTTAGTGTTTTGGTAATTTCTATGCATCGGTTCTTAATTTTAGTTGATGGAGGCATTATTTAATAAAATCTGACTTTCAAAAGAATTTTACAATAAAATCCCCTTGAAAAATAAATTTTTAAGTATTTAGAAAACAATGTTTTATAACAAAATTCCTCCTTTTACCAAATAATGCCTTGACAAATTGAAGTTATCTTTGCAATCTGAGTGAGGAACAACCAAATTAGCCTCAACTTCTTTTTCTTTTTTTCTTTAAAAAATTGTTAAATTTAGAAAATTGTGTTTGTGGCATGTAATGTGGAAAGAACAGAAAATTACACTTATCTGATCATCTGTTGTCAGTTTGGTGGACATTTATTGGACAGTTGAAAATGAAAATGAAAAAAAAAAAAAAAAAACCAACAGTTCAGCTAATATGATGTTGGTCATTTCACAATTAAGTGTGTTAAACTTCCCTGTGGGCACAATTTCTGAATGCCTGTGCATCAAGTGTCACAGGATGCCAGAGCATCATATAATTCCCCTAATTTAAAAGGGCCAACTGCCAAAGAATGGTAGCATTTTGGATATTTATGATGTCCGGTTTGGTAGTTCACAGGCTGCAAAACGGTTGGTCTTCATCTCTCGTTAGTACAAGTGGTAAGTAATAGTCATCTTCAGTTGGAAACCCAACCATACGTGATGGATCAAGTCAGGAGTACGTCCCATGGTTTCTCCATCAGCCACAGAGTCATGGCTGCTGCAATCAGGTCCTATCCACTGAGCACAAGGTACCCAACTTCAGTGTACCACAACAGTTGTGGTGCACACATTTCTCCCACGCTTTTTAAAGATGGTTGGTAAGAGCCAAGTAGTCAGACTCAAAATGCAATTTTTAAAAGTCCAATTCAAAATACATGTTAGGACTCCCTTTGATAATAATTTTTTCTTAAGTTGGTTTGAAGTTGAATTATAAATACAACTCCTTTCTATAAATGAGAAGGGGTTCTTTCATAAATAAAATATCAAGCAATAACGGGAGTAAAATAAATAAATTGAGAGATTGATATTTATCTATCTAGCTTGTCCTTTGAACGATTTAAGCCATGTATTATAATCCGAGATCATTTATAACATAGAATTAAAGGGGTGATTAGACTCGTCTGTTTTAATAGTAGTTAGGTAGACCGTTAGATTTGGACGGTTCATACTCAACTTTGTGGAGGTCCCACATCGTGTAGGCTGTCAGATCTTGAGAGATCACTCTTCCACACAAACTTTTTTTATCATTGGCCCGGAGTGTGGGCTCCCTTCTGTGCGTGTGAATCTCTTTTTCTTCTTTAGCTCAGGACATAGCTTCATGTTCCCTTTAGTTAAGCTTAAGAGTATATTTTTTTTCCTTAAAAAATAATTAGAAAAGAAAAAACAACCATGTAGACACACACCAAATTTTCTTCTTTTGTTTTATTGGAAAATAAAAGTCTTATTTAGTCACAGCTTTACAAATTTTAGCAAACTTGATTAATTTCTTGAGAAAAAGAAAGTATTAGATTTTGATGAATCATCCTCTAATGGAATATGATATTTTATATGTAAACACTCAAAAATTATAAATGTGGCATGCATTAGCTAAATTTAGACGGGCTAAATTGTGGAACCCACCCAAAATTAGATTGATTGAACAATCCTAACATTTGATCCCTGAAAACGTGTTTGTTGAAATATTAACATTGGATGCAAAATTATAACCATCAATTGTCCCCTAAATGGTAGCCGGATAATTAAATAAGCCTAAGTTTTGGTTCATTATACATTGAAGGTAGGATTCATAATTTGGACAGTTTAATTTGAAATACTTGGATGCCATGTGTGCAATTTGTAAGTAATTATAAATGCATGCATTTCATCAACCACACTTTGGGAGTTTTTCAATAATATATATATATATATATATATATATATATATATATATATATATATATATATATATATATATATATATATATGAAAAAGGTACTGTGCGGTCGACCTCACGGGTCTGTCCAATGAGGTCAAGCTGTGTGGGCTCCACTGTGATGCGTTTCGAACATCTACCCCATCAGTCAGATAAACCTTCCATCATGGGCCTAGGTCTCAAAAATCAAGTCAATCCATGACTTGTGTGGGCCACACCACATACAAAAGTGGAGAGGGGCCATACACCATTAAAACATTCATAATCATTTTTTGGCCAACCGAGATGCGTTTTGCAAATCCAGCCCATCCATTATGTGTGTCCCACTAGGATGAGGGGTCATACCAAATTTCAGCAGCATTAAAAACTCAGGTGAGCCCCACCAAGTGCTTTTATATGTTTTAACGGTATCTTTATATGATTTTAGATGGTATGGCCCACCTGAGTTTCATATATGGCTGATTTTTGGGACATCCCATAATTTAAAGGGGACCCATCAAATGCACGGTGTTGATGGTCGACACACCTCACGGTGGGGCCCATACAGTTGGACCTCACGGGAGCTTATCGCGAGGTCGAGCGCATAGTACTTTTCCCACACACATATATAACTTTCTTCTAATGAATAGAAGCGCAGCCTAGTTGACTTAAAATGTGAAGCATCCAGGTGTCATTTCGTGGACCACAAGGAGCATGGAAATAGATTTATGGTGGTGCAAAACCCTTTTCCCGACCACAAATTGATATATGTTTGCATAAAGTGGCCCCCAAAATTAAATGGAAGAGGTCAAACAATAAATCTTTCCACCAAACTGAAAAAAAAATAAAAATTGTATGTTTGCAACACCATTGTTAACGGTACATCATGGGAATTTCCATTGTATGAGGGGCCATGTTCATGACCCAGAGATTAATCCAGTGAGATATGTAACTAATGGTGGCTACTTAGTAAAGTCTTCAAGATTGAAGGATTCTAAGGGGTTGTTTGGATAGTAAGTTACTTATGCCCTAAGGAGCTTATCTTGATTTCTAGTTATTAAAGTGAAGTAATTAACTTTAAACAAAAAGGTTATTTATAATTGATCATAAACCAAACTTACTTATCTATTATTGTAAGTAGAAAAAGTTACTTACTTGGTGGTATCCAAATGGGCCCCAAAGGATTCTAAAACTTGGATTAGTGGCTCACAAACGAATGGTTAAGAGAATGTCCATTTCTCAGGATTAGATGATCTAAGGTTGAAATATTTCAACTCAAGAGATTAAACTTTTTTATTTCTTAAGATTTCTATCCATGATGAGGCGCATCATATAATGGTTTAAATCATTGAAACATGATCCAAATCCAGTTGCTATAGCTCCAATATATTCTACAACGACATGTTGATGTGATTTTTTTCAAACCCTCCAAATATGAAAGAACCTACTCTCAATGAGGTCCCAACAGTAATTGAGTACCAAAAGCAACAACAACCGCAACAACAACAAAATTAATAAAACGAAGGAACCTACTCTCAATCATGAACTCCCAATAGTAATTGAGTACCAAAAGCAGCAGCAACAACAACAAAATTAATGGTGGTGATGGAGAGGTACGTCATTTCGAAAGGTACATTTTTCTATTAAAAAAAAAAAAAAAAAAACCCTTGCTTGTTCATTGGCAAGTTTAGGGCCATTAATATGCAACCTTCACCTAGATTTTGAATTATTTTGACTGGGTCTATTTAAAAATTCGATTTTTGCATGACTTTGGGTTAACCCATTAACAGCTCTAATCATGCTAAGTGACATCTTTCATCAAAATTTACAAAAAATATTATTTGCCAATGCACCGTTATTGTGAGATAAATGTGGAGTTGCACTATTTCATCTCTACCATATATGTAGCATCGATTTCTGGCTGTAAATATATAAATCAAATGGAGGAGAAGCATTTTGCCAATTTCATCTTTGCAATTAGCTAAGTAGAGAAGTATAAACTATTAAAAAAAAAGGGATATGCATATGATTTTAACTGAAGGTATTTTTGTTGTTTCACTTCTTTCACAATAGTTGCCTACTCTCAGCACATCTCCCTCTTTGTATGTAGCTTGTTCTAATGATACTATGAGAGAACCCCGGTAACAAAAATTGTTTGGGGCCCACCATGATGACAGTGTGAAATCCCTTATGTACACATGTTAATGCACTTCATATTAATTATAATATCAGTCCAAAATGAGGTACATTTAAAATTGGGTAGGACCACTAAAAAGAGTGGTAATGGATTCCCACTAATATTAAAATCACTTTAGTATCCTCTCTTTCTCTCTAATCACTGGCTAACTTGCATACAAGTTTAGTTACACCTCTCTCTCTACATGTGTTGCACGTGCCTTCATCCTTTTCCTCTCTCTCTCTCTCCACATGCATTGCACGTGCCATAATCCCCTAGTCATCATATCAAGAAAGTCACCTTTTTTAAGTCTTGCGAAAATATCAGATACATGCAATCGATTTCTGACTAACTCAAGCAATCAAAATTTGAAAGAGAATTTAAAAGTAATGACCATAAACCTTAAAAATAGCATTAGTCATGCCTTTTGCGATATTATCAGATGTTGCAGTCAAGCAGCTTCTACTGTGCTTATTATTAATTTCAAAGGGTAGTTTGAAAGTGCCAGCATGTGAAAGATTTTTGGCCTTTCATTTTTCATTACAAAACAAAAGATAGATTATTAACTGTAATATTAGCTGCATTTATTATGCTTATATAGAACCATGCAATCTTCTTTGTAATTTGCTAACCTTTTTTAATATTTCACTTTTTTTTTTATTTTTTAAATAGTTGAGTTATCCGTCTATTTATATTTTTACATGATATCTCAGCTGTTGATCTTACTAGCTTGATTTTTGTGCTGAAACATCAGCATAATGTG
The DNA here is from genome assembly GCA_037074715.1 of Magnolia kwangsiensis. Taxonomy (NCBI): domain Eukaryota; kingdom Viridiplantae; phylum Streptophyta; class Magnoliopsida; order Magnoliales; family Magnoliaceae; genus Magnolia; species Magnolia kwangsiensis. The sequence continues at coordinate 2,426,234 of CM073583.1, forward strand.
GTTCGCCTGATGGATGGTTTGGATCTTATGGTCATGTGCTATATTGATGCATTGGGTGGGATCATCGATGAAATGCCTTATTATACACTCTCTCCCTGTTAGGTAGCAAAAGCTCTCCTGTTAGGTAGCAAAAAGACCATGCCACCCACGTTTTTCAGGAGCCCATGTAACCTAAGGCCTTATAAGGGCCACTGAAATGTGAGTGGGACATCTATTTCATCCATCAATTTCACCAGCTAATGTAAGCATGTGAGAGGATTGAACGCCCACCATTGAAACCTTCTTATGGCCCATGGTAGTGTTTTATTTATTTATAATTTTATTATGTTAATATATGTCTTTTTCCTTGGTCTTTAAATTTTATTTTTTTAGTTGCACATGCACACTCATAACAACACACAACAATATTGGTACTCAAGCCTATGACCTTTGTGTTAAAACTCTTGTAAATCTACTACTGAACCATGAGTAATCAACTTATGAATGCATTTGATAATCATACACACTTCATGGCAATTTGCAAGCAAGTTTTAATGGTTGGTGTTCTTTGAATCCTCATTGTTTCAGGTGGTGTGGCCCACTTGAGTTATGGACTTGGGTAACTTTAGGCTCATATTCTTAACATGGGTCAGAGAAACTGACTGAATGGGTATCACATAGCACATTGTGATGAGCGGATTCAGTGGTGACCCCGACACCACCCAACTAGAAGGTGGAAAAGCTTTGTGGGCCCCACCATGATGTACATGTTTTATCCACACTTTCATCCCTCTCATTTTAAGGTTTGAGCCCAAAAATAAGGTAGTTCTAAAGTTTATTGGGATTGAATGCCAACCTTTGAAAGCTTCTTATCTTGCACTGAAGTATTGGATAAGTAAATATTTCTGTTTTCTCCTTCGTTCAATAGTTATGCGACCATATGAGTAGGTTGGAAGCAAATAAACGCTACGGTGAGCCTTTTAAAAGTTTTAAAGAGCAAGTGTTCAACTCCTACTGCTCCTCAGCTGGTGTGGTCCAATTGAGGTTTGGATTTACCTTGTTCCTAGGCTTATGACTTAAAATAAGTTAATATGACAGATAAACAGTAATAAAACACATGGTGGGGCCTACACAGCTTTTCCACCAGCTATCTAGGTCTTGTTTGGGTCAACACCCAATCTGAAGATGTAGATGGGCTGCTGACTCCACTTGGACCTAGCTAGAGTTTGATTGTCCTGGAAGGGGCTCAGTGGGGAGCCATGCTGTCCATCCATTTTTACATACCATTTTAGGTGATAACCCAAAAATATAGCAGATTAAAGGCCCAAGTGGACCCCACCACAAGAAGCAGAGGGAACTGAACACAGACAGTGAAAAATGATTCGGGCTACACAATTTTTGAATTAAGGTGATATTTAAGTTTTTTCTTCGTTCGAGTCTACCTAGCCTGATAAACAAGTTGGACAACAAATAAACACTGTGGTAGGGATATTATTGTCACCACAGCTTCTTATGGTATGGTCTACTAGAGCTTTCTATCTGCTTTGGTTTTAGGCCAATGCCCTAAGATAATTAGTCAAAATGGATGGGCAGCTGGATGAAACATATAAAACACAGTGAACCTCAAAGAGCCCCGGTCAAGACCATTGTATCTCGTTAGATCAGGGTGGGCACTCTACCTGCTCTTGGGTTGGTTGTTGCCGAACTTTTCGACTTTTCAAAGAGGATAGATTGTGTATAAACGTTGGAAAAACATGAGATTGTGTACCCAAAATCAAATCCACAACGTAGATTGAGTGAGAGGGACAGGTGGCGGTGGGTGCTACCTTTTCCTTTTCCTACTCCTTTGACCCTTGTTCTTGTTGCATGATCCGTTTCTCCGACGTTGATTTCATTCATTATCAATCAATCAACCATCCCATCTTTGTATATGTGGCAAGATCTCCACCGTTCATCTGTTGAGCTGTACGCTGATTGGATTCCATCCGAGAAGTGACATCAGTTGAATTGTTCTCCGCGCTGATTGTTTGCTTTTTTGCTAATGAATAGGGTCTGGTCTCGAAATTTTTTTTTTTCCAACCATGGGCCCTACGTGAATGCATGTGTTATATATTCATGTTATTCACCTGTTTTTTCACCTCATTTAAAAGCATAGTCTTAAAAATAGGCAATGATCAAGATCTGAGGGTGACAGGACATTAGAGATTAAATTTCCACCGTTAAAAACTTCTCCAGGCTGCAGAAGTTTCGATCAAGTTAATATTTGTGTGGTACGTTCATCCAGATCCGTGTGACCATATCAACAGATTGGATGACGAATAAACATTACAGTGGACCTTAAAAAGTTTTAAATGAAGGTTAGAGATTCAATCACCGTTGTTTTACTATAGTGGGGTCCACCTGAGATTTGGATCTACTTATTTTTGGGTGAGCTTATAAAAATGGACGGATAACATGCATAAAACACAAAGAATATGGTGGGCCACAGCACTGAGACCTCGGTACTGGGGGAACGGATTGGCTACTCCCCTGCCACCAGCCAATGGCTGTGGTGGGTGCTCTGTGGACCCATCATGATGTATGCGTTTCATCCATGCGGTCCATCTATTTTTTTCAGATCATTTTATTGTATAAGACCAAAAATGAGATATAGCCCAATCTCAAATGGACCACGTTATAGGAAACAGTATTGAATGAGCATCGACCATTAAAAACCTTTTGGGGGCTATAAAAGTTTTGGATCAAGCTGATTTTTATTATTTCCCTTAATCTTGGACTGTATGACCTAATCAACAGATTGGATGTCAAATAAACAGTACATTAGGCCTTAGGATGATTTTAATGGTGGATATCCAATCACTATTATTTTCCTATGGTGTGATCCACCTGAGATTTATAACCCTCTCATTTTTGAGATAAAACCCTAAAATGATCTTAACAATGGATGAACCGAATGGATGAGACACATACATCATGGTGGGGCCCACGGAGCACCAACCATCAGCCACCGGGCTGGTGGCAGGGGGAGTAGCCAATCGGTTTCCAGGTACTGGAGGGATCACCACCGAATCCAGTCCGGTATGATTTGCTGATCTAGTGGGCCATGGTAAATGCTGAAATATGTGGGGCCCACCTAATAAACACATTAGCCAGATCGTTTGGGCCCACTGCTTGGCGAGTTCTCACAGCTGGGTCTACCGCCTCCTGCACCTGCCCATCACATGCGACACACATGCACATTGAATGTGAACCGCTGGTAAGTCTTTTCCACACACGCGTGACACACCCTATTAGTGGACCCGCCTTATCTCTGGGTAGCCCGACTGTACGTGGACACGTGCGATGACGCAGATTCTCTTTGCGAGGAGTTGATCCGGTAGAGCCGGTGAAGCCGGATCACTAGAACCGTTCCTCCAATGTACCCTTGCCAGGGTTGTCTATCAATCTGACCGTCCATCTAGTCCCATCCACGACGGATGGCTTATATTTTGAAATTCACACTCATCTGAAAACCCCATCCATCATTTTCCTTCAAGCTGAAGGTTTTATTTATACCTTTTCATTCAGTTCTATTGATCAAAGGATAGGATCATTCGAAAATTTCTCTAGAAAGCATTTTCAATCAGATGAACGGTCACGATCTATATATGGTCTCTTCGATGTATACTTTACTGAGAGTGGATCTACCGTATTCGATTACTACCGGATCTACCGTATCATGGACCTCGAGTACTTTTTCAACTCTAGACTATAGATTCTTTTTTTCCGCTGACTGAAAACCGGACGCGGATTGGGTAGTGAATAACTAACCCGAGATTGCGTGGTTAGTAAACTCTGTGGGGCCCACCGTGATGTATGTGTTTTATCCACGCCGTCCATCCGTTATTTTCAGCTCAGTTTAGGTTATGGATCTAAAATTGAGGTGTATCCAAATTTAAAGTGGATCACATTACAGGCAATAATGGGAATTGAATGCCTACCGTTGAAAACTTCCATAGAAGGTTCTGATCAAGATGATATTTTACCCTTCATATATTTCTATGTGACCTTATTAACAAGTCAGATGATAAATAAACATCCCTCTGGGCCGTAGGAAACTTTCAACCGTGGATGTCACTAACCCCACTGTTTTATGTTGTGTGGTCCACATGAGATTTTTCTAATCTTAAATTTTTGCATTAAACTCTAAAATGATCTTTAAAAACGGATGGACGGAGTGGATAATGGAAACTACGTCAAGATGTACTCCATAGATTTTACTCAGTCACTACACAATCTCGTCCTCAGAAAACCGGGGGTTTCCTCGAATATATATTGGCGTATTAATATACGATACATCGGGACTGTAATCCTTGTATGTAGGTCACATTAGGTGATCTAAGCCGTTTAAAAGTTTTTTTTTAATGAAAATTAACAAAATAATAAATTTTAGTTTTTGATTTTTTAATTTGAATGTAGACAGTCACCCTGACACTTTCTTTGTGTCCATTAATTCCAAGTCTTTTATTCAATAATATTGATTATTTTTTAATTAATCCACTCCATATTTATATTTCGAAAGACCAAGCAATTTGGATGAAAAAATGGCCCCATATCCAACGGACATAAGCCGGACGTATCTTATTCCAATACATCGAGATGTATTGAAGCCAACCTCCAGAAAACGAAACGCAACGAAGTCAGAGAAGAAAGCTTACTTACACGCACTCTCTCCTTTCTAGTTTGGACTGTACAAAATCCATACTCTCTCTCTCTCTCTCTCTGAGAGATCGAAATGGGCGCCTGCCTCTCCTCTCCATGCGGCGGAGATGCCAGTTCAGCTCAAAACAAAACCCTAACCCTAGATTCATCATCCCCATCGAATTCCCAGCGATGGAGTTCGAAGCGATGGAAGATGAAGAAGATGAAGAGCAAAAGCACCACCAGCAGTGGCGCCAGAGATTCTTCTGAGAAGAGAGGAGGTTCAATCTCTCATCGGATCTCCGGCATCATCGATTTCGGATATCTCCTGAGAGGCGGAAGTGTCGGAGGAGAGGATGAGCTGAGCCGGATTCCCGGCCGCATGTTCGCCAATGGCTCCAGTAACACCGCTTGTCTCCTTACTCAGCAGGGAAAGAAGGGAACCAATCAAGACGCTATGCTCGTCTGGGAGGTTAGTTTCTCGTTTTCGAAGAATTTCGCGTTCATTTCTTCTCTCATCTTTGCAATTCTGTGGAATGATTCCAGAGCCAGAGAAAAAAAATAAAAAATAAAATTGATTTTCAAGAATCGGTGTTTGATTTCCATTTATTATTTTGTGGGTGTGGCTTTATACGCATTTTTAGTGATTTAGTACAAAATTAAGATCTTAAAATTTTTGTATGTGTTTGTTGAATTTCGTTGGTTGAATTTCGACGTAGATTGATGTTTTTTCTGGTATTTTGCAAAAAATAATGGGAATTTAACATTGTCCTAGTAATTTTTTATGATCCTTTTTTTCGTCATTTTTTGTGTTTTTGATGAGTTTTGACATATCATCTCCTTTCTGTTTTTTTTTCCTGGTAATACATGATGAAATTGTGGAAATGTTAGATAGCGGAGGTGAAAAAAATTCGTTCTCCGGCCTTTTCTTTTCTCTTTTTCTGTTAGTGAATATATTGTTTGTTGATTTCAGTTTTTAATCTCTTTTTGGCTTTACCGATTCTGAAACCATGAAACTGATCTGCTTGCTTCAAAGTTAGCAGTAATTGAGTATATTACTTGCATATGTCTAACTTTGACAGAGTAAAAAGGAGTCAACCTTTATGTTTGCCCTCCTTCTTTCTTTTTCTTTTTCCTTTTTCCTTTTTGATGACTGAATGAAATTTCAACCATTAATCTCTGCCCAATGACTTCATGATGTGCGTTGAGATCCCAACAATGAGATTTCCTACACACACACACACACACACACATATTTGGAAATATGGAGGAAACTAGCTCCTCCCCCTTTCTTTCTTCTGGCGGGCGCACCGTGCAGATCAGCTGGTGCAAAAATAGGTTGGTCCACTTATCTATTGGGCCACCACGTATGAAAACAATGGATGGATTAAATCAGACCAACTAATGGTCTGATTCTATGCACTCGTGGTACCTGCCTGGTGAGTGGATGGGCATGATTTCTGTACAAGGTGATCGTCATTGTGGGGCCCGCCTTTTGCACGGCTCCGTTGTCCTGAACATGTGGTATATGGGACTGGTTGTATTTTAAGCTAATCTACAACTTGCAGTAGGTTATGGTTGCTCTAATCCTGGATGGTCTAAAAGAATTTCAAATTCATGTAAGTTCTAATGTGTTCTTGAACAAATTTAATAAAGAAAATGGTGACTGAAGACATTTTCCATTTTTCTTCTGTGCCTTTCAGCTTATTGTTGCCAATTATATTGCAGATCCCATTTTTCCTTTTGTCTCAGTAAATTACTACTTGTTATTTATCATGCTAGAAATTTTGTTCGAGAGAAGACACCATCTTCTGTGGAGTATTTGATGGCCACGGTCCATTCGGTCATATGGTTGCCAAGAAAGTGAGAGATTCCCTTCCTGTTAAGCTGTCCACCCACTGGAAAGCTAGTGCAAGTGATCAAAGCAGCCTGTATGAGAGCAGCAGCGTGCTTGGAAGCATGAATTCTGAAGAAACGGCATCTATTAGCATGGAGGATGAGTGGGTCGAGTCCTTTGATGCTGATGAAAATGAAAAGTTGCCTGAGATGTATACAGCATTGAAACAGGCTTTTCTCAAGTCTTTCAAGTTAATGGATAAAGAACTGAAACTACATCCCACAATCGATTGTTTCTGCAGCGGAAGTACTGCCGTCACCTTGGTAAAGCAGGTAGTAATTTGCACAATGATCTGTAACTGTTCTGTTGTTTCAACTCTTTGCATGCTATTAAAAACCATGTGTCTTGACTTTCTCCAGGGACAGGATCTTGTAATTGGAAATGTTGGAGATTCAAGAGCAGTATTGGGCACTAGAGATAAAGACAACTCATTGATTGCTGAACAATTGACTGTAGACTTGAAGCCCAATCTTCCAAGTACCCTTCTTCCAGATTTCTGCTCTCTCTCTCTCTCTCTCTCTCTCTCTCTCTCTCTCTCTATATATATATATATATATATATATATATATATATATATATATATATATATATATATATGAGGAACGCTCACCTGCGAACCAGTTCGTACGTACTACATACGAACTTTTTTGAGAACCCATCATAGGTGATGTGGATCCTAAATCTGAACCGTTCATGTGAAGCAGCACCCCGTGAAACCCCTAAGGCCAAAGTTTTTTTTTTCGAAAATGCTGGTGGGCCATAGCAAAGAGAAATGCAAATCAAGGGAGGAAACTGTTTTCATATTTCATGGCCCATCAAGTTTTGGATCAAATTAAAACTTCGGCCAGAGGGGTTTCACGGGGTGCTGCTTCACATGAACGGTTCAGATTTAGGATCCACATCACCTATGATGGGTTCTCAAAAAAGTTCGTACGTAGTACGTACGAACCGGTTCGCAGGTGAGCGTTCCTCTATATATATATATATATATATATATATATATATATATATATATATATATATATATAAAAGATTTCATATTAAGTAAGAAAAGAGTTTGCAAAAGAGAGATGGAGGGAGGGATTCTGCTCTTGCACTAATCTTATCTGTCATTTTTCTTTAAACCTTGAAGAACGGTGTGGGTTTCCTGAGCTCGTTGATACAGCCTCATTTTTGCAACCCATGTTCCAGTTTCTAAATTTTCAATGAACCTCTGATCTGATTATTTGGATGAGTTCATGCTATCTTTAAATGGAAACCCCATTTCCTGACATTCAAAACATGTCATCACCAAAAATTAATGAATGAAATACTTAAAATTCGAGGAGAATTAAAAGAACTGCATTGCATGAATCCCGAAGCTGTAATCTGATCCTATCTCCATGCTGCTTAACCCTTTCCTTATGAAATAATGGGATCTAAGTTGTTATCTTAAAGGTTTAATCAGTCATATTCAGTGGGTTTGATTCCTTAACAAAATGCCTTCGAAAGAGGAAAATACTGGGAACCTGAAGGAGATCCAGAATCATAGTACTTGAATTATTCTTCAAGGTTCTTCAAGGTCTGAAGTTCCCTTTCATCCCTGTTTTGCAGTTATCTAAGAAAGTAAAAGAGGAGAATAAATAAAATAAAGAATAACTATCACCTAGTAAGCACATGTTTGATGAATCCTTCATATAGTTGCACCAGGTCTTCTACTCAAGGTCTCGCTTCCATTTTTTAATGTTGCAATAATTCTAAGCTTCTTTTTCATTGCCATTTAAAAATCACATTAATTCCAAGGCTTTTTGGATTATAATGTAGCTTATATTCAAATTTTGTTGCCACCCAAACTCCTGGTCTCATATCTGCTGGCAAACTAAGAACCTACTGGGGAACCTCAAATTCCAGGAAAAGCCTTAATTGGGATTTGGTAAGGTCTTTAGTTGATAACTATACATGTAGACCAGAATATTCAAGTTATCCACTGCTTCTCTGTTGGAATATAACTCACTGCTTATTGAACTGATTCTTCTCCTGCCATGAATCTTATGCCTGTCTTTTTCTTTTTTTTTTTGTCATTGTGTTCAGGGGAAGCTGCAAGAATACAGCAATGCAAAGGACGGGTTTTTGCTTTGCAGGATGAGCCAGAGGTTGCACGTGTTTGGTTGCCCAATAATGATTCGCCTGGGTTGGCGATGGCTAGAGCCTTTGGGGATTTCTGCCTGAAGGATTTCGGTTTGATATCTGTTCCAGATATTTCTTATCGTTCTCTCACGGAGAGGGATGAATTCATTGTTCTTGCCACTGATGGGGTATACTCTTATTCTAAAAAATTTTAGGAGAACATCACCTACAGGCACTTGCACTGCCATTTGCAGTACATGGCTTTTCTAGCCACAAGATGCCTTAGAAATTATTTTTCACCTCCCTCCTAATGCATCTTGTGGCTAAAAACTTCCTGTACCACAAAGTGTTACAGGCATCTGTAGGTGATCGGTTCTCAAATTTTAGTTGGTATGAGCTATAGTTGCACTGATCCTGTGCTTAGCAGTACCTCTCCCACCTTCAAATCCTGTGATTCCTAGATGCTTCAGGTAGAAGTAGGCTATTATCCACATATAGTTGCTGCTGTTGACATTGCCACACATGCTTCCTGCCCCATGTCATAACCATGATCCTCCATGGAGCTGCAGATTCTTGTCAAGGCGCTGCTGCTGCTTTGAAACCTTGCAATTTCTAGATTCTTTGGTTTTTAATAAAATAGCTTTTATAATAGACTGAATTATAAAATAGCGTAATCCATCTTTTGTGGCACTATCCTGCCCACTTTTGCTTTTTGCTATTCTGACATCTCAGGCTCCGTGAATGCATTAATCTTGGAATGATGTGAAAGGGTTAATTCAATGTAGGTATGGGATGTTCTCTCAAACAAAGAAGTTGTGGATATAGTGGCTTCAGCACCGAGTCGCTCAACGTCTGCCAGAGCTCTTGTAGACTACGCAGTTCGAGCATGGAGGTACAAGTTCCCGACATCCAAAATTGATGATTGTGCTGTCGTCTGTCTCTTCTTGGACCCTCCATCCTCATCTGATCAAGGTCAAGAGAGTGCTCTGAAGAAGACTCCCAAGGAGGCAGTGGAGACGATTTTCTCCGCCTCAATGGCAAAAGAAGCAACAGACAGGACACCACAGGAGGTGGTTGTTGATGGAGTTTGCATTCAGGGTTCTGCTGTTGAGTGTATGGATAACATTCAAGGCATCAGTGAAATCATGCCAGTTTCTGAGCCAAAGGAAGAGAAGCTGCCTGACAGGTGCCATTCAACAAGGAGCCTTGCTGAGTGCATTTCAAATGCAGATGAAGAGGAATGGTCTGCTCTTGAAGGCGTTACAAGGGTGAATTCCCTGCTAAACCTTCCCAGATTTGGATCTGGTGACAAGAAGTCGCGCAGCTGGAGGAAAAAATGGCTATGATCTATGACGCAATTGACATTATCCTGCACTGTCCTCATCTCCTCCGCACTCAATCATGCTCGCAGTTAGGAATTGGAACTACAAGGGAAAAAAAATAAAATTCTTTCAAGTGATTATTCAAACAAGCCAGCGGATTAAAGTAAAAACTTGCAAGAACAAAAAATAGTAGATGCCAATGGTTGGGAATAATCATACTAGACAATGCCCCTCTAAGCCTGCATCAAATCATTTTCATCGCTGCTGGATTTAGGATTTGATTCCGAGTGGGTGGCCTTTTCTCCACTGAAATTGTAAGTATGCACTGTTTCCTGATGACAGTCATCTTTGCATGTTTGTAGGTAGGATGAAACACTGTTCTGTTTGATCCTTGGTTGAAAAACCTTTTTATTTATTTATTTTCTTTCTTTTCTAGAATTTTGGTTTGAAGGGTCCTGTAATATATCATAATGCCTGCATCATAGGCTGTTTTCAAACACTTGCATTCATGTCGATGGGATGCTTTTCATAATGTAGAAGCACTCATGCCATTTTTGGATTAGCTTCATATCACATCATAGATGCTGCTACAGTTTAACATCCATATTATCATTTCCATGCGCGAATTCTTGAGCTTACCAGAAAGTGGCGGTAAGAAACAGATAACGAGGAATGCAACACTGATGATTGGTATCGGGCCTCACCATAGTGAGAAATCTGAATCTCCGCAATTTCTCGGCTTGGGAATTTCTTGGGAGGTTTTCAGATTTGGACATTTTTCTTGCAATATTATTGGTTAATTTCTTGCTTAAATAAAATATTTATTATAGATTACTAAATAATTTTTAAAATTTGAATATAAAGTATAATTATTTTAATTTCTAGATAATTTTCCCCCTAAAACTTTCAAGTCATTTGTGACAGTGGGCCCGACTATGTCAGGTTATCCAAATTGCTTGGTTATTGGTTGTCTTCAGAAGGATGGCACTTTCTCCAGCGAGGGGAAGCGACTTAACGTGCATGGAATCCAGCCAGTACCAGTGCAGAGATTTTGGCCATTCAAGAAGTGGCCCATCAATTGAATAAGGGATGTGAATTGAAAAAAAAAAAAAAGGATCGTGGTTTCCCCATAGTACGGTGTGGTGTGCTTGAATTGGATGGATGGAACCTACAACGGATGGTTGAACTCAACCGATGTGGGAGTGGTGGTCCATTTCCTGAAATTTGCTTTGATCCGAGCACCTTATTACTCATGTCCAGAGGATACTACTGGATAGTTTAAAAAGAAATGAACAGAAAACTATCTACATCTAATGACCCAAAAAAGAGATTGATGATAGAGATGGGCAGCTTTGTCCATGTGACATGTGGCAGTCAGGCCAAGATTATCCGGTGAGGAACCAGATTGGGTAGTCAGGTCTGCACCACCTTCAGCAATCGTGTAGTGGCTGAGCACGTACTTTGCCCATCTTTGACAGCATACAGCCTAACCAATCATATGTTGCCACGTCACTACACCACTGAGTGGTGGCGCGGCTTGACTGCCTAAGATTGGGTGGCGAGGACATCACCACCAACTTCTGGTGAGGAGATGCGGCAAGATGCGATTGGCGGGCAGCAAAGAACCTTAGAAAAGGCTGGGCACAGCAGCGTATGCCCTGCTGATACGCATCTCGTCACATCTCCAAAATGATGTGGCCTGGGTGTGATGTACCGGTTTGTAGTCCTCGAAAGTAAATCGACTCCATCCATCTGTTTTGCAAGACTACACTAGAACAGGATTCTAAAAATCAGTGAGATCCAAAACTTACGTGGGTCATACCACACGAAACAGTGGGGATTGAACGCCTGGGAGACAGAGGTTTTGTATCAGGATGATATGTGTACCTGCAGTTTATCTGACCGTTAATAACCCTATGAACGGTTTGGATGGCATATAAACAAGATGGTCAGCACGTGGAAGGTTTCAAATGGTGGACGTTTTCGTTCCCACTGTTACGTTTGGGGTGGCTAACCTAAGTTTGTTTGTTTTTATTATTATTATTTTTTATCTTCATTATTTTTAGAATTCTGCCCTATTGTGGTGTTTAACGGCAGATGGACGGAGTGGATTTCTCACCGACATGTGACCCCACACAGCCCCAGGCACATGTATACCTCTGTGCTTGGTCACAGGCAATCCGCTCCCTAAATCCTTTGGGACCTGTTTGGATCGGATGGTTTGGATTAATTGGATGAGCCCATGTGATTGTGCCCACAGGCATGTCATCGATGTGATCTTGACGGGTCATCTGGTGGGGCCTACTATGGATTTGATCTTGACTGATGAACTGGTGGGATCTGCCACGGATTTGCAATAGCCAAAGAACAGACGCTGATCAATCAGTCCAAACAATTCATCAATACGTATGAAGATCTCAGAAAGGGGAAGAATCTTGACTTGATGGATAAAAGGTCCTTCTACCGGATGGTTGAGATCATCCTATTGGCCCCCTTTTTGGGTGGTATGGCCAACGGAGGCATCCATTAGATCAATGCCGTTGGATGGGCCACCCAACTTCTCAAGGCCCACTGATACAATGCACTGGATGAGAGTATAGTGAAATCCTGTTTGGCTTTTTAGGTTGTATAAGTGGGCCCATTGTCTAATCCTCTTCAGCAGGAAAGAGGACTTATTCCGGAGCGGGTTCAGTCAGATCCGGACCTGACCAAGTTCAGTCGGGTCGTTACCATGGGGCCCACCCAGATGTTTGTATTGTATATCCACACCGTCTATCCGTTTTTACAGCTCATTTTAGACTGTGGGCCTAAAATTGAAGCAGATCCAAACCTCAGGTACATAACACCAAAGGAAACAGTGGAGATATGACGTCCACGGTTCAAAACTTCCTAGGACCCACCGTGATGTTTATATGCCATCCAACCTGTTGATACAGTAAAACACGCGTTGGATGAAAGGAAAATACATTTATTAGCTTGATTCAAAATTTCTGTAGCCCACAGAAAGTTTTGTGTGATCAATCACTACTTTTTCCAATGGTGTGGTTTACCTTAAATTTGGATTTGTTTCCCTTTTGGGCCATGCCGTAAAATGAGTTGTTAAAATGAATGGACGGCGTGGATATACAACACACTACATCACGGCAGGCCCTACCGTCATCACCTGACCGACTCGGTCGTGTCCCGACCCGCCTGTATCCGCACCCGATCTATTCCTCTCCTAGTCTCAGCGAGGGAGACACGAAGAGAGGAGAAGGGGCAAAAGAAAAGAGTAGAGAGAGACAGAGGAAGAGAGGAGGAGAGGAAAAAGAAAAGAGTAGAGAGAGAGGGGAAAGAGAGAGAGATGGCTTTGAAGTTTCTAAACAAGAAGGGATGGCATACAGGGAGCCTGAGGAATATCGAGAACGTGTGGAAAGCAGAGCAGAAACACGATGCCGAACAGAAGAAATTAGAAGAACTCCGGAAGCAGATCCAAGAAGAACGCGAGCGGAATGAATTCCGTCTCCTCCAACAACAAGCTGGCCTCGTCCCGTATTCTTTCTCTTCCCTTCCCTTGTTATGCTTTTAGGGTTAGGGTTTCTTTTTTTAAAAAAAAAAAAAAAATTTATAAAATTTATAGCTCTCTAATTCTCTTTTCCTCTGCTTATTTTGCAGTAGCCAAGAGCGATTGGATTTCCTCTATGACTCTGGATTGGCCGTTGGTAAGGGCAGTTCCGATGGATTCAATGCCCTGGAAGCCATTCCCAAGACCCAAACCGAACCTTCCTCCTCCAAAGTAAGGCTCTTTTCCTGATAGGTTTACTGACATGTTTTTTTGTTTTTTTAATTTTTTTAAAAATTTTTTTACATGCCCATATGATGACGTTAGAATGGCAGTTCTAAATGGAACGATCTTGTTAGTTGCTTATTACTCATTAGACTTCTCTCAAATTGAATGTTCAATTTTTTTGGGTTAATATATTAGGGGTCGTTTGTGAGCTTGTATTTGATATGTATTGGCAATTACCATGGAATCTATGTGAATTGGAATCACCAGTTGCATTTGGCAACCTGCAATTGGAATCCAGCAATCTAGTAATCGGAATCACCAAATTGTGGTTGGCAGCCACTATTTGGAAGAGAGAGAGAGAGAGAGAGAGAGAGAGAGAGAGAGAGAGAGAGAGAGAGAAATTGATGGTAATTGGGATCAATGTGAAATGCAATCGCATGGTTTTGTTGTGATTATTAAAAAAAAAAACTCCTTTTTGTGTATTTGTTGTGAATTGGTATCCAATTCACATCAAATTCACTCCCTCCCAAACATCCCAATTACCACCGGTTCACGCACCCAAATGACCCCTAGTGATGGGTGTGTACAAATGCAGGCAAGTATATTTCTACATAATATATGTATGTGTTGTACCTGATTTAATGAATTGCCACTAGTATGTTAATATCTCTGGCTATGTATACCATACATAATAACAATAGTTTTGGGCCTTTTTTCCTTAGCAACTAGTTTTAGGTATTTTGATTATTAGAGGGTAAAATCGTTATTGAAAATGTAGTTGCTTGGCAAGGATGGTTCAGATTTTACTGCGTAAGGTGGCATGAGCGGTGTAGATTGAACCCACTCCTTCCACTTATTTTAATGCATGCAGCCTGCATGAAATGTCTAATTAGGGAGACTGTGTGACGAGGGTTCTATGGGGCTCACCCTAATGATTGTGTGACATCCATTCCATATATCTGTTGCGTCACCTCATGTTTGACGTCAGCCCAAAGTTTAGGCAGATCGGGAACTCAAGAAGGCCATAGGAAGGGAAACAATGAGGATGGCTTGCTGACCATTCAATTCTTTCTCTTTCTATGTGTGGCATGCACTAGTGATATATCCTACCTTTCCCTCCGTCTCTCTCCTTTTTTTTTTTCTTTTTTTTTACCTCTCCCTTCCGAATTTCTCCCATGTTTTTCTCTCTATCCCTCCCTCTCCATTTTGGTCTTACATGCCATAGCACTAGTTAAATATAAACAATAAAGTGTCAGCACACCTGCAATTTTAGGGCAGACATGCAGCCACCATATCTTTATGTTCTTTCTGAGCTACAGTTACATGCTCTGAGATCTAATCTAAACCATTGCAGCTTTTGCTTCCACACCCATTCTCACATCCTACTTTCAGTAACTAATGTCTGGCTTACATAATTTTTCTTTTGTATTTATTCTAGATCTACCCCTCATATGAGGCCTATCATTCTCAATGCCAACAATGATCTAATAATAAATAAGACCGAGAACTAGTTTGAATCATGCTATGATTAAATTTGTATATCATCTTCTGTGAATGATCTGCTAATAAGTGCACACAATAGTGTGTGGTTTCAATTTATGCTGTATGCATCCCTACTAGTTCTTGTGCTTAATCATTTCTTTTCATTGTTTGTTTTTTTTTTTCAATGGTTATGATTAGTCATGCATGCTCATTTGGGAAATTATGGATTATTTTCAGCAGCAGGAGCCTGTTCCTGGAGCTTTATTCGAGGATAAGCCCCAGTCAGCCAATGATGCATGGAGGAAACTCCATTCAGATCCATTGCTCCTTATACGACAGAGAGAGCAGGAAGCCCTTTCCCGGATAAAAAACAACCCTGTCCAGATGGCTAGGATTCACAAATCTGTAAGTCCTTTCAGCTTTTTTATTTCACACACACACAAACACACACAAAGAAGGGGCATGAAACAGCTAAACCAGTTTACAGATTATTATTATTATTATTTTTTACAATTCAAAACCCAAAAGCTCTAGCCTTAATCTTTTTGTAAGCAGAATCGGCCTGCACAGATTCGTTAGTGGATGCTATGCTGTTACATTCTTTCCAAATGGACCAGAGGACATAAGCCATCATTAATTGTCACAATTCTTGGGGCTTCCTCCCTGATGGGCCACTCTCCCAAGCATGGGAGGAGCTATTGCTAGATCCTGATCTAATCGAAGTCCAATCGAACCATGCTAGCATCTAGCTCTAAATTTTGAATGCAAAGTTGCAATGTGGGAAGAGATGGGCCATTTCCCCCCATCTCTTCAGCTCCTGATGCACCTGTTAGTGATTTCATAATTCCTACTAAGTTGATCATCGTTAACACTTTATCCTTAGCTACCAACCAATAGAAATCCATCACTCTTGGACGAGTTTTGGTGCTTCCAGACTATAGCTGTCGGAACCTCACCATTGACCCTTTACCCAGGAAATTGTGGAAGGAGCTGACAACAACTTCCTTGAGTCATTCAAATTCCATCGCCAATAGTCACCAGAATCAGTATCTTGGTGGTTGCTTTGAATGGGGTCTAACAAGAGAATAAACTGTAAGGTCTCTTCATCCCAGATGTTTCTTTGAAAGCATGGTGCACATGCCACCATGTTCCCACTCATTGACCTGCAATATGAGATCATAGGGCTTCTTGGCCATGCTATCATAGAGCAAAGAGATATCATCACATAAGGGCCGATTGTTGCACCAAGAGTCTTTCCAAAATCTTATGTGACTACCATTACCCACCACATAGAACATCCCTCACATAAAGCTAGATTCCACCTTCATTACCACTTCCATATCTTGGAGGCTCTATAGAGAGAAGAGACCTTTGTATACCAACCACTCTCCCTCACCCATATTTAAAGGTTGTGTTGTTTTTGCAAACTTTCCTCCCAAATCTCCACAACCATTTACCAAGCAAAGTAATCTTCATAATTCCATTACGGCCTGAAGCAGGTGGAATTTATGTTTCTCCTTGTGTCCTTGCCAAAGGACTCTTGTTGGAGTTTCATTTATCTTTTCAACACGCATTGGACATTAGAATAACACCAGGAAATGAGTTGGTATATTTGCTCACGCCAATTTGATTAACAAAATTCCAGTGTTTTAAATAGTGTGTATCGTTCAGCCCTCTATAGCATGCAGCTTCTACAGGATACCTATATATATATAAAGAGAGAGAGAGAGAGAGAGAGAGAGAGAGAGAGAGAGAGAGAGAGAGAGAGAGAGAGAGAGAGAGTCATGCTCCCCTATGCACGTGCGCACCTTTGCACACGTGCCATGGGTGTCTAATCTGAATGGTCCATGTGATGTGGAATCCCATGAAACCCCATGTGACAAATTTTCACCCCGATCTAAAATTCCGGTGGGCCATAGCAAAGAGAAATGCAAATCAAGGGAGAAAACTGTTTTCATTTTTCATGGCCCATCAAAGTTTTAGATCAAAGTAAAACTTGGGCCCGGGGGGTTTCACAAGGTGCTGCTTCACATGAACGGTTCAGATTTTGGATCCACCTCACGTATGATGGGTTCTCAAAAAAGTTTGTACATAGTATGTATGAACTGGTTCGCAGGTGAGCATTTTCCTATATATATAATTAAAAATACGGAAAAAAAATAGCATTCAGACATTTCTTTCTCCGTTTAATTTATTGAAATGTGAAAATTCACAAGTCACAAACTCACAATATCACAATAGATGAAAAATACCATACTGACATTTAAGTATTTAACCATAGAAAACAATAGACAACCACAAAAAACAATGCATAGCTACAACACAAAAAAGGATCCACCCTACTGGACTGGATGATGGGCCACACCATAAAAATAATGGCCAACTGCGAGCAACTTGAGAAAATCAAGCCTATCTAACCATCATGTGGGCCATGCCATGGAAAACAATGCACAACCACTCAAACTCCATAAACACACGTGCACACACACACAAAAAGAAGAAGAAGAACATTGCATAGCATGCCATACACACATTGCATAGCAACTGGTTAAAACTAGAGCCGGGCAGAATCCGACCCGATTCAGCGAATCTGACCTGATCCGAACCGAACCAAAGGCATGGATCGATGTGGATCGAGTAGGACCACTTACATCCAATCGTACATCTGATCGAATTCGGATCATGGTCAATCCGGACCGATCTGATCCGAAATCCGAACGAACCTTAACCCCTCTTTCTCTATCTGAAGGAGGCTTCACCCATCTCTCCTCCTTTCTCTACTTCTTTCTCTCCTGATTTCCCTCCTCTCCTTCCTTCTCTCCTTCTTTCTCTCCCTCTCTCCCTAGACTCAACTCGATCTGACTCGATTCGGTTTCTCAGAACGAGTCGGACTCGGTTCGGGTCAGGCCAGTGAGGATTCAGATCAGATTGAGTCAGCTCTGCTAGACTCGGTCCCGGATTAGATCGAGTTCGGGTCAGGTTATTGAAAAATCGGATCGAGTCGAGTTGGACCCAATCCGGTCCAACTTGACTCAATGCCCACCTCTAGTTAAAACACTAAAATAGTCCACACACAGCATAATAGGTCCCTAAAAAAAACAAAAACAAGAACAAAAATGAAAAAGAAAAATTGCATAATAACCCCTATCTTGCAATATTGATGACAATCAGTCTCTTAAAATGAAAAAATCCCACAAGAAGCCATATATCTTCATCCGAAATGAAAAGTAACTCATTAACTGATATTAACAGGCAAGAAGAGCTTTGTAGCCATTTGGATGTGAAAATGGGGGAAATCGGATTTTATTACCCTTATTGTAACTCCATTTTTTGTCTCTTCTTTTTTTTTTTTTTTTTTTAGAAAAAAATAATAATTTATTTTTAGTTGAGAAGTTATGAGACTTTTATTAAGAAGGTGTTGAAAGGCGACAAAGAATACAAAGAGCAAAACACACACACACACACACACACACACACACACAAAGGTCAGACCCCAGAGCTCAAAATGTTGCGTCAGTCCCATTCCTGAACAAAGCCCCACACTCTCCCTGCTATCCACTCAACACTATGGCTAACATTTCGAAAGCATTTACCATTTCTTTCCTCCCAAATCGCCCATAGGCCCCACAAACAAACTCAGCCGCCAAGAACCGTTTAAGTCCTTACCCACTGACACGTCATGCTATAGAGATAGCAAGGCACCCAAAGAAGGTGGCATAACCCAAGAAATATTGAATCTGAGAAGGATGCCATAACACACCTTGGAAACAAAAGGGCAGTGGATGAAAATATGATGAATTGATTCTGAATTGACCATGCATAGCAATCAAACATTAGGAAGAACCATCCCTCTCTTTCAAAGATTATTCATAGTTAAAACTCTTCCTTTTCCCTCCAGCCAACAGAAAGTAATAACTTTGGGCGGGCATGCGTAGGACCACATATACTTGGTACAACTTGCTTCCCCATCCACAGAAAGCAACAACATTGGATGGCCCATGAAATGTTATTAATGGTCGACTACCACTGTTTCTTGTATTATGGTCCACCTGGGATTTGTATCTGTTTTCGTTTTGGGACCATGCTCTAAAGTGAGTTTTCAAAAACATATGGACGGCATGGATATGAGCAAAATAAATCACAGTGGGCCCCACAGTTAAGGATCCCACTGGATTCACCGAAGCCGCACCCCGAACTCTGTAGGAAGGGGATTGCATGTTGAGTAACTCATACTGAGTAAGTTGTGGGGCCCACCGTGATTTATACATTTTATCCACTCCGTTCATCCATTTTATCAGATTTTTATGGTTTGAGCTAAAAAAAAAAGAACCATATATAAAGATCTAGTGGACCGCACCACATAAAACAGTGTGAATTAAATGTCTACCATTGAAAAATTCTTAGGGGCCACAAAAGTTTTCAATCAAGCTGATATTTGTTTTTCCCTTCATCTAGGTCTGTGTGACCTTATTAACAGGTTGGATCTCAAATAAACATCATGGTGGGTCCTATGAAGGTTTCAATAGTGGGCGTCACTGTCCTCACTGTTTTTTGTGGTGGGGTCCACTTGAGCTTCAGATTGGCATAATTCTTTGGCTCATGCCCTAAAATGATCTCTCCAAATTGATGGATGGTTTGGATACAACACATACATCATGGTGGGGCTCACATTCAGGGTCCCACTCACAGTTATTCCATGTCCCATGTGGATTGCCTACTGATGTTGCCCATGCCCAGTAGCGAGGTGGGTACTGGACAATACTTTGTAGCCCCCATCATGATGCATGTGTTATATCCATGCCATTTATCTATTTTTCCATATTATTTTAGAGCATGATCCTAAAAATGAGGCAAATCCAAATCTCAAGTAGACCACACAACAAGAAATAAGTTGTGATCGAACGATCGCCATTAAAAACTTCCTAGGGCCCATTGTAATTTTTATCTGCCATCCAACCTGTTGATTAGGTCAGAAAGAAGACCTTGATGAAGTGAAAGCACAAGTATCAACTTCATCTAAAGACCTGCCATTCAACAGTTGTGGCCCCAAGAAGTTTTTAATGGTGGGCGTTCAATTTCCACTGTTTCCTTTGGTGTGGTCCGTATGAGATTTTAATCTGCCTCATTTTAGGCATTATGGTCTAAAATTATTTGGGAAAATGGATGGACAAAGTAGATAAAAAACATACATTATGGTGGGGCAAACAAAGCACCGTCTAGTAGATACTGGCTACTGACAGCATCTGTAGGCAATCTGCTTTCTGCTAGGACCTAGCTAGAGACGAACGAACTTGTGGGGCTTGTGGTGGGGCCTACTATGATGCTTATAAGAAATCTAGTCCATCCATCCATTTTTCCAGAGTATATTAGGGCATGTGCCAACAAATCAAGCAGATCCAAAGCTTAAGTTGGCCACACGACATGAAACAGTGAGGATTAAATGTCCATCTTGCCCAACTGTTTCTTGTGGTATGGTCCACCTGAGAATTTGATCTGCTTCATTTGCCCCAAAATGAGTTGGCAAGAAGGACGGAGGCCGTAGATATACAACACATACATCGAGGTGGAACCACATAATAGTAATTGTGTCCAATAGTCGTATTTTAACAATTAAGTGTACACTATACACTAATCAAAGGTTAGAATTATTTTTTTAACCAATTAAATATCCACTAACTAGATGTGAAATTTATAATTGCCCACGAATTTAGTTGTATTTGTTTAGTCAGACAGTGCATAGCTTCGGACCCTATACAAAGGAAACCTATTATGCGCACTTCTTTTTTGAGATTTTATGATTTAAAAGTGTGTATTAAGGTATTTTTTTAATAATCCATGAAGTGTCATTGAAAAATTCAACCATTTTCCCAATGTTTCCCCATGTTTCCCAAAAAGTGCAATAAATTACCTGATACAAACGATATATCCTGTACGATAACTGATACGTTTCTGTATCCCTCAAGGGTGATACGTTGCGCGATACCGATATTTCGGACATTGATAGAGACTATGGAACCTGACTACTAGGGAGCAGTTCAGTCATACATCTTCCCAAAAGAGGGTGGAGTCACAGCAGTTGATAGAACACTCAAAAGCCTTTCAACAATCCCCAATGTCTTTGAAGGATCATCGATTCCTACTATATCCTTCCAGATTTTGGACACCTGAGAACTCTGGGAGATAACAGGATCCCTAGCTCTATTTGCTGGACCATATTTCTTTACGATGACTTTCCACCATAAAGCATTTGTTTCTCTGCTGAAAACGCCGCCACCATTTACTTTGTAAGCATCTATTCTTCTCCTCGATTTTTCCAATGCATAATCCCCCAGCTTCTATAGCCTTTTGGACTTCCAATTCACCAAGTGGAACTTCTTATCTGAAGCGGCTCCTCATACGATTTGTTTCTGATTTTTCTTGATTCTTCCGACCTTTCTTTTAAGTTCAACTCTTTTAATTTTTTCTCGCTTTTCTAAGAGTGGAAGTGGTTCCAAATTGAATTTGTCTTTCTGGTCCAACTTTTGAATGGTGTCCAAGATCCGCTCTTTCACTTCTGACACATTACGGAACTGTTATTCTTGCCATTTTTTATTTTTTTTTTAATGACAGCCTTTGTGCTGTTTTAGGCTTTTAGCGTACACATCAATCAACGACCAACCCAGCCTTCCAATCGCAATCTAGGAGGCATCGGACAATGATCTGAAGCTGGCTTCGCAAACCATATTGGTGGAAACCAAGAGAAATCCTTGCCAACATGAGTGGCTAAAATCTGTCCGGCCAAGGCATGGCTCAATTGTCTTGGTTCTTTTAGCAAGTGAAATGAACCTCTCCCAATGAGAGATCAGCCAGATCATGACTTCTCACCCATTCAGAGAATCTTCCAATGCAGCTTGAATTAACATCCCCCCTAACCTCATGTGTTAACCGGACAACGTTGAATCTCCCCTCTCCAACCACACTGCCACCTTTCATGCCTAACATTCTAGCCACATCTCTTCTCCAAGTCTTGGACATTTGGACCATACACAGACTTCAAGACCCACTATGCAGATCCATGAGGAGAACTGACATTTAGCAGGACCCACCCATTGTCAACCTTTATGAATATGCGAGAAATCCAGATGGTAAGAACGCTAGCTGCTGATCCAGCTGCACTGAGATAGACCTAGTTTATGTTCCTTTCAAATGAAAAGAAAAGGATTTGAAGCTTTGCTTAAGAACCAAGATGTAAAAAGTCAAATCATTCTTGATTATTGCTCGAGTCCAAGTCAAGTTGTGTTGGGACTCGTGGAAGCACAACAGAATCAAGCAAACCCAAAAAAAAAAGAACAATCCAAATTTTACGTGGAAAAACCCTTGCGGGAAAAAAACCACGGCACAAAGTGATGAGTATTCACATGAAAGCATTATTACAAGAGATAGAAGATCTTACCGATTTGAAGAACCCCTCGAATCTCTTTTGAATCCTTAGCTATGCCCTTGAACCCTTAAGAACAACTTTGATTCTGACACGCGAATTCCAAACCCAACAACTCAACCCACGAACCACACCCCCCACCCCCCCCCCCCCCCCCCCCCCCCCCCCGGCAAATGTTGTTAGCTGTCATTTGTGTTTGTGACTTGTTACTTAATCATCTCTTTTTGGTTCAACAAATTTTCATCATCCATAAACATTGGAAATCTAGCAAAAATCTTAACATTCTTTGGCCTTTTGTTGTGAAA
This sequence comes from Magnolia kwangsiensis, assembly GCA_037074715.1. Classification (NCBI taxonomy): domain Eukaryota; kingdom Viridiplantae; phylum Streptophyta; class Magnoliopsida; order Magnoliales; family Magnoliaceae; genus Magnolia; species Magnolia kwangsiensis. Next base: position 2,449,191 of record CM073583.1, read on the forward strand.
CAGCTTATTCACCACTTGTTACTGCTGTTCTACCTCTATCCATTCCTACCTCATGTCATATCTTGGAACTAATATGTCGCAGCACATTGACGCAGGACAATTAACCCCCCACTCGAGCCCAGTGTGAAAATGCCCCTGCATTAATCACCCCCAATGAGGAGTCTCGAGCACGAGATCTCCCACTCTGATACCAATTTGATGCAGGACAATTAACCACTTGCTCTAAAAGCTTGAACTGTTAGAGTCTTGCTCTAAAAGCTTGAACTGTTAGAGTATGACAAATTAATCCCTTTATCTCATAACCCAGGCTCCACATCTCATGGGTTAGGACCTCGGCCGAACCCCCCTCGTGGGGTCGTGGGCTCCAAATCCCATGGGCCACCCACCCCGAGTGTGTCCCCGCATCCCACGGGCTACCCCACTCGAGCCCAGTGTGAAATGCCCCTGCATTACACATCCCAGTTATCATTAATCCGACAGCTGAGCATATCAGTCAATTTTTTTACAGGTTGAAGAAAAGAAGAAGCACAAGGAGGAGAAACACAAGAAGAAAGAACACAAGAAGCATCACAAGAAGTCGAAGCGTGAGAAGCACTCATCTAAATACCCGTCAGATTCTGAAGAGGCCACAAGTGGAGGGGAAGAAGAGAGTCGTAAGAGAAGTCGTCAAGTGAGTGAGCATCACAAGAAGTCAAAGCATTCATCTAGGGGCCGGTCCGATTCAGAAGGGGCCATGAGCAAAGAGGAAGAGGAGAGAAGTAAGAGAAGTCGTCATGTGGACGATCATCCCAGGAGGTCAAAGCATTCATCCAAGGGTCATTCAGATTTTTCAGGAGCTGGGAGTGAAGGAGAAGAAGAGAGAGGCAAGAGAAGTCATGCAGATGGGCGTCATCGCACTGCTGCCTACGAGTCAGAGAATGCCCATGCTAGAACTGAGGTGTCCACTGTCCGGCATGGATTGCAAAACAAGCGCTCCCAGGCTGCCCCAAAGCTTTTGGCTGAAGAGAAAGCAGCACAGGCACGAGAGATGCAACTTGATGCCGAGCTGCACGAAGTGGAAGAGGAGAGAAGTAAGAGAAGTCGACATGTGGACGATCATCCCAGGAGGTCAAAGCATTCATCCAAGGGTCATTCAGATTTTTCAGGAGTTGGGAGTGAAGGAGAAGAAGAGCGAAGCAAGAGAAGTCATGCAGATGGGCATCATCGCACTACTGCCTACGAGTCAGAGAACAGCCATGCTAGAACTGATGTGCCCACTGTACGGCATGGATTGCAAAACAAGCGCTCCCAGACTGCCCCAAAGCTTTCGGCAGAAGAGAAAGCAGCACGGGCACGGGAGATGCAACTTGATGCCGAACTGCATGAAGAGCAGAGGTGGAAGCGACTGAAGAAGGCATCAGAGGCTGATGCCCAGGAGGCAAATCAAGCAAAAACTTCTAGCAGCAAGAACTTCTTGGATGCGGCACAGAAAAGTGTGTATGGAACGGAGAAGGGAGGGAGCTCCACCATTGAGGAGAGCGTCCGTCGTCGGACCTACTATCTGCAGGGAAAGTCAGACCGTGAAGGCAATGCTTTCCGGAGATGAGGTATTGAGGTATTTTAAGTGTATTTATCATGTTGTGTTAAGTATGCATAATGAATTGTACAATTTCAGTGCCTTTTTCATTGTTCCTAGAGCACTCATTCCATTGCTTTCAGGTTGGACCCACAACCCAGACTTTGGAGCACTTTGGACATAGCCACTAGAGCGGTGAGGCTCAAACCCATTGGAACTTCCCATTTACCAAATGCCTCTTCTCGGTAACCCCACATGATTTATATACAAAAACAATGGAGAAGGTGGTGAATCCGACTCGTTGGTTTATAGGAAAGAAGCATGTTCTCCAGTGAGGCTCGGGCAGCTATGAGCATTTGAAATCTGGTTGCATCTTATGCTTTTATTGAGAAATATTTGATATCAAGGTTTCAGCGTGGACTGGAGCATTGCTCAGTTCCATATCCACGTGCCTAAAGTGTTTTTTTTTTTTTTAATATGTAAAGCAATGGTGGTAGAACCCCTGCCAATTAAGGACCCATTTGCATGTGATCGGCCCTGTGAGAACCTGATAGGATACGTCCAATCCATTTCGTTTGTTGGAAACTAATGGGAGTTTAACATATTTTCACATGGGTTTGGGATGTTTTGCGCCAACCAAATGTTTTTTGTTTAAAAAAAAAAAAAAAAAAAAACTGTGGATTCAAAATCCTTTCAGATGAGAAAGTAAAGAAAGTAGGATTTGGCATTCAAATACTTTCAGATTAAAGATGTGAAGAACATTGGTCCACCTCTCTCCAAAGGAGGTACTAAATGCATTCTTCTTCAAAAGACCAATGTTTAGCAGGACGTGGAATGTGGTGTGTGAGCTCTATGCCAATGTGTTGTATGCCAACCATGGCTGTGCAACTACACATCTAGGAAGCTAATATGTCATTGCCCCCAATTTCTGCATATGCCGTGCAAATTCTGGTCAGTGATGGTATTGGTTCATATCGAATGGACGACAATAGTGGTGGCCACTTAGGGCAAGCAACATTAACTTATTAAGAGAAGTGAAGCAGGGAGATAAAAAAAAAACAAAAAAGGAGAGAAGGGCGTGGCATGTCTAGTACCTTTTTGTTCGTGCAAACTAAACACAGACGAGACATGGGATCAGGCCACTGGCATGAAACAATTAAAATGACAAAAATACACTATTAAAGGGCAAGGCACATCCCATTTTCCCTTTCTTTACTATTACTTTCAGGGTAAAATGGGCCAACATTGCTCGGTTATATAACAATAAAGTATTGAAAAAATAATGGGTTTTATACATATATACAGCCAAGGTATTGTTGGACACCAAAATAACCACCATTTTTAAATCTTCATTTTTCTACACCTTTGACACGTTAAAAAAAATTTGGGAGAAAAATGCCTTGATCCATGTATAAGGCCCCGGGACGTTTTCTACACCTGAACCTTTTATCACTGTTTTCTAGCTTAGTTATCTTTTACCACTAAATCTTTTATGCTTTTTAAATATTCTTTGACAATCTTTTATGCTTTCTGACTATTCTATCTTGTAAAAACTCTTACCTCAAGAAATAAAAAAAGAAGAAGTTTGTTTGGGAAAAAAATGAAATGTAAAAATATAATAAAAATTTCACTTTTAGAAGATGATATATATATATATATATATATATATATATATATATATATATATATATATATATATATATATATATATATATAGCCTAGATTTAGGGTCTATTTTTTAAAGGTTAAATGGTATTTAAATGAAATAATTACAACTCTATTTGAAAGTTTGTCAAATTATCTATCCAATGAGCCCAAGATCATCAAATCTAATTATAACAAGGGAATTATTATTGTTTTCATGGGATCATAGAATTATGAAAATGAGCACAAACATTATTATAGACTTAGGGTCTAGTTTTAAAATGATAAATAGTATCCAAATAAGATGATTCTAATCACATAAAAGGTTGTTGAATTATCTTTCCAATGACCTCAAGATCACCCCGATTCAACTTGTAATGAGGGAGTTATAACTATTTTTGTGGAATTGTGCGATGCTTGAAGCCTGAACGCTAACTCGAACTGTCATGTTTGCTTTCGTTACAGTATCGCGTTCTTTTTTATTATATTGTTGAAAGCAATTCTTTTTTATTATCTTCTCGTGTTTTCTTTCAGTACAATATTGTTGTGTTCACTTTTATTGCACTGTCAAATTCACTTTCATTACACCATTACATTTGTTGTTGTTTTCAATATCGCGTGATTCCAAGAAAATAGTTATGATTCCCTCATTACATGTAAGATTAAGGTAGTTTTAAGCTTGTTGGAAAGATAATTCAACAATATTTTAAATTGAATTACAATGATTTCATTTAGATAAATCAAATTGAATTACAATGATTTCATTTGGACACCATTTGACTTTTAAAAAATAGGTCCAAAGTTTGCGACGATGTAACTGACATTACTTGCACGATCAGTACCATGCGACTCAGGTAAACAAATTAGATCTCCCTTTGTTACACCTTAGATTTAAGTGATTTTGGGCAATTTGAAAATGTATTTTGATAAGCTTTCCAACGAATTATAAACCATTTTGATCGGAAACTATTTTATTTGTCATCATTTAATTCAAAGTATACTTTATGTAGCATAAATCTCACTTTACTTCTCCATGACTTTCAAGTAAGATGATGATTGACCAAATAATTTTCTATTAAGCAATTTATAGTTAATTAGAAAGCTTATTGAACTACCGTTCAAACAAGCCAAGATCACTTAAATCCGAGTTGTAATGAAGGAAATCTGGTCCATATCATGCGGTGTTGATTGTGTAAGCAATGTGAGTTACGTCAATAGGAGCTTTGAGCCCACTTTTGAAAGTCAAATGGTGTCCAAATTGGATAATTCTACTCCCATTTTAAACCTTACCGAATTATCTTTTATTTATTTATTTATTATTATTATTATTATTTTTTTGGGTTAGCTTGTTAGTACACACCCATTTCAGTACACACACTCCATGTTAGCCACCCCCGCTAGGGATCGATACCAAGACCTCAAGTGTTGAAACTAGGTATCTCCACTTAGTTTGCCAGTTGAGCTATGGATTTGGGTGTACCGAATTATCTTTCTAAAGAGCCCTAGATCGCTCCAATCTAACCTGTAACGATGAAGTTATGATCATTTTGGTGGGATTGCATGATGTTAAAAACAAAAGTGACCGTGACAATGCAATGAAAATGAACACAACAATGTAACACGAGAACACAATGGTATAATGAAAGCGGATGTGATAGTGTAATGAAAGTGAACATGATAATTCACATCCCAATGCACATTTTCAACATCCTGCGATGGGAACGATTCTCTACTTCGTTATAAGTCATATTAGGGTGATCTTGGACTGTTGGAAAGAAAATTCGACGAATATTCAAATGGGACTGGAATTATCACATTTGCATACTATTTGACTTTTCAAAACTAGATCCAAAGTACATGATTCTATTTGCGTTTGTTTCCAGCATCACAGTCTCGGGAAATGGTCATAACTCTCTTGTTGGAGGTTAAATTGAGGGTGATCTTGGGATTGTTAGAAAAATAATTTGACAAGCTATCAAATGAGACCAAAATCATCAACTTTGAGCACTGGTTGACCTTTCAAAACTAGGTTCAAAGTCTAGCTCACGGACAAATTTTTAAAGAAATAAGAAATATCTATCTTCTAAAGGTGAAAATTTTGCAGTATTTGTTTCCTCCCAATTTTTTTAAACAAGCTTGGAACCTATTTTCTGAGGTGGGAGTTTATGCTAAAAAGAGTATTCAGAAAGCACAAATGATTGTTGGAGAATAGTTGGAGTGTAGTGTAAATAAAGAGTTCGCCAGGGAATACTGATAAAAGTAGGCATAGGTGTAAAAGGAAGGTCCAAGGCCTTTGCAAACACAAGGATTGATGTAGGCATGTTCATCCTATGAAATTTCAAAAAAGTATCAGGGTAGTTGAAAAGTAAAGATTTAGATAGGGTGGTTATTTTGGTGCTCTCACGGTAACTGAGCTGTATATAGGTTAAAAACCCAAATATAATTCACAATGCAGGCTAGGCAACTCTTTTGCAATTTGAAAATAGTGGCTGCCATGATTGTTTGGATTGCCAAAAGGTCTTGATTGCTTACTCGAACTGCTGATGGATCAAAACCAAAAAAAAAAAAATCGCACTTGGAAGATAAATTAAATATCTGAGTTTTCGCTTTGAATGTGGACCACTCACTATGCTTTAGCCATCCAATTGGTAGCCATTATTAATTGGATAGATAGAATAATTGGATCAGTGCAATTTTAGGAACATGCTCCATCCTCAATGGAAATCACAATTTGGGAGGTCTAGATAGCTGCACATCCGTGCCAAATGTCAGGAGGATGAGTCTCCACCATCTTTTAAACTGCACAAAACTAACATAGGAGTCAAGGCCTCCACGAAGATGAGATGTTTGACATGCCACTCCTTAATCAATGGAGGAGTGCTCTCTAGGATAGAAAATTATGTTGAAACGAATGATAAGTGATCCTTTCAGGGTGAAAAATTATCAGAGAGAGAGAGAGAGAGAGAGAGAGAGAGAGAGAGAGAGAGAGAGAGAATCTAGGAATAGCAAAGGTATAATGTATAATATATGATGGGTGAGAGGAGTGTGAGGCAAGCACCATCATTTTTCCATTCTCATCCACATCACCTTTTCGCATTTGGGTTTTAAAAATCTTCTCTTGCTTACATGTCTTATGGCATAATCCAAAGGAAGTGGTTGTGACTGTTTTTGCTTTTCTCCTCTTTTTTTTTTTTTTTTTTTTTTTTTTCCCCACTTCCTATCTCACTCACCACTTCATCCACAAGAGTTTATTTTACTAAATATTACTGCACCCAATTCATTTCAAATTCTAATGCAAAATAATTAATCTCATAATATCACATATTTAACTTCTCAAATCTATTATATCTAAATAATTTGAATTTGAATTTTCATCCATAAAATGTTTCCTTTAATCAGAAAAAAAAGAGAGAGATCCCATCTTCTGAATCTTGATTTGAGTTTTATACTTGGTGTATGACATGCCACACAAAACATATATAAGTCCACACACAGCAAGTGCGTTCGCGTGCGTGGTGTGTCACTATGAGCCCCAAAAGAGAAAATTTAAAAATAAATAAAATAAAAGACAACAAGGTCTTTTTTTATCTGTTTTATAAGGGGGAATCTTTGAGGTCCAACATACCTTTTTCCATCATTGTTATGTTACTATATAATACAAAGTGAGTGGACGCAAAAAAAGAAATTTAAGAAAATCAGTGATAAGGATTTTAAGCAAGAGGTCCATCTTCATTTCCCACTAATTAAATATTAGTGGCTACTAGCCTTTCCATTTAAATACTAGCCTTTCTATTTAAATATCATCCCTATCATCCTCCCCGTTGGATAATCTTTTCTTTTTCTTTTTTGTCCTAAAAACACTCTTCTTGCACTTTAATTACAATTGTAGTAATTTACATTGAATATGATAAAGCCATATGTTCCACATACATACGCATATGCATGCATGCATGTATGTAAGCATGTGTATGTAAAGTGAGAGTTGACCATATTATGTAGCATTGACATTTTGTAATGAGAACCTAGCATGATGTACCAATGGCATTTTATCTAATAAACTACCTTTGAAACTTTTTCAAATATTTTGTAACATACTCCATTTTATACAATATATAAGTGCTCAGAGTAATTTCTGCTTCAGAAACTGTAGACACCCTAAAACACTCTTACAAAAAGTGAGATTGTTGGAGAATGTATGTTTCAACTCCTCTTCTTTCTAAATATTTGAAAACATGGATCAAACTTTTGCTGGATTCCTATCGTATTGTTGTATTGGAATACATTGACGACACAAATAATACTTTTTGATGCGTAACGTACTATACCTTTGTTTGTATACCATATAACTTTGGCTGAATTGTACACGTAACACATTGCAATATTTCCATCCTTGTTTGCAAAATTTCAAATCCCTCCCCCTTACAAACACATGCATATGGATTCCTATTTTCATTTTTTTTTTCATGTAAATAATTGAAGTATTTTGATAGAATAACTCTTCAGATTTGTATGTCGGTTGCTTAACTTCAACCACATTAGTTTAAAAGCTCCAGCTTTTATGTAAACAATAAAAAAAAATGTACCCATCTTGTTTGTCATGACAAAAATAACTTGGTTTTGTTTAACTTCGTACATAAAGGCAATCGAAAGCAAGTTTACATTGAAAACTCTTTACTTATTTATTTCTGCTCCCTAAAATCTCAAAAGGAGCTGGTGTTGCGAGATATTTTAAATCTGAGTCCTTTCGCAATCGAAATGCGAAAGGGTCCTTTCGTAACTGGGATGCGAAAGAGAAGTTTCTTAAACTATAAATAGGTGTTCCTAGGGCTTTTCTATGGAATGAGAAAGCTTTCTAAAAGGATCCTAGGGAAATTAAAGGGTGTAGCAAGGGTGAGATTCAAGGTTATTAGAATCGGGTAAGTCCTCTCTCTTTGTAATTTCTATTTTGATAGTGGAGATATGTCGCTTTGTGCCGTGATTTTTTCCCGCAAGGATTTTTCACGTTAAATTTGGGTGTTCTTTGTGTTCTCTTGTGTGCTTGGTGCCATTGGATTACTATCCTAGATCTAGATCTATGTGATTCCGCAGGAAAAAATCCTCAACAAGTGGTATCAAAGCGAAGTTGGGGCACAGATCTGAATCAGAGGGATTAGTAATAATGGCGAGTGTCAGATATGAGTTTAAGAAGTACTCGGAGAAAAATAATTTTGAGTTATGGAAGGTTAAGATGATTAGTCTGTTAATAAAGTAAGGCAAAGATGGTGCTCTTGAGGAGCGGAAGTCTATTATGAATAATGCTAATTGGAATACTCTTGATAGAAAGCTTTTTCATCGATCCGTTTATGTCTCACGGATGAGAAGCACTTCAAAAGGTGGAGCTACGATGGATGTAGCGGATTCCACCTCTGCACGTGTGTGGCGTGTTGGGCATGGCTACATGAGCGGGCAGGGTAGGAAGGCTGAAACGTGTGGACAGGGATACGGAGCAGGTGGAGCAGCCACATGTGTGAAGAATTACACGGCATGATCGTAGGACATCGACGAGGTACATAGATGACTCCAATATTGCAGGAGATTCATCTTCTATTCAGATGGCTATAAGTGAGCCCGGTGCTGAAAAGTGAAAGGTGACTGTAGGTGATGTGATGGATTCGTTGTACCAGACCGACATATGAGAGCGGGTGGAGCTTCCAGTGGGCCGAAAAACGGTTGGATGCAGGTGGATCTTCAGGAGGATACAACATAGATACAGAGCGAAGTTGGTGACGATGGGTTATGCTCAGTGAGAAGGGATCGGCTTCTCAGAGATATTTACGCCGACGGTATAACAGATATCTATTAGATCCGTGATTGGCACTGGTTGGCCAATGTGATCTTGAGCTGGAAGGATGGATGTGGAGTCTGCACTTCTGTAAGAAAAATTGGAAGAACAGATCTATATGAAACAACCAGGGCGGTTCGAAGTGAAAGGGGCTGAGAAAAGACTTTGCAGGAGGTCGTGGTTCGACCTGTTGCCTAGGCAGTGGTTTGATTCTTTCATGGTGGGTCAAGTATTGTATGTTGATAACGTGTGGGTCGCCAATTATGAAGACTCGGGACATCCAGGATGAAGGATCGGGGGGTGCAAAGATGGTTCTTGGTGTTGAGACTGAAGGAGGAGTAGGCTTTGGTAATCACAGGAGGAATACTTTGTGTGTAGGTATTAATCAAGGATGTGATGGGCCAGGTAAAGCCGGAGAGCGTTCCCTACGCATCTCTCCTCAAGTTTTCCTCAGGACATATCCCAAAACATATGAGGAAAAGCAGGATATCTCATGAGCCTTATTCGAATGCGCTGGGTAGTGTATGTCATGGTTTGGATTGGACCGTTTATTTCACAGGCTATCAATGTTGTGAGCAAGTACCCCGGCAAACAATATTGGGTAGTGGTGAGATGGTAAGAAAACTACGTCTTTTCTTTTGGGAAGACATGAGCAAAGGTGGTGGAACACGTGAATTTTGATCCGGCAGACATCCTCATATACATCATTCCTATAGAGAAGTTCAAGTTCTGTGAAACTTCTCTGGGCCTGGCGATGGCGTAAAAGGAAGACAGTGTGCACGAGAAGTTATGATGAGATGCAGAAATAAGAGAAGAGGTCACGTAGCTACACGATTGAAGATTAAAGACATGGTAGAGATTGTTGCGAGATGTCTTAAATCTGAGTCTTTTCACAATCGAGATGCGAAAGGGTCCTTTCATAATTGGAATGCGAAAGGGCCCTTTCGCGTCCTTTCGTAACTGGGATGTGAAAGGGAAGTTTCCTAAACTATAAATAGGTATTCCTAGGGCTTTTCTATGAAATGGGAAAGCTTTTTAAAGGGGTACTAGGGAAATTAAAGGGTGTAGCAAGGATGAGATTCGAGGTTATTCGAATCGGGTAAGTCCTCTCTCTTTGTAATTTCTGTTTTCATAGTGGAGATCTGTCGCTTTGTGCCGTGATTTTTTTCCGAAAGGGTTTTTCATATTAAATTTGGGTGTTCTCTGTGTTCTCTTGTGTGCTTGGTGCCATTGGATTGCTATTCTAGATCTAGATCTGTGTGATTCCGCAGGGCAAAATCCCCAACAGCTGGGAATTTTTTTATATATAGGGGAAATGGATTCCCAGTGAAAGAGATTCTACTAATAATGTTTGGGTACAAGAACCTATTGTAATCAAAGATACGGTTAAAAGGGTTGCTAGGAACCTTTTATCCCTTTAACAATATAACTTTGGACGAAATCTTTTTCAAAATTTTTACAACTCATCTAAAAACGAGAATCATAAAAGTGCAAATTTTGAAATATCGATTCCTATAAAAGTTCACTTCTTGTCATTTCTAAGAACCTAAATGCAAATTCAGCTAGCATGTTATTAATGGGATCGAAGGAAATTGCATACTGAGTGAACTCTGTAGAGCTGACTATGGATGTATTTGTCTTATCTACTACACCTTTGTTTTCCATATAATTTTAGGGCATGATCCCAAAATTGAAGCATATCCAACACTCAAGTGGACCAAACCACAAGAGCCGGTTAGAATAATGATGTCCACAACTGAAAGCTTCCTAGGGCTCACAATAATGTTTATATGTTATCCAACCTTTTCATAAGATCACATAGACATAGATGAAAGGAAAACACAAATACAAGCTTATTGATCCAAAACTTGTGGGCCCCAAGAAGGATTCACCAGTAAGTGTTCAATTAACACTATTTCCTAGGGTGTGGTCCACCTAAACTTTGGATATGCTTCAAAATTTTCTACCGTGTTCCCTAAAATTATCTTGTAAAGTAGATGGATGGCATGGACAAAAGACATAAATCACAATGAGCCCCATAGAATTTACTCAGTAGGCAATCCACTTTCCAATCGCTGTTGGAGCTAGGGTTCATGCTCCAATGAAGTTCAAAACCTAGGGCAACATATTTTATTTTACACCAACCTTATTTTATTTGGGCAAGTCCCACTCGGAGAGTGTATTGTCTCACTTATCAATATTGGAAATGGGAGTAGGCAAATCATAATGGGTGGGTGTTAAAATGTAGAATTGATCTTTATTATATTAAAATAAATACATGTTGCTTGCTCTTTTCATTCATGGTTATCATTTCCTCTTCCCTGGATCACCACCTATTTTCTAAGAATAGACTCGTACGTGCGTTTCCCACCATTTTCAAATGATGCTGACTCATCTACTTTATACACCCAAAGGGTAGAGTCCAGCGTGGCTGGAGCAAAGGGCTAAAATCACATCATATCATCCAGTCAGGTGAACTAGGATCTATGGGCTCGATATTCAAGCTCTTGGACGGTCCGGATTACTGTACATGCAGGCCATGTATAAGGTAATGAGACACCACCATTTTGAAAATGAGAGTTGGTGGAAAACTTCAACAATATCAGTTGACTTGTTAAACTAAGGGATTGAGGGGAAGGTGGTACAAGCAATAAAAGACAAAATACAAAAAGAGAGTAGAAAATATAATATAAATTTTCCATGATAATAATACCACGGAGACAGCAATCAATCGGTTGTCACCTCTACCAGACTTTGCATGTACCTTAATGTACCACAATAATCTTACAAACCCTTTATCTTTTTTTATTCAAGCATAGCCCGTCTCTCTCCCTCTCTCCATTGATTGTTGTTTTTTTGTGGCCTAGGAGCTCTTTGGCAACCTATTTTTGAGTAAATGTAATCAAACTACAATCGCTTGATTGACACTCTTCGGGTGATAGGTCAGGGCTGTCCATTTAGTGGACCATATATCAGAGAAGTGTGCCAATTGGAAGTTAAACAATTCAGATGATCTAGCCATTTTCTTCGAGTTTCAACAACAGGTCATGGGTTCGAGCACCCATTGTGGTGTGTGGGGGTGTAGGTGTGAGTGTAAAAATCAAGCTTCTTACAAAATTAGATCACTGGTCCATCATAGAGTTGGACTATCAATTGGATGGACCGGATTGATGGACACGTTTGCCAAGTTACATGTTTAATGTCATTTTCTTTGTACTTGATGTGCACCAAATCCTTCACAAGCCTATTTGTAATGCTGGTTACCGGATAATCGAAAGGAAAAATACCGTCATTAAATCACACGTGGAATCATCAGTTGAATGCATGCGAATGTATTCAACAGAAAGGTTAATCAATTTATAATTGTTGTACTTATTCATAATATTATCGAAAAAAATCTGAAATCCAAATTAGAGACATCAGTGTTTCTTAATAATAATTTAATATGAAAATAATATAAAAATGTCATTAGTATAATTTTATTGGCAATAAATTACCAAACATAAGAATCAATGGTGAAATTTAAATGTCATCAAGAGATATCGATAACGTAAAATAACTTTTAAGGGTCAGATTTAAAAGTTACCAAGAGATATGTAAAATAGTTTATAATCAATGCAAAAGACTTTCTTTTATATTAGCGTAATAATTGGTGAAACAAACAGTAATCCTGAATTATATTGTATATATACATACTAAACAAATAACCCTAAATTAAAGGGTTTTTGAGAAGATACAGAGACTATAACGCAGCTGTTTTGTAGAGCCCGTGCAATAGTAGCTCTGTGGGGCCCATCATAATGTTTGTGTGACATTTATTAATTGAATCCATTTGCACAAAAGAACATGGACTTGAGTGGGGATCACACCACAGGTTAGGAGATGTGGAAGCTGTAGCCCATCATATGGAAAGGTCTTGTCAGGCAAACGTGTGACATACTGGCACGTGTGCCTGTGTATGAGTGGACAGGACTCCGACACGCGTGGAACCTTTTCTTCCCGAGTGTGTCTTTCCTCGTACAAGCGGTTGGTGTAATGAATAACAACTGATGCTGTACTTGGTTGCGGCAAAGACGTGTGCAATCAATGTAAGAAAATGCGTACATATATAAATACATATACATTCCGTGTAACTGTGATTTGTTTGAAATACAAACGCCACACCAAACATGTATACACATGCATACGTTCATGTTTGCAGGCCCCCATGTATGATTACACGCACAATGATACTTCACATCATCGATGCTTGTACGGGATCATGACATTCAAGTTGTGTGTGCCATCCAAACCATCCATCGAATGCCCATGTTAATGTCAAGCCCAGAGACCAAAAATCAGTGTAATCTACATGTAAGGTGGCCTACACCACAGGGAACAATGGAGAGCAATGGAGAGGGCTGCGCTGTAGACATTTTTAGATCATCAATGGCACCCAATGTGTTGATTATATGCCATCGGATCCATTAGTTAAACGCACCCCACTAAGATGAACGGACACCCCAAAAATAAGGCTACTACATAGCTCAGATGGGACACAATATGTGAATCTTTTAGGCAAAATTTTACGTCTCTCCCTGTGGTGTGGCTCACCTTAGTTTGGATGAGGCCGATTTTTGGGTCCTATAATGAACTAAAGGAGGCGCACCGGATTCATAGTTGGATTTCAGGCCCACGGCAGCTCAATCTCATGGGAACTCACGTACATCCAAACTTATGTTTTCATTCCCGTCGAGTTTGAATTTGGATTGTTGAAACATGGTTTTAGATATTCTTATTGGCCGAAATATCTACTAAAATAATTGATTGTACAAGGAAAGAAATGTTTTCTATTCTCATAAGGATAAACCTGTCAACAAATACTCTTGAACTATTTAAGGGTTAATGATGGTTAAACCTCGGTTCGGTGGAGAAGATATTTGGAAATTAAGGTTGTGTCATCCAAAATTTCAAATGATGTTTGATGAGATAACTCATACTCAGAAGCAATGTTGACAAAAATAACAAGCAATCAAGAGAAGGCAGTTAGTCGTTGCTTTTAATCAATTCCAGAAATATCAGCCAACTCGACCAAGATTGATAATACCAAAGGAAATAAAATAACAAATTCTGACCGATACAAAAGAATCTACCAAATATCATGCAAATCATGACTTGATTAAAGATTCGAATTACTATAAGACGAGGATTAATATGAAAGGATTATACGAATACCTCAATAATGAAGAATTTTTGAATGGTCTTCTGATTAAAGAAATGTTCACTAAAGCAAGGGATTTAAAATATTCTTCTAAATAGAAAGGGAAAGAAAATGAATCTACACATAAATTGGATACTCAACCGAATTCATAAACACCTGAGGGGCAGTATTTGAATTCGATCATATAGTTTGGCTCGTTGACATCGATTACATTGGACTATAATATGGTGTTGACTACACCATTAAGTTTTTAAGATAAACCATCTCAACCAAGTATAATAGGAGGAGATGTGGAATAATTGAGTTATTATATAATTATACTACATGAATCTTTTGACTTCGAGAAGAAAACCAAAAAGGTGTCGATTAATTGTAATGGTCAAACTAGAGTCTTATTCTGAAAAAATCATTATTGAAAGGCTGGCTCTTACAATGACCCAACATTTGAAGTCATTATATATTTTTGTTCATTTGGAATGATGTTCAACCACTCGGTGCTTGTCGACAACGAAGTTGCTATTAACATTCTACCAGCAAGTATGAAGTCTAAACTCAAAAAAACTCAAGTTGACATCATCCATACTAAGGTCACAATAAGTAATTTTACTAGAAGAATAACACAAACATAAGGTGTTGAGACATTCTATTATTGCCGTTGGCCTTTCGCTTTCATTACATCAATGTGAATTATCTCAAGAAATAGAAATATAGCTTTTCCAAACATGTGTCATTCGTGGTCTAATTTTTTTACCGATCGAATTAATGATGGGAACTAAGGGCGTCTCAACAGCTTTATTTTTGGTTCATACTGTCTCAAACTACAATGCCTTACTTTGATGAGATTGGATTAATCATTCGTTCTCAGGCATGTCATCATCATTACACTAATTCGTGATTTTCTAAAATCAAGACAGAGTAGAGATGGTTCTAGTTGATAATAAACCATTTTTAGTTATGTCTAATGCAGTCGGCGCTTATTTATATGGATATGAGATTGGACCTATACAATTTATTGGGCGAGACAAGAATAGTAAACCAACTGATATTGATGCTACACCCCACTCTCCAATTGTCACTTGATTATTATCAAATTTTGCAAGTGGCTGAGTAAGCGAGAGATCTTATCAGAATCTGATCATATACATCCAATACGTATCTTATTTTGGCGCTATAATTCAAAGTTGATCGATTTAGATCGAGCTACCATATTGATTCTGATAGGTCTGCATAATTAAAAACAAACTGAGCCAACCAACAAATACAACAACTAAAAAAAAAAAAAAATCTAAAATAAAGGCTAGGTAAAAGGAGGCTAGAACCACTACAAATCTGAAATAAAGGCTGCCCAAAAGGAGGCTAGATCCATTGCAAACGTTTTGTAGCATCAGCTTAACCTATAATTGCACTGTGGGCCCCACCTTGATCTTTTAATGACATACGGTCCGTTGATCATGTGCACCCTTCCTATTCTCCTTGTCTCCAAGAGAACTCAGGCCCACCTGAGATATGGACTGATATGAGTTCAGGGAGCTAGGGAGGGGAGCGAATTAGGTGAGACCCCGGATCAACCGGGGTGGTTGGGATGGGGCCCACTGTGATGTATGTGATTATATCCATGTGGTCCGTCCTTATTGAAATATCAATTTAGGGCATGATAAAAAAAAAATGAAGCAGCTCCAAATCCCAAATAGGCCATGGTACAGGAAACAATAGGGATTGACCATTAAAAACTTCTCATGGGCCCCCAAAGCTGTGGATCAAGATAATTATCCCCACTATTTCCTACGGTGTGGTTCACTTAAGTATTCTTTTTTTTATTTTTATTTATTTTTTATTTTTAACACGCGCACGCATACCCCACACACTCACACTGGTGGAATTTCACCACCTATGGGTATCGAGCCCTTACCGGGAGTTGAAACTCCTGGGAGTCTACCACCCGGGCAAGAGTAAGGACCCTCACATAAGAAAACGGATGGACAGCATGGATGAAACATATAAAACATAGTGGGCCCCACAGAGTTTGGTCACAGGTTACCAGGCAATCAGCTTTCGATTTGTAGGTTAAGCTAATCTACAAACGTTTGCAGTGGATCCTACTGCAACAAAAAATATATGCTTAGACCACGTACATCTATGAATGCATGCACTCATGCATGATTACATAAAATAGTCATGTATATATATGTACGTACTTTCTACTTTCTAGAGCTTCTACTGCCGAGTTTTGTGAATGCAACATACGTGGGGCCGTTGAAGGATCATGGTCCTTGCAACTAAACATTTTATGTGGTTTTGAAAAAAATAGAACCAAAAAAATAAATAAATAATTGAACGAAAGGTATCTTTTGATCTTTTCATGGTGTGTCCAAACACCCTCTATAGCATTCATTCGTGCGTACCTCAATACGCGTATGAAATTGCAGAGAGAATATCATGAAGTCTTTCTTTGTAGCATCCTAACATGGTTTCTCTGTTGTCATATAACATGCAGTACTGACTAAGGGACATGGAATTACACCCAATAATCTGTGTATATATGTGCTTTAATTAGAGATATACCCTGTAGGCATCCTTTTCTTTCTTTACACCCCCCCCCCCCCCCCCCAAAAAAAAAAAAAAAAACACACATACACACACACACACACACACACACCACATGGGCACTCGATCATATACACACAAGTAGTTAGTCTATAGTAGCTGATAATTTGATAATTGTTAAGTTTTTGGAAGTGGGTAAGTTGGATTTTTGTGGGAATGAGATCGGAATCGGAGTTGGGTAGTTGCATTGAATGATGATGTTTTAGGGAAGGGACGGTCCGAGGGAGGGAGAGAGAGAAAATAAAAAATATATATAAAAATAAAAACAAAGGGTACTAGAGAGAGCTGCCATTGAGGAAAATACAGGAGAAAAAAGCCATACTCAAAAGATTGTATGTGCTGTAAATTACCTGGAAAGAAACATCTGAATGTTCACATATGGACTGGGAAGTGATTCATACACCCTATGTTTTTATGCGCACACACCCATTTCATCTACTTTTGGCAGTAGATTAGTACAAAAGATGTAATATCCAAATCTCCTAATCCGAAAAGTACAAAAAGAGTATATGCATAAAAACTAAGGTTGAAAATATCAGTTACTTTTTGTTTTTGTTTTTTATCTGTTTTTCTTTTTAAAATCCCCATTTATGTATCTATGCTTCCTTCCAAGATAATGCTGGCTTTTCTTTTAAGACGCTATTTTATTGAAGCATATAATCTTGCTACTTTTTTATGCCAAACTTAGAAAAAAAAAATAGGTGTAATGCACAATAGAAATAGGGGTGCAAATATAATCTCTCTCTATATATATGTCATCTTCCTTTTCAATATTTTAATTATGTGGATGGAATTTCCTTGCAATACTTTATTTTAATTTTCTTTTTTAAATATTATATTAATGTCAAAGCTGACATATGTACTACTTTCAACCCCATCTGTTTTGTGTTTTCTACACGAGTGGTTGGGGTAGTTTATTCATTCGACTATTGGAGATTGAGATGGGGAATAATAGGAATTGGATTTTTTTTGTTTATGGAAATGGTTTTTCACCCCCACTTTTTCTACAAACACACTCAGTCTTCTCAAACTTTGGTAGTTGTAAAGTGTACATTTGTTACTATTCTAATACCAAATAGTTGTAAAAAGGGTGTGTACATGGATAAGAGGAGGGTGTAAATATCAATTATATACTCTCTCTCTCTCTCTCTCTCACTGGTTAGTTTCCTTTGCTTTTAATATCATTACCCAATGGTCCCAAGGCTCTTGAGTATGATACCCTTTTCCTGCCTTGAACTCCACTCAAAACAGCAGCAGCAGCAGCAAATCCCCTCCTCTTCATGCTGTTTTATTTTAACACTCTTCCTCTCCTTGCTCACAGTTTTCTTGCTTGGGAAATATGGGGTTAGAAGAGGACTTTGAGAAGGGGGGCTGAAGAGAGAGAGAGAGAGAGAGAGAGAGAGAGAGGTGACATGTTCAGGGAGTGGGGAGATAAAACACAGAACGAAAGGCAGAAGATTCTCCGAGAAAAGGGTGGACTTTTGAGCATGTCATATCATCAATTTAATGTGAGAGGTAAGAAAAAACAGCAAGAAGCAGCAACTTTCCCTTTTCCGTCTCTCTTACTCGTTTTTCTTTTGTTTGGTGCTGCTTGTTCCCATTAATTCTCCCATTTCTCTTTTTCCTGAAACTGTGCAGGATAGAGGAGAGGAGAGAAGAGATTCCTTTGCAGTTTAGGGTTCTTTGATATCCGCACGTTAGTAAGATATCTCTCACACACATCTTTTTGCAGTTTGGAAAGGATTGGAGAAAGGAAAAGAGAAGCCTGGTAAAAGAAGGCCAACCCCAATTGAGAGAGAGAGAGAGAGAGAGAGAGAGAGAGAGAGAGAGAGAGAGAGTAGCTTTAAAATTCTCAAATGAAAAGAAAAAGAATAGGGGATATGTGAAATCCCTTCACCTGGGAAAGCAGGCATGGGATCTTAAAATCTTTTTTGATCTTTTACTGGTTTCTACAACTGGGTCTGAAATATTCCATCAGCTTTGTAAATGGGCTCTCCTCTATTTGTCCTGAAATATTCCGTTTGTTTGCTAATGTGATGTACAAAGATGCCCCAGATGCCCCCTGGTTTTTGCATTGATTCGAGTGACCCAAGGGGTAGCAGTAGCATCAACAACAGGTAAGAGGAAGGAAATGATTTTGGGACGTGGTGCTTGTTGGTATTACTGCTGATCAAATACCATTGCCTTAAATCAGATATATGGCCACATGAGAAAGAAGGATTTTAGATTACTTTGCATGTTATATAACACCTTTACTTTCATGTACTGACAAGAAGAGAGGTTGCATGGAAGTTACCTGAAAGCAAATGAATGAAAATCCCAGAAAGAGACAAACAAGGAATGGTTGGAGTTAAGGGGTGTGGGGTAGAGGTGTCTGTCTAGTCTCTATTCACCCATTAAAGGCTTTGCGTGTGAATGCCCTTCAAATTTCTCTCCCAAGCTCTCTCTCTCTCTCCTTCCGTTTCTGTGGGTCTCACCCTCCTCCACGTATTGGATCTCTTGATAGGCTATCTCAGGAGTTTGATTAGGAACAGGGGGATCCTCTCTCTCTCTCTCTCTCTCTCTCCGTCTCTCTCTCTCTCCTTCCTTTGTATCATCATGTCTACTTTCTAGTTTTTTTTTTTTTAAAAAAAAAATTTAATTTTTTTAAATTTTTTTATTTTTTTATGTATCATGTCTCTATCTTTTTCTTGCCTTGCTTTCATTTCATACCTACTTATTCTAAGGGGTACTCCCTACAACAAGACACCCACACCAATCCTTACAAATTTTCAGATTCTTGCCTCTTCATTTACCTCTCTCATCTATCATTCCTAAGCTTATGAAAATCAGGCTCCAAAGCCAAGGGTAGCAAAAGTCCAAAAACAATACAAAAGATAAGATATAAAACCCTTTATTATTATTTCTTTTTTTTTAGTTTTTTTTTTTCTCTCATAGAGTTGAGAGAGAGAGAGAAGAGAGAGTGAGGTATTGTGAGAACAGTGTTGTTTAGATACATAAGCTGCCACTCATACTGCTACCACACCTCCCTGTTTTTGGCAGATCATGTCCTGTCAAAGAAGCTGCATTCTCAGATGTCCTATTAAAGAAAAGGAATGCAAACTCCTCAGTCTCTCCCCCTTCTCCCCCTCATCTTCTTTACTTTTCAGTCCAAAAACACCTCCATTTCTCTTTTGGGTTTCTCAACTTCTCCTTCTCCAATACTCTACTCAACCAACAGCAACTCCTACTTCTTGAGATGCTCACCTCATTGAATTCTCATGAAGAAGAGGAAGACCCAGATCGTTATCATCATCATCACCGGAATCCAGCACGCGGCCTCCCCTCACCTGCCAACCACGTGCGCCAATTGCTGATAAGCTGTGCTGAGCTCATCTCCCAATCTGATTTCGCAGCAGCACGCCGCATCGTCTCTCTCCTCTCCGCCAGCTCCTCTCCTTACGGAGACTCCACTGACAGATTAGTCCACCAATTCACCAAAGCCCTCAACGTCAGAATCAACCGCCATACCTTCCACAACCTCATCTCTTCTTCTTCATCTCCCACTCCTTCAATCTCCACCAATCCAGACACCCTCCAATCTGCTTATCTCACCCTCAACCAAATCACACCATTCATCAGATTCAGCCACCTCACAGCCAACCAAGCCATCTTAGAAGCAATTGAAGGCCACAGACATATTCATATACTCGACTTCAACACAATGCAAGGGGTGCAATGGCCTCCTCTGATGCAAGCCATTGCCGAAGGATCAGATCCGTTGAACCCACCGTCGATTCGAATCACAGGAACAGGCCACGATTTGGAGACCCTCCAAAGGACCGGCCACCGTCTGCAGACATTTGCACAATCTTTAGGGCTGAATTTCCAATTCTACCCTCTCCACATCGACGATGGCCCGTCTTCCACCACTGTGCTTCACCTCCTTTCCTCCATCAACGTCCTTCCTGAGGAGATGCTTGCCGTGAATTGTGTTCTCTACCTCCACAAGTTGCTGAAGGATGATGAGCGTGATGTCCGGCTGTTCCTCCGCACCATCAAAGCCATGAATCCAAAGGTGGTAACAGTTGCTGAGCGAGAAGCCAGACACAACCACCCCATCTTCTTGCAGAGATTCATGGAAGCCTTGGACTACTACACCGCTGGTTTTGACTCCCTCGAGGCAACACTGCCACCCAACAGCCAGGAGAGGCTGACGGTAGAACAGGTCTGGTTCGGGAATGAGATTGCCAACATTGTTGCTGCAGAGGGAGAAGAGAGAAGGGAGAGGCATGAGAGGTTTGAGAGTTGGGTGGAAATGATGAGGAGCTCCGGCTTTGCAAATGTTCCATTGAGCCCTTTCGCATTGTCTCAGGCAAAGCTCCTTCTGAGGCTCCATTACCCTTCAGAAGGATATCAGCTCCAGCTTGTCAATGACTCTTTCTTCCTGGGTTGGCAAAACAAGGACCTCTTCTCAGTTTCTTCATGGTACTAAAACCTAACTCTCCTTCCTTTTCAGCCTATCTCTTCCTATCTTTCTTTAATTTTCTTCCACTTGTGAGATTGCCAAGAAAAACCAGAAAAACAAAAAAAGGAAAAAAAAAGAAAAAAAAAGAGGTCATGGGCTTCCACAAACCCTAACCCTAATTCTCCTTCTTTCATCTGATGTTAGTTTTGGGATTGCCAGCTAAAACCCAAAAAGAAAAAAAGAAAAAAACGCATGGGCTCTCTCAAAACCCTAACCCAAATTTACTAGACAGACCTCTCTTGCCTTTCTCAATCTCAATCTCTTCAGGCCTGCATGCATGCAGGGATCTTCTGGTTTCCCACGTTGCATGCAAAACTTTGGAAGAAGCGACAGCTACTTTCTCGCCACTACCACCCTTCTCTGCTTTCATGTTTCTTCACTTCTTTCAAGCCTCTGTTGGGAGAGAGCTGAAACTCAAATACAAATATTTTTGTTTATTTCTCTCTCTCTCTTCTTTTAATGAAGAGCTGTTGCACCCATCTCTCTCTCTCTCTCTCATATATATATATATATATATATATATATATATATATATATATATATATATATATATATATATATATTTCTCATCTTGTATTAACTCCCTTGTAATTCTAAAACAAATAGTATTCTGGCTTCCCAAACGCAACCAGCTGTGCTGTGGAATATTTAAATCTCATATTCCATGAATGAACTTAAACTATTATTATCTCCTTTTATCAGGTTGTCTGTCTTTTGCTTTGTTTTGCATTCTTTATGCTAATGGTTGCTTCACTACATTCTATTATTTCATTTATCTTCTTCCTTCTCCGGCATTTCAACTGCTTTCTTGCCTTTTACTGGTCAATCATGTCAAAACTGACCGCTCTGATCATGGGGCCGTTGTGGATGGATTTTATCCCGAATATCACACTTGTGTCATCATCCTAACCATTCATGGGTGGATGTTAATGGACGGATGGAAAGAAGCAGTCAGCAGTGGGAATCCACCAAACAATTTTTAAGATCATCTGATCAGTGTATTTTTGGAGTATGATCCATCCATAATATGGTCCATGATTTAGATGGTTTGGATTCACTTAGATGAGTGCCATGGATGAATCACCACAATTTAAGTTATGGTGAAGTATACATTATAGTGAGAAACTACTTTGGTTTTAGACTAATAATAACAGTAATAATCACAAAAGGGCACTCTTTTATAATGCGGGGGGAAAAAAAACCCCCACCTAGCCTTTTGTAATATTCCTTTGTCCCCATCGTCTTATCTTGTGCTTCCGAGAGAGAGAGAGAGAGAGAGAGAGAGAGAGAGGTGTTAATGAGTTGGGGTTCTTGTTTTCTGCACCAAATGCCCTTAGATGTGTCTATACCTGTCTTTGACACAGCTCTCACAATCTAATATATCACCATAATTCCTGCCTTTTGTCTCCTCAACAAAACCATCAAAGTTCCCCACTTGGGTTTTTGCTTCTGCTGTCCCACCCTTTGCCACTTTTACAAGCTATAGCAAATCATTCCCCTTTGGGAACCGAAATGCCTCTTGGCCTCTCTCCCTTGTCTTGCATGCTTCCTTCACTCACCCTTTTCTCTCTCTCTCTCTCTCTCTCTCTCTCTCTCTCTCTCTCTCTCTCTCTCTCTCTCTCTCTCTCTCTCTCTCGTCTTGCATGCTTCAAGTTCTTTTAAAAAACGATTAAGAAATTTCCAATACATATCGTAGTTTGGTATTACTATTACCCATAGTAATTCTCAAATGAGAGAATGGATTAAGCATAAAATACCAAAATAAAATAACACCAGCCAGATGATCCTAGCCACAGATTGGAGGAATCTGGCCCACTTAACATCAGGGGCATTACAACAAATTTTTTTTTCTTATACCATGTGCCCTTGCCAAGTTTCCATAGCATAAATATTGAGAAACTGAATAAAAGAAAATCAAAATATATTGTTATAGGATATGTATCCACTACTGTACATGTATAATTGTACATACTATAAATGGGTGGGTGGTGTGTGTATTTCAAGATTTCTCAGCCCTTGCATATATTATACAGCTAGATTCATATCCAATGCTCTAACGCCCAAGGAGGGACACAACAGGAAACCTATCTGGAGGTTTGCTAGCAAGGGTTACCACCTTAAGACTACATTTTTCTATACTTCTTTCCATCTCTATTGTATACGTGGCACCACACGTTCAGGGTCACCGCAGCCGTTACTCTAGTAGTCCACCATGTACATGAGCCATGGCTCAAAACCCATGGAGAATTTGCACGAGTGATCTGAAAAATGGAAGGTCTATAGAAGTTAGTTGGAAAAACTTTTAATGATGTTTCAATTCCAATTGGCAAGTAATGCTCCATTTGTACAAGTAGGAATTTTATCATCCAGTCACATTGGTTAACTATAGTCTGTCTACCGTGTAGCCCACAAGATAAACAGCCATGATCACTCTTCCAGCATCCCACGTGTAGAGTACAAATGGTAAGGGGTATAGAGTGAAATGCTTTTTATGGGTCCTTTGTAAAGGCCCGCACTCGTAACAAAGGTGCTATTAGACTACTAATCTATAATACACATGTCATGTTGATGATATCCCAACTATTTAAACATTGGGTATGAAAATTGACCCTTAAAAAAATGTTTAAGAGTCATACATTTGTAATCTTAATGCTTGTGGCTCACTCAAGGCTCGAGGTATCATCATTTTGTACGGAAGTATATATTTCAATGAGCTTTACAATTATTCTATCAAATATCACATGTATACATTTATTTGTAATGTTAAAATTAATTTAGTAATTAAATTTAAATTTTTATAAATATACGATAAAATTTCAATGCAATCCTAGTTTAGATTTTAATGCCTTGTGATTACATGCTGCCAAAGGATTCAAATCATAGTAAATCACCTTGCCTGTGATTTGAATTCCAATAAATTCCAAATACAAAGTTCACTACATGCCCTACTTTATAGCCTTTTCCGTGATAGCCGTGTGCTCCATTGGCTAGAAGTTCGCCAAGAAACACACGTACATGTCATTAAGATACACGTGTTGTGTATGAGATCCAGCACTTTCGTCAGGTGAGGCATACAGGTTAGATCTTCTGACATAAAAATCAGGCCATTTAAAAGGCTGGGTGGACCATAGCCTCCTTTACAAATGGTTGTCTACAAAAATTGTTTCAACCGATCTGTTTGTTCGAACATTGCAACCCATCTGAGAAGTGATACTGCCTAATTTTTTATTGCCGAGGAAGGTTCGGCCCACCTGATGAAAAGGTTGGATCTCTAACACGTGCCATGTTGGCACGTGTGCACATATGATGGGCGTGAATGCATCCAATAAACGGCTTATATAAAAGGGCATATTTGGGCCTGACACATGCAGTGTTTGTGCTCAAATTTAGCGGGCCATATTAATGTTGCACAACGAGCCATGTGTCATAAAAGATACTTGGAAAGCACGCACTGAAGATATGGAGGATAAATCACTTCAGTAAATTTACCTTAACGTTTAAACGATTTCTGAATAAGGTCAAGCAACCGTCAAAGCCACGTAGTGTTTTAGCACAATTTGGGCGTCCAACTAAAATAAGATTATGATTCTCTCCGAAGAAAATTATAAACAGTAGAAGTAGATTCGAAGAAAATGATAGTCTTCAATTCGGAAAACAAACCAATCCAGCGCAAAGTTGTATACCTTGGGTTAGATTATCCATCACTTATCAGCAGTGAACTCTTAGCATAGGTTAGTTACATCCGTCAAATCGACTCTTAGGTGTAGCCTGTAGTTATAATTCCCTTCCATTTGTGCCTATGAATTGGATTTAAAAGAAGAATTTAGTCTTTAGGACATGTTTGCCTGTGCTCATACGATGAGTCGACCATAGTTGTAATCTTCGGTTTCTACCATGATCTTGCTCATCAACGCGCAACTCTGAGAAGTACCTTAATGCTCTCAACCAGATCAGTGATTTTGTTTTAGTGGTAAGTTACACTCATCTTCCCACAATTATCCCTTACTCTCATTCTCCTTTCGACCACGTAATTATTGCACCTTCATGAAGTTCTTAATTATCAAGGCAAAAAGAGCTCATTGGAGGAAGATCCCTAACCTCTATAAGTTGCCTAGTTAATGAGTGCATTATTGGCTGAATAGATGACTGAACAATTGGTCACTTGACTTACTACTGCTCTATCTCGATGTTAGGGTAAACGGTGATCACGATTTAAATTAGACCCAATCGATTATGGCATGCCTGCATAGCAGCACACGTATCTTATGTGGCCGAAAATCACACCAATACACAGAATTGTGGATGGATGCATAGCAAGACACACGAAACATGACATAAATTGGGTACTACCTACTCTTATCGTGAGCTCTGCACTAGCTGGGGTTCTAAGGGGCCACCATGATGTATAGATTTTATCTACATTGTCCATCCATTTTGCAATATTATTTTAGAATATATGCCCAAAAATGATGCAGATCCAAGACTCAAATGGACCACACCAGAAGAAGCAGTCGTGATAATGGTGTCAACTATTGAAACCTTCCTAGGGTCCACTGTGATGTTTCTTTGTCATCCAAGCTATTCATAAGGTCACATAGACTTGGACTAAGGAAACCACAAATATAAGCTCCATTTAAAACTTTAATGGCCCCCAAGAAGTTTTCAACAGTAAGCATTTAATCCATTCTGTGTGACCCACTTGATCATTGGATCTACCTCATTTTTTAGGATGATATCTTAAAATAATATGCAAAAATGGATGAACGGCGTGGATAAAATTCATGCGTGGCCCCTTGGAACCCCAACCTCTACAAAGCTCAGGACATGTGGGGGTGGAACTATGACATAAAATGGAGTTTTTGTCCAAGTAGCCCTATATTGTGACATGATCATGACGTGAGTCCATTCTTTCCTACTTAAGTTTTTGTACTCCTGAAATCACTTTTTTATTAAGGACGAAAATGTCCATCTGCCACATTTGCCCCTCGTATGAGTTCTAGTCTTGAAAGGGGAAAGGTTTTCTTAAAAGGGACATGAGCTTCACAAAAAACTAAAATTCGGCCCACCCTTTAGCTGATTTGATTTATTCATTTTAATCATACAGTTGTGAACCCACAATTGATTTTTTTTTTTTTTCTATTTTCTATTTGAAGATTTTTGTGACCAACAACTACACTAATGTTGTGAGTTAATTCTTAATTATTTTCTCCCGTATAGTTCATTTGTGATGAGTTTCGTCATCACACCTAGGCCAATGATATGAAATTATAACCTGTTACATGTGGACATGATGGATTTACTTCAACACAACCCAATGGACCCTAGTTAAGATGTGAATGAGTTCAAAATGTAGGGCCCTCGACGCATGAGGACCATTTGGTTGTTTCCTTCTTCCTCCCTTGATTTCTTCATGTGAGGGGAGGATGGTGTTTTTTAATTTCTTTTATTATTATTTTTTAATTCCTTAGTTCCCTTTATAATTGTATTTCATTTTTTTAATAAATGATAGGAGTTTGTGAAAGGGAGGAGGGTGTGATGGTTCTCTTTATAATTATTATTTTATTATTTTATTTTTTTGGTATAAATGGTGTGAGTTTGTGAAAGGTAAGGGGCTATATAAGAATGTTGTTATAGATTAATTTTTATAATAGAAGAATGTTATAATTGATTAATTTTGTAATGGAATGGTGAGAGTTTGTGAAAGATAAGAGGTGTGGTTGTTCCCTTTATGTTTATTTTTATTTTTTGTCTGGTTGGGTGTGGTGGTTCCCTTTATAGCTGTTGTGGATTTTTTTTTTTTATATGAATAGTGAGAGTTTGTGAAAGGGAGGAAGGCGTGGTGGTTCCCTTTATAATTATTGTAGGTTTTTTTTATTATATAAATGGTGGGAGTTTGAGAAAGAGATGAGAGTACAGGGGTCTCATTTTTAATTTTTTATTTATTTTTTGAATGGTTATACAACATGGATCATAATTATTAACAGTGGACTGCTAATATTCAGTGAGGACCACTGATATTGAAAGACGACCGGAGATATTAACAATGAAATTCATTGTAAATCGCATATATTATGAATGGACCGTTGATATTTAGTGAGGACTTTGGATATTATTAAAGTGAATCATTGATATTCAGTTGAGGATGCTGATATTCAGTTGAGGAATGTTGATATTCAATTGACGATGTTGATATCCAATGTGAACAACCGATATTCAGTTGAGGACTATTAATATTCAACTGAGGAGCACTGATATTCAGTTGAAAACATCTGATATTCCAAGACCAAATTGAATATCAATGGTTCAACTAAATATCAAAAGTCTTTAAATGAATATTAATGGTCCACAGTGAGTATCAAAGGGCCACTGTTAATATCAACGGTCCATATTAAATAGCAGTGGTCCACATTGAAGATCAATAAGGACCTACGAAGAAGAAACTAGAAAACATGCATGACTACGAGCATTTTTGTAGATTAAACAACTACAACTAATTAAGTAAAGAACATTTATTCATAAAATTAAAAAGAAAAATGAAACCAGGTACGGTTCTATTGCACCTAAAAAAAAAAAAGAAAAAAGAATGAGATGCTGAAAAACAGATGAACGGCATAGATACACGGAACATATGTCAAGATTGGGCTATGGTCACGGCCTGACCGAAGTCGGTGTTACTCCCGAGACGAGAGTGGAATGTGGATAAGGTAATTAGTACACGGAGCGGATTAGGTGCGGCCCTTACTGTGGAGGCGACCTTCATCTATGTATCTATATCCACGCCATCAATCCGTTTTAACAGATCAGTTTACGTCATGAACCCCAAACTGAAGAAAATTCGATTATCAGGTCGACCATAACATGAGTAGCAGCATTTATCGACCATTAATGGGCCACAAAGGTTTTGGATTAAGCTACGAAGGTTTTGGATCAAGCTGATATTTCTTTTTTCTTTTTCCCTTTATATAGGTTTGTTTGACCTTATCAAGTGGTTGGATGGAAAATAAAATTGATGAAAACATTACAGTGGTCTCTAAGAAGTTTTTAATGGTAGGGTGTTCAATCACTACTGTTTCCTATAGTATGGTCCACCTGAGATTACGGTGTTCTTCATTTCTGCCATAATGTCCTGAAATGATATGGAAAAACGGATGGACAGAATGGATATAGAATACATTCATCAAGGTGGGCCCCACAGCATGGGCCGCACCGGCTTGGGTGAGGCCGGGGCCGCACCTAAAACGCTGATATGGTACACCGTCCAAAGGAGATTCTACTGACTCTCTGAGTGACGAGAAGATGCATGGAGAGAGAAAGAGAGGAGTACTGTTGTGTGAAAGAGACTGAGTATCTTTGGACGGTTGGATTTTGTTCTTGTTATGGTATTATTATATGGAGAGATGTGTACTGGGTTGGTGGGGTAGGATAACGTAGGGTTGTAGGAGTGCAGGAAAGGTGAAAGCATACACGTGGGGGGATAGATTGGACAGGGCCGTGCATGACAAGTAAAGAAAGAGTAGTGCCAGCAGTGTATTTATTTTAGTGCACATGCTCGATCGTACCATACCTCTCTCCCATCACATAACCATCCAAGCCAAATGATTTTTTCAGAGAGCATGCGCGTTGGATACATGTGGGTCCCATGGTTCAGGACACATACCATACTTTTGATTTGATGGGCCCCACAGTTGTTGGGATATGCTCCCAAAGCTTTCTTAATTGGGAAACTCTGTGGGCCCCATCATGATGTATGTGTCTCCTCCATTCCGTTCATCCATTTTTACATATTATTTTATGGTTTGACTCTAAGAATGAGAGGGATACCACATGAAAACAATAGTGATTGGATATCCACTATTAAAATCTTCTTAAGGCCCACTATACTACTATACTGTTTATTTGGCATCCAATCCGTTGTTTGGCCTGTATGAAAAGAAAAGGCAAAGATCGCTTGATCCAAAACTTATATGGCCTCAAAATGTTTTTATGGTCAAACCTCATTCAACACTGCTTCTGTAACGTGGTTCACTTGAGATTTTTATCTACCTAATTTTTGGACTAATACTGTAAAATAGTCTGTAAAAATAGTTGGACGGCATGAATGAAACACATACATCATGGTGGGGCCCACAAAGCACCGACCATCGGCCATTGGCCGGTGTCAGGGGGAGTAGCCAATCCGTTTCCCTTGATTGGAGGCCCATTGAATGGGAGCTGCCTTTTCTTCTCAGCCATTTATTTATTGGCCATGATGGAACGGTTAGAGCCTTGAATCACGGAGGCCCATGGGACCCATGTGCGGACTTCTGACATCCTATTCGGATTCGGTAGTCACCCCTCCAGTACCGAGCTCTCAGTACTTGTCAGTGTTGTGGCCCCACAGTAGTGTATGTGTTTTATCCATGCCGTCCATCCATTTTTTCAGCTCATTGTAGGGGATGATCCAAAAATTTAGGTAGATCCAAATCTCAGGTGGACCACACCACAGGAAACAGTTGGTTATTGTTAGTCCAATATAAAAAACTTCCAATGGCCCGCTGTAATGTTTATTTGTCATCCAAACCTATTGATGATGTCACAAGCAACTGAATTAAGGGGAAACTCAAATATCAGCTTGATCCAGAGCCCCCAGAAGTTTTTAATGGTGGGTGTTCAATCACCACTATTTCTAGTGGCATGGTCCACTTGAGATTTGAATCTGTCTAATTTTTTGGCTCATGCTCTAAAATGATCTAAAAAAATGGGTGGACCGTGTGGATATAGCCCACACACCACGGTGAGACCTACACAACTTGCTAACATTGATTAGAATTAGCACGGACCTATGCAATTCCATCCAGTCTAATCCCAAGCTTTTCCATTCTTTCCAAACAGTGAGTGGAATTTGCACGGACCAAATGCAATTCCATCTCACCTATTCTCATCTAATGCCATGTGCCAAACGTCCCCTTACTGTAGGTCAGTACGGAATCCGAGTCATCTGACATCACCATTCGGAAGGATTATAGTATCTTGGACGGCAACTGACGTATTGATGGCATGGGTAGATAATCCAAACCGTTGATGTGATGGAGCCAATGGTCAACGAGGAGCCATTTGAAATTCTACCAGATTGGAACATCCTAACATTTGGATCAAATGCCTGAAGAATAGATGTTCTGCAAGACTGCAACATCAATGCGGTCCTAATGACTTGACGGTCTGCATCATCAAAATATGGGCCCCACATGTAGGGACCATTTGTCACTAAACAATGCGTTCGACAAAGCGCAGGACCATATCATGACTTCCTTAATAATAGTTCACAACCATTTCTTAAAGGTGGTGATTCATCCATCTCACACGTTCCATGCACCCATGGCCATCCAGACCGTACAAAATGAGAGGCATTGTCTGATCCTGCGGTTAAAATTGCATAATCAGTTGGATTTCATGCTATGTATCATCCATAACGTCTGTGTGATTTGGACCGTTCAGATTACCATGCATTTGACATTTGGCGGTGAATCAGTGCCCAATCAAGCATGTCCATTAATGCTATACGACTTGAGCCGTTGGATTTCACCCGTACGACTGTGGACATTGAGTTATGTCCCAAAATAGAAGGAATTTTCTCTATAAGCTGGATCCCATAATGGGTCATATGTTGCAGTTGGTGGACCGCTAAAAATCATTTTTTTTTTTTTTTGAAATTTAACAAAATAGGCTTGTTTGAGTGAGAGTAGTAGTGGATAAATCATTTTCCAGCAAAAGAATCATTTTACTGGGAAATGAGCACTAACCTAACTTTTCGGTTAACGAAATCATTTTCTTTTCCAGGTCACTCTGCACATATGCCAACCTAACACGCCTACAAACGATCCAAACCATTTGTCGGTTGGACCTAACCTAGAAATCAAGCTCCTCCACTCTTCAACTGGGCCACAACTGTATGTTGAATTTCCACAGTTAGTATAAAGAAAGAAATAAAAATAAAAAATAAAAAAACATGATAAATGATAAATGAAAGTGCTACCTGATTATAATTTCTTAGAGAATTATTTTTAAGTTATATAAAAAAAAAAAGCTGGAATAATTATTTTTTTGTGCTCAATGTGAACATGGTCTTGCCCAAAATCTACTCATCAAGCGGCCAACATTCAACGTTTGTCCTTTATTTTTTTTATTTATTATTATTATTATTTTTTAAAATGTTCTAATCATCCCAGTGGGCCCCACCTAATGAACAGCCTGGATCCACCACACTTGCTTATATTAAAAAGGAGGAGAGAGAGGTGGGCTCAAAAAGCAAAGGCATGTCCATGATTCCAAACCGCTAACATTAACATGTCTCAAACATGAATGAGCATTTTCTTTTTCTGAGTGTAGCAAGTACAAGGCTACAGTGTCATGTGCATTTTTTGAACTATTTCTTAACTGATGGTGACTGGTGTACACTTGTCTTTTTTATTTATTTTATTAAGGCTACTTCAAAATGATTTTTCATCTCATTTTAGTTAAACAGCAATTTTTATTTTTATTTTTTTGTCTTAAAGATCATAGTTTATATAGATTATGGGTTATCCACATTACTATTATTTTTATTTTAAATCCTTACTTAATTACTGTTGACTAAAAAGGAGTGGGGTTTACTCTCCGCATACACGAGGTTGATTATCCATGGTTGGCAGCTTATTCCGTGCATCCGCAAGGAATAATATCATCATAAACAATAATAATAAATAAAGAAACAAGGTTTAAGTATACCCACAGAAATTTCCATCACAAGCCATTGAAGGTTCAAATTCAACAGCTGATTTCTGATGGTTAAGATGGCCCAATCTGACCGAAATTTGGGTATGACACTCCAATAAAGATGGGTTAGACCGTGGGAAGATCCAAGATCCAATATAACCTTTTCAGTTGAATGTCAACCACAGTCTTCTCTTCTTAACCGTCCCTCTGTGGGCCAAAAATCAAGGTTTATATTGTCTAGTCCAGGAGGTTTCGGAGGCCCATTCATTGCCGGTGCGCCAGAAGAGCACAATGGTGTGGATTCCCAAACCAGTTGGAAACACACGCATACTGAAAAACATCATACAATCCTCCAAATAGGAGACCAGAATACACCGCACCCACAATGTTAGAATTGCAATGAAAACGGGCCCACCTCTGTTATCATCCCATTCTCATTTGGGGTCCACATTTTTGGGAGACATTACAAACAGGCAATTAGCATAATGTCTTATGGTTGGAGTGAATTTCACATAGCATAATGTCTTATGGTCGGAGCAGATTTCACATACACATCACGTACGGTGGTGCTCACCACCCCCCACTTTGCTTGCACGTAAGGCCTCCTGCAGCACTGCTTTCAGGAGACCATTTTCCATACACACATGAGAAATGCTGAAACGCTAGTGCATCCAACCAGCTGGCATGTCGGGGCCCTGAATGGTGTTGGTATGACTTCTGACCCGTTAGGCAAAGCGCGATGAAAATGAGATGTCCCAAAATTCAGGTCAATCCAACCATTAAAAATGTCCCAAGGGACTTCTTGGGTGATTGTTCATGGTTTTCTATGGCGTGCACCCCACTTTGACTTATGGGGTGTCCCATTTTCATGGTGGGAAAACCTTGTTGGATGGGTTGGATGGGTGAGATGTCGTATAAACAATGTAGTAGGCCCCACACAACTAGCGTGTGCTCCCACATGTATGTATGTATGTATGTGACACATGTAAATGTATACGCATAGAAACAATATTTTCTTTTTATTAATCTGAAGGGGAGATTTATACAGAGCATTTTTTTCAATTGCTTTTGTTGTGCCGTCAAATGACACTGATCTCAGAAACTTGTTTGCAACACAGTCCCATTTCCTTTCCAACAGCTAACCTAAACCCCACCCCACTACTATTTTCTTGCTGTGGTTTATAAAGAAGAAGAAGAAGAAGAAGAAAGTTCAGAATCTATTCCACACGCCTGCTGTTGGAAGTCAGGAACACAATCTCCTTCCAAACACCATCTCCATGAACCCCGGAAACCCACTTTGTGATTTATGCTTTGCCTTCATTAATCAGTGCTAAGAGGTTGAATGGAACCCAGGAAACCACTTGCCTGAATCAAAATGCGGACAAAAAGAATTAACCCCTTTGGCAATGGGGAAGCACATCTTACCCAAACACCTCCAGGAATGCATGCAAAACTCTAAATTCCAACCCTTTTGTATCACAGTGGGAACTCTTTCTGGAGGATGTCAAGATTCCTTGACTCACAAGCTCCGAACATGTCGGCTCGAGAAGCGCAGCTGCACCAAAAGCGAACATAAGAATGTAGATAGCGAGCTTCCAATTCTTAAATGGGGTGATAGAGATTGAACCTTTTGATGA
The DNA here is from genome assembly GCA_037074715.1 of Magnolia kwangsiensis. Classification (NCBI taxonomy): domain Eukaryota; kingdom Viridiplantae; phylum Streptophyta; class Magnoliopsida; order Magnoliales; family Magnoliaceae; genus Magnolia; species Magnolia kwangsiensis. The sequence continues at coordinate 2,482,890 of CM073583.1, forward strand.
CGTACCTTAGAGAAATCCTCAAATACTGCCAGGCGTTATCTGCCTTGGGATTCATTGTGAGTGCTCTGACGTAGTATCGAATTGATTCTTCATATAGACCCTGATATGCAAGATAGATATATTTTTACACATGAGACTACTGAAGACAAGGACATCGCTACCATTGTCAAAGAAGGAAACCCACAAAAAAACTGACATGTGAACATGTGATGATAATACGGAAATCAAATTCATATTATGAATTTAGGTTAGTGAAAGAATAAGATATGGGAAAAATGTATCTCGCTAAATATAAAGGCTTTATTCGAAGGGAGCCACAATGTACACCTAGCCTCATTGATTGCATACTCCAATTCCCTATATGACCTGTCATTTTTTGCTTTTTCAATGGGCATTAACTGTCCTATTCAAGAACCTAATACAGAAAATCGGTGTGAGCAGATCAAATCAGGGTGGGTGAAGATATCATTTCACCCATCCTAATAAGCCCCACCGATATGTCTGAGACATCAATTTCCAGAAGAATGGACTATCCTTGTAAGATTGGGTTAAGCAAGCCCATTAATCCAGTACTACAACACAACAGGAGAAAATGGCAACCATTAAACCTTTAAAGAATGAGGATAAATATTAAAGGCCATTTGATCTGAAGGAGAAGTGCAGAGGGAGCAATGAAGCTGTCTCCACTCATCCAAGAAAGATTTGAGTCAGATAAAGATGTCAAAGATAAACGCATGGGTAATGTCAAGAACAACAAAACATGCATGTTTGTCAACCTTATCTAACATTCCACAGAAATCTTTCACTTAATTTATGTGCTGGAGTGTACTGGTAACATCTGATTTTGACCTGGGATTGCCAACTCATGATCAAACATGCATGTTTGTCAATCTTATCTAGAGAACCAGATTATACCCACAGTTGTCTGAATGAATAATCAGGCCCATCCAAGGATCCATAGTGCAGATCAGACCCATCTGAGGGTCCATATCAAAGATCATACCATCCAAAACTCCAGATTGAAAGGGTCCAAATTGACCTGATCAAATGTATCAGATCAAGGCTCCTGATGAATGTTTCGGATCAGATCAACAGCATCATGGGCACCAAAGATCCAACCAGATCAATCCGATAGAAAATGGTTGAACTATGGGAACCACAAGTCCAACCAATTAAATTTTTAGGTAAATAAACAAACCATATGAAAGATGTGTTGCTTTGTGCAATTGAACAAACCTTGAAAGACAGAAGGGTATTTTAAGTAATTTGGATTCTTTTCTTTAGTTTCATAAGTTTAGTGATGGCTTTCATTACCAATTAAATTTGGTACATGTTTTTGCCAGTACAAATTTATTTTAGGATTTATTCTGTAAAACTCCTTACTTTATTCGAGTTCTATATAAAGGCCTACAGGACCATACATACAGCCTCATGACATGATTTTTGAGTTTTCTTTAGTTAAAGAAGTTAGAAGAGGTCTTTAATTTCTTCTAGTTTGTTATCCCAAAATCCATATATTGGGCCTACATAGCAATCTTGGAAGTTATTTTTCAAGATCGTAGCATCTACCAGTGTGATTAATAATCTAAGTTTCATCAAGTTTGGAACATCAAGATATTCCTTAGGATTTACAAAGCCCAACACATGTCGCAAAGAAATATATATATATATAAACAGCCTGAACAAAATGATCACAGTATAGATTTTATTATTTATTTATTTCTTTTCTTTTTAAGAAAAGAGATTTTTTCTTTTTAAGCTAAGGAACTGAAATTGCCGAAACATCTCCCTTAAAATCTTCCATAGGCCGCCCCAAGAACGATAACCTCCAAGTCGCCTTCTCTTGCTTACCAAGGCCCACCCCATGCCAAGATGAAAGCAACACTTCACGGATGTCTAGCGTAACCCACGAACTATTGAAGCCTTTGAAAAAACTAGGCCAAACCACTTGAGCAAATGGACAATACCTGAACATGTGATCCACCGACTCCGAATCCTCTTATGCACATAATACATGCATTCGGAATTATCTAGGGAAAACCCAATCCCCTCATTAAACTTGTCTTTCATGCTCGATACCCCTTTCCATATCCCTGGCTCTCTATATAAGAATGAGTCCCTGGTCGTCCATTCCTCCTCACACCCATATTTTGCTGCTATGGTTTCTCAGTATTCCTCTGTCCCAAACCTCCACTAACATTCACCCAACATTGTCAAATTCGCCCCTTCCAAATCCCTAATATTGGACCCACCCCCCGGTAAGGCTTGCAAACCTTTGTCCCACCCAACTACATGGAATTCTTCTTTACCTCCGAGCCTTGCAATAGAAATTTCCTTCGAAGCCTTTCCAATCACACTAGCACCAATTTGGGGCACTTGAAAAGGGACATAAAATAAAGAGGCATATTTGAAAGGGCCGCTTTAATGATATTCAACCTAATTACCAACAGTAGATATCTACTTTTCTAACCTGATAGTTACCTTTTAAATCTTTCGAAGAGTCTTATCCGAAAGATGTTGTGTCAGTTTCCCAGTGCATAGGGGAAGACTCAAATACATAGAAATAAAAGATCCCGCTCTACAGCCAAAGACCCCTGCCATTTGCCCATCTCCTTGGCTGACATCAGGATACCAAGCTATTCGCTCTTAGCGATATTCACTTTCAAACCCGACACCACTTTGAATCACCTAAGCACCATCCTTAGCTTATCCACCATATCTAACCTTGCTTCGCAAAAGACAATGGTGCTGTCTGCGAACTAAGATCCAAAATTGGTGATTTACTTCTATCTACCATAAATCCACAAATAAGACCCAAATCCTATCCTCTTTCCAGCATTCTACGCAATGTCTCCACCACTACCATAAATAGGAAAGTAGAGAGAGGATCTCCATACCAAATGCCTCTAGAGCTCTTCAAAAAACTTTTGGGAAACCCATTGACTAGAACCAAGAATCTAGCTAACTGAATACACTCCCCCATGCACCCTCTCCATTTCTGGCCGCATCCCAAATGACCAATCATGTAATCCAGAAAAGCCCAATCCACATGCTCATAAGCCTTTTCGATATCCAGTTTACATGTGATCATAGAAGAAATCAATACAGTCATGAGCAATGAGAGCATAATCTAGAATCTGTCTTCCTGAAACAAACGCGCACTGGCTCTTGGATATCACACTATCCAACACTACCCTATCAAACTTAATGGTCGGAAGTCCTTTAAACTTTCTAAACCAGTAAATTTCAGGATAATTACAATAAAGGACACCCCTATATCAGCCAACAACCAATCCTTTCATAAAATTATGCCATAAATCCCATAATATTTCCTTTCATTATGCCCCAGAGCACCTGAAAGAACACTAAGGGAAAACCATATGGCCCTGGTGCTTTGTCACCACCTAACGAATCCACAGCAACGTCTAACTTCATCACTTTACAAGCTCTTGACTTAACAAACTATCCAATGTCGGTCTTACCCATCCTTCCCGATTAACATTCTTTAGTAGAATTGCACAACCGCTTCACACAATTGGTCTTTATTTTCCATTCTTCTCCCTTCCACAACCAAATTGCCAATCCTATTAATTCTAGCCTGTGCACTTACAATGTTGTGAAGGAATTTTGTATTTTTGTCCCCCCTCCCCCCAAAGTTAAAATGCCATTGATCGTTGATGCTACTTGATTTCCTCCTCCCTCTACCTGATCGCATAATCTCGGATTATGCTTTGACCTCAAGGCGTTATCTTCCTCTGATAAATCCCTTCCTCCTTTATATTTGTCTCCTAGATACCCTCAAGGATGAATCCTATTTGCGTCTCCCAATTTCCCAAGACCTCCCTTTTCCCTTGGTTAATGTGATGCAAGGACATGTGATGACCTAACCCTACATGCATGTATAATCAGGTAAAAGAATGTTCAAATAAATGCTCCAATTAACTAACTGTTTCCAATCAAAGGGATTAGGTAAATCTCAACACAAAGATGAGGTCATTCCGTCAGGATCATGCCCCTTAGCATAAAATCACGTAAACAGTTAAAAAAGGAAGACCTAGGGATACGAGGATATCCCAAATCTAGCATAAGTTAATACACGGTAAGTTTAAATCCAATTCTACTGACTAACCATCCCTCTTTTCCATTCAAACTATAAGGGGAATATCAAAGAGGAACGAAAGGGCTGAAGAATGAACGGTTCGAGATGAAGAAAGTACAGGTCCTTTGTCGACAAAAGAAAATGAGGATGATTCTTACCTTTTCCTTCACCTCAAAAATCTAGAAAGAAAGAAACCTAAAATCGGGGTGGAATCCTCAACACCCAAGGGCCAATCTTGAAACCCTAATCTCTTGAAAAAAATGAAGAGAAGATACAAATTTCTATTCATTCAATAATACATAAAATAAGGTTTCTCACAACGTATATATAAGCCATATAAAAAATAAAAGTGCACTAAAGCTCCTAAAAATAAGAAAAATAAAAAAAAGATTAAAAATAATAATACTAAAGAAAGTGCAATAAAGCACTTGAAACAAGAAAAAGAAGAAAAGAAAAAGTCTAAAAACTAAAACACCCGTATGGTAGGGTATGAAATTCGACCCATGGGTTTATGGTCAGGGTGCGGTCATGCCACTCCTGCATTCATGGCGAGTCAGAAAGTGGGTCCGATGGACCCAGCGTCCATCCACATTAACTCTTCCGCTCCGGTACTCTGTTGGAGTTGCCTTCTCCTTTGGTACACTCTAAAGGGTGCACTACGGATGTCCACATCATAATGTTGCTTTATAACAACCTCAACTTTTGGCATAGCTTGAATACCCGCATAACCTTCCACTTCAAAAGATCGACACTCTTTCACTGACCCCAAAAACCCCTCCCACCTCCAACCAGTGTTTAAATAGCGTGTAGCTTACACTTCGTAGGGTAGCTTAGCCTTAATGCTACATAGCTCATGAAAACAGCTCAAGTCACGTGTAGCCTATGCTACATGATAATTTACATACGCTACACACTACATGGACTACATTACACGCTATACAGCTCACATTACAATTTTTTTTTCACTACAACATTAAAATCAATTAATGCTTTCAATGATTTGTTACATTTTTTTCAATAAAATTAGTTAATTTTTCAATGCATTTAGTAAAAATAAGTAACAGTATTAAATCAATTTCGTTGCTTTCTTTACATTTACTCTTAATCATTACCTTATATTATTTTAAGTTGAGTTTAGTTGCACCAAATATCATGAAATATTGTTAAATTTTATTATTAATCAGTCTACTACATTAAAATCAATTAATGCTTTCAATGATTTGTTACATTTTTTATTTTCAATAAAATTAGTTAATTTTTCAATGCTTTTAGTAAAAATAATATAAGTAACACACTATGTAGCTTACGTCTCATGCTTCAGAGGGGTGAACGCTACGCTACACGCCATTTGCTATTTAAAACACTGCCAAGATAGGATTTGCCTAGCCATTCAACCAAGTATACTTAACCGCTCCCATTGGAAGGTCAATGGGATCATGCAAGGTTATTCGAGAAATCTTTCATGTTGCGCGTGATTTTTCCCTCGCTTGATTTTTCAAAGGTGAATCTCATCACATTAAAATAACTCCCACACGCCATGGTAGCTTGCTTCTCTCCCACAACTCATTAAGCTCGGCCCTAAACTCCTATCCCTTTGCTACCTCACTTGGACTGTAAACAACCATCTAAAGTCCCCTGAATCCCTGATGCATCGTCTACAACTACCGACACGAATAAATTCCCTCCCCACCAGTCGTCTTTTACCCAAAACTTTGAATCCCATGCAATCATGATTCCTCCAACAATCGCCACCACATCAACAACCACCACTCTTTAGACTTGCAACCCCAAACCAAATCCAACATCTTGTTGCAACTAGCTAGCTTGGTCTCTTGAAGCATGATGATCTGGTCTTCGATTGTGATACGCTTTTTCGACCGGTCCTCTCTTTATCCGGTCACCCAACCCGTGAACATTCCAGTTGAAAATGATCATCTGGAAACCAATCTGGCCCTTTTACCCTTGCTTTACTCCTCCAATGCCTCCAGTATTCCATAATAGTAACAATGCCTGTAACAGCCACCACCCTTGCAATTACGGTATGGGCCATAACGGCCATTACAACCCTTTTTTTCACTTTTTAGAAGGAAACCTTTATTGGCCTGTAACAACCGTTTACAAGTATTTTTTTTTCTGTAATGGCTATTGTGGCCTTTAGGACCCCATAACACATAACAATTGCCACCGTCACCATAATGGCTATTATGGTACACCATGGCCGCCACCTATTTCATAATTCACTAATGAATTGAGACTGACCAGTTCTCACTGCCCTTATGAAGTTAGTTGTGGCTTCTCTAAGGCATGAGATTATCTTTCTGGCTTCCACGATGCTCTACAAACTGGAATAGATCATAATAGTCCCCAAAAGTGACTCGAATCATTTTCGCCACGTGCTCCAAAGCTTCTCTTATCCACCTCTTCCCTCTAGCCACTGCCACAAATCTATTCGCAATAATATTTACTCCCGAGCAAGCAGTGCTGAGGTTGCTATGGTTTACGACTCTTCCTGTTGAATTCTCGATGGCCACTTGCAATGACTCTAGAATTTCCCACAGAATATCATTTCTCTGAATGGCTTGGACTTTCTCTTCCTCAAACATAATAGCCACTACAAAGCTCGCCCCTCCACTTATTGAGAACCTCTTGCTCCTCTATGGTGATCGCCTCTAATATGCCAAGTTCAACAACCATCAGATTTTTGCCTCCTTCCATCAGCACCAACGCAAGCTCCTTGTAGCCTTCAGACTCAGATCTCGACTAAAATTCTTCTTGGATATATAAAATCTCTCACTCCCTTAAAAAAGGGACAGCATTCACACATGCATCCACTTAAGCCTGTCACATGTGCTATCAAAGGGGATATGATGGCACGTGTAGAGAGATTCCCATGCATCTCACTACATGGCAAGGGCTCCTCTGTTTCATTATAAGCAGTAAATGCCACATGCCCCACTCCTGAACAAGCATCAAAAGTAGCTTCCCCTCATCTTCAAGCCTTTCACCTCTTCACTTGTCTTCCCAAACCTCACTGCTGACCCTCGGGTCTCATCTGAACCTATAACCCGAATCATCCGAGACTCCGCTGCCTAACTGCCAGAGAGACAGCTGTCAGGCCACACATCTCCCCCTAATCCCTCTCCGTGCCAGCTGCCTTTGAAGTGTCAAAGACCGGCTGCCAAGTAGCTAGCCCTTGTTCACTACTCTGCTGGACCATTAGCCAAACCTACCTCCTTCTGCCCATGATCGAGAGCTCCAAACATGGCCATGACTTCTCTCCTCCCTCATCCACTCCTTCCAAGCCCTTGAATTTTCATCCCGATCCCATATCTCGCCTTCTGCATTGTCAACCCATCCTTCAAAGATACTACCGTTCATCTCCATCACCTCCTCAACTCAAACAAGAGCAAACCCCTTTTATTTCCCTGTGCCCCTCTCCCTGGGAACGAACGCTCTTTTGAAATTGAATTATGTACATCCCACTGGAAAATTTTCAACAAACAGGATCAAACTTTGGAGAGAGGTCCAAGAGCTAAGCCTCTCCCCTTTCTACCTCCTCTTTTCTCCACTGTAACCCACATCCCCTCTTTACCTTCTTCTCGCCCTATCTCCTTCCCCTGTGATAATCTTCTTTGCCTCTTCCACCTCTTCACGTGAATTATTATGCAATGAGGATCCCAACCATAAATACAGTTTACCTAACTATCTAAATATCTATAGAAATTCCTGGGATGTTGTTATGCAAATACACCTAGTCTCAACCAAAATCAGTTTTGGAAAACCAATTCTAAGATTGATTTTGAGTTTTTACACAAATATACAGAAAGTTTCAAAACTAATGAATCATAAAATTGTAGGCATGGTATGGAACAGCTATAAAATTCTCCCTATTGCGTATTGAAGAGATCCATTGTGTGATCAATAGTAGGAACAAACCTGGTTGGCAAAACTAATACCCATATTTGCCCATGCACGGACGTAATTGGGTTTCAAATCTAGCGCCTGGGAATCACAAACAAACAATAGACAAAATAATCTTTATTAAGACAAGTAAATTGGTATAAGGCATATTTCTCAATAAAATAGGTGGTGTTCAGGGTTCTTCAAGCAAAGACTACCTGTTGATATGCCAATATTGCATCTGAACTCTGAACGCTGTTTGCTTGTGTTGCTCCGAGTTTATTCCAGAGAGAATAATCACGAGGCTTGAGCTTCAGTGCTGTTTGGAAGGATAGAATAGCTTTATCGTATTCTCTAGATAAGTTGTACAGGACGCCAAGTACTATATGCACATCAGCATCAGTAGGTGACATTTGAGCAGCTTCATTGAATAATGTAACGACCTGCAAACCCAGAACAACAGTCAGCATCCTAGTGGAAGTCACAATACAAAAGAAACCCATAGTCCTAGATGACAAGCGCACTCGCTTCTCCACTTCTTTAAAAAATTTCATTTTGAAAATTCATGTCCAGCACAAATCAATACAACTGCTAGGAAAAACCATAGTTGCCAGACTGGGAAACTAATGAAGGAAATGGTGCGGAGAACAGATGCATGGAATGTCTCATTTTACAACAATTACTATAATATCTAGAAAAGGATCAATCCTGTTCAAAATGGATGTGTCTGGAAAGGTTTCCTCAGTGCAAAACAAAATTCCACAAGCATTTTGGTTATGGAAAATTGTGCATCCATATCCTTTTGGAAAGATGTTTGGTGGGTGACCAATCTCTTGCCTCCAGACATCCATGCAACTTCTCTTTCTCCTTTGATACAAACTGCAAAGTAAAGGATGGTACTCTAGAGATCTAGAGAGTGTTAGTATAGTGTGTGTGTGTGTGTGTGTGTGTGTGTGTGTGTGTGTGTGTTTAGTAGCTCTTTTAATGTAAGTGCATGTGCACACTTTCTTCTTCTACTGCAGTGTACTATATGTTCTATTCTAATAAAACATTGTCTTAGGGCAAGTTGGCTAACACAACACTTTCCAAGCAGAGGATTGGTACTCCAAAGATCTAGAGAGTGTTAGTGTAGTGTATAGTGTGAAATTCCATTTTCTTCGAATCACATTTCAACGGATACGATTGTAGCAATTTCATTTTGATAGAAGGTGAAATTCCAATTTCTAAGGATTGCATTTCAACAATACATGTTTGGCAGTTTCATATATTGCATTTTAGCTATTTTAACTGATAAAACAAGGATTTCCTTTTTCTGATTTCCTTGACAGAGAACGATGAAGATTTGACTGATTAGATAAGGTTTACGTGTTCTTTAATCATTTGTTTGGGGACAAGGAGACATTGGATATTTGATTTGTGTCACACGCAAGTGGCATCTGTGGGTGGGCCCATTCATGGCCTTGGTCCAGAAATGCTTACCCACCGCACCCGACCCGACTCAGTGCTGACTCGACCCAACTCGGTTCCTGTGACCAGGTCGGACTCGGTCCGGGTTAGCCCAAGCCAGACCCGGACTCGGATCAGGTCAGGCATGATGGACTCGGTACCGAGTCAGGTTGACTTCAAGTCAGGTCTATATCAAAACTGGGTAGGGTCGGATCAGCACTAACTCGGTCCGACTCGACTAGGTGCCCCAGCTCTGTGTTAGGGCATGTTGGTTAACACAAAACACTTTCCCAAACTCTCTTCTTTTCTCTTCTTCTCTCTCACTCTTCTCCTCTTTCCTCCACACTCTAATCATTGAACCATCTTCTACTGGTACCGGAGGACCTCTTCTTTGGTGATCAAAGAAACCAAGAAAGTCTAACCGTTGGTAAACCCACTAGCACCAAGGTAACCCCCACCTCACAAAGATTGGGTATTTCCTACAGCCAGCAGGAAACACTCACATTTGCAAGAGGAAACGAGTTTCCCTGCAAGTATAGAAAATACCTCAACTTGACCTTTTTTTTATTGTCATTAGGTACAAATTGAATATTATCTGTATGACTGTATCAGTTATCTACATGTCCATGTTATTCTTTCATCAACTAATAACTGTACACTATTTATATACTTTTATCATATAAAAGTTAATATCTACATGTCCGTATGTCTGCTTTTCTCAAGTTCCCTTGTTGGACACCCCATGTCCATGTTCAACCAACACGGTGAAGCATATGTCCAATCTCTCTTCTTTTCTTTTTTCTTTCTTTCTTTCTTTCCCCCTTTTTTTTTTTTTTTCCCCCTTTAGAAATTAGAGTTTGGACTAGATACTTTTACAGGGCCCAAACTGAGTTCCAAGACAATCAATATGTCTTTGAGACTCGGGATGGCTAAAACTATATAAGAAATTATCTTTTGGAGTCCCTTACATCAGCATGATATAGAGAAGCAGGCTGCTCTGGCGGTGCAAGTGCCCCATACTTTGAGTGATGCTGAAGCCAGCTATAAAGATACTTCAATGCTGCTGATCGCTCCAACTCTGCAGAGTCGCAAAGTGCCGCAAAGTGAATCAACTGATTTCATGCTAGTCATAATTTGAAATATGAAATCTTCATAAAAAGCAACTTATAGATGAATAACATTGAAGAACACACTATACATTCATTGTAAGTTAATGAAATTAGCACCTCACATCAAGATTTAAAAACTCAAAAACTTGACTCGGACACAATTTGTGTGAAAAAAATAATAATAAAGAAAAAGGGGGGGGGGGGGGGGGGAAACAGTGAAGAACTAAAAGAGATCTTCCAATCATGAAAGCTCATTCTAAATTGATTTTTCTACTTGTAGTGAACACGACATTAGAGTACTCAATCTAGTCTTTAGTACTTTACTATTTAAAAAAGACTACATTCTTGAGCACTGAGTATAGTCTTTTGCATCAAAAGATTAGATGCTTGAGTACTCAATCTAGTATTTTGGATTTTATAAAGCCGGTTAGCACCTGCTATGGACATCAGTCAATATTCAGGCAAGTTGATTCAGCAAGTTCTTTTGAGTACTCAATGTAACACTAGCACCAGTGCGCCACAAAAGCACGACATTTTTTTAATGTATATCACACCATTCAGTCTCTAACTGTAGAAACTGCAGCACAGAATTTTCAGCAAATGCATAGCAATATGTAGCTAAAACATTAGAAAAGAAAGTGTGGCAGAAAAATTCGTCTGAAAAGCTCAAAGATATTTTGATATGTAACAACTACCATAGACAGGCATATAATTGTGAACAGGAATTTAGAGGACTCCAGCCTCAGTAAAATGGACCATCTTTAACAGTCTTCTAGCTTCTACACACAGCAACTACATGGGTAATCAGTCACTAACCATTAGTGTGACTCACACCAAGAGCAAGAAGCACTTCCAGGTTTGTTGGGTCTGCTTCATGTGCCCGCATCATTGATGCAATAGCCTGCAATAGAAACATATTTCTTCAGATGAATGCATCTAAAACGATATCCTTGCTGAATGACAACAACATCAAACTCTTTTTCTTTTTCTTTTTTGGGTATTATGAGAAGATAATAAATAATGGAGAATACAAAAGTTGCCAAAGATTTCATTTCGCCATTCCTATAAAGATGACCATGAATAATACACACCACTATGGACAACTTTATGAATCTGTAACCTATTTCATGATGGCAGGGCTTACAGCTGCAAAAGACAAGAAGCATCTCAATAGACAATAGTTGCTCTTTTACTAAAATTCCCATAATTCTAGGACAACTGATAGTCTAAGAAAAACAACAACACAAGGCAAGGCAAAATAACTAGAGAAAAAATGCACCCATGAGCAACTTTGAAGCATAGGAGAGGAAACAAAATGAGCATGCACATGCACACAGACATGCAAATGAAATCGGACCATTCAGTACCATTTCTAGAGTTATCATGAACCAAGATTTTGAAAGTTCTATTCTCTATGCAAGATTTAGAATACATAGTTGCACCAAGCATCACAATGGCTGGATTTAACATATTGGTCTGTCACAATCCTAAGAATGGTGTTCAACAGCAAAAGGTGTGGTAAGAGAACATACATAGCTTGCACACAAACATCTGCATTGAAATTCCACAGAAAATTAAAGAACTTCCCTGAATTTGATGCTGAAATGCTGAGAAAAAGAAATCACCTGTTGATCATCATCATTCTCTGCATGTGTTATTCCAAGCAACCTCCAACCTTCAGCATTGTCTGGATTCTTCAGTACCTCAGCCTCTAAAGCCAGCACAGCTTCACTTAGAAGCCCTTTACGAAAGAGTTCCTGGCCTTCTTTCAATGGATTCGGATGACCAACATAAGGGTTCATATCAGAAAAGAGATAGACCGATCTTGAAGTATCCCGTTCCTTCGCAATCATTACTTGCTCATCTACGAACCTATGACACAGCATATTGGAATACACGCAAAATATAGAGATGCATATCACATTAACTGACAACGCAAACTCCAAAAGAGAAAATGATGTGTTGAGAAGAACAATCAGAAAATGAACAGATTCACTTCATTTTGATTGAGCATGCATGTGTGCGCATGAGGATGTTGGGCTGTGGGGCAGGGAAAACAGGTAGGGGTGGGGAAGTTGTCTTATAACATTGTCCAAACTCCACCAAGTTGTGGACCTAATCTGATATTGCCTGAGTGTGCAGGCTACTCTAACAGTTGTTTCAAACTAGGGAATGCCCACAGGTAGAAAGAAAAGACCAATTTGAAATCAAAAGAAAAACTACTTGAATTCAAGTTGAATTGAAGGCCTCTCTTCAGAGAAAAGTGTCTTTCCTTAATCGTCCTTAATAAGAATTAAATAGATGGTTTCTACAAGAGGCTTTCCAAGTGTGCAGAAAGTATTCAAGAAGCAGAGAAACTCGGCATTATCATAGCTACATCACATGCTACAGTAGAATTGAATTGTGACGGACATATATAGAAGTCCATGCTACAGTAAGAAATGTGAGGACTACTAGTGGAGAGACAAGCAAGTTCCCAATTACTACAGGCTTGCAATGGAGTTGGCATTAAGCCCATACCTTTTCACATTGGTTATGGATGAGTCAACAAGGCATTGCAGGAAGAGATACCTTGGTGCATGTTGTTTGCAAATGACATAGTTTTGATTGAAATGACAAGGGAGGGCATAAACATAAAGCTAGATTTATGGAGGGATGCTTTAGAATCTAAGGGATTAAAAAATAGTCACACTAAAATGGAGTACGTGATGTGCAAATTTAGTAACAATATGAGTGGGAACAAGGAATTAGTTAAGATTGCTGACCTAGAAGTTTCCCAAAATGACCACTTTCGATATACTAGGTTGATAATTCATGAGAAGGAGAGATTGAGAAGAATGTTGCCCATTGAATCCAAGTGAGGTGGACTAAATGGAGATGTGCCTCCGGAGTTTTATTTGATTGTCGTCTGCCACTCAAACTAAAAGGAAAATTTTGTAGGATGGCTATACAACGAGCCATGCTTTATGGGACGAAATATTAGGCAGTTAAGGTATGACATGTTAATAGGATGAGTGTATCTGCGATGAGGATGTTAAGATGGATGAGTGGCAAGACATGGATAGAAATAGAAATTTATGCAATCAAGGGAATTTAGAAGTACTCCAATGGGTAATAAGATGAGGGAAAGCATGCTTAGATGGTTTGGTCATATGCAAGGGAGACCAAGAACTGTGTCATTTAAGAGTGAGTTGCTACAAGTTGAAAGTTCTAAAAGGGGTAGGGAAAGGCCCAAGACAACGTGCATGGAAGCGGTAAGAAAAGACATGATGACTTCTAGTCTAACTGAAGTTATGGCCCTTGATAGAGTGGAATAGCATGAAAGGACTCATGTAACAAACCACAATTAGTTGGGATAGCGCTATGATGATCATCATATATTGAAGTCCTTGTGAGGCAAAAGTGGTTGAATCAAGAAACATATCAAGGATATATTTTTTTGACAGTCAATTGAACATACTTATCATATGAGTTAAACCAATCATCAGCCGAACTCTCCCCAATTGCACCTTCGTTGACCTGCTGCCCAAATTCTTCTGCCCAGTCCTGAACATTCAACTTGGAGAACTCATTGACCCACTGGTCATCAATGGCTTCAGGATGTTGGTGCGCATTAGCAAACTCATTCGCCCATGCATCGGTTCTATTTGAAAGCTGAAAGAGAACCGCTCATTAGTAAACTCATTCAGCCATGCATCGGTTCTTTTTGAAAGCTGAAAGAGAACCCAAATCAGGTAAAAGGAACTTGTGACTAAAAACAGGTGAGTTGGATCCATGACTCATGCAATTTGAAATTGCTAACTAAATTCAATTTTAGAAATGAAATCGTGCAAAGGAAAATAAAGGGAAAAGAAGGGCTTCCAGTGGAACACCTGAAAACCAATGCAATATCCAGAACAAATAGGAATTATCTTCCAGACAAACCACTTGGACAGGACAAAATTCCGCTACTTTAAGCAAAGAGACATCACCATGAGCTATCAATCTAAATGGACTAACATTGACCATCTGTTCTTTCAATCAAGCCTTTAGACCTTGAAATCATATCTCAAGAGTAAAATGACAATAAAACAATAATAGTAATTAAAAATAAAAAAGCAACTTGCCTCTTCACGTGTAAACTGGTCAGCCCAAGAATTTGGCTCATTGTACTGCTGGGCATATTCATCAACCCAATCAACAGAGCGAACTGCTGGTTTGACTTGATTATCATCTATAATAAGCTCGCCGCGACTCATCTTTGAGACGAATTGAAGGAACTTGGAGTTCTGTGCATCAAGAAATAAAGAAACACATTGGCACTAAATAAATGTTATAGAATATCCTGTCAACCCGAGTTCTGTGCATCAAGAAATAAAGAAACACATTGGCACTAAATAAATGTTATAGAAAATATCCTGTCAACCCGAGTTCTGTGCATCAAGAAATAAAGAAACACATTGGCACTAAATAAATGTTATAGAATATCCTGTCAACCCTAATAGCATATAGAGCTGAAGCTTCTGATCATAGTTGATATGAGAACTGATCGCCTACAGGCAATGTCACTGCAACTTGAATTGCGGTACCATCCTTCCGACTAACATGACATTTGGGTAGGACATCTGTCCTGTGAAAATGGTACGCCCCACCCAGAAGATCACCGTTCCCAAAAATCAGGCACATCTACTCAGTATGTGGGCCTTGTCCATTGATTCCAACTATATGGCCCATTTGATGGGCAGAGCAGCCATACCAGGTGATCTTTTTGGTGGATCCTCCATTTCATGGTACAGATGTCCTAAGCAAGTGGCATGTTGACAGTAAAGATGGTATGGCACCAGTAGTTGTGTTGCCACTGCCTGCACATGGTCAGTTTTCATTTGATGTATTCCCTTTAACAAGGATGTTCATTTCAAGGGCAGAACATATATTAAATATTTTTTGAGAATTATAAGACCAATTTAAATCGAATTGCATATTTAACAATTAAATGCAATAGAAACTTGAAGGGTATGTACAGCATCATCATCGTCACCGTTGTCATCACCATCATCATCATCTAAGCCTTATCACAATAAATTGGGATTGGCTACATGAATCTTTTTCTGCCATTCCACTCTATCAAGAGCCAAACCTTGAATTGGACCACAGGTCATTGGGTCTTTTCTTAGTACCTCTATTTCATGTGAACAAGCCATCTACGTACACTTTCCCTCATCTTATTACCTAATTGGTACTGTTCGGGCAAGTCAACTAAAATACACAAGGCACCAAGTTCCAAACTCAGGCAAGTCGATAAGGCTCCAGCCTCCCAAGTACCAATAGAAAACCAATTTTCTAAAAGATTGGAATATGTGATGACTGACACAAGTCATGAAGCCAGAAATTTGTCAGAGTTGAACTTAGGAATTGGAAGACTAATTTCCAAGTCAAGTTTCATAATTGATTCTAATGGAGTGTGTGTGTGTGTGTGTGTGTGTGTGTGTGTGTGTGTGTGTGTCAAGTACCATTAGTGATTAGAAAACCAATTTTCTAAAAGTTTGGAATATGTGATAACAGACACAAGTCATGAAGCCAGAAATTTGGCAGAGTGGAACTCAGAAATTGGAAAACTAATTTCCAAGTCAAGTTTCTCATACCAAAACGCTGTATCAAAACTAATTTTTGTGACATGTCATATAAGAAGAGTAAATCTACTAAGATAAGAAAATCAAATCCATTCCACTTTTTCTTGAAGAGGGGGATGAAAACACTTGTCAAATTCTCAGACAGCTTGCTTCATTCTCGGATGGTTTCTCACTCACCTTAGTTGATTTGTGGGCATGACGACCTCACACACAACTAGTTTTAGATGAAAAAAAAAAAAAAAACAAAAAAAGCATGCAACCAGCAGGGTGTAAGATCCACCATGAAGTATGTAAGGCATGCAATCCATCCAACAAGGTTACTCCATCATAAAAATAGGGCCCAAAAATCATGCTGATCCAATCATCATGTGAGCCACATCCCACATGATAGAAAACAATGGATAACCACCCAAAAACCTTGAAATTCACAAAGTGGCCTGCTTGATGGTTGGATAGGCATGATTGACCCTCCTTCCCTCATGTTTCAGAAGGTTAACAAGTGTAGAAGCCTAGGAAACAGGAGAGGTAGTTGGAGGCGTTAGAGGCAACAAACCGCAACGTAAGGTTCATGCAAGTCATTAACAGCTACATGGAAAAGGCCATATTTTTAGCACCTATATGTGCATGGAGTCATAGACACAGATGCATGTCTTCATTTATTCTACGTGCATAGAATCACTAATGACTATTATATACAGGAAGCTATGTCCTCTATTTCCTCACTAACACACTACAGGGATGTTTGATTTTTCGAATCCTCAGTAAATACTGGTAAATGCATCATTATTACTCCTTATGTATGTTTGATATTTGGTGAGTATTTTCACCTCAAAAACCAGTTGGAAAGGGACTGACTTAAATATGTGGGCTCCACCGTGGTCTATGTGACTTATCCATGCCATCCATTTGTCTTCCCAGAACATTTTAAGGCATGAGCTCAAAACCACGGCAGATCCAACGCTCAAGTGGACTACACCATAGGAAACAGTTGTCCTGAAACATCCACCATTCACAGTGGTTTCCTTCCTAGGGCCCACATTGATGTTTATTTGTCATCTAACCTGTTCATAAGGTCATACACAGATGCAGGAAGTCTGATTTAACTACTTGGATGTGGGAGATTGTTAACAGGTTAATCACAGTAAATCAAATATAATAACATGCTGTCCAACCATGATCTAAAGAGTACCAAAAAGGCAATAAAATTCAGATTTTTTGATAAAATCACAATCTCACGCAAGTATGAATCATATACATGAAAACATTAGGTCCCATGAGAGGTTGGAACTCTCACACTTAGGATAGGCATAGTTCAAGTTCAGTGCACAGATTTGGCACAATTCAAAGGTTAGGAAATTGGGGGAATAAGTTTAGGCTTTCAGTTTTGGAGATTAAATGTTAGGAATTTAGGGATTTAGGAATAGGGATTGGGAGATTTAGGAATTAGGGTTTGTGGGGAAGTAGGGTTTTGAGAACTAGAAAACTGGGTTAGGATTTTAGGTTTAGGATTAGGGATCCTAAAGGGGGAAAGGAGCAAGGATTAAGAGGGAAAGAGAGAAAGGGAGGGTTGGCCGTATGGCCGTCCATACGGTCACACCCGTACGGACATATGGTCTAGGGTTTGGTCCATATGATCATATGGTATGAATAGGTTAGGTTTATGTGGGTTTTGGATGTGATGGAGATGGGTTTTGGTTGAGAATAAAAGAAAGAAGAAGAGGTAGAGAGAAGTAATGAGGGATTGAAAGAGATGGAGAATGAGAAAGTAAAAGAAAATACCTCAATTGTAGATAATGAGAGAAAAGAATAAGATAATAGGTTTCGCACCCTTAGATTCAAACCAAAATAATCTCTTTTCACAAGAGGATCTCACTTCACATGAAAGAATATGCTTTTCTAAGCAAAAGAGAGCTTTTCGTTCTATTTTCTAAGCTTTAGGGCTGGACGTCCCCCTTTATAGTCTCGAAAAAGTTTTTTTTTTTCTTTAAAAGACACTCTCCGGAAAGATTTCTTTAAAAAAAAAACCCTCACTTAAATAAAAATGTCTCACTTATCCTATAACGCCATAAAACATAAACCTACTAATCCTAAGTTATGAATAATCAACAAAAACATAAAATATACTAATCCAAACACACATGGTCATAGTGATCAAGGATCAACCGTATGATCGAAGGATCCACACAATCCAATGGTCAAGACTCCTCAAATAAGTAGCCCACATGCATATTCCTAGTGTAAAGTCTTCGAAGATGCACAATCATGCATGTGGGGTCTTCAAGGCCTTAGTGCAGCCCACCCAAACCCATGTACAAGTCATCGAGCCCAAGTGAAGGCTAGGCCGATCTCTTCCTCCTCTAGTACACTCTAAATGGTCGAATGTCCTCATCATACACACACCTACCATTGAAAACTTGTTGGGGGCCTCAGAAGTTTTGGATCAAGCTGATATTTGTGTGGAGTGATCCACTTGAGTGTTGGATCTGCCATGTTTGTTTGGCAGATACCTTAAAATCAGCTAGTAGAATAGATGGACGGTGTGGATAAGCCACATACATCACGGTAGGCCCCACTTTTTTAGGCACCTCTTCTTGGTTTCCGTGTCAACTATTTTCAAAAAGCAAAGTGGCCAATATCTGCATGGGGAATGTTGTGGGAAATAGGTAGGTAACTAATTATTACTTATTTCTCAGGTTTACAAAGGTAAACTTGAAACCAAACACCCCGACATACTTAATAGGATTATATGCTAAACAAATGAAAAATTAAATAAAATAGATGCAACAAACTTCAGGACAAAAACATAAGAAAGACCTGAATGATTGAAATAAACCTGAAATTTGGGGTCACTATTCTGAGCTAACGTATGCGCGAGCATCCGAGTCTGTTCCATTGCTGCAATGTTGGCAACATTTGCACCTCCCATTTGACCAATTGATGCCATCTGAGATTGTTCCTGTAAACGAGCACAACAAACATCAAGCTGTGGACCTTATAATCCATGCAAGAGACGAAATTAGCGCAGTACAGATGAATGGAAGCCACTATATACACCCACTCTGACTGCTTAATACACCCATTCTTTCCAGTTGTGGGTATCCAATACCCAAGTTGTGCTATTCTACAAACAGAAATACAAAGGAAGGAGAATTTATCAACCAGAATGCATGTAAATAGCATTTTCCTAGATGAATACGAATGAATAACTCAATGTTGGGATTGACCTTTTTTTTCTTTTTTGATAATTAGGGTTGACTAATTGAACTTGGATGAAGTGACATTTATCAAGGGTAAAAAATTAAACGGGTAAAAAAGGGATGCCTTTGAGAGGACAAGTACTTCTGCCCCTAATATTGAAGGTTAAGAAATCAAAACTAGTGTTTTAAATAGCGGTAGCATGTTACGTAGCATTCTACCTACACGATACTTCTATTTTTTAATTTAAAAACAGAAATATATATGTGTGTGTGTGTGATTCATTTTTTCAAGAATAAGCATGTTCAAACAAGCTATTAACTAGAATGTGCTAGTAACTAGGATCCCATGTGCTAACCTATGATGTGCTAGTAAATAGGAAATTTTTCCAAGAAAATTTTTTGTTTCGCCAAACAACAATTTTAGAAATAGGTCCCAAACTTTTAGGAAAATTTTGTTATAATACAGACAAGATAAATAATGTTTCCTTTCCCACAGTTTCACAGAAATGAGGTTTTTCCAAGAAATAATATTTCCTTTCCCATGCTTTTCACAAATCCAAACAGGGCCTTACGAAACATCTTTGGAACTGCTCTACGCATATTAAAAGATTAACTTTTACTGCCAAGAAATATCAATTTCAGTGTTTTGCCTGAAGCTAATTGGGGGAAAAAAAAAAAAAGGGAACTATGGACACAGTGCTGCCAAGAATCACCAGACTAGGTAACCGAAGTCAAAATCGAGGAAGATAAAAAATAAAACTATATATATACAAAAGATGGCAATTATAGACTTTGAAATTCCCGGATCGGAGCAAAAACAAAACCAATCAGATCTCAAACACTTGTTGACAACAAGACAAATGACATGTTAACTTGAAGCAGTAGGCCCCATGTTGTCAGAATCCCAATCAGGGAGGATAAAACAATTCATTCCACACATACAGGTCAGATATTAAATCAAAAGAATAAGGTTTTCTGACCTGGTCAAATTCAGATGCCCAACCATTAGCACCATGTTGTCGTTCAAATGAGTCAGCCCAGGACTCAGGGTTGCTACGTGCTCCCTGCATGCTATTATATTCACCAACCCATCTATCTGCAACACGAGTAGCCACAGATCTTGAAGCACCTTGGGACTCAGTCCAATATTCTTCCAACTCTGGGAATCTTCCAGGTAGATGCCCTTTCATCCGAAGATCATTATCGATATCCAAGGAATGCAGCAATGCATTTACCTAAGAAAGCAAGTGGAAATAAGTATACTAATATCACAATGAAGTCTGGTTATATGCTAAACAATGGATGCACACAAGGTAGTTGTCAACAAGGCAAAAACGGTAAGAATAAAACAAGGAAACAAGGGTAAATCGAGAGCTGGTCACACCGTGCATAGAAACATTAGAATTGAAGAATAGACATGATGGGTGTCAAACCTGTGCATTGATAAAATCTTCACTCTTATCTGCAAAAAAGTGGCGTGCCATGATGCTGCTACGATCACGTATACATTGTTTGTCACCTTCAGACAATCCCAAAGCTGGAAGTGCCACTGGTCGAAATGGAATACCACCTTGGCTACTGCCAACAAAGGCATGCAAGAAACTAGACAGAACTCTCTGTGGTGGCCCTGCAAGATTGAAGATAAAGGTCTAAAATAGTAAGGACTATTCCCAAGGCTTAGAAAACAATCTGTCGCATTTACCAAATACAGTTTACTATGTTATTGTTACCCAAGTACTGGCACGGGTATCAAGTACAGCAAGGAACAGGTTCGGTAGATCCTCAAAATCCCAATTCTCAAGATATGGGCATGGCAAGAATTGGTCACTGCTCATAATTATAATCGTGTTAAAATATATGTCTAACATATCACAAGTTCAATTTGTTGCCCAGCTGCCACAATTCACAACAAATTCTAAATAAATGATAATTAATTAACTACAAAGTTCAGAATCCCAATAAACCTGGATTCAAGTCTTCATCAAGGGGGATACCCTATCCATGTCAACTCTGGTAATCTGACTTTCTGAAGGGTCCAATAGACATACCCATCCCTCCAATAAATGAAGGATTCTTAATTTCTATATATTATTCAGTGAAGTTTGACGGAGTTCTATCTATCTCGATACAAAGCCAGTGCAATGTCAACTACTTTTTTTCAGATTTAAGTTGTATTCTAAAAATCAACATAACGGTTCAGACTCCGAACAAGATAACCATAAGTGACTTGGTGTAAAGAGAATTAAGACATAATTATTAACATCTTAATAAAATCATAATTTAGTTATGCTTTTTTTTGGAACAATGATGAATTTATTTCAAAGAGGCCATAAGCCTAAAGAATTACAGAGAAAGACAGGAAGAAAGAAAAGAAAAGGAGAACAAAACACAAATCTGCCCAATTTTTAGAAAACTGATCCACCCCAACTGCTCTTGATTCTATTGCCCATTCCTTTACTAGCTCTATAGCCACCTTACAAGCCTCCAAAGAACCTACTTTTTTATTTCTAAAACACTGATTGTTCCTTTCCCACCATAGAACCCAAATCCCATCCAAAAGACAAAGCTGTCAAATTTTCCTATCTATCTTCCATTTGCCCCCTCCATTGCATGACCAAAACAGAGAAAAAAAAAAAAAAAAGAAAAAAGAATCCAACATAACCCAATAAATTCCAAATTTACCGAGAAAACCATCCCACGCTTTCTTGGCAAACTCGCAATGAATAAAAAAGATGATCCACCGATTCCTCATCTTGAAAACACATTAGACACACCTTCAGAAGAATCATACTTCTCTTGCACAAATTGTCGACCATGAGCACTTTGTTTGTCCCCGCTAATCGAGCCAAAGTGGCCACCTTTGGAGGAGCACCATAGTGCCATAGATAAGCTATGTGACTTAGCTCGACAACAAACACATGTACACTATTGTGTTTTCAACTAACTATCAACTCCTAGTATTCATCTAATCATGCATATAAATAATTAAACATTCAATCACATAAGCATAATTAAATAAGTGTGCAAATACAATCCTAAATACGAGCATATATAGTGATTCGATTTCCCCACTCAACTCCCGGCAAACGCACTCAACCCATGAGTGTACCAGATTTCATTGTCAGGGGTTTTAAATCAGGTTAACCTTTAACCTTTACAATCCTACACAAGGGCACCCATAAGAGACCGTGTGGTTTTCTACAGGCTCACTACAAACCTCGGTCCTACACAAAAACTTACTGACGTACACTCCCATGAGAGGTCACTGCAAGAGACTTTAGTTGGTTTTCTGTAAGCTAACCAATAACCACGGTCATAATCCAAGGACCTACGTTTACTCCTGTCAGAGGCTCGCACGGACACGAACATTAACACGCAAACACTTATGCCTAGCGGCCTATGCAAGGACTTGATTTAAGCCATACACAAGATCCAAAGTCCTACACAAGAACCTGAATTTAGGCCCTACACAAGATTCAGGTCCTAAATAAAAACTTGCATTTAGGCCATACACAAGAGCCAAGGTCCTACACAACAACATATTCGAGTTTGGGTCACAAACTCTTACCCTCAATCCTATACAAGGAAAGAGAGTATATGGACTCCTACACTTAATAACTTACTTGTTGGATTGAGCCCCTTTTGTAAGGTCGTCTTAGGTAGCTTGATTGATACTCTCCCGTGCTTCAATCAGCTCACTTTTTCTCCCTTGATAATGATATTGATGTTTCGCCAGGCATCCAGTACTCGTTTAAGGTAGGAGGTTGATTGAATCTTCTATAACTAATAAGAAGTTGTATTTCCTAGAGGATTCACCTAAATGAGTCTTCTGAAAGATTTAGAGAATGGTATGCCCAATGTTTTAAATATCATTAGCGCGTAATGTATTGCACCCTTGGGATACGAATACATATTGGTTATCGCATGGGATATATCGGTTGTATCACGTAATTTATTATTGATGTTGGGAAACAGGGAAACATTGGGAAATTGGTTGAATTTTTCAATGAAACTTCAGGGATAGTTGAAAAAGACATCAATACACACTTGGAAATCAAAACATTGCAGGAAAAAAAAAAAAGTGCACATCAGTCCTAATATATGCGTTTTCCAATTCAACTCATGCAAGTATATTCAAAGTTTATTCATATAATTTATAAACGTAAGAAGACATGTATGGAAACCCAAACAATAAATTCAAAAGCAAAAGAAGAATTGCTAGATTAGGTTACATACATGTTTAATTTTGTGTTTGGATACAAAGATTGCAACCAATTTGCGAGAAATTGAGAAGCCCATCTCCCCCAAATCTCGAAATAGAAGTTACAATGATTTTCCATGGAAAACGTGAAGAATCATAGATTTATAACCATTTAACACTGGTTTAACGTGATTTATGGCAAAAACATGAATCAAAATTTGAAAATGCTCACTGGAACGAATAGGTGGGATATATTGACATTACCTGTGCGTTTCGCATCGCACAGGTGGGATACAAGATATATCGTGGGATATATCGGCTGATATCATCAATATTTAAAATACCGGGTATGTATATAGAGGTTGAGTCTAATTTCTATAAAGTGGTGGAGTTTAAGCTCATCTTCAAGGAGGAGGTTGGAATCTTCATTAGAATATTAATCTCAAAGAAGATGACTTATAACTCAATGGTTTAGAGGCTTGGGATGACGGATATGATCATAGAATATCATAAGCTTCTATTGCATCAAAAACCCATGCAAATGCCTAAGAACCGAATGTCGTTGGACAGAAAATGGGTAGATAACAGCTCTTTCGATGCCCTCGATAGGTCTTCGATGCCCTTTCTTCATCCGAGAGCTCACCTCGTTTTAGGACATTAAGCCTTTTGAATTTCTCGTAAAATTTTCGAAGATTCCTCTCCAAATCCCCAACACTCTTTTCCAAACATTTCTCTCTCCTTTAAGTATCTTTGATTTCTGAAAAAGAGAGAAACTAGCTCCTCCTTAAACTGAGAAGGAAAGCCACCATTCCTTCACTTTGTCCGAGAAGTCCTCCACTTCTAACCACACAAGCTCGAACCTAAATGGATGCGCCCCCCAATCCTTTTCTTTTGTCTCCAATATGATCAAGCAATGGTCAGATCCTCACCATTTTTATTTTTTTTTTTTGAAGAGTCACAAAAATTATATTAAAAGAAGAGAAAGATACACAGAAGAGCGGGGCCGCTAAGGAAGCGAACCACCTAAGCTCCAAGTAAAAGAAAATTACAGCCCTTAACGTTATCTACATTAGCAACCCATTCTAAGATAAATTGTTTTGCTCTGCGCACTAAGGACTCCACTGATTTTGAATCGTTTCTAAAACATCTTCCATTTCTTTCTTCCTAACTAGCCCACCAAACAGCCAGAAGGGCTATTCTCCAAATTAGAGTACTTTGCTTTCCTCGGCTGACACCGTGCCACGCCTTTAACAGCCAACCTGTTGTGTTGGGAGAGCACCCTTTAATTTCGAAGGGGCTTGATATTTCTGGCCAAATCTGATTAATAAATGAACAAATAATCAGCCTTCTCTTCTTCGACCATGCAGCATAGACACACATTAGTAAGGATCATCCCCCTCTTCCTCAAATTGTCAACCGTAAGCACCTTATTCCTTCCAACTAGCCACCCAAAAAAAGCTATCTTAGGAGGAACCGAGCAGTACCAAATCTGATTTGTCATTGTTTGTTCACCGGGGAAGGGATTGCTATCCAGAGTTTTGTACAATGACTTAACCGAAAATAAACCAGATTTATCAGCCCTCCATATTAGCTTTATCTTCAGACAAAAGAACTGGCTTACTTTTTGAAATTCAATCAAGGAGGGTCGCATACTCTGCAATCTCCCAATCCTGTAAATTTCTTCTGCATTCTAAATTCCATTCCAAATTCCTGCCGGATAAAGAAAGACACTATGCTACTGATATGGCTTGGTTTGGAGCAATGCGGAATATGTTTGGAAAGTCCACTTTAAGAGCTACTTCTCCCACCTATATATCTTCCCAAAAACGAATGTTTTCTCCATTTCCAATGTCAAAACCGATGCCTTTGAGGACCTCCTTTTTCATGGCTAGGACACCCCTCCAAAGGGCCGAGGCCCTATAAGAAGAAGAGTCCTTGGTCCACCAACCTCCCATTGAACTACCATACTTGCTTTTGATTAACTTGTTCCATAAACTCCCCTTTTCAATCCCTAGCCTCCAAGCTCCTTGAATGTGCTTGCACGCCTCCTTCCATTCTACCAAGTGGAATTTCTTTCTCTCCTCTTTCCCATGCCAAAGAAAGTCACGTCTAGATTTTTCCAGGATATCTAGGACCGAGGCGGGACATCTGAACAAGGATGTAAAGTATAACAGGAGGTTCGATAAAGCCAACTTAATTAGGGTGAACCCCCCCCACCCCCACCCCCCCCCCCCCCCCCCCCCCGCAAAAAAAAAAAAAAAAAAAAGAAGAAGAAGAAGAAGAAGAAGATAGATATCTGCATTTCCATCTAGCAAGGTATTTTTGTCGAATCTGTCTATGACCTTGTCCCAGAGGGATTTTGGAGGCTTTCCAATGCACAACGGAAGGCCCACGAAGGAGGTCAGGAAGCTTCCTGTGGAACAATTAAAGAACTCTGCGAAAGAACTGATCTCTTCCTGTTCCATGTTCACCCCAAACATCTTGGTTTTTGCCATGTTAACTCTCAAACTGGATACCGCCTTAAAATATCGAATCGTTGTGCGCAAATTACTCACCCTCTCCTGATTTGCTTCACTAAATAGTAACGTGCCGTCCCCAAACTGGATATGAGAGATCGGATTGTCCATACCCTTCACTCTGATACCACTAAGAATACCTTCTTCCTAACCTTTGGTTAACATTCTAGATAGAGCCTCTCCAACTATAAGGAAAAGGAAAGGCAATAACGGGTCCCCTTGTCATAACCCCTTGGAGCTTTTGAAAAAACCTTTTGGGGAGCCGTTTAGAAGAACAGAGAAGTGTGCCAACCCCATGCATTCCCCTATCCACCCTTCCCATTTCTCACTGAAACCCATACGAGATAACATATACTGAAGGAACCCCCAATCCGCATAGTCGTATGCCTTCTCAAGGTCAAGCTTGCATAGGATACCCTTTGATCAAGATCTGTGGCTGGAATATAAACATTCATACGCTATTAAGGCATTGTCGATGATTTGTCTGCCCAGAATGAAAGCGCTCTGGTTTCTAGATATCACATTCCCTACCACCTTCTTTAAGTGAGATGCCATAACTTTAGCGAGGATCTTGTATGGGCCTCCAATCAAACTTACCAGTCTAAAGTCTTTGAAGCAAGCCACACTCAGAAATTTGGGGATTAATGCAATGAAAGAGGCTCCAAGCCCTTTAGAGAGATGCCCTCTTTCGTAGAATTCGCTGAAGAAATCCATAACATCACTACGAAGTTCTTCCCAAAACATCTGAAAGAATAGGATTAGGAAGCCATCAGACCCAAGAGCCTTGTCTCCTTCCAAGTCATCCACCGCTGCCTTGACTTCTTCCGACGAGAAGGGGACCTCGAGATTTTTTATGTTAACTCCCGGTAACCTGTCTACCTGCAAGAGATCTAGACCAGGTCTATTACAGTCTTCTCCCTGGAGCAAGTTGCTGAAAAAAATAACCGCCTCTTTCGCAATTTGATCTTTATCTTCAGTGCGTATGTCGTTCACCTCTATGCTATTGATTTTGTTGTATCTAAGATTTGCGCTGGCTACACTGTGGAAGAGCTTTGTGTTTTTGTCCCCCTCTCTGATCTATTTAGATCGCGAGCATTGCTTCTAAGTATTTTCATCTTCTAACACTCTAGCTGAAATATTTTGAATAATCTAGATTCTATTTGTCAATTGTTTTATTGACATGGAACCTCCTTCCGCACTAATATCAATTTTGTGTAGGTCTAACAATAGTGAATCAATTTCCCTCGCCCTTATACACAAATCCTTCGCTCTCCACTATTTAATCTTCTCCTTCAGGAGTTTCAATTTGTGGCTCAACCTGTAGGCAGTGTAGCCTTCCACTACAAAACCAGACCACCATTCTTTAATAAGTTGCAGGAAACCTGCTATCTTCAACCATGAAATTTCGAACCTGAAGGGTTTTGGGCCCCAACTCTGATCTTCGGTTGTGAGGATCACCAGGCAATGATCTGATGCGGTTCTCGGAAGGACTGACTGGGACATTAAAGGGAATGACTTGATCTAATTGGTGGATACCAAAAATCTGTCCAGTTTGGAGAGTCGGTTTCAATCTCCCATTGGTCCAGGTGAATCTAGAGCCTAGTAGGGGAAGGTCCACTAGCTCCTGGTCGTTGATCCAAGAAGAAAAATTCTGCATTGCTGGAGAAACCTTAGTACCGTGGGATTTTTCTTCAGCATATCTTGTAATACTGAAATCCCCGCATAAGCACCAAGGCCCGTCGAATCTGCCCCTCGTAGCACTAAGTTCCACCTAGAAGTCGTGTCAGTTGTCTTCAAATATAGGACCATAGACTGAGGTAATTAGACAGAGGAGATCAAAGGAGTTGTTTCCCCAAGGATCAAACAAATGATTTCCACGCCACTAGGATACCTCCCGGACTACCAGATGCGTCCAACACTACCCATTTTGCATCTTGGGCCTTCCAAAGAGAGCCCATCAGCTAATCAGAGAACTTTTGAACCTTCGTCTCCTGGAAACAAATCACATCTGGATTCTTTCGCCAGCATGTGTCTTTGAGGAGTATTCTTTTCTGCTTCGACCCGACTCCTCTAACATTCCACAAGAGGATCTTCATAGAGAAACCGAACTATCCCTTTTACCTGCAATCCCTGTTCCCCATTTGATACCATTGGATGTATTGAGAGAAGATTTGAGGCTGTGAAGTTCCCTTTTGCTGCAGGATCTAGAGAGGCGCTGACTGGGGGATCTTGTTCCTGATAATGGTGGGTCTCGACACAATGGAAAAGGGCAATGTACTCTTCTAGGCAGTCCCCGAACGACAGCCCTAAAGATCTTCCCACGTATCCAATGGCATCTCTGATCCATTTTTCCCCCGAATGACGTCAATCGAGTCAGCGTCCGCCTTCGTCGACAAAGTGTGCTCTATTTCTTCTGAAATATTTCCAACCCGAATCTGCAAGGGCTCTACTTCAATGAAGCCTTTTACACTTTCCTCCTGAAAGAGAGTGGTTCTTCTTCCTCCCACGTCAGTGGCATCACACCGAGGAGGAGGGAATCGTGGGTAACCCACGAGTGTGGATCGGGGGGTCGAGAAGAGCCCAGGCCCAATTAACACAAAGGAGGGGTGATCTTCCAAGTCACTATGGGAAGGATCGGGGAAGGGGAGTCTCATAGACGAGAGAATTCTCCCACTAAAGACACAGAGGCTTCTTGAGCTTTTCGACGGAGAAAAGGTTCGGAAGTAGGGTCTGAACCTAAGGAGTGGTTGAGGTCAAAAGTGGGTAGGTTCGAGTAGTCTGAAGCAAGGTTATCTGATGAGATGTCGACAGCCAACCCTTCTGGCACTCCCGAGTATGGAACTAGAGAACTTGGGTAAACTAAAGGGAACTTTTCAACCCAATTTTCTGAAAGCAAAAAACCAATCCAACTTCAATTTGACTACCCTAGCCTGCTAGTTAGACCACGTAAATTTAACTTTCCCCATTGGAAGGTCAACCATCTTGTTTTTTAGTATCCATTCAAAGAAATCTCTCATGCTTCTAATAATATGGCTGCAATTTGATTTTTCAAAAGAGAATAACACAACATTGAAGTCGCCTCCCACTACCCATGGCAACTGCCATTTACTTCAACATATGGAGTTCTGACCATAGAGCATGCCAAAGACCCAGCCTATTTGGCCCATATATTGGAGTAAAGACCCACCTATAACCTGATGATACATCTTTAAGTAACACTGATAGAGAAAACTGCCTCTCCCAGCTGTCTTCCATACACCACAATTTAGAATTCCAAAGGACTAGGATTCTGCCAGCTGAGCTATCAGCATTTAACGCTATCCACTCTTTCCATTTTCTTTTCGAAAGTGAGTTCACCAACCTCTGATCTACCACCTACAACTTTGATTCCTGAAGAACCACTACCTGAGCCTCGTATTTTTCTGCATTTTTTTATATTTCCCTAATTTAGTTATTACAGACAGAAAAAAAAAAAAAAAAGCACAGGCAGACATTCAAAGGTTATGGCAGAAAATCTGGCATCAGGAATTTCCAATGGTACACCCATTTATAGCCAAACAAGTTTGCTAATGTTGCCAGACGAGAAACAAAGAAGGAACACTAATGCACAGCATAATCATGTAAGAAAAGGACACAATAAATACCAACAGCATCTTTGAACCTACCATCCAAAGTGGGTTGAAGTTGAGACCTAACACCGTTGTTGTAGAGCTGCTCAAACTCAGCAAACTGTACTTGACTCTCACTGCCATGAACATGGGGAGGGATTGTGGGGCCATGAATCTCTTTCCAAGCATCCGCAAGACCTTCATGAAGTCTGAAGCTGTGGAGGAATTCTGAGTTTTGGGCATTTGGATGCTGAAACTGTTGATGCTCGGTCTCAGATCCCGGAAGTGTTGTCAAAGGACCTTCAGTCCTATAGTCATGAGAACCATCAGGACCCGTAAGCGTTGTTCCAGGAAGTTCATTCAATCTTTCCTGTTTAGACAGTGAACAAAGATCAGGTACAGAAATGACAGATAAAAGATAGAAGAAACGATAAGAAAGAAGTGATCTTGGCAAAATAAAATAACTAGGAAGAGAAGATATGAGGCATTGCCTGACAGATGCCAAGAGAAATTTTAATTCTGATTACCGCTGAATCAGTAGGAGTATAAATTACAGACCACTTTTAGCATGGCTTGATCAAAATTACCTACTTCCACAAAGCCTTTTGTTTCTCCTTTTTCATAATGAAGCGTGAATGTTATGACAAAGAACCCAATTAGAGAGTGAGATTATTGCTTTTCCTATCATTCATCTACATATTTTATTCAATTACAAGTTGCTTGAGAACAAGATACCAGGGTAGAATGTAACTCATTGAGCTCTCGGTCACTATGCTACAAGACATTCAATACGTTGCTCCATGGATTCTTGATAGATTCAATTAAGTTCCATGAGAACATTTGATGGGAATCATCCCTTTAACCAAGAACTCATAATTGGCCAAAACAAGCTAAACGAAAGAAGAGGCTTCCTAAAAATACTATTTTAAATTTTGGAAAATAGTCTATTTGGGAATTAAAAACGCCAGACTGAACTCTAAGATAAGATTTCTCAAATTGGAATCATAGAACTCTGCATGCTAGTTCAAAAAGAAGCTTTTCAAAAGAAATGGGAAGGTCAAGATTCTGCAGAAATTGCAACTGGGGCTCAACCCAGACTCGAATATAAATCAAAATGAGTTCAAAAGGAAAGCGTTGTTCAAAGAAGAAGAAGAAGAATTTAAAAAATAAATAAATAAATAAATCTACAAAAATCTCAGCTGGGTCTTAAACATAGGCATCAAAACCGACAAAAATCAGTTCAACAAGAAAGATTTATCGAGTGGTCCTTGATTGAATTCTGTGAAAAGCACACCTGGGTCTTTAATCCAAATCCCAAAACCAACCAAAAAGAGCTAAAAGGGGGGATTTTCTAAAAGGGTATATTTGAATTCTGCGGAAAAGAACTTAAAACCCAACCCAAGAACCAACCAATATACCTCTAGTAGAAGATTCTAAAAATGGTATGTCATGATTCTACCAAACTAGCAACTGAGTCTTCAATCAAGTTCACGTCTAGGACAAGATTTCTTGGAAGGTTATAAACAGAATTCTGTAGAAAAAAAAAATCACCGAAATGAATTCCACAAGAAGATTTGTCAAATGAGTATTATCGAATTCTGCGGAAAAACACAAACCCAGACCCGAAAACCACCCAAAGACGATAGCAGAGAGAAGATTTCCAAGAAAGGGTATTGTAGAATTCGGAGAAAGAAAGGAACCTGGGTCTTGGTAGAGGAACCGATTAGGGCGTTTGCGAGGGTGCCAAGGGGATTTGAAGAAGAAGATGGAGCGCCTGGTACGGCACAAGCAGCTCCTCCAGCCACGAGGTCTCGCATCGCCATTTCTCTCTCTCTCTCTCGATCGACGGTTGGATTTTTCCTTTTTTTTTTTTTTTTTCTTTCTTTATCCTCTGTTTCTTTTCTTCAGATATTCTGTTTTTTTCGAGGTGCTGCTGATGAGCAGTGACGATTGCAGAGGGAGAGAGAGAGAGAGAGAGAGAGAGAGAGAGAGAGAGAAGGATGTGAAGAACCGTCCCTGAGCGTGTTATCTTCTATTGCTGATAGGAGAGTCGTCCTGAGTCGTTCTTCCCAACCGTAAGTGCGTATTGCGCACCCCCTTCGTTCTTGAGGAGAAAACGCGGGTAACAGCCGATCATCTACCGTGCCATCTCTACCACCAGAATTCCACACGTTTAGAAAATCAGTACCGTCAAAATAATTTCCTTCTCCATAGATATCGTATATCTCTAAAATCAGTGCGATCTGTTCACTAAGTGGGTCAATCCAGTATTTTTAGACAAACCATCGGTTTCCCATTGATTAATATCAGTGTGGCCCACCCAATAATCGGACCATTCTAATTATTTACACTAGGTGAATCTTCATGGTTGGGATAACGGTTTTGACGGTACTGATTTTCTACAAAAGGGCATGTTTGTAGGAAAGATGCAACGTATCACAAGTTGTGGTACCTTACCCGTAGATGAACTGGACGCGGATAAGGGTGGGACGCGGATTACGAGGATCCCGGTATCCACCGAGGTCGGTGAATTCGGATCCAATTTGATGTATTTGCATTATATCCACGCCGTTCATCTGTTTAGACAGCTCCCCTGAAACGAGGCATGTCCAAATCTCAGGTGGATCACACCACAACAAACAGTGGTGATTGAATGCCCACCATTAAAAGCTTACTTGTGCCACCGGAATGTTTATTTACCATCCAACCTCTTAATAAGATCACATAGAACGAGATGAATCGACCACACAAACATCAACTTGATACAAAACATCAGTGGCCCACAGAAAGTTTTTAATAGTGGATTCAATCACCACTGTTTCCTATTGTGTGGTCCACTGGAGATTTGGTTCCGCTGTATTTTTTGTTTCATGTCCTGAAATAATCTCGAAAAAACGGATAGGCAGTATGGATATAAGACATACATCCAGGTAGGCCTACAGTTAGGATAACGGAAGCCTCTAGTGCATTAAGTGCACACTTCTCCTTAAAATGGCGTAACTCATGTGTGGCCCACCATCTATTGATCCACACCATTCATCTAGAGAGGGCCAGGTATCTTCGCAGTTGGGTGAATAAAAGAAAGAGAACCAATTGCAGCTTGTACTACAATACCATCTTTCCCATTAATTGATACGTATGTGGTACATCTGTGCCATGGAAATTGGTGGCCCAAATATAAAGATTAATCTTCTTGAAAATAAGGCTACTCCAATCATTAGATGGGCCACAACGTTGGAATAAATGGATAACCGACCATATGACCCAGTGTATATATGTGGCCCACGTAATGACGCCTGATTGTCTACGGAAGTAGCACGTTCGGAAGGACGGGATTGCGTCCACGGGCAGGGCTCTGTGGGGTCTACCGTGATGTAAGTGTTTTTATCCATGCCGTTCATCGTTTTTATCAGATAATTTTAGCACATAAGATTAAAAATGAGACTAGTACGGGCATAAAATGGACCACAAAGTTGAGATTGAACGTCCACCATTAAAAACTTCTTGGGAGCTGGAGAAGCTTCGGATCAAGCTGATATTTGTTTTTTCACTTCATCCCCGTCTACACGACCTTATGAATCGGTTTGATGGTTAAAATTTTTTTATTAAAAAAAAAAAAAACATCACGTTGACCCTTAGAAAGGATTCAACAGTAAGTGTGGTCCACTGGAGCTTTGTAACTACTTTTTTTTATAATAAAATTTTAAAATGGTTTGATAAAAACGATTAACGGCATGGATAAAGAATTTACATCGACCCTACGTAGCCCTACCCGGACGGATTACCATATGGGCGGGGGTAGGACGCAATCCCCGTCCATACCAAGCTAGAGACGGGGGCAAGTGGGGATAGCTGACGGTAGGGCCCACATAATATATCCACGCCGTTAATCTGCTTTGAAGGCTTATTTTAGGTTGTGATAAAATAACGAAGTAGATCCAAATCTTAGGTGGACCACACCACAGAAATAAAAGGGATTGAATACCCACCGTTAGAAACATGTTAGGGGCCAGCGGAATATTTATTTTCCATCAACCTATTGACAAGGCAACAAGGACCCGAATGAAGAGACCGCCCAAATGTTTTGTGGCCCACAAAGTTTTTTTTTTTTTTACAGTAAATCACGACTGCTTTCTGAGGTGTGGTCCACCTAAGTTTTAAATCATACCCTAAAATAAGCTGTCAAAACGTGGACGGTCTGAATGTAAGGCATGTATATTATGATGGGTTAGCTCCACCATCAGGGATCCACCGGATCCACCAATCACATCACATGAAAGTGGTGGGGGCTGAAAGTTTACCGTTGAAAATGAAAACTCCTTATAAGCGTCACATAAGTATCCGATATTTAAGTTTCCCTTCGTACAAGTCTTCTTACGTTAAACATCACAATGCATTTTAGAAATGTCTAAAATTCAATCACCACTATTTCATGGGTGTGGTACATTTGCCCCTTAAGTCTGCCTATATATATTTTTTTTTGATAATTTAATAAATTTATATTTAAAAATGGATAGATATCATTGATAAAATATTTAGATTATGATGCATGCATGGTATATCAACATCGTCCTCCCTGTTTTGCCAGCTTTATTTTAAGGCATCGTACAAATAATAAAGAAATACAAATTTCATGCTCACCGTACCGCATGAAATCATTTTTTCTTTTTTTCTTTTTTCTTTTTCTTGCGTTAGCTTGTTAGCACACAATCATGCCAGTACACACACTCCATGTTAGCCACATGTTAGCCACCCCCACTGGGGATCGTTACCAAGACCTCATGACCTCATGTATTGGAACGAGGTATCACATGAAATCATGGTTATTAACCATTAAAAACCTTTCATGGGTTGTAAAAGTTTGGATCAAACTTATATTTGTTATTTTATTCTTTGCATTGAGATATTTTTTTTTTTTTATGTTATCAACAAGTTGGATGGTAAATAAATATTAGGGACCCTCAAAAGCTTTTAAAAGCCCACATTCAATGACCACTATTTCTAATGGTGTTGTCTACTTGAAAATTTTATATTTCTTTTGAAACCACACTTTAAAATATACTAATAAAATAGATGAACAGCATGAATATATAATGCATGCATCGTGGTGAGCCCTATGTTAAGGTATGGATGCAACTTTGGCTTTTAATTTATAACTATGCAGTTGAGAATCCTCACAGGCCCACTTTGATGTATTCATCATATATCCACACTATCCTTTTATTTGCAAAATTGAAGTACAAACAAATTTCAAAGTAAATCGTACTTACAAGAAACAGTGGTAGTTGAATGCTGATCATTGAAACCTTTCTATGGCCCATTGTAATGTTTGTTGACCATCCAACTTATGGATAGGGGCCCACAGGCCTGGATGAAAGAAAAAATAAATATTAATTTGATCCAAAACTTCTATAGCCCAAACAAGGTTCTCAATTGCCTATAACTATTGTTTCGAATGACATGGCTCACCCGAAATTTATTTCCTTTCTTTTTTAACCATGCCCTAAAATAAGCGGGCGAAACAAGCGGGCGTCCTAAATATATAATGAATACATTAAGGAGGGCCCTATAGTCAGGTCTCAGGCTCCACAAATCACTGGTTCTTGGGTCACATCAATAAAATGCACACCCACGTGATCAGTTTCTCCTCAAATAGCGAGAAATGCGAAAGCTCGCAGACGTGCGCCAACCTCGGGGAACATGGTGGGTGAAGCCTTGGACTGTGGAGCCCATCTTAATATAGTATACCGCACCTTGTATCAGTTTCTCTGGCTCATTTTACCTCCTGGTCTCAGACACGTAGTATGTCCAAATATCAAGTTGACCATATCACAGAAAATAATGGTTATATAAAACATTCCTATGGCCTAAGGGGCGTGGCTTAGCTACTGACAGGTTGAATGTTGAGGCTAGCTATCCAAGTCACGTCACGAAGTTCCGTGGGCCTATCATGATTTATGTTTTGTATTCACACTTTCAGTGGACAAAACATAAAATAGTTGGGACCGTAATGCTTACAGTTAAAAACTTCTTCAGGGTACAAAAGTTTTAGATCTTGATATTTGTGTCTTTCCTTATTTCATGTTTTTTTTAAACTTTAAATAGTTTGGATCTCAAATAAACATTATAGTGGGCCTTAGGATAGTTTGAAGGGTGGGAATCACTCTCCTCACTGTTTTCTATGGTGGGTCCACTACCTATCTCATTCTCTAACTCATGCCCTAAAATGATATATCAAAATGGATGGATAACATAGATATAACACATATATCATTGTGGGGCCCACAGAACTTAGTGAGGTAGCTTTAGTAGCCAAGTCGCTGCTCAAACCGTCATTATCTAATGCTCGCCCATGGTCCAACATGGATGCGGACTGCGTCCTACCCTGCCCGGATGGTAATTCGTCCAGGTAGGGCTCTATGGGGCCCACCATGGTGTCAGGATCTCACCCACTAAGTTGTTAAGGGGCTTCACCTCATCCTACCCCGTGAGACCCAACTTGGTTCCATTTGTGTCCCACCATAGTTGATCCTTAATTGTGGGGCCCACTATGATGTATGTACCTTACATCCATGCAGTCCATTCATTTTGACAGCTCATTTCAGGCCATCATCCTAAAAATGAAGCAGTTCTAAACTAGGCGGACAAATACATAAGAAAAAGGTGATTGAATACCCACTACTAAAATCATCTTGGGACCAGAATGTTTATTTGCCATCCAAAACTTTTATAGCTGACGATAAATTTTTAATGATCAATGACCACTATTCCCTGTGGAGTGGTCCACTCGGAAATTTAGATATGTTTCATTTTTTTGGATCATATGCTAAAATGAACTGTCAAAATGAATGGACGACGTGGATGTAAGGCACATACATCACGGTGGGGCCCACAATCAGGATCCATCTCAGTGGATCCAGGGATCCACCGAAGCCGCACCCCTCGAAAGCCATGTCTCTGAGTCACCAGGTGGGCCACACATGTTAAAAAATGGGACCGTTGAGATGGATTTTGAACATCGGTCCACATGGAACTAGACCACCTGATAACTGAATTGGCCTCGTGTTTTAATCCTGTCGAGGTCCACATGATGAGCGGCCTGGATCCCTCACACGTGGAGACCTTGGGTTTCCAAATCTTAGCCCAGGTTGTAGCTTTAACAGGGCTAACGGGCCAAATATACAGTTGGTTGAGGGCCCGGATTCACACATCTAGGAACCGTGCTTCTACGATCTCCTGAACATTCGTCCAGTGGCCCCACATTATATGGGAGACCTCCCTAAGTCCGTATAGTGTTTGAATTGTTAAAATTTTGGTTTCAAAAATAAATGTTTTGAAAATTTCGTTTTTCTTAAAAAATAATAATAATAATTTTGAAATTTTAAAGGAAAAATACCATACTTTCTTTAGTCTTACATTTGAAAAGAGTAAAAAAATAAATAAATTGTGATTTATAAGTGATTGAGTGTGTAATATTTTATTTTGAAACTTACTCACCCTTGGGCTGATTCAAGTATTCCCAATGCCCAAGTGAACCACATCACGAGGAATAGTGTGAATTGCCCTAGTGAACTTACCAAGAGGTTAGATTTCAAATGAACATGATGACTGGCCTTAATTAAGGAGGTTTCATATGTATTTGTATTTTTTTATCCACATCATTCATATGTTTTTCTATTATATTTTAGGATGTGATTCCAAATTATAAAAAGGCCCAAATTTCAAGTGAGCCATATCGATTAAAACAATGATGAATAATCATTAAAAACCTTTTGCAAGCCATAAAAGTTTTGGATTAATTTAACCTTTGCATTTTCCCCTTATCTAGAAATTCTTAAAATTACGAGTAAGTTGAATTTCAAATAAACAATGCTAAAACCTTACAACATACCCTTTGTAATTTTCTTTTTTATTTATGATGAGGCGCTATATTACCACTCATTCCAGTTGTGTGTTCCACTTTAAATCTACAAGATTTTTAATACTCTACTTACAAATGGGTGGAGAAACAGATGCAGGACATGGTCATACAACACATCATTAAGGTGGGCAACATGGTTTTGCCCGCAATGTGTTGGGTGAGGTCGGGGTTGTACCTAATCCATTCTCCCTTGGTAGGTGTTACGTAACCATGTAGGGCCCAATTTAATGTATTTTTTAATATATAATCAACACGGTCCATATGTTTTACCATCATATATTTAGAAAATGATCCCAAAAATTATGAACCTAACACAAATAGGCTAAACTAATATAAATAGTAATAAATAATTGTATGAGCCAAATTGATGTATTTTTGAATGATCTGATTTGTTTCATGTTAGATTGGACCGAATTTTGTGATCTATCCTAATTAGCACATTCCAAACATATTTAGCCGTTCAAATCAATTTTAGGATGGCCTTATCATATAATTTGATAAATCCAATCATTATAAGTATTTCTTGTAATTACACTTCTATTAAACTTGGGCTATAATATCCCTTTTTCAACATCTTAGTTTTTTTTTTTTTTTTTTAAATCTCGGTTCTTCTCAAAATCTTAATTTTTTTGAAAGATTATTTTTTTAAAAAAAACTTTTCAATTTTTTTTTTTCAAAATCTTGCTTTTTTTGTAATCTCAAAAAATTTCAAACATCGTCATTTTTTTTTTCCAAACTTTAAAACTTTTTTTTTTCTACAAAATCACAATTTTTTTTAAACTTATCACTTTTCTTTTTCAAAACGTTAATTTTTTTGTCAAAATCTCAATGTTTTTAAATCATTATCAAAATTTTTAACGACTTAATTTTCTTTTTTCAAAATGTCTTTAAAAAAAAAAAAACAAAATCTCTTTTTTTATTAAACGTTTTTTAAAAAATTTCAAAATATAAATTCTATTTTTTTTTTTCAACATTACAATTTTTTCCTAAATTGTAAATATTTCAATTTATTCAAACTTCTCAAAATTTTCAACATGCCAATCTTATTTTATTTTTTTATATCAAAAGTACCATTTTTTTTTTTCAACTTTTCAATTTTCTGTTTCAAAATGACAAATTTTTATCAAAATATTTGTGTTCTTTTTTAATCACTATTTTTTATTTTTCAAAATCTCATTTTTTTTCTTGAACATTTTCGAATTTTTTCAAAATCACGATTTTTTTTATTTTTATTTTTAACTTCTCAAATTTCCTTTTCAAAATGTCAAATTTTTTTTTTTTGTCAAAATATTGATTTTTTATCTCATCTTTTCTTCAAAATTTCTATTCTTTCGAACTTGTCCATTTTCTTTTTAAAAATATTTTCTAAAAAAACTTGTCAATTCTTATCAAACTTTTCATTTTTTTTTTTCAAAATACAAAATCTCAATTTCTTTTTCAAAAAATAAATAATTTTTTAAAGTTGTGAAAATTTTCACAAATATTTTTAATCTTTTCAATTTTATTTTTCAAAATATCATTTTTTTTCGAAATCTATTTTTCTTTTAAAATTATCAACTTTATTCAAACTTAATTTTTTAAAAAAAATCTATATATTTTTTAAATTAATCGTAGTTTTTTTCAAAATCTCAAGTTTTCTCAAACATTATTAATTGTTTTTTTAAAACTTCTCAACTATTTAAAAAATCATAATTTTCTTTAATCTTCTCAATTTTCTTTTTAAAAATGTGAATTATTTAACAAAATTTTGAATTTTTTTTTTATATCAATTTTTTTCGAACTTCATTTTCTAAAGTCTCAATTTCTCATGTGATATTGCAAAGCATTTTTCATGTGATTTTTCATGTGATATTGCAAAGCATTTAAATATCAATTTTAAAAGGAAAAACAATTAATAATTTTCACTCAGTTGATATATAAACAAAAGAAACCGATGCAATCAATCAATTAGTACAAAATAATCTTAAATATAATTAAACCACTAATATTCTATTAGAAAACACTTTTTAGACTAAAATAAAACACAATTTCCCACTGTATTTTACCAAAAAAAAAAAAAAAAAAAAAACTGTATAAATCATTGGGGCAAAAGTCGATTTATGATAGACCGAGAACCGTCGCAAAAACAAATAAAATCCGTCGCTAAATGTACGATTTTTTGGGCCATAATTTGTGATGGATCGAAATCCGTCTCTTAAGTCACGATGGACCAAATGTGTCGCAAATGTTTGTTGGTAAATTTATACAGATTAATGTAGTTTCTGTATAATTGGGAAACCGAAAATAATATGGACAGGCTGAAGCACGTCTGAAAACGCTGTCCTTAAAGCGTTATTTGCCCCAACTCAAGTAAATTGAGTATGCTGATAGGTTACAAGCAAATTGCTTCTAGGATACGACGAGCCTGGTGTGGGTCTGCGTTCAGCAAACACGAAGGCCCACCAAATGGAACTCAATTTCACTATTTCTGGCAGTATTACAATATAAAGGAAAATCTCAAAAATAAGAAAAGAAGAAAATAGAAAAGTAGTTTGCTCAATTAAGTTCCAATCTTCAGCCTGCTGGTTCGGTTGAACCGTTCTAGACCACACCGTTGGTCTGTCCTTCAAGCTAAGGTTGAAACCTTGCTGTGTTGCTGGATAACACTTAGAATATATGAGTCGAGAGGCTGTTTTTCTTGAATTCGTATGGAATTGCTGGAGTGAGTTGAGATGGTTTTGAAACCTATCCAGGCCCTCCTTTTATAGGCTATGGTGGCTGGGGGTTATGGTCCAGGAAAATAAATCCCATGACCGTTTTCTGGCTGTTGAGAAAACTAGCCGTTTTATGGTCGTTTTCTGACTGTTGTGCATGGGCCATTAAGCTGCTGCATGCTGACCGTTGTGAGACAGTAGCTAGCCGTTTTATAGCTGTTGGGGCTAGCCATGCAGCAGTTTCAACTGGACCCCGCACTTATTGCACAGCTATTACAGAATTTCTGCAACAGCTCTTTTTCAGCCCTCTATATATTCTAAGGGACTCTCATTCAGTCCTTTAGATTTTCGTCCAACCAACCATCTGCCTTAGCCACTAGTCGCACACGTCTCGCTCCGGTTCGCGAAGGGAGCGACCCTCTGCGACACGATGC
Source organism: Magnolia kwangsiensis (assembly GCA_037074715.1). Lineage (NCBI taxonomy): Eukaryota > Viridiplantae > Streptophyta > Magnoliopsida > Magnoliales > Magnoliaceae > Magnolia > Magnolia kwangsiensis. The sequence goes on from CM073583.1 coordinate 2,523,623, forward strand.
GCACGTGCGAAGTGCGCCACTAGCGCCTCTACAGCCACACTGCCTCACATGCCCACGCCCTCGCACCGAGCCCGAGCCCGAGACCGAGACCGAGACCGAGCCCGAGCCCGAGCGCGAGCGCGAGCGCGTGCGCGGTGTTCCAGTGCTTCGCACTGGAACACGCAAGTCCCATGGTCCACAGACTAGGTAGGCAAATATTATGGTACTCCACTATTATCATTTAAACCACTTTTCTTTCTCTTCTCTTTCCCATGTGGGACTATTCCCAAAGCCCCAAAAGTTTTTCAAAAAATAACTTTTTATTATTAAAATATTTTTTATTAAAATCAATATTTTACAACAATCCCCCACTTGATTTTTTATAAAAATATTTTCTCGGTTAAACATACTGTCAGAATAATTAGCTTATATGCATAAAGAAAGATATCTTTCGATTTTAATCTTCCCTTAGTGTAAGTATCTCAAAACTCTATCGAAATGACTGGTAGCCGCAGCTTTGAACCAGTTATTTCTAGATAACAGAGTTGGAGAAACCACACACATATTCGCTATGTGTTGTTAGAGTTCCCACAATCTTGCTCAGCACAATTAATGGCCATGTGCTTATCCTAATTCGTGAACGATCCCGAGAGAAAACTCTTAACTCTCATGAGAGACGGCACCATCTCTACGTTCATATAGGTGAAATCCTTTCAGTGTCTCCGTTACTATAAGACACTTGTCCTAAAGACTGGAATTCATTAAGAGTTCTAAGACTCAACCCTCTTTCGTAACGCTCAACACTTATCTATTATGGATGAGGTTATATAATTTAGTGCTGAAAACTTTCCACTTATCAGTGACTTGTTCTTACCCATTAAACCCAAGATTAGAGATTTTCTGATTTTAGGTTGGGTTACCATCACTGGTGGAACTTTGGTTGAAGAGTTTCAACCCCATCCCTCTACATGTAGCCTTTACTACCTCTCTCGGTAGAGGTTTAGTGAAAGGATCTGCCAGGTTATTGCTTGATTTCACATATGAAATAGCAATGATTCCATCTTCAATCAATTGTCTGACATAATCATGTCGAAGACTAATATGTCTAGACTTACCATTATAAGTACCGCTATAGGCTCTGGCTAATGTGGCTTCACTATCATAATGTAGTGATACAGCCGATATAGGCTTTACACAAAAAGGAATTTCTAATAGAAGATCCCTTAGCCACTCAGCCTCTTTGCCTGTTGCAGCTAGGGCTATAAATTCAGACTCCATAGTCGAGTGCGTTATGCAAGTCTGTTTCTTGGATCCCCAAGATACAGCAGCACCTCCTAGGGTGAATACCCACCCTGTAGTAGACTTATTGTCCCCTGCACTCGATATCCAGCTCGCATCGGTATATCCTTCTAATACGGCAGGAAACTCTGAATAAAATAGTCCTAAGTCTTTGGTTGCTTTTAAGTAACCAAGGACTCTACTGATTGCATTCCAGTGTTCATTACTGGGGTTACTAGTAAACCTACTAAGTTTACTCACAGCATATGCGATATCAGGTCTAGTGCATTGCATAGCATACATAAGACTTCCTATAGCACTCGCATATTCTAATTGTGCAACTGTTCTTCCAGTATTTTCTTTTAGTTTGATACTTGGATCAAATGGGGTTTTTGCTTCCTTTATATTTAGATGGTTAAACTTGTTTAGTATCTTCTCAATATAATGAGATTGACACAAAGCATAACCCCCACAATATTTTTTAACTTTGACACCTAAGATGGTATCAACTTGTCCAAGATCCTTCATTTTAAATACGGAAGAAAGAAACTTCTTTGTTTCAGTCACACCTTCCATTTTATTATTTATTATTAACATATCATCAACATATAGACAGATAATAATGATATAACTACCATCTTTTTTAGAATATATACATTTATCAGCTACATTATGCATGAAACCATGAGATAGTATTTTGGAATCAAACTTCTCATGCCATTGTTTAGGTGCTTGTTTTAATCCATACAACGATTTGACTAATCTACATACTTTGTTTTCATTTCCTGGTAGAACGAAACCTTCAGGTTGTTCCATGTATACCTCCTCATTGAGGTCACCGTTCAGGAAAGCAGTCTTTACATCCATTTGGTGGATGTGAAGATGATGTATGGAAGCTAGCGCAAATAATATCCTAATGGATGTTATCCTAGCTACAGGTGAGTATGTGTCAAAGTAGTCTATCCCTTCTTTTTGTCTAAAACCCTTAGCTACTAGTCGAGCTTTAAAGGTTTGGATAGTCCCATCAGTGTGATATTTCTTCCTAAATACCCATTTGCAACCTATGGGTCTAGAACCTGGAGGTAAGTTTACTAGTTCCCATGTTTGATTTGATAGTATAGATTCCATTTCATCATTTATAGCTTCTTTCCAAAAAGCTGAGTCTCTAGAGGATACAGCTTCCTTATATGTTTTAGGATCATCTTCTATAGTCATTACTATAGGTATTTGTCTTATAACATTTTCTCTATCTGCTTCTACCAGATGGAAAATGATGCGTTGTGAGTCTATGTAGTCATCTCCAAAACTCTTCTCTATTCTAGTTCTTTGACTCCTACGAGGTTTAGTGGGAGCTTCCATTATATGTGGAGCTGTGCTATTTGGTTCTCTATTAGGAGTTTGAATTTCATTATCCTTTGACTCCAAGGATAGTGAGTTCTCAAAGAATTCAACGTCTCTTGATTCTATAATTGTATTAGACTCCATGTCTAGAAGTCTATAAGCTTTACTATTTTGTGCATACCCTACGAAGGTGCACTTAATAGCTCTTAGTCCTAACTTGGTTCTTTTTGGGTCAGGGGTTCTGCAGTATGCAAGACACCCCCACACTTTAAGATATTCTAGGTTAGGTTTTCTACCTCTCCATATTTCATATGGAGATACTTTATATTTTTTAGACGGAAGTCTGTTTATTATATGGCATGCTGCAAGCAGTGCCTCACCCCACAGATTTAGTGGCAACTTTGCTTTTATTAGCATTGAGTTGACCATTTCTACTAATGTTCTATTCTTCCTTTCAGCTATTCCGTTTTGTTGAGGTGTGTATGGAGCTGTACATTGATGTACCAGTCCATGTTCTTAACAGAAGTAATTGAATTCATTCGAGAAGTATTCTCCTCCTCGATCGCTACGGAGAATTTTTATCTTCTTACTTAGTTGATTCTCTACTTCTGCTTTATATATCTTAAACATGTTCAATGCTTCATCTTTGCTCTTTAATAGATAAACATACACATATCTAGAGCAATCATCTATAAAGGTTATGAAGTACCGTTTACCTCCACGAGTAAGAATGCCGTTTAACTCACAGATATCACTGTGCATAAGATCCAAAATTTGAGACGATCTTTCAACACTTGGAAAAGGTTTTTTTGTCATTTTGGATCGTATGCACACTTCACATTTATCAGTTTTATTATCTATGTATGAGATTAAACCATTCTTAGCCATGAACTTCAAAGTACTATACCCTATATGGGCTAGTCTATCATGCCACAATCCAGCAGATTCAACCATATACGCAGAAGTGCTACTTTCATTTAGAGAAAACTTAACCATCCCGTTACAAGCATATCCCTTTCCAACAAAATTCTCATTCTTGGATAGAATCAGTTTTCCTGACTCGTATACCACCCTTATACCTGATTTTTCCAGAAGATCCCCAGAAACTAAGTTTCGCCTCATGTCTGGGACGTGCAGTACATTAGTCAGAATCACTTTCTTTCCAGAAGTGAATATCAGTTCGACAGTTCCTTTGCCGACGACCTTCGATCGGACTTCATTACCCATTTGGACTTCTTGACCATCGGTCAATTCCTCATAGGTTTTGAAGGCTGATTTGTCGTAGCACACATGTACTGTAGAGGCAGTATCATACCACCAGCCTGGAACTTTGCCTTGGATGGTATTCACTTCAGTGATCATAGCCACGATATCGCCTTCTTCTACTGCACTTGCCTCTTTTTTAGATTTGCGATATCGGCATACTCGAGCATAGTGTCCGATTTTTCCACAGACATGGCATGGGCCTTTGAACTTTCCATTCTTCTTTTGGGCGTTTTTCTTGAATTTTCCTTTATTGGATTTTAGGGAATCATCTTTCTCGGGATTCTTGTTATTGGTGTTTTCTACTGCATGTACCTTGGACGAGGCATTCCCGTTATCATTTTTTTTTATCGCGGTTACGGAATTCTTCCTCAATCCTTAGGTGTTTCTGGATTTGTTCCAGTGTGTAGTCTTCGGTTTTATGTAGCAACTTCTTTCTATAGTCTTTCCACATTGGTGGCAATTTAGCGATTATAGCCCCAACTTGGAATGATTCAGGAAGATCGATTTTGATCGCTTTGATTTTGTTTACTATTAGCTGCAGTTCTTGGATTTGGGGCAGCAGCGGTTTATTATCTACCATGCTGAAGTCAAAATACCTGGCGATGAGAAATTTGTTGGTCCCTTCTTCTTCAGCCTTGTACTTGAATTCCAGTGCGGCCCAGATCTCCTTTGCTGATGATGTCTGTTGGTACAGATCGTACAGGCGGTCGGAGAGTGCGTTCAGAATGTGTCCACGACACAATAGTTCGTCTTCGGCTCTTTTAGCATGGGCAGCCACTTGCTCAGGTGTGTCTTTGTCGGTTGCTTCAGGCAATGCTTGCAGATTTGGATCTAGTATGTAGTAGATCTTCAGCGCCGTCAGGAGAAATTTCAGCTTGTCTTGCCACCTTGTAAACTTGGTTCCATCGAACCGATCAAGACGTATCAAGTCCTGATTCATCAACTTAATAGATGAAACGCTATCGGCTTCCATTTTAGAAATAACGCTTTAAGATTGCTGGTAAATTTATACAGATTAATGTAGTTTCTGTATAATTGGGAAACCGAAAATAATATGGACAGGCTGAAGCACGTCTGAAAACGCTGTCCTTAAAGCGTTATTTGCCCCAACTCAAGTAAATTGAGTATGCTGATAGGTTACAGGCAAATTGCTTCTAGGATACGACGAGCCTGGTGTGGGTCTGTGTTCAGCAAACACGAAGGCCCACCAAATGGAACTCAATTTCACTATTTCTGGCAGTATTACAATATAAAGGAAAATCCTAAAAATAAAAAAAGAAGAAAATAGAAAAGTAGTTTGCTCAATTAAGTTCCAATCTTCAGCCTGCTGGTTCGGTTGAACCGTTCTAGACCACACCGTTGGTCTGTCCTTCAAGCTAAGGTTGAAACCTTGCTGTGTTGCTGGATAACACTTAGAATATATGAGTGGAGAGGCTATTTTTCTTGAATTCGTATGGAATTGCTGGAGTGAGTTGAGATGGTTTTGAAACCTATCCAGGCCCTCCTTTTATAGGCTATGGTGGCTGGGGGTTATGGTCCAGGGAAATAAATCCCATGACCATTTTTTGGCTGTTGAGAAAACTAGCCGTTTTATGGCCGTTTTCTGACTGTTGTGCATGGGCCATTAAGCTGCTGCATACTGACCGTTGTGAGACAGCAGCTAGCCGTTTTATAGCTGTTGGGGCTAGCCATGCAGCAGTTTCAGCTGGACCCTGCACTTATTGCACAGCTGTTACAGAATTTCTGCAACAGCTCTTTTTCAGCCCTCTATATATTCTAAGGGACTCTCATTCAGTCCTTTAGATTTTCGTCCAACCAACCACCTGCCTTAGCCACTAGTCGCACACGTCTCGCTCCGGTTCGCGAAGGGAGCGACCCTCTGCGACACGATGCGCACGTGCGAAGTGCAAAGTGCGCCACTAGCGCCTCTACAGCCACACTGCCTCACATGCCCACGCCCTCGCACCGAGACCGAGACCGAGACCGAGACCGAGCCCGAGCCCGAGACCGTGACTGAGACCGAGCCCGAGCGCGAGCGCGTGCGCGGTGTTCTAGTGCTTCGCACTGGAACACGCAAGTCCCATGGTCCACGGACTAGGTAGGCAAATATTATGGTACTCCACTATTATCATTTAAACCACTTTTCTTTCTCTTCTCTTTCCCATGTGGGACTATTCCCAAAGCCCCAAAAGTTTTTCAAAAAACAACTTTTTATTATTAAAATATTTTTTATTAAAATCAATATTTTACAACAATGTTCAATGGACCAAATCCATCACAAATCTCATTTTAGCAACGGATTTTGCTCCATCACTGAATCCTGTCACCAAACCGTCATAATTTCCATTAAGATGGGTGTGATGGACAATTTTCATTAGCGACAGACCAAGTCCATCGTTAACCCAAGCCTTTTTTGCGACCAATGAAGTTCATCGCAAAATCTCAATTTTGGTGATGTGGTACCACAACTCTAGCTGGCTCGTGTTAAGGTCATCAGTCAAATTGCGTCCATCACAAGGATATTTCTATTATAATCTAATAGAGTCATGTTCCACCCGTTGTTGGTGCCTTTAATTTATGTAAACATAAAATTTTCAGTAAGATCAATACCCTAGTCGATTCGATTAATTCTAGATTTTTCTCAATTATTTGCTGGACACTTATTGAGATTTTCAATTCTTTTGATAGTATGTCAATATCATATATGTTATGACTAGCGATAAATATGTCATTAACATACAGTATCAAGACAATGAACTTCTCATCACTGTCTTGTAATAAACACAATGATTATATTCACCTAATAAACCTTTGACTCATCATGAAAGAATTAAATTTCTTGTATCACTGCCTAGACAACTGTTTTAGATTATACAACGATTTCTTCAACATGCAAATCTTATTATATACCCCTTGTATTTTAAAATTTAATGGTTGCTTCATGTAAATCTACTCTTCCAATTCCGTAGCAGAAAAGAAGTCTTCACATCCATCTGTTTCAGCTCGAGATTGAATTAGGTAAATAGCGTCAATATGAATCTAATAGATATTTGCTTCACCATGAGCACGAATATCTCAGTGAAGTCAACACCTCTCTGAGTGTATCCCTTTGCTATATCAGCCTTACCTTGTATCTATCATACTTCTTCTTAAAGATCCACTTATACCTAACTGCTTTACAGCCAAGGAAAAGCTCCACTAGATCCCACGTCTCATTCTTCACTATAAAAAAATAGGGCAATGTCGATGTCTAAAAATTCCCAACATTGACCTTCCCCGACGGCTTTTAGCAGTCAGACGGCCCGTCAGGAAAGGGGGCGTTGACGTTACTCAACAACGTTTGTCAGTTATGGTGATGGAGTGATACAAACTGTACGACTGAATTTCATGAAAAATCATATTTAGTTGTGACATTAAGTTTGATGAAGGTTTCGTGTATCGGAAATATGGACATGAGGAAATAGAAAAAACGGTTGTTAACGTTGAGACAAACAGAGGTGAAACATCTGAAGAAGCTAAGCTATAGGAAGAGGTACAAGAAGAGGTGGTTGCATCACCTTCCAGGAGAAATCTATCGAGAAATTACAGAGTACCGTTAAGATAGAGGAATGACTCAAATGTTGTGTTTGCCCTCATTATGGATGAGGGGGTTCCATCTGCATACCTTCTAAGAAGCATTAGATGACATTGATGTTGAAAAGTTGATGATGGCCATGCATGGTGAGATGAACTCCCTGTACAAGAATGAAACGTACAAGCTGGTGAAGCTTCCCATTAGAAGGAAAATGATTAGGTGTAAGTAATTTTTTAAAGAAGAAATAGCATAAATACAAGGTGAGATTAGTTGTAAAGGAATATGCTTAAAAATAAAGTATCGACTTCGGTAAGATATTCATACCAGTTGTAAAGCATGCATCTATCATATTCGTATTATCGTTAGTTACCCAATACAATTTGGAATTAAAATAGTTGAATGTGAAGACAACTTTTTTATATGAGGAACTGGAAGAGAAATTTTTATATGAAGCAACCTGAAAGGTTTAAGGTGAAAGGAGCGAAGAAGTTTTCAGGTTGAAAATGTAGTTATATAGCCTAAAACAGTCCCAAAAAATTTGATTATTTTATTATGAGTCAATAATTTTTTCAGAAGCGAGTTCGATCATTGTATTTACTTAAAAGCATTGAGTATCGAGAAATTTGTGATTCTAATATTGTGATGATATGCTTATTGCGAGCTATAATATGTTCGAAATCAATGTACTGATAGCTTAATTATCCAGGACATTCAAAATGAAAGATCTGAAAGCAACAAAAAGGATTCTCGGCATAGTTGTATACATGGACATGAAAATTAGCAAGCTATCTATGGTTGTCTCAGAAAGAATATCTTGAGAATGTCTTGGTTAAGTTCGGACATAATAAGGCTAAACCAATTAACACACCCCACACTGCTCACTTTCAACTTTCTTAAGAACAATGTCATGCATCAGATGAAGAAAAATAATGTCTCATGTTCCTTACTTGAGCGAGTTGGAAGATTAATGTATGTTATGGTCTATATTAAAACGGATATTTTACATGCGGTAGGTGTTGTGAGCGAATACATGTTAAACCTCAACAAGCAACATTAAGAGGATGTGAAATGGGTACTTTGTTACATACGAGGTACAATTGACTATGCCTTTACATTTGGTAAATCTGAGGAAAGATTGATAGGTTATCTGGATGTCAATTATGTTGATAACGTGGATAATAGAAGGTCGACTTCTGGTCACTTTTTTGTATAATGGAGGAGCAATCAATTGAATGTCGATGCTTCGGTCTATGACTGTTCTTTCTATAATAAAAGTTGGGTATATGACAGTGACAGAAGCATTCAAAGAAACAATTTGGTTAAAAGGACTGATAATGAGTTGGGGCTTTAACAAGAAGTCATCCCAAATCGAAAGCATGATTAATTTCGGGAAGAATTCAGTGTATCACTTCCGGACTAAACATATTAATGTGTGTCAATACTTTATTCAACAGATGCTAGAGAAAGGCAATGTTACTCTTGTGCAGATCCATACGAGTGAGAATTCGATAGATATGCTTCTGAAAGTTGTTCCTGTAGAGAACTTTAGGTTCTGTTCAACTTATCTAGACTTGGCAAAGGATGAATGAAGACATAGTGTGCATGAGAAGCAATGATGATTGTGATACTATGATGAAGATAACTAAAGATGGAGGATGTAGCTTGGAGTGGTGGAGCATGGAATTTAAAGCCATGATGGAGATTGTTACTAGTGCATTTAATCTATACAAACAGTGAATTTTCGATAGGATTGATGCCTTGGTCGATTCGATTGAGTAATTCTAGATTTTTCCCAATTGCTTGTTGGACATTTTTGGGGATTTTCAATCCTATCGAAGGTGGGCTCGATTCTATAGACAAGCTATCAATGCCACTCGATACTATTGAAAAATTGCAATATAAATTATGTAGACTTGTAGGTCTTATTTCTAATTCTATACATGAGTTGTATATATGGTTGTAATATGGGATTAGGATTATAATCACGAACATGGGAAATACGCAAATGTGTTTAGGGTTTTAAGAAGGGAAATTCATTTTGAGATATGAGGGTTCTGAATCTGTAAGTTGCTCATCTCTTATAATTTCATTTTCATAATGGATTGTTTATCACTTGGTCCTGTGGTTTTTTTTTTTCAAAAGGATTTTTCCACAAAATCTTTGTGTTTCTCCATGATTAATGCTCATTTTTCGTTTCCATATTGCATGTTTGATTCATTTTAAGTTTGCTTCTGTGCCTAATGTGTGACGGGCAGCGCACAACACCACCATCCACATGGAAGGGTAGACTATAGATCGAGACAATCCACCCAGTGGGGTCTTCAATACGATATGACTCTTGGTTCAAGAACCACGCCAGTAGAACAATCCTAGCCATCCCTTATTCTCTCCATTCCTCTAAGAGTAGTACCTTAACTCCTGTATTTTATAGCTCATTTTAAGGTAGCCAATTAAATGGTCAGGGACCACCCTTGTTTTGCTAAATTTTAATCCATGGGCCATCCATGGTTGCCCCAACTACGGTGATCTATCGTATCAACGGAGCTTGCTTTGATGCTAAAAAAGAGGTGATGCCTCACAAAAGGTAAATGGGAGGTGAAAGAAAAGCGAAAGAAAAACCATTAATCCACAACCGAATACCCGAGGCCCGAATTTGTCTCTGGCAAGCGTTGCTCGACCCTTGCCTGATACGTTTCAGGAAGAGGGGTGGATTCAGGCCGTCCATCTAATATGGGTCCCATCGGTAGATGGTGTAGTTGATGATCGCACCTAACAAACCATCCTGGCCGTATGAATGCTGTCCTTCCATTGTGGATAGCCAGGAAAGATGGCTAAGGTGAACGTATGAAGCCACTACCTCGTGACCCGAATTCAAGCACCCTTTTTAGATCTGCATCTGCAGTTATCTTATTTGACTGTTCACACATTTCAAGTGGTTTTCTTTGCTAATGTGGGCCGTCCATGATAGGATTTTCCAGATGGATGGTACAGATTCACCAACCGTACCACCACATAAAGTGTTGAGGAGCAAGGATTATTGCAAGATGTTTCGAAGCCCAGTCCCATCCGATCGAAGCCCACCCGAGAAGCCCAGTCCCACCCGATCGAATCCCACTCGATACCGAGAAATTCATTTTATCGCATCTCCAACCATTGAAGAAATTGGCGGGAAGCAAGCAAGTATTTATATTCCAAAATTTCATACGTGCATGCATAGCTCAAGAAATCCTTTACCCCATCAATAATAATAGAATATGATCCGTCAAGTTGGCCTCTATAAATAGATAGAGAGACATGCAACATCAACTCAAGAGTAAGAAAGTTTTCATCTGAATTTCTTTCTTTCCAGTGACAGCGAAAAAAAAAAAAAAAAAGTGAGGAAAGATGTCCCTAGTTGAGTCCGTTGTCGAGCTCCTTCTCGGAAAACTGGCTGAACCACTCATTCGAGAAGCCATTTTCTTACATGGGGTCCATGATCAAGTCGAATTACACACGTTAGAATTTGAGAGGATGATAGCCTTCTCGGAGGATGCAGACTCCAAGCAAGAAGGAGATAGAAGAGTGAAGAGATGGGTGCAGCATGTGAGAGATGTTGCATATGATGCTGAGGACGTCATTGACACCTTCATCTTCAAGATAGCAACCTCGAAGCCAAGAGGATTTTTGGCCCGCATTAGAAGGTACGCTTTCACCCCCACTGAGTTGATAGCTCGCCATGAGGTGGGCTCAGAGATCGAACGGATAAAGAATAAAATCCGTGACATCTCCGAAAGTAGGTCAACTTACGGAATTGAAAATATAGGTCAGCAAGCAGGGACGAGCTCCGCTGGTCCAAGCCTCAAGGAATGGAGGCTCACTTCTCCTCTTTCTCAAGAACCAGATTTTGTTGGCTTTGAGAAAGACAGGGAGATATTGATGGCCCAATTGATGGAGGGGGAGTCGCGGCGTTGTGTTGTTTCTGTAGTCGGAATGGGTGGTCTGGGTAAAACCACTCTTATCAGGAAAGTTTATAATAACACCCGTGTGAAGATACATTTTCACTTTTGTGAATGGATTTCTATATCACAAGAGTATAATGTAAAAGATCTTCTTCAGAACATCATATATTGCCATATGGTGCTCTCAAAAAAGGATCTCAAGGAAGTGCAGAAAATGAACGTCTTTGAGCTGAGGGATAAAATTTCTTTGTATCTGCAAGAGAAGAGATACCTGATGGTATTAGATGATATATGGACAGTGGAAGCATGGGATGCTCTCAAGGATGCTTTCCCTGATATGAATAATGGAAGCAGGGTCATGCTCACCACACGCAACAAAGACGTAGCTTTACATGCTCAAAGCCTTCTCCATGAACTGCGATTTCTAGAAAAAGATGAAAGCTGGGATTTGTTCTGCAAGAAAGCATTCCCAGGGCAAAATAACATTTTCCCTCCAGATCATTTGGAGAAATTGGGAAGAGTGATTGTGGAAAAATGCCATGGTCTACCTCTTGCCATCGTTGTCATCGGAGGGCTATTAGCAAGGAAAGAAGCAAGGGAGTGGGAGAATGTACAAAAGAGCCTTAGCTGGCAGTTCATCCAAGGAGAAGTCAAAATCTCCCATATATTATCTTTGAGCTATAAAGATCTTCCCTATTATTTAAAACCATGTTTTCTCTACCTGGGCAATTTTCCAGAAGACCATGAGTTCCGTGCCAAGGAGCTGATTCAAATGTGGGCTGCTGAAGGGTTTCTTCAACAGAGAGGGGAAGAAACATTAGAAGAGGTTGGAGAAGATTGTCTAAAGGAGTTGATACAGAGAAACATGGTTCAGGTAGCAAGAAGAAGTTCAAGGGGGAATATTAAAAGTTGCTGCATCCACGATCTTTTACGAGATCTCTCCATATCAGAAGCTAAGGAAGGTATGTTTCTTCAAGTTCAGAGTGGGATCAATGCAAATGCTCCTCCTGCATCTAGAGCCCGTCGACTTGCAATTCACCATAACACCTCAAGTAAGTACATTCCCTTGAGCTGTTCCACTCGACACCTTCGTTCTGTGTTGATCTACAATGAAAGCGATGCATGGCTTCAAATGGAAGAAGTGAAGTTTCTCTTTAGAAGCTTTAAGTTGCTTAGGGTGTTGTATATACATAGTAAATACATTATAAAGCTACCGAGGGAAATAGGTGAACTAATCCACTTGAGATACCTGGGCTGTACCGGCACTAATTTAGAAAGCCTCCCATCGTCGATAGGCAATCTTCTTAATTTACAAACTCTATTTGTAGCATCCAATTATATTATGAAAGTACCAAGCACAATCGAGAAAATGCAACAGTTAAGACATTTTCAAGTGAAGAGAATACCTAAGGATAGGGGTGTAGGTTTTGGAGAGATAGAAGGGCGTCCAAGGCTTGACTGGATAAATAGCCTCCAGACCCTATCAGTTGTAAGATCTGGCAAATGGATGGAAGAGGGTTGCTTGGGAAAGCTCACCAATCTTAGAAAATTAGGGATATGGGTAGATGCAGTAACAGATGCTGAGGTATTTAAGCAAGTTACCCGACTGGACTGCCTCCACTCTCTCAATTTGAAAGGAAGTTTAAGCAAGTTATCCGACTCCAGTTTCTTCCCAACAAACCTCACTAACCTCACCTTGATATATTCCCGTTTAGAGGAAGACCCAATGGCGACGTTGGAGAAGCTGAAAAAGCTTCGCATTCTCAGATTGCTGAATTGGTCATATATGGGAAAGGAAATGTCTTGCTCTGCACATGGGTTTCGTCGACTTGAATCCTTACATCTTCATCAGTTATATCAATTAGAAGAGTGGAGAGTGGAGGAAGGATCTATGCCAAGTCTTTTACATTTACTGATCCATTACTGCACGAAATTGAAGAAGCTTCCGGAAGGACTGCAACACGTGAGTACACTCAACAAATTGGAGTTGTGGAGGATGCCCAGTAAATTCAAAGCAAGGCTTGAAAAAGACAGGGGAGAGGATTGGTATAAGATTCGGCATATACCCTCCATCGACATAAGCTATACGTGGATATGGTAATTAGCAATGGCACATTCTCTCGTTGCTAGAGGTAGGTTGGTTCGACTTGTTTCCCCTCTTCATTTTTTTAACCTCTTTAATCCATACTTAAACTTACTATAATCATATCATTTTTTTTTTCTTTTGGGAATTTATATTGAATTACCATCATGTACATTTTCAATTAGCTTAATAACCATCATGTACATTCCCATTACAATCCCGTTAACTTTCTTAACGCCTGCCATGCTAGCAAATGGGTCACTGGCTCGGGTATGCCCCCACTATGCTTTTTATGTGAAATCCACCCCGACCACCATGTGCTTTACCCCATTAAAGGCACGCAATCCAAAATTCCATCCAAATTTCATTGTCAAGAGAAAAAAAGAGTCTGATTCCATCATGTATGTTAAATGTTGATTGTCAATTTTCTTCATATACGATTGGCTCACCTAAATTCTGTCCGACCTGATTCTTGGACCAAGCATAAGTTGTAGGTGAGGTTTCCAAAGCTTACATGTGTGTGGAGCATTGCCCCAACCAAATACCACCACATGCGCCAATGTAGCATAAGTGTTACATAAGACCTAATTTCCATCCAATAGGTCACTTTTTTTAGAACTTCTAACTTTAAAATCAAGTGTTTCCTCCTCAGGTGGATCACTGTGTATGAGACAAATGGATGTTCAGAAAGAGCTGTATTAGCCATTCATTTCTTTTGTATATATTGTGCAGAACTTCAGCGCTGAAAACCTTGATTCTTGCATATGGCTCGTCTAATTAAAAGCTGGATCTCACACATGTTCATATTGGCATGTGCGGCTGCATGTGGATGGTCATGATTCCACATGCATGTGGGCCCAACCTCTCTTTTATGTTTACTTCATATGTTTTTAGACTTCTTTAGTCCCCGATGATATATAGCTGGCATAATAGCATGTATAAATGTTTAATTATAGTAGCTTAATTTTTATTTGTGCATGGAGAACTCATTGAGAAGCCAACATGTCTGGATCTGTTTGCAGTTATTCTATGATTTGAAGCTCATATTGGATTAGTAATTTCACATCTTGAGCTTGAAATTTAATCGTGTCAGTAATATTCTTATAAAGAGTTATCTATTTGTTATGAGTATGACCCAAGAAAATTTAATTGAGAATTCTTACCATATAATCTATGGCAATCTTTTTTTTTTACAGGTAATTGATTTATTATTTTTTTAAACCATCTTTTGTAGGACATTTGTTGACAGATTAGGAAATTCAATTTGTAAGATTTTTGGAGCATCTTCCATCTATGGCAGTGCCTATCAAATCAAAGTTTGGATTTTTGAACTATTGGCCCCACTTGTAACAAGCATCAAGACACTTGGACCGAATGCCCTAGGAACTTATACTTCCTGTTCTATCCATGAATAGTTTCTAAAGTTAGGTATATGCTTTGAATTCTATTATAAATTTTGAGCAAGCAAATTCTTGCATATAACTTTCAAATTTTAATCACAATTTTCATTTCCAGACATTTTTCTCACAGCAGAGTGCGCGATGACCTGCACATGCAAAGTAACCGGACAAAATGAAGAATGGTGGAATGGTGACCAGATGGTGATGAAATGTTTGGAAGGTATCTTGTAATTGTAACATGAGGGCATGGATGTTTTGTTTCAGATCTTTTGATATGTGACCATGTGCTAATATTTGTTATATGCTCTATACTTTAATTCACACCAACAGTTCAGTTAAGGTTTGATTTATTTCATAGTAGGTATTGTCTGCCTGTAATATGTTTATTAAAAACTGAAATATGAAGCAATTTCTTTATGGTATATGCGTAGTTGGGCTTCCAGGATTTTTCATTGTTTAGGTATCAAATACCTAGAATTGGTAGACCTCTCTATTGATTGCTCATGTGCCCAAATAATCTCTACATCGAAAGATCCTATGACGTGGAATGTTTAGTCTTTTCTTATTGAACATGAATTGGCATGTGTTTCTTATGAGTCTCGACTTCTCCAATTTGGGTTTTTTTTTTTTTTTTGTATGTGGGTCCTTCCCTATCAGGCCCATCAAGGTTCTTATTTTTATTGGGTGAAACAAACTGCTATACAAGTAAACATGTATAAAAGGAGAAGCAACAATTCAGAATAAATTGTGCTTATTGGGCTTAGTTACCTTTTACAGTCATGATGGGCAACTTTCACACAGACAACTCTGTTTTCAAAATCAGAATATTTTCACTGTTTACATATAGCCATTCTCCATCTCGAATCAAGTCACCTCCTATAAGAACCAGCACATGTTTTTCACCTATGCCTTTTTTGTTGGATTTCAAAGGATGAGATGCCATACATTTTGAAGATTGACTGAAGAGCTTGCAGCTTACCGCTGGCCAAAAGTGTGTGTTTGCATCACGAAGTTCTGCAGTTGCCAAGGCAGCCAAATCCCTGCAGATAAAAACTAATGTAAATGTACTGTCAGATGCAATACATATATATCCAATCAATGTCTTTGTTACCTAGTCATTCATAACTACATAAATGGATAATTCTAGGTTTTGAAGAGGGAGGAAGAACTTAGAAGCATAACATAAGATTATGATGAATTATTAGATTATGTGTAGGCCATATGAACCAGAATCAACTCACACGAATGTATGCAGCCACTTGGCCAACCAAAGCAGTCTACAATTAGATAGACAATGTAGTGTCTAAATTGTCAAATAACCTGGAAATTTTATGGGAAATCCGACCGAGCGACTGAGCCCTGCATAAGGTAGTATTTACCCTAATGAGAAAAGAGTGCAGAAATCAGAGGGGTGTATTCATCAGGCATGCTACCTTTGTGTGCAGGGGTGTTAGATTCCAACAACTTTGCAATTGGAGTTGAATCTATAGAAAACAATTCACCATTCAAAAGTAATATGGATGTGGGTAAAATAAAAAAAATCACCCACATGAGTAAGGTGACTATACCAGCTACCAAAATAAGTGAATTACACATCCAAATGGAATCCCATTGAGACCATGCTTTGAGTCATTGAGTGAATTAGGAGCTACAGATTATGGATGCCAGTTATATGTCCATAAATTAAGGGGCTGTTTGGGTGCCACATAAAAAATGAGTTCATCTCAACTATTTATTGAAATTTGTATATTAAAGAGTAAATTTCTTTGCATGGATTAAAGATTTAACCAACAATTTGTATGAACTATGATCACCTGCAGCAAGGGCTGGCAAGGCCGGATAGTTTAGTTTTGTCCCCTCTTCATTGCATGGAGGACTTGGACCTCCTCCAACCACCTCCTCTGCCACAGGCTTCTTGCTTCCCATATTTGATGCCAAACTAGTCTAGAGTCAGAACATTCAGCAAAAGATTAGGCATTGGTCCTACAAGGCTAGTAAATCCTCTAGATTCTTGATGCTTAGAGGCTTTACCCATGTTTTATTGTGTCAAAATTATAGCTGGAACAAAATGCTAGGAAATTTGAAAGCAAGGTTATCTTTTATTTCATTTTTTTCCTTTTTTACACACGCACTCACACTACAATGGGATATCACTATAATGGATACTTCAACTCATGAAAAAACGCTTGTGAGTCTACCACCGAGGCATGAGTAAGGACCCAGGCAAGGTTACCTCAGCTGATTAGGAGTCGTTTGCTAGGTGAGGCTGTCTGCTCTCTTTCGGGAGAAATTGGCTTGAGGATCCCAGGCCTTCAAAGGTCAAGAGGAAGGGGTAATATATGTGCTAGAAAATAGTAAATAATATTCAAAAAACAGAAAATAAAATAAAAGATAAAGTAAAGAAAAGATGACTTATTTGTTTGAATCAAGGCTCGATTGAGTCACTAGGCTTGAAACCAAATCTACTCTTCTTGGACCATGTCCCAAGTGTAACAGGAATCTTGAACAATTGGCCTCAAGGATACAATAACTATGACCTTGTTCCAATAGTGCACTAGTTGTATACGGGCTCAAATTCAATTGCAGAGCTTAGATCGGAAGTGAATTGACTCGGCAGAAAATTTGATTGTAGAAAAACCAAGAGACTTGTTTTAAAAAGGGAGATTGATTTTGTCATGAATGAAAAATTGAAAAGAGTATGTCTATTCATAGACCACGATTAGGTGCTCAAACAATTATTTCAAATAGGTTAGATAATTAGTGTAACTCCTTGAACAAACGTGTCTCTAGTTTGAATTTTGTGTAAAAATCAAAAGGTCCAAGTATACTTGAGGAGCAAAACCATTATTAGCACGAGTCTCAATTTACATATAGACCCAAACCCGGCCTGCGCTCGCACACGTCACATGGTCCTGGCATGGCACGGCTCGATGTGCGCGCATTGTAAAGAGGTGGTCCAACCCGAGTGTCCATTTCTCCTTGGCAGCTCAAGCCTTATATAATCTACATCTTATATATACATGAGATTTCTTTGGCCATTTTCCATATGGGAGAAAGATATGCACAATAAATAATAATAATAATAAAAAAACACTTTTCAAAAGAAGAAAAATGAAATTTCTAATTTTAAAACACCTTTTATTAAAAAAAAAAACTTTTAAAATACGATAGGTACATCCTTTAAATTAAATTAGTGAGATGAATTTTGTTAGATCCAGGCTGGCTGAAACCAAATGTGGATGGGTTTGCGTGGGGTGATCGGTGAGAAGATGTGGGGGTGGTGTGCGCTGGGATAATTTAGGTAAGGTCATTTTCGCTTTCTATAATTCAAGGGTACTGATCATGATCCCTGAAGCTCAGGCCTTTCTAGATGGGTTGAGGTTTTGCGGTGACTTTAGCCTGAATAATAATATTGTGAACTTCAACTCACAAAGTACAAATTCTATCGGCATTTGGAAATGACAAGAATGATTAGATCAATCACGGCTTATATCATTTAGAGCCAATAGAAGATATTGTAAGATTTCTAGTGGATTTTGAAATCTCGAGCATCTTTGAGCTTTGCGTTGATGCATGTGTTTTATCCCTTTACATATGACATTCAAGTTGCATTCATATCATCCCTTTACATATGACATTCAAGTTGCATGTATATGGGTGACCCAGATCAGTTGTGAAATCTGATATGTTGATTACAATTTCATGGTCCACCTTCACTTAATACAGTGTATTTCTAAAGGAAGAACTTGATCCCAAACACAGGACTGGATTGTCAAAATACCATGGTGTTTCCGGACATGTAATCATTGTGCAATATTAATGATATTAACTTCATCTAATATAATTCCATATCATCTAATTCCATGATCCAGCAAGCCCACGAAAGCCATCTCAACACCCTCTGCTTCCATCCCTGGTCAATTTCGTACAGGATGGGGTTGAAATCGGTGGTTGATTTCAAAATCATTTACTCTATGAGAGAAGGAAATCTAAGTAGCAGATGGTCTCACTAGGAAATCTAAGCCCACGACTTGTTGAAATGAAGGGCTGCACTGTTTTCATGAACAATAGAACTCCAGGATGGGAAAATCCTATCCCTTTAATTATTGCCCATTAAATTAACGGTTAAGAAGGAAACTTTTGCAAGAGTCCAGGTTCAGCAAAAAATGACAAATATTCAAAGCAATGGATTATTATTATTATTATTTTATTTTTTCATGTGCCACTCAGCGTGGGACATATCATGGATAACTGAACCATGGGCACACATAATGAGCCGAGCTTGGTTGGGCCATGACCGTGGGGCCACCTTCATGTATTTGTTCTATACCTATGCCGTCCTTCTTTTTTAAAAAAATGAACCAGATCCAAAATCTTAGGTGGACCACACTACTTGCAATTGTGGTGATTGACCATTAAAAACTTCTCGCAAGCCACAAACGTTTTAGATTAAGCTGAGATTTGTGTTTTTCCTTCCTCCAGGTCTGTGTCACCTTATCAACAGGTTGAATGGAAAATAAATATTACCGTGGGTCTTAGGAAAATGTTAATGGTGGACGTTCCATCAGCACTGTTTCCTGTGGTGTGGTCCACCGGAGATTTGGATCTACTTCATTTTTGGGTTCATTCCCTAAAATGAGATGTAAAAACGGATGAACGGCTGGGAAATATAACATATACATCAATAACCAAGCAACCTATCTTATCAACGTAGATGCCTAACAACTGCAAGAAGACAAAAAGCAAATGGTGGTGGAAAACGCACGGTATAAAGATCAAAGTGTCGGATCCTCTCCTACCTGGTTAACAGGAGTTTTCTGTTACCCTAATGCTTTGGCGTCCGAAGCTTTTTTGTTTTTTTTTAGTGAGCGGTGACGTGGACCAATGAGAATTAGGGCATCAGGGAATCTCTGTGTTGACCAGATAACAGAGGATCCGGACTCAAAAAGAAATTGGAAAATGAAAAGCTAAAATGGTGGTGGAATATGCCTTTTGGCCATCATGACAAGGCATTGCTCGACCCATACTTGCCACTTGGCAGGAAGAGTGGTGGATCCAGACCGTTCATCTAATGGGTCTCATCCGTTGATGGTGCAAGGAACCTAACAAACCATCTTCAAATGGACAGTCGGGAAAGATGGTCATATGATCAGATGAAGACAATACCTTATGATACAAATGCAACCATCTATTTTTTATCTGCATATGCAGTCATCTTATTTTGACCGTTCACTTGGATGCAAAAAACACTGGAACAGGGACTATATATTTAATTGATATTTTTTAGCGTAGGTCATCCACGATAGGATTCGCCAGATGGATGGTACAGATTCACCAACCATACAGTACAGTGAATCGTAGAGCAGCAAGGATTATTGCAAGATGGTTCGAAGCCCTATGTGGGTGCATAAGGTATTTATTGTACATTAACAAGTGGGGTCGCATTTTATAAAAGTGGGTCATATGATTCGGTAAACCATGAATATGTAGGCCATACATGCATCAAAAATACTAACCGTAGCTTGATCAGGAGGCATTAGTGCCCCACTCAACACCAGGAAATTCATTCTCTGGCATCTCCAGCCATTGAAGAAATGAGAAATTTGGGACTGTGGACCCACTTTTTATCCAGCTGTTTTTATGAAACAATACAAACATTGTTTTGGGACTTAGACTTGCTTGTACGGACAGAAAATTTGAGGACAAAAATAACCCTCCTTTCACGGAAACAGATTGGGTACTTCGCCTACCACCACCCAATGGCGGATGGTCTGTAGTCTGTGGGCGCCACCATGATGTATGCTTTTCATCCATGCCGTCCATATATTTTTCCAGATCATTTTATGGTATGACACCAAAAATGAGTTATATCCACATCTCAAATGTACCACATTACAGGAAACAGTGTTGAATGAGCGTCGATCATTAAAAACTTTTAGAGGGCCCACTGTGATGTTTATGAGAAATCCTTCCTATCTAAGTTCATTCATAGGGTCACAAAGACCTGAATGAAGAGGAAAAACAAATTTCATAATGATCCAAAACTTCTGAAACCCCTAAAAGGGTTTCAATGGTAGACGTTCAATTCCCCACTGCCTTTTACAGTGTGGTCCATTTGATAGTTAGATCTATCTTATTTGTCGTCTCAAGCCTTAATATGATCTCACCAAATAGATGGACGGTTTGGATATAATACAGACCTCATGATGGGACCTACAAAAGCAACATAAAAAGAAAAAAAACCAGACGGCCACAGCGCTACCGCCTGCGTCAGTTTGCTACACTTATAGCTACGGTTATCATCCATAGCTATAGTGTATCAAAAATTATAGGATTTTTTAGGCTAACTCGTTGGACAGTTCTGGACGTTTTCGATAATATCGAAATACCTTCGATACATAATGAAGGTGAATTTTACCTATAGCTACGGATTATAACCATAGCCATAACTGTAGTCTGTGCTAATCTTATTTTATTTTATTTTATTTTTTTACATGGAAAACTTTATTCAACCTACAATATTCTCTAATATACATATTTATATAAATATGTATATATAAGCATATAAAAAAAAATTCTCTTTTTTTTTTTTTCATTTCTTTCTTTATTCATTTAATAAGAATATTTTCTAAACCAAAATTAGTTACTTGATGTACACTATAATTTTGGGGTAGGAGAAGCTACTTTAGCCAACCAACCTAGTTATTTTTCAAGATTCCATCAGGTCGATGGTCGAAAATCCATTTCATTCACTTCGCGATCAATTTCATTCATTTCATTTACTTCGCAATCAATTCCGTGCATTTCACGATCAATACCGGCGATTCCCCTTCAGTTCATGGTCAATATCATGCATTTCACGGTCAATTCCCTTCACTTCATGATCAATTACATGCATTTCATGGTCAATTCCCTTCATTTCATGGTAAACAGAAATTGAGCGGGGCAAACTAGAAATTCAGCGGGTCAAACTAAAAATTGAGCGGGGCAAACATGAATTTCAGCGGGGCAAATATGAAATTGAACGGGGTCAACGAGAAATTAAGCGGGGCAAACATGAAATTGAGCGGGGCAAACTAAAAATTGAGCGGAGTAAATATAAAATTGAGCGAGACAAACTAGAAATTGAGCGGAGCAAACATGAAATTGAGCGGGGCAAACTAGAAATTAAGTGGGGCAAAAATGAAATTAAGTGGGGCATGCTTCAAATTGATGGCTCATGTTTGCCCTGCTAAAATGAAATTGATGGATCAGTTTAAGGCGTGCTTCAAAAAATGAAGTAGATCCAGGCCCAAGCTACGGAGTTAAAAGTGGTTGCGATAACCTGTGCCAAGGTCGAGATCTTACATATGGCCCTGAGGGTCTCCCTCTCCTCTTTGTTAATTTAGGTTTCTTTATTATTACTTTGATTTCTTATAGCTCCATGCTATTTCACTTTTTTCCTTCAATTTGAACACTAAAAGGAAACAATTTGTTTGTCTCACATCTGATAACTTTTCAACGTAAGAGGGATGTTTAGTCCATAAAATTGGTTCTTTCATTGACTATTGGAAAATGATGTCTGTAAAGTTTTTATTTCCTCACTTATATGTCAATTAAACATCCATTCCTTACAAATAATGGCAGTTTGCCCCATTGAATGCAAACGATTGCACAAGTAGAGAGAATGCAAATGATTTGCTACGTCTTATCCTATAAGTGAAATGCCACCCAATTTTCAAGAGTATATTAGGTGCACCCCACCCTCACCAAGAGTGATGCAACCCTTACTATGAGGCATTTTTACAAATACTTGAACTGCAACTTCAAAAACCCACTGTTTTACAAACAAATACAATGGTTTTATAGGTGTTTTATCAAACACCTTCTAAATAACATAAAAAAAAAAAAAGAGAGAGAGAAAAAAGGTATTTGTTTAATGTACATGTTTGTCCCGCTAAATTTTCGGTTTGCCCCACTGAATTTCTAGTTTTCCCACTAAATTTCTAGTTTTCCCCGCTCAATTTCATGTTTGCCCCACTGAATTTCTTGTTGGCCCCGCTCAATTTCATGTTTTCCCCGCTCAATTTTCGGTTTGCCCTGCTAAATTTTTAGTTTGCCCTTCTCAATTTTCAATTTGCCCCACTGAATTTCTAGTTTATCTCGCTGAATTTTATGTTTGCCTCGCTCAATTTTTAGTTTGCGTCGCTTATTTTCTAGTTTGCCCCGCTGAATTTCATGTTTGCCCCGCTGAATTTCTTGTTGGCCCTGCTCAATTTCATGTTTGCCCCACTCAATTTCATGTTAATTAACATGATGAGGGAGGGTGTAAACACAAAGCTAGACATATAAACAGATGCTTTAGAATCTGAAAGATTTAAAATTAGTTGACTAAAATAGAGTATATGGAGTGCAATTTTAGTAATAATAAGAGTGAGAACGAGGAATTAGTAAAGATTGTTTACTTGGATTGACAATTCATGAGAGTGGATAGATTGAGAAGGATGTTGCCCATAGAATTCGGGCGAGGTGGAAGAAATGGAGATGTGCCTCTGGAGTTTTATGTGATCGTCGTGTACTCGCTTAAATTGCCCTGATCCCATTGACTAAGGATCGAGGCAAGTAGGAGCCTTGTAGCAAAGGGATAGATTGAAGAGACACATAATCCCCACTCCCCTCTTTTCTTATCATCATTGTCAAATGAAAGTAGAGTTGTGGCTACTCTCTACTTCTACTTGTAGACTTTTCCTTCGTGCTTCAACTGACAAAATGCGAAGCAGAGGTAGGTGAAGAACATGTGGTCCCTAGCAAAAATGGTTATGAAATAGATGTTGAACAACGAAGTTTGATTTTAGAAAAGCACCATCGCTATGGGAATGTACACATGGTAAAAAAAGTTACGTCAATCCATTGAGATATGTTATGCTACAAGTGAATATTTGAGATAAAAAATGCATCCTAATTTAGGATGACTGATCCTTCTAATCTAGTCCATATAATGTCCTTTTCGGGAGTGTACATGTGAAGAAAAAATGATCAAAAGGGTCGTATTTGTGAGGAAATTGGGAGTTCTTATCATAATGCATGACGATTTAATGGCGGGATTCACCGTAAATATTAGCTTGGCTCATTATTGCCAAAACAATGCTCTACTTCTTCACATCCATTCAATTGGGTTGGTTTGTTTATTCCTTTCTATTGAAAAAGAGTCAGTTGTCCGCGTGAGTCACCTTCTTCCAGGCTCCGCGAAATTTTTTATAAGATGGCTCTAAGATCAATCATGCTTTATGGGACAAAATTTTGGGCAATTAAAAATAAAATGGCCATTGGATGAGTGTAGTTGAAATGAGGATGTTAAGATATATGAGTGACAATATAAGAAAGGATTAGATTATAAATGAAAGCATTTGAAGGAATTTTGTAGTAGCGCCAATAGGTAACAAGATGAGGGAAAGTAGAGTTAGATGGTTTGGTTATGTGCAATGGAGACTAAGAATTGCGCCAGCTAGAAGGAGTGAGTTGGTACAGGTTGAAGGCTCTAAAAGGGCAAGGTGAAGGCCCAAAAGGATGTGGGTGGATGTAGTAATAAAGGACTTGATGAGTTATGGTCTAATTAAAGTTATGGCCTCTAAAAGAGTTGAATGGTGGAAAAGGATTCATGTAGCCGAACCAAACATATGGTGAATGGATTACTTCATTACTCAAAAAAGAACCTAACAGAAAAATACTGAGTTGAGCCAAACAGATGCAAAATCAAGAGCCTACCAACAACAATATAATTTTTGTTGTTGTCCCAACTATCACAAACAATCCTTTCCCTGCATTACTGCCTTTCAATTTCCCATAGAATCTCTTCCCAATATGCAAAAAATTTGATAATGAACAAATCCCCTTGCCTGACTATTTAATGAAGTCCAGTTCATGACCAACCTGAAAATTCTGTTCACTACTATCCTGGGAGAACTCTCATTCCTTTTCAAAACATTAACCATTTCTCTCTTTCCACAATGACCCCATTGTCGTATTTAGTGAGACCCTATAGCTATGGATCATAACTGTAACTATAACCATAGCTTCGATATATCGAAAAAGTCTAGATCTATCTAGCGAGTTTGCCTAAAAAATCTTACAATTTTCGATACATATCGCAGTGTTTTCGATATGTATCGAAGTTATAGCTACGAATTATAGCCGTATCCATAACTGTAGTCCACAAAAGGCTATAAATTTTTTTTCCTGTTGCGGTTGATGCTAGATCGGCTATGGTATCTACGGTTATTACTCGATGTTAGTTATCGATACTATCGATCATATCTCGATATTATCGATGACTTATGCTCGATACTATTGAACTTATCTCGATATTATCAAAAATTCATCCATTTTTTGAGTTTTGTTGCTGGACAATTTGGCATTCATCTTCGATATTATCAAATTATGGTCGATATTATCACAATCTATCGCTACGGTTATAATCTATAGCCATAGGTCTACGGTCATTTTCTCCTCTCTTTTCCCCACAAGTACTATTACTTTTTCAACTTTCTTCTTTATACCTAATGCAAAAATAAATAAATAAATAAAGTAAAACAAAAAAAATAAAAATAAAGAAACAAAGCATTAAGACACCACAGAGAATGTAACCTTAAAAGGCAATGTTTTGCTCGTTTAAGCTTCATGGGCAACATCTTCCTACAACATGAGAAGACTCAAATTATGAAAGGAGCAAGTATCAACAGGATTCTTGTCCTATTCCAGAATAGGATGGTGCTGTGATGAGAATGCAATCAGACCAATATTTGAATTACAATATAATATATTTTATAATATAACTCATGTAATCTGAAGTCTGGCTTAGTTTCTAACTTCAATGAATGTTGCTTTGGTTGCTTTGGTAGTTCACATGGTTTGAGTTGGTTATAAAGAGTGCTCCATGTAGAAACGTCTGCCATGTACTTCTTAAAAGCCAACCCAAATTCATAGGAGAAAACTAAGATAATAATGGTGATGATGATGCATTTGTAAATCCATACACATATACAAACATACATACTTATAGAAATATATAGATATGCATATGCACATGTAGATACAGATACAGGCATGTGGTATGTTTTCTACTTTAAATGCTTTGAATGATGCTCGAAATGTTCGTTCCAACAAACACATTGCATTAAGAGGTATGTTTTCTACTTAAGACTTATTAGATGTGTTGTTGAAAGCGAGATGATATGTACTTGTTCATCCACTTGTTCCAGCTAAATAACCTAAAAAATGTTCTTTGGGCAATATATTCTTTAAAAAAATATTTTTAACACCTTTTATGATAAATTCCACTAATTACTAGTCCTTATAATTGTAGCTGCATTGATTCACGGAGACATGGATGATTTTCTTACGTTAAGAATGATTCTCTATGGAATTCATCTTGATGAACCGTATTTGAAAACTCACTTGTCAGTGCTAATGAGAGAAGAATTGAAAAGTCTTGAGGGAAGAAGGCTTCAAGCACAAGTCTTTGGAGAATGTTGTTGGAAATTCTAAATATGCACAAGTCTTTCTCAATATCATTGATTTTGGCACTTGATTTTTTCATGTCATTTAATTGGTGGACATGAACATGTTATTTTATTAACAAGTACATGAGTTCTTCAATATATTAGCAAAACTGGAAATTGAGCGAGGTAAACATGAAATTGAGCGGGGCAAGCATAAAATTGAGTGTGGCAAACTGGAAATTGAGTGGGGCAATCATGAAATTGAGCGGTGCAAACTGGAAATTGAGCTGGGCAAGGATGAAATTGAGCGGGGCAAACATGAAATTGAGAACCTTTCAAGTCGAAAGAAAAGCAGATAATGCATTGACTCCTTATCCCTAGCTCGAACATCAACCTCTAAAGCTATATCGGCGAACAACTACTGCAACAAGTTAAGTCATTGAGATTGAGATGCTAGTGCCTGCAAAGACAAAATAGCCATTGATCAAACTTGTCAACTTACATGCATTTGGGCCCAAGTAAATACTTGGAATTGGTTTCTTGTTGGAATCCATTTCCACCAAGATGCTTGCTATCAATGACCATGAACTTCATCTCAAAATCAGCAATCTTATCTTGACCTTCAAAAATGACAAAACCTAGATCAGTGATAAAATTATAACCAAAATCACTTGCATCATATAATATAGAGTTTTTCTAAGCACACACCTAAAAAAAAATAATAATAAAATTGAAAATGAGCTCACTTCACTGTAACTGACTTACAATTGAAAATCACTTGCAAGTTGCAACTTAGAAACTCACATGCATCCAGATTATGTTAATAATATGAGTATTAGTTGGTGTTAAACGTGATATATGCATCTTGGTTTTGAAAGTGAATAAGAGATCTTAGATTTGTTATTTTCTTCTCCATTGTCTTTATTTTTATCATTGCTACTTTGTTAATTGAGAGGGTGATTAGTTTAGATCCAAGTACCTGCATGGTTGCACCTAATGTAAGACCCGTATCTTGGTCCGTACCTTTCCGTACACTTCCGCGGTCTTACCGGTCGAATTCCGACAACTTTCGACCCTTAACCAGTATCGACGCGCGACCCTGATTTATGTGCCGACAACCCGAGTCGACTCAACCCGAGACTAATACCATAGCGACCGCACCGTCGCCGCGGTTCCGATACCGCGACTCGCGCGCCGAGGCGATACTTTGGTCAAGAGTTATGGGCCAACGTTCTGTGTGAGAAAACGCCGCGCGTTGAGAAAACCAAGGAAATCTCTACGATGTGTCACATCAATCCCATCAATCAATCACCCATCAAGCCATCACATGTCAAGTACACATCACTTCCATCTCTTTTCCCAAGCAATCACAAAAGTCTTCCTAACCCATACCTTTCTTACACAAAAAGTCACCAAAGTCTTCATCTCCCATACCTCTCTTACACAAAAGCCACAAAAGTCAAGCTTTTCTTACACAACCATCACTCACCCATCCATCCATCACTCTCTCTCTCTCTCCCTTTACATCACTCTCTCTCCTTCTCTCTTTCTCATTTCAAATTTCCAAGCAACAAATGAGCTCTAAGAGACTCCATACGTATGAGGTTTCTCCAAGCTCCCTAAACTCCAAGTGACCCACCTTCCTACCCCAAAATCTCCCATCTCAACCTTCCATTCTTCATCTTAACCATTGAAGTTGAAGACAAGGTGCCAAGGAACCCCTAGGAGCGAGAAGATCGGAAGGTGGGTGCCTCTATAGGGTAGATTTACTTGATTTTATGGTGGACCAAGTGAGGCCCACCGATGCATGGTGTGGATCTCACTTGGGACCCTTATTTGTGGCCGATGGACCACTTGGATCATCATGATCATTTCATGATGGGGCCATTCTTCATGGACCCCATCATGATGTTTATTTTCATTTGGAAAGGTCATCTAGACCATCCATATTGGTGGGAAAAGGATCCCCACCGTTGATCTTTAGTTTTGATGGTCACATGTGCCAAATGACCCATTTGATGTATGATTTCATGTAAGGGAGGGCCCATAATGTCGGGGTCCCTCCATCACAAGCCGTGTCCCACTCTCCATGTCTCTCTCTCTCTCTTTTATTTCTGTTATTTCATTTTATTTGATTTTATTTTATTTTTATGCAAGGGTTGTGTGGCCCACTTGAATGGACCTCACTTGAGGTATTTACTTGGTCCAAGAGTCCTTCAAGTGGGGCCCACCTTGAATGCTGAACCCCCATTATCCATTAGTGGTGGCCCACTTCAAAAGTGCCCACCACCATATGCATTTTAAAAAGAGCCCACTGTCCAGCGTCTGGGACGCTGGACGTCCATGTTTAAAAAAAAAAAAAAAAAGGAAAAGTGAGACTTTTTGGTGGCCCACTCGTTTAGGCTCCATCTTGATGTTTACTCTCGATCCAAGCCGTCCATCCTCTTACCCACGGCATTTTGGCCGTTGGGTAGAAGTTTGGAGCTAATCCAATCACCTGATGGGCCATAGCGTCAGATATTGCATTCCCACATTCAAACACCAATTTCTTATTTTATTTCACTTCCAAGCATCAAAAAATTTCAACTCTAGACTCATTTGGACGGCGTCGAGCCACTGAACGCAATGGCTGGGGCGGATTTCACTTTAGCAGGCCCCACATGCGAAAAACTCTAGGAAAACTGATTTTTCCAAATTTTCTAAGAGGCAGAGCCTCTGCATTCTTTGGCAGAGAGCAGCGCTGCACGCTGCAGCGTGCAGCCGTGGAACGGCGGGCGGGCTGCCGTGCAGCCACCCACGGCTGCTGTCGTGGGCCCCACATAATGTATATGTTTTATCTACACCGTCCATTAGGTGGGCCCCCTTCTCAGGTGGGCCCCCTCCAAATTTCAGGTCGATCCAAACCTCAGGTGGGCCACATCACATGAGACAGTGAGATTGAGCATCTACCATTGAAATCTTTCTGGGGCCCTACAAAAGTTTTGGATCAAGCTGAAATTTTTATTGTCCCTTCATACAGGTCTGAGTGACCTTATGAACGGGTTGGATTTCAAATAAATATTTCGGTGGACCACATTTGTGGGACCCACGGTGACGTATTGTAACGCCCGTGAAAAATCTGTACTTGGGTTCGAGTACCGATTTGACCCGAAATCGCGTAGGAATATTTTCCATGGAAATTAAACGTAAGTTAGCTAGCGCAACGCTAGAGTAGCTGGGAAATAGTCCCTGATCACTTTAAATACGTTCTACAAGACCCAAATCGAGTAGAATAGACAACTCTACAATACTCTATAACCTTGGATCAAACTCTAAGCAGGTTTGTCCTCTGGACCATATTGAACTTTTGTATTGGATTTAGACCGCGCGTCGAAGGTCCGATACCTCCTATCTTAGACCGTTAGAACCGCCCCGCTGGACTTGACAATCATCTCGAAAATCAAGTCAAATCGATAATCACAGAGTATTTCGTTGAACCCGGACTGAAGCGACCGCGAATAGGGACGAATTGGGAATTTCAAATTCAAATCTGGCACACGACTTGACGCGTCAGTATTGAGCGTTCTGACCGTCAGAATTCATCCAGATTACACCCTCGGATCAGGAAAAATTTCTATTTATTATCATGGGACTTTCAGCCCTGATCTATGTGCGGTGACCGCTGAACTGAAACTGGTCCGCTACGTGCGATCTGCGAACCCTGCCAGACTGAAAACTTAATACGAGGTACATCTGGTACCCATGAGCTTAAGTCTGATCGCAATCGAACAGGGGACCACCAGAAAGCAGTTTTTGGACCGAAACAGCCCCGAAATGGATAGGCATTAAGTAAACTTCGTCCCGGAGCCTATTTTCGGCATTTTCAAGCTTATAAAAGGGGTTGAAACCCTCATTCCTTCCTTGCATCCGAAAATCACTAAACCCTAGAAAAGAGAGAGAGAGTTTGAAAGAAAGGGAAGAGGAGATTTTTCCCGCTTCCGAGCCCCTGACAGTGCTGCTTCAACACTTCATTCCAATCACCTGGCTGGTGATTTTTTCACTTTTTCAGGTATAGAAAAACCCCCAAAACTTGCTGATTTAGGGTTTACATAGATTCTGAGCATGTTAGCTAACGTAATCCATGAATCAGGCTCTCTTACAGCCGTAGACGAAGCGTACACGCTCCGTTCAAAATCCCGCGACCGTAAGAGACTAGGTGAGGATTTTAGACGCTTTGATTGACGGTTTACAACGCTTTCAATGTCGTTTAATAGTAGATTATCGACGGCATCGCCGTTTGACATGTACAACATGCTCTCCGTTTCCTGTTTCGTAAATTAACGAAGAATATGAGATTTAGGGCATTTTAGTCATTTGTAGGAAGTACGGTCTCCATGCATATTTTGCTGACGTGATTGACATGATTTGTCGCCGCATTAGAGAGTTAGGAATGCTTGCATAATCAGTTTGACGAAGAGATTTGCCAAGTTGCGCACTTTGGGTCGACATACTATATGTGGACTTAAGTGTGTAGTGTATGTGTTTGTATAAATGCTTGTATTAGTATGTATTGTATTGAATGATGTTATGTAGTAGTTTGAGATTGATTTCATGATTAATATGCTGACCTAAATGATTTCCTATATGTTGACCTTATGCATGATTGCATCACATGCATAGAAATGATGCCTTGAAGATTTGCTTAAGTTGAATATGCATGGAAAGTATGCCTTGAAGATTTGCCTAAGTTGAATGTTATAACATGTGCTAACATGCTCACATGATGTGTTTCAATTTCAATACCTTGGTATATAGCGTTAATGTAATTCAATAGATGTGTGGGACTTGACTTAGTCCAGGCAGTCGGTAACCGAGCAAATTCGTGGCTGACTGGTCATAGCCACGAACGACGCGTCGATGAACGTGATTTGTGTTGAGAGTTGGCGGCAGTGGTTAGGCCACGCGAAGTGTTTTACGCACTTCATGTCGTTCAGCTTGAGATGCGATCGCGCTAGTCGAGCCCGTCAAGTAACCCGACTGGCCGATGTTTGTTCACCTTGTATGTATCATAACTGCTTGAACCTAGGGTACTGAACTTACCATTGTAAACCCTATTAACCGTGGTACCTTGATCCATGAAGACTCATGAGCCGGGCATGGTATTATGAGACACCGTGGTCGAGCTGTCGGCCTACGCTGGGGCCACAAACCTCCCTGTAGTGACCAGTGAGCACCTTGACTCGTGAGCAGATTATGGTGGTATGAGACACTATATTCTAGCTGTCGGCCTACACTGATCAGGCGACGAGCCCTTTGTAGTAACCGCGAGCGTATTCTGAGTCCACGGGAGGCGACGACCCTTCCGTGCAGTAGAGTACAGTAGGCCTGTATTGATAAGGTGATGGGGGAGCGGTGCAACAAGTGCGAGCAACAGCCCTGGCAGCCCTTGCAGTGACCTACGAAATGTACATCGTATGAGATTACTAGGAGTGACGACCCTAGACAGGATCCGTGTTGGGATTGATACAAGGGAAGTACCTTAGTTTCCCAATCCTGCTGTTTGAATGGACTAATAACAACTTGGTAATCATATCACCATAGCATTGCATGTGCCTGGAAGATGTGGAGCACTCTAGGGAGTGTGGCATGCCGCGGTCGTAAGATGTTGCCGCATGAGGGTGATCGTCGGTGAGGGCATACATCACGTCATATCATCTTGCATTAACAACAGTATTAGGATTTGTCTGATTTACTGCTTTATTATTATCGCGTGATTGAATTGTGAACATGCTAATCTTTGCTCTATGATTCCACTGAGTTGATCACTCATTCCCACGTTACGGGATGGTGTTTGCAACACCCACCAGACCCTGTTGTAGTTGCAGGTGAGGACGAGATCCAGGAGGTGGAGCCCGAGATCGACGAGGACCAGGATGAGTTCTCGTATATGCAGTATCATGACGGCTTCCCGTAGGTGACCTGGATCGAGGGGGCATCAGTGGGACTTTCTTTTTGAACATTATTCTTTTGATATGTATATGTACATGAGACTCAGAGATGTAGTCATACTTTGGAGACAAATGAGATTACTTTGTTTTTACACAGTGATATATACATTGTTTAGTCTTCCGCTTGCTTTTATCACTGGATCTGAAGTATGAATTGCAGTTTTGGTATACTTTTACTCATGTGAATGCTTTAAATCAGACAACATTGAATCATAACCATTTTTGTTGCATAAGTGACGGTCTGGAACTCGGGAGTTGAGTTTATACACGACCCCCGATTTTCAGGGTGTTACAAGTTGGTATCAGAGCATGAATGAGAGTATACTAGGCCTGGGTTATGGTCTTGCAACGTACGCTGTCGCTTCCTTTGACTTAGGTGGGTGCGAGAAGGGTCTAGAAACACTTCTAGGATCACAGATTCGCCGATAGGCGAAGTCTATAAGGATCGATCGCAAGATCGAGTCTGTAACGTATCTCGGGTCGCGTAAAGCAATCCGAATCACTTCTAAGCTGTAGGAAGTCGGGTTGAGATGTCCTATGAGCGGTGTTAAACCGCAAGAGTGAATCTTTGGGCCGTGGGATGACCACGACTCCAGTAATCAATCGCCAGGGCTTAAAAACCCCGTTTTGCCAAAAATTCTCAAAATTCCTTCTCTAAACACTTCAACCTTCAGTTTTTTCTTATCAATTTCATGTTAGGCATCAAACCTAATGTGAAAATAACACAAATTAATACATTCACCAAATTTTACAGTGAATAGTAAAATTTCATGAAAAATGGCCATAAGGACATTCTAACTTCACTTTCTTTAGTAACTAAGGAGTTAGATAGGTGTACTGGCTCTTTCTACCCCAAATTCATATGCTGCATCATATGGTTTGGTATTCGAAATTGTGATGTGGACCCGGAAAGCCCCGAACACATGTTTGGGCTCATAGAGACCAAATTATTGTGAACCAAGGGGTGGGACCTAACTTTTTGGGACCCTGGGACCATGGGGGACCAGACCCATGGGGTCCCACCGGTCAACTTGAGAGTTGACCGGCGATGCCATCGCCGGTCGGGCGATGCATCGCCGGCCGGCGATCTCCGATGGGGCCGTCCTTCGGGCGCACCTCCTTAAATAGGTTCCACATCACCCCTATGCACCTCCCACCTCACGAAAACTCCCAAATCCCACCTCTCCTTCACAAACAGCCCCCGACATAGCCCTAGATTCGATTTTCAGCAACCAATTCCAAACCCCGGCGTCCCAAACCACCTCTAAAACCTTCCTTGGCCAAAACCGACCACCACCCATCATTTATTGGGTGTTGGCAGCCTCTTTCCTTGAAGATTTCACCATGTGGAGCTCCAAAATCCCCCAAATAGAGCTGAAATCGTGAGGTGCTCCATCCCATCTTTTTGTTTGTATTTTTCCCTGAAAGTACAGCCTTGGGAAGCTTGAAGCATCCCTCTACGACGCCTAGATTTTCTTTTTTCAGATTGGGCAGCCATTTCTTCGCATTTTCAGCGTTTTCCATGGCTTTTGTGGAAGCCATTTTGGGCCTTTGTCGCTCTCATCCATCATATCTTTGATGGGTAAGAGGAAAACTGCGACAGACGAGACTGGGCCGAGCCGCCCTGCTCGATCGAGAAGACCGCGGGGTGGTGCCGCAAGTTCAAGCGCCGCCGCAGGTCCAGCTGCAGTCCTGGAGTACCGTACAAAAGCGGGATTTGGATCCCCATGCACACCTTGGACGAACCATTCTATCAGAGATGCCTCATGGTGAATACACTGACCGTAGAGTGTTATTTGAGGCGGACGTAGATGGGCGATTGTTCGGCGAATATCTGTTGTTCGAACGCATTGAAGCTGCGCACTGGGGACCGATCTTTGAAGCTCGCGCTCGTGCTAATGTGAGCACTGTTCGTGCCTTCTATGCTAGCATCCAGAGTCCTACCTTGGAGCCCTTGCAGTTCAAAATCCCTTTTGGTAGAGATCGGATGGCTACGATCGACGTCCGGATGATTGCGCGACTTCTCAACGTGCCTCTAGGTGATGTGCATCCAAGTGAGAAGAATTTGAGGACTAGACGTGAACGAGATCGCCGCACCAGGTTTCTGTGCGGTAAGTTGGTTCCATGGCAGCCTAATAATAGCCTCAAGGTGACGTACATGTCTGAGGATTTGCGTCTGCTGCATCATATCTGCACGTTCAATGTTTATCCTAGGTCGACGAACCGCATTGAATGTACACGTCTTATGGTCGATTTCTTATTTCTGGTGGCCCAGGGAGAGAACGTATGTATGGCCACTTTCATCTTACGGCAGATAGTTCTCATAGCCAGGTCGAGGAGAACATCCGAATCCCTTCCCTTTGGCTGACTCATTTGCAAGATTGCGCTTGAGTTTGCCTATAGACTTGGACCCGAATTACCGGTATCGATTCACACTATCGATGAGTCGACAATGATTAAGATGAAGATTGCGTCGTAATATCGTGAAAATCAACTTGAAAGGGATAGTGGGGATGACTTTGATGAAGAGGAAGATCAAAGCGAAGAAGAACCTAGAGCAAAGGTTCAGGAAGAGGTTCAGGAAGAAGCAGAAGAGGAGGCTCAGGATACTGATGAGAGCCCTCCTCCTTCTGCGCAGACTACTATCGACGACCGCATTGTTCGGATGGAGGAGAGTCAGACCGCTTTGCGAAGGGAAGTCCAAGAACTTCGAGCGGAAGTCGCTGATGCCAAGGCTGTTACAAAGAAGAAGTTTGGCAAGGTGACTCGCACCTTGAAGGCAATCCTGTGTTGCTTACAGGATAAGGGTGCTCCTCCTCCGTCACCAGATTCCGACTAGCGATGCGATCTTTTATGTTGTTATTAGTAGTTAGCCATTTCCTGTTTTATGTGTGTAAAGCCTATTAGGGCTAGTGCTTTGCTTATGTTGCTGTTGCTTAACTGTCTTAATTTTCATGTCATTCTAGTCATGATGCTTGTAAGGATATATCCCTTGTATTGTGACAATTTTGATTAATTGAAATGCATGGAATGCCTTTGACTCTTTAGTGAATGATTGTGGTGTATTTGTGCAATTGAGACTGACAAGGTTGCACCCTATTTTGAATATAGGGAATGCCACCTAAGACTACGAGGAGCGCGGTTCGGCTTTCATTGTCAGAGCAGATGGATCAGACTCCCTCTCAGTCTGGCACTCGTCCGGACCCTGCTGTGGGCCCGATTCCTGAGACGGTTCGGTCGTCTCAGCCTGCTGTTGGTCCTACAGGTGGACCACCACCATTTACACCATCTGTTAGAGAGCCACAGCGCGCATCTACTTCCGCACCTCATCCGCCACAGCCTGCTCCACCCCCTGATAGATTCGAGCAGATGATGGCTATGATGCTACAGCAGCAGCAGCTTCTGACCACCATAGTTGGGACTTTAGCCCAGGGTGGGGGTGCGACTACATCTACTCCACCTGCACCACCTGCGCATCCAGCTGAGGATGCCTATACTTACGCCCAGGATGAGGGCATAGCACATCCTGCGCAGCCTGCTTTTCCTGCGGGGAATCCTGCCGACACACGGGGCCTTCTGGAGCGATTTCAGCGCTTGCGGCCTCCTACTTTTTCGGGTTCTCACAGACCCAAGGAGGCTGAGTTCTGGCTCGACCGAGTGTCGAAGATTCTACGGATGTTGCACTGTACCGAGGCTGAGCAGGTAGAGCTGGCTACCTTCCTGTTTGAGAGAGAGGCCAGTATGTGGTGGGATAGCATATTGCGGACTGTTGCCGCAGATTTCGTATGGACGTGGGCAGCATTCGAGTTTCGCTTCCATGAGAAGTATTATCCCCAGACCTACAGGCACGAGAGGGAGAATGAGTTTCTCCGTCTCAGGCAGGCAGCGATGACGGTTACCGAGTATGAGCATCGGTTCACAGAGTTGGGCAGGTACGTCCCGACGATTCTAGCTGATGAGCAGATGCGCATACGGCGCTTTTTGGAGGGCTTGCGACCGGATATTCGGTCGAAGATGTGCTGTGTCAGTTTCCTTTCTTATGCGGAGTTGGTTCACATGTCCATGCGGGCAGAGCAGGACGTGGATCGACTTGTGCGATCTCGAGGCCCGACTACTTCTAGGCCGCGACCGGATTTGCCAGACAGGCCCTTCGCGGGCAAGAGGCCTCGCATTGATCCTCCTACCAGGACCACGGCGCCTGTACGACCGTTTCGGCGCCCTGATTTATCATGCACATACTGTGGGAGGACGGGCCATTTAGCGCAGAGTTGCTTTTCCAGGATGCGGGACAGTGGGTTCTCGCCGCCGCAGAAGATTGATCGTGTACGTCCGCAGGCGATATCAGCACCGCCTATACGGTCAGCTCCTGCGCATCCTTCTTTCCGACCTACGGTATCACAGATTCGACAGCCTCCACGGCCCTTGACACAGCGGCCGAACCGGCCACAGCAGGCTCGAGTTCATGCACTGACCGCTGAGGCATCTACGACGCCGACTTTCCAGCATTCAGCCTTCGAGGTCACGGGCCATATCGGAGGTACTCCCGTTCTTGTCATGGTGGACACTGATTCCACGATTTCTTTGATATCACGTGCCGTAGTCAGACGTCTTGGGTTGGAGACTATCACTATGGATAGCGTGCGAGTCTTTGCAGCTCATGGAGATTTTTCGGATGTCACCCAGATGTGTGAGGGTTGTTTGGTTGATCTGGGAGGCAGGACGATGACTCTTAATCTGGTCGTCGATCCCTCGCTCGTTTATCTCGACGTCATTCTTGGCATGGATTGGTTGACTGCAGCGAGAGCCGAGATTGACTGCGAGACTCGTATAGTCACAGCGTACGAGCCTGAGGGCGCATCCTTCACATTTTCAGTGCGGGTAAATCTTCCTTTCCGCATTCTTAGCTACGCCACTCTGTTGCGCGGCGCTGGTGCCCAGGTACTTGAGCAGACGCCAGTTGTTTCTGAGTTCGGGGATCTGTTCAGAAAGATCCCTGGTTTGCCGCCCCGACGTGAGATCGAGTTCACTATCGATCTGATTCCTGGTTCTACACCCGTCTCACTGCAGACGTATCGCATGGCACCATGTGAGATGGAGGAGTTGAGGACGCAGATTGATGGTCTGCTAGAGCTTGGCTTTATACGGCCTAGCGTGTCTCCTTGGGGAGCACCGGTCTTGTTCATGAAGAAGAAGGATGGTTCGCTGCGATTGTGTATTGATTATCGCAGACTGAACCAGCTCACGGTGAAGAACAAGTACCCTTTGCCCAGGATCGATGACTTGTTTGATCAGTTGAGAGGAGCGCAGTACTTCTCGAAGATTGATCTTCAGTTAGGATATCATCAGCTGCGCGTCAGAGATGAGGACGTGCAGAAGACAGCATTCAGGACCAGTTTTGGTCACTACGAGTTCCTCGTGATGTCGTTCGGTCTCACGAACGCACCGGCCGTGTTCATGGATCTGATGAACCGGGTTTTTCGGCCTTTCCTCTATCGATTCGTCGTTGTCTTCATCGACGACATTTTAGTATACTCTAGGAGTCGAGAGGAGCATGAGGAGCACTTGCGTTTGGTCCTTGATACGCTCAGACAGCATCAGTTATTCGCACAGTATAAGAAGTGCGACTTCTGGAAGCAGGAAGTGAAGTTTCTGGGACACGTGGTGTCCAAGGACGGCATGGCAGTTGACCTGTCTAAGGTAGCTGCGGTGCAGGACTGGGAGCAGCCTGGTTCTGTCACTGAGGTGAGGAGTTTCTTGGGTCTCGCTGGCTATTATCGGCGCTTCATTCAGGATTTCTCGAAGATCGCGAGACCCTTATCTCAGTTGACACGGAAGGACGTGAAGTTCGCCTGGAATGATAAGGCGGAGTCAGCTTTTCAGGAGCTGAAGGATAGACTTACGTCCGCCCCTGTGCTAGTATTGCCAGAGCAGGGGGTTAGATACACTATATACACTGACGCGTCTAGTGTTGGTTTGGGTTGTGTCCTTATGCAGAGGGACAGGGTAATTTCGTATGCCTCGAGACAATTAAGGAAGCACGAGGAGAATTACCCTACACACGACCTGGAGTTGGCAGCCGTTATATTCGCACTGAGACTCTGGAGACATTACCTCTACGGAGAGGAGTTCGAGCTCTTTTGTGACCACAAGAGCCTCAAGTACATATTCACGCAGCGAGACTTGAATATGAGGCAGCGGCGATGGATGGAGACGCTGAAGGACTTCAAGTTTGAAGTCTCTTACCATCCTGGGAAGGCGAACCTTGTGGCTGATGCGTTGAGCCGCAAGAAGGCGATAGAGTTTGCGGCTCCGCTGATGGTTGCCGAGTGGGATATGGTGGAGTTTTTGCGAGACTTTGAGCAGAAACTCACCGTAGAGGAGCCGTTTGAGTTTATCGCACATATACAGGTGCGATCTCAGATCGATGACCGAGTCATCGAGGCGCAGAGGGACGACGCGCATCTTACTGAGCTTCGAGAGCAGGCCAGTGATGATGCTGACGCCGACTGGCGAGTTGGTATGGATGGGGGCTTACATTACCGTGGCCGCCTATGCGTCCCAGATGTCCCTGACTTGAGACGAGAGATTCTCGAGGCTGCGCATTCTACTAGACTCGCGATGCATCCAGGCAGTACGAAGATGTATCGTGACGTGAAGAGGACATATTGGTGGGAAGGTATGAAGACCCACATAGCTGAGTTCGTGTCCCGTTGTCTCACTTGTCAGCAGGTGAAGGCAGAGCATCGCCGACCACCTGGACTTTTGCAGCCTATGCCGATTGCAGAGTGGAAGTGGGATTTCATTTTCATGGACTTCATTTCTGGGTTGCCGAAGACGAGGAAGGGACATGATTCCATTTGGGTGATCGTCGACCGATTGACGAAGTCGGCGCACTTCCTACCGATCAGAGTTACGAACTCTGCAGACGAGCTGGCTAGATTGTACATCCGAGAGATTGTGCGTCTGCATGGAGTTCCGTTGGAGATCGTGTCGGACAGAGACACGCGGTTCACTTCTATTTTCTGGACTCGCATTCAGGAGGCTATGGGTGTGAAGTTGAAGTTCAGTACTGCCTTCCACCCACAGACGGACGGACAAACGGAGCGAGTGAACCAGATCCTGGAGGACATGTTGCGGGCTTGCGCATTGGACTTTAAGGACAGTTGGGATGACTGTCTTGCATATGCGGAGTTTGCGTACAACAATAGCTTCCAGGCGAGTATCGGCATGGCACCTTATGAGGCGCTGTATGGGCGACCTTGTCGCGCACCGCATTGCTGGTTAGAGGTCGGTGAGCGTAGCTTGATCAGCCCAGAGTTGGTGCAGGTGACGTCAGAGAAGATTGATATTATTCGACGTTGGCTTCTTACAGCGCAGAGCAGACAAAAGAGCTACGCCGATACGAGACGGAGACCACTAGAGTTCACAGTCGGGGATCATGTGTTTTTGCGAGTTTTCCCTATGAAGGGAGTCCTTCGGTTCGGGAAGAAGGGGAAGCTGGCACCGCGATTCATTGGTCCATTCCAGATCCTCGATCGTGTGGGAGCGGTGGCTTACCGATTGGCTTTACCCACGCCCCTCGCGAGCGTCCACAACGTATTTCATGTTTCTATGCTGAAGAAGTACGTTGCTGATCCTTCTCATATCATCAGATGGGAGCAGGTGCAGTTAGGAGAGGATGTTACTTATATCCTGCGACCGACACGCATCTTAGACCGGAAGGAGCAGGTACTGCGTAGCAAGGTGATTCCCCTTGTGAAGGTACTATGGACGCATCACTCTGAGGAGGAGGCTACTTGGGAGACAGAAGCCGAGATCAGAAAGAACTACCCACAGCTTCTCGAGGAGTACGAACAGGTACAAATTTCGAGGATGAAATTATTTGTTAAGGGGGTTAGATTGTAATGCCCGTGAAAAATCTGTACTTGGGTTCGAGTACCGATTTGACCCGAAATCGCGTAGGAATATTTTTCATGGAAATTAAACGTAAGTTAGCTAGCGCAACGCTAGAGTAGCTGGGAAATAGTCCCTGATCACTTTAAATACGTTCTACAAGACCCAAATCGAGTAGAACAGACAACTCTACAATACTCTATAACCTTGGATCAAACTCTAAGCAGGTTTGTCCTCTGGACCATATTGAACTTTTGTATTGGATTTAGACCGCGCGTCGAAGGTCCGATACCTCCTATCTTAGACCGTTAGAACCGCCCCGCTGGACTTGACATCATCTCGAAAATCAAGTCAAACCGATAATCACAGAGTATTTCGTTGAACCCGGACTGAAGCGACCGCGAATAGGGACGAATTGGGAATTTCAAATTCAAATCTGGCACACGACTTGACGCGTCAGTATTGAGCGTTCTGACCGTCAGAATTCATCCAGATTACACCCTCGGATCAGGAAAAATTTCTATTTATTATCATGGGACTTTCAGCCCTGATCTATGTGCGGTGACCGCTGAACTGAAACTGGTCCGCTACGTGCGATCTGCGAACCCTGCCAGACTGAAAACTTAATACGAGGTACATCTGGTACCCATGAGCTTAAGTCTGATCGCAATCGACTAGGGGACCACCAGAAAGCAGTTTTTGGACCGAAACAGCCCCGAAATGGATAGGCATTAAGTAAACTTCGTCCCGGAGCCTAT
Organism: Magnolia kwangsiensis; assembly: GCA_037074715.1. Classification (NCBI taxonomy): domain Eukaryota; kingdom Viridiplantae; phylum Streptophyta; class Magnoliopsida; order Magnoliales; family Magnoliaceae; genus Magnolia; species Magnolia kwangsiensis. The sequence continues at coordinate 2,564,597 of CM073583.1, forward strand.
TTTCTGCGTTTTCAAGCTTATAAAAGGGGTTGAAACCCTCATTCCTTCCTTGCATCCGAAAATCACTAAACCCTAGAAAAGAGAGAGAGAGTTTGAGAGAAAGGGAAGAGGAGATTTTTTCCGCTTCCGAGCCCCTGACAGTGCTGCTTCAACACTTCATTCCAATCACCTGGCTGGTGATTTTTCTACTTTTTCAGGTATAGAAAAACTCCAAAAACTTGCTGATTTAGGGTTTACATAGATTCTGAGCATGTTAGCTAACGTAATCCATGAATCAGGTTCTCTTACAGCCGTAGACGAAGCGTACACGCTCCGTTCAAAATCCCGCGACCGTAAGAGACTAGGTGAGGATTTTAGACGCTTTGATTGACGGTTTACAACGCTTTCAATGTCGTTTAATAGTAGATTATCGACGGCATCGCCGTTTGACATGTACAACATGCTCTCCGTTTCCTGTTTCGTAAATTAACGAAGAATATGAGATTTAGGGCATTTTAGTCATTTGTAGGAAGTACGGTCTCCATGCATATTTTGCTGACGTGATTGACATGATTTGTCGCCGCATTAGAGAGTTAGGAATGCTTGCATAATCAGTTTGGCGAAGAGATTCGTCAAGTTGCGCACTTTGGGTCGACATACTATATGTGGACTTAAGTGTGTAGTGTATGTGTTTGTATAAATGCTTGTATTAGTATGTATTGTATTGAATGATGTTATGTAGTAGTTTGAGATTGATTTCATGATTAATATGCTGACCTAAATGATTTCCTATATGTTGACCTTATGCATGATTGCATCACATGCATAGAAATGATGCCTTGAAGATTTGCTTAAGTTGAATATGCATGGAAAGTATGCCTTGAAGATTTGCCTAAGTTGAATGTTATAACATGTGCTAACATGCTCACATGATGTGTTTCAATTTCAATACCTTGGTATATAGCGTTAATGTAATTCAATAGATGTGTGGGACTTGACTTAGTCCAGGCAGTCGGTAACCGAGCAAATTCGTGGCTGACTGGTCATAGCCACGAACGACGCGTCGATGAACGTGATTCGTGTTGAGAGTTGGCGGCAGTGGTTAGGCCACGCGAAGTGTTTTACGCTCTTCATGTCGTTCAGCTTGAGATGCGATCGCGCTAGTCGAGCCCGTCAAGTAACCCGACTGGCCGATGTTTGTTCACCTTGTATGTATCATAACTGCTTGAACCTAGGGTACTGAACTTACCATTGTAAACCCTATTAACCGTGGTACCTTGATCCACGAAGACTCATGAGCCGGGCATGGTGGTATGGGACATCGTGGTCGAGCTGTCGGCCTACGCTGGGGTCACAAACCTCCCCGTAGTGACCAGTGAGCACCTTGACTCGTGAGCAGATTATGGTGGTATGGGACACTATATTCTAGCTGTCGGCCTACACTGATCAGGCGACGAGCCCTTTGTAGTGACCGCGAGCGTATTCTGAGTCCACGGGAGGCGACGACCCTTCCGTGCAGTAGAGTACAGTAGGCCTGTATTGATAAGGTGATGGGGGAGCGGTGCAACGAGTGCGAGCAACAGCCCTGGCAGCCCTTGCAGTGACCTACGAAATGTACATCGTATGAGATTACTAGGAGTGACGACCCTAGACAGGATCCGTGTTGGGATTGATACAAGGGAAGTACCTTAGTTTCCCAATCCTGCTGTTTGAATGGACTAATAACAACTTGGTAATCATATCACCATAGCATTGCATGTGCCTGGAAGATGTGGAGCACTCTAGGGAGTGTGGCATGCCGCGGTCGTAAGATGTTGCCGCATGAGGGTGATCGTCGGTGAGGGCATACATCACGTCATATCATCTTGCATTAACAACAGTATTAGGATTTGTCTGATTTACTGCTTTATTATTATCGCGTGATTGAATTGTGAACATGCTAATCTTTGCTCTATGATTCCACTGAGTTGATCACTCATTCCCACGTTACGGGATGGTGTTTGCAACACCCACCAGACCCTGTTGTAGTTGCAGGTGAGGACGAGATCCAGGAGGTGGAGCCCGAGATCGACGAGGACCAGGATGAGTTCTCGTATATGCAGTATCATGACGGCTTCCCGTAGGTGACCTGGATCGAGGGGGCATCAGTGGGACTTTCTTTTTTAACATTATTCTTTTGATATGTATATGTACATGAGACTCAGAGATGTAGTCATACTTTGGAGACAGATGAGATTACTTTGTTTTTACACAGTGATATATACATTGTTTAGTCTTCCGCTTGCTTTTATCACTGGATCTGAAGTATGAATTGCAGTTTTGGTATACTTTTACTCATGTAAATGCTTTAAATCAGACAACATTGAATCATAACCATTTTTGTTGCATAAGTGACGGTCTGGAACTCGGGAGTTGAGTTTATACACGACCCCCGATTTTCAGGGTGTTACACGTATGTAATTCATTCGCACCGTCCACAGCCTGTGGACGGTGAGACTCACCATGACTTATTGCTTCACCCACCGTCTAGCGGACGGTGGGGCCCTGTTGCATGTGATCTACGCACGCCGTCCATCTGATTCTGATGTTGGGGCCCACTGCCAGCTGCCATAGTAATTTTTTTGTGGGACCCACCATTATATACATTTATGTATGTTATATAGTTTATAATATATATTTTATAATATGAATATTGTAGTGGGCCCTACACCATGTGTCTCTATGACTAGTTTGGATGGAAATAAGTATTTTATAAGGCCCATGAGTTGGGACCCATCTGATTTCAAAAGGGCTATGGGTTAGGCCTATTAATTTATAAAATGCTTATGGGCTATGCCCATTTAATTCATTTAAGGCCTAAATCTAGGCCCATTTGATGTGTTGCAAGTCCATGGGACTAGGCCCATTTGATGTACTTCAAGGCCCATGTAATTGGACCCCTTTTGTTGAAATTTAAAGCCCATGGAGGTAGGCCAATTGATATATGTAAGGCCTAGGGGTTTAGGCCCACTTTGACATACATGCAAGCTCATGGATTAGGCCCATTTGAATTGTTTAAGGCCTAGGGATTTAGGCCCATTCGACTCATATAAGGCCTCTGGGTAGAGGCCCATTGGATATAAATTTGGGGGTCCAATTGGTGTAGCCCATTTGATACATACTAGACTCGTGTGACTAGCTCCAATTGATGCAATCTAAGGCCCACGGGTTTGACCCATTGCAATGCACATAAGACTCATTGGTGGCCCATTTATGTGGCCCATCTGATGAATAAAAGCCCATAGGATATGGCCCGCTTGATATATATATATGTAAGGTCCAATGGGGACAACCTATGGTCCATTGCAATAAGTAAATCCATTACAGGCTAAGTACGATGTTTACAACGATCGTGCCTTGGGAGCAATGTTGGTTTGACGTCCACATTGCGAGCGTAATGCTGGTTGGATGTCCACATTACGACTCTCCTTAGGGCCCATCACCAGGCCGTACTTGCTGTGTATAGACCGTCCAGGCCCATCTGCATTGTAAGATAATTCATTTTATTATAACATGTTTAGTATAGTTTCATGACCCATGATCATACGCATCATATGTATGCTTGATATGAGGATTGACTGATCATAGCATTTGCCTTCGGGCAGGTTGTTTATGGGCTCCTGGTTAGGCGGTGTTGCCCTACATGAGCGCACGATATGCGCAGGATTTGTTGCATGACTGGATAGCGTGAATCATGCATTTCGCATTTGTGTGACATGGTTATTATACGCCCTAGCGACATCAGGGTCGTAGCCTACACAGACGCATCGTGGTTGGCAGGATTGGATACCGAAAATCTTGTTCTACATGGGGTACTATAGATATCCCTGGATGAAAGTCTCTAAACCCTTATGGTACCAAGAGGTTGCTCCAACGTCTAGACCGAGTGGGTAGATGAGCGTTGAGTGCCGATAACCAGACGGTTACGCTCTCCACTGTTTAGTGGTCGGTTGGAAGGGGGTGCGGCCTTACCCGCCCGAGAGTAGGGGGCAATGCTAGGCTGAGTTTGACCAGCTCGAGGAATGGGTCCGCTATCGACGAATCGCGTCCGATATTGGCAGACGGATAGTGTGGTCTCTTCCACTTACCTTATTGTGCGCGATGTGGCGGCAATCTGGTTTAGAGTGTACTAGACCCCGGTGATATTCCATATATTGAGCCGTATTGATGTGTGGACATAGATGAGGATCTGTATGCTTGAGTTGCATCGCACATCGCATGGCCTTGGGTGGCCGATAACATTCATGTCTTGCATTGCATGGCCTTTGTACGACTCATGATATTATGATTCCATCTGCATATTCTGCATTACTCTGACATTGCATGTACATATTACTACCTTGCGCACATACTTTCACCACCCTCTAAGCTTTCTGTAAGCTTATGCACGACCGTTGCGTGCAGGTGACATTGGTTCGCAGCAGCGCTGAGGCAGGAGCACGTTGCTGAGCATTTTAGAATTTTTGTACTTTACCATTGTATTTCCTTTTATGCTCATTGTACTTGTAAAGTTTTTAATCATAGTGGAAATGTAATGGATTTCTTAGTTGTTGTTTGTGGGTTATGCCTTTGGTTATGCTTATTACGAATCAAACCGATATTTAAAATCCTCCTCGTAGCATCCCAGGATCAGAACCTGGCGAATGGGAGCTAGGAGCCGAGAATGGGGTTCTACGGAGGCTGTCGGCGCCGGATTCGGCGATCGGGAATTTTGTGAGCCCGGTTTTCGAGTTTGGGGCGTGACACCTAATACAACAAGTTTTTCTTCCCTTGTGTGGAAGGCCTTCGAATGCCTGTGTCTTAGCTACAGTTACATTGGTATAGCCATTCTCCACAAGATGCCATAACTCTATGGATTTAAAGAGAACCTTCGTTTCGATGCTCTAATGGTCATCCAGAGGTTCCAATAAAACCTCAAGAATTGTGGTAGAATCATCCCATTTATGGCCATGATTCACATTGACACAACATAATTGAATCAATCGATCAATTATCAAGATTATTTTTTCTTTTAATGCGGTTGAGTGGCTTTTAGACAACCCAATCTGCATTATTGAAGTGCATACATATTTCTTTGGTGTATGATATCAGTCAGCTGAGAGTACTGATTCCTAAAATCTCTTTTGTACCCAACACCCAAAAATCATAGATTTCGAGCTTTGGAATCAGTGTTGCATTGTTGAAAACATTTTAACCATTAGGTAATACTTTTTCATTAATTAAAATGAGCGGAGCAAGCATGAAATTGAGCAGGGTAAACTAGGAATTGAGCGGGGCAAGCATGAAATTGAGCGGGGCAAATTAGGAATTCAGCGGGCAAGCACGAATTTGAGTGGGGCAAACATGAAAATGAGCAGGGCAAACTAGGAATGGAGCGGGGCAAACCTAAAAATTGAGTGGGGTAAGCTAGAAATTGAGTGGAGCAAATAAGAAAATGATCGGGGCAAACACGAAATTAAGTGGGTCAAACATGAAATTCAGCGGGGCAAGCACGAATTTGAGCTGGGCAAGCACGAATTTGAGCGGGGCAAATTAGCGGGGCAGACTAGGAATTAAGTGGGGCAAACATGAAATTGAGTGGGGCAAGCACGAAATTGAGCGTGGCAAACTAGGAATTGAGCTGGGCAAACATGAAATTGAGCAGGGCAAATTAGGAATTGAGTGGGGCAAACATGAAAATGAGCAGGGCAAGCTCGAATTTGAGAGGGGCAAACATGAAATTGAGTGGGGCAAACTAGGAAATTAGCGAGGCAAACATGAAATTGAGTTGGGGAAACATGCAATTCAACGGGACAAACTCAACAAATAATTTCATGGCTTGAGCCCAAATATCTAAACATATCCAATGTTCAAATGGACCACAATATATGAAAATTTTGAATTGAACTTCTCATGTTCATCTTCTTAGGGACCACAGAAGTTTTGGATTAAGCTTACAATTGTGTTTTCTATTAATCCATGTTTGTATGATCTTATGAATAAGTTTGATAACAAATAAACAAGTTATCTCAATGAGCATGTTATCCATGTTAACACAATGACCATGGTGATGTATTATTAACATCCTTATACATTGGTGATCTAATCTTCACAAACAATGATAGTGTTATGATTGATGAAGTCTTATGAGATATTATCTTGAATCAAGATAATTAAATAGATGATGTAATTTTTACATTTGAGAACACTTATATTCATGAAACTCTAAAAATCTGTGAGATGAAAATTTCTAAATTAGTGTGCATACTCACGAAAATTAAGTTGAAATTAAGCAAGGATAGGAAAAACAATCTAATAGATCCTAAAAGGCTTCAAGTTGTCAATTAGAAGTTTTAAATACTTGACTCATACTAGCCTAAACATCTTGTATATTATATAATTACTTAACTAGCACATGAAATTTCAAAGTTAGATTCATCTACAAATAGGGAAATTTTTTTTGCATCATTTGAAAGGTATGCTTGATCATGATGTTTTTATGTGTGCTAAAGAATATAGACTCTCTTTTTATTTACAAATAGTGATTAGGTTGGCTAATTTATATAGATGTGATAACAAACAAACATCACTGTCGGGCCCACTATGGTTTCAGCGGTGGAAATCATTATGCCCACTATTTCTCGTGGTATGATCCACTTGATCTTTTGATATGCTTCAATTTGGGGCTAAACTGCTAAAAGTAGATGGAAGAACGGATGGACGGCGTGGATATACTACATACATGATGTTTTATTTGTAATACATCTGAGTTTACTTAGTACAATGAGAGCGTACTGACTAACTCAGTACGCAATCTAATTACGCTTGCTACGCCCCACAATGATGTTTTATTTGTAATACATCATGTTCATCAGATTATGTATACACCAAAACCACATATGTGGGAGGAAACCTAGACATTGAGGGAGGAAACCTAGACATTGAATGGGGTAAACATGAAATTCAGCGAGGGAAACAGAAAATTCAGCGGAAAAAACTAAAAAATGAGCGGGGCAAACATGAAATTCAATGAGGGAAACATGAAATTCAACGGGACAAACTATGAAGTCAACGAGGAAAACTAAAAAATCAATGGGGCAACTTAGAAAATCAGCGGGAGCAACATGAAATTGAGCGGGACAAACTGGAAATTCCGTGGGGGAAACATTCAATTGAGTGGGGCAAATTAGAAATTCAGGGGGGTAAACTAGAAATTCAGCGGGGCAAACTTGAATTTGAGCGGGGCAAACTTGAATTTTAACGAGGCAAACTTAAATTTGAGCGGGGCAAACTTGAAATTCAGCCGGGCAAACTTAAATTTGAGTGGGGCAAACTAGAAATTCAGCCAGGCAAATAAGAAATTCAGCGGGGAAAACTTGCATTTGAGCGGGGCAAACTACAAAATTAGCGGGAAAAATTTGCATTTGAGCAGGGCAAACTACAAAATCAGTGAGGCAAACTAGAAAATCAGCGAGGAAAACATGAAATTGAGTGGAGGAAACATGAAATTCAGCGGGGCAAACTAGAAAATCAGCGGCGCAAACTTAACAGATAATTTCATGGATTGAGCCAAAAAAAACTAAACGTATCCAATGTTCAAATGTACCACACCACATGAAAATTTTGAATTGAACTTCTCATATTGATCATTTCTTAGGAGCCACAGAAGTTTTGGATCAAGCTTATAATTGCGTTTTCTATTAATCCATGTTTATATGATCTTATGAATAGGTTTGATAACAAACAAATATCACTGTTGAGCCCACAATGGTTTCAATGGTGGAAATCATTATGCCCATTGTTTCCGTGTTATGATCCACTTGATCTTTTGATATGCTTCAATTTGGGGCTAAACCGCTAAAATTAGATGGAAGAATGGATGGACGCCGTGGATATACTACATACATTCAATGTGGGCCCATCTGAGTTTACTTAGTATAATGGGAGCGTACTGACTAACTCAGTACGTAATTCGATTACGGTTGCTACGTCCCACAATGATATTTTATTTATAATACATCATGTTCATCGGATTATGTATACACCAAAACCCTATATGTGGGAGGGAACCTAGACATTGAACTGGGCAAACATGAAATTGAACGGGGCAAACATGAAATTTAGCAAGGGAAACAAAAAATTCAACGGGGGAAAATTCAGGATGGAATAAATGCATCATGACAGTTTTCACATTTCATGACCACATCATTCAATGACCCACCACTTACCTGTAAAATTATATTTATGCCAGCTATGATTCCACAAAAAAGCATTCCAAGTATTTTGAAGATCTTTTTATCTATTTCATATTTCTCATGTAATGTCACATGTCATCTTCTTATTAAAAGGTAGAACATTACCAGTTAAGTCTTAATTTTGAGAATTAATTAGTCATTACAAAGATAATAATCAATCGCGACCTCATTTTTTGATGAATTTTAATTCATAGGCCACCCATGGTAGTCCCTACCATTTGTACTATCTTAATTAATGAAGACGAACGTGATGTATGTATCAACTTAGCTTGCTTTGATACTAAAAATAAGTGATGCATACCACCACCAGAAGACAAAAAGTAGGAGATGGGTCATATAAAAACAGAAAAGAAAAAAGAAAAAGAAAAAGCCAATGATAGTGGAAGACGCGTCACAAGGGGTGTACATCGAGTTAAACCGAGTCGAGTTGGCCTCAGGTTGAACTTGGTTCGGCTCGGTTCGGTCAGCAGTTCGGGCCAATTCGAACTGAGTTTGAGCCAAGATCGAGCCGAGTTCGCCTGTGCAGCCTTTTCACAAACACCCGGACTACACCTTCAAAATCCCACTGTATATAAAACAACAACAATGATTTTATAGGTATTTTTATCAAACACCTTCTAAGCACATAAAAATCAAGATAAAAAAGGTATTTGTTTTATATACATACATTCCTTGCCACCAGCCACTCTTTGTTAAGTCATTTCATCAAACACTTGATGAGCAATATCAATATCAAAGTAATTGAGTTACTGAACTACTTCAATCCGAGTTCAATTTGAGTTAGGTTCGATTCGAGCCGAGTCGAGCTAGGGCCAGCTCGAACTGATTTTCGAGCTTAAAAAATCAGCTCAACTCGACTTGAACTCAGCTTCAAATCGAGTCGAGCGAGCTAACTGAGCTAGCTCGGTTTGTGTACACCCCTACACGTCACCCCTGCGGATTTAGTGTTTTCTGAGGTAATATGTTAGGAATGTTTCCCTGACCATGGGGCCCACCTTGATGCATGTTTTGTATATTCATGTGGTTTATCAGTATTTCTGACTCATTTTATGGCAAAATCCTAAAAATGAAGCAGATTGAAACTCAAGAATATGTCATAGGAAACAATGGTTAATAACAACCACCATTAAAAACTTCCTGTGAGACGCTGGAATGTTTATTTTCATCCAACCTTTTGATTAAGTAACACATATTTGGATAAAAGGAAACCATATATATCAGCTTATTCAAAACTTTTGTAATCCAAATGAGTTTTTAATTATGGACAATCATCACCACTGAATTTTTATTGTGTGGTCCACCTAAGATGTGGATCTGCCTCATTTTTTGGTTCACTTTGTAAAATGATCCTGAAAAATGGCTGAACGGAGTGGATAAAACACATGAACTATGGTGGGCCTAAAGATCTTATTCAATAGTACCTACATTTGGTACTTATATGCTACGTTATCAAGAAAAATAAATTAAAAACCTAAGAAAGAGGAAAGGCATCGGATCGGTGCGGATTTCCTGGGAAGCCTTTCCGAGGAACTTCTTGCACCGTAAACTTAGGTGGGACCCACCGTGATGTTTTTCAGGAATCTGCTCGGTCCATCTGATTTTCGAGCTCATTTTAGAAGAGTAGATCCAAATCGTGCAGGATCCAAGACTCAAGTGGGTTGTACTAAAGGAAAAGGTGGTTAGGGAAATTTCTACAGTTGAAACCTCCCTGGGTTCGACGGTGATGTTTACATACCATCCATACTGTTAATAACATCATTCCTACCGAGATTAATTGAAAACACAAATATTAGCATGATTTAAAGCTTCTGTTGGCCCATGAATATTTCAACTGTGGATGTTCAATTATCACGTTTTCAGCCCACTTGAGTATTTCATACGGTTTATTTTTGGCCTCAAATCATAAAATGAACTCAAAAAACGGATGAACGGGGGGGATTTCTTACAAACAGGAACTTCCTGAGGAAGGCTTTGGTAGGAAATCCGCGTCCACGAATTAACTGGCTTCTTGCCCTGTCCTTTTAGGTGTGTTTGATTTTCCAATTCCCAGGGAAATACCTCATGAATGGTGATAAATATTTTCCTCCTTAATTGCCGCACTCTTCTCCATAATTGATTTGATGGCTTATTTTTTTTGGAATAAAAATGATAAATATTGTGAAATATTTATGGGTCCCACCACGATGCATATCATATATCTATACTGTTCACCCATTATGTCAGATGAATTTATGATATAAGCCAAAAAATGAGGCATATGCTTGGGTCATTGTTTCTTTTAGTATAGGCAAGTTGAGTGTTGGATCTAACTCATTTTTCTTCTTATATCTTAAATTATTGTAATAAAATGAACGGAGGGAACAGATATATCTTACACATCAAGACGAGGTCCTAAAATGGCCACTATTACTTTTGAACCGGTTTCCAAGAAATTAAATTCGCATGAATAGTCAAACAGGTGAAACGGTAGTAATCACCCATTTCCAGGATGTTTATCGTTTCCAGGTGAAACGATAAAAACCAAACAGGCCATAAAGGTTTTTGCGAAAACGCGTATACCGTTTCCACCGAGTTGATGTGAAAGCACGTGGAAACTTTGAAAAAGCGTACTAGAAGCCGAAAGGCGGGTGGGGGTAGATGACGGGTCATATTGAAACAGAAAAGAAAAAATAAAAAGAAAAAGCTGGGAAGACGCTTCACCCCTTACGGATCCAGTGTTTTCTCGGTTAATATGTTAGGGGATGTTTCTCCGACCATGGGCCCTCCTTGATGCATGTTTTGTATATCCACGCCGTCCATCAGTTTTTCCAGATGATTTTATAGCAAAATCCAATAAAAATGAAGTAGAATGAAACTCAAGAATATACCATATGAAACAATGGTTACTAAACAACCACCATTAAAACTTCCTACGACACAATGGAATGTTTATTTTCGATCCAACCTTTTGATTAAGTCACACATATTTGGATAAAAGGAAATCGTATATATCAGCTTCATTCAAAACTTTTGTAATTCCAATGAGTTTTTAATTGTCAACAATCATCACCACTGAGTTTTTATTGCGTGCTCCACCTAAGATGCGGATCTGCATCATTTTTTGTTTCACTTTGTAAAATGATCCATTTTTATGATCCTTAAAAATGGATGATCGAGTGAATAAAATACATACATTATAGTGGAGCCTAAAGAGAGAGGAGAAAAATACCTAAGAGAGGAAAGGCATCGAACGACTGACTTCTCAGTTCTCACCCTTTCCTTCGGTCATTGCAAAAACGCGTTGCGCCGAGGTGTGAAAGCATGTGGAGCCAAAACTATGGAAAGTGGATTATCTTCGAAAGTGGATTATCTTGGGCCAGTTTAATAAATGTGTTGTATACTTATACCGTCCATCCATTTTTTCATATCATTATTTTCCGATGCTATACAAAGAGTTAAGCATGTACAAATATCCGTTGGATCAAACCATTAAAAAAAAATAAAAGTATTAACTATCCGGTGGATCAAACCATTGGAAAAAAAAAAAAAGTATTAACCGGTCATTAACGGTTGGATGGAAAAAAAAGTTTTTTTTGAAGGTTATAAAAGTTTTGGATCTAAGCTGATGCTTTTATTTTACCTCCATCTGGATATGGTTGACCGTATCAACGGGTTGGATGGATATATAAATAAATAAATAAACATTACAGATTTGCTTACAGTAAGTCCTAAGAAGTTTTTAATGATGGACATTCAGTCATCGCTGTTTCCTGGGGTGTTGTTCACCTGAGAATTTGATCTAGCTAATTTTTGAGACCATGAGCTAAAATGAGCCCGAAAAATGGATGGACGGCATGGATATACAATACATCATCAATGTAAGTTCCACAGTAAGGTCCTCGCTATCACTTAATTCACTCTCAAAACTTTGCAGCAGGGTTTCAATTTATAAAAGTGGGCGCATCATTCATGTATCTTATCTTACCACTTTAAGATCATGAACTCAAAATTGAAGCATATCCAAAGCTGGAAGTAGATCACAATAGCAGAAACCGTGGGAATTGATTGTGTACCATTGAAAACTTTCTCAGGGGCTATAGAAATTTTCAATCGAGCTGATATTTGTGTCTTCCCTTCATCATGTCTCTTTAGACTAATGAACCGGTTGGATGGCATGTAAACATAGCAGTGGGCCGTTGGAAGGTTTCAATGTTGGATGGTCATTATTCAATGTTGGATGGTCATTATCCCATTGTTCTCTGATATGATATCCACTTGAGCTAGGATATGCTTTAATTCTAGGGGTCGTTTGGCATATACCATGGATTTGGGAGGATTTGAGGAGATTTGAGGGGAGTTCAAATCCCAAAATGTTGGGCACCGTAAAGTAATTGGGTGTTTGAAATCCTCCTCAAATTGGGAGTTTGAAATCCATGGTGTGAGCTTGGATTATGTCTAAAATCCTTCCAAGACTTGCATTTGGATATATCACCCGCTAATAATGTTCTAAAACAATTAAATTATCAATTGCAACGGTATAAATTACTTTAATACGACGATTAGTACCTGTCCAAACATTGTCCATATAAATTAATGGTTAACATAGTTGGTTGGTCATTCAAACATGATTTTGTGCCTGTGGCCCATCCGAGATTTAGAATTTTTTCATTTTTGGACAAAGCATATATCTGAGGCGGCTTATTACAACCGTTATGTCAAACATTAAATTAGATATATTAAAATTGATTTAGTAATTCAATTAAAGTGACTGTAAATATACCATGCAATAAATTCTAGCCCTTGATCAGGCGGTATTAATAATCCAATCAACAGCAATAAATTCATGCTTTCGCATCTCCAACCATTGATGACACTGGGGAATTGAGCCAGCATCTTTTACTATCTAGAATTTCACATGTGCATGACTGCGGAGGATCATCGTCGTTAAAGTCCACATGATATGGACGGTCCAGATTCATGAACTGAACAACAACGTCAACCATTGAGCAGCAACGAACCGTGATTGTTTTGTCTCATGACCGGTCAAGTTGGCCTCTGTAAATAAATAGACATGCAACTTGAAACGAAGAGAAGCAAAGCTTTAATCTGAATTCGTTTCTTGTGAGAGAAAAAAGAGTGAGGAAAGATGACCGTTATTGAGTCCGTTGTAGAGCTCCTCCTTGAAAAGCTCGCTGACCAGATCATTCAAGAAGCTATTTTCTTACATGGGGTTCGTGAACAAGTTGAATTGCTCGTGGCAGAATTCAGGCGGACGCAATGCTTCTTAAAAGATGCAGACGCCAAACAAGGAGGAGAAGAAAGAGTGAAGAACTGGGTGCGGGACGTGAGAGATGTTGCATACGATGCTGAGGACGTGATCGACACCTTTCTCTTCAAGGTAGCACCACCCTTGAGGCGAAGAGGATTTGTGGGCCGTATTAGAAGGTACACTTCCATCTTCAATAAGTTGATAGCTCGCCATGAGGTGGGCTTGGAGATCGAACGGATAAAGAATAAAATACGTACCATCTGCGAAAGTAGGTCGACTTACGGAATTGAAAATATAGGTCAGCAAGCAGGGACGAGCTCCGCTGGTCGAAGCCTCCGGGAATGGAGGCTCACTTCTCCTCTTTCTCAAGAAGCAGATTTTGTTGGCTTTGAGAAAGATATGGAGATATTGGTGGCCCAATTGATGGAGGGGGAGTCCCGGCGTTGTGTTGTTTCTGTATTCGGAATGGGTGGTCTGGGTAAAACCACTCTTATCACGAAAGTTTATAATAACACCCGTGTTAAGACGCATTTTGACTCTTGTGAATGGATTTGTATATCACAAGAGTATAGTGTGAGAGATCTTCTGACCAAGATCATAAATCGCTATATGGTGATCTCAGAAGCGGATCTCAAGAACATGGACCTCTTTCAGCTGAGGCATAAAATTTCTTTGTATCTGCAAGAGAAGAGATACCTGATGGTATTAGATGATATATGGACAATGGAAGCATGGAATGCTCTTAAGGATGCATTTCCGGACGTGAATAATAGCAGTAGGGTCGTGCTCACCACACGAAACAAAGCCGTAGCTTTATATGCAGATCCACGAAGCCAGCCCCATGAACTGAGATTTCTAACCAATGAAGAGAGCTGGGATTTGTTCTGTAAAAAAACATTAATCCTAGTACGAGATGGTGGTTGCCCGCAGGATTTAGAGAAGCTGGGCAGAGAGATCGTGGAAAAATGCCATGGTCTCCCTCTTGCGATTGCAGTCATTGGAGGGCTCTTATCAGTAAAGGAACCGAGGGAGTGGGAGAATGTACGCAAGAGCATCAGTTGGCAGTTTGTCAAGGGAGAAGTCAAAATCTCCCACATATTATCTTTGAGCTATAAAGATCTTCCCTATTATTTAAAACCATGCTTTCTCTACCTGGGCAATTTTCCAGAAGACCATGAGTTCCGCACCGAGGAGCTGATTCAAATGTGGGCTGCTGAAGGGTTTCTTCAACAGAGAGGGGAAGAAACATTAGAAGAGGTTGGAGAAGATTGTCTAAAGGAATTGATCCAGAGAAGCATGGTTCAGGTAGTAAGAAGAAATTCAAGCGGGAATATTAAAAGTTGTCGCATACACGATCTTCTACGAGATCTCTCCATATCAGAAGCTAAGGAAAGTATGTTTCTTCAAGTTCACAGTGCGAATGCAAATGCTCCTCCTGCATCTAGAGCTCGTAGACTAGCTATTCACCATAACAACTCAAGTGAGTACATTTCCTTAAGCCGTTCCACTCCACACCTTCGTTCTGTGTTAATGTATACCCACGTCCATGCGTTGCATCAAGGAAAAAAAGAAGAAAAGTTTCTCTTTAGAGGCTTTAAGTTGCTTAGGGTGTTGTATATACACGGTGGATACATTGAAAAGCTACCGAAGGAAATAGGTGAATTAATCCACTTGAGATACCTCGGCTGTACCAAGACTGAATTTAAAAGACTCCCATCGTCCATAGGCAATCTTCCTAATTTACAAACTCTATTTGTAGCATCTTCTTATAATATAAAAGTACCAAGCACAATCGAGAAGACGCAACAGTTAAGGCATTTTCAAGTGAAGAGGAGTGATAAGGACTTCGGTACAAGGTATGGAGAGATAGAAGGGCGTCCAAGGCTTGACCGGATAAATAACCTCCAGACTCTATCATTTGTAAAATCTGGCAAATGGATGGAAGATGGTTGCTTAGGAAAGCTCACCAATCTTAGAAAATTAGGGATACGGGTAAATACAGAAACAGATGCTGAGGTATTGTACGAATCGATTGTCAATCTGGACTGCCTCCACTCTCTCAATTTGAAAGGAAGTTTAAGCAAGTTACCTGACTCCAGATTCTTCCCAAAAAACCTCACTAACCTCACCTTCAAATATTCCCGTTTAGAGGAAGACCCAATGGCGACGTTGGAGACGCTGAAAAACCTTCGCATTCTCAGATTGTTGAAATGGTCATATAAGGGAAAGGAAATGGCTTGCTCTGCACAAGGGTTTCCTCGACTCGAATCCTTACTTCTTCATCAGTTATGTCAATTAGAAGAGTGGAGAGTGGAGAAAGGAGCTATGCCAAGTCTTTTACGTATACGAATCTATGGATGCGGGGAATTGAAGAAGCTTCCGGAAGGACTGCAACATGTGAGTACCCTCAACAAATTGGAGTTGTGGTGGATGCCCGTTGAATTCAAAGCAAGGCTTGAAGAAGACAGGGGAGAGGATTGGTATAAGATTCGGCATATACCCTCCATCGACATAAGCGATTGGATGTAATTAGCAGTGGCACATTCTTTCCTTGCCAGAGCTAGGTTGGTAGACTTCTTTCCCCTCTTCATTTTATTTTATTTTATTTATTTATTTTTTGAGCTTTTTTTTTTTTTCAAAACCTTTGTACCATTGATAAAACATTGCATGTACAAAGCAGGGATTCAGGAGGGCGAACCACAAAAAATTGGGCCTCTCCTATCGTATCAAGCAAACTAAAGGGCAAGCAAACTTCTTGCCCAACGGGCTCAGCTGGGATTTTCTCTCCAAGGTCCTCTACCAGTTTGGCTTTGACGAAAACTGGATCCGCCTGCTTCAGAACTGCTGGTCCAACTGCTGGTTTTCTGTTTTGATTAATGGGGAAGCTGCTGGCTTTTTAAAATCTTCTAGGGGTCTCCGCCAGGGAGATCCCATCTCTCCAGGATTATTTATTTTGGCAGCTGAGGCTTTCAGTCGGGGCTTCGCGCATCTCTTCTCCGTTGGCCTATGTCAGCCCTTCAAAACCTGCAGTAACTGCCAGGTTATCTCGCACCTACTGTTCGCGGATGATACTATTCTGTTTACGAATGGCAGCAAACTTTCCCTGAGGTGTATTGCCGACTTCATCAACAACTATGAAAGAGCCTCAGGACAGCATGTTAACAAGTAAAAGAGCTTCTTCATCATGGCCGCCAACCAATCGGTAGCTCGACAGAATTCAGCTGCTACTACTCTGGGCTTCAGCAGCAGCAAGTCTCCCTTCACTTACTTGGGAGTTCCCATCTTCAATGGCAGACCGCATTGGTCTTACTTTCTGCCTCTCCTTGTCAAGATCTGCAACAAGGCTGCTAGCAGGAAAGCCTGAATTCTCTCTCAGGCTGGCAGAGTAACGCTGCTTAACCACGTTCTCTCAGGTATGCCCATCCACGTCCTAGCTGCCACGGACATGCCAGCTAGCATTCTTCAAGATATCCAGCGTTCCTGTGCAGACTTCCTTTGGGGCTGGGAAGGCTCCAGAAGGAAAAGCCACTGGCGCAGGTGGCAAGCCCTGGCACTCCCAAAGCTTGAGGGTGGTCTAGGGATCAGAAGTCGTTCGGCAGTTATGAAGCCATTCCGCCTTAAGATGGCTTGGACAGTTCTCTATCAGGGAGATTCCAGCTGTTGGTCTAAATTCATTAGAGCTAAATACGCTGCTGAAGATCAATTGATAGGATCAGGCCTTGCGTGCGTGTCCGCCTCCCCTACATGGAAAAGGATCCATAATCTTTCTCCACCGCTTGCCCCTTTCTCGCGCTGGCTGGTGGATAGCAGGGACTGTAACTTCTGGTTGACCAACTGGTCTGGTTTGGGCCCCCTCCTAGATTGGGCAGTTGAGCCGATTCCCCCTCCCCTTCTTCAGGCTCCTGTCAAGGATCTGATTGGTCCTACAGGTTGCATGAACCCCTCTTCCCTGCGCAACATGCTGCCCCAGTTCATCTTTGACCACATCAGAGATGAAGGTATTTGCACCTCTGATGCAGAGGACAAATGCATCTGGGCTCCCTCTTCTTCTGGAGAGTTCTCTATCAGCCTAGCGTCCCAAATTCTTCGCCTTCAAGCTGAGAAGAAGTCGTGGTCTAGATGGGTTTGGCACCCCATCTTGCCTCCCAAGCTCTCCCTATTGACCTGGAGACTCATTCACAAGGCCATCTCGATGGACATCGGAATTCAGAGTAAAGGGATCCCGTTAGTTTCTAGCTGTTGCTGCTGCCCGCCCCCGTCGTCCCCCCAGCTCGAATCCATTGATCATGTTTTTTTGGAGGGCTCTAAAGCCAAGGCTGTTTGGGACTTTTTCATCAGGGCCGCTGGCATGGGAAATCCGTCCCCATCCACGGCAGTTGGGATGGCCTCTCTCTGGTGGTCGGCTGCGTCCTTATCGCCAAGGACCCGCCCCTTAGAAGGTCTCATGCCAGCGCTGATTTTCTGGGAGCTATGGAAAGCGAGAAACTCGGCCCGCTTTGACAACATTTATACTCCTCCATCCCGTATTTTAGCCAGCATCCATTGCTGGATCAGCCAGTTAAGACCGCTTCTTCCACCCAAAATTTCTGCCATCCGTCTCCTAGCTGCGGCCAGCCTTCTTTGCTGCACGCCCTCTCGCCGCTGCCCTCCAACAAACCCCATCATTGTCAGATGGATCAGGCCGCCCCCTGGTTGGATAAAAATCAACATCGATGGCTCTTCTTGGGATTACCCGGGCTCATTGGGTGGAGGAGGCCTGGCTAGAGATGCAGCCGGTCACACCCTTTTCGCGTTCTCTCATTCCTATGGGCTTGGAGCTGAAATTCGAGCAATCCTTGATGGGCTCAACCTGTGTGCTATCCGAGGTTTTCCCCAAGTTGAGATTGCCAGTGAATCCCTCTCGGTGATTGCAGCCCTCTCCTCAGGCTCCCCGCTCTCTTGGTCCATGTGGTATTGGCGTTCTAGAATCGACGCTCTCTCCCGCGACCTCTCGGTCCGCTTCTCCCACTGTCCCAGAGAAGCCAACTGCCCAGCCGACGAATTGGCTCGCATGGGGAGTGCAGGCAGCGAGAACCTGCTTTTTTTGGAAACTTCCTCCCTCCCAGCCAAAATTCGCGGGCTTATCCTCCTGGATAAAACAGGGTTGGGCAACTTGCGAACCTCTTAACCAGCCCACCCAGCCCCCACCCTTCTTTTTCCGTTCTCTGTATTTTCTTTCTTTTTCGATAGAGGGCCCTCCCGGGGCCCCCTGAATCCTCCTGTAAAGCTGTCGAGATGAATACAATTCAGTTTTTCCAAAAAAAAAAGAAAAAGAAAAAAGCAAACTTCTTTCCCCTCTTCATTTTAATTTACCTCTTTAATCCATACTTCAATTTCCTATAATCCTTTTTTTATTTTTATTTTTATTTTTTATTTTAAAACTTTGGGAAATTATATAGAATTCACATACCAATGTCTCTTACGAAAACGTTTTCAATTAGCTTAATTACCAACCTTCCCATTACAATCCCGTTAACTTTCTTAACGGTTGCCATGCTAGCAAATGGGTCACTGGCTTGGTTATGCCCCCACCGTGTTTTTTATGTGAAATCCACCCCGACCACCATGTGCTTTACTCCATTAAAGGCACATGATCCAAAATTCAGCTCCATCCATCATTCCAGTGGACCACACTATTGAAAATAGTGTAAAGGGTAACGCATAATGCTTACCTTTCGAACTGTTTCCATTAGTGGCCAACTTGAATCATAGATGGGTCTGATTTTTGGGACCAGGTATAAGTTTTCGTGTAATCACTAATGGATTTCATATAATAATTAGTGGGTCATGTAAAAAATCAAGTAATTTATTCTTTTTAAGTTCTGGCTATGAAACTCTCTAGTGCTATAGCTTGTCCATTACTTTTATAGTTTGTAACACAGTTTTTTATAATTTTCTAATTTTTTTAATTAATTTTTTATATGGAAATCTGCTCGTTAATTGTTTGAAGAAATGCTTCAACCTGGACCCTTTTTGCAACTTGTTGTGCGGTTAGATGAAACCAGCAGATTCTAAGCAGCGGCACTATGTCTTTGCAAGTGGTTAATTGGTAAGACTTCTTTCCCCACTACATTTTTATTTACCTCTTAATCCATACTTCAACTTACTATGATCAAATCATTTTAAAAAAAATAATAATTTTGTGAAGTGTTTAATTATTTCTTTATATAGAAATCTGCCCGCTAATTGTTTGAAAAAATGTTTGAACGAAGACCCTTTTCTGGATGAAACCATGCTAGCAGTCCTCCGGTTTTGACATGCATAACTCGCTATATGATTAGATGAAATCACTATCGTCCATCTGGTTGACCTGACCCTTCTTTGGTGGACTATTGTATAAATTCACATTGGTTTTGACGACTTTAATTGCTAGACCAGTGACTTTTCCTTGTTAAATTTGAACTGTGGCCCTTTTTTTTGTTTAAAAGTCTTTGATCGGATGGTTAGCATCGTCTTATTATCAAATCCATTTTTGAGCAATGGTCATTCACCAAGGGGATCTCGTGAAGATAACTGTGTGTAAAAATCAAGATTGCAACTAACAAGCCGCACACATCTCTTCAATTGGCAGAATTGGCAATTTTATTTAAACTGCTGATACTTTTTTTTGGTGCAAAACCACCTTATGAATGGACCAGCCTGAATTTTTTTGCATATGCTTATCTTCTATATAATTGTTTGCATGCATTCCTTTTAGAGGGCAGCACCCTAATTTTTGGTTGTTGACAGAGAACATTGATGAACCAAGGAGTTTGAATTTTATAGTCGGTCCAAACTTTCAAGCCAATATGTCTACAATTACTAGTTCTCATTCTATTGAAACCTAACCCAAGCGAAAATTACTAACCTCCCAATCTTTGTCCTTTTCCGCAGGCATATTTCTATATATATTTTTTACCCTAAGTGTTTGCTTTTAGGACACTAATCCAAGGATTATAAGGAACTTCCAATTTGAGGGCATCCTCCATCCTCACTGAGATCCATGGGATTTATAGTGTGGAGTATCACTGACCCCACTTGGATGGAATAAATGCATCATGAAAGTTTTCACATTTATATAATCTGTTTTGCTGTTGAGTTGCTGTGGTATGAATAGTTTCATGTCATTTTTAGGCCTTCACCAGAGATTTGATTTGTAATGTCTAGATTTTATTGGAGATGTTACTTCATGTGTTTGAGGGGATTGATAAGAGAATTCAGGTCGTTTGCTCATCTAATGTGCCATCATGTATGTTAATCGTCCATGTTGTTCACATACGTTTGGCTCATTTAATTTGCGTCTAACCTGATTCTTGGACCAAGCATAACTAGTAGGTGAGGTTTCCTATGCCCACATGTGTGTGGAGCATTGCCTAACCAAATACAGAACATGCACCAATGTAGCGTAAGAGTGTTAAATAAGAGTTTTCCATCAAGTGGGTCAAAATTTTTAAAACTATCTTAAAAATCTAGTGTCAGAGCTTTCCATCAAGCTGGTTGCTTTTTTGCCATTGAACTGAGGCCACTTCGAGCAGAAAACTCACCTTCGTTTACAACTGCAATGATAATATAGCATCTGTTATAACGTCTACAGCATCAGCTATTGTACGTGGAGAAAGACCAGCTTTTACGGTGCCGACGTACAAACTGAAATCTGCTGCTGGTATTTTAGCTTATTTTAACCCAGCTAGATATTATCTTGGAAACGAGTTAAATATCACTCTAGAAACACAGACACTATTGTCACACAGCAGCAAAATGGTCTTGTATCCCATGTCATTCCTAATTCCCATATGATCTATATCTTTGTTTACACCTTTCAGTTGCTTATGGGTCAGATATTGATCTTCTTAAATGTGATGAATATAACAGGGGTGATTATTGTTAAACTGGATTGATTTTTTTTATTTTTTTTTAAAATATACTAGTATATGACCCCCCATCATTGTACTTGTTTCTGCCACCTATTATGCTTATGCTGCCTCTATCTTGGTTACTGGGACCTTCTTGTTATATCTGTATCTGTGGAACTTATAGAGGATATGATAGATACAGGAAGCTGATGGAGGGATTGAGAAGTAGAGGAAGAATGTATATTTAATTTGGAAATTTACTCTGTGTTAGGTTCCTAAAGTATTCGTGCAGTTTGGTAGATAGACTCTGTTTCATCACTATGATCAGGGTCTCGAGTGCCCATGTGGTGTAGGTGGCTGTGTGAGTGTGTGTGGTGTGGGTGAGTGTGTAAAATTTAAAAAAAGTTCCTGAAGTATTTGTGCAGCTTGGGGTTGTCTGAAGCTTGTGGAGGCATGATCAGCAATAGACAATTATCATGAAACTGAGACGTAGACTATCCTATGCGAGGAGGAGATTTTCTAGCATCATCAGTGAAATTCTTGATGTATCAGGTTTTTCTGATGCTCGTTTCTGTCTTCTTCTTTTCTTTCTTTCTTTCTTTCTTTTTCTCTGGGGTTAATGATATACCTCGCTTGAGGAAGAGGAATACCAACCCCCAAATGAACTAATGAGGAAAGAATGTTAAAGATCTTATCATTTAAGATACTAAATATCTTTAGCAACATAAATATAAGATCTTTAACATCTTTTCCTCATCAGTTCATTTTGGGACGATGAGATCTTTAGTCTCATGCGATGGAGTTCATGAGTTGTGAAAGATATATTTTGACATCAGGTTTCTTGGTGGATTATCTTCTCGGTTTCTTTAATACCTTTGGTTTTTATTAATAAGCATTGTTGCAGGGTTTTTTGGGACGGTTTCCCTTCGCGACGGACCCTCCTTCACCTGCACAAAAACAATGTCAAGGGAACCCTGGCTAGGGCCGGGGAACCTCCGATGCTTAAGTCAGTAATCTCGTCTCTGGCTCAGGGCTTTTCTCAGTTAGCGTTTGCGTACCTTTTACTGTTTCAAGCTTGGAGATTTATACCAGCCGTCAATCCTTATCTTTGGAGGATTCTTCTCCTGGGATCGCTCAGGATCCCGAGAATCTCGGGATTCGCAATCAACATCCCTGGATTTCCGTAGATCTGCATCTATTCTCGCTCCACCATTCCCTGTCTCGGTTGAATATCGGCCGACACCGGGAGAGTCTCGGCCAAGGCATGACCGACACGGGGAGAGTCTCGGTCGATGCAGGAGGTCGGGTCCTGAGCCGTGCCCGACAGAATTAACTCCCTGAAGGGATCTTTACTCTATCGGTTTAATGGCTTTCACACGGCCGACCTTCAATGGGGTGAGGCAGGCGAAGTTATCATACTGACAGAGCGACTTTACTCGTCTTTGCTTACACCTGACGGCCCGCCATCTGCACCGTCAGCGTTGTCTCGGTTTCTTCACGCAGTGTCGGCAAAGTCGATTCAGGACTTTACCCCAGGCCGACACATTTTTCCCCAACAGTGAGCCCCCCTGCTTTTGGTGCCGTTTATGGCAGCAAGGAGCACAACTCTATCGGTCGGTTGGCGCTAGCATCCGAGACAATCATGAGGCATTTAATGTTCTTTGAGTCGTTCTTAGCGTGCGTCGTTGCGCCTTCCAAAGTCACACGTGCGGCCAGCCGTCAACTCGCTCCGTCCGCGTATAGGAGGCGGACGCGTGGCTACGATTTCAGCGCAATCAATCAACAGTCGCCATGCGTCGGAAGGGGGAGCCGAGGCGACCGTCGTTTCGCTTCCGCCATAATGACCCGCCTACGTGGCACGGCTATAAATAGCCCGGGCGGGAGGACGGTTCGAACTTTGTTTTCGTCCTCCTTCCTCTCGTCCGTATCTAAATTTTCGCTCTCTTCTTCCTCTCCTCCGCTGTCTCGTTTTTCCTCGTCAGCCCTTCCTTGCATTCACCGTCAATCCTTTTGGTGAGTCTTTAGTCTTCCCCTTCTCCTTTAATTAGCTTTAATGGCCGCACAAGGCTCTCAAAGCCCTCGGGAGGAAATGTCAGTGGACGAGGGCGTGTCCCAACACCTCTGGGATATTACGGACCCACCATCTCTGTTGACGGAGTTCGCCGCCGGAGCTGACGCCGCATTTCGGCTTGTCAGAGAAACCGGCAGCCCTTCGGCTGAGCATCCCGCCCAGACAGGTCCATCAAGTGGCGGGACGTCTCTGGTGACTCGTCCAGGGAGACCTAACCCGTGGGCGGACCAGATGGAGGACGAGGAGGGAGAGGGAGAAGAAGATTTGGTCACAGGTGAGGGAATGGTCGTCCCATACCCTGTGACGCGAACTGCGGAGGCTTCTGGATCGTCTTCGAAAGGAGAAGGAGACGAGCCCAGCGGTCTCGTAGCTTCTACCCTCACCGAGTCCGATTTAAACCGAATCAGGGCTGGTTACCATGTGCCTGATTCGGTCATCCTTCATCTGCCTCGTCCGGGTGACCTTCCCGACCATCCCCCCGCAGGGATGGTCGCAATTTTCCAAGTATCGATGCAGTGCGGCCTGCGCCTGCCACTGCAGCCCATCGCCCGTGACTTCCTCTCTCGAGTCAAAATAGCCCCCGGCCAAATCGTCCCAAACGCGTGGAGGAACTTGTTCGGGTGTGCCGTGCTTTGGTCCGAGCTAGAACAACCTTCTCTCACGGTAGACGAGTTCCTCTACTTGTATCAAGTCCGACCAAACCCCAACTTCCCTAGCCTATACTTCCTCAGTGCGTGGAGAGGCAAGGGGGGATCTCTAATAACCGACCCACCTACCTCGAACAAGTTCTGGAAGGAGAGGTGGTTTTGGGCGTGCGGTCGGTGGGAGTCGGCCGACTCGTGGCCGTACGAGCCTAAAGTACCCCGCACGTTCCGTAGGGCAGGTGACTCGGCGCCTCGGCTCGCCCTTTTTCTTATCCTCCTTTTAAATATTATCTTCCTCTGATCTGGATTGTTCCGTGCCTTACAGATATCTTAAAGAGCAGGGGAAAGCTCGAGTCCGGGGCTTTGACTCGGATAAGAGAGTTGAAGAAACTGAGCGCGGCGGAGCGATCGTGGAAGTTGGTCCTGCAACCCGAGCGTCTCCACCTTGCCGGTCTTGACTCGTTCGTTTCAGGTAATTCACTCTTCCTTACGCTTATCTCCTTGGTTTTTGGTTCGCTTGCTTAACTTTTACATTCGTCGTTGCAGATCTCCCCGAAGCTCGCCCAATTTTAAGACCTACCCCAGAGAGCATGGCCGAGCCCTGACCTTCTCTCAAGCCTGTTTCCAAGGTGAAGGCTCCCCCACGATCGACTCTGCTGTCTGGGTCTCGACCCTCAAAGCAGCAGAAGGTCGCGGGCAGGGGGAAGGACACGGTCGCTCCACCTGCTGCCGTGCCCGCCGTTCCCCAGGTGGTCGTCCTCTCTGACCCTGATGAGAGGGCCGAGGAGACGGGGCCTATCCAGCAAGTCACCCAGGCGGCACCTGAGTCGGGGCCCGCTACAGGGGAGGTCTCAGGGCCGAGGGAGGCCCTTCGCGAAGAGTCCCCGAGAAGGGAGATGACTCAGGCCGAGTCCCCCTTTTCGAAGATTATTGCGGGGATGGTGCCTTGGGCGCTTGCCCACGGGAGTGAGAGAGAGTTTGCAACTACTACAGCGCCCCGACGGCCCAGACCCTCGGGCATGCGGCAAGGCTGCTTTTTGAGGTAAAGCCTTCTTTCTTCTCGTGTTGCTTTCCGTCTGGGTTTTCTGAGGTGACTAACTGTCTCCGTATTGTAGCTGGCGCCTTGCCTCGTTAAGGCAAGCTCGGAGCTGGTCGCCTCCCAGAAACTTGCGTCCGAGGCAGAGTCTGCGAAGAGGATCGCGGCCGAGGCTGAGGGCCGCAGGGAGATCGCCGAGGGCCGAATCGGCATCATGACAGGCGATCTTTCTATCGCCCGGAAGATGGCCGCTGACGCCCGCGCGGCTCTCGAAGGCGTGAAGGCCGACAATGCTCGCCTTACTCTGCTCCTTCAAGAGGCCGAGGAGAGGGAGCGGCTTCTTCGCCAAGTTCATAGCGAGTGTGACGGCGCCCTCGCTCGCGCGAAGGCCGAGGCTGGCGAGCTCATTCGGGAGGCCCAGGGGGAGACGCGTCGAGCCCAGGAGGAGCGAGACCGAGCTGTAGAGACCTTCCTCGAGTCTACCGAATTTGAGGAAGAAAGGGACCACCTTTACCAAGGCGGCTACAAGGCCTGCGTTCTCGAAATGAGGGCGGCCTTCCCTGAGCTCGATCTCTCTGCTTTCGAGGTTGACAATCCTCCCGCCGAGGCTGCCGAGGGTGACGCCGCTGAAGGAGACGCCGCTGTTGCTGCTGCCGACGAAGTCGGTCCCTCGGGCGCCTCTTGAGATTGTACTTTTTTTTTTTTGTTCATTTTTTTTTTGTAACCGATACTTTTGTAACTCACTTTCTGTAACTGGCCCGACATTGGGTACTTGAATGAAATAGAGCTTTTATTCAGTCATCTTCTATTGCAGTAAGAGTGATTGTATCTTACGGATAATAAACTTTAAGATTCTCGGCGTTCCAAGGATGAGGCAGCGGCTGCCCGTTCAGGTCTCTCAGTTGGTAGGTTCCAGGTCGGATGATGCCTGAAACGACATAGGGGCCTTCCCAGTTTGGGCCTAACGTACCCGACCCAATTTCCTTAGTGTTTGGGAAGGTCCTTCGGAGGACCATGTCCCCGGTTCGGAATCGTCGGACTTTTACTCGGCGATTGTAAAACCGAGAGACCTGTCTCTGTCGAGCCATTACTTTCAGTCGCGCATTTTCTCTTCTTTCTTCTAGGGAATCTAGTGCAAAAGAGAGGAGTTCACCGTTCTCTCGTTCATCATATAAGTTGACTCGGGCTGAACCGATACCGATCTCGACCGGTGCGACCGCTTCCGCGCCATAACATAGAGAGAAGGGGGTTTCTCCCGTCGCGGTTCGTGCCGTGGTTCGATAAGCCCATAGTATATTCGGAAGTTCTTCGGCCCACGCTCCCTTTGCCTCGTCGAGTCTGGTCCGGAGATGCTGCTTTATGATTTTGTTGACCGCCTCGACTTGTCCATTCGTCTGAGGGTGATGAGGTGAGGCGTATACGTTACGAATACCGAGGTTGCCGCACATCTCCCGGAATTGTCTGTTATCGAACTGCCTGCCATTGTCTGTTACTATCGTCCGGGGTATTCCGAACCGACATATGATATTTTTCCATAGGAAACTCGTGACCTTTTGCTCGGTAATTTTCGCCAACGGTTCTGCTTCGGCCCACTTTGTGAAGTAGTCCACCGCCACCACGGCAAACTTAGTTTGGCCCTTCCCCAATGGAAAGGGCCCGATTATGTCTATTCCCCACTGCGCGAAAGGCCAGGGTCCCGACATTGGAGTCAGCTCCTCGGGGGGTTGTCTCGGGATCGCTGCGAACCGCTGACACTTGTCACACCTTTGTACGAATCGTTTGGAGTCATGTTGTATGGTCGGCCAATAATATCCCTGCCGCAGCACTTTGTTGGCGAGTGAGCGTCCTCCCGAATGGTTTCCGCATATTCCGTCGTGTATCTCCCGTAAGACATAGTCGGCTTCTTGGGAGTCGACGCACCTTAGTAGAGGAGTGTGAAAGCCTTTTTTATACAGAATCCCATTGAGAACAGTGTAGCGCGAGGCTCGGGTTTTTAACCGCCGTGCCTCGGCGCGATCTTCTGGCAGTGCACCATTGTTAAGGTACCGGACGAGCGGGTCGAACTAAGCGGCCGCCGAATCAATTGGAAACAGGACCGAGACGGTCGGCTCGTTCACACTGGGTTCAGGGACATGTTCAATTGGAACTGACCGAGGTATGTCTTTCTCGTCTGCTGAGGCCAGCCTTGCTAATAGGTCGGCTTTGGCGTTGTCGGCTCTGGGTATTCGAACTATTTCACACTTCTGGAATCCGTTGATCAATTCTTTAGCCTTCTCCATGTACGCCTTTAACTGTTCTTTCCGAGTCTGGTAGACGCCGGAAATTTGGTTAACGACCAATTGTGAGTCGCTGAAAACGCTCAAATGGGTCGCGCCCAGGCTCGCGGCTAGTCTGAGGCCTAGTAATAAAGCTTCATATTCTGCTGTGTTGTTGGAGGCTTGAAAGTCGAGTCGCAAGGCATACTGCATACAAGTTTGATCGGGAGTTTCTAATACTACCCCTGCCCCGCTTGCCTTCGAGTTGGACGAGCCGTCGACAAACAGCTTCCAAGGTGTAGGCCCGAGAGAAGAGGGACCCTCGGGTACATTAACTTCCTCTGGTTCGGGCGGAATATTGGGATTAGGAACCACTTCGACAAGGAAATCGGCGACGGCCTGTCCTTTTAAAGCAGCCCTGGGTCGGTATTGTATGTCAAACTCGCTTAGTTCGACTGCCCACTTTGTAAGTCGACCAGAGGCTTCCGGCTTTTGGAGAATCTGGCGGAGTGGTAGGTCGGTCACAACGGCGATGGTGTGAGCCTGAAAATATGGCCGAAGGCGTCGTGACGAAACCACTAGGGTGAAGGCTACTTTCTCAAGCTGAGGATACCTTGTCTCGGCGGGCAACAAGGCTTTGCTAACGTAGTAGACCGGCAGTTGCTTCCCTTGACTCTCGCGTATTAACGCTGAGCTTACCGCAGCTTCAGACACGGCCAAGTATAACAATAACACTTCACCAGGTTCGGGCTTAGATAATAGCGGTGGAGATCCGAGGTAAACCTTCAATTCTCGAAACGCTCTCTCACATTCATCCGTCCACATCATAGTCTGTCGTCCCTTCAATTGCTTGAAGAACGGGAGACACTTATCTGTGGCTCGGGAAAGGAAGCGATTGAGCGCGGCCACTCTTCCAGTTAACCGTTGAACGTCTTTGATAGTTCTGGGAGACTCCATTTCGAGTAAGGCTTTGATCTTCTCTGGGTTTGCTTCGATTCCCCGCTGACTAACAAGGAAACCGAGGAACTTTCCCGAGCTAACACCGAACGCACATTTGCTAGGGTTTAGCTTCATTTTGTACTTACGCAGAATTGAAAACATTTCTTCCAAATCTTTCTCATGGTCGGATGCCTGTTTACTCTTGACGAGCATATCATCAATATAAACTTCCATCGTTCGGCCAATTTGTTTGGAGAACATTTTGTTCACCAACCGCTGATAAGTTGCGCCGGCATTCTTTAATCCAAATGGCATTACTCGGTAACAATAAAGGCCTTTGTCGGTGACAAAGGCAGTTTTTGATTTGTCATTTTCATGCATTACAATTTGATTATAGCCTGAATAGGCGTCCATAAAACTGAGCAATTCATGACCTGCCGTACTATCAACCAACTGGTCGATACGAGGAAGAGGGAAGCTATCCTTGGGGCAGGCTTTGTTCAGATCCGTATAGTCTATACAGACTCGCCACTTCCCATTAGCTTTCTTCACTAGCACGACATTAGCTACCCATTCCGGATAGTACACCTCTTCGATAAACTTAGCTTTAAGGAGCTTGCCGACCTCCTCTCCTATGATAGTGTATCTCTCCGGGCCGAGAGGTCGACGCTTCTGCCGGATGGGCCTGTAGGTCGGGTCGATGTTAAGCCGGTGCGTCATGACTGAGGAATCAATCCCAGGCATGTCTTCGTGACTCCAAGCGAAGACATCGGCGTACCTCCGAAGCAAAGTAATTATTTGTTCCCTAAGAGGCAGGCTCAAGGATGAGCCGATTCGGACTACTTTCGAAACGTCCGTCTCGGTTAACGGCACCGAGATGAGCTCTTCCAGCGGTTCTCCCCGCTCCTGCAATCCGATGCGCGGGTCCAGTGATTCGATCATCGAAATTTCTGCCGGGGCTTTTACTGCGGTGGCGTAGCACTTCCTAGACTCTTGCTGGTCTCCTTTCACTACCCCTACTCCCGACTCAGTCGGGAATTTCATGGAGAGGTGGTAGGTAGACACTATGGCCTGAAGGAGGCTGAGAGACGGTCGGCCGAGGATGGCGTTGTACACTGAAGGTTGGTCCACGACCAGGAAGTCGACCATCCCGGTCCTCTGGTGGGGCGCAGTTCCCGCTGTGAGCGGCAACGAGACGATTCCTTCCGGGAGTACCTGCCCACCCGAGAAACCGATTAGCGGCGTCCGGACAGGCCGTAGTACCGACCGACCTATGTCCATTCTGTCGAACGCTGTGGTGAATAGGACGTCCGCTGATGACCCCGTATCCACCAGTATCCGGAACACCTTTCTGTTTGCGATGGTGAGGGTGACCACTAGCGCATCATCGTGGGGATGATGGATGCCTCGAGCATCTTCTTCAGTAAACGAGACGCAATACTTTTCTCGTTTTTTCTCTTTGGGAGGCCGAGATAGCAGGAGAACCTCGGACTCGGGGCGGTCGAGGCTTCTGGCGTGGTTTTTTCGGGCGTTATGCGAATCCCCGCCTCCTCGATGACCCCCGACAATCGTTCGAATTTCTTCCTGGGGCCGGTCTACACTCGGTCCCGCGACGGCGTCGGTCCCGGCCGTGTGTTCTCTTAGCCGGCCTTCTTTGATCAGCCGCTCGATCTCGTCCTTCAGATGATAACAGTCACTCGTGTTGTGACCGTGATCGCGATGGTAGTGGCAATACTTGTCCTTGTTCCGACGACCAGGATTTCCTCGCATTTTTCGAGGCCAGTTGACGAAACCCTCGGTTTTGATCTCCATCAGTACTTGTTCAGGAGATTTATTCAGCGGGGTATATGCAAAGAATTTCCTGTCGGGTCTTTTCCCTGACCTGCTGTCGTCTCGGTCCCGGTCGTCTTTTCGCTTCTTCCCTCCGGCCGAGTCGGCTCCCTTTTTGGCCGACTCTTTTGCCGAAGGCTTCGTGGTCTGGTTTTTCTCTCTTAGGAGTCGCGTTTCCTCCGCGTCGGCGTACTTGTCCGACCGAACCATAAACTCGCCCAAGGTATCTGGCGGATTTTTATCCAGCGATGCCAGAAAAGGCTTGTCTCTGACTCCCTGCATGAGAGCGTTGAACGCCGTTTCCTCAGAATGTTTTCGAACCTGGAGAGACTCGAAATTGAAGCGTTTAATATAGTCCTTAAGTAATTCTCCTTCCCTCTGAACTATGTTGTTGAGATGCGCGGGAGGTTTCAGTTTCTTCTTTCCGCCAATGAAATTGCTGAGGAAGGCGTCGCTGAGTTCGGCGAACGACTTTATTGACCCGGGTTTCAGTTGCTTAAACCAAAGTCGAGCGACGTCCGTCAAGGTCAGAGAAAACGCTCGGCACATAACAGCATCCGAAGCGTTGTGCAATTCCATGTAAGTCCTGAAGCATTCAAGATGCTCTGTAGGATCGGCCTTCCCAGAAAATGGGGTAATCTGGGGTAAGCGGAACCTTTCCGGCAAGCGGGCCCGCATTACCTCGTCTACGAACGGAGAGGCTTTTTCTTCATGTTTGGTCGGATCTGAGTTCCGACCATGTTTTATATCTGCCATTTCCTTTGCCATCTTCTCTCGGACTTCGTTTTTGAAGTCCTGCATGTCGGCCTTCCAGGGTTCGGCGCTCTCTGCCGTTTCTTCAGCGTCCGCAGGTAGCCGACTACGCCTCCTCTGATCTATTCTATGCCTCAGGTCAGAGGGAGGCAGAACTGCTGTTGCCGAACGAGCGGGTGCCGGGTGACTTGGTTCTCGTGGCTGACTCGGTCGTCTAGGAGACGGTGGCGCGGGCGGCTGCGCTATCGATGCGGGTGGATGAGCTGGTGTCGACTCTTGTCGCTGCATCTGCTGGTTGCACAGTTGTTCCAGCATGTGTTTCATGGTGGCCATCTCGGAACGCATTTCCTGAACCTCACGATCCAGGTATGCGTTCTCGTGGTTGGGCTGGCTTGCAGTCGCAGGCGGCACTGCCGGGGGAGCTCCCTGAGCGACGCTGGCGGTGGCCTCCCTCACTTCATCTGGGTCCGTCCTTCTTGTTCTTGCCATTTGTATGGTTGGAGAAAACGGCTTTTTGTCCGTTTCCCACAGACGGCGCCAAACTGTTGCAGGGTTTTTTGGGACGGTTTCCCTTCGCGACGGACCCTCCTTCACCTGCACAAAAACAATGTCAAGGGAACCCTGGCTAGGGCCGGGGAACCTCCGATGCTTAAGTCAGTAATCTCGTCTCTGGCTCAGGGCTTTTCTCAGTTAGCGTTTGCGTACCTTTTACTGTTTCAAGCTTGGAGATTTATACCAGCCGTCAATCCTTATCTTTGGAGGATTCTTCTCCTGGGATCGCTCAGGATCCCGAGAATCTCGGGATTCGCAATCAACATCCCTGGATTTCCGTAGATCTGCATCTATTCTCGCTCCACCATTCCCTGTCTCGGTTGAATATCGGCCGACACCGGGAGAGTCTCGGCCAAGGCATGACCGACACGGGGGGAGTCTCGGTCGATGCAGGAGGTCGGGTCCTGAGCCGTGCCCGACAGAATTAACTCCCTGAAGGGATCTTTACTCTATCGGTTTAATGGCTTTCACACGGCCGACCTTCAATGGGGTGAGGCAGGCAAAGTTATCATACTGACAGAGCGACTTTACTCGTCTTTGCTTACACCTGACGGCCCGCCATCTGCACCGTCAGCGTTGTCTCGGTTTCTTCACGCAGTGTCGGCAAAGTCGATTCAGGACTTTACCCCAGGCCGACACATTTTTTCCCAACAAGCATCATTATTAATTTTGTGAAATGTGAAGTTGTGTTTAGCTCTCAAATGCATCTCAACAATCAATCGATATTACTAAATCATGGATTTTATTTTTTAAGGTAAGCTGGACTTGAACTGGATAGTGCATCCCCGTTTCCCCTCTCAGCAGCTGCGTCCATTCCTGTTGTTCAATCAGTTCCAGTCAGTGGATTTCAAGCTCATCATGATTGGCTGCGGATGAAAAGTTTATGTGGTTTGATTTTGGGAAACAATGTTGGTTGAAGGCCTGTCTGTCTACTCTTTGAGAATGGCCCTGTTGTTCTCGTCAAGTTCATGTTCTTCGGGGGGATTTTTTCACTGGGCCTGTGATATGTTAAGGGTCAAATATTGCATATCAGACCCCAGTTATTACATAAATTTATGAACATGGTACTGTTTAACAGCCCGATTTAATCGTGTTTGTGATGCAGAGTGTATTTACGAGCATGGACTGAAAAAGGGTACTTAAAGCATGGATTTAATGCTCTGATGACACCAAAGGCAAGAGACAGACTCCAGGGGACCAAGATCGAAAGAATTACACGCCAGGGAACTGCGAAAATCAAGAAATTGAAACTCAAGTGGTTCGAAAATCATTCAGAATGCAAGATCACGGGGTTCCGATTATCTATTTAGCTTAAAACTTTGTACATGGCTTGAGGACCATAAATTAACCGTACATGTCGAATTTCAGCCGTTGGATCCCTATGAAAGTGACTTAACGAATAAATCAGCCTCTAAACTATTGATTAGGGGCCCACTTGTTATCTGGATATGCTACTGGCCACATAGGCCCTTGGCGTTTTGGTCCTAGAGTTAGCACTGCTAGATTTGAAGGATCTGACGATATAGGAAACCCAATTCTATTTAGATAATCTTGACCCTGAGTGATAGAACAATTCCCTATAGTAGAAATGGTATGGAACCATTTAACGTATAAACTTAGGCTTTGGATTATAAGTACTGAGTTACAGACTAGGTTACTAGTTGACTTAGGCAGTGTAAGGCCTATATATGCTAAGGGATAGTAGGTTAGATTTCTTTATGACTAATAGATTTTTGTTGTTGCCCATAGGAAGGAACCATACACTCTCAGGGAACATTTATAACTCCCTCAGATTGAACTTAGAATGTACTAGCACGCCCCCTAGAATTGCCTTCCCCAAGGGCTTATTGCATTCGAGAATGCGGAATAAAGGAACTACATGTAAGCGATGTATTCGCGGTCTGAATCGACTTCTTAATCCTAGTGGTTACCAATAAATCCAATGCTCTGATCAAGCAGAAGATCGGAATCGACTCGGATTAAGAATTGATACAATAAATCTTCTGTCCTAGCTAGACAGAAAGTCTATGTATCCGGCTCAGACCCATTACACAACCTTTCTTCCGTGTTGGCTCGACCATCTACAACTAAACAGGATCATAGTGTCTTTGGGAAATGGCGAGGACTTAAAGCCAATAGAGAATTAGGCATCTTGCCACCAACTCATACCTGAACCTATCCACAATAGAGCTTAGGCTCATCTCTATCGCCATAGATACCAATGCCATAGAACGCATCATTATCAGGGAAAGCCACTGTAATGAGAGGTTGTTCCCTAATTCATGTCAAAGATCGCCCCTAAGTTGCACCTTGTTCCGATATATAGAGCGATGCATAGATTCTTGAATTTAAGAAAAACCAAGTTTTAAGGGGGGTAGAACGTATTAAGTCCAATCCAGTTAGGATTAGTCAACACTGTCGTTCGATCAGTGTGGCGCAGCGGAAGAGTGGTTGGCCTCTTTCCCACTGGCCCAGGATCGAAACATTTGATTTAGGTTATATGTACGATTAGGTTATTAAATAGGATTTGAACCTTCCTTAGAGAAAGTACTCCTTGCCCTTCGCCAATGTCGGGGACGACATTGTGTTTTAAGGGGGGTAGATTGTAACACCCCGGATTTTGGCTAATCTGGGATTAAACGTCCTTAGGCAATGGGTCAATTAAAACACCTGAAAAATCGTTCAGAACCCAATTCCATAGCCAAAGAAACCACTTAGGATAAATTTCTTTAGAAACTAAGCATAAGTTAGCTAGTGCAACGTTGGAGTGGTTGGGAAACAGTCCCTGATCACTTTAAATACGTTCTACAAGACCCAAATCGAGTAGAACAAACAACTCTACAATACTCTATAACCTCGGATCAAACTCTAAGCGGGTTTGTCCTCTGGACCACATTGAATTTTTGTATTGGATTTAGACCGCGCTTCGAAGGTCCGATACCTCCTATCTTAGACCGTTAGAACCGCCCAGCTGGACTTGACAATCATCTCGAAAATCAAGTCAATCCGATAATCACAGAGTATTTCGTTGAACCCGGACTGAAGCGACCGCGAATAGGGACGAATTTGGAATTTCAAATTCAAATCTGGCACACGACTTGACGCGTCAGTATTAAGCGTTCTGACCGTCAGAATTCATCCAGATTACACCCTCGGATCAGGAAAAATTTCTATTTATTATCATGGGACTTTCAGCCCTGATCTATGTGCGGTGACCGCTGAACTGAAACTGGTCCGATACGTGCGATCTGCGAACCCTGCCAGACTGAAAACTTAATACGAGGTACATCTGGTACCCATGAGCTTAAGTCTGATCGCAATCGACCAGGGGACCACCAGAAATCAGTTTTTGGACCGAAACAGCCCCGAAATGGATAGGCAATAAGTAAACTTCGTCCCGGAGCCTATATTCGGCGTTTCCAAGCTTATAAAAGGGGTTGAAACCCTCATTCCTTCCTTGCATACGAAATTCACAAACCCTAGAAAAGAGAGAGAGAGTTTGAGAGAAAGGGAAGAGGAGATTTTCCCCGCATCCGAGCCGCCGATTGCTGCTGCTTCAACACCTCTTCCCAATCACCTGGCTGGTGATTTCTCCCCTTTTTCAGGTATAAAATAACCCTAGAACTTGCTGATTTAGGGTTTACTCAGATTCATGGCATGTTAGCTAATGTATTCCATAAATCAGGTCCTCCTACTGCCGTAGACGAAGCGTACACGCTCCGTTCAAAATCCCGCGACCGTAAGATACTAGGTGAGGATTTTAGACGCTTTGATTGACGGTTTACAACGCTTTCAATGTCGTTTAATAGTAGATTATCGACGGCATCGCCGTTTGACATGTACAACGTGCTCTCTGTTTCCTATTTCGTAAATTATCGAAGAATATGAGATTTAGGGTATTTTAGTCATATGTAGGAAGTACGGTCTACATGCATATTTTGCTGACGTGATTGACATGGTTTGTCGCCGTATTAGTGAGTTAGGAATGCTTGCATAATCAGTTTGGCGAAGAGATTCGCCAAGTTGCGCACTTTGGGTCGACATACTATATGTGGACTTAAGTGTGTAGTGTATGTGTCTGTATAAATGCTTGTATTAGTATGTATTGTATTGAATGATGTTATGTAGTAGTTTGAGATTGATTTCATGATTTAAAATGCTGACCTAAATGATTTCCTATATGTTGACCTTATGCATGATTGCATCACATGCATAGAAATGATGCCTTGAAGATTTGCCTAAGTTGAATATGCATGGAAAGTATGCCTTGAAGATTTGCCTTAGTTGAATGTTATAACATGTGCTAACATGCTCACATGATGTGTTTCAATTCCAATACCGTGGTATATAGCGTAATGTAATTCAATAGATGTGTGGGACTTGACTTAGTCCAGGCAGTCAGTAACCGAACGAATTCGTGGCTGACTGGTCATAGCCACGAACGACGCGTCGATGAATGTGATTCGTGTTGAGAGTTGGCGGCAGTGGTTAGGCCACGCGAAGTGTTTTACGCACTTCATGTCGTTCAATTCGAGATGCGATCGCGCTAGTCGAGCCCGTCAAGTAACCCGACTGGCCGATGTTTGTTCACCTTGTATGTATCATAACTGCTTGAACCTAGGGTACTGAACTTACCATTGTAAACCCTATTAACCGTGGTACCTTGATCCACGAAGACTCATGAGCCGGGCATGGTGGTATGGGACACCGTGGTCGAGCTGTCGGCCTACGCTGGGGCCACAAACCTCCCCGTAGTGACCAGTGAGCACCTAAACTCGTGAGCAGATTATGGTGGTATGGGACACTATATTCTAGCTGTCGGCCTACACTGATCAGGCGACGAGCCCTTTGTAGTGACCGCGAGCGTATTCTGAGTCCACGGGAGGCGACGACCCTTCCGTGCAGTAGAGTACAGTAGGCCTGTATTGATAAGGTGATGGGGGAGCGGTGCAACGAGTGCGAGCAACAGTCCTGGCAGCCCTTGCAGTGACCTACGAAATATACATCGTATGAGATTACTAGGAGTGACGACCCTAGACAGGATCTGTATTGGGATTGATACAAGGGAAGTACCTTAGTTTCCCAATCCTGCTGTTTGAATGGACTTAATAACAACTTGGAAATCATATCACCATAGCATTGCATGTGCCTGGAAGATGTGGAGCACTCTAGGGAGTGTGGCATGCCGCGGTCGTAAGATGTTGCCGCATGAGGGAGATCGTCGGTGAGGGCATACATCACGTCATGTCATCCTGCATTAACAACAGTATTAGGATTGTCTGATTTACTGCTTTACTATTATCGCGTGATTGAATTGTGAACATGCTAATCTCTGCTCTCTTATCCCACTGAGTTGATCACTCACTCCCACGTTACGGGATGGTGTTTCCGGACACCCACCAGTCCCTTTTGTGATTGCAGATGATGGCGCGGCCTGTGAGGCGGAGCTGGACTTGATGATGAGGAGGAGGATTCCTCCTTTATGCGTGTTCTGATTGACGGGATTGCAGGGAGGTTGATTAGATACTTTGACGTTTGTCATTTTATATTTTTAGTGCCCTCATGTATATTCATTTTGTTTACTTTTGAAGTATACATGTATGTGTATAACCTGGTAATGTATTCACACTCTGGAGACATACAACAGTTTATATACACTATTACAGTCTTCCGCTTGCAAATTTAACTGTCTCTGAAGTATGATATACTGTTCTGGCTTAATCTCACTCATGTTTAATACATTATCACAGACAACATTCAATCATACATATCCATGTTGCATAAATAACATTTTGGAACTCGGGAGTTGGGTTTTTGCTCGACCCCCCGATTTTCGGGATGTTACAGATGGTATCAGAGCATGATTTGGATTAAACCGGGCATGGGTTATGGTCACGCGACGCACGCTGTCGTTTCCTTTGACATAGGTGGGTGCGAGAAGGGTCTAGAAACACGTCCAGGATCGCAGATTCGCCGATAGGCGAAGTCTATTAGAATCGATCGCAAGATCGACTCTGTAACGCATCTCGGGTCGCGTAAGGCCACCCGAATCGCTGCTAAGCTATAGGAAGTTAGGTTGAGATGTCCTATGAGCGGTTTTAAACCGCAAAAGTAAATCCTTGGGCCGTGGAATGACCACGACTCCAGTAATCAATCGTCAGGGCTTAAAAACCCCGTTTTGCCAAAAATTCTCAAAATTCCTCCTCTAAACACTTCAAACTTCAGTTTTTTCTTATCCATTTCATGTTAGGCATCAAACCTAATATGAAAATAACACAAATTAGTACATTCACCAAATTTTACAGTGAATAGTAAAATTTCATGAAAAATGGCCATAAGGCCATTCTAACTTCACTTTCTTTAGCAACTAATGGTCTAGATGGATGTAATAGATCCTTCTACCCCAAAATCATATGCTGCATGATAGGGTTTTGTATTCGGGATTGAATATTGGACCCGAAAAGCCTCGAATGGATGTTAAAAATGTATTGGCCTCCCTAGGGCAATCTACAATGAACCAGAGTGTGCACCATACCTTTTTGGAATCCCTAGGCCAAGGGGAATCCATCCCATATGGCCTCAATAGCCAATTTGCAACTTCATCGGCGATGCCATCGCCGGTTCGGCGATGCATCGCCGGTCAAACTTATCGGATGGGCTTGATCTTTGGGCTGGATGAGTTTGGGGGCTAGGGTAGTCCCCTGGTATGCGGTCCGTACCTTGAAACTCCCTAAAAGATGTACTTCCTTCACAAAAGTCCCCTTCCCTAGCCCCATTTTCGTTTTCTTGCTGCCCTAACCAAAAATTGTGGTTCCAAACCACCCCTAGATCCATCTTTGGCCAAAAAAAGACCACCCTCCATCATTCCTTTGAAGTTGGCAGCCCTCCCTCTTGAAGGTTTCGTCCGTTGGAGCTCCTAAAACCCCCAAATCGAGCCGAATTCGTGAGGTGCTCCATTCCCCTTTTTCGTTTTCATTTCTTTCTGAAAATACATCCTAGGGGAGCTTGAAGCATCCCTCTACAACGCCTAGATCTCCCTTTTCTATTTTGGTTAGCCATTTCCTTGCATTTCTCCCATTTTCCATTGCTATTGTTAAGCTATTTTAGCCTTTTTCTCCTTTTCCACCATCCTCCTTCTCATGTCCCTTTTATTTGAGACTTTACCCTCTTTTTGGGTCTTAGAATCGTGCTAACCTCAAATCCCATTTCTCAACTTTCTCCGTGTGAGAAGTAGTGAAAATACTTGGCCGATAGAGCTCGAATGGGCAACAGACAGTACTGAACTTGATAGTATTCAAGAAGGTCAGTTGGGACCCTGGTAGAAGTCCTTTGGTAGAATTAGGCATTTATGTCGTTGCCCTTTTGCTTGTTTGATTACTATTTGAAATTTCTAGGTTGTTTTGTTTTTAGGTAGAAAAATGTGTTTGTGTTGTGGTTTGGGCTTAATATAGCCAAAATTTGTTAAATGGAATGCATGTTGTTTCATTTCATTATAAGATATTGTTTCTAGATTGGGAGTATTATAACTCCCTGAGATCCGGCCTACAAATTAGTTTTTATCCCACCCCACCCTCCTACCAAGCATGCCACTTCCGATCCCACTATGGGACTAGGAATGCGGTTCTATTTAATACAACTGAATGCTACTGGCCACATAGGCCCTTGGCGTTTTGGTCCTAGAGTTAGCACTGCTAGATTTGAAGGATCTGACGATATAGGAAACCCAATTCTATTTAGATAATCTTGACCCTGAGTGATAGAACAATTCCCTATAGTAGAAATGGTATGGAACCATTTAACGTATAAACTTAGGCTTTGGATTATAAGTACTGAGTTACAGACTAGGTTACTAGTTGACTTAGGCAGTGTAAGGCCTATATATGCTAAGGGATAGTAGGTTAGATTTCTTTATGACTAATAGATTTCTGTTGTTGCCCATAGGAAGGAACCATACACTCTCAGGGAACATTTATAACTCCCTCAGATTGAACTTAGAATGTACTAGCACGCCCCCTAGAATTGCCTTCCCCAAGGGCTTATTGCATTCGAGAATGCGGAATAAAGGAACTACATGTAAGCGATGTATTCGCGGTCTGAATCGACTTCTTAATCCTAGTGGTTACCAATAAATCCAATGCTCTGATCAAGCAGAAGATCGGAATCGACTCGGATTAAGAATTGATACAATAAATCTTCTGTCCTAGCTAGACAGAAAGTCTATGTATCCGGCTCAGACCCATTACACAACCTTTCTTCCGTGTTGGCTCGACCATCTACAACTAAACAGGATCATAGTGTCTTTGGGAAATGGCGAGGACTTAAAGCCAATAGAGAATTAGGCATCTTGCCACCAACTCATACCTGAACCTATCCACAATAGAGCTTAGGCTCATCTCTATCGCCATAGATACCAATGCCATAGAACGCATCATTATCAGGGAAAGCCACTGTAATGAGAGGTTGTTCCCTAATTCATGTCAAAGATCGCCCCTAAGTTGCACCTTGTTCCGATATATAGAGCGATGCATAGATTCTTGAATTTAAGAAAAACCAAGTTTTAAGGGGGGTAGAACGTATTAAGTCCAATCCAGTTAGGATTAGTCAACACTGTCGTTCGATCAGTGTGGCGCAGCGGAAGAGTGGTTGGCCTCTTTCCCACTGGCCCAGGATCGAAACATTTGATTTAGGTTATATGTACGATTAGGTTATTAAATAGGATTTGAACCTTCCTTAGAGAAAGTACTCCTTGCCCTTCGCCAATGTCGGGGACGACATTGTGTTTTAAGGGGGGTAGATTGTAACACCCCGGATTTTGGCTAATCTGGGATTAAACGTCCTTAGGCAATGGGTCAATTAAAACACCTGAAAAATCGTTCAGAACCCAATTCCATAGCCAAAGAAACCACTTAGGATAAATTTCTTTAGAAACTAAGCATAAGTTAGCTAGTGCAACGTTGGAGTGGTTGGGAAACAGTCCCTGATCACTTTAAATACGTTCTACAAGACCCAAATCGAGTAGAACAAACAACTCTACAATACTCTATAACCTCGGATCAAACTCTAAGCGGGTTTGTCCTCTGGACCACATTGAATTTTTGTATTGGATTTAGACCGCGCTTCGAAGGTCCGATACCTCCTATCTTAGACCGTTAGAACCGCCCAGCTGGACTTGACAATCATCTCGAAAATCAAGTCAATCCGATAATCACAGAGTATTTCGTTGAACCCGGACTGAAGCGACCGCGAATAGGGACGAATTTGGAATTTCAAATTCAAATCTGGCACACGACTTGACGCGTCAGTATTAAGCGTTCTGACCGTCAGAATTCATCCAGATTACACCCTCGGATCAGGAAAAATTTCTATTTATTATCATGGGACTTTCAGCCCTGATCTATGTGCGGTGACCGCTGAACTGAAACTGGTCCGATACGTGCGATCTGCGAACCCTGCCAGACTGAAAACTTAATACGAGGTACATCTGGTACCCATGAGCTTAAG
This sequence comes from Magnolia kwangsiensis, assembly GCA_037074715.1. Taxonomy (NCBI): domain Eukaryota; kingdom Viridiplantae; phylum Streptophyta; class Magnoliopsida; order Magnoliales; family Magnoliaceae; genus Magnolia; species Magnolia kwangsiensis. Next base: position 2,605,549 of record CM073583.1, read on the forward strand.
TCTGATCGCAATCGACCAGGGGACCACCAGAAATCAGTTTTTGGACCGAAACAGCCCCGAAATGGATAGGCAATAAGTAAACTTCGTCCCGGAGCCTATATTCGGCGTTTCCAAGCTTATAAAAGGGGTTGAAACCCTCATTCCTTCCTTGCATACGAAATTCACAAACCCTAGAAAAGAGAGAGAGAGTTTGAGAGAAAGGGAAGAGGAGATTTTCCCCGCATCCGAGCCGCCGATTGCTGCTGCTTCAACACCTCTTCCCAATCACCTGGCTGGTGATTTCTCCCCTTTTTCAGGTATAAAATAACCCTAGAACTTGCTGATTTAGGGTTTACTCAGATTCATGGCATGTTAGCTAATGTATTCCATAAATCAGGTCCTCCTACTGCCGTAGACGAAGCGTACACGCTCCGTTCAAAATCCCGCGACCGTAAGATACTAGGTGAGGATTTTAGACGCTTTGATTGACGGTTTACAACGCTTTCAATGTCGTTTAATAGTAGATTATCGACGGCATCGCCGTTTGACATGTACAACGTGCTCTCTGTTTCCTATTTCGTAAATTATCGAAGAATATGAGATTTAGGGTATTTTAGTCATATGTAGGAAGTACGGTCTACATGCATATTTTGCTGACGTGATTGACATGGTTTGTCGCCGTATTAGTGAGTTAGGAATGCTTGCATAATCAGTTTGGCGAAGAGATTCGCCAAGTTGCGCACTTTGGGTCGACATACTATATGTGGACTTAAGTGTGTAGTGTATGTGTCTGTATAAATGCTTGTATTAGTATGTATTGTATTGAATGATGTTATGTAGTAGTTTGAGATTGATTTCATGATTTAAAATGCTGACCTAAATGATTTCCTATATGTTGACCTTATGCATGATTGCATCACATGCATAGAAATGATGCCTTGAAGATTTGCCTAAGTTGAATATGCATGGAAAGTATGCCTTGAAGATTTGCCTTAGTTGAATGTTATAACATGTGCTAACATGCTCACATGATGTGTTTCAATTCCAATACCGTGGTATATAGCGTAATGTAATTCAATAGATGTGTGGGACTTGACTTAGTCCAGGCAGTCGGTAACCGAACGAATTCGTGGCTGACTGGTCATAGCCACGAACGACGCGTCGATGAATGTGATTCGTGTTGAGAGTTGGCGGCAGTGGTTAGGCCACGCGAAGTGTTTTACGCACTTCATGTCGTTCAATTCGAGATGCGATCGCGCTAGTCGAGCCCGTCAAGTAACCCGACTGGCCGATGTTTGTTCACCTTGTATGTATCATAACTGCTTGAACCTAGGGTACTGAACTTACCATTGTAAACCCTATTAACCGTGGTACCTTGATCCACGAAGACTCATGAGCCGGGCATGGTGGTATGGGACACCGTGGTCGAGCTGTCGGCCTACGCTGGGGCCACAAACCTCCCCGTAGTGACCAGTGAGCACCTAAACTCGTGAGCAGATTATGGTGGTATGGGACACTATATTCTAGCTGTCGGCCTACACTGATCAGGCGACGAGCCCTTTGTAGTGACCGCGAGCGTATTCTGAGTCCACGGGAGGCGACGACCCTTCCGTGCAGTAGAGTACAGTAGGCCTGTATTGATAAGGTGATGGGGGAGCGGTGCAACGAGTGCGAGCAACAGTCCTGGCAGCCCTTGCAGTGACCTACGAAATATACATCGTATGAGATTACTAGGAGTGACGACCCTAGACAGGATCTGTATTGGGATTGATACAAGGGAAGTACCTTAGTTTCCCAATCCTGCTGTTTGAATGGACTTAATAACAACTTGGAAATCATATCACCATAGCATTGCATGTGCCTGGAAGATGTGGAGCACTCTAGGGAGTGTGGCATGCCGCGGTCGTAAGATGTTGCCGCATGAGGGAGATCGTCGGTGAGGGCATACATCACGTCATGTCATCCTGCATTAACAACAGTATTAGGATTGTCTGATTTACTGCTTTACTATTATCGCGTGATTGAATTGTGAACATGCTAATCTCTGCTCTCTTATCCCACTGAGTTGATCACTCACTCCCACGTTACGGGATGGTGTTTCCGGACACCCACCAGTCCCTTTTGTGATTGCAGATGATGGCGCGGCCTGTGAGGCGGAGCTGGACTTGATGATGAGGAGGAGGATTCCTCCTTTATGCGTGTTCTGATTGACGGGATTGCAGGGAGGTTGATTAGATACTTTGACGTTTGTCATTTTATATTTTTAGTGCCCTCATGTATATTCATTTTGTTTACTTTTGAAGTATACATGTATGTGTATAACCTGGTAATGTATTCACACTCTGGAGACATACAACAGTTTATATACACTATTACAGTCTTCCGCTTGCAAATTTAACTGTCTCTGAAGTATGATATACTGTTCTGGCTTAATCTCACTCATGTTTAATACATTATCACAGACAACATTCAATCATACATATCCATGTTGCATAAATAACATTTTGGAACTCGGGAGTTGGGTTTTTGCTCGACCCCCCGATTTTCGGGATGTTACACATCTGGACCATCCAAACTTCTTCCATAGCACGGACGACCACTCTTAAGATGTCTGTCTAGATCAGATTCCGGACAGGGTTCCCAGATCTCTACTTCTGTCTGTTGCTGTATAAAAAATCTCCTCTCCTTACACATCTCCTTACGCACGACTATGCGTATCCTGGAGTCTGGGTCTCTTGCGGACGAGCTGCCAGAGAACACTTCCTTCCAACGATCTTCTGATTATTATAAAAGGCAAGGAGCTTGAGAACGGGGCATCCATTCTCGGCTTGGGGTTGAAACGTGCACAAGAGAGAGAGAAAGGAGTAGAGTTTTTGCTTTCTTCGGTTTCTGTTTTCTTTTGTTTTAGATTTAAGATGTTTTAGCCTAATCGTGTTTAGGTCAGGCTAAACCTCTTAGCTAGGGCTAAGAGGTGAAGCTTGATGGAAAGTTTTTACTTTTGCCTTTTGTTTAAGACTAAATTGATATTGATTATTAGTTTAATTAAGGTAATGTTTTAGTTTTTAATAGTCTGTTGTGACTAAAATTACAATGGGTCTGCGATAGCTAGAACATGTTCCTTTCCTTTATGATTATGACATCAGGAAGCCCTGTTGTTACCATCGTTTTCTGGGTATGGTCGGATGACGGTACCCTTTCTAACCTTCATATATTGTTGATTGGTTGATAATTAGTTTAATTTTGTTATTTACTTTGTCTCTTGAGCATAGTTTGGTGATAAAATCCATTCTAATTCATATACCTTTCACCTCTTTAAAACTATATCAAAGGAAGTTCAGTTTGATTTTCATGGTTACATCCTTCAATTGGATGAAGATGGACTCTAAGTCCAGTTGAGTTCTTGAAACAGACATAATATCTCCCTAATCTCTACAAGTGGATTCTCTGAATCCCTAGTTTTCTACCTCTGAATTCTTTAAATTTTAGATAATTATTTCATCATTATTTCTCAGATTACATTCAGTTTAGATTTCATCTTAGCCCAGTTCTAATTCTACTTAGTTTCAGACAACATACAGGTATCAGTCCTTTGAAATTCGACCTCGGTCTTACCGAGTTTATTACTACATCACAACCACGCACTTGGGGAGTGAACATGATGGTCCCACTATTTTGGTTTTTTTTTTTTTTTTTTTTTTTTTTAAATTAATTTAATGTAGCTATTGTATATCTGGCGGATATTTTTGTTTTTTGTATAGTTTTAATTTATCAGAGTATATGATAGGTGAGGTTTGAATATTTTTGTAATGCCCACCTGAAAGTTGTAAATTTCCTGCTATCAACAAAGTTTCAGGTGGCGTGCTCCCACCTTTCTAAAATAAGATAAAAGATAAAGAGAAAAGATGGACTCAAACCATAGATCTTAATGTTGAAACAAACCTCCTCTACCATTGAGCCATGGGCCTGAACCACTAAGCCATGGATAGTTCTTAGAAGCATAGATTGAAATAACTATTTTCATCTCAGCCTCTCAATGATAAACTTTCAATTCCCATTATTTCTTGTGGTGTTGCCCACTTGATTTTTATATATGCTTCAATTTTTGGCTTCTATCTCAAAATGACCTTAAAAAATGGGTAGACCACATGGATAAGACACATACATCAAGGTAGACCTTGTAGAGTTTAACTCAATAGGCTTACGGCCTAGACAAGGACCCTTGCTTTTTATCAAATGCTTTATTGGGGGCCCTCATTTTTCAATCTAAGTCTAAATTTGGCCCAAGCTCATGGCAGGCTGCCAAAATAGTTCAGTCTGAGCTCAGCCCACATTGTTGATATGGCCCACCTAAGTCCAAGCCTGAATTTTCACATTTTTGACATTGGTTCCCTTTCACAAGTTTCCCTCCTCTAGCATATATGGTTGCATTTTTAAAAGGAAAAGGGAAATAGAAGACTTATAAGAATAAAGGAACATTTGTCTTTCTTTCCTTCCTTGTGAGAAAAGAAAAAGAAAAATGGATTCCTTGTGAAAAAAGAAAAAGAAAAATGGAGAGAGAGAGAGAGAGAGAGAGAGAGAGAGAGAGAGAGAGAGAGAGAGAGAGAGAGAGAGAGAGAGAGAGAGAGAGAGAGAGAGAGAGAGTGTGTCCATGATGCATCGCCTATTGGGAGGATACAGGGTATGTACATATGAAGCCAGGTTGGGCCAAGATCTAATAACTGATTGGATCATTCATGCTGAGGTAATCCAGCCCATGGGCCCAACCGAATGGTCCAAGCCCAGTTCAAAGAGTGATTGGGCCAGCTGGCTCATTGCCACCCTAAATTTGAAGTTCAGTTCCATCGTTTCCATACCCCTTTCATCGCTTAATATTAACTATTAACAGTTTTTGTTAACTACCATCACTTTGAAGGCCACAATTTGAATGGCTAGGATCATCTTATCAACTTTATCTTAAACAGTAGATGCTCAATCTCAATTGACACACACCCTGACCCCCTGACCGAACACTGATTGATCGCTCTACATATTTCAATTTAGCCTCCTACATGGACCGTCTTTTCTTCTACAGTAGGTTGAGATTTTTTTTTCAAATATTATCAGATTTAAAAAAAAACTTTTATTATGAGATAATAAACATTTTTAAAATGTTAAGATATCTATACCATATGAAAGAAGCCAAGGACATTTTTTATCTTTGGAATTAATCTCAGGAGAGCAACTTCATTTGAGATTCTAAGAATATTAAATGAGATTTTTAATTCAAATTAGTGGTATTTTTGAAATTTTGTATGGCTTAAATTTTAGCCACATCAAGGATGACTTGGATTAATTTTATCTCTTATGCGTGTGATCGATGTTAAATCAGTGGGTGTTATAGCAGTTTATACATTACCCATTTTCATTAGGAAACAACTTGCCTTCCACTCTCCCCTCTTTTATTTGTAAGGTAAAGACTAATTTGGCAAATGCCTCTTCTTTGGTAGTTAGTATATTATTCGTAAAAAGGAGGAAAAAATGTAAAGAAATGGTGGTCTTTTTAGATCTTCCTCGGTGAGTCATTCCTTGTATAGTGGAAGACTATGAGGAGTTTCAACACGATGGCATGGGTGATATATATATATATATATATATATATATATATATATATATATATATATATATATATATATATATATATATATATATATATATTATTTCTTTCTTTAGGATTCTTAGGTTTTCTTTTAACTCTTTTTTTTTGTGATTTACTCCTTTTTCTTTATGATTTTTAATGTTTTGGTTTTAACCCTTTTATTTAGCCTACATCAATCGTGTGTGCAGGTGTTTTTCACAATAATTAGAACTAGAGCCAAATGTTAAAAATCTTTTTAGCACAAGATTGGTGTTGCGTGTGTTGCAATTGTTTTTTAAATGGTTGGATTGGGTTCAATTAAATTTGAGGTGTCGAAGTTCAATGAATTTGATTACATATTATAATAGTAATTGAATGGGAAAAAAAACTCATAAGGATGAAAGATGAGCTTTTTTAGGAGAAAAACATGATAGATATGGTGAATCTTCTTTTTGTATTAGATGCTTCGATTTTACTCAACGTATATGGTTAAACTACTACAAAAGTTTTTTTAGACAAATTATATAACCTATATCAAGGAAAATTAATGTCACACAAGATTTTTCTTAGATAACAACTATGAAACTTGAAAATGAATGAAGAGTCCTCTTGGCAAGAATATCTAAAGGCAATAGTTCAAATCTTAATATAGAATTAGTTGGGTGCATGTTGCTTATTGAATAGTTTCATTAAAAAACACTTGAAGGATTTTTGTTGATACCATAATGGTCAAAGGAAAATCTATTGATAAAAGGCACCAATGGGAGAAATCAAACAAGATCCAAGTTAAAATGGCACAAAATAAGAAAGCGTTAGAATTATTGACAGAATAACTATTGAAATTGTTAATTTAAAATGACAAATTGAAAAATTTTCGTACCTAATTCATATCATTAAGTAGTAGGTTTAAAGGGTTCTCAGGGACACATAGTTAAGAAAGATAATTCATCCAAGGATGAAAAAATCTTATCAATGTAATTCAACAGGAGAATTTAAACCATTAATGAATTTTAAATTTAAACATTTCATTTTTATATAACACCACATCAATATTTTTTTTTATACATATCAATTATATGATGGTGACATAGTTTACATATATAATGATAATGTGCATATTAATATGGGAAATAGAGATGTCAAAATCATTACAAGTACAATTTCAGGTGTGTACCATATATGGATATATAAAAGAGTCTTTTATCATTAAAATATTTTAATGAAAATTGTTATAGGTTTTCTACTAAAATTTGTCAATTGAATATTGTTGGAAACCACGGAAACACTTAAAGAAAAATCAAGCAAAGTACATGCAATTACACAAACAAATCAAAATAAGAATCATTCAAATTTTATATGAAAAAACTCTTTGTAGAAAAAAAAAAAAAAAAAAAACCATAGCACAAAGCAACAAGTAATGCACTCTAAAAGTAGAAATTATAAGAGATTATAGTATACCGATTCGAACAAGCCTCAAATCTCTTTCCACAAGCCCTAGTTATACCCTTAAACCCTTAGAAATGATTAGGAAGCCCTAATCTCTCTCTCTCTCTCTCTCTCTCTCTCTCTCTCTCTCTCTCTCTCCAAATTCCGATTACACTTGATATATATAGTGTTATAACTAAAATAGGAAACAACTTGTGCACTTATGCAATTTTGCACACATATTTGATGGGATCTTCGATGGCATCGACACCCATCAAGGATTTGTTGATGACATCAATTTTCCTTTGATGTCATCGAGTAGCAACACAAAAACATTTCAAGAAACAACATGAATTTTTTGAATTTTCTCGAGGAGATTGAGCATCTGTCGATGCCGATGTCATCAAGTGGTTCATCAATGGCTTCAAGAAACCCTGTTATTGATAGATTTAAGACATCAACAATAAATATTATCAATGAGCGATGATAAATGCAAACGAAAAGTTCATAGGTGATCTATATCGACTGATCAAATATATCATGGATGACAATGTTGTTATTGTTAATATTGCAATAGAGTTTGCTACTATCTAACAAAGTCAGTTGGGTTGACCCAAACCCGCGTTATGTAGAGAGTAGAGGAAATGACATTTTGGTCCATGAGATGTTAGCTTGATTTATTGGCCAAAGTGTTTAAAAGAAAATTATATATCTATAATTAAGAGAGGTATAGATGTATTACTGTAATTAGAGGGCGTTTGTAAGAGTAAACTTCATATTCTCTAGACAATGTCTTAATGCAACCAGCCCATATTGATGGAGCTCATTCTCTTGTTATCCAAACCATTGCTTACGGACTCTATGGTGGATGGAGAAATTTTTCCAAAGACATCATAGGTCAATATTTCATTACTTTTAGAGAAATATATAGCAAAGGTCCAAAAAGAGAGGGTCAAGGATTGGACATCTATGATATTCTTCCACATTAGAAGAGTTTTGGGAACCCTTCTTTAGGGTAACATGGATGATCTGGGTCAAACACAAATTGTTGGTGACCCAACACAACCAGGTAGCCGCTGTCAAAGCTCTGCAAGCCCTACCATGATGTATGTGTTTTATCAACATTGTCCATGGGTTTTGTCAGCTTATCATGGGGCATGTGCCCAAATTTAAAGCATCAAGGATCAAGCAAGCTCCATCATACACAAACAAAAAAAAAAGAAAGAAAAGAAAAAAGATATGGATAATAAGGTCCACCATTGAAACCTTCCTAGGCCTGCATTGATATACATAGATAGATAGATGGACATGCTCACCAGTGCACCCATGCACATTTGCATACGTGTCGTGGGCATCTAATTCGAATGGTCTAAGTGATGCGCCATCCCATGAAACCCTCAGGACCAATTTTCACCCTGATTTAAAACTCCAGTGGACCATAGCAAAGAAAAATGAAAATCAAGGGAAAATTGTTTTCTTTTTTTCACGGCCCACCAAAGTTTTAGATCAAAGTAAAAGTTAGGCTCTAGGGTTTCATGGGGTGCTACATCATGTGGACTGTTCAGATTTTGGACTCATATCATATATGATGAGTTCTCAAAAAGTTCACACGAGTTCCATTCCCCGTTGAGTTTTCAACTATTCTATATATATATATATATATATGTGTGTGTGTGTGTGTGTGTGTGTGTGTGTGTGTGTGTGTGTGTAGACCTATAAAAAGGGAAAACACAAATATCAGAGTTATCCAATACTTATGTAACTTGAGAAGTTTTCAACTGTTATTTCTTGTAGTGTGATCCACCTGAGCATTGGATCGACTTCATTTTTCGATTCATGCCATAAAATGAATTGAAAAAATGGATGGATAAAACATACGCATCATTGTGGGACCCACAAAACTTTAACACCATCTTTTTGGTGTTGGGGTCATCAGCCAAACCGCGTCCGACTAGTTTAATGAACAATGGACCCCACTTGTTTATGTACACATCAAACATGACTGACACAGGGAAGGACATGAGGTAGAGCACCGTCTTCCTCAAGAGGATAATTATGTCGAATCCACGGAACTTCTCTTGACTCCTCACAGAGACTTCTCGAATCCACAAGGAAAGAAAGTAAGAAATAGAAATAAATTCTAGTAAATTCGAAATTGATTAATGAATAATTGATAATTGTGTAATGTGTCTCCTTACGCCATTAATAAAGAAAAAATAAACTAAAATTCGTAATTACCAAAAATAGCAAAATTCTAACTTTAATAAAAATTCTAATTATAATAAAACTCTTCTAAGGCCTAATTTCTAAAAATAAAAATTACAAATAAACTTTCTCTAGAAGAGTCCTAGTATAAATAAAAGCTATTTCTAAAAGGAAAGAAAATCTAAAACTCTAAAAATATTTTTTTTTAAATTGAACTTAATAAAAATAGTAAAATTTTTCTAAAAATTCATTTTTGAATTGAAAGCGCGCGTTTTCTGACAAAACAGACAGATGTGACCCACGTTGTGGGTCACACCTCGGAGGGCCGGTTTCAGTAAAGATTGATAGGTTGTGTGCCCCATAACGATACCCGGATCAAAATTTACGGTCAATTTACGATCAGCCTCCTTTTGGCTCAACCATGCTAGGAATATCTTTGTGACACGTTCTATATCAGACCCCTCCACTTGAAAAAAACTCATCCTCGAGTTATTGAAGGGACTTGACTCATGATTCTAAAATAACTTCTGACGCCAATGTTTATTAGCCCTTTTCTTGTACTTGGCATTAGGCTCTTTAGCTAATACAATACATGTCCTTAGGCTTTTCTTGACTTGACTAATATTGATCAGTTCCTTTACATCTGCCTTCAAGATCTCATATTCTTTCTGATAATGTGGGCAATTAGGCGGACTTACCCCTAAGACGGGATCAACGTAATTTTGTATATCTCGTATGAGAGGTAATTTATTAGGTAGTTCATCAAGTACAACCCTCTTAAACTCCTATGATACTGTTTCTAAACCCTCTAGGATATTCATAGGCTCCACATATTTTTTTCTCTTCAAATAATGCATACATATCTCCTGTTTCCTCAGATTGTTTAACAAAAGCCTATTCAGTGATGAGATATTGTCCCTCCACTATAGAAGTCTTGAGTTGGTTCTCCATTCCTATAGAGGTCACATGTTCGCCACTGATGAGTTCTGCGGTCTATTGCAACTCCGTTTTGATGAAGTCGTTGCTCGCAGACCAATAATAGGATTTTTCTGCATAACTTTTTACTGATCGACTATCCTAATAATAATTTAAGTTTTGTTAGAATAATACATGTGTTGAAAAAAGTCTTAAATCTGAAGTTTTTGAGGTTGTTTGACCGGTCGTGGGAGGCACTCGACCGATCATAGGTTCGAGCCCTGGCATGACTCAAAGTCCAGCGAGTTTTTGCTGTTTTTCTCTGCGATCTTCGACCAGTCGTAGGTTATCTTCGACCGGTCGAAGGAGAGCTTCGACCAGTCGAAGGAGGCTAAGATCAGTCCTAGAATTTTCAAGACTAGTCGTAGGTTACATAGTTGTTCCACGATTTTACGCGAAATTGTGGATTTGAGTCCTTTCGCAACCGGGATGCGAAAGGGAAGTTGCCTAAACTATAAATAGGTATTCTTAGGATTTTTCTAGAGTATGGAAAAACTTTCTAAAGGGGTTCCAGGAAAATTAAAGGGTGTACCAAGGGTGAGATTCGAGGTTGTTCGAATCGGGTAAGTCCTTGTAATTTCTGTTTTCATAGTGGAGATCTGTCGCTTTGTGCCATGGTTTTTTCCCATAAGGGTTTTCCATGTTAAACCTGTGTGTTCTCTTATGTGCTTCGTGTTGTTGGATTGCTATCCTAGATCTAGATCTGTGTGATTTTGCAGGTCAAAATTCCCAACAAGTGGTATCAGAGCTATCGTTGGGGCACAGATCTGAATCTGAGGGATTAGTAATAATGGCGAGTGCCAGATATAAGTTTGAGAAGTACTCAGGAAAAAATAATTTTGAGTTATGGAAGATTAAGATGATTAGCCTATTAACCAAGCAAGGCGAAGATGGTGCTCTTGAAGAGCAGAAGTCTATTATGACTGATGCTGATTGGAATACTCTTGATAAGAAGGCATTATCATCGATCCGTTTATGTCTCACAGATAAGGTTCTTTACAACGTCATGTGTTCACTCCCCAAGTGCAGGGTTGTGATGTAGTAATAACTCAGTAAGACCGAGGTCGAATCCCAAGGGACTGAAACTTGTACGTTATCTAAAACTAACTAGAACTAGAACTAGGCTAAGATGAATTCTAAATCAATTAGCAATGGTGGAATACTTGTAGAATAATTAATCTAAAACTTAGGAAACAAATCAGAGATAGGAAACTAGGGATTCAGAGGATCCACTTGTAGAGATCAGGGAGATCTTATGCCTGTTTCATGAATCATAAAAATTAACAGAACTGTCATTAATCTAGTTTTCAAGAGATGAAAGGTATATGAATTAGAATAGATTCCATCACCAAACCATGCCCAAGAGACTATGGCGAACAACAGAATTAAACTAATTACCAACCAATCACATGTATGAAGGTTAGGAAGGGTACCGACATCCAACCATGCCCAGGAGACTATGGTGAACAACAGTGCTTCCTGACGTCATAAACATGGAAAGAAAAAGGACATAATTAAAGCCATTGCAGATCCATTGTAATTTTAGTCACAACAGACCATTAAAGACTAAAAACCTTCCCAATATTAATCAACTAAAATCAACGTCAATTCATATATTAGAATTAAATTAAAATCATAAAATCTCTCATCTCACTACAAGCTTCACCTCTTAGCCCTAGCTAAGAGGTTTAGCCAGCCATGAATGGGCTGGATTTCTTCAAAAAATTATAAAAGAACAGAAAAGAAAATAAATAAATAAAAACTAAAATTACTCTCTCTCTCCTCCCTAGATGATATGCACGTCCAAGCTCCTAGCCTCCAAGCTCTGATCTTCCTCCCAAGACTTGAATGAATGCTCCCCACGTCCAAAACCTCCTTTTATAGCTGCTGGAAGGCTGGAGTCAGTGACAGAGTTGTAGCAGGACACGGAGTGCAATTTTCGCAGCCAAGTTTGGTGCCTCGAAACACGCCACTTCTGTCACGCCCCAAACCCGAAAATCGGATTCACATGAATCTCGATTGCCGAATCCGGTGTCGACAGCCTCCGTAGTGCCCCATTCTCGGCTTCTGATAATCTAATGCCAGATTCCGATCCTGGGATCCTACAAGGAGGATTTTCAGAATGAATTTTTTTTTGTAAAGGAGCATAACCACCGACATAACCAAGTCACAAAACAACATCACCACATATCCACTATAACAACAATTTTAAGTACAATGCAGAAAGGGAAATACAAGGTGATCAAAAAGCTCCAAAAGGTCCTGATGTGCACTCCTGTCTCAGCGCTGCTGCCGTCCAACGCTACCTACACGCAACTATCGTGCATAAGCTTACAAAAGCTTAGAGGGTGGTGTAAGTGTGTGCATAAGGCAAACGCCAAGTGTACAGTATCAGAACAATGCGGAAGTATGCGGTAAGTCCATGAATATACCAAGGCTGTGTAATGCAAGGCATGATGCGAGATATGAATGTCATCGGCCACACCGATGCAATGCAAGGCCTACATAGCCAAATGTCATATGCGAAATGCAATCCAAGCAAGTCGGTACTCCTCAAATGCGTATATCAGTACAGTTCCTCTCTGGATATCACCGGGGTCCAATACACATGCAGAGACTGCCACCTCCCTAGCTGCACAGTCAAGCAAGCGGATAAGACCTCACTATCCGCCTGACCAGTAGTATGCCAATACCTACCCGGCTCGTCGATAGCGGACTCATTTGCGAGCTAGTCAAACTCAGCCTAGCTTATAGCCCTCTCACTCAGGCGGATAAGGCCACACCCCCTTCCAACCGACCACGACACAGTGGGAGACGCGGCCTACTGGTATTCGGCACTCTGGCGCTCGTATATCCACTCGGTCTAGACGTTGGAGCATCTCCTGGTACCAAAAGGTTCTGGGACTCTCACCCAAGGACATCCTAAGTGCCCACAGTGCTAGAATATGCATTTCCGGTATCCAATACGGCCATCCACGATGTACCTGTGGAGCCACGGCCCTGATGTCGCTAGGGCGTGCAGTGATCAAGTTATACGTATGCGAGATGCATGAATCACGCTGTCAAAACATGCAGCAATCCAGCGCGTACTGCGCGATCATGTGGGGTGCTCAGTCACATAACGAGCCCCATAGATGGTCTGCCCAATGGCGTATGCTATGATCAGTCATTACTCATATCAAGCATACATATGATGCGTATGGGCATGAGTCATGGAATTATTCTAAGCATGTTATGAGGCAATGAATAGCAACGGTTATGGACCTGTCAATGGGCCCTAAAGAAAGTTACAATGCGGACATTTAACCAACATTGTACATACAATGTGGACGTCAAACCAACATTGTTTTCTAGGCACGACTTACCATAAATATCATTTCACGATCCATGATAGACGTACATTGCAATGGACCCTAAGGACATCCACTGGGCCTCGATCCCTGGGCCTTGGATATATCAAATGAGCCGAATTGCGTGGGCCTTACATTCTTCAAATGGCTACGTTAATGGGCCTCGCCAAGGAGCCTTATGTACATTGCAATGGTCTATGACTCATGGGCCATGAAATACATCAAGGTGGCCTCACAACTTGGGCCTTAAATATGTTAGATGGGCCCATGTACATAAATATATCAACTAGGCTACTCCATTTGTACCCCATGCACATCAAATGGGCTTGTTCCCATGGGCTTTATATAGAGTAAGTGGGCCGGATCCCATGAGTATTGCATATGTCAAATGGGCCCAAACCCATGGCCATTACAATGCCAGATGAGCTTAATCCCATAGTCCTTATATGTATCGAATGGGCCTTATTATTTAGGCCTCAGATATATACCAAGGTAGGCCTCAATGAATGGCCAAAGTTAAATCGGTAAAGGGCCCTATGCACGTTCCATGGTGGCCCATTTACACCATAGATCTGGCTCATTTTGGCTCAAGCCATAAAACAAATAAAAAGATGGTTTAGGTGCAACACATGCATCATGGGGGGGGGGGGGGGGGTCACACGAAGGCCCACTATCATAATTATATTATGTTTATTACACTATATAAATTATATACAGTATGTATATATATATTTAGGGTAATAATATATATACATATTTATATATATATCCGCACACACGCACACACACATGTGCATTCAAATGCACTCACACACGCACACACACAACGCACTCACCCACGCACACACACTGGCAACCGTGGACTCCACCGTCCGTGCAGACGGTGGATTAGCCACAGGCATCACTGTGGGTCCCATGTGGGGCCCACCATAATGTTTACCTTTCATCCAGTCTATTAGTAAGGTCACAAGGGCCTGGATGAAGGGAAGAAAAATAATTATCATCGTGATCCAAAACTTCTGTGGCCCGTCAAAGTTTCTATGGTACGCACTCGATCAATACTGTTTCTTATGGTGTGGGCCACCCGAGCGTCAGATCAGTCTGATCTTTGAAGGGAGGCGCGTCAGGAGGCTGGCCCACCTAATGAATGGGTTGGATGGTGAAACAGACATCAAGGTGGGGCCCACGGCCCTAGCCGTGGGTCGGCCTCGTCCGCCCGCCGCTGGAGAGTGCAGGACGCCAAGCGTCCTGCGTGAGGTCAGAGGCAGCAGCGCCTCTGCTGCTCCTTTTAAAAAAAAAAAAAGGATTTGGAAGGAAAGCGGTTTTTCCGCAGTTTTTGGCCTGTGGGGCCCGTTAAAATGAAATCTGCTCCGGCCATTACGATCAGTGGCCCGAGGCCGTCCAAATGAGTCCAGAGTTTGAATTTTTTTGATGCATGGAAGTGAAATAAACTAAGAAAGTGATGTTTGAATGGTAAAGGTGCGACCTTTGACGTTATGGCCCACCAGGTGATTGGATCAGCTCCAAACTTCTACCCAACGGCTACAATGCCGTGGGTAAGAGGATGGACGGCTCGGATCGGATATAAACATCAGGGTGGGGCCTATGCAAGGAGGCCACCCAAAATCTTTTCTTTCATTCTTCCTTTTTCTTTTTCCTTCACAACGTCCAGCGTCTGGGACGCTGGACGGTTACATAATTTTTTTATTCATTATATATATATATATATATATATATATATATATATATATATATATATATATATATATATATATATATTTTCCTCAAATGGTAGGCCCTGATGAAGTGGGCCACCACATGATGGGCGGCATGGGAATGGCGTGAAAGGTGGGCCCCACTTGGATAACATAAATACATCAAGATGGGATCTATTCAAGTGGGCCACCCCATCCTTTTGTAATAAATAAAATAAAATAAATCAAAATAAAAATAAAATAGAGAGAGAGACATGGAGAGTGGGACACGGCTTATGATGGAGGGTCCCCGTCATTATGGGCCCTCCCTTACATGAAATCATACAACAACGGACCCCTTTTAAACGAAGGACCATCAAAATGTAAATCAACGGTGGAGATCCATTCTCCACCGTTATGGACGGTCTAGATGACCTTTTTGAAATGAAATAAATATCATGATGGGGTCCATGGAGAATGGCCCCATCATGGAACGATCATGATGATCCAAGTGGTCCATCGGCCACAAATAAAGGTCCCAAGTGAGATCCACACCATTGATCGGTGGGCCTCACTTGGTCCACCATAAAAACACATAAATCTACCCTATAGAAGCACCCACCTCTTGATCTTCTTGGCCCGTTGGATAGCCGGTCATCTAGAGCTTCACTTTGATGGTGGAGATGGGAAATGGATGGCTAGGATAATGGGATTTGGAGATGGGAAGTGGGCCACTAAAATCACTTCTTTCTCATGGAAGAGAGCTTGGACGTGAGCTCTCTCTTGCTTGGAGTTGGAGTGTTGAGAAATGAGAGAGAGAGGTGTGATTAATGAGAGATGGAGTGATGTGAGGTGAGTGATGGGTGAAGTGATGTGTTAGTTGACTTGGGTGGTTGCTTGACTTGTGGAGAAAGGAAGTATGGGTGCTTGTACTTGACATGAGAGGTGATTGATGGGATTGATAGATGTGATTGATGGGACACTTTGTAGAGATTCCTTGGGATTTGCAACGCACGGTGTTTTTGTTCTAACTGAACGTGGGTCCGTATCTCATCGTCTGGGTATCGGATCGGTGCGTGAGTTGCGGCGTTGGAACCGCGGCGACGGTGCGGTCGCAATGATACAAGTCTCGGATTAAGCCGGCTCAAATGAATAGGATACGACTTACGGTCGTGCGCAACGCCAACCATAAGTCGCGGATTGCCGGAATTTGACGAGAAGGGTCGCGAAAATCAACGGAACAGTGCGAATTAGGATACGGGTCTTACAGCTTTTCTCGCTCAAATTCTAAAGAAACACCGTCCCTTAGTACTTTCTTGGGTCCTCTACATGCTAGACGGTTCAGATCTGCCATATGATCAAAGATGGTGCACCAAAACCGCTTGGAAAAGTCAGTTTTTGCGGATGTGCGAAACCTTTCGCACCATTTCGCTGTTATGATCGGTGGGCCCCACAGAAGCATTTTTTAGAAAATCCACCCCATCCATTGGATTTAGGACGAAATTTTAGTTAAGAATAGGTGGTTTTGAACGTCCATTGACGTGGCCCAGAGAAGAAATAACTAAAAGATCAGATTTGAACGCTACAGGGCAGCCCTTTTGTGGCCCCTGTATCGCACACGTGTGTATGCATGGATGCAAAAGGTCAGCATGGTTTTGTAGTATTCGAACCCCTCTACAAGATGGACGGCTTGGATCAGACGTACAGTCAATGGGTAGGGCCCACAACCGTCTGCAAAAACGACCAGCAGCCGTGCGTCCGCTGGCAGTGCGTAAAATTTTTTTTTTTTTTTTTTAAGAAGAAAGTCGGTCAGCGTCTTGCTGACTGACTTGACTCGTTTGGTGCACGACGAGTGCACATGTGCACTGTACACATGCTACACTAGATGGGCTCTATTATGATGTTTATGAGCAATCCAGTCCATCCATCTCGTAAATCAGATCTTTTTAACAGTTGGAACAAATTTTGAGGCATATACGGATAGTAGGTGGGCTCCAGATGGACGATTTATGGGCGAATCTGGCTGTTGGGACACTTCCACAGGGATTAAATGGATGAAATTCGAAGTGTACGGTTAATTTATGGTCCTCAGGCGACGTATGAAGTTTCGAGCCGAACGGATGGTGGGAACCTCGTGATCTTTCATTCTGGACGTCCTTCAGGCCCTTGAGCTTCAGTTCTTCGATTTTTGTGGATCTCAGGCGTTGATCTTGGTCCCCAGGGGTGTATCCCTTACTTCTGGTGCCATCAGAGTGTTAAATTCAGGCTGTAAGCTCCCCTTTTCAATCCAGGCTCGTAAAATCACCTTGCAACACAAATACAATAAACACAGGCAGTTAGACAGCATTATGTTCATAAATCCAGGTAAAAACTGGGGTCTGATATGCAATATTTGACCCTCAACATCATAAGGGTGAAAACTGCGGCTGGTTTGTGGGCAAAGTTAGAGGATGTCTATGCGAAGAAATCCTTAAAAAATCGCCTACACTTGAAGTGGCAGTGGTATAACTTCAAGATGGCAGAGGGTGGAGATTTGGAGGCTCACATCAGCAACTTTAATAAATTGGTTTGTAAATTACTAGATATGGAGGAAGTGATGAAAGATGAAGAACAAGCATGTATGTTGCTGAATTCTCTCCCGACATCCTATAAGGCATTCAAGGACACTATGTGCAGCATGAATAAAACTCTAAGTATCGACACAGTTACCTCAGCCCTTCAAGGGAAGGCTATATGACAACCAAACAGTGACATGGGGACATCTTCTGATGGACTGTTTACAGTGGGTAGGAATTCTAGACAAGGTAAAGGTTCTTCTGGTTTTAGATCCAAATCTAGGGGCAAGAGCAAAAGAAATGTAAAGTGCTGGAATTGTGAAAAAGAATGACATGTGAAGAAGGATTGTGAAAATCCTAAATCGAAGAGGGAAGATTCTGAGGCTTCATGTAGGGAGGCCAATGTTGCCACGTCAGATGGATCGAGTGGATGTGATGGTGATGTTTTATCTGTGTTTTTGCTCAGGCGGTCATACGATGATCGTAAGGTATTTATGGGGCATCTTTTCACATGACACCTCATCAAAGTTGGTTCACCAGCTACAAGGAGTGCGATGGTGGATAGGTATTTATGGGTAATGACATTACCTATAATGTTGTGGCTGTTGGTTCTGTGCGCTTAGGATGTTTGATGGGGTGAAGCGTATCTTGACAGATGTGAGGCACGTTCCTGATTTGAAGCAGAATCTGATTTCTCTTGGTGTGCTTGAGGCAAAAGGATGCAAGTACACAGGTATTGATGGTGCTCTTAAAGTATCCAAGGGGGCACGGGTAATCATGAAAGCGCAACGACTCAGTAACTTGTACAAGTTGATCGGGAGCACTTCAAAAGGTGGAGCTATGGTGGATGTAGCGGATTTCACTTTTGCACATGTGTGGCATGTTGGGCATGGCCATATGAGCGGGCAGGGTAGGAAGGCTGAAACGCACGGACAGAGATACAGAGCAGGCCTGTGAGAAGAAACACACGGCATGATCGCGAGATATCAGCGAGATACATGGATGACTCTAATATCACAGGAGTGTTCATCTTCTATTCAGATGACTCTAGGTGAGCCTGGTGCTGAAAAGTGAAAGGTGACTATGGGCGATGTGATAGATTCATTGTACCAGACCGACATATGGGAGCGGGTGGAGCTTCCAGTGGGCCGAAAAGCAGTTGGATGCAGGTGGATCTTCTAGAGGATACAACATAAATACAGAGCGAGGTTGGTGGCGATGGGTTATGCTCAGAGAGAAGGGATCGACTTCTCAGAGATATTCACGCCGACGATATAGCATGTGTCGATTAGATCAGTGATTGGCGCTGGTTGGCCAATGTGATCTTGAGCTGAAAGGAAGGATGTTGAGTTTGCACTTTTGCAAGGGAAAGTGAAGAGCAGATCTACCTAAAGCAACTAGGGCGGTTCGAAGTGAAAGGGGCTGAGAAAAGACTTTGCTGGAGGTCGTTGTTCGGCCTGTCGTCTAGGCAGTGGTTTGATTCCTTCATGGTGGGTCAGGTATTATATGTTGATGACGTGTGGATCGTCAATTGTAACATGTATGAAATCAATGTACTGAAGACTCGGTCAATTGGAACATTCAGGATGAAGGATCGAGGGTTGCAAATATGGTTCTCGACATTGAGACTGAAGGAGTAGGTTTTGGTAATCACAGCAAGAATACCTTGTGTGTGGGTATTGATCCAGGATGTGATGGGCCAGGTAAATCCGGAGAGCGTTCCCTACGTATCTCTCTTCAAGTTTTCCTCAGGATTTGTTCCAAAACAGATGAGGAAAAGCAGGATATCTCATGAGCCTTATTCGAATGCGCTGGGCAGTGTATGCCATGGTCTGGTTTAGACCGATTATTTCACAGGTTATCAGTGTTGTGAGCAAGTACCCCGGTAAGCAATACTAGGTAGCGGTGAGATGGTAAGAAGACTACGTCTTTTCTTTTGAGAAGACGGGAGTAAAGGTGGTTGGGCACGTGGATTTAGATCCAGCAGACATGATTAACAAGATTGTTTCTGTAGAGAAGTTCAAGTTCTGTGAAACTTCTCTGGGCTTGGCGATGGCGTAAAAGAAGGACAGAGTGTGCACGAGAAGCTATGATATGATGTAGAAATAAGAGAAGAGGTCAAGAAGCTACACGGTTGAAGATTGAAGACTTGATGGAGATTGTTGAGAAAAGTCTTAAATCTGAAAATTTTGAGGTCGTTCGACCGGTCGTGGGACAGCTTTGACTCGTCGTGGGAGGCGATCGACCGGTCGTAGGTTCGAGTCCTGACACGACTCAAAGTCTAGTGAGTTTTTGCTGTTTATCTCCGCGATCTTTAACCAGTCGTAGGTTATCTTCAACCGGTCGAAGGTGGGTTTCGACCAGTCGAAGGAGACTAAGACCATTCCTAGAATTTTCAGGACTAGTCGTAGGTTACGCAGTTGTTTCATGATTTTGTGCGAAACTGCGGATTTGAGTCCTTTCGCAACCGGGATGCGAAAGGGAAGTTGCCTAAACTATAAATAGGTATTCCTAGAATTTTTCTAGAATATGGGAAAGCTTTCTAAAGGAGTTCCAGGAAAATTAAAGGGTGTAGCAAGGGTGAGACTCGACGTTGTTTAAATCGGGTAAGTCCTCTCTCTTTGTAATTTCTATTTTCATAGTGGAGATCTGTCGCTTTGTGCCATGGTTTTTTTCCATAAGAGTTTTCAATGTTAAATCTTTGTGTTCTCTTGTGTGCTTGGTGTTGTTAGATTGCTATCCTAGATCTAGATCTGTGTGATTCCGCAGGTCAAAATCACCAACAACCTGATCGTAATCACTAGGAAGGAATCGGGCACGTAGCAGCTGCTTCATCCGCTGCCATGTATAGATTGATACTTTTATCTATCTGGTTCGTGCGAGTCGCAGTTGTTCTCACCAAGTTGAAGCTCCTCCTTTCAACTTGTAGGCTACAAGCTTGACATTTTTTGCTTAAGGGATGTCCATATAGTCAAAAAATTGCTCAACTTCAGAAAGTCAATCGAGAAAATCCTCAATGTGTAGTTGGTCATTAAAGTTAGGAATATCAACCCACATCTTGAATTCTCGATCTACTTGATCGCCGCCTTGTCTGGGGTGTTAGAAGATTATGTCATTGATTTCCTCCTCATTGGAGCCCCCTTCCTCAAGAATGACCCATGAACACACTGCCAGTACTATCCTGCGATTAGGGTGATTGTGAGTTTCAGTAATCGGTGGTGGAGGATTATCACCAGGAACACAGAGTTGCCCCAGAGTTTCTGGCAAGAGATCTGATATGCAATCCATGGAAGCCTGCAATCCTTGCATGGGTTGCCGATTCTCTCGCATGGTTGCTTCGAAAGCTGCTGCTGTTAAAGGTAAATTTCCTGAGGCACCGCCCATGAGATTGTTGCCCTTCCCGTCGTTAGAAGTCATCGATCCGAGGAGAAACCTCGCTTTAATACTAAACTGACGCAGGGAAGGACGTGAGGTTGAGCACCATCTTCCTCAAGAGGATAATTATTCCCAATCCATAAAACTTCTCTGGACTCCTCACAGAGACTTCTCGAATCCACGAGGAAAGAAAGCAAGAAATAGAAATAAATTCTAGTAAATTCAAAATTGATTAATGAATAATTGATAATTGTGTAATGCGTCTCCTTATGCCATTAAAAGAAAAAATAAATTAAAATTCGTAATTATCAAAAATAGCAAAATTTTAACTCTAATAAAAATCACAATTCTAATAAAACTCTTCTAAGGCCTAATTTCTAAAAATAAAAATTGTAAATAAACTTTCACTAGAAGAGTCCTAGTATAACTAAAAGTTATTTCTAAAAGGAAAGAAAATCTAAAACTCTAAAAATATTTAAAAAATCAGAATTACTAAAAATAGTAAAATTTTCTTAAAAATTCATTTTTGAACTGAGTGCGCGTTTTCTGACGAAACAGACAGATGCGACTCTTTGTGGGTCGGTTCACTTCGAATGGCCTGTTTCAATAAAGATTGATAGGTTGTATGCCCCATAATGATACCCGGATCAAAAGTTACAGTTAATTTACGATTCACCTCCTTTTGGCTCAACCATAATGAGAACACGTTCTACATCAATTAGCCATCAAATATGCCCAATAGAATACACGGGGGTGAAAGAAAAGGCATTATGGTATAAGTCAAGGCAAGAACCTGGACGTTGGTGTTTCCCCAAAATCTCAATCATACATTTGAGTGTTACCATCCAACTGCCACGAACACGCTTTCATATGTCTCATTACACCCTCATCTGCACTAGTGTCCACAGGATTGCCAGCTGACCCTGCCAGTAGCAGGCTAGTTACTGCTTGCTGTTCTCTCATGATGTATTTATTTCATCCACTCCGTCCATCTATTGTTTCATATCATTTTAAAGGATGATGTCAAAAATGAGATACATCCAAGTCTCAAGTGAACCACAACACAATAAAACAGTGGTAATTGAATGCTCACCATTAAAAACATCCTAAGGCCCAATGTAATGTTTGTAATGTTTATTTTCCATCCATCCAACTTATGATCAATTAGGTCACACGGAGCTGAACAAAGGAAAAACACAAATATCATCTTCATCCAAAACTTATATGGCCCCAAAAAGTTTTTAATGGCCGGCATTCAATTACCAATGTTGTTATGGTGAGGTCCACATTAGATTTGGATCTTCCTCATTTTTGAGATCATGCCTCGAAAAATTATCCGAGAAAAATAGATGAATGGCCTATATAAACACATATGTCATGGTAGGGCCCACGGAGCACCGTTTAGCAGCTACTGCCAACTGACAGCGTCAGAAGTCAATCCGCGTCCCACCGCAAGTACCATGCCTATCAATCCTATTAGGAACAAAAAGGTTCATAGCACCTGCTGCCCCTCACGTGGCATTTACATTCGTCTTCCTCTAATTTTAGAACATTACAGATACCTCCCCCTATATTTCCAAAATTCACTGCAGAAGAGCAATTAATTAATTATTTTACCTTTATCTCATGACAGTCTATAGTGTGTATGTTATGGAAACCTATAAAATCTTAGGATTGTACACGAACCGAGCTAGCTCGGTTAGCTTGCTCGACTCGACTCGAAAAAGCTCAATTTAACTTCGTTCGAAAGTCATTTCGAGCTGATTTTTTGAGCTCAAAAAATATTCGAACTGAGTTCGAGCTTGCCCGACTTGATGTCGACTTAGATTGAACCCAACTTGAATCGAACTCGGATTGAACCAGTTCGGTGACTCAGTTACTTTAATATTGATGTTGCTCATCAAGTGTTTGATGAAATGAATCAACGAAGTGTGATTAGTGGCAAGAAAGGTATGTATATGAAACAAATGTCATTTTTTTTTCTTGATTTTTATGTTGCTTATAATGTGTTTGATGAAATATCTTAAAAACCACCAGTTGTTGTTTTACACAATCCATATGCTTGTGAAAATGCTGCATAGGCAAACTTGGCTCGATCTTGGCTCAAACTCGGCTTGAACTAGCCTAAGCTGCTGATCGAATCGAGCCGAGTTGGCCAGTCAAGCTCGAGGACCGAGCCAAGCTGAGTTCGAGTTAGGGTCAACAAGTGGCTGAGCTGAGTCAAACTATGCCCAGCTCGTCTCGTTCAAATCATGTACACCTCGATTCAATCTGGTCATTTTAGTCATGACAATTGGACATCTCAAAAATCAATCTGAAGCAATCAATATATAGATTATCAAGCAAATTTGGAGGGTTTTACATGAATGTTTATTATTTTTCGTGGAGTGGCCCACTTCATAATTGGATTAGTGTCATTTTTTGAGTGCCCAAGCAATGCAAATTTGGATTAGTGTCATTTCACAGTCTCTAGATTTTATTGGAGATGTTACTTCGCTCGTTTGAGGCAATTGATGAGAGTCTACACATATTCTTGACCAAGCTGCTCATCAGGTGGGGGCTACTATATAGCTTCTTAGGCGCAAAATTCAGGTCGTTTGCTCACCTGATGTGCCATCATGTATGTTAAATATTGATTGTCCACTTTGTTCGCATATGATTGGCTCACCTAATTTGTGTCTGACCTGATTTTTGGACCAAGCATAAGTTGTAGGTGAGGTTTCCAAAGCCCACGTGTTTGGAGCACTGCCCAACCAAATACAACCACGTGCACCAATGTAGCATAAGAGTGTTACATAAGACCTTTCCATCTAGTAGGTCAATTTTTTTTTAGAATTTCCAACTTAAAAATCAAGTGTTTCTTCCTCGGGTGGCCCACTTTGTAGAAAGAGAGCTGTATTAGACATTCATTTCTTTTGTATATTTGTGGGTTTCAAAACCGAGGTCATGGGTTCGAGTACCCATGTGGTGTGTGTATGTGTGTGTGAGGGTGTGTGTAAAACGAAAAAAAAAAAAGGGGGCATTCATTTCTTTTGTATATTGTGCAGAACTTCAGGATCGAAATGCCTGATCCTTACATGTGGCTCATCTAATGAAAATCTGGGATTTCACACACACGTTCCATATTGGCATGTGCTGCTGCATGTGAACGGATGTGATTCCACATACTTGTGAGCTTAACCTCTTTTTTATGTTTACTTCATGTGTTTTTAGACTTGTTTAGTCGCATATGATAGTTGGCATCATAGCATGTATAATGTTTGATTATAGTAGCTTAGATTTTGTTTGTGCATGGAGAACTCACTGAGAAGCCAATGTGTCTGGATCTGTTTGCAGTCATTCTATGATTTGTAGCTCATATTGGATGAGTATGGTAATTTCACATCTTGAGTTTGAAATTTAATTGTGTTAGTAATATTCTTATAAAGAGTTACCTATTTGGTATGACTCAAGAAAATTTAATTGAGAATTCTTGCCATATAATATTTGGCCATCTTTTTTCTTTTTTTTTTCCAGGCAATTGATTTATTATTTTTTTCTTAACCATCTTTTGTAGGACATTGATTGACCGATTAGGAAATTCGATCTGTAAGATTTTTGGAGCATCTTCCATCTATGGCAGTGCCTATCAAATCAAAGTTTGGATTTTAGAAGTGCATCTTCAAGACACTTGGACTGTATGCCCTAGGAACTTATACTCCCTGTTCTATTCGTGAATAGTTTCTAAAATTAGGTATATGCCTTGAATTCTTTTATAAATTTTGAGCAAGAAAACTCTAGCATATAACTTTAAAGTTTTAAGTGCAATTTTCTTTTCCAGACATTTTTCTCACAGGGAGAGTGCGATGACCTGCACATGCAAAGTAACCAGAGAAAATGAAGAACGGTGGAATGGTGACTAGATGGTGATGAAATGTTTGGATGATATCTTGCAATTGTAACAGGAGGGCATGGATATTTTGTTTCAGATATTTTGATGTGTAACCATTTTCTAATATTTGTTATATGATCTGTACTTTAATTGGCAGAAACTGTTCAATTAAGGTTATTTCACCATTGGCATTGTCTGCCTGTAATATGTTAATTAAAAACTGAAATAGGAAGGAATTTCTTTACAGTATATGCCTAGGAGGGCTTCCATGAATTTCATTTATTACGTATCATATACCTAGAATAACTAAGAGTTTCTCCAGTGAGCTTGGATTTTCATTTTACACAACTAGGCCCATGGTTCAATGATACGTCTTGTATGGCAAATATTCCTAGCCATTGTTTCTTTAGCCTCCTCTTCATTGAAGGTAGAATGCTGCCACATTTCTTTCTTTATTAATTGAATGTTCTCACACAAGTCCAAGATTAATTGAAGGATTGGCCTATCTTATGGGGTATACAGATTTGGCCAATATTATCAACAGTTCAAATCACTGAACTACATCCTCCATTGTTTTGAAATGGTGATCCTAACCATCTAATTACTGGATTAGAAATGGGCAATCCATATCTATCATACTTGAAAAGTTCCATCTCTAGATTATCCATCATGTGAGGCCTGCCTTTGATTATCAATTGCTCTCAAAAATCACTTTTGATAAGATGATTTGAACTACCCAATCAAAAGGCAAGGAAATGGACAATGCATATTTATTACACCAGAAAAGGCATAGTCATTGTCTACCATACTAAGGCCATCTTTGATTGTCCATCCCCTCTCTCTCTTTGAAGAAAAATCAAGGTCATCTTTGATTGTCCATGCTCTCTCTCTCTCTCTCTCTCTCTCTCTCTCTCTCTCTCTCTCTCTCTCTCTCTCTCTCTCTCTCTCTCTCTCTCTCTCTCTCTCTCTCTCCTAAAGTAAAATCACTTCCATTGGATAAGTCGAATCCCCTGAGCAGTTTCTTGAAATTGTTAGTCGATATTAATTATACTAGAAAGAGTCGTTGATTTGAACATTAAATCAAGTAGGGTACAACTTGACTGTCTATAACTCTCTTTTTTTTTTTTTTTTTCCAAGAGAATAGTTGGGTTTTCTCTATTGTACAAGGGTTTTACAGCTTTACAATCCAAGCCATCAATGTGATGTCTGACACACTAAATGCCCCACACAACAAAAGAAGTCCCAGGATTGAAAAATCCCAGCCATTGACTCTACAGGTTTTCTTTGTTGAATACGCACAATTGCTTAGCTTCCTTTTTTCCCTTGATCGTCTCTGCTAGCCACCAAAATGGTTTTTTTTTTTTGTTTTTTTTTTTGAAATTTTTTTTCCTTAATAACCAGAAAGATTTATAGTATATTCGGGAGGGCCAACACAAAAAAACACAAGGCCACTCTTATAGTGTACCACTTCCAGAAAGCAGGGGAAAAACGCCCCTAAAGCCTGGCATAACAACAAAGGGAAACAAACAGAAAAATGATATCTACAAAGGCTGTAACGACTTAGAAAAATTCGTACTTAGACCCGAGTACCACCTTTAGTAGAAATCATTTAGGCCTTAAGTCTTTAGAAATTTAATGTGTATTAGCTAGCGCTAAATTAGATTACATGTGAAATTAGCATCAATAACTTTTAATACGATCTGTAAGACCCTAAACCTATATAATCGTTGACGCTATATTACCCTGAAATCTAGGATCCAACTCTAAACCTAGTCGCTTCCGGGAATACTTTGTAACTTCGTATTGGATTTGGACCGCACGTCGAAAGTCTGATATCGATGAACTTACACCATTATGACTGCCTAGTTGGACTTGACTATCACCTCAAAAATCAAACCCAAACGATGTCCTGAGACCATTTCCTTGAGTCCGGAATGAAGAGAGTGAGAAAACGAAAATTTTTAGAAAATTAAATATGATTTTAAGTAATCTAGGACGTGTCGCTTGCGCGATATTTCTAAGCTTTCTGACCGTTAGATTTTGACCCAAATTCATCCTTGGATCAGGATAGGTGGCCCATACATGTCAAAGTACTTGTGGCCCTGATCGAATTTCGGTAACCGTTGAATTAAAACTGGTCCGCCACGGACGATTTGAAAACCCGATTGGACTAAAAACTTAACTTGCTTAAGATCCAATACTAGTGAGCTTAAGTCCGACCGCATTTGATAAGAGGACCTCCAGAAGTGCTCCGTTGGATCAGAAAGAGCTCGATTTGGTTATAACCTAAGTATACCTTGGCCCTAAGGCTATTTTCGTCGACTTTAGGCTTATAAAAAGGGCTTAAACCCTCATTCCTAAATTTCATACGAATTTCTTAAACCCTAGCTACTTAAGAGAGAGAAAAGAGAGAGAAAGTAAGAAAGAACCTGTTGATTCTCCGTGGGATTCTTCTCAGTTCATCTACGTATCGAATCTGCGTATCTGAATCATTATTCTGGCGATTCTGATTCCGTTCTTAAGTAAGTTAAGCCAACCCTAACCTGTTTTGAAGCTTAGAATAGCTGTAGTGAAGTTATAGCTAACTTGTTTCATGCCTTAGGTAGCGTATCCGCCGTTGACGAAGACTTATCGTCTGAATCACATCTAATACGCATTTTCTGGTTAAGGTGCGGACTATATACGTTTAGGTTATGGTTTTCAAGACTTTCAATATTAGATAATGATTTATTCATGAAGTGAATGCTATTACACATGCCAAATGGGCTATCTGTTTCGATTTACGAATTTGTATAATCCATGTTATAAATAGCGCATTTCATGTATATGTTAGAATACCTGTATACATATGGAAATTGTTATTATGATTTCCATGATTAATTGTCGTTAATACATGCTTGATATGTATGAGGCAACTCCTTGATGAAAGGACTTGCCCTAATCTGTAATGAAATCGACATGCGTGATGTATGTTGAATAGTGTAATCTAAGTGTCTGTGTAAATGTTTGGATGAGTTAGTAATTAGTAAAGTGTGATCGTTAAGGCTGTTGAGATATGAATCTCAATCATGTTAACTATGTGTATGATTTCCTCCATGAATTGTGTAGCTTAGATTATTCTGTTAACTATGTGCATGATTTCCTCCATGTACTGTATTTAAGTTCAAGTTATATTTCATAAATGTTCATATGAGTGTAGGATATAAATTATATGCCTGTTATTGAGCTTGTACGTGATCGGGGCTGTGCTACAGTACAGGTAATCGGTAACCATACTTTAAATAGTAATTGAGGTCGTTTTCACCATGCAGGATGAGTTTAACGAATCCGAGTCGTGCTTGGGATGTTCGACAGTGGTTAGGCCACACGGAGTGCTTATGCATTCCATATCGTTCAACTCAACGTGCGCTAGGCCTAGTTAGGCTTATCAACTAACCTGATTGACCGATGTTATTCACCATGTTTGGTCGCTACCGTTTGAATCTAAGACACCGAACTCACTAGTGAAACTCCCGTTAACCTTGGTACTGTGATCCCCTAAGACTCATGAGCCGGACATGGTGGTATGGGACACCGTGGTCGAGCTGTCAGCCTACGTTGGGGTGACAAGCCTCCCCGTAGTGACCAGTGAGCACCCTACTCTCGTGAGCCGATTATGGTGGTATGGGACACTATATTGGTGCTGTCGGCCTACATTGATTGGTGATGAGCCTTTTGTAGTGACCTCGAGTATATCCTGATACTGCATAAGGGCGACGAGGCTTGTTACAGTACTTGGGATATAACTAGACCTGTATTGATTGGTGACGAGCCCTTTACAAGTGATCTAGAACTGTACATCGTATGAGGTTTCCTAGGACTGACAACCCTATAATGGATTAATGTTTGAGAATTGGTATAAGGGAGGTGCCTTAGCTTCCCAATCCTGTTGTATGAAAAGGACTAATAAGAACTTGGTAATCATACTCATATCACCGCATTGCATGTGTTATCGGTGTTGGTGTAAGAGCACTGAGGAAGTGACTGACATGCGCGACCGTAAGATGAAGATCGCAGAGGGAGTTTGTGGTGAGGGCATGCATCATTATCTCATTCATTCTTGCATTAACAAGAGTATCTAGGACATGTTTGATTGTACTGCTTTATCATTATTACTTGATTGAATTGATAACATGTTAACCTTTGTTGTATAGCTCCACTGAGTTGATCACTCACTCCCACGTTCTGGGATGGTGCTTAAACACCAACCAGACTCTGACTTAGCTGCAGGTGACGGCGATGTCTACGAGGTGGAGCTAGAGTTCGACTAGGACGAGGAGGCTTTCTTGTTCATGCAGTTCTCAGGCGGGTTCATGTGAGCCTTGTCCTAACTGGCGGGGATTCTGGGATATGTATATGTTGATTTTGCACAGTTTGATACTTGTATTTTGATACACAGTTGTACTTATTGCCCTAGGCAAAGCTCGCATCTTTTGGGGATTATTTTTGGATTATATATGTACTTAAGTCTTCCGCTTGCATTTTCTATCCCTCCCTGAATTATGTCTGTTGATCTGGCTTAATCTACTTCATATTTTATGCGCTAATACAAACAACATACATCCATCATTATTTATGTTGCATAAGTGATGTTTTGGAACTCGGGAGCTGAGTTATGCTCGATCCTCGAATTTCAGGGTGTTACAAAGGCCCTTAACCACTGGCAGAAGAAAAGCCTGATCTGATGCTACCCAAACCGATTTTGTCGAGAAAGACCCTTTCTCTCACCTCCAAAGACAAATCATGCATCTGCCAACAGAGGGCGAAGGACTGAGTTGAACTACCTTGGCGAGCCATCCCATGAGCTGGCCCGTTACCTTCTCGAGGGATGAGGCCGAAAGACATTGAGGTGAGACTTGTCAATTTCCTGATTCTTGAAACCCACGGCTTCCATCTCCATGCGACAAATGACTTCTGCGTTAAAAGATCGATGATGATTTTTGAGTCAGACTCTACTTCGATTTTCACAAATCCTCTTTCCAGGCAAAGGGCTAGGCCGTCGTGAATTGTGCAGAGTTCAACCTCATTATTTGAACCCACTTTGTACCCCATCGACAAGGCAAAGATCATATTCCCCTTGTCATTTCTACAAATCCCCCCTCCCAAAAGGTAAAGATTATATTCCCCTTGTCATTTCTACAAATCTTCCCTCCCCCTGACAACCCTGAATTTCCTCTGGAAGAGCCGTCAACATTGAGTTTGACCCAACTCAAAAGGGGCTTCCTCCAAATAACAATCTCATCTCGGCCGGCTGCCTCCCCAAAGGTCCTTGAATAGGTCCAGGACTGGCCTAATAGAGGGCCCCATCTTGGTAGAAAGGAGGTCTGGCTTAAGATGCACGTTGTGATGTGGGCAGTAATCTTGGCTGCATTCGTGGGGATTCCATCGAATTTCGCTTCATTTCTTGCCTTCCAAATTTCCCACACAATCAGCATTGGGAGGGTGTTGCGTTGATGGGACGAATGCAAACCGGGTGCATCAGCACGCCGCCATTGCCGGAATCGCTGTTTGAATGCCTGCTAGCGAATGCACGGTATATCGAACCAGGTGCCGAAATGTCTTCAGATGGAGGAGGCCTGCCTTCCCTCAAGAAAAAGATGTTGAATTGATTCACAACTTGAGCGGATAGGAGGGCTTTCCTCACAGCAACTATAAGCCGACGCTAGATTGATACCTTTGTCTTGAATTTTGCTGTCCACGGGGACCGCATTTTGGAGAAGTTTCCATGTGAACAAGGAAATTCTGGGTTGAATGTCCTTCTTTCAAATCCAGTTTAACCAACTTTTGGCCAACTGTCTAGGCCGGCTGAGATTCCATGCAGAGGAAACTGTGAACTTGCCTGACGTTTCCACTGGCCAGAAACAAGAAGGCTTCTCTGCTGAGGTTGTAAATCCCCCTTTGAAAATGCAGTCCACTATATCCTGGGGAGGAGGTTTAGAATGATTGATGGAGGGTAGGGACTTGAAGGACCAATGCAGTCGTTCACTTTTAAGGACCTGAGATTTTCTGGTATAGGGGCAGCCACGAGATGGCGCAGGGGACTTCGCCCGATCCAATTGTGATCCCAAGCATTTAGATTTCCGTCCCCAACTTCCCATTGGATTGCCTTAGATATCAGCGGTAATTTCCTTCCAAAGGATCGAGGCGTTGTTGGGAGGGACGGTCCTAACCTCGCTGGAGATTTCCTCCTGATATTTGGACCGCATGAGAGACACCCACGAACCCGCTAATTCTCTGAACTTCACTGCCCAAGCTAGTTTCATGCGCATCGCCACTTTCATTTCCTGTAGGCTACGAATGCCCAGACCACCTTTAGTGCATAGGAGTGTTGATCCTCTTCCAGGAAATCCACTGGTGTTTGTTCTTACCATTTGACGCACCCCAGAAAAAGTGAGTGAACATCTGCTCCAGTTTGGAGAGAACCAACCCCGGAATCTGAACTGCAGTTAAGATGTGAAAGGGCATGCTCCCCAGCACGTGTCTGATGAGGGTCACCCTGCCTGCCTGAGAGATGAGTCTGGCTTTCCAGCCGCTAATACGCTTCTCCACCTTGTCTAGGATGAATTGGAAATCAGCCTGCTTCACCCTCCCTCTATGAAGAGGGGTACTAAGATAGTGGATGTTGGCGCTCACCTTGGGGAAGCCCAAAATTCTTTTTTGTTGATCTGACTCTGTTGGCCGCCATGTTCTTAACACATAAGAAACAGCTTTTTTGTTTATTGATTCTTTGGCCTGACACTTGCTGGAAGATGGAGAGGAATTGACTGACCGCAAGGAGAGACTTCTGGCTGCCATTGACGAATAAGAGTGTGTTGTTTGCAAAGAGAAGATGAGTAATCAAAGTGCTGTCGCGGCTGAGTTTATACGGCTGACAAGCTCCGCCGGAAACCAGGAATATGTAGTTACGAGAGAAGGCTTCAGCCGCTAGTATGAACAGGGCTAGGGATAATGGATCCCCCTGGTGACCTTTGGAAGACCTGAAGAAGCCTGCGGCCTCACCCTTGATGAGGATCGACGACTAGGTGTTAGCCCAACAGGTCTCTAGCGGACATATTCCTTTAGAAGAGAAGCCAAACTTGGTTAAAATCTGTTTGAGGAAACCCCAGCTGATCCGATCATACCCCTTTTCAAGGTCAAGTTTAAGGATAATATTTCCTCAACGCACTTTCCGGTTTAGATCTCTAGCTGCCTCATGAGCCAACGCGATATTCTCTGCAATCATCCTGCCTTTCACAAAAGCACCTTGCTCTGGGAAGATGATTTTCGGAAGGAGAAAGCTAATGCTTCTAGTCAGGACTCTGGGGAAGATTTTGTATATAATGTTGCAAAGACTAATAGGGCAGAAATCTCTAAACAACGAAGCAGACTGGGATTTTGGTATCAAGCAAATAAGTGTGGAAGAAAAAGCCCTTGGTAGACTTCCACCCTAAAAAAAATAGGTTGTTGCTGCATGAACATCTTTGGCCACAATCTGCAAGCACTCCGTAAAAAAACCAGCAGAGAAGCCATCTCAAAAGTCATCTTTTAGGATATTGAAGGGAGAATCTCCTCTTGGGCAACAACTTAAATCAGTAACCTAAAATTTATAAATAAATTCGATTATATCCCTTAACGAAACTTTTCTAAAATGGAGCTCCCATATGTATGGTGGGTCTAATCTTTGCACAAAATGTTTCAGCTTTCAAAGATCTAAACTGTCTGTGTGGTGGGCATCCCTACTGATCGCCCATGTGCCAAAAATCCACTATATCAAAGGATCCTATGATGTGGAATGTTTATCCTTTTCTTATTGAACATGAATTGGCATGCGTTTCTTATGGTAGACTTCTCCAATTTAGAAAGGGGCTTTACCTGATGTGATGCACTCTCGCTTTATGCATTTTAGTGCTATGTGCTGGCTTGTTAATATATTTTTGGACTGACAGCTATATCTGTCGGGGGCAAATCAACAGGACTGTCGAAATCATCTGACCATGAAGCCAGTTATTCATTTTAGGGCAGCTCAGATGGATTGTCCAGATCGTCTTACAATGAATCCATGTTCCCGACAGTCGATATTGTCTGCATAATAAACTTGGAAGAAATTTCTGCTTTTATTGCTAGGCAATGCACTATAATTATCCTTATATCATATTCCACAAATTGTTCTGATCTTGGCACTTTAAACATGTTCCATAGTGGACCATCATCATAAGAAAAAAAACAAGGGGATACATCGTTCTACTTCAATAATAGGGTATTTGCAGATTCTCAAATGTGTTTGTAATAACGAGATTCTCGATTTGCAGGTTGGTGGAAAATAAAATTCTAAAGCAGGTTGGAGGAAAACGAAATTCCCAACTGTTCTTAATGTCCATGCAAAATAGGGAAATTGCAGTCCATCGAGACATTGATACAAGCCAAACACGTTGTGGGAGGGGCAGTCTATTGAGACCATCCATCTTATGTTTCTTGTCTGTGCATGCACTAACATTGAAAATCGCTCCAACGTTTAATCCTATCATAGATTGGCCGCTTTAAAATGGATGAATGGGAAAGATGGATGATTGAAAACTTCTATCTTGTGGATGGGCGGCAGTGGTCTTGACCCATTCCTCTCCCATATAAGTCACCCCATTTTAAAAATAGTGGTGACCCATCTTCCTTCCAGACCATCCATGCAATGGGATACATCTTGGACGGACTCTATTTCAAAAATTAAACTGATAAGCAATCCTAATCATCCAAGTATTGGTTGCCAAATCAATGGTTAAAAGGAAAGTAGTGAGTGGTTCAAATTGCATTCCATCATCTATTGGAAGTTATTTTTGATCTATGTTCCATCCACGAGGTCTGGATTGTGTACAACTATGCAAGTGCGGTGCATGCAAGTTGCCATAGGAGCATAGCCGTACAGAGAATTTCAGGTCTTGGGTCCAGTACACCTTAGAATACAATGTTGTATAAGGATTTTGAAGTCTTGGGTTGCAGCTGGCTACTGAAAAACCACATTAACTAGGATTCGAGTCGAGTCTGACTGAGTTAGGGCTGAACTGACTCGACTCGGTTTTGAAATAGACCTGACCCAAACTCGACTTGACTCAATACCAAATCCAGCATGCCTGACCCAATCCAAGTCCGGGTCTGACCTGGACTAATCGGACATCACAAGTACCAGGTCAGGTCGAGTGCATCCGGTTTTGAAATAGACCCGACCTGAACTCAACCTGACTCAGATTAGACGAAGTCTACTCAGTTCAAATCGACTCACCCACTTAGTTTGGATCGAGTCGAGTCTAAATGAGTTGGACAAGTTGAGTTTGGTGAGTCGAGTTGTCTCGTGCCCAGCTCTAATTGGTTTCTAGTAAAAATGGTATTAAATAATAATCTAGTGCACCAATTCCAACACACGTAATTTCATTTGGACTCCATGGCATCCACATATCTATGTGACCATCCATTAAGTCCGGTCTGCTCTTCATAGATTGCCTTGAAAGGTTTATACTGATCAGATGATCCAAACCTTTCAGTTAGTAGCATGAAAAAAGGCTGTAGAGGTTTACTCAAAGCAAATAAGCCCAGGCTCGGATGCTTAGAATCATCTGATGGTTGTGTTTTACCCGGTAGGGAAACATGAAGGGACTGGACCCAAATTTTAAATGGATAGTTGAAATTGGTGATGTGAATGCCAAGAAGGTCATATGCATCTATCTACATATGAAGGTTTCCACTACAATACCCACCAGAACGTTGATCAATGAATTAGGTTGGGTCTATACCTCTTGAGTTTATAATATTTCAATTGAAAGCGACTTCAAAGTAATTGTTTATTTGGTTTGGTAAATATGCATTGATGCTGTCGATTTGATGTGATTTCAAGTTTGGAAGCATATATTCCTGTCACGTTTCTAAAGGAAGAAATTCAGTACCCATTTATATTTATCTCTTATTGATTCAATCAATTTTGGTGTCCCACATACTTCTGCATGTAGAGGTATACACAAAGTGGGACCCACAATTACCAATGGTTAGATTGTGCTGGAATCTCTAAATTTTATTAGCCTCTATGATCCCGTCTAATTGGATTGTATTAGGTGTACAATATTTTATACTATCCAAGGCATCTATAGGCAGGCCTGACAGTATGAATGTTCTCACCCAAAAATCATGTGGGTCAGCTTATCAGAGGAATTACCGATAGAAATGGTAGGATGTCTAGATACTTGGGAGCCTGTTTCCCAACTGTATATTTGTTTTGTAGATTGTGGCAAACCCAACAAGTGGACCGGCTTGATTCTTGGAGCAGCTTGATATGAATCTAGAGTTACCTTCAGGATAGATGGATTAGATCTTGTATCCATGTGTCATGCTGGTACATGGTGGGTGTATGCACGTGATGCTACGTTGGGAAGGTCTTATTCGAAAGGAAATTCCACGCAAAATTAAAAAAAAAAAAAACCATACATTTTTTAAAAGGGTTTTAATAAGCAATTGTCATTAGAGCGCCTTCCCTCGCATTTTCTAACGGCCGCTGGGTAGGTCATTGGATCAAAGGGTTTAGCAGCTCTACTGTCCCCACCATGATGTGAAATCCACCCCCACCATCAGGTGTGGCATTTCCTTTTAGGCCAAGGGCCAAAAGTTCAGCTCCATCTGTGATTTAGGTGGGCCACAGGACAACGTAACCCTCCAAAATATTTTCGTTGATTGCCCACATGAATTATGGCTTTGTGATAGGCGTGATTTCTGTGTCCCAAGCCTATATTTTGTTATATAATTTAATGGTTGGAGTAAATTTCAAATTAACATTACAGTGGACCCTATAAAAATCAAGGGTGGATGTCCTCTCCTGGCAATTTCCTTTAGTATGGGCTACAGGAATCATAGGTCTGCAGCCTGATTTTTTGGCCCTGAGCATGATAGAGGATTACACACATCTAATGGTCAAAGTAGATATGATGGACACATCACGGTGGCCCCATCAAAGTTCAAGGGTGGGAGGTCCATGAAATTCCCCATCTTTATATTAAGGGTTGGGAGAGAATACCTCACTTGATTTTTAATGGGGCCCATCATGATGTGTATGCGGAATTCAATTAGATCATTAGATGTGTAATCCCATGTTAGGTCCATTGCCAATAAATCAAATTGACTCATAATTCAAGTGGGTCATAGTGCCAAAAGAAACAGTTGGAAGAGAGACTTCTATCCTTGATTTTCATGGGGTCATCATGATGATGATGACATAAAATACACTTCAACCATTGGATGCCATACCGAAATTTAGGCATGGGACCAAAATAATGCTCATCCTTGTAGATGAACCACGCCATGAGAAACAGTTCTGTACATTGTTTCCAAACATGTGGTCCATTAAATAATGGATAGATTTGAGTTTTGGCCCGTGGGCCTAACATGACGGCCTAGTTGTCAAGGTGGATTTCACTTTAATATCACGATGGGGCCCACTTGCATTTTTGGCCCCTTTTCTTGCATGGCCTACCAATGCTACCATTAAGAAATCTAACACAACACAAAGATACTCTGGTGATAATTACTTAGATTAAAAGGGTAACTTATTGAATACCTGTACGAGAAAGGTATCAAAAACTAATTCTAGACTAATCATTTAATTTTTTACAATCCTTATTAGAAAATGAAATTCAGGACTCCAGCTTCTACTAATAAAACTCATTATACAATGACTTAAGGTCCTCTCTCTCTCTCTCTCTCTCTCTCAATTCTCATTAGAAAATGAAATTGAGGAGTCCAACTTCTACTAATAAAACTCATTAACAATGACTTCAGGTCTTCTATCTCAACCAACCTTACTAGGAAACAATATTATACAATGGGTGGTTAGCTCCCTTGTGAATGCATCACAGTTTTGAAGTTGAGGATTTCCTAATTAAATAGCCGTGTCAAGGGGTAGTGAAAAAATATATACAAGAAACAAAACCCCTTTTAAAAATGAGGAATGCTCTGATATTCTTAGAGCACCTTAAGTTACGGTGCTCCTGGTTTCATTAAGTCACTTAGATTGTCTAATTAGCTGATCTAAACCGTCCATTAAGTCCATAATACATATCATATATATTAAAGCATGGAAAAATTATTCCAAGAACATTTGATTGCAGTATACTAAAACATTTCATATTGTGTAGAACTATGTAAGTAGATTGAAACTACCATGTGTTACCAAAGGAGTCTAGCCGTACAAAGAATATTCAGGTGTGGGTTGCAGTACTTACTAAAAAAATATAGCCTTA
Source organism: Magnolia kwangsiensis (assembly GCA_037074715.1). Lineage (NCBI taxonomy): Eukaryota > Viridiplantae > Streptophyta > Magnoliopsida > Magnoliales > Magnoliaceae > Magnolia > Magnolia kwangsiensis. The sequence continues at coordinate 2,642,879 of CM073583.1, forward strand.
TACAAGGTTTGCTCAGAGTAAATTGTGCATTTTTACCCCGTAAGGGAAAATGAGATAAGTGGACCCAAATTCCAATGGATGGTTTAGATATGTTATGCGAATGCCAAGAAAGTCAAATACAACAATGTGCATTGGAGATGTTTCCATACACAACCCGCTACGTCATTTTTCAATGAACCTCACCAGTTTATAATATTTCAATTGAAAGCCAATGATAGTGGAAGACGCATCTCTCATTAGAGGATTGTGTTTTCGCGAGTAACACTTTAGCGGATGTTTCCCTGCATATGGGGCCCACTTTGATGCATGTTCATCAGTTTTTTTATGGCAAAATCCTAAAAATGAAGCGGATTGAAACTCAAAGTTATACCATAGGAAACAATGGTTTTTGAACAACCACCATTAACAACTTCCTTATGACACACTGGAATGTTTATTTTCCATCCAATCTGTTGATTAAGTCACAAAAATTTGGATAAAAGGAAAACATAAATATCAGCTTGATTCAAAACTTTTGTAGTTCCAATGACTTTTTAATTGTGGACAATCATCACCACTAAATTTTTATTTTGTGGTCCATCTAAGATGTGTATCTCCCTCATTTTTTGTTTCACCTTGTAAAAGAATCCTTAAAAATAGATGATCGGAACACACACAATATAGTGGGGCCCGAAGATCTTATTCAGTAGTACCTAATTAGGTGCTTATGCTACATTACGAGAAAAAAGAAAAATAAAAGAGAAGAAAAATATCTGAGGAAAGGTAATCCAACGACCGACTTCTTACCCTTTCCCTCTGTCATTGAGAAAACGCGTTTTACCAAGTTGGTGTGAAAGCATGCCGGGGGATTAGGTGTTACACTTGTCCTGAGGGCCACTTTGATGAATGTGTTGTATATTCATACTACCCATCCTTTTCCTCGTATCATTATTTTAGGATGCTATATGGAAAATTAAGCAGATACAAATATCCGGTGGATCAAACCATTGGAAAAAAAAGAGTACTAAATGGTCATTAAAAGCTTTTTGTAGGTTATAAAAGTTTTGGATCTAAGCTGATGTTTGTATTTTACTTTCATCTGAATAAGATTGACCGTATCAACGGGTTCGGTGGAAAAATAACATTACAGATCAGCTTACAATAGGTCTCGAGAAGTTTCTAATGATGGACATTCAGTCATCACTGTTTCTTGTAGTGTTGTTCACCTGAGAATTTGATCAGGCTATTTTTCGAGACTGTAAGCTAAAATGGGCCGAAAAAACAGATGGACAGCATGGATATATAACACATCATCAAGGTAAGCTCCACAGTAAGGTCCCGGCTACCCCTTAATCCGCTTTCAAAACTCTGCAGTAGGGTTTCATTTTATAAAAGGTATCATCTCATCGTACCATTCTAAGATTATGAACTCAAAATTGAAGCATATCCAAAGCTGGAAGTAGATCACAATAGCAGAAACCAACCGATCGTAATTGAATGTGTGTTATTCAAAACTTTCTCAAGGGCTGTAGGAGTTTTCAATTGAACTTATATTTGTATTTTCCCTTCATCCATGTCTCTATAACCTAATGAACAGGTTGGATGGCATGCAAACATAGTTGTGGGCTGTGGGAAGGTTTCAATTGGTGGGTGGTCATTATACCAATACGATCCACTTGAACTATGGATATGCTTTATTTATAGGGGTCGTTTGGCACCATAAATTTGGGAGGATTTGAGGAGATTCAAGGGGAGTTCAAATGCCTTGATGTTTGACACCAGAAAGCAACTGAGTGTTTCAAAATCCCTTCGATCTTAGAGTTTGAAATCCACCGTGAGAGCGTGGACTACTTCTAAAATCCTTCCAAGACTTGCATTTGGGCACATGACCCACTAATGATGTCTTAAAACAATTAGATTATCAATTGCATCTGTATAAATTACTTTAATATGATGATCAGCACTGCCCAAACATTGTCCATGTAAATCAATGCTTAAAATCGTTGGTTAGTCACTTGGACATAATTGTGTGCTCGTGGCCCATCCCAAACTTAGAATTTTATCATTTTCGGACAAAGCATATATTTGAGGTGGCTTATTACAGCCATTAGTCAAACATTAAATTAGAGATATTAAAGTTGATTTAGTAATTAAATTAAAGCGACAGTAAATATACCATGCAATAAATTCTAGCCCTTGATGAGTCAGTATTAATAATCCAATCAACAGCAATAAATTCATCCTCTCGCATCTCCAACCATTGATGACACTGGGGAATTGAGCCAGCATCTTTTACTATCTAAAATTTCACATGTACATGGGTGTGGAGGATCATCGTCGGGAAAGTCTACATGGTATGGACGGTCCAGATTCATCAACTGAACAACAACGTCAGCCATTGAGCAGCAACGAACCATGATTGTTTTGTCTTGTGACCGGTCAAGTTGGCCCCTGTAAATAAAGGGACATGCAACTTGAACTGAAGAGAAGCAAAGCTTTTATCTGAATTCGTTTCCTGTGAGAGAAAAAAGAGTGAGGAAAGATGTCCATTGTTGAGTCCATTGTCAAGATCCTTCTCCCAAAACTCGCCGACCCAATCCTTCAAGAAGCCATTTTCTTATATGGCGTTGGTGATGAAGTCGAATGGCTCGAGGCGGAATTTAAGCGGATGCTATGCTTCTTGATAGACGCGGACGCAAAACAAGAAGGAGATGAAAGAGTGAAGAACTGGGTGGGGGATGTGCGGGATGTTGCATACGATGCTGAGGACGCCATTGACACCTTTCTCTTCAAGATAGCACCCTTGAGGCGAACTGGATTTGTTGGCTGCATTAAAAGGTACGCTTGCATCTTCAATGAGTTGATAGCTCGCCATGAGATGGGCTCGAAGATTGAACGGTTAAAGATTAAAATCCATGCGATCTCCGAAAGTAGGTCGACATACGGAATTGAAAATCGAGTCCACGGAGCAGGGATGAGCTCTGCCGATCGAAGCCACCAAGAATGGAGGCTCACTTCTCCTCTTTCTCAAGAACCAGATTTTGTTGGGTTTGAGAAAGATATGGAGATATTGGTGGCCCAATTGATGGAGGGGGAGTCGCGGCGTTGTGTTGTTTCTGTAGTCGGAATGGGTGGTCTGGGTAAAACCACTCTTATCACGAAAGTTTATAATAACACCCGTGTGAAGACACATTTTCACTCTTGTGAATGGATTTGTATATCACAAGAGTATAGTGTCAGAGATCTTCTGACCAAGATCATAAATCGCTTTATGGTGATCTCAGAAGCAGATCTCAAGAACATGGACCTCTTTGAGCTGAGGCATAAAATTTCTTTGTATCTGCAAGAGAAGAGATACCTGATGGTATTAGATGACATATGGACAATGGAAGCATGGGATGCTCTCAAGGATGCTTTCCCTGATATGAATAATGGAAGCAGGGTCATGCTCACCACGCGCAACAAAAACGTGGCTTTACATGCTTAAAGCTTTCTCCATGAACTGCGATTTCTAGAAAAAGATGAAAGCTGGGATTTGTCTGCAAGAAAGCATTCCCAGGGCAAAATAACATTTGCCATCCAGATCATTTGGAGAAATTGGGAAATGTGATTGTAGAAAAATGCCATGGTCTACCTCTTGCCATTGTTCTCATCGGAGGGCTATTAGCAAGGAAAGAAGCAAGCGAGTGGGAGAATGTACGAAAGAGCCTTAGCTGGCAGTTCATCCAAGGAGAAGTCAAAATCTCCCACATATTATCTTTGAGCTATAAAGATCTTCCCTATTATTTAAAACCGTGTTTTCTCTACCTGGGCAATTTTCCAGAGGACCATGAGTTCCGTGCCAAGGAGCTGATTCAAATGTGGGCTGCTGAAAGGTTTCTTCAACAGAGAGGGGAAGAAACATTAGAGGAGGTTGGAGAAGATTTTCTAAAGGAATTGATCCAGAGAAGCATGGTTCATGTAGCAAGAAGAAGTTCAAGGGGGAATATTAAAAGTTGTCGCATCCACGATCTTGTACGAGATCTCTCCATATCAGAAGCTAAGGAAGGTATGTTTCTTCAAGTTCATAGTGGGATCAATGCAAGTGCTCCTCCTGCATCTAGAGCTCGTCAACTTGCAATTCACCACAACGACTCAAGTGAGTACATTTCCTTGTGCTGTTACACTCCACACCTTCGTTCTGTGTTAATGTATACCCACGTCCATGCGTTTCTTCAAAGAGAAAAAGAAGAAAAGTTTCTGTTTAGAGGCTTTAAGTTGCTTAGGGTGTTGTATATACACGGTGCATGCATTAAAAAGCTACCAAGGGAAATAGGTGAACTAATCCACTTGAGATACCTCGGCTGTAACAACACTTATTTAGAAAGCCTCCCATTGTCGATAGGCAATCTTACCAATTTACAAACTCTATTTGTAGAATCTTCTTTTAATATAAAAGTACCAAGCACAATCGAGAAGATGCAACAGTTGAGACATTTTCAAGTGAAGGGTACAAATGAGCAGCTGAGTGCATGTATAGTAGATATAGAAGGGCGTCCAAGGCTTGACCGGATAAATAGCCTCCAGGCTCTATCACTTGTAACATCTGGCAAATGGATGGAAGATGGTTGCTTGGGAAAGCTCACCAATCTTAGAAAATTAGGAATATTTGTAAATACAGAAACAGATGCTGAGGTATTGTACGAATCGATTGTCAATCTGGACTGCCTCCACTCTCTCAATCTGGAAGGAAGTTTAAGCAAGTTACCCGACTCCAGATTCTTCCCAACAAACGTCACTAACCTCACCTTGAAATATTCCCGTTTAGTGGAAGACCCAATGGCGACGTTGGAGAAGCTGAAAAACCTTCGCATTCTCAGATTGCTGGAATCGTCATATATCGGAAAGGAAATGTCTTGCTCTGCACAAGGGTTTCCTCGACTCGAATCCCTACATCTTCTAGTTTTAAATAAATTGGAAGAGTGGAGAGTGGAGGAAGGATCTATGCCAAGTCTTTTACATTTACGGATAAATGACAGCAAAAGATTGAAGAAGCTTCCGGAAGGACTGCAACACGTGAGTACCCTCAACAAATTGGAGTTGTGGTGGATGCCCGATGAATTCAAAGCAAGGCTTGAAGAAGACAGGGGAGAGGATTGGTATAAGATTCGGCATATACCCGCCATCGACATAAGGTATAGGCGGATATAGTAATTAGCAGTGGCATATTCTCTCCTTGCCAGAGCTAGGTTGGTTTGACTTATTTCCCCTCTTCATTTTTATTTACCTCTTTAATCCATACTTCAACTTCCTATATATATATATATATAACTCTTGGGAATTTATATAGAATTTACATTCCAATGTCTTTTACAAAAACGTTTTCAATTAGCTTAATTACCAACCCTGCACCTTCCCATTACAATCCCGTTAACTTTCTCAACGGCTTCCATGGTAGCAAATGGGTCTCTGGCTTGGGTATGCCCCTACCGTGCTTTTTATGTGAAATCCACCCCGACCACCAGGTGCTTTACCCCATTAAAGGCATACGATCCAGAATTCAGCTCCATCAGTCATTCCAGTGGACCACACTATCGGAAATGCATAATGCTTACCTTTCAAACTGTTTCCATTAGTGTGGCCAACCTGAATTATATAGATGGGTTTGATTTTTGGGCCCCAGGTCTAAGTTTTCGTGTCTTCACTAATGGATTTCATATAATCATCAGTGGGTCATGTAAAAATCAAGTAATTTATTCTTTTTAAGTTCTGGCTATGAAACTCTCTACTACTATAGCTTGTCCATTACTTTTATAGTTTGTAACACAGTATTTTATAATTTTCTAATGTTTTTAATTAATTTTTTATATAGAAATCTACACGTTAATTGTTAGAAGAAATGCTTCAACCAAGACCCTTTTCGCAACTTGTTGTATGGTTAGATGAAACCAACAGATTCTAAGCAGTGGCAGTCGGTCTTTGCAAGTGGTTAATTGGTAGGACTTCTTTCCCCACTTCATTTTTATTTACCTCTTAATCCATACTTTAACTATCTATGATCAAATCATTTTTTTATATAATTTTGTGAAGTGTTTAATTATTTCTTTATATAGAAATCTGCACACTAATTGTTTCAAAAAATGCTTCAACCAAGACCCTTTTTTGGATGAAACCATGCTAGCAGTCCTCCGGTTTTGACATGCATAACTCCCTGTATGGTTAGATGAAACCACTATCGTCCATCTGGTTGACCTGACCCTTCTTTGGTGGACTATTGTATAAATTCACATTTGTTTTGACGACTTTAATTGTTTGATCAGTGACTTTTCCTTGTTAAATTTGAACTGTGGACCTTTTTTTCATTTCAATGTCTTTGATCGGATAGTCAGCAACGACTTATTATCAAATTGATTTTTGAACAATGGTCATTCACAAAGAGGATCTTGAGAAGACAACTGTGTGTAAAAATCAAGATTGCAACTAACAAGGCAGGCCACACATGTCTCTTCAATTGGCAGAATTGGCAATTTTATTTAAACTGCCGCTACTTTTTTTGTACGAGACCACCTTATGAGTGGGCCAGCCTGATTAATTTTGCAGATGCTCATCTTCTATATAAATGTTTGCTTGCGTTCCTTTTAGTTGCAGTACCTTAATTTTTGTTGTTGACAGAGAACATTGATGAACCAAGAAGTTTGAATTTTATGGTCAGTTCAAACTTTCAAGCCAATACTAAACAGCAATGGTGATAACTCAACGAAGATGAAAATTAATTTGCATCTGTAATATGTCTACAATTACCAGTTCTCATTCTATTGAAACCTAACCCAAGCAAAAGTTACTAACCTCCCTGTCTTTGGCCTTTTCCGTATGCATATTTCTATATTTGTTTTTCCTTGAGTGTTTACTTTTAGGACACTAATCGATGGATTAGGAACTTCCAATTTGAGGGCATCTTCCATCCTCACTGATCTCTCTCTTTGTTTACACCTTTCAGTTGCTTAAGTTGAGTTTGCTTATGGGTCAGATATCGATCTTCGTAAATGTGATGAATATAACAGGGGTGATTATTGTTACTCTAGAATGATTTTTATTATTTTTTTTAAAATTAATTTTTATATACTAGGATATTACCCCATCATTGTACTTGTCTCTGCCACCCATTATGCTTATGCTCTCTCTATTTTGGTTACTGGGACCTTATTGTTATGTTTGTATCTGTTGAACTTACACAGGATATGAAAGATAAAGGAAGCTGATGGAGGGATCGAGCAAGTAGAAGAATGTATATTTTGGAAATTTACTTTACATTAGGTTCCTGAAGTATTTGTGCAGTTTGGTAGACAGACTCTGTTTCAACACTAAGAATAAGACCAGGGGATCGAGTGCCCATGTGGTGTAGATGGCTGTGTGAGTGTGTTAAAAAAAGTTCCTGAAGAATTTGTGCAACTTGGGGTTGTCTAAAACTTGTGGAGGCATGATTAGCAATAGACAAATCTCATTAAACTGAGACATAGAATATCCTCTATGAGGAGATTTTCTAGCATCATCAGTGAAATTCTTGATGTATCAGGTTTTTCTGATGCCCGTTTCTGTCTTCTTTTTTTCTTTCTTTCTTTCTTTCTTTTTCTCTTGAGGTTAATGATATAACTCACATGCTTGCGGAAGAGGAATACCAACCCCCCAAATGAAATGATGAGGAAAGAATGTTTAAGATCTTATCCTTTAATCTGCTAAAGGTCTTTAGCATCATAAACATAAGATCTTTAAAATCTTTTCCTCATCAGTACATTTGGGGACGATGAGATTTTTAGTCTCATGCAATGGAGTTCATGAGTTGTGAAGGATATATTTTGACATCAGGTTTCTTGGTGGATTATCTTCTTGGTTTCTTTTGTACCTTCGGTTTTTGTTAATAAGCATCATTATTAATTTTTTGAAATGTGAAGTTGTGTTTAGATCTTCTTCTTTTTTTCTTTTCTTTTTTTGATGAAAATTTTTCCATTGAATAGCTAGACAAAGGCTGAACATGAGAACTTCAGGTGGGCCTTACAAAAAGCAAAGCGACCGCACCTATCATATAGGCTATACAAGGAAACGAAAAAGGGGAAAAAGGGGAAAAAGAGGAAAAGAGCAACAAGAGAGAGCCAACAAAAGGCCATCATCCTGGCCTGATGGCGCCCAGCCCCACTTTGTCTAGGAAAAACAGGCCTCTGACCTGAGGAGGGAGGGACGAGTAGCAATCAGAGAACGAGGCATCCTGGCTAGCACTACCCAACCGGGCCATGGCGTCCGCAGGCCCATTCCCTTCCATGAAGATATGGGAGAAAATCACCTGACATCTGGACGAGAGGTCTTTGATTCTGAGGAGCCATGGTTTCCACTTCCAGCCCGGTGAAACTGAATCCGAGAGAAAATTTACAATCAGTTGTGTTTAGCTCTCAAATGCATCTCAACAGTCGATATTACTAAATCATGGATTTATTTTTTTTAAAAGGTAAGCTGGACTTTGAACTGGATAGTGCATCCCTGTTTTCCCTCTCAGCAGCTGGCTCCATTCCTATTGTTCAATCAGTTCCAATCTGTAGAATTAGTGTCTGGAATGCTCCAAGGGTCCTCCCAAAATCCGTCAACCCTCTGTGGGATTCATGCTCATCATGATTGGCTGCAGATGAAAAGTTGGTAGTTTGATTTTGGGAAACAATGTTGGTTGAAGGTCTGCCTGTCTACTCTTTGGGAATGCCCCTGTTGTTCCTGTCAAGTTCATGTTCTTCCGAGGGATCTTTTCACTGGGCACGTGATGGTCCCACTATTTTGTTTTGCATTTTTTTTTTTACTTTCTGCAGCTATTGTATATCTCGAGGATATTTTTGCCTTTTGTATAGTTTTTATTCGTTGGAGTAAATGATAGGTGAGATTCGAATATTTTTGTGATGCCCACCTGAAAGTTGTAAATTTCTTACCATCAACAAAGTTTCAGGTAGCGTGCTCCCACCTTTCTGAAAAAATAAAAAAGGAAAGGAAAAGAAGGGTGGACTAGAACTATAGACCTTAATGCTGAAACAAACCACATTTACCATTGAGCCATGGGCTTGAACCACTAGGCCATGGATAGGTCTTAGAAGCATAGATTGAAATAACTATTTTCATCCTAGCCTCTGAATGAGTGTAAAGGGGGTCCTTCAAAACGTTGTTTGGATAAACCATGGTTATTAGGAATCTTTTCCTTGCAAATACTTCTATTTCCAGTTTGCTCATTCCCAAGTTTATTCATGCACCCGCATGAGAAGGGGTAAGCCTGTCAACGGTCGAATCTGAATCAAATCACGGTGGATCTGGAACGATTCAATTATTAACGGATCGACATCTTAAGATCCAGGCCCACCCCATCGGACCTGTATAGTGGATTCAGACCCACCCCACCGGATCTGTCAACAGGTTGTATCTGAATCGGATCTGTTAGCCACCTATCCAAGTCCTATCAATGGATCAGCATCTGCCCAAGCCAAGCTCAGGACTGGTCTAAAATTCCAAGAAAGTCTATCAAGTATCAACTTCATCAAGTCAAATTAATAGTCTAAAAGTAAATTAATACAAAAAGGAAATAATCATGAAACTCTTCCCTCAGAAATTGCAGCTTTAGTGTGGCTGGTGGGTCGAGGGAGAATGCTGTGGACACGTGAAATTTTAGAAAGTAAAATGCTGGTTTGATTCCTGCCAATGTCATGAATGGTCGGAGATGCGAGAGTATGAATTTCATGATGTTGATTAGAGCATTAATGATGCTGAATCAAGGGCAAGGATTTGCATGACTTTAGAGTGGATTGCGTACCGAGTTGCTCAGTACGCTTTGGCATTCTGAGTAAACTCTGCCATGTGTGCGATGTATGTGTCTTGTCAATGTTGTGCATCCATTTTGCCAGCTTATTTTAGTAATGACCCAAAATCATACTTGTCAATGTTGTCCACCCATTTTTAGTAATGACCCAAAATCATACTTGTCAATGTTGTCCATCCATTTTACCAGCTTATTTTAGTAATGACCCAAAATTGAAGCATATCCGAAGCTCAAGTGGACCACACCACAGAAAATAGTGGGATTAATGACATCCACCATTGAAATATTTCTACTGCCCACAATAATGTTTATTTGTCCTCCAACATGTTCATAAGGTCACACTGACATAGATTAAAGGAAAACACAAATATCAGCTTTATTATTCAAAGCTTCTATGGCCCTTAAAGGAAGTTGTCAATGATAAACGTTCAATTCCCATTATTTTTTGTGGTGTTGCCCACTTGATTTTTGTATATGCTTCAATTTTGGGCTTGTATCTCAAAATCTTAAAATATGGGTGGACCACATGGATAAGACACATACATCATGGTAGACCTCTAAGAGTTTAACTCAATAGGCTTATGGCGTGGACAAGTGCACGACCCTTGCTTTTTATCAAATGCGTTATTGGGGACCTCATTTTTTAATCTAAGTCTAAATTTGGCCCAAGGTCATGGCAGGGTGCCAAAATAACTCAGTCCGAGCTCAGCCCAAATTGTTGATATGGCCCACTTAAGTCCAAGCCTGAATTTTCACATTTTTGACATTGGTTTCCTTTCACAAGTTGCCCGCCTCTAGCATATATGGTTGCATTTTTTAAAGCAAAAGAGAACTAGAAGACTTATAAGAATAAAGGAACATTTGTATTTCTTTCCTTCCTTGAGAAAAAAGAAAAAGAAAAATGGAGAGAGAGAGAGAGAGAGAGAGAGAGAGAGAGAGAGAGAGAGAGAGAATTACCAAGATGCATGGCATATTGGGAGGATACAGGATATGTACATATGAAGCCGGGTTGGGCTAAGATCCAATAACAATGCTGAGTCAATCCAGCCCATGGACCAACCCAAAAAGATCCAAGCCCAGTTCAAAGACAGATTGGGCCAGTCGGCCCATTGCCAGCCTTAATTTGAAATTCAGTTCCATCGTTTCCAAACCCCTGTCATCACTAAATATTTATAACTATTAACAGTTTTTGTTAACTACCATCATTTCGAAGCCCACAATTTGAATGGCTAGGATCATCTTATCAACTTTATCTTAAACATTGGATGCTCAACCTCAATCGACACACGCATCGATTGATGGCTCTACATATTTCAATTTAGCCTGCTACATGGACCATCTTATCTTCTACAGTAAGGTGAGATTATTATTTTTCAAATATTATCAGATTTAAAAACTTTTATTATGAGTTAATAAACATTTTAAAATTGTTAATATATCTGTACTATATAAAAGAAGCGAGGGACATTGTTTTTTTTTTTTGTCTATGCAATTAATATTAGGAGAGCGACGGCATTTGAGACTCTACATGGGATATTAAATGAGATTTTTAATTCAAATTAGAGGTATTTTTGAAATTTTGTATCGCTTAAATTTTAGCCACATCTAGGATGACTTAGATTAATTCTATCTCTTATGCGTGTGACCCATGTTAAATCGGTGGGTGTTGTACCAGTTTATGCAATACGCATTTTCATTTGGAAACAACTTGCCTTCAAATCTCCCCTTTTATTTGTAAGGTAAGGTCTAGTTTGGCAAGTGCCTCTTCTTGGGTAGCGTATTATTTGTAAAAAGGAGGTAAAAATGTAAGAAAATGTTGGTCTTTTTAGATTCCTTGGTGAGTTATTCCTTGCATGGTGGAAGAATGGAAGAGAAAAATAAGCCTTAGACTTTTGATTTATTTTAATTTTGTGAAGAATAAAGCTTCAAGTTTTTGTTCCATGGACACAAGTATATTATTGAAATGGGTGTGTTTTTCGTAATAATTAGAACTAGAGCCAAATGTTAAAAATCATTTTAGCACAAGATTGGTGTTGGCATATGTTGTAATTGTTTTTAAATGGTTGGATCCGGTTCAACTAGATATGGTGAATCTTCTTTTTATATTAGATGATTCAGTTTTACTCAATGTATCTGATCAAACGGTTAGATTTATTGTAACACCCCAGATTTTACCAACCTGGAGTTAGGTGTCCTTAGGCAATGTGTCAACCATAATACCTTGGTAACCTCTTACAACTCAATCCCAAAGCCAGAGAAATCATTTAGAACCTAATTCTTTAGAAATTTAATGTGAATTAGCCAGCGCTACACTAGATTTCCTGCAAAATTAGCACCAACCACTTTAAATACGATCTGTAAAACCCAAAACCTCTAGAATTATTAACGCTATATTACCCTGAAATCTAGGATCCAACTCTAAACCCAGTTGCTTCGGGGAATGCTTTATAATTTTGTATTGGTTCTAAACCGGGCATCGAGAGTCCGATAGCTATGAACTTAAACCATAACGACCGCCTAGTTGGACTTGACAATCACCTATAAAATCAAGCCCAAACGATGTCCTGAGACCATTTTATTGAGCCCGGAGTGAAGAGAGTAAGAAAATGAAGATTTTTAGAAAATTAATTATATTTTTATGAAATATGGAATGTTCCACTTGCGTGCTATTTTTAAGCGTTCTGACCGTTAGAATTCGACCCAAATTCACCCTCGGATCAGGATAGGTGGCCCTTACATGTCATAGAACTTATAGTTTTGATCGAATTCCCGTAACCGTTAAACTGAAACTGATCTGCCACGGTCGATCCGGAAACCCGACCGGAATGAAAACTTAGCTTGACCTAAATTCAATATTAGAGAGCTTAAGTCCGATTGTATTTAACAACAGGACCTCCAGAAATGCTCTGTTGGATCGGAACAGACCAGATTTGGTTATAACCTAAGTATACCTTGACCTTAAGTCTATTTTCGTCAAGTTTAGGCTTATAAATAGGGCTTAAAACCCTCATTCCAAGTCCCATACGAATTTTCAAACCCTAGCTTTCCAAGAGGGAGAAAAGAGAGAGAAAGTGAGGGAGAATTTAGTGCTACTTCTTGAGATTTTTTCCAGCTTTGCTATGTGCCTAATCCACCTATCCGTATAGTTATTCCGGAGTTTCTGATCCCATTCTTAGGTAAAAAATCCTAACTATAACCTGTTTTGAAGCTTAGAAAAGCTGTAGAAAAATTGTAGCTAATCTATTTCATGCCTTAGGTTGTCTATCTACCGTTGACGAAGACTTATCGTCTGAATCACATCTTATATGTGTTTTCTGGTTTAAGGTGTGGACTATGTACGTTTAGGTTATGGTTTTTAAGACTTTCAATGTTAAGTAATGATTTATTCTTGCCTAGGATGCTATTTCACATGTACAAAGTGTTATCCGTTTCGATTTTCAGTTATACGTTAATTATGTTGAATATACTGTATTCCTTATATTTTTAGAAAATACCGTATATGTATGAAATTTGAATTTGTGCTTGATATGATTATTTGTCGTGAATATATGCTTGTTACAGGTGTGATAACTCCTTAGCGAAAGGACTTGCCCTAAATCACGCCACAGCCAATATATGCTATATATGTAAAAGTGTGTAGCTCACGTGTTTGTGAAAATGTTTAAATAAATACGGAACCCGGATTCATGCATGCCATGATTATCCATCGTGGGTATATGCAAGTGATATATAGGGCAACTCCCTAGTGAAAGGATTTAGTCAAATACATGATATATCAACATACGGTATGTAGTTAGTATGTGTAGCCTAAGTGTTTGTGAAAATGACTGAATGAGTATGAAATTTTTTTTCATGTTCGCCATGACTAATTGTCATGAATATATGATTGTTGTATAGGCGATAACCCTTTGACGAAAGGATTTGCCCTAATATGTATGCTAATGAATATACAATATGTATGATGTAATGTGTAGACTAAGTGTATGTAAAAGTGTCTGAATGAGTTAGTAGTTAATAAAAATGTGATTGTTAAGGTTGTTGAGATATGAATCTCAATCACAATACTTGAGTATATGATTTCTTGCATGCATTGTGTAACTTAGATTATTTGTATTAACTGTGCATATGATTTCCTCCGTGAATTGATTAACTTACATAAATCATGTTAAAGGTGTATATGATTTTTTCCATGTACTGTATTTACATTTAAGTTATACTTCATGAATGTCTGTATGTTTGTAGCATATGCCTCATATGCCTGTTATGAAATTTGTATGTGATTGGGGCTGTGCTACAGTCCAAGTAATCGGTAATCATTCTGTAAATAGTGGTTGAGGTTGTTTGCCACATATAATGATTTTAACAAATCTGAGTCGTGCTTGGGATGTTCGGTAGTGGTTAGTCCACACGGAGTGCTTATGCATTCCATGTCGTTCAACTCAATGTGCGCTTGGCCTAATTGAGCTTATTAACTAAACCGATTGACCGATGTTTGTTCACCATATTTCGTCACTACTGCTTAAACCTAAGGGACTAAAGTTACCAGTGAAAAGCCCCTATAACCTTGGTACCTCGATCCGCTAAGACTCATGAGCCGATTATGGTGGTATGGGACACTATATTCGTGCTGTCGACCTACTCTGATTGGTGACGAGCCCTTTATAGTGACCAGTGAGCACCTATACTCGTGAGCAGATTATGGTGGTATGGGACATTATATTCTTGATGTCGGCCTACATTGATTGGTGACAAGCCCTCTGTAGTGACCTCGAGTATATCCTGATAGTGCATAAGGGCGACGAGTCTTGTTGTAGTATGTGGGATATAACTAGGCCTGTATTGATAAGGTGATGGGGGAGAGGAGCAACGATTACGCGCAACAGCCCTGACAGCCCTTGCAGTGACCTAAAACCATAACATCGTATGAGATTATCTCAGACTGATGACCCGAGAATGGATCACCGTTTGGATAATGATACAAGGGAGGTATCTTAGCTTTCCAATCGTGCTGTACGAAAAGGACTAATAAGAACTTGGTAAGCATATTCATAACACCGCATTGCATGTACTAACGGCGTTGGTGATAGAGCACTGAGGAAGTGAGTCATGCTGCGATCGTTAGATGATGTCGCAGAGGAGATTGTGGTGAGGGCATGCATCATTCTTCATATCATCCTTGTATTAACAAGAGTATCTACGACCTGTTTGATTGTACTGCCTTATCATTACTGCTTGATTGGATTGATAACATGTTAACCTTTGTTGTATATAGCTTCCACTAAGTTGATTACTCATTCCCACGTTACGGGACGGTGTTGGCCACACCAACCAGTCCCTATTTTAGTTTCAGATGATGATAATGCTTACGAAGCAGAGCCGGACTTGATGATGTTGAGGAGGATTTCTCGTATATGCAGGTTCTGATCGACGGAGTTTACAGGTTTACTGATTAGATGCCAATACACTTGGTATTTTGCCTTTTATAAACACCCATGTATATTTTTTTCTTTCCATTTTTGGAGTATACATGTATTTAGTTAACCTGGTAACATGTTCACACTCTGGAGACTTACAATCAATTATGCATTTTATATATTTATCAGAGTCTTCTACTTGACAAACTTAACTATCTCTGGAGTATGATATGTTGTTTTGGCTTAATCCCACTCATGTTTAATATACTAACATAGACAACATTCAATCATAAGTATTTATGTTGCATAAGTGATGTTCTGGAACTCGGGAGTGGAGTTTATACTCGACCCCCGATTTTCGAGATGTTACATTTATCCATATGATTTTCTACACACATATAATCCCTTGACTTCTTGTTGGACGTATGCCAATGGGGCCCACTGGTGAGCAATCACTAGTGGGTGGGTCCCACATGTGTAGGTTTCTTCCTACCTTCTCCATTCAGTTGAGATTTCAAATTCAACTTTGAATTTGAAATAAGATAGGAGATAAGGATTTGACCGGATGATATGGTTTCATACTATCTCATCCAATCTCTCATTCCCCTCCTATAAAAGGGATGCGTTCTCTCTCGCATTGAATAATTAGAAATACCGAGGGTATATGGAGAGAGATAGTGTGCACCAGAGTCTATCATTTTGGCTTGTCCTTAGGACGATCTAATCCATAAATCGTGATTCGGGGCCACTTATACCGTAGGATAAGAGGTGTGAATAGTTCATTCTGCTCCAGTAGTAGATAGACGGACCGTTGGAGCGTCAATCTTCTGCTTTGTGAGGGCTCCAAAACTCATGTAGATGCGCTTCCTTACAGTGGTATCAGAGCATTTCACGGCAGATCTCCGATTATTTTCATCTAAAAAGGTAAGTGGCCCATCCTTTTTTGTTGAATTGGAATCCATGACCCATCAATTAGAATAATCTTAATTCCATACATGCAAAGTCATGTGTATGGTGGATTACATTTAGTATACATGTATACCATGTGCATGTACACCAATAGTTTTGAAATACATGCGTGTACATCTCACATATATCTGCCAATAGTTGTTATATTGAACTGCACCACTTAAATAAAGGCATGCTCACCTATGTACGTGTGCACTTCTGCACCACTTAAATAAAGGCATGCTCACCTATGTACGTGCGCACTTCTTCACACGTGTAATGGGAGTCAAATCCAAACGGTCTATAAGATGCGGAATCCCATGAAACCTCAAGGGGTGAATTTTCACCCTAATCTAAGATTCTAGTGGGCCAAAGCAAAGAGAAATTCAAATCAAGAGAAGATATTGTTTGAATTTTTAAAGGCCCACCAAAGTTTTGGTTCGAAGTAAAATCTGGTATCAGGGGCTTTCATGAGGTTTTGCTTCAAGTAGACCGTTCAGATTTATAAGACTCATCAGATGTGATAAAAGGATCGAATGTAGTATGTACGACCTGGATCGTAGGCGAGCGTTCTGCCTCTTAAATATAGCTGTTGTGCAGATGTACATGTGTGTACACATGTTGGCTGATGTTATAACATGTATATAACATGTACACGTGGTGTAAATCTGTACACATATTAGCAACGTGATGTATAGCCAATATAAAAGCAGATTTGCTAATGTACAACACACCAGATGCTTGGTTGTACAACACGTGAAACATACAGCTTTTGTACACGTGAAACATACAGCTCACCAAACCAACAATAATTGTTGTTGTATTTAACTACAACACGTGAAACATACAGCTTCTGTACACGTGACTGATAAGCATACGTGTTGGCTGATATATACACGTGTGTTATATATGGCTGATATACAAGCGGGCCCATGAGTTATATATGGGTATACACGTGTTGGCTGATGTCCACTTAAATTGACTCATGTGCATAATATCAACTACAAGCAATAGATGTTATATTGTACTATAACATGTATATATTGATGGTTTTTTTTTTTTTTTTTTTTTTTTTTACACACGCACACACACCCCCACACACTCACGCCACACGCACACACACCCCACACACGCACACCATGGGATTTCACCACTATGGGTACTCAAACCCTTGGCCTGGTGTTGAAACTCCTAAGGAGTCTACCACCGGGTAAGAGTAAGGACCCACGTTTGTATTGACGTTAGCCATACATATGTATAACACATATGTGGATTCACATTAGCAACACATGTGGATCTGATCTGTGTAACACATGCATCTTATCACAAGGTATATGTTGTATCCAAACCGTCCGACGGCATGGATAAACCACATACATTTAAGGTAGGCCCAAAGGAGTTTACTCAGTACGCAATCTGATTCTATGTCGCCTGTAACAATGTGGCACATGTACATGGGATAAGGGCCGCTCATGTGTTGATGATGATGCACAAGGGAAGTACTGTGTGTAATGAATGCATGTATGTTTATGAAATAATGGGGCCCATAATATCAACTGTTAGATTACTGATTTATGGTATAATTGCACATTTGTGGTAACCCATAAGCGGTTGAAATGAATGTTATTCAGCCAGGTTACACTTGGTACGTGAGGTTGAAATGAATGTTATTCAGCCAGGTTCGGCCAAGGCCTTTGTAGCAGAGGCCCATAAGTAGAAAGCTAACAATAAACGGTCCAAAGCTCGTAAGAAGGCGAAGAAGAATAACCAAGAATAGAAGACCACAGCACCTGCTCCAAATCTCAAGAAGGGGAATGGAAAGAAGAAGCAGAAAAAGACAAATATAGTCTGCTATGTCTGTGAAAATTCTGGCCATTATGCTCGACAGTATGCCCATAAAAAGATAATAATTTCTTAGTCGTTAGATACTTTGTATGTAGGCATTTATTCTGAAATTCTTTTCGTTGATATCATATCTAATAAGTAGATTTTGGATTTAAGCACAACAAAGCACGTGACATAGAGTTGTCGAGGACTCGAGTAATTCCGACCTGTAGCCAAGGGAAGTTACAAGTTGTACATGAATAATAACGCTGTCGAAGACGTACTAGGGATTGGTGTTTTCCATCTCCGTACGCGCATAGGGAGAAAAATAATCCTCCGTGATATTCTTTATGCACCAAGGATGCGTCGGAATTTAATTTCCATTTTTAGGTTATTATTTTGATGGTTTTGATGTTCAATTTTTCGGGATAAGAGTTTCTTTGAGACTGGATAACCTCATCTTTACATGAGGTAATTTAATTTCAGATTTATTTATTTTGGACGTATATTGTGATGATGCCCCTCTTATTTTATCTGTTATGTCAAATGAAACTGTAATATCTGAATTTCAAAAATGGTACGCGATGTTAGGTCACATAGGAAAGGATTGTATGACAAGACAAGTACGTTCTGGTCTGTTAGACTCCTTATCCAAAATTAATTTGTCATTTTGTGAACATTGTGTGTCCGGGAAGACTTTGAAGAAACCATTTCCTAAAGCGGCTAGGTCTAAGGGCACACTAGAGATAATCCATTCAGATATTTGTAGACCCTTTAATGTACATGCCAGAAATGAAATACTTTATCACATTCATTAACAATTACTCGCGCTATAGATATGTGTATCTCATCTCACACAAATTTGAGGCTTTTTATTATTTTCTTAAATATAAAGCTGAGGTGGAAAATTAGCTTAAGAAAAAGATTAAAATCCTTCGATCTGATAGAGGTGGTGAGTATACATCTGAAACGTTTATATCATATTGTGAAAACGTTGGAATTGTTCGGCAGTACACAATAGCTTACACTCCACAACAAAATGGTGTTGTAGAGAGAAGGAATAGGACACTATTGGACATAATTAGATCGATGATGGCACAAGCTAATCTCTCTACCAAATTCTGGAGAGACGCACTGTTAACAGCCGTCTACGTCCTTAATAGAGTTTCATCCAAATCCATTCTTAAGATCCCATATGAGAAGTGATTTGGGAGGATTCCTTATAAGACCCGTATCTTAGTCTGTACCGTTTCGTAGAATTTCGCGGTCTTCTCGGTCGAATTTCGGCAACCTTCGACCCTTAACCAATATTTGCACACGACCTTGATTCCTATGTTGTCAACCTGTATCGACTTAACCCAAGAGCTTTACCATAGCAACCGCGTCGTCACCGCGGTTCCGATGTCACGACTTGGGCGCCGAGGCGATACCCTGGTCTGGAGATATGGGTCAGCGTTCGGTGCGAGAAAAACGCCGCGCATTGCAAAACCTAAGGGAATCTCTACGACTTGTCACATCAATCTCATCAATCAATCAAATCCCATCACATCTCATGTCAAGTACACATCACTTTTCACCCTTTCCCAAGCAAGACACAAAAGTCCAAAAGTTCTTATAAGCTCATACCTTTCTTACACAAAATGCCTCAAAAGTTAAAAAGTTCTTACACCACACATGCCTTTCTTACATAAATGGCCACAAAAGTCAAAAAGGCGTCTTACACACCCATCACCACCACATCTATCACTCCATTACCCATCACTCTCTCTCTCTCCCTTTACAACTCTCTCTCTCTCTTTCTCATTTTAAAAAAAAATATTCCCAAGCAAGAAAAGTATCCCACGTCCAAGCCTCTCCCTCTCTTTCAAAACTCCAAGTATGGCCCACCTTTCCTACCCCTTCATCTCCCATCTTAACCATCTAAACCTTATCTCATTTATTGAAATTAAAGCTAAGGAGCTAAGGAACCCATAAGAGCAAGAAGATCGAACGGTGGGTGCTTGATAAGGGTAGTTTTTCATATTTTTAAGATGGGCCAAGTGAGGCCAACCGATCAATGGTTTGGATCTCACTTGGGACCCTAAGATGTGGCCAGTGGCCCACTTTGATCATCATGATCATTCCATGATGGGGCCATTCTCCATAGACCCCATCATAATGTTTATTTTTCTTATATACTTAGGGTCATCTAGACCATCTATTTTAGTGGAAAAGGGATCTCCACCGTTGGATTTTGGATTTAATAGGCCCATGTGTAATAGGACCCAATTGATGTATGTTGTAGATTATGAAAGGGAGGGCCCATAGTGTCGAGATCCCTCCATCATCCGGTCTTCCTTTCTCTCTTTTTCTCCCTCTCCTTTCATTTTTTTTTATTTATGTGTGATGGTGTGGCCGTGTGGCCCACTTGGATGGACCCCACTTGATGTAAGTATTTCCTATGCCCTCCAATCCCTTCTTTGGTGGCCACATCCATAGGTGGGCCCCACCTCAACGTATGCTTTAGGTCCAGATTGTCCAGCGTCCAGGGACGTTGGACGTTGAATGAAAAACAATTATGGGCTTGGGTTTAAGGCCTTTTGGGGTGAGCCACTTGCATAGGCCTCACCTTGATGTATGTATTCAATCCACGCCGTCCACTTGTTTCCCTGGATCAGTTTAGGCGTTAAGCCAAGAGATGGGGTTGATTGGAAGATCTGGTGGGCCATAGCATTGAAAATTGCGTCCTTACCATTCAAAAATCATTTTTATTTTCTAAACATCAAAAAAATACTCTATATTAGGCTCGTTGGATTTGTTACGAGCCGTGGAATCCTATAACTGGAGTGGATTCGCTTGGAGCAGGCCCCACAATAAAAAAAACTTCAAAAAAACTAGGTTTTCAAAAAAAAAAAAAAAAAAAGAAACTTTGAAGCAGCAGCTGCTGCTGCCGGCGCAGGCAGCGTGCCTGCGGCTTTGACGCACGGGCAGATGACCAACCGCCCACGGCTCTAGCCGTGGTCCCCACCATGATGTAAATTTTGTATCCACACCGTTCATGAGGTGGGCCACCCCAAGTAATGGGCCCCCTCCAAATTTCAGCCCCATCCATGGCTTGGGTGGCCCACACTATAGGAAACAGTGGGATTGAACCTCTATCATTGAACCCTTTTTTTTGGGCCACAGGAGTTTTGGATCAAAATGAAATTTATTTTTCCTCCTCAACCAGGTCCGTACGACCTTATCAATGGATTGGATGGCATATAAATATTGTGGTGGGCCTCACTTGGGACTCACACTGACGTATGGGTTTTATTCCCACCGTCCAGGTGGACAGTGGAACCCACATGATATATGTGTTTAATCCCCACTGTCCAGCGGACGGTGGAGCCCTACTGCATGTGTTTTATTCACACTGTCGAGTGACAGTGGGGCCCTCCATGATGCATGTGCTGCATCCAATCCGTCCATCCACTTTGTAAGCTCATTTTATGGTTTGAGTTAAAGAAAGAGTTAGATCTAAAGTTCAAGTGGACCCCACCATTTAATGTTGTGGTCAATGATGTCCACCGTTCAAAACTTTCTAGGGACCCTAGTAGCTTTCTTCTAAGTTATATTTGCTTCCACTTCATCCATCACTATATTAATTTATGGTCAGGTGGATGGGAAACATATGCTATGGTGAGCCTTAGGAATTTTAATGGTGGCAATCATTACCACCACTTATGTTTGGGTGTGGCCCATTTGATGTGCAAGAGGCCCGTCTTAACATACTTATGGCCCATGGGTTGAGGCCCACTTGTTATGTTAGAGGGCCAATGGGTTAAGGCCCATTGGGATGTACTAGGACCTATGGGTTGAGGCCATTTGATGTACATATGGGGCCCAAATTGATGTGGTCCATTTGTTACATATAAGACCCATGAGATTAGGCCCATTTGATGCAATCTAAGTCCCACGGGTTATGATCCATTGCAATGCACATAAGGCCCATTGGTGCGACCCATTGACGTGGCCCACTTGATGAATAAAAGGCTCATATGATATGACCCATTTGATGTATTTAAGGCCCAATGGGATGTACCTAAGGTTCATTGCAATGTGTGATCCCAACCTAGTTTATGTAAGGATATTCACTACGGACTATACCTTGGGAGCAATGTTGGTTTGATGTCCACATTGCGAGTATAATGTTAGTTAAATGTCCACATTACGACTCTCCTTTAGGGCCCATTGGAAGGCCCGTACTTATTGGGTATAAGCCGTCTAGGCCCATCTGCGTTGCAAGGATAGTTCATTACTTTATTACATGTTTAGTATAGTTCCATGACTCATGATAATACGCATCATATGTATGCTTGATATGAGAAGTGACTGATCATAGCATATGCCTTCGGACAGATTGTTTATGGGACCCCGATTAGGCAGTGTTTCCCTACATAAGTGCACGATACGCGCAGGAATTGCTGCATGATTGGATAGTGTGATCCATGCATTTCGCATTGTGTGTACGCCCTAGCTACATCGGGGCTGTAGCCTCCACAGACGTATCGTGGTTGGCAGGATTGGATACCAAAAATTTTATTATACATGGGGTGTTATAAATATCCCTAGGTGAAAGTCTCTAAACCCTTATGGTACCAAGAGGTTGCTCCAACGTCTACACCGAGTGGGTATAGGAGCGCCGAGTGCCGATTACCAAACGGTCATGCTTTTCACTGTGTCGTGGTCGGTTGGAAGGGGGTGCGGCCTTACCTGCCCGAGAGTAGGGGTCAAAGCTAGGCCGAGTCTGACCAGCTCAAGGAATGGGTGTGCTATTAACGAGTCGAGCCCGATATTGACAGAAGGATAGTGAGGTCTCTTCCACTTACCTTATTATGCGCGATGGGGCGGCAATCTGGTTTAGAGTGTACTAGACTCCGGTGATATCCCAGATTTGAGCTGTATTGATATGTGGACTTAGATGAGGACTGTATGCTTGAGTTGTATTTCACATCGCATGGCCTTGGTATGGCCGACATCATTCATGCTTTGCACTGCATGACCTTGATACGGTCAACAGTATTCATGGATCCATCAGCATATTCCGCATTACTCTGATATTGCATGATCATATTACTACTTTGCACACATACTTTCACCAACCTCTAAGCTTTCTATAAGCTTATGCACGACCGTTGCGTACAGGTGACGTTGGGGCGCAGCAGCGCTGAGGCAGGAGCGCTTTGCAAATCATCTTGAAGCTTTTATTCATCATCATTGTATTTCCCTTTGTGTTTATTGTGCTTGTAAAGTTTTTTATCATAGTGAAAATGTAATGGAGTTTTTGGTTGTTGTTTGTGGGTTATGTCTTTGGTTATGCTTATCACGAATCAAACTGAAGTTAAAAATCCTCCTCGTAGTATCCTAGGATCGGAACCTGGCGAATGGGAGCTGGGAGCCGAGAATGGGGTTCTACGGAGGCTGTTGGTGCCAGATTCGGCGATCGAAAATTTTGTGAGCCTGATTTTCGAGTTTGGGTGACATTCCTTCTCTAGCCAACCTATGCCCATAGGGATCTTTGAGATATATTTTGCTGTCTACTCTGCATAGAGGTAAACTTGATAGTAAAACCATTAAATGCGTGTTCATAAGGTACCTTATGCATTCAAAGGGATACGTTATAGTTTATGAGGACCATAGACGATGGATTGAGATAGAATCCCGGGACGTGACCTTCGTTGAAGATAAATACCGAAACCAAATGAAACAAAAAGTTCCTGTAGATTTTTTTGAAATACTCGATGTATCTCAGGAAAGTGGGAGTTCTGCTTCTCACGATGATGATTCTCTTATAGTTCGTTAGGATAGTGGGAATACATCTCAGCAGGCTCCTGAGTTACGTCAAAGCGAAAGAGAATTGATTCTCTAAAGATACTTCGACATTGAGGGGCAAACATTTTCTTGTATTGCAGTTGATGATGATGAACATGATTCGTATTAGGATGCATTATTATCTTCTAATTCGACCGATTGGGTGAATGCTATGGACGAAGCAATCGCTTCCATCGACAGATTGTTTATGGGACCCCGATTAGGCAGTGTTGCCCTACATGAGTGCACGATACGTGCAGGAATTGCTGCATGATTGGATAGTGTGATTCATGCATTTCGCATTGTGTGTACGCCCTAGCTACATTGGGGCTGTAGCCTCCACAGACGTATCGTGGTTGGCAGGATTGGATACCAAAAATTTTATTCTACATGGGGTGTTATAAATATCCCTAGGTGAAAGTCTCTAAACCCTTATGGTACCAAGAGGTTGCTCCAACGTCTACACCGAGTGGGTACAGGAGCGCCGAGTGCCGATTACCAAACGGTCATGCTTTTCACTGTGTCGTGGTCGGTTGGAAGGGGGTGCGACCTTACCTGCCCGAGAGTAGGGGTCAAAGCTAGGCCGAGTCTGACCAGCTCAAGGAATGGGTGTGCTATTAACGAGTCGAGCCCGATATTGACAGAAGGATAGTGAGGTCTCTTCCATTTACCTTATTACGCGCGATGGGGCGGCAATCTAGTTTAGAGTGTACTAGACCCCGGTGATATCCCAGATTTGAGCTGTATTGATATGTGGACTTAGATGAGGACTCTATGCTTGAGTTGCATTTCGCATCGCATGGCCTTGGTATGGCCGACATCATTCATGCTTTGCACTGCATGACCTTGATACGGTCAACAGTATTCATGGATCCATCAACATATTCCGCATTACTCTGATATTGCATGATCATATTACTACTTTGCACACATACTTTCACCACCCTCTAAGCTTTCTATAAGCTTATGCACGACCGTTGCGTACAGGTGACGTTGGGGCGCAGCAGCGCTGAGGCAGGAGCGCTTTGCAAATCATCTTGAAGCTTTTATTCATCATCATTGTATTTCCCTTTGTGCTTATTGTGCTTGTAAAGTTTTTTATCATAGTGAAAATGTAATGGAGTTTTTGGTTGTTGTTTGTGGGTTATGTCTTTGGTTATGCTTATCACGAATCAAACTGAAGTTAAAAATCCTCCTCGTAGTATCCTAGGATCGGAATCTGGTGAATGGGAGCTGGGAGCCGAGAATGGGGTTCTACGGAGGCTGTTGGTGCCAGATTCGGCGATCGAAAATTTTGTGAGCCCGATTTTCGAGTTTTGGTGACATTCCTTCTCTAGCCAACCTATGCCCATAGGGATCTTTGAGATATATTTTGCTGCCTACTCTGCATAGAGGTAAACTTGATAGTAAAACCATTAAATGCGTGTTCATAAGGTACCTTATGCATTCAAAGGGATACGTTATAGTTTATGAGGACCATAGACGATGGATTAAGATAGAATCCCGGGACGTGACCTTCGTTGAAGATAAATACCGAAACCAAATGAAACAAAAAGTTCCTGTAGATTTTTTTGAAATACTCGATGTATCTCAGAAAAGTGGGAGTTCTACTTCTCACGATGATGATTCTCTTATAGTTCGTTAGGATAGTGGAAGTACATCTCAGCAGGCTCCTGAGTTACGTCAAAGCAAAAGAGAATTGATTCTCTAAAGATACTTCGACATTGAGGGGCAAACATTTTCTTGTATTGCAGTTGATGATGATAAACATGATTCGTATTAGGATGCATTATTATCTTCTAATTCGACCGATTGGGTGAATGCTATGGACGAAGCGATCGCTTTCATCGACAGATTGTTTATGGGACCCCGATTAGGCAGTGTTGCCCTACATGAGTGCACGATACGCGCAGGAATTGCTGCGTGATTGGATAGTGTGATTCATGCATTTCGCATTGTGTGTACGCCCTAGCTACATCGGGGCTGTAGCCTCCACAGACGTATCGTGGTTGGCAGGATTGGATACCAAAAATTTTATTCTACATGGGGTGTTATAAATATCCCTAGGTGAAAGTCTCTAAACCCTTATGGTACCAAGAGGTTGCTCCAACGTCTACACCGAGTGGGTACAGGAGCGCCGAGTGCCGATTACCAAACGGTCATGCTTTTCACTATGTCGTGGTCGGTTGGAAGGGGGTGCGGCCTTACCTGCCCGAGAGTAGGGGTCAAAGCTAGGCCGAGTCTGACCAGCTCAAGGAATGTGTGTGCTATTAACGAGTCGAGCCCGATATTGACAGAAGGATAGTGAGGTCTCTTCCACTTACCTTATTACGCGCGATGGGGCGACAATCTGGTTTAGAGTGTACTAGACCCCAGTGATATCCCAGATTTGAGCTGTATTGATATGTGAACTTAGATGAGGACTCTATGCTTGAGTTGCATTTCGCATCGCATGGCCTTGGTATGGCCGACATCATTCATGCTTTGCATGAATGACCTTGATACGGTCAACAGTATTCATGGATCCATCAGCATATTCCGCATTACTCTGATATTGCATGATCATATTACTACTTTGCACACATACTTTCACCACCCTCTAAGCTTTCTGTAAGCTTATGCACGACCGTTGCGTACAGGTGACGTTGGGACGCAGCAGCGCTGAGGCAGGAGCGCTTTGTAAATCATCTTGAAGCTTTTATTCATCATCATTGTATTTCCCTTTGTGCTTATTATGCTTGTAAAGTTTTTTATCATAGTGAAAATGTAATGGAGTTTTTGGTTGTTGTTTGTGGGTTATGCCTTTGGTTATGCTTATCACGAATCAAACTGAAGTTAAAAATCCTCCTCGTAGTATCCTAGGATCGGAACCTGGCGAATGGGAGCTGGGAGCCGAGAATGGGGTTCTACGGAGGCTATTGGTGTCAGATTCGGCGATCGAAAATTTTGTAAGCCCGATTTTCGAGTTTGGGTGACATTCCTTCTCTAGCCAACCTATGCCCATAGGGATCTTTGAGATATATTTTGCTGCCTACTCTGCATAGAGGTAAACTTGATAGTAAAACCATTAAATGCGTGTTCATAAGGTACCTTATGCATTCAAAGGGATACGTTATAGTTTATGAGGACCATAGACGTTGGATTGAGATAGAATCCCGGGACGTGACCTTCGTTAAAGATAAATACCGAAACCAAATGAAACAAAAAGTTCCTGTAGATTTTTTTGAAATACTCGATGTATCTCAGGAAAGTGGGAGTTCTGCTTCTCACGATGATGATTCTCTTATAGTTCGTTAGGATAGTGGGAGTACATCTCAGCAGGCTCCTAAGTTACGTCAAAGCGAAAGAGAATTGATTCTCTAAAGATACTTCGACATTGAGGGGCAAACATTCTCTTGTATTGCAGCTGATGATGATGAACATGATTCGTATTAGGATGCATTATTATCTTTTAATTCGACCGATTGGGTGAATGCTATGGACGAAGCGATCGCTTCCATCGAGAAGAATAAAGTTTGAAAACTTGTTGATCTGCCTTCCAATCGCAAAGCAATAGGTAATAAATGGGTACTAAAGATCAAAAGAAAGGCAGATGGTACAGTGGACAAGTATAAAGCACGATTAGTTGTTAAAAGTTTTACATAACAAGAAGGCATTGATTACAAGGAGACCTTTTCACCTGTTGCAAAGTTCTCCTCAATCTGCATGATCGTGTCCATCGTCGCAAGTTTAGACTTAGAGTTATATCAGATGGATGTGAAGACCGCATTCTTAAATGGTGACTTAGATGAAGAAATATACATGCAACAGCCCATGAGTTATGTGGACAAAAAGCATCCAAAGAGAGTCTGTAAATTGTTAAAATCCATCTATGGGCTGAAGCAATCTTCAAGAAAGTGGTACATGACGTTCCACTTGGCCATCACTACTTTTGAATTCACGATGAGTGAAGAAGATCATTATTTATACATGAAACGGTCTGAAAGATCTTTTCTGATACTATCTTTATATGTAGACGATATCCTGTTAGCTGGTAATGACATGCAATTGTTAATATTGACTAAATATTGACTATTCTGGAACTTTGAGATGAAAGACCTCAGTCAAACCAACTTTATTCTTGGGGTAAAAATCATCAGGGATCGCCCTAAGAAATTTTTAGGCTTGTCTCAAGCAACCTATATACAAAAGATCTTAGAGCGGTTCATGATGAAAAATTCAAAAGCTATTAAAACACCTATGGATAAAGCTACCAAGCTAGACAGGAAATCGTGTCCCCAGACTGAAGTCGAGAAATCGGCTATATCCTCAATACCTTATGCAAACGTTGTAGGGAGCTTAATGTATGTTATACTTTGCACCAGACCGAATATTAGCTATGCAGTTGGCATAGTCAGCCGTTATCAGAATAACCTGGGACAGTCTAATTGACAAGTCGTCAAACGTATACTCTGCTATCTCAGAGGAACAAAAGACCTAATGTTATGTTATGAAGGCATAAGCCTCGAGCTCAAAGGATATTCTAATGCTGCTTAGGGTAATGATGTCGATGAGGGAAAGTCTACTTTAGGATATGTTTTCTTACTCGGAGGAGGAGCTATCTCATAGTCGAGTAACAGCTCTTTCATCTATGGAGGCCGAGTACATTGCATGTTGTGCTGTTGTTCAGAAGTATGTATGGGTTCACAGATTTCTATTGAGTCTGGGTGTTGTACCGAGTGTTCGTCAGCCTATATCGCTGAAGATAGACAATACTTCTACTATTGACTTGGCAAATGACCCTAAACATCATCAGAAATATAAGCACATTGAGATCAAGTATCATTACATCCGTAATCAGGTGAGAGATAAGAAGGTCACCCTAAGCTACATTCATACCAAGGAGATAGTAGTTGATCCCATGATGAGACCTATAGCTAGAGATCTATTTCGGGTTCATGTGAGGCAGATGTGATTGAAGAAAGCTTGACTGATGTACTTGTTTTGTAATACCATTGATCTTTCATTAATGAATAATACATTCAATTTATTCAGTATTGAACACTAATATAACTAGGTATAAAGATCATCAGCATTTACCTTGAAATTATGTACGATTTCTATTTTTTGTCGGCAGGCTGGTCACCCACTCGCACGGGTTGACCAACCTTGAATGTACAAGAGAGGTACATTTGGGGTCATGTTTATACATTGAGATATGAACTTCCCTTTATTGTGAATAATAAAGGATAAGGATATGAGTGAGTCGTATCTACCTACAATCTTATAAAGATTAAAAATGAGACTGATAAAGTCGAATGACATAATCACACCATTCCGTTACATGCGATCAATGTTATGACCTGAAATTAAAGCCAGGTTATGAGGTTATGAGATGAGTCGTACCTTATGTAGAATGACCTGCGTATTGTAGACCCAACATTCACCTAGTATTGTCTACTTTACGACGTGGATTGTAGCCACGTGCTAGGACCTTTTGTTGAGGGTCAAATATTGCATATTAAACCCCATTTATTACTTGAATTTACGAGCATAATACCGTTTAACGCCCAGTTTTAATCGTGTTTTGTTACAGGGTGTGATTAGGAGAGTTGACTGAAAAAGAGTATTGTATTAAAAGTACTGATTTGATGCTCCAGAGGCACCAGATCAAGGGACAGACTCCATGGGACCAAGATCGAAGAATTTACATGCCAGGGACTCAAAGAAATGAAGTTGTTCACATTTAAAATAGCCCGAAAATGGTCCAAAAATGCAAGATCATAGGGTTCTCGCCATCCGATTGAGTCGAAACTTCATACATATGATGGGGGACATAAATTAACCGTACACATCAAAAATCAGCCATTGGATCACTCTGGAAGTGGTCCAAAGGACAGATTAGACCATAAAATCTTGGTTTGAGGCCCAACTGATATTTGGATATACTTAAATTCCGTTGTCAATGCCTTAAATTGGATGGAAAATATGTTAGACGAAGCAGATCTCACGAATACATCACCGTGGGACCCACAATGTGGTGCGTGTACATTGTGCTTAATAGATCCTGCCGCACACCGGACCGCGTTTTCGGTCAAGGGGTCTCTGACCCATGAATTCTTTAAAAAATAAGAAGATGCAACAGCGTCTTGACGTCCGGTGGCTGTTCTCAGTAGTGGGGCCCATCTCTCATCCATATCATGAATCTGGACCGTCCAAGGCATGCAAAGGGTTGGTGTAACCCACACCTAGGTGGCCTTTTTGGCTCATGCACATGTACACACGTGAATCGTCAGTAAATCGCAGGATGGACGGCAGCGAGCAAAGTTCAGTGGACCGCATCTAAGTCAATCCAATCTCACCCTTCTCAGACGATTTTTCGTCCTGAAACCAATGGACGGATTGGATTTTACACATGCCTTCAATCTGGGGCCCACCGATCATCACCGAGCGAAATACGCAGGCTCTGTTTCGTAACAGAGCCTGCGGACGGAACTTGTGGGCCACCGTTAAGAGAAATCTGAACCGTCTATCGCGTCCATGAGTGGATTTCGACCAAGCCTTTCATATTCTTGTGCAACCATACACAAGAACAAGATTGCAAAGATACGAAAGCTGACGCACATTGATCAGCGCAGTGGCCCACCCAAAGCTTTGATGAAGTTCAAACTTTTGACTACGACCTGAATCGATCCTACGAGGCCAATGAGCGGCCCTGATTTAGCAATAAATTGTCACAGGTGGGTCGCATGGAGATTAGTAAAGTTACTTGCGTAACTCAAACGCGGCTTCGCACCGCCTCTGCTTTCACACAGCTTCACACCGCCTCTGGGTGTGGAAGCTCCATCTGAAACCCTCTGGCAGCTATAAAAGGAGAGGGAGAAGTAGAGATCGACTCTCGGTTGGGAAGTCAGATTGAAGGAAAACTAGAATGTGAAGAGCAGGTCGGTTTTGGGCTTCAACGTGGAACGTGAGAGAGAGAGAGAAGCAGTATTATTTTCTTTTCTTTTTCTTTTTATGTTTGTATTTGTTTAAGATCCAGCCTACTCATGAGCGGCTGAACCTCTTAGCTAGGGCTAAGAGGTGAAGCTTGTAGTGAGATGGGAGAGTTTACTTTATGATTCTTGTTTAATTTATGAACTGAATTAATGTTGATTTTAGTTTATTAAAGGGAATATTTTTAGTCTTTAATGGTCTGTTGTGAATGAAGTTACAATGGGTCTGAGATGGCTTTGCATATTTCCTTTTCCTTTTGATGTTTATGATGTCAGGAAGCCCTGTTATTCACCATAGTCTCCTGGGCATGGTCGGATGACGGTACCCTTCCTAACCTTCATACATGTGATTGGTTGGTAATTAGTTTAATTCTGTTGTTTGCCATAGTCTCCTGGGCATGGTTTGGTGATGAAATCCATTCTAATTCATATATCTTTCATCTCTTTGAAACTATATCAACGGCAGTTTAGTTAATTTTCATAAAACAGGCATAAGATCTCCCTGATCTCTACAAGTGGATCCTCTGAATCCCTAGTTTCTTTTCCTCTGAAGTTCTTAAGTTTTAGATAAGTAGTTCACCATTATTCCTCAAATTACATTCAGTTTAGATTTCATTTTAGCCTAGTTTTAGTTCTAGTTAGTTTTAGATAGCGTACAAGTTTCAGTCCCTTAGGATTCGACTTCGGTCTTACCGAGTTATTACTACATCACAAACCTGCACTTGGGGAGTGAACACCTTTACCTACAGATTGATTTGATTCGATCTAATCATTGTAACGTGCGAGTAGCCAGTCCTGTAGGTGACTCTTTGTGTCCTTAGCTACCCTCCTCTTGTGTATATGAGGATGAGATTGAGTGTCGCTACTTTAGTATACAATGACGAAAGGTCCTTAATTGGCCAAACTCAGTTACGCTAGGAAAGCGGCTTGATTAATTTCAAATTACACATCTGCGTGAGGAAGATCCCGTGACAGCTACACCAAGTTTCTAGAACTATTAATACGCACTTGAAGACTTATCTGCCGACAGTATCGAGTTGTTTTTATTAGACTTTTGCAAACAATATTTTCTTAAAAAACATATATATCTAAGTATAACTTTGAATTAGTTTTAGTCGAAGTTTGTGAAAAATCAAGTTTTCAGAATAACTCGATAAGTTGGATAAGTGCGTATATTGGCCGAGTACTCTAGATCAAGAGTTAACTCCATCCGGTGTGGTCATGCAGACTAGGACAAGTATTGCAAAGCTTGGGTTATTGAGTACTAGTTAGGTGGTCACTTAGTACTTAAGCACCTGTGAGAAGATTATGGTGATCCAGCTGGTCTCACGCCTCTGATTCTTTTGATCGCGAAATATGGTATTTGATTGTTATGACGCGAGTTAAATGGACAAATTTATGTGTCTATCCCACAATGTGATTGAGTGGGAGATGTTGGACGTATGCCAGTGGGGCCCACTGGTGAACAATCACTAGTGGGTGGGTCCCACATGTGTAGGCTTCTTCCAGCCTTTTCCATTTGGTTGAGTTTTCAAATTCAACTTTGAATTTGAAATAAGATAGGAGATAGAGATTTGACTGGATGATATGGTTTCATCCTATCTCATCCGATCTCTCCTTCCTCTCCTATAAAAGGGATGCGCTCTCTCTCGCATTGAATAATCAGAAATACCGAGGGTATAAGGAGAGAGATAGTGTGCACCAGAGTCTGTCCATTTTGGCTTGTCCTTGGGACGATTTAATTCGTAGATCGTGATTCGGGGCCACTTATACCGTAGGGTCAAAGGTGTGAATAATTCTTTCTGCTTCAGGATTAGATAGACGGACCATTGGAGCATCAATCTTCTGCTTTGTGAGGGTTCCAAAACTTGTATAGACCGTCAGATCTTGAGGGCCCACCTTCTGCGATTTCCTACACTTCTCACATAAAAAAGAATATCTTTACCAACTTAGCTATTAACTTATTTTTAGTTCTTAATTAAAAATAAAATATTTATTTATTTATTTTAATTTTTAGTGCACCAAAATTTAAGATAGTTACATACCTAACAACGGTAGGATGACAAAAGGAAATGGTGGTGTAAGACGCGCTGTGTAAAGCAAATGTTGGTGGTGGAAGATCACACGGTATAAAAAAACAAACAGGAAAAGTAAAAGTAAATGGTGGCGGAAGACGCTCGGTATAAAGACGAGAGTAAAAGGAATGTCCCATGATACAGAAAATGCATCCGAATAACCGAATTCCCAAGACATAAGAGGGAATTTGCATTTTGGCCATTATCACAAGGCATTGCTTGACCCCTACCTGCTAGGTGGCAGGAAGAGTGGTGGATCCAGACCGTTCATCTAGTGGGTCTCATCGGTTGATGGTGCAAGGAACCTAAGTAACAAACAATCGTAGCCATATAAATGTCGTCCTTCAAATGGACAACCAGGAAAGATAGGTCAGGTAAACGGTTGAAGACAATACCTTATGACACAAATGCAGCCATCCATTTTTTTATCGGCATATGCAGTCATGTAATTTTGACCGTCCACTTGGATGCAGAAAAACTGAAACAGGGACTGCACATGTACATTTAATTGATCTTTTTCAGTATGGGTCATCCACGATAAGATTTGCCAGATGGATGGTACAGATTCAACAACCATATGTACATCATGGTGAATCGTGGAGCAGCAAGGATTATTGCAAGATGGTTCGAAGCCGTAAATCATGGAAGCAAGCCCTGTGTGGGGTACATTAACAAGTGGGGTTGCATTTTATAAAAGTGGGCATTATGATTCAGCGAACCATGAATATGTGTGCCATCCATGCATTAAAAAATCATATCCCTAGCTATCTTAATCAAAAGGCATTAGTGACCCACTCAACACCGGGAAATTCATCCTCTGGCAGGTATCTCTAACCATTGATGAAATTGGCCGGAATCAAGCAACCATTTTATATTTCAAAATTCCAAACGTGCATGCATAGGTCACGAAATCCTTTCCCCAGTTGATAATACTAGGAGTTCAAGTTAGCCATTACAAATACATAAACAACCATACAACCTGAACTCAAGACAAACAAACCTTTAATCTGATTTTCCTTCTTGTGAGAGAAAAAAGAGTGAGGAAAGATGGCCCTTGTTGAGTCTGTTGTAGAACTCCTCCAAAAACTAGCTGACCCACTCATTCGAGAAGCCATTTGCTTACATGGCATTGGCGATCAAGTTGAACTAATTGCGTTAGAATTTGAGCAGATGGTAGCCTTCCTGGAGGATGCAGATGCCAAGCAAGAAGGAGATAAGAAGATTGAAGAGATGGGTGCAGCACGTAAGAGATGTTGCATACGATGCCTAGGACGTCATCGACACCTTTGCCTTCAAGATAGCAACCTCGAGGGGAAGTGGATTTCTGGGCTGCATTAAAAGGTACGCTTGCATCTTCAATGAGTTGATAGCTCGCCATGAGGTGGGCTTGAAGATCGAACGATTAAAGATTAAAATCCGTGCCATCTCGGAAAGTAGGTTGATATATGGAATTGAAAATATAGGTCAACGAGCACCAATCGATGAGCTCTGCCGGCCCAAGCCTCCAAGAATGGAGGCTCACTTCCCGTAATGTTGAAGAACCAGATTTTGTTGGTTTTGGGAAGGACTCGGAAAGAAGTGACGGCACGGTTGATGGATGTAGAGCCGCGACGCTGTGTTGTATTTGTAGTTGGAATGGGTGGTCTCGGTAAGACTACTCTTACGAAGAAAGTTTATAACACTGATAGTGTTAAGAAACATTTCCATACTCATGCATGGATTTCTGTATCACAAGATTATGACTGGTTTGTAACACTTGCCAACAATTTCTCTTCCCAATTTCTCCAAATCCCGAGGGCAAATATTATTTTGCCCTCGAAATGCTTTCTTGCTGAACAATTCCCAGCTCTCATCTTTTTTTAACAGTGGCAGTTCATGGGGCTGGCTTTGTGCAGCTGCATATAAAGCCACATCTTTGTTTCGTGTGGTGAGCACAGCCCTACTTCCATTCTTCTTATCTGGAAATGCATTCTTCAGAACATCCCATACTTCGAATTTCCATATATCATCCAATGCCACCAAGTATCTCTTGTCATTCAGATACTTGGAGATTTTGTCTGTTAGCTTAACAACATTTATTGTCTCCTCTGACTTGAGCTCCTCTTTAGAAAGCACCGTAAATTGTTTTGCGAGGGTCAGCAAAACATCTCTCAAATATTTAGGCATGGTTGCATGGTTTTAGGCATGTTTGCAAGTGAAGTCAGTAGTTGTTGTGTTACTTCCTTATTTCATGCATGAGTCTTAGGTAGTTTTCATATTTTATTTCTAGTTTTAGGGAAGACATCCCCACATCCGTGTAGTGGGAAAAGTGGGAAAAGTTGTAAGAAGAGTCTACAAAAACGGAAAAGGAATGAAGGAAAGACATGAATTTTATCTCCGAACAGCTGTCTACAGCAGGGATTAGATCCCTTTAACAATCCTATAGTTTTTTTTTTTCTCACCATTGGTCGACCAAAGAAGACACCTAAATCCATTCCGCCTTCACCTCGTCCCTTCACTCGATCTCACGTCCGCCGCCAAAATCCAGGTTGTAACATTATGGTATCAGAGCCGGAGCCAATGGAGCATCGAATGGAGAGTCTAGAGAAGGAGGTCAGCACACTTGGTGCCGGCCAAGAGAAGATCATCGAAAAGATGACCGAGCTCTTCACAACTTGGTCATCGAGGTGGGAACCCCAAGCCAATCCGCGAGAATGAGGAGAAGCTTCTCAACCTCGCAACAATGAAGGGGCCTACAACAGCTCGACCAGTACGAGAACCTCCATTAATTCCGGTGCTCCGAAGCTAGTCAAGCTCGACTTCCCACGATTCAACGGCAGTGAAGATCCCACAAGTTAGCTCTATCGGGGGGAGCAGTTTTTTGAATTCCAGCGCACCTTAGAGGAAGAGAAGGTGGCACTTACTTCCTTCCACATGGAAGGGGATGCACAAATGTGGCTGCAACTTTACAAGCAGACTCATGGGGCCATGAATTGGGAGGAGTTCAAACAAGGAGTACATGCAAGGTACGATCCTACAAAATTTCAAGATTTCTTTGCTGACTTGATTAAATTGAAGCAGTTTGGAAGTGTCAAAGAGTACCAGACACAGTTTGAACGCCTCTTCTCACGGGCGGGCCAAGTCACCCCAATACAGCAGGTTAGTTGCTTCATTAGTGGGCTCTGTGACAACTTGCAAGCTGATGTGAGGATAGAAAATCCCACCACATTGGAAGCAACGATTGGCCTTACTCGCTTGTTTGAAGCCCGAAACCAGGCCATCCGCCGACCACCGGTGCTGGAAAACTCCAAATTCAAACAGGCAGTAGCTCCAACAAAAACCCCACAGGCTTCTCCAGTCAAGCGCATGACACCGGAAGAAGTCGAAGAAAGGAGAGATAAGGGCCTTTGCTTCCGCTGCTCTCACGCCTATTCGTCATTGAAGCTTGTTGGCCTGAGGAGGATGAAGATGATGGAGGAGATCGGTCACAAGAGGTCGAAGGAGCCAGTGAGAGCACGCCCGAGATCTCTTTCAATGCAATTTCTGGAGCTCATACTCCCCAAACTATGTGATTGAAAGGTACGTTATTTTCAACACCAGTGAAGATTTTGGTGGATTCAGGGAGCACACACAATTTTATTAGTAGCTCTTTGGCTGCTAAAGTTGGGCTCCAAGCGTTGGAAGGGAGGCCATTTGAGGTGGCCGTAGCAAGTGGGGAACGGTTGGTCAACCCAGGCCGGTGCAACCAGGTCTCACTCCATATCCAAGGTACCCCACTTTTATTAGACTTCTACTTGTTGCCCTTGGATGGATATGAGATTGTCTTGAGTACCCAATGGCTCAGGACTTTGGGTCCCATAATCTGGGATTTTGCCAACCTTCAAATGCGTTTCACAGTTTTGGGAAAAAAAATCTCATTGCAGGGTTTAGCATCTCCACAAGACAAGCTCGTAGGAAACTTTTGCCTAGAATGAGTATTTAGGCAAGGGCGCCCAGGAGTGGTCTAGCTGCTTAATGCAATAGCTACTCCACAAGCCAAGGCAATCGACAACACCCTCCTTACAATATTGGATGATTATGCAGATGTCTTCTCTAAACCAGTCGGTCTCCCACCACCACGCCAGCATGATCATCACATCCCACTCCTTGTTGGGGCCGAACCTGTCAATGTACGACCGTATCGATACCCTCATTTTCAGAAGACGGAGATTGAAAAATTAGTGAGCGATCTGCTGAAATCAGGAGTCATACGGCCTAGCACGAGTCCTTATTCTTCGGCTGTGTTACTGGTCAAAAAACATGACGGGTCATGGAGGATGTGCATCGACTATAGGGCTCTCAACAAGGTCACCATAAAAGAGAAGTTTCCAATTCCTGTGATCGATGAGTTGCTAGATGAATTATATGGTGCTCTCTTCTTTTCCAAGCTAGACTTACGCTCTGGCTATTATCAAATTTGAGTCCACCCCCAAGACATCCACAAAACAGCCTTTTGAACACATAGTGGGCATTATGAATTTCTAGTCATGCCATTTGGCCTGACAAATGCCCTCCTCTTTTCAAGCCCTCATGAATGACATCTTCCACGATCATCTCCGTAAGTTCGTTCTTATTTTCTTTGACGATATACTGATCTATAGCAAGACATGGGATGACCATTTACAACATTTGAAAGTGATCTTTGATATCTTACGAACTAACAAGCTATTTGTGAAAAGGCAAAAGTGTCATTTTGGTGACACACAGGTAGCCTATTTGGGCCACATCATTACTTACCAAGGAGTGGCGGTAGATCCTGAGAAGGTTGCGGCTATGACTAATTGGCCCAAGCCGATTACACCCAAAACGCTTCGAGGTTTTCTTGGCCTCACCGGTTATTACCGTAAGTTCATTCAGGACTACGGAAAAATAACCGGGCCTCTTACAAAAATGCTAAAAAAAGATGGGTTCACCTAGTCCCAAGCTGCTGAGGAAGCTTTCAAAAACCTGAAACAAGCAATGACAAGAGCGCTGGTTCTAGCCTTGACTGATTTTTCTAAAAACTTTGTGGTAGAATGTGACGCATCTGGGTCGGGAATTGGCGCTGTCTTACTGCAGGACAAGAGACCAATAGCATTCTTCAGCCGATCTCTTAGTGGGAAGAATCTCCTCATGTCAACCTATGACAAGGAGATGCTTGTACTAGTCTCTGCAGTCCAAAAATGGAGGCCATACTTGCTTGGAAGAACTTTTATTGTCCGCTCGGATCAGCGAAGCCTTAAGTACTTGTGGGAGCAAAAGATCACCACCCTTGCACAACAAAAATAGCTCTACAAACTGATGGGGTTCGACTTTACCATAGAGTACAAACAAGGGGGAGAAAATGTAGTGGCAGATGCGCTATCCCGAAGTAACTATGAAGGAGAGGTTGCAGCTGTTTCTTCTCCCGTTCCACGGTGGATCTCAGCCATCAGGGAAGAAGTTGCATCTAACCCCAAGCTCCAACGACTAGTCCAGCTATGCTTAGTAGATAATGCCATTGGTCCATGGAGGTTTCATGAAGGTGTGCTTTTTTTTAAAGATCGCATTTATCTTGCAGATGACTCTCCACTCTTGCAGGATATACTATCTCAGTTCCATAATAGCACACATGAAGGATTAGTCAAAACACTCCATCGCTTGAAGGCGGTGTTTTACTGGACCGGGCTTAAGCAATAACTCAAAGAATTTATCAAGAAGTGCGATCTCTGTCAGCGGAACAAGGCTGAGCACAGACAACCGGTTGGACTTCTCCAACCTCTTCCAATCCCTACACAAATTTGGTCACACATTAGCATGGACTTCGTGGAGGGACTTCCACCCTCTCAAGGCAAGTCAACAATTTTTGTGGTAATAGATCGCCTATCTAAATACAGTCATTTTGTTCCATTGAAGCATCCATATACGGCTGTAGGGGTTGCTCGTGTTTTCTTTGATCAAATATTTAAGCTGCATGGTATGCCTGAATCCACAGTTTGTGATCGAGACCCAACTTTCACAAGTGCATTTTGAAAGGAGCTTTTCCAACTGCATGGGACCCATTTCAATTTTAGCTCCTCTTACCACCCGCAAACCGACGGGCAGACAGAGATAACCAATCACACCATGGAGATGTATCTCCGTTGTTTCAATGGAACCAGACCAAAAGAATGGATGCGATGGCTGACATGGGCGGAGTATTGCTATAATACAAGCTGGCATTCAGCGATAAAGAAGACTCCATTTAAGGCTGTGTATGGCCGCACCCCTCCAACTTTATTATCTTATATTTCCAGCACTGCAAAGGTACAAGCTGTGCAAGATGAGCTGCTTCATAGGGACAAGGTGCTGAAGGAGTTGCGTGAGACTTTGAAGAAAGCTCAGTCTCATATGAAACAGGTTTATGATGGGTCCCACAGAGAAAAAGATTACTCTATAGGAAATTGGGTCTATCTTAGACTCCAACCCTTCAGGCAAGCTTCTCTTGCTCTCAGGCGAAATATGAAACTCGTTCCCAAGTATTACGGACCATTCAAGATAATAGAGAAGATTGGTTGCGTTGCTTACAAGCTTGACTTGCCAAAAGATTCAAGGATACATCCGGTGTTTCATGTTTCACTGCTCAAACCCAAGATTGGGAATGCTAAGCAGGTGATCGAATAACTTCCTGAAGTAGATGAAGAGTCTTAAATAGTTCAAAATCCTCAAGCAATACTAGACAAGCGCACAAAAAGAGAGAAAGCTGAAGCATTGGTGCATTGGGTGGGTCTATCTCCTACAGATGCCACATGGGAAAATCTTGAAGAATTGAAGATGAGGTTTTCAGAGATAGCCCTTGAGGGCAAGGGCTCTTTTTAAGGAGGAGGGAATGTTACAAACCAGTCATAGGAAGTGGTCAATTGTACGTGTCATTCTGTTTGCATGTATTTAGGCATGGTTGCATGGTTTTAGGCATGTTTGCAAGTGAGGTTAGTAGTTGTTGTGTTAGTTCCTTATTTCATGCATGAGTCTTAGGTAGTTTCCATATTTTATTCCTAATTTTAGGGAAGACATCCCCACATCCGTGTAGTGGGAAAAGTGGGAAAAGTTGTAAAAAGAGTATATAAAAATGGAAAAGGAATGAAGGAAGGA
Source organism: Magnolia kwangsiensis (assembly GCA_037074715.1). Taxonomy (NCBI): domain Eukaryota; kingdom Viridiplantae; phylum Streptophyta; class Magnoliopsida; order Magnoliales; family Magnoliaceae; genus Magnolia; species Magnolia kwangsiensis. The sequence goes on from CM073583.1 coordinate 2,682,849, forward strand.
CATGAATTTTATCTCTAAATAGCTGTCTGCAGCAGGGATTGGATCCCTTTAACAATTCTATAGTTTTTTTTTTCTCACCATTGGTCAACCAAAGAAGACACCTAAATCCATTCCGCCTTCACCTCGTCCCTTCACTCGATCCCACGTCCGCCGCCAAAACCCAAGTTGTAACAGCAAGTGTCAAGGTCTACCTCTTGCCATCGTTGTCATTGGGGGGCTCTTAGCAAGGAAAGAAGCAAGAGAGTGGGAGAATGTATGCAAGAGCCTTAGCTGGCAGTTCATCCAAGGAGAAGATAAAATCTCCCACATATTATCTTTGAGCTATAAAGATCTTCCCTATTATTTAAAACCATGTTTTCTCTACCTGGGCAATTTTCCAGAAGACCATAAGTTCCGCACCATGGAACTGATTCAAATGTGGGCTACTGAAGGGTTTCTTCAACAGAGAGGGTAAGAAACATTAGAAGAGGTGGAAGAAGATTGTCTATAGGAGTTGATCCAGAGAAGCATGGTTCAGGTAGCCAGAAGAAGTTCAAGCGCGAATATTAAAAGTTGTCGCATCCACGATCTTTTACGAGATCTCTCCATATCAGAAGCTAAGGAAGGTATGTTTCTTCTAGTTCAGAGTTGGATGAATGCAAATGCTCCTCCTGCATCTAGAGCCCGTCGACTTGCAATTCACCATAGCAACTCAAGTAAGTACATTTCCTTAAGCTGTTCCACTCCACACCTTCGTTCTATGTTGATCTACAATGAAAGGGGTGCATGGCTTCCAAGGGAAGAAGAGAAGTTCATCTTTAGAGGCTTTAAGTTGCTTAGGGTGTTGTATATATACGGTCAATACATTAAAAAGCTACCGAGTCAAATCGGTGAACTAATCCACTTAAGATACCTCAGCTGTACCAACACTACTGTAAAAAGCCTTCCATCGTCAATAGGCAATCTTCCCAATTTACAAACTCTATTTGTAGGGTCTAGTTCTCGCATAGTCAAAGTACCAATCACAATCATGAAGATGAAACAGTTGAGACATCTTCAAGTGAAGAGCATATATGGGGAGGTGGGTTCAAGTTATGGAGAGATGGAAGGGCGTCCAAGGCTTCACCAGATAAATAACCTCCAGACTCTATCGCTTGTAAGATCTGGCAAATGGATAGAGGGTTGCTTGGGAAACCTCACCAATCTTAGAAAATTAGGAATATTGGTAGATACAGAAACAGATGCTGAGGTATTGTACGAATCGATTGTCAATCTGGACTGCCTCCACTCTCTCCATTTGGTAGGCAAGTTAGCCGATTCCAGTTTCTTCCCAACAAACCTCACCTAACTCACTTTGGAAGGCTCCTGGTTTAAGGAAGATCCAATGGCGACGTTGGAGAAGCTGAAAAACCTTCGCATTCTCAGATTGATCCGTGATTCATATATCGGAAAGGAAATGGCTTGCTCTGCACAAGGGTTTCCTCGACTCGAATCCTTATTTCTTCAATATTTAAGTGAATTAGAGGAGTGGAAAGTGAATGAGGGAGCTATGCCAAGTCTTTTACATTTACGGATCTTTGCCTGCAACCAATTGAAGAAGCTTCCGGAAGGACTGCAGCACGTGAGTGCCCTCAAGAAATTGGAGTTGTGGAGGATGGCTGATGAATTCAAAGAAAGGCTTCGAAAAGACAGGGGAGAGGATTGGCATAAGATTCGTCACATACCCTCCATCGACATAAGCGAAGGGAGGATATACTAAGCAGTGGCACATTCTCTCGTTGCGGTAGGTTGGTGAGACTTGTTTCCCCTCTTCATTTTTATTTACCTCTTTAATCCATACTTCTACTTCCTATAATCATTTCATTTTTTTTTCTTTTTCTTTTTGTGACTCAGAAAAATATATAGTCTTATGCATTTAAATTATGTGTATTCTTTAAGTAATTTATTCATTTTAAACACTTTAAATTCTTGCTATGGAATTCTCTACTTTGCTTCTTTATAATTTATATAGAAATCTGCACTCTACTCATTTGAAGAAATGCTTCACCCAAAACCACTTTTGTATGAAACCACGCTACTGGTCCGAAATGCCATCTTCTCTACATTGGTTTCTGAGTCATCATGGTAGGGCCACATAGCTTTTTCAATCCTCTGTTGCGTGGCCCACTTGAGTTTTGGATTTTCATCATTTTTGGGACCATGAACCTCACAGTGGGTCCCACCTAGCTTCTCGTCGCAGGATGCTTTGGCAGGGAATCTGTGTCCGTCATGATGTATGTGTTTTATGATGTAAAGAATATAACTTATTATCAGTTTGATTTTTGAACAATGGTCATTCACAAAGGGGATCTCATTGTGAAGGCAACTGTGTGCAAAAATCAAGATTAACAACTAACAAGGCATGCTACACATATATCTTCAATTGGCATAGTTGGAAATTTTATTTAGACTGTCGATACTTTTTTTGTGCAAGACCACCTTATGAGTGGGCCAGCCTGAATTTTTTGCATATGAGCATCTTCTATTTGATTGTTTGCTCTATAATATTTGTGTTCCTTTTAGTGGCAGTAACCTAATTTTGGTTGTTGACAGAGAACATTTATGCGCTGAGAAGTTTGAATTTTATGATCAGTTCATATTTTCAAGTAAAAAATGAATGAAAATGGTGATATCCTAATCAAGTTAAAAATTGATTTGCATCTGTACTATGTCTACAATTATCAGTTTTTTTTTTTTTTTTGTTAGCTTGTTAGCACACCCCACTGTCAGTTCACACTTCACTGTTAGCCACCCCCACTAGGGATCGATACCAAGACCTCAGTGTTGAAATGAGGTATCTTTCACTTGGTCTGCTTGAGCTATGGATCAGGGTGTTATCAGTTCTGATTCTATCTAAACTTGAACCAAATGGAAGTTTCTAACTGTCCAATCTTTGGCCTTCTCCACAGGCTTATTTCTGTATCTGTTTTTCCATTGAGCATTTATTTTTATGACATCAATCAAAGGATAAGGAACTTCCGATCTAAGAGCATCCTCCATCCACAATAGATCCATGGGATTTATAGCGTGGAGTATCACCAACCCCACTTGGATGGAAGCATGACGGTTTTCACATTTATGTACTCTGTTTTGCTGATGAGTTGCTATAGTATGTCTTTTATTTGGAGCTGTAAAAAGGAGCCACACAATAGGTGAGGCCCAGTTATTTTGTGGCGCCCATCTGAAATTTATACACCCAAACTTTATTGTCAAGGAAAAAAAAAAAAAGAGTCTGATTCCACTATCGAATAAATAAATAAATAAAAAGTTTATGTTTTCACCGGATGCTTTATTACATGAGAATAACTTTGTGCTTTGGGAAGGTGTGATGGTTCATTTGCATGTACTCAATGTACATACACAAGTCAAATGCATGTGCACATGGGTGCACTTCTCTTTTATAACTACCATATATCTAAGGGGTATGGCCCCCATGGTGTGTATGTGAAATCTAAACCACACATCTTGTGCATCTCCTCCTGTTCACAATACATCTATAAAACATCCGAACCCAAAACTCACGTGGGACGCTAGAGGGAGCAATGTACCAATCATGCCTAACACATTTATATTCACAAGGTTTAGCCCACCTTAGTTTTGAAATACTTCTAGTTTTGGTTTGTTTCATCCCAGTGGATTGCACCTCATGAGTGGGTTGGATGGCATATGCAACACAGGAGACCTACATTCCATCGGGAAGTTTCTATGTTTCTATGGTGTTAATTAGAGGCTCAAATTGTGGAAACCACTACAGACTGATGAACATCCAACGGATCTTTAAAATGAAATGGCCTGAATTCGACAAAAACATATCCATCAATCAGTAGCGAGTATCATCCAAATATCCAATCAATCTGATTTGGGGTCACGACTAGTTACAGTATTTCCCAGTCTAGACTATTTAACTTGACGTATGTGTCTGGCACATGCACATTTTCCGACTACTAAAAGCCACACAGCCAAAGTATTGAATTGATTTAAAAAACATAGCTTTAGTATGAATAGTTGCACATCATTTTTAGGCTTTAACCAGAGATTTGATTCACAGTCTCTAGATTTTATCGAAGATGTTACTTTGCTCATTTGAGGCAATTGATGAGAGTTTACACATATTCTTGACCAAGCTGCTCATTAGGTGGGGGCTACTATATAGCTTCTTTGGCAGAAAATTCAGGTCGTTTGCTCATCTGATGTGCCATCATGTACGTTAAATGCTGATTGTCCATTTTGTTCGTATACAATTGGCTCACCTAATTTGTGTCTGACCTGATTTTTGGACCAAGCATAAGTTGTAGGTGAGGTTTCCAAAGCCCACATGTGTGGAGCATTGCCCAAGCAAACACAACCGCATGCACCAATGCAGCATAAGAGTGTTAGATAAAATTCAACATATTAACATAGATTTAGATTACAACTGAAGATTATAGTTAAAAATTATTACTATTCATAGAATAAGTTGACTTAAAATATAAATTGATAGATTTGCTTAGTTGCTATTGGATTGGTTTGTCCGAATTTTTCTATGTTGGAATCATCAGCTGTTTAAAGAGTTCTATTTCAACTTGTTCTTCCATATCCTTCAATTATTACTATTCATAGAATAAGTTGACATAAAATATAAATTGATAGATTTGCTTAGTTGCTATTGGATTGGTTTGTCCGAATTTTTCTATGTTGGAATCGTCGGCTGTTTAAAGAGTTCTATTTCAACTTGTTCTTCCATATCCTTCTTTCATTACCACAATGGTTACGATAGTAGAAAAGCATTTCTAAATTGTTCTCTTGTTACATCTTTTTTTGTGATGGCTCATTTTCTATTAGCTAAATTTCATTTCTTTCCATTGTCTTTTATATATTATACTACTCTACTGTGTTTCTCTTCACTCATTAAACCTTTTAAGGTAACTTGAACACATCATTTAGTGACCACCCACTAACCTGTAAAATTATATTTATGCCAACTATGATTCCATAAAAAGCATTCCAAGTATTTTGAAGATCTTTTTATCTACTTTATATTTCTCATGTAACATCACATGTCGCCCTCTTCTCTTCTTTTTTTTTTTTTTTTCAAAAATGATCAGAAATAAAGTACAACATTACCGTTAACTCCTTTGAGAATTAATTAGTCATTATAAAGATAACGATTGTTGATGCAAAAATCTAGTCCACCCTTTTTAGACCTTCGAGTACTTGCACAGGAAGAAAACAATAGAAACCCTGGCTAGAGCAGGAGACCCTCCAATGCCAAAGTCAAGCTAGGAATCTGAGTCTAGTAATATCGTTGGGTTTTGGGTGAAAAATTCTGCGTACCTTTCTTTGCGGAAGGGGCATATATATATATATATATATATAGGTCCCTTGAAGGCAGTGTCGGGTATAGCAATGATTCAATTATCTGAGACCGTATGACATTAGGAAGCTGATTTTGAGGAAGTGCGGTTGTTCCTCCAAGATCCCTAGAGAGAATCTAGAGGAGGATTTTCTAGTAGATTCCAGGCAGTGGGCGGCCAACTAGGCTGGGGTGTAAAGCTGAGCTCAACCTTAAACTGGGGTTGAGCTCGACTTCAAACTTAAGCAGACCAAAGTTGAGGTTGAGCTCGAGGTCAGACAGACTGAGCTCGAGGTTGGTCAGACCTGGGTTGGAGCCAGTCTTGAATTGAGGCTGTATTGATTTTGGTTGAATCCAGCTCGACTTTTGAGGTCGAGTTATGGCTTAGCAAGCCTTTTGATGGGAGCCTTACTCCAATCTTGAGTCATCATGTTCAGTACATTTTTACCCCAAAAATCAATTGCTCATGACCTCATTTTTTGCTGAATTTTTATTCATAGGTCCCTACCAGTGGTACTAACTAAATTAATGAAAACGAACGTGATATATGCATCAACGTAACTTGCTTTGATGCTATAAATAACTGACGCATACCACCACTAGAAGAAAAAAGAAAAGTAGGAAACGCGTCATATAAAAACAGAAAAGAAAAAATGAAAAGAAAAAGCCAATGATAGTGGAAGACGCGTCACCCCCAGGAGGATTTAGTGTTTTTTCGGGTAATATGCAAGGGGATATTTTCCTGACCATGGGCCCACCTAGATGCATGTTTTCTATATCCATGCCGTCCATCAGTTTTTCCAGCTCATTTCATGGCAAAATCCAAAAAATGAAGCATATTGAAACTCAAAGAGTATATTATAGGAAACAATGGTCAGTTAACAACCACCATTTAAAACTTCGTATGACACACTGGAATGTTTATTTTCCATCCAACCTTTTGATTAAGTCACACATATTTGGATAAAAGGAAACCATATATATCAGCTTGATCCAAAACTTTTGTAATTCCAATGAGTTTTTAACATCATCACCACTGAGTTTTTATTGTGTGGTCCACTTAAGATATGGATCTGTCTCATTTTTGTTTCACTTTGTAAAATGACCCTTAAAAATAGATGATCGGAGTGGATAAAACACACAACATAGTGGGGCCCAAAGATCTTATTCAATAGTAACTACATTAGGTGCTTATGCTACGTTAGGAAGCAAAACAAAATAAAGAAAGAGAAGAAAAAGACTTAGGAAAGAGGAAAGACATTGAACGACTGACTTCTCACCCTTTCCCTCGGTCGTTGTGATGCGTTGTCCATACAAAACGCGTGTACCCTTTGCACGCATGTGGACCTAAACTTTTGGAAAGCAGATTAGGTGTTACCCTTATCCTGGGGCCCACTTTGATGAATGTGTTATATATTGATGCCGTCCATCCGTTCTTTCTTATCATTATTTTGCGATGCTATAAGAAAAATTAAGCAGATACAAATATCTGATGGATCATACCATTGAAAAAAGAAGAATTGGTAAATGGTTATTAAAAGCTTTCCGTAGGTTACAAATGTTTTGGATCAAGCTGATCTTTGTATTTTACCTTCATCTGGATATGGTTGACCGTATCAACGGGTTGGATGGAAAAACCATAACAGATCTACTTTTAGTGGGTCCCGAGAAGTTTTTAATGACTGTTTCTTGTGGTGTTGTTCATGTGAGAATTTGATTTGATTAATTTTTTAGACCACTATGTTAAATGGGCCAAAAAAATGGATGGACGGCATGGATATACAACACATCATCAAGTAAGCCCTGCAGTAAGGTCCCGGCTACCACCAAACCCACTTTCAAAACTTTTTAGATTTCATGGGGCGCATCATTCATGTCGTATCTTATCCATGCGGTACATCAGTTATGAATTTTTAGAGTATCAAGCCAAAATTAAAGCATATCCAAAGCTCAAGTGGACCACAATAGCAGAAACCATTAGAATTGAATGTGTGCCATTGAAAACTTCTTATGGCTATAGAAGTTTTTGATCGGGCTGATATTTGTATTTTTCCCTTCATCCATATCACATGTAACGTTATGAACAGAGCACAAATATATCTTCAATTGGTATAGTTGGAAATTTTATTTAGGCTGTTGATACTTTTTTTTTGTCCAAGACCACCTTATGAGTGGGCCAGCCTGAATTTTTTTGCATAAGTTCATCTTCCATATGATTGTTTGCTCTAAAACATTTGTGTTCCTTTCAACAATAGTACCCTAATTTTTCATTGTTGATAGAGAACATTGATAAGCCAAGAAGTTTGAATATTTTATAATCAGTTCATATTTTTAAATAAAAAATGAAAAAAAAACAGTGATATCCTAACCAAGTCAAAAATTGATTTGCGTATGTACTATGTTTACATGTTTATGTTCTCAATCTATCACATTCTATCGATACCTGATCCAAATGGAAGTTTCCAGCTGTCCAATGGCCTTCATCTCTTATGAATTGTCATTTTTATCTCAAACTGCCGATAACTCGATTACATCATCAAGTAAAATTATATTTATGTCCACTAGACCATGCAAAAAGCACTATAAGTATATTAAAGATCTTTTCATCCACCTCTTATTTCTCAGATAACATCAATTATCTGCCCTCTTATTGGTCTTCCCAAGAATAGTCATGTAATAACTCTTCTGGTAATTAATTAGTCATTGCAAAGATAACAATCAATTGTTTAGGGACCTCAGTTTTTTCTGAATTTTAATCCATGAGCCATGTCCACGGTACTCCCAACCATTCATACGTACGGTCTAAATTAAGGACGACAGACCTGATGTATGGTATAACGTAGCTTGATTTGATATAAAAGCAGGAAAGAAAAGATAAAAAAGAAAAAGCCAATGATAGTTATAATGTAGCTTGATTTGATATAAAAGCAGGAAAGAAAAGATAAAAAAGAAAAAGCCAATGATAGTGGAAGACGCGTCCCTCACTAGGGTGTTTTTGTGAGTAACACTCGATGTTTACCTGCCCATGGGGCCTACTTTAATGCATGTTTTGTATATCCACTAGGTTCATTATTTTTTTCATCTCATTTTATGGAAAAATCCTAAAAATGAAACGGATCGAAACTCAAGGTTATACCATAGGAAACAATGGTTACTGAACAACCACCATGAAAAACTTATGACACACTGGAATGTTTATTTTCCATCCAATCTGTTGATTAAGTAACAAAAATTTGGATAAAAGGAAAACATAAATATCAGCTTGATCCAAAACTTTTGTAGTTCCAAAGAGTTTTTAATTGTGAATAATCATCACCACTGAATTTTTATTGTGTGGTCCACCTAAGATGTGGATCTTCCTCAATTTTTGTTTCACTTTGTAAAATGATCCTTACAAAATGGATGATCAGAGTGGATAAAACACACACAATATAGTGGGGCCCAAAGATCGTATTCAGTAGTAACTAATCAGGTGCTTATGCTACATTACCAAGAAAAAAGAAAAAGAAAAGGAGAAGAAAAATATCTAAGAAAGAGGAAAGGCAATCCACCGACTGACTTCTCACCCTTTCCCTCTGTCATTGTGAAAACGCATTGTACCGAGTTGGTGTGAAAGCATGTTGTGCCAAAACTTTGGAAAACGGATTAGGTGTTACACTTGTCCTGAGGGCCACTTTGATGAATGTCTTGTATATTCATACTGTCCATCCATTTTCTCATATCATTATTTTACGATGCTGTATGGAAAATTAAGCAGATACAAATATCTGGTGGATCAAACCATTGGAAAAAAAAGGTATTAAATGGTCATTAAAAGCTTTTTGTAGGTTACAAAAGTTTTGAATCTAAGCTGATGTTTGTATTTTACCTTCAATTGGATATGGTTGACCGTATCAACGGGTTGGATGGAAAAATAACATTACAGATCTACTTACAATAGGTCTTGAGAAGTGTTTGATGATGGGCATTCAGTCATCACTGTTTCTTGTGGTGTTGTTCACCTGAGAATTTGATCCGGCTATTTTTTAAAACTATGAGCTAAAATGGGCTGAAAAAACAAATGGACAGCAAAATTGAAGCATATCCAAAGCTGGAAAAGTAGATTGCAATAGCAGAAACCATGGGAATTGAATGTGTACCACTGAAAACTTTCCCAGGGGCTATAGAAGTTTTCAATCGAGCTGATATTTGTGTTTTCCCTTCATCCATTTCTCTTTTAACCTAATGAACGGGTTGGATGGCATGTAAACATAGCAGTGGGCGGTTGGAAGGTTTCAATGTTGGATGGTCATTATCCCATTGTTTTCTCTGATATGATATCCACTTTTTTTTGGGTTAGCTTGTTAGTACACCCACTGTCAGATCACACTTCACTGTTAGCCACCCCCACTAGGGAATCGATGCCAAGACCTTAGTGTTGAAACGAGGTATCTTTCACTCAGTCTACCACTTGAGCTATGGATCTAGGTGTTGAAACGAGGTATCTTTCACTCAGTCTACCACTTGCTGCTATCCAAAGAGAACTGGAGATCACCAATTCAGCTAATAGAATCATCTATTTGGGGGTCCCAATATCTACAGTTACAAGGAAAAACATCGATTTTCAGAATCTGATTGGTAGAGTGGACGGCCGCATCAAAGGATAGAAAGCCAGGTGTCTCTCGATGGCTGGTAGAGTCACGCTCGTTAAACATGTGCTGGCAAGTGTCCCGGTCCACTCTTTGGCTGCTACGCATATCCCGTTGGGCGTTTTGCAATCGCTGGAGAGAAGGTTTTCGGATTTTCTTTGGGGCTGGGCAGACGGTAGAAAAAAGCTACACTGGAAATCTTGGCAGCATATCACAACCCCTAAAGGGGAAGGGGGTCTTGGAATCAGAAGCTTGTTTGAGGTGATGTCAGTTTTCCGCCTGAAAATGGCCTGGGAGCTGTAAAGTTTAGTTCTCAAAAAGGATTGTGGTGCCGATTTGTGCAATCTAGATACACCCAAGACCTCATCACGAATGGCCCTACTCAACCGACATCCTCTTTCCCTCCTTTGTGGAAAAGAATCAGAGTTCTCTTCCCGCTTCTGGACACCCAAATGCAATGGCAAATCGGCGAGGGCAATCAGAATCTATAGAAAGCTAATTGGACTGGTTTAGGCCCTTTGGAAAACAGGGTCGCCTATAACATCGGACCTCCTCTCAGGGACCTCAGAATTAACGAGTTTCTGGGCAAGTCTGGCCCTCTCCCGCCTTCCGCTGCTCTCACTATTCTTTCCCAGCAGGACATCGACTTCATCTTCCATGCTAGGATTTGTTTATTGGATGGCCCTGATTTACCTATCTGGCCTAGAAACCCCACAAGAGCCTTCTTTGTTGCATCGGCTTGGGATGTCATCAGGTCGCGCAGGCCTGCCACGAGTTGGGGTCCCAAAATCTGGAATGTCAAAGTTCCCCCGAAGGTGTCAGTGCTGGTTTGGAGAATTATCTTGAGAGTGCTCCTAGTTGATGCGAGGGTTCAAACTTGTGGCCTCTACCTTGCTTCACAATGCAGCTGCTGCTATGTCGATAGTAACCAGGGCCACAGACCTCAGATTGAGACCATTCTCCATCTTTTCATTCAGAGCAGGATGGCGCGCGCCATTTGGTCCCACTTCGCTTCGATCTTCAACGTCCACATGCCCCCTTCTTCCTCAGTTGAGGCTGGCTTAACCCATTGGTGGGAATCTCGACCAGGAAATGGTCTGTCAGCCCCTTTCAAGAAGGTTATTCCTTGTTTCATTCTATGGGAACTTTGGAAGAGCAGAAATCTGGCACGATATGAAGGGGTGTCTATGAAGAAGGGGGTGATCATCTCTCGCATCTATAGTTGGGTTTATCTCATCGTTAACAAATGGGGAATTCCACCATCCCGGTCTGAAACAACGAGCAGGGCGCTTGGGGCTATGGGCATTCCAGTGTCAACCCAGCCTAGATGTTCATCCCATGTAGTGATTTGGAGGAAGCCCCCGCCAGGCTGGGTTAAATTAAACATTGATGGTTCTGCTAGGAGTAATGCACGGGGGGGGGGGGGGAGTCTGCAGAGGTGAGAGTAGCGAGTTCCTCTTTGGGTTTCACACGGGCTATGGCATTGCCTCCAATACTCGGGCAATTCACGATGGCCTTCAGCATTGCCTTCATCTGGGGTACCCCAATGTTCTTGTCAAATCTGATTCACTCCTCATCGTGAACTTCCTCTTGGGTCATGCTGTTCCGAGTTGGAAATGGAAAGGTTGGATAGACAGAATAAACAACCTCTCCAAGTCCAAAAATGTAAATTTTGTTCATACTCTTAGAGAAGGTAACGGGCCAGCGGATGCCTTGGCCAAATTGGGGAGCAAATGTCAAAGGTCGACTTTGTTTTTAGACCATTCCAACCTCCCACCAATGGCTAGAGGCCTCCTTTTCCTAGATAGATCGGCATTAGGCTCGGTGAGGAGGGGGACTTAAGATCTGGTCCCCTTCGCTCCCACTTTCTTTTATTTTCTTTTCCTTACAATAGGCTTCCCTCACCTTTTTGTCTGAGGGAGCCCGAATCCTGGTTGATGCGAGCCAGCTTTGTAAATCTTTTTTGGTGAAATGAATACATTCTTTTCTTTTTTTTCTTTTTTTAAAAAAAGGTGTTGATATGATATCTGCTTGAACTATGGATATGCTTTAATTTTAGGAGTCATTTGACACCATGGATTTGGAAGGATTTGAGGAGATTTGAGGGGAGTTGAAATCCCTTGATGTTTGGCACTATAATGTAACTTGGTGTGTCAAATTCTCCTCAAACTAAGAGTTTGAAATCCACCTTGAGAGCTTAGATTACTTCTAAAATTCTTCCAAGACTTGCATTTAGGCACATGGCCCACTAATGATGTTCTAAAACAATTATATTATTAATTGCATCATTATAAATTACTTTAATATGATGATCAATAGAGTCCAAATTACATTGTCCATATAAATTAGTTAAAATCGTTGGTCAGTCACCCGGACATGATTTTGTGCTTATGACACACCCCGGATTTAGAATTTTATCACTTTTGGACAAAGTATATATTTCAGCTAGCTTATTACAACCATTATGTCAAACATTACCTATGCTTATTAGAGATGTTAAAGTTGATTTAGTAATTAAATTAAAGCGAGTGTAAATATACCATGCAATAAATTCTAGCCCTTGATCCGACGGTATTAATAATTCAATCAACAGCAATAAATTCATGCTCTTGCATCTCCAACCACTGATGACACTGGGGGAATTGAGCCAGCATCTTTTACTATTTAAAATTTCACATGCGCCTGACTGTGGAGGATCATCGTCGGTAAAGTCCACATGATATGGACGGTCCAGATTCATCAACTGAACAACAATGTCAAACATTGAGCAGCAACGAACCATGATTGTTTTGTGTCATCACCGGTCAAGTTGGCCTCTGTAAATAAAGAGGCATGCAACTTGAACTGAAGAGAAGCAAAGCTTTTATCTGAATTCGTTTCTTGTGAGAGAAAAATGAGTGAGGAAAGATGGTCATTGTTGAGTCTGTTGTCGGGATCCTTCTCCAAAAACTCGCTGACCCACTCATTCGAGAAGCCATTTTATTACATGGGGTTGGTGATCAAGTCCAATGGCTCGAGGCAGAATTTAGGCGGATGCAATGTTTCTTGGAAGACGCAGATGCCAAACAAGAAGGAGATAGAAGAGTTAAGGGCTGGGTGCGGGATGTGAGAGATGTTGCATACGATGCTGAGGACGTCATCGACACCTTCATCTTCAAGATAGCAACCTCGAAGCCAAGAGGATTTTTGGCCCACATTAGAAGGTGCACTTTCACCCCCAATGAGTTGATAGCTCGCCATGAGGTGGGCTTGGAGATCGAACGGATAAAGAATAAAATCTGTACCATCTCCGAAAGTAGGTCAACTTACGGAATTGAAAATATTGATCAGCAAGCAGGGACAAGCTCCGCCAGTCCAAGCCTCAAGGAATGGAGGCTCACTTCTCCTCTTTCTCAAGAACCAGATTTTGTTGGCTTTGAGAAAGATATGGAGATGTTGGCGGCCCGATTGATGGAGGGGGAGTCGCGGCGTTGTGTTGTTTCTGTAGTAGGAATGGGTGGTCTGGGTAAAACCACTCTTATCAATAAAGTTTATAATAATACCCGTGTGAAGACACATTTTCACTCTTGTGAATGGATTTGTATATCACAAGAGTATAGTGTGAGAGATCTTCTGACCAAGATCATAAATCGCTTTATGGTGATCTCCGAAGCAGATCTCAAGAACATGGACCTCTTTGAGCTGAGGCATAAAATTTCTTTGTATCTGCAAGAGAAGAGATACCTGATGGTATTTAGATGATATATGGACAATGGAGGTATGGGATGCTCTCAAGGATGCTTTCCTTGATATGAATAATGGAAGCAGGGTCATGCTCACCATGCGCAACAAAGACGTAGCTTTACATGCTCAAAGCCTTCTCCATGAACCGCGATGTCTAGAAAAAAGATGAAAGCTGGGATTTGTTCCGCAAGAAAGCATTCCCAAGGCAAAATAATATTTGCCCTCCAGATGATTTGGAGAAATTGGGAAGAGTGATTGTGGAAAAATGCCATGGTCTACCTCTTGCCATCGTTGTCATCGGAGGGCTATTAGCAAGGAAAGAAGCAAGGGAGTGGGAGAATGTACGAAAGAGCCTTAGCTGGCAGTTCATCCAAGGAGAAGTCAAAATCTCCCACATATTATCTTTGAGCTATAAAGATCTTCCCTATTATTTAAAACCATGTTTTCTCTACCTGGGCAATTTTCCAGAGGACCGGGAGTTCCGTGCCAAGGAGCTGATTCAAATGTGGGCTGCTGAAGGATTTCTTCAACAGAGAGGGGAAGAAACTTTAGAGGAGGTTGGAGAAGATTGTCTAAAGGAATTGATCCAGAGAAGCATGGTTCAGGTAGCAAGAAGAAGTTCAAGGGGGAATATTAAAAGTTGTCGCATCCACGATCTTTTACGAGATCTCTCCATATCAGAAGCTAAGGAAGGTATGTTTCTTCAAGTTCACAGTGGGATCAATGCAAATGCTCCTCCTGCATCTAGAGCCCGTCGACTTGCAATTCACCATAACAAGTCAAGTGAGTACATTTCCTTGAGCTGTTCCAGTACTCCGCACCTTCGTTCTGTGTTGATATACTCCAAAAGCAATACATGGCTTCAAAGGGAAGAAGTGAAGTTTCTCTTTAGAAGCTTTAAGTTGCTTAGGGTGTTGTATATACACGGTGCACAAATAGGAAAGCTACCAAGGGAAATAGGTGAACTAATCCACTTGAGATACCTCGTCTGTACAAACACTTATTTAAGAAGCCTCCCATCGTCGATAGGCAATCTTCATAATTTACAAACTCTATTTATAGCATGTCATGGTGGTCTTATAAAAGTACCAAGCACAATCGGGAAGATGAAACAGTTAAGACATTTTCAAGTGAAGAGCATGCTTGAGCGTCGTATATGTTTCGGAAAGATAGAGGGGCGTCCATGGCTTGACCGGATAAATAGCCTTCAGACTCTATCACTTGTAAGATCTGGCAAATGGATGGAAGAGGGTTGCTTGGGAAAGCTCACCAATCTTAGAAAATTAGGAATATTTGTAAATACAGAAACAGATGCTGAGGTATTATACGAATCGATTGTCAATCTGGACTGCCTCCACTCTCTGCGTTTGGATGGAGATTTACACAAGTTACCCGACTCCAGTTTCTTCCCAACAAACCTCACTAACCTCACCTTGAAATATTCCGGTTTAAAGGAAGACCCAATGGCGACATTGGAGAAGCTGAAAAACCTTCGCATTCTCAGATTGCTGGATTGGTCATATGCGGGAAAGGATATGGCTTGCTCTGCACAAGGGTTTCCTCGACTCGAATCCTTGCATCTTCGTCATTTATATCAATTAGAAGAGTGGAGAGTGGAGGAAGGATTTATGCCAAGTCTTTTACATTTATTGATCAATTACTGCCCGGAATTGAAGAAGCTTCCGGAAGGACTGCAACACGTGATTACCCTCAACAAATTGGAGTTGTGGGTTATGCCCAAGGAATTAAGTCCAAGGCTTGAAGAAGACAGGGGAGAGGATTGGTATAAGATTCAGCATATACCGTCCATCGACATAAGCTATATGGAGATATAGTAATTAGCAGTGGCACATTCTCTCCTTGCCAGAGCTAGGTTGGTTACATTTGTTTCCCCTCTTCATTTTTATTTACCTCTTTAATCCGTACTTAAACTTACTATAATCATATCATATATATTTTTTCTTTTGGGAATTTATATTAAATTTACATTCCAATGTCTTTTACAAAAAAAAAAAAAAACGTTTTCAATTAGCTTAATTACCATCCCTGTCCTTCCCAGTACAATTCCGTTAACTTTCTTAACGGCTGTCATGCTGGCAAATGGGTCACTAGCTCGGGTATGCGCCCACTGTGCTTTTTATGTGAAATCCACCCTGACCACCAGGTGTTTTACCCCATTAAAGGCACAGTATCCAAAATTCAGCTCCATCCGTCATTCCGTTGGACCACACTATTGGAAATGCATAATGCTTACATTTCAAACTGTTTCCATTAGTGTGGCCAACCTGAATCCTGAATCATAGATGGGTCTGATTTTTGGGCCCCAGGTCTAAGTTTTCGTGTGGTCACTAATGGATTTCATATAATCATCAGTGGGTCATGTAAAAATCAAGTAATTTATTCTTTTTAAGTTCTGGCTATGAAACTCTCTACTGCTATCGCTTGTCCATTACTTTTATAGTTTGTAATGCAGTATTTTATAATTTTCTAATGTTTTTAATTAATTTTTTTATATAGAAATCTGCACGTTAATTGTTTGAAGAAATGCTTCAACCAAGACCCTTTTCACAACTTGTTGTATGGTTAGATGAAACCAACAGATTCTAAGCAGTGGCGCTCTATGTCTTTGCAAGTGGTCAATTGGTAAGACTTCTTTCCCCACTTCATTTTTATTTACCTCTTAATCCATACTTCAACTTATTATAATCAAATCATTTTTTGTAATTTTGTAAAGTGTTTAATTATTTCTTTAAATAGAAATCTGCATACTAATTGTTTGAAAAAATGCTTCAACCAAGACCCTTTTATGGATGAAACCTTGTTAGCAGTCCTCCAGTTTTGACATGCATAACTCGCTGTATGGTTAGATGAAACCACTATCGTCATCTGGTTGACCTGACCCTTCTTTAGTGGACTATTGTATAAATTCACATTGGTTTTGACAACTTTAATTGTTAGATCAGTATAATTGTTAGATCAGTAACTTTTCCTTGTTAAATGTGAACTGTGGACCTTTTTTTTTTTTTTTTTTTGGTTTAAAAGTCTTTCATTGGATGGTCAGCATCATCTTATTATCAAAATGATTTTTGAACCATGGTCATTCACAAAGGGGATCTTGTGAAGACAACTGTGCGTAAAAATCAAGATTGCTCATCTTCTATATAATTGTTTGCATGCGTTCCTTTTAGTTGCAATACGCTAATTTTTGTTGTTGATAGAGAACATTGATGAACCAAGAAGTTTGAATTTTATTGTCAGTCCAAACTTTCAAGCCGATACTAAACAACAATGGTGATAAGCTAACCAAGATGAAAATTAATTTGCATCTGTAATATGTCCACAATTACTAGTTCTCATTCTATTGAAATCTAACCCAAGCAAAAGTTACTAACCTCCCCATCTTTGGCCTTTTCTACAGGCATATTTCTATATTTGTTTTTCCTTAAGCGTATACTTTTAGGACCCTAATTGAAGGATTAGGAACTTCCAATTTGAGGGCATCCTCCATCCTCACTGAGATCCATGGGATTTATAGTGTCAAGTATCACTAACCCCACTTGGATAGAATAAATGCATCATGACAGTTTTTGCATTTATATACTCTGTTTTGCTGATGAGTTTCTGTAGTATGAATAGTTTCACATCATTTTTAGGCCTTAACCAGAGATTTGATTTGTAATGTCTAGATTTTATTCGAGTATTACCAACCTCACTTGGATGGAAGCATGACAGTTTTCACATTTATGTACTCTGTTTTGCTGAGGAGTTGCTATAGTATGTCTTTTATTTGGAGCTGTAAAAAGGAGCCATACAATAGGTGAGGCCCAGTTATTTTGTGGCGCCCACCTGAAATATATACAGCCAAATTTTTTGGTCAAGAGAAAAAAGGCGTCTGATTCCATCATATATGTTAAATGTTGATTGTCAATTTTGTTCATATACGATTGGATCGCCTAAATTGTGTCTGACCTGATTCTTGGACCAAGCATAAGTTGTAGGTGTGGTTTCAAATGCCCACGTGTGTGGAGCATTGCCCAACCAAATACCACCACATGCACCAATGTAGCATAAGTGTTACATAAGACCTAATTACCATCTACTAGGTCACTTTTTTTTTAGAACTTCTAACTTAAAAATCAAGTGTTTCCTCCTCAAGTGGACCACTGTGTATGAAACAAATGGATGTTCAGAAAGAGCTGTATTAGCCATTCATTTCTTTGTATATTGTGCCTAACTTCAGTGCTGAAAAGCTTGATTCTTGCATCTGGCTCGTCTAATTAAAGCTGGGATCTCACACATGTTCCATATTGGCATGTGTGGCCGCATGTGGATGGTCATGATTCCACATGCATGTGGGCTCAACCTCTATTTCATGTTTACTTCATATGTTTTTAGACTTCTGGTCCCATATGATATATAGCCGCCATCATAGCATGTATAAATGTTTAATTATAGTAGCTTAGTTTTTGTTTGTGCAAGTATTACTCATTTAGAAGCCAATTTGTTTGGATCTGTTTGCAGTCATTCTATGATTTGAAGCTCATATTGGATGAGTATAGTAATTTCACGTCTTGAGCTTGAAATTTAATTGTGTTAGTAATATTCTTATAAAGAGTTATCTATTTTTTATGAGTATTACCCAAGAAAATTTAATTGAGAATTCTTGCCACATAATCTTTTTTTTTTTTTTACGGGCAATTGATTTATTATTTTTTCTTAACCGTCTTTTGTAGGACATTGATTGACAGTTTAGGAAATTCGATCTGTGAGATTTTTGGAACATCTTCCATCTATGGCAGTGCATATCAAATCAGAGTTTGGATTTTGAACTATTGGCCCCACTTGTAACAAGCATCAAGACACTTGGACCGAATGCCCTAGGAACTCATACTTCCTGTTCTATCCATGAATAGTTTATAAAGTTAGGTATATGCTTTGAATTCTTTTGTAAATTTTGAGCAAGCAAATTCTAGCATATAACTTTCAAGTTTTAATCACAATTTTCATTTTCACACATTTTTCTCACAGCAGAGAGTGAGATGAACTGCACATGCAAAGTAACCGGATAAAATGAAGAATTGTGGAATGGTGACCAGATGGTGATGAAATGTTTGGATGATATCTTGTAATTGTAACATGAGGGCATGGATGTTTTGTTTCAGATATTTTGATATGTAACTGTGTGCTAATATTTGTTATATGTCTATAATTTAATTCGCACGAACAGTTAAGGTTTAATTTATTTCATTGTAGGCATTGTCTGCCTGTAATATGTTTGTTAAAAACTGAAATTGGAAGCAATTTCTTTACAGTATATGCCTAGTTGGGCTTCCCCGATTTTTCATTGTTTAGGTTGCAAATACCCAGAATCGGTAGACCTCTCTATTGATTGCCCATGTGCCCAAAAAATCTCTACATCGAAAGATCCTAAGACATGGAATATTTTGTCTTTTCTTATTGAACATGAATTGGTGTGTGTTTCTTATGAGTCTTGACTTCTTCAATTTGGGGTTTTTTTTTTTTTTTTTTTTTGTATGTGGGCCCTTCCCTATAAGGCCCATCAAGGTTCCTATTTTTATTGGATGAAACAAACTGCCATACAAGCAAACATGTATAAAAGGAGAAGCAACAATTCAGAATAAATTGTGCTTATTGGGCTTAGTTACCTTCTACAGCTATGATGGGAAACTTTCACACAGACAACTCTGTTTTCAAAATCAGAATATTGTCACTGTTTGCATATAGCCACTCTCCATTGCGAATCAAGTCACCTCCTATAGAGGGAGGGAGAGCGTCATACCTGAAACGGAGAAAGAAGGGCTGAGACCTACTTAGTTAATACGAGTGAGAACCAGGTCGGACTAAGAACAGACGTTGCAGTGAAAGGTTCTGAGGCAACCACGGGACCCGGAGAAGCCTTGTGTTGATTGATCAAACAAAGATTTCCTTCGCGATCTTTATGACAGTGCCACTGAATGAAGCGGTGCGGGTGCAGGTCCTCTGACAATTCTGAAGAAGCTCTTCATTCTCCGTCCTCTGGAAGAAAAGAATGCCCCCCTTATGGCACGGCTTAGTCAGTTATTCTCGCAGTTCTGATAAGATTCGGACCGCCACTTCTCTGAAAGCATGGTTCTTGCCTCCCTCTCTCTTCCCTCCATCTGATCTCGTCCATTCATTAAGAGCCAGCACATGTTTTTCACCTATGCCTTTTTTGTTGGATGAGATGCCAAGGACTAACACCAATATCACAGCCATTAATCTCATCAACATCTCCAACTCACCCATTCACCAAAATACCGCCCACCTCATGTTTTGGGCTGTCTTAAGTTCCCGCCTACTAGGGTGCACCTCATGCTTCCTCAGCCATCTAGTCTCAGGAAGCTCTACCAACAGATTGTCCTCAAACACCTAAAGGGTGATAATGGAGCTTGAGAACAATCACAAGAAGCTCTCTTACTGACACATTGTCCTCAAACACCTTAAGGGTGATGATGGGGCCTGAGAACACTCGGCACTGTCCATAGTTTTTGAAGATTGACTAAAGAACTTGCAGCTCCTCGCTGGTAAAAAAATAAATAAATGTGTATTTGCATCACAAAGTTCTGCAGTTGCTAAGGCAGCCATATCCCTGCAGTTAAAAACTAATGTAAATGTACTGTCAGACGCAATACATATATATATATATCCAATTAAGGTCTATTGGAGAGGGCATTGCTGCTACCACTGGTCTTGTTGACTGGGCGTTGAAGCCACGCCACGGCCACATCCTCCTCTAAAAGAGGCAGGATTGCGGTCACGCATGCATGTTGATGCTGCCTTCAGGTTCTCTGCTAAAAGTCAATAAAGAAATGTTAGCAAATTCTTCACATGCATTAAAAAATAATAATAATAATAAAATAAAAATTAAAAATTAAAAATTCTTCACATGCATAGTCATAGTAATCGTCGATCTCATTAAATTCTAAAATGAGGAATTGGCAACTGGTCATGCAACTGCAGGTTTGAGGTATTGTCTTGATGAAGAACGAATACCGGGTCTCTTGACAAAGTGTCTGGAAGAACATTCTGTTTTCCTGGGATGTGCTTACATGAGAATCCAAATCCTTCAAAGTAATGCTGCCAGGTTAGTAGTCTAGATTGTGTATGCACTAATGGTTTATTAAAGAAATGCACCACACAGGTCGAATCAGTTTCCAAAATGAATGGATATGGTCTAAGGTCTAATTCATTCTTCTTGAATGCATATAGGACTGTGAGAAGTTCTTTCTCGTGCATGTGGTAGTTTAGTTCAGCTTTCTTGAACGTACCGGACTTGTGGCAATTTAGGCATTGCTTTTTCTCTTTGTCAAACTGATTGACAATGAAGTAGAATGCATCCCATTGCTCTTTTGAGGCATCTTTCTTGACGATGAATCTATCGTCTTTCATTGCAAAAGCTAAAGCTGGTAAGTCTTTGACTAGATTTTTAGCTTGCTGGACTAATTTCGTGTCATGGGGACTCCATGTCCAAGGGTTGGTCTGTTGAGTCTTAAGAAGCTTGCGAGACAAACTTCCACGAATCTGAGCTAGATTTTTTATATAGTCGGATGCACAATTCAGTATTCCTAAGAATAACTGAAGTTGTTGTCTGGTCTCAATATCTTCTGGAAAATCTAATATTTTCTTATATATATGGTCTAGGAGGGTGATTGATCCGTTCTTAAGATGAACTCCTAAGAAGTCAATCTCTTGGGCTAACATGTGACACTTGGATGGTGAAATCACGAGGCCATGTTGGACTATTGTTGAGGGTCAAATATTACATATTAGACCCTAGTTATTACCTCGATTTACGAACATTGTACTGTCTAATAGTCCGATTTAATCGTGTTTGTGATGCAGGGTGTCTTTATGAGCTTGAACTGAAAATGGGTATTAAAAATATGATTTTAGCGCTCAAGATGCACCAAGGCAAGGGACACATTCCAGGGGACCAAGATCGACTGAAATTACACGTCAGGGATCCGAGAAAATCAAAGAACTGAAGCTCAAATGGCCTAAAACTCATCCAGAATGCAAGATCACATGTTTCCTACCATCCGTTCGGTTCAAAACTTCATACGTGGCCTGAGGACAAGAAATTAACCGTACAAGTCAATTTTCAGCTACTGGATCCCTCTGAAAGTGACCCAACGAGTACATCAGCCCATTAATCTTCAATTTGGGGCCCACCTGATGTCTGGAACTGCTTCAATTTTAGTACCAACGGTTAAAATGATATGTCAAATTGGATGGATGGAGTGGATTCAGTGAAAGCATCAAGGTGGACCCCACACAGGCTGTGCGTACACAAAGTACACACATACTCGCGGTGCACCATCAAAATACCAAATCGGTCAGTGTTGCTGATCCGATGATTTGCATGCGAAAACAGAAACGGCCGTTTCTGTTTACGCAACGTCTGCACCAACTCAGATGCTGGCCCACCATCGATAATCATGTGGTTCATCTGGACCATTCATTCGTTCCAGACGGTCAAACCGACCGTACAAAAGGAGCTTCTCCAAATCCATGCGCGCAGACACAGAAGAATAGCGATCAAAGGCAGTTCGGACGGTAGAAGAAATTCTCGGTGAGCCACACCTCTTCCACTCTCAAAAGACTCCTCCCCAGACGGTTTTTCGACACGAATGTAATAGACGATGTGGATTTTCAAAACAACGAGTAGCATGGGCCACACCAACATCACAAAGCAACGTGCGCGGCCTCTGTTTCACAACAGATGCTGCAGTGGATCGCTGTGGGCCCCACTTATCGTCCTATTCTACAATCCAGACCGTCCATGGCATTCAGAGGGCGGGTGTAACCCGCGCCTAGGTTTCCTTTTGGTTCATGCACGTAAAGAAAGGGCAGATCACCGTTCAAGAGTAGGACGGACGACAGCAAGAAAGAGTTCGTGGGTAGCACCAAATCTGAGCCAAAATCGACATCTTTGATTTGTTTTTCGACATGCATGCAATGAACGGAGTGGATTTCACAAAAGGGCAGCGAAGTGGGACGCACCATCAGCACAGCGTCTGGAACACGGGCTCTGTGGGAAACCGAAAATTTCTGGACTGTTGCATGATCCCGGTCAGTGTCGGACCGGTAATCCAAACCGTTCATCTGAAAGCTACACGAAAATCATCCATATGGACATTTTCTTTTTACAATAACTGGGCCCAAAGCAGATTGGTTGCGTTGCTTTTTCGCTGCGAAGGAAGTTACGCACGTCGTTGCGTAAGAAACCTATCTCCACGCTACTGTGCTGCGTAAACCCTCCAGCCACTGACTTTCTTTACGTAATCCCAAGCTTCTTCTCGTGCCTATAAAAGGAGGAAGAAATCAAGCATAAGAGATCTATCTAAGGAGGAACTGGGAGGCTGGAGGAGCAAAACGTGGACAGAGGAGAGAGAGAAGAAGAGTCTTTTTAAGGTTTCTTTATTTTATTGTAATTGTTTTTCTGTAACATATGAGATCTAGCTCACTCATGTGCGGCTAAACCTCTTAGCTAGGGCTAAGAGGTGAAGCTCGTGGCGTGATGGGAAGATTTTATGGCTTGGATTACGTTAGTTGAACTATTTTGATGATTAGTTTTGATTATAAGGAATTGTCCATAGTTTTTAATGGTTTATTGTGACTTACATTACAATAGATCTGCGATGGCTTGAATATTTCCTTTCTTTTTTATGTTTATGACATCAGGAAGCCCTGTTGTTCACCAGAGTCTCCTGGGCATGGTCGGATGACAGTTCCTTCCTAACTTCATAACATGTTGATTGGTTGGTAATTAGTTTAATTCTGTTGTTTGCCATAGTCTCTTGGGCATGGTTCGGTGATGGAATCCATTCTAATTCATATACCTTTCATCTCTTTGAAAACTAGATCAACGGCAGTTCAGTAAATTCCATAATTCTTGAAGCAGGCATAAGATCTCCCTGATCTTTACAAGTGGATCCTCTGAATCCCTAGTTACCCTTCTCTGATATCTCCTTAGTTTTAGATTAATTATTCTATAATTATTCCATCATTGCTAATTAATTTAGATTTCCTCTCATCCTAGTTCTGACTCTACTTAGTTTTAGAATTCGTATAAGTTTCAGTCCCTTGGGATTCGACCTCGGTCTCACCAAGTTATTACTACATCACAACCCTGCACTTGGGGAGTGAACAACTATTTTGTGTATGATCGCAGTAAGATGTTTCTTATGCGTATCACAGTCATATGAGGCTACTAATATGTCGTCTATGTAGACAAAGCAGTAGTCTGCTTGGTCTCTAAACATACTATCCATTCTTCGCTGGAAGATCTGAGGGGCATTCTTCAATCCAAATGGCATAACTAGCCATTCATATTTGGCTTGAGGGACTGTGAATGCTGTCCATGGAATGGAAGATTCTTCCATTGAAAACTGGTAGAAGCCTGACTTGCAGTCAAACTTAGGTCTTGGATAGCTTTTATCAAGGTCTGTTTACCAGGGATCTGGTAATGTTTGTCAACTGTATTGTTATTCAGTAGACGATAGTCTATAACCATCCTTTGTTCTCCTCAAACTTGTTCAGCATGGTTGTTGACAAGCATCGCTGTGGATGAATGTCGGGACTTAGATTCATGAATGAAACCTTTCTCTAGCAATGCATCACACTGCCTTCGAAATTCTTTCTGTTCATCCAGGTTGGCGGCAAAGGGTTTTCCTTTGATCTGCCGGTCTGGGTCTATGAGGACAAGTTTACATATAGGTTTTTCTATATGCCATTGTTGAGTTGGGTTAGTACCAAGACTATTCCCAAGGGCTTTTAAGAACTGATCAGAATCGTCCTTATTTTGGTATATGTCCTTGAAAGGGAAGAACTTCTCATTGGGTTCGTTCTTCTTTTCATCTACTCTAGCTACTTTGAGCTTGAGGTGATGGTCTTCAATCTCTTGAAGCATTGCTTCATATTCTAAAGAAGATTGAGATTGATGGTCTGGTATATGATAATGAACAGTGGGTCTATTACATTTATCATCAGGACATATGCAAGGTTTTCTTGCAGGTCTTGAAGATGTGAGCACATCTTTGGGCTTGCGTGGTGGAGAGAATCGCAATTTAGAAGAAACCGGATTTCCCAAATATCCACCATTGCTTCTGTCAGTGACTTCTGATGTAGAAGGGACATAGCAAAGGGAAAGGACTGTATCAAAATTAGATCTCACACTGAGGGTCAGTGATACTTCGTCTAATTTGATGGGCATGTATTTCTGTAGGAAGGTCATTCCTAAGATGCAATCATAATCTACACCTGGTGTTGGAGACACCCAGAAATCTCGTTCCAAAAGGAAGGAGGTCTGTGCATGTTCTAATCTGACTGTTTTAGTCAAGTATTGGCACTGCAGATTATCATCGTTTACGACAGTGATATTGATAGGTCTAGTGTTCCTGAACCAATATTGTTCAGGAATCATTGATGGGACACACAGAGAAATGCATGCTCCAGTATCAATGAGGGCTTTTATCTGCTTGTTTCCATAGTTTGGTAAACTAAGGGTTAGACAAGGCAGGAGGGCTGCTCGTTCAGATCTTAGCAATGATTGCGTAGGAACTGGATCTGAAGAATGTTGGTTGATAGTTAATGCTTTAAAACGGTTAACTATTTCCCAATCAGGGTCTTGAGGTAACTCAAAAGTTCCTGAGACGAGGTCTAAATTGTTAAGATTATCGATCACTTGGACAATGGTCTTTCCTTTCATGTTTTGTTTTAAAAGGAGGTCAGCTTTTTGAGTTGTTTCAAACTCTAAGGGGTCATTTGGCACCGCGGATTGGCAATCCCCAGGCTGTTTGGCACCATAAGGGCCTGTTTGGGAGCATGGATTTGAAACCCCCTGGATTTGGAACCCCTTGGATTTAGAACCCCCTGTTTCTGTTTGGCACCTTGGATTTGGAACCCCCTGAATTGTAAAATTTGTGTTTGGGTGTGTGGATTTGAAACCCCCTCAAATTTTGTTGTATATTTGCATGAAGATTTAAGGAGACCAAGTAAATTATTTAAAATACCCAAAGTGATTAAAAGATACTACAACATAAATAATTATGATAACAAACCCATCAAAATATACACATTAGAAAATAAAAAAAAGGTAATTCCAAACTTCAGGTGGGCCGGAATAGTGGGCCCACTAAATTTCACCTTTGTTCGTAATTTAATAGTTATAAGTGGTTTTCCTTTTAAACCTTGGGGTTTCCTTTTAAACCTGAGTAAACTCCATTGGGCCCACCGTCAACGTGTGTGGTTTATCCACGCCGTTCATCCGTTTTTCCATATAATTTTAGGAGTTGAGCCCAAAATTGAAGCATATACAAAGCTCAAGTAGAACATACCACGGGATATAGTGAAAATATTAATTTTCACTGTTGAAACCTTTACAAGGCCTCCAATGATGTTTATTTGTCATCCAAATTGTTCTTAAGATCACGCGGACATAGATGAAGTGAAAACACAATTATCAACTTGATTTAAAACTTCTGTCGCCCTCAGTAACTTTTCAACAGTAGATGTTCAATTAACACTTTTTTCAATAGTGCGGTCCACTTGATTTTTTTATATGCTTTATTTTTAGGCTAACCCACTAAAAGTATTTGATAAAATAGATGAACAGAGGGGATAATATGCATGAATAACGGTGGCCCCACATTGTATTTTAAAGAATGCACAGAGCTGCATGAATAACGCTAAAATGTGTTGGCTTTATAGGGACGTTGCCGACTTTCTTCATTTTTATTGCAAAAAATAAAGTTCTTCAGGTTCTTTAATGATAGTTGGACATTCATTCCAACCAGAATATGAGTTATCATATTTTAGGCTTAGGACCTAAATTTCAAGGTCATTGATAGTTCAAGTTGATCATACAATTAAAAACAGTGTGTAAAAGCAATTATAATGGTTGAATTTGTTTTCATTCATATAGTCCACTTGAATGATATTTACCCCTAAATTTTTTTTCTCAAATCTTAAATTTTAATGGGCTATATAATGGCTGGATTACACCGTCCATATAACCATCATGGCGGGACATATGAATAAAGTGTTCTCGTCCCTCCATTCATTATTTAATTTGGTGTGGCCCATGTTAAGCCTAAATTAGTATAATATTTTGGCCATACGGATAAATTTTGACAAGTCATCACATAGTCGGAACAGATTTTGTATAACCATTTTAATGGGCCATCCAAATAATAAATTGCAATTCATTCAAAGAAAACAGTAAAATATAAACCAACCTTTACAGGTCCGTCTCCTTCAAAGAAAACAAGTGTGTCTCCTTCTATACCAACGATGGCGCAGCAACCTTCCGGCAGACCTTCTACACTCTAGTGGCAGTATAGCAGCAACCTTCACAGTACCGGAGAGTTGCGATAATGGTCACAGTTTTTAAGATGAATGAGAGAGACTTTGCTTGGTTGCACGCAAATATAAGTTTTTTAAAAAAATCTTTAAACGATCGGATTTCCGATCGTTGAGTTGTTTTAAAAAAGCAATCCAAGGTCGAACCTTAGATTGCAAACCCCCAAATCAAGGAAATTGCCAACCCCCTATCTTGCCAACCCCCAGTTACTTTATAGTGCCAAGCAGCCTGGAGATTGCCAATCCCATTCAATCCACGGTGCCAAACAACCCCTAAAGTAACTGGGGGTTGACAATCCAGGGAGTTAGCAATCCTCTCGATCTGGGGGTTTGCAATCCAAGGTCTGACCTTAGATTGCCTTTTTAAAACAACTCAATGGTTGAAAATCTGATCGTTTGAAGATTTTATTTAAAAACTTATATTCGCATGCAACCCAACAAAGTCTCTCTCATTCATCTTCTTCAAAAAAATTGTAACCATTGCCGCAACTCCCCGGTACCGAGAAGATTGCCGCTAGAGTGCAGAAGGTCTGCAGGAAGATTGTTGTGCCATTGCTGGTATTGAAGGAGACGGACCTGTTTTCTTTGAAGGAGACAGACTGTAAAGGTTGATTTATATTTTACTGTTTTCTTTAAATGAATTGCAATTTATTATTTAGATGGCCCACTAAAATGGTTATACAAAATCTGTTTCGACTATGTGACGACTTGTCAAAATTTATCCGTATGGCCAAAATATTATACTAATTTAGGCTTAACATGGGCCACACCAAATTAAACAGTGAATGAAGGAACGACAACACTTTATTCATACGTCCTACCATGATGGTTCTATCCAGCCATTATACATCCCATTAAAATTTAAGATTTGATAAAAAAATTTAGGGGTAAATATCATTCAAGTGGGCCATATGAATGAAAACAAATTTAACCATTATAATTGCTTTTACACACTATTTTTAATTGTGTGATCAACTTGAACTACCAATGGCCCTGAAATTAAGGTCCTAAGCCTAAAATATGATAACTCATATTATAGTCCGTGTGGATTTTCAACTATCATTAAGGAACTTGAAGAACTTTATTTTTTTGCAATAAAAATGAAGAAAGTTAGCAACGTCCCGGTAAAGCCACCACATTTTAGCATTATTCATGCAATCCTGTGCATTCTTTAAAATACAATGTAGAGTTACCGTCATTCATGCATATTATCCCCTCCATCCATCTATTTTATCAGATACTTTTAGTGGGTTAGCCTAAAAATAAACCATATAAAAAAATCAACTGGACCACACCATTGAAAAAAGTGTTAATTGAACATCTACTGTTGAAAAGTTACTGGGGGCCACAAAAGTTTTAGATCAAGTTGATAATTGTGTTTTCACTTCATGCATGTCCGTGTGAACTTAAGAATAGGTTGGATGACAAATAAACATCACTGGACGCCTTGTATATGCTTCAATTTTTGGCTCAACTCCTAAAATTATATGAAAAAACGGATGAAATTAGAGTAGATATGTTTATCTTAACACATGACAATGGTGAAATTTAGTGGGCCCACTTGAAGTTCGGAATTACTTCTTTTTTTTTCCAATGTGTATATTTTGAAGGACTTGTTATCATAATTATTTATGTTGTAGTATATTTTAATAACTATGGGTATTTTAAATAATTTACTTGGTCTCTTTTAATATTCATGCAAATATACTATATACAAAATTTGAGGGGGTTTCAAATCCACACTCCCGAACACAAATTTTACAATCCAGGGGGTTCTAAATTCAAGGTGTCAAACAAAAGCAGGGGGTTCCGAATCTAGGGGGCTGGCAATCCAGGGGGTTCCGAATCCAGGGGGTTTCAAATCCACGCTCCCAAACAAGGCCTAAGAGTTGGGCAAATCGTTGTTCTTCGACTTCAAGCCAATGGGAGGAATATAATCGGAGGACATGCATTGCATGGGCTTGGTCAATTCGTTCACCAATTTCGGCTACGAAGCAAGTCTTATGGAATACAATTTCATGGGTCTGCTCAACCATGAAACTACCATTTTCATCTGGTGTTCCTGGAGTGAGGTCATGACATCTTTCACAGTGAAACCTAGAATGAGAAATGCGTAGGCAAAATCTCCATGGTCCTATGAAGGCCTGAGAATAAGTCATTGGAGTGTTCCAAAGAGTTTCACACTTAGGTGTGCCTACTTCTGAACGTACACTTACTATCTTCGAATGCAAAGGTATCTTGCTCGAAGTTAAATGGCTTATTGGTCTCTATGGTCTTGGTTGGAGATGGAATCATCATCATGATTTGTAGAGGATTTATATCTCTACTATTATTTGATGAATCAGATTCGGTCTCGGATTCAGAGCTTTCAGAATTACTGGAAGAGTCTGAAGAGGTTTGCTCTATAGTATGACAATTCATACTAAGAGGTTCGTCATAGTATGATTCCACTGAATATACTGATGACTGGTCATCTAGATAATTCTTTAGTTCACTTGGGTAAAGGATATCCTTTGGGTCTTCCTCAAAGAGGGCTGCCTGAATCATTGCGTTGATTCGTTTGGCGTTCTTGGTCTTATTGAGGCATTTGGAAGCAAAGTGTCCAGTTTTGCCACACTGCCAACATTCTGCTTTGGCAAGGTCAATCTTCTTATCTATAAGAGGATTGGAGACCTTTCGTTTGCTGCTATTTAATTTTTTGAAATAGCAGCGGGACTTAAAACGCTTTTCACATTCTTTTGGGTCTCTGAAAGAGGTTGATTTTCTGAATCTGTATCTCTTCCTTTTCCGATGTGGATAGAAGTCGTTTTCTCGATGCTTCTTATGTTTAGAGCGTCGATGATACTTCTTCATGTATCTCTTATCGGACTTGGTCTTGTGACAACCCACTGAGTTGGTAGGTTACTGTCACGATGGTCTTTGCGTATGTTCAAAGATTTGTTGACTGCTTTCTTCTGTGGAACGTACTGGTCTTTCATATAGGTCAGGTGGTCAAGAACAAAATTGACTCTTTCACCGATTGTGTTCATCTTTTCACCAATGAACTCGTTATAGCATTTGAGTCTAAGTTGTTCTCCTATTCCAGGGATTTTCCTGAAGTAGAGGTCTTTGAGCTCTTGTGAGCGGTCTTCACATTTCACATGAGTATCCATGAAATCATTGGAAAACTCGCGAATGTAGCTTAGCTTACAAAATGCTATGTTATAAAGCTTAGCTCGGGCTTGTTCATTTGAAATCTGGATTAAACCAGCAGAAATGAAGTTGAGGCTTTGGCGAAACAACGGATCCATTTCAGCTGTATTCTTGCCTTTGGTCTTAAGGTCTGTGAGAAGATAAGAAGCATTTGCCTTCATTGTCTTATATCAATCTTGTCGAGTAGTTCATCTTTAGCGAAGAGAACTTCTTGGACTGGTGGCACTAGATAAGGCTCGTGCCTGGCTATTTCCATAAAGTCTTGCTTACGCATTGATAACGAGTGAGAAGCTGTCTGGAATGTCCGATTCCCTAGCATTGGTTGCTTCGACTACACTTTGGATCTTCTTTCCAAGTCCAAGGTCATAAGCAGCAAGTTGCCGGGTTAGCCTAATGATCTCATTTTCTTTAGACTGAGAGGCTAAATGGTCTATCTTATTCTCTAAGGAGATGAGCCTTTCAAGAATAGGGTCTAAGCCAACATTTTCCCTAGATCTGCTAGGATCTAGAATTGTTGTCAGGACTTCTGTTGGATTTTCAGGAATTCGTCTGTCAAGACTATTGCTTCCTGCATGGATCAATTCTAACTTAGCCATAGTTGAGGTCTGATGTTTATTCAAGGTAACGTTCAAAGCGAACATATTCCTTGAGGTCTCAGTAAGAAGCTTTGCTAAGGCTTCGAGAATCCATTTGAGATTGTTGACAATCCCATTACTCTGTTTGCGGAGATACTGAATGCTCTCTTGTGTAGACTTAGTTGTCTTAAGGTCTGGAGGGTCAGGAGGTCTATCCATGATATGCGAAATTATTAAGAAAACAAAAATTAACTTGGCTCTAATACCAAATTCGAAGGGTCTTATCAAATTGAAAAACTTCAAGGAGAGAGTGCGGAAAATTAGAGCAAATAGTACAATAGCAGAGAAAGCAAATAAGCAAATATTAAAATAAAAAGACTTAACAGAGAGACCAGGAAGAGGACTCACAGGGAGACTTCGAGGGGGGATAGGAGATATCCAGAGAGACGCCGGACTCCAAACATTTAAAAATAGAATAAAATAAAAGATAAGGCCGAATCTTCTTTTGGGCGGTCTTTAGGTGCGCTGTCACATTTTATCAGGAAGCGGATTGCGTACTGAGTAACTCATGACCCTTAGCGTACTGAGTAGACTCCGTGGGGTTCACAATTATTTATTTATTTTATCCGCTTCGTTCATCTATGTTAATAGATAAATTTAAGGGTTGAGATCAAAAATTAAGTATATCCAAATCTCAAGTGAACCACACCACATGAAATAGTGTGATTGAACCTCTATCATTGAAAAATTCTGAGAGGCCACAGAGGTCTTGGATCAAGCTGATGTTTGTTTTTTCTCTTCATCTATGTCTTTGTGAGCATATGAACAGCTTTGATGAAAGATAAATATTATTACGTGCCCTAGGTAGGTTTCAATGGTGGAAATCATTATTCACACTGTTTCTTTTGGCATGATTCACTTGGGCTTTGGATTTAATTCAATTTTGGGATCAACGCTGAAATTATCTGGAAAAATGTATCGACGGTGTGGATATATCACAAACATTCACAGTGGTCCCAACTGAGTTTACTCTGTTCGATAAAAGCGTACTCAGTAATTCAGTACGCAATCCGGGCACAGCTGTCGGTCATGCGTACTTATATTTTCTTCGCCGCGGATTTCTGCAAAAGTCTTTCGCAATAAGATTGGTGGATTTCTTGCCAATCCCTTTCGCCGAAAGTTCCGCGGTAGAAATTTAGGCGGGCCTATTGTCATGTTTGTGAGGGTACATTTCATTTATTCGTTTATTAATTGTTTTGATCACATTTTAGAATTTGAGACTATGTGGGCAGGGTCAAGGTTCAAATGGGCCACCCTAAGGGTCTATTCGTTTTTCAAAGCCACGATAAATACACTGTAATTAATAATAATTATGGTGAGACTGTGTTTGAAAATTCACAAGAATTTGTGCCTTTAAAATGGGTTTAAAAGAGGTAATTGTAATTTTTACACAAGGTAATGCATATATATATATATATATATATATATATATATATATATATATATATATATATTATCTGTTCCGTTCATTTGTTTTATTACAATATTTTGAAGCGTGAAACAAAAAATAAAGTAGATCCAACACTCAAGTAACCCACGTCAAAAGAAATAATTGCCCCACGATTTTTAACAGTGAGTATTTAATTCCCTTTTTCATATGACGTGGTCCACTTGAGTAATAGATGTCTTATTTTTATACTTATGCTATAAATTCAATTAGAATAATGGATGAACAGTATGAATAAGCGAAATGCATCACAATCAAACCCACATATATTTTATAATATACTTAACTTTCATGTCAAAAAGTAAACAGTTAAATCAGGTACATTATAAATGTGCGGTAAATAATTACTACTTTTTTTATACGGTATCTACCCGTTCACGGAAAAATCAAACAAGCCTTGGTAAATTTCTGCCATTGAAAGGCTCGTGGCATCAATGGTGATGTTTATATGACATTTATACTAATTATAACGTAATTCAGTGGGATGAATGAAAACACAAATATTATCGTAATTGGAGGCTTTGGTGGGCACGTGAATGAAATGAAAATGTAAACGGATGGCTACTCTCGGTGCTCTGTGGGCCCACCATGATGTATGTGTTTCATCCATTCGGTCCATCTAGTTTTCTAGATCAATTTATTGTAATATACAAAAAATGAGGTATATTCCAGTCTCAAGTGCACCACATTACAAGAAACAGTGTTGAATGAACTTTGACCGTTAAAAACATTTTGGGGGCCACAGAAGTATTGGATTAAGTTGATATTTGCTTTCTTCCTTCATCTGGGTCTTTATGACCTAATCAACAGATTGGATGTCAAATAAACAGTACAGCAGGCCTTAGGAGGATTTAAATAATGGATATCCAATCACTATTGTTTTCCAGTGGTGTGATCCACTTGAGATTATATTCCTTTCATTTTTGAGATAAAAATATAAGATGATATTTAAAAATGGATGAAAGGATTGGATGAAACACATACATCATGGTAGGGGCCCACAGAGTACCGACCACCAGCGCCGGGGCTCGTGTCAGGGGAGTAGCCAATCCGTTTCCAATGAAAACATAAACATTTTCGTCACACGAATATTTTAACCGTTGACATTTAGTGCTCGCTTTTTCTTCTTTTTTTGGTTTAATCACCTGAGCAGTGGATCCGGATCATTCTTGGCCAGATGCCTTAAAATGATTGAAAAAACAAAAGAGAAGGAATTAAGTGGATTTTTCAAAAAAATCACCTCGCCCTACCTAAGTTCAAGGCTTCTGCAGGGAATCTCGTCCTTCATCAGTGAGACGTCAACTTTTAAGGCGCGCGCTGGCTGACGGGTAACGTTCGTTCACTTGGAGGCATCACGTGGCCTTTTGCTTTCGGTGCAAAAGGAGATGCGGTTCGTCGGTCAGTGGAATTTGCTTTCCACGCGGGCTCAGGAGGAAGAAGCACAAATTAGCTGTCCTGACCATTCCCGTCTTCTTCTATGGGCTTGGAGATCTGGAGCCAATTGAACAACTGGGCCTGGGCTTCTGTTTGCTCTTGGTCTTCGGCTTCAGATCCACTTCCATAAGTGTCGCTAAAAGGATCGTCTTCTTGATCTGGGGCAGGAACGCTTACCCATTTTTTTAAAGGGCCCACCTTGATGTTTATGCAAACCCACTCCATTCAATATTAGATGTCTAATCACATGTTATGCCTAGGACTAAAAGATTAAGCTGAACTTATTCAAGTGGCCCTGTTAGAGGAACACAGTTATGCGGAATCTTACCCTTATTTTTTATGACCCACCTGGATGTTTATGCAAAACCCACTCCATTCATTAGATGCTTAAGATTAAGTTGTCCTTGTTCAAGTAGCCCTATCAAAAGAAAACAGTAGAGATGGAGAGTTGCAATTTTGATTTTTATAGAGCCAATGTGATTATTATAGGAAATCCAATCCAAATATTAGATGTCACACCAAGATGTAAGTTTTGGACTTAAAAACCAGTCACATTCATTATTCATGTGTGGATGAGAAAACTAGTCTGAAGTTTCTTATCCGTTAAACTGTTTCTAACATTGTGGACCCCCCGCCGAATGGGCCTGAATATCTACAAGGTCGTACCAACGTGATGGACGACTTGGCTATTGTACATGTTAGCCACCCTACCACTAATGTTCATGACCTTCCTAGCACACACGTGTGGGCTTTTCAAATCTCAATGTGATTACTCCACCCGTGCATACATGGTGAAGTTGTCATGCTCTGAACTGTCATCTGGTCGGGCCCACCGTAATTATGCCTTGGACCAAAATCAGGCTAGCCACTCATCAAGGTGGTACACAATTTGGGAAGTTTCTTGTACTCGACCTTTCTTCTGATGCAGGACCACTTGAAGAATGATCCCGCTCAACATTTTTATGGTGGCCCCACGTGATAAACGGACCTGATCTCCAAATACGAACCAATCACAATTTATTTAGTCCAACGCATTGGTCTGTATACGCGCTGCGATTACCTACGCAATCAATAGGAATAATATCATACATGGTCCCCTATCTTCATAAAAAGTCCATCCGTTTTTAATTCTGACAGATTGGGCTCATGGTTTTCTAATCCAGACCATTGATCTCTTTAGATTTACCATCTAACTAGCATGTTGCATGAACTTATCAGACTAGAAGATCCCAACGGTCAATACTTTGACCTTTGGCATTTGAACGTAGACGATTGATGTTTTTCTCTTGTTGGGAATCCATTGGTAGGCCACGAAGAGAGAGATTAATTAGGATCTTGGAATCCATCGGTGGGACACGAAGAGAGAGATTATGACTGTCATACATGTAGGGGATATTTACAAGGATTGCTCCCGCCACGGTGAGGCTCAATATACCCGTGGTCATCATCTTCCTCAAATAATAAAAACTTTGAATTCACAATAGAATTTTTTGAATCCACTTAATACCATATATATATATATATATATATATATAAGAGATGCTCTCCTGCGCACTTACGCACGTGTGCACCTTTGCACACGTGCCATGGGTGTCTAATCTGAACGGTCCATGTGATGCGGAATCCCATGAAACTATATGTGCCATATTTTCACCCCAATCTAAAATTCTGGTGGTCCATAGAAAAGAGAAATGCAAATCAAGGGAAGAAATTATTTTCAATTTTCATGGCCCATCAAAGTTTTAGATCAAAGTAAAACTTGGCCCAAGGGGGTTTCACGAGGTGCTTCTTCACTAGAACGGTTCAGATTTTGGATCCACATCATATATGATGGGTTCTCAAAAAAGTTCGTACATAGTACGTACGAACTGGTTCGCAGGTGAGCGTTCCGGCATAT
Source organism: Magnolia kwangsiensis (assembly GCA_037074715.1). Taxonomy (NCBI): domain Eukaryota; kingdom Viridiplantae; phylum Streptophyta; class Magnoliopsida; order Magnoliales; family Magnoliaceae; genus Magnolia; species Magnolia kwangsiensis. The sequence continues at coordinate 2,718,556 of CM073583.1, forward strand.
ATATATACACTAAAAATAGATTTATTTATTTATATTTATTTTTTTTAAATCACGCTTTAGTTAGAACAGTGCGTTTTGCAGTGAGATGAATTAATATGACTTCCGTAATCCATCAGTTGACCCTAGATGGCTTGTTACCCTAAATATTAATAGCTTATGCTTTCGAAAACTATACACAGAAAAAAAAAAATTATGGCAGATTGGCACTTCACATTCTTTTGATCCCATCATGTTAAAATTATATCTATGCCACGTTCTACATCAGACCACCTTATATGAGACTCACCATGATGTCTATGTGGAATCCACTCTGGCCATCAATTTCTCTAGCCCATGTTATATGCAATGAATCCAAAAACTGAGGTGAATCTAAACCCTAAATGGGCCACACCATTATGAATAACATGAATAGAAATACTCATCATTGAAACTATTTTGAGCCCACTTGATGATTATGTGCCGTCCAAAACATTTGTAGACTTACATAAGTTATGAATTCATCTAATTTTTAAGCAAACGTATTAACATAAGCTCGAGCAACTGATGAACTAAGTGAATATAACACAAACTTCACAGTGGACCTTACAAAGTTTTTTATTACAAGACTACTTGAAACAAATACTCTCTCTCTCTCTCTCTCTCTCTCTCTCTCTCTCTCTCTCTCTCTCTCTCTCTCTCTCTCTCTATATATATATATATATATATATATATATATATATATATATATATATATATATATATATATATAATCAGCCAAATCCAAAACTAAGGTGGATCACGCCGCATGTAATAGCAGGGACTGAATCCCCACCATTGGAAACTTTATTAAGGCCATAAAAGTTTTTATATTGGGTTGATATTTTCGTGCCTACAGTTTATAATCTTAACAGTATTAACCTTATGAATGGTTCGAATGGCATATAAACATCATGGTGGTGGACCTTTCCATTCTCACTATTTTATGTTATGTGGCCCACCTAAATTTAAGTCTCTTTCCCTTTCCAACCTAATCATAATCCAAAGCCTCTACTGAGAAACTGGACCTGACAAGATGCAGTGGTGCACCCTACAACTCCCATTCCTTAGTTGGATAGCTCATATATTTGCCCATATTAGTTGAATCCTGATCAGTTGATAGCGCTGATGATGAAATCTGAATGGTTTAACTTATCAACATATTTACATGTGTGAAAAATAGGGCCTTCAACACATGTAACATTGTTGCACACATGTGAGAGATTCGGTACATTTATTGGTTGAGGATCGGGTCCTCATCATGAAGATAACTTTAAAAAAAATAAAAAATCACTCATCAAGTGGACCATATTCAAACACTCGGGAACTCAACTGTACCATCAATTCCTTGCCCCATGGGATATGGTAATTCTAAAACCTTGTGGATCTACTCTATGACGCAGGAAAGGATGTGAGGTTGAGCACTATCTTCCTCAAGGGGATAACTGTTCTGAATTCACAGAACTGTCATAGACTCCTCACAGACACTTCTTGAATCCACAAGGAAAAGAATAAGAAAAAAAAATTTCTATAAAATTTGAAAGTAATTAATAAATCAAATAAATGAGTTTACAACCCTTTAAATAGGGATACTAAGCTATTAAAGAAGTTTTAGAATCAAACTACTATTGGGATTTGGTCTGCGGAATCACACAGATTTGGATCTAGGATAGCAATCCAAGAGCACTAAGCAATCACAAGAGAACATAAAAATTTAACGTGGAAAACCCTTTCAGGAAAAAATCACGGCACAAAGCGACAGAAATTCACTATGAAAATAAAAATTACAAAGAGAGAGAACTTATCTGATTCTAACAACCTTGAATCTCACCCTTGCTACACCCTTTAATACCCCTAAAACCCTTTTAAAAATCCTTGTAAAACCTTTAGGAAACCTTAGAATGCCTTAGAATGGCCCTAGGGACCCCTATTTATAGTTTATGAAACTCCACTTACGCACCTCTTTGAAATCACCTCAAATTTACGCAATCCGCACAGAATCCACGCACCATCTGCATAACCTTCGACTAGTCGAGCTAGGGCTTCGACTGGTCGAAGGACTCCTTCAATTGGTCGAGTTTGTCCCTCGACTGGTTGAGCGTCCCAGAAATCCCTAATACGTTGTTTCCAGACTTTGAGTCTAACGGGCTTTAACCAGTCGAAGAGACCTTCGACTAGTCGAGTCAGTCCCTTGACTAGTCGAACAAATCAGACAAATTTAAGACATATGTTTTAACAACACTCTCCACCATATCTTCAATCTTTAAACGTGTATCTTCTTGCGCTCTTCTCTTATCTCCGCATCGCATCATAGCTTCAATCAACGCTTATTGTGCACACTTTGTCCTTCTTTTACGCTATCCCCAAGCCCAGAGTAGTTGCACAGAACTTTAACTTCTTTACAGGAATGACCTTGGTGATCATGTCTTCTGGATTCACGCTGGTGTAAATCTTCTCCAGTGTTACGCTTCATTCCTCAAGCACCTGTCGAATAACATGGACATCCAACTAATTGCTCCACCCGCTAGTATAAAAGAGTAACCTGAAGTCGACTTCTTAGAATCCACATAGCTTATGTAATCTGAATCCACATACGCAACCAATTTTGCCCTTGTCTTTCTAAAAGTAAAGACGTAGTCTTCTTATATCGAATGTATCAAAGTAACCATCTCACCATCATTTAATATTGCTTATCAGGGTATTTTCTCACAACACTGATTGCCTGTGAAATAACTGGTCTAATACAGACCATGGCATGCATTACCAACCGCATTTGACTAAGGCTAATGAGATATATTATGTTTTTTCTTATTTATTTTGGGACATGTCCTAAGGATAACTTGAGAAGAGACGCATAAGGAATGCTCTCTGGCTTTGTCTGGTCCATCACATACTTGATCAATACCTACTTAAGTATTCTGCCTGAGATAGCCAAAGCCTACTCTGGCCTCTTTCAGTCTCAATGTTAAGAACCATCTTTGCAGCCCCCAGATCCGTAATCCTGAATGTCCTACTTAACCGAGTCTTTAGTACATTGATTTCAGACAAGTCATGATTGACGATCTACATGTCATCAACATACAATTCCTGACTCACTATGAAGGAATCAAATTTTATACTACTGTCTAGGCGACAGGTCTTACCACGACCTCCTAGAAACTCTTTTTCTTAGCCCATTTAACTTCAAACCGCTCTGGTTGCTTCATGTAGATCTGCTCTTCTAATTTTTCTTGCAAAAGTTTAGACTCCACATCCATCCTTTCTAGCTAGGGATCGCATTGGTCAATCAGTGCCAATACGAATTTAATAGACGTATATTATACCGTCGGTGCGAATATTTCTAAGAAGTCGATCCTTTCTCTTTGAGCATAACCCTTCACTACCAACCTTACTTTGTATCTATGTTGTATCCTCCTGAAGATTCACTTACATCCAACCGCTTCCCGGCCCACTGGAAGCTCCACCAGCTCCCATGTGTCGATATGATACAATGAGTACATCACATCGTCCATTGTCAGCTTCCACTTCTCAGCCCGGGCTCACTTAGAGCCATCTAAATAGTAGACGGATTCCCCTCGCCTGTAACGAGGAGCATATGCAATATTAGAGTCGTATATGTACCTTGTCGATATCCTACCATTATGCCGTGTGATTCTTATCACAGATAGGTACTCCACCTTCAACTAGTCGAGTCAGTCCCTCGACTAGTTGAGCAACTCGGACAGATGTAAGACATCTATTTTAACAACAATTACAACCAAAATTCCTAGAATTCGTGACTTACTATAAATAGTAAACTTACGATTTACAGATGGTGGTGATCTCTACTAGTGTGTAAGGTTTTCGGCCAAAAATAGTAAGTGGCTTATTTGGCTAAACCATGCTCTTCTCCTAATTATTTTAAGCACTTTTCATGTTGGGCGCAACTCATAAAGCCCAATGGATGAAGAGTTATAATCAAACTAAAACTTACTATTTATTGTGCATTATGAGGTCAACTTAAATTTTCTTTTATTTCTGATGATCCAAACCGTTGACGATGTGGGACCCATAATGGATGCGCCATTGCCCAAAAGCCTCCCAAGTTGAATGTATACATCATGCCACCGGAAGCTAGGAGGTTTCTGGTGCATCTCCCATTCATAATAGGAGGCTAATATCAAATAATAAAGATTACTAAACAGTGGGCCCACATTGGAACGTCTACATTTTTTTATGATTGAAACGTTATGTAATTCATCGTTTGTAGTGGAGCTAGGTCAGGATAGATTTCGGGTCGAAGTTGTACTGTGACACTAAAAAAAGGTGGAGAGGATCCTCTCACACCAAGCATACTTTAGAAGGCTCCAGTTGCAGGCATCTCAAATAAGGGTGTTCCTGACAGAATTAAAACAAAACAACAAGCTTATTTTCAACTAATGCAATTGAGAGTGAATGAACCATACATGAAAATTCAATACTTTCTACAATCTAGAAGATGCACTTGATCTGGACCATCCAATTACTAGGTCGCATTTTGTATGGACCATAACCAAAACCCAATTTGATTAAATAATGTTAATAGTTGGATTGATGGAACTGTTATGGACAACGTCAATAATCCAATTGAAAGCAACATCCAAGGGGTTAGCATATCAATTTAACAATCCAAAGTCACATACAAGATTCCTTTCGGTGGTCCATTTGAAGGAAATCAGATAGTTAGGATTGTTGGATGAGTCTAATTTGAGTAATGACCTATTTAAGATGGTGGTTATAATATTTTACACAAGACATGGTTACGAACATATGATATATACAATAATCAAGCTTAATATGTGATCCAGCGTGCCCGCACAACCCAAATACATAATAAGTTTAAGCCTAGTCCTCTTTGTTCATGGGAAGTTAAGCTTCCACTTAGCAGTTGAGGTTAGGCGTGGATTAAAAATACTATCCCATGTTTTGCTTAATACATTTTACTGATTGTGCTTGGTGCAATCTTTTTATTCCCAAAAGGAGGTAATAATTTGAAGAGCTAATGGGGATTTATGATAAAAGTTGTGAAATTTTGATTTGACTGCTAACTCGACACAAGCCTCCTTATCTAGCCTTAGGATTGGTAATGTGAACACAAACCATACAGTACAACAAGAAAAAATACGAGCCCATAATGTGATAGATGAATGTTAGATACTTTTAATGGTCCCTACTTTAATAATTAACTTTGACATTATTATGAACAATTTTTTCCTCACAAGAAGACAAAATATTGACATGAAAAATCGATAGAAAAGCAAGGCTACATAATGTGAATTTCATTGATCATCAAAATTTACAGGCATTCGGGTGGGCCCAACAAAAAGGAAGGAGGCCGCACCTATCGTATACCGCAAGCTAAACTGGAAAAAAGATTAAAAGCTAACCTATGAGGAAAATGAAACTCTGCAAGAATCTACACAGAAATAAAGAAACCACTGCCTCAGTCACTAGCGTCTTAGAGCTCCAATCCTTGCATTATCTAACACTAAAGCTTTTCTGATTAATCTCGAAAGTTGAGAATGGCTAAAGGAAATTTTGCCGAGGCAACCCTCACTTGTCATCCTTGTTAGCGCATCTGCCACTGCATTCCCCTCTCTCAAGGTGTGCCTGATCACTAGATTTAGGCTCCGAGTATTATCTTTAATCTTTCCCAAAGTATACCAAATGTTCCATTGGATGAGCCTAAATCCCTCGGCTCATCCACAATGACTTTAGAGTCAGTTTTAAGAATGATGTTTGCAAGGCCTATGTTAGAGCAAATATTGAGCCTATCTAGCATGCTCCAGCTTCCACAATAGTGCTCATGGAAGCTCCATAATACATGTGAAAAGCAAAGACGTACCTGGCCCACATTCCTTTTACCCACACAGCACATATGTCAACTGAAAATAACCTCTAAATTAGAGAAATTAAAGTTGATTTACTAATTAAATTAAAGTGACAGTAAATATACCATGCAATGAATTCTAGCCCTTGATCAGGCGGTATTAATAATCCAATCAACAGCAATAAATTCATGCTATGGCATCTCCAACCATTGACGACATCGGGGGAATTGAGCCAGCATCTTTTACTCTCGAAATTTTCACATGTGCGTGGCTGTAGAGGATCATCGTCGGTAAAGTCCACATGATATGGACGGTCCAGATTCATCAACTGAACACCAACGTCACCCATTGAGTGACAAGAGCCATAATGGTTTTGTCTCGTGACCGGTCAAGTAGGCATCTGTAAACAGAGACAACTGCAACTCGAAGTGAAGAGAAACAAAGCTTTTATCTGAATTTCTTTCTTGTGAGAGAAAAAAGAGCGAGGAAAGATGGCCATTGTTGAGTCTGTTGTCGAGATCCTTCTCCAAAAACTCGCTGACCCACTCATTCGAGAAGCCATTTTATTACATGGGGTTGATGATCAAGTCCAATGGCTCGAGGCGGAATTTAGGCGGATGCAATGTTTCTTGGAAGACGCAGATGCCAAACAAGAAGGCGATAGAAGAGTTAAGGGTTGGGTGAGGGATGTGAGAGATGTTGCATATGATGCTGAGGACGTCATCGACACCTTTCTCTTCAAGATAGCGACCTTGAGGCGAACTGGATTTGTGGGCTGCATTAAAAGGAACGCTTGCATCTCCAATGAATTGAAACCTCGCCATCAGGTGGGATCGAAGATCGAGCAAATAAAGGCTAGAATCCGTGAGATCTCCGAAGGTAGGTCGACATATGGAATTGAAAATATAGGTCAGCAAGCAGGGACAAGCTCCGCCAGTCCAAGCCTCCAGGAATGGAGGCTCACTTCTCCTCTTTCTCAAGAATCAGATTTTGTTGGCTTTGAGAAAGATATGGAGATATTGGTGGGTCAATTGATGGAGGGGGAGTCACGCCGTTGTGTTGTTTCTATAGTCGGAATGGGTGGTCTGGGTAAAACCACTCTTACCAAGAAAGTTTACAATAATGCCCGTGTGAAGACACATTTCGACTCTTCCGCATGGATTTCTATATCACAAGAGTATGTTGTGAAAGATCTTCTTCAGAACATCATAAATTGCTATATGGTGCTCTCAGAAGAGGATCTCAAGAAAGTGCAGAAAATGAACGTCTTTGAGCTGAGGCATAAAATTTCCGAGTGTCTGAAAGAGAAGAGATACTTGATGGTATTAGATGATATATGGACAATGGAAGCATGGGATGCTCTCAAGGATGCTTTCCCTGATATGAATAATGGAAGCAGGGTCATGCTCACCACGCGCAATAAAAACATAGCTTTACATGCAGATGCTCGAAGCCCGCCCCATGAACTTCGATTTCTAAACAATGAAGAGAGCTGGGAGTTATTTTGTAAAAAAACATTCCCAGGATGAGATGGGGGTTGCGCTCAAAATTTGGAAGAATTGGGAAGAGTGATTGTGGACAAATGTCATGGTCTACCTCTTGCGATCGTTGTCATCGGAGGACTCTTATCAAGGAAAGAAGCAAGAGAGTGGGAGAATGTATGCAAGAGCCTTAGTTGGCAATTCATCCAAGGAGAAGTCAAAATCTCCCACATATTATCTTTGAGCTATAAAGATCTTCCCTATTATTTAAAACCATGTTTCCTCTACCTGGGCAATTTTCCAGAGGACCATGAGTTCCGTGCCAAGGAGCTGATTCAAATGTGGGCTGCTGAAGGGTTTCTTCAACAGAGAGGGGAAGAAACATTAGAGGAGGTTGGAGAAGATTTTCTAAAGGAATTGATCCAGAGAAGCATGGTTCATGTAGCAAGAAGAAGTTCAAGCGGGAATATTAAAAGTTGCCGCATCCACGATCTTTTACGAGATCTCTCCATATCAGAAGCTAAGGAAGGTATATTTCTTCACGTTCACAGTGGGATCAATGCAAGTGCTCCTCCTGCATCTAGAGCCCGTCGAGTTGCAATTTACCATAACAACTCAAGTGGGTACATTTCCTTAAGCTGTTCCACTCCACACCTTCGTTCTGTGTTAATGTATACCCAAGGCTATGTGTTTCTTCAAAGAGAAGAAAAAAAGTTTCTCTTTAGAGGTTTTAAGTTGCTTAGGGTGTTGTATATGCACGGTGCAAGCATTGGCACGCTACCGAGGGAAATAGGTGAACTAATCCACTTGAGATACCTCGGCTGTACCCAAACTACTTTAATAAGCCTTCCATCGTCAATAGGCAATCTTCCCAATTTACAAACTCTATTTGTAGCATCTTTTTGTTCGCATATAAAAGTACCAAGCACAATCGGGAAAATGAAACAGTTGAGACATTTGCGAGTGAAGTGTTCAAGGACGGAGTCGATAGCTTGTGATGGAGCGATACAAGGGCGTCCAATGCTTGACTGGATAAATAGCCTCCAGACTCTATCATTTGTAAGATCTGGCAAATGGATGGAAGAGGGTTGCTTGGGAAAGCTCACCAATCTTAGAAAATTAGGAATAGCTTTAGAAACACCAGCTGATGCTAAGGTATTCAATGATTCTATTCTCAAATTGGGCTGCCTCCACTCTCTGTCCGTTTCAGTAAGATATGGAGGTTTGTGGGAACATCTTCTCAAGTTAAGAAGAAGCAAAAAATTCGAACACCAAGACTGGTCGCTACCTCCTTTTTCAAATCTTCTCAAATTAAGTAACTTGTATTTGGGAGGAAAGTTAGAGAAGTTACCCGAGTCTGCTCAATTCCCAGTAAACCTCACCAAGCTTTCCTTGATATCCTCCTGTTTAAAGCAAGACCCATTGGCGACATTGGAGAAGCTGAAAAACCTTCGCATTCTCAGATTGCTTTATGAATCATATATGGGAAAGGAAATGTCTTGCTCTGCACAAGGGTTTCCTCGACTCGAATCCTTACATCTTCGTCAGTTACGTCAATTAGAAGAGTGGAGAGTGGAGGAAGGATCTATGCCAAGTCTTTTACATTTAAGGATGTATCACTGCACGAAATTGAAGAAGCTTCCGGAAGGACTGCAACACGTGAGTACCCTCAACAAATTGGAGTTGTGGAGGATGCCCGATGAATTCAAAGTAAGGCTTGAAGAAGACAGGGGAGAGGATTGGTACAAGATTCGGCATATACCCTCCATCGACATAAGCGATAGGAGGATATGGTAAGCAGTGGGCACATTCTCTCGTTGCCAGAGCTAGGTTGGTTAGACTTGTTTCCCCTCTTCATTTTTATTTACCTCTTTAATCCATACTTCAACTTACTATAATCATATCATTTTTTTTTTTTTTGTTTTTCTTTTGGGAATTTATATAGAATTTACATTCCAATGTTTTTTACAAAAACATTTTCAATTAGCTTAATAACCATCCTGTACATTCCCATTACAATCCCGTTGACTTTCTTAACGCCTGCCATGCTAGCAAATGGGTCACTGGCTCGGGTATGCCCCCACCATGCTTTTTATATGAAATCCACCCTGACCACCATGTGCTTTACCCCATTAAAGGCACATGATCCAAAATTCAGCTCCATCCGTCATTCCAGTGGACTACGGTACTATTGTAAATAGTGTAAGGGTAACACATAATGCTTACCTTTCAAACTGTTTCCATTAGTGTGGCCAACCTGAATCATAGATGGGTCTGATTTTTGGGCCCCAGGTCTAAGTTTTCGTGTGGTCACTAATGGGTTTCATATAATCATCAGTGGGTCATGTAAAAATCAAGTAATTTATTCTTTTTAAGTTTTGGCTATGAAACTCTCTACTGCTATCGCTTGTCCATTCCTTTTATAGTTTGTAACACAGTATTTTATAATTTTCTAATGTTTTTAATTAATTTTTTTATACAGAAATCTGCATGACCCTTTTCGCAACTGGTATGGTTAGATGAAACCAACAGATTCTAAGCAGTGGTACTCTGTCTTTGCAAGTGGTTAATTGGTAAGACTTCTTTTCCCACTTCATTTTTATTTTCCTCTTATTCCATACTCCAACTTTCTATGATCAAATCATTTTTTTTTATAATTTTGTGAAGTGTTTAATTATTTCTTTATATAGAAATCTGCACACTAATTGTTTGAAAAAATGCTTCAACCAAGATCCTTTTCTGGATGAAACCATGCTAGCAGTCCTCCGGTTTTGACATGCATAACTCGCTGTATGGTTAGATGAAACCACTATTGTCCGTCTGGTTGACCTGACCCATCTTTGGTGGACTATTGTATAAATTCACATTGGTTTTGACGACTTTAATTGTTAGATCAGTGACTTTTCTTTGTTAAATTTGAACTGTGGACCTTTTTTCCGTTTAAAAGTCTTTGATTGGATGGTCAGCATCAGTTTATTATCAAATTGATTTTTGAACAATGGTCATTCACAAAGGGGATCTTGTGAAGATAACTGTGTGTAAAAATCAAGATTGCAACTAACAAGGCAGGTCACACACGTCTCTTCATTTGGCAGAATTGACAATTTTATTTAAACTGCCAATTCTTTTTTTTGGTGCCCAACCAGCTTATGAGTGAGCCAGCCTGATTTTTTTTTTTTTTTTTAGCATATGCTCATCTTCTATATAATTGTTTGCATGCATTCCTTTTAGTGGCAGTACCCTAATTTTTGTTGTTGACAGAGAACATTGATGAACCAAGAAGTTTGAATTTCATGGTCAGTCCAAACTTTCAAGCCGATACTAAATGACAATGGTGATAAGTTAACCAAGACGAAAATTAATTTGCATCTGTAATATGTCTACAATTACTAGTTCTCATTCTATTGAAATCTAACCCAAGCGAAAGTAACTACCTTCCCAATCTTTGGCCTTTTCCACATGCATATTTCTATATTTGTTTTTCCTTAAGCATATACTTTTAGGACCCTAATTGAAGGATTAGGAACTTCCAATTTGAGGGCATCCTCCATCCTCACTGAGATCCATGGGATTTATAGTGTTGAGTATCACTAACCCCACTTGGATGGAATAAATGCATCATGACAGTTTTCGCATTTATATACTCTGTTTTGCTGACGAGTTGCTGTAGTATGAATAGTTTCACATCATTTTTAGGCCTTAACCAGAGATGTGATTTGTAATGTCTAGATTTTATTGGAGTATCACCAACCCCCCTTGGATGGACGCATGACAGTTTTCACATTCATGTAATCTGTTTTGATGATGAGTTGCTATAGTATGTCTTTTATTTGGAGCTGTAAAAAGGAGCCATACGATAGGTGAGGCCCAGTTATTTTGTGGCGCCCACTGAAATTTATACAGCCAAATTTTATTGTCAAGAGAAAAAAAGAGTCTGATTCCATCATGTATGTTAAATTTTGGTTGTCAATTTTGTTCATATATGATTGGCTCACCTAAATTGTGTCTGACCTGATTCTTGGACCAAGGTGAGGTTTCCAAAGCCCACATGTGTGTGGAGCATTGCCCCAACCAAATACCACCACATGCACCAATGTAGAATAAGAGTGTTACGTAAGACCTAATTTCCATCTAGTAGGTAAATTTTTTTTAAAACTTCTAACTTAAAAGCCAAGTGTTTCTTCCTCAGGTGGACCACTTTGTATGAAACAAATGGATGTTCAGAAAGAGCTGTATTAGCCATTCATTTCTTTTGTATACTGTGCCTAACTTCAGGGCTGAAAAGCTTGATTCTTGCATGTGGCTCGTCTAATTAAAAGCTGGGATCTCACACATGTTCCATATTGGCATGTGTGGCCGCATGTGGGTGGTCATGATTCCACATGCATGTGGGCTCAACCTCTATTTTATTTTTACTTCATATGTTTTTAGACTTCTTTGGTCCCATATGATATATAGCTGGCATCATAGCATGTATAAATGTTTAATTATAGTAGCTTAGTTTTTGTTTGTGCATGAAGAACTCATTGAGAAGCCAATTTGTCTGGATCTGTTTGCAGTCATTCTATATGATTTGAAGCTCATATTGGATGAGTATAGTAATTTCACATCTTGAAATTTAATCGTGTTAGTAATATTCTTATAAAGAGTTATCTATTTGTTATGAGTATGACCCAAGAAAATTAAATTGAGAATTCTTGCCATAATATCTTTGGCCATTTTTATTTTTATTTTACGGGCAATTGACTTATTATTTTTTCTTAACTGTCTTTTGTAGGACATTGATTGACAGATTAGGAAATTCAATCTGTAAGATTTTTGGAGCATCTTCCATCTATGGCAGTGTATATCAAATCAAAGTTTGCATTTTTGAACTTTTGGCCCCACTTGTAACAAGCATCAAGACACTTGGACCGAATGCCCTAGGAACTTATACTTCCTGTTCTATCCATGAATAGTTTCTAAAGTTAGGTATATGCTTTGAATTCTTTTATAAATTTTGAGCAAGCAAATTCTAGCATATAAATTTCAAGTTTTAAACACAATTTTCATTTTCAGACATTTTTCTCACAGCAGAGAGTGAGATGAACTGCACATGCAAAGTAACCGGATAAAATGAAGAATTGTGGAATGGCGACCAGATGGTGATGAAATCTTTGGATGATATCTTGTAATTGTAACATGAGGGCATGGATGTTTTGTTTCAGATATTTTGATATGTAACCGTGTGCTAATATTTGTTATATGTCTATAATTTAATTCGCACCAACAGTTTAGTTAAGGTTTGATTTATTTCATTGTAGGCATTGTCTGCCTGTAATATGTTTGTTAAAAACTGAAATTGGAAGCAATTTCTTTACAGTATATGCTTAGTTGGGCTTCCCCGATTTTTCATTGTTTAGGTTTCAAATACCCAGAATCGGTAGACCTCTCTATTGATTGCCATGTGCCCAAAAAATCTCTACATCGAAAGATCCTATGACATGGAATATTTAGTCTTTTCTTATTGAACATGAATTGGTGTGTGTTTCTTACGAGTCTTGACTTCTTCAATTTGGGGGGTTTTTTTTTTGTATGTGGGCCCTTCCCTATAAGGCCCATCAAGGTTCGTATTTTTATTGGATGAAACAAACTGCCATACAAGCAAACATGTATAAAAGGAGAAGCAACAATTCAGAATAAATTGTGCTTATTGGACTTAGTTACCTTCTACAGCCATGATGGGAAACTTTCACACAGACAACTCTGTTTTCAAAATCAGAATATTGTCACTGTTTGCATATAGCCACTCTCCATTGCGAATCAAGTCACCTCCTATAGAGGGAGGGAGAGCGTCATACCTGAAACGGAGAAAGAAGGGCTGAGACCTACTTAGTTAATACCGAGTGAGAACCAGGTCGGACTAAGAACAGACGTTGCAGTGAAAGGTTCTGAGGCAACCATGGGACCCGGAGAAACCTTGTGTTGATTGATCAATCAAAGATTTCCTTCCCGATCTTTATGACAGTGCCATTGAATGAAGCGGTGCGGGTGCAGGTCCTCTGACAATTCTGAAGAAGCTCTTCATTCTCCGTCCTCTGGAAGAAAAGAATGCCCCCCTTATGGCACGGCTTAGTCAGTTATTCTCGCAGTTCAGATAAGATTCGGACCGCCACTTCTTTGAAAGCATGGTTCTTGCCTCCCTCTCTCTTCCCTCCATCTGAGCTCGTCCATTCATTAAGAGCCAGCACATGTTTTTCACCTATGCCTTTTTTGTTGGATGAGATGCCAAGGACTAACACCAATATCACAGCCATTAATCTCATCAACATCTCCAACTCACCCATTCACCAAAATACCGCCCACCCCATGTTTTGGGCTGTCTTAAGTTCCCGCCTACTAGGGTGCACCTCATGCTTCCTCAGCCATCTAGTCTCAGGAAGCTCTACCAACAGATTGTCCTCAAACACCTAAGGGTGATAATGGAGCTTGAGAACAATCACAAGAAGCTCTCTTACTGACACATTGTCCTCAAACACCTTAAGGGTGATGATGGGGCCTGAGAACACTCGGCACTGTCCATAGTTTTTGAAGATTGACTAAAGAACTTGCAGCTCCTCGCTGGTAAAAAAATAAATAAATTTGTATTTGCATCACAAAGTTCTGCAGTTGCTAAGGCAGCCATATCCCTGCAGTTAAAAACTAATGTAAATGTACTGTCAGATGCAATACATATATATCCAATTAAGGTCTTTGTTACCTATTCATTCATAACTACATAAATGGATAATTCTAGTTTTTGAAGAGGGCAAAAAAACTTAGAAGCATAACATAAGATTGTCATGAATTATTAGATTATGTGTAGGCCATATGAACAAGAACAACTCACACGAATATATGCAGCCACTTGGCCGACCAAAGCAGTCTACAATTAGACAGACAATTGTAGTGTCTAAATTGTCAAATGAGCTGGCCCACGTTCCTTTTACACACACAGCACATATGCCAACCTGAAAATAACCTGGAAGTAGTATGGGAAATCGGACCAAGTGACTGAGCCGTGCATAAGGTAGTATTTACCCTAATGAGGAAAGGGAGCAGAAATCAGAGGGGTGTATTCATCAGGTATGCTACCTTTGTGTGCAGGGGTATTAGATTCCAACAACTTTGCAATTGGAATTAAATCTATAGAAAACAATACACCATTCAAAAGTAATATGGATGTGTGTAAAAAAATAAAATACCCACATGAGTGAGGTGACATTACTAGCAAAATTATTGAATTACACATCTATATGGAATACCATTGGAGCATGTTTTGAGTCATTGAGTGAACAAAAGTAGGAGCTACGGTTTATGGGTGCCACATAAAAAAATGAGTTCATCTCAACTATTTATTGAAATTTGTATATTAGAGAGTAAATTTCTTTGCATGGATTAAAGATTTAACCAACAATTTGTATGAACTATGATCTCTTGATGGTAGCTACGGAAGAGAAGAGCTCAGTTTTAATGCAATGGGAGATAGCGTGCACCTGCACCAAGGGCTGGCAAGGCCGGATAGTTTAGTTTTGTCCCCTCTTCATTGCATGGAGGACTTGGACCTCCTCCAACCACCTCCTCTGCCACAGGCTTCTTGCTTCCCATCTTTGATGCGAAACTAGTCCAGAGTCAGAACAATCAGCAAAAAATTAGTCATTCGTCCTGCAAGGCTAGTAAATCCTTAGAGGCTTTACCCATGTTTTATTGTGTCAAAATTATAGCTGGAACAAAATGCTAGGAAATTTGAAAGCAAGGTTACCTATTATTTATTTCCTTTTTTTTACACACGCGCTCACACCACCGTGGGATTTCACCGTAATGGATACTCGAATCCATGAAAAAACGCTTGTGAGTCTACCACCAAGGCATGAGTAAGGACCTAATCAAGGTTACCTCAGCTGATAAGTGTCATTGCCAAAATTTCTGGGCGGCTCAAGCTAATCAGGAGTTGTTTGCTGGGTGAGGCTGTCTGCTCTCTTTCAGGAGAAATTAACTTGAGGATCTTAGGCCTTCAAGGGTCAAGAGGAGGGGGTAATGTTGGAATATATGTGCTAGAAAATAGTAAATAATATTCGAAAAGCAGAAAATAAAATAAAATATAAAGTAAAGAAAAGACTTGTTTGTTTGAATCAAGGTGTGACGGAGTCACTCGGGTTGAAACCAAATCTACTCTTCTTGGACCACGTCCCAAGTGTAATAGGAATCTTGGACAGTTGGCCTCAAGGATACAACAACTATGACCCGGTTCTAACAGTGCACTAGTTGTATACAGTCTAGAACCAACGTGCAAAACTTAGATTGGAAGTGAGTTGACTCAGCGGGAATTTCAATTGTAGAAAAACCAAGAGACTTGTTTTAAAAAGGGAGATTGATTTTGTTGTGAATGTAAAATTGAATTGAGTATGTCTATTTATAAACCACGATTAGGCTAGATAATTGGTGTAACTGCTCGAACAAACGTGTCTCTGGTTTGAATTTCACATAAAAATTAAAAGGTACAACTATACTCGAGGAGGAAAACCATTAGCATGAGTTTCAATTTACATATACACCCAAACCTGGCCCGAGCATGCACGCATCACACGGTCCCGGTATGGCATGGCTCGATGCGCACGCATTGTAAAGAGGTGGTCCAACCCAAGTGTCCATTCCTCCTTGGTGGCTCAAGCCTTATATAATCCACATCTCATATATATATGAGATTTCTTTGGCCATTTTCGATATGGGAGAAAGAGATGCACAAAAAAACAAAACACTTTTCAAGAGAAGAAAAATGGAAATTTTGAATTTTAAAACACCTTTTATTTAAAATAATAATAATAATAAATTAAAATACATTAGGTAATACATCCTTTAAATTGGTGAGACGGATTTTGCTAGATCCAGGTTGGCCGAAATCAAATGTGGATGGGTTTGCTTGGGGTGATCCAGGAGAAGATGTGGGGGTGGTGTTTGCAGTAATGATTGGATCAATAAGGGCATCATATCATTTAGAGCCAATAAGAAATCCTGAAAGATTTCTAGTGGATTTTGAAATCTACTACATTTGTGTACCCCATGTTGATGCATGTGTTTTATTCACGTCGTTCATGCATGTATATAGGTGACCCGCATCAATTATGAAATCTGGTGTATTGATTACAATTTCATGGTCCACCTTTACTTAATACAGTGTATTTCTAAAGGAAGAATTTGATCCCCAAACATAGTACTGGATTGTCAAAATAACATGGTGTTTCCAACCATTTAATCATTGTGTAATAATGGTGTTAATTTCATCTAATACAATTCCATACCATCTAATCCCACAATCCAAACAGGCCTACGAAAACTGTCTCAAGGCCCTCTGCTTTTATCCCCTCGTCAATTTGGTACAGGCTGAGGTGCATCAAGCAGATGAATTCGAGGGTTAATTTCAAAATCATTCACACTATGAGAGAAGGAAATCTAACCAGCGGATGGTCTAGCTAGGAAGGGGAGCAGCGAAATTCCAAATTGTTTATTCAAATGTAGAGAGGAACTCTCCAGAGAGATTAGTGGTGTGGTTTCATTGGATAGTGCGGGTTTGGGCATGATTAGAAAGAAGCTTGTCTCTTCTCAATTTTGCGTGGTGCATGGCTTGTGGTTGTTGTTTGAGACCTTGTTTTTAGGATGCTAGGGACTGAAGTTTTTTGTGGGCTTGTTTGTTTTTTTCTTTTTCCCCTTGTATACTGCCTATAATGAGTTTATATGATAGATGGAGCCTTGGATTTTTTTGTTTGGTGATCCGGTTCGAAAATTTGTGAAGTATTTTTTTTTTTTTTTTTTCCAAGCAACATAATTATAGGTAGTGTGATCCTACCTTTTATTAAAAGGAGAAAAAAAAATCACTTATTAAAGATAGAGGTAATGGCAAGGGCAAGAGTTTGCATAATACCCTTAGGTTTCCATCTTGTACAAGTGAGCCCATAGACTTATAGATTGAAATTAAGAACTGCATTGTGTTCATGAACTATAGAACTCCAAGATGGGAAAATCCTAGCCCTTTAATTATTGCCCATTAAATTAACGGTTAAGAAGGTAACTTTAGCAAGAGTCCAGGCTCAACAAAAAATGACAAATATTCAAAGCGATGGAATTTTCCTTTTTTTTTTTTTTTCGGGGGGGGGGGGTCATGGGCCACTCATCTTGGGACATATCTTGGATAACTGAACCATGGGCACACATAATGACCGAGCTTGTATACCCATGCCGTCCATCTGTTTTCAAAAAATGAACAAGATCCAAAGCAAATGTAATTGAGAGCTATTTGTCATCTAATCTTTGGCCATGCTTTTCTCGGACAATTAATGTATTATTTTCTTAACTGTCTTTTATAGGACATTGATGGATGAATTAGGAGCTTCAATTTGTAAGATTTTTGGAGCATCTTCCACCTATAGCGAGCCTATCAAATCAAAGTTTGGATATTAGAACTACTGGCTCCCTTGCAACCCTCATCAAGACACTCCAAGTGAATGCTCTAGAAACTTGTACTTTGTGTTTTATTCATTATTAGTTTTTAAAGTCAGGTATATGCTTTGAGTTTTTTTTTTTTAATAGATTTAATCAACCAAATTCTAGCAGATAACTTCCCAGTTTTAATCACGATTTTTTTTTTTTTTTTCCAGACGTTTTTCTCACAGTAGAAACTGTGATGATGTGCACGTGAAAACTGACCAGACAGAGTGACGAACGGTGGGATTGTGACTAGATGGTGATGAGATGTTTGGATCATATTTTCTAATTTTAACTTGAGGATGTATGTATTTTTGTTATATATCTTTCGATTATATGTTTATATACTTCAATCGGCACAAACAATTCATTTAATGTTTGATTTATTTCACAGTACCTGATTGTAGTAAATAGGAAACAATTTCTTTACAATGTGAACCTAAAAGGAATTCCACACCAATTTTCCTTATTTTTAAGTATCATATTCTGCATAATGCATAATGATGGAGCTACAGTGAGCTCAGATTTTCTTTCATCTGCACAATTGATCCCATGGTTCTGAAACACATATAGTGGATATGATGGCAAATGTTCCTAACCATTGTTTCTGTGGCTTTCTCTTCATTGAACTTAAAATGTTGTCACAATTTTTTAATAAATTGCCTATCTACTGGAATCTAATTGAAGGATCAGAGATTATACATCTGGAAGACTAATTGAAAGACAGGCATGGTCTATAGGCCATCCAGATTAGGCCAATCAAATCAACAGTTCAGATCAGTAAATTACATGGTCCATTGTTTTGAAATGGTGATTCTAATCACTGGATAGGAAATGGGTGATCCATATTTATCATACTAGAAAAGTTTCATCATTCTCTAGACCATGCATCATGTGAAGTCCATACCATCATCTGCCGGATGTAGTTTTTGAACCATGCTCCATCCACAACTCAGTAAGCGATTTGTACTGTTCGGATTGTGTATAAATATACCTGTGTGGTGTATGAGACCCAGACCCCAAAACAATATTGAGGCCACAAATCCAGTACCCACTAAAGCAGCAGGTTTGCCCGTAGGGCCCACCTTGATTTACCACGTCGTTTCATCTGTTTTAAATATCATTTTAGGATTTGAACTTAAAAATGAAGCACATCTGATTCTCAAGTGGACCATGACATTGGAAAAAGTGGTCATTGCCCATTAATGGGCCACATGAGTTTTGGATCAGGCTGATATTTGTTTTCCCTTTAATCCAGGTTTTTGTAACTTATCAACAGGTTTGATGGAAAATAAAATTACAGTGGTCCATAGCAAGTTTTTAATGGTAGGGCGTTCAGTCACCACTGTTTCCTAAAGTATGGTCCACCTGGGATCTGGATCTTCTTCAATTTTAGGATAATGGTCTTAAAATGATATGAAAAAATGGATGAATGGGAGCATATATAGAATACATATATTAAAGTGGGTCCCACTATAAGGACCGCACCCAATCCGCTCCAGTTTTGCACATGGACTTTGAAATTCGGTATACAACTTGTGTATTTTTATTTCTTATTTTAATTTTAATTTCAAATTCCAAAGCAATCACCATTGTTTTCTTGTGGTGTAATCCACTCTAGATTTAGATTTCCCTCATTTTTTGGATCAAACTTTATAATAATCTGAAAAAATAGATGGTAGGCTTGGATAAATTGCATATATGTCATGAGGGCCAATAGCGCACTGCCAGTAGCCACCTTGTTATTGACGCTGTCAGTACCCAATCCGCGTCCAATGCAAAAAGCCTACAGTTAATGAGGTTGCTTAATTATAATTAAATAGATACATAGATCTTATTAAATAGATACCTAGATATAAATATCTTCAATGATATATTATTATTTAAACAAAAAAAAATCTTAAGAAAAGAAAAAAGAAACGTGGGAGTAGGAACGTTGTTACTGGTCAGTCCTAGGTGGGACTCATCATGATGTAACCATTCCATCCATCTAATTTTTCAGGTCATTTTAAGGCATGAGCCCCAAAATAAAGAAGATTCAAATTTCAAGTGGACCACGCCATACGAAACAATGGTGATTAAATGGCCACCATATAAATTTTTTTTTTAAAAAATACTGATTAGGGTTTATCTTAATGCCTACCATAATGTTTATTTTCCATATAACGAGTTGATCACATCATACATTCATGGATGAAGTCTTAATAATTCTTTTTTTTTTTCTTTAAAAAAAAAAAAAAAGAAAAAAGTAAAAAAGAAAAACACTTGTGTAGCCCATAAGAAGTGTTTAATGGTGGGTGCTCATCACCACTATTTCACGCGGTGTGATAATTCACATAAGATTTAGATCTACTTAATTTTTTGGCTCATGCACTTAAAATGATATGAAAAAATAAAATAAAAATGGATAGAGAGTGTGGATTAATAACATACGTCATGTGGAAAATCATATGCAATCGAGGTTAAAGGCACCGGTTTTATGCCTTCCCCGAACGGGATTGCCTGTGGCTTTCCCTGTCCAAGAAGTTCATCTAATTGGAAACCATGTGGGGCTCACAGAGATTCTCGTCACAAATCCACTCCGTCTATGAGTTTTGCAAGGCAATAATATTCCCATTTTCTAAATACCAGGCAGACCCAACACTCAGATGGGTCACACAACATTAAACAGTGGGAATGCAACTTTATACCATTGAAACCTTCCTAGACCCAACCATGATGTTTATAGGATATGCAAAGTGTTCGTATGGTTATTACGATTTAGATAAACAGTACGCATGTGGGTGCCACAAAGTTTCCAATGGTGCGCGTCAAATCCCCGCTGTTCCGTGTGGTCTAACCCACATGGGCTTTTGAATGACTGATTTTTAGATTACTATCCTATTGTTGCCTTGAAAACTGAATCAAATGCATTTGTTACATGAAATTCATGTTGGCCCACACAGCTTCCTATTATTGGATATCCTGAGAGTACAGCATTCCTGATCCAATCCAGACCGGGTCTGGCCTGGACTAATCTGGACCGAGTTGAGTCATCCCATCCCCAGCTCTACTAGAATCCTATATGACATCTGTTGTACGCAGGAGAACAACACACAAGTGTAGAAGTGGCTATGGGCCACTTTGGGCTTGGCTAGATTTGCCCACGCTTAGGACCTAAGGTCCAAGCTAGGACAAGTTAACTGGGCCTGGTCCGACACAACCCAATGCCCTTATGTCAGTTGTGCAGGGCATCAGAGCTCTGCACAAGGTGCGCCCTGCAACGAAGACCACCTGTTGAAAAAAAAAAATCACTTCTGATGGGTCTCACTTACAAGACTAATACATGGTAGGCAGGGCAGTCGATCTAAACCGTAGATCTTACTGTTTTTATCTGTGCATGAACTAACGTTGAAAATCATATCCAAAGTTTAATCTAACCATGCTCGCTTTCAAGTGGATGAGTGGGAATTAGATGGCTGCATAATTGCACACTTCCATCAAAAGTTTTGGATCAAACTGATATTTGTGTGTTCCCCCTGCTTTATTCAGATCTTTTTGACCTTGTCAACAGGTTGGATGGCAAAAAAAAAAACATTTTGGTGGCCCTAAGAAGCTTTTAATGGTGATAATTCAATCACCACTATTACCTGTGATGTGGTCTTCCTAAGATTTAGATCTTCTTCATTTTTGGGATCATGTCCTAGAATGACCTGTCAAAATAGATGGATGGTGTGGATGTGAGGCACATACATTGTGGTGTGCCCCACAGTCAGGGATGAACTGTCCTTAGTATCTACCAAAGCCGTACATCTGATGGCTCTCATCTATGCATGCTCTAACGTGGAGACTCACATCCGATGTTTAATCCTACCATAGACTGGGGACGCGAATTGCTTACTGAGGTGGCTACTGACAGTACCATGTGGGCCCCATCATGATGTATGTATCCTATCCATGCCTTTCATCCATTTTTTTCAGACTATTTTATGGCATGAGCCCAAAAATGAAGTAGATCCAAATCTCACATGAACCACACTACAGGAAAGAAGGAAAAAAAAAAAGTTGGCAGGGCAAACAAAGGGGCAGTGGTTGGGTAGTCGCTTAGTTGCGGCTACAGTGATGTCTATGTTGAATCCACCTGGGATGGGTCATTACTCATGGCACTGAGGTCCATGGGTTTGAATACCCATTCGGGTGTGCGAGGGTGTGTGAAGGGAAAAAATAATAATAATAATAATCCAGCTCCAACCACCTTGTACGTCACCTCAAGTTAGACCAGGGTCCACAAATCAATCCTCTTAAAGATTCAAGTAGACAAGAAAATGTATACATGGCAACACTCATCTTTTGAACTATTTCCCTTAGTGTAGCCTCACCTGCATTACAAATTGTCCTGATTTTTGGGCCTCTGGCATAATTTGGTGTGATATTTAATGGTGAGAGTGGATTTCACATAACTCTCACTATCTGATTTTTAGAGGAACTTCTCTCTGCCAATTATTTCCTTTGATGTGGTCTGCCTGAGTTAAGGTTCAACCCAATATTTTCGATCTAGGCGTAATCTATAAATACACATCTAATGGTTGGAGTGGATCTAACATAACCATCTTAATGAGTGCTTAAAAAATAAGGGTGGCTTTTGTTAAATATTACATCTCTTAAATATACAGATCTATATTTTTTAACAGTTGGGCAGTAACGCTTACCCTTTTTCTAAAGGGCCCTCCTTGATGTTTATACAAATCCACTCCATTCAATATTAGATGCCTAATCTCATGTTAGGCATAGGACTAAAAGATTAAGCTGGCCTAATTCAAGTGGAAACGGATTGCCTACTCCCCCTGCCACCAGCTATCGGCTGGTGGTCGGTGCTCTGTGGGCCTCACAATGATGTATTTATTTCATCCATGCCGTCCATCTATTTTTATAGATCATTTTACGATATAAAAGATAAAATGAGGTATATATCAATCTCAAGGGCACCACATTACAAGAAACAGTGCTGAATGAACGTTGTCCATTAAAAATGTTACGGGGCCATGAAAGCTTTGGATCAAGCTGATATTTATTTTATCCCTTCATCTGGGTATTCATGACCTAAATCAACATATTGGATGTCAAATAAAAAGTACAATGGGCCTTAGAAGGATTTTAATGGTGGCTACCAATCATTTCTTTAGAATGCTGCTCGATGTCGATGAGCATATCGTGAAACAAATCATCCTAGTGTGTAGTATGAGTATGTAGTACCCATATGGCTGGACTCGTGATGTATACGGATGAGAGCGAAGTCGTATCCGTCTAGTATCACGTTTCTTGCATAGAGATAGAAGGGGTATTCTCCTGCAACTACGGTAGGTCTTCTTCACCTCGTATTAAGGAATACTGATGGAAGCCTTGGCCGCCGGTCTGCAACTTGAGCTGTGTTAAGCTTGATAAGCACATGCTCATGGTCTTCATTATGGTGACAGGATGATCTCGGTCTGGATTGCAATCTGCCTAAACTTGATTTCGGTGAGGGCAGCTGCTGCTCGAGCATTCGTATATTCGTTGCTCTGCTGGACTGTTCTGAACTGCTGTTCAAGGGCTGCGCCTTTCACGCGTTTAGCTCTGTTAGCTCGAATTTGGAGGCCATTGTTGGCGGCATTCCAAGCAGTATCAGCTGCTCGAATTTCTCCTTCAGAAAATTCCTTTCGAACTTGGTCTGGAAGCGGGAACTATTCACGCTTCTGATGGGCTCGCAGGTTCTTGATGGAACTGTACTAAACATTGCCATTGCACA
Source organism: Magnolia kwangsiensis (assembly GCA_037074715.1). Lineage (NCBI taxonomy): Eukaryota > Viridiplantae > Streptophyta > Magnoliopsida > Magnoliales > Magnoliaceae > Magnolia > Magnolia kwangsiensis. The sequence goes on from CM073583.1 coordinate 2,742,162, forward strand.
GACAATAATTTAGTGGACTGGTCTATCAAGTCAGGGTATCCCTTGACTTGGATTGCAAGTTGAACTCGCATGGCTTTGTCTATGGGAATAGCATATGCAGGTATGCACTGGAAATATGCTACATTAACCTCCCATTCCGATGATGTATTCATCAAATATGCAGTACTGTGCAGGCTTGTAATCCTGATTTGGCTAAATGCAAACCTTGGAGTCTACATTGGAATAAGCCAATGGTCAAATATCGATATCCGGACTGAGCAAATGAGTTTACCCATTTATCATTTAGGATGGTCATTCTGGAGGATCCAGATGGGATCTCGATATCGTTACTCCATCTACAAAGGCGATAAGTATCACCTGAGGGTTTCGAGCCTTTTGCAAACACATCACGATAAGTTAAATAAGGAAGCCCATTTTTCTTTAATGCTTCACTAATGTGTTGCTGGGTGGTCTTGGCATCATCTTTATGCCAGGTCAATGTAGGCTGCTGTGCAGTCTTCATTTGCTGAATGGCATATGCAAAGTACTTTCTGAAAGTATGCATTGCTATTCTGGGTCTGATTGAATCCTTTCCGTCATTAATGATCCGTGAGGTAGATGACTGGATAGGAGTTTCAAAGGACTTAGATATTTCTGCTGATTGTCTGGATTCATGGCTAGGGGAGGCAGAATATCATCAATGGTATTCAGGGTTACCATCTTGGACTTCTTCTTCTTCGATACCTCTTTGAATTGCGAGGGATCGGATGAGTCTTGATCTCCATTGTTCGAAGAACTGGAGGTCTGGTAGGAGACTTGGCGTACCATAGTCTTCTTGTTGGTCTTACCAGGGACTGAGTAGCATTAACTGGGTCGATGCCAGTGCTATCGCGAATCGCGATGGTCTTGTTAGCGTTAACAGCTGCAAAGGCTGTACTACCGTGCGAAACGGTGGTCTGATGGACAGGGCGAACCATGTCAGACTGGGTTGCATTAACAGGAGCTAAGCCTGTGCAAACTCGTAACGAGTTAGTCTTGTTGCCTTTAAGTGGGTCCAAGCCAGTGGCACTGCTCGAAGCTATTTGTCCTTGGTTTTGCAAGTATTGCACAAACTGTTGGAACATAGACTCCATGGCAGTTGTGTCTATTGGAGAGGGCATTGCCGCCACCTCTCGTCTTGTTGACTGGGCGTTGAAGCCACGCCACGGCCACATCCTTAAAAAGAGGCAGGATTGCAGTTGCGCGCATGCATGTTGATGCTGCCTTCAGGTTCTCTGCTAAAAGTCAACAAAGAAATGTTAGCAAATTCTTCACATGCATTAAAAAAATTTTGATAATAATAATAAAATAAAAAATAAAAAATTCTTCACATGCATAGTCATAGTTGATGTAGAGCAGATCCCGGACAGTTTCATGGCCGAAATGGATCAGAAAAGGCTCTGTCGACGACAGAAGTGATCCGGACTGTGGGACCTTAGATTGGGCGTATCTCGCAATCCGGAATGAGTTATCTGACATAAAATATATGATTTTGAGGTAAAATGAGCTACTTTGGCCCACCAACCCCGCTACGCCGGGTTGCGCAGCCCGGATTTGCGAAATACCCTTGGATCGACGGTCGTTTCCCTGTTTTATTTTCGTTTTTACTATAAATATTAAGTTTTAGTTTGATTATAGCTCTTCATCCATTGGGCTTTAGGAGTTGTGTCCAACATGAAAAGTGCTTAGAATAATTAGGAGAACAGTTTGGTGAAGCCACATAGGACACTTACTATTTTTGGCCAAAAACCTTGCGCACTAGTAGACATCACGACCGTCTATAAATAGTAAGTTTACTATTTATAGTAAGTCACAGATTCTAGGAGTTTTAGTTGTAGTTTGATTCTGATTTCTTTTCTATTGTTTGGTGCTCTTATTTAAAGGGTTGTGAACTCATTTTTATTCATTCATTAATCAATTACGAATTTTATTAGAATTTATTTTCTATTTTCTACTTTATTTCCTCGTGGATTCGAGAAGTCTCTGTGAGGAGTCCAGAGAAGTTCCTTGAATTCAGAATAATTATCCTCTTGAGGAAGACGGTGCTCGACCTCACGTCCTCCCCTGCATCAATAGTAATCGTCGATCTCATTAAATTCTAAATGAGGAATTGGCAACTAGTCATGCAACTGCAGGTTTGAGGTATGGTCTTGATGAAGAGCGAATACCGGGTCTATTGACAAAATGTCTGGAAGAACATTCTGTTTTCCTGAGATGTGCTTACATGAGAATCAAAATCCTTCAAAGTAAGGCTGCCAGGTTAGTAGTCTAGATTGTGTATGCACTAATGGTTTATTAAAGAAATGCACCACAAAGGTCGAATCAGTTTCCAAAATGAATGGATATGGTCCAAGGTCTAATTCATTCTTCTTGAATGCATCTAGGACTGCGAGAAGTTCTTTCTCGTGCATGTAGTAGTTTAGTTCAGCTTTCTTGAACATACCGGACTCGTAGCAATTTAGGCATTGCTTCTTCTCTTTGTCAAACTGATTGACAATGAAGTAGACTGCACCCCATTGCTCTTTTGAGGCATCTGTCTTGACGATGAATCTATCGTCTTTCATTGCAAGAGATAAGAGCTGGTAAGTCTTTGACTAGATTTTTAGCTTGCTGGACTAATTTCTTGTCATGGGGACTCCTAGTATTCCTAAGAATGACTAAAGTTGTTGTCTGGTCTCAATATCTTCTGGAAAAACTTAGATTCTCTTGGAGATATGGTCTAGGAGGGTGATTGATCCATTCTTAAGATGAACTCCTACGAAGTCAATCTCTTGGGCTAACATGTGACACTTGGATGGTGAAATCACAAGGCCATGTTGGACTATTTTGTTTATGATCACAGTAAGATGTTTCTTATGTGTATCATGGTCATATGCGGCTATTAATATGTCGTCTATGTAGACAAAGCAGTAGTCTGCATGGTCTCTAAAGATACTATCCATTCTTCGCTGGAAGATCTGAGGGGCATTATTCAAACCAAATGGCATAACTAGCCATTCATATTTGGCTTGAGGGACTGCGAATGCTGTCCATGGAATGGAAGATTCTTCCATTGAAAACTGGTAGAAGCCTGACTTGCAGTAAAACTTACCAAACCATTTTCGGTCTTGGATAGCTTTTATCAAGGTCTGTTTACCAGGGATCTGGTAATGTTCGTCAACTATATTGTTATTCAGTAGACGATAGTCTATAACCATCCGTTGTTCTCCTCGAACTTGTTCGGCATGGTTGTTGACAAGCATCGCTGTGGATGAATGTCGGGACTTAGATTCACGAATGAAACCTTTCTCTAGTAATGCATTACACTGCCTTCGAAATTCTTTTTGTTCATCCAGGTTCGCGGCAAATGTTTTCCTTTGATCTGCTGGTCTGGGTCTATGAGGACAAGTTTACATATAGGTTTTTCTATATGCCATTGTTGAGTTGGGTTAGTACCAAGATTATTCCCAAGGGCTTTTAAGAACTGATCAGAATCGTCCTTATTTTGGTCTCTGTCTTTGAAAGGGAAGTATCTCTCATTGGGTTCGTTCTTCTTTTCATCTACTCTAGCTACTTTGAACTTGAGGTGATGGTCTTCAATCTCTTGAAGCATTGCTTCATATTCTAAAGAAGATTGAGATTGATGGTCTGGGATATGATAATGAACAAGGGGTCTATTACATTTATCATCAGGACATGTGCAAGGTTTTCTTGTAGGTCTTGAAGATGTGAGCATATCTTTGGGCTTGCGTGGTAGAGAGAATCGCGATTTAGAAGAAACCGGATTTCCCAAATATCCACCATTGCTTCTGTCAGCGACTTCTGATGTAGAAGGGACATAGCAAAGGGGAAGGACTATATCAAAATTAGATCTCACACTGAGGGTCAGTGATACTTCGTCTAATTTGATGGGCATGTATTTCTGTAGGAAGGTCATTCCCAAGATGCAATCATAATCTACACCTGGTGTTGCAGACACCCAGAAATCTTGTTCTAAAAGGAAGGAGGTCTGTGCATGTTCTAATCTGACTGTTTTAGTCAAGTATTGGAACTGCAGATTATCATCGTTTATGACAGTGATATTGATAGGTCTAGTCTTCCTGAACTAATATTGTTTAGGAATCATTGATGGGACACACATAGAAATGCATGTTCCAGTATCAATGAGGGCTTTTATCTGCTTGTTTCCATAGTTTGGTAAACTAAGGGTTAGACAAGGTAGGAGGGCTGCTCGTTCAGATCTTAGCAATGATTGCGTAGGGACTGGATCTGAAGAATGTTGGTTGATAGTTATGCTTTAAAGCGGTTAACTATTTCCCAGAAGTTTCTGAGTCGACGTCTGAATTGTTAGGATTATCAATCACTTGGACAATGGTCTTTCCTTTCATGTTTTGTTTTAAAAGGAGGTAAGCTTTTTTAAAAGGGGTCGTTTGGCACCGTGGATTGGCAATCCCCAGGCTGTTTGGCACCATAAGGGCCTGTTTGGGAGCGTGGATTTGAAACCCCCTGGATTGCTAACCCCCTGGATTCAGAACCCCGTGTTTTTGTTTGACACCTTGGATTTGGAACCCCCTGGATTGTAAAATTTGTGTTTGGAAGTGGATTTGAAACCCCCTCAAATTTTGTGGTATACTTGCATAAATATTTAAGGAGACTAAGTAAATTATTTAAGATACCCAAAGTGATTAAAATATACTACAACATAAATAATTATGATAACAAGGCCATCAAAATATACACATTGGAAAAAAAAAAAAAGTAATTCCCAACTTCAGGTGGGCCCACTAAATTTCACCATTGTTCGTAATTTAATAGTTATAAGTGGTTTTCCTTTTAAACCTCGAGGTTTCCTTTTTAACCTGAGTAAACTCCGTTGGGCCCACCGTCAACGTGTGTGGCTTATCCATGCTGTTTATCTATTTTTCCATATAATTTTAGGAGTTGAGCCCAAAATTGAAGCATATACAAAGCTCAAGTGGAACATACCACAAGAAACAATGCAATATTAATTTCCACTGTTGAAACCTTTACCAGGCCTCCAGTGATATTTATTTGTCATCCAACCTGTTCTTAAGATCACGCGGACATGGATGAAGTGAAAACACAATTATCAACTTGATCTAAAACTTCTGTGGCCCCCAGTAACTCTTCAATAGTAGATGTTCAATTAACACTTTTTTCAATGGTGTGGTCCACTTGGTTTTTTTATATACTTTATTTTTAGGCTAACCCACTAAAAGTATCTAATAAAATAGATGGACGGAGGGGATAATATGCATGAATGATGGTAGCCCCACATTGTATTTTAAAAAATACACAGAGCTGCATGAATAACGCTAAAATGTAATAGCTTTACAGGGATGTTGCCAACTTCCTTCATTTTTATTGCAAAAAATAAAGTTCTTCATATTCCTTAATGATAGTTGAAAATCCACTCCGACTATAATATGAGTTATCCTATTTTAGGCTTAGAACCTAAATTTCAGGGCCATTAGCAGTTCAAGTTGATCACACAGTTAAAAACAATGTATAAAAGCAATTATAATGGTTGAATTTGTTTTCATTTATATGGGCCACTTGAATAATATTTACCCCTAAAATTTTTTTCTCAAATCTTAAATTTTAATGGGCTATATAATGGCTGGATTACACCATTCATATAACCATCATGGTAGGACATGAATAAAGTATTATCGTCCCTCCATTCACTGTTTAATTTAGTGTGGCCCATGTTAAGTTTAAATTAGTATAATATTTTGGTCATACGGATAAATTTTGACAAGTCATCATATAGTCGGAACAGATTTTGCATAACCATTTTAATGGGCCATCCAAATAATAAAATGTAATTTACTCAAAGAAAATAGTAAAATATAAACTAACATTTACAGGTCTGTTTCCTTCAAAGAAAACAGGTCCGTCTCCTTCTATACCAACGATAGCGCAGCAACTTTCTGGCAAACCTTCTACATTATAGCGGCAGTATATCAACAACCTTCGCGGTACCAGAGAGTTGCGGTAATGGTCACGGTTTTTAAGATGAATGAGAGAGACTTTGCTTGGTTGCATGCGAATATAAGTTTTTAAAGAAAATCTTCAAACGGTAGGATTTCCGACCGTTGAGCTGCTTTAAAAAGGTAATCCAAGGTCGGACCTTGGATTGCAAACCTCCAAATTGAAGGGATTGTCAACCCCCAAGATTGCCAACCCCCAATTACTTTATGGTGCCAAACAGCCTGGGGATTGTCAATCCCCTCCAATCCGCGATGCCAAATAATTCCTAAAGTAACTGGGGGTTGGCAATCCCCTCGATCTGGGGGTTTGCAATCCAAGATATAACCTTGGATTGCCTTTTTAAAGTAACTCAACGGTTGAAAATCGGACCGCTTGAAGATTTTCTTTAAAAACCTATATTCGCATGCAACTTAGCAAAGTCTCTTTCATTCATCTTCTTCAAAAAAAATGTGACCATTACTGCAACTCTCCAGTACCGCGAAAGTTGCCGCTATACTACCGCTAGAGTGCAGAAGGTCTACAGGAAGGTTGCTGCGCCATTGCTGATATTGAAGGAGACGGACCTATTTTCTTTGAAGGAGATGGATTGTAAAGGTTAGTTTATATTTTACTGTTTTCTTTAAATGAATTGAAATTTATTATTTTGATGACCCACTAAAATGTTTATGTAAAATTTGTTCTGACTATGTGATGACTTGTCAAAATTTATCCTTATGGCCAAAATATTATATTAATTTAGGCTTAACATGGGCCACACCAAATTAAACAGTGAACGGAGGGGCGAAAACACTTTATTCATATGTCCCACCATGATGGTTATATGGATGGTGTAATCCAGTCATTATATATCCCATTAAAATTTAAGATTTGAGAAAAAAATTTAGGAGTAAATATCATTCAAGTGGGCCATATGAATGAAAACAAATTCAACCATTATAATTGTTTTTACATACTGTTTTTAACTGTGTGATCAACTTGAACTACCAATGGCCCTGAAATTTAGGTCCTAAGCCTAAAATATGATAACTCATATTATAATCGCAGTGGATTTCCAACTATTATTAAAGAACATAAAAAACTTTATTTTTTGCAATAAAAATGACGGAAATTGGCAACGTCCCTGTAAAGCCACCACATTTTAGCGTTATTCATGCAGCTCTGTGTATTCTTTAAAATACAATGTGGAGTAAATATATGGACAGTGTAATCCAGCCATTATATATCTCATTAAATATCATTCAAGTGGGCCGTATGAATGAAAATAAATTCAACTATTATAATTGCTTTTACACACTGTTTTTAACTGTGTGATCAACTTGAACTACCAATGGCCCTGAAATTTAGGTCCTAAGCCTAAAATAGGATAACTCATATTATAGTGGGTGTGGATTTCCAACTATCATTAAGAAACTTAAAGAACTTTGTTTTTTTGAAATAAAAGTGAAGAAAGTTGGCAATGTTCCTATAAAGCCACCACATTTTAGCGTTATTCATGCAGCCCTGTGCATTCTTTAAAATACAATGTAAGGCCATCGTCATTTATGTATATTATCCCCTCCGTCCATTTATTTTATTAGATACTTTTAGTGGGTTAGCCTAAAAATAAAGCATATAAAAAAACCAACTGGACCACACCATTGAAAGAAGTGTTAATTGAACGTCTACTGTTGAAAAGTTACTGGGGGCCACAGAAGTTTTAGATCAAGTTGATAATTGTGTTTTCACTTCAACCATGTCCGTGTGATCTTAAGAACAGGTTGGATGACAAATAAACATCGCTGGAGGCCTTGTAAAGGTTTCAACAGTGGAAATTAATATTTCCACTGTTTCCTGTGTTATGTTCCACTTGAGCTTTGTATATGCTTCAATTTTTTGCTCAACTCCTAAAATTATATAGAAAAATGGATGAAATTAGAGTAGATATGTTTATCTTAACACATGACAATTGTGAAATTTACTGGGCCCGCTTTTCTGGCCCACCTGAAGTTCAGAATTACTTTTTTTTTTTTTCCAATGTGTATATTTTAATGAGCTTGTTATCATAATTATTTATGTTGTAGTATATTTTAATCACTTTGAGTATTTTAAATAATTTACTTGGCCTCCTTTAATATTCATGCAAATATACCACAAAATTTGAGGGGGTTTCAAATCCACACTCTCAAACACAAATTTTACAATCTAGGGGGTTCCAAATCCAAGGTGCCAAACAGAAACAGGTTGTTCCGAATCCAAGGGATTTCAAATCCACGCTCCCAAACAAACCCTAAGAGCTGGGCAAATCATTATTCTTCGACTTCAAGCCAATGGGCCGAATATAGTCGGAGGACACGCATTGCACGGGCTTGGTCAATTCGTTCATCAATTTCGGCTACGAAGCAAATCTTATGGAATACAATTCAATGGGTCTGCTCAACCATGAAACTACCATTTTCACCTGGCGTTCCTGGAGTGAAGTCATGACATCTTTCACAGTGAAACCTAGAATGAGAATTGTGTAGGCAAAATCTCCATGGTCCTATGAAGGGCTGAGAATAAGTCATTGGAGTGTTCCAAAGAGTTTCACACTTAGGCGTGCCTACTTCTGAACGCACACTCACTATCTTCGAATGCAAAAGTATCTTGCTCGAAGTTAAATGGCTTATTGGTCTCTATGGTCTTGGTTCGAGATGGAATCATCATCATGATTCGTAGAGGATTTATATCTCTACTACTATTTGATGAATCAGATTCAGTCTCGGATTCAGAGCTTTCAGAATTACTGGAACAGTCTGAAGAGGTTTGCTCTATATTATGACAATTCATACTAAGAGGTTCGTCATAGTATGATTCCACTGAATATACTGATGACCAGTCATCCAGATAATCCTTTAGTTCACTTGGGTAAAGGATATCGTTTGGGTCTTCCTCAAAGAGGGCTGCCTGAATCATTGCGTTGATTCGTCTGGCATTCTTGGTCTTATTAAGGCATTTGGACGCAAAGTGTCCAGTTTTGCCACAATGCCAACATTCTGCTTTAGCAGAGTCAATCTTCTTATCTGTAAGAGGATTGGGGACCTTTCGTTTGCTGCTATTTAATTTTTTGAAATAGCGGCGGGACTTGAAACGCTTTTCACGTTCTTTTGGGTCTCTGAAAGATGTCGATTTTCTGAATCTGTATCTCTTCCTTTTCCGATGTGGATAGAAGTCGTTTTATCGATGCTTCTTATGTTTAGAGCGTCGATGATACTTCTTCTTGTATCTCTTATCAGACTTTCTCTCGTGACAACCCCACTGAGTTGGTAGGTTACTGTCATGATGGTCTTTGCCCATGTTCAAAGATTTGTTGACTGCTTTCTTCTGTGGAACATACTGGCCTTTCATATAGGTCAGGTGGTCAAGAACAAAATTGACTCTTTCACCGATTGTGTTCATCTTTTCACCAATGAACTCGTTATAGTATTTGAGTCTAAGTTGTTCTCCTATTCCAGGGATTTTCCTGAAGTAGAGGTCTTTGAGCTCTTCTGAGCGGTCTTCACATTTCACATGAGTATCCATGAAATCATTGGAAAACTCGCGAATGTAGCTTAGCTTACAAAATGCTATGTTATAAAGGTTAGCTCGGGCTTGTTCATTTGAAATCTGGATTAAACCAGCAAAAATAAGGTTGAGGCTTTGGCGAAACAACGGATCCATTTCAGCTGTATTCTTGCCTTTGGTCTTAAGGTCTGTGAGAAGATAAGAAGCATTTGCCTTCATTGTCTTGTCAATCTTGTCTAGTAGTTCATCTTTAGTGAAGAGAACTTCTTGCACTGGTGGCACTAGATAAGGCTCGTGCCTGGCTATTTCCATTAAGTCTTGCCTACTCATTGATAACGAGTGAGAAGCTGTCTGGAATGTCTGATTCCCTGGCATTGGTTGCTTCGACTACACTTTGGATCTTCTTTCCAAGTCCAAGGTCATAAACAGCAAGTTGCTGGGTTAGCCTAATGATCTCATTGTCTTTAGACTGAGAGGCTAAATGGTCTATCTTATTCTCTAAGGAGATGAGCCTTTCAAGAATAGGGTCTAAGTCAACAGTTTCCGTAGATCTGCTAGGATCTAGAATTGCTTTTAGATTTTCAGGAATTCGTTTGTCAAGACTATTGCTTCCTACATGGATCAATTCTAACTTGGCCATAGTTGAGGTCTGATGTTTATTCAAGGTATCGTTCAAAGCGAACATATTCCTTGAGGTCTCAGTAAGAAGCTTTGGTAAGGCTTCGAGAATCCATTTGAGATTGTTAACAATCCCATTACTCTGTTTGGAAAGATACTGAATGATCTCTGGTGTAGACTTAGTTTTCTTAAGGTCCGGAGGGTCAGGAGGTCTATCCATGATATGCGAAATTATTAAGAAAACAAAAATTAACTTGGCTCTAATACCAAATTCGAAGGGTCTTATCAAATTGAAAGACTTAAAGGAGAGAGTGAGGAAAATTAGAGCAAATAGCGCTAGAAAGCAAATAAGCAAATATTAAAATAAAAAGACTTAACAGAGAGACCAGGAAGAGGACTCACAGGGAGACTTCGAGGGGGGATAGGAGATATCCAGAGAGACGCCGGACTCCAAACATTTAAAAATAGAATAAAATAAAAGATAAGGCCGAATCTTCTTTTGGCGGTATTTAGGTGCGCTGTCACATTTTGTCAGGCACAGCTGTCGGTCATGCGTACTTTTACTTTCTTCGTAGCAAGGCGTCTACTTTATCCGACGCGGATTTCTGCACAAATTTTTCGCAGCAAGATTGGGTGGGCCTAACGTCATGTTTGTGAGAGTATATTTCATTTATACGTTTATTCATTTTTTTTATCTCTTTTTAAAATTTGAGGCTAAATGTGGGCCGGGTCGAGGTTCAAATAGGCTACCCTATGGGTCTATTTGTTTTTCAAGGCAACGATATATAGACTGTAATTATTAATAACTATGACGAGACTATGTTTGAAAATTCATGAGAACTTGTGCCTTTGAAATGGGTTTAAAATAAGTAATTTTAATTTTTGTACAAGCTCATGCATATGAATATCCGTTCTTTCCATTTGTTTTATTATAATATTTTGAAGTATGAGATAAAAAATAAAATAGATTTAACACTCAAGTGGCCCACGTCAAAAGAAATAGTGGCCCTATAATTTTTAACCGTGAGTATTTGATTCCCTTTTTCATATAACATGCTCCACTTGATTAATAGATATGTCTTATTTTTGTACTTATGCTATAAACTCAACAACAATAATGGATGAACGATATGGATAAGTAAAATGTATCCCAATCAGCCCACATATATTTTGTAATATTCTTATTTTCGTGGCAAAAAGTAAACAGTTAAATTGGGTACATTGTAAATGTACGGAAAATAATTATTACTTTTTTATGCTGTATCTATCCGTTCATGGGAAAATCAAACAAGCTCCGGAGAAAAATGTGTAGGGAAATTTCTGCCATTAAAATGCTCTTAGCATCAATGGTGATGTTTATATAACATTTATATGATTTATAATGTAATTTATTGGGATGAAATGAAAACACAAATATTATTGTAATTGGAGGCTTTGGTAGCAACACCAATGAAATGATAACATGAACATCTTCGTCACATGAATATTTTAACCGTTGACGTTCAATACTAGCTTCTTCTTTCTTTCTTTGTTTTTTTTTTAAAATCACTTGAGCAGTGGATCCGGATCATTCTTGGCCAGAGGTCTAAAAAAACAGAAAAAAGGATTTGAGTGGATTTATCAAAAAAATCACCTTGCCCTTCCTATGCCCAAGGCTTTCACAGGGAATCCCGTCCTTCATCAGTGAGACGTCACCTTTTAAGGCGGCCGCTGGCTGACATGAACTAATGGGGAACGTTCGTTCACCTAGAGGCATCACGTGGCCTTGCTTTCGGTGCGAAAGGAGATGCGGTCTGTCGGCCAGTGGAATTTGCTTTCCACGTAGGCTTAGGAGGAAGAAGCACAAATTAGCTGTCCTAACCTTTCCCGTCTTCTTTTATTGACGGGCTTGGGCTCGGAGATCTGGAGCCAATTGAACAACTGGGCTTGGGCTTCTGTTTGTTCTTGGTCTTGGGCTTCAGATCCACTTTCATTAGTGTCACTAAAAGGATCGTCTCCTTGATCTTGGGCAAGAATACTTATCCTTTTTTTAAAAAAGGGCCCACCTTGATGTTTATTCAAACCCACTCCATTCAATATTTGATGTCTAAACACATGTTATGCCTAGGACTAAAAGATTAAGCCGACTTTATTTAAGTGGCCTTGTTAGAGGGAAATAGTTCTGCCGGACTTTACCCTTAGTTTTTTTATAGCCCACCTAAATATTTACGCAAAACCCACTTCGTTCATTAGATGCCTAAGATTAAGCTGTCCTTATTCAAGTGGCCCTATCAAAGGAAAACAGATGAGATAGAGAGTTGCAATTTTAATTTTTATAGAGCGACGTGATAATTATAGGAAATTCAATCCAAATATTAGATGCTACACCAAGATGTAGGTTTCGGACTTAAAAACCAGTCCCATTCATTATTCATGTGTGGATGAGAAAACTAGTCTGAAGCTTTCTTATCTGTTGAACTGTTTCTAACATTGTGGACCCCTTGCTGAATGGGCCAGAATATCTACAAGGTCGTACCTACCTGATGGATGGCTTAGCTATTGTACATGTTAGCCACCCTACCACTAAAGTTCATGACCTGCCTAGCACACTCGTGTGGGTTTTGTAAATCTCAATGTGATTACTCCACCTGTGTGTACGTCGCGAAGTTGTCATGCTCTGAACTATCATCTGGTTGGGCCCATTGTAATTATGCCTTGGACCAAAATTAGGCTAGCCACTCATCAAGGTGGTACATAATTTGGGAAGTTTCTTGTACTCGACCTTTCTTTTGATGCAGGACCACTTGAAAAATGGTCCCGCTCAACATTTTTATGGTGCCCCCAAGTGATGAACGGACCTGATCACCAAATACGAACCAATCACAATTTATTTAGGATCCAACGCATTGGTCTTTATACGCGCTGCGGTTACCTACGCAATGAACAGGTATAATATCATACATGGTCCCCTATCTTCATAAGAAGTCCATCCCTTTTCAATTCTGACAGATTGGGCTCATGGTTTTCTAATCCAGACAATTGATCTCTTTAGATTAACCTTCTAACTAGCATGTTGCATGAACTTATCAGATTAGAAGATCCCAATGGTCAATACTTTGACCTTTTGCATTTGAACGTAGACTATTGATGTTTTTCTCTTGTTGGGAATCCACTGGTAGGCCACGAAGAGAGAGATTAATTAGGATCTTGGAATCCATCGGTGGGACATGAAGAGAGAGATTATGACTGTCATACATGTAGAGCATATTTACAAGGATTGCTCTAGCCACGGTGAGGCTCAATATACCCGTGGTCATCATCTTCCTCGAATTCACAATAGAATTTTTTAAATCCACTTAATACCATATATATATATATATATATATATATATACACTAAAAATAGATTTATTTATTTATATTTATTTTTTTTAAAATCCCACTTTAGTTAGAACAGTGCGTTTTGCAGTGAGATGAATTGATATGACTTACGTAACCCATCAGCTGACCCTAGATGGCTTGTTACCGTAAATATTAATATGTTATGCTTTCGAAAACTATACACAGATAAAAAAACTTTATGGCTGATTGACACTTCACCTTCTTTTGGTCCAATCATGCAAAAAATATATCTATGCCACGTTTTACATCAGACCACCTTATATGAGACTCACCATGATGTCTATGCGGAATCCACTCTGGCCATCAATTTCTCCCGCCCATGTTATATGCAATGAATCCAAAAACTGAGGTGAATCTAAACCCTAAATGGGCCACACCATCATCAACAACATGAATAGAAATACTCATCATTGAAACCATTTTGAGCCTACTTGATGAATATGTGCCGTCCAAAACATTTGTAGACTTACATAAGTTATGAGTTCATCTAATTTTTAAGCAAACGTATTAACATAAGCCTGAGCAACTGATGAACTAAGTGAATATAACACAAACTTCACAGTGGACCTTACAAAGTTTTTGGTTACAAGACTACTTGAAACAAACTCTCTCTCTCTCTCTCTCTCTCTCTCTCTCTCTCTCTCTCTCTCTCTCTCTCTCTCTATATATATATATATATATATATATATATATATATATATATGTATATAATCAGCCAAATCCAAAACTAAGGTAGATCACGCCGCATGTACTAGTAGGGACTGAATCCCCACCATTGGAAACTTTATTAAGGCCATAAAAGTTTTTATATTGGGTTGATATTTTCGTGCCTACAATTTATAATCTCAACAGTATTAACCTTATGAATGGTTTGAATGGCATATAAACATCATGGTGGTGGACCTTTCCATTCTCACTATTTTATGTTATGTGGCCCACCTAAATTTAAGTCTCTTTCCCTTTCCAACCTAATCATAATCCAAAGCCTCTACTGAGAAACTGGACCTGACAAGATGTAATGGTGCACCCTACAACTCCCATTCCTTAGTTGGATAGCTCATATATTTGCCCATATTAGTTGAATCCTGATCAGTTGATAGCGCTGATGATGAAATCTGAATGGTTTAACTTATCAACATATTTGCATGTGTGAAAAACAGGGCCTTCAACACATGTAACATTGTTGCACACATGTGAGAGATTCGGTACATTTATTGGTTGAAGATCGGGTCCTCATCATGAAGATAACTTTTAAAAAAATAAAAAATCACTCATCAAGTGGACCATGTTCAAACACTCAAAAACTCAACTGTACCATCAATTCCTTACCCCATGGGATATGGTAATTCTAAAACCTTGTGGATCTACTCTATGACGCAGGAAAGGATGTGAGGTCGAGCACTGTCTTCCTCAAGGGGATAACTGTTCTGAATTCACAAAACTGTCATGGACTCCTCACAGACACTTCTCGAATCCATAAGGAAAAGAATAAGAAAAAAAAATTATATAAAATTTGAAAGTAATTAATAAATCAAATAAAAGAGTTTGCACCCATTTAAATAGGGATACTAAGCTATTAAAGAAGTTTTGGAATCAAACTACTATTGGGATTTGGTCTGCGGAATCACATAGATTTGGATCTAAGATAGCAATCCAAGATCACCAAGCAATCACAAGAGAACATAAAAATTTAACGTGGAAAACCCTTTCAGGAAAAAACCACGGTACAAAGCGACAAAAATCCACTATGAAAATAAAAATTACAAAGAGAGAGGACTTACCCGATTCCAACAACCTTGAATCTGACCCTTGCTACACCATTTAATAACCCTAGAACCCTTTTAAAAACCCTTGTAAAACCTTTAGGAAATCTTAGAATGCCTTAGAATGGCCCTAGGGACCTCTATTTATAGTTTATGAAACTCCACTTACGCACCTCTTTGAAATCACTTCAAATTTAAGCAGTCCGCACCGAATCCATACACCATCTGCATAAACTTCGACTAGTCGAGCTAGGGCTTCAACTGGTCGAAAGACTCCTTCAATTGGTCGAGTCTGTCTCTCGACTGGTTGAGCATCCCAGAAATCCCTAATACGTTGTTTCCAGACTTTGAGTCGAACGGGCTTTAACCAGTCGAAGGGACCTTCAACTAGTCGAGTCAGTCCCTCGACTAGTCGAGCAATTCAGACAAATTTAAGACATGTTTTAACAACACTCTCCACCATATCTTCAATCTTTAAATGTGTATCTTCTTGCCCTCTTCTCTTATCTTCGTATCGCATCATAGCTTCAATCAACGCTTATTGTGCACACTTCGTCCTTCTTTTACGTTATCGCCAAGCCCAGAGTAGTTGCACAGAACTTTAACTTCTTTGCAGGAATGACCTTGGTGATCATGTCTTCTGGATTCACGTTGGTGTAAATCTTTTCCAGTGTTACGCTTCATTCCTCAAGCACCTGTCGGATAACATGGACATCCAACTAATTGCTCCACCTACTAGTATAAAAGAGTAACCTGAAGTCAACTTCTTAGAATCCACACTGCCTATGTAATCTGAATCCACATACGCAACCAATTTTACCCTTGTCTTTCCAAAAGTAAAGACGTAGTCTTCTTACATCGAATGTATCAAAGTAACTATCTCACTGCCATTTAATATTGCTTATCAAGGTATTTTCTCACAACACCGATTGCCTGTGAAATAACTGGTCTAATACAGACCATGGCATGCATTGTCAACCACATTTGACTAAGGCTAATGAGATATATCATATTTTTCCTTATTTGTTTTGGGACATGTCCTAATGATAAGTTGAGAAGAGACGCATAGGGAATGCTCTCTGGCTTTGCCTAGTCCATTACATACTTGATCAATACCTACCCAAGGTATTCTACCTAAGATAACCAAAGCCTACTCTAGCCTCTTTCAGTCTCAATGCTAAGAACCATCTTTGTAGCCCCCAGATCTATAATCCTGAATGTCCTACTTAATCGAGTCTTTAGTATATTGATTTCAGACAAGTCATGATTGTCAATCTACATGTCATAAACATACAGTTCCTGACTCACTATGAAGGAATCAAATTTTATACCACTGTCTAGGCGACAGGTATTACCACGACCTCCTAGAAACTCTTTTTCTTAGCCCCTTTAACTTCGAACTGCTTTGGTTGTTTCATATAGATCTGCTCTTCTAATTTTTATTACAGAAGTTTAGACTCCACATCCATCCTTTCTAGCTAGAGATCGCATTAGCCAACCAGTGCCAATACGAATCTAATAGACGCCTATTATACCACCGGTGCGAATATCTCTGAGAAGTCGATCATTTCTCTTTGAACATAACTCTTTGCTACCAACCTCACTCTGTATTTATGTTGTATCCTCCTGAAGATTCACCTACATCCAACCTCTTCCTGGCCCACTGGAAGCTCTACCAGCTCCCATGTGTTGATATGGTACAATGAGTACATCACATCATCCATAGTTACCTTTCAATTCTCAGCCCGGGCTCACCTAGAGCCATCTAAATAGTAGACGGATTCCCCTCGCCTGTAACAAGGAGCATATGCGATATTAGAGTCGTCCATGTACCTTACCGATATCTTACGATTATGCCGTGTGATTCTTCTCACATGTGGCTACTCCACCTTCAATTAGTCGAGCCAGTCCCTCGACTAGTGGAGCAACTTGGACAGATGTAAGACATCTGTTTTAACAACAATTACAACCAAAATTTCTAGAATTCGTGACTTACTATAAATAGTAAACTTACGATTTACAAATGGTGGTGATCTCTACTAGTGCGTAAGGTTTTCAGCCAAAAATAGTGTCTTATTTGGCCAAACCATGCTCTTCTCCTAATTATTCTAAGCACTTTTCATGTTGGGCACAACTCATAAAGCCTAATGGATGAAGAATTATAATCAAACTAAAACTTACTATTTATTGTACATTATGGGGTCAACTTAAATTTTCTTTTATTTCTGATGATCCAAACCGTTAACGATGTGGGACCCATAATGGATGCGCCATTGTTCAGAATTCTCCCAAGTTGAATGTATACATCATGCCACCGGAAGCTAGGAGGTTTCTGGTGCATCTCCCATTCATAATAGGAGGCTAATATCAAATAATAAAGATTACTAAACAGTGGGCACACATTGGAGCGTCTACATTTTTTTATGATTGAAACGCTATGTAGTTCATCGTTTGTAGTGGAGCTAGGTCGGGATAGATTTCAGGCCGAAGTTGTACTGTGACACTAAAAAAAGGTGGAGAGGATCCTCTCATACCAAGCATACTTTAGAAGGCTCCAGTTACAGGCATCTCAAATAAGGGTGTTCCTGACATAATTAAAACAAAACAACAAGCTTAATTTCAACTAATGCAATTGATAGTGAATGAACCATACATGAAAATTCAATACTTTCTACAATCTAGGAGATGCACTTGATTTGGACCATCCAATTACTAGGTCACATTTTGTATGGACCATAACCAAAACCCAATTTGATTAAATAATGTTAATAGTTGGATTGATGGACCTGTTATGGACAACGTCAATAATCCAATTGAAAGCAACATCCAAGGGGTTAGCATATCAATTTAACAATCCGAAGTCACATATAAGATTCCTTTCGGTGGTCCATTTGAAGGCACAAATCAGATGGTTAGGATTTTTGGATGAGTCTAATTTGAGTAATGGCCTATTTAAGATGGTGGTTATAATATTTTACACAAGACATGGTTACAAACATATGATATATACAATAATCAAGCTTAATATGTGATCCAACGTGCCCGCACAACCCAAATACATAATAAGTTTAAGCCTAGTCCTCTTTGTTCATGGGAAGCTAAGCTTCCACTTAGCAGTTGAGGTTAGGCGTGGATTAAAAATAATATCCCATGTTTTGCTTAATACATTTCACTGATTGTGCTTGGTGCAATCTTTTTATTCCCCAAAAGGAGGTAATAATTTGAAGAACTAATGGGGATTTATGATAAAAGTTGTGGGATTTTGATTTGGCTGCCAATTCGACACAAGCCTCCTTATCTAGCCTTAGGATTGGTAATGTGAATACAAAACATACAGTACAACAAAAAAAAATACGAACCCATAACGTGATAGATGGATGTTAGATACTTTTAATGGTCCCTACTTTAATAATTAACTTTGGCATTATTATGATCAATTTTTTCTTCACAAGAAGACAAAATATTGACTTGGAAAATTAATAGAAAAGCAAGGCTATGTAATGTGAAGGATGGATGCCAAGTAACTTTCCTTATGTCCTTCCTAAATAGCATTCACACTACCATGACCAACTTAAAGCAAAGTTAGACATAACGATGAAAAAGACATCTTAGCGACTTAAAGACTCAATAGTGGAGGGAAAAATAATGGGGTTTATGAGGTGCGGATGGATCGATATGTTAATAATTTTTCATTCTTCCATGACCATCAGGCCAAAATGGTGACTTGAAAAGTTAATAGAAAAGTAGGGCCCGTAAAGTAGCTAATGAATGTAAGTACCTTTCCATGGTCCCTACTTAAATATATTTTATATTTTCATGGCCAACTTTTTGTCATAAAAGGATGAAAAGGTGACTTAAAAAGTCAATAGAAAAGTTGAGCCCCACACCATGACAAATAGATGTAAATACCTTTTAGTAGTCCCTACATAAATAGAATTCAGACCACGATGACCGACTTAAAAGTAATGACTTGAATACCAATAATGTAGGAGACATAATAGTGACTTGAAGCTTAATTGTGGAGAGGAATATAGTGGGGTTTATTATAATATCTTTCCATGTTACTGTGATAGTATATTTCTTCGAAAGAGGGTAAAGTTGCAAGTTAAAAGGATATAGATTAAGTATAATCCCCGCCAGATGCTTCCTATATATGGATGGTCCTATTAGGGTCTTTGCGTAGCCCACTATGATGTATATATTTTATCTACACTGCCTGTCTATTTTGATAAATCATTTTAGGGCATGAACCTAAAAGGAAAGAAGATTTAAGCTCAAGTGGACCACAACACATGGAGTGGGGATTAAATTCCTGTCAATGAAAACTTCTTAGGACTCGTGGTGATGTTTATTTCCCGTCCAAATTATTGATGAGGTCACGTAGACTTGGATGAAGGAAAAGATAAATATCAACTTGATCCACAACTTTTAGTGGCCCCAAAGAAGTTTTTAATGGTAGGCTTTTAATTCTCATTGCTTCCTATGGTGTGGTCCACTTGAGCCTTTAATTTGTATCTTTTTTTGGTTTAATACTCTAAAATGATCTGTCAAAATAGATGGGCGGTGTGGATAAAATATATACATCACGGTGGGCCTCATAGAGCCCCTATCAAGGCCACCTTAACTAGCTAGGTCCTGGTGAAGGTAGTACCCAATCCATGTTCAATTTGAAATGTCAATAGAAAAGTAGGGCCCAGAGAGTGAGTAATGAATGTTAGGTACTTTTCCATGGTCCCTCCCTAAATAGTTTTCATACTATTATGATCAAAATTTTTCTCGCAATATGATAAATTAATAACTTGAAAGTCAATAATGAAGGATAATATATCTTGGTGTATTTGAAGAAGTAGAGCTTCCATTCATAACAATATGTATCATAACTTCTTTATAAGAGTATTTGAAGCAAGTAGATATCATGGTCTAAAGTTTTTCGGTCATGGTAGAATAGATACACTACTATGGAAATCGGATTGCGTGCTGAGTTACTCAATGCGCTCCTATCGTAATGAGTAAACTCAGTTGGGCTCGCCTTGAATGTATGTAATCTATCCACGCCGTCTATCCGCTTTTCCATCTAATTTAAAGGGTTAATCCCAAAATTGAAGCATATTCAAAGATCAAGTGGATCAAACCACAAGAAATAACGGGGATAATGATTTCCACCGTTGAAACCTTAATAGACACCACAATGATGTTTATTTGTCATCCAACCTATTCAAAAGATCATACATACATAGATGAAGGGAAAACACAAATATAAGATTGATCCAAAACTTTTGTGGCTCCCAAGAAATTTTCAACTGTAGATGTTCAATTCAATTGTTTCTCGTGGTGTGATCCACTTGAACATTGTATATGCTTCATTTTTTGTCACAAGCCCTAAAATTATCTAATAAAATGTATGGATGGAGCAGGATAAATACATAAATTATGGTGGACCTCACAAAGTTTATTCGGTACGCTAAGTGTAGCGAGTTACTCACCACGCAAGCACTACTATGATGGCATCCACTTGGTTAACATGCATATTAGTAATCTTGGTGAGATTGAGCCGTTGATCAAGCAATCCTGATGTAAATGCATTACATTAAAGGATCAGGCCCATCATCTAATAATGAGATGGGCACACTTACTTGAAAGTGTGGAGACCGGCAATAAATTCTATTAGTCTTTCATTTTCATGTCAACATCTGATTAGACTGGACTTGTTGCTTATGAGGCAAGACATCTACAAGATAGATGGTGACTACTCAGTTGACTTGACTTATAATACAAAGCATTTGAAAAAAGGTGACTACTTTGATAAGTGGCTCCCGTAATTTACATGACTTATAATGCAAAACTTCTGAAAAAATGGAGGCTACTTTGATGTAGGGCTGAAAGTTGGGCGGGTTCAACCTGACCGACCTGTGATCGACCCGACATTGGATTATGGGTTGGGCTAAGGCAGGATGTATTGAGTCCGATGCCAGGCTTGGGCTATACAAACACTAACCTGATAAAACTTTG
Source organism: Magnolia kwangsiensis (assembly GCA_037074715.1). Classification (NCBI taxonomy): domain Eukaryota; kingdom Viridiplantae; phylum Streptophyta; class Magnoliopsida; order Magnoliales; family Magnoliaceae; genus Magnolia; species Magnolia kwangsiensis. The sequence continues at coordinate 2,763,463 of CM073583.1, forward strand.
GTCAGGCTCGGGTTGAGGTCTTAGGTTGTCCAATTCAACCCGAACCTGATCAATATATAAGTTACTAATAAATTATAATTGAGTGTGTGTAGACACCCCACCCAGGCTAATATTTTAAAAAGGCAAGGATAATTCAGACCATGATCATATTCAATCCCAGAACCAAACCATATCCCAAAAACTCTAATCCTAACCTGAGCCATCACCCGAACTCGAAATACACCTATTTGAGCGTAAAAGACCGAGAAGTGGACTACTGGACAAAGAGAAACATCGAACAAAGCCCGGCCCGGGCGGTAGTTTGATTACCGTTGTGGTACTCAGATTACCTCTGCTCCCGGGGTGCATGTGTCCTCCGAGCAACAGCTGTTTCTATACCCGAAAGTCAACTTTCTTCTGAAATTACCCTTCCAGCTAATCCTATTTATCGTTTTATCAATCCCAAGAACCAATGGAAGTACACCACGTGGCGTTTCCCTCTCACCAACCACTCACAAACTGCCATGTCAGCTTTCACCCTTCACAACCCCAAATATTACCACAATACCATTGGAGAAGGCTATAAATATCCCTCTCCTCTCCTCATTTTCAACAACGACAATAACACAACACACCAACAAGCAAGAGAGAGAGAGAGAGAGAGAGAGAGAGAGAGAGAGAGAGAGAGAGAGAGAGTGAAGAAGAGAAGGAGCTCCCAGGCCTTCAAGTTATGTTTTTTTAAGCTACCTCCTAGCCCTTCATCTTAACCTTTCCAACCCTTAAGCTTAGTCCAGTCTGGTTATGGTTCGGTCCATTTTTTAGCCTATTCAAGTTCAAGCCAAAGATCCATTCATCTTGTACATAAGCATTCATCATGATATTTATTTCCTTCTCAACCCCCCTATTTCTCCAGATTTTTAGTGAACGTATGTTCTGTGACTTGCAGTACATCGGATCTTATCATAACAAAAATTTCTAATAGTCTAGTCCACTTTTCTTACCTCATTTGCATAAGCATCATTTTATCTGCCTTCTAGATACGTCGTTGGACGTATGCTCTACGACTGACCGAAATCTCAGATCTTGCTACATTAAAAATTCGCGTGTGTGCCTAGTCCAATCTCAACCACAACATCCATCATCCCTTGAGATTGTTTTACTACACCAAATAGAGACTGTACCTTTGTACAGGAAGAGAAGATGCCTAACACCTTCCCTCTTTGTATCTGAGATCCCTTGCCTAAAATCTCGGATCGCAGATTAAGAATCAATCTAAGGTAGGAGAGTCTTTGGATTTCTCCAACCTTACATATTCCCTAGATTTTAGCCTACTGCCAGATTTTGAGATTTATTGGCTAATGGCGACTCCAACATTTATAAATTAACCTAATCCCCCCCCCCCCCCCCCCCCCTCCAAAAAAAAAAAATCAACACAAAATATACAAATCAGCATGGGCATCGATTTCCATTGACCACAGTATGGATCATGTGTTTCGAAGGCATATGAAATTCCAGTGTTGTTAGGTCTCATTGATTCACATCATTTCCGATAACTCAAGCTAATAAGACATGCCGGAATTTTCTCTCCCAAATAGATTGCGTGCTACACAACATGACTTTTAAAAAAATAGTTGTCCTATATTTTAGCTTGTTTGTTTAGAAAAAAAAATGAAGTTCTTTACTATAAATAACTACATATATAATTAATAAAACTATAGGTACAAAAAATAAGACATGTATTGAAATACAATAGACTAATGTAATAATGAAAATATTATCATGTATCCAACTCGACCAACCTAACCGAGTCCGCTTGGGTTGGGCTTGGGTTGAGGATTCTCAACTCGAGGTTGGGTTGGGTTGGGTTAGGGTTGAGGTACAGGAACCTTGGGTTGGGCTAGGGTTGACCACCAACCTGATCCTGTAATTTGATGAGTGGATCCAACCCACCCGACTTTCAGTCCTACTTTGATGAGTGGATCCTGTAATTTACACATGTGACTCTTAAAGCTATGTGGGGCCATAATGTTATATATGTAACATCTACTTTGTCCATCAGGTTATGTGCTAGATATGAGTCCCCTGGAGGAAAAACCAACTAGATTCATAACTCAAGTGGACCACACCACAGTAAATAAGGGGACTTGGATACCAACCATAGGTTTGTGTGTGAAGACACTTTGATGTGTATCTTTCGCCAAAGTTGTTAGTCAATTGTAAATCACTCAAACCAATTACCTCTTTAGAGTCTTCTACTCATTAAATGAGCCGGTGAAAACTAGGGTTAGAAACAACCTAATCCAAAACCCAGACACAACAAATGGCTTGAATTCAAGAAATTTCCAAAAGTATTTTTACATTGCTTACATTGGTGAGGCTCATTGGAGTTTTCCGTACAGTTCTGCTGGGAAGTTGAAGTAAGAGAAAATACATCAAGTAGAGAGATAAGGCGCTGTTAAGAAAGCCAAAAGGTAGAATCACAACTGAGAGGAGGAACAGTTACAAGAATATAGAATGACAAAAGCATTTGGATGACCCATGTGGCAATGCTTAGGCTACCATAACTGTTGAATTGAAGAGGAGAAACATCGTATTTGTTGGCAAATAATCTAAAATAATATGATAAAATAGATGGACGGTGTGGATAATATCCATACATAATGGTGGCCCCTTGATAACTGCTTGGAGTTTTTGCCTGTCCCGTGTTCAGAATTGCTGGGGTAGTACTTAATCTGCCCAGCCCCAAAGTTATAACATTCACCCCTGTCCACCATGTTATCTCTTAAATTTGGGGCCTTGGATAAAAAACCAACCAAATCTACAATTCAAATTGGGTCACATCACAGGAAACAATGGGGGAACCATTGGTTTGTAAGCTGTTACTTAATTGTAAATCTTCCAGATTAATTGCCCACTCATTTTATAATCCATGCATTGCCACACGAGATAAGGTAATCGTGACACTTTGTCATCCTATGTTGTAGCTCGTACTATTTGAAAACTATAAATTAAACTCAGTAAGAAATGGAGAAATGAGGGCAGCCAATGATTTTTATTTATTTTTTAAAGTACAAGGACTCTTTTGCATAAATAAATGGTACCACTTGCTTGACCCGGTGAGATTGTTGTGTTAGGAATTGCAAGGGCATTTATAATTTAAAGCATGTTGGCCCCCACATCTAATGGCCACTATCAAAGTCATGGAGGTATATATCCGTGTTGCATGTGGAAGTGTTCCATTTGAAGAAAAATGGACTGATGACATTTATCAAATAGAGATGGGAAATGGGACACTTGATGCCGCCTTCTTTGAATGATTGGGGCCAATGATACCTGTTTATGTGGTCAGTTGAATATCAGTGTTTAGAAATAGAACAAAGTTCATCTCATCTATCTAAAAGGTCTAAGCTGAACTTCTACGTTATATCATGGATACAAGGTGAAGTGGGCCCTACTCTATCGTGCACAGTACATGCCTCCACATGATCAAAATGCAGAATTTACCAACTATAGATAGAGTTGGAGTACTCCATCTGCACCATGGTAGACCATACAAACATAACTGTTGTAGAATAAGCTTTTATTACTTCTCATAAAACTTATAGGAATGAATGAAGAGTGATGAATTCTTAATTGCATATTCGTTTTGGATGAATGTAAAAACCAAATGAAGTAATAGTTTGAGAGGACTTTTGAAGCCTAAAAATAAAAACACATCCAACTTTGTTTCTAGAAAAAAAAATTAGTCTAAATTTTATGTGAGAGCAGAGACATCTTATGCCTAAAGTAATGTCTACATGGGATTCAATCCATTCATTAGATTATTGGATCATGAACCAAAATTTATACTTATTTCATTCTATATTAGATGGGTTAACTTTTATTGGATGGTTGAAAATGAAAAGTATCCCATGATCCTTTCTCAACAATCAAGTGTTCACAGATGAGAGTTGATTGTTCAATTAATCTAAAATTTAGGGCTATGACTTGGCAACAGTGGGTTCTCCAATTTTGACAGTTTAATTTGAGTAGTATGCCACGTGCACAATTCTAAGTGCATGTGTCTTAAAACATCATGCACTACCATAGTATTAGGAAGGCTAGTATCCCCTTGTGGCCCACAGGCACATGGGTGGGTTGAGACGACTGACACATGACCTTGCAGACTTTCTCTGACATGATAAGACCATTAGTGGCCAGCAAGGGTTGCATGGCCTCTTCTAAAATTAGAATGATAAGTTCACGAGTGTGGCTACATTATAGGACCTCAATATTGTCGGCCATACAAACATAACTGTTGTAGAATAAGATTTTATAATTTCTCATAAAATTTATAAAAATGCATGAAGAGTAATAAATTCTTAATTGCATATTTCTCATGGGTAAAGGAAAAACCAAATGAAGTAGTAGTTTGAGAGGACTTTTGAAACTCATAAATAAAGACACATCCAACTTTGTTTTTAAAAAATAAATCTTTAATCTGAATTTTCTGTGAGGGCAGAGACATCTGATGCCTAAAGTAATGTCTATAAGAGATCCAATCCATTCATCAGATTATTGAATCATGAACCAAAATTTATACCTATTTCATTATATATTAGATGGGTTAACTTTTATTGGACAGTTGAAAATGAAACGTATCCCATGATCCTTTTTCAACAATCAAGTGTCCACGGATGAGAGTTCAAAATTTGTCAATTAATCTAATTTTTGAGGCTGTGACCTGGCAACAGTGGGTTCCACAATCTTGACAGTTTAATTTGAGTAGTACGCCACGTGCATAATTCTAAGTGCGTGTGTATTACTGCATCATGCACTGCCATCGTATCATGAAGGCTACTGTCCCCTTGTGGCCCACGGGCACATGGATGGGTTAAGTCGATTGACGCATGACCCTGTAGACACAGTCTGACGTGATAAGACCATGAGTGGCCAGTAAGGATTACCCGATCTCTTCTAAAATTAGAATGATAAGACCCCGAGTGGCTACCATGCAGGACCCCAATACCGGGAACGGATTGGCTACTCCCCCTGACGCCAGCCCCGGAGCTGGTGCTCGGTGCTCTGTGGGCCCCATCATGATGTATTTGTTTCATCTATTACGTTCATCCATTTTTAAATATCGTTTTATTTCTTTATCTCAAAAATTAGAGGGATATAAATCTCAAGTGGATCACACCACAGGAAAACAAAAGTGATTGGATATCCATCATTTAAATCCTCCTGAGGCCCGATATACTGTTTATTTGACATCCAATCCGTTGATTAGGTCATAAAGACCTAGATTAAAGGATAAAACAAATATAAACTTGATCCAATACTTTTATGGCACCCAAAAAGTTTTTAACGGTCGAAGTTCATTAAAAACTGTTTCCTGTAATGTGGTCCACTTGAGACTGGGATATACCTCTTTTGCTTTATAATAAAGTTAATTGATCTAAAAAAAAATAGATGGACGGAATGGATGAAACACATACATCATGGTGGGCCCACAGAGCACCTACCACTCGCTCCTGGGCTGGTGTCAGGGGGAGTAGCCAATCCGTTTCCCCTAATACCCTGCAACATCGAAGCTATTTGGGGTCCAGCGGTTTATATGTTAAATCCAATCCATACATTAGGTATGATCTTATATGTTAAGCTATAAGCCAAAAAAAGTTAATTGAAGTAGGCCATGACATAGGAAAGATGGGGATAAAACTCCAACCATAGATTTGTACGGGGGCCATCATGGTGTGTATCTTTCATCAAACCCATTCATCATGTTGGAATCATCAGGATGAGATACAAATATCAACCTAAAAATTTAGTGATTTTTAAAATTTAAAACATTTCTTAGGATATTATATGAAAATCTTAATGATTTTTTTTTTAATGTTAATTGTAAATTAATAGATAAGTTTAAATTTTAAATACATTTAAATAACAAATTTCTTATAAAGTTTACTATTTTTGACTAAATATTGTGATAATATGAATATAAAACATTATATTTTAAAATATACCGATATTTTGAAACTTTTACCGCGTATTTTTTCAGGAGCTTTTCAAATTCACTGAGATACTTGCTACTGGAAGCAGATTGGATGGTGTACCTCACACCAGCTATATGGGTGCTGTATTGATGCCAGCAAGTTCTGTGAGTCTCATCATGAGGTATGTGTTATATCCAATCCGTTCATTCATTTGGCGAGCTTGTATTAAGGCTTGAGATAAAAAATAAGACATGTTTAACTATCAAGTGGATCACACTGCAAAAAGGAGATTGAACGTCTAACATTGAACCCTTTTTGGGGTCACAGAAATTTGTTTTTCCTGTTAATTCAGGTCGTTGTGACCTTATGAACAGATTGGATGGAAATTAAAGGTTATGGAGGGCCCTACGAATTATTTAACGGTGAAAATCATAATCTCCGATGCTATTTGTGGTGTGGTCCAGATGATCTTTGGATATGATTCATTTTTTGGATGCTGCTCTAAAATGATCTCTAAAAATAGATGAACGGTATAGATATAATAAATACATCAATATGGGACCCATGTAACTTTGATATCCTTTGAACCGTTCCTCCAACCTGTAGCTCGAGGAGCGCCAGTGATCGTCTTCGCACGACACGTACCTACAGCAGCTATATAGCTGGTGTGTGGTACACCAGCCAATCCGCTTTCAAGAAATTCTCGCGGATTTACTGAAAAAGGCTTTTCGCAGGAAGGTCCTGTACTGTCGGATGCAATACATATGTATCCAATGAAGGTCCTTGTTACCCATTCATTCATAGCTACATAAATAAATAATTTTAGTCTTTGCATGGATTAAAGATTTAACCAACAATTTGTATGAACTATGATCTCTTAATGGTAGCAAAAGATGAGAAGGACTCAGTTATGATGCAATGGAAGAAAGCGTGCACCTACAATAAGGGCTCGCAAGGGTTTTGCCAATCTTCATTGCATGGAGTACCTGGTGTTGCAAAAAATATTGATTTTTATAAAATATATTTTAATAATAAAATTATATAATATATAAAAGTTGTTTGAAAAAACATCTTTTGTGGGTTTTTGGGAATAGTCCCACATTGAAAAAAGAGGAGAAGAAAAAGTGCTTTATATGAAAAGTGTGGAGTATTATAATACTTACACACATGGTCCAAAGGAGAATGAAACTTGCGTGTTCCAGTGCTACTGGAACACCGCGCACGCGCTCTCGCTCGGACTCGGGCTCGGGCTCGGGCGGATTCGAACTCGATGTGAGGGTGTGGGCATGTGAGGCAGTGTGGCTGTAGAGGCGCTAGTGGCGCACTTCGCACGTACGCATCGTGTCGTAGAGGGTCGCTCCTTTCGCGAACTGGAGCGAGACGGGTGTGAGTCGCGGTGCGACAAAGAGCCTAAGGCAGATAGGTGGCTGGACGAAAACTAGAGGACTGAATGAGAGTCCCTCTAATTATATAGTGGTTGAAAATATAGCTGTTGCACAAAAGTGTAACAGTTATAACCTTTATTGCAGAAACTGTTGTCAACAGCTATAAAACGGCTAGCCCAACCGCTATAAAACGGCTAGCCAGTTCTCTCACAATAGTCATAAAATGGCTAGTTTCCAACAGCCATAAAATGGCTAGTGGAATTTATGTCCCTGGACCATAACTCCCAGCCATCTTAAGCCTATAAAAAGAGGCCCTGGATGGGTTTCCAATCCATCTCACAGCACTCCAGGAATCTCAATACGTATTACAGTTTCTCTCCTACAGACCAAAACATCAGCAGTAAAATAAGTGAATTAGAACCGTTGCTTGAAGAATTGACCAAAGGTGTGGTTTAAGAACGGTTCAACTGAACCAAGGGGCAAAAGAATCTGACCAGTGCAGTGGTCTCAAATCACAAAATCTTCTCTTCTTTTTCTTTGGGATTTTTCTTTTTCCTTTTGTTGTAATTTTGCCAGATAGTGTGTATAAGAGTTCCATTTAGTGGGCCTTCGTGTTTGCTAAACGCAGACCCACACTAGGCTCGTCGTATCGTAGAAGCAATTTGTCTGTAACCTATCAGCATACTCAGTTCACCTGAGTAGGGGCAAATTACCCTTTAAGGACAACGTTTTCAAACGTGCTTCAGCCTATCCTTATTTCTAATTATTTTCGGTTTCTATATTATACAGAAATTACATTAATCTGTATAAATTTCCCAGCACCTGGACCTCCTACGACCACCTCTTCTACGGCAGGCTTCTTGCTTCCTATTTTTTAAAATTTATTTCTTTTTTTATTTGAAACCAGTCGAGTCAGAACATTCAGCAAAAGGTTAGGCATTAGACTTACAAGGTAGTAAATCTTCTAGATTCTTGATGCTTAGAGGCTTTACCCCATGTTTTATTGTGTCAAGATTATAGCCAGAACAAAATGCTAGGAAATTCGAAAGCAAGTTTAACTTTTTTTTTTTTTAAACACTCACATCATAGTGGGATTTCACCGTAATGAATATTCAAATCCATGAAAAAATGCTTGTGAGTCTCCCACGACCACCTCCTCTACCACAGGCTTCTTGGTGCCCATTTTTTTCGTATGTGGGTCCTTCCCTATCAGGCCCATCAAGGTTCCTATTTTTATTGGATGAAACAAACTGCTATACAAGTAAACATGCATAAAAGGAGAAGCAACAATTCAGAACAAATTATGGTTATTGGGCTTCGTTACCTTCTACAGCCACGATGGGCAACTTTCACACAGACAACTCTGTTTTCAAAATCAGAATGCTCTCACCGTTTGCATATAGCCATTCTCCATTGGAGAATCAAGTCACCTCCTATGTGAACCAGCACATATTTTTCACCTACGCCTTTTTTGTTGGATTTTAATGGATGAGATGCCAAGGCTTGCATTAACTCCAATATCACAGCCATTAATCTCATCAGCATCTCAAATCAACCCATTCACCAAAATACCGGCCCACCCAATGTTTGGGCTGTCTTAAGCTCTCGCATACTAGGGCGCACCTCATGCTTCCTCAGCCATCTAGTCTCAGGAAGCACTACCAACACGTCGTCCTCAAACACCTAAAGGGTGATAATGGAGCCTAAGAACACTCACAGGAATCTCTCTAACCGACACATTGTCCTCAAAAAAGCTCTTTTACCAACAAATTATCCTCAAACACTTTAAAGGTGACAATGGGACTAGAGAATACTTAGCACTGTCCAGATATTTTGAACTAGGGCTGAAGAACTGGCCAATCCCCACTGGCAGCATAAAGTTCTACAGTTGCTAAGGTAGCCCTGCAGTTAAAAACTTATGTACATGCACTGTCGGATACTATGTATATATCTCCAATCAAGGTTTTTGCTCCCTATTCATTCAAATCTAACATATGAGCATAGATTTAGATTACAACAAAATATTATAGTTAATAATTATCACTACTCATTGAATAAGCTGGCATAAAATATAAATTGGTAGATTTGTTTAGATGTTGTTGGATTTATTTGTTTGAATTTTTCTCTGATGGAATCCTCGGCTATTTATAGATTTATATTTCAACTTGTTCTTCCATATACTTCATTAACGCAATGGTTACATTAGTAGATAAGCATTTCTAGATCATTCTCTTGCTACACTTCTTTTTATGAGGATTTCTTTTTTTCTATTAGCCAAATTTCATTTCTCACCGTTGTCTTTGGTATATTAAATAACTGTACTATGTTTCTCTTCACTTGTTCAACCTTTTAGGTAACTTAACCAGATCATTTAGTGATCACCCACTGACCTGGAAAATTATATTTATGTCAACTATAATTCTACAAAAATTATTCTGAATATTTTGAAGATTTTTTTATATTTTTCATAATTTCATATAATGTTTCATGTTATCCTCTTAATAGTTTTTTCAAAAATGGTTAGAAATAAGGTATAATATTATTGTTAACTCCTTTAAAAATTAATTAATCATTACAAAGATAATAATCAATTGCCTATGGACCTCATTTTTTGCAGAATTTTAATTGGTAGGCCATCCATGGTAGTCCCCGTCATTTGTAATATCTAAATTAATGAAGACGAAGGTGATGTACGTATCAGCGTAACTTGCTTTGATGCTAAAAAGTGACGCATGCCACCACTAGAAGACAAAATGTAGGAGACGCGTGGTGTGAAAACTAAAAAGGAAAAAAAAACGAAAAAGCCAATGGCTGTGGAAGAAGCGTCACCTCTTGCGGATTTAGTGTTTTCTTGGGTAATATGTTAGATATGTTTCCTGAACCATGGGGCCCACCTTGATACATGTTTTGTATATCCATGCCGTCCATCAGTTTTTCCAGCTCATTTTATGGCAAAATCCACAAAAACTGAAGCAGATTGAAACTCAAGCATACACCATAGGAAACAATGGCTAGAGAACAACCACCATTAAAAACTTCCTATGACACACTAGAATGTTTGTTTTCCATCCAACCTTTTCATTAAGTCACACATATTTTATAAACGAAAACTATATATATCAGCTAAATCTAAAACTTTTGTAATTCCAATGAGATTTTAATTGTGGACAATCATCACCACTGAGTTTTTATTTTGGGGTCCACCTAAGATGTGAATCTGCCTCATTTTTTTTGGCTCACTTTGTAAAAAGATCATGAAAAATGGATGGAGGGGATAAAATACATACACTGTGGTAAGGCCAATGATCTTATTCAGTAGTAACTACATTCGGTGCTTACGCTACATTACCAAATATAAAAAATATAAAAAATATAAAAAAACAACAAGAAGGGAGAGAGAGAGAGAAACATCTAAGAAGGAGAAAAGGCATCCAACGACTGACTTCTCACCCTTTCCCCTCGGTCGTCGCGAAAACGCGTTGCCAGATCCAAAACGCGTGTAGCCTTTGCACCTAGCTGGTGTGAAAGCATGTGGGCCTAAACTTTGGAAAGCAGATTAGGTGTTACCCTTATCCTGTGGCCACTTTGGTAAATGTGATGTATATTCATGCCGTCCATCTGTTTCCTCTTATCATTATTTTAAGATGCTATCAGAAAAATTAAGTAGATACAAATATCCGGTGGATCATACCCTTGAAAAAGAAAGTGGTAAATGATTATTAAAAGCTTTCCATAGGTTATAAAGTTTTGGATCAAGCTGATCTTTGTATTTTACCATCATCCGGATATGGTTGACTGTATCAATGGGTTGGATGGAAAAAAAACATAACAAATATGCTTTTAGTATCTCTTCGGGAAGTTTTTAATGTCTGTTTCTTGTGGTGTTGTCCCCTTGAGAATTTGATCTGATTAATTTTTGAGACCATGAGCTCAAATGGGCCAGAAAATTGGATGAACGGCATGGATATACAACACATCATCAGGTAAGACCTACAGTAAGGTTCCGGCTACCATTTAATCCACTCTCAAAACTTTTTAAAATTTATCAAAGCGGGCACATCATTCATGTATCTTATCCATGCGATTCATCCGTTCTTGGGTATCATTTTTGAGCATATCCAAAGCACATCCAAAGTTAAAGTGGACCATACTACCAGAAACCGGGGGTATTGAATGTGTGCGATTGAAAACTTCTTAGGGCTATAGAGGTTTTTGAGCGAGTTTGATATTTGTATTTTTACCTTCTTCCATGTCACATGTAAGTTTATGAACAGGCCACACTTATATCTTCAATTGGGATAGTTGGAAATTTTATTTAGATGGATGGTACTTCTTCTGTGCAAGACCACCTCATGAGTGGGCTAACCTTTTTTTTTTTTTTTTTTTTTTCCACCTAAGCTCATTTTCTATATTATTGTTTGCTCTATCATATTTGTGTTCCTTTTAATGGCAATATCCTAATTTTTCATTGTTGACTGAGAACATTGATGGCTCAAGAAGTTTGAATCTTATGATGAGTTCATATTTTCAAGTAAAAAAAATGAATGAAAATAGTGATATCCCACCCATGTCAAAAATTGTTTTGCATATGCACTATGTCTACAATTACAGGTACTCGTTCTATTAAACCTAATCCAAATGAAGGTTCGTCTCTCAATTCCAATGAGTTTTTAACTGTGGATAATCATCACGGCTGAATTTTTGTAATTCCAATGAGTTTTTAATTGTGGATAATCATCACCAATGAATTTTTATCGTGTGGTCCACCTAAGATGTGAATCTTCCTCCTTTTTTGTTTCACTTTGTAAAATGATCCTTAAAAATAGATGATCGGAGTGGATAAAACACAATATAGTGGGGCCCAAAGATCTTATTCATTAGTACTTAATTAGGTGCTTATGCTACATTATGAGAAAAAAGAAAAAGAAAAAGACAAGAAAAATATCTAAGAAAGAGGAATGGCAATCCAATGACTGACTTCTCACCCTTTCCCTCTGTCATTGCGAAAACACGTTGTACCGAGTTGGTGTGAAAGCACGTCGGGCCATAACTTTGGAAAGCAGATGAGGTGTTACACTTGTCCTGAGTGCCACTTTGATGAATGTGTTGTATATTCATGCCGTCCATCCATTTTCTTAGATCATTATTTATGGATGCGATATCAAAAGTTAAGCATATATAAATATATGGTGGATTAAACCATTGAGGAAAAAAGTGTATTAGATGGTCATTAAAAGCTTTTTGTAGGTTACAAAAGTTTTGGATCTAAGCTGATGCTTATATTTTACCTTCATCCGGATATGGTTGACCTTATCAATGGGTTGGATGGAGAAAAAAATATTATAGATCTGCTTATAGTATGTCTCAAGAAGTTTTTAATGGTGGGTGTTTAGTCATCATTGTTTCTTGTGGTGTTGTTCACATGAGAATTTGATCTGGTTAATTTTTAAGACCGTGAGCTAAAATGGACTAGAAAAACGGATGGAGAGCATGTATATACAACACATATCAAGGTAAGCTCCACAGTAAGGTCCCGGCTACCAGTTAATCCACTCTCAAAACTTTGCAGTAGGGTTTCATTTTATAAAAGTGGGCGCATCATTCATGTATCTTATCGTACCATTTTAAGATTATGAACTCAAAATTGAAGCATATCCAAAGCTGGAAGTAGATCACAATAATAAAAACAGTGGAATTTGAATGTGTACCGATTGAAAACTTTCTCGGGGGGATATAGAAGTTTTCAATCAAGCTGATATTTGTGTTTTTCCTTCTTCCATGTCTCTTTAACCTAACGAACAGGTTGGATGGCATGTAAACATAGCAGTGGGCTGTTGGAAGGTTTCAATGTTGGATGGTCATTATCCCATTGTTTTCTCTGATATGCTATCCACTTCAACTATGGATATATGCTTTAATTCTAAGGATCGTTTGGCACCATGGATTTAGGAGGATTTGAGGAGATTTAAGGGGATTTCAAATCCCTCCTTGGCCGAGTGGTAGACTCCGAGGAGTTTCAACACAAGGTTTTGGGTTCGAAACCCATAGGTGGTGAAATTCCACTATGATGTGCGTGGGTGTGTGGCGGGTGCGTGTGTTCAAAAATAAAAAATAAAAATAAATTCCCTTGATGTTTAGCACCATAAGGTAAATGGGTGTTTGAAATCCCTCTCAAATTGGGAGTTTGAAATCCATGGTGAGAGCTTGGATTATGTCTAAAATCCTTCCAAGACTTGCATTTGGGCACATCACCCGCTAATAATGTCCTAAAACAATTAGATTATCAATTGCATCAGTATAAATTACATTAATATGATGATCAGTACCTATCTGAACATTGTCCATATAAATTAATGGTTAAAATAGTTGGTTAGTCATTTGAACATGATTTTGTGCCTGTGGCCCATCCAGACTTAGAATTTTATCATTTTCGGACAAAACATATATTTGAGGTTGTTTATTACAACCATTATATCAAACATTAAATTAGAGATATTAAAGTTAATTTAGTAATTAAATTAAAGCGGCTGTAACTATACATGCAATAAATTCTAGCCCTATATTAATAATCCAACCAACAGCAATAAATTCATGCTCTCGCATCTCCGACCATTGATGACACTCGGGGAATTGAGCCAGCATCTTTTACTATCTAAAATTTCACGTCCATGACTGTGGAGGATCATCGTCGGTAAAGTCCACATGATATAGACGGTCCAGATTCATCAACTGAACAGCATCGTCAACCATTGTGCAGCAACGAACCATGATTGTTTTGTCTCGTGACCGGTCAAGCGGCCTCTGTGAATAAAGAGACATGCAACTTGAACCGAAGAGAAGTAAAGCTTTGATCTGAATTCATTTCTTGTGAGAGAAAAAAGAGTGAGGAGAGATGACCGTTATTGAATCCGTTGTAGAGCTCCTCCTTGAAAAACTGGGTGACCAGATCATTCAAGAAGCCATTTTCTTACATGGGGTTGGTGATCAAGTCGAATTGCTCGTGGCAGAATTCAGGCGGATGCAATGCTTCTTAAAAGATGCAGACGCCAAACAAGAAGGAGAAGAAAGAGTGAAGAACTGGGTGCGGGATGTGAGAGATGTTGCATACGATGCTGAGGACGTGATCGACACTTTTCTCTTCAAGGTAGCACCACCCTTGAGGCGAAGAGGATTTGTGAACCGTATTAGAAGGTACACTTTCATCTTCAATAAGTTGATAGCTCTCCATCAGGTGGGCTCAGAGATCAAATCGATAAAGAATAAAATCGGTACCATCTCCGAAAGTAGGTCGACTTACGGAATTGAAAATATAGGCCAGGGAGCAGGGACGAGCTCTGCCAGTCGAGGCCTCCAAGAATGGAGGCTCACTTCTCCTCTTTCTCAAGAATCAGATTTCGTTGGGTTTGAGAAAGATATGGAGATATTGGTGGCCCAATTGATGGAGGGGGAGTCGCGGCGTTGTGTTGTTTCTGTAGTCGGAATGGGTGGTCTCGGTAAAACCACTCTTATCAGGAAAGTTTATAATAACACCCGTGTGAAGACACATTTTCACTTTTGTGAATGGATTTCTATATCACAAGAGTATAGTGTAAAAGATCTTCTTCAGAACATCATATATTGCCATACGGTGCTCTCAGAAGAGGATCTCAAGAAAGTGCAGAAAATGAACGTCTTTGAGCTGAGTCATAAAATTTCTTTGTATCTGAAAGAAAAGAGATACCTGATGGTATTAGATGATATATGGAAAAGGGAAGCATGGGATGCTTTGAAGGATGCATTTCCGGATGTGAATAATGGCAGTAGGGTCGTGCTCACCACACGAAACAAAGGCGTAGCTTTATATGCAGATCCACGAAGCCAGCCCCATGAACTGCGATTTCTAACCAATGAAGAGAGCTGGGATTTGTTCTGTAAAAAAACATTAATCCTAGTACGAGATGGTGGTTGCCCGCAGGATTTAGAGAAGCTGGGAAGAGAGATTGTGGAAAAATGCCATGGTCTCCCTCTTGCTATCGCAGTCATTGGAGGGCTCTTATCAGTAAAGGAACCGAGGGAGTGGCAGAATGTCCGCAAGAGCATCAGTTGGCAGTTTGTCAAGGGAGAATTCAAAATCTCCCACATATTATCTTTGAGCTATAAAGATCTTCCCTATTATTTAAAACCATGTTTTCTCTATCTGGGCAATTTTCCAGAGGACTGTGAGTTCCGTGCCAAGGAGCTGATTCAAATGTGGGCTGCTGAAGGGTTTCTTCAACAGAGAGGGGAAGAAACATTAGAAGAGGTTGGAGAAGATTTTCTAAAGGAGTTGATCCAGAGAAGCATGGTTCAGGTAGCAAGAAGAAGTTCAAGGGGGAATATTAAAAGTTGTCGCATCCACGATCTTTTACGAGATCTCTCCATATCAGAAGCTAAGGAAGGTATGTTTCTTCAAGTTCACAGTGGGATCAATGCAAGTCCTCCTCTTGCATCTAGAGCCCGTCGAGTTGCAATTTACCATAACGACTCAGGTGAGTACATTTCCTTAAGCCGTTCCACTCCACACCTTCGTTCTGTGTTAATGTATACCCAGGGCTCTCCACGGCTTCAAAGAGAAGAAGAAAAGTTTCTCTTTAGAGGCTTTAAGTTGCTTAGGGTGTTGTATATACACGGTGCAGGAATAGAAGAGCTACCGCAGGAGATAGGTGAACTAATCCACTTGAGATACCTCGGCTGTACCAACACTGAAATAGAAAGCCTCCCATCGTCCATAGGCAATCTTCCTAATTTACAAACTCTATTTGTAGCATCTTCTCGTACAATCATAAAAGTACCAAGCACAATCGGGAAGATGAAACAGTTAAGACATTTTCATGTGAAGAGCATATCTAAGGGGGCTGTAATGTATGGAGAGATAGAAGGGCATCCAAGGCTTGACCCTATAAATAACCTCCAGACTCTATCATTTGTAAGATCTGGCAAATGGATGGAAGATGGTTGCTTGGGAAAGTTCACCAATCTTAAAAGATTAGGAATATATGTATATACAGAAACAGATGCTGACGTATTGTACGAATCGATTGTCAATCTGGACTGCCTCCACTCCCTCCGTTTGAAAGGAAGTTTAAGCAAGTTACCCGACTCCAGTTTCTTCCCAACAAACCTCACTAACCTCACCTTGCAATATTCCGGTTTAGAGGAAGACCCAATGGCGGCGTTGGAGAAGCTGAAAAACCTTCGCATTCTCAGATTGCTGCTTCTGTCATATAAGAGAAAGGAAATGGCTTGCTCTGCACAAGGGTTTCCTCGACTCGAATCCTTACATCTTCGTGATGTAAATCAATTAGAAGAGTGGAGAGTGGAAGAAGGAGCTATGCCAAGTCTTTTGCATTTACGAATCTATAGATGCTATAGATTGAAGGAGCTTCCGGAAGGACTGCAACACGTGAGTACCCTCAACAAATTGGAGTTGTGGAGTATGTCCGATGAATTCAAAGCAAGGCTTGAAGAAGACAGGGGAGAGGATTGGTACAAGATTCGGCATATACCCTCCGTCGACATTAGCGATGGGAGGATATAGTAAGCAGTGGTACATTCTCTCGTCGCCAGAGCTAGGTCGGTTAGACTTGTTTCCCCTCTTCATTTTCATTTACCTCTTTAATCCATACTTCAACTTCCTATAATCATTTCTTTTTTAAAAAAAAAAAAAAAAAAACTTTTGGAAATTTATATAGAATTTACATTCCAATGTCTTTTACAAAAACATTTTCAATTAGCTTAATAACCATCCTGTACATTCCCATTACAATCCCGTTAACTTTCTTAACGCCTGCCATGCTAGCAAATGGGTCACTGGCTCGGGTATGCCCCCACCGTGCTTTTTATGTGAAATCCAACCCGACCACCATATGCTTTACCCCATTAAAGGCGTGCGATCCGCAATTCAGCTCCATCCGAAATTCAGCTCCATCCATCATTCCAGTGGACCACACTATTGGAAATAGTATAAAGGATAACGCATAATGCTTACCTTTCAAACTGTTTCCATTAGTGTGGCCAACCTGAATCATATCGCGTGGTCACTAATGGATTTCATATAATCATCAGTGGGTCATGTAAAAATCAACTAATTTATTCTTTTTAAGTTCTGGCTATGAAACTCTCTACTGCTATTGCTTGTCCATTACTTTTATAGTTTTAATGCAGTATTTTATAATTTTCTAATGTTTTTAATTAATTTTTTTATATAGAAATCTGCACGTTAATTGTTTGAAGAAATGCTTCAACCAAGACCCTTTTCACAACTTGTTGTATGGTTAGATGAAACCAACAGATTCTAAGCAGCGGTGCTCTACGTCTTTGCAAGTGGTTAATTGGTAAGACTTCCCCACTTCATTTTTATTTACCTCTTAATCCATACTTCAACTTATTATAATCAAATCAATTTTTTTGTAATTTTGTAAAGTGTTTAGTTTTTTCTTTAAATAGAAATCTGCATACTAATTGTTTGAAAAAATGCTTCAACCAAGACCCTTTTCTGGATGAAACCTTGCTAGCAGTCCTCCAGTTTTGACATGCATAACTCGCTGTATGGTTAGATGAAACCACTATCGTCATCTGGTTGACCTGACCCTTCTTTCATGGACTATTTATAAATTCACATTGGTTTTGACGACTTTAATTGTTAGATCGGTGACTTTTCCTTTTTAAACTTGAACAGTGGACCTTTTTTTTGTTTAAAAGTCTTTGATTGGATGGTCAGCATCGTCTTATTATCAAATTAATTTTTGAACAATGGTCGTTCACAAAGGGGATCTTGTGAAGATAACTGTGTGTAAAAATCAAGATTGCAACTAACAAAGCAGGCCACACACATCTCTTTAATTGGCAGAATTGACAATTTTTTTTAAACTGCCGATACTTTATGAGTGGGCTAGCCTGATTTTTTTTTTTTTTGCATATGCTCATCTTCTATATAATTGTTTGCATGTGTTCCTTTTAGTTGCAGTACCCTAATTTTTGTTGTTGACAGAGAACATTGATGAACCAAGAAGTTTGAATTTTATGGTCAGTCCAAACTTTCAAGCCGATACTAAACGACAATGGTGATAAGCTAACCAAGACAAATTAATTTGCATCTGTAATGTCTTCAATTACTAGTTCTCATTCTATTGAAACCTTACCCAAGCGAAAGTTACTAACCTCTCAATCTTTGGCCTTTTCTGCAGGCATATTTCCATATTTGTTTTTCCTTAAGCGTTTACTTTTAGGACACTAATTGAAGGATTAGGAACTTCCAATTTGAGGGCATCCTCCATCCTCATTGAGATCCTTGGCATTTATAGCGTGGAGTATCACTAACCCCACTTGGATGGAATAAATGCATCATGACAGTTTTCACGTTTATATACTCTGTTTTGCTGATGAGTAACTGTAGTATGAATAGTTTCACATCATTTTTAGGCCTTAACCCGATTTTTGATTTGTAATGTCTAGATTTTATTGGAGTATCACCAACCCCACTTGGATGGAAGCATGACAGTTTTCACATTTATGTACTCTGTTTTGCTGATGAGTTGCTATAGTATGTCTTTTATTTGGAGCTGTAAAAAGGAGCCATACGATAGGTGAGGCCCAATTATTTTGTGACGCCCACCTGAAATATTTACAGCCAAATTTTCTTGTCAAGAGAAAAAAAGAGTCTGATTCCATCATGTATGTTAAATGTTGATTGTCAATTTTGTTCATATACGATTAGGTCACCTAAATTCTGTCTGACCTGATTCTTGGACCAAGCATAAGTTGTAGGTGAGGTTTCCAAAGCTCATGTGTGTGGAGCATTGCCCAACCAAATACCACCACATGCACCAATGTAGCATAAGTGTTACATAAGACCTAATTTCCATCTAATAGGTCACTTTTTTTAGAACTTCCAACTTTAAAATCAGGTGTTTCCTCCTCAGGTGGACCACTGTGTATGAAACAAATGGATGTTCAGAAAGAGCTGTATTAGCCATTCATTTCTTTTGTATATTGTACCTAACTTCAATGCTGAAAAGCTTGATTCTTGCATGTGGTTCGTCTAATTAAAAGCTGGGATCTCACTCATGTTCCATATTGGCATGTGTGGCTGCATGTGGATGGTCATGATTCCACATGCATGTGGGCTCAAACTCTATTTTATGTTTACTTCATATGTTTTTAGACTTCTTTGGTCCCATATGATATATAGCTGGCATCATAGCATGTATAAATGTTTAATTATAGTGGCTTAGTTTTTGTTTGTGCATGGAGAACTCATTGAGAGGCCAATGTGTCTGGATCTGTTTGCAGTCATTCTATGATTTGAAGCTCATATTGGATGAGTATAGTAATTTCACATCTTTTTTTTTTTCTCTTTTTTTTTTCAAAAAAACTTTTAAGTTGTATATATAACTGCCAAAATTTACACCCAGTCCCTGGGACATAAAAAACAGGGACTGAGACTGAGAAACAACAAAGAGCAGAGAAATCTGTACTAGTATCAACAGGAGACCAACTCAAGGAAAGAAAGGAGGAACTGCTTATCTGCACGAAGTGGCACCGTTTCTGAAGGAGCCAAGCCCCAGCTTGTCCATAAAAAGGAGACCCCTGACAACCTGAGGCAGATCGCCAAAATTAGACAGGATAGTTGAAGCTTGATCTCCACTCCCCATCCGAGCCATTACGTCTGCCGGGGCGTTGCCCTCCCTGAGAATATGTGAGAACAGCATTTGCCCAGAATCCATCATTAGCCGAATCCTAGCTAGCCAATATTTCTATTTCCAGCTAGGATCAGAAAGACCTTGCAAAAATCTGACAACGAGTTGCGAATCAGATTCAACTATAATCTTGTTCAACCCCTTTTCAAGACACCTCTGAATACCATCATGAATCGCTCTAAGCTCCACATGAATATTAGACCCGAACCCATATCCTTCAGAGAAGGCAAAAATAAAATTCCCAGAATCCCCTCTGCAAATGCCCCCACCGCCAGATGGACCTGGGTTTCCTAAGGCTGATCCGTCAACGTTGATTTTGACCCATCCTGAAGGGGGCCGATCCCATTTCACCACCAAGCCAAGAGAAGGGTTGGAGGGATTATGGGAGAAAGAAAGTCCAGGCAAAGGCTCCACCAACGTCTTTGGACCTGACCTAGATTGGTTTCCTAAGGCTGATCCGTCAACATTGATTTTGACCCATCTTGAAGGGGGCCGATCCCATTTCACCACCAAGCCAAGAGAAGGGTTGGAGGGATTATGGGAGAAAGAAAGTCCAGGCAAAGGCTCCACCGACATCTTTGGACCTGACCTAGATTGGTTTCGACTGGATATACAGTAGGAGATCCACCACTCAATTCGCGCAAATAATTTGCGTTTTGAAGGCACCAACCCGTCAAACACTGCTGCATTTCTCATGATCCAAACTTCCCAGAGGATAAAACAAGGGGCCAGATTTCTAGCCGTCGAATTGGACTGATTCATTGCCGATCCAGACCACCATTGAACTAGCCTTTGCTCTAAGGAACTAGCCTGCTGAATCTGAATATGGAATTTCGTCCCCAGGAATTCCCAAGCTGCAGTCACCATACCACCAGAAAGAAATAGATGGTCGATTGATTCAATACCATGATCGGGACGCCCTAAGGCTGGATCAGCCATGTAGCACACACACCTCGAAGCTAGCTGGACACCCCTGTCTTGAATCCGTTCTTCGACAGGTATGGCTTTGAACAGAATTTTCCAAACCAGCATGGAGATTTTTGGAGGGAGACATGCGTGCCACACCCATCTGGCCCAACTCTTACGGGACTGGCTCGATCTACAAATGCCCCAGGCTGACTTGATGGAGAAGTTGCCTGACAGAGTGAACGGCCAGAAAGCTTTGTCCGGGCCTTGGGACAGGCGGAACCCTGCTTGAAAAATAAAGTTGATGACGTCTTGAGGGAGGTACAGGAAAGCCGCAGAAGGAGGGAGAGGACCAGTGTTACCCAGCAGCTGATTTACTGACATTTGCCTTAGATGATGAGGGATTTGCACCCCAACAATCTGGACGAGTGGGCCCAATCCCGTCCAATTTGTGGTCCACAAATTGCAGTCCCCCGAGCCAATCAGCTGCTGCGTTGAGGAGTCTAACAGAGGGATGAGATTGACAATTATTTTCCGGATCGGGGAAGCGAAAGCAGGAGGGGAGATCTGCCGCTGCTGGGACCTGACATGCTCATACTTAGCCGACATGAAGCAACTCCAGAGACTGCGGTTCTCCCTGAATTTGATCTCCCAAGCCATCTTGAGTCGGAAAGCTTTCATTATATCAGGAAGCTTCCTTATGCCGAGTCCCCCTTCCTCTTTGGGGATGGCAATAGACTTCCAACTGCGCCAATGGAGCTTGCGCTTTCCTTCAGACCAACCCCAAAGGAAGTTTGCAAAACTTTTTTCAAGCGACAGTGAAATCTGAGACGGGAGATGTGCAGCTGCTAGGGAGTGGACCGGGATGCTACTGAGAACGTGGCGAATAAGAACCAATCTGCCTGGCTGGGAGAGTAACCTGGCCTTCCATCCAGAGATACGGGCCTCAACTCTGTCCGGAAGAGGCTGAAACGCAGCCGATTTGAGCCTGCCAGTTGCCAGAGGGACACCGAGGTATGTTAGAGGACTGACCTCCTTAGAGAAGCCGAGGGCTGCTTCAATCGCTCTGATTCTGGAAGGGGGCTGACTGTTGGCGCATCTGTTGGCGCATATGAAGGAGCTTTTGAGCTGATTTATGGTCTGCCCAGAAGCCTATTGGTAGGAATCAAGGAAAGTCTTCGTTGCTCTGATGGAAGCGAGAGAGCCATTGAGGAAAAGAAGAGTGTCATTTGCATAAAGTAGATGAGAGACCTGAGGGCATCCTCGCCGCAGTTTGAAGGGAAGGGCTCTCTCCTGGGCGAGCAAGGCCTTAATGCCTCGACTCAGAACCTCAGCTACAATGATGAAAAAAGAAGGGGAAAGCGGGTCGCCTTGCCGCAGGCCCCTGGAAGATTTGAAGAAACCAGATGCCTCTCCATTGATCAAAACCGAGAACCAAACTGAAGACCAGCAATTTTCTACCAGATTAATCCAAGCTGCGCTGAAACTGAATCTGCTAAGCACTTGCTTAAGAAACTCCCAATTCACCTTATCATATATCTTTTCCATGTCCACTTTCAACACTAGATTTCCACCCCGAGTTTTCCTGTTGACATCTCTGAACAACTCTTGGGCCAGCGCAATATTTCAGAAATGGCCCAACCCTTAATGAAAGCCCCTTGCTCCAGGGAGATGATGATGGGAAGAACGTTGCTCAGTCTGGAGGAGATGGTTTTTGCAATGATCTTGTATATGCAATTGCAAAGACTTTTAGGGCGAAAATCCGAGAAGCTTTTAGGAGAGGCCATTTTTGGAATGAGACAAATCATCGACGCGTTAAAGGCCCGAGGGATGGCCCCTCCTTGGAATACAAATACAACAGCCTTGTGAATATCCCTGGCTATGATGTCCCAGCAACCGGTGAAGAAAGCACCTGAAAAAACCGTGTTAGTAATATTCTTATAAAGAGTAATTTCACATCTTGAGCTTGAAATTTAACCATGTTAGTAATATTCTTATAAAGAGTTATCTATTTATTATGAGTATGACCCAAGAAAATTTACTTGAGAATTCTTGCCATATAATCTTTGGTCATCTTTTTTTACAGGCAATTGATTTATTATTTTTTCTTAACCCTCTTTTGTAGGACATTGACAGATTAGGAAATTCAATCTGTAAGATTTTTGGAGCGTCTTCCATCTATGGCAGTGCATATCATATCAAAGTTTGGATTTTTGAACTATTGGCCCCACTTGTAACAAGCATCAAGACACTTGGACCGAATGCCCTAGGAACTTACACTTCCTGTTCTATCCATGAATAGTTTCTAAAGTTAGGTATATGCTTTGAATTCTTTTATAAATTTTGAGCAAGCAAATTCTAGCATAGAACTTTCAAGTTTTAATCACAATTTTCATTTTCAGACATTTTCCTCACAGCACAGAGTGAGATGACCTGCACATGCAAAGTATCCGGATAAAATGATGAATGGTGGAATGGTGACCAGATGGTGATGAAATGTTTGGATGATATCTTGTAATTGTAACATGAGGGCATGGATGTTTTGTTTCAGATATTTTGATATGTAACCGTGTGCTAATATTTGTTATATGTCTATAATTTAATTCGCACCAACAGTTTAGTTAAGGTTTGATTTATTTCATTGTAGGCATTGTCTGCCTGTAATATGTTTGTTAAAAACTGAAATTGGAAGCAATTTCTTTACAGTATATGCCTAGTTGGGCTTCTACGATTTTTCATTGTTTAGGTTTCAAATACCTAGATTTGGTAGACCTCTCTATTGATTGCCCATGTGCCCAAAAAATCTCTACATCGAAAGATCTTATGAGGTGGAATATTTAGTCTTTTCTTATTGAACATGAATTGTTGTGTGTTTCTTATAAGTCTTGACTTCTTCAATTTGGGGGATTTTTATTTTATTTTTTTGTATGTGGGCCGTTCCCTATCAGGCCCATCAAGGTTCCTATTTTTATTGGATGAAACAAAGTGCTATACAAGTAAACATGTATAAAAGGAGAAGCAACAATTCAGATTAACTTATTGGGCTTAGTTACCTTCTACAGCCATGATGGGAAACTTTCACACAGACAACTCTGTTTTCAAAATCAGAATATCGTCACTGTTTGCATATAGCCATTCTCCATTGCGAATCAAGTCACCTCCTATAGAGGGAGGGAGAGCGTCATATTTGAAACGTTGAAAGAAGGGCTGAGACCTACTTAGTTAATGGTGAGTGAGAACCAGGTCGGACTAAGAGCAGATGTTGCAGTGAAAGGTTCTGAGGCAACCACGGGACCTGGAGAAACCTTGTGTAGATTGATCAAACAAAGATTTCCTTCCCCATCTTTATGACAGAGCCATTGAATGAAGCAGTGCGGGTGCAGGGCCTCTGACAATTCTGAAGCAGCTCTTCATTTTCTGTCCTCTTGAAGAAAAGAATGCCCCCCTTACGGCACAGATTAGTCAGTTATTCTCGCAGTTCAGATAAGATTCGGACCGCCACTTCTCTGAAAGCATGGATCTTGCCTCCCTCTCTCCTCCCTGCATTGGAGCTTGTCCATTCATTAAGAACCAGCACATGTTTTTCACCTATGCCTTTTTTGTTGGATGAGATGCCAAGGACTAACTCCAATATCACAGCCATTAATCTCATCAACATCTCAAACACACCCATTCACCAAAATGCCGGCCCACCCCATGTTTTGGGCTGTCTTAAGTTCCCGCCTACTAGGGCACACCTCATGCTTCCTCAGCCATCTAGTCTCAGGAAGCTCTACCAACACATTGTCCTCTAACACCTGAAGGGTGATAACGGAGCTTGAGAACAATCACAAGAAGCTCTCTTACTGAGACCTTGTCCTCAAACACCTTAAGGGTGATGATGGGGCCTGAGGACACTCGGCACTGTCCATAGTTTTTGAAGATTGACTAAAGAAATTGCAGCTCCTCACTGGTTAAAAAAATGTGTATTGGCATCACAAAGTTCTGCAGTTGCTAAGGCGGCCATATCCCTGCAGTTAAAAACTAATGTAAATGTACTGTCAGATGCAATACATATATATCCAATCAAGGTCTTTGTTACCTATTCATTCATAACTACATAAATGGATAATTCTAGTTTTTGAAGAGGGCGAAAAAACTTAGAAGCATAACTTAAGATTATGATGAATTATTAGATTATGTGCAGGCCATATGAACAAGAACCAACTCACGCGAATATATGCAGCCACTTGGCCAACCAAAGCAGTCTATAATTAGACAGACAATTGTAGTGTCTAAATTGTCAATAACCTGGAAATAGTATGGGAAATGCATAAGGTAGTATTTACCCTAATGAGAAAAGGGTGCAGAAATCAGAGGGGTGCATTCATCAGGCATGCTCCTACCTTTGTGTGCAGTGGTGTTAGATTCCAACAACTTTGCAATTGGAGTTGAATCTATAGAAAGCAATTCACCATTCAAAAGTAATATGGATGTGTGTAAATAATAAATAATAAATAAATAAATCACCCACATGAGTGAGGTGACTATACTAGCTACCAAAATAAGTGTTCAAATGGAATCCCATTGAGACATGCTTTTAGTCACTGAATGAATAATTGTAGGAGCTACAGATTACGGATGCGAATTATATGTCCATAAATTAAGAAGCTGTTTGGGTGCCACATAAAAATGAATTCATCTCAACTATTTATTAAATTTTGTATATTAGAGAGTAAATTTCTTTGCATTGATTAAAGATTTAACCAACAATTTGTATGAACTA
The DNA here is from genome assembly GCA_037074715.1 of Magnolia kwangsiensis. Lineage (NCBI taxonomy): Eukaryota > Viridiplantae > Streptophyta > Magnoliopsida > Magnoliales > Magnoliaceae > Magnolia > Magnolia kwangsiensis. Next base: position 2,789,189 of record CM073583.1, read on the forward strand.
TGATCTTTTGATGGTAGCTACAGATGAGAAGAACTCAGTTTTAATGCAACGGGAGATAGCATGCGCCTGCAGCAAGGGCTGGCAAGGCCAGATAGTTTAGTTTTGTCCCCTCTTCATTGCATTGAGGATCTAGACCTCCTCCGACCACCTCCCCTGCCACAGGCTTCTTGCTTCCCATCTTTGATGCCAAACTAGTCTAGAGTCAGAACATTCAGCAAAAGATTATGCATTGGTCCTGCAAGGCTAGTAAATCCTCTAGATTCTTGATGCTTAGAGGCTTTACCCATGTTTTATTGCGTTAAAATTATAGCTGGAACAAAATGCTAGGAAATTTGAAAGCAAGGTTACCTATTATTTATTTCCCTTTTTTTTTTTTATACTATTTTTACACATGCATTCACACCACAGTGGGATTTCACCGTAATGGATACTCGAATCCATGAAAAAACACTTGTGAGTCTACCACCAAGGCCTGAGTAAGGACTTAAGCAAGGTTACCTCAGCTGATAAGTGTCATTGCCAAAATTTCTGGGTGGCTCAAGTTAATCAGGAGTCGTTTGCTGGGTGAGGCTGTCTGCTCTCTTTCAGGAGAAATTAATTAGAGGTTATTAGGCCTTCAAGCGTCAAGAGGAGGGGGTAATGTTGGAATATATGTGCTAGAAAATAGTAAATAATATTCGAAAAGCAGAAAATAAAATAAAATATACAGTAAAGAAAAGACTTGTTTGAATTAAGGTGTGACTAAGTCACTCGGGTTGAAACCAAATCTACTCCTCTTGGACTATGTCCCAAGTGTAATAGGAATCGTGGACAATTGGCCTCAAAGATACAACAACTATGATCCGGTTCTAACAGTGCACTAGTTGTATAGGGTCTAGAACCAATGTGCAAAACTTAGATCGGAAGTGAGTTGACTCTGCTGCAATTTCAATTGTAGAAAAACCAAGAGACTTGTTTTAAAAAGGGAGATTGATTTTGTTGTGAATGTAAAATTGAATTGAGTATGTCTATTTATTAACCACAATTAGGTTAGATAATTGGTGTAACTGCTTGAACAAACGTGTCTCTGGTTTGAATTTCACATAAAAATTAAAAGGTACAACTATACTTGAGGAGGAAAACCATTAGCATGAATTTCAATTTACACATAGACCCAAATCGTCCGGAAAAGGCAGTAATATCCGGGCAAGGCTCTGTGGGGCCCACCATGATCTAAGTATTTTATCCACGCAGTAAATTGTTTTTCTCAGATCATTTTAAACCATGAGCCAAACAATGAGGCAGTACCGATCTTAAATCGACCACAAAGTGGGGATTGAACTTCCACCATTAAAAATTTCTTGGGAGCTAGAGAAGTTTCGGATCAAGATGATATTTGTGTTTTCACTTCATCCAGGTCTGCATGACCTTATGAATAGGTTGGATGGTTAAAAAACATCACGGTGATCCTTGTAAAGGTTTCAACGGTGGGTGTCATTATCACTGCAGCTTCCTTTGATGTGGTGGACTGGAGCTGTGGATATGCTTCATTTTTTGTCTCAAACCTTAAAATGATATGAGAACAGCGAGGAAAGGCTTGGATAAAACACTTACATCAAGGTGGGCACCACAGACTGCTGCCCGGGGGTATGACGCAATCCACGTCCCATTTTGATAGCCGCATGACAGACCATTGCCAACCCTAGTTCCAAATATTCTGGCTCTGCAGTGTCATCTCATTTCCTAATCTTTTAAATATTAACCGTTGTGAGTAATTTGACCAAGAGATCGGGGCCTTCCAATCCATAAAAGTTTCAAGGCAGCCACAGGTCAATATGTCTTGTGAGATTAACCGCTTGGATCATCATACCATGCCCAAGATGTAACAACTAAGTCTCAATTTATATAACAAATTTCACAGGTCCGACTTTGAAGAGATGGAAATATCTAAAAATCAGGAGATCCCAGCCATCCATTAGGAAGGATCCATTGCGTGGATAATCTAAGGAGGAAATTTTGCCATTCCACTCATTAAGGTTCACCACTGTGTTAAAATGCATGATTACTGCTGGAACTTATTTTTAAGTGGCAACCAAACAGACCCAAGAAAATATGAAAAAAGAAACAAATGCAAAATGCTGGCCAAATTATTTTCTCCCATAAACCTTGACCCACCTTATGAGAGGAATGCCCTGATTTTATTGTGACAGTTATCTACATAGTGACCCCAACCTGATGGACGGTGTGGATCTCCCAATTCTCAGTGACTGACACATCTGATGTCATTTGTATGGCAACTTTGTACATTGGGACCATACCCCTTGGATCCAGGAAATAGTTTGGTGATCCTAGCCGTTCATCTGATAAGATGATGGCTGTATTGGAATTTTTCAAGATTGAAAGATTTCATCTGCTGTCAACAATGATTTATATTCATAGGAAAAGAGTTAAATGATTAATAGCCTTAAATATTCCAATTTGGGAGAATTCGTGAGTGTTTCTCGTCCTCTTTGAGTGCCACCATATGAATGGTTCAGATAATTCTATAAGTAGATTGAAATCCAACGGCTATAGTCCTTAAGCATCCTATAACAACTAATGGGGGACGTAATTCAGGCTCCAGCAAACCACAGGGGATTGGGCAATAGGCCTGATTTGAGCCCAAGGTTGTTCAAACAACATTTGTGGGCCTGGCCCTTAGCCGGTCCATATTTTTATAAAATTCCTTTCCACTCAAAATTTTCCTAATCTATCAGTTGATGAAATAGGCCACACATGCATGTGTTGCTTGATGGAGGATAGACTGGCATATTGGGATGATAAAGGGTGTACATATGAAGCTGGGTTGGGCTAAGATCCAATAACTGCTTGGACCATGAATGCTGGGCTAAGCTATTTATAGAGGGTGGCTTGGGAAACCTCACCAATCTTAGAAAATTAGGAATATCAGCAGATACAGAAGCTTAGGTATTGTACGAATCGATTGTCAATCTGGACTGCCTCCACTCTCTCCATTTGGTAGGTAAGTTAGCCGATTCCAGTTTCTTCCCAACAAACCTCACCAAACTCACTTTGGAAGGCTCCTGATTAAAGGAAGACCCAATGGCGACGTTGGAGAAGTTGAAAAACCTTCGCATTCTCAGATTGATCCGTGATTCATATATCGGAAAGGAAATGGCTTGCTCTGCACAAGGGTTTCCTCGACTTGAATCCTTATTTCTTCAATATTTAAGTGAATTAGAGGAGTGGAAAGTGAATGAAGGAGCTATGCCAAGTCTTTTACATTTACGGATCTATGCCTGCAAGCAATTGAAGAAGCTTCCGGAAGGACTGCAGCACGTGAGTACCCTCAAGAAATTGGAGTTGTGGAGGATGGCTGATGAATTCAAAGAAGGGCTTCGAAAAGACGGGGGAGAGGATTGGCATAAGATTCGTCACATACCCTCCATCGACATAAGCGAAGGGAGGATATACTAAGCAGTGGCACATTCTCTCGTTGCCAGAGGTAGGTTGGTGAGACTTGTTTCCCCTCTTCATTTTTATTTACCTCTTTAATCCATACTTCTACTTCCTATAATCATTTCATTTTATTTATTTTTTTCCTTTTTTCTTTTTGTAACTTAGAAAAATATATAGTCTTATGCATTTAAATTACGTGTATTCTTTAAGTAATTTATTCATTTTAAACACTTTAAATTCTTGCTATGGAATTCTCTACTTTGATTCTTTATAATTTATACAGAAATCTGCACTCTACTCATTTGAAGAAATGCTTCACCCAAAACCACTTTTGTATGAAACCACGCTACTGGTCCGAAATGCCATCTTCTTTACATTGGTTTCTGAGTCATCATGGCAGGGCCCACATAGCTTTTTCAATCCTCCATTGTGTGGCCCACTTGAGTTTTGGATTTTCATGATTTTTGGGACCATGAACCTCACGGTTGGTCCCACCTAGCTTCTCATTGCAGGATGCTTTGGCAGGGAATCTGTGTCCTTTCTCACGAGGATGCAGGTTGCCTACAGGCGCTACCATTAGCCAATTGGTACTGGACGTGCTTTGTGGGACCTGTCATGATGTATGTGTTTTAGGATTTAAAGAATATAACTTATTATCAGTTTGATTTTTGAACAATGGTCATTCACAAAGGGGATCTCCTTGTGAAGACAACTGTGTGCAAAAATCAAGATTAATAACTAACAAGGCATGCTACACATGTATCTTCAATTGGCATAGCTGGAAATTTTATTTAGACTGTCGGTACTATTTTTGTGCAAGACCACCTTATGAGTGGGCCAGCCTGAATTTTTTGCATATGAGCATCTTCTATTTGATTGTTTGCTCTATAATATTTGTGTTCCTTTTAGTGGCAGTAACCTAATTTTTGGTTGTTGACAGAGAGCATTTATGCGCTGAGAAGTTTGAATGTTATGATCAGTTCATATTTTCAAGTAAAAAATGAATGAAAATGGTGATATCCTAATCAAGTTAAAAATTGATTTGCATCTGTACTATGTCTACAATTATCAGTTTTTTTTTTTTTTTTTTTTTGTTTGTTTGTCTGTTAGCTTGTTAGTACACCCCACTCTCAGTTCACACTTCACTGTTAGCCACCCCCACTAGGGATCGATACTAAGACCTCAGTGTTGAAATGAGGTATCTTTCACTTAGTCTACCGCTTGAGCTATGGATCAGGGTGTTATCAGTTCTGATTCTATCTAAACCTGATCCAAATGGAAGTTTCTAACTGTCCAATCTTTGGCCTCCTCCACAGGCTTATTTCTGTATCTGTTTTTCCATTGAGCATTTATTTTTATGACATCAATCAAAGGATTAGGAACTTCCGATCTAAAAGCATCCTCCATCCACACTAGATCCATGGGATTTATAGTGTGGAGTATCACCAACCCCACTTGGATGGAAGCATGACACCACCCCCACTTGGATGGAAGCATGACGGTTTTCACATTTATGTACTCTGTTTTGCTGATGAGTTGCTATAGTATGTCTTTTATTTGGAGCTGTAAAAAGGAGCCACACAATAGGTGAGGCCCAGTTATTTTGTGGTGCCCATCTGAAATTTATACACCCAAATTTTTTTGTCAAGAAAAAGAAAAAAAAAAAGAGTCTGATTCCACTATCGAATAAACAAATAAATAAAAAGTTCATGTTTTCACTGGATGCTTTATTACATGAGAAAAACTTTGTGCTTTGGGAAGGTGTGATGGTTCATTTGCATGCACTCAATGTACATACACAAGTCAAATGCATGTGCATATGGGTGCACTTCTCTTTTATAACTACCATATGTCTAACGGGTATGGCCCCCATGGTGTGTATGTGAAATCTAAACCACGCATCTTGTGCATCTCCTCCTGTTCACAATACATCTATAGAACATCCGGACCCAAAACTCACGTGGGACACTAGAGGGAGTTATATTCACAAGGTTTAGCCCACCTTAGTTTTGAAATACTTCTAGTTTTGGTTTGTTTCATCCCAGTGGATCGCACCTCATGAGTGGGTTGGATGGCATATGCAACACAGGAGACCCACATTCCATCGGTAAGTTTCTATGTTTCTATGGTGTGACTATTTAATTAGAGGTTCAAATTGTGGAAACCACTACAGACTGATGAACATCCAATGGATCTTTAAAATGAAATGGCCTGAATTCAACAAAAATATATCCATCAATCAGTAGTGAGTATCATCCAAATATCCAATCAATCTGTTTTGGGGTTCACGACTGGTTACAGTAATTCCCAGAGTCTAGACTATTTAACTTGACGTATGTGTATAGCACATGTGCAATTTCTGACTACTAAAAGTCACACTGCCAAAGTATTAAATTGATTAAAAAAAAAAAAAAAAAGCTTTAGTATGAATAGTTGCACATCATTTCACATTCTCTAGATTTTATTGGAGATGTTACTTTGCTTGTTTGAGGCAATTGATGAGAGTTTACACATATTCTTGACCAAGCTGCTCATCAGATGGGGGCTACTATATAGCTTCTTAGGTGCAAATTTCAAGTCGTTTGGTCATCTGACGTGCCATCATGTACGTTAAATGTTGATTGTCCACTTTGTTTGCATATGATTGGCTCACCTAATTTGTGTCTGACCTGATTCGTGGACCAAGCATAAGTTATAGGTGAGGTTTCCAAAGCCCACATGTGTTTGGAGCATTGCCCAACCATATACAACCACATGCACCAATGTAGCATAAGAGTGTTACATGAGACCTTTCCATCTAGAAGGTCAATTTTTTTTTTAAAGAATTTCTAACTTAAAAGTCAAGTGTTTCTTCCTCAGGTGGACCACTTTGTATGAAACAAATGGATGTTCAGAAAGAGCTGTATTAGTCATTCGTTTCTTTTGTTTATTGTGGGTTTCAATACTGAGGTCATGGGTTTTGAGAGTACCCTTGTGGTGTGTGTGGGTGTGAGGGTGTGTAAAAATGTTTTTATTTTTTTTATTTTATTTTTTATTTTTTAAAAAGCCACTAATTTTTTTTGTATATTGTGCCACACTTTAGGATAAAAAAGACTGATTCTTGCATTAGGCTCATCTAATGAAAAGCTGGGATCTCACACATGTTCCATATTAGCATGTGCAGCTGCATGTGAATGGGCACAATTCCACATACATGTGGGCTTAACCCCTGTTTTATGTTTACTTCATCTGTTTTCTGACTTTTTTAGTCACATATGATAGTTGGCACCATAGCATGTATAACGTTTAATTACAGTAGCTTAGCTTTTGTGTGTGCATGGAGAACTCATTGAGAAGCCAATGTGTCTGATTTGTTTGCAGTCATTCTATGATTTGAAGCTCATATTGGATGAGTATAGTAATTTCACACCTTGAGTTTGAAATTTAATCGTGTTAGTAATATTCTTATAAAGAGTTATCTATTTGTTATGACTCAAGAAAATTTAATTGAGAATTCTTTCCATATAATCTTTGGCCATCTTTTTTTCCAGGCAATTGATTTGTTATTTTTTTCTTAACCATCTTTTGTAGGACATTGATTTACAGATTAGGAAATTCGATCTGTAAGATTTTTGGAGCATCTTCCATCTATGGCAGTGCATATCAAATCAAAGTTTGGATTTTAGAACTATTCGCCCGGTAACAAGCATCATCAAGACAATTGGACCGAATGCCTTAGGAACTTATACTATCCATGATTAGTTTCTAAAGTTAGGTATATGCTTTGAATTCTTTTATAAATTTTGAGTAAGCAAATTCCTGCGTATAACTTTCAAGTTTTAATCACAATTTTCATTTCCAGACATTTTTCTTACAGTAGAGAATGCGATAACCTGCACATGAAAAGTGACTGGACAAAGCGAAGAATGGTGGAATGGTGTGTTGGAAAAATAACAATCTAGAACACAGAGGATAGAGGAAAAAGATAATGAGATGACTGGATCTATCGGGTTCAAGGCTCGACTTGAATAGTCAATTTCTCAAGACAGATTTACTGCCCTTTTTCTGGTAGTTCCAGCAAGTGCAAACGAAGGAAATCTGCAAATTATCTTTAGGATACAATGAACTCTCAATCTGAATTTCAACACAAAAATTTGCACATTTAAGTGTTGAACAAATCTTTAATTTTAACATCGATATACCTTTAATACGTTCAGAAAGAACTTAGCAAGAAGTTAGATCGAGAGTAATTGCATAGAAGATGATATTTAGTAAATTCACTTCTAGATTATAGTATTCAGGATTTATATTAATTGAAAGGTTATGGATTTCTTCCCAAAGAGATGCTAATGTACCTCTTTAAGAAATCCATATCCATTCACAGCAAACAATAGCCATTAATGAAAGGACATGACTCTTTGTCCTATGACAATTATTTTTGTACCCATTCAGACAGAAACCGTTATCCAACAGTAAAAACTGTATCCACAAAAGCGACACGTGGCATAGGTGCCACATGTACAATCATGTCACAATTACTCTCAATCAACAAAAAGGTAATAAAACATCGGGAAAGACCCTAGTTTAATTCCAGTTGAACCATGGCCCAAAAAAATTGAATCGTGTGACAAAAAGACTAAGGCTTTTTTGCTTCTTACGACGATGCGAATGTGCGAAGTGTGTCTAATAAAATGCCCAAGCAGCCCTACAGTCCACGCCGCTTGTGCGGACGGTGCGAGGAGATTTGAACCCTGGTTGTAGAAGTAAAAAGCCCTTCTCTTACCGACTGGCTATACACACTATTTATGGAAAGTTTAAATAATTAATATATTTATTTACTTTATAAAAATAACTTTTAATTAATTTTTTTTTTTTTTTAATTCTAAAAAACACATGGTGACCAGATGGTGATGAAATGTTTGGATGATATCTTGTAATTGTAATAGGAGGGCATGAATGTTTTGTTTCAGATATTTTGATGTGTAACCATTTTCAAATATTTGTTATATGTTCTATATTTTAATTTGCAGAAACTGATCAATTAAGGTTTGAATTATTTCACTATAGGCATTGTCTGCCTATAATATGTTAGTTAAAAACTGAAATAGGAAGCAATTTCTTTACAGTATATGCCTAGGACGGCTTCCATGAATTTCATTTAGTACGTATCATATACCTAGAACAACTAAGGGTTTCTCCAGTGAGCATTTTCATTTTACACAACTAGGCCCATGTTTCAACAATAAGCATGGCAAATATTCCTAGCCATTGTTTCTTTAGCCTCCTCTTCATTGAAAGTAGAATGTTGCCACATTTCTTTCTTAATTAATTGAATGTTCTCACACAAGTCCAAGATTAATTGAAGGATTGGCCTATTTTATGGGGTGTCCAGATTTTGCCAATATTATCAACAGTTCAAATCACTGAACTACATACTCCATTGTTCTGAAATGGTGATCCTAACCATCTAATCACTGGATTAGAAATGGGCAATCCATATGTATCATACTTGAAAAGTTTCATCTCTAGATCATCCATCATGTGAGGCCTGCCTTTGATTATCAATTGCTCTCAAAAATCACTTTTGATAAGATGATTTGAATCACCCAATCAAAAGGCAAGGAAATGGACAATGCATATTTAATACACCAGAAAAGGCATAGTCATTGTCTACCATACTACGGCCATCTTTGATTGTCCATCCTCTCTCTATCTCTGAAGAAAAATGAAGGCCATCTTTTATTGTCCATCCTCTCTCTGAAGTAAAATCACTTCCATTGGATAAGTCTAATCTCCTGAGCAGTTTCTTGAAATTGTGGGTCGATATTAATTATACTAGAAAGAGTTATTGATTTGAACATTCAATCAAGCAGGGTACAACTTGACTGTCTATCCCTCTCAAAAGTCATTTTTTAGGGTATTGAAGGGAAAATCTCCTCTTGGGCAACAACTTAAATCAATACCTAAAAATTATAAATAAATTCAATTATATCCCTTAACGAACTTTTCTAAAATGGAGCTCCCATATGTACAATGCGTCTAATCTTTGTACAAAATGTTTTGGCTTTCGAAGATCTAAACTGTCTGTGTGGTGGGCCTCCCTACTGATCGCCCGTGTGGCCAAAAATCCCCTATATTGAAAGATCCTATGATGTGGAATGTTTTGCTTTTCTTATTGAACATGAATTGGCATGCGTTTCTTATGGGTCAAGACTTCTACAATTTGGGGGATTTATTATTATTATTATTTTTTATGTGTGTGTGGGGCCTTCCCTATCAGGCCCATCATATCTGCAGCTTGAACGACCAAACAACAAAATTTGAGCCGAGAGCATTGTATACCGCCTCTTTATACCAATGCCCACAACATATAATATTGAAAAATACAATCAGCATACAAGTATTACTAGGTGCAAGCAGGATTTAAGTTTAAAAAAAAAAAGAAAAAAAAGTAAAGAAAACCAGGTTCTGAGCATGTCCAAGGCATTAAAATTATCTGAACTATTCCTAGAAGTAAGATTGCGGGAAGATGAAATTTGAATGGACTCTTGAGTTAGTCATCAAGGTTCCTATTTTTACTGGATGAAACAAACTGCTATACGAGTAAACATGAATAAAAGGAGAAGCAACAATTCAGAATAAGTTGTGGTCATTGGGCTTAGTTACCTTCTACAGCCATGATGGGCAACTTTCATACAGACAACTCTGTTTCCAAAATCAGAATACTCTCACCATTTGCATATAGCCATTCTCCATCGCGAAACTCCTATGTGAACTGGCACATGTTTTTCACCTACACCTTTTTTCGTCGGATTTCAATGGATGAGATGCCAAGGCATGTACTAACTCCAATATCACAGCCATTAATCTCATCAACATCTCAAATCGACCCATTCACCAAAATATTGGCCCACCCCATGTTGAAATCGGATTGCATACTGAGTTACTCAGTACGCTGTTATCGTATTGAGTAAACTCAGTTGGGCCCACCGTGAATGTACATGGTTTATCCACACCATCCATCCATTTTTCCAACTCATGTAATGGGTTGAGTCCAAAATTGAAACCTATCCAAATTTCAAGTGGATTCATTCCATAGGAAACAGTGGGAATAATGATTTCCACCATTGAAACTTTGCTAGGATCCACAATGATGTTTATTTGTTATCCAACACATTCATAAGATCATACAAACATGGATGAAGGGAAAAAAAATATATAATCTTGATCCAAAACTTCTATGCCCCCCAAGAAATTTTCAACGTTAGACATTTAATTCACACGGTTTCCTTTGGTGTGGTTCAATTGAGATTTGGATATACTTCATTTTTTGTATCAACACCTAAAATTATCTGGTAAAATGGATGAACGGAGTGGATAAAATATATAAATCATGGTGAACCTCACAGAGTTTAGTCAGTATGTAATCAGCCTACTAATTTGGATATGCTCCATTTGAGATTTGGAGCATCAGAAAGGGTATCGTTGTTATGATCCATTTTCTCAACGTGTTCGTATGTCTATACATGTCACATTATTTGAAAATTTACTATACTATAAAGTTATCCATGAAGCTCCTTCAGTTACCATTGTTTCATTTTCCATTTCTCATGTCTTCTTTTGAAAACAATCATTCTATACTTCCTTCTCCCACTCCTCCTTTATAGGTCTACCAATGCCGTGTGAAGCCTATCTCTCTTGGGTCCTCTCCCTCAGCTACTCTTGCTTCCGATCAGGTGTCTTATTCTCCTATAGCGTAGGTAACTATCCCATCTTTCACTAAGATCCAATTATGTCGTTCCAGTCATCCATCTGTTCTTCCCCATCGATTAAATCTTTTTGTCTCTCATCATACCTTATTTTCTAGATTAGATTCTTCGGTTGTCCATACTTCTTATTCTCAGGCATACACACAACCATGTTGGGTAAAGGCCATGGATAATGAGATTCAGGTATTCGAGGAGAATGCTACTTGGACGCTGGTTCCATTACCTGAGGGGAAGCTAGTGATAGGAAGTAAATAAATATATACCATGAAATTAAAATTTAATGGGAGCTTAGATCGATACAAATCTCAGCTTGTGGCCCAAGACTATAAACAAGAGTATGGAGTTGATCATGATGAGACATTCGCTCAAGTGGAAAAAATAAAAACGGTATGTTCCTTGATCGCTATAAGTGCTTCTAAAGATTGACAACTCAGCTAACTCGATATTAACAATGCTTTTCTCCATGAAAATCTCAAAGAAGAAGTTTACTTGAAGCAACCTCTCGGTTACAAATCCAAGGATCCACGCTTAATTCGCAAGCTATCTAAAGCTTTATATGGATTCAAACAAGCATTAAGGGCCCGTTTGGCTGAGTGGATTGGAAGGGATTGAATGGTATTAGCGTGGATGGCATGGATTTCAAGGTAATGATGGTGTTGTCAGTGAGATTGTATTAAGATCTATGGGATTGCTATATCCCGGGATTGCTATATGGAATCTGTTTGGCACACCCGGCCAATCCTGGGATTAAACCTTCCCATCCCTTCCAATCCCTCGAACTAAACACGTCCCAGGCAAATTTGAACTGATTAGGGTGGATTGGATGGGATTTAAAGGTAATGATGGTGTTGTCAGTGGATTGTCTTAAGATCCATGGAATTGTTATATCTCAGGATCGGATCACCCAGTCTGTTTGGCATGCCCGACCAATCCCGGGATTTAACTTCCAATCCCTTCCAATCCGCCCGACCAAACAGGCCCTAAGAGTATGGTTTGAAAATTTTCATGGCGTGTTAATCACGACGGGCTATTCTCAAAGTCAATATGACTCATCACCGTTTATTCTCAAGTTAATTCAAATCTAGTTGCTTTATTAGTGTATGTTGATGATATTCTCATCACAGGAAGTGATGCTAAAGGAATTGCTTATCTCAAATCATTACTTCACTCCTCATTTCATACGAAGGATATGGGGCCATTAACATATTTTTTGGGTCTTGAAATTTCTCATAATACTCAAGGTTATCTCTTGAGTTAACGGAAGTATACCTGTGATTTGATCAAGCTAGTAAACTTTACAGATAACAAGACCCATGAGACTCCTCTGGAATTAAATGTCAAGTATATGAAAGATGATGGAGACCTTCTCTCTAATGTTACATCTTATATGCAGCTGGTGGGGAGATTAGTCTATCTCACTATGTCTCGTCCCGATATCTCATATGCAGTTCATGATGTTAGCCAGTTTGTTGAGGCCCCTTACACATTGCATATGACGGCAGTTCATCGCATTATTAGATACCTTAAAGGTACTCTCAACCAGGTGCTTCTCTTTCCATCATTACATGATCTATAATTATCTGCTTACTCTGATACAGATTGGGCAGGATGTCCCATTTCACGACGGTCCACCACTGGTTATTGTGTTTTCTTCGGACAATCATTGGTTAGTTGGAAGTGTAAAAAGCAAACTACGGTATCTAGATCTAGCATAGAAGCTGAATACCGTGCAATGATAGATGCATGTAGTGAAATTACTTGGTTCCAAGGACTATTGATAGAATTTGAGATCCGTTTGTCTGTGGCGACTCCATTATATGCTGACAATCTTAGTGTGATTCAGTTAGCTTCAAATCCAGTATTTCACGAACACACTAAACACATTGAAGTTGACTAGCATTTTGTGATAAAAAAATACACAGCTGGAATCATTTCTCTTCATCATGTGACATTAGAGCTGTAACTTGCTAATTTATTTACCAAAACTATGACCTTATCTCGTCATAGGTTTCTTTGTGACAAACTGATGTTTGTTCATTATCCCACATCAGTTTGAGGAGGGATGTAAATATCATGTAAATAGAATATTGTATATATGGGTTGTTAGGTGTAAAATATCATGTATAGAAAAGCTCTAAATAAGATTCCTTGTATAACTTTATAATGTGGTTATTTAAACCCACCTTTGGGTTGAAGAAATATAGAAAAACATTCTCCGGATTCTTGAGTTTACACCTCAGCCATCTAGTCTCAGAAAACTCTACCAAGACATCGTCCTTAAACACATAAAGGGTGATAAGCCTGAGAACACTCATAGGAAGCTCTCAAACCGACACAATATTGTCCTAAAAAAGGCTCTTTTACCAATACATTATCCTTAAACACTTCAAAGGTGAAAATGGCGACAGAGAACACTCAGCACTATCAAATGTAATATATATATATATATAAAACTTTGTTTTCTATTAATTCAAATCCAACATATGATCATACATAGATTTGGATTACAACTGAAGATTATAGTTGAAAATTATCACTACTCATACAGTAAGTTGAGATAAAAGATAAATTAATAGATTTTTTTTTATTGTTGTTTGATTGGTTTGTTTATGGAGTTTTATTTCAACTTGTTCTTTTATATACTTCTTTCATTAAACATATAAAGGGTGATAATGGAGCCTGAGAACACTCATAGGAAGCTCTTAAACCGACACAATATTGTCCTAAAAAAGGCTCTTTTACCAATACATTATCCTCAAACACTTCAAAGGTGACAATGGCGACAGAGAACACTCATCACTATCAAATGCAATATATATATATATATATATATATATATATATATATATATATATATATATATATATATATATATAACTTTGTTTTCTATTCATTCAAATCCAACATATGATCATACATAGATTTGGATTACAACTGAAGATTATAGTTGAAAATTATCACTACTCATACAATAAGTTGAGATAAAAGATAAATTAATAGATTTTTTTTTTATTGTTGTTTGATTGGTTTGTTTATGGAGTTCTATTTCAACTTGTTTTTTTATATCCTTCTTTCATTACCGCAATGATTACAGTTGTAGAAAAGCATTTCTAAATCATTTCCTTGTTACATCTCTTTTTGTGATGATTCCTTTTTTATTAGCTAATTAAATCTCTTTTCTCTTCTCAGTCTTTTAGATTAAACTACTCTATTGTGTTTCTCTTCACTCGTTAAACCTTTTAGGTAACTTGACCACATTATTCAGTGACCACCCACTTACCTGTAAAATTATATTTATGCCCGCTATGATTCCACGAAAAAGCATTTCAAGTATTTTGAAGATCTTTTTATCTATTTTATATTTCTCATGTCACGTCACATGTCGTCTTCTTATTAGAAGGTAGAGCATTATTGTTAAGTCCTTTGAGAATTAATTAGTCATCACAAAGATAGTGATCAATCGTGACCTCATTTTTTGATGAACTTTAATTCATAGGCCTTCCATGGTAGTCCCTACCATTCGTACTATCTAAATTAACGAATATGAACGTGATGTATGTATCAATGTAGCTTGCTTTGATACTAAAAATAAGTGATGCATACCACCACTAGAGGACAAAAAGTAGGAGACGGGTTGTACAAAAACAGAAAAGAAAAAAGAAAAAGAAAAAGTCAATGATAGTGGAAGACGCATCACCGGTGGTGTACATCAAGACGAACTAAGTCGGGTTGGCCTCGGCTCGAAATCAGCTCGGCTCGGTTCGATTAGCAACTCAGGCCAATTCGAATTGAGTTCAAGCCAAGATCGAGCTAAATTCGCATATGCAGCATTTTCACAAACACCCCCGGAGTACACATTCAAAATCCCACTATATGTAAAATAGTAACAATGATTTTACAGATATTTTATCAAGCACCTTCTAAGCAACATAAAAATCAAGAAAAAAAAAGGTTTTTTATTTTTTTATTTTTTATACACATACCTTCCTTACCACCATCCACACTTTTTTGAGTCATTTTATCAAACACTTGGTGAGCGACAACAATATCAAAGTAACCGAGTCACCGAACTAGTTTGATCCGAGTTCAATTCGAGCTGGGTTTGATTCCAGCTAAGTTGAGCTAGGGCTAGCTTGAACTCATTTTCAAGCTAAAAAAATCAGCTCGACTCGGCTCGAACTCAGCTTCGAACCGAGTTGGCAAGCTAACCAAGCTAGCCCGGTATGTGTACACTCCTATGGATTTAATGTTTTATGAGGTAATATGTTAGGTATGTTTCCCTGACCATGGGGCCCACCTTGCTGCATGTTTTGTATATTCATGGTATTTATCAATTTATCCAGCTCATTTTATGGCAAAATCCGAAAAATGAAGCAGATCGAAGCTTAAGAATATGCCGTTGGGAACAATGGTTAATGGACAACCACCATTAAAAACTTCTCATGACACGTGGACTGTTTATTTTCATCCAACCTTTTGATTAAGTAACACATATTTGGATAAAAGGAAACCATATATATCAGCTTATTCAAAAATTTTGTAATCCAAATGAGTATTTAATTGTGGACAATCATCACCACTGAGTTTTTATTGTGTGGTCCACCTAAGATGTGGATCTGCCTCATCTTTTGGTTCACTTTATAAAATGATCCCAAAAAATGGATGAACGGAGGGGATAAAACACACGAACTATGGTGGTCCCAAAGATCTTATTCAATAGTACCGACATTCGGTACTTATATGCTACGTTATCAAGAAAAATAAATAAAAAAACGAAGAAAGAGGAAAGGCATCGGACGGGGATTTCCTGGGAAGCCTCTCCGAGGAAGTTCCTGCACGGTAAACTTGGGTGCGACCCTCCGTGATGTTTTTCAGAAATCCGCTCCGTCCATCTGTTCTTTGAGCTCATTTTAGGATAATGGATCCAAATCGTGCAGGATCCAAGACTCAAGTGGGCCTTACTAAAGGAAAATGTGGTTAGGGAAATACTCACCGTTGAAACCTCCTTGGGTTCGACGGTGATATTTACACACCATCCGTACCATTAATAACGTCATTCCTACTGGGATTAACTGAAAACACAAATATTAGCATGATTCAAAACTTCCATTGGCCCACAAATATTTCAACTGTGGACGTTCAATTATCACATTTTTAACTCACTTGGAGCATTCAATACGGTTCATTTTTGGCCTTATACCATAAAATGAATTAAAAAACGGATGGACAGGGAGCATTTCTCACAAACATCACAGTGGGTTACAGGAGCTTCCTACGAAAGGCTTCGGCAGGAAAACCGCGTCCACGAACGACTGACTTCTCACCCCTTCCTCGGTCGTTGCGAAAACGCGTATGCCCTTTGCACCGACTTGGTGTGAAATCATGTGAGCCAATACTTTGGAAATTAAGCATAAGCCAATGGTAACAGAAGACGCGTCACCCCTTGCAGTTTCATTGTTTTCTTGGGTAACATGTTAAGGGATGTTTTCCTGACATGGGCCCTGCACCTCGATGCATGTTTTATATATCCATGCTATTCATCAGCTTTTCTAGATCATTTTATAGCAAAATCCTATAAAAATGAAGCAGAATGAAACTCAAGAATATACCATATGAAACAATGGTTACTGGACAACCACCATTAAAACTTCCTACGACGCAATGGAATGTGGATTTTCGATCCAACCTTTTGATTAAGTCACACATATTTGGATAAAAGAAAATCATATATATCAGCAATCATCACCACTGAGTTTTTATTGTATGCTCCACCTAAGATGTAGATCTGCCTCATTATTTTGTTCACTTTGTATAATGATCCTTAAAAATGGATGATCGGAGTGGATAACATACATACAATATAGTGGGGCCAAAGATATTATTCAGTAGTACCTAATTAGGTGCTTATGCTATATTATTAGGGAAAAATAAAAATCAAAAAAAAAAAAGGAGAAAAAAAATACCTAAGAGAGAGGAAAGGCATCTAACGACTGTTTGACTTCTCAGTTCTCACCCTTTCTCTCGGTCATTGCAAAAACGCGTTGTACCGAGTTGGTGTGAAAGCATGCGGAGCCAAAACTTTGGAAAGTGCATTAGGTGTTACCTTGGGCCACTCTGATGAATGTGTTGTATATTCATACGGTCCATCCATTTTTTCATATTATTATTATTTTATGATGCTATTCGAAGATTTAAGCAGATATATACAAATATCCAGTGGATCAAACCATTGGAAAAAAAAAAAAAACGTATTAACCGGTCATTAACGGGTTGGATGGAGAAAAAGTTTTTCTTGTAGGTTACAAAAGTTTTGGATCTAAGCTAATGTTTTTATTTTACCTTCATCCGGATATGGTTGACCATATCAACGGATTTGGAAAAAAAAAAACATTATGGATTTGTTAACGGTTGGTCCTAAGAAGTTTTTAATGATGGGCATTCACTCATCACTGTTTCTTGGGGTGTTGTTCACCTTGAGAATTTGAAAATTTTCAGACCAGGAGCTAAAATGGGCCGGAAAAACAGATGGACAGCATGGATATACAACACATCATCAAGGTAAGCTCTACATTAAGGTCCTGACTGCCACTTAATCCACTCTAAAAACTTTGCAGTAGGGTTTCATTTTATAAAAGTGGGTGCATCATTCATGTATCTTGCCGTACCATTTTAAGATTACGAACTCAAAATTGAAGCATATCCAAAGCTGGAAGTAGATCACAATAGCAGAAACCGTGGGAATTGAATGTGTACCATTAAGACTTTCCTAGGGCTATAGAAGTTTTCAATCGAGCTGATGTTTGTACTTGTAGCCCATCTTAGACTTAGAATTTGATCATTTTCTGACAAAGCATATATTTCAGCTGGCTTATTACAATCATTATGTCAAACATTACCTGCTACACTAATTAGAGATATTAAATTTGATTTAGTAACTAAATTAAACCGATTGTAAGTATACCATGCAATGAATTCGATCAGGCGGTATTAATAATCCAATCAACAGAAATATATTCGTGCTCTCGCATCTCCAACCATTGATGACACTGGAGGAATTTAGCCAGCATCTTTTACCATCTAAAATTTCACATGGACGTGACTGTGGAGGATCATTGTCGGTAAAGTCCACATGATATGGACGGTTCAGATTCATCAACTGAACAACAACATCAACCATTGAGCAGCAACGAACCATGATTGTTTTGTCTCGTGACCGGTCAAGTTGGCCTCTGTAAATAAAGAGACATGCAACTTGAACGGAAGAGAAGCAAAGCTTTTATCTAAATTCGTTTCTTGTGAGAGAAAAAAGAGTGAGTAAAGATGTCGATTGTCGAGTCCATTGTCAAGATCCTTCTCCCAAAACTCGCTGACCCAATCCTTCAAGAAGCCATTTTCTTATATGGCGTTGGTGATGAAGTCGAATGGCTCGAGGCGGAATTTAAGCGGATGCTATGCTTCTTGATAGATGCAGACGCAAAACAAGAAGGAGATGAAAGAGTGAAGAACTGGGTGGGGGAAGTGAGAGATGTTGCATATGATGCTGAGGACGTCATCGACATCTTTCTCTTCAAGGTAGCACCCTTGAGGCGAACTGGATTTGTTGGCTGCATTAAAAGGTACGCTTGCATCTTCAATGAGTTGATAGCTCGCCATAAGATGGGCTCGAAGATCGAACGGTTAAAGATTAAAATCCGTGCGATCTCCGAAAGTAGGTCGACATATGGAATTGAAAATCTAGGCCAGGGAGAAGGGACGAGCTCTGCCGGTCGAACCCACCAAGAATGGAGGCTCACTTCTCCTAATGTTGAAGAACAAGATTTCGTTGGTTTTGAAAAGGACTTTGAGGCATTGATCGCGAAGTTGATTAATGGCGGAGAGCTGCGACGTTGTGTTGTTTCTGTCGTTGGAATGGGTGGCCTCGGTAAGACCACTCTTACTAAGAAAGTTTATAATAACACCCGTGTTAAGTCTCATTTTGTGTCTTGTGAATGGATTTCTATATCACAAGAGTATAGTGTGAGAGAGCTTCTGATGAAGATCATAAATCGCTATATGGTTCTCTCAGAAGAAGAGCTCAAGAAAGTGGAGAAAATGGACATCATTCAGCTTAAACATAAAATTTCTGTGTATTTGAGAAGGAAGAGATACCTGATGGTATTAGATGATATATGGACAATGGAAGCATGGGATGCTCTCAAGGATGCTTTCCCTGATATGAATAATGGAAGCAGGGTCATGCTCACCACGCACAACAAAGACATAGCTTTACATGCAGATGCACAAATCCTGCCCTATGAATTGCCATTTCTAAACAAGGAAGAGAGTTGGGTATTGTTTTGTAAGAAAACATTCCCAGGACGAAATGGCAGTTGCCCTCAGGATTTGGAGCAGTTGGGGAAAATGATTGTAGAAGAATGCCATGGTCTACCTCTTGCGATCGTAGTCATCGGAGGACTATTGTCAAGGAAAGAAACATGGGAGTGGGGTAAAGTATACAAAAGCATCAGGTGGCAGTTTGTCCAAGGACAACCTCAAATCTATACAATATTATCTTTGAGCTATAAAGATCTTCCATATTACTTAAAACCATGTTTTCTCTACCTGGGCAATTTTCCAGAGGACTGTGAATTTGAAACCAAGGAATTGATTCGAATATGGGTCGCAGAAGGGTTACTTGAAGAGAGAGGTGAGCTAACATTGGAGGAGGTTGGTGAAGATTATCTGAAGGAGTTGATTCAAAGGAGTATCGTTCAAGTCGCAGAAATAAGTTCAAGTGGAGGTATTAAAAGCTGTCGCATCCATGATCTTCTACGAGATGTCTCCATATCAAAATCTAAGGAAGGTATGTTTCTTGAAGTTCACCAGGAGACTGCAAATGTTCCTTCTGGATCCAGAGCCCGTCGACTTGAAATTCACCATGATGATGTAAGTAAGTACACTACCTTGAAATCCTCCACTCCACACCTTCGTTCTGTGTTGATCTACACCCGACGCAATGCAATGCTTCAAAGAAAAGAAGAGAAGTTTCTCTACCGAGGCTTTAAGTTGCTTAGGGTGCTATATCTACACGGCCCACGTATAGAAAAGCTGCCTAGCGAAATAGGTGAACTAATCCACTTGAGATACCTTGGGTGTACTCGAACTCTTTTAACAAGGCTCCCATCGTCCATAGGCAATCTTCTCAATTTACAAACTCTATTTGTAGCATCTTCTCGTATTATTATAAAAGTACCAAGCACAATCGGGAAGATGAAACAGTTAAGACATTTTCAAGTGAAGAGCATATCTAAGGAGGATGTAAGTTATGGAATTATAGAAGGATGTCCAAGGCTTGACCGGATAAATAGCCTCCAGACACTATCACTTATAAGATCTGGCAAATGGATGGAAGATGGTTGCTTGGGAAAGCTCACCAATCTTAGAAAATTAGGGATACTGGTAAATACAGAAACAGATGCTGAGGTATTGTACGAATCGATTGTCAATCTGGACTGCCTCCACTCTCTCTATTTGGAAGGAAGTTTAAGCAAGTTACCCGACTCCAGTTTCTTCCCAATAAAGCTCACTAAACTCACCTTGAAATATTCCTGTTTAAAGGAAGACCCAATGGCGACGTTGGAGAAGCTGAAAAACCTTCGCATTCTCAGATTGCTGGGTTGTTCATATGTGGTAAAGGAAATGGCTTGCTCTGCACAAGGGTTTCCTCGACTCGAATCCTTACATCTGAGTCAGTTATATCAATTAGAAGAGTGGAGAGTGGAGGAAGGATCTATGCCAAGTCTTTTACATTTACGTATAACTGGCAGCAAAAGATTGAAGGAGCTTCCGGAAGGACTGCAACACGTGAGTACTCTCAACAAATTAGAGTTGTGGAGTATGTCCGATGAATTCAAAGAAAGGCTTGAAGAAGACGGGGGAGAGGATTGGTATAAGATTCGGCATATACCCTCCATCGGCATAAGCTAGGTTGGTTTGACTTGTTTTCCCTCTTCATTTTTATTTACCTCTTTTATCCATACTTCAACTTACTATAATCATATCATATATCTATATATATATATATATATATATATATATATATATATATATATATATATATATATATATATATATTTCTTTTGGGAATTTATATTAAATTTACATTCCAATGTCTTTTACATAAAAAAACGTTTTCGATTAGCTTAATTACCATCCCTGTCCCTTCCCATTACAATTCCGTTTAACTTTCTTAACGGCTGTCATGCTAGCAAATGGGTCACTAGCTCGGGTATGCCCCCACCGTGCTTTTTATGTGAAATCCACCGGTGTTTTACCCCATTAAAGGCACAGTATCCAAAATTCAGCTCCATCCGTTGGACCACACTATTGGAAATGCATAATGCTTACCTTTCAAACTGTTTCCATTAGTGTGGCCAACCTGAATCATAGATGGGTCTGATTTTTGGGCCCCAATCATGAGTTGGTCATGTAAAAATCAAGTAATTTCTTCTTTTTAAGTTTTGGCTATGAAACTCTCTACTGCTATCGCTTGTCCATTCCTTTTATAGTTTGTAACACAGTATTTTATAATTTTGTAATGTTTTTAATTAATTTTTTTTTTATAGAAATCTGCACGTTAATTGTTTGAGGAAATGCTTCAACCAAGACCCTTTTCGCAACTTGTTGTGCGGTTAGATGAAACCAACAGATTCTAAGCAGTCGCACTCTATGTCTTTGCAAGTGGTTAATTGGTAAGACTTCTTTCCTCACTTCATTTTTATTTACCTCTTAATCCATACTTCAACTTACTATGATCAAATCAGTTTTTATAATTTTGTGAAGTGTTTAATTATTTCTATTTATAGAAATCTGCACACTAATTGTTTGAAAAAAATGCTTCAACCAAGATCTTTTTCTGGATGAAACCATGCTAATAGTCCTCCGGTTTTGACATGCATAACTCGCCGTATGATTAGCAGAAACCACTACCGTCCATTTGATTGACCTAACCCTTCTTTGGTGGAATATTGTATAAATTCACATTGGTTTTGATGACTTTAATTGTTAGATCAGTGACTTATCCTTGTTAAATTTGAACTATGGACCTTTTTTCCGTTTAAAAGTCTTTGATTGGATGGTCAGCATCAACTTATTATCAAATTGATTTTTGAACAATGGTCATTCACAAAGGGGATCTTGTGAAGACAACTGCGTGTAAAAATCAAGATTGCAACTAACAAGGTAGGCCACACATGTCTCTTCAATTGGTAGAATTGGCAATTTTATTTAAACTGCCGATACTTTTTTTGTGCGAGACTGCCTTATAAGTGGGCCAGCCTGATTATTTTTGCATATGCTCATCTTCTATATAATTGTTTGCTTGCATTCCTTTTAGTGGTAGTACCTTAATTTTTGTTGTTGACAGAGAACATTGATGAACCATGAAGTTTGAATTTTATGGTCAGTTCAAACTTTCAAGCCAATACTAAACAGCAATGGTGATAACCTAACGAAGATGAAAATTAATTTGCATTTGTAATATGTCTACAATTACTAGTTCTCATTCTATTGAAACCTAACCCAAGTGAAAGTCACTAACCTCCCAATCTTTGGCCTTTTCCATAGGCATATTTCTATATTTGTTTTTCCTTAAGCGTTTACTTTTAGGACACTAATCGAAGGATTAGGAACTTCCAATTTGAGGACATCTTCCATTCTCACTGATCTATGTCTTTGTTTACACCTTTCAGTTGCTTAAGTTGAGTTTGCATATGGTTCAGATATTGATCTTCTTAAATGCGATGAATATAACAGGGGTGATTGTTGTTACTCTGGGGTGATTTTATACACACACACACACATGCTAGGATATGACCCCCATCATTGTACTTGTTGCTGCCACCCATTATGCTTATGTTGCCTCTATTTTGGTTACTGGGACCTTACCGTTATGTTTGTATCTGTGGAACTTATACAGCATATGATAGATACAGGAAGCTGATGGAGGGATTGAGAAGTAGAGGAAGAATGTATATTTTGGAAATTTACTTTGCGTTGGTTCCTGAAGTATTTGTGCAGTTTGGTAGATAAGACTCTGTTTCAACACCATGTGGTGTAGATGGGTGTTTGAGTATGTGTGGTGTGGGTGAGTATGTAAAAAGAAAAAGTTCCAGAAGTATTTGTGCAGCTTGGGGTTGTCTGAAGCTTGTGGAGGCATGATTAGCAATAGACAAGTATCATGAAACTGAGACAGACTATCCTCTGCGAGGAGGAGATTTTCTAGCATCATCAGTGAAATTCTTGATGTATCAGGTTTTTCTGATGCCCGTCTCTGTCTTCTTCTTTTCTTTCTTTCTTTCTTTCGTTTTTCTCTGAGGTTAATGATATAACTCACATGCTTGAGGAAGAGGAATACCAACCCCCAAATGAACTAATGAGGAAAGAATGTTAAAGATCCTATCGTTTAAGATGCTAAATATCTTTAGCATCATAAATATAAGATCTTTAACATCTTTTCCTCATCAGTTCATTTGGGGACGATGAGATCTTTAGTCTCATGCAATGGAGTTCATGATTTGTGAAGGATATATTTTGACATCAGGTTTCTTGGTGGATTATCTTCTTGGTTTCTTTTGTACCTTCGGTTTTTATTAACAAGCATCATTATTAATTTTTTGAAATGTGAAGTTGTGTTTAGCTCTCAAATGCATCTCAACAATCGATATTACTAAATCATGGATTTTTATTTTTTTAAGGTAAGCTGGACTTGAACTGGATAGTGCATCCCTGTTTTCCCTCCCAGCAGCTGGCTCCATTCCTATTGTTCAATCAGTTCCTATCTGTAGAATTAGTGTCTGGAATGCTCCAAGGGTCCTCCCACATCGCGTCAACCGTCTGTGGGATTCAAGCTCATCATGATTGGCTGCAGATGAAAAGTTCAAGTGGTTTGATTTTGGGAAACAATGTTGGTTGAATGTCTGCCTGTCTACTCTTTGGGACTGGCCCTGTTGTTCCCGTCAAGTTCATGTTCTTCAGAAGGATCTTTTCACTGGGGCTGTGATGGTCCCACTATTTTTATTTTATTTTATTTTTCTGCAGTTATTGTATATCTCGAGGATATTTTTGTTTTTTGTATAGTTTTTATTTGTTGAAGTATATGATAAGTGAGGTTCGAATATTTTTGTAATACCCACCTGAAAGTTGTAAATTTCCTACCATCAACAAAGTTTCAGGTGGCGTGCTCTTACCTTTCTAAAAAACCGATAAAAGATAAAGAGAAAAGATGGACTCGAACCATAGATCTTAATGTTGAAACAAACCTAATCTACCATTGAGCCATGGGCTTGAACCACTGGGCCATGGATAGTTCTTGGAAGCATAGATTGAAATAACTATTTTCATCTCAGCCTCTGAATGAGTGTAAATGGGGTCTTTTCAAACGTTGTTTGGATAAACCATGGTTATTAGGAATCTTTTCCTTGCAAATACTTCTATTTCAGCTTGCTCTTTCCCAAGTCTATTCATGCACCCAAATGAGAAGAAGGGGTTGGACTAAAATAAATAAATAAATCCAATTATAGATCCTCAGCTTCGTGGACAGAAATAATGAAACTGTCCAACGTTGTATTCGCAAATGTCTCATTCTTAGTGGGAAATGGTAATAATGTTAGATTTTGGGTGGACAGATGGTGTGGAGAACCACCATTTCAACTCTCCTTCCTTTTGCTTGTCCGGCTTTCTCTGAATATCAACATATTGATAGCTGATCGTTTCATTTTTCTGCACGGAAATTTAGAGTGTGGACTCCTATGTTCAATAGAAATTTGAAAGACGATGAAATTGAGGAATTAATAGCCTTTCTTTCCCGCATGTAACCGTTTGATTTGGAAGCTGATGTTTCCTTGTCTCAGAACCATGATAGGTTGGGAGTGTTCTCGATTCGGTCCCTCTTTCAAATTTTATTTTCTCCGGAGTCTATAGACATCCCTAGCTACACGGGCCTAGTGTGGTCTTATGTACGCCCATCAATGAGTCGAAGCTGGATCGAATCAGGATGGATCTGGAACCGATTTAATTATTAAAGGATCGACATCTTAAGATTCAGGCCTGCCCCATCAGACCTGTATAGTGGATTCAGACCCACCCCGCCAGATCTGTCAACAGGTCGGATTCGGATCAGATCTGCTAGCCACCTATCTAATTCCTATCAATGGATCAGCATCTGCCCAAGCCAAGGTCGGGACTAGTCTAAAATTCCAAGAAAGTCTATCAAGTATCAACTTCATCAAGTCAAATTAATAGTCTAAAGGTAAATTAATACAAAAAGGAAATAATCATGAAACTCTTCCCTCAAAATTTGCAGCTTTTGTGTGGCTGGTGGGTCGAGGAAGAATGCTGTGGACACGTGAAATTTTAGAAAGTAAAATGCTGGTTTGAGTCCTGCCAATGTCATGAATGGTTGGAGATGCGAGAGTATGAATTTTATGATGTTGATTAGAGCATTAATGCAGCTAAATCAAGGGCTAGGATTTGCATGACTTTAGAGTGGATTGCGTACCGAGTTGCTCAGTACGCTTTGGCATTATGAGTAAACTCTACCATGCGCGCACTGTCCATCCATTTTACCAGCTTATTTTAGTAATGAGTCAAAATTGAAGCATATCCAAAGCTCAAGTGGACCCCACCACAGAAAATAGTGGGAATAATGACGTCCACCATTGAAATATTTCTACTGCCCACAATAATGCTTATTTGTCCTCCAACATGTTCATAAGGTCACACAAACATAGATGAAAAGAAAACACAAATATCAGCTTTATTATCTAAAGCTTGGCCCTTGAAGAAGTTTTCAAGGATAAATGTTCAATTCCCATTATTTCTTGTGGTGTTGCTCACTTAATTTTTGTATATGCTTCAATTTTGGGCTTGTATCTCAAAATGATCTTAAAAAATGGGTAGACCACATGGATAAGACACATACATCAGGGTAGACCTCATAGAATTTAACTCCATAGGCTTACGGGGTGGACAAGCGCATGACCCTTGCTTTTTATCAAATGCTTTATTGGGGGCCTCATTTTGCGATCCAAGTCTAAATTTGGCCCAATCTCATGGCAGGGTGCCAAAATAGTTCAGTCCGAGCTCAGCCCAAATTGTTGATATGGCCCACCTAAGTCCAAGCCTGAATTTTCACATTTTTGAAATTGGTTCCCTTTAACAAGTTTCCCTCCTCTAGCATGAATACTTGTATTTTTAAAAGCAAAAGAGAAATAGAAGACTTAGAAGAATAAAGGAACATTTGTCTTTCTTTCTTTCCTTCCTTCTTTGAGAAAAAAGGAGAGAGAGAGAGAGAGAGAGAGAGAGAGAGAGAGAGAGAGAGAGAGAGAGAGAGAGAGAGAGAGAGAGAGAGAGAGAGAAAGAGAGAGAGAGAGAGAGTCCAAGCTGCATGGCATATTGGGAGGATACAGGGTATGCACATATGAAGCCGGGTTGGGCTAAGATCCAATAACTGATTGGACCATGAATGCTGAGTCAATCCAGCCCATGGGCCAACCCAAAAAGGTCCAAGCCCAGTTCAAAGACAGATTGGGCCAGCCGGCCCATTGCCAGCCTTAATTTGAATTTCAGTTCCCCCTGTCATCACTAAATATTTATAACTATTAACAGTTTTTGTTAACTACCATCATTTTGAAGGCCACAATTTGAATGGTTAGGATCATCTTATCAACTTTATCTTAAACATTAGATGCTCAATCTCAATTGACACGCATTGATTGATGGCTCTACATATTTCAATTTAGCCTGCTACATGGACGGTCTTATCTTCTACAGTAAGGTGAGATTATTATTTTTCGAATATTATCAGATTTAAAAACTTTTATTATGAGTTAATAAACATTTTTAAATTGTTAATATATCCGTACTATATAAAAGAAGCCAAGGACATTTTTTGTCTATGCAATTAATCTTAGGAGAGGGACGGCATTTGAGATTCTATGGGATATTAAATGAGATTTTTAATTCAAATCAGTGGTATTTTTGAATTTTTGTATGGCTTAAATTTAAGCCACATCAAGGATGACTTGGATTAATTTTATCTCATATGCGTGTGACCCATGTTAAATTGGTGGGTGTTATACCAGTTTATGCAATATGCATTTTCATTAGGAAACACCTCTTTTATTTGTAAGGTAAAGCCTAGTTTGGCAAGTCTCTCTTCTTGGGTAGTGTATTATTTGAAAACTTGTAAAAAAAAAAAATGGGCCTTTTTAGATCTTCCTTAGTGAGTCATTCCTTGTATAGCAGAAGAATGAAAGAGAAAAATAAACCTTTCACTCCCGATTAATTTTAATTTTGTGAAGAATATAGCTTTAAGTTTTTGTTCCATAGACATATATAAGTATACTATTGAAACGGGTAAATATTTGTACCTCTTATTTCTTTCCTTTCTCTAAGATTTTTAGGTTTTGGTTTAACTCTTTTATTTTGCTCGTGTGTACAGGTGTTTCTCGTAATAATTAGAATTAGAGTCAAATGTTAAAAATCCTTTTATCACAAGATTAGTGTTGGTGTATGTTGCAATTGTTTTTTAAAAGGTTGGATCCGATTCAACTAAATTTGAGGTGTCAAAGTTTGATAGATTTGATTACATATTACATAAATTGAAGATAAATGTGGTGTTAATAAAGGAAGGTTCTACATTTGTAATTGATTGAATGGAAATAAATAAATAAAAAGATAAAATATGACCTTTTTTAGAAGAAAAACATGATAGATATGGTGTAACATCCTGGATTTTCATCGTTTTGGATTTCAAAAATTCTTGAATTTTTTTTGTGTAATTAACTTATAATATCACTTACTGACCATTAGCACTCAATGTTAGTCTATACACGAGTGGAATCAGTAAAAAACCACACAAGTCCATTTAATCAACCGTAAGAAGTTGACGAATCCGCCCAATCATTTGAATATTAAGTTTAGCCCCATGATTTACTCAAAAAGATAAAATATGACCTTTTTTAAAAGAAAAACATGATAGATATGGTGTAATATCCTGGATTTTCATCATTTTGGATTTTAAAAATTCTTGAATTTTTTGTGTGTAATTAACTTATAATATCACTTACTGACCATTAGCACTCAATGTTAGTCTATACATAAGTGGAATCAGTAAAAAACTGCACAAGTCCATTTAATCAACCGTAGGAAGTTGACGAATCCGTCCAATCATTTGAATATTAAGTTTAGCCCCATGATTTACTCACATAGGGCTCAAATCTAACCGACCCGTCGCTAACTAATCAAAACAATCATAACTAAATTAAAGATCTAACCGAATTCAAGTTACATAAGGCCCGGATCTTGACTAATAAACTAAATCAATCCCTTTACTCTTTTACCCTAAAACCGACGATTTAGAGTAATATGACCAAATCTTCACTTTCACTAGTTATAAATAGGTCACACTATGAACATAGTTAATCCAAACTCTAATTATTGCCCATGAAAAATCTCACTACCAAATTTATTCCAGAAATGCTCTGATTTTTCGAACAAGCTCTAGACCGCTCGTTAGTGGATCATTAGTATCAAAACTCAGAATAATATCCATCTTACTGGGCTTGACGTCCATCGCAGGAGTCGAAATCCCATTAGATAAGGCCCGAATCTTGACTAATAAGCCAAATTAATCTTGTTACTCTTTTAGCCTAAAACCGATGATTTAGAGTAATCATGACCAAATCTCCACTTTCACTAGTTATAAATAAGTCACACTATGAATATAGTTAATCCAAACCTTAATCATTGCCCACGAGAAATCTCACTACCAAATTTATTCCAAAATTGCTCCAATTTTTTGAATAAGCTCTATACCGCTCGTTAGTGGGCCACTATTACCAAAACTATAAAATAATATCCGTCTTATTGGGCTTGACATCCATCGCGGGAGTCGAACTTGGGTACTGTCCAGAACCACTCAACTTGAGTCAAAGGACGAGTACATGAGTAGTGCAAATACCCTAAGGAAAGAAACTGAAACTTAAGTAAATTAGGTCGTCCACTCTTATGCAAAGTTGAGAATTTCGGACCATCAGTTTACAACCAAACTTGACACATGAAATAAGTATAAAAAAGAACAAATTTAAAAGAGAATTATATATCTATAATTAAGAGAGATATAGATGTATTACTGTAATTAGAGGACATTTATAAGAGTAAACTCCATATTATCCAAACAATGTCTTGATGCAACTAGCCTGTATTGATGGAGCTCATGCTCTTGTTATCCAAACCATTGCTCTTATGGACTCTATGGTGTAAGGTGAAATTTTTTCAAAAATATTATAGATCAATATTTCATAACTTGGTTTAAAGAAAAATATAGTAAAGGTCTAAAAAGAGAGGGACGAGGATTTGACATATATAATCTTCCACTTTAGAAGAGTTTTGGGAACTCTTCTTCTGGGTAACATGTATGATCCAGGTCAAACACAAATAGGTTGGTGACCCAACATGACCAGGTAACTATTGTCAAAGCTTTATAAGCCCTACCATGATATATGTGTTTTATCAACATTGTCCATCGGTTTTGTCAGCTTATCCTAGGGCATGAGCTCAAATTTGAAGCATCAATGCTCAAGCAAGCTCCATCACCAAGAAAAAAAAGATAAACATACTATACGGATAATAAGGTCCACCGTTGAAACCTTCCCAGGCTACAATGATATAGATAGATAGACAGAGAGGCATGCTCACCTGTGCACCCGTGCACATGCACACCTTTAGCATGGGTGTCTAATCCAAATAGCCTATATGTCATGGGTGTCTAATCCGATTAGCCTATGTGATGCTCCATCCCATGAAACCCCTAGGGCCGTAGTAAAGAAAAATAGCTAATCAATGGAGGAAACTATTTTCTTTTTTCATGGCTCACTGAAGTTTTGGATTAAAGTAAAAGTTGAGCCCTAGAGGTTTCATGGGGTGCTGCATCACGTGGACCATTTAGATTTTGGACTTATATCATGTATGATGAGTTTTCAAAAGTTCTCACGAGTTCCATCCTCAGTGAATTTTCAACTTTTATATATATGGACGATGAATAAGAGAAAACACAAATATCAATTTGATCCAATAAAAGTTTTCAACTGTTATTTCTTGTGGTGTGATTCACTTGAGCATCGGATTTACTTCATTTTTTAGCTCAGGCCCTAAAATAAATTGAAAAAATAGATGGACAGTGTGGATATAACATACGCATCATTATGGAGGCTCACAAAACTTTGACACCAACTAGCTTTTTGCTGTTGGGGTCATCAGCCAAACGGCCTCCGACTGGTTTAATAAACAAAGGACCCCATTTGTTTCAGTACACATCAGACATGACCCATCAGACCAGAAAAGGTCCAATAGAATACAAGGGACTGATAGAAAAGGCATTCTAGCACAAGTCAAGGCAACAACGTGGACGTTCGTGTTTCCCCCGAATCTCAATCATACGTTTCAGTGTTACCATCCAACTGCTACGAACACGCTTTCCTATCTGTCTCATTACACCCTCATCTACAGCAAAAAGTACATGTCCACCGGATTGCCAGCTGACGCTGCCAGTAGCAGGGTTATCACTGCATGCTGTTCTCTGAGCCCCATCATGATGTATGTATTTTATCCACACCGTCCATCTATTGTTTCAGATCATTTTAAAGGATAAGCCCAAAAATGAGATACATCCAAGTCTCATGTGAACCACACCACAAGAAAACAGTGGTGATTAAATATCCACCATTAAAAACATCCTAGAACCCACTGGAATGTTTATTTTCCATTCATCCAACTTGTCTATTAGGTCACACACAGACCTGGATGAAGGAAAAACACAAATATCAGCTTAATCCAAAACTTGTGGCCCAAAAAAATTTTAACAGTCCGCATTCAATTACTAATGTTACTTATGACGTGGTCCACATTATATTTGGTCCTGCCACATTTTTGGGCTCATGCATTAAAATTATCCAAAAAATGGATGGATGGCCCGGATAAAACACATGGATAAAACACATACATCGTGGTATGGCCCACGGAGCATTGTCTGGCAGCTACTGCCTAATGACAGCGTCAGCAGGCAATCCGCGTCCCACCGCAATTACCTTGCATATCAATCCTACTAAGAACAAAAAGGGTCAATAGCACCTAACTCCCCTCACGTGACATTTACATATATCATCCTCTAATTTTAAAATATTTCAGATACCTCACCCTACTTTTTCAAAATTCACTGCAAAAACGTAATTAACTATTTTACCTTTATCTCATGGCAGTCTATAGTGTGTATGTTATGGAAACCTATTCAATCTTATGGTTATACACAAACTGAGTTAGCTCGGTTAGCTCGCTCGACTCGACTCATAAAAGCTTGAATTGGCTTTGTTCGAAACTTGGTACAAGCTTAGTCAAGTTGATTTTTTGAGCTCCAAAAAATTCCAAACCAAGTTCGAGCTTGTCCGACATCGACTCGACTATGATTAAATCCAACTCGAATTGAACTTAGATTGAACCAATTCGGTGACTCGATTATTTTAATATTGATGTTGCTCACCAAATGTTGGATGAAATGACTTAACAAAGTGTGGTTGGTGACAAGAAAGATATGTATATGAAATAAATATCTTTTTTTTCTTAATTTTTATATTGTTTAAAAGGTGTTTGATGAAATGCTTATAAAATTAATGCTATTGTTTTACATAGGGAAATTTTGAAGGTGCAGTCTATGTATTTATTAAAATATTACACAAGCGACCTTGGCTAAAACTCGGCTCAAACTGCCCGAGCTACTAACCGAACCAAGCTGAGCCAAGTTCGAGTTGGGCCAGCAAGTGGCTGAGTTGAGCCGAGTTGTGCCCAACTCGACTCAGTTCGACTGTGTACGCCTCTATTCAATTTAATCATTTCAACCATGAAAATTGGACATCTCAAAAATCAAGCTGAACCAATCACTATATAGACTATCATGCGAATTTGGAGGGTTTTGCATGGATGTTTATTATTTTTCACTGAGTGGTCCACTTCATAATTGGATTAGTGTCATTTTTTGAGTGTCCAATTATTATGAAAATATCCTATTGGCTATTGGACGCCATTATATATGGTTGGCCCATTGGATAGACAAAACAAGCTGTCCAATGCACAAATCCCAGCACGATAATCATCCTAACTAAAAATCGAAGCAGTCTAATCATTAAATAAGGTGCATGTGACTTGTATAGTAGATTTTATAGTGTGGCCCACCTTATGATTAGACCTGGCAGACTGCATTGCATAGGTTGGACGTCATTATACGCGTACCATGCATGTTGGCCCCACGATTCTTGATTTCAAAAGTGTTTAAAGAAACAATAACTAATGAGGGCATTCTGATAGTTACCCACCCTCAAAAAGCACCTATTTAGAAATTTTATTGGAGGGAGTATTGGGTGAAACCGGAATTATTGGAGGATTTTGCCGTAAAAATCCTTGTTGTGCATGTGTTAGGTAATCTGTTTGGAGATGAGAATCCATGTTTCTTTTCATGGGTCTCATAACTCCACACGTGTGAATAAGGTACCTCGTGTGTGAGGATGGTACATGGCAAGTATATCCCAGGCACCAATGTCAGGCTGGTCTACTCGGGACGCCGATTGTATGTGCCCTCATGTGTCACTTGGAAGCTGTGTGGGGCCCATAGAGATGGAAGTGAAAAATCCACTCCGTCCATTAGTTTTGAAAGACCACAATTGGATAGGAATGTAAAAATCAGCAATATCCAAAACTCAGGTGGGCCACACAAATAAGACAGTGGGAACAGAAATGTCTAGCGTTGAAATCTTCTTGGAGATAACCATGATTTTTGTATGCCATCCAAACCATTCACAGGGTTATTGATACCCTTATCAACTGTAGGCACAAATATCATCCTGATACAAAACTTCTGTGGCCCCCAGGAAGTTTTCAATAGTGGCCGTTCAATCTCTACTGTTTAGCATGGCATGGCCCACATGAGTTTTGGATCTACCTGATTTTTAAATTCCTGTCCCATTTTGGTCTTTCAAAATTGATGGTGGAGTGGATTTATCATGGGCATCTCTTTGGGGCCCACATAACTTCCGACAACGGGCACAGGCAACCCGCTTCCATTCATCCGACGCCTTGGGAAAACTGGCCCCACGTTTTTCATCCTTCTACTTCTTTTATTAAATTTGGCCCATGTGTCGATACAACTGTACTAGAGAATAAAAAGGGTGTGACCCACCTGATGGATGGCTTAGATCTCATGTCCATGGACTTAGTAAAGCTCTTCCCTTTCATTATCACATATTTCACACAACGGTTACTTTCATTTTCCAAAGAGAAAAGAAAGGAAACACTCTATCCTCGGCACCAAACCTAACTATTATCAGAGGGTCTTATTGTTTGGTGATCCACACCGTTGGTCTGTTGCAACGGGTCTAAAATACCCTATTGTTAGGACCATTTCCAGTTGATTGTGGACCATTGTTGAGTTTCACTTCTCGACCACTTGTTAGCCACAAGACAAAAAGTTTCGATTATCATATTGAAGATATCTTTTTTAGGAATAGTTTATCCATGGTGCGCAAAAACAAACCAATGGTCTAGATTACACAAAGATCTATCTAAGACACTCATCATATAGTTCTTTTTTCACTAAAAAATACACATTAAAAAGTAACATGAATTAGATACATTTATTTAGATTCTAGGCTAAGAAAAATAAACAATAAAAAAATAATGAAAGAAGACTAGTCATGAATGGAAAGGTAGATAGCTGGCCATATTATTTTCTTCCTTACTAACAGGTAAGATAAAAGGCCTATCTAATATATGCATGAAGAGGATTTGAATATGAAGAGTTATTTGATACTGTGGCAAGCACTTAAAAATTGTATACCCGCCATACATTAATTCAAATTTAAACCGTCCAAAATTGTAGGTCCCATTGTATATGGATCAACTTCCAAAAGCATGATTGATTAAACGATCCTAACCTTTGATTATTGACATTCTCATTTTAATTTGGTCCATCACTAATTTTCATTTTAACCGCATATTTTTTTAAACACATCCTCACACCCACACATACATCCACGCCACACGGGCACTGGAATCCATGATGTCTATGTTGTTGAAATGCATATCTTCTGATGAGCCATGGAACTGGACCCAAGCCGTTCACCAATTTTCCATCAACCAAAAACTTAGAAAATCAAGTCCAATGGTGTGACCCGCATTCTCCACCGTTTCATTAGTCAAAATGCTAAATGTGTAATTTTTACAGTGTTTTTTTAATAAAAAAACACACGCGCACACGCCCCCACACATTCACGCTAGTGGAATTTCACCACATATGGATACTCGAACCCTTGACCGGGTGTTGAAACTCCTGAGAGCCTACCACCTGAGCAAGAGTAAGGATCCTAATTTTTTCTATCAATCGTCACACTTTATCAGTATATCAAAATTTTCCTCTTTAAAAGTGAAGAATACAACTTCACCCAATTAGTGAAATTTGTTGGATTTATAGAAAATCATTTTGTTGAAAAAAATAATTGAAAAGGTGACAAACAAGAGAGAGTAGGTTTCCATTTATTTTGGTGTACCTAAGCTCAAACATTCATGCCCCATGTATTCATTTACTTTGATGAAATTGTCCCAAGAACACCAACATTCATGCCAGCCACACCCCATATAACAAATGCAAGTGTGACAAAAACATGAAGAAGAGAAACCCCCTTAGATCATGCATGCATGCATGTGGACCATTTACATGCCACATCCCACATGTTAATATTATATGCATTTCTATTGAAATTTGAAAACCCCATTTCATTATAATAATGCTCCAAGCATGGAAAGGATGAGATTCACATTGCACAAAAATCACCCACATCAAGGAATCATCTCTTTCCCATGATCATGTCTACCCATCCAAAAACATTTTTCTAGGGAAGGGTGGAATTTGTAATTTTAAAAGTGCTACTGTTCTTAAATTAAATAAATGGAGGGAAAAGGGATTAAAGGCACTTCTCTCACGCCCATGCATGTTTAGGCATTTGAGATGGGTGTCACGTGTTGACGATGTAAATGTGTGTGAATAAATGCAATGCAGGAAAAATATGTTGTGTCCTTGTGTACGGGAGTACCCGCACTTCTTGAGGGTAAGTTACACTATGGCCGATAAAATGACCTTTCAAGGTTCGAGCCCGGTCTAAATTGAGCCCACTATCGAGTTTAGGGTTTAGTGTTTAAGTTTTTTAAATAATACTTTTCGTGGTAAAATGGAATGGATGATTGTTCCCCACAACAACAAACAAAAATAATCAAGAACATTGATCCATGCCCTCTCAACCGTTGGATTAACAAGATCTGGGCATCCCAAAACTCAATACTGACAATTAAAATAAATAAATAAAAACTATTACCCAGTCCAACAAATGCCTGAGCAAGCAGTCCCAGTTAACAATATGGACCGTTGAACCATTGATACCAAAATGGATGGTGGATGCCACAAAAGTCATCTAGATTGGAAAATATGATCTCTTGAGGAGTGCCCTCTAAATAAGCTTCTAAGAAATGATACTAGTCCGTAGAAAGGAATGAACAATTGGATGGCTAGGAGTTTCTGTCTGGAAGCCATTTGAGGCATTCCTTACCAGATCAGCCGTCTATATCATTGAACCATGGGACCACTTTTTACAGAATGGTGCATCATGTCCTTACGCGTACCCAATGGACTCTGAATTGGTTGGTGCTGGAAACGCTATGTGAGCCTACCATGGTGTATGTCCTTTATCTACGCCATTCATTCATGTTTGGAACTCATTTCGGGGATACATTCAAATCCCAAGTAGACCATATAATATAAAACAATAGTGATTGAACGCCCACCATTAAAACCTTCTCAGCAGTGTTGTATATTCCCTTCATACATGTCCGTGTGACCTGATCAACATGTTAGATAGCAAATAAACCTTACACTGTTCCCTATAAAGCTTTTAAGGGTGGGCCTTCGGTCACCACCGTTTGTTTCACCTGATATTATGATCTGTCTCATTTAAAGCCATGCCTCCAAAATAAGCTGACAAAATAGATGAACGGCATGGATAAAAGCGCATGCATCATTGTGGCTCCACGTAGCACCCAACAGTACTGACGTCGGTACTGAAGGGGCCACCCACCGAATCCGAGTCCGTACCCAATGATCCCACCTATATTTAAAAGAAGTGGTTGGCATGTACGAGCCAGATCGGACCGAGCGTGCGTTGGACCACTATACATAAGAGAGGAAGCTTTTCTTAGAATACTCATATTTTCAATTCTAGCAATTAGGGCCCATGAATCGTAAATCCAGACCATTCATGTCTTCCATCCATAATGGATGAAGATTAAAAAAATTTCTTCTAAATAGAAAGGTCTCATCAAAAGCAGACATTTTTCAGTTCAATATGCAAGAGTTCCTTTCTTAACCATCCAATTGCTGTCAATATATGAAAACAATCATGTTGTATTATTGGAAATATTTCAGGAATATAGTCCATCCACATCAGCTAAAACAATTCAGTGGTCTATATTATGAAAAAATGGACCCTACTTGCCAGAATCTGAAATCCACATATACTATTTAAACCTCTCGCGGATCATACAATATATTCCGCATTAAAACATAAGCATGCGCTCCTGAATGTACCGTTTTCTTTAGTCATGAGACATAAAATTGGGACTCGCGCGCGTGATATGAAGAAGATTCCTCGCTGCACATGGAAATATTTGCCAGGCATGTGATATATCTGATTCATTCTTCTGGCCGTACATACCTCATTACTTCTTCTAAAAAGCATGCAGATCTAACTACCTGGTGGGCCACATTTTTACGGTAACCGTCCATCTTCTTGTACATGTGTTTGACCTACTGCTGATTGTACCAATTACCATCATGATTTTTAGAATAGAAAATCTCCACCATGGCTTTAACCTGACGAATTGAACGGGTCTCTGGAACGTGTGTGAGATTTCCACGCGTGTGAAGGCGTGCTCACCATCTCACTCGCGAGATTCCCATCAGAAAGCCCTTATTAGTAGTCTTCACGTGCAATCTCGTAAAACAATAAAAACAAGAGAGAGAAGAGAGAGACACGTGTATTGTCACGTAATCATTAGTCAATGGGAAACTACAAACGGACGGCCCGATAAATACGCTCGTGTACTTGGTCCCAAGCCGTACCATCATCCCGTAACACATCATGCGGAATTTCTGACCTTGATTTATAACCTACCCAGCTGGACTACTATCTCCCGTACGCATCCGAACTCGTAACCTTTCACATGTGTATCTTAATCCAGACCGTTGAAATAATGGGTACATTAAGAATGGTGGGTTAGAGCAGATTTACATTAATTGGATGATCTTAATGGTCTGGATAGTGGAATTGAAAATGGACGGTTTGGATTTCTGGTACGAGTAAAATTGGCAGTGAAGGCATATGATATTTAATGGTATGGAAGAAGATGGGATAACTACTCATCCCTACATCACGAAATGAGATGTTGACAATTGACAGAAATATTCATTGATGGGAGTCTGAATCTTGTGAAGAAAAATAAGGAAGGAAATTGTATGATAGGATACAGTGTACGGAGAATCATAGTCACGGATGAGATTAATGGTAACCAGAGAAATGGTCTGTGGTGGCAGATCAATCAACCTTGATAGTCCAAAAGGTAGGTCCCATCAAAGGGTCATTTATCATATCTCTAACGGAAGTCCCCACATGTGTTTGGCTTCGTCTCGGATTCCTTAAATGGACATTGTTGAATTCTTCAACTCTATACATGCAAGTGGGCCATGCCTATTTCTTTTTTCTCGCATGAATTTGAACTATGGAGCAAATTATTTCATAGGCACCGTTAATGCATTTATTTATTTATTTATTTTAAATCTGTTTTGGAGGGACATGAATTAGGTCCCACCCCACTCATTTCTAGCTAGCACTAAAAGCGATCATAGGGCTACAATCATGCATGGGTTTTTTCTGCACTGCCCATTTCATTCGTATCATTTTTGAGGGAGTGGATTTTCAGCTAAAGCCTTTTGCATGGAGTTTCCGTGCAAGGATGTCCGTTATTATGTTTGTGAAAAATTTACCCTGTCATCCGCTTTGCGAGATCATTTTGGACTATTTGAACAAAAATGAGATGGATCTAAAATTCAAGTGTAGCAGACGCGGGAAAACAGTGGGGATCCAATGAGAACGGTTGAAATATTCCTATGGCCATAAAAGTTTCTTTTTTTTTTAAGGCTAACTTTTTTGTATTTTCACTTCATCTCAATGGTAATAACCTTATAAACGGTTTGGATGGCATATAAATATCACTGTTGACCCAGAAAGGTTTCAATGATAGGAATTTTCCTACTCAACTTTTCCTTTAGTGTGATCCACTTGAGTCTTGAATCCTACTCACATTTGGTCTCAAGTCCTAAAATAATCTCACGAAATAGATCAACTGTGTGGATTTCTTACAAACATCAAGGTGGGCCCCACCTAGGTTTTCAATG
Organism: Magnolia kwangsiensis; assembly: GCA_037074715.1. Lineage (NCBI taxonomy): Eukaryota > Viridiplantae > Streptophyta > Magnoliopsida > Magnoliales > Magnoliaceae > Magnolia > Magnolia kwangsiensis. The sequence goes on from CM073583.1 coordinate 2,827,958, forward strand.
CAAAAATTTTCTGCAAAAGGCTTTTGCTGAAAATCCACATCCCATTTCATAATACAAGTTTAAAATTAGGTTGATCCAAAGCAAGTGGACCACACCACATAACGAGTGGTGATAATGACAACTACCTTTGAAACCTATTAATCTGATCCAAGGCTCAAGTGGACCACATCATAGGAGGAGTGGTGATAATGACAACTACCTTCAAAACCTATTTAATGCTTCTGGTGATGATTAGTTGTCATCCAACTTGTTAATAAGTTGGCATAGGCTTAGATAAAATAAAAATACAAATATCAGCTTGATTCAAAACTCTTATGCCTCTTGAAACATTTTTAACAGTCCTATTGTATTCCACTCGAGCCTTAAGCTACTCAATATTTTGTGCATGAACTCTAAAATGATAAGGAATGAATGAAGAGTGGATAAAATCCAAACATTAAGGTGGCCCCTTGGGGCTCTCGTACATTCTTAGCTAAGGTTGTATGGGAATAGTACCCACTTCATCTCCATTTTTAGTTGTTAAACGGTAGTATGGACCTTGATAAGGTTATTTTTTATATAATGACCTCTCGACTGCTCTAGCATGATGGACCATTTTAATCCATAATATAGTTACTATTATTAGAATATTTTATTGAATTAAATAGACTATTAAAACTTAAATAGTAAAAAGAGAATGAAAGAAATGAGATACAAGATTCATATAATTAAGCCAGGGTACGGGGTGAGTTACTCATCTTAAAATTGAAATTTCTCCGCTCCTATAATATTCCAATTGTTGCAGGTTTTCAAAGACTTTCATAATACAATGACTATAATATAGTACCAACAGTGTGCTTACTATGTGCAAGTTCGATTCAATTATAATTTAATCCGAAAATATTAAGTTAACTTAGCAATCAAAAGCTCGTAAAAAAAGTAAATTAATAAAAATAAAAAGAATTTTTCACGGCAACACAAAAATTAATTAAAGTTGGCTTAGTCTACCAAAATAAGAACGATCCACAAGCGCTGTCAATCACCTCACCATGGCATTAAATTCTTAAATATTTTATTTTGGGTACGTCTTGTTGCACCAAATATCAGGAAATATCATGAAATTTTGTCGTTAAAGTAGATTGATTAATCATGGAAATTTCATGATATTTGGTGCCACCAAACGCACTCTTTCGAAGACTTTGAACAACTTCCAAAGGAAAGCTCTGCCAACCGAGCATTCACGTGCAAGGTATGTCATGTACACACCGTACGTGTTCCCTCATGCTATAAAGATGTGAGATCCAATCCATCCATTGGATGGGTAACACTACATAGATGTGTTTTCTAGAAAATCAGATTGGTCCACTGGTCAGGTTGGCTACAATTTTAGAAACAAATGTACTCTATGGCCAATGTTTCTAACATATCCACCTGTTTCTGATATTGTGTTCCACTTAATTACTGTTACAACTTCATTTCCAGCAGTGAATAAATACATAGTGGGATTCACCTAGTGGCTGGATTGGATCTTGCACTTGCCTACCATGTTGGCATGTGTGGTAGCATGCATATGCACGAGCTGCCTCCTAAACGCGTGTGGCCTTGTAAAGAGAAAGCAGGAGAAAAAGGAGAATCATATAAACCTCGGGCACAGCATATTGTCATTCCTTGGGCATCTATCGTGTAGATTTTGTATATGCGGGTCTATTGTATCCAGACCGTTGATTTGATCAACGAGAGAACAGATGGCCCAATTCCCAAAACCCGAAACGAAACAAACTATCCTAAAATCAGCGTGGAAAATGAATGGACGGCGTGGATAAAACACATAATCAACTCCACGCTCGAGCATAAAACTCTCCTACTCGACCCGAGGATCATAGAATACTTTGTACCATGTGACGTGGCAGCGGCAAATTTGTCATTAGGTGGAGGAGCGTGTGGAGCTGTAGGTGGAGTGACGACTGAGAATAGGACGGTCTGAGACGCTCGTGCACAACTGTTGCCAGGAAAAAGCAAGTAGGTGGGCCATAGGTGGGGGATCAACCCCCTTTATCTTTTTTCATATCCGTCCATCTCAGAAAAAGAACGGCTCAGAATCGCGGGCTTCTTGCGATGATTCTGCTCTTATCCGCCGAATAAAACTAAAGCCAGGAGCCCTCGTGTGGAGGAATCTAAGGCGCTTCTCGCGAGGAATCGGCCACCCTGACGTAGAGACAAAACTACAATCTTTATAAATGCCCCTCCAATCACTGAAAACAACGAAAATGCCAGGAATCGAAGGGGGCGTGTAGTAAATCTTACGCATTCACGCATGGACACTCTATGAACGGTCCGTATTGTATCTTGATCCGCACAGTGAAAATCATGGAAGAAGATTAGCTGCACCTAAGTGGGTGTTTTCCTGACTGTGGGGTCCACCTTGATGTATATGTTATATATCCACGCTGTCCATCAGTTTTTTCAACTGATTTAAGGACATGGTGCCAAAAAATAAAGCATATCCAAGTCTCAAGTGGACCACACAGAAGGAATTTAATGCCCACCATTCAAAACTTCTTCTTTTAATGCCCACCATTTAAAACTTCGTGGGAGCCATAAAAGCTTTTGGATCACCCTTCATACAGGTCTGTGTAACCTTACAGGATGGATGGTAAATAAACATTATGGTGGGTCATGAGAATGTTTTAATGGTAAGCATTTAATCACCATTGTTTCTTGTGATGTAGCCCACTTCAGATTTTGATTTGCTTCGTTTTCAAGAATATGCAATAAAATGAGATGGAAAAACTGATAAGCAGCTAGATATATAATACATACATCAAGGTGGGTCCTACTGTCAAGAAAACATTGGATGAAATGGCATGGGCACTCCAAAATCACGTGTCTTATTGCTGAGTTTTTTTGAATAAGTTTTTATCATAGATGTAAACTTTCATCCACCTTTCTTCTTTTAATCCTAATAAAATTTATCTGATCAATGTAGACCTTTCTCTAAATGGATAACTTAATAAAAATAAAAATATTTTTACTTTTTTGACTGCTTTTATTTAAAAATTAAAATTATCTTTTTTTAAAATTTTTTTTTCATACTTAAAAAATTTATTCTAATAATATAAGTTTTTAGCTGTTAAAAAAAAAAAATGCATACAAAGCAAGCGCCAACCATACTAATTTTTTGTTCCTTTTTTTCCTGACGGTAATTGCACAATTTTTTACAATATAAGGTTATCGGACGTTTGCTTGATTTCAGCCGTTGAATGTTTCCTTCCTAACGGTTTGTTTGATTGCCAATGGACAGATTTTGAGGGTTGTCGTTTCAGTATATCTTTTGAGTAAGTTCCGTCCACATGGGTGTACGCAATTTGGACCATCTGGATCGAGGTCCATATGCGGCATGTGTATCAACTTGTCACATTCAGAGCATCGTATAATTCACAAGATTCAAACCCAGCCGATTTGATTGTTCTGGAAGCATTGGATTGGCAGCTTTGAAAAGAGTTGGAGAAAACCTATGTGCTCGAGTAAAATGAGACAGGTGATCTACATTCACGCATGAATTATGTACTTGGCATTTGTGTAATTCAAATCAAACCGTCCAAATCACTTGCTCTACTTAGATGGACAATGTAACAAAAAATTAATGGTCAAATGGATATCTTAACTGGCCAATCGAAGGACATCTAATGGACGGTTAAAATGAGAAGTAACAATCGGTCACAAACTCAAACCACAGGTTAGGAGATCATCCGATTAATTTGTACACAGTGACAGCGAAATTTGAGTTGCATTAATGACGTTTGATTGCATGCATGTGAATCGTCATACTCTGCCAGTGTATCAATGGAAAAAACTTTAATACTCTGTTAGTGTGATGGATGATACGCACTCACTTATTGGCTACTCAGAAATTGCACGCACAATGCAAATTATTCAAATTACTCTCCCAATTTGTGGGCCTTAGGTATATCATAAATTATAAAATTACGCCAGTTTGATTAAGCTGACTATAAGGCTTAAAGTGGGGCGGGTCCAACTTCACCGACCCGTGACCGTGACTCGCCCAATATTAGGTTGGGCTTGGCAGGATGTATAAGGTTTGGTCTCAAGCATGGGCTATACAAACACCAACTGGTAAAACTTAAGTCCAGCTCAAGTTACTCGAGCCAACTTGAATGATCAAAATATTTATATACATATGATCAAAATATTTATATACATACGTGTTTATGGAAAATGTTCTATGCAGTTGAGCTCATGGGAACTTCTCATGAGGTCGAGCTGAGTGGGCCTCACCATGATGTGTCAAACATCAACACTATGTCTTTGATGGGTCCTCTTTAAATTATGGGATATCTCAAAAATTAGATGAACAATGGTAGGCCATACCATTTAAAATCATGTGAAGACACGCATAAAACATCTAAAAGCATTTCATGGGGCCCACCTAAATTTTGGATGTGTCTGAAACTTGGTCTGACCCCTCATCCAAGTGGGACACACATAATGGATACTTTGGATTTGTGAACCACATCTCGGTGGGCCCAACAAATGATTATAAATGTTTTAACGAAGGGTAGCCCCTCTCAACTTCTGGATGTGGTGTGGCCCGATGGGATAGATGTTCAACACGCATAACGGCGGGTCCTACACAACTCGACTTCCTAGGAAGTTCCAATGAGCTTGACTGTATGGAACCTTTGCATATATATATATATATATATATATATATATATATATATATATATATATATATATATATATATAAAGAGAGAGAGAGAGAGAGAGAGAGAGAGAGAGAGAGAGATGCTCACCTATGCACTTGAGTACCTTTGTACACATGTCATGGGCGTCTAATCTGAATGGTCTATGTAATGCGAAATCCTATAAAATTTCAAGGGACAACTTTTCACCTCGATCTAAAATTTTGATAGGCCATAGCAAAGAGAAATACAAATCAATGGAGGAAATTGTTTTCATTTTTTATAGCTTACCAAAATTTTAAATCAAAGTAAAATTTGGGCTTAGGGGTTTTATGAGTTGCTGGTTCACATGGACCATTTAGATTTTAGAGTCAAATCATATATAATGAGTTCTCAAAAAAGTTCGTACGAATTCCATGTGAACTGATGTGTAGCCAAGTATTAAGATATATATATATATATATATTACTTATAAATTATAATTAAGTGTGGACTGCTTATATTACATATAAATTATAATTGAGTGTGGATTGTTTGTGTTGAAGGTATAAGAAATTTCAGTGCTGTTGAGTTTCATCAGCCCACATCATTTTGAAAGACTCAAGATAGTAAGATATGTTAGATTTCTATGTTTCAAATAGATTGCTTGCCACATAACATGACTTTTAAAGGAGTAGTTGTTCAATATTTTAGCTTGTTTGTTTTTAAAAAATAAAATCTTTTATGATAAATAATTATATATATAATTAATAAAATCATAGATATAAAAAATAAAAATATAATGAATTAATATAATAACAAAAATATTAACATGTATTCACCCGATCAACCTGGCTAACTTAGCCAAATCAGCTTGGGTTGGGCTTGATTGAGAATTCTCACCTGAGGTTGGGTTTGGTTGGGTTAGGGTTAGGGTTGATTAGGTACCGGAACCATAGATTAGGCTAGAGTTGAGCACCAACTCCACCCAACCTGCCCTACTTTCAGCCCTAGCTGACTAACTAATTGATAGACATTTAAAATGAAAACATCCAACGGTCTGATTTCAATAAACAGTTGTCCAACAATAAGAGGTTACGATTCTTCAGCCGATCCGATTTTGGTATTGTAACCCATGGACAGAAAGCCACAGAATTTAGTGAGGTAATGTTAGTCAATATATTTCTTGCGTACCATGTTTGAGTGTCTGAGCATCAAGCATCGTACTCAGCCCGAGTATCAAATAGCAGCACATATTGTAAGAAAAAGATTGCCGAATCTCACGGCAATGCACAGAAAAAACGTGCCCCCGCACACATGCTCTGAGTAGTTAGTAGACTCAGATGGGCTGCCTATCCAACTCCAACCACCTCTTCTTAAACGTGCGGCTGAGATTAATTATTAGTGCTCACCTTACAACGCCCATCTTAAGAGATTAACAAATATTGACTCACCAAACAAAAAATTAAAAAAATTAAAAACATATGCTTCCATCATATTTCATTAATGTTTTCTAAGCACACGTGTATAAACGACCCCATGTAAATTACACCAAATAAGCCAACATGGCACACGTGCACGAGATCCAAACTGTCCATCAGATGATTGCCACTGTCTGGATGCCCTTGACTCGAAGTCATGCCATTTGATTTATCAAATCAAACACACGTTTAGAAACTTGAGGATTGTTTAGAATGCATTTGCTTGTACTCAAATATCAAGAAATTTCATCCACAACTAGCCTAAGTTAATATAAATTTTCATTTTATTTCATGTAATTTGGTACAATCATACAATCCTAAAAAAAATTAAGAATTTTTTATTTATAATTTAGGTTATTTATTTCATTAATCATAGTTCATCGGAACAATGAGCCTGATTAGTAACTAATTGTATTTAGGAGAGCGTTGGATACATTTTGTTAAACATTAGTTAAAAAGCATCATGTGTGTATATACAAGTATAAAATTCATATGAAAAATGACAAAATTTTTATTTTACAACTAGCATCTTAACTGTCTCACCGTTGGCTCCAGGCATGCTGCATGCATACGGCGCTTTTTCATCGATGCAGCTGGCAGGACGCAAACAACATTATCTAAGGGCACGTATGCAATTTTATCATATGGGTTGACGCACAAATAGACTAGGTTGCACACCCGTGTGGGCATAGCAAACCTTTATTTTATTTTAATATATATATTTATATTTTCAAGTACTACACAGGTGTAGGCAGTTAAACAGTAACACATCTGACCAATTAAATACTTACACATTACAAAATTTGAAGAATCCGAATATCATTCACTATAATTGATCACGTACAGGCAAGGTACCACAGCTTGTGTTACCATACCATCTTTGCCGTAGAGAACATCGGTGCCATAAAAACCATGTGCCTGATCATGAAGGTCACCAGGGACAAAAAAACAGAGTGTTCTACTCATCAAGTGGACCACATTGTTCGAATCAATGGACAACTATTGTTTGAGTCAATATACAGGTGTGGCCTACTTAGTAAGCCCATGAGCCTGATTTTTCCGAAGGATGATCTTCATGGTAAGACCCACCGTTTTCATGGTTATGATTTCCCACACGAGTGGAATGTTGGTGGGAAAAATGGTATAGTGCCACAAGTTGTGGTACTTTGAAAAGTTAACATTCCGTGTGAAATACTCGCTGTATTCCAATTCTATAAATTTTATATTATTAAAATGGACGGTTGATACAATGTACATGGTCTAGTATCTAGTTGGTCTGCTCGTTTCATGGAAAAAAGAAATGAAAGTGGGCCATCTTTTTTGGTTTGCTGTAATTTCTCATCCTTAGACCCGATGGATCATTGATCTGATGGTCCCATCATGGATGGATCATGTCTCGAAAGTTTTGAAGATTGAAAGATCCTGACCGTTGACTCCAGATTGTAGTTGTGTTTTCCTTAACTGCCATCATTCAGGTCACTGATCTAATGGTCCTGATCTTTCCATCCCATTTGGATGTGGGCCCGTCAGATGAGCCATCTCAGCTGGCACTCTTGATTAAGTAGCCATAACCGGAAGCGGATTGGACGCGGATTGCCTTCGACGCCCGAGGTAGGAAGTTCCTTAGGGAGAAAGCTAGGTGGGGCTCACCATGATGTTTGTGTGAAATCCAACCCGTCCATCCATTTTTCTAGCTTATATTAGGACACAAGCCCAAAAATAAAGCAGAACAATTGGGCCACACGACAGGTAAACGTGTAGAAGTAAATTCCCACCGTTGGGTCTACCATGATGTTTTTGTCCCATCCAAACCGTTCATAATGTCATTCCACTAGGATGAACTGAAAATACGAAAATAGTAGCCTGATCTAAAACTTCCGTGCCCTGCGAACTTTTCAACGGTGGGACTTCCATCCCCACAATTTCTTATCGTGTAGCTCACTTAATTTTTGAATCCATCCCATTTTTTCTCTCATGTACTAATATGATACAGTAAAAAGGATGGACGGGATAGATCTCTCAAAAACATCACGACGGACCCCACCTAGCTTTCGACCGCAGGCAATTCACCTCCAGCAAAAACAACCAGGGACGTACCAAGAAATTTGGGCATGACATGTAATTTTCTCAAAACCAAAAGGGCATTTATTTAGAAATGTTGATCTTCCGCGTACCAAGGCGCGTCTAAGCACAAGAGCAACTTGGGAAAGAAGTACGAAGAAAACCCTAATAAGAGCCCCCAAACACACGCCAATGTTCCAAAATTATATAAAACAAGGAAAATGGTATTTATACCTTTCCATACACCTCTTTTCATTTGGACTCTTTTGCATCCACAAAAAATATCTGGACCTTTCATTAAATCGAATTCACCATTTGTAGTCTTCTACGAAAAAATAATACTGATTGGATCGTCCAAAACTGCAATCTCTCAATGGAATGAAAATTGATAGATAACATTGTTTACAGAAAATACATCCTGTCACGGATAAACAGAAATATCGGTTGATTTGAAAATTTTCTGTGTACTTAAATAATTGTTTATTGAATGTAATGGACGGTCCAGATAGGTGATGCGAATGTCATAGATTCCAAATGCAACTAGGTGTATGGGAAGATCTCCATGCACTGATGAAACAAAAGGGAAGAAAGAAGGAAACGGAGCATGGTGCATCAGAACGCGGATTGAGTACTACACCCGCCGGTTCCTAGCCAGGAATGGATAGGGCTCTGAGGGGCGATCCTGATGCATGTATTTATCCACACCGTCCATCGATTTCTCCACATCATTTTAGTATCCAAGCCCAAAATTTAGGTAGATCCAAGGCTCAAATGGACCATACCGCCAGAAGCAGTGGTGATAATGACATCAACCGTTGAAACCTTCTTAGGGCCCACCCTGTTGATTAATTGCTATCTAAACTGTTCATAAGGTCACATGGAACTAAATGATGAATGAAAAAAATATTAGCTTGGTACAAAACTTCTATGGTCCCCAAAAAGTTTTCAACGATGAATGTTCAATCACTACTGAGTGGTCCACTTGACCATTGTAAATGCCTCATTTCTTTGTCTTTCAATCATAAAATGATATTTCAAGATGGATGGACAGTATGGATAAAACACATACATTACAGTGGCCCCTCAAAGCCCCTGTCCGTTCCTTGCTAGATACAGGTGGGTAGTACCCAATCAGCGTCCGGTGCATCATATTTACTTAATGGGACACACCACCTATGGATCCAAACCACTGATATCATGGGATCCACCAAAAAATCACCCACCGAGTGGCCCACAAAGTAACAGTTAATAGAAACAAGAAACATCAACGGTTATCATTGAACCAATAAAATCCCTGACAACCAACGGTTATAATCATCTAATCTATTCTTATTAGACCATAAGAAATTTTCCCCATCACACCAACGTTTCAGATCACTTAAAAGTGGGACCCAAGTGTAGAAAATGAAAACCCGCGTAAAATCCACTACAAAATCGAGGCCCGAGTAATTAGTTGTATAAATATAGAATTACATGGAAAGCAGAAATGCCAAACGAAAGAAAAGAGAAAAAGCCAAAAAGGCTGCCCTCGAAGAATCAAATCCGGCGTTTGACCGAAGACTCTTATTTAAAATAAAAAATCGAAAATAAAAATAAAAATCAAAAATCCCGATTTTCTCCTCTCTCTCTCTCTCTCTCTCTCTGCAACTTGTCGGCATTGCAGTATTCTCTCTTCCTCTTGCTTCCTTCTCTCCTACATAACTTAAACCCGACTCTCTCTCTCTCTCTCTCTCTCTCTCTCTCTCTCTCAAATCTCAGCCGTTGATTCGGACTGAGTTTTATGAATCTTAGATCATCCGTCGGTCGGAGATTTACGGTATTTATGTCTTTTTTCTTTTTTGCTTTTATGATTTTTTGAATGTATTTTTCTAATGGTCGCTGAGAAGTGGAAATGATTTTTGCAGATAGATTTGGAAGGCGGAAAGAGAAATTTATAGAAAGAAGAATCGGGAAAATGTAGAAAATGAGTTCATATAGATTTCATGAAGATTTCAAGGTATCAATTTCAATGAAAAAACTCAAATCTATTTCGATTTTCTCTCTTCTTTTTTTTTTTTTTTCCCTTTTCTGAATTAAATAATCTTTGAAATCCGATTTCGCAGGCGTCTATTCAAAGGCGAAGAGATAGAGAAGAAGAACTGATCAGGGCTGGTATTTTTCCGATGTTGTGTCTGTATTTCCTTCTCTTGGGCTGTTTTCCGATGGCAGCGATGTCGGCCTCTCCCGACACCGACGCTTTGATGAAGTTCCTTTCTTCATCCGTGGAGAAAGATCCGAACGACGTTTTGCGGAATTGGAATTCCAATTCGGAGAGCCCGTGCAACTGGACCGGCGTCATCTGCTCCGGCGGCCGCGTCGTTGGACTGGATTTGAGTGGCGCCGGCCTCGTTGGCCGCCTCAAGATGGATCATTTGATGGCTGTGGAGAATCTCCAGAACGTCAGCTTGCACGGCAATTTCTTCTACGGGAATCTCTCTCATGGAAGCAGAGCTTCTACCCGCTGCAGCTTCGTCTCCGTCGATCTGTCTTCCAATAACTTCACTGAGGCCGTCTCTCGATCGTTCCTGCTCGGATGCAGCCGCCTGCTGTCGCTCAATGTCTCTCGCAATTCCATCACTGGTGGGATCTTCCCATTCAGCCCGTCGATCTTGGCGCTTGATCTGTCTCGCAATCGGATTTCTGATGATGGGTTGTTGAATTACTCACTTTCGAATTGTCAGAATTTGAATATGCTCAATTTCTCCGATAACAAGCTGACGCGTCAGCTGGGGAAGATTGGAGCGGCTTGTGGGAATCTTGGGGTTCTTGACCTATCTTATAATCTGATATCCGGGAGGATTGAAGAGGATTTTTTGGTGGGATCGGTGGCATCCTTGCACCATTTAGACCTCTCCCACAACAACTTGTCGGGTGAATTCGCCAGGATCGGATTCGGCAACTGCACTAATCTTACAGTGCTCAATCTCTCCTACAATGGACTCTCTGGTGTTGGGTTCCCGGAAAGCATTTCAAATTGCCAGCAGCTCGAGATGCTCGACCTCTCCCATAACATGCTCGAAGATAAGATTCCGTCATTGTTGGGGGATTTCCAAAGTCTACAGAAGCTGTTCTTGGCGAAGAACCAATTTTCGGGGGAGATACCATTAGAATTGGGGCGGTTGTGCGGCATTATCCGGGAGCTCGACCTTTCTGAGAACAGCATCTCCGGTAGAATCCCATCTTCATTTGCCTCATGTTCATCTTTGGAAATCCTCAATCTCGGCCACAATCAGCTATCGGGCGATTTCATCGACAGCGTGATCAGCACTCTCTCATCTTTGAAACGCCTCTCGATCGCTTTTAACAATCTCACAGGCTCGGTGCCTATGTCGCTGAGGAACTGCTCGCAATTGGAAGTGCTTGATCTCAGCTCGAATGGATTCACTGGAACTATTGCAGCTGGGTTCTGTTCGAAGTTTGATTCTCTGCAGAAGATCCTCCTAGCCGGAAATTTCCTATCTGGGGCCGTGCCTTTGGAGCTCGGCAACTGCAAGAGCCTAAGGACTGTCGATCTTAGCTTCAATCAACTTAGTGGGCAGGTCCCTTCGGTGATCTGGAAGCTTCCACAGCTCGCCGATTTGGTTCTTTGGGCTAACAGCCTTGACGGCGAGATACCTGATGGCCTCTGCTCAGGTGGAAGAAGCTTACAGACATTGATTCTCAACAACAATCTCATCTCTGGTTCTATCCCACTGTCGCTCACCAATTGCAAGGATCTGATTTGGGTCTCCCTATCTAACAATCTCCTCACTGGAGGAATCCCAGCTGGGATCGGAAACCTCCAGAAACTCGCAATTCTTCAACTTGGGAACAATTCGCTGAGTGGGGAGATCCCTCCAGAGCTTGGCAACTGCAGCAACCTCATCTGGCTTGACCTGAACAGCAACAAACTGCTGGGGGCTGTCCCACCACGGCTTGCCATCCAGGCGGGGAAGATTGTCCCTGGTGTTGTGTCCGGGAAGCAGTTTGCATTCGTGAGGAATGAGGGCGGGACAGCTTGTCGTGGAGCTGGGGGGCTGCTGGAATTCGAGGGGATCCGGAAGGAGCGGCTCTTGGACTATCCAATTGTCCATTCATGCCCATCGACGAGGTTATACACTGGAACGACAGTGTACTCATTTGTGGGCAATGGTAGCATGATCTACCTCGATCTCTCCTACAATTCACTGTCTGGGACTATCCCAGACGACTTTGGATCCATGTACTATCTACAAGTCTTGAACTTGGGGCACAACAAGCTTATGGGAACGATCCCAGATAGCTTTGGAGGCTTGAAGCAGGTTGGAGTCCTTGATCTCTCTCACAATAGCCTTGAAGGATTCATCCCAGCATCGTTGGGAACACTTTCGTTTCTCAGTGATCTCGATGTCTCCAACAACAATCTCACTGGCCTGATCCCATCCTCTGGCCAGCTCACGACATTCCCCTCGTCAAGATACGAAAACAATTCTGGCCTCTGTGGAGTCCCATTGCCTCCTTGCAGTCCAACCTCAAAAGCCCATTCAAATTCGAATTTGGGTGGGAAAAGGCAGTCTATGGCTGGGAGCGTCGTGATTGGCATTGCCATCTCTCTTCTCTTTGTTATCACTCTGACATTCGCATTGTATCGAATGAAGAAGTTCCAGAGGTCAGAGGAGCAACGGGAACAATACATCGACAGCCTCCCAACTTCTGGAAGCAGCAGTTGGAAGCTTTCAGGTGTTCTTGAACCTCTAAGCATCAATGTGGCCACATTCGAGAAGCCACTGAGGAAGCTCACATTCGCACACCTCCTTGAAGCCACAAATGGATTCAGCGCCGACAGTCTGATAGGATCCGGCGGATTTGGAGACGTCTACAAGGCCCGGTTGAAGGACGGATGCACAGTTGCGATCAAGAAGCTTGTCCATGTGACAGGCCAGGGTGATAGGGAATTCACAGCAGAGATGGAAACAATCGGCAAGATCAAGCACCGCAACCTCGTCCCCTTGTTGGGCTACTGCAAGATTGGCGACGAGAGGCTTCTTGTCTATGAGTACATGAAATGGGGCAGCTTGGAGATGGTCCTTCATGACAGGAGAGTCAAGGGAGGGAATTCGAAGCTTGACTGGGTGACGAGAAAGAAGATTGCAATTGGGTCTGCCAGAGGACTCGCATTTCTTCACCATAGTTGCATTCCACACATAATTCACAGAGACATGAAATCAAGCAATGTCCTTCTTGATGAGAATCTAGAGGCCCGAGTCTCTGATTTTGGCATGGCCCGGTTGATGAATGCCCTCGACACCCATCTAAGTGTAAGCACCCTTGCTGGGACCCCTGGGTATGTCCCGCCGGAGTACTACCAAAGTTTCCGGTGCACGACGAAAGGAGATGTCTACAGTTATGGTGTCATACTGCTCGAGCTTCTTTCAGGCAAGAGGCCCATTGAGCCAACAGAATTTGGTGACAACAACCTCGTTGGGTGGGCTAAGCAGCTCATGAGGGAGAAGAGAGCCTGTGAGATATTCGACTCTGAGCTGACAGGTGAGAAATCCGGTGAGGCTGAGCTCTATCAATACTTGAAGATTGCATGCGATTGTTTAGATGACCGACCATTCAGACGGCCCACCATGATTCAAGTGATGGCAATGTTCAAAGAGCTGCAAACAGATTCGGAGAGTGATATTCTTGACGGGTTCTCTTTAAAAGACAGCGTCATCGACGAATCAGAATCACGGGTGAAAGATCCATAATTCACACAAAAAATGGAAATTTGATTCTCAATTGAATTGGATTACCCGCAGCAACCATGATTCAGGAGGCTATTAATCAGATATAGTAGCCATTAAACATTTTGTTTTTACTGTAAATAGCAAAGAAGAAGAACCACTGTAGAGAGGCTGAAAGGACCCATGTTTGCTGAAAAGAAAAGAAGGGTCCTTGGTTTCCTCAAATTCAAACTCTTGTCTTCCTTTCACCATCTCATTATACTTCTTTTTTCCCTTTTGTCTTCTTCTTTCAGTGTTTCATATCATAGTTTTATGTTTTCATTCAAAGGCCGCCTTTTTTTCTCCTTTTACTTTCATGTGATGGTGGAGGCAGCATTTGAAAGTAAAGGTGAGGTTTGGAAATCATTTGGGTTTTGTTTCCATTCTAATGTTTCAGATACCCATTATTCCACCTTTTAGTATTAGAAGAGGACACAATGCACTGTTCCTGTACCAAAAGCAGCAAAAATGGGAGGTACTGATCAAAGGACAAGATGTGGATCTAAGCACTTGTAAAGTACAAGATTTCTCTGTTATTCTTCTTGGGTCTGTTTCATTTCACAGTTCTGAGGTTGCAATCAGTGGCATTTGTTTTGCTGACTGAAAAATGAAAACAGAGGAAAGAAAGAGATCCAAACAGAGTGATTCTAAACAAGCCGTAGTTTGATTTGGGATACTCATGCTAACAGAGCTTCTTAGGAAAGCTCTGGTCAGAACTCAGAAGCAGTGATATATCTGCACCCTTCATCTAGTGGGCCCCTACTTGGATTGGTCATTGCTCCTGATCAGATAAGGTGTATGCCTATTTTCTTATTAACCGTCCATCTGCAGACCCATGATTGGCTGGTCAACAAAAAGCAGTCATGTGACAACAAATCAGGTATTTCACTGAGATTTTGAACATCTGTACCTAACTCAAGTTGGTTATGTTTTAGGAGATGGAAAATGAAAGAATCCTAATCAAGATCCTTTCAAATCAGATAAAAGAGAAAATCCAGATATTGATATCTAACAGTCTCTCTTTAAGTGTTTTTAATGGGTTAACACACGTGGGGCATACAAGGACGAGATGGAGACTTCATTTGATAGTTTGAATAGACTCTTTAATAGCTGGCACGCAAATGGACATGTCAGCAACGGCTCACATATAGTACTCGGTGGTTAGGATGGTTCAATCAAAACTGATTTTTTTATTTATGGATCATCACAACCATCCACACGTGTGAGGTATATTATTTAGAGACACCAAAATCTTGTGACTCAAATGGGCAGTGGAAACTTTGAAGACAGCAAACCACCCGAGCTTTGGATCCGCCTTATTCGGACAAAACAAATGAATAAGGTGGATAAAACATATACATTGTGGTAGGTCCCACATACTCAGGTCACTGGGTTATTAGGCAATCTGCATCCCAAAATCACACTAATTGATGATCTTAACTGTCCAATCAGTGATAATGATTTAAAAAAATGTGAGCAGCCAAAATTCAATTGTGCAGAATCAGACCATCCAAATCATTCAATTTCTTCTTTTTTTACTCTTTTTTTTGGCTATAGTCCATTCAATATGGAGCTCGAAAATGGGACCGACAGGATCGGCATGAATGTGTATCATGCACGCTTGCACACTCTAGATAAGTTTCAAGATCTTCATTTTTTTTTTCCGTCATTGCCGCCTAACACTGGTACTGATAAAAACTTTTAAAAAAAATCATTGAAATCTGATAAAAACATCCTATTCAAACCCAATTAGCTAATCAAGTTTATTTTTTCTAATAATGTCAAAGTCACTAATGAAAGAGACCCAGTCAACATAATTTAATAAAAAATCACCGAAAACCAATCTCAGCAATCTTTCAAGGTGGGCCCCATCATTTCATGGCCCGTCCAAATTCAAAATCATAATCGGCGATCTTAATTGCATAAAATAAGCCGCCCCGTGAATAATATCTACCGACCTACTAAAAATATTTAAAATTGTAATTTATGTTAATTTGACTATTACACATGCAATTATCAAATTATCAATTGTTGGAAGAGAGATTATGTAGATAAGTATTAGTTTACCAGCTCTTTGAAGAAATGATCAGTTCTTGAATTTGTATATATGCAGGGAGTTATTTGATACTCTGACAGTGTGTGATGGTTGATAGACAGGCACTCAAAACATGTTCACAAAGCATGGCTTCACTCAAACTAAACTGTCAAAATTCCAAAGTATGATTGATAAGATGATTTTAATCTATAATTAATGGGCCTTTTTGTGGTTGAATTTAGACTGTCGATTTTTTTTTCCGTATTAACCTTTCATTACATGTCCACTAATCGTGCTATTAAAATAATCGAATCATTGTAAATTTTTATTTGATTAGGTATCTAAATATAAGCCTGCCATTTGAACTGTCTTTTTTTGATTAATTATATGCCACGTGTACAATTTTTTAGTGCCTGTGTATCAACAATCACGCTACGCGAGAGCATCAAAATTTCTCTCAAATATGAAAGTTGTCTGTTTCTTCCCCCTCCGTGTGTTTGTTCTCTGTGAATGTATTTTAATTTTCCGGAGAATCGCATCATCCTCCAACGTGTGATAGTGATATGCATGATATATCTTTGCAGTCCGTACAAGTGGGGTCCACCTTATACGCATCCAAACAATTGATCTGGTGGGCCCCACCATTGGACCATCCCCCAAAATTCTAACAGATTGAAAGATGCTTCCTATCTTATTTCCAGCCTTGTTTAAGTTGACAGTGGGCCACTGCTATATTCGTTTTCTCAACCGTACATTTACAGGTCACCATTCAAAGGGTTGTGATTCACCTATCGAGATGATTTTCATGGTTCTAATCCTTCAAGTGAAAGAAAGTTAGGTGAACGGTTCGGATCAACCATAGGCCCACCACATGAAGAAATCAAAGGGTCTAGGATATGAAGGATTGTCCTCCGTCGGAGAATCATACATCAAGAATTCCTCCTTTTTCTTCGAGTTTGGTATTCGTTGATTTATGAATGCTGCCATCAGCAGTACAGCAAACCCACCTACTGGTTCTTTGCACGTGCGGGTCGTGACGTGCACGTGACTAGGTGCAGGAAAAAAACTGAAAATTCTAGAAGGATGGATGGACGTGCACGACAACAAGACCAGCTTGCCCCCTTTTCTTTTCTTGGGTCAGGGAAGGAGATATGAATAGATAGCGCGTGGGGGTGAGGGCATTTTAGTCAAATTTCAACAAACACGTTGGATTAATCAGACCCCGTCAAAGGGATTATTCTGCTTCTCCCCTATCCCCATTCTCACGGGAGCGCGGATTGGATACAGAACGCTTCAGTAGCCCAAAGGCGGATTGGATTTTCATCTCTGGAAAGTAGGGCCCATGGTTCGGTAATCCAGACCGTTGGTCTGTTTGAGTCACCATGGATGGACCTGCCCCAGTTGAAAGAATCTTCTAAATTGGAAGATTCTAGCCATTAAAATGTTTGGCCTTTTTCCAATGGTTGGATGTAGATGGACGCGGATTGAGTTTTACCCCCCTAGGACCTAACGAGAGATGGAAAGTCCCGTAATGGCCTATATGGGGCCCACCGTGTGTATATATACATATATAATTGTTGTGTGATCTTTTTTTTTTAATTTTAAGTTGGCCATTCACTTTGGCAGATTATTTTAGATCATAAACACAAAAAAGAAGCAGATGATGGCTCAAGTGGACTATGCCATTAGAAGGGTGATAATAATCCCTACTATTCAAATCTTCTTAGTGCTCAACATGATGTTTATTTGCTGTCCAACCTGTTCATAAGATCACATTGACTTAGACAAATGGAAAATGTAAATATCAGCTTAATTCAAAACTTTTGTGGCTGTGAGAGGTTTTAAGTGATAGATGTTCAATCACCATTATCTCTGGTAATGTGCTCAAATTGGGCATTTGATCTGTCTTATTTTTAGATGGATGAATGGCATGAATACAATACACATATCGCGGTGGGCTATATTAAGGGTGGACCCACATCAATAAATAAAAATTGAAAGAAATTTTAATAAAAGATGAGAAAAATGAGGAAGATCAATGAAAGAGATTTAAAAACGATCGGATTTTTTTATTTTTTGGCTGCTAAGTATGTAAACAATTAAGGGCCTATTTGGATACCATCAAGTAAGTTACTTCTACTTACGACCGTAAATAAATAACTTATTTGAGATAAGTAAGTTTGGTTTATAGTCAATTACAAGTAGCTTTTTTATTTAAAGTTGCATAATTACTTTGGTTTAATAAATAGAAATTAAGATAAGCTACTTAAAGCTTAATTAGCTTATCTTAAATAACTTAAGATTGAAACTCCCTCTAAATGTATTTATCTATTAGATAAGTAGAAACCAAGATGAGTTACTTGGGTCATAAATAGCTTAAACAAAACAATTTACGATTCAAATGAGCCCTAATTTTTCAGCTCAAATTTTCCATTTGTGAGAGATTTTGGTGCTTGAAGCATTAAAAAATGGACATTTTTTCTAATGCAAATAGCATTTTCTAATAAGATGAACATTGAATATGTTGAGGGCATAGTAAGACATTTTAAATAATATTACAAATATTTTGAAAATTTGAAAATATAGTTGCTTAATTGCTGGCATATGACTAATACACTTCACCCTAACAATTTCTTTCTTTTACAAAGACAATCTATCCCAAGTAGCCTACATTCCTATTTTTCTCTCTTTCAGAGTCTACACCGTTATTTAGTTCCAGATTACCTTGTGTGTAAGCCACACCCTCTTTGGCCTATGCCAACAGCTAGCACTCTGACTTTAAATGTATGTAATTAACCTGCACCCCACGCAATGGGTAATCCCTGCCCCAGCTCCCTCTCCCTCTCCACAGGAATTGCATGTGACATTCCTACTACTTGTATAATAACTAGAATTTAATAATTCAACTAGCTTGTCCCTTAGCTTCCTCTCCTCTAACAGTTCTAACAGATTTATTATTCAACAGGCAATGTTCACACACAGCCAATCCATTTGAACTGTCACCTCAGTCCAATCTTTTTAGCATAGCTGTTACTCGTTTAGTACATCCCAGCTATTCAACAGATGGGCCACACCACAAATATTATGTGAAGATTGCCCACTCATGATCAAGAGACCCACATTGCCAAGATGATGTAGAGCGGGTCGCAAACAATTTCATAGTTAAGATGGACTAGAGAAGGCCTGATTGGAGACGGAAGTGATCCGGTCCATCAAAACCTTAAAATCAAGCATATCTCACAAACCGGAATAAGTTATTCAACGTACTATGTATGATTTTGGGTAGGAGAGGCTACTTTAGCCAAACAACCCACTGTGTCGGGTTGCCCACGCCAAATTTGTGAGATTCAATTAGATTGACTATTGATTTTTATTTTATTTTTTTCATTTTTACTATTTCTCTTTATCCCTAATACTTTAGGAGTTGTGTCCAACATGAAAAAGGCTTAGAAAATTTAGTAGAACAACATGGTTAGGCTAAATAGTACACTATTTTTGGCTGAAAACCATGAAACCTAGTTGGAATCATGACCGTATGCTATTTATAGTAAGTCACAATTTTATGGAGTTTTACTTGTAGTTTGATTCTAAAACTACTTCATAGGGTTCATATTACTATTTAAGGGATTGTAACCTCGTCTTTTGAAAAAAAAAAATCAACAATCAATTTATTCCAAATTTTATAAAATTTATTTCTATTTTCCATCTCTTCTTGTGGGATTCGAGGAATCTCTACGAGGAGTCCAGAGAAACTCCTTAAATTTAGAATAATTATCCCCTGAGGAAGACAGTGCTGGACCTCATCACGTCCATCACTGCATCACAAAACCAAAGAAAAATAGGTGTGGCTCACTTTAAAGAGTGGGTCCGACTGACTTCCATGCAGTAGGTCTTCTATGGTTGTGCAAAGTTTGAATTTCTTGTACGCATGGCATCTTGGCAGGGAAAATTGACAAAAGTTCACGTGCAAGGCCTCATGGGCCTTTGAAAATGCTTTGCATCAAACCTACTTTGGGTGACAATCAGTTCCTAATATCGAATTCAAATTTTAAAAAAGTAAAAAAAAAAAAAAAAAGAAGAAAAATGCTACCTATTATTTATTCTTTATTATTCTATACTGTACTAGTCTTTTTATAAGGATGCATCGATGATGTCATTAGAAGCTATTTAGACCGGTTCTCCTTCAAAATAGAAGTTATTCTAAAGTATAAAGGTGTTTGGGAACATTTCTTTATCCGAATTATTTGTTTCTAGAATCTTAAATAGGCTTAGAACTGCTTTCTAAAAGAAAATGGAGGTGACCGATTTCTCATCAACTTTGTTGGATGACAGGTGTCTGATCTGGCTTATTGAAATGGGTGGTTAGAAATTAAAGTAAATAAAAAAATAAATAAATCCATGGCCCATATTTGATTTAAGGGGAGTTTGGATCTTAAGTTACTTAAGATAAATTACTTGTGCCTCAAATAGTTTATTTTGGTTTATACTTATTAAGCTGAATTGATTGAGTATATTTAAATGAAAAAGTTACTTATAATTGATCTTATACGAAACTAACTTATTTCAAATAAGTTACTTATTCATTGTTGCAGGTAGAAAAAGTAACTTATTTGGTGGTATCCAAATAGGCTTACTAACTAAACTCTGTTGCGCCCACCATGGATGTACATGTGGATTAATTATCCATGCCATCCATCTAATTTTTTAGCTCATTTTAGGTGTTAAGCTCATAATTGAAGCATAAATAAATCTAACGTGGACCACACCATAGGAAACAATAGGCATAACATCCACCATTAAAACCTTCCTAGGGCCCGTAGTGATGTTTAGTTGTCATCTAATCCATTCATAAGCTTACAAAGATGTTGATGAAGATAAAACACAAATATCAGCTTCATCCGAAAGTTTGCTGGACTCTAACCAGTTTTCAACATATACATTCAATTCACACTTTTTCCTGTAGTGTAGTCCAGTTGAGCTTTGGATATTCTTGAATTTTGGTACTATGTCCTAAAATGATCTGAAAAAATGGATGGATGGCATGGATATGACACATACATCACGGTGGGGCCTACATAATTACTCATTACTCATCATGCAATCCAATTTCGAAATTTAGGCCCTGGCATGCTCATGGTGTTCCTTACTTAAGCGTCTATCAGCAAGGTTTCTGGGCTGGTGCATATTTTCAGTGTGTCCCACCTCACATACATTTCCACGTATTGTAATTACCATACATTAGAATTGTGTGGGACCCATAATGCCTATACATGTGAAATCCAAACTGTTAATCTGATGTGCCTTCTAATGTTCAATTGTATAACCTAAAATCATTCTAATATAAAACTTAAACAACACATGAGACGGGTAACAATGCACAATCACGTCTAGGACGTATTTACATCCACATGGTGTTGCCCCACCTGACTTTTGGTGTCCCTTCATCCTGGTGAGGCACAACCAATGAATGGATTAGATGGCTTGTCAACAACATGGTGGAACCCAATTCCCTCTTCAAGTTTCTAAGGTGGTCTCCAATGTTCTTCATTATTCACTTTGATTCATATGAACTGTAGTTTAAACTTGATTTTGGTATTTATAACTAATTAAGGGCCTGTTTGTTAACTCTTAAAATTAACACTTAACACGGAATTGAGAAAATGCCCCATGTTAAGAATTGTTGTAATTTTCCACAATATTTTATTGAATTCTATCTGCGATAGGAGTCTGGCTTAATGGTGAATACATAATGCACTTTGTAAAATTTTTTATTAAAATTTTTTTTGCTAATTTTTGCTTTCAAAAGTATCCCTTTCTAAGTTACTATGAAAATTTTTCCCCATTAAATTATTTACATAATTTACATAATAGAAAACTAACTTTTAACATGTGAAACTTATTTATGCCCCACCATGAAATCATGTGTTTGATCTACAATGTTCATCAACTTTTTCAAATCATTCTAGAGCATGAGCCCTAAAATGAGGTACATGTAAAACTCAAGTGGGCCACACCATAAAAACCAATGGAAATTGAATAAAACTCAAGTCGACCATTAAAAACCTTTTGGGGGCCTTAAATGTTTTGGATCAATTTGATCTCTGTTTTTTCCCTTCATTTGGCCTAATCAACGGATTGGATATCAAATAAAAGTACAGTAGGCCTTAGGAGAATTTTAATGGTAGATATCCAATCACTATTGTTTTCCTTCGGTGGGAAGCCCTAAAATGATTAGTAAAAATAGATGAAATGAATCGATGAGACACATAAATCGTGATGGCCCACAGAGCACCGACCACCAGCCAAGGGTCGGTGTGGCAGGGGAGTAGACTCTTGTCGTGGGAAGACGAGTGCCTACGCAGCTACATTCCTCAGCTCCGAGTTGTGCCAAACGGTTCGATCAAAGTTACATGGGCTCACAGTGATGTATTTATTATATCTACACCTTTCATCCTTTTTTTTGAGATCATTACATAGCATTAGCCAAAAAAAGAAACGAATCACATCCAAAGCTCAAACGAACCGCACCAAAAATAGCAGCATTATAATGGTTTTCACTGTTAAAAAATTTATAAGGCCCACCATAATATTTATTTTCCAGCCAATCTGTTCTTAAGGTCACAAATAGGAAACAAAAATTTCATATTGATCCGAAACTCAATGGTAGATGTTGATGCCAAAATTCGGTCGGCCCTCCCTCCACGTCGTCCACCACGTGTTATCCCTGAAACTTGCACCAGGAAAACAGGCAAAGGTGACCTTGGCTAAGCCGGGGGACCCTCCGATGCCTAAGTCAGGACAAGGGAATCAAGGTCTGGGTAGAGAGTAGAGGAGAGCTAGATTTTGCGTACCTATAGATATGGCGATGCGTACTATTTATATCTGCCTGTGAGGCGGTCTGAGTCCGATAATCTCGGCACAATCAGAGGGATTCTTGGATCATGGAGATATTACCCGCAATCTACTAATTGCGCAGCATATCTGGTGGATCGTGCGCACCTGCGATCGAAGTTACCGGTCACGTCTCGATATGACAGTCGGAAAGTCTGCTCGGCTCGGCTTATCTAAGGATATCATCAGTCTGATCCGCCTGGTTGGCTCAGTTAATTCCACCGTAGTTGGCAGGGCTGACTTCAATAAGCGGTGTGGTTAAGGCGTTGGAGGTCATCCAATCGGAGTATGATCCCAAGTCGCGCACCAACCGTGTCGTCTGCTCGGATGGGTCACGTCCCGAAACAGGTCGGATGGATCATGCCTCAGCTCGGACGGGCGCTTGGGGCAGTGTTGTACCGTGAGCTCGGATTTTTCATAACAGTAGACGTTCAATCCCCCGTTACTTTCTGCACTGTGGTACACTTGATCTTTACATCTGCCTAATTTCTGTAGCCCACAAAACTTGCTGAAGTCAATACACCAGCTACATAGCCGGCGTGTGGTACACCGGCTGGAAATGAATTGGCTACTCCCCACCAGGATGTATGTGTTTCATCCACTTTTACATATCATTTTAGAGCTTGATCCCAAAAATGAGAGTGATATAAATCTCAGGTGGACCACACCACAGGAAAACAATAGTAATAGGATATCCACCATTAAAATCCTCCTAAGGCCCGCTGTACAGTTTATTCGACATCAAATCTGTCAATTAGGTCATACAGACTCAGATGAAGGGAAAAAAACAAAGATAATCTTGATTCAAAACTTATATGACCCCCCAAAAGTTCTTAATGGTTGACATTCATTCAACATTGTTTCCCATACTGTGAATCATTTGAGATTGATATATGCCTCATTTGTTCTCTCGTACCATAAAATGATCTAAAAAAAAAATAGATGGATGGCATAGATGAAACAAACACATCATGGTGGGGTCCACATAACATTGACCACCAGCGCTGGGCGAGTAGCCAATCTGTTTCCACACCGGCAAATCCGCTTCCGTCCAGATCGGACGCGGATTTCCTGCAGAGCAGGAGGTTCCTGCGTGAGGATTCTGGGTGGGGCTAACTGTGATTTTTGTGAGAAATCCAACCTGTCTATCCGTCTTTTTAGATCATTTAAGACATATATCCAAAAAATTATGAGGATCCAAAACTCAAGTGGGCCATACGAGATGAAACAGTACGGAAAGGAATGACTACCATTGAAATCTTCCTAGGCTACACCTTGATAAGGTCATTTTTACTGAAATGAAGTGAAAAAACTAAAGAATTTAAATCGATACAAAACTTTTGTAGCCATATAAATGTATCAATGGTGGTCGCTAAATCCTTACTGCATCCTCTAGTGTGCCCAGTTATGTTCTAGATACACCTTATTTTGGTCGCACGTCTTAAAATGAGCTCGGAAAACGGATGGACGGAGTGACTTCCTCAAAAACATTGCAGTGGACCCACACAGAATGCTTCTACGGGAAACCCATGCGTAAGGTTTCGCAGGAAATCCGCGTCCGACGCCGATTAGCCACTAACAGGTTGATTAGCGGGAATCGCTACTGAAGTGACGTCACCAAGTTATGTGGGACCCACCATAATATATGTGTTGAAAATCTTTAGTTTTTCAATAAAATAAAAACAAATAAATAAATGAAAATTTTAAAATTTTCAAAATTTCGGGATTTTCCCGCCAAAATTCTTTTTGAAAATTTTGACTTAAAAAGTGCGGTGTGTGCTTTGTCCTATATCGAAAATGATTGAAATCGTTTTGTGGTTTATATGAGATGTTGTGAAAAGTATTCTTACTTGGAGCCTTTGGAGGAGGTGATATACGGGTTGTGTGTTCTAGTGCGTAGCACTGAAACACACGCACGCGCTCGAGCTTGGGCACTGGCACGGGCATGGGCGTGGGCGTGGGCGTGGGCGGTGAGGCAGTGTGGTTGTAGTGGCGCTAGATGACGCACTTTGCACTTCGCACGTGCGCATCGTGTCGCAAAGTAGTCGCTCCCTCGCGACCATTCACGAACCGACCCGAGACGGTGCGATATGGTGCGACTTTTTGCAAACCGGTGTGAGAAGGTGCGACCTTTTTGCAAACTGGTGCGAAACGATGCTACCTTACGCGAACAGGCACCTAGCAACGGTCTACTACCTAATGCCTATATATACTGGACCGTACCAGTCCATTTTAAGAATCTCAATACACTCCTCTCTCTCTCATCAAGTCAGATACAATTTATAGAATATCTCAATCATCTGAGTCTGCCAGAACGAATCTACTGCGTTGAAATTGTTCCACAGTGGACCGATCGTGATTGTTGCACGCTGGGTCCAGTAGGCTTGTCTTATCTTGGAAGCAATTCGCCTGTAACCCGTCAGCAGTTTATAAGGGGGCGAATCACGCTTTAAGGACAACGTATTTTTATACGTGATTTAGCCTGGTGAAATATTTTCGATTTAATTTTACATTTTCGGTATATCTTATTATAATTTTCTAACAATCTTAAAGTGTGATCCGATGGACACCGAAAGCATTTTATCAGTTAAATTGATGAACCAGGATCTGATCCGTTTGGACCGATTCGATGGTTCGAATTTCACCAGATGGCAGGATAAATTGAAATTCCTGCTAACCGCTCTGAAGATCTACTACATCCTGGACCCTTCTCTCCAGCCTCTGCCTGAAGCAACAGACAGTGACACTCCTGAACAAATTGCTGCTAGGATCAAGCGACAAGAAGATGAATTGCTGTGTCATGGCTACATCCTCAATGCTCTCTCTGATCGATTGTACGATTTGTACACAGGGACCACATCAGCAAAAGAAATTTAGAGTGCACTGGAATACAAGTACAAGGCTGAAGAGGAAGGTACACAGAAATTTCTAATTGCCAGGTATTTCGACTTCACGATGGTAGATAATCTACCACTGCTTGCCCAAATCCAGGAATTGCAACTTATTGTAAATAAAATAAAAGCAATGAAAATCGATCTCCCTGAATCCTTTCAAGTCGGAGCTATAATCGCAAAATTGCCTCCGAGTTGGAAAGATTATAAGAAGAAACTACTGCATAAGTCTGATGAGTTCACCCTGAAACAAATCTAAAAGCATCTTCGTATTGAAGAAGAATCTCATAACCGAGATAAAAATGATGATGCTAGTGGTGCATTCTCATCTAAGGTAAACGCAGTAGAACGACCATCCCAAAATAATGCATATGAGAAAGAAGATTCCCTTAAACCTAATAAAGATCAAGAAAAATTAAAGAAAACCCAAAAAAAGAAAAACGGCAAACCTAAGGGAGCTTGCTATGTCTGCGGCAAAATCGGGCATTTTGCTCGAGTCTGTAGGGACCGAAAAAAGCCTAAGAAAGAGGCTAATGTAGTAGACGATGACATCGTAGCCATGGTCACAGAAGTGAATCTAGTTAAAAAGAAAATTCTCGGTTGGTGGTATGACACAGGTGCCACAGTCCATGTATGCAATGATCGATCTGTCTTCAAAACCTATGAAGACGAGACCAATGGTCAGGAGGTTCAAATGGAAAATGAAGGACGGTCGAAAGTTGTAGGAAAAGGAACCGTGGAATTACTCTTTACCTTTGGAAAGAAGGTAATCTTGACTAACGTACTGCATGTCCAAAACATAAGGAGGAATCTAGTCTCAGGAGATCTCTTAAGTAAACCTGAGATTAGGGTTGTGTTTGAATCAGGCAAGCTGATCTTGTCTAAAAATGAAAACTTTGTGGGTAAGGGATATACTTGTAATGGGATGATCAAACTTTCTTTGAATGAAAAGAATTCTTCTGCTTCATGATTGAGTCTGTGACGTTATGGCATGGTAGGCTAGCCCATATTAGCTACAGTACCATAAAACTCATGGCTAAGAACAGCCTAATATCATACAATGATAGTGACAAAGATAAATGTGAAGTATGCATATGGTCTAAAATAATCAAAAAACTATTTCCTAGTGTTAAGAGATCATCTCAAATGTTAGACCTAGTGCATACTGACATGTGTGAACTAAATGACGTTCTTACCCGTGGAGGTAAAAGGTATTTTATAACGTTTATAGATGATTGTTCAAGATATGTATATGTATATTTGTTAAAATCGAAAGATGAAGCATTTAATACATTCAAGATCTATAAATCTGAAGTAGAAAATCAATCAGACAAACATATTAAAATCCTTCGTAGTGACAGAGGAGGAGAATATTTCTCTAATGAATTTTTTAACTTTTGTGAAGAACATGGTATTATACATCAGTGCACAACACCCTATACACCACAACAAAATAGTGTAGCAGAGAGAAAAAATAGGACATTAGTAGAAATGGTCAACTTAATGCTAATACAAGCACAGTTGCCATTAAACCTATGGGGAGAGGCACTGTTAGCCGCATGTCATGTTTTAAACCGAATTCCATTTAAAAAAACTAAGACCTCTTCATTCGAAATATGGAAAGGAATAAAACCAAACATAGGGTATCTTAGAGTGTGGGGGTGTCTTGCATACTGCAGAATTTCATAACCTAAAAGAACTAAGTTAGGACCAAGAGCTATCAAGTGCGTCCTGGTAGGATATGCACAACATAGTAAGGCCTATAGACTTATAGACTTAGACACCAATGTAATCATAAATTCTAGAGATGTAGAGTTCTTTGAGAATTCTATATTCACGGAGAAAAAGAATAATGAGATTCAATCTCCTAATGGAACTATAGTACAAACACAAATAAAAGAAAAAACACCTAGTGAACCTCGTAGGAGTCAAAGAGCAAGAGTAGAAAAGAGTATTGATCCTGATCAAATAGACTTTCAACGACTCTCTTTTCATCTAGTTGAAGGTGATAAAGAGAAAGTAATTAGGAAAATACCTATAGTTTTAACTATAGAAGATGAACCTAAAATCTTTAGTGAAGCTATGTCTTCAAGAGACTCTGCTTTTTGGAAAGAAGCCATTAATAATGAAATGGATTCAATAATGTCTAACCAAACATGAGAATTGGTAGATCTACCTCCAGGTTCTAAACCAATAGGTTGTAAGTGGGTATTTAAGAAAAAATATCACACAGATGGTACAATTCAAACCTTTAAGGTAAGATTAGTTGCTAAAAGTTTCAGACAGAAAGAAGGAATCGATTATTTTGACACTTATTCACTGGTAGCTCGAATAACATCGATTAGGATCTTATTCGTCCTAACATCTATACATTATCTTCATATCCATCAAATGGACATGAAGACAGCATTCCTGAATGGTGATCTCGATGAGGAGGTTTACATGGAACAACCAGAAGGGTTTGTTCTACCAGAAAATGATAAAAAAGTGTGTAGACTTGTTAAGTCTTTATATGGATTAAAGCGAGCACCAAAACAGTGGCATAATAAATTTGATTGTAAAGTTCGGTCTTATGATTTTAAATATAATATTGCTGATAAATGCATATATTCAAGAGTATGTAATGATTATATTGTAATCATATGCTTGTATGTAGATGATATGTTAATAATCAGTAATAAAATAAAAGGTGTAACTGAAACTAAAAAGTTCCTCTCTTCAGTTTTCAAAATGAAAAATCTTGGACAAGTGGATACCATATTAGGTATTAAAGTTAAAAAACATAGTGGGGGTTTCGCATTATGCCAGTCTCATTATATTGAGAAAGTAATAAACAAGTTTAATCACTTGAAAATTAAAGAGGCAAAAATCCCGTTTTATCCAAGTATCAAACTAAAAGAAAACAGTGGAAGAGCAGTTGCACAACTAGAGTATGCTAGTGCTATAGGCAGTATTATGTATGCAATGCAATGCACAAGACCGGATATAGCATACATTGTGAGTAAACTAAGTAGGTTTACGAGTAATCCAAGTGTTGTACACTGGAAAGCAGTAAATAGAGTTCTAGGTTATCTTAAAGAAATCAAAGAACTAGAGCTATTTTACTCAGAATTTCCAGCAGTATTGGAAGGATATACCGATGCAAGTTGGATATCGAGTGCATGGGACAACAAGTCCACTACTGGGTGGATATTCATCCTAGGAGGTGCAGCTGTATCTTGGGGATCCAAGAAACAAACTTGCATTATGCACTCAACTATGGAATCTGAGTTCGTAGCTTTAGCTGCTACAGGCAAAGAGGCTGAGTGGTTGAGGGATCTTCTATTAGAAATCTCATTTTATGCGAAGCCTATACCGGCTGTTTCACTTCATTGTGATAGTGAAGCCATCTAGCGAGAGCCTATAGCGGTACCTATAATGGAAAGTCCAGACACATAAGTTTGAGACATGACTATGTAAGGCAGATTCAAGATGGAATCATTGCGATCTCTTATGTAAAGTCAAGTAATAACTTGGCTGATCCTTTTACTAAACCTCTGACGAGAGAGGTAGTAAGGACAACATCTAGAAGGATGGGGTTGAAACTCTTTACTTAAAATTTCACCAGTGAAAGAAATCCAACCCTAAATTAGAAAATCTCTAAATATTGGGTTTAATGGGTAACAACAATTCACTGATAAGTGAAAAGTTTCAGCACTAAATAAATAAACCTCATCGAGGATGATAGTGCTGGCCGTTTGAAAAGAGGGATGAGTATTAAACTCTTAATGAAGTCCAGTCAAACAGGACAAGTGTTTTAAACGGAAACACTGGAAGGATTTCACCTATGTGAACGTAGAAGTTGTGCCGCTTCTCATGAGAGTTAGAGTTATCTCAGGATCGTTCATGAAACAGGAAAAGCACATGGCCGTTAAAAGTCCTAAGCGAGATTATAAAGGAACATCTAACGCAGGAGCTATTATGTGTGTGGTATTTTCGGTTATATCATATAGGAATAGC
Source organism: Magnolia kwangsiensis (assembly GCA_037074715.1). Lineage (NCBI taxonomy): Eukaryota > Viridiplantae > Streptophyta > Magnoliopsida > Magnoliales > Magnoliaceae > Magnolia > Magnolia kwangsiensis. The sequence continues at coordinate 2,857,745 of CM073583.1, forward strand.
TGGTTCAGTGCTGCGACAACCAAAAATTTTGAAATAACTTTAAAATACTTACACTAAGGAAAGATTCAAATCGCAAGATATCTTTCTTTATGCATAATAACTATTATTATTCTGGCAGAGTTTTTATTATTTTAAAAAACTAGTGGGGGATTGTTGAAAATCTTTGATTTTTCAAAAAAATAAAAAAAAAAATGAAAATTTTAAATTTTCAAAATTTCAGGATTTTCCCGCCAAAATTCTTTTTGAAAATTTTGACTTAAAAAGTACGGTGTGTGCTTTGTCCCACATCGAAAATGATTGAAATCGTTTTGTGGTTTATATGAGATGTTGTGAAAAGTATTCTTACTTGGAGCCTTTGGAGGAGGTGATATACGGGCAACACACGCACGCGCGTGCGCACGCGCGCGCGTACTCGCGCTTGGGCTCGGGCACGGGCGTGGGCAGTGTGGCTGTAATGACGCTAGATGGCGCACTTTGTACTCCTCTCTCTCTCATCAAGTCAGATACAATTTATAGAATATCTCAATCATCTGAGTCTGCCAGAACGAATCTACTGCGTTAAAATTGTTCCACAGTGGACCGATCGTGATTGCTGCACGCTGGGTCCAGTAGGCTTGTCTTATCTTGGAAGCAATTCTCCTGTAACCCGTCAGCAGTTTATAAGGGGGCGAATCACACTTTAAGGACAACGTATTTTTATACGTGATTCAGCCTGGTGAAATATTTTCGATTTAATTTTACATTTTCGGTGTATCCGATTATAATTTTCTAACAGTATATATCGTATCCATACCGTCTATCGACTTGGTGATATAAATTTAGGGTATGAGCCAAATAACGAGTCCAATCCTTTCACTGTTAAAATTTTATAAGGGCCACAAAAGTTTTATACCAGTTTAAGTTTGATTTAAGTTCACGGTGTTTTCACTCCATCTCAGTCAAAATGACTTTACAAACCGTTTGGATGGAATATAAACATCAAGGCAGAGTTTAGGAAGGTTTCAACGGTAGGCATTCCTTTCCCCACTGTTTCATCTTGTAAGGCTTACTTGGGTTTTGGATAGTCCTCGTTTTGGTCTAATGTCCTAAATTTTATCTTGAAAAATGGATGGACATGTTGGATTTCTCACAAACATCGGATTGGGCCTCACCCAAAATCCTTACACTGAAACTTCACGTGAAAGGCTTTCAATCCGCATCCGTCCATATGCCGGATTTACTGCTAAAGCCTGTTGTCCAGTTCCCTGTGCTGGAAACGTAGGTTGGGCCCACCTATATGTTTGTGAGAAATATGCCCAACATGAGACCCAAACTGAGGTATATCCAATAATCAAGTGGGCCCAAAACGCGATGGTTGAATTTCCTGATTTGAAATATTCGTCATAAGAAATTTATCTTCTTTTTATTTTTATTTTAACGAATAATGATTTTTTCTGTTTATGATTTTTATCTATTTGTTATGAATAATGATATTTTAATTTTCTGTTAATTACTCTAGTTTATTTAAATTAAATAGAATAATTTTATTTCCATTTAATAAAAAATAATTTCTTTATAATGTAAAAAAATTCCAAATAAGAGATAGGGGCAAATGCGTCAAATTAATGTATCTCAAACAATACTAATGTTTGTTAAAACACACATTGTTTCATATTTGGTACTTAATTTTAAGCTTCCATCATAATTATCAAACAAATTTTTTGACTTCATATTTCAAATTTAAGCCCTGTTTGTTAAATCTGAAGTATAAAGATCCAATCTAAATTCTGAAGCTTAAATATGAAATTGGAAGTCTGAAACACTTCTGATTTCATATTCAGGATTTTAGATTCAGGCTTTAGACTTCAGATTTAACAAAAGGGGCCTAACATAGGTCTCATTTAAAGGATAAGTTGTATGACACTCACACATCAGGGTAGAATCCACACAGCTTAATGATTTAAGCATTCAGTGGTACAACTAAGCAACCCAGTAGAGGCAAAAGAACTTAGGGCCTGTTTGGTACAAGGGATTAACTGATATTAAGTGGGATGAAGGGCTTTTTTTTTGTTGTTGTAATAAATACTATATACAATGGATCGTCTCCGAATTCCATGGGAGCGAATTTATTCACTTTCATGTATGAGTCATCTAGGTATGGCTTAAATACTTGTTTTGATTCCATAAAATCTTTAAAACCAAGTTAGGAAATCTAAGGGTCAAATTGGACATCTCATGTGAAAGCCCTTTTGCATGAAGTTCTACTGGAAAATGAGGTGGGGCCCACCTTGATGTTTGTGAGGAATCCAGCCCATCCATTCATTTTGTGAGATCATTTAGGATATGCAACTAAAAGTGAGGTGGATCCAAAACTCAGGTGGGTCATGCAAGAGAAAACAGTGGGGAAAGAAATTCCTACCATTGAAACCTTTGGGGCTCCACCTTGATGTTTATATCCCAATTGTTTATAAGGTCATTCTTGCTCGGATAAACCGACAACACAAAAGTCCTAGCCTGTAACAAAACTGTAACTTTTGTGGCCATATAAATGTTTCAACGGTAGTCAATCAATCCCCATTGTTTCCTCTTGTGTGGCCAACTTGATTCTTGGATCAACCTCGTTTTTGGTCACATGCATTAAAATGATCTCGCAAAATAGATGGACGGGGAGGATTCCTCACAAACAAGGTAGGCCCCACCCCGATTCCCAACACAGGAACTAGCCTTTCACGGGAAATCCAAAAGATGGAGAAAATCCAAGTTCTAGCGGATGTAATCTGAGAGGGATTGCAGAAATTCCTCTCTACTTCATCCTCCGTGCCAGCGCAGGACTCCATGTTTGAAACCCTAGCGATACAAGAGATGGTTTTTCTCATAAGAGATTTTAAGTTCCATCCCACTTAACAGGAGTTATTCCCTTGCAAAACAGGCCCCTGGCTTGTTTGGATGTTTATAATTGGCTACATTGGAATAAAAAATTACCAGTAGATGGAATTGATATGAATTGGAATCTTGAGGGCCTGTTTGGCATGTGGGTTAGATGGGATTAGGTGGGATAGAATAAGATTTGCTCCCATGTAAATTCTATTATTTGGAGTTTGGGGAGGATGGTAAGGATTGAGATATTGTGGAATGGAATTGCATTTGGTCCCATTTAGGATTTCCATTATAATATCCACTACACATGTGGGACCCACATGATGTATTTTATCCATACTGTCCTCCCATCCATGCCTTTTACGTGTGATATTTCGGTTATATATGTATGTGGCATTCTAGTTATATATGTGCACAAGTGACTGACATTTTCATTGATTACAATTTTATGGTCCATCAAATAAAATTTGCTTAAACAATATTTCTCATACCAATAATTTTATCTCAAACATAGAAATTGGATGGTTAAAATACCATGGTATTCTCATATATGCAATCATTGTGCAATAACAATGTTAATCCCATCTAATACCATTCCATATCATTTAATCCCAAAAACCCAACAAGCCTAGTTGTTTTGGATGCCAATAATTAAAATACATTGGAATTCAAGAATGGAACTAAATAAAATTAGGCAAACAAATACAATAGTCTTAATAGCAGAAATTAGTACACGGGACATTTAACATAATAATCATAATAAGCTGATGCCAATAATTAAAATACATTGGAATTCAAGAATGGAACTAAATAAAATTACGCAAACAAATACAATAGTCTTAAAAGCAGAAATTAGTACATGGGACATTTAACATAATAATTATAATAAGCCGATGCCAATAATTAAAATACATTGGAATTCAAGAATGGAACTAAATAAAATTAGGCAAACAAATACAATAGTCTTAATAGCAGAAATTAGTACATGGGACATTTAACATAATAATTATAATAAGCCCGTTGAAATATATACTTTGGTTAAAACTAAGGAAATTCTTAGCCTTGGGTTGGACATAAAAGCTAGCTCACATTAAAAAATCTAACTGTTTCTATCATATGCATCTGATTCTTAACCTTTTCAGAGGATACCAAATCACATAATCTCACTGCACTTCATTCTACATTAATTCCAATTACAATTATTTATTATCAACCAAACAACTCATTTCACTCATGTGTGTCCATTTACTAATTACAACTATTTATCATCAACCAAATGACCCCTAAAGAAAATGTCCTCTGCATGATGATTTCACTTATAGCCATCCAACAGTACCTTGGGGGCCATCTTTTAAAAGAGATAGAAATGATTACAAGAAGCTATAACTACAAGAAGTTATAATTAATTTCATGTAGCTAAGGACCTTAGCCAATAAACGTGCTAGATTCAATGAGTGAGTGCCAACTCTCATAACCACTCTTTTAATTTCATGTAACTGTTAGCTCACATGGGTGGGGGAGTTGAATCATGCTCTCCAACTGCTACCGCTTAGTCTTGTTATTTGGGTCGCCACCGTGATATATGGATGTTATCCACACCGTTCATCCATTTTTTTGGTATAATTTTAGGATATAAGCCTAAAAATGAGGCAGATCCAAGGCTCAAGTGGACTGATTACAATATAGGGATTAAACTCTTACCGTTGAAAACTACTTGGGGCCACAAAAGTTTTGGATGGAGCTGATATTTGTGTTTTCTTTTCACCAGGGGTATGTAACTTTATTAATAGGTTGGATGACAAATAAACATCACGGTAGGCCCTAGAAAAGTTTCAACAGTGAGAATCATTGTTGCCGCTGCTTCCTGTTGTGTGGTCCACTTGAGCCTGTGATATGCCTCATTTAATGGTTTATACCTTAAAATGATACGAAAAAAATGGATAGACAATGTGGATAAGATCCATACGTCACGGTGGTCACTCAAAGCTTCTGCCCGTTCCCAGGTGGAGACTGGCGGGGTAGGACGCATTTCACGTCCCTGTCCGTCGGAAGTGGACTGACTGGTGTACCACACACGAGCTATATAGCTGGTCTAGGCACGTGTCGTGCGAAGATGAGCGCTGCCGGCTCTTAGTTGTTGTACTAATAATTCAAAGGAGATTAAAGTTACATGGGCCACACAATGATGTATTTATTATATCCACACCGTTAATCGATGTTTAGAGATCATTTTAGATCATTATCTGAGAAATAATCATATCAAAAGATCAACTTAACCACACCACAAATAACAGTGAAGATAATGATTTTCACTGTTAAAAATTCGTATGGCCCACCATAATGTTTATTTTTCATCCAATATGTTCATAAGATACTTGAATGAATAAGAAAAACAAATTTCATATTGATCCAAAACTTCCTTGACCCCAAAAGGGTTTCAATAGTAGACGTTTAATCCCCCATTGCTTTTTTCATCATGGTCTACTTGATGGTTAAATCTGTTTTATCTTCCATCTCAATCCTTAGGATGAGCTTGAAAAATGGACCATTGGTTTGGATATAACACATACCTAATGATAGGACTCAAAGATCTTGTTGACGTCCGTTATATAGCTAGTTTGTGGTAGGGTTGAAAGTGAGGCGGGTTGGTGCTCAATCTTAGCCTAACCCAAGGTTCCTATACCTCAACCTTAATCTAATCCAATCCAACCCAACCTCAGGTTGGGAAGCTCAACCCAAGCAGGCTTAGTTGGGTTAGCCGAGTTGGTTGGGTAAATATATGCTAATATTTTCATTACTACATTAGTCTATTATATTTTTAATATGCCTTATTTTTTTTGTACTAATGATTTTATTTACTTGGGAGAGAAAAATCTAACATATCTTATTAGCTTGGGTCATCAAAAATGATGTGGACCAATGAAACCCAAATCTGACATATCTTATTAGCTTGGGTCATAAAAAATGAGGTAGACCAATGAAACCTAATAGCAATGAAACTTCCTATGCCTCCAACATAGATAATCCTAAGGAACTTATACATTTATCAAGTTTAAGTTGAGTAGGGCAATCCGATACCTTAACCCAAGTCTAACCTAAGTTTTATTGGGTTAGGGTTTGTATAGCCCAAGCTCATAGACCGAACCCAATACATCCTGCCCAAGCCCAACCCAATGTCGGGTCAAGTTGAGCATGCCCAACTTTCATCCATGGTGTAAGGTACAGCCAATCCGCAGCATATGGGGATTGCGTAGCTAGACTCCCTGCCACAGCCAAGTCACCAAGTTATATGAACTCCATTACGATACTATGATGTATGTGTTGTATCTACGACGTCCATCCATTTAGAGATATCATTTTAAGGCATGAGCCAAAGAAAGAGGCAGATTCAGGTATTCAGTGGACCCACCACAAAATAGAAGGAAGATTGATGCTCACTGTTGAAACTTTCCTAAGGCCCATCATGATGTTTTTTCAAAATCCAACCCATTCAAAAGTCAAAAAAGACATCAAAGAAGGAAAACATGAATATAAGCTTGATCGAAAAACTTTCATGGCCTTTATAGGTTTTTAACAGTGGTGTCACTCTCCCTGCTGTTTTCTGTGGTGGGGAGTTTTGGATATGACTCATTCTTTGAATCTTATCTTAAAATGATACCTCAGATGGATGGACAGAACATACATAATGGGGGGCCACAAAACTTGATGACGACGCTTCAGTGGCAGTCTCGCTACTCAACCTGTCAGTACCGAACAAGTACAACGAATAGATATTGACAATGTCAGTAGCCAAATCCCTACTTAAGTGACGTCACTAAGCTTTGTGGACCTACCATGATGCGTGTATTGTATCCATACCGTCCGTCCATTTGGAGAGATTGTTTTATGGCTTGAGAAAAAAGAATGAGATAGATCTAAGGTTCAAGTGAATCCCAGGGGACAGTGACATACTCCGATCTAAACTTCTTATGGCCACGGATGTTTCCGATCAAGCTGATACATATATATATATATATATATATATATATATATATATATATATATATATATATATATATATATATATATATATATATATATCTCTATGTTAACTTATTAATAGGTTGAATCATAAAATTACATTAAAAACACGGTATGGTGGCCCCTATAAATGTTTCAACGGTGGGTGTGACTGCTCCTACAGTTTTCTGTGGTGTGTCCACTTGAACTTTAATCTATCTAGTTCTTTTTTTCATGCTATAAAACAATCTAAAAAAATAGTTGGACGGTATGGATACAACATATGCATCATGGTGGGGTCTACAGAGCTTGGTGACGTCACTTCAGTAGGGATTTGGCTACTGACCTTGTCAGTATCGAATCGGTGACACGGGCAGTTCACGATCGGAAGCTATGTGGGCCCCACGGATATTTCTGTGACAAATCAGCTCCATCAACCAGTCTATAAACATCACAATAAGGCAGGAATCCAACAACTAGGTAGATGCAAAAGTCGAGTGGGCCACACGACATGAAAAAGGAGGGATCGAACGACCACCACTGGAAACTTTGTGAGGCCATCGAAGTTTTGTATCAGTATGATATTTGTTCCTGATGCTTATCTGAGTGGTAATAACACTACGAACGGTTTGGATGGCTTATAACCGTCATGGTTAACTCCATAAGGTTTCAACGGTGGACATTTCCGTTATATCTGTTTCGTGCGGATGTGGATTTCCTGCAAAGCCTTTTGCAGGAAGTACCAGCACAGGGAACTTATGTGAGATCCACTGTGATGGTTGCGAAGAATATTTTCTATTTATCTGTTTTGTGAGTTTATTTTAATACATATGGTATAAAATGAACCGTATCCATATTAAAGGAAAATGTGTCTAGAAAAATTACCACTGTTGAAACCATCCTAGGTTTAACTGTGATGTTTAGATGCCATTCATACCGTTAAAAACGTTATTCTTATTGGATGAACTGAAAACAAAAATATTAGAATAAATCAAAATTACTGTAGCCGTATTAATATTTCAACTGTAGACATTTAATTATCATGTTCGGCTTACTTTAGCTTTGGATACGGTTTATTTCTTACAACATATCTTAAAATAAACTCACGAACCGATTGGAAGATTTCTCACAGACATCACAGTAGCCCCACCTGGGTTCCAGGCAGGAACTTCTTAGGAAAGGCTTTTGGTGGGCTCCACATAGCTTCCCACCACAGGAACTTCCTATACCTGGGACCACGTTGTAGATCGGTCACAGTTCAAAGGCCCCAACGAAATCTGACCATAAAATGGTCGATTGGTGGACATCAGATGGAACAGAGTAGAAATAAAAAATATCCAACTATCTAAACTCAACTGAATAAGTTCCTAATAATCTAGGGTCAGGATCATCCTATCCAGAATAACTGTGAGGCCACGATCCATCTACAGTGGGGACCTTTATTTGGCTATTTTAGATTTAAGGCAAAATTCATGCCACGTGTACGTTTTCCGTGTGCCGGTGTACCGGAGTATCGAATTCTCCCCAGAGTATTAAACCACATGATTCATCTTCTTCTCTTATCTGCGTTGGCGCGCTTTTGGTAGAAAAGAAGGTAGAAGAAGAAGATAACGTCCAATCCGAGCCGTTGAAATTGAAAAAGGAAAAAGAAAAATAAATGGCGTTAAGAATCCACCACCGTCCGTTGCCCTCTCCTCATCTCGCCTTCTCCTTCCTTTCCTCATCTCCTTCTCCAAACCTCTTCATCAAATCCAGCAATTTCAAAACCCTAACCCTAAGATCCAAACCCTCAAGAACCGTTCGGAGATCTCCGATCTCGGCGGCGCTTCCTCCTCTCGATCTGACGGAGGAGAACATCCGGCAGGTCCTACTCGATGCTCGAACCGAGGCAAGTCGCAGAATCTCATCTCCACGAAATCTCGTTTTTTCTCTCTTCCATGTATGAAAATGACAGAAAAACGGACAATGGAGTGGGATTTCACTGTGATTTTAGCAATTTATTGAACCGTATTAGGTTTTCTTGAGATTCTGTTCTGATAGATGAAGTGTTGTTTCTGTTGTTTGATTTTAAAATTAGGTTTTAGCTATCTCATCTGTTGAGATTTTAGTGCTTAGGCTGCGTTTGGATGGACTGATGAATTGAATTGCAGTAGTCAATTTGATGAATTGCGTGTGATCATATCACCACATACTCGTGTACAGATGGTTCGTTTGGGATTTCAGTTTCTACATGTGGGGTCCATGATTCAGTGATCCTGGCGGTCTGTTGTGATGGGTCTTACTGCCGATGTATACTGATTTTTCGCGTATGGGCCACCCCGATTGAAGCTATCCTAACGATGGTTTGGATGGACTGAACCATTGGCCCCAACTTGTACAATGTGAGAGTTGGGTCCGTACTCTATAAACACTCACCCTAAGCCTGTATAATATCTCATTTGCAATGACCTTGGTATCCACCTAGAGAGACTAGGCTCTAAAGATCTATGATATAGGTGAACTAGTTGAGCTCTGGTAAGGTAGAACACCAATCAGTGTATGCAATGTGGCATTCTAAAAGAAATAAATAAATAAATAAATAAAATTTTAAAAAATAATAATTTGAAAAGTGCTTTTAGATGCCACTTGCTCCTCTCTAATTGGTGCTCTGCCTTATTACGGTTCAACACCGGCTCTACGTTATCATTTCCCAGCTCAAAATGTGATTGCATTAGTTTCAAGTTGGATTTGAAAGGGATGATGCAATTCAATTTCAGGGCTACTTGTCAAGAATACCAAGTTAATTATACTTAGGCCATTTCCAATCTAATGAACTTATTGTTGCAATCCAATTCAATGGCGCATCAACAAAACCTTAGGCGTCCGTGATCTGATATGATGGATGAGGGGACATCTGTTCTTGAGAAATGCTAATCGTGCATGGAAAACTGCAAGCTGGCATAGATATCAACATGGTACACATGCATGTTCTAAGCCGTTCATCTGGCGGGTGGTGAGCGTTGCCGTGTATATCTCCCATCCCCAAAATCAGGCTAGTCCATTCATCAGGTGGGCGACATGCATATGAAAGAAATGGAGAGCTGGCTGATGACCCACATTCAATGTACAATTGTAGCCCACCCGATGAGTGAACTGGCCTGATTCTTGGACCAGGATGCATACCTAGTGTGATGCCTGGCTGGGATCTTGTACACGTGTGACAAGTTGTCACTTGTACTTGCACAAAGATGTGCTTGTTGATGGCCACACATTTCTTTTGTGAAAAATGCATATCTGTAAGCCAATCTGATGGTTGGAGTAAATATCTGCTATTTCCTTGAGATCTTAAACTCTCGTGTGAAATTAGGTTTTAAGTAATTTTTGATTTGATGGATGAAATCAGATAGCAGTTGTTTCCTGGAATTTTAACGGTTTCTTGTGTGAAATTAGGTTAAATATATCTCATCTATGGAGTGAAACATCCATCACCGTCTTCATATTTTAACATTTATAGCACAAAACTAGGTTTCCCTAATCTGTTATTGATGTTCCGATGGACCAATCACTAGAATTTTGTTATAGGTGAAATGGATATATGTGAAAGTTAGCATACACTTTTCCTTTTAGAATGATTAATATGCTAGAAGTCAAGTTAGTAATTTTCTCAATTAAAGATATAGGAAAATGGCATCATTATAGTTAGGACTAGGAGATGAAATGTTCTGATATTTTCTTGTCGGTGCTTGGATTTGTTACGCCTGATGAAACTGTGACGGTTTGCCGTTGTCACTATCAGTCTTATGATTATGAATTTTATTCCTATAAGGATTTTTGGTAAAGGGTTTTAAGGGTATTTGAATGTTTTGTGTGTTGCAGTTTGCACAGATATTTGATACTTCAGTTGGCATGACAGGTAAATTTTGAGCTACATGTTCAAAGATTTTTCTGCTTGGTATTTCTGGTGTAAAAATGATTACTGAATCAGTACTTTAAAACTCGATAGCGTAGAAAGTTCACCCAGTTGACTCAACTAGGTCAAGACTATGATTAAGGGTCAGACTCGGATTTCTTAAGACCCAACAAAAACATTACCGCACACTTGAAAAACTCGACTGAGTACTCAAAAGACTTAAAAAGTCAGATAATGTCATAAGATATGTCATTTCATTGGAGTACTCAAACTGAGTTTTGTGTGGCTTGGGAATTGGGATTCCGTCCTCATTGCGCTTAGCTGAAGTTTATAAAGTTTTCAAACCATGGTTTGAATGTGGAGGGTTTCAGGAGAAGCTGAGCTCGCTGAAGTGGATGGGCCCTTTGTGAAGCTCACCCTCAGAGGTCGGTTTTGGCACCAGCGATCCATGGTTTTAGCGAGGCTTGGTAATTACCTGAAGAATAGAATCCCTGTAAGTTACTCTTTCCCTGCCATAATTAGTTGAAGTTCTGCTACTTTGCAACAACATGTAAGGAGCCTGCTAGCTGCATTGCTTGCCATTTTACTGCTTTTTGGTATGCAGGAAATAAAACACTTTTTTATTTGCTCAGGAGATTTTGGAGGTGGATATAGAAGATGAAAAACAATTAGATGACAGCCCTGAGAACTTCTGAGGCACTTAATAAACTCCTCCACATAACTTCTGTATTCTCTTCATTTAATACATCGACAAGAGCTTTATCTATGGGATTCTTCTTCAAATAAGATGGTGGAAATTTTCATTTTTAACTTTCCTCTTTGTTATTCTATCTCAATGGTGATCCCTTGCTTTTGGAAAGAGGAGTTTTGAGCCATGCAGCTACTTAGGGCCCGTTCGGATCCTTGTATCGGTCAATCCAGGATTGGCCAATACATGCATTTTAAACTGGATTTTCGCACCAATTCAGTGTAAAACGCAAGTATTGGCCAATCCTGGATTGACCAATAGATGGATCCAAATGTGGCCTTTACTCTATTCCCTTGTTCATATGGAAAAACCATAACATTTGGATAATGGAAAGAGCTAAATATTAGCAGCATTTCCATTATCTTACTTCTGCCTCTAAGAGAGTGTGGATCTGCAAACCAGTAAATATCACAGAACCTTAGACCCTTGTTGTTTTTCATGTATGGGAATTGTTGTCTATACCCACCATGGTTGACTAACACACCCTTCTATCCATCATCGGTATCGTAATGGTACAACTTCCGTTCAATTGCATTACTGAAAGTTGGTAGAAGTGGTGTATCTATCAGTAATGGTGGGTATAGCAAGACTCAAGTGTTGGGGATTTTGACCTACGGAATCACATAGATCTAGATCTAGGATAGCAATTCAATGGCACCAAGCACACAAGAGAACACAGATTTAACATGGAAAACCCTTGCGGGAAAAAAACCACGTCACAAAGCGACAGATCTCCACTATGAAAACAGAAATTACAAAGAGAAAGGACTTATCCGATTCAAACAACCTCGAATCTCACCCTTGCTACACCCTTTAATTTCCCTAGAACCCCTTTAGAAAGCTTTCTCATACCTAGAAAAGTCTTAGGAACACTTATTTATAGTTTAGGCAATTTTCTTTTCGCATCCCAGTTGCGAAAGGACGTGAAAGGATCCTTTCGCATCCCAATTGCGAAAGGACCCTTTCGCATCCCAATTGCGAAAGGACTCAGATTTAAGACATCTCGCAACAATCTCCACCATGTCTTCAATCTTCAACCGTGTAGCTACGTGATCTCTTTTCTTATTTCTGCATCTCATCATAGCTCAAGATCACATTGGCCAATCAGCGCCAATCAAGGATCTAATAGATACCTGATATACCGTCGGTGCGAATATCTTTGAGAAGCCGATCCCTTCTCTCTAAGCATAACCCTTCGTACCAACCTCGCCCTGTATCTATGCTGTATCCTCCTGAAGATCCACCTGCATCCAACTGCTTCTTGGCCCACTGGAAGCTCCACCCGCTTCCATATGTCAGTCTGGTACAACGAGTCTATCACATCGCTCATAGTCACCTTTCACTTCTCAGCATCAGGCTCACCTAGGGCCATCTGAATAGAAGATGAATACTCCTGTGATATTGGAGTCGTCCATGTACCTCGCCGATGTCCTGCGATCATGCCGTGTGATTCTTCACACAGGTGGTTGCTCCACCTGCTCTGTATCCTTGTCCGTGCGTCTCAGTCTTCCTACCCTGCCCGCTTATGTGGCAATGTCCAACATGCCACACACGTGCAGAGGTGGAATCCGCTACATCCACTGTAGCTCCACCTTTTGAAGTGCTCCTGATCAACTTGTACAAGTTACCGAGTCGTTGCGTTTTCATGATTACCTGTGCCCCCTTGGATACTTTAAGAGCACCATCAATACCTGTGTACTTGCATCCTTTTGCCTCAAGCACACCAAGAGAAATCAGATTCTGCTTCAAATCAGGAACATGCCTCACATATATCAAGGTACGCTCCACCCCATCAAACATCCTGATGCGCACAAAACCAACAACGACAACATTACATGCAATATCATTGCCCATAAATACCTGTCCACCATCGCACTCCCTGTAGCTGGTGAACCAACTCCGATGAGGAGTCATGTGAAAACATGCCCCTATGTCTAGCATCCACTCATCCTTACGATCATCGTATGACCGTCTGAGCGAAAACATAGATAAAACATCATCATCACATCCACTCGATCCATCTGACGTGACAACATTGGCCTTCTTATATGAAGCCTCAGAATCTTTCCTCTTCGATTTAGGATTTTCACAATCCTTCTTCACATGTCCTTCTTTTCCACAATTCCAGCACTTTACTTTTCCTTTGCCCTTGCCCCTGGATTTAGATCTAGAACCAGAAGAACCTGTACCTTGTCCAGAATTCCTACCCACTGTAAATAGTGCATCAAAAGATGTCCCCATGTCATTATTCAGTTGTCTCATAGCCTTCCCTTGAAGGGCTGTGATAACAGTATCGACACTCAGGGTTTTATTCATGCTGCACATAGTGTCCTTGAATGCCTCATAGGACACCGGGAGAGAATTCAGTAACATACATGCTTGTTCTTCATCTTTCATCACTTCCTCCATATCCAGCAATTTGCAAACTAATTTATTAAAGTTGCTGATGTGAGCCTCAAGATCTCCACCCTCTGCCATCTTGAAGTTATACCACTGCCGCTTCAGGTGTAGGCGATTTTTCGAGGATTTCTTCTCATATACATCCTCTAACTTCGTCCACTAACCAGCCGCAGTTTTGTCCCTCATGACGTTGTAGAGAACCTCATCCATGAGACATAAACGGATCGATGATAAAGCCTTCTTATCAAGAGTATTTCATTCATCATCTTTCATAGTAGACTTCCGCTCCTCAAGAGCACCATCCTCGCCTTGCTTGGTTAACAGGCTAACCATCTTAACCTTCCATAACTCAAAATTATTTTTCTCTAAGTACTTCTCAAACTCATACCTGGCACTCGCCATTATTACTAATCACTCAGATTCAGATCTGTGCCCCAACTTTAGCTCTGATATCACTTGTTGGGGATTTTGACCTACGGAATCACACAGATCTAGATCTAGGATAGCAATTCAAAGGCACCAAGCACACAAGAGAACACGGATTTAACGTGGAAAACCCTTGCGGGAAAAAAACAACGGCACAAAGCGACAGATTTCCACTATGAAAACAGAAATTACAAAGAGAAAGGACTTACCCGATTCGAACAACCTCGAATCTCACCCTTGCTACACCCTTTAATTTCCTTAGAACCCCTTTAGAAAGTTTTCCCATACTTAGAAAAGTCCTAGGAACACCTATTTATAGTTTAGGCAATTTTCCTTTCGCATCCCAGTTGCGAAAGGACGCGAAAGGACCCTTTCGCATCCCAATTGCGAAAGGACTCAGATTTAAGACATCTCGCAACATCAAGTTGAATAATGAATTGTCTGATAGGGTTCTACTCGAATGATAAGATGTGAATTGGATGTTGTTGGACTTTTGCCATGATTGTGCATGACCCTCGCGCCAGATCACTTCTCCCTAGTATAAGATTGTTGATACTGCACTCGGCATTAAAATTTGTGTCTTTGGATTAATAGCTTGTTATGCTTCCAGGGTCCAGATCTTTTGTGCATTGACTGTCTAATGCTTGTTATCTTTGGTGGGCTCATGCAAAGCTGTAAAGCAAGCCTTTTGATGTCCATTTTCCCGAGTCGATTAATTGCTACCTTGAAAGAGTCCTTGAATGCGGGTGATAAGACAATGCCAGCTGCCTGATTAGTATGATTTCCAACCATTGACTGGGGACTGTTACTTGGTTTTTCTTTCTGTTGCTAATATTCCTGTACTCTTCCTTTGTGCTGCTCATGCATGAGCTAACATCGTGGCCTGGTTTTGTGCTATGGTCTGCCCATTTGGTGGCCCACCAGCTGAACAGTCCTGATCACCCCTAACGTATGTTAAATGTGCAGTGAAGATGGTAGGGAATTTGAGCTCACATCTCTAGCTGATAGCCAGCCTGGGAAATGACAATCTGTTTTCTTCATGTGAAAGGTGGAAAGTCTCCACATGGATTGGGCATTTAGTTACCATGCGGGCTCTCCTATAGGGGTGGCAATGGGATGGGTTTGGGCTCGCCGGCTCAGCGTGAGTAAATCCATATTTCTGAAGGTGACTGTTCCTAATCCATCCATTGATCGGTTGGACGGTGCATGCACAAAGAACTAGACAATTAGAAAAGTGAAAACTAACGTTCTAAATGCGATGTGGCCAGTGATTGAAACTGATATCTATAGCATAGGACTCTTGCACATTTAAGTCGGGCCCGGCTAAAAGGACCTGAGCCCAGGCCGGATGCCATTAATGCCATTCCCCAGCCCACCTGGTGGGCCAACCTAAGTGGTGCAAGCTCAGTCCAGAGCTGGGCCAGTCTCGCATGTCTGGTGAGTCACCCTGTCCGTTGCCAACCTTACCAGGAAGCCCTATATATATATATATATATATATATATATATATATATATATATATATATATATATATATATATATATATATATATATTCTATTCTATTCTATTCGGTCGAGCTGTGTGGGCCCCACCATGATGTGTGTTGAATATCTATCCCATCAGTCAGATGCACCACTCCATGGTGGGACTCGGGCTTAAAATTCAAGTCAATCTGTGACTTTTGTGGGCCACACCAGATACAAAAGTTGAGAGAGGTTACCCTCCATTAAAACATTCATAATCATTTGTTGGGCCCACCGAGATGTGGTTCACAAATCCAGCCCATCCATTATGTATGTCCCACTTGGATGAGGGGTCAGACCAAGTTTCAGACGCATCCAAATTTCAGGTGGGGCCCATCAAGGGAATTGACCCACATGTTCTAGTGGGGCACACATGTGCGATCTTGATCCTGCATCAGGTAGGTCCCACTGGTGGATGTGCTCTTGATCAAAAGTGAGGGCGGACTGCTAGTAGGTGGCCCTCATATGCGTATCGAGTGTGGATTGTTTGCTTTTTTCCTTAAGTCTCTGAATGCTCAGGTGGCCCATCCAATTTGCAAACGGGCCTGATTATTGTGCCAGGTACATCATGGGCACGCTGGATGAATGGCCCAGATTTTTGTTAGGTCAGGGTCTTCAATTGAAAACATTGGTAAATGTTGGTCCTTAACCATACAAGCTTGGCTACATGTGTATTGGAAGCTGCAAACTTGGAGAAGAGAAGGCTGCATGAGTAAACGCATTTATAACCTTCACATGAGAATTCGGCCCACTTAAAGCTAGGGCCCTCAAGAATTGTAGAAAAAAATAAGATCCTTATCAGAAGCCATCTACGTGGTGTTTTTGGAACTCTCAACGGTCTTGATTTGTTGTGGGCTCAATGAAGTCAGGCCTCTTTTTTTTCTTTTTTCTTTTTTCTTTTTTTTGTAATGGGTCTCATCCCTGGTCTCATCTCTAAGCTAGATGGACTATGTCCAGCTGCAGGCTGTTGGGACAATCATAACCGCAGTCTGAGTGTATGCTTGGGCATGTAGGATTAGCAGCGATTTAGTGTTGTCTTTGGAATTGGTGGGGCTCACAAATCAGTGATCGGGGCTGTTCATCTGGTGGGTCTATGAACCATGAGCTGAGAATTATCCTGCATCCAACGATCCCAGCCGTTTGGTTGGTGCTCTTTTGGGGAAACGGATGGCCTACTCCCCTTGCCACCAGCCAATGGCTGGTGGTCGGTGCTCTGTGGGACCCACCATGATGTATGTGTTTCATCCATGCCGTCCATATATTTTTACATGTCATTTTATGGAATGAGACCAAAAATTAGTGATATACCAATCTCAAGTGGACCACATTACAGGAAACAGTGTTGAATGAGTGTCAACCATTAAAAACCTTTTGGGGGCCATAAAAGTTTTGGATCAAGCTGGTTTTTTTTTCCCCTTTATCTAGGCCTGTATGACTTAATCAACAGACTGGATGTCAAATAAACAGTACAGTAGGCCTTAGGATGATTTTAATGGTGGATATCCAATCACTGTTGTTTTCCTGTGGTGTGGTCCACCTAAGACTTATAAATCTCTAATTTTCGTGATCAAGCCCTTAAATGATCTTTAAAAATGAATGAACGGAATGGATGAAACACATACATCATGGTGGGTGCATATTGACTCCCGGCAATGTTTTATTTTTTGACTATCTGTGAACATGCCTCAGCCCAAAATCAGGCTTGCCTACTCCTGACGCGAACCACGTGTCTGAAGGAAAAAAGAAAAAGAGTAGAAAAAACAGTTAGAAAGATGTCTGTATTGTCGGTGACCCATCTGATGAGTGGCCCGGATTCATTTATCACTTATAAAATTAAAGTTTACTTGATTGGATCTTCCTAACCATTTAATAAATAGGTAGCTTGTCCTTGAATGCAAGCCATTGATTATTTTTATCCTTTACTTTCCGTTTTGTATTCTATCAATTAATTAATTACGTCTGTCCAACCAGTGTGAACACTGTATTTTGGCCCATTCGCTGTTTGAAATATCAAATGAACGGTTTTGATGATTTAGTTCACGTGGTACAGGGCTACGGCCGGGTCAAAAGATGCCTAGACTCGCTCTCCTTATTTATGGCCTACGTACATGCATGCCAAATTAGACCGTTCATCATAACCACAAATTGGCAGCCATCAAATGGACGGCTGAAAATAAAATGGTCAGCACTCCAAAGTGAAAGACCGAAAAATAGATTATTAAGGTTAGGTTGTGTGGCTATGCTCTATGCACCTTAGGGCATATGAATTGAAAGGTCCAGATTAACTTGATGTATAAAATATTAACTATGTGTATTATTAGATTGGCCACTAGATGTTAAGTGTATCCTAATGTTGTGGGCCCCACTAACGTGATCCACTAAACGTACTGCCGTAGATTGTGGAGACAAGTGTCTTAAGGCTCACTAATGTTGTGGGAAGAGGCTTGTATGTTTAAACTATTTTGCTGTATTGTCTGCTGTTTGTTAAAGATTCTGTACCAAACATCTTGTATGAGCAAACATGCGTGCTCTTGTACATATCAGTCATGTCGGCATGTGTAGACATCCCATATATACTCATAGATTAATTCTAACCTATGTGGCACATGTGGATTTTTTGAAGATGTGGGTGGCACATGTCTGTCTCTCGAACATTCACGGTGCTATATATGGCAACATATTGTGTATCTATGTACGGGCACATGTATATATGGTTAGAGGTGTAAACGAGTCGAGCTGGCACTCGGCTAGCAAGATACTTCAACTCGAACTCGGCTCGGCTCGGCTCGATCAGCAATTCGGTCCAGTTCAAGCCGAGTTTGGGTTCGAATTTGATTTTTGGGGTGGGATTTGATCGTCCGATTGAGCCATAGCCATCAGGCCAGTAGTCGGGTGAGGTCCGCTAATCGGACGAATGCTAGAGAATAGAGAGATGAGGAGAGTACCTTTCAGTTGTCATTCATTTAGGCGAACGCTGGAGAATAGAGAGAGAGAGTATAGGAGAGTAGTCGTCGGTCGCCGTTCAGGCGATGAAGAATGGCGAGGAGGGGAGGAGAGGAGAGTGATCGCCAGTCTTCATTCATGCGTTGGATAACAGAGAGAGAGAGAGAGAGAGAGAGAGAGAGAGAGAGAGAGAGAGAGAGAGAGAGAGTTTGGGTCGGGCGCCATTACTGGACAGTTGGAGTGGGTTAGGGTTTTTAGGATTGAATGTTGAAGAACGGCCGAGACTCGAGTAGGTTAGATTTTTTTTTTTAATTCTAATTTTAATTTTTAATTTTTATGTTTTGAAATATATATATCCGGTCAAAAAATCGAGTCGAGCCGAGACGAACCGAGTCGAGTCGAGTTCGATCTCAAGACTGAGTTGAGTTGAGCTCGGACTCGACTCCAAATTTTTTGAGCTCAATATAACTGGCTCGACTCAGCTCGAACACAGTTTCGATCCGAGTCGAGTCGAGCTCTTTTGAGTCGATTCGAGCAAGCTAACCGAGCTAGCTCGGTTCGTGTGCAGCTCTATATATAGTACATGTGTGTGAATTTTGGATATGCCTAATGTTTGGAGTCCTGTCTTACTATGATGTTTAGCAATTGATGGACGAGTGGATTCGTCATGGGCATCTTCGAGGGTCCAAATAGTTTCGAACCACATGAATTTTTGGGCATGGGTAATTGGCTTCCACCTTATCTATACTAACAACTAGTTTTTTTTTTTTTTGACTAGCTTGCCATTTGTATTATTTAAATTAATGTTATCATCTAAATTCAAGTCACACTTGACAACCATGGATGTATGCCCAACTTTGAGAGGGCTGGTTTGATCCTCTGGATTAAATGGCATGGAATTGCATTATATGGAATTAACACCATTATTGCATAATAATTGTATGTTTGGAATTACCATAGTATTTTGACCATCCAATCTCTATGTAGATCATATTCTTGTGGAAAATCACTGAATTAAGTAAAATCCATATTTGATAGATTATAGAATTGTAATCAACATACCAGATTCACAACTGATATTGGTCACTTGTACATGTATATAACTCAAATGTCACCTGTAAAGGGTAAATATAGATGGATGGCGTAGATAAAACACATGTATTAATGTGGGGCCAATATATATAGTGGATTTCAAAATCCATTAGAAACTCCTCATGGAGTCAAATGCAATTCCATCCTATCTAATTCCAATCCTTTCCGTCATCTCCAAATGCTAGATGGATTTTGTATGGGATGGTGATCTGTATCTCACGTGCTACTAGCACGGAGCAACAATGGTTCCTACAACTACATGCAATCCAAGTACCTCATTCTCACCTTTCAAGCTCCATGATTCCAGTGTTGAGAGTCCATTTCACTCCCCGTGGCGGCTACCACACAATAAATAAATGGCTAGGAAAAAAAAATGATTTTATCATCTATTTTATTTTATACAATGTGACCCACCTAAGGAATATAAAGGTGCTAGACATTCAGCCTAAAGATTTCTTGGCCACCCGATAGAAAATGCCGCCTCATGCACGTGAGTGGAAATGGACCATGATTAGCATGTGCAAAGACAACATTGGCGAGATCATTTTAGGGTATGAGCCAAAAAAATGAAGTAGAACCAAAGCTCAAGTTGACATTACAAAAAACATTGGGAACAATGACGTGCAATGTTGAAATATTATGGCCACCATGATCTTTATTTGAGATCCAACCTATTCTTAAGCTTACACATCATGAACTAAGGGAAAACACAATTATCAGCTTGAACGTAAACTTCTATAGCTCCTAAGAAGTTTTTGATGTTAGGTGTTCAATCCCCACTCTTTTCTGTAGTAGGTCCACTTTAGGAGTGGTTTGACACCATGGATTTGAGGGGATTTCATATCCCCTAGGTTGTTTGGCACCATAAAGTAAGTACACGGGGGTTTCAAATCCCCTCAACTAGGGATTTCAAAGGTGAGACCTTGGATTCCATCTAAAATCATTTTCATAGTTACATGTGTGACATGTGTATCACTAGACTATTAATCCATAGGACACATGACCTACTAATGATATCCTAAAATAATTAGATTATCAATTGCATCACCATAATTACTTTAATACGATGATCAACACCGTCTAAATATTGTTTATATAAATCAACAGTTAAAAGTCGTTGGTTAATCACTTGGACGTGATCTTATACTTGTGGCCCATCTGAGACTTGAAATTTCATCATTTTTTTTTGCGAAGTATATGTTTCAGCAGGCTTATGACAACCATTGTGCCAAAAATTACTTAAGTTCAATAATTAGAGATATTAAATTTGATTTAGTAATTAAATTCAAACCCATGCAAATATATTATGAATAGTCACTTTTGGATTAAAGTTGATTCTCAATCTAGGGTGCTAACGCAGGGATGAACGTGATGAGGTCAATCACCGTCTTCCTCAAGGATAACTACTCCGAATCCACGGAGCTTCTCTGGACTCCTCATAGAGACTTCTTGAATCCATAAGGAAAGAAAGCAGGAAAGTAAAAATAAATTCTAATAAAATTTGAAATTAATTGATGAATAATTGATAATTGTCTAATGTGTCTCCTTACACCATTAACATAGAAAAAAATAAATTAAAATTCGTAATTATCAAAAATAGCAAAATTCTAACTCTAATAAAAATCTTAATTCTAGTAAAAAAAATTTAAAGCCTAATTTTTAAAAATAAAAATTGCAAATAAACTTTCTTTAGAAGAGTCCTAGTATAACTAAAAGTTATTTTCAAAAGGAAAGAAATCTAAAACTCTAAAAAATATTAAAAAATCGAAATTACTAAAAATAGTAAAATTTTTCAAAAAATTCTTTTTTTGAGCTGAAAACGTGCGTTTTTTGACGAAACGGATAGACATAACCCACATAGTGGGTCGATTCACCTTGGATGGCCCGTTTCAGTAAAGATTGATAGGTTGTGCGTCCCGTAACAATAACCGATCAAAAGTTGTGGTCAATTTCACGGTCCATCTTCTTGTGGCTCAACCATACTGGAAACGTATTCATGACACGTTCTACATCAGGTGCCAAGCACAACAAGAGGATTTCAAATCCAGAGGTTCTGAATCCAGGGGGTTTCAAATCCACTCCCAAACATGCCCTTAGCTTTGGATCATGCCCTAAAATGATCTCTCCAAATGGATTGGCGGTGTGGATGCAACACATTAATCATGGTTGGGCCGCATAACTAGGTGACGTCACCTACTGAAGCCGTCAGTAGCGAGATCGCTACTGAAACATTACAGTACCTAGCAGGGCTCCATATGCATGTGGGTCAGGGCGTCCCTCCGTACGAACAGAATGCCTGAGATGGAATGCGCATACGTTGGGCCATGTGATTCCGTATATTTTAGATTGTTCGATTCCTTGTTTTATTTCCTATTTATTCTATAATCTGTCTCATCTGATTAAGAAAAGATGATTCCAGCCGTCCATTAGATTTCGAGTTTTGGATCAAACCGACCCCATGTCTTGCTAATCATGTGACACCACTATCAAGAACACTTCAAATTATCGCCAATTTCTCACCACTTGTCATAAATTAAATTCTCTCGTCCAATCTACTCATTAGCTGGGCCGTTCTGAATACTGATAGGACTCAAGCACCGATGTTGGTGCTGGAGAAGCACGATGGTCCCTACCATGATGCATGTGCTTTCCAATCCACTCCGACTAGGTAGTCTTATGACAAGGTCGGTGATGAATGTGTTTTAATTATCCTCATATATATATATATAATTATTTTAAAACATGAGTCCCAAAATAAATCCAAATATCAGGTGGACCACACCAAAGCGATATAGTGTCCTATTCCAACTTATTAATTAGGTCACACAAACTTAGATGAAGAGAAAACATTAATAAAAGTTTTTTATAGTGGGCATTTAATTATCATCATTTCTTGGGGTGTGGTTCACTTGAGATTTGAATCTATCTCCATTTTTTTACTTATACTTTGAATGTCCTGAATAAAATATTTGCACCGTAATGAATCACAAAACTCACAATAGCACCAATTATAATTATTATTGACTCACCTCATAACTTAGTAGTCATTATGGAATGGCAGTTTATTTTTACTCTGTCGTTTCATTTTTATTTTTCAGCTCATTTATGAGGCCAATCTAAATATCAGGTGGACCACGCAGGGTGATTTAACACCCACCATTAAAAACTCTTAGAGGGCATCAAAATTTTCATATCAAGCTGATATTTGTGCTTATCCTTTATCAGTCTGTGTGACCTAATCAATCAACACTGTTCCTCTGTTTAGTCTACTTAAAGTTTAGAACAATCTCATTTTGAGCTCATTCCCTAAAATAAGCTGAGAAAATAAATGAATAGCATCTATAAAACACGTACATTATGATGGACCCGCAAAACCTTTCTAATACTGATGCCTTGTATTAGTGCTGGAGGGGTTACTACCGAATCCGAGTTGATATTGAAAATGTGACCCACCTGACAAGTGAAATAGCCTGATTTTTGTGTCATATGATCTTTTGTGGTTAACTCCATCATTTGGACGGCACGGATGTTCTGGCAAAGGTAGATTTAGAGCGAAATATGGGCTGCACGCTAAATTAACCAGCAACACGGATGCATGTGATCAATTTTCCAACCAATACTTTCTGCCTGAGCCAGCAAAACTAGACCGTCCAAATCAAAGGCCTACCTGTGCATAAGTCATATCCCCGGAAGTCGGATTGATTTGATGGAACGATCCTCACCTTTGACTAATAGACTTCTGTTTGTTGAATCCGTACCGTATATTCCTCGTCAGTCAATCAACCGCTAAGGATATCCATACAGCGTAACTATGGTTAATTCCCTCCACAAGCCTTTTAAGAAATTACTTGTATAATTGCATAAATGAAATATACTTAATTCAAATTAACCGGTCGCACCTATTTGATGATCTGACCATCGAATTTCTGGACATTTATTGGACGGTCAAAAATGAAAACCATCCAATGGTCCTATTTCAACAAACAAGTGTCCACGAATAGGAACTTAGGATCTTTCCAGTAATCTGATTTTTGCGACTGAGTCGGTTTCACGTGAGTTTATGTATCCGAGGTGTACAATTTCTGAGTGACTGTACATCAAGCCTCATGCGCTGCCTGAGTATTTATCCGTATCAATCCCTCCATGTTTTCTTACAAGAATTATTAGCACGTGGAAATTTTAACTAGAATAGATCACGTACAGCTAGCTGCATGCTAACTTAGCATGTAATCCCAGTACTTTCACTACCTCATCAATATGTAGCACATCGGATCCAATAAAAATGCGGGATCCACCATGAAGATCATCTCTCTATAAAATTAGACTCATCCACTTATTAGATGCTCGGCCCGTAACAACCGTGGGTTGCATTAGGCTGTTAACCGTCCATTGATTTTGATGGGTCACCATCCTGATTTCTTTTTCCCATGTGATCTGCATGCTGTGGCCCACCGTTTTAATGGATCAGATGTCCTGAAAAAGTGAGGAATTGGCAGGAAATGTGGTGCTTTATCCGAAGTTAGCATACAATCACTTACAATTTCAATAATAGTTTTAAAGGTATAACATGGCTTAAAAGCACAGCAAAGTGATGCTTAGATGATAAGATTGGGTTATATTATCAGATCCTCGACCACAAATATATGTGCCTTGTGCTCGGGTTTTCAGTTTGCACGTGTGGAGCCATGAGTAAGTGATCCAGACCGTTTACATGTTCGGTCCCACTGGACAACAATATCTGGTGATTTTCCAGTGGGTATACTGCACACAGCTGGTTAAAAAGAAAAACAATATACAACAATGACATGTTAAAAAAAGAGTGCGTGATTGGTGGCTAGGATTTCCCAATGTGGGAGATTTTTGTGGCATGATCCATCAATTGTATTTCTAATCATACCAATGGTTTGAATGATGAAAGCATAGGTCCCACTTGAATAAAGTGAGAGACCCAAGTATGGTGTTCCTTCATGCTAGTGGAGGATCAAATAGTTAATTGGGCTGTTTGGCCAGACAGATCCCATGGGATTAGGAGGGATGTGATGGATTTTAAGGTAATGATGGTGGTGTCATTGGATTGGTTTAAGATCCATGGGATTGCTATATTTTGGGACAAGTTCACCGAGTTTGTTTGGCACGCCCAATATATCTGGGAATTTTATCTTTTAATCTCTTTCACTTCATCTAACCAAACAATCCACAGGCATGACTGAACGAGATTAGGAGGGATGAGATCAATTTTAAGGTAACGATGGTGGCACCAGTAGTTGGTTTAACATTCATGGGTTTGCTATATTCTAGGACAAGTTCACCATATCTGTTGGCTCGTTGAACATATCTTGAAATTTTACTATCCCACCCTTCCTAACTCATCTTAATCCGCCCGGTCAAACAGGCCTATGGTAGATATTTCATGCAAACTGTCGTCCATTTCATGAATATAAACTAGATAAATGCTCTGGTGTTTTCGGAGCATAATAGGTTATAGTGCTTCTAGTTGGATAGGTTCACTTGGAAATTTGATCGATCAATCTGAACTGTCCATTAATGTCAGAACATATTTCATGTGCTGCAACTCACATATTGTACTGATCAAATGATCCAATCCATCATTTATTTGGCCTTATTTTCTTTAGCCATCCTTTTTATAATCCATGGATCAGATACTTGCAATTGCCTACGGAAAGTATTTCTTTAGAATCATACCCAATCCATGATGGGTTCTAACAAATAGATGGATCAAAATTTTTTTTACATCGAACCTATTTTATAAACGATCTTAACCGTCCATCTTAATTACCATTGATCAAATGGGTAATATTTGCCAGATTGGTGTCATTTTTTCATGGAATTCCAAGAAATGTGTGTTAAACCTAATGAGCAGTCTAGATCGATGGGTGGAACTGTCTACATGTCCCAATGCAATTAGGAGCATTATAACTTACGGTGCCCTGAGAGCACCGGATTATTTCTCCGTTAAAATTAGATTAGTGTCAGTTGCGAAACTGATAAGTCATAAGTGGACCTTCCTAATTTTGTGCCAGGGCATCTTCAAAGTGGGGCCCACTCGACGGACGACTCGGGTTTCTCACATGCATGCCACGTGGCAGGGTCTTTGGGCTCAGGTTATGCAACTGTGTGGGAATCATCGCCGAACCACTAAAAAATAATCACCTCTAATCCTCTTTATCACAAAGCATAGTGACAAAAAATCAAATGCCGTGTGGAATTCTGGCCCTGCCCGTCAACACGCAGGCACACGTGCCAATAAGGTGCACGTATATGAGATCCCAGCTTTTCATCTGATGCATTACGCTGTTAAGCTCCTCTGGAGGAACAAACAGGTATTTCACAGCTTAGATCGGCCACAGTATGCAAAACAAATGGACGGCTAGAAAGGATCGTTTTAACCGCAGTTTACTTTGTGCATTGTGGTCCACTGAAGAGTGAAACTCCTTTATTTTCGAGATAGAAAGATCCCGGCATCAGTACTCCCGAAAATTCTCAGAGGTATCACACGTGTTCGTGTGCAAGGGTGTGGATGTGCAGACCTATCGTACCCGTGTGGTAACAGCAATCCTTTATCCGTTTTGCTTTTCCGCATGGGAGTACACTCACACGGGCGGAGATTGTGTAGTGAGGAGCTCACCACACGCTATAGCGTTGCGTGGATTGTCTGGGACCCTCAATGATGTATGTGTTTTATCCACGCCGTCTATCTGTTTTTCCAGATCATTTTACAGCATCAAAACAAAATTGATACGTATCCAACTTTCAAGTAGTCCACTCCAAAGAAAACAGTAATTGAATACTTACCATTGAAAACTTCTCGGGGACATAAAGGTATTTGATTAAGCTGATATTTCTTTTTTCCTTCTTTCAAGGTGTATATAACCTTATGAACCGGTTGGATGACAAATAAATATCTGAAATAAGTTTCCACGGTGGACATTATTTTCTTCTCTATTTTCTATGATGTGGTCCATTTGCATTGTGTATATACTTTAATTTTGGGATCGTGCTGTTAAATAATCTAAAAAAATGAATCGACAGTATAGATAAAACATATGCATAATGGTAGATTCTATTGAGAATCCACACGTGGAATTTTTGTTCAGGATTTATAAAGATTTAGATAATATTTGTATAATGTGAAAATCAAAAATCACTATGATCAGAATTTAAGGACAGGCTAAAGCACTTCTGAAAATGCTGTCCTTAAAGCGTTATTTGTCCCTACTTAAGTGAATTAAATATGCTGATAGGTTACAGGCAAACAACTTCTAGAATACGATGAGTCTTTTAGAATACGATGAGTCTGGTGTGAGTCTGCGTTCAGCAAACACGAAGGCCTAGTAAATGGAACTCTATTGCATATTTTTCTGGTAGTATTACAATGTAAGAGAAAATTTTCAAAAGAAAGAAAAAGAAAGAGAAAAAGTGATTTCGACCACTGCACTGGCCAGTTCAAATCTTCAGCCACTACTTCAGTTGAATCGTTATAGACCACACCGCTGGTCTGTTCTTCTAGCTAAAGTTTAAGCCTTGCTATATTGCTGGAAACACTAGAATATATGAGTGGAGAGGGG
This sequence comes from Magnolia kwangsiensis, assembly GCA_037074715.1. Classification (NCBI taxonomy): domain Eukaryota; kingdom Viridiplantae; phylum Streptophyta; class Magnoliopsida; order Magnoliales; family Magnoliaceae; genus Magnolia; species Magnolia kwangsiensis. The sequence goes on from CM073583.1 coordinate 2,885,208, forward strand.
CTGAGTATCTTAATTCATATGGGTTTACTGGAGTGAGTTGAGATGGATTGGAAACTCATCCAGGCTCTCCTTATATAGGCTAAGGTGGTTAGGGGGTTATGGTTTAAAGACTTAATTTTTATTAAGCCATTTTTGGCTGTTAAAAAACTAGCCGTTTTATGGCCGTTTTTTGACTGTTGTGCATGGGCCATAAATCTGCTGTATGCTGACTGTTGTGAGACAGCAGCTAGCCGTTTTCTAGCTGTTGGGCTAGCCATGCAGCAGTTACAGCTGGACCCTGCACTTAATGGCTCAGCTGTTACAGTTTTTGCTGCAACAGCTCTATTCAGTCCATCTATATATACTGAGAGATCTCTCTCTTAGTTCTCTAGTCTCTCTGCCAACCAGTCACCCGCTATAGCTACTTAGTCGCACTGCGACTCGCACACGTTTCGATCCGGTTCGCGAAGGGAGCGACCCTCTGCGACATGATGCGCACGTGCAAAGTGTGCCACTAGCGCCTCTACAGTCACACTGTCTCACATGCCCACGCCCTCCCACCTAGCTAGTGACCGTGACCGTGACCGAGACCGAGACCGAGATCGAGCCCGAGCCCGAGCCCGTGCCCGAGCCCGAGCGCATACGCAGTGTTCCAGTGCTTCGCACTGGAACACGCAAGTCTCATAGTCCACGGACTAGGTAAGCAAATATTATAGTACTCCACCATTATCATTTAAACCATTTTTTCTTCTCTTTTTTCAATGTGGGACAATTTTCAAAAACTCACAAAAAGGACTTTTCCACATATTATATATATATATATATATATATATATATATATATATATATATATTATATTTTTTATTTAAAATATATTTTTTTATAAAATCAATAGTTTACAACAATCCCCCACTTAATTTTTATAAAAATATATTTTCTCGATTAAACATTTCTGCTAGAATAATCAGCTTATATGCATAAAAAAAGATATCTTTCGATTTTAATCTTCCCTTAGTCTAAGTATCTTAAAACTCTATCGAAATGATTGGTATCCGCAGCTTTTAACCAGTTATTCCTAGATAACAGAATCGGAGAAACCACATACATATTCGCTATATGTTGTTAGAGTTCCCACAATCTTGCTCAGCACAATTAATGATCATGTGTTTATCCTAATTCGTGAACGATCCCGAGAGAAAACTCCTAATTCTCATAAGAGACGGCACCATCTCTACGTTCATATAGGTGAAATCCTTCCAGTGTCTCCGTTACTATAAGACACCTGTCCAAAAGACTGAATTTCATTAAGAGTTCTAAGACTCAACCCTCTTTCGTAACGCTCAGCACTTATCTATTATGGATGAGGTTTTATAATTTAGTGCTGAAAACTTTCCATATATCAGTGACTTATTCTTACCCATTAAACCCAAATTTAGAGTTTTTCTGACTTTAGGTTGGGTTACCATCACTGGTGGAACTTTAGTTGAAGAGTTTTAACCCCATCCCTCTAGATGTGGCCTTTACTACCTCTCTCGGTAGAGGTTTAGTAAAAGGATCTGTCAGGTTATTGCTTGATTTCACATAAGAAATAGCAATGATTCCATCTTGAATCAATTGTCTAACATAATCATGTCGAAGACTGATATGTCTAGATTTACCATTATAAGTGCTAGTTATAGGTTCTAACTAATGTGGCTTCACTATCACAATGTAGTGATACAGCCGATATAGGCTTTACACAAAAAGGAATTTCTAATAGAAGATCCCTTAACTACTCAGTCTCTTTGCCTGTTGCAGTCAGGGCTATGAATTCAGACTCCATAGCCGAGTGCGTTATATAAGTCTGTTTCTTGGATTCCCAAGATACAGCTGCACCTCCTAGGGTGAATACCCACCCTATAGTAGACTTGTTGTCCCCTGCACTCGATATCCAGCTCGCATCGGTATATCCTTCCAATATGGTAGGAAACTCTGAATAAAATAATCATAAGTCTTTGGTTGCTTTTAAGTAACCAAGGACTCTACTGATTGTGTTCTAGTGTTCATTACTGGGGTTACTAAGAAACCTACTAAGTTTACTCACAGCATATGCGATATCAGGTCTAGTGCATTGCATAACATATATAAGACTTCCTGTAGCACTCGCATATTCTAATTGTGCAACTATTCTTTCAGTATTTTCTTTTAGTTTGATGCTTGAATCAAATGTGGTTTTTGCTTCTTTTATATTTAGATGATTAAACTTATTTAGTATCTTCTCAATATAATGAAATTGACACAAAGCATAATCCCTACAATATTTTTTAATTTTGATACCTAGGATGGTATCAACTTGTCCAAGATCCTTCATTTTAAATATGGAAGAAAGAAACTTCTTTGTTTCAGTCACACCTTCCATTTTATTATTTATTATTAACATGTCATCAACATACAGACAGATAATAACAATATAACTACCATATACTTTAGAGTATATGCATTTGTCAGCTACATTATGCATGAAACCATGAGATAGTATTTTGGAATCAAACTTCTCATGCCACTGTTTAGGTGCTTGTTTTAATCCATACAACGATTTGACTAATCTACATACTTTGTTTTCATTTCCTAGTAGAACAAAACCTTAAGGTTGTTCCATGTATACCTCTTCATTGAGGTCACCATTCAGGAAAGCAGTCTTTACATCCTTTTGGTGGATGTGAAGATGATGTATGAAAGTTAGCGCAAATAATATCTTAATGGATGTTATCCTAGCTACAGGTGAATATGTGTCAAAGTAATCTATCCCTTCTTTTTGTCTAAAACCCTTAGCTACTAGTAAAGCTTTAAAGGTTTGGATAGTCCCATCAGTGTGATATTTCTTCCTAAATATTCACTTACAACCTACGGATCTAGAACCTGGAGGTAAGTTTACTAGTTCCCATGTTTGATTTGATAGTATGGATTTCATTTCATCATTTATAGCTTCTTTCCAGAAAGCTGAGTCTCTAGATGATACAGCTTCCTTATATGTTTTAGGATCATCTTCTATAGTCATTATTATAGGTATTTGTCTAATAACATTTTCTCTATCTGCTTCTACCAGATGGAAAATGATGCGTTGTGAGTCTATGCAGTCATCTCCTAGATTCTTCTCTATTCTTGTTCTTTGACTCCTACGGGGTTCAATAAGAGCTTCCACTATCTGTGAAGCAGAGCTTTCTGGTTCTTTACTATGAGTTTGGATTTTATTATCCTTTGACTCTAAGGATAGTGAGTTTTTAAAGAATTCAACGTCTCTTGATTCTATAATTGTATTAGACTCCATGTCTAGAAGTTTATAAGATTTAGTATTTTGTGCATACCCTACAAAGGCGCACTTAGTAGCTCTTGGTCCTAAATTAGTTCTTTTTGGATCAGGAATTCTTCAGTATACAAGACACCCCCACACTTTAAGATATCCTAGGTTAGGTTTTCTACCCCTCCATGTTTCATATAGAGATATTTTATATTTTTTAGACGGAATTCTGTTTATTATATGGCATGCTGTAAGCAGTGCCTCACCCCATAGACTTAGTGACAACTTTGCTCTTATTAGCATTGAGTTGACCATCTCTACTAATGTTCTATTCTTTCTTTCAGCTATTCCATTTTATTGATGTATGTATGGAGCTGTACATTGATGTACCAGTCCATGTTCTTCACAAAAGTTATCGAATTCATTGGAGAAGTATTCTCCTCCTCTATCGCTACGGAGAATTTTTTTCTTACTTAGTTGATTCTCTACTTCTACTTTATATATCTTAAACATGTTCAATGTTTCATCTTTGCTCTTTAATAGATAGACATACACATATCTAAAACAATCATCCATAAAGGTTATTAAGTACCGTTTACCTCCACGAATAAGAATGCCGTTTAACTCACAGATATCAATGTGCACACTTCACATTTATCAGTTTCATTATATGTGTATGTGATTAAACCATTCTCAGTCATGAACTTCAAGGTACTATATCCCATATGGGCTAGTCTATCATGCCACAGTCCAGCAGATTCAACCATATACGCAGAAGTGCTACTTTCATTTAGAGAAAACTTAACCATCCTTTTACAAGCATATCCCTTTCCAACAAAATTCTTATTCTTGGACAGAATCAGTTTTCCTGACTCATACACCACCCTTATACCTGATTTTCCCAGAAGGTCCCAAGAAACTAAGTTTCGCCTCATGTCTTGGACGTGCAGTACATTAGTAAGAATCACTTTCTTCTCAGAGGTGAATATCAGTTCGACAGTTCCTTTATCGATGACCTTCGATCGGACTTCATTACCCATTTGGACTTCTTAACCATCGGTCAATTTCTCATACGTTTTGAAGGCTGATTTGTCGTAGCACATATGTACTGTAGCGACAGTATCATACACCAGCTTAGAACTTTGCCTTGGTATCCACCTCAGTGATCATAGCTATGATATCGCCTTCTTCTACTGCACTTGCTTCTTTTTTATATTTGCGATATCGGCATACTCGAGCGTAGTGCCTAGTTTTTCCACAGATATGGCAAAGGCTTTTGAACTTTCCGTTCTTCTTTTGAGCATTTTTCTTGAATTTTTTTTTATTGGGTTTAAGGGAATCGTCCTTCTCAGGATTCTTGTTATTGGTGTTCTCTACTGCATGTACCTTGTACAAGGCATTCCCGTTATCATTCTTTTTGTCACAGTTACGAGATTCTTCCTCAATCCTGAGGTGTTTCTGAATTTGTTCCAGTGTTTAGTCCTCAATTTTATGTAGCAACTTTTTTCTATAGTTTTTCCACATCGGTGACAATTTAGCGATTATAGCCCCGACTTGGAATGATTCAGGAAGATCGATTTTGATCACTTTGATTTTGTTTACTATTAGCTGCAATTCTTGGATTTGGGGCAGCAGCGGTTTATTATCTACTATGTTGAAGTCAAAATATCTGGCGATGAGAAATTTGTTAGTCCCTTCTTCTTCGGCCTTGTACTTGAACTCCATTGCGGCCCAAATCTCCTTTGCTGATGATGTCTGTTGGTACAGATCGTACAGGCGGTCGGAGAGAGCGTTCAGAATGTGTCCACGACACAAGAGTTCATCTTCGGCTCTTTTAGCATAGGCATCCACCTGTTCAGGTGTGTTGTTGTCGGTTGCTTCAGGTAGCGCTTGTAGATTTGGATCTAGTATATAGTAGATCTTCAGCGCCGTCAGGAGAAATTTTAGCTTGTCTTGCCATCTTGTAAAATTGGTTCCATTGAACCGATCAAGACGTATCAAGTCCTGATTCATCAATTTGATGGATGAAACGCTGTCGGCTTCCATCTTAAAAATAACGCTTTAAGATTGTTAAGGATTTATACAGATTTAGATAATATCTGTATAATGTGGAAACCAAAAATTACTATGATCAGAATTTAAGGACAGGCTGAAACACGTCTGAAAACGCTGTACTTAAAGCGTTATTTGCCCCTATTCAAGTGAATTGAGTATGCTGATAGGTTATAGACAAATAACTTCTAGGATACGACGAGCCTGATGTGGGTCTGCGTTTAGCAAACACGAAGGCCCACTAAATGGAACCTTATTACACACTTTTCTGACAATATTACAATGTAAGAGAAAAATTCCAAAAGAAAGAAAAAGAAAGAGAAAAATTGGTTTCGACCACTGCACTGGTCAGTGCAAATCTTTAGCCACTGGTTCAGTTGAATCGTTTTAGACCACACCGCTGGTCTGTTCCTCTAGCTAAGGTTCAAGCCTTGCTATGTTGCTAGAAACACTAGAATATATGAGTGGAGAGGGGCTGACTATCTTAATTCGTATGAGTTTGCTGGAGTGAGTTGAGATGGATTGGAAACCCATCCATGCTCTCCTTATATAGGCTAAGGTGGCTAGGGGTTATGGTCCAAAGACTTAATTTTCATTAAGCCATTTCTGGCTGTTGGAAAACTAGTCGTTTTATGGGCGTTTTTTGACTGTTGTGCATGGGCCATAAATCTGCTGCATGCTGACTGTTGTGAGACAGCAGCTAGCCGTTTTCTAGCTGTTGGGCTAGCCACGTGTAAAGTGCAAAGTGCGCCACTAGCGCCTCTACAGCCACACTGCCTCACATGCTCACGCCCTCGCACCGAAACCGATACCGAGCCCGAGCGCGAGTGCGAGACTAGGTAAGCAAATATTATAGTACTCCACCATTATCATTTAAACCATTTTTTATTCTTCTCTTTTTTCAATATTGGATTATTCCCAAAAATCCACAAAAAAGTGTTTTCCACACTTATATATATATATATATATATATATATATATATATATATATATATATATATATTATATTTTTTATTTAAAATATTTTTTTTTATATAAAATCAATATTTTACAACAATTTTATCTCACACATACAACATATGCTACCTTAATAAATCTTTTACACATATGAACCGTGTACAGCCTGCACATAACGTGTGGTTCGATACAAACAAGCTAAGATGGGGCCCACAGGCATGGCTCCTGAGCATCTCACCTTGAGCATAAAAGGCCAAAAAACGGCAGATAAGGAGAGCTCCTCATCTTGAAACTGATCTTTCCCATGGTTACACGCAGCTCCCTACATTCATCCTTTCAGGTGGACCAGACTAAAAAATCTGACCCACCCATAAGAAATCTGATCCGTCAATTTTAATTTTCACCCAAATCATAGACGACCCAAATCAGAGATACAGTTGTAAACTCATCAAATGAATAAGAACGGTAAGAAAAGACATTATACGGTCCATAATTACTAACTCTGTAGTCATCTGATTGGCTTGATTTTCAAATTAAATAACCTAAGCAGCCAAAGTAGCATGATTAACGGCTCAATTTCTTTCAAAGGTAGGAAGTGTGGACGTACAAATGCGTGTATGATATGCGTATAGGAAAAGGGAAAAAACAGGCAAAAACCACTTCAACTAATCTACCCCATTTTCGGTCAGGGTCAAAGAAAGAACCCCACCATTTCTTTCTTCTCCCTCTCCTCTTTTTTCTTTCTGTCAAAAACGGCATCAGTTGTAATAAAGAAATTGACAGAAAAGGGCGTATATTTTGCTGTAATTTCAGAGACAGGTCTCCTTATTTCTGTTGCTGGGTCTTAGTTTCCGAGAAAAGAACCATCATTGGGCCTCTTCTTTTATCGAAATTGACAGAATGGGTCTTATGTCTTCCTGAAATTTCAGAAAAAGGTCTCCTTCATTCTCTGGCTTTGGACTCACTTCTTCTTATAGGAATCTAATCATTGATTTCTTTTTTCTATTTCAATGATTGGGTCTTGATGTGTAGCCTTGATTTTCCATTTTCTGAAATGGGTATGTTTTCCTTTTTGAGCTTGTTCTCTGTTTTTGGAACTTGTATTGATTTCAATCTCCATTTAAATGATTTGGGTTTTGTATTTCTGAAATGGATTTTTGGTTTTTCTTGGATTTTTTTTTTTTTATTCATTTTTAATAAATTGATGTGAATTTGTTTCTATTCTGTTGAAATGGGTTTTGGGTTTTGTTGGGTTTGATGGGATTCTTCTGGTTTGTTAGAAAGGTAGGGGCTTTTAGTGATTTGCATCTCCATTTGAATGGTTTTCAGGTGTTGATTTGATTTTTGAGTTTTTGGTTTTAGTAGGCCTTTTTTGTTTCAAATTGTTTTGTTTTGATGGGTTTATCCTGTTATTCCTTGAAATTTAGGAAATCGTCATTGATACCATTCCATTTAAATGATTGAATCTTCATTTTGTTTTTGTTGGGCTTTTGTGGGATTTGTTTGTGTTTCCTAGAATTCTAGCAGCCTGTATCACTTTTTTTTTTTTAAAACCCTCCATTTGGATGATTGGGTCTTGATGTTTTTCGATTTGTGAGTATTTGTTTTATAAATAGAAAGATGGGGATTTGTGATTGCGTTATTCTATATATGTTTCTCTGAGAAATCTAAGGCCTTTTGAATGAATGATCTTGATTGTGATGTGGGTTTTGTTTATTTGTTTTTGGATTGATGGGTTTCTTCTATATTTTCCAAAAATCAAGGAATTTTTACTGATCTCCACTGTTTTTCTTCTAATGGATCTCCATCCATTTCTTCTAGAACGTTTAGAAATTTAGTTTAATTAAGTTTTCTTACTTCTGTCATGTGGGTTGATCTGAAAAGACCCCTTTGGTAAGCTGAATTTGAAGTTGGTATGGACTTCTTTTTAATAATGTTTATCAACTTGGGCATGTTCCAGGAATTTGGGTCTTTGTCATTGACTTTATCATTTTTTTTTTTTTGCTGATGGGTTTCTATAGAACATTCATATATATATAGTTTTAATTTCATGGTAGGTTCTTAATTTTTATTTTCATGAATCGAAATAACTTCTCTCTAGTTTGAAATTCTTCTAATTTTTTATGGTTTCATTTGCATTTTCTAGAAATACAGCACTTTTAGCTGATATAAAATCATTTCTTGCTTTTGAGATTTTGATTTGGCAGGTACATGGTTTGGTTTTGTGGCTGCTTGATTTAAGATCTGTTTCCCAGCTTGTTTAGAGAAGAATTTGAGCTGTAATATGGCTGGGATTGATGACAATGTCGCTGTTATTGGAGATTGGGCGCCTCCCAACTCTAGCCCCAGGACTTTTTTCTCCTCTTTCTTGGGTGATGATTTCAGTTCAAGATCGTTCCTGGATTTTCTACCAGAGAACAGGAACAAGACGCCCTTGCCTGGATCCGAAAAGCAGGAAGTGGCAGAAAATACTAAGGATGAAGGAGATGAGATCCGAGATGGGCTTTCTAGCGATCTTTTGTCAGAATCGAGTATGTTTTCCAGTCAGCAACCGGGCTCGCGAGGCGGTCTTGCTGAGAGGATGGCGGCAAGAGCTGGGTTCAATGCTCCTAAGCTGAATACCGCAAGGATTAGATCAGCTAATTTGTTATCTTCTTCGTCCCCAGAAGTTCAGTCGCCTTACCTGACAATTTCTCCGGGTCTTAGTCCAACAACATTGCTTGATTCCCCTGTTTTCCTTTCGAATTCTCTGGTAAGATTCAATACTAGTTTTGTTTGCATTCTATTTCTGGTTGCTGTGGTTTGTCTCTAAATGGGTGTCGGAAGCTGAAAAAAAAGAAGGGCAAAAGTTGAGAAGCCGATATAGAAAGATCTTCAACACTTCTCTTGATTTATTGAAAAATGGGATTCAAACTCCAAACAAATTGGAACCTTTTTACAAGGTATTTTCTTCATATTTTAGACAATTTATAGAATGTAAAAGAAAATTTCACCTAAAAATTCATTTCGATGCTTTTATGGGTGCCTTTTATTTTGAGTAAAAATCTTATGATTTATGATTCCACTCAAATCTAATGGAAGACAAATGAATCTTAGGTTGGACTCCTTCCCATAGAATCACGATTGAATCTTATGATTTTTTTCTGGTGGAGCTTACAATTCACTAAATCATCTTATGATATTGCTTGAATCTTACGGTTCCATTAAGAAGTAGGAGTTGTGGTTGCTTTGACTAACAAATAACAATGGATCTTTTGATTCTTCTATTCCCTTTTGCTTTATAGGTTGTTTGGGCCCTTTCTAGCCTCAAATAAATTTCCGTCCCTTGTATTAAATTTGAATTTTTTTAATCTAGATTTGAATTGGCAACATGCTTAGAGCGATGGTATTCATATGAATTGTGGCTAAAAGATGAGGGAACGGGGTTGGATGAGAAAAGTTCCAATGCAGCATGAAGGTTATAATTTTTTTTAAAAATGGTAATCACTTTATTAAAACAGGCCGAAGCCAAAGAATTACAAAAAAGAAATAAAAACCCACTACAGATTAAACCAACGGCTGGAAAACTGATCCGAGGGAATAACATTAGCTGCTTGAGCCCATTCTATGACATTCAATTTTGCCCTGTTGAAGACTTCCAAAATGTGGCTTCTTCTATTCCTAAAGCAAGGATGAAGGTTATAATAAGCTACACTCTTTTGCAGGAAACATAGAGTGGGAAAGGATGAATATGGGCTCTTATGGTTGCTTGAATCTTCTAGTTAGAGCGTTGATCCCGCTTGAGAGTGTGAATGCTCTAGAAGCTTCAGATCATAAAATATTAATCTTCTACCTTTGTTTTCCTTTCTAGATCCTGCACCCAATTCTGCTTCCTGCCCATTCTAGTAACTTTCTCATTGCACGAAGAAATTGTATGGTTGAGGAAATGACCAGTGGGACATCATTCAGATTCTGCACTTATCTCTATTTGTGTTTTGCTCCGTTTCTGATGGTTAGGTGGGGCCCACCATGATGTTTGTGAGAAATCAACCCCATTCATCTGTTTTGACACTCATTTTAGAACATGAGATAAAAATGAGGCAGATCCAAAACTCAAGCGGGCCACATGACAAGAAACAGTTGGGAGGGGCACAAAAATGTTAGCCTGATACGAAACTTCTGTGGCCCCTCAAATGTTTCAACAATCCCCACTGTTTCTTGTCATGTGGCCCACTTGAGTTTTCAATCTGCCTCATTTTTGGACTCATATCCTAAAATGAAAAGTCAAAACAGATGGATGGGATGGATTTCTCACAAACATCACAGTGAACCCCACCTAGCTTCCAACCGTAGGAACTTCCTGCGGTTGGGGTTGCAGGCAATCTGTATCCCTATGTGCTGTGCTGCTTTTCAATTATGCACCGTAATGCTTTGATATGCTAATAATCTAATAATGTATGCTGGTTTGGACATGGATGTTTGTTGCTTCAAGATAGAATTGGTTCGATCTTTATGCAGAATGTTTGGAAAGAAATTGGGCAAAGCCATCTTGCTAATTCTAACTCAAGTAAGAAATATTATTAAATCACCATCAGCCCATGCGGAAATGGGTTGTAGTCTTGCATTTTACCAATAATTTGTAGCATATGTTAAGGTGATATTTAAGGTTTTCTCTGTAGGTTAACAGGACATCTAAAATTATATGCATATGCATATTCATATTCATATCTATGTTTGCATTAGCATTGAGCTTGGACAAGTCAGGTCAAGTTGAGGGTCAACCTGAGCCAACGCAACTTGAAACTGGTTCAACCTGTACCCGGACCCATCTTGAATTCTCCAACCTGATTTTTTTAAGATCCTCAACCCTAACCCATCTCGTGTTGGATATGATTGAGTTGGGTTGGGCCATGCAGGTTGGAGAGGTGAAGATTGCCCACGATTCCAGTTTTTTTTTTTTTTTTAAAAGAAAAAAAAGAAAAAATAAAAAGAAAGTAAAAATAGAAAAGAAAAGAAAAGAAAAAAATGGCAATTAACAAAATAAAAAATAAAATCACCTCTGCTTCATCTTTGGTCAGGTTGGGTAATTATTTGATATTCCAGCTGTGTACGACACTTGATATGCAGGCACTTAGAAAATGTATACGAGGAATACGTTCTCTCACATTGTACCAACTAAATTATGAGAGTTTTATGCTCATTGCTGGTCCCCAGCCTAGATAAAGGAGGAAATCTATGAGATTGCAGCTGTGGGAGTTTTATGCTCATTGCTGGTCCCCATCCCAGATAAAGGAGGATTTTGTCAGGTTGGCAGTTGGTGTCAAACTTATGCCATAACTTCCAACATGAATCCAAAAAATATGACTTTCCAAACTCATGCTAGGGTGTTCAAGTTATGTTCCTTGATAGAGTGGAATGGCAGTAAAGGATTCATGTACCCCACCCCAATTAGTGGGGATGAGGCTTAGATCAATGATGATGACGACGACTACTGAGGCTAAGCCAAAAGGCATACATTCACTCACATTCAACTGACTAAATTGTGGGACACACTGCCGCTAAGCCTCAGTCCCAAAATCAGATTCACTGAGGCACAATCCCAAGATCAGATTGTCTGAACATCCTAACCTCTGATTCAGGGACACTTGTTTGCTGAAATAGGACTGTTGGATATTTTCAACTTTAAATATACTTTTATTTTACATAAAACCTCAAAAATAAAAAGAAAAGTATATTCTATAGTTGGTTCCAGAACTTCCGGTTGGGTTAGGTTCCCCGAGCCCTCATCAAGGATTTCCAGCCTGATTCCAACCCAATCTCAGCCCATCTGAACCCAAGCTGCCCAAAATTTCAGGTTGGCCTGTCGAATTAGCATTGAGCTTGACCAAATTGCACACCCAGTTTGCTTAAACTTGTTAGTCTTCTCATTTAGCTAGATACGAGCAGAGGTGTGACTGTTGTGTCCAGGTATACTAGTCTTGTGATCATCAGAGATTGCCTTGGTTGCATGGTTAGTAGAGTAATCAGACACATTTATCTTTGTGTGGCTGTACTCTGAATGATTCATAATTTTAGCAACGTGTTCAATGTATCCATTTTGAGTATATCTTGGGTTGATTATCCGGATGGTGCTGCTGTTTTGTGGCTTACTGGCTTTGATTGATCTCATCTTGCTGAAGGACTGAAAAGTAATACACTTAGTTAAACCTTAACCCAATTTGCAATTTGCAGATGTTTGCATGCATGGCTGGATGGTAAGTGTGATGTTTATGATATAGTGTTGATTGATTTGCATTCAATAAATGGGTTTATTTGTAATGTTTGTTATGTCAAACCATTTTTCTTTATTTTATTTATATTTTGCCCTAGTTAGTGGTAAAGTCATGGCTAACTTGATTGTATCAAAGCTTTGAAATCATTCTTTTATTGAAATGTCAAACCATTTTTCTTTATTTTATTGATATTATGTCCCAGTTAGTGGTTAAGTCATGGCTAACTTGATTGTATCAAAGCTTTGAAATCATTCTCTTAATGAAATTGTTTTACTATGTGTCTTTGCTGCTACAAAATATTCATTTTGACATCTTATTTTGCAGGTTCAACAGTCTCCCACAACAGGCACATTTCCCTTTGCGCCATTTAATAGCAGGAGCTCAATGTCACTATCAGCAGCACCAGATAATAATAAAGATGTTCAATTAGAAGATGTTGATACTGCACCTTTTGTGTTCAAACCTGACATTGAGTCAAATCTCTCATACTTCCCGAGCACAGCAAACAAAGTAATGTACTATCTTTTCTTTTTGGCCATTGACTATGCATTAGAATGGAGTTGTAAAGAGAAGAAATACATCTCAATCCCACATGATTCTGGGGAAGGATCCTTGTGCCAAACTCAATGTTTAAAAACATCTCAATCCCCCAGTTTAAAATGCTTCTGTTGTAATATGATTTTTAGGGTTTTTTCCTTATTTTTTCAGTCACTTGAACTAGTTTCAATTGCAAGTACTTGGTCAAACTTTCGAGTAAACAAAGTTTTCTAAAGATGCAATCTAGTTCTCGAAAGTTAGCTAAATTGGTATAAAATAAAATACTCACCAAATGTAGTAGCTTCCTCTAATGGGTAGGGCATGTGGAATCCCAATATTTTTAGTTCGCCTTTTCTTCGAAACTATCATACCATATATGCATGTGGACCTATGCACATGAGTGACATGGCTTGAGAAGAATGCAGTTGATCATCCATTTTGTAGTCATCATCATCATCATCATAATAGCTTCATCCCACATAAAAACAGGACTTCTTTTTATTTGTTTGGCAAAGGTTTGATAATTGGTTGCCAAATCGACCCCCCTTTACCTTGATTTAAATCAGCTGACACATCACTAACAGCCAGAGTAGAGAATATCATCCCTGTAAAGTATTCCATGATATGCCTGGGGAAGGTAAACTTTCAGCCTCTATGCTTGTTTCTGTGTTTCAGCCTGTGGCTTATGCTGCCATGCCTCCCTTAACTTCCACAATTGGCTGCCATTTCTATGACCCTTTAAGTCCATGTATATGTTGCCATTGGATGGACTAGTGAATTGAATTCCGAATATCCAATTTATCAAGAACAGAACTAATGATGTTCTCAAACATTCAAAATGAGGAAGTAGACCTCAAATCGTAGTGACATTTCTTTCATGTCCAACTTGAAAATGGCAGAATTGCAATGTGAGGTATAGACTCTTAACATGAATGCTGAGGAAGGAAACTGCAATTTGGTTGCTTTACTTTGTTAAGCTAATAATTGCAATTCAATTTCACCATTCAATAAAATAAAATAAAATAAAATAATTGCAATTCAATTTGGTTCCCATCTCACATTTTGTGAAACTCAATGTAGATCCAACTGGGGCCCATTGGGGTTTTCTCAATGGTCCTCTTGCTAGTGCTGTGGCTGTACTTCTTGTTGTTTGCTTGGTCTAGCATTTCTATTTCCTTATATAATATAATTTTCTTCATTCAATTGATCAGAACTTTTTTGTCACCTCCTGCAGGTAGCTTCGGCCCATTTTCACCCACAAGCCTTGCCTAGCACTGAGGTGTCCATTGAAACAAATAACCCTATTCAGGCTCAAAGACTGGAAGCTACCAAGTCCCACTCTCACAATCGACAAGAATCCCATCCACAGGCAGAGTTCCCTGAACCATCATCCATTGGAAAAGATACTGCGGGTAATACCTTAACCAATCTGAGAGCATCTGATCTTTCTCCTCCATCTGATGATCAAGATGATGGGGAAGGAGATCAGAGAGAAGTACCTTCCATGGTCATCAGTGCACCATCCGATGATGGATATAATTGGAGGAAGTATGGGCAGAAACAGGTGAAAGGGAGTGAATTTCCCAGAAGCTATTACAAGTGCACACATCCAAATTGCCAGGTGAAGAAAAAGGTGGAGCGCTCTCTAGAGGGCCGCATTACGGAAATCATCTACAAGGGGGCCCATAACCATTCCAAGCCTCCACCGAATCGCCGACTGGTTGTTGGGTCATCTCACCCACCAGGTGACGCAGACACTGCCGAGCAGCATGGTGCACATGCTGGTGGAGAGCCGATGTGGGCGGGTACGCAGAATGGAGCTGCCATTGCTGGTTTCGAAGGGAGGCATGATGGTGTGGAGACAGCATCATCTGCATCTGTAGCCACTGAATTCTACGACAGAGCTTCCTCTATGCCAGCACGAAATGGTCCTCACTTTGAATCTGCTGATGCCATGGATGTTTCATCCACCCTGTCCAATGATGAGGATGAGGATGATCGGGGGACACATGGCAGCATTTCATTGGGTCCTGATGAGGATGGTGATGAATCTGAGTCGAAAAGAAGGTTCTTACTATCTCTTAATAACTCTCTAAACTGTTTTTATTATTAGGGGTTTTACAATTCTCGATCCAATACACATTTGATCGGTCATGCCCAAGTTAGGAGCACTGAACCATGGGCCACACGTGTACAAACTGAAACATGAGGATGCTATATCATACAATTCTTGCATCTCATAAGCTAAGCAGTTGCATTGGGTTGTGTTTGACAATTGCAGGAAGTTAGATACTTCTGCAATGGAGATGAGTGGGGCGTCAAGAGCAGTTCGAGAACCAAGAGTTGTTGTCCAAACAACTAGTGAGGTCGACATCCTGGATGACGGGTACCGCTGGCGCAAGTATGGGCAAAAAGTCGTCAAAGGAAATCCAAATCCAAGGTACCTAAACTTTAAACAGCATCAGCTTCAAATTGAAAATGGTGTTTTGTTTTGGAAAGTGTGGAAACCCCATTAGGCATGGAGTTGGAATGCAGAGTGCGTCAAAATGGCTTGAGGGCCAGTGGCAAGTCTGCTCAATATGAATATTGTAACTTCCAACGCACCAGCAATCCAATCCTGAAATAAAACTTTCAGTTTCAAACAAAAGGTTGTAATAAGGAGAAGTAATATCTGTTGATATGCCTATGGCATTAGTTTGAAACCTCACCCAAGCTCATCAATCAGTGCTGTGTTTTCCAGTTGAGCTCAGTGTCTAGTAGGATTTTGCTCTTCCCGTGCTGTGGCCTGAAATCAGTTGGGCTCGGCATTGAATGTGTTGTAGCCCAATTGTCAAGTCATCCAGGTGTTAAATGTCCACATGTACAAATGCGGACCACGTATCAAGGTTTTTCATCCTCACACTTTTTCATACACGCCTGGTTGACCCAATGACCAACCAATCTGAATTTTAGGCCACATCACATATTCATTGGGGCCCACTTGGTTAAAGATGTGGAAGAACGCAATCATGCACATGCTGTGATTTGTGTTGGAAGACTAGTCATCGCCTTTGTGGTATGAACCGAGGCCCTGGGATGTTGATGCAGGAGCTACTACAAGTGCACAAATGCAGGTTGCACAGTTAGGAAGCACGTGGAACGGGCCTCCCATGACCTCAAGTCGGTAATCACCACTTACGAAGGAAAACACAATCACGATGTTCCAGCTGCAAGGAACAGCAGCCACATCAGCTCTATCGCCTCTAGCGCTGCACCTGCCCCAGCTGCCCAAGCTCACATTGTCAGGCCAGAGCCATCCCAACCCCGCAATGGCATGGCAAGGTTCGAAGGCCCCGCACCTCTTGGCACATTTGGTCTGGCTGGAAGGCAGCCATTGGGTCCCACACCCAGCTTCTCTTTCGGAATGAATCAACCAGGCCTGGCCAGCCTGGGAATGGCTGGATTGGGACCCGGCCAAGGGAAGCCACCGTCTCTACCAGTTCATTCATATATAGGGCAACAAAAGGCGATTGAAGCGGGATTCATGATGCCAAAAGGAGAACCCAAGGAGGAGCCCATGTTACATTCCAGCCTTCCTGTCGGGAACAGGTCATCCATTTATCATCAGATCATGAGCAGGTTGCCTTTAGGGCATCAGCTGTAAATAACAGAAGAAGAGGGATTTTCTTGTTGTATATTCTAGAAATTTTACTGTAATAATTTCTTCTACATATGATATTTAAAAATACCTTTGTTGTTTCAAGCAACATCATCTTGTGACTTGAAGGAACATGCACATGTTTAATATTACTTGAAAAGGTTACATGTAACGCTGGAGCTTGCTAAGGCTACTTGGCAGTGTATGCGAATCTTAGAAGTATTCATTTCTGAGTGAATAAACAAGAAAAAACAGAAGCAGCTTGTTCTAGCTTTTACACTTGCTGCTAATTGGAGATAATGACTAGAGTATAATCAAAACCTGCCACAGCCTACAGAACTTCAAAGCCAGTCAAGCAGTCCACCAATGCCGGCAGCTCAGCTTCATCAACTGAGCAATGGAACGGGCATTTCTGCCAGATGCTGGCACTGGCCTTTCTCCTTCCAGCATTTGGACTGGTGCTGAAAATTTTTCTGGCTCCCGTCGTCCGAGTTGGTAAGTCCGGTTCCATCCTCATTTAAGCACACTTGTGTCTTCTCCTGCAACCTCATGTGACAAATCCGGCACACTATTAAAGAATGTCCAAGACCCGATAATATAGATATAGGCTCAAAACTTATGTCGACTGGCAGCATTTTTTACCCTTTGATGGCACCCCCCCAACTGACCATATATGTTGCTTCCACCATTCAATAGCGTACCATCACCTGAGAAAAAAAAGTCTATATGCAGCATATGATCATGCATGCAAAAGCATATACATACCATGTCAACATGGATATACACGTGGTCAGCTCAAAAACTGATTATAGTAACAAATCAATTGAATAAAAAATGATCAAACTAAGACATGCATTTACATCATGACAAAGACGTTTACATCTTAACATGGATTTATATGAAGCTTTGATCAGAGATGCCAAGACAGAATTTGAATAAAAAACAGATCAATCTACCCCAACCACACCACACATGCATTGTTCAATAGAGACAATAAAACATAAGGTAGCATAAAAAAAAAAATCAAATCCAACCATACTTACTATATGGTGCATGCATTTTCAAATAGATGACAAACAAAGTTGAATCAAGAATCACAAGTAGATCAGATTCAATCCAGCCATGCATGTGCAGATAACCATGTAACAAGAACACAGCTATTTTAGATATTGTGCTGCATTTGAAATGTATTGATGACTTATGGACATGGCTCAATGCATTAAACTAGCTTTTAGGCTTAACTAGTAATATTATTTTTTGGACTTCTTTTTTGTACAAGAATCACAATATACTGCAGTAACATAAAATTTGAACATGGACATGTCAATCAATACAACTACTGGGAGTTGTGAAATCTAATACCCCATATTTGTGTCCGACGCCAGAACCTCTTGGTTGATTCCAAGTTACAATATAACATAAGCATAGATGCATTCATACTTACAATATTGCACCATGCTGCATTGGTATATGGCATATGGACATAGTGGGCATGTCTTATAGAGTTCCAGGAGTTGAATATATGTGACTTCATTACCAGAAATGAAAGAAAGCAGGAATTGCAACAAAAGGTAGTGGGACCTCGAGTGGTTGAAGTGGGCCAGCACCTTAAAAGTAGGAATTCATGCAGCTACTATAAATTTATGGCATTCCTTGGAGTTGAAATAAAGCAATCAATTGCAGGTTATTGGATTAACCAGGGGAGTTGCTATTAACGCCTGCTCCAATTGATTTAGCTGCACCCTATTTTCAATTTTGGGTCTTAAAAGAGTACCACAAATGTACTCTGTAGAATACCCAAAATGGAAAATGGGGGGTAAGCAAATCAATCATGCTGGGTGTTGACATCAATACCCTTTACTAATATTACAGTATCATCCAAGAAAATAGTAGTCTGTCGTGAATATCAAACAGCAATATACCAGTAAATATTTACAGAAAATCAGTAGAGAATGATCCAGGCCACATGCCACATCTGAAGTTTGCGGCCAGACAGGGCTCCTAACTGATTGGCATATTCTTCTCCTTCTCTATATCCTCCAGGATCTTCTCCTCTGCAACCTCCAGCATTGAACTAGAGTCTCCAGCAGTTCTAGAGGTGATTGAACTTGAAGATGATGTTTCCAAAGATTCCCCAAGTTCTCCTGACCTTCCTTCCTGTTCCTTAATTTAAAATTTCTCAAAGAATATAATTAGAATTTAAAGTTCATAGGAATATATATATATATATATATATATATATATATATATATATATATATATATATATATATATATATATCATAAAGAAAAAATAATAATAAAATTTTATAGAAAAAACACTGTATAACAGACATAATAAGAAATGTTGAGGCCATTAATGAACATTAGAATGTTTATTTTTGAAAAGTCACCGAAAAGGCATGAAAAGTCACCGAAAACTTACCAAGTAGGCATGTGTACCGTAAAAGCTATCATTAAGTGTTGAGTCTGTGGTGAACTAAATAGACATAATAAGAAATGTAGAGGCCATTAATGCATAGAGGCAATACGACACACATGCCAACATTGCATGCTTGTAAAGTTAACATACTTTTTCCTTAATGGAGCAAACAACTTTTGATGTGGAAAACAAAGCAGATTTCCACGTACATGCGGTGTATGTTGTTGTGGAAGGGTCCACCTCCACCCATGTGTGGGCTTAGCAAACTTCACCTAAAATTTATGCCTAGGTCCAAGAATCAGGTTGGTATCAAATTAGGTGAGCTAAATGTATGCTAAAGAAATGGACAGTTAACATTTAATCTATATATATAGCTTATCAAATGATAAGAATTAGACTGACCTGAATTTTAGGTAGGGAAGGCAGGTTTGTGGCCTGCACCTGCACCTGTTGGGCAGCTTTGATCATGGACCTATGTAAACACTCGGGTGAAACATTGTGGATCTCCTCCCCAGCCTACACTCTAAATAACTGTTTCACTTTCAATGAGCATATTACATCCAAACATAGATAAAGTAATAGATCTCAGGCATTACAGAAACAACTTATTGTATTGAAGTATTGAACATTAGTAGCCAAACCAAACCACCAAAAAAAAAAAAAAAAAAAACACCCACGAAGTACACACATTGTCATACTACAGTTTGAAAAGATCATCCAAATATCCCACACCATTAATACATGAAGAAGCCAATAGAAACAACATAAAAGAGAAATAAGTTTTCATTCACAGCCATCCTCTACATCCCATCCAATCGACTCTGCATGCCACTTAGCTTCTCCTGTAAAAGCAAGAGCTCATATATAAAAAAAATTTAAAAAAAAATTAAAAAAATCTAATTAAACTGTAGCTCCTAGCTCCTACAAGAGTAAGAGCTTGTATGTCAAAAAATTTCTAATTAAAATCTAAAAACAATGTGCCAGTAATTTATGCTAAAACAACTCATGAGCAGAACAGTTGTACAGGGCCATGCTGCATTGGGGCATGAAAACTGCCTTGAAGTTGAATATCAGTAGTCAGTAGCATAGGTGGTAATCTAGACCATTGATTTGATGGATGAACATGCATGCTTACATATTTGGATCATCCAAACAATCCTTTTGCCAGGAGCTATTATGAATGTCCATTGTTCAAAAATCAAACCGGTAAGATGATGTTGACCATCTGATCAATGGCCTTCAAACAAAAAATTAGTCCACTGTATAAATTTAACAAGGAAAAATCACCGATCAAGCGAATAAAGTTGTAAATTCAATGTGAATTTATACATTGGTCCACCAAATAAGGGTCATGTTAACTTGGTGGTAGGCTCCACCCTATTAATGTTTTTTTTTTTGGTGAAATCCACCCGACCATCAGGTGCTTAATCTTATGTTAGGCCCATTACCAAAAAATCAGCTCCATTTGGATCTCCCTAATCCTTCAACTAGTTCCCGTAGATAGACAATTAATAATAATAATAAATAAATAAAAAGTGACAACAATCTAGTTCAATGAAAAGAAGGCCATGGACACAATGGCTAGGAACGTGTCCTTGGAGCATGGGTCAATTGTGCAAAATGAAAGAAAATTTGAACTCACTGTAGCTCCATCCTTTATGTAGAATATAATACCTAAAAATAAAACTGAAAATAAGGAGAAATGGTGGAAGCCCTCTTATGTCCACACCGTAGAGATATTGCTTCCTATTTCGATTTTCAACTAACATATTACAGGTAGACATTACATATAGTAGAGTAAATCAAACATGAAATGAATTGTTTGTGCAAATTAAAGTACATAATATATAAAATATTAAAAGATATGTAATATGTCATTGTAGTCTCTGCAATGAGAAAAATATCTAAAAATGAAATTTGTGATTAAAACTATAAAGGTATCTATTGGACTTTGGTTGCTTAAATCTATAAAAGAAGTTGAAGCATATACCTAACTTTAAAAGCTAATCATGGATAAACAGAAAGTACGAGTTCGTACAGCATTCAGTTGGAGTGTCTTGATGAGCATTGCAAGTAGGGCCAGTAGTTCTGAGATCCAAACTTTAAGTTGATAGGCTCGCTATATACCAAAGATGCTCCAAAAATTTTACAGATTGAAGCTCCTAATCTGTTGATCAATCTCTTACAAAATCAGCTAAAGAAAATAATATATTAATTGCATGGGAAAAGGATGGCTGAAGGTTAGATAGCAAGGAACTCCCATTTAAATTTGTTTGCATAATAATAAATAGCGACCTTTTTGAAGTTGTAGGAATATTACTAACACAAGCACATTTCAAATTACTATACTCATTCAATATGGGCTTTAAAGCATGGATTGAATGCAAACAAATCCAAGCACATTGTTTCCTCAATGAGTTCTCTATTTATACACGCTGTAATGCCAACTGTCATATGGTACTAAACAAGTCAAAAACCATATGAAGTAAACATAAAACAGAAGTTAAGCCCACACACATGTGGAATTGTGACCATTCACATGCGGCCGCACATGCCAACATGAGTATGTGTTTGAAATCCAAACTTTCCATTAGATGAGCCATGCACATAATTAGGCTTCTGTTTTTTTTTTTTTCCTGAGGTCAGGCACATGAGTATATGTTTGAAATCCAAACTTTCCATTAGATGAGCCATGCACAAATTAGGCTCTTTTTTTTTTTTTTTTCCCTGAGGTCAGGCACAATGTACAAAAGAAATGAATGGTTAATACAGCTAGCTCTTTTTGTACATCTTTATGTACATCCTTTTGTTATTTACATAGTGGTCCACCTGAGGAGGTAAAAACATCATTTTCAAGCCAGAAGTTGTAAAAATTATGATCCACTTGATGGAAAGTTCTCATCTCACACCTTTATGCTACATTGGTCCCTGTGATTGGATTTGGTTAGGCAATGCTCTACACAAGTGGTTTTAGGAAGCCTCAGCTACAAATTATGGTTGACACAAGAATCAGGTTGGACACAACTCTGGTGAGCCAGTCATATGGGAATGAAATCGACAATCAACATTTAATGCATATGACGGCACCTCAGGTGAGTAGACAACCTGGAACCAATGGTTCAAGTGGGCCCTACTGTGATATTCATGTGAAATCCATCCTAATAACCACCAAGTGTGTCAGTCTGATTAGACCCAAGACCCAAAACTCCCCCACATCCATGATTCAGGTGAACCACACAGTTAGAAACATTTCACGCGGCACCCTCCAAATTGTTTGGTTGGCCTGATTTTTGTCCCTTAGATGTAAATTTTAGTGTGGATTTCATATAATCAGCATAGTGGGCTGTGTAAATATCAAGGGTGGATATTTCTCTCATAATTATTTACTTTGGTGTAGCCAACCTGAATCACAGGTCATCTTGAATTTTTTTAAAAACCTGGACATAATGTGAGATTACTCAACTGATGGTCCATGAAATTTCAGGCATGTGAGATCCAATCTGGCCATTAGAAGTGTAATCCTACATTAGGCCCAAAGCAAAAACCTATTACTGATCTATGATTCAGTTGGGTCGCACCACACAGGAAACAACTGGGAGAGAAACTTCCACCCTTGATTATTAGAGAGCCCACCATGATGGTCATGTGAAATCTGCTAAACCATTAGATGTCACACCAAAATTTTGGTCTAAGGTTAAAAATTCTTGCCTATTTGTGATTCAGGTGGGCCACACCAAAGGATAGAGTTTGGAGGGTGAATGTTGCCCCGTACGGCCTAACAGAGGGGACACACTTGGTGGTCACTATAGATTGCACATAAACATTAGGGTGGGGTCAACTTGAGCTCCCGACAGGTTTACTGCCACACTTACTAAAGTCACCATTAGGTTAAGCTGTTGAAAACCATTTTGAGAAAGGAACCATAATGTAAATTCTATAATAGTTAAGGTGTTTTTTTTTTTTTTTCCAATTCCTTAAAAGAATATATCTAGAATTTAAAATTCACACAATTATATATTTTTTCTAAGTTACCTAAATAAAAAGAAAAAGAATTTAAGAAAAACTACATAATTAATAAATTCTGGTAATTTTTTGGAAATGTTTCTAATAAGCTACTTCGTTAATCTATGATTATTATCCCACTACCTTTATCCTCTTGGCCTACCAGGCCAAATGGGTTGGCAGCTAGGGTAGGCCATACTGTTTACGTGAAATCTACCAAAATTATTATGTACTTCATTTCATGTTAGGTCCATCTACCCAAAATCATTAGGTACTTCATTTCATGTTAGGTCCATTTCAAAATAGAAATTTTTTTTATTTAAAAAATCAGCCCCATCTGTGTTTCAAATGGATCAATCAATTGGAAACAGTTGGCGCAAGATCTGCCCTTCAAACTGTTTCCCATGGCATGGCTTACATAAATCATTGATGGGCCAGATGATTGGAATACTGATCTAAAGTTTTTTATGGAATCTAGTGGACGGAATGGATTTCATAAAATGGCCTAATAAAAATCTAGGGTGGATGTCTTTCTCTCAGGTGTTAGTATGCCGGAATCACAATTCAACCTCGTTTTTTATTTTTTACCTGGCCTCAGTGAGATTACTTGTCTAATGATTAGAGTGGACTTTACATACACATCAATGTCAGCCCAGTAAAATATCAAGGGCCAGCGTCACTCATGCAGCCCATAAAACATAGAGATTAAGGTTAAGAAAATGGAATTTCAAGAGGTAAGGTGGGTGGATCCTTGACTGTTGAGCCCACATGCATGTGGAATCATGACCTTCCACATGTGTCCGCACATGCCGATATGGAACATGCGTGAGATCCCAGCATTTAATTAGACGAGCCACATGCAAGAATCAAGCTTTTCAGTCCTGAAGTTAGGCACAATATACAAAATAAATGAATGGCTAATGCAGCTCTTTTAGAACATCCATCTGTTTCATGCAGAGTGGTCCACCTGAGGAGGAAACACTTGATTTTCAAGTTAGAAGTTCTTAAAAAAAATTGGCCTTGTAGATGGAAAGGTCCTATGTAACACTCTTATGCTAAATTGGTGCATCTGATTGTATTTGGTTGGGCAGTGCTCCACAAACATGTGGGCCTTGGAAACCTCACCTACAACTTATGCTTTTATGGATGTATTGTGAACAGGAGGACGTGCACAAGATGCATGCTTTGGATTTCACATACACACCATGGGGGCCAAACCCCTTAGACATATGGTAGTTATAAAAGAGATGTGCCCCCATGTGCACATGCATTTGACTTGTGTATGTACATCGAGTGCATGCAAATGAACCATCACACCCTCCTAAAGCACAAAGTTTTTCTCGTGTAGATAAAGCATCGGGCGAAAAACATGAAGTTTTTATTTATTTATTCGATAGTGGAATCAGGGTTTTTTTTTTTTTTTTTTTGACGATAAAATTTGGCTGTATAAATTTCAGGTGGGCACCACAAAATAACTGGGCCTCACCTATCGTATGGCTCCTTTTTACAGCTCCAAATGAAAGACATACTATAGCAACTCATCAGCAAAACAGAGTACATAAATGTGAACTGTCATGCTTCCATCCAAGTGGGGTTGGCGATACTCCACACTATAAATCCCATGGATCTAGTGTGGATGGAGGACGCTCTTAGATTGGAAGTTCCTAATCCTTTGATTGATGTCATAAAAATAAATGCTCAACGCAAAAACAAATACAGAAATAAGCCCGTGGAGAAGGCCAAAGATTGGACAGTTAGAAACTTCCATTTGGATCAGGTTTCAATAGAATGAGAACTGGTAATTGTAGACAGTACAGATGCAAATCAATTTTTGACAGGGTTAGGATATCACCATTTTCATTCATTTTTTACATGAAAATACGAACTGATCATAAAATTCAAACATCTTGGTGCATCAATGTTCTCTGTCAACAACCAAAAATTAGGGTACTGCCACTAAAAGGAACACATAAATTATAGAACAAACAATCATATAGAAGATGAGCATATACAAAAAAAATCAGGCTGGCCCACTCGTAAGGTGGTCTTGCACCAAAAAAGGTATCAACAGTCTAAATAAAATTTCCAACTATGCCAATTGAAGATATATGTGTGGCCTGCCTTGTTAGTTGTTAATCTTGATTTTAGCACACAATCGTCTTCACAAGTAGATCCCCTTTGTGAATGACCATTGTTCAAAAATCAAACTGATAATAAGTTATATTCTTTAAAGCCTAAAACACATACATCATGATGGGGCCCACATAGCACCGTCCACTACCTATTGGCTAATGGCAGCGTCAGTAGGCAATATGCATCCTCGTGAGAAAGGATGCGGATTGCCTGCTAAAGCATCCTGCGACGAGAAGTTAGGTGGGACCCACAGTGAGGTTCATGGGCCCAAAAATGATGCAAATCCAAAGCTCAAGTGGGCCGCAAAACAGAGGATTGAAAAAGCTACATGGGCCCTACCATGATGACTCATAAATCAATTTAGAGAAGATGTCATTTCGGACCACTAGCATGGTTCCATACAAAAGGGGTTTTGGGTGAAGCATTTCTTCAAACGAGTAGAGTGCAGATTTCTGTATAAAGTATAAAATACTGTTTTACAAACTATAAAAGGAATAAAGAAGCAACAGTAGAGAGTTTCATTGCAAGAATTTAAAGTGTTTAAAATGAATAAATTACTTAAAGAATACACGTAATTTAAATGCAAAAGAATATATATATATATTTCCAAGTTACAAAAGAAAAAGAATTTAAAAAAATGATATGATTATAGGAAGTAGAAGTATGGATTAAAAAAGTAAATAAAAATGAAGAGGGGAAACAAGTCTCACCAACCTACCTCTCGCAACGAGAGAATGCGCCACTGCTTGCTATATCCACTTATCGCTTTTGTCGATTGAGAGTATGCGCCGAACCTTATACCAATCCTCTCCCCTGTCTTCTTCAAGCCTTGCTTTGAATTCATCAGGCATACTCCACAACTCCAATTTGTCGAGGGTACTCACGTCTTGCAGTCCTTCCGGAAGCATCTTCATTTTTTTGATTTCATCCATCCGTAAATGTAAAAGACTTGGCATAGCTCCTTCCTCCACTCTCCACTCTTCTAAATTATTTAAGTGACGAAGATGTAAGGATTCGAGTCGAGGAAAGCCTTGTGCAGAGCAAGCCATTTCCTTTCCTGTATATGATCTAAAAAGCAATTTGAGAATGCGAAGGTTTTTCAGCTTCTCCAACGTCGCCATTGGGTCTTCCTCTAAACGGGAATATTTCAAGGTGAGGTTAGTGAGGTTTGTTGGGAAGAAACTGGAGTCGGGTAACTTACTTAATTTTCCTTGCAAATTGAGAGAGTGGAGGAAGTCCAGATTGACAATCGATTCGTACAATACCTCAACATCTGTTTCTGTATATACCCATATTCCTAATTTTCTAAGATTGGTGAGCTTTCCCAAGCAACCCTCTTCCATCCATTTGTCAGATGCTACAAGTGATAGAGTCTGGATGCTATTTATCCGGTCAAGCCATGGACGCCCTTCTATCTCTCCAATACACATACGATGCCCATGCATGCTCTTCACTTGAAAATGTCTTAACTGTTTCATCTTCCCGATTGTGCTTGGTATTTTTATTTTACAAGAAGATGCTACAAATAGAGTTTGTAAATTAGGAAGATTGCCGATGGACGATGGGAGGCTTTCTAAAGAAGTGTTGGTACAGCTGAGGTATCTCAAGTGGATTAGTTCACCTATTTCCGTCGGTAGCTTTTTAATGCATACACCGTGTATACACAACACCCTAAGCAACTTAAAGCCTCTAAAGAGAATTTTTTCTTCTTCTCTTTGAAGCCATGTAGAGCCCTGGTTGTATATCAACACAGAACGAAGTTGTGGAGTGAAAGATTTTAAGGATGTGTACTCACGTAAATCATCATTGTGAATTGCAAGTCGACGGGCTCTAGATGCAGGAGGAGCATTTGCATTGATCCGACTGTGCACTTGGAGAAACATACCTTCCTTAGCTTTTGATATGGAGAGATCCCGCAAAAGATCATGAATGCGACATCTTTTAATACCTCGGCTTGAACTTCTTTCTGTGACTTGAACCATGCTTCTTTGAATCAATTGCTTTAGATAATCTTCTCCAACTTCCTCCAATGTTTCTTCCCCTCGCTCTTCAAGAAAACCTTCTGCAGCCCACATTTGAATCAATGTCTTGGCAGGGAATTCGTAGTCCTCTGGAAAATTGCCCAGGTAGAGAAAACATGGTTTCAAGTAATAGGGCAGATCTTTATAGCTCAAAGATAATATGCCCGAGATATTGATTTCTCCCTTGACTAAATGCCAGCTGCTGCTCTCGTGTACTTTCTTCCACTCTGCTGCTTCTTTCGTCGTCGTCGTTAGAAGCCCACCGATGACAATGATAGCAAGAGGTAGACCGTGGCATTTTTGGACAATCTTTTTTCCCACGTCCACCAATTCAGGAGGGCAACGACCATCTTGTCCTGGGAATGTTTTTTTACAGAATAATTCCCAGCTCTCCTCCTCGTTTAAAATTCCCGGTCTATGGACCTCGCTTAGTGCATATAAAGCTACGTCTTCTTTTCGTGTGGTGAGGACAACCCTACTGCCATTGTTCGTTTCTGGAAATGCACCCTTCAAATCATTCCACGCTTCTTTCGACCATATATCATCTAATACCACCAGGTATCTCTTCTCTTTCAAATGCTCAGAAATTTCATGCTTCAACTGATTGACGTCCATTTCCTTCACTTCCTTGAGCTTATCTTTTGAGATGTAACAATTTAAGATTTTCTGAAGAAGATCCGTCACAGCATACTCTTGTGATATACAAATCCATGCCAAAGAGTCAAAATATGCTTTAACACGAGGGTCGTTATAAACTTTCTTGGTAAGAGTGGTCTTACCGAGACCACCCATTCCAACTACAGAAAAAACACAACGTCTATGCTCGCTCTCATTGGTCAACTTCTTGACCAGTGCCTCTGAGTCCTTTCGAAAAAAACCAACAAAATCTGATTCTTCAATGTTAAGAGAAGTGAGCCTCCGTTCTTCATGGATTGGATCTGCGGAGCTCTTCCCTGCTCCCTGGCTTATATCGGCAATTCCATAAGTCGACCTACTTTCAGAGATCCTATGGATTTTATTGTTTATCCGTTGGATCTCCGAGCCCACATCATGGAGAGCTTTCAACTCAACGGGGATGCAAGCATACCTGTAAGAATTTTAGTGTACTTAAGATTTAAAATAAATATTTAAATATTTTTTATTTTCAATTAAGAAACTAAAATAAATTAACAGTTAAGTTGGTAGAGATATTCTTAGTTGAGAAAGATGCAGGTAGATAAATTTAAACAAAATGATACTTTATATGGATGGATTAGATCAAATCCTCACTACGTGACCATTTGATGGGTCATAAGAACGAAATGTTACGATCGCACTTATTATACTTTTAATCAATTTTATTTTGAAAACATATATGATTAGCATCTAAGCGATCTATTAGCTCATTGTCAATCTGAAACCTATGATCAGTGGATCATCGAATGTACCAGATCAAATATATGCTATCTATGTGAATTCTAGAATATATGTAAAACCTCATCTAGAATTTTAGATGGATTTGATCATCTAATGGGCCATAATAATTGTAAGATGATTGTTGTTAAAAGAAATTTAGATCTTTATCTCTTGTGAACCATCCCACAAGATACCTTGGTGCAGTCCAAATTCCCACCTCAGAGGGAGGCAGATTTCTTGAGAAAGCCTTTCACATGAAGTTCCTGCACAAGGATGGTGGGTGGGATCCACCGCTATGTTTGTGAGAAATCTACTTTGTCCATCCATTTTGTGAGCTCATTTCAAGACAGTGATAAAAAAGCAGGAGAATTGAAAACTCAATTGGGTCTCAAGAGATAGAAAATTGGGGAAAGAAATTCCTACCATTGAAACCTTTTTGGGCTCCACCTTGATGTTTATATGTCATCCAAACCACTTATAAGGTTATTCCCACTTGGATGAAGTAAAAACACAATAAATTTAGGCTGATACGATACTTTTATGGCCAGTAGAATGTTTCAATAGTGCTCCCTGAAAACCCACTGTTTCCTCTCGTGTGACCCACTTGAGTTTTGAATCCTCCTATTTTTTTTGTTGCATGTCATGAAATGAGCTCAAAAAATGGATGGACAGAGTGGATTTCTCATAAACATAGTGGTGGGTCTCACCCACGATCCTTGCTGAGGAACTTGCGGGAAATCCGTGTCCCCACGAGAGACCTTTGTGGGGGGTGCGGATTGGCAAGTGAGACTGCTACTGAAGTGACATCGCCAAATTCTGTGGCCCCGCCATGATATATGCTTTGTATCAACTTTGTCCATCCATCTAGAGAGATCATTTTAGGGCAATAACCAAAGAATGGGTCATATCCAAAGCTCCAGTGGACCCCACCACAGAAAATAGTGGGGAGAGTAATGCCACCGTTAAAAACTTCCAAAGGCCACAAAAGTTTTCAATCAAGCTTATATTTGTATTTTCCTTTCTTTAATGTCTTTGTTAGCTTTTAAACATTTTAGATTTCGAAAAAAAATAAATCATGGTGGGCCTTAAAAAGGTTTCAACGGTGGGCATCAATCTTCCCACTGTTTTCTGTGGTGGGGTCCACTAAAGCTTTGGATCTGCCTCATTCTCTTGCTCATGGCTTAAAATAATATCTCCAAATGGATGGACGATGTGGATTCAATACATACATCATAGTGAGGTCCACATAACTTGGTGACATCACTTCCGTGGCAAGTCTCGCTGCCCAACCGAATCTAATCCTCACCTTTGTGCACTCCACCTCCCTATTCTCTTGGGAATTTAGATAGCCTGGGCCCTATATAGTGATGACCATTAGTTAATTGTTGGAAATTTAGCTGTAGGGCTAATATAACACATAAATATGAGTCGTGGTCTCCTGCAAACTAGTCTGCAAACCATATCTACGGTCTTAAGGTGGGGTTAGCTGAAGTGGGGCTGACCGTAATGTTTTGGTGAAATCCACCCCGATCATCATATGAGTCACCCTGTTTTAACCGTAGGGCGCAAAAATTTATACAATTTTTAATTCAAGTGAGCCATTCTAAGGAAAATACGTGATCTTGAAAGAGTAGTTCTAGAGGAGGCTAAAGTTGTGTTATTAAAAGACTTGAAACACCGGGTTTAGTTAGGCTGTGATTTGAACCATCTTGATGTATGTGTTTTATATCCACTCCGTCCATCTATATTGCCCACTCATTTTTTGGCATTGACCCAAAAATGAACCAGATCCAAATCTCAAGTGGACCACAACACTGGAGACATTGGTGGCTGACCGCCCACCATTAAAAACTTCCTAGGGCCCATTGCAAATCCAACCAAACCCTTAGATGACACAAATTCAGGTCAGCGACTTAAAAATCAGGCCCATCCATGATACATGCTGCCATAACTAGTCAAACAATTTGGAGGGTAAGTGTCACCCTTATACTATTTCCATTCTTATGGTCCATTTGAATCATGGTTGGAGTTGTTTTTCACCCACAAGCCTAAAATTAAGGCATTTATTTGATAGTCAGAGTAGATTTTTTTAATGCATAATGATGGGACCCACCAGAGGTGGACCACCCCTTCCATGAATGGTTTTCACGATTGTGTAGTTGTAAATGGCTTTCACAACCTTAAATGGTGTCCTCCTGATTTTTGGTCGCATGTCATGAAATGAGCTCATAGAATACATGGACGTAATGGATTTCTCACAAACATAGCGGTGGGTCCCACCTACCATCCTTGCGTAGGAACTTCTTGTGAAAGGCTTTCGTAGGAAGTTCTCGTCCCTCTTACGGTGGGAATTGGACCGCACCAAGGTATCCTGCGGGATGGCTCGTAGGAGACCATTACTCTCTCTCTCTCTCTCTCTCTCTATATATATATATATATATATATATATATATATATATATAGAGAGAGAGAGAGAGAGAGAGAGAGAGAGAGAGAGAGAGAGAGAGAGAGAGTGTGTGTGTGTGTCCCGGTCTCCTACACACTGTACCGCATGAGATATTTTGCACACAAACAACACAAGTAAAAAAGGGTGGGCTAGGATTAGGCCTCACCATGATGCATTCATGAAATCCACCATGATCATTATGTCTATGATAGAAATTTAGTAATATGTCTTAAAAAGTAGGTGGATTAGTGATTCGTACAAGTCACACCAAGTGAAATTGTTTGGATAGCGGGCATCCCCTACACGGTTTTTGCTCATGTGGCCCACCAACATTATAAATGTGGTTGATGTTTTATCCCTACGACTAAATTATTGCCACACATCTTATGGATGGAGCGGATTTCATATAAACATCAAGGTTGCCCAACCTCTAGTTGACTCACTAGTGGTTGGGATGCGTCAAAGACATGGATTGTATGCCGACCCTGCTACTGGTTGGTGCTAGCAGGCCCAACGATGATGTATATATTTAATCCAAGCTGTCCATCTATTTTTCTAGCTCAATTTATGGCATGATCTCAAAAATGCATAATATCCAAATTTAAAGTAGACCATACCACATGAAAATAGTGGTGATTAAATGGATTAAACGCCCATCATTAAAAATTCTTAGGTACAGTTTATTTGCCATCTAACCTGTGATTAGCTCACAAAGACTTGGATGAAGATAAAACACAAATATCAACTTGATCCAAAACCTACATTGGCCTAAAGAATTTTTTAATGGTGGGCTTTCCAGCAATCTTTATTGTGGCATGGTCCAGTTAATATTTGGATCTGACTTATTTTTTTGGATCATGCCATACATTCAATTGGAAAAATAGATGGACGTCTTGCATTAAACACGTACATCATTGTTGGGCCAGCTAATACCAACCAGTTATTAGGTGACCGATGGTCTTCACAGCATGTAATCAACAGCCTAAACAGCGTCCCAACCAATACTGGGCTAACTGGAGGTGGGCCAACATTGACATGTATGTAAAATCCACTCTAACCATAATGGGTTAAGATGATAATTTAGGGGTATTGCTTCAACATCAACAACATCTATAATTCTAGTGGGCCTCATGAGTGGAATCTGTATAGGGAACACCCACTATCAAAATCACTTCACTTGGTGTAATCCACATACATCAGGTATGGGTCTACTGTTTGGTCTCCATGCATTAACCTCTCAAGCCAATTAATGGATGAAATGGATTTCACATAAACATCATAGTGGGCCCTGTAAAACTTCCAAGGTAGGCTTCTCCTCTCCCACTGTTTTTTATTTTGTGGCCCAATAAATCACAAATCAGCCGTAATTTTTGCACCCCACGGTTCAATTGATACCACAGACTAAATTATCTGAATGGATCACAGGAACACATCATGGTGACGCTAACTTACAATACACTTGTTTAAGTTTCCATGACCGGTGGTAATTTGGTGCGTAAAAGTTCTCCTACAGTACGGTGCATAGGATAGTACCACTCTCTAGATGGTACTATCCTTGAATGCTCACAATATTTAAAAACCCACCAAGATGGTATAGAAGCCTAACAAAAAAGAGAGATGTGGATTGATGGGATTCAACTCAAGCAAGTAGACTAATCAACGCACTTGATCTATTCATGCATTCATGCATCTCATGACATTCATATATCTCTATTTTTATTATGATGCGCATAAACCATGATGCGTTCACTCACAAGGCCTAGTCAACTGACGTTTTATTAATGAAAAAAAACATAAAGATTTCATAGACGACGAAACTATTGCTCAAGTTTCAGGGTAGGAAAGTGAACCAGTGGATAATTTACAAGGGCTATGGCCCTGTCTTGATGAAGACGAGTTGACTATGTTAAATTACTAGCATATCTAGTTGAACTCATGTTATTCCTTTAATTATGTATTTGAATAAATTTTAAGTTAAGTAACTGAAAGTTATGAATAGTTAAAGCTTTTATTAGTAAATGTTTAATAAAGCTCCAAATGGGTAAGTTATGGTAGTGTAATTAACTTTTGTAAATATTATTAATATGTGCATTGGATGCCCATAAATGATCATGATGGTGAATATATGTGTATGTGATTGAAATAAA
Organism: Magnolia kwangsiensis; assembly: GCA_037074715.1. Lineage (NCBI taxonomy): Eukaryota > Viridiplantae > Streptophyta > Magnoliopsida > Magnoliales > Magnoliaceae > Magnolia > Magnolia kwangsiensis. The sequence continues at coordinate 2,918,463 of CM073583.1, forward strand.
TGAATGTGAGATGTTTTGCTTAAGGTTTAAGTTTAGAAACTCAGTGTACATTTTAACTAAGCTTCTGAAAAACAGTATGAATGAATGGTTTTTGTACTCATAATATGTAAGTCATGTGTCGTGACATGGGTTTAAAGGTGCACACTTTGTATATGAATTCCAAGGCGTGATAGTACCTTTTAATGCGGCCTAATAAATATTTTGGCTTCGAGGTTGGCATCTTTAACATAAATTTGTCGATGACATCCTCTGCATCGTATGCAACATCTCTCACATGTTGCACCCATCTCTTCACTCTTCTGTCTCCTTCTTGCTTAGAGTCTGCATCTTCCAAGAAGGCTACCATCTGCTCAAATTCAAACATGAGCAATTCGACTTGATCACGAACCCCACGTAAGAAAATGGCTTCTTGAATGAACGGGTCAGCCAGTTTTCCGAGTACGAGCTCAACTACGGACTCAACAGCGGACATCTTTCCTCACACTTTTTGTTTTTTTTTCTCAGAAGAAAGAACGAAATTCAGATGACAGCTTTCTTACTCTTGAGTTAATGTTGCATCTCTCTATCTTATTTATAGAGGACAACTAGACGGGTCATATTCTAATATTACTGATGAGGGAAAGGATTTCGCATGCCGAAATTTTGGAATATCTTAAAAAATGATTGCTTGATTCCCGCCAACGTCTTCAATGGTTGGAGATGCGATCACAAGAATTTCTTGGGACGCAGATTTTCTGCAAAGCCTTTGGCACTGAGCTGGGAATCTCGCTTGGGTCCACCGTTATGTTTGTGAGATATCCACTCCGTTTATCTGTTTTGCAAGCTCATTTTATGATATGCCACCAAAATTGAGCAGGATCCAAACTCAAATAGGCCACACGAGAGGAAACAGTGGGCCACCGTTGAAACATTTGCATGGCCATCCGGCTATGATTTTTGTGTTTTCAGTTCATCCGGTTTGGATGGAATATAAACATCCAGGTGGAGCCCATGAAAGTTTGAATTCTTTCGCAGTTTTCCCTCTTGCATGTCCCACAGGCGGCTTTTGTTTTTGGCCTTTCCTAAAATGAGCTCGTAGAACGGATGCATGGGTGGATTCTCACTAACTTTACGGTGGTCACACATAGATTTCCAGTGCCGGACCTTCTGCGAACAGCCTTTTACAGGAAATCGCCTCCGGTCCGGACGTGGTTTAGCTAGTTAACAGCACCGGCCCGCTAGCTAGTGTGAATGCCATGTGGACCTCATCATGATGCATGTGCTTTATCTCCACCATTCATTCAATTTTTACAACTCATTTTAAGGTACGAGACAAAAAATTATTTAAGTAAATGCAAATCTAAGTGGAACAAGCCACATAAAAACAGTGTTGATTGAACGTCCACCATTAAAACCTTCCTAAAGCTCACTAATAATATTTATTTTCCATCCAATCTATTGATAAGATCACACAAACCTGGACAAAGGGCAAACACAAATATCAGCTTGGCCCAAAACTTCCTTGGCTCCAAAAAATTCTCAATGATAAGCATTCAATCTCACTTTTCTGTGTGGTGTGGTCCATATAAAATTCGGATCTATTTAATTTTTTCCTCGTACACTAAAATGATATGAAAAAAAATAAATGAACAGTATAGATAAAACGCATACATCATGATGGGCATGCAATGCTTTACAACAGCCAGGTGCCGCCGTCCTTCGGTCCATGATTTACTTACTTTTTTTTTTTTTTTAAGCTTGCCAGTAAACACGCATGTCAGTACACACACTCCATGATTTACTTGGTTGGGCGTTGCTACTCCACAGTTCACGTACGTGGTTGTAGCGGTTGGCGAAATTGTACCATCCATCTGTCAAATCCCATGGTCGGTGATCAACACCAGGACAAAAAGCCAAATGAAATGGGTAGTCCCGGTTGGAGTTTTACTGCATCTGAAATAGACGGTCAAATTACGATAACTGAAGATGCCGATCCAAAGAAGATGATGGCTGCATAGATGTCACAAGGTACTCGCTTCATCCGTTCACATGACCCATCTTTCCTGTCTGTCCATTTGAATGACGGCATTCATATGGCTTGGATGGATTGTTATGTGTAATCTTCAACTAGGCCACCAAGGGATGGGACTCGTTAAATGGACAGTCTGGATCTAATAAACATACTGCCACGTGTCAAATATTGGTACCACCCCGCCCGTTCGGAACTAGGGACAGGTGGAGACTCGGAGGACCACTGAGGGGCCACCGTGACGTAAGAATTTTATCCACACCGTCCATCCATTTTTTTCATATCATTTTAGAGAAGTGGATCAAAAATAAGGCAGATCCAATGCTCAAGTGGACCACACTGCAGGAACCAGCGGCTCTCAGGAGACCCACCATTTAAACCTTCTTAGGTCTACCATGTTGTTTATTTTCCATCCAACCTGTTGGTATGGTCGTATGCACTTGCATTAATTGAAAAACCAAATATCATCTCGATCCAAAACTTTTGTGATCACCAAGAATTCTTCAACGGTAAGAATTTAAACACCACTGTGTGGTCCATTTGAGCCTTGGGTTTTCAATAGTTTTGGTTTATAATAAAAAATGATATGAAAAAAATGTATGTACCGTATGGATAAAATTCATACATCATTGTGGCCCCTCAGTTGCCCTGATAGCCTTCGCCTGTCTCCAGCTCGAAAGCCAATTGAGTAGTAACTCTGTACAGTCAGCGTTTTCCTGTGGTATGGTGTACTTGGAATTGTATACCGAGTTACTCATTACACTTTTATTATACTTAAACTCAATTATGCCTACCTAGAATGCATGTGGTTTATCCACATCGCCTATACGTATTTACATATCATTTTATGGATTCAACTCAAAATTGAAGCAGGTACAGAGCTCAAGCAGGCCATACCATTGAAAAAAGTAAAACTATTGATTTCAATTGTTGAAAATTTTCTAAGGCTCCCATTGATGTTTATTTGTCATTTAACCTATTCATAAGATCAGAAGGACATGGATGAAGGAAAAACACAAATATCAATTTGATCTAAAACCTTTGATGTCCTTAAGAATTTTTCAATGGTAGATGTTCAATTCACATCGTTTCTGGTGGTGTGGTCCATTTGAAGTTTTGATATACTCCATTTTTGAGATAAATCCTTAAAAGTTATGTGTTAAAAGAGATGGAAGGAGTGGATATAATACATGGATGACACAGGGGCCTGCAGAGTTTACTTAGTACGCTTACGGACGAGTTACTCAGTATGCAATCCGCTTCCGGTCTACTTGCCCTTTGGATTTGCTTCAATTTTGGCGCTAACCCTTAGAAGTAGCAGAAAAAAACGGACGTACCGTGTGGATGTACCATATATATTCACATTGGGTCGAGCTGAGTTTGCTTAGGGCCTGTTTGGCCGGCTGCATTAGACGGGCTTAGGTGGGATGGAATTGCATCTGTCCCTGTGCCAATTCCGCTCTATGTTTGGGAAGGAGTTCAACAGCTCGGATAGATGGAAACGTATTGGGTCTTGTGCTAATTTTACTCAATGTTATCAAGTTGTGTAGGTCCCACCATGATGTGTGGGCTATATCCACACCGTCCACCTATTTTTTGAGGTCATTTTAGGGCATGAACCAAAAAACAGGTAGATCTAAAGCTCAAGTAAACCCCACCATAGAAAGCAATGGGGATTGAATATTTATCATTTAAAACTTCTTTGGAGCCACATAAGTTTTGAATCTACCTCATTTTCAAGCCCATGCCATAAAATGAGGTTACAAAATAAATGAACGGTTTAGATATAATGTATGTGTGTTATTCTCAATAGTTTTAAATGATAGTAGTTATATCCTTACATTATATCATAGTATTACAAATAAAGGAGAGAATTAAGCTTATCCCAAGGAAAGAGGGAACAACCTCTGCCAAGGGTAATAATTATGTTTTTTTAATCTCATTCCACCTGATCCTTTTGATTGCAATTGGCCAAACAGGCCCTTAGTAAAAGCATACCGAGTAACTTGGGATTAGAAGGGATCGGTTGGGATGGGATTCACAAACCATAATTATTACCCATGGCAGGGATGGTCCCGCAGCCATGGGATAATATTAATTCCATACTTTGTTAATAATATGGTGGTATATGGAATGGATATATCAATTTTATTTGAAATTATCAAGAATAACACACGTGTTATATCTAGACCGGTCATTTGTTTTGAAACCTCATTTTATGACATGGCCTAAAAATGATGTAGATCCAAAACTTATGTGGCCGTAAAGAAATTTTCAATCCATGTTACTTTTTATGGTGGGGTGTACTTGAGCTTTAGATTTATCTGATTTTTTGGTCCATGCTCTAAAATAATCTTGAAAAATGGGTGGACGGTGTGAATATAGCCTACACATCATGATGAGACCTACACAGCTTGCTAACATTGAGTGAAATTGGCACCGAGCAATGCAATTCCATATGTAGTTTTAACATTCTTCCCAAACATGAAGTGGAATTGGCACAGGATGGGATGTAATTCCATCCCACCTAATCCCTTCTAATCCCACTGCCCAAACACGCCCTAATCCACGCCCGTATGGCTCGAACAATGCCTTGTGATGATGGCCAAAGACAAATTCACTTTTGGCCGATGGATGCTTTTTCTTTAGAATAGGCTGAGACTTTTCCTTTTCTCTTATTTTGGAGTTTAAACCAGCCAACATTTACTTTTCCTTTTGTTTTTTTCTTTATACCATGCGTATTACACCACCATTTGCCTTTTGTCTTTCCAGTATCACGTCTTTTTAACATCAAAGCAAGCTAACCGTTGGACGCGGATTGTGTAACGAGGCCTTTTTTGGCATCAAAGCAGGATGCGGATTGACTACTGAGGCTTGTTTGACCCATGGGATTAAATTATATGGAATTGCATTAGATTCATCGGAGATAAAATTCTTGCTACAGAAAACAAACTGGATTGAGCAAAAACCCATTTGGTGGACCCATTTAATATAATTAATGAACCAAAGTCATTGCGGATACCGGTCACTCGTACACATATATAACTAAAATGTCATATGTAAAGGGCATATATAAAAGGAGAGCATGAATAGAACATACGGATCAATGTGGGGCCCACATGTGCAGTGGATTTCAAATCCATCAAAAATTGCACATGGGACTAGAGACAATTCCATCCCACTTAAGCCTATTTACTAAACAGGCCATAAATACACGTGGTGCCAACCCTAAGAATGCCATCAATCCATTTTAGCAACTCATTTTAAGGCATGATTCCAAAATTGATGCAGATCCAATGCGCAAGTGGGCCACACCACATGAAACAATGAATATTGAACACTTATAAATGAAAAGAATGGAGGCAACAAAAGTTTTGGTTCAAGTTGATATTAGTGTTTTCTAAAAAGATTTACCTCTATGACCAAATACGCAGATACACCTAATATAAAAAGCATATGACCAAATTTATAAAAATTGATAATGATCATATGTTAATCAGAAAGGTTCTTTTAAAGATCGGTTATTTTGTGCCTTGTACAAGAAATGACTTTCAAGGATAACCCTACATATCAAAAAAAAAAAAAAAAAAAAACTCACAATCAGTTATTAAGAGCTGTTGATGCCAAATTTTGGTCGGCCCTTCCTCCACGTAGTTCGCCACGTATTATCCATGAAACCTGCATCAGGAAAACAGGCAAAAGTGACCCTGGCTAAGCCGGGAGACCCTCCAAAGCTTAAGTCAGGACAAGGGAATCAGGGTCTGGATAGAGAGTAGAGGAGAGCTCGATTTCGCATACCTGTAGACATGGTAATGCGTACTATTTATACCTGCCTGTGAGGCGGTCTGGGTCCGATAATCTCGACACGATTAGAGGGATTTTAGGATCATGGAGATATTGCCCATAATCTACTGATTGTGTAGCATATCTAGTGGATCGTACGTATCTGCAGGCGGAGTTACCGGCCACGTCTCGATAAGGCAGTTTTCATATCGAGCGAGTGGGGTATGCGCCTCTGATCATCGTCTCGGCTCAACCAGTCCGACTATAGCCTCGGCATCCGACCTGACCCGTCAAGTCTGAACTCATGTGATCGGTTGAGGGTATATTACGGTCCGATCGGATATAACAATCCTCCGAGCTGAACTTTGCTCTCGAACTCGTGTGGTGTTGATGCTGAGCTAAGCTTCAAAGGGTCGTGCCTCAGTCGTGACGGCGCTAAGTCTGCTCGGAATAGTAGGCTCAGATCTTCCCATAACAGAAGCCCCCTACTCTTCGAGCTTGCTCGCGGGCTCGGAGAGTACTTATACAGGAAGTCTCCCACCCTTGTCGCAATGATGATGGGTTTCGAATCACGCGTGTTGGTCGCTTCGGTTAATGCGTGGCGACGGTTACGATCCCGGATCTTCTCCCAGCCTATGAGAAGCTGTCATGCAGGCTTAAGGCGGCGTATTTATGATGGCTCCGACTGCCGAGGCGTCTTTTCACGTATCGAGGCACGCTACCCGATGTTAGAGCCGTATCGACGGTTCGGTACGCATCCAATGCGGTGTCACCATGTGCGCTCGGAGATCGACTCGTGCCGATTCGGCTGCTGCCATTAAAGCTTACCATCAATGTGAGAATCCTTTACCTCCTATATAAGGCGCTCTGGACGTTCGTTAGTCATTTTACGTCCTGATTTACGAGAGCACACCGGAGAGACGATTTCTGACGAGAGGCGATTCCACGCCAAACTCGAGGTTTCCTGTAGAAAGGCAATTTTCGGCCATCATCCGGTGAGTCTCGCTCACCTTCATCCTTGTTTCTACAATGTCTTTCGATCTGGAGATGGTTCGTGAATACGACGATGACTCCGAGCCGGGGAGTACTGAGAGCGGGAGTGGGTCTTCCGAAGGCCCTTTCGAGGCCACTCTCCCGTACCCATCACCTCAGAAGTAAAAGACGCTGGGTTCTAAGACTAAGCAACTCAGCAAGAAGACTGCCTCCTGAGCCCGCCGAGTCGAGACTCCTACTGCCACTGAAATGCCTGCGAGCCTGCGGACCGCAGAGGTTGTCCCTGGGGGTTCTGTCATGTCAGAATATCAAATGGAGTGGATTCGCTCGGAGTTCTAGATCTCAGACTCCGTTCAGATAAGGGCTCCCGGTCCCTTGGCCGTTGCTGGCGCTCCAGCTAAGGGAGAAGTGGCTATCTTCCTCTGGACGCTGCAATGCGGGATCCGACTCCCTTTACATCCCTTCATCAGGAAGGTGGCGGCTCACCTCGGATTGACCCCCGAGCAGTTTACCCCAAATTCCTGGAGGGTGATGATATCTGCCTACATCATCTGGAGGCAAGTCGGTAACTCTGAGCTGACCCCCAGAGGAGCTTCTGAGCCTATACTTGGTCAAGCATGACAGCAACGATCCCTGGTATTATTTCGTGACTTGGGGGAGCAAGGGGTCGGGCTTAGTGATGCACCTGTCATCCTCCAACAAGGACTGGAAGAACAAGTGGTTTTGGGCGGCAGGTGACTGGAAGGCTCCAGCGGCTGAGCTTAGGGCTTCAACGGCTCGTATCCCGACCCACTTTACCAAACCAGGTCGAATTTCATCTGGCGTCCGGGTTGTTGCCTTAGTTTTCACATGTTTTCATAGAAGTGACCTCTTTTTTTTTATTATTTTGTAGCTTTCGTAAAGGGGTTGCCGCTCCTAGACTTGGACCGGAAGAATCAGATCGCAAAGGCCAGAGCGTGGTCGGAGTCGCTTCGCTCCTGGGCCGATCTGATAACTGCAGCCAACCTTCACTGGTTCGGGCTCTGCAAATTCCAGCCTCTACCCACATCTCTGAGTAAGCTGTCCCAACCTCTTCAATGATCTTTTCTTTGCATATTTACTAGCTGAAAGTTCTCTTTCGCAGGCATGGCCAAGGCGTCAGAGGCACGGAAGAGGAAGGCCGTTCTAACCGCGGCGGAGTTGCTCAAAGAAGCCCCCCGAGTGAAAATCATTCGGAAGAAGCCGGCTCCCCCTCGCGTGGGGGAATCTTTCACCGCACCAACTCCAGCATCCCCAGCACCGAGCCCCACTGGCCCTTCCTCAGCACAGCCGACTCTGAAATGCCCTAGCACCGCTGCTGTTCCCCCGATAGTCTTGCGCCCGGTGGTACGTCCTCCTCCGGAGGTCGTCCGAGTGATTGAGGCTGGCACCCCAGCCGTGCCAAGTCCTGTTGCATGAGCTCCCTCCATCGCCATTCCTCCCGCCGCAGGTCCTGCCGCTGCCCCCGAGCTCCCTATCGCTGTTCCCTCATCCTCCGAATGGGAGGGGGCCAATAAAGTGGCTGATAATATGCTTCCTCCCCCCCCCCCCCCCCCCCCCCGAGATCGAGGGAGAGGTCCGAGCCGAGGGTCAAAACTCGGCTGGCAGCAGGGTAGGGGCTGAGGGGGCTGAGGCCTCTGCCCAAGCGGGCACGAGAGGAGGGAGGTTTGAGCCTGGATATCACATGGCGTGCTCGGCTCCGTGGGCCGCCAAGCATGTCAAGGAGGAGGACATCGCTCGGAACCTTGAGCGGTCGGAGGGTTATTTCTTGAATGACCTCACATCCGTGTGCTACATGGTGTGTCTCTGAGAAGACTTTTTTTTTAATTTCATGTTTTATACATATACTATAGATTCTAATCTTTAATTTCTGTTCAGGTCGTCCCGGTACTCCTCTCTATTCGGTAGAGAGCGCGAGAGCACAAGAGGAGGGAGGCAGAGTTGGAGGCCCTACAGGCCGAGGCGGTGGCCTTAAAGGCTGAGCAGACTAGCCTGCGCCAACAGCTTATGGGCGAGAGGGCCAGGGTCAGGCGACTGCAGGGAGTCGTTGTGAACTTGAAAGCCATGGAGCTACATCTGCAGGATAAGGCTGATGACTTAAAGAAGAGCCGCGACGCTGCGACTACTGAGCTGATCAGCGCCAGGGCCCACGCGGACTCGTCGAGGCGACTGAAGAGCCGACACGAGCCGTGAATCAGGCCGTGGAAGCCCAACGAGCAAAGGAGAAGCTTCTTTGACCGCAATGGTTGTTGCTGCAGTCGAAAGCTTCAAGACTTCTAAGGAGAGGGACGTTGAAGCCGCAACGTTTTACAACCGCGGCTTCGACGCTTGCCTCGAGGCAGTTCTGAGTTTATACCCGGACCTCGACCTTGATTCACTCCTGCCCGATGACTCTGAAGAAGCTCCGGCCGAAGTCATAGGCTAGGAGCAGGCTCTTGACGCCCAAGCTCCTGACGCCCAAGCTCCTCCGTCATGAAGACTATCATTTTCTTTTTCTTTTTGAACTATCAATGTACTTAGCCATGTACTTTTATCCCTCCGAGGGGATTCAATGAAAAATATTCTTTTCCCATTATCGATTTGCTTGTGAGATGTTGAGTTGATTTCTTTATGGGTTTAGTCCGCTGTCATTTAGTTAGTTATTAAGGTCGGTTATCTGAGCCTTCTCGGCCCAAGCCTTAGTTGGGTCCGATCCCTTAGGATATTTGGCTCGTCGCCTTTATTTTGTTGTATGCCGAGCTGAACACTTAACCGGAGGGTCGGATCATTATTAGGCTTTTTCCCTTAAAGGGATGCCTCGTCGATCTTTCGTGAGGTTAGGTTCTGATCCCTTAAAGGATCGGACCGTTTAACTCGTGCCTGTGCGAATAGGACAATTGGACGCATTCAAAAGTAGAATTGATATTTTATTAAGAGCCTTAAAGGCTAGTCGATCGGAGGCGTACATTTTATTATAAGCCTGAAAAGGCCAGTTCCTCACGGGTAGTAGATCTTTAAGTGCTTAGCGTTCCAAGGATGAGGGAGATGACGGCCTTCGAGGTCTTCCAGGTGGTACGAGCCCGGTTTGACAGATCTGACTACACAATATGGACCTTCCCAATTGGGTCAGAGCACTCCTTCCCCTGGCTCGGCCGTGTTCTAGAAAACCCGTCAAAGGACTAAGTCCTCTGGTCGGAAGCGCCTGACTTTGACTTTGGAATTGTAGAAGCGCGCTACCTGCTGGTGTCGAGCCGTTGTTCGGAGCTTGAAAACTTCTCTAAGTTCTTCGAGCAAATCTATATTAGCCGCTATCTGCTTGGAGTTCTGACTTTCTTCGAAGCCCCTAACCCGTGCCGTAAGGAGTCCGATTTCTACTGGCACCATTGCCTTCGAGCCACAGGATAACGAAAATGGGGTTTCACCCGTCGAGGTCTGGGCTGTGATCCTATTAGCCCAGAGGACGAAGGGGAGCTCCTCGGCCCAATTTCCCTTTGCTTTTTCCAGCTTTGTCTTGAGATGATATTTGATGATCTTGTTGACCGCCTCTACCTATCCGTTCGACTGTGGGTGCTGAGGTGATGAGTAGGTGTTCACAATACCAAGCCCTTGACACAAACTACGAAACTTGTCATTGTCGAATTGGCGGCCGTTATAAAAAACGATGGTTCTTGGAATCCCGAACCGCCAGATGATATTTTTCCACACAAAATCGATTACTTTCTACTCGGTGATTTTTGCGACTGACTCGGCCTCGGCCCACTTGATGAAGTAGTTGACCGCGACTATAGCGAACTTGACCTGTCCCTTCCTAGTGAGCAAGGGACCGATGATGTCAATCCCCCATTGGGCGAACGGCCATGACCCACTCATGGGGGTCATTTCTTCTGCCGGTTACTTTGACACAGTAGCAAAACGTTGACATTTGTCACACTTCCGAACAAAATTCTTGGAGTCTTACTTAAGAGTTGACCAGAAATACCCTTGACGAAGTATCTGCATGGCTATGGCGCGACTGCCAGAAGGTTTTCGCAAATTCACTCGTGAATTTCTCGAATCACGTAGTCAGCTTCATCCGGTCGGAGGCATCTAAGTTAAGGTTGAGAATGCCCCTTCTTGTACAGCACTCCGTCTAATATGGTGTACCGCGCCGCTCGAACCCTGAGTCGTCTCGCCTCTAATTTGTCCAAGGGGGCCTTGCCGGTTGATAGATAATTGAAAATCGGGTCCATCCAGCTGGGAATGGACTGGACGAGGTTGACCTCCTCCGACTGGCTGATACTCGGGTGTTCAACGAACTCGACCGAAACAAAACGTGGGATCTTTCCCTCGGAGGTCGAGGCGAGCCTTGATAAGGCGTCGGCCCATGAGTTCTCGGCTTTGGGGATCTGCCGGATGGTGCAACTCAAAAATTTCTCGATCAATTTCCTCGCTTCTTTAAAGTAGGCGATCATTCTTACTTCCTTAGCTTCGTACTCCAAGGAGATATGGTTCACTACCAACTGTGAGTCGCTGTGGACTTGTAAGGTCTGAACGCCCAGGCTTGCTGCCAGCCTGAGCCCAGCTAATAATGTTTCATACTCGGCCTCGTTATTTGAAGCTTTGAACCCGAGCTTGATGGCATATTGGATCGTCGTTGAATCAGGTGCGACTAGGACGACACCGGCTCCTGCTCCTTTAATGTTGGAAGATCCATCAACATAAAGGACCCACCCCAGATCTGATGCGGGCTCTTGATTGCTCAGCGGGACGGGCGGTGTCACCTCGACTTTCTTCCTGACTTGCTCCTCATCCGGAGTTGTGAACTCGGCGATAAAGTTGGCGACAGCTTGTCCTTTGAGTGCCGTCCTGGGCCGGAATTGAATGTCAAACTCTCCGAGCTCTACGGCCCACTTGGTCATCCGACCTGACACCTCGGGTCTCTGGAGGACCTGCCTCAGAGGAAAGTCCATTAGCACAACTATGGAGTGGGCCTGAAAGTATGGTCGCAGTCTTCTGGCCGAGACAATGAGGCAGAGAGCTAATTTTTCTAAGGACTGGTATCTTGTTTCAGCTGGTACCATGACTTTGCTTACATAGTAAACGGGATACTGCTTGCTCCTGACCTCTCTAATCAGAGCCGAACTGACGGTTGAGGCCGAGACTGCGAGGTAGAGGAATAAAGGTTCACCTTCTTCGGGCTTGGACAATAGAGGCGGTGAACCCAAGTACTGCTTTAATTGCTAGAAAGCATGCTCGCACTCTGGCGTCCACTCCGCCTTCTTGTGGCCCTTCAACTGCCAGAAAAAGGGAATGTATTTATCTGTAGCCCTAGATATAAAGCGTCCAAGGGCGGCAACCCTTCCCGTGAGGCACTGAATCTCCTTAAGGGTCCGAGGCGAGTTCATGTCAAGGGGGGCCTTGATCTTATCTAGATTGGCCTCGATACCCCTCTGACTGACTTGAAAGCCGAGGAACTTTCCTGACTCGACTCCAAACGCACATTTAGCGGGGTTCAATTTCATCTGATACTCTCGGAGGACGCTGAATGTTTCTTCGAGGTTGGCAAGGTGGTTGGAGGCTTGGGTACTCTTCACTAACATGTCAACCACATACACTTCCATGGTGCGTCCAATTTAGCTGGCGAACATCTGATTCACCAGTCTCTGATACATTGTCCCAGTATTTTTCAGGCCAAATGACATGACCCGGTAACAGTAGAGCCCCCTATCAGTGACAAAGGTGGTCCTCTACCTATCCGGGGGATGCATAGCGATCTGGTTGTATGCAGAATAAGCGTCCAGAAACGAGAGTAACTCGTGCCCAGCCGTGCTGTCTACCAATTGGTCGATCCGAGATAACGGGAAGCTATCTTTGGGACACGCCTTATTTAGATCAGAATAGTCTATGCGGATCCGCCACTTTCCGTTGGGCTTCCTGACGAGCACAACATTTGCTATCCAATCAGGGCAGTACACTTCTTCTATTAAGCCCGCCTCGAGCAGGACTGAGACCTCTTCGGTAATGGCTTCATATCGTTCGGCATAGAATGATCTTCTTTTTTGCTTAATTGGGCGGTGGTCTGGGTCTACGTTCAGCCTGTGGACCAGCACATCGGGTGAGATTCCCAACATGTCTGCATGTGACCACGCGAAGATGTTCCGATGTTGTTTCAAGAAAGCCAATAACTCGTCCCTCCGTTCGGCATTCAGCAACGATCCGAGCTGAACTATTTTGCTCGGGTCTGATTCATCGAGCCGCACTTTCACTAGATCTTCAATGGAGGAACTCTCCTCCGGTTCCCAAGGATCCAAGGCGTCTACTACAAGCGTTTGTTTAGAAGTCACTTTCCTCACGGTTATCGCATAACACCTCCAGGCCTCGCGCTGATCATCTTGGAGATAACCAATCCCGCCTTTAGCTGGGAACTTCATAATCAGATGATAAGTTGAGATGACCGCTCTCATTGCATTGAGGGAGGGTCGGCCCAAGATCACGTTGTGGACTGATAGAACATTGACAATTAAAAAGTCCACCAAAAGTGTGACTTGATGTTGCCCTTCTCCGGCTGTCATTGGGAGGGAGATGACTCCTTCAGAGATGACTCTTTCTCCGTCAAAGCCGTGCAGGGGAGTCTTCACGGGTCGAAGCTTGGACCGCGGAATTCCCATCTTCTCGAATGCTTTAGAGTACATGACATCAGCTGAACTCCCTGTGTTGACCAAGATGCGGTACACTTTGTAATTGGCTATGGTCATGGTGACTACTAGCGCGTCATCGTGCGGATGCTGGATCCTGCGCGCATCATCTTCCGTGAAGGTCAGGCTGCACGGAGCAACCCGGAGTTTCTTGCTGTGACGTTCTGCCAGGTGAACATGGTGTTCCATCTCGGATCTTCAGAAATGGGCTTTTCGAGCCCTGTTTGAGTCCCCTGCCCCAGTTGATCCTCCGAAGATGGTATGAATCTCGACGGGTTCCTCTGGGGGGTTGTTCGGCTGCTCTTGTGGTCGTTCCTCTCTCCGGGCAGACTTCTCCCTTTTGGCGTAGCCACGTAGATGTCCCTTGCGGATGAGAGATTCAATCTCGTCTTTCAAATCTACGCAATCTTCCGTGTTGTGACCGTGATCCCGGTGGAAACGGCAGAATTTCTACTTGTCCCGGTGTTCTGGGTCAGCCTTCATACAGACCGACCATTGAGTAGTCTGTCTCCTCGGATATCTAGCAGGATCTGTTCGGCGGACGTATTGAGTGGTGTGTAGGAACAAAATTTTCCCTCCGGCCTGCGGCTTGGTCGACGATCGTGGGAAGCGCAGTCATCGGTCCCTTTGCCAGTCGACTAAGAGTCTTCGTTCCGAGGTCTCTTCCCTTTATTCGTCGAGTCGGGCGCTTGTGCGCTTTTTTGAGCGTTAGTGAACTCCTCGGCATTGGTGTACTTATAAGTTTTCGCTATAAAGTCCGATAGCGTCTTTGGCAGATTCTTCTCGATAGAGAAGGCGAACTTTCCTTCTTTCAGTCTGCTCAGAATGGTGGCGAGGGCCATCTTATCATCGTAGTCCTCAACATGCAGCGCTTCTTCGTTAAAGTGGGCGATGTAATCCTTCAACGATTCTTAAGTGCCTGTTTGATGGTGAGCAGGTGGGTGTTGGGCTTCCGGCTTCTCTTACCGCTTATAAACTGCGTAAGGAATAGTCGACTCAGTTCCACAAAAGAGCCTATGGAATTGGGCTTGAGCTGGCGGTACCATATCCGAGCGAATCCTGTGAGGGTGATAAAAAACCCTCTACACATCATCGCGTCCGTTGCAGTTTATATCTACATCCACGGTCTGTAGGACTCCAGATGTTCAGATGGGTCCCCAGATCCTGAATACTAGATGACAGGAGGCATCCGATACCTCTACGGCATCACTTCAGCCATGACGGTCGGGGTGAAGGGAGGCTTGGTCTCTTCCATCATTGCTTGGATCGTGGCTGGAATCGTTGATTGCTGTTATTTTTTTTCCAGTGTCAGGAACTTGTCGTTTAGTTCCACAAATCGTTCCTCCTACGGGTCCTTGTTTTCAGCGACGACCTCTGGGGTATGTTCAACCTCCGGCGTTCTCCTTTCTCTCTTCCGTTCTAACTGATGACGGAGGTCTGTGGGCGGCAGGGCGGATGTCGCTGAATGAACGGTTGTCGGAGCCTGAGTAGGGGGGTTCCGTACGGATACCTCAGCCCGTACCGCAGGAGGATTTTGACTTGAATGTGGCACCCTCGAGTGTTGGGGGGCTTCATGTCTTATACTCCTCGGTACAGAGTGAATTTCCACGAACAACCCCACTGGCTCAAGAATAGGTTCTTGAGCCGGGGGTAGCTTTGACTTTCTCTGCTGTTTCATCCGGTTTATCTCATCGCACAGGGCCTAGATCTCGTTCTGCATGGAGCGATACTTACTCGACCGATTGCGCGAATACTGAGAAGGCCCTGGTGCAGACTCCGCATGAAGTGGTGATGACGACCGAGTCTGCTCATCGAGTTGTGGCTGTGCCACTGCAGCTTTCTTCTTCCTCGCCATTACTTGAAAAAATGAGAACCTGACTTCTAGTTTCAGGTTCCCACAGACGGTACCAAAAAATGTTGATGCCAAAATCTGGTCGGCCCTTCCTCCACGTAGTTTGCCACGTATTATCCCTGTGACCTGCACTAGGAAAACAGGCAATGGTGACCCTGGCTAAGCCGGGGGACCCTCCGATGCCTAAGTCAGGACAAGGGAATTAGGGTCTGGGTAGAGAGTAGAGGAGAGTTCAATTTCGCGTACTTGTAGACATGGTGATGCGTACTATTTATACCTGCCTGTGAGGCGGTCTGGGTCCGATAATCTCGACACGATCAGAGGGATTCTAGGATCATGGATATATTGTCCGCAATCTACTGATTGCGCAGCGTATCTGGTGGATCGTGTGTATCTGCGGGCGGAGTTACCGGCCACGTCTTGATAAGGCAGTTTCCATATCGAGCGAGTGGGGTATGCGCCTCTGATCATCGTCTCGGCTCAGCCAGTCCGACTATAGCCTCGACATCCGACCCGACCCGTCAAGTCTGAACTCATGTGATCGGTTGAGGGTATATTACGGTCCGATCGGATATAACAATCCTCCGAGCTGAACTTTGCTCTCGGACTCGTGTGGTGTTGATGCTGAGCCAAGCTTCAAAGGGTCGTTCCTCAGTCGTAATGGCACTAAGTCGGCTCGGAATAGTACGCTCGGATCTTCCCATAATAAAGAGCAATTTCAGGAATATGTTTATTGAAAGAATTACTTGATGTTGGATAAAAGATAAATTCAACATATGATCATAAACTTGAATTACAACTAAATATTATAACTAAGGATTACCACTACTTGTTTACTGCTACTCTTATGATAAGTTGAGGTAAAGGAAATTGATAAGATAAATTTAATTTATTTGCTGTGTTAGGTTTGCTGCTATTGATTGCATTGTTATTTGTTAAGTTCCTCTACAATTTATAAATTTCTACTGTAGTTTGTTCTTTCAGATCCTTCTTCCATTACTGCAATGAATATAATAATCGAAAAGCACCTATTTAAATCTTTCTTTTTGTTACATTTCTTCTTCATAATTGTTCTTCTTTTCTTGACCAAGCTCTACTTTTGATCGACATTCGATCATCAACCACACATCGGTCGCATTTCTTTTGTCAATTGCTCGCTCGCACTCCACTCGACCACTTTTTGTATTTTTCCGTTTTGACCGTTTGAATAATCTTCTCAGCCGCATTCCATTTCCTGGCTTTCCTTGACCGCTCGATTTGCTTTTGGACACCTCTTGACCGCTCGGTCTACTTCTAGATACTTATTGTCCACTCTTTTCGCTTATGTACACATCTCGACCGCTCAGTATCTACTTTTTAAGAATGTAATACCTTTCATCATTGAAAATTTTTAAGAATGCTATATATTTCTAGAAGTAATAATACCTTTCAACCACTTTATGGCCACTAATCATCATTGAAAATTTTTAAGAATGCTATATATTTCTCTTATTGTAACATGTGTCCTAAACATAAAGTTGTTGATAGGGTGACGAGTACACATACTTAATTTATAAGATAAATTACATTCACTTTTGACATTGTTCATAATACTTTTTAGACAATATTACCTGCTTAGAAAGGTGGAGGAAATGTTATTTTCATCCGATCATGTGCCAACCTAAAACACATGTTAGATCCAGTCAATTCATATGATAGTTCCTACTAAAGATTTTTCCTAACTCTTGGTTAATGAGTTTATCATGTGAGCTATAGATATATCTATCGAGGCTAAATATGAAATTATGGGGTGCACTTGGATGCATTTAGAAAAAACACTTAACCCATAAAGTATAAGTTTAGTCAATAAATATTTGATAAATGGGCTGACATGTATAAAATTGAAGATTTGTACTAAGAAAACTATATGTTGAATGTTATGAATCAATATGCACATGTTTTATATTGACATGTAAATTTTTGAGACAAGGTGTCTGGAATTAAACATATCGTATGTTTTAATTATCAAATTGGTAGTCATCAAATGAATGGTAAAAAAAAAATTATTAGTGGTTTGAATTCAAAGATGGTTGTTGGATCAATGAGATTTTTAAGTTATATTTTATTCTCATTGGAGACTAGATTTGGACATTTGAGATTGGTATCCATATGACACTATAAATTTATGTGATAAACTATGTTGTTTTATCATTAACAAATATATCTAATGGCCAAACTTATGCACCTATGGAGCCCATGTTTAATCCGTCGATCAAAATACTTGATAATGAACTTGCACATTTCTTCTCCATATTCAGTTGTCAAATATTTATTGATTGTATTGAATTCTAGCTAGTTGATAAATTGGCCAACCTTTCATGTGTCAAGGAACATGTGATAACATGATAATGTTGCAATATAATTACATGAAGGTTACACACTATTTTAGTTGTCATATGTCTATACATGATAGATTACTCCAGCATCTTTGTATTGCAGATACAATAAGTTCGATCGACTTTACCACTAGTTAGTTAAATGTGGGCTAGTGAAGTTGGTTGAATAATAAAAGTACATTCAAGGCTAAGAAAGTTAGTTGTATTCAGAGCCGGTGATACGACAACTATCATAACAAAAGTGATGCTTAGTATCTATTGCTTGATGGAGTCATAATTATTGACTTTATGAGGTTAGAAATGAGTTTGGTATGCTTTAACTTGAGATATGAATAGTCAAAAGGTTGTAACTGACTATGTCTTTAACTGAGGAGCAAAAGGAGGAATCCGCTTAAACAAAGGCTCATTTTAGCTAATTAGTGAAGCAATAGTTTATCAAGGTGATGATCACTAGCTGATCTAAAAGGATGATTAGTCATAGTAGGACTAACACATGGCCAAACTCGTATGGGAGGTAACAATTGTGAATTTTTCGTAATAGGCGAAAGGCTAACGGATCAACGACGGGTGGAGGTAAAAGGCCTACAGGTCATAAATTCTCGGACCATGACTATCTAAAAGATTGGTCAATGATACATCGAAGGGAATGGGGCTGAGCCTAATATATGAGCTACCAGTGTTGGCAACCCAACCTATACGAGTAGAGATCCTATTAGATAGGTTCAATGGGTAAATAATAAGATACAATGTACACGATTGCACTGAAGTAAATGAGCCCCTTTTATGGTGTACAGTGCGAGCAGCAATGAAGAAGGATGAGTTTTTGAACTCTTAATGAATCCATAGTCATATATTTGGTGGTGTACCCAATTACTACGTACACTTGATGAAATTCACCTATATGGGTGTGGAGGTGGAGGCCGCTTCCTATGAGAATCTAGGAGAATTCTCTAAAACACTTATGAAATCCAGGTAATGGTGTATGGCCAAAACGCACCGAATCGCAGAATCATTTGTAGTGGTATGTACTTGCGATCTACATTAAAAGGAATTAGGTTTAAGATTATGGTGTCACCTGATTCTTGTAGACCTGTTATGCTTACTCTAATGTCGGTTCAAGTCTATGGTGACACTAGCACCATTGCACAACATATTTTATATTTAACTTTACTACCGATTCCAGTTTCAATTATACGAAAATATTGTCCCTCTTATAAAACTCTCTCTGATACGGTTTTAAGAATTTTACTTAGTTCATCGCTGAGTTAACTCAGCACTTTTGGATTAAACTATAAGTGGTTCGAGCCCGTGTACAGTGAGTGCACCGCTGGGACTAGGTCATAGTCGTTGTATCCTGGAGGTCGATTGCTCTGGAAACCTATTGCACTTAGGACGCTAAGGGGAGCAAATTTGATTTCAAGCCGAGTGACTCAGTCACGCCTCGACTCAATTCAATAAGTGTTTTTTCTTAAAAACTTTATTATTTTTTTTTTTTTTTGGTTCTCGATTTTAATAGTCTATTTAATTCAACAAAATATTTCAACATTTTTAAGAATGATTAGAAATATGTTACAATATTTCTCCCCACATCGCTTCACTTTGGTAAAAGGTAATGCTATATTTATTTGTTGTCTGGCACAATTAATATGATTGTCTAGCTGTGTAAAAATATCAATTTCGAACATCTTAGTCAAACTCGGCTATCTTGATCGGAAAACATCAAAGTCAGTTGACTTAGCCGAACTCCACCAACTTAGTTGAAAAATAGAAAATTTGGTCATCTCAGTCGAATTTGACAATCTTGATATAATAATAATAATAATAATAATAATAATAATAATAATAATAATAATAAAAACCATCAAATTCAGTTGTTTTGGTCGAATTTGGATATCTTGGTTGAAAAATGATAAATTCAACTATTTTGATCGAAAACATCAAATTTAGCCATCTTAGTTGAACTCAGCTATCTTGGTAAAATAATTTTTTTTTAAAAAAATAGCAAATTTGCTTATCTTGGTCGGCCATCTTGCTTAAAAAATAACAAATTCATCCACCTTAGTCAAACTCAGTCGGCTTGATCGAAAAACAATAAATTTAGTAAATTTGAGCATGTTTGTTAAATTTAGCCATCTTAGTAAAAAACGGTAAATTTGGCCAAATTTGTCAAATTCAACCATCTTGGTCGAAAAATAATGAATTCAGCCACTTTGGTTGGACTTGATCATTTTAGTTGAAAAATTAAAAATTCAACCATATTGGGTAAATTTCTTGGTCAAAAAATAGTAAATTCAATCATTTTGGTCGAATTCGTCTATCTTAATTGAAAAACAGTAGATTTAGCTATGACAATATAGACTATCGGTTAATTAATTCTGAATAAAGTTCATGGTTGACCAATACGTCCCATGTGTGCTATACTCCTACAATGTGTGTGCTGCATTCCTGCGTACAACAGGTGTTATATAGGATTTTGGTGGATTTCATGCTACAATAGCTTTCTTTCATTGCACCCAACATCATAAAATATCATGAAAATTTTAAACCAAGTTAGACTGATCATTAACGGTGACATTTGATGATATTTTGTGCAATCATACACACACTCAGCTACTAATCTACACCGTCCACAAAAATGGGTTTGTGGTACAATGGTACTTCATAACTTCATATGAATTAGTATGAATTTTATTCTGCTGTGTCCAAAAAATTTTGATGGTCCAGATTGATGTACGTACATGTACGACTCATATATACTGGTAATATGAGTATGGCCCACTGAGCGTGGACACACGAGCGGTGCATTAGATGGGGTTTTACGGTTTTGATGGCCCACCCATCACCAAGGTCAGCCCAGGCAACATGTAAGGCAGGTCAATGCGTAGATCGAATGTCGACTGTCAGAAAATTTCGAGGCCATCGATTGGTCTTGCACGTGTGGTTAACCTGCTGAAATGAGCAGTCTGACTTCTCTGCCAGCTCATCTGGTGGGCTAAGATGATGGTCGGCTTGGATGTTTCCCAGACGTGCCACTTCTAGCTGCAATGAATAGCCATTGAGGTTGCAACTGGACTGGGTTGCATGAGGCCGACCCCCATCCATCCCGCTTTGGGCTGTGTTGGTGATGACGCTTCAAGCCCGTGCTTTGGATCCTACTAAATTAGGCCCCAATATGAGCAGGGCCCTGGCCCAGACAAGAGTTGCCAACGGGCTCAGATCTGAACCATTTATTTACTAGGTGTCCGATTACATGATGGATCTCATCCATTGGCCTTCAAAATGACCGTTCTCTGGCTCAGGTTGGATCTTAGTAGACAAGTATTGATCAATCGTATTTCAAATCTAGGTCCATACTTGATCAACGGTCATCTATTACAGGCCAGAGCCTGACCCCTACTGGGACCCAAACTGAGACTGATTCATTGGGGAAAGGATGCATATGGAGATTCTCATATCTATTTGTGTTTTGCTCAGTTTCTGATAGTTATGTGGGGCACACAGTGATGTTTGTGAGAAATCAACTCCATTCATCCGTTTTTCTAACTCATTTTAGGACATGAGGCTAAAAAATGAGGCAGATCCAAAACTCAAGTGAGCCACATGACAAGAAACAGTGGAAAGGCCTACTGTTGAAACCTTTCTGGGGTCTATTTATATGTCATTCAAACCGTTCAAAGGTCAAAGCATAAAAATATTATCCTGTTACAAACATTCTATGGCCCACGAATGTTTCAAGGGTGGGCGTTCAATCCCCACTGTTTCCTGTTGTGTAGCCCACTTGAGTTTTGGATCTGTCTCATTTTTGAGCTCATGTCCTAAAATGCGCTGGAAAAACAGATGGACGGGGTGGATTTCTCAGAAACATCGAGGTAGGCCCACCCATCTTTTGTCGAATGAACACATGCTATTGCAGGCCCGTGTCCGGGCCTATGTTATGCGACCCTGGTCAGTGTGGATTGATGTGAAAGTATACCTGATTAGAACTCGAAATATCTTTTTGTTAAGCGGACTATCCCATGTGTTTGGCACTCACAATATGAGACTTCAACCCTTCATTCAATCAATATGGGTACGGATGGCAATTCAGAACCGTTCATGTGACAGGCCCTACAGTGGATGGCCTAAATCCATCCTGACTAGACACTCCGAGTGTGGTATTACCACATTTTAGCCTTTCATTCATGGGATAGTCTCTGGCTCTCTGCTAATCAGAGCTGCTTTCTGAAATGAATCATATAATTATTTCCTCACCCATGTATACAGATAACATAGATGCACATCAATCCATACCATCTAAATTGTCGGGTAATAACTTAAAAATCACTTGTCAGGCGATCCCAAATATCCAACCGATGGGCCTACTGTACATTTCTGGGTCAATCACAAAAACACCCATTTCAACTTTCGATCAGAATATTACATGAAAACATTCATACATTATTGCAGGTCAAACATTTACACAACCCTGTAAAAACCACTGAATGTATCATCTCCTAAAATGGCACAAGGTACCGTATCAAAATATTGTTAGGAAAACATACATACATACATACATACATCCTCATGCTACAATTTGGAATGTCATCCAAATCCTCATGCACCAATCACCGTTGAATTTGAAGACCCACTAGCCAGCCTCTCGATCATGCCGTCTAGGATCATCTCCCAGAGACATTGGCTTGTACCACAAAATCTCACTCCATTTGCCACATAGAGATGCCAGTGAAAGGCCTTTGAAAAACTATGTTTCACCGCTGAGAGGATAAAATTATCCTTAATTCTTCACCCATTCTGTGTGGGCAGCCCAGCGTAGCTGGTCTGGGTGGCTAAAGTAGCTTGTCCAATCCCAATATCATATATGGTACGTCAAAGAACTCATTCCAGATTGCAAGATACGCCCGATTTAAGGTCATGATGGTCCGGATCACTTCCACTTGCGATCAGGCCTTTTCTGGTCCATCTTGGCCATGAAACTGTCCACGACCCGCTCTACATCACCTTCATTGCAAAAGGAAGTGAGGAAAAAAAACGCTGAAAGGGAATAGATTCTCATTCCATCATTCTCCTTATGTCCAATTGCTTCAAATGCATGTGTCATCATGATCTATCATGTGAAAGAAAGAGCCTGGAAATCAATCCGCAAATAAAAACTTAATAACTACATGACACAATTTGCTTGCTTAAATCTCTAAAAGCATTTGAAGTATATACTTACATTAAGAATAAACAGGATGGAGTATGTGTCTGGGTGCGGCAGTCCGTACGTACAGCTAGCGATGCGGTAGGAAAATCCAAGCTATAGGTCTGATAGGCCCTCTCTTGGATGGAATATGCTCCAAAATTCATGCAGATTAAGGCTCCTAATCCCTCAATCAATATCCTACAAATAGAGGGTTAAAAAATATACATCAATTGGTTAGGGAAACTGGTAAAGCCCACCTAAAACTTATAATACCTTGGTCCAGGAATCAGGCCGACCGCAAATCAGGTGGCCTAGATATAGACAATAGAAATTGACAGCCCACACTCAATGTGCATGGACGGTCCATCGCATTATCAGAGTAACATGTACTTTGTGCCAGGGTAGCTATACACTGGGCTATACCTGATGATCAGCTTTGTTAATTTACATGTATAAAAACTCTCTGGTCAAGCATTTGTGGACTCTGAGCCTGGACTTGGGAAAATTGTTTCTACTTTGAAAAGGTATTACATCCAAACATAGATGCAGTAAGATAAATCAAATATTATAGATATCAAGTTACCTCACAGGTGCCAACATAGCTTCTCCTATAAATGAAATCAAAAGTGATTTGCTACACTACAACCTGAAAAGTGATGGGCCGACTTTCAAATAGGACCATTGTAAGGTAGGCTTGGTGAGGTTTGATGGGAATTTAATTACAACATTGCGTAGCTTTTTTAACTTTCCACGAAAATATAACTTACATGACTTGAGAAGATGTAAATTGAAATACAGTACATGTAATAACGAATAATAGCACATTGTAGCATGTTGAAAGATACGTAGCAAAACCTAGATATGTCTTTGTGATGCAATTTGAAAAATATGTCATCAAAACATCTCATTGCCATTTATGACAAAACGCACCATTAGAGGAAAATGGATTCCCCTGCCACCATTCTCCACATCGATCTTATCACTACACAGGTGTAGGTCATCACGTCTCTCCTGTGAGTAAAAATAAAATAAAATATGTTACGTGCTAGAATTTGTTTTCTTAAAAACTATATTAATCAGTTGAAGAAACTACTTACTTTAAAACTAGTTAAGGATAAAATAGGAAGAAGAGTGAGTTCTTATCTGTTTGGTTGAAGTGTCCTTATGCAAGCATTCCATGTAAGTTGAGCTGTAGTTTGGAGATCCAGACTATGTTTGATTGGCTCTAATATAGATAGAAGATGCTTGAAACAATTTTTTGATTGAAGCTCCTAATCTGTCGATCAATGTCCTACAAAAGACAGAAAACAATGCATACATTGTCTGTGAAAATAATGGCATAAATATTGGCAAGGAACTCCTGTTTAGATTCGGTTGAAATGTTACTAACATGAACTAAATTTTAATCTTGCATATGAAATTACCATTGAGTTCCTATCAATAGAAGGACCAAAAAAATAAAAAATATAAAATTAAACAAATTAATGCCATATGAAGTAGACCTAAAACAGTGGTTTGCTAAAGAAAAACAAAAACAAAGGCTTGCTACTCCCACTCACATGTGGAGGCATGCCCATTCAAATGTGCCACTATAGTATAAGGGTGAAAGATGAGAGATTTCCATTAAGTGAGCAATGTTGTTTAGAACTTTTGGCCTAAAAGTCAAGTTATTTTATACCTCAATTGAACCTGTCTACAAAACAAATGGATTTCCGTATAGACTGTCTTAACAGAGCTTTCCACTAGGAGGGCTATAGTGATTAGATATTCCCGCACAAAAAAATAAAAAAAATAAAAAAAAGTTGTTCTGCTCCTCAACAGGGCACAATAAGGTAATGCAGATTTTCCGAGACATCCATTTCTTCTGAAAATAGGTCCACCTGAGGTGTGAAATAACTTCATTTTAAGCCAGAAGTTTTAAATAATGTGGCCGACTTAATGGAAAATTCTATTTTTCCATATTATACGATATTGGTACATGTGGCTGCATGTTGTTGCGCAAGGCTGCAAGGCTCCACCCACGTGTGGGCTTAGCTAAACTCACCCAGAACTTATGCCCAAGTCCAAGAATAAAGTTAGTTGCAAACCAGTTGAGGCAAATGTATGCTAAAAAAATGGATGGTCAGCATTTAAGCTACATGTATGGCCCATCAGATGATAAGAGTCAACTTGAATTTTGCACAAGGGGAGCTAGATTGTGGCCTGTACCTAATGAGCAGCTTTGATCATCCACCCATTTAAACTCCAGATGAAGCATTGTGGACCTCCTCCCGAGCCTACACTCTTAATAAGCATGTTACATCCAAATGTAGATAAAGTAGTGGATTTCAAGCATTACAAAAACAACTTATTACATCGAAGTCTTGAAGATTAGAAGTCAAACCAAGAAAAAAGAAAAGAAAAGAAAAGAAAAAAAGACTACACACATCATCATGCCACAGTTTCAAAGCTCATACAAATATCTCAGATCATTCATACATGACAAATCCAACAAAGAAACCGTACAAGGGAAATAATTTTTTATTCACGCCCGTTCTCTACGTCACGTCCGACCGCTTCCCACGTGCCAAGTAGCTTCTGCTGTAAAAGCAAGAGCGTATATGTAATTAAAACGTAACTCCTACAAAAGCAAGAGCTTATATATCAAAATTTTCAACTTACAATTTAAAAATGATGTACTACTATTTATGCTAAAATAACTCATGAACATAACAGTAGTAATGGGCCATGATGCATTGGAGCTTAAAAAATTGTCTTTGGTTGGATGCGTACAATCAGCGCAGGTGGTATTATATCCAGACTATTGTGAATGAGCCCCACATGCTTGCATATTCAGATAATCCAAACAATCCTTTTGGCAGAAAATTGTGAATGAACTTGCATATTCGGATCAATGGCCTTCAAATAAAAAATGGTCCACGGTCCACATTTAACAAGGAAAGTCACTAATCAAACCAATCAAGTTGTGAAATCAATGTGAATTTGTACAATGGTCCACCAAAGGAGGATCAGGTAAACTAGATGGATGATGCAATGGTTTCTTATGGTTTCATCAAGAAGGTTTTTGGTTGAAGCATTTCTTCAAACAATCATCGCACAGATTTCCATATAAGACAATAATCGAATGCTCTTCAAAATTATAAAATACATTGTCTTCCTTAAGATGTGTGGATACAAACTATAAAAGGAATGGAGATGCCAGCAGTGGAGAATTTCATAGCAAGAATGTAAAGTGTTTAAAAGAATAAATTACATCAACAATATAATTAAATTTTAAAATTCATGAGATTATATATATTTTTCCTAAGTTAAAAAATAAATAAATAAAACAATAAAATTCATATGATTATAGTACTAGTTAAAGTATGGATTAAGAGGCAAATAAAAATGAAGAGGAGAAACAAGTCTCACCTAATTGCTTATCTGGATGGAGGGTATTTGCTGAATTTTATCCCAATCCTCTCCCCCTTCTCGAACCCTTTCTTTGAATTTATCGGGCATCCACAATAATTCCAATTTCTTGAGGGTAGGTTTCATTCCTTCTGGAAGCTTCTTCAGTTGATTGCAGTAATTGATACGTAAATGTAAAAGACTTGGCATAGCTCCTTCCTCCAATATCCACTCCTCAAATTTATGTAAAGATTGAAGATGTAAGGATTTGAGTCGAGGAAATCCTTCTTTAGAGCAAGTAATTTTCTTTCCCAGATATGATTTCTGATGCAATCTGAGAATCTGAAGGTTTTTCAGCTTCTCCAACGTAGCTATTGGATCTTCTTTTAAGGAGGAGCCATCCAAAGTGAGCTTGGTGAGGTTTGTTGGGAATTCATTTGACTCAGGTAACTTACGTAACTTTCCACACAAACGCAGCTTACATAACTTGAGAAGATGTGAAAGAGGAGGTAACGACAGTGTATGTTTGACTGACTCTACTGACAGAGACTGGAGTGAGTATAATTTCACAACCGAATCATAGAATACATCAGCATGTGCTCTTGTTTCTAAACATATTCCTATTTTTCTAAGATGGGTGAGCTTTCCAAAACAACCCTTCATCCATTTCCCAGCCTTTATAAATGATAGAGTCTGAAGGTTACTTATCCGCTCAAGCTTTGGATGCCCTTTTATCATTCCCCAACATCTATCTTGCTGGATTCCCTTCACTTGAAGATGTCTTAACTGTTTCATCTTCCTGATTGTGATTGGTACTTCAATGATATAAGAAGAAGATGCAACAGATAGAGTTTGTAAATTGGGAAGATTTCCTATTGAAGATGGGAGGCTTTTTAAAGAAGTGTAGGAACATCCAAGGTATCTCAAGTGGATTAGTTCACCTATTGCTCTTGGTAGAATTTTTATGAATGTACCTTGTAGATATGGCACCCTAAGCAACATGAATGTTCTGAAGAGAAACTTCTCTTGTTTCTTTTCAACCCATCCACGGTCTTGGGTGTATATCAAAAGAGAACGAAGGTGTGGAGTGGAATGGCCTGAGGAAATGTACTCACTTGTCACATCATGGTGAATTGAAAGTCGACGGGCTGTAGGAGGTGGAAATGCAGGAGTATTAATTGCATTCCCACTCGCGCGATGAACATGGAGAAACATACCTTCTTTGGCTTCTGATATAGAGAGATCTCGCAAAAGATCATGGATGGAACAACTTTTAATACCACCGCTTGAACTTGTTTTCGAGACTTGAACCATACTTCTCTGAATTAACTCTTTTAAACATTCTTCTCCAACCTCTTCTAATGTTTCTTCCCCCCTCTCTTGAAGAAACCCTTCTGCAGCCCACATCTGAATCAATTCCTTAACGAGGAACTCGTGGTCCTCTGGAAAATTGCCCAGATAAAGAAAACATGGTTTTAAGTAATAAGGAAGATCTTTATAGCTCAAAGATAATATGTCAGAAATTCGAAATTCTCCCTTGACAAGCTGCCAGCTAATGCTTTTCTGTACATTCTCCCACTCTCTTGCTTCTAATTTTCTTGATAAGAGACCTCCAACCACAACAATGGCAAGAGGTAAACCTTGGCACTTGCCCACAATCTCTCCTCCCAACTTCTCCAATTCCTGAGGGAAAGTTTTATTTTGCCCTGGAAATGTTTTCTTGCAGAATAATTCCCAGCTCTCTTCTTTATTAAGAAATCTCAGTTCATGGGGCTGGCTTTGTGCATCTGCATGTAAAGCCACGTCTTTGTTTCGTGTAGTAAGCACGATCCTACTTCCATTCATATTTTCTGGAAATGCATTCTTCAAAGAATCCCATGCTTCATATGTCCATACATCATCCAATACCACCAAGTATCTCATGTTATTAAGATACTTGGAGATATTTTCTCTTAGCTCAACAACATTCATTTCCCTCATCTTTTTATTAAGCTCCATATATTGTTTTGTGAGAGACAGCAAAACATCTCTTGCAGCAAACTGTTGTGAAACAGAAATCCATGCATGAGTTTGGAAATGTTTCTTAACACTATCAGTGTTATAAAGTTTCCTTGTAAGAGTGGTCTTACCGAGACCACCCATACCCACTACAGAAATCACAGAACGTCGGACCTCTCCTTCATTAGTCAACCGCCAGACCAATGCCTCCAAATCATTATCAAAACCAACAAAATCTGGTTCTTGAGCATTAGGAGAAGTGAGCCTCTTTTCTTTGAGGCTTAGACCAGAAGAGCTTGTCACTGCTCCCTGGCCTATATTTTCAATTCCATAAGTCATCTTAGCTTCGGAGATCCTATGGATTTTACTGTTTATCCGTTGGATTTCTGAGCCTACTTGATGGAGATCTATCAATTTATTGAAGATGCAAGCGTACCTTCTAACAAAGCATTTTCGCCTAGAGGTTGTTATTTTGAGAACAAAGGTGTCGATGACGTCCTCAGCATCATATGCAACATCTCTCACGTGCTGCACCCATCTTTTCACTCTTCCATCTCCTTCTTGCTTGGCGTCTGCATCTTCCAAGAAAGATTCCATCTGCTCAAATTCTAACACGAGCAGTTCGACTTGATTGCGAACCCCATATAAGAAAAGGGCTTCTCGAACGAGTGGTTCGGCTAGTTTTTTGAGAAGAAGCTCGATAACGGACTCAACAAAAGACATCTTTCCTCGCTCTTATGACTTATCTCTCTAACAATAAAGAAATTCAGATGAAAGCTTTCTTTCTTGTAGAGTTCAGGTTGCATGTCTCTCTATTTATAGACTCTAACCTGACTCCACCAGTCACGTGACAAGCCATTGCATGATACACGTTGTTGTTCTTTTGATGAATCTGGACCCTCCATCTAGTGGAAAACTTTAAGAATGATGTTACAGCACATATTTAGAAAACAATGTATACTATCATAATCGTCTACTTATTGTCTCCAAATGGATGGTAAGAGAAATGAAATATCAACCGTACATATTCAAAATTGAAAAGTATAATATCATCAACCTTAATGCTTTTTTTTTTTTTTTTTTTTTTTTTTTGTGGATATAGGGGTTAATACAAAGACCGAATTAGCCTAAAGCTTTTATGGCCTCAGAAAGCTTTTAATGGTCATTCACCACTGTTTTTGGTGTGGCCTGGTCCACCTGACATTTGGATCTGACGAAGTTCAGGGATCTGTCAAATATCAGATGGACGGCGTAGATATACAACATATTCATCATGTCCTAAAATAAGCGGAAAATCAGGTTGCATGTCTCTCTATACTCTAATCTGACTCCACCGGTCACGCGAAAAGCCATTGCATGATACAAGTTATTGTTCTTTTGATGACCCTCCATCTAGTGGAAAACTTTATGAATGATGTTAAAGCACAGATTTAGAAAACAACATGTACCATTATAACCGCCTTCTTTGGGCTCCAAAGAAAGAAATGAAATATCAACCGTACATATTCAAAAGTGAAAAGTATAAGGGATTTTGACCTTATTGGTATCGTTGTGGGGTCAAATTCTCAAAAGAGAATCACCGTTCCAAATACTCCAAAGGTAGCCTTCTTAGAAGGCTTGAGAAAATTTTTAGACCAAATTACCCTTTCTTTGGTTCATTAGTTGTACATTTTTTGAGTGAATAGAAAGTTACGTCATATTTAATGTTGAGAAAGTAAGTGTATGGAAGCTTTTTTGAGCAAGGGCAAGGCCCAACTCGTGGGGCCCACATTGATGTATGTGTATAATCCAAGCCACCCATCTTTTTGCCGTGTCAATTTAAGGCTAGGGCCCAAATATCAGCATGATCCAGAGCTTGTGTGGGCCACATAATAGAAAATAATGATGACGGTGGCACCCACTATTGAAACTTTTTAAGATCACCGTGATATTTGTTAAAAGTGGACACTACTCAAGTCAAGGCTTTTTGGGCCCACGACGAGCTAGCTAACAAGGTGGACATAACTTGTTATTCACTCAAAAAATTTACAACTACTGAACTAGGGTGTTCACTCCCCAAGTGCAGGGTTGTGATGTAGTAATAACTCGGTAAGACCGAGGTCGAATCCCAAGGGACTGAAACTGTACGTAATCTAAAATTATCTAGAACTAGAACTAGACTAAAATGAAATCTAATCTGATTGAATTTGAAGGAATACTGGTGAAATAATTATCTAAACTTGAGAAAAATCAGGAAAAGGGAACTAGGGATTCAGAGAATCCACTTGTAGAGATCAGGGAGATCTTATGCATGTTTCATGAAAATTAACTGAACTGTCATTGATCTAGTTTTCAAGAGATGAAAGGTATATGAATTAGAATGGATTCTATCACCAAACCATGCCCAAAAGACTATGGCAAACAACAGAATTAAACTAATTACCACCCAATCACATGTATGAAAGTTAGGAAGTGTACCGTCATCCAACCATGTCCAGGAGACTATGGTGAACAACAGGGCTTCCTGACATCATAAACATTAAAAAGAACGGAAATATTCAAAGCCATTGCAGACCCATTGTAATTTCAGTCACAATAGACCATTAAAAACCTAAAACATTTCCATAATAATTAACTAAAATCAACGTCAATTCATGAATTAAAATTAAAATAAAATCAAATCTCCCATCTCACTACAAGCTTCACCTCTTAGCCCTAGCTAAGAGGTTTAGCCAGACATGGATGGCTAAATCTCTACAATTGAAATAAAATAAAAAGAAAATACTCTTTTTTTCTGCTTCACGTCCCTGCCCGAGCCTCCACGTCTCTCTTTTTCTTCCTTTCTAGACCTGAATGAATGCTCCCCACGTCCAAAACCTCCTTTTATAGCTGCTGGAGTGGTGAAAATTGGATTTGAATCGGATTTGGAAAGCTATGCATGCCTAGTGAAAGCTTTTTCGCAGCCAAGTTTGGTGCCTCGAAACACGCCACTTTTCTCGCTCAAATTCTAAATAAACACTATCCCTTAGGATTTTATTGGGTCCTCTACATGATAGACGGTTCAAATCTGCCATATGATCAAAGATGGTGGGCCAAAACTGCCTGAAAAAGTCAATTTTCGCGGATGTGCGAAACCTTTCGCACCATTTCACATTTGTGATCGGTGGGCCCCATAGAAGCATTTTCTAGAAAATTCACCCTGTCCATTGGATTTAGAACGAAATTTCAGTCAAGAATAGGTGATTTTGAATGTCCATTGACGTGGCCCAGAGAATAAATCGCAATAAAATTAATTTTGAACGTCCCAGGACAGCCCTTTTGTGGCCTCTGTAACGCACACGTGTGCACATATGGAAGTGAACTTTCAGTAAGATTTTGTAGTTTTCAGGCCCCTCTACACGATGGACGGATCAGATCTTCCGTACAAGCAATGAGTAGGGCCCACAACCGTCCGCAAAAATGGCCAGCGGCCGTGCGTCCGCTGCCATTGCGAAAGGAGACGGGTCAGCGACGCTGACCCGTTTTTTTGGTTTCTGGTGCATCGCGTGTGCACGATCGGTGGTGCACTCTGACATGCAAGGTGGTCCTTATATTGATGTATATGTGAAATCCAGTCCGTCCATCCACTTTGTAATATCCTTTTAGACCTTGAGACCAAAAGTGAAGCAGATCCAGATATCAGGTGGGCCCCAAAATTGAGAATTTATGGGCTGATTTGACTGTTGGGCAAATTCTAGAGAGATCTAACGGCTGAAATTTGATGTGTACGGTTAATTTATGGTCCTCAGGCGACGTATGAAGTTTCGAGCCGAACGGATGGTGGGAACCTCGTAATCTTGCATTCTGGACGTCCTTCAGGCCACTTGAACTTCAATTTCTTACTTTTCTCAGATTTCTGACCATGTATATTTGTCAATCTTGGTCCCCTGAAGTGTGTCCCTTGCCTTTGGCGTCATCAGATCGTTAAATCTCAACTTTTAACGTCCTTTTTCCATCCATGCTCATAAAATCACCTTGCAACACAAGAATGAGAAAACAAGCCATTAGATAGCATTATATTCGTAAATTCAGATAATATCTGGGGTCTAATATGCAATATTTGACCCTCAACATAGGGACAATGGAAATTTGGTCTAAAAAACTTCTCAAGACCTTTTTGAGTATAAAATATTACATATTTTTTCTATTTATACTTTAATTTTATAAACATGATAGTATTTACTTAATTTAATTATGCATGTTTTCATGTGCGAAGTGATTTCAAAAGCTTAAAGTGAAATTGATATCAAAAGAAAGATTTATAATCAAAAGATTATTAAATAAAGATTTAGAGATTTGAAGTCATTAATGAAAAATTCACATGCCAAAGATTCAAGAAAACCAAATGAGGAATGAAGAGAATCAAATATTTGAAGTGAAGAAAATGAATCTTAAAATTGTACTGAAAATAAATATATTCCTGAAATTATCCTGAAAAAGCATATTCTAAAACTTTGGATCTTTTTGAGACATTGCACAGAGTGAAGTCTATTTTAAAAAATTACGAAGAGTGAAGTTTATTTTAACAAACTGCGTAGAGTGCGTAAATTTGAAGCGGTCTCTTTTCCGACTAGGTGCGAAAGTTGGAGTTCCACAACTGCAAATAAGACTCATTATAATGCTCCAAAGCATATTTTAGGGTTTGAAAATGTCTCAAGGAGCATACACAAGTGTGGAGTGGATGCTAAAGAGTTTTTTTTTTTTTTTTTTTTTGTTCCCTAGTTTATTTTTCATGCTTCGTTTAAAAGATTTGGTTTCAATCATATCTATAGTTAGCTAAATCTCTTAGTTAGAGCTAAGAAGTGAAGGTTGTAGCATATTGGAATGTTTATTTTGCTTTGATTTATGTTCTTATTGAACTTCATTAATTTAGTTATTTATAGTTAGATATTAAATGAATATTTTCAGTTTTTTATGATTTATTGTGACTCAAATTACAATAGATGTTGTGATAGCTTTAGATATCTTCTTTTCTTAATTCGAGAGTGTGAGATTGGTAAATCCTGTTATTCACCATCATCTCCTGAGCATGGTAGAGTAATGAAATTCCTTCCAATCTTCACAATTCTCCTCCATTAAGAAGAATGCCAATGAAAAGTTTAGATTTAATTTTAATTCTTTTATCTTCCAATTGGATAGGATAGGACTCTGTTGAGGGTCAAATATTGCATATCAGACCCCAATTACTATCTAAATTTATGAACATCATACTGCTTAACGGGTTATTTTAATCACGTTTGTGATGCAAGGTGAATCTAGGAGCGTGGACTGGAAAGGACGCTAAAAGCATGGAATTAACATTCTGATGACACCAAAGGTAAGGGACAGACCCCAGGAGACCAGGATCAAAAGATTTGCATGCCAGAAATTCAAGAAAATCGAGAAATGGAAGCTCAAGTGGCCCGAAATTGGTTCAGAATACAAGATCACAGGGTTCTCACCATTTGATCGGCTCAAAACTTCATGCATGGCCTAAGGACCATAAATGAACCATACACGTCGAATTTCAGCTCCTAGATCTCTGTGAAAGTGGCCCAACTGACAAATCATCTCACAATTCACTGATTTTGGGCCCACCTGCTATCTGGATATGCTTCAATCTCGGTCCAAACGCTTAAAATGATATGACAAAGTGGACGGACGGAGCGGATTTCAAACAAACATCTCAGTGGAGCCCACGTGGAGGTGCATGTACACCATGCACACGAGGGGCGCCTCCCACCGAACGTATAAAATCGGGTCAGCAGGCGCTGACCCGATCTCCTTCTCAAAATGGGATTTCCCTTTTTTCACTCCGCAACAGGGACCTGCGGATGAACGCTGTGGGCCACCATCACTGACAATTTCGATGATCGGAGTCATCCAATGCGTTTAAGACACGAGGAAGACCCTAAGAATGATGATTTTTATGGTCTCATGCGTGCAATCATGCGATCTCCACCGTCAAACTCAGGATGAACGGCGGAGTACAATATTCTGTGGGCTACACTGAAATTAGCTTAATCTCAGCATATATGGACGGTTTTTCAAGGACAACTCAATAGACGGTATGGATCCTTCAACCGACGCTGATAATGGGCCCCACCATCAGTCAGCGTAAGAGACTTCACAGCCCCTGTTTTCTGCGTCTGATAAACGCGGTCGCTGTGGGGCCATTTTTTCGATCATGGTCAGGATCGGACTGATGATCCGGACCGTCCATCTTGAAGTACAGTTAAAACCGTCCAAAGAGATGTTATCTTAACACCTTTTGAAGGATGCTAGGAGGATCAACGGGAGCGGTTTCTCAGGCTATCAGCGTAACTGCATAGTTTTTTTAGAAACAAAAACTTCTGCTGCGAATTGCACCGCGGAAGTCTCCACTGACTGCAGTAGAAAAGGAAACTTCTTTCCATCAGCCTATAAAAGGGAGAGAGCATCCACGGCTGAGGGGATCATCTTGGCTTGGGCTTGGACGTAGGATGACTTAGAGAGAGAGGAGGATTAGAGATTTTTTAGTTTTTTCTTTCTTATTTACTTTGTTTTATTTTTCTCTTTAAGATGATTAGTCCATCCATGACGGGCTAAATCCTCTTAGATAGGGCTAAGAGGTGAAGCTTGTAGTGAGATGAGAGAGTTTATTTTATGATTTCTGTTTAATTTATGAACTAAATTAATGTTGATGCTAGTTTAATTAATGAAAATATTTTTAGTCTTTAATGGTCTGTTATGACTGAAATTACAATGGGTCTGCAATAGCTTTGAGCATGTTCTTTTTCCTTTATGTTTATGACGTCAAGAAACCCTGTTGTTCACCATAGTCTCCTGGGCATGGTCGGATGACGGTACCCTTCCTAACATTCATACATGTGATTGGTTGGTAATTAGTTTAATTCTGTTGTTTGCCATAGTCTCCTGAGCATAGTTTGGTGATGGAATTCATTCTAATTCATATACCTTTCATCTCTTTAAAAACTAGATCAATGGCAGTTCGGTAAATTCCATGATTCTTGAAGCAGGCATAAGATTTCCCTGATCTCTACAAGTGGATCATCTGAATCCCTAGTTTCCTTACCTTTGATTTCTCCTAAGTTTTAGATAAATATTTCATCGTTATTTCTTAAATTCTATTTGATTTAGTGTACATCTTAGTCTAGTTCTATTTCTATTTAATTTTAGATAACATACGAGTTTCAGTCCCTTAGGATTCGACCTCGGTCTTACTGAGTTATTACTACATCACAACCCTGCACTTGGGGAGTGAAAAAGTTTTTAGCACCGTTGCAGGGGACTGACGGCTACGTTTTTTTGAGATTAACTAATTTTAGGATTAGTTTAAGATTAGGATTTCTAGTTTTAGATTTTTCTTTCTTAGAACTAATTTTACTGTTTTGTAGGGTCCTTGATAAATCGTCTAAAGTGGTAATGTTGTCCGAATTTCTCTACTTTTTTTTTCTTTAGATTAGGTCGTGTCTCTTATATACTAACTATTTTATTTTATTTTTGAGATTTTAACTTAGGAATCTCTAATCAGGTAACTTCTTTCTAACTTCTCCTCCTCTTACTTTCCACATTGCTGTAGAATTTTTTTCTTCTATTTTCCTTAGGATTAAATTCAGATTAAGGGTTCCATGATGTATATGCACGAGTGGCAACATCACTATGCTGAGAAGAATAACTTATTTTGGGATGATGATGAGATAAATCAACTTATGTCTGAAAACTTTTCTGAAACTATCATTGAGAACCGATCAGAATATAAAGATCCACCGGCTAAGAAGTCTTTACGTGATTATATGCAGGAGAACAATTACACCCTACGGATTAACAAAACAGTACATGGGTGTTGGGGTTATCATAACTATGGTTGTGAGAATTATTATCACCCATCCGATAAAAAGAAAATAATGCGTGATTATATTATGAGTAATAATAAGTATTACCAACCATCAGATTCTCCTACCTATGATCCGTATGACTACAATCAGTGAAAACATCAAAATTGAAAAAATGAACCAACAGCATGTTATAATGATTATTCTCTTAGATCCCCTACCTTTGAGATCCAACCAAAAACGATCCAAGAGGATTCATATCAGAGTGACATGGCCTGTCTTGAGGAAATTCGAAACGCAGTGGAAACACTCATGTCGAGCCTTGAAAAGATAGAGGAGGCTTGCTCATCCCAACCACAACCCAATCCAAAAATATAATGCGAGGAAAGTGATCCGCACTCACTTTTGAAAGAATCTGGAATTTGAAATGAGGAGCTGGATTCCGTTAATAAGCATACAGTTCAATTTTCCGATGTGTCAATCTCGATGACTGTTCGAAAGAATGGTGAAGATACATGGGTGTCTTTTAAATACATTGATGATGACACACCTTCCTTATATGACGCACATGATTTCAATGATGAGGAGGTTAGTTTATTCGAACCTCAACTGAGTTTAGGAATAGAATGTGAGGAAGGCAATCTCATCCCAACTGTGCACTGCACTGGAGTAGAACATGATTGTGATCCTGAATGTGCAGCCACAGTCCCCCTGGAATCTCTTTTAAGTTTGGTCCGATCAATGATCAAGACGTACACGAAGTGGTCGGTCATAATGAGCCACTCCCCTCACCTGACATGTCTGATTTAAAGGTGGAGGATGAGTCCCTTACGACCAACCCTCATAACTCTTGTGAAACATGTTTGGACGACTCCTCTGAATTGAATGATGATGCGATTCAGGAGAAGGACGAGTTGCTTGCTACGACCCTGGAATTTGAAACCACTCGATTGAGGCCACCATCTGAGTTGTACACGTTTGACAATTCAACGCCTCAATTGAGTAATTTCAATGAACAGAGTGATCACATCAATGCTTCACTTATTGATCTTCAATCTGTCTATGCAGGACTGGAGCAAGAGAACGTACCTCCATCCACTTTCAAGGATGATGGATTCTTTGCGCAGATCATCATGAGCCACAATAAGTCACACTCAGTTGAACTTTTCAACTCTTGGGATTGCTTGGCACACTTTGTAGTTTCAAACGATCCCATGTTAAGAGACAAAGCGGATGCCTTGCGAGACAACATCTCGATAGTCATCACTGACCGAGAGAACCCTTATTCTGGAATCCTCTCTTCCCCAGATCCTAAACGTCTATTAGCAGAAGAAGAGGAGTTGAAAATTGAACCGAAGTTTGGAGCTTCGGAATGTGTTGAGACTACATCACATCTTAAAAAGTTTTCTAAACTTTATTTATTTGTAGTCTTTGATTCACCATGCGATACTAACGTTGAAACTTCTTCTGTCATAGGTGAATCATATGTATTACGGATACCTCAAGCAATTCAATGAAAAATTTCTGATGAGGTACATAAGTCTCTCTGGAAAGTCATGCTTCAGGGCGCCCAAGCCTATTACAAAAAAGGCTTTTGGATGATCCTGTTGAGGAACTTACTGAGAAACTTATCAAGATATTGGCCGAAAGAGGAACCTTGCGGCATGATCAATTCAATGTTTGTGGGTAATATTACTGCAAACCCTCACGAGATTACAACTCGTCCACTAGGGGTAACCTAGGGGTTTAAAGGCTTGTTGCATACGATAAATACAATCGAGAGCACCTGCGAAAGTGGTATAGGTAGGATTTTATTTTTATTATTTTTGTTTTACTTTTTCTCTCATATTAACCTGCTCTCTCTCAGCGATCTCTTGAAAAATCTCTCTCGATTCGTTATCCAGGTATTATCCTCCCATCACTTCTCATTTACTTTCGTTGTCCCATGTACATTGCATGCTCATATATCTTTTACATTGAGGACAATGTAGATTTTTGGTTGGGGGTGGGAGATTAGGTAACCTAATCAATATTTTTTTTTGTCTTGAGCAAAAATTGTGAAAATTTTTAAATTTTTCTGAACATTTCTGTGAATTTGAAGTGATTTTAACAGATATCCCTAATTTAGATTTTCAAGATATGTGATGTTGGTAATGTATGACTCTTGAATTCAGTTATCTGTTAGATTTCACAATTAAGATCGAATTATTAATCCATGATTAGAAGTTGTAAACATTGATTAAGTCATGAGTTCACATGTCACATCTTGCTTTCACATTAAGGTTTCAGTCTGATATTGAATGGTTAACTTGGTAATCACTAAGCATGTGAGGAAACCGCTGGAAATTTGCGTCATGATCAATTAAAGAAAAAAAAAAGTTCGGATACCTTTGGAAAGATTTGGGCGAATAATTTTTACCATAGGTTTGCTCCCTATGGGTGAGGATTTGATCCTCTATGGATGATATGTGAAAAAGGTTTAGGTGTACGGTCTTCACCATAGGTTCACTCCCTATAAGTGAGGATTGGATTCCCCTTCTTGGCATTACTTTTACTAGAAAAATTAAAGGCTAAAAGAATGAAGAATGATTTATGAGGCACGTTTTAGTTAGGTTTTGGGTGTCCTGAATGCTTTGCTGGTTACCAATGATATCATGGAATGACGAATTGAATCTTAATGTTGATAAGTCGAGATTACACTATACACCCATGAAACTCAATATTTAAAATTGTTCTAATTGATGGTTTAATACCTTGAACCTGATTATGGAATTTACTGTGCGTTTGAGTTCAGGAGCAAGTAATGCCTAACATTCATAAATTTTAGTATCTGGATAGTTTTTCAAAATCACTCGGATTTAGATAAATTTTCCTATAATTCTCAACTTATTTTTCGCATATTTTGCTCGGGACTAGCAAAATGCTGGTTGGGGGTTGTGTTGAGGGTCAAATATTGCATATCAGACCCCAATTATTACCTAAATTTATGAACATCATATTGCTTAATGAGTTATTTTAATCACGTTTGTGATGCAAGGTGAATCTAGGAGCGTGGACTGGAAAGGACGCTAAAAGCATGAAATTAACATTCTGATGACACCAAAGGTAAGAGACGGACCCTAGGAGACCAGGATCGACAGATTTGCACGCTAGAAATCTGAGAAAATCGAGAAATAGACCAGAATGTAAGATCACAGGGTTCTCACCATCTGATCGGCTCGAAACTTCATGCATGGCCTAAGGACCACAAATGAACCGTTCATGTCGAATTTCAGCTCCTAGATCTCTGTGGAAGTGGCCCAACAGACAAATCAGCTCACAATTCACTAATTTTGGGCCCACCTACTATCTGGATATGCTTCAATCTCGGTCCCAACGCTTAAAATGATATGAAAAAGTGGACGGATGAAGCGGATTTCAAACAAACATCTCAGTGGACCCCACATGGAGGTGCATGTACACCATGCACACGAGGGGCACCTCCCACCGAACGCATAAAATCGGGTCAGCAGGCGCGGACCCGATCTCCTTCTCAAAATGGGATTTCCCTTTTTTCACTCCCCAACAGGGACCTGCGGATGAACGCTGTGGGCCACCATCACTGACAATTTCGATGATCGGAGTCGTCCAATGCGTTTAAGACACGGGAAAGACCCTAA
Organism: Magnolia kwangsiensis; assembly: GCA_037074715.1. NCBI lineage: Eukaryota > Viridiplantae > Streptophyta > Magnoliopsida > Magnoliales > Magnoliaceae > Magnolia > Magnolia kwangsiensis. The sequence continues at coordinate 2,958,206 of CM073583.1, forward strand.
GAATGATGATTTTTATGGTCCCATGCATGCGATCATGCGATCTCCACCGTCAAACTCAGGACGAACGGCGGAGTACAATATTCTGTGGGCTACACTGAAATCAGCTCGATCTCAGCATATATGGACGGTTTTTCGAGGACAACTCAATAGACGGTATGGATCCTTCAACCGACGCTGATAATGGGCCCCACCATCAGTCAGCGTAAGAGACTTCACAGCCCCTGTTTTCTGCTTCCGATAAACGCGGTCGCTGTGGGGCCATTTTTCCGATCATGGTCAGGATCGGACTGATGATTCGGACCGTCCATCTTGAAGTACAGCTAAAACCGTCCAAAGAGATGTTATCTTAACACCTTTTGAAGGATGCTAGGAGGATCAACGGGAGCGGTTTCTCAGGCTACCAGCGTAACTGCATAGTTTTTTTAGAAATGGAAACTTCTGCTGCGAATTGCACTGCGAAAGTCTCCACTGACTGTAGCAGAAACGGAAACTTCTTTCCATCAGCCTATAAAAGGGAGAGAGCATCCACAGCTGAGGGGATCATCTTGGCTTGGGCTTGGACGTGGGACGGCTTAGAGAGAGAGGAGGATTAGAGATTTTTTTAGTTTTTTCTTTCTTATTTACTTTGTTTTGTTTTTCTCTTTAAGATGATTAGTCCATCCATGACGGGCTAAATCCTCTTAGCTAGGGCTAAGAGGTGAAGCTTATAGTGAGATGGGAGAGTTTATTTTATAATTTCTGTTTAATTTATGAATTGAATTAATGTTGATATTAGTTTAATTAATGAGAATGTTTTTAGTCTTTAATGGTCTATTGTGACTGAAATTACAATGGGTCTGCAATGACTTTGAGCATGTTCTTTTTCCTTTATTTTTATGATGTCAGGAAACCTTATTTTTCACCCTAGTCTCCTGGGCATGGTCGGATGACGGTACCCTTCCTAACCTTCATACATGTGATTGGTTGATAATTAGTTTAATTCTGTTGTTTGCCATAGTCTCCTGGGCATGGTTTGGTGATGGAATCCATTCTAATTCATATACCTTTCATCTCTTTGAAAACTAGATCAATGACAGTTCAGTAAATTTCATGATTCTTGAAGCAGGCATAAGATCTTCCTGATCTCTACAAGTGGATCCTCTGAATCCATAGTTTCCTTCCCTTTGATTTCTCCTAAGTTTTAGATAAATATTCCATCATTATTTCTTAAATTCTATTTGATTTAGTGTACATCTTAGTCTAGTTCTATTTCTGTTCAATTTTAGATAACGTACGAGTTTCAGTCCCTTGGGATTCGACCTCGGTCTTACCGAGTTATTACTACATCATAACCCTGCACTTGGGGAGTGAACAGACTCCAATTTCAATTGTGTTTATTGAATCAAGCATGGTAGTATCTTGATAACTACAAGTGGATCCTTGGCGTTCTAGTTCACTTGTGATATTTGATAAATTCTTCACAAGTACTCTTTTTTATTCCATACTTAGATTTAGATCTTTTTCTAGTTCTAGTTATTTTCAAAATACGTACAAGTTTAGTCCATGTGGATTCGACTTCGATCTTACCAAGTTATTACTACACCACGACCCTACACTTAGGATTGTGAACGAACAGACCTGTACGAAGAATACCCTCAAAATATTTAGAAAGTCGAATCTCTTTCGAGAATTTAACCATACAAGAATGCCATGGTATGGTCAACATCCCATAATATAATGATCATTAACCTTAATGTTTATTTGGATATAGTGTTAATACAAAGACCGAATTGACCTAAAACTATTATGGCCTAAAAAAGCTTTTAATGACCATTCACCACTATTTTTGGTGGTATGGTCCACCTTAGATTTGGATCGGAGTAAGTTAAGGAATCATGTCCTAATTAAAATAAGTTGGAAAATCAGATGAATGACATATATATATATATATATATATATATATATATATATATATATATATATATATATATATATATATATATATATATATATATACAGAAATGGTCTCCTGCGCACAAGGCTGCATGAAGATTTTATACAAGCTTTTTATATGAGCTGTTAGATTATACTCATGGGTGGGATTCAGCAGCCGTGAGAACGAAAGAGGCTCCAAAATAATGACTTGTCGCGATACTTTCGTACTCTCATGGGATTGCATGTCGTACACAACTCGAAAGCTATTAGATGGTGCTCTTTGGTTCGATCATGATGTACCTATTTTATCCATGCCGTTCATATAATTTTTCAGATTATTTTCAGCCTAAAAACAAAAACAAAGTAGATCCAAATCTCAAATGGACCTCATCATAGGAAAACAGTTGTGATAGAACACCCATCGTCAAAAACTTCCTAGGGCCTACTATAATGTTTATTTGCCATCCAACCTTATCGTTAGGTCATACAGACATGGATGATGAAAACATAAAAATATCTAATTCATCCAAATTAAACTTGTGGCCCTCAAGAAGTTTTTAACAGTGGGCCAATGATTCTCATCATTAAAACATTCGTAGGGCACACCGTAACGTTTACTTTCCATCCAATCTATTCATCAGGTCATAAAAACCTAGATAAAGAGAAAATAAATGAATAAATATCGTATTAATCCATGATTTCTATGAACCCGAAAAGGGTTTCAATCGCAGGCGTTCAAACCCCCACTGCTTTTTACAGTGTGGTCCACTTAGTTTTTGGATCTATCTTATTTTTCGGCTCACTTATTAAGAGTTGATCACCAAGTGGATGGACGGTTTATATATAACTCATACCTCATGATGGGACCCACATAACTTGGTGATGTCAACACACCAGCCACATCGGTGGTGTGTGGTACACCAGCTAATTCGCTTCCTTCGCACACGATGAAATTGGATCGCGTACTAAGTTATCAATACGCTTTTATTGTTCTAAGTAGACTGTTGGGACCACCGTAAATGTATATGGCCTATCCATGCCGTCCATCTATTTTTTCATCTCATTTCAAGGGTTGAGCCTAAAATTGAAACATATTCAAAGCTCAAGTGAACCATACCACAGGAAATAATGATTTCCACCATTGAAACTTTTCTAGGGCCCACAATAATGTTTATTTGTCATCCAACCTATTCATAAGATCACACAGATATGGATAAAGAGAAAAATAGAAATATTAGCTTGATACATAACTTCTATGGCCCCCAAGTATTTTTTAATGGTATTCATTTAATTCGCACTGTTTCCTATGATGTGGTCCACTTGAGGTTTGGATATACTTTATTTTTGGTCTCAAGCCTAAAATTATCTGTTAAAATAGATGTACGAAGTGAATACATAGATCACAGTGGGCCCCACTGCAGGCAACGGCAATGATGGTGGAGCGATTGGTGTGATCCAACGACTTTTATTCCAATGCGAATAAATGTTGCGTGTGGTCATGCTTCATGTGGTGTGATCCACTTGAGCGTCTGATGTATGTCATTTTGGGCTCATGCACTAAAATAATCTATTCAAAAATATAGACGGGGTGGATAAAACATATAGATCACAGTGGGTCCCAAAGAGGCACCACTAGAATCGTCTGTCTCTAGCTAGGTCCGATGAAATCAAATTGTGTACTGAGTCACACAGTAGGCTTTTATCATGTTGAGCAAAACTATATTGGGCCCACCATGAATGCGTGTGGTTAATCCACGCTATCCATCCATTTTTCCAGTTCATTTTATGGGTTGAATCCAAAATTGAAGCATTTCCAAAGCTGAAGTGGAGCACACCACAAGAAACAGTGTAAATTGAATGTCCGCCTTTGAAAAATTCTTTCGGCCAGAGAAGTTTTGGCTCAAGCCAATATTTGTGTTCATCCATGTCTGTGTAATCTTATCTAGTAAATTGGATGAACGGAGTGGATAAAATAGGTAAATTATAGTGGGCCCCACAGAATTTACTTAGTACGGTAAGCGTGCTTGGTTACTCAGTACGTAATGAGCTTCCGTCCGTATGAGGGTGGTACCCATGCATCCAGGGACCCAGATTGCCTTCTAAGGTAGCCTCACGAGATGACTACTATAGGGTACTCTATGGGCCCCACCATGATGTAATGTTTAATCCATGCCGTCCATTCATTTTGAATGCTTATTTTAGGGCATGACCTAAAAACGAGGCATATCCAAATCTCAAATGGACCACACCACAAGAAACAATGGTGATTCAACGCTCACTGTTAAAAACTTCTTAAGGGCCACAAGTTTTGGATGAAATTGATTATTTATTTATTTATTTATTTATTTTTGTTTTCTCATCATCCAAGTCTTTGTGACCTAATGAACAGATTGGATGACAAATAAATCCTACAGTGGACTTTAAGAGGTTTTTAACGATGGGTGTTTAATTAGCACTGTTTTCCTGTGGTGTGGTCCATTTGAGATTTTGATCTACCTTTTTTTTTTCTTTTTTTTTTTCTTGCTAATGTTCTGAAAAATTAGATGAAAGGCATGGATAAAACACATACATCATGATTGGCCCATAGAGCATCGTCCAATAGTTACCTAACTGTGTACATCATGCTATTCCCGTGAGTGCAAGGAGTCTTATTGTGTGTCATAATTTTTAAGACTCTTATTCTCAATGTTATTGAATCCGAACCGTGAGTGTAATCTAATAGTTCACATGAATGCTCGCATGAAAGCTTCGTCCGGCCTTGTGCGCAGGAGACCAGGACTCTCTCTCTCTCTCTCTCTCTCTATATATATATATATATATATATATATACACACACACACACACACACACACAATATATATTCATCAAGGAAGTGGATTGGTTGGTTTACCACACACCAAGGATATAATTGGTGTGGGTACATGTGTGGGAAGACAAGCGCTAATGCTCTTCGAGCTCCTTGTATGAACGGCTCAAAGGAGATCAAAGTTATATGGCCCCACCAAAATGATGTATTTATCATATCCATATGGTTCATCCATTTTTCGAGATTATTTTAGAGAATGAAAAAAATAAAAATGAATCATATCCAAAGATCAATTATACCACACCACAAATGGCAGCGGGTATAGTAATTTTCACTGTTAAAATATTCTTAGGGCTCACCATAATATTATTTATTTTCCATCCAATCTGTCCATGAGATTACAAAGACATGGATGAAGCAGAAAAATAAGTATCAAATTCATCCAAAACTTTTATGACTCCTAAAAGGGTTTCAATGGTAGATTATGAATCCCTCACTTTTACAGTGTGATTCACTTGTTGATCTGTCTTATTTTTTGGCTCAAACCTTACTAAGTGCTCACCAAATAGAAGGACGGTGTGTGCATAACATATATCACATGATAGGATCCTCGATACAACATATATCACATGATGGGATCCTCATAATTTGCTGACGTAAACACATCAGCGAGAACGCTGGTGCGCGGCGCACATTGGCAAATCCACACATGATGAGGGTCGCACACAAAAATGTTGTCGGGATAACACGTAATATGCCACATAACTTGAATCAATCATTGAAAAAAATTAAAAACAAAAAGACAAACGAGTACAAAAAGGCGGAAGAGTAGGGGGAGACAGCCATGACAGGTTATTGAGAGCCTGTAACAAATATTACCTTGAAATTGAAAAGCTCCTCGAAATATACGCAGTAAAATTTTCAAAATATTCGTATATTTTAAAACATAATGTTTTGTATTTATATTATCAAAATATTTAGTCAAAATTAGTAAAATCTTTACAAAATTTGTTATTTAAATGTATTTAAAATTTAAACTTATCTATTAATTTACAGTTGACATTTAAAAAAAAAAAAAAAACCAGTAAGATTTTCAGATAAATATTCTAAGAAAAGTTTTAAATTTTGAAAATTACTAAATTTTTAGGTTGATATTTGTATTTGTCTTTTAAAAAAAAAAAATTATTTATTTATAAGGTTAGCTTGTTAGTACACACCTTGCGAGTACACACATTCATGTTAGCCACCCGCACTAGGGATTGATATCAAGACCTCAAGCGCTGAACCGATGTATCTCCCTCGGTCTGCCAGTTGAGCTATGGATCCGGGTGTGACGAAAGATACAAACCATGATGGCCCCCATACAAATCTATGGCTGGAGTTTCATCCTCATCTTTCTTACGTTAAGGTTGATACTTGAGTTAGCATTTTGGCCTATAGCCTACCATGTAATCATACCCGATGGATGGAGTGTTGATTGACCCCAAATAGCTTTGATGTTGTAAAGTACTGGGGTCGTATTGCTGTAGCCACTCATGATCTTATCAGTCAATTTTAGGGCCTGTTTGGCCCGGCAGATCCCATGGTATTAGGAGGGATGGGATCAATTTTAAGATAATGATGGTGGTGTCAGTAGATTGTTTTAAGATCCATGGGATTGCTTATATCCCGGGACAAGTTCACTGGGTCTGTTTGGTACGCCTCCCATATCTCGGGATTTTACCTTCCAATCCATTCAACCAAGTGATAGCATCAATTTTAAGGTAATGATGGTGATGTTAGTGGATTGTCTTAAGATCCATGCGATGGCTTATATCCCCAGACAAGTTCACCGGACCTGTTTGGCTCGTCATGCCTATCCAAAGATATTGTCGATCTCATCCCTCCTAATACTGTAGGATTTGCCTGGCCAAACAGGCCCTTAGAAAAGATCTTATAGCCCTTAGGGCCTGTTTGGCCTGGCAGATCCCATGGTATTAGGAGGGATGAGATCATTTTTAAGGTAATGATGGTGGTGTCAGTGGATTGTCTTTAATCTATGGGAGTGCTTATATCCCGGGACAAGTTCACTGGATTTGTTTGGCACGTCCTGCATATCCCAGGATTTTACCTTCCAATCCATCCAACCAACGGATAGGATCAATTTTAAGGTAATGATGGTGATGTCAGTGGATTGTCTTAAGATTTATGGGATTGCTCATATCCCAGGACAAGTTCACCGGATCTGTTTGGCTCGTCATGCCTATTCCAAGATATTGTTGTTCCCATCCGTCCTGAAACCGTGGGATCTGCCTGGCCAAACAGGCCCTTACTGGTCTCTTCATTTCACGACAGAGTCTGCAGGGTGATGTGTCAATCAACTCAACCTGCCCGTTGTCCCCGAGGGGACAGTAGCCTTCCTACTACTATGGCAGTGCATGATGCTTTAATATACACGCACTTAGAATTGTGCACGTTGCATACTACTCAAATTAAACTATCAAAATTGTGAAACCCATTGTTGCCGAGTCACGGATCCAAAAATTAGATTAATTGAACAATCTTGAACTCTCAATGTGGACACTTGATTGTTGAGAAAGGATCGTAGGATACTTTTCATTTTAAACCGTACAATAAAAGTTAACCCATCTAATATATAATGAAATAAGTATAAACTTTGATTCATGATCCAATAATTTGATGAACAGATTAAATCCATATATACATTACTTTAGGCATCAGATGTCTTTACTCTCATAGAAAATTCAGATTAGAGATTTTTTCTAGAAACAAAGGTGGATGTATTTTTTTTTATAGGCTTCAAATGTCCTCTCAAACTATTACTTCATTTGGTTTTTTCTTTATCCAAAACAAATATGCATTTAAGAATTCATCACCTTTCATGTGTTCATATAAAATTTAAGAGAAACGATAAGAGCTTATTCTATAATAGTTATGTTCATATGGCCTACCATGGTGCGGATGGAGTACTCCAACTCGACTAGCAACATCTCTCCACAGGTACGCACCAAGAGTCAAGCTAATTTAACATCATGTGGGCTTTCACATGAATTTGAAGGTCAATATGATTGTTAAAAAAATTCATGTTGCTTGAGCTGTGTGTGGACCACTAAATATGGAGACCAAATTGTGAACATGTTGTACCCTTTCATTTTATTTATGTATCTTAATAATCCTCTTGATGAAAAACTTAGATGGGACACACCATATAAAGTGGGTGTGGGAGAATACCTAATAACTTTTTTAGATAAAATATAAACAAAACAGTGGGCCTCACATTTCATCCGAAAGCTTCAATTATTCGTGGGTGGATGTCTATAATTTCATGTGATGCAGCTAATTTATTGATTGTTTAGATCTTATTTTTAGAACATCTCATCATCACGGTGTGGCCAAAGCCAAAGTCTCGGTTATACTTTCAAGGGAACGGATTAGGGGTTACCCAGTGACATCTTACCTTTATGGTGGGGCCCACCTTCATATGCGTTGTATATCCGAACATCCATTCATTTTTTTAGCTTATTTTAGGGCGTGGTCCAAAACAGTTAAGCAAGTCCAAATCTCAGGTGTACCGCATCTTATGAAATGGTGAATGCCCACCATTCAAAACTTCTCAGGGCCAACTGTAAGAGATCAGTAATCTCTTTTTGCAATCCAAACCATTGATAAATAAAATAAAATAAAATAAAAAGAACTGGATGAAGAGACAAATACAATGATCAGCTTGACCCATACTTTTGTGGCCTACATTTTAATGGTCATTCATTGTTTTTTCTAGTGGTGTGGTCCACTATAGATTTAGATCTACTTATTAAATTTTCAGGATAATGCCCTAAGATGAGCTGAAACAAGGAATGGACGCCATGGATATACAACAAATTCATCAAGGTGGACCCCACAAGGTAAGGGTAACGGAAGGGGATTGCTAACTGAGTAACTCATTACGGTAAGCGTACTGAGTAAACTCTGTGGGGTCCACCATGATTTACATTTTTTATCTACTCCGTCCACCCATTTTAATAGATAATTATATGGCATGATCCCAAAAATGAGATATATCTAAGTCTCAAGTAGACCTCACCACGGGAAATAGTGTGAATTGAAATTCTACCGTTGAAAATTTCTTGGGGCCCACAGAAGTTTTGGATCAAGCTGATATTTGTATTTTCCTTTCATCCATGTCTGTGTAATCTTATGAACAGGTTGGATGACAAATAAACATCACTGTGGGCCCTAGCAAGGTTTCAACAGTGAAAGTCATTATTCGCAACGTTTCCTTTATTGTGGTCCAATTAAGCTTTGGGAATACTTCTATTTTACAATCAACCACTAAAATGATTTGAAAAAATACGTAGATAGCATGAATTACTCACATATATGTATAGTAAGCTCAATTGAATTTACTCAGTACGATAGAAGCATACAGAATAACACAGTATCCAATTCTATTTCAAGGGTAACACCCACTAACGTGTTACCGCCCAACACCTTATCCGCTCCCTCCTTTTAGCTGTCCTTTCATGGAGTGTGCGTTTCTCTTCTTTTTACCCAGGCGTCTTACAAAACTTTATTTTTATTTTTTTCTTAACATCGCGTCTCCCGCTCCCGTTTCGCTTTTTCTTTTCCTTTTTTTCCATATGTCGTATCTGCCATTAAAATTTACTTTTGATCTGTTGGTACGCATCGCCTCCTTTAAGCTTGAAAGTAAGCTATGTTGATGTGACAATCGGGTCCGTCCTCTGTCACTCTGGACCGTGCAAATGATTGTGGCAGCTACTATGACCATAGTTTACAATTAAGCAAAAAAAAGAACCCAAAGGGCAGGCTTGGAATTCAATGTTATTTTTCATAAGCTACTTATATCTAAAGTAGTGTATTTTGATTTTAATTACTCAGTAGGTGAGTAAATTTAGTTACCACCACATGCTTGTCAACCAAAAAGTTAAAATTACCTTTGTTTCCAACCTTATGTACATTATTACTTATTTTTCAAGTTGTTTGATCCAACCTCTATATCTATCATCCATCATATGAAGTCTAACTTTTGATGTAATTCATTCATTATTTTAGGCTTACTTTATTACGCTAAGATGAATGTGATGAGGTCGATCATCGTCTTCCTTAAAAATAAGTACTTCGAATCCACGAAGCTTCTCTAAACTTCTCACGGAGACTTCTTGAATCCATGTAGAAAAAAATAAAAAAAATATAAATAAATTTTATAAAATTCTTGATTGATTGATTAAATAAATGAATTCACAACCCTTTAAGTAGGGATACTAAGCAATGAGGAAAATTTCAGAATTAAACTAAAACTCCTAGAATTCTCGACTTACTATAAATAGTAAACTTATTATTTTATAAAAGGTCTTGATGTCTACTAGTGCGATAGGTTTTTGGCCAAAAATAGTAAGTGTCCTATTGTAACACCCTGTATTTAGATCCAATGTGAAATGCAATGGTGTGGCGAGCTTTGGATTTGCCCCATCTCTGGATAGGTGTCGTAATTGGACAATTGGAATCACATGAACGAACAGGATTATCTAGATCATCACTATGGGCTCCACATTTGTGGTGTGTGTGCACTGAGTGTGTGCACACTCATTGTGCATCGGATCATGAACCCGGTCAGGATAGGCCCTGACCTGATTATTTTTTAAAAAGGAAGCTTTCTTTATTCCTTTCCCAGTTTTGCACCATCGACAGACATTGTCCATTCATTTGAATTGTCGTCCACCACCCATGATCATTTCAATAACCCAAATCATCTATCTTATAGAGTGATTGATTCTGACCAAAACACAAGCAAAATCTCACGTGTCAAATCTCGTCCATGCACACAATCGAAGGTGCAAACTAGCTGCGTGTGATGGATATTTTTCAAAAATGAAAATTCCATTGTGTTGTTTCCAGGTTGACAATTTGCATGTGGGATTTCCTCTCAATCCTAACCCTTCGTGTAGGGATATCCCAACCCTCCATTTTTACCTTAACTCTAGGGCTTCCTTTGTAACAAGAGAGTCGCCACAACTCGAAAATCTCAAAACCTAGTGAGATGTCATCCATCCTTGCCCAAATGGTGGGGCCCATAAGGTCCTTACGACCCATCCGAACCATTCAGATGTTGTTGATCATTAGACCAACCATCCGTAGGATATCCGCCATTAACAGCGGAGCCATCTTCACCGTTTATTCGAAAAACCATCACATTCTAGTGGGTCCCATTCACTGATCTAAGACATTCATCATGTGGCCCAGAGTCCCAGAAGTCCATCCACGCCATCTAATCACAGCCATGCAAGCTATTTTTAATCTGAATCATTCAAATGACACGATGTTGCATATAAGTTTATAACCGACTCGGCTAACTAATCAAGTGATTAGTTAGCATCCGAAAATTCTAGAATGGGATTAGAAGGGCCTATAAAACTGTAACACCCCGGATTTTGGCCAATCTGGGATTAGACGTCCTTAGGCAATGGGTCAACTAAAACACCTGAAAAATCGCTTAGAACCCAATTTCATAGCCAAAGAAATCACGTAGGATTAATTCCTTAGAAAAATATGACTAAGTTAGCTAGTGCAACGTTAGAATAGCTGGGAAATGGACCCTGATCACTTTAAATACGTTCTACAAGGCTCAAAGCGAGTGGAACCAAGGGTGTTATAATGCTCTAAAGCCTCGGATCAAACTCTAAACTGGTTTGTTCTCGGGACCTCTTTGAAACTTTGTATTGGATCTAAACCGCGCGTCGAAAGTCCGATACCTACCATCTTAGACCGTTATGACCACTTAGCTGAGCTTGGCAATCGTTTCGAAAATCAAGTCCAACTGACATTCTGAGGCTATTTCATTGAGCCTGGAGTGAAGAGAGTGAGAATAGGGTAGAGTTGTAATTTTGAAATTTAAATCTGGCACACAACTTGACGCATCAGTATTGAGCGTTCTGACCATCAGAATTCAGCCAAATTATACCCTCGGATCAGGAAAAATTTCTATTTCATATCACGAGATTTGTAGACCTGATCTAGGTGCGATGACCGTTGAACTGAAATTGGACCGCCACGTGCGATCTGGGAACCCTACCGGTCTGAAAACTTGATGCGTGCTAGATCCAGTATGCATGAGCTTAAGTCCGACCGCATCTGGCCAGGGGACCTCCAGAAATACTCTTTTGGACCGAAACAGCCCCGATTTGGTTAGGCATCAAGTAAACATTGTTCCCAAGCCTATTTTGGACATGTTTTAGGCTATAAAAGGGCTTGAAACCCTCATTCCTCTCTCCCATCCGAATTTGAGAAAAATTCTAGATTGGGAGAGAGAAAAGGTGAGAGTTTGTGAGAGAGATTGGAGGAGAATTCCTTGCCGCTTGTGCTACCTGTTGCAAGTGCCTAAGCAACGCAACTCAACCACTTTGCCAGTGATTTTTCTACTTTTCTAGGTAAGAAAATACCCTAGAAGTTGCTGATATGAGTTTCCCTTGGTTCCATAGCATGTTAGCTGATAGAACTTGTGTATTAGGTTCTCTAATCGCCGTTGACGAAGCGTATACGCTCCGTTCGAATTTACACATCCATAAGAGACAAGGTGCGGATTTTAGACGCTTTGATTGACTGTTTCCAAAGCTTTCAATGTCGTTTAATAATAGATTCTCGACGGCAACGCCGTTTGACATGTACAACATGCTGTCCGTTTTCTGTTTCGTAAACTAACGAAGAATATGAGATTTAGGGCATTTTAGTCATTTGTAGGAAGTACTATTTACATTCATATTTTGCTGATGTGATTGACATGGTTTGTTGTCGCATTAGGAAGTTAGGAATACGTGCATAATTAGTTTGGCGAAGAGATTCGCCTAATTGCACACTTCGGGTCGACATGCTATATGTAGACTTAAGTGTGTAGTGTATGTGTTTGTATAAATGTTTGTATTAGTATGTATTGAACTAAATGATGTTATGAATTAGTTTGAGATGAATTTCTTAATTAATATGTTGACCTAAATGATTTCCCACATGTTGACTATATGCATGATTTCATTACGTGCATGAAATATATGTGTTTGAAGATTTACTTAAGTTGAATGTTATAACATGTGTTAACATGCTCACATGATTGTATTTCAATTTCAATATTCCTATATAAATTGCTGATGTGATTCCATAAGTGTTTGGGACTAGACTTAGTCCAGCCAGTCGGTAACCGAGCGAATTCGTGGCTGACTGGTCATAGCCACGAACGACGCGTCGATGAATGCGATTCGTGTTTGGAGTTGGCGGCAGTGGTTAGGCCACGCGAAATATTTTACGCACTTCATGTCGTTCGACTTGAGATGCGATCGCGCTAGTCGAGCCCGTCAAGCAATCTCGACTGGCCGATGTATGTTCACCTTGTATGAGTCATAACTGCTTGAACCTAGGGTACTGATCTTACCATTGTAAACTCTGTTAACCATGGTACCTTGATCTATGAAGACTCATGAGCCGGGCATGGTGGTATGGGACACCGTGATCGAGCTGTTGGCCTACGCTGGGGCCACAAACCTCCCCGTAGTGACCAGTGAGCACCTAGACTCGTGAGCAGATTATGGTGGTATGGGACACTATATTCTAGCTATCAGCCTACACTGATCAGGCGACGAGTCCTTTGTACTGACCGCGAGCGTATTCTGAGTCTACGGGAGGCGACGACCCTTCCGTAGCAGTAGAGTACAGTAGGCCTGTATTGATAAGGTGATGGGGGAGCGGAGCAACGAGTGCGTGCAACAGCCCTGGCAGCCCTTGCAGCGACCTACAAAATATACATCATATGAGATTTCTAGGAGTGACGACCCTAGACAGGATTTGTGTTGGGATTGATATAAGGGAGGTACCTTAGTTTCCCAATCCTGTTGTTTGAATGGACTAATAACAACTTGAAAATCATATCACCATAACATTGCATGTGCCTGGAAGATGTGGAGCACTCTAGGGAGTGTGGCATGCCGCGGTCGTAAGATGTTGCCGTATGAGGGAGATCGTCGGTGAGGGCATACATCACGTCATGTCATATTGCATTAACAACAGTATTAGGATTGTTTGATTTACTGCTTTACTATTAATGCATGATTGATTTGATAACATGCTAATCTTTGCTCTCTTATCCCACTGAGTTGATCACTCACTCCCACGTTACGGGATGGTGTTTTCGGACACCCACCAGTCCCTATTGTGATTGCAGATGATGGCGCGGCCTGCGAGGCGGAGCTGGATTTGATGATGATGAGGAGGATCTCTCCTTTATGCGTGATCTGATTGACGGGATTACAGGGAGGTTGATTAGATACATTGACACTTGTCATTTTATATTTTTAGCGCCCTCATGTATATTCATTTTGTTTACCTTTGAAGTATACATGTATGTGTATAACCTGATAATATATTCACACTCTGGAGACATACAACAGTTTATATATGTTATACATACTATTACAGTCTTCCGCTTGCAAATTTAACTGTCTCTAGAGTATGATATGTTGTTCTGGCTTAATCTCACTCATGTTTAATACATTATCACAGAAAACATTCAATCATACATATCTATGTTGCATAAATAACATTTTGAAACTCGGGAGTTGGGTTTTTGCTCGACCCCCCGATTTTCGGGATGTTACAAAAACCCTACCTATTAGGGCGGCACTTTGAAAAAATGGAAAGAAAATCATAAAGAGGTTGAGGCGCCACACCGAGCTGTCGCACCAAGTCAAGTCAACTCAGTCTTTGTTGCTGTGAATCAGGATGAGTCCAGCATCCCATCTGGGGATTTTCATCAGGGAGAGTAAGGATGAAAAGAAAGGAGAAGAAGTAGAGAAAGAACGAGGAGAATAGATGGAATGGAGAGAGAGAGATAGGAAGGGAGCGAGAGAGAGAGAGAGAGAGAGAGAGAGAGAGAGAGAGAGAGAGCAGGGCGTGTCACTGCCGAGTCAAGCTGCCTCGACTCGATTCAAGTTGCCTCGACTCGATTCAAGTTGGGAATCTGTTGCGAGTCGGGCTTGGGTTTAGTTCGAGAGATGTTGAAATATGTTGAAATCCATGTGAAGAGAGGAAGAGAGGTAGGAACAAGAAGAAGATGATAGAGAGGAAGAAAATAAAGAAAAGAAGAGGAAGTCGGGCAAGTCATCGAGTTGACTTAGTTAAAAATTGAGTCGGATCTCTGATTCACTGTCTGATCGGGTCCAAATCTTGTTGGAACTCCAAAACAGAGGAAGAAAAGAAGAAAAGAAAGGGGAAAGAAAGGAAGAAGAAGAGGAGAGAAGAAGAAAGAGATGATCCATTCAACAAGTTGACTCATTGAGTCAACCCACTGGTATGCAGCAAACCGGGTCGAGTTCAGTCAGGTTAGCGGCTTTTTCCAGATACATTATTTCATGCAATGGTGATTTAAGGAAATCAGAATTTTGGTTGTTCCATTAATAATTGTGGCAGCTCATCGAGTTGACTCATTGAGTCAACTCACTAATTTAGGCCTATTTTAGCTTTAGCTCAATTTTAGTGTTATTAGCGGATCCTACCAAGGTAGTGTAATGAGTTTTGGTTCGAGTAGAAAGGAGAGTTCGCGTCAATTCAAATCATAACCAAATGAATTCATTAAATTCTAATTTTCCTTCATTTAGACAGCACAAAAGTCGAGTTGAGTCACAACATGTCGAGTTAGTTAAGTTGACTCAGTTTAAGTCTGTATCGAGTCAAGTCGAGTTAACCTACTAAACATGAGATTAGATTTCAGAATCTTAAAATCCTAATGCTATTTCGATTGTGTTAAATTGATGTTAAACTTTATTTTGATGTAGGAAATTATGCCTGTCAATCACCTCCATTAGATTCAAAGATTAGATCGAATTAGAACCTTGTAGATTTGATTCAAGTTGAATCATGCTGACATTCGAGGATTTAATCCTAAAGCCCATACCAGTATTATAATGTGTTTGGAAAATGATCTGATTCTTAAAGGTGATGATTCACCCTTCAAGCTTACTTTCATTATAATAGATAATTTAGTTTTATTTTGATTCTTTTGCCCAAGAATGTTTATGAGTAATTTATGTGTATAATTAGATTGTTAATTGAATTATGAATTGTTAATATTCAATTTAAGATGATTCATATTTATATATGAACATTTTCTTATAATTAGGAATAATATAAGTACTTCTCTTGATTTATAGATATTAATGTACTAATTCCTATAGAGTTATGATTTATTTGACCATGAAATTAATTGGTCTAGTCTAGTTTCGATGAGTATTTGCTTGAAGATATATATTGAAATGATTACAGATTAGTTTGACACTTGACGATGTATATCGAATTGATTATATAATTTGGTTTAACATTAAATTGTGTTAAGTTGAAATTGGAATTTAATGTTAAATGTTAGTGGATATGTATATTAGAGTTTTTCTCGACCTAATGGCCAGTCATGAATGAATTAAATGTTATGTGGTTGTAGACTTACCATCTCATGAATTATTTACGATCTTGTGGCTTATGGATTGTATTATTTGGTTGTGTCCTTGAAAGAATTAATGTCAATACGGCTTGTTGGGAGAACCTTTTGTTGGAAGTATATCTGGACTTGTGATAGTAAGGTCTACGTCTCGAATCATGAGTGACCACTAGTTATAGAAATTCTTGTAAATGGAATATCTTGGATTCTTTATTTTACTATCACTACTTGTAATTATCTGAGTGTGTTATAATCTTACTTGTTTAAGTCTCATGAACCGGGAATGGTGGAATGTCCTAATAGGACAAGTGGAATCACATGGACGGACTGGATTTTCAAGATCATCACTATGGGCTCCACATTTGTGGCGTGTGTACACTGAGTGTGTGCACACTTGCTGTGCATCGGATCATGAACCCGATCAGGAATGGAGCTAACTCGATTATTTTTGAAAAAGGAAGCTTTCTTTATTCCTTTCCTAGTTTTGCACCATCGACGGACATTGTCCATTCATTTGAATTGTGGTCCACCACCCACGATCATTTCAATGACCCAAACTGTCTATCTTGTAGAGCGATTGATTCCGACCAAAACATGAGCAAAATCTCACGTGTCAAACCTCGTATGTGCGCACAATTGAAGGTGCAAACTATTTGCGTGTGATGGATATTTTTTGAAAACAGAAATTCCGTTGCGTTGCTTCCAGGCTGGCAATCCGCGTGTGAGATTTCCTCTCAATCCTAACCCTTCGTGTAGGGATATCCCAACCCTCCATTTTTACCTTAACTCTAGGGCTTCCTTTGTAACAAGAGAGCCGCCGCAACACAAAAATCTCAGAACCTAGTGAGATGTCATCCATCCTTACCCAAATAGTGGGTCCCACAAGGTCCTTACGACCCATCCGAACCATCTAGACGTTGTTGATCATTAGATCAACCATCTGTAGGATATCTGCCATTAATACCGAAGCCATCTTCACCGTTTATCCAAAAAACCATCACACTCTAGTGTGTCCCATTCACTGATCCAAGACATTCATCATGTGGCCCAAAGTCCTAGAAGCCCATCCATGCCGTCTGATCACAACCATGCAAGCTATTTTTAATCTGAATCATTCAAATGACACGATATTGCATATGGGTTTGTAATCGACTCGGCTAACTAATCAAGTGATTAGTTAACATCCGAAAATTCTAGAATGGGATTAGAAGGGCCTATAAAACCCTACCTATTAGGGCAGCACTTTGAAAAAATGGAAAGAAAATTAGAAAGAGATTGAGGTGCCACACTAAGCTGTCACACCAAGTTAAGTTAACTCGGTTTGAGTTGCTGTGAATTGGGATGAGTCCAGCATCCCATCCAGGGATTTTCATCAGGGAGAGCAAGGAAGAAAAGAAAGGAGA
Organism: Magnolia kwangsiensis; assembly: GCA_037074715.1. Taxonomy (NCBI): domain Eukaryota; kingdom Viridiplantae; phylum Streptophyta; class Magnoliopsida; order Magnoliales; family Magnoliaceae; genus Magnolia; species Magnolia kwangsiensis. The sequence continues at coordinate 2,975,814 of CM073583.1, forward strand.
AGAAGTAGAGAAAGAACGAGGAGAATAGATGGAATGAAGAGGGAGAGAGAAAGAATAGGGCGTGTCGTTGCCGAGTCAAGCTACCTCAACTCGGTTAGAGTTGGGAGTCTGTTGTGAGTTGGGCTTGGGTTTGGTTCAAGAGATGCTGAAATTCATGTGGAGAGAGGAAGAGAGGTAGGAACAAGAAGAAGATGATGGAGAGGAAGAAAATAAAGAAAAGAAGAAGAAGTGGGGTGAGTCATCGAGTCAACTCAATTAAAAATCGAGCCGGGTCTCTGATTCACTGTCTAATCAGAGAGGCGGGTTCGCGTTGATTCGAATCATAACCAAACGAATTCATGAAATTCTAATTTTCCTTTGTCTGGACTGCACAAAAGTCAAGTTGAGTCACAACATGTCGAGTTAGTCGAGTTGACTCTGTTTAATTCTGTATCGAGTCAAGCCGAGTTAACCCACCAAACATGAGATTAGATTTCAGAATCTTAAAATCCTAATGCTATTTCAATTGTGTTAAATTGATGTTAAACTTTATTTAGATGTAAGAAATTATGCTTTTTAAATCACTTCCATTAGATTCAAAGATTAGATCGAATTGGAACCTTGTGGATTTGATTTAAGTTGAATCAAGCTGACATTCGAGGATTTAATCTTAAAGTCTGTACCAGTATTATAATGTGTTTGGAAAATGATCTGATTCTTAAAGGTGATGATTCAACCTTCAAGCTTACTTTCATTATAATAGATAAGTTACTTTTATTTTGATTCTTTTGCCTAAGAATGTTTATGAGTACTTTTTGTGTATAATTAGATTGTTAATTGAATTATGAATTGTTAATATTCGATTTAAGATGATTCATATTTATATATGAACATTTTCTTATAATTAGGAATAGTATGAGTACTTCTCTTGATTTACAGATATTAATGTACTAATTCCTAAAGTGTTATGTTTATTTGACTGTGAAATTAATTGGTCTAGTGTAGTTTCTATGAGTATTTGCTTGAAGATGTATATTGAATTGATTACAGATATTAAATTGATTACAGATTAGTTTGACACTTGATGATTTATATCGAATTGATTATAATTTGGTTTAACATTGAATTGTGTTAAGTTAAAATTAGAATTTAATGTTAGATGTTAGTGGATATGTATATTAAAGTTTTTCTCGACCTAGTGGCCAGTCATGAATGAATTAAATGTTATGTGGTTGTAGACTTACCATCTCATAAATTATTTACGTTCTTGTGGCTTATGAATTGTATTATTTGGTGGTGTCCTTGTAGGAATTGATGCCAATACGGCTTGTTAGGAGAACTCTTTGTTGAAAGTATATCTGGACTTGTGATGGTAAGGTTTACATGTCGAATCATGATTAACCACTAGTTATAGAGATTCTTATAAATGGAATGTCTTGGATTCTTTATTTTACTATCACTACTTGTAATTATCTGAGTGTGTTATAATCTTACTCGTTTAAGTCTCATGAGCCAGAGGTAGTAGAATGAGACACTATGCCCAAGACGTCGGCCTATGCTGGGTTATGTGCGCCCCTCATAGTGGCCTTTGAGCTTCTTTGATATTCTGTTTGTAAATTGGACTAATAATGATTAGGTTAATCATGTATACATGGCATGTGGGCATTATCGGGTGCCTGGTCTACTGTGTGATAGACTACTGTATTGTTTGAATAACCCATTTTGTATTTTGAATGGGTCGACTGTTTGAAAGACCCGATATGTTGTATGAAGAGGCCAACTGTTTGAAAGGTACATTCATTTGCTTAGCTGGATGTGCATCCTTAGGCTGATTGCATTCATGCATTCATTCATTAATCAAGATTAAGATAGCAATTGAATATTGAGTGAGAAGTAGATTGTATCTCATTTCATTATACATTAAATTGTAGTTTAAATGTTATAACTGTTTGTGTTATATTTGTGGGGAATGGATTGTATTTCTTCGTGATATATTTTGAATTCTGGGTGGATATGTAGTTGGTGTTGTACTTGTGAGTACTGGTGAATTGTAATTTAGATGTTATATTTCCTCGAATTGTTACTTGAAAATGTGAGTTGTATCTTCATCTAATTTGCGGGTGGTATTCTCCTATATGTCACTTATGAAACATAAATTGTTTATTTTTGTGTTTTACTTATGAAATTTATGTTGAATATTGTATTCTCCTGAGTTTATTTGAATTTCATTCTTGACTATTGTGATGCTTGGTAATCTTGGGGGTATACCTCATTGGTATAGCCATTGTCGCTATCTAACCATATTCAGTTGGTGCAGGTTGTTAGATGTTGCGCATGTTAACATTTATGTGGAGCATGAAGAGTTAGATGATCTCGCAGTTCTTCATTCTACATTTCCTACTTTTATTAAAATATTTCATTTGAATTTTGAGTCATTGGTTTGTATAAGCCCTATGCGCAGCCATTTGTATATGTTGAAATATATTTTTTACATTCCCTTTATGTGTGATTTATTTTTTTTCATTGTGATTGCTCACTTATACTTATAAAAGAAATAAAAATAAAAATATTACTGTGAAATGCGAGCTATCCTTGTAGGCAAACTCTCGAGATTTCAGAAAACGTATACAGAACTCGGGTTATGAAATCTAGGGTATTACAAAATGGTATCAGAGTGAGTTTTGATATACCAGGCCTTGGGGAATGGAACTTATAGCTTGACACTTGATCATGTATATCAAATTGATTATAGTTTGGATATAACACATAACTCATGATGGGACCCACAAAACTTTTTGTCGTCAACATAGTAGTTAAGACGCTGGTGTGTGGTCACTACAAGAAATTCCACCTTTACCGACGAAAATTTTCATCGCTAAAAGCCAAATTTTCGCAGCTAAAACGTTTTAGCGATGAAAATTTTCGCCGCTAAATTCGTCACTAAAAGACTGACGCAAAAGGTTTTTATCGATGAAAACTTTTAATCGTCGGCAAAGGCAAGCGTTTTAGCGACGAATTTTTTCGTCACTAAAAAAACTTTTATCGACGAATTGTTTCATCGCTAAAAAACTTTTATAAAACTTTTAGCAACGAATATTTTCGTTGCTAAAAAAATAAATTTTAAACTTTTAGCGGTGATAGTTTTTGTCGCTAAAAATCATTACAAAACTTGTTTGTCGCTAAAAAAGAAATTTAAAATTTTTAGCGACGACAGTTTTCGTCTTACAAAACTTTTAGTGACGAACATTTTCGTCGCTAAAAAATAAATGTTAAACTTTTAGCCACGATAGTTTTCGTCGCTAAAAATAATTACAAAACTTTTAGCAATGAACATTTTCGTCGCTAAAAAATATGTAAAAAACTTATATCGACGAAAATTTTCGTAGGTAAAAATATTTACAAAACTTTTACCTATGAAAATTTTCATAGGTAAAAGTCTTTTTTTTTAAAAATAAAATATTCTAGCACAAAATTTTTGATATACACCTCTTACAATATATTTCATCATATTCATCCTGATATATACCTGTTATATAATATATTTTATCATATTCACATTCACATCCATCTAAACCTGAACTAGTAAATCCATCCAAACATAAACATCTAAATACAATCTTATCCACAACACATTCATTCACGCATAATACATATAAGCTTAACATCATCAACAAAAATACAAAAAATCATAAAGATGAAGGCGGAGGTTTAGGTTTAGGTTATAAGTATAGCTTTGGGATTTGAAAATAAGTTTAGGTTAAGGTCATAAGTATAGGTTTAGGTTATGGGTTAAGGTTTAGGTTTAGGTTATAAGTATAGGTTTTAGGATTTGAGAACAGTTTTAAGTTTAGGTTATAAGTTTAGGTTAAGGCTGTAAGTATAAGTTATAGGTTTAGGTTAAGGTTTAGGTTTAGGTTATAAGTATAGGTTTTGAGATTTGAGAATAGGTTTAGGTTATAGGTTAAGATTTAGGTCTAGGTTATAAGTATATTTTTTTGGGATTTGAGAATAGGTTTAGATTAAGGTTATAGGTTCAGGGATTTAAGAATACATTTAGGTTTTAGGTTTAGGTTTAGGTTATAGGCTTAGGTTTAGGTTATAGGTTATAGATTTAGGGAATTGAGAATAGGTTAAGGTTTAGGTTTGGGAAATTGGGTTCGGGTTTAGGTTTGGGTTTAGGTTATAGGTTATAGGTTAAGGTTTGGGTTATAGGTTGAGGTTTAGGTTTAGGTTTAGGTTTAAGTTATAGGTTTAGGTTATAAGTATAGGTTTTGGGAATTAAGAATAGGTTTAGATTAAGATTATAAGTTTAAGTTAAGGTTGTAAGTATAGGTTATAGGTTTAGGTTAATGTTTAGGTTTAGGTTATAAGTATAGGTTTGGAGATTTGAGAATAGGTTTAGGTTAAGGTTATAAGTATAGGTTTATGTTATAGGTTAAGGTTTAGGTTTAGGTTATAAGTATAGGTTTTGAAATTTGAGAATCGGTTCAGGTTAAGGTTTTAGGTTTAAGTTAAGGTTTTAGGTTATGGGTTAAGGTTTAGGTTTAGGTTATAAGTATAGATTTTGAGATTTGAGAATAGGTTTAAGATAAGGTTAAGATTGTAAGTATAGGTTATAGGTTTAGGTTAAGGTTTAAGTTTATGTTATAAGTATAGGTTTTGGGATTTGAAAATAAGTTTAGGTTAAGGTTATAAGTTTAGGTTAAAGTTATAAGTATAGGTTTAGGTTATAGGTTAAGGCTATAGGTTTTGGAATTTGAGAATACGTTTAGGTTTTAGGTTTAGGTTTATGTTAAGGTTATAGGTTTAGGTTAAGGTTATAGGTTATAGCTTTCGAGAATTAAGAACAGGTTAAGGTGTAGGTTTAGGAAATCGAGTTCTAGTTCGGGATCGGGTTTAGGTTTTAGGTTATAGGTTATAGGCTTAGGTTATAGGTTAAGGTTTAGGTTAAGGTTTAGGTTAAGGTTTAGGTTTAGGTTATAGGTTATAGGTTATAAGTATAGGTTTAGGTTTAGGTTAAAAGTATAGCTTATGGGAATTGAGAATAGGTTTAGGTTAAGGTTATAAGTTTATGTTAAGGTTATAAGTATAGGTTTAGGTTATACGTTAAGGTTTATGTTTAGGTTATAAGTATAGGTTTTAGGATTTGAGAATAGGTTTAGGTTAAGGTTATCGGTTTAAGTTAAGGTTATAAGTATAGGTTTAGGTTATGGGTTAAGGTTTAGGTTTAGGTTATAAGTAAAGGTTTTGAAATTTGAGAATAGGTTTAGGTTAAAGTTATAAGTTTAGGTTAAGATTGTAAGTATAGGTTATAGGTTTAAGTTAAAGTTTAGGTTTAGGTTATAAGTATAGGTTTTGAGATTTAAGAATACGTTTAGGTTAAGGTTATAAGTTTAGTTTAAGGTTATAAGTATAAGTTTAGGTTATAGGTTAAGTTTTAGGTTTAGGTTATAAGTATAGGTTTTGGAATTTGAGAATAAGTTTAGATTAAGGTTATTGGTTTAAGGATTTGAGAATACATACTTAGATTTTAGGTTTAGGTTTAGGTTATAGGTTTATGCTAAAGTTATAGGTTTAGGTTTAGGTTATAGGCTATAGCTTTAGGGAATTGAGAATAGGTTAAGGTTTAGGCTTAGGAAATCGGGTTCAAGTTTAGGATCAGGTTTAGGTTTGGTTTTAGGTTATAGGTTAAGGTTTGGGTTATAGGTTAAGGTTAAGGTTTAGGTTTAGGTTATAAGTATAGGTTTTGAAATTTGAGAATAGCTTTAGTTTAAGGTTATAAGTTTAGGTTAGGTTATAGGTTAAGGTTTAGGTTTAGGTTATAAGTATAGGTTTTGGGATTTGAGAATAAGTTTAGGTTAAGGTTATAAGTTTAAGTTAAGGTTGTAAGTATAGGTTATAGGTTTAGGTTAAGGTTTAGGTTTAGGTTATGAGTATAGGTTTTTGGATTTGAGAATAGGTTTAGGTTAAGGTTATAAGTATAGGTTTAGGTTATAGGTTAAGGTTTATGTTTAGGTCATAAGTATATTTTTTGAGATTTGAGAATAGGTTTAGGTTAAGATTATAGGTATAGGGATTTGAGAATACATTTAGGCTTTAGGTTTAGGTTTAGGTTATAGGTTTAGGTTAAGGTTATAGGTTTAGGTTTAGGTTATAGGCTATAGCTTTAGGAAATTAAGAATAGGTTACGGTTTATGTTTAGGAAATCAGGTTCGGGATCGTGATCGGGTTTAGGTTTGGGTTTAGGTTTTAGGTTTTAAGTTATAGGTTTAGGTTATACGTTAAGGTTTGGGTTATAGGTTAAGGTTTAGGTTATAGGTTATACGTTATAAGTATAGGTTTAGGTTTAGGCTTAGGTTATAAGTATAGGTTTTGGGATTTGAGAATAGGTTTAGGTTAAGGTTATAAGTATAGGTCTTGTTCAGTTAATGTAAATCAAGGAAGCAAAACAAAACAAACATGCAACATAGGTAAGAGGTAAACTACATCAGCCAAACCCTTTACACTGTTTGTTTTTGCAAAATTTAAGTCGTAGGAAATGTTTTCCCTTTGTATTTGAAACTGTTTAGATTGCAATCTCACAAAATAAAACATTTTTCCTCCAAAATTGTCATTGAAAACATCACATCAAAAGCAAACTCATTTCCTTCATTTGAGCTTTTGAAAAAAAAAATATATAGGGGGTACTCCCTTATCGAGGGAAATATAAAGGCAAACAGTTTTCCATAACATCATCCACTTCCCAAGAAAGTGTAAACATATTGTTAGCATAAATTGAATGCCTCTCCTATTTTAGGGGTCATTTGGAAAGTGGTTAACGATTTACTAATAAATCATTTACAATGTTTGAATAGCTTACAATTGGTATTAAAATAATAATAATAAATAAATAAATAAATAATTGAAATCTACTTCATAGGCTTTCATTCAAAAAAATAAAGTCACTGCCTTCTCCTCATTTACTAGTAAATGAAAACTCACCTTTTTGCTGGTAAATGAAGGGTGAAAGTGCACCTACTACGTGTCTTGGTTTGTCAATTACGTTGTAAGTTGAGTCAGTCGGACAACAGCGCCTAACGGAAAGATCAAGTCAAGCGTCTGCCTCAACTGAATGTGTGGAAGCTCGTCATAGGTAAATCATAGTCTCACATCCCATGTCCCAAAACACCAGGTGATTAAAACCCTTAAAAAGAACTAGAACATCTTAGGGTTCCTGTGTAAGAAAACTTTTTATAAAAAAGAAAAATCTTTAAAGTTTTTCTTACACTGTCGATTATATCGATTACCCCTTCGATATGATCGACCAGCTCTGTCGATGTCCTCGGCATCTCAAATCGATACAATCGAGTGAGGACAAAAAGCGTCCAGCAATCAAACAATCATCTGGACGATTTATCGATATATCAACTAGTGAGTCGATATCATCGATATTCGAATATCGATCCTATCGGAATAAGATCGATACTATCGACAGACTATTTTTCGGTGCCCCTATTTTTCTAAAGAAAACTAACATAAGTTTCGATATATCGATGACTGTCCGATTCAATCTGAACTTAAATATCGATCATATCGGAAGTCAGTCGATCATATCAATTGTGGGCGCATGTTTTCACCAGCATGAATTTCATGTTATTTTTAATGTTGATCGGGGTGTCAGTCGATAAATCAATATTCATATATCGATCATATCGAGACCTCGTCGATTGGATCGAGTCCAGATAAAAATCGTCCAGCAAGCTTATAGGTAAATCTATACGATTTATCGATCCCATCGACAAGTCTCCGATATGATCGATATACAAATTTCGATGACATCGACTGTTCCCCGATCATATCTGTAGAACATGAAATTCTTCAAGGCTTCTCTCTTGTTTTCACCTGTCGATAGATCGATCCATCGCTCGATGGAATCGGAGTTCGAAATCCGATAACATCGATGTGTGTCTCGATCCCATCGACCAATTGGCGAAAGGTTTCCAAAAATGAAAAGACAATTGAGTTTGTATCATCGAGAGGTCTGCCGATACAATCGAGAGTATACGCTCGATCATATCGACGACTGCTCGATGATTTCGAAATCTGTCATAAATATGACCGTTTATATCCGTTGGAACCTTTTGCCTATATATAGAGAGATTAGTCTTTATTGCTGATAAAGAAAAAAGAGAGTGCTTTTGAGAGTTTTAAACTTTCTATCATTTACCTTAAGCCCTTTCTCTCAGGAAGTTCATCCTCCAATCCACTCTCATCATTGATATTTCATAGAGTGGATTGGGAAATGAACTTTCACATTCAAGGATCCTTCAGCTACTACCTTAATGACAAATCATTAAGCTGGGATGCCTTGAATGCATAGATGATGGGAACCACTCTATCTTCCTTATAGAAAAATATTTATAGAGTTGTATTCCATCATAACCTTGACCCAACCTAAACCCTAGTATAGAAACATCTTTGTGTTGCAGATCAAGGGAGCTGAAAACTCTTCATCAATAAGAAGGAGATCTTCATCACTGTGCTAAAAGGGACTCATCAACTTATCTGTAAGTACTAAGAGTCCAGAGGACACTTGTGGTCATTTCTTTCCAGGATTGGGTTTTAAGTGTTGCTCACCATTTGAAGTCCTCGAAGGAGGCCTCCGACGGGAGTGTACGTGCGGGGTGCGTTTTGTGGTCCTTTGCTCTGTGGAGAGCATAAACATCTGATTAGGAGTACGCCAGTAAAACTCCAGGGTTAGAGGTGAACTGAGTAAAAACCTTCGGGTGCTTTGTGTGAATCCTTGCTCTATGGAGAGCATAAACATCTGGTTAGGAGTACGCCAGCAAAACTCCAGGATTTGAGGTGAACCGAGTAGAAACCTCTGTAAAGGTTGAAGGTGAACCTGATTTAAAACTTTAGGTTTGAGGTGAACCATGGGAAACCTCCCTAGTGAAATTCAGTCACTCAAGGGTTGAGTGTGGAAGCCGGGAATGGAGTAGACAAGTTGTCGAACCACTATAAAATGACTGTGTTTGAGATTGATATTGTCTTTCATTTATGTGATTGCCTTACATGCCTTTATATATGATTATCTGAAATCACATCTTATGCATACACAGTTATATCCATCACAATCTAATTCATAAATTTGTTTATCTTACAAGTAGTTATGATTGGATCCTCTATCAGGCTTGGAAGCCAGTAGAGTTAATTTTTGAGTAATCATAATCTGTACTCTATGATAGGATTAGTGTGATAGGATTGAAAAATAACTTATAAATCTTTAAAAAGTCCTATTCACCCCCCTCTAGGACACATTGATATATTCCTACTTCAACTTATGCGGTCTTCACCGCTATTTCAATTGGTATCAGAGCGGGTCTCTCTTTAAGGGTTTCACCGCCTAGAGAGTGATCTTGACTGAAGTAGAAATATGGCCAAAGGAGAGGGCTCATCTGTTACTAGACCTCCAGTATTTGATGGATCAAATTATGCTTACTGGAAGGCTAGAATGCACTACTTCCTGAGATCTTTGAATTATGATGTTTAGGATGCAGTTGAAAAAGGATACGTGGTACCATCCGAACAAATTGTACTTGAAAATAAAACCACAATCACTAAACCCAAACCTAATGAGAAGTGGACGGCGTTTGACAAAGAACAACGAATTGTTGAAGCAAAAGCATTGAACGTCATCTATTATGCCGTGTCCTAAGATATATTCAATCAAATAAGTATGTGTGAGACATCTAAGGAAGCATGGGATTTACTGAAAACTACTCATGAAGGCACAAGCACTGTGAAGAGATCTAAACTACAACTCTTAACTTCAAAGTTTGAAAATCTTAGGATGGTAGAGCATGAGACATTTATGGAGTTTTTCACCAAATTGAACATCATTTGTAACTCCATGGGTGAATTAGGAGAGAAGGTTCCGGCACCTAAAATATGTAGAAAAATCTTAAGATCCTTACCGGAACGGTTCAATCCCAAGGTAACAATAATTGAGGAGTGTAGGAATATTGATGAGATGAAAGTAGAAGAACTAGTAGGTTTCCTACAAACTTTTGAACTACACATCACACAACCCCAAAAATTAAAAAATACTGTCCTAAAAACTTTTAAGAAATCAAAACATGAGGACAGTGAGAGCGAAAAAGAAGATGAAGATGAGGAAGTGGCCTTGCTAGTACAAAGATTCAGAAGATTCTTTCAGAAGAATTGCAGCCATCCTTCTAAAGGAAGAAAAGTGAACTACAAACCTTCTGCAGACAAATTTGGTAAATAGACCTAAGAACCACAATGTTATGCCTGTCATGAGTATGAACACCTATCTACCGAATGCCCAAACAGAAAAACCAAGGGCAAGGTGATGGCTGTCACATGGGATGATACGGAAGAGTCAAACTCAGAAATATGTGACTCAGAGAATGATGATGACCAAAAACCTTTAAAAATTCTTATGGTCTTCACTACTCCAATTATTCTCATGGAATCTGAAAGAAAAGAAGAAGAACAAGTATCACGCCCCAAACTCAGAAATCGGGCTTACAAAATTTTCGATCGCCAAATCCGGCGCCGACAGCCTGCGTAGAACCCCATTCTCGGCTCCTAGTGCCCATTTGCCAAGTTCCGATCCTGGGATGCTACGAGGAGGATTTCCAATGTCAGTTTGATTCGTAATAAGCATAACCAAAGGCATAACCCACAAACAATAATTAAAAACTCTATTACATTTCCACTATGATAAAAAACTTTACAAGTACAATGAGTATAACAGGAAATACAATGGTAAGAAATAAAATCTCCAAAATGATCTGCAAGTGCTCCTGTCTCAGCGCTGCTGCGCCCCAACGTCACTTGCACGCAACGATTGTGCATAAGCTTATAGAAAGCTTAGAAGGTGGTGAAAGTGTGTGCGCAAGGTAGTAATATGATCATGCAATATCAGAGTAATACAGAATATGCAGATGGATTCATAAGTATCGTGAGCCGTATCAAGGCTATGCGATGCCAGATGCAAGTCAAGCATACAATCCTCATCTAAGTCCACATGTCAATACAGCTCAAATCTAGAATAACACCGGGGTCTAGTACACTCTAAACCAGATCGCCGCCACATCACGCGCAATAAGGTAAGTGAAAGAGACCTCACTATCCGTCTACCAATATCGGGCACGACTCGTCGATAGCGGACCCATTCCTCGAGCTGGTCAAACTCAGCCTAGCATTGTCCCCTACACTTGGGCGGATAAGGCCGCATCCCCTTCTAACTGACCACGACACAGTGGAGAATACAACCATCTGGTATTCGACACTCAACGCTCATCTACCCACTCGGTCTAGACGTTGGAGCAACCTCTTGGTACCATAAGGGTTTAGAGACTTTCACCCAGGGATATCTATAGCACCCCATGTAAAATAAGATTTTTGGTATCCAATCATGTCAACCACGATACGCCTGTAGAGGCTACGGCCCCAATGTCGCTAGGGCGTACAATAACCATATCACACAATACGAAATGCATGAATCACACTATCCAATCATGCGGTAAATCCTGCGCGTATCGTGCACTCAAGTAGGGCAGCACCGCCTAATCAGGAGCCCATAAATGACCTGTCCGAAGGCATATGATATGATCGGTCAATTCTCATATCAAGCATACATATGATGCGTATGATCATGAATCATGAAACTATACTAAACATGTGAATAAGTGATGAACCATTCTTACAATGCAGATGGGCCTAGACGGCCTATACATAATAAGGACGGGCCTAACAATGGGCCCTAAGGAGAGTCGTAATGTGGACATCCAACTAGCATTACACTCGCAATGTGGACATCAGACCAACATTGCTCCTAAGGCATAGTCCGTAGAGAAAATCCTTATATAAATCAGGTTGGGATCACACATTACAATGGACCTCAAGTACATCTCATTGGGCCTTAAATACATCAGATGGGCCATATCATATGGGCCTTTTATTCATCAAATGGGCCACGTTAATGGGTCGCACCAATGGACCTTATGTGTATTACAATGGGTCATAACCCGTGGGCATTAGATTGCATCGAATGGGCCTAATCCTATGGGCTTTATGTGTCTTAAATGGGCCTAAACCCATAAGCATTTTTACAAATCAAATGGGCCTAACCCATAGGCCTTTTACAAATCAAATGGGCCTAACCCATAGGCCTTTTATAAATTAAATGGGCCTAACCCATAGGCCTTTTATATAACAAATGGGTCATTCCCAAACATAGGTGGCCCACCCAATCTTTACTCATGCCTTAAAATGATCTTACCAAGTGGATGGACGGTCTGGATGCATCACATGCATCATGGCGGGGTCCACTGTCGCTGGACAGTGCGGACAACACATGCATCACAGAGGGCTCCACCGTCCGCTGGACGGTGGAGGTAAAACAATGTCAAGGTGGGTACCACCGTCCGCCTGGACGGTGGACTTAAAACACATACATCATTGTGGGTCCCATGTGGGGCCACCTAAATGTTTACATGTCATCCAGCCCGTTTATAAGGTCACTCAGACCTGGATGAAGGGATAAAATAAATTTCAGATTGATACAAAGCTAATGTGGGCCCAAAAATAGCTTTCAATGGTAGGGGTACAGTTCCACTGTTTCATGTGGTGTGGGCCACCTGAGTTTTAGATCGAGTTGAAATTTGGAGGGGGCCCACCTGAGGGGACCCACCTCATGAACAGATTGGATCTCATATATACATCGTGGTGGGGCCCACGGCAGCAGCCGTGGGTTACTGCACGGCCGCTGCGGCTGCTGCAGCACGTCAGAGGCAAGGGCCTCTTGTCTTTAAAAATTTGGAAAACCCATTTTTCCGGGGTTTTTCGTGTATGGGGGCCGCATCAAGTGGATCCACCCGTCCATTGGCTTCAGTGGTGCAAGACCGTCCCAATGAGTCCGCTATTAAACCCATTTAGGCCTGTAAAAAAAATTAAAATTGATTTAAATGGTGAGAGTTACTGTTTTGAGAGGTGTGACTCGCCTAATGAACGGATGGACCTCATTCCTTGGCTCAACGCCTAAAATCATAAGGGAAAGAGGATGGACGGCTTGGATTGTGCCAAAACATCAAGGTGAGGCTTATGAGGGGACCACTCCAAAAGCTTCCTTCCTTTTTTTCTTTTTTTTCTTTTTCTTGCAGGGATGTCCAGCGTCCCAGACGTTGGACGGTTTGGTTTTTTTATTAAAAAAAAAAAAAAACATTATGGTGGGTCCTGTTGAAGTGGGCCACCACTGATGGATGATGTGGTACAACATGTAAGGTGGGCCCCACTTGAAGAACACTTGGACAAAATAAATACCTCAAGGTGGGGTCCATTCAAGTGGACCACACTACCCTATTACATAAAATAAAATAAAAAAAAATAAAAAGAGAGAGAGAGAGAGAGATGGAGAGTGGGACACGCGTGTGATGGAGGGACCCCGACATTATGGGCCCTCCCTTGTAATGGATCATACATCAAGTTGGTCCTAAAGCATGTGGGACCACCAAAATCTACAATCAACGGTGGAGATCCTATCCCCACCAATATGGACGGTCTAGATGACCTCCCTAATGCAATGAAATAAACATCATGATGGGGTCCATGGAGAATGGCCCCATCATGGAATGATCATGATGATCAAAATGGGCGATCGGCCACATTTTAGGGTCCCAAGTAAGATCCACACCATGGATCGGTGGGCCTCACTTGGCCCATCATAAAAATAAAAAAAACTACCCTATATAGGCACCCACCGTCTGATCTTCTTGCTCCTATGGGCTCCTTAGCACCTTAGCTTCAACTTCAATGGATGAGATGAGGAATGGATGGCTAGGATGAGAGATCTTGGGATGGAGAGGTGGGCCACACTTGAAGTTTTGGAAGGAGAGGGAGAATTCCATACGTATGGGGGTGTTTCTCTCTTGAATTTTTTTGAAATGAGAAAGAGAGGAGGAGTTGTAAAGGGAGAGAGAGAGAGTGTGATGGATGGATGTGGTGATGGGTGTGTAAGACACCTTTGTTAACTTTGGTGGCATTTGTGTAAGAAAGGCATGACATTGGAAGACTTTTGAGGCATTTGTGTAAGAAAAGTATGGGCATGGAAGACTTTTGTGGCTTTCTTGGGAAAGGGTGAAAGTAATGTGTACTTGACATATACTTGGCATGTGATGGATTGATTGATTGATGGGATTGATGGGATTAATGTGACACATCATAGAGATTCTCTCAGGTTTCACAACGCGCGGTGTTTTCCTCGCACCTAACGTTGGCCCACATCTCTTGACCAGGGTATCGCATTGGCGCGCAAGTCGCGGCATCGGAACCGCAATGACGGCGCGGTCGTTATGGTAATGGTTTTGGGTTGAGTCGATACAGGTTGACGGCATATGAATCAAGGTCGCGCACAATTATCGATTTAGGATCGAAGGTTGCTGGGATTCGACCGGTTAGACGGCGGAAGTCTACGGAACAGTACGGACCAAGATACAGGTCGTAAAACAAGCCACTGAATCATTTTCATCTGACAATGAGGAAATTGAAGAAGAAGAAGATAAAGAGCAAAATGAATTGTAAGATGCTTATATTCAACTATACATTCATAACATCCACATCCTTAAAAAAATCGGCATGACTGAAAATAAAAAGAAATTGTTGCAGAAAGACTTGGACGAAACCTTAGAAATAAACATACATTTGTCCAATGATTTGCAACAATATCTCACAGATAATGATCAATTAGAAAAAGAAAACCTATCCCTAAAAGGAGAATTATCAAAACTTATGAATAAAGATGAACTACTAAAAGATGAGAATGCAAAACTCAAAAATGAGAACCACTCACTTTGTATTGACTTAGAAAATTCTAAAAAATTTGCGGAGATAAACTATAAGTTTTCTTAGAGTAGTGAAAAACTTGAAAGAATGTTAGGGATAAGAAGGCCTGAAAAAGATAAGAGTGGCCTAGGGTATGAGAAAATCAAAATGAAAACTGAAAAATCTGTTACTTCAGGTAGCAATACAAGAACTTCTCCAGTTTGTCATTTGTGTGGTGATATGAGACATTACAAGTTTGAATGCTTAAAGACAACTTCTTATAACTCTGGTCAAATTCACACTGATAAACTTAATTTGATCAGAGTAATGCAAAATACCCATTTATCACCACCCAAAATGGAAGAAAGAACGAAAAAATCACTAGATCAAGTTGGTGAGATAACAAAAGTCACCACAGTAAAAACTTCTGTCTCAAGGTGGAGAGTGAAAGAAAAAATGAACTCTGTACCTTGAATTATTGAACATATAAGAACACGTTCAGATTTTGTATCGAAATCTGGATAATTACTGAAATGATGCAATTTTGTTGAGCCTTCAATGTTACATTTAAGGTTGGAGACCTTGATTTTTTTTTATATAAACATTATCATGTTTATAGTTATAGAACTGGTACAAATTTTTTTTGTGACATATACTGATCAAGCCAAGAAATACCTGATAGTGTGTCGAAATTGTGAAAATTCTGAATATTATCTACTTTCGATACGAGTGTTGGCCTCTCTTTCGATCTCATCGACTAACAGTCGATACAATCGACGGATCTTCAAAATGTGAAAAGTCGTGTGACCATGGATAACATCGAGGGTAGTCTCGATAGCATCGATCGACAACTTCTTGATACAATCGATAGGTTGGCCGATATGATCGACAGATGGCGCCCAAATAAAAAGCTAATTGAAAATTTTAAGGGCTAACTCTCTGCCCTGATCAGTTCCTTTGGTTGATCTGCTCGAAGTCTAAATGAAATCTCGGCACCCAAGTGACACAAGGAAGATGATTAAAGGAAAAGGTAAGGCTCTCTCATCTGAAAAATCTTTCAAGAATAAGAAAGAGAAATATTCTAGACCCCCTCAAAACCAGTCAGACTGGGAACAAATCACAATAGTCGATCGTACTATTCTCATTAGTACTGTCAAACTCCATGGGGTAGATCTCATGATGGAAACCATTGGATGGAAGAATATGTTTAATATGGGCGGGCCATATCAGTTTGAAATGATCCAGCAGTTCTTCAATTATTGTCATGTTGTCCAAGATTTTCCACCTTGCATATGTCTGAAATTCTTGCAAGACACCAAGCACATTACTCCATCAGTTCTTGGTCATGTTCTAAACATTGAAGTGATGCAAATCCCTGTCACTAGTAGAAATCTAAACGATTTGGGTAGATGGGTGAAAATTACACAAGCACTGTGCCAAGGTATGACAATTCCTAGAAATGATAGTAATATTCTTCCAGTAAAATACTTAGGAATCTTGTTCTGACTCCTTCACAGTATTTGCAGCACGAATGTGTACCCATGTGATGCAAATGACACATATCTGAGTCTCATTACACTCAACATTCTGTATGATGTCCATCAAGAGATCCCTGTATGCTTATCGACTTTCATATTAGACCAGCTAATATAGGTAATCAGAAGTGACCATCTTGAATTTCTGTCTTTTCCATCTCTTATCTGCAAGCTCGCACACTGGGCAAGTCTGCCAGAAAGAACTGATAAGGTATATCCTGAAGTTTGATACGACTTTGAAGCAGCGCAACAAGTGTATGATTCTGTCTTATCAGATACGAAGATCTTTTCACCTGTTGAAGATAGTAGTCCCATGCTTAATGAAAAAATTATTTGGGGATCCAATCGAACTCCTAATTACAGTCCTGCTTCTGTCACAAATCATCAGCATCATGTGCTTGAGCGCCAACTTTTAAACAATCTCACTAGAATTGATAAGCGACTCCAATACTGTGAATAACGACTATCAGGAATAGAAAACAGGATGGAAGCTCTCCATCACTCTGTGCAGCAGATTTTTGAGCTACTAACGACTGACGGGTTTTCAATTTGTTAGAAGGAGACAGTTTTGGTAGAGCCATGTGTCTAGTTAAAAACATTTGATTTTGCATCCTTATTTATTTTGGGTATCCCTACATGTGGCTGATATCTCTGTCTGATGATTAAACTTTTTATTAATATGGCTGAATTTAATTCATATTTCAATGTCATTCTTGCTACTATTGAAATGACTATGCTGCTTGTTTCATCTAATTACTACTATGTCTTCATTAATGTATGCTTTACACTGTTCTCATTTATATACATCTATCTATCTATAGTTCTCCCATAAGCTTCAATCTTCAGTCAATATCACGTCTTATGCCTTTGCCAATGACTGACAAAAAGGAGGAGAACAATTCAAACACCCGGAGTGAAAATTGTATATATGTGTTGCAGGTGTTAGGGGGAGCAGTCGCAACAAGAAAGGGGGAGTTTTTGAAGTAAGAGGGAAAACTTATTGGGTGTGTACATGGGTGTTTAGAATTTATAAAATTGTGTTAATACATGTACACACAATTTAGGATGTATCTGTCTAGATATGTTCCTAAGGTGTTTTGGGTATTTTGTCACGTAATTGACAAAGGGGGAGATTGAAAGTGCACCTACTACGTGCCCTGGTTTGTCAATTACGTTGTAAGTTGAGTCAGTCGGACAACAACACCTGACGGGAAGATCAAGTCAAGCGTCTGCCTCAACTGAATGTGTAGAAGCTCGCCATAGGTAAATCATAGCCTCACATCCCATATCCCAAAACACCAGGTGATTAAAACCCTTAAAAAGAACTAGAACATCTTAGGATTTCTGTGTAAGAAAACTTTTTATCAAAAAGAAAAATCTTTAAAGTTTTTCTTATACTGTCGATTATATCGATTACCCCTTCGATATGATCGACCAGCTCTGTCGATGTCCTCGACATCTCAAATCGATACAATCGAGTGAGGACAAAAAGCGTCCAACATCAAACAATCAACTGGACGATTAATCGATATATCGACTGGTGAGTCGATATCATCGATATTCGATTGTCGATCCTATCAGAATAAGATTGATACTATCGACAGACTGTTTTTCGGCGCCCCTGTTTTTCTAAAGAAAACTAACATAAGCTTCGATATATCGATGACTGTCCGATTCAATCTGAACTTAAATATCGATCATATCGGAAGTCAGTCGATCATATCGATTGTTGGCGCATGTTTTCACTGGTATGAATTTCAGGTTATTTTTAATGTTGATCGGGGTGCCAGTCGATAAATCGATATTCATATATCGATCATATCGAGACCTCGTCGATTGGATCGAGTCCAGACAAAAATCATCCAGCAAGCTTATAGGTAAATCTATACGATTTATCGATCCCATCGACAAGTCTCCGATATGATCGATATACAAATTTTGATGACATCGACTGTTCCCCGATCATATCTGTAGAACCTGAAATTCTTCAAGGCTTCTCTCTTGTTTTCACTTGTCGATAGATCGATCTATCGCTCGATGGAATCGGAGTTCGAAATCCGATAACATCGATGTATGTCTCGATCCCATCGATCAATTGGCGAAAGGTTTCCAAAAATGAAATGACAATTGAATTTGTATCATCGAGAGGTCTGCCGATACAATCGAGAGTATACGCTCGATCATATCGACGACTGCTCGATGATATCGAACTCTGTCATAAATATAACCGTTTATATCCGTTGGAACCTTTTGCCTATATATAGAGAGAGATTAGTCTTTATTGCTAGTAGAGAAAGAAGAGAGTGCTTTTGAGAGTTTTAAACTTTCTATCATTTACCTTAAGCCCTTTCTCTCAGAAAGTTCATCCTCTAATCTACCCTCATCATTGATATTTCATAGAGTAGATTGGGGAATGAACTTCCGCATTCAAGGATCCTTCAGCTACTACCTTAATGACAAATCATTAAGCTGGGATGCCTTGAATGCATAGATGATGGGAACCACTCTATCTTCCTTATAGAAAAATATTTAGAGAGTTGTATTCCATCATAACCTTGACCCAACCTAAACCCTAGTATAGAAACATCTTTGTGTTGCAGATCAAGGGAGCTGAAAACTCTTCATCAATAAGAAGGAGATCTTCATCACTGTGCTAAAAGGGACTCATCAACTTATCTGTAAGTACTAAGAGTCCAGAGGACACTTGTGGTCATTTCTTTCCAGGATTGGGTTTTAAGTGTTGCTCACCATTTGAAGTCCTCGAAGGAGGCCTCCGACGGGGGTGTACGTGCGGGGTGTGTTTTGTGGTCCTTTGCTCTGTGGAGAGCATAAACATCTGATTAGGAGTACGCCAGCAAAACTCCAGGATTAGAGGTGAACCGAGTAGAAACCTCCGGGTGCGTTGTGTGAACCCTTGCTCTGTGGAGAGCATAAACATCTGGTTAGGAGTACGCCAGCAAAACTCCAGGGTTTGAGGTGAACCGAGTAGAAACTTCTGTAAAGGTTGAAGGTGAACCTGATTTAAAACCTTAGGTTTGAGGTAAACCATGAGAAACCTCCTTAGTGAAATCCGGTCACTCAAGGGTTGAGTGTGGAAGCCGAGAGTGGAGTAGACAAGTAGTCGAACCAATATAAAATGACTGTGTTTGAGATTGATATTATCTTTCATTTATGTGATTGCCTTACATGCCTTTATATATGATTATCTGAAATCACATCTTATGCACACACAGTCATATCCATCACAATCTAATTCATAAATTTGTTTATCTTACAAGTAGTTGTGATTGGATCCTCTATCAGGCTTGGAAGCCAATAGAGTTAATTTTTGAGTAATCCTAATATGTACTCTGTGATAGGATTAGTGTGATAGGATTGAAAAATAACTTATAAATCTTTAAAAGTCCTATTCACCCCCCTCTAGGACACAGTGACATATTCCTACTTCAACTTAAGCAGTCTTCACTGCTATTTCAAAGGGTGCTTTGTTAATAAATCATTTACAAGTAGAGAATGATTGCAAAGATCAAAGCAAAACCAATCTAATGAAAGAGATAATATGACATTTAACAAAAAATGCACAACATAGTCAAATTTTTAATTTTTCCATGTAAGGACACAATTCAAAATATAGAATATTCAAATTTTGAATTTTTACAAGGAAATTTTTTTTTTTATCATAAAGGATAGTAAGGCAACAATTTAATAATATAGAATAGTCAAAATTTCAATTTTTAGAAGTAGGCTAACGGTTTAATGACATAGAATAACTTATTAAACAAATTTCAGCCCTGCATCTAATGGGGCTGACCAAATCAAAGGACTGAGATTGGAGAGAATTATCATACCAACTAACTAATAGACATGTTCTCATACATCAAGGCACCAATACAAGCATCCAACCAAAAAATGGACCTAAATATGAGCATAACTTGATACAACAGTCAAGATCTAAAACAAGACTTCATTTCATCCTTGCACAAAGAAAAAGGAGAAACCTATTTAAGCCTACTTGCAAGAATATTCTTATGGTAAAATTTCAGGCCCTATTTTCAAACATGAATTTCTTGCTACAAGAGCTCATGTAACCAAAAACTCTATGGAGCCAACATCAATATCCATGTGATATCCAAGTCATTCATCAGTTTAACCAGTTCACATTAGGATAGAAGCACCCATCATTCAATCCCCAATAAAGTTTTAATGGTGATCATTCAATCCCCACTATTGATTATAGTATCGCCCACTTAACTTCAGAGCCACATGACTTTCAGGCTCAAATCCTAATATGAACTTGCACAAGAGATGTACAAAGCAAATTTCAGCCAAACATCAAGGTGGAAAGCACATGGAATTCAGTTACACAGACTCCCTATAACAAAGGTAGTAAGAAATTCACATCCCCTATTTTCTAGTCTTGAAGGCCAATTCCACACAAACATTTCACCATACTAGCACAAACCAACCATAAAATCAAAAAGAATCATACTAGACAATAAAAGAGCATTTCATTAGACAAAAAACAAACACCTACCATGCATATAATTTTTGCTAATACCCATCATACACAAAACCTAGAAAGGGAGTTGAATCTAAAAACAAACCTACATAGCCGCCACTGTCTTCCTCCTGTCTAATTTCAAGATTAAGCTTAAAAGAACTGTTTTTTTCAAGAAAAAAGAAGAGGCAATATGAAGGAAACAGAGCTGAAAAGAAAGCTTAGAGATGGAGATCACCTCTTTCTAGTAATCAGAGATCTATAAATGGTTGGATCTGCAAACCCCTGTCCAAACCCCTACCCTATCCCCTGTCCAATTTTTTATTCCCATCCCTAAACTGCAAACCCCGCTCTAGCAAACCCCACAACAACCTCGACAATGAAAATCGTGGCAACTTCCTGCTCCATCTCCGGCCCGCCGCAGCGAACCCAACTAAACCTACCCCAAACAAACCCTCGGCTACCAGTCCTAGATCCGATCACACACCAACAACCCCACTGCCGCCTTTACAAAAATTTTTTAGCCACATACAAAAAATTGAACTTAATATTATCTACTACATATATACTAGTAACATACAACCAATATTGGGGCACCATACCATAAGCTACAAGAATTTCATGTCCCCCTAATCAAGGTATATATCATCCATTGATAACATATATATATATATATATAGTATTATAAGTTGTTTATTTTCATTCACATTCACAAATACAATACACTGAGAATGCCTATGCAAATTGATGAACTCCCGAAACTTCACCTACATAGGAATGACAATATGAGTGCCAGAATAGTCAAAACCATTGTATTCGATTTCGCCTGCAAATTGATGTATTAGTCATAACAAGAAATAGAAAGTGTAGCTATACTACAATATAATTGAAACATTATAACATGGATTAATTGATGATAAATTTGTCAAACTATACAATGACATCAAGAAGCTCATTTCGCAAAGTCATCTACAAACATTGAGAGAAAGTAATCGCTTAGCTTGGTCAGGTTTGTCAAACTACATATAAACAGAAGAAATTAGGTGAAAAATGGATGTAGTGTATAGTCATTGATAAATAACAAAATACAAGTGTGGTCCACTTGATCAGTGGATGTGGCTGATTTTTGCATGTAGTGTTACTCATGCTGGGGCAAATCTATCGAACTAGTTGGATGCCCAGTGCACTTAGCAAATAAGAAGTAATCTATTGGTTAGCCTTAAGACCTTCTCATATATGCATGCGCACACACTGCCGACACACACAGCTAATCTCCCCACCCTTGGTGGGGACCTAACTTGCAGATGAACCCATATTCTATGGATTGATTTGGGTCAGGCATTCTGTCGAACATCAAGCAGGCTTCACACGCATGAGGTAGAGTCACAAGTTCCCAAATCAAGATACATCTTGTAAATGAAAATTTTCCATGACTTCTAATCAAGATCAAACCTACAACATCATTTCAACAAATTCTATGCACAGAAACCATACTGACAACAAGAAGCTAAAATACCCACACATCCACTGACTGATCCACCATAAAAACCAAAATTGCAGTAAACAAATAAAACATTTTCCCGAAAATCCATCTAATTGCAGGCATATGAAAAGAAAATGCCAGAAATTGGAGAAAATGCTGTAAATTCTTACATTCTCTCACCGATCTGCAGAAAAATACCTAAGGATTTTGGATGAGTAGCTCTGGAATGCGAAGATTTTGGATGATCTGCAGAAAAATGCCTTCATTTTTTTCCTATTTTGCCTGGGGGGGGGGGGGGGGGGGGGGGGGGGGATTCGGGGGTTATCTCGTTTTGGGGTTTTTAGATTTTATTTTTATTTTTATTTTTTTGGGGGGGTGGGGTTGAGAGAGAGAGAGAGAGAGAGGGAGAGATTGAAAGGGGCAAGGAAATGGATTGCGTGCTACCCCCGACAAGGAAATGCATCACAGGGGAAGAGGGCGTTGGGAGTGAGAGAGAGAGAGAGAGAGAGAGAGAGAGAGAGAGAGCGAGGGGGGGGGGGGGGGGATGGGGGCGGAAGACGTTGGGAGTGAGAGAGAGAGAGAGAGGGAATGACGGTGGAAGGTGTGTAAGAAATGAGGGCTTTTTCTTTTAGGGAAAAGGTTCTGTATGGTCGAGGTCATGGGAACTTCTCATGAGCTGTGTGGGCCCCATTGTGATGTATGTCGACCATCAACACCGTGCGTTTGATGGCCCCCCTTTAAATTATAGGATATCCCAAAAATCAGCCGTATACGGAACTTAGGTGGGCCATACCATCTAAAATCATGTGAAAAAATGCCTAAAGCATATAAAATCACTTGGTGAGGCCCACTTGAAAATTTGATGCATATGAAACTTGGTCTGACTCCTCATCCAAGTGGGACACACATAATGGATGGGCTGGATTTGTGAACCACATCTCGGTGGTCCCAACAAATGATTATGAATATTTTAATGGAGGGTAACCCCTCTCAACTTTTGTATGTGGTGTGGCCCAAAAAAGTCACAGATTGACTTATTTTTAAGCCCCAGGCCCACCATGGAATGGTGCATCTGACTGATTGGATAGATGTTCGACACCCATCACGGTGGGGCCCACACAGCTCAACCGTATGAGAAGTTCCCATGAGCTCGATTGAATGGAACCTTTTTCCCATACATACATACATACACACACACACACACACACACACACACACACACACACACACACACACACACACATATATATATATATATATATAAAATAATTTATAAAATTATTATATATTCTTCAATAAAATCCTCCTAAGGCTTACTGTACTGTTTATTTGACATCCAATATGTTGATTAGGTCATACAGGGCCAGATGAAGGGGAAAAACAAAAATCAGTTTGATCCAAAACTTTTATGGCCCCAAAATGTTTTTTAGTGGTTGACGCTCATTCCTGTTTCTTGAAATGTGGTCCACTTAAGATTTGGATATATCTCATTTTTGGTCTCATACTGTAAGATGATCTTTAAAAATAGATAGACGACATGGATTACACATACATCATGGTAAGGCTCACAGAGCACCAACCACCAGCCATTGGATGGTGTTGGGGGAGTAGCCAATCCGTTCCCCTTATTTGTGTGTGGTTCATTTAATCTATAAATATGATTTTTTTTTGGATAATTCTCTAAAATTATCTCGAAAAATGGATGAATGGTGTGAGTTGATCCATTATTTTTGGTAAATCCAAAACTCAAGTGTACCATGCCATGCGAAACAGTGTGGAATAATGATTTCCACCGTTGATACCTTCCTTGGTCCCACAATAATGTTTATTTGACATCCAACACATTCATAATATCAAAAAGATATAAATGAAGAGAAAACACAAGCATCAGCTTGATCCAAAACTTCTATGAATGTTATTTTTAATGGTGAACATTGAGTCCCTACTTTGTAGTCCACTTAAGCTTTAGACCCACCCCATTTTTTGGTTAATATCTTAAAATGATCCGAGAAAAGTGTTGAACAGTATGGAGAAAGTCGATCCATGACTTAGGTGGGCCAAGAGCTTAAAAATAAAGTCAATCCATGACTTGGTGAGCCACACCACATAATATAATAGAGAGGGGTTTCCTTAAAACATTCATAATCATATATTGGGTCTACCTAAAATTGATTCACATATCCAACCCACTCATTGTGTGTGTCCCACTTGGATAAGGGGTCAGACCAAGTTCAACCGCATCTAAAACTCATGTGGCCCCCACCAAGTGCTTTTATATTTTTTAGGATGTCTTCACATAGTTTTAAATGGTATGACCCACTTGAGTTTCGTTTACCAATGATTTTTGAGATATCTCATAACCTAAAGGGGACACATCAAATCCACAGTGTTGATGTTTGACACACATCATGATGGGGCCCACAAAACTTACTAACATCAATTCTTAGGTTTTCATGAGGTCAATAAGTTGGGACACAATTTTCACCAGGATATTTAGCCCATTTTACATGTCTTGTACATTTACTCTATTTTACTAATCAATACTCTCAATTTGACTAGTTACTCACCTCAATCAGGCTACATGTGAGAAAGATATTGGGCATACAAGATTGATCAACAATTTCAGTGAAATTTGATTTAAACATCTGAAATTATTTACTCTTCAAATTGAACTGATTAGATTGTCCAAAAACGATTAAAGGTTCAATTAGTGGATGTGACTAATAATTTAGTAATTTTATTTTTCACAAATAAATTTCAATTTCCTTTTAAAAATAACATTTTTTTTTCAAAATGTATATTTTTTTTTACTCTTTTTACTAAATATTATTTTTATTATAAAATATTTAAAATACAAATTTTGAATTTTTATTTTTAAAATCTCAAAAAATTTCTCATATTTTATTTTTTTCTCAAAAATTTCAAAATGCTGATTTTTTTTCTTCAAAAGCATTATTTTGTTCTCAAAATTTTTCTTAAACATAGTTAAAATTTCTAAACTTTTTCATATTCTTTTTCATGTGATATTACAAATCATTTAAATATTACCTTTTAATTATATATATAAAAAAATCTCCATTCATATGATATAAAAACTATACACACACACACACACACACACACACACACACACACACATTTTTACTGACAAAATTTTTAAAATTTAAAACATTTTTACAAGAAAAAGATTTAGGAAAAACATTTTTATCGACAAACATTTTTGTCGGTAAAAGTCTTACCACGAACATTTCCAAGATAGTGTGAAATTTTTTTTTTGTTAAAATTCAAAACACCCTTTAGCGACGAAAATTTTCATCGCTACAAGTGGTTTTTAACTACGAAATTAATTTCATCGCTAAAAGAAAACTTCTCGACTTTTTTGTTTTTTTCAAAAATTCAAAACACCATTTAGCGACGAAAATTTTCGTCGCTAAAGGTAGCTTTTAGCTACGAAATTAATTTTGTCGGTAAAATGAAACTTCTCGACTGTTTTGTCTTTTCAAAAATTCAAAACACCCTTTAGCGACGAATATTTTCGTCGCTAAAAGCCACCTTTAGCTACGAAATTTATTTCATCGCTAAAAGGAGACTTCTCAACGTTTTTGTTTTTTTCAAAAATTCAAAACACTCTTTAGCGATGAAAATTTTTGTCGCTAAAAGTGTCTTTTAGCTACGAAATTTATTTCATCGGTAAAAGGAAACTTCACGACTTTTTTGTCTTTTCAAAAATTCAAAACACCCTTTAGTGATAAATATTTTCGTCGCTAAAAGCCACCGTAAGCTACGAAATTTATTTCGTCGCTAAAAGGAAACTTCTTGACTTTTTTATTTTTTTTAAAAATTCAAAACACCCTTTAGCAACAAAAATTTTCATCGCTAAAAGTCACCTTTAGCTACGAAATTTATTTTGTCGCTAAAAGGAAACTTCTCGACCTTTTTGTTTTTTAAAAAATTCAAAATACCCTTTAGTCATGAAAATTTTCGTTGCTAAAGGTAGCTTTTAGCTACAAAATTAATTTCGTCGCGAAAAGAAAACTTCTCGACTTTTTTATCTTTTCAAAAATTCAAAACACCCTTTAGCGACGAATATTTTCTCACTAAAAGTCACTTTTAGGTACGAAATTAATTTTATCGCTAAAAGGAAACTTTTTGACTTTTTGTTTTTTTCAAAAATTTAAAACACCTTTTAACGATGAAAAATTTCATCGCTAAAAGTTACTTTTACCGACAAAAAAAACCTTTTAGCGATGAAAAAAAAAATTCACCGCTAAAAGTTTCGTCAGTAAAAGCCCTTTGTTTTGGTAGTGGGCACACCGGCCAATCCGCTTCCCACATGACGAGGGTTACACACGAAAGTGTTGTGTGGGTAACACCTAATACCCCTGTAACTTGAATCAATCATTGAAAAAAGTTAAAATTAAAAAGGCAAACGAGTACGAAAAGCCGAGAAGTAGGGGCAGACAGCCATGACAAATTATTGAGAGCCCTGTAGCAAATATCGCCGTGAAATTGAAAAGCTCCGGAAAACATACGTGGTAAAAATTTCAAAATATCCATATATTTTAAAATATAATGTTTTATATTCATATTATCATGATACGTAGTCAAAATTAGTAAAATATATAAAAAATTGGTTATTTAAATGCATTTAAATTTTAAACTTATCTATTAATTTACAATTAACATTTTTAAAAAAAAATCAGTAAGATTTTCATATAATATCCTAAGAAATGTTTTAAATTTTGAAAATCACTAAATTTTTAGGTTGATATTTGTATCTCCACTTCATCCAGATGATTCCAACCTGATGAATGGGTTTGATGAAAGATACACACCATGATGGCCCCCATACAAATCTATGGTTGGAGATCTTTTCTATTAATGGCCTGTGACCTAACATGTAAGATCATACCTAATGGATGGATTGGATTTGACATATAAATTGGTGGACCCTAATAGCTTTGATTTTGCAGGGTACTGGGGTCCTATATTGTAGCCAGTCATGATCTTATCATTCTAATTTTAGAAGAGATCATGTAAGCCTTACTGCTCTTATCATGCCAGAGAGAATCTACAGGGTCACGTGTCAATCGACTCAACCCCACCCATGTGCCCGTGGGCCACAAGGGGACAGTAGCCTTCCTAATACTATTGCAGTGCATGATGCTTTAATACACACGCACTTAGAATTGTGCACGTGGCATACTATTCAAATTAAACTGTCAAAATTGTGGAACCCACTGCTGCCAAGTCACAGCCCTAAAAATTAGATTAATTGAACATCCTTGTACTCTCATATGTGGACACTTGATTGTTGAGAAAGGATCATGGGATACTTTTCATTTTCAACCGTCTAATAAAAGTTAACCCATCTAATATATAATGAAATAAGTATATATTTTGATTCATGATCCAATAATCTGATAAATGGATTAAATCCATATAGACATTACTTTAGGCATCAGATGTCTCTACTCTCAATGAAAATTCAGATTAAAGATTTTTTTTCTAGAAACAAAGGTGGATGTGTTTTTATTTATAGGCTTCAAAAGTCCTCTCAAACTATTATCTCATTTGGTTTTTCCTTTATCCAGAAAAAATATGCAATTAAGAATTCTTCACAATTCATGCATTCATATAAAATTTGTGAGAAATGATAAGAGCTTATTCTACATAAGTTATGTTCGTATGGCCTACTATGGTGCGGATGAAGTACTCCAACTCGACGGGCAACATCTCTCTATGGGTACGCACCAAGAATCAGGCTAATTCAACCATCACGTGGGTTTTCACATGAATATGGAGGTCAATATGATTGTTAAAAAATTCATGATGCTCAAGGTGTGTGTGGACCACTAAATATGGAGACCAAACTGTGAACATGTTGTACCTTTTCATTGTATTTATGCATCTCAATAATCATCTTGATGAAAAACTTAGATGGGACACACCATATGAAGTGGGTGTGGGAGAATACCTAATGACTTTTTTTAGATAAAATATAAACAAAACGGTGGACCTCACATTTCATATGAAAGTTTCAATTAATCCTGGGTGGATGTCCATTATTTTCTATGATGTAGCTAATTTAATTTAATGATTGTTTAGATCTTAATTTTAGAACATGTCATCATCACGGTATAGCCAAAGCCAAATTCTCGGTTATACTTTTAGGGGAACGGATCAGGTGTTACCCAGTGACACCTTACCCTTACGGTGGGGCCCACCATCATGATGTGTTGTATATCCATGCATCCATCCATTTTTCTAGCTTACTTTAGGGCCTGGTCCAAACAATTAAGTAGATCCAAATCTCAGGTGTACCGCATCTTATGAAATGGCGGTGATTGAATGCCCACCAGTAAAAACTTCTCAGGGCCAATGTCTATTTGCCATCCAAACCATTGATAATGTTAAATAATAATTATAATAATAATAAATAAAATTATTAAAAAAAAAAAAAAAAAAAAAAAACCAGGATGAAGAGACAAATACAATAATCAGCTTGATCCCATACTTTTGTGGCCTACATTTTAATGGTCATTCATCGCTTTTTCTA
Organism: Magnolia kwangsiensis; assembly: GCA_037074715.1. Classification (NCBI taxonomy): domain Eukaryota; kingdom Viridiplantae; phylum Streptophyta; class Magnoliopsida; order Magnoliales; family Magnoliaceae; genus Magnolia; species Magnolia kwangsiensis. The sequence goes on from CM073583.1 coordinate 3,004,697, forward strand.
GTGGTGTGGTCCACTATAGATTTAGATCTACTAAATTTTTGGGATAACACCATGAGGTGAGCTGAAACAACAAATGGATGTCATGGATATACAGCAAATTCATTAAGGTGGACCCACAAGGTAAGGGTAACACCCACTAGGGTGTTACCGGCGACACCTTATCCGCTCCCTCCCTTCAGGTGGAGAAATTTACGGCTGTGGACCCCACTGATTTTCATGTTTGCCCCACTGATTTTCATATTCGTCACGCTCATTTTCATGCTTGTCCCGCTCATTTTCATGTTTGCCTCGCTCACTTTCAAAGAGCTTCAAACAATTTATCGAGAAAATGAGCGGGGCAAGCATGAAAAAGAGCAGGGCAAGCATGAAAATGAACGGGGCAAACATAAAATTCAACGGGGTAAACATTAAATTGAGTGAGGCAAACTAGAAATTCAGCGGGGCGAACATGAAATTCAGCGGGGCAAACATGAAATTCAGTGGGGCAAACTTGAAATTGAGCGGAGGAAAACTAAAATTTAAGCAAGGAAAACACGAAATTGAACGATATATCGAGATTTAAACGTCGATATTATCAGGACATACTCGATATATCGAGAAATTATTGAAATTTCAATATTGGATGCTGAACATTTCAAAGGCAAAGTCTATATTATCAAGCAACACTTGATATATCGAAGATTAAATCTAGATATTATCGAGACACTCTCAATATATGTTAATATTTATATCTTAAACCAAGCTTACCTAACTGAAGTGATTATGTAACTTTAAGTAAAAAAGTTACTTGTAATTGATCTTAAACCAAGCTTACCGAGCTTACATATCTCGAATAAGCTACTTATCTACTACTATAGGTATACAAAGTAACAATTTCATTAGAAGTGAAAGAAGGGATATGCCAAGCCAAACGAAAAGAATTTACAATGCATAGAAATTGTTTCATAGGTACCTTAGTGAGCATTCATGCTTTATGATACAACGAGGATCTATTGTGTCAGAGAGGATCAAATACTATCAATATTATCTAAGTAGCCTGAAATTGAACGAGGAAAAATGAAAATTGAGCGAGCCTAGCATGAGAGGGAGTAAGGAAAACTGAAATTAAAGCGAGCTTAACATGAGAGGGAGTGAGGAAAACTGAATAGCATACTTCAGAATTTTTCTGCATAATCGTCGGAATTGTAAGTTATGATGTATAGCATACTTTATAATTTTGGTGGATGATGAAATGAACTTTATACTTTGTCCCACTTAATTTTCAGTTTGTCTCGCTATGCTCGTCGATCAAGTTCAATGCACATAGAACTTAATGCTTGACAATTGCTCTATATCTTGAATTTCATGTTTGCCCGCTGAATTTCATGTTTGCCCCGCTCTTTTTTATGTTTGCCCCGCTCATTTTTCATGGTTGCCCCGCTCTTTTTCATGTTTGCCCCGCTCTTTTTCATGCTTGCCCCGCTCTTTTTCATGTTTGCTCCACACATTTTCATGCTTGCCTCGCTCATTTTCATGTTTGCCCCGCGTATTTTTATGCTTGCCTCGCTCATTTTCATGTTTGCCCCACTCTTTTTCAAGTTTGCCCCACTGAATTTCATGCTTGCCTCGCTCTTTTTCATGCTTGCCCCACTCTTTTTCAAAGAGCTTGAAACTGGTATGGATTCCTTCGTTGTAGCTCAAATGCCACAAATCGTTCATGTCATTAGCTGGCGTTTGAACTACACAAACTTAACTTGAAAAGGCTAGTTATGTGCAAACCTTAACATTTGGTTGAATATGTAGTTGTGGCCACTTTCTAAATTCACTTGGTGTTTGGAAGGACCTTAAGAAAGAAACTCAACTGAAAAACTTTTTGTTACCTGAGTTTACACCTCGAATAATAACTCCCATTGTTCTAATTGTTTTAACCAATTGTAGAATCCATTAGAATAGCAATTTCTGAAAATTTAACTCAAGGGCCAAATGCACGGTTGAGAATACATGAATAAAGCTTTCATGGAACTTCCATTATATAAACATGTCTGAGGATACATTTGAGACTATGTCATATAAGCCTTTTTAACATGTTTGGTGATCTATTTAGCCTTTTAACTGTTGTATACTCTATACTGATATTTCTCTTTATGATAGTGTAATAGTGCTTGAAGAACTACTTATGGATCTTGGAAAATAATGAGGTTGGTTGGCTAAATTAGCTTCTCCTGCCCTAAAATCATATATGGTACGTTAAGTATATCATTCTAGTTTAGGAGATATGCTTTTTAAATAAATAGACAAAGAAATGAATTAAAAGATAAAAAAAATATTTTTATATACTTATATATACATATTTACATAATTATATATTAGAGAAAAATGTAAGGGAGAAAAAGTTCTCTCTATAAATAAATAAATAAATAATTTGCCAAACTGTCGCGGCACTACCGCCGGTTCGGCAGTTGAACCGGCGGTAGTGCCGCGGCACTCTGTTCAGTTTTTTTTTTTTTTTTGCTTTTGTGGGTCCCATCATGAGGTTTGTGTTATATCTAAACCATCCATCTATTTGGCGAGCTCATATTAAGGCTTGAGACAAAAAAAAATAAGATAGATCTAACTAGCAAGTGGACCACACTGTAAAAGGCAGTGGGGAATTGAACGTCTACCATTGAAACCCTTTTAGGGTCTATAGAAGTTTTCGATCATTATAAAATTTGTTTTTCCTCTTCATTTAGGTCTTTGTGACCCTATGAATGAACTTAGACGGGGAGGATTTCTCACAAATATCATAGTGGGCCCCACTTGAATTCCCATTGTCAGACCGTCTGTCAGCGCTCGTCACTACACGCCAGCCAGAGGAAGGCAGGGGTATTTTCGTCCTTAAACTCGGTGTTTGTACAAGGAGGTTCAAGTGCGTATGTTAAGTTTGTATTGTTTTGTAAAAATCACCGGATAAAAGGTAGAGCTCACAGTCGTAAATTTCTCCTTCAGGTGTCTCTAGTTTGCTTTTTCTTTTCATAAAGTGTAGCTTTCTCTTCTTTTTACACAGGCGTCTTACATGGCTTTATTTTTATTTTTTCTTTATACCGTGTCTTCCACTCCCATTCGCCTTTTCTTTTCCTCTTTTTCTGTATGTCGCATCTGCCTTTAAAATTTTCTTTTGGTCTTCCGACTGTTGTCACGCATCACCTCCTTATCTACCAGAAAGTTAGGATTATGTTTATTTTCAACTTTATACGCATGGGTATTTATCGCTTAAGTTTGTTAGATCCACCCTTAATATCAATCATACATTACAGGGAGTCAACTTTCTATGTAGTTCATTCATTGTATAAGGATAAGGTCCTTATCTCTATCTTCAATGAGAATTTTCCATCATATTGGGCTTACCTTCAATATAGCAAGTTTCTACGTGGCTCATTCATTGTATAAGGATAAGGTCCTTATCTCCATCTTCAATGAGAATTTTCCATCATACTGGGCTTACCTTCAATATAGACCATCTATCTTGGGAGGCCCACCTTTGATGTGGGTTATCCATTGTTAGACTCACCTTAAATGTGGGTTGTCTTTCATATGAGCCCACCTTTTATGTGGACCGTCCATTGTACTGGCAGCCTCATATGTGTGTCATTCATTGTTAGGGGTCATCTTTATTTGCAGTGAACTATTCTCATGTGTCATCCATCATGTGGAGCCCACCATAAATGTTATTATCCATCATGTGGCCCACCTTTAATATCCACCGTCCATCATGGGAGCCCACCTTTGTTGCAGACCGTCTATCATGTGGGCTCCACCTTCAATGAGGGCCATCCATCCTGCGGGGTTGTCCATCCAACGGTGGTTAATTCTGTTAGACTCAGGCCACTCATCTTGTGGGTCTTGAATTCAAGACCATCACCCTGTAAGGTGAACCACATCTATATAAACAGATGCTGCATTAGATAAAATATGACCATATATATTCAACAAACATGTGTGGCCCATTTCATGGGTGCATCTTCTTGATTATTGGGCCAGGATTGTTCACGGTTTCCCAACCCCAACAATGGCCCAAGCCCATCACAGGCTTGCAGCGTTTGTGCATGGCGCCTTGGTAGCTCTAATATGGTAGAGATGCATATCCACCATACACGTGGCGGGTCTATGTGATCGACTACCATCATTGTTCCCGTACTTGTTCGTCATTTACGCAATCGACTACTGTGATAAGTACAAACAAGTACGAATTTTTATGAAAAACTCGTGATAATATCCAACCACTTCCATTTTGAATACAGTAGTGGCCCACCTCCTCATATGTAGTACTCATGCCATGCAGACCGTTCAAAATGTGGAATCCATTGTGGATCAAGCATATGTCTCAAATCACACGGATAAGGCAATCCCAACCATTCGATCCATGGACATCAATTGGATGGTTGAAAGTATAATAGTGAGTTGATCAAGTGGGTAACTGGGTTCATCGATTTGGACAGTCCGGATCACCGTACAACTATGCCAAGTGTACTGTACTAATAAACTGTCTCCGTCGTCAAAGAAAGAAACAGAACATCCGCACCAGGTCCTTTGCATGGAAACGGATTGGCGACTCCCCCTGCCACGAACCTGGTGGCTGATGGTCGGTGATCTGTAGGCCCCACCATGATGTATGTGTTTCATCCAATCTGTTCATCCATTTTTACAGATCATTTTAGGATAAATCCCAAAAATTAAAGGGATATAAATCTCAGGTGGACCACACCACAGGAAAACAATAGCGATTGGATATCCACCATTAAAATTATCCAAGGCCCACTGTACTGTTTATTTGACATCCAATCTGTTGATTATGTCATACATACTTAGATGAAGGTAAAAAACAAAAATCAGATTGATCCAAAACTTTTTGCCCCCAAAAAGATTTATTTGTTGAAGTTCATTCAACACTGTTTCCTTTAATGCGGTCCACTTGATATTGGGATATACATAATTTTTAGTCTCATACCATAAAATGATCTAGAAAAATATATGGACGGCACGGATGAAACATATACATCATGGTGGGACCCACAGGGCACTGACCATCAGCCATTGGCTGGTGGCATGGACGGTTCTGATTGATCCTTACCACTGCCACTGGAGAGGACTGCCATGACAACTACCCGTCAATAATTTAGGTCGTTGATGCTCCACTCGGGTATAAAATGGCATATAAAATGGCATAAAAAGTACACTGACTGTCATAAATCCGATGGGCCCACCATCAATTTTACTGTCCGCCATGTGTGGTCTGCCTTCGATGTCTACCTCCATCATGTGGAGGCTAGTTTTGATGTGGACCAGCCATCGAGGATCCCCACCTAGAAAGTGGATTGTCCATCGTACAGGCCCATGTTGGATGTGGGCCATTCATCACTAGGAGCTGGCCTCTAATGTGTACCATTCGTTATGTGGTTCCGCATTGATATTCGCCATTCATCACGAGGGGCCCTCCTTCATTGTCCACTATCCATCATGTGGAGTCCACTGTTGATGCAGACCATTTATGGTGTGAGCCTAACCTTTGAAGTGGGTTCTACATCATCCGGGTCACATTAAATGCCGGACATTTATCATTAGGGGAACTTTGATGTGGACCATCTATTATATGGCCCACATCAATATGGGCCATCGAGCATATGGGGACCACCTTTAATGTGAACTGTCCATTGTGTGGCCGTTGCCTTTGACGCGAGCCTATCATTTGGGGACTCCTTTGGATCTCCTTTCACAAGAAGAGGGAAGAGGATGTAGAAAATTTGTTAAGTTAAAAAGCAAAAGAAAATAACTTATCTCTACGAGTAACTTTCATCACATGAGCGATTTATACAATGGCATTTACGAAACTTAAGGTTTTTTTTTTCCTTAAAAGTAACTTATCATCTTACATTAGTTTTTAAAAATAACTTATTGACCTACATAAGTTAAAAATGTTACTCATCTCGTGGTATCTAAACTATCCTAAACATTTGATTGGTGTGGCCTGCCTGAGTTCGGATCAGCCTCATTTTGTATTTGTGATGAATGTAAAGAGAGCCACCTGATTAAGGGTGGCAATGGCCTAGATATCTTTTATTTATTTATTTATTTTATTTTTAATAAATGGTGGGATTTGCCAGCTATATATTGATAAAGGATTGGTGATTCGGGTGAGCTCTACAGTGAGACAGGCCACACGTATCATATGAAAAGATGGAAATAACAGAGGAAGAAAATAAGAAAAAACAAGCGGAAGCTGAAATCAGCTGCAGGGAAAGAGCAGACACTCAAAAGCCTCCATTTTAGCCTTGCATGCATGAACCAATCAAGTTTTAGCTCCTCTTGGGTTCAAGTCATTTTAGCTCGACTGCGCTTTATCTCAGCACATTATATTTTACAAATATATTTTTCCAATCTTCAAATACCGTATCCACCTCAAATTTGTTGGCACTCATTTTGGTCATGTGTGATGCGTGCAGGCATGCTAAAACCAATTGTACAATTCTATTCAAACTAAACGACCTAGCCCTAAGTGTCAATATAGACGGATGCATCAAGTACGATCATATATGACTAAGACCTGTCACTTATTCAGCTACTTGAAAGATAGTTATAAGAAAATCAGGCGCTTATTCGAAGGTGTGGTTCTTCGTTCAAATATAGGTTGTACCTTGCCTTTAATACAAAAAACAAACTTTTACAACAATTAAAATAAAAGTAAATACTTATGGTTAATCACATTATGCATTTTTGAAAGATGAATTAATTGAATAGAATCAGAAATATAGTCCAACATAAAGGTGTGGACTTGAATTACAACTAAAGATTATCCCTATTATATACTATATTGCTACTTTTATCATAAAGCTAAGTTATGATAAAAAAAAGATATATTTCAATTGGTTTGCTTGATTTGATGTGAGATGACTTGCTTTATTAAACTTTTTTATTTTTTATAGATCTTTCTTGCAGTTATCTTTAAGACATTTATTTCTTTATTTACTGGTTATGGCGGTTGATTCATCGCTATGTTGGTCTTTAAGATCCTTCATTCTCATCTTGATATGTGTCAATTTAACAGTTCTTTACACTTGATCACTTTCCACCTCTAGCCTTCTCGGTCATACTCCATCATCAAATGATGTATATCTTTAAAGATATTAAGCACGTCGTATATGTCCCATGACATGTGTCCTTTTTGAATTAGTTATCTTAGAAACAGTTCAAAAATAAAAAGAGTACAACAAAATGTAGGCCATTGGTTACATTTCTTCTAAAATGTCTATTTCTTATACATGTGCGACCCACTCTATCAATGGATAGATTAGGAATAATCAAGTTGGAAGGAGGGATTTATTAATTTTCGGGCCTGGTTAGGTTGGCTGGGTCAGGCCTGGGCCTGCCAATTCTTCCTAACTTGGGTTTTGAGTCTTAAGTGTAGGCCAAGCTTGGCCAAGCCCAAACCGGCCCATAAGCACCCCTATACTTTTGTGTTGCACTCTGGCGTACAACAGGTGCTGTATGGGATTCCAGTCCTAAAACAGTCTCATTCCGCAGTATAGTGTTTGATTAGGCCGCAATTGGTTGACCCAACATAAAATATCATGGAAATTTTAAACCAAGTTAAGACTGATTAACGGTGAAATTTAAAGATATTTGGTGCAACCTGGTACACCTTCAGCTATTAATCCACACCGTCCACATAAATGGGTCAAGGTCCGCTGTGGTTCAATGGTACTTCGTAACTTCCTGTAAATTGGTTGAGTTTTAACCATTTATTTGATCATTATAACCAACCAGAGAGTTAGGATCAGCTCAAGTGTGATTTTTCATCTCGAAAAAAGTTTGACAGTCCAGATTAACGTACGTGTAGGCCTCATATATACTGAAAGTATGAGTATGGCCCACAGGCCTCATATATACTGAAAGTATGAGTATGGCCCACTGAGAAATGTACATGGACGGGCAGTACATTAGCTTGGGCCACACGGTTTTGATGGCTCGTCCACCACCAAGGTCATGTTGTAATAGATGCCTTAAATTTACAAGTCTGCCGATGCCATTTGCAATTTTTTCAAATTCACTTTCGATGACATCCAACAGTATTTGATCACATCGAGACTTTTTAAATTTTTTTTAGTTGGTCGCTGAACTAAACTGGGTATTTTTTTGATGCCATCGAAGGTCTATTCGATGACATCAAACATAACTCGATGCAATCCACGGTATCTGGAAAATCAAGTTATGTCTATGGACTGTTTAGGCATTAGTTCGATGCTATTGAAGTTGTTTCGATGCTATCGAAGGATAAGTTTTGATGACATCGAACGGTTTTACTGAATTTTGCGGATCCGCTGGATTTCAAAAATTTGTTTCCAATTTCATTTGAGATTCATTCCAAGGCTATATATATGAGTGTAAACGGAATTGGGAGGTATTCTAACTACAGTTAGGCATCGAATCGAGTAGGACAGGATTGGATCCAACTCGACTCGATCCAAAATTTTCATGGCCTGACCCAAACTCGATTCGATCCGGGTCCGAGTCTGAGTCATCTGACTCGATCCGATCCGGTGCACTGCCAGCCTGATCCGATTCGAGTCCGACTCAGATCTAATTAGGTACGGTTCGGATTGATCCCAATGTTTGTTTGTATTTTTTTGAAAATTTTTTAAAAAATAATAATAAAATTCAAAATACACGACAGTGCGGTCCACTAGCAAGGCTCACCAGTGCTTGATGTTTTAGACTCATATTCTGTCTATAGCATCTCCGTCGTTGGTAGAGAAAAGGGTAATTTGGGTATTTTAAAAATAGTGCCATTTTATATATTCGAATAAAAAAAAGGATGAAATGAGAAGCCTAGGCTCCGGCTTCCTCCATAAAACCCTCCAATGGGGATTCACTTTTCAAAAGAGAAATGGAAGCGAGAAGAAAAGAAAAAACAACAATGACTAAAATCCCTCTCCTGACTCCGTACGACATGGGGAAATTTTGTCTCTCTCATAAGTCTGTACAATGCAAAGCCCACACGTCTGCAGAGCAAACCAGGGCAGGCCACGTCTCCAAAATGCACAATAATTTTATTTTTTATTTTTAAATAAAAACAGAGCCTAAGGTACCTATCTAATTAATGGAGAAGATGAACAGTGATGACGAGTCTTGGGCTACTTAGTGGCCGGATTGAGATGGGTGGGTGCGGGCCGTGTGGCGCTACTCGTTCGGTTAGAGAAAGAGAAAGAAGGGATTAGGGTTCGGGTGAGGGTAGCTGTTGGGTAGGTAAAAAAAAATAATCTTAAAAATTACTTATATTGACCTAATCGGATCGGATTGAATTGGTCCGAATCGGATCCCGAATTAGATCAGTATCGATTGACCATTGATCCGAACTCGATCCGATGTACAATTGGATCTAAGTGGGCCAACTCGATCCTGGCCTCCGGATTGGATCGGGTCAGATCCATCGGATCAGTCCGGATTCTGCCCAGCTCTAATTCTAACTATTTTAAAATCATCCTAGGGTTTCAAAGGGGTGTGCCAAGGGTAAGTTTTGAGGTTATTCGAATTGGGTAAGCTCTGTCTCTTCATAACTTCTGCTTTTATAGTGATATATATCACTTTGTGCCGTGTTTTGTTTTTCGAAAGGATTTTTTCATATTAAAATCTTTGTGTTCTTCTCTCTTTTGTTTGCTGCTACTGGATTGTTATCTTAGATTATCTTAGTGTACTTCTACGATTCCCAAATAGGTCAAATCAATCAACATGCCATACAGGCCAATGGCCATTGTAGATATTGAATGTAGACCATTAAAAAAACTTGGAAGCTAGCCATACATTGTTGAACGTGGTCAATGTTTGATCCTTCTAGATGCCCCAACCTTTGGTGCATGTGCGGCCCGCCTGATGGCTTCATTCAACCACCCAAAACACATTATTAATGGTCGCACCTGATTGACGGCCTTGATCTGGTACACGTGCCTATATGGGGCGTGTAAGAGAGGTTACGTTTGGAAATCCTATGCTAGCTATAGTAGTGGCATTTCCAATAAAAACGATGCAAGACTATGATCTTGATTTCTCCCAAGGCAAGCATGATTTTAAGATTCGAACGAGTCTGCTGTGACTCGTTTCAGTCGAATTGGACTCGATTGGATCGGACCCAACAGTACAATACCACGAGTCATGTCTGATCCGGGTTAATCTGCCAGATTCAACCCTCACAACTCAGCGCAGGGCTAAATGAGTCTTGGGCAGAATCTTCATACTAGAGCAAAGAGAAGCGATTGATTGTCATGAGAAGATTGTTTGTAAGATGAAGTAATTGGTGGGCCACTAATGTAGCAGCAGTTAAACTTACAACTATAACTTATCATTAGCCCTTTTATATATGGACTCTTTTTTAGTGTAATCCATACCCTTAATTTAATGGGCTCATTTGTCAACTAGCCATAGCCTAAATTAAATTTGATAAGATGAGTTTACACCATGGTAACCCAATATAATTGACATGAGCAGATGATCCTAACCATTGAATGGATATTTTTAACTTTGCTTAAACGTAGGTGCAGGGTGAAAGGCAGGCAAGATCATGGATTGATGACTCATCCGAGTTGACTCATACTACTCTTGAGTCATTTTCAACTATCAACTTGGCTGAAGTGTGACTTGAATCAAGACCAGACAAGTCAGGTAGAGTAGTCGCATGTGCATGGATCATCGCCATCAATACCTGTTCAGCTATTCGGACCAGTTGTGGGTCTTAATGGAATTTCATCAAATGGTACAATGGAATGAAATTTTTTATAAATTTAAAAGTGAAATTTTAATCTCAAAATCTTCGGAATATGATCATGTATAATTTCTTGAATTAAAAATTTAACTTAAGAAAATTAGATTATATCTGAAATCTAACTATATGTTGGCTCAATATCGATGATGGTCCTCTAAACTATGAGGCATATCCTTAATTTATTCTAGTACTAAAGAGACATGGATGGCCCAATAATTTTGTTCTAGTAGGTGCCAAGAAATTCTACAATCATCGGCAAAGAGAAAGAAAAAATCTTTTCTCCACTAAGATTAAATTATATCTGAAATTAGAGAATGAAAAATTCCTTTCACTCAATAAACTCTCTCGTTTCTTCAATTCACACACCCAAGGTAAAATGTGTTTAGGATTTTTTGTATCTATTCATTTTGGATATGATCAAATAAATTAGGAGGAGGTCAGGGTTTCACGAGAATATTAGTATAGTACTATGCCATCCTGCTTACAGCTTTATAATATATTGTGAGAAAAGTATGGTGATTCACCTCATTTATGCATATACTCATGATTGAATCCCTCCATTATTATGGCATTTTACAAATGATCATATCTTATGTCAAGAAGAAGTAGACCATTAGATCTAGATTGCTAAATTATCATCAAGTGCGATCAAAGCAATTTTAATGGTTAAAATAAAACGTCAATAGTTAAAAATATTTAAAAGCCTTTTTAAAACAATCCAAGTGTTAGTGCTAGTGAAAAAACCCAATAGATTAGTCTTCCGATACTCTATATAAATTGATTGGATATGTTCAGCACATCATAGTTAAGCTATATGTTGAGTTTGAGCCCAATCCGATGTCATACAAATGAGAATCATCCATCATTAGAGTTGTTGGTCCAAATTCAATCATAAACAAATCTACTTATGAATGGTCAAATATAATCCATATTGTGAAAAAAGCATATGAAATAACACTTCCAAATCAAATATAAGCCTTCCCCGTAAATTATGCCACTGAGTCCCACGATTTAGATTGTTTACTTTGAAGTGTACAACTTTTGAGTGCCGGAGTATCAAGCGTCCTCAGCTGAGTATTATATTATATATAGCTCTCCCCGTTCTTTTAAGCCATAGCCAATTGGATGGTTAGAATTTTCTAACAGTAGCGACATTTGGTCTATTCTCATCTGCAGTGGACCACGTGATTTTGACGATCCCAATGAGATGCATCTATGCCACTAGTGCAGTGGATGAACGGCTTCAGAGTAACCGTCTGTATCAGCCCACCAGCTTTTGAGTTTATGGAGGCCCACTCGCCCTTGGGTGGTCCACGATGGGCATAAAACACCATTCATATATTAACCACAGATCTTCAAATTGGGTAGAGGATCTGTTGAACAGCCCTGATCATGTCCTTATTCCACTTCAAGTGGACGATCTTATTTTTGGAAGGTCCTGATCTTTGGTCCATGACATTTTAAGGCGGCCTCACCTGATGCACGGAGCCTGATCTTTCATGTGTACTACGAAGTATTGCGGTGCACTCATACGAGAAATGCTAAGTGTACTCGCTTGAGTGAAGGCCACGGAAACAAGGAATCGGATTGGCTACTCCCCCTGCCACCTGCCAATAGCTGATGGTCGTGCTCTGTGGGCCACATCATGATTTATTTGTTTCATCCATTCCGTCCATCTATTTTTCTAGATCATCTAATGATATGAGACCAAAAATCAGGTATATCACAATCTCAAGTAGATCACATTACATAAAACAGTGTTGAATGAACATTAACCATTAAAAACTTTTTGAGGCCGTAAAAGTTTTGGATCAAGATGATATTTGTATTATTCCCTTCATCTGGGTCTGTATGACCTAATCAACAGATTGGATGTTAAATAAACAGTACAGGGGGCCTTAGGAGAATTTTCATGGTGGATATCCAATCACTATTGTTTTCCTGTGGTATGGTCCACCAAAGATTTATATCCCTCTCATTTTTTGGATCAAGCTTAAAATGATCTGTTAAAATGGATGAACAGCATGGATGAAACGCATACATCATGGTGGGGCCCACAGAGCACCGACCACCGGCTACCGGGCGGTTGGAGGGGTGTTAGTCAATCCGATTCCTAGAAACAATGGGCATGATATATACCAAGAAATAAGGAAAAGCCGTGGAAGCCACCTGCTCTATAAAGAAATTGCTTCCTATTTCAATAATTTTAAACTAACATATTACAGGCAAACAATGTATATGTAAAATAAATCAAACATTAATAAACTTTTTGTAGGAATTGAAGTAACATATTACAGGCAAACATGTCTGTGTGACCTTATGAACGTTTTTGATGAAAAATAAACATCGACGCGGACCCTAGAAAGGTTTCAACGGTGGACATCATGATTCCCACTATTTCCAATGTTGTGGGCTACTAGAGCTCTATATATGATTCAATTTTGAAATCATGCCCTAAAATGATATGAAAAAACGGATGTACAGTGTGGATAAGACATACACCACAGTGGGCCCCACTTAGTTTACTTTAAGCATTCTGAGTTACTCAGTACACAATCCCCTTCCCACTGACAGGTGGGCCACAAATCAGAACTCCGTGGCCCATGAAAACGTCTATAACTTTTTAAAAGTTCTGCATCACTCGAAAACGCATAATACACTAATTTCCAGCAGCATGTTTTGATTAGGTGGTGATAGCACTGCATCACATGTCGGAGAGTGGTGCAACATCGTCATGAAGCAATTTATAAGGAAATGTTTGGATGCATGTCTCATTCATCGTAATTTCAATTGCTCCACAAAAAATAAAAAATCAAGGAAAACATATATGAATTATATTGATGTGATAGTTTTATTTGTTTTGGTATGATTAAAATAGCGAAGAAAATTAATTTTCTTTTTCCTAATTTTTTCTTAAAAGCGAGTAAAACATTTTTTCAAAGAAAACGATATGTTAAATGCTTATTTTCGTTAACACAATGGAATCATCTCATCTTTTGATTATTAATTGGCAATTGATGTGGGCCTGTTTGGACAGTAAGATTAGATGGTATGGAATTGCATTTAGGCATATGTAAATTCTATTTGGCATTTGGAAACAACAGAAATGATTGGATTAATATATGTATTATATCATACACTGAATAGTTCCATATCAAAAGATCTATCCTCAAGTTACAATTAGAAAATATCATCTTAACATTTTATCACCATCTAATCACCATTCCACCATTCGTCATTCCAACTACTCACTTTGCATGTGCACATCATGGCAGTATCTGCTGTGATAAAAATGTCGAAAATGAAATTTCTGAAAGTTATATACTAGAATTTAGTTGCTTAAATCAATGAAAAAAGTTGAAGTATATACTTAACTTTAAAAACTAACCATGGATAAAACGAGAAGTTCTGAATGGATTCGATCCAAGTGTCTTGATATGTTTTATAAATTGAGCCCATAATTCTAAGATCAAAACTTTAATTTAATAGGCTTTGCCATTGATGGAAGATGCTCAAAAAATCTTAAAAATTGAAGATCTTAATTGTTAAAGTCCCTTGATATACATTGATACAGCATACTCTAATGACTTGAACTTTTAGAAAAACTAGTTGTCTATCAAAGCAAAAAGTCAAGTGTTCGAATTCTGAGAGCAGCAAATATGTTTCCATAATATATTCTTACGAAGGACAAGAAAAAATAAGTTCATCTTAAGAACAAACAAGTCAAAAACCTTACGAATTAATTATAAAACGGAGGTTAAGCCCACAAGTGTGTAGAATCATGACCTTCCACATGCAACTGCATATGCCAATATGAAACATGTCTTTGGGATCCCAATTTCCATTAAGATGAGCTAAGAACAAGAATCAGGCTTTTCACTCCAAAGTCATGGCAATATACAAAAGAAACGAATGGCCAATATAGATCTTTTTAAACATTCATTCCTTTCATACACAATGGTCCACTTGAGGAGGAAAACACTTGATTTTTAAGCTAGAAACTATCCACGATCTAAGGTCCGACAGTCCGGATCATTTCTGTTGTCGACTGGGCCTTTTCTGATCCATCTTGGCCATGAAACTGTCCACGATCCGCTCTACATCACATACACTAAGAATTTGAAAGCACACTGCATGTGTTTGCGACGATGCCTCGGAGGCTCAATTTTGACTCGAACTCGGCTCAAATTGGCCCAAGTTGTTGGCCGAACCAAGCCAATCTGGACAGTCAAGCTCGAGGATCAAGTCAAGCTGAGTTCAAGCTAGGGTCAAGTAGTGGCCGAGCCCAATTGAGCTGAGGCTAGCTCGACTCAGGTGTACAGCCCTAGTCACCACCATTTTAAAGATTTCATCTACCGCATTTGCATAGTTGAATATAATTGGGACTGTTCAAATTGCCGAGTTGTGGATGGAGAATAGGTCAAAAACTACATGAGCATGCTGATGATGGTATGCACTTGATTTCTCACTTGCAATTTGAACCACTAACTATTTTCTTTTTAACCATTCATTTGCCAACTATTACTTAGATGATTTCTTTGTAATCATCCATTTGCCAACTATTACTTAGATGATTAGGATTGCTTCTCAGTGTGATTTTTGAGATATATTCTGACGTCTTAAAATGTGTCCCACAGCTTGGATGGCCTGGGAGCAAGAAGGGTCATCGGTATTTTTTAAATGGTGTGGCTTATGTGCTACCATTGGTCCACCACATTGGCTTCCCCAAGATGGAAGTTTTCAATCATCCACACATCTTTCCTACTCATATATTTTAAAGCCACTGATCTATGGACGCGGATTGCCTACTTACAGTGTGAGTAGGGAGGTGGCTATTGACAGTGCTTTGTTGACCCATATAATGCATATTTGTTTTATCTAAGCCATTCATTTATTTTTTTCAAATTATTATAGAGTACAGGCCTGAAAATTAGATAGATCCAAATCTCGAATGGACCACACTACAAAGAAACAGTGGAGATTAAATGGCCACCATTAAAATCTTCCTAAGGCTTACTGTAATGTTTATTTGTCAAGTCACTCTCACTTGGACGAAGAGAAAACGTAAATATAAGCTTAATCTAAAAACTCTTATAGCCCCTGATAAGTTTTTAATGGTGAGTGTCCAATCACCGCTCTTTCCTGTGCTGTCCTGCATGATGTGATTTGGATCTACCTCACTTTCGGGCTCCTGTCATGAAATAGTCTGACAAAATGGATGGTATGCGTCGTTAGTATACATACATCATGATGGTCCTACGTAGCACTCTCAGTAGCCACGTTGTCAGCACGGAATTAACGATAGGATGTGAGTCTACGTAAGTGCATGCAGAGATGAGAGCCATCGGATGTACGGCTTTGGTGGATACCAAGGACAGTTCATCCCTGACTGTCGGGCACACCATAATGTATGTACCTCACAGCCGCACCATCCATCCACTTTGACAGGTCATTTTAGGGCATGATCCCACACCATCCATCCATTTTGACAGGTCATTTTAAGACATGATCCCACACCATCCATCCATTTTAACAGGTCATTTTAGGGCATGATCCTACAAATGAAGCATATCTAAATCTTAGAAGGACCACATCACAAGAAATAGTGGTGACTGAATTAACACCCTTAGAAGTTTTAGGAGGCCACTCAAACGTTTATTTGCAATCCAACCTGTTGTCAAGGTCACAAAGCCACACAAATAACAGTTCGATCCAAAACTTTTGTGGCTTACTATTAAGTTTTTAATAGCCAATCACCACAATTTCCGACTATGTGGTCTACCTGAGGTTTGTATCTACTTTATTTTTTTGATAATGCCTTAAAATAATCTTTCAAAAATAGATGTACGATGTAGATAAAGCATGTGTCACATAGGTTTTTTGGAACATTTGATGGACCACATACATTGCCTTTCATAAACGGACCGTTCTCTGGCTAAAGTTGGACCTTAACAGAAAAGCATAAAAAATATATGCGTGGGTCGATCCTACTTAAAATCCATGTCCATACTTGATCAACGGTCCCCTGTTAGAGGCCAGAGCCAAACCCGTATCGGAATGGGAGTCTGATTCATTGGTTTGTTGGCTGGATGGACTGAACTAATTTTCACGCGCTGGGTCCAGATATGCTTATATTTTTTTAATTTTTCCTGATCAAACCAAGATATGCTTGGGCTCAGTCTAGTTACAATCGATGTGACTCACTACTGTCTGTAATACTCAGCCTAACAAGATGGAATTTGGCATGTGGGGGCAAGATCTAAGCCGTTCATCATGAGACAAACTTGTATGTGCGGTTGCAAAGAAATGGCCTGGCCCAGTCACTCGGGCCACAAGTGCATATTGAACACGGTCAATGTTTGCCCCAGCCTTTCGTGCTTGTGCGACGATGACTGCACTTAGCGGGTGGATCTGACGGCTACTACCCCTGCGAGCAAGCCCGTCAGCTACCACGTTAGCCTTTCTAGGGGAGTAGGAGATAGAAACTTCTATATTGGCCGTGAAGGCTTTGATTCTGACCCACCGGTACCACGAGGCCCAAGAGATGGCGCTCTGCTTGTTGATGGCATCTACCACCCCTTTGGAGCTGCTGACCAACTCCATCTTGCTGAAGCCCAACTCCCTACAAAAGAATAGCCATTCCCAAATTGCCTTTGCTTCAGCCCTACCGTTTGAGCTGAAACCATAACCCAAGGAGAAGGCAAAGATGAAATCCCCGGCGTTGCCCCTACCTAACCTGGCTGAACCGTCCACATTGACTTTGATCCACCCCGAAGGAGGACGAACCCAATTGACCATACGGACCTGTTTCGGGATTGTTACCTCCCGGTCAAGGCGCAAGCTTCCCATGGCCGAAGCAGAGGAACAACGAACCACGGTCGGGAGAGGGAGGAGGGGGGCGAGCCTATGGATCCAGCGGGTCACCTTGAATATAACCTTCTGAGGTGAGACCGTAACCCCATCCATACGGGCAGCGTTTCTAGCCAGCCAGATCTCCTAGTATTCATTTTTATATCTTATTTTGCAGGTTCAACAGTCTCCCACAACAAGCACATTTCCCTTTGCGCCATTTAATAGCAAGAGCTCAATGTCACTATCAGCAGCACCAGATGATAATAAAGATGTTCAATTAGAAGATGTTGATACTGCACCTTTTGTGTTCAAACCTCACATGGAGTCAAATCTCTCATACTTACCGAGCACAACAAACATAGTAATGTACTATCTTTTCTTTTTTGCCATTGAGAAAACATTAGAATGGAGTTGTAAAGAGAAGAAATACATCTCAATCCCACATGATTCTGAAGAAGGATCCTTGTGCCAAACTCGACATTTAAAAACATCTCAATCCTCCAGTTTAAAATGCTTATGTTGCAATATGATTTTTAGGGATTTATCCTTATTTTTTCAGTCATTTGAACTAGTTTTGAGTAACCAAAGTTTTCTAAAGATGCAATCTAGTTCTGGAAACTTGGCTAAATTGGTATAAATTAAAATATTTACCAAATGTAGTAGCACATCTTTGCTAATTGCAAGGCCCATTATTTTTAGTTCGCCTTTTCTTCAAAACTATCGTACCATATATAGCGTGTGAACCTATGCACATGAGTGACATGGCTTGAGAAGAATGCAGTTGATCATCCATTTTGTAGCCATCGTCATCGTCATCATAATAGCTTCATCCCACATAAGAACAGGACCAGTATTATTTGTTTGGCGACGGTTTGATTATTGGTTGAGAAATCGACCCCTCATAAGCCAAATCCCAGCGCTTGTTTCAACTCTCCCACAAGCAAAAGACCTAGGACCCAGCGAAACTCATCTCCATGACAATGATACTCATTAACATGATGTGCAGCCAGAACCTCCAGTTCACTTGAGGGAGGGAACAAACTCAGCCCTCTCCCTCCCCTCTTCAGCCCCAGCCATACCCAGAGACTCACAGGAAGGCTTCCCAGTCAGGCCAGTACCCCTCAGGGGATGTCTCAACACAAGTATCTCTCCATTCACCTCTGCCCCCCCTCATGCCCAGAGACACGCAGGATCGTTCCCCACAACAGCTAGCAACCCCTACCAGTCGAGCCACACTTGAAAAGATTCCAATCCTTATCAGAAGGAGCGAGGCCGAGGAAGGGTGGGATAACTTCCCACGCACACTCACTCCTTTACCAAGAAGATACAGGGGGAGGGAAGGAGAACAATTATGAAACGGGAGAGGAGGCAATCCCTATGGAGGAAGTTCTGCTATATGTAGATCTATCCCCATACTTCAAGGAAAGGGAGCAAGGACCTGACAAAACCTGTGAACCAAATCACCCAAAAGCCCAGGCACTCCTCTCAGTTCTCAAACACACAGATGGTCACCAGCAGCTCCCGGCAGATGTGGAAAACTCCCAACATGCGCTACCCCTATCCAGGATCAAGATTTCAGAATCAAAAGCAAGGATATCTCAGAATTGATAGCTACTAATCAAGTTTATGGGAGAGTCAGGTACAGAAAACTTCAAGGCAGGGCTGTGAACTCAGGAAGTTCGTCAGATGGATAGCATCCTCGTATGGAACGTCCGAGGAGTGGGAAACCCCCCCACTGTGAGATCAATCCATAGGCACCTCAGCACCCATGAGTCAGCCATAGTTGCAATTCTGGAGACAATGTTGCCCGACTCCAAATGCATTAAAACAGGGCTCAAATTAGGCTTCTTCTCTTCTTTCTCAAATGCAGACTCTGCAAGAAAATTTTGGGTCTTCTACTCATCATGGATATCAGTGGAAATCACAATATCTTCGAACTAGATGATAACCTTCAAGGTGCTTATGCAGGGTTGTGAGAAGAACCTGCTAACCTCCATTCTCTATGCCAAATGCTCCTTGGTACAAAGAAGGGAACTATGGACTGATCTAGCAGATATAACCAACTCAAGGCCAGGACCGTGGATCGTTTGCAGGGATTTCAATGCAATCATGAATCAGTCAGAAAAAATAGGCAGGAATAACCTTACTACGCTAAGCACATATGACTTTGTCGAAGCAATTAACAGAGCTGAATTGATAGATGCAGGATTCAGTAGAAATAATTTCACGTGGTGCAACAACTAGGTGGGAAGGAACTGCAAGTAGGCCAAGATGGACAGGGCTCTCTGCTCCGTGGAATGGATTCAGATGTTCCCTTGATTCTAGGTCCACCATCTTCCAAGAATCAACTCGGACCATTCTCCTCCTCTCCTTTCCCAAGCCCACCCCATCGACCACACGCCCCTTTTGGATTTCAACGGATGTGGACGCTGCATGATGGGTTCCAAGATGTCGTGTCAGCTTCTTAGAAATCAGAACCTTCCAACAACCCAATGATCTCCCTTCTCTGTAAAATGAAGAACACCAAATCGGCCCTGAAAATCTAGAACAAGGATGTCTTTGGTAACATTTTCTCCTTGATCAAACAATCAAAAACAAAAATCAGGCTCATAGAAGACCTCAGTTCATCAACCCCAGACAGCAACACCTTGGATAGTCTCTCTGAAGCTAAACTCGATCTGATATGCCTGGAAAACCTGGAAGAAGTACTTTGGAAGAAAAAATCTCGTAACAGGTGGCTGAAAGAAGGTGATAGAAATACAAAGTTCTTCCATTCCACAGCAACCAAGAGATCAAGAAAGACCTTCATCAACAAGCTCAATCTGCTAAATGGGAACTCTCAGCTAGCAATTCAGGTGGAGATGAAAGAGGAAGCGATTCTCTACCTCTCAAATATGTTCAAAGCGGATGACTCATCTCCTCCCGGTGATCTCCTCCAAATCCCTGAGGGAGTAATGACAGAAGACAACACCTACCTTCTTGCAGATCCAACCCTTGAAGAAGTAAAACAGGCGATCTCAGAAATTCAGATTGATGGAGCCCGGGTCTAGACGGCATATCAGGTGCTTTCTTTGCAAACCGCTTGGAATTTGTGGGGGAAGACATCCTCAATTCAACCAAGTACCTATTCAAGGGAGGTAACATACCCCGAGCTTTTTCGGCCTCCTACATTTTCCTAATTCCCAAAATCTCAGCTCCAATTATTTATTTTTTTTCCTTACTTCCATCCTATAAGTTTATGTAACTGTGTACAAAGTGTTCTCTAAGATAATTGCAGCTAGCTCTCAACTCCCTTCTCCCAAAGCTGATATCTAAAGAGCAAGTGGCATTTGTCAAAGGAAGGTCAATCACTGAAAGCATCGCCCTAGCACAAGAACTGATTCGTGACATGAACAAGAAGGTTCCGGGCAGCAACATCATAATGAAAGATTGATTTGAAAAAAGCATACGACAGGGTAGACTGGAACTTTCTTGAGATGGTTCTTCTCGAATTCGGTTTCAATCATCAATGGGTAAGCCTGGCTGAAAATTGTTGGCCGGGGGTATGGTTCTCTGTTCTATTCAACAGAGAGGCCTGCGGTTTCTTTAAATCTGAGAGAGGACTGCGCCAAGGGGACCCACTCTCTTTGAGCCTTTTCATCCTTCTGACGGAAGCGCTTAGCAGAGGCTTCAAAAATCTCATAGATAAGGGCTCATGCACACCCTATAAGACCTCTAGAAGCAGACAGACCATAACCCATCTCCTGTTCGCTGACGATACAATATTGTTCACCAACGGCAGTAGAAGATCTCTAACGGAAGTGTTGAACTTCCTCACTAGACTTCAAGAAATGTCAGGCCTGAAGTTAAACAAAGCTAAAAGCAGCCTTCTGGTTCCCTCCAAGATAGCGGAAAGTCGCATCAGGGTCCTAGAAAGGTTGACAGGAATTTCAAGAGCTTCTTCCAACTTCTCTTACCTAGGAGTCCCTCTAATAAGAGGCAGAAGCAAGAGATCTCACTTTCAGCCCATGGTAGAAAAAATCATGCATAGAATCTCAGGATGGAAAGACCACCTCCTTAATCAAGCTGGTAGAAAGTTCTTATTAAACATGTCCTGAGCAGCATCCCGATTCATTCTCTGGCAGCTACGGAAGTGCTGAAAGGAACATTAGATGCTATCGAGAAAGGAATAGCGGATTTCTTCTAGGGATGGTATAAAGACAAGAAAAATCTGTACTGGGTTAGCTGGAAAAGAATAGCGGCCCCAAAAGAAAAAGGCGTGCTAGGCATAAAACAGTTGAGGGATGTAATGAAAGATTTTAGAATGAAAATGGCCCGGACAACAAGCTATGATCACAAGAATAATCTGTGGGCATCATTCATGAGATCAAAATACAAGCTAGAAGGCCAAACATCAGGATTAGCCCGCGTCCTAACATCAGCTTCTCGGTGCTGGAAAGAAATCTCGAAGCTATCTGATCTGGTGAGATCTAAAGCGCATCTGCTAGTGGGAGATGGCTCCTGTAACCTCTGATCAAATAATTGGACAGGGCTCGGCCCTCTTCAGGGATTCACAACGGGATGACGTTATGTATCTCTCGTGGATTCACGTAGGTGATCTTAGAATCTGATTCAAAATTTGTGGTGGATGCATTTAGGGGTATTTCTAGCCCCGCGTGAAAGTGAAAATATTGGTTGGCCAGGATAGAGGAGCTCAATAGAAGATGTAGCTTTTCCATTTCCTTGATTCCTAGGGAGGGGAACGGGCTGGCTGACAAGCTGGCTAGGGAAGGGGCGACGACTCAAAGGAACATTCTAATTAGGGATGTGACTGATTTACCTCGCTGTATTAGAGGTATGCTCATAATGGACAAAGTTGGTTTGGGCGCTATTAGAGAGGCTAGCACATAAATAGGCTCGGGATGGGGAGGTGTGTTTCTTCTTCTTCTTCTTCTTTTATTTTATTTTTTTATTTTTTTTATTTTTTTGTATATGGATATGATAGGCAGCCCTGAGTTTTATCTTTTGATCTTGGGGCTACCCAAAATTTTGTAAAACAAATTTTTTTTTTTTTAAAAAAGAGATAGATCTCAGGCCAAATCCCACAAAACATGAGCCATATGCAGATCAAAGAGGTGCTCGGGCCTAACGGTATCCTGCAGAGTGTCGCGGCTACCGATCTCATCCCCTCCAATGTTCTACATCACATCTAGAGTGAAGGAATTTCAACCCAAAGCGGCGAGGACCACTTTATTTGGACAAGGGAAGAGTCAAGTAAATTCTCAGTAAAGTCAGCTTGGAAGATGGTTCGATCGACTGGCATTAGGAGGCAGTGGGCCAAGTGGGTTTGACACAGTAGATTGCCTCCTAAAATCTTCGTCTTTCTCTAGAAACTCTTAAACGAGGCTCTTCCAGTTGATTTGGGCATCAAAATGAAAGCAGAAATCATAGCATCTTGTTGCAACTACTGTGATGGGGAGGATAATCGCCAAGAGGAATCACTGAACCACATTTTGCTAACGGTAAGCTGGCTTTCAGGCTTTAGCAGCACTTCTCCTCCATTCTGTCAGTTTCCTTTCTCGTTGGCCAAATTGCAGTAGGACAAGCATCATGATGGTGGAGCTTGGCCAACAAAACTCCGACATAGGGATCCTCTAAGGGCTAGTTCCCCCTCAAATCTTCTGGGAGATTTGGAATGCCAAAAATGGGAATAGATTTGAAGAGGACCGGGTGAGAGTGGAGCAATCAATTGCCAATATCCGAAGATGGTCCTCAATCATCATCTCATCATTCCCACTCCCTCCTAGCAGAGATCACAACAACCAAAAGGCCCTCTGAGACCTGAGACTCCTCTCCATCCGAGGTACTGCATTGCCCCATTCTATTATCAAATAGAGAAGACCAATGGTGCGCTAAGTAAAACTGAATGTGGATGGGTTCTCAAGGGGAAACCCGAGCCCCTCAGGCAGTGGAGGTGATTTGTCGTAATGATAAGGGCCACCTCATGTTTGCATTCTCCAAAAGCTATGGGCTTAATACCAACTTTCAGGCTGAAGTAAAAGCACTGGCGGATGGGTTGAAACTCTTCTTGGACAAAGGTTTTCAAAGTATTCAAGTGGAAAGTGACTCAAAAGCAGTTGTGGGCTTATTCTCACATACAAGCCCATCTCCATGGAGTGTATACTACTGGAAAAAGAAGATTGAACTTATGCAGGGTTTAGCCAATATCACAACTCAGCATATTCCAAGGGAAGCAAATCGAGTGGCAGACAACCTGGCTCGTCTGGGTAGTGAAAGACAAGAAGACAGAGTTTCATCAAACTTCTAATCTCCTGCCCCTAGTCAGAGGGGAGCTCCTAGATCAAACGGGTCTAGGAATGATTTCATAAACTTGAAGTCGTTTATGCACAAATTAAGCATGGCTTATGATAAGCTGCCTTTTCCTCCCTTTTGTCTTGGAGGGCTAGCCCAAATTGTCTTTAGTTTGTAAAGTTCCTTGGATCATATAGAATACAAATCTTCTTTTAAAATAAATAAATAAATAAAATAAAATCAACCCCCTATACCTTGATTTAAATCGGCTGATGCATCACTAACAGGCAGAGCAAATAATATCATCCCTATAAAGTATTCCATGATATTTTCAGGGAAGGTTCTCTAAACTTTCTGCTTCTATGCTTGTTTCCATGTTTCATCCTTAGGCTTGTGCTGCCATGCCTCCCTTAACTTCCACAATTGGCTACCATTTCTGCGACCCTTTCAAGTCCTCGTACATGTTGCCATTGGATGAACTAGTGAATTGAATTGCGAACATCCAATTTATCAAGAGGGAAAAATGTACTATGCCAAAATTGATTTTTAGCGACGGACCAAATCCGTCTAAAACCAAGTAAACGAACGAATTTCGTCCGTCGCTTGGTCTGTCGCTGTTTTCTGGGAATTTTATTTGCGACGGATAAGATTCGTCACTTGAATTCCAAACTACTGGTCAAATATTGGCGACGGATAAGTCAAATCCGGGATTACTTGTCCAGAAATCAGCGACGGATTTGGTCCGTCGCTAAAACATCTGTGAATGCCAACTACTACGTAAGAGGGCCATTCAAAAAATAATTCACACGATTGTTTAATAAGAATTGTGTTCATAAAATTGCTAACAACTCAATTCAGTAAAGAGGAAATGGCCTAAAGTGGGGTAACCCAAACAGCAATTTCCATAGTTCGGACATGAAATAACAAAATTATATTTAGGGTAAAAGACCTAAAAACTACCTATAACAAAAAGATTCAAGTGAAGAAACAGAGTATGTTGTTATGAATGCAAGTATTAATGATGATATGTATGGTTCCTTGAGAAAATATATTAAGAGGTAGAATACAATTATAGGTCAAATTTTTTAGAATACCATATAGATTTTCCGTTTGTAAAACTGGGGCCTACAAATCCATGCATTGATATAATGGCCCACATTTTGGATGTTTGATGCTTAGCTGCAGGATCCTTGTAACTAGATGTCGCTCCCACTTTGAATCCCAGCTTCAGACTCTCACTCTCGCTCCGGCTTTCTACCTATTTATACTTGTTTACATTTTAAAATAGACACTTCCTACTCCTGCACTCAAATTTGTTCATGCTTTGTGCAACTATTAAGATGCACCCAAATCTCCTAGATGAAAAAAATCCCAACCCTTGGCCCAACAAATAGATGGTTGAGAAATAAAATACAACAATAGTTCAATTGAATCAGTAAAATGCCAAATAATTTGTAGCTAAGATCTTCCAATATCAGGGACTTTTGTGCAACCTCAATGTTTAAACCACAAATCAGCAAGAACATTCTGACATGGAAAAGCTACTTCACTAAACATTCTGCCGCCTAACCTTTTTTTATTTGCAACTCATCCCTAAAACCTTAGCCCCACCAAACCCATCCCCCGAAAGATCTACATCACATATTATTTTCTATTACTACAACAGTCTAAGCTGCTTAAGAAGACACCAGAAAAAAGATAACAGCTGTGGGGTTGTGAAACAAAGTTGTCCATCCAGTTTCAAATGTTCTCTTAGGAATCTGTAGTAGAGAATGTAGAAAGAGAGGTTATCAAATGCATTTCCCAAATCTCATGCAACAAATTCCATACTGATCCTATTATAGCTACATTAAAGTCTTAATAAGAAGAGTACCAGATCTGATCAGTTAAATTAGCAGAAACAAACTTATAATGGAAATAGAATAGGTGATTCAATAAACAAGTAACTAGAAGGTTCTTTATAAAGTCTGATAGAAAACATACTGATTCGGTACCAATGGTGTTTTCTCATTTTGGGCTGCACCACATGTCCAATAGAAAATATTCCACCTCCATTTACAGTATCCAAGCAATGAGCAAACATCTTCTTCACTATTCCAGCTGAAGCTAACTGTGAAAGAATCGATGACACTACAACCAAAAAGACCTTTGGCCTCAGTTCAAAATTGTGGCTAAAAAGGGTAAAAACTGAGGCTAAAGCATTTAGTCTAAATTTTCCCTCAATTATCCACACTAAGGCTGGAACCTCAATGGCTAAAGGCTTTAGCCTCGGTTATAGTAACCGAGGCTAAAACGGCTTTTATAGACTCGGTTCTTCAAGTGAAGCTAAAAGAACATTTTTAGCTTCAATTGTCTCGAAATGAGGCTAAATCAAAATTTTAGCCTCCATTGTTTCCAACGGAGACTAAATCCAAGACTAAATCCAAATTTTAGCCTAAGTTACCTCCAATTGAAGCTAAATCTATTTTTAACCTCGGTTCCCAACAACCGAGGCTAAAGTCTTTAGCCATAGGAGTTGTAGTCTCAGTTTAGGTAACTGAGGCAAAACTGAGACTAAAGATGGATTTAGCCTTTGTTGGCATCAACTGAGGCTAAATTCACTTTTTTTTTAACTTCAGTTCTCAACAACTGAGGCTAAGTCATTTATTTTAACCCATTCATAAACCTATGCATAGTCATTCATTCATTCAATCAATCAATCAAATACAATCATTCATTTTAATCCATTCATAAAAGCACAATACCAACAAAAAATGTAGCTTCCAAAATAAAAGAATCAATGGTTTACAAATTACAACAACTTCTTAGACTAACCAGAAAATCGAATCAACGACTCCGCCATACGTATCCTCCAACAGCTGACAAGTAGCGAGAATCATATGAGCTGTTTTGATTCTGCCAGGAGTCAAAGCCTCTGATCAATGGGTTGTAAATGGATTGTAGAAGAGAAGAAGCCTATATGCATCATACCATCATGGCTCAGCAGTCCATGTCTGGTATGGACATCTTCCACTAATTCCAAGAGTTAAAATCCTCCTGCAAGAAAAGGAAAATCCTCAGAGCGTTGGTAAAAGAAGAAAATTTGACAACAGTTTCCAGATTCTGAAATGAGATGAGATACTCACCTGCTCAGCCAATGAAGTGGGGGGAAACATGTCATGGACCAACGTGTGCAGCGAGGTATACGACTTCACATCAATGCAGTGATGATTAACAGCCACCTCACCCTGCCCCAGTTTTAGGGAGAGAATTTAGATGGGTCAAAAACAGATTTTTTTTTCCCCCTGTTTAGGATGGAAATGATACCTTGGGATTGATAATGAATATTTTGCAGTTGATATTATAATAGAGACATTTAAAAAGAAAAAAAGAGAACTTACATATAGTACTTCCTTCTTATCAGAGGGCCTGCTGTAGTGTGTTGATTGACAATCTTTATGGTGATGATTGCTTGAAATTATGTGATTAGTTGCCGGGTACATAGATTTCAGCTGTAACTTTATTTTGGGATGTAGATTTTATGTTATTGGTGGTGAATGCTCCCTGTAAAATTCGGGTGGTTCAGTGCCAGGATTTGATAATATTGTAGCTAATTGAGGTCTCCTTGCAGTTGGGTGCATCATTTACAAGGGTTTCCTTAAGCAAAATCATTGCAAATTCTTATCATGTGTGCATTGGTCCATATCATAGCCATCTAATTTGACCATTGAAATTGGACCACCAACCATTTGCTTTTAAACAGTGCATTGACTGTTAGGATCATGCAAACTGAGGTATGCTACGTCCACATTGGTCGACATTTCTGAATGTCTGCATTGATTTGCATACATGCCATATGTGCTGTGGACACATCAAACTATAGTAGTTCAAAAGCATGTATCTTTAATGAGGACAAGTGAACACTAATATTGCCAACTCACTTCTTCCTCATCTGAATCGCTTTCAGAGCTGCTTGCTGGCTTTGCTTTCTTAGTCAGAGTACCATTCTTGGAGACAGGAACAGGGAGTTTTTTTGCGGGAACAACAGGCTCCTAAAGAAACATAAAATAAAATCAAACATGTGCTTCATAAAAAAAAAATGGATAATGCAGCAAAACATAAGGTCTGCAATGTGCTTCTAGACATGATTATAATCATTACTAAAAGCATTGTCAATGTCCATTCATGCCGCTCACCTCATCAGAAGAAGATTCCTCACTGCTGCTGGGTTCTTTCACAGGGGTCTTTGTTGGCTTTTTGTCCTTTTTGGGTGGCACTTTAACCTGTTAAGTACACATCAGGTTCCATAAAGAGCAAAGTATAATGCTTCTAGGAAAAAAAAAAAGTCTCATACGGAGAGAGAAAGAGAGGTGATCCAAAAGGGTCCATGCCATCCAAGGATCCAGCCTCAATTAAAATTTCTTAATACAAAAAGGAAGCCTCAAGAAACAATATACACTGCCATCAAGTGAGTAGCTAATATCAGCATTATGCAATGCTGCTGTCGAGAGTTTGTATCATGCACTCTGCTTTTCAGTTTCTAAAAGGGGAGCCAATGCATTCAGTGGTACTACTGTTGATATCACATGATGGGCCTCACCTTAGATGGTCCATGTTCTAAATCTCCCTGATTGGGAGATCATAATTTTTTCCTCATTTTGATGGAATTAGAACCGTTCCTGTATTTTCATTGTCATTTGTCTTTTCTGGCCAACGATTGAATGGATAGGATTTTCCAACCTGGGAGATTTTGGGTGCATGCACCATCTGAGTGGCGGCCATTATATCAACGCTTTCGATCTCTGAACATGACTACATCTTTTACAGACCTGAAACCCAAATTTACCGTACAAACTCTCCACCCAAGCATTGTGTAATAACTCTACGCCAAATTATTTGATACTCTGGCAGAATGTGATGGTTGATATGCATGCACTTAGAAATTGTGCACGTGGTGTATGTGTGGCTCAATCTATGGAATTTGATCGGTTGTAACCCCGAAATCAGATTTGTTGGACAGTTCTAACCTATGATTGCAGAGTGGATGCTTATTAAGTCCACTCAGCAGTTGGGATACACAAAATAGTAGTGGGTTGCTATTTTTCCAAAAAATCTGCCCCAAATCAACACCAGGAACCAATGGCACATTGATTTGATGTCATAAAGTCAAGTGAAAAACATCTACCTAATGTTGTTTTCTATTTAGGTGAGCTTATAGGATAACCCTTTTTTTTCCTTGCCAAAATATTCAAACCACTTGGATTCCAGGTACATCCATATGTACACCCAAATGTTGCTTCCCTAATTTCTAGTCTTAGTCTCAAGCAGCCATATCATATTTCCACAGCTTGAGTTTCTAGACAATGCATTTTATTTTTATTTTTTTTAAGATGATGATTTTATTAATCAACACAAAACGCAGGAAAAGGATATTGGTCGTTGTGGCCATTAAAAAGCTGTTGTAGGCCTTTTTTTTTTTTTTCTTTTTTCTTTTTTTTTTTCAGAATTACATAACTGTTTTTGAATACCATGTTCATGAAGGATCCAAATGTCAAACAAGTTGAGATAGGAAAACAATTTTTATTTCCAAGTGAGAGAGACAGAGGATAAGGACAGTCAGTCCTCAGCCTAGTCGAAGATCTGTGAGCTGATAAGTAAAGATAAATTTCAGAGAAAGATTACGGTTTACAGTTATCAAAACCATATCTGGGGGTCCACAATCCACCCGTGGTACAGTTTAATGCCCACAAGATCAAATATGGCATGCTCCATCGTGAACTCAAAATCACCAATTCTTCAGTTATATGATAAAAATTGTACAGTCAGAACGTACTGA
Organism: Magnolia kwangsiensis; assembly: GCA_037074715.1. Lineage (NCBI taxonomy): Eukaryota > Viridiplantae > Streptophyta > Magnoliopsida > Magnoliales > Magnoliaceae > Magnolia > Magnolia kwangsiensis. Next base: position 3,034,423 of record CM073583.1, read on the forward strand.
AAAGTACCTATACAATCACTGAGGCAAGCTATAAATGAGAATTTGACACTTACTTCCTGAACTTAGGGTTTATATCGATCCCTGTTGCAAAGTTAGGGACCAGATTAAGCATGTCCATAATGTTCTGTTTCTCATTTTTGACATTACTGGCACTCTTATTCTGCACGAGAAAGGTAATATCAAGAAGCATTTTAATCAATACAAAATCCAAATAGAAGACGATCATCATTTTCTCAAGGAAACCTGGAATGAATCAAGCAATCTGTCGGCAATGCATTCAATCAAAATTTCCTCCAAGATTTCAGACATGTCTGAATCTAGACGCAGTTGTTTCCTCAACAAAAGGATATTACCTGCATTATACAATAAAATCATCTTCCACTTCCAAATGGCAATAACAATGATCAAGAAATAAAAATGAAAACTTGCATTCCATCAAGAACCACAGAGAGAGAAAAGAAAGGAAACTGATAGCAAGTAGCAATAATATCCATCATCTATTGGCAATGAGAGAGGACCACCTGACTGAAAAGATCGAACCAGAAGAAATGGCAACACGTATTTAGGAAGAACACAAGAAGAAAAGGAATAATTCAGCGTGAGACTTTGCACAAAATTACATTGTGAACTCAAGAGACCTTTGGACTGGATAATGGACCCCGCCATTCATTATCACGTACTTAAGGAAGAAAATCACCCTGATCAGATGATCATAGCCACCCGATGGTGAGTCTACATAATGGATGGTTATACTGATCATCTGAAAATGATAGCCATTGGCACCAGAAATCAATCCCCCAGCCCCAGTGAAGCAAGCTAGAGTGCTGACGTTTTGAAGCAGGTGGGCTAGCATTTAACATTTTCAAGATGACAAAGAAGCAAGAGAGAGGGTTGCTTCTTTTATATATGTTTCAGACCATCCAGAACTCCATGTCCATGTCTAGATTGCATTGTTCATAAATAATTTACAAACAGGCACATTTGATTTCAGTAGCAATAATCTGCATCACTGATCAGCATTGAAAGATGACCATGGGATTAAGAAGATCAAAATCCAAATACTAAGAAGATCAGCATTTTAATCATCTTTTTTTCCTTTTAATAAGTGTCTTGGGATTATTGACAACATTTAGTAATTTTCAACAGTCTTTTTTTAAAAAAATAATAATAATAATAAATAAATAAATTTATAAATGGCAATCACTGTAGTTCTTCACATAAATGTGATTGCCATACATTTTTAACTCGTAATTTTTATCTTTCTAATTACTAGTGTTATTCTTTTAATAAACTTTATCCAACACCACTTGTGGAGATTTTTCATATTTGGCAAAATCAAAGAAATGCTAGCTCATTTTAGGTAACGTGTATTATCTATATTTATAAAAGGCAATTAGCACAGATGAACTGGTAGTATGGTACACAAATAGCATCTCGTATCATTTGCCATTTCACCTCCTTGAGAATGTTTTCCCCTTGGATTGATAATTATAGCCCAATGGCTTCTTCGTGTTCATGCAATCTCTGTTCAGTGCAGTTAATATTTCTTGTTAAGTATGTGAGAGCAAATGCATATGCATCTGTGCGTAGGCAGAAGAACATGAGATGTCCTACATACCACTCATAAATTGGATAAGGAACAAGGACTTTCAGTACGCCTGCATATCCTACCATGAAAGATGTCAGGAATCATGAGGAGTACACTATCATTAACATAGAAATCCTAGTAAGCCTCCATCAACAATATGTCAATACAAGCAGGGGCCTAGATTTAATAAAGGTAGTGATTACGTGTTGTATTATACTTAACCCCAAGGCGGAATGCAGTGCCATTGAGCTGGCAATCTTCAGCCAAATTTTTGGTAAATTTTAGGGTATCCTACATGCTGCTTCCAGAAGCAATCGCCATAGAGACTTTGGCACCGGCTGACGAACCGGCCAGTGGTGTGGTTTCCTGAGCACACCAAAAGATCCCATTTTATTAAAAAGAAGAAAAAGAGTGTACTATACAAGAACTTTGCATTTTCCCATATCAATGACAGGTAAACGTAACAAAAGAATTACAGACAATGAAAGGAATATTGCTGAAACAAACACCTCAAGAACATTGGTAAGAACTGCAGTAATCTATTGCTGATTTAAGTAGCTTAAGTTGCTTTCAAAATGTGATTAGCTCCAAAAGCCCAAAGTCAACTAATCATTTGTTAAAACAGAATGTATCTTACAGCCAGTGAAATCTTCTAAACAGCACATGACGGCAGAGAATACAAAACATAAGGGTGCTGTTAATAACATGAACATATCTGAAGGCCAGAACATAAAGTTACATGCTACTTGAGTAAGCATAGAAATTTCAATATGGCATATCACAGGATTTCAAATATCAACCCCCACACACAAACACAAAAAAGAAAGAAATGACTTAATCCCCACAAATGCACTAAAATTGCTATTCTGGTAGTCGTGCACATAACAATTATCTTTTAGTACAGTGACTTACTAATGGTCTAATCAGAACAAAATCTTCCTTGATCAGATTATCTCATAAGATTAGTTCCTTCTTCCAAACCGTCACATTGTCAAATAAAGAAACAGAAAAATATATCCAAAACTACTCAAAACCAGTCACAATGAAGAGGACGAATGGTCCAGAAGACGGAATAAGTCCAGTCTGAATTAAGACAGACGTTCCTAAGGGCCTGATGAAGGGCCATCATCCCAACCACTGCCGTTCTGACGCTTGTTTGGGCCTCTCTCTGCTGTAAATGCCACCCATCTGCTCTCTCTTCTGGGCTTTTGGGGAGCCAAGGAGAGGTAAATTGGGAATTGGTGGGGATCTGTTGGAGAAGTGCTGAAATCCCCACCATTTATCTCTCTTCAATCCACTCCATCCAAGAAGATTCTTGGTTGAAGCATTTCTTCAAACATGTAGGAGCCCATGGACAGTGGCGGATATGGCTGCCACTACCATGGTTGCTGCCCAATTTCCGGCCATCAAAAGAGGAAATGAGAGAGAAAGAGAGAGTACCTTTGACTTCGTGCTCTGATTTCTTCTATTCCCGTTGGCTATTGGAGGGAGATCGATCTTCGAAGAGAACGAACTGGGAGACGTCGATAGAGAGGGAGAGAAATCAGGGAGATCGAGAGAGGGAGGGAGAGGAAGGGAGAGATCGAGAGAGTACGAGGGAGAGAGAGAAACAGAGAAAGGGGAGCGTATGAGAGAGAGAGAGAGCGGTCAGGGTCGGCGCCGGCCCTAACCTTATTCGAAGGGGATCGCGTCCTACCCCCGCCCGGATGATAATCTACCCGTGCAGCGCTCCGTGGGGCCCACCGTGATGTAACTGTTTTATCCACTCCGTTCATCACTTTTCTCAGATCATTTTAAGGTATGCTCCTAAAAATGAAGCAGGTTCACAGCTCCTGTGAAGCACACCAAAGGAAGCAGTGATAATGACACCCACCCTTGAAACATTTCCAAGGGCCTCCGTGATGTTTTTTTACCATCCAACCTATTCATGACGTCGTGTAGACGTGGATGAAGTGAAAACACAAATATCAGCCTGATCTGAAACTTCAATCCCCACTTTGTGCTCCGCTTGAGCCTTGGACCTGTCTCACTCATATTCATATGTTGGGCCCACCTAGATGTTATTCACATGTCCAGCCCATTCATTATGTGTGTCCCACTTGGATGAGGGGTCAAACCAAGTTTCAGTCGCATCCAAAACTCATGTGGGCCCCACCAAGTGCTTTTATATATTTTAGTATATCTTCATATAATTTTAGATGGTATGGCCCACTTGAGTTTCGTAAACGGATGATTTTTGAGATATCTCATAACCTAAAGGGGACACATCAAGTGCACGGTGTTGATGTTCGACACACATCATGATAGGCTTCACAAAACTTACTAACATTAATTCTTACGTTTCATGAGGTAAATAAGTTGGGTCACAATTTTGACCAAAATATTGGCCCATTTTACATGTCTGATTCATTCACTTTATTTTACTGATGAATACTTTCAATTTGACTAGTTACTCGCCCCAATCATGCTATATATGAGAAAGATATTGGGCATACAAGATTAATCAATAATTTGAGTGAAATTTGATTTAAACATATGAAGTTATTTACTCTTCAATCTGAACTGAGTAGATTGTCCAAAAACGGTTAAAGGTTGTTTATAATTTCAAAAAGATATAAATGAAGAGAAAACACAAATATCAGTTTGATCCAAAACTTCTATGGCCTCCAAGAATTTTTTTAATTATAAAGGTTCAATCACACTATTTCCTATGGTGTGGTCCACTTAAGCTTTGGATATGCTTCTTTTTTGTCCTTAGGCTTCAAATTATCTGTTAACATGGATGAACGGAGTGAATAAAATAAATAAATAATGAGGAACCCCACAGAGTTTACTCAATATGCTAAGGGTAATGAGTATGTAGTGGAAAAAGGTTTCCTTACAACGTTCATAATCATATATTCTGTCTTCCTAAATGTAATTCACATATCTAACCCACTTATTATGTATGTCCCACTTGAATAAGGGATCAGACCAAGTTTCAGAGAAAAAGGGAATTGGTGACAGACATTTTCCATTTAGCAAGAGATTTCTGTGATGAATAAATTCTGCCGCAAAATCACAATTTTAGCTTAGTGACGCTAATGATGATCTCAGGTCAAGCATTCAAAATGAGAAAGTAGACCTCAAATCGTAGTCACATTTCTTTCTTATCCAACTTGAAAATGACAGAATTGTAATGTGGGGTGTAGACTCTTAGCATGAATGCTGTGAAAGGAAATTGCAATTTGGTTGCTTTAGCTTGTTAAGCTAACAATTGCAATTCAATTTCACCTTTCAAAAATAATAAAAATAAAAATAAAATAAAATAATGGCAATTCAATTTGGTTCCCATCTCACTTTTTGTGAAACTCAATGTAGGTCCAACTGGGGCCCATTGGGGTTTTCTCAATGGTCCTCTTGTTAGTCCTGTGGCTGTACCTATTGTTTGCTTGGTCTAGCATTTCTATTTCCTTATATAATGTAATTTGCTTCATTCAATTAATCAGAACCTTATTGTCACCTCCTACACGTAGCTTCGGCCCATTTTCACCCGCAAGCCTTGCCTAGCACTGAGGTGTCCATTGAAACAGATAACCCTATTCAAGCTCAAAGACTGGAAGCTTCCAGGCCCGCTCTCACAATCGACAAGAATTCCATCCACGGGCAGAGTTCCCTGAATCATCATCCATTGGAAAAGATACCACGGGTAATACCACGACCGATCTGAGAGCATCTGATCTTTCTCCTCCATCTGATGATCAAGATGATGGGGAAGGAGATCAGAGAGAAGTTCCTTCCATGGTCATCAGTGCACCACCGTCCGATGATGGATATAATTGGAGGAAGTATGGGCAGAAACAGGTGAAAGGCAGTGAATTTCCCAGAAACTATTACAAGTGCACGCATCCAAATTGCCAGGTGAAGAAAAAGGTGGAACGCTCTCTAGAGGGCCACATTATGGAAATCATCTACAAGGGAGCCCATAACCATCCCAAGCCTCCACCAAATCGCCGACTGGTTGTTGGGTCCTCTCACCCACTAGGTGACACAGACACTGCCGAGCAGCATGGTGCACATGCCGGTGGAGAGCCGATGTGGGCGGGTACGCAGAATGGAGCTGCCATTGCTGGTTTGAAAGGAGGCATGATGGTGTGGAGACAGCATCACCTGCATCTGTGGCCACTGAATTCTACAACCGAGCTTCCTCTATGCCAGCACGAAATGATCCTCAATTTGAATCCGCTGATGCCATAGACGATTCATCCACCCTGTCCAATGATGAGGATGAGGATGATCGAGGGACGCATGGCAGCGTTTCATTGGGTCATGCTGAGAATGGTGATGAATCTGAGTCGAAAAGAAGGTTCCTACTATCTCTTAGTAACTCTCTAAACTGTTTTTATTATTAGGGGTTTTACAATTCTCAATCCAATACACATTTGATCGGTCACGCCCAAGTTAGGATCACTGAACCATGGGCCACATGTGTACAAGTTGAAACATGAGGATGCTATATCATACAATTCCTGCATCTCATAAACTAAGCAGTTGCATTGGGTTGTCTTTGACAATTGCAGGAAGTTAGATACTTCTTCAATGGAGATGAGTGGGGCGTCAAGGGCAGTTCGCGAACCAAGAGTTGTTGTCCAAACAACTAGTGAGGTCGACATCCTGGACGACGGGTATCGCTGGCGCAAGTATGGGCAGAAAGTCGTCAAAGGAAATCCGAATCCAAGGTACCTAAACTTTAAACGGCATCAGCTTCAAATTGAAAATGGTATTTTGTTTTGGAAAGTGTGGAAACCCCATTAGGTATGGAGTTGGAAGCAGCGTCTGTCAAAATGGCTTGAGGCCCAGTGGCAATTCTGCTCAATACGAATATCGTAACTTCCAACGCACCAGCAATCCAATCCCGAAATAAAACTTTCAGTTTCAAACAAAAGCAACATCGCTCATTTGGGTTGTAACAAGGAGAAGTAATTTCTGTTGACATGCCTTTGGCATTAGTTTGAAACCTCACCCAACCTCATCAATCAGTGGTGTGTTTTCCAGTTGAGCCCAGTGTCTAGTAGGATTTTGCTCTTCCCATGCTGTGGCTTGAAATCAGTTGGGCTCGACATTGACTATATTGTGGCCCAATTGTCCAGTCATCCAGGTGTTAAATGGCCACGTGTACAAATGCGGACCAAATATCAAGGTTTTTCATCCTCACACTTTTTCATACACGCCTGGCTGACCCAATCACCAACCAATGTGAATTTTAGGCGACAGCAGCACATATACATTGGGGCCCACCTGGTTAAAGACGTGGAAGACTGCAATCATGCACTTGCTATGATTTGTGTGGGAAGACTAGTCATTGCCTTTGTGGTATGAACTGAGGCCCTGGTATGTTGATGCAGGAGCTACTACAAGTGCACAAATACAGGTTGCACAGTTAGGAAGCACGTGGAATTGACCTCAAGTCGGTAATCACCACTTACGAAGGAAAACACAATCACAATGTTCCAGCGGCAAGGAACAGCAGCCACATCAGCTCCATGGCCTCTAGCGCTGCACCTGCTGCAACTGCCCAAGCTCACATTGTCAGGCCAGAGCCATCTCAACCCCACAATGGCATGGCAAGGTTCGAAGGCCCCACACCTCTTGGCACATTTGGTCTGGCTGGAAGACAGCCATTGGGTCCCACACCCGGCTTCTCTTTTGGAATCAATCAACAAGGCCTGGCAATGGCTGGATTAGGACCTGGCCAAGGGAAGCCACCGTCTCCACCAATTCATTCATATATAGGGCAACAAAAGGCAACTGAACCGGGATTCATGATGCCAAAAGGAGAACCTAAGGAGGAGCCCATGTTACAATCCAGCCATCCTGTCGCGAATGGGTCATCCATTTATCATCAGATCATGAGCAGGCCACCTTTAGGGCATCAGCTGTAAATAACAAAAGAAGAGGGATTTTCTTGTTGTATATGCTAGAAATTTTACTGTAATAATTTCTTCTACACATGATATTTAAAAATACATTTGTTGTTTCAAGCAACATCATCTTGTGACTTGAAGGAACATGCACATGTTTAATATTACTTGAAAAGGTAACATGTAGTGCTGGAGTTGGCTAAGGCTACTTGGCAGTGTATGCGAATCTTAGAAGTATTCATTTCTGAGTGAATAAACAAGAAAAAACAGAAGCAGCTTGTTGTAGCTTTTACACTTGCTGCTAATTGGAGATAATGACTAGAGTATAATCAAAACCTGCCACAGCCTGCAGAACTTCAAAGCCAGTCAAGCAGTCCACCAATGCCAGCAGCTCAGCTTCATCAACTGATCGAGCAATGGAACGGGCATGTCCGCCAGATGCTGGCACTGGCCTTTCTCCTTCCAGCATTTGGACTGGTGCTGAAAATTTTTCTGGCTCCCGTAGTCTGAGTTGGTAAGTCTGGTTCCATCCTCATTTAAGCACACTTGTGTCTTCTCCTGCAACCTCAGGTGATGACTCCTGCAACCTCAGGTGATGAATCCAGCACACTAATAAAGAATGTCCAAGACCCGATGACATAGATATAGGCTTAAAACTGATGTCGACTGGCAGCATATTTTACCCTTTGATGGCTCCCCAACTGACCATACATAAATATATGTTGTTTCCACCATTCAATAGCGTACCATCACCTGAGAAAAAATAAATCTATATGCATCATATATTCATGCATACAAAAGCATATACATACCATGTCAATTGAATAAAAAATGATCAAACTAAGACATTTACATCATGACAAAGACGTTTACATCTTAACATGGATTTATATGAAGCTTTGATGAGAGATGCCAGGACAGAATTTGAATAAAAAAAACAGATCAATCTACCCTAACCACACCACACATGCATTGTTCAATAGAGACAATAAAACATAAGGTAGCATAAAAAATTAAAAAATAATAATAATAATAATCAAATCCAACCATACTTGCTATATGGTGCATGCATTTTCAAATAGATGACGAACAGAGTTGAATCAAGAATCACAAGTAGATCAGATCCAATCCAGCCATGCATGTGCGGATAACCATGTAACAAGAACACGGCTATTTTAGAAATTGTGCTGCATTTGAAATGTATTGATGACTTGTGGACATGGCTCAATGCATTAAACTAGCTTTTAGGCTTAACTAATAATATTATTTTTTGGACTTCTTTTTTGTACAAGAATCAGAATATACTGCAGTAACATAAAATCGGAACATGGACATGTCAATCAATACAACTACTAGGAGTTGTGAAATCTAATACCCCATATTTGTGTCCAAAGCCAGAACCTCTTGGTTGATTAGTTACAATATAACATAAGCATAGATGCATTCATACTTACAATATTGCACCATGCTGCATTGGTATATGGCATATGGACATAGTGGGCATGTCTTATAGAGTTCCAGGAGTTGAATATATGTGACTTAATTACCAGAAATGAAAGAGAGCAGGAATTGCAACAAAAGGTAGTGGGACCTTGAGTGGTTGAAGTGGGCCAGCACCTTAAAAGTTGGAATTCATGCAGCTACTATAAATTTATTGCATTCCTTTGAGTTGAAATAAAGCAATCAATAGCAGGTTATTGGATTAACCAGGGTACTTTCTATTAACGCCTGCTCCAATTGACTTAGCTGCACCCTATTTTCAATTTTGGGTCTTGAAAGAGTACCACAAATGTACTCTTTAGAATACCCAAAATGGAAAATGGGGGGTAAGCAAATCAATCAGGTTGGGTGTTGAGATCAATTCCCTTTACTATTATTACAGCATCATCAAAGAAAATAGTAGTCTGTCGTGAATATCAAACAGCAATATACCAGTAAAATGATCCAGGCCACATGCCACATCCGAAGTTTGCGGCGATGCGGTTCTTGCACAAGATAGGGCTCCTAACTGAATGGCATATTCTTCTCCTTCTCTATATCCTCCCGGATCTTCTCCTCTGCAACCTCCAGCATTGAACTAGAGTCTCTAGCAGTTCTAGAGGTGCTTGAACTTGAAGATGATGTTTCGAAAGATTCCCTGAGTTGTCCTGGCCTTCCTTCCTGTTCCATAATTTAAAATTTCTCGAGTTACATTCCCACCTTTTTGTAAAGGTTTTTAATAAGCTACGATTATCATTGCACTACTTTCTTTAAAGCCTACTCCAACCAAATGGGTTGGCAGCTTGATTAGGCCCTTCCTGCAGGTAGCTTCGGCCCATTTTCACCCGCAAGCCTTGCCTAGCACTGAGGTGTCCATTGAAACAGATAACCCTATCAAGCTCAAAGACTGGAAGCTTCCAAGGCCCACTCTTGCAATCGAGCCATCATATATGAGACCTTCCATCATGCATTCCCTTGGTGTATGTGCCCTGGCCCAAAAACCAGGCTCATTAAGACATCAAGTTGGTTGTATGCACCAAAGGTATATAATACAGGGGCATTTTCATACCGGGCTCGAGTGGGGTAGCTTGCGGGATGTAGGGACATACTTGGGGTGGGCAGCCGATGTGAGGCAGGTGACTCATGTGAGGTGGTACCCATGTGATTTAGGGCCCACGAGGGGGGTTTGGCCGAGGTCCTAACTCATGAGATGTGGGGCGGAATTGATTCGTCATGCTTTAACAGTTCGATCTTTTAGAGCAAGTGGTTAATTGTCCTGCAGCAAATTGGCCTCAGAGCAGGAGGTCTCAGGTTCGAGACTCCTCATCGAGGGTGATTAATGCATGGACATTTGCACACTGGGCTCGAGTGGGGTAGCCTGCGGGATGCAGGGACACACTCAGGGCGGCCAAGGTTCTAACCCATGAGGTGTTATGTATCAGTGTATTATTGGTTAATTCTTTTCAACCATATATACTTATTTTTTCTCTGCACATGTACATGACTGACCTGATTTTCAGGCTACATAATGATGGGGTTCACAATGGCCCACCAGATGAATAGCCTGGATCTTGCGCCTAACCTGAAATGGCATGTGTGGGGAGAGTAAATTGAAAATGTGTATTATATATATATATATATATATATATAGAATTTTAGGAGGGTATTCATTTCTGAGTGAATAAACAAGAAAAACTAGAAGCAGCTTGTTCTAGCTTTTACACTTTGCTGCTAATTGGAGACACTGACTGGAGTATAATCAAAACCTGCCATAGCCTGCTGGACTTCAAAGCCAGTCAAGCAGTCCACCAATGCTGGCAGCTCAGCTTCAACAACTGAGCAATGGAACGGGCATGTCTACCAGATACTGGGACTGGCCTTTCTCCTTCCAGCATTTGGACTGGTGCTAAAAAAATTTCTGGCTCCCGTTGTGTCCAAGTTGATAAGTCCAATTCCATCCTCATGTAAGCACACTTGTGTCTTCTCCTACAACCTCAGGTGACGAATCCGGCACACTACTAAAGAATGTCCAAGACCCGATGATATAGATACAGGATCAAAACTTATGTCGACCGCCAGCATTTTTGACCCTTTCATGGCTCCCTCAACTGACCATATATGTTGCATCCACCGTTCAATAGCGTACCCTCACCTGAGAAAAAAAAAAAATTCTATATGCATCATATGTTCATTCATACAAAATCATGCATACATGTCAACATGGATATACGTGTAGTCAGCTCAAAAACTGATTATAGTAACAAATCAATTCAATGAAAAATGATCAAACTAAGACATTTACATCATAACATGGATTCATATGAAGTTTTGATGAGAGATGCCAAGATAGAATTGACTAAAAATACAGATCAATCTACCATGTGACAAAGACACGGCAACTCTAGAAATTGTGCGGCATTTGAAATGTATTGATGACTTGTGGACATGGCTCAATGCATTAAACTAACTTTTAGGCTTAACTAATAATATTACTTTTTGGACTTCTTTTTTGCACAAAGAATCACAACATATTGCAGGAACATAAAATTTCAATATGGTCATGCCAATCAATACAGCCACTAGGAGTTGTGAAATCTAATACCCCAGATTTGTGTCCGACACCGCTGGAACCTCTTGGTTGGTTCCAATTTCCAATATAACATAGGCATACATGCATCTGTGAATGCAGATGCATTCAGATCTACAATATTGCACTATGCTACCTGGTATATGGCATATGGACATGGTGGGGCATGTCTTATAGAGTTCCAGGAGTTGAATATATGTGACTTCATTACCAGAAATGAAAGAAAGCAGGAATTGCAACAAAAGGTAGTGGGACCATGAGTGGTTGAAGTGGGCCAGCACCTTGAATGTAAGGATTCATGCAGCTATTATAAATTTTTTCATTCCTTTGAGTTGAAAGAAATCAATCAATTGCAGGTTATTGGATTAACCAGGGTAGTTTCTATTAATGCCTGCTCCAATTGATTTAGCTGCACCCTATTTTCAATTTTGGGTCTTGAAAGAGTACCACAAATGCACTTTTTAGAATACCCAAAATGGAAAATGGGGGGTAAGCAAATCAATCAGGTTGAGTGTTGACATCAATACCCTTTACTAATATTACAGCATCATCAAAGAAAATAGTAGTCTGTTGTGAATATCAAACAGCAATATACCAGTAAATATTTACAGAAAATCAGTAGAGAATGAGCCAGGCCACATGCCACACCTGAAGTTTGCGGCCATGCAGTTCTTGCACAAGACAGTGCTCCTAACTGATTAGCCTATTCTCCTCCTCCTCTATATCCTCCAGGATCTTCTCATCTGCAACCTCCAACATTGAACTAGAGTCTCCAGCAGTTTTAGAGGTGCTTGAACTTGAAGATGTTTTTTCCAAAGGTTCCCCGAGTTGTCCTGACCTTCCTTCCTGTTCCATAATTTAAAAGTTCCCAAAGAATATAATTAGAATTTAAAGTTCATAGGAATCTATATATATATATATATATATATATATATATATATATATATATATATATATATATATATATATATCACAACGAAAAAATAATAATAAAATTTTATAGAAAAAACACTGCATAATTACTATGCAAGTTACATTCCCACCTTTTTTTAAAGGTTTTTAATAAGCTACGATTATCATTGCACTACTTTCTTTAAAGCCTACTCCAACCAAACGGGTTGGCAGCTTGACTAGGCCTTCCAAAATGTTTATTTGAAATCTACCCTGCTTCATCTTATGTTAGGCATGTGGCCCAAAAATCAGTCCCACCTGTGATTCAAAAAAACAAACCAATTGGAAACAAGGAATAGGGCAATGTTCATACTTCAAACTGCTTCCTATGATGTGACCCACATGAATTATGTATGGGCCAGATTATTGGGCTAATGGACTAAAGTTTTGTCTGGAATCTAATGGATGGAGTTTCATAAAATAAAATCATAACGATGGATTGCAAAAAAAAAAAAAAAAAAAAATGCTCTCCCCACTATTTATTTTAGTCAAGATTACACCTATAATGATTGGATTGAATTTCATGTACGCATCAAGTTGTACAATGGCTGGCGTTCCTCTCCCAACTGTTAAAACCTAGACATTTATATTAAGAAAAGGGATTTTGACAAAAAAAAAAAAAGCATTATGGTATCCCCAAATGACCCGAATATTATAAGAAATAAACAAATGTCCTGCGTACTAACTTTATACTTCTCTTTTTTTTCAAAAGATTGGGAGGAAATTACCTCGGCTGCCTTTTGCCTCGAGCCACCTTGACTTTTTTGCAAAAAGTTGGTACGAAATTGCCTCTTTGCTTTGCTTCTTGTGTTGAGCCATTGGAGGATTCGGATGGGTAAACACTGCACGCTCACTGTGGTGTTTGTGAGAAATCCACACCGCTCATATATTTTATCAAATCATTTTATGACATGATCCCAAAAATGAAGTAAATCCAAAGCTCAACTGGGCCATTCAATAGAAAATAATGGAAATCATACGCCCACTATTAAAACATTCATGGGCTTGTAGAAGCTTTCAATTAGGCTAATATTTTTATTCTTTCAGTTCATCCTCATAGTAAGGAGTTTATGAGAATTTAAGCCATTTTATAAATAGTTTGGATTGCATATAAAAATCACAACAATTCCTTTCCACTATTTTTAATCATGTGGTTTACCTGAGTTTCAAATTTGTCCAAAATTTTGTTTCATGACAGGATATTATCTTCCAAAATAAATGAATGGAGTGGATTTTCCACAAACATCATGGTGGGCCCAACATAACTTATGGTAGAAATTGTCTCTAATAATCTTTTCTTTTGAAATTTGTGTTAATGGAACTTGACGTGATGCGGATTGGTAACTGGACTAATCTAGAGATGGATGGGGCCCACTTTGATCTATATATTTTATCCACGTCATTCATCCATTTTGGAAGATCATTTCATGAAATGAACCTGAAAATGAAGTATATCAAAGGCTCATGCCCATCCCACCCTAGAAAGCAGTGAAATTGAGTATCTTTTTGGGATCATAAATTGTTTGGATGTAACTCATTTTTCGGTCGCCTTAAATCCAATTTGGTAGTGACACTTATAACATGAAACTTTCCACCATTATGCCTTTAAAATATTTGAAACTTCCTTTGTATTTGAGAATTTGATTATAATGGTCGAAATCCATTAAGAAAATGCCTTTTGTTAGGCGCCACTAGGGTAAATTCCTGGATCTCGTGGTGAGTGGATCCTTGAGTATGGGTCCCACTGTGATGTATAGAAATTACATCCACCCAGTCTATCTACTTTAACAGCTCATTTGAAGGCATGATCGAAAAAACGAAGCACATCAGAATGTTTATTTTTGAAAAGTCACCCGAAAGGCATGAAAAGTCACCAAAAACTTACGAAGTAGGCATGTGTACCACAAAAGCTATCATTGGGTGTTGAGTCTGTGGTGATCTAAATAGACATGATAAGAAATGTTGAGGCCATTAATGCATAGAGGCAAAAAGACACACATGCCAACATTGCATGCTGGTAAAGTTAAACATACGTTTTCCTTAATGGAGCAAACAACTTTTTATGTGTAAAACAAAGCAGATTTCCATGTGGCCTATGTTGTTGCGGAAGGCTCCACCTCCACCCACGTGTGGGCTTAGCAAACTTCACCTAAAATTTATGCCCAGGTCTAAGAATCAGGTTTTTATTTTATTTTACTTTATTTTTTTATAAATTTTTAACACATGCACACACACCCCACACACTCACGCTGGTGGAATTTCACCACCTATGGGTACTCGAACCCTTGACCGGGAGTTGAAACTCCTGAGCGTCTACCACCCGAGCAAGAGTAAGGACCCGTCTAAGAATCATGTTGGTATCAAATTAGGTGAGCTAAATGTTTGCTAAAGAACTGGACAGTTAACATTTAATCTATATATATGACTTATCAAATGATAAGAATTAGACTAACTGGAATTTTGGGTAGGGAAGGCAGGATTGTGGCCTGCACTTGTTGGGTAACTTTGATCATGTACCTATGTAAACTCTCCGGTGAAGCATTGTGGATCTCCTCCCCAACCTACACTCTAAATAACTGTTTCACTTTGAATGAGTGTATTACATCCAAACAAAGATAAAGTATTGAGCATTAGCAGCCAAACCAAACCATGAAAAATAAAAAAACACCCACAAAATACACACATTGTCATACTACAGTTTGAAAAGATCATCGAAATATCCCAGGGTACCATGATATATCCCACGCCATTAATACATGAAGAAACCAATAGAAACAACATATAAGAGAAATAAATTTTCATTCACAACCATCCTCTACATCCCATCCAGTCAACTCCGCGTGCCACTTAGCTTCTCCTGTAAAAGCATAAACTCATATATCAAAAAATAAAAAATAAAAAAATAAAAAAATCTAATTAAACTGTAGCTCCTAGCTCCTACAAGAGCAAGAGCTTGTATGTCAAAAAATTTCTAGTTAAAATCTGAAAACAATGTGCCACTAATTTATGCTAAAACAACTCGTGAGCAGAACAAAAGTACAGGGCCATGTTGCATTGGGGGATGAAAACTGTCTTGAAGTTGAATATCAGCAGTCAGTAGCATAAGTGGTAATCTAGACCATTGATTTGATGGATGAGCACGCATGCTTACATATTTGGATCATCCGAACAATCCTTTTGCCAGGACCTATTATGAATGTCCATTGTTCAAAAATCAAACTGGTAAGATGATGTTGACCATCTGATCAATGGCCTTCAAACAAAAAAAATAGTCCACTGTACAAATTTAACAAGGAAAAATCACTGATCAAGCGAATAAGGTTGTAAATTCAATGTGAATTTATACATTGGTCCACCAAATAAGGGTCATGTTAACTTGATGGTAGGCTCCACCCTATTAATGTTTTTTTTTTGTTGCGTGTGTTTGTGTGTGTGTGTGTGTGTGAAATCCACCCAACCATTAGGTGCTTAATCTTATGTTAAGCCCATTACTAAAAAATCAGCTCCATTTGTGACTCAGATGGACTAAACAATTGGAAACTGTTAAGGAAAATGTTCATCTTCAAACCGTTTCCCATGGCGTGCGCACAAGAATCATTACTGGCTCTGATGTGTGGGCTACTAGATACTAAATTTTTATGTAGTATCTAATGATTGGTGGGTTTTACCGTAGTTGACCAAAAATCTTTTCTTTTGAAATCTGTGTTAATGTAACGTGACGTGACCAAAAACATGACTTCTGAGAGGGATAAGTACTCGTGTTGTACCCTAAATCAATGGCTCTTTCCCATCTAATTAATTATACTGACCGTCAATTTCAAGTTATTTCTCATATGGTTCGACTCATTTGTTCTAAGAGTGTATATATATTTGTTATTTGAGAGAGATGGACAATGAAAGATAGCCTTATATGATATAAAATGGTTATGCCTTTTCTAGTGTAATAAATATGGATTGTCCATTTTCTCACCTTTAATCAAATGGTTGAGATCATATGATCAAAGTGATTTTTTGGGAGCATTTCATGAACAATCCATTATGAATGGTCTAGAGAATGATGGAACTTTTCTAGTATGATAGATATGGATCACCCATTTCCTATCTAGTGATTAGATGATTAGGAACGCAGTTTCAAAAAAAATAAAAATGGATCATGTAGTTCAGTGATCTGAACAGTTGATTTGATTCACCCAATCTGGATGCCCCCTAGAACATGCTTATCTTTCAATTAGTCTTCCAGATGTCCCTAATCCTTCAACCAGTTCCCGTAGATAGACAATTAATAATAATAAATAAATAAAAAGTGATAACAATCTAGTTCAATGAAAAGAAGGCCATGGACACAATGGCTAGGAACGTGTCCTTGGAGCATGGGGTCAATTGTGCAAAATGAAAGAAAATTTGAACTCACTGTAGCTCCATCCTTTACGTAGAATATAATACCTAAAAATAAAACTGAAAGTAAGGAGAAATGGTGGAAGCCATCTTATGTCCACACCGTAGAGATATTGCTTCCTATTTAAATTCTCAACTAACATATTACACATTACATATAGTAGAGTAAATCAAACATGAAATGAATTGTTTATGCTAATTAAAGTACATAATATATAAAATATTAAAAGATATGTAACATGTCATTGTAGTGTCTACAATGAGAAAAATATCTGAAAATGAAATTTGTGATTCAAACTATAAAGTTATCTATTGGAATTTGGTTGCTTAAATCTATAAAAGAAGTCGAAGCATATACCTAACTTTAAAAGCTAATCATGGATCATTAAAAGTATGAATTCTTACAGCATTCAGTTGGAGTGTCTTGATGAGCATTGCAAGTAGGGCCGGCCAGTAGTTCTGGGATCCAAACTTTAAGTTAATAGGCTCGCTATATACCAAAGATGCTCTAAAATTTTTACAGATTGAAGCTCCTAATCTGTTGATCAATCTCTTACAAAATCAGTTAAAGAAAATAATATATTAATTGCATGGGAAAAGGATGGTTGAAGGTTAGATAGCAAGGAACTCTCAATTAAATTTGCTTTCGTAAATGATAAATAGCGAACTTTTTGAAGTTGTAGAAATATTACTAGCACAAACACATTTCAAATTACTATACTCATTCAATATGGGCTTTCAAGCATGGATTGAATGCAAACAAATCCAAACACATTGGTTCCTCAATGAGTTCTCTATTTACACGCTATGTTTTAAAAAAAAATTCTACTAAAAAAGAAGATTCTTCTATTCAGAGTATTCAAAGATTTGGCACACTCATCAACCTATCCACTTAAAAGAAAACACATGTTCAGCAAAATATAACTATTAATAATGAAATTGCAATCCAACCTATAAAAACTAACAGAAATCAAAAGTGAACTAAAATGTATCAAAATAGAACTCAAGCATTGCAATCTCAAAATCTAACAAGGCACTTAGTCAAAGAGACTAAAGCCCATACCGTCATCTGATTCCTCTGCAGGCTCTTCTTTCTTCTCTTCTTCAGCAGCACAAGCTGCAGCTGGAGCAGTAGCTTCTCCAGCAGAAACTGGCGCAGCAACTGTCATATGGTACTAAACAAGTCAAAAACCATATGAAGTAAACATAAAACAGAAGTTAAGCCCACACGCATGTGGAATTGTGACCATTCACATGCGGCTGCACATGTGTGAAATTATTATTATTTTTTTACTAAAAAAGAAGTTTCTTCTATTTAGAGTATTCAAAGATTTGGCACACTCATCAACCTATCTGCTTAAAAGAAAACACATGTTCAGCAAAATATAACTACTAATATTGAAATTGCAATCCAACCCATAAAAACTAACAGAAACCCAAAGTGAACTAAAATGTATCAAAATAGAACTCAAGCATTGCAACCTCAAAATCTAACAAGGAACTTAGCCAAAGAGACTAAAGCCCATACCGTCATCTGATTCCTCTGCAGGCTCTTCTTTCTTCTCTTCTTCTGCGGCACAAGCTGCACCTGGAGCAGCATCTTCTCCATCAGAATCTGACGCATAATCTGTCATATGGTACTAAAAAAGTCAAAAACAAGTCATATGGTACTAAACAAGTCAAAAACCATATGAAGTAAACATAAAACAGAAGTTAAGCCCACACACATGTGGAATTGTGACCATTCACATGCAGCTGCACATGCCAACATGAGTATGCGTTTGAGATCCGAACTTTCGGCTTTTTTTTTTAATTTTTTATTTCTGAGGTCAGGCACGATATACAGAAGAAATGAATGGTTAATACAGGTAGCTCTTTTTGAACAACTTCATGTACAACTTTTTGTTATGTACATTGTGGTTGCATTTGGTTAGGCAATGCTCTCCATAAGTGGGCTTAGGAAACATCATCTACAAATTATGGTTGTTTCAAGAATCAGGTTGGACACAAATCTGGTGAGTTAGTCATATGGGAATGAAATAGACAATCGACATTTAATGCATATGATGGCACCTCAGGTGAGCAGACAACCTGAATTTTGCACAAGGAACGAATGGTTCAGGTGGGCCCTACTGTGATGTTTGTGTGAAATCTACCCTAACCACCAAGAGTGACCTACTGTGATATTTGTCTGAAATCTACCCTAACCACCAAGTGTGTCACTCTGATTAGACCCAAGGTTACATCCCTGATTCAGATGTATCACACAATTAGAAACATTATGTGAGGCAACGCTCACTCTCCAAACTGTTTCATGGGCCTGATTTTTGGGCCCAGGTGTAAATTTTAGTGTGGATTTCATATAATCAGCTAGTTGGCCATGTAAAAATCAAGGGTGGATATCTCCCTCCTAATTATTTCCTTTGGTGTAGCCAACCTGAATCATAGGTCATCTTAAATTTTTTTAAATCCTAGATGTAATGTGAGATTATTCAACTGATGGTCCATGAAATTTCAGGCATGTGAGATCCACTATGACGATTAGATGTGTAATCCTACATTATGACTAAAGCAAAAACCTATGACTGATCTGTGATTCAGTTGGGTCGCACCACAGGAAACATCTGCCCTTGATTATTAGAGAGCCCACCATGATGATCATGTGAAATCTACTCAAACCATCAGATGTCACACTAAAATTCAGGCCTTAGGTTCAAAAGTCTTGAGGCATTTGTGATTCAGGTCAGCCACACTGAAGGATAGAGCAATTTGGATGGTGAATGTTGCCCTGTATACTGATTCAATCATATAGTCCACCCAAATGGACCACCCAAATCACAAATGGAGCTGAGTTTTGGGCCCCAGGTCTAATGGGCAGACACACTTGGTGGTCACTGTAGATTGCACATAAACATTAGAGTGGGGTCAACTTGAGCTCCCCATGGTCTTACTGCCACACTTACTCAAGTCACCGTTAGGTTAATCTGGTTGAAAACCATTTTGAAAAAGTTACGATAATGTAAATTCTATATTAGTTAAATGTTTCTTTTTGATTCGTTAAAAGAATATTACTAGAATTTAAAATTCACGCAATTATATATTTTTCTTAAGTTACATAAGTAAAAAAGAAAAGAAATTTAAGAAAAACTGCATAATTAATAAATTCTGGTAATTTTTGAAAGGTTTCTAATAAGCTACTTTGTTAATCTATGATAATTATCACACTACCTCCTTTCTCACGGCGTACCAAGCCAGCCAAATGGGTTGGCAGCTCGGGTAGGCCCTACTGTGATGTTTACCTGAAATCTACGAAAATCATTAGTTACTTCATTTCATATTAGGTTCATTGCCAAAAAAATCAGCCCCATTCATGATTCAAATGAACCAATCAATTGGAAACAGTTGGCATAACATCCACCCTTCAAACGGTTTCCCATGGCGCGACCCACATGAAACATTGATGGGCCAGATGTTTAGAATACTGATCTAAAGTTTTGTATAGAATATAGTGGATGGAATGGGTTTCATAAAATCATCATGGGTGGCCTGATAAAAATCAGGGGTGGATGTTTTCTCCCAGCCGGTAAAACATAGAGATTTAAATTAAGAGAATGGAATTTCAAGATGCGAGGTGGGTGGAACCTTGGCTGGTGCCATGGTGATGTATGGGATTTACAGCCACACTTCATACATTTTGATAGCTCATTTAAGGGCATGGTCACAAAAATAAAGCAGATCTAAGTGGCGGTGTACTTGAGAGTGGATTTCACATAAACAATACGGTGGGGGTGTACTCGAGACAGCGACGCATTTGCTACCAAGGAAGCCGTTAAAAAAATAATAATAAATAAATAAATTAAAAAATTAAAAAAATTAAAAAAAAAAAAAAAAAAAAAATCTAACGGAAATGTATTGGAAAGTTAGAGGATGGTAATTAAGGTAATTGAAAACGTTTTGGAAAAAAGGCACTGGATTCTAAATTCTATATAAATTTCCTAAAAAGAAATGGTATAATTAAGAGTTAAATAAAAATGAGAGGGGAAATGAAGTCTCACCAAGGGTCTAACGTATGTCGATGGAGGGTATGTGCCGAATCTTATGCCAATCCTCTCCCCCTCCCTCTCCCTCTCCATCTCCCCTGTCTTCTTTCAGCCTTTTGTTGAATTTATCAGGCATCCACCACGACTCCAATTTCTTGAGGGTAGTCGCGTGTTGCAGTACTCCTTCCGGAAGCTTCTTCAAGTTTTTGCAATCAACGATCCGTAAATGTGAAAGACTTGGCATAGCTCCTTCCTCCACTCTCCACTCCTCTAATTCACGTAAGCGTTCAAGATGTAAGGATTCAAGCCGACGAAACCCTTGTGAAGAGCAAGCCATTTCCTTTCCCCTGTACGAATCTGTCAGCAATTTGAGAATGCGGAGTTCTTTCATCTTCTCTAAAGTCGCCAATGGGTCTTGCTTTAAACCGGAGTATATCAAGGTAAGCTTGGTGAGGTTTACTGGGAATTGAGCAGACTCGGGTAACTTCTCTAACTTTCCTTCCAAATACAACTTACTTAATTTGAGACGATTTGAAAAAGGAGGTAGCGACCACTTTTGGCGTGCGAATTGTTCGCTTCTTCTTAACTTGACAAGATGTGAATTACGAGGTACCAATAACTCTCCGTCTCTTACTGAAACCCACAGAGAGCGGAGGCAGCCCAATTTGACAATAGAATCATTGAATACCTTAGCATCATCTGTTGTTTCTAAAACTATTCCTAATTTTCTAAGATTGGTGAGGTTTTCCAAGCAGCCCTCCATCCATTTGCCAGCCATTACTCTTGATAGAGTCTGCAGGTTACTTATCCACTCCTGCCTTGGTTGCCCTTTCATGACTGCCGAACTTAGTTGAAGATGTCTTAACTGTTGCATCTTCCTGATTGTGCTTGGTACTGTTATATCATAATCGGATTCTACTAATAGAGTTTGTAAATTGGGAAGATTGCCTATGGACGATGGGAGACTTTTTAACTCTGTGTCAGTACAGCCGAGGTATCTCAAGTGGATTAGTTCACCTATTTCCCTCGGTAGCTTTTTTATTATTACACTGTCTAGACATAACACCCTAAGCAACTTACAGCTTCTAAAGAGAAACTTTTCTTCTCCTCTTTGAAGATCCACATAGCCTTGGGCATACATTAACACAGAACGAAGGCGTTGAGTGGAAGAGCTTAAGGATATGTACTTACTTATCTCATTATGGTGAACTGCAAGTCGACGAGCTCTAGATGCAGGAGGAGCATTTGCATTGATCCCACTGTGAACTTGAAGAAACATACCTTCCTTAGCTTCTGATATGGAGAGATCCCGCAAAAGATCATGGATGCGACACTTTTTAATACCTCGGCTTGAACTTCTTTCTGTGACTTGAACCATGCTTCTTTGAATCAATTGCATTAGATAATCTTCTCCAACCTCCTCCAATGTTTCTTCCCCTCTCTCTTCAAGAAAACCTTCTGCAGCCCACATTTGAATCAATTTCTTGGCATGGAATTCGTAGTCCTCTGGAAAATTGCCCAGGTAGAGAAGACATGGTTTCAAGTAATAGGGCAGATCTTTATAGCTCAAAGATAATATGTCCGAGGTATTTAATTCTCCCTTGACCAAATGCCAGCTGATGCTCTGGTGTACTTTCTCCCACTCTGCTGCTTCTTTCGTCTTCGTCCTTAGGAGCCCACCGATGACAACGACAGCAAGAGCTAGACCGTGGCATTTTTCCACAATCTTTCTTCCCACGTCCTCCAAATCCTGAGGGCAACCACCATCTTGTCCTGGGAATGTTTTCTTACAGAATAATTCCCAGCTCTCTTCATTGTTTAAAAATCGCAGTTCATGGAGATGGCTTTGTGCATCCGCATATAAAGCTACGTCTTTGTTTCGTGTAGTGAGGACAACCCTACTGCCCTTGTTCATTTCTGGAAATGCATCCTTCAAAGCATTCCACGCTTCATTTGACCATATATCATCTAATACAATCAGGTATCTCTTCTCTTTCAAATGCTCAGAAATTGCATGCTTCAACTGATTGTCGTCCATTTCCTTCACTTCCTTGAGCTTATCTGTTGAGATGTAACAATTTAAGATTTTCTGAAGAAGATCCGTCACAGCATACTCTTGTGATATAGAAATCCATGCGCAAGCGTGAAAATGTGCTTTAACACGAGGGTCGTTATAAACTTTCTTGGTAAGAGTGGTCTTACCGAGACCACCCATTCCAACTACAGAAACAACGCAACGTCTCTGCTCTCTCTCATTGGTTAACTTCTTGACCAGTGCCTCTGAGTCTTCTTGAAAACCAACAAAATCTTCTTCTTCAAAGTCAGGAGAAGTGAGCCTCCGTTCTTGCAGAATTGGATCTGCGGAGCTCTTCCCTGCTTCCTTGCTTATATCGGCAATTCCATAAGTCGACCTACTTTCAGAGATCCTGTGGATTTTATTGTTTATCCGTTGGATCTCCGAGCCCACATCATGGAATGCTTTCAACTCAACGGGGATGCAAGCATACCTGTAAGAATTTGAGTGCACTTAAGAATTATAATAAATATTTAAATATTTTTATTTTTAATTAAGAAACTAAAATAAGTCAATAGTTAAGTTGATAGAGATATTCTTGGTTGAGAAAGAAGTATGTAGATAAATTTAAACAAAATGATACTTTATATGGATAGATTAGATCAAATAATCCCCACTATGTGACCATATTTTGGTCATAAGAATGAAATGTTAGGATCGTACTTATTAAACTTTTAATCAATTTTATTTTAAAAACATAAATGATTTGGATCTAAGCGATCTATTAACTCATTACCAATCTAAAATTTTGTCTTGTTGATGGATGGCTTAGATTTGTCTCATATGATCAATGGATCATCGAATGTATCAAATCTGATATTCGTCATCTATGTGAATTCTGGAATATATGTAAAACTTCATCTAGAATTCTAAATGGATTTGATCATCTGATGAGCCACAATAATTGTAAGAATGATTGTTGTTAAAAGACATTTGCATCTTAAATAGTAATTAAGATTTTGAAATTTATTAGTTATCCTCTCAACCAATCATGTGGAAGTTGATGAATGGTTTAAATATGACCATATGACCAATAAAAATTAAAAGTAGGAAAAATAAAGAAGAATACTCAAAGTTATAAATTAATCATCATAAATTTAGTTTTTATAACATCTGTCGATAGATCGACAATCTGTTAGAATATTTTGTTTAATTTATAAATTCCGATCTTTTATTGTGTAATGTAAAGTAATGATAACCATTAATCATCTTAAAACATTAGTGTGGTCATATCACCTTAAGTTAATCAAGTGGGCCCTACAGTGAAAAATGATCATCTATAATTACATGTTAAGAATGAAAGTTAAAGGATTTCAAATCAATGGTTAAATTCCTCATGCGGATCCTAAATTAGGCAATCAATAAGTTGAAACAAATTATATAAACTATTGAAAACATAAATATATTTAATTGTGTTATGTATTTATGTAGTTGTCACTTAATTAATTTTGGAGTAACGTCTCGGAATCTACATGTAACACCCATACTTTTTGGTACTCAGGTATTACCATATAACCTAATCGAGCATGAATTTAAACCTAAGGAAAATGTGTGCATTCGTCCTAGTCTATACCCAACCATTGAAAGAAAACCCCACCTATAAATCAGGTGACCTAGCCATTTTAAATTAACAGGGGACATCACCACAGACCATCAAAAGCCAATGGATCACTAGGTCGTCATCTACCAGGCACATTCTATATCTCAAGCTAACCATAGTCATCCTTTAGAGTGGACCATCACATCATTAAAAAGACCTATTCTTAAGGTCTTAATTTCATCAATATCCAAAGCTAACTGAACAATTTAGAATCAGGGCTATGAGTCACGAATTCCACCGTTCATCATGCTCACGAAAATTTAAGCGGGTGGACCAATTTATGATCTATCTCGTAGTGCAACCACTCAATTGAGAAAACAACCTCTAGAATCCATCTAGGTTAGACTAGGAGCCTTGATGACCGTCGATGATCCGACTTGGGGTGCAATCGGGCCGTCGGGTCAATGATAACACATGAATCTGCATACATGGACCACTTGAGCTCTCGATCGGCCCCATTTTCGGGAACATGACACTATACTTAGCAAAAAAATCGGATGGTCGGAGTGGATCCATCAGAAAATGTTCCAATGGACCCCATTTTATGGGATCGTGAGTACACAGACGTACGCTCCCTCGCCGCAACACAACTGGAGATCGGTCAAGTCGGGTTTGACCCAACCGTGCCCGAAGAGGAAGCCTCCTTCCTCTTTTTCGTTTTCTCGCCATCGACCGAGCCGCACCTGGAACTCAAATTTGGGCCACCATCACAGCTCCGATGGAAGATCCAAACTATCCATCTAGAGTGGAAACATTCCTAGATCAAAACTTGAGCTACCTCGTTGGAAGAGGAGAAGGCGTACGAGCACAAATCGGGACGCATCTGGACTGCGCACAACGTACTTTCCCGAAAATGGAAAGCCCCATTCCTCCCCCCACACTGGAAATCCGAGTTCACTGGCCTTTAATCCCTCTCAGCTCTCCATCTGGAGAAATCGGAACCCTTCAAGCTAGGGCTGTCCCCGACAATCGCTCAAGCTCTTCTATCCGCCGCCGCAGGTTGCACTCGGCCAATTAGCTGAAGAAGCCCATCAACGTCCGTCCTTAGGGCCCCACTGTGATCATAGAATGGACCCACACCGTCCACCAGCTTCCGATCATCGGATCAACCGTCCGACGATAAAACGCCATCAAAGGGTCGGTCATCTTCCTCATACGACCGAGAAAACCCACCAACCTCAGGTGGGCCCCATTTTATAATCAGAGTCGTTCGTCTGATAGCCCATAGTACCAGATGACAATCCACAGCTAAGAACTTCATCCACACAAACCAAAACGATAGGTGCGGTCTTCTATTCAAACAACATATGGCATGGAATAAACGGCTATCGGGCACGTCCAAGCACCAAAGCTAGACCTATAAGAGAATGCGAGAGAGAGAGAGAGAGAGAGAGAGAGAGAGAGAGAGAGAGAGAGAGAGAGAGGAGGAGGAGGAGGAGGAGGAGGGGGAGGAAGAGGAGGAGGAGGAGATGTCGCCGAACTCGATGTCACAGCAACCGAGCTGTCTGGGTTAGCTCGATTTGGGCTGAGTAAGTGCGGGCCGGAGACTCTACGCTAGGAGAGAAAAAGAGGAAGAGAAAGAGAGGCAAAAAGAGAAGGAGAAAAAGGAAGAAGAAGATATTTTGTATCCAAGCCAAATACCGACTGTTGAGTGGCCTAGGTTAGCTCGCTCACGGTTGCCAGGTTGGGTCGGCTTCACTCGCCCATTCGAAGGGTGGTAGGGATTGTTGGGACCCTGTTGTGGTTGAACTCCGCCCCACCAGCAGCTGCAGGTCACTCGAGCCAATCCAGACTCGAACCCCCACCGAGTCAGATGGAGGGTGACTCGGTGGGCCAGGGCCTGATATTCAACCAAGATCCACAGCCCATTCAGCCCTCTTTGGGTACCAAACATTCCAGCAACATCCTGCTATTGGTGATGAGCCTACGGGTTGGCCTAGATCGCTGATTTTAGCACCCACGTGGGTGCATAGTAACCCATTGAGTCCCTGTTTATTTCAGGTCTAAACTCGTCAGCAGGTCATCAACATGTCTCCCTTGGGTTAGCTCAAGTTTGAGGGAGGGCCTTGCTTAAGAAGCCTCCCTTGGACTAGTTCAGATGCGGTCGCTCCGGCCTAGAAAAGAAGATAAATCTCCCCTACTCATGAAAAGAACTTCATATTTGGAAACTTAGTTTACATTTTAACTAAGCTTATCGAAAATGACATAAAAGGATGGTTTTTGTATATATGGTATACAAGTCATGTGCCGTGACTCAGGTATATTGGTGCGTACACTGAATTTTGGGGCGTGACAATACTTCTTTTTTTTAAAAAAAAAAATAAAATTTATTAAGCTTGTTAGTACACCCCATTGTCAGTCTACACTTCGTAGTTAGCCATTCCCACTAGGAATCAATACTAAGACCTCAATGTTGAAACGAGGTAACTTTCACTTAGTCTACCACTTGAGCTATGGATCAGGGTGTCGACAGTACCTTTTAATACAGCCTAGAAATTCTCTTCGCTTTGAAGTTGCCATCTTTAAGATGAAGGTGTCGATGACATCCTCAGCATCATATGCAGCATCTCTCACGTGCTGTACCCATTTCTTCACTCTTTTATTTCCTTCATGCATGGAGTCTGCATCTTCCAGGAAGGCTACCATCCGCTCAAATTCAAACACGAGCAATTCAACTTGATCGCGAACCCCATATAAGAATAAAGCTTCTTGGATGAGGGGGTTAGCGAGTTTTTCGAGAAGGATCTCGACAACGGACTGAACAACGTCCATCTTGCCTCACACTTTTTTTTTGCTCTCACAAATCACAAGAAAGAAATTCAGATGAAATCTTTGTTTGTGTGGAGTTGATGTTGCGGCATGTCTCTCTATCTATTTATAGAAGACAACTTAGACGGATCATATTCTAATATTACTGATGAGGAAAAGGATTTCGCTCGTCGAAATTTTGGCATATTTTATAAAATGGTTGCTTGATTCCGCCCATGTCTTCAATGGTTGGAGATGCGATCACACGAATTTCTTGGACGTGGATTTCCTGGAAAGCCTTTGGCAGGAAATTCCTTAGCTGGGAATCTAAGTTGAGCCCCCAGTGATGTTTGTGAGATATCCACTCCGTCCATCTGTTTTAAGTGCTCATTTTAGGACATGCCACCAAAATTGAGCCGGATCCAAACTCAAGTGGGCCACACGAGAGGAAACAGTGGGCCGCCGTTGAAACATTTGCATGGCCACAAAAATTTTGTATATGGCTAAGATTTTTGTGTTTTCATTTCATCGGTTTGGACGGCATATAAACATCCAGGTGGAGAGTTTCAACGGTGAGTATTTCTTTCCCAGTTTTTCCTGTTGTATCGCTACATCAGGCTTTTTTCTTGTAGCCTTTCCGAAAATGAGCTAGTAGAACAGATGTACGGGTGGATTTCCCACTAACGTTACGGTGGTCGCCACCTAGACTCGCAGTGCAAGACCTTCCTGCGAAGAGCCTTTTTCAGCAAATCCGCGTGAATTTCTTGGAAGCGGATGGGAACGGATTGGTTACTCCCCTTACACGAGCCCCGGGGCTGGTGGTCGGTGCTCTGTGGGACCCACTATGATATATGTGTTTCATCCATTCTGTTCAGTCATTTTTAAAGATCATTTTAGGTATTTATTTCGAAAATTAGAGGTATATAAATCTCAGGTGGACCACACCACATGAAAACAATAGTGATTAGATATCCACCATTAAAATCCTCCTGAGGCCCAATGTACTGTTTATTTGACATCCAATATGGTGATTAGGTCATGCAGGCCCAGATGAAGGGAAAAAACAAAAATCACCTTGATCCAAAACTTTTATGGCTCCCAAAATATTTTTAATGGTCAACGCTGATTCAACACTGTTTCTTGTAATGTGGTCCAATTGAGATTGGGATATATCTCATTTTTGGTCTTATATTATAAAATGATATGTAAAAATATATGGACAGAATGGATGTAACACATACATCATAGGGGCCCCACGAGTAGCCAATCCGTTCCCATAGCGGATGGGCTGGTGTACCACACATCAGCTATGTAGCTGCTGTATAGCTGCTGTAGGAACGTGGCCTGCCAAGACGAGCACTGACGCTCGGTTCAAGGAGGTCAAAGTTACGTGTCCTACAGTGATGTATTTATTTATAGAGATTATTTTAGAACGGCATCCAAAAAAAATTGAATCATATCCAAAAATGATCTGGACCACACTACAAATAAAAGTAGAGTTAATGATTTTCACCATCAAACCATTCCTAGGGCCTATCATAGTTTTCCATACAATCTGTTCATAAGTCACAGAGACGTAAATTAAGAGAAAAAATAAATTTTATATTGATCCAAAACTTTTGTAACCCAAAAAAGATTTCAACGGTATGCATTTAATCCTTTACTGTTTTTTGTAGTGTGATTCACTAAATAGTTAGATCTATCTTATTTTTTGTCTCTAGCCTTAAGACAAGTTTATCAATTGAATGAACAGTTTAAATATAACACATACCTCATTATCAAACCCACGTAATGTACTGACAAAAACACACCAGTAATATAGCTTGTGTGAGGCGGACCAGCCAATCCGCTACGGAATTTATTAGTTTTGAATGGGAAACGGATTTCGGTATTCCCTCTCACATCAGCCGATGGTTGGTGCTCCGTTGGCTTCACCATGATGTATGTGTTTCATCCATAGTATGAGATAAAAAAGGAGTTCTTTTCCTATTTTAGGTAGACTACATTATAGAAATGGTGTTGAATGAGCGTCCACCATTAAAAAAACATTTTGGGGCTATAAAAGTTTTGGATTAAGTTGATTTTTGTTTTTTCCTTTCATCTGGGCTTATATGACCTAATTAGCATATTGGATGTCAAATAAAAAGTACAATGAGCCTTAGAAGGATTTTAATGATGAATATCCAATCACTATTGTTTTCATGTGGTGTGGTCGACCTGAGATTTATATACCCCTCATTTTTGAGAAAAAAAAACTATAAAATGATCTTTAAAAATGGATGAATAGAATGGATTAAACACGTACATCTTGGTGGGGGCTCATAGACCACCAGCCACAGGCGGGTTTAAGGGGAGTAGCTGACCTGTTTCCATATGAATGGGCCTCCGGTCAGAAACGGATCCGCTACTCCCCTGATGGTCAGTGCTTTGTGGGCCTCACTATGATGCATGTGTTTCATATATGCTGCATATCTATTTTTATAAATTATTTTATGGTGTTAGACAAAAAATGAGGTATACCCCAGTCTCAAGTGAACCACATTATAGGAAACAGTGTTGAACGAATGTTGACCATTAAAATCTTTTTGAGGGCCATAAAAGTTTAGGATCAAGCTGATCTTTGTTTTTTTTTCTTTCATATAGGTCTGTATGACCTAATCAACAGATTGTATGTCAAATAAACAGTAAAATGGGCTTTAGGAGGATTTTAATGGTGGATATCCAATCAATATTGTTTTCCAATGCTGTGGTCCACTTGAGATTTTATATCCTCTCATTTTCAGGATCGAACCCTAAAATTATTTTAAAAAATGACCCACAAGGCATCTACCATCAGCCACCGCGGGCTAGTGGCAGGGGAGTAGCCAATCCGTCTGCCCTCCGGTCCGGACGTGGTTTTGCTGGTTACCCAGCACCGGCCGGCTAGCTGGTGTAAAAGTTATGGGGACCTCATTATGATGCATGTGCTTTATCCACACCATTCGTCCAATTTTTACAGCTCATTTTAGGATATGAGATTTAAAATAATAATAATAATAATAATAAAATAACAAGTAGATGCAAATCTAAATGAAACACACCACAGGAAAACAGTATTGATTGAACCTCCATCATTAAAACTTTTCTAGGCCCACTAATAATATTTATTTTCCATCCAATCTGTTCGATAAGGTCACACATACCTGGACAAAGGGCAAACACAAATATCAGCTTAATCCAAAACTTCCGTGGCTCCAAAACATTCCCAATAGAAAGCATTCAATTGCACTAGTTCATCTAAGTATGGTCCACATAAAATTTGGATCTATCTAATTTTTGCCCTCGTGCACTAAAATGATATGAAAAAAAAAAAAATAGATGGACAGTATAGATAAAACACATAAATCATGATGGGCCCGCAGTGCTTTACACCAGCTAAGTGGCTGGTGTTGGGACACTAGCCAAACCGCCGTCCTTCAATCCTAAAAGCCAAATGAAGTGGGCAGTCCGGGTCGGAGTTTTACTGCATCTAAGAGTAATCAAATTACGATAACTGAAGATGCAGATCCAAAATAGATGATGGCTGGATAAATGTCACAAGGTATTCGCTACATCCGTTCACATGACCCATCTTTCCTGGCTGTCCATTTGAATGACAGCATTCATATGGCTTGGACGGAATTTTAGGTGCAATCTTCAACTAGGGCGCCATCAATGGATGAGACTCAGTAAATGGACAGACGGGACCCAATAACCTTCCTGCCACGTGTCAAGTATGGATTAGTGCGGATTAGGTACTTCCCCTGCCTGTTTGGAGCTCGGGACATGTGGAGGCTCGAGGGCCACCGAGGGACCACTGTGATGTATGAATTTTATCCACACTGTTCATCCATTTTTTCATATCATGTTAGAGCACTGGACTAAAAATAAGTTAGATCCAAGGCTCAAGTGGACCACACCACAGGAAGGAGTTGCACTAAGGACTAGGGTTGAAAGACGGCCGGGTTCAACTTGACTGATCCAACATTGGGTTGGGCTTGGGCAGAATATATCAGGTTTGGTCTCGAGCTTGAGTTATATAAACACCAACCCGATAAAGGCTAGGTCAGACTTGGGTTGAGGTCTTGGGTTGTTCGACTCCACTCGAACCCGGTCAATATATAAGTTATAAATTATAATTGTCTGTGGATGGTTTGTGTTGAAGGCATAAGAAGTTTTAGTGCTGTCGGGTCTCATTGGTCCACACCATTTTCGATTCTAGCTTACCAGATATGCTAGATTTCTCTCTCAAATAGATTGTGTGCTACATAACAAAACTTTTAAAAGAATAGTCATATATTTTAGCTTGTTTATTTAGAAAAATGAAGTTTTCTACGATAAATAATTACATATATAATTAATAAAATAATAGGTGTAAAAAATAATATGTGTATTGTAATATAATAAACTAATGTAATAATAAAAATATTAATATATATACCTTCACCCAACTAATTCAACCGAGCGTGCTTGGGTTGAGAATTCCCAACTCGAAGTTGGGTTGTATCATGCTAGGGTTGAAGTATAGGAACTTGGGTTAGGCTATGGTTGAGCACAAACCCCGCCCAACCCGCCCCACTTCTTTCTTTTTCTTTAACCCAAGCACAAACAACCCTACCAAGGATGCCCACCATTGGAACCTCCTTGGGGTCCACCATGTTGTTTAATTTCCATCCAACCTGTTGGTATGGTCATATACACTTGTATTAATTGAAAAAATTAATATCATCTTGATTTAAAACTTCTATGGTTCCTAAAAAATTTCAATGGCAGGAATTTAAACACCACTGTGTGGTTCATCCAAGCCTTAAATCTTGGCTAGTTTTGAATTTATAATTTAAAATGATTTAAAAAATTAGATGGATAGTGTAGATAAAATTCATACATCACGATGGCACCTCCACCTCTCTCGAGCTCTGAACTTGCGGGGGTAGTTGTTAATCCGGGGAAGCGGATTGTACTGAGTAACTCAGGACCCAACTTACTAACTAAATTCTGTGTAGCCCACCAATATTTATTTATTTATCCACACTGTTCATCCATTTTAATAGATAATTTTAGTGCTTGAGTTCAAAAATTAAGCATCTTCAAAGCTCGAGTGATCCATACCACACGAAACCACCTGAATTGAACTTTTACCATTGAAAATTTCTTATAAGCCACGGAAGTACTAAGAAGGTTTCAACGGTAGAAATCATTATTCTCACTGTTTCCTATGGTATGGTCCATTTAAGCTTTGGATATGCTTCAATTTTGAGCTCAACCCCTAAAAGTAGCGAGAAAAATGGATGATCCGCGTGGATAAACCATATTCATTTACACTTGCTCAACCGAGTTTACTTACAATAATAAAAAGCATACTGATTAACCCAGTACGCCGTCCAATTTCCTCAACCGTATGGCTCGAATGCCTTGTGAATCCCTTGCAGCCGAGGGATGCTTTTTTTCAGGAAAGGCTGTAGGACTCTTCCTTTTCCTCTCATTTTATATTTTATACCATGCGTCTTCTGCCAACATTTGCTTTCCCTTTTAGTTTTTTCTTAATACCTTCGTCTTCTGCCCGCATTTGCTTTTCCTTTTATCTTTTTCTTTTTTTCCTTTATACCGTGCGGTATTACCATCATTTGCCTTTTGTCTTTCCAGTATCAAAGCAAGCTAACAGTTGGACGCGGATTGCATAATGAGGCCTTTTTTACCATCAAAGCAGGATGCGGACTACCTACTGAGGCCTGTTTGATCCCTGGGATTAAATGATATGGGATTGCATTAGATGAGACTAATTAATATTATTATTGCACAATAATTATAATTTGCATGTCAGGAAGTTTCCTATTGTGGTATTTTGGCCATCCAATTCCCAGGGATAAAATTCTTGCTAAGGGAAAAAACTGGATTAAGCATAAACCCGTTTGGTGGACCCATTTAATATAATTAATGAACCGAAGTCATTGCAGATATGGGTCACTTGTACAGATATATAACTAAAATGTCACATGTGAGTTAGGGGTATATGGATAAAACATACGTATCAATGTGGGGCCCACATGTGTAATTGTAATGGATTTAGAATCCATGGAAAATTCCACATAGGATTAAATATAATTCCATCCCACCTAATCCTACTTAAGCTTTTGTACCCAACAGGGCCTAGGTGAGGGAGAAGATAAGGGACTTTTGACCAACCAGGTCCTCAGAACTATAGATATATAGTCCTCAATTCGATACTTTAGTATGTGCATGTGGGGCCATGCTTTTGGTACCCTGACCATTGATCTGAGAGACCCAACAATCCCTTGGACCAGAAGCTTCTGTACATGGTGGTACAACAGAAGAGATTTGTGGGGCCCATCGAATTATCAGTGCCAGTGACTAAATCCGGCTGGCGGGCCATACCCTGTGAACTAACATTTGGTACACTGAATATCAGGAAGGCCACCTGGTTAAGGGTGGCAATGGCCCGGATAGCCGTTTGATCCAGTTGTCCATTCTCACCCCTACACTGTGTGTGCTGTACTCCTGCGTACAACAGGTGTTATATAGGATTCTGGTCCTAAAAGAGTTTCATGCCACAATATAGTGTTTGATTAGGCCTTCTTTCGTTGAAAATTTTAAACAAAGTTAGACTGATTAACGGTGACATTTGATGATATTAATTTAGTGTAATCAAACACACACTCAGCTACTAATCTACACCGTCCACAAAATTGGGTTTGTGGTACAATGGTACTTCATAACTTCATATGAATTAGTGTGAATTTTATTCTACTGTGTCCAAAAATTTTGATGGTCCAGTTAATGTACATGTACGACTCATATATACTGGTAATAAGAGTATGGCCCACTGAGCGTGGACACACGAGCAGTACATTAGATGGCGTTTTACGGTTTTGATGGCCCACCCATCACCAAGGTCAGCCCAGGCAACATGTAAGGCAGGTCAGTGGCTATATCGAATGTGGACCGTCAGAAAATTTCGAGGCCATTGATTGGTCTTGCACGTGTGGCTAACCTGCTGAAATGAGCAGTCTGACTTCTCTGCCAGCTCATCTGGTGGGCTAAGATGATGGTCGGCTTGGATGTTTCCCAGACATGCCACTTCTACCTGCAATGAATAGCCATTGAGGTTGCAAGTGGACTGGGCTGCTTGAGGCCGACCCGAGTCCATCCCGCTTTGGGCTGCGATGGTGATGACTCTTCAAGACCGTGCTTTGGATCTGGGCACACTTAATTGGGCACCAACATGAGCAGGGCCCTGGCCCAGACAAGAGTTGCCAACGGGCTCAGATCTGAACAATTTATTAACTAGGTGTCCGACTACATGATGGATCTCATCCATTGGCCTTCAAAATGACCGTTCTCTGGCTCGGGTTGGATCTTAATGTACGAGTATGAAAAACATATGCATGGCCCCATGTTTATTGATCGATCGTATTTCAAATCTAGGTCCATACTTGATCAACGGTCCTCTATTACAGGCCAGAGACTGACCCCTACTGGGACCCAAACTGAGACTGATTCATTGGGGAAAGGATGCATGTGGATTCTAATATCTATTTGTGTTTTGCTCAGTTTCTGATAGTTAGGTGGGGCCCACCGTGATGTTTGTGAGAAATCAACTCCATTCATCCGTTTTTCCACCTCATTTTACGGCATGAGGCCAAAAAATGAGGCAGATCCAAAATTCAAGTGGGCCACATGACAAGAAACAGTGGAAAGGCCAACCGTTGAAACCTTTCTAGGGTCTACTGTGATATTTATATGCCATTCAAACCGTTCAAAAGGTCATTCCCACTTGGATAAACTGAAAGCATGAAAATATTATCCTGTTACAAACATTCTATGGCCCACGAATGTTTCAAGGGTGGGCGTTCAATCCCCACTGTTTCCTGTTGTGTAGCCCACTTGAGTTTTGGATCTGTCTCATTTATCAGCTCATGTCCTAACATGCGCTGGAAAAACAATGGACGGGGTGGATTTCTCACAAACATATCGAGGTAGGCCCCACCCATCTTTTGTCGCAGGAACACAGGCTATTGTAGGGCCTATGTTATGCAACCCTGGTCAGTTTGGATTGATGTGAATGTATACCTGATTAGAACTCGAAATATCTTTTTGTTAAGCGGACTATCCCATGTGTTTGGCACTCACAATATGAGACTTCAACCCTTCATTCAATCAATATATGTACGCATGGCAATTCAGAACCGTTCATGTGACAGGCCCTCCTGTGGATGGCCTAAATCCATCCTGACTAGACAATCCGAGTGTAGTATTACCACATTTTAGCCTTTCCTTCATGGGATAGTCTCTGGCTCTCTGCTGATCAGAGCTGCTTTCTGAAATGAATCATATAATTATTTCCTCACCCATGTATACAGACAACATAGATGCACATCAATCCAGACCATCTAAATTGTTGGTATCGATCCCTAGTGGGGGTGGCTAACATGGAGTGTGTGTACTAACAAGCTAACCCAAAAAAAATAATAATAATAAATAAATAAATAATAATAATAATAATAATAATAATAATAATTGTTGGGTAATAACTTAAAAATCATTTGTCAGGCGATCCCAAATATCTAACGGATGGGCCTACTTCACATTTCTGGGTCAATCACAAAAACATCCATTTCAACTCTCGATAAGAATATTACATGAAAACATTCATACATTATTGCAAGTCAAACATTTACACAACCCCGGTAAAAACCACTGAATGTATTTTGTCCTAAAATGGCAGAAGGTACCGTATCAAAATATTGTTAGGAAAACATACATACATGCTACAATTTGGAATGTCATCCAAATCCTCATGCACCAATCACCGTTGAATTTGAAGACCCACTAGCCAGCCTCTCGATCAGGCCGTCTAGGATCATCTCCCATAGACATTGGCTTGTACCACAAAATCTCACTCCATTTGCTGCATAGAGATGCCAGTGAAAGGCCTTTGAAAAACTATGTTTCGTCGCTGAGAGGATAAAATTATCCTTAATTCTTCACCCATTCGGTGTGGGCAGCCCGGCGTAGCTGGTTTGGGTGGCTAAAGTAGCTCATCCTACCGCAATATCATATATGGTAAGTCGAATTGCAAGATACGCTGATTTAAGGTCATGACGGTCTGGATCACTTCCGCTTGTGATCGGGCCTTTTCTGGTCCATGTTAGCCATGAAACTGTCCGCGACCCACTTTACATCACCTTCATTACAAAAGAAAGTGGAAAGAAACCACTGAAAGGGAATCGATTCCCATTCCATTATTCTCCTTATGTCCAGTTGCTTCAAATGCATGTGTCATCATGATCTATCATGTGAAAGAAAGAGCCTGGAAATCAATCCACGAATAAAAACTTAATAACTACATGACACAATTTGCTTGCTTAAATCTCTAAAGGTATATACTTACATTAAGAATAAACAGCTAGCGATGCAGTAGGAAAATCCAAGCTATATGTCTGATAGGCCCTCTCTTGGATGGAAGATGCTCCAAAATTCATACAGATTAAGGCTCCTAATCCCTCAATCAATATCCTACAAATAGAGGGTTAAAAAATATACATCAATTGGTTAGGGAAACTAGTAAAGCCCACCTAAAACTTATAATATACCTTGGTCCAGGAATCAGGCCGACCGCAAATCAGGTGGCCTAGATATAGACAATAGAAATTGACAGCCCACACTCAATGTGCATGGATGGTCCATCGCATTACCAGAGTAACATGTACTTTGTGCCAGGGTACGTAGTTATACACTGGGCTATACCTGATGATCTGCTTTGTTAATTTACATGTATAAAAACCCTCTGGTCAAACATTTGTGGACTCTGAGCCTGGACTTGGGAAAATTGCTTCTACTTGGAAAAGGTATTACATCCAAACATAGATACAGTAAGACAAATAAAATATTATTGATATCAAGTTACCTCACAGGTGCCAACATGGCTTCTCCTATAAATGAAATCAAAAGTGATTTGCTACACTACAACCTAAAAAGTGATGGCCGAGTTTCGGATAGGACCATTGTAAGGTAGGCTTGGTGAGGTTTGATGGGAATTTACAACACGGGGTAGCTTTTTTAACTTTCCACGAAGATACAACTTACATGACTTGAGAAGATGTAAATTGAAATACAGTACATGTAATAATGAATAATAGCACATTGTAGCATGTTGAAAGATAGGTAGCGAAAGCTAGAGGAAAAATATGTCATCAAAACATCTCATTGCCATTTATGACAAAAGGCACCATTAGAGGAAAATGGACTCCACTGCCACCATTCTCCACATCGATCTTATCGCTTCACAAGTGTAGGTCATCACGTCTCTCCTGTGAGTGTACACACACACACACACAAACACACACACACACACACACACACACACACACACACACACACGTTACACACTAGAATTTGTTTTCTTAAAAACTATATAATCAGTTGAAGAAACTAATTTTAAAACTAGAAAGGATAAAATAGGAAGAAGAGTGAGTTCTTATCTGTTTGGAATTGAAGTGTCCTTGTGTGAGCATTACATGCAAGTGGAGTTTGGAGATCCAGACTATGTTTGATTGGCTCTAATATAGATAGAAGATGCTTGAAACAATTTTTTGGTTGAAGCTCCTAATCTCTTGATCAATGTCCTATAAAAGACGGAAAAAGTGCATAAATTGTCTGTGAAAATAATGGCATAAATATTGGCAAGGAACTCCTGTTTAGATTGATCAGTTGAAATGTTACTAACATGAACTAAATTTTAATTTTGCATATGAAATTAATATTTTCATCCATTGAGTTCCTATCAATAGAAGGACCAAAAAAAATTAAACAAATTAATGCCATATGAAGTAGACCTAAAACAGTGGTTTGCTAAAGAAAAACAAAAACAAAAACATAGGCTTGCCACTCCACTCACATGTGGAGGCATGCCCATTCAAATGTGCCACTATAGTATGAGGGTGAAAGACGAGAGATTTCCATTAAGTGAGCAATGTTGTTTAGAACTTTTGGCCTAAAAGTCAAGTTATTTTATACCTCAATTGAACCTGTCTACAAAACAAATGGATTTCCATAAAAACTGTCTTAGCCGAGCTTTCCACTAAGAGGGCTATGGTGATTAGATGTTCACGCACAAAATTTAAAAAAATAAATAAAAAGTTGTTCTGCTCCTCAATGGGGCACAATAAGGTAATGCAGATTTTTCTAGACATCCATTTCTTCTGAAAACAGGTCCACCTGAGGTGTGAAGTAACTTCACTTTTAAGCCAGAAGTTTTAAACAGTGGCCCACTTAATAGACAATTCTATTTGTACCATGTTATACTATATTGGCACATGTGGCTGCATGTTGTTGCCCAAGGCTCCCCCACATGTGGGCTTAGCTAAACTCACCCAGAACTTATGCCCAAGTCCAAGAATATAAAGTTAATTGCAACTAGTTGAGGCAAACGTATGCTAAAAAAATGGATGGTCAATATTTGATCTACATATATGGCCCATCAGATGATAAGAGTCAAACTGACTTGAATATTGCACAAGGGAAGCTAGATTGTGGCCTGTACGTAATGAGCAGCTTTGATCATCCATCTATTTAAACTTCCGATGAAGCATTGTGGACGTCCTCCAGAGCTACACTCTAAAGAACTGCTTTCACCTTAAAAAAGCATATTACATCCAAGTATAGATAAAGTAATAGATCTCAAGCATTACAAAAACAACTTATTATATTAAAGTCTCGAAGATTAGAAACCAAACCAAGAAAAAAGAAAAGAAAAAAAAAATACACACATCATCATGCCACAGTTTGAAAGCTCATACAAGTATCTCACATCATTCATACATTAAGAATCCAACAAAGAAACCATAAAAGGGAAATAGTTTTTTATTCACGCCCATTCTGCACCTCACGTCCAACTGCCTCCCGCGTGCCAAGTACCATCTCCTATAAAAGCAAGAGCGTACATGTTAAAAAATATGTAATTAAAACGTAGCTCCTATAAGAGCAAGAACTTATATGTGAAAAAAAAAATAATAATAATTTAAAAATGATTTACTACTATTTATGCTAAAATAACTCATGAACAGAATAGAAGCAATGGGCCATGATGCATTGGAGCGTAAAAATTGTCTTTGGTTGGATGAGTACAATCAGCGTAGGTGGTATTCTATCCAGACTATTGTGAATGAGCCCCACATGCTTGCATATTCAGATAATCCAAACAATCCTTTTGGCAGAAAATTGTGAATAACCTTGCATATTCGGATCAATGGCCTTCAAATAAAAAATGGTCCACGGTCCACGTTTAACAAGGAAAGTCACTAATCAAACCAATAAAGTTGTGAAATCAATGTGAATTTGTACAATGGTCCACCAAAGAGGATGCAATGGTTTCTCATGGTTTCAACAAAAAGGTTTTTGGTTGAAGCATTTCTTCAAACAATCATCGCACAGATTTCCATATAAAACAACAATCAAACGCTCTTCAAAATTATAAAATACATTGTCTTCCTTAAGATGTGTGGATACAAACTATAAAAGGAATGGAGATGCCAGCAGTGGAGAATTTCATAGCAAGAATGTAAAGTGTTTAAAAGAATAAATTACATAAAGAATATAATTAAATTTTAAAATTCATGAGATTATATATTTTTTTCCTAAGTTAAAAAATAAATAAATAAAACAATAAAATTCATATGATTATAGTACTAGTTAAAGTATGGATTAAAAGGCAAATAAAAATGAAGAGGAGAAACAAGTCTCACCTAATTGCTTATCTGGATGGAGGGTATGTGCTGAATTTTATCCCAATCCTCTCCCCCTTTTTCTCGAACCCTTTCTTTGAATTTATCGGGCATCCACAAGAATTCCAATTTCTTGAGGGTAGTCACATGTTTCATCCCTTCTGGAAGCTTCTCCAGTTGATTGCAGTAACTGATACGTAAATGTAAAAGACTTGGCATAGCTCCTTCCTCCAATATCCACTCCTCAAATTCATGTAAAGATTGAAGATGCAAGGATTTGAGTTGAGGAAACCCTTCTTTAGAGCAAGTAATTTTCTTTTCCACGTATGATCTCTGAAACAGTCTGAGAATCTGAAGGTTTTTCAGCTTCTCCAACGTAGCTATTGGATCTTCTTTTAAGGAGGAGCCTTCCAAAGTGAGCTTGGTGAGGTTTGTTGGGAATTCATTTGACTCATGTAACTTTCCACACAAACGCAACTTACATAACTTGAGAAGATGCGAAAGAGGAGGTAACAACAACGTATGCTTGACTGACTCTACTGACAGAGACTGGAGTGAGAAGAATTTCACAACAGAACGATTGAATACATCAACATGTTCTCTTGTTTCTAAACATATTCCTATTTTTCTAAGATGGGTGAGCTTTCCAAAGCCCTTCAACCATTTCCCAGCCTTTATAAATGATAGAGTCTGAAGGCTACTCATCTGCTCAAGCTTTGGATGCCCTTTTATCATTCCCCAACATCTATCTTGCTGGATTCCCTTCACTTGAAGATGTCTTAACTGTTTCATCTTCCTGATTGTGCTTGGTACTTCAATGATATCAGAAGAAGATGCAACTGATAGAGTTTGTAAATTGGGAAGATTGCCTATTGAAGATGGGAGGCTTTTTAAAGAAGTGTAGGAACATCCAAGGTATCTCAAGTGGATTAGTTCACCTATTGCTCTTGGTAGAATTTTTATGAATGTACCTTGTAGATATAGCACCCTAAGCAACATGAATGTTCTGAAGAGAAACTTCTCTTGTTTCTTTTCAACCCATCCACGGTCTTGGGTGTACATCAAAAGAGAACGAAGGTGTGGAGTGGAATGGCCTGAGGAAATGTACTCACTTGTTACATCATGGTGAATTGAAAGTCGACGGGATGTAGGAGGTGGAAATGCAGGAGTATTAATTGCATTCCCACTCGCGCGATGAACATGGAGAAACATACCTTCTTTGGCTTCTGATATGGAGAGATCTCGCAAAAGATCATGGATGGAACAACTTTTAATACCACCGCTTGAACTTGTTTTCGAGACTTGAACCATACTTCTCTGAATTAACTCTTTTAAACATTCTTCTCCAACCTCTTCTAATGTTTCTTCCCCTCTCTCTTGAAGAAACCCTTCTGCAGCCCACAACTGAATCAATTCCTTAACGAGGATCTCGCGGTCCTCTGGAAAATTGCCCAGATAAAGAAAACATGGTTTTAAGTAATAAGGAAGGTCTTTATAGCTTAAAGATAATATGCCAGAGATTCGAACTTCTCCCTTGCTAAGCTGCCACCTAATGCTTTTCCTTACATTCTCCCACTCTCTTGCTTCTTTTCTTGATAAGAGCCCTCCAACCACAACAATGGCAAGAGGTAAACCTTGACACCTGCCCACAATCTCTTCTCCCAGCTTCTC
Organism: Magnolia kwangsiensis; assembly: GCA_037074715.1. Lineage (NCBI taxonomy): Eukaryota > Viridiplantae > Streptophyta > Magnoliopsida > Magnoliales > Magnoliaceae > Magnolia > Magnolia kwangsiensis. The sequence goes on from CM073583.1 coordinate 3,076,214, forward strand.
CAATTCTGGAGGGAAAGTTTTATTTTTCCCTGGAAATGTTTTCTTGCAGAATAATTCCCAGCTCTCATCATCATTTAGAAATCTCAGTTCATGGGGCTTGCTTTGTGCATCTGCGTGTAAAGCCACGTCTTTGTTTCTTGTAGAAAGAACAATCCTACTTCCATTCATATTTTCTGGAAATGCATTCTTCAAAGCATCCCATGCTTCACGTGTCCATACATCATCCAATACCACCAAGTATCTCTTGTTATTAAGATACTTGCAGATATTTTCTCTTAGCTCAACAACATTCATTTTCCTCATCTCTTTAGTAAGCGCCATATATTGTTTTGTGAGAGACAGCAAGACATCTCTTGCAGCAAACTGTTGTGAAACAGAAATCCATGCATGAGTTTGGAAATGTTTCTTAACACTACCAGTGTTATAAAGTTTCCTGGTGAGAGTAGTCTTACCGAGACCACCCATACCCACTACAGAAATCACAGAACGTCGGACCTCTCCTTCATTAGTCAACCGCAAGACCAATGCCTCCAAATCCTTCTCAAAACCAACAAAATCTGGTTCTTGAGCATTAGGAGAAGTAAGCCTCTTTTCTTGAAGGCTTAGACCGGAAGAGCTTGTCCCTACTCCCTGGCCTATATTTTCAATTCCATAAATCAACTTAGATTCGGAGATCCTATGGATTTTACTGTTTATCCGTTGGATCTCCGACCCTACTTGATGGAGATCTATCCAGTTACTGAAGATGCAAGCGTACCTTCTAACGAAGCATTTTCGCCTAGAGGTTGCTATTTTGAGAACAAGGGTGTCGATGACGTCCTCAGCATCATATGCAACATCTCTCACGTGCTGCACCCATCTTTTCGCTCTGCTATCTCCTTCTTGCTTGGCGTCTGCATCTTCCAAGAAGGATTCCATCTGCTCAAATTCTAACACGAGCAGTTCGACTTGATTGCGAACCCCATATAAGGAAAGGGCTTCTCGAACGAGTGGTTCAGCGAGTTTTTTGATGAGGAGATCGATAATGGACACAACAAAAGACATCTTTCCTTTCGCTCTTATGAGTTATCTCTCAAACGATAAAGAAATTCAGATTAAAGCTTTCTTTCTTGGAGTGCGGATCATCTGTTTCGAGGAAACGGTGAACGGTGAGCAGGTGACCCCAGCTCTATTATTGGTTCACGTCACTGTAAGTGTGCCGTCATCAGATTTTTTTTTTAATATATTAAAAAGAATACGTAGGGCTTAGACGGATCCATTTGAAAATCAAATTGCATACCTAGTACAGTACGCTCTTATCGTACGGAGGAAACACATTTGGGCCTACCTTGCATGTATGTAGTCTTTTCACGCCATCCATTAGTTTTTTTATCTAATTTAAGGGGTTGAAACTAAAACCGAAGTATATCCAAATATCAAGTGGATCATAACGATGTTTATTTGTAATTCAACCTGTTCATGAAATCATACAGATATTGACGAAGGAAAAACACAAATATTAGCTTGATCCGTAATTTTTGTAGCCCCCAAGAAATTTTCAATAGTAACATTTCAATTCAACTATTTCTTATGGTGTGATCCATTTGAACATTGTATATGCTTCGTTGTTTTTTCGAGCTCTAAAATTATCTGATAAAATTGATGGACCAAGTAGATAAAATGCATAAATCATGGTGGACCCCACAAACTTTACTCAATACGCTAAGTATACTAAGTTACTATGCAACGATTCCTGCTATATGGCGATTCAGTAATGTGAGCATAGTGAGTTACTATGCAACGCTTCCTTCTATATGGGGATTCCGTAATGTGATGTCATCTAGTTATGTGGGTCCCACTATGATATATGTTTTGTATCCACACCGTCCATCCATTTGGAGAGATCATTTTAAGGCATGAGCCAAAGAATGAATCAGATCCAAAACTCCAGTGTACCCCACCATGGAAAATCGTGGAGAGAGTCACGCCCACCATTAAAAACTTATAAAGGTCACAAAAGTTTTTGATCAAGCTGATATTTCTGCTTTCCCTTCTTTAATGTCTGTGTTAACTTATGAACAGGTTGGATTTCAAATAAAAATCACGGTGGACCTTAGGAAGGCTCCAACACCTCAATCTCCTCATTGATTTTTGTGGTGGGGTCCACTCCAACTTTGGATCTGTCTCATTCTTTTGATCATGCCTAAAATGATTTCTCTGAATGGATGGACAGTGTGGATACAACACATACATCATGGTGGGCCTCACATAACTTGGTGATGTCACTTCCGTGGTAAGTCTAGCGACTCAACCTCCTGTTAGTAGCTAATCTACCTCTAATTTCTTTCTTCTAAAACTTAATTAGATCACGTCATTTCACGGTAATTTTATAAGATAAAAAAAGTATTTACAAAATCTCCCTTCTTTGCAAGGAAAGGTTAGTTGTGACTCAAGATGAGTGATGTCCGTAAAATTCATACCATGGGACTACCTTGATCTATGCATTGTATATCTACCTTATTCATCTGTTTTCTCATATTATTTTAAAGAATTATATTAAAAATGAAGTAGATAAAACTCTCAAGTGAATCACACCACAAGAAACATTGTTTATTAAGGGCGTGTTTGATTTTCCAATTCACTGGGAAATACCCGGGCAAATGGTAATAATTATTTCCCTTGCCGCGCTCTTCCCCGTGATTGATTTGACGGCTACTTTTTGAAGGTTAAAATGGTAAATATTGTAAAACATTTGTGGGTCCCACCATGATGCATATCATATATCCACACCGTTCATCCATTATGTTAGATGAATTTATGATATAAGCCAAAAATTAAAGTATATCCAATGCTCAAGTGGACCACGCCATAGAAATATGTGAATTAAATACTTACCATTAAAAACTTCCTTTAGCCTTTGTTTCTTTTGGTATGGGCCAGTTGAGTGTTGGATCTAACTCATTTTTCTTCTAATATCTCAAAATATTGTGATAAAATGAATGAACGGAACAAATATATCATATACATCAAGATAGGGTCCTAAAATGGCCACTACTACTTTGAACCGGTTTCCAAGAAGTGAAATCCACTTGAATATTTCAACAGGTGAAACGGTAATAATCACCCATTTGTTGGGTATTTACCATTTCCAGGTGAAAGGATAAAAATCAAACAGGCCCTAAATGTCGACTATTGAAAACTTCATTGTCCGCTGTTATGTTTATCTGCCATACAGTTTGTTGTGGATAAGGTCATATATTTATTTTTAAAAAAAACTGTTGTTGATAAGGTCATATATTTATTTTTTAAAAAAACTAAACTTCATTGGGACTGTCGCGACCATACAACCCACCCACGCAGCAGTGTCCTAATTGACCTTGACAGACTATGAAATCAATCCAAACCTTTCACGCAGAAGATAAAGATTAGAAAATTAAAACCCATGTCAAATTCATTACGAAGACCATTAATCTTGTGGGGCACATCAATCAACAGTTTAAAACAGCCAAGACATGAATCCATCCATGGTAGGACCCATCGTTCCAATAATATGGATCAAGTTCCCATGCCCAAGAACAATCATCATCTATCCGTCATGGGACCCAACAGATAAACGGTCCGGATAGCGTCAATGGGCCCCACAAATAGCTCTCCCAAAATGGGTAATCAGAAAGATAAAGACACCGTTCAGGTTAGGCCGGGCTTGGATCAGGCCCTAAATATAAATCCTAGCCCGGGTCGAACTGGAACTTTTCAGCCCGTCACAAGCCCGGGTCAGGTATGGGCTTGGACAGCGCTTGGCCCGGCCTAACCTGACCCGTTGATACTCTTACCAAAATCCTCTATATCGATTCATCAGTTGAGGAATTTCATGCTGGGGCCAAGTGTCCCAATCAGACCTCAAACTTTCAAGTGGGCCACGCCATAAGGAAAATTGGGTACTGGGACGCCCACTGCAGAAACCTTCCTAGGGCCGTTGTGTTGTTAATTTACCATCCAACCCGTTCATTAGGTGAGACCCATAAGGATGAAGATATATTATAAAGATTATCCTGATCAAAATCTCAGGTGAGCCACAATGGAGGAATTGAAAGGTTTTGGTGGTGATTTTAAATTGTTCCTCAGGTGTGGCACGCATGAGTCTTTTATCCCACGGATTTTTGTTGTTTACAGTGAATATGAGGTGGATAATTGATGGATAGAGTGGGATGTCTCAAAAACGTCCAAGTGGGCCCCACAGAATTTGAGGGCCTGCTGCCGCCAACGTCAGGGGTTTTGAAGGCTTCATGTCCCTTTATTTGTTTATGGTAAGCAATAGTAGCAACATGGAAAGAAGGATGTTGTGAAGTGATCATGCACGTGTGAAATGTCTTATGGTGATCCATACGGTTGATCTAGTAGGCCAACAGATGAATGGGCCATAGGAGGTGATCTGCGCTTTGATCGGCACACTTTCATACCGTCCATTGTATGTGTTGTATTCATACCGTCCATTTATTTGTAGAGATCGTTTTAGGGCACTGAGTCAAAGAATGAGTCAGATCCGACCCGGCCACAGAAAACAGTGGAGATTTTTTTATTTTTTTTTTGTTCACGTCTGTGTTAACTTATGAAATATGAACGGTTTGAATCTCAAATAAACATCACGGTGGACCTTAGGAAGCTTTCAAATGTGGGCGTCACTCTCCCCACTGTTTTCTATGGTGGGGTCCACTAAGCTTTGGATTTGCCTCAATCTTTGGCTAATGTCCTAAAATGATTTCTCCAAACGGATGGACGGTGTGGATACAACACATACATTATGGTGGGCCTCACAGAACTTGGTGACGTCAACTCAACCTGTCAGAAGCTCATATGCGTCCTTGCCTGCAGCGCTTGTCTCTAGGAATATCCGTCCAGGAAGATGTCAGGTCCCATGTGATGTGTTTTATCCGAGCAATCCATCCTTATGTTTTTTTTTACTAACTCATTTTAAAGCATGAGCCCGAAAATCAAGCCGATCAAAAGCTCAAGTGGACCACACCACAAGAAGGGGATTGAAGGCACATCATTTAAAACTCAATCCAGAAGTTTTGGATCAACAAGCTAACATAGAATGTGTGTACTGACATGAGTGTGTACTAACAAGCTAACTCAAAAAACAAAAGTCACATCTTGCTCTCGGAATATTTCCAATGGAAAGCAAATACAACAAAGTCCCGCAAAACTTTGGCCACATCCTACTCTAGGGATATTCTTGGATGGGTTAAGGTCGATTTTATTTATAATTTTCTAAAACTTAGGCCATCTAAGAGGAGATTCTCCACAGTATCCTAAAAGTTGACTTTTGAGAAGGACACGGAGGTTTACATCAATGACTTTTTCTTTTTTCCTAATATAATCAATTATCAACCATCAATTGCAAGTTAATCCTTGGATGGTAAAACAAAGATATCCTTGCATGATTATCTATTTCCTCACCTTTGATTTTGATGGTGGCAATCATATGATCAAAGTTATCTTTTAGGAGCAATTGATAGGGGCGCTAACATAGAGTGTGTGTACTGACATGCGTGTGTACTAACAAACTAACTCAAAAAACAAAAGTCACATCTGGCTCTCGGAATATTTCCAATGGAAAGCAAATACAAGAAAGTAAGCCCTACAAAACTTTGGCCACATCCTTCTCTAGGGATATTCTTGGATAGGTTATGGTCGATTGTATTTATAAATTTCTAAAACTTAGGCCATCTAAGAGGAGATTCTCTACAGTATACTGAAAGTTGACTTTTGAGAAGGACACGCAATTCGGTTACACCAACTCGAAAGAAGGTTCACATCAATGACTTTTTCTTTTTCCTAATATAATCATTTATCAACCATCAATTGCAAGCTAATCCTTGGATGGTCAAACAAAGATAGCCTTGCATGATTGTCTATTTCCTCACCTTTGATTTTGATGGTGGCAATCATGTGATCAAAGCTATCTTTTAGGAGCAATTGATAATTAATGGTGGGCCCCACATGATGAGTGGTCTAGAGAAGGATGGAACTTGTATGATAGATATGGATTGCTGATATAGAACGTGTCACAGAGATATTCCCAGCATGGTTAAGCCAAGAAAAGATGGAGCGTGAATTGACCATAACTTTTGATCCAGGTATCATTATGGGACATACAACCTATCAATCTTTACTGAAACAGGGTATCCGAGGTGAACCGACCCACAAGGTGGGTCGCACCTGTCCACTTCGTCAGAAAACGCGCCCTTTCAACTCAAAAATGAATTTTTAGAAAAATTTTACTATTTTTAGTAATTTCAATTTTTTAATATTTTTAGAGTTTTAGATTTTCTTTTCTTTTAAAAATAACTTTTAGTTATACTAAGAATCTTATAAAAAAAGTTTATTTGTAATTTTTATTTTTAAAAATTAGGCCTTAAAAGAGTTTTATTATAATTAGAATTTTTATTAGAATTAGAATTTCGCTATCTTTGGTAATTACGAATTTTATTTTTTTGTCTTTATTAATAATGTAAGGAGACACATTAGACAATTATCAATTATTCATTAATCAATTTCGAATTTATTAGAAATTCTTTCTATTTTCTGATTTCCTTCCTCATGTGGATTTGAAAAGTCTCTATGAGGAGTCCAGAGAAGTTCCGTGGATTCGGAATAATTATCCTCTTGAAGAAGACGGTGCTCGACCTCATGTCCTTCCCTTCGCCAATTGTCCACTTACAGTCCAGTGTATGAAACTCGTCTAATGTAATCAATATGGACAGCTAATTTTTAGAGACATTTGTCGATTATGACATCCAATCAAAGCGCCTGTGAAAGAGGGATTGACAATTAAAGGTGGGCCCGCATGAAAAAATTTCTACTATAAATGTATGGACCATCAATTTCCTACCCATTGATTGGACAGTTAAACTATTAGAGAGATTTTTGGAAGGTATGAGAAAATAAAAGGTAAGTAGAAATCATGAGTGATTTGAATGGAGCAGACTTTTTCTAGTAAAAAAAGGGTAGACCGTCCATGTTCATAGACATTAAATATTGGCTAGAAAATCCCATCAAAGTTAAAAGACTTTTAAGGGGGATGGCAAGCAAAAGTGCGCCCATATGATGGGCAGTCTAAAATGAACGATCAGACCACTGAGATAATCATTATGAACTGCCCATTTTCCATGCCCAACACCACCTTTTTTTTCTTTTTTCTTTTTTTCAAAGATACATAAATCATCCAAAGCCAAGGGGGAAAAAAACAATAATCAATCACTCCTGACAGGAAGTAGCTGACAATGAACGATCAGACCACTGAGGTAATCATTATGAACTGCCCATTTTCCATGCCCAACACCTTTTTTTTTCTTTTCTTTTTTTTAAGATACATAAATCATCCAAAGCCAAGGGGGAAAAAAACAATAATCAATCGCTCCAGACAGGAAGTAGCTGACATTGGCGGAAAACAACTTTTCTAATTCCAAAAACCTTTTCTTTTTCCAAGTACATGAGCTGCAATCATGGATAGAACTTACATGTATACAGTGTCTGTGTACGGTTATAGTTACAGAGGACCCATATGCATATATAGGTGCAGGAAGGTGAAAACATAAAAACCAATCTGATTCAATGAGGGAGAATGGAGGTGAATATTTGGCTATCATTGTCTCAGGATCTTCCAAACTCAACCAGCAATACCCCATTGGCCTTCCAACTTTTCCCTTGAGGGGAAATCCCATGAAAATAGAATCTTAACCATTCTCATATTTAGTGGCCATTTGCGGAGATCTCTTTAACATCTTCTTTCCTCGTCTGGTAGATGGCTTTATGACGACGATCCACCTCCTCTCTGCGAAAAAGGATGCCACTGGTGGTGAGTTATCAGGAAGGGATCCCTTCACAATAAGGTTGTTTTGCATGGGGATTCCATAAATGAAGATTTCTTTGGAAATCTTGTTCCAATTGTACCAATAAAAATAAAATTTTCTTTAATATAGATGATGCAGAAATTGAATGATGATTTTGAGTTTCTTAACAGGAGGTGCTGGAGACTGCACAATGCTAGATCATTAAAAATGGCAGTTCTTGAGTTTATTTTACTCAACCGGCAATGGTACAGGCGGTAGTGGTACCAACCTTTCAGTAGCCTAATGGCATTGACCATGCCCTAACATCTCCCTTATCAGATGATCCATGGATACCCAATGAAAATGGACAGTTGGACCAAATAGTCCACATTTAACTGGGTCCCAATTCCAACAGTGGTAATCATCGATGGAGAGATACCGTGGGGCATCTCCCCTACATCATTTGGCCCACCATATGAACAATTTGGATCACCATGCAGTGGCCCCCACCTTTACAGTTTATGGCTCAGCAAATGCATGCTTAGCCGAAAATTGAATATGGAAGTTAGTCACATGTTTGAGAAGATGCTGAGAACATTGAAAACAATCATGCACCCCGTCACATTTGGACATGTAGCCGGTCAATACATTGATTGCACTGATCCAAAATCTGAAGACAATAAATGTAAAAAGCAGGAAAGAAGGTAAAAAAAGAGGGCACATAATAAGCTAACCTGAGATGCCGTGAGATTGAATCGTAGTGAAGAAGGCCAACGACTCTACGCTTTCGTTCTTTTCTCAGGTTCCCACCACGCCTGACAACAGGCAACTGCTTAATTCCTTTGGCCTCCATGAGCTCCTTTGCAATGGTCAAATCAGTGTCCGGATAACAAGTTAAAAGCCCACGCTCTCTCCCTCGGTAGTGTGTTCCTCGAGTACAGACAGTTGAAACAAGAAAGGTATTTGCCTATACAGAATTTCTTTAGTCAATACATCATTTGTGAAAAATAAAAAGAAACAAACACATTGGCCAACCTTAAAATCTTTGTGCTTCACAAGGGAAAGCGAGGAAAAGAAAAGATTCATGATAGTAAAATTTCACTTAAAAAATATACAATGAAACATAGAATCACGGTCTCCAGCTCATTGGTCGAGCTGGTAGACACAATGCCCATGTGTGTGTGGTCCACAGTTCGATCCTTGGTTGTCTTACCTTCCAAACCTCATCACCTTGGAGATATCCAAGCAACCAATACATATATAGACATGCACACATGCAGGTCCACACACGCACACACACAGCAGTGTTTTAAGTAGCTATACTATGTAATGTAACTTGGCCTTAATGCTATGTAGCTTACGAAAAAGCTCAAGTCACATGTAGCATACACTACATGCTACAAAGACTACATTACATGCTATGTAGCTCACATTACAAGGTATGTTTCCCTACAACAAAATAAATTAATGTTTTCAATAATTTGCAAAATTTTTCTTTTTTCAATAGAAATTAGTTAATTTTTTCAATGCTTTTTGTAAAAAGAATATAAGTAATAGTATTAAATCAGTTTCGTTGCTCTTTCTTTACCATCACACTTAATCATTACTCTTTCCCAATTGCATTTGGCACAACCTTGATTACAAATCTAGAAGTAGCGTGTAGCTTATGCCTCACACTTCAGAGCAGTGAATGCTACACTACATGCTATTCACTACTTAAAACACTGATATACACAGTAGTCGTGAAAATGAAGATTAACCGATCGCTTTATTAGAAGAGCACCGAAAAGGCGCAGAAAATTACAACCTAAGCAAAAAGGAAAAATTACAGTCCTGTAAAGAATTTATACAATCTTAACTAAATGAGATTAACATATTTTTAGGCGTCCACTAAACAGGGCCTTATCATTTTCAGAGGAAATGATAAATAAATCCTGCAGTAGCTGGTTGAGAATAGCTTGGAATGGATTAAAATGGATGAGCTAATTAATTGATTTAGGAGTCAATAGCATTTTGATGGGAAATGTTCCAATAATCTACCCTATGAGAACATTGACGTGAGCTTCTAGCAAAAAAATAAATATGGCATATATTCCCATAGAGTGTGCATATTTATAATTCGTAAAGATGCTAACCATAAATTGAGGAGTATACAAATAAATTTCTTTTCTTTTTTTCTTTTTTTTTTATAGTTCTTAGAGAGCAGCTAAAACTGCACTTAGTTTAAAAATTCAATTCAGTGGAAAATTTAGTTCTAAATGTACATACATCCAAAAGGGATGAATCATTCCTGGTAGTATCGGAGGATGTCTTCGACAGCGCCCGCTGGATATCACCAACAGTAGCAATACCCTCAAGAAGTTCCTCAGCATCAACGACAAGAACACAATTTTGTTGGGCATCATGCATAAGTTTAATTGTCTCTTTCAGGGTTACTGTAGGCAATACTTTCACATAGTTCTTCAACATGACCTGAGATACCTGAAACAAACAAGAGCACAGAAGAAAAAGGTTGAGACAAAAGCCTAAGTGTTTAATGAAAGAAAGCTAGCACAGTCATCCTAGAATTGACAGAGAGAGGAACCTTCAGATCATCCAAGACAGCATCCTCATCAACAGTTTCATGGTCAGCACCATTTTCCAGGTCAGAGAGTTCCACATCATTAACGCCATCTTGTTGCACCCAAATAGCCTCACCTTTGTCTTCAACAGGAGAGACTGAAGAATAACCCCGCCTTGGGGGCCTTGGATCAGTTGCCTCAATCTCCTTAGGCTGGTTTGCCACAGAAGGTACCCATATTGCTAACCCCACAGCCCCCTGTTTCAAAGCAAAAAGTATTTCCTACTCATCAACCATATCGTTAGAAATTCAGTCAATCCTGGCTGACAATTTCACACTGATGATCAGATGATTAGGAGTGGTCATCCACTTAGTATGGCTAATGCATCATGACCTTCCAATGGTATTATGGAACAAACGATGGTCCAGATCAATAGGAGGCTGTCCAAAAGTCATTTAAATGTCCAGGGGATATTGTGAATTTCCCCATGAAGGTAGCGATATTAGCATTCCCCATATTACTTGGCTATGATATTTAAAAAGAAGTTAATTAGAGCTGGGTGGATGAAGCAGAGAAGTGCCTCTAGAGTATTATGTGATCACAAAGTTCTATAAGAAAAATATTACATGACCACACACATGCACGCGCGTCATTGCCTTTATCATTTATTTGGGGCCGTCCTTATGGATACTGTTTTGCCAACAGTAAAATAAGAATTCTCTAGAAGAAAAAACAAATCAACTCCCACCGCTTAAACACCTTAATCCAGGCTTGACCACATTTAAATTTGTTACACATATTTTTTAAATATAGCCAGGTGTGGTAACATGAATTGAATTATCTAAGCATGCAAGCTCTGGGCTGAAAAGTTACCATGAGTGGAAGCAAAATCCTATAATCCTTTGTCAGCTCAAACAGAAGTAGCACTGATGTCAAGGGAACTGAGCAAACCGAAGCCAATGTAGCAGCCATCCCAACCTGCATGGAAGGTGCAGAAATATAAATAAGCTAGCACATATCATAATCACGCAATGCAAGTAATGGGCAAAAACAATTGGACAAATGCATAGTTCAAGTTAACTTGATCGAGCTGCAATAAGAAAAGCTCACCAAGGCATAGGCTTGTGGCTGGGCAACAGCAGCATTTCCTGGTATAGCTGAATTGATGATTTCCGCAGCTGAGCCCCCAAACACGGCACCAACAGCAGCACCAATCATCAAGCTTGGGGCATAAAGACCGCCTACAAGCCCAGACCCCTTGCAAAGAGCAGTGGCCACAACTTTGGCCCCAACTAATTGAGTTAATAGCCAAATTCCAGGGGCTGAAGCACTCTTCCCCGTACGTAGGATTTCCTCAACATTTGTGAAACCCCAATACAGTATTCCGGGGTACCTCAGAGCTATTAGACCAGCACCTAAACCACCTAAAGCTGGACATACAACGGTTGGAAGAGAAAATCTCTCCTTGATATACTCAAAAAACTTGGTGAACCAAGTCACCAACCGAGTGAAGACCACACTTACCGCTCCACACAACATACCCAATATGAGGTATAAAGGTAGCTCTGTAGAAGTAAAATAAAAATGAGAGATTTTTTTTATTTTTTTTTATGATGAATAAATAATGAGAGAGTTAAAAGATAGAAAATAGATATATGCATCAACTGATAGAAGTTAACCATATATCCAACAAACCTACCAGTTGATAATTTATAATCCTATCTAGAGAAGGCATCAAAACCATGACTTTTCGCTATTTCCATTCCCTACTCATTTGAGATAACATGTACTGCTGATTTAAAAAAAATCCTTACACGTAGTTGCATGTACTTTGTATATAATCCCCACCAATAGACAATGTATGTTCACAATTGAAAGGTGCAGAGAGCCATCGGCAGTGTATCCCATAGTTGCCAGACCCAGAAACAGTTGTTGCAAATGGTGTGAGAAATGTCTCATTTTACAACGTTTGAAATTCTTGTCATGCAGTTGCATGAATCGACTTGGGAAAGAGCAAACTCGAAATAGAAGTATTTTCCTAGAGAAGATTCCTAATAACCATGGTTTATCCAACCAACATTTTGAAAGACGAGATTGTTAGAACTTAGAACTCCCTGGATGCATTCAGAGGTTAAGATGAAAATAGCTATTTCGACCTGTGCTTCTAAGAATTATCCATGACCTAGGGGTTCAAGCCCGTAGCTCAATGGTAGACAGGGTGTTCAACATTGACGTCTACGGTTCAAGTCCAGCTTACCTTTAAAAAGAAAAATATCCGTGCATATAGTAATGTCAATTGTTAAGATGCATTTGAAAGCTAAAGACAGCTTCACATTTTCATTAAATTAATTATGACGCTTATTAATCAAAACCAATGGCACAGAGGAAATTGAGAAGATAACCCTATAAGAAAGCCTGTATCAAAATATATCCTTCACCTCATGTACTCCATTGTGTGAATCTAAAGATCTTGTTTACAAATCCCCCAAATGAACTGATGAGGAAAGACTGTTGAAGATCTTAAAGTTTACAGTGGATTTATGCTATTTTTTAATGCTACGAAGGGTCGTAGCTACACTATGCTACACTACAGGCGCTTACAAAACTCCCCCAAATGAACTGATGAGGAAAGCGTGTTAATAAAATTGAAAATGAATCAAATCCTACTATTTGATTTGAATCTGATAACAAAGGATTCACAATTTAACTTCAATGCTGTTTGGCAATTGCATGTGAACAGTAAATTGATCTAAAATGAGATGGAGCAGAATTTTAAAATTTGTGTTGGTTGCAATATTAGTTCTAGGCCTAGCTTATGGGTTAAGGGCGATGAAAAATAGTCAATCAGGGAACGTTTTTGGTGACAACACCTGTAGATACCAGATGTGAGAATGCTGACATGAGTAACGAGAAATCATATGGAAAAAAAGGATCGCCCTCTAGGAATTGAGGGCAATCATTCAGTTGCAGGTTGATCCACAGAAAGGAAGGGATTCATTCCAAAAGGAGTAGATCATCATCACAGCCACCCACCGATATGCTGAGGGAATCAGATGCCTTCTAGGAATCAATCCCAACGTTAGTTATTTGCTTGAAATGCTGGGTGGGCAAAAGAGAGAATATGGAGTAGGTTGATGTCAAGATCTAACATAATAGAGATCGCCCAACACAACAATGTACATACCTTCCGCTTCCACAAGCATGAGAACTAAATCGTTAGCCTCGATAAAAAAGACATAGCAGAAACAGGCATACAAAAAACTTGATACATCAAGAATTTCACTGATGATGCTGGACAATCTCCTCCTCACAGATGATAGTCACATCTCAATTTAATGATAATCATTTTGTTGCTAATCATGCCTCCACAAGCTTTAGACAATCAAGGAACCTAACACAAAGTAAATTTCCAAAATTTACATTCTTCCTCTACTACTCAATCCCTCCACGAGTTTCCTGTATCAATTGTATCCTCTATACGTTCCACACGTACAAACTTAACAATAAGGTCCCAGTAACCAAGACAAGAGGCAGCATGCATTATAGTCATGCTTATGATTAATAACGCAAGGAATAATAGGTGACAGAATAAGAACACAATGAAAGGGGTCATATCCTGGTACAATAAAATATGTTTGTCCCAATTCAGAAGATTTTACCAATTCAGAAATCACTCCAGAGTCCAGAGTAACAATAATCACCCCTGTTATATTCAACATGCTGAAGAAACTGATATCTGACCGATATGCAAACTTTACTTAAGCAACTGAAAATATAAACGAAGATATAGCACATATGGGAATCGGGAATGCTGCAGGATTCAACGCCACTTTTCTGTCTTTGATAATAGTTGTCTATGTGTTTCCAGTATGATATTTAACTCATTTCCAAGATAATATCCAGCTGAGTTAGAATAAGATAAAATACCAGCAGCAGATTTCAGTTCGTACGTGGGCACTGTAAAAGCTGGCCTTTCTCCAAGTATGATAGTTGATACCGTAGATGATATAACAGAAGCTAATATTATCATTGCAGTTGTAAACGGAGGTGAATTTTCTGCTCGAAGTGGCCTTAGTACAGTTTCGATGGCAAAGAAGCAACCAGCAACTGCTGCATTAAACCCTGAAAGATCAAACAAACACAGGGTTAACTTTATTGGAAGAAGAATACTGCAAAGGACTGCTGACGTTTGATTTCAATTAAAAAACTTTCAAGGATATGAGTCCAACAACTCGAAATCATCCATTGATGAATAAAACTAATTTGATCCCAAGCTACTAAGTACTAACAAGGAGTGGTATTTGAGAATATGCAAAACGAATAAAGAAACAAGAAAATCATCATCATCATCTATGCCTTATCCCAACTAATTGGGGTCAGCTACACGAATCACCTTCCGCCATTCCACTCCATAAAGGACCATCTCATCAGTTAGACCATAGGTCATAGAAACAAGAATATGATGAATAAAAAATGTAATAAAAAGGACAAAAACCCAGGCAAATAAATATGAAAGAGTAAAGACTGGCATACATGAAGAATAGCTAGTTTCTTCACTATTCATCCATAAAAGGGAAACAATCCCAGCATATCATGGGGTCAACACAGAACAAGTATGAGTGTCGGCGGCTGAATAGTGACATTTATCAACAACAACACGCACATAAACGTAAACTAAGGGAATGCAAGGGAAAGCAAAAATGTGCCATAAGCAGGAGGTGAACTCATATCAGCACTGGAGGAAGCAAACCCTTTGCACCTGTTTGTTTTGATATAAAGTCCTGGAAATTGCCTTTCCTTTGCATTTGCAAGTGTTTGGATTGCAATCCCAGAAAGGGAACCTTTTTTCCTCTAAATTTGCAGTTCAAAATGTTGCATCAGAGACAAACTGTTTTCCCTCCATTTGACTTTTTGAAAAGAAAAAAAAAAAAGAAAAAGAAAAAGAGTTGTACTCTCTTGTTGAGGGGAAAGCAAATGCAAACAACTTGCTGCAGCATTTACTGCTTCCCAAATAGGTGTGAATGTCCTGATGATACAACCTTGTGGCATTCCCCAGATTGCATTCTAGCCAAACAAGCCCAAAATTCAAACATATAGAGATGGTGGGTTTCAAACCAACTTTCGACAAAGACATGGTCAGTCATTCAACTAGACCAACCATTCACGTCTGCAGAGCAGAAAATTGAGAGAAATACCGAACCTGAAGAAATTCCAGCAGCTGCACCAGCTGCCACAAGAGCTATCCTCCTTTCATTGTTGTTTTCCATCATTGCTGAACACCCATTTGCACATGATTTACCAATATCAACACTGGGTCCCTCAGGACCTAAAGAACAACCAGTGCCTAATGTTACAGCAGCCTGTATGGCCTTTATTGTAGGTAAGACTCCAGCCAGCAGATCAAAGCCCTGCCTCTGAGAAGACCTTGGCTGCTTTATTTGGTCAAAAATCTCAAGCAATCCATGCATCATGCCAACAACAACTCCTCCAGTCACTGGAATTAACAGTATCCTGTGCCATGTATCAGCTAGTCTCTGCAAACGGAGCCAAGCAGCCCCCTCGTTTGGAGTACCTGCCCAGGCCCATTCGTGTATTACATGAACCTAATTAAATTAAATAATGTACGTCAGCAACACATCAAGGATCATGACTTTGGGAAGCAATTATGAAATCACCCCAGACATAATCATTAAAATAGAAATCATGCATGTTTGAATCAAATGCTCTAGCAAATCAAAACCATACTGACCAAATTCACCCCAACAAAACATGAACTAGTTCACGCAAAACAATATAGTAATTATGGTGACTAAAGATACTCTCCTAGCTTCACTACTGCCAGAGAGAAACCATGTGTCACGAGAATATTCAAAGGAAATCAAAATTTAATATAAAATCACTGGAAGCATAAATGATTTTCAAATGTTTCCAATACCAATCATATTGCCGGAATATGGTTTACCCAAACACAGATGATACAGAGTGTGTACTGACCACTACATACAATTTCGTATTGGTTTTGGAGCCAACTGATGTTGGGAATTTCTAACAGTGGTTTCCTAACTTATAGGAAATCTAGTTGCTTGCTGAAACAGATCTCCAAGACGAATAGCCTCTACTCATTGGAACAATGTAGGGAAGGGAAGCTGGCAAAATGGATTATGAGAACTTGCCTTTAGTCTCCGTCAGGGACCAGCTAATGGACAGTTTGATTAATCTTTCCCCCAACTAAATGAGCAAACCATCCTTACAGATTCTCAATAACTAATATGTGTTCTCCTACTGGAACCAGCTAATGGAAAGTTTAATTAATCTTTCGCCCAATTAAATGAGTAAACTATCCTCATAGATTCCTTATAATGACTGATATGTGCTCTGATTCAAAGTGCTCCCAAAACCAATTTTCTAAACTTTGGTTGCAGCTCATATATTACCATGAGCCCATGATAGCTTGGTGTATCTCAGTACAGAATAACAAGATAGGTTCTCAAGCATCAAATTGAGTAACTGACATTCATTTCTGACAAAGAAATCAACTAACCCAGGACTCCATTTATGGAACCTTCGAAGACAAAAACAGACCCAGAATTCAATGTAATTAATAGTAAAAGGAATCCATTGTTAAAAACACTATTTAATCTAAAATAAAAAAGAAGAAATTTTCAACTACGAATGAATCAATAATACCCAATTCTGAGGGGAAAAAAAAAAAACTTTTAATTCAATTTTGAAAAGATGGTTTCTTTATTCGCGTTCACTACCGATTTAAAATCAATTTTTCGTGAGTAAAAGAAGAAAACAATTGCCAGAACTTAAAAAAGCGCAGAAGAGAAACCCAAAATTCTTTTTTTTTTTTTTAAATGTAACTTGGATTAAAATGAATCCATTGTTAAAAACACTAATTTTTAATCTAAAATAGAAAGAAGAAATTTCAACTACGAATGAATCAATAATACCCAATTCTAGGAAAAATAACTATTAATTCAATTTTGAAAAGATGGTTTCTTTATTCGCGTTCACTACTAATTTAAAATCAACTTTTTGTACGTATAAGAAGAAAACAATTACCAGAACTTCAAAAGGAGCAGGAAAGAAACCCAAAATTCTTTTTTATTTAATGGAACTTGGATTGTCCAATGTTTAAAATTTTTTAAAATCAAAATCAAAATCAAGATCACGTCACCCAAATTACCGAAACTTCAAATGCTAATAAAACAAACAACCAATTCAATCAAAATTCATTTTTTTTCAATTACTTCAAATTTTCCATACATGAATCCAAAACCCTAGAAATACCAAATGGGTTTAAAAGCAACTCACCCCGAGATTAAATGCCGCGACACAGAGCCCTGTGGCGAGCCCGAGAAGGCATCCGATCAGCAGCAACGCCCATTCAGGTGGGGCCCCATCGCTAAGAGAATCTTGCGGTGGCGGTGACCGATCGAACGGCGAATCTGTTTCCCTGTCCAGATGCCTCCGGCTCAATCGAGGACCCGACAGACGTCGATCCAACTGCTTCAGAATATCCCGAATCACCTTCTTCTTCGGTCCCTGCGATTCCAAATCCGATTCCGGACCTGACGGATTCGATCGAAGCAAGAGATCACGGTCGTTGAAATCTCCGGCAGACATCTCTGCCCCTTCCTTACAAAACCCTAGAATTCGACCATTTGAAGGAAATAGACTGCAGAGAATGGGAGAAAATGGGAAATAATCGAAGTTTCTGAGGGTAGAAATGGAACTTTTTCAGAACAGAGGAACGATGGTCGGACGTTTGACGATCTTGGATCTAAGTCGTTACAGAAAATACAGAAATGCGTGGAAGAACCAAGGGGACGAAAGCTTCCATGCGCGAGGTGCGTAATGCGCATCGCTTGCGGAGTATGAAAATCCGTACATATGCACAAACGATATCACACTCTGCATATGTATAAAGCAATCTCAACCGTCAAAATTTTCTTTCACTGTCGGAAAAAAATCTTCACCCCAGAAAATGGATTTAGTTATGTTTGTATTATGCCATTAGAACGCATAATTATAATGGACAT
The DNA here is from genome assembly GCA_037074715.1 of Magnolia kwangsiensis. Lineage (NCBI taxonomy): Eukaryota > Viridiplantae > Streptophyta > Magnoliopsida > Magnoliales > Magnoliaceae > Magnolia > Magnolia kwangsiensis. The sequence goes on from CM073583.1 coordinate 3,094,637, forward strand.
GGATAAACGGTCTACATTCAATGAACAAATGTCTTCGACGTTGGGTTCGTATAATACGTAAGGTTTTACCCGTTTACCATATGTAATGAGGGTCCACATCTTAGACGGTTTAGATTGAGCTACATACATGGCAAGTGTGAGTGTTTTCGTTTCCATGTGTGTGGATTTTCACACTCCGCCAGATAAATCAGTGCTTTTACCAATACGATCACTGCACGTTTGGAATAGGTGGGTCCTGTCAGATTTTGAGGCGAGAGAGCTGGAAACGTCGAAATTAATAAAAGTGACTTGCTAGGGTACGGTGGGTGGGTACGAAAATATGGTACGTTGGCTGGTTCCCAACCCCGGATTTGCATTTTTAGAATGATCTGAATCGTTCATGTTTTCAATAAAACCATTTAGAAGGTAAAATCTTATAATTATGGATCATTGATGACCTATATTATTGAATCTTGGATTTTAATATGATCCATTGAATATTCATATTAAAAAACAGAGAATAGATCCCTGTAAATGAACGGTTCAAATCAACGTTTAAAAAGCAATACGGCTGGTAAAAATAAGACACTTTACCATATTATGGTATGGAGCCACCGTACCCGGAAACGGATTGGCTATTCCCCTGCAACCAGCCCGGTGGCTGGTGGTCGGAGCTATGTGGGCCCCACCATGATGTATGTGTTTCATCCATTCGGTTCATCCATTGTTTTTAATGATCATTTTAGAGTTTGGTCCAAAAAATAAGGGAGATATAGATTCAGATGGACCACACCACAGGAAACAATAGCAATTGGATATCCACCATTAAAATCCTCCTAACGCCCACTGTACTGTTCATTTGACATCCAATATGTTTAGTAGCTCATACAGACCCAGATGAAGGTAAAAAACAAAGATCAGCTCGATCAAAAACATTTATAGCCCCAAAAAAAGATTTTAATGGGCGACGTTCATTCAGAACTCTCTCCTTCCATGTGGTCCACTTGAGTTTGGGTAAACCTACTTTTTGGTTTCATACGGTAAAATGATCTAAAACAATATATGGACGGTATGGATGTAACACATACATCATTGTGGGGCCTACAGAGCACCGACCATCTGCCATTGTTTGGTGGCAGGGGGAGTAGCCGATACGTTCCGCTGGTGTGGGTACGTGTCGTGCATTGACGAGCGCTGACGCTGCTCGAGCTCCAAGTTGACGAACGGTTCAAAAGGTTATCAAAGTAATCTGGCCCCACAATGATGTATTTATCATATCTACACCGTTCATCCATTAAGAAGGTAAAATCTTATAATTATGGGTCATTGATGAGCTCGATTTTTGAATCTCGGATTTTAATATGATCCATTGAATATTCATATTAAAAAAAGTCGCCCGTTCGACAAATGTTTCTTGCTATATCAACTATATCTTATGGAGCATAGATTCCTGACAATGAACGGTTCAAATCATCGTTTAAAATACAATCCGGCTGGAAAAAACCCGACTTAACCGGAGGAACGCTCACCTGCGCACCAGTTCTCGCGATAACTGGTCAGAGCTTTTTTACAACTCATCACGCGTGATGTAGGCTTAAAATCTGAACCGTCCATATGATGCAGAATCCCATGAAGCTCTTTTGGAATAAACTTTCACTTTGATCTAAAACTTTAGTGGGCCATGAAAAAAGGAATCTTCTTCCTCCCTTGATTTGTCTCTCTTTTCTATGGCCCACCAAAGGTTTGGATAAGGGTAAAAGTCCGCAACCGGGGGTTTCATGGGGTGATGCATCATATGAACGGTTCAGATTTCGGGCTTACATCACGTGTGATGAATCGTGAAAAAAATTCTCACGAGTTCTCGTAATAACGAGTGCGCAGGAGAGCATTCTCCCGCTTAACATATTATATGATACGGGGCCACCGTACCCACCAAACCCAAATCCAGAAAAGTTCTCGAAATCGCAAGTGTGTAACTTGCGAGTTGACTCTTTCAGCCCACAATCACCATATTTGGATCTGCTGAATTTTTGAATTATATTGTAAAATGATCCCTCAAAACGCATGAACGGTGTGGATGTAAGGAAAGTACATCACGGTGGGCCCCACAGTCGGGGATCCACCCACCCACCTTGGTGGATTCCGGGGATCCACTTATTGCTATTCACTTGAAAAGGAAAGGCGCACTTGCGAACGAACGACTTCCCCATTTTCAGCTCGCCGACGGGTCCCACATTTTGTAAGATCCAAGCCGCTCATCGAGCAGACCCCATTACAGTATTATTATCGGATGTTGACACGTGCGGGTCCAAACATACCCCACTAGACCAATGAGCTTTACCGAAGCCAACCTGATAATTAGATGGGCCTGACAGGCACAGCCAAACCCGTCGGGTCTAGGAATCAAGCTGGAGCCTGATAGGTTGACCGGGCCCACTGATCTTATTTAACACTGGTGGGCCTTGCCGTGCCTGCAGCTGTTTCCTTGTGTGCTAGTAGGGCCCACATGAGGAACTGCTTGGATCTCACGAAAAAATACCACAATGGAACACACCGAATAAATGGTCTAGATCTTGCACATAAGAACGTGAAAATAGGCTCAGGTTCGAGCTAGGGCCAGCCTCCATTTCGGCCCGTATGGGCTTGGGCTAGACTTAGTCTTAAGTATAACTATGCGGGCCGGGCTTGGATATACATCAACCTGTCCTGAACGTGGCCCATTGATAGGCCTGAGATAAACGGTAGAAAAAGTAATAGATGAGATCATCTCATGGGTTCTGTTTTTAAAATATAAGCTATCGGGCCTATTTCATGCATATGGGTGCACCCGATCGTGAAACCACCGACCTTGGTGGATTATCGACTGTGGGCCCACCATAATGGATGTGTTTTGTATTCAGACCGTCCATCCATTTTTCCATCGTACCGTTAAAATTTCTTAGGGCCCACCGTAATGTTTATTTGCCAGCCAACCAACCTGTTGTCTAAACCATCCAAAACGTTGATGGCACACAAGAATTTTCTAATGACAGGCATTCGATCACCACCGTTTCATGCATTATTGTCCACCTGAGATTTGGATCTACTTCATTTTTTTGAGCTCATAACCTAATCTGAGATGAATGAACGGTGTGATATAAAACACATGCATCAAGGTGGGCCCCACAGTCCCGGTTCTACTGAAGCCGCGTTTGGGGGGAGATGGTTCTGCCAGTTCTCACGGCTCTAGCGTATCATCTCCAAGGATACAGTGCTCCCTACAAGGTAGAGTTCTAGGTTTTAACAGCAATTGCATCTTAGATGATGATCTCAACCGTTCATAATCTCATAGCTGCATCGATTATCCAAACTTTGATTATTGAATTTGAACAAGAGCCATTCAAGCTTCTCTTTTTAGTGTTCCAATTTTATCTCATGCACAATCATATACTCTGAGAAATGTTTATTAGGGCCATGTGAAGCATACAACCCAGAATATAGACGGTTCAGATCATCATCTGAGGTGCAATCCAGGTCAAAAATCCACCCCTCTACGATGGCTGTGGAAGCATCCTATCCTAGACGTGGATTTCTTGTCATCCCGACACCACTGCGTGGCCCACTTTGATGCATGCGTTTTATCATGCCGTCCAATTTTCAGCCCATTTTAGGGCATGAGGCCTAAATTAAAGCATATCCAAAGCTGGATATGTAGACCACACGATTGGAAACAGTAGGATAGCAGAAAGTTTTGGATATGATATTTTTGTTTTCCCTGATGTCAGGTATGTGTGAACTCATCAATAGGTTGGATGACAAACAAGCATTACTGTGGACGGTGGCATACTCTTGACACCAGTTAACCAGGTGGGTCTGGGTAACCATGCATGGCAAGATTTTATTAGTCAAGTCTACCGAACTGCTTTCAAGCATGCTTTGTGTGGTATAATCGATGTCTGCAACACGTGCTTAATCAAATCTCATGAACGAAGGGGGATCACATTTGGCAATGCCCTCGCCTTACACACAATAAGGCAATGTCATTGTAAGGTTTTGATTGGCTATACGTTATTAGAGATGAAGCCACACAAAGCATATATTAAAAGTGATGCAAACTGTGTACTTTCTGCTTGTACATAACATAGATGGGCGACAACCTATTGGGATTTGAATGGCCTACAGGCCACAATCAGAGATAGTTCTTGTTGCCCTCAATTTAGTGAATCAAAGCTACTTGTGTATTCGAGAGCCTAGATTGAAAGTGCATGTGAGAATAGTTGCATGGGTGTGAGATTAGAACGGATCCTAGAGTCTTATTGATGACATATTGATTTAGAAATGCGCTGGCAATTTGAGTAAGGGAAGGTATTACCTTACCTTTTACCAATGAGTTATTTTTACTTGTACTGTCAATTACAGGATCATCAAGTTTAAGGACTTTTTATCTCATCACTATTTAACATTGTATTTCTCAATCATAATAGAGAGAGGACAATCAAAGATGGCCTTGTATGATAGACAATGGTTATGTCTTTTCTACAATAATAAATATGCATTGTCCCTTTCGTTGTGGGCCTCACATGATGGATGATCTAGAGAATGATGGAACTTTTCTAGTATGATAGATATGGTTTGCCTATTTCCTATGGAGTAATTAAATGGTTTGGATCAATGTTTCAGAGCAATGGAGCATGTAGTTCAGTGATCCAAACTATTGAAATGATTGGCCCAATTTGGATGCACACTAGAACTCACCAATGCTTCAAGTCTTTGAGATGTGTAATGCCTAAAGCAGAAAATAGTAGAAGCCCTTCTAGACCTATATTTCAAAGAAATTGCTTCTTATTTCAGTTTTCAATTAACATATTACAGGCAAACAATGCATACAGTGAAATAAGTCAAATATTAATGAACAATTTCCCCAAATTAAAATGCAGAGCATGTAACGAATATTAGTGCATGGTTCCATATTGAAATATCTCAAACAGAAAGTACATAAATCCTGGAGATACAAATACAAATGATCATCCAAACATCTCATCACTGTCTAGTCACCATTCCACCATTCTTCATTTCGTCTAGTCACTTAGCATACGCAGGTCAGTGCAATCTCTGTTGTGAGAAAAATGCCTGGAAAATGAAATTTATGATTAGAACCTAAAAGTTATATGCTAGACTTTGGTTTCTTAAATCCATAAAAGAAGTCGAAGCATATACCTAACTTTAAAAACTAATAATGAATAAAACAGGAAGTATACGTTTCAAATGCATTTGGTCCAAGTGTCTTGATGCGTGTAACATGTGGGGCTAGTAATTCTGAAATTCAATCTTCGATTTAATACACTCCGCCATAGATCTTTCCAAAAATCTTAATGGAAGCTCCCGTCTAACCTCTCGATGGTTGCCCTACAAAAGACATGAAAATAATACATCAATTGCCCAGGAAAAGATATTGTGGAGGATTTGATGGAAAAGGTGATGGGTTTTTTGACCCGTCGTTCTTTCGCAACTGGGATGCACAAGTCCTTTCGCAACTAGGATGTGGAAAGGAGTTTTCCTAAAACTATAAAAAGGAGTCCCTAGAATTTTTCTAAGGTATGTTGTGTGAAGAAAAAACACAAGAAGATTTCCTAAAGGGTTTAGGGATATCAAAGGTGAGAGTGAGAGAAAAGAGAGAGAGGAAGCTTGTGGAAGGGAGCCGTCGTCTCAGCGCTTTTACGTCCTCGTGATCGGTGAGATCTCTGTTTTCCCTTTATTCTCTTATTGTTTATCCGCTCCTGCGCGAGTGAAGAAGGTTGTATCTTTCTACTTCATAGTGGATTGTTGATCTGGACGAGGTCCCGTGGTTTTTACCTCTTTGAGGGTTTTTCACGTAAAAATCTCTTGTGTGGTGTATGATTGTGCTTTGATTGATTTTCATTGCATTGTTATTCCATAATTCTAGTTTGTTCTGGAGGGTTAAATCCTAAGGTTTTGTGCAAGGCCCCCAACAAAGTGGTATCAGAGCGCCAGGTTCATTGAACGGGTAGGATCGGTTTGGAATTATGGAAGGTGGCTCAAGGATGATCAGCCTCAATGGTTCTAACTGGACCATATGGAAGGCTAAGATGGAGGACTTGCTTTATTGAAAGGATATATATTCTCCAATTTTAGGCATATCAGCAAAATCCAAGGATATGTCTGATGATGATTGGAAGAAGTTGGACCGGAAGGCGGTGGGATTTATTAGACAATGGTTGGATGATTCTGTATTCCACCATGTGTCTACGGAAACCTCAGCCGCTAGCCTATGGCTGAAACTACAAGGGCTGTATGAGAGGAAGAGAGCCGGTAATAAAATTTTTCTGATAAGGTGACTTGTGAATCTCAAGTTCAAGGATGGTGGTTCTGTGGCCGAGCACATGAATGATGTCAGCAATATAGTGAACTAACTCTCTTCTATGAAGATGGTCCTGGATGATTGCAGGCTTTACTATTGCTTAGTTCATTGCCTGACAGTTGGGAGACATTGGTGGTGTCTCTAAGTAACTCCGCGCCAGACGAAAAGATATCCATGGAACAGGCTACTAGCTGTCTCTTCAATGAAGAGACAAGGAGGAAGTCTCAGGAGTCTACTCAGTAAGAGGCACTTGTGACACGGGAACGGGGGAGAGGAAAGAACAGGAAGGGCGGGAAGGCCCGAGATAAATCAAGAGGCAAGTCGAGTAACAGAAAAGATGTTTAATGCTGGAATTGTGGCAAGAAGGGCCACTATAAGCATGAATGTCGTAAGGCTAAAAACGACAATAAAGGAAAAGGAAAGGAGAAGGAAGATGAATCTGATTCTACTGCGGTCGCTTCAGATGGCGACGTTATTATTATTCTTTCCACAGATCACGATGTATGTCTCACGGCTACGAGTCAAGACACCAACTGGGTGATTGACTCAGGAGCTTCTTTTCATGCGACTCCACGTAAGGATTTCTTCACAAGCTACAAGTCAGGTGACTATGGGACCATGAAGATGGAAAATTCTGGCCTATCGAAGATCGTGGGAGTTGGTGATATTTGTGTGAAGACCGATGTGGGCTGCACATTGGTTCTCAGGGATGTGAGACATATCCCAGACCTTCGCCTCAACTTGATATCGACGGGAAGGTTGAATGATGATGGCTATGAAAGTCGGTTTGTTGGTGGGCGTTGGAAGCTCATTAAGGGTTCGTTGATCGCAGCCAAAGGAAAGAAGTGTTGCACCCTATACAAGGCAAGTGTCAGTGTATGCAAGGGTGGGTTGAACGCAGCGGAAGATTCAGCTATTGACATGTGGCACAGGCGTCTAAGCCACATGAGTGAAAAAGGGCTTCAGCTACTAGCAAGGAAGCGGCTCCTTCCAGTCGTGACAGGTATACCTCTCAAAACCTGTCTTGATTGTTTATCAAGGAAACAGCATAGAGTTTCATTTGTTAAAACTGTTTCTCATCTTAATAAAGTGCATGCATTAGATTTAATTTATTCTGATGTGTGTGGTCCTATGAGGACAAAAACCTTGGGTGAGGCATTGTATTTTGTTACTTTTATAGATGATGCATCTAGGAGGGTTTGGGCTTATGCTTTGAAATCCAAGGACGAGGTCTTTGGTGTGTTTAAGTTGTTTCATGCTATGGTCGAGAGAGAGGCAGGTAGATCATTGAAGTGCATTCGCACTGATAATAGTGGTAAATACATTGACAACTTTCATGAGTACTACAAGTCCCTGGGTATATGGCATGAACAGACGGTTCACAAGACCCCTCAACATAATGGTGTAGCTGAGCGAATGAATCCCACCATTGTTGAGAGAATCAGATGCATGTTATCCCATGGGAAGTTACCCGAGACGTTCTGGGGAGAAGCAATGCACACAACAGTGTATCTGATAAACAGGTCTCCATCAGCCCCGTTGAATGGAGAAGTGCCTGAGAAGGTGTGGACTGGACAGGATCCATCGTACAGTCATCTCAGGGTGTTTGGATGCAGGGTATCCGTTCACGTACCAAAGGACGAGAGGTCCAAGCTCGATATGAAGATCAGGCAGTGTATGTTCTTAGGGTACGGTGATGAAAAATTAAGTTATAGATTATAGGATCCAACCGAGAGAAAGCTCGTCAGGAGCAGAGATGTGGTTTTCTTTGAAGATCAGTGTATAAAAGACATTGGTAAGCCAGAGAAGAAGCAGCATAGTTCAGTGAGCTAGAGGACATGGATCCAGTTATTCCTCCCGTGGTGCCTGATGAAGGGGGAGTACAACAAGGTGCAAAGGACGAGGGAGTTCCTTCAGAAGATGGACCAGGGGAGCATCCCCCACTTGATCCACCTGTTGAACCACAGGTGAGGAGGTCATCTAGGGACAGGCAGCCGTCCAAGAGGTACTCACCGCATGAGTACATTATGCTGACTGATGGGGGAGAGCTAGAAGATTATTTTAAAGCCCTATCCGATAAGCACAAGGAGAAGTGGTTGAAACTATGCAAGAGGAGATGAAATCCTTGTATAAGAACCACACCTATGATATGGTGAAACTGCCTAAGGGCAAGAAAGCTCTGAGCAACAGGTGGGTGTTTAGAAAGAAGGTTGAGCAGAAGAATTCACAGACGAGGTTCAAGGCCAGACTTGTGGTAAAAGGGTTCGGTCAAAGAAAAGGTGTTGACTTCGAGGAGATATTCTCACCAGTGGTGAAGATGACATCCATATGGGTGTTGCTTGGGTTGACGGCTAGCATGGATCTGGAGATAGAACAGTTAGACGTTAAAACTGCCTTCCTCCATGGTGACCTGGAAGAAGAGATCTACATGCACCAACCAGAGGGGTTCGAAGTCAAGGGCAAGGAGCATATGGTGTGTAGGCAGAGGAAGAGCTTGTATGGGCTGAAATAAGCTCCACGGCAATGGTACAAGAAGTTCGATTCGTTCATGTTACAACATGGGTATGACAGAACGGAGTCGGACCACTGTGTGTTCACGTGCAAGTTCTCAGATGGTGATTTCATAGTTCTTCTCTTATTTGTTGATGACATGCTCATCATGGGAAAAGACATCAAGAAGATCGACAGGCTGAAACAAGAGTTGGGCAAGTCGTTTGCGATGAAAGACTTGGGCTCGGCTAAATAGATCCTAGGAATGGAGATAACCCGTGACAGAAGCAGCAGAAAGCTTGGCTGTCACAAGAGCGGTATATTGAGAAAGTTCTAGAGCGGTTCAATATGAATGCAGTGAAGTCGGTCAGTACTCCACTGGATGGTCACTTCAGATTAAGCGACATGCAGTGTCCCAAGACGAAGGCAAAGGTGAAAGAGATGCAGAAGATACCCTACGCGTCAGCTGTAGGAAGTTTGATGTATGTTATGGTGCGTACACACCCAGACATAGCATATGCGGTTGGGGTTGTCAGCCGGTATCTTGTCAATCCTGGCAAAGAGCATTGGGCAGCGGTGAAATGGATATTGCAGTATCTAAGAAGCTCATCCAGGTTGAGCCTATGCTATGGTGACAGTAAACTTGTGATAGAGGGCTACACATATGCAGATATGATAGGTGACATAAACTCTAGGAAGTTTACATCAGGTTCATGTTCACGCTTGCAGGGGGAGCGGTTTCTTGGCAGAGCAAGCTGCAGAAGGTCGTAGCATTGTCAACGACAGAGGCCGAGTACATTGCAGTCACAGAGGCATGTAAAGAGATGCTTTGGATGAAGAGGTTCCTACAGGAACTTAGCCTGAAGCAGGAAGAGCACGTGGTCTATTGCGATAGTCAGAGTGTTATACACTTGAGTAAGAATCCAAGTCAGCATTCTAAGTCGAAACACATAGAAATTCGGTATCACTGGATCAGGGATACTTTGGAACAGAAGGTGTTACAGCTTGAGAAAGTCCACACGGACGATAATGGGTCAGACATGATGACTAAGGCTTTGCTCAAGGGCAAGTTTGAGGTTTGTAGAAACCTGGCTGGCTTAAAGAAGGTGAATCCTTCCTAGGTAAAAAAGGAAGAGATTTGATGGGTTTTTTGACCCGTCATCCTTTCGCAACTGGGATGCGCAAGTCGCGCAAGTCCTTTCGCAACTGGGATGCGCAAGTCCTTTCGCAACTGGGATGCACAAGTCCTTTCACAACTAGGATGCGAAAATGAGTTTTCCTAAAACTATAAAAAATGGTCCCTAGGATTTTTCTAGGGTATGTTGTGTGAAGAAAAAGCACAAGAAGGTTTCCTAAAGGGTTTAAGGATATCAAAGGTGAGAGTGAGAGAAAAGAGAGAGAGGAAGCTTGTGGAAGGGAGTCGTCGTCTTAGCGCTTCTACGTCCTCGTGATCGGTGAGATATCTATTTTTCCTTTATTCTCTTATTGTTTATCCGCTCCTGCGTGAGTGAAGAAGGTTGTATCTTTCTACTTCATAGTAGATTGTTGATCTGGACGAGGTCCCGTGGTTTTTACCTCTTTGAGGATTTTCCACATAAAAATCTCTTGTGTGGTGTGTGATTGTGCTTTGATTGATTTTTATTGCATTGTTATTCCATAATTCTGGTTTGTTCTAGAGGGCTAGATCCTAAGGTTTTGTGTAAGGCCCCCAACAAAAGGAACTTGCAATTAGATTTACTTGGTCATAACAAATAGAGAACTTTTTAAGTTGCGGATATAGTACTGACATGAACACATTTCAAGCTTAAAATGTGCAATTAGTATACTCATCCAATATGGGCTTCAAGGCATGGGTAGAATGCAAAGAAATGCAAATGCATTTGCTCCTCAATGAGTTCTCTATATAAAACAAAAATTTATAGACTACTGCAATTGAACATTATACATGTTGTAACGCTAACTATCATATGCTACTACTAAATTACTAAAAAAAAATCATGTCAAGTTAACATAAAACAGAGGCTGAGCCCACACGCATGTGGAATTATGACCATCCACATGCGGCCACAAATGCTAATATGGAATGTGTGCTTGAGAACCCAATTTTCCATTAGATAAGCCTCGCACAAGAATCAAGTTTTTTTTTGCTCTTGAAGTTGGCCACAATATACCATTTAAAAAAAAAAAAAAAAAAAAAAAAAAAAAAAAAAAAAAAAAAAGAAGAAAGAAGAAAGAAAAAAAGAATGGCTAATACAGCTCTTTCGAACATCCATTTGTTTCGTACATAGGGGTCCACTTGAGGAAGGAAACACTTGATTTTTAAGCCAAACATTCTAAAAAGTGTGACCCACTTAATGGAAAGCTTTTATCTCATAACCTTACGCTACATTGGTGCATGTCGCTGCATTTGGTTGGGCAATGCTTCACACACATGTTAAGAAAGCTTACCCACAACTTATGCTTGGTCCAAGAATCAGGTTGGATGCAAAACATGTGAGCCAATCATATGCAAATGTAATGGACAGTTAGCATTTAACATATGGTACATCAGATAAGCAGACAGCTTGAATCTTGTGCAAGGGAAGCTATATAGTGACTCTCGCTTAATGAGCAGCTTGGTCATAAATATGTGTAACTCTCTCATCAATCACCTGAAACGTGCAAGTAGCATCACCTATAAAATCTAGAGAGTACAAATTAAATCTCTGGTTAAAGCCTAAAAATGATATGCAGTTATTCATGGTAAAGGAATTCATCAACAAAATATAAATACATAAATGCGGAAACTGTGATGATGCACTCATTCCATCCAAATGGGGCAAGTGATAATCCACACTATAAATCCAATGAATCTCAGTGTGGATGGAAGATGCCCTCTGATAGGGAGGTTCTTGATCTTTCGATCAATGTCCCCCAAGTAAATGGTTAAGGTGTGTGTGTGTGTGTGTGTGTTATATATATATATATATATATATATATATATATATATATATAACCGCATTAACCTGAAAATGCCAAAGAGTGGATGGTTAGGAACTCCCACTCGGTTCAGGTTCCAATAAAATGAGAACTTGTGAAATTGTTGACAAATTACAAATGCAAATCAGATTTTATCCTAGATATGAAATCACCATTTTCATTTAATATTGGCTTGAAGGTTTGGACTGACTGCACAATTCAGACTTCTTGGTTCATCAGTATTCTCTGCTAACAAGAAAAGATATTAGAATATTTTCACCAAAAGGAACACATGTTACAGAGCAAACAATCTTCTGCAAACAATCATATGAAGAAGAGCATATGCAAAAAAATAATTCAGACTGGCCCACTCATATGGTGGTCTAGTGCAAAAAAAGCATCCACACTTTTAAATAATATTGCCAGCTATGCCAATTGAAGATACAAGTGTGGCCCACCTTGTTAGTTGTCAACTTGATTTTTGCACAAGGTCATCTTCACAAGAACTGTTTGTGAACGACTACCATTATTCAAAACTGAAGTGATAGTAAGATGCTGACCATCAGATCAATGGCCTGCAAACAAAAAATGGAAGTCACTGATCAAACAAGTAAAGTTGTCAAATGAATGTGCATTGATAAGATGGTCCTCCATAGAAGGATCAGGTAAACTTAGATGGAAGATGCAATGATATCTTCCAACCATACAATTACATGTGCCTGTCGAAGGTGAGGACAGCTAGCATGGTTTCATTCAAAAGATGGTCTTGGTTGAAGCATTTCTTCAAACAATTAGCGTGCAGATTTGTATATAAAGAAATAATTAAACAGCATTCCAAAATTATAATAAAATATGAAACCAGCAATAGATTTTCATAGCAAGAATTTTAAGTGTTTAAAAGATTAAATTTCTCAACGTATATAGCTAGAATTTAAAATTCTTGAGACTATAAGATACTAACTTGAAGTATGGATTAAAAGGTAAATAAAAATGAAGAGTGGAAACAAGTATCACCTATGTATGGACCTCTCATAATGATAGAAATTAAAGTCCGAATTCTTCGATTCTAATGTCGATGGAGGGTATCTGTTGTATGTCGATGGAGGGTATGTGCCGGATCTTATACCAATCCTCTCCCCCGTCTTCTCGAACCCTTGCATTGAATTCGTCACGCATCCACCACAGCTCCAATTTCTTGAGGGTAGTCACGTGTTGCAGTCCTTCTGGAAGCTTTTTCAATTGCTTGCAGTCACCTATCCATAAATGTAAAAGACTTGGCATAGCTCCTTCCTCCACTCTCCACTCCTTTAAATTACATAACGCTTGAAGATGTAAGGATTCGAGTTGAGGAAACCCTTGTGCAGAGCAAGCCATTTCCACTCCATCATATGAATCACCGAGCAATTTGAGAATGCGAAGGTTTTTCAGCTTCTCCAACGTCGCCATTGGGTCTTCCTTTAAACAGGACCATTCCAAGGTGAGTTTGGTGAGGTTTGTTGGAAATTCAGGTAACGTCTCTAACTTTCCTCCCAAATTCAACTTACTTAACTCGAGAAGATGTGAAAGATTATGTAACGGCAAAACAAAGCGAATGTCTCCAAAAACAGGTTTGGGTAGTGACATCCGCGCCCACAGATGACGGAGGCAGTTCAGATTGACAATCGCCTCAGAGAATAACTCAGCATCAGCTCCGGTTTCGAAAAGTATTTTTATTTCTCTAAGATTGGTGAGCTTTTCCAAGCAACCCTCCATCCACTTGCCAGCACGTACTCTTGATAGAGTCTGGAGGTTACTTATCTGGTCGAGCCTTGGATGCCCTTGTATCTCTCCAGAAGGTTGCCCTGGTATCATCATTCCCGAAGACATAATTATCTGTGGACGCCCTTGTAATCGAAGATGTCTCAACTGATGCATCTTCCCAATTGTGTCGGGTACTATTAAAGTATAATTTCTGGATTTTACAAATAGAGTTTGTAAATTGATAAGATTGCCTATCGATGATGGGAGGGTATCTAACCAACTTTTAGTACACCTGAGATATCTCAAATGGATTAGTTCACCTATTTGCTTCGGCAGCTCTATTATTTTTACACCGTCTAGATATAGCACCCTAAGCAACTTAAAGCCTTGGAATAGAAACTTCATTTGTTCCGCTTGAAGCCATGTTTCGCCTTGGGCGCATATCAACATAGAATGAAGGTGCGCAGTGGAAGGCTGATTGACTTTTAATTTCCCTGGAAAATACACGAAAATAAATAATTATTACTAACTTCACCTGTTTGAAATTCGTCTGGAATTACGTTTCTAAAAGCGGTCTATACCTGTTATTGCTGTTTTAAATATGTGGGCCTCACCATGATATATGTGAGTTATCTACACTCTTCATCCTTTTAAAAAATATATTTAAGGCATGAACTCAAAAGTGAGGAAAATCAAAAGCTCAAATGGACCACACCTTAGGGAACAATGATCATTAAGACCTTAATGGTTGAAAGTTGTTTTCTCCCTAGGGCCCACATTGATGTTTATTTGTCATCCAACCTGTTCATAAGGTCACACAGTCATGGATAAAGGGGAAACAAAAATATCAGTTTGATCCAAAACTTTTTAAGTCCTCGAGAAGCTTTCAATGGTAGGAGTTCAATTCCCATTGTTTCCTGTGCTGTGGTCCACTTGATCTTTGAATCTACTTCATTTTTTGGCTCATGGCCTAAAATGATTTTTTTAAAGGGATGGACAGTGTGGATAAGACACATACATCATGCTGTGCCCAACGATTTAACATTTTTCTCCTGAGAGTGCTATAAATGAAAGGTGCGGTCAACATTACCTTGGAAAACCAATCAGAAATACATACCCATTTACCTTGAATTACCTCTATAATTAGAAAATCAAACGGCCCTTACGGAAATTTACTTACTTGGATCAAGTTGGCCTCCGCAAATAATGTGAATTGCAAGCCGACGGGCTCTAGATGCTGCAGGAGTAGCATTGCCATTGTCATCCTGAAACTTGAGAAACTGAACTTCGAGAAACTTGCTTTCCTTGGCTTCTGATATGGAAAGATCACGCAAAAGATCGTGGATGCGACAACTTTTGATACACCCGCTTGAACTTCTTTTTGTCAATTGAACCATACTTCTCTGAACCAACTGCATCAGATAATCTTCTCCAACCTCTTCCAATGTTAGTTCCCCTCTTTCTTTAAGAAACCCTTCTGCCGCCCACAGTCCAATCAATTCATTGGCATGGAACTCGTAGTCCTCTGGAAAATTTGCCAGGTAGAGAAAACATGGTTTTAAGTAATAAGGCAAATCTTTATAGCTAAAAGATAATATGCTGGAGATTTGGACTTCTCCCTCGACAAACTGCCAGCTGATGCTCTTGCGTACATTCTTCCACTCCCTTGGTTCCTTTGCTGATAAGAGCCCTCCAATGACTGCGATCGCAAGAGGGAGACCGCGGCATTTTTCCACAATCTCTCTTCCCAGCTTCTCCAAATCCTGGGGGCAATCACCATCTCGTTTTAGGAATGTTTTTTTACAGAACAAATCCCAGCTCTCTTCATTGGTTAGAAATCGAAGTTCATGGGGCCGGCTTCGTGGATCTGGATCTGCATGTAAAGCAACGTCTTTGTTTCGTGTGGTGAACACGACCCTACTGCCATTATTCACATCCGGAAATGCATCCTTCATAGCATTCCATGCTTCCCTTCTCCATATATCATCCAAGACCACCAAGTACCTCTTGTCATTCAGATACTCGGAAATCTTGTCCCTCAGCTCAGCAATGTTCAATTTCTCTGCTGTATTGTCGGATACCACCCTCCAACGTCTTACAAAGACCTGCAAAAGATCTCTCGCAGAATACTCTTGTGATACAGAAATCCACGCATGAGTATCGAAATGATTCTTAACCATATCAGCGTTATAAAGTTTCTTAGTAAGAGTAGTCTTACCCAGACCACCCATTCCCACTACAGAAACCACACAACGTCGCAGCTCTCCCTTTGTCAACCGGGCCACCAACATCTCCAATTCCTTCTCAAAGCCAACAAAATCTGTTTCTTGAGAAAGAGGAGAAGTGAGCCTCCATTCTTGGTGGCTTAGACCGGAAGAGCTCGTCCCTGCTCCTTGGCCTATATTTTCAATTCCATACGTCGATCTACTTTCAGAGATCGCACGGATTTTAGCCTTTATTAGCTCGATCTTCGATCCCACCTCATGGCGAGGTTTCAATTCATTGAAGCTGCCAGCGTACCTTTTAATGCCAGTTCGCCTCAACTTTGCTACCTTGAAGAGAAAGGTGTCGATGACGTCCTCAGCATCATATGCAACATCTCTCACTTCCCCCACCCAGTTCTTCACTCTTTCATCTCCTTCTTGTTTTGCGTCTGCGTCTATCAAGAAGCATAGCATCCGCTTAAATTCCGCCTCGAGCCATTCGACTTCATCACCAACGCCATATAAGAAAATGGCTTCTTGAAGGATTGGGTCAGCGAGTTTTTGGAGAAGGAGCTTGACAATGGAATCGACAATGGACATCTTTCCTCACTCTTTTTTCTCTCACAGGAAAGAAATTCAGATAAAAGCTTTGTTTCTCTTCACTTCAAGTTGCAGGACTCTTTATTTTCAGAGCCCAACTTGACCGGTCACGAGACAAAACAATCATGTTCGTTGCTACTCAATGGTTGACGTCCTTGTTTAATTGATGAATCTGGACCGTCCATCCTGTGGACTTGGGTTACAGAGAGATGATGAAGGGAAAATACAAATATCAGCTGGATTGAAAATTTCTATAGCACCAAGGAAGTTTTCAATGGTACACGTTTCATTTCCACTGTTTATGCTATTGTGGTCTACTTCTAGCCTTGCATATGCTTCAATTTTGAGTTCGTACTCTTAAAATGTAAGAATAACAGATGGACCGCGTGGATAAGATACATGAATGATGCGCTCACTTTTATAAAATGAAACCCTACTGCTTGCAAAGTTTTGAGAGTGGATTAAGTGGCAGCCGGGATCTTAATGTAAGGCTCACCTTGATGATGTGTTGTATATTATTCTCTCCGTCCATTTTTCTAACTCATTTTTAACCTATGGTCTAGAAATTTAATAAGAACAAAATCTCATGTGGACAACACCATAATAAACAGTGATTACTGAATGCCCACCATTATATACTTTTCAGGTCTTATCTAAAGCAGATCTGTAATGTTTTTTTTCCATCCAACCCATCGATACGGTTAACCACATCTGGATGAAGGTAAAATATAAACATCGCTTATCTAAAACTTCTGTGACATATAGGAAGCTTTATTTTATTCGCGCGCGCACACACCCACAAGCATTCTGAATTTCTTTGGAGTCTGGCATTTGGCATGAAGTTCATGCGCAAGGATGCTGGTAGGGCCCATTGAGATGTTTTTGTAAAATCCACTCCATTCATCTATTTTGAGAACTCATTTTAGGATGTGCCACGAAAAAAATAGGTGTATCTAACACTCAAGTAGGCCACATGAGAG
Organism: Magnolia kwangsiensis; assembly: GCA_037074715.1. Classification (NCBI taxonomy): domain Eukaryota; kingdom Viridiplantae; phylum Streptophyta; class Magnoliopsida; order Magnoliales; family Magnoliaceae; genus Magnolia; species Magnolia kwangsiensis. The sequence goes on from CM073583.1 coordinate 3,111,946, forward strand.
GAAATAGTGGGAATTCAATAAGCACCATTGAAGCATTCTTATAGCCATAAAAGTTCTTTATCAAGCTATATTTTGTGTTTTCACTACATCCCATTTGAAGTAGCCATAGGAACGGGTTGAATAGCATGTGAACGTGGAGCGCAAGTATGCTTCAACTGTGGAAATTTCTTTTCTCAATTTTCGTGTGACCCACTTGAGTTTTGTACTCACTTCATTTTTAGTCTCACGTCGTGAAATGAGCTATCAATAGATGGACGGAATGAATTTCTACATACATCACAGTGGGCCCCACTCAATATCATTGCACATCAACTTCTTCTAAAGGCTTTCGCTGGAAATCGGCGTCCTTAAAACGGTTACTGTCTTTTTTTTTTTTTTTCCCAGTGATACGATCCAACCGATATTTGTATTTGCTTAGTTTTTCGTATAACAACGTAAAATAATGATACGAGAAAATGGACGGACAATATAAATATCAAATGCATTCATTAAGGTGGGCCCACGGTCAGGGTAACACCTAATCGGCTTCCAAAGGTTTTGGCCCCTAATGCTTTCGCACCGACTCGGTGCAAAGGCACACGCGTTTTGGATCTTTCCACGCGTTTTCTTTACGACCGAGTAAAAGGTGAGAAGACATTCGTGATGCCTTTTCTCTTTTTCTCTGTCTTCCTTTTTTGTCCTCCTTAATGTAGCATGAGCACCCAACGTCGGTAGAGCTGATTAAGATCCTTGGCCCCACCATAGTGTATGCATTTTATCCACTCTGTTCACTCATTTTTGTTAGGATTATTTTATATAGTGAATCAAAAAATTAGATAGATCCAAATCTTAGGTGAATCACACAATAAAAAAGATTAGTGATTGATTGTCTATAGTTAAAAAAATTCATTGGGGAATACAAAAGTTTTGGATGAAGCTGATATATATTGCTTTTGTCCAAATTTGTGTGACTTAATCTAAATGTTGGATGGAAAACAAACACTACAAAGTATCCTAAGAAGTTTTTAATCATGGTTGTTTAGTGGCCATTTTTTTATGGTATGGTCTTTAGACTTTGATCTACTTAATTTTTAGTATTTTCCTATGAAATGTTCTTAAAAAATTGATGGACGGCATGGATATACAAAACATGCATCAAGGTGGGCCCCATGGTCAAGGAAATATCGGATAACATGTTACACCAGAGAACACTTAATCCATGGAGGGTCCTCCACTCACATGAGCTTTTAGTTTTTCAGTTTTGTTTCGAGGGGTGACGCGTACTACAGATTGACCTAACTTTTAGGCTATGCACGAAAAACTCCCTGTTTTAAAATATTTTTGAAAACCCACCCATTGTTTATGCCGTTGGACATTAAACCGCTCCCTATTATTTACCTATTACCAATGGACCATTGGTATACCGTATTTTGAAATTGACAAAACTACCCTCACTTTACCACACTTGCAATCTCCCTTTGTTACCGTGGATTGACGGTAGGGTTGAAAGTTGAACGGGTTCAACCCGACTGACCCTCGACCGAGTCGACATTGGAAAAGGCTCGGGCACGTTGTATCGGGTTCAGTCTCGGGTTGAGCTGTACAAATACGAATCTGATAAAACTTGAGTAATATGGATCGTCTATGTTGAAGGCATAAGAAATTTTAATGTCGTCGAGTTTCATTGATTCGTGTCATTTCTGATTACTCAAGCTAACAAGATACATCGAATTTTTCTCTCTCAAATAGATTATGTGCTACACAATAGGAGTTATAAAGTAATAATTAATCTATATTTTAACTTGTTTGTTTAGAAAAATTTATTTACTATTAATAAAAATATATATATAATTAATAAAATTATAAGTACAAAAAATAAAACATGTATTGAAAATATAACAGACTAATTTAATAACAAAAATATTAGCATGTATCAACCCCAGCAGCCCAGCCGAGCCCAAGTTGAAATTCCTAACCTGTGGTTGGGTTGAGTTGGGTTGAGTTAAGGTTGAGGTATGGGAACCTTGGGTTGGGCTAAGGTTGTGCACCAACCCAATCCAACCCACCAGACTTTCAGCCCTAAGATACATCAGCACCACCCTAGTTCCTAACAATGCGTGGGGCCTACTTTGTTGTTTCTGAGAAATCCAGGCCGTTCAAATGTTTTTCCATCTCACTTTAGTTTCGGGCTCAAAAAATGAACTAGATTCAAAACACAAAGTGAGCCCAGATGGCCCCAGGAATTTTCAAAGGTGGTTCTCATTCCCCACGGTTTCCTGTTAATTTGCTCATTGGAGCTTTGTTATTAGCCTCATTTTTGGATCCAGTCCATAAAATGATCTGGAAAAACAGATGGACAGGGTAGATTTCTCACGAACATCCTATGGCCCTACCAATATTTCAACAGCAGACATTCAATTCTGAATGTTTCATGTTCATTTGGCTCGCTTGTTCCCAAAATTAGCCTCATTTTGTGTACCACGCCCTAACTTGAGTTGGAAAAACAGATGAACAGATTGGATTAACAAACATTATTATGGCCCACCAATGATCAAGCAACTCTCATCCCATGTACCTAGTGTCTGCCAAACATCTGGCTATGGCTGATTGGCGTTAACTGCTGTGCAAAGGACGTGGATTATTGGATACTGACAGGTTGAGTAGTTAGGTTACGTGGGTCCCATCATGATATCTGTTTTGTATTCACATTGTACATCCATTTGGAAATATAATTTTAGATAAAGATCCAAAGGATGAGTCAAATCCAAAGCTCCAATGGACCTCATCACAGAAAATAGTACAGAGAGTGACGTCCACCATTAAAAATTTAAATAGGCCACAAGTTTTTTATCAAGCTGATATTTGGTTTTTTTTTTTTTGTTTATTTTTTAAAAACCTTATTTCATGTCTGTGTTAACTTGTGAACTGGTTGAATTTCAAATAAAAATCACAGTGAGCCTTAGTAAGGTTTCAACGCTAGGTATCAATCTCGCCACTATTTATTGTGTTGGTTCATCTACATATCTCGATCTGCCTCATTCTTTAATTCATGCTCTAAAATTAAATCTCGTAATAGGTAAACCATGTAGATAAAGTACATATATCATAGTAAGCCGAAACTTGATGACATCACTTTGGTGGCAAATTGTTACTTAACCTGTCAGTAGCTGATCTGCGTCCAAGCAGAATGCAGATTGGTTGGTGTACATCACACCAGTTATATAGTTGTTGTATTGACGTCAGCAAGTTCTATAAATCTCATCATGAGGTATGTGTTATATCCAAACCATTCATCCATTTGGAGAGCTCGAATCAAGGCTTGAGAGGAAAAATAAGCCGCAAAAAATAGTGGGGGATTGAACATCTACCATTGAAATCCTTTTTGAGGTCATGGAAGTTTTGGATCAATATGATTATTTTTTGTTTTCTCTTCATACAGGTATTTGTGACCTTATGAACATATTGGATAGAAAATAAACTTAAATAGGCTATGGAAGTTTTGGATCAATATGTTTTTACTTCATCCAATTGGGAATGACCTTATAAACGGTTTGGTTAGCATATAAATATAAGGTGGGCCTTATTTGAAGGTTTTGTTGCAAATGGTGTTCAATCCTATATAACAAATAGTGACAATAAAACATTTCCAAGTGAGAGATAGGGGCAAATGTGTTAAATTAACATATTTTAGACATTTAAGATGTTTGTTAACAAAAAGTTTGTTTCATATTTAGTACTTAATTTTTAGACTTCAGCCATAATTATTAAACAAGTTTTTTTACTTCAGATTTCAGATTCAGGCTTTACTTTCAGATTCAGGCTTCAGATTTCATATTCAGTCTTTAGACTTCAGATTTAACAAACAGGGCCTTAGATGATGATCTCAACCGTGCATAATCTCATAGCTGCATGACTATCCAAACTTTGACTCATGAATTTGAACATGAGCCATTCAAGTTTTTCCTATTAGTGTTCCAATTTTATCTCATGCACAATCATCTACCCAAGAAATGTGTATTAGGGCCATATGAAGCAGACAACCCAGAATATAGATGGTTCAGATCATCATCTGAGATGCAATCCGGGTCAAAAATCTACCCCTCTACGATGGCTGTGGAAGCATCCTATCCTAGACGTGGATTTCTTGTCATCCTGACACCACTGCGTGGCCCACCTTGATGCATGCCTTTTATTATGCCGTCCAATTTTCAGCTCATTTTAGGGGATGAGCCCTAATTAAATTGAAGCATATCCAAAGCTGGATATGTAGACCACACGAATGGAAACAGTAGGATAGTGAAATCCACGGTTGAAATCACCTTGGAGCAGAAAGTTTTGGATGTGATAATTTTGTTTTCCCTTAAATCAGGTTTGTGTGAACTCATCAATAGGTTGGCTGACAAACAAGCATTACTGTGGACAGTGGCATACTCTTGACACCAGTTAACTAGGTGGGGCTGGGTAAACATGCATGGCAAGATTTGATTAGTCAAGTCTCAATGTGATATAAGTACGCACTACTGGACTGCTTTCAAGCATGCTTTGTGTGACACGATTGATATCTACAACACGTGCTTAATCAAATCTCATGAATGAAGGGGGAGCAGATTTGGCAATGCCCTCACCTTACTTACACAATAAGGCCATGTCATTGTAAGGTTTGATTGGCTATGCATTATTAGAGATGAAGCCACACAACATATATTAAAAGTAATGCAAACTGGGTACTTCCTACTTGTACATACATGAATGGGCGGCAACCTATTGGGATTTGAATGGCCTAACCGGCCACAATTAGAGATAGTTCTTGTTGCCCTCAATTTAGTGAATCAAAGCTACTTGTGCATTTGAGAGCCTGGATTGAAAGTGCATGTGAGAATAGTTGCATGGGCGTGAGATTAGAACGGATCCTACAGTCTAATCGATCACCGATTGATTTAGAAATGCGCTGGCAATTTGAGTAAGGGAAGGTATTACCTTTCACAAATGAGTTATTTTTACTTGTGCTGTCAATTACAGAATCATTAAATTTAAGGACTTTTTATCTCATCACTATTTGACATGGTATTTCTCAATCATAATAGAAGATTTGCACATACGTAAGGAAGATAAAGACTAGCTTCAACACAATCGATTTATTAATGTATTGGCCTTGTTACAATCATTGTGCCCTCACCCTTAATATTAAAGTGAAAAAGAGATGAAGCATAAATACCTGATGCACCTATTTGAATAGACAATTGAAACAAATGATTAGCAGGATATGATTGGAGTATGATCATCTGGATTGAAACTCAGATAAACATGGGGATCCGACAACTTAATGTTGTAGCGAGAGCCGTTGAGCAGTAATGTGCTAAGCTAGGAAAAGTAAAATAAATGTGAAAATAAAATAGACATGTAGATAGATGTGTTTGGCATGGGGTTTTGATATCTTCTTTGTGTATTCATTTTATATATTTCTCAAGGTGATGGAAGCCTCTTGCTAAGCTTCGGAATCCTTTTGAATTTCTTGTGCGGTCTTTTTAGGATTTCTAATCAGGAAGGTCTCGAGAAGGCTAGTGACAACTAGATTTTAGATTTCCACTCTTACATATAGATGCTCTTCTATAGGATTCTCTCGATTAATTTGAGGAGCATCTTTGGCTTGACCACAACCGTGTTCGCAGGTCATCTAGACTTCGGTGGGAATAGGATTTGACACCAACTACCAATCCATTATTCTGATAATTCTAAAATGCCAGAGCTCTCATTCTCTTTATTCTGATCGTTGCATGGATTATGCCTTCTCAAACATTTGGTCATTCCTCTTTGACTCTAGCGAGCGACTGGTTTATAAACGTCTCTAGGTAAATCTCTCATTTTGAAAAGGTTGTAAGAGATAACCCTCCGAATGATATTGATGTAGAGCGGGTTGCGGACAATTTCATGGCTAAGATGGATCAGAAAAGGCACGGTCGGCGACAGAAGTGATCCGGACCATCGGACCTTAGATCGGGCGTATCTCACAATCCGGAATGAGTTATCCGACGTAAAATATATGATTTTGGGGTAGAACGAGCTACTTTAGCCAACCAACCCCGCTATGCCGGGTTGCGCAGCCCGGATTTGCGAAAAATCCCCTGATCGACGGTCGTTTCCTCGTTTTAATTTTGTTTTTACTATAAATAGTAAGTTTTAGTTTGAGTATAACTTTTCATCCGTTGGGCTTTAGGAGTTGTGTCCAACATGAAAAGTGCTTAAGATAATTAGGAGAACGGTTTGGTGAAGCCAAATAGGACACTTACTATTTTTGGCCGAAAACCTTGCGCACTAGTAGACATCGTGACCGTCTATAAATAGTAAGTTTACTATTTATAGTAAGTTGCGAATTCTAGGAGTTTTAGTTGTAGTATGAGTCTGATTTCTTTCATGTTGCTTGGTTCCCTTATTTAAAGGGGTGTAAACTCGTTTTTATTGATTCATCAATCAATTTCGAATTTATTAGAATTATTTCTATTTTCCTGCTTTCTTTCCTCGTGGATTCGAGAAGTCTCTGTGAGGAGTCCAGAGAAGCTCCGTGGATTCGGAGTAGTTATCCTTGAGGAAGACGGTGATCGACCTCATTACGTTCATCCCTGCGTCATTTAATAGAGTGCTTTTATGGTGGCCAAGTGCAATGGTTTGCTCTTCTAAAAGGGCCTAGTAGGAGTTTTTACCGTCGTAGTGATGATAGAATATGTAATGCTAGGGGTGTACATCGAGTCGAACCGAGTCGAGCTAGCCTCAGCTCGACTTGTCTCAGCCATTGGCTGACCTCAACTCAAACTCGGCTCGGTTAGGTCCTTGAGCCTGACCACCTAGCTCAGCTTGGTTCGGTTCGGTCAGCAGCTCGGGCCAGCTCGGGCTGAGTTTGAGTCAAGATCGAGCTGATTCGGCATTGAGGCATTTCCACAAACACTTGGACTACACCTTCAAAATCCATCGATTTTCGGTACAACAGGAAAGGCATAAGCCTCTTGATCTTGCAGTGCTTGGTTCCTCACACGAGCGTTTCAGAGTGGAATCTTCTAATTGATGCTGCGAAGATCATTAAGAAGAACAAGATCTGCAAGCGGAAAGATGATTAAGGGCGAAATCTTCTAGCTAAGCTTGGTTCTTTACATCTATAAATCTTGCTGGGAGAAATCCCCTTCGTTTCCAGCACGTCTCTCTCTCTCTCTCTCTCTCTCTCTCTCTCTCTCATGCCTTAAACCTGAAAATCGGATTTACAGGAATCCTGATTGCTGAATCCGGTGCCGACAGCCTTCGTAGTACCCCATTTCTGGCTCCTAGCATTCATATGCCAGATTCTGATCCTAGGATCCTACAAGGAGGATTTTTTTTTTCAATATGCATTTAACTCGTAATAAGCATAACCACAAGATTACCCAATTCATAGAGGCAACATCATCATCACATATCCACTAATATAATCATTTGAATACAATGCTGAAAGGGAAATACATAAATCGAAGATCAAGCTCGAGAAGACATTTGTACGCTCCACGCTCAATACTGCTGCAACCTAACATCACCTGCATGCATCTATCGTGCATAAGCTTATAGAAAGCTTAGAGGGTGGTGTAAGTGTGTGCACAAGGTAAGTACCAAGTATTCAATGCAATACCATAATTATACAATACCAGAAATACTGGTAATCCATACACCATACACTATTGGAATAAGCAGAAATACTAACAAGATCATGAATTATCAAAGTAAACAGAAATACTAACAAGATCAGAAATTATCAGAGTAAACAGAAGTACTGACAAAGTCATAAATCACACGATAATAGAGTAAGCGAAAATACTGACAAGTGCATAAGTCATACAATATTAGAATACGCAATACAAATCAACTATGCAAACGAGGAGTCGTAAAGAGCCAAATATCAGATGCAAAGGGTGCAATACAATATACATTCCTGATGAGTAACTTCAACAGCGTCAGTTGTACCATATGCCGCAGATGTAATGCAACATGCAGTGCGAATGGAATGACTATACTGGAGTGTGAAGTCAGGATGGTAGTACGTAGTATCGTAGGCTATATAGTCCATCACAATGAACTTCTATCTAAACTAGTCTTATACCTAATTTGGATAGTCAGATTCAATGTGGTAAACTCCTGATCTTAGGTTAGTCGCACGTACCAACCGAAATCCTGGCCATTGCGAAGGTACTCGTAACAAATAGTTACGCACCACCAGCCCGAGTGGATAATGAATGAATGAATAAATGAGTATGCAACTCTTGATCAATAAGTCCACATATCTGTACAGTTCCTCTATTGGATCATCACTGGGGTCTATTACACTCTACGTCAGCTTGTCGCCCCTATCCAAGCGCACAACTGGGTAAGTGAAAGAGACCTCACTATCCACCTGCCAATATCTAGCCGGGCTCGTCGATAGCGGACCTATTCCTCAAGCTAGTCAAACTCAACCTAGATATTGCTCCCTCACTCAGGCGGATAAGGTCACAAACCTTTCCAACTGACCATGACACAGTACGAGACGCGGCCTACTAGTATACGGCCCTCATGCGCTCATATATCCACTCAGTCTCGATGTTGGGGGGTCTCCTGGTCACGGAGGTTTAGAAATTTTCACCCAGAGATATCTATGGCGCCCGTATGCTAGAACTAAATATTTTCAGTGTCTCATCTGGCCATCCATGATATGCCTGTGGAGGCTACGGCCCTAATATCCCTAGGACATACAGTAATCATATCACAAAATGCGTAATACATGAGTCATACAATCCAGTTATACATCAATCCTACGCATGTCATGTGCTCATGTGAGATAACCTCCGCCTATCAGGGAGTCTCATATCAACCTGCCTAATGACATATGCAATGGTCAATCACATCTCATAACAAATATCCAGATGATGCATATGGGCATGTATCATGGTGTTATGCTGTCACATACTCATAATCGGTATCAATAACCGGCATTGACAATCGACCTCGACAGTGTGAACATTTAACCAACATTGCCTCCAATGAATGGCTCGCATAGAGCCTAACATATAGTAGACTCATAGCCTCATGCAAGGGCAAAATATTTAACACCATGGGCCTCACTCAAGAGCTTAATAAATCATGATGGGCCTTTCACATGGGCCTAACATATATTACAATGGGCTACACCGCTTGGCCCTCAAATGCATCACAATGGGCCTCATCACATAGGCCTCATATATATATATATATATATATATATATATATATATATATATATATATATATATATATATATATATATATATATATATATATCACATTAAGCCTTAAACATAGGTCGCATATACATCATATTGGGCCGTGACAATCGGCCTCAATATCCAGCCTCGACAATCGAAATTAGCTTCGACAGTTGACCCCGACAATCGGCCTATACAATCGGCCTCAACAATTGGAACTAGCCTCGATAATCGAAATCGGCCTCGACAATCGAAATTGGAATCGACTTCAACAATCTGCCTTGATAATCGGTCAATCAAGGCCTAAGGGAAGGTTACAATGTGGACATTTAACCATCACGGTCCATCAATATAGACATTTAACCAACATTGCTACCAAGTAATGACCCACATAGAGCTAAACATAAAGTGGGCCCATGGCCTCACACAAAGGCCCAATATACATTATGACAGGCCTCATACAAGGGCTACATACACATCACTATGGGCCTCACTCGTGGGCCACTATAACATTCTGAATTTTTTCCAACTTGGAAATAGACATCCTTAGGCAATGAGTCGATCATAACACTTTAATTAACTTCTCGAAATTCAATCCCAAAGTCTCAAATCCCCTTTTTACCCATTTCCTTCAATTTTTATCTGACTTCAAAAAGTCATATCTTCCTCATTATAACTCTAATTTAGGTGATTAAAAAGTCAGATTGAAGCTTGATAAGTCTAGTTTCATATAAAAATAAGTCAAAAATATAATAAAATATTTAATATAGTTAAATATAGGCCATTGTGACAACTATCCAAAAATCATTAGTTTGGACAGCTGCTGCTTATGGAATTTTTAGAATTTTTTTACGACACAGAATCTAATGAAATTTGCTAGGGATGAAGTGGACTTGATAAAAAACTACTAAAAAAATAATTAAAATAATATACTAACTAAAAATGCCAGAAAGGGACGTAGAACTACCTTAGAACCTTATTCTGTCGTAATTAGGGCATGATTTAGATAAGTGTTAAACTGAACAATTAATAGAATTAGCTTGAACCACTTTAAATACGATCTGTAAGATCTAAAATGTGTAGAATCATTGACACTACATTAACTTAAAACTTAGGACCCATCTCAAAACCCGGTTGCTCTCGGGAATACGTCGAAACTCCGTATCGGACCTGGACCGCGCGTCGAAAGTCTGATTACCCTAAAGCTATACATTTAGGATCTCCTTCCTGGACTTGACAACCATCTCAGAAATTAAGTCCAGATAGTATCCTTAAGCTATTTATTTGGGCCCGGAGCGAAGTGTGTGAGAAAACGCGAATACCCTTAGAAAATGAACTGAAACTTAAGTGAATTGAGTCGGTTCGCTTTCAGGCCAAATCTAAGGATTCAGACCCTCAGAATCTGACCCAATTACACCCTCAGATCAGGAAAAATTTTCAACACAGGTCAGTGCACTTGTGGCCCTGATTGAGTACCGGTGACCGTTGAATTGAAACTGGTCCCCCGCGGCCGATCCACTGATCCAATCGGATCAAAAACTTAGCCTGATTTAGATCCATGGTCAGAGAGCTTAAGTCCGACAGCATGTAAAAAAAATGGTCTCTAGAACATCTCCGTTGGACCGAAACGGCCCGTATTTGGCTATAACCTAAGTATACATGGCCCTGGGGCCATTGAGATCAGTTCTGGGCCTATATAAAGGCCTAAACCCACCCCTCTCTCATTCCATACGAATTTGGAAACCTAAGAGAGAAGAGAGCAAAGAGAGAAGGAAAGAGAGAGAAAGTGAGAGAGAGAGTTGGAGTTGTTCCTAGGATTCGATTCCTATCACTCCTCGTGCTTAACCACTGCTTTTGTATTGCTATTCCGGCGATTTCGACTCTGTTCTTAGGTAAGAAATTCTAACCCTAATATATTTTAGAGATTCAAATAGAGTAAAAGGTGAAGTAGCTAACCTATTTCATGCTATAGGTTGTCATTTTACCGTAGACAAAGACATCGTGTTCAAACCGAGCTCGATACGAGTCTACCGGCTAAAGGTACAGACTATAAACGTTTTGGTTATGGTTTTCAAGGCTTTCAATGTCAGTAATGGTTTATGACTGAATAGATTGCTGTTACATATGCTTAGATACGATGTTTTCCTTATATTACATATATATATGTAAACTACGTTGATTTTAATGCATTCTAGGTATTTGTTGAAATGATTAAATGAATATGGAATGATTATTTGTGCCTGGTATTATTGATCTTTAAGAATATATGATTGTTGTACGTGTGACAACTCACTCGTGAAAGGATTTACTATAATATGTGTTTTAACAAATTTATTATATGTATGTGAAGTGTGTAGCCTAAGTATTTGATAAAATGCCTGAATGAGTAAATGCTCGCTGAAATGTATTTAATGAGGCCATTGAGATGGGTTTTTCAATTACCTTGTATATTGTTACCGTTTCCTTTATGTAATCTATCTTGCTACTACGTAATTTATGGATGAATGCTTATGTATGGTGACATGTACTCTACGTGTTCGTTAACATGCTTATATGAGATTTATAGTTGAATTGGTTGCTACATGCTGTTTTGATTAGTACACAGGAATGCCTATTTGCATTTGACTGTGATTGGGACTACGACATAGTCCAGGCCATCGGTAGCAATTCTTATTTAAGTGGCCGAGCTAGTCTCACTACATTTGATACGTTCGGTGAATCCGAGTTGTACGATGATTATTGACAGTAGTTAGTGCTCCATGTCATTAATTCAGCGTACGCTTGTACCAATCGAACTTGTCAAGTAACCCGATTAGCCTATTGTATGTTCACCATGTATGGACGCTACTACTTGAATCTAAGGTACCAACTTACCAGTGAAAATCTAGTTTAACCTTGGTACTTCGATCCGCTAAGACTCATGAGTCGGACATGGTGGTATGGGACACCATAGTTGTGTTGTTGGCCTACGTTGGGGCGACGAGCCTCCCTGTAGTGACCAGTGAGCAACTCAGACTCGTGAGCCGAATACGTTGGTATGGGACATTGTATTCGAGCTGTCGGCCTACACTGATCAGGTGACGAGCCCTTTGTAGTACCCTCGAGCATATTCTGAGGCTGCGTTGAGGTGACGAGCCTTTCCGTAGCAACTAGAGTATAAACTAGGCCTACATTGATCAGGTGACGAGCCCTTTGTAGTGACGTAGAACCACAACATCGTATGAGATTTACTTGAACTGATGACCTTGGAATGAATCATTGTTTGGGAATTGATATAAGGAAGGTACCTTACCTTCCCAATCCTGCTGTATGAATAAACCTAAGTAAGAACCTAGTCAATCACGTGCATGCACCGCATTACGTGTGTGTTTGGCGTAGCAAGTCAAGCACTGAGGAAGTGTTTCATGCAGCGATTGTGAGATGAAGTCGCTGAGGGAGTGTAGGCAAGGACATGCATCATTATTTCATATCATTCTTGCATTAACAAGAGTACTTAGGACCTGATTGTTGTATTGCATTATCATTACTGCTTGACTGAATTGATAACATGTTAACCTTTGCTTTATTGTTTCACTAAGTTGATCACTCACTCCCACGTTACGGGATGATGTTTTAAACACCTATCATATCCTATTTTGGTTTCAGATGATGGTGATGCTTATGAAGCGGAGCCGAACTTTTATGATGATAAGGAGGGTTTCTCCTATATGCAGCTATCAGGCGGGTCTATGTAGACCATGTTCTAATCGACGGGGTTACTGATTACACCTATTATTTTGCACTTTTGGAACACCCATGTATATTCATTTTGTTCATTTGTGGAGTATACATGAATATATTTAACTTTGTAACATGTTCACACTCTAGAGACTTACAACAGTTTATATATTTTATATACCTATCATAGTCTTCCACTTGCAAAATTTAACTGTATCTGGAGTATGATATGTTGTTTTGGTATAATCTCACTCATGTTTAATGTACTAATACGAACAAAATTCAATTATCATTATCTATGTTGCATAAGTGATGCGTTGGAACTCGGGAGTTGAGCTTCTGCTCAACCCCCGATTTTCAGGGCGTTACAGCCACACACACACACACACACACACACACACACACACACACACACACACATATATATATATATATATCACAATAGGCCTCGGCACATGGGCTATAATACACATCACATAGGCCGCATCATATGGGCCTATATACATCAAAATGGACTGCATCACGATGGGTGACATACGATCTCAATGGGCCTTATACAATTACAATGGGCCACAAATACATAACAAGTGGGCCCTGCACATGACTCGCAATTACATCACAATGGGCCACCTCACACGAGTTTATTATGCATCACATCAAGACGGGCCCCAATGGATGGTCATAAGTATGTTACATTGGGCCTCATATACATCAAGTAGGCCGCATCACATGGTCCTAATACACGTCATGGTAGGCGGCATCACATGGGCCTAATACGCATCATGATGGGCCGCAACCCATGGACAACTAGTGGGCCGCATTAATGGGCCGCACCAATGGGCCTCATATATTGAACAGATGGGCCCTGCTCATGGGCCTCAAATGCATAAAATGTGGCCCCTACACATGGGTCTTATATGCATCAAATGGGCTACATCTCTGGGCCTTGAATACACAAAATGGGCCATGCATCATGAGCCTAATATATATCTCAATGGGCCTCGCCCATAGGCTTCAGATTCAAGGAGGTAGGCCCCATCATATGGGCCTCAAATACAAGATATGCGGGCCTTATCATATGGGCCTCAAAATACAAGACAGGTGGGCCCCATACATGGGCCAAAAATAAATCATGATGGGCCCCATGGATGGGTCGTACCAATGGGCCTCAAATGGGCTTGGACTACAGCAAAAAATCATTTCACTAGTTGTAAGTATAACATGTGTATCACTGGACACAATCATGTTATGGGGCACATGGCTCATTAACAATGATCAGCACTGTCCAAACATTTTCCATGTAAATTAACACTGTCCAACCATTGTCCACGTAAATTAGCACCATCCAAACTTTGGACAGCACCGTCCAAACATTATCCAGCACCGTCTAGCATAATCTGGACAGTGAATTATAATAAATAAATCAAGGTGGGCCCCATGTGGGGCCACCATAATATAATATTATATGCATATATGTGTGTGTGTACATCCAAGTACACGTGGTAGATGTGTGTGTGTGTGTGTATACATCCAAGTACACATGGTGGGTCCCACGTGAAATTTAGATCTATCCTAATCTCCCTGTAATACCATGAGAGAAAAGGAAAAAAGGAAATAATAATAATAATAATTAAAAGAAAACATCTTTAATGTTGGACGGTGTGAGTACATCTCACATACATCAGGTGACCACCCACCATCCGGATGATGGACGGCTGGAATAAAACACATGTAAAGCGCCGGGGGGGGGGGGGGGGGGGGTCCCACTGTCTAGACGGTGCTAATAAAGCACTTACATCACGGTGGTTTCCACTGTCCAGATCATTGGACGGTGGAGATCAAAACACATATATCATGATACATACCATGATCTGGACGGTCAGCATAGGACATGCCTGAATATACAACACATCAACAGGTGGGTCCACGAGCGTGGCCCACCAGGGATTGAATCTGTCTCATTCCTTGGCCATGGGCCAGGGAGTTGATGGACGGTTTAGATGTAAACATACCTCATGGTGGGCGCCACAAACTTGTTAACGAGGTACTCCACCCTATCCACTCCACCGTATAGAGGTTGGACGGTGTGGAGATACAACATCAAGGTGGGCCTACAGAACTTGCTGCGTCAATTCAGCAGTTGTAGGCTGCTAGCCATCCAGAGGGACGACCAAGATAGACACATGCATCATGTGGAGTCCACACGTGCATGGGTCCCACAGCTGCAAAACAGCATGAATGAAACACATGCATCACAACTGCCCACCGTCTCTGCCTTTGGACAGTGGGATGTAACCTATACATTACTGTGGGGGGTCCAAGTCCCAGCTGGACAGATGGATGGAGTGGATATACAATACACACTCCAAGGTGGGTCCCACGTGGGGCCCACCATAATGTTTATTTCATCCACTCTGTTGTTAAGGTCACGAAGACCTGAATAAAGGGGAAAAATAGATTTCATATTTATCCAAAAACTTCTGGGACCCAAAAGGGGTTCAATGGTAGACATACAATCACATTGTTCCCTGTGATGTGGGCCACCTGAGTTCCAGGTACGACTGATTTTCGGAGTGGCCCATGGCCAGAAGAGGTCCCTTAAAATGCACGGTGTTGATGTTTTACACACATCACGGTAGGACCTGAGGTGGGGCCCACAGACCCAACGTCCAAGCAGCGGACGCTGCTTGCTGCAGCGTCCTCTGGACGCTGACAACAACAGCATCCCTGTTTATAATTATTTTATTTATTTTTTGATGAAAACAAGCTTTTCAGCGGTTTTCCCTATGTGGGCCCGCATTAAGAGGATCTGCCCTGCCAGTGGGGTTGAGCTCGTGACAGGCCTAACAAGCCTAATATTCGCTATGCTTCGATGTATAGAACATCACAGCAGGCCGCAACAGTTTATATTACCAAAACTACCGTTTTCTACGATATGGCTGGCTAGAGATTTAATTTGGCTTCATTTTTCAATTCAACGCCTAAAATGAGCTGAGAAATTAGATAAAGGTGGGGATATAACTATATCTCAATGGGGGTCCCATGTCAAGGAAAACGGATGAATGGTGTGAATACAACACTAACGTCACGGGGGTTCCCACGGTCCAGGGATGGACGGTGGACGGTGTGGGTATAAAACTCATACATCAAGTGGGCTCCACGACAGTAGGGATGGACGCATGCTTCAGGTGGGGTCCACGTACACGTGGTCACCCCATTCATGAAATACATGATGGGTGGTGGGGTCCACATAATATAGATGTAAGTGTGTATAAAACACATACAACAGCCTGCCACATAACTAAAGTCAATTACAGCAGCTATATGCTGCTGCCCAGTGGCTCAACAGATGGACGGTGCAGATTAGGTGGGTCCACCCGCATGAACACCACATGTCATCAAGGCGGGCC
This sequence comes from Magnolia kwangsiensis, assembly GCA_037074715.1. Lineage (NCBI taxonomy): Eukaryota > Viridiplantae > Streptophyta > Magnoliopsida > Magnoliales > Magnoliaceae > Magnolia > Magnolia kwangsiensis. The sequence continues at coordinate 3,128,285 of CM073583.1, forward strand.
ATCATATAAGGGAGAAAAGAGAGAGAGATGGTGAAAATGGGAGGGACCCCACCACTATGGGCTCCTCCAAGATACAAAACATACATCAAGATGGGTCCTACCACAAGTGGGCCCTTAAATCACAAAATCAAGTCATAAAATCACCCACCTCAAGATCTCTTTTTCCTTCTTCCGCCTATAGCCTTTAGAGCTCCAAGGGAACATTTTTAATGGTTGATATGGACTTTGGATGGTGGGATTGGGTGGTAGGGAAAGTGGGCTACACAATGCTTCTCTCATAGAGGTTAGGACATTGGAGTTGCTCCCATGGAGCTTGGGAGAGAAAATGAGAGAGAGATGATAGAGAGAGGTGACGTGAGTGATGGGGAGAGAGATGTTTGAGGTGATGGAAAGTTGACTTTTAGGAATGGGTAGTTGTACTTGGGGATGGGTGTGAGTGATGGGATATAGTACTTGATTGATTAATGGGATATTCTCTTGGGATTGTAAACGTGTGACATTTTCCTTGAACTAAACACGAGCCCTCATCCCCTGGCCTGGGTATCGCTTCGGCACGCGAGACGCGGCATCCGAACCGTAGTGACGGCGCGCTCGCTTAGATACAAGTCTCGAGTTGAGCCGACTCTGAAATGCGGGATACGTCTCAGGATCGCACGTAAACGCCGATAACAGATCACAGGTCATCAGAATTCGACTGGGAGGATCACGAAAGCCTACGAAATGGTACGGGCTAGGATACGAGATTCCTGTGAATAAGCATAACCACAAGATTACCCAATTCACAAAGGTAACAACATCATCACATATCCACTAATATAATCATTTGAGTACAATACTGAAAGGGAAATACATATATCAAAATCAAGCTTTGAAAGACCACTGTACGCTCCAAGCTTGACACTGCTGCAACCTAACTTTACCTGCACGCATCTATCGTGCATAAGCTTATAGAAAGCTTAAAGGGTGGTGTAAGTGTGTGCATAAGGTAAGTGTCAAGTATTCAATACAATGCCTTAATCATACAATACCGAAAACACTGGTGATCCATAAATCATATAATGTCGGAATAAGCAGAAATACTGACAAGAGCAGACATTATTAGAGTAAATTGAAATACTGACAAGATCATAAATCATATGATAACAGAGTAAGCAGAAATACAGACAAGTCCATGAGTCAATCAATATCAGAATACATAATATAGGACAACTATGCAAATGATGAGTCATAAATAATCAAATATCGGATGACAAGGATATAATGCAATATACGATTCGGAAGATCTAACTAATATCGTCACTCTCATCTAAATCACAGGAATACAGAAACATAGCAACCCAAAATTCCATATGCTGAGGATGTAATGCAATATACAATATGTGATGCTAATGGAATGACCATGCTGGAGTGTGAAGTCGGGATGATAGTACGTAGTATCGCAGGCTACGGGATCCACCACAAGGGACTTCTATCCAAATCAGTCTCATACCTAAATTAGGATAGTCAGACTCAATGTGGTAAACTCTTGATCTCAGGTTAGTCGCGCGCCCCAACCGAAATCCTTACCATAACGAAGGTATATAACAATTAGTTGCGCACCACTAGCCCGAGTGGATAGTGAATGAATGAATGAATGAGTATGCAACTCCTACTCAATAAGTCCACATGTCAGTACAGTTCATCTCTGGGATCATCACCGGGGTTTAGTACACTCCAAATGGCACTGCCCCTCTCCCAGCAGCACAGTCCAAGTGAGAGTAAGAAACCTCACTATCCGCCCAGCCAATAGCATGTCAATACCTATCCGGCACATCGATAGCGGACCCATTCACAAGCTGGTCAAACTCAGTCTAGTATTGTCCCCTACCCTCGGGCGAGTAAGGCCACACCCCTTTCCAACCGACCATGACACAGTAGGAGACACGGTTTCTTGGTATTCGGCCCTCGTGCGCTCATATATCCACTCGGTCTCGACATTGGAGTCATCTCCTTGCCACGGAGGTCACCCAAGGACATCTATTGGGCCCGTATGTTAGAACTAAATATTTTCGGTGTCCCGTCTAGCCATCCACGATATGCCTGTGGAGGCTACGACTCTGATGTCGCTAGGGCGTATAACATAAAATACAAGATGCATGAGTCATACAATCTAGTCATGCATCAATCCTGCGCATACCATGCACTCATGTGAGATAACCTCCGCCTATCAGAGAGTCTCATATCATCCTACCCAATGACATATGCAATAGTCAATCACATCTCATAACAAACATGCAGATGATGCGTATGAGCATGTATCATGATATTATGCTGTCACATACTCATAGTTGGTATCAACAATCGGCCTCGATAATGTGGATATTTAACTAACATTGCCCCAAGGAATGACCCACATAGATTTAAACATATAATGGGCCCACGGCCTCACACAAAGGCCTAATATACGACACATTGTGTATTACTCAAGGGTCATATATACACAATAGGTGGGCCCTGCTCATGGGCCTCAAATACATGACATGTGGGCCCTGCACATGGGTCTCAAATATATCAAATAGGCTATGCATCATGGGCCCAATATACATCACAATGGGCCTTGCCCATGGGCCACGAATACATCACAATAGACCTTACCCATGGGCCTTAAATACATCACAATGGGACTTGCCCATAGGCCTCAAATACATCACAATGGGCCTTGCCCATAGGCCCCAAATACATCACAATGGGCCTCATCAGGTAGGCCTTATATACATCACATTGGGCCTTAGACACGGGCCGGATACACATCACATCGTGCCTTAAATACGGATCGTATGTACATCACATTGGGCCCTGACAATCGGAATCGGCAATCGGCCATGACAAATTAAAATCGATAATCGGCCTCGACGCAAGGCGGGGTCCATAGATGGACGACCAATGATGGACCAAATAATATCAATGGGGCCCATTCGTTTGGGTTAATCCACTAGAGAATTATGAGAATGGACCCAACCAAGACTAAGGAAAGATCACAATGTGGACATTTATCGATCACTCCCTATCAATGTGGCCATTTAACCAACATTGCTCCCAAGCAGTGGCCTATATAGGGTCAAACATATAGTGGGCCCATGGCCTCACACAAGGGTCTAATATACAATATCATGGGCCTCATACAAGGGTTACATACACATCACTATGGGCCACATCACATGGGCCTCGAATACATCGCGATGGGCCTTGATCAAGGGCCTCATATACAACAGGTGAGCTGCATCAATGAGTCGTACTAATGGGCCTCATATACGTCAAGTGAGTCACATCAATGGGCCACACTAATGGGCCACAAGTATATCAAAGTGGACCTTATCACCTAAGCCTCACATGTACCACATTAGTCCTCACACAAGGCCATATGTAACATTATAATGGTCCCCATATATGGCTTGCATGTACAGTATAATGGACCATATCCATGGGCCCCGAACACATCGTAATGGGCCACATCCCTTAGGTCTCTCATACATAACATCAGGTCTTGCCATCTGGGCCGAAAATACATCACAATCCATGGGCCCTAACACTTAATGGGTGGGCCCTACACATGAGCCTAATATACGTCACAGGTGGGCCCTGCCCATGGGCCTCATACAGAAAGAGTTGGGCCTATCAATGGGCCCTAGGGAGAGTGACAATGCGGACATTTAACCAACATTAATCTTACAATGTGGACGTCAAACCATCATTGCTCCCAAGGCTCGGTTCGCCTTAAATATCATTAAATAAATCATGGCAGAATCACACATTGCAATGTGCCTTAGGTACATCCCATTGGGCCTTAAATACATCAAATGGGCTGTATCTCATGGGCCTTATATTCATCAAGTGGGCCACCTCAATGAGCCTCACCAATGGGCCTTAGGTACTTTGCAATGGGCCATCACCCATGGGCCTTAGAATGCATTAAAATGAGCCCAATCACATAAGCTCTATGTGCATCAAATGGGCCTAATCACATAGGCCTATATATACCAAATTGGGCCTCAATAATGGGCCACAAATACATTAAATGGGCCTATACACATGGGCCCATATATAACAAAGTAGGCCACAATATTAGGCCTATATACATGCCAAGATGGGCCTAAATACATGGGTCCATATGCATCCAAGCGGGCCTTAATAATGGACCTAAAAATACCTCAAGATAGGCCTAAATACATGGGCTCATATTCACCAAAGTGAGCCTCATGTGAGGCCCGCCATAATGTTTATTTTTCTATCCAATCTGTTGATAAGGTCACATGAATAGGGGGCCCACCAAAATGTCTATTTTCCAGCCAATCTATTAATATGATCACCTGGACCAAGGGGCCCACTGTAATGTTTATTTTCCAACCTATACATAAGGTTACATGGGCTTAGGGTCCACTGTAATATTTATTTTCCAACCTGTACATAAGGTCACATGGGCTTAGGGCCCACTGTAGTATTTTATTTGCCACCCAATCTATTCATAAGATCACGTGGACTAGGGTAGGTCCCACAGTAATATTTATTTGCCATTCAACCTATTCAGAAGATCACAGTCAGAAGGGGGGCCCACTGTAATATTTTATTTGTCATTCAACCTATTCAGAAGGTCACACAGACATGGGGGTGGGCATGGAGCCCACCGTGATATTTATTTGCCACCCCACCTGTTCATATGGCAACGTGGACCAGGGGCCCACCACAATCGTTTATCTTCATCCAATCTATTTGTAAGGTTACGTGGGCTAGGGGGGGCCACTGTGATGTGGTCCACAAATCTAGACCGCCCATTATGTGTGTCCCACCTAGCTGAGGGTCCAGACCAAGTTTCAGCCACATCCAAAATTCAGGTAGGCCCCACCAAGTGTTTTTATATGATTTAGGCATGTCTTCACATGATTTAGATGGTATGGCCCACTTGAGTTCCGTTTATGGCTGATTTTTGGGGAAGCCCCATAAATAAAGGGGACCCATCAGATGTGTGGTGTTGATGCTCGAAACGCATCACGTGGGGCCCACAGTTGGGGCCGTGAGCCCCAGCCAGTCCGTCCGTCAGTAGCCAGTGCAGGCGCTGCCTGCACCCTCTCTCTTTCCTTTTTTTTTTTGAAAACGGGAAAAAAAACCCGTGGTTTTTAGTAGGTGGGGCCCACCTTAGGAAAATTTAACCCATTCATTGTGTGTGTCCCACTAATTTAATGGTCCAAACTAAGTTTCAGGTGGGTCTAAGCTGCATGTGGACCCCAGCATTTGATTCCATGTAGTTTGGCATACCATCACATGAATGATAATGGTGTGGGCCATCCGAGAACTTTTTATGGCTAATTTTTTGGAGCCAACGCATCATAAAAGGGGACCTATTAAATGAACGGCATGAATGTAAAACATACATCATGATAGGGTCCAAAACTGGAGCCAATGGGGCCACTTTTTTTTAACGTTGGACATCTCTGGACGTTATGACAGCAAAGTCATGCCAATATAATTTTTTTTTTCCTAGGTGGGACCCACATTAATCTGATCTAGCCCGTCCATTGAATGTGTCCCACAAAATTATGGGTCCAAAACAAGTTTCAGATGGGTCGAAGCTTCTTGTGGACCCTAGCAATCATTTTCCTAAGTTTTAATAGAAAATACTAGCATTCTTAATGCCACGGCCCGCCAGATGATTGGATCGATCTCATTTTTCGGCTCAACACCTAAAATGATGCAAGGGTTGGGATGGACGGCTTGGATCAACAACATGCATCAAGGTGGGGCTTGTATAAGTAGCCCACCCAAAAATCAAAAAAGACCACCGACGTAGTACACACCTATGCCAGTACACGCACTCCATGTTAGCCAGCTTCCAGCGTCCAGTGGCGCTGGATGGCATGAGTAAACACAGCATCACGGTGGGTCCCACATGAACGTGGCCTACCTTAATAAAAGGTGAGTCCCACATTAACGAGGCCTACTTGATGGGTTTAATATTTGTGTGTTCTCATCATTCATAAGGTAGGGTCCGCATGACTTGGACGGTTTGGATAAGGCATACATCAAGGTGGGGTCCATCCAATTGAGCCACACATCACACAAAAATATATATAAATAGAGAGAGAGAAAGAGAGAGAGAGAGAGATGCACCCACAATGATCTTCTCCTTTATCTTCTACCCATGGGTTCATAAGCCTTCTAAGACCCCTTCCAATGGTGGAGATGGGCTTCTAAGGGTTAAATTAGGAGGGATTTAAAGGTAAGAGGGTTGGAAATGGATCTTATTTGGGACGTCCATGGCTAGCAATGGAAGTGAAGAAGAAGAGAGAGAGAAAGAGAGATGAGAGAGAAGGTGAAAGGAGAGGATGGGTTATAATGGCTTGTAATAATGAATTTTGAAAAAAAAAAGAAAGCATTTATGAGGTAGGCTAGGTAGGGGGTAGGTTAGGTAGTAGAATAGGGTGATGTCATCCCTAAGATGACATCATCCTCATTATGATTATGAGAAAACGTGTACACCATGGCCCACAACGTGTGGTTCACTGCTATGATCGTGCACGAGTCATATCTTGGGATCTAGACATCGGATTGACGCAAGAGATGCGGCATCGGAATCATAGCGACGACATGATCACAATGGCATAGGTCTCGGGTCGAACCGACTTAGGTGTATAGGGTGTGACTCAGGGTTGAGCGCAAATGAAATCTACATGTCGCGGGTCGCCAGAATTTGACCGGGAGGACCGCAGAGATATACGGAACGGTAGGGGCTGGGATACGAGGCTTACACACACACACACACACTCTCTCTCTCTCTCTCTCTCTCTTTCTCTCCATCCATTGTCTAGAAAATCAAAGCTCGAAAAAAAAATTAGGGGAGCGAGCTAGAGAGGAGGGAGAGACTAAAGAGAGAGAGGGAGGAAAAGGAGGAGTAGAGATTAGGGGCGTCGGGCAGCAAGGGAAATGGGTTAGGGTTTAGGGGCACTGGTCGTGCAGGTAAGGGAAATGGATTAGAGCAGTAGGGTTTTTTTAAAAAGGGTATATATACCCCTGCACCGAGTTGAGTCGAGTCAAACTGAGTCGATCCGAGTTCAAGCTGGATTCGATCCGAGTTGAGTCGAGTCGAGTCAAGCTGGGGCAAGCTCGAACTTGTTTTCGAGCTCCAAAAATTAGCTCAACTCTGTTCGAACTCAGGTTCAAGTCGAGTCGAGCGAGCCAACCGAGCTAGCTCGGTTCATGTACACCCCTATGTAATGCTGAAGAAAGATCAAATACAAATCTTGGTGTAAATAGGTCCTAGTCAAATATTTACTCAACCCAATAACTTTCAAATTGAGGTGGATTATGTAGTGACTCCTATAGTATGGCCCCACCAAGATGTATGTGTTTCATTCGTGCTATTCATCCATTTTGGCATCTCATTTTAGGGCATCATGCCAAAAATGAAGCAAATCCAAAGCTTAAGTGGACCATGCTATAAGAAACACAAAGGAATTGATTGCCTACCATTGAAAGAAAACTTCTTGTGAGCCAGGTAAGTTTAGGATGAAGCTTTTATGTGTTTTATTCATCTAGGTCTTTGCAACTTTATAAACATAATCGATGACAAATAAACATCGTAGTGGACTCTAGGAAAGTTTCGATGGCGGGTATATATTCTAAAATGAGCTTGTAACATGAATGGACGACCCGGATATAAAACACATATACCACGGAGCTTTTCTAAGAACAAGCTCATTAATAGAAAGCTCACTACCGAATCCAAATCTCTTCCAAATGAGATTTTCTTGGGCCCATATTTCACACTAGCAATACCATCCAATCAAATCCCAACACCTTGCTGACCGTCTACAAGTATACAGTATGGATCACTCAAGCGATAAAGTAGCTTGGTCAAACGTAGTTAACCCAAACCAACCTCACTCATTGAATCTCTTCGTGTTTGAAAGTAGTTTAGCCAGGACGCAACATGCGGTGTGTGTCACCGAGGTCATTATTTTATTGATTGAGCCTAAAAATGTGGCAGAACCAAATCTTGAAGCACAACACAGAAAATTGATTGAATATGGACCATTAAAAACGTTTTTATGTTGTGGTTTACCTAAGAACTGGATATTCTCGTTTTTTGGCTCAAGGTATAAATTAAGTTGGCAAAATAGATGGACCACGTGATGAAACACATATCATGGTTGTCCTACCTACTTGTAGTCTGCAAAAATCCGTGACCGTCCTGTTGACCTTATGCGTCCTGAAACCAAACAAATCGGGCCTGCGACACGCTGTGGCATTAACTTTTTATGCTACTATTTCGTATGGGCTTCTTGAATTCACGAGGTAAATAAAGACTTCTCGAATCCACTACGAAAATAAAAATGAATTTACAACCCTTTAAATAGTGATAGCAAACTTTGGAAGAAATTTCAGCATCATACTCCAACACAAACTCCCTATGTCGCTTAACCACATTATTCTCCTCTGTCAGCTGGGGTTGGCTAAATAGCTTCTTCTACCCAAAATCATATATGGAATGTCGTCAAGTAACCCTTGATTTGTGAGATATGTCTATTTTAATTCTGACAAACTTGTTAACTTCCAACTCCAATCAAGCTTTCTAGTCCATCTTGGATATAAAAGTGTTGGTCTGCATCATAGACATTTCTCTATCTACATTTTGAGTGATTTTTTTGAGCATGTACTAATATAATTTGGGAAAATGAACAGAAAAAGTAGATTCTTCACAAAATCATGGTGTCCTAATTAGCTTAGGGGGAGTTTAGCACATGAGGTTAATTGAGATTTGGTGGGAGTGAGTTTTAAGATCTCATGGATCATTGCAAGGTTGGGACTCACATAAGATATGAATTGTGAAGCCTTTTTTGGAATTAGTGCTAAGGTAAGGGTTTCTGCAATCCTACTTTGGGTTTCATGTAGTTAGTGGTTGGTGCTATTTGGACCCCACCACGATGTATGTATTTTATCCACGTCGTCCATCCATTTTGAAATATAATTTTAGGGCTTGATCCCAAAAAGGAGGTAGATATAAATCTAAGGTGGACCACACCATGGGAAAACAATAGTGATTGAATTACACCATTAAAAGCCTCCTAAGACCAACTGTGCAGTCCACTTGAGATTTGGATCAAACTCATTTTTGGGCTCCGTAGACACTGGAAATCGGCGCCCACACTGATCTTTATGGTATGATGATTAGGGGTGGGGATGATAAGCTGATTACGGATGTTGGAGTCGCCACTAGCCAAAAAATCTCAAAATCTCGCGGTCGGCTAGAACCACGAAATACGCAAGGTGGGAAAATCTGAAGACTTCCTTACCTTAAATTGACTCTTGATCTGCGATCTGGGATTCTGGGCAAGGGACCTCAGTTACAAAGAGGGAAGGTGTTCGGCACCCTCTCTACCCATATAAACGTACGGTCTCTACTTTGTTTGGTAAAACAATCTCAATGGATGGATGATGTGGTTGAGATAGGATTAGGCACATACGTGAATTTCTGAAGCGGTAAGATTCGAGATTTTGGCAAGCTACAGAGCATACATCCAACGATGTGTCTAGAAGGAGGATGTGATGATGCCTATGCAAAAGATAGAAGAAAAATGGACTAGATCACTAGGAATTTCTGATGTGGCAGGATCTGATGTATGACAAGCCATAGAGCATACGTTCACTAGAGATCTAGAGAAGTAGCGGGGTTGAGAAGGGAGTAGATGTCATGATGAATGCTTGTATATAGGATGGATCTTTGGCTTGATCTTAAGCAGACGATAAGATGAACCAAAACATGACCAATTCGGGCTAGGCTTATGGGTTGGAAAGGTTGAGAGGAAGGCTAGGGGGTGGATGGAAAGATTAGATCCTTGAAGGCTTGGGAGCTCCTTCTCTCTCCTTCACTCTCTCCCTCACTCTCTTTCTCTCTCACTCTCTTAAGCTAAAGGGGAGAAATGGCTTGTTGGGTGTGTGTTGAAATGAGAAGAGGAGAGGGTTATTTATAGCCTTCTCTAATGATTGAATGGTAGATACATTGTAGGTAAGGGTTAAAATATGGGAATGGAGGCTTGTGATTGGTTGGGGAGAGAGGAGCGCCATGTGGCGTACTCTCATTGGCATCTGAGATTAGTAAAACGGTAAATAGTAAAGGTTGGGGGGGGGGGGGGGGGAGTAAATACAAGGGAAAGTTGACTTTTAAACGCTGGAACAGCTGTCCACACGCGAGCTCCGAGCGGCGGCACTTGAAGTACCGCAGGCGGTAGTCAGACTACTGCCCGGGCTTCGTTCGGGCCGGGTTCGTGCGTGCGGGCTTTATACATTACGTTGGTTCTCCTGGAGGTCTTCTTTTGGAGTTTGTGGCTCAGATTGGTGGGTTTAGGCTTGGGTAAAAGGGGTCCTGGTCAGGGTATAGGGTAAAGGCAGGGTTGTATGTGTGCCGAATGGTTTAGATTACAGTTTCGGGTTGCGGATTGGGAGTTTGGAGACTTTTGGGTCAGGGTTTAGTTTAGGCTGGGATTAGGGTTTGGTTCAAGGTATGACCATGGTTCTTAGACTATCTTAGTCTTCTCAAGATGTAACCTAGGTAGGGTGTTTATAGGCTCATACCATAAAATGACATGAAAAAATGAGTGGACGCCATGGATGAAACACATAAATCATGGTGGGGCCCATAGAGCACCGACTGATAGTGGCAAGATGAATAGCCCATCCGATTCTCAAACATGAAGTGGGATGGCCACTAAGCCATGAGATGAGACGTAAAGTGTAATCATTATATTTTAATAATTCCATCCCACTTAAACCCATTTAATCCCATGCTTCAAATATCCCCTTACTTTCACAGGAAGTTTCAGCAGCTGTCAGCAATCCGCGTGGGACGAATCCGTAGCTAATTAGATCCCAATTAAAATCCCATTAGATACCGTGGACGGCCACTGTTTTCCAACGCCTACCATGTTTTGTGTATGACATCCAACAGTCTAATCAATTTTTCCTTCAATGACGATGAGATGATCCATAGATCATATCCATGCAATCATAAGATGGGCCATCAGAGGAAAATCTCAAAATTCAGTTGGTAGCCAATGTATTGCTGTGCTTAACTTAATTTTGGAATTGTCCCACTTTCAGACATGGAAGATGCTTTTTGGACGGATTAGATGATATATAGACACCAACGGGGCGCACTGGAAACTTCGGTGGGGCCACGGTGATGTTTGTGATAAATCCACCCCTTCCATCCATTTTGTGAGCTCATTTTAGGAATTGAAAGAAAAAGTGAGCAGGATCCAAGACTCAAGTGGGCCGCACTAAAGGAAAAGGTGGGTAGAGAAATTCCTACCGTTGAAACCTCCCTGGGTCGACAGTAATGTTTACATTCCATCCATACCGTTCATAACGTCATTCCTACCGGCATTAACTGAAAAAAGAAATATTAGCCTGATTCAAAACTTCTGTGGCCTCGCAAATATTTCAACTGTAGATATTAAACCCTCATGTTTGCGGCCCACTTGAATATTGGATCCAGATCATTTTTGTTCTCGTTTCCTAAAATGGTCTGAAAAAACGGATGGACGGGGTGGATTTATCACAAACATCACAGTGAGCCCCACCTAGGTTCCCAGTGGCTTTCGCAGGAAATCCGCGTCCGGGCTGTATCCTGTTGGTATACGAAACCAAAACGCTTGCGAGACTGCGGATAGTGACGTGGGGGCTGACTATTGGCTGAGGTGGATGAAGAAGTTCATGTGGATGCTATCCATACCGTCCATCAGGTGAGCCCAGCACCTCTTTAGATCTGAAACGAAGAATCAGGACGATTCAATACTCGTGTGGGGTACACCTTGGGGAGCAGTTGAGATGGGAAGTAGCACCACTAAAACTGTCTATATTTTATGTCGGGTCCACCATGCATTAATGGATTCCCAGAAAATCAGGACATTCCAAGACTGAATTTACAGTTTTAAGAATGAATTTTTGTCTACCTAGCTCTTGGATCGAACTAAATTTTAAAATCTATGGTGAAATCATTACGGTTCATCGGACGAACGGGTTTGGTCTGATGAAAGATTTCCTCACATGGTGCTCCAGTAGTTGTAGGCAAAGCACTGCACATCCTATCAGTTTGTCACGAATCCTAATCTAACTCTACGGGAAGCGGATTCAGTTAGGTCGCGTAACAACCGGGTTCGGTAAGGAGGTGACCGTGGGACCCACCTTGATATATGTGTCGTATATCCACGCTGGCCATCCTTTTTGCCAGTTTATTTTAGGGAGGGGCTTAAAAGTAAAGTAGATAACCAGCTTAGGTGGACCACACCACAAGAAACCGTGGTGATTGAACGGCCCGCCGTTAAAAACTTCTTATGGACACAAAAGTTTTGTTCCAGCTGATATTTTTATTTTCTCTTCATCCATATCCATGTGACCTTATCAAAAAGTTAAATGGCTAATAAAAAATACGGTGAGCCTTAGGAAAGTTCCAACGGTATGGATGTTCAATTAGCACTGTTTCCTGTGGTGTGATCTACCTTAGGCTTGAATCTGCTTTATTTTTGGAATTCCATGCTAGAATTATTCGAAAAAACAGATGGACGGCGTGGATGTACAAAATATGCATCAAGTGGGCCCCACGGTCCCACCTGACTGAACTCGATAGTGTTGCCTACGAAATCGGATTACGTACTGAGTTACTCAGTACGCTCTTATCGTACTGAGTAAACTCAGTTGGGCCCACCTTAAATGTATGTGGTCTATCCACACTGTCCATTCGTTTTTTAATCTAATTAAAGGGGGTGAGATCAAAATTGAAGCATATCCAAAGATCAAGTGGATCATACCACTGGAAACAGTAGGGATAATGATTTCCACCGTTGAAACATTTCTAGGCCCCTCATTGATGTTTATTTATCATCCAACCTGTTCATGAAATCATAAAGTCATGGATGAAATGAAAAAAAAAATATAACCTTGATCCGAAAATTCTGCGGCCCTCATAAATTTTTCAACGGTATACGTACAGTTCAACTCTTTCCTGCGGTGTGGTCCATTTAAACATTGGATATGCCTCATTTTTGGAATTACATTCTAAAACTAACTGTTAAAATAGATGGACGGAGCGGATAAATTATATAAATCATGGTGGACCTCTAAGAGTTTACTCAGTACGCGAAGCGTAGTGAGTTTTTCACTACGCAATCCGCTTCCATTACCTAGACTCCACCGAATCCGCCCCCCCCCCAAAACATACCTGGTACGGTCAATAACGTCTCGTATCCACGGTGTCCGTCCGTTTTGGCAGCTCATTTTATGACATGATAGTAAAAATAAAACAGATTCAAATCTCAGGTGGACCACACCACAAGAAAATGTGTGGTGATTGGACGCCCACCAAAGGCCTACCCTAATGTTTATTTGTTATCAAGGCCACAAAATATTTCGATAATCAATCCCAACCGTTACCTGTGATATTCATTTTTTTCCCATCCCGGTTATCTCAAAACAGATGAACAACTTGGATATACAACGCATACACCGTGGTAGCCCATATTGTTATAACCGGACCTGCCCAATCGGCTCATGCACGTGTATGTATATATATACGGACGTACTCTACCTCTAAAATACACACGCACGCTTAATCAAGGGTATATATATATGGAACTTTCCATGAAGTTGAATTGTGTGGGCCCCACCATGATGCGTGTCGAACACCAACATTGTGCATTTGATGGGTCCCCTTTAAATTATGGGATATTCCAAAAATCAGTTGTATACGGAACTCAAGTGGGCCATACCATATAAAATCATGGGAATAGATGCCTAAAACATATAAAAGCATTTGGTGGGGCTCTTCTGAAAATTGAATGTACCTGATACTTGGTTTGACCACTCATCCAAGTGGGACACACATAATGGATGGGCTGAATTTGTGAACCACATCCCGGTGGCCCCAAAAAAGGATTATGAACGTTTTAATGGAGGGTAATCCCTCTTAACTTTTGTATGTTGTGTGGCCCACAAAAGTCACATATTGGCTTGATTTTTAAGCCCCAAGCCCACTATGGAATGGTACATTTGATTGATGGAGTAGATGTTTGACATAAAGCATAATGGGCCCACATAGCTCAACCTTACGGGGAGTTCCCATAAGCTCGACCTTATAGAACCTTTTTCATATATGCAAATTTATTATACCTTATTTGATTGGCGAAAGCAAACGAGGGATTTCTATCATAAAATTCCTCAAATATTCAGATTTTACCAAATAAAGTCTCCCTAGCCGGACATTATCAGAACTCTTATTTATTTGCTTTTCTTTAAAAAGTACTAAACTCAAGAAACATGAGGCCCATGTAGTATGTGTATAACATGTAAGTCTGCTAGCCAATCCAATTATCATATTGGCTATACATGAATTTAAATGTGTTTGGGTAGTGTAAATTTTTTTTTTTATTATGGCGTGGTCAGTGTTACAATTAGATACACAATATTTTTGGTTCTTATGATCATTATGGTGGTTCATCGGTTATACCCGCAAACATTTTTGGTTCATATCATTATCATAGTTTATTATGATGTGGTCCACAAAGTTTTTGGTTCATATATATAATCACCATGGTAGGTTATTCAGTCAAACCCAAAAATTTTCCTAGGGAAGCAATGAAAAGACAAGAATTACCAAAGGAACCTTAGAAAATAATATTATGACTGAGAACCCTTAGCGCCGTGATATAGTCTTGACTTGAAGAACCGTACTTCTATTTTACCCTACTTCCTAGGGGTTCTTTGTTTACATTTTTGTTATCGAGGGTTAGTTGGGAATTAAAATACGGTTGCAGCCCACTCCAATTGGATGCATACGCTGTCAATGTAAATATCTAAATCTCCAAGTCTGTTCTTATATTCATATTCATATTTATATTCAAGATGTTGATGACAGTTTTTTCTTCAGAAGTTGTTTAAGTAGCTATGCAATTACTGCATGTTACTCGAACTTTGAATTCTCTAACAAATAAGAAAATGAAGAAGAAGATAATTACCTAATAAAGCCCCATAAAAATGGTATTACCATGTTCGCTTATCCTTTATGTTTATTAATTAACCTGAGGGGTTTGCAGCGATTGAAAATAATCTTGGGAGTTTTTTGTCTCGATTTTTTTTCTAGGGGGCTTTATGTTGAGGGTCAAATATTGCATATTAGACCCCAGTTACTACTTGGATTTACAAGCATGATACTGTTTAATGGCCCGTTTAATCGTATTTGTGATGCAGGGTGTAGTTGCGGGCTTGGATCGAAATAAGGTGCTAAAAGCATGGAGTTAACGCTCTGAAATCACTAAGGCCATGGGCGGACTCCAGGGGATCAAGATCGAAAGATTTACACGTCAGAAACCCGAAAAAATAGAAAAACTGAAGTTCAAATGGCCCGAAATTGGTTTAGAATACAAGATCACAGGGTTCCCACCATCTGTTTGGCTCGAGACTTTATATATGGCCGAGGACTATAATTTAACCGTACACGTCAAATTTTTCCCATTGAATCTTTCTGAAAATGGCCCAACGGACAGATCAGCCCATTAATCTTCAGTTTGGGGCCCGCCTGATATCTGGATATGCTTCAAGGTTGGTCCCGACGGTTTAAATAAAATGAGAGAAAGAATGGACGGATCAGATTTCATAAATCTATCACCATAGACTTCACACCACGCTGCATGAACATGGAGTATAAGTGCGTTGGACGTGCACTGAACTAATGCTCTCGGTCCAAGTCGGTTTGACCGACCGTCTTCAAAAACGGCAACTGCCGTATTTCCTTCTACAAACAGGGGTTGCGGACGGACGGTTGTGGGCCACCATGATGATCTGAAGGTCCGATCCGGACCGTCCATTAGAACTCCAACGTCTGTTTTATCAAAGCCTAGAGGATGGAATTTTAGGAGACAGCGGGTATCAAATTTCAGCCGTCCAAACATGGGACGGACGGCAGTTTGATTGATCAGGTGGGCGGCTCTAACCGTAATCCAAAACCGAATATCTCCGACCATAATCCTGTTACGAATTTGATGGAAGGAGTGGATTTCTCAAAAAAGAAGGGAAGTGGGACCCACTGTGTACACAGCGTAAGTGTTACGCAGCCAGCGCGCGTCCGGGATTCGTCCGGATTTTCGGGTTGTTGCGCGATCATGGTCAGGATCGGATCAATGATCCTGACAGTCCAAATTCACGAGAGGTGGGTCTAGACCCCGTCCACAAAGCCAAATCAAAAATTTTGGACGATCAGTCGTCCAAAATCTGCATTCAAACGTAGTATGTTTGCTGTATTTCTGCTGCGTAAAACAGGTTACGCAGTTCGATTTTTGCTGCGGAATTGATGGCGGTACTCCACTAACTCTCTACGCACGCCATCCGACCGTCCTTCACAGCTATAAAAAGAGAAAAAAGAGAGAAGGATTTTTTTTTTTGGGAAGCTGGGAGATTGAAGGGAAGCTGGACGTGGCAGGGGAGCTGGTCGTTGCAGAGTATTTTTTTTCTTATCTTTCCTTTTTTGTTTTTCTTGATTTTTGAGAGTTATAGCCGCACCATGTCGATGAAGCTTGTAGCGTGATGGGAGAGATTTACTTGTGCCCTTTTGTTTAGAGTAAATTGACGTTGATTTTAGTTTTTATGGAATATTTTTTTAGTTTTTAATGGTCTGTTGTGACTGAAATTACAATGGGTTTGCAATGGCTTTGATCATGTCCTTCTTCCTTTATGTTTATGACGTCAGGAAGCACTATTGTTCACCATACTCTCCAGGGCATGGTTGGATGTCAGTACCCTTCCTAACCTTCATACATGTGACTGGTTGGTAATTAGTTTAATTCTATTGTTTGCCATAGTCTCCTGGGCATGGTTTCCATCATTCTTATTCATATATCTTTCATCTCTTTAAAACTCGATCAATGACAGTTCAGTTAATTTTTATAAAACAGGCATAAGACCTCCCTATCTCTACAAGTGGATTCTCTGAATCCCTAGTTTCCCTACCTCTGAATTCTCTAAATTTTAGATAATATTTTCACCATTATTTCCTTAATTTCCTTCGATTTAGATTTTATCTTAGTCTAGTTAGTTTCGGATAACGTACGAGTTTCAGTCCCTTG
The DNA here is from genome assembly GCA_037074715.1 of Magnolia kwangsiensis. NCBI lineage: Eukaryota > Viridiplantae > Streptophyta > Magnoliopsida > Magnoliales > Magnoliaceae > Magnolia > Magnolia kwangsiensis. The sequence goes on from CM073583.1 coordinate 3,145,426, forward strand.
AGATTCGACCTCGGTCTTACCAAGTTATTACTACGTCACAACCCTGCACTTGGGGAGTGAACACTTCAATAATTTCCTGAGAAAGCCTTTGATGGAATCCTTAAAATTTTTTTATACTGCTCTCATAATTTTCTGAAATTCGAAGCTTTTAACTGGACATATCTCGATAGGAAGTCAAAGACCCACTTGCCAGATTTCAGTAATGTAGCCTCTAATATGTAATTTTCAATAAAAAGAATTTAAAGAAAAAAACTCTCTGAAGAAATTCAAATCTTTATTTGGAATTCTACAGTAATTAGGTATCTCCCTCTCTCTCTTATAATTGCTGAGCATCACCGTGGTAGGTGGAAAGCTTTTCTGAATAATGAAGTCTTCATCCAATGCACTTGGCATACATGTATTAATCCCAGCCATTCAAATCATCAGCCCAATTGTAGTTGGCCCGTAGCCAAAATCCTTATACATCATACTCCTTAAACCATCTGAATCAGCCTCTTAAATTTATACCATCCACAGCTGGCCCACAAGTTAGATGGTCTTGATTGGTTCATTGTTTGCCAAGATTTGATGGAGATTTGCCACCATTTCAGTAACTATGGTAATTGCACTATGCACATTGATTGAATCTATCCTCCCTTCAATTTCAATTTTCAATTTGTAGAGGTTTGCTCAAATACATCCTGCGTATTGAAATGTAATACATCAAGACTTTAGACTTTGAATCCTGGTCATGATCCAAACCATTTATACAGACTTCTCACGTTGTTTGTGTTGAAGTGATAAAGTCCCTTGATATACATTGATACACTACACTTTGAGGGCTTAAGCTTTTAGAGTAAATGGTTGTTTGACATGATATTAAAGCAGAATATCTTGAGAGCAGTAAACTTGCTAATATATTGTTCTCCCACAGGGGTGGGTGGGGTGTTGAAGTAATAAAGTCCCTCAATATACATTAAGCTTTTAGAGTAAATGGTGGTCACCATAACCTTTGTATAATCAGTGAGATTTTTTTTTGGGCATCCTCCGTCCAAGAGAATCATGCTAGGATATGTATTATTAATTCTAGCAATCCTCCTAATATGCATGTTTAACAGTTGTTGGCAATCTTTCGTTATATCTGAAAACTAAGCACTAATCTTTTCATATATCACAGACCATATAGATAGTTCTTCCATGGGCGAACTGCGGCTAGAAGTGGATCAAATTCTCAAGAGGGATCAAGCTCGAGTTGAATACCTGAACAAAAGGATTAAAGCTGGGCAGTCCAAAGCTCATATGAACACATCCACCGGTTCCATACCATCGGTCGACAAGCAAGATCAGACCGACTTGAAGCCCGATCAGCACCAAGCCGGCATAAGCACTCAACCCATTTAATTAATCATTCCATGGCTGTTGAATTGGTACTAGTACTATTTATTTTGAGAAGGGTGCATATGAACTAGAATTCTTTGGGAAAGAGGTGAATGATAACTACTATTTCTTTGGCAAGGGTTGTATAGGAGGTAGAATTTTGCATGGTTTGGAGTCTTGAAAATGTGGTTAGAGAGTTATTAGTATTAATTGTTAAGGGTCTTTGTAATTTACAAACATTCTTGAAAAATGAAAGAAATTAAATCATGGAAAGAGAATTTCTTTTATTTGCATGCAAACGATTATTTTCCACTCTACCACTGAGCTACTAAGGAACAACAGAATATTAGATCTCATAGAGTTCAGTTCGGATTCTCATTCATGAACAATATGAATCCAAATCTTTCTATAAATACTCAGGAGATCGAAGTGTGACCCATCTAAGATTTGAATATATACCTGATTAAAAAGCTTAAAGCTAGGCGGTCTAAAGCTCATATAAGCACATCTACCGGTACCATATCATCTGTCAAGCAAGATCACATGCACTGGCTTAATGCCGGGTCAGTACAAAGTCGGCATGACTACTCAACCCATTTAATCAGCCCAGTATTATTTATTTTAAGAAGGGTGAATATGAAATAGTATTGTTTGGGAAGAGTTGCATAGGAGGTAGAAATTTGAATGGTTTTGAGTCTTGAAAATGTGGTCAGAGAGTTATTAGAATTAATTGTCCGAGAGTCTTTGTAATTTATGAACATTCAAAAAAATGAAAGAAATTGATAGCCTTAGAAGGAGAATTTCTTTTATAATTGCAAGCAAACAACTTTTTTCCACCCGAATTAAAGTTCCCATTGAAGTTGAGTTAACAACCAATCACTCTACTACTGAGCTAGTAAAGAACAATGGGATATTAGATCTCATATAGTTCAGTTTCCATTCTCATCCATGACCAATAGCTGCATCGATTAAGCAAACTTTGATTATTGAATTTGAACAAGAGCCATTCAAGCTTCTCTTTTTAGTGTTCCAATTTTATCTCATGCACAATCGTATACTCTAAGAAATGTTTATTAGGGCCATATGAAGCATACAACCCAGAATATAGATGGTTCAGATCATCATCTGAGATGCAATCCAGGTCAAAAATCCAACCCTCTACAATGGCTGTGGAAGCATCGTATCCTAGACGTGGATTTCTTGTCATCCTGACACCACTGCGGGGCCCACTTAATCAAATCTCATGAATGAAGGGGGAGCAGATTAATTTGGCAATGCCCTCACCTTACTTACACACAATAAGGCCATGTCATTGTAAGGTTTGATTGGCTATGCGCTATTAGAGTTGAAGCCACACAAAGCAAATATTAAAAGTGATGCAAATTGGGTACTTCGTGCAACCTATTGGGATTTGAATGGCCTACAGGCCACAATCAAGAGATAGTTCTTGTTGCCCTCAATTTAGTCGATCAAAGCTACTGGTGCATTCAAGAGCCTGGATTGAAAGTGCATGTGAGAGTAGTTGCATAGGCGTGAGACCGGAATGGATGATAGAGTCCTCTCGATCACCAACTAATTTAGCCTGATTCAGAAATGTACACTGTGTTCAAGGAAATTTGACTAAGGAAAGGTGTTACCTCTTCCAGATGAGTTATTTTTACCTGTACCATCAATTACAAGATCATCGAGTTCAAGGACTTTTTATCTCATCACTATTTGACATGGTATTTCCCAATCACAATAGAGGATCTGCACTTACATAAAGAAGAAGATAAAGACTAGCTTCAACACAATTGATTTATTAATGTAGTGGCCTTGTTAGAATCATTATGCCCTATACTCTTAATATTAAATTGAAAAAGAGACAAATGTTAAATACCTGATGCAGCTATTTAAATAGATGAACAAAACAGATGGTCAACAGGATATGATCGGAATATTATCAACGAAACTCAGATAAACATTGGGATCTGACAACTTAATGATGCAGCAAGAGCTCTCGGCAGTAATCTATTAAGCCAGGATAAATATGAAAATAAAATAGATACGTAGATAAATGTCTTTGGTATAGGTTTCAACCATCTCATGAGAATATTTCTCTGTCTACATTTTCCTGTCTCAAGTCCTACTTGATTTTTTCTTAACATGTACTAATATAATAAAAGAAAATGAACAATAAATAAATAAATAAAATAGTAAATTTTTGGCAAAATCATGGTGTCCCAATTAGATTACTTTCACAGGAAGTTTCAGCAGCTGTCACGGGCAATCCGCGTCCGCCAAATCCGCAGCTGATTAGATCCCAAAATCCCGTTAGATACCATAGACGTACATTGTTTTCTAAGGCCTACATGTTTTGTGTATGACATCCAACACTCAATTTTCCCTTCAATGACGATGAGATGATCCATAGATCATATTCGTCCAATCATAAGATGGGCCACATCAGAGAAAAATCTCGAAATTCAGTTAGTAGCCCATGTATTGCCGTGATTAACTTGGCTTTGGAATTGTCCCACTTTCAGACATGGAAAATGCTTTTGGACGAATTAGATGATATGTAGACACCAACGTTGGCCCGGTGCAAACGCAAGAACCACGGCATAGGGCTGGACGAGCTCAAATTTCCTTCGGTGGGGCCAACGGTGCTGTTTGTGAGAAATCCACCCCTTCCATCCATTTTGTGATCTCATTTTTCGAATTCAAAACAAAAGTGAGCAGGATCCAACGGGAGAGGATTGCGTACTGAGTAACTCTCATTTTTTGAATTCAAAACAAAAGTCAGCAGGATCCAACGGGAGAGGATTGCGTACTGGGTAACTCAGTACGCTAAGCATACTGAGTAAACTATGTGGGGTATATCGTGATTTATGTATTTTATCCACTCAGTCCATCCATTTTACCAGATAATTTTAGGACTTGAGCCTAAACACAAAGTATATCTAAACCGCAACTGGACCACACCATAGGAAAAAGTGTTAATTGAACATTTGCTGTTGAAAATTTCTTAGAGACTAAAGAAGTTTTGGATCCTTGTATTTGTGTTGTCTCTTCGTCCATGTCTGTCTGATCTTATAAACAAGTTGGATGAGAAATAAACATCACTATGGGCCCTAGAAAGATTTCAACGGTAGAAGTCATTATTTCAACTGTTTCCTATGGTATGGTATACTTGATCTTTGGGTATGTTTAAACTTTGATCTTAACCCCTAAAATAATATATAAAACCAGATGGATGGCATGTATAGACGAAGTACATTCACGGTGGGCTCAATACAGTTTACTCAGTACCATAAGAGCCTACCAAGTAACTCGGTACGCAGTCCGATTTCGGCTCGACCCAATTGAGCCGCAATAAAGGAAAAGATGGGTTGAGAAATTCCTACCATTTAAACCTTTCTGGGTACAGAGTAGTGTTTAAATTCCCTCCATACCGTTTATAACGTCATTCTTACTTGGATGAAATGAAAACAGAAATATTAGCCTGGTTAAAAGCTTATGTGGCCCTACAAATATTTCAACTGTGGATGTTACACCCTCGTGTTTGCAGCCCACTTGAGTCTTGGATCCAGTTCATTTTTGCTCTCATTTCCTTAAATGGTCTCAAAAAGCGGATGAACGGGGTGGATTTATCACAAAAATCACAGTGGTCCCCACTTAGGTTCCCAGCGCAAGAGCTTCCTGCGAACGCCTTAAGCAGGAAATCCGCGTCCGGGCTGAATCCTGTCCTCTTAGGATAAGAAACCAAAACGCTTGCGTGACCGCGGTTAATGACGTGGCGGCCGACTATTGGCTGAGGTGGATGAAGGATTTCATGTGGATGCTATCCATACCGTCCATCAGGTGAGCCCAGCACCTGTTTAGATCTGAAACGAAGAATCAGGACGATTCAACAATCATGTGGGGTACACCTTAGGAGCAGTTGAGACGGGAAGTAGCACCACTAAAACTGTCTACATTGTATGTCGGGTCCACCATGGATTCCCAGAAAATCAGGACATTCCAAGATCAAATTTAGAGTTTTAAGAATGAATTTTTGGTCCACCTAGCTCTTGGATCGAAGTAAATTTTAAAATCTATAGTGAAATCATTACGGTTCATCGGACGAACGGGTTTGATCTGATGAAAGACTTCCTCACATGGTGCTTCAGTAGTTGTAGGCAAGCACCGCACATCCTATCAGTTAGTCACGAATCCTAATATATCTCTGAAAATGCGGAAGCGGATTCGGTTAGGTCAGGTAACAACCGGGTTCGGCAAGCACGTGACCGTGGGACCCACCTTGATATATGTGTTGTATATCCACGCTGGCCATCCTTTTTGCCAGTTTATTTTAGGGCAGAATCTTAAAATTAAAGTAAATAAAAATCTTAGGTGGACCACACCACAAGAAACCGTGGTGATTGAACGACCGCCGTTAAAAACTTCTTATGGACACAAAAGTTTTGTTTCAGCTGATATTTTTGTTTTCTCTTCATTCATATCCGTGAGACCTTAGGAAAGTTCCAACGTTATGGAAGTTCAATTAGCACTGTTTCCTGTGGCGTCATCTACCCGAGGCTTGAATCTGCTTCGTGTTTGGATTCCCAGGCTAGAATTATTCGAAAAAACAAATGGACGGCGTGGATGTACAAAATATGCATCAAGTGGGACCGTGGACCTGCCTGAACTCGATGGTCTTGCCTACGAAATCGGATTGCGTACTGAGTTACTCACACCGTCCATCCGTTTTTCCATCTAATTAAATGGGTGAGATCAAAATTGAAGTATATCCAAAGATCAAGTGGATCATATCATTGGAAACAGTAGGGATAATGATTTCCACCATTGAAACATTTATAGGCTCCTCATTGATATTTATTTATCATCCAACCGGTTCATGAGATCATAAAGACACCGATGAAGTGAAAACGAAAATATAAGCTTGGTATACATATAGCTCAACTATTTCCTCTGGTGTGGTCAATTTGAACATTGGATATGCCTCATTTTTGGTATCATGGCCTAAAATTATCTGTTAAAATGGATGGACGGACCAGATAAAGTATATAAATCATGATGTACCTCAAAGAGTTTACTCAGTATGCTAAGCGTAGCTTATTACTCACTACGCAATCCGCTGCCATTATATAGATTCCACCGAATCCGCTTCCCAAAAAACATACACGGTACGGTCAATAACGTTTTGAATCCACGCCGTCCGTTTTAGCAGTTCATTCTATGACATGAGATAAAAAATAAAACAGTTTCAAATCTCAGATGGACCACACCACAAGAAAATGTGGTGATTGGACGCCCACCCTAATGTTTATTTGTCATCAAGGCCACAAGAAGTTTTGATGATCAATCACAATAGTTTCTTATGATATGGTACACCTAATATTTGAAACTACTACATTTTTTTTCTATCCTTAGATCTCAAAACAGATGAACAGCTTAGATATACAACACGTACATCATGGTAGCCCATATTGTTATAACCGGACCTGACCGACCGAATCGGCTCATGCACGTGTATGTATATATATACGTACGTACTTTACCTCTAAAATACACACGCACGCTTAATCAAGGGTACATGGATATGAAGATGGGATTGGTTTTCTTCCTCGTTTTCTCACTCTTATTCCTGAAAGGAGTCTCCGCCATTAGAAACATTGGACGCCACCCAACTAGCCTCTCTCCCGTCCAAATCCGTCCAAACAGGTTTGCCTTCTTCTTCCGTGATTTTATATATATATATATATATATATATATATATAAAATTATTTTTCAGAATTTCTTAAATTATCTAAGCAATTTACTGTACCTTATTTGATTGGCAAAAGTAAACGAGAGATTTTTATCATAAAATTTCTCGAGTTTTCGGATTTTACCAAATGAGGTTTCCCTTGCCGGATATTATCTTTATTTGCTTTTCTTTAAAAAGTACTGGACTCAAGAAATATGAGACCCATGTAGTATGTGTATAACATCCAATCTACGAGCCAATCCAATTATCATATGGGCTATACATGAATTTAAATGTTTTCTGGTAGTGTACATTTTTTTATTATGGCGTGGTACATCTTACAATTAGATACATAATATTAATTTTGGTTCTTATGATCATTATGGTGGGGTTCATCGGGTTATACAGGCAAACATTTTTGGTTCATATCATTATCATAGTTTATTATGATGTGGTCCACGATATTTTTGGTTCATATATATAATCATCATGGTAGGTTATTCAGTCAAACCCAAAAAATTTCCCAGGGAAACAATGAAAAGACAAGAATTACCTAATTCTTTAGAAAATAATATTATGACTGAGAACCCTTAGCCTTGATTTAAGGCCAAAAACCTTTGCATGAATATCTGTTCAGAAAAATGTTGGATAAAATGTTGAATTAGATAGACTATAAAAATCGAGAACCAAAAAAGGAAAATAAATTTAGAGAAAGAAAAACTTATTGAATTGAGTCGAGGCGTGACTGAGTCACTAGGCTTGAAATCGAATTTGCTCCCCTTGGACAGCGTCCCAAGTGCAACAGGTTTCCAGAGCAATCGACCTCCAGGATACAACGACTATGACCCGGTCCCAGCGGTGCACTCACTGTACACGGGCTCGAACCACTTGCAGTTTAATCCGAAAGTGCTGAGTTGACTCAGCAATGAACTCAGTAACCGTATCAGAGAGAGTTTTATAAGGCAGAAAATTTTCGTATGTTGAAACTGGAATCGGAAGTCTTTATATAGACTTCGAAATGGTGCATAAGCACCCTTTACAAAAGGTTAGGTCCGTTGGGTTTAAACCCAACAGGGGCGACCAACCGGAAGGGAAGCATCTCTCTGGTTTAAAAACGAAAAGGCGCAAGTGCGAGTACACTCTCGCACATACAGTCCTGCGAGTACCCATACACACACACCCACGCGAGTACACTTACACCGCACCCGCACCCGCGCCCAGCCCAGCCCGTCCCGTCGCGCATGCGGACGCGGACACGGACTCGGACTCGGCTCGGCTCGGCTCGGCTCGGCACGGCACGGCTCGGCTCGGGACGCGCGCGCGCGTGTGTGGTTAATGGTATAAATTAGAGCTATTGGCATAGCCCCCCCACAGGACCAAATTCACATGCCCCCTGAAAGGGGCTCAAGCCCTAGGCAAAAAGTCTATCATATAAACAAGAGAATTTCTCTTGTCAAATTCGACGTGGGACAAAACCAACACCTCAAAAACACCAAAATTTAAATGTGGAGGGAAAACACCGAAATTTGAAAATTCAAATTTTTTAATATTATTTTAAAATAAATACAACAATCCCCCACATGTTTTAAAATAAAATGCTTTCGGATTAAAGCGAAATAGTTGTGTAATGGTGCCGGTGTCACCATAGACTTGAACCGACATTAGAGTAAGCAAGACAGGTCTACAGGAAGCAGGTGACACCATAGTCTTGAACCTGAATCCTTTTAATATAGATCGCAAGTACATGCCACTTACACAACTCTTCCTCTGCAAGTGATTCTGTGGTTCGGTGCGTTTCGGCCATACACCATTACCTGGATTTCATGAGTGCTCTAGAGAATTCGCCTAGATTCTCATAGAAAGCGGCCTCCACTTCCACACCCATATAGGTGAATTCCATCAAGTGTATGCAGCAACTGTATACACCACCAAATATATGGCTATGGATCCATTAAGAGTTCTAAAAACTCATCCTTCTGCGTTGCTGCTCGCACTGTACACCATAGAAGGGGCTCATATAACTCAGTGCAATCGTCTACCTCGTGTCTTGTTGTTTACCCATTGAACCTATCTCATGGGATCTCCACTTGTATAGGTTGGGTTACCGACACTGGCAGCTCATATATTAGGCTCAGCCCCATTCCCTTCGATGTATCATTGACTAACTTTTTGGATAGTCCTTTAGTCAGAGGATTTGCTAGATTCTTTTCTGACCTCACAAAGTCAATAGATATGACTCCATCACACAACATATGTTTCACTATATTGTGTCTGAGTCTAATATGCCTGCTTTTTTCATTATATATTTTACTTTTTGCTTTCGCTATAGCTGCTTGACAGTCACAATGAATAGATACGGCCGATACAGGCTTTGGCCATAATGGTATATCAGCTAAGAGATTTCTAAGCCATTCAGCTTCTGATCCAGCCTTTTCTAAGGCAATAAACTCGGATTCCATAGTCGACCGAGCAATACATGTCTGCTTGGTGGACTTCCAAGAGACTGCTCCTCCACCCAAAGTAAAGACATATCCACTAGTGGATTTTGTCTCATCTGAATCACTGATCCAGTTAGCATCACTATATCCTTCTAATACAGTAGGATAACCATTATAATGTAAACCATATGTCATATTACCTTTTAGGTATCGCAAAATTCTAGACAATGCATTCCAATGTTCTTTTCCAGGGTTATGTATATATCTACTTAGCCTTCCTACTGCAAAAGCTATGTCAGGTCTAGTGCAGTTTGTTAGATACATGAGACTACCAATTATTCTGGAATATTCTAATTGAGACACACTATTTTCTGTATTCTTCATGAGAGTCACACTATAATCATAAGGAGTACTGACAGGTAAACAGTCAAAATGGTTAAACTTTCTCAATATCTTCTCAATGTAATGAGATTGTGATAATATAATAACACCATTTTTCCTGGTTACTTCAATACCCAATATTATACTTGCCTCTCCTAAGTCTTTCATGTCAAACTTAGATGACAAGAATTTCTTAGTTGCATTAACTAATTTAATATTAGTTCCAAAAATAAGCATGTCATCAACATAAAGACATATGATAACATAATCATTTCCAGAAATTTTACTATATACACATCTATCTACATCATTTATATGATAACCATTTGATTTTAAAACACCATCAAATTTTTCATGCCATTGTTTAGGAGCCTGTTTTAAACCATATAGTGATTTAATTAGTCTACATACTTTATTTTCTTTACCTAATATCTTATAACCCTCAGGTTGCTCCATATATATTTCTTCTTCTAAGTCTCCATTTAGGAAAGCAGTCTTAACATCCATCTGGTGTACCACTAGTTTATATATGGAGGCTATCGCTATTAAGACTCTAATAGTTGTAATCCTAGTTACAGGGGAATATGTATCAAAATAATCTATTCCTTCCTTTTGTTTAAAGCCTTTCGCTACCAACCTAGCCTTAAACTTATCGATAGTTCCATCTGGTTTTAGTTTCTTTCTAAACACCCATTTGCAGCCTATTGGTTTGTTACCAGGTGGTAGGTCTACAAGTTCCCAAGTATTATTTGATATAATAGATTCTAACTCATCATTTATTGCTTCCTTCCAAAAGGTTGCATCTGGAGAGTTAATAGCTTCTATATAAGTTGTAGGATCATCTTCTACTAAGAATGTGAAAAAATCATCTCCTAGGTTAGTTTCTTTTCTAACTCTAATACTTTTTCTTGGTTGTATCTCTTCTACTACTTTCTCGTAAGCATTTTTACTAGTAGACGCAATATCTGATTCATTAACTTTTTCTATTCCTATAGATTTAGATTTCATAGGGAATACGTTCTCAAAGAACTCTACATCCCTAGCTTCTATAATTGTATTGGGATCTAGAATATTATCCTTAGTTTTTAAAACTAGAAACCTATAGGCCGCACTGTTTTGTGCATACCCTATAAATACACAATCGGTCGTTTTAGGACCTAATTTTTTTTTCTTAGTTTCAGGCAATCCTACTTTAGCAAGACACCCCCACACTTTAATATATTTATAACTAGGAATATGATTCTTCCAAAGTTCATATGGTGTTTGTTCAGAAGATTTAGATGGAATCTTGTTTAGGATATAACAAGCAGACAGAATTGCTTCTCCCCACATATTTGAGGGTAAGCCTGAACTATTTAACATGGCATTCATCATTTCTTTTAGAGTTCTGTTCTTACGTTCTGCTATTCCATTTTGTTCTGGTGTATAAGGAGCTGTAGTTTCGTGAATTATTCCATTCTTTTCACATAATTCTCTAAATTGAGAAGATTCATATTCACCTCCTCTATCTGTTCTAAGTCTTTTAATTTTTATATTTAATTGATTTTCAACTTCAATTTTGTATTTAGAAAAAGCATTTAAAGCTTCATCTTTGTTCCTTAATAGATATACTCTAGTGAACCTAGAGTAGTCATCTACAAAAGTTATATAATATCTTTTTTCTCCTCTAGACATGTGATTTCTAAAATCACCTAAATCACTATGTATCAACTCTAATAGAACAGATGATCTTTCTATTTGTTTAAAGGGTTTTCTAATAAATTTTGATTCTACACATGTTTCACATTTTTTAAACTCTTCATTAGATATATTAGGTAATAAACCTAATCTTTTCATTTTCTTTAAAGATGCCACATTCACATGACCTAATCTATTATGCCATAGATAAAAAGGTTCAACGATATAAACAGAACTATATGTTTTCTTATTATCATTGGATACATTTACAATGAATAAACCATCGCTACAGTACCCCTTACCAACAAAGGTTCCATTTTTAGTCATTACAAGCTTATCTGAATCAAATACTAATTTGACACCAGCCTTATTTAGGAGCGAACCAGAGACCAAGTTTCTTCTAATGTCAGGCACATGGAGGACATCATTTAACATTAGAGTCTTTTCAGAAGTGAGTTTCAGAAGTACTTTCCCTTTCCCTACAACTGGAGACGTTGTAGCATTTCCCATGAACACCTGTTCATCATCTCCTGATACTTGGTAGGAGGTAAACATGCTACGATCCTTGCACACGTGTCTAGTTGCACCAGTATCTAGCACCCACTCCAAGTTGTTTACAAGGAAGACTTGTGACACCACAGCCACTACTATGTCAGACTCATTGCCTGTTTCTGTAAGATTAGCTTGCGGCTTATCTTTATTTTTCTTAAGCCTGCAGGTTTTAAGATGATGCCCAGGCTTTCCACAGTTGTAGCAGTTTCTCTTTTTCTTGAATTGATTGTTTGCATTCTTCTTTTTGAGCCTGCATTCATTTGCATAATGTCCAGGTTTGCCACAGTTATGACAGTTGCCCTTTTTCTTATTATTTGTCCGACTTGATTCCACAAGATTCGCTTTTGAATCTATCTCATTTTTATTTCCTTTTTGGTCCCTGATTCTATTGGCCTCCTTTATTCGTATGTGTACGATAGTGGTTTCCAAAGAAACACCGTTCTTCTTATGTTTCATTCTATTTTTATATTCTTTCCAGGAGGGCGGTAACTTTTCTATTAACGCTCCTGACAGAAACACCTCATCCAACTTAATTCCTTCTGTCGATAGTTCGTGAATTAGACTTTGAAAGTCGTGAATCTGATTTGTGACAGATTTATCGTCTGTCATTTCATAGTGAAGGAAATTAGCAATTGTATGTTTCTTAGCGCCTGCATCTTCTAATATGTATTTCTTTTCTAAAGCAATCCATATATCTTTAGCAGAGGCGTAAGAAGCATACACATCATATAATTCGTTGGATAAAGAGTTTAGAATATAATTTTTGCAATTATTTTCATCTGTTACTTCATTTTGATTTGCTGGATCTATAGTAAATGATTCAGATAAAATGTATGAAACTTTCAGGGTGGTAAGAGCGAACATCAATTTCTGTTTCTACCGTTTAAAGGATTGTCCAACGAACGGTTCGATTTTGGCTAACTCAGTAGAAGCATTTACTGTTACTGTAGCCATAGTCTATGTAATTTAACACAAAATTCGATTTCAAGATTGTTGGATAAAATGTTGAATTAGATAGACTATAAAAATCGAGAACCAAAAAAGGAAAATAAATTTAGAGAAAGAAAAACTTATTGAATTGAGTCGAGGCGTGACTGAGTCACTCGGCTTGAAATCGAATTTGCTCCCCTTGGACAGCGTCCCAAGTGCAACAGGTTTCCAGAGCAATCGACCTCCAGGATACAACGACTATGACCCGGTCCCAGCGGTGCACTCACTGTACACGGGCTCGAACCACTTGCAGTTTAATCCGAAAGTGCTGAGTTGACTCAGCAATGAACTCAGTAACCGTATCAGAGAGAGTTTTATAAGGCAGAAAATTTTCGTATGTTGAAACTGGAATCGGAAGTCTTTATATAGACTCCGAAATGGTGCATAAGCACCCTTTACAAAAGGTTAGGTCCGTTGGGTTTAAACCCAACAGGGGCGACCAACCGGAAGGGAAGCATCTCTCTAGTTTAAAAACGAAAAGGCGCAAGTGCGAGTACACTCTCGCACATACAGTCCTGCGAGTACCCATACACACACACCCACGCGAGTACACTTACACCGCACCTGCACCCGCACCCGCGCCCAGCCCAGCCCGTCCCGTCGCGTCGCGCACGCGGACGCGGACACGGACTCGGACTCGGCTCGGCTCGGCACGGCACGGCTCGGCTCGAGGCGCGCGCGCGCGTGTGTGGTTAATGACATAAATTAGAGCTATTGGCATAGCCCCCCCACAGGACCAAATTCACATGCCCCCTGAAAGGGGCTCAAGCCCTAGGTAAAAAGTCTATCATATAAATAAGAGAATTTCTCTTGTCAAATTCGATGTGGGACAAAACCAACACCTCAAAAACACCAAAATTTAAATGTGGAGGGAAAACACCGAAATTTGAAAATTCAAATTTTTTAATATTATTTTAAAACAAATACAACAAAAAATCCCTTATGCGGTATAAGCTGTGACATTGTCTTGACTTGAACAACCGTACTTCTATTTTCCCCTCCTTCCTACGGGGTTCTTTGTTTACATTTTTTGTTATGAGGGTTAGTTAGGAATGAAAATATGGTTGCAGCCCTCTCCAATTGGATGCATTCTCTGTCGATGTAAATATCTAATATTTTTATTTTATTTTTTTTTTTATTTTTAACACACACACACGCACCCCCACACACTCACGCTGGTGGAATTTCACCACCTATGGGTACTCGAACCCTTCATCGGGAGTCGGAACTCCTGAGAGTCTACCACCCGGGCAAGAGTAAGGACCCATGTAAATATCTAAATTGTCTGTTCTTATATTCATATTCAAGATGAAAGTTTTTTCTTCATAAGTTCTTTAAGTAGCTATGCAATTTACTGCATGTTACTCGAACTTTACATTCTCTAACGAATAAGAAATTGAAGAAGAAGAGAATTACCTAATAAAGCCCCATAAAAATGGTATTACCATGTTTGCTCATTCTTTATGTTTATTCACCTGATCAGGGGTTTGCAGCGAATGAAAATAATCTTGGGGATTTTTTGTCTCGATTTTTTTTTCTAGGGGGCTTTGGTAATTTTCCTGAGAAAGCCTTTGATGGAATCCTTAAAATTTTTATACTGCTCTCATAATTTTCTGAAATTTGATGCTTTTAACTGGACATATCTCGATAGGAAATCAAAGACCCACTTGCCAGATTTCAGTAATGTAGCCTCTAATCTGTAATTTTCAATAAAACGAATTTAAAGAAAAAATCTCTCTGAAGAAATTCAAGTCTTTATTTGGAATTCTACAGTAATTAGGTGTCTCCCTCTCTCTCTTATAATTGCTGAGCATCATCGTGGTAGGTGGAAAGCTTTTCTGAATAATGAAGTCTTCATCCAATGCACATGGCATGCATGTATTAATCCCAGCCATCCAAATCATCAGCCCAATTGTAGTTAGTCCGTAGCCAAAATTCTTATACATCATACTCCTTAAAACCATCTGAATCAGCCTCTTAAATGTATACCATCCACAATTGGCCCACAATTTAGATGGTCTTGATTGGTGCACTGTTTGCCAAGATTCTGCTGGAGATTCGGAACCGTTTCAGTAACCATGGTAATTGCACTATGCACATTGATTGAATCTATCCTCCCTTCAATTTGTAGAGGTTTGCTAGAGTACATCCCACGTATTGAAATATAATACATCAAGACTTCAGACTATGAATTCTGTTCATGATCCAGATCATTTATACATATTTCTCCCGTTGTATCTGTTGAAGTGATGAAGTCCCTTGGTATACATTAATATACAACACTTCGACAGATTAAGCTTTTAAAATAAATAGTCATTTGACATGGTATTAGAGTGAAAGATTTCAAGAGTAGCAAATATGCCTTGCTCAAATATTATTCTCTCACAGGGATCAGAAAAATTGGTGGGTGAGGTGTTGAAGTGATAAAGTCCCTCAATATTCATTATGGGCCTGTTTGATTTTCCATGATACATGTAAATCAGGGTAAACACAAATATCAGCTTGATTCAAAACTTTTAAGGGCTCCAAGAAGATTTTAATGGTAGACATTCAATTCCCATTATTTCTTGTGGTGTGGTCCACTTGACCTTTGGATCTACCTCATTTTTTTTGTTCATGCCATAAATTTGGTTGGCATAACAAATGAATGGTGAGGATAAGTAACATACACCACGACGGGCCACGCATTGATGTTATAAATTTCTTGATTAAAGTGTTAAAAAAATAAGTTGTTACATCTGCATTAGCAAAGATGTAGTAATTACCTAGGTAAATCATTATTACCCATTTACCTGGTAATTACACTTGAGCCAGAAAATCAAACAGGCCCTAAGCTTTTAGAGTAAATGGTGGTCACCATAACCTTTGTATTAATTCAAGCAATCCTCCTAATATTCATGTTTAACTGTTGTTGACAATCTTTCATTATATCTGAAAACTAAGCACTAATCTTTTCATATATCACAGACCATGTAGATAGTTCTTCCATAGGCCCACTGCGGCTAGATGTGGTTCAGATTCTCAAGAGGGATCAAGCTCGAATTGCGTACTTGAACAAAAGGATTAAAGCTGGGCAGTTTAAAGCTCATATGAACACATCCACCGGTTCCATGCCATCGGTCGACAAGCAAGATCAGACCGACTTGAAGCCCGATCAGCACCAAGGTGGCATAAGCACTCAACCCATTTAATGAATCATCCCATGGCTGTTGAATTGGTACTAGTACTATTTATTTTGAGAAGGGTGCATATGAACTAGTATTGTTTGGGAAAGAGGTGCATGATGACTACAATTTCTTTGGCAAGGGTTGTATAGGAGGTAGAATTTTGCATGGTTTGGAGTCTTGAAAATGTGGTTAGAGAGTTATTAGTATTAATTGTCTAAGGGTCTTTGTAATTAATTACAAACATTCTTGAAAAATGAAAGAAATTAAATCATGGAAAGAGAATTTCTTTTATTTGCATGCAAACGATTATTTTCCACTCTACCACTGAGCTACTAAGGAACAACAGAATATTAGATCTCATAGAGTTCAGTTCGGATTCTCATTCATGAACAATATGAATCCAAATCTTTCTATAAATACTCAGGAGATCGAAGTGTGACCCATCTAAGATTTGAATATATACCTGATTAAAAAGCTTAAAGCTAGGCGGTCTAAAGCTCATATGAACACATCCACCGGTTCCATACCATCTGTCAAGCAAAATTACATGCAGTACTGACTTAATGCCGGGTCAGTACAAAGGCGGCATGACCACTCAACCCATTTAATCCGCTTAGTATTATTTATTTTAAGAAGGGTGAATATGAAATAGTATCGTTTGGGAAGAATTGCATAGGAGGTAGAAATTTGCATGGTTTTGAGTCTTGAAAATGTGGTCAGAGAGTTATCAGAATTAATTGTCCGAGGGTCTTTGTAATTTATGAACATTCAAGAAAAATGAAAGAAATTGATAGCCTTAGAAGGAGAATTTCTTTTATAATTGCAAGCAAACAACTTTTTTCCACCCGAATTAAAGTTCCCATTGAAGTTGAGTTAACAACCAACCACTCTACTACTGAGCTAGTAAAGAACAATGGGATATTAGATCTCATATAGTTCAGTTTCCATTCTCATCCATGACCAATATGAACTTGAAGCTTTCTATATATAAATACATCTGCCTTGGACATCGAAGCGTGACCCATCTAAGATATACTGCCACTCTCAAATACGGAATGGATGATCTTGACCATTGATGGGTGGCATGTAAATGGATGTTTTGAAACCAAACAGCCAATGGCTCACATTCATGATCGTCTTCTTTGACTGTAATCACATGGCTGCCAGTGCCCTGTGTAATCAGGCCCACTGCTTTGAGGGATGCGTAATGCAAGGATCCAGTGGTATCACTTACAATAAGTTATCAAGCACTCTTTCTCTGTACACAGTGGAATAACTTAGATCATAGTAAGGAAATCGCCTTGGTTGGTTTGAGTACTACTGTGTCATGGCCTAGACATTGCAGAGGAAAAGTCCAACCAAATGCACCAATTTTCTGTTTGGATCATCCAACCAATTTTGAGTTTTGTGCATTTGTAGTTGTAGGTTGTCAATGGACTGGGCTGGCTTTTCAGCCTCCCAGGCTGGAATATGTGGCCCAAGGTTCGGGTCCGGCTTAAAAGTGAAGCCCGTTTATTAATCAATCGAGTTGGGCTCGGGTTGTATATAAAGACCCTTCCCCAACCCACGTTTACGGTTTCAAAAGTATATTCAATTTTTTTAATTTTTTTTTTTTTTACGTTTTTGGTATTATTTTGTTTTTCAATATATTTTTAAAAATATTTAATTACTCATTTAAATTAGACAATTTATTATTACTAATTAACATTATCTTATAGAGCCAAGGTTGGACTGACCTTGGTCGGGTTAATTCCCGACTTGGCAACCTCCGCATGCATTCGTGTCATGGCCCATTTACTGTAAGGCCTTAAAGATGAACAGAATGGTAGCAGCAAAAAAGATAAATAAATAGCATACAAGAAATGTTCGTGTTTAATTTGGTTCTGATAGTAAAAAATGTGGTAAGAAAATAAAAATATAAAAAATTTGAAGAATGAAAAGTTCAAATTTAATGTAGTTTAGAGTAAATTGGGCTAAAAAGTAGAGTGAAAAAACAGCTATTTACATGCATACATTTGTGTGTTATTATTTATAATTAAAGTTAAAATAGAAAAATATAATTAGAATGTTCATATGTATGGATAATAATACATATGGGCAGTCTAAAAGTGTCACGTGCTTCTCTCAAATCCTTCGTATTCAAGTAAACCACATTTAGGTTAATTATAATTTTCACATTAATTTTATTAATGGGTGGCTACCATATCTAGTCTCTTAAATTGCCCCCAGAAGCTATTTTTAGATAAAATACATTGTATTAAAAAAAAAAAATGTGCTCAATTCAGTCCGCTAATATATATATATATATATATATATATATATATATATATATATATATATATATATATATATATATATATATGTTAGTGTATTTTTATGGAACAGCTCATCTGGATCGGATCTTCTTCCACCTGCACAAGCAACACTATCAAGGGGACCCTGGCTAGAGCCGGGGCGCCTCCGATGTTTAAGTCAGTCGTCTGATCAATGACAAAGGGGTTTTATGAGTTTTGTATCTCGTACCTTTCTCTGTAAAGAGCATTGATATTTATAGATCTTAGGAATCCTCATCATACGAGGATTCTTCTCCCGATTGTTCGGAGATTTCACTGATTGTTCCCGATCCCGAGAATTTCGGGATCGGATACCCGTATTCCTGGATTTTCAAAACGATATTTACATTGATACCGCCTTCTCTTGTCTCGGCTCAGTCGCTACCGATTAAAGGGGAGTCTCGGTTGAGTTGAGAATATAAGTTTTATGCCTTCTCACGGATGGAATAGTCTCGGTGATTATCCGTCATCCTTCCTTACTCCGTGGCCGACAGAACCAACTTGTTAGGTCGGTTTTATTCTATCGGTCGGGTGGCTTATAACAGACTCAGCCTTCTGCAGGCTTATGCAGACGAGGTTATCACTCCGACGGAGCGACTTTAATCGTCTTCTGCTTATGCCTCTAGGCCTATCCCTTATTCTCTCGGCTCTGACCTTTGTTTCAGACTTTTCGGGCAGTGTCAGCAAAACTGACGTACTTAGAATCCGAGTCTCCGGACATGACATATTTTTTCCCAACAGTAAGCCCCCTTACTCCTTATGTCGTTCACGGCATTAAGGGGTAATGAGTTTTTAGGTCGGTTCGTAATAGAGTCCGAGGTTATGATGAGGCGTTTAATGCATCTTGAGTCGTCTCTAACGTATGACGTTGTGTTCTCCGAGGCTGCACGTGCGGCCAGCCGTCAGGTCGTTCTGTCTGCGTATGAGATTTGGACGCGTGGCGAAGGCGTTACCGCTGTTAGTCAGCGTGCGCCACGTGTCAAGCGGGGGAGCCGAGAGGAATGACGATTCGCTTTTCCATTAAAAGCCTCGCCACGTGACACTGCTTTAAATAGGCCGGACGGGAGGACGGTGCGAATTTTATTTTCGCATTCTTCCCTCCCGCTCGCATCTGCTTCCAAGTCTTCTTTCTCTTCTTCCTTCTTCCTTCTGCTGTCGTTTCTTGCTTCGTCAACTCCCTTTGCGTTCGCTATCATTCTTCTTGGTGAGTTCTTTCCTCCCATCTCTTTAAACTGTAATGGCTGCGCGAGGCTCTCAGAGCCCCCGGGAGGGGATTTTTGGCTATGAGGGTGTGTCTCAACATCTTTGGGACATTGCGGAACAGCCCTCCCTACTGACGGAGTATGCCGTCGGCGCTGATGCCGCATTCCGGCTCGTAAGGGAGGCCGATGACTCATCGGCTGAACGCCCCGCTCAGGCCAGTCCGTCCAGTGGTGGAGTGTCTCTGGTAACCCGTCCAGGGAGACTTAACCTCGGAATGGATTAACAGGAGGAAGAAGAAGTAGACGATGTTGTTATAGGCGAAGGGGCTGCTGTTCCAAAACCAGTGAACCAAACTGCGGAAGCCTCTGAATCCTCTTCAAAGGGGGAAGAAAGTGAAGACGAGCCGAGTGGACTTGTCGGCTCGATTTTAACCGAATCCGACCTAAACCAGATCAGGGCCGAATATCATATCCCTGACTCGGTCATACTCCGTCTCCCTCGTTCAAGAGATTTGCCCGACCATCCTCCTGCGGGGATGGTCGCAATTTTTCAAGTCGCGATGCAATGTGGCTTACGTTTGCCACTTCAGTCCATTACTCGTGATTTTCTGTCCCGAGTCAAAATAGCTCCTGGTCAAATTGTCCCGAACGTGTGGAGGAGTTTGTTCGGGTGTGCCGTATTGTGGGCTGAGTTAGAACAGCCTCCGCTGACGGTCGACGAGTTTCTCTACCTCTACCAAGTCAGACCAAATCCAAACTTCTCTAACCTCTACTTCCTGAGTGCGTGGAGAGGCAAAGGGGGGTCTTTAATAACCGACCCACCCACTTCTAACAAGTACTAGAAGGAGAGGTGGTTTTGGGCATGCGGTCAGTGGGAGTCAGCCGATACGTGGCTGTACGAGCCTCAAGTCTCCGCACGTTTCGGAGAGCAGGTGATTCGGTGACCCGTCCCGATAATCCCTCTCCATTTTTCTTATTTTTGTTTTACAACTGATCTGACCTCACAATGTCTTGCAGATATTTTGAAGAAGAGGGGGAAACTCGAGTCCGGGGCTATAGCTTGGATAAGAGAGCTGAGGAAGCTGAGTGTGGAGGAACGGTCTTGGAAGTTGCTGCTACAACCCGAGCGCCTCCATCTCGCTGGTTTAGACTCATTCGTCTCAAGTAACTCGTCCCGCTCTACTTCGTCCTTTCAGTTTCCTATCTAACTCTTCATTCTTCTTTACAGACCTTCCCGAGGCTCAGCCAATTCTTAGGTCGGCTCCTACCTCTGACAGCATGGCCGGATCTCGTCCGTCCCTAAAACCAATCTCCAAAGTGAGGGCCCCTCCGATGTCGGCTCTTTTGTCAGGGTCTCGGCCCTCGAAGCAGCAAAATACTGCTGCAAAAGCCAAGGAGCCGACTACCTCGCCTGCTCCAGTCTCTGTCGCCCCACAAGTGGTCGTGCTTTCTGACCCCGATGAGAGGATAGAGGAAGCAGAACCGAGCCTTTCGATCTCTCAGTCGGTTCCCGAGCCAGGACTCGTGGTAGAAGAGGCCCCGATGCCGAGAAAGGTACTATATGCGGAGTTTTCGAGAGGAGAGACGACTCAATAGGAGTCTCCCTTAGCTAAAGTCATCTCGGGAATGATTCCTTAGGCTCTCGCACATGGGGGCGAGAAAAACTTCGCCAGCTACTATAATACCCCGGCTGTGCAAACTCTCAAGCATACGGCGAGGTTGGTTTTTGAAGTAGAACCTTTCTCTCTACTTTTTCGTTATTTTTTACTACGTCCTTATTCATAACTCAATCTTCTGCCCGCAGCTGGCTCCTTGCCTTGTCAAAGCGTGCTCGGAGCTAACTGCTGCTCAAAAACTTACGGCCGAGACAAAGACTGAAAGGATGATTGTGGCTGAGGCGGAGGGTCGCAGAGAGATTTCTGATGGTCGCATTGGCATCATGGCCGGCGATCTGTCGATCGCTTGGAAGGCGGCAGAAGATGCCAGGATGGTTCTCGAAGGAGTCAGAGCTGACAATGCCCACTTGACCTCGCTTCTAAAGGAGGCTGAGGAAAAGCATCAGCATCTTCTTCGAGTTCACAACGCCTGCGAGGGCACTCTCGCCCGGGCTAAAGCTGAGGCCGCGGCCCTCATCCATGAAGCGCAGGAAGAGACCCGCCGATCCAAGGAGGCAGAAAAGCGCGCCGTAGACGCCTTTCTTCAGTCACTAGAGCTTGCAGAAGAAAGAGACCGCCTTTACCAAGGCGGTTACATGGCTTGCGTTTTGGAGATGAAAGCTGCCTTTCCTGACCTTGATCTCTCCGCCTTCGATGCCGACAGTCCTGAGGCCGAGGCTACTGGCGACAACACCACTCACGGGGGAGCCCCTGCTGCAGTTGACGGGGCCGACCCTTCCAGGACTACTTGAAGAACGGTCCTTGACCAAATGAGATAACTCTCTCTGTTGGCAGTTACGTCGTCCATTTTACATGTATCTTTAGCCTAATCTATAACCCGGCGTTAAACACTTAAGAAAAATGGGATTTCTTTATTTTTATTGTATTGACTTCAATTACATTTCTCTTCCATTATTCTTCAGCACTTTCTATTCTGTTTCACGGATAATAGACCTTGAGATATTCGGCATTACAGGGGTGAGGCAATAATTGCCCATTTAGGTCTTTCAGGCGATACGTCTTAGGGCGAATAGTGCTGGAGATGACATAGGGACCTTCCCAATTGGGTCCCAATGTGTCCTCCTCAACTTCCTTCGTGTTTGGGAATGTCTTTCGGAGGACTATATCACCGGCTCAAAATCGTCTGACCTTGACTCGTCTATTGTAAAATCGAGACACTTGCCTCTATCGGACCATCATTCGTAATCGAGCTCCTTCTCTTCTCTCTTCCAACAAATCAAGCCCGATTGATAGAAGTTCATTATTTTCTTTTTCGCCAAATGTATTGATTCTGGCCGAGCTAATGCCGATCTCAACTGGGGCCACAGCTTCTGAGCCAAAACAAAGGGAGAAGGGAGTTTCTCCCATGGCAGTCCGAGTTGTAGTTTGATAAGCCCACAATATGTTTGGGAGTTCCTCGGCCCATGTTCCTTTTGCTTCACCGAGCTTCGTTCGGAGATGTTGCTTTATAATTTTGTTAACGGCCTCGACCTGTCCATTTGTTTGAGGATGATGAGGTGAGGCATATACATTTCGGATCCCGAGATTGCTGCACATTTCGCGGAATTTCTTGTTATCGAACTGCCTCCCATTATCGGTAATGATAGTCCGAGGTATTCCGAACTGACATATGATATTTTTCCAAAAAAAGCTAGTGATCCTCTGCTCGATAATCTTCGCTAATGGCTCAGCCTCGGCCCACTTCGTGAAATAATCTACTGCAACGACAGTAAATTTGGTCTGGCCCTTCCCCAGAGGGAAGGGTCCAATGATGTCGATCCCCCACTGTGCGAAGGGCTACGGTCCGGACATCGGAGTGAGTTTCTCGGGGGGTTGTCTCGGGACAACTGCAAATCGCTGACATTTGTCGCACTTTTGGACGAACCTCTTACAATCATGTTGTATCGTTGGCCAATAATACCCTTACCGTATCACTTTGTTGGCGAGCAAACGTCCACCTGAGTGATTCTCACATATTCCTTCGTATATCTCCCATAAAACATAGTCGGCTTCATGGGAGTCCAGACATCTTAATAGGGGAGCGTGAAACCCTTTCTTGTATAGTACACCATTCAATATGGTATAACGCGACGCTCGTACTTTTAGACGTCGTGCCTCGGCGTGATCCTCTGATAGTTCTCCATCATTGAGATAACGAATGATTGGATCAAACTAAGTGGGTTCCGACATGATAGGAAGTATGACCGAGTCAGTAGTCGAGTCTGCTGGCTCATTTATACTCGATTTTACTACAAACTCGATCGGAACCGACCGAGGTATGGTGTCTTCATCGGCTGAGGCAAGCTTGACTAACAAGTCAGCTTTGGCATTTTCGGCCCTGGGTATCCGAATAACTTTGTATTTCTGAAATTTGCTGATTAATTCTTTGACTTTTTCCATGTACGCCTTCAGTTGCTCTTTCCGGGTTTGATAAACGCCTACAACTTGGTTGACGACCAACTGCGAGTCACTGAAAACGTTAAGATGAGTGGCGCCTAAGCTTGCGGCGAGTCTAAGGCTGAGTAGCAAGGCCTCGTACTCTGCAGTATTTTTGACGCTTGAAATTCAAGTCGCAAAGCATACTACATACAAGTTTGATCGGGAGTTTCTAATACCACCCCAGCCCCACTTGCTTTAGAGTTGGATGAACCGTCGACAAATAACTTTCAGGATATCGGGTCAGATGAGGGGTCGAGAGAGGAGGAAGCCACTGATTTAGTAACTTTCTCGGAATCATGTGATATGTAATGGTTGAAGGTTACTTCAACAAGGAAATCAGCAACAACAACTTGTCCTTTGATAGCCATTCTCGACCTGTACTGTATGTCGAATTCACTTAATTCGACAGCCCACTTCGTAAGTCGGCCGGAAGCTTCTGGCTTTTGAAGAATCTGACACAGCGGTAAGTCGGTCATAACAATGATGGTATGAGCTTGAAAATACGGCCGGAGTCGACGTGAAGATACAACCAGAGTTAAGGCCACTTTCTCGAGCTGAGGATATCTCGTCTCTGCTGGTAGTAAAGCTTTGCTAATATAGTACACTGGCAATTGCCTCCTTTCATTCTCTCGTATTAAGGTCGAGCTGATTGCTGCATCGGAGACAACCAGATATAATAATAAAGTTTCACCTGGCTCGGGTTTAGACAGCAGTAGTGGGGACCCGAGGTAAGTCTTCAGTTTTTGAAATACTTTTTCGCATTTGTCCGTCCACTCCATCGTCTGTCGTCCCCTTAATTGCTTGAAGAACGGGAGACATTTGTCTTTGACTCGGGACAGGAAGCGGTTAAGCGCGACTACTCTTCCTGTCAACCTTTGGATGTCTTTGATTGTTTTCAGAGACTCTATATCAAGTAAAGCTTTGATTTTCTCGGGATTCGCTTCCATTCCTCGTTGGATGACGAGGAAACCGAGGAATTTTTTCGAGCTCACACCAAAAGCACACTTGCTAGGATTCAACTTCATTCTATACTTACGTAAAGTCAGGAACATTTCTTCCAGGTCCGCCACATGGTCGGTTGCTCGTACACTTTTGACGAGCATATCGTCGATATATACTTCCATCGTTCGGGAGCGAACATTTTGTTCACTAACCTTTGATAGGTTGCCCCGGCGTTCTTCAAACCGAACGGCATCACTCGGTAACGGTAAAGGTCTTTGTCAGTGACAAAGGTAGTTTTTGATTTATCATTTTCGTGCATTACAATTTGATTATAGTCTGAGTAGGCATCCATAAAACTAAGCAATTCATGGCCCGCAGTACTATCTACCAGCTGATCAATGCGAGGAAGAGGAAAACTGTCCTTAGGGCAGGCTTTATTCAAATCTGTATAATCTATACAGACTCGCCACTTTCCATTGGCTTTTTCACGAGTATGACATTAGCTATCCACTCTGGATAGTATATCTCCTCGACGAATTTGGCTTTAAGGAGCTTTCCGACTTCCTCTTCAATGACAGCGTACCTTTCCGGGCTGAGAGGGCGACGCTTCTGTCGGACGGGCTTGTAAGTCGGGTCGATGTTGAGACGGTGCGTAATGATCGAGGGATCGATCTCAGGCATGTCTTCGTGTCTCCAAGCAAATATATGTACTGCCAAAGCAAGCCGATCACTCGTTCCCTAAGAGGTGGACTCAAAGATAAGCCGATCAGCACGACTTTCGACATGTCTGTCTCGGTTAACGATTCTGAGATGAGTTCTTCAATCGGTTACCCTCGTTCATAAGATTCGATTCGAGGGTCAAACGATTCGATCATCGATACTTCCATCGGTGCCTTGACTAGGGTGGCATAACACCTTCGAGAATCTTGTTGATCTCCTTTCACAATTCCTATTCCCGACTCAGTTGAGAATTTTATGAAAAGGTGATAAGTAGATACCACGACTTGAAGGAGGCTCAGGGAAGGTCGACCAAGTATAGCATTATACACTGATGGTTGGTCCACAACCAGGAAGTCAACCATTGTTCTTGTCTGATGAGGTGCAGACCCGGCAGTGAGTGGTAGTGAGGCGATTCCCTCGAAAAGTACCTATCCACCCGAGAATTCTATTAGTGGGGTTCGGATCGGCCGTAGGGTCGATCGTCCGATACCCATTTTATCGAATGCTTGGCTGAACAGTATATCCGCCGATGAGCTTGTGTCCACCAATATTCGGAACACCTTTCTGTTGGCGATGGTGAGAGCAACGACAAGTGCATCATCATGGGGATGATGAATGCCTCGGGCGTCATCCTTAATGAATGAGATGCAATATTGTTCTCTCTTCTACTCCTTGGAAGGTCGGGACAGCAGAAGAATCTCAGACTCCGGGCAATCGAGGCTTCTAGCGTGATTTTTCCTTGCGTTATTTGAATGTCATCTTTTCCCTTCTTCCCCCCGGCTGAGTCAGCTTCTTTCTTGGCTGGCTCTTTAGCCGAGGGCTTCGCATTCTGGACCTTCTCTCGTATAAGTCGGGTCTCTTTAGCGTCGGCGTATTTCTCTAACCGAACCATGAATTTGCCCAGGGTGTCGGGCGGATTCTTGTCAAATGACGCCAAGAAGAGTTTATCTCTCATACCTTGCATGAGAGCATTAAGAGCTATCTCCTCAGAATGCTTTCGAACCTGCAGAGATTCGAAGTTGAAGCGCTTGATATAGTCCTTCAACAGCTCTCCTTTCTTCTGCAATATGTTGTTCAGAAGTGCGGGCGGCTTTAGCTTCTTCTTTCCGTCGATAAAATTATTGAGGAAGGCGTCACTGAGCTCGGCGAATGACGTGATCGACCTCGGATTTAATTGCTTAAACCAAAGTCGGGCCACATCAGTCAGGGTAAGAGAGAAGGCTCGACACATAACCGCATCCGAGGCATCGTGCAATTCCATATAAGTTCTGAAGCATTCAAGATGCTTTGTCGGATCGGTTTTGCCGGAAAAGGG
Organism: Magnolia kwangsiensis; assembly: GCA_037074715.1. NCBI lineage: Eukaryota > Viridiplantae > Streptophyta > Magnoliopsida > Magnoliales > Magnoliaceae > Magnolia > Magnolia kwangsiensis. Next base: position 3,172,324 of record CM073583.1, read on the forward strand.
AGTTATCTGAGGTAGACGGAACCTTTTCGAAAACTGCCCCTACATCACTTCGTCCACAAACGGAGAAGCCTTTTCCTCGAATTTGATCGGATTTGAATTCCGACCATGCTTCATGCCCGCCATCTCTTTTTCTATCTTTTCACGGACTTCGTTCTTGAAATTCTGCATATCAGCTTTCCAGGGCTCCGTACTTTCCGCCGTTTCTTCTACAGGGAGCCGACTTCGCCTCCTCTGATCTATTCTATATCGCAGATCAGAGGGAGGCAGAACGGCCGTTGCAGAGCGAGCCGGCGCTGGCTGACTCGGTCCTTGATGATGACTCGGTCTCTGGGGTTGAGTCGGCTGTCGAGGCGACTGTGGAGCGGCAGGCTGCGCTACAGATGTTGGCGGGAGAACCTGTGCCGACTCGTGACGCTGCTGCAACTGCTGATTATACAGTTGTTCCAGCATGTGTTTCATAACCGCCATTTTGGAACGCATCTCTTGGACTTCCTGATCCAAGTGCGCGTTCCCTCGACTAGGCTGGCTGGTGGTCGCAGGCAATGCTGTTGGGGGAACTCCCTGAGCTGTGCTGGCAGCGGCCTCCCCCGCTTCATTTGGATCCGTCCTCCTAATTCTTGCCATTGAATGAATAATAGAAAACGGCTTTTTGTCCGAATTCCCACAGATGGCGCCAAACTCTTGGTGTATTTTTATGAAACGGCTTCTCTGCATCGGATCTTCTTCCACATGCACAAGCAACACTATCAAGGGGACCCTGGCTAGAGCCGGGCTCCTCCGATGCTTAAGTCAGTCGTCTGATCAATGGTAAAGGGGTTTTATGAGTTTTGTGCTCGTACCTTTCTTTGTAGACAGCATTGGTATTTATAGATCTTAGGAATCCTCATCATACGAGGATTCTTCTCTCGATTGTTCGGAGATTTCACTGATTGCTTCCGATCCCGAGAATCTCGGGATCGGATACCCGTATTCCTGGATTTTCGAAACGATATTTGCATTGATACCGCCTTCTCTTGTCTCGGCTCAGTCGCTACCGACTAAAGGGGAGTCTCGGCCGAGTTGGGAACATAAGTTTTATGCCTTCTCACGGATGGAATAGTCTCGGTGATTATCCGTTGTCCTTCCTTACTCTGTGGCCGACAGAACCAACTTGTTAGGTCAGTTTTATTCTATCGGTCGGGTGGCTTATAACAGACTCAACCTTCTGCAGGCTTATGCAGACGAGGTTATCACTCCGACGGAGCGACTTTAATCATCTTCTGCTTATGCCTCTAGGCCTATCCCTTATTCTCTCGGCTCTGACCGTTGTCTCGGACTTTTCGGGCAGTGTCAGCAATACCGACCTACTTAGAATCCGAGTCTCCGGACTTGACATATTTTTTCCCAACAATATATATATATATATATATATATATATATATATATATATATATATATATATATATTTCCAAAACAGACCGAGAGTGAAATAATGTTTTATTAACTAGGATGAAGGTTTAGGAATCTTGACATGTGTGCCACATGAAGGAGGATAATAGTGGTAGCAGTAGAGATGATTGATAAAGGCCGGTGGATGCAGTCTGTTACTGGCCGGACAGTACTCTGTGGGCCCCACCATGATGTATGTGTTTTATCCATCATGTACATCTGTTATTGCATATTATTTAGGGCCTGAGCCCAAAATTGAGATGGACGTAATCTCATGTACACCATATCATGGGAAACAGTGGTGATTGAACACCCACTGCTAAAAACTTCTTATGAGTCACAAAAGTTCTTATAGTTGTGTTTGTCCTTTATCTAGGTTTGTGTGACCTAAATAAGAGGTTAGATGGAAAATAAATATAACGTTGAGGTCTAAGAAGTTTTTAATGGCAGACATTTAATCACCATTGTTTTCTTGTGGTGTGGTCCATTTAAGATTTGCATGTCTCATTTTTTATCGTGTCCTAAAATAATCTGAAAAAATAGATAGACCACGTGAATATAATACATACACCATGGTGGGAACCATAGAGCATTGTCCAGTAGAGCTGGGCATTGAGTCAAGTCGGACTAAGGGTTGACTCGGCTCTATCCGGTTTTGAAATAGGCCTGACCCAAACTCGATCTGAGTCCGATCTGGCCTGGATTGATCCGAACCGAGTTCGATCTGATCAAAAGTATTGAGTCAAGTTGAGTCGGCACCGAGTTAGATTGAGAGATGATGGAGGGAGAGACCGAGAGAGTAGAGAGAAGAGAGAGTAGGAGGAGGGTGACGGTGGTGGGTGGTTGTTGGGCTTGGAAAATGAGGAGGATGAGGGAGGGAGGGAGAGATTTTGGGAACAGGTCGAGGTAGGGCGCGGCGGGTAAGGTTAGAGAGTCGGCTTTCGGATTGAGTCGGGTCTAACTAGATAGAGTTTCGGGTCAAGTTGGCCCAAGTTACTAGGTAAATCGAACTCGACTCGGTTTGAGTTTGAATTATGCGAGGCCTACTCGGTTTGGGCTGACTCACCTATTCGGTTCGGGTCAACTCGAGTCGAATCTGAATTTAAATGAATAAGATGAGTTAAGTTAGCCAGGTCGAGTCATCAGGTGCCCACCTTACATTGCTGCCGACAATGTCACAGGCAATCGGAGTCCCTCGTCGGTAATCTCTTTATACTAAGCAAATTGGGTGTGCGCTATCATCTATACGCCAAATAAATTTGGTGTCTGTGCAGTGATGTGGCCAGGTTGCATGACATGTCATCTCGTTGGCATTTTCTGACGTAGAACCTCCATGGTCGATCACCTATATTGGAACGATGATCTTGACCATCGATAAGTGGCATGTAAATGGATGATTGGAAACTAAAAAACCAATGGCCCACATTCAACAACCAAACATCCATGGTCTGGATCTTTCCTTCAGTTGCAATCTTGGCCAAGGCCTATCCACGGCACAAAAATCATATGCAAGGCTCTAAGTGTCCGCCTATAGCAACGAACGTGCATGCGTTGAATTTGGATGTATGGACTGGATCAGAATTCGCGGTTGGATTCCAAATCGGGTCCACACTCGAGACATGAATGAGCGATTAAGCGTCCTAGCTTCCCATACGTGTGGCACGTTGACACGTATTGGCGGTCGTGCCAGTGCAAACACTGGAAACAGAAACCCCTTTTCGAGGGCTGTTCCCAAAAGCGTATAGGGAACTTTGTTCATCGTACGCCCATTGCCGCCACCCTAAAGTTAGGTGGGGCCACCATGATGTTTGTGAGAAATCCCACCCGTCCATCCATTTTTACATATCATTTTAAGGAAATGAGCCCAAAAATTAGTTAGACCCAAAACATAAATAGGCCACACGGAAGAAAAAGGATAGGGAGGGTAATGGCACCTTTCCGAGGTCCACCGTGATGTTTTTATGCCAGCCAAAACTTCTGTAGCCCCACCAATGTTTTGACGGTAAGCGTTCTATTGCAACGGTTTGCTGCTGTTGTGAGGTTCATGTCCTAACATAAGCCGAAGGAAACGATACATTGAATGAATTTCCTACAAACATCACCGTGCCCCCACCTAGTCCTACATTTCAGGTGGGCCACACCGTACGAAACAATTAAATTGCTACAAACAAATTATTGTTTTCTCTATCATTTACTTTGTTCATTGAGCTGAGGCTCTCATCCTGGGTTCCACCCATCCACCGTTTTGTAAGCTCATTTTAAGGGCCGTTTGGCGCATGGTATTAGATGGGATGAGGTGGGATTGAATTGCTTTTGGTCCGTGCCAATTTCACTTTATGCTTGGGAAGAATGAAAAAGGTTGGAGTTAGATTAGATGAAATTACATTGGGTCGTGTGCCAATTTCACTTAATATAAGTAAGTTGTATAGGTCTCACCATGATGCATAGGCTATATCTACACTATCCACTCATTTTTCAAGATCATTTTAGAGCATGGGTCAAAAAAGCAGGTAGATCTAAAACTCAAGTGGACCCCACCATAGAAAGCAGTGGGGATTGAATATCCACCGTTGAAAACTTATTTTGGGCCACATAAGTTTTGGATATGCCTCATTTTTAAGCCCAGGCCATAAAATGAGGTTACAAAACAGATGAATAATTTAGTTATAATACATGTGTTATTCTCATTAGCTTCAAATGATGGTAGGTATATCCATTCAATGTACCACTCTATTACAAACATATTATGGAATTAAGCTAATCTGATGGTAACAGGGATAATCCCTGCCATGTGTAATATTTATGTTTTTTTATTCCCATCCCACTTAATCCTTTCCAATGCCACGAGCCAAACACCTCCTTAAGGATTTGTTCTAAAAATATAAGGCAAATTCAAATCTCAAGTAGACCACACATAACAATTTGAATTCACATTATTGAAAACTTTTTTAAGCCACAAAAGTTATGGATCAAACTGATATTTGAGTTTTCCCTTCATCCAGGGCCGGTGACCTTATCAAAAGAATGGATGGCAAATAAACACTAAGTAGGCAGTAGGAAGTTTTTAATGGTGGGCGTTAATCACCCCTTCTTTTCCTATGGTATCGCTAACCTGAGATTTGCATCTTCCTCATTTTTATTTTTTTTATAAAAATCATGCCTTAAAATAAGCAGACAAAAATGGATGGCCACATTGGTATATGACATATACATTAAGGTGGGCCCCACAATTAGGGTTTCACTAGCTAAGCAGTTGCCCCAACCTCACCTAAATTGCACCCCATCCAAGAAGTAGAGCTGCCTATTCTTTAGGAAGAAAGTGAAATCATTATTTTCAACCAGATGGAAAGTTCAGATCTGGTACATGTATTTTTTACTGACACAAATGATTGCATGTGGACAAACGGTAGGATGTGCATATGAGTCATGTCGGGACTGATATAATTAATAATGATATCTGTAATTAGGACACGTACCCAGCTTATTAAAATCTAGTAATTCTAGGTACTTTCCTTCTTCTCACTACCCTAACTCAGATGAGAGCCTGGACCATTAATTTTAGAATGCTTCAAATGGGCCCATTACGGTTGGAAAACGCTAACGCGTACCACATCATGTAAGTACTTATTGAGGTCGCTTTCTCTAACATGTTGCAGGAAACGACTCTACATGCATGAAATCTACCCTTATCTGTCGACTGCGTCACTTCCATTCTTGCCTCGGACGTGGATTGCCGGCCCACTGAAGCTTTCAGTGCTCTGTGGCCCCACCACCATCGATCCATTGCCAGGTCATTTTATGGCGGGAGCTCAAAACGAGGTAAATTTAAATCTAAGGTGGACCACATCATAGGAAACAATAATAATTAAACGTCCACCATTAAAAACTTTCTAATACCAATTTAATATTTATTTTCTATCCAATTTGTTGATTAGGTCACGGAGACATTGACGAAGGAAATTGCAAAACGATACGGCAAAACTTAGGTTTTTAAATATTGTACTTATTAGGTACTTCATCCCACAGAGGCACATGGATGAATGGATTGGGTGGTGTATTCCCAGGAAGGTGGGCCTTTACAAATAATGGTGGGTGTCCCATCCTAACATTTTATCGGAGGTTGGCCTACCTGAGTTATTGATGGTTGTGACTTTTGGGTTCCAAGGTAAATATGTGGCATAGTCCTTGTCTGACCTGGATAGGCTCTCACCATCCTTACCGTCAGAAGACACGGTAAGGCCCACTGTAATGTATATGTTTTATTCAAACTGTCCATTTTAGAGAATGATATCAAAATTAAAATATATTCAAAGTTTAATTCTTATGGACTACAAAAGTTATGGATCAAGCTGATAATTGTTTTTGTTTTCACATGCAGGCCGAGTGACCCTACCAACAGATTGGATGACTAATATATGACAAATATACATCACTGTATGCCCTAAGAAGGTTTCAACGGTGGATGTCATTATCCCCACCATTTGGTACGGTGTGGTCCACTTGATTTTTAGATATGTTTTAATTTGAGCTCATGCTCTAAAATGAGCTGCGAAAAACATACGGACAACATCCAGCATGGATAAAACACACACATCATAGCAGGCCTCATAGAGTCTTCGTAACATGGTAAAGGGTGGTGAGGACCTCACCACTCCATGTCCACAGTGTTGTAATAGATGTCTTAAATCATGTCTTCATAGTGGTCATCTGCCGTTTTGTTCCATGATTTTTTTTTGAAAGAGTTTTATTTTTTTATTTTTTATTTTTTTAAATGTTAAATCGCTATGTTCTTTTCATTTTTGCTTGATGTATTTGAAGTGCGATCTTAGATTCATCTCCACTACCAAGGCTCTCTATAATTTGACTCTTGGCCTAGTCAGTTTGGTTTGATTTTGAAATGCCCAGTGGATTTTCCAACCCAAATCTATTAATCCGTACAATTTTTACACTCAAACCCGTTTAATTTCAGGTCGGGTCCAATGGCCCATCTAAGGAACAGAGTTCCACGAGGGGTGTGAATTAAGCAAAACTCTTCTTGGTATCTGGCTTTAATTAGAGGTGGGCCACCTTTGTACAAAAATAATGGACTTACACTAGAGGTTCTATACAACTCCTGTGGCCTACCCAAGATCTTGATTAGCTTTATTTTTTGGCCAGATGATTCTCTTCAATGGGTCCCACGTGATTCATTGCTCTTGAACTACCATGGCATTCATTAATTGCACATGCACTATAAATGTGACAGTTACCAACCTTCACGGCCCTACAAAGAGATGAATTTTTCTAGATGGGGATTGCTAGAGTATATTCCAAGATAACGGGTTGATTTTATATAAGGGGATTCTTTTCAGACAGCTCATAGATATGGACCGTCCATTAGGTTCTAACCACTTTTCACATGGACCATGCTGAGGAATTCACCCCGATTGAATGAACTTTTTATCTGATTATTAACATTCAAATGGGTGGTCTGGATAAAAGGATATCCAATGGTTGGATATTCCAGAAACCGTTTCCATCAGGGCCATAACCATTCCATGGTTTGGCAGCCAGAAAACTGGAAAAGGAGAGGCCATTGAATGGAAGGTTAGGATTCCCTGGTCGCCTTGATTCTTTCAGAGGGCTCATAAATAGCAGACGGGAATTGCCTGCGACCCTTACCGTATAGAGATCCTGCAGTTAGGTGGGGGCCATCATGATGTTTGAGAGAAATCCACCCATTCATCCGTTTTGCATGCTCGTGTTAGTGGTAATCCTAGAAATGGGGTGGATTCAAAAACTCAAGTGAACCAGATGACGTGAAACAGGGAAGATTGAAACACCAGGGATTGAATGCCTACCATTGGAACATTGACATAATATAAAAGTCTTAAATTAGGCTAGTATTTTTATATTTTCAATTTTCAATAAAAATGACCTTAAAAGAACTATTTGAATGGCATATATAGGGCTGAAAATGAATCAAGTTAGCTCGGTTAGCTTGTTCGACTCAAAAAAGCTCGATTCCACATAGTTCGAAATTGAATTTGAGTCAATTCAAGTTGATTTCTTTAAGTTTAAAAAATTTCAAACTGAGTTTGAGCTTCCTCGATCTCAACTCAACTCGGATCTGACTAGCTCGAATTGATCTCGAATTGAACCAGTTTGATAACTTTACTACTTTGATATTGATGTTGCTTATCAAATGTTTGATGAAATAACTCAATGAAGTATTACGAGTGGCAAGGAATGCATATAGATAAAATAAATTTTCTTTTTTTTATTGATATTTATATTACTTAAAAGGTGTTTGATGAAATACTCATAGAATTATGGCGGTTGTTCTACATATGGTGAGATTTTGAAGATGCTATTCATGTATTTGTAAAAATGCTGTAAAGGTGAACTCAGCTCAATCTTGGCTCCAACTCAGGCCTAAACTAGCCCAAGCTACTAACCAATCAAGTTGAGCTGGCTAAACAGGCTCTAGGACTAAGCCAAGCTAAGTACAAGCTGGGGCAGCAAGTGGCCGGCACAGCTTAGCTCAATCGGTGTACACCGCCACGTATATACATCTGAATGTATCTAAAAAAGATTTCTAACGGTAGGCATTTACCTCAAGTTTTGGACCAGCCTCGTATTTTTGGCTCGTGTGCATGAGCTGAAAAAAAGTATAGAAAAAAAGATTTTTCCAACATCACTGCAGGTATAAGATTTGATGGAAGGGCAGGTTGTCTGTGAAAAAATTGATGCGACGGAGTACAACCATCTGCCATCCAATTAAATACTGCTTCTGGGACATTGTGTCATGCATACTGTGTCGTTACAGCTGGGGCAGTACGCAGTCATCTCCAGTACAGTGGCTGTAATTATCTGTACAAAAACTTTGATTCTTGGGTGGAGTGTGACTGATGAGAATTATTTAGAAATTGAATACTAAAGCATAAAATTTATTCAAACTACATAAACAATAATATATACAAGTTTAGATGTATAGCAAAGTACAAATTTAAGCTCATTTAATTATCTTACTATTAGATAAATATCTAATTATCTTATTGAGTTATGCATACTCCCATAATAACTATTTAGAAACATAGGTTAAGACTTTGTAACCTATTTATATACCTATTTTTAATATACCAAATGTATGTCAATGAGATGTCATCACATGTTAGTATCATGTATTAAATGTTGGGCGAAATTCTATTCATAGATTGAGAGGGTTTTTTTTTTCCCTTTTTACATATGATGTGGTGTGCATAGATAAATGGTATAGGAGATGTCATGTTGCAGCCTTGCCATATGTAGATAATTTTAAATGCTAAAGTCTTGATAAAAACAACTCCTTACTAATTGCAAAACCAAGTGACATAAGGACACCAAAAACTTTTTATCATGGGACTTTATAGACACAGGGACTTTGACCAGGGCATGAACGGGAGCAAGAGTCTCACTTGTGTAAGTGGTCATAAATGATAAGCTACTCTGATGTAAAACAATTAAAAAGATTTGTACCACCAAACATCTAAATCTTTTAAGACACTAACAACTACGTGAGGCCACCACCTCTCATAAACGTATAAAAACAGCAATTGAAAAAGAGCTTGTGGCCTTATGCATGATAATATAACTAAGCTAAGCTTTATTTTTCCATCCGTCATCAATGTTTACCTTTTTATTTGTTTTTTAATTTTAGTTTAGCCCCTCTACTTCTGATAGCATGGGCCTGTAATTTTTTTCTTCTAATTCTTATTTTATTCCAGCACACTTTATTCATAGTATTTTGTTAGACGGTAAGAAAAATCGCTTAGTTTCAAACAGAAGGCTATGAGGCTTTCCTGCAATAAGTTAGGTGATTTCGTTGTCCATTTAGCAATGAAGACTGGTCCACACCAGATGATGAATGGATGGTCGATCCACGACCGTCTCGTCGCATACTTAGTTTCGATTTAGACTATAATCAGGTTGTTACTTTACTGGCCATCATACCATGAAGTTTAGTATTAATCAACTAAAAAATAGATTGTCAAAGATCCACCCTACATCAGTCGTCTCACCATGACACTTAGTTCCAATCGATCAATGAACAGATGTTTATCCCGCACATCATGACTATTTCATTTGAAGCTTAATCCTAATTGGACAATGAATCATCGTCCTTTAAATTGATATTGAATGCTATTATTGTAAAAATCATTATTAAAAAATACTTTCGACTCATATATTCTTTCCCATTATTTTTGTTATTGAGCTTTGATAGTGAATCATACAAAAAAAAAAAGTCCTTAAATCTGTAGACTCACATTTATTATCACAAGTAAAAAAGAACTCATTCGAAAAGTTCAACCTTATATCTTTTCACAAAATGCCTAAGCAAAGTACAATTAAAGTGGATGAGAGAACTCTAGATCCAATATCTAGTTTTCAATTTGTCTATCTCGATGTAAAGGACACCACCAATTTAATCAACACTTGAGTCAGGCCAACTTTAGCACGCCCACGCATCATAATCGCAAACAAAAATTGAATTTAAGCTCTCACTTACATGTGTACCCTAGCCTGATTGATTTAAGCAAAAAACACAACCAATCTAATTTATGCAGTTAGTTCCACAATTTAGTAGTTTACTTTAAGTAAATACATGGCACATGTACCATTTTAAAGTGCTTGGGTTTCATTATTCAGCCAAAGTACCAAAGGCCTCCCCTTATCTTTATAAATATTGCTAATTTCCGTTTAGTCCAAACGAAAAAAGAAAAAAAGACGTGGCAATTGTGGGTAACACGATGTCTATGCCATTTGTAGGAGGGATGATAAGGTCCTCCCCAGGATATGAGCATTACACTCGGTTTTCAGCTTCTACAAGTAGGGCTATGGCTCCATGTTTCAGATAATTGGTCTGTTGAAAAATTTAAAAAGAGACGTTAACTCAAATTGAAATCTCAAGTTATTTTAATTCAAGCTAATGAAAATAATTGCAAGTCCAATTAAAGTTAATCATCATCTTATATTATCCATGTACATTAATATGTATATGACCAAAAAGTAAAAAAATAATAATATCATTTTAGGATGATTATGCATTTCTAGTGAGTTTTATATCTCTATCTCATATGTTCATTTTAAGGGTTGATAAGAGCTCGCATATAAACTCAACATTACTATGGAACGTTAACAATGCCTCCAAAGCTTCTAATTGACACGTGGGATGGCTAATCTATCTACTCTTTGTACAATTAAGGACAAGCCATGGTGCAAAAAAATACATCAAAATAATCCTAAACATATGATCAATAGCATGTTTATTGATTAAGCAGAGAAACAAATTAGGTTTAATCATCATTTTGACACATCTATTCAATCAATCCGACATTGTATTACTTATGATTCCAAAGTGGCACTTTGGTTCAATCATTCTAACCATGTGATCTATAGCTCTAAAATAACATACGGTTCTAACTAATTAGCCCCGGTAAAGAGGTTAAGATCATAGGCATGATTCTTGTAGCATGACTTACTCCCAATGGTATTATTAAATGAACCATCCTAATTAACGATTGGGTGTGCCATGTTGCATTCAAAAGGTGGGGACGTCAGCAAAATGGAACATACACAAATGAACGGTTCTAACAAATTGGACCTATATATTTAAAGGGTTAGGATCTTCTGATTCTGATTGGTGTGATTCTTGTATACCATGATTTTCTCCCAAAGGTATACCATTGATAGAACCCTGCTGGGAAACGCTCCAGTGCTCTCATGATAACCTATAAGTTATAGGGCCCCTGCTTGGATTTTGATGCACTGGGGTACCCAGATTGTCCATAGTGAGACTGCGTGTGATTCTAAAGAAGCAAAATCATTATATATATAGGAAATTTCTATGCAGTCGAGCCCATGGGAACTTCCCATGAGATAGAGCTGTGTGAGCCCACCATGTGTGTCGAACATCTACCCTATCAGTCAGATGCACCCCATTCCATGGTGGGCCTAGGGCTTAAAAATAAAGTCAGTCTATGACTTGTGTAGGCCACACCATGTACAAAAGTTGAGAGAGATCACCTTCCATTAAAACATTCATAATCATTTGTTAGACCCACTGAGAACTAGTTCACAAATCCACCCATCCATTATGTGTCTCCCACTTGGATGAGGGGTTAGACCAAGTTTCGGATGCATCCAAATTTCATGTGGGCCCCACCAAGTGCTTTTATATGTTTTATCCATGTCTTCACATGATTTTAGATGGTATGGCTCACCTGAGATCCATATATAACTGATTTTTGGCATATCTTATAATTTAAAGGGGACCCATCAAATGCACAGTGTTGATGTTCAACATACATCATGGTAGGGCCCGCATAACTCAACCTCATTGGAAGTTCCCATGAGCTCGATGGTACATAACCTTTTCCATGCACGCGCACACACACATATATAAGCTATAACTTTTGATCCGAATATCATTATGGGGCACACAACCTATTAATCTTTACTGTAATAGGCCATCCGAGGTAAACCGACTCACATTGGGTCACGTCTGTCCGTTTAGCCAGAACATGTGTGCTTTCAGCTTAAAATTATATATATATATATATATATATATATATATATATATATATATATAGAGAGAGAGAGAGAGAGAGAGAGAGAGAGAGAGAGAGAGAGAGAGAGAGAGAGAGAGAGAGAGTCATGCTCCCTTGCGCACCCATGCACGTATGCACCTTTGCACATGTACCATGGGTGTCTAATCTGAACAGTCCATGTGATGCGGAATCCCATGAAACCCCATGTGACAAATTTTCATCCCGATCTAAAATTCTGGTGGGCCATAGCAAAGAGAAATGCAAATCAAAGGAGGAAACTGTTTTCATTTTTCATAGCCCATCAAAGTTTTAAATCAAAGTAAAACTTGGGCTCAAGGGGTTTCACGAGGTACTGCTTGACATAAACGGTTCAGATTTTGGATCCACATCACGTATGATGGGTTGTCAAAAAAGTTGTATGTAGTACATACGAACTGGTTCACAAGAAACGCTTTCCGTTTATGTGTATGTTTGTGTGTGTGTGTGTGTGTGCATGTGTGTGTGTATTCTTATTTTCTAAAAATAACTTGTAATACACTTCTAGAAAAGGTCATTTGGAATTTTTATTTTTAAAAATTAGGATTTATAAGAGTATTATTAGAATTAGAATTTTTTTTTTAAAAAAGCAAAGTCAGAATTCTACTATTTTTAGTAATTACCAATTTTAGAGAGTTGGAGTTGAACTTTGAAACTTCTTCCAAAGTTTAGTATTATTATAAATTCATTTATCATTCATCGATCAAATTCCAAATTACTACATCTTATTTTTATTTTTATTTTTTAATTTTTCCTCGTGGATTTGAAGTAACCCTATGAGTCTTAAGAAGCTCCATGGATTTGGAATACTTATCCCTTGCGGAAGACGGGGATCAACCTCATCACGTCTATCCCTGCATTTCTCTCTCTCTCTTTCACACACACACACACACACACACACACATATATATATATATATATATATATATATATATATATATATATATATATATATATATATATATATAATCCAGATCATTAGATGGGTGGTTCCAACTGGGGCTGAAAAATCATGCACAATGGGGCCTACCCGAGCCCCCAACTACTTTGCTCGCTTGTAAAGCCTATTAATGCTCACAAACTACTAGTACTTCCAGCTACCTATGTGCGGGGCCCACTATGGTGGTTGCATGATATTTAGCTAGTCCTTGTCCCACCGTTGAAATGTATTGCCCCAAAAGTCACGTCTATTGCCCCAAAACTCAGGTCAATCCTGCCATTGGATGCGCCTTACATGAACGTGGTGCTTTTTAAGTGGTCATTTATGTTTTACGTGGTATGCCCCACTTTACAGATGGATTCACCTTACTTTTGGGTGTCCCATTTTTACGGTGGGACAACTTTGTTGGATACGGCCAAAAAAAAGTTCCCAAATCGAACCCAACAGCTCACAGGCCTAACCCAGGATCATGTAATTCCTCTGTCTCACAAAAATCCCGTCCTTTCTTAGATATTAAAGCAAAAGCTAGCAATTGAGATATCCTCACAGCCATCATCTTCTATGATCTTCACACATTAAGGAATTTTTTATTTTTTATTTTTTTAAATGAAGAATTAGATTATCAAAAGGTGTCATTTTCTTTTATTATGATTGTGATTATTAATTTAGTTAGAGGTACAATCCACCAAAAGCCCAGTTGATGTAACGTGTCGAGCTGGGCTCTTACACCATTCGAACCTGTAAGTCACTTTCCACTAAAAATTAATTTTGACATTTTTGGGGAATTACCAACCATTTATTTCCGTACACCTGCGGCCTCTACCTTCGATCTTCTTTCATTATTCCATATCTCAGAATCTCACCATGTGTGTGTATATAAATATATGGGCCACTTCCTCTAAAATAACATACTTCGAGATGGGATTGGTTTTGTTCCTTACTTTCTCTGTCTTTCTTCTGACAATAGTGTCTGGCAATAGAGACAATACCCACAGCTCATGCACTTCAATATTTCCAGGTAAATATCTTAATTTCAATATCCACTTCTTATGCTATGTATCCATATTCAAAGAGGCTGAAGAAAGGTGAGTTCTGGTTTCTTCTATTTCTCGCTTCTCCTTTTTATCTTAGTTTTGTAGTTTTGATTGGACACTTTCTCTGTTATAGAGTTTGCACTCCAAAGGGATGGTTTGATGTGTTAGTTCTTGAATTGGATTTGATAGAATTTCTTGCTTTTTTATTTTTATTTTTTTTAAAGAAGTTGTATGTTTGGGTAGAGCTAGAATCATCTCTTTAGTTATAATTTTCTCTGAAGAAATTTCAAAAATAAAAATATATGTAGAAATTCAAAGCTTTCTATCATTTGGAATCCTTGAATGATTAATTACTCAGCTAATTCAAGCCAATTACACCATCTTGGCCATCTGATTTCTTTCATTTAAGGTATTTGTATCTGCCATTTTCATGGCCAATGAATAGATGGTTAGGATTTCGAAATGGATACTTCCATTTTTGGTTTATCCTCCATCCAAATTGAATGATCTGGTATTGATGTACCTTTTTCTTACTGCATATGAGTCATAAATGTATGCATATATAGACATGTGGCTGAAAATCTTTCAATAAGAAAAACTACTAATCAATCACTAACCTTTGCAGATGATAAACACCAATCCAACGGTTCTGGCATTCACCTCACCTTGCACCATGTTCATGGCCCATGCTCACCTGTAACTGCACCACGGCTACCGCTTATCGATGTCCTCAAGCTCGACGAAACTCGGGTCCAAGCCCTAAACAACAGGCTAACAAAAGCCAATGTCACAACATCCTCCATTCCAAAATCCGGCGATCTCATGCCGGAATCGGTCGGCATCCCACTAAATCCAGGCCAGTCGATCGGAGTCGGTAACTATGTGATCAAGCTTGGTCTAGGCACTCCATCTAAATACTTCACAGTAGTGATGGACACAGGTAGCTCATTCAACTGGGTCCAATGCGACCCATGTAAGTTATACTGCCACCCTCAAGAGGGCCCTAGATTCAATCCATCTACATCATCCACATACAAAAACCTATTGTGCGGCACGCCGGAGTGCTTGACGCTGGAAGCTGCCACTCTCAATCCCCCATCATGTACAAAGTCCAATTTATGTGTATACACTTCAGCCTACGGCGATGGATCCTACTCCGTTGGATACCTTAGCCGCGACACATTGACGGTGGCCCCATCGGAGACAATGCCCGGCTTCGTTTACGGGTGTGGTCAAGGCAATGAAGGTCTTTTCGGTCGATCGGCGGGCATTATCGGTCTAGCCCGTAACAAGCTCTCTCTACTATCACAATTATCATCAAAATACGGTTACGTATTTTCATACTGTCTACCTACACCTTCTTCTACTGGGACATTATCAATTGGTAAAAGTACGTATAATCCATCCATATACAAGTTCACACCTATGTATTCAGATCGACGAGAACCATCATTGTACTTTCTACGTTTGGCCAGCATAACAGTAGCTGGAAAGGCTCTACCATTATCCACTGCAGTATATACACGTACTCCTACGATTATAGACTCTGGGACTGTAATTACGCGCCTTCCATCAGCTGTCTACGTACCCTTACAAACGGCCTTTGTGAAGGCGATGGGCGGGTATAAGCAGGTACAACCGATTTCGATACTCGACACATGCTTTGAGGGGGGCGTGCGGGGAAAGCGCGTGCCGGAGGTTGGACTGATCTTTGAGGGTGGCTCGGAGCTGAGGTTGGCGGCACAAAACACAGTGATCGAGCTGGATGGCGTGACTTGCCTAGCGTTTGCCAAGACCGCTAGTCTGGCCATAATCGGAAACCGCCTGCAACAGACGTTTGGGGTTGTGTATGATGTTTCCAGCTCAAAGATCGGGTTTGCTGCTGGTGGATGTGGTTAATTAGGGTTGGACCCGTTTGGATGACACGTTCTTCTCTGATTTTTACATGTTTGTAATAAAAAAGAAAAAAGAAAAAGGAAAAAAAAAAAACAAAGAGAAGGGAATGCATGTGTGGAAACCGTCTTACGGGCAACCTTACACATGGAAGGGGCTGTTGAGGTCGAGCACCATCTTCCTCAAGGGATAATTACTTAGAATCCACGGAGCTTGAATCAACTACAACTAAAACTTCCAAAAATCGTAAGTAAACTTGCTATGTATATATGGTTATGATTTCCACTAGACCTCATGGTTTTAAGCTAAAAATAGTAAGTGTCCTATTCGGCTTAACTATGTTGTTCTCCTAATTTTTCTAAGCATTCATATTAGACACTACTCCTAAAGCTAAATGTATAAAGACTTACAATCAAACTAAAACTTACTAAAAATAATAAAAATAAAAATAAACTGAAATTTCAACTGTCGATATGATGGAATCTCACAAATTCAGCATGGGCAACCCGGCATAGCGGGGTTGGTTGGCTAAAGTAGCTTATTCTCCCTTAAAATCATATATGGCACGTCAGGTAACTCATTTTGGTTTGCAAGATATACTCATTTTAAGGTTCCGAATTTCGTCTCCAATCAGATCTTTTCTTATCCATCTTAGCCATAAAATTGTCCATGACCCATTCTACATCATAACAGGTTGCACCATAAGTTACTCTGCAGCCACCAAATAATTTCTATCTTTTCAAGTGTGTGTAATATCTAACCAGATAAAAATGTTGTCCTTTCCCTGAGGATCACTTTCTGTCAAGATCAACCTGATTCACTTATTTGGTGGGCCCCAACTTTATTTATTTATTTATCAACAGCTATCCATTGTTTTCTACCGTGTCCAACTGACGCAGGGATGAACGTGATGAGGTCGATCACCATCTTCCTCAAGGATAACTACTTTGAATCCACAGAGCTTCTCTAGACTCTTCACAGAGACTTCTCGAATCCACGAGGAAAGAAAGCAAGAAAATAGAAATAAACTCTAATAAAATTCAAAATTGATTACTGAATGACTAAAAACGAGTTTACACTCCTTTAAATAAGGGAACCAAGCAATAGGAAAGAAATCAGACTCAAACTATAACTAAAACTCCTAAAATTCGCAACTTACTATAAATAGTAAACTTACTATTTATAGACGATCATAATGTCTACTAGTGCGCAAGGTTTTCGGCCAAAAATAGTAAGTGTCCTATTTCGCTTCACCAAACCGTTCTCCTAATTATTCCAAGCACTTTTCATATTAGACACAACTCCTAAAGCCCAACGGATGAAGAGCTATAAGCAAACTAAAACTTATTATAAATAGTAAAAACGAAATTAAAACGGGGAAACGACCGTCGATCAGGGGGTTTCTCGCAAATCCGAACTGCGCAACCCTGCATAGTGGGTTGGTTGGCTAAAGTAGCTCGTTTTACCCTAAAATCATATATTTTGCGTCGGATAACTCATTCCGAATTGCGAGATACACCCGATCTAAGGTCTGATGGTCCGGATCACTTCTGTCGCCGACCGTGCGTTTTCTGATCCATCCTAGCCATGAAATTATCCGCGACCCGCTCTACATCACCAACCTTAAGAGTGGAGTGGATTTGGCTAATTTTTGCTCCTATTGGGCAGGTTGGGTTTTGCAAACACACTACAAGTTGGAAGTCATCACTGGTTAGATGATAACATATAGTGCATCATGTTGGGAACATTTCTAATTCTCCTCGTTTGATATGCTTGTATAACCATTTACTTTTTTGGAGAATGGAAATGATATATATATATATATATATATATATATATATATATATATATATATATATATATATATATATATAAGTGTAATATTTCAATTTACAAAATGTCAAGTGGATGCAAGCAAGTCAAGGTGGGTGGAGGTATCAATTCCATGAATGAATGTATAAAATAAATAGGCATGATAGGGACTTTATGTGGCCCGCCAAAGACAAGGTACCATGCACCGTTTGTTGTGCTTGTTAATTAAATACGTCCCAACATGTATGTATTAAAAAATAAAATAAATAAATACAAAATAATAAAAAAGAAGAAGCAGGGGTTGGTTTTGAATTATGTTTGACAGATACGTAATTACATTATTCATGATGAGTTATAGTTTTAAAACTCCATAACTCTTAACTTCAACAGTTGGGAGTTTCTTCATTAGCTTCAATGATTAATTGCTTTGCCACAAGCAGTGATGTACTAGTAGTTACGAGTTGGTTGGCACGTCTCTCTCTCTCTCTCTCTCTCTCTCTCTCTCTCTCTCTTAAAATTAGACAGTTGGGTTTTGTTAGTCACTTACAAAGTGACTTCTCATCTCATCCTCTGCAGTTTCCTAAATACTTGCATGTTAATCACTTATATGTTAGTTACCTCACAAATACCACCTATAAATGACTTCCTGATAAATTACATTTTACAAAAGTTATAAGCATCCAAACACCACCTTAATTTTCTGGTAATCTCCATGGTTGACTAATTGGTAATCTTTCGTTTGAAATTAAGTTGGTATCCAAGCTTCCTATGAATTTTCTTGAGCATGAGTTTCTCATTGAGAAATTGGAATGTGAACTAGATGTGTTGTATGTATTAGTCATCTAAAGAAGAATATTCACATTCTCTTCCACATCATACCATAAGAGATCTCCACGAATATAATAATCTTGTAGAGTTAAATATAAAGTACGTTAAAGGGCCTTACTCATGCCTTAGTGGTAGACTTACAAGATTTTCAACAATAGGTCATAGATTCGAGTATACATTCCTGAAAAATCCTTGTAGTGTGAGTGTTTGGATATGTATGCGGTGTAAGTATGTGTGTTTGAGTGTGGGGCTGACCGTGATTATGTTCCTTAAATCCAAGCCGTCCACCCACTTTGATAGCACGTTTCGACATGATTTAAAAAATTAATCTGACCCATATCTTACGCCGACCACACCATATGAAATAGTCATGACTGAATCCTCACCATTAAAAACTTGATAGATTCCACCCGAATGTATATTTGCTATCTAACTTGATAAGGTCATAAAAACCTAGATAAAGAAACCATACAAACATCATCTTGATTCAAAGCTACTTTTTTTTTTTTGCTGCCCATAAGAAATCAATTACTACTATTTCGTGTACTATGACCCATCTGAGATTTAGATATGCTTCCTTCATTAGTTCATACCTTAAAATGAGCTTTCAATATAAATAAATTATGTGGATGTATCCAAATACATCACGGTGGGCCCCACAGTCAGGATTCTATCCAACTCAATTGATCCAGGTATCCACCGAAGCCACGTTCATTATTTTCATGGCATTAGAGCCTCCGATGCAACGACCGGCAAACCCCAAAACCCCCATCCCGCATCTCCAGATCTCGAAACGCATCCATCTGCCGTCACCATCTTCGGCTGTTCAGTCAGCCATTAAGGATCGCGGCTCTACCATTACTATCAAACCACTTGCAAAAACCCATCAAGAAGCGGATCCCGTGACCAAGTTATTTGGGCCCACCATATATATATAAAGTTCTATGCGGTCGAGCTCATGGGAACTTCCCATGAGGTCGAGTTGTGTGGGCCCCACCCTGATGTGTGTCAAACATCTAACTCATTAGTCAGATGCACCATTCCATGGTGGGCCTGGGGCTTAAAAATCAAGTCAATTCGTGAATTTTGTGGGCCACACCACATACAAAAGTTGAGAGGGGTTACCCTCCATTAAAACATTCATAATCATTTATTGGGCCCACCAAGATGTGGTTCAAAAATCCAGACCATCCATCATGTGTGTCCCACTTGGATGAGGGGTCAGATCAAGTTTCAGATGCACTCAAATTTCATGTGGGCCCCACCAGGTGCTTTTATATGTTTTAGGTGTATGTTCACATGATTTTAGATGGTATAGCCCACCGGAGTTCCGTATACGGTTTATTTTTGAGATATCCTGTAATTTAAAGGTGACCCATCAAATGCATGGTGTTGAATTTTGACACACATCACGGTGGGGCCCACAGCTGGTTCGCTCAACCTCATGGGAAGTTCCCAGTAAGTCGAGCTGTGTGGGCCCCACCTTGATGTGTGTCGAACATCTATCCCATCAGTCAGATGCACCATTCCATGATGGGATTCGGGCTTTAAAATAAAGTCAATCTATAACTTGTGTGGCCCACACCACATGCAAAAGTTGAGAGGGTTACTCTCCCATTAAAACATTCATAATCATTTTTTGGGCCCACCAAAATGTGGTTCACAAACACAACCCAGCCATTATGTGTGTCCCACTTGGATTAGGGGTCAGACCAAGTTTCAGACGCATCCAAATTTTTAGGTGGGCCCCCACCAAGTGCTTTTATATGTTTTTAGTCATATCTTCATGTGATTTTAGACGGTATGGCCCACCTGAGTTCGTATACGGCTGATTTAGCCCCAAGGCCAGCTAGCGTGTGTCAAAGCCCAAAAATGAGACAAAACCAAATCTCATGTGGACCACTACATTATTTGTCGTTTTTCAGTGGTTTTTTTTTTTAAATTATTATTCATAAAAAATTTTCCATATAAAAATGGATTGTTTTTGTTTGACTTTGTTTATGCGATTGCGTTATACCCAACAAGAAAGGCCCATCAGAGTATTTTTATCGGTGCATGATACTAACCCAATTTCATTTATTAACCTTTTAAGAGCTTGGCCTGGTCCAAGGCTCGGTACAAGTCCTGCCTTTTCTTGGGCTGGGTTGGTCTGAGCCTCAATACCCGTTGAGTGATACATTTGTGGATTAGATGACTAATTGGGCTATATATGGGCTTTGAACCCGGAGGTATGTCAACAAGCTAGCAGCATCTACCTCAGTCCAAGACCTACACCAAGCTGAAATGGGGCAGCCAACAAGCCAACCATATTAAAACTTTGTTGTATCCGACCCAACCAGACCCAACAGAGGACAAATTAGCCTTGCCCTGCCATAACCAGCACCCAAATGAAATTGTTTTCCCAGTCAGTTTATCAATTGGGCTTGAACATTTAGCCCAACCTAACCCAGTAGGCCTATGAGTCTTGGCTCGAAACGATACAGTGATGTGCAGAAGAAATGACTAATTGCTGGTGGACCTCAGACGCCCTCATTCATCTGCTGAAAAGACCAACAAGAAGGCTTCCACCATTTTTCTTTTTCTTTTTTCAGGTATCATACTCTGCATAACTGAGAGTAACTACAATGAGCTGGGGTTTTTATTTTCCACTATTGGGCCCATGGTTCAAGGATATGTATGGTTTATTTGATGGGAAATGTTCTTAATTAGCCATTGTTTCTTTGGCTTCTCTTCATTGAACGTGCAATCTTGTTGCATTTCTTTTTTAATTGATTGCCTGGTTGCTATGGGAATATACATCTTAAAGGCTAATTGAAGGATTAAAGTGTTCTATGAGGCATTCAGATTGGGCCAATCGTATCAACCGTTCAGATCACTGATTTGCATAGTCCATTATTTTAAAACAGTGATCCTAACCATCTAATCACCTTATAGGAAATAGGGGATTCATATCTATCATACTAGAAAAGTTTCATCATTCTTTAGACTATTCATCATGTGAGGCCCACCCCTGATCATCAATTGCTCCCAAAAAATCACTTTGATCTGATAATCCCAACATCAAATCAAAGGTGAGTAAATGGACACTAATAAAAGGCCATCTTTGATTGTCAGTCTCTCTCATACATACAGGCACACTCCTCTGAACTGGGCTGCAATCAAATTAGGTGGCACTAGGGCTCTTGGCTCAGATGGGCCCCACTATAATATTTCAACCTATTTTGAGCATCATTAGTTGCAACCACTGTATTTTGGACCTAAATCATGGGAATCAGAGATTCCTAACCTTCCATATCGTGTCCTCTCCTTATCTAGTTTTCTGCCGGCCAAGCCATGGATGGATGGAATGGTTATGGTCCTGATGGAAACGATTCCATGATAATATTTTATCCAAAAGGAATATCAAATAGACTATCCGATCATTGGACCTCCTTTTATCCAGACCATCTATTTTGAATGGTGATGATCAGATAGAAAAGTTCCTTCCGTCGGGGTGAATTCCTCATCACGGCCCATGGTAAGTGGCTAAAACCTACCGGACGGTCTATATCCATGAGCTGTCTAAAAGGAATCCCCTTTCCTAAAATCAATAGGCTATATATCTTGGTATACATAGCAATCACCATCTGGACCATATCTTTTAAAGGCTGTGAAAGTTGGTTGACTGTTACATTCATACACCCATGTAATTAATGATGACCATGGTAGCTCAAGATGCAACTCCCATGACAGCTTAAGAGGCTTGGTGTTCCTTGATAGGATTGGCCTGGGAGCCACCCGCGTCGTCCCAGGGCCTACCTAAGGGGCCTTCTGTTTTTGTTCTTTTAGTTTTGGATAGGGTAGCGTAGCATGGGTCCCAGGCTGTTTTTTTGGGTGGCTGTGGCGCTGCTGGGGTTCCCGCCGGTGGTTATTCTCCTGGGCTGGGTTTCTTTTGTTGATATGATAGGCCGGCTCCTCCTTGTTCGGGTTGGGCTCCGCCCGAAGGGTTGTAAATCTCTTGTTTCTGTTATTGAATTGCGGCTCAGTTTTGTTTTTTTTTTTTTTTTTTTTTTTTTTTTTTTTTTTTTTTTTTAAAAAAAAAAAAAACTAAAAAATAATAATTAAAAAAAATGCGTAAGGTCCTTATATATATATAAAGCTTAAGGGCAATGAATCAGGTAGGGTCCATTTGAGGGATCATCATTTCAATTTTAAGCCTCAAGTTCTATTAAGTGTGAGCCATTTAATGGAAAGCCCTTATGCTACATGGGTCTGTGAGGCTGCATTTAGTTGTATAATGCTCCACACATGCAAGCTTAGAAAACCTCACCCATAAATTATATATTTGTCCAAGAATCAGGTGAGGTGCAAATCAGATAAGCCAATTATTTACTAATGAAGTGGATAGTCAGCATTTAACATACATAATGGCAAATAAGATGAATAGAAGGCCTGGCCCCCACCTGATGAACAACTTGGTTTGTGTAAACTCTCTCATCAATAGATTTAAATGCGGCAAGTAGCATCACCAATAAAATGTAGAGATTACAAATCAAATCTCTGGTTGAAGTCTGAAGATGATGTACAACTACTCGTACTGATGCAACTCATTAGCAAAATAGAAGTATATAAATGTGAAAACTGTCACGATGCATTCATTTCATCCAATTTTGGTTGGTGATAGAGGTGTGCTAGCTAGCTCAGCTAGCTCGCTTGATTCGACTCAGTTCAAAGCTGAGTATGAGCTGAGTGGAGCTGATTTTTTGAGCTCGAAAATGAGTTCGAGCTGGCCGGCCCCAACTGGACTTGACTTTGATTGAACCAGTTCGGTGACTCAGTTACTTTGATGTTGATGTTGCTCACCAAGTGTTCGATGAAATGACTTAAAGAAGTATGGCTAGTGGCAAAGAAAGTATTTATATGAAACCAACACTCTTTTTTTCTTAATTTTATATTGCTTAGAAGGTGTTTGATAAAATACCTATAAAACCATTGCTGCTGTCTCGAATACAGTGAGATTTTGAAGGTGCAGTCCAGGTGTTTGTGAAAATGCTGCAATGGCGATCTCGGCTCGATCTTCGCTCAAACTGGTCCAAGCTACTGATCAAACCGAGCCGAGCTGGCCCGTCGGGCTTGAGGACCGAGCCGAGCCAAGTCGAGCTAAGGCCAGCTCGACTCGATTCGACTCAATGTACACCCCTAGTGATAATCCACACTTATTAACAATACAAACATGCAATCCCTAATTCCATGATAAGGAAAGACTTCAAGTCCCCTCATGTGTGAGACATGTATGGACAAAGTCAGGTGAACTCTACTTCTTCTTCTCCTACTCTACAGCTCATTTACTTTAATTACTTCTTCTTTAACTCTACTTCTTACTATAAAAAATTATATATATATATATATATATATATATATATATATATATATATATATAGTGCGAAAGGATGACATGTTGAGGTGTGAATCTCTCTTTCTCTCTCTTATTTATGAAGAAATTCTTCATGGTATTAGAGCCTTGGTACCCCAACTCAATATCACACCCTAAGTAACTCCAAATGAGTCAACTTAGTTTAGAGTTAGCAAGTTTAGCACATCCCCTCAAACCTTCTATGAAACTCCCCTCTAAACCCATCTTCTCCACAGCATCTTCAAAAATCCTAAACACCCGTTGATAACCATCTCCAACCAAAAAAAAAAAAAAGAGGGAGAGAAAGAAAAGTTGAAAACCACTGGTTGACAATCCTGTGAAGATTTGGGCGAAATTCACCTTTGATTCCGGCAATCCCCAATCACTCCAAATCATCCTTGAAACCCCTTCAAAAATCCTGATTGGCAACCTCTGGAAAATTAAAAGCCTAAACCTAACCCTTTTAATCCGATTTCGACTCATTCAATCCGAAAACGTAGCCTCCAACAGATTCTAACAACTCCTTTGGTCACTGCAAGAGATCAAAAAAAAAAAAAAAGAAGAAGAAGAAGAAGAAAAGAAAATGTTGGCCACTCTTTTCTAGACCTACCTCATCTCCAACCATTTCCCATTCCTTTCTTCTGTTTTTCTTTCTCTCAATTTCTCCACAAAATCACTATCTCCACTCTCTCTAAATTAAATAAATTATTTTTTTAAAAAAAAAACCTTACTTTTTATTTAATTTTCCAAGGATTATGTACCTCTTGCCAAGACTATTTTGCAAGGATTATGTACCAAACTAGGTGTATTGTCACCACCACCTTCTGATTTGAGGGAGAGTGATAAGGAAAGACTTCAAATCCCCACGTGTGAAACACGTATAGAAGAAGTCATATAAACTCTATTTCTACTTGATCTTCTACTTTTACTTCTACTTCTCCCATTTCCTCTACTTCTACCTCTTAATACTACTCTACTTCTGCTTCTTCCTTTTGGACTCTAGTTCTTTCTTTTGTAAAAATCTATAAATAAATGCACTCAGCAAGAGGGATTACAAGTTGAAGTGTGAACTTCACACACTCTCTCTGATTTAGGAATTTCTTCACTGCAGGGAGAAGACTGGCCAACAAAAGTATCACGATTCCCTGTTTATGCAATCCCATCAATGGTGGTGAGCCTACTCAATACCAGCTAAACTACCATATTGCATCCCACCTTCTCTTTTTGTTTAAAACACAATAAAAACATTCCCATAGCAACCAAAGCACCACAAAACAAATATCAAATCATTCCACACACAACAGGAGGAAACTACAGCCACAAATCACAGCTAACCATCTCCTCAGCTAGGCACGGCAATCTTCACCCGCTAAGTAGGATAGCCGATTCAACAATCCACAGTGAGGATGCAACATCTGCAGCAACAAATCCACATCAGCTGCAATTAACTTAACAGAAGCAGTAAAACAATATCAACACATCTAGAGAAATGTGAGGCCATTCACGTGGGCACAAATGCCAACATGGCATGCTTGTAAAACTAATATTTATTTTATTTTATTTTTTACTTAATAGATGTGGAAAACAAAATAAGGGGACTAGTAAAAAAGGAGCTTTTAAAGATTCATACATCAATCAAAAGATATTTACAAATACCCACAAAAAAAAAAAAAAAAAAAAAAAAAAAAAAAAAAAAACATATTGTTTGCGAATAAACACATTGTTAATGAATGTTACTGCAAATACTCCTATTCTGCTAGTTTTTTGTAACTTCAATTGTTATAAAATGACAAAAATGCCCTTATAAAATGTATCACAAAAGTCTCGTCCATAGGAAGAACATAAATCCTTTAAATCTCCTCCATCTAAAACCTATCACATGTTTTTAATTTGAGTAATACAGAGAGAGAAACTCAACACCACTATTTCTGAACAAGAGCCGGGCCTTCTTTTCTCACTATTATGGATATGAAAATAATGAAAAAATTGGATTCAATTGTCAACTGCTCCCATCGGAAATAGGATTGACTACGGATTCAAGGCATAACACATGTTTCATAAAATCTGTATGATTTTTCCGATCCAAATCGAGCAGGTTTTACAGGAAGAAGAGGTAGAGAAACTAGTAGCAGATTTTCATAGCAAGAATTTATAGCATTTAAAACAATCAACTACTCAAAGATTATAACTAGAATTTCAAATTCATCTATATATTTTCTTCTAAGTAGCAAGAAAAACATATATAAATGATTATAGTAACTTGAAACATGGAATAAGAAGCAAATAAAAATGAAGAGAGGAAAGAAGTCTCACCAATGTATCGCTGGCAACGACAGAAAGTGCCGACTCATCTCCCCCATCTTCTTGAAGCCTTTCTTTGAATTCACGGGGCATCTCCCACAACTCCAATTTCTTGAGTGTAGTAAGTGATATGTGGAGCCCACCTTATGACCTAAAAAGCAGCACGGTGATTGGGTACTACTCCCACCAGGACCTACCTAGAGACGACGGTCCTGTTAGGGACTCTGCAGGTCCCACGGTGATGTATGTGTTTTATACATACCTAAAAATAAAGAAGGCAGATCGAATACTCAAGTCGACCACACCACAGAAAACATTTTGGAATTAATGCCTACCAATGAAAACCTCTTATTGGCTACAAAAGTTTTGTATCAAGAAAATATTTGTTTGTCCTTCGTCCAAGTGACCTTATGAACAGGTTGGATGACAAATAAACATCATGGTGGGCCCTAGGAAGGTTTCAACAGTTAGGTCATTGTCACGTAGTCCTTCAACAGTTTGGTCATTGTTACGTAGTCCACTCAAGCCTTTGTCTCCCTCCTTTTACTGCTCATAACTTAAAATGATCTTTCAAAATGGATGGACAGCTTGGATAAAACACATATACCACATTGGCCTCACAAAGCCCCTAACAGGACCATCCATCTCTAGCTAAGTCCTGGTGGGGTATAGTACCCCATTGCACCCGGAAAGCATGCCCAAACCCAGCCCATTGTTTTTTTGCCTGGCACATTGACAGCCCCATATAGGATCACATAAATCCTGGGTCCCACGAAAACCCATCCTTAGATATTCAAGCAAAAGCCATCAATTGAGATATCTTATTTATTTATTTTTAAGTGGACTCATGCTTGATCAGAGAAATTTATAGAATTTCGGGAGGGTCCCAACAAAAAGACTGTAGATCTCTCCTATCGTGTCGCCCCTCAAAAGACTAAAGAAAAACCAAAAAATAGGATCCAAAAGGTCCTCTATGCAGACGAAAAAAAAAAAAAAAACTGAGATCTCCTAATCATGGTGTTCTTATAGAGCCTAGACCTGAGTTGTCCAAGACAAGAGCTCCTCTGACACTCCTAGGAAGGTCAGAAATGGTTCGGAATATTCTGTCTGGGCAGCCTTCGCTGGCCATTCGAGCTAGCTCATCAACAACTCCATTGGCTTCTCGAAAAATGTGAGTGAAGATGATGTTAAGATTAGTCATCTTTGCTTAAATTTTCCCCATCCTATACCAAATACTCCAAGGACAAGCTGCTTGAGGATCCCTTGCTGCATTAATGACAATATTGGAGTCTGATTCGACAATCACTTTTGTCAGGCCCTGATTGGAACAGATGGACATGCCATCAAGCATGGCTTGAGCTTCCACCACGTATTCGTTTCGATCCCATAATGTCTGCAGAAAGCAAAGATCAGTATCCCATAGTGGTCTCGTGACGCAGGGAAGGACATGAGGTTGAACACCATCTTCCTCAAGAGGATAACTATTCCAAATCCACGGAACTTCTCTAGACTCCTCACAGAGACTTCTCGAATCCACGAGGAAAGAAAGCAGAAAAAAAAAAAATTTCTAATAAATTCGAAATTGATTAATGAATGAAATAAAACGAGTTCACATCTCTTTAAATAAGGAAACCAAGCAATAGGAAAGAAATCAAACTCAAACTACAACTAAAACTCCTAGAATTCACAACTTACTATAAAAAATAAACTTACTATTTATAGACGGTCGTGATGTCTACTAGTGCGCAAGGTTTTTGGCCAAAAATAGTAAGTGTCCTATTTGGCTTCACCAAACCGTTCTCATAATTATCCTAAGCACCTTTCATGTTGAACACAACTCCTAAAGCCCAACGGATGAAGAGTTATACTCAAACTAAAACTTACTATTTATAGTAAAAACAAAAATAAAACAAGAAAACGACCGTCGATCAGGGGGTTCTCGTAAATTCGGGCTGCGCAACTTAGCATAGTGGGGTTGGTTGGCTAAAGTAGCTCTTTCTACCCCAAATTCATATATTTTACGTCAGATAACTCATTCCAGATTGCAAGATACGCCCGATCTAAGGTTTTATGGTCCGGATCACTTCTGTCGTCGACTGTGCCTTTTCTGATCCATCTTGGCCATGAAATTGTCCGTGACCCGCTCTACATCAGTCCCCTCCACTTGAAAAGAACTCATCCTCGAGTTCTCTTCCTGCGTTGGTTCATGATATTCGGTTAGGTCCGCAACATTGAAAGTCCGTGAGATCGTCATTTTATCTAAAAGATCAACAACATAAGCATTGTCATTAATCTTTCAGATGATCGGTACCGGTTCAATCTTCTTATTTTTCAACTTGTTGTACGTCCCGGTCAGAAATCTTTCTTTTCGCAGATGGACCATTACCTGGTCGCCCACCTCGAACACCTTTGTTGTCGATGCTTGTTCGCTTGTTCCTTGTATTTTTCGTTCGAGATATGTAGCTTGGTTTGCATCTCCTCATGAATACCTATGATCCTGTTTGCCATATGTTCTGCAGCAATGCTCATGCCTGGGAGCTTGGGCAGAGGGACCAAGTCTAGTGTGTGGCGAGGTACTCGTCCATAAATAACTTGGAACGGGAATTTTCTATCAAGCGGTTCACCATGTTGTTGAATGCAAACTCCGCTTGAGACAAGGTCAAATCCCACTGCTTCAATTTTTCTCCTGAAATACATCGAAGAAGATTTTTTAGAATGCGATTCACAACCTCAGTTTGACCGTCAGTCTGTGGGTGGTAGGCACTGGTGAATTGAGGTCGTGTATCGAATCGAGTCCACAAAGTTTGCCAAAAGTGGCTTATAAACTTCGTGTCACAATCAGAAGTAATATTCTTAGGAACCCCATGTAGCCGCATAATTTTTTTGAAGAATAGATTTGCGACGTGTGTTGCATCAAGAGTCTTTTTGCATGGAATAAAGTGTGTCATCTTAGAGAAATGATCTACTACCACGAACACCGAATCCATACCACTTTGTGTTCGTGGGAGACCATGCACGAAGTCCATAGATAAATCCTCCCAAGTGCCATTAGGCACGGGCAACGGGGTATAGAGGCCTGTATTATGAGATTACCCCTTGGAGGTCTGACAAATATAACAATGTTGGACTGCCCTTCCCACATCACGGGTCAATTGCAGCCAGTAATATCATTCTTCCACAAGAGCTCGCGTTTTGTCTCGCCCAAGGTGTCCACTAAGACCACCTCCATGTAGCTCTTGGATTATCTGTTCTCTTAGCGAATTATTGGGGATGCATAATCGATTTTCCTTGAAAAGGAACCCATCTTGCATATGTAAGTCGGTGAAGTGACCTTCTTAGCATCTAACCCATGCGTCCCTGAAGTCGTCGTCATTGGCATATATGTTTTTGAGGCACTCGAACCCAATAACTTTATTTCTTATAATTATTAACAAATTTACACGGCAACTCAACGCATCAGCTACCTTATTCTGTTGTTTTAACTTATGTTTTAGCACGAACGTGAATTCCTGAAAAATGAGATCCATCTAGTATGCACACGGTTAATGTTAGCTTAACTATTAATGAATTTGAGAGCTTGATGGTCCGTGTAAAGTATGAATTCCCTTTGAATCAAATAATGTCGCCAATGTCGCAGTGCCTGGACCACCGCGTATAACTCGATCTCGTATGTAGACCACTTCTTACGTGCATCGCTAAGTTTCTCACTGTAGAAGGCTACCGACCTACCTTCTTGAGACAAAACTCCCCCAATCCCGACATATGAGGCATCACATTCGACTTCAAATAGTTTGTCGAAGTTGGAAAGTATAAGAACCGGGGTCGTGGATAATCTGCGCTTGACTTTGGCAAAGCTCTTGTCGGCTTCGTCAGTCTACTGAAACTGCGTTTTCTTCATGCAATCTGTGATTGGTGATACAATAGTACTGAAATTTCTCATGAACCGACGATAGAATGTCGCCGGTCCATGAAAACTTCGTACTTCGTGAATATTTGTGGGAACTGGTCATTCTCTGATTGCCTTCACCTTTTCATCATCCACTCGAATGTCCATGGACGTTACGACAAAACTCAGAAACAATAGACTATTAGTCATGAAGCTGCACTTCTTTAAATTGAGATACAGTTTATTTTCAGTAAGTAGCTGAAGGACCTTCTTGAGGTGTTCCATATGGGTAGTTTTGTCTTAACTATATATTAAAATATCATCGAAATAAACCACAACGAATCGCCCAATGAAAGGTTTCAGAACTTAGTTCATCAATCTCATGAACGTGATAGGCGCATTCGAAAGACCGAAGGGCATGACCATCCATTCGTACAATCCTTCCTTAGTCTTAAAGACTGTTTTCCACTCATCACCTGACCGTATTTGAATATGATGGTAACCACTCCTTAGATCCAATTTAGAGAATATTTTGGCACCCTCTAGCATGTCTACCATATCTTCTAACCATGGTATAAGAAACCTGTATTTTATAGTGATTTTATTGATGACTCGGCTGTCGACACACATACACCAACTCTCATCTTTCTCTAGAGTTAATAGAGCTGGTACAACACATGGACTCATGCTTTCTCGAATAAGACCCTTACGAATCAACTCTTCCACTTGCTCTTGAAGAATCTCGCACTCATTCAGACTCATTCGATAATGAGGCCGATTGGGTAGACTAGACACGGGGATAAAGTGATATGATGTTGGATATGCCGCATGAGAGGTAACCCATTGGGAAGGTTATCGGGCCAAATTTATTTGAATTCATGTAGCAAGGGCTGTAGTCTTTCAGGGATGATGGTAGGCTCGAGTTCTTCCCCTTTTATAATTAATGCATAAGTTTGTCATGTTTCTTTAGATTCTTCCACGAAGTCCCGTATGGTTAAGAGAAAATGACCCTCCACTTTAGAAATTTTAAGTGGTCCCTCTGGATCCATAGGGGCCAATATGGTCTTCCGACCATCCTTGATGAAGATATATATGTTATCTCGCCCTTTATGAGTGGCGTCACGGTCAGATTGTTAGGGTCGACCGAGTAGTATGTGATATGCTTCCATGTTAACTACATAGCATACTACTTCATCCTTATAATATTTATCAATTGAAAAGGATATGGTGCACCATTCAGTTACTTTTGTTTCGCTGACCTTCTTGATCCATCTAATCATGTATGGAGATGGGTGTCTTTCTATTTTCAGTTGTAGCTTTTCCACCATTATTTTCGACACGAAACTCTCATCACTCCTGACATCGATAATCACATTGCAGACTTTTTTATATGCAGTGCACCTTATTCGAAAGATGTTGTCTCGCTGTAATTTTATTTCTACCTTTGGCATGTATAACGACTTCCTCATAATCGAAGTGGTGGCCTGTGATTTACCATTATCTGATGGTGCTTGGTAGAAATTAGGCGGTTGAGTATCACTTTGAGCTCGGGACAGAATTAGCACATCCACAATACGATTGAGGGTTGCCTGCAGCCCTTACATGGTCAACTGACTCTCCCGGTGGAAAGCTTCCATTCTTTCCAAAAGATAACGAATCCCTAGATTACCGTCCACAGGATTTTGATTCATACCTTCATTATTTGTCATCGGCTCGAGGGGAATCTTCGCTCTGATACCAAACTGACACAGGGATGGACGTGAGGTCGAGGACCGTCTTCCTCAAGAGGATAAATATTCCGAATCCACGGAACTTCTCTGGACTCCTCACAGAGACTTCTCGAATCCACGAGAAAAGAAAGCAGAAAATAAAAAATAATTTTTAATAAATTCGAAATTGATTAATGAATGAAATAAAACGAGTTCACATCCCTTTAAATAAGGAAACCAAGCAATATGAAAGAAATCAGACTCAAACTACAACTAAAACTCCTAGAATTCGCAATTTACTATAAACTTACTATTTATAGACGGTCATGATGTCTACTAGTGTGCAAGGTTTTTGGCCAAAAATAGTAAGTGTCCTATTTGGCTTCACTAAACTGTTCTGCTAATTATCCTAAGTACTTTTCATGTTGGACACAACTCCTAAAGCTCAAAGGATGAAGAGTTATACTCAAACTAAAACTTACTATTTGTAGTAAAAATAAAAATAAAACAGGGAAACGACCGTCGATTAGGGAGTTTCTCTTGCAAATCCAGTCTGTGCAACCTGGCGTAGTAGGGTTGGTTGGCTAAAGTAGCTCATTCTACCCCAAATTCATATATTTTACGTTAGATAACTCATTCCGGATTGCGAGATACGCCTGATCTAAGGTCTTATGGCTCGGATCACTTTTGTCGTCGACTGTGCCTTTTTTGATCCATCTTGGCCATGAAATTTTCCCAACCCTCTCTACATCATCTCGATACACTCCTCCACCTCCACTATCACCCGGGTTGTTTGATCTGGACGAGCCATCAATGTTCAGTTTCAGCCAGCCAATTGAAGGCTTGGACCATCTGACAAATTGGGTACCACCTGATGAAATTGGGGCTAGGCATTTCATATTCAAGGTTTGGAGTATAACGTTGGCATCCATGGACTGAGTATCCTCCTCCTGAATAGAAGATCCAATCTCTCTCAACTAAGTGGACACCTTAGAAATGATGGATTTCTCTGACAATTTGTGGCCTTCAAACCGAGCGGAATTTCTATTTAGCCATATTTCCCATATGACCAAACATGGGAGGAGACCGATTAGGATAGAGGAGCAGGATTGGGGGCTGGCCGCTGATGTCCACTGACAGATGCATTGAAGAATGGTTTGGTCCAAAAAGTTGGTGGAAATGCAGCCAAACGTTTGAAGCAATAGTTCCCTGACTGAGAAGATGATCTATGGATTCCACTTCATAACCGTGATGGGTTGTCGAGTGACGAGTGTTATGTTGTTGATGGTGGACTGCTCCTGAGATGGACCGTTGTTGATGGTGAAGATTGCTCAGCCCTTAATGGGTGATGCTGTTGGCTGATGCTTTTCTGTTGGGGCATAGCTGATGGAGGATGCTGCATTTCCCCTGGCAGACGTTGCTACTGATTGATGCTACTCAGGGAAGGGTTAAGAAGTGGGCGGTGTGAAGAAGGACTTTGGTTGCTTGGATGATGCAGACCTGCAGAGGGAGGGGGAGGTGGCAGGAGGATTGGATGAGCTTACAGACAGCATTCGCACTTCGAAACAATATGGACGTCGAATCTCTACACTGTGGAATCAATAGGGATTGTGTGGTAAACTGTTTTCCAAGCAAAGATAGAAATTTTCGGTGGGAGGAGTTTATGCCAAAGCCATTTAATCCATGGAATTTTTGGCTGATGCTCCTCGATAGCTTTCCATGCTGATTTGAGGGAGAATGTACCTGACAAGGATAAGTCCCAAATTAACTTGTCTGCTCGGTTAGACAAAGCCACTGAAGAAGCTAAGATAGATTGCATTGCTGAAGGGCTGATGAATTGCTAAATATCCGAGATTTTCCATGGACCTAAAATAAGGCTGAAGTCTCTGATTGAAGCAAACAGCAAAGTGTGAGGGACAGGGGACGTTATGGCACCTGCAAGTAGCCCACAACCCAACCAGTTATGTATCCAAAAGCTGATTGTTCCTTCTCCAATGAGCCATTTGGTGTGGAGAAGAGTGCTGGGTAAGGATTTGAGAAGTTCGTTCCAAACTGGTGAGGGAGTCGAGCTTGGTACTCTTTTGTTAAAGATGAGTTTCCAGAAGTACTTTGCGGCCATAAAAGAGGCCCATAGAGATTTACTTTCGATGAGATTCCTACACATTTTGACTCAGAAGGCCAGCATAACTTCTTCTATTTTTCTGACTCTCAGATCTCTTTCTCGGGTAGGAGTGCAAATCTTTGACCAAGTAATCCAATGCCTTTTGGGTCCTTCTTCAGAGGTGCCCCAGAAGAAATTGGCAAAAGCTCTATTCAGGGAGTTGCTGACTGACTTTGGAATGTTAATAGCCGGTAGGAGGTGGACTGGGATGCTTGATAAAACATATTCGATAAGAGTCAATTTCACTGCTTAATTGAGAAATTTTGCTTTCCGGCCTTCAATTTTACTAATGATCTTCTGAACGACCGATTGCAACATGGGGCTTCGATCTTTCCTTTGGATAAAGGAACGCTCGAGTAAGAGAAGTGCAAAAAGGTGTGGCTGAACCAGTGAGGTACATCAATCTTTGGGCTTTGCGTCTGGCATCGACTGAGATATCATCACACCCTTAATCTTGTATCTTCACACAAAGCAATTGAGATATTTAAAGCTGTCATTCTCTTTTATTATGATTACAGTTATTGGTCACTGTCGAGTCCTAATCATATACCAAATGCCAAAAGTTCCTAAACGATCGGAACCGTAAACGTCACTTTCCGTTAAAACTTGAGACGTCTTTAAGGAATTACCAACCGTTTATTTCCATGCAGCTACCACCTCTATCTTTTATCTTCTTTCATTAACCCATCTCTCTCCATGTGTGTATATATATAGGGACCACTTCCTCTAAAATAACACACTTCAAGATGGGATTGGTTTTATTCCTTACCGTCTCTCTTCTTCTTCTTCTGATAACGGTGTCCGGCATTAGAGAGAATACCCACCGCTCATGCACTTCAATATTTCAAGGTAAATATCTCCACTTCAATATCTGCTTCTTATGCTATATATATATATATATATATATATATATATATATATATATATATATATATATATATATATATATATATATATATATATATATATATCCAAAGAGGTTGAAGAAAGGGGAGTCTTGGTTTCTTCTATTTCTCACTTCTCGTTTTTCTCTTAGTTTTCTAGTTTTAATGGGACATTCTCTTGTATGGAGTGTGCACTCAGAAGGGATGGTTTGATGTGTTGGATTTTGATAGAATTTCTTGCTTTTATTTTTATATTTTTTAGAAGTTGTTGGATGTTTGGGTAGAGATAGAATTCTCTTTGAAAGAATAAAAATATCTGAAGAAATTCAATTCTTTCTAGTAGGAATCCTTGAATGATTAGGTCTCTTTCTTTCTCGTGATTGCTGAGCTAATACAATCCAATCACACCATCTGATTTCTTTTACTTGATGTATTTGTATCCACCATATTCTTTTTATACTTGGTGTGGTGACCAACGGTTGGATGATTAGGATTACCGGATGAGTTGGTTTATGCTTCATCCATAATTGGGACCACATCTTGAATAGTCTGGTGTTCATGTACCCTTTTTTTTAATGCATATGCTGTGTTCTGTATGCATATATGTACATATATGGTCGAAAATTATCTTTCTATAAGATAATCTACTAACTAATCACTACCCTTTGCAGGTGATAAACACCAATCCAATGGTTCTGGCGTACACATCACCTTGCACCATGTTCATGGCCCATGCTCACCTGTGACCTTGCCGCGACTACCACTTAAAGATGTCCTCAGGTTCGACGAAATGCGGGCCCAAGCCCTAAACAACAGGCTAACAAAAGCCAATGTGACAACATCCTCCATGCCAAAATCCGTTGATCTCATGCCGGAAAAGGTCAGCATCCCCCTAAATCCTGGACAGTCGATAGGCGTCGGGAACTATGTTATCAAGATTGGCCTAGGCACTCCAGCCAAATACTTCACCGTGATGATGGACACAGGGAGCTCATTGAGCTGGGTCCAGTGTGAGCCATGTGTGATATCCTGTCACCCTCAGGTGGACCCCAGATTCGATCCATCTACATCGTCCACATATGAGTACCTAACGTGCAGCTCACCGGAGTGCTCCACACTGGAAGCTGCTACTCTCAATCCCCCATCATGTACAATGTCCAATTTGTGTATATACAATTCGGTCTACGGAGATCGATCCTACTCCATTGGATACCTTAGCCAGGACACATTGACAGTGGCCCCATCGCAGACATTGCCCGGCTTCGTTTATGGGTGTGGTCAAGACAATGATGGCCTTTTCGGTCAATCAGCTGGCATCGTCGGTCTGGCCCGTAACAAGCTCTCTCTACTATCACAATTATCATCAAAATATGGTTATGTATTTTCATACTGTCTACCTACGCCTTCTTCCACTGGGACATTATCGATCGGTCAAAGAACCTATAATCCGTCCATCTACAAGTTCACACGTATGTATTCGGATCGACGAGATCCATCATTGTACTTTCTACGTTTGGCCAGCATAACAGTAGCTGGGAAGGCTCTACCACTATCCGTTGCAGTGTACACAAGTACTCCAATGATTATAGACTCTGGGACTGTAATTACGCGCCTATCGTCGGCTGTCTATGTGCCCTTACGAACGGCCTTCGTGAAGGCGATGGCCGGTTATAAGCAGGCGCAACCGATTTCGATACTCGACACATGCTTTGAGGGGGGCGTGCAGGGAAAGCACGTGCCAGAGGTTCGACTGATCTTTGAGGGCGGTTCAGAGCTGAGGCTGGCCGCTCAAAACTCGGTGATTGAGGTGGAGGGCGTCACCTGCCTAGCATTTGCTGAGACCAGAGGCATGGCCATAATCGGAAACCGCCAGCAACAGACCTTTGGGGTTGTGTATGATGTTTCCGGCTCAAAGATCGGGTTTGCTGCTGGTGGATGTGGTTGATTAGGGTTGGACCTGTTTGGATGGCACGTTCTTCTCTGTTTTGTACAAGTTTGTAGTAAAAAAATAAATAATAATAAAAAAAATGCATGGGGAGAAATTACCCGGTTGTCTTTTCCATTAGGATAACTTTCTGTGAAAATCAACCTTATCCACTCATTTAGTGGGCCCCAACTTCATTATTATTTTTTGTTATCAATGGCTATCCATTATTTCTACAGTGTCCAACCTTATGAGTGGAGTGGATCTGGCTGATTTATGTACATATGGTGCAGATTGGGTTTTGAGACACAATGCTAGTTGGAATTTATAAGTGGTTGGATGGTAACTTATAATGCATCCGGTTGGAAATATTTCAACTCACCTTGCTTAATTTACTTGTATACCCATTTTCTATTTTTTGAGAATGGAAATGTAAGTTTTCAAATCACAAAATGACAAGCGGGGGCAAGCAAATCAATTAGGGTAGGTGGAGATCGATATCAATTCCATAAATGAATGTATAAAATGTATTGGCATGAGAGGGACTTCATGTGGCCCACCAAAGACAAGGTGATTTGCACCTTTTGTTATGTTTGTTAAGTACATCTCAAGATATATGTAAAGAATAAAAAATAAAGAAGGGTTTGATTTTGAATTATTGATGGTGAGATCTGTTCCAGTCAATTGAGTTATGGTTTTAAATCTCGATGACTCAATCTTGAGCTGTGGACGAGTCTCTTCATTTTCTTTTTATTTTTCTGTCTTTTTTTGAGTTTTACAACAATATTTAATAGAGATTTTTATCAAAAATTCCTCATTAATTTGAATTTTACCAAATAATGAGAAATTTTGCTAAATAATGTTAATTTATAAAAATGTTTTTTTAAAATAAATATATATAAAAAAAAGTGTTCAAGTCAAGAATTAATGTGAGGTCAATTAGCATGTTTATGATATCCAAGGCACTCAATAGATGCCACCCACCGTGATGATCATATGACCAAAAAATATGGTGGATCCAATCATTTGGTAGGTCACACCATAAAAATAATTTGCACCATAGCAGATTGCATGTGCCCTGGACGGAATTCGATCTGGGTAGGCCCTATATGGGGCCATCATGATATATATATATATATATATATATATATATATATATATATATATATATATATATATATATATATGGGAAAAGGTACTATGCGCTCGACCTCACATGTCCATCCCATGAGGTCGAGCTGTGTGGGCCCCACTGTGATGTGTTTCGAACATCTACCCCATCAGTTAGATGCATCATTTCATCGTGGGCCTAGGTCTCAAAAATCAAGTCAATCCCTGACTTTTGTGGGCCACACCACATACAGAAGTGGAGAGGCGTCGTGCACCATTAAAAAATTCATAATCATTTTTGGGGCCCAAAAAAGATGTGGTTTTCAAATCCTGCCCATCCATTATGTGTGTCCCACTTGTATGAGGGTACAGACCAAGTTTCAGAACATTCAAAACTCAGATGGGCTCCACCAAGTGATTTTATAGCCCACCTGAGTTCCGTATACAGCTGATTTTTGGGATATCCCATAATTTAAAGGGGAGCCATCAAATGCACAGTGTTGATGGTCGACACGTATCACGGTGGGGCCCACACAGCTCAACCTCACGGGAGCTTATCGTGAGGTCGAGCGCATAGTACCTTTTCATATATATATATATATATATATATATATATATATATATATATATATATATATATATATATATATATATATATATATATATATATATATTATATATATATATATATATAAAGGTTCTATGCAATCGTGCTCATGGGAGCTTCCCATGAGGTCAAACTATATGGGCCCCACCATGATGTATGTTGAACATCAACACCGTGCATTTGATTGGTCCCCTTGAAATTAAGGTATATCCAAAATATCAGCTGTTTACGGAACTTTGTTGGGCCATATCATCTAAAATCATGTGAAGGCATGCCTAAAACATATAAAAGCACTTGGTGGGGCCCACCTGAAATTTGGATGCATCTGAATCTTGGTATTACCCCTCATCCAAGTGGGACACACATAACGGATGGGCTGGATTTACAAACCACATTTTTGTGGGCCCAAAAAATGATTATGAATGTTTTAATGGAGAGTGACCCCTCTCAACTTTTTCATGTTGTGTGGCCCACAAAAGTTACATATTGAATTGATTTTTAATCCCTGGGCACACCATGGAATGGTGCATTTGACTGATGGGGTAGATGTTCGACACGCATCATGGTGGGTCCCACATAGCTCGACGTCATGGGAAGTCCCCATGAGCTAGACCGCATAGAACCTTTTCCATATATATATATATATATATATATTCACTCATTTTTTCAGATTATTTTAGACTATGAGCCCAAAAATGAGATATAGATGGATCCAAGGCTCAAGTGGACCACACTTAACTGATAGTGATAATGATGCCCACCATTGAAATAAAATTTATGTTTTCTCATCATCAAGAATGCCGTCACTTAAGTGTGGTCCACTTGAGCCCGGGGTTTACCTATTTTTTGGCTAATGAACCCAGTGATAAAACACATACATCAAGGTGGGCCTCACAGAGCCCCTGCCTGATGATTCCGTCCAGACGGGGCAAGACACAATCCGCTTCCTTAGAGGGATTGGATTAGGTGGACCCACCTCACCCAAGACAATGGAGCCCTTACTATGGGTCACCGTGGCCCAGCTTGACCTTGATATATATATATATATATATATATATATATATATATATATATATATATATATATATATATATATATATATATATATATATATTCTATATCCATACTATCTATTTATTTTCCCATATCATTTTATGCTATGATCCCAAAATAAAGAAAATCCAAATCTTAGGTGGACCATACTCTAAGAAACAGTAGTGATTGTACACTTTACCATTAAAAGCTTCTTGAGAAACACCTTTGTTAAAATACAGGATTTGGAAAAGAAAAGACTTAATTATTTAAAACCGTATACAACCAGTATTTATACAAGAATGGAAGAAGACAAATATAAAAAATAGTGAAGGAGGATTTACAGAGGAGAGATTACAGAGATGATGGAGGAGAGATTTTAGTAAATGAGCTGGCTGCTAGATGCGGAGAGATTTCTGCAGATGAGCTAGACGTCGGATGCGTTCCTTCAATACTCTCCCGCAAGCTAGGCCTAAATATATTCGAAAGGCTAAGCTTGGAAGTGATTGTGTCATGCTGGTCACGTGAAAGAGGTTTAGTGAAAATATCCGCCAGTTGGTCCCCAATGCGAACATGTGGAGTTATAATTTCATGGGATTTAATTTTCTCTCGAATAAAATGGCAATCCACCTCAATATGCTTGGTGCGCTCATGAAAAATCGGATTGTTAGAAATGTAAATGACAGCCTGATTATCACACATCATCGGCATAGGGCTAAATGGATAGAAGCCAAGCTCGGTCAGAAATTTCTTAAGCCAAAGTAATTCACAAGTTGTATGGGTCATAGCCCTATATTCGGCCTCAGCACTGGATCGAGCAACAACCGGCTGCTTCTTACTTTTCCAAGTAACCAAATTTCCCCCCACAAATAAGCAGTAACCGGTTGTAGATTTTCGGTCATCTTTGACACCGGCCTAGTCTGCATCAGAAAAAGCAGAAATAGACAAGTGTCCATGTTTGGAATAAAGAAGGCCCTTACCAAGAGAACCTTTGAGATAACGAAGAACACGATATGCAACATCCAAATGGGCAGGCCGTGGTGAGTGCATAAGCTGATTGAGCACACTCACAGCATGAGAGATATCAGGTCTTGTTATAGTTAAGTAAATAAGACGGCTAATAAGTCGCTGATACGGACCAGGATTTGAGAGAGACTCACCAAGGAGAGAGGTGAGTTGATGATTGATCTCAAGAGGAGTAGCAACAGGCTTACAACCCAACACACCCGTGTCATGGAGTAAATCCAATGTATATTTCCTCTGACATAAGGAAATACCAAAGCGAGAACGAGCAATCTCAATGCCAAGGAAGTAATGTAAGGAGCCCAAATCCTTAACCTCAAAGGTACTAGCAAGATGGGACTTAATGCCGGATATAGAAGTAGAATCATCGCCAGTAATAATGATGTCATCAACATAGACCGAGACCACTGTTATCCCTTTAGTGGTGCGCTTCCAAAAAACAGAATGATCGGAGCTACACTGACGAAAATGGGCAACCCGCATAGCTTGAGTGAATTTGTCGAACCATGCCCGTGGTGATTGCTTAAGGCCATAGATAGACTTGCGAAGGCGACAAACTTTATGTTCCTCCCCCTTATGATGAAACCCAATAGGTAAGGACATATAGGCTTCTTCATGAAGGTCACCATGTAAAAAGCATTCTTGACATCAAGTTGATGTAGGGGCCAATCCAAATTTACAGCCATAGACAAGAGAACCCAAATAGAATTTATTTTTGTAAATGGAGCGAAAGTTTCGGTGTAATCGATGCCATAAGTTTGTGTGAAGCCTTTTCCAACAAGACGTGCTTTGTATCGATCAATGGTACCATCAAATTTATGCTTGACAGCGTAAACCCACTTACAGCCCACAGCATGTTTATCGACCAGTAAGTCAACAAGCTCCCAAGTTTGATTTTTTTTTCCAAGGCATTCTTCTCCTCAAGCATAGCATGCTTCCAGTGAGGATGAGCCAAAGCCACATCCACTCGTGTAGGAATAAATACAGAATCAACATTGGTAATAAAAGTTCTATAGGATGGAGATAATGACTGATAAGAAACGAAATGCTAAATAGGATGAAACGTGCAAGGACGAATACCATTCCCCGGAGAAGAAGCAGAAGAAACCGAGTCAGGAGTAGATCTCGGAACATCGAATGAAGGCGGAGGTAGTGACGTGGTGGCTCGCCCTTTTCTTTGCTGCAAGACAGATGAGGCTTGAGTACAGACATATTCCTGTAAATGGATAGGTCGAGTGTTGGGGCGAGTGGTGCGGCGTAGTGGCGGTGGCGAAGTCGGGGAAAGTGATGACGGAGAAGGGGAGGTAGGGGACGGGGAGTTTAGAAAAGGGATAGGAGTAACATGAGGTGATAAGGGAGGAGATGAAATCGTCGAAAAAAAACTAAGAGACTCAAAAAATGTCGCATCGAGAGTGACATAGAGACGACCTGTATGTGGATCGACAAATTTATAACCTTTTGGGTAGGTGAATACCCAACAAACATGCAAGAGATGGATCGATCTAATAACTTTATTCGAGATGGAGAGAAGTCATGCACATAAGCAGTGCAGCCAAAAACTCGAAGAGAAATATCGGTGAGATGGTGAACTTTCTTAAACAAAGTATTAGAGTCTGAAAGTTTAAAGTAAAATGAGGCAGACGATTGGCCAAGTAGCATGCGCTTCGACATGGACGGTATGGATTCTCCATGTAACGACTTCGTGGGGCCCACTGACGATCACAGCGCTTCGACAGAAGCTCTGTTTGAAAACAGAGCCTGCGGTCCTCTCTTGTGGGCCATCATCAGGGCCCATCGGTCTAATCTAGACCGTCCATCAGTAGTATAGGGTCCATATTACTAGAACCTAGCTGCCAGAACTTCAAAAAGACAAGAAGAATGGGTTTTCTACCGTTCAAACGCAAAATGGACGACTGCGTAGAAGAAATTGTGGGTCATGCTGAAATCAATCCAATCTCGTCAGTTACAAATGGTTTTTTATTTCTAATTTACTGAACGGTGTAGATTTCTTCATCACCGTCAGTATTAGGGCCCACCAAGAAACCAGCACAAGAATTTGCGTAGCCTGACCGTCCTAACGTTGTCCGTCCGCTGGGAGTTGAGGTGGCCCACCACGATCACCAAAGGGATGATTCGAGACGTCCATCATGTCTAGGGGAGGGCTTAGACCAAAACCCAGTCAGTTTATTGCAACTATGCACAAGAATAAGATTGCAAAGCAAGGAAGAAGTTGTCGCGTCTATTAGTGGTGTGGTTCACCCAGAATTCGAATCTACTTAAATCTTGGCAGAGTGGCCTAAATTGACACCACAAAACTAGTGGACAGACCTGATTCTTCAACAAACACAAAATATGGACCTCACCAAGCATCAAACAACAAGATGGCTTCTCTCCTGCGCACGCAATTTGCTGCGTAAAGAATTTACGCAGGAAGTCTCCTGTGTAAAGAAGGTCAGCGACTGACATAGCATTTCCTTCTAGGCTCTATAAAAAGAGAAGAAAAGAGAGAGGATAGAATGAATCAGATCCTGGGTTGGGTTGGAACGTGAGAGAGAGACAGGGAGTAGAGTTTCTTTTATTTTATTTTTTATTTTTTGTCTATTTTTGTTTATGAGATTTAGTTTAATCATGGCTGGCTAATCCTCTTAGCTAGGGCTAAGAGGTGAAGCTTGTAGTGAGATGGGAGATTTTATTTTATATTTTTAATTTAAATTCATGAATTGACGTCGATTTTAGTTGAGTATTATGGGAATGTTTTAAGTTTTTAATGGTTTGTTGTGACTGAAATTACAATGGGTCTACAATGGCTTTAAGCATGTTCCTTCTCTTTTATGTTTATGACGTCAGGAAGCCTCGTTGTTTACCATAGTCTCCTGGGCATGGTTGGATGTCGGTACCCTTTCTAACCTTCATACATGTGATTAGTTGGTAATTAGTTTAATTATATTATTTGCCATAGTCTCTTGGGCATGGTTTGGTGATGGAATCCATTCTAATTCATATACCTTTCATCTCTTGAAAACTAGATTAACGACAGTTCAGTAAATTCCATGATTCATGAAACAGGCATAAGATCTCCCTGATCCCTACAAGTGCAGCCTCTGAATCCCTAGTTTTTTCTTCCTCTGATTTTTTCTAAGTTTTAGATAATAGTTTCACAATTATTCCTTAATTTCTAGTTGATTTAAATTTCATCTCATTCTAGTTCTACTTCTAGTTAGTTTCAGAATACATACAAGTTTCAGTCCCTTGGGATTCGACCTCGGTCTTATCGAGTTTATTACTACATCACAACCCTGCACTTGGGGAGTGAACACCACCATTATCACAGTAAAGGACCTTGACTTTTGCTGCAAACTGATTAATCAACCAAACATGAAAGGATCGAAAAGTTTCAAACACATCACTTTTATTTTTAAGAAAATAGATCCAAGTCATCTTGATAGTAAAATCTATAAAAGACACAAAATACCTGAATCCCATAGAGGAGGGAATAGGAGCAGGTCC
Organism: Magnolia kwangsiensis; assembly: GCA_037074715.1. Classification (NCBI taxonomy): domain Eukaryota; kingdom Viridiplantae; phylum Streptophyta; class Magnoliopsida; order Magnoliales; family Magnoliaceae; genus Magnolia; species Magnolia kwangsiensis. Next base: position 3,216,399 of record CM073583.1, read on the forward strand.
CCAAACATCAGATTGAATGATTAAAAACATAGGACCAGAGTCTTTATTCAAGACTAAAGGAAATGAAATACGTTTCTGCTTGGATAAAGCATAAGTACTACATTGAAAGGTCTTAACATCTTGGTGGGAAGCTAAAGCAGGAAATAAATTGCGTAAAATGGAAAAAGAGGGATGACCATATCGACTGTGCCATCAAAAAAAATCCTCCTGAGAGACTGACAAAAGATGGGCTGTTGATCGAGGTTGAACATCAACATCGAAATGGTAAAGACCAGCACGTTCACGCCCACCACCAATCATCTTCTGTGTCTCGAGATCCTGAAACATGCAATGAGATGGAAGAAAAATGGCAGCACAGTTAAATTGTTTAGTGAGATTATTAACGGAAAGCAAATTTGAGTCAAGACTTGGGACAAGAACGGTCTTGTCGAGGAAGACAGTAGAGGTTAGAGGAACAGTTCCTGACCCCGTAATAGGAGTAAGGTTTCCGTTTGCTAACTTTACTGACCCTAATGTAGAACTGGGATGAAAAGATGAAAAAATGTGAGACATCCAGTCATATGATCTTTGGCCCCAGTGTCTATGACCCAGGGTTGGGAAGAGGAGGGAGGAGTGGATGTACCGGACATTGGGGAACTGGAAGTAGCCATGGATTTAGAGACCGAGAGGCCAGCCTTTTGAGCAATCAGGTTATCATATTCTTCTTAGAAAATCCGGACCATAGGAGTGGAGGAAGCAGAAGATGTCTCCTCGGATTCAGTAACAGAAAAATTGGCCCATCGGCCACGTCCACGAGTGAAGCCTCCCCGCATGGGAGGTTTACCATGTTTGATCCAGCAATAGTCAACCATATGGTTGGTATGTTTACAATGAGTGTAAAAAAGAGAACCACGACCACGACCTCGAGTTCCACGACTCGACCCTTATTATCAGAAAAAGGAGCATCAGCCTGTAAGGCAGACTGTGTGATCGAGGCATGGGGAATCATAACCTGCTTTTGTTTTTCTTCTCTTGCAAGTTGAGCATAAACTTGATTCAAGGTCATCGTATCAGCGTTGTGGATGATTTGTTGTCGGAGTATCTCGTACTCATTATTAAGGCCATCTAGAAACTTGAAGATCTGGCGTCGCTCTTGACGTTTCTTGATAAGAATCACATCGCGAGAATAATAGGTATCTTCCTCATCATGATAGGCGAGTTCCTCCCATAAACTCCGGAGTGTAGCATAGTACTCTGTGAAGCTTTTGTCGTTCTGTTGGAGAGAGGCAATCTCTTTCTCTTATTGAAAGATGCGTGACATGTTGTGCGCATCACTATAGAGTTCGTGGACCGTGTCTCATATTTCTTTTGCCGTTTTTAAGAAAAGAAGACCGCTTCGGACATTGTCGGCCATGGAGTTCCATAACCATGACATGATAATCATGTCATCAGATTTCCATTCTACCTTCTTGGAATCTCTATCAGCAAGACAAGAAAGGGTCTCGGTGATGTGGCCTAGTTTTCGTTTGCCACCAATAAAGATGCGGACAGCCTGTTGCCACTGGAGGAAATTGGACCTTGTGAGAGGAGATGATGTGATTTTTAGTCCTGGATTTTCAAACTGTTTGAAATCCTCATCATGAGAGGATAAAGTATCATCCAAGACCGTAGATGATGCCATGAAAAATATCAAGGCTGAGGGAAATCAAACTAGATAGAAATTTTTTTATGTTTTTTTCTTTTCTTTTCTTTTCTTTTTTCTTTTCTTTTTCTTTTTTTTCTTTTTTTTTCTTTTTTTTTTTTTCTTTTTTTCTTTTTTCTTTTTTTTTTTTGGTATGAAAATGAGCAATGATCCAAATTTTTCAAAGGAGATCAGACTGGTAGGATGTGCTGATCAGAACAATTTTCAATACAAAGAGAAAAGAAGAATCTAATCACCCAAATGCATGCAATGGACGGGACACAACAATTTGAAAATGAACCAAACAAATCTACAGAAAAATAAAAATAAAACAAAAAACCAAAATCTCCCAGGAAAGGGAAAAAAAAAGGATTCTGGAATTGGGTTTTCAAGAAAACACCATAAACACTAAAAAGATTGGATATTTGAAGATGGGTTTCTTCAAACAAGCAACCTATCAAAGAAAACAATGAGAAGCAGCAAAATCTCCCAGAAAAGCAGTTTCTGAAATTGGGTTTTCTGTAGATAGAAATCTATCAGAAAAACTACAAATCCAACCAAACGAAGATATTTACAAAACCGGGTTTCTCCAAACAAGCAATCCCACCTGAGAAATCAATGAAGAAAGAGCGAAATACATACCTAGAATGAATTACTCTGAAGCGAAAAATGGCAAAATTTAGAACCTAAGAAAGCCAATGTGAAGAACAGAAGCAGATAAGCAAATAAAAATAATAATAATAAAAAGAAAGGTCTTTTGTTCTTATCTTCTTAAAGGTAAGAAAAAAAATAATAATAATAATAATAAATAAAGGTGTTCCTCTCTGCAGCCTTATTGCAGTAGGTATTTGTGGACGATGAAGTCCGTCAGAGAAGTGGGATGGCAGAAAGAGAAGATGAAAGCGGGGGGTTTGCTGTGGTGATCGGCTTGGAGATAGGAGACGGTGGCAACCATGTTCTCAGAGAGGCTCTGGCTGAAGAGAGAGAGCCTCAGTCATGGCTCTGATACCATGTTAGAATACAGGATTTGGGAAAGAAAAGGCTTGATTATTTAAAGCCGTATACAACTAGTATTTATACAAGAATGGCAAAAGACAAATATAGAAAATAGTGAAGAAGGAGGATTTACAGAGGAGACATTACAGAGACGATGGAGGAGAGATTTTAGTTGATGAGCTGGCTAGTGGATGCAGAGAGATTTCGGCAAATGAGCTAGACGCCTAATGCATTCCTTCAACAACCTTAATGTTTTCTTAGTGTTTATTTAGCATCTAATCTGTTAATAAGGTCACATAAATCTATATGAAGCGAAAAACAAATATCAGTTTGATACAAAACTTTTGTGAGCTATTAATAGTCAATCACCATTGTTTCCCATGGTATGGTCTACCTGAGGTTTGAATCTTCTTTATTTTTGAGATCATGACATAGAATGATTTGAGAAAACGGATGGACGGTGTTGATATACAGAATACATACATTAAGATGGGCCACGAACTCGGCCTATTAAAGTCACTCGAATCGATAATTCAGTCTCTGGAATCCGGCGAGAAATTCTGGGGCGTGCAGTCACCGAAATCCTCTGGATTATGGTGGATTCGAGAAGATTGCGGTTTTATCTTTGAATGAGAAGGGGATTGAAGAGAATGGGGTTTTAATGGGCCTTCTGTGGCTCGATTTGGGCCAGATTTCGGGCCCTTTTCATTTTTTTGTAGAGCCCAATTTCAAGGCCTTTTTGCTGACTCATTTCGGGTCTGGTTTTGGATACGCATGACGATGGATCAGGGCCCAATTCGGGCCTGATTTTCACACATACTAGGCTTCACTTATGGGCTTAATGTTGCCCGTTTTGTGGCCTTTATAGCTTCCTTTTGGGTATTTTGGGCCCACTGTCCAATCTAAACGATTTTTTAGCTCATCAGGCCATTTAACTACTCTGGGAGGTGGGGCCTACCCCTGTTTTAACTAGGATTGACCCTTCCAAACCTTTGTACGGCTGGATTAAAGTGTAGGACTCATAAATCATTCATTTAATGAGCTTTAATAGGGTCAGTGGGTTGTGGCCCTTTTTGTCTAAACTTCGGCTCCTTTTGGAAGATAATCTATTCATACTCTCTCGATTGGTTGGATCCTAGGTGCGATGATTTACTTCTTGAGCAAGGTGTCTGGCTCCAAGATAGCCCAACTGCGCCAGGGAAAAGAATTGAAGAAGCATTTGACTCATTCATGCATGCTTCAATTAGCTCGGGGGCATTTGTACGCATATCATATCTATCACAAAACTCGTGATAAGAGAAACACTTCTGGTCGGACCCATTTGTAAAAGAGTATCACAAAACTTGTGATAAGAGAAACATTTTTTGTCAGACCCATTTGTAAAAGAGTAGAGTAAATGAGAACTATAGCTAATTTTGAACCACTAACCAAAAAAAAAGAAAGGATAAGTAATGGGTCTTTTCTACTGGGGATAGAGGTACTTAAACCCTACTCGTCGAGAGCTTCGAAACAAGTGATTACTCATCCTGATCAGATTTCAGATCACAGAGATGTTGGATTGTGGTAAGTGGCTTCGAAAACCTACACCTGATCAAATTACTTATTAAGTGGCTTTTTTGCATGATCTAGTGATGGGATTAGAATATAAGTTAACCTGAGTGATAATATTGATACGATCATCAATTTGGACTAGTCATATCATCTGGAGTTTGTTTAAATTTAGTTCTGATTGTGGTAATTTATAAAGTGTTTTGAATGAATTTGATTCATTTCAGATTAAATTAGGGTGAAACTCATTCTCTAATCCAATCAGCACATTTTGAACGCACACAATTATTCAAATGGATCAAAGGGTAGCCCAATCATTGTGTTCTGATCAATATAGTCTGTATATGATGAACTTAATAATTAAAATCAATTATGCTTTAGCCATGATTCTAATACAAGTAAACCTATCTAAATAAAACAAATTTAAATGGGACTTTCGACAAACCGATACGATGGAATCTCACAAATCCAGCATGGGCGACTCAGCATAGCAGGGTTGGTTGGCTTAAGTAGCTTCTCCTGCTACCCCTATTGAAAAACCCATCCCATTTCACGAGATACAACCGATTTAAGGTCCATCTGGTCCGGATCGTTTCCACCTCTGTTTGGGCCTTCTCCGGGCTATAGATCTTTGCTATTAGAGTGTTTGCGACCCGCTCTATATCAACCTTGGCTTAAAAACCAAACACTCACCTGAACAGCCTGGTTTTTTAGCGAAATGGGTCCCACATGATCCATTGCTCTTGAGCTTCGATGGTGCTCATTAATTATGCATATTCTATAAATTAATGTGAGAGTTATCAACCTTCGGAGCCCATCAAAGAGATAGCCTTTTGTGGAGTGCGATTGCTAGCTAGTAGCTAAGGATATTCCAAGATAGCTGATTGATTTAACAAAAGTAGATTCTTTTTAGACAGCTCATTGATATGGACGTCCATTAAGTTCTAACCACTTTTTATGGGCCATGCTAAGAATTCACCACAATTGAAGAAATTTTTCAGTCTGATTATTACCATTCAAAATGGATGGTCAGGATAAAATGAGGTCCAATGATCGGATAGTACATTTGGTAGTCCTTTTTCTATAAAATATTTCCCTGGAACCATTTCTGTCATGACGATAACCATTCCATCCATTCCCTGGCAACCAGAAAACTAGAAAAGGAGAGGCCCTGGAAGGTTAGGAATCTAGCTATGACTCTTTCGGAGCGGTCCATCAGTAGTACCGGGGATAACTGTTCAGTGGTCCCAGATTAGACAGACGCGGATTAGCTAATGATAGGTTGAGCAGAGAGACTCGCTACTGAAGTTACCTCACCAAGTTCTGTAGTCCCCACTATGATGTATGTGTTGTATCCACACCTCCCATCCATTTTGAGATATCATTTTAGGGCTTGAACCAAAGAATGAGGTAGATAAAAAACTGTAGTGGACCTCACCACAGAAAACAGTGGGGAGAGTGATTCCCACCTTTGAAACTATCCTGAGGCTCACTATGATGTTTAGTTGAAATCCAACCCCATCAAAAGTTAAAAAATATGTGAAAGGAAGAAAAACATAAACATCAGCTTGATCTAAAACTTTTGTGGTCTTTAGAAGTTTTTAATAGTGGGTACCATTGTGCCCACTGTTTTTCATTTTGGGGTCCACAGGAGCATGGATTTAACTTAATCTTCTGATCTTGTCTTAAAATGATCTTTTCAATTAGATAAACTGTGTGAATACAAAACATGCATCATGGTGAGGTCCACATAACTTGGTGATGTCACTTCAGTAGCTAGTTTGGCAGCTCATCCTTTCACTAGCTAATCCGCGCCAGATTAGACTCGCCAGCGTCACGTTTTCAGTAGCACTGACAGGTGGCCGTGGTTTAGCTACGGATACGTATTAGCTACTGACAGGTTGAGTAGCTTGATTGGCTACTGAAGTGACGTGGCCGTGGAACCCGTCATAGTGTATGTGTTGTATCCATACCGTCCATTCATTTAGAGATATCAATTTGAGGCCAGAGCCAAAGAATGAGTTAGATCTAAAGCTCGAATAAACCCACCACAAATAACGGTGGAGAGAGTGATGCCCGTCATTAAAATTTTTCAAGGCCCACAAAAGTTTCCGATGAAATTGAAATTTGTGTTTTTCCTTCTTTCATCTCTGTCTTAACTTATGAACACATTGGATCTCAAATAAAACATCATAGTGGACCTTAGGAAGGTTACAATGGTAAGAGTTGCTCTTCCCACTGTTTTTTATGACGGGTTCATCCGAATTTGGATTTGGCTCATTCTTTGTCTCATGGCTTAAAATGATTTCTACAAATTGGCGGACAGGGATACAACACATATATCATGGGTCCCACGGAACTTAGGGACGTTGCTTCTGGCTGCTGATAACCTGTCAGTACCTCCTCTGCGTCCGGTATACAGAGAGGGATTGTCTATAACCCCTACTCCAGGGATTTCCTGGGGTCAGAAACTAGGTGGGGGAGATGCGCCGTATCCTTTGCTTTCGCCGGCTCTTGTTAGGATATGAATAAAAAATCAGGCAGATCCAAGACTCTAAGTGGCCACATGACAGAAACAGTGGAGATTGAATGCCCACTGTTGAAGCATTGGTGGGTTGTGGAAGTTTTAAATCTGGCTAATATTTTGTGTTTTCAGCTCATCTTAAAGGGAATGACCTTATGATCAATTTGGATTGCATGTAAACATCCTTGTGGAGTACGGGAAGGTTTAAATAATAGGCATTTCCCTCCTTGCTTTCGGGTTATGTGTGTCACTTGAGTTTGGATCTAGCTCATTTTTTCGTTCATGTCTTAGCATAAGCTAGCAAAACGGATGTACAACATGAATTTTTGAAAACCATCATGATAGGCCTAGCCAAACTTTCAACCATAGGGATTACGGGTAATATAGATTTAGGGTAGACTAATTGAGCGGGAAGCTGATTTGGTATTGTCCTACCCATGCCACCGTTGCGATTGACGTGACATGATGAAATTTGATTCAATAATAGGCTGTGGTAAAAAATGATTCTCATGAAAAGCATATTTAAAAGTTATTTGTTTGGAAATATACTTGATTGGTCCCATCTTTGACACCAGTCCACCATCAAATAAATCTTACTACATTACACCTGTACCAACATCCGTACAGGCAGGCGCCAATTCATGTCCATTTTAGTGCTGGCAATTATCTTTAGAGAAACCTTGATATGCCGGCACTTATAAATTACCTAAAAATTACACACACTAGATAAAATTAATTCAAATTAAACTAACAATTAATGTATGCAAGTTTAGATTTATCATAAAATAAAATTATACTTATTTAATCATCTTACCGTCAGATGTGTGGCTGCCCATTCACCATATAGTAATGCATTTGCATTTATTGGCTGGTTAACGATGAAAAATATCCAATGATCTAATTATTTCAACAAGTATCCATGAATTGGAGGTTAGGATTGTACAACCAAACTAATTTCTGAACTGTAACTTGCCAACATTTAGTTTCATATTTGAGCAAATGCATGCTACAAGTACCATTTCGAAGTGCCTGTGTATCATTACACAGCCAGAGTATTAAATAACTCCCATTTATCTTTATAAACATTGTTATTTCGTTTTGTCCAAACAGATAATGTAAATAGAAATTAAAATGGGTGACATAGCAATTGTTCCACAATACAATGAATTCGTCATTTGTAGCAGGGATGATAAGGTCCTGCCGAGAATTATACTTTGAAATATCATTTCCATCAATCCTACTTTGTATTGCTTATGATCCCAAAGTAATACTTTCATTTGATGATTCTAACCATGTGATCTATGACTCATATGAGACTCTCTCTCTTTCTCTCTCTCTCTCTCTCTCTCTCTCTCTCTCTCTCTCTCTCTCTCATACCTATGGTTCCATGTGATATGAAGTTCAACAACGAATAATTCTAACAAATTGATCCTGATCAAAGGGTTAGGATAATCCAATCAGTGTTATTATTATACCATATGGTCTTGCTCTGGATGGTACTATGGAATGAACTGTCCAGAGAAATGCTCCAATGTATTCACAACACCATATATTATAGTGCTCCTGATACAGGACAATTAACCACTTGCTCTAAAAGCTTGAACTGTTAGAGTATAGCGAATTAATCCGTTTATCTCATAACCCAGGCCCCACATCGCATGAGTTAGGACCTCGGTTGAACTCCCTTCGTGGCCTCCAAATTACATGGGTCGTCCACTCCAAGTATGTCCCCACATCCCACGAGCTACCCCACTCGAGTCCAGTGTGAAATGCGCATTAATCACTCCCGATGAGGAGTCTCGAACACAAGACCTCCCCTGTGGGTCCCAAATCACATGGGTCACCCACCCCGAGGGCCTGTTTGGCCAGTGGTATTAAGTTTTATTAAATAAGATTGCATTTTTAATCCTACCTCGGGATTAGGAATGGCATGTTTGGAAGTAGTGTGAGATGGATTAAAATTAATTTTATAAGCTTTGAAAAATGAGCCTTGTGTTGGAAAGTGTGAGATAAAATTTTCAAATCCTATGATGATGAATTTTCAAGTGTAATTTGAAAGGAAATCTCGAAATTTACTTTTAATTACATACATTCCAAACATAGCATTCGAAAACATGGAATACACTCAATCCAGAGACAATACCTTACACATGCATTTATTATTACTTTTACAATTCCATCCACCTCTCTTTTGACAAGATTCTTGGACTCTCTTGACAGAGAGAGAGAGAGAGAGAGAGAGAGAGCTCCCAATTATTTCCTTTAGCATGGCCCACCTAAATCCCAGATTGATCAGCTTAATTTTTGAGCCCTAAGCTTAACATTTTATAATATATCGTTGATTTTACATAGGAGGGCCCCACTTTGCTTGCATGCTCTCTCTCTCTCTCTCTCTCTCTCTCTCTCTCTCTCTCTCTCTCTCTCTCTCTCTCTCTCTCTCTCCTCTTGGCACTATAAATTTCAGTGATCTTAGTAACCTAAGTTTAGTTAGATAGTCCATTAAATCAATCTGAACTGACCATTAAGTCCGAATGATATTTTTCAAGTTACCATGCAAAAAATCTCAGTGGAACTTGGTGATTCAATCCATCCTTGATTTGGACTTATTTTTAGTAACCTTACTTTTTCATAGCCAAGGATGGGATGGCCATGTTTTTTGAACAAAAGTGCTTTGGAACCATATACATGATGGATGGGATGGCCTTGATTGGACCTATTTTTGTTATATAAGTGATCTTGACCGTCAGAATGAAGAACAATGATCAAATGGTTTATATTTGTCAGATTAATGTGATTCTTGCATGTTTACCCATGAATTAATGCATGTTGGACCTAATGTTGGATTAAACAATCTCACTAGGAGCTAAAGCAAGGGCATTTTCACACGGGGCTCGAGTAAAATAGTCCATAGGATGTGGGGACACCTTCGGGGCCCGTTTTGCCAACTACATTAAGTGAGATTATAAGGAGGCGTGTGAGCAAGGTGGGGGCCCTTACCTTAATATTTGTGGGACATGCATCCATGCATGCTATACAATTGTTGGGTGCGCTCTAAGTTATTGGTTGTCCTAAAAAAATCAGCCATATCCAAAACTTAAGTGAGTCACATAATCTAAAATCATGTGAAATCCTGTCTAAAACATCTAAAAGCACTTAGTGGAGCTCACTTGAGTTTTTGGAATGGTCAGAAATTTAGTGCAAACCCTCATCCAAATGAGACAAACAATGGATCGGTTAAATGTCTAAGCTGCATCTCAATGGGCTCTATAATCAATCAAGAATGTTTCAGTAGATAAGCACACATTCAAAACTGTTTTCTATGATGTGGTCCACCTAAGGGAGGGAATAGGCTTAATTTTAGGCTCATGGGGTGCATCTAATTAATGGTGTGGATGTCCGACACGACCTCATGGAACGTTTTTCCCATATGAGAGATATGGACCTAACCCCTATATATGGGCTAACCCAAGGATAATTAACAGTATTCAGGCACTTGTGTCTAAGCTCAAGCTTGTTTTATGACCTAAAAAGCATGCTCAAACAAAGCCCAAATACCAGCCGACCCCAAAAGTCAATGGCCTGGCCATTGACAGGGGCGCGGATTAGATATTGACAGGGTCAGTAGCCAAATCACTAGTAAAGTGATGTTACCAAGCTCTGTGGACCCCACCATGATGTATTTTTTAGATCCAGTCTATTCTTATGTTAACGTAGAGATAGATGAAGTGAAAATATATATATATATATATATATATATATATATATATATACACTTGATCGGAAACTTTTGTGGCTCCTAAGAAGTTTTGAATTGTGGATGTCTATGTCCCCACTGTTTTCTATGATGGGGTCCACTTGAACTTTAGATCTATCTTATCATTTTCCTCATGCCATAAAATGATCTCTCCAAATGGATGGACGGTATGGTATGGATAGAACACATGCATCATGGTGGAATCCACATAGCTTGGTGACCTCACTTCAGTAGCGATTTGGCTACTGACCTTGTCAGTATCTAATCCACGCCCCCATTGACAGCCCTACATATTATCAATCATTACTTGCCTCACAAAAAGCCATTATTTCTTAGATATTCAAGCAAAAGCTAGCAATTAAGATATCTTTGCACCCTTCATCTTCCATCTTCGCACATAAAGCTTTAAAAATAAATTAATTAATTAAATAATTAAACAATACCAAAAATTAGATTATCAAAAGGCGTCATTTTCTTTTATTAAAATTACGGTTATTAGTCATTGTTGATACCTAACATATGATAAAAGCTGTGTTGAGCTGGGCTCTTAAACCATTATTGAAACTGTAAATGTCACTTTCCATTAAAAATTTTGACATCTTTAGGGAATTACCAACCATTTATTTCTGTGCAACTGACGTATCTTTTATCTTCTTTCATTATCTCATTTATCTCTTCATGTGTATATATATATATGGTCCAATTCCTCTAAAATAATACACTTCAAGATGGGATTGGTTTTGTTCCTTATTTTCTTTCTCCTTCTTCTCACAACAGTGTCTGCCATTAAAGACAATACCCTCAGCTCATGTACTTCTATATTGCAAGGTAAATATCTCAACTTTAATATCTATTTCTTATGCTATGTATGCATATTCAAAGAAGTCGAAGAAAGAGGAGTCTTGGTTTCTTCTATTTCTCACTCCTTTTTCTCATAGTTTCGTAATTTTGATGGGTCATTTTTTCTTTTATATATGGAGTTTGCACTTAGAAGGAATGGTTTGATGGGTTAGCTCTTGAATTGGATTTAGATAGAATTTCTTGCATATTATTATTTGAGAAATTGGATGTTTGGGTAAAGTTAGAATTATCATTTATTTTTTTTCTTTTTTGTATTTTTCTCTTGAAGAATAAAAATATTCGAACAAAATTCAAAGCTTTCTATCCTTTGGAATCCTAAATATTGATTAGGCCTCTGTCTCTCTCTCTCTCTCTCATGTTTGCTGAGCTAATTCACGCCAATCACGTGATCCTGACCATCTGATTTCTTTCACTTGATGAATTTGTATCCACTATTTTCTTTTTATCCCTTGGCTGACAATTGGATGGCTAGGATTGCCAGAGGAGTTAGTTATGCTCCATCCACAATTGAAACACAACTTGAATGGTCTGGTATTGATGCACTTTTTTTTTGGTACTGCATCTGTATGTATGAATATATGGCATGTGGTTGAAATTGACGCGGATTGCGTCCTACCCCGCCCGGACAGTAATCCGTTCGGTCAGGCCTCTGTGGCGCCATCCGTGATGTAATTGTTTTATCCATGTCGTTCATCGTTTTTCTCAGTTTAAGATATGAGAACAAGGCTTAAGTGGTCCACAAATTAGGAATTGAATGTCCACCATTAAAAACTTTTTGGGAGCTAGAGAAGTTTCAGATCAAGATTATATTTGTTTTTTACCTTCATCCACGTCTACATGACCTTATTAATAGGTTGTATGGTAAAAAAAAAAAATCACGGTGGCCCTTAGAAAGGTTTCAATGGTGAGTGTCGTTATCACTGCAACTTCCTTTGGTGTGGTCCAGTGGAACTGTGAACCTGCTTAATGTTTTGGCTTGTATGTTAAAATGATCTGAGAAAAACGATTAACGGAGTGGATAAAACAATTACATAACGGTGGCCCCCACAGAGCCCTGCCCGGACGGATTACCGTCTGGGCGGGGGTAGGTAACAATCTGCGTCCGTCGCAAGCACAGAAAACTCCGATGCAGTCGCTTTTCATCGTTACACGTCATTTCCGATGACTTCAGCTCATCAAATACGCCGAATTTCTCTCCCTAGTGAATTGGTGCTACCGAACACAACATTTTAACATATGGAACTTTTCTAAGTCCCACCATAATATTTTTTCTGTTAGATCCACGCCGTCCATCAATTTTCCCAGATAATTGTAAAGTATGGCATCAAAGCTGAGGTACATCCAATTCTCAAGTTGACCACACCAAAGAAAGCAGTGGAGATTGAACAAACGACCTTTTGAAACCTTCTTAGGACCAAACGTGAGGATTACTTTCCATATAACCTGTTCATAAGGTAACACATACCTAGATGAAGGTGAGACACAAATATCAATTTGATCAAAGTCTTTTGTAGCCATGAGAAGTTTTCAACAGTAACGTCAATTCCTACTCTTTGTAGTGGTATGGTCCAGTGCTTTAGCTTTGGATCTTCTTTTTCTCTACACTCTAGCCTAAAATGATCTTTAAAAAATGGATGAACGGTGTGGATCTAAAAAATAAATCATGGCCCATGTAAACATCACACGTCAAGAAATTCCTCTTGTTGTTGTGCGGTGCAAAGCAAACCTGGGAAAGGGAAGAAAACGGTAGTGTTGACATGTGAAACTTCCGTGGCCTCACCATCATGTATGCATCGATCCACGCTGTCAATCCAATCTTCTTACCATTTTATGGCACGAGACAAAAATGACGAGACAAAAATGAAGCAGATCTAATGCTCAACGGGGCCAAAAAGTGGGAATTAGACACCGAAAGGTTAGGGAAGTTGGTGACCTATTGTTGGGAGAGCTAGTAATCAAGGCCTTGACAAACGCCGGCATAACTATAGTGGTCCTAAGATAGTGAAATTCCTTGTCAGATGAGTTCCAACCCACATAAAAATATCTGACCCACAGAAAGGCATAACCATGTAAGTATAGTATTCGAAAGAGGCTAGGTGAAGTAGACATATTTGCAAAGCTTTAATGTTCCATAGTTTGAAAACTCCGGACCTCTGAAGAGATAAATAAACCCAGCAGTAGACCCTATGAATATTTGAGTCCTTATTTGTAGACTCCGAGGAGTTTCAACATGAGGTCTTGGATTCGATACCCATAGGTTATGAAATCGCACTATGGAGTGCATGAGTATGCGTGTGCCAGGTGTGTATTAAAAAAAAAAAAAAAAAAAAAACTGACATTGGACCCTAGGAATATTTCAATCCCTTAATCCCTAGGAATATATTTTGGCTCATAATCTAAAATGATTTATAAAAATTGATGGACGGCGTGGATGTAACACATAAATCATGATGGGCCTGAATAAGTTTCAAATGTTAAAAGTTAAGTTACTTATCACGCATTTTATAACATACTTTCGTTGGTGATGACGTGGACCAATGAGAAGTGGCGGCGCTGAATTTTAATATGCCTTCTCTTCTACATGATAAATCTACTAACACTCACTAACCTTTGCAGATGAAAAACACCAATCCAACGGTTCTGGCATACACCTTACCTTACACCACATTCACAGCCCATGCTCACCTCTAACCTCCCCACACCAACCACTCATCGATCTCCTCAACCTCGACGAAACTCGCTCCCAATCCCTAAACAGCATGCTAACAAAACCCAATATCACCACACCCTTCATTTCAAAATCCACCAATCTCATACCAGAATCTATCGGCATTCCACTAAATCCAGGCCAGTCGATTGGAGTCGGTAACTACGTGATCAAGCTCGGTCTAGGCACTCCACCTAAATACTTCTCTGTAATAATGGACACAGGCAGCTCATTCAACTGGGTCCAATGCGAGCCATGTGTAGTATACTGCCACCCTCAGGTGGGCCCCAGATTCAATCCATCTACATCGTCCACGTATAAAAAACTATCATGCAACACACCAGATTGCTCTGCACTAGAAGCTGCTACTCTCAATCCCTCTGCATGTACACGTTCAAATTTCTGTATATACCAATCATCCTACGGTGATGGATCCTACTCCGTTGGATATCTTAGCAGTGAGACATTGACTGTGAGCCCATCTCAGACGTTGCCTGGCTTTATTTATGGGTGTGGTCAAGATAATGAAGGTCTTTTCGGTCGATCGGCTGGGATCTTTGGTCTGGCTCGTAGTAGGCTCTCTCTACTATCACAACTATCAGCAAAATACGGTTACGTATTTTCATACTGTCTACCTACACCGTCTTCTATTGGTACATTATCAATTGGTCAAAGTACGTATAATCCCTCCATCTACAAGTTCACACGTATGTATTCTGATCAACGAGCACCATCTTTGTATTTTCTACGTTTAAGCAGCATAACCGTATCTGGAAAGGCTTTACCATTATCCGTAGCTGTGTATACACGTACACCTACGATTATAGACTCTGGGACTGTAATTACGCGCCTTCCATCTGCTGTCTACGTGCCGTTGCGAACAGCCTTCATGAAGGCTATGGCAGGGTATAAGCGGGCCCCACCGTTTTCGATACTTGACACGTGTTTTGAGGGGGGTGTGCGAGGAAAGCACGTGCCGGAGGTTCGGCTTATATTTGAAGGCGGCTCGGAGCTGAGGTTGGCGGCTCAAAATACAGTGATTGAGGTGGATGGCGGCGTCACGTGCCTAGCGTTCGCTGAGAGCACGAGCCTGGCTATAATCGGAAACCGCCAGCAACAGACGTATAAGGTCGTGTATGACATTTCCAGCTCGAAGATCGGGTTTGCTGCTGGTGGGTGTGGTTGATTGCGATTGGACCCGTTTGGATGGCATGTTCTTCTTTGATTTTTACAAGCTTGTATTAAGAAAAGAAAAAATAATAATAAGGGGTTTGCATGGGATGACTTGTACAACCGTTTGCACCGTAAGTTACACTGCAACCACCGAATAATTTCCATCCTTTGAAGTTTGTGTGATATCCAACCCGTCCAAAAGGTTGTCCTTTCCATGAGGATCACTTTCTACGAATATCAACCTGATCTACTCATTTGGTGGGCCACAACTTTTTTTTTTTTACGTCAACGGCTATCTGCTGTTTCTCACCTCATGAGTGGAGTGGATCTAGGTGAATTTTGTATCGATTGGACAGGTTTGGTTTTTCAGGCATGTTACGAGTGGGAACGTATCAGTGGTTGGATGGTAACTTGTAATGCATCAGGTTGGAAACAAAGAGCTCATTTCAACTCACATGTTTATATGCTTGTATACCCATTTCCTATTTTTGAGATTGGAAATGACACAGAAGTTATAAAATGGGAAATGGGTGCAAGCAAGTCAATAAAGGTAGGTTGAGATTTCAAGTCATGTATGATTATATAAAATAATCGAGGGCATGAGAAGACTTTGTGTGGCCCACCAAAAACAAGCTGGTTTGGATGATTTGTTATATTTGTTACATACGTCCAAAGACGAAAAGTATTGAAAGTGTAAAAAAATGTTGGTTTTGAATTATTGATGGAATGATAAGGTTATACTTTTTATAGTACAGTGTGCGGTTTTTTAACTCGGTAACTCAACTCAATGGTTCATCGGATGAGTCTCCAATTCATATATATATATATATATATATATATATATATATATATATATATATGGTAGTATGAGTTTGACCTTTGAGGAACTTCTCATGACATCGAGCTATGGGCTCTATATGTGATATGTATCGAACATCAACACCATGCATTTGATGTGTCCCCTTAAGGTTATTAAATATCCTAAAAATCAGCTATATATTGAATTCATGTGGGCTATATCATCTAAAACTATATGAAGACATGCTTAAAACAAATAAAAATACCTGGTAGCGATCATCTGAGTTTTTGATGCGGCCTCCAATATAGATTACTATTTATAAGGAACCTTCAGCTCTTGGTGATCATCTCCAATAATTCTACGGATTGCTATATTTGTCTTCTTTTTTTTTTTTTTGTTAGCTTGTTAGTACACGCCCATGTCAGTACACACACTCCATGTTAGCCACCCCCACTAGGGATCGATACCAAGACCTCAAGTGTTGAAACGAGGTATCTCCACTCAGTCTGCCAGTTGAGCTATAGATCTGGGTGTGATTACTATATTTATCTTATGAAGCTGGCTTTCAATTCAATACTAGCTTTCTTCCACTTAAGGTAATGAAATTGTTGTTTTGATTCATATTATTTCATTTCTGTCAACAAGACACCTGTTACCAGCCAACAGTGGAGGAGATTCAATTCTTGTCACATGCCATGAAAGCGACTGGTTCAACAAGATATGATGTGCTTGAGTTTTACAATGATATTTGTTGGGAAAAAAATAGAACAAGTCTAGAGACTCGACTATGGAATGAATCAACTCTACTAACACCACCCGGGAATCCGAGGTAACAAGCCCAACCAAGACAAGTAAACAAAACACCTAAAAGATAGAGAGACTTAGCTCGGATTGCAGGAAGTGAATCATAACCGAGACTTACAAAGTCATGAACCACGATACAGAGTATATAAGATACATAAAGTTGACTCGGTAAACGAGACAGCAACATCTAAAGAGGCCGATTAAGGCTCGAAGCTCAGAAGCCACCCGACCGACCATAAAACTCACCCATATTTAGGTCGGTTATAGAGCCGGCTATCAAATCAAAAGAGGATATCGATTACGGTTCGGTTCCATTTCATCCGACAGAAGGCAAACAGTTTTATCCTTATACCTAGTCGAGACTCATTCATCACTAAAGTCGGTTAAGACCAAGCCAAGCAAGGAAAAGATGGTGTAAACGAAAACACCGTTCTGAAAATCTAGTAAAAGGATCCTCGATCCCGAATATCTCAGGATCAGATGGAGACCAAAAAACGGATTAATACCAAATCTTCGAGATATCAGGAAAAGAATCCTAACACGATGGGACCCTCTCATTTCTATAAATATAGGATACCTCTAAGGTGAAAGGTATGCAAAAACAATTCCAGACAATCCTCTCACACGATCTTATCCCTGACTTTAGCATCGGAGGGTCCCCGACTCTAGCTAGGATCTCCTTTGTCTCCTTCTTGTGCAGGTGATAGGACGGAGGAAGACGTACCAGTTTTGTACATCAACAATACTTAATATTTAAAATATACTAAATATATAAATATGATCATGCCTTTGCAAATCGAGTTGAGCTTTAGCACTTCAAAATTTTCTCGAGCCTTGACTAGAAGTGGCCAAATCAAGTTTCCTCTTCGAGTTGAGTGACTCAGTCTTTAAACTATGATATTAACATAGGCCCATAAGTCATTGTGGAAGAAATGGTTACAATTAGAGCTGGGCATCGGTCCGAGTCGGATCGAAATTGGGTCCAACTCGACCCGATCTGAAATCTCAATGGTCTAACCTGAACTCGATCCGATCCAGGACCGAGTCCGGGTCACCTGACTCGAACCGATCCGAAACGTGCATAACATGATCCAATCTGAGTCCGACTCGGTCAAGAAAACTAAGTCGGATCGAATTGGGCACTGTTCGAGCAGCACAAATTTATTTTTATTTTATTTTTTGAAAAATTAAAAATAGTAAAAATAGTTCAGTTGTTTCCTCCTCCAAGGGTCCATACGTCACTGCCAGAGGTAAGGAAGGAGTTGGAGTAGATGGGATTCCAGTTGATGTTACTGATCTTGGAGGAGTGCCCGTCGAGTAGAGCTGGGCAATCCTACCCATCGGGGACAATGGAGACGAAAGAAGGGTGAAGGAGGATGGGGTCCGAGAAGCAAAGTAGCTAAGAAAGAGTAGCCAAATTCATCCCCATTTAATGGACTGTAAAAGAAGTCATCCATAAAGCTCATATCAGAGACACATCATTTATATATGAAATCCAAGCCATAGTAAACGTTGGGCCCATCTTCAAGATCACTATGTGCAAAGATGACGAAAACCCACTGCTTGTCAAAGAAATAAATAGATGGCCAGCATATTGTCATTATATACGGATTTGGCCTATTGTCTGAATGGATTAGTCTTATTTTTTCCTAATGATCATCGTTGTGGGACCAATCGTTTCAATGGATCAGATGATGTATATAAATGACATGTTGGCTATTTGCAGTCAATGGAGAGTAGTTTTATCATCCATTGAGATGGATATGAGAAATCCTCATAAGTCAGATTTGATCTACTTCAAAAGGCAAGTAACCTCTACCCAAACTACCCTCACCTTTACATCTCTCCCACGTGCATTCGCAACTTGCATGGGCCATCACATGGAAGGGCAAAAGAGTCATTATGTCCAACCGACATCACACGGCCACACCTCCACATGTTAGCGTCTCGTGGACATGTGAATGACCCTTCATTTAATGCTCTGATAGAGCACCACACATCATACTCATGCCCAGATATGAATGCACCTAAATCTAGTCTCGATTAGATCGGGTTGGATCCACTGGATCGGGTTAGGATTGCCTAGCTCTAGTTGCAATTAGACTCTCTCTCTTTCATTCCACTTGCTCGTAGAGTCTGCTAACACATCCATACTACCATAAGACAAAGATGTAAATAAGAAAAATTTTTGCTAAATCTAAGCTTTCCATGAGGTTGGAAATAATTTTTAAATCTTCTGCCTAATAAATCAAACAATTTCATTCTCCAGCTGGGCAACAATTTATTTTATAATTTGAGGGTTAAATTTTATTTTTTCCTAATCATTCATTTATTTAGATATGTTATGGCCCACGTGAGGTGTGAAATGGTCTAATTTGTAGGCTAGAAGAGGTAAATTTTGTAACTCACCATATGGGAAGCTTAAATCTCACACTTGTGATATTATGATACATGGACCCACATGTGGGCTTGTACGGACCCAACATGCGCAATTTACACCAGGCTCTTTCGATGAAAGGTTTTAGCGATGGATTGACCGACACAATGATGTAAAACTTTTGCACGACAGATTTAGTTTGGTACTTACTTTTGTCGGTCCTGGCCTTATGAAAGATACTGTGTTTTAGAATTTAATTGAATGGCATACCACCATTAAATATATATATAGAGAGAGAGAGAGTCATGCTCTATTGCGCACCTAAACGTGTGTGCACCTTTGCACAAGTGTTATGGGTATCTAATTTGAACGGTCCATGTGATGTGGAATCCCATGAAACCTTATGTGATAAATTTTCATCCTGATTTAAAATTCTCATGGGCCATAGCAAAGAAAAATACAAATCAATGGAGGAAAATATTTTCATTTTTCTTGGCCCATTAAAGTTCTAGATGAAAATAAAACTTGGGCCTAGGGGATTTCACAAGGTGCTACTTCACATGAATGGTTCAAATTTTGAATCTACATCATATATGATGGGTTCACAAAAAAATTCATACGTAATATGACAAACTATTTTAAAGGTGAGCGTTTCCACGTGTGTATATATATATCACGTGGAATAACTTTCAAACATGTCTCATATTACCTACCATGTAATCAAATCTTGCCACATCTGACAATACTCAATTTATGTTGTAAAGAGATGGGGACTGACAATACCTACCCTAACTTGCCAAATGGACTCACTCTAGGTGGGGCTCCGTAGAGCCTAACATGATTAATGTATTTCATTCACCGGCCATTTTGCTAAAACATTTTAAGGCATAAGATAGATCCGACGCTTAAGTGGACTGTGTTGCATAAAGCAATGGTGATGATGACAGTCACAGTTGAAACTTTTTTAAGGCCCACTGATATTTATTTGTCATCCACCATATTTAAAAGGTTAAATAGACTTATTAGATGAGAGGAAAACGTAAATATCAACTCGATTTCTTAGACTTCTGTAGCGCTCGAGAATTTTGTAACGGTGGATGTCTAGCTCCCCGTTCCATGGTCCAAAAAATATCAGAAAAAAGGTTTATGTGCTTGGTTAAAACACAAACATCACGTGGCAACACAGAAAACCTGCCGGGACACAGTTCGTCGCATTTGTTCGGGAGGAATCCAGTGCAATCACTTACATCTAACTAATCAAGCACTTTATCTCCTAGCACGTGGCAGCGCACGCATCTGAACCATTAATCTCCTGGGTCTGATCGGACATTCTCCACATAAATTAATAATAATAATAATAATACGTTGGTTACTTTGGGTATTGTGTCATATCCCATCAAGTGTGCAGAAGAAGTCCAGCCAGCGGTTGATATTCATTGTGCACCTAGAATAATCCAACCTGTCTTGAATAACTTGTGATGACCTGTCCAGTGCCGAGCCCTAAAGATGAAGGGTCAGGATCTCTTGCATGTGTGCCACCAGCAGGGAGAATGATTAAGATAGACATGAATGATACCACATCAATATCAATTGTCGTCCGAATCTGGATACCAAGCAACATGAGTCATTGTCATGATGTGCCCTGAATGCATGACACGTCCTTGGATGCCAACCATGCAATTTTTAACCTTAGTCAGGTGGACCACTTCTCATTTTATACACGTTAGTCCTCTATCATACACGTAATAGTTATCTGTAACTGACCTAGAAATGGCCGACACGTGGCAATCATTGAAATGAGTGGGCTACTAGCCAATGGCTAGTAGTCGGTGCTATGTGGACCTCAACATGATGTATGTGTTTCATCCATGCCGTTCATCCATTTTTCCATATAATTCTATGGTATGAACCCAAAACTAAGGTAGATTAAAATCTCAAGTGGGCCACACAGTGTTGATTGAACTATTACCGTTGAAAACTTGTTGGGATTATACAAATGTTTTGGTGAAGCTGAGATTTGTTTTTTTTTTTTCTTTCATTCATGTCTGCGTGGCCTAATCTATTGGTTGGATGTCAAATAAACATTAATTACAGTGGACCTTAGGAGGTTTCTAATGGTAGACGTTCAATTGCTACTATTTTTCCATGTTGTGGTCCACCTGAGATTTTGATCTGCCTCGTTTATTGGATAACTTATTAAAATGATGTGTAAAAATGGATAGACGGTGTGGATATATAGAACACATAGATCATGGTGGGACTCACATAGCACCGACCACTAGCCACCTGGCTATGGCAGCGTCACTAGCCAAACCGCGTCTGTTTTACATGGGTCCCAAGTCCTAACTCTTGCTCATTTGCATGTGCAGTTGGGACCCACATGCAGTCGAAGATAGATGATCAGAGCCGTTCATGAAATGAATGGATCAAATGACACTTCACAGTTGCAGATAAAAGCCTTCTGCGGGGTTAGTGGTTCCTTGTGATTTGAACCTTCAATGAAAGGCTGAAAGCATTGTTTTTTGCTCACACAAGTGTCACTTTTCACTTTACAGTTCTTGCTTCCTCCTCTCCACAACGATAACAACCCTTCATCTCATGTCCTTTTATCTTCACCTTTACTACTGGTCTTTTATTTCTCACCCTTTTGAACCTTTTACCTTGATTTTGACTTTGATTTGAGGTTTGATTGGCAATCTTTCTTTTTTAATTTTCTTCTTTTCTTTTAAAATTATTTTAAAACATAGCAAAATAGATAAAAGCATTTAGGGACGGTTTGGAGTTAGAGATTAAATAGCATTTTTAGGTGGAATTAACTAGATTATTACCCAATGATTGTATGCCGGGACATTAGATAGTATTTTTATTGTTTAATCTCACCACGGGGAAAACTTTGTATTAAGTGAAACGTTTTGATATATCATGGTATTGTAATCAACAAATCACATTTCATAAATGATGTTGGTTATGTGTGTGTGTGTGTGTGTGTGTGTGTGTGTGTGTGTGTGTGTGTGTGAAGGGCACATGTGATTGACCTAAGTGGATAGAGTGCATGCATCAAAGTGGGCCCACAAATGAAGTGAATTTTTAATTAATTCACTAGAAATCTCGCCACATTTTTTGTTGGGATTGGATGACATGATATTTATATTAATTCAATCCTTCTTATAGTTTCCAAATGCCGAATAGAATTTACTTAGGATCAAATGCAATTCCATGCCACTTAATCCCACGTTCCAACTAGGTTAGTATACCACTGACAATTTTGAACCACAATGAGAGGGGATATCATTTTTGTTGCCCTTTGAGCTAGTGACAAAGGGGTGTAACTTGGGTTAAGCTCATCGAAGCTCAACTAGCCAACTGGAATTCAAGTTAGGCTAGGCAGAAGCTAGAAATCTTATACCCAACCCAAGTTCCAATTGGTGTTGGGTTAGGTCCGGCAATTCAGCCCAACCCAAACTAGTTGATAATCAACATTCTTTTATTGTGCCACGTTCTTTCTATTTTTATTAGTAAAGTAGTTCAAACTTGATCAACCCAGTCTCTCCAAAGTCCTATTGTATTAGGGTTGAGTATTCAAATTCAAATCTGCTATGATAGAATCTAAGGCTAGGCTGGGCTCATCGCCTTGAGGTTTGGTTGGACTTGGATCGAACTTCAACCCATTTGTTCCCACCCAAGCTGCACCCTTGCTAGATTTTCGGCCGAAATGCATCTGTTAGCTGAGCTTTTGGGGAGATATACTAGCATGTTCTAGTGTGGCTTTGGTGGATCCCTCCCTAGTGGGTGGAACCCTTGACTGTGGAGCTCAAAGTGATGTATGTAGCTTAAATCCACACCGTCCAACCATTTTCACAACTCATTTTAGGACATGATGTCAAAAATGAAGCTGACCCAAATCTTAGGTGGACCACACCATAAAAACAGTCATGATTGAACCTCTCCGATTAAAAACTTTAAGGATACCAGAGGAATGTCTATTTACCATACAACCTGTTGATAAAGTCACAAAGACCCAAATGAGCAGACCACACAAATATCATCTTAATCCAAAGCTCTTGTGGCTCACAAGAAGTTTGTAACGGCGAATTACCACTGTTTCTAGAGGTCCATCTGAGCTCTGGATCTGCTACTTTTTTCGGCATCATGCCCTAAAATGAGCTTTCAATTCGGATGAACTGGATGTAGTCACATACAGCACTGTGGGCCCCACTCTCAGGGGTCCCACCCACCTCACGTAGTCCCAAACAGGTATGTACTGCCCACGTGTACCAGTATTGTCCATGTTCGCCCGAAAGAACCGGGTACATTGCAATGCAAGGCGAATTGCAATGTGATATGGCCGGTACGGGTAGTAATTGATACAATAGGCCAAAACTGATTTTTATATTGGCTAACACGTTTTCTGCTATTGGAGCAAACAGATCTGCCTTCTGTTCAGTAACTGAATGATGAGATGGGAAGCGTTGATTGGTCCACCTAATCAAGAGGCCTTCTTAAGAAGGCCCACTTGGGTATTTTCGTAGGGAGTGGATTAGCTGTTACACGTGTGTTACCGCAACCGCGTGGAGCCCACCTCGATTTATTTGTTGTATATATACGCCGTTCATCTGTTTTTTTATATCATTTTAGGATGGGATCTCAAACCTTAAGAAGATCCAAATCTCAGGTGGACCATACCACTAGAAATAGTCATGAATGACTACTAAACACTTTTTATGGGCCATAAAAGCTTTGGATCAAGCTGATCATTCCATGTTCCCTTCATCCGGATCTTCTTGACATCATCAACAGGTTGGATGGTTAATAAACATTATGAAAAACTTACAACGTACCCTTTACAATTTTTAATGGTGAGGCACTCAATCACCACTCTTTCCTGTGGTGTTGTCTAACTGATACCTTTAGCTGTTTAAATTTTGGAACCAAGTAATAAAATGGAATGGATATATGGATGGACGGCATGGATATACAAATAATAGTCAAGGTGGGACCCATGATAAGGGTAACATCCACTAATGTCTTACCCGAGGAACACCTAATCCGCTTACATTTTCATCAGCCAAAGCACGCCGAACAAAAAGTCGTTTATTCAATTATTTGCATCAACCTTCCGGGAAATCGAAATGCGTACCGAGTAATTCTAAGTCGGTACGCTTTTATGGTGCTGACTAAATTCTGTTGTGCCCACCACAAATTTAAGAATTTCATCCACGCCGTCCATATGTTTTTTCAGATAATTTTAGGATTTGATCCCAAAATTGAATCATATCCAAAATTAAAGTGGACCACACCATTTGAAAAAGTGGGAATAATGATTTCCACGGCTGAAACCTTCCTAGGCCCCACAGTGATGTTTATTTGTCATCCAAACTGTTCATAAGATCACACATATATCGATGAAGGTAAAATACAAATATCATCGTGATCCAAAACTTCTGTTGCCCCCAAGAATTTTTCAACGGTAGACGTTCAAATCACACTTTTTCCTGTGGTGTGGTCCACTTGAGATTTTTATATGATTCATTTTTGGTTTCAAGCCCTAATACTATATTCTAAAATGGATGCACGGAGTGGATTAAATACATAAATTACGGTGGGGCCCACAGAGTTTAGTCAGTTTTCTTGGGCTGGGTTAAGATGACCCCCAAAGGCCCATGAGTAGTGAACTTTCGGCTTTGAATTAGGCCATATATGGGCTCCGAACTTTAATATGTCTACGGGCTAGGCCTACGGGGGATCTTCATCAGCCCAAGACCAACACAAAGCTGAAATGAGTCAGCCCAAAAGCTAACTATATATATATATATATATGAACCCAAATGGGGGCCAATTAACTTTGGCCCACCACAACTGACAGCCCAATGAGCTTGACTTACCAGCTAGATTTCCAACTGGCCTGAACTTTTGGCCCAAACCAACCCAA
The DNA here is from genome assembly GCA_037074715.1 of Magnolia kwangsiensis. Lineage (NCBI taxonomy): Eukaryota > Viridiplantae > Streptophyta > Magnoliopsida > Magnoliales > Magnoliaceae > Magnolia > Magnolia kwangsiensis. The sequence continues at coordinate 3,241,531 of CM073583.1, forward strand.
TAAGCCTCTGAGTCTAGGCCCAAAACGATGCGGCTATCTCCAACTGGGAACGGTCAGGAGCTTTGAGTGGCCACCGGGATGTATGGGTCTTATCTACACCGTCCATCCATTTTTTTCTCCTATCATTTTAGGTTCTAAGACTAAAAATAATTGAGCTTAAAGGCTTAAGTGGACCACACCACAGGAAGCAGCGGTGATAATGATTCTCACCGTTGAAACTTTTTTAGGGTCCACCATGATGTTTATTTCCCATCCAATCTGTTCATAAAGTTACAAAGACCTGGATGAAGAGAAAAAACAAATATCAGCTCCATCCAAAACTTCCGTGGCCTTAAGAAGTTTTCAACGGTAAGAGATTAATCCCCATTGTGTAGTCAACCTGAGCGTTGGATCTGCCTCATTTTTAAGCTTACATGCTAAAATGATATGAAAAAAAATGAACGGACGGTGTGGATAAGACCCGTACATCACGGTGGCCATTCCAAAGCTGCTGCCCGTCCCACTCATCAGCTGAAAGAACGACATGTAGGCTTAGCCTAGCCTACTGGGCGTATTTAACAGTGATGGGATGCTGACTATGCATGTGTGGAAAAGTCCTTGTCTCATGGGCTGGGCTGGGCTGGGCCTTAACTCAGATCTTTAGTTCGTTGGCTAGATCTGGACACTCTCTGGTTTGGCCCACCCTACCTGAGGGGTTGCAACCGTTGATTAGATGGGCCAATCTTACCCTTCTGGCCTTCCCAGTAGCGCTGTAAATGGGCCAATGATGGGATTAATTGGAGCCAGATTAGAACTCATAGCTACCGCACAAATATATTTTTTGTTTAAATTTATCCCGGCCCGGACCGGCCCATGTACAGCCCTTAATGTAAGAGCTGTACACTTCGAGTTAGCTCGGTCATCTTGGAAAAGCTTGACTCGTCTTGAAATTTGATCCGGATCAAGTCGAAAAAATTTTGAGCTGAGTCTAAGCTTGCACGAGCTCAACTCAGCTCAAATCAAACCTCAACTCGAAAACACTTAAATAGAATCAACTCATTGACTTGGTAATTTTGATATCGATGTTTCTCGCCATGTCTAGAATGAAACGATTTAACGAAGTGTTGTTTTAGGGTGTGTAAATTTTCTACGGATCAACTAGTGATGAGAAATGAATGAATATAAAAGAAAGAATATGAAAGAAATCACTACAAAAGAAAAAAATAATAAAAAAAATAAAAAATAAAAAATCACATTATAAAACTGTCCTTGTATCTTAATTTTAATTTTGTTCACGAGTCTTTCACAAAATACCTATTTATGTATTCAGTGATAAATTGATGTCGCATACTCAACTGGAATTGGCCAATCTGTTAACAGAACAAAGCTGAGCTAGCCAGACAAACTCAAGGATCAAATCAAGCTGAGTTCAAACCTCCCAGTCGAGCCAACCCAGCCAAGCTCGACTCAGCTCAACTCGTGAACAGCTTGTAAGGATATATGATGAGAGTCCACTCTGCTGTTTCACCTGGCATGCATGTGAAGGGATTGGACCGTCTGTGTAGACAAAGCTACTATGGATGTGCTCCGTGGTTCAAAAACCATAATGATGATGTGACCTCAAACCAATTGTAGAAAATAATAATAATAAGGCCAAGGTCAGCATTAACAGCAGACAATTGATGGATATGACTGTTCAAAATGTGGGCCATCGAAGATGTAGTGTTGATTCATACTAATGCATGCCGCGTGTGTGGACCCAAGATGAGCGACTCGGACCAACTCATCTAGTTTCCAATTGAGTCACAACTCGTCGGATTCAGCACTGAGTTGGTAAATTATTGTATCTAGAGGTGTACACAAACTGAGCTAGCTCAGTTATCACACTTGACTCGACTTGAAAAAGCTCAATTCGACTCGCTTCAAAGATGAGTTTGAGCTGAGTCAAGCTGATTTTTTAAGCTCACAAATGAGTTTGAGCCGAGTTCGAGCCGATTTTTTAAGCTTGAAAATGAGTTTGAGCTGGCCATTGCTCGACTTAACTCCATTTGAACCCAACTCGAATCAAACTCGGATCAAAGCAGTTCAATGACTCGGTTACTTTGATATTGATGTTGCTCATCAAGTGTTTAATGAAATGACTTAACCAAGTGTAGCCAGTGGTAAGGAAGGTATGTATATGAAACCAATATTTTTTTGTTTCTTGATTTTTATGTCACTAAGAAGGTGTTTGATAAAATAACCATAAAACCATTGCTACAATCTTAAATATCATAAGATTTTGAAAGTACAGTCTAGATATTTGTGAAAATACTGCACAGGCGAACTTGGCTTGAACTCAACTTAAACTGCCCGAGTTGCTGATCGAACTAAGTCGACCTAGCCAATCAAGCTCGAGGACCAAGCCAATCTAAGTTCAAGCTGAGGTCAGCTAGTGGCCAAGCCTAGTTAAGTTGAGTAGTGCACCCCTAATTGTATCAAAACATATCAGGTCTGACGAAGATGAGTCACGTGGGACTCGTGCGAGACTTAAACCAAGTGTAAAACATTTTAGATGAGACATGATAACAAGGTGGGCCACAGTACTCGGTGGACCAGCATGACACGTGAATTGGATATTTCACGTGTGACGTATTTCCAAGTGTGGGAGGCAACTGTAGAATGGTGCACTGTTGGAGCTCACTTATAGCAATACATGGATGGTACGTTTTACCGGACGTCCATGCTTTTCGGTTGTAGGGCCCTTGGTTTGGTGATCTGAGACGTTGATTTGACGGGGCTACTCTCTACCTTCGTCCTTTATCTTGGTACAACCCGGATTTGTTAGTACGCCCACCAGGACCTAGCTAGAGATGGACGGTCCTGGAGGGGGCTTTGTAAGCCCACCATGATGTATGTCTTAGGGCCTGTTTGGACGTGGGGATTAGGTGGGAGTGGATTGTATTAGGGTGGATTGCATGGCTTCCGATGTCATAAATGAGTTTGATAGTGGATTGCATGCAATCCCACTGGATTGTTATATCCATCAGCCCATCTATTGCCATGTTTGGACGGGCGGACAGGATTGGATTTCATTAGCATAGTGCATTTGGACGGGCATGGATTGTAAGGGATTGAATCACTTGGACAAAGGGACGACCTGCCACCAGCCTCGTGTTTGGTGGTCGGTGATATGTGGGACCCACCATATCTATGTGTTTCATCCATTCCACTCATCCATTTTTAAAGATCGTTTTAGGGCCTGACACAAAAATTGAGGGGGATATATCTTTGGTGGACCACACCAGACGAAAATAATAACGATTGGATATCAACCATGGAAATCATCCTACAGCCCATTGTACTGTTTGTTTGACATCCAATGTGTTAAGTAGGTCATACACTGACTGATGAATGGAAATATATATATATATATATATATATATATATATATATATATATATATATATATATCAGCTTTATCCAAAACATGGAAGGCCCCAGAAGATTTTTAATTGGTCGACACTGTTTCCTGTAATGTGCTCCAACTGAATATGATATATACATCATTTTTGGTCTCATACCATAAAATGATCTGTAAAAATAGATGGTCCGCATGGATGAAACACATAAGTTATGTTGGGGCCCACAGGTCACTAACCAGCAGCCATTGGCAAATCCATCATGGGGGTACCCAATCCGCATCCCATTCGTATCAACGAACGGATTGCATGCCATTACAGAAGCTGCAGCCCATGACATGGTTAGTTGTCTATGCTCTCTGCGTCACTCACCGATTGGTTGTCTGTGCTCTTTGTGCCATTCACCGATGTAAATGTTTCATCCATGCCGTCCATCCACTTTGACATATTTCCTTACAACGTTGTCCCAAAAATTGAAGGCATGATTTATCTTAGGTGGACCACACCACATTAAGAGATAGACCCATCAGTGCATTTAATACCTAGTTTATTCAATGAATATCACTATCACCATGGAACATTGCTGTGTATCCACATGGACCACATCACGTGACAGTGGTGTGATACAGATAGATCCCAACAGATGTATGACAATCGAAAATAAAGATATATGAATACATGAAAAGTGCAACGACATGTCAAAATGGTGGTTGTGCGGGGAATTGAGAGGAAAAAAAACAAGTGACATATTACAGATACATACAGTCATCCGTGTTAGGCTAGAATTTGAAAATAACAAAGAAGGCAAGAAAAAGGACACAAAAATCAACTAGAAGGGCACAGAATATCTCTCTGTCTGATGGGGGAAGATCATCAATCGACACGGCCCTAGAAACCATGGCTGGTGTCACCTGTGCCGCCTGTACCGTCTGTCGGATGGATGATGACAATAAGTAGCAGATGTTCAAATCATCAAAAAAATGTAGCAAACTGAACCGCATGAGAATCCATGCGAGGTCTCGATGATGCACATGCCTTATCGAAGTTACCGTCCCAAAATGCAACTACCTCTTTCCAGTTCCTGAATGCATGGTGTATCGCTCCACTATATCCTTCTACCTCCAACCTCGTGTCGTCCCAACACATGTATATTCCAGGCCAACGTCCCACCAAGACATTGTAATACTTCTCATTTCCCATCTACAATGACATGGACGTAATTGGCACTAGATGGTGTCTTGGAATAGAAATTCGCAATCAGAGTTCACATGCAATATTGTCCTATCGAGTAGCATCGTAAAGTACAAAGAGACTAGGAAATGAAAAAGTTATACATCTGTCAGTACGTACCCTTCTAAGCTAGTGGATTGTATGGTTTTGATTTCATTCGATGCATAGAATACAAATTGATTTTGAACATTTAGTTTAATGAAAAGGAAATGACAAAACACAGTGATGGTACCCAGTATTATAAAAGAGAAAGTAGCCCTCGAATTGCAGTGTTATTCCTTCCAAACCCAACTTCAAAGCAAAGCTATGGAAATCTGCGGTGTTGACCCTCAAATGAATGCTAAGGGAATCAAGATTTGATCTCTTCCACTATTAGACAAATTGTAACTCAATTTTGTAGTGCATCCAAATACACCCTCAACGTTGAAAAGTGCTTGACAATATTTCTTTCTTAGAAACAGAACTACTTCTGGGGACATTGCAAATAGCAAAACTCACTTTTTAAGTTTTCAAAATAATGCAGCAGTAGAGGGGAAAGTAGAGAAATTGAATCTGCTAGTTTTTTTTTTTTTTCTCTTTACATAACAACTAAAAATAAGAACCTGTAACAAATAATGACATAACAAGTAAAAATAAGAACCTATAACAAATAAAAACATGAAAAATAAAAATAAAAACCTATAACAAATAAAAATAAGAACCTACATAGCATTACAGCAGAAAATAAAATCGAAACTCGTATCACAGACAATTATGACATAGATCGAAAAACACATTAAAACAGAAAATAGTAACTAGAAAACCCAAAATCATATGCAGTATGGAAGAAACAGATATAGTTAAGTAGGAAGGAAACTCAACCAATGATTAGGTCTCAATGGAGAAAAAGACCCAACTAGTGGCAAGATCATAAAACCATTCAAATTTCAGTGTATAGCCAAGCAATGGTAGGACCCAACATATGACCAATCTCAGATCAATTACATCTCTGCCATGTGTGGGCAGATACTGTTTGATAAGTAAACACTTTATCATCTGATAATTTTTCCTAAAAACAGTGTAGAAAGACAACAACCTACTGCATGTATATAATAAATCGATAGTAAAAACATCTCAATCCTTGTGATAATCACATTTTGAGTTCCTCTATTTGAAAGTTTATATCAATAATATTATAAAGTTGAGAGAGAAAAAAGGTAAACAGTCAGTAGTAAACAATCACACTTACCTCAAAGCCGGATGAGTTTGTTGTTGCGCAGCACACCAACAACGCAGTGGGCCGAGATCCAATCTCAGGCCTCACCCACAAACGATAAACAGAAAGGAATATAAACTGGAAACAGATCAAAGCAATCCAAACAAACCACAAGACAAGATATACATGAAAAAATCCTAAACTAGGATAAAAAAATCACGGATGCAAACTTCCACTATGAAGAAACAAAGATTACAAGGCAAAATACTAACCTCTCCCTTGGAAGAATATAGAAAACCCTTAGCCCACACCTTTAGAAATATTTTTCAATATTTCTCATCTCATGCATTCCCTAGAAAAATCCTAGGAACCCCTATTTATAGTTTAGGCAACTTTCCTTCCGCATCCTGGTTGCGAAAGGACTCAAATTCGCAGTTTCGCATAACAAACTGCGTAACCTACGACCGGTCCTAGCTCTCCTACGACCGATCGTAGCCGTCCTACGACCGGTCGAAGGTGGCCCAATGTGGCTCCATATTCTCAACAATCTTTCACTTGGAGACATATTGCCATAAACCTTCGTCTTCTTCATCCGGAGTGCACCACCTCTCCGTCTTCAAGCCTGAAGACCAATCAAAGCTGAACAGAGCTTTAGCTTCTCCCTTGTGATCGCCTTAGTCAACATATCTGCAGGATTCTCACTTGTATGAATCTTCTCCAGAATAATCGATCCATCTTCCAGTAACAAACGTATGAAGTAATATCTGATGGCAATATGCTTGGTCCTTGAATGAAAGGCTGAATTCGTAGCCAAGTGTATTGCACTTTGACTGTCATTGTACAGCTTACAATCTACTTGCTTCTTACCTAACTCTTCCATAAAATCTTTCATCCACACCATCTCCTTGCATGCTTCTGTAGCCGTAATATATTCTGCTTCTGTCGTACTGATAGATACTATCTTCTGTAACTGAGAGACCCAACTAACTGCAGCACTACCCAGAGTAAACACATAACCTATAGTGCTTCTTCTGCTGTCGATATCTCCTGTCAAATCTAAATTCACGTAACCTTGTAGCTTGATTTTTGATCCACCATAACACATGCATACATCCTTAGTACCCACCAGGTATATGAGGATCCACTTCACAGTTTCCCAATGTTCCTTCCCGGGGTTGTTCATGAACTTGCTAACAACTCCCACTGCTTGAGCAATGTCTGGCCTCGTGTTCACCATAGCATACATGAGACTCCCAATCGCTGACGCGTATGGGACTTTGGCCATGTAGTCCCGTTCCTCCTGCGTCTTTGCACCTTGCTCCTTAGATAGCTTGAAGTGGTTAGCTAATGGAGCACTAACCGGCTTAGCACCTCTCATATTGAATCGATCAAGTACCTTGGCTATGTACTCTGTCTGTGACAAAACCAGTTTCTTATTTTTCCTGTCACGCTTTATCCTCATGCCTAGAATTTGTTTTACAGATCCTAAATCCTTCATGGCAAATTCTCTAGACAGTTGTCTTTTGAGATCTGAAATGTCCTTCATGCTTGAACCGGCAACAAGCATATCATCAACATACAGAAGAAGGATGATGTACGACGTATCAAACTTCTTCAAGTAACAACAGTGGTCTGCATGACATCTCCTAAAACCGTTTTCCGACATGAAACTATCAAATTTCTTGTACCACTGTCTCAGGGCCTGCTTCAGGCCATATAGACTTTTCTTTAGTCTGCACACCTTGTTCTCATTACCTGGTGCCACGTATCTTGTCGGCTGATACATATATATTTCTTCTTCAAGATCCTTATGAAGAAAGGCTGTCTTAATATCTAGTTGCTCTAAATGTAAGTTTTCTGTAGCCACTATACTCAAGACCATGCGAATCATAGACATTTTCACTACCGGTGAAAATATTTCGGTGAAATTGATACCTGCCTTCTGTTGAAACCCTTTTACAACCAGTCTCGCCTTGTACCGTTTCGAACCATCATGCTCCTCCTTTAATCTTTAAACCCACTTGTTATGAAGAGCTTTCTTACCCTTGGGTAGAGTGACTAGCTCCCATGTACGATTAGACTCAAGAGAGTCCATCTCCTCATCCATGGCTTGCTCCCACTTAACCCGTGTATCTGACTGTAATGCCTCTTCAAAACACTCTGGCTCACCATTATCTGTCAGTAGTAGATAATGTAAGGAGGGTGAGTATTGGACCGTGGGTCTCCTCTTCCGAGTAGACCTCCTCACAACAGGTGTCTGTGGCTCTGCCTTATGATGCTCCTGTGCACGATCATCCTGTGGCGCTGTAACACCCGTGTCCGGTAACTCTTTTAATTCTACGAATTTCATTTTCTCGACCTTATTTTCTTGCACACTGTCCTTATGCATCACTTTTTCGTTGAAGACTACGTCCTTACTTCTGATGATTTTTCTGTTTTCTACATCCCAAAACCTGTAGCCAAAATCATCCTGCCCGTAGCCTATAAACATGTACCTCCTGGACTTCGCATCCAGCTTGTTTCTGTGCTCTACATCAATATGAACATATGAAGTGCAACCGAACACTCTGAGATGTGTAAGGTTCACTTCTTTCCCAGTCCACGTTTCTTCTGGTAGCCCACCATCTAATGGTGCTGAGGGACTTCTATTGATAAGATATACGGCAGTATTCACAGCATCTGTCGAAAAGGTCTTGGGCAACCCTGCATGTAACCTCATGCTCCTGGCGCGCTCAGGGATGGTCCTGTTAATGCGCTCAACCACACCATTCTGCTGTGGTGTCCCTGGAATCATTTTCTGATGTTTGATTCCATGCTGCACAATACTCCTTAAACCTCTTATTACAATATTCTCCCCCATTATCAGATCTAAGACACTTTACTGTTTTACCTGTCTTGTTTTCTTTCATAACTTTCCACTTCTTAAACGCATCAAATACATCAGATTTATGCTTTAAGAAATAAACCCACAGTTTTCTACTAGCATCATCAACAAAGGAAATAAAATAACGTGAGCCACCAAGAGATGATACCTGTGCCGGTCCCCACACGTCAGTGTGTACAAGCTCCAATAGTTGCGTCTTTGGAGCGCGTCCTGGCTTCTTGAAGCTTACCCTCTTCTATTTTTCATATATGCAGTCCTCGCAGAATTTCAAGTCAAGAGACTTCAGCCCTGGTAGCTTTCCTTTTGACAACAGCACTTTCATCCCTTTCTCACTCATATGTCCCAACCTTTGATGTCATAACTGCCCATTCACTCCAGTTGATGCGACTGAGAGTGAACCATACAATCCTGAAGTCACGTACAAAATGCTTTCCTTTTTATCTCGAGATATTACCAATGCACCTTTTGTGATCTTCTAGGAATCACTGGTGAATGTCGTCACATAACCGGTATCGGCCAACTACCCCACTGAGATCAGATTCCTTCTCAAACTCGGTACATGTTTGACATCCTTCAGTTTCAAAACCGTTCCGTCTTTCTGATTGACCTGAACGTCCCCTTTTCCAACAATACCGCACGGCTCATCATCATCTAGGTAGACTCTCCCAAAGTCACCTAACACATAATCACGCAGAACTTCCTTACATGGAGTGACATGAAACGAAGCACCCGAATCTATAACCCAAGACTCATTCCTCGCATCAAGAGACAAGATCAACACATCTGTATCGCTCTCCTCAGACAGATTCACTGAATCATTCCCGCCTTGAGAGCTTCCATCTTGTTTCTTAAGCGTCCTGCAATCACGTTTCATGTGCCCCTTCTTACCGCAATGCCAACACCCGTCTTTGTCTTTCGGTCCCTTGGACTTCTTCCTCAACTTAAAACGCCCATGTTTATTGCCTCCTCTGTTTTGCGATCTTCCTCTTTCTTCAACGTTTAGAGCATTCCCTGAATCCCCTTAAACTCCTGATACCTTCCTTCTAGATTCTTCGCTGAGAATTAGACCGGCCACATCATCAAATTTTAGCTTTGTTGACCCTAAAGAATTGCTCACAGCAATCACCAAACCATCCCAACTGTCTGGCAAACTGGATAAGATCAATAGTGCCCTGACCTCATCCTCAAAAATGATGCCAACGGATTCCAACTGGCTTGTGACTGTATTGAACTCGTTTAGATGTTCAGCTACGCTCCCACCATCTGACATCTTCATGTTGAATAGTTGTTTCATAAGATGAACCTTGTTGGATGCTGAAGGTTTTTCATACATGGTGGCTAGGGCTTCCATTAATTCTTTTGTCGTTTTCATCTTTGATATATTAAAGGAAACGCTCTTAGACAAAGAGAGTTGGATCGTTCCTAAAGTCTTCCTATCCAGTAAAAACCATTCATCATCTGTCATCTTTTCTGATTTCTTCTCTTTTCCTTCAAGAGGAATGTAGAGGTCCTTCTGATACAGATAATCCTCCATCTGCATCTTCCAGAAGGCAAAGTTTAAACCATTAAACTTCTTAATTCTAGTTTTTCCATCTTCCGCCATCGCTCCCAATAGAACTAAACCAATAGCTCTGATACCAGTTGTTGCGCAGCATGCAACAACGCAGTGGGCCGAGATCCAATCTCAGGCCTCACCCACAAACGATAAACAGAAAGGAATATAAACTAGAAACAGATCAAAGCAATCGAAACAAACCACAAGACAAGATATATGTGGAAAAATTCCAAACTAGGGTAAAAAACTACGGATGCAAACTTTCACTATGAAGAAACAAAGATTACAAGGCAAAATACTAACCTCTCCCTTGGAAGAATATAGAAAACCCTTAGCCCACACCTTTAGAAATATTTCTCAATATTGCTCATCTCATGCATTCTCTAGAAAAACCCTAGGAACCCCTATTTATAGTTTAGGCAACTTCCCTTCCGCATCCCGGTTGCAAAAGGACTCAAATCCGCAGTTTCGCGGAACAAACTGCGTAACCTACGACCGGTCCTAATTCCCCTACGACCGGTCGTAGACCCCTACGACCAGTCCTAGCTCTTCTACGATTAGTCCTAGGCCCCAGAAAAAAAACAGTACAACTCGCTGGACTTTGAATCGTGTCAGGGCTCGAACCCACGACCGGTCGAGCGCTTCCCACGACCGGTCGTGGCTCCCCCACGATCGGTCGTAGCCGTCTTACGACCGGTCGAAGGTGGCCCAATGTGGCTCCATATTCTCAACAATTGTCAGTTTTATATAGAAGAGAGTCTCTGCCTATATACAATGACCAAAGAAATATTACATGGAAGTTGGGAACAGGACAATCTCTATAACATATCATGCTACAGTCTGATAGCAGCACGAAGATTTTATATATTATAAAAGAATACGATGATATAAGACCGTATCCAAGCTTCAAATGACCAAAGCCATAGACGAATGATTCTCACAAATAGCAATGAAAGGCAAACCAATCAGATGAGTCCTCTTCTAAAAATTTTCAACCTTGTTATATGCACAATTATAATAAAAACTAAAAGTTAATCAATTTTCACAAAAAAAATATCAGTTTTCATATTACAGATAGCATGGTATATATAGAGTCGAAGACATGCACTTGTGGTAAAGCGTGATTTAGAGCAATTTTTGTATGACATATTACAGATAGCATTGCTATTCAAACACACATTGGTGTGAAGAAGCCACACTGTTCATCCACACATGGCAATCGTCTGTAGCCAAGTTCATCGCTTAAATATCTAATATGAACTATAATCCATATTAGCTCATTATTCTATTATGTGACATATAGGATAAGGAATGAAACAACCAACCACTTTTATATGTCCATGGTTTGCCAACACAACGTAACCCTAACTGCTCCGTCCACAAATATTTGAATCGAAATAGTCTCGATAAGCTACAAACTAATATGTATTAACTGAAGACCATTGCTAGCTGAGAAATGGGCAAGAGTAACTCTTTGGTCAGGGTTCAAACCAAGTGCTGAGGAATCAAACTCAGACCAAGCTGGGCTGACCTATGATCTGAAAGCCCCACTACAATAGTAAGTACAGATAACTGTACAGGCCTCTAGGTAGATGCTGGTGCTACTTTCAGACGCCCATCGATACAGTCAGATAACATTACCCGAGAAATTTTGAGAGTTAAGTCTATTAGAGATGAACTGAGAAGGTATTACAGGTATTCAAGGGGGCAGAGATCTAGCCGTAGAGATGGTGGAGCAGACCATAAGGACATTTTAGTGGGGAGCCAGCCAATGTTCAAAAAAAAAAAAAAAAACAAACAACGCACTGCAAATCGGCTGGAAGGAACACAATAGAATGGACCACCCCACGGAGTTATGTAAGAAAGATTGGAGAAAAGAGAATAAATACAGGGTAGATTGGATGGACGGAGAAGAAATCCTACTGCACATGTATATCAGACCTGGTTTAGAACCCATTGTAGCCAGCTAGACAGGCCAACTCCATATCAAAGGGCTTATTTCGTTGGAAACCACAGATATACATCAGATGCATGAAAACCCTTCATGGCCCTCTCGGATGCTACAGAAATCATCAATATCTAGAACATGCAAGACACATGCACAGTACAGAACAGCGCCTCATGCAGATCAACAGTAGAAGAAGACCTACCTCAAGATAAGTAGACTCTCAGCTCGCGATGGCAGCCGATCGATGAAGACGGCCATTATGACCCTCAGGTAGTAGTTATAAACCCCATTTCGTGCCAAAACGAAAACCTACCACAGCCTCTCTCCTGCCAAATCAGAAGCATGGAAACTCCCATCTCGCAGTTCGTACGCTGGATAGTGGACGGGCTAGGGATGGGTGGAGCATGGGATAGGGATGAGGTGAGAAATGAAGTATGTGGGATTCGCAATCCACCGGATCGTCCTCCGAATCCAGCCATCTCTCCCATCCGTCAATAATACTGCGCCGCCCAAACAGAACTTGAGGAAGATGGGGTGGGATTTCAAAACCCTATCCCACCTACTCCAGTCTACTGCAACCTAATCCCCGCGTCCAAAAAGTTTATTATTCCATCAGATTTTAAAGTTTTGATCCATCTTCTTACTTTTCATAGTTTGGAGTATTTTAGTTTAAGAGTCTGCATACCTACCACATGTACAATTTCTTAGTGCTTGAGCATAAACCACTACACTCAGCCGAAGTACCAATAGCACATAGAGGAATTGTAGGATACGCAAGATTTTGTATGGTTTTACGCGGGTTTTTAAGTCCGAAGCGTAGGGCCAACGTTTCGGTAATCTGGACCATTGCTTTGTTGAGACTAACGGTGGATGGACCATTATCTTAAAAAGCATCTATCCGTTTTGCAATATCATTTTAGGGCACGAGTCTAAAAATAAGCTCATTCAAAGTTCAAGTGGACCACAATAGTGGTGACTTAATGCCCACAATTAAAAACTTCTTGGGGGCACAAAAGTTTTAGATTAAGCTGATATTTGTGTTTTGTGTGACCTTATGAACAGGTTAGATGGCAAATAAACAGAAGGGTGAGCCCTAAGAAGATTTCAATTGTGGATGTCACTATCCCCACTGCTTTCTGTGAGGTGGTCCACTTGAACAGATCCTGGATTTTCTTCTTTGTGGGCTCATGCTAAAATAATCTTTAGAAACGGATACAAGGAATGGATATAAAACACATACATCACGGTGGGCCCCACAACCCCCTACTGGTGGAATGGTGTGGCCAGGAGGTTCCGCACCCGCACGCCTTTCCCTTTCTCCCTTTCCCTTTCCCTTTCTTCTCTCTCTACCCCACCTAGCCCGTTGCTCACCGCACGCTTGTCCGACGAGCAACATCAATCCATCGGACCACCACCACCTATAGGTTACGACTGCCCGCACGTCTCCACTGGACCACCACCACCCGATCTCGCCGAGCGAACCAGAGTGGCCCAATCCCGACAAGGTGAGTGCTCATATCTATTTCCTCTTCTTCTTCTTCTTCTTATTCTTGTATGTTAAATTCATTGGAGATCCAGTCATCCAGATGATGATTTGAATAGACGGCTATGATCATTTAACCTTTTTATGTGGGCGGATATTGATGTAGGAGGATCGGGTTCCGTAATGGCCTGATGTGTTGGGCCAGGTGCTAGAGAATGGTGTTCACCTGATGAGTGACTTGGATCTCGAATCAGGTTCTGTGATGGCCTAATGCACGTTTTCCATCTGTTTGGACAATGGGCCCACCTGATGTATGCATTGTATCCATGTTGTCCATCTATTTGGATAGTGGGCCCACCTAATTTATGGGTTATATCCACACTATCCATCTTTTTGGACAGTGGCTCCCTGAATCCTGATTTTTTAGAGAAAGCATTTGCTTGGATAATAAAAAAATCTCTAGCATTTGATTATTTCAACTGTTTGATCATTTAACTATTTTTGTTTGAGTATGGACTACCTCCTTGAATATCCTATGGGCTCATTGATTGATAGGATAGGATCTTCCCAACTTGAAGACTTCAAAGGCAACCCGCATGGGTCGTATATCATATCCGATCAATGGCTTGGATCACCGATCACATGCCCTAAAAATGTTTAATTATTGGAGTCTGCAAACTGTGCATTGCTAATGAGCTGGACACCTAATTCCTCTTACTACTAACCATAAGTGTCTGTTGCGCTGGGCCACCATTGGTCCTGAAATTTTAGGCCCACCTAATGGTATGGGCTTAAAGTTTAGATCCATCTGATATACGGGCTATGTTTCAATTAGGAGTGTACATCGGTCCAAACCGAGTCGAACTGGGCTCAGCTCGGCCCGGCCCGATCATTGAGCCAACATGTCCAGCCTAAACTCGGCCCGATCACCAATCGGGGGAGTTCAGGCCAGTTTCGGATCTTATAACAAGTTCATAAGAAGGGCTTTGGCAAGTAATCCGCTTCCTATTATAAGGCCCTCGATCAATGGTTTAGATAGTTGAAATATAGACTCCACAAAAAATCTAACTAGTAAGGATATTATAATTTCTTTTTGTATTTGGGTGAATCTAGGCCATTCAAGTTATACGTCTCATTATGGACAGTGCATAACTTGAAACATGTCAAACTATCCAGGCTATTCATCAGTCAGAGGCTATCAAATGAATGGTTAAAATGTATATGTAAATGGCCGAGTCGAGCTGAGTCAGGCTAGGTCGAGTCGGGTTTCAGACCGAGTCGGGCCGAACTAAGACCTATTCGAACTCGGCACGAACTCAGTTTCGAGCTGAAGAAAATGGCTTGTCCCAGACCGAACTCAGTTCCGAGTCGGGCCAAGTCGATCGAGTTAACTGGGCTAGCCCAGTTCGTGTACAACCCTAGTTCTAATGATCTGAACCGTTTATACGATTAGTCTCTCCTTGAATGGTAGATAGGCAACAAATAAAATCTGTCAAAATTGGATTATTTCATCCATTTGGAATGTGGCTTTTTTGCTTTAAAAATGGATGGTTACCCTACCTTTGCATAATTAGTTGGTTAAAACATCCAATCTAAGAGATTTTTTCGAGCATCCTTCATCCAAGAGAATCCCAATCACATGAATGGTTTGGGCCATTTAAAAGAACCAAATTCTAGTGGTAAAGACTAAATTCCACAACATATCATATTGCAATACATTAGGATGTATGTGAGCAAACCTCTTGTTAGAGGATCCTATTTACAGGATATTGTTATTGATGAACAAGCTCGAGCTCGACTCAAGGTAAACAGGACTCAACTCGAACCACTAGCTCGACTCAAACTCGACTCGACAGCTTTGGCAAACAAGCCAAGCTTCAATGTTGAGCTCGAGCTCGAGCTCGAACTCGAACTCAAGTACTGCATGAACAAACCGAGCCGAGCTTGGCCTACGTCGACTCGTCTCGACTAGGCTCGATGCCAACCCCTACCGGCATGTCTTGAGTTTGAGAAAATGACAGGTTTTAAGTCCTAAAAATATTGAACAAAAAAATTCAACTTTTTTTTTTTTTTTAATCTGAGAATTTGATCTTCAATTAGATTTGTGATCTTTATTTTTCCCAGGTTTTGTTAGATAGATTATGTAGAGCAAGGGATATCACCATTGATCAGATGGAAGAAAACACAACGCATGCAATTATTGTAATGATGGACTGTCCATTAAAGGTGCCTACTGATCAGGCATACGTGTGTGGTCCATCTGTGGACAATGGAAGAATGACAGCTGAGGATGATATGCGCGGCATCTTGGATCACACTATGAATTTTTCTTAGCCCCCAATTGAGGAGAAAAACTTTCTGGTAGAATGTGATAATACACAGGGTCTTAGAAAATCTTGAGTCCAAGTTAGATGCATCTTAAAACCAAATTTATGCTAAGTTGATTATCTTACAATGGGATTGGTGGACATTAATCGGACGGTTGAAAATGAAAGACATCCAATAATCTTATTTCGTAAACGAGTGTCCACAAATCAGAGGTTAGGATTGTTTAATAAATCTGATTTTCGGACTCAAGTTAGTGGATTTGAGTCACCGAGACCATGTAATTTGGATGACTTGTATGAAATGTATGCTTCTTCTTTTTCTTTTTTTTCAAGTAATTTCTAAACCTGTGCATCATCTCTCGTGCCAGAGTATTAACTTTTCTTCTCTATCAAACAACTCCCTCAAATTGAAGGGTTGTCAAGCAGATATTTGGTACATGGGAGCCAGAAAACTAACGGTGTCCATCATTAAACGATGGGACTCGCTTGTTGAAGCTGAGTTCAACAAGCGAGTCTAATGTGAATATATATATATATATATATATATATATATATATATATATATATATATATATAGCCTCAGTGGACCACATTTCAAGAGACGGGGATGGAAATGCTCACCGTTGAAACTGTTCCATGGCCCATCATGATGTTTATATCCCATCCAAACCGTTCATAAGGTCATTGTAACTGGGACGGATTGAAAACCCAAATATAGCCTCATCAAAAAACTTGACGGTGGGCATTACATTCCCACTGTTTCCTGTAGTGTGGTACACTTGAGTTTTATTTTTATCTTATTTTTGGGATAAAATACTAAGATGAGCCGGAGAAACTGATGGACGGTGTAGATTTCTCACAGCCATATATGTGAGCCCCTCGTAGCTTACGGCTACAGGAACTTCCTGCTCGCGGGACCGCGGCAGCTCGCGTCCAGAAGGTTAAAAAAGAGCAAGTTTCTTTAACATACGCCGGGTGCGCAATTTACAGGAGGACGATGAATCGTGGCGTAGGAGGGCCGTTGCTTTCGATAGGAGATCTACTGAGTGACGTGGGCGAAGGAGGTGGGGACCATACCCCATCCTCCTCCTCCCCTTCTTCTCCCTCTTTCCACCTTCCTTCAGACGACTCTCTTCCTTCGTCTCATCTCAACCGCCTATTTCAGGTACCACTTCATACACAACCTCATCCCTTTTTCCTTCTTTCTGTAATAGTAGATGACCAAATTTCCCAATTTTTGTAAATGTATACTCCCCATTTTTTAATGGTTTGGACCAGATAGTCTGATCTGATCGGATATTCAGTCCACCGAACTCAAAACGCGTTCTCTCTTGATTTTCTGTCGGATCTTTCTCTTCTTTAGAAGACGTTGAATATACACCGTTGGTGATTTTCTCTCCAACCTTCAACTTCTTTCGAACGAGCATAGTCCATCTGATAGGTGGATTGGCCCGATTCATGGGCCAGGGCATGCTCGTTGTTCGACCCGCCTAGTGATTGGTCAGGATCTTGCACTCCTGTGCCGCAATTGGCCTCTTCGTTCCATCCTCGGACGGATTGCCGCACAATTTCTTATGGAGCATTGCCAGGGATGAGAAGTACATCGACGGGTAGCAATGTCATTTCGGTATGAGGTTAATTCCATAGTTAGTAGGGTTCCGGATATCGGTATTGGATTAAAATAAGAAAAGAGAAGTACAGAGCTTATTGTAATATATCAGTATATCACCGGGTTTTTTTATTTTTTATTTTTTATTTTTAAATTTTTAAATTCACCAAGTAGTGAAAAATAGAAAAAAGAAGAAGAAGAAGGGAAACACAATAATCTGTGTTTTTGATAGGTATACAATGGTGCATTAGACCATTCTTTGGTAAGAATGCTGTTTGTCGGCCTAACATGTTGAAAACTGAATTTTCTTTTTTAGCTGTCTACCTCTAAGTTCGGTGTTAAAGCATTTGGGATTTTGAAATCCCTTCTTTAGTTGATCGTCAATTCTTACTGCTATAGATTTTGTTACATATTTCTGATCAAACATTTGTGCATCACTACTGATTTTCCAAAATTAAAACATAAGTGATTATAATCATGAAATTGTTGTGAATTGTACAAAACACGATCATAAGTCATTATATGTATGTTATCTGAACTTAATCTGAGAACATCAAAGGTCTGTTTAATATACAATGTAGGCTTAGGTCTACTAAAAGATTGGGTCTTTCAACATCTTATACAGTTGAAATGAATTAAAAAGGCAAAAGAGTGAGAAATTTTGAGAAAAAAAAAAATCACAAAATGGGGCCTTTTAATCCTGTCTAGGCACATCTCTGTCAGGTTCCCATTTCCGGATGGCCTTTTTGGGTGTAGATGGGAATTAGTGCATTCTCTAATCTGTTCAAAATCTGGTATGACATACCCAGCATATGTTCGGATGCAGATATCACAAAGACAGAGTATTGTAAAAGGAAGCTAACAATCAATTTGTTGGGTGAAGCTCCTTATAATGAGAAACATGTAGAAAAATCAGGGTTGGTCCTCACTTGGGAAATTCGTCAACCTTTTTGTGTATTGGCAAATCCCTGAACCATCACATTTGGAAGAATATTACAGCTGAGATGACGACAACTTGGTTTGAGATGGACCCATGAGCCTTGCTGGACAACATAAGCAGCGGGAAGGGCCAGTTTCCATGTTTAATCGAAGTTTAAGCTGAGAGCATGGACAATCGGGACCTGCTGGAAAATTGCATAAATCGAGATAAATGGCTGAAAACTATCCATGGGTATTCTCTCTGCTCAAACTACCATGTTGAAGAATTAATTCCTTTCAATGTTCATCGCGCAAGCAGACTGTAGTAGGTGCAATTCACAGATATCAGTTTTTCCCCCCCTGTATGTCTAGTAATGCACTTGCAGAAGTGTTGGCATCTGGTATGTGCCCTCTATTTTCTCTTAAATTAGGATGCATTTGTACATAAAACCGAACCAAACCACTATCCAAATGGATATTTTAGCAGGGTGGATGCTTATCCATTCATCTTCGCGTTTGGGTGGTTAGATTTTGAGAATCACATTGAGCTGGATAAAGTTTACTTTTTCTACATATTCTACCCAAATCAGCATCCAGAACATTTTAGCTACTGATCCATGGGGGAAAGTTAAAAAAGGAAAAGGAAAAAAATTCTGGTTGCCTATATTTCCTAGAATGTGTCACCCAAAAACCCAAACCTAACGGACTAACCATCTGCCCCATTGAAAACCTATTCTGTGACTTGCAGTGGTGCGTTTGGATGTACAGCTCAAGTGGTGTTCAGTTTTCCTGCTTTTTCCTCTATATCTCACTTCCAATTTGGAAATATTCTATCACATCAGCCATCGAAACCTGAACTTTTGAATGTAGCTTTAGCCATAACACCAGAAAAGAAGATTTTCGAGCAGTCACCTGAATATTTAGCATGTAAGATATGTTTATTTTCTGAATTTCCATGAAGAAGCTACACAAACATTTGGCTTTATGAATAAGAAACCTTCTCAAAACAAAAGGAATCAAGAATCCATCATTCCCCATGTCCATGATTCTTGCATGATGGATTTATGCAGCGTGTTGCATTTTTTAATGCATGTACGGAATTATCATCAACAGAAATGTCAGATTGGATTTATTTTTTTTTTCATCAGGAGAGCTATAATAAGTTGACCGAGGCATTGAAGGGGACAGATCAATCATGGACAGCTCTAACTCTCAAGGTGACAACATTAAGAAAATGCTTTTTCTTTTTCTTTTTTCCTCAATGGTTAAAGCAGCGAGTCTTCATTGAGGTATTCTGATTAATTTCCGGTGACATTGACAGCTATGCACTTCTCTAGAGACTGCCGATAAGCTCATTCAGTCTGCTAACTCAAATGTGGAAATGCTAGTGGAAAAGATCGGAGAGCTTGAGAGCATTATGAAACGGGGGGATTCCGCCGCCGAAACAGCAAAAGCTATCCTTAATACACAGAGAAAAAAGGAAGGGCCTGTAGTTTAGAGTAATTAGACATCTGATGAATGGTGCAGATATACAGAGGTAAGTTACCCATTTGTGTGCATGTAAACCTGCAAATAACAAACCATGAAAGGTTTTTAAGAGCTTGTATTATTTTATTTTATTTTTTTGACTAAAAAGATTGATTGATCATTGAGAATCTATAGGGGAAAAGCAAGTTGTAGGCCCCGAATGGTGACTTGACCTACTCTGCACCACATGTGGCGTGTTTGAAGTGATTGGAACTCTCCAGATGGTGGACCAAATGTAAATTGCAACTGATCAGATGATTCCTAGATGCTTGAGCAGTGGCCTACAAAATGGCATTTAAAACAATAATTATCTTTTCTGTTTTAACTGCACATTTACAGGCCGCAAATCACATTGTTAGCTTCTTCCAATTGGTGGGATTTTTGACATGGTAGAATGCCATTGATGGAGCCATCTTGCTAAGGGATTCCAATCACCTGGCGGGCATTACAAATGTTGGAGATCTGGTGGGCCATATTTTAGGGTGCATCCTCTATAACTAGTTTACCAGGGGTGCGTTTGGTTGCATCAAAATTGGACTGATTAATCATGAAATATTATGATATTTGGTACAACCAAACACACCCTAAACCAACAGACCAAAAACAGGAAATTGCCAACAATGGCAGTGGTGGGGATCTCATCTATCGGCAGCTCTGCTAGAGCTTCTTCTTCTTCTTTTTTATCCCTTTCATTATAATCAATTTATAGCTTTGATATTTATTTTTTTCCACAGGAAGAGTCAATCTTAACCCACAAGTCCCCTTATCTCTTTGTTTAGACAGAACTGTGAAAAATCATACAAAGGATTACAAATTCTCCTGATGTGACTGACAGTTTCTTCTGTTTGAGAAACGAAAAAAGAGGCAGAAATCAATTTCCTTTTCCTAGCTTTTTCTCAAAACACAAGAAAACCATTTCCCCAGAAAGCCCTGTTAAATGTAGATTTCCATAGTTACAATAGACAGCTATTGCTGTTTAACTGTTAACCTTTTATTATTTCCATGGAAAACAACTATCCTAACCAAACAATAGAATTATTGTTGGATTCCACCATTCTCCATTTTCCAATTATTCCATACCAGTTTTCCATTTGCATATTTCAAATTCTGTTGAACAAACAAGCCCATGAAATTGCAGATCTATTCCTGCTTCATCCTGAATTGGGTTTTGTGCATTTGGTGGTGCTGATAATTCCTTGTTTCTTTGGGAGCTGTCTTTCATAACCCCAGAAATCAACATTTAACATTTTTCTTTTTGGGAGAGATCAATGCCCAAAATTCTTTTAGTAAAACCTTGGAATTGGAAATTTCCCACACTTTAAACCAAAAAAAAAAAAAAAACAGCGGCAAACTGTTTTTCCTTGAATTTCCCTGAATTCATGTTCAGCATACTCCCAATCCAAACACCCTATGGTTGAGATTTGCTATTCCATAGGGTGTTTGGATTGGGAGTATGCTAAATCCATGTGGATGGTGTTCCGCGCTATCGATCCCACTGTAAATGGGCTGCCAATTTCAACCATGTTTTTTTTTTTGAAAAAAAATATATATTTTTTAAATTATTTATAATGTTTTGTTCAAGTAGACATTTTCCGAATTTAGCGTCATAACGATAGATCCCACGGCCATTGGCGGCAAGACATGATGGTGACTTGAAATTGGTGGGCCCAGGATGTGGCTTGTGGAAGCTGAATTTGGGCCAGTGATGAGAGGTTGAGGACATTCAGACTAACAGCAGACTGCTAAACTAGCTTCATAATAACAACTATGCTGCAACAGCACCACCGAGCCATAGTGTTCAGTGATTCGGTCCATTGAGAAGGTGATCCACAACGTTGATGGACCATGGGCCCACAACTCAGGCAATCGTAGCTGCCCAATGGGCAATCAGTGCTTTGAAAAAAAAAAAAAAAAAGAATCGTAAAAACAGACATCTGCAAATGGACGGAAGGTGTGGATACAAAACATACATCATGGTGGGGCCCACGGAACTTGCTGACGTCACTTCAGTAGCTAGTCTCTCTACTCAACCTGTCAGTGGCGAAATCTGCGCCCGCATTGTCCATGTTCGCCCGAAAGAACCGGATAGAAATTTATACAAGATGCCAAAACTGATTTTTATCTTGGCCAAGACGTTTTCTGGTATTGGAGCAAACAGACATCTGCAAGAGCATAGGATGCCAATCTGCCGTCTGTGCAGTAACTGAATGATGAGACAGGAGGCGTTGATTGGTCCACCTAATCTAGAGCCCTTCTTAAGAAAGGCCCACTTAATTGGGTATTTTCGTAGGGAGTGGATTAGCTGTTACACGGGTGTTACCCCAACCCTGTGGAGCCCACCTTGATTTATTTGTTGTATATCCACGCCGTTCATCTGTTTTTGTATCTTATTTTAGAATTCTATCCCAAACCCTTAGATGATCTAAATTCAAGTGAACTATACCACTAGAAATAGTCATTAATGACTAATAAACACTTTTTGTGGGCCATAAAAGTTTTGGATCAAGCTAATATTTTTATGTTCCCTTCCTCCAGGTATTCTTGACATCATTAACAGGTTGGATGGTAAATAAACATTATGAAAACCTTACCACGTACCTTTGGAAATTTTAACGGTGAGGCACTCAATCACCACTGTTTCCCGTGGTGTGGTCCACCTGAGACTTTTAGCTGCTTAAATTTCGGAACCAAAAGCCAAAATGGTCTGGATAAACGGATGGATGGCATGGATATACAAAAAATAGTCAAAGTGGGCCCCACCGTAAGGGTAACATCCACTAATTCGCTTACCCGAGTAACACCTAATTCGCTTACGTTTTCATAAGCTCAAAACCCGCCGAACAAAAGGGTCGCAGATTAGATACTTACAGTTACAGGTTGAGTAGCGAGACTCGCTACTGAAGTGACGTCACCAAGTTCTATGGGCCCCACCATGATGTATGTTTTCTATCCACACCGTCCATCCATTTGGAGAGTTCATATTACGGCATGATCCAAAGAATGAGTCAGATCCAAGGCTCAAATGGATCCCACCACAGAATAGTGGGGAGAGTGACGACGTCACCATTAAAAAGTTCTAAGGGCCACGAAAGTTATCGATGAAGTTGATACTTGTTTTTTCCTTTCTTTTATGTCCGCTTTAACATATGAATAGGTTGGATTTCAAATAAACATCACGGTGGACCTTGATAAGTTTTTATGTGGTGGGGTCCACGCCAGCCTTGGATCTGCCTCATTCTTTGGATTATGCTCTAAAATAATCTCTTCAAATGTATTGACGGTGTGGATACAACACATATATCATGTCAGGCCCACATAACTTGGTCAATGTCACTTCAATGGCCACTTTCGCTACTCAACCTGTCAGTAGCTAATCAACGTCCAACAAAAAGTTGTTTATTTGCATCAACCTTTCGGAGAAATTAAAATTAGAGGTGTACACTAATTTAAAATACTCATTTACTCGCTCGACTCACCTCTGCTCGAAGTGAGTTAGAGTCTAGTATGAGCAACATTTAGGTACTCGAAATGACTATGAGCCGAGCACGAGCATGAACCTACTCGACTCAGTATTTGACTCGGTACTCGACCAGGGGTATAAATACCCTTCTATTACATTTCACGCCAGTTCGTTCAAACTTTAAAAACCCTAAGCGCCCCCTCACCCCCGGCCATACCAGCGACCATCCCCATCTGAACGCCACTCCTCTCTCTCTCTCTCTCTCTCTCTCTCTCTCTCTCTCTCTCTCTCTCGTCCAGTCGTCCCTGCCCTGTCTTGCTCGCCAGGTGCCGCAGCTCCTCCTTGCCGCTCATCTGTGCCTGTCCAGTGTGGTAGATCTTCCCTGCCACCGGTCATCCCTGCTACTCAACCCTGCCCTCTCCAGTGCCAGTCGTTTGGTCCCTGCCGCAACTCGCCCGGTAAGCACATATCTAGTGGGGCTTTTTTGGATAGTTACATTTACAAATTAAAAAAATGTAATATTTTGGGACTGATTTAGATGTAATCTAAGCTTTAACAATAGATTTCAAACCACTCTGTGAGGGAATTTGAAACCCCTATTTACTTTGAAATGCCAAACAACCAAGGGATTTGAAATCTCCTCAAATTCCCTGAATCCATGGTGCCAAATGACCCTTAAGTGTCTGATTTTTCTCTCATTTCTCTTCTCTCATTATAGATGAGAGAAGATGAGTTAAGTTCAAGTCAGGTTTATATGCTAGAAAACCGTATAACAATTGGCACTCGAAAACTCTAATCGAGCTTGGCTTGGAATCTTCTCAAACTCTGCTCGTACTTGACTCGACTGGGCTCAGGCTTACCCGAGCTAAGCTGAATATGAGCTGGGGTTGAGCATACCGAGCACAAGCATGTGCAGGGCAATACTCGACTCGTGTACACCTCTAACCGGAATGCGTAAGGAGTAATTCTGTTAGGCCCACGGTGAATGTACGTGACTTATCCACATCGTCCATCCATGTTTTTAGATCATTTTAGGGTTATAGCTTAAAAGTGAATCATATCCAAAGTTCAAGTGGACCACATCACAGAAAACTGTGGGAATAATAATTTCCACTGTTGAAACCTTCCTAAGGCCCACAGTGATATTTATTTGTCATCCAACCTGTTCATAAGATCACACATATATGAATGAAGGGAAAACACACATATCATCTTGATCTAAAACTTCCGTTGCCCCTAAGAATTTTTCAACTGTGGATGTTCGATTCACATTGTTTCTTATGGTGTGGTGCAGTTGAGCTTTTTATATGCTCGTTGTTGGTTTCAAGCCCTAAAATTATCTGGTAAAATTGATGCACGAAGTGGATAAAATACATAAATTACAGAGGGCCCCATAGAGTTTACTCAGTACGAAATCCGCATCCTCCTTCAGGGGTTGGCCATGTCTAGGCCTTTGCACTAGGAACGCGGAAAATTGTTCTATGTGGTTGAGCTCACGGCGTTGAGATATCCCATAATTTAAAGGGGACCATCAAATGCATGGTGTTGATGTTCAACACGCATCATGGTGGGGCCCACACAGCTTAACCTCATGAGAAGTTCCCATGAGCTCGACCACACAGAACCATTTCGTGTATCTGTGTGTGTGCGCGCGCGCGTGCGCGTGTGTGTGTGTTTGTGTGTGTCTCGAACCCAAATGGGGGCTGGCCCACCACAACTGACAGGCCAATGAGCTAGGCTTCCCAGATAGATTACCAAGGGGCCTGAACTTTTGGCCCAACCAAACCTAACAAGCCTCTAAGTCTAGGCCCAAAACAATACAGCTATCTGCAGTAGAAATGATCTAATTGCTGGCGGACAATCGACGCCCTCGCCTGTCTCCAACTGGGAACGGTAAGGAGCTTTGAGTGGCCATCATGATGTATGGGTCTTATCTACACCGTTCATCCATTTTTTTCCCTATCAGTTTAGGTTCTCAGACCAAAAATAAGGGAGAGAAAAGGATTAAGCGGACCACACCACAGGAAGCAGCGGTTATAATGATTCTCACTGTTGAAACTTTTGTAAGTCCATCATTATGTTTATTTTCCATCCAACCTATTCATAAAGTTGCATAGATTTGAATGAAGAAAAAAACAAATATCAGCTCCATCCAAAACTTTTGTGACCCCAGGGAGTTATCAATGGTAAGAGTTTAATCCCCATTGTTTAGTCCACTTGAGCCTTGGGTCTGCCTCAATTTTGGGATTATACCCCGACCCAAAAAAATGAATGGATGGTGTGGATAAGACCCATACATCAGGGTGGCCACTTCAAGCTCCTGCCCATCCCACTCATCAGCTAAAGAACTACATGTAGGCTTAGGGGTGTACACCTAGTCAAATTGAGTCCAGTTGGCCTCAGCTCGACTTGGCTCAGCCACTAGCTGAACCAGCTCGATATCGGCTCGGTTATCGAGCCTCACTGGCCAACTCGGCTTGGGCCAATTCAAGCTGACTTCAAGCCAAAATCGAGCATCCGCGGCATTTTTACAAATACATGCTGTGCACTTTTAAATTTTCACTGTATGTAAAACAGCAACAACTACTGTTTACAAGTATTTTATCAAACACCTTGTAGAAAACATCAAAATCAAGAAGACACGTCTTTGTTTCATATACATACCTTCCTTGTTACTAACCAACACTCATTGAGTCATTTCATCAAACACTTAGTGAGCAAAAGATCAATATCAAAGTAATTGATTCACCGAACTAGTTCGATCCGAGTTTGGTCAGAGTCAAGTTGAGCTTAGACAAGCTTGAACTCGGTTCAAAATTTTTTCGAGTTTAAAAAATCAGCTCAACTCGGCTCGAACTTAGCTTCGAATCAGTCAAATCGAGCTTTTTCGAGTCGAGTCGAGCGAGCTAACTCGGTTCGTGTACACCCCTAGCTTAGCCTAGCCTACTGGGTAGGGGTGTACATGAGTCGATCCGAGTCAAACTGGGCTCAACCCGGCCCCGCTTAGTCACTAGCCAAACCCAGCCTGAACCTGGTCCGATCCGGTCACCGAGCCAACATGTCCAACTCAAACTCGACCCGGTTAGCAATCAGGCGAGTTCGGGCCAATTTCAGACCTTATAACAAGTTCATGGGAAAGACTTTAACAGGTAATCCGCGTCCCATTACAAATCCATCGATCAACGGTTTAAATAGTTGAACTATAAACTTTACAAAAATTCTAACTAGTTAAGACATTATAATTCCTTTTCGTATTTGAAAGAATCTAGGCCGTTCAAGTTATATGTCTATAAAGTGGATGAGTCACTGTAACTTCAAAGATGAATGATGAACTATTTCAAAACGGTAAAGGAGAAAAGGACAGTTAGGGTTTTAATATATATATATATATATACACACACACACACACATACACACCACTTGACCGAGTTGGGCTGGGTCGGGCCGAACTGAGACCTATCTGAACTCGGTCCAAACTCAGTTTCAGGCCAAAGAAAATGACCCGTCTCAACCCGAACTCAGTTTCGGGTTAGGCCGAGTCAAGCTTTTTCGAGCTAAGGTGAGCGAGTTAACTGGGCTAGCCTGGCTCGTGTACAGCCCCACTACTGGGCATATATAACAGTGATGGGTTGCTGACTATGCATGCGTGGAAGATTCTGTCTCATGGTTCCTTGGCTGGATCTAGACATTCTCTGGTTCAATCCACCCGACCTGAGTGGTTGCAACCGTTGATTACATGGGCCAATCTTACCCTTCCGGCCATTCCAGTAGCTCTGTAAATGGGCCAATGATGGGATTCATTGGGGCCCAGACTAGAACAGAGAGACAGTCGATCTAATATGTTAATTTAAATTCGGCCGGGCCCGGTCCGACCCATTACAGCCAATGTAAGGAATCTGAGAAGAGTGCTCTCTACTGTTTCACCAGGCATGTCTATGAACGGACCTGGACCGTCTGTGTAGACAAACCTACCATAGATGTCCCGTGGTTCTAAAACCATGATGATGATATGACCTCAAACCAACTGAATAAAAAAAAACAAAAAAACAACGGTCAGCATTTAGTGTGAGAAAACAGCAGACAATTGATGGGTATGATACTGCTCAAAATGTGGGCCGTCGAAGATGTAGTGTTGATTCATACTAATGCATGCCACGTGTGTGCTGAAGAGATGATTGGACCCAAGATGAGCGACTCAGATCGACTCATCCGGTCTCCAATTGAGTCACAACTCGTCCGATTCGACAGTGAGTTGACTCGTCCGGAAAATTTGCTGTATCAAAACATGTCTGACCAAGATGAGTCACGTGGGACTCGTGCGAGACTTAAACCATCCGTAAAACATTTTGGATGAGATGTGATAACAAGGTGGGCCATAGTAAACGGTGGACCACCATGATAGGCGGATTGGATATTACACGTGTAGCGTATTTCCAAGCGTGAGAGGCGACTTTAAAAGGGTGCACTGCTGGAGGTCACTCATAGCAATACACGGATGGTACGTTTTACCGGACGTCCGGGCTTTTCGGCTGTAGGCCCCTGGTTTGGTGATCTGAGACGTTGATTTGACGGGGCTACTCTCTACCTTCGTCCTTTATCTCAGTACGACCCGAATTTGGTACTACGCCCACCAGGACCTAGCTAGAGATAGACGGTCCTGGAGTGTGCTTTGTGGGGCCACCATGATGTATGAATTCTATCCACTCCGTCTATCCATTTTGAAATATCATTTTCGGTAATTTTCTAAAAATTAGATAGATCGAAGGCTCAAGAGAACCACACAACAGGAAACGGTGGGGATTGAATGATTATTGTTTAAAATATCTTGGGGCTGCAGAAGTTTTGGATTAAGCTGAAATTTATGTTTTCCCTTCATCCAGGTACTTGTGACCTTATGAACGGGTTGGATGGCAAATAAACATTACGGTTGGTTTCAACGGTGGGTATCATTTCCACCACTGCTTCCTGTTGTGTGGTTCATTTGAGACTTCAATATTACTAATTTTTAGGATCTTCAAATAAAATGATATTTCAAAATTTATGGACAGCATGGATTAAAAAATAAATCACAGTGAAACCTACGGAGCGTCTGCAGGAGCGTCAGTCTCTAGCGAGGTCCCGGTGGCTAGCGAGTTGCATGTGGAGATATATCTGTGCGCGTGCGTGGATGTGTGGATCCACAGTGATGTCCGTGACAAATCCACTCCGTCCATTTATTTTGAAAGAACTCAATAGAAAAATATTTTAGAAATCATACTGATCCAAAATTCATGTGGGCTACACTAGCAGAACAGTGGAAACAGCAACGTCCACTGTTGAAACTTTCCTAGATTGACCATGACTGTAATATACCATCCAAACCGTTCATAGAATTATTACCACTCATATAAACTGTACGAACAAATATCATACCTATAAAAAACTTCTGTCACTGCCAGGCGTTCAATCCCCACTGCTTCGCGTGGTATGGCCCACATAAGTTTTGGATCTCCCTGATTTTAGAATCCTATCCTATTGTCGTCTTTAAAAACAGATGGACGGAGTAGATTTGTCACGGACTTCTCTATGGGGCCCACACAGCCCCAGTCAACGAGATATCTATGTGCCCTGTGTCACACGCAATCCGCTCCCGTCCCGGTCGGGGAAGTACCCGATCCCCGACCCTTTACGAAAGGGGTTAGAAGGCATACGAACGTCAAGGTGGGCTCCGGAATTCACGGCTGATTGCGTACTCAGTAAGCTTTTATTGTACTAAATAAAGTCTGTTGGGCCCATCCACGCCGTTCATCCGTTTTTCCGGCTCATTTTTAGAGGTTCAGCTCAAAACTAAACACCTCCAAAGATCAATTGGATCACAACACACAGAAAACAGTGGGATAATGATTTCCACCATTGAAACCTTTGTAGGGTCCACAGTAATGTTTATCTATCATCCAACATGTTCATAAGATCACATAGATATGTATGAAGGGAAAACACCAATATCATCTAGATCCAAAACTTCTGTGGCTCTCAAGAAATTTTCAACAGTAGACGTTCAATTCACACTGTTTCGTGATGTGGTCCACGTGAGATGTAGATATTCTTAATTTTTCTAATCAAGCTTTAAAATTATCTGTTAAAATGGATGGACGGAGTGGATAAAATACACATATAACAGTGGGCCGACAGAGTTTACTCAGTACCCTTAGCGTATTGAGTTACTCATTACGCAATCCGCTTTCAACGGTTGACCGTGCCATCTCCACTGTTTCCTGTGGCGTGGTCCACTTGGATTTTATATTTTTCTTTGTTTTCAGTCTCCCTTCCGAAAATATGCCCGCGCAACTGATGGACGGAGTGGATTTCCACAGACATCACCGTGGTTCCTCAGTGCCTTTTTGTTGGATAGGCTCCCTACAACAAGTCGTAAGACATTGGCGTCCATCGCATTATTGGAGCGAGTCCCATTTCTAGCTGAATCAGCTTATCGTTCCAGATCATTGCATCAGCCACGATGCTCCATAAGAGATAGAGAAGCACGTGGAGTTTGATATTATCCGTACACGTGGCACTCTTCAAATGGGGAGTCAAAACGGCATAGCGCCGTCCACATGCCTAAAAACGTTTTTTTAGTAGGCGGGCCCGACAGATGAAGACATACATACAACTGTTTAGACGCATGGTAGTGTGAGCGGATTAGGTGTTAATCGGGTAACACGTTAGTATGTGTTTCCCTGATCATGGTGCCCACCTTGACTTATGAATTATATATCCTCACTGTCCATCAGTTTTTAAGTTCATTTTAGGGCATGCTCCCAAAAAATAAAGCATATCTGAGTCTCAAGTGGACCACACCACTAAAAATAAGTCATTAAACACCCACCGTTAAAAAATTTTTACGGTCCACGGCGAAGTTTATTTGTCATCCAAGCTGTTGACAAGGTCACACAGACGTAGATATAGGCAAAATACAAATATCAGCTTAATCCAATATTTTAACGGTGGAGATTAATCCCTTTCATGTGGTCCACTTGAGATTTGGATCTGATTAATTTAAATGAGATGAAGAAACTGACGGTCGGCTACAGTCTATAACAGGTGCAGCAAGGTGGGGTCCACGGTCAGGGAACACCCACTAACGTGTTACCGGGGTAACACGTAATCCGCTTCTTTTGTCAGTGTGCTTGCTCGCTTGAGATGGATGGCCGTTTTACGTCATACATGCCAACATGTCATATTTGTGGAATATCTCGGCCGTTCATCAGATCGGGTCCACTAAGAGCATGTACTGGCTCAAAAATTCCTACAGACCTAATAATGAATTGGAAAACAATAGAATGAGAATAATAAAAGTTAAAATAAAACCAACCGCTCAAATTCAACGTACATTTTCTGTCCTAACTAATGCATGGATATTGTTTGGCCCACTGTGATGGACGTTCCACAAGTACAAATGTTCCATCTTGCTACTTTTCGACGGACGTGAATTGCCTACTGTCATAGGTGTGGACATCAAGTCGAACCGTCTCGCGCTGGCCTCACCTTGGTTCAGCTCGGCCACTAACTGGCCTCGGCTCAAACTTGGCTTGGCTCAGTCTTCGGGCTTGGTTGGTCAGTTCGGCTCGATTTGATTAGTAGAACGGACCAATTCGAACTGAGTTTGTGAAAGATGAACTCGCAGCATTTTCACAAACACTTGAACTGCATCTTAAAAAACTTATAGTATACGAAACACTAGAAAGGATTTTTTTTTTAATGTATTTTATAAAATACCTTCTGTTGAGAAAAAATATGTTAAGTCCGGAGACTCGGATATACAGTAGGTCAACCCTGCTGACACTGTCCGAGGAGTTCGAGACAATGGTGCATAAGGTCGAGAGGCAAAAGTATGAGACGACTTAAGTTACTCGATCAGCGAGTCAACAGCGTCTGTGAAAGTCGACTAAAGGCCAAATAAGTTACAAGTCACCTGACCAACAGAAGGAATCGACTAAATAAGTGGGTTTCGTCGATCACGAAGTAAGGAAGGATGACGGATAAATACCAAAACTATTCCACCCGTAAGAAGGCAAAAAACTTACTTGCTTAAGCCAGCCGAGACTCTTCTAGAGTCGGTAACGGCCGAGTCGAGCCAAGAAAAGGTGGTATGAATACAAATACCATCCTGAAAATTCATAAGTACGGGTGTCCAATCCCGAGATCCTCGGGATTGGACGAAATCTGTCAAAAGGATCAAATCTCCGAAGATGAAGGTGAAGAATCCTCGCACAACAGAATTCTTCCAAACTTATAAATGACCATCTCCTTTACGGTAAAAGGTACACAATAGAAAAACTCTAAATCCTTTGTCATTGTTCCCGTAACTGACTTAAGCATCGGAGATTTCTCGACTCTAGCTAAGGTTCCCTTTATATTTATTAATTGTGTAGGCAAAGGACGGGCAGAGTAAAAGATTCGCTCACAAAAATACACCAACATCTTTTAAGTAATATAAAAATCAAGTAAAATAAATAATATTTCTTTTATTTATATACCTTCCTTTCCACCAGCTATACTTCATTGGGTCATTTTCTCGTACACTGTGTGAGCAACATCAGTATCAAAGAAACCGAAATACTAAACTAGTTTAATACGAGTTCAATTTGAGCTGGATTTAATCCAAGCCAAATCCACCCGGGTAGCACAAACTCGGCTCGAACTTATTTTCGAGCACATAAAACCACCTCAACTAGGCTCGAACTCAGTTTCGAACAAGTCAAATCATGCTTTCACGGGTCGAGAGTAGCAAGCTAACCGAGCTAGCTCGGTTCGCGTACACCTCTACCTGCTGACAGCAGTCACGTAGGGCGTGTTTGGGCGGAGGGATTAGAAGGGATTAAGTGGGATGGTATTCAAAAAACAAAAGTATTATCCCATGGCAGGGATTGTCTCATGTTGCCATGGGATAAGATTAACTGAATCTTTATTAGTAATACGGTGTTACATTGAATGGATATACCCACCATCATTTAAAATTATTAAGAATAACACACATGTGTTATATTTAAATCATTTATTTGTTTTATAACATCATTTTATGGCATGGACCTAAAAAGGAGGCAGATCCAAAACTTATGTGACCTCAAAGAAGTTTTCAACAGTAAGTATTCAATGCCTGTTGCTTCTATGGTGGGGTTCACTTGAGCTTTAGATTTACCTGCTTTTTTAGTCCATGCTCTAAAATAATCTTGAAAAATAGGGTGGACAGTGTGGATATAGCCCACACATCATGGTGGGACCTACACAACTTGCTAACATTGAGTAAAATTAGCACAAGACCCAATGCAATTCCATCTACCGCTTTTCCATTCCTCCCAAACAGGGAGTTGAATTGGCACATGACCCGATGCAATTCTACCTAATCCCTTGTAATCCCACTACCCAAACACGCCCTTAGCTACTGGACGGTCCTATATGGACCCAGCATGATGTACGTGCTTTATCCATGCCGTACACTCGTTTTCCCAATACTTTTATTATATGAGCCCAAAATGAGACATACAAATCTCAGGTAGACCACATCACAGGAAACAGTAGCGACTGCTAAAAATTTATTAGGGCCACACAGGCTTTGGATAAAGCTGGTTTTTTATTTTATTTTATTATTTTTCTTCTTTCATACGGGTCTTTGTAAACTAATCAACAGGTGAGATAGAAAATAAAGATTAAAATGGCCTCAGGAAGTTGTCAATGGTGGGCGTTCAATCACGACAGATTTCATGCGGTGTGATCCACCTCAGAAATGGATCAGCCTTATTATTGGGCTTTTGACTTAAAATAATGATCCAAAATGAACGAACGGCGTGGATAAAATAAAGACAATATTGAGAACCGTCCCGTAGCGACGTGGCTGCTGGCAATGTCAGTACGCAATCCACGTCCCCTTTTGACGCGAAGGGTCCATTGCATCTTACGGAGCGAGTACACTTGCAGCCCCTCCATTCTTCAGATATCCTTTTCCTCCCGACGTCATACAGCTGTTGGATCTGGGCTCATCTTGCAATGATCAAACGGCTGATAACATGGGCCTTGCCTTATAAGATGGGACCCAAAAGGAGTGTCAGATTGACGTTCCAATCAATGGTCACAAGAACAACGGTTAAAGATTGTCAATGTTTCACTCTGAGACCTTTCTTTTGGATCTCTCAATTTATAATAAGCTCCATTATATGAACGGTTTGGATCACTGCAGCATGACCCTAGATCTAACTTCTACAGTACACCGCGAAGCACTGTATAAAACCTTATGTCGTTTTTGGCTGGTGATGCCCACAAAAGGAGGGTTGTAGGGCCCGGCGGTGTTTCACGTCCATCTCAACGGACGCGGGTTGCCTGTGCTCCCCGCCCACAGGAAGAAGCCATGTGGAGCCCTCAGAGATACGCGTGTTAAATCCACACCGTTCATCAGTTTTCTAAGCTCACAACATGACAGGAGTCAAAATTTCAGGAAGATCCAGAACTCAATTGAGCTGCACAAAAGAAAACAGTGAAAATGTAAATGATCAATGCTGAAACCTTGCTGAAGTCGATCATGATGTTTATATACCATCCAAACCGTTCATAAGGTTACCATCACCAGGATAAAGTGGTGGTACAAATATCATTCTATGCAAGGCTTCTGTGGCCCCCACAGTTTCCAATGGTAAGCGTTCAATCTTGAAGTTTTGTGTGGCGTGGTCCACCTGAGTTTTAGATATACCTGATTTTGGAATTCTGTCCTAGTGTGAGTTTGAGAAACAGATAGATAGAGTGGATTTCTAGGGGCATCTCTATGGGCCCCACATACCTTCTGACCACAGGGCAGGGGCACAGGCAATTCTCGAAGGATCTCAACGGTCCAAAAAATATATTGTCCATTGATCGTGAAATCACATCCGTAAAAGGTAGCCCCACCTCGATGATAATTAGGATCCAAAACCAGGCATATACATTCATCAGGTGGGCCTCACTGACAGAACGTTCCGCTCAATGTACACCTGTGGTCCACCTGATGACTGGAAGTAACTCATATTTGCTTTAGTTATCTCCAAGGGAAGGGATCCAATGCCCCAGTAGCACAACCTCTATATTGTGTACCATTGACAGGCGATATGGACCATGCATTTCGCAATCTCCACCATTCATTAGCCACTAACCAGTATTGCCTTCATCCGAACCGTCTGATCAATGGCTGGATCATAGCATTGCTGATCATTGTCCGTTGTTGATCGTTTTGTGGACCACCCAATGCATACATGCCAACATGATTATGTATTTTATCCACTCCATCCATCCATTTTATCAGCTCATTTTAGGGCAAAAGCCCAAAATTTAGGCAGATCCAAATTTCATATGGACCACACCATAGGAAACAGTGGTGTTTGAACACCCACCATTAAAAACTTCTTAAGGCCCATCGTAATGCTTATTTATCATCCTGATAAGGTCGCACATACCTAAATGAGCCCAAATACACCTTGATCCAAAACTTTTGTGAAGAAGTTTTTAGTAATAGTACCCCAGGAAACTTCTTCGTCATGCATATAAGAAGTTACGGTGCTCCTAGTTGCATGGGACACATAGTCCAATCGACAGATCAAGGCCGTCCATTATCTTTAACATACATTTCACTGGCTACCATGAAACTATCACACTGATCTGACAATCATAAGCATCTGATCTATAGCCTTTAATCTGGATGGCCAAGATCGTTTTCATAAAAATAGTTCTAATCATTTTTTAATCCATTTATTTATTTGGCCCATAATGGATTGCTTACAATCTGAATTACCACTTTTGTTGGGCAATCCTAACCGTCCCATCTGTGGCATTAAAAAAAAGGATGGCTATAAAAACTAATTAAGGCTAAATCAAGGATGAGTTAGATCATCCATCAGTGTAAATTTTCACGTGTGTTCTGGTCCTAATGGACAGTTCAGATCAATCAATTGAACTGTCCATGTGACCCAATATAGAATAAAGGATTTGGTAGTAAAAAGGAATATTGCATCATGAGCCATGTATGAGTTTTGGCACGTTATTTGTGTTTTGTTTTTGGACGATCCATTTTATTTTCATGCCTTAGGCTAACTTTAGACTATGAATTGCAGCCTTGATAAGTCTACACACGTGTGCATCAAAACTCATGTTCATGCCACACATGTAACAACATGTACCATTCTAATGGATGGTTGGAGATCCAATCCATTCACTAGAACAGTACCACTATATTGATGCTGTAGATCAAGAATCAGGTTAGTCTGACTACAGTTTGAGAAAAAAAAATAAATGTAAAGCTTTAAAAAAATTAGCTGAAGTTTTCGAACTCTTCTACATTTCTCTAATATTAGGGGCCACATGATGAGTGGACCGAATGAATTTTTAAGAAAAGTCATGTTAACACGCTGGATGGATTAGATCTCACACCTATGTGCTATGCTAGCACGAGTTTTATATCTTAGGAAAGGTATAAAGACAATCAAAGCCATTTTTAAGACTACAAAAGCGTTATTTTATTGCCTAAGTTGAAGGATGCCTTGAACATCCATGTCACTAAAATCTTTATAAAAATAAAAGATTAAGCATGAGGTTTTATGTATTCTAAGAACCAACTCTCTTCTCTACTGCAAAGTCTATCGTGAAAATTTCTCAATTTTTTACATGGATCCATTGTGCAAGTTGTAGACTAAGTGAAGATGACCTCATTTCAACATTAAAATGTTAGTATAGATTCCCAAGTAGGGTGTGGATAACAGCAGGGTATACTAACAATGGTGTACGGTCGTATATACTAACAAACAAACCAAAAAAATATATCTTCTTTCTATTAGCATTCTAATACAATTCTATGATTGTTTTTAGGCTTTTATTCTGTCAAATAAAAGTCTTCACGGATTTTAATCTCATTAATTGCTTACGTATTTGAAGTTTGTTATAGGTAAAATAGATTGTCCATTGAGAAGATGTCATTTAGGAGATAAATGCACAAGACAAGTAGGTCGGCCAACACCAATCATGACTAGGGAGCCCCTCAACGGCCAAGAAAGCATACTTTGACATTCTTCATCGAACAACCCCGAGCTCTTCCGCGGTCTCATCCATTTTCGAGCTATTACTTGAAACATTTCTTGGCAAAAAGTCCCAAAGTGCGACTTTGCCCTATATGACTAAATGAAGAGGATGGTCATCCCCGATGTCTCGCCTATATTCTACTAAGAAGCTAGGTCTCGGCCTTTTGAGTCGACTCCCAATGGCAGATTAACAGGTCGGTAATATGTTCAATGCCATAGGAAAACTCGATCACAACTCATTAGAGAATTCCAATCGGCAAAATCCGTCTTCGAAATAACCGTCCACCTCAGACACCTACTACATGCTTCTACTGATTCCAATTTGGTTTCGATTGTAACTACCCAAGGTCCTGGCCGAGAATCTCAAAAGATGATCGCAACATGAATTTACTCGATATCTCCACCAAGGATCTTAGGAAATATCCACAACACGTTTGGGATATGAATCTCTCTATAATACACACCTACTAATTAGGAAATCTCCATCTACGCCACCACTCCTCTTTAACTATAAATATAAACGCTTCTAATTGTGAAAGGTACGCACAATCCAACTTAAAAAATACTCTAAAAAATCTTACGTTCTATTAATCTAGTAACATGGAACAACTTGTTTGATGCCGAGTCTAGTGGTGGCTCACTCAAATCTCTCTTTTTTCTGTATCTTTTTCTTTTTTACACGCACTTTCACAACCATGCACACCACAATGGGTACTTGAACCCATAACCTTCGTGTTAAAACTCTTGTAAGTAGAGACTTCCGGATGCATTGTATCCCGCCGAATAATTGGAATTATAATATCATGCATCGTATCATGCAGAATAATTGGAATTATAATAGTTTTTAACCCGATAATGAGGGTAAATACCATCTTAAGAAAAACACTTTTGGAAGCTGCTTTCTGCCATTGTTGGTTCTTTTGATGTGCTCTATTAACACACTTTAGCACACATGTTTCTAATCATGGAACATTTGTGCCACTCATCCACATGGCCTTCTACGGCCAACGTGATGAATGGTGCAGATTTCACAAAGTTGTCCAAACTGTAGATGTGTTGGGATGCACCTTGCACCTCATATGATAATTTGTATTGATGTCTTCTTCGGGTGTTAGCTGGCTGCTCCACGTGACGTATATAAACGATGTTGACTGAAGAATCCTAGACGTGCGATTAGTAAATATTTCCCATTTGATGGCTACCTACTATGCTTTTTGTTTGTTTTTAAGCAAGGCCTCGGGCCACTGCCACACTGAATTTCCATGGTAACTGGAGCTGATTAGGTGTTACTCAGGATAACAAGTTCGTGGGTGCTTTCCTGAACGTGGGACCCACCTTAGAAGTATGTTGGGTATCCATACCATCCATCAGTTTTTAAAGCTAATTTTAGATTATAACTCTAAAAATAAAGAAGATCCACATATCAAGTGACCACAAAACAAGAAAAAGATATCATTGAATGCGCACCATTAAAAAATTTCTAGGGACCACTGTAATGTTTATTTCCTATCCAACCTGTTGATAATGTCACAAAGACATGGATGAAGAGAAAACACAAATATCAGCTTGATTAAAAACTTTTATAAACTCTAGAAGCTTTTAATGGTGGGAATTCAATCCTTATTGTGTGGTCCACTTGAGATTTGGATCTGCTTCATTTTTGGGGCTATGGAATAAAATGAGATGAAAAATACTGACGGACGATGTGGATATGTAACACATACAACAAGGTGGGCCTCACGGTTAGAGCAACCCACTAACGTGTAACTCGGGTAACCCCTAATCTATTCCCAGTACAAACTTCGGGAAGAGCTGGTACACCAATAATCTCGGCTACCGAGTTGGGTCTCACTTATTCTATTTCTTTTCAAGCTCAATTTGAGAGCCGCAAAATTATGTTGTTCTAGCTGAGTATAGTAGTACATACACATGCACTCCTGAATATATATATATATATATAAAACTCAAAAACGAATCATCCAAATTTCATACTGGTTAAATGGATCATAAGCCATTAATTTTTCTGATGGGGTGCCCTGGGCCATTGATTGGAGGACATCTAATGAATGGTTAAAATGAAAAAATTGCAAACATTTGAATTCAACCTACAAATGTACATTACCCAAGACAATTAGGATTGTATGCTCCATCACAATATGCAACATAAATCAAATAAGCTTTATTCTTTTCTTCTTCTCATTTCTTGAGCCGTCATTGTGGCCGATGTGCAATGGGGACCACCTGATCAGAGAACTGATGATGAGGGTACCCTATGGGTGGTAGAGGTCACACAAATTACAAATTTGGCTGTCCCCATGACTTGTTCTTTTTAAAAAATCAAGTTGGAAAATTAATCATAGCAGGCAAGTGTGCCAATGGACTCTGTAGGCCCGGATGGAGGGATGGACATGATGAGGTCGATCAACGCCTTCTTCGAGGGGATAATTACTATGAATTCATGAACCTTCTTTATACTCCTCACAGAGATTCCTCGGTGCAGACCATTTCTAGCAAAGCCATATTTTTGAAAAGAATAAGAAAAGAATTGATCCAAAGCCAATTGCGCAGATTTCGCCAAGGTTCAAGAGAAAACTCGACCTAGCCACAACTCAGGTCAAAATTCAACTAAAAAAAAAACTTGACAAAACCTCCAAAAAATGAAGAAGATAAGATAAAACTTGACATGATTTGGCTCAGCTTTAAATTATTTATACCTTTAGTAATGGAAAAAAAAAAAAAACTCAAAAAGGTCTTAAGAATTTTTAAGGATCTTGTTCATAGAGCTCTACACGAGTCAAAGTTAGCTTGGTCAGCTCGCTCGACTCGACTCAAAAAAGTTCAACTCAACTCATCTTGAAATTGGATTCGGATCGAGTTGAGCTAGTTTTTCGAGCTCGAAAAAAATTCGAGCTAAGTTCGGCTCAACTCGGCTCGATCCTCAATTCAAATCGACTTGGATCGAATTGGATTGGTGACTTAGTTATTTTTATTTTAATGTTGCTCGCCAACTGTTTGATGAAATGATTCAAAGGAATGTTATAATGCTGATCGTCAACTATTTGATGAAATGACTTAACGGAATGTTGTAATGCTGCTCGCCAACTGTTTGGTGAAATGACTCAACGAAGTGTTATAATGCTACTGGCCAAGTGTCTGATGAAATGATTCAATGGAGTGTTGACATGTTGCTCGCCAAGTGTTTGATGAAATGACTCAACAAAGTGTTGTTTCAGGTACATACATTCTCTATAAAGTTGGCTAGTGGCGAGGAAGGAATGAATATGAAACAAATCACAAAAAAATTCTTTACACCAAATGACTGCCCTCATATCTTGTTTTTTACGGTGCTCGCTAAGCGTTTGAAGAAATACCTGTAACGTGTTGTTGCTATTATGCAATCTACGAGAAATTGAAGATGCATTGAATGTGTTTGAGAAAATGTCAGACAATCTCAAACTCGGCTTGAACTATGCCGAGCTGACCAATTAGGCTCGAGGACCGAGCTGAGCCGAGTTCGAGCTGGGGTTCGTTGCCAGCCGAGCTGGGCCAAGCTTGACTCGTGTACAGCTCTACTTGTTCATGTTTTCAAGTCAAATTGTTTTTGAGCCAAGTTTTCATGTTTTCAAACTATGATAAAAACCCTTTCATCTCTACTATATGTAACACAAGTGGTTACTGAAGACATTATTCATGTAGTTAGTCATTAGAAGATTTATAAACTTTAAATTTTAAAAGAATATTGATGCCCTGATGTCTTCAATCAGGCATAGTTTTGTAACTTACCTTTTCCTATGAGTAACCCATTAACACGCTTTCGCTCTTAGTTTAAGCCCACACCCACCCTTCTCTCACACCCAAATCTTATGGAATCTGGTGAAACAAAAATATATGTGGTGCCTATCATAATCTCCACCGGACATCTATTCTATCCATTAGTTGCCCAACTCTTGTTAGGATGTGAGCCCAAAAATGAGGTAGATACAAAATTCAAGTAGACCCCAACACCAAAAACAATAAGCCCCCCATTGAAATAATTCTAGGCCCTTCTCTCTTCTTTCTACATATAGCCTGCGAGTTTTTTTTTAACCTCTCTCCCTTCCCTTTCTCTATTTCCCTCTCTACATGCGTTGCATGTGCCATACTTACTAATTCTGTAATCTGTAATAACATTTCTATTTTTTAGAGTGCAAAAATTAAGAAGAAACGTTTATGTTAGTGGGAAGGTGTGATGCAACATTATATTAAAGCAGATTTTGCAATTGTGACTAATAATAAGCTTCTTTTATTGAGTCTGGGTTCTCTTTTAGTGACTAAAAGGAA
Source organism: Magnolia kwangsiensis (assembly GCA_037074715.1). Lineage (NCBI taxonomy): Eukaryota > Viridiplantae > Streptophyta > Magnoliopsida > Magnoliales > Magnoliaceae > Magnolia > Magnolia kwangsiensis. Next base: position 3,282,437 of record CM073583.1, read on the forward strand.
GCTTCTCTATTGTGCGCGTGGATTTTGTACATGTGGGCCCCATGTTTCGGTGAGCCAAATCATTGAACCCTTGCCTCTTATCATTTATGGACCATGCCTGAAAAATCCTCTCAACCAGAACACTCGATCGTTTGCCCATTGCCATCCAAATACATGTTTAAGAAGAGATATATCAGCCATCCAAATTCAAGGGAAAAGGGGGCAAAAAGATTGAATGGCTAGGATCTTCCAATTGGAATATTTTGGAGACATGGTCCATCTATGATGAGGTCATCATATCTATATTTAATTAGGATAAGCCCACCTTGAACCCTATACATGCAAACTCGATTAGCAGGCATTTGGTCATTAATAGAGAACTGGGACTGTCTTAATAATAATACAATAAAGATAGAGATTGATTTCTTTAATCTAATTAATGTACAATAGATTGTCCACCAATTGATCTCCGATTTATCCATTCATGGTAGGCAGAAATGGAAATATGCATTCAAGCCAGGAATACAAGCCATTTATTAAGAATGGATGAGGATATATATATATATATATATATATATATGAAGTTGGAGGGAGCCCTTAGTGCCCAATATCCTACATGACAGTATGACACTATGAGACCTGCTATCTGTTCCCGTCCGGCCTACTTTTATGATCATTTGTTCTTACCTATAAAAATATATTATAAATATAGACAGTACATGTGTATGATAGTTGCCTACTTTTATATATGTATTTAATTATAATTTCATAAGTAGAAAAGGAAAAAAACTCTCATAAGAAATTATTTGTTAACTACACAAAATAAAAGGTTATTTTAAAGTAATAATGGTTCTGCCCTCACAATAAATGCTTTATAAGTACATTCATTTATGGCTCTATAGCTAAACAATGGACTTTAGGATTTTTCAAATCGAAATCCAAATTAATCTAATAAGTTATGACAATTAGTTATTTATTTTAAAAGCTTGAACTAATAGAAAATGACAAATTAACCCATTTATTTTATAACTCAGACCCCACATCTCATGTATTAGGACATCGTCTAAATCTCCTCGCGGGCCTGCCTTGCATGAGCCACCCGTCTCACATGCTCCACTCACCTTGAGTGTGTCCCCACATCCCATAAGCTACTCCACTTAAGCCCGACATGAAAATGCCCATGTATTATTTAAATTTCAAGAATGCGAAGAATTTAACCAAATCTCTATTACCTTCTTCTTGATCCCAAGCAAACACTTGGTAAAATCTATTAAAAATCATGAAATGGGGGCATTCTCTATGTGGTATGGGAAAGAATTAGTTTCCTTTACTCAGCATGAATATTCTTTAATGATTCTTGATGATTTCAGTAACAAAAAAAGTCCCAAATTGCTGAATCATTATTTTTTCATTGCGCAAACCAGGCACCAAATTATTAAGTTCCAACATACAAGGGATACATGATGGAAAAGCTGAGTTTACGCATTGTTTGGACGACCTATTTACCCATGATAAAACTTAAAAACCATCCTAAAGTCATGGCATGTGAGCTTTGTGGTGCTTTTTAGATACCAAAAGAAAAGGCACCAAATGCCTCAGCTGCTTTTTCTGATAAAAAGCATTTACACGCTCAAGTTAAAGCATTTCGTGAAATGTCTGGAAAAGCTTGGCATTGGATATCCAAACACATCAATGAATATACCATCTGGTATAAGTGTCAGCAACTCCCCCCCTCTCGTTTGAAATTGTTACGGTATCCCCTCCCGTTTGAATTATTGCAAGTATCTCTGTCCTCGCGTTTACAAATTCACTGCAGATAACCCAATGCAATGTGTTAGCACCTTTTTAAAAAAAATTTAAATTTAACCATTTTTCACCTATCTCATGAGTGACTAGTTGTGGACACATGGGAGAAATACAATGCATGTATGTTATCTATGTTGTCAGAAAATGTCTTAAATCTTCTAATTTTTTCTTTTGTCCTTGTTGCTCGACTAAACAAGGGACTAACTCGACTAGTCGAAAGTTCCTTCGATTGGTCGAAGCCAGCTTAACTCGAAACCCAACGAGCAATGCACAAATCCCCAACAATCTAACCTTGTCTAGTGATGGAAAGCTTCAAAAATAAGGCTGATCTAACCATTAGGTGGCTTACTGCGATACTTTTGAGGTTTTTGGGTGAGTGTGGTCCACCAATGATTGAATTTGCTTGATTTTTGGATGTCCAATTTTTATGATTGAGGATTTTATTGAATAAGTTACATGCTATATTTATACATAATGGTGGGCTCCATATAGAAGCAATCCTCTCTAAATTGATCTAACATATCCAACCAATGCACAATCGCTTGCTTTTTTGAAATTTTTAAAACTTTGTTATATCTTATTTCCTTGCAATTGCCTAGATTATTTATAAATATTATTAAATTTCTTAGTAGATATCAAGTTTAGTCAAGTAAAGACATTCTTGAGTCTTGGAGTCAATTTGGCCCAATTGAACGTCTAGCCGTGTCCAATTTTCAAGTTTTTGAACTATGGTTCCATGTATTAGAAGAAATGAGCACAATGTCATTTTGGCTAAAAGTCCTTATGCAAGGAAGGGTGTGATGAGGAAGACCATCTACCTCAAGTGTACAAAATCTTAAATTCATAAGGTTATCTTAAATTCATGAGGAAAAAAAATAAAGAAAATTTAGAATTTTATTAATTAATAATTGTTTAATTTGTCTTATTTCTTAATTATACCACTAATAAAAAAATTTTAAACCCTAATTCATTATTACCAAAAATAGTAAAATTCTAACCCTAACATAAATTCTAATTCTAATAAAACTATCTAAAGCCTAATTTGCTAAAAATAAAAAGTTCAAATAAATTTTACTAGATGAATCCTAGCATAAATATAAGTAATTTCTAAAAAAGATAGAAATCTAAAGCTTTAAACATAAGAAAATATGATAAAATTGAAATGATTAAAAATACTAAAAAAAATTCTAAAATCAAAATTACCAAAAATAATAATTTTTTTTCTAAAAATTCTGTTTTTGAACTGAAATTAAGCATTTTCTCGTGAAATGGATTGACACAACTCACTTTATGAGTCAATTGGCCCTGAATGGCCTGTTTCAATCAAAATTCATAAGTCATGTGTCCCATAATAATTCTTGGATAAAAGGTTATAATTGATTTTCACACGATTTACACTTCAAATGACAATTTCCTCATTTGAAAACAATTTCTCCAATATGCATGCACTTGGGGCCCAATTATGTCATTTCCTACGGGATTGAATCCAAATTTGATGAATTACTTTTGCTTCAGTTTGTCCTTCTTTTGATCCAGTCATGCTAGAAATGGATTTATGTCACATCATACATCAAGTCCATTCAACCCCAATGGAATTTAACAGACTGAAACGCGTAAGTATCTTAAAATATGAATTTTCGAAAACACTTCAATGACCCGTTTGGTAGACATTAAGTTTTCTCCCTTGACTTTCAGTTAGATTAGCAATTTTTTTCTCCTTATTTTTTTTCCAAACCACAATTTACGCATCTAGACCAGTCCATGTGCCGATGTTAGAAATTGTATAAAAAAAAAAAAAGAAAGAAAAGAAAAGGAAAAAGAAAAGAAGAAAAGAAAAAGAGGAGCATCTGAGCAGTTGAGTCAACTTGAGTCGTCTAAAGAGTCTTTAATCACTTGGACACAACAACATGACTTCTTTGTGCAATGAGAAAAATCAATAGCCCTGCTTTAGACGAATTACTCTTTCATTATTCTAAAATACTTTTTCTTGTTCTCTCTCTCTCTAGAAAACTAGATTCCCTTGGCAATTTCACATGCACAATGCAATTCAATTTGATGGTGCATCGAAAAGCAGTGCTCAAAATATCAGCTCTAGGCATTATTTTTATGCTTTTCCTTGAGTTACATTTCTAATATAGAAAAAAGAAAAAGAAAATAAGTGATTTCAAAGTTAATATGTACATTATTAGTATTTTTTAAAATAAATGGATAGTATAATTTAAGAGAATTAATCAATACAGTATCTATATCATAGATACAAGCATTGTTTTTCTGCCAACATGTCACGTATGTACCACATCCTATCTGCAAAAATTGTGAACCACACCATGATAATCACTTGGTAGGAAAAATCAAGCAGATCCACTCATTGGGTGGGCCACACCATGATTTCTGTGTGGACCAGCTTGAATTTCTCACATTTTCTACGGCTTGGATATTCTACATATGTGACACATTAGTGGAAGAAGGAAGGTTGTATCATAAATCATGATACAGCTGTTGTGTCATAACTACCACTATATGTGATCATTTCTCATAATTTAAAGGTTATTAAATAGTGATAAAAGGTAGAAAATCAAAAGGGATAGTTCACAACCACTTCTTTTGAAGGGTTGTAATGGCATCTGGCGCCGTACACGTGGCATAGGTATACCAGGCAGTTTAATTGTCTTAGCTCCACTAGAAAGAGAAAGTAGGCAGAATACAACACCAGTAGTCAAATGATCTTTAACTTCCAAATGGGTTCTATCAAATGGACCGTTAGAAGTAAAATGATCAATGTCTAAATTCAGCATGTGAAATCAGATAGTTAAGGTTATTTTCCAGTCTATGCATCAACCATGGTGGGTTGGACAATTTGGGTGGTCTTGATTACACATGTATGCCACAGGTGCATGGTTGGTGAGGCCCAAAAGTTCAAATGGAACAGTGAACTGTGACCATTTTGCCAATTCAATGCATTTCACGAAGGCCTTGTGATATTTGCTTCTGGAAATTGTATAATTGATTCACAATTAATGATTAATTGAAATTATTTTCTAATATTTTTTTATATGAAAAAAGAAAGTTTGGTGAAGGTTTATACCAGTTGTTGAAGAAAATTACACCTTTTTTATTTTCTTCCTCCACTCATTTCTCCAAATCGTACAAAATTATGTAAATGTCCTTCTCATAGCAACCCTCTTTAATATATTAATGGCATTCAAGCATTTTGATTCTTTTACACACACACATAGAGGGAGAGAGAGAGTGATGCTCACCTATTTCAAGGAAAATTTTTTACTCTGATCTAAAATTTTGACGGGCCATAGCAAAGAGAAATGCAAATCAAGGGAGGAAACTGTTTTCAATTTTCATGGCCCACCAAAATTTTGGATTGAAGTAAAATTTGGGCCCAGGTGGTTTCATGAGGTGATGCTTCACATGGATTGTTTAGATTTTGAAGTCACTTCACGTATGATGAGCTCTCTAAAAAGTTTGCACGAGCTCCGCGTGAACTAGTGCGCAGCTAAGCATTCAACACACACACATACACACATATATATAATGTCCTTCAAAAGACCTTTTTTAAATATCAAGGGAATTTGCGTAAGGGCTGTTTGACACCTTGTATTCGAGTGTATATGAGAAAATTTTGCTCTTAATCCATCTATTTAGTGCCGTGTATTTGGAGGTAAATAAAATATGAGGTATTTGCGAAACAAGCTTTTGGTGTATTTTTGAATATTATTTTTTGCTAAGATTGAAGTGTAATTAGAGTGAAATGTTGTTTTTGACTCCTTTTTTAAAGACAGTCACACGTGTAACAAATGTGTCATTGTGTCACTAATTCATTGTACACATTATATATGATAATATTCTAAAACAATCAATTATCAGTTACAACATCAAAATTTCATTAATAAAATTGATTTGTCCAAACGTTAACCATCTAAATGAACAATTAAAAATTGTTGGTGAATTTTTCATTTATAATTCTTACATTTGTGGCTCACTCAAGGCTTAGAATATTCTCTCTCTCTCTCTCATGTATATTTCAATAGGCTTATTATAATCATTTTGTCAACTATCACATATGTATGCTAATTTAGAATGTTTAAGTTGATTTAATTAATCAAATTTAGATCTTATAAATATACTAAAGAATTTCAATGCATTCCAAATATAAGCTTTCAAATGGAAGGTTTGGATTCCAATGCATTACAATTAGAAACTACCAAACATAATGAAAATTCAAAATCACATTGTTCTAGTATAATTATGATTTAGATTTCAATCCATTCTCAATACGGGCTCCCAAATGAGCTTTAATTTGATTGGTGCCCTTTTATTTCCTTTATAAATTAGATCAAATATAGATATCGTTTAATTTGATACATGTGTGTTAATCACATCACAGGAGGGTAAGGATTATGTTTGGTGATCTAAATCATAGATGTAGTAAGATATAAAGAAATATTAAAGTTTCCAAACTTTCAAGCAATGGACTAAAACATGGTTTCAAAGACGGCCTATATTCAAAGGATAATAATTTAATAATTAAAGGATTGAAGCATTAAGAACTTTTATGTATCGCATCGCAACAACAATGTAGCCCCATTAAAAAAATAGCTTGGATTAATGGACATCATCCAATCCAATGATTATAGTGTGATTGACAATTTGGTGATTAGGGTCCATTTGGGAACTTGGATTGGATTATGATTTAAGGTGATTTGGAGTAAATCATGATTTTGAATCCTTAAGTTGTGTTTGACAGCTTGTATTCAAAATCTTCTGTAATCCCAAAATAACAATGGATTGAAATTATGTAATATATTGATAGGAGTTAGAATTTAATTACCAAATCAACTTTAATGTTCTTAAATAGTTTACATATGTGATGTTTGACACAATGATTGTAATAAATTATAATATAATTTCAAGCATCAGCTGGGCCACAAGTTTATGATTACAACCAAGTGACGAACCAACATTTTTTAGCCGTTAATTTATATGACCAATGTTTAGACTGCTTAAATCTTTACATTATGGTAATTTTAGCGATGCAGATCTAATTGTTTTGGGATATCATCAACATGCTAGGTATACAATTTATTAATAACATCAACACCTTTGTTATATGTGCGAATCTCTTACCTTTAAAAATGAGAACAAAAAAACAAAGGAAGAAGATTGGTAATCTTAGCGAAAGGGAGAGATTGCAGAATGCCCCCAAGCAACCTTGGACAACTGGCAGCCATTGAGATAAAAAGGTGGCCTACTTAATAGAGGAGATTTTTTCTTTGGGATGTAGTCTAAAATAGCTATAGAATGGACAAATTTCACTTTAAGTCGTAGTGGAAAATAGCTGCAAAATATCTATAAATTAACTACAAATAGTTAATGGTTAGTGGAGGTGTTATACGTTATGATTTGATGACTCTTACATGAGGTGATGGTATACGCATGTGAGAAATGTATGATGTGTAGGTCCCACAAGTGGGTCATGTTGTAGGAGAGCATGCCACACACACTACCTTAGCATGAACCATCTTGTATGGGACCTACACTATTATAATCTTAAGAGAAATAATGAAGAAGAGAAACAAATGAAAAAAGACAAGGACTAGCCATCGGGGTGGGGCCTCGCCACTATGGGGTCTACCATACACTTTATACACAATCAAGGTAGGTCCCACCCTTGTGGGCCATTCAAAATGAAAAATGACAAAGAAAAATGAAGGATTTTGATCCTCCCATGCACTCAAAACAGCGGATGATCGGTTGGATCGTCTCGGATTAGTGATTGGATGACCCACCAAGCTCCTCTTCACGCCTAATCTTCTTTAATCTCACTGTTATCTTTCACTTACTCTCTTGATCCCTCGTAACCCTCTCTCAAGCTCTCTTTCTAATCTCTCCTAAACACTCTCTCTTTTCTCTTAATCGCTCTCTACTCTTTCTTTCTTTTCTCTCTCCCTCTCTTAATCTCTTCCTAATTTATAATATTTTTTTCTCTCTATTAATCCCTCGACATCACTTGTGATAAATTAATCTATTCTTTAAATAAAGTAAAATATGAACATACCATGGACTAAAAATAATACTAGTCCACTTACTAACTTGGTTGAACTTATATGAGGAAAACATGCACTAGGGAAAAAAAGTTCAGAAGCTCATTTGATTAGTGTGGTACCTGATTCTTTAGATATCACATGCATCTCAATGTGTCCCACCAGATGAGTAGTTGGGATCTATATCTCTAGCCCATGTGACGCAGGGATGAACGTGATGAGGTCGATCACCGTCTTCCTCAAGGATAACTACTCTGAATTCATGAAGCTTTTTTGGACTCCTCACAGAGACTTCTCTAATCCACAAGGAAAGAAAGTAGGAAAATAGAAATAAATTCGAATAATATTCAAAATTAATTAATGAATGAATAAAAACGAGTTCACAACCCTTTAAATAAGCGTACTAAGCAACATGAAAGAAATCAAAATCAAACTACAACTAAAACTCCTAGAATCTGCGACTTACTATAAATAGTGAACTTACTATTTATAGACGGTCGTTATGTATACTAGTGCGTAAGGTTTTTCGGCGAAAATAGTAAGTGTCCTATTTGGCTTCACCAAACCGTTCTCCTAATTATTCTAAGTACTTTTTATGTTGGACACAACTCCTAAAGCCTAATGGATGAAGAGCTATAACCAAACTGAAACTTACTATTTATAGTAAAAATGAAAATAAAACAGGAAACGACCGTCGATATAGGGGTTTCTCGCAAATCTAGGCTGCACAACCCGACATAGCTGGGTTGATTGGCTAAAGTAGCTCGTTCTACTTCAAAATCATATATTTTACGTCAGATAATTCGTTCCGGATTGTGAGATACGCCTGATTTAAGGTCCAACGGTCTAGATCACTTCTGTTGTTGACCGGACCTTTTCTGATCCATCTTGGCCTTGTCCGCGACCCGTTCTACATCACCATGTGACACACACGCACAAATCTCTAACACATGTTCTGACCCTTAATGATTGTTAGCCGTTTGGCTAGCAAAAGTCACTTAAAATCACATAAAACGGTCACAAAAAAGTACTTTTTCAATAATCGTTTTCTAGTAAGCAATTGATGTGGCATGTTAATCCTATGTTAAACAACTAATTAATTATTTTGAAATTACAATCACCCAAATATATATAATTAATCAAAGCCAAACAGCTATAATGTATGCTAACCCTATTTTGAGAATTACAATTACCCAAAAATATAGAATTAACCAAAGCCAAACAGTCCAATGTATCTTCATTGCTGCAGTTGGGATGTTTCATTTTAGTAAAAGTATTAAATGCTACCAACCATGCTAACCAATGAATGGTGAAATTTAGACCATTTGCCATCCATGAGATGGGCCACCATTTGGTTGGTCTGGATTAAGTGTAAAGTGAGGAAAATATGGATATGATATGCGTACACATGCAGTGTACACTTTGCATAGATGTATCTATATCACAGCCGTCCAAACATTGGAATCCACCATAAATATGTGTTGTAACTCCAAAATTAGATTAATTGGACATTCTGACCATCCATTTTATAGATGTTGATCTGACAGCTAAGATCATCTCTCAGCTTAATGTATGGACCATACAAAAAATCCAATGTTGCAGTGATTTGGACAGCGTGCATTGAGGTAACATGTATGCCACGTGTCCTCATGCGCGTGGCTCTTTGCCAGTTGGGTGAATCAGCTCCCATTGGACGATTTGATACCCTCAGGCGTACAGTTAATGGTACTCCCACGTACACTGAATTCAGCCTCCTTTTCGAGCCACCAAATAGAGTGGCATTTCTGTTATTCTTTTTTGCTTTAGGGCTTTTTAATGTAAGCCCTGGCGTGCATAGAGAAGCAACAGACTGCGGCTCGCCAGTACAGATGAATAAGGTTCCGGCACTAAAACAAAATATCGCCCAGATTTTTAAAATATCGATATGTTCGCGATAAAAATCTCAACGCTATTATCACTATATTATCTGAATATTTATTTTTCTTCACGAATTTATGGAGACATTATTCAAATTGTTTTAAATATTAACTAATTACTTATTTAATTTATATTTACAAATTTAAAATTATTTATTTCATTGGTAACAACGAGTTTTGAAAATATCCCGAGAAATTTCCAGGTCGAGATTTTTAACGTCTCCATTCATGTTTTCAGTTTGTGAAGACGAGGCATATCGTCCAGTAATCTAAACCGTTGATATGATGGGCCACCCTGTGGATGACTTATAAAAGAAATATAGGCCCAGATAGGAAGAATGTAGCTCTATGTTGAACTATTTCTGTGGTTCTTTTATTAACCGTTTAATATTATGGCCTTCTAATGAAGGGTTGGGAACTTTTCAGCTGGGATTTTTTGTTCATGGGCCATCTATGGTGGGGCCCATAAAACCAACGGATTGGATTACTGAGATATAGGCTCCAACACTACAAAATGGGGGCTTGGATGATAGAGTTCAAAGTATAAAACTTTCGGGGCTGGGTATAGTCTCTCGAGTAGGTGTACGATACGTCATAGCTCTCCCTCTCTCTCTCTCTCTCTCTCTCTTCTCCTGCGTTACTGTGAAAACATGCTTTGGTAGAGAGCACCGGATGCCTTTGATGTGGGAGGTGTTCTTTTCTTCCTGTAGGTTTTGAAACTCTCTCTCTCTCTCTCTATTTCTGTACTGTTTTTGGTACATAACAGATGAAGGTAAAGGCCTCGAAGTAATTTTCGTGGTTTTTTTTTTTTTTTTGGTATCCTGTTAGGAGTTTGGTTTTTCATGTCATTGATTTTGTCTAGATACAAGCAAGTTTTCGTAGGTTCTTGTCTCTGATTTTTGTCTCCTTTTTTGGGTTTTTTTTTTTTTGGTGATTTTCTCTGATTTTTTTTTTTTTAAATGAGAATCTGTTCATGGATTTTTCTTAGATTTTGATTTTTTATAAGAATCTGTTCAGGGATTGTTCTTAGATTTTATTATGATTTGATCCAAGGACATCAATAGGTTTTTGTCTGTAAATTTCTCTTCTTCTTCTTCTTTTTGTTTTTTTTGTTTTTTTTGTTTTTTTTTTGGTTATTTCTCAGGTTTATCAGATTTCTGTTTTCTGTTTTATGTGATTTTATCAGTCTTTTCTCAAATAATCTCATATTCAATTTGAGTTTGCTGATAAAACCCAATACAGAAAGGCTTCTAAGGTAGAAGATTGGTGTGATTTCATGAATCTCTCTCTTTCTTCTTCTTCTTCTTCTTCTTCTCTCTCTCTATCTCTCTTTCTGTTTCGGATTTCTGAGGCTTCTACCAAAGAATCTGATAATGGGTTTCTTTTGTCTTGCTTTTGGTCTTTGAAATTCAAGTCCTCTTCTGTTTTTCTTTTTCCTCTTCTTTTTTGAATCATCCTGTAAAACCCATCAAGGAAAGGGCCAGTAAGTTGAAGGCTTCTGTGATTTCATGAACTTTCTCTTTTTCTTTTTCTTTGATTTTTTTATTTTTATTTTTCTTATTTCAAAAGGTTTCTTTTTTACTATTCAAAGAATCTACGCTTGGGTCTCTATTTGCATGTGATAATATGCATGTTTTTCTTTGCTGGTTCTTGTCCGGCTGTTTCATGGCCTCTTCCTCTCTCTCTCTCTCTCTCTCTCTCTCTCTCTCTCTCTGATTTCATGTCATGGCTTTCTTCCCAGTTCTGTTTTCCTGGCCCTGGTCACATAAAATAACATTCTAGAAGCTTCTGGAAACCTGATCTTTTAGATCTTGTTCTTGTTGTTTAGTACTGTTCTTCATGAGTTTTTCAGAGTCTATTTCCTCAGCTTTTGCGTGGATGCCCACATAAAATAACATTCTAGAAGTCTGTAGAAGATGGTATTCATCTATAGTTTTCTTTTGGGGATTGTTATCTAACCTTATAATTTCCTCTTTCCATTTTCTGCAGGCATAGCTGTTTTTTGAAGCAATCTAAAGGAGAAAAGGGGGTCTGTTTCTCTTTGTAGGCTTTTGATCCTTCTCCTTGGGTTATGCTGGAAGGCTATAATTACAAGCGATTTAAGGAAGAACGCAGCACAAGAAAGGAGAAGCCTCACTTCAGATGTTATCCATTGAAATTCCACCATCAGATCCCCCTTGTTCTATTTCAGAATTGAATGGTGGTGATGAACCCCACCACCAATACCATTTCTCCATAAGGTAAAATGAAAAAAAAAATGTATAGAGAAAGTGCTTCTCTTTTCCCACATATAGTAGTTAATTCTCTGGTATTTCCTCTCATCTGATATACCTATGAATCAGAACCGGTGATGTATTTGCTTATTCATGAAGCGATCGAAGCCCTTTTGCAATCAGCCATTTTTATTATTTCTTCATTATGCCGAGATTATCAGATAGCTCCTAATTTAGCTAAAATCATTTGCTCAAAGCATGAACATGTGGGCCCAACTTAACCTGTCTACAGTATCAAGGATCTGCACAATTTCTTTTCAATGTTTCATGTAATCTCAGTTTTCCGGGCATCCGTTTATATCATATATGTAGGTTTTGCATGGTTCTTGAATTCCTTCATTTGAAATCCAGCATAGAGACAGATGGTTGTTGCTGATTCCATACTTCTTATATGCCTTTGACCCTTCTTGTGGTTCAGCTACATCTCTGCATTGTTTCCTTTCATGATTTCATGTTTCTCGCTGGATTTGGTTTGTTTCAAACTACATCCAGAGGTTATTATGATTGATGGATGGAATCCCACTTGGGATATGCTATTTGTGCTGTACACACATCCTTTGGTTTGTTTTGGGGTCTGATTCTCTCTCTCTCTCTGTGATGGACTGATGGGTCCCTTTGAAATTTCTAAACCATCCAGGAGCTAGATTCGCAGTTTTGATTAACCCTTTGCCATGTAGCAGTTTAAGCTGGCTAACGAGGTCTTGTTTTATACCTTTAACATATGATATAAAATTCAGATGGTTGGTAAGAAACATAGCTGTGTAAGATTGATCTTCTTAGTTGAACTGCTGATATAATTTTGGCATCCAAATGTAGGATGAAATGTTGAGATATTGAAAGCAGTCAGCAGTTGTAAATTATAAGATATAGTTAAGGAATATGATTAAGAATTACAGTCATGTTGGGCTTGATAGAAAAGAAAATTTTGGATTTCAGGGATTATGTTTTTACTGCCAGGAGCAATGATATAGAGGCAAATTGGCCGTTTCCTAAGCAGTTTTTGCATCTTTGCTTGAAGCATGGCGTAGAAAACGTACTGCCACCTTTTGAACCTCCCAATTTAGTAAGAGCAGCTCAGTGTCGCAGAAAAGGTGTAGGAAATCAACTGATTATTCATGTGGATGTTGAGAAAGCCTTACCAGAAGTCGATTCATTTGGTTCAGAGGATTTGAAGCTAAATGAAACTAAATATGATGATTGTGGGCCATCTGATCAATCAGCTTTCATATCATCCAATCAAGATCAGTCTTCCTTATTAGAAGAGGATAATTTAATACCCAATCAAGCAGACGAGAAACCATGTGGGTTGTCAAGATCCTCAGGTTCCAGTGAGGTAGGTGGAGAAGGAGAGACCGTGTCAGAGGCTTCGGTAGAAGTTTTAAATCCTCCCCACTCTTCTAAGAAAATCGATACTTTTTGTGAACCATCAGATAAGAAGCGCCGGTTGATTGTGAGATTGGGTCCCATTTCCAGACCTGGCCGGACAGAAGAGATTGTACCAAATTCCAGTGCTGTGACGGAGCCCATGGCTTCAAAAGTTTGCCCTGTTTGCAAGACATTCTCGTCCACTTCAAACACCACTTTGAATGCTCACATCGATCAGTGTCTTGCTATGGAGTCTACTATGAAGGGAGTTATGACTAAATTAACCGAACAGAAAGTTAAACCAAGGAAGAAAAGGTTGCTAGTGGATATCTACAAGACCGCCCCAAGTTGCACTCTAGAAGAGCTTGATCGTAGGAATGGTTCAAACTGGGCCACAGATTTGAGTTTAACAACACCAAATGATGAGGCTCATGCTGAGAGCAAAAGACAACGGAAGGCCCAAGTCAATTTTATGGACGACGATGATGAAAATCCAGTCTATTTCGATTCGAACGGCACAAAGCTCCGGATTCTATCAAAATTTGACAGTGGATCAGCATCAACGGCTGTGGAGAGTTGTGAGCTGAGGAAACATGTGAAAGAAGATGATACGAATAACAAGAACTTTTCAATCAGGAAGAAAAAACGTCTTGCATCAAAATGTTCAAAGCACTTTAGTCTCAGCAAGAGAACATGTACCATCAAGCTGAGCAAAGGCGAGGTATATTTGTTTTCCTTTTTCTGTCGTTTCTTGAATTTCCAATGCAAATTTCCCATGTGATGTCCACCGTTCATGGATTGTTTCATTCCCTCTCTTTAACAATGGTGTCAGGTCCTTTTAATCTTTCCATGGAGTTCAATCCTCTTGCAAAATGACTAATAGTATCCAATCAATGTCTTTGGAAACGCTTGAGATCACTTGCTGCAATTTGAATTTTTTATCAGAAAATGACCCTTTCAGAGTTTTTGATGATTGTGCTGGATTCGTTTCTCATTTTTGTCTTTGCTAGGTTCGAAAATTCCAAGTGCATTTGGATGCATTATTGAATTGAATTGCAATTGTTATCACCATATTGTGATTTCCTTAACATTTGTCTGTCATCGAAATTGCAATTACAATGCTCTCGATTTGGATTTGAAAGGAGCATAACTCATTGTTTGACGACTCGGGCGAGTTGACTTGATTTCGGTAGTGATCAAGTCATAACGGAACCATGAGCCCCCCCTATTCACCCCCAACTCAGGCGTGTTGGGCTGATTTACCCTCGACTCGGGCCGAATGAGTTGAGACAAGTCACCAAGTCAAAAAACCATGACATAACTGCAATTTGAGGCCTTCATCCTCATTATGAATACTAGGAATTTCTTTATCTTTTGTCACTTTTGATTAAACTAATAATTTTCTTTCCAATTCACTTGTGCAACCAAATGAATCCTGAATATCTCATTATTTAATTGCATGAGATATGTTATTCATTTTCTCATTTGGGGCTTGTTGGTAATCAGATTCATGGGGCACCAGATGGGAAAAACAATCACAAGGAGAAGGAAGAATTGCTATCTCAGTTATTGAAAGTTCGACCCCCAATCAAAAGTAGCAGTTCTGGAACATTAAAACAATGGGTATGCTCCAAAAGAACCAATCTTCCAAAAAAGCTCAATGGCAAGGATGCAGTGCCTGTGATGGAGGACCCGTCGATCGAAAGAAACCAATCAGTTTCATCCAATCCTTCTGCAGAGAGAAGTCTTGTTCTGAAACTCAAGAGATTGCCAGAGAATTCCATGGTTTCTCCAAGGAACAAGAGAGTGGAGACCTTGTCCAACGTGGATGGTCTCGCAGATAATGGGATCAAGTCCCCAGAACCGCCCAAGCATAGCTTCAATCCGTCAACAAAAGGCATTTCTTCTAAAGCTGGTGGCTGTGCATTGAAATTTGCAAGAGCTCTCGGAAATCAAGTCTCTTCTCCGAGAAGCAAGAGAGTGGAGATTAACACAACTGCTGTCCGGATGTCTACAAAATCATCCGGGGGTCATGATACCATCTTGCGGAAAGCTGGAGAAATCTCAACTTGGAGGAAGAGTGCTTTGTTTGGAAAACCATCTGTTCCAACAGAAGCAAGCGTATGTAATGAGAAGAGAAAGCTTCCGTCCTTTAAAAGGACCCTTAAGGTAAACAGGACCCATAAATGGGGTCGATCAAAGAATCTTACAAGGTCTGATACAAAACAGATTGTCGGCGAAGTGTCTCATGAAAGAACTGATGAGCTGGAATGTGGATTAGATAGAAAGGCATTACATACATCAGAAAGGCGGGAAACTATAAATTCAAGAGGGGCAAATGTTGAAGCTGAATGCCGTGGTCATGACTTGGATAGCATGGATTCTCAAGTTGGAGGTACTTTTCATCAAAACCCAAGCAATGATGTTTTCCAATTCAAATCCAATGGCCAAGAGTCTGTGGCCAAGGAGGCCACGGCAAGTGGGGATACTGGTATTAAATATTCTTGTGGGAAGGCTATTAGAGACCTTGTTTTGAGGACCAGTGAAACCCGAAGTTCAGAAGACCATGTACCAGCTGCTTATTCTGATATCCACCCCAATTTATCTCCATTCCTCGAAGAAAGTGTGGGACCCACATTTGCATCTTGTGCTGATCAAGAGCTTCAGTGTTCTGACTGTATTCCTATTCAAGGATCGGGAGTACGCTTGGCGAGTCCTGGAGAAACGGGATTCCAACTTCTTCAGGAGGACTCATCTATAACTTCGAATGGGCCTCCATCTGAACAAGATCAACATAAGCCAGCCGATAGAGACCCGCCAAGTTCTCCTATTTCTGCAGGCTCAACCGTCTCAGCCCCAGTGAGAGAGAGATCTGAGTTCGAATATTTTAAACAGGAACCAGTGGTAGGATCTGCTACAGTTGAAGGAAACATGATTTCAAGCTTTCAAGACAATGGCGATGAATCTGCATTGGCTGATGCTAATGATGTAGAGCTGGGAGCGGGAGTAGAAAGAACACAAATAGATGTAGAGAAACCAGAAGTTATGATTTTATCTGAAAAAGATCGTACGAGCCTTTCAGAAGACCGGTTGTGCTGTTGCATGTGGAAGGAAAGTGCTTCTCATGTTCCTGCCATGACACATCAGGACCCACAGCTCTTGAAGCCAAAAAGCATCACGACCACTGCCATGACACTGTCAAATGAAGGAAAACAGATGGCTCCTGATTGGGAAAGCAAGCCAGTGGAATTCTGTACTAGTTCAGGCCTCAGTTTGAGAAGTGATGAGATGGTCATTTCAGCAAAGGTATCTTCCATATCTGCTGTAGAAAACCAAAATTTCAGTGATAACAGTCCAGCTAGCCCGTCCTCTCAAACTCATCCTCGGCCGCTGATACATTCTCATCCCATCTTAAGGTTGATGGGAAAGAACTTGATGGTTGGGAACAAAGATGAAGATGATTCTGTGAGGCCTAAAGCTACTCCGAATGACCACCCAACTGCAAAGTGTCCCATTCCTACATTTCTCGGATTTTCTTCTGGCAATGTCTCCAGTCAGTCCTCCAATGGTTCTGTGACTATCGAGTCATCGAACCCACCACAGGATTTTGATGTTGGTTTCTCAAGAAGTTTCGGAAATCATGGTAATCTGAAGGTGCACCAACTGCCTGGCGATCATCAGGCCATGCATGCGGGAGGATTTGCTCTTTCTGCATTGCAGACTCAGCAGAATAAATTGAATGAAAAACCCAATTTTCCATTTGCACATAATGTCGAGAGAATTTCTCAGAAGCCTGTTTCTTCTGCTCAAGCTGCCGAACCCACTAGAGAGGTGATTTTCATTGACGACTCTTCTGATCCAGAATCTGATTTGAGCACAAATGATCATAAGTACACATTGGGATTAAGAAAGAATCTTCTGCCTCTTATGGGAATTTCAACCCCAGCAATTCTGAATCACAATACAAGGGAACCGATGAGTTTCCTAATGTCATGTCCTGGAGCAAATGCGAGCTATGCAAAGAGAGGAGGTACTTCGGAAGGTGCAGGTGTTCATCCAGATAGCCCTTTTATACTTCCTCACTGTCGACAGGTTACATGAACTCGACGTTTTCTTAATCTCTCTGAGGTTGCTCTAGCCAAATTGATAAATGGCCCCCTTAATCCTTGGGAGCATGGTTGGCAGAGAAATTCAGTGACTTCTTTGTGAAATTTGAAATCCAAACTGATGGGCATTTGCTATTGAACTGAGGACTGTTGAGAGTCAGTAAGGTCGAGCACTTTGGAGACGGACATTGCTCTTGTCGGTCGGTGGATCCATGCATTTGACAGGCACATGGAGCTCGTGAAATGCTGCTGCAAATCGGAACTTGTGAGTAATCTTCACTTAGGCTGTGTTTGTATGCGCTATCGAATTGGATTTCAATAATTCAGTTCAATAAGGAACCGACACTCTTGTGATTGCACTGAAACCTGTTACAATTTGGTTTCATCCTCTCTACTTATCTGAGTTATCACAATCCAATTCAGTTTTACATCCAAACGCTGCCGTAATCTGATGTTTAAACAAAAAAAAAGGGGGGGGGTCGGATTCAATTGTTTGTAGAGACTGCTTTCCGCCCAATTTCGGTCTTAGGGCGTTCGCTTATGCAAAATCTTGAATAATCCATGACCCTGACAGAACTAACTTAATGGAGCCTTCTTTTCATAAATGCTTGGGCGGTTTGATTTGCACCAGGAGAGATTGAAGATGTGCCAGCGTAGTGCACATTTGCAACATTGGGGCCGAGCTATCACTCATCGAGTGGGCTACATGGGTACGCTAATTCATTGATTGCAATATTATTATGTTCCACTTGTTTGTCAACCGTTCATTATTACGATACTCATTAGCCCCACTTGATGAGTGGACTGGCTACTTCATGTTCAAGTTGGCCCTACCTGATTAATGGTCCAGAACACACACAAGTGCCACATGTCAGCATATTGTTTTAGAATGTTAAGATGAACTGATGATGCTGTGTTGCATGGGATGGGAAAGGATCTCATACAACTAGTTTTTTAATTTTTTATTATTTTATTATTTTATTATTTATTATTTATTTTATTTAAATCATATGTTAAGATGAACTGATGGTGTTGATTTGGCCATGTGGGACTGCTGAAACATCAATCTGGATGGTCCATCCATTCAAGCTGGATATTTGCTCGCTACTATGCAAAAAATCACACTGATTGGATGATCCTGCCGTATTTGAGTGTTGATTAGCATCATCTAAACGAAGTGTTTCTTTGGAATCTATGCAATACATAGCGAATGCCATTGAATGGATGCTTCAAGTTGATGAATGGACTTGCTATTCTTTGCACAATCTTGACCATCCATTTTTGCATGATATTGATTGGACAGTTAGCAATCCTTCTGATCAGTGTGATTCTTTCATCTTCGTACCTGTCAAGTGTTGACTATAAAGAATGAAAGGTCCAGATTGATGTTTGACCGAACCTCATGTTTTTCTCAGGCAAGAAGTTGTATTGTAAGCATGCAATGCCACTAGCTGTATAGGATCCTTTCCCACATAAGATTATTTTTGCATGTTTGATCTGTAGCTAATGGTGTGTTTGGAATGACACCCAAACGTAGATATTGAGAGGATATGGGGGGTGTGGCTACACGCTAACAATTCAAAGGTGGAATGGAAAATGGGAATTGTGCTGAATGAGTTTCCACCATTCTCTGGATTGCCAATTCTCCCCATATTCATTGCCAAGATATCCCAAATGGACCGTATGCTGTTATTGGCACATAGCCATATATCATCACAAGAATTGATATGGCCCTCAGATTGTGCTTATATCTTCTTCAAAAATCATGTTTACATAGAGAATGATCTCGAACTGCTGAATTTTATGGCCCATTTTGAATCTACCCTTGAATCGCAATTGATTTGGTGATTTTGGTACATGCAATATGCTTGTTTGGGGTAGGGGTGGCAATGGGCTGGGCAGCCTGGCCTGATCCTGGACCACCACAGTACTGATTGGTCATTCAATGAGCTATGCTATTTTATTTTTTTAAAAAAGTTAAATATCTATAATTGTTTTGACATAGTTTTAATTGATGAGACTAGGAGTAAACACAAAGCTAGAACTATTGAGGGATTATTGCAAGGGCATTTTCCCACCAAGCTCGAGTAGGGTAGCCTGTAGGATGCAGGGACACACTCAGGGTGGGCAGCCCGTGTGAGGTGGGTGACTCATGTCAGGCAGTACCCATGTGATTTGGGGCCTACAAGGGGGGTTCAACGGAGGTCCCAACCCATGCGATGTGGGGCCTGGGCTATGAGATAAAGAGATTAATTTGCCATGCTCTATCAGTTCGAACTTTTAGAGCAAATTGGTTAATTGTCCCACATCAGGATGCTCTAGATATTTTTTATTTTATTTTTATAATTTGAAAGAAAGAGTCTAAAGTTTTAAAATTAGTAAGACTAAAATAAAGCATGTGGAACACAATCTTAGTAATAATAAGAGCAGAAACAAGGACATAGTTAAGATTGTTGATCAAAAAATACTCAAAAATGACTATTTTCGATATTTTGGGTTGATAATTCTTGAGAGCGGAGTGATTGAGAAAGATGTTTCTCATAGAATTAAGGTTGGGTGGATGAATTGAAAATGTTCCTATGGAGTTTTATGATATTGTTGCACACCAATCAAATTGAAGTGGAAATTTTATAGGAGAGCTATGAGACTAGGCATGCTTTATGGGTTAGAATGTTGGTTAGTTAAACGACTTTTTTATGGGATGAGCCAACCCCGGTTAGTTTGGATAAGAATGAGATGATGATAATAATGTTTGATTAGTGAAGTTGAAATGAGGATGTTGAAATGGATGAGTTGCAAGATGAGGAAGAATAGAATTAATAAAAAGTGCATTGAGGGAAATTAGTAGCACCAATGGATAATAAGATGAGGAAAATTAGAAGATTTGACTATGTACAATGGAGATCAAGAATTACACCAATTAGAAGTGAGTTCCTTCAAGTTCAAAGGGTTTAAAGTGCTTTAGTGATATCACAATACTTTCTTTAATAAAATGGACATTTCCTTTTATGCGAATAAAATGCTTGAAGGCTTTAAAACGACAATGGGGCAGGGAGCACGTGGACAACATGATATATTATATTTGACTTATTATAGATCCAATGACATGATTACATGATGACCAAATTGAAAAACTGAGACAGAATTTGATGGTCCACTCAAGTCAACCACACAATGGGATGACATGCCAATTTATTTATCTGATGTGTCGACAACAATGGTTTGCTAATCCATATGCCATCTCGATCATGCATGAGAAAAGACCCACCTCTTCAGTCTCTTATCTCCTCTTATTTGATTCACTTACGCACTGCTCTCTCTCTCTCTCTCTCTCTCTCTCTCTCTCTCTCTCTCTCTCTCTCTATATATATATATATATATATATATATATAAGAGAAGAGGGAGAGGCGGTGGGTGGTGGAGGCTAGCAGTCCTCTACTACTACCACATGTGGGGTGGGCCCCACTAGAGGTTCCCACCTTCAAATATCTGTCCAACACACGTCTAGTAAGGGAAAGTCCGCAAGAACATGAGCAAAGGTAGTAAGAAAATACTTGATGAACCATGGTTTAACTGGGGATATGGTCCTTCACAGTGGAATGTTGGAACAAAATTCATGTAGCTGATCACATTTAGTTGTGTGATGAGGTTTAGATGATGATGGTGATGATGATCTCATTTAGTTCAGCTAAAGTTTAGCTGATGGTGATGATGAAGACCCATTTGATTCGGGTAAGTTAGATGATGATGAGGAAGAATTCTCTATAATTATTTTACATATCCATAGCTATTTAAAATATATCTGGTTTAATAATTATTTATCCGAGTGATATGGATAAGAGTTAAACAGTTGATGATAGAGTGAGCTTTTAATGTAGATAATGTAAAGGGCTGTAATCTTTTTTTTCTTGGAGTTTTTTTGGTTTGCTTTCTCAGCGGCCTGCTCCTTCTGTAGTTTGTTTTTCCTTAAATATATATACCGTGATCTTTCAAAAAAAAAATAAAAAAATTATTATTTATCTGAGTGGTGTCAAGTGAAGACTGACTTAAGCCGACGGATCCAGATCAAGATCAACACCATCACCATGAAATTATTCTCGCTTGAATCATCGACACTGTCCACACAACCACCACCATCATCATAGCCTTGTCCCACTATTTGGGTTTGGAATTTCCAATTAATAAATCACTCTTGTAGCCATTTCCCAATTGATCAATCACTAATTGAAATTACATGTATTTTTGTTAAATCCGTCATTGATTATCGTTGAGGAGAAAATGGACCGTTGAATCTTTAACTGGAGTTATGAGATAATGATGTTTTTATTATTATCATCGTTCAGCTGAAAAATCTTCGTAGATTGATTAGTGATTAGTATATAGCCTGTTGCATACTATCATGAACAAGAACGTACGTTTATGCACTTCAGCTGCAGCACGTGTGTTTGCTATCAATCGGGTCCGGCGTATGAGATTAGATCCGCCACGAAGCTGACCTGACATGAAAATGAGACTGGTAGACTCAATCAGGTAGGCCATGCTTGTGCTTTGGACGTCAAACGTCGGAAAATTCC
Source organism: Magnolia kwangsiensis (assembly GCA_037074715.1). Lineage (NCBI taxonomy): Eukaryota > Viridiplantae > Streptophyta > Magnoliopsida > Magnoliales > Magnoliaceae > Magnolia > Magnolia kwangsiensis. The sequence goes on from CM073583.1 coordinate 3,304,512, forward strand.
TTTAGACCGTCCAATTTTTCCATGCAAGATGTGGCCTGTCTGATGAGTGGACCCACCTGACTTTTGTTCAGATCATATCTATGACTGGGCCCACCTTATGCACCGGTCAGATGTCTTAAACAGGTGAAAGTTGGCACGTGTGAGTACATGTGGGCTGTAACTTCTTTAGTTTAACCATGAAATCTAGCCGTTACGATTACAAATGTGCATGAAATCTAGCCGTCTTTTTCTTCCCACGTGTGCATGGCATGGAAAAAGCCCGACAATGCCATAACATGGGAGGGGATTATGTGTTATCCGAGTAATACGGGAGTGGGTGTTTTCCTGATCGTGGGCCCAACTTGATGTATGTGGTGTATATCCACACCGTCCATCAGTTTTTCCAGCTCATTTTAGTATATGATCCCAAAAATTAGCCAGATCCAAATCTCTAGGGGACCACACAGTAGGGGTTGAATCTCCACCATTAAAACTTCTTGGAGGCCACAAAAGTTCTAGATCAAGTTGTTATTTGTGTTTTCCGTTCATCCAGGTCCGTGTGACCTCATCAACAGGTTGTTTGGCAAATAAACTTTATGGTGGGTCCCAGGAAGTTTTTAATGGTGTGCATTTAATGGACACTATTTCCTGTGGTGTGGTCCACTTGAGAGTTGGATCTGCTTCATTTTTTGTGATCATGGCTTAAAATGAGCTTAAAAAACTGATGGAAAGCGTGGATATACAAAACATACGTCAATGTGGGCCCCACGGCCAGGGAAACACCTACTAAGGTGTTGTCCAGGTAACACCTAATCCGCTCCGCAAAACTTGGTGGGGCGAAATGACTCAGTGGAACTGATTCCACTGAGCATCTGTGACGCCTACCTCTTTCCATACAAGTCACAGAAGAGATTGAGGGATCAGAACCGTCCATCTAGTTGCAGGTTCATTGGATGACCTATAGTTTAAAGTTCACTTTAACCCACCTTTTCGTGATAAATATAGGGGGAGCAGATCCAGTGCATCTAGAGGCATGGAAGCCACCGTGCCCTCCATGTCGCACACATTCAGTAGGTTCAGTGGTAAATGGGCCAGAGACCAAAAATCACACCATTCAGAAGATTTTAGCCCTTCAAGTGGCGAGGCGCTGAAAGGTAAAAGTCATCAAAAGTCATCAATGGCCCACATTCAGTGAGACAAGATCCATATTTATTAGATGGTTATGATAGTCTCATCAAGGCAACTGTTAGATAGCTGCCAATCAATGGTGGAGCCATTGGAGTGCATGGATTGGATCATCATACAAGTGATAGATAGGATGCCTCCTTTCATTATATAAAACCCTTTATTTGAAAAGGCTCCCTTAGATTGGATGTCCAAAAACCCTTGATGGTGAATATTTCAACACATTGATTATACAAAAGTTCCTGTGATTGATTACATTCAGATTAAAAGAGTCCAAAAATCAAAAGGCTGAAATAATCTAATTGAGAACTTTTGGTTGTCCACGGTATAAAGTGAGACAGGAAGTTGGAGAATGTAAATTTGGGACGTGGATTGCCTATTGAAGTTGGATTGTGCTCCGTGAGGCCTACCATAATGCATGTATTTTGTGCACTCAGTCAAATTTTATGGAAAACCGGTTCGGTTCCATAGTTATGGGCTTTTTATAATCTAATCCGATTGCATGTTTTATTTTATAATTTAGCTCATATCCATTTGTATTGTGATCCATTTGATAAATGGTTTACATATTGTATATGGTGTAAAAAAAATACATTTATGAAAACAATCAAATGGTGCATTGAAAATCATAAATCATGAGTTAAATATACAACTAAAATATATCAGTTCGGATCACGGTTTGGTTCTACATACCCTCAAACTATACTAAATGGTTCTTTGAATTTTGGAACCGGAACAAGAACCGGTGCACTCTAGAACTAGACCAAACTACATCGTTTGGTCAGTTCCGGTCCGGTTCCATGGTTCTATTTGTTTGATGTGCACCCATAACAAAAAACAATGTTGATCTTGTAGCCATAAAAGTTTTGGATGAAACTGATATTTGTGTTTTTCCTTAATCTAGGTCTCTCTTTGGGACATAATCAACAAGTTAGATGGTAAATAACATTAAAGTGGGCTCTAGGAAGTTTAATGGTGGGTGTTCTTATGGCGTAGTCCATTAGATATCTGAATCTGCCTCATGTTTGAGATCATGCCATCCACTAGAGATTTGAATTTACCTCATGTTTGGGATCATGCCACATAATGATATGGAAAATAAAAATGAATAACATGGACAAAACACATACATCATGAAAGGTGGTAGGGCCCACAGAGCACTCTCCAGCAGCCACCTCACTACTGACAGCCTTAGGAAGGGATGCGGATTTCCTGTAAAAGGCTTTTCTTTCTCAATTCTTTCCTCTCGTGTGGTTCATTTAAGTTTTGGATACACCTTATTTTTTGTCACATGTACTAAAATGATCTCCGAAAACAGATGAACAGAGTGTCTTTCTCACAAAAATCAGTGGCCCCACACAGAATCCTTGTGCAGGAACTTCGTGTGAAAGGCTTTCGCAGTCCATTGGTAAGCAATCTGCATCTAAAAATTTGGCAATGGCATTTTAATAACTAAAAAAAACTAGCTAACAAAATGCATAATGATTATTTTCATTAATACTATTCGAAATGGATTATAAAATTTTCTTTTGAAGTGAAAATTTTATATTACTTGGACAATAGCTACCTTTTTTTTTTATTTTTTTTTATTTTATATACACTCACACTACAAGGGATGTTCGAACCCATGACTATGTTAAAACTCGAAGACTATGGGTGTGGCGCAACAACAACTGCACCTTATTTCATATGTGAGAGAAATGCAATTATTTAAAAAACTAAGTACAATTTCATTGTATTTTTTTAGGCATATCAAATGGTTGGAAATGATATATAAAAAGAAATTTCTTATTTTTTTTACCTTTCTTTTCCTACTTATTAACAGGAACCAATATTCAATTAATATCATTCTATAGATCTCTCAACTCCATTGTGAGATTTGCTAGAATACATGCGAACATGTTGGTAGAGCTTGCGTCAGGACTTCAGCAATTGCATCAGAGTCTTCAATAATCCAAACTAATTATATGATGGGCTACCATGCATGGATTAATGTTTTACTATTACTTTTCTAATCTTTTTTGTCTACTTTAATCCGAGTATAAACGGTTTGGATCATTGAAAGGTGACCCCACATCAAAGCACTAAAGTCTCAATGTTTCCTACATCAATGTATTAGCAAAACCCAATCCTTTGTTTTTAAGTAATCTTCATACAGAAATTTATCAAAGCAGGGCCCATTATTTCAATGAACTAGATTCTATACTATTGGTTTGATGAGATTTTGCAGATGGACCATGTCTCAAAAATCTTTAAGATGGGAAGATCCATTAATCGTGTAGGTGAGCCAGCCAAATGGGGACCACTAAATCATGGGCCCCACTTGTATAAATTGAAAACTCTTTAAACATATTAGCTTAAGAATTTTATACTTCCTCTCTAGTCACATCTGATCATAAAAACTAGCAAGGCTGGAATGACAAGTGCCCCCAAACTACTAACCTGGAAAGGAAATCGTTTATTTGATTTTATCACATCCAATTTATGATTGTCAGTATACAGTCAGTCCAAATTCTACCTCATGATGGATTAATAACTTTTGAAAGATTATGGGTTAAGTGAGAACCCATGATCGCTCCAAAGGGCTGATTCTATGAGACCGGGAAACACTTCAGTGAGTCAGGTATTATATATCCCACTGCACATCTGTTTTGCAAGATCATTTTATAACAAGAGCCCAAAAATGAAGCATATCTAAATCTCCAGGGAACCACAATACAACAACCAGTAGTGATTGAACGCCCACCATTAAAAACATCCTAGGCCCGAGCATAATGTTTATTTGTCATCCAACCTGTTAATAAGGTCACATAGACTGGATGTTGGTAAAATACAAATATCAACTATCAACTTGATCTAAAACATTTGTGGCTCATAAGAAGTTTCTAAAAGTGAGCATTCAATCATAACTGTTTCTGTGGTGTGGTCTACCTTAGAATTGGATATGCTTCATTTTGCTTCTTTTTTTTTTTGTCGTGCTCCAATCTTAAAATGATCTTAAAAAACAGATGGACGGCATGGATATACAACCAGTGTACATAGTATTGTATTGTTCAAAACATGTATTAACATTGCTCATATTTAAAAATGTAGCATTGAGAAAAGATTGGAAATACACGGTAAAATGGTAAAAAAATTCTAATGAAATTTCAAGATATGCTAAAATACACATTTGTATATTTAAGAATCAAATAATTACAAAAAAGATACACATGATAACTTTTTCTGTAATAGAATTTTAAAAGCATGTAACGTTGGCTAAGAAAAACATTAAAGAAATATAGAAAATTGTGAATTTTTTCAATAATACTTTAAGAGACACACATATTTATATGTTTAACAATCAAATAATAATAAAAAGATGCATATTTACATGTTTAAGAATTAAATAATAAGTTCCTTTTAATAGCACCTAAAAGCATAGATGTAACTACCATTAAGGGAACATGGGAAAAGTTTGGATCCATCTATACATCTACATACATACAAACACACATGCATACTTCATCCATCCATGCGTATGTGTGCGCATGCACACATGCACAAACATTTGTCCATCAAACCAACCAATCAACCATCCATCCATCCATCCATCCATGCATATATGCATTCATTTATTCATGATCTACCTATCCATCTACGCATGTATATATATACACACACACACACATACAAATATATATTTCATCATACAACCAAGCGTTCATAAATTTTTTTTTAATATATATATATATATAAACAAATTTTCATTGATATCGATATGTTGACGATACATTGACATTATTATCAAAATATCACTAATACACTTGCAATATAAGCAATACTAATTAGAATTTATACATAAAAAATATTGACAATACATTAGTGATATTGATACAATATTAACGATATAAGCAACACCTGAAATTGAAATATCAAAAATATTAGCAATACATTCGTAATATCGATACATTTGCAATACTTAGTTATATATTATTAATATCTGAATTTTTTTTATACTATCTATATTATAGGTATTTCCAAGCTAGAAATACAAATAATATCAAAATACTCCAAACAATGCATAAAACATATACATAAATGTGAGCCCCATGGTAACGGCTCACTGAAGTTGGTTTTTCCTTGCCTCACCAAATCTGCTCTATATGGGGTAGTGGATCCCGTGAGGTCCTGACGTGGTGAGATTTGATTGGTTGTGGCCTCATTTATTAGTGGCCCAATCAAATTTTGCTTGAGAAAAGATGGTAGGACAACACAAGTTGTGGTACCTGTAGCCGATCAGTTCTAGAGAGAGAGAGAGAGAGAGCAGTAGCATTTACAAAGATGAAGTGCTCAACATATTGTAGGGAGTACACCAAATTACAAGTGTCCACAAAATGTTACAACACACATAAGAAGTCCCTTCAACACTTCATACAACAAACCCTAACCTTAATGGAACTTAAGGCTAGTCAACAGATTGTTATTGACTGGGTCAGCCAAGTGGTCCAAAAGGTTTTGGAAGGGTCCAACCCCAGTCACCAGCCCTTGCACAAAATAGCCCACGATGGCCAACATGGCCAACCTCCCATTCTTCACTTCCTTTAGCTTCAATTCCTTAAATGACTTCTCATCTTTCCCTAACCCAAGTGGGTTGAACAAGGGCCCACCTGGGTATGGTGGGTCCCCTGACCCACCCAAGTACTTCTCAAGCCCTAAGAAGTACTGCTTACCCAGGCACCCTGGCTTAACCCAGTCCTGGAACCTCCTGTGCTCTGCAAAGCCCATGAGCGCCATTTCAAATACAAAGAGTGTATACGGGTCAGCCCAGTAGTTGTAGGTCCCAGCAGGCGGGATCACACCAGTTTTGAACCATGGGAGGGCGGTCTCTTGTGGGATCCAGCCCAGCTTGCCGAAGATCTCTGGTGCAATGGCACCCACAGCCCCCAACATGGCATAGCGACCGTTGATGACCTCGCCGTAAGCTAGCCACTTGGGCTCGATGAACCCTCCAGTTCCTTCAGGGTCCGAGAGGCCCAACGGATCAAAACCATAGTCGCCGGGGAGACTGAAGTGAATTGAATTGCATTGCATGCATGTTAGTACTGAATGAGAATGAAACATGAGGTACGGATCCACACATGGAATGCATGCTTACATGGCAGGCAACCTACGAGTAGGTGCGAAGATGGGTGGGCTGGCTGGCCAGCCCATAAGGATTTTTCAAATTTGGGCTGAGGCTAGAGGCCCACATTGTCCTGGCCCATCCTAGAGGTTGGAATGGCTTACTATGCTAGCAGGCCAGGATGGGTCTGAGTCAATGATTTGGGTTCAGGCAACCTTGGCCCAGTGCAGTCAGGCCCAGTTACAGCCTAATGGCCATGGTACGGTGTGAAAGAGAAATGTTCACATACAACTCTGTATTTGAACTTTCACATACAATGCTCTCTTTCCTGTTAATGTGTCTCTTGTAAAGAACATCCGGTCCCACTAAAACCACCTGGGGCAAAAATCAGAAGACTCATTAGGTAGGCCACACCTGTACATTGATTTTGACGGTGTAGATAATCTGATGAGCAGATCAACCTGTTTCTTTTTCCAGGACATCACTTTCCAGCAGTCCACCTTTTGAACGGGTCGGATGTTCTACAAAAGCCACATGTTGGCTGGAAAGAGAGCGTTGTATGCCAAAGTTCACATGCACCGTTGTACGTGAACATTTATCTTTTATCAAATTACCCTTGCATGGAAAGAACCATGGATAAAAACTCTTATGATGCAACATCATGGGTTGTTACTAACATGCGCAGTGTAGTCCAGTGTATTGGAATTACCTGCCATCCAAGTAAGAAAGGCTCTGTTTGGATGCAAACCACAGCTGCCTGTCTCCTTGCTGAAAAATGACACAAATAAATATATATTTGGTGAGTCTTAAACAACCAAACAAAAAAAAAGTGTGTGTAGGTTGGTGGGTGTGAGTGAATCACCAAATTACAAAAATCATACCCATCAAACAATTCTAACAATCCAATCAATGGTGTAAAAAATGAACGGTCCAGATCATTTGTATAAGAATATATCCAATCAGGCATCTATGTGAAGGGCCATCATGGAAATGATTGAATATTTCTCTTCCTATTCTCCACGCCATGCGTAATGGCCATTTCAAAATGTGAATTTTCAAAAACCCATTTGAAGTGTATGTTGAGATTCCCGCCCATCACTATTGGATGGTTGGTTGGAAATGTATCCACACCCTCGATTGGTGCACATTCTACTCACCTTTTCATGTCTTTTCCTTTTCAATTTTAGTCAGAGAACTGACTAATGCAACCAAATGACGATTTGGGGTACATCCAAACACTCCCAATATTTTAAAATTTTAGTGGTATTAAGAGGGTACGTTACTAACCTTGACTGGGGGTGTGGAAGCTGCCCTGACCACAAATGAAGCTTTTCTTGAGGACCCAAAAACTCTGGACGGTGTGGATTGAAGGGGCCTCCCAAGTAGTCTTCCAGCATCCATTGATGACAGAAGAGCTTGGGCTGCCATTGATCTTTTCTGTGCCTTTCTTTTCTTAGTATTGGATTGTTAGGAAATGCTCTCTCTCTCTCAGCCTGAGATATGGAAGTTGGGTTTTGAAATTGTTGTGAAAACAGTTGAAATATTGGAGGGCAAGATGTGTGTGGGCCATGGAAATCTTTGTGGATGTAAGGTGGCCTTCTAGGAGATGAGGAAAGATCCAGATGGCCAACGACAGAGAGACATGTGTTGGAAATCTTTGGATAAGGGATCTTATGGTGTGAGGTTGAAGCTCCTTATGCCACGTGGAGGGCTGTGAGCCATTTGTTTGGGATTCTTTGAGGGCCTTGCACTGTATGTGATTGATTTTTCCTTTGAAGATTTGTGGGCGATGTTTTCCAACCAATTAGTTTTTTGAGTGGCTAAGGTTATGTTTGCCTCTGATTCATTGCACTAAAGCAGCACTTTTCTCTGCTTAATTGCAATTATAGTACGGCAAGAAAGTGGATTGCGTACTGAGTACCTCCATGGGGCCCACAGTCATGTATATGTCTTATCTACGCCGTCCATCCCTTTTTTCAGGTCATTTTAGAACAGGAACTGAAGTTCTAAGAATATTGAAAGCTCAAGTGGACCACACAGCAGGAAATAGCGGATTTGAATGGTTACTGTTGAAAACTTATTGGGGGCCACGGAAGTTTTGGGTCAAGTTGATATTTTTGTTTTCCCTTCATCCATGACTGTGTGAGCTTATGAACAGGTTGGATGACAAATAAATATCACTGTGGGCACTAGGAAGGTTTCAACGGTGAATGTCACTATCCCGACTGTTTCCTGTTGTGTGGTTCACTTGATCTTTGGATATGCTTCATTTTTTTTCTCATGCCTTAAAATGAGGTCGTAAAAAAGATGGAGGGTGGTAAAAAAGATGGAGGGTATGGATAAGACACGTACATCATATGTAAGCAATAGGCTCTCATCCAACATGGTAGTCATATATGATGCTTCAAAATGGAGTGTATTTAATCCTAATTGAGCAGGTTTTCTAAATAAATTGCATTTAGGTAATTTAACTAGGTGTGGCCATGTGGACAGCACTAAAGAAACTTATTTTTGGAAATTGCTTCCCTTGCCTCTCCTCCACATTATTGATGGAGCGTATCTCTAAAATCCCATTGATCAGGAAATCCTAACCATCCAATTATTGATGTGTATCAAGTGAATGTCTAGAAGTAAAATGGTAAATGGTCCAAATTGCAAATAAAAAATCAGATGGTAAATATCATATTTTTTATCTTAGTTTTTCCTATGTGTTCCATCAACAACTAGGTTAACAATTTGAATGGTTTGAATTTTGTTACAATTATGCTACGTTTGCATTTGAAGAGTTGCCACTGTTTTAAAACAAGGTAAAGCATCACAAGAGTCCTGGGAAGAGGAAAGAAATTACTTTTAATTACCACTTTCAAGCATTTAATAATCTAAGTAAAAATTTAGTAACCAAATGCAGAGTGCGCTTAATAAAGTATTAAAAACTACCTCAACAGCCCATGCCATACTCCCGCATCTGTAACGGTGCATGTGAATCTTAAGTGGATTTGAACCCAGGTTTCCGATGCCTAATCCCCACTCTAAATCCATATAAATATTTTTTAGAAAGTTTATATATATAATTTATTTATTTACTTTTTAAAGTAAATTATTTTATTTTTTATTTTTTATTTATTATTTATAAAAACACAACACATCCCATGTTAAAATATTACAACCTTCATTCTTTTAACTAATTTCTGTTAAATGTGAACTTCTAGTCAATTGTTGCATGGGTAGGGTTTGAGTCTACATTGGTTTGGCAGGCTCTTGACTGAGGGCATCTGGACCTAGGTTATTTATCTATGTTGTGTCTAGGTTGTTTTGGTATAAATTTAATATTTTATTTCATGTAAGCTTTTTATTATGTGCCAAATAAAGTGTTTTGCTAGGTAGGTTTGTTGTGGTTTCTTAATTGATTTTAAAAGGCTATCTCGATTCTCATGAAATTGCTCCAGCTAGCTTGCTTGTACATAGTTTGTCAATCTCATTTCTATACACAATGGGGGAAAATGAGTACACCATGCGTCTAAGATACGATACCTAATCAAGGGTAGTCTAAATGAGTACACCATGTAGTATATACAAGAATATAATACTAATTTGACATGTGAGACCATCCGTGCCCAAGTACCTAATATGCCACCATCAATCTCAAGGCACTTAATATTGCTATATGCATTGATGTACACAAGTAACATAAATACTACATGCCTTAGTGGTAGACTCGTAAGAGTTTCAACAGAAAGTCATGACTTTGAGTGCCCATTGTGGTGAAATTCTACTTTGGTGTGAGTGTGAATTAAGAGAGAGAGAGAGAAGAAGAAGAAGAAGAAAAAGAACTACACATGTCACTATTGACGCACAATCTTTAGCCCTAAACCCTCAATACTCAATCAAGGGCAAGTCATGCGTCATCACTCCATACGCCAAGCGTCGAAAAGGTGCCCTAACAGCCCATGTGACCTCGAGCCACGTCACGCCATCTCAAGTGAGGCATATTAAGATTGCAGATATGTCTCGATTTTTACACGTCTTATCCGGCAGATTAATGACAAAACCAACTTGATGGCCAAAACAACAATTCGACCTGACTAGGTCTGACCTACTTCTTAAGCTCACTTCACAGACTTAAAAGTAGAGGAGCTTATTGTTATGGGAAAAACGGACGACCTATGGGAAAAGGTCAGGTCGGAACCTTACACGCTCAACCAAGCAAATAATAAGCCCTTTTCTTCTCCTCTCTCAAGCATCAGAAACTGTTGATAGAGGGAGCCTTTGAATTCGATGCAGCTAGCTCCGACGAAGAGATAGAAAAGGAAAGAGAAGGAAAAGAAGCTCGGTCGCTATGAGAGTTCGCTTCTTACTTAGAGTCCGTGGCCAATGAACATGCCTGCAAGAGCACCACCTCTGTGATTCCAAGATCTTCAGGGTGCATCAGGAACGCTCCATTCCTTTATCCGACAATGATGGCGACGACGATGAGGAAGATGACAGTGATTGTGGTGCATTTCAACCGGTCGAGTTTGACATCCCACCAATAGGCCAAAAGGACCATAGACCTCAATGGAGCCCAACCACTCAATTAAGGAAACATGTTCGTATGTCCCAGGTTGGCATACTTCAAGTCGGCACAGCTCGTCTCCTATCAAGGCCCAATTGCATCCACACGAGATCCAAACCGAAGATTTAGGAAGCCTTCGCGATAGAGATCTGCCCGAGGTCTTTAGAAGATATCTGCAATACGCTCGGAATCTTAAGATCTTCGCCAAGGATCTCGGGAGATTCCTCACGCATTCGAAATCCGAATCCGTCTACAATATGCATTTACTAAATAGAAAATCTTTCCTACGCCACTGCCTCTCCTAAACTATAGATAGAGATGCATCTAATGGTGAAAGGTGCACACAATCTTTAGCCCTAAACCCTCAATGCTCAACCAAACCCCTTCCATGACTTAGGCATCAAAGGATCTCCTGCTCTAGCTAGGGTCTTCCTTGTCAGTTCCTTATACATGTACGTGGGTCCAAAGAGGGCTAACCAAATATCTGCATCAACAGTCACCATTCATCTTAAACTTTTTACATGTTGCACCATTGTATTTTAAATGTTTGACACTCTACCACCCAAGCAAGATCTTTTTTTTTTCTTTTTTTTTTTTGGTAGCTTGTTAGTACACTGACTGTCAGTTCACACTTCACTATTAGCCACCCCCACACTAGGGAATCGATACCAAGACCTCAGTGTTGAAACGAGGTATCTTTCACTCGGTCTACCACTTGGGAGGCAACCGCGTTGCTTTACTACGACGACTTAATTTTGTAGTCTGGCTTAAATTACAAAGATTTTCTGTATAACTGCCAAACATATTCTGGAATAAATGCTTAAAACGCTTTACGGTTTACACCGTTAGACATCCATGCGTTTGCCATCACATACCATTAAGATTATATAGAGTTAAAAAAATGTAGTTTTAAAATGGTAAAATTATCCTTGTTTTCTGTCGTTCAATATATCAAACCATGTGTTTTTCCACCGAGAATGACAGCCTCTACTAGATGTTGCTCTAAGGGGCTTATCATGGTGTATGTGTTTAATCCACGCTGACGTCCATACATTTTTTCAGCTCATTTTAGGGCATGAGCCGAAAAAGGAGAGAGATTAAAATTTCAGGTGGACCAAACCATAGGAAACTATGGTCATTGAATGCCCACCATTAAAAAAAATCTTAGGGGCCTCAAAAGTTTGGATCAAGCTGATATTTGTATTTATCCTTCATCCAGATCTTTGTTACGTAATCAATTGGTTGAATGGAAATAAACATTACCGGAGGCCCTAAGAGGTTTTTAATAGTGGATGTTCAATCACCACTATTTTCTTGTGGTGTGGTCCACTGGATACTTAGATCTCCCTCTTTTTTGGGCTCATGTATTGAAATGATCTTGAAAAATACACGGACAACATAGATAAAAATATACACCAAGGAGCGGCCCACTGAGCACCGTCCAATCGATGTGGTTACTAGCAGCGTTAGAAGTAGAGTTATACGCTAGTTGAGTTAGCATGATGAGCTCGCTGGACTCGCCTCAGCTTGAAACTGGATTTGGATGGAGTTAAGCAAGTTTTTTAGCTTGAAAAAATTTCGACCCAAGTTTGAGCTTGACCCAAATTTGAGCTTGCCTAAGCTGACTTGGCTTAAAATTGGACTCGAATTAACTCGGATCGAATCACCGAGTGATTCGGGCATTTTGTTCTTAATGCCGCTCACTGAGTATTTGATCAAATGCCTTAATGAAATTTTATTTATTTTTATTGCCCTCATAATAGAATGTTCTCAAAGGGGGTATCCGAGAAAAGATTAAATAAATAAATCCAAAAAAAAAAAAAAAAAAACTTTACATTGTAAGACTATCCTCGTCTCTTGACATTGATGTTGCTCACCAAGCATATGATGAAATGCTTATAAAATCCACTCTGTTCATCTATTTTATGAGATCATTTTAGGATATCTAAAAAAAAAATAAAAATTTAATTAGGCAGATCCAAAACTCGAGTGGGACACATAAGAGGGAAAATTGAAGAAAAAATGGCTATCGTTGAAACCTTTTTGAGATCCACCTTGATATTTATTTTCCATCCAACCAATTTCTAAGGTCATTCCCACTTGGATGAAGTGAAAACATAAAACTTACCCTCATACAAAACTTTTTGTAGCCCTAAGAATGTTTCAACGGTAGTCCATGAATCCTCACTGTTTCCTCTCATTTGGTCAACTTCGTCCTAAAATGAGACTGTAAAACAGATGGATGGTCTGGATTTCTGAAAAACATCATGGTGGGCCTACTTAGCATCCCAGCACAATTACTTTTTGCAGAAATCCTGGCCGGTGCTTTTAAGGCCTCGAGATGGTCTTGGCTCGTTATGGGCCAAAACAGTCCATCTAGAGTCCGGCCCTAAATGTTAATGATGGACCTGAGCCTAAGCCCAAACCAGAAGGGATAATGGGCCGGGCCGAATTCGTACTGAGTGCTGGCCAAAACTGCCCTTGAACGCTAATGAGCAGGCCGCATTTGGGTTGAGTGAGTGGGTTGTTGTACACAGTCCATACCCAGCTTGACTAAAAGGTAGGCTTGAATTTTAAGCCCCAGCCTAGCCCTCAAACCTGATACCTGGCCCAAGTCCAGCCGAAGGTGTTCCACACCTGAAAGTCCAACAAATCAATCTGACCCATTGACAGTAGGGTTGAAAGTTGGGCGGGTACAACCCAACATTGGGTTGGGCTCAGGCAGCATGTATCAGGTTTGGTGTCAAGCTTGGGCTATACAAACACCAACCCCATAAAACTTGGGTTGGGCTCAGTTTGAAGTCTCGAGTTTCCCTTACCAGCCTGAACCCGATTGATATATAAGTTACTTTTAAATTATAATTGAGTGCGGATTGTCAGTGTTGAAGGCACAGGAAATTCCGATGTTGTCAGGTCTCATTAGTCTACATCATTTCCGATGACTCAAGCTAACAAGATACTCTGGATTTCTCTCTACCAAATAAATTGCCAGCTATACAACATAACTTTTAAAAGAGTAATTATCCTATATTTTAGCTTTTTTATTTATAAAAAATAAAATTCTTTACAATAAATAATTACATATATAAATAATAAAATCATACATACAAAAAATAAGACACGCATTGAAATATAATAGACTAATCTAATAACAAAAATATTAACATGTATCCACGTGGCCAACCCGACTGAGCCCATTTGGGTTGGGCTTGGGTTGAGAATTCTCATCCCAAGGTTAGGTTGGGTTAAGGTTAAAGTATAGGAACCTTGGATTGGGCTAGGGTCGAGCACCAACCTAATCCAACCAGCCCGACTTTCAGCCCTACTTTACAGTCATACTTGCCTAGAAAGCCCACCAATTTGCTCTCAAAATGCAAATTTGGACTGGTCGAACTGTTTTGATTAACAAATCAATGGGAATCCTTATAGTCGATCATCCACAGACCACAAAGATTCCCTGACCCAAGGACTATGGTAGAGACATCTGCATACAGTACACGTGTGGCTCCGTGATGTGCAAATCAGATCCGTCCATATGCAGGGTCTAGGCGTGGTTGGCTTATTTCTCATGAATCATACCTATTAGACAATCATATTCATCTGATACATGGCCATTAAATTTACAGTGGAAAACAAGAAAAGCAATTAACAGCCAAATATCATGAAGTACTATTAATGGTTAGGATTGCTTGATGGATTTTACTTGTTAAAAATAACGCATCCCTTCTGCTACCATCTTACTTATATGAAAAACAAAGTAAAATAATGCATTCTTTTTGGGGCCAATATATGGGTGAACCTGAAGATGTCGATTGCCTTTAAATATGGTTGAGAATTTGAGAATTTGATTGAACCATGTGTCGTTGTTAGAGATAGTCAATTAATTAATACAACTTTCCAAAATATTTAATGTGGTGGCCAACCAACTCTTGCCACCTCAGGTCACTGGGAAAGGGCTGGGCCCGCCTCTTCAGAGCTCCGATAGGTGAAGGCTCCGGCAGATCACCATGATGTATGGATTTTATCCACATGGTCCATCCATTTTTTCATATCATTTTATATTACCATCCCAACAATAAGTTAAATCCAAGGCTCAAGTTGACCACCCCACAAGAAGCAGTAGTGCTAAGGATGCCCACCATTGAAACCTTATTAGGGCCCACCAAGTTGTTTATTTACCATCCAACATGTGCATATGGTCATATGCACCTGGATGAAGTGAATAAACAAATATCATCTTGATCCAAAACTTCAATAGTCCCATGAATATTTCTACAGTAGGAAGTTAATCCACAGAGTGTGGTCCACTTGAGAATTGGATATCATCTATTTTTGGCTCATATAGTAAAATAATATGAAAAAATGGATGGACCGTATGGATGAAATCCATACATTATGTCGGTCCCTCGGATTGTTTGGGCTGTGTCTCTAACAATAGCACATGATCCAATCAAATCCCTGTACAATCACCAGAAATTTGCTCTCTCTTAACAAAGCCCAAATGCTACTTCAATCATAACCGGTTGTATTGATCCATCTATGAGATTTGAGTTTCCTACAACTCTCATTCCAACAATTTGGTGTAACATAAAAACATGTAAAGCCCTATAGCAATGTTCATACGACATCCATTGGGTCCATCAGTTTGGCCAGCTCATCTTAGGACAAGAGCCCAAAAATTGGTAGATCTTAAACTTAAGTAGGCCACATAATATAAAACAGTGGGGATGAAAACACCCACCAATAAAACCTTTATAAGGCATGCCGGAATTTTTACATGTCATTCAATCCATTCTTGGCTGTGGAGCCTACTATGATGTATGTGTTTTATCCACATTGTCCACCTTTTATGTTGGATCATTGTAAGGTGAGAGCTCAATACTAAGGTAGATTCACAGCTCGATCACAAAAACCCTATCATTGAAAACTTCTCGAGGCCAACAATGTTTTGGATGAAGCGAGTCTATGTGTTTTCCCTTCAGTTAGGCTTGTGCGACTTATGAACATATTGGATGACAAACAAATACATTGGATTGAGGAATGTTTAAAGTTGTGTATCATTCTCCCAATTGATTTCTATGGTGGGATCTGCTTCATTTTTGGGGTTATGATCTACATAATGTATGAACAACATGTATAAAATAACTACATCTCATGGGGCTCACAGGGTCATCAGGGATATCCAAGGGATGCCGATTGCTTATTGATGCTGTCAGTAACCAGTAGCCCGGTGGACCCTAAAATTGTATGTGTTTTATTCACACCGTTCATCTATGTTTCTGAGTAATTTTAGGACATGAACTCAAAAATGAAGCAGCTCCAAATCTCACATGAACCATACCACAGAAAATAATGGTGCTTGAACACCCACCGTTAAAAGCTTCTTGGGGGCACAAAAGTTGCGGATGAAGCTAACTATTTTCTTGTAATCAGGTTTACTCTTGCCGTAAAAATATTATCCAATATTGATCGACGGGACGCAAATTAGCCACTTACATGATGAGTAGGTATGCTCGCTCTTGAAGTGATGTCATCAGGTTTTATAGGCTCCACCATGATGTATGTTTTGTATCTAAGTCCATTCGTTTGGAAATATCATGTTAGGATATGATCCAAAGAATGGGTCAGATCCCACGTTTGAGTAGACCCACTCCAGTAAACAATGGGGAGAAGTTCCAATGGCCACGGAAGTTTTCAATCAAGATTATATTTGTGTTTTCCCTTTGTTTGGGTTTACACATGAACAGGTTGGATCTCAAAGAAACAACATAGTGGACCTTATGAGGGTTTCAACGGTGGGCATCACTCTCCCACCATTTTCTGTGGTGGGGTCCACTCTAGCCTTGGATTACCTTATTCTTTGAATTATTCTTTAAAATGAACTCTCTAAATGTATGGACGGTGTGAATACAACACAAACATTATGGTGAGGCTCATGCGTCACTTCGGTAGCCAGTCTCGCTATTCAACCTGTCTTAATAGGCCACACCAATAAAGCACACGCACAAAGGGGCGTAGGGCCGCAGATTTGGTGCAAAAGCCTTTTGCAGGAAAGGATGCTGGGTGGAGCCACCACTATGTTCGTGGGAAATAGGTGGATTCAAAACTAAAGTGAGCCACACTACTGGGAAATTTTGAGAAAGAAATACCTATCATAAACTTTGCCGTACTCCACCTTGTTGTTTATATGCCATCCAAACAGTTTATAAGTCATTACTATAGGGATGACGTGAAAAGACAAAAAATATGATCTTACAAAACACATGAAATGGAGTATATTTTCTACAAACGTGGTAGTAGGGCTCACCCAGCATCCTTGCACGCCTCTCGCAGGAAATCCGGGCGCGGTTTGGATACGGACAAGGTCAGTAGCCATATCCAGTGATGTCACCAACCTCAGTTAACCCCACCGTGATGCATGTGTTGTATTTATACCGTCTAACCAATTATAGAGATCATTTTATAGCGTTACAAAGAAAATTAGATAGATCTAAATTTCAAGTAGACCAGACAGAAAAAACCCATGGGATCTATCACCCCCATTCTCAAAACAATTATAAGGCCGGAGTGATGTAATTTTGAGATCCATCTTATTCATAAGTTAACATAGACATGGATAAAGTGGATATATATATATATATATATATATATATATATCAACTTACTGTCCCTACTATTTTTTATGGTAGGGTCTACTTAAACTTTAGATCTACCCCAATCTCTTTGTAATTTCATAAATCATCTCTAAAAATGGTTGGACGGTATGGATACAACACATGCATCATAGTGAGGTCCACATAACTTGGTGACGTCACTTCAGTAGCGATTTGGCTACTGACCTTGTGAGTATCCAATCGGCGCCCAGGAAATCCGCGTCCGACCCGTAGAACACCGCGCAGCTTCAGTAGCTAATCCGCATCTCAGCTCTCGAGCCTGATTCAAAACTTCGGTGGCCCCAATAAGCTTTGGTGGGTTTTTCAATTTCCACAGTTTCTGTGCTACAGGCCCACTTGAGTTTTGAATCTGGCTCCTTTTTTTATCTCATGCCCTAACGTGAACTGCTCCAACGGACGAACGGACTGGATATCACACAGGCATCACGATGGCCCGTCTACCATTTGCTTACACGTGCTAACGGTAACGGGGTTATCGGAATTAGTTCCCAAAGACTACAATTTTACCTAGTCCTGCGGGCCACTGGACTAACCCACCAATTAAAAACTTCAAAATCCAACCGTCCATCACCTTCCCCATGAAAACAAGCCCCCCCAAAAAGCAGAAAAAAGAGAGAAAACAGACCCCCAAAAAATGCAACCTCACACCACCACTACCACTTACACCACCATTCCAATCTCCCCCGGTGACGTCATCTCCCGCTCCATCCACAACCTTTCCTCGGCCTTCTCCATCTTCCGCCCCAGGACCGAGTTCCTCCCTTCCTCCAGCGGATTCGACCGTCCCGACTCCTTCCCCTCCGCCAAATCCCGCCTCCTCAAGAATGCCGCCTACTTTCGCTTAAACTACGCACTCATTATTTTATCCTGCGCACTCCTCTCTCTCATCCAAGCACCCCTCTCTCTCATCCTCGTCTCTGCCACCATCTTTCTGTGGCTGGTCCTGTACTTGTTCAGAGAGGACCCTTTGATTTTGTGGGGCCGGCATTTGAACGATCGAACGGTTCTGATCGGTCTGGTTCTGGTGTCATTGGTTATGATCTTCGGTTTGGGGATTCTATGGGATTTGATGATGGGAGTCGGGATTGGAGGGGCGATCTCGGCCGTTCATGGGGTTTTCAGGAATGGGGAGGGGTTGGCTTTGGACGAAGAGGAAGCGGCTTCGGAGGGTTTGATCAGGGCGTGGCCTGGTTTGGATCGGAGGGGAGAGGGCATGGGGAATTGAGGAAGAACGGGAGGTGGATTTTTGTTCTGTAATTCTGGTGGATTTGATGTGTTTTGGGGGTTTTGAGTGGGATTGTAGATTGGTGTGATTTGGGTTTGTTGATGGGTTTGGATTTGTAGCTTGGGGATAATGGGAGATGGGTCTTGAATGGTGAGGATTGAAATTGATAGATTTGGGGTTTGAGGTTTTGTTTTGTGGGTTGAGGATGAGGTGATTTGGGTTCTTTTCTTGGGTGAATTGGGGTTTGATGGTGGGTCTGGAGATACTATAGGGAAAATGGGAAATGGGTTTTGGATGGTGAGGATTGAATTTGATGGTTTTGAGGTTTGATTCTTTTTAATTTGATTGATTTTGGGAGTTTTAAGTGTGAGTTGATGTTGGTGTGAAACGAGTTTTTTCTTGGGTTGAATTTAGGTTTGGAATTTGAATTGAGGCATGCTGATGAAGGAAATAAGTGGAGAATGTGAGATGGATTTGAGTGGTATGTTATGGTGGATTTGAGGGGAACTGAGATTAGTGGTGTGGTTGAGGTTTGGGATTTGAATTGGGATTTAT
This sequence comes from Magnolia kwangsiensis, assembly GCA_037074715.1. NCBI lineage: Eukaryota > Viridiplantae > Streptophyta > Magnoliopsida > Magnoliales > Magnoliaceae > Magnolia > Magnolia kwangsiensis. Next base: position 3,323,786 of record CM073583.1, read on the forward strand.
TGATGGGTTTGAAAGGAAATTATGAGAAAATAGGATATGGGTTTTGGATTTTCAGCTTTGGATTTAATGGATGTGGGGTTCGATATGAATTTGGAGTGTTTGGGGGATTGGCTTGCTGGGGAACTAATTTTTTTCTTTTTCATTTTTTCTTCTTTGGGTGAAATTGGGTTAGTAAGTCTGACTTGGGTTTTATTGAGGGGTTTGGAGGGAAATTATAGGAGAATGGACCATGGCTTGTTCGGATTTGATTGGTTTGGGGCTTTTTGTGGTGTGTTTGGATTTAGTTGATTTGGAGTTTTTGATAGTGTGTTTGGATTTGATTGAATTGGGATTTTGCATTCTGGAGTTGTTGATTTGATTTTATTTATTTTCCAGAGTGTTTTGATTTTGAAATGCAGTTAGGTGATGTTGTAAGGGAGGTGTCTATGTTGTTTTCTTCTTCATTTGTGAATGGCTATTGAATTCAATTGAAGTTTTTCTTTTGCATCAAAAGAGTGGAGATGTTGTTGGTGTTTTTGACTCATTCACTGGATTATATTGTTTTTCAATAGGAATGAAACTCTAGTGATTGTGAATTGAGTTTTGCTAGGTAATGTTTGGATGGAAGTAAATGGAGGTATATGCCATGTAAGGTATGTTTATATGGGATTAAATGAATGGAAATGGAATGAAATGAAATGAAATAAAATAAAATGGGAGTAAAGGAGCCTCTAAATGAAATCCTTCGGAGAGGATTTGGAAGAAAAAAGGAAATAAAATGCACAGGGTAAACAAAGGTGCAGCTATGTATATGTCCACCCCACACGTCGCACACTAGTGATAATATGAAACAATTCAATTATTAGCTACATTATTGAAATCGCACCATTAGAATGATTAACATGCCTTGAGGTTGGCTGTGTAAATTGACGGTTTAAAAATGTTGACAAGTTGTTTGTTCGTGATCCTTACATTTGTGGCCCACATAAGGCTCAAATTTCCTCTCTTATATATATATATATATATATAAGTACATGTTTCAATGAGTTTATGACCATCATTCACTTAAATATCATATATATACACTTTTTTTGGAATATTAAAGTTGATTTAAAATATTACATATCTTTTCATAAATATATTGAAAAATTCCATTGCATTCTAATTTCTCCTATTCACTCCCATTCAAATATAATATTTAGATTCCAGATGCATTTCATTTACTCTCATCCAAACACAGCTAGACACAGGCTCATTGAAGTTGGTCATTCACCCTCAGTATACTTTCCTCCTATTTCATTTTCCATTTACAAGCTCTCCTAAGAGTGATGTAAATACGAGAGGAAATAACCATTGCCCATTTCTATAGTATTTACCATTGGCTTGTAAAATCAAACAGGCCCTTAATGGCTTCAACTTTAATGAATTATTGTTTTGTTTTTTTCTATATTTCTGGTGATGTCACAGATGCCCCTTTCAAAGTAGGGTGCGGATTGGATACTGACAAGGTTACTAGCTGAATCGCTGCTGAAGTGACGTCACAAAGCTGTGGACCCCACCATTATGCATGTGTTGTATCCATACCATCTAACCATTTTTAGAGATCCTTTTATGGCATTACAAAGAGAATGGGATAGATCTAAAGTTCAAGTGGACCCACCATAGAAAATAGTGGGGACTGTGACATCCACCGTTCAAAACTTCTTAGGGCCACAATAGTTTTGGATGAAGCTGATATTTTTGTTTTCACTTCATCTATCTCTATGTTAACTTATGAACAGGATGGATCTCAAAAATATATCACGGTGGGCTTTATAAATGTTTCAACGGTGGGTGTGATTTTCATTTTCTGTGGTGGGTTCACTTGAAGTTTAGATCTATCTCTTCTCTTTGTAATGCCATGAAATAATCTCTGCAAATGGTTGCACAGCATGGATACAACACATATCATGGTGTGCCTGGTGATGTCACTTCAGGAGTGACTTGGCGGCTTACCTGGTCAGTCTCCAATCCGCGCCCTTCAAAGTGGCCTTGATTAGGCTACCAAAGCAGGCCGCATTTATTGCCTGAGGGCGTGGGTTCAGTCAGGTCTGACCATGGAGCCACCTAGTGTATGTGTTGTATGTCTATTTCATCCATTCTTTCTTTTTCTTCTTTTTTTTCCAGCTCATTTTAAAAGACATGGCCCAAAACTGAACGGATCCAAATCTACCATAGACAACACCAAGGAAACAATGGTGATTGACTGTTAAAAACTTCCTGTAGGCCACAGAAGTTTTGAATTAAGGTGATATTTGTATTTTCCTTTCAACCAGGTCTGTTTGATTATGTCAACAGGTTGGGTGGCAAATAAACATTACATTGGGCCTTATAAAGTTTTTAATTTTTTAATAGCATATGCTCAACCACTACAGTTTCATGTGATGTGGCTCACCTGAGATTTAGATCTACTTCACTTTTACGCCTACGTCCTAAATGAGCTAGAAAACAAATGAATGGCGTGAATATACAACACACATTAAGGTGGTTCCCAAGGTCCAGTCAGGATCGAACCTGACCGAATCCGTGCCCATTGACTGAGGTTGGCTAGTGAGCCATAGGCCCATGGGTTAGGCCTCAGACCCAAATGGAAATTCTTGTTTCCAAGCACGCACCTACACTAGGCAATCCTTCTGTTTCAAGCTGTAATTGGAGTTATTGGAATTTGCATTACAGCTTCTTGGTTAGTGACTTCTTTGATTAGAAAAAATGACTAAAAGTCTTTCTTTATTATTCTTGACCTTGTCCAGAGTGGTTGGCTGACCTGAAAAACTTGCCTGTTTGATTTTTCACATTAACCATAAATACATTGTAAATAGGTAATTATTACTTATTAAGCGTGTTGGATAATCCGGCTGTATTTCTGCTTTAAACAACTGTCCAAAAATAATGACTTAAATTTGTGTGCTGCACTGTGATGTATGCGACATATCCATGCTGTCAATCTGTTTTAGCATAACATTTTGCAAGTAAGCTGAAAAAAGAAGCAGATCCAACACTCAATTACCCCGACACCAAAGGAAATAGTACCTAAAATATCCACCATTGAAATAGAAAGCTATTTCTTTCACCAGGCTCACATCGAAGCTTGTTTGTCATCTAAACCCTTTGTAAGGTCACACGGGCATGGATAAGCTGAAAACACAAATATTAGCTTCATCGGACCCCCAAAAAGTATTTAATGGTAGGTGAATGATTTATCACAGTTTTCTGTAGTGCGGTCTGCTTGAGCTTTAGATCTGCCTCATTTTTAAGTTCATGCCCTAAATGAAGCTGACATAAATGATGAATGGTGTGGATAAGCCAGGTACATCACAATGAGCCCTTCATTCATTTGGCAGCCTTCCTCAATTTGAGCACTCAAAAGTTAAGTTGCCAACTGCATCTTAAACGATGTCCTAATTACTTAGGTAAATAATCATTTTCTCCTTGATCTCCATTCCTAGACTCCTTTACCAATCCAACCACCTTTTCTTTCTCCTTTAGACACACCACACCCTGAAATCTTGAAGGTTTGTCAAGTTCAATTCCAACCATGCAATCTGCTCCCAATTGCTCGACTACACCAGCCCCCGCCAATGCCAGGTCCAGATCCCTTCACAACATTGCTGTGTTCTTCTCTCATGGGCGACCCACTGAAGAATTCTGCCTCAAGAACGGATCCGACTGGCCGGAATCTCTATCCTCAGCCAAAGACCGCATCAAGAGAAACATGCAATATTTCCGTGCGAACTATTTCGCCATTTTTTTAACGTGTTTGTTCCCCTCCCTACTCTATTGTACTACACCCGTCGCTCTTTTTATCATGCCCGGGATCTGCTTTGTTTGGTTGGTCTTGTATTATTTCCGCGAAGATCCATCAGTTTTCTGGGACCGCCCCACGGGTGAACGGTGGAAGCTGGGTGGTTTAGTCCTGATATTTGTTTTCTATAGTTGGTCAGCAGGAATTTTATGGAATCTGATGATCGGGTTCGGAATTGGCGTTGTGATAGTAGCCCTTCATGGGTTTTTCAGGAATGCTGATGGGTTGTTTTTGGATGAGAGCGAAGCAGTTTCAACAGGTTTGATTGGGTCTGGACCAAGTTGGAATCAGAGAGATGATGTTCCTGGCATGGTTTGATATCCCAGCTGAGAAATTGGGTAGAGTTTGAAGTGGGATTTGGTTTGTTGATGATGAAAATTGGCGAATTTGTTATTTGATCAAATCAGGAATGTTGATATTTTGGGATTTTCCTTGAATTATTTCTCATATATGAAATGAGCCTTGCTTAGCTGAGAAGCACCTGGAGTCTGCGACATGTTAGTAGTGCATGAGGTGGGCCACACCATGAAGATGACCTTGCAAGAAATCAGGTAGGGAAACTCATCATGTTTGGATGGTCTTAAAAAAGGATTGCAGGGACCAATATGGAAGTTCCCTGCTTTCCATCAGATGGGCCACCCTGCTTAGATCTTTTGGCCAAAAATCAGTCTGCTTTCATTTCACTATCAGCAAGGCTTGCTGTTACAGTTACCCACCTAAATAGTGAAACAATCTGATTTTTAGGTCAGATATCTAAACTGTGTGGCCCACCTGATTAAAAGCTCAGATCTCACACACGTGTGCTTGTGTGAGGATGAGCAGTACTCTACACGTCTGGCTGGCTTAGCAAACTTACATAACTGATACGAATACTGGAAGATCATCTAATACGAAAAAAGAACAAGGAAATAGCTTCCTGAACGAATTTATGACATTGCAGAGATAAGGTGTGTTGATTATGCCCCGTTTTCTTTCTCCAGCCGTCCATTTTCTACCCGCGGTCCACCTGACAATTGTGCTGATAAGGCATGGCCTGGATCCTGCATGCATGGTCCCATATGGGTGCTTATGACAGAAAGAGCCCCCTTCATAAGTATGTGCTAGCTCCATTATCAGGGCTCAGTGTTATGAATGCTAGTTGCATCAATCAGGTGATGTTATCTTCATACTAAGCCCCACCTGATGAATGTCTCAGATCATGCACATGTGATCCATGTTGGTGCTCTGCCATATGGAATCCTCTTCATCTCATGTCTGTTGTAGATAATGCCATTCAACCTGGTCGAGTTATCTTTCTGAAAGAACAAATAAGGCTTTCAGTAAAAGATTACAAAGCAAAACTCAGCAACCCATGAGTTAAAACAGACAGTTTGAAAGAGTTCCGTATCTCAAGGATTCAAATACCATTAATTACATCCTCTAATCAGGAGGGGAAAAAAAGAAAAACAGTTTCAAAAATTTCAAGATTACAGTGTAAAATTCAGCAATCTGAGTATCCAAGAGCTCGGAACGATTACATACATTACTAACATGAACACTAAGAACATGAAGAAAAAAAAAAGGCTTGCTAATTGAACTAATAGCATTTCAATGTAAGATTACAGTGTAGAAATCAGAAAAGAAAAAACCCAAATCACAGAAAATGAGAATTTGCAGCAATTTGAATTCAAATTTCAAATCTTACTCCTCAACCTGACCAGTTTTGCTAGTGTGTCTTGAGCTGCCAATGTCTGAGCATGGTCATGTCCAAGCATCACAGTCCTAATACTAATACAAGTTCTACAAAGCTCTTCCCCACTATCAAAATGCCCACCCCTCAAAAGCAATTTAGCTCTTGTTTCCAACAATGTAGCTTTCAGCAATGTAACATCTTGCCATACATACTCATCCACCCTACTGCTAGTAGTAGACTGCAGTTTCTTCTTCCAGCATAGGGACCCATGGCACCAGTCCTGTATCTGTGACACGAATGACTTCTCAACCTCCTCAAGCACGTTTGTGCACACTTTCAGCAGCTCCAGTGCTGAGTTGCACCGCGAGAACATAGTGAACGATCGGATTGCCAAGGGGAGGGCAGTCTTCTTGATGAAAATGACCATATCGATTGCTTTCAGTTGTACGAGCGGGGGTTCTGATTTGAACCCGAAAACCAAGAATGCAGAAGCCCACAGATGGTCTGAATTCGAGGCCGGGTGTCCAATCTTCCCCACGCCTTGCACTGTCGCTTTGGCAGCCGGTAGACCGCCTCTTATTCTTCCAAAGATTTGTGCAATTTCGTTTAATTGGATTGAGTATCCAGGCTGTCTGCTGGTTCTTCTTGCTAGGCCTAGTTTCTCTAGCAGAAGAGCTGATTCGGACTCAACTTTCCGAACTTGGGGTGATAAGTAGCAGTTTGAACAGCAACAGAAGATCTTGCTCAAGCATTTCTGCCACCTGCGAAACCCATTCCCTGTGGCAGGTATTTTCTTAGCAGCAGCTGCTAAAAGAGTTGTGGAAATGGGTGCTGGTGCGAACCATGCCCCTGCAAGAGCCATTCGTAAGGCAAGCTTTCTCCTTTGGTCAGTTTGTTCCAAAACAACAAAACAGAACTCCAAGGCTTTCATCAGAAACGGATTGTTCTTGCAGAACTGATCATCGCTGCTACTCAAAGAACACAAATCACCATCGAAGGAGATTCTGTTAATGGCTTCAAATAGAGCAGATGGAGTGATTGCTAGCTCAGACAGCAATGACCCAATCACCCACAATCCGAAACTCAACCGTCCCAATCTCTCATCGAATTTTTTTAGAACATCCAGTTCCTCATTTGTGTAATCCTTCTTCCGCCTCCCTTTGATCAGAACCATAGCATCAGCAAATGAGAGCACTGGGAGCTGCGTCGGTTCAAAGTTCATCACCTTCGACAGCCGGGTCGTCACAATCACATGGGTCGCACCAGTATTCCTTGGAATCAAGTCGTGCAAATCCTTCCCTTCCCACCATTCCTTCTCTGTCTCAAGATTATCGATTACCAGCAAATACGGAACGTCCCGAAACAACTCCCTCTTCACCCTCTGAAAAGCCTCGAATTCCTGCTCGTCGAAGCTCCTAATACGTCCCCTTTCCTTCTCTGTCTCTGCACTCACATCCAATCCCAAATTCATTGACAAATTCAGCAAATTCTGCCTGAAATACCTTGCTTCGCCACCCACCCACAAAACCATCTTGTATCTCTGAGAGTATCTATAAGCAAACTCCAATGCCAGCTCTGTCTTTCCAACACCCGAAATACCATTTATACAAACAACGGCTGGATTGCCATAGCTCTTGCCGCTCCCGTTCTTTGATTTCTTATGCTTCGACCGCTGCCTCTGTAGTCCTTTCCTGTTCTTCAATTCAATCACCGGCTCAATCCAAGCCTCTAACGTCGGCTCCTTGCATTTCCTCATTTCCAAGCTGATATATCTCCCCCCACTTCTCATCTCACTTTCTTCGTATCCATCTGAAAGCCCGTTCGATCCTGCATTTGACAATCTAGAACAGTCGTTTTCAAGACTATCATTGCTTCCAAAGAAGGTGGCCTCAATCTCCATAAGCTCCTTCTCTCTACCCACAAAACATCGGTTCCTCGGAAATGGAAGCTCTTCCAAACCTTCCACCTCCTTTTTAGCAACACTCTTCCTCCCAAGTTTCGATTTCAAAATCCCAACTGCTCTTGATACACAGCTTCTCCAATTAACATCGCTTGCTTCAAGCTTGAATTCATGAGATTTCATAAGCCCGTCAATTGCTTCCCGCCATTCCTTCTCGTCCGAATTGCGATCCAGAAGGTCCACAATTTCACTGGAATCCAAGTCGAACAGCAAAGGAATTAGATTCTTCTTCTGAGCAAAGAACCGAATTTCTTCAATACTGAGATTGTTGAGAAAGCTGGATGCCGTGACAACAACGACGCCAAAAGTTGCTGAGCAGATAATTCGATCGGCAATCTCATGGCTCTGCGTATCTGAGTATTTGGCTCTGTCCGCAACAAAAGAAGCTATTCCCTGAAGTTCAAGCTCTGATTTCAGCCATTTACAGAAGCGTAAGAGGTTGAAATTTGGACCATGGAAGCCAATGTAAACATCACAGCTCCTGAGCTTCGCATTGGAGGAAGGAGAAACCGGGCCGCCTTTTGCAAATGAAATTCGAGGGACGGGGAAGGAGAATGAGATGCGTGGCGCCGCCGTGTCAGTGACTGAGGTGCGGGCGGCAAATATCGGATTTTGCTCCGTTGGGCCATCAGAAAAATCGTATCTTTCTGGTGGGGGAGTGTAGGAGGTGCTCGGAATGTCGTCGGAGTGGGACCCAGAGTAAGATAGCGGAGATGGGTGTGTAGCTGGGGTCGAGTTCCCAGGTGGAGGAACCATGGCGCGTGGAGAGATATAAGGTGATTGCAGAGCCGAAACGAATGCCGACGATGGCGGAGAGATGAGAGAAGGGGAGTTGTATTGGGATGATTCCGGCGACAGTTTTATGCATGGAGAATTCAGAGATGGAGAAATTGGGAGAGATATATCACCTGGGTTGCTGCCGGAGCTTGTGATTTTGATAGTCAGCTGTGGTTTTAAGGCCCCTGAATCCGTCTCTGCAAGAGCCAGTTGATCATCTTCATATGGCAATGCTGCTGAGTCCATGATGAACACAGAAGACTAATGGCAGCCTTGGGTTTTCTTCTTCAAAGTTTCAAATCAAATTCAGTAGAATTTGAATTCCAAGAGGAGGAAAGCCAAATGCTGATGATTCCTAGCCCTTCTCTCCCCCATTTCAAAGCTCTTGAAAACCAGAGAAATCAGTAAATATGCACCTCTTCTTCCCTGTTCTTCTGCTGCATTTGTCCTGACTATTATAGAATGGTGAATGACATCAAAGGCCCACCTCCAAAATAAATGCAGAAAGAAAAGACTGCTGCAGTGCTGGAGAGTTCAGATCAAGGCCCAGCTGTTTGAAAACAATCATTGCACATTTCTCATTAGGGAGGATAAAAAATTGGAAAGATCTGAGCTTTCTCTGAGGCAATGGAGGACAAAAAATCAAGGACCCAAATGCAGAAATCTGGTGCAGGAAATGGAGGAGAAGATATCAATGGCCCACCTGCAGAAAACCCACATGGTGCAACACCAGTACAAAAAAACCCCACTTCTTCCTTAACTCCATTCCATTTCAATCTATCAAAGCCACCCCTTTTCTTTCACCAATACAGCACCCCTCCCTCTCTCCCTCTCTCACCCCAATACAACAAGCCCAATACAGCAATTCTCTCTCTCTCTCTCTCTCTCTCTCTCTCTCTCTCAGCCCCAATACAACAAACCCAATACAGCAACTCTCTCTCTCTCTCTCTCACCCCAATACAACAAACCCAATACAGCAATTTCTCTCTTACTCACCCCAATACATCTCTCTCTCTCTCTCTCTCTCTCTCTCTAGAGAGAGGCTATACACCATAAACAAAGGTGTAAATCTCAAGAGACAGGGAATCTAATGCATGAGGGGTTTGATCTGTAAGGCCTGAATATAATATCTTTCAAAACAGCGTTTCAAAAGGTGGTGCAGATGTACATGGTGTAACTCCACCCTCTTTTATTTTATAAACTGATATCTGCACCCTTCTTTTTTATGCATATACCCTCTCCTTTTCTACATTTGTTATCTGGATAGTACACCTTGATGATATTGTAATACCAAAATCTTATGAAAAAGGTGTGAGGTGCACAGAAAATATAGGGGTGCATACACCATTTCTCATCTTATTTTGTTGGGTACTTTCTTTTTGTTTTACATGTCATGGGTCTGTCACAGAGAAGCCAAGGGCTGGTCAGAGAGAACACAGAGAAAAGAGGAGTTGTTTGATACGCTGACAGATTATTTCCATCCATACACATGCACACTTGATCTTCACAATTATCATAGGTATATCACAATCAAAACCGTCCAAATGATCTAAATAATTTTATATGGGTCATATTGTTAAAAACATGTTGATTGATTCCCCAAAAAAAGCTAAATTTGATCTATTTGTAATACTAGTTCTCCATTTTGGCCATATATCTGACTGTTAGAACAATCCCATAGTGTTAAATATATACTCATGAATTTATTTGGAATGGGTCCCTCTATTTGAAGAGTTTAGATTGGAGAAAGCATGTGTTATGTGAACATTGGTGGTGTGATATGGATGATCATACTCCGCCATAGTATCAGAGCTATCTGGGAGGGGAAATGGGCCTTGGGAGGGGAACCACCGTCAGATCTTGTTGGGTAAGAGGCTTCAAACCCAACATGAAAATAGGGCAAGCTAGGGTTGTGTACGGACGAGAGTTGCCGGTGCCCCCAGCCACAGGAAGTTCCTGTGGCCGAAAGCTATGTGGGGGCTACAGAGATGCCCCTGATAAATCCACTCTGTCCATCAGTTCCTCAAGACCAGAATAGAACGTGATTCAAAAAATCAGCTAGTTTAAAAATTCAATTGCGCCACACCAAACGAAAAATCTGGAAATGAACGCTCACCATTGGAAACTCCGGGGCCACAAAAGCTTTGTATAATGATGGTATTTGTGGCTACAGTTTATCTGAGTGATATTAACTTTATGAACGGTTTGGATGGCATATAAACATCATGGTCCACTCCAGGAAGGTTTCAACGGTGGAATTTCTATTTTCATTATTTTCATGTGGTGTGGCCAACCTGAATTTTGGATCCTCCTTATTTTTGGTTTCATGCCCTATTGTAATCTTTGGAAACTGATGGACGGAGTGGATTTGTCACGGATATCTCTATGGGTTCCACATAGCTTCCAACCACAGGAACGTCATGTAGTCGGGTCGCAATCAATTCGGGTCGGGGTGTGTACTAAATCTGACAGTTTGGAGGATTGTGCACTGGAAATTGGACCGAAGACTAGTCCAAGGGCCCCAGTACCAATGAAAGGGGTTGGACCCTTTTACCACCTTTCAAATTTGGAGAATCAACATTCATACTCTGGCAGAGTGTGATAGTTCATACACGAGTTCTCAGAAATTAAACAAATTACGAGCTTTTAACAAAAAATAAACCGTTAAAAATTCTGGACCCAACTTAGATGGACTATTAATTGATTATTGTACTGAAGGTGCTGTAATGGACGGATGACATGAAAACAAATAGTCAATGGAACAAATTCTACGAAAAGAATCTGATGATTACATCAGATTTTAGAATTGTAATTTATCTTCGATGGATCCCACTACTTGGGTGTTTTATTTGTCTTCAGTTTATGGTGTTTCTGCAATCTGTGAGTGCGTGAGTATGAAGTAATGATACTCTACGGAACCGAATTGCTTCCCTTCAAAAATTCCAGGCTATTCATCCTGCATATGCGGACTTGGCAGTTTCTCATGGGGCTGCTGACTGAGGTGCTGAATGGTCCGGACTACGTACATAAACTCGGTGGGGCCAACAGGGATGGATTTGTCTTATCCAAGCCATCCATCCGTTTTTCCAGATAATTTTAGGGCATGAGCCCAAAATTGAAGTATATCCAACGCTCAAGTGGAGCACACCATTGCAATCAATGAGGATAATAATATTCACCGTTGAAAGCTTTCCTTGTAATGATGTTTGTGTCCTCCGGTGGAGAGTGGGTCACAACTCGATTGGCGGGTCTACTTAAGCTTTGCTTTTGAAATTTTATATTTATATATATATATATATATATATATATATATATAAACACCCCCCCTGTATTGAAACTCTCCGGAGTCTACCACCGATAGGGCCCCACCATGATGTATGTCCAACATCTACCCATCAGTCAGATGCACCATTGCACCATTCCATAGTGGACCTAGGGTTTAAAAATCAAGTCAATTTATGACTTTTCTAGGTCACACCAAGTACAAAAATTGAGAAGGGTTAACCTCCATTAAAACATTTATAATTACTTTTTGGGCCCACTAAGATATGTATCCCACTTGGATGAAGGGTTAAACCAAGCTTAGGACACATACAAATTTCAAACGGCCCCACCCACTACTTTAATATGTCTTATGCATGTCTTCACATGAGCTTAGATGATACGGCCCACCTAAGTTCTAGCTAATTTTTGGGACATCTCGTAATTTAAAGTGACCCATCAAATATACAGTAACATGTGGTATACCCACGTAACTTGACCTCTCGAGAGTTCCCATGAGCTCGACCGTGTAGTATTGTGTGTGTGTGTGTTGTTTATGGGAAAAGATACTATGCGCTGGAGCTCACGGCTTCGTCCCATGTAGTCGAGTTGTGTGGGCCCCATCGTGATGCGGTTCGAACATCTACCCCATCAGTCAAATACGCCATTCCATCTTAGGCCTAGGTCTCAAAAATCAAGTCAATTTGTGACTTGTGTGGGCCACACCACATACAGAAGTGGAGAGGGGGTCGCGCACCATTAAAACATTCATAATCATTTTTTAGGTCCCATCGAGATATGGTTTGCAGATCCAACCCATCCATTATGTGTGTCCCACTAGGATTAGGGGTCATACCAAGTTTCAGCAGAATTCAAAATTCAGGTAGGCTTCACCAAATGCTTTTATATATTTTAACGGTGTATTCACTTGATTTTAGATGGTATGGCTCACCTAAGTTCCATTTACGGTTGATTTTTGGGATATCCCATAATTTAAAGGGTACCCATCAAATGCACAGTGTTGATGGTCGACACGCATCACAGTGGGGCCCACGCAACTCGACCTCACAGTAAGCCTTATCGTGAGCTCTACCGCGTATATATATATATATATATATATATATATATATATATATATATATATATATATATATATATATGAGAAAAGGTACTATGCATTGGACCTCACAGTCCATCCCACGAGGTCAAGTTGTGTGGGCCCCACTGTGATGCGTTTCGAACATCTATCCCATCAGTTAGATGCACCATTCCATTGTGGGCCTAGATCTCAAAAATCAAGTCAATCCGTGACTTGTGTGGGGCACACCACTTATATAAGTGGAGAGGGGCTGTGCACCATTAAAACATTCATAATCATTTTTGAGGCCTACAAAAGATGTGGTTTGCAAATCCAACACATCCATTATGCGTGTCCCACTTGTATGAGGGTTCAGATCAAGTTTCAGCACAAAACTCAGGTGGGCTATACCAAGTGATTTTATATGTTTTAACGGTGTTTCACATGATTTTAGATGGTATGGCCCACCTGGGTTCCATGTACAGCTGATTTCTAGGCTATCCCATAATTTAAAGGGTACCCATCAAATGCATTGTATTGATTATCAACACGCATCATGGTGGGGCACACACAGCTCGACCTCACGGGAGCTTATCGTGAGGTCGAGGGCATAGTACATTTTCCCTATATATATATATATAGAGAGAGAGAGAGGGAGAGAGAGAGAGATAAAAGATGTAAACTTTGATACTCTGACAGTGATGAATGATACGCAGATTACATACAATACGCGGCATACAAACAATTCAAATCAATTCAATATATATATATATATATATATATATATATATATATATATATATATATATATATGTGAGATAAAAGAAGTAAACTCTGATACTCTGACAGTGATGAATGATACGCAGATTATATACAATACGCGGCATACAAATAATTCAAATTAACGATTCCCCTGTACGTGTATGCTGAACAAAAAATTAGGAATTACTTGATTATGTAACTAAAATTTGGGGACATTTTTTGGACGGTTAAAACTGAAAATCAATCACTGATCTTATTTCAACAAACATGTGTCAAAGAAAGGGTAGGATTGTCGAGACAGTCTAACTTTTGGGGATTGTTAATAAAATAGTTATTTTGAAAATTTAGTCTTTAATTTAAGATAGTGGATGCCACGTGTACACTTCAAAGTGGCTGCGTATAAAGCATCGTACGGCAGCCGGAATATCAAATAACCCCACCTTCATGTATGCGTAGTAGAACTGGAATACTTCCCAGCGCAGGAACTTCCTGCGAAAGGCTTTCGCAGGAAATCCGCGTCCTATTGGATGGATATTTTTTGGAAAAGGTGCATGTATCGTATCAGACCAATCATCACTGGATTGACGGTCCAGATCATACGCCACACATCCAGGTGTACTGAAAAGAGAGGACGCTACCATACTCCCATGTGGATGGTCCCTCACATCCAAAAGCCTTTTCTTTCCAAGGATTTGGCCACGCTGGCTAGATGTGCTGACTCATCTCTCAAGCAATCGATCCTGACGAAAGGTACCTGAGTTGGCAAAGCTTTTCTTCTCTCCTTCTTTATCATCAATTTTCTTTTCTTTTCTTTTGTATTGTTTGAATGGACCCCACACGTGGGTTAGTGACATTTTTTTCTTAGACTTATGATCCAACCGTTGGTCGATCCAACCGTTGGTCGAGCCAACCTGACTCCACGGTTGAAAATAAACGGAAGCAATTGGGTGTGTGTTGACGTCACCAGGTTGGGAAGGCCTTACTACGATGAATCTGTTATATCCCTCCTCTCCACCCATTTTGCCAGATTATTTTAGAACACAGGTCAAAAAGTAAGTTGAATCCAGAGCTAAAGTGGTCTCCACCGTATGAAGCAGTTTTGACAATAATACCCACCGTTGAAACCCTTATGGGCTCCATCATGATATTGATTTTTCATCTAACATATTCATAAGATCAAAGACCCAGATGAAGGTAAAACACGAATCGTGTCCAAAACTTCTATAGCCCTGAGAAGCTTTTAACAGAAGACATGCAGTCTCCATTATTTTATATGATGTGGCCTATTTGAGCTTTTGATCCCTATTTATTTTTGAACCATATACTAAAATGATCTCGCAAAATGAATGTATAGTATAATTATAACACATACGTGGAGCTGTAGATTGAGTTGGATGAAGCTTTCCAATTGGCTTGTTTGATTTTTAAGTTTTTTGGCTAGATAAGCTTCTAAGCTCAACTGGTTGGGGTGCAAGTTATGGTCCACTCAGCCAATCCCTTACATGTATGTAAGTTGTGCTTACCACGTGGATCACCTTGTATAAAAATTTAAAAGTATTACTTAAGTATACCACACTTCCTTTTTGGCTGAAAATCATTTTTAATGGTGTGGTCCACTTGATTAGTAGATAGGGATGATTTTTTTGCATTAGAGGATCGTCAAAGTAGGACCAACACATGTTTGAGAGAATATAAAAACCAGTCAAAATTTTTGAATCAAACATGTTTTGTAGGGCTGAGGAATTGGTTGGTGTTTGGATGTAAGAAAAGCTGTGTCGGGAAAACGCTATCCAAAGTGGACAAGCTTTCGGCTATTTCTTTAAGCTTTTTATATTTGGAAATCAAGGAAAATAAAAACAATAATCTAACATACGCTCCAATGCACTTGTAGCATCATGAGATATAGTGCTCTTAGTTGCATTAGGACACTTAGTCTAATTCATTGACGTAGGCTAGTCATTAGGTTCAATGCACATTTCATAAGCTAACAAGAAAAGGATATGAACCATTCAATAACAGCCTTTAATATAGAAAATTACAATAAATAGTACCAAAGTAGGTCCAATCAAAAATTTGATGAGTCTATTTCTTAAGACATGACATGATTGCTTATGATTCTAAAGAATTACTTTTCTTGGCGGTTGTATTTGTGGCCATCCCATCAATGGCTTCGAAAATGGATGGCTGTATAAGTTAAGGCCAAATGAAAGAAACTATGGATCATCTGATCATGAAGAGTTTGGTATGATAACCGACTAAATGTATTCTAGACTTAATGAACAGTAGATCAATTAATTGGACTGTCCAAGTGAAATGATGAAACTCACAATGCTAATAAAGCCCACTGGAGCTTTCATCCAAGCCATAAAACCTTAGAATGGAGCAAGGGTATCATGGCAAGCAGGTGTTGTTTACATGCATTAACATATTGCACTTACTATCCTACATTGATAGCATGTATGGGTGGTTTATCAAGCACCCTTTTTAGAGTAGTCTATCCTCGCCAAAAAAATAAAATATAAGTTAGATAGGATTTTTGTTTTGTTTTTTTCACACAGACCCAACCCTCCACAGTCACGCTTGTGGAATTTCACCACATATGGATACTCAAACCCTCGACCGGGTGTTGAAACTCCTGTGAGTATACCGCGTGAGCAAGAGTAAGGATATGGTATCGATCCCTAGTGGGGGTGGCTGACATGGAGTGTGCGCACTGACATGGGTGTGTACTAACAAGATAACCCCAAAAAAAAACAGAGTAAGGATCTAGATAGGCTGCATATGTAGAAAGGCTAGTATGATACAATGTCCTTGCCATATATAGCATATGGTACATATGTTATACGTGTGTTACAATTCATGGTCAATCACTTACATGTACCATCATTAATTTTCAATAATCTCATATATGCCACGTGTAAATCATGTGCACATGCATCAAAATATCATACATATAACTATTATTTTTTAAAGTTCCTCACATGATATGTTACTTCTTATATATGTAAGTGCTTAACATACATACATACATATATATTATATGGATGGGCTGGATTTGTGAACCCCGTCTCTCGGTGGGGCTCAAAAATGATTATAAATGTTTTAATAGGAGGATTACCTCTCTCAACTTTTGTATGTGGTGTGGCCCACACAAGTAATGGATTGACTTGATTTTTAAGCCCGAGGCCCACCATGGAATGACACATCTGACTGATGGGGTAGATGTTCGACACGCATCACGGTAGGGCCCACACAGCTTGATCTCATGAAAAATTTCCATGAGGTCCACCGCATAGAACATATATATACACACATATGTGGGTGTTACACATCTTCGTCTACATGCAGTCAATCAACCTTTTAGCTAGAGAAAGTTGGAATAAGGATACGTTTTTTTTAAAAAAAAAAACTTATTCCTATAATAGAATACAATGCCCAGTATACCACGTGTAAGTTAGTGTACAAACACTATATACATGTCACATGTGACACTATTATACACCACAATTATTAATATAGACATGCACCGTAAATACCGCATACCATCCATCATACATACATCACAAATGTCAGATGTGCCATGGTTTATTTTTTAGTCAAAGTCCCATCTTTTTAGAAAACCTAGTCTAAGGTTGCATGATCTAATTAAGTCCAGGATGGCATGATCTAAACCGTGCATCCAAGACATAATTGTTCTTGCATCTAAAGTGCCCATTGGAATATTCATCACGCCACCTGGGCATGTTATTGCGGTTGAGTCAGCCTGTGGTTGGATTTCCTCATGTTGTCTGATTCAGCAATGCTACTTCCATCAAAATCAGAGATGGGTCATTCTCCAGCCTTCGATTGGCTGACCCTCCCTTATATTTAAAAAAACTAACGACCCCCTTTTTATGCCATGAAATCTTGAATTATAGCCCTCCTTTTTAATAGTTTAAATATATAATGATAAGAATGCTTTATTTTAATATACCATTTCCTTGTTAAAAGGCCTAGACACTGACATGAGGCCACCATAGGGGGATTGTAGGGCCCTGATGTACCAGAACATGAATAATGTCCTGACGTGCCGATTTGCACATTTAGGACCACGTTGGAGATCCCAACCGTTGATCTGTATGAACCTACAATTGATGGGTGATACCTAAATAAAATTCCAGATTGTATGATTATAATAACCCTTGGATCAGTGGGTTAAAAGTAATGGTCATAATAGTCAGGGATTGGACTGATAGAATCCATCTACTGTGAGAGTTTTTGGGCTGCCCTATCCAAAGTGGGGAAATCAAATCAATGGTCTGCATCACCTAAAACATGCCCCCAGTTGTACAAAGATATTGGCTTTGCACTACAAATTAAAATAAGCTTTATTTTATTTTATCTGCCACAGATGCTGTTACATCCACGTAGGGATTCCTTAGCATCTATACCCGGCCCTTCAGCATGAGATCTCTATACTCTCCTGTTGACAAGTGGCATTTCCACAGCCCTAGATCATTAACAAATAGCATGGAAATAAGTGCCACATCTGGAATAAAATAAGGAAAATGACTCAGTGCAACCTACCTTCGATAGTATATATGGAGAAGGAAGATGGCGAATTGGGACCGTTCATATTGCAGCGTCCGCTTTAGGTGGCTGACAGTTGAAAGGCAATGCTTTTCAAATGATCCTAGCCACAGATCATTGTCCTCAAGGGGCTGTACGCGGTTAGAGGTCTAAAAAAAGTCCGACAGAGTACGTTCCTCTAATCACATCTTCCACGTCATTTCACCGTGACGCGGTGGTTGCCGGACGGGGATTAGCCAGTCAATAGCGAGACTGGCAACTAAGTGCGTCACCAAGTTCTGTGGGCCACACCATGATGTATGTATTGTATCTACACCGTCCATCCATTTGGAGAGATCATTTTAGTCCATGATCCAAAGAATGAAGGAGATCCAAAGCTCAAGTGGACCCTACCGTAGAAAACAGTGGGAACGTTGACGCCTACCGTTGAAATCTTACCAGGGCCTACCATGACGTTTGTTTGAGATCCAACCTGTTCATACGTTAACATAGACAAAAGAATGAAAAACACAAATATAAGCTTGATCGAAAACTTCCGCAGCCCTAAGAAACTTCACTTTAGCTTAGGATCTGCCTTATTCTTTGGCTCATGTTTTAAAACCATATCTCCAAATGAATGGACCGTACGGATATAACGGATATATCAACGTGGGTCCAACAAACTTGTTGACGTCACCACTGTAGTGGGTCTAGCTAAGTAGCTCATCCGCGTCCGTGGTTGCCTGCTGCGGAACAAATACCCGGGGCTGAGCGGGGCTATAGAAATGTCCCTCGCAAATTCCCTGGGTACCTGTTTTGAAAAACCACGGCAAAATACGCTAGGGATTGAATGCTAGGCAGTGACATAAGTTTTGTATAAGGATGATTTTTGCTCTGGATCCTCACTCTTGCTCCGGTGGTAGTCAAGGGCTCAAGTATCCATGGCTGATGAAATCCCACTAGGGCATGAGTGTGTGGGGGTGTGTGTATTAAATAATAATAAAAAAAAGGGATAATATTTGTTCTTATAATTTATCAGAAAAATTGTACCTTATTTCTAAGTCATATTTAGAATAGCTAATCATATAATAACAAGTATCATTGATATAAAAGAAATAGGAGCACTTTTTATAGAAGTATAGCTCGTAATGAGTTGGATAGTACATGCAGGATAGATAAATACATGTAGTAAAGAAGTTTATAAATAATTTAGAAAATTCACAAAGCAAGGCGTATCACACCAATTCAACAAATTCAATTAAATATATCTTAAGCAGTTCTTCAATCAGAAAAGTTTCTTGCGGTTGCACCTTGATCGACTATTGACTGTGAGTATTTTTTTCTAATTTGAATATAAGTATGTATAAAAGTCTTTTTATATTGAAGGAAAAATTAAATCCATCATCAGAGGAAGAACCTCACCCATCTAACTATCGCTTGATCATTCTCTAAAATAATTTGCGAGTGACTGAATAGGTGACTAATCTATTTATATCATGATCATATACACTCACAGTCATCATATTTGCCTATATTGGCACTTGGGGTCAAGTTGTTTGGTTGGAATGAAGTTGCACAGTCAGTTCTTGTAATGCCCCGAAAATCGGCACCCGAGTACATAGATTCTAATCCCGAGTTTTTAGGTGTTATTCAAATGAAAATGCACGTGTGTCCTTATTTATATTCAAATTCATTTCACACACAAATAATTAAAGTAGCGCAATTCGAATTAGCGAATCTAAAGCGAGGTAGAAATAATAATAGATTTAGAAATATAAGACTAAGAGTTAAAGATACAATTTCAATTGTGATGATCGTTCAAAATGAGATTATACAAGCTACAATATACATACCCAAGATTATTGAAGTATAAAGCTTTCAGTTTACTCCCAATTCTCTAAAACGTGACAGCACTGACACAACCCGACATAAGCCTACCTATTTGAGGTTTCACTAGTATCTGCATCAATGATATGCCTATTAGTGTTTTAAAACACAGTCTCAGGTGGAAGTGAGTAGTTAACTCAGTGGTTTCATTAGTTCTAAGTTACGCATGCTATTGACACAATCAGCGCAGGTAATGATAAAATAAGAAATCAAACATTTCATAAATACTCTTTTTAAATGTGTTTATGAAGATATGACATGATGTATTCCCTTTCTAAATAACACTCTCACATGTGACTTCGACCACCTAGTTTGCAAATGACAACACTCCCTCAGCATGTGACAATCACACCTGTTTCATCACATTCTAATCTAATGCGATGCGATAAATGGTCATGTTAGCAGAGTAATTATTTACTTCAATTCATCCAGCATATAGGCGAAGCTAGGATACCGACGTTATATCACGAGTCTTTATCCGGATCACATGACTCGTTGTTGCATGTAGTGGCTTCTTACCAGTGTCCCTTGATCAAAATTTAGGTACCACTCATTTATATCACAAATCAGTAATTTTAAAAATATGATATGGTACCTAAACGTATGAGGATCAACCCGGTATGGGTCCTCACCCAAACCGAGTATGATCACTCAGTTTCAAGGTTGTAACAGCCCACAACATGTCGCCCTGACTAACTGGAGCGCTATTTTCGAAGCCCGATCGATCTCACACATGGACTTAGATGACAACCCACGCTCGAACCACAACTTAAATGAATAATGGCTAGGGTGTTACAGAGGTGTGGACTTATCACATTAAACCAAATTAATACAAATAAAAGGGCTCATCACTCAATTCCATTCACGCCCAATCGTTCGAATGATACTCTAGCACAGAACCATCGGCTGGTTAATTTGACGGGGGGCGTTCGAACAATGGTTTATCACCTCCATTAGTGCTCACTGGTCACTAAGGGGAGGCTCGTCACCTAGCATAGGCCGACAGCTCAAACACGGTATCCCGTACCATCAAGCCCTACTCATGAGTTTTACTTGCTCACTAGTCACTACGGGGAGGCTCGTCACCCTAGCGTAAGCCGACGGCTTGGATATGATGTCTCATACCACCATGCCCGGCTCGTGAGTCTTAGTAAATCGTATCGCACTAACAGTTATGAATGGACACATCTATTAGGAACGGGGTATCCTAGATTCCATTTAGTCGTGTCATACGTTGTGAACGTAAATAATTAGTCGACTAGTGGGCTAATTTGATTAACTTGGGAGAACCACGACACAACCGGCATTGGGTGCAAGCATTCCGTGTAGTCTAATTACTGTCGGTCGTTTGTATTCAACCCGGGTCAATCAAACATGCCTAGGGTAGCTCCCCTAACTCGGGCCACTCCTTTAGTTCGGGCAATTAGCCAACTGACCCAACATTATAGAAATTCTAAGTATCGTTATGGACTGTACATTACATCACACAATTATAACATGGGTTCTACTATACAATTACTCAAGCATTTCATCGAACATGTGAGCATCAATGAGACAACACATATGCTTAGGCATTTTATCAAACATGTGGGCATCAACAAAATAACACATTTAGTTGAGCATTCAATGAAGCAGATGAGTATCCATGAAACAACACATTCAATTACCTAGGCATTTTATCAAACACGTAAGCAACTATATGCAACCAATAACATATGTTATAGAAAAATCAAAATGTCAACATATTAGCATGCACAAATTCATCTACAAGCATTTACTCATTAACCGAAAGCCTGAATAGTCGATAAATGGAAACCCAAAAAATAATGGTCCGCACCTTAAGAAGGAATATCTGATTTTGAGTTCTTAGGGTTAAGAATTTGGGAAAAATCACAAATTCCTATATAAACAACAAGAACTATATGAGATTTATGCAATTCATTTTAGAAAAACCTAGGTTAGGAAGTAGGATTTATTTCTTACCTCTCAATCGTAAGTAGGGTAGATTAGGTGGAGGAAAATGATCGAGGCTAGGGCCTTGGTTGGAGGAGACCGATGAAAGGAAGCACCAAAATCTCTCACTCCTACTCCCACTCTTCTTCTTCTTCTTTCTCTTTTTCTTTCTCTTTTTCTCTCCTTTAGAAAATATAAATTCGTATGGAGAGATGAGGTGCCCAAATGAAGCCCTTATATAGTGTTATATTTGGTGTAAATGGCCCCAAGGGCTGGGTTTTTACTATATTAGCCCTATGAAAGGATTTTTCTAACCTCTAGGGCCCACTATGGGTGTACATGTTGATATACATCGTAAGATAGTTAATCCTATTGATGATCTATGTATGGATATGATTGGCCCACCATTTGGATGCGCCAATCAACGAATATGATTAGAAGTCTATTAACAGTCACCGATGTTCGATCGGGGCCATGATTATACAGATATGATCAAAGAAATATTATTAACTCACGCCTCGATTTTAGTTGTGATCTAACGGTCAGGAAGGCTACAACTTTACGAAAGAGAGAAAAGTCTAATTTACTTAAGTTTTAGATTTCGGCCTAGGGGATTCGCGCGTTGCAAGCACTTAGCTTCTAGCCCAAGTTGAGCCGTTCTAGGCACTTTCTTGGTTCGCCACCCGCGATGGGCGTCAAACCTAGTGAGATGGAAATTATTCTATAGTTTCGGAACTAATGACCCACTAACGAGCGATATAAAACTTGTTCAAAAAATCGAGGCATTTCTGGAATAAATTAAGTATCGAGACTTCTCGTGGGCAATTATTAGGGTTTGAATTAACTATGTTCATAGTGTGGCTTATTTATAATTAGTGAAAGTGGAGATTTGGTCATGATTACTCTAAACTGTCGGTTTTAAACTAAAAGAGTAACGGGGTTAATTTGGTCTATTAGTTAAGATCCGGGCCTTATAGGACTCGGCTTCGGGTAGATCTAAGAGTGAATGAGGGTTTATGAGGGTTTTGGGGGATTAAAAACGAGTTGGAGTGGATAAAAATGGGTTTAAAAGGGTCGTGTAGAGGGGACCCACACGGACGGGCTAGCGGCAGCACACCGCTGTTGTGGCGGTGCCGCCGCGCTCCTCTAGAGCCTTCGGCGGTGCACCACCATTCGGTAGTGGCCACTCCCCTGGAGTTTGTGTTTTCACTCCATGGGGCCCCTTAAATGTATCTGTTTCATCTCTAAGTTGAGTATGGTGCATGTACTACGGTCCAGGGGCTGTTTTTAATCAGTGGTAAGTTAATTAGATTTGAGACATATGTGAACAAATCACGAGGCTAAACTCGATACTTAATGATCAGGCAGGTTCATCGGCTTTCTACGATTGATTTATTGAATTTGTTCAGTTTTTTACTAATACCACCCGTATATAAACTAACATTTAGTATTAATGGTCAGTAAATAATAATATAAGTTAATTATATATATTAAAAAAATTCAAGAATTTTTTAAAAATTTAAAATAATAAAAATCTAGGACATTACAGTTCTAGCATGCCCGCACGCACTATATTTGAGCATGCCCGCATGCACTATATCTGACCACAAAAACACAAACTAAAAAAAAAAAAATGTAGAACAAGTGGTAAGCTCCAAAAAGTTTCAACAATGGACATTGTTGTTCCCACTGTTTTGGTGGGGTGTCTCACTTGAGTTTTGAATCTACCTAATATTTTATAATCCAAGTCTATACCTATATACTAGACTTTATCCCATTTTAATACAACCAATTCTTCGTTAATTTATACCATCACTGTCATCATATTCGCCTATATTGACACTTGGGGTCAGGCTGTTTGGTTGGAATGAAGCCGCAATATTAGTTCTAGCACGCCCATAGACACTATATGTGACCACAAAAACTATATAAAAAAAAAAGTAGAACAAACGGTAATAATTTTATAAATGGTTTAGATGTCATACAGAACATCACGGTAAGTTCCAAGAGTTTCAACAGTTCCCACTGTTTTACTGGTGTGTCCCACCTGAGTTTTAGACCTGCCTGATTTTTAGAATCCTGTCCCATTGCGGTCTTTCGAAACAGATGGATGGAGTGGATTTGTCACGAACATTTCTGTGAACTCCACAAAGCCCCAAGCATGGATATATCTCTGTCCTGGGTCAGGCAATCTGCTCCCGTATTGAGTAGTGAAACCTACACTCTTGGCTGGTAGTGAAATGATACGGTGAGATTTGATTGGCTCATTGTATGTGGGGTCAACTGAACCAAATACTTCTTTCTAGGCAGAAAAAATCTTTTAAAAGGCCGAAATTGTGTGGGCTGGGCAGCGGATTAATTAGCGGTTACCCGGCCAACACATTACCCTAACCATGTGGGCCCACTTTGATGCATTTGTTATAAATCTCCACCGTTTTTCTGTTTTTTCATATCATTTTATGAGATTTCAAATCTTGAGAAGATCCAAATCTCAGGTCGACCATACTATTAGAAACAGTGATGAATGATCATTAAAAGCTTTTTAATGAATTACAGTGATGGTAGACTCTCGGGAGTTTCAACACCTGGTCAAGGGTTTGAGTACCCATTGGTGGTGAAATCCCACTGCTGCGTGATACTCTTTAGATGTGGACGGTTAAAAATGAAATTCAACCACTGATGATAGAGACCTGTGGATTAGTACATTATGATAGAGACCTGTGTATTAGTACATGGACGGTTAAAAATGAAATTCAACCACTGATCTTATTGCAACAAACATGTGTTTATGAATGAAAGGCTAGGATTACTCGAAAATAGTTATTTTGAAATTTAGTCCGTTTGATTTGAGATGGATTACTCAGAAATAGTTATTTAGAAATTTAGTCCGTTTAATTTGAGATAGTGGATGCCACGATATCACACACAAAAAAAACTATTTATTGCAAGTGGATTAGGCCACATCATCATACACTGCAATGAAGTCGGTAATGCTGATAATGTTAGTGATGATGTGGACCAGTCACGGTATGGATAATAAGAATTTTATGTTTTCTGACGAGCAGAGTATCTAAATTCATTTCTAAGTGGCTGCGTATAAAGAGTCACACGGCAGCAGGAATATCAAATAACTTCCTTCAATATTTGGGCCCACCTTGATGTATGCGTAGTAGCACTTTATCTGCTTTACACATGGCATGGGTAAATATCAATCGGGGCCGTACAACTGGTTCATGTATTGGATGGATTTTATTTTATTTTATTGTTATTATTATTTTTTTTATAAAGGAAAGGTATATTGATCTTATCATCCCATCCATCACTAGATTGACGGTCCAGATCATATGCCACACATCCACATGTACTGCAAAGAGAGGGCGCTACCGTAACGTGGATGGTCCCTCCCAGCCTAAAAGCCTTTCCTTTCCAGTGATTTGGCCACGCTGGCAAGATGCGCTGACTCACTTCTCAAGCAATCGAACCCCCAGAAAGATAGTTAAATTGGCAAAGCTTTTCTCCTCTCCTCTTTATCGTCATTTTTCCTTATTATTATTATTATTATTTAAATTGATGAATGGACCCCACACATGAGTTAAATGACATTTTTTCTTAGACCTGTGATCCAATCACTGCTCGGGCCAATCTGACTCCATGGTGGAAAATAAGGGAGCCGATTAGCTGAGATCCCGGACTCACCCAAGACGGTGTGGCCCTTACCAGGGGCCCTACCTTGATGTATTTGTTTTATTTATGCTGTCCAATCATTTTTTCAGATTATTTTAAGATATTATATTAAAAATGCCACGGAAGAAATTATCTAATGGACCATACCATAAGAAATAATGGTGATTAATGAATTACAAAAGTTCTGGATCAAGTTGATATTTGTTCTCCCTTCACCTCGGCTCATGTGACCTTATCAATAAATTGAGAGGCAAATAAACACTTAGGAAACATTAAGGTGTGCCTGAAAATGTTTTTAATGGTAGGGCGTTCTATCACTACATTTCCTATGATATGGTTCACCTGATAATTAGATATGCTTCGTTTTTTTGGATAGTGTTTTAAAATGATTCGAAAAAATAGATAGACGGAGGGGAAATAGAATACATACATTAAGGTGGGCCCCCATTAAAGGTGGCACCGTTTTGGGTGAGTTCGTGGTCTCACCTAATTTGCTCCCGAAAAATAAACTGCCCATCTCCTCATTTACCTTGAGATTCATCATTTCGAATTGGATGAAGCTTGCCTATTTACCTAGGGCTTGTTTGGTTTTTGGGAAATTCACTCATTAATTTTTATTTTCTTCAGGCAATGTTAAAGTTAGCCTGGACTTTCTTAGAAAATGAGTTAAATATTTGTTTGGTTGATGTTGAAATTTGGTACCTTTAATTTATGCTGAATTTGGGCATGTTAATAGGGTCAGTAGACCATTTGATAGGATCACTTGATACAATCAAGAAAATCTCTAAAATTCTGATTTAATCGCCATACAATTTTTGGATCATCTTCAACACTATCGATGCAGGCCTTGATCATATCGTCAAGCATCGATTACCGTCGATCCTATTGAATGTCCTATCAACAGAATTGTGGATTTTTACATAAGTGTGGGTTTTGTTTCTAATTATATAATAGTGTTTATATAAATCGTGTTTACGCAAATCAATGTTATTGTAAGTTAGCTTAAACATTTTCTAAGAGAATTTTGAAGTGGGTTATGGTTTTCTGCTTTAGGATTTGCATGTAAGTTAATCTCTTCTCTTGTAATTTTATTTTTATAGTAGATTGTATAATGCTTTATGATATGATTTTTTCTTGCAAGGGTATTTTCATGTAAATCGCTGTGTTTTCTATGCATGCTCAAATTCTCTCTCTCTGTACTTGTTTGATTCACATCCGTTCACGTTTGGGTGACGCTTTTGTGCCCAACAATTGATACTTCAAATTTTCTACGAAGAGAAAGTCCCAAGTTCTACTTGATTTCTCTAGTTTTTCATTTAAAAGAAAAAATTTCGGGTAAGCTTTAGGAGAGAAAGCTAGAGATTAAATTTTCAGAGAATATAAAAAACAACCAAAATTATGAATCCAACATGTTGTTTTATAAGATTTAAGGAATTGCTAAACATAAAACTATAAAAACCACTATCATTGGGTGGTGTTTGGATGTAAGAAAAGTTGTGTCGGAAAAAGGTTATTCAAAGTGGACAAGCTTTCCACTATTTCTCTAAGCTTTTTATATTTGGAAACCAAGGGAAATAAAAACAATTGACAGCTGCTCCAATGCACTCATAGCACCATAAGGTATATTGCTCTTAGTTCCAATGGGACACTCGGACGGTCCAAATTGTTGATGTAGACCACTCCTTAGGTTTAGTGCACATTTCATAAGCCACCAAGCAAACATAAACAATATGAAGAATATGAGCCATTCAATAACGGGTCTATGATATGGACAAATGCATGATTGCTTATGATTCTAAAGAAATACTTTTACCGAGCAATTGCATGACTTTGAAAATGAATGGCTGTGCAGAGTAAGGCCAAATCAAAGATGTAATGGATCATCCGATCATTAAGAGTTTGGTATGATTACTTGTTAATCATGTTCTAGACTTAATGAACGGTGTAGATCAATTGAATGAACTATCCAGGTGAAACATTAGAATAAAGCAAGGATATCATGTTTAGAGCTGGGCAGGATCCGACCCGACTCGATCGAGCTGGTCGGATCTGATCCGACCTGAATCGAAAGCTAGGGTCGGGTCGGATCGAGTAGACCCACTCAGATTCAACTGCAAAACGAGTTGAGTTCGGGTCAGTAGCAAATCCGATCCGATCCGATTTGATCTGATCCGGTTGGGTAGTATAAAGTATTTTTTAATTATTTATTTTTTTAACTTTTACCCCTTTTTTCTACCCGAACGACGAACTCTAACTTGTCCATACTCGAGCGATGCCGCACCCATCTCGATCCGAATCCAGGCCACTCAACAACCCAGCAACCCATCTTCAGCGTTCATCATCCTTCATTCATCAGGTAGGTTCCATTTTAATTTTTTTTTTTTATCTGTGTATTTTTCCCTGGCTCGCTAGTGGTCCGGCCAAGGTCAGTACCTCGCTAGATTGGTTGCAGCGTCGGGCCTTGGCTCTCCTCCTTTCTGTCTCGATTTCCCTCATCTCCTTCTTTCTCTCATTCTTTCTCTCCCGATTTCTCTCATCTCCTTCTTTCTCGCCTCTTTTCTCTCCCTCTCTCTTCTCTCGATTTCTGTAAAACCCGTATCCTAGTCCGTACTATTCCGTCAACTCCCGTGATCCTTCTTGTCGAATTTCGACAACCCACGACTTATAATCGATGTTTGCGCGCAACCTTAAGTCGTATCCTGTAGATCTGAGTTAGCTTAATCTGAGATTTGTACCATTGCGATCGCACCGTCGTCGCGGTTCTAATGCCGCGTCTTGCATACCGATCCGATACCCTGACAGGGAGATGTGGGCGTGCGTTTATTTCAAAGAAAATGCCGGGCGTTTACAATCCTAAGAAAATCTCTACATCATGTCTCATCAATCAATCAATCACTTCATGTCAAGTATAAGAGCAACTCATGCTTTCTTTCTCCACAAGTCATGCAAACTCCAAAAGTCAACAAGTCTATCTCCTCACATCCATCACTCATATCTATCATCTCTCTCTCATAACCATCCCTTCTCTCTCTCTTTCTCTTCACACATTTTTCAAGCAACAAAGGAAAAGAAAAAATGGACATCCAAGCATCTCAAGTGTGAGAAAAGGTGTTTTGTGTGGCCCACTTCCTCTCCCAAAAAACCTTCATCCTAGCCATTCATTTCTCATCTTCCACCATCAAAGTGAGACACAAGGAGATCGAATTTTCAACGGACCAAGAAGATCAAACGGTGGGTGCTTCATAGGCTAGATTTTCATGTTTTAATAAAGGGCCAAATGAAGCCTACCGATTGATGGTATGAATCTCATTTTGGACCCTATGTGTGGTCGATGATCCATCTTGATTCTCATGATCATTCCATGATGGGACCATTCTCCATGGACCCCATTATGATGTTTATTTTCCTTGCTTGGATAGGGTCATCTAGACCCTCCATTTTAGTAGAGAAAAGATCTCCACCATTGATTTTCGATTTGATGGGCCCACATGTATTGGGACCCACTTGATGTATGATTGAATGCAAGGGAGGGCTCATAGTGGCGGAGACCTCCATCACACGTGTCCCTCTTTCTCTCTCTCTCCCCTTCTTTTTCATTTTTTTCCTATTGTATGTGATGATGTGGCCGTGTGACCCACCCGGATGGACCCCACCATGAGGCATGTATTTTATCTAAGCCATCTATAGGTGGGGCCCACTTTATATGTGTTATATCCACACCATCCACTATTTGGTGGCCCACCTGAGCAGGGCCCACCTTAAACGTATGTGTATGCCAAACCGTTCAGCGTCCAAGGACGTTGAAAGTGTAAACAAAAATATAAGCTTAGATTTCAAGCTTTTTGGGTGGGTCACTCATGCAGACCCCACCTTGATGTATAAGTTTAATCCACACTGTCCATTCCATTCCCAAACTCATTTTAGGCATTGAGCCAAAAAATGAAGTCAATTCGACTATCTGGCGGGCCATAGCTTAGAAAACAGTGGTTTTCACTGTTAAAATGCACTCAGATCTTTCTACACCCCAAAACATATTGCCCCATGTATGAAAAACCGTAAAATTACCATTTTACAAAAAAAAAAAAAGAAAGAGAGAGAGAGCAGCAGTGTCTGCTGCTGCTGCTAACTTGTCGGGGCGCTAGGCGTGAAAAGGGGCTGGGACGTGGGTCCCAGCCGTGGGCCCCACCATGATGTGCGCTACATATCAACACCGTGCATTTGTTAGGTCCCCTTTGGGACAGTGAGCCCTCCAAAGATTAGTCGTATACATAGCTCAGATGGCCCACACAGCAGGGAACAGTGGGGTTGAACGACTGTCATTAGAAACCCCTTTTGGGTGTCATAGGAGTTTTGGATCATTCTAAAATTTGTTTTTACTCTATATTCAGGTCCTTATGACCTTATCAACAAATTGGACAGCAAATAACATTATGGTGGGCCCCACGTGGAACCCAATGATGTATGTATTTTATTCACACCGTCCACTGTCATGGACAGTGGAACCCAGCATGGTGTATGTGTTCTTTCCACACCGTCCACACCATTGGATGATGGGACCCCTAATAATGTATGTGTTCTCTCCACACCGTCCATCCTTATGGGACTCACCATGATGCATGTGTTACATCCAAGCCGTCCAACCATTTAGAAAGATAATTCGAAGGCTTGAGACTAAAAATAAGATAGATCTATTTATCAAGTGGACCACACTGTATAGTGAGGATTGAACGTCTACCATTAAAATTCCTTGGGAGTGCAGAAGTTTTGGGTCAGTAGGAAATTTGTTTTCTTCTTAATTCAGGTCTGTGTGATCTTATGATTAGATTGGATGGGAAAGATATATTATAGTGGGCCTTGAGAATTTTAATGGTAGAAATCATTATCACCACTTATCTTTGGGTATGACCCATTTGATATGCATGGGGCCCAATTGGTGTAGCCCATTTGAAATACATATGGCCCATGTGATGAGGCCCATTTTCCATATGAGGGCCCATTGTGATGTACTTAAAGGCCCATGTGATATGGCTCATTGCAATATACATAAGGCCCATTGATGCGGCCCATTTGATGTATCTGAGGCCCATGGGTCGAGGCCTAAAGAGATGTATATAGGTCCATTGCAATATATGATTTCATCATGGTATATATAATGATGTTGATGGCGGGTCGTGCCTTGGGAACAATGATGGTTTGACGTCCATATTGTAAGAAAAATGTTGGTTAAATGTCCGCATCATAACTCTTCCTAGGGCCCATTGATAGGATTGTATGTAAGGCCCACCCCCACAGCACATGATATTGTTCGCTTTGCCCGGTGGGCTCACGTCTTTAAAACGCATCATGTCTGTTAAGGGAGGAACCCCACATATAACTGTCACAACTCTAGACAACTCTTTCGATGTGGGACAAATTACGCTACAGTCAACTGCAACAGTAGCTCGCCCAGCACAGTAGCCTGCCAGCCACACAGTAGCCTGCTAGCCAGCTTAGGGCCCGCCCACATGAAGCAGTGACCGGGGCGTCACATTATCCCCCACTGAGGGCAGAGCCGTCCTCGGCTCTGATACCATTTGTAAGGCCCACACTCACAGCACATGATATTGTCTGCTTTGCCCGGTGGGCTCACGGCTTTAAAACACGTTATGTCTATTAAGGGAGGAACCCCACATATAACCATCACAACTCTAGACAACTTTTCCGATGTGGGACAAGTTACGCTACAGTCAACTGCAACAGTAGCTCGCCCAGCACAGTAGCCTGCCAGCCAGCTTAGGGCCCTCCCGCATGTGCGCCCACCCACATGTGCCCACCCACATGAAGCAGTGACCGGGGCGTCACATTGTACTTATTGTGTGTAAGCTGTTTAGGCCCATCTGCGTTGTAAGGATAGTTCATTACTTTATAACATGCTTAGTACAATTTCATGATTCATGCTCATACGCATCATATGTATGCTTGATATGAAGAATGTTTGATTATATCATAAGCCGTTGGGCTGAGACATTTACGGGACTCCTTATGAGACGGAGTGCCCCACATGAGCGCGCGGTATGCGCGGCTGCATGATTTGACGGTATGATTCATGCATCTCACATGTGTGTGACTTGATCATTGTACGCCCTAGTGACATCAGGGTCGTGACTTCACAGGTACATCGTGGATGACCGTATCGGATACCGAAAATACTTGGTTCTAGTACTGTAGGCACTTAGGATGTCATTGAGTGAAAATTTCAGAACCTTTTTGGTACCAGGAGATGCTCAAACGTCTAGATCGAGTGGATACATGAGCGTCCGAGTACCGAATACTAGTAGGCCACGTCTCCCACTGTGTCGTGATCGGTTGGAAGGGGGTGTGGCCTTATCCGCCTGAGTGAGGGGGCTATAAGTTAGGCTGAGTTTAACCAGCACACAAATGAGTCCACTATTGATGAGCCGGGTAGGTATTGACAGACTACTGGTCAGGCGAATAGTGTAGTCTATCCCGCTCGCTGGGCTGTACGGCTAGGGAAGCGGCAGTCAATGTGGAGTATACTAGATCCCGGTGATATCCCAAAGATGAACTGTACTGATATGTATACTTGATGAGTACTGGCATGCTTGTTTTGTATCTTGCATATGACATTTGACTACATAGGCCTCGCATCGCATGGTCTTGGTATGGCCGATAGCATTCATGTCTTGCATCACATAGCTTTGATACAACTGATAATATTCATGAACTTACCACATATTTTCGCATTACTTTGATATTTTACACTTGGCGCTTGCCTTGTGCACACACTTACACCACCGTCTAAGATTTTGTAAGCTTATGCACGACCGTTACGTGCATGTGGCATTGGATCGCAGCAGCGCTGAGGCAGGAGCGTACATCAAATTATTTTAGAATTTTTGATCACCCTGTATTTCCCTTTCCGCATTGTACTTAAATTTTTTGATATAGTGGATATGTGGTGATGTTATTTTGTGACTTGGTTATGCTTGTGGTTATGCTCCATTACCAAAAAAAATAAAATTCATACTGAAAATCCTCTTTATAGGATCCCAGGATTGGAATCTGGCATGTGAGTGCCGAGATCCGAGAATGGGGCACTACGGAGGCTGTCGATGTCGGATTCGGTGATCGAGAATTTTGTGAGCCCGTTTTCTGAGTTTGGGGCATGACAATTTCTCTCTCTCTCTCTCTCTCTCTCTCTCTCTCTCTCTCTCTTATGATTTCCCCTCTCCCTCTCCCTCTCCTTTCTGATTTCCCTCTTATTTCCTTCCTAGTACAAGAGGCTTGACTCAACCCAGTCCGAATCGATCAGACAAACTCAACTTGATCCGACTTGGTTTCCCTGATCAAGTCGGACTCGGTTCAGGTCAGGCTAGCAAGGATTCGAACGGATTAAGTCACCCCTGCTGGACTTAGTCCCGGATCAGATCGAGTTCAGGTTATGTTCTTGGAAAAATCGGATCGATTTGAGTTAGACCTAATCCGATTTGACTCAACTCGATGCCCACCTCTAATCATGTCCCAGAAGAGTTGTCTGCATTCATACACTATCCTACATTGATAGCATGCACAGGTAGTTTATCAGCACCGTTTTGAAGAGGAAAACCTATGGAGCCTGTAGACAATTTTACCATGACTAAAGAGTAGTCGATTCTTGCAAAAAAGGGTCAGTCAGGCTGTACATGTAGGAAGACTTATATGGTACGTATAAAACATATGATTTTCCATAGCATGTCACAAATGTTCTAAGTGTATTACCATCCATATATATATATTTATGCACTTACACGTGCCACAACCAATCTTTAAAAGATCATACGTGCCACATGTGCCAATCAATGTACACATGTGCCATAATGCTAAGCGTGTGACAATCTTTTTAAAGTCCCCACTCGTTCTATTGTTTCATGCTTCATGCTTCATGCTTAATGCGTCAAGTGCTAGATAAATGAGGTACAATACATGTAGTCCTTCATTTGCATGACTTAGATACAATGCACAAGACAACATGTCCAGTACACAACTATGGGTACATGTAAATAATCTCCTAAAAAAGTGGAATAAAATAAATTTAAAAAGCTTATTTTCACATCAAAATACAATGCGTACATACACTACATTTATAATTGTCCATGATTAAGCACCTTACATATAATATTATTTATTTTCAAGCATTATACATGTGCCATAAGTGTTGCATACCATCTATATTAAGCTCTCAATGAGTGTCATATGTTCCATGGTTCTTTTTTTTTTTTTTTTTTAATTATTATATTTTTTTTTATACACACACTTAGAACTAGGCAAAATCCAACCAAATTCAAACTGAACTGAAGGCTTGAATTTGTGCAGATTGAGCAGGACCACACAAATTCGATCATACATCGGATTGAGTTTGGATTGTGGTCAATCCGAACTGATCCGATCCGAATGAATTTGATCCCAACTGATCCGATCCAAATGAATTTGATCTGAACCGATCCAGTCAGGTCCTATATATAAGTTTTTTACATATATTTTTTTACTTTTTACTACCCATCTCTCTACCCATCCCAAACCGAACGAACCTTAACCCCTCTTTCTCTACCAGAAGAAGGCGCCGCACCCACCTATCTCTCCTCCTTTCTCTCTCCGATTTCCTTCCTCTCCTTCTTTCTCTCCTCTTTTCTCTCCTTCTTTCTCTCCCGGTTTTCCACATCTCCTTTTTTCTTTCCTCATTTCTCTCCATCTCTCTCCCTATCTTGATTCAGCCCCGTTGGAATCGATTGGACAAACTTAACTCGATACGACTTGATTCGGTTTCATATACCCAGTCGGATTCGGTTTGGGTCAGGCTAGTAAGGATTCGATTCGGATCAAGTCAGCCTTGCTAGACTCGGTCCTGGATCGGATCAAATTCGGGTCAAGTTCTTGAAAAATCGAATTGAATCGAGTTGGACCTAATCCGGTCCGACTTGACTCGATGCCCACCTCTACACACTCTCATTCCTCACCCGCACGCACATGCACTTACACTACAATGGCTTTTCACTATAATGAATACTAGAACCCATGACCTCTGTTGAAACTCTTATGAATCTAAAGTTGCATGACCTAGATAGAATATCCAAGTTCAAGACAATATGACCTACAATGATTATCCAAGAGAGAATTTTGCTTGCATCCATAGTGCCTTTTAGATTCATCAGGCCACCTGGGCATGCTATTGCGGTTGAATCAGCATGTGGTTGGATTTCCTGGTATGAAGCAACAAAGATACTTCTATCAAAATCAGAGATGGGATGGGTCGTTCTCAAGTCTAGATGGATGACCCTCCTTTTTTAAGCTAATGACTCCTTTTTAATGCCATGAAAGATTGAATTGTCGCCCTCCATTTTAATAGTTTAAACATATTATGATAAGAATGCTTTATTTTAACATTCCATATCCATATTAAAAGGCCTGGACACTGACGTGAGGCCACCATAGAAGAATTGTACGGCCCTGGTGCACCAGAACATGAATACTGTCCTGATATGCCGATTTTTACATTTAAGACCCAATTTGGAGATCCCAACCGTTGATCTGTATGAACCTATAATTGATGGGTGACATTTAAACAAATTTCCAGATTGTATGATTATAACCCTTGGATCAGTGGGGTTAAAAGTAATGATCACAGGTTGAACTGATAGAATCCATCTACTGTGAGAGCTCTTGGGCTGCCCTCTATCCATTGTGGGGAAAATCAAATCAATGGTCTGGATCACCCAAAACATGGGCCCCAGCTGTACAAAGATATTGGCTCTGCACTACAAAAGAAGCTTTATTTTATTTTATTTTGTTTGCCACATACGCTGTCACAACCATGCAAGGATTCCTCAGCATCTAAGAGATAAACCCTTTACGATGTGATCTCGATACTCTCCTGCTGACAAGTGGCATTTCCACAGCCCTAGATCATTTACAAATTGCATGGTAATAAGTGCCACATCTAGCATAAAATAAGGAAATTGATTCAGTGCAACTTTCCTTCGACAGCACATACGGAGAAGGAAGATGGTGAATTGGGACCGTTCATATTGTTGCGTCCGCTGTAGGTGGCCCACAGTTGAAAGGCAATGCTGATCAAATGATCCTAGCCATAGATCATAGCACTTGAAATTGAAGGGACAATATGCTGTCAGAGGTAGGTTGAGTACGTACTTGATCGAAAGGTCATTCCTACTGGGATTAACTGAAAATACAAAAATTAGCCCGATCAAAAGCTTCTGTGGCCTCTCGGACGTTTCAATGGTGGACGTTTAATCCTCTATTTGTGGCCTGATTGAGTTTTCGATTTGGATTATTTTTGGGCTCATGTCCTTAATATGATTTGGAAAAATGGATGGATAAGATGGATTTAGCACAAACATCACGGTGGGGCCCACTTAGCTTGCTGTCAAGGAAGTTGCTGATAAAGGCTTTCGCAGTGAATCTGTGTCCTAAAAAAAAGGCCCAACCATTCTCTGACAGAGTACGTCTCTCCAATCACATCTTCCACGTTGTTTTGCAGGAAGTTCCTGGGCTAGTAACTCAGGTGGGGCCTCCAGTAATGTTTGTGAAAAATTCATCCTGCCCATTCATTTTTAAGAGATCATTTTAGGACATGCATGCCGCCAAACTTAAGCGATATCCAAGAGTCAAATGGGCCACACGAGAGGGAAATCTGGGGAAAGAAATTCCTATTGTTGAAATCTTCATAAGCTACACCTTGATGTTTGTATGAGATCCAAACCGTTTATAAAGTAAACTTGGCGTGGCTATACAATTTTTTCATCGGTGGTTTCTCATGCCCTACTTTTTCTTATCGTATGGGCCCACTTGAGTATTGGATCCAGATCTATTTTAATCTCTTATTCTAAAATAAGCTCGAAAAACAGATGGCTAGGGTGGATTTATTATAAATATTATGGTGGGCCCCACTCAAATTAACAGTGCAGGAACTTCATGGGAAGCCTTTCACAGGAAATCCACGTCCATTGTTTGGTTGGCCATGAGGTGGGTGATGGGTCACCAATCCACATCAGGAACAGAGAGACGGATTGATAGGGAAACCACGCCACCTGCAGCGGAAATCGGATCGCCAACCGAGGTAGTATGCTTTTATGGTACGAATACACTATGTTGGGTCCACCA
The DNA here is from genome assembly GCA_037074715.1 of Magnolia kwangsiensis. Taxonomy (NCBI): domain Eukaryota; kingdom Viridiplantae; phylum Streptophyta; class Magnoliopsida; order Magnoliales; family Magnoliaceae; genus Magnolia; species Magnolia kwangsiensis. Next base: position 3,360,345 of record CM073583.1, read on the forward strand.
CGAACGTATGGTTCATCTATATCATCCATTCATTCTTCTTTTTCTCATCTTATTTTTGGAGTCGAGCTCAAAATTAAAATTAAAGATATCCAAAGCTCAAGTGGACCACATCACAGTGGGGATAAAGATTTCCACCATGGAAAGCTTTCGAGGGCCATTGTGATGATTATTTGTCATCAGACTTGTTCATGATATCACACCGACATGGATGAATGGAAAACAAATATCAGCTTAATTCAAAACTTCTATGGCTATAAATAAATTTTTAATGGTAGATGTTTAATTCACACGGTTTCTTATGGTGTGGTCCACTTGAACTTTAAAAATATTTTATTTTTAGGCTCTAAATCTTAAAATTATCTGTTAATATGGATGGACTACGCGGATAAAATACAGAAATCAAACTAGATCCCATAAACTTAGGAATGTTTGATACGTGAGATTAAATGGTATGAAATTATATCAGAAGGGATTAACATCATTATTGCATAATAATTGCATGTCTTAAACTACCATGTTATTTTCTCCATCGAATCCCATGTTTGGGATAAAAATCTTATTACTCAAAAAACACTTTATTAACTAACTAAATTCAAGACATCTATATCAGTCACTTGTACACATATATAAGCATAATTGTAAGACGACCTGGATAAAACTCATGCATTAGAGTGAGGCCCACATGTGTCTTAGATGATGCAAAATTCGTGAAACTCCCATGTGGGACTGAATGGAATTCTTCTCATCTAATCCAAACCCTTGCACAAGAACAAATGCAATTCCATTCTGCTAATCCGATTTAATGCCATGCACCAAAAGTGAAACGATGTGATGAGATTTGATTAGATAATGGTGAATGTGGCGACCGAATTGACGTTTTTACTTGCCCAAAAATATTTTAAAAGGCCATGTACCTACAGACAACGGGCCAATGAAATTTCCCCAGGTTGTTTCACTGTCACCACAGGAAGTATTGTGCCGTTGCTCTCCAATCCGCATCCATGGGATAAAGAGTCTTTGTTTCTACTTACTTCCAAGCATGCATGCAAGAGATTATCACATACAGCCAGTGTCCTGCCAATGTGTGGCTTGTGTAGAATATCTGAGCCATGCAAAAGGTGGGCCACGCTAAAACGATTACCTGTAAAATAAACAATCATGCTGATCTACTCATCTAGTGGCCCACAATATTGAAATTAATCAACATCAGATGGCCTGATGGAAAGATTATTGGATCCACCTGACTTTCATCGAGTCTGATCTTCCTGATCTGGCCCACATTTTGAATGGATCAGATGTTCTACACAAGTTGTGATTAAAGAGCAATACTCTTTGGATGTGAATTAGTGCATGGTGATGCTGACATGTGTCATCCCCAAAGTGCAACAGACGATTGACATGCGTCACCGCCAGAGTTTTTTTCAAGAGCAGATGAGCAATAGGGTAACGACACGTGGTGGAAGAAAATGGTGCCGATGATTGAGGGAAGAGCACTTAGTAGATGTTACCTGTCCACCCACCACCTTGTGGGGTTTTTCATTTTTGTAGTTTTTTTTTGTGAAATGTTTGTACTTTTAAAAAAAAAAACTATTTCGTTAGTGTGTTGGAAAATGCTGACTTAGCATCGATCATCCATCCCCAGCCACTAGCCACGAGTTAGAACCATGAGATGAGGTGGGCCACAACTCAAAAGTCAGACCCATCAAACTAACATAACCATCTAAACAAAAGACATGAGTATTGAATGATATTGAGTGGAAAGAATCGAATGATGTTGAGGTTGGGATTATCCATTCAGTATAATTTGCAGTTACAACCACCCATTCAAGGCTGGCCCCAACACTCAAACACACCAATCGGTAAACATGGGTGTGCCGTATTCTTAAAAGAGGAATAAATCACCAATCTAAAATAAGCAATATTTAAGGTGTGTTTAGATGTCAAATGTATTTTGTTTGAGATAGCGCGGTATAATACGTATTGTCACACCCTAAAATTTAGTACAGAGTGTACACCCTCAGACTCGAGTTTCGATTTGTAACTCGTACACAAATTGTGTTAGTTTCATCTGTTGATTAATTTAATTAGAGATGAAAATTATATTCATTCTAAGTTCTATCCAAGCTCATCGAATTTCAATCACGCATACATAACACTTAGCACCAATCAACCATACATATATAAATCTTCACGACCATTTAAATAATATAAATCTCAAACATTATTAATTTATTATAGCATATTAATATAAATATGTTCATTCCAGGCTCAAAATGTCTCAATTAAATAAATCTAAACAATTGATTAAAATCTCATAATCAATGGCAATATACATTGTACGCCAGTTAAACTATCCTAATAAATCAGGAATGGTTTAATGCTGCTAATTCATTTTTAGACAAATATATTCACATTTCACATGAGTTGTGTTTAGGTTTAGTGATCATTTCCAGTTCTTATGGCACATTATCTGCTAACAACTTATATATATATAATTTTTTCATCAATAAAAATATAAATTGGCCAAGCTTAGTAAAATAACTTAGTATAATTCATAAATATAACAATTAAAATAATACAAAGTACTGAATGTAAAAATATATGCACGTGATGTATGAATATACTAGATGGGGTGCTCGTCCATCTGCTTAAGTGAGAAATCGTTAACTTGCATCCACCCATTTAGTAGGTTTTCACTTTTGATAGGTATGGACATGACCCACATCTAGTAACACTCCAACAGGTTGACATTTCTTTTTAGGACTCGTAGGTTTGACCATACGATATGCTGATGCAATGGATGATGTGTAATGTTATCATTTCATAAACACTTATATTAATTCAGAAAGTAAGTATATGATTCCATCATTTTTTTTCTTCAGAAATTAAATGTAAGAATATAAATTAGAATGTTGCACACTTTCATTAATCAATATCAATTAAATCAAAACATCAATCAACAAAAAAAATTTCATTTTAATTTTCATGAATATAAAACATATTCAGTTACTTACCTAAGTCTATTAGTGAAGAATTCACAAGATAATCTGATGAATTTGAATTTAAAAATCCCGAGGCCTCCATTATGAAATGAAAACAGCAAGGTCTTTATTTTTATAAAAGTATCGTTCATTAATAACATTTGAATGCACTTTCACAAACTTTCATTTAAACCTAATCAACAAAGTATGCGCTTAAAAGCTGCTCCCAACAAAAAAAACCAAGACAACTGATTTTAAGCAACTTGACCGAAAAAATAGGCACTCTGTTCTGAGAGTGCATTAGGTGTTACCTGACTAAGTTGTTACTCCAGACGTAGTGGGATTTGAAAAAACAGGCACTCTCTTCCTAGGGTGGATTAGATGTTACCTGACTCAGTTGTTACTCCGGAAGTAGTGGGATATCATCAGTGAGTTTTAAAGAAGGTTCGAGTACGTGCTCAACCCATGAAATTTGATAGGCCCACTTTAACAGATATCCCACCACCACATGGGGGTAACGCCTTACCTAGGTAAGGCCTGATCTGCTCTCATTTCATAGAAGCTCCTTTTTATAATTGCTCTCTACCCGCCTTTAAGCTCTGCTTGTGTGATTGTTATTGTTGGAAGTTGTTGTATCTAGAATCCTTCGTGCCATTATGAAAAAGGTACCAATTATAAATAGATTCTAAAATGTTTGGTCGTCCAACATGAGAATTTTTTATTTGTTTGCTTCCTACATATTTATAAAATTGATTATAGTGAAAGCATGCACACATTGCTAGCCAGGAAATTTTGATGATGGACCATTCCCCCATAAATCTTCCTAATTGGAGATCTTTCCTAGTATTGTCCATCGATGTCGTGGTGCATTAGACCATTAAGAGATTTTCAAGTCATATCCATCTGTGGTGGGACTCATCAGATCAGTGGTCTGGATTAGCAAATGAAGTGCCTCACATGGACAAATCAAACATAACACCGAAAGGAAATATAATTTCCATTCAAACTAGGGCTGGAATGAGTTGGGTCGACCGATGGACCAATCAACCCAACCTGCTTGAAAAGTGGGACCAGGTTAAGTTTATGATGTTTTGAGATTAGATCGGTTCAAAAACTATAGACCCATTTAAATAAATGGGCTGAACTGGCCTTGGCTTGACTGACTCGCTCCTAATAGAATTTATAGCTAACAAAATCAACAACGTTCAACGACCATGCTCTTGCTTTTAGTGGTAGCAAAAGCATGTAAGAGCTTTTACGGCTAGGGCAGTTTGAGTTCTACCCCCACAGGGACTTAGCTAGAGACAGTGTGAGGTCCACCATGATGTATATGTTTTATCCATGCCATCCATCTATTTTGAAATATCATTTTAGGGCATGAACCCAAAAGAAATAGATAGAAGGCTCAAATGGACCATACCACAGAAAGCTGTGTTCATAAGGTCACATGGACTTAGATGAAGGGAAAACATAAATATCAGCTTCATGCAAAACTTCTGTGGCTTCCAAGAAGTTTTAAACGGTTGGCTTTCAATCCCCACTGCTTCCTGTGATGTGGTCCACTTAATCCGTTGTTTTGCCTCCTTTTTTGGTTGATAACTAAAATGATATTTCAAAATGGATGGACAGTGTGGATAAAACACATACTTCATGGTGGGCCCCAATTCACGTCCTTAGGGCTAGCAACAAAATTTTTAAAATGGGTGAATGAAGCTGGGCCGAGCCTGGGCTAAAGAATCTGCTTCTGGGTTGGGCCTACTCATCTCGAGTCATGAATTGGGCTAAGCCCAGATTCTTGGCCTTTTTAGTAAATGGATTGGGGCTGAACCAATTTCCAAACCTAGACTCAGTGGCTAAAATAATAATCTGTTGTAATTGATCAAGTTGAAAGATGTCTGATCATTAAATCTAGAGAAATCCATTGTTTGGCCCTTCTCACTAAAAAACCACTTTTATAGGGCTGATTTAATCATTTGATAATGGCAATGAAATTGGACTGTCCATATTAATCATTGATTTTTGACTTGAAAAGGGTCTAGTCATCATTTAAATCACCCTTGATTTGGTGGCTGACCTTTTATCTGCTCATCTTCCCAAAAATTCATGAGTTGCGCTGAGCCCAGATTCTAGTCCTTTTTAGAAAATGGATTGGGGCTGAACAGAGTCCCACCCCTAAACTCAGTGGCTAAAAAAATAAACCCATTCCCATCCCCAAACTTAGTGGCTAAAACAATAATCTGTTGTGATTGATCAAGTTGGAAGATGTCTGATCATCAATCTAGACCAATCCTTGTCCTATCTTTGATCCATCTCACTCAAAAACCACTTTGATAGGGCTGATTTAAGCATTCCACAATGGCGAGGAAAATGGACGGTCCATATTGATTATCAATCATCGAATTGAAAATTAAGATCCAATAATCACTTAAATAGCCCTTGATTTGGTGGTTGACGTTTAGGGTCTGTTTGGATACCACTAAATAAGTTACTTTTCTTACTTACAACAATAGAAGAATGACTTATTTCAGATAAGTTTGGTTTGTGATTAGTTATAAGAAACTTTTTTACCTTTCAGTTAATTTTTTTTTTTTTATAGCTTTTCTACTCTTTGTAAGTCACTGAAGAGAGGCATAGGAGCAACGAAAGATGGGAGGACGTTTACCAAACATGCTTATCTCCTTGATGAGTAGAAACTAAGATACTTTTTCTACTTATAACAATAGAGGAATGACTTATTTTAATAAGTTTGGTTTATGATTAGTTATAAGCAACTTTTTTACTTAAAAGTACTTAATCGCTTTAATTATTTTATTTTTTTAGCTTTTCTACTTTTCATAAGTTACTAAAGAGAGACATAGGAGCAATGAAAGAGAGGAAAAGCTGATAAGTATGACGTTTACGTATTTTCTTGATGAGTTGAAACTAAGATAAGTTACTTGTGATATAAGTAGCTTATTTTAAGTAACTTATATATGATCTCTAATACGATGTTTGCAACTGTCTGATCAATGATCAATGAATAGGAAATAGATGGTCCATATTCTCCGGTTGAAAGGTCTAATTGTTGATCTAGATTTTCCCTCATGTAAGTGCCCCTTGCCAATGCCTTCCTAAAGCCACTTCAATTAGATGATCCTAACCAATGTTGATTATATTAGAGAGGCCTACCATTCATGTTGTGGGCCCTGCCCTAAATTTTCCATTACTTCCAAAATTCGACAAAACAAGTGATCCTAACCACCCCACCAATAGACGAAACAAGGATGAATGTGCCATCCATCCATGATCGGTCAATCAGTTCCATAATCATGCTTGCCCGGACCGGACTTTCAGTGTTTGGTTGGGCCAACTCGTAAGATGAGAAAGCCAGTTCTTCATGAACAACCAACAATGCATGAACAAAGCGAGTATACGAGAGTTTACGGCATGAACACCAAAAGCATGAACAACAATGATAAAACTTATTTTTAACATTGATCACTTATTTTAAAACTTATACAGTTCAAATGGTTTGACAAATTTAAATTATCAAGTGCTTAAATTAATTTTCACTGAAAATATGAATCTATTTTTTTAGCTTTTCATCGGTTATTAATGCTGAAGCTGAATGCTGAAAGTGGTGGTGCATTAACATATGTTTTCACTTTCAACTAAAACTTTCTTAAAATTATTTCAAAATTACAATTTAATTTTTTAGAACTTTGTTCTTAGAGCTTATTTTTCAGTTTTTCAATGCAACCAAAGTCTTCCCTTGAAGCATAGACTACAAACTGAAAACCAATTTAATACCATGAATTTGGGTCTTGGTTTTTGATATAAACAGTATTAAACACTGAAGAATAATGATTTGTTGGGTAAGTCCATTGAAATCTTTCCATGCACATAGTTTCATCTGGACTCCTTGGCATCCACATCTACTCTGGTATTCTTGGATCCTTGCTCTTGCACGGGTTGTATACTCTTTTGAGTTTCAACACCCGGTCAAGGGTTCGAGTATCCATAGGTGGTGAAATCCCACTACAGCGGAGGGTGTGAGCATGTAAAAAAAAAAAAAAAAAAAACTCTGGTATGCTCTTCATAGACTGCCTTGAAAAGTTTATATGCTGATCAAACGATCCAAAAATTACAGTCAATAGCATAAAAAATGGATGCAGATATTTACTCATAGCAATTATCCAATGGTTGTGTTTTGCCCAGTATGGGAACATGGGAGGACTGGACCCAAATTCCAATGGACGGTCTGGATAGATGATGTTAATGCCCAGAAGGTCAAACCTCTTAAAATTTATAATATTTCAATTGAAATCAACTCCAAAGTATTAGTTGACTTGGTCCGGTACATATGGATGGATGCCATCCATTTGATTTGATTCCAAGTTTGAAAGTATGCGTCTGTCAAGTTTCCAAAGAAAGAATTTCGGTATATATAAGGCAAATGGTTCTATGCGGTACCGAGCTGTGTGGGCCCCACCGTGATGCATGTCGAACATCAACACCGTGCATTTGATGGGTCCCCTTTAAATTATGGGATATCCCAAAAATCATCCATATAGGGAACTCAGGGGGGCCATACCATTTAAAATCATGTGAAGACATGCCTAAAATATATAAAAGCACTTGGCAGGGACCCCTGAAATTTGGATGCGTCTAAAACTTGATCTGATCCCTCATCCAAGTGGGACACACATAATGGATGGGCTGGATTTGTGAATCACATCTTGATGGGCCCAACAAATGATTATGAATGTTTTGAAGGGAGGGTAACCCCTCTCAAGTTTTGTATGTGGTGTGGCCCACACAAGTCATGGATTGACTTGATTTTTAAGCCCGATGCCCACCATGGAATGGTGCATCTGACTGATGAGGTAGATGTTCAACATGCATCACGGTGGGGCCCACACAGCTCAACCTTATGCAAAGTTCCATGATGTGGACCGCAAAGAACCATTTCCACGTATACACACACATATATATGAATTTAAGTTTGAAAGCATGTGTTTGTCACGCTAGCATGACTGGTTCTAACGGTGTGAAGCAACTCTCTCTCGGGTCATGACATGAATAAACACGTTGTAGCGTTTACATCAGACGTCTGAATAATCACACGTTGCATTTAGGAAGGTCTTGTCAGAGAATGAAATTGAGATCTCTACTAATAAAAGGCTTTATACAATTACACAAGTTTATCTAAATCAACGAGAGACTTTCCAAGAAAGTCATGGTTACAACCCATACCCAAGTTCCTCAAAATCAACAGCACTTTCCAAGAAAGTCATGGTTACAACCTGTCAGTTTATAAAATCAACTACTCATTTTTCAAGAAAGTCATGGTTACAACCCATACGCAAGTTCATCAAAATCAACGAGTCACTTTCCAAGAAAGTCATGGTTACAACTCATCATCTACCTGTCTACTACATTAAAAAATAATATTTTGATATGTTAGCTAAGATTGCTTGCCTCTACAATGCACACCCATCTAGGCCCCTCTCACATGCCAGTGTGGCAGATAAGTACAGTATCCCATCTTTCCATAAGGTGGGTCTGATGGTGGCACAAATGCTCTCACCCAAAAATCAATACACTGCTGGGGCCTATGATCAAGTGACATGTAGTTTTTCATTTTATAAAAATCAGGCCTATGATTAAGTGACATGTAGTTTTTCATTTTATAAAAATCAGGCATATGATTCAGTGAACCATGATATTTTAGGTACACACATGCACACGCAATGATCTAGCAGCATTAGTGCCCCACTACTCAGCATCAAGAAATTCATGCTCTTGCATCTCCAACCATTGAAGACATTTGCGTCAATCAAGCAAGCATTTTATGGAACAAAATTTCATATGATCACATGGGCATGAAATCCTTTTCCCATCAACAATACAATGATGGGCCCCACACATAATTGTTGTAGAATAAGCACTTGTCATTTCTGGTCAATTTTATAAGAATGTATAAACAGTGATGAATGCTGAATAACAATTTCTTCTAAGAAAAAAAAGAAAAAAGAAAAGGAATAAAGTAGTTTGAAATGCCATTTGCAGCCTATAAATATAAACACATCCAACCTTGCTTGTAGAAGAAAATCTCTAATCTGAATTTTCTTGTGAGAGAAAAAAGAGAAGAAAGATGGAAGTTATAGCCGAGCCCGTTGTTTCGTTCCTCGTTGAAAAACTCGGTAATCAGCTCGTTCAAGAAGCTATTTCCTTCATTGGATTGCAAGCTCAAGTTCAATGGATCCAAGGAGAACTGGAGTGGATGCAGTCCTTCTTAAAAGATGCGGATGCCAAACAACAAGGAGATGAAAGTGTGAAGAAGTGGGTGCGGGACGTGCGTGGCATTGCATACGATATGGAGGATGTGATCGACACCTTTCTCTTGAAGATAGAACCCTTGAAGCGACAAGGATTCACCAGCTCTGTCAAGAGGTATGTTTTCATCGCCAGTGAGTTGAGAGCTCGCCATAAGATTGCTTCAAATATCAAAGAAATAAAGCTTAGAATCGATGACATCTCCAAGAGAAGGTCAGCTTATGGCATCGAAAACATATGCCGAGAAGGGACGAGTTCTGCAGGTGGAAGCCTCCAAGAATGGAGGCTCACTTCTCCTAATGTTCAAGAACCAGATTTTGTTGGTTTTGAGAAGGACTTGGAGTCATTGGTCGTGCGGCTGACAGAGGGAGAGCTGCGACGTTGTGTTGTTTCTGTAGTCGGAATGGGTGGTCTTGGTAAGACCACTCTTACTAAGAAACTTTATAATGCCGATCGTGTTAAGAAATTTTTTTATTCTCGTGCATGGATTTCTGTATCACAAGAGTATACTGTGAGAGATCTTTTGCAGGTCATCACAAAACGCTGTATGGTGCTCTCTAAGGAGGAGCTCGAGGTGGTTGAGAAAATGAACGTCGTTGAACTGAGGGACAAGATTTCGGAGTATCTGAATGACAAGAGATACTTGGTGGTATTGGATGATATTTGGCAAGGCGAAGCATGGGATGCTTTGAAGGATGCATTTCCCAATACGAAGAATGGAAGTAGGGTTGTGCTCACCACACGAAACAAAGATGTAGCTTTATATGCTGATGCACGAAGCCAGCCCCATGAGCTGCAATTTCTAAATGATGAAGAAAGCTGGAAATTGTTCTATAAGAAAGCATTCCCAGGACGAGATGACGGTTGCCCTCATGATTTGGAGGAGTTAGGAAGAGAGATTGTCGCAAAATGCCATCATCTACCTCTTGCGGTTGTTGTCATCGGAGGGCTCTTATCAAGAAAAGAACCACGAGAGTGGGAGAATGTACGCAAGTGCATTAGCTGGCAGTTTGTCAAAGGAGAAGTCCAAATCTCAAGCATATTATCTTTGAGCTATAAAGATCTGCCCTATTACTTAAAAGCATGTTTTCTCTACTTGGGCAGTTTTCCAGAGGACCACGAGTTCCGTGCCAAGGAATTGATTCAAATGTGGGCTGCAGAAGGGTTACTTGAAGAGAGAGGGGAAGAAACATTGGAGGAGGTTGGAGAAGATTATCTGAAGGAATTGATTCAGAGAAGCATGGTTCAAGTTGCAAGAAGAAGTTCAAGCAGGGGTATTAAAAGTTGTCGTATCCACGATCTTTTGCGGGATCTCTCCATATCAGAAGCCAAGGGAGGCAAGTTTCTTGAAGTTCACCATGGGAATGCAGATGCTCCTTATGCATCTAGAGCCCGTCGACTTGCAATTCACCGTATCGACTTAAGTAAGTACATTTCTTTAAGCCATTCCACTCCACACCTTCGTTCTGTGGTGATCTACACCCAAGGCAATGCGTGCCTTCATAGGGAAGAAGAAAAGTTTCTCTACAGAGGCTTTAAATTGCTTAGGGTGCTATATCTAAGCGGCGCACAAATAGAAAAGCTACCAAGGGAATTAGGTGAACTAATCCACTTGAGATACCTCGGGTGCACCAAGACTAGGTTAGAAAGCCTCCCATCATCCATAGGCAATCTTCCCAATTTACAAACTCTGTTTCTAACATCTTCTTATAACATCAAAGTACCAAGCTCAATTGGGAAGATGCAACAGTTAAGACATCTTCAAGTGAAGGGCAAAAGTTGGGGAGAGATAGAAGGGCATCCAAGGCTTGAACAGATAAGTAGCCTCCAGACTCTATCAGATGTAAAGGCTGGTAAATGGATGGAGGGTTGCTTGGGAAACCTCACCAATCTTAGAAAATTAGGAATATGTTTATCTACAGAAGCAGATGCTGAGGTATGGTGTGAATCGATTGCCAATCTGGTCTGTCTCCAGTCTCTGACGGTAGTGGCATTAGGAAATGAATTGGAAACCATAGGGTTGTTGGTACCTCCTCTTTCACATCTTCTCAGGTTAAGTAAGTTGCGTTTACAAGTAAAGTTAGAGAAGTTACCTGAGTCTACTGAATTCCCAACAAACCTCACCAAGCTTATCTTGACCGACTCCTGTTTAGAGCAAGACCCATTGGCGACGTTGGAGAAGCTGAAAAATCTTCGTATTCTCAGACTATACGGTTCATTCGAGGGAGTGGAGATGGCCTGCTCTGCACAAGGTTTTCCTTGCCTTGAATCCTTACATCTTCAATTCTTACCTCAATTAGAGGAGTGGAGAGTGGAGGAAGGAGCTATGCCTTGTCTTTTACATTTAAGGATAAAAAACTGCCGGCGATTGAAGCAGCTTCCAGGAGGATTGCAACACGTGACTGCACTCAAGAAACTGGAGTTGTGGGAGATGGCCGATGAATTCAAAGAAAGGCTTCGAGAAGACGGGGGAGACGATTGGCTTAAAATTCGGCACATACCCTCCATCCACACATGGCAATAGGGTGAAAGAACTGGCACTTCTATCCCTGCGAGAGCTACATGGGTGAGACTTCTTTCCTCTCTTCATTTTAATTTACTTCTTAATCCATAGTAAGATCATATCTTCTTTTAATGTTGGGCATTCAATGACCACTCTTTCCTATGGGGTGGTCCACTGAGATTTGGATTTGCCTCATTTTTTGGCTAAATGAGCAAGAAAAATGGATGGACGGCGTGGATAAAACACATGCATCACAGTGGGCCCACAGAGCTTTTCCACACCGACCAAAAGGTGGGTATGGGCGGTGTCATTTCCGAATCCAAGGGATTCGGCCCTTGATTTTTGATAGGCCCCACAGTGATCTGTATGCGAAATCCACTCCACCCTTTAGATGCGTAATCTCATGTTAAGACCGGAATAAAAAAGTAAATAAAAAGGCTGAACTGTGATTTAGGTGGGCTACGCCAAAGGAAATAGTTGGAAGAGAGATGTCCACCCTTGATTTCTACAAAGCCCGCCATGATGATTATATGAAATCCACTCCAACCGTGTAGGCCTATTCCTGATTCGGGTGGGCCACACTAAGGAAAATATTTCAGAGGGTGAGTGTTGCCCTATACACTGTTTGCAACTGTGTAGTCCACCTGAATCACGGATGGAGCTCAGCTTTGGGTCCTTGGCCTAACAGGGGTTGAGGCACCTGATGGCCAGGGTAAATTTCACATGAACATCATGGTGAGACTCACTTAAGTCGTGTGTCCCTCGTGCAAATTCAGGCAGCTCACCTATGTGCCAATCATGTTTGTTAAATGCTGACTATCCATTTCATTCCCATACAACTAGCTCACCTAATTTCCATCAGACCGGATTCTTGAACCAAGCATAAGTTGTGGGAGAGGTTTCCAAGCCCACGTGTGGATAGTCAGCATTTAACAAACTTATAAAGGTGTGAGATAAGGGCTTCCCATCAAGTGGGTCATACTTTTAGAACTTTGGGTTTAAAAAGCATGTGTTTCCCTCCTTACATGGACCACTGTGTACATAATAAATGGATGTTCAGAAAGAATTGTATTGGCCATTCATTTCTTTTGTATATTATGCCCAATGTCAAGAGCAAAACACTTGATTCTTGCGCTTGGCTCATCTAATAGAAAGCTACGATGTCAAACACATGTTCCATATTGGCATGAGCCGCTGCATGCCGATGGCCACAATTCCACTCGCATATGGGCTTAACCATTGTTTATGTTTACTTCAAAAGGTTTTTTACTTGTTTGATCCCAAAAGATTTTTGGCATTACAGCATGCATAAATGTTATAAATGTAGCTTAGTTTTTGTTGTACATACAGAATTCATTGAGGAGCCAATGGCTTTAGAGTTGTTTGCAGTCGATCCATGCTTTGAAGCCATATTGGATGAATATAGTAAATTAGTAATTTTACATCATAGGCTTGAAATTGGTTCATGTTAGCAATATTTCTATAACTTAAAAAAGTTTTCTATTTGTTACGAACCAAGTAAATCTAATTAGGACTCCCTAGTCTTCCTATCTTTGGCCATCTTTTTCCTAGGCAATTGATGTATTATATTCTTAACAGTCTTTTGTAGGATATTAATCAATAAATTAGGAGCTTCAATCTATAGATTTTTCAAGCATCTGTCATCCAAGGCAAAGCCTACTAAAACAAAGTTTGAATTTCAAAATTATTGGCCCAACCTGCAATGCATATCAAGACACCCCGACCGAATGCGCTAGGAACTTATACTTCCTATTTTATCCATTAGTTTTTTAAAGTCAGGTAGACTTTTTTAAAGATTTTAAGCAACCAAATTCTAGCATGTAACTTTCAGGGTCTAATCACAAATTTCATTTCCAGACATTTTTCTCACAGCATAGATTGAGACATGCATGTGGAAAGTGACTGGACGAAGTGAAGAATGGTGGAATGGTGGTTAAACAGTGATGGGATGTTTGGACTATATTTTCTAATTGTAACCTAAGGATTTATGTATTTTTTGTTATAGATTTTTTATATGGAACCAGGTGCTAAAAGTTATTGTATGTTCTATACTTCAATTAGCACAAAAGTTTATTTAATGCATATTTATTTCACTGAATGTATTGTCTGCCTGTAATATGTTAGTTGAAAATAGAAATAGGAAGCAATTTTCTTTATAGTGTAGGACTAGGAAGGCTTCCACCATTTTTCTTTCTTTTCTTTCTTTCCTTCTCCTCCTCCTCCTCCTTTTTTAGTATGTATCATACTCTAAATAACTAAGAGTTCCTACACTGAGCTTGGATTTTCATTTTGCACAATTGGGATCCGTGGTTCAAGGATACATATGGTTGATATGATGGCAAATGTTCCTAGCCATTGTTTCTTTGGCCTTCTCTTCATTGAATGTAGAATGTTGTCACATTTCTTTTTTAATTAATTGCCTATCTACCGACAAGTAATTGAAGGATTTGGGTTGGGATTACACATCTCGAAGACTAATTGAAGGATTGGTGTGTTCTATGGGGTATCCAGATTGAGACAATCATATCAATAGTTTGGATCACTAAACTACATGCTCCATTGTACCTGAAATGGTGATCCTAACCATCTAATCACTAGATAGAAGATGGGCAATCTATATCTAGTATACTAGAAAAGTTCCATCATTCTCTAGACCATCCATTATGCGAGGCTCGGTCTTGATCATCAATTGTTTCCAAAAAATCACTTTGATCAGGGCATGTTAGTAGTGGGCCTGCCTAATGGAAGGCCTAGACCTAACACTGTGTGAGAAAGAAAACCCTCTGGCCCAAGCAATTCCATTTCGCTCTCCTTTTTACAATATGATCGAAAATGAAGAATGTACAGTTTTAAGCCTTCTACAAGTCTGCTACGACTCAGACTCAGGAGTTCCCTATTCGACTCAAAGCTTGAAAAGTCAATCCAAGACCCTTTTTCAGATAACATCCATGCAGTGAGCCTGCCTGATAGGCGGCTTGGATCTATTACATGTGGTGGATGCATATGTACAGTTAGCAAACATCTGCAACCTTTTATGTGTTTCAATTTAATTAAGAAATGATAAGTAATGTAATGAAAGCACCACTTAATGTTAGCATTGGGATTTCCGTTGGCTGTTTTCATCCTGGGCATGTTTGGATACATGGAATCCATTAGAAAATGGAAATTTTTTTGCTTGACAAGATGAGCTGTTTGGATACATGGATTCAACGCTTCAACCATTACTCTTATCCACAATGAGAATCCTCTTGTTTCTTATCCACAATGAGAATCCTCTTGAAACAAGAAACAAGATAAGGATTCCACTTGTTATCCAAACATATCCCCATTTTTCAGAATCTTATTTGATAGGGTGATCGTGCAAGCAATCATTTGGGCAACCATTACATGATCTGCAGAATCCACATGTCCAATCACACCAATAGGTGCTCCATTTCATGTTCCTTTCAGGGCATCAATGATTTCATTATTTGTTTTTTTACCCATTTCTTTTTAAATCATTTTTCTAGTACTAGGGAGGCAAGGATTGACCCTTGATCTTCTTCTTTTCTGTCTCCCTCGTTTTTAATTTCATTGTGGGTGGGTGGGTGGGTGTGTGTGTGAAGGAAACTAACATCAAACTGCAGGATTTTCACCAGGAGCCTCTTTACCCCTTTTGTGAAGAACAGCGCCCCTATGGTAGTATTCCAACACTTTCTCCAGCTTCTCAATAAACAGGCTTGTGTGTTCACGCGACTGCTCAAACCTATATTTCTCCAAAGCCTGAAATAAGGAGAAAAGAAAAAAGATAAATAAATTTCAAAGGTAGTTTAAAAATAGATGTTATTACTGTTGGAAATAGAGAGGAAAGTATGCGTGTCCTAGCTCTAAAATTCAGCAACTCCACGAGATACCAAATTGATTGTGGGTGTGACTTTGTCCCAAATAGCCATTAGATGGTTCAAGGTGCTTTTCGACCTAAAAGTGAGCTCCTGGGAATTAATATCCTTCAGGAGGTGGTTGTCCAGTTAGCTGAGGTTTTTGGTCCTGAAGCTGGTTCTTTTCCTTTGATTTACCTAGGTCTTCTGCTGTGTTTGTAAGCCAGCCTTGCATTTGTGGGATAGGGTGGTGGAGAGAATGGAGAGGAAGCTCTCTCCATGACCTTAAGTGTCGAAACTCTTGGACCGTAAACAGAATTCAGGCAAGCTCCACAAAAACACCAAGCCTCGCCTATCATATACTCTGCTATACAGCTAAAGACATGAAAAGGAAAAAATAAAATCTACAAGGTAGAGTACCCAACACAATCTGGGCCACCACGTCCAGCCAGCACACTCTCAACCAGATAAGCCAAACTGAGAACAAAACGGGTTTAATTTGGCCAAGAAGACCCGCAACTGCCACTGGCAGCAATCCCACAGAAAAATTCAAAAAATTTAAACTGACTAATTGATCCTAACAAAAGAAAAGAAAAATCCAAACTTTCTAAACTATTCCTGAATTAGGTGCAGATTTTAAAATTTTAATATACCAAAACAGCCCCTTTTGTTGCTAATTAGGCAAGATAAGACTTCTAGGAGAAAACTACTTGCAAGCACTTATGTTGGGGCACTCCAAAGTTAGAACACATACAAGACATGTGATCCAATAATGAAGAAAGGTAAAAGACATACTTTAGAACTCATAAAGAGGTGTGATCTAAAGAAAATGCAAAAGATAAACATCCATCTAAATTCTTAAAGCCATATCGCCAACCTAACATTGTAGCAGTTGGCTTTGTAGTCCTAGCTTTTCCACTCTCATCATCTTCAAGAAGTTTGAAAGCGAAGGAGAATTATCAGAGCTCCAAAGTATATAATAATCATCCCAGCTAAAGTATATCATATTATGATGACAAATTTAGTACCACCACATAGCCAACAAGACTAACACTCATTGTATGTATGACCATGGATCAAAATGTGGTTTCAAAGTATGAGTTGCCCCACAAATCAAAAGCATACGAAACATTCCATCTAAGTCCGACAGGACACATGTATCGGTGAGCCATCTTGTTTCCTTTCCATGGAAACCTAGTTGCAACTTGGACAGGGTATTATTAGGGGTGCAACTTGGGCTGGTTGGGTCAGGCTGAGGGTCATTCCGAGCCCGACCCGACCTCAAGACTCAAGAGGACTTAACCCACAACTTGACTCGACCCGAATCCCAACCTGAGGTGGCCAACACAATCCCAACATGAATTCCTCTGTACTCGGCCTTCAACCAACCCAACCCAAATGCGTGTGATTATTCCCAACCTGTCCATAATTTGTTCAACCCAAATCCAACCCGACTTTAAATCAGTTTGGAGTTTTCCAATGGTTAGCGCAGGACCCTAACAACCCATCCTGAAATCAGGTTGGGTCAGTTGGGTTTGGATTGACCCAAACACAAGCTGCAGCTCTGGGTATTATACAATGCTCAGCAAAAACAAGGAGTGTTCCTGTACGGATCCCACATTCTAGTGACCAAACCATTCAGCTGGGTCAGATTAAGAGGTCATTTGGATGGTGGCAGATGGTTTACATTGTAAATGATTTACTAGTAACTCATTTAAAGGCTGTAAATGATTTACAGCCTGTCTATTTGGCTTTAAGTTGTATAAATCGTTTACAGCATTTGGATAGCATGTAAATGGTAAATGAAATCTGCTTTTTGCTGGTAAATGAGAAGGTGGCTTTGCTAGTAAATCATTTACAAGTAGTAAATCTTTTACTAGTAAATTAGAGCATCCAAACACTAGTAAATCATTTACTACTTGCCTCATTTACCACCATCCAAACGACCCCTGAAAGCCTCCTCCATTGGTCAATTCCAGCCAACCGATTGCCCGACTTTTCCACATTGAGCATACACAGTTGGCTGTATTCCTTTTTAATGACCCATCTGCAGGCTAACAATCAGACGGCAGTATGCATCTGCTGAGGGAGCTCTTTGTAGCATTTTTCATCATACGGTGCACTACATCAGATGAATGGCTTGGATCACCAAACACTTGTACAATCTAAAAGAAGGCTACCTGATAGAAGGAGAGAAAGGGAAATGGATCGAAGGGATCTGTTTCCAGTGGAGAAATCGACAGAGAAGCAATTGAAAATGTTTCTTTCATATTCCCATTTCATCTCAAGGCAAAACACACACAAGGTTTTAAAAATAAAAATAAAAAATTGGGTGAGGGATGAAATCGATAAGAGGGTTTTACGAGTAAACTATGTGGGCCCACAGTTATCTATGTATTTTATCCGGAAGCGGATTGGCTGATGTACCACGCACCAGCGATATAGCTGGTGTATTAACGTCAGCAAGTTCTGTGGGTTACATCACGAGGTATGTGTTATATCCAAACCGTCCATCCATTTTTGGAGCTCATCGTGAAGACTAAAAATAAAAAATATTTAACGATCAAATGGACCACACTGAAAAATGCAGCGGGGGTTTGCACGTCTGCCATTGAAACCTTTCTGGGGTTCACAGAAGCTTTGGATCAGTATTAAATTTTTTTTTCCACTTCATCCATGCATTTTTGACCTCATAAACAAATTTGATGGAAAATAAATGTTATTATGGGCCTACAAAGTTTTTAACAGTGAAAATCATTATCTCGAATGCTATTTGTGGTGTGGTCCAATATAATTCATTTTTTGGATATTACTTTAAAATGATCTCTAAAAATGCATGAATAGTGTGGATATAATAAATACATCAGTGTGGGCCTATATAACTCCGACCTCCTTTGAACCGTTCGTACAACTCGGAGTTGGAGGAGCGTCAGCGCTCGTCTTCGCAGGACTCCTACCTGCATCAGCTATATAGTTGATGTGGGGTAAACCAGCCAATCCGCTTCCACTTTATCCGCGCGCAGATTGGACGCTGATTTCCTGCGCAAGGCTTTCGCATGAACTTCCTGCGCAAGGTTGCGGGGTGGGGCCCACCACCATGATTTTGAGAAATATACTCTGTTCATCCGTTTTGCAAGTTCATTTTAAAAAAATCGACCAAAAAGAAGGTGGATCCAAAACTAAAGCAGGCCACACGAGAGGAAAAATTGGGGAAAGAAATACATACCGTTGAAACTTTCCTGGGATCCACCTTGATGTTTATATGCCATCCAAACCGTTTATAAGGTCATTAACATAGGGATGAAGTGAAAATACAAAAAAATTAACACGAAACAAAGCTTTTATGATCATAAGAAGGTTTCAACAGTTCTCACTGAATCCCTACTATTTCCTCTCTTGTGGCCCACTTGAGTCTTGGATCCACCTCATTTTTTGTTTCTTGTCCTGAAATTAGTTTGCAAAACGGATAAACGGAGTATATTTTGCAAAAATACGGTGGTGGGCCCGACTAAGCATCCTTGCGCAAGAAGTTCCTGCGAAAGGCTTTCGCAGGAAATCCGCGTCCGCGCAAATTAGGTACTACCGTACATCCATTTTCCCAGATAATTTTATTGCCTTAACCCAAAACGATGGGAAACGGATCGGCTACTGCCCCTGCCACCAGCCAATGGCTTATAGTCGGTACTTTGTGGGCCCCATCATAATGTATGTGTTTCATCCATGCCGTTCGTCTATGTTTAGAGATCATTTTACACGGAATAAGAGAAAAATTGAGGCAAATCCAAATCTCAATTCGCCCACATTACAGGAAATAGTGTTGAATGAGTGTCGATAGTTAAAAAATCGTGGGCCATAAAAGTTTTGGATCAAGCTGATTTTTGTTGTTTCCATTCATCTGGGCTTTTACGATGTAATCAACCGATTGGATGTCAAATAAACAGTATATTGGGCCTTAGGAAGATTTTAATGGTGGAATCCAATCACTATTGTTCTTCTTTGGTGTGGTCTACATGATATTTATATCCCTCTCATTTTTTGGCTATAGCTTTAAAATGATCTTTAAAAATGGATGAACGGAATGGATGAAACACATACATCATGGTGGGTCCCACAAAGCACCAACCACTAGCCACCAAGTCAGTGGCAGGAGAGTAGCCAATCCGTTTTCAAAACTATGTATATCCATAAGTAAGAGTGGATTAGTTACTCATAGGTAGAGGTGAGCATATCTGACCCAATCCAGTGGATCCGACCCAATCAGACCCGTTCCAAACAGAACCGACGGCTTAAATCGAGCTTGATCGAGTCTGTCCATTTAGATCCGATCATTTTTTGGGTCGAGTTCGAATAGTAGTCTATTCGAAAAGATCCGATCCGAAAACTCGAACCGAAATGATCCGGACCGATCCGACTCAACTCGACCCGACCCGGAGAGGATAGTCGGGTAGTATAAATACTATTTTTTTAACCCTAAATCCTAACCCACCTAAATCATTTTAACCCCTCCATCTTTTCTTACCCTACCTTCTCTCTCCTGTTCGAGCGAACGAGCACTGCCCTGCTCTTCTTCTTCCTCTCCTTCTTCTTCTTCGACGCTCAATTAGCCATCCCTCCACTCGTCTGACGCCCGAACCCAGGCCACCACTGCCTGCCCAACGCCCGAACCCAGGCCCCGCTGCCTACCTGCATCGAATCGGGTAAGTAATCATGTTGCCTACCTGCTTGATTGTCATCACAAAATAAAGCTGGTTGATCAATCATAGCCATTGATGATAACAGACCAATGACATTTTCACCAATCCAATCTAATTACTAAAGAGAGATACCTATTACAAATCCATTCTATCCATCAGTTTTGGAAGATCGGACAGGTATTTAAAAATCAGGAAGATCCAAACCTCATGTGGGCCATACCACACAAACAGCAGGGATTGAATGCCCACCATTGGAAACTTCGTGTGAGGTGGTGCAGAAATTGTATTTGTTGTTGCACTTTATCTGAATAGTAATAACCATATGAACGGCTTGGATGGCATATAAACATCACGGTGGGCCCTAGGGATTCTTCAATGGTGCAGTTTCTATTTTCACTATTTTATCATACAGCCCACATGAGTTCTGGATCTGCCTCATTTTAGACTCTGCACCATTTTAAGCTTGCAAAACTGATGGATGGAATGGATTTCTAACGAATATCATGGCCGCCTCCAAAACTTGATTTTTGGATAGCTGATGATGATAATCAAGGTAACCCAAATGGTATTTAGAAGATGAGTAAAGATTATGATCATAAGGCTGGGAATCTGGACAGGGATAATCCTATGAAGAGTACAAATATCCACCTGTTGATGACATTTCGAAGGTGAAAAGTGGACTAGCTACTTGGTAAGGATTAGAGCTAAATGGGCTGGTTTAAGGGCTGAATTTTATGATTTAGGGGCAGGAAATTAAGTTTTAGGATTGTTTATAATCATGTGGGGCCCATTGTTAATCGATCCTAACCATGTGTATTTGTATTTCCATGTGGGGCCTTGTTAGATATTCTTAACCATGAGGTTCATTTTTAGTCAATCCTAAACATGTAGAGTTCCATGAAACAGTAAGATGATCTAAACTACATGGGCCCATTGTTAGTCAATCCTAACCATGTGCATTTCCAAATGGGTCCCATCATTATATGAGCTTAACCAGGTGGGCCCCATCGTTAATTGATCCTAGACATGTCTATTTTCATGTGGGGCCCATCCTTAGATGATCTTTGCCATATGATTTTTAGTTGATCCTATCCTTAGTTGCAGGATCCTTCTCACTAGGTGTCACTCTCACTTCAAATAGCACTTTGGAATCACATTCATTCTCCTGTTTTACAAGATAAT
The DNA here is from genome assembly GCA_037074715.1 of Magnolia kwangsiensis. Taxonomy (NCBI): domain Eukaryota; kingdom Viridiplantae; phylum Streptophyta; class Magnoliopsida; order Magnoliales; family Magnoliaceae; genus Magnolia; species Magnolia kwangsiensis. The sequence goes on from CM073583.1 coordinate 3,381,901, forward strand.
GTTTTGAAACAGACACTTCCCTGTACCTCCACCCGAACTTGTTGGTGCTTCGCTTCACACTTCTTGCAACTATAATCCTATCCATGTGCATTTTCATATGGGATCCATAGTTGATTGGCCAATCTTGAGATTATTTAGACCATGGGCATTTCCAGGTGCGACTCATCGTTATCAATCCTAAGTAATTCCATGGTAAAGATCTCCGCAAAAGAGACTTGGAATTTAAAACTGATTTTCTTGAAAATTGTTGGGAAAAAGCAGCAGGACATGTTTTCATTTTGACAAATATCAGGAAAATGACATTTTATGGAATCAACATTTCCTTACTTTTATCCCTACAGGAGCTTATGTCAAACACTGTGTCCCTGATATGACATGTGTTCATGTCTAAGTGACATCAGTGTAAAGTACAACCCAGGCCCAATTGTCTGCATCTGTTCTTATTTACCATCCACAGGGACTCTCACTTTATATGTTAGAATCTCCAATCTTGAATATTTATTATCCAATTGTACATAACCTTTCTTGTCTAATAAACATGAGGAATAGGATCCTATGCAAAACTTGACTCACATGGCATTAACTTAGTTTTGAAGCAAAGAATAAATCTTTTAGCAAGCTATGAAAAAACAAGTATTTATACAAGCTCTATGTATCGTGTTAGATTTTTTCATTATTGGGCATTACATATAGTTAGCTTAATATGTATTACATTTTTTTCTTTAAAGTTGTGACTTGTTCATTTATAGTTGTGACTTGTGATTGTGATTTGTAAGTTAGATAATTAGTTACCTATATGAAGATTTTCATGTGGACATACATATATATGGTTTATTTTTTGTGGCATATAAATCGCTCGAATTATCTCATTTTGAACAGTTCAAGATTATATGGATAGTATGCTTTCATATAATCTATTTAAATGTCCATGCCTGATCCGCGGTCCATCTCCTCGCTTCTCTCTGGATATGTTTTTTCCGTTTCGTATCCATTGTCAAATATTTTTAAATTGCTTTAGATATTTGACATCGGAATATAACGTAAGAAACTTTTCAAGATAGAATATGTATAATACAAAAGTGGGTATCTCATCTTTTCATTTTCCAATAGTGTTTTCTTTTCATTTTCTTTTTCTTCTTCTTTTTCAAAATTTCATATAGGTAAAAGCTATGAAATAATTTTATTTTTTGAAGGGTTTTGCTACTGTCCCACCTTCCCTTGTGTCGTTAGTTAACTTCCCCAAAGCTTCGATCTTTTGCAACTGTTAAGAAACCCTTTCATTACCACAGAAAGGGCCTGAATGAGTTGAGTGCTTCACAGCTTCTTCTCTCCTTAGAGTCTTTACGCAGGATAGAGTTTCACATCTATCTGAAACATAATTAAATATATATACCACCCCACTCTAGGCCTATCTATAAAGACCCCAACATAGTGGGGCCTCCGGCTGGTATACTCAATCACAGTGATCCAATAATGTGATCTAAATCAATAATCTTGTGGGCTCATTTAATTATAGAGGTCCTACATGATTGGACTCATGTTTCTCACTCAATGACTCTTCGCGTGTGTTAAAAATCTCCGGATTTAGGTGATTCTATCCATTGTAAATCTGAATGTTATTTTGAATTTTTAATGTGTTTTTTCCTAATTGTTTATAACAGTAGGCCATTGATCTATAGGTTACAGTCATCTTATCTTGGAGATGTGTATGGAATCACCCATCGGTTGTTGATTAGTCCAAATCAATAGTCAAGATTCCCAAACCATGGGTCCTATCTGCAGAAACAACACAACAGAACAATATTCATGCTCTCTCTCTCTCTCTCTCTCTCTCTCTCTCTCTCTCTCTCTCTCTCTCTCTCTTTCTCTCTCTCTCTCTCTCCTTTCAACTTACAATTACATGGTTAATGTATTATGTGTGAAATTCACAATCTTCATAAATTTTTCAAAAGAAAAAAAAAGGGACCGATCCGAACCTTGCCCAATCCGATCCGACTCGGTTTTTCTGACCAAGTCGGACTTGGATTGGCTCAGGCCAGTAGAGGTTCGGGTTGGTTCGAATCAGATGACCCGGACTCAGTCCCTGATCAGTCTGAGTTCGGGTTGGGCCACGCAGAATCCAGACCAAGTCGAGTTGGACTCAATCTGATCTGACTCGGTCTGATGCCCAGCTCTATTGACAGGTTGAGTAGCGAGACTAGCTACTGAAGTGACGTCACCGAGTTATGTGAGCCCCACCATTATGTATGTTTTGTATCCATACCGTCCATCCATTTGGAGGGATCATTTTAAGGCATGAGACAAAAAATTAGTAAGATTCAAAGCTGGAGTAGGCCCTACCACAAAAAATAGTAGGGAGAGTGATGCCCACTGTTAAAAACTTATAAGGGCCACAAAAGTTTTAGATCAAGTTGATATTTGTGTGTTCCTTTCTTTCATGCGTGTGTTAACTTATAAACAGGTTGGATTTCAAATAAACATCATGGTGGACCTTAGAAAGGTTTCAACGGTGGGCATCAGTCTCCCCACTCTTTTTTGTGGTGGGCCTGCTCCGACTCTTTATCTTTCTAATTCTGTCTCCTCCTTTAAAATGATCTCTTCAAATGAATGGACAGTGTGGATACAACACATACATTATAGTGGGGCTCACCTAACTTGGTGACGTAGTGAGTCTCCCTACTCAACCTGCAAGTGGCTACCTGTATATCCAAAGCTCGAGTGGACCACACCACAGGAAACAATGTAAATTGAAAATCTACTGTTGAAAAATTTATGGGGGCACAAAAGTTGTGGAATAAGTTGATATTCGTGTTTTGGAGTAAGTTTTGAAAAATCCAATGTGATTTTATGAACAGGTTGGCTGATAAATTAATATTGCCATGGGCACTAGAAAGCTATTTCAAGGGTGGAGATCATTATTTGCCATTGTTTCCTATGGTGTGTGGTTCACTTATGCTTTTGATAGGCTTTAATACGCTCTAACCCGATATGGAAAAAATGGATGGACGGTGGGCATACTTTTATCAATGTGTGAGATCTAGGTCGTCCATCTCATTTTAAGTCAGATCTGAAGTGTAGGTAGATCCAGAGTAAAAACTGATGATGGAATGCTTGCTATTAAAAGCATATTGGGGGTAATTAAAGCTCTGATCAAGCTGATTTTGTCCCTTCCCTTTGTCCATGTCTATGTAGGGTTGGATGGACCTGATGAACATCACGTGGACACTAGAAAGTTTGTAGGGGTGGGTATAAAGCATGGGATGCGCTGGCCTATTGGATATTGGGAGGAGGCGGATTTCCTGTAAAAGTACTTTCGTGGGATGCTGATGGGCCACCATAATGTTTTTACAAATCTACTCTGTCCATCCATTTCGCAAGGTCATTTTAGAAAATGTGACCAAGAAAAAGGTGGATCAAAAACTTAAGTGATCCATACAAGAAGGAAAATTGGCAAAAGAGTTTTCTATCATTGAAACCTTGATGAAGTGAAAACATGAGAAAATTATCTTCATATATAACTTTTGTTGCCATACAAATATCTCAACGGTGGTTACTGAATTCCCATTGTTTCCTCTCCTGCGGCTCATTTTTGTTAGAATGTCTTGAAATAATCTTGTGAAATGGATGACGAGGGTTGCATCTTACTCCACTCGTCTCTAGCTGGGACGGGCAACATCTTTGTGTGGCCACCATGATGTATGGGTCTTATCCACACCGTCCATCTATTTTTACAATATAAGTCCAAAATTGAGACAGATCCAAGATAGATGTAGACCATATATACAAGGGGGGTTAAACTCTCATCATTGAAAACACATTGGCGGCTACAGAAGTTTTGTATGGAGCTGATATTTTTGTTTTCTCTTCATCTAGGTTGATGTAACTTTATGATAAGTTAGATGCAAATAAACATCACGGTGGACCCTAGAAAAATTCAATGGTGAGAATCATTATCACCACTACTTACTGTGGTGTGGTCCACTTGAGCTTTAGATCTGTCTAAATTTTGGTCTTATGTTATAAAATGATATGGAAAAATGGATGGACAGTGTGAATAAAATCTATACATCACGGTGGCCACTCAAAGCTCCTGTCCATTCCCAACCATAGAAGAGTGGGGCAGGATGGATTCGTTGGATGGTGGATTTCCAAGGAAGATAGATTTCCTATTAAAGCCTTTTAAAGAGGCTCCTGTGAGCCTAGATGAGGCTCACCTAATGTTTGTAAGAAATTTACAGTGACCATCCATTTTTTGAGCTCATTTTATGATATGAGTAAAAAAATGAGCCAAATTGAATACTCAAGTAAGCCGAAAACATGAGAATTGAACATACATAGTTGAAATATTCGCGGGGCAAAATAAGTTTTGAATAAGGCCAATATTTCTATATTCAATTCATCCTAATAGAAATAATGTCATGAACGGTATGAATGGTATGTAAACATTAGTGTCAACCCATGAAGCTTTCAATGATAGGAATTTCTCTACCCACTTTTTCCTTCAAGTTGTCCAATTAATCTTGTATTGGCTTACTTTTAACCTAATACCCTAAAATGATCCCACAAAATGGATGGACGTGATAGATTTCTCACAAACAACGTACTAGGCACACATAAATTCAGCAACCATACAACCACCTAACATGAAGAAATTCGTACTCCAGCATCTCCAACCATTGAAGTCATTGGCGGGAATCAAGCAAGCATTTTAGACTCAAAAATTCCATTCCCCCGTCAGTAATACAAGAATATTACCCGCAAGTAGGCAGTTGTACGGAAAATTCTTAAAAGTAAAAGACATTGATCGATCCAAAGAAGATGCATCCAACGACCGGATTCCCCGGGGCCCAGACATAGGGTAACCGGAAATTTGCCTTTGGCTGTCATCACAAGGCATTGCTCGATCCATACGTGACATGTGGCAGGAATAGTGGTGGATCCAGGCCGTCCATCTAATGGGTCCCATCCGTTGATGGTGTAGTGGAAGATTCCACCTAACAAACCATCAAAGCCATAAATGCTGTCATTCATCAAATGGACAGCCAAGAAAGATGGGCCAGATGAACGGATGAATCTAATACCCTGTGACACCAATTCAACCATCCATTTATGATCCGCATCTGCAGTTATCTTATTTGGCCGTCCACTTGGATGCAGACATTGTGGTTTTTATTCCGTGTGGGATGAAGTAAAAATGTTTCAACGGTGTTCACTGAATCCCCACTGTTTCCTCTCTTGTGGCTTACTTGAGTTTTGAATCTACATCATCTTCGGTAGCATATACTAAAATAATCTTTCAAAACGGATGGACGGGGTGGATTTCTAACAAACATCACAGTGGGCCCCAACTAGCATATAAGCGCAGCAACCGTACAACCACTGAACAGGAAGAAATTCGTGCTCTCGCATCTCCAACCATTGAAGCCATTGGCGGGAATCAAGCAAGCATTTCATGTTACAAAATTCCATACGTGGACGCTTAGCACACGAAATCCTTTCCCCCATCAGTAATATTAGAATAGAATATTAAGTTGGTCTCTATAAATAGATAAAGAGACACGCAAGATGAACTCAAGAGAGAAAAAAAGCTTTAATCTGAATTTCTTTCTTGTGAACTGTGAGAGAGAACAAAAAACAAAAAATAAAATTAAATTTAAAAAAATAAAAAGAGTGTGAGGAAAGATGGCCATTGTTGAGTCCGTTGTCGAGCTCCTTCTCCAAAAACTCGCTGACTCAATCGTTCGAGAAGCCATTTTCTTACATGGCGTTGGTGATCAAGTTGAATGGCTCGAGGCGGAATTTAAGCGGATGCAATGCTTCTTGGAAGACGCAGACACCAAACAAGAAGGAGATAGAAGAGTAAAGGGCTGGGTGGGGGATGTGAGAGATGTTGCATATGATGCCGAGGACGTCATCGACACCTTTGTCTTAAAGGTAGCAACCTTGAGGCGAACTGGATTTGTTGGCTGCATTAAAAGGTATGCTTGCATCTTCAATGAATTGATAGCTCGCCATCAGGTGGGATCGGAGATCGAGCGGATAAAGTCTAAAATCCGTGAGATCTCCGAAAGTAGGTCGACATATGGAATTGAAAATATAGGGCAGGGAGCAGGGACAAGCCACCAAGAATGGAGGCGCACTTCTCCTAATGTTGAAGAACCAGATTTTGTTGGTTTTGATAATGACTTAAAGGCATTGGTAACGCAGCTGACTAATGAAAGAGAGCTGCGACGTTGTGTTGTTTCTGTAGTCGGAATGGGTGGTCTCGGTAAGACCACTCTTACCAAGAGAGTTTATAACACTGATAGTGTTAAGAAACATTTCCATACTCAAGCATGGATTTCTATATCACAACAGCCTTCTGTGAAAGATGTTTTGCAGGTCTTTGTAAGACACTGGATGGTGGTATCCGACAATACAGCAGAGAAATTGAACATTGCTGAGCTGAGGGACAAGATTTCCGGGTATCTGAATGACAAGAGATACTTGGTGGTCTTGGATGATATATGGAAAAGGGAAGCATGGGATGCTTTGAAGGATGCATTTCCGGATGTGAATAATGGCAGCAGGGTCGTGCTCACCACACGAAACAAAGGCGTAGCTTTATATGCAGATCCACGAAGCCAGCCCCATGAACTGCGATTTCTAACCAATGAAGAAAGCTGGTATTTGTTTTGTAGAAAAACATTCCTAGGACGAGATGGTGATTGCCCGCAGGATTTGGAGAAGCTGGGAAGAGAGATTGTGGAAAAATGTCATGGTCTCCCACTTGCGATCACAGTGGTTGGAGGGCTCTTATCAGTAAAGGAACCAAGAGTGTGGGAGAATGTACGCAAGAGCATCAGCTGGCAGTTCCAGGGAGAAGTCCAAATCTCCAGCATATTATCTTTAAGCTATAAAGATCTGCCTTATTACTTAAAACCATGTTTTCTCTACCTGGCCAATTTTCCAGAAGACTACGAGTTCAAAGCCAAGGAATTGATTCGACTGTGGGCCGCAGAAGGGTTTCTTAAAGAAAGAGGGGAACTAACATTGGAAGAGGTTGGAGAAGATTATCTGATGCAGTTGTTTCAGAGAAGTATGGTTCAATTGACAAGAAGAAATTCAAGCAGTGGTATCAAAAGTTGTCGCATCCACGATCTTTTGCGTGACCTGTCCATATCAGAAGCTAAGGAAAGCAAGTTTCTCGAAGTTCGGGGTGACAATGGCAATGCTCCTCCTGCATCTAGAGCCCGTCGTCTTGCAATTCACCTTAATGACCCAAGTAAGTACCTTTTAGACCTGTTTGATTTTCTAATTATAGAGGCAATTTAAGGTAAATGGTTAATAATTATTTACCTGCGAATTTCTGGTGGGATTTGCAAGGTGATGTTGACGCCACCTTTCATTTATAGCACTCCTCCCGGCACCGGAGTAGAAAAATGTTAAATAGTGGGGCCCACCATGATGTATGTCTTATCCAGACCGTCCATCCCTTTAGAAAACTCATTTTAGAGTATGAGCCAAAAAAGAGGCAGATCCAAAGATCAAGTGGACCACAACATAGGGAACAATGGGAATTGAACTCCTACCATTGAAAGCTTCTCAACGACTCCAATAGTTTTGGATCAAACTGATATTTTTGTTTACCCTTTATCCATGACTGTGTGACCTTATGAATAGGTTAGATGACAAATAAACATCAATATGGGCCTTAGGAAGAAAACAGCTTTCAACCATTGACATCTTAATGATCATTGTTCCTAAGGTGAGGTCCACTTAAGCTTTTGACTTTCCTCATTTTTGGTCCATTCCTTCAAATGTATTTTTTAAAAGGATGGATAGCGTGGATAAATCACATATATCATGGTAGTGCCCACATATTTAAATCAGTAATAAAATGTATTGTATGGACTGCTTTTCAAAACGTAATTAGGGGCGAATTACAAACACGTGGAGTAAGTAATAATTACTTTTTTTCGTGTATTTATCAGGGAAATTAAAAATCAAACAGCCTTCCACTCCGCACCTTCGTTCCATGTTGATCTACACTCAAGGCCGTTCTGTGTGGTTCTACACCCAAGGCGATATATGGCTCAAAATGAACAAATGAAGTTTTTATTCCAAGGCTTTAAGTTGCTTAGGGTGCTATATCTAGATGATGTATGCCTAAGGGAGCTACCGAAGCAAATATGTGAACTAATCCATTTGAGATATCTCAGGTGTACTAACAGTGGGTTAGAAACCCTCCCATCATCGATAGGCAATCTTATCAATTTACAAACTCTATTTGTACAATCCATTAATGATATTGAAGTACCGGAGACAATTGGGAAGATGCATCAGTTAAGACATCTTCAATTCACCCTCAGTCGGGGAGTGATAGGAGGGCATCCGAGGCTCGACCTGATAAGTAACCTCCAGACTCTATCTGGAGTATATGCTGGCAAATGGATGGAGGGTTGCTTGGGAAAGCTCACCAATCTTAGAAATTTAAAAATATTTTTCAAAACAGGAGCTGACGCTGAGTTATTCTATCATTTTACTTATGAGGCAATTGTCAATCTGAACTGCCTCCATCATCTGCGCGTGTCGATGCTAAAAGACTCTATCCGGACAGGTGAAGATGAATACGGAGCCTTTGTTTTGTCGTTACCTAATCTTTCACATCTTCTCGAGTTAAGTAATTTGTATTTGGATGGAAAGTTAGAGACGTTACCTGAATTTCCAACAAACCTCACCAAACTCACCTTGCAATACTCCTTGTTAAAGGAAGACCCAATGGCGACGTTGGAGAGGCTGAAAAACCTTCGCATTCTCTTGCTCGTTGCTTCATATGATGGAGTGGAAATGGCTTGCTCTGCACAAGGGTTTCCTCGGCTCGAATCCTTACGTCTTGAAAGATTTTATCTATTACAGGAGTGGAAAGTGAATGAAGGAGCTATGCCAAGTCTTTTACATTTACGTATCAGTGATTGCTATGGATTGAAGAAGCTTCCAGAAGGACTGCAACACGTAACTACCCTCAAGAAATTGGAGTTGTGGCGGATGCCTGGTGAATTCAAAGCAAGAGTTGAAGAAGACAGGGGAGAGGATTGGTATAAGATCCGTCACGTACCCTCCATCGACATACACGATAGGAGATTCTGAGAAGCTAAGCAGTCAGACTTTCTATCATTATGAGAGGTACATACATAGGTGAGACTTATTTCCACTTTTCATTTTTATTTACCTCTTAATCCATACTTCAAGTTAGTATCTTAGAAAAGCATATAGTCTCAAGAATTTTAAATTCTAGTTATATACTTTGAGAAATTTATTCTTTTAAACACTTTAAATTCTTGCTATGAAAATCTATTGCTGGTTTCTCCATTCCATTCATAGATTGTAAGACAAATTAAGTATTTTATTATAATTTTGGAATGCTGTTTAATTATTTCTTTATATACAAATCAGCATACTACTTGTTTGGAAAAATGCTTCAACCAAGACGATCTTTTGAATGAGTGCATCATTACAGTTTTTGCATTTATGTATTTCTATTTTGTTGATGAATTACTTTACTATGAATAATTGTACATCATTTTTAGGCTTTAAACAGAAATTTAATTTGCGTACTCTCTAGATTTTCAGTGGCATAGACGCCGGTTGGTGGCGATGCAGTGCATAGTAAGCACACCTTTTTTTGCTTTGGTATTTTGAGGTTCCATACTGTCGCATAGCTTGCTGTCTACATATTTTTGTCCTATAAGCCATTTGGTATTTATTCCAGGTGAATGCATTTTGTATTTGTTTCCTTCCTGTGATAGGCGAGGCCCCATTGATTTTATTTTTTTATGCCCAAAAAAATGTACAGTCCGTTCTTGGAATTAATAATATTATAGGTGGCCTGCTCACACCTTTAATTAATAATTAAAATAAAATAAAATTTTTAAAAAAAAGGAGGCTATGATCATACAGCGCCCCCCGTCTTGGCAAAAACAGAACACACTACATTTTATTACTGTGTTTGCACTTCTACTTTACTTGACACGTGCCTACCTGGCACATGTACTGGACATATGAACCGTGCACATGGCGAGACTCACTCCAGTCATTTGGATGTCATGGACAAGTTGGTACGTGCACCTACAAGGTGATTAAGGACGTGCTTCGATTACAGATTGGAGGGCTTTGATGGGTGTTATCTTGCATTGACAATGGCAATGCTCCTTTTTTCCTCCTGTCTTAGCCAGCATTATCATGTCTATTGCTAACCTCATATGTTCAAGCTCATGCAGATCATCAACGCCTATGATAATGTCGACTATGATAACCATACCACTCTCTGCATCTATGGCATCCTTACATCTCTTTAAGATCTTCACAAAATCCTCGTCACCCCAGTTGTGTAGTACCCACTGCAACCAACGATTGATGAGAGAGTTTACACATAAGCATAACCAAGCTGCTCATCAAGAGAGTGTCACTATATAGCTTCCCTTACACAAGATTTAGGCTGTCTGCTCATCTGATGCGCCATATGTTAAATGCTAACTGTCCATTACATTTGCATAGTATTGGCTCACATTATTTGCATCCGACCTGATTCTTGGACCAAGCATAAGTTGTGGGTAAGTTTTCCTAACATGTGTGTGAAGCAATGCCCAACCAATGTAGCACAAGGTTGTGAGATAAAAGCTTTCTATTAAGTGGGCCATACTTTTTAGAACTTTTGGCTTAAAAATCAAGTGTTTCCTTCCTCAAGTGGACCACTGTGTACGAAACAAATGGATGTTTGAAAGAGCTGTATTAGCCTTTCTTTTTTCCTTTTTGTATATTGTGCCCAACTTCAAGAGCAATAAACTTGATTCTTGTGCGAGGCTCATCTAATGGAAAATTGGGTTCTCAAACACATGTTCCATATTTGCATGTGTGGCCGCATGTGGATGGTCATAATTCCACATGCGTGTGGGCTTAGCCTCTGTTTTATGTTAACTTGATAAGATTTTTTAGTAGTTTAGTAGTACCATATGATAGTTGGGGTTACAACATGTATAGTGTTCAATTGCAGTAGTGTAAGTTTTTGTTTTATATAGAGAACTCATTGAGGAGCTAATGCATTTGGATTTGTTTGCATTCTATCCATGCTTTGAACCCCATATTGGATGAATATACTTATTGCACATTTTAAGCTTGAAATGTGTTTGTGTCGGTAATATTCCCGCAACCTAAAAATTCTATATTTGTTATGACCAAGTAAATCTAATTTCAAGTTCCTTGCCATCCATTCTTCCACAATCTCTTTTCCTGGGCAATTGATGTATTATTTCACGTCTTTTGTAGGGCAACCATCGAGAGGTTAGACAGGAGCTTTGAGTAAGATTTTTGGAGCATCTTTCGTCTATGGTAGAGTGTATTAAATCAAAGTTTGGATTTCAGAACTACTAGCCCCGCTTGTTTCACGCATCAAGATACTTGGACTGAATGCATTTGAAGCCTATACTTCCTGTTTTATCAATTATTAGTTTTTAAAGTTAGGTATATGCTTGACTTCCTTTATGGATTTAAGCAACCAAATTCTAGCATATAACTTTTAGGTTCTAATCATAAATTTCATTTTCCAGGCATTTTTCTCACAACAGAGATTGCAATGATCTGCATGTGCTATGTGACTAGACGAAGTGAAGAATGGTGGAATGGTGACTAGACCGTGATGAGATGTTTGGATGATCATTTGTAATTGTAACTGGAGGATTTGCATACTTTCTGTTTGAGATACTTCAATATGGAACCTAGCACTAATATTCATTACATGCTCTTCATTTTAATTTGGGAAACTTGCTCATTAGTGTTTGACTTATTTCACTGTATGCATTGTTTGCCTGTAATATGTTAGTTGAAAACTGAAATAAGAAGCAATTTCTTTACCGTATAGGTCTGGGAGGGCTTCCACTATTTTTCTGCTTTAGGGATTATACCTATCAAAGACTTCAAGCATTGGTGAGTTCCAGCATGCATCCAGATTGAGCCAAACATTTCAATAGTTTGGATCGCTCAACTACATACTCCATCGCTCTGAAATAGCGATCCAAACCATCTAATCACTGCATAGGAAATTGGCAAACTATATCTATCATACTAGAAAAGTTCCATCATTCTCTAGACCATCCATCATGCGGGGCCCACAAGGGACAATGCATATTTATTAATGTAGAAAGGACACAACCATTGTCTATCATACAAGGCCATCTTTGATTGTCCTCTCTTAACAAGAAAAAAAAAAAAAAAAACTACATTGATCCAATGAGTCTAACAATCTGAGCAAGGCCATTGATAATAATTATACTAGAAAGAGTCATGGATCTGAACCTTCCTTCAGGTAAGGTACAACTTGACTGCATATCCCTCTCAAAAGTGATCTTTTAAGGTATTGGTGAGAGAAACTCCTCTTGGACAACAACTTGCATCAATAATTTTAGCAAAATTTTAAATAAAAATTGATTATTGCCCTAAAAAACCTATTATAAATTGGAGCTCCCATATGTGCAACGGGTCAAATCTTTGCTCAAAGATCTAGACCGTCTGTGGTGAGCCTCCCTACTAATCCCCCATGTGCCTAAAAGTACCCTATCTTAAAAGATCCCATGAGATGGAATGTTTAGCCTTTTCTTCATTGAAATTTTGGCATGTGTTTCTTATGGTAGAGCCATCATATCTACAGTTTGAAAGACCAAATAACAAGGTTTGAGCCAAGAGCATAGTATACTACTTCCTATCACTCTCCACAACATTTCCAATCCACCTATTTAGGGGTTGGTCTTTTGGGCCTAGCTATATAAGTATGAAAGGCCTAGATCTAACAATGTGCGAGAAAAAAAAAAAAAAAAACCTCAGGGCCAAGCAAGTCCTTTTAGCTCTCCTTGTCATGATATGATTGATAATACATATTCAGAGGAGTGCATGGTTTTAACACTTGGATAAATCTGATACGGCTAAGACTGAGGATTCCATCATTCGATTCTGCTTGGAAAGTCAATCCAAGTCGTTTTATTAGATAACATTCATGCAGTGCCTGCCTGATGGGCGGCTTGGATCTCTTATATGTGTTGGATGCATGTGTACAAATTATAGCAGACATCTGCAACCTTTTTTGCAATTTGATTTAATTAAGAAATGGAAAAGCAATGCACTGAAAGCACCACCAAATGTTAATTGTGGAATTTTTTTCTAGCTGTTTTCACCCTGGGATTTGGATAAATGGAATCCATGTAGAAATAGAAATCATTTTCCACTGATAAGACAGTGGGTCTATCGGGATACATGGATTCAAAGCTTTAATTATTGCTCTTATTCACCGTTAGAATCCTTAAGAAACAAGACAAAAGATGACTATTGTATAATGAATATGAGAATTACATTTCTTATCCAAACATATTCCTATTTCTTGGAATCCTATTTTGTAGGATAAGGGTGGAAGTTATCAATTGTGTAGCCATTACATGATCCGCAGAATCCAAAATAGAATTCACATATCCAATTACCTTCATTTCATTTTCTTCTTAGGGATTAATAATTTAATTATTAAATCATTTTTCCCTTCTTTTTTTCTAGTACATGACAGGGATTGACCCTGGAAAATAACAAACTCAACAAAAAAGAGATTTTGTCCTTTAAAAAAAAAAATTAAATAAATAAAAATAAAAAAATAAAAAAATTTAAAGTTTTATCGAGATATGGTATTATCTATTTAAAAAAGAAAAATAACATTAGATAATAGCTGTGGGATTTTTGGCCGCAGCCTCTTTACCCTTTCTAGAGAGAGCAGTGTGCCTATAGTTGTTTTTTTTTTTTTTTTGGTTAAAATATTAACAGGAATATATATATATATATATAAATTAATTTCTTAAAAATAGCTAAAATAAAGTTAATTGGTTTTAACAAAAACAAAACAAAACAGCTATTGGTGTACTACCACTTTTGGCCCACTTAATGATGAGATCAGTCTTACTGTTTGAGAAAAGTAGTATTGATACAGGTGCAGCTTCTATCTATCACATTTGTGTGAGAGGTTATGGCATGCACTAACTCGAGTGCAGTTTTAGCCCACTTTTAGTAGTCAACTAAGGCAGTTTTGATGTGGGCCATTCATCATGTGGGGCTCAACTTTGATGTGAACCATGCATTATGTGGGCCTACTTTGATGTGGACCCTTCATCATGTGGAGCCCCAATTTGAATATGGGTCATCCATCATATGGGCTCATGTCCACCATATATAATGTGGGTATCACATTTGTTGTGGACTGTCCATCATGTGGGGCTCACTTGATGTGAAGTGCATCATGCGGGGTCATGTTTTGATGTGGGTCATCCATCACATGGGACTCACCTTTGATATGAACATGCATTATTTGGCCTTTGATATGAACATGCATTATATGGGTTCACCTTGATGTGGACCATTCATCATGTGGGGGCCAACTATCAATATGGACGGTTCATCATGCGGGCTCACTTTTAATGTCAACCTTCCATCATGTGGTCCCACCTTTAATGTCCACCATCCATCCTATATGTCCCACCTTTGATGTGGACTGTCCATCATGTGGGGCCCGCTAAATGTTAATCGATTATTATGTTGGGCCACACTTTGTGTGTGTGGGTGGATATGTGTGTGTGTGTGTGAAGGAAACTAACATCAAACTGCAGGATTTTCACCAGGAGCCTCTTTAAGCGTGCCTATGGTAGCATTCCAACACTTTCTCCAGCTTCTCAATAAATAGGCTTGTGTGTTCACGCGACTGCTCAAACCTATATTTCTCCAAAGCCTGAAATAAGGAGAAAAGAAAAAAAGATAAATAAATTTCAAAGGTAGTTAAAAAATAGATGTTATTACTGTTGGAAATAAAGAGGAAAGTATGCGTGTCCTAGCTCTAAAATTCAGCAACTCCACCGGATATCAAATCAATTGTGGGTGTGACTTGGTCCCAAATAGCCATTAGATGGTTCAAGGTGGTTTTCGACCTTAATATTAACCTTGCTAAAAATGAGATTCTGGGAATAAATATCCTTCAGGAGGTGGTTGTCCAGTTAGCTGAGTTTTTTGGTCCTGAAGCTGGTTCTTTTCCTTTGATTTACCTAGGTCTTCTGCAGTGTTTGGTAAGCCAGCCTTGTATATGTGGGACAGGGTGGTGGAGAGAATGGAGAGGAAGCTCTCTCCATGACCTTAAGTGTCGAAACTCTTGGACCGTAAACAGAATTCAGGCAGGCTCCACAAAAACACCAAGCCTCGCCTATCATATACTCTGCTATACAGCTAAAGACATGAAAAGGAAAAAATAAAATCTACAGGGTAGAGTACCCAACACAATCTGGGCCACCACGTCCAGCCAGCACACTCTCAACCAGACAAGCCAAACTGAGAAGAACACAGGTTTAATTTGGCCAAGAAGACCCGCAACCACCACTGGCAGCAATCCACAAGAAAAATTCAAAATTTTAAACTGACTAATCGATCCTAACAAAAGAAAAGAAAAATCCAAAATTTCTAAACTATTCCTGAATTAGGTGCAGATTTTAAAATTTAAATACACCGAAACAACCCCTTTTGTTGCTAATTAGGCAAGATAACACTTCTAGGAGAAAACTACTTGCAAGCACTTGTGTTGGGGCGCTCCAAAGTTAGAACACATACAACACATGTGATCCAATAATGAAGAAAGGTAAAAGACATACCTTAGAACTCATAAAGAGGTGTGATCTAAAGAAAATGCAAAAGATAAACATCCATCTAAATTCTTAAAGCCATATCGCCAACCTAAGATTGTAGCAGTTGGCTTTGTAGTCCTAGCTTTTCCACTCTCATCATCTTCAAGAAGTTTGAAAGCGAAGGAGAATTATCAGAGCTCCAAAGTATATAATAATCATCCCAGCTTAAGTATATCATATTATGATGACAAATTTAGTACCACCACATAGCCAGCAATACTAACATTAATTGTATGTATGACCATAGATCAAAATGTGGTTTCAAAGTATGAGTTGCCCCACAAATCAAAAGCATACGAAACATTCCATCTAAGTCCAACAGGACACATGTATCGGTGAGCCATCTTGTTTCCTTTCCATGGAAACCTAGTTGCAACTTGGACAGGGTATTATTAGGGGTGCAACTTGGGCTGGTTGGGTCAGGCTGAGGGTCATTCTGAGCCCGACCCGACCTCAAGACTCAAGAGGACTTAACCCACAACTTGACTCAACCCGAATCCCAACCTGAGGTGGCCAACACAATCCCAACATGAATTCCTTTGTACTCGGCCTTCAACCAACCCAACCCAAATGCGTGTGATTATTCCCAACCTATCCATAATTTGTTCAACCCAAATCCAACCTGACTTTAAATCAGGTTGGGGTTTTCCAATGGTTAGCGCAAGGCCCTAACAACCCATCCTGAAATCAGGTTGGGTCAGTTGGGTTTGGGTTGACCCAAACACAAGCTGCAGCTCTGGGTATTATACAATGCTCAGCAAAAACAAGGAGTGTTCCTGTACGGATCCCACATTCTAGTGACCAAACCATTTAGCTGGGTCAGATTAAGAGGTCATTTGGATGGTGGCAGATGGTTTACATTGTAAATGATTTACTAGTAACTCATTTAAAGGCTGTAAATGATTTACAGCCTGTCTATTTGGCTTCAAGTTGTATAAATCGTTTACAGCATTTGGATAGCATGTAAATGGTAAATGAAATCTGCTTTTTGCTGGTAAATGAGAAGGTGGCTTTGCTAGTAAATCATTTACAAGTAGTAAATCTTTTACTAGTAAATTAGAGCATCCAAACACTAGTAAATCATTTACTACTTGCTCCATTTACCACCATCCAAACGACCCCTGAAAGCCTCCTCCATTGGTCAATTCCAGCCAACCGATTGCCCGACTTTTCCACATTGAGCATACACAGTTGGCTGTATTTCTTTTTAATGACCCATCTGCAGGCTAACAATCAGACGGCAGGATGCATCTGCTGAGGGAGCTCTTTGTAGCATTTTTCATCATACGGTGCAGTACATCAGATGAATGGCTTGGATCACCAAACACTTGTACAATCTAAAAGAAGGCTACCTGATAGAAGGAGAGAAAGGGAAATGGATCGAAGGGATCTGTTTCCAGTGGAGAAATCGACAGAGAAGCAATTGAAAATGTTTCTTTCATATTCCCATTTCATCTCAAGGCAAAACACACACAAGGTTTTTTTAAAAAAATAAAAAATTGGGTGAGGGATGAAATCGATAAGAGGGTTTTACGAGTAAACTATGTGGGCCCACAGTTATCTATGTATTTTATCCGGAAGCGGATTGGCTAATGTACCACGCACCAGCGATATAGCTGGTGTATTAACGTCAGCAAGTTCTGTAGGTTCCATCACAAGGTATGTGTTATATCCAAACCGTCCATCCATTTTTGGAGCTCATCGTAAATCTTAAGACTAAAAATAAAAAATATTTAACGATCAAGTGGACCACACTGAAAAATGCAGCAGGGGTTTGAACATCTGCCATTGAAACCTTTCTAGGATACACAGAAGCTTTGGATCAATATTAAAAAAAAATTTTCCTCTTCATCCCTGTATTTTTGACCTCATCAACAAATTTGATAGAAAATAAATGTTATTATGAGCCCTACGAAATTTTTAACTGTGAAAATCATTATTTCAAATGCTATTTGTGATGTGGTCCAGCTGATCTTTGGATATAATTCATTTTTTTGAATATTACTTTAAAATGATCTCCAAAATAGATGAATAGTATGGATATAATAAATACATCAGTGTAGGCTCATGTAACTTTGACCTCCTTTGAGCCGTTCGTACAACTCAGAGCTGGAGGAGCGTCAGCGCTTGTCTTCGCAAGACACGTACCTACACCAGGTATATAGTGGATGTGTTGTAAACCAGCCAATCCACTTCCACTTTATCCACGCGCAGATTAGGTACTACCGTACATCTATTTTAGCGTCAGTTTGCGCGGTCGGATTAGACGGGATTCGGCGGGATAGGATACATCACTGATACACACGGCAGGGATGGTCCCCTATTACGATGGGATTAAATTAATACTATGCTTTGTTGATAGTACGGTAGTATATTAAATGAATATACGCATCATCATTTGAAATTATTGAGAATAACACACATATGTTATATCTAAACCATTCATTTGTTTTGTAAAGTCATTTCATGGCATGGGCCTAAAAATGAGGTAGATACAAAACTTATACAGCTCCAAAGAAGTTTTCAACAGTGAGTATTCAATCCCTGTTACTTTTTATGGTAGAGTTCACTTGAGCTTTAGATTTATCTGATTTTTTAGGCCATGCTCTAAAATAATCCCAATAAATGGGTGGACGGTGTAGATATAGCCCACACATCATATTGGGACCTACACAACTTTTCAAACATTGAGTGAAATTAGCACAAAAATCAATGCAATTTCATTTAATGTAATTCAAAGCTTTTACACTCATTCCAAACATGGAATGGAATTGGCACAAGATGAGATGAATCCCATCCCACGTAATCCCTTCTAATTCAACTGCCCAAACTGACCCTTACCTGGATAATTTTATTGCTTTAAGCCAAAACGATGGGAAACGGATCGGCTACTGCCCCTGCCACCAGCTAATGGCTGATAGTCGGTGTTCTGTGGGCCCCATCATAATGTATGTGTTTCATTCATGCCGTTCATCTATATTTACAGATCATTTTACAAAATAAAAGAAAAATTGAGACAAATCCAAATCTCAATTCGACCACATTACAGGAAACAGTGTTGAATGAGCGTCAACCATTAAAAAAAATGTTGGCCTTAAAAGTTTTGGACCAAGCTGATTTTTGTTGTTTCCATTCCCTTGGGCTTTTATGATGTAATCAATAGATTGGATGTCAAATAAACAGTATATTGGGCCTTAGGAGGATTTTAATGGTGGAATCCAATCACTATTGTTCTTCTTTGGTGTGGTTTACATGATATTTATATCCCTCTCATTTTTGGGCTATAGCTCTAAAATGATCTTTAAAAATAGATGAACGGAATGGATGAAACACATACATCATGGTGGGTCCCACAAAGCACCAACCACCAGCCACCAAGTTGGTGGCTGGGGAGTAGCCAATCCGTTTTTAAAACTATGTATATCCAGAAGCAAGAGCGAATTAGATACTGACAGGTAGGGGTGGGTATGTCTGGCCCATTTCGGTGGATTCGACCCGATCAGACCCGTTCCGAACAGAACCGACGGCCTAAATCGGGTCTGATCGTTTTTCGGGTCGGGTTCGAATAGTGATCTATCTGGAAAGATCCGATCCGAAAACCCGAATCGAAATGATCCGGACCGATCCGACTCGACCTGATCCGGAGAGGATAGTCGGGTAGTATAAATACTATTTTTTTAACCCTAAACCCTAACCCACCCAAATCATTTTAACTCCTCTATCTTTTCTTACCCTACCCTCCCTCTCCCGTCCGAACGAACGAGCGCTGCCTTGCTCTTCTTCTTCCTCTCCTCTTCTTCTTCTTCGACGCTCGATCCGCCGTCCCTCTGCTCGTTCGACGCACGAACCCAGCCCCCATTGCCTACTTGCATCGAATCGGGTAAGTAATCATGTTGCATGTGTTCAAATCAAAATAAACGGTCTTAATTGCAGGGCCTACTTTAGGTTGATTGTCATCACCAAATAAAGCTGGTTGATCAATTATAGCCATTGATGATAAAAGACTAATGACATTTTCCCCAATCCAATCTAATTACTAAAGAGAGATGCCTATTACAAATCCATTCTGTCCATCAGTTTTGGAAGATCGGACAGGTATTTAAAAATCAGGCAGATCCAAACCTCATGTGGGCCATACCACACGAATAGCAGGTATTGAATGCCCACCATGGGAAACTTTGTGGGAGGTGGTGCAGAAATTGTATTTGTTGCTGCACTTTATCTGAATAGTAATAACCCTATGAACGGCTTGGATGGCATATAAACATCACGGTGGGCTCTAGGGATTCTTCAATGGTGCAGTTTCCATTTTCACTATTTTATCATACGGCCCACATGAGTTCTGGATCTGCCTTATTTTTAGACTCTGCACTATTTTAAGCTTGCAAAACTGACGGATGGAATGGATTTCTAATGAATATCATGGCCGCCCCCAAAACTTGATTTTTGGATAGCTGATGATGATAACCAAGGTAACCCAAATGGTATTTAGAAGATAGGTCAAGATCATGATAATAAGGCTGGGAATCTCGACAGGGATAATCCTATGAAGAGTACAAATATCCACCTGTCGATGACATTTCTAAGGTGAAATGTGGACTAGCTACTTGGTAAGGATTAGAGCTAAATGGGCTGGTTTAAGGGCTGAATTTTATGATTTAGGGGCAGGAAATTAGGTTTTAGGATTGTTTATAATCATGTGGGGCCCATTGTTAATCGATCCTAACCATGTGTATTTGTATTTCCCTGTGGGGCCTTGTTAGATAATCTTAACCATGAGGTCCATTTTTAGTCAATCCTAAACATGTATGGTTCCATGAAACAGTAAGATGATCTAAACTACATGGGCCCATTGTTAGTCAATCCTAACCATGTGCATTTCCAAATGGGTCCCATCATTATATGAGCTTAAACAGGTGGGCCCCATAGTTAATTGATCCTAGACATGTCTATTTTCATGTGGGGCCCATCCTTAGATGATTTTTGCCATATGATTTTTTGTTGATCCTATCCTTAGTTGCAAGATCCTTCTCACTAGGTGTCGCTCTCACTTCAAATAACACTTTGGAATCACATTCATGCTCCTGTTTTACAAGATAATGTTTTGAAACAGACACTTCCCTACACCCCCACCCGAACTTGTTGGTGCTTCGCTTCACACTTCTTGCAACTATAATCCTATCCGTGTGTATTTTCATATGGGATCCATAGTTGATTGGCCAATCTTGAGATTATTCAGACCATGGGCATTTCCAGGTGGGACTCATCGTTATCAATCCTAACTAAGTATTTCCGTGATAAAATCTCCGCAAACAAGAGACTGGGAATTAAAACTGATTTTCTTGAAAATTGTTGGGAAAAAGCAGCAGGACATGTTTTCATTTTGACAAAGTTCCGGAAAATGACATTTTATGGAATCAACATTTCCTTACTTTTGTCCCTACAGGAGCTTATGTCGAACACCGTGTCCTTGATATGACATGTGTTCATGTCTAAGTGACATCAGTGTAAGGTACAACCCAATCCAATTGTCTGTGTCTGTTCTTATATACCATCCACAAGGACTCTCACTTTATATGTTAGAATCTCCAATCTTGAAATGTTCTTAATTATCCAAATGTTCGTATCCGTTCTTGTCTGATAAACATGAGGAAAAGGATCCTATGCAAAGCTTGAATCATATGGCATTAACATAGTTTTGAAGCAAAGAACTCTTTTAGAGAGCTATGAAAAAATAAGTATTTACACAAGCTCTGTGTATCGTGTTAGATTTTTTCATTATTGTGCATTATATATAATTAGCTTAATGCGTATTGTTTTTTTTTTTTTTAAAAAAATTATTATTGTGACTTATTAGTTTATGGTTGTGACTTGTGATTGTGAGTAAGTTAGATAATTAGTTATCCATTTAAGGATTTTTATATGGTCATATATAGATATGGTCTGTTTTTGGCAGCATATAAATCGCTCGAATTGTCTCATTTTAGACAGTTAAATGTTAGATGGATAGTATGCTTTCATATAATTTATTTAAATGTTCATGCCTGATCCGCGGTCCATCTCCTCGTTTCTTTATGAATATGTTTTTTCCGTTTCGTATCTAATAGCAAATATCTTTACATTGCTTTAAATATTTGGGATCAGAATATAACGTAAGATCAACTTATCTAGAGAAACATAGAGAGATGCTGCTAGATTTTCGGTGTGGACGCTTAAATGGAAATATGAAAGCATTACAATCTATCTAACCTTAGATAGATAACTAATTTAAGATTTAATTGTTACTTATACATTAGATAATTAGTTACCCGTTTAAAGATTTCTATGTGGCCATACATACATATGGTGTATTTTTGGTAGCATAGAAATCACTCAAATTGTCCCATTTTAGACAATTCAAGATTAGATAGTATGCTTTCATATAATCTATTTAAATATTCATGCCTGATCCGCGGTCCATCTCCTCATTTTTCTCTTGATATGTTTCTTTCGTTTTGTATCCAATATCAAATATCTTTATATTGCTTTACATATATGACATCGGAATGTAACGTAAGATCAACTTATTTGGAGAGGCATGCATGGGGAGATGCTTTCGAATTTTCGGCGTGGACGTTTAAATGAGAATATGAAAGTATTACAATTTATCCAACTTTAAATGAGTAACTAATTTAAAATTTGATTGTTACTTGTAAGTTAGATAATTAGTTATCCGTTTGAAGATTTTTATGTGGTCATGCATATATATGGTATGTTTTTGGTGGCATAGAAATCACTCAAATTGTCCCATTTTGGATAGTTTAAGGTTAGATGGATAGTATGCTTTCATATAATTTATTTAAATGTTTATGCCTGATCCGCAATCCATCTCCTCGTTTCGCTCTGGATATGTTTCTTTGGTTTTGTATTCAATGTCAAATATTTTTAAATTGCTTTAGATATTTAGCATCGGAATTTAACGTAAGAAAATTTTCAAGATAGAGTATGTATAATACAAAAGTAGGTATTTCATCTTTTCATTTTCCAGTAGTGTTTTGTTTTTCTTTTTCTTTTTAAAAATTTCATATAGGTAAAAGCTGTGAAATAATTTTATTTTTTGAAGGGTTTTGCCACTGTCCCACCTTCCCCTGTGTTGTTAGCTAACTTTTCCTAAGCTTGGATTTTTTGCAGCCATTAAGAAACCCTTTCATTACCACAAAAGGGCCTAAATGAGTTGAGTGCTTCACAGCTTCTTCTCTCCCCAGAGTCTCTATGTAGGATAGAGTTTCACATCTATCTGAAACATAGTTAAATATATACCACCTCGCTCTAGGCCTATCTATAAAGACCCCAACATAGTGGGGCCTCCTGTTGGTATACTCAATCACAGTGATCCAATAATGTGATCTAAACCGATAATCTTGTGGGCCCATTTAATTATAGAGGTCTTACATGATTGGAGTCAAGTTTCTCACTTAGTGACTCTTCACGTGTGTTAAAAATCTCCAGATTTGGGTGGTTCTATCCATTGTAAATCTGAATGTTATTTTGGGTTTTTAACGTGTTTTTTCCTAACTGTTTATAACAGTAGGCCACTGATCTATGAGTTACAGTCATCTTATCTTAGAAATGTGTATGGAATCACCCATCAGTCCAAATCAATAGTCAAGATTCTCAAACCATGGGTCCTATTTGTAGAAACAGCACAACAAAACAATATTCATGTTCTCTCTCTCTCTCTCTCTCTCTCTCTCTCTCTCTCTCTCTCTCTTCTTTCAACTTACAATTACATGGTTAATATATTATGTGTGGAATTCGCAATCTTCTTAAATTTTTCAAAAAAAAAAAAAAAAAAAAAAAACAAGGACTGATTCGAACCTTGCTCAATCCGATCTGAGTCGGCTCGGATTGGTTCAGGCTAGCAGAGGTTCGGGTCGGTCCAATTAAGATGACCCGGACTCGGTCCCAGATCGGTCTGAGTTCGGGTTGGGCCATGCAGAATTCGGACCAAGTCGAGTTGGACGTGATCTAATCTGACTTGATCCGATGCCTAGCTCTACTGACTGACAAGTTGAGTAGCGAGACCAACTACTGAAGTGATGTCACCGAGTTATGTGAGCCCCACCATTATGTATGTTTTGTATCCATACCGTCCATCCATTTGGAGGGATCATTTTAAGGCATGAGACAAAGAATTAGTAAGATCCAAAGCTGAAGTAGGCCCTACCATAGAAAACAGCAGGGAGAGTGATGCCCATTGTTAAAAACTTCTAAGGGCCACAAAAGTTTTAGATCAAGTTGATATTTGTGCGTTCCCTTCTTTCATACATGCGTTAACTTCTAAATAGGTTGGATTTCAAATAAACATCATGGTGGACCTTAGAAAGGTTTCAACGGTGGGCATCACTCTCTCCACTCTTTTCTGTGGTGGGACTACTCCTGCTCTTTATCTTTCTAATTCTCTGTCTCCTCCTTTAAAATGATCTCTTCAAATGAATGGATAGTGTGGATACAACACATACATTATAGTGGGGCTCACCTAACTTGGTGATGTAGCGAGTCTACTGTCTAAACTTGTGAGTGGCTTATCCGCTTCCTGTATATCCAAAGCTCGAGTAGACCACACCACAGTGTAAATTGAAAATCTACTGTCGAAAAATTCATAGGGGCACAAAAGTTTTGGAGTAAGTTGATATTCATGTTTTCCCTTCATCCAATGTGATTTTATGAACAGGTTGGCTGATAAATTAATATTGCTATGGGCACTAGAAAGCTATCTTAAGGGTGGAAATTGTTGAGGTCTAAATCTGGGCGACTCTCCACGCCGACTTGTGAACTCAATTCGTCCCGGCTTCCTGAACCTGCACACTAAGAACAAGCAAAGGAGACCTTGGCTAAGCTGGGGGACCCTCTGATGCCTAATTCAGGTCAAGAGAATCTGGGTCTAAGTTCGAAGGTAGAGGGAAAGAATGCAAGCTGTTGCGTACCTGTAGCAATAGAGTCTCATTGTATTTATACCAGCTTGTTGAACGATCTGGGTCCGACAATCTCGGCACGATTCACTCAATCAGTGATATTTTGTGATCATGGACATATTATTCGCAATCCCTAGATCGGATAACGTATCTGCTGGCGCGACATTCGGTCACGATTGCTTAAGGTAATTTCTTAGTTTGGTGCATGGAGCGTTTGTTTCGGCCTCGGCTTGGGACATCTTGCGTGGGACCTTAACTACGAACTTCAATCTTAGATTAACCTGTACACAGGCCTTCGCTATTAACCGGAGGGTCATGGCCCAAGTCCTAGCCGATCTCCAGCTAGTTTAATTTATCCGTCAAATATCTTGGAGGTCGCTCCTCTGAGCTGCAAGGTGGGTAGCGGACTCGTCTTGCCGAATTGAGCTTTCCCGCAACAAAAATGTTGAGAACAGTTAAGCTATCTGTCTCTCGTCTGGACATCAAATTTCTTCGACCTAATTTACTACCTTGGGTCAGGGGCGCTACCGGGACGACTGGGAATCTCCCTTCCCCTTAACAGTATTATTTACTCTGGACGTATTCCTCATGCCTCCGACCAAATTAGGGCGCTATAGCTCCTCGGACTTCGCAGGGACTCGGATCTTCCCATAACAGAAATCATTATTTGCCATCTGTTTCCTATGGTGTCTGGTTCACTTATGCTTTTGATAAGCTTTAATAGGCTCTAACCTGATATGGGAAAAATGGGGGGGGGGGGGTGGCTAACTTTTATCAATGTGTGAGATCCAGGTCATCAGGTAGATCCAGAGTAAAAACTGATGATGGAATGCTTGCCATTAAAAGCATATTGGTGTAATTAAAGCTCTGATCAAGCTGATTTTATCCCTTCCCTTCGTCCATGTCTATGTAGCATTATCAACAGGTTGGATGGACCTGATGAACATCACGTGGACACTAGAAAGTTTGTAGGGGTCACTACACCAAAATATCAATTCTGGAACGAAATACTATTTTGGTTCTGGTACGGCTTAGCGTTTTAAGCCGTTTCAGATTTCGACCCGTACGGGAACCGGGCGGTTGCAACGGGTCTATATAAAAGCAAAAAAAAAAAAACCTTATTATCTCATTCGACCCGTTTCCTCTCCCCACCGCCGACTCTCTCAGTGCCTCTCTCTCCCTCTCTCTGCACCTCTCCCTCTCTGCTCGATCTACCTTACAGCCTCTCCCTCTCCGCGCGATCTCTCTCCCCCTCTTCACTCTCGAACCCTCCCCTCTCCCTCTCCGATCGATCTGCCTCTCCCTCTCCCTCTCTCTCCCTCTTTTATTTCTTCTTTTCTTTGGTCCAGCACATTAAGGATCATTATGCAATATCATTATGCCGATTCGAGAAGATTAGAGGTTTCTTCTCGATCCAGTTTGGAGGAATTAGGGTTTCGATTCGATCTGGGCTCAGAAATCCTAATTCCTCATCGTCCGGAGGTTCAATCCCGTGAATTTCTTCTTTCTAGGGTTTGTGGTTCGATTCAAAACGTCGTTTCCTTGTAATCCAGATCGGAATATCGAAGGAGTTAGGGTTTCTGATGGATTCAAGCAGAAGAGCTGTGGAATCTTACTGGAGATCTCGGATGATTGATGACACGACATCAGATGAGGACAAGGGTCACTCCTGTTTACAAATTAGAGGAGGTTTGCGAGCTTCTGCAATCTTCGCATGTCAGCATCGTGAAAGAAGTTTCCGAGTTTATCTTCAAATGGCTTGATCATAAAAGTCCGATGGTCAAGCAAAAGGTAAAATCTCCTGTAATTCTGATTTTGCTTCGAAAATTTCCTGCTTATTATTTGGTCTTATCCTCAGGCCTTTTCATGTTAAAAAATTATATATCAGATGATTTGTAGTTGATGTTGTTCCCTTGTAGATCAGTAATTGAATTTTCAATTTGATTAATTAAAGCAGCAAAATTCAGATTTTCCTTTTGACCTTTTTGCATTATGCATTTAGTTTTCCGACAGTTAGGCTGAATCTGGAAATGATTTGGTACAAAACAATGAAATATATGATGCTTGGCCTGAACTAGTAATTTTTCAGCTCAGGGTGGCATTGGGGTGGGGCCCACCTTTCATTTAATCCAGGCATTATACCTGATATATTCAATATCAGGTCCAGCACTTGTGGTGCGTTATACCCTATGCTTCAAATTAAACATAAGCCATTTATCTTTCTATGGCTGCATGCTGTTGGTTTGGCTTTTGCAGGAAGGCCTATGTTTTGGCGTGGTGTACAGGTCTTCTACGCATCTAGCGGGTGAGTAGAGTAGTGGTTGTTTGCTGCACATCTGGGATCAATTGAAGCAAATTCGAGGTTTTTATTTTTTATTTTGGTTTTGTTTTGTTTTTTTGCTTCCAAGTGGGTGATGCAGCTGGGTAAAAAAAGATTGTGATTGAACGTCCACCATTAAAAACTTCTTTAGGGCCACAAAAGTTCTGAATTAACTTGATATTTGTGTTTTCCCTACACTCAAGTGTGTGTGACCTAATCAACAAGTTGGATATCAAATAAACAATATAGTAGGTTCTAAGAAGTTTTTAATGATGAGTGTTCAGTCACCACTGTTTTTACAGATCCCCTTTCTTCCTAATGCAATTTGTTCTTCTTTTAGCTTGATCTGCATGTTTTGGACTCAAAGACTTGACCGAGTCTTCATTTGATTTGACTCCAGATTTAATTAAGTGATATTTAAGATAACAATGAGCATTTAAAATAGAGAAGTATTTCAAATGGCCAAATGAAAGCAACTTGTAAGATTTGGCCCATTGGTGGTGTGGCATGATACTCTTATTTGAGGTTTGAGGGTTCAAATCTCAGCCCTCCTGCATTTATTTTTATTCAAAATGATACCCTGTCCAGCGAATGACTTGGTCAAGTCGCGCCAAGTCGGCCGAGTTTTCGAGCCAACTCAACAAGTCTTGTCGAGACTTGACCAAGTCACTCTATTCAGTGAGTTTCCATGAAATTTGGCTTAAAATCTAGCCAGGTTGAGTTGGAGTTGACCTGCCAACTTTTAGAACTTGGTTTCCTTGGTAATTTTGCCAACTTGTGTGTCAGGTTTTTAACCAGTGGGGTTTTGTATCTTAAGAATAGGGTTCTTTCAACACTGCATGGTTTGTTATCATCCTTACCATCAGACCTGAACTTTTCTAATGGATGGTTAATTGACTACTAAAGAATTCAATAATGCCATAAAAGTAATCTATGCAATCTAATTTATTATCTTGCTTATCTGGCATCTTCCTTCAAGGAAGAGTTGGTGTGAGTCATAATCTCAAGACATGCCCTTTGTTTGTATACACCTTTGCTGGTGGGTATCAGATAAAATTTAGCTGTGGTATATTAAGAATGGTCAATAGGATTCGAGTCTTTCAGGTTATTAATATTTTAGAAAAAATATTTACAAATCTTTAAATGGCATGAAAAATGAATTTGTGCTGGTTTAACTGTTTTAGAGCTTGTCAACAACTTTCCATTAGTTCCTTGTCTACAGCTATATTTATTTCAGTATGCACAATATTTATTATGGAGCAATGATATGGAAAGTCTTTCAGGGGAGCTTATTTATCTGGTTGCAGGTGATTGACCTGTCAGGGTCATGTGCTGCGTCAGACATTTGGAGTGTGGGCTGCACCGTGATTGAGCTTCTCACATGTTTCCCTCCTTACCATGACCTCCCGCATTACGCAGCCCTTTACTGGATTGTTAAGGTTTTTTAATCAATCTTTTCCATGGATATCACTTTAATTGTGGTCATTTGATTCACAACATGGGGCTTGATTTCTTCAAGAAGTGATGCTACTAGGGGCTTTTGTCTTCTTGGATTCTGTTTTTGTTCCTTTTTCCCATTTTTTCTTGTTTAAGTTGTTTGTCATTATTTCTGTTCTTTGGAGTGATGTTCAGATAGTATGTGGTAGTTTTATATGCAGAAGCTGTATCACTTTTTGACATCTTCAGTTGTCAAAAACCTATTAAGTTCATCTGTCTATGGCTGCATGTTGTTGGGCTGGCTTTTGTAGGAAGGCCTATGCTTTCCCTGCACTCAAGTGTGTGTGACCTAATCTACAAGTTACAAGGAGACCATTTTCCCACTTGATTCCCTTCCCTTTCATTATTTATGTTCTTTACAACTTACTGTTATCACGTCTCTATGAAACCTTTGCACAAGTTCTTGGATGAAAATTTTTACGTTCTTTGTTCCACACCATCATATATTATCACTTAATCAGTGATATTGTAAAGATCGCAGAATTTTTTAATTTTTTTTATATGCTTCCCTCTCAATTTGGTGTTATTCTGAATATAGGGCACACGGGATGGTGGTGGTCCAATTGGAATTTCAGATTACACAGGAGCTCCCCAGCGAAGAATGGGTGGAGCTGGAGGGTTTGTGCATTTCTACTCTTTCAGTATTAATTTTTTTCAGTAGTATTTTGAGGTGCTGAATTGCATCCGTTAGTGACATTGCCTTGGATATCTATTTGTCTATGCAGTGGAAGCCAAATTGGATGTGGCTAGTCCTGCTCTATTTGTGTTGCGGCTAACAGTCACTACACCAAAATCGACGAACTAGTACACGTTAAATTTTGGTTCAGAAACGGCTCTAATCGGAAACGGTTCTAAGCCGTACTCTAATTCTCAACCGTACTGCAATTTTAAGTGGTTACTTTCACTATTTTTTTGGTGTCTCAATTGAGTGTCTGATATTCTTAATTTTTATTATTTTGGTTTATTGTTTTATTTTAAAACAGATGGACGGAATGGATTCAGTTAAATACCTCTCAGTGGACCCCACAAGGCCCAAGAGGCACATTGCTCTATATATACTGTAGACTACCGATTGATTTTACCTATTTTCTTACGCCAAACGCCCTAAAATCTCCGTTTCGTAGACCGCGCCTCCGTCTCCCTCTCTCATCCCCCTCTCCCTCTCCCTCTCCCTCTCTTTCGATCTCCCTCTCCTGATCTCAACCCTCTCTCTTTTGTAGCTGCTCGTTTGGACAATTTTGGTAATTTCTCAGAAACAACGAGTTATCCTTTTGTTTAGGTATGGAAAGAATGTAAGTAATCTGCTGGATTTGATGCGTTTCAGTGCTTTCCCTTGCAAAAATTGAGTTTCATCAACGAAACATTGACTATTTCCTCTTTTGGATTGGGAACCAGTCTAGAAATGTTACCATCATATGGAGACAGTCTTCTGCTCATTGAGATTGTCGTGGATACCTAATGGTAGGACTCTTCTACCAAGGTTTCTGCTCCTACAGTATCATCAAATGCTCCCCCTTTGAAATCCTCCCCCCTCTTTCGTGCCCCCTACCATTCTGCCACTAGCTATTAATATCGAAAGCCCTTCAGATACACCTTTAATGCTTCTTATCTACTTTTACTTGTATGCTTTTATTGATTCCTGATTGGTACTGTGAGTTCTAACAATATCTTTCTATGGAGGTGCCTAAAGTCCTCCAAGGTGGCAGTTGTCACCCCCCAAACTCGGAAATCAGATTCATAGGAATCTCGATCGCCAAATTCGGTGTCGACAGCCTCCGTAGTCTCCCATTCTCGGCTCCTAGCATTCATATGTCAGATTCCGATCCTGTGATCCTACAGGAAGGATTTTTTATTTTTTATTTATGTACACTTAACCAGTAATAAGCATAACCACAAGATTATCCAATTCACAAAGGCAACATCATCATCACATATCCACTAATATAATCATTTGATTACAACACTGAAAGGGAAATACATAAATAGAAAATCAAGTTCCAGAAGACCACTGCGCGCTCCAAGCTCAACACTGTTGCAACCTAACATCACCTGTACGCATCTATCGTGCATAAGCTTATAGAAAGCTTAGAGGGTGGTGTAAGTGTGTGCACAAGGTAAGTATCAAGTATTCAGTACAATGTCATAATCATACAATGTCTGAATAAGCAGAAACACTGACAAGAGCAGGAATTATCAGAGTAAGCAGAAATACCGACAAGATATAAATCATATGATAACAGAGAAAGCAGAAGTATGGACAAATCTATAAGTCAATCAATATCAGAATACGCAATATAGAACAGCTATGCGATAGGGAGTTATAAAGAGTCAAATATTAGATGAGGATGCAATGCAATATACAAATCCTGCTAAGTTTGTCTAGGCCATATAAGTGCAGAAACATAGCAACCCAAGATGTCATATGCCTGCAGATGTAATGCAATATGCGATGCGAATGAAATAACCATGCTGGAGTGTGAAGTCGGGATGACAGTACCCAGTATCGCAGGCTACGGGGTCCACCATAAGAGACTTCTATCCAAACCAGTCTCATACCTAAATTTGGATAGTCAGACTCAACGTGGTAAACTCCTGATCTCAGGTTAGTCGCGTGCCTAACCGAAATCCTTACCATAATGAAGGTACACAATAATTTGTTGCGCACCACCAACCCGAGTGGATAGTGAATGAATGAATGAATGAGCATGCAACTCGTATTCAATAAGTCCACATCAGTACAGTTCTTCTCTGAAAAATCACCGAGGTCTATTACACTAAACCAGATTGTCGCCCTATCGTGCGCAACAAGGTGAGTGGAAGAGATCTCACTATTCGCCTGCCAATATTGGGCCCGACTCGTTGATAGCAGACCCATTCCTCGAGCTGGTCAGACTCAGCCTAGCATTGCCCTCTCCTCTCGGACAGGTAAGGCCACACCCCATTCCAACCGACCACGACACAGTGAGAGACGTGGTCTAAGGTATACGGTCCTCATGTGCTCATACATCTACTCGGTCTAGACGTTGGAGCAACTTCTGGAACCAAGAGGGTTTAGGGACTTTCACCCAGGGATATCTATAACATCCCATGTAGAACATATTTTCGGTGTCCTATCTGACCATCCACGATATGCCTGTGGAGGCTACGACCCTTATGTCACTAGGGCAAATAGTAATCACAGCACACAATGCAAGATGCATGAGTCATACAATCCAGTCATACATCAATCCTACGCATACTGTGCGCTCATGTGAGACAATCTCCGCCTATCAGGGAGTCTCATAACAACTAACACTATGACATATGCAATAGTCAATCATATCTCATAATAGACATGCAGATGATGCATATGGGCATATATCATGATGCTATGCAGTCACATACTCATAATCAGTATCAATAATTGACATCAACAATCGATCTTGACAATGTGGACATCTAACCAACATTGCCCCAAGGAATGACCCTCACAGGGCTAAACACAATGGCCCGACGACCTCACACGAAGGCCTAATATACAACACAGTGGACCTTGCCCAAGGACCACAGATACATCACAATGGGCCTCAACTACAGGTCGCATATACATCATATAGGTATCGACAATCGGCCTTGGCAATTGAAATCATAATCGGAGTAGGCCCCAGTAATCAGAATTGGTCACGACAATTAGAATCATCAATCGGCCAGGACAATCGGAATTGATCAATAATCGGCCTCGATAATCGGAATCGACAATCGGTCACGATAATCGGAATCAATCGGTAATAAGAATTAGCAATTCGGTCACGTCAATCGAAATCGGCAATCGGTCACGACAATCGAAATTAGCAATCGGTCACGTCAATCGGAATCGATCGGTAATCAGAGTCAGCAAATCGGTCACATCGATCGGAATCGACAATCGGTCACGTCGATTGGAATCGGCAGTCGGTCACGTCAACCGAAATTCGAATGGAAAGATCGCGTAAGCCTATGGAACGGTACGGTCTAGGATATGGGTCTTACATCGGCAATCGGTCACGATAATCAGAATCAGCAATCGGTCACGTCAATCGGAATCGATCGGTAATCAGAGTCAGCAAATCGGTCACATCGATCAGAATCGACAATTGGTCACGTCGATCGGAATCGACAATCGGTTACGTCGATCGAAATTCGATCGGTAATCAGAGTCGGCAAATCGGTTACGTCGATCGGAATCGGCAATCGGTCATGGTAATTGGAATAGATCGAAAATCAGAATCGGCAAACCGGTTACGTCAATCGGAATCGGCAATCGGTCATGACAATCAGAATTAGCAATCGGTCACGTTAATCGGAATTGATCGGTAATCAGAGTCGGTAAATCGGTCACGTCGATCGCACCAGTAATCAGCAGATAAACAAAATGGGGTCCATAGACGATCAGCCGATCAATTATAGTATAAAGATCAGCACTCGGCCGTGGTTATATCAAATTTGATAACACGGAGTCATCCATCTACGGCGAATGAGGCCCACTTATTTGGGTTAACCCACTGAGGGAGTGATGAGAATGGGCGTAACAAGGCCTAAGGGAAGGTCACAATGTGAACATTCAACCATCATTGCCCATCAATATGGACATCTAACCAACATTTCTCCCAAGGAGTGACCTACACAGGGCCAAACATATACTAGGCCTATGACCTCACGTACAATCATGATGGGCTTCATTTACGTCATATAGGCCTCGTCATATGGGCCAACATACATCACATCGAGCCTTGAATATACAACGGGTGGGCCTCGAATACAACTCAATGGGCCACGTCAAAAGGGCCATAAATCCACAACAAGTGGGCCCTGTACATGGGCCTCATCACATCAGGTTGGGCCTCGAATATACATTACAGGTGGGCCTTAAATACACATCACATCGGGCCCCAACATATGGGCCAGGTATACATCATATTAGGCCTCAAACATGGGCGACAAACACATAATAGGTGGGCCCTGCATATGGTCCCTAGGCCGCATCACATGGGCCTTAATTACAAAACAGGTGGGCCCCGTACATGGGCTAAAAATACATCATGATGGGCCCCATGGATGGGCCGCACCAATGGGCCTCAAATGGGCTTGGACCACACCAGAAATCATTTCAATAGTTGCAGGTGTACATGTGTATCACGTACACTCATTCCATGGGCACATGGCCCACTAATGATGATCAGCACCGTCCAAATGTTTCCTATGTAAATCGGCACTATCCAACCATTGTCCACATAAATCAGCACCATCCAAACATTATCCAACAATGAATCATACCAAAAGATCATCTGGACCGTACCACAAATAACAGTGGTGATAATGATTTTCATAGTTAAATTTTTAGTGGGCTCATCATAGTATTTATTTTCCATTCACACTGTTCATAAGGTCACGAGGACCTAAACAGGGAAGGAAAACAAATATTATATTGAATCAAAACTTTTATAACCCAAGGGGTTTCAAGGTTGGGCGTTCAACACCACTGTTTTATGTAGGGTGGCCCACTTAACATTAGATCTGCCTTATTTTTAGTCTTAAGCCCAAGGGCAAGCTCACCAAATGTATAGACGGTTTGGATAAAACACATGCGACATGGTGGGCCCACGTCCAATCTGATGGACGGCTTGGATAGCATGGCTGCTGCACCGTCCAGCAAATGGACGGTGCAGATGCAACATACATCATGGTGGGGCTGTACATGGCACCGTCCAGATGGACGGTGCAGATGATATGCATATACATATAAGGTGGGTCACACGAATATACTGACGCATACACCAGCCAATCTAATGCCATATCAGGTGGGTCCCAGATGAGGCCACCACATATAACGTAATATAATATATTATTATAATTAATTCAAAAGGGGCAGCGTCAGATGGGTCCCACCAGCAATGGGTGGCCCGGATGAAACCACACATCATGGTGGTCTTCAAACAGTACCGTCCAGATGGACGGTGCTGGTGAATTGCATACAGCAAGGTGGGCCCTACCCCCACATGGACGGCTTGGAGGAAACATTTACATCACATGGGGCCATGTATGGACGGTCTAGATAGACCACAAACATCGAGGTAGCCCCACATAAACGGTGCAGATGAAATCCATACAGCATGGTGGGCTCCACGGTCCAAACGATTGGACGGTGCGGATGAAGAATACTCACATTAAGGTAGGTCCCACCACCTGCACATGTGACACGTGCAGGGTTGGCAGCACATGGATGGACGGTGCGATATAACACATTTGTCATGTTCCCATGGCTGCTGGACAGCTGTCCGTCAGCGCCCACCAGGCGGACGGTGTATACAAGGTGGTTTTCACCTGAGATTTGAATCTGTGTCAATGGATGGACGGTGTGGATACGTACGTCCATCAAATGGGGCCACGTCCGATGTACGGACGATGTGGATACACACGAACAACATGTTGTGGCTGTAAAACGGATGGACAACAGTGATAAATCACATGTACAGGTGGTTTCCACGTGCATGTGGGTCCCACGGTTGCTGTGCAGCAATGATAAATACATAAATCACGGTGTATCCTACACACGTGGCCTATCTACACCGTCCAGATGGACGGTGGGATATAACATATACCTCATGGTCAGGCCCACCATCCAGATGGACGGTCTAAGCGAAACACATACAATGGTGGGACCCTCAAAGCTAGGTGACGTCACGATAGCAGCCGTGCTGCTGGGGTGTATGAGCCGTATAGATAAAACACTTACCTTATGATGTAGCCCCACAACAGCGATGGACGGTCCGGATCAACACGTGCATCCAAGTGGGGTCCTCGTCAGCGTGGTCCACCCAGTTAGGAATCAAACTGGTATCTGTTGATTCCCACATGCACGATGCTGCTGGATGTCAGATGGTTGGACGGTATGGATGTGATACATCCATTGGGGGGGGGGGGGGGGGGGGGGGGGGGGGGTGTCCACGTACACGTGGCCCTCCGGCAACATATATATTAAAGTGGCCCCACGGATGACATCAGGTGGGTCCACACGTGTGGCCCACCTACTGTAGATAAAGCAAATATTTGTGTTTCCTCTTTGTCCAAGGCGCTGGAGGTTGGACGGTACTAGTCCCAGCGGCTGGGCCCAATCCAATCGGGCCCATGGATGGGCGGCCTAGCCTGGTAAAGTACAGACATCAAGGTGGGCCATTATACGAAAAGGAGAGAGAGAGAGAGAAAGAAGCACCCACCTTTTGCGCTTCTTCTTGAATCAATGGCAAGCTAAGCTCCCCGGCTTCGACTTGACGGAGGATGATGAAGTTTGGAGGGTTAAGATGAGAGATGTGGGGATAGGAAATGGGCCACACCAAGCTCTTCTCATGGAGAGCTGAAATTCGACCGGAAAAATTGCGTAAGCCTACGATTTAGGATACGGGTCTTACAGCAGTGATCTGTTTGGTAACCCTTGATGCTCAATCTTTACATGTTCTCTGGATGCTTGAACATGGTTCAATCAAATTGGCTAGGATTTAATAGGGACATCATTGGGCTTGCTGCTCGTGCTTTCAGAGCGAGGTGAACAGACATTGATTGTCTGAATACTGTGCTTTCCTGGAATTTGCAAGGGTCAGGTTTTTGTTTTAGGAGATATCTTTCTCTTCTTCCTCGGAAGAACTCTGGTTTGGCAATTGATATTTCAAGGGTGTTTATGTTCAAAGAAGTGGAAGGAGTTCACAAAGTGGTGGTGGGAGTGAAATGGCCCTGACAGTTGACTTGAACTGAGTTGATAATAGAAAAACTGATAAACATCATCATGTTTCATTGTGTAATCTTGCTGGGATATGGTTTGCTGTATGGAAAGGATATCTTGCGCGTGACACATGTATTATTCAATTCAGTTTATATACTTTTCCCCTTATTCTAAGTCCATTGCATCTTTGTTCTCCTATTTCTTAAGAAATTATAGTAGTTAATTATTTCTTCTCCAGTGGACAGATGCTTTCAGTATTGTTCTTGTTTGTCTTTATCAATTTCGTCAGGCTTGTCTTCGGCATTATTTTCTTTTGGTTTTAGCCAAAGATCCCTCTCCTCACGTTGCTAGTCTGGGCTGACGAGTACTCTCTATAATTGGTATTGGACAAGTAGTGCCATGTGGATTTAAGCTGATTTAAGGTTGGGAATTTACTTTTCTGGTTCCAAGTAGTTGAACAGGTCCAGGATATGGTGTTTTCAACTCATTTGTGTTGATTTGTGGGGGTATTTGTGTTATTTAATATTTTTGCTGCTCGGTCTAAATTAACAGTGTTTCAGTTTAGAACTGCATTCCATACAGGGACTTTGATTGATCTAGACGATTCAACCCCCATCTGACAACCTGTCCCTTTGTATTGGCTTGCAAGTGGATGGCTAAAAAACAAATATTGCCAATTGTCCACATACAACTGGAAAAGCCTATCCAGTTTATGACTGAGATTTTTTATTTTTATTTTTGCATTCGTGTGTCCATTATTTATGCACAATCAGCTTGTCAGATGAGCAATCTAGATTTTTTATGGTTTCTGAGATATTAATTATAATTCAAGATTGGGCTTCTCTTTATGAATAATTTAGTATTGATTGGCTTGCTAGAAAGTTTGTAGGGGGGGAGGGGTATAAAGCATGGGATGAGCTGGCATATTGGATATTGGGAGGAGGCGGATTTCCTGTAAAAAGTACTATCGTGGGATGCTGACGGGGCCACCATAATGTTTCTACAAATCTAATCTGTCCATCCATTTTGTAAGGTCATTTTAGAAAATGTGACCAAGTAAAAAGTGGATCAAGATCTTAAGTGAGCCATACAAGAGGGAAAATTGGGAAAACAGTTTTCTATCATGGAAACCTTGATGAAGTGAAAACATGAGAAAATTATCTTCATATATAACTTTTGTTGCCATACAAATATCTCAACGGTGTCACTGAATTCCCACTGTTTCCTCTCATGCAGCTCAGTTTTGTTAGAATGTCTTGAAATAATCTTGCAAAAGGGATGACGAGGGTTGCATCTTACTCCACTCGTCTCTAGCTGGGACGGGCAACATCTTTAAGTGGCCACCATGATGTATGGGTCTTAGCCACATCGTCCATCTATTTTTTTCAATATAAGTCGAAAATTGATACAGATCCAAGACAGATGTAGACCATACGAGGGGGGTTAAACTCTCATCATTGAAAACATATTGGCCGCTATAGAAGTTTGGTATGGAGCTGATATTTTTGTTTTCTCTTCAGCCGGGTTGATGTGACTTTATGAATAATTGGATGCAAATAAACATCACGGTGGCCCCTAGAAAAGTTCAACGGTGAGAATCATTATCACCACTTCTTACTGTGGTGTGGTCCACTTGAGCCTTAGATTTGTCTAAATTTTGGTCCTATTTTATAAAATGATATGGAAAAATGGATGGATGGTGTAAATAAAACCTATACATCACGGTGGCCACTCAAAGCTCATGTCCATTCCCAACCGTAGACGAGTGGGGCAAGATGGATTGGTTGGACGGTGGATTTCCAAGGAAGGTAGATTTCCTGTTAAAGCCTTTAAAAGAGGCTCCTGTGAACCTAGATGGGGCTCACCTAATGTTTGTAAGAAATTTACAGTGACCATCCATTTTTTGAGCTCATTTTATGACAGAAATACTCAAGTAAGCCGAAAACATGAGAATTGAACATACATAGTTGAAATATTCTCCGGGCAAAATAAGTTTTGAATAAGGCCAATATTTCTATTTTCAATTCATCCTAATAGGAATAATGTCATGAACGGTATGAATGGTATGTAAACATCAGTGTTAACCCATGAAACTTTCAATGATAGGAATTTCTCTAGCCACTTTTTCCTTCAGGGTTGTCTAATCAATCTTGTATTTGCTCACTTTTAACCTAATGTCCTAAAATGATCTCACAAAATGGATGGATATAATAGATTTCTCACAAACATCATAGTAGGCACATATAAATTTAGCAACCATACAACCACTTAACATGGAGAAATTCGTACTCTATCATCTCCAACCATTGAAGTCATTGGCGGGAATCAAACAAGCATTTTATACTCAAAAATTCC
Organism: Magnolia kwangsiensis; assembly: GCA_037074715.1. Lineage (NCBI taxonomy): Eukaryota > Viridiplantae > Streptophyta > Magnoliopsida > Magnoliales > Magnoliaceae > Magnolia > Magnolia kwangsiensis. The sequence continues at coordinate 3,420,487 of CM073583.1, forward strand.
ATACCCCCATCAGTATTACAAGAATATTACCCGCAAAGTAGGCGGTTGTACGGAAAATTCTCAAAAGTAAAAGATATTGCTCGATCCAAAGAAAAAGCATCCAACGACCTGATTCCCCAGACATAGGGTAACCAGAAATTTGCCTACATTAGATTATCAACTGTGTCACTATAATTAGTTTAATATGATGATCAGCATCGTCTAAACATTGTCCATGTAAATTAACGGTTAAAAATCATTGGTTAATCACTCGAACATGATTTTGTGCTTGTGGCTTGGAATTTCATCATTTTTGGGCAAAGCATAAATTTCACTTATTACAACCATTGTCTTAAACGTTACATAAGTTCACTAATTAAAGATATTAAAATTGATTTAGTAATTAAATTCAAACCCCTATAAATATATCATTCATAACTACTTTTGTATTAAAGTTGATTCCCAATTCAGGGTCCCAAACACAATAGGAGGATTTTAAATCCAGGGGTTCCAAATCCACCTCCCAAACAGGCCCTAAGTAAAGCCCATATGATAAATGATCCACATCACAGTGAGCCCACATAATGCATGGTTTACATTAAACATGAGCCCTATATGATGAATGACCCACATCAAAGCTGCCTTAGTTGACTGCTAAAACTGAGCCAAAACTACCTTAGGGTCGCATGTCTAGAAGTACACAAATATGCAGAGGAGCTAGCATGGTTGAGTAAAGGCACCCTAATTGATATTAAAGCAAAAAAGCATTTCAATATTCTACCGTGTAAAGAATTACTTACAGCCAGAGGTGTTGTCCTCGTTCCTCATGCTATGTAGGGTTTTTGGTCCAGGTGGCCCAATAAGGTAAGGTGACGTGGCTGTTGTAGGAGTCTGCATAGACTAGACTTGAGTAATTGTAGTCTTGAATCTATTTTTTAATTTTTGGGATGATTATAATGATGATCAGTGCCATCCAAATATTGTTTATGTAAATCAATGGTTAGAAACATTGGTTAATCACTCAAACATGATATTATGCTTGTGACCCACCTAAGACATAGAATTTCATCATTTCCCAGAAAAGTATGTATTTCAACATACTTATTACAAACATTGTGTCAAACATTACGTAAGTTTACTAACTAGATATATTAAAGTTGATTTAGTAATTAAATTCAAACTCCAGTGAATATACCATGCATGTGTACTTTCATATTAAAGTTGATTATAAATTAAGGGTGCCAAACATAATATGCATGTGTACTTTCATATTAAAGTTGACTATAAATTAAGGGTGCCAAACATAATAGGAGAATTTCAAATGCAGGGGTGTTTTAATTTAATTTTTTATTTCAAAAAAGACAAGATAGAAATTACCTCAAAAGTTTAAAATAAACTTTCCAAAAATAACCACAATCATAGGCGTTTTGGTGGTTGCACATGGGCACACGCGGGGTCGAGCGAGAAGCGGATTGGCTGGTGTACCACACACCAGCTATATAGCTGCCGTAGGTACGTGCCGTGGGAGGACGAGCACTGACACTCCTTGAGCTCGAGTTATACTAACAGACTAACAATTTAAAAGAGATCAAAGTTACATAGCCCACATTTATGTATTTATTATATTTATATTGTTCATCTATTTTTAGAGATCATTTTAGAGCATTATTCAAAAAATGAATCATATCCAAAGATCATTTGGACGACACCACAAATAGCAGAGGAGATAATGATATTTGCTGTTAAAAAGTTTATACGGCCCACCATAACGTTTATTTTCCATCCGATCTATTCATAAGGTTACAAAGACTTGAACAGAGAGGAAAAATAAATTTCATATTAATCCAAAACTTTTGTAACCCCAAAAAGGGTTTCAATGGTAGAGATTCAATCCCCCACTGCTTTTGCAGTGTGGTCCACTTGATAGTTATATCTATCTTATTTTTTATATCAAGCCTTTAGATCAGCTCGTTAAATGGATGGACGGTTTGGATATAACACATACCTCGTGATCAGACCCATAGAACTTGTTGACTTTGATACAGCAGCCATATAGCTGGTGTGAGGTACACCAGCCAATCCGCTTCCGGTCGAGCATGCACTTCGCACCTCTCTGCCGCAAACTGCGGTTTTGAGTACGTCAACGTGGACAAAAAAAATAAAAAATTAAATAAAAATTAAATAAAAAATAAAAAATCCATAGTATTTTCGAAAAGTATCTATGCCCATGCCCCACTACTTCTAAAAGTGCATTTAGATGTACATAATCCAAACCGTCCAATCTCACGGGCTCACTTTAGATGGATTACAGCACCAAGATCATATGAGTCAGAGAATCTGTACATCCCTCCGGTCGACAGTTTATTGTTGAATTTAGTCAATTACATCAAACATCAAAGGCCATATATATGGCAGCGTATCACATTTTCGGAAGTCCAATCCTTGGAAAAGGTAGCCTAGCATGAAATTCATGCTGTTCCAAAAGTTAATTGAGCAAGACCGTCTAAATCAATGGACATCCGTTGATTTGATCCATCGTACGATTTGATATGTCCATTGATTTAATCCATCGTACAATTTGATAAACTTGATTAAGAAATTCAGGACGGTGGATCCCACCTTTTACCCAGCTGTTTTGATGGAGGAATACAAATTTTGTTTTGCAACTTAGACCTGCTCGTACGGACAGTAAATTTGAGGACGAAAATACCCCTCCCTTTTGAAGACGAGCGCTGACGCTCCTCCAGCCGAGAGTTGTACGAACGGCTCAAAAGAGATCAAAGTTACATGGCCCCACAGCTATGTATTTATTATATCCACAACGTTCATCCATATTTTGAGATCATTTCGGAGCATTATCCAAAAAAAAGAATCATATCCAAAGACCACACCACAAAGTGCAGCAGGAAAACTAATTTTCACCGTTAAAAATTTTGTAGGGCCCACCATAACATTTATTTTCCATCCAATCTATTCATGAGGTCACAAAGGCCTGGATGAAGAGGGAAAAAAAGTTTTCATAATGATCCAAAACTTTCGTAACCCCTAAAAGGGTTTCAATGGTAGATGTTCAATTCTTGCCTTTTACAGTGTGGTCCACTTGATAGTTAGATCTATCTTATTTTTCATCCCAAGCCTTAATATGAGCTCTCCAAATAGATGGACGGTTTGGATATAACATAGACATCATGATGGGACCCACAAAAGCAACATAGCAAAAAAAAAAAAGATAGCCGTGGTGTTGCCTGTCCGCTACGGTTATAGCTACGGTTATAATCCATAGCTAAAGTGTATCGAAAATTTCAGATTTTTAAAGCAAACTCGCTGGACAGTTCTGAACTTTTTCGATAATATCGACACAATTATAGCTACGGTTATAATCCGTATCTAAAGTGTATTAAAAATTGTTATTTATGACTAACGTCGATAATATCGATGATATATAGATAATATCTACAACTTATGTTGATAATATCTACGATATGTAGATAATATCGACGTTTGAATCTTTTACAAATTTTTTTTTTATTTTTTTATTTTTGTTTTTGTTTTCATTTGGGTTAACTTGTTGTACCACCCATGTCAGTACACACCCTCTATGTTAGCCATCCCCACTAAGGATCGATACGAGTGTAGGTTATAGGTTTAGGTTATAAGTGTAGGTTATGGGTTTAGATTATGAGTGTCGGTTATAGGTTAAGGTTTAGGAAACTGAAAATAGGTTAAGGTTTAGGTTTAGGAAATTGGGTTCGGGACCGGATTTAGGTTTGGGTTTTCAAGTTTAGGTTTAGGTTAAGGAGTTGATATTAGGATTAGGTGTAGGTTTAGGTTTAGGGATTTGAGAATACATTTAAGTTTTAAGTTTAGGTTTTATGTTTAGGTTTAGGTTATAAGTGTCGGTTATATGTTAAGGTTTAGGGAACTGAGAATAGGTTAAGGTTTGAGTTTAGAAAATCGGGTTCGAGACCAGGTTTAGGTTTGGGTTTTCAAGTTTAGGTTTAGGTTAAGGTTAAGGAGTTGATATTAGAATTAAGTGTAGGTTTAGGTTTAGGGATTTGAGAATACATTTAGAGCATGTTTGGATTCGTGTATTGTATTGTATTCGGGTACTGTTCATGTATACATTAGACGATTTTCAGAATACATCCAAATCAATCAGATACTAATCAATGTTTGGAGGGGAGGTATTGTTTGGCATAGTATACAATATGTTATACAGATCAATGTTTGGATAGGACGTATTATGTCTGCGTATTGTACAATCTTAATTGGGTTGGGTAGCCTGTTTGACATATGTAACTTTCTGATTTCTAGACCAGATGATTTTCACATTGAAATGTACTAAATGAACGATCCTGATCTTACACTGCATACGTACCAGATATCTTGTAATCGTACAAATTTCAAACTTTCATCTGCTACGAATACAGTGCAATGAATATGAAATATTGACAACAACAGAACCCACTGACAATACTCTACCGCGCTTTTGATTTTTTGGAAACGGTATGAAATCGCGCGCATAAGATACGACGCTTGTACACTCCTATCCAAATGCTGAATAATGAGAATATTCGAGAATATTCAGTTATAATACGATACAACGCACTCTTAAACGCGAATCCAAACAGGCCCTTAGGTTTTAGGTTTAGGTTATAGGTTTAGGTTTAGGTTATAAGTGTCAGTTATATGTTAAGGTTTAGGGAACTGAGAATAGGTTAAGGTTTAGGTTTAGGAAATCGAGTTCGGGACCGGATTTAGGTTTGAGTTTTCAAGTTTAGGTCTAGCTTAAGGAGTTGATATTAGGATTAGGTGTAGGTTTAGGTTTAGGGATTTGAGAATACATTTAGGTTATAGGTTTAGGTTTAGGTTATAAGTGTCGGTTATATGTTAAGGTTTAGGGAACTGAGAATAGGTTAAGGTTTAGGTTTAGGAAATCGGGTTCGAGACCGGGTTTAGGTTTGGGTTTTCAAGTTTAGGTTTAGGTTAAGCAGTTGATATTAGGATTAGGTGTACGTTTAGGTTTAGGGATTTGAGAATACATTTAGGTTTTAGGTTTAGGTTATAAGTGTCGATTATAGGTTTTAGGTTTAGGTTTAGGTTATAGGATTGAATACTTCGCCTGCCACCAGCCAATGGCGGATGGTCGGTGGTATGTGGGCCCCACCTTGATGTGTGCTTTTCATCCATGTCGTCCATATATTTTTCCAGATCATCCATGCCGTCCAAATCTCAACTGTACCACATTACAGGAAACAATGTTGAATGAGCGTCAACCATTGAAAACCTTTAGGAGGCCCACTGTGATGTTTGTGAGAAATCTTCCCCGTCTAAGTTCAGGTCAAAAAGACTTGGATGAAGAGGAAAAATAAATTTCATAATGATCCAAAACTTCTGTAACCCCTAAAAGGGTTTCAATGGGAGACGTTCAATTCCCCACTGCCTTTTACAGTGTGGTCCACTTGATAGTTAGATCTATCTTATTTTTTTGTCTCAAGCCTTAATATGAGCTCGAAAAATATATGGACGGTTTGGATATAACACATACATCATGATGGGACCCACAAAAGCAACATAGCAAAAAAAAAATTTCAGTTTGCCCAACTCAATTTCTAATTTGCCCCGCTCAATTTCTAGTTTTCCCCGCTCAAACTGAAAATTAAGCGGAATTGAGCGGGGCAAACTAGAAATTGAGCGGGGTAAACTGAAAATTAAGTGGGGCAAACTAGAAATTGAGCGGGGCAAACATGAAATTGACCCAACTGTTAAAATCTAGTTTGCCCACCTTTTATCCAGCTGTTTTTATGAAAGAATACAAACTTACTTTTGCAACTTAGACCTCCACGTGCGGAGACCCAATTCCAAGATGAAAATACCCCTCCTTTCACTGTTTTCCCCTTTTCCTCTCCCTTTTCATTGTTTGATTTTCATCTCCCTTTCCACTGCTGCTTTCAGGTTGCTTTCACCTCCCTTTCCACCCTCCGGTATGACTGATTGCATTCATCAGCATTGAACGTGTGGGGGCCAGCACACCACCGTCCATTCATTCGACGAGCTCGTCAAAGGGTTGAGACTAAAAATGAAGTAGATTCACATCTCTGGTGGGCCACGTACGTGGAGCCCACCCCTGATGTATGTGATCCAGCCAAACCATCCATTCATCTGGTGAGCTTGTCTCAAGGCTTGAGACTGAAAATAAGACAGATCTTGTATCAAGTGGACCACACTACAGAAAAATAGTGGAGTTGGGTGTCTATCATTAAAACCCCTTTGGGTTACTGAAGTTTTGAATCAATATAATATTTATTTTTCCTCCCTATTCAGGTCTTTGTGACCTTATGAACAGACTGGATGGGAAATAAATGATATGGTGGGGCTCATTGGAATTTAATTGTGAAAATCATTATCACCACTGTTAGATGTGGTATGATCCAGTTGATCTTTTGATATGATTCATTTTTATTTTTTATTTTTATATATAATACTCCATATTGATCTTTAAAAATAGATGAATTGTGTTGTGATCGGCCCATTTGATTCGGTCCATTGATTCGGCCCATTGATTCAACCCATTGAATCGACCCATTTGAATCGGCCCATTTGACTCGGCCCATTTGATTCGGCCCATTGAGTCGGCCCATTTGATTCGACCCAGTTGAATCAGTTCATTTGAATCGGCCTATTAATTCGGTCCATTTGATTCGGCCCATTTGATTCGGCCCAATGATTCGCTTCATTTGATTCGGCCCAGTTGATATGACTCGATGTTTTATATATATATATATATATATATATATATATATTGGCCAATGAGTGGGGCCCAATGTGATGCATATATGCCCCATAAGTGAGGCCCATGATGATGTATATTTGACCTTTGTATGAGACCGTGGGCCCATTATACGATTGGCCCTATGAGCGCCATTCCTTGGGAGTAATGTTTGTTAAAGGACCACATTGATGGGCAATGATGGTTGAACGTCCACATTATGACCTTCCCTTAGGCCTTATTAGGCCCTTTTCTCATCATTCTCTAGTGGGTTAACCCAAACGCTTGAGCCCCATTGATTTTAATTGGTCCATCATCGGCCGTCCATTTATGGACCTCGCCTTGCGTCGAGGTTGATTATCAATGCTGATTATCGGTGCTGATTGCCGATATCGACTACTATTGCCAATTATGAGTTTGTGACAGCATAAAATTATGATACATGCCCATACACATCATCTGTATGTTTGTTATGAAATGTGATTGGCTATTGCATATGCAATAGTACAGGTGGTTTATGGGACTCCTTGATAGACAGAGTTACCCTACATGAGTGCATGGTATGCGCAGGATTGATGCATGATTGGACTGCGTGACTCATGCACATTTGTATTTGTGTGATTATGATTACTGTGCACCCTAGCGACATCAAGGTTGTGGCCTCCACAGACGCATCATAGGTGGCTAGATTGGATATTAAAAATACTGTTTTTAGCATCGGGGTGCCATAAATGTCCCTGGGTGAAAACCCTAAATCCGATGGTACCAGAGGATGACTTCAACGTCGAGACCGAGTGGATACATTAACTCACAATGACCGAATACCAGGAGGCCGCGTCTCCCACTGTATCATGGTCGGTTGGAAAGGGGTGTGGCTTTACACGTCCGAGGGTAGGGGGCATTGCTAGGATGAGTTTGACCAGCTCGTGAATGGGTCCATTACCGACTTGCCAGATAGGTATTGACAGACTATTGGCCAGGTGAATAGTGAGATTTTTTACGATCACTTGGACTATGCGCCTGGAAAAGGAGCAGTGCCATTTGGAGTATACTAAACCCCGGTGATTATTTAGAATGAGAACTGTATTGATATTTGATACTCTAGTGATGAGCTGCATTGATATGTGGATTTGGATGAGGATTGACATGCTTGAGTTGCATCTCACATCGTATGGTCTTGATATGCCCGATAGCATTTATATCTTGCATCGCATAACCTTGGTATACTGCTGCCTCTGCATCGTCAGACGCGCAGGGCGCTCCCAGCGGGCGAATGCCAGGGGCCCACGGCTCCTCATGTGGGTCCCACTTTGATGTTTATTAGCCATCCAACTCGTTGATCTGATGGGTCCCCTCCTCAGGTGGGCCCCCTCCAAAAATGGCGTATATCCAACGCTCAGGTGGCCCACACCATAAGAAATAGTGTGAATTGAATTCTACCATTGAAATCTTTTTTGGGCCCCACAGAAGTTCTGGATCAAGCTGAAATTTATTTTCACCCTTCATTCAGGTTTGCGTGACCTAATGGACGGGTCAGATGGCATGTAAACGTTATGGTGGGCCCCACATGGGACCCACAGTGATGTATGTGCCTAATTCCACCGTCCGTACGGACGGTGGAGCCCACTGTAACGTATGCTATATCCACACCGTCCAGGAGACGATGTGTGAGTGCACGTGTGTGAGTGTGCGTGTGTGTGTATGCGTGTGTGTGTGCATATGTGTAGATATATATATATATATATATATATATATATATATATATATATATATATATATATATATATGTATATATAATATTATATTACATATAATATTGTATATATATACTGTATATAAATTATATATTATATTAAACATAATATGTTTATGATGGTGGGCCTTCATGTGATCCCCCCACCATGGTGCATGTGTTGCATCCATACCGTCCAATTATTTGTAAAAATCATTTTCTGGCTTGAGCTAAAAATGAGTCAGATTTATGGTTCAAGTGGGCCCACCTTGTTATGTGTATAGGGCCCATATTGATTCAATTGTGGCCATCCATTGAGGCCCACCTTAGTATATATTTAGAGCCCATGGGACTAAGTCCATTTGATACATAAAAAGCCCATGGGACTAAGCCCATTTGATGTACATGGGGCGCAAATGGAGTGACCCATTTAGTATATTTAAAACTCATGAGTGTAGGCCCATCTTGTCATAATTTTGGCCCATTGTTGAGGCCCACTTTGATAGCTGTAAGGCCCATATTATGAGGCTCATTTCGATGTATTCAAAGGCCCATGGATCATGGACCATTGCAATGTACATAAGGCTCATTGGTGAGGCCCATTAACGCAACCCATTTGATGTATCTAAGGCCCATGGGTCAAGGCCAACGGGATGACCTTAGGGTCCATTGCTGTCACACCCCAAACCCGAAAATCGGATTCACATGAATCCCGATTGTCGAATCTGGTGCCGACAGCCTCCGTAGTGCCCCATTCTCGGCTCCTGATAATCAAATATCAGATTCCGATCCTGAGATCTTATAAGGAGGATTTTCAGAATAAAATTTTATTTTTCTAATGGAGCATAACCAGAAGCATAACCAAGTCACAAAACATCATCACCACATATCCACTATATCAAGAACTTTAAGTACAATGAGGAAAGGAAAATACAAGGTGATCAAAAGAGACTCCAAAAGGTCCTGGTACACGCTCTTGCCTCAGCGCTGCTGCTGTTCAACGCTACCTGCATGCAACTATCGTGCATAAGCTTACAAAAGCTTAGAGGATGGTGTAAGTGTGTGCGAAAGGCAAATGCCCAGTGTACAGTATCAGAGCAATGCGGAAGTATGCGGTAAGTCCATAGAATCAACCATGCTAAAGTTATGTAATGCAAGACGTGATGCGAGATATGAATGCCATCGGCTATACCGATGCAATGTAAGGCCTACATAGCCGAATGTCATATGCGAAATGCAATCCAAGCAAGTCGGTACTCATCAAGTACATATATCAGTACAGTTCTTCTCTGCATATCACCGGGGTCTAATACACTTCACAGAGACTGCCACCTCCCTAGCTGTACAGTCAAGCAAGCGAAAAAGACCTCACTATCTGCCTGACCAGTAGTTTGTCAATACCTACTCGACTCGTCGATAGCGGACTCATTTGTGAGCTGGTCAAACTCAGCCTAGCTTATAGCCCCCTCACTCAGGTAGATAAGGCCACACCCTCTTACAATCGACCACGACATAGTGGGAGACGGGACCTACTAGTATTCGGCACTCGGGCGCTCGTGTATCCACTCGGTCTAGACGTTGGAGCATCTCCTGGTACCAAAAAGGTTCTGGGACTTTCACCCAAGGACATCATAAGTGCCCACAGTGCTAGAATAAGTATTTTCGTTATCCAATATGGCCATCCACGATGTACCTGTGGATCCACGGCCCTGATGTCGCTTACGCATGCAGTGATCAAGTCACACATGAATCACGCCGTCAAACCATGCAGAAATGCAGCGCGTACTGCGCGATCATTTGGGGCACTCCATCTTATAATGGGTCCCATAAGTGGTCTGCCCAATGGCATATGCTATGATCAGTCACTACTCAAATCAAGCATACATATGATGCGTATGGGCATGAGTCATGGGATTATACTAAGCATGTTATAAAGTGATGGATAGTAACGAGTATGAGCCTATCAATGGGCCCTAAGGAGAGTTACAATGCGGACATTTAACAAATATTGTACGTATAATGTGGATGTCAAACCATCATTGTTCCCTAGCCACGGCCCGCCATAAATGTTATTACATGAACCATGGGAATTCATACATTGCAATGGACTCTAAGGACATCCCGTTGGACTTCGACCCATGGGCCTTAGATACATCAAATGGGTCGTGTCACATGGCCTTACATTCATCTAATGGGTTGCATTAATAAGCCTCACCAATGAGCCTTATGTACATTGCAATGGTCCATGACTCATGGGCCATGAAATACATCAAAAGTGGGCTTACAAACATGAGCTTTAAATATATCAAATGGGTCACTCCATTTGCGCCCCATGCACATCATATGGGCTTGATCCCATGGGCTCTTTATGTATCAAATGGGCTTAGTCCCATAGGCTTTAGATATATACCAAAGTAGGCCTCAATGAATGGCCATAATTAAGTAAATTGTGAGCCCTAATCACATACCAAGGTGGGCCCCTTTGAAACATAGATCTGCCTCATTTTTAGCTTAAGAAATGAGTTTTCAAAATGTATAGACAGTGAGAGGCAACACATGCATCATGGTGTGGGGTCGCATGAAGGCCCACCATCATAAACATATTATGTTTAATATAATATATAATTTATATACAGTATATATATATATATATATATATATATATATATATATATATATATATATATATATATATATATATATATACAATATTATATATATATATATATATATATATATATATATATATATATATATATATATATACACACACACATACACACACACACGCACACACACACATGCACACACACACACACGTGCACTCACACACACGCGCACACACGTGCACTCACACACCATCCCCTGGACGGTGTGGATATAGCATACATTACAGTGGGCTCCACCGTCCGTACGGACGGTGGATTTTAGGCACATACATCACTGTGGGTCCCATGTGGGGCCCACCATAATGTTTACATGACATCCGACTCGTCCATTAGGTCACGCAAACCTGAATGAAGGGTAAAAATAAATTTCAGCTTGATCCAGAACTCCAGTGGGCCCCAAAAAGGGTTTCAATGGTAGAATTCAATTCACACTATTTCTTATGGTGTGGGCCACCTGAGCTTTGGATGGGCCTCATTTTTGGGGAGGGCCCACCTTAGAAAGTGGGCCACCTTGGGGACAGGTCAGATGGCAAATAAACATCAAGGTGGGGCCCACACGGTTAGCCGTGGGACCCCCTTGGCGTCAGCCGGCCGCCCGCCTGCTGGGGCGTTTGACAAGTACAGAGGCAGCAGACTTTGCTGCTTCAAATTCTCTTTTTTTTTTTTGAAAACTGGAATTTTTACGATTTTTCAGGTGTGGGGCCCGCGTGTGATGGATCCACTCCAGCCATTGGATTGCATGGCTCAATACAAACCAAACGAGTCTAATATACGGTATTTTTTCGACTCAAGGAGGGCCCTAGCCAACTTTTAACGGTAAAGACGATGTTTGCTATGCTATGGCCCGCCTGAATATCGGATCGACACCATTTTTCGGCTCAACGCCTAAAATGAGTCGGGAAAGAGGATGGACGACATGGATTAGAAACATACAACAAGGTGGGGCCTATACAAGTGGGCCATCCCATTAGCTTGGAACCAAGATAATATTTGTGTTTTCCAATCACGTCCAGCGTCCCTGGACTCTGGACGGTGTGGCCTAGCACACGCACAAGGTGGGCCCTATTTTAGGTGGGCCACCAAATGGTAGGTGGTGTGGGTGTAACACATATAAGATGGGCCCCACTTTTAGATGGCTTGGGTCAATACATACCTAGTGGTGGGATCCATCCAAGTGGGCCACATGGCCATTACATCACACACAAAAAGGTAAATAATGAAAAGAGAGGGAGAGAGAGATAGAGTGGGACACGTGTGATGGAGGGACCCTAGCACTATGGGCCCTCCGTTTCAACCATCCAATCATACATCAATGGGTCCCATTGCATATGGGCCATCCAAATAAAAGATCAACGGTAGAGATCCCTCTCCACTAAAAATGGACGGTCTAGATGACATCTTTAATACAAGGAAAGTAAACATCATGATGGGGTCCATGGAGAATGGCCCCATCATGGAATGATTTGATGATCAAGATGGGCCATCGACCACATCTTATGGTCCCAAGTGAGATCCACACCATTGACGGTGGGCCTCACTTGGCCTATCATAAAAACAAGTAAACTACCCTATAGAAGCACTCACCTTATGATCTACTCGGTCTGTTGGAACGCCTATCTTCTAGAGCTTCACTTTGATGGTGGAGATGGAAAATGGATGGCTAGGATGAGAGGTTTTGGGATGGAAAAGTGGACCACCAAAAATCACATTTCTCATGCGAAGAGCTTGGACGTGAGAGGACTCCCTTGCTTGGGTTTGGTGTGTTGAGAAATGAGAGGGGGAGAGAGAGTTGTAAGAGTGATGGAGTGATGTGAAGTGAGTGATGGATGAGGTGAGTGATGGGTGAAGTGAGAGGTTAGTTAACTTTGGTGGTTGCTTGACTTGTGGAGAAAGGAAGCATGGGTGCTTGTACTTGACATAAAGTGATTGATGGTTGACTGATTGATGAGATTGATTTGATACTTTGTAGAGATTCTCTTGGGATTTACAACGTGCGGTGTTTTTCCTTAAACTGAACGCGGGTCCACATCTCATCGTCTGGGTATCGGATCGGTGCGTGAGTCACGGCGTTGGGACCACGGTGTCACGCCCCAAACACGAAAATCGGGCTCACAAAATTTCTGATCGCCGAATCCGGCGCCGACAGCCTCCGTAGAACCCCATTCTCGGCTCCTAGCTCCCATTCGCCAGGTTCCGATCCTGGGATGCTACGAGGAGGATTTTTAATGTCAGTTTGATTCGTAATAAGTATAACCAAAGGCATAACCCACAAACAACAACCAAGTACTCCATTACATTTCCACTATGATCAAAAACTTTGCAAGTACAATGAGCATAAAGGGAAATACAATGGCAAAGAATAAAAACTCCAAAACGATCAGCAACGTGCTCCTGCCTCAGCGCTGCTGCGATCCAACATCACCTGCACGCAACGGTCGTGCATAAGCTTACAGAAAGCTTAGAGGGTGGTGAAAGTGTGTGCGTAAGGTAGTAATATGATCAAAAAATGTCAGAATAATGCAGAATATGCAGATGGAACCATAAGATCATGAGCAGTACCAAGGCTATGCAATGCAAGATATGAATGGTATCGGCCATCCCAAGGCCATGCGATGTGCAATGCAACTCAAGCATACAGATCCTCAGCTATGTCCACACATCAATACAGCTCAAAATATGGAATATCACCGGGGTCTAGTACACTCTAAACCAGATTACCGCCACATCGCGCGTAATAAGGTAAGTGGAAGAGACCACACCATCCGTCTGCCAATATCGGGCGTGACTCGTCGATAGCGGACCCATTCCTCGAGCTGGTCAAACTCAGCCTAGCATTGCCCTCTACTCTAGGGCGGATAAGGCCGCACCCCCTTCCAATTGACCACGACACAGTGGAGAGCGTAACCGTCTGGTATTCGGCACTCAACGCTCATCTACCCACTCGGTCTAGAAGTTGGAGCAACCTCTTGGTACCATAAGGGTTTAGGAACTTTCACCCAGGGATATCTATAGTACCCCATGTATAACAAGATTTTCGGTATCCAATCCTGTCAACCACGATACATCTGTGGAAGTTACGACCCCAATGTCGCTAGGGCGTACAATATCCATGTCATACAAATGCGATATGCATGATTCATGCTATCCAGTCATGCATCAAATTCTGCGCATATCATGCGCTCATGTAGGGCAACACCGCCTAACCGGGAGCCTATAAACAACCTGCCCGAAGGCAGATACTATGATCAGACAATTCTCACGTCAAGCATACATATGATGCGTATGATCATGAGTCATGAAACTGTACTAAACATGTTATAATAAAATGAACTATCTTGCAATGCAGATGGACTTGGACGGCCTATACACAATAAATACGGGCCTAACAATGGGCCCTAAGGAGAGTCGTAATGTGGACATCCAACCAGCATTATACTCGCAATGTGGACGTCAAACCAACATTGCTCCCCAGGTACGATCGTCACAAACATTGTTACATAAATCGTATTGGGCTTACACATTGCAATGGACTTTAGGTACATCCCATTGGGCCTTAAATACATCAAATGGGCTACATCATATGGGCCATCTCCAATGGGCCTTATGTGCATTGCAATGGGTCATAACCCATGGACTTTAGATTACATCAAATGGGCCTAATCTCATGGGTCTTATATGTAATAAATGGGCCACACCAATTGGTCTTATATGCATTGTAATGGGTCAAAACCCGTGGGCCTTGTATTGCATCAATTGGGCCTAGCCTCATAAGTTTAATATATAACAAATTGGCCACACCCATTGGGCCCCCCCACATGTACATCAAATGGGCCTCAACCCATAGGCCTTTTACAATCCAAATGGGCATAGCCTATAGGCCTTTCATAAATCAAATGGGCCTAACCCATATGCTTTAAACAAATCAAATGGATGGACAGTCTGGATGCATCACATGCATCAAGGGTGGGGCCCACATGAGGGCCTACCATCATATATGTTACAACTAGTATAATATGTACATATATTACATATAATATATATAAGTATGTATGTATATATATATGCACACACCCACACAGCACGCACACACTCTGCACGCCGCTGGTGGTGGCGTGCATATAACACATGCATCAAGTGGACTCCACCGTCCAGCAGACGGTGGAGCAATACATATACCATTGTGGGTCCTCTGTGGGGCCCACATGAAATGTTCATTTGAAATCTAACCCGTTCACGAGGTCACGTGGACCTGGATGAAGGGAAAACATAAACTTCAGCTTGATCCAATACTTCTGTGGCCCCCAAAAACCTTTCAATGGTAGAATCCAATCCACACTGTTTCACGTGGTGTGGGCCACCTGAGTTTTGGATCTGTCCCATTTTTGGAGGGGGGCCCACTACTGGGGCGGCCCACCTCATGAGCCGGTTGGATGGAAAACAAACATTACTGTGGGGCCCCACGGCTGGAGCCGTGGGTCCCTAGCTGGACGCCCGCCGGCCCTCACGCTGCACGCAGCAGCGTGCAGCGGTAGTAGTGTCAGGAGGCTGAGGGCTTGCCTCTTTCAAAAAAAATGGAAAATCTGTTTTTTTATGGTTTTTCACACGTGGGGCCCGCTGCGCCAAATCCGTCCCAACCATTGCGATCAGTGGCTCGAGGCCGTCCAAATGAGTCTAGAGTTCGAATTTTTATAAGCTTAGGAAGTGAAATAAAATAAGAAAATAGTATTTGAATGGTGAGAACGCAATATTTGGCGCTTGGCCCACCAGGTGCTCCGTTCAATCTCATTTTCTGGCTCAACGCCTAAAATGAGATGGTGAAAGGGATGGACGGCTTGGATTAGAACGATACATCAGGGTGGGGCCTATGCAAGGGGACCATCCAAAAGCACCTTTTTCCTTTCCCTTTTTTTTTTTTTGTTTTACAAGTAGGGACGTCCAGTGTCCCAGACGATGGACGTTCAGCCTTCTCATTGCATTGTGGTGGGCCCTGCTGAAGTGGGCCACCACTAAAGGATGATGTAGATACAGTATTTCAGGTGGGCCCCACTTGAAGAACACTTGGACACAATGCCAAAAGGTGGGGTCCATTCAAGTGGGCCTCATAATCCCATTGCATAGAAATAATAATAAAATAAACTAAAATAAAATAAAAGAAATCAAAGAGAGAGAGACATGGAGAGTGGGACACGCCTTGTGATGGAGGGACCTCGACATTATGGGCCCTCCCTTGCAATGAATCATACAATAAACGGATCCCTTTGAACATGGGACCATCAAAAATGTAAATCAACGGTGGAGATCCATTCCCCACCGATATGGACGGTCTAGATGACCTTTCTAAATGAAATAAACATCATGATGGGGTCCATGGAGAATGACCCCATCATGGAATGATCATGATGATCCAAGTAGGCCATCGGCCTTATCTTAGGGTCCCAAGTGAGATCCACACCATTGATCGGTGGGCCTCACTTAGTCCACCATAAAAATAAGAAAAACCACCCTATAGAGGCACCTGCCGTCCGATCTTCTTGCTCCTAGGAGTTCCTTGGCACCTTAGCTTCAACTTCAATGGATGAGATGAAGAATGAAAGGTTGAGATGGGAGATGATGGGGTAGGAAGGTGGGCCACTTGAAGCTTAGAGAGATTTAGAAAACTCCATACGTATGGAGCTTGGAGATTTGAAATGAGAAAGAGAGAAAGTTGTAAAGGGAGAGAGAGAGAGTGATGGATGGATGTGGTGAGTGATGGTTGTGTAAGAAAAGCTTGACTTTTGAGGCTTTTTGTGTAAGAGAGGTATGAGTGGTGTAAGAAAAGCTCGACTTTTGTGGCTTTTTGTATAAGAGAGATATGGCTTTGGGAGACTTTTGTGGTTGCTTGGGAAAATGGAATAAAGTGATGTGTACTTGACATGTGATGGCTTGATGGATTGATTGATTGATGAGATTGATGTGATTGACGTGACACATCGTAGAGATTTTCTTATGTTTCACAACGCGCGGCGTTTTCTCGCACCGAACGTTGGCCCACATTTCTTGACCAGGGTATCGCCTCTGCGCGCGAGTCGCGGTATCGGAACCGCAACGACGGCGCGGTCGCTATAGTTTTGGTCTTGGGTTGAGTCGACTCGGGTTGTCGGTATATGAATCAGGATCGCGCATCGATATCGGTTAAGGGTCGAAGGTTGCTGAAATTCGACCGGTAAGACCGCGAAAGTCTACGGAAAGGTACGGACCAAAATACGGGTCTTACACGCGGTGACGGTGCGATCGCAATAATATAAGTCTCGGATTAAAATGACTCAAATGTATAGGATACGACTTATGGTCGTGCGTAACGTCGATTATCGGTCGTAGGTTGTCGAAATTCGACGGGAAGGATCGCAGAAGTTGACGGAACAGTACGGTTTAGGATACGGGTCTTACAATTGTAATGTGTGATTTTCCATGATTCATGTAATGATATTTATGGTGGGACATGCCTAGGGAACAATGTTGGTTTGACGTCCACATTGTATGTATAATGTTCGTTAAATGTCCGCATTGTAACTCTCCTTAGGGCCCATTGATAGGCCGATACTTATTAATATTCTTCGCCTTATAACATGCTTAGTATAATCCCATGACTCATGTCCATACGCATCATATGTATGCTTGATATGAGTAGTGACTGATCATAGCATATGCCATTGGACAGAACATTTTCGAGACTTATTATGAGACAGAGTGCCCTACATGATCGCGCAGTACGTGCTGGATTTTTGCATGATTTGACATGTGATTCATGCATCTCGTATATGTGTGACTTGATCATTGCACGCTCTAGCGACATCAGGGCTGTGGCTCCACAGGTACATCGTGGATGGCCGTATCGGATATCAAAAATACTTGGTTCTAGCACTGTGGGCACTTAGGATGTCCTTGGATGAAAGTCTCAGAACCTTTTTGGTACCAGGAGATGCTCCAACGTCTAGACCGAGTGGATACACGAGCGCCCAAGTGCCGAATACCAGTAGGCCTCGTCTCCCACTATATCGTGGTCGGTTGGAAGGGGGTGTGGCCTTATCCGCCTGAGTGAGGGGGCTATAAGCTAAGCTGAGTTTGACCAGCTCGCAAATGAGTCCGCTATCGACGAGTCGGGTAGGTATTGACAGACTACTGGTCAGGCAGATAGTGAGGTCTATTCCGCTTTCTTGACTGTACAGCTAGGGAGGTGGCAGTCACTGCGAAGTGTATTAGACCCCGGTGATATCCAGAGAGGAACTGTACTGATATGTGTACTGGATGAGTACCGACTTGCTTGGATTGCATTTCGCATATGACATTCGGCTATGTAAGCCTCGCGTTGCATCATTCATGACTTGTATCATATAGCATTGGTATGGTTGGTTTTATTCATGGACTTACGGCATGCTTCCGCATTACCCTGATATTGTACACTCGGCATTTGCCTTACGCACCCACTTACACCACCCTCTAAGCTTTTGTAAGCTTATGCACGATAGTTGCATGCAGGTAGCGTTGGACAGCAGCAGTGCTGAGGCAGGAGTGCGTATCAGGGCCTTTTGGAGCTTTTTGATCACCTTGTGTTTCCCTTTCCGCATTGTACTTAAAGTTTTTGATATAGTGGATATGTGGTGATGTTGTTTTGTGACTTGGTTATGCTTGTGGTTATGCTCCATTACATTACAAAAAAAATATCATTCTGAAAATCCTCCTTGTAGGATCCCAGGATCGAAAATATGGCATTTGATTATCAAGAGCCGAGAATGGGGCACTACGGAGGCTGTCAGCACTAGATTCGGCAATCGGGATTCATGTGAATCCGATTTTCGAGTTTGGGGCGTGATAGTCAGCTAGATTTGGGCCTTGGATGAACAAATCACAATATTAAACTTGATGTTTAAGTGATCAGGAAAATTCATTGGCTTCCTATAGTTAATTAATCAAATTCGTGTGGTTCTTTACCGGTACCACCTACGTATATGCTCACCTTGAGTATTAAGGACCGATCAGTGATAACGTAAGCTAGTTATATTAAAAAATTTAGAGTATTTTTTGAAAATTCAAAATATCAAAAATCAAGGACGTTATAATTTACCCACCTTAAAAATAATTGTCTCCGAAATTGCTTCATGTCAATAAGTAAAGATATTCTAATTTTGTATGCCTAAGTTTCCATTGATTTCATGTTCATATACATGTTAAGACGTATACTAAGTATACAAGCCTGGCTTATTACAGTCTACCACCCTTAAAACTTTTTCACCCTAATGGTTTACTACAATTTTCCAAAAGATTTGGATTCGTAACGACAATTTCCATCTATCTAGAGTAAACAATTTCTGCTTTCAGTGTTCGGCCAATATGGAGAGATGGTTGTAGTGAGCTTGAACCCAATACATTAATCATCTACCTGACCAGGGTATTGAACTCGTTACATCCCTTCATAGTCCTGGTAGATTCTGGTCTTTTGCTCGATTAAAGCAGTGAGTACATTGTCAGTCGCCTAGGATTGAGAATTGGGTCAAGTCCTGAATGTCTTGCAAGTGTATGGTTCTGTAATTCCGCAATCCGATTATTCTTAACATTTGGAAGATATCAAAATTTATTAAGAAATTTAAGTTTCATGACATTTATAAGATTGTCTATTGACTCTTTCAAGGAGGGTTCTTATTTAATTTATGTTCAACTTAGTGGGTGATGAGTCTCCCAAGGTGCCTATGATTAAACAAATATCCTAGGAAGGTATCCATAAGCCTAAGGTTTTCTCTCAATGTTACCATTTCAATCCCATGGCCAATGAGTTATGAGCAAATCGTGCTTCGACTTTATTGATTTCAAGAGAAAATGGAGAATTAGAAATTCTAGGATATTTTGGAGGTTTGAATGGATGTCGACACATGAAAAGGGTAAGGAAAATGATAAGAGGAAGAATATCATCTCTTCAATGTGGTATGAATCTTAAATCCATAAGAGAATAAGAAACTTATAATATTTTAGTGAAGTCCGCCTCGAATACAAACTTAAAGAGTTTTTAACAATTAAACTTAACCCTACTCAAAAGACGTAGTTCAACCGTACTAGAAAATAATTGAAATAGAAAATCACATTAAAAAAAATCTAATTTAATCATGCAGGATAATTCCTGGCATGATTAGAAACAATTTTTAAAAAGGCATAATGCTTTAAAACTCAAATATAAAAAAGATATGTTTGGTCCATTAGCCGTGTTTGAGCCAACCTTCCCCCGTGTGAGTCCTCATGCTTGGGTGTCAATTTAAGTCAATTTACTTCCCGAGCTTCTGGAGAGCGCTTGGAAGTAGGGGCTACTGTTGTGGGTAAAAATGTCTGACCAAATAGCAAGAATCCAATGAAAACAACAAGGCAGACAACTTAGATGAGAGATTGGGTGAGAGCTTGATATTGACTACCGAGCACGACCTCCGTAACCAACCTGAGCACCAACCATAAGCGATGGCTTCAGTCGTTTAACTAACATTCCGCTATCGTAACCAATGAACGACTATAAGTAACGACCTAACCCTAATTAGAGGCACTAACCTCAAAGCTCGGCCCCGACCACAGTTGACAATTAAGTTCAGTCTGCAGGACTTCAAAGGTCAACATTGGATGTTAACCACGACCTCATCGGATGCCGACCACTGGGAGATGTATTCTTCATATACGGAAATGATTATCTCCACAGGATGTTCGTTAAGAATCACGCCGAGATAAGTGCCATACATCTAGGGGAAGATCCCTTATGTGATATGTATTTACATGACAGACTTATTACCATATACCAAAGTAGTCTTGAAAGACTATAAATAAGAACCTTACCTATGATAGAAGGTATGCACTATCATCCTAGTTCTACTAAACCTATAGTGTGCTTATTCTAAGTTAAGCATCAAAGGGTCCCTATATAGGTCTCATTGTCATTTGGTTTTGCAAGTACACAATGGTATAGCAGGACTACTAGATCACAGCATCAACAATTACAAAGATAACAATCAATTGCCTGGGTACCTCATTTTTTTGCTGAATTGTAATCCATGATAGGCCCTACCATTGGTACTGTCCACCATATCAACATAGCTTGCTTTGATACCAAAAATAAGCGGTCATTTGGTGCCAATATTTTAAGGGTTTGAAGGTCATTTGGAATATGTTTGGTTTTTACATGACGCATAACACCACTGGAAGACAAAAGATACAAAAAGTGTCATGTAAAAACAGACAAGAAAAAAGAAAAAGAAAAAACCAATGACGGTGGAAGAAGCATCACCCCTTGGCGTATTTAGGATATGTTTCCCTGACCATGTGCCCACCTTGATGCATGTGGGTGCGGATTAGATACTGACAAGGTCAGTAGCCAAATTGCTAGTGAAGTGACCTCACCAGATTTTGTGGACCCCACCATGATGCATGTTTAGTATCCATACCGCCCATCCATTTGGAGAGATAGTCTTATTGCATGAGAAAAAGAATGAGATATATCTAAAGTTCAAGTGGACCCCACCATAGAAGACAGTGGGGATAGTAACATCCACTGTTCAAAACTTCATAGGACCGAGATAGTCTTATGGCATGAGAAAAAGAATGAGATATATCTAAAGTTCAAGTGGACCCCACCATAGAAGACCGGGGATAGTAACATCCACTGTTCAAAACTTCATAGGACTACGGAAGTTTCCGATCAAGTTTATATATATATTTTTTTTCACTTCATCTATCTTTATTTTAACCTATAAATAGGTTGGATCTAAAAAATACATCATAGTGGGCCCTGTGGATGTTTCAATGGTGGGTGTGACTGATCCCACGGTTTTCTGTGGTGGGTCCACTTGAACTTTAGGTCTATCTCATTCTTTTTCTCATGCCATAAAATGATCTCTACAAATGGTTGGACCATATGAATACAACACATGCATTACGGTGGGGTCCACATAGCTTGATGACACCACTTTAGTAGCGATTTGAATACCGTCATCGTCAGTATGTGATTCCTGTATATACATGCCATGCATTAGTTTTTTCAACTCATTTTATTGCAAAATCGCATATCAAAACTCAAGATTATGCCATAGGAAACAATGGTTACTGAACATAACCACCACTAAAAATTTCCTATGATACCTGGAATGTTTATTTTCCATCCAACCTGTTGATTAAGTCAAGCATATTCATATATATCAGTTTGATTCAAAACTTTTGGAGTTCCAATGGGTTTTTAATTGTTTACAATCATCACCTTTATACTATCTTTTTATTATGTGGTCCACATAAGATGTGGATCTGCCTCATATTTTGTTTCACTTTGTAAAATGATCTTGAGAAATATTGGATGGACGGAGTGGACAAAAAAAAATTAAAAAAATTAAAAAAAATACACTATAGTGGGGCCTAAAGATCTTATTCAGTAGTACCTACATTGAGTGCTTATGCTACATTATCAAAAATAAAATAAAATAAAATAAAATAAAAGAGAAGAAAAAGACCTGATGAAGACTTCTCACCCTTTCCCTCTGTCATTGCCAAAACGCTGTCTGGTCCAAAATGCGTATACCCTTTGAGCTGACTTTGGAACCCGGGGCCCACTTATGATGAATGTGTTGTATAATCATGCTGTCCATCCGTTTTCTGGGATCATTATCTTACAATGCTATACGAAAAATTAAGCATATACAAATATCTGGTAGATCATACCATTGGAAAAAGAAGTAACAAATGGTCTTTAAAAGCTTTATGCGGGTAACAAAAATTTTGGTTCGAGTTGATGTTTGTATTTTACCTTCATTTGGTTATGGTTCACCGTATCAATGGTTAGATAGAAAAACATCATAAATCTCCTTATGATAGGTTCTGAAAAGTTTTTAATGGTGGGTGTTTAGTCATCACTGTTTCTTGCAATGTTGTCCACATGAGATCTTGATTTTATTAATTTTTGAACGCATGGACTGAAACGAGTTAAAAAAAGTGGATGGACACATTGTTATGGTTAAAAATGGAATGAACAGGTGTATAAGCTTGAAGACTATGGATTACTTTAGGGCTAAAAAATCACCTCGGGTTGAGGCATCAACTTTAGCCGCATTCCAAAGAAGATCTCTTCCATAATACGCAATCACTCCAAGATACATTATCATATACACCACCACCCTCAAAAGCGTATAAATACACCTTCTCCCATTTTAAGAGTATAGCTCAAAGTAGACCATAATAGCTTAATAGCAGAAACTGCAGGAATTGAACGTGTACCATTGAAAACTTGCTTGGGGGCTATAGAAATTTTCAATCTCGATGATATTTGCATTTTCCTTTCATCCAAGTCTCTGTATCCCAATGAACAAGTTGGATGGCATGTAAAGATAGCTGTGGACGCTGGGAAGGTTTCAACGGTGGATGGTCATCATCTCCTATGTTTCCTCTGATATGGTCCACTTGAACTATGGATATCCTTCAATTTTAACTAGGGTCATGAATTAAAATAAGCTGGTAAAACGGATGGATGGCGTGGATAAGACATATACATCAGGCGAGGTCTCATCGAGTTTACTCACTATGCCAGAGTACGTCGGTAGGCAATCCGCTCTCGAAAGTCTGGCAAATTCTAGCCCTTGATCCGGCGGTATTGATCTCCAATCAACAGCAATAAATTCATACTCTCGCATCTCCAACCATTGATGACCCTGGGGAATCAAGCCATCATCTTTTACTCTCTAAAATTTCACATGTGTGTGACTGTGGAGGATCATCGTCAGTAAAGTCCACAGGATCGACGGTCCAGATTTATCAACTGAACAACAACATCAACCATTGAGTAGCAACGAAAATGATTGTTTTATCTCGTGACCGGAACTAAAGAGACCTGCAACTTGAAGTGAAGAGAAACAGAGCTTTTATCTGAATTTCTTTCCTGTGACCGAAGAAAGCGTGAGGAAAGATGGCCGAGTCCATTGTTCAGCTCCTTGTCGAAAAATTCGCTGAGCAGTTCATCGAAGAAGCCATTTTCCTACATGGGGTTCGCGATGAGGTCGAATGGCTGGAGGCGGAATTTAAGAGGATGCAATGCTTCTTGAAAGACGCAGATGCAAAACAAGAAGGAGATGAAAGAGTGAAGAACTGGGTGGGGGATGTGAGAGATGTTGCATATGATGCTGAGGACGTCATCGACGCCTTTCTCTTCAAGCTAGCAAACTTGAGGCGAACTGGATTTGTGGGCTGCATTAAAAGGTACGCTTGCATCTTCAATGAGTTGATAGCTCGCCATAAGGTGGGATCGGAGATCGAGCGAATAAAGGCTAAAATCCGTGGGATCTCTGAAAGTAGATCGACGTTTGGAATTCAAAATATAGGCCAAGGAGCAGGGACGAGCCACCAAGAATCCAGGCTCATTTCTCCTAATGTTCCAGAACCAGATTTTGTTGGCTTTGAGAAGGAATTGGAGATATTGGTGGCCCGGTTAACAAAGGGAGAGCTGCGACGTTGTGTTGTTTCTGTTGGATAAAATGTTGAATTAAATAGACTATAAAAATCGAGAACCAAAAAAGGAAAATAAATTTAGAGAAAGAAAAACTTATTGAATTGAGTCGAGGCGTGACTGAGTCACTCGGCTTGAAATCGAATTTGCTCCCCTTGGACAGCGTCCCAAGTGCAACAGGTTTCCAGAGCAATCGACCTCCAGGATACAACGACTATGACCCGGTCCCAGCGGTGCACTCACTGTACACGGGCTCGAACCACTTGCAGTTTAATCCGAAAGTGCTGAGTTGACTCAGCAATGAACTCAGTAACAAAACCGTATCAGAGAGAGTTTTATAAGGTAGGGAATTTTTCGTATTCGTATGTTGAAACTGGAATCGGAAGTCTTTATATAGACTTCGAAATGATGCATAAGCACCCTTTACAAAAGGTTAGGTCCGTTGGGTTTAAACCCAACAGGGGCGACCAACCGGAAGGGAAGCATCTCTCTGGTTTAAAAACGAAAAGACGCAAGTGCGAGTACACTCTCGCACATACAGTCCTGCGAGTACCCGTACATACACACCCACGCGAGTACACTTACACCGCACCCGCACCCGCACCCGCACCCAGCCCAGCCCAGCCCGTCCCGTCCCGTCGCGTCGCGCACGCGGACTCGGACTCGGCTCGGCTCGGCACGGCACGGCTCGGCTCGGCGCGCGCGCGCGCGTGTGTGGTTAATGGCATAGATTAGAGCTATTGGCATAGCCCCCCCCACAGGACCAAATTCACATGCCCCCTGAAAGGGGCTCAAGCCCTAGGCAAAAAGTCTATCATATAAACAAGAGAATTTCTCTTGTCAAATCCGATGTGGGACAAAACCAACACCTCAAAAAACACCAAAATTTAAATGTGGAGGGAAAACACCGAAATTTGAAAATTCAAATTTTTAATATTATTTTAAAACAAATACAACAATCCCCCACATGTTTTAAAATAAAATGCTTTCGGATTAAAGCGAAATAGTTGTGCAATGGTGCCGGTGTCACCATAGACTTGAACCGACATTAGAGTAAGCAAGACAGGTCTACAGGAATCAGGTGACACCATAGTCTTGAACCTGAGTCCTTTTAATGTAGATCGCAAGTACATGCCACTCACACAACTCTTCCTCTGCAAGTGATTCTGTGGTTCGGTGCGTTTCGGCCATACACCATTACCTGGATTTCATGAGTGCTCTAGAGAATTCGCCTAGATTCTCATAGGAAGCGGCCTCCACCTCCACACCCATATAGGTGAATTCCATCAAGTGTATGCAGCAACTGTATACACCACCAAATATATGGCTATGGATCCATTAAGAGTTCTAAAAACTCATCCTTCTGCGTTGCTGCTCGCACTGTACACCATAGAAGGGGCTCATATAACTCAGTGCAATCGTCTACCTCGTGTTTTGTTGTTTACCCATTGAACCTATCTCATGGGATCTCCACTTGTATAGGTTGGGTTACCGACACTGGCAGCTCATATATTAGGCTCAGCCCCATTCCCTTCGATGTATCATTGACTAACTTTTTAGATAGTCCTTTAGTCAGAGGATCTGCTAGATTCTTTTCTGACCTCACAAAGTCAATAGATATGACTCCATCACGTAACATATGTTTCACTATATTGTGTCTGAGTCTAATATGCCTGCTTTTTCCATTATATATTTTACTTTTTGCTTTCGCTATAGCTGCTTGACAGTCACAATGAATAGATACGGCCGATACAGGCTTTGGCCACAATGGTATATCAGCTAAGAGATTTCTAAGCCATTCAGCTTCTGATCCAGCCTTTTCTAAAGCAATAAACTCGGATTCCATAGTCGACCGAGCAATACATGTATGCTTGGTGGACTTCCAAGAGACTGCTCCTCCACCCAAAGTGAAGACATATCCACTAGTAGATTTTGTCTCATCTGAATCACTGATCCAGTTAGCATCACTATATCCTTCTAATACAGTAGGATAACCATTATAATGTAAACCATATGTCATATTACCTTTTAGGTATCGCAAAATTCTAGACAATGCATTCCAATGTTCTTTTCCAGGGTTATGTGTATATCTACTTAGCCTTCCTACTGCAAAAGCTATGTCAGGTCTAGTGCAGTTTGTTAGATACATGAGACTACCAATTATTCTGAAATATTCTAATTGAGACACACTATTTTCTGTATTCTTCATGAGAGTCACACTATAATCATAAGGAGTACTGACAGGTAAACAGTCAAAATGGTTAAACTTTCTCAATATCTTCTCAATATAATGAGATTGTGATAATATAATAACACCATTTTTCCTGGTTACTTCAATACCCAATATTATACTTGCCTCTCCTAAGTCTTTCATGTCAAACTTAGATGACAAGAATTTCTTAGTTGCATTAACTAATTTAATATTAGTTCCAAAAATAAGCATGTCATCAACATAAAGACATATGATAACATAATCATTTCCAGAAATTTTACTATATACACATCTATCTACATCATTTATATGATAACCATTTGATTTTAAAACACCATCAAATTTTTCATGCCATTGTTTAGGAGCCTGTTTTAAACCATATAGTGATTTAATTAGTCTACATACTTTATTTTCTTTACCTAATATCTTATAACCCTCAGGTTGCTCCATATATATTTCTTCTTCTAAGTCTCCATTTAGGAAAGCAGTCTTAACATCCATCTGGTGTACCACTAGTTTATATATGGAGGCTATCGCTATTAAGACTCTAATAGTTGTAATCCTAGTTACAGGGGAATATGTATCAAAATAATCTATTCCTTCCTTTTGTTTAAAGCCTTTCGCTACCAACCTAGCCTTAAACTTATCGATAGTTCCATCTGGTTTTAGTTTCTTTCTAAACACCCATTTGCAGCCTATTGGTTTGTTACCAGGTGGTAGGTCTACAAGTTCCCAAGTATTATTTGATATAATAGATTCTAACTCATCATTTATTGCTTCCTTCCAAAAGGTTGCATCTGGAGAGTTAATAGCTTCTATATAAGTTGTAGGATCATCTTCTACTAAGAATGTGAAAAAACCATCTCCTAGGTTAGTTTCTTTTCTAACTCTAATACTTTTTCTTGGTTGTATCTCTTCTACTACTTTCTCGTAAGCATTTTTACTAGTAGACGCAATATCTGATTCATTAACTTTTTCTATTCCTATAGATTTAGATTTCATAGGGAATACGTTCTCAAAGAACTCTGCATCCCTAGCTTCTATAATTGTATTGGGATCTAGAATATTATCCTTAGTTTTTAAAACTAGAAACCTATAGGCCGCACTGTTTTGTGCATACCCTATAAATACACAATCGGTCGTTTTAGGACCTAATTTTCTTTTCTTAGTTTCAGGCAATCCTACTTTAGCAAGACACCCCCACACTTTAATATATTTATAACTAGGAATATGATTCTTCCAAAGTTCATATGGTGTTTGTTCAGAAGATTTAGATGGAATCCTGTTTAGGATATAACAAGCAGACAGAATTGCTTCTCCCCACATATTTGAGGGTAAGCCTGAACTATTTAACATGGCATTCATCATTTCTTTTAGAGTTCTGTTCTTACGTTCTGCTATTCCATTTTGTTCTGGTGTATAAGGAGCTGTAGTTTCGTGAATTATTCCATTCTTTTCACATAATTCTCTAAATTGAGAAGATTCATATTCACCTCCTCTATCTGTTCTAAGTCTTTTAATTTTTATATTTAATTGATTTTCAACTTCAATTTTGTATTTAGAAAAAGCATCTAAAGCTTCATCTTTGTTCCTTAATAGATATACTCTAGTGAACCTAGAGTAGTCATCTACAAAAGTTATATAATATCTTTTTCCTCCTCTAGACATGTGATTTCTAAAATCACCTAAATCACTATGTATCAACTCTAATAGAACAGATGATCTTTCTATTTGTTTAAAGGGTTTTCTAATAAATTTTGATTCTACACATGTTTCACATTTTTCAAACTCTTCATTAGATATATTAGGTAATAAACCTAATCTTTTCATTTTCTTTAAAGATGTCACATTCACATGACCTAATCTATTATGCCATAGATAAAAAGGTTCAACGATATAAACAGAACTAGATGTTTTCTTATTATCATTGGATACATTTACAATGAATAAACCATCGCTACAGTACCCCTTACCAACAAAGGTTCCATTTTTAGTCATTACAAGCTTATCTGAATCAAATACTAATTTGACACCAGCCTTATTGAGGAGCGAACCAGAGACCAAGTTTCTTCTAATGTCAGGCACATGGAGGACATCATTTAACATTAGAGTCTTTCCAGAAGTGAGTTTCAGAAGTACTTTCCCTTTCCCTACAACTGGAGACGTTCTAGCATTTCCCATGAACACCTGTTCATCATCTCCTGATACTTGGTAGGAGGTAAACATGCTACGATCCTTGCACACGTGTCTAGTTGCACCAGTATCTAGCACCCACTCCAAGTTGTTTACAAGGAAGACTTCTGATACCACAGCCACTACTATGTCAGACTCATTGCCTGTTTCTGTAAGATTAGCTTGCGGCTTATCTTTATTTTTCTTAAGCCTGCAGGTTTTAACATGATGCCCAGGCTTTCCACAGTTGTAGCAGTTTCCCTTTTTCTTGAATTGATTGTTTGCATTCTTCTTTTTGAGCCTGCATTCATTTGCATAATGTCCAGGTTTGCCACAGTTATGACAGTTGCCCTTTTTCTTATTATTTGTTCGACTTGATTCCACAAGATTCGCTTTTGAATCTATCTCATTTTTATTTCCTTTTTGGTCCCTGATTCTATTGGCCTCCTCTATTCGTATGTGTACGATAGTGGTTTCCAAAGAAACACCGTTCTTCTTATGTTTCATTCTATTTTTATATTCTTTCCAGGAGGGCGGTAACTTTTCTATTAACGCTCCTGACAGAAACACCTCATCCAACTTAATTCCTTCTGTCGATAGTTCGTGAATTAGACTTTGAAAGTCGTGAATCTGATTTGTGACAGATTTATCGTCTGTCATTTCATAGTGAAGGAAATTAGCAATTGCATGTTTCTTAGCGCCTGCATCTTCTAATATGTATTTCTTTTCTAAAGCAATCCATATATCTTTAGCAGAGGCGTAAGAAGCATACACATCATATAATTCGTTGGATAAAGAGTTTAGAATATAATTTTTACAATTATTTTCATCTGTTACTTCATTTTGATTTGCTGGATCTATAGTAAATGATTCAGATAAAATGTATGAAACTTTCAGGGTGGTAAGAGCGAACATCAATTTCTGTTTCCACCGTTTAAAAGATTGTCCAGCGAACGGTTCGATTTTGGCTAACTCAGTAGAAGCATTTACTGTTACTGTAGCCATAGTCTATGTAATTCAACACAAAATTCGATTTCAAGATTGTTGGATAAAATGTTGAATTAAATAGACTATAAAAATCGAGAACCAAAAAAGGAAAATAAATTTAGAGAAAGAAAAACTTATTGAATTGAGTCGAGGCGTGACTGAGTCACTCGGCTTGAAATCGAATTTGCTCCCCTTGGACAGCGTCCCAAGTGCAACAGGTTTCCAGAGCAATCGACCTCCAGGATACAACGACTATGACCCGGTCCCAGCGGTGCACTCACTGTACACGGGCTCGAACCACTTGCAGTTTAATCCGAAAGTGCTGAGTTGACTCAGCAATGAACTCAGTAACAAAACCGTATCAGAGAGAGTTTTATAAGGTAGGGAATTTTTCGTATTCGTATGTTGAAACTGGAATCGGAAGTCTTTATATAGACTTCGAAATGATGCATAAGCACCCTTTACAAAAGGTTAGGTCCGTTGGGTTTAAACCCAACAGGGGCGACCAACCGGAAGGGAAGCATCTCTCTGGTTTAAAAACGAAAAGACGCAAGTGCGAGTACACTCTCGCACATACAGTCCTGCGAGTACCCGTACATACACACCCACGCGAGTACACTTACACCGCACCCGCACCCGCACCCGCACCCGCACCCGCACCCAGCCCAGCCCAGCCCGTCCCGTCCCGTCGCGTCGCGCACGCGGACTCGGACTCGGCTCGGCTCGGCACGGCACGGCTCGGCTCGGCGCGCGCGCGCGCGTGTGTGGTTAATGGCATAGATTAGAGCTATTGGCATAGCCCCCCCACAGGACCAAATTCACATGCCCCCTGAAAGGGGCTCAAGCCCTAGGCAAAAAGTCTATCATATAAACAAGAGAATTTCTCTTGTCAAATCCGATGTGGGACAAAACCAACACCTCAAAAAACACCAAAATTTAAATGTGGAGGGAAAACACCGAAATTTGAAAATTCAAATTTTTAATATTATTTTAAAACAAATACAACAGTTTCTGTAGTAGGAATGGGTGGTCTCGGTAAGACCACTCTTACTAAGAAACTTTATAACGCTGATACTGTTAAGAAACATTTCGATATTCATGAGTGGATTTCTGTATCACAAGAGTATTCTGCGAGAGATCTTTTGCAGGTCTTCGTAAGACGTTGGAGGGTGGTATCCGACAATACAGCAGAGAAATTGAACATTGCTGAGCTGAGGGACAAGATTTCCGAGTATCTGAATGACAAGAGATACTTGGTGGTCTTGGATGATATATGGAAAAGGGAAGCATGGGATGCTTTGAAGGATGCATTTCCGGATGTGAATAATGGCAGCAGGGTCGTGCTCACCACACGAAACAAAGGCGTAGCCTCATATGCAGATTCACGAAGCCAGCCCCATGAACTGCGATTTCTAACCAATGAAGAGAGCTGGGATTTGTTCTGTAGAAAAACATTAATCCTAGGACGAGATGGTGGTTGCCCACAGGATTTAGAGAAGGTGGGAAGAGAGATTGTGTAAAAATGCCATGGTCTCCCTCTTGCGATCGCAGTAGTTGGAGGGCTCTTATCAGTAAAGAAACCAAGGGAGTGGGAGAATGTATGCAAGAGCATCAGCTGGCAGCTTGTCGAGGGAGAAGTCCAAATTATCTCCAGCATATAATCTTTAAGCTATAAAGATCTGCCTTGTGACTTAAAACCATGTTTTCTCTACCTGGCCAATTTTCCAGAGGACTACGAGTTCAAAGCCAAGGAATTGATTCGACTGTGGGCCGCAGAAGGGTTTCTTAAAGAAAGAGGGGAGCTAACATTGGAAGATGTTGGAGAAGATTATCTGATGCAGTTGGTTCTGAGAAGTATGGTTCAAGTAGCAAGAAGAAGTTCAAGCGGGCGTATCAAAAGTTGTCGCATCCACGATCTTTTGCGTGATCTGTCCATATCAAAAGCTAAGGCAAGCAAGTTTCTCGAAGTTCAGTTTCTCAAAGTTGGGGGTGACAATGGCAATACTCCTGCATGTACAGCCCGTCAGCTTGCAATTCACCTTAATGACGTAAGTAAGTACATTTCCTTGGCCTGTTTGATTTTCTAATTATAGAGGTAATTCAAGGTAAATGGGTAATAATTATTTACCTATGTATTTCTGCTTTGATTTTCAAGGTGATGCTAACCGTCAGCTTTCATTTATAGCACTCTTCACATCACTTGAGGAGAAAAATGTTAATTCGTGGGGCCCAACATGATGTATGCGTCTTATCCACATGTCCATCCCTTTAGCCAACTCATTTTAGGGAATGAGCCAAATAATGTGGCAGAAACAAAAATCAATTCAACCACAACATAGGAAACAATGGGAATTGAACTCCTACCATTGAAAGCTTCTTGAGGACTCCAAAAGTTTTGGATCAAATTGATATTTTTGTTTCCCCTTCATCCATGATTGTGTGACCGTATGAACAGGTTGGATGACAAATAAACATCAATGTGGGCCATAGGGAGAAAGCAACTTTCAACCATTGATGTCTTAATGATCATTGTTCCCTAAGGTATGGCCCACTTGAGCTTTTGATTTTCTTTATTTTTGGGTTCATGCCTTAAAATGTATTTTTTTAAAGGATGGATAGTGTGAATAACTCACATATATCATGGTGGAGCCCACATATTTAAATCAATAATAACAATATGTACCGCTTTTCGAAACATAATTCCCGTCGAGTTTCAAATAGGTGAAGTAAATAATTACTTATTTTCATGTATTTTCCAGGGAAATTAAAACTCAAACAGCCTTCCACTCCGCACCTTCGTTCTATGTTGATCTACAACCAAGCCGGTCAATGGCTTAAAAAGGAAGAAAGCAAGTTTCTATTCCAAGGCTTTAAGTTGCTTAGGGTGCTATATCTAGATGATGTATACCTAAGGGAGCTACCGAAGCAAATATGTGAACTAATCCATTTGAGATATCTCAGGTGTACTAACAGTGGGTTAGAAACCCTCCCATCATCGATAGGCAATCTTATCAATTTACAAACTCTGTTTCTACAATCCTACGAAGGTATTGAAGTACCGGAGACAATTGGGAAGATGCATCAGTTAAGACATCTTCAATTGGGAATAAATTTAGAACCGATGTATGAGTGTGGTGGAGTAGTGATAGGAGGGCATCCGAGGCTCGACCTGATAAGTAACCTCCAGACTCTATCAGGAGTAAATGCTGGCAAATGGATGAAGGGTTGCTTGGGAAAGCTCACCAATCTTAGAAATTTAAAAATATTTTTAAAAACAGGAGCTGATGCTAAGTTATTCTATGAGGCGATTGTCAATCTGATCTGCCTCCATCATCTGTGGGTGTTAGAACTGCCACGTCGCAATGAAGACAGAGCCTTAGTTTTGTCGTTACCTAATCTTTCACATCTTCTCAAGTTAAGTAAGTTGGATTTGCTAGGAAAGTTAGAGACGTTACCTGAATTTCCAACAAACCTCACCAAACTCACCTTGAAAGACTCCTGCTTAAAGGAAGACCCAATGGCAACGTTGGAGAAGCTGAAAAACCTTCGCATTCTCAGATTGCTGAATGGTTCATATATCAGAAAGGAAATGGCTTGCTCTGCACAAGGGTTTCCTCGGCTCGAATCCTTACATCTTGATGGCTTACCTCTATTAGAGGAGTGGAAAGTGAATGAAGGAGCTATGCCAAGTCTTTTACATTTACGGATCTCTGGCTGCTATCGACTGAAGAAGCTTCCAGAAGGACTGCGACAGGTGACTACCCTCAAGAAATTGGAGTTGTGGTCGATGCCTGACGAATTCAATGCAAGGGTTCAAGAAGACGGGGGAGAGGATTGGTAAAAGATCCGGCACATACCCTCCATCGGCATACGCAATAGATACTGAGAAGCTAAGCAGTCGGACTTTAATTTCTATGATTATGAGAGGTACATACATAGGTGATACTTGTTTCCAGTCTTCATTTTTATTTAACTCTTAATCCATACTTCAAGTTAGTATCTTAGAAAAGCATATAGTCTCAAGAATTTTAAATTCTAGTTATATACTTTGAGAAATTTATTCTTTTAAACACTTTAAATTCTTGCTATGAAAATCTATTGCTGGTTTCTCCATTCCTTTCATAGTTTGTAAGACAAATTAAATATTTTATTGTAATTTTGGAATGCTGTTTAATTATTTCTTTATATATAAATCTGCACGCTACTTATTTGAAAAAATGCTTCAACCAAGACCATCTTTTGAATTGGTGCATAATTACAGTTTTTGCATTTATGTATTTCTATTTTGTTGATGAATTACTTTCCTATGAATAATTGCACATCATTTTTATGCTTTAACCAGAGATTTAATTTTTGTACTCTCTAGATTTTCAGTGGCAGAGAGACCGGTTGGTGGCGATGCAGTGCGTAGTAAGCTCACGTTTTTTGCTTTGGTGCTTTGGGGATCCATACTGTCGCATAGCTTTCTGTCTACATATTTTTGTCCTATACGCCATTTGGTATTTTTTTTCAGATGAATGGATTTTGTATTTGTTTCCTTCCTACGATAGGCGATGCCCCATTGATTTTTATTTTTATTTTTATTTTTATTTTATTTTTTTATAAATTTTTTAATAGGAGCCTGTCCAAAAAAATGTACAGTCCGTTCTTGGATTTAATAATATTATAGGTGGCCTGCTCACACCTTTAATTAATAAATTTTTTTAAAAAGGCTATGATCATACAGCCCCCATCTTGGCAAAAACAGAACACACTACATTATATTACTGTGATTGCACTTCTATGTTACTCGACACGTGCCAACCTGGCACATGTACTGGACATATGAGCCATGCACATGGCGAGACTCACTCCAGTCGTTCGGATGTCATGGACAAGTTGGTACGTGCACCTACAAGGTGATTAAGGACATGCTTCGATTACAGATTGGAGGGCTTTGATGGGTGTTATCTTGCATTGATTGAATCCAGCATCAGATAAGAGTCTCCTCCACTCCTTTTTTCCTCCTGTCTTAGCTAGCATTATCATGTCCATTGCTAACCTCATATGTTCAAGCTCATGCGGATCATCAATGCCTATGATAATGTCGACTATGATAACCATACCACTCTCTGCATCTATGACATCCTTACATCTCTTTAAGATCTTCACACAATCCTCATCACCCCAGTTGTGTAGTACCCACTGTAACCAACGATTGATGAGAGAGTTTACACATGTATAACCAAGCTGCTCATCAGGAGAGCGTCACTATATAGCTTCCCTTACACAAGATTCAGGCTGTCTGCTCATCTGATGCACCATATGTTAAATGCTAACCGTCCATTACATTTGCATAGTATTGGCTCACATTATTTGCATCCGAACTGATTCTTGGACCAAGCATAAGTTGTGGGTAAGTTTTCCTAACATGTGTGTGAAGCATTGCCCAACCAATGTAGCATAAGGTTGTGAAATAAAAGCTTTCTATTAAGTGGGCCACACCTTTTAGAACTTTTGGCTTAAAAATCAAGTCTTTCCTTCCTCAAGTGGACCACTGTGTACGAAACAAATGGATGTTTGAAAGAGCTGTATTAGCCTTTCTTTTTTCCTTTTTGAATATTGTGCCCAACTTCAAGAGCAATAAACTTGATTCTTGTGCAAGGCTCATCTAATGGAAAATTGGGTTCTCAAACACATGTTCCATATTAGCATGTGTGGCTGCATGTGGATGGTCATAATTCCGCATGCGTGTGGGCTTAGCCTCTGTTTTATGTTTAACTTGATAAGATTTTTTTTGTAGGTTAGTTGTACCATATGATAGTTGGTGTTACAACGTGTATAGTGTTCAATTGCAGTAGTGTAATTTTTGTTTTATACAGAGAACTCATTGAGGAGCTAATGCATTTGAATTTGTTTGCATTCTATCCATTCTTTGAAGCCCATATTGGATGAGTATACTAATTGCACATTTTTAGCTTGAAATGTGTTTGTGTCAGTAATATTCCTGCAACCTAAAAATTCTCTATTTGTTATGACCAAGTAAATCTAATTGCAAGTTCCTTGCCATCCAATCTTCCACAATCTCTTTTCCTGGGTCATTGATGTATTATTTTCATGTCTTTTGTAGGGAAACCATTGAGAGTTTAGACAGGAGCTTTGAGTAAGATTTTTGGAGCATCTTTCGTTTATTGCAGTGTATTAAATCAAAGTTTGGATTTCAGAACTACTAGCCCCACTTGTTTCATGCATCAAGATACTTGGACTGAATGCATTTGAAGCCTATACTTCTTGTTTTATCAATTATTATTCTAGCATATAACTTTCAGGTTCTAATCATAAATTTCATTTTCCAGGCATTTTTCTCACAACAGATATTGCAATGATCTGCATGTGCTATGTGACTAGACAAAGTGAAGAATGGTGGAATGGTGACTAGACAGTGATGAGATGTTTGGATGATCATTTGTATTTGTAACTCAAGGATTTACGTACTTTCTGTTTGAGATATTTCAATATGGAACCATGCACTAATATTCGTTACATGCTCTGCATTTTAATTTGGGAAAATTGCTGATTAGTGTTTGACTTATTTCACTGTATGCATTGTTTGCCTGTAATATGTTAGTTGAAACTGAAATAAGAAGCAATTTCTTTACAGTATAAGTCTGGGAGGGCTTCCACTATTTTTCTGCTTTAGGGATTACACCTATCAAAGACTGTAAGCATTGGTGAGTTCCAGCATGCATCCAGATTGAGCCAATCATTTCAATAGTTTGGATCGCTGAACTACATTCTCCATTGCTCTGAAATAGTGATCCATACCATCTAAGCACTGCATAGGAAATTGGCAAACCACATCTATCATACGAGAAAAGTTCCAACATTCTCTAGACCATCCATCATGCGAGGCCCACAAGGAAAGGGACAATGCATATTTATTATTGTAGAAAATGCATAACCATTGTCTATCATACAAGGCCATCTTTGATTGTCCTCTCTCTTTATAAAATAAAATAAATAAATAAATAAATAAAAAGACTACTTGGATCCAATGAGTCTAACCATCTTAGCAAGGCCATTGTTAATAATTATACTAGAAAGAGTCATGGATCTGAACCTTCCTTCAGGTAGGGTACAACTTGACTGCATATTCCTCTCAAAAGTGAACTTTTAGGGTATTGGTGAGAGAAACTCTTGGACAACAACTTACATCAATAACCCACCTAGGTTTTAGCAAAATTTTAAATAAAAATTGATTATCGCCCCAAAAAACCGATTATAAATTGGAGCTTCCATATGTACGACGGGTCAAATCTTTGCTCAAAGATCTAGACCGTTTGTGGTGAGCCTCCCTACTAATCCCCCATGTGCCTAAAAGTACCCTATCTTAAAAGATCCCATGAGATGGAATGTTTAGCCTTTTCTTCGTTGAAATTTTGGCGTGTGTTTCTTGTGGTCAGGACTTTGCTTCCTTTCAGGAAGAGGAATGAAGGTACTCGCCCTAAACGAATAAATTGACGGAGAGGACCTAGCTTGTTTGATTTTTTATGAGAGCTTTGAGTTCTTCCTGCATGGCTTGTTTCCAACATGACTGAGATGCAGCTTCAGAATCAGATTTAGGCTCAACAATGGAATGAAGACAGAAAGGCACAAACAATGGGAAGAGGAAAATCTTCATATGTGAGACGATCAGGAGGACACGAGAGACGGGGGGGATTAGAGCCATCATATCTACAGCTTGGAAGACCAAATAACAATGTTTGAGCCAAGAGCATAGTATACTACTTCCTATCACTCTCCACAACATTTCTAATCCACCTATTTAGGGGTTGGTCTTTTGGGCCTAGCTGTATAAGTATGAAAGGCCTAGATCTAACAGTGTGCGAGAAAGAAAAACCTTAGGGCCAAGCAAGTCCTTTTGGCTCTCCTTGTCGTGATATGATTGACCATAGTGTTGAGAGGAATGCATGGTTTTAAAACTTGGATAAATCTGATATATGGCTAAGATTCAGGATTCCATCATTCAATTCTGCTTGGAAAGTGAATCCAAGTCGTTTTATTAGATAACATTCATGCAGTGCCTGCTTGATGGGCGGCTTGGATCTCTTATATGTGTTGGATGCATGTGTACAAATTATAGCAGACATCTGCAACCTTTTATGCAATTTGATTTAATTAAGAAATGGAAAAGCAATGCACTGAAAGCACCACCAAATGTTAATTGTGGAATTTTTTTCTAGCTGTTTTCACCCTGGGCATGTTTGGATAAATGGAATCCATGTAGAAATGGAAATCGTTTTCCACTGATAAGACGGTCTGTTGGGATACATGGATTCAAAGCTTTTATTATTGCTCGTATTCACTGTTAGAATCCTTAAGAAACAAGACACAAGATGACTATTGTATAATGAATGTAAAAATTACATTTCTTATCCAAACGACATTCCTATTTTTTGGAATCCAATTTTCTAGGGTAAGGGTGGAAGTTATCAATTGTGTAGCCATTACATGATCGGCAGAATCCAAAATAGAATTTACATATCCAATTACCTTCATTTCATTTTATTCTCGGGGATTAACAATTTAATTATTAAATCATCTTTCCCTTCTTTTTTTTTTCTAGTACACGGCAGGGATTGGCCCTGGAAAATAACAAACTCAACAAAGAAGAGATTCTCTTTCTCCTTCTTTTTCTTTTTAAAGTTTTATTGAGATATGGTAATATCTATTTAAAAAAGAAAAATAACATTAGATAATAGCTATGGGATTTTTGGCCGCAGCCTCTGTACCCTTTCTATAGAGAGCAATGTGCCTATGGTTTTTTTTTTTTTTCCTTTATTGGTTAAAACATTAACAGGAAAAATATCTTCTTCTTCTTCTTCTTTTTTAATTTCTTAAAAATGGCTAAAATAAAGTTAATTGGTTAAAAAAAAACAAAACAAAACAAAAACAAAAACAAAAATGAAAACAAAACAGTTCTTAGTGTACTACCACTTTTGGCCCACTTAATGATGAGATCAGTCTTACTGTTTGAGAAAAGTAGTATTGATACAGGTGCAGCCTCTATCTATCACATTTGTGTGAGAGGTCATGGCATGCACTAACTCGAGTGCAGTTTTAGCCCACTTTTAGTAGTCAACTAATGCAGTTTTGATGTGGGCCATTCATCATGTGGGGCTTACCTTTGATGCGAACCATGCATTATGTGGGCCCACTTTGATGTGGACCCTTCATCATGTGAAGCCCCAATTTCAATACGGGTCATCCATCATATGGACTCACTTTGATGTCCACCATATATAATGTGGGTATCACATTTGTTGTAGATTGTCCGTCACGTGGGGCTCACTTGATGTGAAGAGTGCATCATATGGGTCGTCCATCGCGTGAGACTCACCTTTGATATGAACATGCATTATATGGCCTTTGATAGGAACATGCATCATATGGGTCCACCTTGATGTGGACCATTCATCGTGTGGGGCCAACTATCAATATGGATGGTTCACCATGCAGGCGCACTTTTAATGTGGACCTTCCATCATGCAGTCCCACCTTTAATGTCCACCATCCATCCTATAGGTCCCACCTCTGATGTGAACAGTCCATCATGTGGGGCCCGCTTAATGTTAAGCGATTATTATGTCGGGCACACTTTGGCGTGGGCCATCTGGGCCTATCTTAATGTGTACTTTTATAATGTGGGACCCACCTTTAATATAAGTTATTCATCGCGTGAGACTATTTTAAAAAGGAAAGAAAAAAAAAAAAAAAAAAAAACTGCAAGACGTGAATTATCTAAAAAGTTTAAGAATAAACTTGTCCAAAAATAACCAAGATTAAAGGGTTGCAGTTGCACGTGTGCACATGCGAAGTCGAGCGTGCACTTCGCACCTCTCTGCCTAAAAACTATAGATTAAAGGGTTGCAGTTGCACGTGTGCACATGCGAAGTATGACTATAGAAAAAAACAGAGAAATTGATAACTGTAAACCCCACCTTTTACCCACGTCTTTTTCTAAGCCCTCCCAAATTAAACCTATCGCTACAAATTATAACCGTAGCAATGCGTTGACAGACATGACATTGGTTTAGTTTGAGAAGGGTGTTTTCGTCTGCAAATAGTATATCCATACATAATGGTTTACAATACAGATGTACGGCGTGGATATGCAATACATACGGCTTGACGGTCAGGATCGCACCCATATTCTGGTTAAGGGTCGCAGCCAGGTCGCGCTCTAATAAACAAATACAGATAATACATTAA
Organism: Magnolia kwangsiensis; assembly: GCA_037074715.1. Lineage (NCBI taxonomy): Eukaryota > Viridiplantae > Streptophyta > Magnoliopsida > Magnoliales > Magnoliaceae > Magnolia > Magnolia kwangsiensis. Next base: position 3,460,744 of record CM073583.1, read on the forward strand.
CCTTGTGGCGTTATGTCGTCACGTTTGACTCATTCCAACCGTTGATATTCACTTCCGACGGTCAGGATTAATCGGGGACGCGCTGCGGCTCTTATATTGTCAAGCAATCATTCAACTGCATTTCACGCCATTCGCCTTTTCCGCCGTCTCCGGTCTATTAAATGACACATTACAAATAGCCCTAATTTCAGCCAAAATATCAGAACTGCCTGCCTATCGAAAGCAGAGGCTCTATGATACCCAGGTTTCGCATGATGCTTTATACGCAGGCACTCAGAAATGATACACGTGGCATATATCAGCTCAAATAAAACGTTTATATTATGCATCCCACTTTTTAAAAGTCGAATCCTAATATGAGTTTCTTTTAACAATCTTAATTTCTGATTCAGGGATACTTCTTTGCGAAAATAGGACCATTGAACTTTTTATTTAACCGTTGTACAAATATCCAATAATCCAACATTAATATAATGAAATGAGATTAATCTTGGTTCATGATATATAGATACTTATTACCATAATTTGGACGGTTTGATTTTACCATTTGTATGCCACATATGCAATTTCTAAATGCCTGTGTATCACCCATCCCAGTCTATCAGAGCATTAATCCGATCTTGAAACTGGAGGGAGTCAACGTCAAACACGGAAAGATGAAAATACCATAGGATACTTGAAAATTACGGACAAAACAACTTTAGAACCATCCGACGTCCATTTTACATACTTCCTGCACACATGTCAAGGCCCCAGATTTTTTCCCCGGTTGGCCACATAGATAGATCATATCCAAAAATGGAATCGTTCAGAGGATCCTGATTATCTGATTGGACGATTTCGGAGAATTACAAAGGCAAAAAGGTCATCCATACGGTGGTTATAGTTATTGGGTACAAGGCATATGAACGGTCCAGATATCTTAAATGCATCTACAGCTCACATGAGGGTATTAGGCATCTCATTTACAAAACTCAAGCCGTCTAGATCAAAAGGTAGGTATGCGGATAAAAAAGGATCCTGGAGAGTTTTTCTAAGCCGTCGAATTATTTTCTGATGTCGTGGTGCATCTGACTAGTTTAACGATCTGATTTCTGGGACAGGAGATCTACATTATGGGATGGACATGATGAACGGGTTTGATACCATCCCCATGTGCCATGCTGGCATACAGAATGGCCTTAGCAAAGCTCTCTGCGGATAGATACAAGAGAAACAGCACCAGAATGTATATTGTTAGTACTTGCATTAGGATACTTAAGATAGTCCAATCCATTCATCAAGACCGTTCATCAGGTGCAAAGCTCATTTCTTGGGCTACCGTACAAACATCACAACGATCTGAAAATCTCAACCATCTGATCAATAGCATATAATATTAACGGTCAAGATCATTTACACAAAATAATCCCAACAAGTCACTTGCTTATAAAGAATCAATTTTATTAGGCGATCCTAACCATTTCATCCATGGCCAATAAAATGGATGGCTACAAAAGATAAGGCCAAGTCAAATATGGATTATATCATCCGTTCAGTCTGATTTTCACCTTGTAGCTCATCAAATGTCTTCTAGGATTAATGAACGGTTCAGATCAATCAACTGGACTGTCCAAATGATACAAAAAATGAAAAAAAGAACAACAGGGATTGGAGGGTAATTAATTTTTAAAAAACGTACGTTTTGTTTACCAATCGCTATCACGTGAAATTCGCGTAATCTTCCTTTTGGCAATGCCATATACAGCCCAGGGGTGTTTTCGTCACACCAAAATGTCACATACAACGGCAGAATGTAAACTTTCAATACATCCATTTCTTCCCCCACTAACGTGCCACATGTGTATCATATCCGATCCGTGCAAAAAGTTAGCCAGACCACGTCAATTACCTCCGATGAAAATCAATCATATCCACTCATCCACCAGGACACAACTTCAAAATCATTGAACACACAACATATGAGTCAGTGGCCCACCTGATAAGTAGATCATCCTGAATTTCATACCAATTGATCATCATGGTGTAGCCTACCCTTGCACGGATCTGATATTCTTTAGCGAGCCCAGCCAAGGTCAGTAACGGCCAACAACAAACAAGCCCAAGCCCAAGCCCACTTTTGTGAAAGATTTGAACTGTTCATTAAGCATGCTCACATCACACATGATATATGACAAAAATGACCCTGAAATCCTAATCTTTCTGGGCTGACCTGCTTATGAAACCACTAAAATTTTAGGCCGGGCCAGCACCAGCCATGCTTGAAAGCCCGTGGGCCAGCCAGGCCCATTTACAATCATGACTTTTGTGCCGTATTAATAATGAAGATGGATTTAATAGCCAACCCTTCGGATATGCGGGACACACCTACGGTTTCGTGTGGATGGCTGATGAATTCCAATATTCTTTCATACCTTGCATTTTATGGGTCACTGATCATATGGTTAAGATCATCTAATTAGTGTGCTTTCTCGCTATGGTTGACAATAGAAGGTAGGATCCACCTGATGAACGGTTTAGATCATGGTCAGCTATGCCACGTGTCCAGTTACAGGGGGTAGCTATGCCACGTGTCCAGTTACAGGGGGGCAATAACAAAAGCAGTGGCAACCATGCAATTTTGGTGACAATCAAGGGCATTGTGTTGGTTAGTTGAGTATTTAAGAAATTTCAAACACGGAGTTGACGGTTTGCCTACCATGAAAGAGTATGGAAGGTTATAGAAAGGAAATTCCTTGCGTGATAGACTCCAATCAAAGCCATCAATAGCTCTCATTTTCTTTTATTTTTGTTTTTATTTATTTATATTTTTGTCTCATCTTTTGATTGAAGAGCAGCCATGTACCTACTTACAAATCAATGAAAGGTGGCGATTTTTTTTATGGGTTTTTGCAAGGTTGAGATTTAGTGACAGATTCTTTGAGAAGGGCATATGATCAAAAGATTTTATTCGACAGGTATGCTTTTTTCTTCTTCTTTTTTTCATTTTTTTTCTTCAATTGAATTCATGGGTCTTATTTTTTTCTTTTGGGTTATCTGGGTGAGGTTCATGAATGATTAGCAATATGAATTTCTTCTCCTCCTTTTTTTCGATTTTGGAGAGATGTTTGGTTTGAATTGATGAGCTTTTCATTGATTTCAATTCATCTGTTTTTGTTAGTGGAGCAGAAACATGAAAGAGAGGTGGTGATTTTGTATGGAAGATTGAAGGCTGTGAGAATTTAGAGAAAGTTGAGGATTGGATGATCTTATTCAACAGGTTAGCATCTCTCTTTCTCTCTCTCTTTCATATATATATATATATATATATATATATATATATATATATATAACAATTGCTTGAATGGGGTATGTTTCATTACCCTTTGAATGAATTATTAATTTAATATTTCCATGAAAGATGTAATAATTCCATTTCAAGGTCGCAAAACTGATGTCCCAGTTACATAGGATCGTTCAAAAGACGCGTCCGATGCCAAATTGTCATTTTAAGTCAAACTCCAGTTGATTTATGTATTTGGATGCCCTTTTATAAATCATGTCTCATTTTCAAAAATTATATTACTGGCCAACCAACAAATTTCCAGAGAATCTAGAAAACCTGTTTTGTGAGAGTTGTGTTTAAATAAACCCTTATTATTATTATTATTATTTGAACTCTTACGCATCTCCTCATCAAAAATTCATAGAGACTTGAATCTTGAAGAATAGACATTCATATCACGTACTGTTGCTGTATTTTTATGGATGGATCTTCAGCTCGGATTATCCCTCGCCTGCACAATAACCAATACAAAGGGGATCTCGACTAAAGCCGGGGAATCTCCGATGCTTAAGTCAGTTTCAGGGACAATAGCAGAGGATTTAGGGTTTTTCTATTGCGTACCTTTTACCGTAACGGAGATGATCATTTATAAGCTTGGGAGAATTCCATCGTATGAGGATTCTTTCCCCTTATCTTCGGAGATTTGATCCATTTGGCAGATTTCACCCAATCCCGAGATCCTCGGGATCGAACACTTGTACTTTAGGATTTTCGGGACGGTATTTGTATTCACACCGTCTTTCCTTGGCTCGGCTCGGCCGTTGCCGACTCTGTAAGAGTCTTGGCTGGCTTAAGAGAATAAGTTTTTTGCCTTCTAACGGGTGGAATAGTCTCGGTACTTATCCGTCATCCTTCATTGCTCCATGACCGACGCAACCAACTTATTAAGTCGGTTTATCATTGTCGGTCGGGTGGCTCATAACTTATTTGGACTCAGTCGGCTTATACCGATGTTGCTAACTCATTAACCGAGTCAACTTAGGTCGGCTCTGCCTCTTGGCTTCATTTAGGGGTAAATTTGGTTCACCCCATATCCGAGTCTTCGGACTTAGCATATTTTTTCCCCAACAGTAAGCTCTCGTACTCCTTGTGTCTCTTACAGCACTAAGGAGTAACGAGTTTTTAGGTCAGTTTGGGACCGAAGCCGAGGTTATGATGAGACAATTAATGCTTCTTAGGTTGTCCTTAACTTGCGACGGTTTGTTTTCCAAGGTCGCACGAGCGGTCAACTGCCAAGTTGTTATCCCCGCGAATAGACGTCGGACGCGTAGCGAAAGCGTTACCGTCGTCAGTCGGTGTGCGGCAGGTGTTGAACGGGGGAGTTGAGGCAGGTGTCGTTTCGTCTACCCATTAAATGCTCTTGCCACGTGGCAAGGCTATAAAAAAAGGTGGGAGAAGCGTGCGAATTTTATTTTCATCATTCGCTCTCCCGTTCCTCTGCTCTCTTCCTATTTTTGCCTTTTCTTCTTCATCTCTTCCTCCACCGCCTATCGCCAGGTCTTCACTCGTGCCGTTTTCTTCTCCGTCATCTTCTTTTGCATCCATTGTTGCCTTCTCCGGTGAGTTTTTTTCCTTCATCTCTATCAACATTAATGACTATGCACGACTCTTAGAGCCCCCAGGAGGGAACTTCGAGTGATGAGGGTGAATCGCAATATTTTTAGAATGTTGTGGAGCCACCCTCTTTGCTGACGAAGATCCCCGTAGATGCAAATGCTGCTTTCCGATTTGTCAGGAGGGCCACTGAATCGCCGACAGAGCGTCCTGCTCTGGCCTGTTCTTCTAGTGGAGGGTCATCTCTGGTAACCCACCCAGGGAGACCCAATCCCGCGTTAGATTTACTGGAGGAGGAAGAGGAAGAAGAGGAAACAAGGATCGCTGAGGGAGCCGTTGTGTCGGTCCCTGTGACTCGGTCAGCGCAGGATTCTGAGTCGTCTTCCGAGGGAGAGGGGGGCGAAGATGATCTTAGCGGTCCCATTGCATCAATTTTAACTGAGTCTGATCTGAACCGAATCCAAGCCGGGTACCATATACCGGACTCGGTTATAACTCGGCTTCCTCATCCAGATGAGTTGCCTGATCATCCCCCTGCTAGGATGGTTATAATTTTTCAGGTCTCGATGCAATGTGGCTTGCGTCTGCCTCTCCAACCTATTGCTCGAAATTTTTTTATCTCGTATCAAGCTTACTCCTGGTCAGATAGTCCCGAACAGGTGGAAGAATTTGTTCAGGTGCGCAGTGTTATGGGCTGAGCTTGAGCAGCCCTCACTGACAGTCGACGAATTCCTCTATTTGTACCAAGTAAGACAGAATCCAATTTTTTTCAGCTTTTACTTTCTGAGCGCATGGCGAGGCAAGGGTGGCTCTCTTATAACCGACCCACCAACTTCCAACAAACACTAGAAGGAGAGATGGTTCTGGGCATGTGGACATTGGGAGACGACTGATCCTTGGCCCTTCGAGTCTCGAGTCTCTCAAATGTTTCGCAAAGCAGGTGACTCGGCGTAATACCTTTTGTTTCTCCACGTTGTAATGCTCCGAATCTGACCTTACGGTGCCTTGTAGATATCGCGAAAAAGAGGGGGAAGCTCGGATCTGATGACTTAGGTCGAATCAAGGATCTGAAAAAGCTAAGTGCAAATGATCGGTCTTGGAAGTTACTGCTGCAACCAGAACGTCTTCACCTTACTGGTTTAGACTCGTTTGTATCAGGTAACTCTTACTACGTTGACATATTCTCTCAACACTTTGTCTGACTTGCTTTTGTTTTTCTTTTCAGATCTTCTCGAGGCTCGACCATTTCTTAAGCCGGCCTCCGTAGACATGGCTGAGTCTCGTCTTTCCCTTAAGCCGATCTCTAAAGTGAATGCTCCTCCACGGCCCTTTTATCGGGGTCTCGGCCTTCGAAATAACCGAGACAGCTCCAAAGGTAAAGGAGCCAGCTGTCTCGTCTGCCTCTATCCCAACCGCTCCGTCCGTGGTTGTGCTCTCCAACCCTAATGTGAGGGCAGAAGAGGAGGATGCAGTGCCTCCTGTATCCCAGTCGGCTCCTAAGCTGAGAGTCATTATAGAGGAGGTTCCAAGACAGAGAGAGGGGCCGAGTGAAGAATCTTCAAGAGGAGAGATGACTCAACAGGAGTCATCACCCTTCCACAAGATTATCTCGGGGATGATTCCTTGGGTCATCGCTCACGGGAGCAAGAAAGACTTCGCCAGCTTCTACAATGCTCCCACACTGTAGACCCTCGGCCATACGACGAGGTTACTCTTCGAGGTAATATCTTTTCTTTTTATTCTTCTGTAACTTTTGATTTCGGGCTTTTGTTACAACTCACTGTTTCCTGTTTGCAGTTGGCCCCCTGCTTGGTTAAAGCTTGCTCGGAGTTGTCTGCAGCTCAGAAGCTTGTGGGTGATGCAGAGATGACTAAGAAAATTACGGCCGAGGCAGAGGGACGCCGAGAAATCGCTGAAGGTCGGATCGGTATTATGACTGGTGACTTGTCACTCGCCAGGAAGGTTACCAACGATGCGAAGGCCGCTCATGAGGGCGCTAAGGCTGAGAGTGCCCGTTTGGCGTCGCTTCTGGTAAAGGCCGAGGAAGAGAATTGACATCTTCGCCACGTCCATGGCGCTTGCGAGAACAATCTAACTCGGGCTAAAGCTGAAGCCGCGACGCTCATCCAACAGGCTCGAGAAGAGGCCAGTCGAGCCAAAGAGGTCAGGACCGGGCCATAGATGCCTTTCTCGAATCTTCGAAGTTTGAAGAGGAGAGAGATCGCCTTTATCAAGGTGGTTACAAGGCTTGCGTTCTGAAAATGAGGGTTACCTTCCCCGACCTTGATCTCTCTGCATTTGAGGCTGATAGTCCGAAGGTCGAGGCTACCGGGGATGGTTGTGCTGATGTCACTGCCGATGAAGAGGCTCCCACTGCTTCTATTGCTGGCCACGAGGCCAATCCCTCTGGGACTACTTAGGGAGTAGTCCAATCTGGGACTACTTGGGTAGTACGTCCGACCGAGGGATAGTGGCCGTGCTTCATTTTTGGCACTCACACCAGCGTAGTCTCGGCCAAGTCTGAGATTCTTTTGATACCATCATCAGCTCCTCAAGCTGACTTTTATCCAGGGCCGATTCAAGAGCATCTGTAACCGAAAGAGTCCAGTCCTTTTGTCAGAACTAAGTATGTGCTTCTTCAATATAATCGAAGTAGAGTCTGATGTAACCCGATGTAAAATACTTAGAAGTAATGAATAAAAATTCTCAGTATTATTGAATCGACTCCGTTTACATTTTTTTGCACCATCTTTTTTTATGGTCGTCTTAAGGGTAATAGATCTTGAGATGCTCGGCGTTCCAGGGATGAGGCAATAGTTGCCCATTTAGGTTTTTCAATCGATACGCTCCAGGTCGGATGGTATTTGAGACGACATAGGGTTCCTCCCAATTGGGTCCTAGTGTGCCTGCACCAACTTCTTTTGTATTTGAAAAAGTTTTTCAGAGGATCATATCCCCGGCACGGAACCGTCTGACCTTGACTCGGGTCCGTCGAGCCATCATTCGTAGTCGAGCTTCTTCTCTTTTCTCTTCCACTAAGTCAAGGCTGAGTGATAGCAGTTCCCCATTCTCTTGTTCGTTGAATGAATTAACTCGGGCCGAACGCATCCCGATCTCGACTGGGGCAACGGCCTCCGAGCCATAACAGAGGGAGAAAGGAGTTTCTCCCGTGGCAGTCCGAGTTGTGATTTGGTAAGCCCACAATATGTTCGAAAGTTCTTCAGCCCATGCTCCTTTAGCTTCATCGAGCTTCATTCGGAAATACTGTTTAACGATCTTATTAATGGCTTCAACCTGTCCATTTGTCTGAGAGTGATGAAGCGAAGCGTACACATTGCGGATCCTGAGATTACTGCACATCTCGCGGAACTGTTTATTGTCGAACTGCTTTCCGTTGTCAGTGATAATAGTCTGTGGTATCCTGAACCGACATACGATGTTCTTCCAAACAAAGCTTATAACCTTCTGTTCAGTTATCGTTGCTAATTGCTCGGCTTCAGCCCATTTCATGAAATAGTCCACTGCAACCACGAAAAACTTGGTCTGGCCCTTTTCCAAAGGGAATAGCCCGATGATGTCGATCCTCCACTGGGCAAAGGGCCAAGGACCAGTCATTGGAGTGTATTCCTCTGGGAGCTGCCTCGGGACAGCTGCGAATCGCTGACACTTATCGCATCTTTGGACGAACTTTTTAGCGTCATATTGTATGGTCGGCCAGTAGTATCCCTGCCGCAGGACTTTGTGGGTGAGCGAGTGTCCTCCTGAATGGTTTTCACATATTCCTTCGTGTATCTCCCATAAAATGTAGTCAGCTTCATGGGAATTCAAGCATCGTAGTAAGGGAGGGTAGAATCATTTCTTGTAGAGTATCCCATTTAAGATAGTGTAACGCGACGCTCGAATCTTTAGCCGCCGAGCCTCGGTGCGATCTTCAGGTAGCTTCCCCTCATTGAGATAATGGACGATAGGGTCGAATCAGGTAAGTTCTGACTCAATAGCATGTACGATCAAGTCGATCAGTTCGTTTATACTCGGCTTAGCCACGTATTCGATCGGGACCGATCTAGGTATGTCATCTTCGTCAGCTGAGGTAAGTTTTGCTAACAAGTCAGCTTTGGCATTCTCAGCCCTAGGGATCCGAATTACTTCGTATTGCCGAAATCCGCTAATTAACTCTTTGGTCTTCTCCATGTACGCCTTCAGTTATTCTTTTCGAGTTTGGTAAACACCAGTAACCTGGTTGATGACTAACTGCGAATCACTGAAGACGTTCAGATGAGTTACACCTAAACTCGGGGTGAGTCGAAGGCCGAGTAGTAAAGCTTCATATTCTGCTGTGTTATTTGACGCTTGGAATCCAAGTCATAAGGCATATTACATATAGGTTTGATCTGAAGTCTCTAATACTACCCCAGCCCCACTTGCCTTAGAGTTGGGGGAGCCATCGATGAATAAATTCCAGGGAGCAGTGCTGGTTGATGGGCCGAGTGAAGAGGACACTGATGCCCCGATGATTCAGTCAGACTTGGACATTGCGTTGATCTGCGGAGTTACTTCGACAATGAAGTCGGCCACGACTTGTCCTTTAATGGTTGTTCTCGGCCTGTACTGTATATCAAACTCACTCAATTCGATAGCCCACTTCTTAAGTCGGCCGGAAGCTTCTGGTTTCTAAAGGATCTGACGCAACGGTAGGTCGGTCATAACGATGTTGGTGTGAGCTTGAAAGTACGGACGGAGTCGTCGCAAGGATACTACCAGGACCAAGGCTACCTTCTCAAGGGGAGGATACCTCGTCTCTGCCGGTAACAATGCCTTGCTGACATAGTAGACTGGTAATTGCTTCCCGTCACATTCTCGTATGAGGGTCGAGCTAATCGCTGCGTCGGATACAGCCAGATATAATAATAAAGCTTCTCCCGTCTCGGGCTTGGATAACAAGGGCGGAGACCCGAGATAAGACTTTAACTGCTGGAACGCTGCTCCACACTCTTCCCTCCATTCCATCAACTGTCGCCCCTTCAACTGTTTGAAGAACGGGAGACATTTATCAGTGGCCTGAGACAGGAAACGGTTAAGTGCAGCTACTCGCCCAGTCAGCCTTTGTATGTCTTTAATCGTCTTGGGAGACTCCATGTCAAGTGGGGCCTTAATTTTCTCAGGATTCGCTTCAATTCCTCGCTGACTAACAAGGAACCCGAGAAACTTCACCGAACTTACACCGAAAGCACACTTGCTCAGATTTAACTTCATTTTGTATTTGCACAAGGTTAAGAACATCTCTTCTAAGTCTACTATATGATCAGTTGCGTGTATACTTTTGACAAGCATATCTTCTATATACACTTCCATGGTTCGACCGATTTGTCGAGTGAACATTTTATTTACCAACCTTTGATACGTCGCTCCAGCATTTTTTAAACCAAATGGCATCACTCGGTAACAATAAAGATATTTGTCAGTGACAAAGGTAGTTTTAGATTTATCGGATTGATGCATTACAATTTGATTATAACTAGAGTAGGCATCTATAAAGTTAAGTAATTCATGTCCTTCGGTACTATCTATCAATTGATCGATCCGAGAAAGAGGGAAGTTATCCTTGAGGCAAGCTTTGTTCAGATCTGTATAATTAATATAGAGACGCCACTTCCTGTTGGCTTTCTTCACGAGCACGACATTAGCTATCCACTCTGGATAATATATCTCTTCTATGAATTTAGCCTTAATGAGTTTGCCAACTTTCTCTTCGATGATAGCATACCTTTTAGGGCCGAGAGGACGTCCTTTCTGTCGGATTGGCTGGTATGTCGGATCAATATTAAGTCGGTGCGTTATGACCAATGAATCGATTCCAGGCATATCTTCATAGCTCCATGCGAATACGTCAGCATGTCGTCGGAGCAAAGCAATCAGATAGTCTCTGAGAGGTGACTTCAGGGATGAGCCAATTTGTACCACTTTTGATTCGTCCATCTTAGTCAATTGTTCCGAAACAAGCTCTTCCATCGGTTGCCCCCTGTTCGTGAGATCTAAGGGTCCAGCGACTCGATCATCGATATCTCCACCGGAATTTTTACTGCTGTTGCATAGCAACGTCGAGCATCTTGCTGATCTCATTTTATAACTCTCACTCTCGACTCCGTTGAAAATTTCATGGAGAGGTGGTATGTGGATATCACGGCTTGTAGGAGGCTTAGAGATGGTCGGCCGACTATGGCATTGTAAACGGATGATTGGTCGACGATCAGGAAGTCGACCATTACAGTCGTCTAGTGCGGATGACTCCCAGCGGTAAGTGGTAATGACGCGATTCCTTCTGAAAGTACTTGTCCGCCAAAGAATCCTATGAGTGGGGTTCAGACTGGGCGCAAAGCCGACCGCCCAATGCCATCTTGTCGAACGCCTGAGTGAACAATACATCCGCAGACGACTCAGTATCCACCAGTACGCGGAACACTTTCCTGTCACCAATAATGAGGGCAATGACCAGCACATCATCATGTAGGTGATGAATGCCTCGGGCATCGTCCTTAGTGAACGAAATACAATACTTCTCGCTCTTCTTTTCTTTTGAAGGTAAAGATAGTAGGAGAATCTCGGACCGATTAATGCTCTTGGCGTAATTCTTCCGAGCATTATTGGAATCTCCACCACCTTGATGCCCACTTATAATAGTGCAGATCTCCTCTATGGGTCGATTTTCCCTCAGGCGTTCTTCTGCAGTGCCGGCTCCTTTCACATGTTCTCTAAGTCGGCCCTCTTTGATGAGCCGCTCGATTTCATCTTTTAAGTGATAACAATCACTTGTGTTGTGACCATGGTCCTTATAATAATGGCAGTACTTATTTTTACTCTGCCGATTCAGATTCCCTCGGAGCTTTGCGGGCCAGTTGAAGAAGCCTTCATTCTTGATTTCCATCAACACCTGCTCCTGAGATTTATTCAGGGGGGTGTATGTAGAAAACCTTCTGTCGGGTCGTTTACCTGACCTACCTTCATTTTTCGCCCGATCGTCTTTTCACTTCTTCCCTCCAGCTAGGTCGGCTTCTTTTTTAACCGACTCTTTAGCCGAGAGTTTTGCATTTTGGACCGTCTCACGGAGGAGTCACGTTTCTTCAGCGTCCACATATTTATCCGAGTGAGCCATAAACTCGCCTAGAGTTTCCGGTGGGTTCTTATCTTGGGATGCTAGAAAGGGCTTATCTCTGACTCCCTGCATGAGCACGTTAAGTGCTGTATCTTCTGAGTGTTTTCAAACCTGAAGAGATTCGAAATTTAAACACTTGATGTGATCCTTCAACAGTTCTCCTTCCTTTTGGACTATATTGTTTAAATGTGCGGGCGGTTTCAGTTTTTTCTTCCCGTCAATGAAATTAGTAAGGAAGGCATCGCTGAGTTCGGCAAACGAACTGATAGACCTTAGTTTCAATTGTTTAAACCAAAGTCGAGCCACGTCAGGTAAGGTGAGGGAGAAGGCTCAGCACATAATAGCATCTGAGGTATCGTGCAACTCCATATAAGTTTTGAAGCATTTAATATGCTCGGTCGGATCGATTTTTTTGATAAAAAGAGTAATCTGAGGTAGATGGAACCTTTCTGGTAACCAAGCCTTCATTATTTCATCCACAAAAGGGGGAGCTTTTGCCTTGGAATGGGTCGGATGTGTATTCCGACCATGCTTCATGTCAGCCATCTCTCTCGTCATTTCTTCCCACACTTCTTTTTTGAAGTCTTGGATATCAACTCTCCATGGTTCTACACTTTCTGTCATTTTATCCATGTTAAGCCGACTGCGCCTCCTCTGATCTATTCTATGACGTAAGTCTGAGGGGGGCAATGTGGCCGTTGCGAAGCGAGCTGGTGTTGGTTTGGCCGGATTTTGGTGTTGACTCGGCTGATGGAGTGATCGTGGGGCAGTAGGCTGAGCACCAGATGCTGACGAGGGAACTTGTGCTGTCTCGTGATGCTACCGCATCTGCTGATTATATAGTTGCTCCAACATCTGTTTCATGACATTCATATCGGATCGTATCTCTTGAACATATTGATCCAATCACGCATTTCCTCGGCCCTACCGACTGGTGGTCGCAGCAGATGCTACGGGTGAAGCTGCAATCGGTGCCGTTGGCGGGGCTCCTTGAGCTACGCTGGCAGTGGCTTCATTTATTTCATTTCGTTTAGTTGTTACCATTAGAGCTTCTCTTTCATCTTTTCAGATAAAGCGTGGAGAAATGGCTTTTTGCACGTTTCCCACAGACGACACCAATCTGTTGCTGTATTTTTATAGATGGATCTTCAGTTCGGATCGTCCCTCGCCTGCACAATAACCAATACAAAGGGGACCCCGGCTAGAGCCGAGGAATATCCGATGCTTAAGTCAGTTTCAAGGACAATAGCAGAGGATTTAGGGTTTTTTTTGTTGCGTACCTTTTACCGTAACGGAGATGATCATTTATAAGCTTGGGAGAATCCCATCGTATGAGGATTCTTTCCCCTTATCTTCGAGATTTGATCGATTTGGCAGATTTCATCCGATCTTAGGATCGGACACTTATACTTCAGGATTTTCGGGGTGGTATTTGTATTCACACCGTCTTTCCTTGGCTCGGTTCAGCCGTTGCCGACTCTGTAAGAGACTCGGCTGGCTTAAGAGAATAAATTTTTTGCCATCTAACGGGCGGAATAGTCTCGATACTTATCAGTTATCTTTCCTTGCTCCGTGGCCGACGCAACCAACTTATTAAGTCAGTTTATCATCGTCGGTCAGGTGGCTCATAACTTATTTGAACTCAGTCGGCTTATACCGACGTTGCTAACTCATTAACTGAGTCAACTTAGGTCGGCTCTGCCTCCTGGCTTCGTTTAAGAGTAAATTTAGTTCATCCCATATCCGAGTCTTCAGACTTAGCATATTTTTTTCCCAACGCGTACTATCTTTAAAATTCCCTTATGCTCTACTTATTCTCTAGATGTACCGTAACGAGACTACCATGTTACCCTAGTAAATTACTTTGGCCCGAGCTTTTTCAAAAGCTTGGTATATTCTTGTAACTAAGGCTGTGTGGAGCCCAGGCGAATCTAAAACTCATGTGAGCCACACCACATGAAATAGTGGGGATTGAATGCTTGGGTGGGAGAAGTTCTGTATCACGATGATATTTGTACCTACAGTTAATTTGACTGGTAATAAACTTATGAACATGTCAGGTCCAGGGTGGTTTCAACAGTAGAAGTTTCCCGTCCCACTGTTTCATTTGGTGTGGGCCACCAGTATTTTGGATCTGCCTGATTTTTAGATTCATATCCTATTGTGGTCTTTCAAAATAGATGGATGGAGTGGATTTGTCACGGATATCTCTGTGGGCCCACACAGCCCCAGCATAGGTGTATCTCTGTGGGTCCCACACAGCCCCAGGCACTTCCTTAGTCATGAGCACAAAGATTCCGTTGTCTTATATCCAGAGTAATAATTTCTAGCCTTTGCTGGTTGTAACCTAATCAAGTGTTTACTTAGTCCCCAAGAGATCTTAGCATGTTCAGTTGTTCAACGTAACTCATCTATACGCCACTAGATGTGCCATCCTGGCATATGGTTATGAGATCAAAGCCATCCATCAGATGGGTCCCACTGTGAAGATGAGTTGGCCCAAAAATCAGGCCAGTCCAGTAATGAGGTAGGCCACACTATGGTGGCAGAAAAACTTGGGATGACGCCTATTTTTGGGTCAGATTATGTATATGGTTAGTTCTATGCGATGGACGACTTAGATCATTGTATAGTAAACATGTAGTGGCGTATGGATGGGATGCCTTTGTACACGCCCGTGGACTTGGCAAACCTCTTTGAAACCATGTTGTATTTAACATACACATATATCCAATGACTTGGGGTGTGTTTGGTTGCACCAAATTTCAAATTTTGCATCAAATTACACTGGTTAATCATGAAATATCATGATATTTGGTGCAACCAAACACACCCTTATTCTCTTGGTTACTTTAATTTTTTCTCTTTTTTTTTTTTTCCCCACTTTTTTATGGATGTATTAGCAATTTAGGTGGGCTGTCTTCTCAATTTCGAAAATAAATCAAATAATTTTGTATTTTCATGTGTTTGATAACCACCAGATCAAAGCCACACAAATGATGGTTTTTGTTTTTATTGTTTAATTTTTCGATAGTGGTGTGTGCCATAACGGCAAGAATACAATATCAACGGTCTGGATCATTCAACGATGCAGCACTTTAGGACGATTCACAGGTGGGCCACTGTGAAAATGAATGCCAGACACATCCACATGTTTGTCAATGTCATAATAAATCGTTCCCACTCGCCAACCACTAGACTGCTTTTCATTCGGAAAAGATAAGCAAATACAGCTGTTGTTTCATAAGTAATGATACAGTGATTATTTTCCAGCAGCATCTGAAATCTTAAAATATCTAGTCGGCCAGAAAGGGAGGAACCATGACGATAGATTGAAATGAAAATCAGACCAATCAACTAATTGATCATATCACAAAATCAAAATTAATGACTCAGTGAGGCCCACCTACTGCAACGCACATGCCTATGAGAACAAGATGGACGGATTGGATTGGACCATCTGACTGCTCACAGGGTTTGGGCCCACCTACCATAAAGTGATGTAGAGTGGGTCGGACACTTTCATGTCCAATGTGGACCAAAAGAGGCCCGATAGGAGGTGTTAGTGATCGGGACTGTCGGAACCCTAAAACAAGCATATCCCGCAAGAATGAATTATTATTCACGTACCATGCATGATTTTGGAGAGGAGAAGCTACTTTAACCACTCAACCCTACTATGCCGGTATGCCTGTCAAATTTGCAAGATTCTTATAGATCCATGGTCAAAAATCCTTTTTAATTTCTCTTTTACTATTTATAGTAATTTTTAATTCGATCATAACTCGTAATCCTTTGAACTTTAATAGCATGACCAACATGAAAAGGTCTAACAAAAATTAGGAGAATATCATGGTTAGGCTAAATTGTACACTTACTATTTTTTGCAGAAAACCATGAAGTCTAATAGAAATCATCACCGTCTATAAATAGTAAGTTAGGCTAAATTGTACACTTTATAATAAGGCACAATTGTTAAGGAGTTTGAGTTTGATTCAAAACTTATTCTTAGGTTTGGTATCACTATTTAATGGATTGTAAATTTATTTTTGTCATCAATCAATTAATTTTCAAATTTTTTAGAATTTATTTTCATTTTCTTATTTTTCCTCGTAGATTCGATATATCTTTATCAAGAGTTCATAGAAGCTCCATGAATTTGGAGTAATTATCCCGTTGAGGAAGATAGTAATCCACCTCATCACGTCTATCCCTGCATCATAAAGCACATGCCTTGTATAACAGCAAAGGGCACACATGATGAATGGATTAAGAACATGAATGAGCGCACATGAGCTCTAAACATTGCATTTGGTTAAGCATAACTTAAAAAGCTTTGTAGTGTATCCAGCCTCAAGATAAATCTCTGCCATCTCTAAATTTTTATTTTGTTTTTGTTTACAGCACCACAATCTAACAGTACCAATGGGATGCCTTTCCTCAAAGATCGCGGCCAGGTCAAGGAGCTTTCGAGAAGAGCTGAGCCATAGCTTGCAGAGGAGAATCGAGGGCTTTCCCGCCTTAGAAGATATACTAATCTCCAAGAACAGCGGAGATCAATTCCTCACTCTTGTTTGCACTGCTAACACAGTAGCCAAGAAACTCCAAAATGGAAATCCCGCGACAGAGTCCGGCATTGAAGTGGACCCATCCGACAAGCATACAGATATCGAGAACATCAACACCAAAGTACTGTTGTGTGACCTAGAAGAAGAAGAAGAACAACAACAACAACAAAGAAAAGAGAGATTCATATCTTCTACAATCTTTCATGGGCCCCACCAATTGGCTAGTGAAGGACAATGTCCAATCCAATGTGACAATATCGACAGGATCCAAGATAATGGATCCACACTAGATGGTGGAAGTATAATAAGCACCAGAAGCATCCGTACCGTTGAAGAATATGATGCGATGGTGGACGCAAGCAATCGATGGTCCCAAATAGGGCAGGACGTCATAGTTCATCATTCCACAGGAAATGTAAATGATCAATGTGTAGGATCTTCAGGAAGCTCTTTTAACGACTGTTCTGCAGTTAAAGAAGATGGCATTGAGGTCGACAGGAAAGAAACGTCCACAATTGATAATCACAAGCCCGATCATGCCAAGGCGCTTATCGCTACTGTTGAAGATGGGAATTTCACAAATGAAAAGGGCTTTCGTAGGAAGGCGAAGGCGGAAGAGCTGGCCACCCTCAGCATTCCAACAACTGTTGATTTTCCGGCCCCGGGAAGTTTTGGAGATTGGAATGAACTGACGACCTTGTTCTCCAATGGCGACTATGACACACCCAAATTTGGTAATTTTTGCATAGCAAATCCGGTATACTGTATTGGAGAGTGTAATGTATTCGATCCGGAAATGCTGGCTTCCTTTGAAGAAGACATGAAGCAGCTGACAGAAGAGGAGGAAAGCATACTTCAACAGATTGTAGAGAGTCTGGAGGAAGAGAGTATTGGAAAGGAAGAAAATAAGGAATTCATTCCAGAAAAAATATAGGTGTAGAATGGGAAATTGACATTGAGAATTTGGGTGGAAGTTGAAAAATATGAGGGGAAATATGGGAATACTTTTCAATCATACAGAGTACTTTTAGGGGGGTTTGGTGCAGGGTATCAAATGGTATTAGGTGGGATAGAATTCCATTTGGTCTCATAAAAAATCCATCCAGCATCTAGGGAGGATGAGAAAAGTTGGAATTAGGTGGGATGGAATTGCATTTGGTAACATGTAATTGCATTCAGTCCCATGCAGGATTTTTGTGGATTTTAAAATCTACTACACATGTGGGCCCCACATTGATGCATACATTTCTTCGAGTAGCTTTCAAATTATGTTGTATGAATGATTGGTCGTGAGTCACCTACACTGAATTTATGGTGAATGCGCCTTTTAATGCCCGTCCTATCCGTATCAAACGGTTGTCATGTAAGTGATTAGGTTGGGGCCCACCAATGGCAACTGCTGATGGCCACATGTGACAACTGTTTGATCAAGACCATTGGGGAGTTTGCATAAATGAATGAGAGAGACTTTATACTTTGTAAGTGTGTGATGGATGATATGAATGCACTTAGAAATTACCGAGAGATTTGTATATTTGGAATACAATTAATTAAAATTAAACCGTCTAACTTTTGGGTAATAGTTTAGATGCAATTATAGCAAAGAAAATGACAGTGAGTTTATAGTGTGAATGTCAAATGAGAGACATTTATTAGATAGATAAAATTAAAATATCTTCACTTTTATTTTAGTAAACATGCATCTATAACTAGATGTTAGGATTGTTGGAAATAGTTCAAACTGTGAAAAAATAAAAATTTAATTTTTTTTTTTTTTAAAAAGTTAATAGAACTTGTTGAGTTATTGAGTCAATGCGTGATATGAATTACTCAACTTGAAATTGCATTTGCTCTGTTGAACCATATCTCAAGTGTAACAGGATTTTTCAGTCAATCAATCTGTAAAATACATGCTGTAACATGATCTGAAAATTTTGAAAATTTGAGAGGAAAAAATTTGGAAGCATTAAAAATTTTAAAAGGTCATTGAAATTTTTACAATGCCTTTTAAAATTACAACAATAATTGTTAAAAATGATTTTATAATGTAAATTAACAGCATTGGGTAGTACAGTTTATTCAACTGAATATATGACACATGCATCATTTAAGCGTCCGTGGCTCGAATAGTGTGTACTACCAGAGTATCAAATAACTCCCCTAAATAAATCATCAGCTCCGTTTGACTGTGAAAATACAACAACAGTAAAGTCAATTGGTCTCTATACTTGGTTTAAAGAAAGCTATTAGAGTTGACACTTCCATCAAAGAATGGTTCAATCAAGACCTTACCTTTTCTTTACGTGGTTTTCATCTTTTCTCTTTTCAACTTGTTTCTAGTGATTAGTTTAATCTCTCTCTCTCTAACACAGGGATGAACGTGATGAGGTCGAGCACCGTCTCCCTCAAGAGGATAACTATTCTGAATCCACGGAACTTTTCTACACTTCTCACAGAGGCTTCTCGAATCCTCTCGAATTCATGAGAAAGAAAGTAAGCAAAATAGAAAATAAATTATATAAAATTCAAAATTAATTAATGAATTAAATAAATAAGTTTACAACCCTTTAAATAGGGATACCAAAAAATGGGAGATAAATCGAAAGCAAACTACAACTAAAACTCCTAGAATTCGCAACTTACTTTAAATAGTAAACTTACTATTTATAGACGATCATGATGTCTACTAGTGTGCAAGGTTTTTGGTCAAAAAAGTAAGTGTCCTATTTAGCTTCACCAAGTTGTTCTCCTAATTTTTCTAAGCTCCTTTTGCGTTGGGCACAACTCCTAAAACCTAACGGATAAAGAGTTATAATCAAACTAAAACTTATTATTTATAGTAAAAACGGAATTAAAATAAGGAAACGACGGTCGATACAGGGTTATTTCACAAATCCAGCTTGCACAACCTCGCTAGTGGGGTTGGTTGGCTAAAGTAGCTCGTTCTACCCCAAAATCATTTATTTTACGCCCGACGGTCCGGATCACTTTTGTTGTTAACCAGGCCTTTTCTAATCCATCTTGGCCATGAAACTGTCCACGACCCACTCTCTCTCTCTCTCTCTCTCTCTCTCTCTCTCTCTCTCTCTCTCTCTCTCTCTCTCTCTCTCTCTCTCTCATTGCAAATGATCATGTTATCCTCTTTTGGGGATTTTTCTTCATTACCCTTTCTCTATGTTAGGAGTGAAAACAAAGGATCCTGAGTGCAATTTTGATGGTTTTATTCGATTAATCTTCCTTTGCAAATGATTTTATCCTATTTTTATGTCTTTTCTTGTTACTCTTTTTCTCACTTAGCAATTGATTTTATCCTATTTGGGGTTTTTTTCTTACTCTTTCTCACAAATTGCAAATAATTTATCCTACTTTTGGAGCTCTTCTAGACCAAAGTTGGGAAAATCCCTCACTTGGTGGCCACACTTATGGATGTCCATTGACTTACACAACGCAGCTAGGCCACTCTTTTTATCATGTAGTGATCTACATGATCTGTCCCACCATTTTACACACACACACACACACATATATAAAGACACATTAGGGACTGTTTGGCATTGTTTTTTAAGCATAAATTCGGTAAACATGTATATGAAAAACAATTTCCCACTAAGGTTTCAATGGTGAGAGATGAATCTCTAGTGTTGTGGGTGGCCCACTTAAGTGTTAGATCTACCTAATTTTTGGAGTCATGCACTAACATGAGGTGGCAATTAAATAGATGAATGGAGTGAATGTTGTATGATCATCAAGGTGGGGCCAAATAGGGCAGACAGGGGTTATAGGAAAGTTGTCCCTAAGCCAACTCATGTACATGCCACATGTTTGCCATTGTGGCATGCAGTTCTTTGATCAAATCTATCCATTAGAAAGACACCACTATATTAATTCCCTAGCTCCAGAAATAGGTTGATCCGCTGGTTAGGTGGGCCACAGTTTGGAAAACAAATATACGACTGAGAACATGGCTGAAGTAATTTTCTAACCCATCAACCTATTTCCAATATTGGAGCCCACCTTCTAAGTAGACCAAATTAATTTTAGTAAAAACATAGCCCAAACCAAACAATGGATGGATTTGATCTCGGTCTTACATACCATAATGGCACCTGTTGAGTTGTATGTGAACATTTATCCTCTTGTTTTGGCTGGCTTCTCTATGTTAAAAATGTTTCACAAATAATATTGGAAGCCAAAAATAAATAAATTTTGAAACCAAGTTAAAATAATATTCAAGTCACTCAATGAGTTCTAGTTTATATAGCATTTGAGGTGTGGATCGGTGCCAAATGGTTATCAATGATTTAGAATGTTTGTGAAATGTTTCTAAACATTGATACTAAATTTTGAACGTTTTAAATCATTATATCAACGATATGACCATTGGATCATCAAGGACTGTTGCACCATTTAGTACCATTACAGCCACACTACCCACACTTACATTCGACCATGCGCGCATGTATTACAAGTAGCGTTGGAACATATAAACTGAACATCTCAACCTCCATTTCTCCAAGTAAGAATACTCCATGTGCAAATACTTATAAATAAAAAGTTTTCTCCCACATTATTCAATCGTGCGACTAAAGGAAAAATAAATAAATAAAATTTCCTTAATTTTTGTTTTAAATTTGTTTCAACAGGAAATGAAAATTTCAATATTATTTATTGTTTCTAAAACCAAAATCTCAACTCTCTCTCCCCATCTTGTTGGTATATAGATGAGAAATAGCAGTCCTAGGCCTCGGCAAACTCTGGGTTCAGCACGTGGGGCCCATTATTTTTAGGACACAGATGGTTGATATGATGGGACTCACCATGGATGGGAATGCCCCATATTAATCTCTCAGATTGGACAATCCTAATACTCCCATATTGGCCTTTTTTCTGTCGAAAGTGGACCACGGTTGTAGCTCTTTCAACTTCTATCATTTGCCCATCAATTTGAGAGAGAGAGAGAGAGAGAGAGAGAGAGAGAGAGAGAGAGAGAGAGGTGAGGATCCTCCAATCCAGGAGATTTTCTTCAGCAACCCCAATCTTGTAGAGCCCACCAGATCAATGGTCCCGATGATCCAAATTATGGCCCACAATTACGAAGTAAAGAACCTAAACAAACTCTATACTTGCATGACCCAGTAATTGATCATGCAAAAAAACTATGCACCCATGACTCGTCCGAGTCGACTCAGATGGACTCAGTCGATTCCTATTTGGTTCGGCACCACTAGTACTGAAAATAGGCCAGACTCAGACGAGTCACCCCCTGACTCATCTGAGTCATCACATGACTTAGTGTCGAACAAATCAGTTCCAGTCCCCGAGTCTTAAGACCATAGAATAGAAAAACTGCTGAGATGAAATGGGCCCATCCCTCCCGTACAAAGAAAAATCAACGCATGGACCTGAGGCATCAACGGCGAGGATCGTACGGCCAAAAAGTCCCAGGCCCAAATTTTGAGCTATTTGTGTTGGCCGTAATGGGCCGGGCTTGTCTTTCACTCAGCCCAGGCCCATCGAAATCATGAATGGTTGGACTCAAGGGGCCACATTTCTAATCTCATCATTACAAATTAGAATAAGATCTTTAGATTCGTCGGTGGATATCAATGTTTAAAGATTTCCACTCCAAGCTCTCAAGTAGTGGCAGTAGAATAATCCAATTTCCTTATATTCAGCTAGCTCGCAGCACGTGCTGACATGGCACACGTGTGCGAGGTCTGGGCCATTCATCAGGCTGGCGTCGTGGGCAACATTCCATGGCCCAGAATATTCAGGTTAAGTGCACTCACCGAGGGATTCACCTGACAAACCCCTCGAATCTTGTACACTTGCTAGCACGTGCAGATGCACGGCTGCAAGCAGCATTTTGGCTACTGGCCCTGCCACTAGCCAATGGCTAGTGTTCGGTGCTCTGTGGGCCCCACCATGATGTTTGTGTTTCATCCATTCCGTCCACCCATTCTTCCCGATCATTTTATAGCATGAACCCAAAAATCAATACTGTTTTCCCATGATCTGGTCCACCTGAGATTTATGTCTACCTCATTTTTAGGATCAAGCTCTAAAATTATCTTTCAAAATGGATGGACGGCGTGGATAAAATACATACATCATGGTGGGGTCTACATAGCACCGACCACTAGCCACCTGGCTGATGGCAGCGTCGCTAGCCAAACGGCGTCCTTTTTACATTGGGTTTTAGTTCCAGACTAGTGGGGCCCATGGATCAGCAATCCGGACGGTCGGTTAGCTGAGTCTCACTGTCGATGGACTATGATTCCAAAATCAACATGAGATGCCAAATCTTAACCTACCGATAATTCGTGGACTCATACAGCAACGGTCTAGATTCGATTGAAAGTCTAAAGATTGGTAGCTAGGATCATACACGGCAGCACACAACATACCAACGGTCTGGATTACCCAAAAATCTGCTCCAATTGTCCAAATGATATCACCAACAGGGCGTGGAAGACCCCAGATAATGTGGGACCCACACGTATTGTCCTCTATTTTGTCATTTTATCGTTGATCAAACTGGATGTTTGGTGCACATTAACCGGCACCAGTTGATCAATTGGGCCCCACCTCATCTACGGTGGATCTGAGAGAATCAGAAGCCCGATATGGAGATTTTCAGGGCCTAAATGCTTCGGACGTGGATTCCGTCCTACCCCACCCGTCGCCATGAACGGGCAGTTCTTTAGCGGGCCCACCGTGATGTATCTGTTCATCCATGCCGTTCATCCCTTCTATCAGATTGATTTAAAGCATTTCGACAAAAATGAGTCATATCCAACCCTCAAGTGGACCACACCAAATAATAAGCTTGGGTTGCATTAAATGCAAGAGCATCTGTGGTGTGGTCCAATTGAGCGTTGGATCTGGTTCATTTTTTGAAAAATTACCATAAAATGATCTGATAAAATGGATGAACGGCATGGATAAACAGATACATCAAGGTGGGCCCACCCGCAGAACTGCCCGTTCGTGGGGAGACGGGCGGGGTTAGGACGCAATCCGCGTCCAAATGCTTCACTGTGAAGAGTGCTGATCAGAACCTGGTAATGGCACCATAGCTCATCTGTGCATCACCATGTTTACTCCCTCCATAAAATTTTTTAAGGCATCCGCACCGTGAAAATTGTGGGTCCCACCCTTCGGATCATACTTACAGATAATGAGACGAAAAACCTATAAATGGGCCACACTTCTATCTTGAGCAGACTATTGGTTGTCCATTGATTCCAACGGTTTCGTCCATCTGACCATCGGACTGTCTGGATTTTTGTGTGACATGATCTTCAAGGTGGGGCCTACTATTTCATGGACAGGATTTCCTCCAGAAGTATAATTTTAGCGGGAAAAGATGGTACGCACACCGAATAAAGCCCATGCCACCTTTGGACGCGCAAGGGTATTTCCGTCATTTAATTTTGAAGGGATTTTCAGTTCCGCCAGTCTAGTCGAAGTGGGGGGCATGCACGAGCATCCAACAACCGGCACGAATTCCACGAAAACAAAATGACGGAAAAGCCCGCAGCCAACCTCGAAACTTCCTGTCGAGCAGTGATAATTTCGTCATTGCACTGGTCATGGCCCACCCTTCCAGAATCTCGTTCCTGAAATCATGGCCACTTACGTAATTTTCGACTTTTCACGGACAATCATGGGCATTCTCGTAATTTGATCCCATCCACCTTCTCACCTCATCAGGAGGAAAGATACGTCTGCGGAGCATTGTACCACAAGTGCTTGGACAGATCTCCTGATCCACACGTGGCATCTACTCTAAATCGAGACCTAGAGTATTTTAGTCATATCCACATCCAAAAAGGATGTGGATTGCCTGCAGACAGTTCATCAAAGATATCACAGGTGATCCGTTTCTGTGTGGTCCATCGTGATGTATGTGTTTTATCTGCGCGGTCCACCCGTTTTTCCGGCTCATTTCAGGGCATGAGGAACCAAAGCTTAAATGGACTACACCACAAGAAACAGAGGGGAATGAACACATACCGTTGAAAACTTCTTGGGGCCACAGAAATTTTCCAGGCATTTTTGTCACAACAGAAAATGTAGTGACCTGCGTGTGCTTTGTGACTAGACGAAGTAAGAATTGTGAAATGGTGACTAGATAGTGATGAGACGTTTGGATGATCATTTGTATCAGTAACTCAAGGATTTATACCCAGACGCATAGCTTAAGTGGTAGACTGAGTCGTTTCAACATCGAGGTTTTCGCATCGATTCCCTAATGGGGATGGCTAACAGTGAAGTGTGATCTTACACTGGGTGTACTAACAAGCTGACAAAAAAAAAAAAAAAAAAAAAACACTCGAGGATTTATGTACTTTCAGTTTGAGATCTTTCAATATGGAACACTAATATTCTTTACATGCTCTGCAGTTTAATGTGGGGAAATTGACTTATTTCACTGAATGCATTGTTTCCCTGTAATATGTTAGTTTAAAACTGAAATAAGAAACAATTTCTTTACAGTGAGGGTTCTACTATTTTTCTGCTTTGGGGATTACACGTCTCAAAGACTTAAAACATTGGTGAGTTCTAGCATGCATCCGGATTGGGCCAATCATTTCAATAGTTTGGATCACTGATCTACACACTCTATTGCTCTGAAACATTGATCCAAACCTTCTAATCACTCCATAGGAAATAGGCAAACCATATCTATCATACTAGAAAAGTTTCATCATTCTCTAGGCCATCCATCATGTGAGGCCCACAAGGAAAGGGACGATGCATATTTATTATTGTAGAAAAGACATAACCATTGCCTATCATACAAGGCTATCTTTGATTGTCCACTCTCTTTAAAAAAATTTTTAAAAAAAAACTCCTTTGATCCAATGAGTCTAACCATTGAGCAACACCATTGATAATAATTATACTAGAAAGAGTCATGGATCCGGACCTTCCTTTGGGTAGGGTACAACTTGACTGCCCATCCCCTCAAAAGTCAACTTTTAGGGTATGCGGGAGAGAAACTCCTCTTGGGCAACTTATATCAATAACCCACTTAGGTTTTGATGTAGAGCGGATTGTAGAGACTCTGATGGCAAAGATGGATCAAAGAAGGCCCAATCAGAGGTGGAAGTTATCAAGATTGTTAGAACCTTAAAATAATTATATCTTGCAAACTAGAGAATAAGTTTTTCGACGTATCACATATGATTTTGAAGTAGAAGAAGCTACTTTTGCCAACCAACCTGCTATGATGACGGGTTGCCCATGCTGGATTTGCAAGATTCCATCAGATCTATGATCAAAAGTCCATTTTATTTTTCATTTATAAACGGTAAGTTTTAGTTCAATCATAATTTTTTATCCTTTGAGTTGTAAAAGAGTCATGCTCAACACGAAAAAAGCTTAGAAAAATTAAAAGAATAGCATGGTTAGGACAAATTGGACACTTACTAATTTTGGCTGAAAACCATGAAATTTAGTAGGAATGATGACCGTCTATAAATAGCAAGATTACTATTTATAGTAAGTCACATTTTTAAGGAGTTTGAGTTGGAATTTGGGTTTAAAACTTCATCATAAGTTTAATTTCACTATTTAAAGGAGTAATTTTGTTTCTTTTATCATCAATCAATTTATTTTTGAATTTATTAGAAATTATTTATATTTTATTTCTCATGGATTTGAAGAAACTCTCTAAGGATTCCAAAGAGCTATGTGGATTCAGAGTAATTATTCCTAAGGAAGAAGGTGATCGACCTTATCATGTCCTTCCCTATGTCAGGTTTTAGCAAAATTTTAAGTAAAATCAGTTATCACCCTAAAAAAACTTTTATAAATTGGAGCTCCCATATGTGCGATTGGTCATATCTTCGCTCAAAGATCTAGACTGTCTATGGTGAGCCTCCCTACAAATCCCCCCGTGTGCCTAACAGTCCCCTATATTGAAAGATCCCATGATATGGAATGTTTAGCCTTTTCTTCATTGAAAATTCAACGTGAGTGGGTTAGGATTTCTTTTGTGTGTGTGTGTGTGTGTGTGGGGGGGGGGGGGGGGGGGGGGGGGGGGGGTTCTTCTTTTTTAGTGGCATATGGACGCTTCCTGATTAGAGCCATCAGATCTACAGCTTGAACGACCAGATAACAAAGCTTGAGCCAAGAGCATAATATCACTCTCCACAACATTTCTAATCCACTTATATAACTATGAAAGGCCTAGATATAACAGTGTGTGAGAAAGAAAAACCTCAGGCCCAAGCAAGTCGTTTTAGCTCACCTTGTCGTGATATGATTGACAATACATGTTAAGCGGAATGCATGGTTCTAAAGCTTGGACAAATCTGATACAACTCAGACTCAGGATTTCCCCATTTGACTTTGCTTGGAAAGTCAATCCAAGTCGTTCTATTAGATAACATTCATGCAGTGCCCCCTGATGGGTGGCTTGGATCTCTTACATGTGTTGGATGCATGTGTACAAATAGCAGACATCTGCAACCTTTTATGCATTTTGATTTAATTAAGAAATGGAAAAGCAATGTAGTGAAAGCACCACCAAATGTTAGTTGTGGGATTATTTTCTAGCTATTTTCACCCTGGGCATGTTTGGATATATGGAATCTATGTAGAAATGGAAAGTGTTTTCCACTGAGAAGATAGTTGGCCTGTCTGGATACATGGATTCAAAGCCTTAATTATTACTCTTATTTACAATTACAATCCTTAGAAAACAAGACATAAGATTACTATTGTGTATTGAATCTGAAGATTCCATTTCCTTTTGAATGAATATTTGCGATTCATGTGATTTCACCATTTATTAAAAATAAAAAAAGAAAAAGGGATTCCCATACTCTCCTCTTTCACAAACTTTCATCATTTATACAATAAGAAAAGCTCATAACGTTTATAAAGGAACTACCACACTCTCCTCCTTTTCACAAACTCTCACCCTTCTCTCTTTCACTAACTCCCACAGTTCGTTCCTACCAACGAAGGCAAAACAAAGAAGTCTAAAAAACTTACCTCTATTTACCATAGCTTACACTTCATAAATTGTGACCGAAAAACTTTTTTCTAAAAAATCAATTTTTATTGGAGAATTGTCTAAACTTTATTGAAGCCTGATCGGAGTTTTTTGCCATTACCCGAAAGGTGCAGACCATGGTCGTACAACTACCAACTGTCGGAGAAACTTTAACTTCATGTGGTCCCAAGAAGTTAATAAATAAATAAATAAAAAGAAAGTGAAGAAGGAAACGACCAAATTACCTCATGAGACAAGGGCCTCACATATTGAACCCATCCACATCTAATGTGGGGCCTATTGAGTTTTTTCGAAGGAAATTCAACTTGTCCACCAGGAATTTTAATTTCATATCATTGGATTAAGTTCGAAAGAAAAACTCATCACAAATGGACCACACCAAAGAAACCATTTAGAATTAATATATAGCATTAGTATAGTTGTGGGTCACAAACATCTTCAAACATAAAACTGAAAAGACCCTTTTATGAGTTCATCACTGTTCGATTAAAATAAACAGATCAAATCAACCAAGAAGTAGGCCAAATTTTAATTTTGAGCGAGGCCCACGTCCCTTTTTAAAATAAGGTTTTACTTTAGACAAAAGCACGCCGCGGGTGGCAGCTGTGGCAGAAAAGGCATTTTTGTCATGTAAAAAATGAAAAAGTGAATTCAAGGTTACAAAAGTCTATTTTTCACATGCTCCTCCAACAATTAGGTGACCTTAACTTATGGGCCACGGACCAAAAACCCTACATAGCATGAGGAATGGAGACATCGCCCCTGGACCACTGGCTGTAAGTGGAATATTGAAACGCTTTTTTGCTTTGATGTTAATCACGGTGTTTTACTCAACCATCCTAGCTCCTCCCCATATTTATGTACTTGGTTCAGACCTGCAACCCTACAGACAACCTTCACAGTTTTAAATTTTAATACCTGTTTGAACTTGGGTGGGCGCAGCTTCGGTGTATCCTCTTGGATCCATAGAGGTGGGTGGGATCCCTGATTGTAGGGCCACCATGATGTATGTTCTTTACATTCACTCTATCTATCTAATTTAAAAACTCATTTAAGGGAATGATCCTGAAAATGAAGCAGATCCAAATCTCAAGTGGACCATAATACAAGAAAACCATGGTAATTGTCCATTAAAAACTTCTCAAGCACCACAAAAGTTTTGGACCAGGCTGATATATATTTGTGTGGTCTCTTCATCCAGGTCTTTGTGACCTTATCAACGGTTTGGATGGCAGATAAACATTGTGGTGGCTCCCTTGAAGTTTTTAATGGTGGGGATTCAATCACGACTGTTTCATGTGGTATGGTCCACCTAGGATTTGGATCTGCTTCATTTTTGGGATCATGCTTAAAATGAGCCATCAAAATGGATATACGGTGTGGATGTAAGACTCATATATCACAGTGGGCCCCACACTTAAGGATCCACTGCCCGAACCACCCCCTTGTTTCCTACTTCTCTTGTTTTTTTTTTTTTTTCTCATGACCTTAGGTGATTATTATCCTATTGCCGTAATTTGTTTAGCTATTATATTATCTAATAATGTCTCACTGTAGGAGGAGACGTTTCTTAATTTTCAAACAATGGTCGTTGGTGTTGCTTTATCTTTTCCATCCAACCATTTCAATCAGACGAACACTCCCAACCAGTGATGGTTTCACAGAAGCGAGAAGGAAAATTTTTATTTTCTTTGATCCTATATTGTTGAACTGTACTTAGATGACAAACCGCTTTTGAACTATGTCAACAACACTTTCTCCAACTCACTCTGCTGATCGCAAATTTACAGTGGATTCTCAATTCAACCCAACCACAAATTGCTCACAAACTCATATTTGGATACAATGGCAAGAAAATATGGGTTCACCTAACAAGGCTAAAATCAAGAGAGAACGCACACAAAATATTCTCTTGGAATCACATATTAGAAATCCACAAAAATGAAATTTCTCACTTATCAAGTACTACCGTAAATTGCATTTTATATGAGAATAAATATTAGCTCATTACGTGTTCTTGGACAACAAATAAAACAGTTTATGATGTACAACGTGTCACAGAGATATTCACAGCATGGTTGAGCCATAAGGAGATGGACCGTGAATTGACCATAACTTTTGATCCGGGTATCGTTATGGGGCGTACAACCTATCAATCTTTACTAAAACGGGCCATCTGAGGTGAACCGACCCACAAAGTGGGTCTTATCTGTCCGTTTCATTAGAAAACGCGCGCTTTCAGCTTAAAAACGAATTTTTAGAAAAATTTTACTATTTTTAGTAATTCCGATTTTTTAATATTTTTAGAGTTTTAGATTTTCTTTCTTTTTATAAAGAAACTTTTAGTTATACTAGGACTCTTCTAGAGAAAGTTTATTTGTAATTTTTATTTTTAGAAATTAGACCTTAGAAGAGTTTTACTAGAATTAGGATTCTAGTTAGAGTTAGAATTTTGCTATTTTTGGTAATTACGAATTTTAGTTTATCTTTTTTCTTTATTTAATGGTGTAAGGAGACACATTAGACAATTATCAATGATTCATTAATTAATTTCGAATTTATTAGAGTTTATTCCTATTCTCTTGCTTTCTTTCCTCGTGGATTCGAGAAGTCTCTGTGAGGAGTCCAGAGAAGCTCCGTGGATTCGGAGTAGTTATCCTTGAGGAAGACGGTGTTCGACCTCATCACGTTCATCCCTGCGTCAGTTTATGAACTACATGTATGGAAATGCAACATCTATTTCAGTGGTTGCTTGGATTGAAATGTAAATTTGATGTTATTAACATTCAAAATCTTAGAAGTGAAAATATTTGTACAATTGCCTTGGCCATCCCAATACTATTGAATGAAGAATATTGACAAAGAATGATGGTTGTTTATTCAGTAGAGTGCCGTCTCTTATGTCCGACAATAGTTTTGGTTTCAGTACACATCAGGCCATGCATAGCCGTTTTGGATTATACATAAAATCATGTCCACATGTGGCACTAAGGAACATTTTTGAAAGAATAAAACACCTATCAACGTGAACCATCATGTAGATGATGCCTTCATCGAAAAAGAAGCCAAAGAGTTAGTTTTTAATCAAGAATATTGTGCTCTTTTAGTGTCTATTTTGTGTGTATGTAGCAAATAAGAAAGTGGATGGATTAAATATAAACTATGCGCGAAATTGTAAAAGACCATATTATGCATCGAGTATGGAGATTTGAAAATTGAATTAGAAACGTACCTGATTGAGAAGCTATAGCCATAGGAGATTCCCGGAATCTTCCTCACCTTAACCCCTTGGAGAAGTACTAGGGTGGGAAGAAAAGCTCCAGACGTATGTAGGTTTGGGAACCTAGCCCCATAAATTCATCTCCCTTAGGCTCCACACGAATTTCTCAATGCTAGTTTAATTAGAACATTGTGCAATGGATATTGTAGCGCACCACTTCTTATATGATTTTAGATGAATCACAATTGAGTGGTGTCCACTAGTACTCCCAATCACACTATTCAATCATTAGGGCCTGTTTTGATTCGCATGTGGTATTGTATTGTATTGTATTTGGGTACTGTTCATGTGTACATTAGACAGTTTTTAGAATACATCCAAATCAATTAGATACTAATCAATGTTTGGATAGGAGGTATTGTTTGGTATAGTATACAATATGTTATACAAATCAATATTTAGATAGGACATATTAGTGTACAATCTTAATTGGGTCGGGTAGCCTATTTGACATATGGAACTTTTTAATTTCTCGCCCAGATTATTTTCATGTTGAAATGTACCAAATGAACGGTCCCGATCTTACACTGCATAGGTACTAGATATCTTGCAATCACACATATTTCAAACTTTCAACCGCTGCCGAATACAGCACAATGAATACAAAGTATTGACTGCAACAGAACTCACTGACAATACTCTAATGTCAGTTTGAAAATTTGGCTGGAGTTTATATCCGCGCACATGGGATTCAACTCCTATTCGCTCCAATCCAAACATGGAAAACGTCAAATCATTACTTCTAATACGATACAATACATCCCAAAACGCCTATCCAAGGTAATCCATACTGTTAATCAATAAAGCCCACCTTATAGAATCCTTATATTAAAAACATTTGAGTGAGAAATAGGAATTTTGTTAATTTTTAAGCTAAACTAACTAGGCCTTGGGCTTATTGTGATAAACCCAAGACTGATCCATTGCCAAAGATGTGAAAGTGGTTAAGAAAGAAGAAATCGCATCATTAAGAGATTAAAAAATAACCAAATTTTTAAGCTCTTTTATTATTATTTTTGGTTAAAACATTAACAGGAAAAATATCTTTTGTATTTTTCTCCTCTTAACCAAAAATGGTTAAAATAAAGTTAATCGATTTTATATATATATAAACCAAAAAAAAAAAAAAAACGAAAAAAAACAGCTTTCGGTATACTACCACTTTTGGCCCACTTAATGATGAGATTAGTCTTACTGTTTCAGTAAAGTATCGATTCAAGAGCAGCTTCAATCTATCATGTGTGTGAGAGGTTATGGCATGCACTAACTCGAGTGCAGTTTTGGCCCACTTTTAGTAGTCAACTAATGTAGCTTTAATGTGGGCCATTCATCATGTGGGGCCCACTTTTGATGTGAAACATGCATTATGTGGGTCCACTTTGATGTGAACCTTTCATCATGTGGAGCCCCAACTTCCATATGGGTCATTCATCATATGGCCTCACCTTTGATGTCCACAATTTATAATGTGGGTCCCACCTTGTTATGGACCATCCATCATATGGGGCTCACTTGATGTGGACAGTCCATCACACGGTGTCATATTTTGATGTGGGCCATCCATCATGTGGGACTCACCTTTGATATGAACCATAGATTATGTGGGTCCACCTTACCTTGACGTGGACCATTCATCATGTGAGACCCAACCTTCAATATGGACAGTTCATCATGTGGGCCCACCTTTGCTGTCAACCTTCTATCATATGGGCCCACTTTTGATGTCAACCTTCCATCATGTGGTCCCACCTTTAATGTTCACCATCCATCATGTGGGTCCCACTTCTGATGTAGATTGTCCATCATGTGGAGCCCTCTTAATGTGGACTGATTATTATGTGGGATCACACTTTGGTGTGGGTAATCCATTATATAGGGCACACCTCTATGTGGGCCTATCTTAATGTGTACTTTCATCATGGGCTAAGATCATACGCTCTATCACTTCCAGATCTAGATCCAGAACATGTTCGGAAGATCCCTCAGCGCAACAAGTTTCCTGCTCAGGAATCAGCTCTAACTTGGAGGAATTGCCCTTACCTTCACCCTCATCTTCCTTAGATGGGCTCTAGCTTGAAGATAAAGAAAAATTAGATTCATCGTCACTGCTTTTGTCCTTCCCCATAGGATGTGAATATGAGCATTACTGGGATATGATGCAAGGGGCATATAGAAGAGAGAAACCAATCTTTTCCTAAAAGGAAAAGCCACTATTGACCGAAAAACAATTAGTGTTATGTTCAATCTTTTTTACAATGCCCATAACGAAGTGCTTCATTTTAGATCAATTCTTCACTGCAATTGCTTCGATCCACTTGATCTCAATTCCTTAAGCCCGAGGTCTTAACCTTTCACAATAGTATTTCCATTGACTTCTACTTTATTAATGATTGAATCAGCGTCGTTGAAACTTGTATTGTGAGTGACTAGCATTTGCTACGGCAGATTAAATCAATTTAAAAATAGTATAAGACGCTCAATAATGAGTTCCAATAGCATAAGTGTTTCCTCCTATGAGCGCTCACTAATATAATCAATTACTCTTTGTACTTTGTGAGTAGATATGCATACATTTTCAACTAAAACTTTTATTTATGTATTTAATATCCTCTTTGTCTCCATCACCACCTTTAATATAAGTTGTTGATCATGCGAGCCTTCATTAAAAAGATTTTCTTTTTATTAAAAGACAAGATGAAAATAAAACAAAAAATTAAAGAATAAACTTGTCAAAAACTAACCAAGATAGGGGTTTTGACTGTTGCACGTGGGCACATGCTGGGTCGAGCGAGCACTTCGCACCTTTCCGCCGAAAGCCTTTTCCGCAAACTACGGTTTAAAGTTTGAAGTAAAAAAAATCCCTGGTATTTTGGGAGAGTATCTATTCGCATGCACCACTACTTGTACAAGTGCATTTAGATGTACATAATCCAAACCGTCCAATCTCGCAGACTCACTTTAGATGGGTTACAGCAACAACAGCATATGAATCAGACAATCTGTACATCCCTCCGGTAGACAGTTTATTGTTGAATTTGGTCAATCACATCAAACATCAAAGGCCATATATATGCCAACGTATCACGTATTCGGAAGTCCAATCTCTGGAAAAGGTAGCCTAGCATGAAATTCATGCTGTTCCAAAAGTTAATTGAGCAAGACCATCTAAATCAACGGACATCCATTGATTTGATCCATCGGACTATTTGATAAACCTGATTTGTGGATCCATCTATCCTATTCTCCCTTCATAAAATATCCATAACTGTTAAAAAAATTAGCGGCTCAGATGTCCCACGGATATGACACGTTGGAGGGAAAGAAGGAGAACACCGTGAACTTATAATGCCCGTGGGGAGTACTAGATCACTTGTTCTCATCCCACGGTCAACGGAATGCAACCATCTGCGAACCCCGCAACCAGCTATGTGGGTGTGACTGTGGCCCTGACAGTGACCATGGGGGCCACATTGATATATGTATTATATATCCACGCCGCCCATCCGTTTTTTCCGCTTATTGTAGATCATGATTCAAAAATGAAGTAGACCAAGTTTCAGGTAGACCACACCACAGGAAACAGTAGTTATTGACCATTAAAAATATTTTAGGGCCACAAAAGTTTTGGATCAAGACGATATTTGTTTTTAACCTTTCATTTATGTCTGTTTAACCTTATCAACAAGTGATGGTCAACAAACATTGGGCCCTAGTAATAATTTAATGGTGGGCTTTCAACGACCACTTTTTTCTGTGGTGTGGTCCACCTGCAACTTGTATCTACTTCATGTTTTGAATTGTGCCCTAAAATGAGCTGGAAAAACAGATGTACGGCATGGATATACAATACATACATCGATGTGGGCTTGATAGTCAGTACCGCACCCACATCCTGGTTACGGGGTTGCAGCCAGGTTGCGCTCTAATAAACGAATACAGATAATACATGAACCTTGCCGCGTTATGTTGTCACGCTTTGACTAATTCCAACCGTTGGTATTCACTTTTGACGGTCAGGATTAATCGGGGACGCGTTCCGGATCTTATATTGTCCAGCCATTATACAACTGCATTTCACGACATTTCGCCTTTTCCGCCGTCTGCGGTCCGTTAAATTAGACATTACAAAGAACCCTACTTTCAGCAAAAATATCAGAACTGCCCTGCCTACCGAAAAAAGAGGTTCTTTGATACGCGGGTTGCATATGAAGCTTGATATGCATACACTCAGAAATTATACACGTGACATATATTAGATCAAATAAACCGGTTATATTGTGCATCCACTTTCTCAAAAACGAATACCAATATTAGTTTGGTTTAACAATCTTAATCTCTGATACGGGGCATTTGTTTCCAACAAATATCCAATAATCCGATATTAAGATAATTAAACGAATTTAATTTTGGTTCAAGACATAGGTACTTAATAACATGATTTTGACGGTTTGATTTAACTATTTGTATGCCGTATATGCAATTTCTAAGTGCCTGTGTATCATCCATTACGCTACATTAGAGTATCACTCTGACCTTGGATCTGGTTGCAGCCAACATCAAACACGGAGAGATGAAAATAACCACGGGCTAGAAAACGACGGAGAAAATGGTAACAACCCTTTTTTTTTTTTAGTGGAACCAACTCCGCCATTCTCTTTCCTGCGGCCCACCGGTGTTTTGGATCAACCTTATTTTTGGCCCAATGTGGCCAAGATGATGGATGGAGTTGATTTATCAAGGTATTTGAGTGGGGCCCACTACATTTAAAGGTAAATAAAAATAAAAATTCGAATTTCACGGTGACGTGCCAAGCCCAAACTCCCGACCCTCTCTCCCTTTTTTTTTTTTTTTTCAAATAATAATAATAGTTACCAGACCCACTACTATCCCATAACTTCAATCATGGTAGGACACTCCCGCCAATCTAAATTGCCCCCTATCTGCCCCACTCTTCCATTCCGTTTTTCATTCTCTTTAAAAAAAAAAGAAAACAAATAAATAATCAAATTAAAATATATAATTTTTAAAAAAAAGAGAGAGAAAAAGAAGATAAGGAGAACTCTAGAGATCAAGAGAGAAAGATTAATATTGAATCAATGCCGTGTCAAGTTGAAATAACAGATCATTTTTCAAAGGTTTATGCGAACTTGAAATTTTAGATTTTTTTTTTCCTTTATGTATTTAAATCCGAATTTTATATTTTTTAATTTAAATTAATTAATAAAATTTTGTATAATATTTAAATTAATCTTTTTCATTTAAAATAGATAATTATGTGTAGTTGGCTTGAATAGATTAGTTTATTGAAATTATTAAATTAAATCAAGATAATAGGTTTAACTTTCTTTTGTTATAATCTGAGTGATATATATATATATATATATATATATATATATATATATATATATATATATATATATAAAATTAAAATTATAATAATTTTAATAATAAATCTCTAATATAAATAAATATAATCTTTTAATTAAATTAGATATAATGTTGAAAATTGAAATAATTAATAACAATAATATTTAAATTAATCCTAGCTTAAATATGATACGATAGATGAAATTCTATTTCCTAAAAAAAAAAAACAAAATAAACAATTTATCTAAATTTATATTTTATTTAAAAATTCTAGAATTTATTTGTTAAGTTTAAATTTAAATATGAATTATTCCTAAATTTTATATTAATCGATATAAAAGTAAATTATTAAAAATAGATTAAATTTGAATTAATCTAAGAATTATTTAAATTAGATGTAATTTAATATCTAAAGATAAATTTTATTGGTTTAAATCATAATTGTTAAATTTAACTTAGAATTAAATTAAATTCAAAACTAGAATTATTAACTTAAATTAACTTGTAATTTTAAGTTTTAAGTAATATATATTAAATTTCATAATTAATAATTAATTTAATTTAGATTAAGCAAAATTTCATATGTTAAAATGATTGATTTATTTAAATTTAATGCATGGTGGTTATAATTAAATTACTAAGCAGCGGTTAAATTTAAATTATAATTTTTAGAATTTAGAAATTTATATTAATTGACTAATTGGGAATGTAAAATTAATTTAAAAGTTGTAAGAATTAAACTAATGTAAATTTAAATTTAGAATGACTTTGTAGGTTTTAGAAATAAATAATTATAATTCAAAATGTAGTTATTTGGTGACTATTATGAACTCATTTATATTATTATTTAAATTAATTAAGTTGAAATTTAATATGATATTAAAACAAACTTTTAATTATATAAATTTAAACTATACTTTAAATTATAATAATAATCTAAATATAAGATACATAGAAACTTTTTATAAATTTTTAAATAAGAATTTTAAATTTTGAATAAAATAATTTGTTTATACTGCAAATAAGTAAATAAATTCAAAAATTGAAAATTTCAGATAATCAGTATTTTAGCATTTTCCAAGAGTTTGTTTATAAAATTCAACACTATAACAGAAACAACTTGATATTTTAGCAAATTTCGGGGATTATTATTATTTTTTAAAAAATTAGCATTGAATTTATATACTTTGTATAGAACCTGCATCATAACGTAGAAATTTAATTTATTAAATTGTTTTATTGTTGATTTGTCATTTATGCTTTTCTATTAATTATTGAATATAAAAATGAAAAAAAGAAAAAGAAAAAGGAAAGAGAATGGTAAAGTAAGTAGGGCGATTGTGTCCTTTGGGTGAAAAATCTTAAAGCTAACAAGTAGGATAATCGTGTCCCTTAGGTGAGAGACCCTAAAGCCACTAAGCTACATACCTCAAACGAAAAATATAATGAGCAAACGGATAAGCATCGGCAATAAAAAGTGTTCGAGATGGGCAACCAAGTAATGGTCCATTTGCGTGAAGAAAGATTTCCAATTGGAACGTACAACAATATAAAGAATAAGAAGATTGGACCGGTACCAATCATAGGAAAGATTAATAACAATGGTTAAGTTGTTGATCTTCCAGATGACATGGCGATCTCACGGCCTTTCAATGTCACAAACCTAACCGAGTATCATGAACTAGAGTAAGATGAGAACTCGTCGAGGACGAGTTCTTTTAAAGTAGAGGAGACTGACGTAGAGAGGGTCGCAGACAGTTACATGGCCAAGATGGATCAGAAAAGGCCCGGTCGACGACAGAAGTGATCCGGACCGTTGGACCTTAAATCGGACATATCTCGCAATCCAGAATAAGTTATCGGACGTAAAATATATGATTTTCGAGTAAAACAAGCTACTTTAGCCACCTAACCTCATTATGCCAAGTTGCCCAAGCTGGATTTGCAAACTCATTTCTTGGTATTCCTATTTAAAGGATTGTGAACTCTTTTTTTTTTTTTTTTTCTTTTTTCATTCATCAATCAATTTTAAATTTATTAGAATTTATTTTTATTTTCTTTCTTTCTTTCATCATGGATTCAAGAATTTTGTGTGAGGAGTCCAGAGAAGTTCTGTGGATTCGGAATAGTTATCCTCTTGAAGAATACGGTGCTCGACCTCACGTCCTCCCCTGTGTCAAAAGCACAGAGGTGACTTTGTAAATTCCGAGGAGTCTTTCTATGGACTTGACCTTGCAGTGGTATTAAGTTGTATTAAATGAGATTGCATTACTAATCCCACTTTGAAATTGGGAACGACATGTTTGGAAGGAGTGTGAGATGCGGTTAAAATTAACTTTGTAGGCCCTGGAAAATGAGCCTTTTGTTAAAAAGTGTGAGATGGGATTAATAATCCCATGAATGATGGATTTTTGCTTCATCCAGTTTTAATCCAAGTGCAATTTAAAAGTAAATCCTGAAATTTATTTTTTCATTTATACATTCCAAGCATGATATTAGAAAACACGGAAATGGATTGGCTACTCCCTATGTCACCGGCCTTGTGGCTGGTGGTTGGTGCTCCGTGGGCCCTAACCTAATGTATGTATTTCATCCATTCAGTTTATCCATTTGTACAGATTATTTAAGGATTTCGTCCCAAAAATGAGAGGGATATAAATCTTAGGTGGACCACACCATAGGAAAACAATAGTGATTAGATATTCGCCATTAAAATCCTCCTAAGGCTCATTGTACTGTTTATTTGACATCCAATCGGTTCATTAAGTCATATTGTCCCATATGAAGGGAACAAACAAATATAAGCTTGATCCAAAACTTTTATAGGTCCAAAAGGTTTCCAATGGTCGACGTTCATTCAACACTGAATCCTGTAATGTAGTCCACTTGAGATTGGGATATAACTCATTTTTACTCTCATACCATAAAATGATATGTAAAAATAGATGAACAGTAAGGATGAAACACATATATCATAGTGGGGCGTAATGGAGATGGTGGAGCGTCCACTTGACCCGAAGTCAATCCCACAACTGTATGCGGGATATGCTGCGGGAGGAGACATGAATTCGATTTTCTCTCCGATTCCCTCTTTCGATTCGAGGGATGAGCTCGAGTACGACTGCTGCATAAGGTGTGCTTCCCAATGCCTTAGCTATAAACATGGGATTGAAATGTCGGTTTGGCGGTGATTACTGGGTCCACTGATGCAAACGCTGATGGTAGATTGAACGGTGGATATGAGAATCCCATCCAACCTAATCCCTTATAATACCATGCGCCAAACGCCCCCTTAGGCATGCATTTACTGTTACTTTTACAATTCCATCCACCCTAATTAATCCCACACCTAATGCATTGGCCAAACAAGCTGTGCTTTCTCGGGTAACATGCGTTAGGGGATGTTTTTCCTGACTATGGGCCCACCGTGATGGATGTATATTCATGCCTTGCATTAGTTTTTTCAACTCATTTTATGGCAAAATCGCATATCGAAACTCAAGACCATTCCATAGGAAACAGTGGTTTCTGACAACCACCATTAAAAACTTACTCTGACACACTGGAATCTTTATTTTCCATCCAACCTTTTGATTAATTCAAACAGATTTGGATAAAAGGAATCATGTATATCGGTTTGATTCAAAACTCTCGGAGTTCCAATGAGTTTTTAATTGTGTACAATCATAACCACTGAGTTTTTATTATGTGGTCCACATAAGATGTGCATCTGTCTCATTTTTTGGTTCACTTTGTTAAATGATCCTGAAAAATATACCGATGGAGTGGATAAAACACATACACTGTTGAGGCTCAAGGATCTTATTCTGTAGTACCTAAATTGGGTGCTTATGTTACATTACCAAAAATAAAATAAAATAATAAAGGGGAAGAAAAGGACCTAACGACTGACTTTTCTACCTTTCCCTCGGTCGTTGCCAAAACGCGTGCACCTTTTGCCCGGACTTTGGAATCCGAGGCCCACTTTGATGAATGTGTGGTATATTGATGCTGTCCATCCGTTTTCTCGGATCATTATCTTACAATGCTATATGAAAAATTAAGCATATATAAATATCCATTAGATCATACCATTGGAAAAAGAAGTAATAAATGGTCTTTAGAAGCTTTATGTGGGTAACAAAAGTTTTGGTTCAAGTTGATGTTTGTATTTTACCTTCATCCGGCTATGGTTCACCATATTGACGGTTAGATGGAAACAACATTATAGATATGCTTACGATAAGTCCCGAGAAGTTTTTAATGGTGGGTGTTCAGTCATCACTGTCTCTTCTAATGTTGTACACGTGAGATTTTGATTTTATTAATTTTTGAAAACATGGGGTAAAATGGATGGGCACATTGTTATGGTTAAAAATGGACCGAACAGTTGTATAAGCTTGAAGACAGTGGATTGCCTTAGGGCCAAAAATTCACCTCGGCTTGAAGTATCAGCTTCGGCTGCATCCTAAAGAAGATCTCTTCGTAACACATAATCACCATCTAAGATGCATTGCCATTTATGCCACTGCCCTCAAAAGTGTATAAATGCACCTACTGCCATTTTAAGAGTCTGAACTCAAAATTGAAGCGTATCCAAAGTAAACCATAATAGCAGAAACCGTGGGAATTGAAGGTGTACCATTGAAAACTTGCTCAGGCCAACGTAAATCTTGCTTGGGGCAATAGAAATTTTCAGTCGAGATGATATTTGCATTTTCCTTTCACCTGTCTCTGTAACCCAGTGAACAGTTGGATGGCATGTAAACATAGCTATGGACCTTAGAAAGGTTTCAACGGTGGATGGCAAGTTTCTTGAAGTTCACGGTGACAATGGGAATGCTCCCACAAGTTGAAAAATGGAAAAAAAAAATGACGGATTTAGAGAGTTTTGGACCGTATTTAAAATTGCTTGGTTTAAAGACACTTTAGAGACGGCTGTAAACCGTCTCTAAAGTTTTAGACAGCCCATGACCGTCCTTAATCTTGTCTTAAAAATTTGAACGTCCACAAATCATTTAAGACGGTCGTTGACCGTCTTATATGGATTATCTGAGACGGTCATTGGCCGTCCGCATTAGAGACGGTCATTGACCGTCTTATATGCCATCATCTGAGATGATCATTAGCCGTCTTTTAATTGCTAACTGAGACTGTCAAAGACCGTCTCTATTAGAGACGGTCCTTAGCCGTCTTATAGCCCTGTCAAAGACAGTCTCTATTAGAGACGGATAAGGACCGTCTTATTGCCCTATCAAAGACCGTCTCTATTAGAGACTGTCAAAGACCGTCTCTATTAGAGACGGTCCTTATTTGTCTCTAATGCTCGGGTCAAAAATGAAAAAGCTCAAAAAAATTATGAATTTCAAAAAAAAAAAAAATAGTTGAAAAGCTTAAAAAAATAATTAACAATGTTTAAGAAAAATTTAAATTTTGAAAAAAGAAACTGTAATTTTATAAAAATCTAGATTTTGAAAAAAAAAATTAAAAACTTTGAATAATGTTGATAATTTTGAAAAAAAAAAGTCGATAAAAATGTGATATTTTGAAAAAGAAATTTTAAAAATTTTAAAAAATATTGTGAAAATTTTGATAAAATGTAAAAATTGTATTTAAAAAAAAAAAAGAAAACTAGATTTTGTATTTTGACAACAAAAATTGAAAAGTTATATAATAAAAGTAAGATTAAAAAATGATATTTTGAAAAAGAAAATTTAAGAAATTAAACAAAATTGTGAAAAAATTGACAAATTGTAAAAAATATATATTTTTTAAAAAAGAAAATTAAATTTTGTATTTTGATAAGAAAAATTGAAAAGTTAGATAACAAAAGTGAGATTTTGATAATGTGTTGTATATCCTTACCACTCATACGTTTCTCCAACCCAATTTTGGGCCGAGTATAAAAAATTGTGTAAATTTAAATCTTAAGTGAACCACACCATTGGAAAGAATGATAATATAGAACCTTGCCGTTAAAAATTATAAAGAGCCCATCGTAAGGTTTTAGTAATGTTTATTTGCAATCCAACTTGTTGATAATGTAAAGGAGATCTAGATGAAGGTAAACTACAAAGATCAAATTGATCCAAAACTTTTGTGGCCTTCAAAAGGTTTTTAATGGTTATTCATCATTGTTTTGATTGGTATGGCCCACCTGAGATTGTAGAATTCTTGTGATTTGAAATCACATTCTAAAATATGATAGAAAAATATATGGACGGTGTCGATATACATAAAATATATCAAGGTGGGCCCTACACGGTTAGAGTAACACCTATGAAGGAGTTACCTAAATAGTGAAATGGTACTATAAGGTCACCTCATGGGAACTTCTCATGAGGTTAATCTGTGTACGCCCCACCATGATGTGTGTAGAACATCAACACCATGCATTTGATGTGTCCCCTTTAAGTCCAAAAATCGATCGTATACAAAACTCAGGTGGGTCATATAGCATCTAAAACTATGTGAAGACATCCCTAAAACATATAAAAGCATTTAATTGGTGGGGCCCACATGAGTTTTAGATGTGTATGAAACTTGGGCTGACTCCTCATCCAAGTGGGACACACATAATGAATGGACTGGATCTATAAACCACATCTAAGTGGGCCCAATAAATAATTATGAATGTTTTAATGGGAGGGTAAACCTCTTAACTATAGTATGTGGTGTGGCCCACCCAAGTCATGGATTGACTTTATTTTTAAGGACGTGGCCCACCATGGAATGGTGCATTTGACTGACGGGGCAGATCCAAAGTTCAAGTGGACCCACCATAGAAAAGAGTGGGATAGTGACATCCACTATTGAAACCTTCTTAGGACCTGCAGCGATGTTTATTTGAGATCCAACCTGTTTATAAGTTAATACAGACATAGAATAAGGTGGGACATACACATAATTTTGATGTGTCCCCTTTAGCTTATGAGATATCTCAAAAATCATCCGTATACGAAACTCAGGTGGGCCATACCATCTAAAACTATGTGAAAACATCTAAAAAAATATACAAGCACTTGGTGGGGCTCACATGAGTTTTAAATGCAACTGAAACTAGGTCTAACCCCTCATCCAAGTGGGACACACATAATGAGCTTGATCCGAAACTTCTCCAGCTCCCAAGAAGTTTTTAATGGTGGTAGTGCAATGCCCAATTTGTAGTCCACTCAAGCCTTGTTCCTACCTAAAAACTTCTAAAGGCCACAAAATTTTTTGATCAAGTTGATATTTGTGTATTCCCTTATTTCATGTTTTTTTTTTTTTTAAAAAAAAAAAAAACTTTTGAACCAGTTGGATTTCAAATAAACATTTCGATGGACCTTAGGATAGTTTGAACGGTGGGAATCACCTTCTCCATTGTTTTTTGTTATGGGGTCCACTACAGATTTTTATCAGTCTCATTCTTTGGCTAATAACTTAACATGATATCTCAGAATGGAGGTACGGTGCGGATATAACAAATACATCATAGGCTTTTATATATTTTTAAATTTTATATTATATATATATATATATATATATATATATATATATATATATATATATATATATATATATATATGTCAAGAGAGATGGGCTTTGTTATACGTGGGCCTTTTAAGAGGTCTTTTGAAAATGATCTCTGGCTTGGGGGGTCCTACTGGGCTGTTAATGTAAAATCCATCCCGACCATCACGTGTGTCACATCATGTTAAACTTATAGACTGAAAATAAACCCCATTGTTAGCTCGGATGAAACACACAATTGGAAACAGTATGCTAAAAAAGCTCACCCTTCAAAATGATTGTTTGATGAGGCCCACTTGAATCACTTATGGATATGATTTTCAAGTCCCACACCTAGTCTTTACTTTCGCATCTAATGGTTGGAGCTGATATCACATGCTCATGATTGGGGTCCGGTAAAAATCAAAGGTGGATGTTTTCCCTTCAAATATTCCATTGGTGTGGCTCACCTTAATTACAAATCTACCTTATATTTTCTCTTTAGACTTACAATGAGATTGCACATCTAATGGTCAGAGTGGATCTTACCTACATGATAAGGTGGGCCATATAAAAATCGAGGTAAGCTTTCTCCCCTGCCGTTAAACTTCTTTGTATTTCGCGAGAGAAAAGGTGCCTGTTCCCAAAAAAGTGGGAGTACATTGGGTGCAGCCTGTACATATGCGGTTCTGTGCATCCCTCATCCTGGGCCTACCTTGATAAAGGTATTGTATATCCATTCTCCACATCTATATTTTTAGCTAATGATAAGAAAGGATTCCAAAAATGAAATAGATAATTATTTCAGGTGGACCACACCACAGAAATAGTGGTGATTGGCTATTAAAAACTTTTTCTTGGCCAAACATTTTGGATTAAGCTGTAATTTATTTTTAATTTTATTTTCCTTCATCAAGGTCTCTGTGACATTATCAATAAGTTGGGTGGCATGTAAAAAATTACGGTGGGCCATAGGAAATTTTAATGGTAAAAGTTCAATTTTCACTATTTGATATTTGGTGTGGACCACTCGGGATTTATAATTGGTTC
The DNA here is from genome assembly GCA_037074715.1 of Magnolia kwangsiensis. Classification (NCBI taxonomy): domain Eukaryota; kingdom Viridiplantae; phylum Streptophyta; class Magnoliopsida; order Magnoliales; family Magnoliaceae; genus Magnolia; species Magnolia kwangsiensis. The sequence goes on from CM073583.1 coordinate 3,505,561, forward strand.
GTTTTTTGATCAATGTTCTAAAATGAGTCTAAAAAACCGATGGACTGCATGGATATACAATACATACATAAAGGTAGGTGACATGGTCAGGGACAAATTGTGTTGCATAAGCATTGGACTGCACTTAATCAACTCTTGATATTTTTCTTAACGTGTCTCTTTTTTCTTATAAGGAAGCTGGAAGAAGGCTAACGGTGGAAGAGGAAGGTCTAACCTTATTTTTATTAGGCCACCATGATGTCTTGACGTGCATGTTAGGTCCACTACGACCATCAAATGTGTGATCTTATTCTACATATAGAGACAAAATATTAGGATGACTTTTGATTTAGGTAGGACACACCAATAGAAAACGTAGAGGAGAGACATCTACCTTCGATTTTTACAGTATCTACGATCATAAGTGAAATCCATTCCAACCATTAAATGTTTGGGATCAAGATCTAAAATGATCTCTCCAAAGTGATGAACGGTGTAGATATGATAAATACATCATTGTGAGGCCCATTTAACTTAGATCTCCTTTAAACCGTTCGTGCAACTCGGAGCTCGAGGAGCGTCCGCGCTTTCTCTCCCTCTCGGAAACGGGTTGGCTACTCCCCCTACCACCGGCCATCTGTGGGCCCCACCATGATGTATGTAGTTCATCCATTCCGTTCATCCATTTTTACTGATAATTTAAGGCTCGATCCAAAAAGTTAGAGGGATAGAAATCTCAGATGGACCACACCGCATGAAAACAATAGTGATTGGATATCCACCATTAAAATCCTCCTAAGGCGAATGGTACTGTTTATTTGACATTTAATCTGTTGATTAGGTCATACAGGCATAGATTAAGGTAAAGAACAAAAATCAGCTTAATCTAAAACTTTTATGGCCGCCAAAATGTTTTTAATGGTCGACGCTCAATAGTGTTTTCTGATGTGTGGTCCACTAAGATTTATTTCAGGCTCATTTTTTCGTATTAGATACAAAATGATGTTATTAAATGTATGGACGGAGTGGATGAAACAAATCAATCATGGTGGGGCCCATAGAGCGATAACAATCCAAATTTCAAGTTAACGTTTTTAATCACTGGGTTTTCATTGTGAGTATTGCATTTTATGTAAAATGGTGTTGACTCGTCCATAACATTAGTGGCTAAAATATAGAGTTATCCAGACCATTGAAATATTCGGTATAGTTGTAAATAGTAATTATTTATAATTTTATTTTGTAAAACGATCCTAACCATCCAGAAAATGGCTCCATGCATGTACGACCGTTAATAGAGTTGGTGTTATAAATAGTGGTAAACTCACAATATACGGATTAAAATTTTTTATCTTCTTTACCGGATGAAAACTATCAAACGCCCGCTCCTCTTTTCCTATTTTACCTCTCTTCCTCATCTTCCATCAACGAGAAACCCTCTCTCTGTTGTGAAAAGCCATGGCAGCAGCAGTAGCAACAGCTACAGCAAAAGCTTCTTCAGGATCTAGCAGTGGAGGAGGATCCGCAGATTCCTACATCGGCAGCGTGATTAGCTTGACATCCAAATGCGAAATCAGATACGAAGGCGTCCTCTACAACATCAACACCGATGAATCCAGCATCGGTTTGTGGAACGGTACTCTCTCTCCCTCCCCATTTTTTATCCAGATTGGGGTTTTTAGGGTTTGGAAGGGTTTTTGTGGGATTTTGGTATATAAGTTTTGATTTTTGTTGGATTTGGGGATATGAATCTTGTTAAATCTGACGTGAGATTTATTTGGTTTTTAGGAATTTATTTTTTTATTCTTTTCATTTTATATGGGTTTTGAGTATATTTTTTAGTTTTTTTTTTTTTAATACATAATTTTATAACCAGGAAGTTTTTATTTATTTATAGAAGATTCTGTATGGTCGGTGGGAATGAAAATGTTGAATATTTTTTTTTATGTTTTTTCTCTTAATTTTTAATTGGGTTTAGGTTAAAATGTGGCTAGGCATGTTTTGGATGAGCATGGCTTCGGTGGATACAGGGATCAACTAGGTTGGGTGGATCCCTCGGATCCACATCAATGTATTTTCCTTGCATTCATTCCATCTATTTTTACAGGCTATTTTAAGGGATAATCCAAAACATAAATCAGATAAAATCTTAGGTGGGCCACACTATAAGAAACAGTGTTGATTGAATACCCAACGTTAAAACTTATTGGAGCCAATTGAATGTTTATTTTCCATCCTGGCCGCGCCTGTTTTGGATAAGAAAAAGTCGGTGGCAAGTCAATGCCACATCAGTTTTTTTTTTTTTTTTTTAATCTCAATTATAACCATTAAAGGTTGTATATCAGGGAGCGGATTAGGTATGGCCCTGACTGTGGGGCCCACCTTGATATATGTACTGTATATCCACGTCGTCCATCTGTTTTTAAAATGATTGTAATGTGTGTACCTAAAAATAAAGTAGATCTAAATATCAGGTATACCAAGCAGCATGAAACAGTGGTGTTTAATCATTGAAAACTTCTTGTGGGCTGCAGAGGTTTTGGATCAAGTTGATACTTGTTTTGGATCAAGTAGATTATTTAATATAGGCTTGACGACCAATGGTTTAACTGAGGATATGCTCCTTGATAGAGTGGAATGGCGTGAACAGGATTCATGTAGCTGACCCCAGTTTGTTAGGATAAGGTTTAGATTATGAAGATGATTATGATGATAGATTATGTTGGAGATTTTGTTTGAGTTTCAGTACATTTGAGGATGGGAAAGTTTCAAGTTCTTTTATTGGTAGTTCCACATGTTGTATATCAGATGGGTTAGTTTAAAACAAAGAGACATGGCGATAACCCTGTTGCCTGTGAGTTGATAGTTTTGGAACTCAAAAGAGTTGTATGCATTTGGGTTCTAGTTAAAATTGCCTTTAATTGTTTTTAGACAATCTCTACAGTCTAGATTGAAGAGTAAATAACTTCAGATGTTTAAATCAAAATTCACTCAAATTGTTGATCAATTTTGTTTGCCCAATATCTTTTCTCATATGTAGCCTGATTGAGGTGAGTAATTAGTTAAATTGAGGGTATTGAGAGTGAATGGACCAGACATGTAAAAGGAGCCAAATATTTTGGTCAAAATTGTGACCCAACTTACTGACCTCGTGAGAACCTAAGAATTGATGTTAGTAAGTTTTGTGGGCCTCATCATAATGTGTGTCGAACATCAACGTCGTGGATTTGATGTGTCCCATTTAGGGTGAAACTTGCACATTGACTTGTTTAGAAGATGTTGGATTTTACCTCTTGTTTTTGGTTGCACTAAAATTGTAAGATTACAAAGAGTTTAGAAGATGTTGGATTTTACCCCATATAATCTTAGAGGATTAGGATTTTTTTATTTATATTCTAGGGAACACTAGGCCAGTTGCATGGATTTGGAAAAAAAAAATTTGTTCATGTGGGACTGCCGATAGGATACTTGGATAAAAGTAATTTTCACTCTCTTTCGTTATTTTATCTTTTTCGGCCCTAATTTCTTCGATATCTGTTTGTGATGATTTGAGGAAAGGATTTCATTCTGTTTTGGGAAATCTAACATGTGTTTTGTTTATTTTAGTTGGAAAGGTATGTTTGACATGTTTCTTCTCATTGAAAAATATTAAATCTTTATGAAAATTTGGTGCATAGGGATCTTGATTCTCATGCAATGCTGGTGCACTTTCTCTTTGGCAAATAGTTGAATAATTCCATCATGAATAAAGCACAACTGCCAAAATTTTATGGTCCGATTTTATTTGATAATTGCCAATATAATGCTGCAAAATGTATTTTATATATGCAGGAATCAACAATTGCAGCAGCGGCATCTGTGGCTTGGTTTTATTTTCACTTCTCATTGGTAATATGCAGGTTAGCTGTAATTCTCATTCCCATCCATGGCTTGGTTTTATTTTCAATTCTCCTTGGCAATATGCAAGTAACTAATTCCTCAACCATCTCATGGCCAACATCAATTTGAGTCAGCATAAACCTTTGGATCCTCTTTTTGAAAGGTATATTCACTCTAATCCAACTCCCAAGCCCACAAATAAATTCAGCCCATAAAGAGCAACTGTACGTACATGTTCAGTGGGCAAAACTTGCAATAATTTGGTGGTCAAAATTGTTGAAAAATGTTTATGCCCATAGATTATCCATATTGTGGCCAACCAGATCATTGGTATGTTTGCCACGTGTAGTGACATGTGTGTTTCTATGGAAAAGCTGTCTTTATATCATAAAAAATGCTCTGAATCATGCTTCACCACAAGTGTATCGTTGACTCTATGTAGCATTCTATCTGTAATATCAAAGCCTGATCTCTGTGTAAACTGAAGAACTTTCACTTTTTATTATAGTTGTACATATAACAAGGCAGAATAATGTTAGATGAGGACTCATCATCTGCAACTGAAATGATGCTTGCAACCTTCTCCAATGCTTACGTTGCATGTATATAGGACATTCGAGCCGTGTGTTACGTATGCTCCATCATGAAGATCTCCTGGCATGTAAATCAGGTCTATTGCTCATCAGGGGAACGGCCTATATGAAAACAACACATGATTTAAATAAGAGTCCTTGATTACTGTCCTGGGTGATCATGGTTGTGCCGCCCTAAACATGTCCCAGATTTCCTAATTCCTACATGTTTGTTGCAATGGAATTTTAACGAGTTTCCATGTGATGATCACATGAAACTGGTTGTGGTGATAATTTGTCATGCCAATTAATTATTATAGATTATAGAGGTGCTCATGGTCAATTTTCTGTCATCCAGTGGATGGTTAGACGGTGGATAAAATATCTTGGGGTAGAGGAAGCCATGAGGCTTATGATTTGGAATAATAGTGATCCCAGTTTCAGCCTCAGGTTCTCTCTCATCTCATTTTCTTCAGTTGATGATCTCATGTGCTGTTGATGTGTGGCTGATTTGCAGCCACCTCTTCAAATGACAGGGCAAACAGTGCGAAAGGTTTTACAAGAGCTGACCTTGTTGAGTGGCTGACAATACTGAAGGTGCTTTAGTCATTTTCTATTGTGCACACTATATGATCTATAATTTATCTGTATTAAGCATTTTGTTTTTCTACTGACATTCCCCTCACTTTTATGTAAATGACAATCATGTGCGTGTTCAGTTCTCAAATAACAGAAGATTGTTGACAATCATGTGCGTGTTCAGGTTTGGCTGCACCACAGAAAAATATTAGTCTTGAGTGGTTGTTGGAATGAGTTAAATTCTCTTCCTGGATGCTTTTTTATTTATTATTTATTATTATTATTATTATTATTTACATTTACATGGTTGTTCAAAGCACTCTTTCAGCCATGTTAACTGCTTCAATCATTTGAAGAATGTAACTCAATGGCCAGCTACTTCCAGTCCATTGAAATGGTATGAGCATTCCTCTAGCTGATAATAGAATAAAAAATTATACAACTGGATTTATGATCTATACTTGCTTCTCACAGATACGTTGATAGCTACGGGCTAAGTGGAGAGATTCCATCAACATTTGCCTACTTGAGAAACATGGATACCTTGTAAGAACCGGAGATTATAAGTAGCATGGAAACCATCAAAATCATAGGCCTCACCTAAGATTGCTCTTGGACCAACAGTAATACAACTTATGGTGCGCAATCCAATGGGCATTAAAATGAAAAAAATTTGCAATGGTCAGAGCAGACTAATGAAAAAATTTTCATTTGATTTTTTTTTTGTATGGATGCATCATGCATGGTTTTATGATAAAACACATGTATGTATAAAACAAATTATTTATTCCAAACAGGACATTTATGATAAAACAAATTATTTGTTCCAAACAGGACATTTATCAAAGGAGCACTATCAGATGATATTTAAGATTTTCATTATAAATAGATTAAGAGCCAATGATAATTATAAGTAGATTTGCAGCCAAAAATAAAGAATTTGATTTTTTTTCAAAACATGGAAAGACTAATCAGTCCTACTTCTTGTAACTTCAGCCACTGCTTCTGTCACGCCCCAAACTCGGAAACCGGGCTCACAAAATTCTCGATCGTCGAATCCGGCGCCGACAGCCTCCGTAGAATCCCATTCTCGGCTCCTAGCTCCCATTCGCTAGGTTCCGATCCTGGGATGCTACGAGGAGGATTTTAAATATCAGTTTGATTCGTAATAAGCATAACCAAAGGCATAACCCACAAATAACAACCAAGAACTCCATTACATTTCTACTATGATCAAAAACTTTACAAGTACAATGAGCATAAAGGGAAATACAATCATAAAGAACAAAAACTCCAAAATGCTCTGCAACGTGCTCCTGCCTCAGCGCTGCTGCGATCCAACGTCACCTGCACGCAACGGTCGTGCATAAGCTTACAGAAAGCTCAGAGCGTGGTGAAAGTGTGTGCGCAAGGTAGTAATATGAACATGCAATGCCAGAGTAATACAGAATATGCAGATGAATCCATAATAACATGAGCCGTACCGAGGCTTATGCGATGCAAGACATGAATGATATCGGCCATCCCAAGGCCATACCATGTGCAATGCAACTCAAGCATACAGATCCTCATCTATGTCCACACATCAATACAGCTCAAATATGGAATATCACCGGGGTCTAGTACACTCTAAACCAGATTGCCGCAACATCGCGCGCAATAAGGTAAGTGGAAAAGACCTCACTATCCGTCTGCCAATATCGGGCACGACTCGTCGATAGCAGATCCATTCCTCGAGCTGGTCAAACTCAGCCTAGCACTGCCCCCTACTCTCGGGAGGGTAAGGCCGCACCCCCTTCCAACCGACCACGACACAGTGGAGAGCGTAACCGTCTGGTAATCGGCACTCAACGCTCATCTACCCACTCGGTCTAGACGTTGGAGCAACCTCTTGGTACCATAAGGGTTTACGGACTTTCACCCAGGGATATCTATAGTACCTCATGTAGAACAAGATTTTCAGTATCCAATCCTGCCAACCACGATACATCTGTGGAGGTTACGGCCCTGATGTCGATAGGGCGTACAATAACCATGTCACACAAATGCGAAATGCATGATTTACGCTATCCAGTCATGCAACAAATTCTGCGCATATCGTGCGCTCATATATGACAACACCGCCTAACTGGGAGCCCATAAACAACCTGCCCGAAGGCAAATGCTATGATCAGACAATTCTCACGTCAAGCATACATATGATGCGAATGATCATGAGTTATGGAACTGTACTAAGCATGTTATAATAAAATGAACTATCCTATAATGCAGATGGACCTGGGCGGCCTATACACAATAAATACGGGCCTAACAATGGGCCCTAAAGAGAGTCGTAATGTGGACATCCAACCAGCATTACACTCGCAATGTGGACGTCAAACCAACATTGCTCCCCAGGCACGATCTTCTTAAACGTCGCTACATAACCTGTATTGGGATTACACATTGCAATGGATCTTAGGTTCATCCCATTGGGCCTTACTTATATATCAAATGGCCCATATCTTATGGGCCTTTTATTCATCAGATGGACAATATAAATGGGCCACACCAATGGGTCTTATGTGCATTACAATGGGTCAAAACCCGTGGGCCTAGGATTGCATCAAATGAGCTTAGTCTCATGAGTCTAATACATGACCAATGGGCCACACCAATTAGGCCCCACATGTAGATCAAGTGAGCCTCAACCCATAGACCTAACATGAGTTCAATGGGCCTAAACCCCTAGGCCTTAATCAAATAAAATGGGCCTAACTCATGGGTCTCAAATAAGTCCAATGGGCCTAATCCCATGGACCCTTTTTATAATCAAATGGGTTTAGTCCCATGGGCCTTACAATATATCAAATGGCCTAGTCTCAAGGCTTTTAAATATATCAAATGGGTCCCGACTCATGGACCTTACAAAATATTTATTCCATCCAAACCATTCATAGGGACACATGGCCTAGGGCCCACTACAATTTTGTTTGTTTGCAATCCATTATGTTCAAAAGGTCATACGGACCTTGGGTCCACATATATAATATGTATAGCAATATACATACATTATAACTACAACAGCAATTCATATATTAAGGGCTATTGCACCAGTTCTTTAATCATTAAAATGGAACTGAGGTGGGTCCCATGTAGGGCCCACCACTATATTCATAATATAAAATATACATTATAAACTATATAACATGTATAAATATATATAATGGTGGGTCCCACAGAAATCACTATGGCAGCTGGCAGTGGGCCCCATCATCAAAGTCAGATGGACGGCGTGTGTAAGTCACATGCAACAGGGCCCCACCGCCCGCTGGTGGTGAAACAATGCATCATGGTGAGTCTCACCGTCCACGGGCTGTGGACGGTGCCAATGAAATACATGCATTACCGTGGGTCCCACAAATGTGGCCCACCGTAATATTTATTTGAAATCCAACCCGTTCATAAGGTCACTCAGACCTGTATGAAGGGACAGTAAAAATTTCAGCTTGATCCAACACTTTTGTGGGCCCCAAAAATCTTTCAATGGTAAAATTCAATCCACACTGTTTCACGTAGTGTGGGCCACTTGAGTTTTGGATCTGTCCCATTTTTGGAAGGGGGCCCGCTACTAGGGAGGCCCACCTCATGAGCCGGTTGGATGGCAAACAAACATTACTGTGGGGCCCACGGCTGGAGCCGTGGGTCCCTAGCTGGACGTCCATCCGCCCGCCCACCGTGGGTCAGCGCGGCACGTGCTGTCAGTGCAGGCAGCAGCAGCAGCTTCCTTACTGCTTCACTCCTCCTCTCTCTCTCCTTTAATTTCTATTTTCGCCAAAAATCACGTGTGGGGCCCGCTTCCTGAAAATCCACTCCAGCCATAGCGTTCTACAGCTCGCAACAGACAAAAAGAGTCCGAAGTTCAAATTTTTTTGATGCCTAGAAACACCAGAAAAATTCTCAATGGTAACCATCAATGTTTCCCATGTTATGGCCCACAAGATATTCAGATCAGTCCCATTCTTTTACTTGACGGTTAAATCGATGTGGGTAAGGGGATGGACGGCTTGGATCGAACATATACATCAAGGTGGGGCCTACACTAGGGGACCACCCCAAAAGTTTCTCTTTTTCTTTTCTTTTCCCTTTTTTTTTTTTAATTTTTGGTACAGGGACGTCCAGCGTCACAGACGCTGGACGGTGGGCTCTCTCAAAATGCATTGTGGTGGGCCCTGATGAAGTGGGCCACCACGGATGTTTGACGTGGGTACAACGTCTAAGGTGGGCTCCACTTGAATAAAAATAAATACAACAAGGTGGGATCTATTCAAGTGGGCCACACAACCTTATCACATACCATAAAAATAATACAAAATAAAAAGAAATAAAAGAGAGAGGGAGAGAGAGACATGGAGAGTGGGACACGCCTTGTGATGGAGGGACCCCGACATTATGGGCCCTCCCTTGCAATGAATCATACAATAAACGGATCCCGTTGAACATGGGACCATCAAAAATGTAAACCAACGGTGGAGATCCATTCTCCACCGATATGGACGGTCTAGATGACCTTTTGCAATGAAATAAACATCATGATGGGGTCCATGGAGAATGGTCCCATCATGGAACGATCATGATGATCCAAGTGGTCCATCGGCCACATTTTAGGGTCCCAAGTGAGATCCACACCATTGATCGGTGGGCCTCACTTGGCCCATCATAAAAATAAGAAAAACTAGTATGATCTAGCACCCACCGTCTGATCTTCTTGCTCCTAGGGGTCCCTTGGCACCTTTGCTTCAACTTCAATGGATGAGATGAAGAATGGAAGGTTGAGATGGGAGATTTTGGGATGAAGAGGTGGGCCACTTGGAGTTTAGGAAGAGAGGGAGAATTCCATACGTATGGGCTCTTGGAATTTTTTGTTGCTTGAAAATTTTGAAATGAGAAAGAGAGAAAAAGAGAGAGTGATGTAAAGGGAGAGAGAGAGAGTGATGGATGGATGTGGTGAGTGATGGTTGTGTAAGAAAAACTTGACTTTTGAGGCTTTTGTGTAAGAGAAGTATGGGAGGTATAAGAAAAGCTTGACTTTTGTGGCTTTTTGTGAAAGAGAGGTATGGGAGATGAAGACTTATGTGGTTGCTTGGAAAAAGGGATGAAAGTGATGTGTACTTGACTTGTGATGGCTTGATGGATTGATTGATTGATGAAATTGATGTGATTGATGTGACACATCGTAGAGATTTCCTTCGATTTCGCAACGCACGGCGTTTTCTCGCACCGTTGGCCCATATCTCTTGACCAGGGTATCGGCTTGGCGCCCGAGTCGCGGCATCAGAACCGCAACGACGGCGCGGTCGCTATGGTATTGGTCTCGGGTTGAGTCGACTCGGGTTGTCGGCATATGAATCAGGGTCACGCGTCGATATCATTTAAGGGTCGAAGGTCGCCGGAATTCGACCGGTAAGACTGCGGAAGTGTACGGATAGGTACAGACCAAGATACGGGTCTTACAGCTTCAAATGGAGGGACTGCATAAAAATTTGGTTAGGGAGACTATTGATGGTGAACTAGCAGCTACGACAAATATGAGAGTTACAAAGGTGAAAAGAAATATAAGGCGGTCGGTAAGATAAGATGCATGATTTTCCTTTTCAATTGTTAGTCATAGATTGACAGTACTTGTTTCAATTTTCTTGGATGGATGATGAATGTATTTGAGAATGTAAATGAAAATAAAAAACTTATAATTAATATATATATATATGTTATCAATGGAGGATACCTTGTTTAGGGAGACATGAAATTCTTGTAGCTTATGGTATGGTGCCCCAATATTGGTTGTATGCTAGTAGTATGTAGTAGATAATACTAGGTTCAATAGTAGATAATACTAGAGAAACCCTAAACCTAAACCTACACCTAATCCTAATCTAATCCTTAACCTAAACCTAAAATTGAAAACCCAAGCCTAAATCCGTACACAAACCCGAACCCAAATCCAATTTCCTAAACCTTAACCTAAACCTATAACCAAAACCAAAACCAAAACCTAAACCAAAACCTATAACCTAAACCCGAACCCAAACCCGAACCCGAACTCGAATTCCTAAACCTTAACCTAAACATATAACCTATAACCTATAACTTAAGCCTAAACCTAAACCTAAACATTACTTATAACCTAAAACTATTCTCAAATCCTTAAACCTTAACCTATAACCTAATCTAAACCTATACTTATAACCTAAAACTATTCTCAAATCCCAAAACCTATAACCTAAACCTGAATCCAAACCCGAACCCGAATTCCTAAACCTTAACTTAAACATATAACCTATAACCTATAACCTAAGCCTATACCTAAACCTGAAACCTAAAGCTAAACCTAAATCTATAACTTAAACCTAAACTCAAATCCCTAAACCTTAACCTAAACCTACAACCTGAACCTAAACTTATAACCTTAACCTAAACCTACAACCTGAACCTAAACTTATAACCTTAACCTAAACCTATTCTCAAATCCCAAAACCTATAACCTAAACCTAAAGCTTAACCTTAACCTCTAACCTAAACCAAACCTAAACCTATAACCTAAACTCAATTCCCTAAACCTAAACTTATAACCTTAACCTAAACATAAAACCTAAACCTGTTATATTATTCTTTTTTATATTTTTAAATGGCTTATGGTAATAAACATTGTTATATATATATATATAAATTAATTGCTATGATTTGGAATTTGTAAGAAGTACCAAACATACATCCAGGGCCAAACACGTACGAAAAAAATCGAAAGGGTAATCTGTCAGATGCTTTTAGATATATTTATCTTGTTTTTAAATGTATTAGCTCGAAATTGATGGAGCATACCCGGATGTGCGTTGGAGCTATCCGGATGAGCGAGGGTCCCTGGAAGGTGGGAACTGCTATTATGACCATGATGAAGCTGTCCATTTCCTATGGACAGCATTGGAAGGGCCTGGCCATTTGGACAGGCCATGTTTATATCTGTATTTACAAGTACCACACCCTTAACCTAAACCTAAACTTGAAAACCCAAACCTAAACCTGATCTCGAACTCGAACCCGAACCCGATTTCCTAAACCTAAACCTACACCTAATCTCAACTCCCTAGAAAATTCAAACCTAAACCCGATCTTGAACCCGAACCCGATTTCCTAAACCTAAACCTTAACCTATTCTCAATTCCCTAAACTTATAGCTTATAACCTAAACCTAAACCTATAAACTTAACCTAAACCAAAACTTATGACCTAAAACCTTAACCTATAACCTATCACCTAACCTTAACCTAAACATAAAACCTAAACCTTAACCCATAACCTAAAACCTAAACCTAAACCTAGAACCTAAATGTATTCTCAACTCCCTAAACATAAACCAATAACCTAACCTAAACCTAAACATAGAACCTACACTTATAACCTAAACCTAAACCTATAACCTAAACCTAAGCTATAACCTAAACCTATGACCTAAAACCTAAATGTATTCTCAAATCCATAAACCTAAACCTACACCTAATCCTAATCTCAACTCCCTAACCCAAACCTAAACCCGATCTTGAACCCGAACCCGATTTTCTAAACCTAAACCTTAACCTATTTTTAATTTCCTAAACCTCTAGCTTATAACCTAAACCTAAACCTAAACCTTAACCTATTTTCAATTCCCTAAACCTATAACTTATAACCTAAACTTAAACCTTAACATAAACCTAAACCTAAACCTATAAACTTAAGCTAAACCAAAACCTATGACCTAAAACCTTAACCTATAACCTATAACCTAACCTTAACTTAAATATAAAACCTAAACCTTAACCTATAACCTAAAACCTAAACTTAAACCTAAAACCTATTCTCAAATCCCTAAACCTAAACCTACACCTAATCCTAATCTCAACTCCCTAACCTAAACTTAAACCTAAACTCAAAAACCCAAACCTAAAATCGATTCCGAACGCGAACTCAATTTTTTAAACCTAAACCTTAGCCTATTCTCAATTCCCTAAACCTATAACTTATAACCTAAACCTAAACCTTAACCTCAACCTAAACTAAAACTTATGACCTAAAACCTAAATGTATTCTCATATCTCTAAACTTAAACCTACACCTAATCCTAATTTCAACTCCCTAACCTAAACCTAAACCCAAACTTGAAAACCCAAACCTAAATCCGATCCCGAACGCGAACCCAATTTTTTAAACCTAAACCTTAACCTATTCTCAATTCCCTAAACCTATAGCTTATAACCTTAACCTAAACCTTAACCTTAACCTAAACCAAAACCTATGATCTAAAACCTAAATGTATTCTCAAATCTCTAAACTTAAACTTACACCTAATCCTAATCTCAACTCCCTAACCTAAACCTAAACCTAAACTTGAAAACCCAAACCTAAACCCGATCCCGAACCCGAACCCGATTTTCTAAACCAAAACCTTAACCTATTTTCAATTCTCTAAACTTATAGCTCATAACCTAAACCTAAACCTTAACCTAAACCTATAAACTTAACCTAAACCAATACTTATGACCTAAAACCTTAACGTATAACCTATAACCTAACCTTAACCTAAATATAAAACCTAAACCTTAACCCATAACCTAAAACCTAAACCTAAACCTAAAACATAAATGTATTCTCAACTCCCTACACATAAACATATAACCTAACCTAAACCTAGACCTAGAACCTACACTTATTACCTAACCTTAATCTATAACCTAAACCTAAGATTAAAACCTAAACCTATGACCTAAAACCTAAATGTATTCTCAAATCCCTAAACCTAAACCTACACCTAATCCTAATCTCAACTACCTAACCTAAACTTAAACCTAAACTTGAAAACCCAAACCTAAACCCGATCTTGAACCCGAACCCGATTTTCTAAACCTAAACCTTAACCTATTTTCAATTCCCTAAACCTATAGCTTATAACCTAAACCTAAACTTAAACCTTAACCTAAACCTAAACCTATAAACTTAACCTAAACCAAAACCTATGACCTAAAACCTTAACCTATAACCTATAAACTAACCTTAACCTAAACATAAAACCTAAACTTTAACCTATAACCTAAAAGCTAAACCTAAACTTAAAACCTATTCTCAAATCCTTAAACCTAAACCTACACCTAATCCTAATCTCAACTCCCTAACCTAAACCTAAACTTGAAAACCCAAACCTAAGCCCGATCCTGAACGCGAACCTGATTTTCTAAACCTAAACCTTAACCTATTCTCAATTCCCTAAACCTATAGCTTATAACCTAAACCTAAACCAAAACCTATGACCTAAAACCTAAATGTATTCTCAAATCTCTAAACCTAAACTTACACCTAATCCCAATCTCAACTCCCTAACCTAAACCTAAACCTAAACTTGAAAACCCAAACCTAAACCCGATCTCGAACACGAACCCAATTTCTTAAACCTAAACCTTAACATATTTTCAATTCCCTAAACCTATAGCTTATAACTTAAACCTAAACCTTAACCTAAACCTAAACCTAAACCTATAAACTTAACCTAAACCAAAACTTATGACCTAAAACCTTAACCTATAACCTATAACCTAACCTTAACCTAAACATAAAACCTAAATCTTAACCTATAACCTAAAACCTAAACCTAAACCTAAAACCTAAATGTATTCTCAACTCCCTAAACATAAACCTATAACCTAACCTAAACCTAAACGTAGAACCTTCACTTATAACCTAAACCTAAACCTAAGCTTAAAACCTAAACCTATGACTTAAAACCTAAATGTATTCTAAAATCCCTAAACCTAAACTTACACCTAATCCTAACCTCAACTCCCTAACCTAAACCTAAACCTAAACTTGAAAACCCAAACCTAAACCCAATTCCGAACCTGAATCCGATTTCCTAAACCTAAACCTTAACCTATTTTCAATTCCCTAAACCTATAGCTTATAACCGAAACCTAAACCTAAACCTAAACCTTAACCTATAACCTAAAACTAAACCTAAAACCTAAATGTATTCTCAAATTCCTAAACCTAAACCTGCACCTAATCCAAATCTCAACTCTTTGACCTAAACCTAAACCTAAACCTAAACTTAAAAACCCAAACCTAAACCTGATCCCGAACCCGAACCTGATTTCCTACACCTAAACCTCAACATATTCACAATTCCCTAAACCTATAGCTTATAACTAAAACCTAAACCTAAACCTAAACCTAAACCTTAACCCGTAACCTAAACCTAAACCTAAAACCTAAATGTATTCTTAAATCCTTAAACCTAAACCTACACCTACACCTACACCTAATCCTAATCTCAACTCTCTAACCTAAACCTAAACCTAAACTTGAAAAGCCAAATCTAAACCCGATCCTGAACTCGAACCCGATTTCCTAAACCTAAACCTTAACCTATTCTCAATTCCCTAAACCTATATCTTATAACTTAAACCTAAACCTAAACCTAAACCTATAAACTTAACCTAAACTAAAACCTATGACCTAAAACCTTAACCTATAACCTAAACTTAACCTAAACATAAAACCTAAACCATAACCTATAACCTAAAACCTAAACCTAAACCTAAAACCTAATGTATTCTCAACTCCCTAAACCTAAACCTACACCTAATCCTAATCTCAACTCCCTAACCTAAACCTAAACCTAAACTTGAAAACCCAGAACTAAACTCGATCCCGAACCTGAACCCGATTTTCCAAACCTAAACCCTAACCTATTCTCAATTTCCCAAACCTATAGCTTATAACCTAAACCTATAACCTTAACCTAAACCAAAACCTATGACCTAAAACCTAAATGTATTCTCAAATCTCTAAACCTAAACCTACACCTAATCCTAATCTCAACTCCCTAACGTAAACTTGAAAACCCAAACCTAAAACCCGATCCCAAACTCGAACCCGATTTCTTAAACCTAAAACTTAAATGTATTCTCAAATCCCTAAACCTAGACCTACACCTAATCCTAATATCAACTCCTTAACCTAAACCTAAACATAAACTTGAAAACTCAAACCTAAACTCGATCCCGAACCCGATTTTCTAAACCTAAACCTTAACCTATTCTCAATTCCCTAAACCTTAACTTAACCTAAACCTATAACCTGCACTTATAATAAAAACTTATAACCTAAACCGAAGCCTAAAATCTAAACTTAAACCTAAAA
Source organism: Magnolia kwangsiensis (assembly GCA_037074715.1). Taxonomy (NCBI): domain Eukaryota; kingdom Viridiplantae; phylum Streptophyta; class Magnoliopsida; order Magnoliales; family Magnoliaceae; genus Magnolia; species Magnolia kwangsiensis. The sequence continues at coordinate 3,521,775 of CM073583.1, forward strand.
CCGAAATGTATTCTCAAATCCTTAAATCTATACCTACACCTAATCTTAATCTCAATTCCCTAACCTAAACTTAAACCTAAACTTGAAAACCCAAACCTAAACCCCATCCCGAACCCAAACCCGATTTCCTAAACCTAAACTTTAACCTATTCTCAATTCTCTAAAGCTATAACATATATACTATAACGTATAACCTAAAGCTAAACCTTAAACCTATAACCTAAACTTATATACTATAACCTATAACCTTAACCTTAACCTTAACGCATCGGCAAGAGCTGATAAGAGATGTTTTTCTAGTTGTGCAGGATCCTCAGAGAGGTTCTATAAACAAACGGATGATCCGGTAAGTTTTTTTCTTTTCTGTTTTTGTATGATCTTTGGTGTAAGTGTTTGAATTCAGTGTTTAAAATATACCTATGGTATTTGGCAGAGAACAACTGATTGTATTCAGGCAAGCAACGGATCAGACGCCTCATCGCATCATATTCTATAGGTAATTCTTCACCTTGGGAATCTCTATAGAGTATGAATATTATGATTTAGTTTTGATTTTTGTTGGATGAGAAACTATTTGGTATTTTGACTAATGATTTAGAGTTTTGTAGGGTTGGTGTGAGCGTATTTATGCGTGGATGAATGTAATGTGGATAAGATTGTTTGTGTTTGGATGGATGTAGTTTATGTTTGGATGAATGTAGTTTATGTTTAGATGGATTTATGTAGTTTGGGTTTAGATGGATGTGAATGTGAATTTGATAAAATATATTATATAACAGGTGTATGTTAGGAAGAATATGATGTTGTAACAGGTGTATATCAGGAAAAATATGATGTTGTAACAGGTGTATATGGAAATACGAGACGGTTGAAGACATCCTTTTAAAAGACAGTTCATGACCGTCCTTTTCAGGTTCATAAGAGACGGTCAATGACCGTCCTTTTTAGACTCATAAGAGACGGTTCATTAGTCCTTTTCAGGTTCATAACAGACGGTTCAAGACCGTCCTTTTTAAACTCATAACAGACGGTTCATGACCGTCCTTTTTCAGTTCATAAGAGACGGTCTATGACCATCTTTTTACAGGTCATACAAGACGGTCTATAACCGTCCTTTTTATTGACGGTCATGGGCCGTCCTTTTTACAGACAGTCATAAACCGTCATTTTTAGTTATATAAGTCCACTAATTTACGTATCATTATAGACGGTCTATGACCGTCCTTTAGAGACGGTTCATGACCGTCCTTTTTTAAAGACGGTTTATAACCGTCCTTTAAAAAATACGACATGTCAAAATTTGACGGCCGCTGCGACGGTCCAGAACCGTCCTTTTTGGCCTTTTGAGACGGTTTTCAACTGTCCTTTTTTCGTTGTTTTGGCATAATGGATCCTTTTGAATCTAGAGCTCGTCGACTTGCAATTCACCTTAACGACCCAAGTAAATACATTTCCTTTAGTAGTTCCACTCCGCACCTCCGTTCTGTATTGATCTATGCCCAAGGCGGTACATGGCTTCAAATGGAACAATTGAAGTTTCTATTCCAAGGCTTTAAGTTGTTTAGGGTGCTATATGTAGATGGTGTAGAAATAAGAGAGCTACCGAAGCAAATATGTGAACTAATCCATTTGAGATATCTCAGGTGTGCTAATACTAGAATAAAAACCCTCCCATCATCGATAGGCAATCTTATCAATTTACAAACTCTATTTGTACAATCCAATAACCATATTAAAGTACCTGACACAATTGGAAAGATGCATCAGTTAAGACATCTTCAATTACTCGGGGACAAACCACAGTCTGTCTTCGGGAGTGATACATGTACAAGGGCATCCAAGGCTCGACCTGATAAGTAACCTCCAGACTCTATCAAGAGTATGTGCTGGCAAATGGATGGAGGGTTGCTTGGGAAAGCTCACCAATCTTAGAAAATTAAAAGTATTTTTCAAAACAGGAGCTGATGCTGAGTTAATCTGTGAGGCGATTTTCAATCTGAACTGCCTTCATCATCTGTGGGTGCGGATGTCAGTAGAGACACGTGGCAATGAAGACAGAGCCTTAGTTTTGTCGTTACCTAATCTTTCACATCTTCTCAAGTTGAGTTGTATTTGGGAGGAAAGTTAGTGCCCGTACCTGAATTTCCAACAAACCTCACCAAACTCACCTTGCAAGACTCCTGGTTAAAGGAAGACCCAATGGCGACGTTGGAGAAGCTGAAAAACCTTCGTGTTCTCAGATTGCTGGATTCGTCATATGTGGGAAAGAAAATGGCTTGCTCTGCACAAGGGTTTCCTCTACTCGAATCCTTACAGCTTCATCAGTTATATCAATTAGAGGAGTGGAAAGTGAATGAAGGAGCTATGCCAAGTCTTTTACATTTACGGATCTATGACTGTTATCAATTGAATAATCTTCCCGAAGGACTCCGACAGGTGACTACCCTCAAGAAATTTGAGTTTTGGTCGATGCCTGATGAATTCACAGCAAGGGTTCGAGAAGACGGGGGAGAGGATTGGTTTTACATCTGCCACATACCCTCCGTTGACATACAAACGATAATGACAAGCTATGCAGTCGGACTTTCTATCATTATGAGAGGTACATACATAGGTGATACTTGTTTCCACTCTTCGTTTTTATTTAACTCTTAATCCATACTTCAAGTTAGTATCTTAGAAAAGCATATAGTCTCAAGAATTTTAAATTCTAGTTATATACTTTGAGAAATTTTTTCTTTTAAACACTTTACATGCTTTCTATGAAAATCTATTGCTGATTTCTCCATTCCTTTCATAGTTTGTAAGACAAATTAAGTCTTTTATTATAATTATCGAATGCTGTTTAATTATTTCTTTATATACAAATCTGCACACTACTTGTTTGAAAAAATGCTTCAACCAAGACCATCTTTTGAATGAGTGCATCATTACAGTTTTTGCATTTATGTATTTCTATTTTGTTGATGAATTACTTTACTATAAATAATTTGCACATCATTTTTACGCTTTAACCAGATATTTAATTTGTACTCTCTAGATTTTCAGTGGCAGACAGGCCGGTTGGTGGCGATGCAGTGCCTAGTAAGCTCACGTTTTTTGCTTTGGTGTTTCGGGGATCCATACTGTCGCATAGCTTTCTGTCTACATATTTTTGTCCTATAAGCCATTTGTTTTTTTATTTTTTTCTTCAGATGAATGGATTTTGTATTTATTTCCTTCCTACGATAGGCGATGCCCCATTGATTTTATTTATTTATTTATTATTATTTTTTATATAGGAGCCTGCCCGAAAAAATGTACAGTCCGTTCTTGGAATTAATGATATTATAGGTGGCCTGCTCACACCTTTAATTAATAATTTTTTATTTATTTAAAAAAAGGGGTTTTAATCATACAGCCCCCGTCTTGGCAAAAACAGAACACACTACGTTTTATTACCGTGTTTGCACTTCTACGTTACTGTACGACCCATTTATGGCCCAATTACGAGACGGAACCCACCTCATTTAACCTTACAAAAATAAGCCCTAAACGTACGGACGCTTCCAAAGGGTTGAAAATTGCCCTGCTTTCCTCCTTCAAGCGGGAAGGCGAGCGCTGAAGATAACGGTTCAAAAGAGATCAACGTTACATGGCCCACAGTTATGTATTTATTATATCCACAACGTTCATCAACATTTTGAGATTATTTCGCAGCATTATCCAAAAAAAAAAAAAAAATCATATCCAATGATCAACTGAACCACACCACAAAGAGCAGCGGGAAAATTCTGTAAGGCCCACCATAACATTTATTTTCCATCCAATCAGATGAAGAGGAAAAACAAATTTCATAATGATCCAAAACTCCTGTAACCCCTAAAAGGATTTCAATGGTAGACGTTCAATTCCTCGCTGCCTTTTAAAGTGTGGTCCATTTGATAGTTAGATTTGTCTTATTTTCCGTCTCAAGCCTTAATATGAGCTCGCCAAATAAATGGACGGTTTGGATATAACATAGACCTCATGATGGGACTCTTAAAAGCAACACAGCAAAAAAAAAAAAAAGAGGATTGCCGCGGCACTGTTGCCCGCACAGCCTATTATGGCTATAGCTACGGTTATAATCCGTAGCCATAAATAACTGGTAATTCGGTTGCAGCTTCTGCGATTCCATCGCAAATCACTGTCCCGATCGGCGATCAATCGCGAAATTCACGATTCCACCGTTGATCTATGGCTACGGATTATAACCATATCCTAATTTTTTTTTTATTTTTTTACATGGAGAATTTTATTCTACCAACGTTTTCCTCTAACACATTTAAATAAATATGTATATATAAGCATATAAAGAATTTTATTTTACCTACATTTTTCTCTAACACATATTTATATGAAATGCAAGGAAATGACCGTGAAATGAAACGAAATCACTGAAATTGACCATGAAATGCATGGTAATGACCGTGAAGGGAATTGACTGTGAAATGCAAGGAAATAACCGTGAATCAACACGGAATTGCCGGAAATGACCGTGAAATGCATGGAAATGACAGTTAAGTGAAGCAAATTGACCGTGAAATGCACAAAAATGACCATGAAGTGAAGGGGCATGACTGTAAAATGCGCCGAAATGACCATGAATCAACACGGAATAGGCGGGAATAACCGTGATATGCATGAAAATGACCGTGAAGTGTAGCGATTGGACCGTGAAATGCGCGAAAATGACCATCAAGTGAAAGGGCATGACCATGAAATGCATCGAAATGACCGTGAATCAACACGAAATAAGCGGGAATGACCATGATATACATGGAAATGACCGTGAAGTGTAGCGATTGGACCGTGAAACGCACGAAAATGACCGTGAAGTGAAGGGGCATGATCGTGAAATATGCTGAAATGATAATGAATCAACACGGAATAGGCGGGAATGACCATGATATGCATGGAAATGACCATGAAGTATAGCGATTGGACCGTGAAATGCGCGGAAATGACCATGAAGTGAAGGGGCATGACCGTGAAATGCGTCGAAATGACTATTAATCAACAAGGAATAGGCGAAAATGATCGTGATATGCATGGAAATGACCGTGAAGTGTCACTATTGGACTATGAAATGTGCTGAAATGATCGTGAAGTGAAGGGATTAGACCGTGAAATGCGCGAAAATGACCGTGAAGTGAAGAGGCATGACCGTGAAATGCGTCGAAATGACCGTGAATCAACACGAAATAGGCGGGAATGACTGTGAAATGCATAAAAATGACTGTGAAGTGAGGCAATTGGACCGTGAAACGCACAGAAATGATGTGAAGCGAAGGGGCATGACCGTGAAATGCGCCGAAATGATCGTGAATCAACACACAATAGGCGAGAATGACCATGATATGCTTGGAAATGACCGTGAAGTGTAGTGATTAGACTGTGAAATGCGCGAAAATGACCGTGAAGTGAAGGGGCATGACCGTGAAATGCGTCGAAATGACCGTGAATCAACATGAAATAGGCAGGAATGACCGTGAAATGCGTGGAAATGACTGTGAAGTGAAGAGACATGCCTATTCCGTGTTGATTCACGGTCATTTCGATGCAATTCACGGTCATGCCCCTTCACTTCATGGTCATTTTCACGAATTTCATGGACCAATCGCTACACTTCACGGTCATTTCCATGCACATCACGGTCATTCCCGCCTATTCCGTGTTGATTCTCGGTCATTTTGGCACATTTCACAGTCATTCCCCTTCACTTCACGGTCATTTCTGCGCATTTCACGGTCCAATCGCCTCACTTTACAGTCATTTTCATGCATTTCATGGTCATTCCCACCTATTCCGTGTTGATTCACGGTCATTTTGGCACATTTCACGGTCATGCCCCTCACTTTACGGTCATTTCCACACATTTCACGGTCCAATCACTATACTTCACGGTCATTTCCATGCATATCACGGTCATTCCCGCCTATTCTGTGTTGATTCATGGTCATTTCGATGCATTTCACGGTCATGCCCCTTCACTTCATGGTCATTTCTGCACATTTTATGGTCCAATCGCTATACTTTACGGTCATTTCCATGCATATCACGATCATTCCCACCTATTCCGTGTTGATTTACGGTCATTTCGGCACATTTCACGGTCATGCCCCTTCACTTCACTGTCATTTCCGCACATTTCACGATCCATTCGCCTCACTTCACGCTCATTTCCATGCATATCAAGGTCTTTCCCAGTGATTCCGTGTTGATTCACGGTCATTTCCATGCATTTCACGGTCAATTCCCTTCACTTCATGGTCATTTCCACACATTTCACAGTCAATTCACTTCACTTCGTCGTCATTTTCATGCATTTCAAGGTCTTTTCCAGTGATTCCATGTTGATTCACGGTCATTTTCATGCATTTCACAGTCAATTCCCTTCACTTCATGGTCATTTCCACGCATTTCACGGTCAATTCGCTTCACTTCACCATCATTTTCATGCATTTCATGATCATTCCCGTCAATTCCGTATTAATTCACGGTCATTTCCAAGCATTGCACGATCAATCCCCCTCAATTCACAGTCATTTCTACACATTTCACGGTCGATTCGCTTCACTTCATGGTCATTTCCATGCACCCGGCGATTCCGTGTTGATTCACGGTCATTTCCAAGCATTTCACGGTCAATTTCCTCACTTCACGGTCATTTCCACGCATTTCACAGTCATTTTCATGCATTTCATGGTCATTCTCGGTGATTCCATGTTGATTCATGGTCATTTCTAAGCATTTCATGGTCAATTCCCTTCACTTCACGGTCATTTCTACGCATTTCATGGTCAATTTGTTTCACTTCACTGTCATTTTCATATATTTCACGGTCATTCTCGGTGATTCTGTGTTGATTCATAGTCATTTCTAAGCATTTCACGGTCAATTCCCTTCACTTCACGGTCATTTCCACGCATTTCACAGTCAATTCGCTTCACATCACTGTCATTTCCATGCATTTCACGGTCTTTCCCAACGATTCCGTGTTGATTCACGGTCATTTTCATGCATTTCACAGTCAATTCCCTTCACTTCACAGTCATTTCCACACATTTCATGGTCAATTCACTTCACTTCACCGTCATTTCCATGCATTTTATGGTCAATCTCGATGATTCCGTTTTGATTCACGATCATTTTCAAGCATTTCACGTTCAATTCCCTTCACTTCACTGTCCTAATACATCCTACCTAAGCCGAGCTCAACCCAAGTTTTATCGGGTTGGTGTTTGTATAGACCAACCCCAAGATCAAATCTGATACATCCTGCCCAAGCCCAACCCAATGTCGGGTGGGTCACAGGTTGGTCAGGTTGAACCCGCCCAACTTTCGGCCCTAAAGTCATATATGTTACGTCAAGTAACTAATTTTGGTTTCAAAGATATTCTTGTTATATGAATAAAGAAAGAAATGAAATAAGGAGAGATTTTTTTTTATATGCTTATATATATATATATATATATATATATATATATATATATATATATATATATATATTGTTAGAGAAAAATGTAGGTAGAATAAAATTCTCTATGTAAAAAAATAATAATAATAACAATAAAATAAATAAGTGCACAGATACGGTTTTAGCTACGGTTATAATCCGTAGCTAGTTATTATTACGGCTATTATCTATAGATAGATAACGTTGGCGTTTGTTTGAATCGGCGATGAATCATGTATTCTACGAACAATCCCCATATCATACAGCGAGTTACGGTGGAATCGCGGAATATGCGATTCATCGCCGTTTCAAACTAAAGGCTACGGATTATAACCGTAGCTATAGCCGTATCAGCGGCAGCAGCCTTTTTTTAAAAAAAATTTTTAATCCGTGGAATTTTCGTTGATTTTGTGGGTCCCATCATGGGGTCTGTGTTATATCCAAACCATCCATCTATTTGGTGAGCTCATTAAGGCTTGAGACCAAAAATAAGACAGATCCAAGTATCAAGTGGACCACACTGTAAAAGGCAGTGAAGAATTAAACGTCTACCATTGAAACCCTTTTAGGGGTTACAGAAGTTTTGGATCATTATGAAATTTGTTTTTCCTCTTCATCCCGGTCTTTGTGACCTTATGAATAGATTGGATGGAAAATAAATGTTATGGTGGGCCCTATAAAATTTTTAATGGTGAAAATTAATTTTCCCGCTCCTCTTTGTGGTGTGGTCCAGTTGATCTCTGGATATATATATATATATATATATATATATATATATATATATATATATATATATATATATATATATATATATATATATATATATATTTATATTTGGATAATACTCCGAAATGATCTGGAAATATGGATGAACGTTGTGGATATAATAAATACATAACTGTGGGGCCCATGTAACGTTGATCACTTTTGAACCGTTCGTACAACTCGGAGTTCGAGCACCCGCCGATCCGCTTGAAGGTAAAAGCAGGGGCATTTTCAACCTTTGGCAACTGGGCTTATTCTTGCAAGGGGAAATGAGGTGGGCTTCGTCTCCTAAATGGGCCATAAATGGGTCGTACAGTCGTAAATTTCTCATCTAATAAACTAATACAGATAATACATTAACCTTGCCGCGTTATGTCGTCACGTTTGACTCATTCCAATCGGTGATATTCACTTCCGACGGTCAGAATTAATCGGGGACGCGCTGCAGCTCTTATATTGTCCAGCAATCATACAACTGCATTTGCCGACATTTCGCTTTTTCCGCCGTCCCCGGTCTATTAAATGATACATTACAAAAGCTCTACTTTCAGCGAAAATATAAGAGCTGCCTCTGCCTATCGAAAACAGAGGTTCTATGATACGCAGGTTACGTATGAAGCTTGATACGTAGGCACTCAGAAATTATACACGTGGCATATGGTAGCTCAAATAAAACGTTTATATTGTGCATCCCACTTTCTAAATGTCGAATCCCAATATGAGTTTCTTTTAACAATCTTAATCTCTGATTCAGGGATACTTGTTTGTGAAAATAGGACTGTTAAACTTTTTATTTAACTGCCGTTCAAATATCTAATAATATGACATTAAGATAATGAAATGAGATTAATTTTGGTTCGTGATATACTTATTACTATTATTTGGACGGTTTGATTTTACTATTTGTAATTTTGTATGCCACATATGCAATTTCTAAATGCCTGCGTATCATACATCGCAGTCTACCAGGGGATCACTCCGACCTTGCATATGGAGGGAGTCAACGTCAAACACCGAAAGATGAAAATACCCCAAGGATTCTCGAAAATAACGGACAATTCAACTTTAGAACCATCCGACGTCCATTTCACATACTTCCTGCATTTAGATAGATCGTATCCAAAAAGGGAACCGTTCAGAGGATCCTGATCGTCTGATTGGATGATTTCGGACAATTACAAAGGCAAAAAGGTCATCTATCCGATGGTTACAGTTATTGGGTACAACGCATATGAACGGTCAAGATATCTTAAATGCATCTGCAGCTCACATGAGGGTATTAGGCATCTCATTTACTAAAGTCAAGCGGTCTAGATCAAAAAGTATTTATGCGGATAAAAAAGGGATCTTGGAGAGTTTTTCTAAGCCGTCAAATTATTTTCTGATGTCGTGGTGCATCTGACTAGTTTAACGATCTGATTTCTGGTATAGGAGATCTACATTATGGGATGGACATGATGAACGGGTTTGATACCATGCCCATGTTCCACGCTGGCATACATAGTGGCGTGTACATGAACTTTCTTTGACATGTGTGCGGCCTTAGCAAAGATCCCAGCTCTCTGCGGTTAGATTCAAGAGAAACAGCACCAGAATTTATAGTGTCCGTACTTGCATTAGGATACTTAAGATAGTCCAATCCATTCATCTAGACCGTTCATCAGGTACAAAGCTCATTTCTTGGGCTACCAAGCAAACATCACAACGATCTGAAAATCTCAACCATCTTATCAATAGAATATAATATTGACGGTCAAGATCATTTACACAAAATAATCTCAACAAGTCACTTGCTTATAAAGAATCACTTTTATTAGGCAATCCTAACCATCTCATCCATGGCCATGAAAGGGATGTTTACAAAAAATAATGCCAAGTCGAGGATGGATTGGATGGTCCGTTCAGTCTGATTTTCACATTGTAGCTCATCAAATGTCTTCTAGAATTAATGAACGGTTCAGATCAATCAATTGGACTGTCCAAATGACACCAAAAATGAAAAACAAAAAAAAAACAAAAAAAACAACAACCAACGGAATGAGAGGGTAAATACAAAAAACTACGTTTTGTTTACCAATCGCTGTCACGGGAAATTCGCGCAATCTTCCATTTGGCAATGCCATATACAGCCCAAGGGTATTTTGGTCATACCAAAATGTCACATAGAACGGCAGCCTGTGAACTTTCAATACATCTATTTCTTCCCCCACCAATGTGCCACATGTGTATCATATCTGATCCGTTCAAAAAGTTGGCCAGACCATGATGAAAATCAATCAGATCCACTCATCCATCGGTACACAACTTCAAAATCATTGAACATACAACATATGAGTCAGTGGCCCACACGATAACTAGATCATCCTGAATTTCATACTAATTGATCATCATGGTGTGACCTACCCTTCCACCAGCCTTGATCAGCAACGGCCCAAAACAAACAAGCCCAAGCCCACTTTTGTGAAAGATCTGGGCCGTTCATTAAGCATGCTCACATCGCACAGGATATATGACAAAAATGCCCTTGAAATCCTAACCTTTCTGGGCTGGCCTGCTTAGGAAACCACTAAAATTTTAGGCCCGGCCAGTTCGGGCCAAGCTTGAAAGCCCGTAGGCCAACCAGGCCCACTCACAATCTTAGTTGGAAACATGACTTTTGTGCCCTATTAACAATGAAGTTGGATTTAATAGCCTACCAGTCGGATATGTGGGACCCACATACGGTTTCGTGTGGAATGCTGATCAATTCCAGTATTCTTTCATACCTTGCATTTTATGGGTCACTGATCATATGGTTAAGATCATCTAATTAGTGTGATTTCTCCCTATGGTTGACAATCGAAGGTAGGATCCACCTGATGAACGGTTTAGATCATGGTCGGCTGTGCCACGTGTCCAGTTATATGGGGGCAATAACAAAAGCAGTGGCAAGCATGCAATTTTGGTGACAATCAAGGGCATTGTGTTGGTTGTTTGAATATTTAAGGAATTTCAAACATGGAGCCGTCTGTTTGCCTAAAGGAAATTCGTTGCGTGATAGACTCCAATCAAAGCCATCAATAGCTCTCATTTTCTTATAATTTTGTATTTATTTATTTCAATTTTTGTCTCATCTTTTGACTGAAGAGCAGCCATGTACCAACTTATAAATCAATGAAAGGTGGCGATTTTTTTTTTTTTTTATGGGATTTCGGAAGGTTGAGATTTAGTGACAGATTTTTCGAGAAGGGCATATGATCAAAAGATTTTATTCGACGGGTATGCTTTTTTCTTCTTCTTTTCATTTTATTTTTTTTCTTGAATTGAAATCATGGGTCTTATTTTTTTTTTTCTTTTGGGTTATCTGGGTGACTCTGTTCCTGAATGATTAACAAAATGATTTTTTTTATTTTTTTATTTTTTCAATTTGGAGAGATGTTTGGTTTGAATTGTTGAGCTTTTCATTGATTTCAATTCATTTGTTTTTGTTAGTGGTGCAGAAACATGAAAGAGAGGTGGTGATTTTGTATGGAAGATTGGAGGCTGGGAGAATTTGGAGAGTTGAGGATTAGATGATCTCTTTCAACAGGTTGGCATCTCTCTCTCTCTCTCTCTCTCTCTCTCTCTCTCTCTCTCTCTCTCTCTCATTCAAGGATCGAGGCTCAGCTGAGTCGACCCAGACCTGGTTGAGTCCAATCTAGTTTGGCAATCGACACCACAAGTCAGATTTAAGAACAGATGATTCTGTCCGACTTGGCCGAGTATCAACTCAATTCCAGACACAGAATCGGTCCGAGTCACCATGTCCTGGATCCATTATACGCATGCTTACAGCCATGCAACCATGTCCAATTTAGTGGTTATTCTCTCTCCTATATATATATATATATATATATATATATATATATATATATATATATAAAATTGCTTGAATCCCTTTGAATGAATTATTAATTTAAAATTTCCATGAAAGATGCAATAATTTTATTTCAAGGTTGCAAAACTGCAGTCCCGATTATGTATAAGAACGCTCAAAAGGAGCATCTGATGCCAAATTGCCATTTTAAGTCAAACTTCAGTTAATTTATGCATTCAGATGCACTTTTACAAATCATGTCTCGTCTTTCAAAAGTGTATGACTAGCCAACCATCAAATTTTCAGGGAACCTAAAAAACTTGTTTTGTGAGAGTTGTGTTTAAATAAACTCTTATTATTATTATTATTGTTATTATTATTATTATTATTATTATTATTTGGACTCTTATACATCTTCTCATCAAAAAGTCATAGAGACTTGAATCTTGAAGAATAGGCATTCATAACCCATACTACCTTTATAACTCCGGAATGTTTCAGCTTATGCTCTACTTATTCTCTGGAGGTACTAAGTTACTTTGGTGGAGCTTTCAGAAGCTTGGTATATTCTTGTAATTAGGGCTGTGTGGAGCCTATTGAGATGTCTGTGGCAAATCTACATTGCCCATTTGTTTTGGAAGACTATAATCGGACATGAGTCTAAAAATCAGGCAGATTTAAAACTCATGTGAGCCATACCACATGAAATAGTGGAGATTGAATAAACTCATGTGAGCCATACCACATGAAATAGTGGAGATTGAATGCCTGGGGGTGAGAAGTTTTGTATCAGGATGATATTTGTTTGAGTGGTAATAACTCTATGAACATGGCGAGATCTAGGATGGTTTCAATGGTGGAAGTTTCCATTCCCACTTTTTTGTTTTGTGTAGCAAACTAGAGTTTCGGATCTGCTTGATTTTTAGATTCTTATATTATTGAGGTCTTTCAAAATTACTCTTGCTCCAGTGGTAGACTCGCTGGAGTTTCAATACCTGGACCAGGGTATGAGTACCCATAGGTGGTGAAATCCCACTAAGGCGTGAGTGTGTGGGGGTTGCCTGTGTTAAAAAAAAAAAAAACAGAAAAAAAAAAAGATGGGTAGAGTGGATTTGTCACGGACATACATGATGGATTATGAGAAGCTAAGTAGTCGGACTTTCTATCAGTATGAGAGGTTTAGGGGTGTGTGTGCGTGTGTTAAAAAAAAAAAAAAAGAAGAAGAAGAAGAAGAAGAAGAAAGAAATATGGGTAGAGTGGATTTGTCACGGACATACACGATGGATTATGAGAAGCTAAGTAGTCGGACTTTCTATCATTATGAGAGGTACATACGTAGGTGATACTTGTTTCTACTCTTCATTTTTATTTACCTTTTAATCCATACTTCAAGTTAGTATCTTATAGTCTCAAGAATTTTTAATTCTAGTTATATACTTAGAGAAATTTATTCTTTTAAACACTTTAAATTCTTTCTATGAAAATCTCTTGCTGGTTTTTCCATTCCTTTTATAGTTTGTAAGACAAATTAAGTATTTTATTATCATTTTGAAATGCTGTTTAATTATTTCTTTATATACAAATCTACACGCTACTTGGTTGAAAAAAATGCTTCAACCAAGACCATCTTTTGAATGAGTGCATCATTACAGTTTTTTCATTTCCGTATTTCTATTTTGTTGTTGAATTACTTTACTATGAATAATTGCACATCATTGTTAGGCTTTAAACAGAGATTTAATTTGTGCTCTCTAGATTTTCAGTGGCACAGGGCCGGTTGGTGGCGATGAAATGCCAAGTAAGCCCACAGTTTTTTGCTTTGGTGTTTTGGGGATCCGTACTGTCACATAGCTTGTTGCCTACATATTTTTGTCCTGTAAGCCATTCGGTATGTTTTTCAGATGAATGGATTTTGTATTTGTTTCCTTCCTACGATAGGCACGGTGTCATTGATTTTTTATTTTTTATTTTTTTAATAGGAGACTGCCCGAAAAAATGTACAGTATGTTCTTGGAATTAATAATAATATAGGTGGCCTGCTCACACCCTTAATTAATAATTAAAGAAAAAAAGGCTATGATCATACAGCCGCCGTCTTGGCAAAAATAGAACACACTACATTTTATTACTGTGTTTGCACTTCTACGTTGCTTGACACGTGCCAACCTGGCACATGTACTAGACATATGAGCCGTGCACATGGCGAGACTCACTCTGGTCATTCGGATGTCGGGGACAAGTTGGTACGTGCACCTATGAGCTGATTAAGGACGTGCTTTGATTACAGATTGGAGGGCTTTGATGGGTGTTATCTTGCATTGATCGAATCCAGCATTAGATAAGAGTCTCCTCCTGTCTTGGTCAGCATTATCATGTCCGTTGCTAGGTTCACATGTTCAAGCTCGTGCGGATCATCAACGCCTATGATAATGTCGACTATGATAACCTTACCATTCTCTGCATCTATGGCATCCTTTCATCTCTTTAAGATCTTCACACAATCCTCATCACCCCAGTTGTGTAGTACCCACTGCAACCAACGATTGATGAGAGAGTTTACACATAAGCATGACCAAGCTTCTCATCAAGAGTGTCACTATATAGCTTCCCTTACACAAGATTCAGGCTGTCTGCTCATCTGATGCACCATATGTTAAATGCTAACTGTCCATTACATTTGCATAGTATTGGCTTACATTATTTGCATAGGATTGGCTCACATGTATAATGTTCAATTGCAGTAGTGTAATTTTTGTTTTATATAGAGAACTCATGGAGAAGCTAATGCATTTGGATTTCTTTGCATTCTACCCATGCTTTGAAGCCCATATTGCACATTTTAGGCTTGAAATGTGTTCGTGTCAGTAATATTCCCGCAACCTAAAAATTCTCTATTTGTTATGACCAAGTAAATCTAATTGCAAGTTCCTTGCCATCCAACCTTCCACAATCTCTTTTCCAGGGCAATTGATGTATTTTTTTCATGTCTTTTGTAGGGCAACCATCGAGAATTAGACAGGAGCTTTGTGTAAGACTTTGGAGCATCTTTCATCTATGGAAGTGTATTAAATTGAAGTTTGGATTTCAGAATTACTAGCCCCACTAGTTTCATGCATCAGACACTTGGACAGAATGCATTTGAAGCCTATACTTCCTGTTTGATCCATTATTAGTTTATAAAGTTAGGTATATGCTTCGGCTTCATTTTCCAGGCATTTTTCTCACAACAGAGATTGCACTGACCTGCACATGCTAGGTGACTAGATGAAGTGAAGAATGGTGGAATGGTGACTAGACAGTGATGAGATGTTTGGATGATCATTTGTATTTGTAACTTAGGATTCATGTACTTTCTGTTTGAGATCTTTCAATAAGGAACCATGCACTAATATTCGTTACATGCTCTGCATTTTAATTTGGGGAAATTGTTCATTAGTGTTTGACTTATTTCACTGTATGCATTATTTGCCTGTAATATGTTAGTTGAAAACTCAAATAAGAATCAATTTCTTAACAGTGTAGGTTTGAGAGGGCTTCCACAATTTTTCTGCTTTAGGGATTACACATCTCAAAGACTTGAAGCATTGTGTTCTAGCGTGTATCCAGATTGGGCCAATCATTTCAATAGTTTGGATCACTGAACTACACGCACCATTGCTCTGAAACATTGATCCAAACCTTCTAATCACTCCATGGGAAATAGGCAAACCATATCTATCATACTAGAAAAGTTCCATAACTCTCTAGACCATCCATCATGTGAGGCCCACAAGAAAAGGGACAATGCATATTTATTATTGTAGAAAAGGCATAACCATTGTCTATCATACAAGGCCATCTTTGATTGTCGGCTCGTATAAAAAAATAAAATAAAAAATAATAATAATAATAAGAACTACTTCGATCCAATGAGTCTAACCATCTGAGCAAGGCCATTGATAATAATTATACTAGAAAGAGTCATGGATCTGAACCTTCCGTCAGGTAGGGTGCAACTTGACTGCCTATCCCTCTCAAAAGTCAACTTTCAGGGTATTAGTGAGAGAAACTCTTCTTGGGCAACAACTTACATCAATAACCCACTTAGGTTTTAGCTAAATTTTAAATAAAGTTGATTTTTTCTCTAAAAAAACTTTCATAAATTGGAGCTCCCATTTGTACGATCTGTCAAATCTTTTGCTCAAAGATTTATTCCGTCTATGGTGAGCCTCCCTACTAATCTCCCATGTGCCTAAAAGTCCCCTATCTCGAAAGGTGCCATGAGATGGAATGTTTAGCCTTTTCTTCATTGAAAATTTGGAGTGTGTTTCTTATGGGCCAGGACTTCTCCAATTTTTGGGGTTTTTTTTTTTTTTTTTTGGTGGTATGTGGACACTTCCTGATTAGAGCCATCGGATCTACAGCTTGAACGACCAAATAACAAAGCTTGAGCGAAGAGCATAGTATGCTCCCTCTTCCTGTCACTCTCCACAACATTTCTAATCCACCTATTTAGGGGCTGGTCTTTTGGGCCTAGCTATATAAGTATGAAAGGCCTAGATCTAACAGTGTGCGAGAAAGAAAAACCTCAAGGCCCGAGCAAGATGGATCTAACAATCTGTGAGAAAGAAAAACCTCCGGCCCAAGCAAGTCCTTTTAGCTCGCCCTTGTCATGATATGATTGACAATACATGTTAAGAGGAATGCATGGTTTTAAAATTTGGACAAATCTGATGCTGACTTAGACTCAGGATTCCCTTTTCCGTTCTGCTTGGAAAATCAATCAAAGTTGTTTTATTAGATAACATTCATGCAGTGCCTGCCTGACGGTCGACTTAAATCTCTTACATGTGTTGAATGCATGTGTACAAATAGCGGACATCTGCAACCTTTTATGCATTTTGATTTAATTAAGAAATGGAAAAGTAATGTAGTGAAAGCACCACCAAATGTTAATTGTGAGATTTTTATAGTTGTTTTCACCTTGGGCATGTTTGGACAAATGGAATTTATTTAGAAATAGAAATCGTTTTCCACTTACAAGACAGTTGGTCTGTCTGGATACATGGATTCAAAGCCTTAATTGTTACTCTTATTTATAGTAAGAATCCTTATGAAACAAGACACGAGATGACTATTGTGTAATGAATATGAAGATTCCATTTCCTATTGAATAGTAGTGAATATTTGCGATTCATGTGATATCACCATTTATACAAAAAAAAGGGACTTCATATTGTCTCTCATCTCAGAAACTTCTACCATTCATACAATAAGAAAAACGCATAATATTTATAAAGAAATTACTATACTCTCCTCCCTTTCACAAACTCTTACCGTATCCTCTTCCCTTTCACCAACTCTCACCGTTCATGCTTACCAAGAAAGGCAAAACAAAGAAGTATTAATAATTTTTTTTTAAAAAAAAAAAAACTAACTTCTGCCCACTATAACTTCTACTTTAGAAATTGTGGCTGAAAAGCTTTAAAAAAAAATTTTTAAAATTTAAAAAAAAATCATTTTTTATCGAAGAGTTGTCTAAACTTTACTGAAGCCTAATTAGAGCTTTTTATCGTTGCCCAAAGAGTGCGGACTAGGGTCGTATAACTACCAATTGTCAAAGAAGCTTCAATTTCATGTGGTCCTAAGAAGTAAAAAATAAAAAAAATAATAAATAATAAAAATGAAGAATGAAATGGCCAAATGGCCTCGTGAAGCAAGGGCCTCATAATTTGAACCCATCCACATTTAATATGGGTCCCATTGAGTTTTTCTTGAGGTAAATCTAACCCGTCCATAAGGAATTTTAATTTCATATCATCAGCTCAAGTTTGAGGGCAAAACTCATCACATGTGGACCACACCAAAGAAAATCATTAAGAATTAATGCACGACATTAATGTAATTGTGGACCACAAGTATCTTCAAACATAAAACAAAAAGTATCCTTTTGTGGGTTCACTACTGTCTGATTAAAATGAAAGGATTGGATCAACCAAATGATAAGCTAGATTTTAGTTTTAGGTGGGCCTCACTTCCTTTTTTAAAAAGACATTTTACTTATTGAGATATGAGTATGCCGGACAGATGAGCATTTTTTTCATTTGAAAAATTAAAAAGAGGATTTAGGGCTACAATTCCTTTAAGTCTAGTTCACATGGGCTCCTACAACAACCACATCACCTTACCTTAAGGGGCCTAGACCAAAAACCCTACATAGCATGAGGAATGGAGACATCAGCTCCGGCTGGAAGTAATTTTTTGCGCAGTAGAATATTGAAATGCTTTTTGCTTTGATATCAATCACGGTGCCTTTACTCAACCATGCTAGCCCCTTGGCATATTTGTGTACTTGTCCAGATCTGCAACCCTGCAGACAACCTTCACAGTTTTAATGTCTGTTTCAACTTAGGTGGGCGCAGCTTCGATCGATCCAAGTGGGTGGGACCCCTGACCATACGGCCCACTGTGATGTATATTCTTTATATTCGCTCTATTTTTGTATTTTAAAAGCTCATTTCAGGAAATGAACCTGAAAATGAAGCAGATCCAAATTCCAAGTGGACCATAATATAGGAAACCGTGGTAGTTGACCATAAAAAACTTCTAGTGGGCCACAAAAGTTTTGGACCAGGCTGATATATACTTGTTTGGTCACTTCATTTGGGTTTTTGTGACCTTATCAACAGATTGGATCACAGATAAACATTGTGGTGGCTCCTTTGAAGTTTTTAATGGTGGAGATTCAATCATGAATGTTTCTTGTGGTGTGGTCCACCTAAGATTTGGATCTGCTTCATTTTTGGGATCACGCCATAAAATGAGCCATCAAAATGGATGGACGGTGTGGATGTAAGGCACATATATCAGTGGGCCCCACACTTAGGAATCCAGTGCCCAAACCACCCTCATTTCCTAATTGTCTTGTTTTGTTTTGTTTTTTTTCTTCATAACCTATTGTCGTAATTTATTTAGCTATTACATTATCTAATAACGGCTCATTATAGGAGGAGATGTTTCTTTTCAAACAATCGTCATTGGTGTTGCTTTATCTTTTCCATCCAACTATTTTTAATCAAACGAATAATCCCAGAATGTGATGGTTACACGGAAGTGAGAAGGAAAATTTTTATTTTCTTCGATCCTATGTTGTTGAACTGCACTTATGTGACAAGCAGCTCTCCAACTATATATGTCAACAACACTTTCTCCAACTCACTATGGTGATCACAAATTTACAGTGGATTCTCAATTCAACCTAACCACAAATTGCTCACAAACTTGTATTTGGATACAGTGGCAAGAAAATATGGTATCACCTAACAAAGCTACAATCAAGAGAAAATGCATACAAAATATTCACTTGGAATCAGATATTAGAAATCCACGAAAATGAAATTTCTCACCTATCAACTACTACCGTAAATTGCATTTTATATGAGAAGAAATATTAACTCATTACTCCCCATTTTTTCAATGTACCTATCTGTGTTCGTGGACAACAAAAACAGTGCATGAACTACATGTATGGAAATGCAATATCCATTTCAGTTGTTGCTTGGATTGAAATGTAAATTTAATTTTATAAGCATTCATATTCTTAGAAATGAAAATAGTAGTATAGATGCCTTGGCCATCCCAAAACTATTGAATGAAGAATATTGACTAAGAATGCTGCTTGTTCATTCAGTGGAGCGTCTTCTCTTTTGTCTGACAACGATATTAGTTTCGGTACACATCAGGCCATGCATATCTTCATATAAAAACCACCAACCATCGTGTAGATGATGCCTTCATCCAAAAAGAAGCCAAAACCGAAGGGTTGGTTTTTAATCAAGAATACTATGATTTTTTTAGTGTCTTCTTTTTTTCGTATGTAGCACACATAAGAAAGTGGATGGATTAAAAACATTTCAATGGTAAATAGGGATTTTTATTAATTTTCAAGCCGAGCTAGCTTGGCCTTGGGCTTGCTGTGCTAAGCCCAAACCTGATCCATTGCCAAAGATGTGAAAGTGGTTAAGAAGAAAGCGCATCATTGAGAGATTAAAAAATAACCTTTTATTTATTTATATATATATTTTTTTTTAAAACATTAACGGGAAAAATATTTATTTCTTCATTTTTCATTTCTCAACCAAAAATGGTTAAAATAAAGTTAATTGATTAAAACAAAACAAAACCGTTATTGGCTTACTGCCACTTTTGGCCCACTTAATAGTGAGATTAGTTTTGAGAAAAGTAGTATCCATACAGGAGCAGCTTCTATCTATCACATGTGTGTATGTGTGTGAGAGGTTATGACATGCACTAACTCGAGTGCAGTTTTGGCCCACTTTTAATAGTGAATTAAGGCAGTTTTGATGTCGGCCATTCATCATGTGGGCCTATCTTTGATGTGAACTATGTATTATGTGGGCGCGCTTTGATGTGGACCTTTCATCATGTGGAGCTCCAACTTTAATATGGGTCATTCATCTTATGGGCCCACCTTTGATGTTCACTATCTATAATGTGGGTCCTACTTTTTTGTGGACTGTCCATCATGTGGGTCCACTAAATATGGATAGTCTATCACATGGGACCATATTTTGATGTGGGTCATCCATCATGTGGAACTCATCTTTGATATAGATTGTGCATCATGTGGGCCTACCAGTCATGGCAACTTTTCATCATGTAGTCCCGCCTTTAATGTCCACCATCCATCATGTGGGTCTCACCTCTGATGTTGACTGTCCATCATGTGGGGCCCGCTTAATGTGGACTGATTATTATGTAGAGCCACACTTTGGTGTGGGCCATCCTTCATATGGGGCACACCTCTATATGACAGTACATTATGTGGGCTTATCTTAATGTGTACTTTCATCGTGTGGCACTGACCTTCAATATAAGTTGTTGATCATGTGGGCCCACTTGAAATTTCTTTTAAAAAAAAAAAAAAACAAAAAAGAGAGACAAAATAGAAATTATCTCGAATTTTTAAGAATAAACTTGTGCAAAAATCAACAAGATTAAAGGGGTTTTGGACGTTGCACGTGGGCAAGCGTGCACTTCGCACCTCTCTGCCTAACGACTTTTCTGCGAACTGCGGTGTAATTTATTTTATTATTATTTTTTTTTGTTTTTGTTTAGTTTGTTAGTACACCCACTGGCAGCTCACACTCCACCGTTAGCCACCCCCACTAGCGAACCGATGCCAGACATCAGTGTTGAAACGAGGTATCTTTCGCTCAGTGGGCTATGGATCAGGGTGTAAAACTGTGGTTTTGAAAATAAATAAATAAATAAAAACTTTAATATTTTGGGAGAGTATGACCATCCATGTGGATGCACCACACATTATACATGTGCATTTAGATGCACATAATCCAAACCGTCCAATCTCGCAGGCTCACTTTAGATGGGTTACAGCAACAAGACTATATGAATCAGGCAATCTGCACATCCCTCCGGAAGACAGTTGATTGTTGAATTTGGTCAATCACATCAAACATCCAAGGCAATATATGCCAACGTGTCACATTTTCGGAAGTCCAATCCTTGGAAAAGGTCGTCTAGCATGAAATTCAGGCTGTTCAAAAAGTTAATTGAGCAAGACCATCGAAATCAATGGACATCTGTTGATTTTGATCTATCCTATAGTTTGACAAACCTGATTTGTAGATCTATCCCATTTTCCCTTCATAAAATATCCATAACTGATAAAAACAATTAGCGGCTCGGATGTCCCACAGATATGATACGTTGGAAGGAAAGAAGGAGAGCACCGTAAACTTATAATGCCCGTGGGAGTACTGGATCATTTGTTCTCGTACCGTAATCAACTGAATGCAACTTGCTGCGAACCCGGAACCAGCGACGTGGGTGTATGCCTGGCCTGGGCCCACCTCAATGTATGTATCGTATATCCACGCCGCCCATCCTTTTTTCAGCTCATTGTAGAGCATGATTCAAAAAATATAGCAGACCAAGTTTCAGGTGGACCACACCACAGGAAACAGTAGTTGTTGATCATTAAAAATATTTTGAGGGCAACAAAAGTTTTGGATCAAGAATTCAAGATGATATTTATTTTTTTCCTTTCATTCATGTCTGTTTGACCTTATCAACAGGTTGGATGATCAACAAACATTAGGGCCTAAGAGTTTTTGATGAAGTAAAAACACAGAATTTTTATCTTGATACATAACTCTCTTAGTTATAAAAATGTTTCAACGGTGGTTACTTAATCTCCACTGATTTCCTATTTTGTGGCCCAATTGAGTTTTGGATCCACTTTATTTTTGGTTGTATGTCTTAAAATGATTTTGAAAATTGATGGAAGGGTGAATTTCTCACAAACATCACGGTGGGCTCCATTAACATCCTACAACGCAGGAACTTCACGGTAAATCCTGTGGCAGGAAATTGGCATCTGGATGATGGACGGGGACTGCGTCCTGCCCTCGGCCGTCTCCGGCTGTGAACGGGCTGGAGGTTTGAGTGCCCACCGTAATGCATGGGTCTTATCCATACCTATCATTTTACTATGTCTTTTTTTCTATAATTTTGGGATATAAGCTCAAAATTGAGGCAGATCCAAGACAAATGTGGACTGTGCAACGGAAATTAAACTCTTACCATGGAAGTTTTGGATGTGGTAGTTTTTGTTTTCTATTCATCCACGTCTACGTAATTTTATGAATAGGTTGGATGACAAATAAACATAACGGCGGCCCTAGAAAAGTTTCAACGTTGAGAATCATTATCTACGTTGCTTTATGTGGTGTGGTCCACTTAATCTTCGGATATCTCTAAATTTTAGCAGTATCTGTTAAAATGATACGAAAAACCAAAAAAAAAAGAATGGATGATTTGCATAAAACCCATATGTTATGGTGGCCACACAAAGCTCATGCCCGTTCCCAACTGGAGTCGGTCGGGGATTGGATGCAATCCGTGTTTGTCCGGTTTCAAGGACGGTGGATTTCTTGCAAATCATTTGATTGGAAGTTCCTGCGCTGGGACCTCAGTGGGGCCCACTGTGATGTTTGTTGGAAATTTATCCCGTCCATTCATTTTTTGAGCTCAAATGAACTGAATTCAATACTCAAGTGGGCTGAAATCGTGAAGATTAACATACACATTTGAAATATTCACAGGACTGTATAAGTTTTGAATTCATCCTAATGGTAATGATCTTATCAACGTATGTACGGCATGAAAACATCCCCATCGAGAAGTTTTAACTATAGGAATTTCTATCCCTACCATTTCGTTGAGTGCGGACGCGGCTCACTTGAGTCTTGGATTCTGCCCACTTTTAGTCTTATGTCCTAAAACATATCCTAAAATGATAAAAAATCTGCGTCCGAGATTCAGCAACTGTCAACTACTGAATATGAAGAAATTCGTGCTCTCGCATCTCCAACCATTGAAGGCATTGACGGGAATCAAGCAACCATTTTATAATCCAAAATTCCATACGTTCATGCATAGCGAACGAAATCCTTTCCCCATCAGTACTAGTAGAATATTACCGACGGAAAATTCTCACAAGTAAAATACTCAAGACTAAAGTAAAAGCATCCAACGACCGGATTCCCAGATTGCCAGTAATTTACCTTTGGCTATCATCACAAGGCATTGCTCGATCCAGACGTGACACGTGGCAGAAATAGTGGTGGATCCAAGCCGTCCATCTAATGGGTCCCATCCGTTGGTGGGATAGTGGAAGATCCCACCTAACAAACCATCCAAGCCATATGAATGCAGTCATTGATCAAATGGCCAGATGGACGGATGAATCTAATACCCTGTGACACGAATTCAACCATCCATTTCTGATCCGCATCTACGGTTATCGTATTTGGCCGTCCACTTGGATGTGGACTTTATGGTTTTTATTTGGGAATTTTACCATGCTGGCCTCGAAGTTTAATCAACTTAATGCCCTTGTCCTTGTTTCAATAATTGTACGATTTTGTTGAGAATAAGAAGTTACGTCGTATTTAATGCCAAGAAAGTAATGTGTGCGAGATCCTTTTTTGGACATGGGGCTCGCATTGATGTTTGTGTATATAATTCATTAGGGCTGAAAGTCGGACAGGTTGGATCAGATTGGTGCTCAACCCTAATCCAACCCAAGGTCCCTATACCTCAACCCTAACCCAACCCAACCCAATCTCGGGTTGGGAATTCTCAACCCAAGCCCAACCCCAGCGGGCTTGCTTAGGTTGATCGGGTTGATTAGGTGTATACATGCTAATATTTTCATTATTACATTAGTTTATTATATTTTAAAATAGAACTTATTTTTCGTATCTATGATTTTATTAATTATATATGTAATTATTCATCATAAAGAACTTCATTTTTTTTCTTTAAAAAAACAAGCTAAAATATAAGACTACTCCTTTAAAAGTCATGAAGCATAGCACGCAATCAATTTGGGAGATAGAAATTCGGCATATCTTGTTAGCTTGAGTACTTGGAAATGACGTGGACAAATGAGACCCGACATCACTAGTGTGCCTTCGACACAAACGATCCACACTTAATTATAATTTATAACTAATATATTGATCGGGTTCGGGTTGGGTCAGGCAAATGAGACCTCAACCCGGGTTCGGCTTGGTGTTTGTACAACCTAAGCTTGAGATCGGACCCGATATATCCTGCTCGAGCCTAACCCAATGTCGGGTTGGTCATGGGTCGGTTAGGTTGAACCCGCCCAACTTTTAGCCCTATAATCCATGCTGCCCATCCTTTTTGTCGTGTCATTTTAGGGCTAGGACCCAAATATCAGCCTTAGCCAGAGCTCGTATGGGTCACGTAATAAAAAATAATGGTGACAATGGAACTCACTGTTGAAACTTTCCTGACTCACTATGATATTTATTAGAAGTGGACACTGTCCAAGTTAGGACTTTTTGGGCCCACGGCGAGCAGGCAGAAAAGGTGAACGGAACGGATCACCCCATTGTGAGCCTTAGGCCGTGTCATTTAGGGGTAAGGTCCAAATATCAGCCTGATCCAACGCTCGTGTGGAACTGCCTCATTTTTTAGTTCACTTTGTAAAATGATTCTAAAAAATGGATGGACAGAGTGGATAAAACACATAAACTATGGTGGGGCCTAAAGATCTTAATCAACAATACCTACACTGGGTGTTTATGCTACAAAAAAAAAAAAAGGTGAACAACTAGCTTCTCGTTCTTTCCCTTGGTCGGGAAAGCATTGTCAGATCCAAAACACGTCTATCCTTTGCATTGAGTTGGTGTGAATGCATTTCGGGCCAAAACTTTGGATAGTGGATTAGGTGTTACCCATATGGTGGGGCCCACTTTAATGAATGTTTTATATATTCATGATGTTCATCCATTTTCTTGTATCATTATTTTACGATGTTGTACGAAAAATTAAGCAGATACAAACATCTGGTGGATCATACCATTGTTGAAAAAAGTAGTAAATGGTCATTAAAAGATTTATGTAGGTTACAAAAGTTTTGGACCAAGTTGATGTTTGTATTTTACCTTCATTTGGATATGGTTTACCGTATAAATGAGTTGGATGGAAAAATAATATTACAAATCTACTTACAGTAGCTTCTGAGAAGTTTTTAATGGTGGGCGTTTAGTCATCATTATTTCTTGTGGTATTGTCAACCTGAGAATTTGATTTGATTAATTTTTTAGACCATTAGCTAAAATGGGTTGGAAAAACGGATGGATGACATGGATATACTATAACAACCCTGTATTTTAGTACATCTAGAACTAAAATAAATAGTTAAATGCTACAAAGATTGTGAGTGAGGTCGGAGGATCGATTCTTAGAGAAGTAATAATAACTTTTTATCAAATGCTATAAAGATTTCAAATTCTCCGACACTATTTTTGGAGGAGTATAACTTTTTGTTAAATGCCACGAACATTTCAAATTCTGGAGAGAAAAAGAGATAGGAGATTCTATGAGGGCTAGATCAAGTAAGTTCCAGCCCTTAGATCCTTTTTTTTTTGTTATTTTGTTCATATATTCCCGATTTATGCAACGGATAGTGTGGATCATCCACACGATCAATGTATAGGTGCATATAGAAATTTAACAAAGAGATTATTTATAATTTCATATATGGACAATAGTATTTTAAGAAAAAAGATTTAATTACTTGCATCTGATTGTGTTAAGATAGATCCGAACAGGTCATTTGATCCTAAGCACCAAAAGATATAATTGCCTTAAATTTCATTTCAATTTGATCAGTGGATGGGCCATTTTATAAGATTTAACTATAAGAATAATTTATACATTAGATCTTAACATGGTGATCGGACAGATCATATCAGATCCTCACTACGTATACTCATTCTGTAATAGATTTAAATTAGTATCTAAAAATTATGGGTGGATCTAACCGTTTGATAAGCCATAAAGATGAAAAGTTATGATCGTACTTATTATACTTTGAATATAAATATATAAAAAATTGTTAAACATAAATGATCTGCATCTAAGCAATCTATTGATTCATTCTTAATATGAGATTTTGTGATGTCAATTGATGGCTTAGATTTGTCTTATATAATCAATGGATCATTAGATGTATCAAATCTGATCTATGTCATCTATGTGAATTTTAGAATATATCTAAAATCTCATATGAAATTCTAGATGGGTTTGATCATCTGATGGGCCACACTAATTATAAGAATGATTGTTGCTAAAAGAAATATGGATCTTAAATGATTTAGATTTGAAAATTCATTAATTATCCCCTCAATCGATCATACGGGAGTTGATGAATGGTTCAGATCTAACCATATGACCAACAAATACTAAAAGTAGGAAAAATAAAGAAGAACACTCAATATTATAAATCAGATCATCATAAACTTAGTTTTTATAGCATCTGTTAATCGATCGACAAGACGGTTCGATTGATTAAAGGTGATAAATTATGTTTAGTGACCAAAATTTGAAAATCGAAACAAATTCGACTGATCAATAGGTTAGTTCAATCGATCGACAATCAACAATAACATTTTATTCGATTTAAAAATTCTGATATTTTAATGTGTAATGTAAAGTAATAATAACTATCGATCATCTTAAAACATTAGTGTGGTTAGAGTACCTTAAGTTAATCAAGTGGGCCTCACATTGAAGAATGATCATCCATAATTACATATTCAGAATTGAAGTTAAAGGGATTCAAATCAATGGTTAGATTCCTCATGTGTTTCCTAAATTAGGTGATCGACAAGTTGAGACAGATTATATAAACTACTAAAACATAAATATATTTGATTGTTTTATTATTTATAAGGTGACAATTACGTCATTGATTTTAGGGTAACGTTTTGGAATCTACACTACCAAAATATTAGTTAGTGATCCCAACATGTTTCATATCCATTGTTACTAAATTAGTCATCTAATTATTTTTGTTGATTGTGATTCCTTATATTGAATATTTGTTAGATTAAAATTAAAATGACATATAGTGCTATATATGTGACAATTATTAACATGATGCATAAATCATTCTCATGCATCACGTAATTGTGTTGAATACCTGGGGGCATACCCTGGATAACCTGTAGGTACTTAGAATATCAGGTGACCTAGGGAATCATCCCTAGATGCCCACGATATATGGAAGCCTACCAAGATGGTGAAAGCCTACCCAAAATGAGAAAAAATGCAGGTTGAAGGGATCTAATTCAAGCAAATGAACTGATCAACCCACTTAATGCATTCATGCATCCACGCATCCATGCATCTCATGGCATTCATCCATTCTTATTTTAATTATGACGTGCATGAACCATTATGGGTTCACTCACTGGGCCTAACGAGTTGACGTTATATTAATGGAAAAACTGTACAGATTTAGTGGACGGTATAATAGCTGCTTAACTTAGGGCAGGAAGACAAACCAGTAGATGATCCATAAGGACAGTGACCTTATCTTGATGAAGATAAACTGAATACATTAAATCATTAGCTTGTTAGAATGGAGCCGATACTATAATACTGGTTTATGTTTTGGAATATATTTTAGTTGGAAGATTCAGACTTTTATATGTTTTGTATTTATTAGTTGACTAAAAATTCAATAAAGCCCCAAGCTATAAGCTATATTACAATAATTAATTTTTATAAATGTTACAAACATGTGAACTGAATGCTTATTTATTAATTGACGTGTGTAAATAATGCATGGGATGAAAATCTATAATATAAAAATTGTTTTGGCCTCTAGTCAGATGAATTGACTCATTGCTTTAAGTACACTTAGTGTATGAGTAATGGACCGTAACTCGAGTCTGAGCGTGCACACTCTGTATCCGATTTATGAGGCGTGATATATACAACACATAAGCCCCACAATAAGGTCCTATTTACTACCTAACCCACCCTAAAAAAAAATAGATTTTAAAAAAAATGGACTACATCATATGACCACCTATTGACCAATAAAATTATATTTATGCGAGCTATGATTATACAAAAAGCACTACAAGTATACTGAAGAATTCTTATTTCTCATGTAACGTCACTTGTCACCCTTTTATTGGCTTTCCCATAAGTGGGCAGAAATAGGGTGTTCACTCCCCAAGTGCAGGGTTGTGATGTAGTAATAACTCGGTAAGACCGAGGTCGAATCCCAAGGGACTGAAACTGTACGTAATCTAAAATTATCTAGAACTAGAACTAGGCTAAGATGAAATCTAATCTGATTGAATTTGAAGGAATACTGGGGAAATAATTATCTAAACTTGAGAGAAATCAGGAGAAGGGAACTAGGGATTCAGAGGATCCACTTGTAGAGATCAGGGAGATCTTATGCATGTTTCATGAAAATTAACTGAACTGTCATTGATCTAGTTTTCAAGAGATGAAAGGTATATGAATTAGAATGGATTTCATCACCAAACCATGCCCAAAAGACTATGGCAAACAACAGAATTAAACTAATTACCACCCAATCACATGTATGAAAGTTAGAAAGTGTACCATCATCCAACCATGCCCAGGAGACTATGGTGAACAACAGGGCTTCCTGACATCATAAACATTAAAAAGAACGGAAATATTCAAAGCCATTGCAGACCCATTGTAATTTCAGTCACAATAGACCATTAAAAACCTAAAACATTCCCATAATAATTAACTAAAATCAACGTCAATTCATGAATTAAAATTAAAATAAAATCAAATCTCCCATCTCACTACAAGCTTCACCTCTTAGCCCTAGCTAAGAGGTTTAGGCAGACATGGATGGCTAAATCTCTACAATTGAAATAAAATAAAAAGAAAATACTCTTTTTTTCTGCTTCACGTCCCTGCCCGATCCTCCACGTCTCTCTTTTTCTTCCTTCCTAGACCTGAATGAATGCTCTCCACGTCCAAAACCTCCTTTTATAGCTGCTGGAAGGCTGGAGTCAGCGACAGAGTTGTAGTAGGACACGGAGTGCAATTTTCGCAGTCAAGTTCGGTGCCTTGAAACACGCCACTTTTCTCGCTCAAATTCTAAAGAAACACCGTCCCTTAGTACTTTCTTGGGTCCTCTACATGATAGACGGTTCAGATCTGCCATATGATCAAAGATGGTGGGCCAAAACTGCCTGGAAAAGTCGATTTTCGCGGATGTGCGAAACCTTTCGCACCATTTCGCTGTTGTGATCGGTGGGCCCCACAGAAGTATTTTCTGAAAAATTCACCCCGTCCATTGGATTCAGAACGAAATTTCAGTTAAGAATGGGTGGTTTTGAACGTCCATTGACGTAGCCCAGAAAAGAAATCACTAAAAGATCAATTTTGAACGTCCCAAGGTAGCCCTTTTGTGGCCTCTGTAACGCACACGTGTGTACGCATGGATGCAAAAGGTTAGTATGGTTTTGTAGTATTCACATCCGTCTACAAGATGGACGGTTTGGATTGAGTTTACAGGGCACGTGTGGGGCCCACTATCTTCCGCAAAACGGCCAGCGGCCGTGCATTACGCGGACGCGAAAACGGAAAATTCTTCCGTTGTGGCACTTGTGGGGCCCATTTCGTTAGACACTTGAGAAATCCAATCCGTCCACCGAATTCCTCTCGAAATTTCAGTAAGAAATGACTGGTTTCAGATTGATTTTGGCTTGGCCCACGGAATATTCTGTTTCGCCGTCCATCTGACGTTTGACGGTGGCAATCGCATGATAGCATGCATGGGGTGAGAAGGTCAACATGGATAGGGGTGTGGCCACCCCCTAGACACAATGAATGGGTTGGATCATGCATTTGGGCGATGGGTGGGGCCATAGTAAGAAACTGGTGGACGCTGATGTGTCCGCTGGTTTTTTTTTTTCCTTGAGAAGAAGCTCGGGTCAGCGCACGCTGACCCGTTCTTGTATCTTGGTGCACGGCCGGTGCGTGTACACTATGTACACGCACTATGTACGTAGGGCCCATGGTAATGTCCTTTTAGAAATCTGATCCATCCACCCTTGTTATCATCTCATTTAAACCGTCCAGACCGATTTTAAAGCATATCTGAATAGCAGGTGGGCCCCAAAATTGAGAATTTATGGGTTGATTTGACCGTTGGGCCACTTCTAGAGAGATCTAACGGCTGAAATTTGACGTGTACGGTTAATTTATGGTCTTTAGGCCATGTACGAAGTTTCGAGCCGAACGGATGGTGGGAACCTCGTGATCTTGCATTCTGGACGTCCTTCAGGCCACTTGAGCTTCAATTTCTTACTTTTCTCAGATTTCTGACCGTGTATATTTGTCAATCTTGGTCCCCTGGAGTGTGTCCCTTGACTTTGGCGTCATCAGATCGTTAAATCTCAACTTTTAACGTCTTTTTTCCATCTATGCTCATAAAATCACCTTGCAACACAAGAATGAGAAAACAAGCCATTAGATAGCATTATATTCGTAAATCCTGATAATATCTGGGGTCTAATATGTAATATTTGACCCTCAACATAGGGCACAACGTTATTGTTAACTGCTTTGGTTATTGATTAGTTATTGTAAAGATAACAATGATAAACCGCCTGCATTTAAATTGTATCTCAACCCAGCTACCTATTTCATATACATCATGCAACCTCTATAGCGGATACTTGATTCACCTATTAACTCCCCAAAAGTCCGTCTTACCTTGAGTTTACCGTAATAATTAACTCTTTCAAATTGCAAAAGTGCAATTATATGAATGTCATTGGCTGAGGACACATGAAGATCATTGTCCCACTACTATTTGCAGTGTGGTTCACTTGAGCCTTGGAAATTACTCATTTTTAAGAACAATACTTAAAATGATCTCATCATATAGATGAACAGTTTAGATATGATAAATACACCATTGTGGGGTCATGTAACTTGGATCTCCTTTGAACCGTTCGTATAACTCAACGCTTACTTTGCACGACACTTCTCGTGGCAGCTAGGTTACTGGTGTGTGGTACACCGTACACCAGCCCATCCGCTTCCTTATATACGTCACTATAAGTTTATTACAAATCCACTCCGTCCATTTGTTTTTGCAGCTCATTTCAGAGAACCTACCTATAGATGAGGCAGACCTGTATCTCAAGTAAGCCACACGATAGAAAAAAGTGATATTGAATGATTGTCGTTATGATATCTTGGGGCCATCGTTAGGTCATTTTTAGCCTCTGATCTTTCTCATTTTTGGGTTCATGCACTAAAATGAGCTAAAAAAACAGATGACCCAGGAGGATTACCAAAAACCATCAATCATGGCCAACGCACAGTTGGAATTGGGTTGGCACTGTAATTAACATCGATCAATGTGAGACTCACAGGCTTGGTGGACATTTAAGTCCGGAGTGTAACCGTTGCTTAACTTAGGTGGAGCCCACCATGATGTTTGTGACAAATCCACTCCGTCTATCTATTTTACCACCTCATTTTATGGTTTGGGCCCAAAAATTCATCTGATCTAATTCTCAAGTGGGCCAAACCAACATGAAAAAGTGAAAATTAAATGCTCATCCTTGAAACATTCTTGGAGCCACGTGATATGTTTTACAAATCTAATCGTCCATCTATTTTTTCCTGATCAATTTATAACATGAACCAAAAAACAAAATCATTACCAAGATCCAGTGGCTAACAATAAAGAGTGAGACGGAAGGTCCACCGTTTGAAACATCTTATGTCCACGGTGGCACCACTTTTAGCTTTAGATATGCTTTATTTTTATACCCGTAGACACCCCACCTAGGTTACATTTTGAGAAGGTTAAGGAACCATGATCATACACAATCCCTGCTTGAACCGAACCAAAGTCCCTAAAATCCAAATCCGTAATCCAAAACCACGATCCAAACCATTCATCACACATGCAACCCTGCCTATACCCTATATCATGTCCCAGATCCTTATTACCCAAGACGAAACCTATTTTTCTGAGCTGAAAAATTCAAAAGGAGACTTCCGAGCGAACCCACACAGTGTACAAGGTCCGCACGCGTGAAACCGGCCCGAACTGAGCCCGGGCGGTAGTCTGACTACTGCGGGCGATAGTCTGACTACCGCCTAGGTACTTCAGATACCGCCGCTCGCGGCCCTCGTGCGGACAGCTGTCGCAGCATCCAAAATTCAACTTTCCTTCAAAATTACCCTCCAAAATTTTACTATTTACCGTTTTACCGCCCCCATAACAAATGAGAGTGTGCCATGTGGCATTTCTCTCTCTTCAACCAACCATAACTTGCCATGTCATCCTTTACCCCTCCCAAATCCAGAAAATACCAAAATGCTATTGGAGAAGGCTATAAATAGCCCTCTCCTCTTCTCATTTCCACATTCCAAGAGCCACTCTTCACTTCAAGTGAGAAGGAGAGTAAGAGGGAGGGGGAGGAAGAGAGTGGGGGTGAGGAGGTGCTCCAAAGCCCTCAAGTCCAAATTTTTCAGTTATCTCCTTAGCCCACTCCTTGCCTTCTTAGCCACCTTGACCACCCTGCCTAACCTTGTTGATCATGGTTCAACCCATATCTTAGCCTACACAAGAGAGTAAGCCAAAGATCCATTCATTTTAGAAGCACCCATCATGACATTTACTCCCTTCTCAACCTCCCTGCTTCTCTAGATCTCTAGTGAACATATGCTTTATGGCTTGTCGTACATCGGATCCTGTCACATCAGAAATTCTTAGAGGTCTAGTCCATTTTTTACCATTTTGCATAAGCATCATCACATCCGCCTTCTAAATACGCCGTTGGACGTATGCTCTGTGGCTTGCCAAAAACTTGGATCTTGCAACATCAGAAATTCATGTGTGTGCCTAGTCCCATCACGACCACAGCATCCATCATCCCTTGAGATTGATTTACCATACTAAGTAGAGACCTTACATTTGTACGGGCAAAGAGGGTGCCTAACACCTTCCCTCTTTGTAACCGAGGTCCCTTGCTCGGAATCCCGGATCGCAGACCAGGAGTCAATTTAAGGTAGGAAAGTCACTGGACTTCCCTTACCTTGCGTATTTCGTAGTTCTAGCCGACCGTGGGATTTTGAGATTTTTCGGCTAGTGGCGACTCCAACATCCATAATCGGCCTATCATCCCCAATCAACCATACAAATCGCAAACCAAGCGTGGGCGCTGATCTTTCAGTTCTACAGAATGGTGACTCCACTGGGGAATATTTTACTAGAGCACACTAGCTGAGACCCGACTCGAAAACGTGTGATACTCTAATCTCGAGGGATATCATCATTTGCATTCATACGAAAAAGACAACAAAAAAAAAAAAAATCTTTTGGCTTATTCTTGTTTAGGCATAGATCCAAATCATGACTACTCGATCCCGCGCAGCCATGACTTCTCAAGCCTCTCATGAAGAAGAGCTGACAGCTCAGCCAACTCCCAAGGCCTCAGCACCCACATCTGCACCCGCACCTATACCCGCATTACTACCAGTTGTCCAGGCAAACCCCCAAGCCGATGCAACCACCCAAGAGCTGCTCCTTCGAACAATGCAAGAATTACTACTTCGCTTAGTGCCAAATCTCTCTCCAAATACACAGGTAACTTAGCCTAGTGTACAGAATAGTTCACTCCTACAAACTCCCTTTGCCTTCTCTCTCATTCCCCCAGCAAATCCCGTGCTCTCTCTTCCGGAAGAGTCGGCACTAGAACAATAGCAACCAGTAAACGGGAGCAACCCTCCCGCACATCCCTACTCAACACATCATAACAATCAGGTTACAACACAGGCTCCCCCCAATGGGAACCACGGACAAGAACTGGCGGATGCCCACGAAGGGAGCCAGTTTCGAGTCCATTTCACTCCCCCTAACGAGAGTAACATTTTGGAGTTGGCAGATACCACAGGCGGGAGCCACTTCTGAACTTTACACCCTCCTCCGAAAGAGATCGGTGTTCAATTCCAGCCACTTCCCGTCAATGGGAGTCCATCCTCTTTCCAACAACATTCCATCATCAATCCATATGAAGAAGAAGCAGCACAAGCCCTACAGTAAGGGGCAAGATACCCACCGCAAGGCAAGTCAGAAATTGAAGAATTATGAGAGCAGTTACAGATGGTACAAAACCAACTTCAAAGACAACAAGGAGTGGATCACCCATCCACCAAGTTCAGGGATCTCTGTTCCTTCCCAGACGCCCGAGTACCTCCAAATTTCGAGGTACCAAAATTCAAAAGGTATGACGGTAGTGGGTGCCCCACAGCACACTTGAAAGCATTTTGCGGGGAACTCAATGCAATAGCAGGGAATGATGGAGCCTTGATACGACTCTTCCAGAAATCTCTCAAAGGCGATGCTTTGGATTGGTATACCTCTTTGGACAGCCATCAAATTAGAACCTGGGAAAAGTTCTCCCAGTCATTCATTGACAGATTCTCATATAACCTGAATATGGCTCCAAGAAGGTCTGACTTGGCTGCCTTGAGATAGAAAAATGAGGAATCCTTATCAGCATACGTAGGGCAATGGCGAGTCATGGCAGCTCGGATGAGAAACCCCATCGATGACAAGGAACAAATATCCATGATTGTACACTCGGTAAATCCTAGCATTTCAGGATATCTAATCTCGTACCCATACATAAACTTTTCTCAACTCATCCGAGCTGGAGAACAAGTCGAGGCAGGGATCAGAGCCGGAACCATTTCTCCATGGCCACATTAGACCCCTACAATCAAAAGAAAAAAAGTAGAAGGGAAACCTGTCGGTTATGGAAATGGAAACGGCACTGCTCCTGACCAACGCACTACAGAAGTTAACAACATTGTTGCTAATACTCAAGGCAGTCAGTATGTTCCACAATAGGAGCCACAGCATGACAGGCAATACCAACCGCAGTCAAACAGGTAATACTAACCACTGCAAGCCTAGCAAGGATATCAAGGGCAGTCGTCTCAACAACTGCCTAGGAAAAATGCGTCAGGCCCATACAAACAGGCAATGTTAGGGAGGAAGTTCACCCCTTTAGCACAAACATACAGTCAGGTTCTGACAATGCTAATGTAAAAGCAACTCCTGACACCTCTCCAACCTCGACTTCCTCCTAACCCCTTATCACCTAGTTACAATGAAAATCAATACTGTACATATCACCAGGCTCCTGGCCATCTAACGGACCGCTGCTTTGCCCTGAAACATGCGGTCCAAGATTTGATTGAAAGCCAGAAGATTACAATAACCCCACATGCTAACAATACAGCTCAGGCCAACATTTTTCAAAATTCTCTGCCATCGCATCAAACAGGACCTAGCAGATCTGGCGGCTCTACTGTCAACTACATTGAAGGAGGGTAACCCAGGTATTCCTCCCCACATCATTCCATACAAGCAATCATGCCAGACACAACGAACCTGGCATGGGGATACCAACAGACACCATCACCTGGGTCACAAATATTCCTCGAAGCAGCACCAGCCATTCAACCCCTTGTCTTTCTAGAAGCAGCACCATCAACACCGCCTCTCTTGACCCTTGAGGTCGCACCCAATAAGTCGCATTTGCAGCACCTTGCCTCTCAAGGGGCACACCCCGTATGTCCAATAAGGTTGAATTTTGAACTTGTCATTCTTCCAATAGGTCTCCCCGATCTATCTTCGCTGACTTTGCAGGGGCACCCCTGGTTCAAGGTCTCAAATTCCTGATGCCTCACCAACTGGCGCACGGCCAGAGGACCTTTCCTGTACATCAAAAGGTGGAAGAAAACATCAATGTTAAAACTTGTCAAAATCCGATGACACGTCGAGAGAAATCATCAAGTCTTCCACAAACTGTCACTCAGCCTCAGGAACCCCTAATATATTTGGAAAAGAGGGCAGTTCCATCCTACAACCCGAAGGCAGTCCCATAGCATTACCCAGAATGTGCCGAAGTAGGCAACAACGGGAGGTACTTCAGGAGAGATAATTAAAATCCAAAGGAAACCCGAGGAGCCTTGTCGGGAACCACTTGCAAAACCGACGCTGCTTATGACATAGCAGCCCAACTCAAAACTATTCCTGCACAAATATCTATCTGGGAGCTCCTATGCACCTCAAGATCACATCGAGAAATCTTTGTAAAGACTCTAAATGATGCACATATCTCTCCTGACATACCCCCCGAAATGGTGGCAAGTATGATTGGACAACTCCTCACACCGCGAGCCATTACTTTCTCTGATAATGAATTACCACCTGAGGGACGCAAGCATGGGCGCTCACTGAACATAGTGGCCCGCCACAAAAATTTTAAAGTCCCACTTGTGCTCATTGATAATGGATCTAACCTAAATGTTTGCCCTCTAAGGACTGCTGAACGGTTAGGAATAGAATCATCCTCTTTCAGGCCCAGCACTATGAGTGTAAGAGCCTTCGATAATTTTCGAAGGCAGGTTGAGGTAGAGATTGACATTGAGCTACAAATTGGACCAGACCTGACCCTTGTCACATTCCAGGTCATTGATATCCCTGCCTCGTTTAACCTTCTGTTGGGGCGGCCATGGCTTCATGCTATTGGAGCCATTCCCTCAACCCTCCATCAAAGAGTCAAATTCCCTTCAGGGAATCGAATCATTTCAGTGTTGGCCGAACCGAAACTGTCCTGCCAATAGCAGTTAATATCCCAAAAACTAAAATCCCTGTGATCGACATCCAGCATGCAGAGGGCGATGTATCATATCACAGCTTTAAGTTCGAAGTTGTAAATTCAATCGCTAATCCTCGCCCTCTCATTGCTGAACATGTCATTTCCCCCGCCGAACGATTAATCTGCAACTACCATACTGAGTTCCATGGGAAGGGTATAGAGGTAAAGCCAGCACATGCTAATATGCAGAAACAGAGACTGGGATATCAACCAACACTGGAGGATCAAGTCAAAAGGCCCAAGAAGAGGCAGCCATTTAGGTGCACACCCATCAAGTTCATCAAGGCTAGGGCAGTTTGTGAAAACTTAGTGATTCCCCTTGAGGACCACCTCCAAAGGCTCAAACCCTCAGATCATTCCCACCCGGAGTCTGTCTGGTCACCCATAAGATGGGATAAGATTCTCTAGGCATCAAAAACACATCTGACATAAGGGGCAGAGCCCCCAGGCCCACCACAAAATGCAAGGGACACGAAAAAAGGTCTACCCATATGGGATCCAGAACCAGGGATGCCTCTTGAAAAGGATGCAGGCAAATCTAAGGAGACATCCTTTCCTACACACAGTTAAGGAAACATGTCCCCGACACCAGCCCAGTAACACAAGGGGCAGAAGCAACTCATCCATTGGATTGACAAAGGGAAGTGGCCTGCCCTTGACTGGACAAACATCAAGGTCTCATCGTGGGACCAACCAGAGGAACCAGAAGAATTTCAGCTCTTGGGCGAGGAAGTCGAATCAGATTTCGATTCTGAGCCTAGCCCAGCAGACATCATAGTCATCAAAGCAGGTGACCCACAAGAACACATAGATCCGGACAGCAAGATTGGAAGAATGGAAGAATCACCATGGACGACAGTCCCCTAACAATCGAATCAGTCGGTGAATCCTCTGTAAATGCCGACCTAAAAAAAAAAACGCCGATGTAAATAGCAGTTGGTACCCCGGACTATGACAAGATCAATCCTAGTTCGTAACACCGTCCTGTTCAGGACCTCCAGGCAATACAAAAAAATTAAAAAAATTTAAAAATACAAAAACATCATATATTTTCAAAAGTACAAAAAAATCAGATATTTCTCAAAATCACAAAACATCAGAAAATCTTCAAAATACAAAAACAACAGAAAAAGTTTCAAAAACCACTGTGTCAAACATCTCATACACACCACAAGAGTTCGAAGTCGACTCATATGATTTCAATCTCGAATTGGACTTCGAGCTCATGAGTTTGAATGAAGCCCAGGATGAGGGAAATGATGATATAGCTCTCGAATTCAAGTACTCCCTTGAAAAATTTGAAACAAAGGCCAATGTAGTGGCAGATGATTTCGAAATTGTGAACCTAGGGTCAGCAGAACTCCCTAGAGAGGTACGCATCGGAAGATCGTTGTCTCCGGAATATAAGCAGAGAATGATGGAGTTTCTAAAACTGAGGTTGTCCAAATTTACTTTCTTGTACGAGGTCATGCCTGGGCTTGATGATGATCTAGTGGTGCACCATCTACCAACAAAGCCAGACATGAAGCCAGTCAAACAAAAACTGTGTAGAATGAAGCCAGAATGGGCCCTGAAGGTTTGTGATGAAGTCATCAAGCAATACAATGCGGGATTTCTGATAGTCTCCAACTATCCGGAATGGCTCGCAAATATCGTACCGGTTCCAAAGAAGGATGGGAAAGTCAGAATGTGTATCGATTTTAGAGATCTCAACAAAGCAAGTCCTAAAGACGACTTCCCTCTGCCTCACATCGACACACTGTTAGATAATACCACTGGACACAAAATCTTCTCCTTCATGGACGGATTCTCCAGGTACAATCAGATAAAAATGGCCATCAAGGATCGCGAGAAGACCTCCTTCATCACACCATGGGGAACTTTCTGCTACCGGGTCATGCCCTTCGGATTGAAGAATGCAGGAGCTACATATCAGCGAGCCATGACTGTCTTATTCCACGACATGATAAACAAAGAAATGGAAGTCTACGTGGATGACATGATCGTCAAGTCCCGCACGATCGAGGGACACTTCGAAGATCTCAAGAAGCTTTTAGACAGGCTAGAAAAGCTCAAGCTCCGACTCAACCCAAAAAAATGTGTCTTCGGGGCAACCAGGGGCAAACTGTTGGGCTTCATCGTCAGCGAGGATGGTATTCGGGTAGATAAAACTAAGACCAAAGCAATCATCGAAATGCCGCCACCCAAGACCGAAAAGAAAATTCGAGGCTTCCTCGGGTGAATCCAGTATATTAGCAGATTCATCGCACAACTCACTCCAGTCTGCGAGCCCATATTCAAGCTCCTGCGGAAGAACTCACCAAAGGAGTGGAATGATGACTGTCAAGCGGCCTTCGACAAAATCAAAGGATACCTACTGAACCCTCTGGTGCTCATGCCACCTGTTCCAGGAAGGCCATTACTGTTATACATGTCCGTTGCAGCAAAAGCAATTGGAAGTGTTCTTGGCCAACATGATGACACAAGAAGAAAAGAGCAGGCGATCTACTATCTGAGCAGACGCTTCACGAGCTATGAAGCTAAATACTCCAGCTTAGAGAAAACGTGTCTCGCCCTAGTCTGGGCAATATAGCGGCTGCGATAATACATGATCGCTCATCCAATCTCTTTGCTCGCACGCATGGACCCATTGAAGTACTTATTCGAGAAACCAACACTAACAGGCAGGATTACAAAATGACAATTATTGCTTTCTGAGTTCGACATCAAATATGTCACTCAAAAGGTATTCAAGGGGCAAGCACTGGTCGATCATCTAGCTGCTCATTCTCTACCCAACTACCAGCCATTAAAGACCTTCTTCCCTAACGAGAACATCCTCCTAATCGAGGAAGAAGAGGAAGGAAAGGCAGGAGAATGGACACTCTTCTTTAACGGAGCTGCAAACTCGAAAGGAAGTGGAGTAGGCACCATACTCTACTCT
Organism: Magnolia kwangsiensis; assembly: GCA_037074715.1. NCBI lineage: Eukaryota > Viridiplantae > Streptophyta > Magnoliopsida > Magnoliales > Magnoliaceae > Magnolia > Magnolia kwangsiensis. The sequence continues at coordinate 3,561,908 of CM073583.1, forward strand.
CCCGAAGATGTCCCAATTCCCATATCCAGAAGGATAGTATTCCAATGCACCAACAACATAGCATAATACGAAGCATGCATCCCTGGTCTAAGAGAAGCCATAATCCTTAATGTGAAGAAGTTACAAGTCTTCGAAGATTCACAACTCATCATCAATCAGACAAACGGTGACTGGAAGACCAAGGACGAGAAGCTGATCCCGTATCATGTCTATCTAGAGAATTTAATCGAAGAGTTCGAGGAGATCACTTTCTCTTACATGCCCCAAGTGAAGAATCAATTTGCAGATGCTTTGGCCACCCTCGCCTCAATGCTGGAAATCCCAAAAGGAGTTGCTGAATGGGAACTCACCGTCGAACTTCAGGAGGAACCTGTATTCTGCCTACAGATCAATGAAGCTGACATTTCCTCAAATGACTGGCCGTGGCACACAGACATCAAGGAATATCTCGAGCACCAGAAGTATCCAGAAGGAGCAACTCTGACAGATCGTCGCACCATACAACGGCTGGCAGCGCAATTCGTAATTACTGGCGGCATCCTCTACAAGCGATCCTTCAATCAAGTCCTTATTCGTTGCGTGGATGAAACGGAAGCTACACATGTCATGACAGAAATCCACGAAGGGCTATGTGGCCCGCACATGAATGGACACATGATAGTAAAAAAGATCTTGCGACTTTAGTACTATTGGCTCACAATGGAGACAGATTGCTGCAAGCATGTCAAGAAATGTTTCAAGTGTCAGGAACATGCAAACCAAATCCATGCCCCTACATTAGAACTCTATAACCTGACATCTCCATGGCCCTTTTCTGTATGGGGGCTAGACATCATCGGTAAAATCAGCCCTAAAGCTTCAAATGGGCATGAGTACATCCTGGTAGCAGTAGACTACTTCACCAAGTGGATAGAGGCAATATCCTACACCACCATCGCAGCATCTCATGTGGTAAAGTTTATGAAGAACAACATCATCAGCCGCTGTGGGGTCCCTCAGGCCATCATTACTGACAACGGAACTCCGTTCGTCAATAAAAAGATGGACGATTTCCTCGACAAATTCAAGATCCAGCGTCATCGGTCAAGCCCCTACCGTCCTCAAATGAATGGTGGAGTCGAAGCTACCAACAAGACTATCATCCAAATCCTGAAAAAATGGTAAAAACATATTGCGACTGGTCGGAGGTACTTTCCTATGTACTTTGGGCCTATCGGACGTCTGTATGGTCTGCTATAGGCGCAACTCCATATGAGCTTACATACGGAATGGAGGTAGTACTACCAGTTGAGATCGAAATCCCATCACTGCGGATATTGCTAGAAAGCGAAGTCGAGGAAGGCGAGTGGCAGCAAGCAAGGTTCGATCAACTGCATCTGGCAGATGAAAAGCGCATGCGAGCGCTAAGCCACTCCCAATTTTATCAAAGAAGGATCGCTCGAGCTTACAATAAAAGGGTCCGCAAAAAAAGTTTTAAAGTCGGCGACATGATCATGAAGCGTATCTTGCTACCGCACCTACCAGATCCTAGAGAAAAGTTCAAACCTCGTGGGAAGGACCACTGATCTTCAGAGAAGTGTTTCCAGGAGGAGCCCTCCGGCTCACCAGTCTGAAGGGAGACGATCTTCCCGAGCCCATCAATGCCAACGACGTGAAAATCTATCACGGGTAATCCTACCTGACTTGGTCAATGATTACAATTGCAAAGCCGCACCCATCACTTCCTCCCCCCCCCCCCCTCCAAAAAAAAAAGAAGAAAGAGGAGGTATATCCACCACTTCTCTCGTCAGAAAAACCAATCGTCTATCCCAAAAAAAGAGAGAAGGAAGAAAGACAAAAGTAAAAGCAAAGAAACAAATCAGAAAATAAGCCTCCAAAAAAAAAATAATAATAATAAATCCTTCCCAAAATCTCCCCCTCACCAAAGGCAGCTTACAATTGTACTCAAAGACAAGGACAGGATAGTAATCGGTTGGCCGACAATGAAGGAAGTCTCTCCGCCTCCTCCATCACTCCTGGCGCGCTAAAAGGAAAAATAAAAAAATAAAGGACATGCCTAAGCAAAAAGGGCAAGTTAAAAATCCGAAAGGGCGGCTTGAGTAAAAATAGCATGCATGTAGTGGACTTGGTGAAAACCTGAAGAGGCGCCAAGGGTAAAAAAAGCACAGTTGCCAAGGGGCAGGTAAGATAAAAAATTCGAGATGTAGCGAAAATTTGAAAGGACGCTACGGGCAAAAATGATGGGAAAAGCTGGACGTAGTGAAAACCTGAAAGGGCACTGTGGGTAAAAATAGCAAGGAAATAAAACAAAAAATAATAATAAAAGTGCAGGTACAAAAAGAAGTCGAGATAGAAAGCATCACAACAAGATACAAGGAAGGGATAACTTTGGAACAACACTCTATCAAACTCTACCCAAATTCACAGGATGCGATCTTGGATGCCCCTTCAGGGAACCAAGACCCTAAGGATACAATCTAGATTACTACACACAACGTGGGCTGAGCCCAAGATTCTGATCCCAATCATCCAATGCACGAATCCAAACACAAACAAAACATTGACATTTGGCACAAACAAAATTTTCTTTCATTCCTTCAAAATTTTCTTGTAAGTATTTTATCTTCCTATTTTTAAAAAAGGCCAAAAATACCAAAAAGAAAAAAGGTTTCAGGCAGGCAAAATAGTTGGTCGGCATCAAGCACTACAGGTAAACTACTATCCCTCGTACATCGACAATCTCTGCCTAAGCCCCTCTATCTCCATGCGCAGGTAGAAGGCCTCATCTCTTTACAGGCGGTGCGTCGCAAGAATACTCTCATCATATTGCCGCCCCACTGCCAAACGACGAGCCATGTCCTCGCATGTGTGTCGGAGGACAGCAATCTCACTGATCAAGTGGTCATGTGTGGCCAATAAGAAGGAAGGATCAATGAAGGGTCGCTCCTCAAAGGCCTCAAACAAGTCGACAACACCTGAAGAGGATGAAGCAGTATCACCCACCATGTCTCGATCAGCAATCTCATCCCCCAAGTGCCAGCCCGGAACCTGTTGGTAAAGAGATTGCTCCGCAACCCATCTCTGATATGGCACGGTGGCCAAAGGAGGAGCCCAGGACTCAAGCTCCAACATCGCCGCATCTAAAAACCCCTGCCAGGAAATCCAAACCCGTCTCTACAAAGCAATCAGGTTGGAAGGAAAAGAAGCATAGCCAAAACCAAAAAAGGCAAACTCTGGGATGTCCTGCCAAAAGCCAATCTGAAGAAGAAATCGCACAGGATGATAAGAGCAGTATCCCCGAAGGCCTAACAACAATAAGGGTGCTGATCAGCGGCGAACGACAGAGCCAAGTAGCCTCCCAGTTAACCTCTCATTCCTAAAGCTAAAAGAGCATGCGGCGGTACAATGGCTCAGTGGCCTCAATACCAGAGGGAAGACCATCAAGTAACAAAGACAACATATCATCATGGTGGAAATCAGGCTAAGAAAGTATAGGGGTCATATAAAGGTGTTCCCATAACCACACCTGGAAAGGAATAAATCAAACTTAAGATGCAAGCAAAAAAAGGGAGGAAAGAGAGAGAAAATGGATCAGAGTAAAGAGTACCTGAAGGAATGAGCAGAAACCCCGCAAGATGCTGGTACGTCCGAGAGAGCACTCAGTCAGCCCTAAGAAGAGCTCCGTCAGCACCACGGAAGTGACGCTCCTGCGATGCAATATACGATGAAATACATCTAACAAAGCTCCCAACGATGATCGTCTCTATCCTGAGAAGAGCAGCTTGGCCAAGACACAAAATATTAACGCATTCAGGCACTAAAGCTGACGATTAGATCTGGGGGTACCTCGAGAAGTAGAGCAGCGGTCATACAACATCTCAAGTGACAACTCACCAACCCCACCCTCCACAGTAGGAAGGGTCGTAAGAAATCCAAACTAGCTGATCAAATCAGAAGAGCGAACTGGCTCAGATGAAGGAACATAGGGCGCCCGAGTAAGAGGCAAACCGGACAGACGAGAAAACTCCTCCAATGACGGGCCCAACTCTAAGTCATTAAAAGAGAACAAATTCAAGGATGAAACCCAATCGTATAGCGCCGCACTCAACAAACTCCAATCTAGGCGGACTCGATGCAAGTGGAGAGCCTCTCAGAAACCCAAGGAGCTCGACTCGAAAATCTCAGACTCGGTCAAACTCTCGATCCAAAGATGCAATCGCTTGGAACATGTACCACGAGGTTGCAACCGACAAGTCTGAACAGGTATGCCCTCAACAATCAAGATCCCCGGATCAACAGGAGAGTCATAAAAAATTGGCATCCCCTCGTCTAGTAGGTTCATCTCATGGTGACGAAAAAAGCCAGCATCTCCCATCGCATCACGCAAAGTGTCCTGAAAAGCAGCAACAGGCGGGCCCGAACCGCCAATAACTGTCACCTCAGAAGCAGACTGAAACATATGAGCCCCAGGAGCAGCAACACCTATGGACTCCCAATGGCCAACAGGACTGACACCATGAGCCCCGACCATGACTGCCTGTCCCAACACTGTCTCAATATCCCCACCAAAAATCTGAGCCAGGCCTTCTGTGAGCGAATCATCACCCGCCGAATCCAAGCCGCTTACGCCACCAAAATAAGGCTCGCCATCCATGGAAATCTGATCCATCCTATCCGCACCATCCGTCATCATCATACCACCATCCACCCAGTCCATGGACATCGGCCAATCAATCAAACCGTCTCTCGCCACTACCACATCATTTAAACCATCCATCCCAATATCCGTAAATCCTGGTAGCCCATCTAGCATAGATCCATCAAACCCATCAAACCCTTCTACCCCATCTAATCCAACCTCACATCCTCCATTAATGGTGGTTGGAATGCCATAAATAGCATTGATCTCATCAAAAGAACTCAGTACTCCCCTACCAACCTCCATCAACTCATCCACAAAATGATTCCCTCCACCATTATTGGACCCACCAACTTTCTCACTACTCATGAGCCCATCATTACTCCCATCATGACTGGCCATGATCAGCTCCCAAAAGGAAAGAAGGACAAAAGGGGAAGAAGACAAAGAGAATGAGACAAAGGAGGATAGATAAAAAGAGATGATTTGACGGACAGGGACAGCAAGGAATGTCTGAAATGGGTCAACAAGAATGAACAGGAAGAGGGGACGGTCGCTGGAAGAAAAGATGAGCGGAGGCGGCACCCCGATTACCGCCTACGGTAATCCGATCACCGCCTGCAGACCTACCATCTTTGTGTCATTAATTCAGCACTGACAGTGCAGAACAGGCAGAAAAAAGTCAGTGGGCGACAGTCCGATTGCCGCCCTCGGTAGTCCGACTGCCGCCCTGTCCCACTTTCGGCCACATTTTGGGTGGGACCTACCTCGGAAGGCCAAGACTTTAGAACAAACATCCATACATCCAAAAGGGAGTCCCAAAGGTGCGCAAAGGGAAGGATTGAAACAGAACAGCATCGGAAAGCTGAAGTTTATAAACATGAAGGTTTCACATTCAAGAAAGTAAGATACAACAAGCTAGTCATCATCAGGAAGATATGCATCAGTATCCTGTAGATGAAAGTGAGGCCCCAAGATACCTCCTCCAGTAAAACGCGCACCGCTGCCAGGGGCATAATCAGGCTGTAGAATCAAGCCGATACCATGCTGCTCACACCAGATGTTGTACTCTCTAGATGGATCTACAAAGGCACTCGCATCATAACCCTCCAGCGCAGCAGTCAGATCCCTTTCAGGCACCGATCTCCAATCAGAAAGACCAGACGGAGGACTAAGTGGCACCATGGGACTACCAGTCAGCAGCCAGAAGAGTCTTTCTCCCAAGTACCATTTAGTCACACGAGGATCCTCAAAAATACGGCGTCGACGAGAAGCCTGAAAAGCTTCCTGCTCCCCAGGAGTAAGTGTCGCATTCGAACGAAGATACGGCCTAGATAAGAACTGTAAAAAAGAAAATCAAAGATTTGAGCAAAAAAAGATAACACGTGGGCAACACAGAAAAAGGCAAAATCACTCACGTCACTCGGAACAAGGGCATCAACGTTTGACCTCCAGGTAAGGTCTGAAAATAAACGCGTGCGGCTGCGGTTATCCTTATACCATAGCATCATGCGAGGAAACGGAAGCGAATGGTCAATCAAGGTGGGGGCCAAATGTGGAAAGTGATCAAAGAAACAGATCTGCACAACTCACGGTTAGAGGAGGTCAAACCAATTCATCCTCAATGAAAATATTGTAAAAGGTAGAGATCGAAGTGGGCACCTCGATGACAGGGTAGAAGCCAGTCAGGGACCAGCTGATACAACGACTGGCCTTGTCCAGCCCTTTGTATAAGTGGGCAAGGAGGGCTGCATTCCAATTATACGGTGTGGGAAAGGTGATATCCACCACGAGCGACAACAAACGAGAACTCACCAGCTCATTCTCGTGACAGAAAATCATCGCACCCATGGTATACAAAATTAGGGCATGCGCCTTCACCACAACCGCTGCTTCAATTTCAGGGACACGTCTGGTAAAATTTGATGATAACCAGAGGAGTTTGAAGCGAGGACCAGTAAAGTTCGTTGTGTCTAGGATCATCCCCAGGAGACTCATCCAATCCTCCCCAGTGGGCACCTGAAGGTCATCCTCAAAAGGGACAGACCCCCCATCATATCGAAGACCTAGCTGCATATAAATGTCATATGGGGTAATCCCCCACTCTCCAAAAGAAAGTTGGAAGGTATGAGTCTCAGGGTGTCATCTCTCAACCAGAGCAAACAAGAGAGACATGTTTGTTCGACTCAGACGGACCCGAAACAGGTGAGCGAAGGGGGTCCACTCCAGAACATAAAAGAACAACAGTTGTGGATCCTTAAACCAATCAGGCCAGTGCGTCCTAACCCCACGCCCTCTCAAGAGAGCAGGTGCACCACCTTCTCGGGCAATGTCAGACAAATGTCGACCCTCACGAGGCATGAAGTACGGATCAGGTGACTGGCGTGAGGAGCTAGCCTCATTTTTACCACGTCGAGGCATGCTGCACATACAAAGTATCCGAGTAAGTACCCCAGCACATTCCAAGGCCCATCACATAAAGCCCATATCCAAGGCCCATCTCAAAAAGCCCATATCTAAAGCCCATCTCAAAAAGCCCATATCCAAGGCCCATCTCAAAAAGCCCATGTCCAATGCCCATCTCAAAAAGCCCATGTCCAAGGCCCATCTCATAAAGCCCATGTCCAAGGCCCATTTCAAAAAGCCCATGTCCAAGGCCCATATCATGAAGCTCATGTCCAAGGCCCATTTCAAAAAACTCAGGCCCATCAAGCTCATGATTCAAGGCCCACCAGGCCCATGCCAAAAGACCCAGTACACATTCCATAGGTCCATCCCTATATCTGAACCAATCAAGATCATGATGTGGGGCCCATTTTTAAAATCTCATTCATCCATCATCCAAAATTTTTTTTACCACATCCATGCATCTGAACCAATCAAGATCATGATGTGGGGCCCATTTGAAAAATTCTATCCGTCCATCATCCACCATAAACTACTGATCATCATCTACATCATCCATATGCACAAATAGGCCCCAAATCATCGATCCGATGGTTCAGATCATCCCAAAAAAAAATAGAAAGAGAAAAAAAAAAGAAATGCAAAAAAAAAGAAAGGATGGGGCCCTTTTCTTATCACACCTCACTCCACTAAAAAATAATACAATAATGGTCCAACCAACCATCTGGCCAGAATAAAACAATTTCAACAAAACTCAACGGCTCAGATCCGATCAAGGTAGTCCAACGGCCCTGGTCACAGTCTTCTCCAAACTCCAAGAAGAAATTCAACTCATCAAAAGCCCCTAAGATGAATGGACCAACATGGTTCAGCAAGAATGCAATGGCCAAGATTACCTGAAATGGAAAGAAAAGAAAGATGCAAGAAAATGAGCTGAGAAACCTCTCCCAAAAGAGCTCCAGGGACCACGATAGGTCCCTGGACGTCCCAACTGCAAGAATGAAATAGAGGAGAAGGCCACACCAGACAGACCGATGCACTGAACGGACCAGCGGTCCAAATGACACGCGGGCAGCCTGACCGAAAAGTACATGGGGCAGCGGGTTGTCCCCTAAGGATGGTGAGAACAACCGATTTTTACCTCCAACCGCTGGGCAATACCCAAAGTATTTTTAAAAATAAACCAAACTCTCAAAGGTTTTTAAAAATAGTCCTACATTTTCAAAAATTATAAAAACAACCTTCAAAGGTCACAAAAACAGTCCCCAAGTCTTCAAAACATACCTAAATAGTCTCCTTTTCAAAAAAAAAAAATTCCAAGAAAAATTCAAATAATCCAAAAATTTTCAAAAATTGCCAAAGTAAGCACGGAATAAATCCCCAGTGAATATTACCTCGAAAAGAGGTCTGTCCCTTTTAAGCTATCAAGCCCCATTAATTTATTAGTGGAGGCCATCTGAATTTTCATACAAATAAAAACCAGACGACGACGCCCTCCGGCGAGATCAGACGAATCGTTCAAAAAAAAAATAAATTCAGAAAATATATCTTCAAATAAAAGGAGTCTAGCTCCAAAGGAAATAGCTTTCAAATAAAGTTTTCACAAACACACGTGGCGCGCAGTACACTGCGAAATCTTCCATATTTTCCAGTTGCGGCTAGTGCATACAGCTAAATAAGATTCGATCTCTTCCAGGTTCCCCAATGGATGATCGAATCCGTACATGATACATGTATGATTGGCCCGATCTCTATATCTGGACAATCGTACGAATGCTAGTAAAATGAGTGGATCTATCTCTGGAAAGAACCATCAAACTTGAAGTGACAACAATCCATTGTAACCAAAGTATCAGAATCAGCAGACTACATGACAAAAGATTACTCGCACATACCTAGTACGGGATGTTCAAAAATTTTGATTGAGTCCAAGTTGGGGTAGTGAGTTCCCAGTAAGGCCGCACCAACGCGCGGGGCAGCTAACCACTTTGACAATCAAACAAACCGAATACTCTTAGGGTGATTACATAGCAAAGGAACGATAGACCAAATAGTATGGGAATCCTTGTAAAGCGGTGACGAATGCGCAAAGGCCCTTACTTTTCAGACTTACCCTCCGATGCTATTAACAATCTGACATGAAAGGGTTGTGATTGGTGATCCGTAAAGCCGCGACGAATGCGCAGGAGGTAATGACAACATTTTTCTCAACCCTCATGATATGTGCAAGTCATCTCTTTTCCAAACAGTCAACTGACAATGATACAATGACAGACAAAAGACTCGAGTCACTACCCCTTTTTTCTGACCAGAAGGGTGAGGTGTCCACTCGCTTTGACCTTCAGTTGCTTGCAACCTCGGTCAAAGAGGGGCATCTGTAGACACCCCACCTAGGCTACATCTTGAGAAGGTTAAGGAACCATGATCATACCCAATCCCTGCTTGAACCGAACCAAAGTCCCTAAAACCCAAATCCGTAATCCAAAACCACGATCCAAACCATTCATTACACATGCAACCCTGCCTATACCCTATACCATGGCTCAGATCCTCATTACCCAAGCCGAAACCCATTTTTCTAAGCTGAAAAATCCAAAAGGAGACTTCCGAGCGAACCCGCACAGTGTACAAGGTTCGCACGCTCGAAATCGGCCCGAACTGAGGCCGGGCGGTAGTCTGACTACCACGGGCGATAGTCTGACTGTCGCCTGCGGTACTTCAGGTACGCCGCTCACGGGCCGCGTGTGGACAGCTGTCCCAGCGTCCAAAAGTCAACTTTTCTTCAAAATTACCCTCTCAAATTTCACTATTTACCGTTTTTACCGCCCCCCATAACAAATGAGAGTGTGTTATATGGCATTTCTCTCTCTCCAACCAACCATAACTTGCCATGTCATCCTTTACCCCTCCCAAACTCAGAAAATATCAAAATGCCATTGGAGAAGGCTATAAATAGCCCTCTCCTCTTCTCATTTCCACACACCAAGAGCCACTCTTCACTTCAAGTGAGAAGGAGAGTAAGAGGGAGAGGGGGAGGAAGAGAGTGAGGGTGAGGAGGTGCTCCAAAGCCCTCAAGTCCAGATTTTTCAGCTATCTCCTTAGTCCACTCATTGCCTTCTTAGCCACCCTGACCACCCTGCCTAACCTTGTTGATCATGGTTCAATCCATATCTTAGCCTACACAAAAGAGCAAACTAAAGATACATTCATTTTACAAGCACCCATCATGAGATTTACTCCCTTCTCAACCTCTCTGCTTCTCTAGATCTCTAGTGAACGTATGCTCAATGGCTTGTCGTACATCGGATCCTGTCACATCAGAAATTCTTAGAGGTCTAGTCCATTTTTTACCATTTTGCATAAGCATCATCACATTCGCCTTCTAGGCACACCGTTGGACGTATGCTCTATGGCTTGCCGAAAACTCGGATCTTGTCACATCAGAGATCCATGTGTGTGCCTAGTCCCATCACGACCATAGCATCCATCATCCCTTGAGATTGTTTTACCATACTAAGTAGAGACCGTACATTTGTACGGGCAGAGAGGGTACCTAACACCTTCCCTCTTTGTAACCGAGGTCCCTTGCTCGGAATCCCGGATTGCAGACCAGGAGTCAATCTAAGGTAGGGAAGTTTCTGGATTTCTCTTACCTTGCGTATTTCGTGGTTCTAACCGACCACGGGATTTCGAGATTTTTCGGCTAGTGGCGACTCCAACATCCATAATCGGCCTATCATCCCCAATCAACCATACAAATTGCAAACCAAGCGTGGGCGCCGATTTTTCAGTGTCTGCAATACCCTTACACTAAAATGAGTTGAGAAAACAGATGAATGGGGTGGATTTCTAACAACATAAAAGTGTGCCCCGCCAGTGTCTAGCTAGGAACGGGCATCAGCTTTGAATGGCTATCGTGATGTATGGGTCATATCCACACCGTTATAGCTGGGCATCGGACCAAGTCGGATCGGATTCCGGCCCACCCAAATCTATTCGAGATTTGCATGTGCTGACCCGAATCCGATCAGATCCGGGGCTGAATCCGGGTCATCTAATCCGAACAAAACCGAACTCCTACTCACCTGAATCGATCCGAGTCTGACTCGGTCAGGAAAACCAAGTCGGATCGGATTGGGTAAGACTCAATTCGTTCATTTCTTTCAATGACATGGAAATCATTATTCTCAGTAAAATTTAGTATCAACCCCTAAAATGATCTGAAAAAATTAATGGACGGTGTGGATAAACTAAAAAGTTCAAGATGAGTCCACATAGATTAAAATGTAGAGCTGTATAGCGGGCTGAAGAACCTTTACACGGCTACTAATGGTCACATGCAACTAATTGTACGGTACATTGCCATCCATGTCAAAAATCAAAATGCTATGTACAACATAAAAACCGTTCAAAATGTTGGACCCACCATGAAGACCACTCAAGTAAAAAATCAATCCAATCCATTAATCATGTAGACCATTCCATAGAAAACAGTGTACAGCCGTTTATCTGATCCAACGTATACGTGTTGCCGATCTCATGAGTGAATTGGACGGATTCTCTCTTTTAATGGTCATCATGGAGGGTCCCACCTTTTGAACGGTTGGATGTCAGACATACAGGATAAGATGGGCCACATTGTGGTAGTTGGATGATACCAGTACAACTAAGTTGGATGTGAATCATGTGATATCTTCCCATTGCTTCTCCAGGAAGCTTAATAAAGAAATCGGATTGCGTACTGAGTTACTCAGTACGATAAGAGCGTACTGAGTAAACTCTGTTGGGCCTACCGTGAATTTATTTGGTTTATCCACGCCGTCCATCCGTTTTTTCAGATCATTTTAGGGGTTGAACCCAAAATCGAATAATATACAAAGCTCAAATGGCCCATATCATAGGAAAGAGTGGAAGTATTGATTTCCACCGTTGAAACCTTTCCAAGGACTCCAGTCATGTTTATTTGTCATCCAACCTGTTATTAAGATCAAAAAGACATGGATTAAGTGAAAAAAAAAAAAAAAAACATCGGCTTGATCAAAAACTTCTGTGGCCATCAAGAGCTTTTCAATGGTAGACATTAAATTCACACTGTTTCCAGTGGTGTGGTCCACTTGATCTTTGAATATACTTCGTTTTTGGGCTAAACATTTAAAATTAACTAATAAAATGGATGGACAGAGGGGATACAATGCATAAATGACGGTGGGCCCCACAGCGTTTACTCGCATACTGAGTTACTTAGCACCCGCTACCCTTTATAAAAATACAGGCTGTGGCTAGCCTGTAGCTCGCACAGGTGTATTATAGCTGCTAGAGTACGTGTCATGCGAAGACAGCACGGACGCTCCTCGAGCCCGAGTTGTGAGGACGGTTCAAAGGAGATCAAAGTTACATGGCCACACAGTGATGTATTTATTATATCTACACCGTTCATATATTTTAAAAGATCATTTTGGTGCTTGATCCCAAAATTGAGAAATATATAAATCTCAGGTGGACCACACCACATGAAAACAATAGTTATTGGATATCCACCATTAAAATCTTCCTAAGGCCTACTGTACTGTTTATTTGACATCAAATCTGTTGATTAGGTCATACAGGCTTAGATAAAGGGAAAAAACAAAAATCAGCTTGATCCAAAACTTTTATGGCCCCAAAATGTTTTGAATGGTCGATACTCATTCAAAACTGTTTCCGCTAATGTGGTCCACTTGAGATTGAGATATACCTCATCTTTGGTCTAAGGCCTTAAAATGATCTTTAAAAATATACGGACAGCATGGATGAAACAAATACATCATGGTGGGGCCCACAGAGCACTGACCACCAGCCATTGGCTGGTGTCAGGGGGAGTAGCCAATTCGTTTCGTCGTACACCGGTGAATCCTCTACAGTAAACTCTGTTGGGGCCCACCCTGAATGCATGTGATTTATCCACACCGTCCATTCATTTTTCCATATCATTTCAGTGGTTGAACCTAAAATTGATGAATAACCAAAGCCTTAAAATGAGCTCGCCAAATGGATGGACGTTTTGGATATAAAACATACCTGCGAGTCTCTTTCTCTTTCCCTCTTTCTCTCTTCCATACACAGTATCATTTCTCAATATATCTCTCTCTCCAGCTGAGATATCCAAGCTCTTCTCAATATATCTCTCTCCAGCAGGACCTTCTTCTTGCCTTATTCTGCAATAGAAATAGAGAGACGAGAGAGAATCACGGATAAAGAGAGATAGAGAGGACATTAGGCGGGATTTTTTGGGCATCAAACCTAAAGTCCAGGCGGTAAAAGTTTTATATATATATATATATATATATATATATATATATATATATATATATATATACACACACGGTCCAGATCGGGTCGGTCCGAATCGGATCCAATCGGATTGGGTTCCGGATCGAGTCGGTTCGGAACAGAGCTTATCCGAATTCGATTCGAAAATAATTCGGATCTGGATTACGCTACCCGATCCTGACCATCGATTCTATTCGAATCGAGATGGATCGGGTCTGATCGGGCCGGATCCACCGGTTCAAGTATGAAATGCCCAGCCCTACACACCATCTATCAATTTTTTTTATCATTTTAGAATACAAGCCCAAAAATAAAGATGATACAAGGCTCAAGTGGACCACACCGCGGGAAGCAGTGGTGATAATAACTCTCATTATTGATACTTTATAAGGCTACCGTGATGTATGGGTCATGTCCACACCGTCCAGCTGTCTGTGATGTTAATTAGTTTCCATCAAACCGTTCGCATTGGTAGGATGCAATCAATGTCCGCTTGCACAACAGTTAATGCCAATAAGTGATAGCGAGATGTTTGGCAGACATTTGTACGATGAGAGTTGTCTCCAGTTGTGGTAGGGCGCAATCAATGTCCACTTGCACAACAGTTAATGCCAATCAGTCGATGGCCAGATGTTTGGCAGACATTAGGTCCGATGAGAGTTGTCTCCAGCTACGGTAGGACGCATTCATGTCCGCTTGCACAGCACTTAATGCCCATCAGCGATAGCTGGATGTTTGGCAAATATTAGGTAGGATGAGAGTTGCTTGATGAGTGGTGGCCATACGATGTAGAGTGGGTCACGGATAATTTTATGGTTAAGATGGATTAGAAAAGGTACGGCACGGTCGGTGATAGAAGTGATTTAGACCATCAGACCTTATATTAGATATATCTCGCAATTTGAAATGAGTTATCCAACGTAAAATATATGAATTTATGGTAGAATGATCTACTTTAGCCAACCAACCCCGCTACACCGGGTTGCGCAGCCCGGATTTACGAGAAACTCCCTGATCGACGGTCCTTTTTTCATTTTAATTTCATTTTTACTATTTATAGTAAGTTTTAGTTTTCTTATAGCTCTTCATCCGTTGGGCTTTAAGAGTTGTGTCCAACATGAAAAGTGCTTAGGATAATTAAGAGAACGGTTTGGTGAAGCCAAATAGGACACTTACTATTTTTGGCCGAAAACCTTGCACACTAGTAGACATCACGACCATTTATAAATAGTAAGTTGCAAATTCTATGAATTTTAGTTGTAGTTTAAGTCTGATTTTTTTCCTATTGCTTGGTTCCCTTATTTAAAGGGGTGTAAACTCGTTTTTAGTCATTCATTAATCAATTTTGAATTATTAGAAATTCTTTTCTATTTTCTGCTTTCTTTCCTCGTGGATTCGAGGAGTCTCTGTGAGGAGTCCAGAGAAGTTCCGTGGATTCAGAATATTTATCATCTCGAGGAAGACATTGCTCGACCTCACGTCCTTCACTGCATCACCATATAATAATGTTTGTTAATCTAATACGTCCATATGTTTTTCGGACTCAATTTAGAGCGTGGGACAAAAAAATGAGGCTAATCTTGACCACATGTGGGCCAAATTAACCTTAAACATTCGAAATTAAATGTCTGCTGTTGAAATATTTGTCGGGCTATAGGATGTTCATGAGAAATCCACCTGTCCATATATTTTTCCATATCATTTTATGGGCAGGATCCAAAAAGAGGCTAATAACAAGCTCCGGTGAGCAAATTGACAGGAAACAGTGGGGAATGAGAACCAGCGTTGAAAATTCCTGGGGCCATGTGGGGCTTACTTTGTGTTTTGAATCTACTTTATTTTTTTAGTCCGAAACTTAAGTGAGCTGGAAAACACTTGAACGGCTTAAATTTCTAGGAAACAACAAGGCAGGACAGGGAGTTAGGGCGGGCTGAGTCAGATTGGTGCACAACCCTATCCTAACTCAAGATTCCTATACCTCAACCCTAATCCATCCCAACCTCATGTTAAGAATTCTCAACCCGAGCCCAACCCAAGTGGGCTCGGTCTGATTGTTCACTTTGGTGGAGTTGATATATGCTAATATTTTCATTATTAAATTAGTCAATTATATTTTCAATACGTCTCTTATTTTTTGTACCTATAATTTTATTTTATATATATATATATATATATATATATATATATATATATATATATATATATATATATATATATATATATAAACAACTTCATTTTTTCTAAACAAACAACATAAAATATATGACAACTACTCCTTTAAAAGTCATATTGTGTAACACACAATTTATTTGAGAGAGAGAAATCCGGTGTATCTTGTTAACTTGAGTTATAAAAAATGACACGGACCAATAAAACCCAATGGCAATGAAATTTCATGTGCCCTCAACATAGACGATTCATATTCAATTATTCAATTATAATGTATAACTTATATATCGATCCGGTTCAAGTTGGGCTGGGAAACTTGAAACCTTAACTCAAGCCCGACTCAAGTTTTATTAGATTGTTGTTTGTACAACTCAAGCTTGAGACCAAACCTGGTACATCGTGCCCGAGCCTAACCGAATTTGACTAGGTCAAGGGTCAATTGGGTTGAACCCGCTCGACTTACAGCCCTACTGTTAATCCACCATGGTAAAGGGAGATTGCAAGTGTGGTAAAGCGTGGGTAGTTTTGTCAATTTCAAAATACAGTATACCGTTGGTACAGGTAAATAATAGCGAGCACACCTCAATCTATAGCTCAATTGGCAGATTGGAGATACCTCGTTTCAATATTTGAGGTCTTGGTATCGATCCCTAGTTGGGGTGGCTAACATGGAGTGTGTACTAACATGGGTGTGCCCCTACCCCCTCCAAAAAAACAAAACGAAGAAGGAAAAAAGGCTAAATAATAGCGAGCAACGGCATAAACTATGGGTGGGCTTTCAAAAATATTTTTAAATAGAGAGTTTTTCGTACATAGCCTATAAGCTAGGCGGCCACGAGGAAAATATCCTAAAAACTAAAAAGAAAAAGAAAAACCTAATGAATCAGGAGGACGCGTCACCCCTCCAAGCAAAAAAGAAAAAGGATGAGTTAACGAGAGTCGTGGACCCGTCACCCATTCGCGGATTAGGTGTTCTCTCGTGTAACATGTTATGGGATATTTCCTTGACCATGGGGGCCCACCTTGATATATGTTTTGTATATCCACGCCGTCCATCAATTTTTTCAGATCGTTTTATAAGAAAATATTAAAAATAAAGTAGATCAAAGTCTAAAGACCATGTCATAAAAAACAATGATCGCTAAACAACCATCATTAAAAACTTCTTAGGATACACGGTAACGTTTGTTTTCCATCCAACATTTAGATTAAGTCACACAAATTTGGGCAAAAGCAATATATATTTTCCCCAAAACTTTTGTATTCCCTCATGAATTTTTATAATTATGGACAATCAATCACTAATATTTTTTCTTGTGTGGTCCATCTAAGATTTGAATCTTTTTAATTTTCTGATTCACTATATAAAATGATCCTGAAAAAAAAAAAAAAAAAAAGAATGCAAGGAGTGGATAAAATACATACACTTTAGTGGGACAAAAGATCTTAATCACTTCTACCCACATTGGGTGCTCATGCTATATTAAGTTAAAAAAAAAAAAAAAAAGGCTGAAAAGACATGACAAAAAAAAAAATAGACGAGGCATCACGTCTGTCTTCTCACCTTTTACTCGTCGTAAACTAAACGCGTGGAAAGATCCAAAACGCGTGTGCCTTAGCACCGAGTCGGTGCGAAAGCATCTGGGGCCAGAACCTTTGGAAGCTAATCAGATGTTACCCACCGTGGGGCCCACCTTGATGAATGCGTTTTATATTCATATTTTTCATCCATTTTCTCTTATCATTATTTCATGTAGCAGAAGTTGATGTGCAATGATGTTGGGTGGGGCCCACTGTAATGTATGTGAGAAATTCATTCCGTCCATCCTTTAAATATTTTTAACAGTGGTATAAATCTCCCCACTGTTATCTGTGGTCGGGGTCCACTGGAGCTTTGATGTGATTCATTGTTTAGATATTACTGTAAAATGATTTGTCCAGATGGATGGACGGCATAGATACAAACCGTACATTATGGTGGGCTCACATATATTGCCTTTGACGTCACTTCAGTAACTGGTGGGGCCAACCCAATCTGCTGCACATCCGCAGACGGTATCCCCGTACCGTGGTGATCGTCCAAAAACAAACGTTTGTTTCGGTATTTACAATCCCGCCGGTTTTTTTCAAACAAAGAAATTTGTAATGATGATGGGTGACAACTAATAAAAGTGTTCGGAAACCACAAATGCCCGTGAAATAGAAAAACCAACTGGCCCTAAAAATAAAAAAGAAAAATACAAAAGCCAATTAGCATGGAGGACGCGTCACCCATCGAAACCAAAAAAGTAAAAGAAAAGGTTAATGAGACTGGAGGACCCGTCACTCATCTACGGATTAAGTGTTCTCTCGTGTAACATATCATGGAATATTTCCTTGGCCATGGGGCCACATTGATGCATGTTTTGTATATCCACGCTGTCTATCAATTTTTTCAAATTGTTTTATAAAAAATACTAAAAATGAAGTGCTAGATCAAAGTCTAAAGACCGTATTATAAAAAACAATGGTCACTAAACAACCATCGCTAAAAACTTCTTAGGATACACCGTAATGTTTGTTTTCCATCTAACATTTAGATTGAGTCACACAAATTTGGACGAAAGCCATTTATATTTTCTCTAAAACTTTTGTATTCCCCAATAAATTTTTTTCAATTATGGACAATCAATCACTAATCTTTTTTATTGTGTGGTCCATCTAAGATTTGGATCTATCTAATATTTTGATTCACTATATAAAATGATCCTGAAAAAAATGAGTAAACGGAGTGGATAAAATACATACACTATGTTGGGCCAAAGATCTTAATCGGTTCTACTTACATTGGGTGCTCATGCTACGTTAAGGAAAAAAAAAACAGACGAAAAGACCTTACAAAGAACAAAAGAGAATAGGCATCATGCCTGTCTCCTCACCTTTTACTCCGTCGTCAAGAAAGCGCGTGGAAAGATCCAAAACGCGTGTGCCTTTGCACCGCGTCGGTGGGAACCCAAAACCTTTGGAAGCCGATTAGGTGTTATCCTGACCGTGGGCCCACCTTGATGAATGGATTTGATGTTTATATTATCATCCATTTTCTCATATCATTATTTCACGTTGCTATACGAAAAATTAAGCAAATACAAATGTCGGTTGTATCATATCATTGTCAAAAAAACAAATACTTACCCCTTTTTTTTAATTATTATTATTATTATTTTACACACCCCCCACACACTCACGCCGGTGGAATTTCACCACCTATGGTACTCGAACCCTTTACTGGGAGTTGAAACTCCTGAGAGTCTACCACCCGTGCAAGAGTAGGGACCCACTGTTTGAAGGACGCGGATTTCCTGGAAACGCTTTCACCGAAAGTTTATGCCCAATAATGTTGGGTGGGCCAGTGCAATGTATGTGAGAAATTCATTCCGTCCATCCTTTTGGCAGCTCATTTTAGGGTGTGAGACAAAAAATGAAGTGAATACGAAACTCAAGTGGGTCACACAATAAGGAAAATTGGAAAAAAAAATTTCCACCGTTTATTGTTTACATGCTATTCAACCCATTTATAAGGCCATTTCAAATGGGAAGAGTTGAAAACACAAAAAATATATGTTGATACAGAACTTTTAAGGCAATAAGAATGCTTCAGCAGCGCTTACTAAATTTCCACTATTTCCTCTCGTGTGGCCTACTTGAGTGTTAGATACACCTATTTTTCCGCCGCAAGTCCTAAAATGAGTTCTCGAAACACGTGAGCGAAGTGGATTTTACAAAAACACCTCAATGGCCCAACCAGCATCCTTGTGCAGGAACTTTTGCCCAAGGTGGAAGTCCGCGTCTCCGTTAGAAGCTATCTATAGACTCAAAAGATTTTCAACACTGGGCGGAGGGTTCAAGTACCCATAGGTGGTGAAATTCAGAATGCGTGTGAGTGTGTACGCGTGCGTAAAAAATTGGGCTAACGGTATGTGATACGCAGAAGTTTATGATGGTGGGCATTCTGCGTATCACATAAGTTTTGGATCAAGCTTATGTTTGTATTTTACCTTCATCCAGATATGGTTAACGGTATCAATGGGCTGGATGAAAAAAACATTACAGATCTGCTTATGATAAGACCCCAAAAGTTTATGATGGTGGGCATTCAGTCATCACTGCTTCTTAAGGTATTGTCCACTTGAGATTTTGATCGTATTAAATTTTTAGACCAAGAGCTCAAATGAGCTAGAAAAATGGATGGAGAGAGAGGATATACAACACATCATGAAGGCCAGCCTCACAATGAGATCCCAGCTGCCACTTAATCCACTCTCAAAACTTTGCAGTAGGTTTCATTTTATAAGAGTGAGCACATCATTCATGTATCTTATCCGCGCTGTCCATCTGTTATTCTTCCGTGACATTTTAAGAAAATGAACTCAAAACCGAAGCATATCCAAGGCTAGAAGTAGACCACAATAGCATAAACAGGAGGAATTAAATGTGCATCTGTTAATCAATCGGCAAGACAGTTTAATTGATCAAAGGTGATAAATTATATTCAGTGACCAAATTTTGAAAATTGAAACGAATTTGACTAATCGACAGCTCAGTTTGATCAATCGACAATCAACTATAACATTTTATTTGATTTATAAATTCTGATATTTTAATGTGTAATGTAAAGTAATAATAATCATCGATCATTTTAAAACGTTAGTGTGGTTAGATTACCTTAGGGAAATCAAGTGGGCCCCGCGATGAAGAATGACCATCCATAATTATATGTTTAGAATTGAAATTAAAGGGATTCAAATCAGTAGTTAGATTCCTCATGTGTGTACTAAATTAGGTAATCAAGAAGGTAAAACAAATTATATAAACTATTGAAAACATAAATATATTTGATTGTGTTAGATTCCTCATGTGTGTAATAAATTAGGTAATCAAGAAGGTAAAACAAATTATATAAACTATTGAAAACATAAATATATTTGATTGTGTTATGTATTTAGGTAGTAGTCACTTGATTGAATTTAAAGTAACGTCTTGGAATCTACAATACTAAAATATTAGTGAGTGATCTCAACATATTTCCTCTCCATTGTTATTAAATTAGTCATCTAATTATTTTTCTTGATTGTGATTCCTTGTGTTGAATGCTTATTTGTAAAAAATTAAAAAGACATATATTGTTATACATGTGACAATTTTTAACATGGTGCATAAATCATTCTTATGCATCCATATCATGCATCGCATAATTATGTTGAATACCGGGGGGCATACCCTGGATGACCCGAGGTACTTACAGTACCGGGTGACTTAGGGAACTATCCGTGGATGCCCATAATAAATGGAAGCCTACTAAGATGGTGAATGCCTACCAAAAAAGGAGAAAATGCTGATTGATGAGATCCAACTCAAGTAAGTGAACTGATTAACCCACTTAATGCATTCACATATCCATGCATCTCATGACATTCATACATTCTTATTTTAATTATGACATGCATGAACCATGATAGGTTCACTCACTAGGCCTAGTAAGGTGACGTTATATTGATGAAAAAACATACAGATTTAGTGGACGGTGTAACGGCTGCTCAAGTTTTAGGGCAGAAGATAAACCAGTAAATGATCCATAAGGGCAGTGCCTTTATCTTGATGAAAATGAACTGAATACGTTAAATCATTAGCTCGTTGAAATGGAGCTGATACTATATTTCTTGTTTATATTTTGGAATATATTTTAGTTGGAAGATTTGGACTTTTATATGTTTTGTATTTATTAGTTGACTAGAAATTTAATAAAGCCCCAAATGGGTGGGCTATAATATAATAATTAGTTTTTGTAAATGTTACAAATATGTGAAGTGAATGCTTATTTAAGTATGTGAATAATGGATAGTATGGAAACGTAGAATATAAAAAATTCTTGACCTCTAGTCAGACGAAGTGACTCATTGCTTTAAGTACACTTAATGTACGAGTAATGGACCATAACTCAAGTCTGAGGGTGCACACTCTATATATGATTTATGGGGCGTGATATATACAACACATAAGCCCCATAATAAGGTACCGCCTACTACCTAACCCACTCTCAAAACTTTTTAGATTTTAAAAAAATGGACTACATCATTCAATACCACCCATTGATCGTAAAAGTATATTTATGTTAGTTATGATTATGCTAAAAGCATTACAAGTATATTGAATATCTTTTCATCCAACTCTTATTTCTCATGTAATGTCACTTGTCACCCTCTTATTGATTTTTCTAGGAATAGATAAAAATAGGGTACAACGGAACCGTTAAGTGCTTCGATAATTAATTAGTCATTGTAAAGATAACAATGAATTTTTCAGGGACCTCATTTTATTCTGAACTTTAATCCACAAGCCATCCATGTAGTCCCAGCCATTAGGGCCTATTTGGGAGCGTGGATTTGGAACCCCCTAGATTTAGAATCCCCAGGATTTGAAATCCTCCCAGTGTGTTTGACACCCTGGAGTGTGAATCAACTTTAATCCAAAAGTAGCTATACATGGTATATATACAAAGGTTTGAATTTAATTACTAAATCAACTTTAGTATCTCTAATTAGTGAGATATGTAATTTTTGACACAATAATTGTAATAAGCCCACTGCAACATATGCTTGGCCTTAAAATGATGAAATTCCAAGTCTCGGATGAGCCACAAGCACAAGATCATGTTTGAGTGACTAACCAACAATTTCTAATCATTGATTTACATGAATAATGTTTGGACGGTGTTGATCATCATTAGTGAGTCATTTGCCCAATAGAATAATAGTATAGTGACACATATATTACACATGCAACTATTAAAATGATTTTCTCAATGTAGATTTGAAACCCCCCCCTCTTACATTACGCGGCCAAAGAAGGGTTTGAAACCCCCTCAAATCCTCTCGAATCCACGGTGCCAAACGCCCCCTTAGTAATAAGTAAATTAAGGGCCTGTTTGGCCGAACTGATCCCACGGTATTAGGAGGGATGGGATTGCGATGTCCTGGGATATGCATGACGAGCCAAACAGACCCCGTGAACTTGTCCAGGGATATAAGCAATCCCATGGATCTTAAAACAATCCACTGACATTACCATCATTACCTTAAAATTGATCCCATCCCTTAGTTGGATGGATTGGAAGGTAAAATCCTGGGAAACGCCGGGTGTGCCAAACAGAACAAGTGAACTTGTCCCGGGATATAGCAATCTCATGGGATTTAAACCTATACACTGACACCACTATTATTACCTTAAAATTCATCCCATCCCTCCTAATCCTATGGGATTCGCCCTGCCAAACAGGCCCCAAGGCCAGGCAGATCCCACGGTATTATGAGGGATGGGATCGGCAATATCCTTGGATAGGCATGACGAGCCAAACAGGTCCGGTGAACTTGTCTCGGGATATAAGCCGTTCCATTGATCTTAAGACAGTCCACTGACATCACCAACATTACCTTAAAATTGATCTTATCCCTCGGTCGAATGGATTGGAAGGTAAAATCCTGGGATATGGGGGCGTGCCAAACAGACCCAGCAATCCTATTGATCTTAAGGCAATCCACTGACACCACCATCATTACCTTAAAATTGATCCCATCCCTCCTAATACCATGGGATCTGCCCGGCCAAAGAGGCCCTAATGGACTTGATGTATTGTATCAGTGTGGATTTCTTTTATGCCAAAACTAGGGGGCGCATAACACCGCTAGAAGACAAAAGGCAGTTGCGGCACGTAAGTATAACACGCGTCCTATAAAAACAATATATTTTTCCAGTGAGCCGACTGCCTTTCTAGCTATGGACCGTAAACTGACTGCATTTAAACTATTTCTCAACTTGGCTACCTATTTCATATACATCATGCAGACTCTTGCAACAGCGGATACTTGATTCAGCTGTTAACTACCCAGAAGTCCGTTTTATCTCTAGTTGATTGTACTAACTTTTCCAAATTACAGAACTGATAAAATTTCATTGCACGAGGAGACATGAGGATCATTGTCCCGCAACTATTTGGGTGTGGTTCACTTGAGCCTCAGAAATTACTCATTTTTTTAGACCAATATCTAAAATAATCTCGTCTAATGGATGAACAGTTTAGATATAATAAATACATCATTGTGTGGATAATGTAACTTTGATCTCCTTTGAACCGTTCGTACAACTCGGAGCACTAGGAGCGTCAGCGCTCACTTCGCACGACATTTCCCATGCCAGCTTGGTTACTGGTGTACGGTACACCAGCCAATCCGCCTCCGTATATGGTGCCGCTATAAGTTTTGCAGCTCATTTTAGGGAACCAACCCATGGATGAGACATACCCGAATATCAAGTAAGCCTTACGGTAGAAAAAAGTGGTATTGAACGACCGAATCTCAGGTAAGCCACGCGATAGAAAAAAGTGATATTGAACGTGAGATATCTTCCTGAGGCTCATTTTCAGCTTCCGATCTTTCTCATTTTTGGGTACATGCCCTAAAATGAGCTGAAAAAAACAGATGAACCGGATGGATTTCCAAAAACCATCAATCGTTGCCTCACACACAGACGGAGTTGGGTTGGCACTGCAATCAACGTCGATCAATGTGAGACTTTGGGGCTTGGTGGATACCTAAGTCCGGAGTGTAACCGTTGCTTAACTTAGGTGGAGCCCACCGTGATGTTTGTTTGTGGCAAATCCACTTCATCTGTCTGTTTTACCACCTCATTTTACTGCTTGGAACCAAAAATTCCTCTGATCTAATTCTCAAGTGGGCCAAACAAACATGAAAAAGTGAAAATTAAATGCTGCACTTGAAACATTCACGGAGCCACGTGATACTTCTTACAACTCTAATCGTCCATCTATTTTTTCCAAATCATTTTATAACATGAACCAAAAAACGAAATCAAAACCAAGATCCAGTGGGATATATGACAGTAAAGAGTGAGATGGGAAGGGCCACCGTTTGAAACATCTTCTGGCCATCGTGGCACCGCTTTTAGCTTTAGATCTGCCTTAGTTTCATACCTATATATTAAAATGAGTTGAAAAAACAGATGGACGGTCTGGATTTCTAACAACATAAAAGTGGGCCCCGCATACGGTCAGGGTTAGGTTTCCACGTGTCCTACCCCGCCCATGTCCAGCTGGGAACGGGCAGCAACTTTAAATGGCCATCATGATGTATCGGTCATATCCACACCGTCCATCCATTTTTTCATATCATTCTAGATAAAAGCCCAAAAATGATGATGATACAAGGCTCAAGTGGACCACACCGCATGAAGCAGTAGTGATCACGACTGTTGTTGAAACTTTTCTAGGGCCCACCGTGATGTTTATTTGCCATCAAACCGTTCCCAGCTGGAGACGGGCAGCATTAGGACTCAATCCGCATCCGTTTGCACAGTAGTTAACGCCAATCAGCCATATCCAGATGTTTGGTTAGATACATGGGATGAGAGTTGCTCGATCACTGGTGGGCCATAATAATTTTTGTTAATTCAATCCGTTCATCTATTTTTCCAACTCAATTTACGGC
This sequence comes from Magnolia kwangsiensis, assembly GCA_037074715.1. Taxonomy (NCBI): domain Eukaryota; kingdom Viridiplantae; phylum Streptophyta; class Magnoliopsida; order Magnoliales; family Magnoliaceae; genus Magnolia; species Magnolia kwangsiensis. The sequence continues at coordinate 3,586,967 of CM073583.1, forward strand.
GTGGGACAAAAAATAAGGCTAATCTTGAGCACAAGCGGGCCAAACTAACGTAAAACATTCAGAATTGAATGCCTGCTGTTGAAATATTTGTAGGGCCATAGGATGTTCGTGAGAAATCCACCCTGTCCATCTGTTTTTCCACATCATTTTATGGAAGGGATCCAAAAATGAGGCCAATAACAGGTTCCAGTGAGCCATTTGACAGGAAAGTGGGGAATGAGAACCACCGTTGAAAATTCCTGGGACCATTTGGAGCTCACTTCGTGTTTTGAATCTAAACTAAAGTGAGATGGAAAAACATTTGAACGGCCTGGATTTCTCAGAAACAACAAGGTAGGCCATGTACTGTCATGAGCTAGGGTGGCGCAGATGTGAATTAGGGCTTGGTCGATTGCCCTAGTCAAACCCAAGTTTCCTTAACTCAACCCTAAGCCAAGCCAACCCAACCTCACTTTAGAAATTTTCAACCCAAGCGAGCTCAGTTGGTTGTTTGGGTTGGTGGGGTCGATACGTGCTAATATTTTCATTATTAAATTGATATATTATATTTTCAATACAAGACTTATTTTTTATACTTATAATTTTATTAATTATATATGTAGTTTTTTGTTATCGTGGACAACTTTATTTTTCCTAAACAAACAAACTAAAATATAGAACTACTATTTTAATAGTCATGTTCTATTCTATAGTACACAATCTATTTGGGGGAGAGAAATCCAGTGTATCTTGTTAGCTTAAGTCACCGGAATGATGCGGACGAATGAAATCGACGGCAATGATATGTCTTGTGCCTTCAACACATAGTATCCACACTTAATTATAATGTATAACTTATATATTAATTGGGTTAAGGTTGGGTCGAGCAACTCGAGACATTAACCTGAGCCTGGCCCAATTTTATCGAATTGGTGTTTGTACAGCCCAAGCCTGAGACCAAACCTAATACAGCCTACCAGAGACTAACCCAATACCAAGTCGGTCAAGGGTCGGTTGGGTTGAACCCGCTGGACTTTCAGCCCTACTGTGAAATTGGATATACCATGGGAAGGTTTCCAAAAGTGTTTTAAAATAGGGATTTTTGGTACATAGCCTAAAAGTCAGGCGGCCATGAGGAAAATTCCCTAAAGACCAAAAAGAAGAAGAAAAGCTAATGAATGTGGAGGACACGGCACCCCTCAACACAAAAAAGAAAAGGTAAAAAGCTAATGAGAGTGGAGGACGCTTCACCCCTCCTTGGTTCAAGTGTTCTCTCGTGTTACATGTTATCAGATATTTCCTTGACCATGGGGCCCACCTTGATGCATGTTTTGTATATCCCTGCCGACCATCAATTTTTTCAAATCATTTGATAGGAAAATACTAAAACTGAAGCAGATCAAAGTCTAAAGATCATACCATAAGAAACAACGGTCAATAAACAACCATCATTAAAAACTTCTTAGGATACACTCTAATGTTTATTTTCCATCCAACATTTAGATTAAGTCACACAAATTTGGACAAAAGGAGTATAAATGTATTAGCTTGATCCAAAACTTTTGTAGTCCCAAATGAATTTTTAATTATGGACAATCAATCACTAATCCTTTTTATTGTGTGGTCCATCTAAGATTTGGATCTATCTAATTTTTTGATTTACTATATAAAATGATCTTGAAAAAATGAATAAACCGAGTGGATAAAATACATACACTATGGTGGGGCCATAGATCTTATTTAATTCTACCTACATTGGGTGCTCATGCTCTATTATGGAAAAAGAAGAAGAAGAAGAAGAAGAAGAAGAGACCTAACAAAGAGAAAAGGCATCCAACGACTGTCTTCTCATCTTTTTGTAGGTCGTATAGAAAATGCAATGTCTGATCCAAAACGCGCTGCCTTTTCACCGAGTTGATGTGAAAGCATTTCGGGACAAAACTTTTGGAAGTGGGCTTGAACCCGATACATCAATTTTCTACTTGACCAGAGTAGAAATCTCTTTGCATCCCTTCTTAGTCTTGCTAGATCTTGATCTTCTGCTCGGTCAAAGTAATGAGTCTATTGGTAGTTGCACAGGATTGAGAATTGGGTCAAGTTTTGAATGTCTTACAAGTATATGGTTCCGTAATTCTACAGTTCGATTATTCTTAACATTTGGAAAATATCAAAATTTATTAAGAAATTCAAGTTTCACATTTATAAGATTGTCTGTCGGCTCTTTTCAAGGAGGGTTCTTATTTAATTTATATTCAACTTAGTGGGTGATGAGTCTCCCATGGTGCCTATGATTAAATGACTATCTTGTCGTGCCTCTGCTTGATCTTCGGGCAACTCGTTGGTCTCGAGATAACGGATAATCGGGCATGCCCAGGTAGGTTCCAAGTCAATCGAAAGCACAGTTGGGGCGACGATCTTGTCAACGCTTGGCTTAGCCAAGAACTTGATTGAGATAGATCTGGGGATCTCGTTTTCATCTGCTGTGGCAAGCTCGCCGAATCCGGCGCCGACAGCTTCCATAGAATCCCATTCTCGGCTCTTAGCTCCCATTCGCCAGGTTTCGATCTTGAGATGCTACGAGGAGGATTTTCAATGTGAGTTTGATTCATAATAAACATAACCAAAGGCATAACTCACAAACAACAACCAAGAACTCCATTACATTTCTACTATTATAAAAAACTTTACAAGTACAATGAGCATAAAGGGAAATACAATGGTAAAGAATAAAAACTCCAAAATGCTCTGCAACGTGCTCCTGCCTCAACGCTGCTGCGATCCGACGTCACCTACACGCAATGGTCGTGCATAAGCTTATAGAAAGCTTAGAGGGTGGTGAAAGTGTGTGCGTAAGGTAGTAATATGAACATGCAATGTCAGAGTAAAGCGGAATATGCAGATGGATCTATAATATCATGAGCCGTACCAAGGCTTATGCGATGCAAGACATGAATGATATCGGCCATCCAAAGGCCATGCTATGTGCAATGCAACTCAAGCATACAGATCCTCATCTATGTCCACACATCAATATAGCTCAAATATGGGATATCAGCGGGGTCTAGTACACTCTAAACCAGATTGCCACCACATCGCGCGCAATAAGGTAAGTGGAAGAGACCACACTATCCGTCTGTCAATATCGGACGCGACTCGTCGATAGCGGACCCATTCCTCGAGCTGGTCAAACTCAACCTAGCATTGCCCCCTATACTCGGGCGAGTAAGGCCGCACCCCCTTCTAACCGACCATGACACGGTGGAGAGCGTAACCGTCTGGTAATCGGCACTCAGCGCTCATCTACCCACTCGGTCTAGACGTTGGAGCAACCTCTTGGTACCATAAGGGTTTAGGAACTTTCACCCGGGGATATCTATAGTACCCCATGTAGAACAATATTTTCGGTATCCAATCCTGCCAACCACGATGTGTCTGTGGAGGCTACGGCCCTGATGTCGCTAAGGCGTACAATAACCATGTCATACAAATGCGAAATGCATGATTCATGCAACAAATTCTGCGCATATCGTGCACTCATGTAGGGCAACACCGCCTAACTGGGAGCCCATAAACAACTTGTCCGAAGACAAATGCTATGATCAGACAATTCTCACGTCAAGCATACATATGATGCGTATGATCATGAGTCATGAAACTGTACTAAACATGTTATAATAAAATGAACTATCTTACAATGCAGATGGACCTGGATGGCCTAAACACGATAAGTACGGCTTAGTAATGGGCCCTAAGGAGAGTCGTAATGTGGACATCCAACCAACATTTCACTCGCAATGTGGACGTCAAACCAACATTGCATCCCAGGTACGATCTTCTTAAACATCGTTACATAATCGGTATTGGGATTACACATTGCAATGGACCTTAGGTTCATCCCATTGGGCTTTTCATATATATGTCAAATGGGCCATATCCTATGGGCTGATATGGCCCTTTTATTCATCAGATGGGCCATATAAATGGGCCACACCAATGGGTCTTAAGTGCATTGCAATGGGTCAAAACCCGTGGGCCTTGAATTGCATCAAATGAGCTTAGTCTCATGAGTCTAATATGTGACCAATGGGCCACTCCAATGGGATCCCACATGTAGATCAAGTGGGCCTCAACCCATAGACCTAACATGAGTCAAATGGGCCTAAACCCCTAGTCCTTAATCAAATAAAATGGGCCTAACTCATGGGTCTCAATTAAATCCAATGGGCCTAATCCCATGGACCCTTTTTATAATCAAATGGGTTTAGTCCCATGAGCCTTACAATATATCAAATGGCCTAATCTCATGGCCTTCAAATATATCAAATGGGTCCCAACTCATGGGCCTTACAAAATATTTATTTCCATCCAAACCATTCATAGGGACACATGGCCTAGGGCCCACTACAATTTTGTTTATTTGCAATCCATTATATTCAAAAGGTCATACGGACCTTGGGCCCACATATATAATATGCATAGCAATGTACATACATTATAACTACAACAACAATTCATATATTAAGGGCTATTGCACCAGTTCTTTAATCATTAAAATGGAACTGAGGTGGGTCCCATGTAGGGCCCACCACTATATTCATAATATAAAATATACATTATAAACTATATAACATATATAAATATATATAATGGTGGGTCCCACAGAAATCACTATGGCAGCTGGCAGTGGGCCCCATCATCAAAGTCAGATGGACGGCGTGTGTAAGTCACATGCAACAGGGCCCCACCGCCCGCTGGTGGTGAAACAATGCATCATGGTGAGTCTCACCGTCCACGGGCTGTGAACGGTGCTAATGAAATACATGCATTACCGTGGGTCCCACAAATGTGGCCCACCGTAATATTTATTTGAAATCCAATCCGTTCATAAGGTCACTCAGACCTGTATGAAGGGACAGCAAAAATTTCAGCTTGATCCAACACTTCTGTGGGCCCCAAAAATCTTTCAATGGTAAAATTCAATCCACACTGTTTCACGTGGTGTGGGCCACCTGAGTTTTAGATCTGTCCCATTTTTGGAGGGGGGCCCGTTACTGGGGCGGCCCACCTCATGAGCCGGTTGGATGGCAAACAAACATTACGGTGGGGCCCACGGCTGGAGCCGTGGGTCCCATGCTGGATGCCCGCTGGCTGGCTGGCAGCGCCTGCTGCCTTCAAACGGTGGCAGCGCTGCTGCCACCCTTATTATTATTATTATTATTTTTACTTTTTAAAAAAAAACAAATGTGGGGCCCACTGATGGGAAATCCACTCCGCCCACTTGGTTCTAGGGCCCAAACAGGCCATACAAATCTCATCTTTGGCACTGATTTGGAGTGTAGAAACAACAAAATGGGCACTAATAGTCTTGGAAGAGTAAAAGCACCATTTTCTCTGGTACAGCCCGCCTGATCATTGGATTGAACTCATTCTTTGGCTCAACGCCTAAAATGATGAGGGAGAGAGAATGGACGGCCTAGATGGGACAAATACATCAAGGTGGGGCCTGCATAAGCCGACCCACCAAAACCCCCTTTTTCTCATTTTCCTTTGAAACGTCCAGCGTCCCAGACGCTGGACGGCCTTGGTCCCTTAAAAGAAATGTAATGTGGTGGGCCCTGATGGAGTGGGCCACCACGGATGAGTGATATGGGTACAATGTATATGGTGGAGCCCCACTTGAATACATCTAAAAAATAATAATAATGTGAAGGTGGGATCCATTCAAGTGGGCCACACAATCATATAGCATAAAAATAAAATAAAATAAAATAAAATAAAATAAGAGAAATAAAAGAGAGAGAGAGAGAGATAGAGAGTGGGACACGCCTTGTGATGGAGGGACCCCGACATTATGGGCCCTCCCTTGTAAGGAACTATACAATAAACAGATCCCTTTGTACATGAGACCGTCGAAAATGAAAATCAACGGTAGAGATCGATTCCCCACCGATATGGACGGTCTAGATGACCTTTCTTAAAGAAATAAACATCATGATGGGGTCCATGGAGAATGGCCCCATCATGAAATGATCATGATGATCCAAGTGGTCCATCGGCCACAACTTAGGGTCCCAAGTGAGATCCACACCATTGATCGGTGGGCCTCACTTGGTCCACCATAAAAATAAGAAAATCTACCCTATAGAGGCACCCACCGTCCGATCTTCTCGCTCCTAGGAGTTCCTTGACACCTTAGCTTCAACTTCAATGGATGAGATGAAGAATGGATGGTTGAGATGAGAGATAATGGGGTAGGAAGGTGGGCCACTTGGAGCTTAGGAGGCTTTGCAAAACTCCATACGTATGGAGCTTGGAAGTTGCTTGGAGATTTGAAATGAGAAAGAGAGAAAGAGAGAGTGATGTAAGGGAGAGAGAGAGAGTGATGGATGGATGTGGTGAGTGATGGTTGTGTAAGAAAAGCTTGACTTTTGAGGCTTTTGTGTAAGAGAGGTATGGGAGATGAAGACTTTTGTGGCTTTTTGTGTAAAAGAGGTATGGGTGGTGAAGACTTTTGTGGTTGCTTGGGAAAATGAAATAAAGTGATGTGTACTTGACATGTGATGGATTGATGGGTTGATTGATTGATGGGATTGATGTGATTGATGTGATACATCGTATAGATTTCCTTCAGTTTCGCAACGGGTGGCGTTTTCTCGCACCAAACGTTGGCCCATATCTCTTGACCAGGGTATCGCCTCGGCGCGCGAGTCGCGGTATCGGAACCGCAATGACGGCGCGGTCGCTATGGTATTGGTCTCGGGTTGAGTCGACTCGAGTTGTCGGCATATGAATCAGGGTCGCGCGTCGATATCGTTTAAGGGTCGAAGGTTGCCGAAATTCGACCGGTAAGACCGCGGAAGTCTACGAAAAGGTACGGACCAAGATAGGGGTCTTACAATTGATCAATTCTTTGGCTTTTCAAAGGTAAGCTTCAGTCGTTCTTTTTTGACTTGGTAGACGTCGACTATCTGGTTTTCAACCAGTTGCGAGTCACTGAACACATCGAGATGGGTAACCCCTATGCTAGCTACCAAACGTAGTCAGACGAGTAAGGCCTCGTACTTCGTTGTGTTGTTGGAGGCTTGGAATCCAAATCTTAAGGCATACTGTATGTATGTGTGATCGGAAGTTTTCAGGACGACCCCTACCCCGCTTACCTTAGAGTTGGAGGAGCCATTAACGTAAAGCCTCCAATGGGGTGGATCGGGAAGAGAATCGGGGTCGGATTGTACTTGGTTTTACTGATCTGCTAACCCTTCAGGTGAGTCGGTTTGGTCGGGAGGAGGTCATCCATTAACCAGGGTTTGCTCGGATTGCTGTGTGACTTCGACGATGAAGTCAACCATGGCTTGGCCTTTAATCGCTATCCTCGTCTTGTACTGGATGTTGAACTCACTCAGTTCGATTGCCCATTTGGCGAGACAACCTGATGCTTCTAGCTTTTGCAGTACTTGTCATAGTGGATGATCGGTCAAAACGACGATTGAATGGGCTTGGAAGTATGACCACAAGCGTCGAAAAGAAATAACCAATGTCAGGGACACTTTTTCTAAGGTCGGATATCTTGTCTACGCTGAGAATAGTGCTTTGCTAATGCAGTAGACTTGGAACTGCTTGCCTTCATGTTCACGAATTAATGTCGAGCTATTGTTACGTCGGATACCGCTAAGTATAGCAGTAGTATCTCTCCCTGTTCGGGTTTGGAGAGCAAGGGTGGCAATCCTAACTACACCTTGAGCTGCTGGAAAGCTACCTCGTATTCCTCGGTCCAGTTTACCATTTTTCGACCTTTTAATTGCTTAAAAAAGGAAAGGCATTTATCCGTGGCTCGGGACACAAAGCAATTGAACGCGGCAACTCTTCCGGTCAGCCTCTGGATATCTTTGATCGTCTTCAGTGAGTCCATGTTGGGTAAACCCTTTATTTTCTCAGGATTTGCCTCAATCCCCTTCTGACTATCCAAGAAATCGAGGAACTTTCCCGAGCTTACGCCAAATATGCGCACTTACTCGAATTTAGTTTCATCTGATATTTTCGAAGGATGATGAACATTTCCTCAAGGTCGGCTACATGATCTGTAGCTTGAATGCTAGCTTTTGACGAGCGTGTCGTTGATGTACACTTCCATTGTTCACCCTATTTGATGAGCAAACATTTTTTTGACCAACCTTTGATAGGTCACTCCTGCATTCTTCAGACCAAAGGGCATCACTCAGTAACAGTAAAGACTTTTGTCAGTGACAAAGGTAGTTTTAGATTTATCTGATGGGTGCATTACAATTTGATTGTATCCTGAGTAGGCATCCATAAAGCTAAGGAGCTTATGTCCAGCAGTGCTTCGACCAACTGGTCGATCCTAGGAAGGGGAAAACTATCATTAAGACGGGCTTTATTCAAGTCTATATAGTCTACACAGACTCAACATTTCCCGTTGGCTTTTTTGCCTAATACGATGTTGGTCGCCCAATTAGGGTAGTACACCTCTTCAACGAATTTGGCCTCGAGGAGCTTACTGACTTCTTCCTCAATCATGGCGTACCTTTTTGGGCTGAGGGCGTGTCGCTTCTACCGGATCGGCTTGTAGGTCGTATCGATGTTTAGCCGGTGAGTGATGATGGAGGGGTCGATCCCTGGCATGTCTTCATGAGACCATGCAAAAACATCGACGTACCGTCACAGCAGAGCTACCAGCTTGTCCTTTAATGGTGGTGTCAAGGATGACCCAACCTGTATGGGTCTAGAAGCGTCGGATTCATCCAACGGTATATGAACAAGGTCTTTCATGGGCTGACCTCGCTCGGGGGATTCCTTGCGTGGATCCAGAGACTCGATCGTCGCCACTTCAGTTGGTGCTTTCAGTGCTGTAGCGTAGCATCGCTGAGAGTCGTGTTGGTCCCATTTGACGATTCTGACCTCAGACTCGGTCGGGAATTTCATGGAAAGGTGGTAGGCTGAGACTATTGCTCAGAGGAGGTACAACGATGGTCGCCCGAGAATAGCATTGTACACGTAAGACTGGCTGACGACAAGAAAGTCGACTATCACCGTTGCTTGATTCTGTCCGTCCCCGACCGTGAGGGGGAGTTGAATAACTACTTCGGGGAGAATCTGTCAACCTGAGAACCCGATCAAAGGAGTTCATACGGGTCGTAACGTGGACCGATTGATACTCATATGCCTGAGTAAAAAGCACATCTGCAGACGATCCTGTGTCGACGAGGACTCAGAATACCTTGTGGTTTGCTATAGTGACGGAGATAACCAAGGCATCGTTGTGCGGATGATGAATGCCTCGTGCGTCTTCCTCAGTAAAGGTCACACTATACTTCTCCAATTTTCTTTCCCTTGATGGTCGGGCCAGGACCATGATCTCTACCTCAGGGCGACTAATGCTCCTTGCATGAGTCTTCCAAGCATTATTTGAGTCACCCCCGTCTTTGTGACCACCGATGATGGTTCAGATCTCTTTAGTTGATCGGTTATCAATTGGGCGTTCTTCAGTGGCAACGGTCCGATCACCTCCCTAGTCCACATGTTCCCCAAGATGGCCTTCACAAATAAGTCTCTCGATCTCCTGCTTGAGATTATAGCAGTCACTCGTATTGTACCTATGATATCGGTGAAAGTGATAGTATTTGTTCTTGTTCCGTCGTTCAGGATTGGCTTGCACCTTATTTGGCCAATAGACGAAGCGCTCGCCTTTGATCTCCATCAAGACCTGCTCCTGAGGTTTATTGAGTGGGGTGTAAGTAGTAAACTTACTGTCATCTTTTCGCTTTTTATTGGTGTTAGCCGAGTTAGTTTCTTTCTTTGTCGGCTCTTTTGCTGAGGCATTCCTGTTTTGAGTAGCATCTCGTAAGATTTGGGATTCCTGGGCGTTGACATATTTTTGTGACTAGTTCATAAACTCGGCCAATGTGGACAGAGAATTTTTATCCAAGGAAAGAGAAACGACTTATCCCTTAACCAGGACATAATGCTGTTTTGCACGGTCTCATTCGAGTGCTTTCAAACCTATAGTGCTTCTAGGTTGAAGCTCTTGATATAATCTTTAAGGAGCTCACCATCCTTCTGAATTACATTGTTTAAGTGAGCTGACGCTTTGAGCCTCTTCTTTCCCCCGATGAAGTTCATAACGAATGCCTCGTTGAGTTCGATGAATGAACTGATGGATTATGCAGCTCCATATAGGTCCGGAAGGACTCCATATGCTCCGTTGGGTCTTTTTTTCCAATGTAAGGCGTGATCTGAGGTAGCCAAAACCTGTTTGGTAGTCGTGCCCGCATTATATCAACTATAAACGGAGACTCAGTTTCTTCTGTTCTAAAAGGGTTAGTTGGGTAGGTCTGCTTCCTATCTGTGATCTGTTTCTGCAGGTTTTGGATTTTAGCTTTTCATGGCTCTTCACTTTTTGCAATGCCTTCAGCCGGAGGTCGGCTGCGCCTTCTCTAATCTATTTCGTGACGTAGGTCGGATGCATACAGTAGGACAGTCCCTGAAATATGAGACGAAACCTGCTCGACTGGGTCCTGATGCTGGCTCAGCTAAGGAGCAGCTGGCGCAGTGGAGGGCCGAGGGTTGGTAAATGACTGAATGTCGCTCGACTGTCTTTCCCTCTGATTGGGTTCCTTTACTCGCTGAGGCTACATTTTCTCTAGCATTTGCCTCATATATTATAGATTGGTCCTAATATCTCCGACCTCCCTTTTCAGGGTGTTCCATTGGCCATTGCCCCCACGCTTTCGCTGACCGCGTCTGTTTGAACCCGAGGTGGCGCGATGTTGTGGAGACCCGTGGTAGCTCTCCTACTGCGGTTGTTCCACGGATTGCGGGGCGCGCTCTTGTGCTGGCAGAGTCGTGATTGGGATTGCTTTCGCAGGAGTTTGAGCTTTCTTTCTCTCTCTCGCCATGGCAAGTTCTGTAGCGTTTTTGATAGAGAAAAAACGACTTATGATGTCGTTCCCACAAATGGCGCCTAACTGTTGATGCAGTTTCTGGCTCACCCCTTGTTGCTATTATTGAGTACCTGCACGGGAAGAAGACAAAGGAGACCCTGACTAAAGTAGGGGACCCTCCGATGCTAAAGTCAGGCCTGGAATCTGCGTCTAATGGTGATTAAGAGTTTAGGGTGAGAGAATGTGCGTACCTTTCACCTTTAGCATCTCTCCTATTTATAGGAGAGAAAAGGTTTTGTGGTATCAGGATCACTTGATATTTTGGGGATCTATAGTGATCCAAGATTATCTCGAGATTATAGATCTTCGTGATCCTCGAGATTTGATATTATCCTCCGGAGATAACGGAAGAGATAAGACTTAGTTGAGTCCGTGGCTCGACTCTAGGTCGGATCTTGAGGCGGTGCCCAGTCGGAAACAACTAGTACTACTACGCTCGACAGATCAGTATTTACCATCCTCGACCTTCGGCTGAGTCAATAACGTCGGTCGTGTTAGAAGGCTCGCACTCCCTTTCGACTGACGCCTCTTGACTTTGTCAGGGATACCGCTTACGTCAACCGGGTTACGGGCGACCGATGCTGGCCGATCCTTAATCGGCTGTCGGCTGAGATCTGGTCGATCCATGATCAACCAATTACCAACTTATGACCGGCCTATGGACTAGGTTAGGCCAGGGTACGTTCGATCCATAATCGACCTATAACTGACCTATGGTCTAGGTCGGTAGTACATGGCCACTAAAGGGCTCTTTAAGTGTCCTTAAGGTTACATTAACCTCCTTAGAGGCATCCCTCTCTGGATGCTCGAACTTAGTTTGGGCTCGGCGCCCCTTGGGCCTTATTTAAGCTCGGCTCCCCTCAAGCCTTGTTTAGGCTCGGCGCCCCTCGGGCCTTGTTTAGGCTCGGCGCCACTCAGGCCTATGTTTTGTGAGTGGAGTTGGTCCATTCCATAGCTGACTTTTCGACTCGTCAGATTCTTCCCCCAACACTTTTCATTCCTTTCTTTTCTTTTCTTCTATTTTCATTTTCTATTTATTATGTCTGATATGTATAAGGTGGATGATTTCATTGAGCTTTTGGAGCGGCTTCATGGCTAATCGTCCTTGGCAAAGTGGAGAAAGGAAAAGTCCAATCAATACTCTATCTGGTCATTTTATGAGTTGCTATTTCAGCCATCATATGAAAGTACCCAAGGCACACCGCTATCGTGTGCATTATGGTTCGACTCCTACCATAATGCCTTTTGCTTGGCAAGTGACGAAGAGCGGGTGCTCATAATTGATTATCTTCTAGGAGGTCAATGATCATTCCTAATATATTCCTTATAAGTATGTAAGATGGAGAGACAATAAATCATCTATTTATACATTGCTAGATTTGAAGATTGGCCTGTGATAGGTTCTTTGGCCTCCTAAACATGTTACATATGATGTTGGGGAACAAAGGCTTGTTCTTTAGCATGGCAAGATGGAGAATTAGAATGTGGAGGCTAGCCTTGTTGACCAGCTCGTGAGCTATATAAGAGAGTTACGTATTTTAGGATGGGCTTCTAGTTTAGAAGCTTCATCAGTGTATCTATCTTTCTTAATTCGGGTTGGTGCCATTATTATTATTATTTTTTTGGCTGTTGTATTTCTTTGTAGTGTTTTTGCAATAAAATTTCATTACCTATCAAAAGGAAATGTTCCAAAAGATACATGATTTTTGTGATTTTTTTCTTCAAAAAAAAAACAAAATTTTGTGATGTTTTCCTTAAAAAAAATCAAAACTAAGTTGCATATGCATGTATCATCTGAGATAAATAAAAATAAAAATCAGTCTTACTTTCTATGCTCAAATGAACATTTCCCCAAACTTTTCAATATGAAGCAGGTTATTTCCAATAGAAAATACTGTAAAAATAAAGAAGCAAGCACTGCAATTAGTGGCCCTGGCTGACACGCACGTCCTCGTCCACATCTGGATGGTTGGTCCAGCTGATTTAATGTAATACCAACACGAAGAGAGTACAACAGACCCCACTAAAGGCCGAGGACTACAAAGCAGTGATTGCAATTTAAACAAGAAAACGCAAGATGTTACATGGAGAACCATTTTATTTTATTTTTTCTTTTGGCCCAACAATGGTACCCATGGTGCCCACATTTTGGGAACTTTAAAATAAAATAAAATAAATAAATAAAATAAAATAAAAATTATTTAACACACGCACGCACACCGCACACACTCACGCTGGTGGAATTTCACCACCTATGGGTTCTCGAACCCTTGACTGGGAGTTGAAACTCCTGAGAGTTTACCACCCGAGCAAGAGCAAGGACCCCACATTTTAGGAACTTAAACCATTGATTTGGTGGCCACACATGAGAAAGATCATACCTTGATATCTCCCCTATCAAATGATCCTAGGTGTTTAATGAAAATGGGCAACGACAACCAATGGTCCACATTTAATGGCACCCACTCTCACATTGCATGGTTAAGTTGTCAAATGGGTGAGTTTCTTGGGTTAATGTGATGCACCATCCTATTATGATCCCTAACTATATATCCATATGTACCCTTGACTTGCACCGTTCAGTTATGATCCCTGATGATCCATATGCGCCCTTGAGTTGCACCTGATCATGTGTCCCGACCAGTAATACCATCCATGAATGTGTGTCCACTTGAACAGCTTCGTTCTGGTGGTCTATAGGAGTGCTGTGCTCATATATTATGGTGGAAACTATCCACCAGGGCCAAAGACCGCATGGAATGTCAGAAAATTTCAGGCCCCTATGAAGTTAACATAGAGATAGATTTAGTGAAAACAAAAATATAAGCTTCATCAGAAACTACCGTGGGCCCTAAGAAGATTTGAACGGTAGATGTCACTATTCCCACTATGTTCAATGGTGGGGCCCACTTGAACTTTAGATCTATATCATTCTCTTTATAATGCCATAAATGATCTCAAAAAATGGTTGGACGGTATGGATACAACACATACATCATAGAGGGGTCTACAGAGCTTGGTGACGTCACTTCAGTAGCGATTTGGCTATTGACCTTGTTCCGCCCCCTCCGCCTCCATACATAGCTCTAGTTCAGTCAACATCGTGCAGCACACCATAGTGCAATTATTGAAAGACATGGGATCCACCATAGTGCATTATTAAAGGATATGGTTCCAGGAAAAAGGACGATATGGGTCCACCATGGTGCATTATTGAGGGCGTGAGGTCCGTCCGTGACTTGGCTCTGACAGTAGGGTTCACACCAATGTATGAATTTGAATATCCATGCTGACCATCTTTTTTTTTTTCAGATTATTTTAGGACATGACTTTAAAATGATACAGATGTAAATTTCAAGTGGACTGACCACACGAAATAGTGGTCATTGAACACCCACCGTTAAAAACTTCTTAGCATCCAGCGCAATGTTTATTGGCCATCAAACTGTTTGATAAGGTAACATAGACATGAGCAAAGATAAAAACAAATATTAGATTGATCCAAAACTTTTATGACTCACAAATGGTTTTTAAAATTCAATATCCACCGTTTCCTATAGTGTGGTCCACCTGAAATTTTTATTAGCTTCGTTTGTAGAAAAATGGTCTAAAATAGGCTGGAAAAATAGATGAACATAATGGATAAACAATTCATCCATCAAAGTGGGCCTTACAGTCAGGTCTAACCCACATTGCCGGTTCTAGTTGCCTAGGATTGAGAATTGGGTCAAGTCCCGAATGTCTCGCAAGTATATGGTTCCGTAATTTCATAGTCCAATTATTTTTAATATTTAGAAGATATCAAAATTTATTAAGAAATTCAAGTTTCACATTTATAGGATTGTTTATCGCTTCTTTTCAAGGAGGGTTCTTATTTAATTTATATTCAACTTACTGGGTGATGAGTCTCCCACGATACTTATAATCAAACGACCATCCTAGAAAGGTTTCCATGAGCCTAAGATTTTCTCTCGACATTACCATTTCGATCCCATGGCCAATGAGTTATGAGCAAATCACGCTTCGGCTTCGTTGATTTCAAGAGAAAATGAAGAATTAGAAGTTCTAAGATATTTCGGAAGTTAAATGGATGATGAAGCAAGAAAAGGGCGCGGAAAATGATAAGAGGAAGAACATCGTCTCTTCAATGTGGTATGAACATTAAATCCATAAGCGAATAAGGAACTCATAATATTTTAGTGAAGTTAGTCTGGAATACGAACTTAAAGAGTCTTAAACAATCAAACTCAACCCTACTTAAAAGTTGTAGTTCAACCGTACTAGAAAATACTTGAAATAGAAAATACACTAAAAGCAATCTAATTTAATCATGCAGGATGATTTCTGGCATGATTAGAAGCAATTTTTAAAAAGACATGACATTTTAAAACTCAAATATAAAAAATATATGTTCAGTCCATTGGCCGTGTTCAAGCTAACCTTCCCCCGCGTGAGTCTTCATGCTCGAGTGTCAGTTCAAGTCCTTTTACTTCCTAAGCTTCTGGAGAGCCCTCAGAAGTAGGGGGCTACTATTGCTGATAAAACTAGATTGACCAAATAGCAAGAATCTAATGAGAACAAAAAGACAAACAACTCAGATGAGAGATCGGTTAAGAGCTCAACATTAACTACCGAACACGACCTCCGCAACCAATCCGAGCACCAACCATAAGCGATGGCCTCAGTCGCTTAGCTAACATTTTGTTGTCGCAACCAAGGAATGAGTATAAGTAACGACCTAACCCTAATTAAAGGCACTAACTTCGAAGCTCGACCTTGACCACAATCGACAATTAAGCTCGATCTGCAGGACTTTAAATGTCGGCATCGGCTATTAACCACGACCTCCTTGGATGCCGACCATCGGGAGATGTTTCCTTCGTATACAAAAAAGGATTATCTCCACAGGATCTTCATCGAGAATCACACCGAGATAAGTGTCATACACCCAAGGAAAGATCCCTTGTGTAATACGTATTTACATGGCAAACTTATTACCATATACGGAAGAAGTCTTGAAAGGCTATAAATAAGAACCTTACCTATGATAGAAGGTATGTATTATCATCGTAATTCTACTAAATCCACAGTGTGCTTATTCTAAGTTAAGCATAGGAATGTCCCTAAATAGGTCTCATCGTCATTTGGTTTTACAAGTACACGACGGGCAACAGGACTATTAGATCACAACATCAACGATTACAAAGATAACAATCAATTGTCTACGTACCTTTTTTTTGCTGAATTTTAATCCATTATCCATGATAGTCTCTATCATTCGTACTGTTTAAATTAACGACGACAGACATGTTGCACCATATCAATGTAGCTTGCTTTTATACCAAAAATATGCGGTCATTTGGCACCATGAATTTGAGGGTGTTTGAAGGTCGTTTTTATATGATGCATAACACCACTGGAAGACGAAAGATGGAAGACACGTAATATTAAAATAGACAAGAAAAAATAAAAAGAAAAAACCAATGACAGTGGAAGATGCACACCCCTTGGCATATTTAAGAGATGTTTCCCTGGCGATGGGCCCACCTTGATGCATGTATATACATGCCGTGCATTGGTTTTTTCAACTCATTTTTATGGCAAAATGCATATCAAAACTCAAGACTATACCATAGGTGATGGGGATTTTCTCCTCATTGTAGGGTTCGATGAAATCGAACTAGCTTCAATATCATCGAATATTTTTAGGATTTTTCATCCCTGGTCGCTCGATAGTTTTAGTCCGTTTTCAATATCATCGAGGGACCTTAAATGAAATTGAAGGTTGTCATCGAAGGACCTTCGATATCATCGAAGAGTTACGTAGATGCGTTTGCGGAAATGCAGATTCTGCGATTTTTGTTTCATATTCTGATTCTACTTATTTTTAAATTATATAAAGGGGTGTATAAAGGATCGAAGTGTATTTCAGGGTATTCTAAGGTTTCCTAAAGGTACTCTAAAAGGGTTTAGGGCAATCAAAGGTGAGAGAGAGAGAGAAAGAGAGAGAGGAAGCTTGTGGAAGGGAAATTCTGTTCGTAGAAGTGATCTACTTCGTAGTCCACGTCTTAGCGCTTTTACATCCTTGTGATCGGTGAGATCTCTCTATTTTTCTTTTTGTTCTCTTATTGTTTATCCATTTCTGCGTGAGTGAATAAGGTTTGATCCAAGCGGTGTGTGCTTGTGATCGATTGTAACGTTCTGCTTTGTAGTGGATTGTTGATCTGGATGAGGTCCCGTGGTTTTTACCTCTTTGAGGGTTTTCCACGTAAAATTTCCTAATGTCGTGTAGTTTATGCTTTGATTTTTTTTCATTGCTTTATTATCCCATAATTCTGGCTTGTTTCGGGAGGCTAGATCCTAAGGTTTTGTGCAAGGCCCCTAACAAAGTGGTATCAGAGCTAAGTTCATTGAATGGAGTGAGATCGATTTTGAATTATGAAAGGTGGCTTATCAAGGATGATTAGACTCAAGGTTCTAACTGGACCATATGAAAGGCTAAGATGGAGGACTTACTTTATTACAAGGACTTGTATTCTACAATTGAAAGTATATCAGCAAAATTCAAGGATATGATAGATGATGATTGGAAGAAATTAGACCGGAAGGCGGTGGGGTTTATTAGATAATGGTTGGACGATTCCGTATTCCACCATGTGTCTACGGAGACCTCAGCCGCTAGCCTATGGATGAAATTATAATAGCTGTATGAGAGGAAGACAGCCGACAATAAGATTTTCTTGATACGATGACTTGTGAATCTCAAGTTCAAAGATGGTGGTTCTGTGGCCGAGCACATGAATGAGGTCAGCAGTATAGTGAACCAGCTCTCCGCTATGAAGATGGTCCTGGATAATGAATTGTAGGCTTCGCTATTGCTTAGTTCATTGCCTGACAGTTGGGAGACATTGGTGGTGTTTCTAAGTAACTCCGCACTATACGGAAAGGTATTTATGGAACATGTAACTAGTTGTCTCTTCAATGAGGAGATAAGGAGAAAGTCTCAGGGGTCTACTCAGCAAGAAGCCCTTGTGACACAAGAAAGAGGGAGATTAAAGAATAGGAAGGGTGGAAAGGCCCGAGATAAATCAAGAGGCAAGTCGAGTACTAGGAAGGATGTTGAATGTTGAAATTGTTGCAATAAGGGCCACTATAAGCATGAATGTCGAAAGAATAAGAACGACAAGAAAGGAAAAGAAAAGGAGAAGGAAGATAAATTAGATTCCACTACGGTCACTTCAGATGTCGACATTATAGTTATTCTTTCAGCAGATCATGATGTTTGTCTCACGGCTACGAGTCAGGACACTGACTGGGTGATTGACTCGGGAACATCTTTTCATGCGACTCCATGTAGGGACTTCTTCATAAGCTACAAGTCAGGTGACTATAGGACCGTGAAGATGGAAAATTCTGGCGTATCAAAGATCGTAAGAGTCAATGATATTTGTGTGAAGACCGATGTGGGCTGCACATTGGTTCTCAGGAATATGAGACATATCCCAAACCTTCGCCTCAACTTGATGTCGACGGGAATATTAAATGATGATGGCTATGAAAGTTGTTTTGCTTTTGGGCGCTGAAAGCTCATCAAGGGTTCGTTGATCGCAGCTAGAGGAAAGAAGTATTGTACCCTTTACAAGGCAAGTGTCAGTGTGTGCAAGGGTGGGTTAAACGTAGCAGAAGATTCATCTATTGACATGTGGCACAAGCATCTAGGCCACATGAGTGAAAAAAGGGCTTCAACTGCTAGCAAGGAAGCGACTCCTTCCAGATGTGACAAATATACCTCTTAAAGCCTGTATTGATTGTTTATCAGGAAAACATCATAAAGTTTCGTTTATTAAATCTCTTTCTCATGTTAATAAAGTGCATCCATTAGATTTGGTTTATTCTGATGTTTGTGGTCCTTTGACGACAAAAACCTTAGGTGGGGCATTGTATTTTGTCACTTTTATAGATGATGCATCTAGGAGGGTTTGGGTTTATGCTTTGAAATCTAAGGACGAGGTCTTAGGTGTGTTTAAATTGTTTCATGCTATGGTCGAGGGAGAGACGGGTAGATCATAGAAGTGCGTCCGCACTGACAATGATGGTGAATACATTGGTGACTTTCATGAGTATCGTAAGTCTCTGGGTATACAACATAAACAGGTGGTTCCCAAGACCCTCCAGTATAATGGTGTGGTTGAGCGAATGAATCGCACCATTGTAGAGAAAATCAAATGCATGTTATCCCATATGAAATTGCCTAAGACGTTCTGGGGAGAAGCAATGCACACAGTAGTATATCTGATAAACAGGTCTCCATCAGCCCCGTTGAATGGAGAAGTGCCTGAGAATGTGGGATTGGACAAGATCCATCGTATAGTCATCTCAAGGTATTTGGATGCAGAGCATCCGTTCATGTACCAAATGACAATAGATCCAATCTCGATATGAAAATCAATCAGTGTGTGTTCTTGGGGTATGGTGATAAAAGTTTGGTTACAGATTGTGGGATCCGACCGAGAAGAAGCTCGTTAGGAGCAGAGATGTGGTTTTCTTTAAAAATCAGTATATATGAGACATTGGTAAGTCAGAGAAGAACCAACTTAGTTTAGGTGAGTTAGAGGACATGGATCTGATTATTCCTCCCGTGGTGCCTGATGACAGGGGAGTACAGTAAGGTACAGAGGATGAGGGAGTTCCTTCAGAAGTTGGACCAGAGGAGCAGCCCCCACTTGATCCACCTGTTGAGCCACAGATGTGGAGGTCATCTAGGGACAGACTGCTGTCTAAGAGGTACTCGCCGCATGCGTACATTATGCTCACTAATGGGGGAGAGCTAGAAGATTATTCTAAGGCCCTAGCCGACGAGCATAAGGGGGATTGGTTGAAAGCAATGCAAGAGAAGATGAAATTCTTGCATAAGAACCACACATGTGACATGATGAAACTACCTAAGGGTAAGAAAGCATTGAGAAATAAGTGAGTGTTCAGAAAGAAGATTGAGTAGAGGAATTCACAGACGAGGTTCAAGGCCAGACTTGTGGTGAAAGGGTTCGGTCAGAGGAAAGATATAGACTTCGAGGAGATATTCTCACCAGTGGTGAAGATGACATCCATACAGGTATTGTTTGAGTTGGCGGCAAGCATAAATCTAGAGATAGAACAGTTAGATGTTAAAACTGTCTTTCTCTATGGTGACCTGGAAGAAGAAATCTATATGCACCAACTAGACAAGTTTGAAGTTAATGGAAAGGAGCATATGGTGTGTAAGCTGAGGAAGAGCTTGTATGAGCTGAAACAAGCTCCACGGCAATGGTACAAGAAGTTCGACTCGTTTATGTTGAAGCATGGGTATGACAGAACTGAGTCGGACCACTGTGTGTTCACGCTCAAGTTTTCAGATGGTGATTTCTTAGTTCTGCTGTTATACATTGATGACATGCTCATCATGGGAAAAGACATCAAGAAGATCGACAGGCTGAAGCAGGAGTTGGGGAAGTTGTTTGCGATGAAAGACGGGCCCGACTAAATAGATTCTAGGAATGGAGATAACCCGTGACAGAAGCAGTAAGAAGCTTTGGCTGTTACAAGAGCGGTATATTGAGAAAGTCGTACAGCGGTTCAATATGAATGAAGCGAAGCCGGTCAGTAGTTCACTGGATAGTTACTTCAGATTGAGTGACAGACAGTGTCCTAAGACGAAGGCAGAGGTGGATGAGATGCAGAAGATACCTTACGTGTCAGCAGTAATAAGTTTGATGTATGTTATGGTGTGTACGCGCTCAGACATAACATATGTGGTAGGTGTTATCAACTGGTATTTTGTGAATCCTGGCAAAGAGCATTAGGCAACGGTGAAGTGGATACTACGGTATTTAAGAGGCTCATCTAAGTTGAGCCTATGTTATAGTGACGAAAAACCTATGTTAAAGGGCTACACAGATGTAGATATGGCAGGTGACATAGATTTCAGGAAGTCTACATCGGGGTTCATGTTCACGTTTACAGGGAGAGCGGTCTCTTGGCAGAGCAAGCTATAGAAGGTCGTAACATTATCGACGACAGAGGCCAAGTACATTACAGTCACAGAGGCATGTAAAGAGATAATTTAGATGAAGAGGTTCCTACAGGAACTTAGCTTGAAGCAGGAGCAGCACGTGGTCTATTGCGATAGTCAAAGTGTTATACACTTAAGCAAGAATCCAAGTCAGCACTCCAAGTCGAAACACGTAGAGATTCGGTATCTCTGAATGAGGGATACTTTGGAACAGAAGGTGTTACAGCTTGAGAAGGTCCACATAGACAATAATGGGTCAGACATGATGATCAAGGCTTTACTCAAGGGCAAGTTTGAGGTTTGTAGAAACCAGACTGACTTGAAGAAGGTAAATTCCTTCTAAGTCGAAAAGGGGGTGATTTAATTGGAATTTTCTCCTCATTGCTGGGTTCAATGAAATCGAACTAGCTTTGATATCATCGAATATTTTCAGGATTTTTCATCCCTGGTCGCTGGACAGTTTTGGTCCATTTTCAATATCACCGAGGGATCTTAAATGAAATCGAAGGTTATCATCGAAGGACCTTCGATATCATCGAAGAGTTACGCAGATGCGTTTGCGAAAACGCAGATTCTGCCATTTTTGTTTCCTATTCCGATTCTACTTCTTTCTAAATCTATATAAAAGGGTGTATGTATGATTGGGGTGTATTCCACGGTATTCTAAGGTTCCCTAAAGGTATTCTAAAAGGGTTTACGACTATCAAAGGTGAGAGAGAGAGAGAGGAAGCTTGTGGAAGGGAGATTCTACTCGTAGAGGTGATCTACTTCGCAGTCCATATCTCAGCGCTTCTACGTCCTCATGATCGGTGAGATCTCTCCATTTTTCTTTTTATTCTCTTATTATTTATCCAGTCCCGCATAAGTGAAGAGTGCGGACTGTGGTCGTATAACTACCAACTGTTGAAGAAGCTTCAACTTCATGTGGTTCCAAGAAGTTTTTTTTAAAAGAAAAAGAAAGAAAAAAGGAAGAAGGAAACGACCAAATGGCCTCGTGAAGCAAGGGCCCCACAATTTGAACCCATCCGCATCTAATATGGGACCCACTGGGTTTTCTTGAGGCAAATCCAACCCATCCATAAGGAATTTTAATTTCATATCATCAGCTTAAGTTCGAGGGCAAAGCTTATCACATATGGACCATACCAAAGAAAACCATTCGGAATTAATGCACAATATTAGTGTATTTGTGGGCCACAAGCATCTTCAAACATAGAAGTAAAAAAAAATCCTTCGATAAGTTCACCACTGTCCGATTAAAATAAATTGATTAGATCCACCAAGGAGTGGGCCAAATTTTAGTTTTAGGTGGGCCCACTTTCCTTTTTAAAAATACATTTTACTTTTTGAGACAAGAGCATGCCGTACGAGAGACAGCTATGACAAATAAACATTTTCATCATCTAAAAAATGAAAAAGTAGATTTAGGGCTACAATTCCTTAAGTCTAGTTCATACATGCTCCTACAGCAAACACATCACCTTACCTCAAGGGGTCACCTAGCATGAGGAATGGAGACATTAGCTCCGGCAGTAAGTAGTTTTTTACACGGTAGAATATTGAAATGCTTTTTTGTTTTGATGCCAATCACAGTGCCTGTACTCAACCATGCTAGCTCCCCCGCATATTTGTGTACTTGTCCAGATTTGCAACCCTGCAGACAACCTTCACAATTTTAATGCCTGTTTCAACTTAGGTGTGCACAGCTTCAATGGATCCAGATGGGTGGGATCCCTGACCTTAGGGCCCACTGTGATGTATATATATTATTTATATCACTCTATTTATCTATTTTAAAAACTCATTTCAGGAAATGATCCTTAAAATGAAGTAGATCCAAATTCCAAGTGGACCATAATACAGGAAACTGTGGTAATTGACCATTAAAAACTTCTCTTGGGCCACAAAAGTTTTGGACCAGGCTAATATATACTTGTTTGGTCTCTTCATCCGGGTTTTTGTGACCTTATCAACAGGTTGGATCACAGATAAACATTGCGGTGGCTCCTTTGAAGTTTTTAATGGTGGAGATTCAATCACGAATGTTTCTTGTGGTATGGTCCACCTAAGATTTGGATCTGCTGCATTTTTGGGATCATGCCATAAAATGAGCCATCAAAATAGATGGGCAATGTGGATGTAAGGCACATATATCAGTGGGCCCCACACTTAGGAATCCACTGCCCAAACCACCCTCATTTCCTACTTGTCTTGTTTTTTTGTCCTCATGACCTATTGTCGTGATTGATTTAGCTATTACATTATCTAATAATGGCTCATTATAGGAGGAGATGTTTCTTTTCAAACAATCGTCATTGGTGTTGCTTTCTCTTTTCCATCCAACTATTTTTAATCAAACGAACAATCCCAGTATGTGATGGTTTCACAGAAGTGAGAAGGAAATTTTTTATTTTCTTCGATCCTATGTTATTGAACTGTACATAGGTGACAAGCAGCTTTCCAACTACATATGTCAACAACACTTTCTCCGACTCACTATGATGATCACAAATTTACAGTGGATTCTCAATTCAACCTAACCACAAATTGCTCACAAACTTGTATTTGGATACAGCGGCAAGAAAATATGGGATCACCTAACAAAGCTACAATCAAGAGAAAATGCATACAAAATATTCACTTGGAATCAGATATTAGAAATCCACAAAAATGAAATTTCTCGCTTATTAAGTACTACCGTAAATTGCATTTTATATGAGAAAAAATATTAACTCATTACTCCCCATCTTTTCAATGTACCTGTCTGTGTCCATGGACAACAAAAACAGTGCATGAACTACATGTATGGAAAGGCAATATCTATTTAAGTTGTTGCTTGGATTGAAATGTAAATTTAATTTTATAAACATTCAGAATCTTAGAAATGAAAATAGTAGTATAGTTGCTTGGCCATCCCAAAACTATTGAATGAAGAATATTGTCTAAGAATGATGGTTGTTCATTCCGTAGAGTGTAAAAAGCACCAAGCATCATGTAGATTATGCCTTCATCCAAAAAGAAGCCAAAACCGAAGGGTTGGTTTTTAATTAAGAATAATATGATTTTATTATTATTATTATTTATTTTTTTGTATGTAGCACACATAAGAAAGTGGATGGATTAAAAACATTTCAATGGTAAATATGGATTTTTATTGACTTTCAAGGTGAGCTAGCTTGGCCTTGGGCTGCTGTGCTAAGCCAAACCTGATCCATTGCCAAAGATGTGAAAGTGGCCAAGAAGAAAGCGTATCATTGAGAGATTAAAAAATAACCTTTTATTTTAGTTTTTATTTTTATTTTTGTTAAAACATTAACACGAAAAATATTTCTTTATTTTTCATTTCTTAACCAAAAATGGTTAAAATAAAGTTAATTGATTAAAACAAAACAAAACCGTTATTGGCTTACTACCACTTTTGGCCCACTTAATGATGAGATCAGTTTTGAGAAAAGTAGTTTCAATACAGGAGCAGCTTCTATCTGTCACATGTGTGTGAGAGGTTATGACATGCATTAACTCGAGTGCAGTTTTGGCCCACTTTTAATAGTGAACTAAGGCAGTTTTGATGTCGGCCATTCATCATGTGGGCCTATCTTTGATGTGAACTATGTATTATGTGGGCGTGCTTTGATGTGGACCTTTCATCATGTGGAGCTCCAACTTTAATATGGGTCATTCATCTTATGGGCCCACCTTTGATGTTCACTATCTATAATGTGGGTCCTACTTTTGTTGTGGACGATCCATCATGTGGCCCCACTAAATATTAATAGTCTATCACATGGGGCTATATTTTGTCGTGGGTCATCTATCATGTGGAACTCGTCTTTGATATGAACCATGCATTATGTGGGTCTACCTTGACGTGTACAATTCATTATGTAGGGCTTAACTTTCAATATAGACCGTGCATCATGTGGGCCTATCTTTCATGGCAACCTTTCATCATGTAGTCCCGCCTTTAATGTCCAACATCCATCATGTGGGTCTCTCCTCTAATGTAGACTTGATGTAGACTGTCCATCATGTGGGGCCTGCTTAATGTGGACTGATT
Source organism: Magnolia kwangsiensis (assembly GCA_037074715.1). NCBI lineage: Eukaryota > Viridiplantae > Streptophyta > Magnoliopsida > Magnoliales > Magnoliaceae > Magnolia > Magnolia kwangsiensis. The sequence goes on from CM073583.1 coordinate 3,612,006, forward strand.
ATTACGTGGACCACACTTTGGTGTGGGGCATCCATCGTATGGGGCACACCTATATATGACAGTACACTATGTGGTCTCATCTTAATGTGTACTTTCAACGTGTGGCACCGACCTTCAATATAAGTTTTTGATCATGTGGGACCACTTTAAAAAGATATATATATATATATATATATATATATATATATATATATATATATATATATATATATATATATATATATATATATATAAGTGACAAAATAGAAATTATCTCAAAATTATAAGATTAAACTTGTTCAAAAATAAACAAGATTACAGGGGTTTTGGACGTTGCAAGTGGGCAAGCGTGCACTTCGCACCTCTCTGCCTGAAGACTTTTCTGCGTAATGCGGTTTTAGAAGAAAAAAAAAAACTTTAATATTTTGGGAGAGCATGACCATCCCTGCAGATGCACCACTCCTTATACATGTGCATTTAGATGCATATAATCCAAACCGTCCAATCTCGCAGCCTCTCTCGCAGGCTCACTTTAGAGGAAGCGGATTGCGTACTGAGTAACCCAGTACCCTAAGCGTACTGAGTAAACTATGTGGGACCCACCACGATGTATTTATATTATCCACTCCGTCCATCCATTTTACAATTTAATTTTAGTATAGGATGTTAAAAATAAAGCATATAAAAAAACTCAAATGGGCCGCACCACAGGAAATGTGTGAATTGAACATCTACCACAGGAAACAGTGTGAAATGTAAATTTAATTTTATAAACATTCAGATTCTTAGAAATGAAAATAGTAGTATAGTTGCCTTGGCCATCCCAAAACTATTGAAAAAAGAATATTGACTAAGAATGATGGTTGTTCGTTACGTAGAGCGTCTTCTCTTTTGTCAGACAATGATATTAGTTTCGGTACACATCAGGACATGCATATCTTCAGATAAAAAAACATCCATTGATTTGGCGGCCACACATACCTTGATATCTCCCCTATCAAATGATCCTAGTTGTTTAATGAAAATGGGCAATGACAACTACTGGTCCACATTTAATGGCACCCACCCTCACATTGCATGGTTAAGTTGTCAAATGGGTGAGATTCTTGGGTTAATGTAATGCACCATCCTATTATGATCCCTGACTATATATCCATATGTACCCTTGACTTGCACCATCCAGTTATGATCCCTGATGATCCATATGCGCCCTTGAGTTGCACCCGATCATGTGTCCTGACCAGTAATACTATCCATGAATGTATGTCCACTTGAACAGCTTTGATCCGGTGGTCTACAGGACTGCTGTGCTCATATATTACGGTGGAAACTATACGCCAGGGACAAAGACCTCATGCGATGTCAGGAAATTTCAGGCCTTTTGGATGACCTTAATACCCGGACAGGTAATCAAGCTGCATCAAACCAAGGCAATTAGTTATTATAAGATGAGGACCAAAGAAAGATCAGTCACTGGCGAACGCAGTTTAGCCGGTTACCCTAGCACCAGCCAGCTAGCTTGTGTCAAGCTTGTACCAAACCCCACTATGATGTATGTGTTTTATCTATACTGTTTATTCATTTTTTTCAATTCATTTTAAGCGACGAGGTTAAAAACGAGGTTGATCCAAAGCTCTAATGGTCCACACCAAGGAAACAATAGGGATCCTATGCTTACACGTAACTTTGATCTCCTTTGAACCGTTCGTACAACTCAGAGCTCGAGGAGCATCGGCGCTCGTCTTCACATAAATGGATTGGCTGGTGCACCACATGACAACTATGTCACTGCTGCATTGATGTAGCAAGATTTGTGAGTCCCATTATAAGGCATGTGTTATATCCAAACCTCGTCTTAAGGCTTGAAAAGAAAAATAAGCCAGATTTAAATATAAAGTGGACCACACTGAAAAAAGTAGCAGGAGATTGAACTTCTACCATTGATACCCTTTTATGGTCGCGAAAGTCTTGGATCAACATAAAATTTGTTTTTACTATTCATATAGGTATTTTCAATACCTATGAACATGTTGGATGGAAAATAAACATCATGGTAGGCCTTATGAATTTTTTAATGGTGAAAATCATTATTTCGACTGCGATTTTTGGTGTGGTCAATTTGAACTTTGGATATGATTCATTTTATTTTCTAATACTCTAAAATGACCTCGAAAAATTGATGAACGGTGTGGATATAATAAATACATTATTGTGGGGCTCATGTAATTTTGATCTCATTTGAACCATTGATACAACTCGAGATCATGGAGTTTCTGCACTCGTCTTCGCACCACACGTATCTATAGCAGATATATAGCTGGTGTGTGGTACAACAGCCAAATCTGCTTCCAGTCCTCACGACACGTGTCCACACAAGCTATATGTAGCTGGTGTGTGTTACAGCTGCCAATCCGCCTCCATATATAGCTCTAGGTTAGTCAACGTCGTGCATTATTAAAGGATATGGATTCTAGGAAAATGAACGATATGGGTCCACCATGGTGCATTATTGAGGGCGTGAGGTCCGACTGTGAATTGGCTCTCACAGTAGGGTTCACACCAATGTATGAATTGAATATCCATGCCGTCCATCGGTTTTTCAGATTAACGAAAACAGACACATTGCACTGTATCAACGTTGCTTGCTTTGGTACCAAAAATAAGCGGTCATTTGGCACCATGATTTTGAGGGGGTTTGAAGGTTGTTTTCATACGAAGCATAGCACCACTGCGAGACAAAAGGTAAAAGACGTATGCGAGGTATAGAAACTGACAAGAAGAAAGAAAAAGAAAGAACCAGTGACAGTCGAAGATACATTACTCCCTGTTTCCCTCGTATACATGCCGTGCATTAGTTCTTTCAACTCATTTCATGGCAAAATGTGAATCAAAACTCAAGGCTATACTATAAGAAACAATGGTTACTGGACAAACACCGTTAAAAACTTCTTATGATACACCAGAATGTCTATTTTCTATCCAGATTAAGTCAAACTGATATATATATATATATATATATATCAGTTTGATTTAAAAAATTTGGAGTTCCAATGAGTTTGTATTTGTTTACAATCACCACCACTGGGTTTTTATTATGTGGTCCACATAAGATGCGGATTTGCCTCATATTTTGTTTCACCATGTAAAATGATCATGAAAAATGGATGGTCGGAGTGGATTAAAAAATACACTATGGTGGGCCTAAATATATTATTCAGTGGTACCTACATTGGGTGCTTATGCTACGTTACGAAAAATAAAATAAAATAAAATAATAAAGAAAGAATTAAAAGACTTGACGAAGACTTCTCACCCTTTCCCTCGGTCGCTGCGCCGTTGTGTAGTCCCTGGACCCTACCATGATGGAAGCATGTGTTGTATCCATAGCGTCCGATCATTATAGGGCATTACAAAGTGAATGAGATGGATATAAATTTCAGTGGACCTACCACAGAAAACTGTGGGATCTGTCACACCCACTGTTGAAACATTTACAGGCCCACAGATATGTATTTTTGAGATCCATCGTATTCATAAGTTAATATAAAGAGAGATGAAGTGAAAACAAAAATATCAGATTCATGGGAAACTACCGTGGCCCCTAAGAAGTTTTGAACGGTAGATGTCATTGTCCCCACTAATTTCTATGGTGGGGTCCACGTGAACTTTAGATCTATATCATTCTCTTTATTATGCCATAAATTGATCTCTAAAAATGGTTGGACGGCATGGATACAACACATATATCATAGAGGGGTCCACAGAGCTTGGTGACATCACTTCAGTACGTTGTCACTTGTCAGTATCCAATCCGCCCCCTCCGCCTCCACACGCACTAGGTCAGCCAACATCGTGCAGCACACCATTGTGCAATTAATGAAAGACATGGAATCCACTATAGTGCATTATTAAAGGGTATAAATTCCAGTAAAAAGGACGATGTGGGTCCACCATTGTGCATTATCGAGGGCGTGAGATCCGACCGTGACTTGGCTCACGATAGGGTTCTCACCCATGTATGAATATGAATATCGATGTCGGCCGTCTGTTTTTTTAGATTATTTTAAGAATATGACTTTAAAATGGCGCAGATGTAAATTTCAAGTGGACTGACCGCACGAAATAGTGGTCTTTGAACACCCACTATTAAAAATTTCTTAGCATTCAGCGTAATGTTTATTGTCCATTATATTAATTGATAAAGTAACATACATGAACAAAACTAAAAACAAATATCAGATTCATCCAAAACTTTTATAACTCATTTAAGATTTTTAAAATTCAATATACACCGTTTCCTATAGTGTGGTCCACCTGAAGTTTTTATCAACTTCATTTGTAGAATAATAGTTTAAAATAAGATGGAAAAGCAGATGAACAGTATGGATATACGATTCATCCATCAAAGTGTGCCTTACATTCAGGTCTCACCCATATGGCTAGTGTGTTGCAGCTACAATTTGCCTCCATATATAGCAGTAGGTCAGTCAACATCGTGCAGCACAACATTGTGCAATTATTGAAAGACATGGGATCCACCCCAGTGCATTATTAAAGGATTTGGATTCCGGGGAAAAGAACGATATGGGTCCACCATGGTGCATTATTGAGGGAAAAATGGAAATTAAAGCTTGCCCTTGAAACATTCACGGAGCCACGTAATACTTTTTACAAATCTAATCGTCCAATCTATTTTTTCCATATCATTTTATAACATGAACAAAAAATGAAATCAATACCGAGCTCCTGACGGGAAAGAGGGAGATGGTAGGGCCACCGTTTGAAACATCTCCTGGCCACCATGGGACCACTTTTATCTTTAGATCTGCCTTAGTTCTATACTCATACATTAAAATGAGTTTAGAAAACAGATGGACGGAGTGGATTTCTAACAACATAAAAGTGAGCCCTGTGTATGGTCACGGTTGGGTTTGCACGCGTCCTACCTCGCCCGTTTCCAGCGGGGAACGGGCAGTAGCTTTGAGTGGCTATCCTGATGTATGGGTCATATCCACACCACCCATTCATTTTTTTTTCTTATCATCTTAGGGTATAAATGAGGATGATACAAGGCTCAAGTGGACCACACGGCAGGAAGCAGGGGTGATAATGACTTTCACTTTTGAAACTTTTCTAGGGCCCACCGTGATGTTTATTTGCCATCAAACCGTTCCCTGCCAGTCAGCGATAGCCATATGTTTGGCATACATTAGGTACATGGGATGAGAGTTGCCCGATCATTGGTGGGCCATAATGATGTTTGTTAATCCAATCATTCCATCTATTTTTCCAACTCAATTTAGGGCGTGGGACAAAAAATGAGGCTAATCTTGAGCACAAGTAGACCAAACCAAGATGAAACAAATCTTGAGCACAAGTAGACCAAACCAAGATGAAACATTCGGAATTGAATGTCTCTTATTGAAATATTTGTAGGGCCATAGGATGTTCGTGAGAAATCCACCCTGTCCATCTGTTTTTTCAGATCATTTTATGGACTGGACCCAAAAATGAGGCCAATAACAAGCTCCAATGAGCTGAAACAGTGGGGAATGAAACAGTGGGGACTACCTTGTTTTTCCACCGTTGAAAATTCATGGGGCCATATGGGGTCACTTTGTGTTTTGAATCTACTTCATTTTTTGAGTCTAAAACTAGAGTGAGGTGGAAAAACATTTGAACAGCCTGGATTTCCCAGAAACAACAAGGTAGTCCCCACGTACGGTTGAGAATTAGGGTGGCGTGGATGTGAATAAGGGCTAAAAGTTGGGCAGGTTGGGCCACGTTGATGCACAACCCTAGCCCAACCCAAAGTTCCTATACCTCAACCCTAACCTAACCTAACCCAACCCAACCTCATGTTAGGAATTCTCAACCCAAGCCCAACTCAAACCCAAGCGAGCTCGATCAGGTCATATGATAGAACGTCAATCCAACTGTAAGACTGAGCCGACTCAGCGTCATTACGTCTGAGGCGCCCGAGGCACAAGCCATCTAACCTGATTCCAGCATCGCAATAACGACACGCGAGCATCTTTGGGTGAGGATCAGCTCAGAGGGGAAATACCAATCCGATCGGACAACCTATTATTCGCCAACTACGATATGCTCTAGGCCGGTCACATCAGATCCGGCTTAATGGGTCAGGTCAGACGTCGTTTGACTTGGAGATTGTCCTTTACTCTGAGGTCGGACGAGCCGAGCCAAGTCGAGCAGATATTCAGAGGTGCATATCCCATTTGCTAGACATGGAAACTGTCATAACTAAACATGGCCGATAACTTCGCTCGTAGATACGCACTACTCGCCGGATACGCCGCACGATCAATAGATTGTGGACGGTATCTGCACGATCCGAAAATTTCCCTGATCGTGTCGAGATTATCGAGTCCAGACCATTCCATAGGCAGGTATAAATAGCACACGACGTCATATCTACGGGTACGTAACAGTTTCTGCTCTCCCATCTACTCGCCACCTAGACCCCGATTCCCTTGTCCTGACTTAGGCATCGAAGGGTCCCTCGGCTTAGCCAGGGTCACCTTTACCAGTTCTCTTGATGCAGGATCCTGGCATCAACATAAGGGACGATACAGTGAGGTACGAAAGAAGTGAGGGGAGGGCCGATCGGATTCTGGCATCAACATTTTTTGGCGCCGTCTGTGGGAACCTGAGACTAAAAGTCAGGTTCTCATTCTCCTAAGCAATGGAGAGAAAGAAAAAAGCTGTAGTTGTGGAACCGGTACTAAACGAGCAGGCTCGGTCATCATCAACACTTCAAGCCGAGTCCGCACCAGGACCTTATCAACGTTCAGGCAATCGGTCGAGTAAATACCGCGTCATGCAGAACGAGATCCAGGCCCTACGTGACGAAATAAACAGAATGAAGCAGCAAAGGGAGCTAGAGTCAAGCCCGGTTCAGGAACAACCCGTTCTCGAGCCGGTGGAATTGTTCGTGGAGACTCGCTCTGCACCGAGGAGTGTGAGACCTGAAGCCCCCCAGCATTCGGGGGTGCCGCGTTCGGGTCAAAATTCTCCTACGGTGCAAGTCAAAGGATCTGCTCAGAACGCTGCTACCCGGGCTCCCACGACTGTCCATTCAGCCACATCCATCCTGCCGCCCACGGACCTCCGTCATCAGTTAGAATGGAGGAGAGAAAGGAGAACGCCGGAGATCGAGGATGCCCCAGAGGTCATCACTAAAAATAAGGATCCCTGGGAGGCACGCTTTACGGAGCTGAAGGACCAGTTCCTGATGCTGGAAAAGAAGCAACAACAATCGACAGTTCCAGCCACGATCCAAGCGATGATAGAAGAGACTGAACCTCCCTTCACTCCTGCCATCATGGCTGAAGTGATGCCGCAGAGGTTTCGGATGCCTCCTGTCATTCAGTATTCAGGATCTAGGGACCCATCCGAACACCTGGAGTCCTACCGATTGTGGATGCAGATCCAGACTGCGACGGACGTAATGATGTGTAGGGAGTTTTCTATCACCCTTACAGGGTCCGCTCGGATGTGGTATCGCCAGCTCAAACCAAACTCTGTGGACTCTTTCGCAGAATTAAGTCGACTATTCCTTACACAGTTTATAAGTGGTAAGAGAAGTCGGAAATCCAACACTCACCTGCTCACCATCAATCAGGCCCCAAAAGAGTCGTTAAAAGACTACATCGCCCATTTTAATGAAGAAGCATTGCATGTCGAGGACTATGATGATAAGATGGCTCTTATTACTATTTTGAGCGGACTGCAGGAGGGAAAGTTCACTTTCTCCATCGGAAAGAATCCACCGAAAATGCTAGCGGACTTCATGGCGAAAGCTTAGAAGTATACCAACGTCGAGGAGTTCACTAACGCTCGAAAAGGCACACAAGTACCCGATTCGACGAATAAAGAGAAGAAACCTAGGAACGAAGACTCCCAGCCTACTGACAAGGGGGCTGACGACAACACTTCTCACGATCGTCGACCGAGCCGCAGGCTGGAAGGGAAATTCCGTTCCTATACCCCTCTTAACACATCTGCTGAGCAGATTCTGCTGGATTTCTAAGGAGACAGGCTACTTAATTGGCCAGTCTGTATGAGGGTTGACCCAGAGCACCGGGACAAGCAAAAATTCTGCCTCTTCCACCGGGACCATGGCCACAACGCGGACGATTGCGTGGACCTGAAAGACGAGATCGAGTCCCTAATCTGCAAGGGACATCTACGTCGTTACACAAAAAAAAAGAAGTCCGCTCGAAGAGAGGAACGGCCTCGAGAACAGCCAAACAACCCCCCAGAAGAACCCGCCGAAATTTGTACTATCTTTGGGGGTCCAGCTGAGAGAGGGGATTCAAACAGGGCTCGAAAGGCCCATTCCAGGAGATCCGAGCCGGAACACCATGTTCACCTTGCGGAACGTCCCAGTAAGAAACTATGAGTCGCTCTGTGCAACCTGACTTTCACGGAAGATGATGCACACGGGATCCAACATCCGTACGATAACGCGTTAGTGGTTATCATTACCATAGCAAATTACAAGGTGTACCGCATCCTGGTCGACACCGGGAGTTTGACTGATGTTATGTACTACGAAGCATTCGAAAAGATGAAAATTTCACGGTCCCGGCTTCGACCCATGAAGACTCTCTTGCACAGCTTTACCGGAGAGAGAGTAATCTCCGAAGGAGCTATCTCCCTCCCAGTAACAGCAGGAGAGAAGCAACATCAAGTCATGCTTCAGGTGGACTTTTTGGTTATCAATGTTTCATTTGTCCACAATGTGATCCTGGGCCAACCCTCCCTCAACGCGATGAGAGTAGTCGTCTCAACTTACCATCTGATGATAAAGTTTCCAGCTGAAGGGGGGATCGGTTATCTCTGAGGCGACTAACGCGAGGTCCGGAGGTGTTATACCATAGCCGTGAGAAAAGGAGCTACCAAACAGGCGCTCGCTGTGGACGCCTTGAATCCTCAAGGACTGACAGAAAGCTCCTCAATTGAAGATCTGGAAAAAGTGTCGCTCGATGAATCAGATCCGAGCAAAACTGTTCAGCTTGGATCATTACTGAATCTCGAGCGGAGGAACGAGTTATTGACCTTCTTGAAGTAGCACCGAGACGTCTTCGCGTGGTCACACGCAGATATACCCGAGATCTCGCTTGATGTGCTGGTCTACAGGTTGAACGTGAACCCAGATCATACGCCAGTTAAGCAAAAAAGAAGACCGTTCGATGCCAAACGATATGAAGTCATCGCCGAGGAGGTCTTTGTCCTACTCGATGCGGGTTTCATAGAAGAAGTATACTATCCTGACTGGATAGCAAATATTGTGCTCGTCAGGAAATCCAATGGGAAGTGGCGGGTCTGTGTAGACTACTCCGATCTGAATAAGGCGTGCCCCAAAGAAAGCTTCCCGTTATCCCGGATCGATCAACTAATGGACAGCACAGCCGGACATGAGCTGCTCTCATTTCTGGACGCTTATTCCGGGTACAACCAGATCGTTATGCATCCCGTAAACAGGCAGAAGACTACCTTTATCATGGACAGAGGACTCTACTGTTACCGGGTCATGCCATTCGGCCTGAAAAATACTGGGGCGACATATCAGAGGCTGATGAATCAGATGTTCTCCAGTCAGATCGGGCGCACCATGGAGGTGTACGTGGACGACATATTAGTGAAAAGTACTCGAGCCTCCGACCACCTTGCCGACTTCGGAGAAACATACAGCGTCCTCCGAGAATATCAGATGAAGCTGAATCCCGCCAAGTGCACATTCGGAGTCGAGTCAAGGAAGTTCCTTGGCTTCCAAGTCAACCAGCAAGGGATTGAGGCCAACCCGGATAAGATCAAGGCTCTCCTTGACATGAACTCACCTCAGACCATTAAAGAGATACAGTATCTCACGGGAAGAGTGACAGCGCTCGGGCGCTTCATATATAAGGATACAGATAAATGTCTTCCCTTCTTCCAGCAGCTAAAGGGCCACAAGAGGACGGAGTAAACGCCAAAGTGCGAGCAAGCCTTCCAGCAATTAAAACAGTACTTAGGTTCGCCGCCTCTCTTGTCCAAGCCTGAAGAAGGGGAGCCCTTGTTCCTCTACCTCGCAGTTTCGGCTTCAGCTGTCAGTTCGGCTCTGATCAGAGAAGTCAGAAACAAGTAGTACCCCGTGTACTACGTAAAAAAAGCCATGGTACCAGCTGAAACAAGATACCAGTCCTTGAAAAAACTGGCGCTCTGCCTCGTTGTCTCGGCCAGAAGACTGCGACCGTACTTCCGGGCCCACTCCATAGTTGTGCTGACCGACTCTCCTCTGAGACAAGTCCTCTAGAGATCCGAAGTTTTGGGTTGAATGACCAAATGGGTTGTAGAGCTTGAAGAGTTTGACATTCAATTCCCTCCCAAGACGGCACTTAAGGGTCAAGCTGTAGCCGACTTCATCGCCAAGTTTACAACTCCAAATGAGGAGCAAGTCAGTAAGAAAATCGAGATAACACCACCCGTCCCGATGAACGATCAAGAGGCAGCGTCGGATCAAGGATAGGTCCTTTATGTTGATGGGTCTTCCAACATTAAAGGAGCAGGAGCTGGTGTTGTTCTGATTGCACCTGATTCAACCACAATCCAATACGCAATCAGACTAGGATTCAAAGCTTCAAATAACGAGGCCGAGTATGAAGCGTTTTTAGCTAGGCTCAGGCTGGCAGCGAGCCTAGGTGTTCAGAACCTGCAAGTCCGTTGTGACTTACAGCTGGTAGTGAACCACATCTCTTCGGAGTATGAGGCTAAAGAAGTTAGAATGATCGCCTACCTCAAGGAGGCGAGAAAATTGATCGAGAAATTTTAGAGTTGCACCATCCGGCAAATCCCGCGCTTTAGCAAGACTCGCCTCGTCCTCCGAGGGTAAGATCCCGCGCTTTATTCCTATCGAGTTCGTTGAGCACCCAAACATTGGCCAGTCAGAAAAGGTTAATCCTGTCCAGTCCATTTCAAGTTGGATGGACCCGATTTTCAATTATCTGTCATCCGGTGAAACCCCCTCGGACAAACTAGAGGCGAGGCGACTTAGGGTCAAAGCGGCCCGGTACGTCATATTGGATGGAGTGTTGTACAAGAAGGGGCATTCTCAACCTTACCTTAGATGTCTCCGACCGGACGAGGCCGACTACGTGATTCGAGAAATTCACGAGGAAATCTGCGAGAACCATTCTGGCAGTCGCGCCTTGGCCATGAAGATACTTCGTCAAGGGTATTTCTGGCCAACTCTTAAGCAAGACTCGAAAGACTTTGTTCAGAAGTGTGACAAGTGTCAGCATTTTACAGTCGTGCCGAGGCAATCGGCAGAAGAAATGACCCCTATGAGTGGGCCGTGGCCGTTCGCCTAATGGGGGATCGACATCATCGGTCCTTTGCCCACTGGGAAGGGACAAGTTAAGTTCGTCATAGTTGCAGTCGACTACTTCACTAAGTGGGCTGAGGTCGAGCCAGTCGTGAAGATCATTGAGCAAAAAGTAATCGATTTTGTGTGAAAAAATATCATCTGCCAATTTGGAATCCCACGAACTATCGTTTCTGATAACGGTCGCCAGTTCGATAATGATAAATTCCGTGGTATGTGTCAGGGGCTTGGCATTGTGAATGCTTACTCATCGCCTCGGCACCCATAGTCAAACGAACAGGTAGAGGCGGTCAATAAGATCATCAAGCACCATGTCAAGATAAAGTTGAAGAAAGTGAAGAAAAATTGGGCTGAGGAGCTCCCCTTCGTCCTTTGGGCTTACAGGACCACAGCCCAGACTTCGACGGGTGAAACTCCATTTTCGTTATCCTATGGATCGGAACCAATGGTGTCGGTAGAAATCAGACTCCCAACAGCGCGGGTAAGGAGCTTCGAAGAAAATCAAAACTCCGAACAAATCGCTGCTAATCTGGATTTGCTTGAAGAACTCAGGGATGTTTCTAAGCTCCGAACGGCGTCTCGACATCAGCAAGTAACACGTTTCTACAATTCAAAGGTCAAAATCAGGGACTTAGTTCTACGATGGGTCTTTCAGAACACAGTTGAGCTAGGAGAAGGAGCACTCGGACCCAACTGGGAAGGACCATATCGTGTAATCAGATTTGTCAAACTGGGCTCATATCACCTGGAAGACCTCGAAGGCCGTCAGCTCCCTCCTCCTTGGAATGGCCAGCACCTGAAGGTCTATTACCCATGAGGAACTAGCCTTTAAGGCTCATAATAAAATGTACATCTCCGAGTGACGAGCCTTTAAGGCTCTTAATAAAAGTTTAATTCTACTTTGAATACCTACCCGATTGTCTTATCATTACAAGCATGAATCAAATGGTCCGATCCTTTAAGGGATCGGAACCTAATCCTACGAAGGATCGACAAGGCATCCCCTTAAGGGAAGAAGCCAGACAAGCGACGAGCCGAGTATCCTAAGAGATCAGACCCAACTGAGACTTGGGCCGAAAGAGCTCGGAGAACCAGCTAAGAGAACCAACTAAACGATAATGAAGGGGCCAGACCCGTAAAAAGGTTTGCTCGACAACATCTCAGAATGAGTCAACACAATTCTAAAGAAATATTTCTCATTAAATCCCCTCGGATGGGTAAAAAATACATTAAAAGTTGAAAAGAAAAAAAAAATGATAAAACGTCTTCACGCTGGAGGAGTAGCCTGGGCGTCAGGGGCTTGATCGGAGCGGGCAATTTCAGCAGGGGCATCTTCGGGGTCCTCAGGCAAAAGAGGATCAAGATCGAGGTCTGGGTATAAACCCAGGACTGCCTCGAGACAGGCATCGAAGCCGCGGTTATAAAACATCGCAACTTCGGTGTCTCTTTCCTTATAGGTCTTGAAATCTTCAATTGCGGCAGTAACCGCTGCTGCTAGAGAGGACTCGTCTTTCGCTCGCTGAGACTCCACGGCCTGATGGTTGGCTCGGGTCCGCTCGTCAGTCGTCTCGGCCTTGGTGCGTTTCAAGGCTTTACCTAGCTGAGCAGTCTCCATGGCCAGAGAGTCTATGTGAACCCTAGCACGGGTCGGCTCGATGGCCGCTACACCGCCACTGGCCTTAAGATTATCTGCCCTCTCCTGCAGATGCAGCTCCCTGGACTCCAGGTCAACGACGACTCCCTGCAATTGATTTACTCTGGCCTTCTCGTCCGAAAGCTACTGATGCAGCTCACTCTGCTCAGACTTCATAAAGGCAGATTCATCTCGTAAGGCCGCCGACTAGGCCTTGAGAGCCTCGAACTCCACCTCCCTCCTCCGATGCTCCCGTGCTCTCTCCCAAATTGAAAGTAGCACCGGGACAGCCTGAATAGGAAACAAAGATCAGAATCTGAAAAAACATATAAAAATAATACAAAGGAAAAGAGAGAATCCTCTCGGAGACATACAATGTAGCGCACAGCGGCTAAGTCGTTCAGAAAGTCACCTTCTGATCTGCCAATGTTCCGAGCAATATCCTCCTCGAGAGCATGCTTGGTAGCCTACGGAGCCAAGCAGGCCATATGATAGCCCGGCTCGAACCTCCCACTGCTCGTACCCACCTAGGGCGAGGCCACAGCCTCCTCGTCCCCTACCCTGCTGTCGGCCGAGTTTTGACCCTCAGCGTGGACATCTCCCCAGACCTCAGGGGAAAAATCATGTTGTCATTCATTCTAATGGCCTCCTCCCGTTCGGAGGAAGAAGGGATAGCGATAGGGGATTCGGGGGCTGTGGTAGGAGCCTCTGCGGTGGGGGGAACGGCGATGACAGGAGTGCGAGGAGCAACAGGGGTCGGAACTACTGGGGTGTCGGCCACGGTCGTTCGGACAAGCACCGGAGGAGGATATACCATAGGGTGCAAAACAGCCGGAGGAGCCACGACAGTAATAGTGCGCGTCGGGGTCGACACCACAGGAGAAGAGCCGGCTAGTCCCGGAGCTGGGGCTGTTGAGGACAGCGCGGTTGAAGATTCCTCCAAGCGAGGAGGGACCGGCTTCTTCTGAGTGATCTTTACTCGGGGGGCTTCCTTCAGCAATTCCGTCGCTGTCGGAGCCACTTTTCTCCTCCGAACACCTGACGCCTCGGCCATGCTTGCGAAAGAAAAGACTGTCAGTTACTAAGTAACCAGAACGAAGTCCATCAGAAAGGTTAGGGCAGCTTACTGAAGGACATGGGCAAATGCTGAGACTTGTAGAGCCCAGACCAATAAAGATTGACCGCGGTGATCAGATCAGCCTACGAGCAAAGCGACTCTGATCGCGCTCTGGCCTTTGCAATGCGATTCTTTTGGGCTGGGTCGAGGAATGGCAACCCCTTCGGGAAAGCTGCAAAAGGAAATGAAGATACTTTACTTCAATTGAAACAAGTGAAAGCGAAGGCAGTAATTCAGATACTAGATGAAGTTTAACCTGGTTTCGTAAAATGGGTCAGAATCTAAGCCGTTGAGGTCTCAAGCTCAGCTGCTGGCGCCTCCCACTCGCCCGTCGCCCAGAACCAATTATTTTTCCAGTCTTTATTAGAAGTCGGCAGGTTCATCACCAATCCTGACCCCTTGCTGTCTCGAGTCGCAAAATAGTACCACGGGTCATTGCTATCGTGCTTGATGAGGTACAACTCAGTAGCTCCTCTGGGGTCAGCTCGGGATTCCCAACTTGTCGCCAGATAATGAAGGTGAAAATCATCACCCTCCAGGCGTTCGGAGCAAACTTCCCGGGAGCCAGCCCGAGATAAGCTGAACCTTCCTGATGAAGGGGTGAAGTGGAAGCCGGACCCCACATTGCAGGGTACAAAAGAAGATGGCAACTTCTCCCTCGGCAGGAGCGCCAAGTACATCCATAAGCCCAGGGGCCCTTATCTGAACGGAGTCAAGGATTTGGAACACTGAACGGATCCAGTCCATCTGAGATTCTGACATAACAGAACCTCCTGTGACTACTTCCGCGGTGCGTAAATTCACAGGCATTTCGTTGGCACCAGCAGTGCTGACTTGACCGGCTCGAGTAACTCTCTTCTTGCTGGGCCCCTTGGTCCTAGCGCCCAATGTCTCTTGTCTCTGAGGCGGGGGATACAAGGGTATAGTTTCGAAGGGGATTTTGGAAGCCCCACTTTCACTTTCAGAACTCCCCAGCTCAGAGTCCTCGGCATATTCACGTACCATCTCAAGGTCGGAAGACATGATATAAAGAAGGATGAAGATCAACAGGACTCACCGAGAGACTGCCGAAAATCGCATTCTACCGAAAACTTTGAATTTGGACTGAATTGCCCTGCCGAAAATTGCTTCCTCCGGTGTGCTCTTCTGATTCAGAACATAAAGTAATAAAAGAAAATCTAGGATCCCTTATATAGGCTACGGGGGGACTTCGCATTAATGGCAAGCCATAATGGCCGCAGCCGAATCGACACGAGCCAATCTCCGAGCACACATGGCCGCACCGCATTGGAGGAGTACTGAACTGTTAGTACGGCTCTGACATCAGACAGTGTACCTCGATATGTGAAGTGACGCCCCAACAGTCGGAGCTGTCATGTACACGCCTCCTCAGGCCTGCGTGGCAACCTCTCATAGGCTGGGAGGAGATTCGGGATCGTAACCGTCGCCACGTGTCGACCAAAATGACCAGCACACCCGTAATTCAAAATCCTTCATCATTGCAGTATGGGCGGAAAAACTCTTACATAAGTACTCTCCGAGCCTGCAAGCAAACTCGAAGAGTAGGGGGCTTCTGTTATGGGGAGATCCGAGCCCATGATAGAACGTCAATCCAACTATAAGACTGAGCCGACTCAGCGTCATTACGTCCGAGGCGCCCGAGGCACAACCCATCTAACCTGATTCCAGCATCGCAATAACGACATGCGAGCGTCTTTGGGTAAGGATCAGCTCGGAGGGAAAATACCAATCCGATCGGACAACCTATTATTCGCCAATCATGATATGCTCTAGGCCGGTCACATCAGATCCGGCTGGACGAGTCGGGTTAGACGTCGTTTGACTTGGAGATTGTCCTTTACTCTGAGGTCGGACGAGTCGAGCAGATATTCAGAGGCGCATATCCCATTTGCTAAACATGGAAACCGCCATAACCGAACGTGGCTAATAACTTCGCTCGCAGATACGCACTACTCGCCAGATACGCTGCACGATCAATAGATTGCGGATAGTATCTCCACGATTCGAAAATCTCCCTGATCGTGCCAAGATTATCGAGTCTAGACCATTCCGTAGGCAGGTATAAATAGCACACGATGCCATATCTACAGGTACGCAACAGCTTCTGTTCTCTCATCTACTCGCCACCTAGACCTCGATTCCCTTGTCCTGACTTAGGCATTGGAAGGTCCCCCATCTTAGCCAGGGTCACCTTTGCCAGTTTTCTTGGTGCAGGATCCAGGGACGATACAGTGAGGTGCGAACGAAGTGAGGGGAGGGCCGACCGGATTCTGGCATCAACACTCACTATGCGAAAGTAAGTCGGTAGGCAATCCGCTCCCGAAAGTCAGGCAAATTCTAGCCCTTGATCTGGCGGTATTAATCTCCAATCAACAACAATAAATTCATACTCTCGCATCTCCAACCATTGATGACCCTGGGGAATTAAGCCATCATCTTTTACTCTCTAAAATTTCACATGTGTTTGACTGTGGAGGATCATCGTCAGTAAAGTCCACAGGATGGACGGTCCAGATTCATCAAATGAACAACAACATCAACCATTGAGAAGCAACGAACATGATTGTTTTATCTCGTGACCGGTCAAGTTGGCCTCTGGAAACAAAGAGACCTGCAACTTGAAGTGAAGAGAAACAAAGCTTTTATCTGAATTTCTTTAGTGTGACCGAAGAAGGCGTGAGGAAAGATGGCCGAGTCCATTGTCAAGCTCCTTCTCCAAAAACTCGCTGACCCACTCATTCGAGAAGCCATTTTATTACATGGCGTTGGTGATCAAGTCCAATGGCTCGAGGACGAATTTGAGCGGATGAAACGTTTCTTGAAAGACGCAGACGCCAAACAAGAAGGAGATGAAAGAGTAAAGGGCTGGGTGGGCGAGGTGAGAGATGTTGCATATGATGCTGAGGACGTCATCGACACCTTTCTCTTCAAGGTAGCAAACTTGAGGCGAACTGAATTTGTGGGCTGGTGTGCTTGCATCTTCAATGAGTTGATAGCAAGCTTCAATGAGTTGATAGCTCGCCATGAGGTGGGCTCCGAGATCGAACGGTTAAAGATTAAAATTGATGCGATCTCCAAAAGTAGGTCCACATTTGGAATTGAAACTATAGGGCCGGCAGCAGGGACGAGCTCTGCCGGTCGAAGCCACCAAGAATGGAGGCTCACTTCTCCTCTTTCTCAAGAAACAGATTTTGTTGGCTTTGAGAAGGAATTGGAGATGTTGGTGGCCCGGTTAACAGAGGGAGAGCTGCGACGTTGTGTTGTTTCTGTAGTAGGAATGGGTGGTCTCGGTAAGACCACTCTTACTAAGAAACTTTATAATGCTGATATTGTTAAGAAACATTTCCATACTCATGCGTGGATTTCTGTATCACAAGAGTATTCTGCGAGAGATCTTTTGCAGGTCTTTGTAAGACGTTGGAGGGTGGTATCCGACAATTCAGCAGAGAAATTGAACATTGCTGAGCTGAGGGATAAGATTTCCGAGTATCTGAATGACAAGAGATACTTGGTGGTCTTGGATGATATATGGAAAAGGGAAGCATGGGATGCTTTGAAGGATGCATTTCCGGATGTGAATAATGGCAGTAGGGTCGTGCTCACCACGCGAAACAAAGAAGTTGCTTTACATGCAGATCGAGATCCACGAAACCGGCCCCATGAACTGCGATTTCTAACCAATGAAGAGAGCCGGGATTTGTTCCGTAAAAAAATATATGGTGGTTGCCGGCAGGATTTGGAGACGCTGATTGTGGAAAACTGCCATGGTCTCCCTCTTGCGGTCACAGTCATTGGAGGGCTCTTATCAGTAAAGGAAGAATGGGAGTGGGAGAATGTATGCAAAAGCATCAGCGGGCAGTTTGTCCAGGGAGGAATCTCCAGCATATTATCTTTAAGCTATAAAGATCTGCCTTATGACTTAAAACCATGTTTTCTCTACCTGGCGAATTTTCCAGAGGACTACGAGTTCCACGCGCAAGAATTGATTCGACTGTGGGCCGCAGAAGGGTTTCTTAAAGAAAGAGAGGGGCTAACATTGGAAGAGGTTGGAGAAGATTATCTGATGCAGTTGGTTCAGAGAAGTGTGGTTCAAGTGGCAAACAGAAGTTCAAGCAAGGGTATCAAAAGTTGTCGCATCCACGATCTTTTGCGTGCTCTGTCCATATCAGAAGCTAAGGAAACCAAGTTCCTCGAAATTCCCGGTGGCAATGGCAATGCTTCACCTGCATCTAGAGCCCGTCGGCTTGCAATTCACCTTAATGACTCAAGTAAGTACATTTCCTTAAAAGACTCTTTGATTTTTTAATTATAAAGGTAATTTAAAGTAACCTATGTATTTCTGGTTGAATGTTCCACATGTTGACCGCCACCTTTCGTTTACAGCACTCCTCACGTAGTCACCCGAGGAGAAAAATGTTAATTCGTGGGGCTCACCATAATGTATGTGTCTTATCCACACAGTCCATCCATTTAGGCAACTTATTTTAGGGCATGAACCAAAAAATAAGGAAGATCTAAATATCAAGTGGACCACAACACAGGAAACAATGGGAATTGAACTCCTACCATTGAAAGCTTCTTGAGGACTCCAAAAGTTTTGGATCAAACTGATATTTTTGTTTTCCCTTTATCCATGACCGTCTGACCTTATGAACAGGTTAGATGATAAGTAAACATAAATGTGATCCCATGGAGAAAACAACTTTCAACCATTGACGACTTAATGATCATTGCTCCCTAAGGTGTGGTCCACTTGAGCTTTTGATTTTCTCATTTTTGAGTTAATGCCTTAAAATGTATTTTTTAAAAGAATGTATAGTGTGGATAACTCACATATACCATGGTGGGGCCACATATTTAAATCAGTAACTGGACTGCTTTTCGAAACGTAATAACCGACGAGTTTCAAATGGGTGGAGTAAGTAATAATTACTTATTTTCGTATATTTCCCAGGGAAATTAAAAATCGAACGTCCTTCCACTCCGCACCTTCGTTCTATGTTGATCTACGACCAAGGCAGTCGGACGTGGCTTCGAGAGGAAGAATGCAAGTTTCCATTCCAAGGTTTTAAGTTGCTTAGGGTGCTATATCTTGATGCAAAAATAAGCGAGCTACCAGAGCAAATAGGTGAACTAATCCATTTGAGATATCTCAAGTGTACTGCATGTAGAATAAGAACCCTCCCATCATGGATAGGCAATCTTATCAATTTACAAACTCTATTTGTACAATCCGCTTATGCTGATTTGGAAGTACCGGAGACAATTTGGAAGATGCATCAGTTAAGACATCTTGAATTACCGTGTTGGGGAGTGATAGGAGGGCATCCGAGGCTCGACCTGATAAGTAACCTCCGGACTCTATCAAGTGTATGTGCTGGAAAATGGATGGAGGGTTGCTTGGGAAAGCTCACAAATCTTAGAAAATTAAAAATACATTTCGAAACAGGAGATTATGCTGAGTTATTCTGTGAAGCGATTGTCAACCTGAACTGCCTCCATCATCTGTGGGCGTTGATGTCAGATGAGTTCCGTGAAGACAGAGCCTTATTTTTGTCGTTACCTAATCTTTCACATCTTCGTAAGTTGTATTTGCGAGGAAAGTTAGAGACGTTACCTGAATTTCCAACAAACCTCACCAAACTCACCTTGGACGTATCCGACTTAAAGGAAGACGCAATGGCGACGTTGGAGAAGCTGAAAAACCTTCGCATTCTCAAATTGCGCAGTGCTTCATATGATGGAGTGGAAATGGTTTGCTCTGCACAAGGGTTTCCTCAACTCGAATCCTTACATCTTCAAGCGTTATGTAATTTAAAGGAGTGGAGAGTGGAGGAAGGAGCTATGCCAAGTCTTTTACATTTATGGATAGATGACTGCGTGCAATTGAAGAAGCTTCCAAAAGGACTGCAATACGTGACTACCCTCAAGAAATTGGAGCTGTGGCGGATGCCTGGTGAATTCAACGCAAGGGTTCAAGAAGACAGAGGAAAGGATTGGTATAAGATCCGGCACATACCCTCCATCGACATACAACAACAGATTGTTACAATCGAAGAAGTCGTACTTCAATTTCTATCATTAAGAGAGGTACAGTCATAGGTGATACTTGTTTCCACTCTTCATATTTATTTACCTTTTAATCCATACTTCAAGATAGTATCTTATAGTCTCAAGAATTTTAAATTCTAGTTATATACTTTGAGAAATTTATTCTTTTAAACACTTTAAATTCTTTCTATAAAAATCTATTGCTGGTTTCTCCATTCCTTTCATAGTTTGTAAGACAAATTAAGTCTTTTATTATAATTTTGAAATGCTGTTTAATTATTTCTTTATATACATATCTGCATGCTACTTGTTTGAAGAAATGCTTCAACCAATACCATCTTTTGAACGAGGGCATCATTATAGTTTTTTGCATTTATGTATTTCTATTTTGTTGATGAATTACTTTACTATGAATAATTGCACGTCATTTTTAGGCTTTAACCAGAGATTTCATTTGTACTCTCTAGATTTTCAGTGGCAGTGGTGATGCAGTGCGTAGTAAGCTCACGTTTTTTGCTTTGGTGTTTTGGGGATCCATGCTGTTGCATAGCTTGCTGTCTACATATTTTAGTCCTATAAGCCATTTAGTATTTTTTTCAGAGGAATAGATTTTGTATTCGTTTCCTTCCTACGATAGGCGAGGCCTCATTGATTTATTTTTTTATTGGAGCCTGCCCGAAAAAATGTAGTCCATTCTTGGAATTAATAATATTATAGGTGGCCTACTCAGACCTTTAATTAATAATTAAAAAAGCAAAAAAAAAAAAAAAAGTTATGATCATACAGCCCTCAGTCTTGGTAAAAACAGAACACACTACATTTTATTACTGTGTTTGCACTTCGACGTTACTTGACACGTGCCAACCTGGCACATGTACTGGACATATGAGCCATGCACATGGCGAGACTCACTCCAGTCAGTCGGATGTCATGGACAAGTTGGTACGTGCACCAACGAGGTGATTAAGGACGTGCTTCGTTTACAGATTGGAGGGCTTTGATGGGTGTTATCTTGCATTGATTGAATCCAGCATCAGATAAGAGTCTTCTCCACTCCTTTTTTCCTCCAGTCTTAGCCAGCATTATCATGTCCATTGCTAACCTCATATGTTCAAGCTCATGCGGATCATCAACGCCTATGATAATGTCGACTATGATAACCATACCACTCTTTGCATCTATGGCATCCTTACATCTCTTTAAGATCTTCACACAATCCTCATCACCCCAGTTGTGTAGTACCCACTGTAACCAACGATTGATGAGAGAGTTTACACATATGCATGACCAAGCTGCTCATCAGGACAGTGTCACTATATAGCTTCCCTTACACAAGATTCAGGCTGTCTGCTCATCTGATGCACCATATGTTAAATGCTAACCGTCCATTACATTTGCATAGTATTGGCTCACATTATTTGCATCCAAACTGATTTTTGGACCAAGCATAAGTTGTGGGTGAGTTTTCGTATGTGAAGCATTGCCCAACCAATGTAGCATAAGGTTGTGAGATAAAAGCTTTCTATTAAGTGGGCCACACCTTTCAGAACTTTTGGCTTAAAAATCAAGTCTTTCCTTCCTCAAGTGGACCACTGTGTACGAAACAAACGGATGTTTGAAAGAGCTGTATTAGCCTTTCTTTTTTCCTTTTTATATATTGTGCCCAACTTCAAGAGCAATAAACTTGATTCTTGTGCAAGGCTCATCTAATGGAAAATTGGGTTCTCAAACACATGTTCCATATTAGCATGTGTGGCCGCATGTGGATGGTCATAATTCCACATGCGTGTGGGCTTAGCCTCTGTTTTATGTTTAACTTGATAAGATTTTTTTTTGTAGTTTAGTTGTACCATATGTTGGTGTTACAACGTGTATAGTGTTCAATTGCAGTAGTGTAATTTTTGTTTTATACAGAGAGCTCATTGAGGAGCTAATACATTTGAATTTGTTTGCATTCTATCCATTCTTTGAAGCCCATTTTGGATGAGCACACTAATTGCACATTTTAAGCTTGAAATGTGTTTGTGTCAGTAATATTCCTGCAACCTAAAAATTCTCTATTTGTTATGACCAAGTAAATCTAATTGCAAGTTCCTTGCCATCCAATCTTCCACAATCTCTTTTCCTGGGCCATTGATGTATTATTTTCATGTCTTTTGTAGGGAGACCATCGAGAGATTAGACAGGAGCTTTGAGTAAGATTTTTGGAGCATCTTTAGTTTATTGCAGAGTGTATTAAAACAAAGTTTGGATTTCAGAACTACTAGCCCCACTTGTTTCATGCATCAAGATACTTGGACTGAATGCATTTGAAGCCTATACTTCCTGTTTTATCAATTATTATTCTAGCATATAACTTTTAGGTTCTAATCATAAATTTCATTTTGCAGGCATTTTTCTCACAACAGAGATTGCAATTATCTGCATGTGCTATGTGACTAGACGAAGTGAAGAATGGTGGAATGGTGACTAAACAGTGATGAGATGTTTGGATGATCATTTGTGTTTGTAATTTAAGGATTTACGTACTTTCTGTTTGAGATATTTCAATATGGAACCATGCACTAATATTCGTTACATGCTCTGCATTTTAATTTGCGGAAATTGCTTATTAGTGTTTGAATTATTTCACTGTATGCATTGTTTGCCTGTAATATGTTAGTTGAAAACTGAAATAAGAAGCAATTTCTTTACAGCATAGGTCTGGGAGGGCTTCCACTATTTTTCTGCTTTAGGGATTACACCTATCAAAGACTTTTAAGCATTGGTGAGTTCCAGCATGCATCAAGATTGAGCCAATCATTTCAATAGTTTGGATCGCTGAACTACATGCTCCATTGCTCTGAAATAGTGATCCATACCATCTAATCACTGCATAGGAAATTGGCAAACCATATCTATCATGCTAGAAAAGTTCCATCATTCTCTAGACCATCCATCATGCGAGGCCCACAAGGAAAGGGTCAATGCATATTTATTATTGTAGAAAATGCATAACTATTGTCTATCATACAAGGCCATCTTTGATTGTCCTCTCTTTAAAAAAAAAAAAGAAAAAAAAAAGATTACTTTGATCTAATGAGTCTAACCATCTTAGCAAGGCCATTGTTAATAATTATACTAGAAAGAGTCATGGATCTGAACCTTCCTTCAGGTAGGGTACAACTTGGCTGCATATGTTAAGAATGTGGAGCCACAATTGGGCCGTCTTCGACTGGTTGTAGGACGTCTACGACCGGTCGTGGGGCGTGTTCGACCAGTCGTGGGGGAGCCACGATCGGTCGTGGGAGGCGCTCGACCGGTCGTGGGTTCGAGCCCTAGCACGACTCAAAGTCCAGCGAGTTGTGCTGTTTTTTTCCCGGGACCTAGGACTGGTCGTAGCGGAGCCAGCACCGGTCGTAGGTTATGCAGTTTGTTCCGCAAAACTGTGGATTTGAGTCCTTTCGCAACCGGGATGCGGAAGGGAAGTTGCCTAAACTATAAATAGGGGTTCTTAGGGTTTTTTTAGGGTATGCCTGAGATGAGGAATATTGAAAAATATTTCTAAAGGTGTGGGCTAAGGGTTTTCTATATTCTTCCAAGGGAGATGTTAGTATTTTGACTTGTAATCTTTGTTTCTTCATAGTGTAAGTTTGCATCCGTGGTTTTTTACCCTAGTTTAAAATTTTTCTACGTATATCTTGTCTTTTGGTTTGTTTGGATTGCTTTAATCTGTTTCTAGTTTATATTTCTTTCCGTTTATCGTTTGTAGGTGAGGCCTGAGATTGGATCTCGGCCCACTGCGTTGTTCGGGTGCTGCGCAACAACTGGTATCAGAGCTATTGGTTTAGTTCTATTAGGAGTGATGGCGGAAGATGGAAAAACTAGAATTAAAAAGTTTGATGGTTCAAACTTTTCCTTCTGAAAGATGCAGATGGAAGATAATCTGTATCAGAAGGACCTCTACATTCCTCTAGAAGGAAAAGAGAAAAAATCAGAAAAGATGACAGATGATGAATGGTTTTTACTTGATAGGAAGGCTTTAGGAACGATCCGACTCTCTTTGTCTAAGAGCGTCGCCTTCAACATATCCAAGATGAAAACGACAAAAGAATTAATGGAAGCCCTAGCCACCATGTATGAAAAACCCTCAGCATCCAACAAGGTTCATCTTATGAAACAGCTATTCAACATGAAGATGTCAGATGGTGGGAGCGTGGCTGAACAGCTAAACGAGTTTAATACAGTCACGAGCCAGTTGGAATCCGTTGGCAACGTTTTTGACGATGAGGTTAGGGCGCTATTGATCTTATCCAGTCTGCCAGACAGTTGGGATGGTTTGGTAATTGCTGTGAGCAATTCTTCAGGGTCGACAAAGCTGAAATTTGATGATGTGGCTGGTCTAATTCTCAGCGAAGAATCTAGAAGGAAGACATCAGGAGTTTCAAGGGATTCAGGGAATGCTCTAAACATTGAAGGAAGAGGAAGATCGCAGAACAGAGGAGACAATAAACATGGGCGTTCTAAATCAAGGCAGAAGTCTAAGGGACTAAAAGATAAAAATGGGTGTTGACATTGCGGCAAAAAGGGGCACATGAAACGTGATTGCAGGGCACTCAAGAAACAAGAAGGAAGCTCTCAAGGCGGGAAGGATTCAGTGAATTTGTCTGAGGAGAGCGACACAGAGGCGTTGATCTTGTCTCTTGATACAAGGAATGAGTCATGGGTTATAGACTCGGTTGCTTCGTTTCATGCCACTTCATATAAGGAAGTTCTGCGTAATTATGTGTCAGGTGACTTTGGGAGAGTCTACCTGGGTGATGATGTGCCGTGCAGTATTGTTGGAAAGGGAGACATTCAGGTAAATAAGAAAGACGGAACGGTTTTAAAACTAAAGGATGTCAGACATATACCGAGTTTGAGAAGGAATCTGATCTCAGTGGGGCAGTTGGCCGATTCCGGTTATGTGACGACATTTACCAGTGATTCCTGGAAGATCACAAAAGGTGCCTTGGTGGTATCTCGAGGCAAAAAGGAAAGCACCTTGTACGTGACTTTAGGATCGTATGTTTCACTCTCAGTCGTATCAACTGGAGTGAATGGGCAGTTATGACATCAGAGGTTGGGACATATGAGGGAGAAAGGGATGAAAGTGTTGTTGTCAAAAGGGAAGCTATTAGGGCTGAAGTCTCTTGACTTGAAATTCTGCGAGGACTACATATATGACAAGCAGAAGAGGATAAGCTTCAAGAAGACAGGACGCGCTCCAAAGACGCACCTATTGGAGCTTGTACACACTGACTTATGGGGACCGGCACAGGTATCATCCCTTGGTGGCTCACGTTATTTTGTTTCCTTTATTGATGATGCTAATAGAAAACTGTGGGTTTATTTCTTAAAGTATAAATCTGATGTATTTGATGCGTTTAAGAAGTGGAAAGTTATGGTAGAAAACGAGATAGGTAAAACAGTAAAGTGTCTCAGATCTGATAATAGGGGAGAATATTGTGATAAGAGATTTGAGGAGTATTGTGCAGCAAGTGGAATCAAATATTAGAAAATGATTCCAGGGACACCACAGCAGAATGGTGTGGCTGAGCGCATTAACAGGACCATCCTTGAGCGTTCCAGGAGCATGAGGTTACATGTAGGGTTGCCCAAGACCTTTTGGGCAGATGCTGTAAATACTGTCATATATCTTATCAATAGAAGTCCCTCAGTACCATTGGATAGTGGGCTACCAGAAGAAACATGAACTGGGAAAGAAGTGAACCTTACACATCTCAGAGTGTTCGGTTGCACTTCATATGTTCACATTGATGCAGAGCACAGAAACAAGCTGGATGCGAAGTCCAGGAGGTGCACGTTTATAGGCTATGGGCAGAATGATTTTAGCTACAGGTTTTGGGATGCAGAAAACAGAAAAATCATCAGAAGCAAGGACGTAGTCTTCAACAAAAAAGTGATGCATAAGGACAGTGTGCAGGAAAATAAGGCCGAGAAAAAGGAATTCGTAGAGTTGGAAGAGTTACCGAACATGGGTGTTACAGCGCCACAAGATGATCATGCACAGGAGCATCATGAGGTAGAGCCACAGACACCGGTTGTGAGGAGGTCTACTCGGGAGAGAAGACCCCTGGTCCGATACTCACCCTCCTTACATTATCTACTGCTGACAGATAATAGTGAGCCAGAATATTTTGAAGAGGCATTACAGTCAGATACACGGGTTAAGTGGGAGCAAGCCATGGATGAGGAGATGGACTCTCTTGAATCTAATCGTACATGGGAGCTAGTCACTTTACCTAAGGGTAAGAAAGCTCTTCATAACAAGTGGGTTTACAAACTGAAGGAGGAGCATGATGGTTCGAAACGGTACAAGGCGAGACTAGTTGTAAAAGGTTTTCAACAGAAGGCAGGTATCGATTTCACTGAAATATTTTCACCGGTAGTGAAAATGTCTACGATTCGCATGGTCTTGAGTATAGTGGCTACAAAGAACTTACATCTAGAGTAGCTAGATGTTAAGACAGCCTTTCTTCATGGGGATCTTGAAGAAGAAATATATATGCATCAGCTGACAGGATATGTGGCACCAGGTAATGAGAACAAGGTGTGCAGACTGAAGAAAAGTCTATATGGCCTGAAGCAGGCCCCGAGGTAGTGGTATAAGAAGTTTGATAGTTTCATGTCGGGAAACGGTTTTACGAGATGTCATGCGGACCACTGTTGTTACTTGAAGAAGTTTGATACGTCGTACATCATTCTTCTTCTGTATGTTGATGATATGCTTGTGGCCGGTTCAAGCATGAAGGATATCTCAGATCTCAAAAGACAACTGTCTAGAGAATTTGCCATGAAGGATTTAGGAGCTGCAAAACAAATCGTAGGCATGAGGATAAAGCGTGACAGGGAAAACAAGAAACTTGTTTTGTCACAGGCAGAGTACATAGCCAAGGTACTTGATCGATTCAATATGGGAGGTGCTAAGCCGGTTAGCACTCCATTAGCCAACCACTTCAAGCTATCTAAAGAACAAGGTGCAAAGACGTAGGAGGAACGGGACTACATGGCCAAAGTCTCATATGCGTCAGCGATTGGGAGTCTCATGTATGCTATGGTGAGCACGAGGCCAGACATTGCTCAAGCAGTGGGAGTTGTTAACAAGTTCATGAACAACCCCGGGAAGAAACATTGGGAAGCCGTGAAGTGGATCCTCAAATACCTTGTGGGTACTAAGGATGTATGGTTGTGTTATGGTGGATCGAAAATCAAGCTGCAAGGCTACGTGGATTCAGATTTGGCAGGAGATATCGACAGTAGAAGAAGCACTACAGGTTATGTCTTTACTCTGGGCAGTGCTGCAGTTAGTTGGGTCTCTCAGTTACAGAAGATAGTATCTATCAGTACGACAGAATCAGAATATGTTGCGACTACAGAAGCATGCAAGGAGATGGTGTGGATGCAAGGTTTTATGGAAGAGTTGGATAAGAAGCAAGTAGATTGCAAGCTGTATAGTGACAGTTAGAGTGCAATATACTAATCTAAGAATTCAGCCTTTCATTCAAGGACCAAGCATATTGCCATCAGATATCACTTCATACGTTCGTTACTGAAAAATGGATCGATTATTCTGGAGAAGATTCATACAAGTGAGAATCCTGCAGATGTGTTGACCAAGGTGGTCACAAGGGAGAAGCTGAAGCTCTTTCAGCTTTGATTGGTCTTCAGGTTTGAAGACGGGGAGGTGGTGCACTCCGGATGAAGAAGATGAAGGTTTATGGCAATGTGTCTCCAAGTGGGAGATTGTTGAGAATGTGGAGCCACAATTGGGCCGCCTTCGACCGGTCGTAGGACGCCTACAACCGGTCGTGGGGCGTGTTCGACCGGTCGTGGGGGAGCCACGATCGGTCGTGGGAGGCACTCGACCGGTCGTGGGTTCGAGCCCTGGCATGACTCAAAGTCCAGCGAGTTGTGCTGTTTTTTTCCCGGGGCCTAGAACTAGTCGTAGGAGAGCCACGACTGGTCGTAGGGGCCTAGGACCGGTCGTAACAGAGCCAGGACCGGTCGTAGGTTACGCACTTTGTTCCGCGAAACTGCGGATTTGAGTCCTTTCGCAACCGGGATGCAGAAGGGAAGTTGCCTAAACTATAAATAAGGGTTCCTAGGATTTTTCTAGGGTACGCATGAGATGAGGAATATTGAGAAATATTTCTAAAGGTGTGGGCTAAGGGTTTTCTATATTCTTCCAAGGGAGAGGTTAGTATTTTGCATTGTAATCTTTATTTCTTCATAGTGAAAGTTTGCATCCATGATTTTTTTTCCTTAGTTTGGGATTTTTCCACGTATATCTTGTCTTGTGGTTTGTTTGGATTGTCTTTGATCTGTTTCTAGTTTATATTTCTTTCCGTTTATCGTTTGTGGGTGAGGCTTGAGATTGAATCTCGGCCCACTGCGTTGTTGGCGTGCTGCGCAACAGCATATTCCTCTCAAAAGTGGACTTTTAGGGTATTGGTGAGAGAAACTCCTCTTGGACAATAACTCATATCAATAACCCACCTAGGTTTTAGCAAAATTTTAAATAAAAATTGATTATCGCCCTAAAAAACCTATTAGAAGTTGGAGCTCCCATATGTACGACGGGTCAAATCTTTGCTAGCTCAAAGATCTAGACCATTTGTGGTGAGCCTCCCTACTAATCCC
This sequence comes from Magnolia kwangsiensis, assembly GCA_037074715.1. NCBI lineage: Eukaryota > Viridiplantae > Streptophyta > Magnoliopsida > Magnoliales > Magnoliaceae > Magnolia > Magnolia kwangsiensis. The sequence continues at coordinate 3,640,878 of CM073583.1, forward strand.
CCATGTGCCTAAAAGTACCCTATCTTAAAAGATCCCATGAGATGTAATGTTTAGCCTTTTCTTCATTGAAATTTTGGCGTGTTTCTTATGGTCAGGACTTTGATTCCCTTCGGGAAGAGGATTGAAGGTACTCACCCTAAACGAATGAATTGTGGGAGAGGAACTAGCTCCTTTGATTTTTTTACGAGAGCTTTGAGTTCTTCCTGCATGGCTTGTTTCCAACATGACTGAGATGCAGCTTCAGAATCAGATTTAGGCTCAACAATGGAATGAAGACAGAAAGGCACAAACAATGGTTAGAGGAAAATCTTCATATGTGAGATGATCAAGAGGACGAGAGAGACCGGGGGGGGGGGGGGGGTGGGGGCATGTGGACGCTTCCTGATTAGAGCCATCATATCCACAGCTTGGAAGACCAAATAACAAAGTTTGAGCCAAGAGCATAGTATACTACTTCCTATCACTCTCCACAGCATTTCTAATCCACCTATTTAAGGGTTGGTCTTTTGGGCCTAGCTAGATCTAACAGTGTGCGAGAAAGAAAAACCTTAGGGCCAAGCAAGTCCTTTTAGCTCTCCTTGTCATGATATGATTGACAATACATGTTGAGAGGAATGCATGGTTTTAAAACTTGGATAAATCTGATATATGGCTAAGACTCAGGATTCCATCATTCGATTCTGCTTGGAAAGTGAATCCAAGTTGTTTTATTAGATATCATTCATGCAGTGCCTGCTTGATGGGCGGCTTGGATCTCTTATATGTGTTGGATGCATGTGTACAAATTATAGCAGACATCTGCAACCTTTTATGCAATTTGATTTAATTAAGAAATGGAAAAGCAATGCACTGAAAGCACCACGAAATGTTAATTGTGGAATTTTTTTTCTAGCTGTTTTCACCCTGGGCATGTTTGGATAAATGGAATCCATGTAGAAATGGAAATCGGTTTCCACTGATAAGACAGTTGGTCTGTTGGGATACATGCATTCAAAGCTTTAATTATTACTCTTATTCACCGTTAGAATCCTTAAGAAAGGAGACACAAGATGACTATTGTATAATGAATATGAGAAGTACATTTCTTATCTAAACTCATTCTTATTTTTTGGAATCCTATTTTTCAGGGTAAGGGTGGAGGTTATCAATTATGTAGCCATTACGTGATCCGCAGAATCCAAAATAGAATTCACATATCCAATTACCTTCATTTCATTTTACTCCCGGGGATTAACAATTTAATAATTAAATCATCTTTCCCTTCTTTTTTTCTAGTACACGGCAGGGATTGGCCCTGGAAAATAACAAACTCAACAAAGAAGAGATTCTCTTTCTCCTTCTTTTTCTTTTTAAAGTTTTATTGAGATATGGTAATATCTATTTAAAAAATAAAAATAACATTGGATAATAGCTGTGGGATTTTTGGCCACAGCCTCTGTACCCTTTCTATAGAGAGCAATGTGCCAATGGTTTTTTTTATTTTTTGGTTAAAACATTAACACGAAAAATATCTTCTTCTTTTTTCTTTTTTTTTCTTTTTTTTAATTTCTTAAAAATGGCTAAAATAAAGTTAATTGGTTAAAAAAACAAAACAAAACGAAACAAAAACAAAAACGAAAACAAAACAGTTATTAGTGTACTACCACTTTTGGCCCACTTAACGATGAGATCGGTCTTACCGTTTGAGAAAAGTAGTATTGATACAGGTGCGGCTTCTTTCTATCACATTTGTGTGAGAGGTCATGGCATGCACTAACTCGAGTGCAGTTTTAGCCCACTTTTAGTAGTCAACTAAGGCAGTTTTGATGTGGGTCATTCATCATGTGGGGCTTACCTTTGATGCCAACCATGCATTATGTGGGCCCACTTTGATGTGGACCCTTCATCCTGTAGAGCCCCAATTTCAATATGGGTCATCCATCATATGGGCTCACTTTGATGTCCACCATATATAATGTGGGTATGACATTTGTTGTGGATTGTCCATCATGTGGGGCTCATTTGACGTGAAGAGTGCATCATGTGGGGTCATATTTTGATGTGGGTCATCCACCGCGTGAGACTCACCTTTGATATGAACATGCATCATATGGGTTCAGCTTGATGTGGACCATTCATCGTGTGGGGCCAACTATCAATATGGGCTGTTCATCATGCAGGCTCACTTTTAATGTCAACATTCCATCACGTGGTCCCACCTTTAATGTCCACCATCCATCCTATGGGTCCCACCTCTGATGTGGACTGTTCATCATGTGGGGCCCGCTTAATGTTAACCGATTATTATGTCGGGCCACACTTTGGTGTGGGCCATCCGGGCCTATCTTAATGTGTACTTTCATAATGTGGAACCCACCTTTAATGTAAGTTGTTCATCATGTGAGACTATTTTAAAAAGAAAAGAAAAATAAAAAATAAAAACGGCAAGACGTGAATTATCTAAAAAGTTCAAGAATAAACTTGTCCAAAAATAACCAAGATTATAGGGGTTTTGGCAGTTGCACGTGTGCACATGCGAAGTCGAGCGTGCACTTCGCACCTCTCTGCCTAAAGCCTTTTAAAGTATGACTATAGGAAAAAAAAACCAGAGAAATTGATGACTGTAAACCTCACCTTTCACCCACCGACTTTTTCTAAACGCTCCCAAATTTTACTTTCCCAGATTAAACTGATCGGTGCAAAATAATAACCGTAGCAGTTGGAAGGCAGACATGACATTGGTTTAGTTTGATTAGTGTATTTCCATCAGCAAATAGTATCTCTATACATAAAGGTTTAGTTTGAAAATAGTATATCTGTACATAAAGGTTTAGTTTGAAAAAGTATAGTTTGAGAGCGTGTAGAAAATACGGTGGGGTGGGTAAAAGGTAGAATTTACGGTCGTCAATTTCTCAAAAAAAAAACTTTTACATTATGGGAGAGTATGCCCATCCATTTGCTTGCACCACTCTTTGTACAAGTGCATTTAGATGCATATAATCCAAACCGTCCAATCTCGCTGGCTCACTTTAGATGGGTTACAGCAACAAGACCATATGAGTCAGACAATCTGTACATCCCTCCCGTAGTCAGTTGAATGTTGAATTTGGTCAATCACATCAAACAACCTAGGCAGTCTATGCCAACGTGTCATATTTTCGGAAGTCCAATCCTCGGAAAAGGTCGCCTGGCAAGACCATCTAAATCAATGGACATCCGTTGATTTGATCCATCTCACAATTTGACTAAACTGATGTATGGATCTATCCAATTTTCCCTTCATAAAATATCCATAATTGATTATATATATATATAGAGAGAGAGAGAGAGAGGAATGCTCAGCTACGCACCAGTTCACACGCCAGTACGTGCGAACCTTACTATCAACTGTCGGATAAGATCGATGGTCTGGATATATATATATATACATATATATATATATAGAGAGAGAGAGAGGAACGCTCAGCTACGCACCGGTTCGCACGTCATTACGTGCGAACCTTACTATCAACCGTCGGATAAGGTCGATGGTCTGGATAAAAGTGCTCTTAGCGTGAGTTTTAAGGAGCGAGTTTCCTTCTCTCGTACGCTTCTTTGCCATATTCTTCACCTCTTCGAAGAATGCGGTGGAAGCCTTTTCCCGTGAAATTCTTCCGCTGGGATATCAGTTGGGTCCCACCAAGATGTTAATGATAAATCCATACCGTCCATACATTTTTAAAAATAATTTTATGGTATGAACCCAAAACTAAGGTAAATCAAAATCTCAAGTGGGCCACACAGTGTTGATTGAACTCTCACCATTAAAAACTTCCTGGGGCTATCAAATTTTTGGATCAAGCTAATATTTTTTTTTTTTTTCCATCATCCAGGTCTGTATGACCTAATCTACAGGTTGGATGTCAAATAAATATCACAGTGCGCTCTAAAAGATATTTAGCGATGAAAATCATTATTTCCACTGCTTCATGTGGTGTGGTCCACTTGATATTTGGATCTGCCTCAGTTTTGGGATAATGCCTTGGAATGATAAGAAAAAACAGATGGATGGAGTAGATTTCTTAAAAAATATTATGGTAGGCCCCACCTAGATTTTCAGCATGCAAAAGGCTTTCAAAGGAAATTGGTGTTTTTTTAAAGACGCTGATAATAATTCTCACAGTTGAAAATTTTCTAGAGCCCTCCGTGATTTATATTTGCCATCCAACCTATTCATAAAGTTACATAGATCTAGATGAAGAGAAAACACAAATATTAGCTCCATCTAAAACTTCTTTGGCCTCATGAATTTTTCAACGGTAAGGGTTTAATCCCCACTGTGTAGTCCACATCTATCTTGGATCTTTCATATTTTTAGGCTAATAGCTTAAAATGACGAAAAAAAGGATGGACGGTGTAAATTAGATGCCTATATCATGGTGGCCACTCAAAACTCCCGCCGGTTCCCAGAGACGGGCGGAGGTAGGACACAATGTGCGTCCGACGACGTGCGCAGTAACACTGTCAGGTTGAGTAGCCGGAAACTCCCTAAAGAAGTGACGTCACCGAGTTCTGTGGGCCACACCCATTAGGTATGTTTTGTATCTATGCCGTTCATCCATTCGGAGAGATCATATTAAGACATAATTTAAAGAATGAGTCAGATCTAAAGATCTAGAGGACCCCACCACAGAAAATAGTGGGGAGAGTGACGCCACTATTAAAAAGTTCTAAGGGATACAAAAGTTTTCGATCAAGTTAATATTTGTGTTTTCACTTCTTTCATGTCTGCGTTGACACGTGAACAGACTGGATCTCAAATAAAAATGGAACTTTTGAAGGTTTCAACGGTGGGCGTCACTCTCATCACTGTTTTCTGTGGTGGGGTCCACTCCAGCCTTGGATCTACCTCGTTCTTTGGGCCATATACTGAAATGATCTCTCCAAATATATGGACCGTGGGGATATAACATATACATCATGGTCGGGCCACAGAACTTGACGGCACTTCAGTAGCGAGTCTCGCCACTCAACCTGTCAGTATCCAATTCGCATTTCCTGATGACGCATGGGATTGCCTTCGAGACGGAAACGGACTGGTTACTCCCCTGCAACCCGCCAATGGCCATTGGTCAGTGCTCTTTGGGCCCATCATGATGTATGTGTTTCATCCATTCCGTCCATCTATTTTTACATATCATTTTACGGTATTAGGCCAAAACTTAAGTATATCGCAATTTCAAGTGGGCCACATTACAGGAAACAATGTTGAATGAACATTAACCATTCAAAACTTTTTGGCAGCCATAAAAGTTTTGAATCAAGCTGATCGTTGTTGTTTTTTTTTTTTTTCCCCTTCATCTGGGTATTTATGACCTAATCAACAGATTGAATGTCAAATAAACAGTATAGTGGACCTTAGGAGGATTTTAATGGTGGATATCTAATTACTATTATTTTCCGGTGGTGTGTTCCACCTATGATTTATATTCCTATCATTTTTTGGATCAAGCCTTAAAATGATTGGTAAAAATGGATGAATGGAATGGATAAAACACATACATCATGGTGGGGCCCACAGAGCACCCACCACTAGCCACGAGATGGTGGCGGGGAGTAGCCATTCTTGCTAAGTTCGCTGGAAATTAAGGTGGGGCCCACCATGATGTTTGTGAGAAATCTATCCCATCCATTTGTTTTTTGAGCTTATTTTAGAATGGTAGACCAAAACTGAGCAGGATACAGTACTCTATCGAGCCGTACTGAAGGGAAAGAGGGTTAGGAAATTCCTACCATTAAAACTTCTTTAGGGTCGACATGGATGTTTACATGTCATCTATGCCATTCATAACATCATTCCTACTGGGATTAGCTGAGAACACAAGTATTATCCTAATTCAAAACTTTTGTGACATAAGAACATTTCAACTATGTAAGTTTAATCTTCACGTTTTCAGTCCACTTGAGTATTAGATTTAGCTTATTTTTGTACAGATATTCTAAAATGATCTCATAAAACAGATGGATGAATTGAATTTCTAAAAAACATCACAGTGAGTCCTACTTAAATTTCCAGTGCACGAAAGGCTTTCACAGGCAGTTTTTTGAACGTGGATTTCCTTTAAAAGCCTTTCGCATGCTTGAAACCTAGGTGAGGCCCACCATGATGTTTTTTGAGAAATCTACCCCGTCCATCCGTTTTTTCTTATCATTCCAGGGCATTATCCCAAAGCTGAGGTAGATCCAAATCTCAAGTGGACCACACCACATGAAGCAATGGTGTTAATGATTCTCATCGTTAAATATTTTTTAGAGCCCACTGTGATATTTATTTGACATTCAACCTGTAAATTAGGTCATATAGACCTGGATGATGGAAAAAAACAAATATTAGCTTGATTTAAAAATTTTGTAGCCCTGGGAAATTTTTAATGGTGAGAGTTCAATCAACACTGTGTGGCTCACTTGAGATTTTGATTTACCCCAATTTTGGGTTTATACTATAAAATTATTTTAAAAATGTATGGACAGCATGGATTTATCATTAACATCTTGGTGGGACCCAACTGACATCCCAACGGAAGAATTTCACGTGAAAAGGCTTTCGCCGCATTCTTGGGAGAAGTAGAGAATATGACAAAGAAGCGTACGAAAGAAGGAAACTTGCTCCTTCAAACTCGCACTAAAAGTGCTTTCATCCAGACCATCAACCTTATCCGACGGTTGATAGTAAGGTGCGAGCGTAGCTGAGCGTCTCTCTCTCTCTCTCTCTCTCTCTCTCTCTCTCTCTCTCTCTCTCTCTCTCTCTCTCTCTCTCTCTCTCTCTCTCTCTCTCTCTCTCTCTCTCTCTCTCTCTCTCTCTATATATATATATATATATATATATATATATATATATATATATATATATATATATATGTCTCAAGGATATCACACGTTGGAGGGAAAGAAGGAGGGCAAGGTAGATTTATGATGCCCGTGGGAGTACTAGATCATGTGGGTGTGGGCATGGGCCTGACAGTGGGGCCCACCGATGTATGTATTATATATCCACGCCGTCCATCCGTTTTTCCAGCTCATTGTAGGGCATAATTCAAAAAAGGAAGCAGACCAAGTTTCATGTGGACCACACCACAGGAAACAGTAATTATTAACCATTTAAAATATTTTGAGGGCCACAAAAGTTTGGGATCAAGCTGATATTTGTTTTTTTTTTTTTTCCCTTACAGTTACGTCTGTTTAACATTATCAATAGGTTGGATGGTAGGCCCTAGGTGAGCTTTTAAAGACCATTTTTTCTGAGGTGTGGTCGACCTGAAACTTGTGTCTGCTTCATGTTTTGAATCATGTCATATAATGAGCTGGAAAAACAGATGTACGGCTTGGATATGCAATACATACGGCTAGACGGTCAGGACTGCACCAATATCTTGGTTACGGGTCGCAGCCAGGTCACGCTCTAATAAATTAATACAAATAATACATTAACCTTGTGGCGTTATGTCGTCACGTTTGACTCATTCCAACCGTTGACATTCACTTCCGACGGTCAGGATTAATCGGGGACGCGCTGCGGCTCTTATATTGCCAAGCAATCATACAACTGCATTTCACGACATTTCGCCTTTTCCGCCGTCTCTGGTCTATTAATGATACATTCCAAATAGCCCTACTTTCAGCCAAAATATCAGAACTGCCGCTACCTATCGAAAACAGAGGTTTGTGATACGCAGGTTTCATATGAAGCTTGATACGCAGGCACTCAAAAATGATACACGTGGCATATATTAGCTCAAATAAAACCTTTATATTGTGCATCCCACTTTCTAAAAGTCGAATCCTAATATGAGTTTCTTTTAACAATCTAAATCTCTGATTCAGGGATACTTGTTCGTGAAAATAGGACCATTGAACTTTTTATTTAACTGTCGTACAAATATCCAATCATGCGACATTAATATAATGAAATGAGATTAATTTGGTTCATGATATATAGATACTTATTACCATAATTTGGACGGTTTGATTTTACTATTTGTATGCCACATATGCAATTTCTAAATGCCAGTGTATCATCCATCTCAGTCTATCAGAGTATTACTCCGACCTTCGAACTGGAGAGATTCAACGTCAAATACTGAAAGACGAGAATACCCACAGGATACTTGAAAATGACGGACAAAACAACTTTAGAAGACGTCCATTTTACATACATCCTGCACACATGTCAAGGCTCCGGATTTTTTCCCCGGTTGGCCACATAGATGGATCATATACAAAAATGGAATCGTTCAGGGGATCCTGATTATCTGATTGGACGATTTTGGAGAATTACAAAGGTAAAAAGGTCATCCATCCGGTGGTTATAGTTATTGGGTACAACACATATGAACGGTCCAGATATCTTAAATGCATCTACAGCTCACGTGAAGGTATTATGCATCTCATTTACAAAAGTCAAGCCGTCTAGATCAAAAGGTATGTACGTGGATAAAAAGGGATCCAGGAGAGTTTTTCTAAACCGTTAAATTATTTTCTGATGCCGTGGTGCATCTGACTAGTTTAACGTTCTGATTTCTGGGACAGAAGACCTACATTATGGGATGGACATGATGAACGGGTTTGATACCATGCCCATGTGCCACGCTGGCATACAGAATGGCGTGTACAATAACTTTCTTTAACACGTGTGCGGCCTTAGCAAAGCTCTTTGCGTATAGATTCAAGAGAAACAGCACCGGAATGTATAGTGTTAGTACTTGCATTAGGATACTTAAGATAGTCCAATCCATTCATCTAGACCGTTCATCAGGTGCAAAGCTCATTTCTTGGGCTACCATACAAACATCACAACGATCTGAAAATCTCAACCATCTGATCAATAGCATATAATATTAACGGTCAAGATCATTTACACAAAATAATCCCAACAAGTCACTTGCTTATAAAGAATCACTTTTATTAGGCGATCCTAACCATTTCATCCATGGCCCATAAAATGGATGGCTACAAAAGATAAGGCGAAGTCAAATATGGATTGGATCATCCGTTTAGTCTGATTTTCACCTTGTAGCTCATCAAATGTCTTCTAGGATTAATGAACGGTTCAGATCAATCAACTAGACTGTCCAAATGATACAAAAAAAAAATGAAAAAAAACTACAGGGATGAGAGGGTAATTAATACTAAAAAAGTACGTTTTGTTTACCAATCGCTATCACGTGAAATTCGCGCAATCTTGCTTTTTGGCAATGCCATATTGCGCCTATGGGTGTTTTGGTCACACCAAAATGTCACATACCACGGCAGCGTGTAAACTTTCAATACATCCAGTTCTTCCCCCACTAACGTGCCACATGTGTATCATATCCGATCCGTGCAAAAAGTTGGCCAGATCATGATGATTACCTCCAATGAAAATCAAACAGATCCACTCATCCACCAGGACACAACTTCAAAATCATTGAACACACAAATATGAGTCAGTGGCCCACCTGATAAGTAGATCATCCTGAATCTCATACCAATTGATCATCAGGGTGTAGCCTACCCTTGCACCGATCTGATATTCTTTAGCGAGCCCAGCCGAGGTCAATAACGGCCCAAAACAAACAATCCCAAGCCTAAGCCCACTTTTGTGAAAGATCTGGGCTGTTCATTAAGCATGCTCACATCACACATGATACATGACAAAAATGTCCTTGAAATCCTGATCTTTCTGGGCTAGCCTGCTTATGAAACAACTTAAATTTTAGGCTCGGCCAGATCGGGCCAAGCTTGAAAGCCAGTGGGCCATCCAGGCCTATTTACAATCATGACTTTTGTGCCCTATTAATAATGAAGTCGGATTTAATAGCCCACCCGTCGGATATGTGGGACCCACATACGGTTTCGTGCGGATGGCGGATGAATTCCAATATTCTTTCATACCTTGCATTTTATATATGGGTCACTGATCATATGGTTAAGATCATCTTATAAGTGTGATTTCTCACTATGGTTGACAATTGAAGGTTGGATCCACCTGATGAACGGTTTAGATCATGATCAGCTATGCCACGTGTCCCGTTATGTGGGGGCAATAACAAAAGCAGTGGTAACCATGCAATTTTGGTGACAATCAAGGGCATTTTGTTGGTTGGTTGAGTGTTTAAGAGATTTCAAACATGGGAGTTGTCGGTTTGCCTACCATGAAAGAGAATGAAAGGTTTTAAAAGGAAATTCCTTGCGTGATAGACTCCAATCAAAGCCATCAATAGCTCTCATTTTCTTTTAATTTTGTTTTTATTTATTTATATTTTTGTCTCATCTTTTGACTGAAGAGCAGTTTATTTATTTATATTTTTGTCTCATCTTTTGATTGAAGAGCAGCCATGTACCTACTTATAAATCAATGAAAGGTGGCGATTTTTTTTATGGGATTTTGGAAGGTTGAGATTTAGTGACAGATTCTTCAAGAAGGGCATATGATCAAAAGATTTTATTCGACAGGTATGCTTTTTTTCTTCTTCTTTTTTTTTTAAATTTTTTTTCCTTCAATTGAATTCATGGGTCTTATTTTTTCTTTTGGGTTATCTGGGTGACTCGCAATATGAATTTTATTTTATTTTTTATTTTTTTTTTTCAATTTGGAGATATGTTTGGTTTGAATTGATGAGCTTTTCATTGATTTCAATTCATCTGTTTTTGTTAGTGGAGCAGAAACATGAAAGAGAGGTGGTGATTTTGTATGGAAGATTGGAGGCTGGGAGAATTTGGAGAAAGTTGAGGATTGTTTGATCTCATTCAACAGGTGGGCATCTCTCTCTCTCTCTCTCTCTCTCTCTCTCTCTCTCTCTCTCTCATATATATATATATATATATATATATATATATATATATATATATATATATATATAATTGCTTGAATAGGGTATATTTCATTACACTTTGAATGAATTATTAATTTAAAATTTCCATGAAAGATGTAATAATTCTATTTCAAGGTTGCAAAATTGATTCCCAGTTACATAGGAACGCCGAAAGGAAGCATCCCATATAAAATTGTCATTTTATGTCAAACTCCAGTTAATTTATTATTTGGATGCACCTTTATAAATCATATCTCATCTCTAAAAATCATATTGCTAGCCAACCAACAAATTTTTAGAGAACCTAGAAAATCTGTTTTGTGAGAGTTGTGTTCAAATAAACCCTTATGATTATTATTATTTGGACTCTTAGGCATCTCCTCATCAAAAACTCACAGAGACTTGAATCTTGAAGAATAGACATTCATAACCCATACTATCTTTATAACTCAAGAATGTTTTAGCTTATGCTCTACTTATTCTCTATATGTGTCATGTATGGTTTAATGAGACTACCATGCTAGCCTAGTTTGTAGTAAGTTACTTTGGTTGAGCTTTTTCATAAGCTTGGTATATTCTTGCAACTAAGGCTGTGTCGAGCCTATATAGATGTCTGTGACAAATCCATCTTATCCATCTGCTTTGAAAAGCTATAATTGAACAAGAGTCTAAAAATCATATCTAAAACTCATGTAAGCCATACCACATGAAATAGTTGGGATTGAATGCTTGGGTTGGAGAAGTTTTGTATCATGATGATATTTGTACCTACAGTTTATTTGAGTGGTAATAACCTTATGAACATGGTCAGGTCTAGATGGTTTCAATGGTAGAAGTTTCCGGTCCCGATGTTTCATTTGGTGTGGCCCACCAGTATTTTGGATCTGCCTGATTTTTAGCCTCATATCCTATTGTGGTCTTTCAAAATAGATGGGTGGAGTGGATTTGTCACAGATATCTCTGTGAGCCCCACACAGCCCCAGCACAGGTGTATCTCCGTGGGTCCCACACAGCCCCAGGCACTTCCGCAGTCATGAGCGCAAAGATTCCGTTATGTCTTATATCTAAAGTAATAATTTCTAGCCTTTGCCGGTTGTAACCTAATCATGTGTTTACTTAGTCCCCAAGAGATCTTAGCAAACTCAGTTGTTCAAGGCAACTCATCTATACGCCACTAGATGTGCCATCCTGGCATATGGTTACGAGATCAAAGCCATCCATCAGATGGGTCCCACTGTGAAGATGAGTTGGCCCAAAAATCAGGCCAGTCAAGCAATGAGGTAGGCCACACTATGGTGGCAGAAAAACTTGGGATGATGCCTATTTTTGGGTCAGATTATGTATATGGTTAGTTCTATGTGATGGACCGCTTAGATCATTGTATAGTACACGTAGTGGCGTATGGATGGGATGCCTTTGTACACGCCCGTGGACTTGGCAAAACTTTTTGAAACCATGTTGCATTTAACATACACGTATATCCAATGACTTGGGGTGTGTTTGGTTGCACCAAATTTCAAATTTTGCATCAAATTACATTGGTTAATCATGAAATATCATGATGTTTGGTGCAACCAAACACACCCTTATTCTCTTGGTTACTTTATTTTTTATTTTTTATTTTTTTGTCCACTATTTTTTATGGATGTATTAGCAATTTAGGTGGGCTGTCTTCTCAATTTCGAAAATAAATCAAATATATTTTCGTGTGTTTGATAACCACCAGATCAAAGCCACACAAATGATGGTTTTTGTTTTTATTGTTTTATTTTTGATAGTGGTGTGTGCCATAACGGCAAGGATACAATATCAACGGTCTGGATCATTCAACGATGCAGCACTTTAGGCCGATTCACAGGTGGGCCACTGTGAAAATGAATGCCAGACACATCCACATGTTTTTCAATGTCATAATAAATCGTTTCCACTCGCCAACCACTAGACTGCTTTTCATTCGGAAAAGATAAGCAAATACAGCTGTTGTTTCATAAGTAATGATACAGTGATTATTTTTCCAGCAGCATCTGAAATCTTAAAATATCTAGTCGGCCAAAAAGGGAGGAACCATGATGATAGATTGAAATGAAAATCAGACCAATCAACTAATTGATCATATCACAAAATCAAAATTAATGACTCAGTGAGGCCCACCTACTGCAACGCACATGCCTATGAGAACAAGATGGTTGGATTGGATTGGACCATCTGACTGCTCGCAGGGTTTGGGCCCACCTGCCATAAAGTGATGTAGAGTGAGTCGCAGACACTTTCATGTCCAAGATGGACCAAAAGAGGCACGATTAGATGCGTTAGTGATCGAGACTGTCAAAACCCTAAAACAAATATATCTCACAAACCAGAATGAGTTATTCATGTACCATACATGATTTTGGATAGGAGAAGCTACTTTAGCCACCACCAGAATATCTCACAAATCAGAATGAGTTATTCTGTTTAGATCGATGATCGAACATCCTTTTTAATTTATTTTTTTTTATTTATAATAAGTTTTAGTTCGATCATAACTCTTAATCCTTTGAACTTTAATAGCTATGACCAACATGAAAAGAACTAACAAAAATTAGGAGAATATCACACTTGCTATTTTTAGCAGAAAACCATGAAGTCTAATAGAAATCATGACTGTCTATAGGTAGTAAGTTACTATTTATAATAAGACATAATTGTTAAGAAGTTTTGAGTTGAGTTTGATTCTAAACTTATTCGTAGGTTTGGTATCACTATTTAAAGGATTATAAATTTGTTTTTATCATCAATCAATTAATTTTCTAATTTTTTAGAATTTTTTTCTATTTTCCTATTTTTCCTCGTATATTCATCCGAGGAATCTCTATCAGGAGTTCATAAAAGCTCTATGAATGTGGGGTAATTATCCCCTTCAGGAAGATAGTAATCGACCTCATCACATCCATCCCTGCATCATAAAGCACATACCTAGTATAGCAGCAAAGGGCACACATGATGAATGGATTTAGAACATGAATGAGCGCACATGAGCTCTAAACATCGCATTTGGTTAAGCAATACTTAAAAAGCTTTGTAGTGTATCCAGCCTCAAAATAAAGCTCTACCATCTCTAAATTTTTATTTTGTTTTTGTTTACAGCACCACAATCTAACAGTACCAATGGGATGCCTTTCTTCAAAGATCGCGGCCCGGTCAAGGAGCTTTCGAGAAGAGCTGAGCCATAGCTTGCAGAGGAGAATCGAGGGCTTTCCCGCCTTAGAAGATATACTAATCTCCAAGAACAGTGGAGATCAATTCCTCACTCTTGTTTGCACTGCTAACACAGTAGCCAAGAAACTCCAAAACGGAAATCCCGCGACAGAGTCCAACATTGAAGTGGACCCGTCCGACAAGCATACGGATATCGAGAACATCAACACCAAAGTACTGATGTGTGACCTAGAAGAAGAAGAAGAAGAAGAAGAAGAACAACAACAACAACAAAGAAAAGAGAGACTCATATCTTCTGCAAGCTTTCATGGGCCCCACCAATTGGCTAGTGAAGGACAATGTCCAATCCAATGTGACAATATCGACGCAATCCAAGATAATGGACCCACACTAGATGGTGGAAGTATAATAAGTACTAGAAGCATCCATACCGTTGAAGAATACGATGCGATGGTGGACGCAAGCAATCGATGGTCCCAAATAGGGCAGGACGTCATAGTTCATCATTCCACAGGAAATGTAAATGACCAATGTGTAGGATCTTCAGGAAGCTCTTTTAACGACTGTTCTGCAGTTAAAGAAGATGGCATTGAGGGCGACAGGAAAGAACCGTCCACAATTGATAATCACAAGCTTGATCATGCCAAGGCCGTTATCGCCACCGTTGAAGATGGGAATTTCACAAATGAAAAGGGCTTTCAGAGGAAGGCAAAGGCGAAAGAGCTGGCCACCCTCAGCATTCCAACAACCGTTGATTTTCCGGCCCCAGGAAGTTTTGGAGATTGGAACGAACTGACGAACTTGTTCTCCAACGGCGACTATGACACACCCAAATTCAGTAATTTTTGCATAGCGAATCCGTTATACTGTAGTGGAGAGTGTAATGTATTCGATCCGGAAATGCTGGCTTCCTTTGAAGAAGACATGAAGCAGCTGACAGAAGAAGAGGAAAGCATACTTCAACAGATTGTAGAGAGTCTGAAGGAAGAGAGTATTGGATATGAGGAAAATAAGGAATTCATTCCAGACCAAATACAGGTGTAGAATGGGAAATTGACATTGAGAATTTAGGTGGAAGTTGAAAAATAGGAGGGGCAATATGGGAATACATCTCGATCATATAGAATACATTTAGGGGGTGTTTGGCGCAGGTATTAAATTGGGATAGAATTGCATTTGGTCTCATAAAAATTCCATCCAACATTTGGAGGATGAGAAAGGTTGGGATTAGGTGAGATGGAATTACGTTTGGTACCATGTAATTGCATTTGGTCCTATGCAGGATATTTTCGTGGATTTTGAAATCCACTACACATGTGGGCCCCACATTGATGCATACATTTCTTCAAGTGATTTTCAAATTATGTTGTATGAATGATTGGTTGTGAGTCACCTACACCGAATTTCTGGTGAATGCACCTTTTAACGCCCATCCTATCCATATCAAACGGTTGTCATGTAAGTGATTAGGTTGGGGCCCACCAATGGCAAGTGGTGATGGCCACATGTGACAACTGTTTGATCAAGACCATTGGGGAGTTTGCATAAATGAATGAGAGAGACTTTATACTCTGCTATTGTGTGATGGATGATATGAATGCAATTAGAAATTACCGAGAGATTTGTATGTTTGGAATACAATTAATTAAAATTAAACCGTCCAACTTTTGGGTAACAGGTTAAATGCAATTATAACAAAGAAAATGGCAGTGAGTTCATTACGTGAATGTCAGATTGAGAGACATTTATTAAATGGACAAAATTAAAATATCTTCACTCTTATTTTAGTAAACATGAATCTATTACTAGATGTTAGGAATGTTGGAAATAGTTCAAACTGTGAAAAAATAACGATTAAAGAATTTTTATTTTTTTTTAAAGTTAATAGAACTTGTTGAGTTATTAAGTCAATCGTGATATGAATTACTCAACTTGAAATTCAATTTTCTCTCTTGAACCATATCTCAAGTGTAACAGGATTCTTCAGTCAATCAATCAGTAAAATACAACTATAACATGATCTGAAAATTTTGAAAATTTGAGAGGAAAAAATTTCAAAGTATTAATTAAAAATTTTAAAAGGTCATTGAAATTTTTAAAATGCCTTTTAAAATTACAACAGTAATTGTTAAAAATGATTTTAGAATGTAAATTAACAGCATTGGGTAGTACAGTTTATTCAACTAAATATATGACACATGTATCATTTAAGTGTCTGCTCCTTGAATAGCATATACCACTACAACAACAGTAAATTGGTTTGTATACTTGGTTTAAAGAAAGCTATTAGAGTTGACACTTCCATCACAGAATGGTTCAATCAAAAACTTACATTTTCTTCATGTGGGTTTCTTCTTTTCTCTTTTCAACTTCTTTCTAGTGATTAGTTGAATCTCTCTCTCTCTCTCTCTCTCTCTCTCTCTCTCTCTCTCTCAAGCAGGGATGAACATGATGAGGTCGAGCACCGTCTCCCTCAAGAGGATAACTATTCCGAATCCATGGAACTTCTTTGGACTTCTCACATAGGCTTCGCGAATCCACAAGAAAGAAAGCAAACAAAATAGAAAAAATTCTATAAAATTCGAAATTAACTAATGAATGAAATGAATAAGTTTACAACCCTTTAAATAGGGATACCAAGCAAAGGGAGAGAAATCGGAAGCAAACTACAACTAAAACTCCTAGAATTCGCAACTTACTATAAATAATAAACTTACTATTTATAGACGGTCGTGATGTCTACTAGTGCGCAAGATTTTCGGTCAAAAATAGTAAGTGTCTTATTTAGCTTTTCTTTTCGCGTTGGATGCAACTTCTAAAGCCCAATGAATAAAGAGTTATAATCAAACTAAAACTTATTATTTATAGTAAAAATGAAATTAAAATAAGGAAACGACAGTCAATCCAAGGGTATTTCACAAATCCGACTTGCACAACCCCACTAGCGGGGTTGGTTGGCTAAAATAGCTCGTTCTACCACAAAATCATATATTTTATGCATAATAACTCATTTTAGATTATGAAATGCGCCTGATCTAAGGTCTGATGGTCCGGATCACTTATGTCATCGACCGGGCCTTTTCTAATCCATCTTGGCCATGAAACTGTCTGCGACCCTCTCTCTCTCTCTCTCTCTCTCTCTCTCTCTAATTGCAAATGATCATGCTATCTTCTTTTTGGGATTTTTCTTCATTACCCTTTATCCATGTTAGAAGTGAAAACAAAGGATCTAGAGTGTAATTTTGATGGTTTTGCTCGATTACTCTCTCTTTCCAAATGACTTTATCCTAGTTTTATGGCTTTTCTTTTTACTCTTTTTCTCACACAGCGATTGATTTTATCCTATTTGAGGTTTTTATCTTACTCTTCCTCACAAATTGCAAATGATTTATCCTACTTTTGGAGCTCTTCATTACTTTTCTCCCACATTGTAAATGACTCTCTACAGACGTTCACATTCAATGTTTTTATTCATGTTAGAAGCATAATGGTTGGCTAAAGTAGCTCGTTCTACCCCAAAATCATATATTTTACGCATAATAACTCATTTCAGATTGTGAAATGCACCTGATCTAAGGTCCGATGGTCCGGATCACTTTTGCCATCGACTGGGCCTTTTCTAATCCATCTTGGTCGTGAAATTGTCTGCGACCCTCTCTCTCTCTCTCTCTCTCTCTCTCTCTCTCTCTCTCTCTCTCTCTCTCTCTCTCTCTCTCTCTCTCTCTCTCTCTCTCTCTCTCTCTCTCTCTCTCTCTCTCTCTGCAAATGATCATGGTATCTTCTTTTTGGAATTTTTCTTCATTACCCTTTATCCATGTTAGAAGCGAAAACAACGGATCCGGAGTGTGATTACTCTCTTTGCAAATGACTTTATCCTAGTTTTATGGCTTTACTTTTAACTCTTTTTCTCACACAGCGATTGATTTTATCCTATTTGGGGTTTTTATCTTACTCTTCCTCGCAAATTGCAAATGATTTATCCTACTTTTGGAGCTCTTCATTACTTTTCTCCCGCATTGTAAATGACTCTCTACAGACGTTCACATTCAATGTTTTTATTCATGTTAGTATGGATGTCCATTGACTTACACAACGCGGCTAGGCCACCCTTTTTATCATGTAGTGATCTGCATGATCTGTCCCACCATTTTACATATATAGCCCAGATATTATATAAAATAAATAAATAAAAATAAAAAAGACAAATTAGGGATTGTTTGGCATTGTTTTTTTAAGCATAAATTCAGTAAACATGTATATGAAAAACAATTTCCCACTAAGGTTTCAATGGTGAGAGAGTTGAATCCCTACTGTTGTGGGTGGCCCACTTAAGTGTTAGATCTACCTAATTTTTGGAGTCATGCACTAACATGAGGTAGCAATTAAATAGATGAATGGAGTGAATGTTGTATGATCATCATGGTGGGGCCAAATAGGGCAGAGAGCGGTTATAGGAAAGTTGTCCCTAAATCAACTCATGTACATGCCACATGTTTGCCATTGTGGCATACAGTTCTTAGATCAAATCTATCCATTAGAAAGACCCCACTATATTAATTTCCTAGCTCAAGATATAGGTCGATCCGCATGTTAGGTAGGCCACAGTTTGGAAAACAAATATACGACTGAGAACATGGCTGAAGTAATTTTCTAACCCATCAACCCATTTTCAATATTAGAGCCCACCTTCTAAGTAGACAAAATTAATTTTAGTAAAAACATAGTCCAAACCAAACAATGGATGGATTTAATCTCAGTCTTACGTGCCATGATGGCACCTGTTGAGTTGTATGTGAACATTTGTCCTCTTGCTTTCCCTGGCTTATCTATGTTGAAAAATGTTTCATAAATAGTATTCGAAGCTAATATATATATATATATATGGGATAAGGTACTATGCGCTTGACCTCACGATAATCTCCCATAAGGTTGAGCTGTGTGGGCCCTACCGTGATGCGTGTCGACCATCAACACCGTGCATTTGATGGGTACCCTTTAAATTATGGGAAATCCCAAAAATCAGCTGTATACGGAACTTAGGTGGGCCATACCATCTAAAATCATGTGAAACACCGTTAAAACATATAAAAGCACTTGGTGGGGCCCACCTGGGTTTTGAATGCTTGCTGAAACTTGGTCTAAACCCCCATACAAGTGGGACACACATAATGGATGGGTTGGATTTGTAAACCACATCTTTTGTGGGCCCTAAAAATGATTATGAATGTTTTAATGGTGCACGACGTCTCTCCACTTCTGTATGTGGTGTGGCCCAACAAAGTCATGGATTGACTTGATTTTTGAGACCTAGGCCCACGATGGAATGGTGCATCTGACTGATGGGGTAGATGTTCGAAACACATCACGGTGGGGCCCACACAGCTCGAACTCATGGGACGAACCCGTGAGGTCGAGGGCATGGTACCTCTCTCTCTCTCTCTCTCTCTCTCTCTCTCTCTCTCTCTCTCTCTCTCTCTCTCTATATATATATATATATATATATATATATATATATATATATATATATATATAATACCAAGTTAAAATAGGAATCAAGTCACTCAATGTAAGGGCCGTGAAATTCACTAATAATAATAAAAGATTTTTTAAAATTATCTTTATTTTATATTTAATTTAAATCTATTTTATCTCCGCATTTCTTAAGAAAAAAAAAGTTCTATTCAAATTTAAATATTCTTCTCCACATCTCTCAAGAATAAAAGACTTCCAGTCAAATTTGAATATTTAAAAAAAAAAAAAAAAAAAAGGGCTACATGCGACAACAGAAAAAGGGAGAAAGAGAATTTTAGAGTGCTTAGATCGAGTATGTATATTGTCATCCTTTTAATATTTTTATATATTTAATATAATTTGATTCGGTGAATGTAATGAACGGTGTGGATTGATCATACGTTCATTATATTGAATATGGGTGGATGCCCTTTAAAGGTGAGGCGAATCTAAAATTATGTAATTGTAGTTGGTGTGCATCTGATCAAATTAGATTAAATCTGTACGGATCATATGATTCATGATGCCAAAATATACAAGGGCCCTAATGTTCAGATCAATCTAACCATCAGATGGGTCACATTAGTCAGATCTAGAAGTGTTTGATAAAGGAATTTTAAATATTTTGCGCAAGCGTTGATATCACTTGGCGTAGAAGGTCGAGATGAGTCATTGGTGAATGTGTGGTTAAATCCACACTACTCCTCTAATGGATCGAGGTAAAACATAACAAAACCTTAAGAATCTAGATGATCTGACCATCCGGTGGGCCACCCCGATCAAGTAATTTCTTAAAAAAAAGAAAAAATATAATAGAAAATTTAATTATTTGATTATTTTGGATCTGGCCACTTAGGATGTTAATCAAAGGTGGGCCCCATCATGTAATAAAAATAAATGAATAATAATATCGTTGATAAAATTAATAGGACCTCGGAATTCAAATCAACCTAATCACATTGCAGAGTCAATACTAACAAACTCAGGTGAGTAACCCAACTTATCTCATAATTCATTAAAATTAAAATAAATAATTGTGATTGTTTGATTGATTTACTGGTTTGAATATGTTGATATGATAGATGTACAAAAAAATTTTATATGTGAATATCTAATAGAGACAACTATGTCTAATATGAAAAATATGCATTTAGATATCATCTATCATTCATTACATTGCATAATGCACGGTCGATCATAGGGGCCCTCCCTTGAAGAAATGTCGATCCTGGTAGAGCGTTACCAAATGCGGGCTATGTCCAAGCCTACTGAAAGGTGGAAGCCTACCCAACGGGTGGATGCGGGTTGAGGATCTCCAACTTAAGCAGATGAACGATTATCTCATCTGATGCATTCATACATCATTTTACATTCTTATTACTGTACATATTTTTTGTATTATTTTAATTGTTGTGATGGGACTCACCATGGATAGGAATGCCCTATATTAATCCCTCAGATTGGACAATCCTAACACTCCCATATTGGCCTTTTTTCTGTCGAAAGTGGCCCACTGTTGTAGCTCTTTCAACTTCTATTATTTGCCCATCAATTTAAGAGAGAGAGAGAGAGAGAGAGAGAGAGAGGTTAGGATCCTCCAATCCAGAAGATTTTCTTCAGCAACCCCATTCTTGTAGAGACCCACCAGATCAATGGCCCCAATTATCCAAATTATGGCCCGCAATTAGGAAGTAAAGAGCCTTAACAAACTCTATACTTGCATGACCCGGTAATTGATCATGCCAAAAAACTATTGACCAATGACTCGTCCGAGTCGACTCAGATGGACTCAGTCGATTCCTATTTGGTTCGGCACCACTAGTACTGAAAATAGGCCAGCTCAGACGAGTCACTCCCTGACTCGGCTGAGTCATGACTCGACTCAGGGTCGAACAAATCAGTTCCAGTCCCCGAGTCTTAAGACCATAAATTAGAAAAACTGCTGAGATGAAATGGGCCCATCCCTGCCGTACAAAGAAAAATCAACGCATAGACCTGAGGCATCAACGGCGAGGATCGTCGGGCCAAAAGGTCCCAGGCCCAATTCTTGAGCTATTGGTGTTGGGCCCTAACGGGCCGGGCCCACCCAAAAGCTTGTTTTCACTCAGCCCAGGCCCATCGAAATCATGCATGGTTGGACTGAAGGGGCCACATTTCTAATCTCATCATGACAAATTAGAATAAGATCTTTAGATTCGTCGGTGGATATCAATGTTTAAAGATTTCCACTCCAAGCTCTCAAGTAGTGGCAGTAGGATAATCCAATTTCCTTATTTTCAGCTAGCTCGCAGCACGTGCTGACATGGCACACGTGTGGGAGGTCTGGGCCATTCATCGGCGTCATGGGCAACATTCCATGGCCCAGAAGCTCTAATATTCAGGTTAAGTACACTCACCGAGGGATTCACCTGACAAACACCTCGAATCTTGTACACTTGCTAGCACGTGCAGATGCACGGCTGCAAGCAGCATTTTTGGCTACTGACCCTGCCACTAGCCAATGGCTAGTGTTCGGTGCTCTGTGGGCCCCACCATGATGTATGTGTTTCATCCATTCCGTCCACCCATTCTTCCCGATCATTTTATAGCATGAACCCAAAAATAAATACTGTTTTCCCATGATCTGGTCCACCTGAGATCTATATCTACCTCATTTTTGGGATCAAGGTCTAAAATTATCTTTCAAAATGGATGGATGGCGTGGATAAAATACATATATCATGGTTGGGTCTACATAGCACCGACCACTAGCCGCCTGGCTGATGGCAGCGTCACTAGCCAAACGGCGTCCATTTTACATTGGGTTTTAGTTCCAGACTAGTGGGGGCCCATGGATCAGCAATCCGGACGGTCGGTTAGCTGTGTCCCACCGTCAATGGACTACGATTCCAAAATCTACATGAGAGGCCAATCTTAACCTACCGATAATTCGTGGACTCCAAATAAGATTTTAAGTAGGGATACAGCAACGGTGTAGATTCGATTGAAAGTCTCAAGATTGGTAGCTAGGATCATACACGGCAGCACACAACATACCAATGGTCTGGATTACCCAAAAATCTGCTCCAATTATCAACATGATATCACCAACAGGGCGTGGAAGATCCCAAATAACGTGGGACCCACATGTATTGTACTCTATTTTGTCATTTTATATTTGATCAAAATTGGATGTTTGGTGCACATTAACCAGCACCAGTAGATCCATTGGGCCCCACCTCATCTACGGTGGATCTGAGAGAATCAGAGAGATTTTCAGGGCCTAAATACTTCGGACGTAGATTCCGTCCTACCCCGCCCGTCCCCAGCCACAACGGGCAATTCTGCGGGGGGGCCCACCGTGATGTATCTGTTTATCCACGCCGTTCATCCCTTCTCTCAGATTAATTTAAGGTATTTCCGCAAAAATGAGTCAGATCCAACGCTCAAATATACCACACGAAATAATAAGCTTGGGTTACATTAATCGTAAGAGTCATCTGTGGTGTGGTCTATTTGAGCGTTGGATCTGACATATTTTTGTGTAAGTATTTTAAAATGATCTGATAAAATGGATGAACAGCATGGATATACAGATACATCAAGGTGGATAGCGAGACGGGCGGGGGTAGGACGCAATCCGCGTCCAAATGCTTCACTGTGAGGAGTGCTGATCAGAACCTGCTAATGGCACCATAGCTCATCTGTACAGCACCATATTTACTCCTCCATGCAAATTTTTTAAGGCATCCGCACCGTGAAAATTGTGTACCCCACTCTTCGGATCATATTCATAAATAATAAAGATAAATAATTCTATAAATGGGCCACATATCTATCTTGAAAATACTATTGGTTGTCCATTGATTCCAACGGTTTCGTCCATCTGACCAGCGGACTGTCCGGATTTTTTGTGTAACATGATCTTCATGGTGGGGCTTACTGTTTCTTGGACAGGATGTTCTCCAGAAGTATAATTTTAGAGGAAAAAGATGGTACGGCACACCGAATAAAGCCCATGCGACCTTTGGACCCCCAAGGGTATTTCCGTCATTTAAGTTTAGAGGGATTTTCAGTTCCGCCAGTCTGGTCGAAGTCGGGGGCATGCACCAGCAAGAGCATCCAATAACCGGCACGAATTCCACAAAAAGAAAATGACGGAAAAGCCCACAGATCCAACCTGGAAACTTCCTGCCGAGCAGGGATAATTTCGTCATTGCACTGGTTATGACCCACTCTTCCAGCAGCTCGTTCCCGAAATCATGGCCACTTCGTCAATTTCGAGTTTTCGCGGACGGTCATGGGCATTCTCGTAATTTGATCCCGTCCACCTTCCCACCTCATCGAGAGGAAAGATACATCTGCGGAGCATTGTACCACAAGTGCTTGGACGGCTCTCCTGATCTACACGTGGCATCTACTCTAAATCGAGACCTTCCAAAAAGTGGGACCTAGTGTATTTTAGTCATATCCACACCCAAAAAGGAGTGGATTGCCTGCAGACAGTTCATCAAGGATATCACAGGTGATCCGAGTCTGTGGGGCCCATCGTCATGTATGTGTTTTATCTGCACCGTCCACCCGTTTTTTCGGCTCATTTCAGTGGTTGAGCCAACAAATGACCCAGATCCAAAGCTTAAAATGGACTAGAAGATAAGAAACAGACTGGAAGGAATACCTACCGTTGAAAACTTCTTCAGGCCACAGAAGTTTTTGATCAAGCTGATATTTGTATTTTCTCTTCATCCAGATTTTCCTGATCTTATGAACAGGTTAGTGGGAAAATAAATATTATAGAATGCCCTGGGAAGGTTTCAACGGTGGCCGTCACTATCCCTACTGTTTCCCGTGGTGTGGTCCACTTGAGCTTTGGATCTGCCTCAATTTTAGTTTTATACTTAAAATGAACTATAAAAACTAATGGACGGTGTGGATAGAAAAAAATACATTACGTTGGGTCCCACTGAATCAGGTCACCAGGGATATCTCTAATGACCTGATCAAATAACACTGATGTCTAATTAAAAAGAATTCGTTTTGGACCGTTTAGATGTCACTGTCAGTTAGAGTCATCCTGAACGGAAGGTTGAGATTATACGTCCAGTATAATTTCTGGTAAATGATGCATGTAACCTGGATCCCAGTATTTGGACGGTTCAGAGTTGAGATCTCCACCGCGTATGTACCGTAATTTTGGTACAACATCCAGCACTATTTGCCGGCCGGGGTTTTGATATGGCTCGGTTCCACAGTACCACTGTATGGTACGGTTGCAGGATTTCACCCCGGGCATCTTAAATTATGATCTGAACCGTTCATGCTCTGGATTGGGTGGTGAACCCAGTAACACCTAGCTAGGTGGAGTTGGATGCTGTGGGGCCCACTGTGATGTATGTATTTTATATTCACACCAGCTATCCATTTTCAGCTCATTTTAAGGCTTCAGCCCAAAAATGAAGCCGATCCCAAACTCAAGTGGACCACACCACAGTAAACAATGGGATCCACGGTTGAAACCTTCACACATAAGTTTTTAATGGTGAGAGTTCAATCACCACTGTTTCCTGTTGTGTGGCACGGTTGAGCATTTGATTTGCTTTGCTTCTGGTCTCATGCTGTAAATGAGTAAGAAAAAAATGAATGGATCGGTGTGGATAAAACACATACATCATGGTGGGCCCCACAGCGCTCAACATCACCCAACTGGTGTTGAAAAGGTGATACGGTGCGAAGATGAATATTTAGTTATATTCAATTCAAGATTCATTGGTCAGAATGATCGATGAAGCATGGTTATAAGCATGAAGCTTCTATATTGCAGTGATGAGAATATGAACGGTTCAGATCATGCAACGATGCAATTCAATGGTGGAAACCTGCCATCCTACCTTACTGTAGTACGGTGCACCTAACTATGTCAAAATCCAGGTCCTTGACTCGCACCTCCAAACGGCGCAGATCCAATTTGGACGGACCTAACCGAGTTCAGACAGGTCGTGACCGTGGGGCCCACCTACATGCATGTGGTGTATATCCACGCCGTCCATCCGTTCTGCTATCCGTTCTTCTAGCTCATTTTATCCATATCCTCGACTCGCACCCGCCAAGCGGCGCGGATTCAGTTTGGTCTGGACCTAACCGAGTTCGGTCAGATCGTGACCGTGGGGCCCACGTATATGCATGTGGTGTATATCTACGCCGTCCATCTGCTCTGATAGCTCATTTTATCTGTATCCTCGACTCGCACCCCCAGCCCGCGCGGATTCCGTTTGGTGGGTACCTGACCGAGTTCGGTCAGGTCGTGACCGTGGGACCCATATGTATGCATGAGGTATATATCCACACTGTCCATCCGTTCTGCTAGATCATTGTAACACATGGACCAAAATATTGAGGAAATCTAAACCACAATCTGACCACACCACAGGAAAGAGTAGTGATTGACCATTAAAAACTGTGGGCCAAAACATTTTTGGATCAAGATGATATTTGTGTTGTCCCTTCATCCATGTCTGTGTGACCTTATAGTTTGGATGGAAAATAAACATTACGTGGGCCGTAGGATTTTTTAATGGTGGGCATTCAATGATCATTGTTTCCTGTGTTGTAGGACATCTGAGTGTTGGATGTGCTTCATTTTTATTACTATAGTCTAAAATGATCTTAAAAAACGGATGAACGGCGTGGATATACAACACGTGCATCAAGGTAGGGCCACGGTTGCGACCTGACCGAAGCCGGCCCGGTCTCCACCTGACTTGATCCGCGGCCGCCACAATGCATCTCGTAAATCCGTGGCAGTCCTGTTATTATCTGAGATAAGCCGGGCAGTTTGCAACTCTTCTCAATAATGCCGGTCTCATGCTCGCGAACATAGCCACGTGTGTGGGCCTTACGTCCTTCTGACCAACGGCATCTTCCCACGTGTTCTCCTACGACGCAAGAGATTCGAGCCGATTCGCGCGAGGAGACTTTAAGATGCTTTCCTTAGTAGTAGTTTTGTCGATTGATTCCGTCGACATGAGATCTGGACCATTGGTTAGGTGTGTAAAGGTATCAGGTCGGCCTCAAGTTGCTGATTACTATGTTTTATTAAACGTACACGTGTCCATTGAGATGACATGTTCTAATGACAATTGAATCTCTACTATTGAGTGGCTCTGATCCCTTACACGTGGCATTCACCGCTCACGCCGCTTAATCGCCTCTTCAATTTATCCTCGCGCGAATCGCATCAGACATGTTTTCTTTCTATGATTTCTTTTTCCTGGCTTTAAAGCTGCAATTCCAGCGGATTCCTAGGGTTTTCCAGCTCGCCACTTCCTGCGCCTTTCGCCGAAAATCAGAAGCCTTGATCCCGGAAATAGGCCTGATCTTTCTCCGAATTCATCCTATTTCATGAAATTTCAGGTAAATTTCCTCGTTTTGATGTGTTTCCATGTTTTAAAATCTTAAATCCATGCAATATCATGCCTAGGAGAGGTGAATTTGATTCGAATTCCAATCCAATTTCATCTGAGTTCTCATTTCCATCCGAATTCAGCAAAAGGGGTGTCTTGATTCCTGGCTATTCTGCTCCAGTTAGCAGTTTCTGCTAGATTTAGGAATGGATTTGGGAGATGGGTCTTTGAGATCTGGGTCTGATGTGGAAGAAAATCTTGGAAAAGAGGCCAGTTTTGATGAAATTGAACTTGGAATGGATGGGTCTTCTTCTGTTAATGAAATTGGGGATTTGGGTTCTTTCAAACAATCCGTGAAGATCGAGAATTTAGAGAAATCCGTGGACGGCAGCGAAATCGAGATTGGGATTAATGGGTGTTCTTCTGTTAGTGAAATCGGGGATTTGGGTTCGGTCGATCAGGGTATAAAGATTGAAGCTCTAGAGAAATCGACAGATCCTGGTGAAACTGAGATTGGAACTAATGGGTCTTCGTCCATTGGTGAAATTGGGGATTTAGGTTCACTCAAACATGGAAAGGTTGGAACTTTAGAGAAAGCATTGCTTTGTGACGAAATTAAGGTTGAGAATAATGGGTCCCATGTCGATGAGATTTTGAAAATTGATGAGTCTCTAGAAATCAATGGGGATGGAACTGAACGTGAGAAAGTTGTTGGTTTAACGTCGAAAGGAATTGGGTCTCCTTTGGAAAAAGGGTCAGAAACTGCGGAAAGGACTGCGCGTTTTGATGAAATTAAGCTAGAGATTAATGGGTCTCCTATTGATGAGATTGGGGTCTCGGGTGGTGGTGGACAGCATAGTGTCAAAACCCCAACCAAAACAAATGATAAAGGTGTTGAAATTGAGAAAGCATTAGAAACTCCTCCAATAGCAATTGGGTCCCTCTCAGGAGGCTCCAGTGGGACGCCAGTGTTGAAAGGTTATGGATTGAAGAAATGGAGGAGGATAAGGAGAGATCCTGGTAAGGATGGAAGCAGTGGGGGAGATCCTAGTCGAATTCTGAAGCGTGGGCTGTCTAATACTGATCCTGCAAAAGCCCGAGATTCATCTGTCGATAACAAACAGAAGAGCGAGGGTGCGGGTTCAGTTTCATCTGTGAATTCAGCAATGAAAAATATGGTTTTCTCCGCTTTACCGATTGGTGGCTTGGATTCAGAGTCTAGGTTGGCATTTGGGAGCACTTTCCCCATCGGGACGGATTCCGAGAACAGCGAGGATCGGAGTAGCAAGTCAACAGCAGGTAGTGCTCCAAAACTAAAGCTGGAACTGCCAACAGCAATTGGATCTACTAAGGAGAGAAGCAAGGTGAAGAATCCGAGTGGGAGGAGTTCAGGTGGTGTCGTTCATAGGGCCCAACAAGGGAAAGGAAAGGTCGAAACCAGCAAGAAGCTTAGAGGAGAAAGGGTTAGAGCTGAAAAGGAAAACTCATACTCTAGTGTCGAATCTGACTTGAGAAGCTCCAGTGCAGCCTTTATGCTGGTGGGTGGTTTTGCTGGGGTTGGCGATGGAAGGCAGAGAGAGAGGTCGTTGAATTACAGTGGAGAGAACAGCGATGAAGTGCAGGTGAGTGAGCCACAGTCTAGCGAGGAAGTTCAAGTGGATTATTACAAGGAAAATGGGGAAGAAGTTGAGGTTGTTTCAAGAGAAGATATAGCAGCTGATGTGTCGGGAGAGGAGAAGAAACAAGAAAGCGAGAATGGCAGGCTGCATGTCGATCAGGATCCTTTGATCAAGTCTATCGTTTTGCTCCAGACTGTGCAGGAAGCACTTGAAAAGGGTACTTTTTATTCACCAGCAATGCTTTTTCTCTGCTGATTTGGCTCTTCTGATAAATTATTTCATCCTTTATCATGTTAATGTGTAAATTGGTATTGCATCGTATATTTTGGGAGTATACTTGTATTGCAGTCGCTTCTTTTTTTTTGGGGGACCAAGCAACAAAAAAGTTCTACTGAAAAATCATGATAACGGAAAGGAATTCCTGATACTAAGAGCCAAGCGGCCAACTCCTTTAGCTGATACATTGGGTCCTCTTGAGGTAGGGTTGGGCTTGGTTTTGCTGGGGTTGGCGATGGAAAAATCATGCAACTCAGGTGCGTTGGGTCGGGTTGAGCGTAGAGCACTTCAAGTTGGAGCACGTTGGGTCCTCTTGAGGTAGGGTTGGGCTCGGGTTGACCCTCAACCCAACCCAACGCACCTGAGTTGCATCCTTAACCAAAACATATGAACACAATTTGAGCTGGAATTGGCAGAAAAAAAATGAAGTCAATGGGATTGGCTATGTCCACACTGCTCCATGTGCACAATCACTCAAATGGCAGGCTATTCTGCCAACACAATGAATTCACTTGCAATCCAGATGCATCCAAATTCCAAATGCGACCTTAAGCACTAGATGTGGAATTTCAATTTTTTTTTCTTTTCTTTTTTTGTTCTTTTTCTTTTCCTCTATAACTCTCTCGAAACTCATACTGTAAGACACAGCAACCATGAAACCAGTTGAAATAAATGTGTCACCTTTTCTTTTCTTTTCTTTTCTAGGCAAGATTGAGGTCTAAACCTGAGCTCATTGCCACAGTTGAGGCCATGACAACTAAAAGGCAAGGGCTCCCCTCAAGCCAACATGTAACTAGTGATGTTTCTTTCTCAGGAAGTTGTTCATGGACAACTTTCTACACACCAATGCAACAGCTTGATGATGATTAAGCAGTAGTTTCTCTTGTAAGAATCGCTAGATGTAACGGCATCTGAGTCTTGTAGTTCAGACACAAGTTATTGGATCCTTGACATGAGAATGCTCACAGCATACTCAGGTTTTCTGTTTGTACAAGTGGGTTGCATGGTTCTGAGATGGACAATTGGTCTGATGCTCTGGATGGACCCTTCACCAAAAATCTCATAGATTGAAAGATTCTATATCCACCAATTTCGGGCGTTTTTTTGTTGAGTGTCTACCTCTGTTCTTAACCATCTATTTGCATGACATTGAAAGCATGACAATATTATATCATGATTATTTTTGGGGCATCTTCCATCTGTGAGTGGCCCAACAGACCAATGGTGTGGATCACCAACCATGGACCCCACTTTTACCAACTGATAACCCAAGTATTTTGTGCACATTGGTCAAGAATCATGTAATTCCTCAGTTTTCATATCGTCTAACAATCAAGTTGTGTCCTTTTGCAGAAATTAAAGAATTCAGGGAGATTGGGAAGGGATCCATTTCAGTGAACAATGGCTCCAGCCATGCAGTTGGCCTGTCCCACCATGTGCTTTTCGAAGAGATGGAGGAGAGTGATTCACCGCCATTTGAATCCCAAGTAAGTAAACTGACCCAGAACGTGAATCTTCTCCAGCACGAATTGGAAGAGATGTCAGCAGCTCTCAAGGTCAAGGAATTGGAAGTGCTCATGCTTGAGTCAGTTCAAAACAAAACCCAATTGCCAGGACACAAAACGGATAGCAATCTCCTTCAAGAGCAAGAGGTTGAACTTGAGGACCTGTTCAAGAAAAGGATAGAGGCTGAAGTCGAGTATCTGATGATGACGAGGACAACCCAGAAGCTGAAAGTCACGGCGGAGGACCAAATCTCTCTATCCCAATCCCTGGCCAAGGAACAAGATAAAATGCTTCTCAAGCTGAGAGAAGCCGAAAACAAGGCTAGCATGCTGAAGGGGCAGGCAGAGGAGTTGGAGGCTTCTTACAAGGAGCTGTTAGGAACTAAAGAGGTTTTGAAGACGAAGAACAATGTCTGTAAGTATAGCTTGTGCCTTTTTATACAGTTGGTGATGCTGTGTATAGTTTTTGGGTTGTTTCTCATGCAGCTGTTGCCAAATTCTACTGAGTATGTACCCACCTAAGCTGATTAGGAAAAGAAGAAGAAACCCATCTTTTTTTCTTTTCTTTTTTTCAAATTGTATTTTCGTAGTTGTAGAATGTTGAAGGTAAGGGTTCCCATCTTTCCATACCAGTTCTATTAGAATCCAATCCTTGAATCTATTACTGCCCTGAGTGATTGTGTTGCATTCATTTAAGGGCCTGTTTGGCAGATGCCTAAAAATAAATTTATCTCATTTTAGTTAATCATTATTACGTATTAGAGGTTAGGATTGTTGGTTATCAAAATTGTTTTTCAACCCTTATCAGAAAGAAATATAATCTCTAATACATAATTATGACAACTTAAAATGAGATCAACTCATTTTTAGGCGTCTGCCAAACAGACCTCTATTCCCTAGGAGATGAAATGGTGGAGCCCTTGGAATTGGTATATGATAGAACAGTCTCTCCATTACACGTGGTAGGGGTGGTGTATTGAACCAGACCTAGTAGAACATAGTTGATTGATTGGGTGAAAGCACAACCAGGGAAAATAGAACATAGCTAATGACATAAGCAAGTGTTAAAGTTGAAATAAACATGTGGTGGAAAGAAAATACCTTGCACTTCTTTGTTTTGCTAGATGAACTATAAAGTGCTTAACCCTTTTCATTTCTAGTGTTTAGGCTGGAATTTCCAAAAGGAGAGCTCTTTTTTCTCTAATTTTAATATTTAAATCCTCCCATAAGAGGGAAATTTCTTTCTACCAATTGACTTTAAAGGAAAAAAAAAAAAAAAAAGGGTTCTACTCTCTTAATGAGGAAATGAAATCAATTTCCTTCATTTTTTAAAAATAGTGAACAAATATCAAGTAAAAGGAAAACTAGTGCTTTTGTTAATTTCCTTCATTTTTCCTCAATTCAAACATGGCCTAAATTTTCTTTGTTCTTATGCTCTAAATGAGGACACTTCACCAGTTGCGTTCCAATTTTTTTTTTTCAAGGCCCACTGGTTAGATGCCTTTGGATCGTCTGACGTTGACTTGTTGGCTGCTTTTGTTTTTTGGATTATTCGGGGAAAGGAATGACCTCTGCTTTAGGAATGGTAGTTCAATCCCGGCAGCTGTCTCTAGGGTCTTTCGATTAATGGGAGATTGGGCCCCTGATTAGGGGTTGTTGCATGGTTTTATTTTGTCTTCCTGTTGTATTCTTTTCTCCATGGGGGGCACTGATTAGATTCCCTGGAAGGATTCGTTGACGTTTGATCTTTGGCCTAATTCTCTCATCATCTGTGGATTGTCTTCGTGCCTTGTTCTTAGCTGTCTATTTGCAGGCCACCAGGGGAGAGGATACTACCCACGTTCCCTTTCTTTAAACTAGGGCTGAAAGTTGAGCAGGTTGGGTTGGGTTGGGTTGGGTTGGGTCGGGTCGGGATGGGTCGGGTCGGGTTGGTGCTCAACCCTAAGTCCAAACCAAGGTTACTATACCCCAACCCAACCTCGGGTTGAGAATTCTCAACCCAAGCGGCTGGGTTGGTTTGGTTGGGTGGATATATGTTAATATTTTTGTTATTACATTAATATATTATATTTCAATGTACATCTTATTTTTTATACATATTATTTTATTAATTATATATGTAGTTATTTATCATAAAGAACTTCATCGATGGACAGTTGGATGTGGATTTCCTACAAAAAATTAAGGGGATCCAAGCAAATTTGGTGTAGCCTTTGGTGGGCCTGCCTTGATAAATGTGTTTCATATCTATATCGCCCATCTGGTTTTCATGTCATTTAATGATATTATCCCAAAAATTAAGTAGATCTAAATCTCTGGTGGACCACAACTAAAGTATAATAAAATTATAACGGGTGTGGATCGTTTGTGTTGAAAGCACAAGAAAATTTAGTGTTGTGGCTTCTCGTTGTTTCACGTCATCGCTGATGACTCCGGCTAACAAGATAACGCCAGATTTCTCTGCACGCCACGACTTTTAGCATGTGGAACTTCTTGAGGCCCCACAGTGATCTATGTTTTAGATCCGCATCATCCAACAATTTTTGCAGATCATTCCATAGATGAGTCCAAAAATGAGGCACATCCAAAACACAAGTGAACCACACCACATAAAGCAACAGGGATTAAATGACTACCGTTGAAACTTTCCTAAGGTCCATTGCAATGTTTATTTGACATCCAACCTCTTCATAAGGTCACACATACTTGAACGAAGGGAAAACACAAATATCAGCTTTATCACAGCTTTCTGTGGCCTCTCAAGAAGTTTTCAACCATAGGCATCCAATACTCTGTGTTTCTTTAGTGTGGCCTACTTGAGCCTTGGAAATATGGTATGGAAAAATGGATGGACAGTGTGGATCTAATACATACATCATGATAAAGCCCATAAAATTTCCACATGTCAACACTTTCCATTTTCTTCTCTTGACTTGGAATATGATGCCCCACATGAGTGGATTTGGTCAGACCTCGGCCTCACCCAAGACGGTGTGGCCCTGGCCATAGTGGCCACCTTGATGTGTGTATTTTGTATCCAACTCGTCAATCCTTTCATTTTAGGCTATTATGCAAAAAATGAAGCAGATCAAATTATCAGGTGGACCAATACCATAAGGAACAATGAATTAGGATTGAGGGTATGGATCAGGGTTTGGATTATGGTTGAGGGTATGGATTAGGGTTCCAGTTCAATCAAGCTTATCGGCCCCAGGTGGGGTGTCTACACTCTCATAGTCCATCTTTCTCATGTTCTCGTCTTCTGTCTGTTTAATTTCACTTGAGGGTATTTCGTTGTCCTCAGTCTTCTTATTCGTCCTACTCTCCTCTCCCGCATCCATCTGAGCATCCATCTTCCTCTTACACCACATCTCTTATAACACCCCTCTTCTCCAAATCTTCTTTTCATATTTTCCTTACAAAATCAATCATCTCCTTTATCGTCCTATCTTTCCTCCCCCAAACAAGCCTTACAACTTGTCGAACAATGACAATTTTTGTTTCATCTGTCATGGGGATGAGTTCGCCACTAATCCTAAGCTTTAACAACAAGTATGTAATGTCAGGAACATTGATCATGATAATACAAAACAAACAAATGAAGTTTGAGATAATAATTCAACTTACCTGCACATTCTTAAAAATCTTGGACACACTTGTATTTTGTCACCAGAGTCGGCTTCCAATATATTATTCAGGAAGTTCTGATCGAACTGTTTGATGGAAAACTCATTTGAGTCGTATATGGCAGGAAAAATCTCATATCCCCATACCTTTTGAATGAGGGAAACAATAAATATTAAAATGTAGCAAATAATACTAGCATAATAGTTTTAAGGAAATATAAAGGAAAAGTCATTTACATTAAGGTATATTGGCATTCACGAAAGTCATAGGAGTCTATCATGTGTTTTTTTATTACTACATTTGTTTTTTCTTTTGATGTATGGTACCACACTCTCCCATAAATGATTATCAAATGCATGAAAATCATTCACTAAATCTAAATATTTGTCTGTGCACGTGTTCTTCAAGGGTGATTCAAGAAGTAAATACTCTAACCACATCAGCATGGCTAGCTTCATGACATCCCTGTAATGGTTAGTCCCTCGTAGAATTTGAAATGCTCTAAGCAATCGTTCTTGGAAATATGATGCTTATCCTTGAAAAAATGATCCCTAGTATTCTCTCTTTTTCTATGTTGATCTATTGTCGGTCTGATTCAATATTTATTGTATTCGACACTTCAAACTCATAATTAATGCAAAGTTCACATCTCTTAACCTAAGAATAGTGTCATGGAAGTCAAAGTATATGTCACCAATACTCTACTTCATCAAAATCAAGAAGATATCCAAATTAACTTTTTCTAAACATCTCTCTCTTAGTAGAGGAGTTGTTGAAATTCTCTTTCACAACACCGAGAAATGCAAACAAGCACTTCGGGAATACTTTCATATTGTTGTAGTTCAAGCAAGGGTCAAGTTCCATTACCTCATAAAAGAATTCTTTAGTATGCAAATGACAAAGTATTAAATTAAAAAATAATCATATTTACAAAGGCATGTGTATATTGACAGAGGACCGTTGTGGATCTTCGATATTGACAGCGGATCGTTGATATTCACTAATATTAGGGCCAAAAGACATGCAAGTTGAGTCTGGTTGTTGCTCAACCCTAGCCCAACCCAATGTTCCTATACCTCAACCCTAACCCAATCCAACCTTAGGTTAGGAATTCTAAACCCAAGCCTAACCCAAGTGAGCTCGGTCGGGTTGGTCGAGTCGGTCAAGTGGATATGCACTAATATTTTCGTTATTACATTAGTCTATGATATTTCAATACACGTCTTATTTCTTGTACTTATGATTTTATTAATTACATTTGTAGTTATTAAAAAAAAAAAAAACTTCATTTTTTTTTCTAAACAAACAAGCTAAAATATAGGACAACTATTCCTTTAAAAGTTGTGTAGCACACAATCTATTTGGGAGAGAGAAATCTGGCATATCTTGTTAGCTTGAGTTATCGAAAATGACGTGGACCAATAAGAACCGACAGCACTAGAATTTCTTATGCCTTCAACACAAATAATCGACACTCAATTATTATTTAGAACTTATATATTGATTGCGTTCAGGTTGGGTCGGATAATCTGAGACCTGAAGTCAAGCCTGACTCAAGTTTTACCGGATTGGTGTTTGTATAGCCCAAGCCCAAGACCAAGACCAAACCCAAATACATCATGCTCGAGCCCAACCCAATAACAGGTCGGTCACGAGTTGGTTGGGTTGAACCTGCCCTACTTTCAGCCCTAGCCAATATTATCTATAGACCACCAATATTGTCTACAATCTAGAATGAATATCAGCAGTGCTATGTTAATATTGGTGATCCAATTCATTAATATTCATTGTGGACAACAGATACTAACAGTGGCCTGCTCAGTACTTACTGAATATTAGCGGTGTTATGTTAATATTGGCAATCCATTGTGAATTCTCTCTCTGGTCGAGATTTATTGGAAGCTCTTGAAAGAACTCTGATCAGGTCGAGATGTATTGAAAGCTCCTCCAAATGACATGAGAAACAAGGGTGATTGACCATTAATGGGCACAAAAGTTTTGGATCAAACTTATATTTGTTATTTCCCTTCATTTACGTTTATGTGATCTTAACAACAGGCTGGATGGCAGGTCCATTCAATCAATGAATGGTCAAAACAGATGGAGGGTGTGGATATAGAATACATACATCAAGGTGGGCTCCATAGTAAAAGCTGCACCATCTTGGTGAGGCCTGGGTACACCGAATCCGCTCCCTCAAAAGGGATGTTTGTTGAAGGATCCAGGGCAATTTATGGAGTCTTGCTCATCGTAGCAAGATATGAGATATGATGTCTCAGCATCGATCTTGTCTGTCCCCTAGTGGGCTAATTAGGGGTTGCCATGTTCAAAAGGTCATCCTAACCATCCCATCAATAGATAAAATCATCTGTTGCATGTCTCCTATTCACAAGCTCTTGCTTAGATGGTTATGTTGATTTTTTGGGCCAGAGATCATACAAGTGGGGCCCACTAGATGGATAATCTAGAGTGATCAAATTGTCGCCATTTACATTGCAAAACGGGGATTCCATGGTCCATCATAGTATGGTGCACAGCCTGACCTGAAGGGCCTGTTTGGCATCTGTCTGGCATGTGGGAGTAAATTGTAAGGCTCCATCAGGTGTGCCACACATAATCACCGTTTCAAATCTTACCGTTGTATTCTTCAGATTGAGCGATTCAGTGGGCCTCACTATAGCTGTGATCATTGTAAATAGGTTTGGGGAGGGATGTTTGACACTTGAACAGTGGTCCTTATATACAATTATTAAGCTGGATATAGAAATATACGGTGTAAAGACCTTAGAGGAGAGAAGTGTGATGGATAAGCTTCTAGCCCTCTTTCCTATAAATGTATGTCTTGGTCTCCTCACCACCACAAGAGAGAAAACCCTAGTTCCATTAAAGGTTCTCTTAAGAGCGTGAGGTGTATAAGATCAAGATTCATGTCGACGATATTGAGGCATCAAAAATACTTTTCTAATCAGGTATGCTTTTAGGTTATGGTATTGAATCTCTATTATTAATGTATAAACAATTCGTCAATTTTGCAATACAGTTTTAATATAAATGGTATGGAATTACATTAGATGAGATTAATACTATTATTGCATAGTGATTGTATATCATGAAATATATGGTATTTTCACCCTCCAACACTCATGTTACAGATCAAATTCTTCCTCACCAAAAACACTCCATTAATCCATATCTATGTATGGTGGACCATGGAATTGTAATTAACGGATTAAATTCACAACCAATGTTGGTCACTTGTAAACATATATAACATAAATGTCATTAGTAAAATGTGCATATGGATGGACAGTGTAGATTAAAAAAAAAAACATATCAACATAGCGCATAAATGTAGTAAATTTCAAAATTCAACAGAAATCTTGCATAGAACCCGAATAGGCCATAAGATTGCCTGCATTCAGTACCAAATAGACCTTGAGATTGCCTGCATCCAGGGCTTTACTCTAGGACCCACGGAGATGTATCTGTTATATTCACTGCATCTGTTTTGCCAGCATCTGTTTTGCCAACTCAGTTTGGGTAGATCCAAAGTTCAAGTGGGCCACATCACAGAAAGCAATGGAGATTGAATGTTTATCATTAAAATCTTTTTAGGGGCCTCATATATTTTGAATCCATCTGATATTTGTGTTTTCCCTTCATCAAGGTTCGAGTGAACATACAAACGAATTGGATTGAACATCATCGGTAGGCCCTAGGAAGGTTTCAACGGCTGACGTCTTTATGCCCACTGTTTCCTGTGATGTGGTCCACTTAGCTTTGGACTCATGCCTTAAAATGAGCTGGCGAAATGGATGGCCGGGATGGATTTAATACTTATATCACCGTGAGCCCCACAGAAGTTAATGCTACTGGAATCCCCATCAGACCTAAAAAGATCACAAGCGTGTAATTATCAACCGCCGCTAGATAAAGATCACAAGTAAGCAATTATCAACCACAGTTTTTTCCGTATATTGAAAACACCTAACCTCTGTGGATACCATCATGTCTTATTCGTGAAATCCACTCCGTCCATCCTGTTATACCTTCAATTCTAAATCATGAAAAAGAAAATAAACCAGATCTACAACTCCGGTGGCCACACTACAGGGAACAGTGACATGGGATGCTAACCATAGGCTTGTATGTGGGATCACTGTCTTTCATCAAAGCCGTTGATCAAGTGTAACCAACCGTGATGAAGTGAAGAGAGAAAAATCAGCCTCATAATAGGCCAGCCACACTGCATTATTTAAGAGGTTTTAGGAGCAATTTTACATTTTCCCATTGTTGTGGCCCATGTGAGTTTATATTGGGCCAATAATTTTTTATGTACGGTTAAAATGAGGATTCTCATCTGATGGACGGAGTGGATACACGGCAGACCCCACAAAGCCTGGGTGTTTTACGCGCTGCCTAATCCCCCTGATTAAGGACCTCTCACATCACGGCAGTTGGGTGTTACAAGAATAGATAACGGTTTGCAACCGCAAATGGGGCGGGAGTAGTTGCAACTACCCAATGGAGGAACCTTTTTGACTATTGTGTGTGAGTCACACGTGTCAAAATCCAAAGGGAGGTGACACGTCTAGTCGATGGGACAAGAATATGGAAGAGCCACCTCTCTACAGTACACGTGGCAAGGTGATGTATCAATCTGGACCATCCATGAAGTGGGTCCAAAAATATCACAACAACGATGTAGTGGTATCACTTTTCTTCACTTTCCTTAACCATTACTTCTTTCTAGCGTGGCTTTGAAGCATGGTTTTTAGACTAACGACTCAGATCGACTAGCTCCGTCTTGAGTCATGACTCACCCAGGTTCGGAGAGTATCAACGTGACTCGCTCCGTCTCGAGTCATGACTCACCCAGTTGGTTTATGTCGCCGAACCCAGCTGGACTCGACTGAATGAGTCCACATGAACCCAGACGAACCATAAATCCATGGTCTAGAATAGATGACCGTCCTGACCATTGGCGCATCCGTTGTGTGTACCAGGGAGCATGCGGTGCCAGCAAACCTCTATTTTCATGCATGATTATGAATATTATTTTATATTATTAAAAATGATTTAATAATATGAGCTTTTTTTTTTCTTCTTCTATATACATTGCAAACTTCATGGACCTTATGATTCAAGCATGAAAATATTCACACTAATTGGTATAAAAAAATTCACACCAACAAACCAACAACACAATTTTGTTGTGATTCTTATGCTTGATGTTATCATTTCTTATGCATTTTGAACAATGTTTTATGGTTGAAATTGCATTAATATTACTATCCAAATTCTTGAGATTAAATGATTCATATTCTAAATTTACAATTTAAATAATTAGATACTTGCTAAGTGAGGTGAGCCTTTAATCTTGCAAATGAATTAGATTGAGATATTGGAGTTGATTGATGTCAATAATGCATGTAGTGTTTGTGTTTGTTTGTTTCACTCAAAATTGTCATAGACGGAGGTTCATTCTAATTGAAAGCTCATCACTAATCATAAATTTATTAATGAAAAATCCAGCTAAATACATATAAATGTGGAAAACTGGTCATCGTAAATTATATATCTGAGTTTTTATAACATGTATATGTGCTTATGAATGTTAGTTTCAAGTTGGAGAAATAATAAATAACACTAGCAAAGTAAGAGAGGTGAATAGTATAATATATTTTATATTATTTAAAGAATAGAGGGGGATAATAAATTAGTTGATCTTGAGAAATGTTACTATGAATTCACCCCATGTGAGCTCGCCGGATGTATAGTTTTGTGAGCCCCAATGTAATCTATGTCTAACATACACACCATGCATTTGGTTTGTCCTTCTAAGCTATGGGATAACTCAAAAATAAGTCGTATCCAGAACTCAAGTGGGACTCTATGATTGATCTAAAGTCGTGTAGGGATGTCCCGTTATGTCTGTGTAACCCATAGGAATTTCGATGGGTAACAAACTCCTTTATTTGAGCAAATATAAAAGCATGGTTGAATTCCCAAACCTACACTTAATTGTCTAAAAGTATAAGGTGCGGAAGACTGTGGCAATCAATACACAACAATGGCATCTTAACTAGGTATGAATTTCGATTAAGATTTCTCTATATCCATCTTAGATACATTGTATGGTCCTTTCAATTCCACATATTGTTGCGTAGCACACCAACAACGCAGTGGGCCGAAATCCAATCTCAGGCCTCACCCACAAACGATAAATGGATGAAAAACAAACTAGAAACAGATCAAAGCAATCCAAACAAACCACAAGACAAGATATACATGGAAAAACTCCAAACTATGGTAAAAAATCACGGATGCAAACTTCCACTATGAAGAAACAAAGATTACAAGGCAAAATACTAACCTCTCCCTTGAAAGAATAGAAAACCCTGAGCCCACACCTTTAGAAATATTTTTCAATATTTCTCATTCCTTAGAATCACATGCATATCCTAGAAAAATTCTAAGAACCCCTATTTATAGTTTAGGCAACTTCCCTTTCGCATCCCAGTTGCGAAAGGACTCAAAACCGCAGTTTCGCGGAACAAACTGCGTAACCTACGACCAGTCCTGGCTCCGCTACGACCAGTCGTAGGCCCCTACAACCAGTCGTAGCTCTCCTACGACCAGTCCTAGGCCCTGGGAAAAAAACAGCACAACTCACTGGACTTTGAGTTGTGCCAAGGCTCGAACCCACGACCGGTCGAGTGCCTCCCACGACCAGTCGTGGCTCCCCCATGACCGGTCGAACACGCCCCACGACCGTTCGTAAATGTCCTACGACTGGTCGAAGGCGGCCCAATTTTGGCTCCACATTCTCAACAATCTCCCACTTGGAGACACATTATCATAAACCTTCGTCTTCTTCATCCGGAGTGCACTACCTCCCCATCTTCAAGCTTGAAGACCAATCAAAGCTGAACAGAGCTTCAGCTTCTTCCTTGTGACAACCTTGGTCAACATATCTGCAGGATTTTCACTTGTATGAATCTTCTCCAGAATAATCGATCCATCTTCCAGCAACGAACGTATGAAGTGATATCTGATGGCAATATGCTTGATCCTTGAATGAAAGACTGAATTCTTAGCCAAGTGTATTGCACTCTGACTGTCATTATACAGCTTGCAATCTACTTGCTTCTTACCCAACTCTTTCATAAAACCTTGCATCCACACCATCTCCTTGCATGCTTCTGTAGCCGCAACATATTCTGCTTCTGTCGTTCTGATAGATACTATCTTCTGTAACTGAGAGACCCAATTGACTGCAGCACTGCCCAGAGTAAAGACATAACCTGTAGTGCTTCTTCTGCTGTCGATATCTCCTGCCAAATCTGAATCCACGTAGCCTTGCAGCTTGATTTTCGATCCACCATAACACAGCCCTACATCCTTAGTACCCATAAGGTATCTGAGGATCCACTTCACAGCCAATGTTCCTTCTCGGGGTTGTTTATGAACCTGCTAACAACTCCCACTGCTTGAGCAATGTCTGGCCTCGTGCTCACCATAGCATACATGAGACTCCCAATCGCTGACGCGTATGGGACTTCAGCCATGTAGTCCCGCTCCTCCCGCGTCTTTGCACCTTACTCCTTAGATAGCTTGAAGTGGTTGGCTAATGGAATGTTAACCGGCTTAGCACTTCCCATATTGAATCGATCAAGTACCTTGGCTATGTACTCTGCTTGTGACAAAACCAGTTTCTTATTTTTCCTGTCACGCTTTATCCTCATGCCTAGGATTTATTTTGTAACTTTTAAATTTTCATGGCAAATTCTCTAGACAGTTGTCTTTTGAGATTTGAGATGTCCTTCATGCTTAAACTGCCAACAAGCATATCATCAACATACAAAAGAAGGATGATGTATGACGTATCAAACTTCTTCAAGTAACAACAGTGGTCTGAATGACATCTCCTAAAACCGTTTCCCGACATGAAACTATTAAACTTCTTGTACCACTGCCTCGGGGCTTGCTTCAGGCCATATAGACTTTTCTTCAGTCTGCACACTTTGTTCTCATTACCTGGTGCCACGTATCCTGTCGGTTGATGCATATATATTTCTTCTTCAAGATCCACATGAAGAAAGGCTGTCTTAACATCTAGCTGTTATAGATGTAAGTTCTCTATAGCCACTATACTCAAGACCATGCGAATCGTAGACATTTTCACTACCGGTGAAAATATTTCAGTGAAATCGATACCTGTCTTCTGTTGAAACCCTTTTACAACCAGTCTCGTCTTGTACCGTTTCGAACCATCATGCTCCTCCTTCAGTCTGTAAACCCACTTGTTATGAAGATTTTCTTACCGTTGGGTAGAGTGACTAACTCACATGTACGATTAGACTCAAGAGAGTCCATCTCCTCATCCATGGCTTGCTCCCACTTAACCCTTGTATCTGACTGTAATGCCTCTTCAAAACATTTTGGCTCACCATTATCTGTCAGCAGTAGATAATGTAAAGAGGGTGAGTATCGGACCGTGGGTCTCCTCTCCTGAGTAGACCTTCTCACAACCGGTGTCTGTGGCTCTGCCTTATGATGCTCATGTGCATGATCATCCTGTGGCGCTGTAACACCCATGTCCGGTAACTCTTCCAACTCTACAAATTCCTTTTTCTAGGCCTTATTTTCCTGCACACTGTCCTTATGCATCACTTTTTCGTTGAAGACTACGTCCTTGCTTCTGATGATTTTCCTATTTTCTGCATCCCAAAACCTGTAGCCAAAATCATCATGCCCGTAGCCTATAAACGTGCACCTCCTGGACTTCGCATCCAGCTTGTTTCTGTGCTCTGCATCAATGTAAACATATGAAGTGCAACCGAACACTCTGAGATGTGTAAGGTTTACTTCTTTCCCAATCCACGTTTCTTCTGATAGCCCACCATCTAATGGTGCTGAGGTACTTCTATTGATAAGATATACGGCAGTATTTACAGCATCTGCCCAAAAGGTCTTGGGCAACCCTGC
This sequence comes from Magnolia kwangsiensis, assembly GCA_037074715.1. Classification (NCBI taxonomy): domain Eukaryota; kingdom Viridiplantae; phylum Streptophyta; class Magnoliopsida; order Magnoliales; family Magnoliaceae; genus Magnolia; species Magnolia kwangsiensis. Next base: position 3,683,792 of record CM073583.1, read on the forward strand.
ATGTAACTTTATGCTCCTGGCGCACTCAAGGATAGTCCTGTTAATGCGCTCAACCACACCATTCTGCTGTGGTGTCCCTAGAATCATTTTCTGATATTTGATTACACTTGCTGCACAATACTCTTCAAACCTCTTATCACAATATTCTCTCTCATTATTAGATCTGAGACACTTTACTGTTTTACCAGTTTCGTTTTCTACCATAACTTTTCACTTCTTAAAAGCATCAAATACATCAGATTTATGCTTTAAGAAATAAATCCACAGTTTTCTACTAGCATCATTAACAAAGGAAACAAAATAACGTGAGCCACCAAGAGATGATACCTGTGCCGGTCCCCACACGTCAGTGTGTACAAGCTCCAATAGATGCGTCTTTGGAGTGCATCCTGTCTTCTTGAAGGTTACCCTCTTCTGCTTGTCATATATGCAGTCCTCGCAGAATTTCAAGTCAAGAGACTTCAGCCCTGGTAGCTTTCCTTTTGACAACAGCACTTTTATCCCTTTCTCACTCATGTGTCCCAACCTCTGATGTCATAACTGCCCATTCACTTTAGTTGATGCGACTGAGAGTGAACCATATAATCATGAAGTCACGTATAAAGTGTCTTCCTTTTTGCCTCGAGATATCACCAAGGCACCTTTTGTGATCTTCCAGGAATCACTGGTGAATGTCGTCACATAACCGGTATCGGTCAACTGCCCCACTGAGATCAAATTCCTTCTCAAACTCGGTACATGTCTGACATCCTTCAGTTTCAAAACCGTTTCGTCTTTCTGATTGACCTGAACGTCACCCTTTCCAACAATATTGCACGGCTCATCATCACCCAGGTAGACTCTTCCAAAGTCACCTGACACATAATCACGCAGAACTTCCTTACATGAAGTGGCATGAAACGAAGCACCCGAGTCTATAACCCATGACTCATCCCTCGCATCAAGAGACAAGATCAACGCCTCTGTGTCGCTCTCCTCAAAAAGATTCACTGAATCCTTTCCGCATTGAGAGCTTCCATCTTGTTTCTTAAGCGCCCTGCAATCACGTTTCATGTGCCCCTTCTTGCCGCAATGCCAACACCCGTCTTTGTCTTTCGGTCCCTTGGACTTCTTCCTCGACTTAGAACGCCCGTGTTTATTGCCTCCTCTGTTCTGCGATCTTCCTCTTCCTTCAACGTTTAGAGCATTCCCTGAATCCCCTGAAACTCCTTATGCCTTTCTTTTAGATTCTTCGCTGAGAATTAAACCGGCCACATCATCAAATTTCAGCTTTGTCGACCCTAAAGAATTGCTCACAGCAATCACCAAACCATCCCAACTATCTGGCAGACTGGATAAGATCAATAGTGCCCTGATCTCATCCTCAAAAACGATGTCAACGGATTCCAACTAGCTCGTGACTGTATTGAACTTATTTAGATGTTCAGCCACGCTCCCACCATCTGACATCTTCATGTTGAATAGCTGTTTCATAAGATGAACCTTGTTGGATGCTGAGGGCTTTTCATACATGGTGGTTAGGGCTTCCATTAATTCGTTTGTCGTTTTCATCTTGGATATATTAAAGGCGACGCTCTTAGACAAAGAGAGTCGGATCGTTCCTAAAGCCTTTCTATCCAGTAAAAATTATTCATCATCTGTCATCTTTTCTGGTTTCTTCTCTTTTCCTTCTAGAGGAATGTAGAGGTCCTTCTGATACTGATAATCCTCCATTTGCATCTTCCAGAAGGCAAAGTTTGAACCATTAAACTTCTCAATTCTAGTTTTTCCATCTTCCGTCATCGCTCTCAATAGAACTAAACCAATAGCTCTGATACCAGTTGTTGCACAACACGCCAACAACGCAGTGGCCCGAGATCAAATCTCAGGCCTCACCCACAAACGATAAACGAATGAAAAATAAAATAGAAACAGATCAAAACAATCCAAACAAACCACAAGACAAGATATACGTGAAAAAATTTCAAACTAGGATAAAAAATTACGGATGTAAACTTCCACTATGAAAAAACAAAGATTACAAGGCAAAATACTAATCCACATAGTTTAGTATGTGCCCCAACTTCGCTCTGATACCGATCAACTTCGCTCTGAATCACGAAGTTGGGGCACATACTAAACTATGTGGATTAGTAATATACCGATCAACTTCGTTCAAAATCCTCAACAACTGGTCCTTTCAATTCCACATATAATTTTACTTTCAATTCCACATAGTTTTACAAAGTAATATTGACCATCGAACTAGTTCGTTTCTCTATAAAAGGAGATGGACAATGGATTACGTATCAAACCATAGGTATTTCATTGGTCCATAAGAATAATTACCAAACTAATCAAATATGGTGAGAAAAAAATGTATTGACGAATATTATTTTGATAGATCGATTGCACAAAGGTACTTGTGAATGGAGATGAAAATCATTATGCTTAGCTTGTTCCTGAAAATATTCCATCTCCTAGATGTTGCTGTAGAGAATTGAAAATTCTAATTTGTATGAATTCCGAGAAAAAGAATGTTGTGGATAGAAATTCAGTTTTTTTTCAAAAGCAACAATGAAACTGTGTGCAGTTTTTGGATGAGGATAAGCATTTTTATACAGATATAAATAAATTCATCCAATTCAAATGATTTCTTTGGCCCAATTATCAATTAGAAGATTTAGCTTGAAAATGTTTTAACCTAATTTCTTTCATAAAGTTCATATTCTATCTCATAGATTTTATGCATTTTAAACTTCAAAAACATGTAAAGAATTGAAAAACAATTGAAGCATTGATAGCACGATCAAAGATCAACATAAACTCATTTAAACTCAATGCAACTCATTGTTTTACCAAGTACTAACATTTGATATTAAAATTGTACTTACAATCATTTTTTATACTTCATATCTATTTCTAACCAATGTGGAAGATGTCCTTGATATCTCACAATTGGTACTGGACTCTGCTTTGATCTAGCCTATTGTGAACATCTTGCCCACCAATTGTGAAATAGATCTTGAATAAGGATTCTTTTATAACTCTCATCGTAACCAACTATTCACAAGCAAAAGATTGTAAGGTTAGGATCGTCTTATTGGTGAGATTTTTGTAATCCATCTACATTGATAACAATGGTTCTTATTTTTTTATTTTAAAAAAAAAAAAAAAAAACTATTATATTATTGTCCCATTAGTGCTTACCATGTTGATAATCACGCGTGATGGCGTAATGTTTTTTAAGGATCCTTGTTGACTTGACTTGGTTTTGTGCAGTCAAATGCTTCAACTTTTGCTGTAGTATCTCTAGTCATGCGAGCATTTTGGTGACTAGTAACTCTAGATACCCTTCCTAACAGCCTTGCTTGGATATGATATTGATGCATTTTGGTTGAAACTGTTATTTGCACTTTGTGTTTCAGGTTTGATTCGTGATACCTATCTGTTCACCAGTTGTTTTACATGTTGTGCTACACGAATCTCAAAATCTCTTATACATTACATGCAGTAAAGGCTCAAGCTCAAAGGTCACTTAATCGGGTGAAAAAAGAAAATTGTTATTTTCTGATTTTTTATGGTGAAAACCTTATTATAATGACCCAATCATGATTTTATCATTTAAAAAAAAAAAAAAAGTCGTAATGGAAATGAAGAAGATATATGGGAATAATTAAAAAGAAGAAATTTGGCATATAAAAAAGAAGGATGCGTTTATCAAATGTATATTATGTTTTATTTTATCTCTTGCATATAATGTGTATTTATGAATAATTTTACATGGAGAATTAGTATAAAGATAATAGTGAAATTAAAGCTTTAGAAGAACATTAAAAGGTATTTTCCAACATATTCAATTGGAATGTCGTCACCAGTATCATGCATCTTGTCTCTCACCCCTCATCTTTTTGCATGTAGGCCATATCCAAATCACCCCTCTCTCACGTGGCCTGCAACCTATCTCTACCTGCTACCATAACTTGGGAACTCTCTCTTGCCTCTCTCAACATGCATTGAATGACGTGCCATCTCTTTAGTTTAGTTTAATGATATCTATCACTAGTTTTAAAAAATTAATCGTTGATTCATTAGCAATTGCCAACCTTTCAAGAAAAGCTGGGGATTATTGGTGGACAGTCCTTGACTTTCCTTACTATCATGTTTTATTCAAATTGTGATTTCTTCTGGTGGACCTCCACCACTATATGGTGTGTTCTTACATTGAAATAACATAACAAAAACCAGCTCTTAGATCAGCAAACCACATGAAAAAACCCAGCAGACATACTCGTAACAAAGCTACATGCTTTCAGACTAGATAAATTGTTTGGTACTCCAATGGATTATGTTCATCCATAGGCATTCATATATTTTAGTGTAACCATCAACATTCAGCAATCCCAATCTAAGCCGTCCGAAATTGCAAGACCTGCAGTAAGCGGGAACTGACCAGACTGCACAGTTTGGTCCGGTTCCAAAGTGCACCGGTTTCGGTTCCAGTTCCAAAAATCAAAGAACCGGTTAGTTTGGTTTGATTCTCGGTTTGGGGTTCTATAGAACCAAATCGGACCGTGAACCAGACCGAAGAACTGAACCCTGGAACCAAAGCTAGAACTGGACCCCTTATTCAATAAATATTTAAATTTTATATTTTTTAACATAAAAAACTAGACCACTCGTGTCAAATGGATCACAATACAAATAGACATGGGCAACAAAATCATTTTGAGAACGTAAAAAGGTCATAAAAACAAACCATGACAAGATTACTTTATGTGAAAATTTTCAATAGAGGAGCTTGGACTGGATTATAAAAAATAAAAAATAAATAAATCATGCAGTTGGACTGGATTATAAAAACAAACCATGCAATTGAGCTAAATTATAAAAAACCCATAACCGTAGAACTGAACCGAAACGAACTGATTTTTTACGGTCTGATTCCAATTCATTTCTAGGGTGCAAATGGTCCAGTTCTAGTTTTCCTAGAACCGTTGGGAACGGTTCAGTTCCGGTTTCACCCCAAAACCGGACCGAACCGTGTGCACCCCTACTTCCAATTCATTACAACAGAAAGACTGAAGATTTTAACATCCAATTCACTAGAAAAGAAGACTAAAGATTTTGACAATATAATAAGACCCAACTGAACTTCTTTACAATATCCTAATCACAAATGAAAGAGAGAGAGTTTTGGCTCTTTTGGGATCCTTCATCAGAAGAGCAGCATATCAGATTGCATTTTCTAATAGCAAAGTCAAAATACCAATGAAAGAACATGAGAAATCAAGGCTATTTTGTTTCATTACCCTGTATCAGATCCCAATCTTCATATCTAGTTGAGAATTAAACATATCTAACATAGGATCAAAACCCAAAATCTCAATATTTCAGATTCAATAATCATCAATTACTACTATTAGTGGAATATTATCGAATTCTTATCTACTAAGAAACTGAATTTTGAAAAAAGGATGCATACTCCACCTCAAGGCCTTGACACTAAGCAGGATCAGGAAGCTCATTGAGGTCGAAATTGAGCAATGGGCGGCGCGTTTTCAGAACATCTTCCTGCGATGTGATCGAACTCGTCGGCTCTTCAACTGGGCCAGCCCAGTGGCGCCTCTTGTGCCCTCCAAGAGCCTGGCCTGTTGGAAACACCTTGCTGCAGATATTGCATTTGTGCTTGGTCAACAACTTCAAACTTGCCTCTTGATCAACTGCATCTTTAACTGTTAATTCATCTGATTCAGCAGTCGGGAGACCGTTCTTGAACTTCTTGTGGCTGGATCTGTGGCCTCCTAGTGCTTGGTGAGATGAGAAGGACTTATTGCAAGTGCTGCATACATGTCTACCATCAGCTACTGATTTCAAATCTCTCATCTTTCTCTTCTTCTTCTTCTTCTTACTGATTTTCTCATTCACACAATCAATCTGATATTCTAGCTTGTTGTAATTGACATTTTCACCTTGTGATTCTTCACTTTCCTGCTTCGAATCTCCAACACCAACCATCTTTTTCAATCTAGAATCCATGTATATAGATTCTGATTCAGACCCATTTTCCAAAACATCATCTCCTTCATATATTTTGGCTTTCTTCAGTGTAAAATGATCAATGTCCTTAGCTTCCAACTCATCATCTCTTTGATTCTTCTTCGACGGAGATGAGTCAGGAGGATCTGCATGAGCTAGCATCATCAGATTATGTACAGCATCAGATATCGGATCCTGCACACATTCTACAGATTGGTGAACCACAGATTCAATCCTCCAGCTTCTTTTTCGCGTCACGGCCCAGCTGGACATGGACCGGACATGATCGGAAGCTGATCTTTCTGTCGTTGTAGCCGAATCGATCTGATCATCAGTCTTCCGGTCCGCTGAGTCTGTCACCGTCGATGATAAGCTGTACTTCGCAATCGACAATGGTGGTTGAATTCCCCTCCACCCCCTATCTGGGTGGCATCTCAAGTGGCCTGATAATGATTTTATCGATGGGAATTTCTTCCCACAAATCAAACATACATTATTCCTAAATCCATCACTTACATCCCTATTATGTTCTTGATCCACAGTCAGATTCTTGAGCTGGAAGTGAGACTTGAGCTCCATGAAGGAAGGATTTACACTGTGAGTGGGTGTATCATCTTCTCCAATAGAGCTGCGAACTCTTCGGTGGCTACTCAAAGCTTTTCTCGACTTCTGTGGAATTCTCCTTTCCAAGATACGATCATAGGTGCCATCTTCTCCATAGCATTCAACGCTCTTCTGGGTCTTGATCTTCGACCATAGAAGTCCGCCTCTCATCGAATCTCCACATATAGAAATATATCTCTCTTCTTCCATGTAGTTTAGGAAACTCCGTCCAATCACTCAATGAGAAAACAATACAAAAACCAAAAACCCAACTGAATCAAATCGAATTTCAGTGATTAAAATCACTAATAAAAATCTATCATTCAAACAAACCAACTTGAATGGATTTGAAGCTTCATATATCTATAAATCAAACAGGAATTAAAAGCACTCAAAAAAAAAAAAAAAAAACGAAAGCAGCTAATCTGTCTTGAACCGAAAAAAAGATTTTAAAAAATTAAAAACCCACAGCTATATCTAATCGATGTTTGAAAAAACTAACTCAAATTCGTTTTGAGCTTGATATCAATGGAAATCGGAAAAACAAGGAAAAACAAGAAAACCCATATCAGAATATTGCTTGTTCTTGAAGATTTCTGATTATAAGCAGATTTTGAATTCCGAAAATCTGTAAGATGGAAACAAAGAACAAAATCTGAGAAAATATGCAAAACCCAACTTGAAAAAATCCAACTTCCCCCACGAAATTTCCAGTCTAAGACATCTGTACATCAAAACAAGAGCAATAAAGATAAAAGATTCACAACCTAACTCTCAAAATTCAAAATTTAAACTTAGTAATTACAAAAACCTAATTGAAAAGAGTCATAAAATAGAAGCCTTTATACTGAAATTTCCTTCTTATTTTCTCAAGGGAGTTAAGATTGACTATCATCTTCTTCTCAACTGTATATTACTTTGCGCGTCTGATACGTTCATTCATATATTCCAATCTATACCGTCCAAAAGGTGGGGCTCATTGCAGATGTAGAATGGACGTGCTTTGTATAGATGGAATGGTCGTGATTGGCTGATTGGTGGATATTGAATATGGGCGCTTTAAAATAAAACCGTAAAATCGGACGGTTAAGATCATTGATTAGTCCGTTTATTACGCTATAGTACATCCACTATGTGACCCACGATATTGACGGTCTGGATTGGCCTGCAGGCATGCCACGTGCAACTTGGATGCGTGGCTTGTCACATACGCATAAGTTTCCTTTTTCGATTTCACGGAACGATCTTCGACATGCAACCCAGATGAAGAATAACGACGGGTAATGTAAGCCATCCGAGCCGTCCAAAATGTGGGTCCGAACATCTGGATCTCCTTGCTGAAAAATCATGTCTGTCCATTCATTAATCAGGCTAACCTGTTAGGAAAGCTATCGACGGTTAGAAAATCAGATTTTGCTTTGTGAGAATGGATTCAGTGGGGAACGGATTGGCCACTCCCCCTGACACCAGCCAATGGCTGGTGGTCGGTGCTATGTGGGCCCTACTATAATGCGTGTGTTTCATCCATCCCATCCATCTGTTTTTAAAGATCATTTAACATTATAAATCCAAAAAACGAGTATATCAAAATCTCAAGTGAAACACATTACAGGCAACAGTGTTGAATGAGGGTCGACCATTAAAAACATTTTGGGGCCATGAAAGTTTTGGATCAAGCTGATATCTGTTTTTTATCTTCATCTGGGCCTGTATGACCTAATCAACAGATTGGATGTCAAATAAACAGTATATTGGACCTTAGGAGGATTTTAATGGTCGATATTCAATCACTATTGTTTTCATGTGGTGTGGTCCACCTGAGATTTATATCCGTCTAATTTTTTGGATTAGATAATAAAATGATCTTTAAAAATGGATGAACAGAATGGATGAAACACATACATCATGGTGAGGCCCACAAAGCACCGACCATCAGCCACGGAGCTGATGTCAGGGGGAGTAGCCAATCCGTTTCCGATTCGGTGAGCCCGTGTCCGTAGGACCACCTATGTGTTGTACATCGACGCCGTGCCATCAATTTTTCTAGATAATTTTAGACTATATGTGCCCAACAATGAAGCAAATTCAAATCATAGAGGGAACAATAGTGATTGATCCCTCACCATTAAAATTTTACTAGGCCCAAAGTAACGTTTATTTGCCACCCAACCTGTTGATAATTTCACACAGACATGGATGAAGGCAAAACGAATGAATATCACCTTGATCCTAATTTTTTGTGGCCCACAAGTAGTTTTTAATCATAGGTATTTAAATTTCTTGCGGTTTGGTCCACTTGATATTTGGATTTACTTTCTTGTTTTGCACCATGATTTAAACCAAGTCGTGTTTGGCACAATTCAATTTAGCTAACCCATTAGCTGATCTCAGCTCAAACTTAACTCGGCTCCGTCTTTGAGCTTGTTTGGCCAGCTCAGCTCATTTCAGTCAGTGGCTTGAGTCAATTCAAATCAAGATTGAGCCTATGTGTCATTTTTACAAACACATAAAATATACTTTCAATTTTTTACAGTATATTGCTGCTGTTTACAAGTACTTCAGCAAATACCTGCCATGCAACATAAAATCAAGAAAAAAAATTATTTGTTCCATATACATGCCTTCCTTACAACTAGTCAAATTTTTTTATTATTTTTTTTTACACACGTACATAATCCACATACTCATGCTAGTGGAATTTCACCACCTATGGTTACTTACACCCTTGATCGGGTGTTGAAACTCCCGAGAATCTACCAGCCGAGCAAGAGTAAGGCTCCAACCAACCAATACTTTGTTGAGCCATTTCATCAAATACTCCGTAAGCAACATTAATATCAAAATAACGAAGTTGCTGAATCGAGTTCCATTCAAATTGTGGTTCCAACCGAATTGAGTCAAGATCAGGCAAGCTTGAAGTAGGTTTGAAATTTCTTCAAGCTCGAAAAAACCAGCTTGACTCAGTTTCGAACAAAGAGCCATGTCGAGCCAGCTAACCGAGCTAACTCGGTTCATGTACAGCCCTACATCAGCCTATGGACAGCGTGAGAAGCACGTGCAATTGCTCTACTACACTCATTGCATGGTCAGACAATCAACACCGTTCCAATTGTTGGTCTCACGGACAACACCCGAAAATCACACCCATCAAATGACACCATCCATCCGTCCAATTTATATTTAACCACAGCTAAGTGATCGTGAAATGCTAAACTATGGCCATCAATGGTGGACACCACATTTTGGACGGCTGACTAAAATTCTTATAAACTGATTTGTTAGGCAGTGTCCTATCACGGTGGGGCCCACTCAAATTATTATATAAAAGAATTAAAAATTATTATTTTTTGTTATGATATACTCCTCTCACCTAATTAAAATTTTTATGTAACATGTCATATCTCTAATTCAAGCCGATCTTGTAGTATGCGGACTACTAAATAATTTGGTCATGCTTATGGATGATCGAAACCCTTTAAAAGTCAAATCTAACCATGAATGGCCCATAAAAAAAATATAGATATAATAGAAATTCTAAACCATTGGATCTTTCTACATATGAGATTATTGAATATTCAACGGTTTATATTCAAGTCGACCTTTTAAATTGACAGAATTATCTTTATAGAAAATAAGGACCGTAGATGATATATTCATTGTGGGACCTACAATCTGAAATGGATCTTACACTAATCCACATGGTCCAGTTGGTGCATTATGATTTTATTTCAGTAGTCTGGAGGACTGCCTAACTTTCCTAAGAATAGAATTAGAAAGCATAAATTTATATTTATCTCTAATAAATCCTTTCACACTCACACGTACAGCAATTCAAGATCTTTGGATTTTTCCTCATTAACTTTTGTGTGATAGTTTACCACCGTTTTTTAAAATAAAGGTGACTCGTCCTCCTCAAATGTGGGGCTTTGTATAGACATCCAAACCATCAAAATTGTAGGGCATTAGATGCATTTCAACCATCTAAAGTAATTTTTTTATTTAATGTGGACCGTTGTTATATCTTTTTAAATGTCTGTGTATGGACCGTGGATCAAAGAGTTAGGAATATATTTTTCAAATTAAATTTTTTTTTTCTTTTGGGATCCACCGTCGATCGTGGAGACTAATAGAACAAAGGTCTAGATTGCATAGCCATGGGCCCCACTTGTCCCACTCGGGGCTAGAGATGCAAGTTCAACCTGAGGCACATATGGTACTACAGTACCAATGAGATCTATATTTCAATGATCCAAGCGGTTGATACGGTGGGCCCCAAGCCTTGAATATCCAGTGCACCAAAACTTTCGCATTTTAAATCTAAGAGATGCTCGAGTGCTCTTAAAGAACTAAGTTATAATGCTCCTGGTTGTATTGGAACACTTAAACAGCACAATCTACTAATTTAGACTGTCCACCAGATCTGACACACATTTAACGGTATATCATGCCAAAATTATGACAATCCGACAAATACTAACCGTTTGATTAATGGACTTTAATATGGACGGTTAGGATTGTTTAAAAAATGTGTCCAATCAAGAATTTGATCAGTCTATTTTCCAGATCAGAGGATGAAGTGCATATGATTTTAAAGATCCACTTTCGTTAGGAAATCGTAGCCATCCGATCGATGGCTTGGAAAAAGGATGGGTATGAAAAATTAAGGCCCAATCACCCTTGATTGTTGTTCTAATCAGTCTGATTGATGCATTCTAGTCCATGAAATGTGTTATGATCTTAATAGACGGTTCAGATGGATCGATAGGATTGTCCAAGTGAGCAGATACAACTAGGCTCACTGTAAGTAGTAGTGGTCTGAGAGCACCGGAGAATTTCTCTTTTCTAGAGAGCTCTTCATTGTCCCTAGTCAGCCGAGAGTTGTCACGCTTGCCAAACTGACACGACGGGCGCACGTGGTGATAGCCTGGCAATGCTTGAATCTGTCCCATTCGGACGCGGATTGGCGAGTCACACTGCCGTGGCTACTGATAGGTGATTTTTGGGCCTAACATGATCTAAGTGCTTCATCCATGCCGTCCATCCATTTTCTAGATCATTATATGGTATGATCTAAAAATTTTAGATAAATCTAATTCTCAAGTGAACCACATTACAGGAAACAGTATTGATTGAATACTTACCATTAAAAACTTCTTTAGTCGACAAAAGTTTCGGATAAAGCTGATATTTGTTTTTTTATTTACAAAAAATTCATCAGGTCTGTATGATCTAATCATGGATATCAAATAAACATTACAGTGGCCCCTAGGAGGTTTTTAATGGTGGACATTCAATCACCTACTGTTTTCCTGTTGTGTAGTCCACCTGAAATTTAGATCTGCCTGATTTTTTGCATCAAGGCTTAAAGTGATCTAGAAAAATGAATGAACGGCGTGGATAAAATATCTACGTCATGGTGGGGCCTACAGAGCACCGACTAATAGCCACCTGGCTACTGGCAGCGTCACCGGCCAAACCGCGTTCGTTCCATTCACGCGTATGAGCTCAATGCGGACCGTCTGCGGCTTTTGTGTGGCCCACCTGACGAGTGTCTTCACGATGCGGCCTACTTATGTTGATCAGTGATCCTAACCGTCCATTTGACGATCAGTGATCATTTGCACCATCCTACAGTGAAACAAGTAAGTATTAGATCCGTGGAAAACAGAAATATCGGATCTGCACCATCCATTCTAATCTTCAAGCCACGCGGTCTCCAGATTCTTGTTTGTGCAAATGGGCCCGTGGCTCAGTGATCCAGACCATATGGAAACTGAATCCTGGCCAGAAAATGGACGGTTCAGAAGAGAAATTCAGCAGCAATCCGCATTCAACCGAAGCGAGGCCCAATATTAGCGGCCAGGATATTAAAATGGGGGGGAGTTTTCAATCAGGTCGTCCATCTAGTGATTATCACTAGACCTATGGTCAGGATCATAGTAGATGATCCCCCCATTATACACACTGTAAAACCCAATAGGATGGACCATGCCCTCAATAGGATCCTCCATGAGTCAGCAATCTAGACCGTTGATTTGATGGGCTCCAATAGGATGGACCATGCCTTAAAAATCTCCCCATTCTCTCTCAACCGTATGATTTCACGCAAATGGATTGGTCCACCCAATGGACCACCTCAGGGTATTTTGGTCAATACCGCGCCAATGGCATAATTGAAATTTCAGCAGCAACAAGGCCCATTTTCGTGACAAAACTGAAATTTTGGGGACAACTCAAAAACGTCCTCTTATGGGAGAGGATTAGCTGTTGCCTGAGTAACACCACAGCTCAAAAACGTCTTCTTATGGGAGCGGATTAGCTGTTTCCCGGAAAACACTTTAGTGGTGTCACCCTTACCGTGCGGGGCCCACCTTTATATATTTTTTCTACATCTACACCGTCCATCTATTTTTCATCTCATTTTAGGACGTGTTACCAAAATTTAAGTAGATCCAAATCTCAGGTGGACCACAATACTAGAAACAGAAATGAATGACCATTAAAAGGTTTGTGGGCCATCAAAGATTTGGATCAATCTGATTTTTATATTTCCCCCTTCATCTAGATCATATTGACATTAGCAACAGCTTGGATTGAAAATAAATGTCACAAAAAACCTACGATGGGCCCTTTGGAATTTTTAATGGTAAGGCACTCAAATGCAACTGTTTCCTGTGGTGTGGTCCACCTGAGATTTGGATCTATGGTTCCGTGCCCTTAAAGTGGGCTGGAAAAACGGATGGACGGCGTGGATATACAACACATCATCAAGGTGGGCCCCGCGGTGAGGGTAACACCTAATCCGCTCCCTCTTCTTATACAAGGAATCCGTGTAGATAGCGCGTGCACAGGCGTGCATCCCGTTTTCAGAAAAGGAAGGTTATTTTATAGTCTGACAGGGTGTGAGACTTGATACACAGGCGCACAGGAATTGTAAAAAAGGCATTAATTGACTCATAGTAAACCGACTAAATTGTGGAACTCCATTTTGATAGGAACCGGATTCCGTGACGCCGGGAAACACTAAGTTTGATGAAGCCCTGACGTGGCAAGATTTGATTGGCACTCGTATCTCCATCAGAGAGATGGGCATGGCAAGCATGTTGAAAGTGGGACACGGATTCAATGGATCTGCGGAACCACTGGACGCGGATTGCTTACTTACGCTGCGAGTAGCGGGATGGCATATGTGGACCCCACTATGATGTATTTGTTTTATCCACGCCGTCCATCCATTTTTTCAGGTCATGTTAGAGCATGAACCTAAAAATGAAGTAGATTCAAATGTCAAGTGGACCACACCATAAGAAAACAGAGGTGATTGAAAGCTAACCATTAAAAACTTCCTAAGGCCCACTGCATTGTTGTTTTGCCATCCAAGCCGTTGATTAGGTCACATAGACGTGGATTGTAAGAAAATACAGAAATGAAATGGATAGACGGCGTGGATAAAGCACATACATCATGGTGGGGCCCATAAAACACACTCGAGTGAAGTGTGTTTTATGGTAGCCATTCAGTAAGCAATCTGCGTCGGGAACCTCCGTACATTGCTTCGTGAAGTGCTCAGATTTGGATGACGTCAGCAAATTATGTTTGAAAGTTATCTCCTGAATTACTATTTAAACATGAGTCCATCTTTGATAGCTGTACGTGGCTAATCAAATCTCGCCACATCAGCAGTTGAATCCAATTTACTTTTGATAAGCCACGGTTTCAAAACCAGATTAGTTGAACAATCTCGTAAGAAATCCACACCGTCCATCAATTTTGCCAGCTCATATTATATCAGGAGTCCAAAAAAGAGGCACATCAAATACTCAATTAGGCCATGCAACAAGAAAAAGTGGGGATTGAACACCCACCGTTGAAACAATTGCCGGTCCGCAAGTAGGAATGACTTTACAAACGATTTAGATGTCTTATAAACCCAAAAAGGTTTCAGAGATTGACATATTCCTTCCCACTTTCCTATTTTGTGGTCTACTTGAGTTTTGATCTGCATCGTCTTTTTTTTTTCTTTTTGGTTCCATGTACTATCATGCGCAAAACGAAGGGGGTGGATTTCTCACAAATAATGCAGTGGACACCACCTCGCTTCCGACTATTGGAAGTTAGCAGGACGCGGTTTGCCTACTGTCGCTGTCAGCAGCGAATCGCTAATAGACGGTGCTGTGTGGGCCCCACTAGATGTATGCGTTTTATCCATGCCATACATTAATTTTACCAGATCAGTTTAGGGTATGCAAGTCAAAATATCAGGTAGACCAGATTACATGAAGCAGTGGTGATTGAACGATCACCATTAAAAACTTACTGAGGGCCACAAGTTTTGGATCAAGCTGATATTTGTTTTTTCCCTTCATCCAGGTCTTTTTCACATAATCAACAGGTTGGATGGAAAATAAATATTACAGTGGGCCCTATGAAGTTTTCAATGGCGGCCCTTCAATCACCACTATTTTCCTGTGGTGTGGTCCACCTTATATCTAAATATACCTCATTTTTTGGCACATGACCTAAAAATAATGACCCAAAGTGGATGAACGGCGTGGATAAAACACATACATCATTGTGAGTACGCAATACGCGTCCAAGTTAGCAGGGGTCGCAGGCAATCCGTGTCCCATAATTTGGACAGTTTAGTTTGAAGTACTTGTATGCGAGAGTAACTCGTAAGTGCCTGAGTATCATCCATCACACTCGGCCAGAGTATAAAAGTTTCCCCCTTTTGAAAATTCTGATTATCTGAAATGCTGGTGATAGTCCTAAAGTCCGTAAATGGTGGGAGATAGGAGGCGTACATTGCGGGCTGACCGAAGTCATGCCCATACCATATCCATTTGATGGAGACAGACCATCCATCTGTTAGACCACATCTTCGGTGGGGCATGCTTCAAACATCCTCTGTCAGATCATCCCAACCATCCGACAGGATGCATCACATCAAACGTGGAATTTTGACCTATGGAATCATAGGATCCACAAGAAACAGCTCGGTTAGCTGAAAAGCAGCTGAGAATACATCACCATTTTGGACGCGGATTAGCTACTGAACTAGACAGTAGTAGCAAGTATCGCTACTGAAGTATCACCACGTTCTGTGGGCCCCACCACGATGCATGTGTTGTATCCACACTTTCCATCCATTTGGAGAGATCATTTTAGAGCACGAGACAAGGAACACTTTCCATCCATTTGGAGAGATCATTTTAGAGCACGAGACAAGGAACGAGGCAGATCTAAAGCTCAAGTGGACCCCACCACAGAAAACAGTGGAGATTGAACGCCTACCATTAAAAAATTCTTTGGGCCACAGAATTTTCTATCAAGCTGATATTTGTGTTTTCCCTTATTTCATGTCTGTTAACTTATAAACAGGTTGGATCTCAAATAAACATCATGGTGGGCCCTAAGAAGGTTTCAACTGTGGGCGTCACTGTCCCAACTTTTCTGTGGTGAGGTCCACTTGAACTTTGGATCTGCCTCATTCTTTGGCATCATGGTGGGCCCTACGAAGTTTTCATTGGTGGGCATCACTGTCCCAACTTTTCTGTGGTGGGGTCCACTTGAACTTTGAATCCACCTCATTCTTTCGCTCATGCCTTAAAATAATCTCTCCAAATGCATGGATGGTATAGATACAACACATACATCATGGTGGGGCCCACAGAACGTGATGACACCACTTTTTTTTTGTTAGTTTGTTAGTACACCCGGCTGTCAGTTCACAATTCACTGCTAGCCACCCCTCGTTAGGGATCAATACCAAGACCGCATTGTTGAAACAAGGTATCCTTCACTTGGTCTACCACTTGATCTATGGATCAGGGTGACATTGCTTCAGTAGCAACTGTCGGGTTCAGCAGCTAATCCGCGTCCCACCATTTTACTCCACTGGCATTAAACAAACCCTTCAAAATAGTAGGATTATTCCTACATACTGCTGTACAAGAAATTCCCAAACGGTTATAACATAGTTTCTCAGCAGGGAGAAAAGAGACAGTGGCCCCCACATGAAATAACAGCGTATTCTCAAAGAACTCAAGAGAAGAAAATCTACCATCATAGATACATATCACAAAAGCTCCACATCCCACCACAACAGCAGTAGTAATGTACAAAAATCCAACCACATTATACACATTGGTATAGCTTTTCATTTGTTCTGCACTCTTCTGTAAGGTTTTTAGGGGTTTCCTCTCTTTCCTTTCAGGAAATCCTGTCAGTTCATGGCATATTTCTGGGTCCATGCCCTCGCTGTTTCCTCATATCGGCTTGTCTGGTTTTTGTAGATGTGAGCGATCTCAGGAACAAGCGGGTCGTCCGGGTTGGGGTCGGTGAGGAGGGAACAGATCGAGAGTAGGACCTTTGATATGGTCAGAGCCGGGCTCCATTGCTCTTTAAGGATATCGAGGCAGATGCTGCCATTGGAATTTATGTTTGGGTGGTACACCTGTGTATTCAATAAAGAATCATCTCAAATGAAAGAACAGAAGCGTGGTTTAATCAATGGCTACGATACTTTTGTATGTGATAATGGAACTCAGTACTGCATGGACGTGTCAATTGTTTAACCAAATACTGTTGCGGAGTTTGGCAAAGCCAACATGTAACTACCTGTACATGCCACGATGCATGCAAAACCGGCATAAGTATGGATATCCGAGCCATGCATCAGGTCAGCCCCACCATAGTAGATGACCTTTGGCTAAAATATCAGATGAGCAACACGTACATTGAATGGAAACCATTGGTAATTTTTTAAAACCGTCTATTGATCCTGTTTTCGTGCAAGTCCCTGCAGATCTAGTAGACTGGCGATTTTTGGACCCAGCTCTAAATCATTGGTCTGGTGGGTCATACCTACTGGACTGTTCGGATGTTCCACATGGGCAAGGTGGTGGCAGGTAAGAGGTGCACGCAGGATTAGCAAAGCTCAACTAAACTTCTAACAATTACCCTTCTCTGGATCTGTTTCATCAATTTTAGGAAAGATGGAATCGTATATCTACTTTCAGTTATTCTATATTTTAAACTTTTTTTCACAATGATCTTCAACTATAATTATTTTGAGAGGTTTGTCATGCCTATTAAGTGTGTAAGAGGTGCACACAGGAGTAGCAAAGCTCAACTAAACTTCTAGCAATTACCCTTCTCTGGATCCGTTTCATTGATCTTAGGAAAGACGGAATCATATCTCTACTTTCAGTTATTCCAGATTTAAAAAAAAAAAAAATCACAATGATCTTCAACTATGATTATTTTGAGAGGTTTGTTATGCCTATAAGAGTGTATGAATCTATGTGCCGCCACCATGTGTGCCAGCATGAGATTGAAGCCATGCATCATGTGCATCCCACCATATATAGATTCCCTGACCAGGAAATCAGGCCAGTCTGCTCATCGGGTTGGGAGGAGACCAGCTTACAAAAACTTGCCCAAGTTTTCTTATCCATCTATTTCTTTTGTAAATTGTGGCTCATCTAATGAATTGACAAGCCTAATTTTTGGAGCAACCAAATGATGGTACCACCTGATGGGAGGCTTTGATCTCATGCTTGTGTGTATGCAGGCACATGTGGCTGCAAGTAGATGGGATGCCTTATACACACACTGTTGGCTCAGCAACACCCTTGCTTGGTACATGGTTAAAATCCAGTTTATCAATAACAAAATCAAAATACATTCATTTCTGCTTTTGTCAAAGTCATAAAATAAAATAAACAGAAAAATAGTAAAACAGTTTAAATACTATAAAATTGTAATGACGAAGTGATGGGAAAAAAATGACCTGATACATTGTGAATTACTAATGAACACCAATAACTAGGTAACATAAATTCAGATGGTTACAAGCAATAGATACAGGCAATAACTAGGTGAATTATTAATGAACACCAATAACTAGGTAACATAAATTCATAAGGTTACAAGCAATAGATACAAGCACACCAAAATTCCCAATACTACATTATACATATTGTCGCTATCATGATGATAGTCCAAAAAAAGCTATACATGACTCCATCGCTGTACGTTCATGATCGGACAATGATCGAATATGGACCCACCATATGATCTACTTTGATTTTTATTTTTTATTTTTCCAGTTTAGATCACATTGCTATTCAATTATGATACGGATGGATTGGTTCTTAGACAGCATTCTTTTGCTAAGTTTTAAAAAAATATATATCAAATCCCATTATATAAATATTTAGTTTGCAAAGATCAACATAGGAAAATAGATCAAGATAGAGAAAAGCAAGTTAAAACCATACATAAAGAAATCTACAAGTGACAGAAAAACAAGGAAAAAACAAATTAAGTATATCTTTTTTACCAAATAGCCCTTGTCAACATGGCAAACATGCCCAACAAGCTTGCATTTTGATGACAGAGTATGATTGTTACAAAAATTCAATAAAAGGAGATTTTGGTGATTTTCCTGAAGGAAACAAAACAAATGACCTGAAACAACAAATATGTTTACATCAATATTTTAAATAGCTAAGCTATGTAGCGTGTAGCTTATGCTATGTAAGGTAGCTTAACCTTAACGCCACGTGGCTCATGAAAATAGCTTACGTGGCATGTAGCCTACACTATATGACAATTTGCATAAGTTACATGCTACATAGACTATGCTACATGCTATGTAGTAGCTCACATTGCAAGTTATTTTCACTACAACGTTAAAATTAATTGATATTTTCACTAATTTATTACAATTTTTCTGATGGGGACATCAAAGGACCTACTCGGGTGTACCAGAGATGGAGACGACCACCCAAAGCAGAGTAACTCTCTTTGTGGATGGGAGACGAGTTCCAGATGGGGCCCGCCGGGCTATTTTGAAGACTGCACATGTATTGGATATGCATTAAGAAGACCCCACCTTAGGATGATGCATGTGGGTTGCTTAAGAGATCATTTTAGTAATACGATTTCTATTTCTTGTCGATCTGACCGTTAGATCTTGTCAATCAGGGCCATCGGGCCACCAAATCTTTTAGATTTGGGCCCCTTGGACTATAATCTTGCTTTCTTTATGGTTTTTGGTATTTTTAGGAGTTATTTGATGGTTGAGATTAATAATATATGTTTTAGTTTTCTTATTTTAGACGATGGGTCACTTTACTTAAGTGAATGGCATAGTTGTAATTATACTAGATTTTAATTCCGAATTTTTTATTATAAAAGCATAGGGGGTGGAGTTCCAACCCTAGTGGTGTTATTGAGAAGAAAAAAAAAAAAAAAATAGAGCTCTCTTGTGTGATGGAATTTTTCTCCTTATTTTCTAAGATTTGCTTTATTAAAATAAAAAATAAAAAAACCTCCCTTCCAATTAAATTGTGGAAGGGTAAAAGCTTGTTTGGTTGTGGATTCCAAGGTACATCCTTCCTCTTCCTCTTCTTCGAAAGGTATTCTCTTCTTCTCTTGTCTTCCTCTTCTTCGAAAGGTATTCTCTTCTTCTCTTGTCTTCCTCTTTTCCCTTCCATTACAACCTTCTAAACCCTAAATCTTCAACTTCTTATCTTCCCCAATTTCTAAAAACCCTAATTCCAAAATCCCCAATTCTCATGAACTCTGATTCTCCATATTTCAGATTTTTCCCTTCCTAGCCTTAATCATAAAACCTATAAATTTGTCCATTGAGTGTAGAACATGCCTATGTTAAATTGAAAGTTTTATCCTTCCATCGGTCCTAGTTTTGATTGACTTATATGATTTCTTAACATGCGAGCATGTAATTTATGTTAAATCAGATTTTATTTACTCTTAATTACTTGGTAGGTTAACATCTTTTGTTAATTGAATTACTTTATGGACTCTTTCATAATCTCCACGTTGCATCCTAGCATTAAATCATATGCCCTGCATCATTTCTGTTTTCAATAAAATTTAGTAATATTTTCAATGCTTTTAGTAAAATAATATAAGTAACAATATTAAATCGGTTTCTCTCTCTCCCTTGATGCTTAATCATTGCCCTTTCCAATTACTTTATGTTGCATAATTTTGTTACATTTAGTATCGATCAGTCTAATTGGTGCAAAATATCATGAAATTGGTGCAACCAAGTGCAACATTGATTTAAAAATCCTAGTACTTTATAGTGTAAGATGCACGCTGTGTAGCTTATGCCTCACACTTCAGAGGGATGAATGCTACACTACACACTATTCGCTATTTTTATTTTTTTATTTTTTATTTTTACACACGCACACACACTCCACACACTCATGCTGGTGGAATTTCACCACCTATGGGTACTTGAACCCTTGATCGGGAGTTGAAACTCCTGAGAGTCTACCAAACCACCCGGGCAAGAGTAAGGACCTATTTGCTATTTAAAACACTGGTTTACACATCCATAAAGCCAGTCATATGATGACGTTCAAAGACACTATTGGATAAATATTAGTTCACGGTCGCCTCTTTGCATTGGCAAACCAGCGAAATACTTGTGGGATATAGTGGTGAAAAGGTTTGAAGGAAAATTACCAAGGTGGAAGTAGCTGTATCAAAGCAGCGTTGTCAAATTTGCCTATCTGTTTCACGTTGCTATTTTGATGCCCAAAGTCAGTACTAGTGAGATTGGATAGGCTGAGGCGCGATTTTCTATGACATGGATCAGAAGGGAACAAAAAAAAAAAACAAGTTCCATTTGTTAAGCTGGGGGCGGTGTGCAAGTCCTATAATGATGGAGCAGGGATTAGGGACTTGAGGTTGATGAACAATGTACTGTTTGGGTAAATGGTTATAGGGGTTTGGGATGGAGGAAGGCACATTATGGAGGGATACGATCGCTAGCAAATTCCTTCAATTATAGAGCCTTGACGATTTTGAAAGGAATTATTTCAGTAAAGTTAAATTTTGCCGAAGAAATTGGTTTTTCCCTTGGGGATTGTGAGAAGATTCACTTTCGGGAGGACGTGTAAGTTGGGGAAGCACCTTTGCAATCTCTGTTCCCGATAATTGCTCAACTGTCCACAGTTTGCAACATTTCAGCAGTGTGCTACTTCTCCATTTGTAGCGATAGGGTGGTGTGGTCCCTCTTATGTTGCTTATTCCTTTGTGAGGAAGAGGTGCCTTGAACTTGCTTCAATGCTAAACCACAGCCATCAATGTCGCCTGGTAAGTGGGGAAAGGGATCGGATTATTTAGCGCAAAGATGAATCTGGGCGTTTCTTAGTGTGATCCCTCTACAAAATGCTCCACTAGCAGGGACAGGTGGTGAATTCAAAAAATACAAAACATGCATGGTCCTATGGTGCTCCCCCAAAGATTGCGGCTTTCAACTGGTTAATTGGAAGGGAAAGGGTTTTGACTGTAGATAACCTCTAGAAACAGGAGATGATATTACCTAATGTATGCTTGATGTGTTTCAAAAGTGTTGAATCAGTTAACCATCTCCTCCCCCAATACCCATTTCATCAAATTCAATATTTCTTTGGGATATACCAATTTCAGTTGGTAGCTTCCTGCAGGCTTCGCATGGTGTGGAGGGAGGCAAGGAGATGAGGGCCATTTGATGGTTGTGTTTGTTGACAGGCCTTTGGGCACTATGGGAAGAAGAGTAATGGGAGGTGTTTTCAAAATGTAAGCCAAAATCTTGATCGGGTATTGATGAGAGCGATGGGACTTGTTGTTGAACGGGGTTTGTGCATAGAATGGTTAAATATTGTATTTTTCTTTTGTAAGTTGTATTTTTACGCTACAACAGTGCTTCTTTAATACAATTAATTTTACCTTTGAAAAAAAGTACAAAAGATTAGAGAATGCATCTAGACAGATGGATGTCCACTAAATATATATAGAATGATACCAAAAGGGAAAACATAGTAAAGCATTTCATAATAGTTGTGCATAAATGCACAGTAAGCGGCAGTTTTTGGAAAATGGAGTAACTCCTTATTACATGGGTTCAAAGATATGATGGTTTTAGCCATTTTTTCTTCAGAAAAGGCTAAATACCATATGCCCAGATGAGTCATATGACAATCTTGAAAGATATTTATCATACTTGGTAACATAAGCCATTAGGCATCTTTTTAACCAGATGCATCAAAGTTAAGTAAACAGAAAAATTATGGCAAAAATAAGGCAAATTAAGAATTTTCAACCTTCCACATTTGGGAAAATGCAATGTTCATGTTTTTTTTTTTTTTTCCTTTTTTGCTCAGTGACAGCGACTTTATTAGAAGCCTGCTAAAAGCAGGAAAAGAATACAATGACAAAGAGGACAAAAAAACAAAAAGGATCAGCCAAGATGGCCTAAACATAAACAGTCCAGCCCCAAAAAGGTTTCAGCCAGCCCCAAAAGCACATTTTCTACTCAATGTAAAAATAGCTGATATCCAATAAATAAACCAAGATTAAACTTCAAATATATATATATATATATATATATATATATATATATATAAATCAATCACACACTATACATAGAAAAACCTTGATGAACTGTGGTCTAACTGAAGTTATGGCCCTTGATAGAGAGGAATGGCCGAAGAGGATTCATGCAGCTGCCCCAGTTAGTTGGGATAAGGCTTAGATGATGATTATGATGATGATGATGAACAATAGACAAGCAAATTTGATAAAAGAAAGGGTTGCAACATAAATTATGCTAATAAATCAGAGTTCTGGAAAAAAGGAAGGCCATTCATTGTACCTTGGTCTGGAAGTTGACTTTGGGAGGCTTGAACGGATAATCAGGAGGGAAATGGATCATGACAAAGAATACGCCTCCTGCATAGGGGCTATCGGCAGGTCCCATGATTGTTGCCTGCCAGTGGAAAAGGTCCTCCCCAACAGGTCCTGCACTGCAAGACGTTGGAGGATCTCTCTGCAGATCCTGAAGTTCCTTCTGAATTCGCTTGCTGGCCATGAAGCTTCCTTACTAAAACAAGAAAACAGCTGAATAATAAGAAGTCCTCCCCATAAACATCACATACTAAAATCCAAGAAAACCATAAAAAAAACTGTAAATGATTTGAAGGGCGGATGGAAAATAAGGTTGGAAAAAACCGCGAGTACAATAAAACAATGAACCTGGCAAGTTAAATAACTGACCCAGATGGGTAAGAGGATGATTGAAACAAGAACAATGAAACAGATGGAACGGGCTACAAATGCAGAAAACAAAAAGAAGTTTCTCAAGGCTGCATCTGGCTCTTGAGTCAATGACCATTTCAGGAGAAAAAAAAAGGACAGGTTTGTTGACATGAAAGATTCTGTACATGTTGGAACCATGGTTCAACAATCCAAATTGCTGTCCCAATAGGCCCCACTAATGGGGACTGCCCATGAAAAAAACAAAAAACCCTGACAGGAAGATCATATAATTCATGACCCTCAATATTTGGCTCTTTCAGTCTTTCCAGTCGCACACAGACCAATACTGTATTTTTCCTCTTCAGAAAATACTCCAAATCAAAATCAAGACCCTACGTAATTACTCCCAAAGAAGTTATATTTTTAAAAATTAGAGAAATTTGGATGTATCTAACAACAAGGGTGTTTAATTCCAGCTAAGTCACATCTCTCATTTGCCCGGTGTACCACTTGTCCTCCAGAATTGTCTATATTTCTAATTGGCTTCTCCTTTCTCCATCTTTCCCAGCCTGTCACAATGCTAGGTACGTTCCACCCCCCCTCCCCCCTTTTGCATCAAGAAAAGGGGGAACGAAGGTAATGTTGTGTAAAAAAAAGGGAGATGGGATTCGCAACCCCTAAGCTCTGTGGGCCCCACTATAATATATGTCTTATATCCACTCCATTCATTGGTTTCGCTAGCACATTTTAGGGTAGGAGCCCAAACATGAGGCAAATTCAAATCTCAAGTGGACCACACCATAGTAAATGGTGAGGATTGAACGCCCACCATTAAAAACTTTTCTGGGGCCACGTAAGTTTTCAATCAAGCTGATATTTGTCGTTTACCTTCATCCAAGTGAGTGTAACCTTATGAATGGGTTGGGTGGAAAACAAACATCATTATGGACTCTAGGAAAGTTTCAATGGTGGACATCATTTTCCCCACTGTTTCCTGTTGAGTGGTCCACTAGAGATATGGATCTGCCTCATGTTTGGGTTCATGCTTTAAAAAGAACTAGTGAAACAGATGGACAAGAAGCTATAACAAATACATCATGGTGAGGCCTATTGACTGTCCTAAAAATCATCCCGGCCCATTAATCATGTCGGGCGTGTGTGTACCTCGAATGTAAATTGTTGGTCATCATTTTACAACCGTTTATTTTTTCTTGCAAGTGGACCACTTGATGAATGGACTAGTGATCCCTGCCTAATGGATGATTTTCCAAATGTCCCCCATCCATGACAGATAAAAGCTCTGAAGACCGCTAGAATTTTATTTTATTTTTTGAGATGCATTATATCATAATGCTGGTAAAAGAATCAATATAAATAAACGCTGTAGTTGTTTGACCGGTAAAGGTTGCACCCGCCTATTGTTGCTAATCGAAATGTCCATCATGGTGAGCCCATCATGGACTGGTCCAAATTTAAAGCAAATGCTTGGACGATGAGGATCATCAAATGGTATATTTATAGTATCGGGTGTCTTTGACATGGCCCAATAAACTCAAATTGTGAGCCCCAAATGTACTGTAGGTTGGGCTGCAAATCTCTTGACTGTGAATATACTTCTTTATGGGCCTTGCAGCCAGGCGTACAATGAATTTATTGTTGTTATTAATTTGCTTATTGCTTATATTAAGTAGATGATCCACACATTATAGGTATGTTGAATTTGTGGGCCCACTTTGTGGCCCACCTGAAGATTGGTTTAACGTAAGAATTGGCTCAAAGATTCACCTAGATGAGCTCAACCCAATAATGTATCTTATGTGAAGTTATTTTTATGTGATTTGAAGATTTTGCAGCAATTCCTTATTGTAAGCTTTGTTTGATGTGAATATACAACTACTTAACTATAACTAACTTACAGGTTACCCAAACACAAAAACTATTTACCTATAAGTGACTTACAGTTTACATCCAAATACGCATCATGCTATTTTAGCTATAACTAACTTACAAGTGACTATTTACCCATCAATGATTTACGGTTTACATCCAAACAGGCAGCATGCAAGTGACTTTCGCCTAAAAGTTACTTTTAGGTGAACCTAAAAGTAACTTTTAGGCGAAAGTCACTTGCAACTGAAAATCGTACATGCATCCAAACAACCCTTAAGCTTTCTGAAAAAAAAAAAAAAAAATCAATCCCCAATCACTTTCCATCTGAATGAGACAGTAAAACCGACACAAATCTAATCTACAATTTCAACAAGATCACAACAAAATTTAGAATAATTTTTAACCACCTACAGGAATTTCAAAAACCTAACTATAAGGCCTTGTTTGGTAGATGCCTAAAACTGCGTTCATCTCATTTTACTTAATGGTGACTATGTTTTAGTGATCTTGATCTCTAATACATAATGAGTTCATCTCATTTTAGTTAACAATAATTATGTATTAAAGATCTTCATCTCTAATATATAATAACTGTTAACTAAAATGTCAGGAACTCATTTTTAGGCAAACTACCAGACAGGGCGTAAGCATTTTGGCAAATATGACATTAAATCTAAAGAAATTTACAAGAATATAGCCCTCTGATTGTTATGGACAGAACAAAATGCAAAAATAAAAAATAATAAGAATAATAACAATAATAAAAATAAATACACATGAAAATTAGTTTCAAAACGTCCGGAGGATTTAACCATGCTAACCTTACGATCTTTCATGAATCTGACCATAAGAGCCATCCAAGAGCATGAAAACTAATGAAACTTAACAGAAATCTAGCCATATAGATGCAATAAGGAGAAAAATGCAAATAAAAAACCTATAATAAAATTAAAATTTTTGATAATTTTCAGCAAATCTAACCATAACATCTTTGACAAATCTGACCCTAAGATCAATCTACAAGAATGGGATCTAATCGAATTCACAGAAATCTAGCCTCACCTGCTACAGCGAGAACAAAACACAGCAAAAATATGAAAATTGATTATACATATAGAAGAATTTCGACGAGTCTGACCACAAGATCTTTGAAGAATCCAGCAGTAAGATCCATCCAAGATAATGGAATCTAATGAAATTCAGCCCTAACAGAAACAGCGAGAAAAAAAAAAAAAAAAAAACTAAAATCCTAAAATAAATTCAAACTTCCACAAAATTTTCAACAAGCACAGACCACAAGATCTACAGCGAATATGACCAGATTAATCCAAGAGAACAAGATCTAACAAACTTTACAAAAAAAAAAAAAAAAACCCGCTCCAACTGCTATGGCAAGAGCAATTCACCACGAAAATGCCATAAATAAAAAAAATAAAAATAAAAAAAGGAGAGAGAGAGAGAGAGAGAGAGAGAGAGAGTGAAATTTTACAGGAATTTCAATGAATATGACCACAACAACTTAATAAAGCAGAATGGAATCTAATGAAATTCACAGAAACCTAGCACTAACTGCAACGATGAGAACCAAACGCCAACCAAAATCCTAAAATAAATTCAATATTTTATAGAAATGTCAACAAATACAAACCACATGACAAGCGGCGAATCTGACCGTAGGATCAATCCAAGAGAATAAGATCTAATGAAATTTACAGAAATTCAGGTCCAACTACTACAGCAAGAACAAAACACCACAAAAATACCCCCAATAAAATGATTAAAAATATACAAGAATTTCAATGAGTCTGACCACAACATCTTCGAAGAAACAAACAGTGCCCTAGTCCTGACTGTAACGATGGGAAAATGAAAAATGCTAACCAAAATCCTAAAATAAGTCTAAAATTTTACAGAAATTTTCAACAAAATCAAACCATAAGATCTACGGTAGGATCAATCCAAGATAACAAGATCTAATGAAATTTACAGAAATCCAGCTCCAACTGCGACAGCGAGAACCAAACACCACCAAAGTACTAAAAATGATAGAAATTTTGCAGGAATTTCGACGAAGACTTTGGAAGGAGTCTGACTGTAAGAGATTTAATCCAAGAGAATGAAATCCAATTAAATGAAACCAAAACCCTAATCTATGTCCGAAAATAATTTAAAATAAACAGAAATTTCGACTAACTCAACAAGACTTTAAAAAAAAAAAATTTACGATATAAGCTCAAAGAAAAAATATTTACCGAAATGAACCTCAACATCAACAGACTATCAACGACGAAGAAAAGAAATTACAGATATAGACTCAAAGAAATAAAACATTTATTACAGAAATGAACCTGAATATCTCAAATAAGCACCAGTCCAGATCGAGGGAAGGAAGCTTAGGAAGGCGAAATAGACTCGCAGAGAGAGAGGGAGGGAGAAAAAAAAGCCGCGAACGCGATCTTATCCCAAATGAGAAAAAGGGAGAGGATTCGGTCAGGTAGGGGTCACACCCAGCTCGTTAAAGCCGTGACCGTGGGGGCCACGTTGATGAATATTTGTATATCCACACCGTCCATCCGTTATTTCAGATCATTTTAGTATATTATTCCAAAAATGAATTAGATCTAACTTTCATTTGGACCACACCAAAGGAAACAGTCGTGATTGAATGCTCACCATTAAAAACTTCCTACGGCCCACCGTAATGTTTATTTTCCATCCAACCTGTTGTTAAGGTCAAACAGAACTGGATGAAATAAAGACACAATATCATCTGGATCCAAAAATTTTGTGGTCCATAAAAAGTTTTTAATGGTCAATCCCCACTTTCCTCTGGTGTGGCCCACCTGAGACTTCAATCTGCTAAATGTTTTTGAAATAAATCCTAGAATGAGCCTTGAAACGGGATGGACGGCGTGGATATACAGTATACATCAAGATGAGCCCCACGGTCACGCCTAACCGACACTGGTGTTGCCCCGACCTGACCGAATCCGCTAAAAATAATAAATAAATAAATAAAAATAAAAAAAGCAATAAACGCGAGCGTTAGGAAATTAAAGGCTCGCTCCTTTATTGGTCAATATAGGATGGTGACCAGTACGGTAGTATGGCGGGTGCGGATTCGGCGATCCCTGGATCCACCGAGGTGGGTGGAATCCCTGACCGTGGGGCCGACTGTGATAGATGTTTCTTATATCTACGCCATCCATATGTTTTAAAAATTCATTTAATGGCGTGACACCGTAAATGAACTATATCCAAGTCTCAAGTGCACCATAATACAGGAAAAAGTGGTAATAGACCCTTAAAAACTCCTCGTGGGCCACAAAAGTTTTTTACTCAATCTGATATTTTTATGATCTCTTCATCCAGGTCATTGTGACCTTATCAACAGGTTGGATGTAAAATAAACGTTCCAGTGGCCGCTATGAATTTTTTAATGGTAGATAATTCAATCACAACTGTTTCTTATGGTATGGTCCACGTAAGATTTGGATCTGCTTAATTTTCGGGATAATTCCCTAAATTCACCTTTCAAAATGGATGGACGGTGTGGATGTGAGGAAAATACATCATAGTGGGCCTTACAGTTAGGTAACCACCCACCTTCGTGATCCGGGAATCTACCCAAACCGCGCCCCGTATGGGCGACTTACCCTCCGACCGATAGAAGTGCGAGTCCCCTTTAACTATTCCTGCGAGTTTAAATGTTCCGGTGGAGAGGTGTTCACTGAACTTCCGTGTAGCTTATTTTCCTCCGTACAAGAGGCCGTGTCAATGTTGAATCATGACCGTTGGATGGATGTTCTTTGCTGTAGATAGCCGGAATTTCAGAAATCAATCTCGTGAAACAATCCGATCCGTCCGATTTTGTACTTGTGACAGATCCGGGCCATTTAACATGTGGGGTTCTATCCGAACATGCAGTGTGCCAAAATCCAGACTAATCCATTCATCCAGTGGCCCAGGCAGGTCCTTTGAATACAGTACACGCTCAGGGTACCCGTACCACCATAAGCGACCGTAGCACCAGACAAAAGAGGGGCCCACATGATGTGTTCCAGACATCTAACCCGTCCATCAGATGTGTGACGTCAGGTTACCCCCGGTAAACATAACTCATCCCGATTCATAACTCAATTGACCACACCACACCTAAGAAGTTAAGAGTACCGTTGACTTGAATATGGAAACCGCCATGTAGTTTACCTGAAATCGAACCCATTCATACCCTTCATCCAGTCTGGCTGAAGCGTCAGAACCAAAATCAGGCCGTTTTGCAACTCAGATGGGCCCCAAAGTAAATAAAAGGTAGGATTCCCTTCCATCTTGTTCCCTGTGCTGTAGCCTACCTGAGCATTGGATTAGACTAACATTTTTCTATAATTGTGGCTAACATGAGGCCACGCATCTGATGGACGTATTGGATTTCCTTCATACATCACGTGGGCCCCACATCTGCCCAGTACCACCGCAACCCTACGGTGGTACCGGTACCACTAGAGCTCTCCTCTTCTTTCACACCTTCCACTCTCGTTCACACAAGTCAAGAGTTGGATTGACCTGATATAGACCAAGAAAAAAATGATGGTCCGTCAAATACATAATGATTGGCCGAAATCTTACACACATGTTCTAAATTGCCACGTGTTACACAATCCACCCCTTCAATCTTTCCTCGCTTACATCGCCCGCGGCAGTCATTTTCATATGATGAAGTATCGGTGCTTTCTCAAGAGAGAGCCTGAAATCCACGCAACCCGGAATTTCTACGGAAACGGGAGCTACTTTGAAGGGACCACAATCGCCTCGACACCTGTTTTAGACATCTGCGTAAAACACCCATGCTCTGTGGGGCCCACCATGTTGTATATGCAAATCCACCCCGTCTATTAGGTGGAAACTCTCATTTTAACCGTACATTCAAAACATAATCCGGGTAAAATACTTGTATGGGCCACATCAATGGGAACAATATCAAATTAATCCTAACGCCTCTAATGGACCGTTTAGATTAACGTATCCACGCTTAGTTAGTGTGCTATTTGATTGGCTGGCGGAGCATGAACCTGCACTCGCACGCACACTGAAACTGAATACACGGCGAACGTACATGCAATCAAAACCATCCAAACCGTGGTCCAATTGATCATGCCTCCTTTAGTCCGATTGATTGGATGATCCTCTGTTCCCAACTTCCAATCAATGTATTCTCGTATCTGAACTTGGACCATTGAGTATCTTCATTTTAGCCGTCCATTTTGGCTGAGTTATGACCCATCTACAGTGGGCCACACAATGCCAACAGTTTGGGCACGTGTCATGTATGCCACGTGTACAGTGGCTGTGCCTGTACATGGATGTGGATGGCCAATCCACCCATCATTCCATGAGTACTTCCTCTAAACAAATCATCCATAGGTTCATGAAACAGATACATACAACAACATCCATCCGTCCATATAAACACTGAGCAGCCTCAGAGAAGATTTCTACAGCAATGGTTTTCACATTCTTAAAAAGGTCCACTTGGGGTAGAAATAATAGTTCAAAAAGAACCAGAAAACCTGGACCCAGACAACCAGTCAGGTCTGGTCGAACCAATAATCTTCACTTAACTCGGCTCAGTATTTAATAAAAATATATTTCAAATGGCTCATAAATCTCAATGTGCCATGTGTGCTACGTGCACATCATCCAAGCCGTTCAAATGGTTAGCTTTCACCATGAATAACAAATGCCTGCAGAAACCAACACCATCCACTCATCAAGTGGACATTTTGGAGAATATTGGCTGCTGGCCATTGTTTTATATAGTGTGGCCCACATGATGATCATATTGTTCTGATTTTTGCATTGCGTATTCTTCACTGAGGATCCAACACTTTGGATGTATCAGATGTTGTACAAGCTTGAATTTAAAATAGTTATGAACAATCAAAGAACATAAAATAGTAAAACTAGTAAATGGATAGATTTTGTGAGTTACAAGCTGGCTCACCACTCATTTTTTCACTTTGATTAACCTATTAGACCAAATGACTGGACTCGGGTCTACCAAGTCGAGTTGTCAACTCAACAAATCTCATTAATTAGGCAAGCGAGTTTCTTGATGACTCAACTCAAAATCTGGTCGAGTCAAGTTGGCTGAGTCTCAAGTCCAGTCACGGCGTTTTAGAGACATGATTGAAATTCCATGAGCCAAACACAGCCTAAGATCTTTTAGGACAAGAACTGTAGCAAACCACTGCAAACTTGACCACAGCCCGTCGAAGTCAGTGCGGGTCAAACTGAAAAAACTCCATCTCATGAAGACCGATATGAATTTGCTATTCTGCTACGACTCCCTCAACAACCAGGCCCAAACCAACCTGATCCCCGCCCTTTGAGAACCCCACAGAAAACCTGGAGAAATCAGGATCACAAATTCGGTCTGGATTCCCGCCTTGTTAAGATCACGAATTCGGTCTGGTAACCCCACATGTGTCAACCTGGCAAGTGTAGGGCAGCTGAGCAATTAATGAGATGGCCCACATTGTGAAGATGGCCATATGCAAAAACAGACAGTTCCACTTATCAGGCAGGCCACTGCCACAAGAAAAGAATGGACAGTCAAAAAGAAAAAACTTCCAAACTGTCTACATTCAACGCACATGTTGGCCCACCTGATTTTTGCATATGGTCATCTTCATGATGGAGGCCAAATCATTAAATGGTTCAGCCGTCCCGCATGCTTGCGGCGTGTAAAGGTGCATCTGGGCGCCAGCAACTTCAAGATTCACATGATAAGAACAGATTTCCATGTGGAGAAATACCCAATAACTGTACAATCACAATTGCATTCATCACCTTCTGATAACGCCATCTGATTTGAGAAATGCTTTGCAAATTTCAGTGGGCTGTATGAGTATCTGAAATCTTTCTTGTAGTTGCTAGAAATGTAAGCCCAGAACCATTATCGTCGTTTGCAAAATGCACAGCTGATAAGGCCTTGTTTCTCAAAAAAAAATCAACTACAGCTTCATTCCCAAGTGGCCGATAGCATTAGAAGATGAATGGGTATGATTGTGATTGGACAAGCTCTTGGGCATTCCTTTGCACTGGATTCACAGGCTGGATCAGGAGGCCAAACAAGAGGTACCTACAAAAATTAAATCGGTCATCACCAGATGAAGTTTTTCTCCTGAACGTCATCTTGCTTCAGTGGGCCAGTTATTGTGTGGATAGCGGTTTGATACCTGCCACTTGTATTAAAAGATACTGCAGGCAGACACAGTTGGGTAAAATCGAACCGACAATGTTCAACAAGGTTCTACACAAAGCTGGCTTGTGATTCTCTCTTTATCTCTCACAGCCGGATTGTGACAATCGACTGTAAAGAGATTTCTGTACAGTAAAAGGAAACCAGAAATATCAAAAGAGAAAAGGCAGAAATTATAAAGAACCTGCAAAACCATGGAAGCTACAGCCCCGCCACTGGGACCACGCGGCTCCCACATGCCAACATGACACGTGAGTAAGATCTAAGCCCCTCATCAGGCAGGCCCCACTGTGTGGAACCCGTGGCCCAAAAATAAGCCAATTCTGCTCAAGAGGTAGTCAAGTGAGTACAAAAGAAAATTAGTTTAGAAAACTAGTGGTCAGCATCACCAAATGACTGGACCAGCCTGTCTTTCGAGCAAAACCATCTACACAGTAGGGCCTGTCTGATGAGTAGCTTGGATCTTGCACACGTGCTACATTGGCACGTGTTAGCATGCGAGACCCCACTCATGTTTCTGTTGAAAAGCTATTGGGGCATGGAAGTAGTTGACGACTTCTTGTATTCTAGCATCTCGTTCCGGTATCTTTCCTTGTCTTTCATTCCTTTCTGCTGATAAACCTACAAAATAATAGATAAAAGATATACAGATAAAACAGCTCTAGAAATTCCCAATAGAAATAATTCACTTTTGCCAACCCAACATACAAATGCAGTATGTCCTTTCATGATACGGAGATGAAATATGAAACAGATTTTAACCACATTCGAGCAACTTAACTGGTACATCTAATCATAATTAATTATCACATTCTCTAGATTTAAATGCTCAGAAGTATGGTTGGACTTCAATTGGAGCATTCCTAGAGTGTTTAACACTATTATGGAGTTTACTTTCTTTTCTTTTCTTTTTTGAACGGTGACAATATTATTTCATAGAGGCAAAAAACCTAAAGAATACACACACAGACGCACAAAAGAAAAAAACAAGCTATAAAGCTGCCCAATTATCAGGAAACTAATATGTTTGATCACCCATTCCGAGACCAGCTCTATAGCCATCTTGCTGACTTTCGAAGAAACACCTATTCAGTTCCTAGAGCACCAATTGTTTCTTTCCCGCCATATTACCCAAATCCTAGCCAAAAGACAAGGATGCCATATCTTCTTTCCTATCATGGAATTTCCATATGAAAGCCAATTCCACAAATAACACACAAACGTGAAAGGTAAGTTCTGCATCAAGCTCAGTCCGCCAATTTCCTGATCTTGTTCACTGAAGCCCAATTGAACACGTGGCACAATGGTTCATGACCTGGGCCATTCACAGGATGGTTCTCACAGTGGGTGGACCACCGATACTCATTGTTTTCATCCAGTAATTCACATGCCACATATTGAAGCTGACTCCAGATAGCTTGGACAAGGCCATGATGGTATTGAATTGGGAATCACATGTCAGACAACAAAAGGCCATCCGATGCGATTTTCTATGATAGCCTATCTACGGTGGGACCCATACAATGAGAACTTCAGATCATAGACTGTTTTTCTACATGCCGAATTCTTGTGGGAGCTCATAATAATGAACAAAATTCTCGTTTTCAACTAGGGATGAGCACTATGAGATCAATCATATCAATGATCTGATGACGAATATGAGACAGGTCCTGTTCAAATACTTTCAAGCAATTACTCATTCGTAACTAATTATATTAACATCTTTCATATTCAATGCAAGAGAATTGATTAATATGAAACTTCACTATTTGGACAAACAACAATTCACCATATTACCCAGTTCTTTTTTCTTTTCTTTTCTTTCCTTTCCTTTCTTACTACACTTGATCTTAATCTAAAAGGCTGAAAAGATGCATACTAATTAGATTGCTTTACTGTATTTCTACTGCATACTAATTAGATCTATATGCATCCTGAGTAATGTTCAAAAAAAAAAAAAAAGCATCCTAAGCATGGTGATGAGGTGCAGACTCACCACCAGCTTTGGGAAAAGCCAACATATCCATACCTTTTTTTCTGAAGGTAAGATGGGTTCAAACCCGAAAATGTAGAGCCAATTAAAGGGGATTGAACCCGACATGAATTGATAAGCAACCTTAAATATTAAAATATGCATAGTTATGTGACTAATCATAAAAGATATTAGTTCATATTTTTTTGGAACCGTGGGGTGCAAGTGATGTGCCAGCTGGTCACAAGCCTGGGTAAATGGGCAGGGTTGATGACTGGTTTGCAGCCACTCATAGAACTTTTGCCAAACAATCATAAGAATTCCAGTTTGAATATGACTAGGAAAACAGGATATGTAAAATCTGACCCCAAATAGCTTGGGACAATGTTACGATCATGACAAAAGAATTACAGAAAAACAGTTTCTCAGTAATAGAAGTGCAGTAAGGCCCTTTTAGTTGTACCCTAAAACAAGAATGGATGGAAATGCTGCCCAATCCATGTACATTCTACAGAGATGGAACCGTTTAGCGCATCCCGCAACATGCAGATGGTGGGTGAGCTAAACATTAATACACCCAAAAATAGGAACTGGATGGTATCAGTCCGACTCATTATTCTAGTCTAATCATGGGTGACAGGGTGAGGGATATTCAGCATACGCTCCTTTCCACATTTAGAGGCATTTTATGAACATCCTAAATGTACAGAAACAATATATAAAATAATACCCAAGAACAACAGCTGAAAAGTTCAAACATAAAACACACCTCTTGGAAGCTAGAGCCTGCTGGAATCATGTTTCCAACATGGCAATTCTAGAAATTGGTGTCTGTGTTTTTCCATGAGCAAAAACAAAATATATTAAAAAGATTGGGGGGGGGGGGGGGGGGGGGGAGAGATGCAGTCCCCATGATGAGTGACCCTCGTGTCACTCTAGCAAGACATCCACTATCCCATTAGCCTCAAGAAGATCATGACAAACAGATACATCCAAAGATGATGCTTTGTTTGTTACACAGGTACTAGTAAAGGGAACACATGCAATGCACATGGAGAGAGGAAATGGTCCGGCAAAGCCCAGGAGATTGGAGGGGAAACAACTATAAAAGGTGGGTTTCTTTTGGCAGATTAGACTCTTGCAAGTTCACCATTTTAATGGCGGTGGCTCTTCAGCCACACTCATGGAATAGTTGTACCAAAATACAGACCACCCAAATGGCTGAACTTATTGTGGATGAGCGCAGCCTAACTGAGAAAATGATGGTTACAATATGATTTTTGCTCTTTGAGCTTCAAAGAATCACTATCTTACAGTATGCCAAAACGGTTACTTAACAACAGTAACAGTGGTAACCATTACGCTTACGGGGCCAAAATGGCCATAAGGGCCATTAGAGAAAAAAAAATAGCCCATAACCGCCCCGTAACAGTCCATAACAGGGCTGAAACATACTTTTTCAAAAGAGAGAGAAAAGGGCCATAATGACCATTACGGCCCGTATCACAATGGTAATGGTGGTCTCCACTACGGCCACTGTTACTGTTATGGAATACGTTGCTATTTTTTATTTTTATTTTTGAAAGATAACTAAAATTTCATTAAAGAAAAAGAAGAAAACAAAAAACAGAAAACCAGCAGCCGAGACTGCTGAGCTATCAGCCAAAGGCTAACAAACAAGAAACAACAAATCGCTCTCCGACATGGATTCCATAAAGGTGGCCCATTCGAATATTAGCACTTTAGCTCGAGAAAGCACCGAAACGGAGGAATTGAAAGTATCCCGAAAACATCTACTGTTTCTTTCCTCCCAAACGCTCCACCAGATTGCAAGGAGGGCCATTCCCTACAAAGAGGAACAATTCTTGCCAAGCTTAACCCCACACCAGTCCGAAAAGAGAGAAGAGACAGAAGTAGGGGGGCACCAGTTGATTTCAAAACGAAGACGGAAGTCAGCCCAAATAGGAGAAATAAAAGGGCAATGAAGCAGCAAATGATCCACCGACTCCTCCACCTTCACGCAGCATAAACAAATGTTTACCAAACTCATGCCTCTCTTTCTGAGATTATCCACCGTCAGAATTTTTCCCAATGTAACCAGCCAACCAAAAGCATGAACTTGGGTGGGGGGGGGGGGGGGTATGGGAATTTCCAAATCCGAGAGCAATCAGCAATCAGCGGTGTTAGTAAAATGTTCCAGATGCACATAAAGAGAGCGGACTGTGAATCTGCTGGACTTTTCCATAGTCCAGAGCAGCGTACCATCAATTTGAGGGTTTGGAATACATTGCTATTTTACTTCCAACCATTCATTCTATAGCCATCAATTGGATGATTAAGCTTGCTTGATCAGCACAATTCTAGAGGAATGTTCCATCCATAATTTGCCCAACAATTTGGCTAGAGTCTATAGCCCCTTACATGAGTGCCACATGTGAGCAGATGAGTCACCACCATTTTCAAAATGGTGATCAAGTATCATAGTAGTCCAGCGGTTTTTTCCTTCGGTAAAAGGAGTCCAGCCTCTTTTGGTGGAGAGGGTGTGAATTGGCGGAAGACGGCTTCACCTTAATTACCTAAATACCCTTTCTTTTTCTTAAAAGACCCTTGTCATCTCCCTTCTTAATGCACGGTTCAATAACCTACAAAATTTAACTGCATACAAAGTTCTGCTTGTTATATGTAGTAGAGATGAAACAACGCTTAAGGGCATGTTTGGAGGGGCTTGAATCCCAATTTTCTGATTTCTTTTATCCAAACATATTTGGATCTAAAAAAGTTGCATCTTTGGTTTCTTGAAAATATCCCAGAGAAACATGTCAAAAGGATACCCTTTCCAACTTTTTCTTTTCCACATCATCTCCCAATCAAAACTAAATGGATAGGGTGATTCCCATCCAAAAGTCCAAACAGGGCCTTACATAGTAAATGGCATTTAAAACTATCATATAGCTAGCTATACAGACATATTGGATTTTGGGTATTTCTAGGGGCACTGCTTCCGGCAACAACACATGTCCATGTCTAAGTTACATAGATCTTCTATTGTGAAGTTTGAAACAGTTACCGATTCCACAAATAGCTTTTACTTATAAAATCAACTGTTAGCTTTTATAATACGTCAGTGTTAGGACCTAGGAGGACAGGCAACTCAAATCCATAAATTCCATAAAATAGAAGATTTTTTTTCCATATGGAGTTCCAACGGATCAAATGTCATCATTATCTGTGCTTTCATAGAATGAATGCAAAAAGGAAAAAGAAGAAGAGCTTATCAATCATCATACCTCTTTTTCAGCCTCAGAGAGTTTGCTCCACATATACCCAATCTTCTTGCTGATAACACTCTCCTCCCCACTATGCAAAAGCTTCGCACAATGCTCTTGGAAGAAGAAGTTGTAACCGCTCCTGTTCGGTTTGGGACGAGACGGCTCATTCATTGCCCGCCTAGATCTCTTCCGATTACGGCGGCGAGCAGCAGCTCCAGTTGAACTCCGGGACACTGGCGGCATTTCAAGAGGAACATGGTAAAGGACACCTTTCAGCTTTTCCGAACCAAGACTCACAGTCACCAAGTATCCGTTATCGAATTTCCCATCGATGGTTCCAATCACTGAACAGCCAGGTGACAGTGGGGCACTTGCTGGACCTTAAAAGCCAACAAAAAGTATTTAGAGAAGGTTATATCAAGCATACATATATATATAAATATCTTTGTTTACCCTACATATACATACATATAAATACATGTGTGCGTGCGTGTGTAAAGTGAGAGTGACGGAGAGCACATTCTGACATTTGAAAAAAAAAAAAAAAACAAAGGGCATTTTCTCACCTCTGTAAGGTACTTTAGTAACTTTACTTACCAGTGAATGTGATACTAGTAAAAACAAGGATAGTTTGATCATGGCTTAAAACACATAGCAGTTTAAATATTTGGCTGGACTACCAGACGCATTTTCCACCATGGTGACTATACTGTATACTGTGGCATACATGTAAGACAGGCCGGATTGTCCAAATTGTTTGCTGCATTGTGGATGGAGCAAAGCGCAAAATCACACTCATAGGATGATCCCAACCATCTGATATCAGCTGTTGAATGTAGATGGTCAGGACATGCTAATCAGCATTACCCTTAAAAGACCATCCAATCACGCCCACTTTATGAATGGTCCTGAATCTCCTGATCTGGTTCAGATGAGCCCCATTCATGGTTTTGGACTCAAGATGAGATCTATCAACATAATAGCTCTGTCTGAGCTATTTGATCCCAACCATCTGATATCGGCTATTGGATGTAGATGGCTAAGACATGCTAATCAGCACTCATAGGATGATCCCAACCATCTGATACTAGCTGTTGAATGTAGATGGTCCGTATCCCAACCATCTGATATCAGCGGGTGAATGTAGATGGTCAGGACATTCTAAACAGCATTACCCTTAAAAAGCCATCCGAAATCGCGCCCACTTTATGAATGGTCCAGAATCTCCTGATCTTGTTCAGATGTGGCCCATGAATGGTTTTGGACGAGGATGGGATCTATCAACATAATAGCGCTGTCTGAGCTATTTGATCCCAACCATCTGATATCAGCTATTGGATGTATATGGCTAGGACATGCTAATCAGCACTAGCCTCGAGAGAAAATCCAAAGTCACGCCCACTTTATGAACGGTCCTGAATGTCCTGATCTTGTTCTGATGTGCCCCATGAATGGTTTTGGACTGAAGCTGGGATCTATCATCATAATAGCTCTGTCTGGGCTATGTGATCCCAACCATCTGATATCAGCTATTGAATGTAGATGGCTAGGTCATGCTAATCAACACTAGCCTTTGAGAGACCATCCAAAGTCGCACCCACTTCATGAATGGTCCTGAATCTCCTGATCTTCTTCAGATGTACCCCATCCCCCATGTATGGTTTTGGACCGAGGATGGGATTTATCATCATAATAGCTCTGTCTGAGATATTTGATCTGCTGGCAAATAGAAAATGTTTCCTTATTTGTTATTAAATATTATATGATCCTTAAGCCAAGGATATGTACTGTCTGTATTGGTCCTTTAGTTTGGATAATTGGGCATCATCATGTAAATTCATACCATTGATCTCTCTAACATGGATACATGTCTATGTAGGAATATATTGTCTGATGAATTGGTAGTTGTTGTTCTTGTTTGTTTAGTACCTTTAGTGGTCCCTATACCTGTCATGTTGCTTGGACTATTCATAAGTGGGATTCAAGCTCTTATTTTTGCAACTTTAGCCTCAGCTTATATAGGTGAATCTATAGAGCGTTGCAACTTTAGCCCCGGCTTATATAGGTGAATCGATAGAACGTCATCATTGACTAGCTTCTGAAATAAGCTGGCCTTTCTTTTTTCAAAAGCACATCCCAACTCATGGGTAGCTCAAGACAATTTACCTGGGGAACATGATATATACAAATACAGTAATTATGATCTAGACTAAGAGCAAGAAAGATGTACAATATTAGGTAATTGTAAGAAAAAGGGAAAGAGATCTAATCTAAAAGATCCTTTTCCTAATATTCCAATTTCGTACATTTATTCATACCTCTCCAATCAATATTTGTATTTATACACTTGTTCCTAGATATCTCCTATACATTTTACTAACTGGATTCTCCCTGTTAAACGTAGACCATTGTTGTATGTCTCCTTAACCATCTATTTGCAGTCCTGCATTAGACAAATTAGGATTGTTCACTCAGGAGGGATTTTTCCAGAACCCCATCAGATCAACAGTCCAGATAACTGAGCCAAAGCCCCATTTGTCAAATTGTAAGGCCTGAGGATACTGTAAATTATCTTTGGCTCGAGAATCATGAAATTTTCCATTCCTAATTATTTTAGAAAAGACTCCTTGTAATTATTTTGCCAAAAAGAGACCCTTTATATGAGGAGAAGAAAACAAAAGAAATTAGGCTACCTGATTGGTTTTCAGCAGCGACAATCTCCTGAGTTAACGGTGTTGCTGGTACTTTCTCCTGGGTTGACGGTGTGGCTGGTACTTTCTCCTGAGTTGATGGTGTTGCTGTGACTTTCTCCTGAGTGGACGGTGTTGCTGGTTGGGCTTGTAAATTTGGAGTAGCACTGACGGTGTTCGTGCCCGGCAAAGAAGCTGTAAATGAAAAGGATAAAAAGCAAAGAAACCAATAATTAAAAGACTACACAGGGGAGACTAAAAGCCTAAATAATCAAGTTTCACACAAACCATTCATCGAGATCGGCTGGCCTTGTTTCCGGAAGAAATAGAGTTGCTCATAGTGCTGGAGCAAGGAAATGTAGTACTTTCGCAATACAAAGGATGCATTTGTAATCGTAGACGGGAAGCTGAAGACTGAAATTACTTCCCTCCATTTCCGATCTCTAATAACCTGTGATCAGAAGAAGAACAAGATGATTCATACACAATGAAACTTTACTAGCAGATAGCATTAAAAAACATGAACAGCTTCGTGATTGACAATGCAAAAAAAAAAAAAAAAAAATTATCTTAGGACCTGTAGTACACAGGAATCACGACATACTAAAAAGGAGGTTAAAACAAAGCAATTATTGGGTATTAAGCCTACGCAATCATCGAGTTTGCTGAGGCACACCATGGGTACAAGTGGATCCATGGTTCGGCGATCCAGACCTTTTTTTTTAAAGATGAAAAAAAAAAAAAAAAAAAAAAAGAACAAGAACTAGAAAGAAAAGAAAACAAACTCGAAGGAGAACCCTCAGGGAGTCCACTCCCCAATATACAAAGCAGCCCTGCTGGAAACCTTTGACCTAGAACCCTTAAGATTACAACAAATTTGACTGTTTCTTTCCAACCATAGAGCCCAAAAAACAACCAACAGAGCAATTCTCCATCTTTTCCTTATGAAAGAGCCTTCCGCTTCAGCATTGCAAATCCGAAGCAAAGCTTCCACCAAATTAGGATTTACCCACCAAAGGTTGGCTGACCTCAGGATCCCAGATGAAATGATGCAAGAGAAAAAACAATGGACAAACAGGTGATCCAGACCATTGATCGATAGGCCCCACCAAGGAAGGGGATGCCCCAAAAATCTCCCAGACTGGAAGATGTTAGCCACCAATCCCCGGCCTATTGATCATTGCATGTAGACCATTATTGTATTTTTTTGCATAATGTTTAATTTGTAGACCACCATTAAAAAGGCTCGGATATGCATAGCCAGGAGATTCTTGGGGCACCTTGCATCCACAGTAGGGCCATCAGATCAATGGGTTGGATAAGTGAATCATGGCCCCTCCTGTACAAACTCAGGGCCCCAGGATAAGATTCTTACCATCAAATCAAGGACAAGATAATCTGCACTCAGCATGGGCTAAAAAGGTTTCAGTATTGGCCAAAAAGGCAAGCTATACCCTTTGAACTCTCATCCCTTTGACATTCTATACAAACTTTTTAAAAAAATTAAGTTGCCTCATACGCAATTTAATGAACTTCTAAAAATTGAAGGCCGCTAATTAATTCCTTTTTCCCTCTTTCATGAAATTTCTCATCACCGATCATAAATAGATAAATGAATCTTATGCGAAATATAAGAGTGCCGAGTGCATTTCAATCATGGCCAATCATGGCAGCGGTTTTAGATAATGACTTGCCTAGACAACAGAACCAATACGATTCCCCCCAACTCGTTCTCTTTTGGTCCATTCCTGGTCTACTGATTCATTTCGGATGACATTTAGAAACATGGATTCAATAATAGAATGAGATCCACTAGTATAATGCCAAAAAGGGGTACATACCTTTTCAAGACCACCATGAGATGTCACTTCCACAAAAAGGCGATGCAGGTCGAGTGCCTTTCCTCCTAAAGTTGGCACCCTACAAGCAAAAAACAGAAAAAGGAAACAAGAAGGAAATGAAATAAGTAATGATTCAGATATTGACAAATTCAGATCGAGATAAATTTGAAGAGAAGTCGTTATAGACATCTCTGAGGATTTCAAGAGGTACTGCCATGTGAAAGGGAACCTAGGGTTTCAAAAGAGCGAATGATCTACAGATCGAATAGATGAGAACTGAAATCTCTAAGAAAGCATGCTTACATAAATATCACAGACGTGCTCGCACGTGTGCCCATGCAGATGCCCTTTCCCGTGCATGCACATTTGCATTGTGCAGGAGCAAGTGTGGGAGCAAAAGCCCAAACAAAGAGCAGAAAATAAGGAGTTTTAAGACCCGAAACATCTAGAAGTCACAAAATTCCAAAGTGGGAAAAGCACATTATATAGAGAAGCCATGCAACTATAAATAGACAGTTACATGCTCATTAGTAATAGATTCACACAAAACTCCATGAAATTATAGATTTAAGGCATCTTTCTTCGGGGAGAAATTGTAGGATCCTCAACCTAACTCTTTGTTGTACACTAAACTATTTAGTTCTGACAAGTGCTGCTCATGGTCCAGTAATCCAGACCATTTGTCTATTGCCCGATTGCCTCCAAATGTGGATGGAACATGCCCAGAAAGTCTTCCAGATTGAAAGATCATAGCCACCAATATCAGACCTTTCTTCAGTTGATTGTGGGCAGCTGTTCTACTATTTTATCTTTCCAACTGTCAATTTGTAGGCCCAAATCAAAAGCCTAAGTTTGTCCTATGGAGAAGATTGTCATGGAATAGTCCACCACAGTGGGGGCCAGCAGGCCAATGGTCTGGATCACTG
The DNA here is from genome assembly GCA_037074715.1 of Magnolia kwangsiensis. NCBI lineage: Eukaryota > Viridiplantae > Streptophyta > Magnoliopsida > Magnoliales > Magnoliaceae > Magnolia > Magnolia kwangsiensis. The sequence goes on from CM073583.1 coordinate 3,727,329, forward strand.
AAATATGGATCCCATTTATCATAACTGAAAACCCGAGTATATTGCACATAGATGGGGGTCGAGGATCTTATAATTCCCCTTCTTTTGGTAATCCTTGAAGTTAAGAAACGCAATCCTAGATTGGAATGGCAGGCTTAAGGGCCTGTTTGGTAGATGCCTAATCATTATTCTGTAATAGAGATCATGTTCTTTAACACATAATTCCATTTAGTTAATCATTTTACGTTTGAAAGATCTCTAATGCATGATTATGATTAACTAAAATGACATGAACCCATTTCCAGGTGTCTGCCAAACAGGCCATAAGCATTGAAGACATGCAATATTAATCAGGAGAACCAGGAAAAGATAAGGAAATTCCACATTGAAACAGAAATATCATCAAAGAACTTACTCTAGCAGAAATGGGACAAAAAGAAGAAGAAGGATGTACAAAAGAACATGCATATCTAGGATGGCAGTGTCAACGCAAGAAGCTCAGAAAAACTAGCTATTCGTGCCCGATGCCACCCCAGAAGTCCAAAGAAAACTTGTTTACAAACAGAAAAGAGAAGCCCATAAATCTTATATCCAAAGAACAAAATGCTAAACTAGAGGGACTACGCAAAACCCAAAATAGCAGCATTTTAGAAATATGAAATCCAAGTTATGAGGTAACAATAAAGCTTCAAAAGTAAATATCGAAAGCAGATTATAAGAAACCAGTTTCCTAGCAGGAAGCTTCAAAAGTAGAACATGCATTTCTTGGATGACAACATTAATCACAGACATAAACCGAAACGAAATGTCTTGAATGAGCAAAATAACTCTCCAAAAAAAGACCACTTTTAATAGAAAAAGCCCAAATCGAAGAGCATTTAGAAAAATCATTTTGAGAGAAAAACAGAAAGAAACTTGAATCTACAAATTTACAGATCAGGAGACAAAACCTTTGTTTCTCACCCAAAAGAAAAGAAAGGAACATGCATTTCTGGGATGAAAATATGAATGAAAGAACTGACAAAGAACCAAAGAACCCAAGTACAAAACCATCTTGAATAAGCAACACACACTCCAAACTGGCATTTTTACCAATGAAAAGAAGAAACCATTAGCCCAAATGGCCAGAGCAAAAAACCAAAAGCATACAAAAAATCCCCACTTGGAGAAGAAGAAAATGATGATGATGATGATGATGAAGAAAATGGAAATCTGCAACTTAGACATTCAAAGATCCGAGTTTTTCTCATGCATTCCCATAATAACAACATTAATCAAATAAAAAACACTTCACTAGCAAAATAATAATAACAATAATAAAAACCCATATCCAAGAAAAACGCATTAAATCAAATAAACCCAGAAAAAAGAAAAAAGAAAAAACCTAAAACCCCATTTACATGCACCTAGAACGGGGGAAAAAAATCAAACAAGAAGAGATTTGAAGGGGGGGAAAACAGTTTTTTCTACTCGGAACCCATTTACATGCACCTAACAATACCCAAAATAAGGACCCTAAAAAAATCAAAGATTACAGAAAACCCCATTAACTTTCCTCAGTTTCAATCCATTCATGAAAAGAAAAAAGCCCACAATTTTTATCGGATAAGAAAGGAGATAAAAAAAGAGAAAAGACCCACTTACATGAACTTGGTTCCAATGGATTTGTGCAGCTTCTCAAGCGTTTGCATGAAAAAATCAGCACTTGCAACAACTTCCTCATATGTAGCGAGTGGCAAAGGGTAGATATTGTTGTTGTTGTTGCTGTTGTTGGTGTCTGAATCCTCTTTTTGGGGTATTGTTGCAATGGTAAGCACTGTTGATGGTGGTGGTGTTTGTGTGGGTGGTTGTTTGGAGAGATTGTGAGACATTTCAATCAAAGGAGAGAGAGAGAGAGAGAGAGAGAGAGAGAGAGAGAGAGAGGCTTCTCCTTTTTCTAAGCTGAGTAAGGAAAAGAGAAGATATGTAGGGGTACAATCTACAAAGTACAAGGCCACTTAGCAAATGGTGATTTTGTTCAGATATGAAAAGCCCGAGTTGGGGAATAGAAATGTGGGAGAAGAGATGAATAGAGGATAGGTCTAGGTAAAACAAAGCTTACAGATCTGATAGTCCCTGTGACTACCTCAAATGGTAATCCTTGGGCCTCCCAGTGGGCCACCCTTGTTGATGCTGGGCCTCAGATCTCCCGTGTGGGCCATGCATGATCAAATTTCTTGAGTCATGATTCAGCAAGTGGGCCCTCAGGTTACAAATCCATGCTACCTTTCAAGTATGAATTGACCAAAACTAATATCAATCCATCAATGTCAAACTCGTACTTGGATTTGGGAAGTGGATTGGCTGGCACGTTGAGTGGTAGCACGTCGATGCGGTAAAGTTTTATGGGCCCAGCCTAGTATATGTGTTATATGCACTTCATTCATCTATTTTATAATATCATTTAAGGCATAAGCTTAAAAATGAAGCAAATTCATGGGTAATATTCGCGTCATTCATCCATTTTGTAAGACCATTTAATGCATAAGCCTACAAATGAGTAAATTTATATATGTATCAATCATCCATTTTGTAAGATCGGTCTAAGGCATATGCGTAAAAATGAGACAAATTCATATATGAGCTATATTTACATGATTAAATCATTTTGTAAGATCATTTAAGGCACAAGTTTAAACTGAGGTAACTTTAAACTTTAAGAAGACTCCGTTGTTGTAAAGAGTTTTCACAATGAAATACTCATTGTCAAAAAAATCTTATAAACTTTAAAGGTTGTCGATTAAAATGATATATTTGTTTTCCCTTCGTGAAATGTTCATGTGACAGTATGAAAAGGTTAGAAGGCCGCCTCTGAGTACCACTAAATAAGTTATCTTTTCTGCTTGTGGCGATGGATAAGGCCTATTTGAATGTTATCAAATAAATTACTTTTTCTACCAAGTAATTTATTTTAGATAAATAAGTTTGTTTTATAATTAGTTATATTTTTTATTTAGATTTATTTAATCATTTCAGTTATTATTAATATTTATTTTTTAGCTTTTTTACTTTTCATATGTTGATGAAGAAAAGCATTAAAAGAAATGAAGGAGAAGAAATTGTTAATTAGTATGTCGTTTGTCAAATATACTTATTTCTTAATAAGTAGAAAAAGATAAGCTATTTGATATATTAGTTGTTTATCTTAATTAATGTACAATCTAAATGCCCCCTAAGAAACTTATTTCAAATAAGTTAGGGTTATAATTATTTATATATAAGTAACTTTTTTACATAAAGTTACTTGGTCACTTCAGCTAGGTTTTTTAAGCTTTTTGTCTTTTTATAAACTGCTAAAGAGAAAATTAAATAAGATAAAAAAGATAAAAAATCGATAAATATGTTGTTCACCAAATATACTTATCTGCTTAATAAGTAGAAACTAAGGGAGCATTTGGATCATAAGTTACTTAAAATAAGCTACTTATTGTAAATATCCCAGATAGATTAGCAACTTGATGAAACATTGATGATCCTTAGGAACTAATCATAAACCTTACACCATACATAAAATCTCAACCATTTTCAAGCCTAGGCCAAACCTTAATTGAACCTAAGCCATTAATTAAACCAAACCACTACCTAAGTCGAGTCATACCCAAGTTATTTTAAAGGCAAATCCTTAAACATAAGCCTTAAGCCAATTCTCAGGCATAAGCGTGCTGGCTAGCTAATTTTCAGAGATGAATAGTAAATAGAGGTAATTCGATTACCACCGGTGGTAATCCGATTACCATCTCCTCTTGTAATATGTGCTTTAAGCTACTACTATTGCTCCCCTAAAAAGTCAACTATTATAGAACCTGTTTAACCCCAGAGTTCTTATTATTTATCATTTTACCAAACCATTTAGCTCGTAAGAAAGTACTATGTAGCATCTCACTTCCTTCCACCAATCTCAAGTTTTTATATCCTCATTTACCCTTTATAATCCATATAATTATCAAAAACTCATCTCAATTGGTTATAAATACCCTCTTCTATCTTCATTTGAAACTAAGTAACTTTCATAAAGAGAATAAGGGTGAGAGGAAGTAAGTGAGAATGAGAGAGAGTGTTTGAGTTCTCAAGTTCTTATCTTTTACAACCTTTTCTAGCCTCCTTCAACCCTCTCTTAGTCACTTCATCTAATTTTAGTTAACCATTCCAATTACCCAAACTTCCAAGCCATTTCAAGTGTAAGCCAAAATCATGCTATCACCACTAGCATTTATACTTCGTTAATCGCATCAGTACTTCCATTCTCAACCTCTGCTTTTCTAGGTTGTCATTGAACATATGCTTCGTAACTTGCCAAAATTTCAGATCATATTGCATCAGAAACTCATGTTAGCTTAATCATGTTATGTAACATTCTTGCATCATCATAGCCCTTCTTAAACCCCATTTATAGACATTCTCTGTATGTGTGCTTGTCGAAATTATAGACCCTGCAACACCAAAAATCTAAGTCTGCCTAATTTCATTTTAATAATTTACATCCTATCATTTTGTCTCCTAAGATCATATTATCACACGAAGTAGAGACCGTACACTCGTACGGGCAGAAAAGATGCCCAACACCTTCCTTCTCTGTAACTGAGGTTTCTTAATCAGAATTTCAGGTCACAGATCATGAGTCAATTTTAAGTAAGAGAGTCTTCAAATTATCTAGCATTTACAGATTCTGCATATTCCAGCTGACTACGAAATTTTGAGCTAATTAGCTAGTGCTGACTTCAATTATACTACATCATCAATCCAAATCAACTCATACACCTCAAAAAATAAAGATAAAAGTGTGAGTATTGATTTCTAGCTTTCACACTTATGCCCCAAATAGAATATCTTGATTTCTACTTATTAAGTTAAAGTGATTAAATAACTTTAAGTAAAATAGTTACTTATAATTAATCTTAAACCAAACTTATCTCAAATAAGTTACTTATCTACGGTTGTAAGTAGAAAAAGTAACTTATTTGGTGGTATCCAAACATATCCTAAGTTAAGCTACTTGAGACATGAGAAGTTCATCTTAAGTTACTTACGACCCAAACACCCTCAAGTATCATGGTAGCCCCAAGAAGGTTCCATCTATGAGAGTCATTTTCCCCGATTCTTTTTGTAGTATGATGCATTGAAGTTCTGAATCTATTCTATTTCTAGGCTCATGCCCTAAAATGATTTCACATAATAAATGAATCATGTGGATATAACACATTTCAAGGTAGGGCCTACAAAACTTTGCCACATCAACACATAAATAGTGTCCATAGTGTCTGGCACACCATGCATTCCAGGAGTTAGAAAAATAAGTCCAATGGTAAAAGTTCCACATAAATATACATTAATATTCACATTGTACCCTACTTGATAAATAGTCCGTATCTCCAGCCCATCTTGCAGGAACAGATCTTTGACATATGGGCTGGATGGACACTATGGGTTTGAGAAAAAACCAATCTTAGGATTGGATCGCATTGTTGTGGGCCCATTTTTACATGGACCTGAATGTAAGCCTGAAAAATGAGTTGGGAGTGGCTTTCGTTGGACCATCTAAACACCCCATCTTGTCGGGTGCCAATTCAAAGCTGTCAATAGGCTGGGCTTGGGTCAAGTTTGCTTGGATAAGTCCTGGCTGCTTATACATGACCTGGGCTTGACCTTTTGGCCCTTTATCCTACTCACACTCCCAAGCTGGATTTGATTTTGATGGACCTAATTCAGGTGCAAGCTCAGCTAAAGCCAATAACCGCAGCCAAACTTGCAGCAATAGAAACTATGATTTTGTAGGCTTCGATAATTCCTTAGTAGTGGAAACAATGATTACAGCCTATTTAGGTGACACCCACCTTTTATTTTATTTTAATTTCAAGTGGAACGTCTAATTGGGAAAGTATTAATTTACAGTGAAAAAATTAAAAAAGGCCTAAGGAGTTGTTCGATTTTTTAATTTTAATTGTTAATAAAATTAAACATGCAATAATTATTTACCACCTACTTTTTATAGTGATGTTGACGAAAACCCTTGTTGAATTTTTTTAATCATGTAAGGGATGAATGTTTAAAATTATGGGGCCCACTAAGATATTTGTGTTTTATTCCTACTATCCATTCAAATCATTTTAGGGCATAAGCTGAAAGATTGAGCATACCCAAAGCTTAAGTGGACCTAACCACATGAAATGTGAGAATTGAACATCTATAGTTGAAAGCTTTTAAGAAATTTTAGACCAAGTTGATATTTTTGGATCTTGGGAATAGGTCGAATGACGGATAAACATATTCCTAGTAAGAAAACAGTTTTCAATGGCGGACATCTTTAAAATCATTATTTCTTGTTGTTGAACTTTAGATTTGTTTCATTTTTTTCTCATGCCCTAAAATGCACTGGTAAAAGAAATGAACGATAACAATAAGTCACATATATTACGGTGAGGCCCACAAATTTACATAAATACAAACAACTAATTTTTGAGGTGAAAATCAGATTTTCATCTCAAACAATCATATTAAGAAAATAATTATTACTTATTTTCCTACATTTACCATGGTAAAAAAAAAAAAAAAAATTAAAAAAAATCAAACAATCCTTAATTTATTTTTTTTACAAAGGCCCTTTGTTGAACGGAATAGGTCATGATGAATTGTCCAAGGGCTACTTAAAGAACAACCAATGGACTATGGTATTCATGTTTGTTAATAATAAATAAAATCAATCATTTTTAAGGTTGTGTTGATGGGCCACAACATGGGGTAGGATCCCCCACTGGCTTGAAAGATCCTAACCCTTTGATCATTTTGCAATCTCTCGTGGAGACTTTATGCTAAACCAAGGCCAAGCCCAGCCCTATTGGTAATCTCGCCCTGAAATAATGCTAGGTCTATGCTTTTGGCCTTAGCCATAAAATCAGGTTCAGCCCAAGTGGGTCCACCCTTTCCGTGAATGAGTTGCTACGATTTACCGAGTTGTGTGATACCTGAGGAAGTGGAATGGGTGCAGCCCTAAGCGTGGGGCCCACCTTGATTATGTATTTTATATCCATGGGGTCCATCCATTTTCCAGATCATTCTAGGGCGTCAGCCCAAAAATTAAGAAATCGAAGTCTCAGGTGGACCATACTATAGGAAACAGTGGTTATTGAAAGATCTACTGTTAAAACTTCCTTGGGCACACTAATGTTTTCATAATGCTTATTTTCATCTAACTTGTTGCTAAGGTAAAACAAAACCTAGATGAAAGAAAAAAAAAAGATAAATATCAGCTTGATTTAAAACTTTTGTGGCCTAAAATAAGTTTTTTTAATAGTATATCACCGCTATTTCCCATGTCCACGTGAGATTTTTACCTAGTTCATTTCTTGGATAATGCGTTCAAATGATTTAGAAAAATGTATAGACAGTGAATATATAATAAAAACATCAAGGTGACTCACATGTTAAGGGCCGCACCATCCTGGGTGAGGCTGTGGCCGCGCCTCCTTCGCTCCAGATACCAGATGGTGGAGCCGTGGGTAGGTCACCGGTGTGTAAATTTTTACTATAGACGTGACTTTTCATCTATCTTTTTTTTTCAACCCGAACAAACTTACTTTATCAATTTAAGCCTCCATTTCTATGGACAGATTAATAAAAATAAAGATACTCCTACTTTCTTTATTAGTTTTATCTGAAAATTAAAGGTATTTTTATCCAAAACTTTCTTTGTATGCTTGGAAAACTATTTTTATCCAAAACTTCTTTTATGCATGAAAAATTTATTTTCTTAGCCTAAGTTCCAGGCTTTTCAGACAAAACAAGAAAAAACAATTAAAAAATAAAAAAAATCAAAGAAGCATGAAAGGTAATCGTATAGAGCACTAGTTTTTTCTTCATTTGTTCGAAAACCCTGCCATTGCACATAGCTCGTCATCATTTACATAGCCCATGTGGTCCGTCCATTAGATTTAATTCAATCTTTTTTCACTCCCATGCTAAACCACAGCAATCAAATGGTCCTAACCATCAACGACTGGACCTCTCTTTCATAAACGACATTGTGCATCAATTTCTAGAAGCCACTGAATGGATGGGTTGGATCATCCGATTAGTTAAACTTTAAAGGGCTACCGATAAAGAGTAGAATGGGCCTGATGGACGGTCCAGATATGTGACACGGATGCACAAGTCCAAATGCAACTGTGCATGTGCATGGAAAGATTCCGACCCTCTCTTAGCTCCCCTCGAAGAGTTGTATAGATAAGATCTTTCGATGACACACTCTGCCAACGAAGCACTGGTGTCGGACGGACAACCCAGCATCAGGTGGGCGGCAGCGGATTGCGTACTGAGTAAACTCTGTGGGGTCCACCGTGATTTATTTATTTAATCCACTCGGTCCATCCATTTTAACAGATTATTTTAGACGTTGGATCCAAAACTTAAGTATATCGAAATCTCAAGTGGACCATACCACAGGAAATAGTGTGAATTGAATGTATACCGTTGAAACTTTATGGGGGCTACAGAAGTTTTGGATCAAGCTGATCTTTTCCCTTCATCTATATCTGTGTGATCTAAATTAACAGGTTGGATAACACATAGATATAACTTTGGGCCTTAAAAAGGTTTCAACGGTTAAAATCATTATTCTCAAGGTTTCTTGTGGTGTGGTCTTCTTGAGCTTTGGATATGCTTCAATTTTGAACTCAACCATTAAATCGATGTAAAAAACTGATGGACGGCGTGGATAAACCAGATACATTTACGGTGGGCCCAACTGAGTTTACTCAGTACGATCGGTACGATGAGAGCGTACTGAGTTAGTAATTCGATTTCCACTCCAAGTGTACATGGAACGGATGGCCTGTGACTACGGGCAGGTAAATATCTCTGAACTCGAGCTACGTGGGGCTCGTAGAGGGGAGCTGGTTAGGTGAGAGCCCGGGTCCACCGAGGTGGTTGGGACCCCTGACTGTGGGGCCCACTATGTTGTATGTGACTACATCCATGCGGTCCATCTGTATTGAAAGCTCATTTTAAGGCATGATCCAAAAAATGAAACAGATCAAAATCTCAGGTGGACCATAATACACGAAACAGTGGTAATTGATTGTTAAAAACTTCCTGTGGGCCAAAAAAGTTTTGGATCAAGCTGATATTTGTGTGGTCTCTTCATCTAGATTTTTGTGACCTTATCAACAGGTTGGATGGCAAATAAACATTCCGGTGGCCCTCATGAAGTTTTTAATGGTGGGGATTCAATCACTATTATTTCTCGTGGTATGGTGCACATAAGATTTTGATCTGCTTCATTTACGGCATCATGCCCTATGATGAGATTTCAAAACGGTTGGACGGTGTAGATTTAAGGAAAATACATTATTGTTAGCCCGACAGTCAGGGTCCCACCTACCTTAGTAGATCCGGTATCTCACCTAATTCTCCCCCCTTCATAAAGATTTCCGTTGCAAATCCGCTCCACCCATCTGTTTCGAAACACCACAGTGAAACAGGATTCTAAAAATCAGGCAGATCCAAAACTCACATGGGCCATACCACACGAAGCAATGGGGGTTGAATGGATGGTGGTGATAGAAGTTTTGTTTCAGTATGATATTTGTTCCTATTACGAACGGTTTGATTGGCATATAAACATCATGGACAGCTTCAGGAAGGTTTCAACGGTAGACATTGCTGTTTCTGGTGTTTTGTTGGTGTGGCCCACCTAAGTTTTGAATCTGTCTGATTTTTAGAATCATGTCCCATTGTGATCTTTAAAAACATATGGTCAGAGTGGATTTGTCACAAACATTTCTGTGGACCCCACAGAGCAGTGGCGTGTTGACGTGTTGGGCGCCATGGGGCCAACATGATGTATACGTTTTATATCCACGCCGTCCATCCGTTTTTCCAGCTCATTTTAGGGCATAAACCGAGAAATGGATCAGATCTGAAGCTTAAGTGGACCACACCACAGGAAACAGTGGGATGATGATATCTACCGTTGAAACCTTTCATGGGCCCACCATTACCTGATCCGTGTCACTAGGATCGGGCCTTTGGTTGGGAGCGAATCATCTACGACACCTGTTATAGGAAAGGCGCGTGCAACCCTCGTGCTCTATGGGGCCCACCTTGAGTGCTTGTGAAATCGATACCATCCATCAGCTGTACCACCCATGTTCTCCGTTCAAAACAAAAACCAGTTCAATTCAAAACTTAAGTGGGCCACACCACGGCAGTTATTTAAAATCACACCTACATTTCCAAATTCATTTAGTGTGGCTCACATGAGTTTGAAGCGGGATCACCTGTCTATTCATCCTATATGCATTCATCTGGTGGAAGAATTGGACGGTCTGTAACCAACTTAGCAAGTTGCTGTGAATGTTTTGCTTGAGTTTTTGAAAAAAACATTTGAAATAAGAGTTTTTTAAAAGTTATGTTTTATTAGATTAAACTCCATACATATTCTTTTGAATATTTTAAAGATTTTTGAAAAGAAAAAATTAAATATAGTGAAAAAAAAAACATTCCTTTCTCCGTGCTGGTGTTCCTATCTAAAAAGTCCAATTTCGCACGTACAGGAAAGGCGAGAATCAAACATAGGGACCAAGTCGTCTATGCAGGTGAATCCCACGAGTGTCACATGTGCAGTGGAGAATGACAGGAGAGAGTAAATTATTATTTTTTGGTTATGATGCCTAATTGGAGCCATTGAAAGGCTTTCTATATTCTTTTCGGTCTTCTTTACAGGATAAGATTTATTTATAAAGAGCAAGTCAGGGTTTTAGAAAACACTATTTGTGATATTCTATCACTTTATAATCTTCTATATACCCACTGCATTAGAATTTTATGATCTTACCTTATCTTATTGCTCGTTGCCACCAAAAATTCAATGCTCTTATGGATCACTTAATAAACCTTGTATCTAAACAATTGATTTATTAGTAAGTATCATTGAAACATATTAAACGGTTAAAAATGTTTACCAAGTCTTTTAAAAATATTAATCATTGGACTTGATAAAAAATTACTTGATGAGCATTTAATTTTCTATATCTAAGTTGTAAATAAGTTTTTAGAAAACAAGTAATTTTCTTTTTAGCTTATGTAAGAATTAATGGGCCTCGATGGATGTGCTTAGCTACAATAACTTTCGTTAATCATATAATGACCTTATAAAGTCAAAGTATGCATTATCAAGATATTAAACCCTCACAAGTAATTTGTTACTGAGTCTATTCGATTCTCATATCAATCATAATACAGGCATGATGATCTTCCTAATTTAGAGAGACTATTCTATTCTCATATCAATCATAATACAGGCATGATGATCTTCCTAATTTAGAGACTTGACTTTGGTCTACTAATGCAAGTGCCTAATGGGTTCAACATTAGGAGTTCATACGACCCATAACATACACTCCTATGTGGGAAATGGCAAATGCACTTCATCTCAAATCATTGTCAATCCCCTCATATAAGATGATTGCTTCCACTATCATAACGATGACAGTAAATTCATCCTAAAACTTCTTAGGTAGTCATGGAATAATAGGATACTGAAATCTATAAACCAAAACTCTCCCTTAATTAGTGTGTCCAATGTTAACTACCCAATGGTAGCTAAGGGATCCTGTATCTTTTAAATCACGTTTATGTCTTTCTTAAGATACTATTGCATATTATCCATATCTTTTTTTTTTTAAAAAGGATTTTAGTTCCTTTAGATGAATGTACCTAATTCGGTGTACATGTACCAAGTTGGCATGTGTGGCACTTTTGTGTATGTGGGACCTCAAAATCAACATTCTACATTCTATCTTTTCCCTTCTCTCTAGGGAAGGTTTTGGGCAAGGAAGCCCCTATGGTGGATAGCACACCGGGACCCATGCCTGAGCCTCATACAGGTCGAGCCCTGGGCCTGTATGAGGTTGGTTTTGAACCTGATTAACAAATGAGCTGGCAATGGTTGATGTTCCTCAAAATTGTGGAGACCCACTTAGAAATTACGCATGTCCATGTCACCGATAGGTGGGCCTAGGCCTAAAATAGGAGTCCTAATTACTCAATGGGAGTACCACCGCTACCGATAGAATAAAGTGTGAGTGGAAAATGGACCACGCTGGGCCCGGCCTAATGATCTGGCCGAGAAATGAATGGCCCGAATTTGGCTGGTCTGTTTGTTGGGCAGGGAGTATTGTGATAGTTTATCACCCTTTTTCAAGTGTGAATCTTTAACCACTAAATTTTGTTAATTGGGTTTAGACAATTGACCTTTTTATTTCAATTAAATGGCTAAGATCATTTGATTAATGTGATATCTGGACCATGTACTTCAATATGCATTGGGCGGATGGTCTGGATTAACGCACATGTATTTGGTGTGTGGAGGATACACGATAAGAAGTGGTGAACTACAACCGGACTGACACATCTGCCAAATAGATATTACAACCACTTGTTGAAAATTTTGTCCTATCTTTTTAATTATTTATTTTTGAGTTCATGCAATTCAATCAAAAACTAGGCCACAGGTGTGAAGCAGGGCCTGTATTTCATTTATGTGTGCGATTAGGAAGTGTAGGCATGCTATAGTTGTACTCGAATCAATGCCTGATTAATGCTAGTGCCCCTGCGTTAAGACGGATCGATTAAGACTAGATTCTATGATCTAGACACCCTCGCAGCCACTGGTTGTAACAATGATCATGCAATTTTCAAAAGGGTAGGGGTTAGTCCTTTACGATGGATTCCCTTTGTCTTGTGTCTTAAGAGTAGGGATTATTTTTGCCTTATATTTTAAAGACTTATTTTTTCACTAGTAATTGCAACTAATATATTTCTCAGAGTAAAGGTGGAAAAATAAAACGAAAAAAAGCCAAGACAATGCCAATTTTATTGATTCATAGATATTGCTCTCATTATAATCGACAGTGTTAAATAAACTAAAGAATAAAACAAATTAAAGATAAGTACCCGACTCACCCATATGAATACACGACCTAGGTAAATGGTCAGTAGAATGTGATCAAGGTATTTGATCTCCTAAGTAAGAACTCGATTGAAATCCGACAATGGAAAGTCGCATACATTTACTCCACTCTTATGGTACTGTAGCAGTGACGGTGGATAATAGCAATCTAAGCTAGGAGTAGGCTAAGTTATGATAAGAAATATAAAAGTAAAGACTATGTAGATAGATTATGTTTTACATGAGCTTAGAACTCTTCATCGCGTTATCTTTTTATAGCTTTTGGAGGCAGCAAAACCCTCATTGGGTTTTCTTATTTGTTCAAGATCCTTCGCAACCATGACTTTTAAATGCTCTTTCCAAAAGAGATCTTCATAGATATGAAACTATTTTCATGACTCTTATCATCATGGTTACAACGATTTTTGTATATCGAAAATCAATTTTAAGCCTCTGTTGCATTTAATCGTGGCTCGATCATAGCCATCTCTAGAGATGCCCTATTGTGACCATGGATATTCATGGAACTAGTGGAACCGGTCTCAACAGATGCCAATTAGACCACAATCCATTAGTTCCAATTTGCTCAAATGTTGGTCTTAGGTATTAAAAAAATTTCTATTTGCCATGAGAGCTCCGAGCATCTTTAAGAAGATCTATTATGGAAGGATTGTGAGAGACGACCTAACTGAGCATATCCGGATCTGTGATAGAATCCTTGCCTCGGTGGGTCTTTTATAAAAGTGTTGGATGCGCTTCCTTAATCACGTGTCACACAAACCAGGGCTACATGTCATTTGACACTTTGTTCCTTTAGCGACATGCATATAGTTATGTGCCACTACATTTATGATGGGAGGTGTATCGTTGAAGGTAAAGAAACAAAAGATATCTTCGGGTGAGACTATGATCTTACCATTATTAAGATAGTAGTGATGACGTGACATCTTATTGATTCACATAGGTGTGTAAAAAAATGGCGTAAACAATGAAATTTTGCTAATATGGTACCTTAGTAGTCATCCGAAAACCTTTTAAATGATATTTGGGCTGCTTATTCATTAATCAGGATTGTTCATTCAATAGTATCATAGGGAGGAAGCTATCGTGCAAGAATCACATTGATCAGATGATCCAATCCTCATCCTTTGACGATGGCCAATTTGCCTCGACGGTCTAATCTCCAAGAGCAATAAAACACATATTTAGTCATCCAACCAATATGTTACTTTGAAATCATGGGCAATAGAAAATGGAATCTATCAAATAGAGGTTTCAAGATAATGATTATCCTATTGTGCCTCTCTTCTTTTTCTCAATTGTCCATATTTCATGCTATCGATTGAATGTTTACTATTATCCAATTGATGTCATTTCTTCTTCATGGCTTGCATGTAATTGTACCCATGAATGAATAGTTTAGATCTATGGTTGGGTGTCTCATGATTCATTTAGAAGGTTCTAGACGTTGCCATCGTCACATTAAGGTGGGGATGTTAGCAAAACCCTTCACTCTACATTGGTGAGTGCCTTGATAAGAACATCCACTATCATTGAGCATTTTGCACAACAAGTGTGCAATGGAGAAGGAAATGTGTGAGCTAGGTTATCTCTATTTGGGACGAGCATTCATCAACCAAGACGGTTGATTCAATAACACCATAGGGAGCAAACCATGGTACAAGAATTACTCGGATCAAATGATCTTAATCCTTTGAATGTGGCCAATATATTTTGACTGTATGTTCTTTATGAGCCATAGAACACATGGACAAAGCCGGTGAACCAAAATGCTACTTTGGAATCATAAGAATAAAATATTAAATAGATGGTTTGAGATGATGTTTGGCCTACTTTTGTTCCTCTGCTCATTTTCAGCACTCCATTTTTCATACTATTGATAAGATGTTTAGGATGATCATATGAGCGTGATTTATTTTTTTTTAATTTTTTATTTATGTCCATGGTCTGCATGAAATTATATTAATGAATGAACAGTTTAGATCTATGATCTAGCGTTCCACCGTGTCATTTCAAAAATTTGAGATATTGCTAATGTTAGGAGAAAGTACACTTTTTTAAGTTTTCTTAAAATGACATGCTCCGTGCTCTGCTACGAGCTCCCTAAAATGTAATCACGAGTGCGCCACCTTAGACAAAAAAGGAACATGGTGCTATACCAAAGAATGATACCTTGCTCTAGATTCCCTAAATCCAATTAGCAAAAAACCTTTTATTTATTGATTCTAAAGCTTTTCAACAAGACATGGATACTGTGATTAAGCATTTTGGTGGACTCAGATCATTTCCTTTTGCACTGAGCTTAGTACTAGTCAAAACTCTATGGCCCCACAATGATGTGTGTGTTTTGTCCACGTGATCTATCTATTTTTCTCAATGATTTTTAGGTATAATCTCAAAAATGAGATAGATATAGAGCTCCGGTGGAAGATTCTTAAGAGTTTCAACACCTGGTCAAGGGTTTGACCATTCATAGGTGGTGAAATCCCACTACTGCGTGAGTGGATGCGTGTGTCAAAACTCTATGGATCCTTACTCTTGCTCTAGTGATAGAGTCTTATGAGTTTTAACACCTGGTCAAGGGTTTGAGCGTCCATAGGTGGTGAAATCCCACTACGGTATGTGCATGGGCGCGTGTTAAAAATAAAAAAGATAAAAAAGAAGAAGATAAATATAGATCTCAAGTGAACCACACCACATGAAACAAATAGGGATTGAATATCCACAGTTGAAAGCTTATTGTGAGCCATAAAAGTCTTGAATCAAGTTGGATTTTTTTCCCTTCATCAAACTTTATGAACAAATTGGATGGCTAATAACATCTGTTTGGATGGTAAGTTACTTAAGATATGCTACTTATGCGTCAAGTAACTTATCTTAGTTTCTACTTAATCAGGGTTACTAAGGCTCCGTTTGTTAAATCTGAAGTCTAATGACCGAATCTGAAATCTGAAGCAATCTAAAGCTTGAATCTGAAATTTGAAGTAAAAAAAACTTGTTTGATAATTATGGTTGAAGTCTAAAAATTAAGTACCGAATGTGAAACAAATTGTTTGTTAACAAACATATCAAATGTCTGAAATATGTTAATTTGACACATTTTTCCTATCTCTCGTTTGGAAATGTTTTACATTATAAAGAAATTATTTTTTATTAAATGAAAATAAAATCATTATATTTAATTCAAATAAACTAAAATACTTAATAAAAAACTAAAATATCATCATAAGGCCCTCAATTCCTCTTTGAGGAAAGATTGTCAATATGTGTTGTATAGGATTGAACACCAGTAGCAACAAAACCTTCGAATAAGGTCCGCCTTATATTTATATGCTATCCAATCCGTTTATAAGGTCATTCCCAATTGGATAAAGTGAAAACATATTGATTCAAAACGTCCGTGGCCTATTTAAGTTTATTTTCCATCCAATTTATATTCGTAAAGTCACGAATACCTATATGAAGAGGAAAAAAAAATAAAATCATATTGATCAAAAACTTATGTGACCCTAAAAAGGGTTTCAATGGTAGATGTTGAATACCCCGCTCTTTTTACAGCTTATTTTTTGTCTCAAGCTTTAATACGAGCTCGCCAAATGGATGGATGGTTTGGATATAACACATACCTCATGCTTGGACCCACAAAACTTGCTGACATCATTACAACACCTATATAGTTGGTGTGAGGTACACTAACCAATCGGTATCCTACTTGGATACGGATTAGCTACTGAAGTGACGTCATCAAGTTTCATGGGCCCACTATGATGTATGTGGGCCCACTATGATGTATGTGCTTTATCTACACTGTCCATATATTTGGAGATTTAATTTTAGAGCATGAGATAAAGAATGAGGCAAATCCAAATATGTAGTTAACCCCACCACAAAAAAACAACGGTGAGATTGATGCCTACTGTTAAAACCTTCCTAAGTCTCACCGTGATTTTTATTTGAAATCCAACCTGTTCACAAGTTAACACAAACATGGAAGAAGGGAAAAAAAAATATCAGCTTGATCGAAAACTTTTGTGGCCTATTTAAGTTTTTAATGGTGTGCTTCACTCTCCCCACTGTTTTCTGTGGTAAGGTCCACTAGAGCTTTGGATTTGACTTATTCTTTGTATCTTTACATAAAATTATATTTTCAAATGGATGGATGGCGTGGATACAAAATATATATCATGATGGGGCCCACGTAACTTGGTGCTTCCCTGCTACTCAACAGTATCCAATCCGCGGAACAGATTGGCTACTTCCCTTCTACCAGCCAATGGCTGATGGTCAGTGCTATGTGGGCCCCACCATGATGTGTATGTTTCATCCATGCCGTCCATCTATGTTTCTAGATCATTTTATGGTATGAGACCAAAAATGAGGTATATCCCAATCTCAAGTGGACCACATTATAGGAAAATAGTGTTGAATGAACGTCAACCATTAAAAACTTTTTGGGGGCCATAAAAGTTTGGGATCAAGCTGATGTTTGTTTTTTCCATTCATCTAGGTCCATATGACCTAATCAACAGATTAGATATCAAATAAATAGTACATTTGGCCTTAGGAGAATTTTAACGGTGGATATCCAATCACTAATGTTTTCCTATGGTATGGTCCACCTGAGATTTATATTCCTCTCATTTTTTATATCAAGCCTTAAAATGATCTTTAAAAATTGATGAATGAAATGGATGAAACACATACATCATGGTGGGGCATAAAGAAGTTTTACAAGTTAAAAGTTGATTTTACGCTGCGAAAACAATTTTAAGAGAAAAAATTGTTGTAGTAATTTGAAAAAGGATAATTTTGAAAGCAAAAATTTTTGTTTAATGAAAAATTCACTGAGCACATTCCGCATTCATCATTAAGCTAGACTCCTAACACGGAAAGAATTCAGTGAAAAACCACTTAGCGCTTTCCTTCTTCCATGTTATTGACGCATTAACAAACACCACTAAACATGAAATATTTTCCCAACATTAAGTGCAAAAATTCAACATTAACAAACAGGCCCTAAGTATGTTTATCAAACACACGAGGAAGAAAGTCTTACATTACCATGTTGAAACACCCAATCCAATAATGTCGTAACTGTGGGGCCCACTTAAATGTATATGTTAGATATCCACTCCATTCATCTGTTTTGCCGGATCATTTTAGAGTATTGGCCCAATAATAAAACAAATCCAAAATTTAGGTGGACTGCACTATGGAAAATAGTAGTGATTGAATGTTCACCATTAAAAACCTCCTAAGGCCCACCATAATGTTTATTTCCAATCCAGCCTCTTCATAAGGTCACATAGACAGTTATGAAGGAAAACACAGAGACTATCTTGATTCAAAACTTTTGTGCCCCCAAGAAGTTTTTAATGGTGGGCATCCATTCACCATGTTTCTTATGGTGTGGTTCACCTGAGATTTGAATCTGCCTTATTTCCAGGCTATGTCCTAAAATAAGCTCCCAAAATAGAAGGCATGTATATACAACAGATAAATAAAGGTAGGTCCATGATCACTACGTGGCTCAACTAGTCTGTTACCCTCTCAAACCTAATATGCTATGCTCACTTGAGACCCATTAGTGGGTGAACCTAACTCCACGTACCACTGTGATGTTTCTTAAAAATTCACTCTATACATCTGTTTTACTAAATCAAGTTAGGATATGAGCTCAGAAATAAAGTAAATCCAAAGCTTAAATGGGCTACATTGAGGGCCTGTTTGGCCGGGCAGATCCCATGGTATTATGAGGGATGGGATCAATTTTAAGGTAATGATGGTGGTGTCAGTGGATTGTCTTAAGATCCATTGGATTGCTTATATCCGGGACAAGTTCGCTGGGTCTGTTTGGCACGCCCACATATTCCGGGATTTTACCTTCCAATCCATTCAACCAAGGGAGAGGATTAATTTTAAGGTAATGATGGTGATGCCAGTGGATTGTCTTAAGATCCATGGGATGGCTTATATCCCGGGACAAGTTCACTGGACCTGTTTGGCTCGTCATGCCTATCCAAGGATATTGCCAATCCCATCCCTCCTAATACCGTGGGATCTGCCTGGCCAAACAGGCCCTGAAGGAAACAAGAGGGATTGAACAAACACCATTGAAATCTTCCGGTGCCAGTCATAAGGTCATTTCTACACTCATAAGATCAAATGAAGAGACCGGTGGATAAGTAGATATTTGAAAAAATCAATTTTGACCTATCATGGCTATTTCAGCAGTGGCAGTTCAATACCACTGTTTTAAGTAGTGGGGCCCACTTGAGTGTTGGAGCTGTCTGATATTTGAATCCATAGCGTAAAAGGAGCCGACAAAAATGGTGAACAAGGCGGATTTCTTAAAAATTATGGTAGGACACTCCTATTGTTTGAACTCCTTAGGAGTGTGGGTTTCAATAACACTGTTTCAAGCTGCTTGGTCTACTTGAGTTTTAAATTTTCATTATATTTGGGCCCACCAATTAAAATCAGCTGAAAACCAGGCTGAATGGATTGGATTCTTAAAAACATCACGGCGGGCTGCACAATGCCGAATATAGTTTCAATTGTGAATAATCACTACTGCTATGGTAAGTGGTGGGGCTCACTTGAGTGTTGGATACACGTCATAATTGGACCCACCTTCTAACCTGAGATGAATAAAATAATCGATAGAGTGGATTTCTTCAAAACATCACTGATGAATCTCGCAACTGGGCACATCTATTAACAGGATTTGAATACACTCTCACGATGAGGGTGGTTTAAGTTTCTTTTCATGAGTGAAAAACCCATAAAAAATAAGTTAAGAAAATAAATTATTTTATTTAATAAGTTACTTATTTAAGTTAATTAATCTTATTAACTTATTCAAGAAAAATAACTTATCAACTTACATAAGTTAAAAAAGTTATTTTGTGTGTGTACATCGAGTTGAACCGAATCGAGTTGGCCTCTGCCCGGACACTGGCTGATCTCAGCTTGAACTCAGCTCGGCTTGGCCCTTGAGGCAGACTGGCTGGCTCGGCTCGGTTCGGTCAGCAACTCAGGCTAGCTCGGGCCGAGTTCGAGCCAAGTTTGCCATTGAGGCATTTCCACGAACACTAAAGTGCAACTTCAAAAACTCACCGTTTTACAAATACAGGAAATGGTTTTATAGGTATTTTATCAAACACCTTCTAAGTAATATAAAAACTAAAAAAAAAAAATGAAGAGAGAGAGAGAGAAAAAAAAAGATATTTATTTAAGTTACATATCTTGCTTGCCACTAGCCAAACCTTTCTTGCCACCGGCCACATTTCGTTGAGTCATTTTATCAAAAAGATAGTGAGCAGCATCAATGACAAAGTAACCGAGTCACTAAATTGGTTCAATCCGAGTTTGATTCGAGCTGAATTCGATTTGAGTCAAGTCGAGCTGGGGCTGCTCGAACTTGCTCAAACTCATTTTCGAGCTCAAAAGATCGGCTCGAACTCAACTTCAAACCGAGTTGAATTGAGCTTTTTCGAGTCGAGTCGAGTCGACCGAGCTAACCGAGCTAGCTCGGTTCGTGCACACCCCTTGGTGTTATACAT
This sequence comes from Magnolia kwangsiensis, assembly GCA_037074715.1. NCBI lineage: Eukaryota > Viridiplantae > Streptophyta > Magnoliopsida > Magnoliales > Magnoliaceae > Magnolia > Magnolia kwangsiensis. The sequence goes on from CM073583.1 coordinate 3,747,876, forward strand.
ACGGCCGATGTTCCTGTGAAGGTTACAACTGTGGGTGTCACTGTGCCCGTTGCTTTCTGCGGTGTGGTCCATCCGAACTTTGGATCTGCCTTATTTTTGGAGTCATGCTGTAAAATGAGATGGAAAAATAAATGGACGGCGTGGATGAAACAAATGCTCATGGTGGAGCCCACAGAGTTTTTCCAGTACCGACAAGTAGGGAGCCCGGCTTTCTGCGATCTAAACCGTTCGTTATGGTGGGTCCCACGTGAATGGAAGATATCCTAAACACCCCCACTATCCGATGATTCCAAACCGTTCGTTATGGTGGGTCCCATGTTAATGTGAAATGTCCTAATAACATCCACTGTCCGATGATTGTAACCATCCAATGACTAAGGTAAAATGGGAAATGATCATAGCAGTTCCAATTACCACATGTTTGAACTGCGTGGGTCCTGCCATGATGTGTGCGTACCATCCAATCCGTCCATTAGATTCGCCCCCACATGTTATATCAAAATCCAGCCTGATACATAACTCGGGTGGGCCACACGAAATGGAACAATGGGTAACATTGGGGAGGGTAACGCTCACCATAGAAAGTTCTAGATTAAATGTGGGGTCCACCGCCATCAAAACCATTCATCAGGTTTAACCCATCGGGATGAAGGAACACACAAGACTCAGGCCATTCCAGAACTCATGCAATCCATACCACGTGAGTAATGGTCCTTTTTCTCCCCACGGTGAATTCCACCTGAAATTTTGACAGGAATATTCTCAAGATGTACGGTAAACATGAGAAGGTGCATCAGATGCACGGTTTGGATTCCATATAAGCGTCACGATGGGTCCCACACAGCTCATACGTACGGTAATTGGAGGCCTGTATGCGCCAAAGCATGTTACATGTGTGGCCCACCCATGGAGTGGACTGCCCTGAAGCCGACCAGATGATCAGCCCTGATATCAGACACGTGCACCATTTCGCCTGTTTGGCATATTCAGGACTAGAGCTGGGCATGGAGTCTGACCGGATCCGACCCGGTTTTGAAATAGACCAATCTCGACCTGACTCGGTACCTAGTCTAGCATGCTTGACCCTACTTGGTTTGGGTACGACCCTATCACAAGGACCGAGTCAGGTTAAGTAGGCAACAAATCGGTCTAGTTTATTTTTTAAAAAAAAGATTTAGGGCTTAAGTTTAAGGTTTATAAAATGGCTTAGCATAAGTCAATCCAGCTACACCTGAGCTAGTTCGGATGCATCATAGCCAGCATGGATGCACCCAAGTCAGCCCCGACCAAATATAAGCACTCAACCCATTCCAATTTGTCCATTTAACCCCACTCGACCCCAATTTCACATAACACCCAAATTAGAATACCCTAGTATGATGTATTTCACACGAATATGTGAAAATTGTGAAATATAAGTCTTAATGAACACTAAATTATCTTGATTAGTTGATTCGTAGGGTCGAGTGGTTTTTAAGAGTCAGTAGCAAGTGGATGGGCCGGGTGGGTACGGACGAGCTACTCAGTTGAGATGAGCAACCAAGCTGCTTAGTCAAGACAAGAGGCCGAGCTGGTGGTTGTCGGATTGGGACTGTCATGTGTGGTAGATTTGTGGGGTGGAGGATGGAGAGAGGAGGAGGGTGGCTGTTGGGCTCGGGACAGGAGGAGAGAAGTTATGTCGGGTGCTATCGGTAGGTTATATTAGATTTAGGTTTACACACACAACAACCCGAACCTAAGTCGAGTTGGGTTTCAGATCGAGTCAAGTCAGTACGGAGTCAAATTTCGGGTCAGGTCGATTAAGTTATTGGGTGATCCAGACTCAACTTGGTTTGATGTTAGTAGATGACCGCTGATATTAACAGTGGTTTGCGGATATTAACAGAGGATTGTTGATATCCTCTATTCATAGCCCATATTAACAGAGGGTCGTTGATATTTTCTATTGATCGTCAATATTAGTAGAGGAGTGTTGATATTAACTATGGATCGTGGATATTCACCATGGACCGTATGTAATATCGGTGGTTCTTTGTTATATCAATCATCTATAGTAAATATTAGCGGCCCTCTATTAATATCGATGATCCTCAGTGAATATCAACGGTCCTTTGTTAATATCGATGATGCCCATTGAATTTCAAGTCTTCTATTAATATTGATGATCCACGGTTAATATCAACGATCATTTGTCAGTATTCATCACATTCTTCCATTATAACATTCCTCCATTCTTCTATGTCAACATTCTTCCATTTCAACATTCCTCCATTCCCCGATTTCAATCGTTACACTATCTCGATATCCATTATACCAATCATTACATTGTGTTTATCGGTGATTCAAAGAACATGATGCAAAACATAATGTGTTATAACATATAAAGTAAAAAGATAGACCATAGTTTGTTCATTAAAAGGATTATCAGATGACTACGTATATAAAACATAATATATCTTAATTTGGAATTGACTTTAAAAAATCATCTTTCTTCATTAAAAATATAAATTTAGAAGACTATATATATGATATCTTAATATCTTGATTTGACCAATTTCAAATAGACTTATAGAAAAAGGTATAATCGGTAAAGATTGTAGTCATAAATAAATTCGCCTTCCACAAAACTATTTTGATCTCTTCCTGTTCACAGAGGGTAAATGTTGTCGCAAGGAGCTCTTGACCCGTGGTTAAAAGTATTTTGGCATCTTCCAAACTTTTGGTCGTTGAAAGTACTACGTCTTGGGTATCTTAAAGCAAAGTTTCGATTCCATGAAGAAGATTTTTCAGTTATAAAAGATCGCCTTTTCTTTTGATTTGATGTCTCTATTTGTTCTCGAGGCTAGAGAGTCGTTGGACAAAGCATCGGGTAATATTACATGCAAAGGGTATCTACGGTAGTTTGGTTGGTGTTATTGCTTCTTGTAATTGTCTAACATGTTCTTGACTAGAGGTGTACACGAGTCGATTCAAGTCGAGCTTGGCATAGCTCGGCTTGGCTGGGCCACTAGCTGACCCCAGCTCGAACTCAGCTTAGCTCGGTCTTTGAGCTTGACTGGCCAGCTCGACTCGGTTCGGTTAGCAGCTTGGGTCAGTTTGAGCCAAGTTCGAGCTAAGATCGAGTCGAATTTTCCTGTACAACATTTTCACAAATACATGAATTGCACCTTTAAAATCTCATTGTATGTAAAACAACAGGAGCGGTTTTACAAGTATTTCATCAAACGCCTTGCAAGTAACATCAAAATCAATAAAAAAAGGTATTTATTTCATATACATACCTTCCTTGTTACCAGCTGACACTTCGTTGAGTCATTTCGTCAAACACTTGGTAAGCAACATCAGTATCAAAATAAACAAGTCACCAAAATGGTTCGATCCTAGTTGAGTTGAGGTCAACCAAGCTCGAACTCGGTTCAAAATTTTTCAAGCTCAAAAAATCAACTTGACTCAGCTCAAACTCAGTTTTGAACCAAGTCGAATTGAGCTCTTTCGAGTCGAGTCGAGTCGAACGAGCTAACCGAGCTACTCTATTTTTGATGAGCTCAATGATTTTGAAGCCGTTGTGTTATCAGAATGTAAAAGGGTCAAGCCCTGCCGAATACCTTAAGAACGACTTGAACCAATTGTAAAACTATGACCATTTTCCATGCAAGAGTGTCTGTAGTTTCAAAGGGTTGAAGTTCTTGGAGATGTGCAATAATCTCTCCATCCCTTCCTGCACGACACAGTTAATAAATATAACTGAAAGTGAGAAATCACGAAAGTATTGGCCTGCAAGCAGCATCAGAAGTCATAGAAAGTTGAATAGATGGGAACCACCACACTCTCTTCCCTTTCACAAACTCCCACCACACCCTACTCTCTTTTACCAATTTCTTCATGCGCACTATCAAAGACAAAACAAAGAAGCACAAAAAACTTACCTATGCTTACCATAACTTTTACTTTAAAGATTGTGGCAGGAAAACTTTTTTTAAAAAAATTATTTTTTATTGCACCAGATAGTGGTTTGACCTTTACTGAAGCTTGATCAGAGTTTTTTGTCATTGCTCAGGGTGCAGACTCCAATATTCCAAATGTCGAAGAAATGTCAAAGCTTTGTGTGGTCATAAGAAGTGAGAAAAAAAGGAAGAAGACATTGAAAAATGAAACGGCCAAATGGCCTTGTGTGGTAAGAACCCCATGTTTTGATCATCACATACATTTAATGTGATGCCCATATGTAGTGCCCATATGTAGTGAATTTTAATTTTATGTCGTTAGCTTAAGTTTGAATGCAAAACTTATTATAAATCGACTACATCAAAAGAAACAATTCAATATTAACACACAATGTTAACGTAGTTGTGTGTTACAAACATATTAAAAGAAATTTGACAAGCCCCTTTTGTTAATTCAGGATTGTCTAATTAAAAATGAACATACCATGTTTATTTTTCAAAAGAACTTCTCAATTATTTTACACGAGACCCATCATGCATGGCACATCTGTAGCTAAGAGACAATTCCACCCTATGGAAAAATGAAAAAGTGGAAATAGGGTACAATTCCATTAAATCTAGCTTGTACATGCTCCTCCACGGACGCGGATTGCGTTCCACCCCACCCGTCTTTAGCCACGAACGGGCAGTTCCGTGGGCAGGCCCACTGTGATCTATCGGTTTATCCACGCCGTCTATCCCTCCTATCGGATTATTTTGAAGTCATACGTAAAAAATTTAGGTAGATCCAACGCTAAATTGGACCACACTACAGATAACTCTCCCATTTAATGCAACTGACCTTTAATGCTTTGTGTATTAATACAACCACACTTATTATTTGTTGTGGTCCACTTAAGCGTTGGATCTGCCTCATTTTTGTGCAAAAACATTAAAATAATCCGAGGGGAGGGATGGACGGCGTGGATAAACCGATAGATCACAGTGGGCCCGCCCACAAAACTGCCCGTTCGGAGCTAGAGACGGCGGGGGTAGGACGCAATCCGCATCTCCCTTCCACGCAACCAGGACAGATTACGGGGCCACTTCGACCAAAAACCCAGCCGCAGTACCCTGTTCCAGCCTGGGATGTAGGTGTAATAAATAATCCCGTGCTCTCGAGCACTGTAAGTTATATAATGCTCCTGTTCATGTGGGAGACAACTGTATATTCCATTTAAAATATCAGGACTGTCAATTAGCTCCATCACACATTTTATGGCCCACCATCAAAATATCACAGCAATTGGAATGAAACAATACAACTACAAGTTGGAAATCTTTTCCATAACCTTCCTTTTTCAACGCATGGTTCGTATGGTTAATATTGGCTGCTAAAAGTGAGTATTTAAATCCATAGGCTGTCCAAGATGGGCCCACCAAGTAGCTGGCTCAATTTGGGAATAGACTTTCTATAAATGATTCTGACCGTCCATTTTACAATCTATTGATTTGATGGCTAGAATTGCTATTAACGGTCTAATTTTTGCATGATGGCCAATGAAATGTTGGCTAGATTTTTCGAACGGTGCAGATTGATCAATTGAACGGTTCAAGTCCTCGATGCTTACTTTTGCGAAGGTGGGCCCCACCATAGCGAACAAAGTAACATGACTGGAAACGGATTGGCTACTCCCCCTGCCATCAGCCCCGTGGCTGATGTTTGGTTCTCTGTGAGCCTCACCATGATGTATGTGTTTCATCCATTTTTAAAGATCATTTTACAGTTTGATACCAAAAAAGAAGGGATATGAATTTCAGGTGGACCACACCACACGAAAACAATAGTGACTGGATATCCACCATTAAAATACTTCTAAGGCCCACTGTACTGTTTATTTAACATCTAATCCGTTGATTAGGTCATCCAGACCCAGATGAAGGGAAGAAAAAAAAGACAAGATTGATACAGAACTTTTATGGCCCACAAAAAGTTTTTAATGGTCTCCGTTCATTCAACCCTGTTTCCTGTAATGTGGTCCACTTGAGATTAATATATATCTCATTTTTTATATCATATCATAAAATGATCTAGAAAAATAGATGGATGGCATGGATGAAGCACATGTATCATGGTGGGGTCCACAGAGCACCCACCACCAACCATTGGCTGGTGGCAGTGGGAGTAGCCAATCCGTTTGCCACCGGCCTACTCTGTGGGCCCCACCATGATGCATATGTTTCATCCATTCCGTTCATCCATTTTTAAAGACCATTTTAGTACTTGATCCCAAAAATTAGGGGGATATAAATCTCAGGTGGACCATATCACAGGAAAGCAATAGTGATTGGATATCCACCATTAAAATCCTCCCAAGGACCACTGTACTGTTTATTTGACATCCAATCTGTTGATCAGGTCATACAGACCCAGATGAAGTGGTAAAAAAATAAATATCAGCTTGATCCAAAACTTTTTGAATGGTCGAAGTTCATTCAACACTGTTGTTTTCTGTAACGTGGTCCACTTGAGATTGGGGTATAACTCATTTTTTATCTCATATCAAAAAATTATCTAAAAAAATAGATCACGGCATGGATGAAACACCGCCAAATTCAAGCGTAGTGGCTCACTTTTTTTTTTTTTTTTTTAGGCTTAGCTTGTTAGTATACACACACTCCGTGTTAGCCACACTAGGGATCGATACCATGACCTCAGGTGTTGAAACGTGGTATCTCGACTCAGTCTGCCAGTTGAGCTATGGATCAGGGTGTAGTGGCTCACCTGAGTTTTGGATCGGTCTGATTTTAAGGACGCTCCTTCATCTCAGTTAGCCTCATCTCATGAACAGATTGCATGGCATACAAACACAACGGTAGGCTCCACACCCAGTTCCAATGTTTTCTACGGTGGGTGTCACCCGCCAACATTTTCATGCGATGTGGCCCACCTAAGATTTTTATCGGTCTGATTTCTTTGTACATAACCAAAAAGTGAGGGCCCACCTGATGGATGGAGTGGATTCCATACACACATCTCGGTGGGCCCCTCAGATCGATAATGACTTGTCTAAGGAGGTGGAAACCGTTTTAATCGTTCTCCTTACATCTTATCCAAAGGATAGGATTAGGTGAAAAATCTCTCTCTCTCTCTCCGCCAAAGAAAATGAAATGACACGAGTAAATAATCCCCACCGTTGAAAGAAATACTAATCCTCATTTCCATTTTTTCTTGGGATTCGTGCCAAGCACACCCCAAGGCAAGCAATCCTATATCCATCAACGGTCCTTAATGAAAACAAAAGAAAAAAAAACACTAACAAACAGTTAAAGCTTACATTAAGAATACAAAAGAGCACATCTCTCCAACTGTACACACGCACAGATCGTGACCGTTGGATCGACAGCCGCATCCGATCAATCGAAGAACTTGGGATCGTAGCCGTTGCTGGACGTCGCGAGGATGTAATACGCTACGATGTGACCGATCGATCCCCATGCAAGCACATCAACGATGTTAAATCCAACTGGATCATTCGATTTCAAAAGCCCAACATACTCCTTAGCCCTGGTGTCCCCAGCCTCGAAGTGGCTCACACCATTCTGCTCTGGCAGACCCTGTTTGGCCACATTCTCACGTTGGAAATTGAAGAACACGAACCGTCCAAGGAAGAGAGATAGACCCGTACTGAGGCTGATCACGAGCGGAGCGCTTAGATCAGCCCGTGGGCCCAGTTTTGATTTGGGTTTGGTGGATTTGAGTGGGGCCCACTGGTGGGCCTTGGTGAGGGAATAGAGGGTGGAGTCTGTGGGTTTAAGGGGTCTTAGGCCATTGAAGGACTGGTGCTTTGGGGTGTATTGGGAGTGTTTTTGGATTGAAGGTGTGAAGGTTGGTGTGGTGAACAAGGTGGAGGCCATGTCTTGTGTTTGGGTGTTTGGGAATGAAATGAGAGGAGATAAGTGGATTTTGTATTTGAGAAATGAAGGGTGGAGGATTTTGGACACTGTAGGGGAGATTTTGGATGGATTTGATTGGTCGGAATTGGATAGGGGAGACTTGGTCTAGCCTAAGAGAGTGAAATTGGTATGATAGAATCGATTCCATTGTAATATGGTATACACTCACCTCTACTGTACGCGTGGTAGGGGGAGAATTCTAGATCTCGGCCGTTCATCTATTGGGGTTCTTTAACTGGTGGGCAATGGTTCTTAAAGTAGATGGACCAAAAATGTGAAAAATGGTGGCTTTGGAAGGTGATGCCGCACGGTGAATGTAGGTGATCAGTTTGTTGTTATCTTATTCCTGTGGAAATTCCTCCGGGTGGACCCCACTTTGATCATGATCAGACGGTTGGATAGGAGCAGGCCAGCGTGGATTGCTTGTGGGACAAAAATTCCAGTATTGGATGATCAAAGCCATCTGATTAAGGAGATGCAAAATGGATGGTAAGCGTAAAAATGGTCTTGTCGATTATTATAAAGACACTAAAATGGATGGTCTTGATCATCTGATCTGGCGATTTTGAGACCATGGAAATCTGATAGCAGACAGCTTCTACCACCAGTCACTGTGATCAGAAATGGGTCCACCGAGTCCCACAGAAGGATTGGTACCGGATCATGGCTTTTTATTACCCTGCCAGCACAGACCTCCGTGGTGGCAGGATTCTGTGGGGCCCACCATGATGTATGTGTTTTACCTATGCCGTCCATCCATTTCTTGTTGCGTGGTCCACTTGAGCTTCGGATATGCTCCAATTCTGGGCTCATGGCATAAAATGAGCTGGTAAAACGGCCAGCATGGATAAAATACAAGCATTATGGTGGCCCCCTGAGTCCTGAAAGCTGATGGTGGCAGTTTCAGCACGCAATCCACGTTCAGTTTCAGACCTTTCGGTTTAAAACTAGAGCTAGGCATCGAGTTGAGTTAGGGGTGATCAGACTCGATTGGCTTTGCAATACGCCTAGCCTGAAATCGACTCGACCTAATTTGAGTCTGGGTCTGACCTGCACTTGTTAGAATTTGTAATACTTTGTATATAATGGAGAATAGAAGAAAATGATAACGAAATGATCAGATTTATCGGGTTCAAGGCTTGATTTGAATAATCAATTTCTCAAGACAGATTTATTGCCCTTTTTTTAGAATTTTCAGCAAGTGCAAATGAAGGAAATCTGCAAATTGTCTTCAGGATACAATGAACTCTCAATCCGATTTTTAACACGAAAATTTACACATTTAAGTGTTGAACAGATCTCTAATTTAAACACTGATATGCCGTAAGACATTCAGAAAAAATTCAGTAAGAGATGAGATCAAGAGTAATTGCTCAGAAGATGATATAATCTTAAGGATAAGAGTTTTTTCATCTGGACTATAGCATCCAGGATTTATATTAATTGAAGGGTTATGGATTTCTTCCTGAAGAGGTGCTAAAGAGACTCTTCAAGAAATCCACACTCATTCACAGTAAATAATTGTCTTCTATGAAAGGACATGACTTTTTGTCCTATGACAGTTATTTCTGTACCCATTCAGACAGAAGCAGTTATCCAACAGGAAAAAACTCTATCCACATAAGCAACACGTGACATAGGTGCCACATGTACAATCATGTCATAATTACTCTTAAATCATCAGGGTTCAATTCCATAACTCAAAAAAGTGCTAAGTGCGCCTAATAAAGCGCCCAAGCAGCCATACAGCCCAAGCCACGCGCGCGCGTGCGCGGACGGCGTCCTCGAGGAGATTTGAACCCTGGTTGCATAAGTAAAAACCCCCCCTCTCTTACCGACTGACTATTCATACTATTTATGGAAAGTTTTAAATAATTAATATATTTATTTACTTTCTAAAATAACTTTTACTTTTGAAATTTATTTTTATTCTAAAAAATACAACAGCACTAACCTATACCCAGTTCACCTGATCATAGCTACTGAGTCAGGTCAAGTCAGCATCTAGCTGGGTCAGGTGTGTCAGGTATTCACAGGCTGAAATCACAGCTGAGAACTTACATGCACCTGTCAAAATTATAGATTCTTTATTAGTTACATGGCATCTTAAATCTCAAACTTCAAATTTGATTTAATTTATCTTTTACATGTAAGAGTTGAATTTTAGATCAAGTCAAGATAATATTGAGTAGGATTTCGGGTTGAGTTGAGCTTGTTGGGATTTTCAACTTGCGGAATCATACAGATCCAGATCTAGGATATCAATTCAATGACATCAAGCACATACAAGAGAACACACAGATTTAACGTGAAAAATCCTTGCGGAAAAAAAACTACGGCACAAAACGACAGATCTCCACTATGAAAATAAAAATTACAAAGAGAGAGGACTTACCCGATTCGAACAACCTCGAATCTCACCCTCGCTATACCCTTTAATTTCCCTAGAACCCCTTTAGAAAGTCTTAAAATTATTTCTCATATTTAGAAAAACCCTAGGAACTCCTATTTATAGTTTTAGGAAACTCTTTTTCGCATCTTTGTTGTGAAATGACTCAAAATCTGCAATCTGCACAAAATCGCAGGACGAATCTGCGTAACCATGATCAGTCGAGCGGATTGCACGATCGGTCGAGCGCCACCTACGATCGGTCGAGCATGGCCCACGACCGGCCGAGCACTTCGGACCCTAAAAATTGATGCTCGTTGGACTTTGAGTCGAGTAGGCTACGACTAGTCGAGCGGGCTACGACTAGTCGAGCCGCCCCCATGACCAGTCGAACCTGACGCACGACCAATCGTGTATGTTCAAATTTAAGACATATTGTAACAATCTCCACAATGTCTTCAATCTTGAACTGTGTAGCTTCTTAACCTCTTCTCATATTTCTGTATCACATTATAGCTTCTTGTGCACACTCCGTCTTTCTTTTACGCCATTACCAAGTCTAGAGAAGTTACACAGAACTTGAACTTTCCTATAGGAACGATCTAGGTGAGCATGTCTGCCGAATTAAAATCCACAAGCTCAACCACCTTTGCTTTTGTCTTTTCAAAAGGAAAGACGTAGTCTTCTTACTATCTCATCGTTACCCAATATTGCTTGTCGGGGTATTTGCTTACAACACTGATAGCCTGTGAAATAACCAGTCTAATCCAGACCATGACATACACTGCTAACCACATTCAAATAAGGCTTATGAGATATCTTATTTTTCCTAATCTGTTTTCTTGTTTTGGACCTAAATAGTAGTAGGGCCAACCATCTGGACGATTTGAATCTCATCCCTAGATGCCACTATACGATTTTGGATGAGGGCTATAGATTTCTCTGTAGATAGCTATGCAGAGAATGTTCATCTCTTGGCCTTTAACAAGGATTGGATTTGCCAACCACATAGACGGATCGATAATAAAACATTCTTATCAAGAGCATTCCACTCGTCATCAGTCATAGTAAACTTCTGCTCCTTAAGAGCACCATCTTCGCTTTGCTTGATTAAGGAACTTATAATCTTGATTTTTTATAACTCAAAATTATTTTTCCCTGAGTAATTCTCAATCTCATACCTGGTGCTCGCCATTATTACTAATCCCTCAGATTCAGATCTGTGCCCCAACGATAGCTTTGATACCACTTGTTGGGATTTTCGACCTGCGGAATCACACAGATGTAGATCTAGGATAGCAATTCAATGACACCAAGCACATATAAGAAAACACACAGATTTAACGTGAAAAACCCTTGTGGGAAAAAAATCACGGCATAAAACGACGAATCTCCACTATGAAAATAGAAATTACAAAGAGAGAGGACTTATCCGATTCGAACAACCTCAAATCTCACCCTTGCTACACCATTTAATTTTCCTAGAACCCCTTTAGAAAGCCTTAGAATTATTTCTCATACCTAGAAAAACTCTAGTAACCCCTATTTATAGTTTTAAGAAACTCATTTCCGCATCTTTGTTGCGAAAGGACTTAAAATCCGCAATCCGCACAAAATTGCGGAACGAATCTGCGTAACCACGACCGGTCGAGCGGACTACATGACCGGTCAAGCGCCACCCACGACCGGTCGAGCATAGCCCACGAGTGGTCGAGCACCTCGGACCCCAAAAATTAATACTCGCTGGACTTTGAGTCGAGCGGGCTATGACTAGTTAAGCCGCTTCCTGACCCACGACCGGACGTGTATGTTAAAATTTAAGACATTGTAATAGAGTTGAGTTGAGTAGCCAAGTGACCTGAACTTGACTGTTTTTGAGTTCAAATCGGACGAAGTTCTACTCGATTGAGATCATCTCACCTAGCCAATTTGAGTCAAGTTTGAACGAGTCCGCTAGTCGAGTTGTCCCATGCCCTACTCATCCAAAACAACAGTAACTGCATCTGTGGAGGAAATCGGACCTGGCATCAGGGTTTTTTTTTTCTTTACACACACACACCCACACACATGGTAGTGGAATTTCACCACGGAAGGGTACTCGAACCCTTGACAGGGAGATGAAACTCGTGAGAGTCTACCACCCGAGCAAGAGCAAGAGTAGCGTTTAGGGTTTAGGGTTTGGTAGTAGGGCCAACCATCTGGACGGTCTGGATCTCATCCGTAGATGCCAATATACGATTTTGGATGAGGGCTATAGATTTCTCTGTAGATAGCCATACTGAGAATGTTCATCTCGTGGCCTTTAACAAGGATTGGATCTGCCGTTCAAATACCTTAGACGACTTTGGCCTATCGGTGGATTTCATTTTTAACCGTCTATTTGTATTGACCAGCAGTTTGCATTTGCCAGTCATTACGATTTTCATAGTTCTTTTTAAATTTCAGTTTCTTGAAGAGCATCCCCAGCATAGATGAACTACTCCCCCTAAATATCCATGATGGGACAATCATAACCGTTGGACTATCAAATCTAATGGCTGAAATCCGGTGGGAAATGGTATAAATGTGTAGCTTGGGTTTTAAAATCTGGTAAATGTTACATACAGGGGAGCAACGGTGTGGATGCAACCTTGGTCATTTTCTTCTAATTTATCTTTTTGCCTCTTAAAAATCAAGAGGATCCGTGGCGCAATGGTAGCGCGTCTGACTCCAGATCAGAAGGTTGCGTGTTCGATTCACGTCGGGTTCAATTCCCTTTGGATCATGTATTTTTTAATTGGGACCGTTTATTTCTAATTTTTTTCTAAAATCTTTTAATTCAGACCGTTGATTTCTAGTTTTTTTTTTTTAAAAAAAAAATTCCGTCATCCTGATCTCTGCAATCTAAAAATTTTTCTTTAACGAACCATAATGGTGAACGTCGATCAGATGCTTTTTTACAATTTTCTTTCATTCCGACTGCGGATCTCACTTGGATCCAAAATCTTTTAATCCAGACCGTTAATTTCTATATATATATATATATATATATATATATTTTTTTTTTTGCTTTCTATTTTTGTAGTTCAATCCATCATCCCGTCATCTCGACGACTGGTATCTAAAACTTTTTCTTCAATGAACCATTATCGTGACCGTTGATATGATCGTGACCGTTGATGTTTATTTTTATTTAATATACTATTGATCTTATAAAACTCAGAAGGATCTGTGGCACAATGGTAGCGCGTCTGACTCCAGATCAGAAGGTTGCGTGTTCGATTCACGTCAGGTTCAATCCTCCTGACGTTTCAATATTTTTATAATCCAGGCCCATTATCATGACCGTCGATCAAATACTTAACATTTTTTAAAAAATCCTGACCGTTGATCAGATGCTTTAGTAGAATCTTTGTTTTGTTTTGCTTTTTGTTTTTTTTTTTTTTCTCCTTCATTGACCCTGGTCCTGAGATCTGATCAGACCGTATCTAACTTACACCCCCATTCGGCACTTTGGATTTGGTGGTAAATGGAAGTATTTTAAATCAAAATGGTACTGGCAGATTGGCAGCCTTCGATTTGGAGGTAAATGAAAGTATTTTAAATCGAAATAGTAACGGCAGATTGGCAGCCTTGGTTTTGAGATGTTAATGGAACTGGATGTATTTCAAATCTATAGTTCTAATATATTTTGAAATTTCAACAAAATGCTTATGGTGTAATCAAAAGGAAATACCTTTTTCCCTTTAAAAATAAAAATAGAAAATAGAAAACATGCACATGTTACAAAGGTGCCCGTAGGCTACTAATTTATTAGACACATGGTATGTTTACGATTCCTCAAAACAAGCTAATAATTAACTACAACAATGTGGACGCTAGATCTTGGGCTGATCATGCTTATGCCAACGGTGGATTTAGAAGTATTGCCGGTATGATTGTAAAAATGTTAGGAGTCTCCACTAGCAAGTTAAGTCGATTCTATAGTTGTCTAGACCTTGTAGAAATGTTAGAATAAAGAAATTGAGAATTTCTTGCCCTACGATGATTCTTTAATCTGCGGCTGAAGATTCTAAGTAAGAAACTATGGTTAGAAAGAGAGAATGCATGTGTTAAGTAGTCACTTTGCTCATATAAGTGTACGGTCTCTACTTTATAAGATCTCATAAACTATTGACGATTAGAATTAGTTATTACACACTAGTAATGTAAGGGCGTGTGTAATGTCATATTGAATGCAATGCCTACGATGAGCTATGATTTTTGTTGCATAAATCCGTCTTGACTGCCCACCTACCGAAGCGATAAACTAACCAATATAAGTTTTTGATAGACAAGATCCAATTAACTCGGTAAGTTATAAAATATACCTATAAATTGATTGGGTGATGAGTGTTATGTATGCAAAAGAGTGAAATTATATATATCATATTGTGTGTGAAGGTGCTAGATGCAACGCGTATGACAACTTGCAGTTTTGGTTGAATAAATTTGCCTTGATTGCCCACTTGTTGAAGCGATGTACCGATTAATCCAAATTTCTAATGGAAAACATTCGACTATGTCAGCAAGTCGCAGAGCATACGTTTGAACTGATTGAGTACACAATACTATGAATGCAATGCTATAGGGAGGGGAAAACAGGGGATTGGATGTTGCACAATGCTATTGTAGATTTTAATGAAGTTTATCAGGATTAGGTGATGTGGTGGACAGATTTGTCGCTAGGATAGACTTGAGTAACTGGGTTGGTGTTTTGGTGGCTCAGGTGGCTAAGGGTGGGCTTAGCTAGGCTGACCTCAGCTGGACTCCATTCCTTACACAATACTTCTCCTTGGTGGAGGTAAAGAAGGGGAGATGGATGAAAAGAGGGGAGAGGCATGGTGGAGATGTGTTGGATGTTAAGGGATGGATTGAAATGGAAGAGGAAGTGAGTATTAATAGCATTTTAGGCTGGACTTTTGGTAATTTTGAAGAAGCTTAGTGGAAAACAAGGGTTCAATGGCTGCAGTTTGGGATTGATTCGTGGTGGAATGTAGGTGGTTAAATCAATAGCATTGATTGTAATTTGGGCAAAAGGGGGAATACTGTGCAATCTTTTACCCTTGCCACACATTTGTGGGTAAACTGGAGCAACCACACTTGATGTGCACCCTCTCTTGCCAAAGCAGGAAAGGTGCCACATGGTATTGTGCCAAAATTTGCAAGGGCTATGTCATCATCCCACAGGGTGTTGCTCGCAACATGGAATCGTGCCAAAATTTGCAAGGGTGATGTCATCATCCCACAAGGTGTTGCCCACAACATGGAATCGTGCAAAATTTGCAAGGGTGATATCATCATCCCACTTGACCTCCCTTCAAATTTTGGAGGGATTCTACATGTCAAGTGGCACATTGACTGCCGCCTAGAATATGGATCAACCCCAAATTTTGTAGGGGTGCTTTTAGGGTGGTGTATTGCATATGATTTACTCGGATTTGTATTATTGTAGTCCTAAATGCTACTGAGCCTATGTTTGCGCCTGAACTGAGCTTGGTTTCGAGCTTAAAATCGAGCTTAGTTTTGGGTTGATTAGGATGACCGGATTGACTAGGTTGACTGGGTTGATCGAATTTGCTAGATTTGTCCAAGTTAATTGTGTTGATTGGATGAGGTTTGAATGAGTACTTTGATTAGCTTACTAGCTAAGGTAGGGTGTTTACACACTAAAATCACATTAATAAAATGACCTTAACCATCCAAAAATTAGACATCTAAATGGACGATTAAAAAACATCAATGAATTGCTTGTTTGTGATGCTTGCATTTTAGGCCCACCCAAGGCTAAGAATTTCATCTTTGTTTGGCCAAAGTATATATTTCAATGGGCTTATTATAATCATTCTTTCAAATATCATAAATAAGTGTAGACACACACAAATTTATGATATAAAAGCTGATTTGGTTAATCAAATCTAAGTCCTATTGGTCATACTGAATATGCCCTCAAAATACAAGCTTCCAAACTGAAGATTTGGATTCTAGTGCATTTCAACCAAACACAAGTGAGGATTTGAAATCACCTTGATTCTAATATAATTGTGATTTGGATTCGAATGCATTCCAAATCCAAGCACCCAAACAGGCCCTTAAGTTTTCTAATGAGTACGAGTGTATTCCAAATTGAAGATTGATCTCCATTTTTTCTACAATAGATCATTCCCCTATTCCCCTGAAGATTAGTAACATCTCATGTGAGAATTTTTTGAGAACTCATCTCACGTGATGCTAGCAGAAAACCCAAACTGCTCATTAAATGAGTCACCGCATGAAACTCTCGAACCCAAAAGTTAGCCCCAAAATTTTCACTCTTGATTTTTACTAAGGCCCACCTAGTTATAAAACAACATATTTTTTGCCCAACTTTTCATTTAACTTATAAGAAGGGCCTATATAGCCTAGATAGCATAAACACATCATGTGAAATGAGCTCTCGAGGGGTTCTCACGAGTTCTCATGAACCGGTTTTCAGGAGAGCATTTTACTTAACTAGATATCATATCTGATTTAATTATTAAATGTCAAGTTAAATCAAGGGGAGTTTTTGTGTCCACTCAACCAAAAATATTGCTTTAGGAAAAATGGTACTCGTTCAGTTCATAACAGTCACGAATACTTAATTGCATCCATTATCATCTTGTAGTTGGACTCTGTGTAAACCCATATGAGTAAAAAGAGACACATTCATGGCAATGATTGTTGTACTTCAATTACACATGAGATTAGCGAGTGTTAACGAATTGCCTGTAATCGGTCAAATGTGCACAATTAGCATAGTGTCGGGCATGCCAGAGTCATATTCGATTCGAGTTTTGATTGAACAGTTGTGACCTCATGCACCAAATTAACCATATGATCAGACCTATGAAGGTTGACCTGATTATCTAGTCACCCATGTGCAGTGATCAAGCAATTTAGAAAAGGATAATTAGTCCTTCGAATCTTTTTATCTCGAGTTAAGGACTTTTCTTTCAATAGTGATGCAATAATGGATAAAAAGACTTAAAAATAAAGGTAGATTTCCGATTTTATTGATTTGGAATTACGATCAGTACAATAAATAAAAGATAATTACTACAATCATCCACATGAACAATCAAGGTGAATTGCCAGCAAGATGTGACTGTTGTGATCTTCCAAATATATACTCGATTGATCGGAGATCCGATAATGAACCCTATGGATATTTAATCTACTCTTAGGGCATACTACAGCGATGACGCTAGGCAGTAACTAATATAAGCCTAAGGCTAAAACTAAGATAAGCAATGTTGCACGGTGTAGAAGTGTGTTGGCGAGGGCTTATAGCTCTTCGTAGAATGTTGTTTTTATCAGCTTATGAAGGGCTTATCGTGAGAAATTTGGACAATTTCATCACATAAGTGTAGCCAATCATGCTAAGCCTAGTGTAGAAGAGATTATGTGGAAGTTTACTGGGGTCTCATGTCAAGACTCTTTCATTTGCAGAGGTAACTTTTGATGAAACTTTAGTAATTAATACTTAATGAAATACTTAGTAATTAATGCTTATAGAGATGCTTGCTTTTATGATACTCTTGCTTTGGTAGAACTCTTGCTCCTCATGTACCTATCTAACTCATTTTGAAGTTAATCAACACCACGTGGTGTGGTGTCCTTTTGAACCATTCAATCCCACCATAATTGGCCGGGTGTAAACTACCATGAGTCTGCTCTCCTTGGTGAGGATTAATCAAGGTAGAGAGGATTCCACTCTATAGAGATGGGACCATCTTAATCTTTCTCAGTATGTTCAATGCCTCAGGATTCTGAAACCACTCCAACGCCCACCGGAGGAATGTGATTCTAGTAAACAAATGTTGTTTATACTTGGAGGGATGCCCAAAATGCCAATCACCTGTTTACTCAACACCTTGGGGTTTTGGGTTCGGCTGAGACAATCTGATGCCATTTTCTATCTATCAGCTATTTGATGCCTGGAAAATCAGCCATTCAGAAAAATAAAAGGAAAATTCTGCAAGGGAAGAAATGAGTGTCACACAGTAGAATCAGTTCTGTTCTTCGGAAGTTTCATATAGAGTCGAACAGCCGGTTTACTCTTGGGTGGAAGTGGGAACATTCCACCTTTCCAATAAAATTTCTTATTCCCGGTTAAAGAAAGATCACATCAAATGGAAAAAAGCAAAAAAGAAAAATCAAAGTAAAAATAGAAAGGAGAAAAGAAACTAGCAAGGGAAACAAATTCTATTCAACAAAAGAATCAGCATTGCAATTTCAATTGCAACAATTGGACCCAAGCAGAAACGGAAACCAAGAATAGTAGAGGGTGAAATTTTACAGAGAGAACTTGCTATATAGCAAGGGAAACAAATTGCATTTATAGTTTGTCTCCAATGCCATTTCAGTTGTGACAATTCGAACTGAGCAGAAATGAAAAATGAAGAATTGTGAAGTGAATTTTTTTTAAAAATTACAAAAAGAAACCAAAGTCAAGTACATATTAAGATAACAAAAACTAACCTAATTAATGAGAAAGGCCTTGAAATTCCACGCACTGTGAGAATTCCCTTCAATATTTTTGCCTCACCGATGCATTTTTCTACCTCCTGTACAATCTCATTTTTATACAGCCCTTCAAATCCATGTCCCCCCAAAAGTAGCAAATATCCATATATTATTATGAAGAGAAAGAACAGCAACAGCTTCAGAGCTTTTTCCTTTTTTACCTCCCTTCTTCGACCTACTCCTAATGGGAGATATGTTAGGCCGATACTTCAAGATGGTCCTACACTGGCATGTCCGTCATAGAATGGAAGATAGGAGAGTTGTGGGATTCCGTCAAAATAGAGAATCAAGATAGGAATAGTTACGGTCCCGGCCGTACTGGAGGAGGCTGCCATACGTGCGGTCCCAGATTCCGATGAAGAGGGATTCCGTGTCAGGGCTGAAGGACACACCAGAGATCTCGCCAAAGAAATCAATCTCCTGCTCCTTGTTGTACCCGCTCCGCACATCGTACACATGGACGAAATCCGCAGGCTCTGCCATCGCCATGAACTGACCATCGGATGTGAAGCGGATGGAGCGAATGGCACCAAGGTTGCCCTTGAGGACCGCAACCGACTTGGAGAGGTTACGGGCATCCCAGATCCGGCAGGTCTTGTCCTGGTTTCCAGTGGCAAAGGTACGACCGTCTGGGTGCCAGGCAGATGCAAATGAGTAGTCCAAGTGACCAGACAGAGTCATGACAGTCTGCGGGATAAAAGATTTAACTTAGTGAGATCAGCTTCTTTCCTTTTAAAAATATTACAAACGAAAGAGCAGCTACATTCCTTCTCCATCTTGGGTTCAGTGATGCACTTCTCAATGTTCAGGGACTGGGAAGAAACCAATATTCTGATTTCCAAGCATGACTCATTGGAATCAATGTAAAATCAGTTTTTGGCATCAATAACAAGCCCAAGTTAAACCGAGTCCACAAGGTGAGTCCTGTCGGTCAGCAGGTATCAAGCAATGATTCCGTTCATATCATCCCATGCCAAGGAGACCATGGCAATATGTGTGGATTATAGGCATATTTAGCCAGTTCTCTGCTGGGAGCAGAAAAACATTAGCCATTCATCATCAGCAGCAGCATCTAAGCCTTATCCCAACTAAGGAAAAACCATTAGCTATTTTGAAGCTCAAATCATCAAGCCTCAACTTCTCATTATGGGGAGAAAGGACTGTACCTGGCAGTCCTAGCAAATTGTAGTCTTCCGAGTAAGGCCCCCAATGGCTCGGAGGGCCCCAACCAGGAGAAGTGATGGGTCTGGAGGCTTGCCTATTTCAGCAGCCAGTGGGAGGACATGGTCCTTGAGGACTACAATTTCTTTGGACTACAAAGCCGGACCTCTTTTTTAGTAGCAGTGTTTTGAATAGTGCTGAAGCATAGCCTGTAGCGAACACTACCTAGAGTAGCATAGCAATACAGTGTATTTCCCCTGCAGCATACATTACAGGGGGTGTTGCGTATGCTTTGGAGGTGTATGCTACCACACACTATAGAGTACATTAAAAAAAAAAAAAAAAACCCTTTCGCTGCGAGTTTAATTCGCTTTTTTAATGGTGGTGGCCCATCCTTTTCCCACGTGGCAATCTGTAGAGCTATCCAGACCATCCCTTTGCACATGGCTAGGTGCAGATGATTAACATATATTTACTTAACCATTTAAGACAATCTTAACCATTAAGAAATGGGCCTCCACATGTACGATTGAGAGCTTGTGCGTTGTAAAAAATGGTGTCGAACTCATATTTAAAAAAAATCTCTAAAACTTTCGACGCAGATCCCATCCTGGCCCCAAAAGAGGTTTTTGATTCTCTTGATCTAGGGAGCTGTTGAAGACGAAATTTTGGCTGTTGAATCGACCCTACAAGAAGATCATTCTGTTGTATTTTCAAGAGCATTGGAGCCCAAAGGAAGGAAAATCAAGTTTCCCCCTTTTTCACATACGTACAGATTTGAAGCTCAAAAAATCAGTTTTCCAATTGATCGCTTCTCTAATAAAGGTATGATCTTGCCCATTAATGTCTCTTAACAAGTTCTTTTTCATTTGGATGAAGATTTGTGGTTTTTGTTTTTCAAATTTTTTTTTTCCATTTTAGGAGGCCGGTTCCTATGGATAGGCGTTTTTTTTTTCAACATTGTTATGTCTGGGGACTGCTGTGGTGTTTGTATGGCATGCATGCCACCCATCCAACCATCACACAGGCCACCATGCTGTGTTTGGTTGGTTGTGCTTCGTGTTCTATGCCGTGGGGTCTACTGTGGTGTGCGTATAGCATTGAATCCAACTGTTCAGTTTTTTCGAGAATGTTATGTGTGGGGCTTGATGTGGTGTGTGTATGGCATCCATGCACCCCATCCAACCATAATGTGGGTCACCATGTTGAGTTTGGTTGGTTGTGCATTGTTTTCTATGAAATGGCCCACATGTGTGGGGTCCGCTGTGGTCCACGTATGGCATGGAATCCAATTGTTCAGTCCATCATATGGGCCACAGTACTGTCAACTGTCTGAAGTGTAGTGTCCCAGTTCTAACGGTCAAATGCATAGTGTATTATTCTTACTATTTATTTTTTTTTTTTTCCTATTTTTAATATAAAAAATAGCCGTATTGTGTAGCTTACGCTACATGCTGTAGGGGGCTGAATGCTATGCACTATTTAAAACACTGTATAGTAGATAGAACATCAAAATCTAAATGTTATGCTACAGGCTATAGGGGGTTGAATGCTAAGCAATACGATACACGCTATTTAAAACACTGTTTAGTAGATAAAGCATCAAAGTCTAAATGTTTCTTAGTCGCAATGAAGTGTTTATTAAGCTTTTCACAGGAAAGGGAATACCCACCAAGAGAACCTCACCTACCACAATTGCCAAACCACAACTATAGACTGATTTATTAACTTCTCCAGAAAAGATGATATAATTAACTACAAAATGACAAGTACCTTTCCAGTATGAGAGTCCACCAGCATGCCCTCAGGGTTGTCTCCAACAATGACGAGAAGCTTACCATCGGGACTTAGTGATGTGTGCTGCAAACGGAAAATACATTAAGAAGAAGAAGAAAAAAAAGCAACAAGAAAACATTCACGGTATGGTGCATGCAATACCATGGTTGATGGCTCAAAATATCTGCTAATACATCAATGTATACTGAGAAAACGATCCACATAATTATGTTGTTGCATCGGTTATGGCAACATACGTTCAAAATTCATGTATACAGTGTAGAAACCTCTACTCCAACTGATCTTTTGGGCAGAAATCTGGCTGGCCAACATGTGCCAAATGGTATTTTGGACCTTGGCCATTAATGGCAACAATGCTTGGAAACTTGGTGTCAGGACGGAACACAGACAAGTTGGTGGGTTCTGCCAAGACCCAAGCACCAACTACCAAAAAATAAAAGGGAGTGTTCGTCACGTTTTGAAAAACGAGGCAGAATCAGATCAATCATTAGCTAGGATGAATCATCTTCCATTCAGTCTACTCCAACGTCCAACGGCTGCACATCCAACAGTCAAACTCAACTTCTTTTACTTTCCCATCATAATGTTCCACCACTTGCAAGAAATGGGAAACTGAAAGATGTGGTCCTAGACTAAATTGATATATTTTTGTCCCCAGGTTCCAACTCCCTATGCTTCAAGCCACTTCTTTTACTTGCCCATTTCTCATGATTTTCTACTATCTTCCATAGAATCTGCCTAGCCAAACTCAACTCATCCTAAGTTGATCTTGATCTTCTCAATATAGGATGAAAGACTCCAAAGATTGAATGTTCTTTCGACCAAGCATAGCACCAGCAACCAACTGTAAAATAGCAAGCTCTAAAGATCTAAATAGAAGTTGATCCAATATCAAGAACTTACATTCACTGGCCAGGGAAAGTGGAAATGCTTAGATTGCTGAAATTTCTCCATATCGAAGTCTCTAACACCACAGTCATTATTTGATGCCATGAAGTGCACCGCACCACTGAGTAAATATTCTAATTGAGTTAGCCAGCGCATTTTGTGGAGAAAGATATAATATAAACGGTAGAGATAATGTACCTGGAACTGTTATAAATCTCGACAGCATTTGTGATTGCATTGTCATCGTAAGTTGTCCTGGAGCAGAAGCTAACTCCGGGTCGATCCAAATACTGCATTTTTGCATAAAAGAAAGAAAGCATGACAAGCATTAATGCTTTTGCTAGGTCAAAATCAACAGTAGACTATCCATCCTCATAAGGATGTCATCTAAAGATGCCATTTAACTTTACAGGATTACATAATGGTACAGAATCCCAATCCTGGATATAATTATTAGAAATATCCGAATATAGTGTGCATGCTGATGCAGGGAGTACCAGCCAACGCACCAAAAGCTCAAGAGCTGTTGGGGAAGCACTGGAACATCCTTTTATCTAGGCCCTCCCAGGAAAACTGACCAAGATCTCCCCGTGGGCTACCCCGCATCTCACAGGTCCCACAGCGGGACCAAACCTTTGGCCATTCTGCATCTCACAGACCCGACCTCGTGGGCCACCCTACCCGTGTGGAGATGCACTTGCATCATCATCCACTCACACCGGTAAGGAAACTCGAACACTGGTCTCCCGCTCTGATACCACTTGATGGAGGGAGTATCAACCAATGCACCAAAAGCTCCAGAGCTGTTGGGGAAGCACCAGAATATCCCTTTATATAGGCCCTCCCAGGCAAACCGACCAAGATCTCTCCATGGGCTACCCCGCACAAGTCCCACATTGGGAGACCCCCCCCGTGGCCATTCTACATCTCACAAACCACATCTCATGGGCCACCCCACCCCAATGTGGAGATGCACATTGCATCACATGCATGTCTGCGTGCATACATATAGATATACAAAATGGCAATGTTGGTCTCAGGTGGAAAGAAGTGACACACTTGACAGTTCACGTAGGCAGCAGAACCAATAGGTCCGAGTATGGATCCCTTTCCTACTCGGGCTGACCACCTGCATGACCAATCAAAGTGCATGCACAGCAAGACTTTCTCCCACGTGCCATATCGAGGATTTAGCAGAGATGTTCTGCTGAAAATAAAAGAAGCATCCATCTTTCACTGTCCTCAAGCAATTCAACATGTATGCAGGCATGATGCAAAAGGCAATTTGATTTTTGATTTTTTATTTTTTTTGAAGAAAAGGCAATTTGATTACAATGGTATCTTTACCAGTTACAGCTAAATGGGTAAGTATCCAAACAAAAAGCAATGTGCTCATAATACGTGGATAACAAGAGATCCTGATATGTTGTTTCCAAAACGTAAAACGTACAGTTTTGCATCGAAATGGCAACATGGATTTAAGACTCCACAACTTGGACGGACTTGTCTGGTCTCGAGTTGAATTGTGGCTCGGTTGGGTCAGGGGTGAATCGGCCTGACTCAGCCAAGTCCAGGGTGACTCCTTGTATCAAACCAGATCAGGTCCGACAGAGTTGCATGAGACTCACCCGAGTCTTATAAACATGGACAGCAGAGCACTTGCACTATGCATAGAAACACATTAGGGGTCTCAAAATGGATGTGTGGGTGAACATAAGTGAATGGAGATGTGCTCATCTGAATACATCATCTTAGTTTCTACAAAGGTGGTTCAGTCCATGTTATGTGGTTCTGATATGCATGAACAGGCAAAAGAGTATAATGTACACGTGTATGAAAACAAGATAATGCATGGAACGTATTTGTTCACATCCATGGATAGATGTGGTAAGATTGCATACATGAGTGGATGCAAATGCAGATGTGACATGCATTTGCATCACCACATTCTCACAAGCATTAATAAATAACAATTTGACAGAAAAAAAAAAAAAAAAGAACAAAGAAATACCTTACAAATAAGCTCTCCCTGGAATCCTCCAGCCACGAGTAGGTTATCCTTTACTGCCAATGTACTGACTTGTGTCTGAGTAAATCCTTCCAATAGACTTCCGGGGTGCTTCTACATTTGTATGTACAAATGCAAATGTAAGTAGATAGGCAACCATCCATGCTTGTAACAATCATAGTAAAGACAGCATAAATTCGCAAAATAGAAATTTCACAGTACAAGAATACAAGTAAAACAAGTATTTCTCCAGTTATTGCGAGAACATGCACCTCGCATGGGGCCACATGTCCTGAAACGTTGAGAACTTCAGTCTTATTGCAAGTTATTGCGGACCAATGAGTGACGGAAAAGTGGGACATAAGGTACACATCGTGCTTTGATGTAGCCCAAACCAAATTTCGCAGCTGCAAAGACAATAAAAAATGCTGGATCAGCCACACGTTATCCAAAATAACACATAAAAATACCAACAGCAGACTTACATGAAGGACTACAGTACCATTCAAAAAAACATAAAGGGATAGGGTAATTTTCAAATTTTGTGGATCTACAGTTAGATTAGCTTTTTTCAAGAATATTAAAAAGGAAATCCTCAACGATATACCATTCATTTCCAGCAAAAAGAAAAAGAAAAGAAGGTTTCAGCGCATGTGGTTTTTGTTTCAGCTTCAATGGTTGGATCTCTGTCATAAACGTAATTCAGGACAACCAATTAACCTGCAGTTCATCCTGAGTGCCAATACTTTTCCTACATCCCAACCTCTGAAGCAAGGAAGTAAAGCATGAATATTAATGCTAATGGCAGTTTTAAACAACTTCGCAGTTACTCTGTACTGGTTAAGAATCACGTGTGATGATCAAGAGGGAAGGGGCAAAGATTAGAGTATGAGACCTGGCCAGGTAGCCCACCTACTTTCCACTATATGCATGTTGGAGATACAGGGATTGCAAATGGTCACCCGATGGGCCCCACCATAGATGCTCCACTGTATTTTTATTTTATTTTTTAAAAAAAAAAGAAAGAAAAAAGATACACTACACAAATAGGATCTTCCAAATCACATATCTAAGCTCTCACTACAAGTTTTCCAACTTTACCAATTGTTGATTATTGCAAGTGACTCATTTAACTTCTAATTTCAAATAAAGAAAAACATATAAATGCCTCAAGAAACTTTATTAGCTAACAAGAAAATGTGCTCTTTAACTCATAAGCATTATATATATATATATATATATATATATATATATATATATATATATAGTGACTCATTGATAAGCTCTCACCACAATCTTTCGAACTAAATCAATTGTTGCGTATTTCTAGCGACTTATGTAACTTCTAATTTCAAACAAAGAAAAACATAAAAATAACGAGTGACCTTTCTAGGATACTTTAATGAACCTTTAATCAAATCATATTGATATTTGTATCAGGTTTGTTATTTCTGAATTCATCACAATTTCCTTTTGTTCTTGTTATAATTTGTCCTAGTATTTTAAAAATTGTAAACATTGCCAATTTGCTCTCTCTCTCTCTCTCTCTCTCTCTCAACCTTATTAGTACCAAACAAAAAGGATGATGAAAGATCATCTGTTATCACCCTCAACCACAACTTTATTAGTACCAAACAAAAAGGATGATGAAAGATCATCTGTTATCACCCTCAACCACGACAGAATTACAATGCATTAACCCAATGAACCATGAGATCAGTCCACTTACAAAAACTGAGCCCAACCACCCAAGAAATGACTTTACTCTTGTCCCTAAGAAAGACATCCTCAATGGATTCAGATTTGTTGTTGAATCCCACCCAAATCTTGTGTTTTGATCCTCAAAACAGACCTACATCTAAAATTAGTTTAAAGCTTTCTCCATGGTTGAGATGAAGAAAGAAGTGGAAAAAAAAAAAAAAAAGAGGAGAGAAGTTGAGATTTTAAATTTTCAAAATAGGGCCCTCAGGGCCTGATATTGGCCAATACGGGCTGACAAGGTCCTTTCTTCATACCCATGCGCCCGGGTGGGACTGTACCATAACCAATGTTTAAAACCATGCTTCTAAATCCTTCTAAAAATAGGCAACCACACAATCCAATCTCCCACCATGTCATAACCTAATAACGTTGGCTCCATTACACGTACAACTTTCTTATCCTGATTAAAGCCCCTATAGAAAAACATAATTAACACAATAAATATTGAAGTGTTTTGATCTTGGTTAAAGAACGGTACAAATGATCAACCCTTAGGACTTCGGATCTTATTTCAACCCACTAACCATCCAAAACACAGCAACTATAAGCATAGCCTTCAACACATGCACAATACACTCCTCAGGCCCCTAATAAAAATAGGACCACACTATCTAATCTCCCACCCTGTCATATACCTAATAACCCAGGCTTCATCACACACAAAATTTTCCTTGCCCTCCTTCCCAAGTCCCCTATGTCAATAGACGTAATAACCCTGGCTTCATTACACAAAATTTTTTTCCTCATCCTCTTCATAAAGTCCCCAATGATGAAGAAACAGGTTTAAACATAAACATTTGAAACTCATTTCAAAACCAAACAATCAATGACAGCATGACTAGAACGGGAAAAATGCTTGGCTCACCTGGAAATGAAGGATAGTAGACTTCACAGACCTCGTATTACGCCGGAATTCATAATACATGCCCCCTTTCCTTGTCGCTTTGCATTCCTAAATACAAACAAAGGAAAGAACAAAAGAAAATGGAAAGGAATAAATAACAGATCGTAATTTCTATTTAGGATTTCATGGTACGAACTAGAAAAAGATATACCTTCTCGGACCCCTCTCCAGAATGAGGGATATTTTCGTAATTCTTGTACTGCTCTAACCTGGTCTGTCTGTATTTCTCCCTGGTGATGCTTAGCCTCTCCCACGGAATTCCTTGGATATCCTTTCCTCTCCTTGCTTGGGCAGATGAAGTATCAGTTATCTTATTATCCTGCACATAAAACACTTTTTTTCTCAAATTGAATTACTCAGTGCCGTTTGTTTATTTGACAGGAAATTGGAAACTGAAAAATAAAAAATTAACTGAACTGCAACTGTTAGACATAACAGCCCAGTATAAATAATAAAGTGACACCACATTGATGACAAGTAAGCTACAAGAGAAGTCTAATACAATAATATATATCCACAAAAGAAGAAACAAACAAACCATATGGTCATATTCATCATCATCTGACTCTGAGTCACCCATCCCTCTACCACGGAACTCTTCATCCATGTCATCATCAACATCCTCCATTTCATAATCGTCCGCCATGTAATCAATTTCGTCCCCTTGGTACTGGGACATGCTCAGCCCTTCAAGTTTACGCCCCTGTCATGATCAGTACAATGAAACAAGCCCTGACATTAATGTGAAAGCCATGCAAAGGAAAAGAAGTTTTATGAGTGTGAGAAACCAAGCCTGAACCAAGCACCAATTGGTTGGGATTCTTGGGAAAATAAATTCCCTAGCATTAGGCAGCATGCTTGACTCCAACAAAAAACCGAAATAATTAAACGCATAAAAGAGGACAACGTTAAAGAAAACCTAAAAATAGTGTTTTGGTAGGGATCTTGACAGGTGGTAGAAGAACTCAAGACAAGTTTATCCTTTTAGATGATGAAATTTCGTAATATATAAAAGAAGAACACCAAAAGAGTGGCAGGTATTCCCCATACACGGAGATGACCTAGCTGCACCTTCCTGGCTAGGAGCCACACTAAACAAAAAGAAATAACATCCGTTAGCAGAAGTTCAACCTCACTGACCCAAGTACGAGGTTAATTCTGTCACAATCCCAGGCGTTCCAGTTTGCTTGGTTGAAGAGTTCAAATGAACAGGAAAACCAGGCCATCAGAGATATCGAGAATCAATTCCTCATGTGTAAAAAGACCTTTAATACTGGAGGGAGATTCAAAGAGAGTTATACAGTGTGAATGCCATTCCTCATTATCACTGAGATTAAAGATTCCACACATTCCCTTTAAACTAATGATATTACAAATGCCCGTGCAAAGTTGAGTTGAGCATTGAGACAATCTGCTTGTCTGGTAGTTGTCTCTTTCATTTACTTCGCAACACTTTTGCACCAATTATCATTGAAAATTTGAGCCCAGCAATCACGCGAATCATGAATGTTTGACTAAATCTACCGAATTATTGATATAAATCTCATCATCATCATCATCATCATCTAAGCCTATCTCAACTAATTGGGGTCGGCTACATGAATCCTTTTCCACCATTCCACTCTATCAAGGGCCAACATCAGTTAGACCATAGGTCATCGAGTCTTTTCTTACTGCCTCCACCGACATACTTTGGCCTTCCCTTGTCCTGTTAGAGCCTTCAACTTACACCCACTTACTCCTTCTAACCAGTGCAGTTCTTGATTTCCGTTGTATATGACCAAACCATCTAAGTCTACTTTCCCTCATTGTATTACCTATTGGTGCCACTCCTAAATTCCTTCCACTGCATTCATTTCCAATTCTATGGTTCCTTGTCATATCCATATTATTAATATAGACATGCATACATGAATATTATATTCCTGGAATTGTCTGGTTGTCCTGCAGCACCCAACTTGAAGTGGAAGCCATGTTCTCAGTGATACAGACCGTTAATTTGATAGGTCCCAGCATTGATGAATCACGCCTGCATTCCCCGGATTGGAGAATGCTAACCCTTCAAATCAGTGCTCCACAAACAGAAAGTTAGGGAAAAACACATGGAAAAGGTCCACATTTATCAGACTATTTGGAAAGCACATCGACAACATTCAGAAAAAAAAAGGACCAGAGAACGGATGGCTGGAATCCCCCAATCTAGAAAACTTTCAATGCATGAACCACCGCCAGAAGGGCCCCCCCGGACGGTCTGGATCACATAACATAAGACCCAACAACCATCCCATGGGCCCCGCTTATATACTAGGGTGCACACGACACTTAAACATCCTGCGGCACAGGATCAGATTCGTCCTATATGAAACCCTAAAACTGAATTCTAGCGAGAACGAAGAAAAACATCGAATGATCGAAGAAAAGGAATAACTGCAAAATATTGAATTCGAAGCCCTAGAATTACAAAAACAGTGTAAAAAAATCGCAAAAAAAATATTATTTTTTTAGGTTTTTGGTGAGAAAGATGAGATCTTGAAGGTTTTTCTGACCTTTTTGGGGAGATCAAAGATCTCCGATAAAAATAAAAAACTCTGGTTTTTTCTTCAGATCTGCGCCTGTGAGGGATCGAGATCGGATGAAACGGAGGGTTTTCAGGGTCGGTTTCGTCTCTCTATCAATCTCCCTGGTTTTTTGCTGGCATTTTCTCTGGCAATGCTCCGATCGAAGGAGGAGAAGGACAGGTGCGGATAAAAATAGATAGAGGCTTTCCGAAAATGCCACATGTAGTCTTAATAATTACTGAAGTGCCATTCCCCGGATCCGATTGGATAGCAAATATCAATTGCGTGGCCTATTCGGGTCGGTGGCCGATTAGGTGAGGCCGAGAGCGCAACTACCCCTGACTGTGGGGCCCACCTTGATATATGTGTTGTATATCGATGCCATCCATCAGTTGTTCCCATCATTTTAGGGCATGATACAAAAAATGAAATAGATTCAAATCTCAAGTGGACCACACCATAGGAAAAGTAGTTGTTGAATACCTACCATTAAAAATTCATATGCCTAAGGGCCCACCCTAAGATTTATTTGCCATCGAACTTATAAACATCAAGCCACCCATTACGAAAGAAAAATACAAATATCAACTTCATCAAAACTTTCCATGAGATTTCTGTTAATGGTAGGCATTCAATCTCTTTCATATGATCCACTTGGGCTTTATTTTTGAGCCATTTCCTAAAAGAAGTTGGAAAAACTAATAGATGTTGTTTATATGCAACACATACATGAAGGTGGCCCCATGATCAGGGCCGTAACTACTGAGCTATTACCGGGCCCTCATCGTACATGGTTCGAACGATGAGAACTCAGAGCATGTTTGAAAGTCGTTCTCTGAACACACGGACAATTCACCGAATGCCCCTATCAAACCTCACATGGTTAAGGCCTTATTGTGTTAGGTGAGGCATGCCCCACGTCACCGATTCCACTCCCATTTCAATGTGTCCAAACCTGTCCACGAAGCTGATTGCCTCCTGCCCTATCTTGGACGGACTTGGTCCAGGTAGGGTTGCGTGGGGCCCACGGTGATGTATTACTTGGACGCGGATGGGATACCGACAGGTTGAGCAGCGATTCGGCTAATGAAGTGACGTCACTGAGTTATGTGAGCCCCACTATGACGTATGTGTTGTATCCACACCGTCCATCTATTTTGAGATATCATTTTAGAATATCAACCAAAGAATAAGTGAGATAAAAAGTTGACCATAGAAAACAGTAGGGAGAGGGATTCCCACCGTTGAAATTATCATAAGGCCTACCATAATGTTTATTTGTAATCAAACCTGTTCAAAAGTTTAAAAAGATATGAAAGAAGGGAAAACTCAAGTATCAGTTTGATCTAAAACTTTCGTGGCCTTTAGAAGTTTTTAATGGTGGGTAGCACTGTCCCCACTATATTCTTCTTTGGGGTCTACTCGAGCTTTTGATTTAACTCATTCTTTAGATCTTTCCCAACAATTCTTTCAAATGGATGGAAGGCGTGGTACAAAACATACATCAAGGTGGGGCACACGGAACATGGTGACATTACTTGGGTAGCGAGTCTCCCTACTCAACCTATTAGTAGATAATCCGCGCTGATATTAGTTTGTTAACGCTGCAACGGAGATTAGTACAATGGTTTCGTACCCTCGATTGACAGTTGAAGTGGGACCATGCATAAGGTTGACGTA
The DNA here is from genome assembly GCA_037074715.1 of Magnolia kwangsiensis. Lineage (NCBI taxonomy): Eukaryota > Viridiplantae > Streptophyta > Magnoliopsida > Magnoliales > Magnoliaceae > Magnolia > Magnolia kwangsiensis. Next base: position 3,779,467 of record CM073583.1, read on the forward strand.
AATGATGATTAGAAGTGGGAATTCAACTAATACCCCGTTTGGCACCTTGGATTTGTGGTAAATGGGCATATCTCAAATTCAAATAACTGTTTTTTGTGTACAGGGGCCGTAGATTTAGATATAAATGAAATTGGAGATATTTCAAATTTATATTTTTGTTGTGTTTTGAAATTTTTGCAAAATATTGGATTTGAGGTAATCCAAAGGAAATGCTTCTTTAACTTCATTTTTAAGAGTAGGGCACATGTAATAAAAGTTTCTCGATTAATAATTCATTAGGCAGGCATGCTGTTCACATCTAAAATGACAATTACTGACTGTAACAATAAAATCACAACAATAGAATAATCTGAATCATCCAAACATTGGACATTTTAATAAATGGTTAAATGTTGATGAATCGCATATTTGTAATTCTTGTGTTTATGGCATTTCAAAGTCTCCAAATTTTATCCTTTTTTGGCAAAGTATATATTTTAATGGGTTTATTATAGTCATCCTATCAATTATGACACACATATATTCTAATTTGGAATATGAAAGTTAATTTAGCTAATCGAACTTAAGTCATGTGAATATATTAAAGAAATCAAATGCCTTCAAATTAAAGCTCCTGAACAAAACATTTGAATTTCAGTGCATTTCAACCAAATACAAATGAAGATTTAGAATCACCTTGATTCCAATATATTTCAAATCCAAGCTCTCAAATGGGCCTAAGATGATTTCAAACCCAATTAAAAGTTTATCCCAATATCTATCTCATATGTACAAGATCAACACAATCTAATTTACACGAAGTTATGAGCATTCTAGCTGAAGTGCGCAGAGCTGAACAGAACCCATCGTGAATTGTATTGTATGGCCATGCCATAACTTATATGTGTGGGCCATGCCAACCCTCCATTTCACGTGTGGCCAAGCATCTCTTGCAGTCACGCATGCCAACACGCCCTTCACATATCAGATACCTGTGCCCTCCATTTCATCACTTCATTCTCATGCAATTGCATACCATCATCTCATCCCCATGCAGTTATACATCAACACGTATCAAGTGGGCTATACGGATGCCAACAGTCGGTCACTTACACGTGTCCACTATCCACCCCATCCATCATGCGGGCCACACTCATCATTGTATCATGTACTATAAAAGAGCATGCCATCCATCACATGTGTCAAACATGCATGCAAACCATCACACACATGTCAGGCGTGCCATACATCCCATATGGTCTCCCATGTAAAGTATAAATTTGTGCAATTAAAAGGATTGAACAGTGTATTGGAGATGGGGATTGAGTAATCTAAACTGCAATTCATACTCGGTCGAAGGACCATTGATATAAACCGAATGTCGTAGTCTTCCACACATTACACCTTTAGAGAAGCACTGAGATGTGAATAGAAAACTTCAAACGTGTGTAAGCTTGGGGACATATCCCTACTTTTATATTTACTGAGGGTGAGGAGTTTGTAACCTATAGAAACTCCTCTCCTTTAGGCTCTACATGAATTTAGGATTCTTAGTCCATCTAAAATACTATGCATATAACATAGTTATAGCACACCACTTATTACATGATTTTAGACTAATCATAACTAAGGTCTACTGGTATGCCCAATTACATTATTCAACCCTTAGGGAGATCTAGACCTTTAATCGAGTAGGCCCACCTCATAAAATTCTTTCATTCTCCCACCTGGGCCACATTGATCAATGTCAAGGTTCAATTTCAAAACATTTCAAAAACATGTTTTAATTTTAAAGAAAACATTCGAATGGTTAACCAATGCAATTGTTATATAATACTGACAATACTTATACAATCTAGTCCATCAAGACCATTGGCATCAGATTGTGATAGTCATCACAACATTTTATCTTGGTGAAGTGAGACTAAACATAGTCACAAATACCACCAGCCTTAACGACATTGATCAGGGACTAAAAAGTGTGGTATGAGGATTACACACGTAGTATGATTCAATATGTCTATCCTCAAGAGGTCCAAGAGCTTTCACATGTCTCTAATGAAACATGACTTTATGTAACGCCCCGTCCAAAGGGGAACAGTATCCTGAGATACTCACGTGCGAACTGACGTAGGACCGAATGACTCGACCGCACGTGTCGGCCTAAGACGGATTAATTAATTTCAATTTACCCTTTTATGTAGTGAAATTAAAGAATATTCTGGGCTGAGCATGGGCCATAGAGCTAGGTGGCCGAGCCATACTTGGCGGTTATCCGTACGGGCCGTGTATCACCCGAGGAAGGTCCAAAAATCCCAAAACTTTGTCAGATTTTTGGGCTTGCTGGGCTTGTGGTCCTACACGGACGCCAAGCCTCAAAGACACCAAGAAATGGTTGAACAACGCTGCCTTGTCGGCACTTGCAAACTGCAAGTCACCTGACATAAAGAAATAAAATTCATAAATTATACCAATTGGCCGTGCTTCTTGAGTCAGCAAATTTGGGCATTTCAGTCGTCGGATCTCTTCTAAATTCACATCGAAGGTTGAAAATAATTCCCGGCCCTTGCCTATAAAATTTAACCGTTGATCGTGATACGGTAACCGTTAATCGTGAATCGGGCCGTTGCGGCGAGACCCCGCATCCGTTTGCGATCAAACTTTGCTCAACCCTTCATTGGGCCATGGGGCACCTATCCCATGTGTCAAATGGGCCAGGGGTCCATCAAAACAGCTCCAATAACATAAGATAGGCCCCACTTGGCTATTTAGGAAATTACCCAAAAGCTAGGGTCAACTGAAATGATCTTGAGCATATAAAAGTCCAATCCTCTATCAAATCCCATAAACTCCAGCAGCTGAGAGAGAGAGAGAGAGAGAGAGAGAGAGAGAGAGAGAGAGAGAGAGAGAGAGAGAGAGAGAGAAGGGCCTTCTCTAGTGGTGCCTTTGAGCTTAAAGCTTGGGATATTGAAATCCCGGCACTTTCACCTCTCCACGCCGACTCCAATCGTTGTTGGAGTGGGATTCCAACCCATCTAAGGTAAGATGGGGTTACAAATTACATCTTTCTTGATTTTTGCAACATGCATGTATCTTATCCTCCATTTTATGCAATGCAGGGACCCGACACCTCGAGCTTGCAGACCCGGCATCGCTAGAACCATCTTAGCAACCTCCGACTAAGAATAGGTGATGACCATTATGTTTAGGTGGACGGTTATTGCACCTAGTATAGGATTAATCAACTTGTTTGGTGAATGCTAGTGCATGTAGCTGAATTTTTCCTTTAATGGTATAATTAGGGTAATGTATTAGAAATTGCTGAAATTATGGAAAAGCATTAGGCCCCAAACTCCCAAACAATTTATTAGTAAATTTGCATGCCATGTTGGATATGAAATTGTGGATTTCCCCAAATTGTTGCTAGTTAATTGAGCTTTTCTTATTTTGGTGTTAACTATGCTTAACATGATGACATGAAGTACTGTAAATTGCTATTTTGTATTTGAGTCCTTGATTTTCTGAATTATTGATTAATTATGCTTGAATGAAGGCATGAAATGTTGTAGATTGGTTGATTGGTCAAGTCACTTGTCTGGATTTTCAATGCATGGCTGAATTATATGATGTATGTTGACATGTGAAAGATTTATTTTAGTGCATTGCTATATGGCTGTCCACATAATTGTATTGGCTGGAATATTTTATGTAGAACCTATAAATTTGAGTAGAATTTTGTGCGTGGCTGGCCATGTATTGATTATACGAAAATTGTGCCTGCTATATATGAATTACATTCAAGGATTCCATGTTTTGTTGTGAATTGTTGCATATTCCCTTATGGATCGGCTGATTACCTAAAATTCCTTAGGCGATTTTTGTTGGACCTATCTATGAGTGAATCTGTCCCGAATAGTTGAACTGTAGGTTGTTGGCCATAGTTGGACTATACGAGGCAGTGTTCTCAGGCCGACTAGTTATGGTTCAGCTTGTCAGGGCACATTGACTACTAGTTGACTATCCTTATACGTTAACCATGTTTGATCACGCCTGTATGAACTCGAAGTACCCTAAGACCATTGTGCCCATTATTAACTGCAATTACGGACCATAAAGTCTCATGAGTTAGGGATGGTGGTATGAGATACTATACTCGTGTTGTCGGCCTACACTGGGGTGACAAGCATCCCCGCAGTGTTCATTAAGCACTTAGACTCGTGAGCTGGGGACGGTGGTATGGGATACTGTGCCCGTGCTGTCAGCCTGTGCTAAGGTGACAACCTCCCCACAGTGACCACAAGTAGGACATTTAAGTCTCAATCTATTTCATCTATGTTTATACTACTTTTCAAGATTGACGACCCCAATATAGAACTAAGGGTCGCGAGAGTCACATGACCACGGCCCTTGAACCACGCGATTAGGTTAGGGCAATAACTCCATTAGGGTATTCCGGTTTCCCCAACCTGCTAGATGAATAAACTTAACTAATCAACTTAGCTAACATATTTCATGGCATTGCATTTATTATTTTGGCGATTATGTAGTCGAGGTCGCTTTGAGGGAGTGTTGATTCATTTGAGAACGTGAGATGAAGTCGCTTGATGGAGTGTTGGTTTGAGAGGAGCATGCATCATATCATAATCATGCATTTGCATTAACAACAATGTTTAAGATTCTATGCTGATTGTTGTTCATTAAATGTATCTTATGCATGATAATTTGTATGCCTATTGCTAATGGTACTACTGAGTTGATCACTCAATCTCACTCTGGGACGGTGTTCTAAAACACCGACCAAAACCCGATATAGATGCAGGTATTCTGGAGCAGCACGCATTGGATGATGCCGGTGCCGATCACGACGAGGAGCGAGCACCAGGAGTTTTCGGGGCATATTAGCTAGGTGGATGTCGACGGGACTGGGCCAGAGCTCAGATCATTTTGGGGTGTGACGAGCGTATGGGATTGGATCCCTAAATGACCGTTATTTAAACTTATTAAATTATTATGATGAATATGAATTTACTATGGAATTTTAATCTGGTTAGTAGAACTTGAAGCTTAATTATTTGATTAGCGATTAAACATGCTTAGCTTAATTTATCATTGCTTATTAATACCTGTTAACTGTATGCATTAATGACTCATCATTGCACACGTGCCACTCGGGAATTCGGGAGCCAAGTTACTATGAGTTACTACTCAGTCCCTGAATTTCAAGGGCGCTACACTTTAATTATGGTTACTCAATATAAATTACGCATATATGAAGAAAAGCATAAATTAACTCTATACTAAAATCATCAAAACTTTACAAATGAGATCTCTTTAATATTTATGAAAATAAAGTACATTCAACTTCCACTAACTAAATACATCTGTAAAATCAACGACTCTCATGGATGTTATATGCTCATAAAATGATGTGATAGGGAGCCATTTAATGAGCGGATCCGCAATAATCTGCGTAGTACCGATGAATTCCACATATACCATTTGATTATGCACTCTTTCCTTCACAACAAGATACTTGATGTCGATATGTTTTGACATTGATGAGTGCTATTGATGTTAGAGAAGGAAATCGCAGCATAGTTGTTATAAATGATTCTCAATGGTTTCGAGAAATGCTCCAATACCCGTAGACCTAAGAAGAAATATTGTAACCATAATGCCTGATTTGATGCTTCATGACAAACGTTGAACACAGGTTTTATGATAGATGAGGATATTGTCGATTTTTTTCACCATTTTTGATGTAGAGCAGGTTGTGGACAATTTCATAGCCAAGATGGATCAGAAAAGGCACGGTCGACGACAGAAGTGATCCGGACCATTAGACCTTCGATCGGGCGTATCTCACAATCCGAAAATGAGTTATCTGACATAAAATATATGATTTTGGAATAGAACGAGCTACTTTAGCCAACCAACCCTCTATGTCGGGTTGCGCAACCCGGATTTGCGAGAAACCTCCTGATCGACGATCGTTTTCCTGATTTATTTTCGTTTTTACTATAAATAGTAAGTTTTAGTTTTATTATAACTCTTCATCCGTTGGACTTTAGGAGTTGTGTCCAACATGAAAAGCGCTTAGGATAATTAGGAGAACGGTTTGGTGAAGCCAAATAGGACACTTACTATTTTTGGCCGAAAACCTTGCGCACTAGTAGACATCACGACCGTTTATAAATAGTAAGTTTACTATTTATAGTAAGTTGCGATTCTAGGAGTTTTAGTTGTAGTTTGAGTCTGATTTCTTTCCTATTGCTTGGTTTCCTTATTTAAAGGGATGTGAACTCGTTTTCTTGCATTCATTAATCAATTTCGAATTTATTAGAAATTCTTTCTATTTTCTGCTTTCTTTCCTTGTGGATTCGAGGAGTCTCTGTGAGGAGTCCAGAAAAGCTCCATGGATTCAAAATATTTATCATCTTGAGGAAGACGGTGCTCGATCTCACGTCCTTCCCTACGTTAATTTTTCAAGACATAACCCTATCAACCATCATGAAAATGTAGCCTGAGGTGGACTTCTTTGTATCAACTCAACCAGCATAACTTGTGCCTGAGTATTCAACCAACTCTAAATTATCAAATTTTCTGTGTGTGAGTCTGAAGTCTTTTATCTTTTGTAGGTAGCGCAACACCTTCTTTGCAACTATCAAATACTACATTCCTGTATTAGAAAGATACATGTTCAACATTTCAACTACAAAGGTGATATCCGATCGTGTAGAAACTTAAGCATACATGTGTTCATGTCTACTAATGCATACGAAAATTCATTCATACAATTTTTTTCAAATTATTTTTAAGACACTAGAAATGGATGAATTTATTACCATTTACAATGGGTGATTGCTTATAAGCATAATTTTTCTTGTCATACCTTTCGAGTACCCTATCAAAATAAGTCATCTGTGATAAGCTAAAAAGTCCATGCGATTTGGCTCGAAGTATCTCAATACTCATGACAAAAAAGGTGTCATCAAGATCCTTCATCTTCAACCTTTGATATATAAACTTTTTGGTATCACTCCTCATTCTAATGTTACTGCTAGCTAACAAAATGTCATCAACATATAAAATCAATATGATGAACTTATTAACATTAATCTTGGCGTAGATACACTCATCTATAATGCTTTCTACAAAATTATATGAGAAAATCACTTCATGAAACTTTAGATAACATTGTCATGATGCATATTTCAATCCATAAATGAATTTCTTGAGTTTACACATCATGTGTTCTAAGTCATCGACTGCAAAACCTTCAATTTGCGACATGTATGCATTTTCTTCTAGATCTCCATTGAGAAACACATTCTTTATATCCATCTGGTGCAATTTCAAATTCATGAGTCGTAGGAGCTATTATGATTCTAAATGAGTCTTTCTTAGATACATGTGAAAAAGTCACCTTCAAATCAGTGCTTTCATGCTAGTTAAAACCATTAATTAGCTTTATATTTTTCGATATTGCTTTTGGAGTTTCATTTGGTTTTGAATACCCATTTAGAGCATGTTTGGTTTTTTAGAGTAAAGGTAAATGCATGAGAAATGGGTAATAATTATTTTCCTGTGTAATTACCACACCGTTCCCTATGGTTGATTTGACTCTTACTTTTTCTAACGTTAAACCTGAGGATGCTGCCAAATCTGTGGGGCCCACCATGATGTATGTAGATGATCCACACCGTTCATCCATCATGCCTAATGGATTTAGGGCATGAGCCAAAAAATGAGGTAGATTCAAAGTTCAAGTGGGCCACACCATAGTAAAAATGAATTCGAACACTCACGTTAAAAACTTCTTGGGCCCATTGTTTACTTTTGTGTGGGCCACTTGAATGTTAGATTTGCCTCATTCTTCGGCTCATGAGTTAAAATGTTTTGGTGAAATGGATGGACAACGAGGATATGTCGTATACATGACGATGGGGCCCATAAATTTATGTCAGTCATTTTGGACCGTTTTTCGAAGCAAAAATACCATCAAAATTTCAAACAGGTGAAATTGTAATATTTAGCTATTTCCAAGGGTATTTACACTGAACTTGGAAAATCAATTAGGCCCTTATAACCAATCGACTTTATTCCTTGGGGTAATTTAACAAGATCTCAAATTTTATTGTCTTTCATGAATTTTAATACATCCTTCGTGGCGTTAAACCATCGAGATGAGTTACCACTATGTTTGGCTTAGGCAAAAGATTTAGGATCCTTTTCCACCCTTATGTCAAACTCATACTCTGTAACGCAAGGGCTGAGTAGGAATTGGGCTCCCGAATTCTCGAGTGCCACGTATGCCCTAACGAGCCTCATATGCATATGAATGTAGTATCATGTGGGCAATGGAGAATTAAACTAAGTATAAAGTAACATTAAACCATATGAAAAATTAAGTGTTGCTAATAAGGTAAATATCCAAACATAAATCCAAACATTCGAGATATCATCCATTAGGGTCCTAGTCCCATCCATACAATAATCGCCCAAAAAGACTAGGGCCTTGGCCCAATCTCACGATCACCAACCGAGCTAGAAAGACCCGCCAAAAGTCTAGAAGTATGCTCACTTCCCCTCGTCATCCACACCAGCATCGTCCAACGCATCCAACTCCAGTGTTCCTGTATCTATGCCAAATTTTGGTTGGTGTTTTAGAACACCGTCCTAGAGTGAGACTGAGTAGCTAACTCAGTAGTACCATTAACAGTAGGTTACACAAATTATCATACATAAGAGTAAATTTAGTGAACAACATATATCATAGAATCTTAAATACTCTGGTTAATACAATGCATGATTTAATGACATGATGCATGTCTCTCACCACCAACACTCCCTCAGTGTGACCTCGACTGTCGAATCGCCAAAGTAAATAATGTAATGTCATGTAAATGTTAGCCAAGTTGATTAATTAGGTTCATTCATCCAGTAGGTTGGGGAACCGAGACACCCTTTTCGGAAAACATTACCCTAATCCAATTGTGCGGTTCTAATGGTCGTGGCCGTATGACTCTCGTGATCCTTAGCCCTCTTGGGTTCGTCAATCCCATACCTCTTAAGCTCATACGAAAATAATCGAGACTTTAAAGTCTTGCTCTCGATCACTACGGGGAGGTCATCACCCTAGCATAGGTCGACAACACGGGTACAGTATCTTAGACTACCGTCCCCAGCTCACAAGTCTTGGTGCTCACTGGTCACTACGGGGAGGCACATCACCCCAGCATAGGCCGACACCAGGGGTATAGTGTCCCATACCACCATTCTCGGCTCCTGAGTCTTGTGGGCCACAAATCATGGTTAACAGTAGGCGCAAGGGTCACAAGGTACCTCAGGCTCAATCAGGAGTGTACAATTATGGTTAACATCCAAGGATGACTAATCAGTGGGCTAATATGCCCCCATAAGATGAACCACAAACTGTATGACCTGAGAACTACGTCTCGTGTAGTCCAACTACGGCCGACAAGTCGCGGTTCGACTAGTCGGGCCAAACTTGCCCGTGGGCTGGCCCAACGAAAAGGTTGACCCAAGGGATTCTGGTTGATTGGCCGATCCATAAGGGAACATGTGCACAAGTAGATAACATATATTCAACAATTTCAGGGACAATTTCACAAGTGACAAACATATTTCAACATTCTAGGCATGTGGACAGTAACATGCCAAACTCCGCCAAAACATCCGCATGTGAAGAGACAACATTACAATTTTAACAGCAATTAGAGATCAAGATCAACATGCTCCAACAATTTAACAAAGATGGACAACCATACACCCATTTACAACAATTTAATTTGCATACGCCGACATGAATCATACAGTTTAGCAAGGTAACGGAAGCCAAGCACAACAATTTCAGCAAATCAATGGGTAGACAAACCATGCATCCAATTTACACCTAGCAATTGCATGTGATGAAGTTCAAGATACCAAATCAACAATATATTTGGAGAATCGCACATATGATTCCTAATAGACCAACAAACCGACATTCACACATCAGGGAGCTCACGGGACCTAAATCTCTCTCCCAATTTTAGGAAAAACCTATGTCTATGTTCCAAATCAAGAAGTTTCAAAAATTTAGCAACATATAAGCACATACACCATTCACATTCACTAAGGTCTACACTAGGCACGATAATCGCCCACCTAAAGGTAATGGTCCACACTTATGTCGACCGGAAGCTTTTGCGGTCGCTCTAACGGCGTCGAGTCCGTAAATTTGATGTGCCGAGGCCCTGCGTTACATAAAAATCATGGTAAGGTGTATGCATGAGACTTATTGCTAGAGAGAGATGGATTGAAGTCCGAATCTTACCTTGGATCAGACGTAGCTTGTTTCTACGGCAATCAGGTTGGGGTTTTCGGCAATGTAGGGGTGTGGGTGCGGGAAATTTTAATCCCCAAGCACCACATACACTACACTACTCTCCCTCTCCTTCTCTCTCCTCTCTCTCCCTCAGCTACTAAAATTTTAGTGTAAATGAGAGAGAAAAAGGCTTAAGAGCTTATATACCTAGAAATTTACTCAGTTGGCCCTGAGTTCTGTTAATTACTTCAAATGACCTTATGGAACTCATATCTGGTTGTTGGCCCATCTAATTTATGGGATAGGTGCCCAATGGCCCGATGAAGGGCTATGCAAAGTTTGACGGCAAATGGATGTGGGGTTTTACTGCAATGATCCAATTTGTGATCAACGGTCACCGATCCTCGATCAATTGTCAGATTTTGTGGACAAGCACAGGAAAATATCGTCAGCCTTCAGTGAAAATTTAGAAGAGATCTGACGGCTGAAATTCTCTAATTCACTAACTCAAGTAGCGGGGCCAATTGATTTAAAATTTCAGATTTTTATTCCTAAGTAGGGCGACTTGCGTTTTCCAAGTGCCGACTGGACAACACAATTTGTCCATTCTCGGCTGTCGTCCATGTCTGTAGTCTGTGATGGACTACAAGCCCAGTGAGGCCCTTGGCCTCCCCCAAGTTTCAAAATTTTCTGTTCCTACCTTGGGCGGTGCACGGTTCTTACAGATAGTCGCCAAATGCAATTGGACTGACGGGCTCTACGGTCCGCATTTGGCCCAAACGTAGATGGATTCAATTACATTAGTGGCTTAATCCAGATTAATTTACTGGTAATAAATTCACATGTGCGATTAGATCGCAAGGTCCTGCATCAATTCACACGTAAATGCTTCATGACACTATTCCGATTGGTTCGGGTGTTACATGGTCCTATAAGTATACAATATAATCATCTGAAATTGCAGGTCTACTATCTCTTTCAGATATTCTTAATGGCTCACCCTCTTGAATATGATTTTGATTTTCTTCATTAGTGGATTGTATAGGAGGTTCAATGTGGTGATCTGCAGTGATAATCGACTCAATTGCAAGGTTCATAGCCATGTGGTCCAAAATGACTGTGACAGGAGTTACATCCTGCTCCTACTTAAATACAAAATTTCTAATGTTCGTGCTTACAATATTTTCAGTATCTTCAATGAATCTGACATTCTCATTCTCAAAAATCTTAATGGAGTAGGAATGATAGTAAAATCAATAACCTTTTAACCTTTTCGGGTATCATATAAAGAAACAGCTTATGGTTATGGGATCGCGCTTTCTTTCATGTAGGTTATCAACTTTACACTCAATAGGACATCTTCAAATATAGAGGTATCAGAGACTTGACTCTTTCACATTCCACAATTTAAAAGGGGTTTTACTTACATTCTTGTCGGGGATTGTTAAGGATATAAACTGCGGTTTTAATCACATCACCCCATAAAATTTTTGACAATGTCGAATTACTTATCATGTTATGCACCATATTCATTAGGATACTATTGTACCTTTCAGCTACACCATTCTGCTATGAAGTTTCATGTGTAGTGTATTGGGTGACAATGCCACAATATTACAGCTATCTAGAGAATGGTCCTGGATTGCGTCCTAATTTGTCATATCTGTCATAGTATTCACCACCACGGTTAGACCCGATGACTTTAATATTCCAATCGAGTTGATTTTCAACTTCAACCTTACGTATTTTAAAAGCATCAATGGCATTTAGTTTTTTTATATATATATATATATATAAGATAAATGTATCCAAAATGAGAATATTCATCTATAAAAGTGATAAAATATTTGTGTCCATTCTAAGATGTTGTAAGGAATGGACCACAAATGTCTATATATATTACTTTTAGCAGTCTTACACTACTAATTGTACTTTTCTTCCTAATTTTGATATATTTAATCTTAATATAATATGTGCATACCTTATAATCGGAGAAGTCTATAGAATGGAGAATTCTTTCCCGCACTAGTCTTTTCAATCTCTCACAAGAGACATGTCTTGATTGCCAGTGTCACAATATAGAGAATTTTTTATAGTCTAATATTCGCTTAGATCATACTTTATTTCCATGCTGGGTATTCACATTATAAATGTGTGAGGCATTTAAGTCCAATTAGTATAGGTTATTAACCATAGTGTCAGTGCCAACCACATTTGAATCATGGTAGATACTAAACTCTCCATTATCAAATTTAAACATATAACCGAATTTGTCTAAATGAGATTAAGACTGAATTGTGCCATATGGAAGGATTATAATATATCTGCTAGATCCAACATATGACCTAACTTTAACCTAATCTTGTAGACTTTGACTGCCTCTACATCCACTTTAACGCCATTGCCCATACATACATACATACATACATACATACATACATACATATATATATATATACATATATATATATATATATACATATATATATATATATATATATACATATATATATATATATATACATATATATATATATGTATATATAAACATATTGATCGCTATGTAGCAGCTGGTGGCCGACTCTGCAACATACTCTTTATAGAATTACAAATATTAATAATTGTACTAGAATTTATCTACTAAGAATCTTCTAACATATTTGTTAGATTGGACTCAAAACATATCACGAAATGGTCATTTTCATTCTCTATAAGCCACTGCTTGAACTTAATGTAATCTATCATCAGATAGTTCAACTTATCGTAGAAGTAGTTATCCTTTTTAGCCCACTTATTACTCGATCCATTTCCAGGTTGATAGCCAGCCGAACAACCCGTGGATCACTTTAAGAACCATATTTCCATTTTCTTTTCCCCTTACGTGCATGTCCTGAGGTAACTAGATGAACATTATGAACTTTATTCTACTTACTAGACATTTTTTTTTGAGGTAGTATCATTTACCATGCTTCTTAGAACTAACTTTATGGAGTCTACCTTTTTTGGATAATTAGACCCAGTTAAAAAGAAATTGAATTGCATTGAGTTAGACCGTTATCTTGATTACATAATACTCACATTAGACAATATGTTTACTTTGAACAAAATTCATGAATAAAATGGAATATCAGGCAAAATTATTATTAATTGATTAAGGCCATCAATTGAATTGTCAAGGATGAAGATGGGCCCAATAGTCAATCCTGGCCCAACACTCTTCCTGTGGGAGTTAGTCATGACATGCAAGCGACTCTCTTGAACATGAAGCTAAGCAATATCGATTATGTAAATCTGAGACAATTATCACCTACGGGTGAAATGGGTTTCTAACGCTGTTTACTCCACATCGCTTATGTCTTTGCCAAATGGTGATCATTTGCATTTCTATCACTGTTCGCATTGAATGTAAACACAACCATATGCAATTCTACTGTTGTATCCTAATATCAATAGTCAAAATTTATGAACTCTTTACCGATTGAGGTCATTGTGGTGGCTAACACAACCATATCTAATTCCATGAATTTAAACTTTAGGATTGCGACTATAATCATGCCTTCAACGGATTATCAATCAAACAATCAAATTTGGCCTTAAAAGTAGTTGACATCGATTGTTGAAATTTAAGGGATCTTAAAATGAAACGGACAACTAAGTTTCTCTCCTCTTTCTTTTAAATCAACGATTCATGTCAACTTCTGGAGTATGAGTAATGGGCCTAAAACTAGACCAAATCGAGACTCTACATGATCTGAACATCGTTAATGAGTATCTCAATTATGACCTTTAATATTCACTGGATGGACACCCTGAGTGAATGTCTGACTTGATTCAGATGGATGATGAAATCCTTACATTATGGTCCATAAAATGAACGGTTCAAAGCCAATGTTCAAGGTCCACATATGGAAGCTCTTGATGTTATATTGTTAATCTAGTGAATAATCAAGATTGTATGCTCATTGTGAGATGGAAAAAGAAATAGTTGCTTTAGATCTAATTGCAGAACCCCATATCAGAAACTTAATAGATGCATATGCATCCAAAGGTTAAATGAGCAAAGGCCCACGAAAGAAGCCAAATAGCCAACTACACATAGAAACAGATTGGCTACTCCCCCTGCCACCAACCGATGGCTGGTGGTCAGTGCTCTATGGGCCCTACCATGATGTATGTGTTTCATCCATTCCATCCATCTATTTTTATAGATCATTTTAGGATATGAGACCCAAAATGAGGTCTATCACAATCTCAAGCGGACCATATTTAGGGCTGTACACGAACCGGGCTAGCCCGGTTAACTTGCTCGACTCGGCCCGAAAAAGCTCGACTTGGCCCCACCTGGAACTGAGTTCAGTCCAGGACGAGACATTTTCTTCAGCTTGAAATTGAGTTCAGGCCGAGTTTGAACAGGTCGCAATTCGGCCCGACTCGGTCTGAAACCTGACTCGACCTGGCCCGACTTGGCTATATATATATATACATATATATATATATATATATATATATATATATATGTATATATATATATGTATATATATATATATGTATACATATATATATATACATATATATATATATCCTAAATCCTTACCATAACCATTTGAGACAGAGAAGTGAGAACGCCTCCCGACTCATGAACTTGTTGTAAGGTCTGAAACTGGCTCGAACTTTTCCAATTGCTGATCGGGCTGAGTTGGGGCTGGGTTTGGCTGGTGACCGGGCTGGGCCGAGCTGGGTTGAGCCTAGTTTGACTCGGTTTGGCATGATGTACACCCCTAACCATATTACAGGAAATAGTGTTGAATGAGTGTCGACCATTAAAAACTTTTTGGGGACCATAAAAGTTTTAGATCAAGCTGATATTCTTTTTGTCCCTTCATCTAGGTATACATGAACTAATTAACATATTGTATGTCAAATAAATAGCACAGTGGCCCCTAGGAAGATTTTATTGGTGGATATCCAATCACTATTGTTTTTCTATGGTGTGGTCCACCTAAGATTTATATCCCTCTAATTTTTTGGATCAATCCCTAAAATGATATGTAAAAATGGATGAACGGAATGGATGAAACACATACATCATGGTGGGGCCCATAGAGCACTGACCACCAGCCAACGGGCTAGGGGGAGGGGGAGTAGCCAATCTGTTTCCACTATGCATAAAACGCTCACTAAGGGCCCGTTTGATCTTCCATGATACTGGTAAATTCCCGATAAATAGGTAATTATTACCTTTTCACTTGTTTGAAGATGAGTGAGTAGTTCCACTTAGAAAATGGGTCAAAAAATGTTTGACTTAAATTCGTGGGCCCCACTGTGATGTATATGATATATCTGTGTCATCCATCTGCTTTATTAGAATATTTTAAGGCATTAGCTGAAAAATAAGAAAGATCCAATGCTCAATTGACCCATGTGAAAGGAAACAATTGATTTAATTTGTCCACAGTTGAGAGTTAATTCTTTTACTGGGCCCACACTGAGGTTTATTCACCATCTAACCCGGTCATAGGGTCACATAGGCATGGGTAAATGAAAAACATAAGTATAAGCTTGATCTAAAACTTCTAAGGGCCTCAAGAAGTTTTTAATGGTAGGCATTCGATTGTCATAATTTCATGTGGTGTGGTTCACTTGAGCCTTGGATCTGCCTAAGTTTTGGGCTCATGCCTTAAATTCAGTTGACATAATGAATGGACGGTGTGGATAAGCCACATACATTACAGTGGGTCTCATATTTATTTTGCAAGTTTCTGAATTTAAGTGTTTAAAAAGTAACCGGTCAGGTCAGCATTGGAATGACCAAGTAATTACCTTAGTAAATAATGATAAGTCATTTACAGGATAATTACACTTGAGCCGGGAAATCAAATGGGCCCAAAAACTCCCGTCCCTATGGAGATGCTCCGGCAAAATAGAATGGGCCCCACACATGAGCCATAACTGGGGTGCGGATTAGATACTGACAAGGTCAGTAGCCTAATGGCTACTGAAGTGACGTCACCAAGCTCTGTGGACCCCACCATGATGCATGTGTTGTATCCATACCATCCAACCATTTGTAGAGATTGTTTTATAATATGAGAAAAATAATGATATAGATCTGAAGTTCAAGTGGATCCCACCATAAGAAACAGTAGGGACAGTGACATCCACCATTCAAAACTTCTTAGGGGCGATAGAAGTTTCCAATCAAGCTGATATTTATGTTTTCACTTCATCTATCTCTATGTTAACTTATGAATAAGTTGGATCTCAAAAATACATCATGGTGGGCCCTATAAATGTTTCAACGGTGAGTGTGAGTGCTTCCACTGTTTTCTATGGTGGGTCCACTTGAACTTTAGATCTATATCATTCTTTTTCTCATGCCATAAAACGATCTCTACAAATGGTTGGACGGTATGGATACAACACATGCATCATAGTGGGGTCCACAGAGTGTTGAGGGTCAAATATTGCATGTTAGACCCCAGATATTGTCTGGATTTACGAATATAATGCTGTCTAATGACTCGTTTTCTCATTCTTGTGTGGCAAAGTGATTTTATGAGCATGGATGGAAAAAGGACGTTAAAAGTTGAGATTTAACGATCTGATGACGCCAAAGGCAAGGGACACACTCCAGGGGACCAAGATTGACAAATATACACGGTTAGAATTCTGAGAAAAGTTAGAAATTGAAGCTCAAGTGGCCTGAAGAACGTCCAGAATGCAATATCACGAGGTTCCCACCATCCGTTCGGCTCGAAACTTCATACGTCGCCTGAGGACCATAAATTAACCGTACATATAAAATTTCAGCCATTGAAGATCTCGGGAAGTGCCCCAACTGACAGATCAGCCCATAAACCGTTGATTCTGGGCCCACATGATATCTGGAACTGTCTCAAAATTATTATTGACGCCTTAAATGAGGAGTCAAAACAGATGAACGGTGCAGATTTCTCCTAAACAGTGCAATGGACCCCATATGAGATGAGTGTGTACAGTGCACATGTGCACTCGTCGTGCACCAAACGAGTTAAGTCGGTCAGCAAGACGCTGACCGACTTTCTTCTTAAAAAAATAAAAAATAAAAATTCACACAGCGGACGCACGGCCGCTGGCCGTTTTTGCGAACGGTAGTGGGCCCCACCCATTGCTCGTTTGGCCAATCTGATCCGTCCACCGTGTAGAGGGCTTCGAGAACTACAAAACCATGCTGACCTTTTGCACCTATGCGTGCACACGTGTGAGATATAGAGGCCACAAAAGGGCTGTCCGGTAGCGTTCAAATCTGATCTTTTAGTTATTTCTTCTCTGGGACACGTCAATGAACGTTCAAAACTACCCATTCTTGACTGAAATTTCGTTCTGAATCCAATGGACGGGGTGGATTTTCCAGAAAATGCTTCTGTGGGGCCCACCGATCACAACAGCAAAATGGTACGAAAGGTTTCGCACATCCGCGAAAACTGACTTTTCCGGACAGTTTTGGCCCACCATCTTTGATCATATGGCAGATCTGAACCGTCTATCATGTAGAGGACCCAAGAAAGTACTAAGGGACGGTGTTTTTTTGGAATTTGAGCGAGGAAAGTGGCGTGTTTCATGGTACCGAACTTGGCTGCGAAAATTGCACTCCGTGTCCTGCTACAACTCTATCACTGACTCCAGCCTTCCAGCAGCTATAAAAGGAGGTTTTTGGACATGGGGAGCATTAATTCAGGGTCTGGGGAGGAAGAACAGAGGGCTCAAGCTTGGGTTTCAACGTGGGCAGAGGAGAGAGAGAGGAGCTTGGTTTTTTCTTTCCCTTTTCTTTTCCTTTTCTTTTTCTCTTTATTTATTTGGATTGAGCCCATCCATGGTAGGCTAAATCCTCCTAGCTAGGGCTAAGGGGTGAAGCTTGTAGTGAGATGGGAGATTTGATTTTATTTAAATTTTAATGCATGAATTGACGTTGATTTTAGTTAATTAATATGGGAATGTTTTAGGTTTTTAATGGTCTATTGTGACTGAAATTACAATGGGTCTGTAATGGCTTTGAATATTTCCATTTTCTTTAATGTTTATGATGTCAGGAAGCCCTGTTGTTCACCATAGTCTCCTGGGCATGGTTGGATGTCGGTACCCTTCCTAACTTGCATACATGTGATTGGGTGGTAATTAGTTTAATTCTGTTGTTTGCCATAGTCTTTGGGCATGGTTTGGTGATGGAACCCATTCTAATTTATCTACCTTTCATCTCTTTGAAAACTAGATCAACGGCAGTTCAGTAATTTTCATGATTTTTGATGCAAGCATAAGTTCTCCCTGATCTCTACAAGTGGATCCTCTGAATCCCTAGTTTCCTTTCCTCTGATTTCTATAAATTTTAGATTAATATTTTCACCATTATTCCTCAAATTATATTCAGTTTAGATTTCATCTTAATCTAGTTCTAGTTCTGGTTAATTTTAGATAACGTACAAGTTTCAGTCCCTTGGGATTCGACCTCGGTCTTACCGAGTTATTACTACATCACAACCCTGCACTTGGGGAGTGAACAAGTTTTTGGCGCCGTTGCCGGGGACTGTCGGCTACGTTTTTCTGAAATTAATTAGTTTTAGGATTAGTTTAAGATTAAGATTTTTACTAACTTCAGTTTTAGGTTTAGATTTTTCTGATTTTTTTTTAACTAACTTGTCTTTCCTGTTTTGTAGGATTCTGAGATAGAAACTTCTAATTTGGTGATATCTTTTCTAATTTCTTTATTTTTTCTCTATTAGGGTTTTTAGAAATTTTATAATCTTAGACTAACTGTTTTAGAAACTAACTTGTTTTGTTTTTTTTTCTGCAGGATCTTAACATAGGAACTTCTTATTTGGTAACACCCTTCTAACTTCTTCTCTTTCTTTCTATATTTCTATAGGACTTTTCTTTTGTTCTAGGATTAGACTCAGAGTCAGGGTTCTACCATGGAATCATGGGTACATGCATACGCTGAGATGGATAGGAGATATTGGGGAATGCCCAAGGGTTGTGGAATTCAACGTATACCTCAAGATTTATCTCCATCACAAACAAACATTGAGAACCGACTAGAACATTATCTTCCATCGGTTAATAGGGCTGTATACGATCGTAATTATGGGAATGAGGATTATTATCAGCCATCATATTCTCCCATGTATGATCAGTATGACTATAACCAGTGGAAACATCAAAGCTGTGAAGATAAACCAATAACATGTTATAATGATTATTCTCTTGGATCCCCTACCTTTGAAATCCATCCAGAAACGATCCAAGAGGATTCGTATCAGCGTAATCTTTCGGCCTGTCTTGTGGAAATGAGAAAAGTAATGGAAACAATGAAAGGACTCGATGCGCGTCTTGATAGGATAGAGGAGGCTCGGTCATCCCAGCCACAACCTAATCTAGAAAAACAATGCGAAAAAAGTGATCCGCAACCACTTTTAAAAGAATCCGAAATTTGGAATGAGGAGTTGGATTCCATTAACGAGCATATGGTCCAATTTACCGATGAGTCGATTTCTATGACTGTTCAAAAGAATGGGGAAGAGACATGGCTGTCTTTCAAATATAATGATACACTTCAATCACATGACACACTAGAATCTAATGATGATGAAGATGTTAGTTTATGCGAATCTCAACCCATTCTAGGTGAAGAATATGAAGAAAGTGATTTCAACCCAAGTGTGCACTGCACTGAACCAAAATATGATGAGTATTGGGATGACAATCCTGAATGTATAACCACAATTTTCCTGGAACTAATCTCAAGTTTGGTCCAAGTTAATGATCAAGAAGTACGCGAAGAGAACGGTCATAATGAGATACTTCACTCACCTGACATGTCTGATCTAAAAGTGGAGGAGCCCCTTATGACCGACCCTTATAACTCTTGTGAAACATATTTGGACCACTCCCCTAAATTGAATGATGATATGATTCGAAAGAAAGAGGAGTTGCGCACTATGACTCTGGAATTTGAAACCACCCAGTTGAGGCCACCATCTAAACTGTTGAATGTGGACGATTCAATGCCTCTTCTGAGTAATTTCAATGAATAGAGTGATCATATTAATGTTTCGCATACTGACCCTCAATCTGTCTGTGCAAGGCTGGAGCAAGAGAGCATACATCCGTCCACTTTTAAGGATGATGGATTCCTTGAGCAGATCATCACAAGCTCTAAGGTGGAAAATAAGTCACTCTCAGAAGAATGTCCCAACTCTTTTGATGATTGCTTGGCATACTTTGCAGATTCAAATGATCCCATGATAAGAGACATAGTGAATGCTTTGCAAGACAACATCTCGGCAGTCAGCACTGACCGAGAGAACCCTTACTCTGAAGCCCTTTCTTCCACAGATCCTGAATGTTTACCATTAGGGGAGGAGGAGCTGAAAATTGAACCGAAGTCTGATACTTCGGAAAGTGTTGAGACTACACCACTTCCTGAAAATTTTTCTCAACTTGATCTATCTGTAGTCTCTGATTTACCATGGGATACTAACTCTGAAACTTTTTCTGACACAGGTGAATCATTTATACTTTGGATACCTCAGGCGAATCATCAACACATTTTTAATGAGGTAAATAAGTTTCTCTGGAAAGTCAAACTCCAGGGCATCCAAGCCTATTGTAAAAAGGGCTTTTGGATGATCCTATTGAGAAGCTTACTGAGAGACTTATCAAGATATTGGCCGGAAGGGGAACCTTGCGGGATGATCGATTCAATGTTTGTGGGTAACATTACTGCAAACCCTCACGAGACTACAACTCGTCCACTAGGGGTAACCTAGGGGTTTAAAGGCTTGTTGCATTCGCTAAATGCAATCGAGAGCACCTGCGAAAGTGGTATAGGTAGGATTTTATTTTCGTTATTTTTGTTCTGCTTTCTCTCTCATGCTGACAAGCTTCCATGCCGTGATCTCTTGGAAAGTCTCTCTCTTGATTCGTTATCTAGGTACTATCTTCCCATCACTTTACTTTCGTTGTTCCATGTGTATGGCATGTTCATATCTTTTACATTGAGGACAATGTAGATTTTAGGTTGGGGGTGGGAGATTAGGCTTCCTAATCCGTATTTTCTTGGTCTTGAGCAACAATTGTGAAAAATTTTAAAATTTTTCTGAAAATTTTTATGAATTCAAAGTGATTTTGATGGATACCCTTGATTTAGAAGTTCACGATAAATAATGTTGGATTTATGACTCTTGAATTCCGTATCTGTTAGATTTCATAGTTAAGTGAATTATTAATCCATGATTAGAAGTTGTAAACATTGATTGAATCATGATTTCAGGACACGTCTTGCTTACACATTAAGATTTCTGTTCCATATCGAAGGATTAACTTGGTAATCACTAAGCACGAAGGGAACCAATCTGAAATATCTTGCCATCAGGGTATAAAAATTGAACAGGTTGGGCAATTAATCTTCACCATGGGTTTGCTCCCTACAGGTGAAGGTTTGATTCCCCAAGGTTAAACATTCAAAAAAAAAATAAAAAAATTTTGGTCTTTTGCCATAGGTTTGCTCCCTATTGGTAAGGATTTGATTCCTCGTTTTGGCATGACTATTAATGGAAAAACAAAAAGTTGAAAAGATCAAAAGATGAAATTTATGAGGCAAGTTTGGTTATCATGAATTCTCTTGCTGGTTACCAATGAGATCCTGAAATAATAAATTCAATCTTAATGTGATTAGCTGAGATTACACTATACATCCATGGATCTCAATGTTTAAAATTTTTCTAATTGATGGATTAATGCTTTACACTTGATTATGAAGTCTACGGTGCGCTTGAGCTCAAGAGAATACAATTTCTAACATTCATGAATATTAAATTTCTCGTATTTTGTTCAAAATCTCACTTGATTTCATAGAAAGTTCTCCTATAATTCTCAACTTATTTTTCGCATACTTTGCTCGGGACTAGCAAAATGCTGGTTGGGGGTTGTGTTGAGGGTCAAATATTGCATGTTAGACCCCAGATATTGTCTGGATTTACGAATATAATGCTGTCTAATGGCTCGTTTTCTCATTCTTGTGTGGCAAAGTGATTTTATGAGCATGGATGGAAAAAGGACGTTAAAAGTTGAGATTTAACGATCTGATGACGCCAAAGGCAAGGGACACACTCCAGGGGACCAAGATTGACAAATATACATGGTCAGAAATCTGAGAAAAGTTAGAAATTGAAGCTCAAGTGGCCTGAAGAATGTCCAGAATGCAAGATCACGAGGTTCCCACCATCCGTTCGGCTCGAAACTTCATACGTCGCCTGAGGACCATAAATTAACCGTACATATAAAATTTCAGCCATTGAAGATCTCGGAAAGTGCCCCAACTGACAGATCAGCCCATCAACCGTTGATTCTGGGCCCACATGATATCTGGAACTGTCTCAAAATTATTATTGACGCCTTAAATGAGGAGTCAAAACAGATGGACGGTGCAGATTTCTCCTAAATAGTGCAATGGACCCCATATGAGATGAGTGTGTACAGTGCACATGTGCACTCGTCGTGCACCAAACGAGTTAAGTCGGTCAGCAAGACGCTGACCGACTTTCTTCTTAAAAAAAAAAAATAAAAAAAATTCACACAGCGGACGCACGGCCGCTGGCCGTTTTTGCGAACGGTAGTGGGCCCCACCCATTGCTCGTTTGGCCAATCTGATCCGTCCACCGTGTAGAGGGCTTCAAGAACTATAAAACCATGTTGACCTTTTGCACCCATGCGTGCACACGTGTGAGATATAGAGGCCACAAAAGGGCTGTCCGGTAACGTTCAAATCTGATCTTTTAGTTATTTCTTCTCTGGGACACGTCAATGAACGTTCAAAACTACCCATTCTTGACTGAAATTTCATTCTGAATCCAATGAACTGGGTGGATTTTCCAGAAAATACTTCTGTGGGGCCCACCGATCACAACAGCGAAATGGTACGAAAGGTTTTGCACATCCGCGAAAACTGACTTTTTCGGACAGTTTTGACCCACCATCTTTGATCATATGGCAGATCTGAACCGTCTATCATGTAGAGGACCCAAGAAAGTACTAAGGGACGGTGTTTCTTTGGAATTTGAGCGAGGAAAGTGGCGTGTTTCATGGTACCGAACTTGGCTGCGAAAATTGCACTCCGTGTCCTGCTACAACTCTATCACTGACTCCAGCCTTCCAGCAGCTATAAAAGGAGATTTTTGGACGTGGAGAGCATTAATTCAGGGTCTGAGGAGGAAGAACAGAGGGCTCAAGCTTGGGTTTCAACGTGGGCAGAGGAGAGAGAGAGGAGCTTGGTTTTTTCTTTCCCTTTTCTTTTCCTTTTCTTTTTCTCTTTATTTATTTGGATTGAGCCCATCCATGGTAGGCTAAATCCTCCTATCTAGGGCTAAGGGGTGAAGCTTGTAGTGAGATGGGAGATTTGATTTTATTTAAATTTTAATGCATGAATTGACGTTGATTTTAGTTAATTAATATGGGAATGTTTTAGGTTTTTAATGGTCTATTGTGACTGAAATTACAATGGGTCTGCAATGGCTTTGAATATTTCCGTTTTCTTTAATGTTTATGATGTCAGGAAGCCCTGTTGTTCACCATAGTCTCCTGGGCATGGTTGGATGTCGGTACCCTTCCTAACTTGCATACATGTGATTGGGTGGTAATTAGTTTAATTCTGTTGTTTGCTATAGTCTTTGGGCATGGTTTGGTGATGGAACCCATTCTAATTTATCTACCTTTCATCTCTTTGAAAACTAGATCAACGGCAGTTCAGTAATTTTCATGATTTTTGATGCAAGCATAAGTTCTCCCTGATCTCTACAAGTGGATCCTCTGAATCCCTAGTTTCCTTTCCTCTGATTTCTATAAATTTTAGATTAATATTTTCACCATTATTCCTCAAATTACATTCAGTTTAGATTTCATCTTAATCTAGTTCTAGTTCTGGTTAATTTTAGATAACGTACAAGTTTCAGTCCCTTGGGATTCGACCTCGGTCTTACCGAGTTATTACTACATCACAACCCTGCACTTGGGGAGTGAACACAGAGCTTGGTGACGTGACTTCAATAACTATTTGGCTACTGACCTTGTCAGTATCTAATCCTTGTCCCCCTAACTGGAGGTTCATAAATGGGCCCCACTAGATCTCGCAGTCCAGCAAAGTGAAACAAATAAGTAAATAAATAAATAAAATTCAAAACACTGGATGGGAAGAAGGAC
This sequence comes from Magnolia kwangsiensis, assembly GCA_037074715.1. Classification (NCBI taxonomy): domain Eukaryota; kingdom Viridiplantae; phylum Streptophyta; class Magnoliopsida; order Magnoliales; family Magnoliaceae; genus Magnolia; species Magnolia kwangsiensis. The sequence continues at coordinate 3,804,005 of CM073583.1, forward strand.
GAGGATTGCGTTATACATCATTGAGTGACCACTGTGATGTATGGGTCTTATCCATACCGTCCATCCATTTTTTAGTATCATTTTAGGTCATACGCCCAAAAATGAGGCAAATCCAAGGCTCAAGTGGACCACAGGATTAAATTCTTACCGTTGAAAACTTCTTTGGGGCCACAAAAGCTTTGGATAGAGCCGATATTTGTGTTTTCTATTCATCCAAGTATATTTAAATTTATGAATAGGTTGGATGGCAAATAAACATCACGGTGGGCCCTATAAATTTTCAACGGTGAGACTCATTATCACTGTTGCTTCTTGTGGTGTGGTCCACTTAAGCCTTGGATATGACTCATTTTTGGGATTATCTCCTAAAATGACACGAAAAAAATGGTTGGATGGTGTGGATAAGATCCATACATCAAGGTGGCCACTATAGCTGGGCATTTTATACCTAAACCAATGGATCCGGCTCGATCAGACCTAATTTGACCCGATTCTAACAGAACCGATGGTCAGGATCGGTCATGATTGGGTAGCGTAATCCAGATTCGAATTATTTTTAGGTCGAATCTAGATAAGCCCTATTTTGAACCGACCCGATTCGAAACCCGATCTGATTGGATCCGATTTGGACCAACCCGATTCGGAACTCAATTTGATTGGATCCGATTCGGATCGACCCGATCCGGACTGTAAATATTAGTGTATTTATATAAATATATATATATACATATATATTTTTACTTTTATCGCCTAGGCTTTACGTTTGACGCCAAAAAATCCCGCCCAATATACACTTGAGCCCATCAACTCTATCTTTCTATCTCTCTCTATCTCTCTATATCTGTCTCTCTATTTCTGTTGAAGAAGAAGGCAAGAATAAGGTTTTGGAGCTTGGATTTCTCTGCTGGAGAGATATACATTGAGAAATGATCTATAGTTGTGTATGGAAGAGAGAAAGAGGGAAAGAGAAAGAGAGTTGCAGCTTGATCGAAGAATGGTGTACAAAGCGAATCGGCTCATGTAACGTTAGCAAGTTTTGTGGGTCTGATCACTAGGTATGTTTTATATCCAAACCGTCCATCTATTTGGCGAGCTCATTTTAAGGCTTTGGATATGCATCAATTTTAGGTTCAACCACTAAAATGATATGAAAAAATGAATGGACGGCATGGATAAATCACATGCATTTAGGGTGGGCCCCAACAGAGTTTACTTAGTACAATAAGAGGATTTGCCAGTGTACCACACAACGCTATATATCTAGCTATAGCTAGCTGTAGGTACGTGTCGTGCCAAGACGGACGCGGATTTCCTACGAAAGGAAGTTCCTGTGCTAGGAACCATGTGGGACCCATTGCGATGTTTGTGGGAAATCCTCCCTGTCCATACGTTTTGTGAGTTCATTTCAGTACAAGAGTCTAAAAATGAACCGTATCCAATGCGCAAGTGGGCTGAAAAAGTGATAATTGAACATCCATAGTTGAAATATTCGTGGGGCCACAGACGTTTTCAATCATGCTAATATTTATTTTTTCAGTTCATCCCAGTAGGAATGACGTTGTTAACGGTATGGATGTCATGTAAACATCACCGTCGAACCCAGGGAGGTTTCAACTTTAGGAATTTACCTAACCATTTTTTCCTTTAATACGGCCCACTTAAGTCTTGGATTATGCTCACTTTTGGTCTCATGTTCTAAAATGATCTCAAAAAACGGATGAACGGAGTGGATTCTTGAAAAAACATCACAGTGGGCCCCACCTACGATCCCAGCACAGGAACTTTCTGTGAAAGGCTTTCATAGGAAATCCGCATCCCTGCTAGCGTGCCATGCACGTCAATACAGGCCAGCTGTACTCTCGATCTCCGAGTTTTACGAACGGTTCAAATGAGATCCACATTGCATGGGCCCCACAATGATGTATTTATTATATCCATACCGTTTATCCATTTTTTGTGATCATTTTAAAGCATTTGGAAAAAAAATGAATCATATCTAAAGCTCAAATGGACTACATCAAAAATAGTAGCGAGAATAATGATTTTCACTGTTGAAAAATTCAATCACTATCCAATCCGATCCAACTCGGTTTCCTTGACTGAGTCGGACTTGGTTCGGATCAGGCCAAGCATGTAATGGATCGGTTCGAGTAAGGTGTTCCGGACTCGGTCCCGGATCAAATCGGGTTTGGATCAGTCCAGGCAGCTTTTGGACCGAACCGAGTTTGACTAAATCCAATCTGACTCGGTCCGATGCCTAGCTCTAGTGGCCACTCAGACCCTGGAGCCGACCATGTTGGTGGGACCTTGACAGTCTGACCCACCTCAATGCATGCATTGTATATCTACGTTGTCCATCCGTTTTTCTAGCTAATTTTAGGCATTGGAAACGAAATAAAGAAAATATGAATTTCAGGTGGACCACACAATTGGAGAAGTTAACATTAACCATTAAAAACCTTTTTATGGGCCATAAAAGCTTTTGATTACGCTGATATTTGTGTCTTCCCTTCATCCAGGTGTTTTTAACCTTATCAACGGATTGGATGGAAAATAAATATTACGGTGGACCTTAGGAGGTTATTAATAGTGGGTGTTCAATGACCACTTTTTCTATCGTGTGGTCCACATGAGATTTATATCTTCTTCATTTTTGGGACCATGCCCTAAAATAAGACGGAAAGATGGATAAACGAGTTAGGTATACAATTCATACATTGAGGTGGGCCCATGGTCAATGTCCCACCTAGGGGTGTACACGAACCGAGCTAGCTCGGTTGGCTCGCTCGACTCGACTCGAAAAAGTTTGAAGCTAAGTTCGAGTTGAGTCGAGCTGATTTTTTAAGCTCGAAAATGAGTTCAAGCTGGCCCCAGCTTGACTCAACTCGGATCGAATCCATCTTGAATTGAACTTGGATCGAACCAGTCCGGTGACTCGGTTACTTTAATATTGATGTTGCTCACCAAGTGTTTGATGAAATGACTCAATGAAGTGTGGCTGGTGGCAAGGAAGGTATGCATATGAAACAAAAACCCTTTTTTCTAGATTTTTATGTTACTTGGAAGGTATTTGATAAAATACCTGAAAAACCTTTGCTGGTGTTTTACAAACAATGAGATTTTGAAAGTGCAGTCTAAGTGTTTGTGGAAATGCCGCACAAGTAAACTCGGCTCGATCTTAGCTCGAACTTGGCCCGAACTGGCCCGAGTTGCTGACCGAATCAAGCTGAGTTGGCTAGTCAGGCTCGAGGACTGAGCCGAGCCAAGTTCGAGCTGAGGTCAACTAGTGGCCAAGCCGAGTCAAGTTAAGGTTAGCTCGACTCAGTTTGGCTCGATGTACACCCCTAGTCCCACTCCCACCCACATTGCTGCTCGCAGGTAAGTAGAGAGTCCCAACAGTTCATACTACATCTTCCATCTCCACCTCACGCATCTTCTCCTTCAACACCTCCTAAACGTCGCATGCTACATGTGTCTTCATCATCACGTCATGCTCTCTCATGACCACTAGGAGGAGATGATGGGGTTTCGATTACAAGGAAGTTGTGGGCAGACACACCATACAAGCGCTCGTTCATGGTAGCGAGAGAGAGAGAGAGAGAGAGAGAGAGAGAGAGAGAGAGAGAGAGAGAGAGAGAGAGAGAGAGAGAGAGAGAGAGAGAGCAGAAGCTGTCATGGCTGCAGTGATGAAGGTCGTTCATGGTAGCGAACCCAAGGTCCGTTCATGACTGCTGCTGCTGTGAACAGAGGAAGAAAAAACACAATATGCATGAATAACAAAGCTTAATATCTATTATTATAGGAATGTAAATGATGTAGACTGGGTCGCAGACAGTTTCATGGCCAAGATAGATTAAAAAAGGACAGGTCGACAACAGAATTGATCTAGACCATCAGAGCTTAAACAAGGCATATCTCGCAATCTAAAATGAGTTATTGGACATAAAATATATAATTTTGTATAGGACAAGCTACTTTAGCCACCCAACCTTGCTATGTCGAGTTGCACAAGCCGGACTTATGAAATAATCGATGGTCATTTTTCTATTTTAATTCCATTTTTACTATAAATAATAAGTTTTAGTTTGATTATAACTCTTCATCGGTGGGCTTTAACAGTTGGTTCCAACTTGAAAAGTACTTAGAATAATTAGGAGAGCAACATGGTGAAGCCAAATAAGACATTTACTATTTTCGGCCAAATACCTCGTGAGACATCATGACTGTCTATAGATAGTAAATTTACTACTTATATTAAGTTGTGAATTTTAAAAATTTTAGTTGTAGTTTGATTTTGAAATTTCTCATGGTTTTGAAAAGTTACAGAGAAACCATGAATTCGGAATAGTTATCCTTGAAAAAGATGGTGACCCGCATCATCACGTTCATCTCAACGTCAATAAATAGCCGAGGACTCTAACATAGTGTTAAATCAAATGATTACGGAAGTTGGAATGGTTGCCCTAGCGCCGGAGGATACGACAATTGTTACAAGATTTTCATTACATTGAAATTAAACACTGTGTCCTCAGTTTGGCTGCGGCACTCTTTTCCCTCGCCAGGAACTCTCTTCGGATAATTAAAAAACAAAAAACATAGATTAACGTCACCAAGTAAGACCGTTAAAGGTAAGCGATATCTTGCTTAAAAGTAATGATAGTTGACTGGCGGCAACCGTTTGTAGACCAACAGATATTACTATACTTGTTGGGATACTGTTTGGATTTTGAGTGATATTTATCACCCTAGTGAGAAGATGGCATTTTACCAAGTATGGATACCTCCAGGTGATCAGTTCTGTTCTTTTAGTACGGAAGTGCTATTCGTGACTGCGATGGGCGTTTTGACCGTTGGAGGCACTTGTTCTCACACATGCGAACGTGGCCAATGCGAGCGACATCTAGGCCGCTCGTGGATGGTACCATGCCTAGATTCCTTAGGCTAAAATTCAGGGCCGCATACGTGTAATAAAAGAAATGAGCGGTCTAAAAGAAATTGACATCTGTCCACACTCATAGCACAAGTGTGGCCTACTAGGTCAGACGAGTATGTTGATTTTTTGCATTTAACGAGAATGTATATTGGTGGCCCAAGCCTTATAGATGGACGGTGTGGATGTTGTATACGTGTTCCATGTTGGCATGTGTGAGAGAGAACTGCACAAGAATGCATTGCTCGAATCCGCTTGCAAAAATGAATTGTCAAACTTGCGGTTCAAGCCCATTACTGTTGGGCTTGAAAATCTGAAACAGCCTCAAACGTGTTGAGTGGATTCGGTGGATCCGCAGGTGGTTGGATCCCTGACTACCTTACATTCATGCTGCCTCTGTTTTGAAAACTCATTTCAAGGCATGATCTCAAAAATGAATTAGATTGGACTTTTATTTGGGCCACACTATAGGAAACCATGGTGATTAAAAACTTCATGGGGCCCACGTAGTGTTTATTTCTCATCCAACCTATTGATAAGGTCACAAAGACCTGGATTAAGGGACCACACAAATATAAGCTTCATCCAAAACTTTTGTGGCTCAAGAAGTTTTATTACTCAGTCACCACTATTTCCTGTGGCTTAGATTAAATGAGAATTGGATCATTTTCATTTTTGGTATTATGCATTAAAATCTTAAATTGATAGAATATAATGAATTAATCATTTTATCTCATAACTCGGGATCCATATCATATGGGTTAGGACATCAGCCAAATTCTCTTCATGGGCCCCACTTCACATGGCCCACCTCCCAAGAGCTATCCTCCTCACACAGGTTACCTGTCCCGAGTGTGTCCTTGTATCCCATAAGCTACTCGACTTGAGCCCAGTGTAAATATGTCCTTGTATTATTGATGCTAAAGAATTGTCGTCGATGGAGTAGCAATAAGTAAGCAATAGCCAACAAGAGGATTGAAGATTTGTAGTTGCACTAGTAGCAATGAAATTGAGTCAAGTTTGGCATACCTTACCTCAGCCAATAGCTAATCTCAATTTGAACTCAGCTAAGCACGGTTTGATTAGCAATTTGGGCCAGTTCATGTTGAGTTGAAGCTTATGCAACATTTTTTCAAATATAGAGCATAATTTCAATTTTTCATATAATGCAAAACACTAATAGCAATATACATGTAATTAATCAAACACTCAACGAGCAAAATCAAAATCATGATTTCATCGAATGCTTGATGAGCAACATGCAACATAAATATCAAAATAACCGCCAAGCTAATTCGGTCTGACTCAATTCAAGTCGAGGTTCAATTCAAGCTGAGTCGAGCTTGGGCAAACTTGAACTTGAATCGAAATTTTTTGACCTTGAAAAATCAATTCAACTTGCTCGAACTTAGTTTCAAACATAGTTGAATGGAGCCTTTTTAAGTCGAGTTGGGCGAATTAATCAACCTTCGGTCCATATATAACTCTAATCATTATGACGTACGGTTTGGATCGGGCACACACATGAAAGGTTGTAAGTTATCCGCAGGCAGGATCATAACTTACAGTCCAACTGGTTGGACTACGACCTTGAAAAACTGTAATTCCAGGTCGATAGCCTTTCTACTTGGGCCCACTAAGGAATTTGTCATTGCGAAGCTTAGGACCACCTTACACGTACATTGGGTGGGCCACACTAACCTATGGTCGTTTTAATTGCCGAGTGTGGCCTTCGTTGGTGAATGGAAAGTTGAGGTTCTTTTGTAATTCGATGGAACGATGGGGGCATTTTTGCAATCGCCTTAGAAATATCCATTCCAGCGTGCTCAATATAAAAACAATGCTTGCCCAGTGAGAAACGCCGCGTTAAGAAACGACAAGCATCACAACCGCCCTTTTGGCCCCCATTAATTTAAGGGTTCTAATATAGTGCATCGAGGTGCATTGTAGGTAGGATACAGGTTAAGTTACTACTGAACACGTGGCATCTAACTCAAATCCGAACCATTCAATTAGTGGGATGCACTTTAGATTAGTTATATACTGAAGATCATGTTGATTGAACAATCCTGGCCTTTGATCATATTTGGATAGCTTACTAAATTTTAATTTTACAGTCCGTTGGATTTCCATTAACAAACCATTTAGAATCGTACTCCAGTGTAATCTCTAGGTCATAATCCATCTACAGTGGGTCCCACTAATCGGATGGCATGGATTTCATACACATGCCATGTTTAAGGTAGGGGGCCTCACCTGTATGGCTGTATCCTACCTCCCGCGGGACCCGGTTTGGCTAGTGACGCTTACACCGGCCAGGTGGTTAGTGCTCGGTGCTCTATGGCCACACCATGATCTATGTGTTTTATCCACACCGTCCATCCATTTTTACACATCAATTTAATGCTTTGTCTCACATGCAAGGCATATCAAAAATCTCAGGTGGACCACACCATGCGAAAATAGTAGTGATTGAGTGACTACCATTAAAAACCTCCTGGGCCCACTGTAATGTTTACTTGACATCCAACCTATAAAAACAAATATCAGCTTGATCCAAGGCTTTTGTAGCCTCGAGAATTTTTTAATGGTGTAAGTTCAATCAACACTATGTGGCCCACTTCAGATTTTGATCTACCTAAATGTTGGGTTCATACCATGGAAAAATGGATGGACGGCATGGATGAGACACATACATCTTGTTTGGGGCCACAGAGCACCGACCTAGCCATTCGCTAGTGGCAGGGTGAGTAGCCAATCCGTTTCCGACTTTCAAGACGTGGTTATCTTAATTAAAGAAAGAAAATAGCTTCCTGAAGCAGAGAATTCGGAAGCGGATTGGTTGGTGTACTGTACACCACCGACCTGGCTGATACGTGGACGTCACCAAGTTATGTGGGTCCCGTAATGAGATCTTTGTTATATCCAAACCGTCCGTTCATTTGAAGAGTTAGTTTTAGAGCTTCGATCTAAAAATAAGATACATCCAAAGATGGAGTGGACCACACTGAAAAAAGCAGAGGGGAATTGAACATATACCATTGAAAGTCTTTTGGGGGTCACATAAGATCTGGATCAACATGATATTTTTTTAATCTCTTCATCCAGGTCTGTGTGACCTTTTGAACGGATTGGATGAAAAATAAACGTTATGGAGATCCCTATAAATCTTTTAACGGTGAGAATCATTCTCCCAACTGCTATTTTTGTGTGATCCACTTTAGATTTGGATATGATTTATTTTTTGTATTATAGTCTAAAATGATCTCGCCAAATGGATGAACGGTGTAGATGTAATAAATACGACATTGTAAGGCCCATATAACTCTGTTCTCCTTTGAATCGTTCCTACATCTCGAAACTTGAGGAGCGTCCGTGCTCGTCACGTACACACCAGCGAGGTCGGTGGTGTGTGGTGCACCAGCCAATCCGCTTCCTTGAAGTCTACCTTTCTACCCCATGGATTTTGGATGCATATGTCGGCCAATCAGATCGTCCAAAATGTGGGGCCCGTTGTCGATGGAAAACAGTCCAAAAATCACGGCCATCGAAATATCCAACCATCCGATCAGTGACAACCAATGGATAGTTATTCAGTGGACAAATCGGACGGTTAGAACTGTCCAAGCGACTTGATTTCCTGCCTCCGATCCACCGACGATTTGATTCGATGCTCCAAAACGAGTACACCGCATATCTGCTCCGAGTACACCTGCTTCACGCTTGCAAACAAGGCACGTGTGCAAGATCTGAGCCGATCATCATGTGTTCCCCACCCTTTAAATGCTATATCTAACAAATCAGCGTGATCTAATCTCACTGGCTTTTCTGTAAATTTCCAAACTTAACTTTATGAAAATATCCTTACTTTGTGGAACACATTCCTTCCGATCCCTTATAACTCAAAACGTACGAACTCACGTTATTTTCGCCACTATTTTCCTAAATTTTCTTACCGAATCTCTAAATATTATTATTTTGCATTTGACCGTTGCCATTTTGCTCATGTTTACGTTCATTCCTTCATATTAGTTGTATTTATAAACTTCAAATATTTTGACTTATCTCTGTGAGGGATTTTTACAATGTTTCAAAAGGTGCTAAATATTGTTTTACTCCAAAGCATCCTTTTCTATTTCTTAAAAATGGCTTTCACTTGAACTGCGGCTATGAGAAATAAGAATGTTTAAAAAAATTAGTGGGTTAAAAGTCAAGTTTTCAATGAGAAAAATCTCATCAATATATTTTTGTTGTAATAAATGATAATTCATTGGCTACATATGCAAATTCAGCTAATAATTCATCAAGAGTATTCACTTGAAATTGACAAAGAACTCATGAAAATTTACCTAGAACTTGTTGAAATACACTGAGAAGTTGACAATTGACTGAGTAGTTGTTCAATTTCATGTAGTACTCGATCAATTTCATGTGAAGCTTATTCAATTTCATGTAGTGTTCGGTCAATTTCATATGAAGATCGATGAATTTTGATGTGAGGCTCAGTCATTTTCATGTGATGCTTGGTGAATTTAATGTGAAGTTCGGTCATTTTCATGTGAAGCTTAGTAAATTTTATGTGAAACTCGGTAAATTTCATGTTAGGCTCGATCAATTTCATGTGAAGCTCAATCAATTTCATGTGAAGCTTAGTAAATTTCATGTTAGGATCGGTCAATTTTGTGAAACTCAATCAATTTCATGTGAAGCTCGGTAAATTTCATGTTAGGCTCGGTTAATTTCATATGAAGCTCAATCAATTTCATGTGAAGCTCGGTGAATTTAATTTGAAGCTCGGTCATTTTCACGTGAAGCTCAGTTAATTTCATGTGACGCTCGGTGAATTCCATGTTAGGCTCGATCAATTTCATGTGAAGCTTGTTCAATTTCATGTAGTGCTCGGTCAATTTCATACGAAGATCGATGAATTTTGATACGAGGTTCAGTCATTTTCATGTGATGCTTGGTGAATTTAATGTGAAGCTCAGTCATTTTTATGTGAAGCTTAGTTAATTTCATGCGAAACTTGAAAAATTTCATGTTAGGCTCGATCAATTTCATGTGAAGCTCAATCAATTACATGTGAAGCTTGGTAAATTTTATGTTAGGATCGGTCAATTTAATGTGAAACTCAATCAATTTCATATGAAGCTCGGTCAATTTCATGTGAAGCTCAATCAATTTCATGTGAAGCTCGGTGGATTTAATTTGAAGCTCGGTCATTTTCACGTGAAGCTCAGTTAATTTCATGTGGCGCTCGGTGAATTCTATGTTAGGCTCGATCAATTTCATGTGAAGCTTGTTCAATTTCATGTAGTGCTCGGTCAATTTGATATGAAGATCGATGAATTTTGATGTGAGGCTCAGTCATTTTCATGTGATGCTTGGTGAATTTAATGTGAAGCTCGGTCATTTTCATGTGAAGCTTAGTTAATTTTATGTGAAACTCGGTGAATTTCATGTTAGGCTTGATCAATTTCATGTGAAGCTTGGTAAATTTCATGTTAAGATCGGTCAATTTTGTGAAACTCAATCAATTTCATGTGAAGCTCGGTAAATTTTATGTTAGGCTCGGTCAATTTCATATGAAGCTCAATCAATTTCATGTGAAGCTCGGTAAATTTCATGTTAGGCTCGGTCAATTTCATATGAAGCTCAATCAATTTCATGTGAAGCTCGGTGAATTTAATTTGAAGCTCGGTCATTTTCACGTGAAGCTCAGTTAATTTCATGTGACGCTCGGTGAATTCCATGTTAGGCTCGATCAATTTCATGTGAAGCTTGTTCAATTTCATGTAGTGCTCGGTCAATTTCATACGAAGATCGATGAATTTTGATACGAGGTTCAGTCATTTTCATGTGATGCTTGGTGAATTTAATGTGAAGCTCAGTCATTTTTATGTGAAGCTTAGTTAATTTCGTGTGAAACTTGGGGAATTTCATGTTAGACTCGATCAATTTCATGTGAAGCTCAATCAATTTCATGTGAAGCTTGGTAAATTTTATGTTAGGATCGGTCAATTTAATGTGAAACTCAATCAATTTTATATGAAGCTCGGTCAATTTCATGTGAAGCTCAATCAATTTCATGTGAAGCTCGGTGGATTTAATTTGAAGCTCGGTCATTTTCACGTGAAGCTCAGTTAATTTCATGTGGCGCTCGGTGAATTCCATGTTAGGCTCGATCAATTTCATGTGAAGCTTGTTCAATTTCATGTAGTGCTCGGTCAATTTCATATGAAGATCGATGAATTTTGATGTGAGGCTCAGTCATTTTCATGTGATGCTTGGTGAATTTAATGTGAAGCTCGGTCATTTTCATGTGAAGCTTAGTTAATTTTATGTGAAACTCAGTAAATTTCATGTTAGGCTTGATCAATTTCATGTGAAGCTTGGTAAATTTCATGTTAGGATCGGTCAATTTTGTGAAACTCAATCAATTTCATGTGAAGCTCGGTAAATTTCATATTAGGCTGAGTTAATTTCATATGAAGCTCAATCAATTTCATGTGAAGCTCGGTGAATTTAATTTGAAGCTCGGTCATTTTCACGTGAAGCTCAGTTAATTTCATGTGACGCTCGGTGAATTCCATGTTAGGCTCGATCAATTTCATGTGAAGCTTGTTCAATTTCATGTAGTGCTCGATCAATTTCATACGAAGATCGATGAATTTTGATACGAGGTTCCTTCATTTTCATATGATGCTTGGTAAATTTAATGTGAAGCTCAGTCATTTTTATGTGAAGCTTAGTTAATTTCATGTGAAACTCGGAGAATTTCATGTTAGGCTCGATCAATTTCATGTGAAGCTCAATCAATTTCATGTGAAGCTTGGTAAATTTTATGTTAGGATCGGTCAATTTAATGTGAAACTCAATTAATTTCATATGAAGCTCGGTCAATTTCATGTGAAGCTTAATCAATTTCATGTGAAGCTCGATGAATTTAATTTGAAGCTTGGTCATTTTCACGTGAAGCTCAGTTAATTTCATGTGGCGCTCGGTGAATTCCATGTTAGGCTCGATCAATTTCATGTGAAGCTTGTTCAATTTCATGTAGTGCTCGGTCAATTTCATATGAAGATCGATGAATTTTGATGTGAGGCTCAATCATTTTCATGTGATGCTTGGTGAATTTAATGTGAAGCTCGGTCATTTTCATGTGAAGCTTAGTTAATTTTATGTGAAACTCAGTGAATATCATGTTAGGCTTGATCAATTTCATGTGAAGCTTAGTAAATTTCATGTTAGGATCGGTCAATTTTGTGAAACTCAATCAATTTCATGTGAAGCTCGGTAAATTTCATGTTAGGCTCGGTCAATTTCATATGAAGCTCAATCAATTTCATGTGAAGCTCGGTGAATTTAATTTGAAGCTCGGTCATTTTCACGTGAAGCTCAGTTAATTTCATGTGACGCTCGGTGAATTCTATGTTAGGATCGATCAATTTCATGTAAAGCTTGTTCAATTTCATATAGTGGTCGGTCAATTTCATATGAAGATCGATGAATTTTGATACGAGGTTCAGTCATTTTCATGTGATGCTTGGTGAATTTAATGTGAAGCTCGGTCATTTTCATGTGAAGCTTAGTTAATTTCATGTTAGGCTCGATTAATTTCACGTGAAGCTCAATCAATTTCACGTGAAGCTCAATCAATTTCATGTGAAGCTTGGTAAATTTTATGTTAGGATCGGTCAATTTAATGTGAAACTCAATCAATTTCATATGAAGCTTGGTAAATTTCATGTTAGGCTCGATCAATTTCATGTGAAGCTTAATCAATTTCATATGAAGCTCGATGAATTTAATTTGAAGCTCGGTCATTTTCACTTGAAGCTCAGTTAATTTCATGTGACGCTCAATGAATTTCATGTTAGGCTTGATCAATTTCATGTGAAGCTTGTTTAATTTCATGTAGTACTCAGTCAATTTCATATAAAGATTAATGAATTTTGATGCGAGGCTCAGTCATTTTCATGTGATGCTTGATGAATTTAATGTGAAGCTCGGTCATTTTCATGTGAAGCTTAGTTAATTTCATGTGAAACTTGGTGAATTTCAAGTTAGGCTTGATCAATTTCATGTGAAGCTCAATCAATTTCACGTGAAGCTTGGTAAATTTCATGTTAGAATCGGTCAATTTAGTGTGAAACTCAATCAATTTCATGTGAAGTTCGGTAAATTTCATGTTAGGCTCGGTCAATTTCATGTGAAGCTCAATCAATTTCATGTGAAGCTTGGTGAATTTAATTTGAAGCTTGGTCATTTTCACGTGAAGCTCAGTTAATTTCATGTGACGCTCGATGAATTTCATGTTAGGCTCGATCAATTTCATGTGAAGCTTATTCAATTTCATATAATGTTCGGTCAATTTCATATAAAGATCGATGAATTTTGATGCGAGGCTCAGTCATTTTCATGTGATGCTTAGTGAATTTAATGTGAAGCTTGGTCATTTTCATGTGAAGCTTAGTTAATTTCATGTGAGACTCGGTGAATTTCATGTTAGGCTTGATCAATTTCATGTGAAGCTTAATCAATTTCATGTGAAGCTTCGTAAATTTTATGTTAGGATCGGTCAATTTAATGTGAAACTCAATCAATTTCATGTGAAGCTCGGTAAATTTCATTTTAGGCTCAGTCAATTTCATGTGAAGCACAATCAATTTCATGTGAAGTTCGGTGAATTTAATTTGAAACTCGGTCATTTTCACGTGAAGCTCAATTAATTTCATGTGAAGCTTGATGAATTCCACGTTAGGCTCGATCAATTTCATGTGAAGCTCAATCAATTTCATTTGAAGCTCGGTTAATTTTATGTAAAGCTCGGTCAATTTCATGTTAGGCTCGGTCAATTTCACATGAAGCTCGGTAAACTTCACGTAAAGCTCGGTCAATTTCATGTGAGGCTTGGTCAATTTCATGTAAGGCTTAGTCAATTTCATATTAGGCTCGGTCAATTTCATGTTATCGAACCTAAATGCAACATGAGAGTAATTACATTCTCTTTAACATCTCTTGTGTTAATGAGTATTATTCGATTGCTTTGGTATGCAGTGGATCTCTTCTTTTAAAGTCGCCTTCCTTATCTCTTTGAAATTCCATAAGTCTGGTTCGACATATCGTCCACTGAAATTTTATTCATTCATATCTGTTTAAGTTCTAATTGGATACTTAAAAATTTTAACATCCTAATTATTCTTTAGTTCCTTTGGCTTTACTTATTCTTTAATTTCTTTAGCTTTACGTTGCCTTTATTGTCCCGAAATCTTTGGCTAGGATCTTGGAAAACAATACTCATGGTGGCACTGTGACGTAGCGAAAGCTTATGAAGAAGTAGGGCACCGCCTGCTTCTTGACAAATCGTTCGAATCCACGAACAACAAAGTAACACACTCGAATCCACAAGTACAGACAAATAAATCTCAAAGAGAAAAGACCTTTATTAAAAAAAAACACCTCCCACTCACAATGAAAAGAAATAGTCATTATATAGGCTACAAAACCTAGTTCGACTAGAATTATAACTTTAGAAAGAAATAACTAGAATAAGGAAAGATATTAAAAATTTCAAAATAGGAAGATTCTAATTAAAAAAATTCTAATTAAGCAGCATTCCGATAAAAGGACAACTCCAAATGCAATTCTGACGTTTGCCTCCTCTCTCCTTGCTAGTGTTTTTTTTGATTTTTTTTTTGGAGGTCCCTCCGTGCTAGGAATGTTTCCGCAATCTGTTCTACATCAGTCTCTCCTGCTTGAAAAGAACTCGACCTCGAGTTAATTAATTGAGAAGATGACACATCAGGAGGATGATATTCAAATAAATCAACAACATTGAAAGTAGGAGAGATGGCCATATCTGCAGGAAGGTCAACGACATAGGCATTATCATTAATTTTCTGCAGAATCTGGAAAGGACCAAATTTCTTGTCTTTGAGCTTGTTGTACGTGCCCACTGGCAGTCGCCCTTTACGCAAATAAACCATCACTAAATCCCCCTCTTGAAATACTTGAGCCCTTCTCTTTTTATCAGCAGCTGCCTTGTATTTGGCATTAGATTCCTCCAAATTTTTCCGCACCTCTTCTTGAATAGCCTTGATACGATCTGCCATATTTTCTGCTGCATTACTCAAACCAGGAAGTTTGGGTAGAGGAACCAAGTCTAAAGCATGGCGCGGAGGACAGCAATAAACAATTTGGAATGGGGTCTTCCCAGTAGACCGATTTAACATATTGTTATAAGCAAATTCTGCCTGTGCAAGAGCAAGATCCCACTGTTTCGGCTTCTCTCCAGAAATGCAGCGAATTAAATTCCCAAGAGTGCGGTTCACCACTTCCGTTTGACCATCAGACTGAGGATGACTCGTGCTACTGAAATTCAGGGATGTGTCAAACCGCCGCCATAAGGTCCGCCAAAAATGACTCAAGAATTTGGTGTCCCTATCTGAAGTGATGGATTTGGGGACCCCATGCAAACGAACAACTTCTTTGAAAAATAAATTTGCCACGTGTACTGCATCTGAGGTCTTTTTACAAGCAATAAAGTGAGCCATTTTGGAATACCTATCAACCACCACAAATACAGAATCAAATCCGCGTTGAGTTCGCGGAAGGCCCAAGACAAAGTCCATGGAAAGATCCTCCCAAGGTGCTGCTGGGATGGGCAATAGCATGTACAGACCCGTATTTTGAGATTGGCCTTTGGCAGCCTGACAAATGGGGCATCTTTTAACATGACTGCCAATGTCTCGTTTCAGCTGGGGCCAATAATACCTCTCCTTAGCAAGAGCTACTGTTTTGTCACGACCCAAGTGTCCGCCCAAGCCTCCACCATATAATTCATGAATTATCTGATCTCGTAGTGAACTCCTTGGGATGCACAATTGGTTGCCTCGAAACAGATAGCTCTCTTGAATATGCATTCCGTCAATGAGAATTCCCAACTGACATTTTGCCCAAATATCCTGAAAATCTTCCTCGTCAGCATACAACTCCTTGAGACAGTCAAACCCAATCACTTCAGTCCGCATTGTGACAAGCAACCACGCCCTCCTGCTTAGAGCATCAGCTACCCGGTTTAATTGACCCGCCTTATGCTTCAAAGTGAATGTGAAGCGTTGTATAAAAGAAATCCAGCGGGCATGCATCCGGTTGACACTATTCTGACTATTGATAAATTTCAGCGCTTGGTGGTCACTGAATAAGACAAACTCCCGCTGCACCAGATAGTGTTCCCAAACCTTCAAGGCGCGAAAAACAGCATACAATTCCAGCTCATAAGTAGACCACTTTTGGCGAGCCTCATTGAGTTTCTCGCTGTAAAATGCAACCGGTCTGCCTTCTTGAGAAAGTATAGCACCAATTCTAACAATAGAGGCATCGCATTCTACTTGAAATAGCTTGTCAAAGTCTGGCAGTGCTAAAACTGGGGCAGACGATAATTTCTCCTTGATCAGCGTGAAACTCTGTTCTGCTTCCTCTCCCTAATGAAATTTTCCTTTCTTCATACATTCAGTAATTGGCGCAACTATCCGGCTAAAATCTCTGACAAACCGCCTGTAAAACATTGCCAGACCATGAAAACTGCGAACCTCGCCCACAGTTTGTGGAGTTAGCCATTCTCGAATGGCACGAATCTTTTCTTCATCAACTTTAATCCCATCAGCGCTTACCACGAACCCCAAAAATAACAAACTGCTGGTCATAAAGCTGCACTTCTTTAAATTAACATACAGCTTATTTTGCTGCAAAACTGTAAGTACTTCTCTCAAGTGCACCAAATGGTCAGATTCATTCTGCCTATATATTAATATATCATCAAAGTACACCACAACAAATTTTCCAATGAATGGTTTTAATACCTGGTTCATGAGCCGCATGAAAGTACTGGGCGCATTGGTGAGTCCAAACGGCATCACTAACCATTCGTACAACCCCTCTTTGGTCTTAAAAGTAGTCTTCCATTCATTCCCAGGCCTAATCAGAATTTGATGGTACCCGCTTCGCAAGTCAATTTTCAAGAAGACCTTAGATCCGGTCAGCATGTCTAGCATATCTTCCAATCGAGGAATAGGGAACCTATATTTTATGGTGATCTTGTTGATTGCTCGGCTGTCGATGCACATGCGCCAACTGTCATCCTTCTTTGGAACTAATAAGGCTGGTACTGCACAAGGACTCATGCTTTCCTGCACCAATCCCTTTTTAATCAACTCTTCTACCTGCTCTTGTAGAACCTGACTTTCCTTGGGATTCATCCGGTAATATGGACGATTAGGCAAACTGGATCCCGGCGTGAGATCAATCTGATGCTGTATGTCCCGCATAGGAGGCAACCCATCCGGTAGCTCTGACGGTATAATTTCCTGAAATTCCTCTAGCAAAGGTTCAAGTGCAGCTGGAATTTCTAGAGACTCCCGGCCAACTTCTTCCCAAACTACCACAGCAAAAATCTCCCCAGAGTCCTTGGTTTCCTCTATGAATTTTCCCCCATCTACCAGAAACACTGACTTGCCCTTTGACTTCGGTTGAACAATTGAAAATTCCTCTTTTATGGGCTCCAAAATAATTTTTAGCCCATCTTTCATGAAAACATAGACATTATCACAGCCCCTGTACGTGGCATCCGCATCAAACTGCCATGGTCGTCCCAAAATCATATGACAGGCATCCATCTCCATAACGTCACAGACAACCTCATCTGCATAATTCTTCCCAATTGAAAAATTAATACGGCAGATTTCAGTTACCTTTACTTTAGCACCTCGTTTAATCCAGCCAATCTTATATGGTGAAGGGTGTTTCTCAGTTTGTAAGCCCAACTTGGTGACTGTTGCTTTCGACACTATATTCTCGCTACTGCCACTATCAATAATGATATCACAAACCTTTTTGTTCACAGTACATCTGGTTTGCCGCTGTGATGGTTCTTCTCGCTTTGGTGCTAACAGAAGCCGTTGAACCACCAAAGAGTGTGACAGCAGCTCACCTTCGTCGCCACCCGTAACCTCTGCCTCTTCATAAGTATAGGCTGCTTCATTCTCATCCTCCTTTGTTTCAAATCTGCCATCTTCTTCTGGCTCCATTAGATTAATGGTACCCCTCTTCGGACACTGATTGGAACGGTGCCCTGGCTGCTCGCATCTATAACACTTATCTGACCTGGGACGAGCATACGGGTTACGAGGTGTCACTTCTGGTGGAACAGCGTTTGCTGGCCTTGTTGGACCTTCGCTGCTACCCGTCCCGCGAGTGAGGTTAGACACAGGTGGCTGAGTCATAGGGGCCTTTCCTTTATTGACTGCCGTACGATTGGAATCAAAGGAATTTCTTGCCATAGACGCCGCCTTCGATTTGTCCAATTGAGTTTCCGCCTTAATAGCCAAGGCAACGACGTCTGTTAAGGTGTAGACTGTTTGCATTGCAACTCCATCCTGTATAGCCCAACGCAGCCCCCCAATAAACTTAGCAACTTGTTGCGCATCTGTTTCCAGCAGGTTATTACGCGATGACAGCCTGTGGAATTCCTCTAAATAAGCCTCGACTGTTCTACCTCCTTGCCTGCAATCCTGATACTGTTGAAATAGGATCTGCTCATAATCTGGAGGCAAGTACCTAGATCGTAACAGTCGCCTCATCTTAGTCCATGTCCGCACCATTCCCTTTCCTTGTCGCATCCGTGTAATTTGCAACTGCTCCCACCACGCAGAAGCTCCCCCCAATAGCCTGTATGCGACTAATTTAACCTTTTTATCCTCCGGTATATCCATGTAGTCGAAAAATCGCTCGACTAACACCAACCAATCAAGAAATCCCTCGATCTGAAGTTGACCATTAAAACTGGGCAGATCCAGCTTCATACGAAAGGTCTGTCGGTCTTGCTCCCCTTGATAACCCCTCCGATTATTCCGGAGTATGACTTCAGCATCTTCCTCATCCTCACTCAGGTTATCCTCATAGGCTTGCTGCCTACGTGGAATCTCTGGATGACGTTCATGAACAACTTCAATCCTCTCTCGGTAGGGTTGACGACCCGTAGGACAGTCGACTCGCTGGTTATTTCCTGCTGTTAGCCTAGCAAGAGCCGCTTGGACATCCCGCAACGCTTGCTGGGTCTCACGTTGGAAAATTCTGAATTCAGCCCCTGTTACAACATCTTCCTCATGGGCACCGCCGTTAAGAACTTCGCTTTCATTTCATTCGTTCACCATCTAAACAGGATTAAGCCTGCTCTGATACCAACTGACGTAGCGAAAGCTTATGAAGAAGTAGGGCGCCGCCTGCTTCTTGACAAATCGTTCGAATCCACGAACAACAAAGTAACACACTCGAATCCACGAGTACAGACAAATAAATCTCAAAGAGAAAAGACCTTTATTAAAAAAAAACACCTCTCACTCACGATGAAAAGAAATAGTCATTATATAGGCTACAAAACCTAGTTCGACTAGAATTATAACTTTAGAAAGAAATAACTAGAATAAGGAAAGATACTAAAAATTTCAAAATAGAAAGATTCTAATTAAAAAAATTTTAATTAAGCAGCATTCCGGTAAAAGGACAACTCCAAACGCAATTCTGATGTTTACCTCCTCTCTCCTTGCTAGTGTTTTTTTTGATTTTGTTTTTCGAGGTCCCTCCGTGCTAGGAATATTTCTGCAATCTGTTCTACATCACACTATGGATATCACGGTGCCATCGTGACAAATTTTGGTGAAATAATGACAGTTACAGGGTAACACCGTAATATATCACGATGCCACCGTGGACAAGACAGAGTTCCACGTTAGATCTACCATGAATATTACGGTGCCACGATGACAATTTAGCTATTTTTTATTTTTTATTTTTAAATGACAGTGCTACCATGGACAATACAAAGTTCCACGGTGGCACCGTGAAAAGCAAGGGTATTTTCATCAGCCCGCACAGCAGGGGTTTGTCTTGAAAAGTTAAGTTCGCCTAGTTTACAAAAGCCTGTGGGTTAAAGGTGACGTATACAGTGGGAAAATTCTTTCGACGTTAGAGTTTTCGGTAAATTTCGCCATACTAATTTTTGTACACAAGCGACTAACCTATGTATCATGTTAACAAGATTTCCCGGACATCATCAACATCGTAGAGACTGCCAGATGAGCTTCTCTGGTTTAACACACATGTACCTTGCTTTCACGTACATGTGGTGCATTTAGGATCACTGACTCGGGTCATTGCACATTACAATCAGGTTTTCATTTATGACAAATGCGGCCCATAGTCCGGTAATCCAGGCCATTGGTTCGTTGTATCTAGCATAGATGGACAATACGCTAAATAACTCTAAATACAAAGGTACAAAGCCTTGGAATTATGGCCTGTAATCAGACGGTTAAGATGAGATATAAATCACTGATCTGAAATTGGTGGCTACTGTAGTTCTACCTAGAGTTTATTTTCCATGGGCCATCCATGGAAGAATACAACAGAACAATGGTCCAGATTATCAAATCACAGACCCTACATGCAGAAGTGATTGAGGATCGTGTAATTCTTCTCCAATTTCAGCACTACTAGCCAGCTGGCGGATTAGTCAACCTTAGCAAGACAATGTCATCTGGAAAGTGTAATTTCTCGCCTACGGCGAACTACCGGATAGATTGCCGACTCGATGGACTCGTTCGAGTCAAATCGGACTCAGTTGAATCCGATCCGTTTCAACACTCCTCTGACTCAGGTGAGTCGCGACTCGACTCTAGGCAGATGGAGTCGGCCAGATGAGTCGAGTTGCTACTCACCAGGTCTTAGATCCATATGTACGCTTGCAATGTAACCATGATAAGAGACGCCATTGCATGGCTGGTCGTTATGCAGTGAGAGGCTTATGGCGCATGTGTGAGAGATCTGGGCCATTTATCAAGTAGGGAATGCCATGAAAAAGTCATGATCCAATAATAACTTTATGTTGAGTTAGACCGTTGGTATGCCATGAAAAAGTCATGAAAAAGTCATGATCCAATATATATATATATAGGCATGCTCCCCTATGCACCTAGGCACGTGTGCACCTTTGCACATGTGTCATGGGAGTCGAATCCGAACGGTCCATGAGATGTGAAATCCCATGAAACCCTAAGAGGTGAATTTTCACCTTGATTTAAGATTTTGGTGGGCCATAGCAAAGAGAAATGCAAATCAAGGGAGGAACATGTTTCATTTTTCATGGCCCATCAAAGTTCACGAGGTGCTGCTTCACATGAACGGTTCAAATTTTGGACCCACATCACGTATGATGGGTTCTCAAAAAAGTTCATATGAACTGGTTCGCAAGTGAGCGTTTTTGTGTGTGTGTGTATATATATATATATATAGAAAAAGGTAATATGCACTGGAGCTCACGATAAGCTTATTGTGAGGTTGAGCTATGTGGATCCCATTGTGATGCATTTCGACCATCAACATCGTGCATTTGATGGTTCCCCTTTAAATAATGGGATATCCCAAAAATCAGTCGTATACGGAACAAAGGTGGGTCATACCATATAAAATCATGTGAAGACACCGTTAATACATAACAAAGCACTTGGTGGGGCCCACCTGAGTTTTGAATGCTGCTGAAACTTGGTATGACCCCTAATCCTAGTGGGACACACATAATGGATGGGCTGGATTTGCAAACCACATCTCGGTGGGACCCAAAAAATGATGATGAATGTTTTAATGGTGCACGACCCCTCTCCACTTCTACATGTGGTGTGGCCCACAAAAGTCACAGATTAACTTAATTTTTGAGACCTACGTCCACGATGGAATGATGCATCTAACTGATGGGGTAGATGTTTGAAAGGCATCACGATGGGGACCATACAGCTCGACTGCATGGGACGGAGCCGTGAGCTCGAGCGCATAGTACCTTTTCCTTTTATATATATATATATATATATATATATATATATATATATATATATATATATATATATATATATATATATATAATTAAGTATAATTAGGATTTGGAAGAGAATGAGGTATATTAGGACTTTTTAATTCTTTACTAAGGGTTCAAGGGTATAGTTAAAGCTTGTGAAAAGAGACTGAAGACTTTTTCGGATATGTAAACCATTATTTCTTATGATTTTTATTTTTATAGTGCATTACTTTTTGCTCTGTGAGTTAATTTGTCTCCTGCAATAAATTTTCACGTAAAATTTAAATTATTCTTCTTTGGACTTGATTGTGCGATTGCATATGCTATACTTGATTTGTCTCTAAGTGTTTTCACGGTTTCCAACAAATGGTGCCTAGTAGGCGGACCCAGCTTTGGAGGCCTAACATGCATGTCCCAATCAATTTTCAGGTTAGGTTTGGGCTCAAGTCATTTTAGCCAATCCGGCCCGGCCCGGCCCAACCCAAGTTGACTTCACATATATGTATGCTGGTTTTGTTCCTCTAAATGTTAATCTCTTTGCGCATGTGTGGCCCACTAGATCAATGGATAGATTAATAAGGTTCAAGTTAGAAGGAGGGATTTTATTCATTTTCGAGGTGGGACGGATCGAAACTTTTTTTTGTGTGTGTGTGTGTGTTTGGGCTTGGGCTTCATTAAGTAGGCCATGCAGGGCTCGGGCTGTTGATTTTGATGGCGCACCCCACGTGATGAATGAAACTACCTAGTTAGCATGTATTATCGGCTGTATTTTGAGTTAGCATGCATCAGCTGTCACTTTTCTTTCTACATATGAGGTCGTGGGCCTTACAAATGATGGGCTCGGGTCTGGATGGACAGCCATGGGTGGATTGTAGCCCGATTTCAAAGTACATTAATATATGAACCTACGTCATGGGCCAAGCCCGGGGTTGCAACATGGCTGGGTCTAGGCTCGCGGCTAATCCATCTATTGCAACTCGGTTCCAAGCCCGGCACAACCAAGTAAATCCTGGACCCGAGCCCCGCCTCGGGTCTATGAAGGATTGTACAATGCTCAGGTGAAAAGTCTATCAAGTAGAATAACATGAGGGTTTCATTTTACAAAAGTAGGGTCTATGATTCTGTGAAACACGATATTGTAGGCCCACAGACGCAAAAATCCTAGCCCTTGATCTGGCAGCATTAGTGCCCTACTTCAACATCAAGAAATTCATGCTCTGGTATCTCCAACCATTGAAGAAACTGGGGGAATCAGGTAATGCATTTTATACTCCAAAATTTCATACGTGGGCTCATAGCACACGAAATCTTTCCCCACCAGTAATACCATGGTGGGCCCCACACATAAATATTTTTGAATATGCTCTTATCATTTCTGGTAAATTCTTTAGAGTTATTTGGCACTATGGATTGGGGGTTGTTTGCGAAGATTTGAAATTCCCTAATATGTGAAAGCTTGAATTACATCAAAAATCCTTTCAAGAGTAACATGTGTGTTATGGGCTATTAATCTATTGGACACATAGCCCAACTGTTGATATTCTGAAACAATTAGATTATCAACACCATCACTATAATTACTTTAATACGATGATCTGCACCATTCAAACATTGTCCATGTAAATCAACAATTAATAATCTTGTTGGTTAGTCGCTCGGATATGATCTTATTTTTGTAGCTCATTCGAGACTTAGAATGTCATCATTTTTGGGCAAAGTATATATTTGAATGGGTTTATTATAACCATTATGTCAAACGTTACATACTAATACTAATTAAAAATATTAAAGTTGATTTTGTAATTAAATTCAACCCTATAAATATACTACATAGCTACTTTTGGATTACAGGGGATTTTGAATCCAGAATGCAAACACAATAAGAGGATTTCAAATCCAGGGGTACCAAATCCACACTCCCAAACAGGCCCTCGTGAATGTAAGAACAGTAATGAATTCTTAATAGCATAGTTTCTTTGGAGGAAAAAGAAAAAAGAAGAAGAAAAAGAAGAAAGAAAAAGAAAGAAAAACAGGCCCTTGTGAATGTAAGAACAGTAATGAATTCTTAATAACATAGTTTCTTTGGAGGAAAAAGACAAAAGAAAAAGAAAAAGAAGAAAGAAAAAGAAAGAAAAGATAAAGTAAAAAGCAGTTTAAGATGCCTTTGGAAGCCTAAAAATACAAACACATTCAACCTTGTTTGTAGAAGATATCTCTAATCTGATTCTTCTTGTGAGAGAAACAAGAGAAGAAAGATGGAAATTGTTGCTGAGCCTGTTGTTTCATTCATCGTTGAGAAACTCGGAGATAAACTCATTCAAGAAACTATTTCTTTGATTGGATTGCATGAGCAAGTCGAATGGATCGAAACAGAACTGGACTGGATGCGGGCCTTCTTAAAAGATGTGGATGCCGAGCAACAAGGACGTGAAAGAATCAAGAACTGGGTGCGAGACGTGCGTGGCATTGCATATGATACAGAGGATGCAATCGACACCTTTCTCTTGAAGATACAACCCTTGAGGCAGCGAGGAGGATTCATTGGCTCCATCAAGAGGTGTATTTTCATCATTGGTGAGTTGATAGCTCGCCATAAGATTGCTTCAAAGATCAAACATATAAAGCTTAAAATAGATGAAATCCCCAGAAGAAGAGCAACTTATGGTGTTGGAAACATAGGCCGGGGAGAACGGATGAGCTCTGCCGGTCGAAGCCTCCATGAAGTGAGGCTCACTTCTCCTAATGTTCAAGAACCAGATTTTGTTAGTTTTGAGGAGGATTTGGAAGCATTGATCGCGCAGTTGATTGAGGGAGATCCGCGGCGTTCTGTTGTTTCTGTAGTCGGAATGGGTGGTCTTGGTAAGACCACTATTACTAAGAAACTTTATAACACTGATGTTATTAATAAGCATTTTGATTCTCATGCATGGATTTCTGTATCGCAAGAGTATGCTGCAAGAGATCTTTTGCAGACCGTCGCAAAACGATGTATGGTGCTGTCTAAAGAAGAGCGGGAATTGGTGGAGAAAATGGATGTTGATGAGCTGAGGAACAAGATCTCTGAGTATCTGAAACAGAAGAGATACCTGATAGTACTAGATGATGTGTGGACAAAAGAAGCATGGGATGCTTTGAAGGATGCATTTCCGGATATGAACAATGGCAGTAGGGTCATGCTCACGACTCGAAACAAAGATGTAGCTTTATATGCAGATGCACGAACCCAGCCCCATGAACTTCGATTTCTAAACAATGACGAAAGCTGGGAATTGTTTTGCAAGAAAACATTCTCAGGACAAGATGGTGTTTGTCCTCAGGATTTGGAGGAGCTGGGAAGACAGATTGTAGACAAATGCCATTGTCTACCTCTTGCTATCATAGTCGTCGGAGGGCTCTTATCAAGAAAAGAAGCAAGAGAGTGGGAGAAAGTACGCAAGAGCATCAGCTGGCAGTTTGTTGAGGGAGAATACAAAATCTCGGGTATATTATCTTTGAGCTATAAAGATCTGCCCTATTACTTGAAACCATGTTTTCTCTATCTGGGCAATTTTCCAGAGGACTATGAATTCCACACCAAGGAGTTGATTCGGATGTGGGCTGCTGAAGGGTTCCTTCAACAAAGAGGGGAAGAAACACTGGAGGAGGTTGGAGAAGATTGTTTAGAGGAGTTGATTCAGAGAAGTATGGTTCAAGTCACAAGTAGTTCAAGTGGGGGTATTAAAAGTTGTCGCATCCACGATCTTTTGCGGGATCTTTCCATATTGGAAGCTAAAGAAGGTAAATTTCTCGAAGTTCATGGAGGAAATGCAAATGCTCCTGCATCCAGAGCCCGTCGACTTGCAATTCACCATAATGCCACTAGTGAGAACATTCCCTTAAACTGTTCCACTACAAAGCTTCGTTCTGTGTTGATCTACACCCAAAGCCATGCTCAGCTTCAAAGCAAACAAGAGAAGTTTCTCTATAGAGGCTTCAAGTTGCTTAGGGTGCTACATCTACATGGTGTAAAAATAAAGAAGTTACCAAGAGAAATAGGTGAACTAATCCATTTGAGATACCTCGGGTTCACCAACGCTCATTTTAAAAGTCTCCCATCGTCCATAGGCAATCTTCTCAATCTGCAAACTCTATTTATACAATCTCTTTATCATGATATCAAAGTACCAAACACAATCAGGAAGATGCAGCAGTTAAGACATCTTCAAGTGAAAGGCATAGATGAGTTGAATTATACCGGATTGATCGCACGTTGGGGAGAGATAGAAGGCAATCCATGGTTGGACATGATAAGTAACCTGCAGACTCTATCACATGTAGTGGCTGGTGAATGGGTGCAGGGTTGCTTGGGAAACCTCACCAATCTTGTAAAATTAGGAATTGGTTTAGTTACAAGAGAAGATGCTGAGGTATTATATAAATCAATTTCCAATCTGGACTGCCTCCCGTCTCTACAGTCTCTGTCGGTAGGAGCACTAGGCAATGAATTCATGACCCAAGGGTTGTTGGTACCTCCTCTTTCACATCGTCTCAAGTTAAGTAAGATGCGTTTGGAAGGAAAGTTAGAGAAGTTACCTGAGCCTAGTGAATTCCCAAGAAACCTCACCAAGCTCACCTTGACGTTCTCCTATCTAACGCTAGATCCACTGGTGACATTGGAGAAGCTGAAAAATCTCCGCATTCTCAGATTTCTTTCAAGTTCATATTGGGGAAAGGAAATGGCTTGCTCTGCACAAGGGTTTCCTCGACTCGAATCCTTACATCTTGAAGGGTTAGAGAAATTAGAGGAGTGGAGAGTGGAGGAAGGAGCTATGCCAAGGCTTTTACATTTAGAGATCAAGTCATGCGATTATTTGAAGAGCCTTCCTGAAGGCCTGCAACACGTGACCACCCTCAAGAAATTGGAGTTATGGTACATGCCCGATCAATTCATAGAAAGGCTTCGAAAAGATGAGGGAGAGGATTGGCGTAAGATTTGTCACATACCCTCCATTGACATACACAAATTGGTGAGACATCTTTCCCCTTATCATTTTCATTTACCTGTTAATATATAGGTCCATGAAGTTAGTATAATCATATGAAATTTTTGTAACTTATCAAGAAAGAAAAGAATATGGTCAAATGAATTTCTATTTGATTTTGCTAAAGCATTTCATTATTTCTGTATGGAAATCTGCATGCTAATTATTCCAGGAAATGCCTCCACTGAGAACATTTTTGTGTTTAATCATGCTGAGTTCTTGCGTTTCAATGCTCCATAAATGGGGTGCAAGTTGCTGGATGGTTGGATGAACCCATTGTATCATCCATTTAGTTGACCCTTCTTTAGTGGACCATCGTATAAATTCACATTGATTGGACAATTTTAGTTTTTTTGGGTGGATTTTCCCCCTTTAATCATTTTTGTTTTCAGCCCACTGTTTGAAGGCCTTTGGTCAAATAGCCTGGTTGATAATGTCAGTTTGATTATTGAACTGTGATCATCCACAATGGGACCTACCAGAAGGATGTTTTGGATCATCCAAATATGCAGCTATGTGGGTCACATCAATGTATAGACCAGTAAGAGGATTTCAAGGACTCTGCCGGCACAAATGTTCTTTATTTGATATGGCACAAGGATGTAGTAGCCACTGGATTTCTTTTACTATCACACCTTCCTTTGTTTTCAATTATCTTGTTTCCTCGATAAAAATAAAGAAGAATGTTAGCTTGCTAGTTCAAATGTGATTCTAATTAGATTTGTAATTCATAGTTAATTTTGAGATATTATTTGCATTATTTGGTTGCAGCCATGGCAATCATCATGAGAGGCTGGAACATGATTGTATAGTCAAGTTGATTGTTTTAATAACCATCATCGAAGACCTGCTTGGGGTGATCTCTGCAATAGAAGTGACTCATTTTCTCCATTTTGTTTGCATTCTCGATCTAGTAACTCTTCACCTAGCTGATCATCAACTTCTCTGACATGGACAAGGGCATTGCCAACATCATGGCCACCGCCACTGCTATGATCACAACAAAGTGTATGCTCCCTTTTCTGCCCGTTCTCAGGCAATTTCTTTCAGGAGGCGTATGTACGGCACACATGAATTCAGAATTCAATGCCAGGCTTTCAAAAGATTGGCATAAGATTAAGCACATACCTTCCATGAACAAACCAAAATAATAAGATGTGATGACATCAAATTCAGCGCTCGCATCTCCTCTCTTTTTGGAGGCTACATTAGTGAGACTTCTTTCCTCTCATCAATTTCATTTCCCTGTTACATATAGTTAATATATGCATATAAATTTTAATTCTATTTCTATTCATCAAAGAATTTACTCTCTTTCACAATCTTTAGAATCTTGATCTGGCAACTGTTGCTAACTTCTTCATTCCTTTTACTGTCTGTATAAATACATTGTGAGGAATTCTATAATTTTGCTGAAGTGGTTTCTGATTATTTTTAAATGGAAATCTCATTCCATATATATATATGGAAATCTTCATGCTGATTCTTTGAGAAAATTCCTTAACCATGCTAGCGGTCCTCAGCTTTGATGCTCCATAAATGGGGCAATGTATGGTTGGACGAAACCATTGTATCTTCTATCTGCATCGATTTACATTCAGACACAAAACACACACGCACACCTCAATTTCACACATACCCTTCCCCTGCCCACCAACACACTAATACATAAACACACTCTCAACTCACCTCTGAAGCTTCTGCATCTTTTACACGGAAACACATGCACAGGCACCCACGTGTGAGCGCGCACACACTCCTTTTCAACAGCACAAAATATACAATTGGAAATAAAGAAGAAAGCATAGAAAAGCATAAAAAACCAGGGCCACAATGACTCATCCCAAAACCCACTCCACTTGTACATCATATAGCCTAGTCAGTGATTCTGATCCCCGCCAGCTCTCCCAAAATTTCCAGACCACCATGGATGCCTCAACTAAGAGAATTTCCCTCATCAGCCATAGCTAGAAAGAAAGAGAAGGAACTGACATGTATTATAGACTGAGCAGTGGGCTGCAAACTGAGAAGATCATCTCTCAGCAGGTGAGAAGAAAGAATGCAGGGACAAGTGAGGTCCAGGATCGAAAGCCTACAGACCATGACTGCCAGCAAATCTGTGCTTCATGCATGGATTGGGCTGGAAGTAACAGAAGAAAGACTAGTCATCAGACCTGCAGACACTCCTAGCAGCATCCTGCATATCATAGTTAACTGGAAAAACAACCAAAACAGCAGGCCAAAATGATAGCATCAAAATTGTAACTAACCACCTATCAAAAGAGCTGTGACTAGCCTCTCAAACTCCTCGGTCTTTTTTTTGGTTCTCAAGGTTGCTACCCCCGCTTGTCTAGCGTCAAAGCACCCTAAACACTTCCCAGTAGTTCATCTTTCTTATAAACATTTTGAAGCCACACCCCCACTCCTGATTCTAATCAGACAATTGGCAACCAAATCTATTAACACAGAACTTTATTGTTTAGAATGGCATAAGAATGCATTAGCAAATGGATTTCTTTTTCTGTTCATGGTCATGACGAAGTGTATGCTCTCTTTAAACTGTTTGCTAGCTATTTTGTCTTCAAGAGGATGGTGCGCATCACACATGCTATTGTGGCACATGTGAGTGAAATCTGGAATACTTGTCAAGTGAGAACCACCATGAACCTGACCTAGCCCAAAAATCAGACGAGTCAACTCATCAGGTGGCCAAGAACCGTATAAGAGAAATGGAATGTTGAAGAAAAATAATTGTCTAAATTTATGTGTACATGTGGCCCACCTGATGGATGGACCACCTTTATTTATGGGATATGGCATGTTTATAGTAGTCCCCACCTGATGAGCAATCCAGATCAGTGCCATGCTGGTATATGTGCTACAAATTGCCTCTTCGCATGAATCATGTCATCATATTCATCTGTTTCTGCTTCTTATATCATAAAATTGACACTGGAGGATGTTTTCTTGCAGTAGACATCATCCTAGCAGGTGTATCAAACATTTGAGCAGTGTATAAAGTGTCCCACCTCATGAAGACGACCTTATGCAAAAATCGGGCTGGTTAACAAACCACTCAGGCCGGGCATGCATGTTCAATTAGCACAGCTAGCAAATTTATTTAAAATGTAAATACTTTCTGTAAGAGATCACCTTATGAGTGGATTAACCTAAATCTTTAATACAATATGTGAAATTGTAATTTTCCTTTTAGTGGAAGTATTGTAATACTTTTGGAAGAGCGGAGATGTTTGGACTTTGTGGATCCAAACTTTCAAGCCATATTGAATGAGAATGTGTAATGCCATGAACTTTTCGATAGTCGAGCATCAAAAGTTCTCGAGCGTTATCATAAGATTCAATGTAATATATACGTGTACACGATACCAATTCAACCATCATAGCTTTACATCCTTATCCTGACACAAATCTAACCATTGAAAATTACGTTCATTCAATAGATTCAACTATTTAACCATTGATTTCAAGACAAGACCATTCATCATGTGATTTGACATAAATGCTTTTTCAGGAATGACATGATGAATAATTCTCTATTCATAATTATTTAGATATACGTTTTTTTATAAGAATTTCTTAGAAATATGACTATAACCATGTGGAACCATAGGATTTCACAAAACACTTAGATCAGCAATAATTATAGAAATGCCATTAAACTAGGCTTTTGAATTCTAGATCACATAGTTCTCACAATCCAGTTGATGTGAAATCTTATACCATGACTATAAACCCGAAATTAACCGTACATGTCGAAATTCAGCTCTTAGATCACTGTAGAAATGACCCAATGGATAGATCAGACACTAAACGTCGGTTTTGGGTCACTCGATCTTTTGATATGCTTCCATTTTGGTCTCAGCCCTTAAATATGATATAAAAACAAATGGACGGTGTGGATTCTTTTGAAAACATAACAGTGGGCCCCACTTGCAGCTCATGTACACCAATCACGTGCACCAGTGGCGCACCGAACCAAGAGTCGGGTCAAACTTGACCCGACAGAAATTTGAAAACAGGGAGGAATTCTCTCCCGCGTTCGCAGGAGAAACGGACAATCGTCCGTTGTTAACGCCGTGGCCATGGATCACCATCTATATAAACGATCTAAACCATCCAGAGCCTCCATATGGAAAATCCTACTGGACCCATGTGATCTCCATTGTTAAGTAGAACCCAAAGACCACTACAAGAAGACCAAGATCGGATTGCACCGGATGCGTAAACGAATAGCGTCCGCTAGAAGGCGCGATGCCCCACTTCGACGATCAGATGGATGATCAACTCCATCCATCATGTTCAGGGAAGAAAACTGACTAACCTGGTCCTTTTACAACCCATCTAACACACAAGGCCAACCGATTCTCTTCCGACTTCCGTCTGCAAGTGAAGGAAAGGAGGCAGCGATGAGATTTCGTTCCGTGGCGTAAGAGAACCCTGGACGGACTTTGTGGAGCAATCTAGAGCTTCCAAAACTAAAGGAAACCACGTCCGATCACAGCGAAGATTTCTAAAAAAAGAAATAGGAAACGGAAGGAGATCTCCGCCGCTTCTC
Organism: Magnolia kwangsiensis; assembly: GCA_037074715.1. Classification (NCBI taxonomy): domain Eukaryota; kingdom Viridiplantae; phylum Streptophyta; class Magnoliopsida; order Magnoliales; family Magnoliaceae; genus Magnolia; species Magnolia kwangsiensis. The sequence goes on from CM073583.1 coordinate 3,835,438, forward strand.
ACGCTGGGAACGGATTCACGGAGCTCTATTTGCATATCCGATCAGAACGCGACTGGGCCAGGTACTTCGGTGGGGCCAAAGGCGTCTGTCCAGAGACATCTGGGACGTTCATCTAAAAGGCCATGATGCGGAAACCCCAACTGCCGAAATCTCACGTGAGAAACAGGAAGAACACCTTGATCGTATCCTCCCTCTTGCGCAGAGGTTGCTACGTGAGACGTTAAACCAACTCCTTAGCTAGAGCTGCGAACTATCGCTCGACTTGGCTCGAAAAAGCTCAACTCGACTCGGATTGAAATGCTGTTCGAACCGAGTCAAGCCATATTTTAGGTGCTAGGAACATTTTGAGTTGAGTTCGTGCTGGACTTAGCTTGGCTCAGCTCGACTCAGTATTAAGCTCGACTTGACTCGACTCGACTCGACTTTAAATTATATATAAAGTTTTTTAAAAACACCCTACCTGTACGCACAAACCAACAAGCCCTACCCTTTCGCCCAAAATCGCCCCATTTCTCCTTCCAAATCGCCCAAATCGACCGTCCGTCTGGCTATATTTCGTTCGTCCAGCGTCTATCCGGCGGCATTTCATTCATCCAGCGTCTGTCCGGCCGCATTTCTTTTGAAAGTGAGTCCTATCCTCTGACCTCCACTCTCTCATTTTTTTCCAGCCGTCCGAGTAACGGAACCCATCCGACCAACGACCACTGGCTGGACGGACCTGTTGAATGTATATTAAGTCTAGCTAGTTCCGAACCGCGACCACTTGCTTAAAGACTCGAAATAGGCTCGAAGACTCGAACTCGACTCGAAAACTTGGATCGAACTCGGCCAAGCCGAGCACGAGCTACTGTTCTGAGCTCGAAGGCCGGGCCGAGCCAAGCACGAGCTGAGACTCGAGCAGTTCGAGTTGAGCACGAGCTGGGCAAAGCTCGGCTTGACTCGACTAGTGTACACCTTTATCCCTAGTTGTGTAAACAGAGTTACACAGAGGGGATATGCAGCCTATAAAAGGGCTCACCACCCCACCATCGTGGGATCATAGTAAAGGAGAAAGAGAGAGAAACAGGAGAGAGAGAGAGAGAGAGAGAGAGAGAGAGAGAGAGAGAGAGAGAGAGAGAGAGAGACCAGCCAAGCGGCAGCAGGGAGAGAAGCTCTACTCACTAGAATTGCAGTTGTCTAGCAAGGGGAGAAGGAAAGAAAGGAAAAGGGAAAAGAAAAGAAAGGGAGAAGGAGGAAGAAAGAAAGAAAGAAAGAGAGGAAGGAGGCCGAGTTGACTCACCGAGTGCTAGGTTTGAGTTGGGATTAGGTCGAGTTGATTTTAAGGTGAGAGTTTTTCCTTTAAGCTTACAATAATTTAAGATAGTCGAAATGATTCGATTCCCTCACATGCTTTGAATCCTTCCTACAAATAACTAATTTTACCACCATCCATTGTTTGTCCTTTGAAAATAGTGATTTATGAGTAATAATCCCTGACCTTTCAGAATTTATGTGAAGGTTTATTCCTTTAAGCTTACTTTAATTGAGTTGATGCATTTTATCTCATCTTTTTACGTGCCATTTTTCATGCCTTTTACCTGTTCTTAGGTTACCATGACTTTCTCTCTGTTTTCGTTTAAATTGTCATGAACAATTATTGACCCTTTTGGAATTATGACGTGATGTCCATTGCAAGGTGTCTTCTTGAATTCATGTGGGGCTATGGATACAAGCCCTGTTCTTGCCTTTAATCTTATTTGAGTTGGTCTTTGCCATTCATCTCTTATTTGAGTTGACCTTCGTTACTCGCCTCTTATTTGAGCTGGTCATTGCCACTCGTCTCTTATTTACCTTAAAAGTCCAGGTAGGTGTCTTGATATTCCTAAACTCCCATAGTTCAAGGATTTCTCTCTTAGTGCAAGTACTATGTTGGGAATCCCTCCTCTAGCAATCGAATAAATATCGTGGACGTAATACGTTTTCGGTAGTGGCCCTTGGACGACACGTAATTCCATGTTTCACGGGTGATGGTGCACTAGTTGGTATATGTAAATCGTTATATATATGTGATACATCAATTCTTATTTTTTGGAAGTTGGTTGTCGCAATTAGTCGCTCCAAACGGTGTTGTGTGATTCACCTGGTCATGTGTTGTGTCTGTCTTGGGATAATCGCATAAATTCATGTTAAACGTGGGACACGCCAGTGAATCTTCGTAGTATGAGATGCGGGGCAAGCCGGATAACTCTAATCATATTATATATTGTGGCAATCGCTAAGTGTGATAAACCGCATATACTTTACTAGGCATGCATCTCATATGGATTGATTGTGCATTGATACCTCTTGTAGTTGTGGAGTACGAGACGTATCGGAAACATTATATTGTTTTATGAATTTTTTGAATTATTGCTAATCTTAAAGGACAACCATCATTATGAGTAAGGCGTTAACCCTTTCCCAACCGTACAGATGTTGTAAGTGATGTACAGGTCGAAGACCCAGAAGACCAGACCCTGGTAGAAGAATTTACGGAATAGGCTAGGAAAATTAGTTTATGGTTTATTTTCTTTATAATTCTGCTATGCAACTCAGAACTTGTAATAAGCTCCTATTGTGAGAGCATTTGACGATTTACTTAATTTTAGAATAAGGAATATAGTTAATTTATTCTTATGAATGTTATATTTTTTAATATATCTGGATGAGATCTATAACAATTATAAGATGCAATCTCTAAAGCATTCAAGTTTTACATCATTAACACCCGGCTTTCTCGGGCATGAGTATAAACTCTGGTCGCAAAATTTCAAGATGTTACATAATGGTAATAATTACCTATTTGTGCTGAAAATAGATTCGCCATTAGTGATAGTTCCGAATTGTTTCAAATTCTTATTCTACCAGGCCGCACTCTCCCCTAAGCAGAGACACTTTCTGTAGTGTATCATATAATTATTTCCACACACATGTACAAGTAACCTAGATGCACATTACTTAAAAATCAGTGGTCAGGCAATCCTGACCGTTTGACCGGTGGGCCTTACCTGAAACATTGCGGGGCCAATCACAAAAACTCCTGTTTCTTTCGATCGAGCATTATATATGGTACCTAAACAGAAGTGGTAGCGTAAAACTTGGAACAGAGAATTTCAACGAAGCACAAGGGTTTTTCAGCTTGTGCAAGTGCGTCCTCTATTTACATGATTCAAACTGTTGATTTGATGGGCCATAGTCTAGAAGGTCCATGCAATGCACCAACCATTAAATAGTCTTCCAGATGTGAACTTCCTTGTGCAATTAGTGGCAACCAGATAGGCAGTTATGAAAGAAAATGTGGTAGCAGTCCACATTTAACCAAGGCCAAAGTTACACCTGCTAGGTTATTTCTATATGGGAGAATGGCGCGTTTGAAATCAATGGTGGAACTGGGCTCAACTTATCCAAACTGAAAGCCAAAGCGCACTCAAGAAACTCTATCACGCACTGTATAGTACATAAAGGAAAGAGTGGTCTCTAAAAAAAATTGCTTCCATTTCAACTCTCAATAGGAGTATTACATGAAAATATGCATACTATATTACAAATCAAACATTACACAACCCTCGTGAAAGCTATTGAATATATCTCCCAAAATGGCAAAGGGTAACACATCAAAAGATTGTTAGGAAAACATACATTCATACATCCTCATGCTACAATTTGCAGTGTCATCCAAATCCTCGTGCACCAATCACCGTCAATTTGAAGACCCGCCTGCCAGCCTCTTGATTGGGTGTCTAGGATTATCTCCCTGAGAAATTGGAATGGACTACAAAATCTCACTCCATGTGCCACATAGAGTTGCTAGGGAAAGGCCTTTGAAGCTTTATGGTTATTTATCATCCTTAATTCTTCCCACGATCACCAGACCAGACTACATCTCGAGCCACCCTTCATTACAAAAGGAAACAAGGAAAGAAACCATCGAAAGGTAAATTCCCATGCCACCATTCTCCTTATTGGTCCAGTTGCTTCATATCTGTATGTCGTCACCGTCTATCATGTGAAAGAAAGAACCTGGAAATCAATCCACAATTAAAAACTTGATAATTACATACTAGAATTTGCTAGCTTAAATCTGTAAACTCATTTGAAGCCTATACTTAATAAAACAGGAGGGAGTAAGTGTCCACGTGCCACAATCTGTACAAATGGGGCTGCTGTTAGAAGATCCAAACTATTGGTCAGATAGGCCCTCCCTTGGATGGAATATGCTCCAAAATTCCTTTTTTTTTTTTTTTGAAAAAGGTGGGAGCACACCATCTGAATTTTATTCATGAGGCCAAAATTTATAACCAGCAGGGAAGGGGAAACAACCCAACCCCTTATAAAAACTCTATACAAGACTAAGGAGCCTCTTTCAAAAAGATATTACTGGATCCTCAATTTGACACTTTGGCAAGCTATCCTTAGAATACAACTACATTAAACTTAGCTATAAGGGAGAGAGACTTACCTCAGGATCAATGCCGAAGGTTGGAATAGATGAGTCAAGGACTCAAGCACACAAATATCTCCTGCAGAAAAAAGCTGGGCATACTACCTAACCAAAACACAACAATAGGATAGGTATCAGACAACCCCTAAGACTTAGAAGCCTTCAATGAGGGAACAACATAAATCAAATGTCATTTTAATTGTGTGTAAATGGAAATACAGTATGTATAATAATGAATAATAGCACATCGTAGCATGTTAAATGATAGGTAGCAAAAGCTATAGATGTTCTCATGCCGCAATTTGAAAACCTTGTCATCAAAACATCTTACCACCATTTATGATAAAAGGAAGTGAAAAAAGAAATCATTAAAGGAAAATAGACGCCTGTGCCACCATTCTCCACATCCATCTCATCACTTCGCAAGTGTGGGTCATCATGGTCTCTCCTACGAGGGGGAAAAAAAAAAGGTTACATGCTAGAATTTGTTTGCTTTAAAACCAAAAAATCAGTTAGTGTCTACTTTAAAACTAGTTATGGATAAAATAGGAAGTATAAGTTCCTATCTGTTTGGCTGAAGTGTTCTTCTGCGAGCATTCCGTGCAAGTGGGGCTGTAGTTGGGGCATCTAGACTTATATTTGATAGGCTCTACCACAGATGGAAGATGCTCAAAACATCTTCGAAATTAAAGCTCCTAATCTGTCGATCCATGTCCTACAAAAGATGGTTAGGAAAAAAAATACAAAAATTATCTATGAAAAAAATAGCATAAGTATTGGATGATAGGGAACTTGTGTTTAAACGTGGTTGAAATATTACTAACATGAACCAAATCTTAAGCTTGGGATATGAAATTAATATTTTCATCCAATATTGGCTTCAAAGGATGGACCAACTTCAAACAAATTTAAATGTATTGGCTCCTTGATAAGCTTTCTATACGGTAAAGCCAATGCCAATATAAGGACCAAAACAAATTAATGCCATATGATTGAAGTAGATCTAAGACAGAGGTTTGCTACTCCCACTCATGTGGAGGGCTGCCCATCCACATGTGCCAAATTGCCAAATTAGAATACGGGTAAGAGGTAAGAGCCTTCCATCAAGTGGGCAACACTGTTTAGAACTTTTGGCCTAAAAGATGAGTTGTTTCATGCCTCAGTTGAACCTGTTTACAAAAAAAATGGATGTCTGCAAAAAATGTTTAGCCAAGCTTTCCGCTAGGATGACAATACTGATTAGATCTTCTTGTGTAAAACAGGTTGTTCTACTCATCAATGGGGTACAATAAGGTAATAGATATTTTTCTGGACATCCATTTGTTTTGAAAACAGGTCCACCTGTGGTTTGTAACAGCTTCACTTTTAAGCCAAAAGTTTTAAACAAGCGGGTCCATTTAAATGGAAAATTCTGTTCTCGCGTGTTATGCTATATTAGCACATATATGTTTGCATGTTGTGCAAGGCTCCGCCCACATGTTGGCTTAGCAAACCTCACTCAGAACTCATGCCTAGGTCCAAGAATCAGGTTGGTCACAAACCAAGTGCGCCAAACGTATGCTAAAAAAATGGACAGGCTACATTTAATCTACATGTATGGCCTATCAGATGATAAGAGTTAGACAGACCTGAATTTTGTGCAGGGGAAGCTAGATTGTGGCCTCCACCTAATAAGCAGCTTTGATCATGTGCGCATATCAACTCTGGGATGAAGCATAGTGGGCCTCCTCCCAAGCTTACACTCTAAATAACTCTTCCACTTTGAATAAGCATATTACATCCAAATATAGATGAAGTAATACATCCCAAGCATTACAGAAACAACTTATTATATTGAAGTACTGAAGATTAATAGCTAAATCAAACCACATCCAAAAAAAAAGAAAAAGTAAAAAAAAAAAAACCACATCCAAAAAAAAAAAGAAAAAAAAGAAAGAAAGAAAAACCAACAAAGTGCATGACAATGTCATGCTATAGTTTGAAAACATCATCCAAATATCTCACACCATTCATACATGAGGAACCCATAAGAGAAACCATAAAAGGGAAATAAATTGTCATTCAAGACCATTCTCTGCGTCACATCCAATTGCTTCCCTCGTGCCAAGTACTCCTATAAAAGCAAGAAATTATGTATCAAAAAATCTATAATTATAACATAGCTTCTCCTATAAAAGCAAGAGTTTATATATCACAAAATCTATCATTAAAACTTCAAAATGATATGCTCCTATTTATGCTAAAACAACTCATGAGCAGAAATGGGCCATAATGCATTGGAGATGAAATCCATGCTCCCAAACAGGCCCTAAGATGTATGGATGCAAGCTATAAAAGGAAAGAAGCTAGCAGTAGATTTTCATAGCAAGACTCTAAAGCATTTAAAGGAACAAATTACTTAAACAATATAACTAGAATGTTGCCTTATTACCATTCGTTGATGGAGGTTACGTGCCGAATCTTATGCCAATCCTCTCCTTCGTCCTGTCGAAGCCTTTGGTAGAATTCAGCAGGCATTTCCTCCAACTCCAGTTTCTCGAGGGTAGTGACGTGTTGCAGTCCTTCCGGAAGCATCTTCAAAAACTGGCAGTTGAAGATCCTTAAACGTAAAAGACTAGGCAAAGCTCCTTTCGCCACTTTCCACTCCTCTAACTGACTTAATTCTTCAAGATGTAAGAATTCCAGTCGAGGAAACCCTTTTGCAGTACAAGCCATTTCCTTTCCCCAATATGCATTACCAAACAATCTGAGAATGCGAAGGTTTTCCAACTTCTCCAACGTAGCCATTGGATCTTGATCTAAAAAGGATAGTGCCAAGGTGAGCTTGCTGAGATTTGTTGGGAATTCACGAGACTCGGGTAACTTTTCTAACGTTCCTTCCAAACGCAACTTCCTTAATTTGCAAAGATGTGTAAAAGGCACCAACATTCGGACTGGGTTTCTCTTCACTACCAACAGAGACTGCAGGCTGTCCATTTTGATAATCGATTCATACAATACCTCATCATACGTTTCTTCACCATCTAAACATATTCCAAATTTTCTAACATTGGTGAGCTTTCCCAAGCAACCATGCATCCATTTGCCAGCCAAAACGCATTTTAGGGTCTGGCGGTTACTTATCTGTTCAAGCCTTGGATGCCCTTCCATCACTTCCCACCTTCCCCACCATCCCAAATAAATCGAGTCACCCACACTTCTTAACTGTTGCATCTTCAGGAATTTACTGGGACTCCTATATAAAAGCAAGAAATTATGTATCAAAAAATCTCTAATTATAACGCAGCTTCTCTTATAAAAGCAAGAGTTTATATATCACAAAATCTATCATTAAAACTTCAAAATGATATGCTCCTATTTATGCTAAAAAAACTCGTGAGCAGAAATGGGCCATAATGCATTGGGGATGAAATCCACGCTCCCAAACAGGCCCTTAGATGTATGGATGCAAGCTATAAAAGGAAAGAAGCTAGCAGTAGATTTTCATAGCAAGACTTTAAAGCATTTAAAGGAACAAATTACTTAAACAATATAACTAGAATGTCGCCTTATTACCATTCGTTGATGGAGAGTATGTGCCGAATCTTGTGCCAATCCTCTCCTTCGTCCTTTCGAAGCCTTTCGTTGAATTCATCAGGCATATGCTGCAACTCCAGTTTCTTGAGGGTGGTGACGTGTTGCAGTCCTTCCGGAAGCATCTTCAAAAACTGGCAGTTGAAGATCCTTAAACGTAAAAGACTAGGCAAAGCTCCTTTCGCCACTTTCCACTCCTCTAACTGACCTAATTCTTCAAGATGTAAGAATTCCAGTCGAGGAAACCCTTTTGCAGTACAAGCCATTTCCTTTCCCCAATATGCATTACCAAACAATCTGAGAATGCGAAGGTTTTCCAACTTCTCAAGTGTAGCCATTGGATCTTGATCTAAAAAGGATAGTGCCAAGGTGAGCTTGCTGAGATATGTTGAGAATTCGCGAGACTCGGGTAACTTCACTAACGTTCCTTCCAAACGCAACTTCTTTAATTTGGAAAGACGTTTAAAAGGCACCGACATTGGGAATGGGCATCTCGTCACTACCAACAGAGACTGGAGGCAGTCCATTTTGATAATCGATTCATACAATACCTTATCATACGTTCCTTCACCATCTAAACATATTCCTAATTTTCTAAGATTGGTGAGCTTTCCCAAGCAACCATGCATCCATTTTCCAGCCAAAACGCATGGTAGCGTCTGGAGGTTACTTACCTGTTCGAGCCTTGAATGCCCTTCTATCACTCCCCACCTTCCTCCCCATCCCAAATAAATCGAGTCACCCCCACTTCCCACTTGAAGATGTCTTAACTGTTGCATCTTCAGTAATTTACTGGGTATTGTGATTACAAAAACAAAAGAACCCAGCGATAGAGTTTGTAAATTGGCAAGCTCTCCTATGGACGATGGGAAGCTTTCTAAAGAACTGTGGCTACAGCTGAGGTATCTCAAATGGATTAGTTTACCTATTTGACTCTCTAACTTTTCAATGATTACACCATGTAGATGTAGCACCCTAAGCAATTTAAAGCCTCCGTACAGAAACTTCTCTTGTTCCCTTTGAAGCCATGTATGGCTTTGGGTGTAGATCAACACAGAGCGAAGGTGTGAAGTGAAACAGCTGAAGGAAGTGTACTCACTTAAGTTGTTATTGTGAATTGCAAGTCGACGAGCATTAGAAGCAGGACGATTATTCACATTCCCACGGTGAACTTCGAGAAATTTACCTTCCCTAGCTTTTGAAATGGAGACATCCCGCAACAGATCATGGACGCGACAATTTTTAATACGCCCACTTGAACTTCTTCTCGTGACTTTAACCAAACTTCTACGAACCAACTCCTGCAGACAATCTTCTCCAACCTCTTCGAATGTTTGCTCCCCTCTCTCTTCAAGCAACCCTTCTGCAGTCCACAGCCGAATCAAATCCCTGGTTTGGAATTCATAGTCCTCTGGAAAACTGCCTAGGAAAAGAAAACATGATTTTAAGTAATAAGGTAGATCTTTATAACTCAGAGATAATATTCTATAGACTGGAGCTTGTTCTATGCTTAGTTGCCAGTTAATGCTCTTGCGAACATTCTCCCATTCCCATGGCTCTTTTCTTGATAAGAGGCCCCCAATGACTATGATCGCAAGAGGTAGACCATAGCAATTTTTCACAATCTCCCTTCCCAAAGTCTCAAATTGCTGAGGGCAACTGCCATCTCCCCCTAGGAATACGTTCTTGCAAAACAGTTGCCAGCTCTCTTCACTGTTTAGAATTCGCAGGTCATGGGGCTGGCTGGCTGCATCTGCATACAAAGCTGTGTCTTTCTTGCGCGTGGTGAGCATGACCCTACTTCCATTGCTCATATCTGGGAAAGCATCCTTGAGAGCATCCCAAGCTTCATTTGACCATATATCATCTACCACCATCAGGTATCTGTTCCCTTTCAAATATTCTGAAATTTTATGCCTCCGCTCAAAGACGTCCATTTTCTCCGCTTCCTTGGACTCCTCTTCTGAGAGCTTCATGCAGCAATCTATGATCTTCTTAAGAATATCTTTCACATCATACTCTTGCGATAGAGAAATCCATGTGCAAAAGTTAAAACGTGCTTTAACACGAGTGTCGCTATAAACTTTCTTGGTAAGAGTGGTCTTACCGAGACAACCCATTCCAACTACAGAACCCACACAACGGCGTGACTCCCCATTAGGCAGTCGCTCCACCAAGAACTCCAAATCTTCCTCAAAACCAACAAAATCTGGTTCTGGAAAAAGAGGAGAAGTGAGCCTCCATTCTTGGAGGCTGGGACCGGCGGAGCTTGTCCCTGCAGCTTCCTGGCTTATATCTTTAATTCCTAAAGCCAACCTACTTTCGGAGATAACACGGAACTTATTGTTTATCCGTTGGATATCCGAGCTCAACTTATAGCGAGCTATCAACTCACAGAAGATGAAAGCGTACCTTGTAATGCAGCCCATAAATCCTGTTCGGTTCAAGCGTGCTACCTTGAAGATAAAGTTGTCGATGACGTCTTCAGCTTCGTATGCAGCATCTCTCACGTTCAGCACCCAGTTCTTCACACCTTCATTTCCTTCTTGTTTGGCGTCTGCGTCTTTCAAGAAGCATTGCATCGCCCTAAATTGTATGTCGAGCAATTCGACTTGGTCATCAACGTCATATAAGGAAATGAGGGGATCAGTGAGTTTTATGAGAAGTTGCGAAACAACAGCCTCAACAGCGACCATCTTTCCTCACTTTTTTTTTTTTTCTCTCACAAGAAAGAAATTCAGTTCAAAGCTTTCTTTCTCTTTACTTCTATGTTGAATGTCTCTGCATTTATAGAGGCCAACTGGCCTGGTCAGGCAACGAAACAGTCACCGTTCGTCTTGTAGACTTTACTGACGATGATCGTCCACAGTAACGCACGTGAAATTTTAGAGAGTAAAAGATGCTGGCTTAATTCCCCAACGTCATCAATGATGGTAGATGCGAGAGCATGAATTTATTGCTGTTGATTGGAGATTAATACCGCCGGATCAAGGGCTAGAATTTGCCTGACTTTCGAGAGCGAATTTGCTAGAAACAGTGATGACTGAATGCTCACCATTAAAAACTTTTCAGGTCTTATCATAAGCAGATCTGTAATGTTTTTTTCCATCCAACCCATTGACACCGTTAACCATATCTGGATGAAGGTAAAATACAAACACCAGCTTGATCCAAAACTTTCGTGATATGCAAAAAGCTTTAATTTTTCGCGCGCATACACACCCACATGCATTCGAATTTCACCACCTATGGGTGCCTGAACCCTTCACCTAGTATTAAAAATCTTTTAAGTCTATAGGAAGCTTCTAACGGGATGGGGGACGCGGATTTCCGCATTTGGCAGAATGTTCATGAACAAGGATGGCCCCTATCGATATGTTTTTGTAAAATTCAATTTGTTTATCTGTTTTGAGAACTCATTTTAGGACGTAAGAAAAAAGAAAATAGATGTATCTAACACTCAAGTAGGCCACACGAGAGGAAATAGTAGGAATTCAATAAACACCGTTGAAGCATTCTCATGTCCATAAATGTTCTGTATCAAGCCATAGTTTTAGTGTTTTCACTCCATCCATTTGAAATGGCTTTATAAACGGGTTGAGTAGCAGGTAAACATTAAGGTGGAGCCAAGAAGGTTTCAACGGTAGAAATTTCTTTTCTAAATTTTGCGTATGACTAACTTGAGTTTTGTATCCACTTCATTTTCAGTCTCACACCCTAAAATGAGCAGGCAAAACGGATGGACGGAATAAATTTCTCAGATATATTGCAGTGGCCCACTCAACATCATTGCACATCAACTTCATGCGGAAGGCTTTCGCAGGAAACCGCGGCCTTCAAACAGAAAGTTAAGTTTTTTTTTTTTCCACTGATACTATCCAACCGATATTTGTATTTGCTTAATTTTTTGTATAGCAACGTAAAATAACCATACAAGAAAATGGATGGGCAATGTGAATCTAAAACGCATTCATCAGGGTGGGCACATGGTTAGGGTAACACCTAATCAGCTACCGAAGGTTTTGGCCCCAAATGCTTTCGCACCGAATCGGTGCAAAGGCACGCGCGTTTTGGATCTTTCCACGCGTTTTCTTTACGACCGAGTAAAAGGTGAGAAGACAGGCGTGATGCCTTTTACCTTTTTCTCCTTGCCAGGTCTTTTCGTCTTTTTGGTTTTTTTTTTTTCCATAACGTAGCATGAGCACCCAATGTAGGTAGAATTGATTGAGATCTTTGGCCCCAACATGGTATATGTATTTTATCCACTCCGTTCACTCATTTTTGTATGGATCATTTTATATAGTGAATCAAAAAATTAGATATTTTGTTTTTCGGTTCATGTTATAAATTTATCTGGAAAAAATAGATGGACGATTAGATTTGTAAAAAGTATCACGTGGCACCATGAATGTTTCAAGGGTAAGCATTTAATTTCCAAATTTTCATGTTCGTTTGGCCCACTTGAGAATTAGATTAGATGAATTTTTGAGCCTAAGTCATAAAATGAGGTGGTAAAATAGATAGATGGAGTGGATTTGTCACAAACATCATGGTGTGCTCCACCTAAGTTAAGCAACGGTTACACTCTGGACTTAAAATGTCCACCAAGCCTGTGAGTCTCACATTGATCGACGTTGATTGTAGTGCCAAAACCCAACTCCAACTGTGCGTGGGCCACGATTGATGGTTTTTGGAAATCCACCTGAGTCATCTGTTTTTCCAGCTCATTTTAGTGTATGAACCCAAAAATGAGAAAGATCAGAGGCTGAAAATGAGCCTCACGATGGCCCCAAGATATCTCAACAAATGGATGGAGTGGATTTGTAATAAACTTATAGTGGCCCCATCTATGGGTAGGTTATCACTCTCCAAACGGGGCGCGGATTAGATGGTGACAAGGTCAGTAGCCAAATCGCTACTGAAGTGACGTCACCAAGATCCGTAGACCCCACCATAATGCATGTGTTATACCTATACCATTCAACCATTTGTAGAGATCATTTTATGGCATGAGAAAAGGAATGAGATAGATCTAAAGTTCAATGGACCCCACCATAGAAAACAGTGGGGACAGTGACATCCACCGCTCAAAACATCTTAGAGGCCACAAAAGTTTCCGATCAAGCTTATATATTTTTTTCACTTCAACTATCTCTATGTTAACTTATGAATAGGTTGGATCTAAAAAAAAACATTATAGTAGGCCTATAAATGTTTCAACGGTGGGTGTGACTGATCTCACGGTTTTCTGTGGTGGGTCCATTTGAATTTTAAATCTATCTCATTCTTTTTGCCCTGCATAAAATGATCTCTACAAATGGTTGGACGGTATGGATATAACACATGCATCATGGTGAGGTCCACAGAGCTTAGTGATGTGAGTTCACTAGCGATTTGGCTACTGACCTTGTCAGTATCTAATCCGGGCCCCTCCAAACGCGTTTCCTATGCCTTGACTATTGACTTGGATGACGTGGATCTCCTTTGACTTCAGCTAGACTCACACTTCTCATCATCCACACGTTTCCACACGTGTCAGCTACGCATGTGGGTAGGACATTGCACATGGTGGCCTCTACTGTCCTGCTGACCGTGCACCAGACTCATGCCAGATTAATCATCAGCCAGTCCGAATGGATCTGTTGAATTTGAACCGCCAGCAGCTTTTTTTATTTTTTTATTTTTTTTAATTACCAACCGTCAGTTCCCTTCTATAAAGATGGCCCACCTAGTGAACGGACCAACCTGATTTTTTCCTGTTGTTATATTAATGGAGCGACACGTTATTGCATTGCTCAGATGGCTCACACGCTATCCAGGTAGTCACATGCGGTGCGTGCAAGGATGCGAGTGAGACTTGCAAAACACAGTTGCGGGGTAATTATCAACATCCCTGGTCGTCAGGCAAGGTTGTCAAGTCGGTGGGCCCAACCTTGATGTGTTTATTCCACATCCACACCATGAATCCATTTTCCTAGATCATTTTATGACATGAGACCCTCAAATGAAATATAATCAAGTCTCCGGTGGACTATTAAAAACTTACTTTGGACCACAAAATATATATATATATATATATATATATATATATATCTATATATATATATATATATATATATATATATATATATATATATATATATATATATATATATATAAAAGGTACTATGCGCTCGACCTCACGACTCTGTCCCATGAGGTCGAGTAATGTGGGCCCCACCGTGATGCGTTTCGAACATCTACCCCATCAGTCAGATGCACCATTCCATCATGGGCCTAGGTCTCAAACTTCAAGTCAATCCATGACTTATGTGGGCCACACCACATACAGAAGTAGAGAGGGGCTATGCACCATTAAAACATTCATAATCATTTTTTGGACCCACCGAGATGTTTCTTGCAAATCCAGCCCATCCATTATGTGTGTCCCACTTGGATGAGGGTTCAAACCAAGTTTCAGACGCATGCAAATTTTAGGTGGGCTCCACCAAGTGCTTTTATATGTTTTAACGGTGTCTTCACATGATTTTAGATGGTATGGCCCACCTAAGTTCCATATATGGCTGATTTTTGGGATATCCCATAATTTAAAGGGGACCCATCAAATGCATGGTGTTGATGGTCGACACGTATCACGGTGGGGCCCACACAGCTCCACCTAACGAGAGCTTATCGTGAGGTCGAGGGCACAGTGTGTGTGTGAGAGTCATGCTCCCCTGCGCACCTATGCATGTGCGCACCTTTGCACACGTGCCATGGGTGTCTAATCTGAATGGTCCATGTGATGCGGAATCCCATGAAACCTTATATGAAAAATTTTCTCCCCGATTTAAAATTCTAGTGGGCCACAGCAAAGAGAAATGCAAATCAAGGGAGGAAACTGTTTTCATTTTTCATGGCCCATAAAAGTTTTAGATCAAAGTAAAACTTGGGCCCGAGAGGTTTCACGAGGTCCTGCTTCACATTAATGGTTCAGATTTTGGATCCACATCACGTATGATGGGTTCTCAAAAAAGTTCGCACATAGAACGTATGAACTGGTTCGCAGGTGGGTGTTTGTGTGTGTGTGTATATAGATTCTTCCTCATTGGGGTTTTTATTTTTTATTTTTTTAGATTATCAATTACGGAAACACTGCAATGGGGCCCAAGGAGTTTTTAATGGTAGTGTGTTCAATTAACACCGTTTCCTATATTACGGTCCACCTGAGATTTGGATCTGCATTAGTTTTATGCTCATACCCTAAAATGATTTGAAAAAATGGATGAACAGCTTAGGTGTAGACTAAATACATCATGGTGCATCCTACAATGATGTAGAGTGGGTCGCAGACAGTTTCATGGCCAAGATGGATCAGAAAAGGCTCGGTCGACGACAGAAGTGATCCGGACCATTGGACCTTAGATCGGGTGTATCTTGCAATCCGGAATGAGTTGTTCGACGTAAAATATATGATTTTTGGGGTACAAATAGAGGGGTTGCACAAGCCAGATTTACCAAAAACCCCTTGATCGACGGTCGTTTCCCTGTTTTATTTTCCTTTTTACTATAAATAATAAGTTTTAGCTTGATTATAACTCTTCATCCGTTAGGCTTTAAGAGTTGTGTCCAACATGAAAAATGCTTAGAATAATTAGGAGAACGGTTTTGTGAAGCTAAATAGGACACTTACTATTTTTAGCCAAAAACCTTGCGCACTAGTAGACATCACGATCGTCTATAAATAGAAGTTTACAATTTATAGTAAGTCGCGAATTTTAGGAGTTTTAGTTGTAGTTTGATTTTGATTTCTTTCCTATTGCTTGGTTCCCTTATTTAAAGGGTTGTGAACTCATTTTTATTCATTAATTAATCAATTTCGAATTTTATTAGAATTTATTTGTATTTTCTTACTTTCTTTCTTCGTGGATTCGAGAAGTCTCTGTGAGGAGTCCAGAGAAGCTCCATGGATTCAGAGTAGTTATCTTTGAGGAAAACGGTGATCGACCTCATCACGTTCATCCCTGCGTCATACAGTAAGGGAGGTACCGTCTTGGCCACTGCCGCACCTAATCCGCTACAAAATGAGGCTTGGTCGAATATATCTCGACGAATTGCAATTAGATACGTCGACACTGTAGCCGCTGGATTTAGCTTTTCTGGTTGACCCAAACCTTTCATATTCGACGAGGAAGTGTCATGCGAAGTGAGCGTTGAGTTATACGAATGGTGCAAAGGAGATAAAAGTTACATGACCCCACAATGGTGTATTTATCATATCTAAACTGTTCATCCATACGATGAGATCATTTTAGTTATTGTTCTTAAAAATGAGTAATTTCCAAGGCTCAAGTGAACCACACTGCAAATAGTTGTGGGACAATGATCTTCATGTGTCCTCGCACAATGACATTCATATAATTGCAGTTCTGTAATTTGAAAAAGTTAATTACTACAGTAAACTAGAGGTAAAACGAACTTTTGGGTAGTTAATAGCTGAATCAAGTATTTGTTGTAGAGGCCGCATGATGTATATGAATTAGGTAGCCAAGTTGAGAAATAGTTTAAATGCAGGCGGTTCATCATTGTTATCTTTGCGATAACTAATTAATAACTAAAGCAGTTTTTATTTTTTTATTTTTTATTTTTTAATTTTTAGGTTAGCTTGTTAGAAGACACCCATGTCAGTACACACACTCCATGTTAGCCACCCCCACTAGGGATCGATACCAAGACCACAAGTGTTGAAACAATAACGTTGTACCCCTATTTCTGCCCACTTTTGGGAAAGTTAATAAAAGGGTGACAAGTGACATTACATGAGGAATGAGAGTTCTTCAATATATTTGATATTTTTGTGCTTTTTGTATAATCATAGCTAGCATAAATATAATTTTATTGGTCAATGGGTAGTCACATGATATACTCCACTTTTTTAAAATCTAAAATTTTTTGAGAGTGGGTAAGTAGTAGACAGGACTGTGGGGCTTATGTGTTGTATATATTACGCCTCATAAATCGGATACAGAGTGTGTATGCTTAGACCCAAGTTATGATCCATTACTCATACACTAAGGGCCTGTTTGTTTTTTCAAAGAAATGGTAAATACATGGTAAACAGTAATTCCCCTGTTTCACGTGTTTAAAAATTCATAGGAATTCATGTCTTTGAAATTGGTTTAAAAGAAGTAATTTTAATTTTTGAACCACATGATAATGCATATGATATATCCATTCCGTCCTGTTTTACTACAATATTTTGAAGCATGAGACAAAAAATAAAGCAGATCCAATACTCAAGTGGCCCACGCCAAAAGAAACAGTGGCCCCACAAAGTTTTTAATGGTCAGTATTCAATTTCCTTTTTTGTATGACTTGGTCTATTTGAGTTTTGGATATGCCTCATTTTTTTACTCATACTATAAATTCAACTGGAATAATAGATGAATGGTGTGGATAAGCAAAATGCATCACAGTGGGATCCACAGATATTTTGCAATATTCTTGATTTTTGTGTCAAAAAGTAAGCAGTCAATCAGGTATGATATAAATACATAGGGAAATAATCATTATTTTTTTACACGGTATTTACCATTTCACCCGAAATCAAACACACCCTAAGTGTACTTAAAGTAATGAGTCACTTCATCTGACTAGAGGCCAAAAGAATTTCTGCATTCTAGATTTTCATACCATGCATTATTCACATACATCGACTAATAAATAAGCATTCGCTTCATATGTTTGTAACATTTATAAAAATTAATTATTGTACTATAGCCCACCCATTTGGGGCTTTATTGAATTTCTAGTCAACTAATAAATACAAAACATATAAAAGTTTAAATCTTCCAACTAAAATATATTCCAAAATATAAACAAGTGATATAGTATCGGTTCCATTCCAACAAGCCAATGATTTAATGTGTTCAGTTCATCTTCATCAAGATAAGGCCACTGGCCTTATGGATCATCTACTGGTTTATCTTCCTACCCTAAAACTTGAGCAACTGTTATACCGTCCACTACATCTGTACAGTTTTTTCATCAATATAACGTCAGCTGGCTAGGCCCAGTAAGTGAACCCATAATAGTTCATGCACGTCATAATTAAAATAAGAATGGATGAATGCCATGAGATGCATAGATGCGTGGATGTGTTAATGCATTAAGTAGGTTGATCAGTTCACTTACTTAAATTGGATCCCTTCAACCTGCATTTTTCTCATTTTGGGTAGGCTTTCACCATCTTGGTAGGCTTCCACATTTTGTGGGCATCCAATGATGATTCCGTAGGTCACCCGATACTATAAGTACTTACAGGTCATCCAGGGTATGCCCCCAGGTATTCAACACAATTATGTGATGCATGAAAATGATTTATGCATCATGTTAATAATTGTTACATATATAACACTATATGTCATTTTAAATTTAAGCAAATAAATATTCAATACAAGGAATCACAATCAACAAAAACAATCAGATGACTAATTTAATAACAATGGATATGAAACATGTTGGGATCACTAACTAATATTTTGGTATTGTAGATTCCAAAACGTTACCAAAAAATCAATTGCATGACTGCCACCTAAATACATAACACAATCAAATATATTTATATTTTTAGGGCCTTACCCCGAAAATAATACAGCCTAAGGCTCACAATAGGATGATCCATTCCGTCCACCTTGTTGGCCTGCTCACCATGGGCTCAAAAAGTCCTGACTTGGGTAGTGTCCACTTCTAATAAGCATCATAGTGAGCTTGAAAAGTTTCAACATTAGGTTTCATTATCACTATTATTTTCTATTATGTGACCGACACGAGCTCTGGCTAAGGCTGATATTTGGGCCCTAGTCCTAAAATGGCACGACAAAAGAATGAGCAGTATGGATTATACACAAACATCAATGTGGGCCCCACATGATAAAAAAAGGTTTTATGCACATTACTTTCTTGGCATTAAATACGACGTAACTTTTTATTTCATAAAAAATCGTAAAATTATTGAAACAAGGACAAAGACATTTTGGTCCAAGTAATTTAACGAAGCTTGTTCGAAGGCCACTCTTGGGATATTTGAAAAATTGAATCTCATTAGGTAATTTGACCAAACTTCGAGATCAATACAGACAAATTCCCAATTAAAAACCATAAAGTCAGCATCCAAGTGGACGGCCAAACAAGATAACTGCGGAAGTGGATAAAAAACATGGATGGTTGAATTCGTGTCACAGGGTATTCGCGTCATTCGTTCATCTGACCCATCTTTCTTAGCTGTCCGGCCATTTGATCAATGACTGCATTCATATGGCTTGGATGGTTTGTTAGGTGAGATCTTCCACGACACCATCAACGGATGGGACCCATTAGTTGGACGGCTTGGATCCACCACTATTCCTACTACGTGTCACGTGTGGATTGAGTAATGCCTTGTGATGATAGCCAAAGGCAAATTACTGGCAACCCTATGTATGGGGAATCCAGTCGTTGAATGCTTTTACTTTAGTCTTGAGTAATTTCTGAGAATTTTTCGTCCGTAATATTCTACTATTACCCATGGGGAAAAGATTTCGTTAGCTATGCATGCACGTATGGAATTTTAGATCATAAAATGATTGCTTGATTCCCGTCAATGCCTCCAATGGTTGGAGATGCCAGAGCACGAATTTCTTCATATTCAGTGGTTGACGGTTGCTGAATCTCAGACGCAGATTTCTTATCATTTTAGGATATGTTTTAGGACATAAGACAAAAAGTGGGCAGAATCTAAGACCCATGTGAGCCGCATCCGCACACAAGGAAATGGTGGGCATAGAAATTCCTATAGTTGAAACTTCCATGGGTTGATAAGGATGTTTACATGCCATACATACCATTCATTAGATCATTACTAATGGGATGAATTCAAAACTTATATAGCCCTATGAATATTTCAAACGTGTTTGATCAATCTTCGCGTTTTCAGCCCACTTGAGTATTGAATTCAGTTCATTTTTGACTAACTATTCTAAAATGAGCTCAAAAAATGAACAGACAAGATGAATTTCTAACAGATATGATGGGCCCCACTGAGGTCCCAGCGCAGGACCTTCCAATCAAATGATTTGCAAGAATTCCACCTTCCTTGAATCCGGACAAACACGGATTGTATCGTATCCCCAGCCGTCTCCAGCTGGGAACGGCCATGAGCTTTGTATGGCCACCGTGATATATGGGTTTTATGCACACAATCTATTTATTTCGTTTCGTATCATTTAAACAAATATGACTAAAATTTAGAGATATCAAAAGATCAAGTGGACCACACCACATGACACAACGTTGATAATAATTCTCACCGTTGAAACTTTTCTAGGGCCTGCCATTATATTTATTTGTCATCAAAACTATTCATAAAATTCCATTGACTTGGATGAATTAATATAAAACAAAAACTATCACATCCAAAACTTCCATGGTAAGAGTTTAATTCCCATTATATAGTCCACATTTGTTTTGGATCTGCCTCAATTTTAAGCTAGCTTTTATTCTAAAATTATAGAAAAATAAGCTTATATAGTAAAATGATAGGAAAAAACATGGATGGACAGTGTGGATAAGACCCATACATCATGTTAAGCACTCAAAGCTCCTGCCCGTTCACAGCTGGAGACTGGCGAGGGCAGGTGTTGTCCGCGTCCGTCATATAGATGGCGATTTCGTGCCACAGGCTTTCGCATGAAGTTCCTGCCTTATAGGATGTTAGTGGAGCCCATGGTGATGTTTGTCAGAAATTCACCCGTTCCATCATTTTTCAAGATCATTTTAAGACATACAACCAAAAATAAAGTGGATTCAAAACTCAATTGATCCACAAAATAGGAAATCAGTGGAGATTAAGTAACAACAGTTGAAACATTTTTTTATCCACAAGAGTTATGTATCAAGATCAAAATTTTGTGTTTTCGCTTCATCAAAAACTCTTAGGGCCTAAGGTTTGTTGATCATCCAACCTGTTGATAAGGTCAAACAGACATAAATAAAAGGAAAAATAAATAAATATCATCTTGATCCAAAACTTTTGTGGCCCTCAAAATATTTTTAATGATCAATAATTACTGTTTCCTGCAGTGTGGTCCACCTGAAACTTGGTCTGCAATATTTTTTGAATCATGCTCTTCAATGAGTTGAAAAACGGATGGGCAGCTTGGATATACAATACATACATCGAGGCAGGCCCAGGCCAGGCCTACACCCACATGGCTGGTTCCGGGATCTCAGCAAGTTGCATTCCGTTGGTTAGGGTAGGAGAACAAATGATCCAATACTCCCACGGACATTACGGGCATGTTTGGCCGGGCGCTGGATGTGGTATTATATGGAATTAGGAGGGTTATCCAGCACCCTACCATCCCATCCGCTGTTTGGGATGGTGGGATGTGCCTTGCCCTCGTAAACAGCGCTGAGATTTGAGACGGATTTCTCAATCCCGGGATGGGAGTTTTGACCGCTATGTGGGGCCCATCGAGATATCAATGAGACATCCACTCCCTCCAACATTTTCATCAGCCCACATTCAGCCATAAATCTATTTTCAGGCTGATATAAAACAATGAGTGGGGCACACCACAAGAATATGTGGAGATGCAAAACCATTCATTTGTGATGGTCCAAATTGGCTGCTGTATATCCCAAACCCATGGGATCAAGGGACAAACACTGACACTATCATCATTACCTTAAAATCCATTCCATCCCTCTGAATCCCATGGGATCAGTCTGGCCAAACACGCCCTATGAGTTTAGGGTGCTCTCCTTCTTTCCCTCCAACGTGTCATATCCGTCGAATATAACAATCCCATGGATCTTAAGACAATGCACTGACAAAACCATCATTACCTTTAAATCTCATCCAATCCACTCTAATCCGTTCAAATTTGCCTAGAACTTGTTTGGTTTGAGGGACTGGAAGGGATGGAAAAGTTTAATCCTGGGATTGGCTAGGCATGCGACAGACTCGATATAGTAAGCCCGGGATATAGCAATCCCATGGATCTTAAGACAATCCACTGACAACACCATCATTACCTTGAAATCCATGCCATCCACCCTAAGGGCCTGTTTGGCCGGATGAATCCCATGGAATTAGGAGGGGTGGGATGGATTTTAAGGTCGTGATGGTGGTGTTAGTGGACTGGTTTAAGATCCATGGGATTGCTATATCCCAGGATAAGTTCACTGGTTTGGGATGGGATCAATTTTAAGGTAATGATGGTGATGTCAGTGGATTGTTTTAAGATCCACGGGATTGCTTATATCCCGGGACAAGTTCACTGGGTCTGTTTGGCTTGTCATGCATATCCCAGGATATCGCAATCCCTCCTAATACCGTGGGATCGGTCCAGTCAAACAGGCCCTAATACTTTTCAATCCCTTCCAATCCACCCGGCCAAACGGGCCCTTAGGCAGAGAGGTGTGAAGTGCACGCTTGCCCGCGGGCAACGTCCAAAACCCCTGTAATCTTGTTTATTTTTGCACGAGTTTATTCTTAAAATTTTGAGATAATTTCTATTTTTTCTTTTTTCATTTTTCTTTTTTCTTTTTTAAGTGGGCCCACATGATCAACAACTTATATTAAAGGTCGGTGGCACAGGATGAAAGTACACATTTAGACAAGCACACAAATGTACTGTCATATAGAGGTGTGCCCCATATGATGGATGGCCCACACCAAAGTGTGGCTCCACATAATAATCAGACCACATTAAGCGGGCCCCACATGATGGACAGTCTACATCAGAGGTGAGACCACATGATGGGTGGTGGACATTAAAGGTGGGACTACATGATGAAAGGTTGCCATGAAAGGTAGACCCACATGATGCATGGTTTATATTGGAAGTTGAGCCGTACATGATGAATTGTACACGTCAAGGTGGACCCACATAACGCATGCTACGTATCAAAGACGAGTTCCACATGATGGATGACCCACATCAAAATATGCCCCATGTGATAGACTATCCATATTTAGTGGACCCACATGATGGACTGTCCACGACAAAAGTAGGACCCACATTATAGATAGTGAACATCAAAGGTGGGCCCATAAGATGAATGGCCCATATTAAAGTTGGAGCTCCACATGATCAAAGGTCCACATCAAAGCACGCCCACATAGTTCACATCAAAGATAGGCCCACATGATGAATGGCCGACATCAAAACTGCCTTAGTTCACTATTAAAAGTGGGCCAAAACTGCACTCGAGTTAGTGCATGTCATAACCTCTCACACACGTGATAGATAGAAGCTGCTCCTGTATTGATACTACTTTTCTCAAAACTGATCTTAATGATCATTAAGTGAGCCAAAAGTGGTAGTAAGCCAATAACGGTTTTGTTTTGTTTTAATCAATTAACTTTATTTTAACCATTTTTGTTAAGAAATGAAAAATACAGAAATATTTTTCCTGTTAATGTTTTAACAAAAAAATAAAAAAAAAACTTTTAAAAAAATAAGTTATTTTTTAATCTCTCAATGATCCGCTTTCTTCTTGACCACTTTCACATCTTTGGCAATGGATCAGGTTTGGAATAGCACAGCAAGCCTAAGGCCAAGCTAGCTCCACTTGAAAATTAACAAAATTCCCTATTTACCATTGAAATGTTTTTAATCCATCCACTTTCTTATGTGTGCTACATACACACAAAAAATAAAATAAAATAATAAAATAAAAAATAGACACTAAAAAATCCATAGTATTCTTGATTAAAAACCAACCCTTCGGTTTTGGCTTCTTTTTGGATGAAGGCGTCATCTACATGATGGTTGGTGGTTTTTAACTGAAGATCATATACATGGCCTGATGTGTACCAAAACTAATATCGTTGTCTGACAAAAGAGAAGACGCTCTACGGAATGAACAACCATCATTCTTAGTCAATATTCCTTTTTCAATAGTTTTGGGATGGCCAAGGCAACTATACTAATATTTTCATTTCTAAGAGTCTGAATGTTTATAAAATTAAATTTACATTTCAATCCAAGCAACAACTGAAATAGATATTGCATTTCCATACATGTAGTTCATGCACTGTTTTTGTTGTCCAGATACACAGACAGGTACATTGAAAAGATGGGGAGTAATGAGTTAATATTTATTCTCATATAAAATGCAATTTACACTAATACTTGATAAGTGAGAAATTTCATTTTTGTGGATTTCTAATATCTGATTCCAAGTGAATATTTTGTATGCATTCTCTTTTGATTGTCGCTTTGTTAGGTGATCCCATATTTTCCTGCCACGGTATCCAAATACAAGTTTGTGAGCAATTTGTGGTTAGGTTGAATTGAGAATCCACTGTAAATTTGTTGGAGAAAGTGTTGTTGACATATATAGTTGGAAAGCTGCTTGTCACCTATGTACATTCAACAACATAGGATCGTTGAAAATAAAAATTTTCCTTCTCACTTCTGTGAAACCATCGCATACTGGGGATTGTTCGCTTGATTAAAAATAGTTGGATGGAAAAGATAAAGCAACACCCATGACGATTGTTTGAAAAGAAATATCTCCTCCTATAATGAGCCATTATTAGATAATGTAATAGCTGAATAAATTACAATTGTTTGAAAAGAAACAACTACTCCTATAATGAACCATTATTAGATAATGTAATAGCTAAATAAATTACGGCAACAGGTCATGAGGAAAATAAAAAATAAAAACAAGACAAGTAGGAAATGAGGGTGGTTTGGGCAGTGGATTCCTAAGTGTGGGGCCCACTGATATATGTGTCTTACATCGACACCGTCCATCCATTTTGATGGCTCATTTTATTGCATGATCCCAAAACTGAAGCAGATCCAAAATCTTAGGTGGACCATACCACAAGAAACTTTCGTGATTGAATCTCCACCATAAAAAACTTCAAAGGAGCCACCGCAATGTTTATCTATGATCTAACCTGTTGATAAGGTCACAAAAACCCGGATGAAGAGACCAAACAAGTATATATCACCCTGGTCCAAAACTTTTGTGGCCCACGAGAAGTTTTAAATGGTCAATTACCACGGTTTCCTGTATTATGATCTACTTGGAATTTGGATCTGCTTCATTTTCAGGATCATTTCTTGAAATGAGTTTTTAAAATGGATAAATAGAGTGAATATAAAGAACATACATAACAATGAGCCCTATAGCCAGGGATCCCACCCACCCGGATCCGTTGAAGCTGCGCACACCTAAGTTGAAACAAGCATTAAAACTGTGAAGGTTGTCTGCAAGGTTGCAGGTCTGGACAAGTACACAAATATATGCAGAGGAGCTAGCATGGTTGAGTAAAGGCACCATGATTGATATCAAAGAAAAAAGCATTTCAATATTCTAGTGTGTAAAGAATTACTTACAGCCGGAGTTGATGTCTCCATTCCTCATGCTATGTAGGGTTTTTGGTCTAGGTGGCCCCCTAAGGTAAGGTGAGGAGCCCGTATGAACTAGACTTAAAGAATTGTAGCCCTGATTTCAGTTTTTCATTTTTCATACGACGAAAATGTCTATTTGTCATAGCTGCCTCTCGTACGGCATGTTCTTGTCTCAAAAAGTAAAATGTCTTTTTAAAAAGGGAAGTGAGCCCCACCTAAAATTAAAATTTAGTATACCCCTTGGTTGATCTAATCCGTTCATTTTAATCAGACAGTGGACGAAAGGGTCTTTTTAGTTTTATGTTTGAAGATACTTATAGTCCACAACTACACTAATGTTGTGCATTAATTTTAAATGATTTTCTTTGGTGTGATTCATATGTGATGAGTTTTGCCATCAGACTTGAGTTGATGATATAAAATTAAAATTCATTGTGGACAAGTTAGATTTACCTCAAGAAAAATCCAGTGGGCACCATATTAAATGTGGATGGGTTCAAATTGTGGGGTCCTTGTTCCACGAGGCCATTTGGCCATTTCCTTTTTCCTTTTAAAAAAAAAAATAAAAATAAAAAAAAATAAAATAAAAAATAAAACTTCTTGAGACTACATGAGGTTAAAGCTTCTTCAACAGTTGGTAGTTATACGACCATAGTCCGCATTCTTTGGGCAATGATAAAAAGCTCTGATTAGGCTCCAGTAAAGTTTAGACAACTCTTCAATAATAAAAAACTGATTTATTATTATTATTTTTTTTTAGTTTTCCGGCCACAATTTTTGATGTAGAAGTTATGGTAAGCAGAGGTAAGTTTTTTTTTTATACTTCTTCGTTTTGCCATTCTTGGTAAGCATGAACAGTGGGAGTTGGTGAAAGAGAGGAGGGTACGGTAGGAGTTTATGAAACAGAGGAGGGTGTAGTGATTCCTTTATAAATGTTGTGAGTTTTTCTTATTGTATAAATGGTGGGAGTTGTTGAAATGAGAGAGTATACAGTCCCTTTTTTGTTGTACAAATGATGATATCACATAAATCGCGGATAGTCACTACTATTCAATAGGAAAGGGAATCTTCAGATTTTTTACACAATAGTCATCTTGTGTCTTGTTTCCAAGCTGCCCATCAGACGGTCACTGCATGAATGTTATCTAATAAAACAACTTTGATTGACTTTCCAAGCAGAGTCGAACACAGGAATCCGGAGTTTGAGTCGCATCAGATTTGTCCAAGTTTTAAAACCATGCATTCCTCTTAACATGTATTGTCAATCATATCACGACAAAGGGGAGCTAAAAGCACTTGCTTGGGCTTGAGGTTTTTCTTTCTAACACACTGTTAGATCTAGGCCTTTCATAATTATATAGCTAGGCCCAAAAGACCAGCGCCTAAATAGGTGGATTAGAAATGTTGTGGAGAGTGATAGGAAGAGGTAGTAAGCTATGCTCTTGGCTCAAGCTTTGTTATTTGGTCGTTCAAGCTGTAGATTTGACGGCTCTAATCAGGAAGTGTCCACATACCACTCAAAAAAAAAAAAAAAAAGAAATCCCCCCAAAATTGGAGAAGTCCTAGCCCATAAGAAACACACTCCAAATTTTCAATGAAGAAAAGACTAAACATTCCATCTCATGGGATCTTTCAAGATAGGGGACTTTTAGGCACACGGGGAATTAGTAGAGAGGCTCACCAGAGACGGTCTAGATCTTTCAGCAAAGATTTGACCCGTCATACATATGGGAGCTCCAATTTATAATAGTTTTTTTAGGTGATAATCAATTTTTATTTAAAATTTTGCGAAAACCTAAGTGGGTTAATCGATGTTAAGTTGTTGTCCAAGAGGAGTTTCTCTCCCCAATACCCTAAAAGTTGACATTTGAGAGGGATAGGCAGTCAAGTTGTACCCTACCTGAAGGAAGGTTTAGATCCATGGCTTTTTCTAGTATAATTATTATCAATGGCCTTGCTCAGATGGTTAGACACATTGGATCAAAGTAGTTTGTTTGTTTTTATTTTTAAAGAGAGAGGATGACACAGGGAAGGATGTGAGGTCGAGCACCATCTTCCTCAAGGGGATAACTATTCCGAATCCACGAAACTTTTCTAAACTCTTCGAATTCTCGAGAAAGAAAGCAAGCAAAATAGAAAATAAATTCTATAAAATTCAAAATTGATTGATGATCCAAATAAGCTAGTTCACAACCCTTTAAATAGGGATACCAAGCAATGGAAGAGAAATCAGAAGCAAACTACAACTATTTATAGACGTTTGTGATGTCCACTAGTGCGCAAGGTTTTCGGCCAAAAATAGTAAGTATTCTATTTGGCTCACCAAGCTGTTCTCCTAATTATTCTAAACTTTTTTCACGTTTGGCGCAACTCCTAAAGCCCAACCGATGAAGAGTTATAATGAAACTAAAACTTACTATTTATAGTAAAAATGGAATTAAAATAGGGAAATGACCGTCGATCCGGGGGTATTTCATAAATCCAGCTTACGCAACTCGGCATAGCGAATAGGGTGGATAAAGTAGTTTGTTCTACCCTAAAATCATATATTTTATGTCCAGTAACTCATTCTAGATTGCAAGATATACCCGATCTAAGGTCCGACAGTCCAGACCACTTCTGTCGTTGACCAGGCCTTTTCTGATCCATTTTGGCCATGAAGTTGTCCACGACCTGCTCTACGTCAAAGGACAATCAAAGATGGTCTTGTATGATAGACAATGGTTATGCTGGCCTTTTCTACAATAATAAATATGCATTGTCCCTTTCCTTGTGGGCCTCGCATGATGGATGGTCTAGAGAATGATGGAACTTTTCTAGTATGATAGATATGGTTTGCTTATTTCCTATGGAGTGATTAGATGGTTTGGATCACTATTTCAGAGCAATGGAGCGTGTAGTTCAGTGATCTAAACTATTGAAATGATTGGCTCAATCTGGATGCATGTTGGAACTCACCAATGCTTCGAGTCTTTGAGATGTGTAATCCCTAAAGCAGAAGATTAGTGGAAGCTCTCTCAGACCTACACTGTAAAGAAATTGCTTCTTATTTCAGTTTTCAACTAACATATTACAGGCAAACAATGCATACAATGAAATAAGTCAAACGCTAATGAACAATTTCCCCAAAAGTAAAATACAGAGCATGTAAAGAAATTTAGACCATGGTCCCACATTGAAAGATCTCAAACAGAAAGTACATAAATCCTTGAGTTACAAATCCAAACATCTCATCACTGTCTAGTCACCATTCTTCACTTCGTCTAGTCATTTAGCACATGCAGGTCAGTGCAATCTCTGTTGTGAGAAAATGCCTGGAAAATGAAATTTATGATTAGAACCTAAAAGTTATATGCTAGAATTCGGTTGCTTAAATCCATAAAAGAAGTTGAAGCACATACCTAACTTTAAAACTAATAATGGATAAAACAGGAAGTATAGGTTTCAAATGCATTCAGTCCAAGTGTCGTGTCTTGATGAGTGTAACAAGTGGGGCTAGTAGTTCTGAAATCCAATCTTTGATTTAATACACTCCGCCATAGATCTTTCCAAAAATCTTACTCGAAGCTCCTGTCTAACCTCTCGATGGTTGCCCTACAAAAGACATGAAAATAATACATCAATTGCCTGGGAAAAGAGATTGTGGAAGATTGGATGGAAAGGAACTTACAATTAGATTTACTTGGTCATAACAAATAGAGAACTTTTTAGGTTGTGGGAATATTACTGACATGAACACATTTCAAGCTTAAAATGTGCAATTAGTATACTCGTCCAATATGGGCTTCAAAGCATGGATAGAATGCAAACAAATCCAAATGCATTAGCTCCTCAATGAGTTCTCTATAGAAAACAAAATTTACGCTAATACAATTGAACATTATACATGTTGTAACACCAACTATCATATGATACTACTAAATTACTATATATATATATATATATATATATATATATATATATATATATATATATATATATATATATATTTATAAATCATATCAAGTTAACATAAAATAGAGGCTGAGCCCACACGCATGTGGAATAATGACCATCCACATGCGGCCACACACGCTAATATGGAATGTGTTTGAGAACCCAATTTTCCATTAGATAAGCCTAGCACAAGAATTTTATTTTTTTTTTCTCTTGAAGTTGGGCACAATATACCACCCCCCCCCCCCCCCAAAAAAAAAAAAAAAAAGAAAAGAAAAAAAGAAAGCTAATACAGCTCTTTCAAACATCCATTTGTTTCGTACATAGTCGTCCATTGAGGAAGGAAATACTTGATTTTTAAGCCAAAAGTTCTAAAAAGTGTGACCCACTTAATGGAAAGCTTTTATCTCAGGCCCGTACGCTACATTGGTGCATGTGGCTGCATTTGGTTGGGCAATGCTTCACACACATGTTAGGAAAACTTACGCACAACTTATGCTTGGTCTAAGAATCAAGTTTGATGAGCAGTGGTCATGCATATGTGTAAACTCTCTCATCAATCGCCTGAAACGTTCAAGCAACATCATCGTTAAAATCTAGAGAGTACAAATTAAATCTCTAGTTAAAGCCTGAAAATGATGTGCAATTATTCATAGCAAAGTAATTCATCAACAAAATAGAAATACATAAATGTAAAAACTTGTTGGGAACCTTAGGATCTCACCCCCCCCCCCCCCCCCCCCCCCCCCCCCCCCCCCCCTTAAAATTATGGGAGAATAGAGCAATGAAATAAATCAAAGCACAAATCACGCGACACAAGATATTTTACATGGAAAACCCTCGAAATGGTAAAAACCACAGGATCTAGTCCAGAGCAACAATTCACTATGAAGTAGAATGTTACAACCGATCATAAGTACACACCACTTGGATCAAACCTTCTTCACTCATGCAGGAGTGGATGAACAATGAAAGAATAAGAAAAAACAGAGAGATCTCATCGATTTCGAGGATGTAGAAGCGCTGAGACGTCGACTGCGAAGTATATTAACTCTACGAGTAGAATCCTCCCTTCCACAAGCTTCTTCTCTCTTTTCCCTTTCTCTCTTCCCCTCTCTCTCTCTCTCTCTCTCTCTCTCTCTCTCTCTCTTTCTCTCTCCTTGGATGTGAAAATCCCTTTTGAAAAGCCTTTTGCATGCCTTAGAAAAGCCCTAGGGACCTCCTATTTATATTTTAGGAAACTCCCTTTCATACCCTTGAGAAAACCGCCTCAAATTTCCACAGTTCGCACAAAATCACTCAGAATTTGCGTAACCCTAGACTAGTCGAGCCAGGGGCTCGACTGGTTGAGTGGCACCCTCGACCTGTCGAGCAGACCCCTCGATTGGTCAAGCAGCCCGGATTGTGCTCGCTGGAGTTCAAGTCGTGCGAAGCCTCGACTGGTCGAACATCACCCTCGACCAGTCGAGTGAGGCTCTCGACTGGTCAGGCATGAGGAGGAAACCTCATCAAATCTCTCCCTTTTTGACTCAGGAGAAATCCGTCATCTTCAAGCCAGCTAAGTTTCTACAAACCTTAAACTTGCCCTTGAGCAATACTTTAGTTATCATGTCTAACCCATTATCGTCCGTGTGAACCTTCTCAAGTTGTAACACCTTTTGTTCCAAAGTATCCCTGATTCAACGATACCGAATCTCTATGTACTTCAACTTGGAGTGCTGACTTAAATTATTGCTCAAGTGTATAACACTTTGACTATCACAATAGACCATGTGTTGCTTTTGCTTCAGGCTAACTTCTTGTAGGAACCTCTTCATCCAAAGCATCTCTTTACATGCATCTGTTATTGTAATGTACTCGGCCTCTATCATCGATAATGCTACTACCTTCTGTAGCTTACTTTGCTAAGAGACTGATCCCCATACAAATGTGAACATGAACCCTGATGTAGACTCCCTGGAGTCTATGTCACTTGCCATATCTGCATCTATGTAACCTTCTAACACAAATTTTTTATCACTATAGCATAGGCTTAACCTGGATAAGCCTCTTAAATACTTCAGTATCCATTTCGCCACAGCCCAATGTTCTTTACTGTGATTGGCAAGATACCGCCTGACAACACCAACCGCATATGCTATGTCTGGGCACGTACACACCATAGCATACATTAAACTTTCTACCGCTGATGCGTAGAATATCTTCCTCATCTCATCCACCTCTGCCTTTGTCTTTGGACACTGTTTGTCACTCAACTTGAAGTGACCATCCAGTAGAGTACTGACCGGCTTTACTGTATTCATATTGAATCGCTCTAGGACTTTCTCAATATGTTGCTCTTGTGACAACAAAAGCTTTCTGCTACTTCTGTCACGAGTTATCTCCATTCATAGGATCTGTTTAGCCGGGCCTAAGTCTTTCATCGCAAACGACTTGTCCAACTCATATTTCATCCTGTCAATCTTTTTGACGTCTTTACACATGATGAGCATGTCATCAACGTATAACAGCAGAACTAAGAAATCATTATCTGAGAACTTGCGCATGAACACATAGTGGTCCGACTTCATTTTGTCATATTCATGCTTTAACATGAACGAGTCAAACTTCTTGTACCATTGCTTTGGAGCTTGTTTTAGCCCATATAAGCTCTTCCTAAGCTTACACTCCATATGTTCTTTGCCCTTAACTTCTAACCCCTATGGTTGGTGCATATAGATCTCTTACTCTAGGTCACCATAGATAAAGGCAGTTTTAACATTTAACTGCTCTATCTCCAGATCTATGCTAGCCGCCAACCCAAGAAACACCCGTATGGATGTCATCTTCACAACTGGTGAGAATATCTCCTCGAAGTCTATACCTTTCATTTGACCAAATCCTTTCATCACAAGTCTTGCCTTGAACCTCGTTTGTGAATTCTTTTGCTCAATCTTCTTTCTGAACACCCACTTGTTGCTGTAACGCCTTAGGTTTTCAGGGGCCGTTTAGGAATTCGGCTCCCAAATTTTCAGGTGTCACGGGTGCCCTAATGGGCTTTAGATTTTAATTACATTTGGATGATCTCATAAACAATGTAGAGTTTAGCAAGGCATGAAGCATAAATAAGTCATAAAGTAGTATTAAGTACCACTAAATATAAAAATATTCAAACCATAAATCCAAAATCATCTAAATAGGGAACTAGTCTGACCCATACATGACCTAAAGCGACTAGAGCCCTGGCCCATACCCTGCGGTAGTCCGAACTTAGATTAGAAGGATCCACCGAGAGTCTAGAAGCAGGGAACCTCCTCTTCCCCATCCATGCTCACCCCTCTCAGCTCGTCGCCTCACCTGCATCTAATGACGTGTCTGGTTGGTGTTTTAAAACACTGTCCCAGAGTGATAGTGAGTAGCTAACTTAATGGGTGTCATCAGCTATAAGTTACATCAAATAACAATTCCATAATGAATTTAATAAAAAACACACATTCATAAATCACTGACTAGTCTTTGTTAATGCGTATGCATGAGTTGTGTATGATGTATGACCTCACACACAACACTTCCTCGAGCGACTTCATCTCACGGCTGCGTATGACCAACACTCCCTCATTTTGACCTCAACTGTCGAGTCGTCAAATCCTACCTAATGCATAAATAATGTTAGCTGAGTATTTAATTAATTCGTTCATCCAACAAGTTGGGGAAACCGGTACACCCCAACGATATTAATGCCCTCATTCATTTGCGAGGCCCAGACCCCTCAACACGCAAAGACAGGACCCCACGATTCTTGATCCCATCGGGGTCCCCACCCCCGATTGTAAGCACGTGGGGTGTGCTGAAAAGTGGAAATGCTTGCGGTCACTAAGGGGAGACTCGTCTCCCCAGCGTAGGCCGACAGCTCTGATACTGTGTCTCATTCCACCATGCCCAGCTCACAAGACAGTGAATCAGTTTTCAGTTGTTGTCAGTAGGCGTCAGTGGGCGAGGGGTGCTCTAGGTTCCAAACAGGCGTGAGGAAACATGGTGAACAAGCCTGGTTGGTCAGTTGGTGGACTAGACTGCTCAAGTTCAGGCGAGCATGTCACGCACGACATCAGGTGCAAGCAACCCATGTAGTCCCACTTCTGTCGCTCATTCGTGTCCGCCCAAATCAATCAGTTTGGTCACAGGGTGGTCCAACCAACGGGTCCACCCTCACAATTCTTAGTTCTTGACCAACTCAAAGAATGTGTTGTATTCAATATCACTTCTAAGTGGTTACGGATTCATCTTCAAGTATAGATGGAATTATGTGTACAATACATTAAGCATAAATTTTCAGGATATTAAGATAAATGTAACTACTCTTAATAGCATAAGTTAATCGTGTGTGTGTGTGGTGCTGGATTTCCTAAGAGGCAAAGGATAACACATCACTCATAGTACAAAAATCCAACAAGAAATAAGGCAATCATACATGCTACAGAGAAGATCAAGCAAAAAATTAGATGTGAAATGAACATGCAACACCAATTTCATGCCCAAACGAATTGAAGACCAATCAAACATCAATTTATCATCGCATGCGTGTTGGGTAGACTTAGCATGTAGGTTCCTAACTAGATTTTCTCTAAATTACTCATGCACATCAATCTAATATCCACAATCATTAAATTTATCATAAAATTGGTACTTGGCCACCTAAGGATAATGGTTCTCACCTATAGGTCGTCAAGGGCTTGCAGAATCGTCCTAGGGGTGTTGGACTCGTGGGAGGGTTTGCCGAGGTCCTGAGTCAAATGCATCTGCATGTTAGGATACATGTAAGGGCTTAGCTTACAAAACACATATATGGAGAAGAATGATGATTACTTGGGAATCTTGCTCTTGTGGTGGTGGATGCAAGGTTCTTATGGTTAGAGATTTGGAAAAAATCATAAATTCCTATACAAACACCAAGAAATATATGAGATTCATGTAATCCATTTTAGAAAGAACCTAGGTTAGGAAGTAGGTTTGTTTCTTACATCCAAATTGTAAATGGGGTGGATTCGGAGGAGAAAAGTGATCGATGTTAGGGCTTTGATTGGAGGAAACCGATGAAGGGAGGCACTAAAGCTTCCCCACTCCGACTCTCACACTTCTTCTCTTCTTCGTTCTCCTTCTCTTTCTTTCTCTCTCCCTTGGAGGATGTAAATTCGTATGGAGAGATGGGGTGTCCAAATTAGGCCCTTATATAGTGTTAGATTTGGTGTAAATGGCCCCAATGGTTGAGTTTTTACTATACTAGCCCTATAGGATGGTTTTTCTAACCTTTAGAGTCTATTATGAGATGTACATATCGATATACACCGCAGGATATTTAGCCCTAATGATAATCTACATATTGACATGATCGGCCCCCCATTTGGATCTGCCGATCGACAGATATGATTAGAAGTCTGTCCAACGTTCATCAATGGTCGATCGGGGCCGCGGCTATAAGGATATAGCAGAAAAATATCCTTATTCTACGTGTAAAATTTGGTCATAAACCAATGGTTCGAAATTCTCAACTTTGCATAAGAGTGGACGACTCGATCACTTAAGTTTCAGATTCTTCTTTTAGGGTATTTGCACTTCTCATGCACTCGTCCTTCGGCTCAAGTTGATCGGTTCTTGACACTATCTAGGTCCGACTCCCACAATGGACGTCGAGCCCAGTAAGACGAACACATTACAAGAAATCCTACCTTTAGCGACGAAAGTTTTCGTTGCTCAAAGCAAAATTTTCGTAGCTAAAAAGTTTTAGCAATGAAAATTTTCGTCAATAAATTTGTCGCTAAAAGACCGAAGCAAATGGTTTTTAGCAACGAAAAATTTTAATTGTCGCCAAAGGGAAACTTTTTAGCAACGAAAATTTTTGTCGCCAAAAATAATTACAAAACTTTTAGTGATGAATATTTTCATCACTAAAAC
The DNA here is from genome assembly GCA_037074715.1 of Magnolia kwangsiensis. Lineage (NCBI taxonomy): Eukaryota > Viridiplantae > Streptophyta > Magnoliopsida > Magnoliales > Magnoliaceae > Magnolia > Magnolia kwangsiensis. The sequence goes on from CM073583.1 coordinate 3,870,730, forward strand.
ATATATACAAAACTTTTAACTACGCAAATTTTCGTCGCTAAAAATAATTTCAAAACTTTTAGTTACAAACATTTTCGTCGCTAAAAATATTTTCCAAAACTCTTAGCTACGAAAATTTACGTTGCTAAAAATTATTTGCATAACTTTTAGCTACGAAAACTTTCGTCGATAAAAATAATTTCAAAACTTTTAGCTACAAAAATTTTCATCGTTAAAAATATTTTACAAAACTTTTAGCTACGAAAACTTTCGTCGCTAAAAGTCTCTTTTTTTAAAAAATTATTCCAGCACAAAATTTCTAATATACACCTGATACAATACATTTCATCATATTCCTCCTGATATACAACTGTTATATAATATATTTCATCATATTCACATTCACATCCATGTAAACCCAAATTAGTCAATCCATCCAAACATAAACTACATTCATCCAAACACAAACAATGTTATCCACATCACATTCATTCACGCATAAATATATATAAGCTTAACATCATAAACAAAAATAACATAAATCTAAAACCTATGACTTAAATCAGGTTCGAGTTTGGGATCGGTTTTAGGTTTGGGTTTTCAAGTTTAGATTTAGGTTAGGAAGTTGAGATAGGATTAGGTGTCGGTGTAGGTTTAGGTTTAAGGATTTGAGAATATATTAAGGTTTAAGTTTAGGAAATCGGATTCGGGTTATAGGTTTAAGTTTAGGTTAGGTTATAGGTTATGGTTTAGGAAATTGAGTTTAGGTTGTAAGTTAAGGTTATAGTTTAAGGTTATAGGTTTTGGGATTTGAGAATAGGTTTAGGTTAAGGTTTAGAAAATCGGGTTTGGGTTCGGGATCGGGTTTAGGTTTGGATTTTCAAGTTTAGGTTTAGGTTTATGTTAGGGAATTGAGATTAGGATTAGATGTAGGTTTAGGTTTAGGGATTTCAGAATAAGTTAAGGTTTAGGTTTAGGAAATCGGGTTCGGGTTATAGGTTTAGGTTTAGGTTTAGATTATAGGTTAAGGTTTAGAAAATTGAGTTTAGGTTATAGGTTAAGGTTTAGGTTTAGGTTTAGGTTTAGGTTTAGGTTATAGGTTTTGGGATTTGAGAATAGGTTTAGGTTAAGGTTATAAGTTTAGGTTTAGGAAATCGGGTTCGGGTTCAGGATCGGGTTTAGGTTTGGGTTTTCAAGTTTAGGTTTAGGTTTATGCTAGGAAGTTGAGATTAGGATTAGATGTAGGTTTAGATTTAGGGATTTGAGAATACACTAAGGTTTAGGTTTAGGAAATCGGGTTCGGGTTTACGTTTGGTTTTTAGGTTTAGGTTTAGGTTATAGGTTATAAGTGTAGGTTTAGGTTTAATTTTTAGGTTTAGGTTATAGGTTATAACATTAGGTTATAAGTTTAGGTTTAGGTTAAGGTTTAGGTTTATAGGTTTTGAGATTTAAGAATAGGTTTAAGTTAGGGTGTAGGTTAAGGTTTAGGGAATTGAGTTTAGGTTATAGGTTTAGGTTATAGGTTATAGGTTTTTGGTTAAGGTTTAGGTTATAGTTATAGGTTTTGGGATTTGAGAATAGGTTTATGTTAGGTTATAAGTTAAGGTTTAGGAAATTGAGTTTAGGTTATAGGTTCAGGTTATTGGTTATAGGTTTAGGTTTAAGTTATAGGTTTTGGGATTTGAGAATAGGTTTAGGTTATAAGTATAGGTTTAGGTTAGGGCAAAGGTTAAGGTTTAGGGAATTGAGTTTAGGTCATACGTTTAGGTTATAAGTTATAGGTTTTTGATTAAGGTTTAAGTTATAGTTATAGGTTTTGGGATTTGAGAATAGGTTTAGGTTAGGTTATAGGTTAAGGTTTAGGGAATTGAGTTTAGGTTGTAGGTTTTGGGATTTGAGAATAGGTTTATGTTATAAGTATAGGTTTAGGTTAGGTTGTAGGTTAGAGTTTTGTGAATTGAGTTTAGGTTATAGGTTATAGGTTTAGGTTAAGGTTTAGGTTGTAGTTATAGGTTTTGGGATTTGAGAATAGGTTTAGGTTATATGTTAAGGGTGTAGTCCCTACAAGTACAAATATAAACACGGCATGTCCAAATGCTCAGGCCACTCCAATGTTGTTCATAGGAAATGAACAGATTCATCATGGTCATAACAGCGGTTCCCACCTTCCAAGGATCCCCGCTCAACATCCGGATATCTCCGACACACATCCAGGTCTGCTCCATCAATTTTAAGTAAATACAGATATAAACACGGCCTGTCCAAATAGTCAGGCCACTCCAATGTTGTCCATAGGAAATGGATAGCTTCATCATAGCCATAACAGCGGTTCCCACCTTCCAGGGACCCTCGCTCAACATCCAGATAGCTCCGACGCACATCCGGGACTGCTCCATCAATTTTAAGCAAATACAGATATAAACACGGCCTGTCCAAATGGTCAGGCCACTCCAATGTTGTCCATAGAAAATTGACAACTTCATCATGGTCATAACAGCGGTTCCCACATTCTAGGGACTCTTGCTCAACATCCGGATAGCTCCGACGCATATCCAGGTCTGCTCATTTAAATAAAATGGATTATCAAGATCATTTAAATAAAATCAAGTCCAATTAACAATCTAACCTGGAGGATTCTGTTAGCATTGTTGACGGCATCTCGAATCTTGTTTTAGGGCTTAGAAATTTAAAATTAAATACAAAAATTAGAAAAACCAAAGAAATTTAAGAAAGATAGTCTAAGTCCATGTGAATGAGCACAAGTATGCACCTACATATGAATTCTGAAAAGCTATTGCATATCACAAACAAATAAAAAATAAAAAATCCTTGCATTTGGATATTCGACAAAATGGGTTAAAATGAATTCATTTGCCTAATTTATGAAAACCTTGCGTTTGGATATTCAACAAAATTGAATTGTAATAATTCAATTCAGTTCAATAAACTCATATTTCTGAGAAGGATTTAATGGTTTTAAATCCATGATTTTCTGGAAAAGGTCCATTTCCTGGACGTTAAATTCAACGGGGAAAGTAAAATGGTTAATATTACTTTTCACAGTGCAAAGTTTCAGTTATGTCTCTTCTTTACCTTCCATTTTCCTCTTAACAAGAAAATCCATATTTACTAATATTTTCATTTTTCTATTTTTCAAAAGAATGAGTTCGGACTCCAAAAGCGTCGACTCCAGCACTCATACTTTCAGCCCAAACCCTAACCAAGGACTCCACAATTACCAAGTACTCATAAACATGTATTACAAGCATTTTCTGTCTATGTGCATGACGAGCATACTGTTAGGATCAATCCTCTTATTTTCATTTACAAAAACTAGTGGATGACAAATTATGTGTAACATGCAGAGATGGTTCAGCCACTTGTACAAGTAGGGAAGGTTCAAAAGGACATGTATATTTGAAAGTTAGTCAAATCATAAACAGACGTATTATGGATGGAGACATTGTTTTCATTAATAGTCTACCTAGTACTCATAAAAATTCATTGTAACCAATTTCTGTCTATGTGCACGACGACCATACTGTTAAGGAATATTAGTAAATGAAAATCCATATTTACTAATATTCTCATTTTTCTATTTTTCAAAAGAATGAGTTCAGACTTCCAAAGCGTCGACTCCAGCACTCATACTTTCAGCCCAAACCCTAACCAAGGACTCCAAAATTACCAAGTACTCATAAACATTTATTGCAAGCATTTTCTGTCTATGTGCATGACGACCATACTGTTAAGATCAATCCTCTTATGTTCATTTACAGAAACTAGTGGATGACAAATTATGTGTAACATGCAGAGATGGTTCAGCCACTTGTGCAATTAGGGAAGGTTCAAAAGGACATACATATTTGAAAGTTAGTCAAATCATAAACAGACGTATTATGGACGTAGACATTGTTTTCATTAATAGGCTACCTAGTACTCATAAAAATTCATTGCAAGCAATTTCTGTCTATGTGCATGATGACCATACTGTTAAGATCAATCATCCAAACACCTTGAGATGACTGTACGATGGATCCTGTCCAGTCCACACCTTCTCAGGAACTTCTCCATTCAACGGGGCTGATGGAGACCTGTTTATCAGATACACTGCCATGTGCATTGCTTCTTCCCAGAACGTCTTAGGCAACTTCGCATGGGATAACATGCATCTGATTCTCTCAACAATGGTGCGATTCATTCGCTCAACTACACCATTATGCTGGGGGGTCTTGGGAACTGTCTATTCATGCCGTATACCCAGGGACTTGCAGTACTCATGAAAGTTACTGATGTATTCACCACCATTATCAGTGCGGATGCACTTCAATGATCTACCTATCTCTCTCTCGACCATAGCATGAAACAACTTAAATACACCAAAGACCCCATCCTTGGATTTCAAAGCATAAGCCCAAACCCTCCTAGATGCATCATCTATAAAAGTAACAAAATACAATGCCCCATCTAAGGTTTTTGTCCTCATTGGACCACACACATCAGAATAAACCAAATCTAATACATGCACTTTATTAACATGAGAAGTAGTTTTAACAAATGAAACTCTTTGTTGTTTCCCTGATAAATAATCAAGACAGGTTTTAAGAGGTATACCTGTCACCTCTGGAAGGAGCCGCTTCCTCACTAGTAGCTGAAGTCCTTTTTCACTCATGTAGCTTAGACGCCTGTGCCACATGTCAATAGTTGAATCTTCTGTTGTGTTCAATCCACCCTTTCATACACTGACACTTGCCTTATGCAGGGTGCAACACTTCTTTCCTTTGGCTGCGATCAACAAACCCTTGATGAGCTTCCAGCACCCACCGGCAAACTGGCTTTCATAGCCATCATCATCCAACCTTCCTGTCGACATCAAGTTGAGGCGAAGGTCTGGGATATGCCTCACATCCATGAGAACTAATGTGTAGCCCACATCAATCTTTACACAAATATCACCAACTCCCACGATCTTCGATACGCCAGAATTTTTTATCTTCACGGTCCCATAGTCACCTGACTTGTAGCTTGTGAAGAAATTCCTGCGTGGATCTGCATGAAAAGAAGCTCCTGAGTCAATCACCCAGTCGGTGTCTTGACTCGTAGCCGTGAGACATACATCGTGATCTGCGGAAAGAATAATAACAATGTCGCCATCTGAAGTGACCGTAGTAGAATCAGATTCATCTTCCTTCTCCTTTCTTTTTCCTTTCTTGTCGTTTTTAGCCTTACGACATTCATGCTTATAGTGGTCATTCTTACAATAATTCCAGCATTCAACATCTTTTTTATTACTTGACTTGCCTTTTGATTTATCTCGGGCCTTCCCGCCCTTCCTTTTCTTTCCTCTCCCCCGTTCCTGTGTCACAAGTGCCTCTTGCTGAGTAGACCCCTGAGACTTCCTCCTTGTCTCTTTATTGAAGAGACAGCTAATAACTTGTTCCATGGATATCTTTCCGTCTGACGCGGAGTTATTTAGAAACACCACCAATGTCTCCCAACTATCAGGCAACGACCTAAGCAATAGTAAAGCCTGCAATTCATCATCCAGGACCATCTTCATAGAGGAGAGTTGGTTCACTATATTGCTGACCTCATTCATGTGCTCAGCCACAGAACCATCATCCTTGAATGTGAGATTCACAAGTTGCCTTATCAGAAAATTTTTATTACCGGTTGTCTTCCTCTCACGCAGCCCTTGTAGTTTCAGCCATAGGCTAGCAGTTGAGGTTTTCGTAGACACTTGGTGGAATACAGAATCACCTAACCATTGTCTAATAAACCCCACCGCCTTCCGGTCCAACTTCTTCCAATCATCATCAGACATATCCTTGGATTTTTCTGATATATCTAAAATTGGAGAATATAGATCCTTACAATAAAGCAAGTCCTCCATCTTAGCCTTCCATATGGTCCAGTTAGAACCATTGAGGTTGATTATCCTTAATGAGCCACGTTCCATAATTTCAAACCGATCTACCCGTTCAATGAACTTAGTGCTCTGATACCACTTTGTTGGGGGCCTTGCACAAAACCTTAGGATCTAGCCCTCCATAACAAACCAGAATTATGGAATAACAATGCAATGAAAATCAATCAAAGCACAATCACACACCACACAAGAGATTTTTACGTGAAAAACCCTCAAAGAGGTAAAAACCACGGGACCTCGTCCAGATCAACAATCTACTATGAAGTAGAAAGATACAATCTTCTTCACTTACGCAAAAGTGGATAAACAATAAGAGAATAAAGAGAAAACAGAGATCTCACCGATCACGAGGACGTAGAAGCGCTGAGACGACGGCTCCCTTTCACAAGCTTTCTCTATCTCTTTTCTCTCACTCTCTCACCTTTGATATCCCTAAACCATTTAGGAAACCCTCTTGTATTTTTTCTTTAGATAACATACCCTAAAAAAATCATAGGGACCCCTTTTTATAGTTTTATAGTTGCGAAAGGACTTGCGCATCCCAGTTGCAAAAAGACGACGGGTCAAAAAACCCATCAATTAAATCATCTTTCGCTTCTTTTTTTCGAGTACACGGCAGGGATTGACCCTGGAAAATAACAAACTCAACAAAGAAGAGATTCTCTCTCCTTTTTATTTTTATTTTTTATTTTTTATTTTTTAAAAAGTTTTATTAAGATATGGTAATTTCTATTTAAAAAAGGTAAATAACATTAGATAATAGCTGTGGGATTTTTGGCGGCAGCGTCTTTATCCTTTCAATAGAGAGCAATGTGCCCATGGTTTGTTTTTTTTTTTGGTTAAAACATTAATAGGAAAAATATCTTTTTATTTTTAATTTCTTAAAAATAACTAAAATAAAGTTAATTGATTATAAAAATAATAAAATAATAAAATAAAATAAAATAAAAAAACAAAACAAAACAGTTATTGATGTACTACCACGTTTGGCCCACGTAATGATGAGATCAGTCTTATCGTTTGAGAAAAGCAGTATTGAAACAGGTGCAGCTTCTATAAATAGCATTTGTATGAGAGGTTATGGCATGCACTAACTCCAGTGCAGTTTTAGCCCACTTTTAGTAGTCAACTAAGGCAGTTTTGATGTGGGCCATTCATCATGTGGGGCTCACCTTTGATGTGATCCATGCATTATGTGGGCCCACTTTGATGTGGACCCTTCTTCATGTAGAGCCCCAATTTCAATATGGGTCATCCCTCATATGGGCTCACGTCCACCATATATAACGTGGGTATCACATTTATTGTGGACTGTCCACCATGTGGGGCTCACTTGATGTGAAGAGTGCATCATGTGGGATCGTATTTTGACGTGGGTCATCCATCACGTGGGACTCATCTTTGATATGAACATGCATTATATGGGTTCACCTTGATGTGGACTATTCATCTTGTGGGGGCCAACTATCAATATGGACGGCTCATCATGCGGGCTCACTTTTAATGTCAACCTTTCATCAGGTGGTCCCACCTTTAATGTCCACCATCCATCCTATGGGTCCCACCTCTGATGTGGACTGTCCATCATGTGGGGCCTGCTTAATGTTAACCGATTATTATGTCGGGCCACACTTTGGAGTCGGCCATCCTGCCTATCTTAATGTGTACTTTCATAATGTGGGACCCACCTTTAATATAAGTTGTTGATCATGTGAGACTATTTTAAAAAGAAAAAAAAAAATAAAGAGGCAAGACGTGAATTATCTAAAAAGTTTAAGAATAAACTGCTCCAAAAATAAGTTGCACGTGTGCACATGCGAAGTCGAGCGTCCACTTCGTACTTCTCTGCCTAAAGTATGACTGGAAAAAAAAAACAGAGAAATTGACGACCGTAAGCCTCGCCTTTTACCCACCCACAGTCTTTTTCTAAGCGCTCCCCAAACTTTATTTCCCAAGGTAATTCACTCGCCCACTTAACATATAGCTACGGATTATACCGCAGCTATTACAAAGCGTCATCGGTTTAATTTGGGAAGGGTATTTTCGTCTGCAAATAATATGTCCGTACAGAATGCTTTAGTTTGGGAGCGTGTAGAAAATACGGTGGGGAAAACGTGGAGTTTACAGTTGTCAATTTCTCTAAAAAACACTTTTATATTTTGGGAGAGTATGACCATCCATGCGCATGCACCACTCCTTGTACAAGTGCATTTAGATGCATATAATCCAAACCTTCCAATCTCACTGGCTCACTTTAGATGGGTTACAGAAACAAGACCATATGAATCAGATAATCTACACATCCCTCCGGTAGACAGTTTATTGTTGAATATAGGCAATCACATCCAACATCTAAAGCCATATATGCCAACTTGTCACATTTTCGGAACTCCATTCCTTGGAAAAGGTCCATGGAATGAAATTCAGGCTGTTCCAGAAGTTAATTGAGCAAGACCATCTAAACCAATGGACATCCGTTGATTTGATCCATCTTACAGTTTGACTAACCTGATGTGTGGATCTATCCAATTTTTCCTTCATAAAACATCCATAACTGATATATATAAAAAATAGCGGCTCAGATGTCACAAGGATATCACACGTTGGAGGGAAAGAAGGAGAGCATGGTGGACTTATGATGCCCATGGGAGTACCGGATCATTTATTCTCGTACCATAGTCGACGGAATGCGACTTGGCTGCGAGCCCCGGAACCAGCGATGTGGGTGTGGGCATTGGCCTGACAGTGTGTGTGTGTTTCCTTTCCTTCATGTCTGTTGGACATTATTAACAGGTTGGACGGTCAACAAACATTGGGGCCTAGGAATTTTTTAATGATGGGCTTTCAACGACCACTTTTTTCCTGTGGTGTGGTCCACCTGAAACTTGTATCTGCTTCATGTTTTAAATCATGCCATAAAATGAGCTGGAAAAACAGATGTACGGCGTGGATATACAATATATACATCGATGTGGGCTTGACATTCAGGACCGCACCCACATCCTGGATACGGGGTCGCAGCCAGGTCGCGCTATAATAAACTAATACAGATAATACATTAACCTTGCGGCGTTATGTCGTCACGCTTTGACTCATTTCAACAGTCGATATTCACTTTCGACGGTCAGGATTAATCGGGGACGCGCTCCGGTTCTTATATTGTCCGGAAATTATACAACTACATTTCACGACATTTCGCCTTTTCCGCCGTACCCGGTTTATTAAATGATACATTACATAGAACCCTACTCTCAGCGAAAATATCAGAACTGCCGCCGTCTATGGAAAAAGTTTTGAAATATTTGTATTTTACATCCATTCAGATATGGTTGACCGTATCATGGGGTTGAATGAAAACTGCTTATGATAAGTCTTGGAAAGTTTTTAATGGTGGGCGTTCAATCATCACTGTTTCTTATGGTGTTGTCCATATAATATTTTGATCTTATTAAATTTTTAGCCCATGAGCTAAAATGAGATGAAAAAATGGATGGAAAGCATGGACATAGAACACACCGTCAAGGTGAGCCCCACAGTAAGGGTTTCATTTTATAAAAGTGAGCGCATCATTCATGTATCTTATCCACGCGGTCCATCTGTTATTCTCCCGTGTCATTTTAAGAGTATGAACTCAAAATTAAAGCACATCCAAGGCTAGAAGTAGATTGCTGTAGCATAAACCATGGGAAGTAGATGTATACCATTGAAAGCTTCCTCAGGGCTATAGAAATTTTCAATTCAGCTGATATTTGTATTTTCCCTTCATCCATGTCTCTATAACGCAATGAGCAAGTTGGATGACATGTAAACATAGCTGTGGACCCTGAGAAGGTCTCAACGGTAGATGGTCATTATCTAGGCTGTTTCCTCTTATATGGTCCACTTCAACTATGGATATGCTTCAATTTCACGGTCATGATCTAAAATAAGTCAATAAAACAGATGGATATGGCGTGAATAATACATATACATCACGTGTGGACTCGGAGAGATTACTCGCTATGCCAAAGTACGTAGGTTGGCAATCCGCTCTCGAAAGTCAGGCAAATTCTTTCCCTTGATCCAGTGGTATTAATCTCCAATCAATAACAATAAACGAATACAGATACATGAACCTTGTGGGGTTATGTCGGCACGCTTTGACTCATTCCAACCAGAGGACATAGATCAAGCAGTGTGTGTTCTTAGGGTACGGTGATGAAAAGTTTGGATACAGATTGTAAAATCCGACTGAGAAGAATCTCGTCAGGAGCAGAGATGTGATTTTCTTTAAAGATCAATGTATAAAAGACATTTGTAAGCCAGAAAAGATGCAACCTAGTTCGGGTGAACTAGAGGACATGAATCCAGTAATTTCTCCCATATTTCCTGATGACAGGATAGTGCAGTAAGGTGTAGAGGACGAGGGAGTTCCTACAGAAGATGGATCGGGGGAGCAGCCCCCACTTGATTCACCTGTTGAGCCACAAGTGATGAGGTCATCTAGGGATAGACAACCGTCCAAGAGGTACTCGCCGCATGAGTACATTATACTAACTGATGGGAGAGAGCCAAAAGATTATTCTGAGACCCTAGCCGACGAGCCTAAGGGGGAGTAGTTGAAAGCTATGCAAGAGGAGGTGAAATCCTTTTATAAGAACCACACCTATAATATGATGAAATTGCTTAAGGGCAAAAAAACTCTGAACAACTGTAACGTCTTGAATTTTCACTATTTTGAATTTTCAAAAATTCTTGAATTTTTTTTAATACAATTTACTTATGTTATCACTTACCGTTTATTAGCACTCAATGTTATTTTATACACGAGTGGTACTAGTAAAGAACTACACAAGTTTGATTAATCAACTGTAGGAAGCTAACGAATCCGTCCGATCACTTAAACATCGAATTTAGCCACATAATTTGCTCACACAGAGCCTAAATATAACCGACCTACCATTAATTAATTAAGACAATCGTAACTAAATTAAAAGATCTACTTGAAGCCGAGTTAGATAAGTCCCAGATCTTGACTAATAGACCAAATCAACCTCGTTACTCTTTTAGCCTACAACTAACAGTTTAGAGTAGCCATGAACAAATCTCCACTTTCACTAGTTATAAATAAGCCACACTATGAACATAATTAATGCAAACCCTAATCATTATCCACAAGAAATTTCAATACCTAATTTATTGTAAGAATGTCCCGATTTTTCGAACAAGCTGTTGACCGCTTGTTAGTGGGTCACTAATTCCAAAATTATAGAATAATGTCACTATAAGAAAGAGGATTTTTAGCGACGAAACTTTTAGCAACGAATTTTTTTCGTCGTTAAAAGTCACTTTTAGCGATGAAAGAAATTTTCACCGCTAAAAGTTTACTTTTAGCAACAAAATTGTAAATTCGTAGCTAAAAGTCACCTTTAGCGACGAACTTTTTCGTCACTAAAGGTTGTTTTCAAAATTTCCTACATATTCGAAAAGTTACTTTTAGCTATAAAACTTTTTGTAGCTAAAAAACCTAGATGAGAATTTTAGCGACGAATATTTTCGTCATTAAAGGGTGGAAATAATTTTTCATAAAATTCGATGGGTTAGCTACGAAAATTTTTGTTCCTAAAAACCAGGTCGAAACTTTTGTAGCTAAAAAACCTAGATGAGAATTTTAGCGACGAATATTTTCGTCATTAAAGGGTGGAAATAATTTTTCATAAAATTCGATGGGTTAGCTACGAAAATTTTTGTTCCTAAAAACCAGGTCGAAACTTTTAGCCACGAAATATTTCGTCGCTAAACGACGAGACTTTTAGCGACGAACTTTTTGTCGCTAAAGGGTGGAAACGATTGGGTTTACTTTTAGCTACGAAAATGTTCGTAGCTAAAAAACCTGGATGAGGCTTTCGTCGCAAAATGCTAGAAACTATTCGATGAATTTACTTTTAGCTACGAAACTTTTCGTAGCCAAAAAACCTAGATGAGGCTTTTAGTGACAAAAAGTTTCGTTGCAAAAGGCTAAAAACAAATTTTCTAAAAATTCCATGGGTTTACTTATTGCTACGAAAATTGTCGTAGCTAAAAAACCTAGATGAGACTATTAGCAACGAATAGTTTCGTCGCTAAAGGTTGGAAACCATTAGGTTTACTTTTAGAATATTGAGAAGTTTAGAAATTTTAACAATATTTAAGAAATTTTGAAAACAAAATGATGCTTTTGAAGAAAAAAATTGGTAATTTGAAATTTTTGAGAAAAAAAAAATTTTAAATATGAGAAATTTTTTTAGATTCTGAAAATAAAAATTCAGAATTTGTATATAAAATATTTTTTAATAAAAATGATATTTTGTTAAAAGAGAAAAAATATGAATTTTGAAAAAAAAATGTTAATTTTAAAAGAAAATTCAGATTTATTTGTGAAAAATAAAATTACTAAATTATTATGCATATCCACTAATTGAACCTTTAACTGTTTTTGGACAATCTGATCAGTCTATATTGAAGAGTAAATAACTTAAGACGTTTAAATCAAATTAAATTCAACCAAATTGTTGATCGATTTTGTTTGCCCATTATCTTTTATCATATGTAGCTTGATTGAGGTGAGTAACTAGTTAAATTGAGGGTGTGTTTGGGCGATGAGATTAGAAGGGATTAGGTGTGAGATGGGATTCAAAAGCATAATTATTACCCATGGCAGGGATTGTCCCCAGTTGTCATGGGATAAGATTAATGTCATGCTTTGTTGGTAATACGGTGGTACATTGAATGGATATACCCATCATTATTTAAAATTACTAAGAATAACACACATGTGTAATATTCAAACAATTCATTTGTTTTATAACCTCATTTTATGGCATGGACCTAAAAATGAGATAGATCTAAAACTTATGTGGCCCCAAAAAAGTTTTTAACGGTAAGTATTCAATCCCTGTTACTTTCTATGGTGGGTCCACTTGAGCTTTAGATTTACCTGATTGGGTGGCCCCATCGTATTGATCAGTAAAATAGAGTGAATGGACCAGACATGTAAAATGGGCCAAATATTCTGGTCAAAATTGTGACCCAACTTAATGACCTCGTGAGAACCTAAGAATTGATGTTAGTAAATTTTGTGGGCCCCATCATGATGTGTGTCGAACATCAACACCGTGGATTTGATGTATCCCCTTTAGGTTATGAGATATCTCAAAAATCATCTGTATACGAAATTCAAGTGGGTCATACCATCTAAAATTATGTGAAGATATCCTAAAAAATTTAAAAGCACTTGGTGGGACCCACATGAGTTTTGGATGCGACTGAATATTGGTCTGACCCCTCATCCAAGTGGGACACATATAATGAGTGGGTTGAATATGTGCATCACATTTAGGTAGACCCAATATATGATTATGAATGTTTTAAGGAAACCCCTCTCTATTATATTATGTGGTGTGGCCCACCCAAGTCATGAATTGACTTTATTTTTAAACTCTTGACCCACCCAAGTCATGGATTGACTTTCTCCATATCGTTCAACGCTTTTCTCGGATCATTTTAAGATATTAACCAAAAAATGGGGCGGGTCCAAAGCTTAAGTGGACTACAAAGTAGGGACTGAATGTCCACCATTAAAAATAACACTCATAGAAGTTTTAGATCAAGCTGATGTTTATGTTTTCTCTTTATTTATATCTTTTTGTTTTGGGATTTGATGGTTTTTTGTCCATCTGGATTTGGGTGTTTGGGTATCACATTCCTTCTTCTTTTTTTTTCTCAGCTTTGATGTTGAAATCTCTTTTATAATTCGGATTTCTCCCTTTGTTTGTGAAATTTTAAGGAATCCAGTTCATATAAAAAAAAATTAATAATAAAAATGGAAAGATTTACTCATTCTTCATGGTTATGAAGTATCTGCTATTGTTGTAGCACTAGTAGAATTTATTGAACATTGTCTCTTGAAGAAGAATTATAGTCTCTATGTTATAAAAAAAAAAAATAAAAAAAAAAAAAAAAAAAAAAAAACAACAATACAATTGGCCTTACGATGATTTTAATGATAGATAACCAATAACTATTGTTTTCATGTGGTCTACCTCATATTTGAATATGATTCATTTTTGGGCTCGTATCCTACAATGAGTTGACAAAACAAATGGATCATATGAATATACAATATATAAATCAAAGTGGGCTCACATTTACCCCATCAGTCAGATGCACCATTCCATGGTGGGCCTAGGGCTTAAAAATCAAGTCAATCCGTAACTTTTTTGGGCCACACCACATACAAAAGTTGAGAGGGGTTACCCTCCATTAAAATATTTATAATCATTTGTTAGGCCCACCGAGATGTGGTTCACAAATCTAGCCCATCCATTATGTGTGTCCCACTTGGATGAGGAGTCAAACCAAGTTTCAAATGCATAAAAATTTCAGTTGGGCCCCACCAAGTGCTTTTATATGTTTTAGGCATTTCTTCACATAATTTTAGATGGTATGGCCCACCTAAGTTCCATATACAGCTGATTTTTGGGATATCCTATAATTTAAAGGGGGCCCATCAAATGCACGGTGTTGATGTTTGACACATGTCATAGTGGGGCCCCCACACAGCTTGACCTTTGTCTTTAATCCATGTCGTCCCATGAGGTCATGTTGTGTGGGCCCCACCATGACATGTGTCAAACATCAACACCGTGCATTTGATGGGTCCCCTTTAAATTATGGGATATCCCAAAAATCAACCGTATACAGAACTTCGGTGGGCCATACCATCTAAAATCATGTGAAGACATGCCTAAAACATATAAAAGTATTTGGTGAGCCCCACCTGAAATTTGGATGCATCTGAAACTTAGTATGACCTCTCATCCAAGTGGCACACACATAATGGATGGGCTGGATTTGTGGACCACATCTCGGTGGGACCAAAAAATAATTATGAATGTTTTAATGGAGGGTAACCCCTCTCAACTTTTGTATGTAGTGTGGCTCACACAAGTCATAGATTGATTTAATTTTTAACCCCTGGGCCCACCATGGGATGGTGCATCTGACTGATGAGGTAGATGTTTGCACGCATCATGGTGGGGCCCACGGAGCCATACCAGACCTCGACCTAAATTTGGGCGCGCGCTAAAAAATAGAGCTACGCCCAAAAAAACCCCAACTTCCAAATCTCTCTCTCTCTCTCTCTCTCTCTCTCTCTCTCTCTCTCTCTCTCTCTCCATTCCCTAACCCAGATCTGGTTTGTCTTCTCCTCCTCTCAGCAGCTGTTAGAATCCATGGCAGGTTCAGTAGTCAGTTCTTTATGCAACGATGAAGGCACTCATTCTCATCGGAGGGTTTGGTACGCATTTGCAGCCATTGACGCTCAGCGTTCCAAAGCCGCTTGTGGATTTTGCTACCAAACTCATGATTCTACATCAGGTAATACCCCATGAGTCCATCTCTTTGAAATTGAAGATGAGCATTCCTCTTTTTTACTTTTACTTTTTTTCCCCCTATGGGTTGGATCTGTTTATGCGTTTCTCTACTGTTGATTCCATAGTGAAACCACTATTTTTTTTTTCTTTCTTTCTTGGTTTTGTTTTAGTTTGAAACAGCAGCAGCTGAAGTGCTTGCAAGTCTACGGTTGAAAGTTGTTGGTGAAACGGGCGAAATGGAGGAACCTATCACAGGGGAGGTCCAGATTTTTATCTCTTCAAAGGAGAATTCGGTCTCAATGCGATCTCTCGTGGTTAGTATGACTCTCTGTGTTTGTGTTTTTGTCTGAAAGTTGGGATTTGTAGAGCATGCATTGTATGATGCACGACAGAACAAAACAACGTCTTTTGCTTGGCCCAACAATTCATTGGCGGGCCACCATTTGGTGGCAGTCTGTACCTGGTGGGTCCCATTATGGACTGGTAGTGCCATTATGGATTGTCATGCTACCAATTTTTTTATTTTTTTATTTTGAATTAGATGATATTAACTGTTTGATTTAGTGGATACAGCCCTTAGTCACAAAAAGTGTGTTGATCATGTGAGTGAGATTCTTTGATGGGGGCGATTCTTCAGGTATGCCCCATTCTTGATAGAGGCCACTAGATAATGGTGTGGGTTATACAAACAGGGGCATTCCTGTACTGTTGCTTGGCAACCAAAAGAAAAGGCTGTTTTTGTTCTGTCAAACATTGCTATTTCCTACACCATTCATTGTTTTTTGGCCTCTTTACTGTTGGTCTTTTATTCATTTTTTGGGGCATTGGAATAGACCGAGTTTATCTCAAAGCTTGTTAAGATTTCTGGGATCACGATTGCTGCATCGAGAACAAAGGCAAAGGCAACATATGTGACTCTTTTGTGTAAGAACTGTAAGAATGTCAAGACGGTGCCATGTCGACCTGGGCTTGGTGGTGCCATTGTTCCCCGATCGTCTGACCATGCACCCCAGGTATAGCTTTTGCCAACCTTTTCTTGTATGTGGTTTTCTCATTTTCTCTGGAACTTGATTGCTTTTGCTTATTTGTTAGTTTTCTTGTGTCTAGCCTGGCAAAGAGGCTTGCCCTTTAGATCCTTGGATCATAGTCCCTGATAGAAGCAAGTATGTTGATCAACAGACACTGAAACTACAGGAGAACCCAGAGGAAAGAAAGTACCTCAAACCCAAAATAATCGACTCCTTAATATATGATATGAGATGTACCTTTAGATTTTATTTTATTTTTATTTTTTTTAAAAAAAAAAAAACTGATTTAAACAAGTGCCATAGTTGGAATAATTGAATGCTGGCTTTTGTTGTGTAAATATGAATAATTCAAAAGTTTGGACCATTTATATGAAGATATGCCACCTGAATTGGACTACTAAAGTAGGTTCTCTCCCTGAGTACCATTGTAGAAATGCAAATCCCTAACATACCACGGTGTATTCCTCGCTTCCACAAGTAATATGTTGTGGAGTTTCTCGTTCAAACTCTGACATTGTACAAACCCACCTCTTGTACGAATCAAGGTTCTAAAATCTGTGCTATGCATTTATAATGGCTGAAGTGTGTTACCATTAGGTAATGGTGGTGACTGTTATAATGGTTGCTTTACCCGTAATGAAAAGAGGAGAGAATACCTGAAAGGTTGATCTCTGTCTGCGTGGTATCTGATGTGGTGCTCTGGCATGGTACCATACCTAGCCTCTTGAGTGAATCAAGGTTGTTAACCATGTTACTTGTATATAATGGCTAAGGGAGGCTAGGAATATGTAATGGCAATGACCATTATAATAGGTGTTTAGCATATAATGGAAAAAATGGAGGAAATGCCCAAAAGTCTGTTATGTCAGCAATTGTAATCTTTGGCTAACATATTTTTCTTTCCTATGGAAGCCATTATTTAAAAGAAAAAAATGGGCATTTAAGAAAAAATTGATGTAATTTATATTCCACTGAAATGTTACATGCATAAAATTCTAGGGCAGTTTGGTTATGGTTATTAGTGTGTTTTTTTTTTTAAATAAAATTTAAAACCATGGCAATGCATATAATCAGCTATTTCTGACTGTTGGTCTTTTTTCACCCATGAAAGGATGTGCCAACTGGAGAACTTCCGCGGAACATACTGCTGTCCGTTGATAGGCACCTCGTTCAAACAATTGTACCTGGTACAAGGCTGACTATCATGAGAATTTACAGTATATTCCAAGCCGCCTATTCTACTGCGTTAGATCCATAATTCTGGATGCAATTGCTTGCTCCTGAATATCCATCCTTTATTTTTTGGAGATCTACTAAATTGGGATTATGTGGTTGGGCTTTTGTAGGCAAAAAGGAGCAGTTGCAGTTAGACAACCTTATATCAGGGTTGTTGGAATAGAACGAGCACATGATGGAAACTCAGGAGGGCCATCTGCCTTTACGCATGATGAGGTATGGCCTGATAACATTTTAGAAGCTATTAAGCAATAGATATTGAGCATGAAATAACAAAACATCAGTATGGTTGAAAAAAAAAGTAATTTAATGGTCTGATGCAGCTAGATGTGATGTGGCAGTGTTTGGTTTGTGTTCTCATAAAACTATGTGCCTTGGTATGCAAGAACTACAATTCAAAGAATTTGCTCAAAGACCAGATTCATATGCAAAGTTATGCTCCATGATTGCTCCCTCTATATATGGCCATGCTGATGTGAAGAAAGCAATAGCTTGTCTTTTATTTGGATGATTGAGGAAGCTATGCTAATGCCATAACTGCCATTTTGTTTCATCTTGGATGCTAATGTTTCATAGCATAATCAGCTCCTTTCTGCAAGCAGAGGTTTTCAGATGGTGTGAAGTTAAGAGGAGATATCAATGTCTTGCTTTTGGGGGACCCATTTACTGCTAAATCACAGGTTAGTGCTATCCTTTTTTGCTTTGTTATTGGCCTTGCAATTGCTCAAAGCTTTGAGGAGAGGAACTTGATTTGGTTGAAACTGCTTCCATATGAGGATCATGTCATAGGTTCATATCACTATGGAATCAATCTGCAACATTATTTTAAAAGGTATGAGAAATGCATAAACAGAATCCAGTTTCCTATGGAAGATGAGAAGAACCCTTTAGGGTGCAGTTCTCTATGTTTGGCATGGTAATCAGAATTGATGATAGGCAGGATATTGTGTTCCCACCTTTGCGCTCCAAATCATTTTCAGCATATGTTGCTAATGTTCATTTTCAGCGTCCGAACCATCTCAAATGCAGGGGAGGACAGATTATGCCATTCGGACTGCAAAAATAAAAAATAAAAATCAAACCAATTGCATTTTGGGTTGCATCCAAACAAATTCTATATTATCAGTGAGTACCCGCTTAGGCAAATGATCGAATTCCACAAAGCTCATGGTGGAGAGGCTTCAATAATGGTAACCAAGGTATAATTGCATATCTATCATTTCTCTATGTGAAACCTTCGATTTTATTAATTCAACTATCCAGGCTACTGAATTAATAATGGGCATACCCTGAAAAAAGATCTCCTCAATGGATCTCCCTATATATCCATGGTGGACCCACCAGATCTCCTCAATTATTTGCTTTCCAAAAATCATGTCTCCACCAAAACTGTCTAAGCCTCTCTCTTCTACATAGGTCAGTTCTCTTCAATTCTAAAATGAAAATTCTAATTTGGAATTAGATATGAGATGCTTTC
This sequence comes from Magnolia kwangsiensis, assembly GCA_037074715.1. Lineage (NCBI taxonomy): Eukaryota > Viridiplantae > Streptophyta > Magnoliopsida > Magnoliales > Magnoliaceae > Magnolia > Magnolia kwangsiensis. The sequence goes on from CM073583.1 coordinate 3,889,771, forward strand.
TTGGTTTGAGTGCAGGGTTAATAGCTTAGTGGGTGAGGCCATAACTGTGGGACCCACCTTGATGTATATGTTGTATATCCACGCTGTTCATCTTTTTTTCAAAAGTGTATTTTCATCTTTATGGAACAAAAAACTCATAAACTTCAATGTGTCATTTTCATGAATTTACTCTAGTGCATTCTCATACTACAACTGAAATCTTCAGGACCAATTTCTGTAATTTTTATTTGAAGGTTTTGAGCTCTTTTATGCAACCCAAGTTGTAAACTAATGGTTGTTTTCATGTGTTGGTATCAAGAATTTAAAAAATAAAAATAAAATGTGTTGACATGGCTAGAAACATACAAGATCCCATGCCACAACAACTCATGCCCAAATATCTCATGTTCTTGACATAGCTGCTTTTTGTGTTGGCAGGCTCAGTAGAATTGCACCAATAATATAGGACAAAATCTTGATTAAGGTAATATGTGAGAATCTTGAGAATGTCTTATGATTGGTGGACCACATTATGAATCATTTCTCTAGTAGTTGTATGATTGAGGATATATACTGACTTCTAAGAACGAATGAAATTCCCTTTTATGGTTTACTAACAAGTAGAGATAATAAGTCCTTGTTGAGGCTATTAGTTTCATAGTGGCATTTATTCTCAAAAGATCCTTGGCAAGTTCTCTGGAATTCCTTATCCCTTGCTCTTTTGCTTTTCAATTGTTGAGATATGTTATTACTATCAGAACTACAAAGGAAGATACATGAGCTTGTTGACATTTTATGGTCTGAGGTTAGCTATAGTTATTTTGGCATCTGTGTATGTAGAGTGCAGATTTTCATTTGCTGGAAAGGTACTTAAGAGATGCTAGATTTGGTTCAAAAATCCTGTTTTGCCAAATATTTCTGTACTACGCTCCATCTTCAAAGATACCAAATTAACAAGGTAAAATTGTCATCCCTTGAGTACTATTGTTCTATGAATTGGATTTACATATTTTTAGAAGGATGGAAGACCAAGGGCTTCTTTGTTAAATCTGAAATCTGAAGTCTGAATCTGAAGTCTAAATCTGAAATCTGAATTTGAAGTTGGAAAACTAATCACATATGGATTTCAAGAGTCACCTTCTGCCCTGATTTTGAACTATTCAGGTTGGACCTATTCAAAGTTTTGATTTTACTTTGCTTCATGCAGCCCTTCGACAGTCCTACTTCTACATAATATGATCTAGACTTCCAAAATCATAACCAACCATTTTAGCTCTCCTACCTGATATGGTTTCCAATTTTGAAGGTAATACTTTTGTCCTTCTGTATCATATGTATGAAATTGATGCTTGATGTGAAAATCTGGCCCTTTTGAACCTTCCCTAATGGCATAAGTGTCTGAACCAGCTTTGTATGTTACCCATAATTTGTCATCCACTAGTTTCTGTAAATGAAGATAAGAAGATGAAATCTTTGTATAAGAATCACACCTATGACATGGTGAAACTGCCTAAGGGCAAGAAAGCTCTGAGCAACAAGTGAGTGTTCAGAAAAAAGGTTGAGCAGAAGAATTCATAGACGAGGTTCAAGGCCAGACTTGTGGTAAAAGGGTTCGGTCAGAGAAAAGGCATTGACTTCGAGGAGATATTCTCACCAGTGGTGAAGATGACATCCATACGGGTGTTGCTTGGGTTGGCGGCTAGCATGAATCTGGAGATAGAGCAATTAGACGTTAAAACTGCCTTCCTCCATGGTGACCTGGAAGAAGAGATCTACATGCACCAACCAGAGGGGTTCGAAGTCAAGGGTAAGGAGCATATGGTGTGTAGGCTGAGGAAGAGCTTGTATGGGTTGAAACAAGTTCCACGGCAATGGTACAAGAAGTTCGATTCGTTCATATTACAACATGAGTATGATAGAATGGAGTCGGACCACTGTATGTTCACGCACAAGTTCTTAAATGGTGATTTCATAGTTCTGCTCTTATACGTTGATGACATGCTCATCATGGGAAAAGACATCAAGGAGATCGATAGGATAAAACAGGAGTTGGGCAAGTCGTTTGTGATGAAAGACTTGGGCCCGGCTAAACACATCCTAGGAATGGAGATAACGCGTGACAGAAGTAGAAGAAAGCTTTGTCTGTCACAAGAGCGGTATATTGAGAAAGTCCTATAGCGGTTCAATATGAATGCAGCGAAGCCGGTCGGTACTCCATTGGATGGTCACTTCAGATTGAGCGACAGACAGTGTCTCAAGACGAAAGCAGAGGTGGAAGAGATGCAGAAGATACCCTACGCGTCAGTTGTAGGAAGTTTGATATATACTATAGTGTGTACACGCCCAGACATAGCATATGCGGTTGGTGTTGTCAGCCGGTATCTTACCAATCCTGGCAAAGAGCATTGGACAGCGGTGAAATGGATATTGTGGTATCTAAGAGGTTCATCTAGGTTGAGCCTATGCTATGGTGACGGTAAATCTGTGATAGAGGGCTACACATATGCAGATATGGCAGGCAACATAGACTCTAGGAAGTCTACATCGGGGTTCATGTTTACGTTTGTAGGGGGAACGATTTCTTAGCAGAGCAAGCTACAGAGGGTTGTAGCATTGTCGATGACAGAGGCCGATTATATTGCAGTCATAGAGGCATGTAAAGATATGCTTTGGATGAAGAGGTTCCTATAGGAACTTAGCCTGAAGCAGGAGGAGCACGTGGTCTATTGCGATAGTCAGAGTGCTATACACTTGAGCAAGAATCCAAGTCAGCATTCCAAGTCGAAGCACATATAGATTCGGTATCACTAGATCAGGGATACTTTGAAACAGAATGTGTTACAGCTTGAAAAGGTCCACACGTACAATAATGGGTCAGATATGATGACCAAGGTCTTGATCAAGGACAAGTTTGAAGTTTGTAGAAACCTGGCTGGCTTAAAGAAGGTGAATCCCTCTTGGGTCAAAAAAAGGAGAGATTTGATGGATTTTTTTACCCGTCGTCCTTTCGCAACTGGGATGCGCAAGTCCTTTCGCAACTAGGATGCAGAAAGGAGTTTCCTAAAACTATAAAAAGGGATCCCTAGGATTTTTCTATGGTATATTGTGTGAAGAAAAATCACAAGAGGATTTCCTAAAGGATTTAGGGATATCAAAGGTGAGAGAGTGAGAGAAAAGAGAGAGAGGAAGCTTGTGGAAGGGAGCCTTCGTCTCAGCGCTTCTACGTTCTCGTAATCGGTGAGATCTCTGTTTTTCCTTTATTCTCTTATTATTTATTCGCTCCTGCGTGAGTGAAGAAGGTTGAATCTTTCTACTTCATTGTAGATTGTTGATCTGGACAAGCCCGTAGTTTTTACCTCTCTGAGGGTTTTTCACGTAAAAACCTCTTGTGTGGTGTGTGATTGTACTTTGATTAATTTTCATTGCATTGTTATTCCATAATTCTGGTTTGTTTTGAAGGGCTAGATCCTAAGGTTTTGTGCAAGGCCCCCAACATTAATAATTGAATTATTAATCCCTAAGAGGAAATTGTAATGAAGGTAATTAGATATGTGAATTCTATTTTGGATTCTGCGGATAATGTAATTGCTATTCAATTGATAACTTCCACCCTTACCCTAGAAAATAGGATTCCATAAAAAGGAATATGTTCGGATAGGAAACGTAATTCTCATATTCATTATACAATAGTCATCTCGGGTGGTCTTGTTTCCTAAGGATTTTAACAGTGAATAAGAACAATAATTAAAGCTTTGAATCCATGTACCCCGACAGACCAACTGTCTTATCAGTGGAAAACGATTTTCATTTCTACATAGATTCCATTTATCTAAACATGCCCAGGGTGAAAACAGCTAGAAAAAATCCCACAATTAACATTTGGTGGTGCTTTTGCTACATTGCTTTTTCATTTCTTAATTAAATCAAAATGCATAAAAGGTTGCAGATGTCTGCTACTCGTACGCATGCATCCAACACATGTAATAGATCGAAGCTGCCCATCAGGGGGTCACTGCATGAATGTTATCTAATAAAACGACTTTGATTGACTTTCCAAGCAGAGTCGAACAGGGGAATCCTCAGTCTAAGTCGCACAAGATTTGTCCAAGTTCTAATACCATGCATTCCTCATATCACGACAAAGGGGAGCTAAAAGCACTTGCTTGGGCCTGAGGTTTTTCTTTCACACACACTGTTAGATCGATCTCAGTCGGTCCCGTGGTTTTTCTTTCCCGCACACTGTTAGATCTAGGCCTTTCATAATTATATAGCTAGGCCCAAAAGACCAACCCCTAAATAGGTGGATTAGAAATGTTGTGGAGAGTGGTAGGAAGTTGTATACTATGCTCCTGCCTCAAACTTTGTTATTTGGTCTTTCAAGCCGTAGATATGATGGCTCTAATCAGAAAGCGTCCACATGCCACTTAAAAAGAAGAAGAAAAAAACTCCCCCTCCCCCCCCAAAAAAAAAATAAAAAATTGGAGAAATCCTGACTTCAAGAAACACACGCCAAAATTTCAATGAAGAAAAGGCTAAACATTCCATCTCATGGGATCTTTCAATATAGGGTACTTTTAGGCACATGTGGGATTAGTAGGGAGGCTCACCACAGACGGTCTAGATCTTTGAGCAAAGATTTGACCCGTCGTACATATGGGAACTCCAATTTATAATAGGTTTTTTAGGGCGATAATCACTTTTTACCTAAGTGGGTTATTGATGTAAGTTGTTGTCCAAGAGGAGTTTCTCTCACCAATACCTTAAAAGTTCACTTTTGAGAGGGATGTGCAGTCAAGTTGTACCCTACCTGAAGGAAGGTTCAGATCCATGACACTTTCTAGTATAATTATGATCAATGGCCTTGCCAAGATGGTTAGACTCATTGGATCACAGTAGTCTTTTTTTTAAAAAAAAAAGAGAGGACAATCAAAGATGGCCTTGTATGATAGACAATGGTTATGCAATTTCTACAATAATAAATATGCATTGTCCCTTTCCTTGTGGGCCTTGCATGATGGATGGCCTTGCATGATGGATGGTCTGGAGAATGATAGAACTTTTCTAGTATGATAGATATGGTTTGCCAATTTCCTATGCAGTGATTAGATGGTTTGGATCACTATTTCAGAGCAATGGAGCATGTAGTTCAGCGATCCAAACTATTGAAATGATTGGCTCAATCTGGATGCATGCTGGAACTCACCAATGCTTAAAGTCTTTGATAGGTGTAATCTCTAAAGCAGAAAAATAGTGGAAGCCCTCCCAGACCTATACTGTAAAGAAATTGCTTCTTATTTCAGTTTTCAACTAACATATTACAGGCAAACAATGCATACAGTGAAGTCAAACACTAATGAACAATTTCCCCAAATTAAAATGCAGAGCATGTAACGAATATTAGTGCATGGTTCCATATCGAATTATCTCAAACAGAAAGTACGTAAATCCTTGAGTTACAAATACAAATGATCATCCAAACATCTCATCACTGTCTAGTCACCATTCCACCATTCTTCACTTCGTCTAGTCACATAGCACATGCAGATCATTGCAATCTCTGTTGTGAGAAAAATGCCTGGAAAATGAAATTTATGATTAGAACCTAAAAGTTATATGCTAGAATTTGGTTGCTTACATCCATAAAGGAAGTCAAGCATATACCTAACTTTAACAACTAATAATTGATAAAACAGGAAGTATAGGCTTCAAATGCATTCAGTCCAAGTATCTTGATGCGTGAAACAACTGTGGCTAGTAGTTCTGAAATCCAAACTCTGATTTAATACACTCTGCCATAGAAGAAAGATGCTCCAAAAATCTTACTCAAAGCACCTGTCCAATTCTCGATGGTTGCCCTACAAAAGACATGAAAATAATACATCAATTGCCCAGGAAAAGAGTTTGTGGAAGATTGGATGACAAGGAACTTGCAATTAAATTTACTTGGTCATAACAAATAGAGAACTTTTTAGGTTGCGGGGATATTACTGACAAACACATTTCAAGCTTAAAATGTGCAATTAGCATACTCATCCAATATGGGCTTCAAAGCATGGATAGAATGCAAACAAATGCAAATGCATTAGCTCCTCCATGAGTTCTTTATATAAAACAAAAAGTACACTACTGCAATTGAACATTATACATGTAACACCAACTATCATATGGTACTACTAAACTACTAAAAAAATCACATCAAGTTAACATAAAACAGAGGCTGAGCCCACACGCATGTGGAATTATGACCATCCACATACATGCGGCAACACAGATTAATATGGAACGTGTGTTTGAGTACCCAATTTTCCATTAGATGAGCCTTGCACAAGAATCTAGTTTGTCTTTTTTTTTCTTTTTTTTTTCTTTTTCTTTTTCTTTTCTTTCTCTTGAAATTGGGCAAAATATAAAAAAAACAATAATAATAATAATAAAAGAATGGCTAATACAGCTCTTTCAAACATCCATTTGTTTTGTACGGTCCACTTGAGGAAGGAAACACTTGATTTTTAAGCCAAAAGTTCTAAAAAGTGTGACCCACTTAATGTAAAGCTTTTATCTCACAACCTTACGCTACATTGTTGCATGTGGCTGCATTTGGTTGGGCAATGCTTCACACACATGTTAGGAAAACTTACCCACAACTTATGCTTGCTCCAAGAATCAGGTCAGATGCAAATAATGTGAGCCAATCCTATGCAAATGTAATGGACAGTTAGCATTTAACATATGGTGCATCAGATGAGCAGACAACCTGAATCTTGTGTAAGGGAAGCTATATAGTGACACTCTCTTGATGAGCAGCATGGTCATGCATATGTGTGAACTCTCTCATCAATCGTTGGTTGCAATGGGCACTACACAACTGGGGTGATGAGGATTGTGTGAAGATCTTAAAGAGATGAAAGGATGCCATAGATGCAGAGAATGGTAAGGTTATCATAGTTGACATTATCATAGGCGTTGATGATTTGCACGAGCTTGAACATGTGAGGCTAGCAACGGACATGATAATGCTGGCCAAGACGGGAGGAAAGGAAAGGACTGAAAAGGAGTGGAGGAGACTCTTATCTGATGCTGGATTCAATCAATGCAAGATAACACCCATCAAAGCCCTCCAATCTATAATCGAAGCATGTCCTTAATCACCTCGTAGGTGCACGTACCAACTGGTCCATGACATCTGAATGACTGGAGTGAGTCTCACCATGCGCACAGCTCATATGTCCAATACATGTGCCAGGTTGGCACGTGTCAAGTTACGTAGAAGTGCAAACACAGTAATAAAATGTAGTGTGTTCTGTTTTTGCCAAGACAGGGGCTGTATGGTCATAGCCTTTTTTTCTTTAATCATTAATTAAAGGTGTGAGCAGGCCACCTATATTATTATTAATTCCAAGAACAGACTAAATTTTTTTGGGTAGGCTCCTAAAAAAAAAAAAATAATAACAATAATAATAATAATAAATAAATAAATAAATAAATAATCAATGGGGCCTCGCCTATCCTATCGTAGGAAGGAAACAAATACAAAATCCATTCATCTGAAAAAATATACCAAATGGCTTATAGGACAAAAATATGTAGACAGCAAGCTATGCGACAATATGGATCCCCAAAACACCAAAGCTAAAAACATGGGCTTACTACGCACTGCATCGCCACCAACCGGCCTCTGTACCACTGAAAATCTAGAAAGTACAAATTAAATCTCTGGTTAAAGCCTAAAAATGATGTGCAATTATTCATAGTAAATTAATTCATCAACAAAATAGAAATACATAAATGCGAAAACTGTAATGATGCACTCATTCAAAAGACGGTCTTGGTTGAAGCATTTTTTCAAACAAGTAGCATGCATATTTGTATATAAAGAAATAATTAAATAGCATTCCAAAATTATAATAAAATATTTAATTTGTCTTACAAACTATGAAAGGAATGGAGAAACCAGCAATAGATTTTCATAGCAAGAATTTAAAGTGTTTAAAAGAATAAATTTCTCAAAGTACATAACTAGAATTTAAAATTCTTGAGACTATATGCTTTTCTAAGATACTAACTTGAAGTATGGATTAAGAAGTAAATAAAAATGAAAAGTGGAAGTAAGTCTCACTTATGTACGTACCTCTCGTAATGATAGAAAGTCCGATTGCTTAGCTTCTCATTATCTATAGTGCATGTCGATGGAGGGTATGTGCCGGATCTTATACCAATCCTCTCCCCCGTCTTCTTGAACCCTTGCTTTGAATGCATCTGGCATCTGCCCCAACTCCAATTTATTGAGGGTAGTCACATGTTGCAGTCCTTTTGGAAGCTTCTTCAATCCACGGCAGTTATAGATCCGTAAATGTAAAAGACTTGGCATAGCTCCTTCATTCACTTTCCACTCCTCTAATTGATTCAAGTCAAGAAGATGTAAGGATTCGAGTAGAGGAAACCCTTGTGCAGAGCAAGCCATTTTCTTTCCTACACATGACGAATCCCGCAATCTGAGAACGCGAAGGTTTTTCAGCTTCTCCAACGTCGCCATTGGGTCTTCCTTTAACCTGGTGCCTCGCAAGGTAAGTTTGGTGAGGTTTGTTGGAAATTCAGGTAACGTCCATAACGATGCTTCCAAATACAAATTACTTAACTTGAGAAGATGTGAAAGATTATGGAGCGACAAATAGCCACGTGTCGGTACTGACATCCGCACCCACAGATGATGGAGGCGGTTCAGATTTACAATCTCCTCAGAGAATAACTCAGCATCAGCTCTTGTTTCCAAAAGTGTTTTTAATTCTCTAAGATTGGTGAGTTTTCCCAAGCAACCATCCATCCATTTGCCAGCACGTACGCTTGATAGAGTCTGGAGGTTGCTTATCAGGTCTAGCCTTGGACGCCTTTGTATCAGTCCCATTTTGTTGTCGCCCACTTGAAGATGTCTTAACTGATGCATCTTCTCAATTGTCACCGGTACTTCAATATCATTATTGGAGTGTACAAATAGAGTTTGTAAATTGATAAGATTGCCTATCGATGATGGGAGGGTATCTAACCAACTTTTAGTGCACCTGAGATATCTCAAATGGATTAGTTCACCTATTTCCTCCGGTAGCTTCCTTATTTTTACACCGTCTAGATATAGCACCCTAAGCAACGTAAAGCCTTGGAATAGAAACTTGATTTGTTCCTTTTGAAGCCATGTATCGCCTTGGGTGTAGATCAATATAGAACGAAGGTGTGGGGTGGAAGGCTGTTTGATTTTTAATGTCACTGATAAATACACGAAAATAAGTAATTATTATTTACTCCACCTGTTTGAAATTAGCCGGGAATTATGTTTCAAAATGCGGTTTACTGATTTACATATGTGGGCCCCACCATGATGTATGTGAGTTATCCACACTATCCATATCCTTTTGAAAAATACATTTCAAGGCATGAACTCAAAAATGAGGAAAATCAAAAGCTCAAGTGGACCACACCTTAGGGAACAATGATCATTAAAACGTCAATGGTTGAAAGTTGTTATCTTCCTAGGGTCCACATTGATGTTTATTTGTCATCTAACCTGTTCATAAGGTCACACAGTCATGGATAAAGGGGAAACAAAAATATGAGTATGATCCAAAACTTTTGGAGTCCTCAAGAAGCTTTGAATGGTAGGAGTTCAATTCTCATTATTTCCTGTGTCGTGGTCCACTTGATCTTTGTATCTGCCTCATTTTTTGGCTTATGCCCTAAAATGAACTGGCTAAAGGGATAGACGGTGTGGATAAGACAGACACATCATGATAGGCCCACAATTTAACATTTTTCTCCTTGGGTGGCATGAGGAGTGCTATAAATGAAAGGGGGCGGTCATCATCACCGGATATACATTGGCAAATAATTATTACCCTTTTACCAGAATTACCTCTATAATTAGAAAACCAAACAAGCCGTACTTACTTGGGTCATTAAGGTGAATTGCAAGCCGACGGGCTCTAGATGCAAGAGCAGCGTTGCCATTGTCACCCTGAACTTCGAGAAACTCGCTTTCCTTAGCTTCTGATATGGAAAGATCACGCAAAAGATCGTGGATGCGACAACTTTTGATACCGCTTCTTGAATTTCTTCTTGCCAATGGAACCATACTTCTCTGAACCAATTGTATCAGATAATCTTCTCCAACCTCTTCCAATGTTAGCTCCCCTCTTTCTTTGAGAAACCCTTCTGCGGCCCACAGTCGAATCAATTCCTTGGCTCTGAACTCGTGGTCCTCTGGAAAATTGCCCACGTAGAGAAAACATGGTTTTAAGTAATATGGCAGGTCTTTATAGCTTAAAGATAATATGCTGGAGATTTGGACTTCTCCCTCGGCAAACTGCCAGCTGATGCTCTTGCGTACATTCTCCCACTCCCTTGCTTCTTTTCCTGATAAGAGCCCTCCAATGACTGCGATGGCAAGAGGGAGACCATGGCATTTTTCTACAATCTCTCTTCCCAGCTCCTCCAAATCCTGCGGGCAATCACGATCTCGTTCTAGGAATGTTTTTTTACAGAACAAATCCCAGCTCTCTTCATTGGTTAGAAATGGCAGTTCATGGGGCTGGCTTCGTGGATCTGCAAATAAAGCTACGCCTTTGTTTCGTGTGGTGAGCATGACCCTACTGCCATTATTCACATCCGGAAATGCATCCTTCAGATCATTCCATGCTTCTTTTGTCCATATATCATCAAGTACCATTAGGTACCTCTTTTCTTTCAGATACTCAGAGATCTTGTCCCTCAGATCAACAACATCCATCTTCTCCACCAACTCGAGCTCCTCTTTAGACAGACCCATACAGCGATTTGTGATGGTCTGCAAAAGATCTTTCACAGAATGCTGTTGTGATATAGAAATCATCAGTGTTATAAACTTTCCTGGTAAGAGTGGTCTTACCGAGACCACCCATTCCGACTACAGAAATAACACAACGTCGCAGCTCTCCTTCATTAGTCAGCTGCGTTACCAATGCCTTTAAGTCATTATCAAAACCAACAAAATCTGGTTCTTGAACATTAGGAGAAGTGCGCCTCCATTCTTGGTGGCTTCGACCAGCATAACTCATCCCTGCTCCCTGCCCTATATTTTCAATTCCATATGTCGACCTACTTTCGGAGATCTCACGGATTTTAGCCTTTATCCGCTTGATCTTCGATCCCACCTGATGGCGAGCTTTCAATTCATTGAAGATGAAAGCGTACCTTTTAATGCAGCCCACAAATCCAGTTCGCCTTCGCCTCAAGGTTGCTACCTTGAAGAGAAAGGTGTCGATGACGTCCTCAGCATCATATGCAACATCTCTCACGTCCCCCACCCAGCCCTTTACTCTTCTATCGCCTTGTTTGGCGTCTGCATCTTCTAAGAAGCATTGCATCCGCCTAAATTCCGCCTCGAGCCATTGGACTTGATCACCAACGCCACATAAGAAAATGGCTTCTTGAAGGATTGGGTCAGCGAGTTTTGGGAGAAGGAGCTCGACAATGGACTCAACAATGGCCATCTTTCCTCACTCTTTTTTCTCTCACAAGAAAGAAATACAGATAAAAGCTTTATTTCTCTTCCACTTCAAGTTGCAGGTCTCTTTATTTCCAGAGGCCAACTTGACCGGTTACGAGACAAAACAATCATATTCGTTGCTACTCAATGGTTGACGTCGTTGTTCAGTTGATGAATCTGAACCGTCCATCTTGTAGACTTTACTGACGTTGATCCTCCACAGTAAGCACATGTGAAATTTTAGAGAGTAAAAGATGCTTAGAGAGTAAAAGACGCTGGCTTAATTCCCCAATGTCATCAATGATTGTAGATGCAATAGCATCAATTTATTGCTGTTAATTGGAGATTAATACTTCCGGATCAAGGGCTAGAATTTGCCTGACTTTCGAGAGCGGATTGCCAACCTACGTACTTTGGCATAGTGAGTAATCTCTCCAAAGTCCACGCGTGATGTATATGTATCATCCACGCCATATCCATCCGTTTTATCAGCTTATTTTATATCATGACCCTAAAATTGAAGGCCATAGCAGAGGAAATAACAGAGATAATGAACATCCACCGTTGAGAACTTCCTATGGTCCACAGCTATGTCTACATGTCATCCAACTTGTTCCTTGGGTTATAGAGACATGGATGAACGGAAAATACAAATATCAGATAGATCTAAAAGTTCTATAGCACAAGTAAGTTTTCAATGGTACACATTTAATTCCCACTGTTTATGCTATTGTGGTCTACATCTAGCCCTGGATATGCATTGATTTTGAGCTCGTACTCTTAAAATACCACGAAAGAATAACAGATGGACTGCGTGATGAGATACATGAATGATGCGCTTACTTTTATAAAATGAAACCTGCTGCAAAGTTTTAAGAGTGGATTAAGTGGCAGCCGGCATCGACTGTGGAGCTCACCTTGATGATGTGTTGTATATCCAATCTCTTCGTCCATTTTTCTAGCTCATTTTAGCTCACGGTCTAAAAATTTAATAAGGTCAAAATCTCACGTGGACAACACCCTAAGAAACAGTGATGACTGAATGCCTACCATTAAAAACTTTTCAGGTCTTATCATAAGCCAATCTGTAATGCTTTTTCCATCCAACCTTTTGATACCGTTAACCATATCTGGATGAAGGTAAAATACAAACACGACCTTGATCCAAAACTTTTGGGATATACCGGAAGTTTTATTTTTTTGCGCACACACAACCATACGCCTTCTGAATTTCACCACCTTTGGGTGCTTGAACCCTTCACCTATTTTTAAAATCTTTTAAGTCTATAGAAAGCTTTTAACGGGACGGGGGATGCGGATTTCCGCACTTTGGCAGGAAGTTCATGAACAAGGATGGCCCCATCGAGATGTTTTTGTAAAATCCAATCTGTTAACGCATTTTAGGACGTGAGATGAAAAAAAAAGAAAAAAAAAGAAAGGAGTATCTAACACTCAACTAGGCCACACCAGAGAAATTAGTAAGAATTTAATAAGCACTGTTGAAGCATTCTTATAACCATAAAAGTTCCGTATTAAGTTATATTTTTGGTGTTTTCACTTCGTTCCGTTTGAAATGGCTTTATAAACAGGTTGAGTAGCAGGTAAACATTAAGGTGGAACGAAGAAGGTTTTAACAGTGGAAGTTTATTTTCTCAATTTTCGTATGACCCACTTGATTTTTGTATTCACTTGATTTTCTGTCTCGGTAAAACGTATTTACGGAATAAATTTCTCACATATATTGCAGTGGGCCTCACCCAACATCATTGCACATCAACTCTATGCGGATGGCTTTCACAAGAAATCCGCTTCCTTCAAACAGGAAGTTACTTCTTCTTTTTTTCCAGTGATGTATGTGATACAACCGGTATTTTTATTTGCTTAATTTTTCGTATAACAACCTGAAATAATGATACGATAAATTGGATGGACAATGTGGATATAAAACGCATTCATCAAGCCGGGCCCACGGTTAGGGTAACGCCTAATCAGCCTCCAAAGGTTTTGGCCCGAATGCTTTCACACCGACTCGGTGCAAAGGCACACGCGTTTTGGTTCTTCCCACGCGTTTTCTTTACGACTAATTACAAGGGAGGAGACAGTCGGGATGCCTTTTCTCTTTCGTCGCGTCTTTTGCCTTTTTTTTTTTTTTTTTCCTTAGTGTAGCATGGGCTCCCAATGTAGGTAGAACTGGTTAACATCTTTGGCCTCAACATAGTGTATGTATTTTATCCACTCCATTCACTCATTTTTTTCAGGATCATTTTATACAGCGAATCAAAAAATTAGATAGATGTAAATCTTAGATGGACCACACAATGAAAAAGATTAGTGATTGATTGTCCATAATTAAAAAAATTCAACGGGGAATACAAAAGTTTTGGGGAATATATGTATTTCTTTCGTCCAAATTTGTGTGACTTAATCTAAATGTATCCTAAGAAGGTTTTTAATGATGGTTGTTTAGTGACCATTGTTTTTTTTGGCATGGTCTTTAGACTTCGATCTACTTCATTTTTAGTATTTTCCTATAAAACGATTTGAGAAAATTAAAAGACGGCGTGGATATACAAAACATGCATCAAGGTGGACCCCATGGTCAGGGAAATATCCCTTGGCATGGTACACGAGAGAACACTTACTCCGTGGATAGGTGACGGGCCCTACTCTCATTAACTTTTTCTTTTTCTTTTTTGTTTCGCGGGGTGACGCGTCCTCCAAACTCGTTAGCTTTTGTCTTTTTTTTTTTTGTTTTTCGGGCCCGTTGGTTTTTCGATTTCACGGGCTAATGCAGTTCCCAGGGCATTTATTATATGCACAGAGAAGTTCTCGGGTTTGTCCCCCACACGCACAGAGAAGCTCACGGGTTCACGGCATGTATTAGAAAAATAACCGGCGGGATTGTAAATGTCAAAACAAACGTTTGTTTTTGGACGATCACCAGGTACGGCGATACCGTCTGCGGATGTGCAGCAGACTCACGAGTTACTAAAGTGACGTCACAGGCATTATATATGGGCCACCATGATGTACGGTTTGTATCCATGCTGTCCATTCATTTGAATAAATCATTTTAGGGTAATATCTAAATAATGAATCACTTACAAAGCTCCAGTGGACCCACCACAAATAACAGTGAGGAGAGTAATACCACCGTTAAAAATATTTGAAGATCAGAAAGTTTTTTGATCAAGGTGATATTTGTTTTTTTTTTCTTTTTTAAATCTCTTTTTTAACTTTTGAAAAGTTAAAATTTGAAAAAACAAGCATTCCAGGCCGCAGGAAGTCTTTTACGGTCATTAGTAGCATCAACTGGTTTACGTGGTGAGGTCCTCCAAAGCATTGGATCTGCCTAATTCTCTGATATACGAGGTGAAACAAAATCTCCAATTGGATGAACGTTGCGTATACAACACATACATTATGCAGGGTCCACAATGATGTAATGTCACTTCAGTAGCAACTCTTGCTCTCGCAGCGGAGACGGTGCATCCTTTCTCTGATATGTGCGCCAAATCTCGCATGTATTGCCGGAGAGTTCCCATCGATTCCCCTCAGAAATGGAATTTCCCAGCTGCCAAATGCACGCCGCTTGTTCATCACCCAAATGCGAGAAAGAGTCATTATTATCTATTTCTCTGGCGTTTCACCTAACACCACGAAACAAACAGGCCTAGGCTACGTACGAAAAACACTCCCTATTTTTAAATATTTAAAAAAACTTGTTGCAGTATTTTTATGGGACAACTTCCTTGCGACGGACCCTCCTTCACCTGTACGGAAACAATGTCAAGGGAACCCTTGCTAGAGCCGGAGAACCTCCGATGCTTAAGTCAGTTATCTGGTTAATAGCTAAGAGCTTGTCTCGATTAGTCTTGCGTACCTTCTTCTGTTCCAAGCTTAGAGATTTATACAGTTTGTCAATCCTTATCTTCAAAGGATTCTTCTCCTAGGATCGCTCAGGATTCCGAGAATCTCCGGATCCGCTACCCGTATCCCTAGATTTCCGTAGATCAGCATTTGTCCTCGTTCCGCCACTCTCCGTCTCAGCTGGATCTCGACCGACTCTGGGGGAGTGTCGGCCAGGTCGTGACCGACTCCGGGGGAGTCTCGGCCGATACAGGAGGACGGGTTCCCAGCCGTGACCGACAGAATCAACTCCCTAAGGGGATCTTACTCTATCGGTTGAATGGCTTTCACACGCTCGGCCTTTAGTGGGGTCATGCAGGCGAGGTTATCACTCTAACAGAGCGACTTTACTCGTCCTTGCTTACACCTCCCGGCCTACCTTCTGTTCTGTCGGTGTTGTCTCGGATTCTTCAGGCAGTGTCGGCGAAGCCGACCTACTCTCATACGAATCTCAGAACTTTACCCGAGCTTGACACATTTTTCCCCAACAGTGAGCCCCCCTTGCTCCTTGTGTCGTCTATGGCAACAAGGAGTACGATTTTATCGGTCGGTTCGCATTAGCATCCGAGACAATGATGAGGCATTTAATGTTCTTTGAGTCGTCCCTAGCGTGCGTCGTTGCGCCTCCCAAGGTTGCACGTGCGGCCAGCCGTCAACTCGCTCCGTCCGCGCATAAGAGGCGGACGCGTGGCCACGATTTTAGCGTAGTCAATCAGCGATCGCCACGCGTCGAATGGGGAAGCCGAGGTGAACGTCGGTTCGCTTCTGCCATAATGACCCGGCCACGTGGCGCGGCTATAAAAAGCCCGGGCGGGAGGATGGTGCAAACTTTGTTTTCGCCTTCCTTCCTCCCGTCCGTGTCTAATCCCGAGAGCATTTTCGCTTGTTCTTCTCCCCCTCCTCCGCTGTCGCCTCTTTCTCCGTCAACCTTTCCTTGCAGTCGTCGTCGATTTCTTTGGTGAGTCTTTTCCTTCTCCTTTAATCAGCTTTAATGGCCGCACACGGCTCTCAAAGCCCTCGGGAGGAAATGTCAGTAGATGAGGGCGTGTCCCAACACCTTTGGGACGTTACAGACCCACCATCCCTGTTGACGGAGTTCGCCGTCGGAGCTGACGCCGCATTTCGGCTTGTCAGAGAATTCGGCAGCCCATCGGCTGAGCATCCTGCCCAGACAGGTCCATCAGGCGGTGGGACATCTCTGGTGACTCGTCCAGGGAGACCTAACCCTTGGGCGGATCAGATGGAGGACGAGGATGGAGAGGGAGAGGATGATTTAGTCACGGGCGAAGGAACGGCCGTTCCATACCCTATGACTCGAACTGCGGAGGCTTCTGGGTCATCTTCGAAAGGGGAAGGAGACGAGCCCAGCGGTCTCATTGCTTCTATTCTCACCGAATCTGATTTAAACCGGATTAGGGCTGGTTACCATGTCCCTGATTCGGTCGTCCTTCATCTCCCTCGTCCGGGTGATTTGCCCGACCATCCCCCCGCAGGGATGGTAGCAATTTTTCAAGTCTCGATGCAGTGTGGCTTGCGCCTGCCACTCCAGCCCATTGCTCGTGACTTTCTTTCTCGAGTCAAAATAGCCCCCGACCAAATTGTCTCAAACGTGTGGAGGAACTTGTTCGGGTGTGCCGTGCTTTGGTCCGAGTTAGAGCAACCTTCCCTCACGGTCGACGAGTTCCTCTACCTGTACCAAGTCCGACCAAACCCTAACTTCCCTGGCCTCTACTTTCTGAGCGCGTGGAGAGGCAAGGGGGGATCTCTAATAACCGACCCACTTACTTCGAACAAGTTCTGGAAGGAGAGGTGGTTTTGGGCATGCGGTCGGTGGGAGTCGGCCGACTCGTGGCCGTACGAGCCTCAAGTATCCCGCACATTCCGTAGAGCAGGTGACTCGGTGCCTCGGCTCACTGATCTTTCTTTTTCTTACTCTCCATTTATATATTCTCTTCCGCTGATCTTGACTCTACAATGTCTTGCAGACATCTCAAAGAGGAGAGGGAAGCTCGAGTCCGGGGCTTTGACTCAGATAAGAGAGTTGAGGAAGCTTAGCGCGGTAGAGCGATCTTGGAAGTTGCTTCTGCAACCTGAGCGTCTTCACCTCGCTGGCTTAGACTTGTTCGTCTCGGGTATTTCGCTCTTCATTATATTTGTCTTCTTGGTTTTCGGTTTGCTCTCTTAATCTTATTACTCGTCCTTGCAGACCTCCCCAAAGTTCGTCCTATTCTGAGACCTGCGCCCGAGAGCATGGCCGAGCCTCGACCCGCCTTGAAGCCTCTTTTCAAAGTGAAGGCCCCCCCAAGATCGGCTCTATTGTCCGGGTCTCGACCTTCGAAGCAGCAGAAGACCATGGGCAAGGGGAAGGAAATGGTCGCTCCACCTGCTGCTGCGCCCGCCGTTCCCCAGGTGGTCGTCCTTTCCGACCCTGATGAGAGGGCCGAGGAAGCGGGGCCGACCCATCCAGTGACTCAGGTGACACCTGAGTCAGGGCCTGCCGCTGAGGAGGTCTCAGGGCCGAGGGAGGCCCCGCGCGAAGAATCCCCGAGAAGGGAGATGACTCAACCGGAGTCCCCCTTCACGAAGATCATTGCGGGGATGGTTCCTTGGGCGCTTGCCCACGGGAGCGAGAGAGACTTCGCCAACTATTACAACGCTCCGACGGCCCAGACCCTTGGGCATGCAGCGAGGCTGCTTTTTGAGGTAGACTTTTCTTCATTCTTGTGTCGCTCTCTGGTTAAGTTTTTCAACACAGCTCACCGTCTCTGTATTGCAGCTGGCTCCTTGCCTCGTCAAAGCAAGCTCGGAGTTGGTCGCCTCCCAGAAGCTCACAGCCGAGGCAGAGACTGCGAAGAAGGTAGCGGCCGAGGCTGAGGGCCGTAGAGAGATCACTGAGGGCCGGATCGGCATCATGACCGGCGATCTTTCTATTGCTCGAAAGATGGCCGCAGACGCCCGTGCAGCCCTCGAAGGAGTCAAGGCCGACCATGCTCATCTGACTTCGCTCCTTCAAGAAGCCGAAGAGAGGGAGCGGCGCCTCCTCCGAGTCCATGGCGAGTGCGAGGGTGTTCTAGCCCGCGCGAAGGCCAAGGCCGCCGGCCTTGTCCAAGAAGCTCAGGAAGAGACGCGCCGAGCCAAGGAGGAGCAAGACAGAGCCGTGGAGGCCTTCCTCGAATCTGCCGAGTTTGAGAAGGAGAGGGACCACCTTTATCAAGGTGGTTACAAGGCCTGCGTTTTGGAGATGAGGGCGGCCTTCCCTGATCTCGATCTCTCCACCTTTGAAGTAGACAGTCCGACCGCCGAGGCTGCCGAGGGCGACGCCGCTGAAGGAGATGCTGCTGCCGACAAGGCCAGTCCCTCGGGCGCCGCCTAGGATTGGAATTCCGACTAAACGGGAGAGTCGGACATTGTACTTTTCTTTTTGTAATAAATTTTTTTTTCTTTTTTTTGTAATTGACCCGACATTGGGTACTTATATGAAATATAACTTTTATTGAGTCGACTTCAATTACAGCGTGTTTGATTGTATCTTACGGGTAATAAGTCTTGAGATGCTCGGCGTTCCAAGGATGAGGCAACGGCTGCCCATTCAGGTCTTCCAGCCGGTAGGTTCCAGGTCGGATGGTGCCTGAGACGACGTAAGGGCCTTCCCAATTCGGCCCTAATGTACCCGACGTAATTTCCTTAGTATTTGGGAAGGTCCTTCGGAGGACCATGTCCCCGGTTCGAAATCGTCGTACTTTAACTCGACGATTGTAAAACCGAGATACCTGTCTTTGTCGAGCCATCACCTTCAATCGAGCACTTTCTCTTCTTTCTTCCAATGAATCGAGTGCGAATGAGAAGAGTTCACCGTTCTCTCATTCATTATACAGGTTGACTCGGGTTGAACCAATACCGATCTCAACTGGTGCGACTGCTTCCGCACCGTAACATAGAGAGAAGGGGGTTTCTCCCGTCGCGGTCCATGCTGTGGTCCGATAGGCCCACAGTATATTCGAAAGTTCTTCGGCTCATGCTCCCTTTGCTTCGTCGAGTCTTGTCCGGAGATTCTGCTTAATGATTTTATTGATCGCCTCGACCTGTCCGTTCGTTTGAGGGTGATGAGGCGAGGCGTATACGTTACGAATCCCGAGGTTACCGCACATCTCCCGAAATTATTTGTTGTCGAACTGCCTTCTATTGTCTGTCACTATCGTCCGGGGTATACCGAACCGACATATGATATTCTTCCAAACGAAACTTGTGACCCTTTGCTCAGTAATTTTCGCCAATGGTTCTGCTTCAGCCCACTTCGTGAAGTAGTCCACCGTTACCACGACAAATTTAGTCTGACCCTTCCCCAATGGAAAGGACCCGATTATGTCTATTCCCCACTGCGCAAAAGGCCACGGTCCCGACATCGGAGTCAGCTCCTCGGGGGGTTGTCTCCGGATCGCTGCAAACCGCTGACACTTGTCGCATCTTTGGACGAATCGTTTGGAGTCATGCTGTATGGTCGGCCAGTAATATCCCTGCTGCAACACTTTGTTGGCGAGCGAGCGTCCTCCTGAATGGTTTCCACATATTCCTTCGTGTATCTCTCGTAAGATATAATTGGCTTCTTGGGAGTCGACGCACCTTAGTAGAGGAGTATGAAAGCTTTTTTTGTACAGAATCCCATTCAAGATAGTGTAGCGCGAGGCTCGAATTTTTAATCGTCGTGCCTCGGCTCGGTCTTCTGGCAGTTCACCATTGTTAAGGTAGCAGACGAGTGGGTCAAACCAAGCAGTCGCTGGATCGATGGGAAATAGGACCGAGACTGTCGGCTCGTTTACTCTTGGTTCAAGGCCATGTTCAATTGGAACTGACCGAGGTATGTCTTTCTCATCTGCTGAGGTAAGCTTTGCTAGTAGGTCAGCTTTGGCGTTGTCGGTTCTGGGTATTCGAATTACTTCACACTTCTGGAATCCGCTGATCAATTCTTTAGCCTTTTCCATGTACGCCTTTAACTGTTCTTTCCGAGTTTGATAAACGCCGAAAACTTGGTTAACAACCAATTGTGAGTCGCTGAAAACGTTCAAATGGGTCACGCCCAGACTCGCGGCGAGTCTGAGGCCTAATAATAAGTCTTCGTATTCTGCTGTATTGTTGGACGCTTGAAAGCCGAGTCGCAAGGCATATTGCATACAAGTTTGGTCGGGAGTTTCTAACACTACCCCTGCCCCGCTTGCCTTCGAGTTAGATGATCCGTCGACAAATAGCTTCCAAGGTGTCGGCCCGAGAGAGGAGGAAGCCTCGGGTACATTAACTCCCTCTGGTTCGGTCATATTATCAGGATTAGGAACCACTTCGACAAGGAAGTTGGCGACGACCTGTCCTTTTAAAGCAGCCCTGGGCCGGTAATGTATGTCAAATTCACTTAATTCGACTGCCCATTTTGTAAGTCGGCTAGAGGCTTTCGGCTTTTGGAGAATCTGGCGGAGTGGTAAGTCGGTCACAACGACGATGGTGTGGGCCTGAAAGTATGGCCGAAGGCGTCGTGATGAAACTACAAGAGTGAAGGCTACTTTCTCAAGCTGGGGATACCTTGTCTCGGCTGGCAGCAAGGCTTTGCTAACGTAGTAGACTGACAGCTGTTTCCCTTGACTCTCTCGTATTAATGCTAAGCTTACTGCGGCTTCAGACACGGCCAAATACAACAACAACACTTCACCAGGCTCGGGCTTAGATAACAGCGGTGATGATCTGAGGTAAACCTTCAGTTCTTAAAACGCTTTCTCACATTCGTCCGTCCACATCATCGTCTGTCGTCCCTTCAATTGCTTGAAGAACGGGTGACACTTGTCTGTGGCTCGGGAAAGGAAGCGATTGAGCGCGGCCACTCTTCCTGTTAACCTTTGAACATCTTTGATCGTTTTGGGAGATTCCATTTCGAGTAAGGCTTTGATTTTCTCGGGATTCGCTTCGATTCCTCGCTGACTAACGAGGAAACCGAGGAATTTTTCCGAGCTCACGCTAAACGTGCACTTGCTGGGGTTCAGCTTCATTTTATATTTACGCAGAGTCAAAAACATTTCTTCCAAGTCCTTCTCATGGTCGGACGCCTGTTTACTTTTGACGAGCATATCATCAATATAAACTTCCATCGTTTGGCCTATTTGCCGGGAGAACATTTTGTTCACTAACCGCTGATATGTCGCTCCGGCATTCTTTAACCCAAACGGCATCACTCGGTAACAGTAAAGGCCTTTGTCGGTGACAAAGGCGGTTTTTGATTTATCATTCTCATGCATTACAATTTAATTATAGCCTGAATAGGCGTCTATAAAGCTTAGCAGTTCATGACCCGCTGTACTATCAACCAGCTGATCGATGCGAGGAAGAGGGAAGCTATCCTTAGGGCAGGCTTTGTTTAGATCCGTATAGTCTATACAGACTCGCCATTTCCCATTGACTTTCTTCACGAGTACGACATTAGCTATCCATTCCGGATAGTATATCTCTTCGATAAACTTGGCTTTAAGAAGCTTGCCGACCTCCTCTCCTATGATAGTGTACCTTTCCGGGCCAAGAGAGCGACGTTTCTGTCAGATGGGCCTATAGGTTGGGTCGATGTTGAGTCGGTGTGTTATGACCGAGGAATCGATCCCAGGCATGTCTTCATGACTCCAGGCGAAGACATCGGTATACCGTCGAAGCAAGGTGATTATCCGTTCTCTAAGAGGCTGGCTCAAGGATGAGCCGATTCGGACTACTTTTGAAACGTTCGTCTCGGTTAACGGCACCGAGACGAGTTCTTCCATTGGTTCTCCCCGCTTGTGCAATCCGATACGGGGGTCCAGTGATTCAATCATTGAAATCTCAGCCGGGGCTTTTACTGCGATGGCGTAGCACTTCCGAGACTCTTGCTGGTCTCCTTTCACTATCCCTACTCCCGACTCGATCGAAAATTTCATGGAAAGGTGGTAGGTAGACACCACGGCTTGAAAGAGGCTGAGAGACGGTCGGCCGAGGATGGCGTTATACACTGATGGTTGGTCCATGACCAGGAAGTCGACCATCCCGGTCCTTTGATGGGGTGCGGTTCCCGCGGTGAGCGGCAGCGAGACGATTCCCTCTGGGAGTACCTGTCCGCCCGAGAAACTGATGAACGGGGTTCGGACAGGCCGTAGTACCGACCGACCTATGCCCATTCTATCGAATGCTGGAGCGAATAGGACGTCCGCTGATGACCCTGTATCCACCAGTATCCGGAACACTTTTCTGTTCGCGATGGTGAGGGTGACTACAAGCGCATCATCGTGAGGATGATGAATGCCTCGAGCATCTTCTTCAGTGAATGAGATACAATATTTCTCTCATTTTTTCTCCTTGGGAGGCCGAGATAGCAGGAGAACCTCGGACTCGGGGCAGTCGAGGCTTCTGGCGTGGTTTCTTCGGGCGTTATTTGAGTCCCCGCCGCCTCGATGACCCTCGACGATCGTTCGAATTTCTTCTTGGGGCCCCTCTTCACTCGGTCCCGCGGCGATGCCGGTCCCTGCCGTATGTTCTCTCAACCGGCCCTCTTTAATCAGCCGCTCAATCTCGTCCTTCAAGTGATAACAGTCACTCGTGTTGTGACCGTGATCACGATGGTAGTGGCAATATTTGTTCTTGTTCCGACGATCAGGGTTCCCTCGTATTTTTCGAGGCCAGTTGACGAAGCCCTCGGTCTTAATCTCCATCAGTACTTGTTCAGGAGATTTGTTCAGGGGGGTATATGCAGAGAATTTTCTGTCTGGTCGCTTCCCTGGCCTGCTGTCGTCTCTCCCCCGGTCGTCTTTTCGCTTTCTTCCTCCGGCTGAGTCGGATTCTTTTTGGCCGACTCTTTTGCCGATGGTTTCATATTCTAAATTTTCTCTCTTAGGAGTCGCGTCTCCTCCACATCGGCGTATTTGTCCGACCGAACCATAAACTCGCCCAGAGTATCAGACGGGTTTTTATCCAGTGACGCCAAAAAAGGCTTGTCTCTAACTCCCTGCATGAGAGCGTTGAGAGCTGTCTCCTCAGAATGCTTTCGAACTTGTAGGGACTCGAAATTGAAGCGTTTAATGTAGTCTTTTAGTAGTTCTCCTTCCCTCTGAACTATGTTGTTCAGATGCGCGGGAGGCTTCAGTTTCTTCTTTCCGCCAATGAAATTGCTGAGGAAGGCGTCACTGAGTTCAGCGAACAACTTTATCGATCTAGGTTTCAATTGCTTAAACCAAAGTCGAGCTACGTCCGTCAATGTCAGAGAAAACGCTCGGCACATAACAGCGTCCGAGGTGTCGTGCAATTCCATGTAAGTCCTGAAGAATTCAAGATGCTCTGTTGGATCGGTCTTCCCGGAAAAAGGAGTTATCTGGGGTAAGCGGAACCTTTTCGGCAACCGGGCCCGCATTATCTCGTCCACGAATGGAGAAGCCTTTTCTTCGTGTTTGGTCGGATCTGAGTTCCGACCGTGCTTTATATCCGCCATCTTCTCTCGGACCTCGTTCTTGAAGTCCTGTATGTTAGCCTTCCAGGGTTCGGCGCTCTCGGCCGTTTCTTCAGCGTCTACAGGTAGCCGACTGCGCCTCCTCTGATCTATTCTATGCCTCAGATCAGAAGGAGGCAGAACGGTTGTTGCTGAACGAGCAGGCGCTGGGTGACTTGGTTCTCGAGGCTGACTCTGTCGTCTAGGCGACTGTGGCGCGGGAGGCTGCGCTACAGACGTTGGTGGATGAGCTGGTGTCGACTCTTGGCGCTGCATCTGCTGGTTGCACAGTTGTTCCAGCATGTATTTCATGGCAGCCATCTCGGAATGCATTTCCTGAACCTCGCGATCCAGGTATACGTTCCCTTGGTTGGGCTGGTTTACAGTCGCAGGCGGTGCTGCCGGGGGAGCTCCCTGTGCGACGTTAACGGCGGCCTCCCTAGCTTCATCTGGGTCCGTCCTTCTTGTTCTTTCCATTCGAATGGTTGGAAAAAGCGGCTTTTTGTCCGGTTCCCATAGACGGCGCCAAACTGTTGATGCAAAAATCTGGTCCATCCTCTTTAGACCTTTGAGTACCTGCATAGGAAGAAGACAAAGGAGACCCTGGCTAGAGTAGGGGACCCTCCGATGCCAAAGTCAGGCTATGAATCTGGGTCTTATAGTATTGAGGGGTTCTTGGAGAGAGTTTTTGCATACCTTTGTTCCCCGGAGAGCCCTCTTTTTATAGGCGTGAAGGGCCCCAGTGTAAGGGGATTCTCTCCCCGATTTTTAGAGGATTTGATTTAGTTACTAATTATTTATGGATACTTCCCGATCCCGAGATTTTCGGGGTCGGGAATCCTCTTACAAGATTTTCGGAACGGTGTTTAAGATTACACCGTCTTTCCTTTGCTTGGCTCGATTTTGCCTGTTGACTCGGACTTACCTATTGCCTCGGTCTTTCCTATTGCCTCGGTCTTGCCTCTTGCCTCGGTCTTGCCTCTTGCCTCAGTATTGTCTCTTGACTCGGTCTTGCCTCTTGCCTCGGTCTTGCCTCTTAACTCGGTCTTGCCTATTGCCTCGGTCTTGCCTCTTGACTCGGTCTTGCCTCTTGATTCGGTCTTGCCTCTTGCCTTGGTCTTGCCTCTTGCCTCTGTCTTGCCTATTACCTCGGTCTTGCCTCTTGCCTCAGGTGAGTTTAGCGGGGTTGTTCTATTCTATGACCAAGTCCCTGGACTTCTCATTTTTTTCCCCCAACAGTAAGCCCCCTTACTTCTCGGGCTGACCTGTAGAGGTTCGAGAAGTAAGTTGGTCGGATTATACATCGTTGGCTTATGCCTGGTCAGCTTACGCTCAGTTGGCTTATGCTTGGTCAGCTTATGCTCAGTTGGCTTATGCATGAATAATGGTTGACTCATGAAATAGGTCGGCATGGATGGATCCCTAGAAATCCTCTGGTCACTAACGGAAGAATTCTCTCCTTCTTCCTTTTGCTCCATATCCTCAACCGAGTTGTTTCCTTTTTGAATAGTACTTCCAGGTGCGAGATCGAGCACCGAGCTGACTTGTCGAGGTCGGGCTGACCTTTCGAGGCTGACATGAGCTACTTAAGTCGAGCTAACCTGTCAAGGCCGAGCTTAGCTGTTGAGGCTGAGCTAAGCTGTTGAGGCCGAGCTGACCTATTGAGGCCGAGTGACCTGTTGAGGCCAAGCTAAGCTGTCGAGGCTGAGCTCAGCTTGTCAAGGACGAGCTAAGCTGTTGAGGTCGAGCTAAGCTGTCGAGACCGAGCTAAGCTGTCGAGGCCGAACTAAGCTATTGAGACCGAGTCGAGCTTGTTAAGGCAGAGTTAAGCTTGTTAAGGCCGAGTTAAACTGTTAAAGCCGAGTTGAGCTGTTGAGGCCGAGTTAAACTGTTGAGGCCGAGCTAAGCTTATTAAGGCCGAGCTAAGCTGTTGAGGCCGAGTTAAGGTGTCGAGGCCGACTTAAGCTGCCGAGGCCGAACTAAACTGCCGAGGCCGAACTAAGCTGCCGAGCTAAGGTGTCGAGGCCGAGCTAAGCTGTCGAGGCCGAATTGAGCTTGTTAAGGCCGAGCTAAGCAGCCGAGGCCGAGCTGAGCCTGTTGAGGCCGATTGACCTATGGAGGCCGAGCTAACTTGTCGAGGCCAAGCTAAGCTGTTGAGGCCGAGTTGAGCTTGTTAAGGCCGAGCTAAGCAGCCGAGGCCGAGCTGAGCCTGTTGAGGCCGATTAACCTACCGAGGCCGAGCTAAGCTGTTGAGGCCGAGTTGAGCTTGTTAAGGCCGAGCTAAGCTGCCGAGGCCGAGCTGAGCCTGTTGAGGCCGATTGACCTGTGGAGGCCGAGTTAACCTGCCGAGGCCGAGCTAAGCTGCCGAGCCGAGCTAATCTGCCGAGGCCGAGCTAATCTGTGGAGACCGAGTTAAGCTCTTGAAGCCGAGCTGAGCCTGTTGAGGCCGATTGACCTGTGGAGGCCGAGCTAACCTGCCGAGGCCGAGCTAAGCTGTTGAGGCCGAGCTAAGCTGTCGAGGTCGAGCTAAGCTACCGAGGCCGAGCTAAGCTGTCGAGGTCGAGCTAAGCTGCCGAGGCCGAGCTAAGCTGTCGAGGCCGAGTTAAAGTGTCGAGGTCGAGCTAAGCTATCGAGGCCGAGCTGAGCTTGTTAAGGCCGAGCTAAGCTGTTGAGGCCAAGCTAAGCTGCCGAGGCCGAGCTAATCTGTTGAGGCCGATCTAATCTGTCGAGACCGAGTTAAGCTCTTGAGGCCGAGCTGAGCCTGTTGAGGCCGAGCTAATCTGTCGAGACCGAGTTAAGCTCTTGAGGTCGAGCTGAGCCTGTTGAGGCCGATTGACCTGTGGAGGCCGAGCTAACCTGCCGAGGCCGAACTAAGCTGTTGAGGCCGAGCTAAGCTGCCGAGGCCGAGCTAAGCTACCGAGGCCGAGCTAAAGTGTCGAGGCCGAGCTAAGCTGTCGAGCCGAGCTGAGCTTGTTAAGGCCGAGCTAAGCTGTTGAGGCCGAGCTAATCTCTCGAGGCCGAGCTAATCTATCGAGACCGAGTTAAGCTCTTGAGGCCGAGCTGAGCCTGTTGAGGCCGATTGACCTGTGGAGGCCGAGGTAACCTGCCGAGGCCGAGCTAAGCAATTGAGGCCGAGCTAAGCTGTCGAGGCCGAGTTAAGCTGTCGAGGACGAGTTAAAGTGTCGAGGCCGAGCTAAGCTGTCGAGGCCGAGCTGAGCTTGTTAAGGCCGAGCTAAGCTGCTGAGGCCGAGCTAATCTGTCGAGGTCGAGCTAATCTGTCGAGACCGAGTTAAGCTCTTGAGGCCGAGCTGAGCTGTAGAGGCCGAGCTGAGCCTGTTGAGGCCGATTGAGCCGTGGAGGCTGAGCTAACCTGTCGAGGCTGAGCTAAGCTGTTCAGGCCGAACTAAGCTACCGAGGTCAAGCTCAGCCTGTTGAGGTCGATTGACCTATGGAGGCCGAGCTTGTTTTGGCAGTTATGCTGCCCAACGGGCTCAGGGTTATTCAGGAAGAGCTTCGACTTGGCTGCAACAATGATTCATGAAGAGCTTTCTTCTTTCATTTCGCTATAGTAGATTGTTTGGAGTATTTATTGTAGAGCAAAAATGACTTAAGATGTCGTTCCCACAGACGGCGCCAAACTGTTGCAGTGTTTTTATGGGACGGCTTCCTTGCGACGGACCCTCCTTCACCTGCACAGAAACAATGTCAAGGGAACCCTGGCTAGAGCCGGGGAACCTCCGATGCTTAAGTCAGTTATCTGGTCAATAGCAAAGAGCTTGTCTCGGTTAGTCTTGCGTACCTTCTTCTGTTTCAAGCTTAGAGATTTATACAGTTTGTCAATCCTTATCTTCAGAGGATTCTTCTCCTAGGATCGCTCAGGATCCCGAGAATCTCGGGATCCGCTACCCGTATCCCTGGATTTCCGTAGATCAGCATTTGTCCTCGTTCCGCCACTCTCCGTCTCGGCTGGATCTCGACCGACTCTGGAGGAGTCTCGGCCAGGTCGTAACCGACCCCGGGGGAGTCTCGGCCGATACAGGAAGACGAGTTCCCAGCCGTGACTGTAACACCCTGAAAATCGGGGGTCGTGTATAAACTCAACTCCCGAGTTCCAGACCGTCACTTATGCAACAAAAATGGTTATGATTCAATGTTGTCTGATTTAAAGCATTCACATGAGTAAAAGTATACCAAAACTGCAATTCATACTTCAGATCCAGTGATAAAAGCAAGCGGAAGACTAAACAATATATATATCACTGTATGGAAAAACAAAGTAATCTCAGCTGTCTCCAAAGTATGACTACATCTCTGAGTCTCATATACATGTAAATAGACAAAAGAATAAGTTCAAAATAGTCCCACTGAAGTCCCCCTCGATCCAGGTCACCTACGGGAAGCCGTCGTGATACTGCATATACGAGAACTCATCCTGGTCCTCGTCAATCTCCGGCTCCACCTCCTAGATCTCGTCCTCACCTGCAACTACAACAGGGTCTGGTGGGTGTTGCAAACACCATCCCGTAACGTGGGAATGAGTGATCAACTCAGTGGAATCATAGAGCAAAGATTAGCATGTTCACAATTCAATCACGCGATAATAGTAAAGCAGTAAATCAGACAAATCCTAATACTGTTGTTAATGCAAGATGATATGACGTGATGTATGCCCTCACCGACGATCACCCTCATGCGGCAACATCTTACGACCGCGGCATGCCACACTCCCTAGAGTGCTCCACATCTTCCAGGCACATGCAATGCTATGGTGATATGATTACCAAGTTGTTATTAGTCCATTCAAACAGCAGGATTGGGAAACTAAGGTACTTCCCTTGTATTAATCCCAACACAGATCCTGTCTAGGGTCGTCACTCCTAGTAATCTCATACGATGTATATTTCGTAGGTCACTGCAAGGGCTGTCAGGGCTGTTGCTCGCACTCGTTGCACCGCTCCCCCATCACCTTATCAATACAGGCCTACTGTACTCTACTGCACGGAAGGGTCGTCGCCTCCCGTGGACTCAGAATACGCTCGCGGTCACTACAAAGGGCTCGTCGCCTGATCAGTGTAGGCCGACAGCTAGAATATAGTGTCCCATACCACCATAATCTGCTCACGAGTCAAGGTGCTCACTGGTCACTACGGGGAGGTTTGTGGCCCCAGCGTAGGCCGACAGCTCGACCACGGTGTCCCATACCACCATGCCCGGCTCATGAGTCTTCGTGGATCAAGGTACCATGGTTAACAGGGTTTACAATGGTAAGTTCAGTACCCTAGGTTCAAGCAGTTATGACACATACAAGGTGAACATACATCGGCCAGTCGGGTTACTTGACGGGCTCGACTAGCGCGATCGCATATCGAATTGAACGACATGAAGTGTGTAAAACACTTCGCGTGGCCTAACCACTGCCGCCAACTCTCAACAAGAATCACATTCATCGACGCGTCGTTCGTGGCTATGACCAGTCAGCCACGAATTCGCTCGGTTACCGACTGCCTGGACTAAGTCAAGTCCCACACATCTATGGAATTACATTAACACTATACAAAGGTATTGGAATTGAAATACATCATGTGAGCATGTTAGCACATGTTATAACATTCAACTTAAGCAAATCTTCAAGGCATACTTCCCATGCATATTCAACTTAAGCAAATCCTCAAGGCATACTTTCTATGCATGTAATGCGATCATGCATAAGGTCAACATGTAGGAAATCATTTAGGTCAGCATATTAATCATGAAATCAATCTCAAACTACTACATAACATCATTTAATTCAATACATACTAATACAAGCATTTATACAAACACATACACTACACACTTAAATCCACATATAGTATGTCGACCCAAAGTGCGCAACTTGGCGAATCTCTTCGCCAAACTGATTATGCAATCATTCCTAACTCTCTAATGCGGCGACAAACCATGTCAATCACGTCAGCAAAATATGCATGTAGACTGTACTTCCTACAAATGACTAAAATGCCCTAAATCTCATATTCTTCGTTAATTTACAAAACGGGAAACGGAGAGCATTTTGTACATGTCAAACGGCGATGCCGTCAAGAATCTACTATTAAACGACATTGAAAGCGTTGGGAACCGTCAATCAAAGCGTCTAAAATCCTCACCTTATGTCTTGTAGACTTGGGAATTGAAACGGAGCGTATACGCTTCGTCTACGGCGAGTAAGGAGCCTAATACACAAGATCCATAAGCTACATCGCTATGGAAGCAAGGGAAACTCAAATCAACAACTATTTAGGGTATTTACTTACCTAAGATCGTGGTGGAATCGCCGGGAAGGTGGTAGAGGTGTGTTGCTTAAGCACGTGCAACACGTAGCACAAGTGGCAGGAAGAACTCCCCCACTCACTCACAATCTCTCACTTCTTTTTTCCTCTCCCAAGCTAGGGCTTCTCTCAAATTCGGATGGAAGAGAGGAGTGAGGGTTTCAACCCCTTTTATAGCCTACAACATGCCCAAAATAGGCTTGGGAACAATGTTTACTTGGTACCTAACCAAATCGGGGCCGTTTCGGTCCAAAAGGGCATTTCTGAAGGTCCCCAGGCCAAATGCGGTCGGACTTAAGCTCGTGCATACTGGATCTAGCACACATCCAGTTTTCAGACCGGTAGGGTTCCCAGATCGCACGTGGCGGTCCAGTTTCAGTTTAACGGTCATCGCACCAAGATCAGGCCTATAAGTCTCGTGATATATAATAGATATTTTTCCTGATCCAAGGGTGTAATTTGGCTGTATTCTGACGGTCAGAACGCTCAATACTGATGCGTCAAATTGTGTGCCAGATTTGAATTTCAAATTCCAATTCTAACCCTATTCTCACTCTCTTCGATCCGGGCTCAATGAAATAGCCTGTGATTATCGGTTTGACTTGATTTTTGGAATGAGTGTCAAGTCCAGCTAGACGGTTCTAACGGTCTAAGATAGGAGGTATCGGACTTTCGACGTGCGGTCTAGACCCAATACAAAGATTCAAAGTGGTCCAGAGAATAAACCTGCTTAGAGTTTGGTCCGAGGTTTTAGAGCATTATAACACCATTGGTTCCACTCGCTTTGGGCCTTGTAGAACGTATTTAAAGTGATCAGGGACCATTTTCCAGCTATTCTAACGTTGCACTAGCTAACCTAGTCATATTTTCTAAAGGAATGAATTCTACGCAATATCGGGCCGAGTTGGTACTCGAGCCCAAGTATGGATTTTTCACGGGTGTTACAATCTACCCCCCTTAACAAATAATTTCGTCCTCGAAATTTGTACCTTTTCGTACTCCTCGAGAAGCTGTGGGTAGTTCTTTCTGATCTCGGCTTCTGTCTCCCAAGTAGCCTCCTCCTCAGTATGATGCGTCCATAGTACCTTCACAAGGGGAATCACCTTGCTACGCAGTACCTGCTCCTTCCGATCTAAGATGCGTGTCGGTCGCAGGATATAAGTAACATCCTCTCCTAACTGCACCTGCTCCCATCTGATGATATGAGAAGGATCAGCAACGTACTTCTTCAGCATAGAAACATGAAATACGTTGTGGACGCTCGCGAGGGGCGTGGGTAAAGCCAATCGGTAAGCCACTGCTCCCACACGATCGAGGATCTGAAATGGACCAATGAATCGCGGTGCCAGCTTCCCCTTCTTCCCGAACCGAAGGACTCCCTTCATAGGGGAAACTCGCAAAAACACATGATCCCCGACTGTGAACTCTAGTGGTCTCCGTCTCGTATCGGCGTAGCTCTTCTGTCTGCTCTGCGCTGTAAGAAGCCGACGTCGAATAATATCAATCTTCTCTGACGTCACCTGCACCAACTCTGGGCCAATCAAGCTGCGCTCACCGACATCTAACCAGCAATGTGGTGCGCGACAAGGTCGCCCATACAGCGCCTCATAAGGTACCATGCCGATACTCGCCTGGAAGCTATTGTTGTACGCAAACTCCGCATATGCAAGACAGTCATCCCAACTGTCCTTGAAGTCCAATGCGCAAGCCCGCAACATGTCCTCTAGGATCTGGTTCACTCGCTCCGTCTGTCCGTCCGTCTATGGGTGGAAGGCAGTACTGAACTTCAACTTCACACCCATAGCCTCCTGAATGCGAGTCCAGAAAATAGAAGTGAACCGCGTGTCTCTGTCCGACACGATCTCCAACGGAACTCCATGCAGACGCACAATCTCACGGATATACAATCTAGCCAGCTCGTCTGCAGAGTTCGTAACTCTGATCGGTAGGAAGTGCGCCGACTTCGTCAATCGGTCGACGATCACCCAAATGGAATCATGCCCCTTCCTCGTCTTCGGCAACCCAGAAATGAAGTCCATGGAAATGAAATCCCACTTCCACTCTGCAATCGGCATAGGTTGCAAAAGTCCAGGTGGTCGGCGATGCTCTGCCTTCACCTGCTGACAAGTGAGACAACGGGACACGAACTCAGCAATGTGGGTCTTCATACCTTCCCACCAATACGTCCTCTTCACGTCGCGATACATCTTCGTACTGCCTGGATGCATCGCGAGTCTAGTAGAATGCGCAGCCTCGAGAATCTCTCGTCTCAAGTCAGGGACATCTGGGACGCATAGGCGGCCACGGTAACGTAAGCCCCCATCCATACCAACTCGCCAGTCGGCGTCAGCATCATCACTGGCCTGCTCTCGAAGCTCAGTAAGATGCACGTCGTCCCTCTGCGCCTCGATGACACGGTGATCGATCTGGGATCGCACCTGTACGTGTACGATGAACTCAAATGGCTCATCTACGGTGAGTTTCTGCTCAAAGTCTCGCAAAAACTCAACCATATCCCACTCGGCAACCATCAGCGGAGCCGCAAACTCTATCGCCTTCTTGCGGCTCAACGCATCAGCTACAAGGTTCGCCTTTCCAGGATGGTAAGAGACTTCAAACTTGAAGTCCTTCAGCGTCTCCATCCATCGCCGCTGCCTCATATTCAAGTCCCGCTACGTGAATATGTACTTGAGGCTCTTGTGGTCGCAAAAGAGCTCGAACTCCTCTCCGTAGAGGTAATGTCTCCAGAGTCTCAGTGCGAATATCACGGCTGCCAACTCCAGGTCGTGTGTAGGGTAATTCTCCTCGTGCTTCCTTAATTGTCTCGAGGCATACGAAATTACCCTGTCCCTCTGCATAAGGACACAACCCAAACCAACGCTAGACGCGTCAGTGTATATAGTGTATTTAACCCCTTGCTCTGGCAATACTAGCACAGGGGCGGACGTAAGTCTGTCCTTCAGCTCCTGAAAGGCCGACTCCGCCTTATCATTCCAGGCGAACTTCACGTCCTTCCGTGTCAACTGAGATAAGGGTTTCGCGATCTTCGAGAAGTCCTGAATGAAGCGCCGATAGTAGCCAGCGAGACCCAAGAAACTCCTCACCTCAGTGACAGAACCAGACTGCTCCCAGTCCTGCATCGCAGCTACCTTAGACAGGTCAACTACCATGCCATCCTTGGACACCACGTGTCCCAGAAACTTCACCTCCTGCTTCCAGAAGTCGCACTTCTTGTACTGTGCGAACAACTGATGCTGTCTGAGCGTATCAAGGACCAAACGCAAGTGCTCCTCATGCTCCTCTCGACTCCTAGAGTATACCAAAATGTCGTCGATGAAGACAACGACGAATCGATAGAGGAAAGGCCGCAATACCCGGTTCATCAGATCCATGAACACGGCCGGTGCGTTCGTGAGACCGAACGACATCACGAGGAACTCGTAATGACCAAAACTGGTCCTGAATGCTGTCTTCTGCACATCCTCATCTCTGACGCGCAGCTGATGATATCCTGACTGAAGATCAATCTTCGAGAAGTACTGCGCTCCTCTCAACTGATCAAACAAGTCATCGATCCTGGGCAAAGGGTACTTGTTCTTCACCGTGAGCTGGTTCAGCCTGCGATAATCAATACACAATCGCAGCGAACCATCCTTCTTCTTCACGAACAAGACCAGTGCTCCCCAAGGAGACACGCTAAGCCGTATAAAGCCAAGCTCTAGCAGGCCATCAATCTGCGTCCTCAACTCCTCCATCTCACATGGTGCCATGCGATACGTCGGCAGTGAGACGGGTGTAGAACCAGGAACCAGATCGATAGTGAAGTCGATCTCACGTCGGGGCGGCAAACCAGGGATCTTCCTGAACAGATCCCCGAACTCAGAAATAACTGGCGTCTGCTCAAGTACCTGGGCACCAGCGTCGCGCAATAGAGTGGCGTAGCTAAGAATGCGGAAAGGAAGATTTACCGGCACTGAAAATGTGAAAGGCGTGCCCTCAGGCTCGTACACCGTCACCACACAAGCCTCGCAGTCAATCTCGGCTCTCGCTGCAGTCAACCAGTCCATGCCAAGAATGACGTCGAGATAAGCGAGCTAGGGATCGACGACCAGATCAAGAGTCATCGTCCTGCCTCCCAGATCAACTAAACAACCCTCACACATCTGGGTGACATCCGAATAATCTCCATGAGCTGCAAGGACTCGCACGCTATCCATAGTGATAGTCTGCAACCCAAGACGTCTGACTACGGCACGCGATATCAAAGAAAGCGTGGAACCAGTGTCCACCATGACAAGAACGGGAGTACCTCCGATATGGCCCGTGACCTCGAAGGCTGAATGCTGGAAAGTCGGCGTCGTAGCTGCCTCAGCGGTCAGTGCA
The DNA here is from genome assembly GCA_037074715.1 of Magnolia kwangsiensis. NCBI lineage: Eukaryota > Viridiplantae > Streptophyta > Magnoliopsida > Magnoliales > Magnoliaceae > Magnolia > Magnolia kwangsiensis. The sequence goes on from CM073583.1 coordinate 3,924,335, forward strand.
TGAACTCGTGCCTGCTGTGGCCGGTTCGGCCACTGAGTCAAGGGCCGTGGAGGCTGTCGAATCTGCGATATCGTAGGTCGGAAAGAAGGATGCGCAGGAGCTGACCGTATAGGCGGTGCTGATATCGCCTGCGGACGTACACGATCAATCTTCTGCGGCGGCGAGAACCCACTGTCCCGCATCCTGAAAAAGCAACTCTGCGCTAAATGGCCCGTCCTCCCACAGTATGTGCATGATAAATCAGGGCACCGAAACGGTCCTACTGGCGCCGTGGTCCTGGTAGGAGGATCAATGCGAGGCCTCTTGCCCGCGAAGGGCCTGTCTGGCAAATCCGGTCGCGGCCTAGAAGTAGTCGGGCCTCGAGATCGCGCAAGTCGATCCACGTCCTGCTCTGCCCGCATGGACATGTGAACCAACTCCGCATAGGAGGGAAAACTGACACAGCACATCTTCGACCGAATATCCGGTCGCAAGCCCTCCAAAAAGCGCCGTATGCGCATCTGCTCATCAGCTAGAATCGTCGGGACGTACCTGCCCAACTCTGTGAACCGATGCTCATACTCGGTAACCGTCATCGCTGCCTGCCTGAGACGGAGAAACTCATTCTCCCTCTCGTGCCTGTAGGTCTGGGGATAATACTTCTCATGGAAGCGGAACTCGAATGCTGCCCATGTCCACACGAAATCTACGGCAACAGTCCGCAATATGCTATCCCACCACATACTGGCCTCTCTCTCAAATAAGAAGGTAGCCAGCTCTACCTGCTCAGCCTCGGTACAGTGCAACATGCGTAGAATCTTCGACACTCGGTCGAGCCAGAACTCAGCCTCCTCGGGTCTGTGAGAACCCGTGAAAGTAGGAGGCCGCAAGCGCTGAAATCGCTCCAGAAGGCCCCGTGTGTCGGCAGGATTCCCCGCGGGGAAAGCAGGCTGCGCAGGATGTGCTATGCCCTCATCCTGGGCGTAAGTATAGGCATCCTCAGCTGGATGCGCAGGTGGTGCAGGCGGAGTAGATGCAGTCGCACCCCCACCCTGGGCTAAAGTCCCAACTATGGTGGTCAGAAGCTGCTGCTGCTGTAGCATCATAGCCATCATCTGCTCGAACCTATCAGGGGGTGGAGCAGGCTGTGGCGGATGAGGTGCGGAAGTAGATGCGCGCTGTGGCTCTCTAACTGATGGTGTGAATGGCGGTGGTCCATCTGTAGGACCAACAGCAGGCTGAGACGACCGAACCGTCTCAGGAATCGGGCCCACAGCAGGGTCCGGACGAGTGCCAGACTGAGAGGGAGTCTGATCCATCTGCTCTGACAATGAAAGCCGAACCGCACTCCTCGTAGTCTTAGGTGACATTCCCTATATTCAAAATAGGGCGCAACCTTGTCAGTCTCAATTGCACAAATACACCACAATCATTCACTAAAGAGTCAAAGGCATTCCATGCATTTCAATTAATCAAAATTGTCATAATACAAGGGATATATCCTTACAAGCATCATGACTAGAATGACATGGAAATTAAGACAGTTAAGCAACAGCAACATAAGCAAAGCACTAGCCTCAACAGGCTTACACACATAAAACGGAAAATGGCTAACTACTAATAACAACATCAAAGATCGCGTCGCTAGTCGGAGTCTGGTGACGGAGGAAGAGCACCCTTATCCTGTAAGCAACACAGGATTGCCTTCAAGGTGCGAGTCACCTTGCCAAACTTCTTCTTTGTAACAGCCTTGGCATCAGCGACCTCTGCTCGAAGTTCTTGGACTTCCCTTCGTAAAGCGGTCTGACTCTCCTCCATCCGAGCAATGCGGTCGTCGATAGTAGTCTGCGCAGAAGGAGGAGGGCTCCCATCAGTATCCTGAGCCTCCTCTTCTGCTTCTTCCTGAACCTCTTCCTGAACCTCTGCACTAGGTTCTTCGCTTTGATCTTCCTCTTCATCAAAGTCATCCCCACTATCCCTTTCAAGTTGATTTTCACGGTATTGCGACCCAATCTTCATCTTAATCATTGTCGACTCATCGATGGTGTGAATCGATACCGGCAATTCGGGTCCAAGTCTATAGGCAAACTCAAGCGCAATCTTGCAAATGAGTCGGCCAAAGGGAAGGGATTCGGATGTTCTCCTCGACCTGGCTATGAGAACTATCTGCCGTAAGATGAAAGTGGCCATACATACGTTCTCTCCCTGGGCCACCAGAAATAAGAAATCGACCATAAGACATGTACATTCAATACGGTTCGTCGACCTAGGATAAACATTGAACGTGCAGATATGGTGCAGTAGGCGTAAATCCTCAGACATGTACGTCGCCTTGAGGCTATTATTGGGCTGCCATGGAACCAACTTACCGTACAGAAACCTGGTGCGGCGTTCTCGTTCACGTCTAGTCCTCAAATTCTTCTCACTTGGATGCACATCACCTAGAGGCACATTGAGAAGTCGCGCAACCAACCGGACGTCGATCGTAGCCATCCGATCTCTACCAAAAGGGATTTTGAACTGCAAAGGATCCAAGGTAGGATTCTGGATGCTAGCATAGAAGGCACGAACAGTGCTCACATTAGCACGAGCCGAGCTTCAAAGATCGGTCCCCAGTGCGCAGCTTCAATGCGTTCGAACAACAGATACTCGCCGAACAATCGACCATCTACGTCCGCCTCAAATAACACTCTACGATCAGTGTATTCACCATGAGGCATCTCTGACAGAATTGTTCGTCCAAGGTGTGCATGGGGATCCAAATCCCGCTTTGTACGGCACTCCAGGACTGCAGCTAGACCTGCGGCGGTGCTTGAACTTGCGGCACCACCCCGTGGTCTTCTCGATCGAGCAGGGCGGCTCGACCCAGCCTCATCTGTCGCGGTTTTTCTCTTACCCATCAAAGATATGATGGATGAGAGCGACAAAAGGCCCAAAATGGCTTCCACAAAAGCCATGAAAAACACCGAAAATGCGGAGAAATGGCTGCCCAATCTGACAAAAGGAAATCTAGGCGTCGTAGAGGGATGCTTCAAGCTTCCCAAGGCTGTACTTTCAGGGAAAAATACAAACAAAAAGATGGGATGGAGCAGCTCACGATTTCAGCTCTATTTGGGGGATTTTGGAGCTCCAAATGGTGAAATCTTCAAGGAAAGAGGTTTCCAACACCCAATAACTGATGGGTGGTGGTCGGTTTTAGCCAAGGAAGGTTGTAGAGGTGGTTTGGGACGCCGGGGTTTGGAATTGGTTGCTGAAAATCGAATCTAGGGCTATGTAAGGGGGATGTTTGTGAAGGAGAGGTGGGTTTTGGGGGTTTTCATGATGTGGGAGGTACCTAGGGGTGATGTGGAGTCTGTTTAAGGGGGTGCGCCCGAAGGACGGCCCCATCGGAGCTCGCCGGCCGGCGATGCATCGCCCGGCCGGCGATGACATCGCCGGTCAACTCTCAAGTTGGCCGGTGGGACCCCATGGGTCTGGTCCCCCATGGTCCCAGGGTCCCAAAAAGTTAGGTCCCACCCCCTGGTTCATAGTATTTTGGTCTCTATGAGCCCAAACATGTGTTTGGGGCTTTCCGGGTCCACATCGCAATCCCGAATACCAAACCATATGATGCAGCATATGAATTTAGGGTAGAAGGAGCCAGTACACCTATCTAGCTCCTTATTTGCTAAAGAAAGTGAAGTTAGAGTGGCCTTATAGCCATTTTTCATGAGATTTTACTATTCACTGTAAAATTTGGTGAATGTACTAATTTATGTTATTTTCACATTAGGTTTGATGTCTAACATGAAATGGATAAGAAAAAACTGAAGTTTGAAGTGTTTAGAGAAGGAATTTTGAAGATTTTTGGTGAAACGGGGTTTTTAAGCCCTGGCGATTGATTACAGGAGTCGTGGTCATCCCACGGCCCAAGGATTCACTTTTGGGGTTTAAAACCGCTCATAGGACGTCTTAACCCGACTTCCTACAGCTTAGAAGTGATTCGGGTTGCTTTACGCGACCCGAGATACCTTACAGACTCGATCTTGCGATCGATCCTATAGACTTCGCCTATCGGCGAATCTGTGATCCTCGAAGTGTTTCTAGACCCTTCTCGCACCCACCTAAGTCAAAGGAAGCGACAGCGTACGTCGAAAGACCATAACCCAGGCCCAGTATACTCTCATTCATGCTCTGATACCAACTTGTAACACCCTGAAAATCGGGGGTCGTGTATAAACTCAACTCCCGAGTTCCAGACCGTCACTTATGCAACAAAAATGGTTATGATTCAATGTTGTCTGATTTAAAGCATTCACATGAGTAAAAGTATACCAAAACTGCAATTCATACTTCAGATCCAGTGATAAAAGCAAGCGGAAGACTAAACAATATATATATCACTGTATGGAAAAACAAAGTAATCTCAGCTGTCTCCAAAGTATGACTACATCTCTGAGTCTCATATACATGTAAATAGATAAAAGAATAAGTTCAAAATAGTCCCACTGAAGTCCCCCTCGATCCAGGTCACCTACGGGAAGCCGTCGTGATACTGCATATACGAGAACTCATCCTGGTCCTCGTCAATCTCCGGCTCCACCTCCTAGATCTCGTCCTCACCTGCAACTACAACAGGGTCTGGTGGGTGTTGTAAACACCATCCCGTAACGTGGGAATGAGTGATCAACTCAGTGGAATCATAGAGCAAAGATTAGCATGTTCACAATTCAATCACGCGATAATAGTAAAGCAGTAAATCAGACAAATCCTAATACTGTTGTTAATGTAAGATGATATGACGTGATGTATGCCCTCACCGACGATCACCCTCATGCGGCAACATCTTACGACCGCGGCATGCCACACTCCCTAGAGTGCTCCACATCTTCCAGGCACATGCAATGCTATGGTGATATGATTACCAAGTTGTTATTAGTCCATTCAAACAGCAGGATTGGGAAACTAAGGTACTTCCCTTGTATCAATCCCAACACAGATCCTGTCTAGGGTCGTCACTCCTAGTAATCTCATACGATGTATATTTCGTAGGTCACTGCAAGGGCTGCCAGGGCTGTTGCTCGCACTCGTTGCACCGCTCCCCCATCACCTTATCAATACAGGCCTACTGTACTCTACTGCACGGAAGGGTCGTCGCCTCCCGTGGACTCAGAATACGCTCGCGGTCACTACAAAGGGCTCGTCGCCTGATCAGTGTAGGCCGACAGCTAGAATATAGTGTCCCATACCACCATAATCTGCTCACGAGTCAAGGTGCTCACTGGTCACTACGGGGAGGTTTGTGGCCCCAGCGTAGGCCGACAGCTCGACCACGGTGTCCCATACCACCATGCCCGGCTCATGAGTCTTCGTGGATCAAGGTACCATGGTTAACAGGGTTTACAATGGTAAGTTCAGTACCCTAGGTTCAAGCAGTTATGACACATACAAGGTGAACATACATCGGCCAGTCGGATTACTTGACGGGCTCGACTAGCGCGATCGCATCTCGAATTGAACGACATGAAGTGTGTAAAACACTTCGCGTGGCCTAACCACTGTCGCCAACTCTCAACACGAATCACATTCATCGACGCGTCATTCGTGGCTATGACCAGTCAGCCACGAATTCGCTCGGTTACCGACTGCCTGGACTAAGTCAAGTCCCACACATCTATGGAATTACATTAACACTATACAAAGGTATTGGAATTGAAATACATCATGTGAGCATGTTAGCACATGTTATAACATTCAACTTAAGCAAATCTTCAAGGCATACTTCCCATGCATATTCAACTTAAGCAAATCCTCAAGGCATACTTTCTATGCATGTAATGCGATCATGCATAAGGTCAACATGTAGGAAATCATTTAGGTCAGCATATTAATCATGAAATCAATCTCAAACTACTACATAACATCATTTAATTCAATACATACTAATACAAGCATTTATACAAACACATACACTACACACTTAAATCCACATATAGTATGTCGACCCAAAGTGCGCAACTTGGCGAATCTCTTCGCCAAACTGATTATGCAATCATTCCTAACTCTCTAATGCGGCGACAAACCATGTCAATCACGTCAGCAAAATATGCATGTAGACCGTACTTCCTACAAATGACTAAAATGCCCTAAATCTCATATTCTTCGTTAATTTACAAAACGGGAAACGGAGAGCATTTTGTACATGTCAAACGGCGATGCCGTCAAGAATCTACTATTAAACGACATTGAAAGCGTTGGGAACCGTCAATCAAAGCGTCTAAAATCCTCACCTTATGTCTTGTAGACTTGGGAATTGAAACGGAGCGTATACGCTTCGTCTACGGCGAGTAAGGAGCCTAATACACAAGATCCATAAGCTACATCGCTATGGATGCAAGGAAAACTCAAATCAACAACTATTTAGGGTATTTACTTACCTAAGATCGCGGTGGAATCGCCGGGAAGGTGGTAGAGGTGTGTTGCTTAAGCACGTGCAACACGTAGCACAAGTGGCAGGAAGAACTCCCCCACTCACTCACAATCTCTCACTTCTTTTTTCCTCTCCCAAGCTAGGGCTTCTCTCAAATTCGGATGGAAGAGAGGAGTGAGGGTTTCAACCCCTTTTATAGCCTACAACATGCCCAAAATAGGCTTGGGAACAATGTTTACTTGGTACCTAACCAAATCGGGGCCGTTTCGGTCCAAAAGGGCATTTCTGAAGGTCCCCAGGCCAAATGCGGTCGGACTTAAGCTCGTGCATACTGGATCTAGCACACATCCAGTTTTCAGACCGGTAGGGTTCCCAGATCGCACGTGGCGGTCCAGTTTCAGTTTAACGGTCATCGCACCAAGATCAGGCCTATAAGTCTCGTGATATATAATAGATATTTTTCCTGATCCAAGGGTGTAATTTGGCTGTATTCTGACGGTCAGAACGTTCAATACTGATGCGTCAAATTGTGTGCCAGATTTGAATTTCAAATTCCAATTCTAACCCTATTCTCACTCTCTTCGGTCCGGGCTCAATGAAATAGCCTGTGATTATCGGTTTGACTTGATTTTTGGAATGAGTGTCAAGTCCAGCTAGACGGTTCTAACGGTCTAAGATAGGAGGTATCGGACTTTCGACGTGCGGTCTAGACCCAATACAAAGATTCAAAGTGGTCCAGAGAACAAACCTGCTTAGAGTTTGGTCCGAGGTTTTAGAGCATTATAGCACCATTGGTTCCACTCGCTTTGGGCCTTGTAGAACGTATTTAAAGTGATCAGGGACCATTTTCCAGCTATTCTAACGTTGCACTAGCTAACCTAGTCATATTTTCTAAAGGAATGAATTCTACGCAATATCGGGCCAAGTTGGTACTCGAGCCCAAGTATGGATTTTTCACGGGCGTTACAGTGACCGACAGAATCAACTCCCTGAGGGGATCTTACTCTATCGGTTGAATGGCTTTCACACGCTCGGCCTTTAGTGGGGTCATGCAGGCGAGGTTATCACTCTGACAGAGCGACTTTACTCGTCCTTGCTTACGCCTCCCGGCCTACCTTCTGTTCTGTCGGTGTTGTCTCTGATTCTTCAGGCAGTGTCGGCGAAGCCGACCTACTCTCATACGAATCTCAGAACTTTACCCGAGCTTGACACATTTTTCCCCAACAAAACCCACCCATAGTTTATGTCGTTGCTCCCTATTATTTACTTTTATATATATATATATATATATATATATATATATATATATATATATATATATATATATATATATATATATATATATATATATATATATGGGGAAAGGTACCATGCGCTCGAGCTCACGATCAGCTTATTGTGAGGTCAAGTTGTGTGGGCCCCACCGTGATGCATGTCGACCATCAACACTGTGCATTTGATGGTTCACCTTTAAATAATGGGATATCCCCAAAATCAGCCGTATACGAAACTCAGGTGGGCCATACCATTTAAAATCATGTGAAGACACCGGTAAAACACATAAAAGCACTTGGTGGGGCCCACCTGAGTTTTGAATGCTGTTGAAACTTGGTCTGAACCCTAATAAAAGTGGAAGACACATAATGGATGGGCTGGATTTGCAAACCACATCTTTTGTGGGCCTTAAAAATGATTATGAATGTTTTAATGGTTACACGGCCCCTCTCCACTTCTTTATGTGGTGTGGCCCACACAAGCCACGAATTGACTTGATTTTTGAGACCTAGGACAGAGCCATGAGCTTGAGCGCATTGTACCTTTTCCCATATATGGGTGGGGGGTTAGCTACACACTCCGTGTTGGCCACCCCCACTAGGGATCCACACTAAGACCTCAAATGTTGAAACGGGTTATCTCCATGCAGTCTGCCTGTTAAGCTATGGATTTGAGTGTGCTCACTATTATTTACCTATACTAACGGTGTACTATATTTTGAAATTGACAAAACTACCCTTGCTTTACCACACTTGCAATCTCCCTTCATTACGGTGGATTAACAGTAGGGCTGAAAGTCGAGCGGGTTCAACCCAACCAACCCTTGACCAAGTCAATATTGGGTACAGCTTGGGCATGATGTATTAGGTTTGGTCTTGAGCTTAGGCTGTACAAACACCAATCCGATAAAACTTAGGTCAAGCTTGAGTTAAGGTAGAGGTGGGCATGTTGGACTCGATCCGGTGGATCCAACCCGATCCGACCCAACTCGGTATCGTTTCGAACAGAACCGACGGCCTAGATCGGCTCTGATCGAGGTTGTCCATCTAGATCCAATCGTTTTTCGAGTCAGGTTCAGATAGCGACGTATCCAGACAGAACCGATCCGAAAACCCTGACCGAAAGGGTCCGAACCGACCTGACTCGACCCGTGTAAATATCCCTTCATTTTTCAAAAATATCTTTCTCAGTAAAGTTTTATCACTACGCGTCTTTGCTTTTTGTTTGGCACTAAAAAGCCCCGTCCTAGTCCTAGCTCTATCTCTCTATCTCTCTCTGTCTCTCTCTTTATATCTTACTCTCCGTCTGTTGAAGAAGAAGGCAAGTAAAGGTTAGCTAGATCTTTACGGTATTTCTCTGTTGGAGAGAGATATACCAGATTGAGAAATGGTGTATCATTGTATAAGGAAGAGAGAAAGAGAGAGAGTTGCAGGAGGCAGAATGGTTGGCATACAGCTGTCGGAAGCGGATTGGCTAGTGTACAGAGCGAATTGGCTAGTGTAACGTTAACAACTTTTATGGGTCTGATCACGAGGTATGTGTTATATCCAAACCGTCCATCCATTTTGGCAATATCGTATTAAGGCTTGAGACAAAAAATAAGATAGATCTAACTATTAAGTGGACCACACTACGGAAAGCAGTGGGGGATTAAAACCATTGAAGCCATTTTTGGGTTCACAAGAGTTTTGGATCAATATGAAATTTGTTTTTCCTCTTCATTCAGTTCTTTGTGACCTTATGATGGAAGATAAACGTTACGGTGGGCCCTACAAATTGTTTAACGGTGAAAATCATTATCTTCACTGCTATTTATGGTGTGGTCTACATGATCTTTGGACATAATTCATTTTTTGGATAATACTCTAAAATGATCACTAAAAATAGATGAACGGTGTAGATATAATAAATACATTACTTTGGGGCCCATAAAACTTTGATTTTGTTTGAACCGTTCATACAACTCGGAGCTCGAGGAGCGTCAATGCGTGTGTGAGATTTGAAAGAGAGAGGGAGTCTGGTGGACACATGGGTTTCGTCAGGTGAGATGGGTCCACCTTTTTTAAAAAAGCAAAATAAATATGGCTGAGAGCTGCACGTGTGTTGGTATACAAGTATGGTGGTGCGGATTTTGCCGACGTGGATGGAAAGATGGAGTGTGTGTGAGATTTGCATCGTCCATCACGTTGGCCACACTTTGTTTTGCCTTTAGGTCATTTTTATTACCATAAAATGACCTAGAAAAATAGATGGACGGCGTGGATGAAATAAATACATCATTGTGGGGTCCACGAAACACTAACTACCATCGTTGGCTGGTGGCACAAGGAGTAGCCAATCCGTCTTCTCACAGACTACCTTCATTGCCTCGAGCACTGAGCTCGCTAACACAGGCGAATTTAAGGGGATAGCCTTTCACGTGAACCCCTTGCGTGGATGCTAGGCGGGTCCCACCGTGATGTTTGTGATAAATCCGCACCGTTCATCCGTTTTGGGAGATTATTTTAGGACATTCAGCCAAAAAAAAAGTATATCCAAAACTCAAGTGGCCTTACGAGAGGAAACGGTGTAGATTCAATGACCACTTTCCTTTCTTGTCCGGCACACTTGAGCTTTGGATCCAGCTATTTTTTAGTATCATGTCCAAAAATAACATCTCACAACTGATGAACGGTGTGGATTTCTTAAAAATATCACTATGGGCCCACATAACATCCCATTGCAGGGTGCAGAGAATACTAAAACCAATATGTACGCGGATTGTCAGATGTACCATGCACCAGCCCAGTTGGTTTAGCGACTTGCCGTCGGCAAGTTCTGTGGGTCCCATCATGAGGTATGTATTATATCTAAACCGTCCATCCACTGGGCAGGCTCGTCTTAAGGCTTGAGCTGAAAAATAATATAGATTTAAAGATGAAGTGGACCACACGCAAAAGGTAGTTGGGATTGAACGTCTACCATTGAAACTCTTTTAGGGCTAAGGACGTTCTATCCGAACTATACGTAAGCAAATCCGACTTGATTTTTCTGACCGAGTCGGGCATTGTTCGTGTCAGGCTAGCAGTACAATGATTCTAGTTGAGTCAGAGGACCCGGACTCGGTCCCGGATTGGATCGAGTTTAGATCAGGCGTTGAGAAACTTGGATAGAGTCGAGTGGGGGCCAATCTGGTCCAACTCAACTTGATGCCCACCTCTAAGTTGAGGTCTCGAGTTGCCCAACGCAACCTGAACCAGATCGATGTATAAGTTATACATTATAATTGAGTATGGATCGTTTGTGTTAAAGGCACAAGAAATTTCATTGCCGTCGGGTTTTATTGGTCCGCGTCATTTTTGATGACTCAAGCTAACAAGATACACTGGATTTCTCTCTCTCAAATAAATTGTGTGCTACATAATACAACTTTTAAAGGAGTAGTTGTCCTATATTTTAACTTGTTTGTTTAGAAAAAATAAAGTTCTTTATATATATATATATATATATATATATATATATATATATATAGAGAGAGAGAGAGAGAGAGAGAGAGAGAGAGAGAGAGAGAGAGAGAGAGAGAGAGAGAGAGAGAGAGAACTAGGCATCGGTCCGAGTCGGACTGGATTGGGCCTAACCTGGTCAGATCCGAAATTCTAATAGGCTGATCCGAAATCGATTCGATCCGAGACCGAGTCCAGGTCACCTGACTCAGACAGATCCGTTGCTTGATTGACTTGACTCGATCCGATTCTAACTCGGTCAGGAAAACTGAGTCGGATTGGGTTGGGCACTATTCGAATCATTTGATATGGTGTGATCCACTTCAGTCTTCAATGTATCGTAATTTTTTGTTCAACACCTAAAATGATATGTCAAAATGGATGAACGGTTTAGATAACATATATACATGAAGGTGGGACCCACGTAACTATAAAACATGTGTATCACGCTTTCTCTGATGTATTAATGTATTATGGTTGACGTGCATGTAGAGACTTTTTTTTTTCACAATAAGTACGCTACTTACTTTATTGAGTTTAACAAATTCTATGGGTCTGATGATGGGGTATGTGTTATATCCAAACTATCCATTCATTTGGCGAGCTCGTCTTAAGGCTTAAGACTAAAATTAAGACAGATATATCATGTGGACCACACAAATTGTTTAACGGTGGAAATCATTCTCTACTGCTATTTGTGATGTGGTCCACATGATCGTTGGATATTATTTATTTTTTGAATAATGCTCTATAATGGTCTCTAAAAATATATGAACAGTGTAGATATAATAAATACATCACTGTAGGGGCCATGTAACTTTGATATCCTTTAAACTGTTCGTACAACTCGGAGCTTGAGGAGCGTCAATGCTCGTCTTGGCACGACACATAACTATAGCTAGTGTCTACACACAGCTATTGCCTACAAGCTACAGCTAGCTACATAGTTGTATGTGGTACAACGACAAATTTACTTGCTATTGGACATAGCAAAGTCTGTTGGGGCCCACCTTGAATAAGTGCGATTTATCCACACCGCCCATTCGCTTTTGCAGATTATTTTAGTGGTTGAACTCAAAATTGATGCATATCCAAAGCTCAAGTGGACCATATCATAGGAAAAAGTAGAAAGATTAATAAAAACTACTCCGGATCGAGTAGTATCGGATCTGTCTGGATCTAATCTAATCGGGTTTTGGGTCAGGTCAAGTCGGACTAGGGCCAAACCGAACCCAACCCGAAAAACTATCGGATCTGGATGATCAAAATCGATCAAGACCGATCAGACCGTCGGTTCTGTTTGGAACGATACCGAGTAGGGTCTTGTCAGGTCGAATCCACCGGATCAGGCCAAAGTTGCCTACCTATATATATATATATATATATATATATATAAAACTAAATATGTAATTAATAAAATTATAAGTACAAAAAATAAGAGATGTATTGAAAATATAATAGACTAACTTAATAAAGAAAATATTAGCATGTATCAACCCCACCAACCCGGACAACTGGACGAAGCCCACTTGGGTTGGGCTTGGGTTTAGAATTCCTAATCCGAGGTTGAATTGTGTTGAGGTATAGGAACCTTGGGTTGGTCTAGGGTTGTGCACCAACCCGGCCGAACCCGCCACCCTTTCAGCCCTAATTCACATCTACACCACCCTAACTCCCGGTCATACCTGGGGCCTACCTAGATGTTTACGAGAAATTCAAGCCGTTCAAGTGTTTTTCCAGCTCACTTTAGTTTCGGACTCAAAAAATGAAGTAATTCAAAACACAAAGTGAGCCCTAGATGGCCCCAGGAATTTTCAACGGTGGTTCTCATTCCCCACTGTTGCTTGTCAATTGGCTCACTGGAGCTTGTCATAAGCCTCATTTTTGGATCCTGTCCATAAAATGATCTGGAAAAATAGATGGACAGGGTGGATTTCTCATGAACATCCTATAGCCCTACAAATATTTCAACAGCAGACATTTAATTCCGAATGTTTCATGTTCATTTGGCCCACTTGTGGTCAAGATTAGCCTCATTTTTTGTCCCACTCCTAAATTGAGTTGGAAAAACAGATGGACGGATTAGATTAACAAACATTATTATGACCCATCAATGATCAAGCAACTCTCATCCCATGTACCTAATGTCCGCCAAACATCTGGCTATCGCTGATTGGCGTTAACTGCTGTGCAAGCGGACGCGGATTGCATCCTACCACAGCCCGTCTCCAGCTGGGAACGGTTTGATGGCAAATAAACATCACAGCGTGCTCTAGAAAAGTTTCAACAATGAGAGTCATTATCACCACTGCTTCCTGCGGTGTGGTCCACTTGAGCCTTGTATCATCCTCATTTTTGGCCTTACATCTTAAAATGATACGAAAAAAATGGATGGACGGTGTGGATATGACCCATTCGTCACAATGGCCATTCAAAGCTGCTGCCAGTTCCCAGCTGGACACAGTCGGAGCCCACTTTTATGTTGTTAGAAATCCACCCTGTCCATCTGTTTTCTCAACTTATTTTGGTGTACGGGTATAAAAATAAGGCACATCTAAAGCTAAAAGTGGTGCCACGGTGGACATAAGATGTTTCAAACGGTGGACCTTCCATCTCACTCTTTATTGTCATATAGCCACTGGATCTTGGTATTGATATTGTGATTTGGTTCATGTTATAAATTGATCTGAAAAAAATAGATGGACGATTAGATTTGAAAAAAGTACCACGGGGCTCCATGAATGTTTCAAGGGTGAGCATTTAATTTCCACTTTTTCATGTTCGTTTGGCCCACTTGAGAATTAGATCAGATGAATTTTTGGGCCAAGTCATAAAATGAGGTGATAAAATAGATAGACGGAGTTAATTTGTCACAAACATCATGGTGTGCTCCACCTAAATTAAGCAACGGTTACACTCCGGCCTTAAATGTCCACCAAGCCTGTGAGTCTCACACTGATCGAGGTTGACTGCAGTGCCAATCCAACTCCAGCTGTGCGTGGGCCATGATTGATGGTTTTTGGAAATCCACCCGGGTCATCTGTTTTTCCACCTCATTTTAGTATATGTACCCAAAAATGAGAAAGAACAGAGGCTGAAAATGAGCCTCACGATGGCCCCAAGATATCTCAACAAATGGACAGAGTGGATTTGTAATAAACTTATAGTAGATGGGTAGATGGATAGGTTATCCCTCTCCAAATGCGTTTCCTACGCCTCGACTATTGACTTCGATGGCGTCACTACAAGAAAGTAGGCCTTTAGCCTCAATTTTTTAGCCTCGGTTCAAAAAAATGAGGCTAAATATGGTTTTTAGCCTCGGTTGTGAAGGAACTGAGGTTAAAAATTCACTTTTTGCCTCAGTTGATGAAAAACTGAGGCCAAAACTCTACCCGATTGCCTCGGTTGGTGAGATACTGAGGCCAAAAGTCTGTCATTTTGCCTCGATTGGTGAGCAACTGAGGCTAAAAGTCTGCCCTTTTGCCTCGGTTGGTGAGCAACTGAGGCTAAAGGTTTACCATTTTGCCTCGGTTGTTGAGAACTGAGGCCAAAAGTTTGTCATTTTGCCTCAGTTGGTGAGAAACTAAGGCCAAAAGTCTGTCCTTTTGCCTTGGTTGGTGAGAAACTGAGGCCAAAAGTCTGCCCTTTTGCCTCGGTTGTTGGTAAACTGAGGCTAAAAGTCTGCCCTTTTGCCTCGGTTGGTAAAAAACTGAGGCCAAAAGTCTGCCATTTTGCCTCGGTTGGTGAGCAATTGAAGCTAAAAGTCTGCCCTTTTGCCTCGGTTATTGAAAATTGAGGCCAAAAGCCTACCTTTTTGCCTTAGTTATTGAAAACTGAGGCCAAAAGTATACCTTTTTGCATCGGTTATTGAAAACTGAGGCCAAAAGTATGTCATTTTGCCTCGGTTGGTAAGAAACTGAGGTCAAAAGTTTATCCTTTTGTCTTAGTTGGTGAGCAACCGAGGCTAAAAGTCTGCCCTTTTGCCTCGATTGGTAAACAACTGAGGCCAAATGTCTATCTTTTTGCCTCGGTTGGTAAGTAATTGAGGCCAAAAGCTTGTCATTTTGCCTCAATTTGTTAGTAACCGAGGCTAAAAGTCTGTCCATCATTTTTAGAAACTCATTTATGGAAGTGGGCCGAAAAATTATTTCTTAAAGACATCTATCATGAAAGCCTTCTTGAGGCTACCCAACTCATCACGGTGGGCCACGGTAAGATTTCAAAGGTAAATGGTCCCATTATCACTGATCCATGCATTATGCCCATTAGAGTGTTGAATCGGCCTATTATTTTGGATCCCATTCTAAAATAATTTATCATAAGAGATAGATGGAGCGGATGCCATACCATTGTGGGCCCTACAGAGCTCTTTGCTTCACGGGCTATTACTATAGGGGATGATGCAAGGAAATTGTAACCGGCCAGGCCTTTTTGCCTCTGTTTGAAAATTGAGGCGAATATCTACCAGGACACGTCCAAAGTTGCAAGGGTACTTTCGACCTTTTCGTGTGGCATTTTTATTATTTCCAGTAACGTCCAACTGCAAAAGCAAGACTATTCCTCTCACTCGGAGGATTTTCGAAATTCTCGATTTTTGCTCAGGCAAAAGGTCTCTCAGCGAGTCAAGCAACTCTCCTAAAACCCTCATTTCTCTCGATTTCTGCTCAGAAATCGCCATTTCTTTCTTCAGTTCCAACCATTTCGTCGATTGATGGCGAAAGGAGCTTCGGAATTCTCGTTTCTCAGACGTGCAAGTCGGTATTGCTCTTGTTCCCACATTTTCTCGTTAAATCTCGTCGAAGATCGGATGTTCTAGCTCTCAATTTCGTTTTTTCTTGATTTGTTTGAAATTTCTTTGCAGATTTTCTGTTTTTTCTGGATCGAGAACCCTAGATCGTCTGGTTTAGAGAGGAATGCAGAGATTTTTTCCTTTCTGGATCGAGAACCCTAGATCGTCGGATTCCCATAAAGAAGACCTTTGCGATTTCCTTTGTTTGTAGATTTTGATTCTTTTTGCATGTTTTCGAGCTGCTAGAAGACCTTATCTTTCAAATCCAGATCCAAATCCAAATCCATTCTCTCTCTCTCTCTCTCTCTCTCTCTCTCTCTCTCTCTCTCTCTCTCTCTCTCTCTCTCTCTCTCGATTGGAAGAAGGAGAGCTGCTAGAAGACCTCCTTATCATTCAGATCCAGATCCAAATCAGTTCAAGGTAAGCTCAATTCTTTTCATTTCATTCCTTCCGCTCCTTTTCTCTCAATCTCAAATTTGATCAGATTAGGAGAATAGAGAGAGATCTGTTATGTATTATGTTTTTGCATTTGGGAGTGGTTGTGGATAAATAGCTGTGGCATGACAGAAGTGATCTATTTTTATTTAACCTTATAAATCTTAGATTTATCTGTCTTCCCAGCTGTTTTTTTCCCCTGTTTTCTTCCTAGAGCTGTGCCAAATTTCTAATTGTTGTGCTGCTCTTCAATTTAAATTTCTAGAATTGTATACTCTACTGATTTTTCTCTTTATGGTTGATAACTACTTACATGTTGTCTATGCAGGATGGCATGTGCACTACATGACTTTTACATTGGGCTAATACCATTTCTCATTTATTCTTTTCACTCTTCTGAACTTGAGGCCATGTGTCTGCTGTTTTTTGAAATGGGGATTTATGCCTTACAGAAGTATATCTAAAAAAAAGTTATGTCCAGCGGTGCATTTTCTATGCCAGATAAGTCTAATACGGTTGCAAGAAATGGGGATTTATGCCTTACAGAAGTATATCTAAAAAAAAGTTATGCCCAGCGGTGCATTTTCTATACCAGATAAGTCTAATATGGTAGAACATAGTGCATTTTTATATGTGCATATTTCTGATGGATATTTATTCTAGGAATTAGATTTTAGAGACATGGAAAAAAATAAAAAAATAAAAAAATCCCTCATACTGGTTGCTGCAGAATTTCTGTAAAATGCTCTCTACTATGGTTTATGTTCCCATTGTCTCATAGCAGAAATTGGACAGATATTTTAAAGCTGATTTCGGTTGTTTTCCATTCTTCTGGACCAAACTTAATAAACTTGACTTGAAACTTTTGTGGCTACTAAAAATTTGGTGCGACAAGTGTTCAA
Organism: Magnolia kwangsiensis; assembly: GCA_037074715.1. Taxonomy (NCBI): domain Eukaryota; kingdom Viridiplantae; phylum Streptophyta; class Magnoliopsida; order Magnoliales; family Magnoliaceae; genus Magnolia; species Magnolia kwangsiensis. The sequence goes on from CM073583.1 coordinate 3,941,606, forward strand.
TACCCATTGTTTCTTATGGCGTGGTATACTTGAGCTCACCTTATTTTTGAGCTCATTGTTTCTTGTAGTGCGTGGATCTCCTTTGACTTCGGCTAGACTCACACTTCTCATTATCCACACGTTTCCACACGTGTCAGCTAGGCATGTGGGTAGGACATGTGAACCTTGCACATGGTGGCCTCTACTGTCATGCTGACCGTGCACCAGACTCATGCCAGATTAATCATTAGCCAGTCCAAATGGTTCTGTTGAAAGTGAACCGTCGGCAGCTTCTTTTTTTATTTTTTATATTTTTTTATTACCAACCGTCAGTTCCCTTCTATAAAGATGGCCCACCTAGTGAACGGACCAACCTGATTTTTTCCTATTGTTATATTAATAGAGTGACACCTTATTGCACTGCTCAGATGGCTCACACGCTATCCAGGTACTGCGTGTAAGGATGCGAGTGAGACTTGCAAAACACAGTTGCGGGGTAATTATCTCCATCCCGGTCGTCACACAAGGTTGAAAAAGGGTACCAGATTAGGTGCGAACTCGGCTTCAGTCAAGTCGGTGGCCCAAACCTTGATGTATTTATTCCACATCCACACCATGAATCCGTTTTTCTAGATCATTTTATGACATGAGACCCTAAAATGAAACATAATCAAGTCTCTGGTGGACTATTAAAAACTTACTTTGGACCACAAATATATATATATATATATATATATATATATATATATAGAGAGAGAGAGAGAGAGAGAGAGAGAGAGAGAGAGAGAGAGAGAGAGTCATGCTCCCCTGCGCACCTAAGCACGTGCGCACCTTTACACACGTGCCATGGGTGTCTAATCTGAACCGTTCATGTGATGCGGAATCCCATGAAACCCCACGTGACAAATTTTCACCCCAATCTAAAATTCTGGTGAGCCACAACGAAGAGAAATGCAAATCAAGGGAGGAAATTATTTTTATTTTTCATGGCCCATCAAGTTTTAGACCAAAGTAAAAATTCGACCTGGGGGTTTTCACGAGGTGCTGCTTCACATGAACGGTTCAAATTTTGGATCCATATCACGTATGATGGGTTTTCAAAAAAGTTCTTACTAGTACGTACGAACCGGTTCGCAGGTGAGCGTTCCGCTATATATATATATATATATATATATATATATATATATATATATATATATATATATATATATATATATATATATATATATATATATATGTGGGAAAAGGTACTATGCGCTCGAGCTCACGATAAGCTTATCGTGAGGTCGACCTATGCGGGCCCCACCGTTATGCATGTCGACTATCAACACCGTGTATTTCATGGTTCCCCTTTAAATAATGAGATATCCCAAAAATCAGTCGTATACGGAACTCAGGTGGGCCATACCATCTAAAATCATGTGAAGATACTTTTAAAACATATAAAAGCACTTTGTGGGGCTCACTTGAGTTTTGAATGCTGCTGAAACTTGGTATGAACCCTCATACAAGTGGGAGACACATAATGGATGAGCTGGATTTGCAAACCACATCTTTTGTGGGCCCAAAAAATGATTATGAATGTTTTAATGGTTGCACGGCCCCTCTTCACTTCTGTATGTGGTGTGGCCCACACAAGTCACGGATTGACTTGAATTTTGAGACCTAGGTCCACGGTGGAACGGCGCATCTGACTGATGGGGTAGATGTTCAAAAGGCATCACGGTGGGGCCCACACAGCTCAACCGCATGGGATGGAGCTGTGAGCTCTAGCGCATAGTACCTTTTCCCTATATATATATATATATATATATATATATATATATATATATATATATATATATATATTCTTCCTGATTGGGTATTTTTTGGCTTATTAATTATGAAAACACTACAATGGGGCCCAGGGAGTTTTTAATGGTAGTGTGTTCAATCAACACCGTTTCCTATATTACGGTCCACCTGAGATTTGGATCTGCATCAGTTTTAGGCTCCTACCCTGAAATGATTTGAAAAAGTGGATGGACGGCTTAGGTGTAGACTAAATACATCAAAGTGCGTCCTACAGTGATGTAGAGTGGGTCGCAGATAGTTTCATGGCCAAGATGGATCAGAAAAGGCCCGGTCGACGACAGAAGTGATCCAGACCGTTGGACCTTAGATCGGGTGTATCTCGCAATCCGGAATGAGTTGTCTGACGTAAAATATATGATTTTAGACTACAACGAGCTACTTTAGCAACCAACCCTGCTATGTCGGGTTGTGCAAGCCAGATTTGCGAAAAACCCCTTGATCGACGGTCATTTCCCTGTTTTATTTTCCTTTTTACTATAAATAATAAGTTTTAGTTTGATTATAACTCTTCATCCGTTAGGCTTTAGGAGTTGTGTCCAGCATGAAAAGTGCTTAGAATAATTAGGAGAACGGTTTGGTGAAGCCAAATAGGACACTTACTATTTTTGGCCGAAAACCTTACGCACTAGTAGACATCACGACCATCTATAACTAGTAAGTTTACTATTTATAGTAAGTCACGGATTCTAGGAGTTTTAGTTATAGTTTGATTTTTATTTCTTTCCTATTGTTTGGTTCCCTTATTTAAAGGGTTGTGAACTCATTTTTATTCATTCATTAATCAATTTCGAATTTTATTAGAATTTATTTCTATTCACTTGCTTTCTTTCCTCGTGGATTCAAGAAGTCTCTGTGAGGAGTCCAGAGAAGCTCCGTGGATTCAGAGTAGTTATCTTTAAGGAAGATGGTGATCGACCTCATCACGTTCATCCCTGCGTCATACGGTAAGGGAGGTACCACCTTGGCCGCTGCCGCACCTAATCCGCTCCAAAATGAGGCTTGGTTGAATATATCCCGACGAATTACAATTAGATATGTCGACACTGTAGCCGCTAGATTTGGCTTTTCTGGTTGACCCAAACTTTTCATATTTGACGGGGAAGTGGGGAAGTGTCGTGCGAAGTGAGTGTTGAGTTATACGAACGGTTCAAAGGAGATAAAAGTTACATGACCCCACAATGGTGTATTTATCGTATCTAAACTGTTCATCCATACGATGAGATCATTTTAGCTATTGTTCTTAAAAATGAGTAATTTCCAAGGCTCAAGTGAACCACACTGCAAATAGTTGTGGGACAATGATCTTCATGTGTCCTCGTGCAATGACATTCATATAATTGCAGTTCTGTAATTTGAAAAAGTTATTTACTACAGTAAATTAGAGGTAAGATGGACTTTTGGGTAGTTAATAGTTGAATCAAGTATCCGCTGTAGAGGCTGCATGATGTATATGAATTAGGTAGCCGGGTTGAGAAATAGTTTAAATGCAGACAGTTCATCATTGTTATCTTTGCGATAACTAATTAATAACCAAAGCAGCTTTTATTTTATTTTTTTTTTTTATTTTTATGTTAGCTTGTTAGTAGACACTCATGTCAGTACACACACTCCATGTTAGCCACCCCCACCAGGGATCGATACCAAGACCTCAAGTGTTGAAACAATAACGTTGTACCCCTATTTCTGCCCACTTTTGGGAAAGTTAATAAAAGGGTGACAAGTGACATTACACTCAATATATTTGATATTGTAGTGCTTTTTGTTTAATCATAGCTAGCATAAATATAATTTTATTGGTCAATGGATAGTCACATGATATACTCCACTTTTTTAAAATCTAAAATTTTTTGAGAGTGGGTCAAGTAGTAGACAGGACCTTACTGTGGGGCTTATGTGTTGTATATATTACACCTCATAAATCGGATACAGAGTGTGCACACTCAGACCCAATTATGATCCATTACTCATACACTAAGTGTACTTAAAGCAATGAGTCACTTGCTCTTACTTGGGTGGTAGACTCTTTGGAGTTTCAACACCGGGTCAAGGGTTCGAGTACCCATGGTGGTGAAATCCCACGGTGTGTGTGCGTGTGGCGTGAGTGTGTGTGTGTGTGTGCGTGTGTTTTAAAAAAAAAAGAAGCAATGAGTCACTTCATCTGACTAGAGGCCAAAACAATTTATGTATTCTATATTTTTATACCATGCATTATTCACATACATCGACTAATAAATAAGCATTCGCTTCATATGTTTGTAACATTTATAAAAATTAATTATTGTACTATAGCTCACTCATTTGGGGCTTTATTGAATTTCTAGTCAACTAATAAATACAAAACATATAAAAGTCTAAATCTTCCAACCAAAATATATTCTAAAACATAAACAAATGATATAGTATCGGCTCCATTCCAACAAGCTAATGATTTAATGTATTCAGTTCATCTTCATCAAGATAAGGTCACTACCCTTATGGATCGTCTACTGGTTTATCTTCATACCCTAAAACTTGAACAACTGTTATACTATCCACTAAATCTGTACAGTTTTTCCACCAATATAATGTCAGCTGGCTAGGCCCAGTAAGTGAACCCATAATAGTTCATGCACGTCATAATTAAAATAAGAATGGATGAATGCCATGAGATGCATGGATGCGTGGATGCATGAATGCATTAAGTAGGTTGATCAGCTCACTTGCTTAAATTGGATCCCTTCAACCTGCATTTTTCTCATTTTGGGTAGGCTTTCACCATCTTGGTAGGTTTTCACATATTGTGGGCATCCAAGGATGATTCTGTAGGTCACCCGATACTGTAAGTACCTACAGGTCATCCAAGGTATGCCCCTAGGTATTCAACACAATTATATGATGCATGATATGGACGCATGAAAATGATTTATGCATCATGTTAATAATTGTCACATATATAGCACGTTATGTCATTTTAATTTTAAACAAACAAATATTCAATCCAAGGAATCACAATCAACAAAAATAATCAGATGACTAATTTAATAACAATGGATATGAAACATGTTGGGATCACTAACTAATATTTTGGTATTGTAGGTTTCAAAACGTTACCAAAAAATCAATTGCGTGACTGCCGCCTAAATACATAACACAATCAAATATATTTATATTTTTAGGGCCTTACTCCTAAAATGATATGGCCTAAGGCTTACAATGGGATGATCCGTTCCATCCACCTTGTCAGCCTGCTCACCATGGGCCTAAAAAGTCCTGACTTGGATAGTGTCCGCTTCTAATAAGCATCATAGTGAGCTTGAAAAGTTTCAACATTAGGTTCCATTATCACTATTATTTTCTATTATGTGATCGACACGAGCTTTGGCTAAAGCTGATATTTGGGCCCTAGCCCTAAAATGGCACGACAAAAGGATGGGCAGTATGGATTATACACAGACATCAATGTGGGCCCCATGCGAAAAAAAGGGTTTCATACACATCACTTTCTTGGCATTAAATACGACGTAAATTCTTATTCTCTAAAAAACTATACAATTACTGGAACAAGGACAATGACATTTTGGTCCAAATAATTTAATGAAGCTTGTCCGAAGGCTACTCTTGGGATATTTGAAATGTTAAATCTCATTAGGTAATTTAACCAAACTTTGAGGTCAATACAGTCAAATTCCCAGATAAAAACCCTAAAGACAGCATCCAAGTGGACGGCCAAACAAGATAACTGCAGATGTGGATAAAACATGGATGGTTGAATTCGTGTCACAGGGCATTCGAGTCATCCGTTCATCTGACCCATCTTTCAATGACTGCATTCATATGGCTTGGATGGTTTGTTAGGTGAGATCTTCCACTACACCATCAACGGATGGGACCCATTAGATGGACGGCTTGGATCCACCACTACTCCTGCTACGTGTCACGTGTGGATTGAGTAATGCCTTGTGATGATAGGCAACAAATTACTGGCAACCCTACATTTGGGGAATCCAGTCGTTGAATGTTTTTACTTCAGTATTGAGTAAATTACTTCCAGGGATTTTCCATCCTTAATATTCTACTATTACTGATGGGGAAAAGATTTCGTTAGCCATGCATGCACTAATGGAATTTTGGATTATAAAATGGTTGCTTGATTCCCGTCAATGCCTTCAATGGTTGGAGATGCCAGAGCACCAATTTCTTCATATTCAGTGTTGTACGGTTGCTGAATCTCGGACGCAGATTTCTTACCATTTTAGGATATGTTTCAGGACATAAGACTAAAAGTGGGCAGAATCCAAGACTCAAGTGAGCTGCATCCACACTCAAGGAAATGGTGGGTATAGAAATTCCTGTAGTTGAAACTTCCATGGGTGGATAAGGATGTTTACATACCATACATACCGTTCATAAGATCATTACTATTAGGATGAATTCAAAACTTATATAGCCCTATGAATATTTCAAATGTGTACCATCAATCTTCATGTTTTCAGCCCACTTGCGTAATGAATTCAGTTCATTTTTGACTAACTATTCTAAAATGAGCTCAAAAAATGAACAGACAAGATGAATTTCTAACAGATATGATGGGCCCCACTGAGGTCCCAGCGCAGGAACTTCCAATCAAATGATTTGCAAGAATTCCACCTTCCTCGAATCCGGACAAACACGGATTGCAGTGTATCCCCAGCCATCTCCAGCTGGGAACGGGCATGAGCTTTGTATGGCCACCATGATATATAGGTTTTATGCACACCATCTATTTATTTTGTTCGTATCATTCAAACAGATACGACTAAAATTTAGAGATATCCAAAGATCAAGTGGACCACACCACATGACGCAACGTTGATAATAATTCTCAACGTTGAAACTTTTCTAGGGCCTGCCATTATATTTATTTGTCATCAAAACTATTCATAAAATTCCATTGACTTGGATGAATATAAAACAAAAACTATCACATCCAAAACTTCCATGGTAAGAGTTTAATTCCCATTATATAGTCCACATTTGTTTTGGATCTGCCTCAATTTTAAGCTTTTATTCTAAAATTATAGAAAAATAGGCTTATATAGTAAAATGATAGAAAAAAAATGGATGGACAGTGTGGATAAGACCCATACATCATGTTAAGCACTCAAAGCTCCTGCCCGTTCACAGCTGGAGACTGGCGAGGGCAGGTGTTGTCCGCGTCCGTCATCTAGATGGCGATTTCGTGCCACAGGCTTTCGCATGAAGTTCCTGCCTCATAGGATGTTAGTGGAGCCCATGGTGATGTTTGTCAGAAATTCACCCGTTCCATCATTTTTCAAGATCATTTTAAGACATACAACCAAAAATAAAGTGGATTCAAAACTCAATTGATCCACAAAATAGGAAATCAGTGGGGATTAAGTAACAACCGTTGAAACATTTTTTTATCCACAAGAGTTATGTATCAAGATCAAAATTTTGTGTTTTCGCTTCATCAAAAACTCTTAGGGCCTAAGGTTTGTTGATCATCCAACCTGTTGATAAGGTCAAATAGACATAAATGAAAGGAAAAATAAATAAATATCATCTTGATCCAAAACTTTTGTGGCACTCAAAATATTTTTAATGATCAATAATTACTGTTTCCTGCAGTGTGGTCCATCTGAAACTTGGTCTGCAATATTTTTTGAATCATGCTCTTCAATGAGCTGAAAAACGGATGGGCAGCTTGGGATGTATGTAGGCCCAGGCCAGGCCTACACCCACATCGCTGGTTCCGGGATCTCAGCAAGTTGCATTCCGTTGGTTATGGTAGGAGAGCAAATGATCCAATACTCCCACGGACATTATGGGCGTGTTTGGCCAGGCACTGGATGTGGTATTAGATAGAATTAGGAGGGTTATCCAGTGCCCTACCATCCCATCCGTTGTTTGGGATGGTGGGATGTGCCTTGCCCTCGTAAACAGCGCCGAGATCTGAGACGAATTTCCCAATCCCGGGATGGGAGTTTTCACCACTATGTGGGGCCCATCGAGATATCAATGAGATATCCACTCCCTCCAATATTTTCATCAGCCCACATTCAGCCATAAATCTATTTTCAGGCTGATATAAAACAATGAGTGAGGCACACCACAAGAAGATGTGGAGATGCAAATCCATTCATTTGTAACGGTCACTGGCTGCTGTATATCCCATGGGCTATCCCAAACCCATGGGATCAAGGGACAAACAATGACACTATCATCATTACCTTAAAATCCATTCCATCCCTCTGAATCCCATGAGATCGGTCTGGCCAAACACGCCCTATAAGTTTAGGGTGCTCTCCTTCTTTCCCTCCTATCCGTTGAATATAACAATCCCATGGATCTTAAGACAATGCACTGACAAAACCATACCTTTAAATCCCATCCAATCCACTCTAATCCGTTCAAATTTGCCTAGAACTTGTTTGGTTTGAGTGACTGGAAGGGATGGGAAAGTTTAATCTTGGGATTGGCCAGGCGTGCGACAAACTCGATATAGCAAGCCCGGGATATAGCAATCCCATGGATCTTAAGACAATCCACTGACAACACCATCATTACCTTGAAATCCATGCCATCTACCCTAAGGGTCTGTGTGGCCAGACGAATCCCATAGGATTAGGAGGGGTGGGATGGATATTAAGGTCATGATGGTGGTGTCCGTGGCTTGGTTTAAGATCCATGGGATTGCTATATCCCAGGATAAGTTCACTGGTTTGGGATGGGATCAATTTTAAGGTAATGATGGTGATGTCAGTGGATTGTTTTAAGATCCATGGGATTGCTTATATCCCGGGACAAGTTCACTGGGTATGTTTGGCTTGTCATGCATATCCCGGGATATTGCAATCCCTCCTAATACTGTGGGATCGGTCCAGTCAAACAGGCCCTAATACCTTTCAATCCCTTCCAATCCACCCGGCCAAACGGGCCCTTAGGCAGAGAGGTGTGAAGTGCACGCTTGCCCACGGGGCAACGTCCAAAACCCCTGTAATCTTGTTTATTTTTGCACAAGTTTATTCTTAAAATTTTGAGATAATTTCTATTTTGTCTTTTTTCTTTTTTCTTTTTTAAGTGGGCCCACATGATCAACAACTTATATTGAAGGTCAGAGCCACAGGATGAAAGTACACATTTAGACCAGCACACAAATGTACTGTCATATAGAGGTGTGCCCCATATGATGGATGGCCCACACCAAAGTGTGGCTCCACATAATAATCAGACCACATTAAGCGGGCCCCACATGATGGAAAGTCTACATCAGAGGTGAGACCACATGATGGATGGTGGACATTAAAGGTGGGACTACCTGATGAAAGGTTGCCATGAAAGGTAGACCCACATGATGCATGGTTTATATTGAAAGTTGAGCCGTACATGATGAATTGTACACGTCAAGGTAGACTCACATAACGCATGGTTCATATCAAAGACGAGTTCCACATGATGGATGACCCACATCAAAATATGCCCCATGTGATAGACTATCCATATTTACTGGACCCACATGATGGACCGTCCACGACAAAAGTAGGACCCACATTATAGATAGTGAACATCAAAGGTGGGCCCATAAGATGAATGACCCATATTAAAGTTGGAGCTCCACATGATCAAAGGTCCACATCAAAGCACGCCCACATAGTTCACATCAAAGATAGGCCCACATGATGAATGGCCGACATCAAAACTGCCTTAGTTCACTATTAAAAGTGGGCCAAAACTGCACTCGAGTTAGTGCATGTCATAACTTCTCACACACGTGATAGATAGAAGCTGCTCCTGTATTGATACTACTTTTCTCAAAACTGATCTTAATGATCATTAAGTGAGCCAAAAGTGTTAGTAAGCCAATAACGGTTTTGTTTTGTTTTAATCAATTAACTTTATTTTAACCATTTTTGTTAAGAAATGAAAAATAAAGAAATATTTATCCTGTTAATGTTTTAACAAAAAAATAAAAAAAAAACTTTTAAAAAAATAAGTTATTTTTTAATCTCTCAATGATCCGCTTTCTTCTTGACCACTTTCACATCTTTGGCAATGGATCAGGTTTGGAATAGCACAGCAAGCCTAAGGCCAAGGTAGCTCCACTTGAAAATTAACAAAATTCCCTATTTACCATTGAAATGTTTTTAATCCACCCACTTTCTTATCTGAGCTACATACACACACACAAAAAAAAAAAAAAAAAAAAAAAAAGACACTAAAAAATCCATAGTATTCTTGATTAAAAACCAACCCTTCGGTTTTGGCTTCTTTTTGGATGAAGGCGTCATCTACATGATGGTTGGTGGTTTTTAACTGAAGATCATATACATGGCCTGATGTGTACCAAAACTAATACCGTTGTCTGACAAAAGAGAAGACGCTCTACGGAATGAACAACCATCATTCTTAGTCAATATTCCTTTTTCAATAGTTTTGGGATGGCCAAGGCAACTATACGAATATTTTCATTTCTAAGAATCTGAATGTTTATAAAATTAAATTTACATTTCAATCCAAGCAACAACTGAAATAGATATTGCATTTCCATACATGTAGTTCATGCACTGTTTTTATTGTCCAGATACACAGACAGGTACATTGTAAAGATGGGGAGCAATGAGTTAATATTTATTCTCATATAAAATGCAATTTACAGTAATACTTGATAAGTGAGAAATTTCTTTTTTGTGGATTTCTAATATCTGATTCCAAGTGAATATTTTGTATGCATTCTCTCTTGATTGTCGCTTTGTTAGGTGATCCCATATTTTCCTGCCACGGTATCCAAATACAAGTTTGTGAGCAATTTGTGGTTAGGTTGAATTGAGAATCCACTGTAAATTTGTTGGAGAAAGTGTTGTTGACATATATAGTTGGAGAGCTGCTTGTCACCTAAGTACATTCAACAACATAGGATCGTTGAAAATAAAAATTTTCCTTCTCACTTCTGTGAAACCATCACATCCTGGGGATTGTTCATTTGATTAAAAATAGTTGGATGGAAAAGATAAAGCAACACCCATGACGATTGTTTGAAAAGAAACATCTCCTCCTATAATGAGCCATTTTAGATAATGTAATAGCTGAATAAATTACGATTGTTTGAAAAGAAACAACTCCTCCTATAATGAACCATTATTAGATAATGTAATAGCTAAATAAATTACGGCAATAGGTCATAAGGAAAAAAAAAAAAAACAAGACAAGTAGGAAATGAGGGTGGTTTGGGCAGTGGATTCCTAAGTGTGGGGCCCACTGATATATGTGTCTTACATCCACACCGTCCATCCATTTTGATGGCTCATTTTATTGCATGATCCCAAAAATGAAGCAGATCCAAAATCTTAGGTGGACCATACCACAAGAAACTTTCGTGATTGAATCTCCACCATAAAAAACTTCAAAGGAGCCACCGGAATGTTTATCTATGATCTAACCTGTTGATAAGGTCTCAAAAACCTGGATGAAGAGACCAAACAAGTATATATCAGCCTGGTCCAAAACTTTTGTGGCCCACGAGAAGTTTTAAATGGTCAATTACCACGGTTTCCTGTATTATGATCTACTTGGAATTTGGATCTACTTCATTTTCAGGATCATTTCTTGAAATGAGTTTTTAAAATAGATAAATAGAGTGAATATAAAGAACATACATAACAATGAGCCCTACAGTCAGGGATCCCACCCACCTGGATCCATTGAAGCTGCGCACACCTAAGTTGAAACAAGCATTAAAACTGTGAAGGTTGTCTGCAAGGTTGCAGGTCTGGACAAGTACACCAATATATGCAGAGGAGCTAGCATGCTTGAGTAAAGGCACCATGATTGATATCAAAGAAAAAAGCATTTCAATATTCTAGTGTGTAAAGAATTACTTACAGCCGGAGTTGATGTCTCCATTCCTCATGCTATGTAGGGTTTTTCGTCTAGGCGGGCCCCTAAGGTAAGGTGATGTGGTTGTGGTAGGAGCCCGTATGAGCTAGACTTAAGGAATCAGAGCCCTGAATTCATTTTTTCATTTTTCATATGACGAAAATGTCCATTTGTCATATCTGCCTCTCGTACGGCATGCTCTTGTCTCAAAAAGTAAAATGTCTTTTTAAAAAGGGAAGTGGGCCCCACGCAAAATTAAATTTAGTACATCCCTTGGTTGATCTAATCCGTTCATTTTAATCAGATAGTGGTGAATTCACGAAAGGGTCCTGTTAGTTTCATGTTTGAAGATACTTATAGTCTACAACTATACTAATGTTGTGCATTAATTTTGAATGATTTTCTTTGGTGTGGTTCATATGTGATGAGTTTTGCCATCAGACTTCAGTTGATGATATGAAATTAAAATTCCTTGTGGACAAGTTAGATTTACCTCAAGAAAAACCCATTGGGCGCCATATTAAATGTGGATGGGTTCAAATTGTGGGGCCCTTGTTCTACGAGGCCATTTGGCCATTTCCTTCTTCCTTTAAAAAAAATAATGAAATAAAATAAAAATAAAACTTTTTGAGACTACATAAGGTTAAAGCTTCTTCAACCGTTGGTAGTTATACGACCATAGTCCGCACTCTTTGGGCAATGATAAAAAGCTCTAATCAGGCTCCAGTAAAGTTTAGACAACTCTTCAATAAAAAAATATGATTTATTTTTATTTTTATTTTAGTTTTCAAGCCACAATTTCCGACGTAGAAGTTACGGTGAGCAGAGGTAAGTTTTTTTTTTATACTTCTTCGTTTTGCCTTTCTTGGTAAGCATGAATAGTGGGAGTTGGTGAAAGAGATGAGGGTACGGTAGAAGTTTACGAAACAGAGGAGGGTGTAGTGATTCCTTTATAAATGTTGTGAGTTTTTCTTATTGTATAAATGGTGGGAGTTGCTGAAATGAGAGAGAGTATACAGTCCCTTTTTTGTTGTATAAATGGTGATATCACATAAATCGCGGATAGTCACTACTATTCAATAGGAAATGGAATCTTCAGATTTATTACACAATAGTCATCTTGTGTCTTGATTCTTAAGGATTCTTACTGTAAATAAGAGTAATAATTAAGGCTTTCAATCCATGTATCCAGACAGACCGTCTTATCAGTGGAAAACGATTTCTGTTTCTAAATAAATTCCACTTGTCCAAACATGCCCAGGGTGAAAACAACTATAAAAATCCCACAATTAACATTTGGTGGTGCTTTCACTACATTACTTTTCCATTTCTTAATTAAATCAAAATGCATAAAAGGTTGCAGATGTCTGCTATATGTATATACACATGCATCCAACACATGTAAGAGATCCAAGCTGCCCATCAGACGGTCACTGCATGAATGTTATCTAATAAAACAATTTTGATTGACTTTCCAAGCAGAGTCGAACAGGGGAATCCGGAGTTCGAGTCGCATCAGATTTGTCCAAGTTTTAAAACCATGCATTCCTCTTAACATGTATTGTCAATCATATCACGACAAAGGGGAGCTAAAAGCACTTGCTTGGGCTTGAGGTTTTTCTTTCTAACACACTGTTAGATCTAGGCCTTTCATAATTATATAGCTGGGCCCAAAAGACCAGCGCCTAAATAGGTGGATTAGAAATGTTGTGGAGAGTGATAGGAAGAGGTAGTATGCTATGCTCTTGGCTCAAGCTTTGTTATTTGGTCGTTCAAGCTGTAGATTTGATGGCTCTAATCAGGAAGTGTCCACATACCACCCAAAATAATAAAAAAAAAATCCCCCCAAAATTGGAAAAGTCCTAGCCCATAAGAAACACACTCCAAATTTTCATTGAAGAAAAGGCTAAACATTTCATCTCATGGGATCTTTCAAGATAGGGGACTTTTAGGCACACGGGGAATTAGTAGGGAGGCTCACCAGAGACGGTCTAGATCTTTGAGCAAAGATTTGACCCGTCATACATATGGGAGCTCCAATTTATAATAGTTTTTTAGGTGACAATCAATTTTTATTTAAAATTTTGCGAAAACCTAAGTGGGTTATCGATGTAAGTTGTTGTCCAAGAGGAGTTTCTCTCCCCAATACCCTAAAAGTTGACGTTTGAGAGGGATAGGCAGTCAAGTTGTACCCTACCTGAAGGAGGGTTTAGATCCATGGCTTTTTCTAGTATAATTATTATCAATGGCCTTGCTCAGATGGTTAGACACATTGGATCAAAGTAGTTTGTTTGTTTTTATTTTTAAAGAGAGAGGATGACACTGGGAAGGTTGTGAGGTCGAGCACCATCTTCCTCAAGGGAATAACTATTCCAAATCCACGAAACTTTTCTAGACTCCTCGCAGCGACCTCTCGAATTCTCGAGAAAGAAAGCAAGCAAATTAGAAAATAAATTCTATAAAATTCAAAATTGATTGATGATCCAAATAAGCTAGTTCACAACCCTTTAAATAGGGATACCAAGCAATGGAAGAGAAATCAGAAGCAAACTACAACTAAAACTTCTAGAATTCACAACTTACTATTTATAGACGTTCGTGATGTCTACTAGTGTGCAAGGTTTTCGGCCAAAAATAGTAAGTATTCTATTTGGCTCACCAAGCTGTTCTCCTAATTATTCTAAACTTTTTTCACGTTGGGCGCAACTCCTAAAGCCCAACCGATGAAGAGTTATAATGAAACTAAAACTTACTATTTATAGTAAAAATGGAATTAAAATAGAGAAATGACCGTCGATCCGGAGGTATTTCATAAATCTGGCTTGCGCAACCTGGCATAACAGATCGGGTGGATAAAGTAGCTTGTTCTACCCTAAAATCATATATTTTATGTCCAGTAACTCATTCTAGATTGCAAGATACACCCGATCTAAGGTCCGACAGTCCAGATCACTTCTGTCATTGATCGGGCCTTTTCTGATCCATTTTGGCCATGAAGTTGTCCGCGACCCACTCTACGTCAGAGGACAATCAAAGATGGTCTTGTATGATAGACAATGGTTATGCTGGCCTTTTCTACAATAATAAATATGCATTGTCCCTTTCCTTGTGGGCCTCGCATGATGGATGGTCTAGAGAATGATGGAACTTTTCTAGTATGATAGATATGGTTTGCCTATTTCCAATGGAGTGATTAGATGGTTTGATTCACTATTTCAGAGCAATGGAGCGCGTAGTTCAGTGTTCTAAACTATTGAAATGATTGGCTCAACCTGGATGCATGCTAGAACTCACCAATGCTTCCAGTCTTTCAGATGTGTAATCCCTAAAGCAGAAAAATAGTGGAAGCTCTCTCAGACCTACACTGTAAAGAAATTGCTTCTTATTTCAGTTTTCAACTAACATATTACAGGCAAACAATGCATACAATGAAATAAGTCAAACGCTAATGAACAATTTCCCCAAAAGTAAAATACAGAGCATGCAAAGAATTTTAGTCCATGGTCCCATATTGAAAGATCTCAAACAGAAAGTACATAAATCCTTGAGTTACAAATCCAAACATCTCATCACTGTCTAGTCACCATTCTTCACTTCGTCTAGTCATTTAGCACATGCAGGTCAGTGCAATCTCTGTTGTGAGAAAATGCCTGGAAAATGAAATTTACGATTAGAACCTAAAAGTTATATGCTAGACTTCGGTTGCTTAAATAAGTTGAAGCATATACCTAACTTTAAAACTAATAATAGATAAAACAGGATGTATAGGTTTCAAATGCATTCAGTCCAAGTGTTGTGTCTTGACAAGTGGGGTTAGTAATTATGAAATCCAATCTTTGATTTAATACACTCCGCCATAGATCTTTCCAAAAATCTTACTCGAGGCTCCTGTCTAACCTCTCGATGGTTGCCCTACAAAAGACATGAAAATAATACATCAATTGCCTGGGAAAAGAGATTGTGGAAGATTGGATGGAAAGGAACTTACAACTAGATTTACTTGGTCATAACAAATAGAGAACTTTTTAGGTTGTGGGAATATTACTGAGATGAACACATTTCAAGCTTAAAATGTGCAATTAGTATATTCATCCAATATGGGCTTCAAAGCATGGATATAATGCAAACAAATCCAAATGCATTAGCTCCTCAATGAGTTCTCTATATAAAACAAAAATTACACTAATACAATTGAACATTATACATGTTGTAACACCAACTATCATATGATACTACTAAATTACTATATATATATATATATATATATATATATATATATATATATATATATATATATATATATATATATATATATATATATATATATCATATCAAGTTAACATAAAATAGAGGCTGAGCCCACACGCATGTGGAATTATGACCATCCACATGCGGCCACACACGCTAATATGGAATGTGTGTTTGAGAACCCAATTTTCCATTAGATAAGCCTCGTACAAGAATTATTTTTTTTTCTCTTGAAGTTGGGCACAATATACCAAAAAAAAAAAAAAAAAAAGAAAAAAAAAAAGGCTAATACAGCTCTTTCAAACATCCATTTGTTTCGTACAGTGGTCCATTGAGGAGTGATACTTGATTTTTAAGCCAAAAGTTCTAAAAAGTATGACCCACTTAATGGAAAGCTTTTATCTCAGGCCCTTACGCTACATTGGTGCATGTGGCTGCATTTGGTTGGGCAATGCTTCACACACATGTTAGGAAAACTTACCCACAACTTATGCTTGGTCTAAGAATCAGGTTTGATGAGCAGTGGTCATGCATATGTGTAAACTCTCTCATCAATCACCTGAAACGTGCAAGCAGCATCACCTTTAAAATCTAGAGAGTACAAATTAAATCTCTAGTTAAAGCCTAAAAATGATGTGCAATTATTCATAGCAAAGTAATTCATCAACAAAATAGAAATACATAAATGTAATAACTTGTTGGGAACCTTAGGATCTCACTCTCCCCCCCCTCCCCCCCTAAAATTATGGGATAATAGAGCAATGAAATAAATCAAAGCACAAATCACGCGACACGAGATTTTATGTGAAAAACCCTCGAAATGGTAAAAACCACGGGACCTAGTCCAGAGCAATAATTCACTATGAAGTAGAACGTTACAACCGATCACAAGTACACACCACTTGGATCAAACCTTCTTCACTCACGCAGGAGTAGATGAACAATGAAAGAATAAGAAAAAACGGAGAGATCTCACCGATCACGAGGATGTAGAAGCGCTGAGACGTCGACTGAGAAGTATATTAACTCTACGATCAGAATCCTCCCTTCCACAAGCTTCTTCTTCTCTCTCTCTCTCTCTCTCTCTCTCTCTCTCTCTCTCTCTCTCTCCTTGGATGTGAAAATCCCTTTTGGAAAGCCTTTTACATGCCTTAGAAAAGCCCTAGGGACCTCCTATTTATATTTTAGGAAACTCTGTTCACTCCCCAAGTGCAGGGTTGTGATGTAGTAATAACTCGGTAAGACCAAGGTCGAATCCCAAAGGACTGAAACTTGTACGTATTCTGAAACTAACTAGAACTAGAACTAGAATGAGATGAAATTTAAACTAATGAACTTTAGAGAATAATGGTGGAATAATTATCTAAAACGTAGAGAAATTCAGAGATAGAAAACTAGGGATTCAGAGGATCCACTTGTAGAGATCAGGGAGATCTTATGCCTGTTTTATAGAAATCATGTAATTTAAACTGAACTGTTGTTGATCTAGTTTTTAAAGAGATGAAAGGTATATGAATTAGAATGGATTCCATCACCAAACCATGTCCAAGAGACTATGGCAACCAACAGAATTAAACTAATTACCAACCAATCACATGTATGAAGGTTAGGAAGGGTACCGTCATCTGATCATGCCCAGGAGACTATGGTGAACAACAGGGCTTCCTGACGTCATAAACATAAAAAGGAAAAGAAAATATTCAAAGTCATTGCAGACCCATTGTAATTTCATTCACAATAGACCTTTAAAGACTAAAAACATTCCATAATTAAACTATAATCAATATTAGTTCATAAATTAAATTAATTTAATGGCACAAAGTAAGGTCTCCCATCATGCTACAAGCTTCACCTCTTAGCCCTAGCTAAGAGTTTAGCAACACATGATAGTGAAGCTAAGCATCTTAAAAGAAAAATTAAGAAAACAAAAGAAAAAGAAAAAATAATTAAAGTTACTCTCTCTCTCTGCCTCTGCGTCTGCGTCCAAGCTCTGATCTTCCTCCTAAGGTCTGAATAATTGCTCCCCACGTCCAAAACCTCCTTATATAGCTGCTGGAGTGGTGAAGATCAGACTTGAATCGGATTTGGAAAGCTATTGCATGCGCAGCGAAAGCCTTTTCACAGCCAAGTTCAGTGCCTCAAAAATCGCCACTTTTCTCGCTCAAATTTTAAAGAAATACCATTCCTTAGGACTTTCTTGGGTCCTCTACATGATAAATGGTTCAAATCTGTCATATGATCAAAGATGGTGGGCCACAACCGCCTGGAAAGGTCGGTTTTCGCGGATGTGCGAAACCTTTCGCACTATTTTGCTGTTGTGATCAGTGGGCCCCACAGAAGTATTTTCTGAAAAATCTACCCCATCCATTGCATTCAGAATGAAATTTTAGTCAAGAATGGGTGATTGTGAATGTCCATTGGCGTGTCCCAGAGAAGAAATCACTAAAAGACCAGATTTGAACGCTACAGGGTAGCCCTTTTGTGGCCCCTGTATCTCACACATGTGCTTGCGTGGATGAAAAGCGTAAACATGGTTTTATAATGCTCGCGGCTGTCTACATGGTGGACGGCTTGGATCATCCATACATATCATGGGTGGGGTCCACAACCGTTCGCAAAACCGACCATCGGTCGGTTACGCAGTTGCTGAAAACAGCAACTTTCCGTTTTACATGAGGACGCGGGTCAGCAGTCGTTCAGGCGCTGGTCAGCGCTGCTAACCAGTTTGGTGCTCGTCACCACTTTGTATAGTGTGTATGCACACATACACTTGTGGGACCAACTGTAATATTTTTGCAAAATCTACACCGTTCATCCTTTTTCTCATGTTATTTCAACCATCAAGAACAATTTTGAGGCAGTTCCAGATATCAGGTGGGCCCAGAATCAACGGTTTATGGGCTGATCTGTCGGTTGAGGCACTTCCAGAGTGATCCAATGGCTGAAATTTTTTGTGTACAGTTAATTTATGGCCCTCATCCCATGTATGAAGTTTTGAGTTGATCGAATGGTGGAAACCTTATGATCTTGCATTCTGAGCCAATTTCGGGCCACTTGAGCCTCAGTTTCTCAATTTTCTTGAATCTCTGGCGTGTAATTCCATCGATCTTGGTCCCCTGGGGTCCGTCCCTTCCTTTGATTACTTTGGATCGTTAAATCCATGCTTTTAACACCTTTTTCAATCCATGCTCATAAAAATACCTTGCAACATAATCACGATAAAAACAGGCCATTAGACAGCACAAAGTTCATAAATTCAGACAATAACTGGGGTCTAATATGCAATATTTGACCCTCAACAAACTCTCTTTCACAACCTTGCGAAAATCGCCTCAAATTTTCACAATTCGCACAAAATCACTCAGAATTTGCGTAACCCTAGACTAGTCGAGTCAGGGCCTCGACTGGTTGAGTGGCACCCTTGACCTGTCAAGTAGACCCCTCGACTAGTCAAGTAGCCTGGATTGTGCTCGCTGGAGTTCAAGTCGTGCGAAGCCTCGACTGTTCAAACATCACCCTCGACCGGTCGAGTGAGGCTCTCTACTAGTCGAGCATGAGCAGGAAACCTCATCTTCAAGCCAGCTAGGTTTCTACAAACCTTAAACTTGCCCTTGAACAATACCTTAGTCATCATGTTTAACCCATTATCGTCCGTGTGAACCTTCTCAAGTTGTAACACCTTTTGTTCCAAAGTATCCCTGATTCTGCGATACCGAATCTCTATATACTTCGACTTGGAGTGCTGACTTGAATTATTGCTCAAGTGTATAGCACTTTGACTATCACAATAAACCACGTGCTGCTCTTGTTTCAGGCTAACTTCCTATAGGAACCTCTTCATCCAAAGCATCTCTTTACATGCATCTGTGATTGTAATGTACTCGACCTCTATCATCGACAATGTTACTACCTTCTGTAGCTTGCTCTGCTAAGAGACCGCTCCCCCTGCAAATGTGAACATGAACCCCGATGTAGACTCCCTAGAGTCTATGTCACCTGCCATATCTGCATCTGTTTAGCCTTCTAATACAGATTTTTCGTCACCATAGCATAAGCTCAACCTGGATGAGCCTCTTAAATACCGAAGTATCCATTTCACCACTGCCCAATGTTCTTTGCCATGATTGGCAAGATACCGCCTGACAACACCAACCGCATATGCTATGTCTAGGCGCGTACACACCATAGCATACATTAAACTTTCTACCGCTGATGCGTAGAATATTTTCTCATCTCATCCATCTCTGCCTTTGTCTTTGGACACTGTTTGTCGCTCAACTTGAAGTGACCATCCAGTAGAGTACTGACCGGCTTCACTGCATTCATGTTGAATCGCTCTAGGACTTTCTCAATATGTCGCTCTTATGACAACAAAAGCTTTAGTACTGACCGACTTCACTACATTCATATTGAATCGCTCTAGGACTTTCTCAATATGTCGCTCAACTTGAAGTGACCATCCAGTAGAGTACTGACCGGCTTCACTGCATTCATATTGAATCGCTCTAGGACTTTCTCAATATGTCACTCTTGTGACAACAAAATCTTTCTGTTACTTCTATCACGGGTTATCTCCATTCATAGGATCTGTTTAGCTGGGCCCAAGTCTTTCATCGCAAACGACTTGTCCAACTCCTACTTCAGCCCGTCAATCTTCTTGACGTCTTTACACATGATGAACATGTCATCAACGTATAACAGCAGAACTAAGAAATCATCATCTGAGAACTTGCATGTGAAAACATAGTGGTCCGACTCCGTTCTGTCATATTTATGTTTTAACATAAACGAGTCAAACTTCTTATACCATTACTTTGGAGCTTATTTTATCCCATATAAGCTCTTCCTAAGCCTACAATCCATATGTTTTTTGCCCTTGACTTCTAACCCCTCTGGTTGGTGCATGTAGATCTCTTCCTCTAGGTCACTATGGAGAAAGAAAGTTTTGACATCTAATTGCCTTGTGGTGAAAGGATTTGGTCAAATGAAAGGTATAGACTTCGAGGAAATATTCTCACCAGTTGTAAAGATGACATCCATACGGGTGTTTCTTGGGTTGGCAATATAAAGTTTAGCAAGGCATGAAGCATAAATAAGTAATAAAGTAGTATCAAGTACAACTAAATATAAAAATATCCAAACCATAAATTCAAAATCATTTAAATAGGAAACTATTCTCACCCATACATGACCCAAAGCGACTAGAGCCCTGGCCCATACCCTGCGGTAGTCCGAACTTAGACTAGAAAGATCCACCGAGAGTCTGGAAGCAAGGAACCTCCTCTTCCCCATCCATGCTCACCCCTCTCAGCTCGTCGATCTTCGCCTCACCTGCATATAATGACGTGTCTGGTTGGTGTTTTAAAACATCGTCCCAGAGTGGGAGTGAATAGCTAACTTAATGGGTGCTATTAGCCATAAGTTACATCAAATAACAATTCCATGATGAATTTAATAAAAAATATACATTCATAAATCACTAACTAATTTTTGTTAATGTGTATGCATGAGTTGTGTATGATGTATGACCTCACCCACAATACTTCCTCGAGCGACTTCATCTCACGGCTGCGCATGACCAACACTCCCTCATTGTGACCCCAACTGTCGAGTCATCAAATCCTACCTAATGCATAAATAATGTTAGCTGAGTATTTAATTAATTTCGTTCATCCAACAGGTTGGGGAAACTGGTACACCCCAACGATATTAATGCCCTCATCCATTTGCGAGGCCTGGACCCCTCAACGCGCGAGGCCAGGACCCCGCGATTCTTGATCCCATCAGGGTCCCCACCCCCGATTGTAAGCACGTGGGGAGTGCTGGAAAGTGGGAACGCTCGCGGTCACTAAGGGGAGACTCGTCTCCCCAGCGTAGGCCGATAGCTCTGACATAGTGTCTTATTCCACCATGCCTAGCTCGCGAGACTGTGGATCAGTTTTCAGCTGTTGTCAATAGACGTCAGTGGGCGAGGGGTGCTCCAGGTTCCAAACAGGTGTGAGGAAACATGGTTAACAAGCATGGTTGGTCAGTCGGTGGACTAGACTACCCAAGTTCAGGCGAGCACGTCACGCACGACATCAGGTGCAAGCAACCCATATAGTCTCACTCCTGTCGCCCATTCATGTCCACCTAAATCAATCAGTCTGGTCACAGGGTGGTCCAGCCAATGGGTCCACCCTCACAATTCTTAGTTCCTGACTAACTCAGAGAATGTGTTGTATTCAATATCACTTCTAAGTGGCTAAGGATTCATCTTCAAGTATAGATGGAATTATGCGTACAATACATTAAGTATAAAATTTCAAGATATTAAGATGAATGCAACTACTCTTAATAGCATAAGTTAATCGTGCGGGCGTGTGGTGCCGGATTTCCTAAGAGGCAAAGTATAACACATCACTCATAGTACAAAAATCTAACAAAAATAAGCAATCATACATGCTACAGAGAAGATCAAGCAAAAATCAAATGTGAAATGAACATGCAACACCAATTTCATGCCCAAACGAATTGAAGACCAATCAAACATCAATTTATCATCACATGCGTGTTGGGTAGACTTAGCATGTAGGTTCCTAACTAGATTTTCTCTAAATTACTCATGCACATCAATCTAACATCCACAATCATTAAATTTATCGTAAAATTAGTACTTGGCCACCTAGGGATAATGGTCCACACCTATAGGTCGTCGAGGGCTTGCGGAATCATCCTAGGGGTGTTGGACTCGCGGGAGGGTTTGCCGAGGTCCTGAGTCAAATACATCTGCATGTTAGGATACATGCAAGGGCTTAACTTACAAAACACATATATGGAGAAGAATGGTGATTACCTAAGAATCTTGCTCTTGTGGTGGTGGATGCAAGGTTCTTATGATTAGGGATTTGGGGAAAATCACAAATTCCTATACAAACACCAAGAAATATATGAGATTCATGTAATCCATTTTAGAAAGAACCTAGGTTAGGAAGTAGGTTTGTTTCTTACATCCAAATTGCAAATGGGGTGGATTCGGCGGAGGAAAGTGATCGATGTTAGGGCTTTGATTAGAGGAAACCGATGAAGGGAAGCACTAAAGCTTCCCCACTCTGACTCTCACACTTCTTCTCTTCTTCTTTCTCCTTCTCTTTCTTTCTCTCTCTCCCTTGGAGGATGTAAATTCGTATGGAGATATGGGGTGTCCAAATGAGGCCCTTATATAGTGTCAGATTTGGTGTAAATGGCCCCAATGGTTGGGTTTTTACTATACTAGCCCTATAGGACGATTTTTCTAACCTTTAGCGCCCATTATGAGATGTACATGTCGATATACACCGCAGGATAGTTAGCCCTAATGATAATCTATGTATTGACATGATCGGCCCGTCATTTGGATGTGCCGATCGACAGATATGATTAGAAGTCTGTTCAACGTTCATCGATGGTCGATTGGGGCCGCAGCTATAAGGATATGATTAGAAAAATATCCTTACTCTACGTGTGAAGTTTGGTCATAAATCAACGGTCCGAAATTCTCAACTTTGCATAAGAGTGGACGACTCGATCACTTAAGTTTCAACTTCTTTTTTTAGGGTATTTGCACTTCTCATGCACTCGTCCTTCGGCTCAAGTTGATCGGTTTTTGACACTATCCAGGTCCGACTCCCGCGATGGACATTGAACCCAATATGACGGACATTATTCTATAGTTTTGGAACTAGTGGCCCACTAACAAGCGGTCAATAGCTTGTTCGGAAAATCAGGGCATTCTTACAATAAATTGGGTATTGAGATTTCTCGTAGACAATGATTAGGATTTGGATTAACTATATTCATAGTGTGCCCTATTTATAACTAGTGAAAGTAGAGATTTGGTCATGACTACTCTAAACCGTCGGTTTTAGACTAAAAGAGTAACGAGGTTGATTTGGTCTATTAGTCAAGATCTGGGCCTTATCTAACTCGGCTTCAAGTAGATCTTTTAATTTAGTTACGATTGTCTTAATTAATCAGTGGTAGGTCGGTTATATTTAGGCTCTGTGTGAGCAAATTATGTTGCTAAATTCAATGTTTAAGTAATCAGGCGGATTCGTTGGCTTCGTACAGTTGATTAATCAAACTTGTGCAGTTCTTTACTAGTACCACCCGTGTATAAACTAACACTGAGTGCTAATGGTCAGTAAGTGATAATATAAGTTAATTACATAAAAAAAATTCAAGGATTTTTGAAAATTCAAAACAGTGAAAATTTAAGACGTTACAGTTGTTCAGAGCTTTTTTGCCCTTAGGCAATTTCATCATATCCAAAGTGTGGTTCTTATAAAAGGATTTCATCTCCTCTTGCATAGCTTTCAACCATTCCCCCTTAGGCTCGTTGGCTACGGTTTCACAATAATCTTTTGGCTCTCCCCTATCAGTTAGCATAATTTACTCATGCGACGAGTACCTCTTGGACGGTTGTCTATCCCTAGATGACCTCTTCACTTGTGGCTCAACAGGTGAATCAAGTGGGGGCTGATCCCCCGATCCATCTTCTGTAGGAACTCCCTCGTCCTCTGCACCTTACTGTACTCCCCAGTCATCAGGCAATACGGGAGGAATTACTGGATACATGTCCTCTAGCTCACCCGAACTAGGTTACGTCTTTTCTGGCTTACAAATGTCTTTTATACATTGATTTTTAAAGAAAATCAGATCTCTACTCCTGACGAAATTATTCTCAGTCGGATCCCACAATCTGTATCCAAACTTTTCATCACCATATCCCAAGAACACGCATTGCTTGATTTATGTCCTCTGGTTGAAATAAGTCAAAGTGTGACGACATAACCCCACAAGGTTCATGTATCTGTATTTATTTATTGTTGTTGATTGGAGATTAATACCACCGGATCAAGAGCTAGAATTTGCCTGACTTTCGAGAGAGGATTGCCAACCTACGTACTTTGGCATAGTGAGTAATCTCTCCAAGTCCACGCGTGATGTATATGTATTATCCACGCCATATCCATATGTTTTATTGACTTATTTTAGATCATGACTGTAAAATTGAAGCATATCCATAGTTGAAGTGGACCATATCAGAGGAAACAGCCTAGATAATGACCATCTACCGTTGAGACCTTCTCAAGGTCCACAGCTATGTTTACATGCCATCCAACTTGCTCATTGCGTTACAGAGACATGGATGAAGGGAAAATACAAATATCAGCTGAATTGAAAATTTCTATAGCCCCGAGGAAGCTTTCAATGGTATACATTTACTTTCCATGGTTTCTGCTACAGCAATCTACTTCTAGCCTTGGATACGCTTCAATTTTGAGTTCATACTCTTAAAATGACACGGGAGAATAACAGATGGACCGCGTGGATAAGATACAAGAATGATGCGCTCACTTTTATAAAATGAAACGCTACTGCAAAGTTTGGAGAGTGGATTAAGTGGCAGCCGGGATCTTACCGTGGGGCTCACCTTGACGATGTGTTCTATGTCCATGCTTTCCATCCATTTTTTCATCTCATTTTAGATCATGGTCTAAAAGTTTAATAAGATCAAAATCTCAAATGGACAACACCATAAGAAACAGTGATGATTGAACGCCCACCGTTAAAAACTTTCCAAGACTTATCATAAGCGGATTTCATTCGACCCCATGATACGGTCAACGATATCTGAATGGATGAAAAATACAAATATCAGCTTGATTCAAAACTTTTTCTATAGGCAGTGGCAGTTCTGATATTTTCGCTGAAAGTAGGGTTCTTTGTAATGTATCATTTAATAAACCGGGTACGGCGGAAAAGGCGAAATGTCGTGAAATGCAGTTGTATAATTTCTGGACAATATAAGAGCCGGAGCGCGTCCCCGATTAATCCTGACCGTTGAAAGTGAATATCAACTGTTGAAAGAGTCAAAGCGTGACGACATTACGCCGCAAGGTTAATGTATTATCTGTATTAGTTTATTAGGGCGCGACCTGGCTGCGACCCCGTAACCAGGATGTGGGTGCGGTCCTGAATGTCAAGCCCACATCGATGTATATATTGTATATCCACGCCGTACATCTGTTTTTCCAGCTCATTTTATGGCATGATTTAAAACATGAAGCAGATACAAGTTTCAGTGGACCACACCACAGGAAAAAAGTGGTCGTTGAAAGCCCATCATTAAAAAATTCCTAGGCCCCAATGTTTGTTGACCGTCCAACCTGTTGATAATGTCCAACAGACATGAAGGAAAGGAAACATATATATATATATATATATATATATATATATATATATATATATATATATATATATATATATATATATATAGGTGGCGTGGATATACAATACATACATCGGTGGGCCCCACTGTCAGGCCAATGCCCACACCCACATCGCTGGTTCCGGGGCTCGCAGCCAAGTCGCATTCCGTTGATTATGGTACGAGAACAAATGATCCGGTACTCCCATGGGCATCATAAGTCCACCGTGCTCTCCTTCTTTCCCTCCAACGTGTGACATCTGAGCCGTTATTTTATATATATATCAGTTGTGAATATTTTATGAAGGAAAAATTGGATAGATCCACACATCAGGTTAGTCAAACTGTAAGATGGATCAAATCAACGGATGTCCATTGATTTAGATGGTCTTGCTCAATTAACTTCTGGAACAGCCTGAATTTCATTCCATGGACCTTTTCCAAGGAATGGAGTTCCGAGAATGTGACAAGTTGGCATATATGGCATTAGATGTTGGATGTGATTGCCCATATTCAACAATAAACTGTCTACCGGAGGGATGTGCAGATTGTCTGATTCATATGGTCTTGTTTCTGTAACCCATCTAAAGTGAGCCAGTGAGATTGGAAGATTTGGATTATATGCATCTAAATGCACTTGTACAAGGAGTGGTGCATGCGCATGGATAGTCATACTCTCCCAAAATATAAAAGTGTTTTTTTTGAGAAATTGACAACTGTGAACTCCACCTTTTACCCACCGTATTTTCTACACGCTCCCAAACTAAAGCATTCTGTACGGACATATTATTTGCAGACGAAAATACCCTTCCCAAATTTAACCGATGTCATGTCTGGCTCCAATAGCTACGGTTATAATCCGTAGCTATAGATTAATGGATTGTCTCGGGAAAAGAAAGTTTGGGGAGCGCTTAGACAAAGACGGTGAGCGGGTAAAAGGCGAGGCTTACAGTCGTCAATTTCTCTGTTTTTTTTTTTTCCAGTCATACTTTAGGCAGAGAGGTGGGAAGTGGACGCTCGACTTCGCATGTGCACACGTGCAACTTATTTTTGGACAAGTTTATTCTTAAACTTTTTAGATAATTCACGTCTTGCCTCTTTGTTTTTTTTTATCTTTTTAAAATAGTCTCACATGATCAACAACTTATATTAAAGGTGGGTCCCACATTATGAAAGTACACATTAGGATAGGCAGGATGGCCCACTCCAAAGTGTGGCCCGACATAATAATCGGTTAACATGAAGCAGGCCCCACATGATGGACAGTCCACATCAGAGGTGGGACCCATAGGATGGATGGTAAACATTAAAGGTGGGACCACATGATGAAAGGTTGACATTAAAAGTGAGCCCGCATGATGAGCCGTCCATAATGATAGTTGGCCCCCACAAGATGAATAGTCCACATCAAGGTGAACCCATATAATGCACGTTGATATCAAAGATGAGTCCCACGTGATGGATGACCCACATCAAAATACGATCCCACATGATGCACTCTTCACATCAAGTGAGCGCCACGTGGTGGACAGTCCATAATAAATGTGATACCCACATTATATATGGTGAACGTGAGCCCATATGATGGATGACCCATATTGAAATTGGGGCTCCACATGATGAAGGGTCCACACCAAAGTGGGCCCACATAATGCATGGTTCACATCAAAGGTGAGCCCCACATGATGAATGGCCCACATCAAAACAGCCTTAGTTGACTACTAAAAGTGGGCTAAAGCTGCACTGGAGTTAGTGCATGCCATAACCTCTCATACAAATGCTATATATAGAAGCTGCACCTGTATCAATACTACTTTTCTCAAACAGTAAGACTGATCTCATATTTACGTGGGCCAAACGTGGTAGTACATCAATAACTGTTTTGTTTTTTTTTTTTTTTAAATTATTATTATTATAACCAATTAACTTTATTTTAGTTATTTTTAAGAAATTAAAAATAAAAAGATATTTTTCCTATTAATGTTTTAACCAAAAAAAAAAACGTAGGCACATTGCTCTCTATTGAAAGGGTAAAGAGGCTGCCGCCAAAAATCCCACAGCTATTATCTAATGTTATTTTCCTTTTTTAAATAGAAATTACCATATCTCAATAAAACTTTTAAAACAATAAAAAATAAAAAATAAAAATAAAAAGGAGGGAGAATCTCTTCTTTGTTGAGTTTGTTATTTTCCAGGGCCAATCCCTGCCGTGTACTCGAAAAAAAGAAGGGAAAGATGATTTAATAATTGAATTATTAATCCCTAAGAAGAAAATGAAATGCAGGTAATTAGATATGTGAATTCTATTTTGGATTCTGCGGATCATGTAATGGCTATTCAATTGATAACTTCCACCCTTACCCTAGAAAATAGGATTTCAAAAAATAGGAATATGTTCGGATAGGAAACGTAATTCTCATATTCATTATACAATAGTCATCTCGGGTCTTGTTTCCTAAGGATTTTAACAGTGCATAAGAGCAATAATTAAAGCTTTGAATCCATGTACCCCGACAGACCAACTCTCTTATCAGTAGAAAACGATTTTCATTTCTACATAAATTCCATTTATCTAAACATGCCCAGGGTGAAAACAGCTAGAAAAAATCCCACAATTAACATTTGGTGGTGCTTTCACTACATTGCTTTTTCATTTCTTAATTAAATCAAAATGCATAAAAGGTTGCAGATGTCTGCTACTCGTACACATGCATCCAACACATGTAATAGATCGAAGCTGCCCATCAGGGGGTCACTGCATGAATGTTATCTAATAAAACGACTTTGATTGACTTTCCAAGCAGAGTCGAACAGGGGAATCCTCAGTCTAAGTCGCATCAGATTTGTCCAAGTTCTAAAACCATGCATTCCTCAGATCACGACAAAGGGGAGCTAAAAGCACTTGCTTGGGCCTGAGGTTTTTCTTTCACACACACTGTTAGATCGATCTCAGTCGGTCCCGTGGTTTTTCTTTACCGCACACTGTTAGTTCTAAGCCTTTCATAATTATATAGCTTGGCCCAAAAGACCAACCCCTAAATAGGTGGATTAAAAATGTTGTGGAGAGTGGTAGGAAGTTGTATACTATGCTCTTGGCTCAAACTTTGTTATTTGGTCTTTCAAGCTGCAGATATGATGGCTCTAATCAGAAAGCGTCCACATGCCACTTAAAAAGAGGAAGAAAAAAACTCCCACCCCCCCCCCCCCCAAAAAAAAAAAATAATAATAAAAATAAAAATAAAAAATTGGAGGAGTCCTGACTTCAAGAAACTCACGCCAAAATTTCAATGAAGAAAAGGCTAAACATTCCATCTCATGGGATCTTTCAATATAGGGTACTTTTAGGCACATGGGGGATTAGTAGGGAGGCTCACCACAGACTGTCTAGATCTTTGAGCAAAGATTTGACCCGTCGTACATATGGGAGCTCCAATTTATAATAGGTTTTTTAGGGCAATAATCAATTTTTATTTAAATTTTTGCTAAAACCTAAGTGGGTTATTGATGTAAGTTGTTGTCCAAGAGGAGTTTCTCTCACCAATACCTTAAAAGTTCACTTTTGAGAGGGATGTGCAGTCAAGTTGTACCCTACCTGAAAGAAGGTTCAGATCCATGATTCTTTCTAGTATAATTATTATCAATGGCCTTGCCAAGATGGTTAGACTCATTGGATCACAGTAGTCTTTTTTTTTAAAAAAAAAGAGAGGACAATCAAAGATGGCCTTGTATGATAGACAATGGTTATGCAATTTCTACAATAATAAATATGCATTGTCCCTTTCCTTGTGGGCCTTGCATGATGGATGGTCTGGAGAATGATAGAACTTTTCTAGTTTGATAGATATGGTTTGCCAATTTCCTATGCAGTGATTAGATGGTTTGGATCACTATTTCAGAGCAATGGAGCATGTAGTTCAGCGATCCAAACTATTGAAATGATTGGCTCAATCTGGATGCATGCTGGAACTCACCAATGCTTAAAGTCTTTGATAGGTGTAATCTCTAAAGCAGAAAAATAGTGGAAGCCCTCCCAGACCTATACTGTAAAGAAATTGCTTCTTATTTCAGTTTTCAACAAACATATTACAGGCAAACAATGCATACAGTGAAGTCAAACACTAATGAACAATTTCCCCAAATTAAAATGCAGAGCATGTAACGAATATTAGTGCATGGTTCCATATCGAATTATCTCAAACAGAAAGTACGTAAATCCTTGAGTTACAAATACAAATGATCATCCAAACATCTCATCACTGTCTAGTCACCATTCCACCATTCTTCACTTCGTCTAGTCACATAGCACATGCAGATCATTGCAATCTGTTGTGAGAAAAATGCCTGGAAAATGAAATTTATGATTAGAACCTAAAAGTTATATCCTAGAATTTGGTTGCTTAAATCCATAAAGGAAGTCAAGCATATACCTAACTTTAAAAACTAATAATTGATAAAACAGGAAGTATAGGCTTCAAATGCATTCAGTCCAAGTATCTTGATGCGTGAAACAACTGGGGCTAGTAGTTCTGAAATCCAAACTTCGATTTAATACACTGCCATAGAAGAAAGATGCTCCAAAAATCTTACTCAAAGCACCTGTCTAATTCTCGATGGTTGCCCTACAAAAGACATGAAAATAATACATCAATTGCCCAGGAAAAGAGATTGTGGAAGATTGGATGACAAGGAACTTGCAATTAAATTTACTTGGTCATAACAAATAGAGAACTTTTTAGGTTGCGGGAATATTACTGACAAACACATTTCAAGCTTAAAATGTGCAATTAGTATACTCATCCAATATGGGCTTCAAAGCATGGATAGAATGCAAACAAATGCAAATGCATTAGCTCCTCCATGAGTTCTTTATATAAAACAAAAAGTACACTACTGCAATTGAACATTATACATGTAACACCAACTATCATATGGTACTACTAAACTACTAAAAAAATCACATCAAGTTAACATAAAATAGAGGCTGAGCCCACACGCATGTGGAATTATGACCATCCACATGCGGCAACACAGATTAATATGGAACGTGTGTTTGAGTACCCAATTTTCCATTAGACGAGCCTTGCAAAAGAATCTAGTTTTTTCTTTTTTTTTTCTTTTTCTTTTCTTTCTCTTGAAATTGGGCACAATATAAAAATAATAATAATAAAAGAATGGCTAATACAGCTCTTTCAAACATCCATTTGTTTTGTACGGTCCACTTGAGGAAGGAAACAATTGATTTTTAAGCCAAAAGTTCTAAAAAGTGTGACCCACTTAATGTAAAGCTTTTATCTCACACCCTTACGCTACATTGGTGCATGTGGCTGCATTTGGTTGGGCAATGCTTCACACACATGTTAGGAAAACTTACCCACAACTTATGCCTGGTCCAAGAATCAGGTCAGATGCAAGTAATGTGAGCCAATCCTATGCAAATGTAATGGACAGTTAGCATTTAACATATGGTGCATCAGATGAGCAGACAGCCTGAATCTTGTGTAAGGGAAGCTATATAGTGACACTCTCTTGATGAGCAGCATGGTCATGCATATGTGTGAACTCTCTCATCAATCGTTGGTTGCAGTGGGTACTACACAACTGGGGTGATGAGGATTGTGTGAAGATCTTAAAGAGATGAAAGGATGCCATAGATGCAGAGAATGGTAAGGTTATCATAGTCGACATTATCATAGGCGTTGATGATTTGCACGAGCTTGAACATGTGAGGCTAGCAACGGACATGATAATGCTGGCCAAGACGGGAGGAAAGGAAAGGACTGAAAAGGAGTGGAGGAGACTCTTATCTGATGCTGGATTCAATCAATGCAAGATAACACCCATCAAAGCCCTCCAATCTATAATCGAAGCATGTCCTTAATCACCTCGTAGGTGCACGTACCAACTTGTCCATGACATCTGAATGACTGGAGTGAGTCTCACCATGCACACGGCTCATATGTCCAATACATGTGCCAGGTTGGCACGTGTCAAGTTACATAGAAGTGCAAACACAGTAATAAAATGTAGTGTGTTCTGTTTTTGCCAAGATGGGGGCTGTATGGTCATAGCCTTTATTTCTTTAATCATTAATTAAAGGTGTGAGCTGGCCACCTATATTATTATTAATTCCAAGAACAGACTACATTTTTTTGGGCAGGCTCCTAAAAAAAATAAAAATAAATAAAAATAAATAAAATAAAATAAAAATAAAAATAAAAATCAATGGGGCCTGCCTATCGTAGGAAGGAAACAAATACAAAATCCATTCATCTGAAAAAATATACCAAATGGCTTATAGGACAAAAATATGTAGACAGCAAGCTATGCGATGATATGGATCCCCAAAACACCAAAGCAAAAAACATGGGCTTACTAGGCACTGCATCGCCACCAACCGGCCTCTGTACCACTGAAAATCTAGAGACTACAAATTAAATCTCTGGTTAAAGCCTAAAAATGATGTGCAATTATTCATGGTAAAGTAATTCATCAAGAAAATAGAAATACATAAATGCAAAAAACTATAATGATGCACTCATTCAAAAGATGGTATTGGTTGAAGCATTTCTTCAAACAAGTAGCATGCAGATTTGTATATAAAGAAATAATTAAACAGCATTTCAAAATTATAATAAAATACTTATTTTGTCTTACAAACTATGAAAGAAACGGAGAAACCAGCAATAGATTTTCATAGCAAGAATTTAAAGTGTTTAAAAGAATAAATTTCTCAAAGTATATAACTAGAATTTAAAATTCTTGAGACTATATGCTTTTCTAACTTGAAGTATGTATTAAAAGGTAAATAAAAATGAAGAGTGGAAACAAGTATCCCCTATGTATGTACCTCTCATAATGATAGAAAGTCCGACTGCTTAGCTTCTCATTATCTATCGTATGTCGATGGAGGGTATATGCCGGACCTCATCCTAATCCTCTCCCCTGACTTCTTCAAACCTTGCTTTCAATCCATAAGGCACCTCCAATTTCTTGAGGGTAGTCACGTGTTGCAGTCCTTCTGGAAGCTTCTTCAATTGAGGGCATTTATTGATCTGTAAATGTAAAAGACTTGGCATAGCTCCTTCCTCCACTCTCCACTCCTCTAATTCATCTAATTTATGAAGATATAAGGATTCGAGTCGAGGAAACCCTTGTGCAGAGCAAGCCATTTCCATTCCGATATATGACTCATCCAGCAAACTGAGAATGCGAAGGTTTTTCAGCTTCTCCAACGTCGCCATTGGGTCTTCCTTTAAACCGGACCATTCCAAGGTGAGTTTGGTGAGGTTTGGTGGAAATTCAGGTAACGTCTCTAACTTTCCTCGCAAATACAACTTACTTAAATTGAGAAGATGTGAAAGATTAGGTGACGACAAAAATAAGGCTCTGTCTTCACGTGCGTCTACTGACGTCAACGCCCACAGATGATGAAGGCAGTTCAGGTTGACAATCGCCTCACAGAATAACTCAGTATAAGCTCCTCTGTCGAAAAATATTTTTAATTTTCTAAGATTGGTGAGCTTTCCCAAGCAACCCTCCATCCATTTGCCAGCATATACTGGAGATAGAGTCTGGAGGTTACTTATCAGGTCGAGCCTTCTTGGATGCCCTTGTACACGTATCATTCCCCAAGCATGCTTTCTTTTGTAATTGCCCAATTGAAGATGTCTCAACTGATGCATCTTCCCAATTGTCTCTGGTACTTCAAGATCATTATTGGATTGTACAAATAGAGTTTGTAAATTGATAAGATTGCCTATCGATGATGGGAGGGTTTTTATTCTAGGTGCAGTACACTTGAGATATCTCATATGGATTAGTTCACCTATTTGCTTCGGTAGCTCGCTTATTTCGGCATCCAGATATAGCACCCTAAGCAACTTAAAGCCTTTGAATAGAAACTTGCTTTGTTCGTTTTCAAGCCACGTACGGTCTTGGGTGTAGATCAACATAGAACGAAGGTGTGGAGTGGGAGGTTGTTTGACTTTTAATTTTCCTGAAAAATACACGAAAATAAGTAATTATCACTTCACCTATTTGAATTTCGCACGGGAATTACGCTTTGAAAAGCGTTCCATACAATACCGGTTATTACTGATTTAAATATTTGAGCCCTACTATGATATATTTGAGTTATCCACGCTATCCATCCTTTAAAGAAATACATTTAAAGTCATGAACTCAAAAATGAAAAAATTCAAAAGCTCAAGTAGACCACACCTTAGGGAACAATGATCATTAAGACATCAATGGTTAAAAGCTGTTTTCTCCCAAGGGTCCACATTGATGTTTATTTGTCATCAAACCTGTTCATAAGGTCACATAGTCATGAATAAAGGGGAAACAAAATTATCAGTTCGATCCAAAACTTTCGGAGTCGTCGTGAACCTTTCAATGGTAGGAGTTCAATTCCCATTATTTCCTGTGTTGTGGTCCACATGATCTTTGTATCTGCCTCATTTTTTGGCTCATGCCCTAAAATGAGTTGGCTAAAGGGATGTACAGTGTGGCTAAGACAGACACATCATGATAGGCCTACGATTTAACATTTTTCTCCTCCGGTGATACGACGAGTGTTATAAATGAAAGGTGGCCGTCAAAATCACCAGAAATACGTAGGTAAATAATTATTAACCATTTACCTGAATTACGTCTATAATTAGAAAATCAAACTGGCCGTACTCACTTGGGTCATTATGGTAAATTGCAAGCCGACGGGCTCTAGACGCAGGAGGAGCATTGCCATTGTCACCCTGAACTTCGAGAAACTTGCTTTCCTTAGCTTCTGATATCGACAGATCACGCAAAAGATCGTGGATGCGACAACTTTTGATACCCCTTCTTGAATTTCTTCTTGTCAATTGAACCATACTTCTCTGAACCAACTGCATCAGATAATCTTCTCCAACCTCTTCCAATGTTAGCTCCCCTCTTTCTTTAAGAAACCCTTCTGCGGCCCACAGTCGAATCAATTCCTTGGCTTTGAACTCGTAGTCCTCTGGAAAATTGCCCAGGTAGAGAAAACATGATTTTAAGTAATATGGCAGGTCTTTATAGCTTAAAGATAATATGCTGTAGATTTGGACTTCTCCCTCGACAAGCTGCCAGCTGATGCTTTTGCATACATTCTCCCACTCCCTTTCTTCCTTTCCTGCTAAGAGCCCTCCAACAACTGCAATCGCAAGAGGGAGACCATGACATTTTTCCACAATCTCTCTTCCCAGCTTCTCCAAATCCTGCGGGCAACCATCATCTCGTCGTAAGAATGTTTTTTTACAGAATAAATCCCAGCTCTCTTCATTGGTTAGAAATGGCAGTTCATGGGGACGGCTTCGTGGATCTGCATATAAAGCAACGTCTTTGTTTCGTGTGGTGAGCATGACCCTACTGCCATTATTCACATCCGGAAATGTATCCTTCAGATCATTCCATGCTTCTTTTGTCCATAAATCATCAAGTACCATTAGGTACCTCTTTTCTTTCAGATACTTAGAGATCTTCTCGCGCAGCTCAACAACGTCCATCTTCTCCACCAACTCGAGCTCCTCTTTAGACAGAACCATACAGCGTTTTCTGATGGTCTGCAAAAGATCTTTCACAGAAGGCTGTTGTGATATAGAAATCCATACATGAGTATGGAAATGTTTCTTAACACTAACAGTGTTATAAACTTTCCTGGTAAGAGTGGTCTTACCGAGACCACCCATTCCGACTACAGAAACAACACAACGTCGCCGCTCTCCTCCATTAGTCAGCTGCGTTACTAATGCCTTTAAGTCATTATCAAAACCAACAAAATCTGGTTCTTCAACATTAGGAGAAGTGCGCCTCCATTCTTGGAGGCTTCGACCGGTAGAGCTCGTCCCTGCTCCCTGCCCTATATTTTCAATTCCATATCTCGACCTTCTTTCGTTGATCTCAAGGATTTTAGCCTTTATCCGCTCGATCTTTGATCCCACCTCATGGCGAGGTTTCAATTCATTGAAGATGCAAGCGTAACTTTTAATGCAGCCCACAAATCCAGTTCGCCTCAAGGTTGCTACCTTGAAGACAAAGGTGTCGATGACGTCCTCAGCATCGTATGCAACATCTCTTACATCGCCCACCCAGTTCTTCACGCTTTCATCTCCTTCTTGTTTTGCGTCTGCGTCTTTCAAGAAGCATTGCATCCCCCTAAATTCCGCCACGAGCCATTCGACTTCATCACCAACCCCATGTAATAAAATGGCTTCTCCAATGAGTGGGTCAGCGAGTTTTTGGAGAAGGAGCTTGACAATGGACTCGATAATGGACATCTTTCCTCACTCTTTTTTCTCTCACAAGAAAGAAATTCAGATAAAAGCTTTGTTTCTCTTCACTTCCAGTAGCAGGTCTCTCTATTTCCAGAGGCCAACTTGACCGGTCATGAGACAAAACAATCATGGTTCGTCGCTACTCAATGGTGGACATTGCTGTTCAGTTGATGAATCTGGACCGTCCATCTTGTAGACTTTACTGACGATGATCCTCCACAGTAACGCACATGTGAAATTTTAGAGAGTAAAAGACGCCGGCTTAATTCCCCAATGTCATCAATGATTGTAGATGCGAGAGCTTGAATTTATTGCTGTTGATTGGAGATTAATACCGCCGGATCAAGGGCTAGAATTTGCCTGACCTTCGAAAGCGGATTGCCAACCTACGTACTTTGCATAGTACTGAGTAATCTCTCTAAGTCCACGCGTCATGTATATGTATTATCCACGCCATATCCATCCGTTTTAGCAGCTTATTTTAGATCATGACCCTAAAATTGAAGCATATCCATAGTTGAAGTGGACCATACAGAGGAAACAGCAGAGATAATGACCATCCTCCGTTGAAACCTTCCCAGGGTCCACACCTATGTTTACATGCCATCCAACTTGTTCCCTGGGTTACAGAGACATAGATGAAGGGAAAATACAAATATCTGCTGGATTGAAAATTTCTATAGCACCAAGGAAGTTTTCAATGGTACACATTCAATTCCTGCTGTTTCCGCTATTATGATCTACTTCGAGCTCCGGATATGCTTTAATTTTGAGTTCATACTCTTAAAATGACAGACGGTGTATTTATATGCTTTTGAGGGTGGTGACATATATGATAATGCATCTTGGACAATGACTGTATCAAAGAGGAGATCTTCTTTAGGATGCGGCGTAAGTTGATACCTTAAGCGTGGCCAGAAGCATTTCATAGTCTTTAAGTTTATACATTTGTTCAGTTCATTTGTAACTATAACAATGTGTTTATCCATTTTTTCAGCTCATTTTAGCCCATGCTTTCAAAAATTAATAAAATCAAAATCTCATGTGGACGACATCACAAGAGACAATGATGACTGAATGCCCACCATTAAAAACTTATAGGGAGCTATCATAAGCATATCTATAATGTTTTTTCGATCTTACCTGTTGACACGGTGAACCATAACCGGATGAAAGTAAAATACAAACATCAACTTGAACCAAACCTTTTGTTATCCACATAAAGCTTTTAAAGACCATTTATTACTTCTTTTTCCAATGGTATGATCTACCGGATGTTTGTATCTGTTAATTTTACGTATAGCATTGTAAAATAATGATCTGAGAAAACGGATGGACGGCATGAATATACAACACATTCATCTAAAGTGGGCCCAGTTTCCAAAGTCGGTTCCAAGGGTATACATGTTTTGGACCACACAGCGCGTTTTGGCGCGCGACGACCGAGGGAAAGGTTGAGAAGTCAGTAGTTAGGTCTTTTTCCTCTCTCTTTATTATTTTATTTTATTTTTCGTAATGTT
Organism: Magnolia kwangsiensis; assembly: GCA_037074715.1. NCBI lineage: Eukaryota > Viridiplantae > Streptophyta > Magnoliopsida > Magnoliales > Magnoliaceae > Magnolia > Magnolia kwangsiensis. Next base: position 3,979,582 of record CM073583.1, read on the forward strand.
GCATAAGCACCCAATGTAGGTACTACTGAATAAGATCTTTGAGCCTCACCACAGTGTGTGTGTTTTATCCACTCCATCCATCTATATTTCAGGATCATTTTACAAAGTGTACCAAAAACTGAGGCAGATCTACATCTTATGTGGACCACGTAATAAAAACTCAGTGGTGGTGATTGTAAACAATTAAAAACTCATCGAGACCCCAAAAGTTTTGAATCAAACTGATATATATGTATCTGTTTGACTTAACCAGAAGGTTGGATGGAAAATAAACATTCCAGTGTATCGTAGGAAGTTTTCAATGGTGGTTGTTCGCTAACCATTGTTTCCTATGGCATGGTCTTGAGTTTTGATATGCGATTTTGCCCTGAAATGAGTTGAAAAAACTAATGCACGGCATGTATATACATGCCATGCATCAAGGTGGGCCATCGTCAGGGAAATATCTCCTAAATACGCTAAGGGGTGATGCATCTTCCACTGTCATTGGTTTTTTCTTTTTCTTTTTTCTTGCCTGTTTTTATGCTATGGGTCTTCTACCTTTTGTCTTCCAGTGGTGTTATGCGTCGTATAAAAACAACCGTCGAAACTTTTTTATAGACACGTATTAGGTTAATTTCTTGGTGTTTTTACTTCATCCTACACTAAATAATAATAATAATAAAAAAAAACAAACCATTGTGATGTTTGTCAGAAATCCACTCCGTCCATCCATTTTGCAAGATTATTTTAGAGCATGCAACCAGAGATGACGTGAATTCAAATCTCAAGTGAGCCACAAGAGAGGAAACAGTTGGGATTCAGTGACCACCGTTGAAACATTTTTACTTCATCTCACACTAAATAAAAACCACAAAGTCCGCATCCAAGTGGACGGCCAAATAAGACAACTGCATATGCGGATCAAAAATGGATGGTTGAATTCGTGTCACAAGGTTTAGCTTGATCCATCTTTCTTGGTTGTCCATTTGATCAAAGACAGCATTCATATAGGTTGGATGGTTTGTTAGGTGGGATCTTCCACTACACCATCAACGGATGGGACCCATTAGATGGATGGCTTGGATCCACTACTATTCCATTCATATGGCTTGGATGTATGTGTTTCATCGGTTTTTAAAGATCATTTTAGCGCTTGATACCAAAAAAGAGAGAAATAGAAATCTCAAGTGGACCACACCATAGGAAAACAATAGTGATTAGATATCCACAGTTAAAATTCTCCTAAGGCCCAATGTACTGTTTATTTGACATCCAATGTACTGATTATGTCATATAGACCCAGATGAATGGAAAAAATAAAGATCAGTTTAATCCAAAACTTTTATGGCCCTCAAAAATTTTTTTAATGGTCAATGTTCATTCAACATTGTTTTTTTGTAATGTGGTCCACTTGAGATTGGACGGCATAGATGTAACACATACATCATGGTGGGGCCCACATAGCACCGAGGTAGAGGAGTAGCCCATCTGTTTCTGCAGACAAGTATTGAATACTAACAAGTTAAGCACCACTGAAGTGATGTCACCAAGTTCCGTGGGTCTCATTATGATGTATGTTTTGTATACACGCTGTCGTTTATCTATTTGAAAAGATAATTTTAAATAAAGATCCAAAAAATGAGTCATATCCAAAGCTCCAATAAACCTCACCCCATAAAATGTTGGGGAGAATTATCGTCCACTATTAAAAACTTAAACAGGTCACAAAAGTTAGCTGATACTTGTTTTTTCTTTCATGTCTCCGTTGACTTGTGAAACGGTTGGATTTCAAAACAAAACATGGCGAGCCTTTGGAAGGCTCGTGATGCATGTCTTGTATCCATATCGTCCATCCATTTGGAGAAATCGTTTTATGTCATGAGAAAAAAAATGAGATAGATCTAAAGTACAAGTGGACCCCACCATAGAAAACAGTGGGGACAGTGGCATCCACCATTCAAAACTTCTTAGGAGTACAAAAGTTTCCGATCAAGCTGATATTTATGCTTTCACTTCATCTCTCTCTATATTAACTTATGGATAGGTTGGATCTTAAAAATACATCATGGTGGGCCCTATAAATGTTTCAACGGTGGGTGTGACTGCTCCCATAGTTTTCTCTGTCTTGAACTTCGGATCTATCTCATTCTTTTTCTCATGCCACAAAAGGATCTCCACAAATGGTTGGACAGTATGGATACAACACACGCATCATGGTGGGGTCCACAGACCCTGGTGATGTCACTTTAGTAGGGATTTGGGCACTGACCTTATAAGTATCTAATCCGCGTCTACTTAACCTGCCAGTGGCTAATCCGCATCTGAGTAGTACCGTACGACACTGATGTCCTGGGAAAGCTTTCCGAATGGACCTCCTGCGCAAGGATATTAGGTGGGGTCTACGGATATGTTTCTGAGAAATCTATCCCCTGCATCTGTTTTTCGAGGTCATTTAAAGACGTGTGGCTAAAATTAAAGTTTATCATATATGTGAGTGTGTAATACAAGAGGAAACAGTGGGCATTTAGTGAGCACCATTGAAGCATTTTTATGGCCATAAAAGTTTTGTATCAAGTTATGTTTAAGTGTTTCGATCGGAGTACGATTTGAACTAGGTTTGATTTGAGTTTACGTAGAGCTGGGCCAGCTAGAGCTCATTTTTGAGCTCAAAAAATCAGCTTAACTTGGCTCGAACTCAACTTCAAACCGAGTTGATTTGAGCTTTTTCTAATCAAGTCGTGCAAGCTAACCGAGCGTGTACACCTCTAGATTGGGGAGAGTGATGCCCACCATTGAAACCTTTCTAAGGTCCACCATGATGTTTATTTAAGATCCAACCTATTTAGAAGTTAACACACATGCACGACCGAAAGAAGGGAAAACACAAATATTAGCTTGATCAAAAACTCTTGTAGCCCTTAAAAGTTGTTAATAGTGGGCATCACTTTCCCCACTTCTTATGGGCTATAGAAGTTTTCGATGAAGCTTATATTTTTGTTTTCGCTTCATCTATCTCTATGTTAACTTATAAATAAATTGGATCTAAAAAATACATCATGGTGGGCCCTATAATTGTTTCAATGGTGGGTGTGATTGATCCCACAGTCTTCTGTAGTGGGTTCACTTGAACTTTAGATCGATCCCATTCTTTTTCTCATGCCATAAAACTATCTCTACAAATGGTTGGACAATATGGATACAATACACGCATCATGGTGGGGTCCACCCCATTAGAACATGAAACCATATGGTCTCGAATATACTGCCCCACCTACCACGTGCTTGTCTTGGCCCGGATGTCCGGTAAACATTTAATATAATTCACCGTCCTCTTGTGCACCGATATTAAGCTATAAGAAAACAAAATAATAATAATAATCAATGAATGGCTCATGAAAAATAGAATCTCAGCTGATCTTTATTTATTGATTATTATTATTTTCTTTTGGAGAAAGGTGCGACTCAACTACCTTGTAACTTTAATTAGACCGTTTAAAACAACTATGGTTTTGCATGCGTTCCCATGGCTTGGATATTGCACTTGCTTTGGAACTTGTAAATTAAAATTAAATAATAAATAAATATACACAAGCAGGGTACCGAATTTCCAAGTCCCATGTGCAAAAACTGTTTTTTAAGTACTGAATTCCTAGATCTGAATATTGTTTGTAGGCCAGACCATATGGCAACTCACCACCATTTTAAAGATGGTGGTTTCATCCACCGAATTTGCATAGTTGAATATAATTGGGACCGTTCAAATCGTTGAGTTGTGGCTTATGGTGGTACCATTGGTCCACCACATTGGCTTCCCCAAGATGGAAGTTTTAATTCAATCATCCAACCGTCTTTCCCACTCATCTATTTTAAACCCACCATTCTATTGTAGGATTAAGCATTGGATGTGAGTCTCCACGTTAGATCATGCAGAGATGAGAGCCATCAGATGTACGGCTTTGGTGGATACCGAGGACAGTTAATCCTTAACTGTGGGGCACACCGCAATGTATGTGCCTCACTTCTCACTGTTCATTAGTTTTGCCAGGTCATTTTACGGCATGATCCAAAAAATGAAGCAGATCTAAATCTTATGAGGAATACACAGCAGGAAATAGTGGTGATTGAATTACCACCATTAGAAGTTTCTTGGGGGCACTGAAATGTTTGTTTGTCATCCAACCTATTGACAAGGTCACAAAGATCTGAATAAAGTAGTAGCCACACAAATATCAGTTTGATCCAAAACTTTTGTGGCCTATTAGAAGTTTTTAATAGCCAATCACCACAGTAATTTTCATCTATGTGTTCCACTTGATATTTGAATCTGCTTTATTTTTTTGATAATGCCTTAAAATAATCTTTCAAAAATAGTTGTATGATGTAGATAAAACAGGAGTCACATAGGATTTTCAGCACTGACTGGTACAGAGATCTCAGATTTTTCAGATATAATTCCGTCCCGAGAAGCGTCCCACGGCATGAATGGTCTAGGAGGAAGAGGGGTCACCACTATTTTAAAATGGTGCGGTTTATGGTGGTGCCATATGGGAGAGGGTGGGTCAACACCATTGTGGCACATCTACAATAGCTCCAGCAAGATGGAAGTTTTCAATCATCCAGCCATCTAATTCCCACTTATCCACTTTAAAGCGACCAGTCTACGGCATGGTTAGTTTAAACTTTGGATATGATTTTCAATGTTAGTGCATGCACAGATAAAAACCGTAAGATCTACGGTCTAGATCGACTGCCCTGCCTACCATGTATTAATCTTGTAAGTGAGACTGATCAGAAGTGATTTTTTTGTCCAGGTGGTCTTCGTTACAGGGCGCAGCTTGTGCAGCGCTCTGATACCCTGCACGACTGATATATGGGCATTGGGTCTTGTCGGACCAGGGCCAGCTAATTTGTCCTAGCTTGGGCCATAGGTCCCAAGCCTGGGGCTAATCTGACCAAGCCCAAACAGGCCTATAGCCACCCCTACACTTGTGTGTTGTGCTCCTGCGTACAACAGATGTCATATAGGATTCTGGTGGAGCTGGGGATGGGATGACTTGACTCGCAAACTTGACTAGTCCGACTCGTTCAGACCCGAGTCGAGTAGGTTAGTCGATCCAAACCGTGTAGACTTCGTCTAATCCGAACTTAAAATGAGTCGAGTTCAGTTCACCCAGTAACTCAACTCGGCTCAACTCTAAATGTAGCTCAGTATTGAGTTGACTCGATCTGAAACCCCATGTGTGTGTGTATAACCTCAAATATGAGATGCCGTGTAGTTGATGGAGAGCCTCCAATTCTGGTAGGTGCACATATATAGGTTTTGAGTTGTGATTTCAACTCGTGGATACCTGCTGCATCTAACCTGACTCGACCCAACTAGGTACTTGTGACTGGGTCGGACTCAGTCCATATTAGTCCAAGCTAGACCCAGTCTTAGATCGGGTCAAGCATGTGATGTTTTAATTTAAACCAATCTGATTTAAATGATTTTAACTCGCAAGTATACGAATCAGATGTAGATATGGTACATATTACGAGATCGTTTCCACGAGGACTAGTTGTCACAATTTAAAATTTAAGACTCTTCTTAACTAATCAAACGAATGGTTTAACAAAGTATTAAGTAAACTAGCATAAATATATAAAAAATAATTACGAGCAATAATGAAGAAGATCCAATCAAGGAAAATACTAGGACTTTCGAATCCACCCCTAACTATCCTAACCCTTATTTTACCTGTTGATTTATCCTAATTTAGATTGATATAAATTTAATAAACAAAGCACATCCTATGTCCTTGGTCGGACACACAGAATGTATAATCCTTTAAAGCATATGAATCACATCTTTCCATCCTTGGTTAGGCATGGAGAGATGTAAATCCTGTTTCTTCCTCTATAGGAGACCTGTTCATGGTCAGATACAAACACTTAGAATAATATTCCAAACAACATTCATATCTAGACTTTGGTTGAGCTCATAGAATGGAGAAGTATGGAAATCTCAGGAAAGCACACTAGCGAAAGAAACAATTCAATCAAATTAAAATAAATTCAATAATAAACAAGAGTTATTCAAATTAGGGGCTTCATCTCAGCCCTAGCTAAGAAGTTTAGCAATCCATAAAATTAATTAGAAAAAAAAATATAAAATAAAAACATTAAAAACATCTCCCTTATCTCTCTTCTTCTTTCTTCTCTCTCTTCTCTTTCTTCTCCTTGGCTCTGGACCTTCCTTCCTAAGGTCTGAATCAATGCTCCACATGTCCAAAACCTTCTTATATAGCTGCTGAAGTGGTAAAAATCGAATTTAAATCGGATTTGGAAAGCTATGCATGCCCAACGAAAGATTTTTCGCAACCAAGTTCGGTGCCTCAAAAATTACCACTTTACTCGCTTAATTTCCAACGAAACACCGTCTATTACGCTATTTTTGGGTCCTCTACATGATAGACAGTTCAGATCTGCCATATGATTAAAGATGGTGGGCCACAACTGCCTGGAAAAGTCAGTTTTCGCGGATGTACGAAACCTTTCGCACTCTTTCGCTGTCATGATAGGTGGGCCCCACAGAAGCATTTTCTAAAAAATCTACCCCGTCCATTGGATTCAGAACGAAATTTCAGTTAAGAATGGGTGATTTTGAAAGTCCATTGGCACGACCCAAAGAATAAACCACAAAAAGATCAGATTTGAACGTTGCAGGGCAGTCCTTTTATGGCCTCTGTAACGCACACGTGTGTACGCATGACTGAAAACTATTATACGCATGACTGAAAACTATTAGTTAAGTTTTTTTAGTATTCACAGTCGTCTACAAGATGGACGGTTTAGATCGTCCGTATGGGGCATGAGTGGGGCCCACTATCGACCGCAAAAAGGGCCAGCGGACGTGCGTTACACGCTGCATAAAGAAGTTTCCTTTTCTTTTTTTCTTTTTCAGTGACCGTCTCTGCCGTTTGCCATGCACGCCTAGTGCACTTGTGCACTATGCACACTCTATTCATGTGGGGTCCACTGTGACATTTTTGTAAAATCCAATCCAGTCATTCAATTAGTCTCCCTACTTAAAGCGTTAATACTAAATTTAAAGCAGTTATGGATATCAGGTGGGCCCAGAATCAACTATTTATGGGCTAATCTGTTAGTTGGGATACTTTCATAGTGATCCAATGGCTAAAATTCTACGTGTACGGTTAATTTATGGCCCTCATCCCGTATATGAAGTTTCAGAACAATCGGATGGCGGGAACCCCGTGATCTTACATTTTGGACCAATTTCAAGGCTCTTTAACGTAAACAGCTTGATTTCCTCGGGTCCCTAACATGTAAATTCATTGATATCGGTCCTTTAGAGTCCGTTCCTTACTCTGATGACTTCGGAGCGTCAAATCTATGCTTTTAATACACTTTTTCAATCAATGCTCTTTATTTCATCCAGCAACAAAACATAATTAATCTATGGCATTAAGCATTATCATTTTGGTAAAATCTAGTAATAGTCGGGGTCTAATATGCAATATTTAACCCTCATCAGCAAGCAATATGGGAAGCGGTGAGATGGTAAGAAGACTACGTCTTTTCTTTTGATAAGACAGGAGCAAAGGTGGTTGGGCATGTGAATTTAAATCCAGCAGACATGATCAATAAGATTGTTCCTGTAGAGAAGTTCAAGTTCTCTGAAACTTCTCTGGGCTTGGTGATGGCGTAAAAGAAGGACGGAGTGTGCACAAGAAGCTATAATGTGATACAGAAATAAGAGAAGAAGTCGAAAAGCTACACGGTTGAAAATTGAAGACATGGTAGAGATTGTTGAAAGATGTCTTAAATCTAGAAATTCTTTAGCGTGCACAACTGGTCATGAGCATGGCTCAACCGGTCGTGGGAGTCTGTTCGACCAGTCGAGCAGTGCACGACTCAAAGTCCAGCGAGCAGTATTCTTGGGGTCTGAGGTGCTCGACCGGTCGTGGCCTATACACGACCGGTCGTAGGGGTCCTTCGACCAGTCGAGAAGTCTGCTCGACCAGTCGTAGGTTACGCAGATTCGTTTCTGACTCCAATGTGGATTGCGGATTTTGAGTCAGCCTTTTGCAAGAGTGCGGAAGAAAAGTTGCCTAAACTATAAATAGGTGTTCCTAGGGCTGTTCTAGGGTATGGAAAAACTTTCTAAAGGGGTTCTAGGAAAATTAAAGGGTGTAGCAAGGGTGAGATTCGAGGTTATTCGAATCGGGTAAGTCCTCTCTCTTTGTAATTTCTATTTTCATAGTGGAGATCTGTCGCTTTGTGCCGTGGTTTTTTCCGCAAGGGTTTTCCACGTTAAATCTGAGTTCTCTTATGTGTGCTTGGTGCCATTGAATTGCTATCCTAGATTTAGATCTGTGTGATTCCACAAGGCAAAATCCCCAACACGATTGAAGGATTGAGATAATGGTATTGACATCCAAAGTATCCCTACCATGGCACAGTATCCACCAAATACTCGTAAGATTTTGGAAGACACATAAAAAAATAAAATAAAATTATCACTGTTTTCTTCACCTCCACACTCATCGGTTTGTAAATCAATTTATTAAAGGCATTAATGTGCTCAGAGAGATCTGACCCTTTCACCATCTTCAGATTGTACAAGTTTCTCTTCAGATATAGTTAATTGAAGAATGACTTCATCATGTAAATTCTTTTCAACATCACTCACAGGCCCGCGATAGTCGTCTAATTGATGACATTGTAAAGGATTTCTTCCATCAAGCACAATTGAATTGCACTAATTGTCCTCCGATATATGTCTTCCTTCATAGTTTTAGGACGTTTCGCTTTGCTAAGGAGTGCCTGGATTTTATCTTCAACATGTATAATTCGAAGTTGTTTTTTTCTATAAACTTTTTTATATCAAACTTCACATTTAATCCCTTTAAACCCATATTTCATATTCGATTTAAACAACCCAGCATAAAACCTACGCTCTAATACCACTTGTTTTGTACAACCACCACATGTTAGGTGTGGAAGCAACCTTAGAATGAACCTAACATGCAACAAAGAAATGAAAATATGAGCATACACATAGAACAAATTAATAATTATATGGAAAAAAATCATGGCACCAAGCGACAGTGAATTCACCGTGAATAAAAAAGTTACAAGAGATGAACAACTTATAGTTTCAAAGCCCTCAATTCTCAAGATGAATTCCCCTTGAAAAACTTTAAAAATGTGTAGGCTCTCTCTACAATACCCTAATCGAATTTTAAAGCCCCCTTATATACTTCTGTACAATATTAAAAAATAAAACCCGCACTTTCTAAAACTCACACATTTCGTTTGGTCGACTCCACCTGACCTTCGATCAACCGAAAACATAATAGAAACTCTTGACCGACTGGAAACATCACAATGTACTACGGTCGACCAATAACACTGCACCGGATTAAAGGTGCTCTATCAATGCCTAGTTCCAATCCAAACTGATGATTTGATAGGCTGTCTAAGAAGTACATGCAATACCCCCAACTATTCAAATAGTCTCCCAGAGGTCGACTTCCCACAAATATCTGATTGGATTTTTCTTTTCTTTTGTTAGGATCGATTAGTCAGGTTAAAATTTTTGAATTTTTCTTGCAGATTGCTACTAGTGGCGGTTGCAGGTCTTATTGGCCAAATTAAACCTGTTTTGCTCTCAGTTTAGCTTGTCTGGTTGAGAGTGTGTTGGTTGGACGTGGTGGCACAGATTGTGTTGGGTACTCTACCCTGTAGATTTTATTTTTTCCTTTTCATGCCTTTAGCTGTATAGTAGAGTATATGATAGGCGAGGCTTAGTGTTTTTGTGGAGCCTACCTGAATTTTGTTTACGGTCCAAGAGTTTCGACACTTAAGGTCATGGAGAGAGCTTCCTCTCCATTCTCTCTACCACCCTGTCCTACAAATGCAATGTTGGCTTACCAAACACAGCGGAAGACCTAGGTAAAATCAAAGGAAAAGAACCAGCTTCACGACCAAAAACCTCAGCTAACTGGACAACCACCTCCTGAGGGATATTAATTCCCAGAAGCTCACTTTTAGCAAGGTCAATATTAAGGTTGAAAACCACCTTGAAGCATCTAATGGCTATTTGGGACCAAGTCACACCTACAATCGATTTGATATCTCATGGGGTTGCTGAATTTTAGAACTACGACATGCATACTTTCCTCTCTATTTCCAACAGTAATAACATCTATTTTTTAACTACCTTTGAAATTTATTTATCTTTTTTCTTTTCTCCTTATTTTAGGCTTCAGGAGAAATATAGGTTTGAGCAGTCGCTTGAACACACAAGCCTGTTTATTGAGAAGCTGGAGAAGGTGTTGGAATACTACCTGAAGCAGGGATAAACGTGATAAGGTTGATCATAGTCTTCCTCAAGGATAACTACTCCGAATCCACGGAGCTTCTCTGGACTCCTCACAAAGACTTCTCGAATCCATGAGAAAAGAAAGTAAAAGAATATAAATAAATTCTAATAAAATTTGAAATTGATTAATGAATGAATAAAAATGAGTTTACATCCCTTTAAATAAGGGAACCAAGCCATAGGAACGAAATCAGGCTCAAACTACAACTAAAACTCCTAGAATCCGCGACTTACTATAAATAGTAAACTTACTATTTATAGAATGTTTACTAGTGAGCAAGGTTTTCGGCCAAAAATAGTAAGTGTCCTATTTGGCTTCACCAAACCGTTCTCCTAATTATCCTAAGCACTTTTCATGTTGGACACAACTCCTAAAGCCCAACGGATGAAGAGCTATAAGCAAACTAAAACTTACTATTTATAGTAAAAATGAAGTTAAAACGGGAAAATGACCGTCGATCAGGGGGTTTCTCGCAAATTCGAGCTGCACAACCCGGCATAGCGGGGTCGGTTGGCTAATGTAGCTCGCTCTACCCCAAAATCATATATTTTACCTCAGATAACTCATTCCGGATTGCTAGATATGTCCGATCTAAGGTCTAATGGTCCGGATCACTTCTGTTGTCGACCGTGCCTTTTCTGATCCATCTTGCCATGAAATTGTCTGTGACCCGATCTACATCACTACCACAGGCACACTGTTCTTCACAAAAAGGGCAAAAAGACTCCCACTGAAAATCTTGCAATTTGATGTTAGTTTCCTTCACCCACCCACCCACAATGAAATTAAAAAGGTGAGGGAGACAGAAAAGAAGAAGATCAAGGGTGAATCCCTGCCTCCTTAGTACTAGAAAAAAGATTTTAAAAGAAAGGGGTAAAAAATACAAATAATGAAATCATTGATGCCTAAAAAGAAACATGAAATGGAACACCCATTGGTGTAATTGGACATGTGGATTCTTTTTGGATTCTGCAGATCATGTAATAGTTGCCCAAATGATTGCTTGCACGGTTACCCTATCAAATAGGATTCTGAAAATGGGGATATGTTGGATAACAAGTGGAATCCTTATCTTGTTTCTTGTTTCAACAGGATTCTCATCGTGGATAAGAGTAATGGTTGAAGCGTTGAATCCATGTATCCTAATTTATTGATTAATATCCTACAAAAGACAGTTAAGAATATAATACATCAATTGCCTAGGAAAAAGATGGCCAAAGATAGGATGACAAGGGAGTCCTAATTAGATTTACTTGGTTCATAACAAATAGAAAACTTTTTCTAGTTATAGAAATATTGCTAACATGAACCAATTTCAAGCCTATGATATAAAATTAATTTACTATATTCATCCAATATGGCTTCAAAGCATGGATTGACTGCAAACAATTCTAAAGCCATTGGCTCCTCAGTGAATTCCGTATGTACAGCAAAAACTAAGCTACATTTATAACATTTATACATGCTGTAATGCCAGAAATCTTATGGGATCAAACAGGTAAAAAACCTCTTGAAGTAAACATAAACAATGGTTAAGCCCATATGCGAGTGGAATTGTGGCCATCCGCATGCAGTGGCTCGTGCTAATATGGAACATGTGTTTGAGATCCTAGCTTTATATTAGACGAGCCAAGCGCAAGAATCAAGCGTTGCTCTTGAAGTTGGGCATAATATACAAAAGAAATGAATGGCCAATACAATTCCTTCTGAACATCCATTTGTTATATACAAAGTGGTTTATGTAAGGAGGGAAACACCTGATTTTTCTCCCAAAAATTCTATGACCCACTTGATGGGAAGCTCTTATCTCACACCTTTATAAGCTTGTTAAATTCTAACTATCCACACACGTGGGCTTGGAAACCTCACCCACTATTTATACTTGGTTCAAGAATCCGGTCTGATGGAAATTAGGTGAGCCAGTTGTATGGGAATGAAATGGATGGTCAGCATTTAACAAGCATGATGGCGCATAGATGAGCTGCCTGAATTTGCACGAGGAACACGCGACTTAAGTGAGCCCCACCATGATGTTTTTGTGAAATTTACCCTGGCCATCGGGTGCCTCAGCCCCCGTTAGGCAAGGACCCAAAGCTGAGCTCCATCCGCGATTCAGGTGGACTACACAGTTGCAAACAGTGTATAGGGCAACACTAACCCTCCGAGATATTTTCCTTAGTGTGGCCCACCCGAATCAGGAATAGGCCCATATGATTTGAGTGGATTTCATATAATCATCATCGCACGGGCTCTGTAGAAATCAAGGGTGGATATCTCTCTTCCAACTATTTCCTTTGGTGTGGCAGACCTAAATCACAGTTCAGCCTTTAAAGAAAAAAAAATAAAATTCCGGTCATAACATGAGATTACGCATCTAAAGGGTGGAGTGAATTTCGCATACACATCACTCTGGGGCCTATCAAAAATCAAGGGCTGCATCCCTCGGATTTGGAAATGACACCGCCCATACCCACCTTTTGGTTGGTGTGGAAAAGCTCCGTGGGCCCACTGGGATGCATGTGTTTTATCCACGCCCAATATAGGTGTATGCATCGTATAAAAGCAGGATTTTTTTCATTAAATGTCCGGCTAGTTGGACCAAAACTCACAGTCCAACTAGTTGGGTGTGAACATTTCTCTCTCTCTATCCCTCTCTCTCTCTATAGAGAGAGAGATGCCAACCTGTTGAATAAGATCATCCAATCCTCCACATTCTCCAAATTGTCCCAGCCTCCAATCTTCCAAACAAAATCACCATCTCTCTTTTATGTTTTTTCTCCACTAACAAAAACAGATGAATTGAAATCACTGAAAAGCTCATCAATTCAAACCAAACATCTCTCCAAATTGAAAAAGAAGAAGAATAAGAAATTCATATTGCTAATCATTCATAACACAGTCACCGAAATAACCCAAAAGAAAAAATAAGACCCATGAATTCAATTCAAGAAAAAAAAAAAAATGAAAAGAAGAAGAGAAAAGCATACCTGTCATTAAATCTCAACCTTCCAAAATCCCATAAAAAAATCGCTACCTTTCATTGATTTATAAGTAGATACATGGCTGCTCTTCAATCAAAAGCTGAGATAAAAATATAAATAAATAAAAACAAAAATAAAAGAAAATGAGAGCTATGAATGGCTTTGATTGGAGTCTATCGCGCAAGGAATTTCCTTTTAAAACCTTTCGTACTCTTTCATGGTGCAAACCGACAACCCCATGTTTGAAATTTCTTACATACTCAACTAACCAGCACAATGCCCTTGATTGTCACCAAAATTGCATGGTTGCCACTGCTTTTGTTATTGCCCCTACATAACTGGACACGTGGCACATCTGACCATGATCTAGACCGTTCATTTGGTGGATCCTACCTTCGATTGTCAACCATAGTGAGAAATCACACTAATAAGATGATCTTAACCATATGATCATTGACCCATAAAATGCAAGGTATGAAAGAACATTGGCATGGATCAGCATTTCCTACGAAACAGTCTGTGGGTCCCACATATCTGACAGGTAGGATATTAAATCCGACTTCATTGTTAATAGGGCACAAAAGCTATGTTCCCTATGACGTTTGTTAAAGGGCCTGGCTAGCCCACGGGCTTTCAAGCTTGGACCGATCTGCCAGGCCTAAAATTTAAGTGGTTTCATAAGCAGGCTAGCCCAGAAAGATTAGGATTTTCAAGGACATTTTTGTCATATATCATATGTGATGTGAGCATGCTTAATGAACAGCCCAGATCTTTCACAAAAGTGGCCTTGGGCTTGGGCTTTTTCTTGGGCCGTTACTGACCTAAGCTGGGCTGGCTAAAGAATATCAGATCGGTGCAAGGATATGCCACACCATGATGATCAACTGGTATGAAATTCAGGATGATCTACTGATCAGGTGGGCCACTGAGTCATATGTTGGCTGTTCAATGATTTTGAATTTGTGTCCCGGGGGATGAGTGGATCTGATTGATTTTCATCGGAGGTGATCATCATGGTCTCGCCAACTTTTTGCACGGATCGGATATGATACACATGTGGCACATTAGTGGGGAAGAAATGGATGTCTGGACAGTTGACACGCTGTCGTTGTATGTGACAGTTTGGTATCACCAAAAAACCCTAGGGCTGTATATATTATGGCATTGCCAAAAGGAAGCCTGCGCGAATTTAGCGTGATAGCGATTGGTAAACAAAACGTACTTTTTTGTATTTACCCTCTCAGTCCTGTAGCTCTTTTTTTTTTTAATTACTGTGTGTCATTTGGACAGTCCAATAGATTGGTCTGAACCGTTCATTAATCCTAGAAGGCATTTGATGAGCTACAATGTGAAAATCAGACTGAACGGATGATCCAATCCATATTTGACTTGGCCTTTTTTTTTGTAGCCAGCCATTTTATGGGCCATGGATGAGATGGTTAGGATCGGCTAATAAAAGCGATTCTTTATAAGCAAGTGACTTGTTAGGATTATTTTGTGTAAATGATCTTGACCGTCAATATTATATGCTATTGATCAGATGGTTGAGATTTTCAGATCATTTTGATGTTTGTATGGTAGCCCAAGAAATGAGCTTTGCACATGATGAACGGTCTAGATGAATGGATTGGACTATCTTAAATGAGCTTTGCACATGATGAACGGTCTAGATGTATGGATTGGACTATCTTAAGTATCCTAATGCAAGTACGAACAGTATAAATTCTGGTGCTGTTGCTCTTGAATCTATCCGCAAAGAGTTTTGCTAAGGCCGCACACGTGTTAAAGAAAGTTATTGTACACGCCATTCTGTATGCCAGCGTGGGACATGGGCATGGTATCAAACCCGTTCATCATGTCCATCCCATAATGTATATCTTCTGTCCCAGAAATCAGATCGTTAAACTAGTCAAATACACCACGACATCAAAAAATAATTTGACGGCTTAGAAAAACTCTCCAGGATCCCTTTTTTTCCGCATACCTACCTTTTGATCTAGACGGCTTGACTTTTGTAAATGAGATGCCTAATACCCTCATGTGATCTGTAGATGCATTTAAGATATCTGGACCGTTCATATGCATTGTACCCAACAACTATAACCACCAGATTTGCCTTTGTAATTCTCCTAAATCGTCCAATCAAATCATCAGGATCCTCTAAACGGTTCCATTTTTGGATATGATCTATCTATGTGGCCCACCGGGGAAAAAATCCGAAGCCTTGTCATGTCTGCAGGATGTATGAAAAATGGACGTCGGATGGTTCGAAAGTTGTTTTGTCCGTCATTTTCAAGTATCCTTCGGATATTTCCGTGTTTAGGCGTTTGACGTTGACTCGATCGGGATCCAAGGACAGAGTAATACTCTGATAACTGCGATGGATGATACGCAGGCATTTAGAAATTGGGTCGCATGCAAATACTAAAATCAAACTGTGTAAATTATGGTAATAAGTATTTATATGTCATGAATCAAAATTAATCTCATTTCATTATATTAATGTCGGATTATTGGATATTTGTACGACAGTTAAATAAAAAGTTCAACGTTCGTTATTTCACAAACAAGCATCCCTAAATCAGAGATTAAGATTGTTAAAAGAAACTTATACTGGGATTCGACTCTTAGAAAGTGGGATGCACAGTATAAACGTTTTATTTGAGCTAATATATGCCACGTGTATAATTCTGAGTGCCTGCGTATCAAGCTTCGTACGAAACCTGCGTATCGTAGGACCTCTGTTTTCGATAGGCACCGGGCAGTGGCAGTTCTGATATTTTCGCTGAAAGTAGGGCTCTTGTAACATATCATTTAATAGACCGGGGACGGCGGAAAAAGCGAAATGTCGTGAAATGCAGTTGTATGATTGCTGGACAAGATAAGAGCCGCAGCGCGTGCCCGATTAATCCTGACCGTCGGAAGTGAATATCAACGGTTGGAATGAGTCAAACGTGACGACATACCGCTGCAAGGTTAATGTATCGCGACCTTGCTACGACCCGGATGTGGTTGCCGTCCTGACCATCATGCCCACATCTATGTATGTATTGTATATCCAAGCCGTACATCCGTTTTTCTCATTTCATGGCATGGTGGAAAACATGAAGCACATTCAAGTCTCAGGTGAACCACACCGCAAAAAAAAAATTTGATAGTTGAAAGCCTACTATTTAAAAATTCCTAGGGCCCGATGCTGGTTGACTATTCACCCGTTGATAATGTTAAACAGAGATGAATGGAAGGAAAAAAAAAATAAAAAAAACAAAACAAATATTAGGTTGATCCCAAACTTTTGTGGCCCAAAAATATTTTTAATGGCCAATAACTGTTTCTTGTGGTGTAGTCCACCTGAAACTTGGTCTACTTCAATTTTTGAATCATGCTCTACAATGAGCTGGAAAAACAGATGGACGGCGTCGATATATAATACATGCATGAGTGGGCCCCATTGTCAGGCCTATGCCCACACTCACATAGCAGGTTCCGGGAAAACGGATTGGCTACTCTCAACACCAGCCCCGGAGCTGGTGGTCGGTGCTCCGTGGGTCCAACAAGATGTATGTGTTTCATACAGTTTTAAATATCGTTTTACGTCTTTATGTTAAAAATTAGAGAGAATATATCTCAAGTGGATCACACGACGGGAAAATAATATTGACTGGATATCCATCATTTAAATCCTCCTAAGGCCTGATGTACTGTTTGTTTGACATCCAATCCGTTGATTAGGTCATAAAGACTTAGATGAAGGGAGAAAACAAAGATCGACTTGATCCAATACTTTTATGGCCCTCAAAAAGTTTTTAAAGGTTGAAGTTCATTCAACATTGTTTCCTTTAATGTGATCCACTTGAGACTCTGGGATACACCTCATTTTTCGTGTATTATCATAAATTGATGTAGAAAAATAGATGGACGGAATGGATGAAACACATACATTATGGTGGGCCCACAGAGCACTGACCACCAGCTCCGGGGCTGGTGTCTGGGGGAGTATCCAATCCGTTTCCTGGTTCCGGGGCTGGAAGCCGAGTCGCATTCCGTGGATTATGGCATGAGAACAAATGATCCAGTACTCCCGCGGGCTTCATAAGTCTACCAGGCTCTCCTTCTTTTACTCCAACGTGCGAGATCTTTGAGACATCCGAGCGGCTAATTTAATAATATTTTTTTATATCAGTTAAGAATATTTTATGAAGGGAAAATTGAATACATCTACACATCAGGTTGTTCGAACTGTAAGATGGATCAAATCAACGAATGTCCATTGATTTGGATGGTCTTTTTCACTTAACTTTTGGAACAGCCTGAATTTCATGCTAGGCGACCTTTTCCGAGGATTGGAGTTCCGAAAATGTGACACGTTGGCATGGATTGCCTTGGTTGTTTGATGTGATTGACCAATTTCAATAATCAGCTGCCTACCGGAGGGATGTACAGATTGTCCGATTCATATGGTCTTATTGTTGTAACCCATCTAAAGTACGCCTGTAAGATGGACGGTTTAGATTATGTGCATCTGAATGCACTTGTACTAGGAGTGGTGCATGTGCATGGATGGTAATTCTCTCCCAAAATATAAAAGTTTATTTTTTCGTAGTCATACTTTAAAGGCTTTGAGAAATTTACGACTGTACGATACATTTATGGTCCATTTACGAGATGAAGCCCACTTCATTTTACCTTATAAAAATAAGCTCAAATGTACGGACGACTTGCCATAGAACATAAATGCCCCCTGCTTTTTCCTTCAAGCGGATCGGAAGACGAGCGCTGACGCTCCTCGCACACCGAATTGTACGAACGGTTCAAAAGATACCAATGTAACAACGACCCCACAGTTATTTATTTACTATATCCACAACGTTCATCCATATTTCGAGATCCGGATCATTATTCAAAAAAATAAAAATAAAATTCATATCCAAAGATCAACTGGACCACCCCTCAAAGAGCAGCAGAAAATTGATTTTCACCGTTGAAACTTTTAAAGAGCCCACCAGAACATATATTTTCCATGCAATCAATTCATAATGTCACAGCCCACCTACTTTGAGCTCCCGAGAATAAACCCCAGCTTAACGGCCCCATTTCTCAGGTACAAAATGTCCTCGCTTTCTCAGTTGGGCTTTGGCTACGAATTATAACCGTACTCACATCGTGCCAATCACAAAAAGGTGGATAGCAAGTCGGGGAACTCAATGGACAATTACCCAGTTGACGACCACCCCATTTTCCCCGGTCAACCACCCTATTTATATAAAATTCACATAAATAGGGTTGATGGGGTCACAACCCCGGTCGATCGGGTAACTGTCCAACGAGTTGGGATTGATCGGGTTATACCCGGTTAACCCCGACTGTTTTCTATTGTGATGGCATTCAATCTTTACAATTTTCTATCATGTGGCCCACTTAAGCTTCTTATTTCCATGTCAATTTGGAGACATCATTTTCACTAATAGAGAAAGGGTCAGTTTCATCATTTGGTGAAGGATCTGAAGCGGAGGAGGTGGGTCACCATCTTCCAATTGAGAATCTCTATTTGCATAAAGAAAGAGGAGACGTTAGTGATTTAAAGAGTATGTTATTCCACCAATCAAGAGTCTTGATTTTCTTGAAGGGGGTAGAAGGAAATGGTAATGTACTGGAGGGAATTGACCATGAAATGCATGGAAATGACCGTGAATCAACACAGAATCACCGAGAATGACCGTGAAATGCATGGAAATAACCGTGAAGTGGAGCGAATTGACTGTGAAATGCGTGGAAATGACCATGAAGTGAAGGGAATTGACCGTGAAATGCATGAAAATGACCATGAATCAACACGGAATTGCCGGGAATGACGGTGAAATGCATGGAAATGATCGTGAATCAACATGGAATGTGGGTCATACATCCAAATTAAATGTGGTACTCGGTATCATGCTTTCATAAACCATCTATTGTTTTCATTCATGACCGTAGTATGCATGTAAATGACTGTGAAGTGAGGCGATTGGACCTTGAAATGCGCAAAAATGACCGTGAAGTGAAGGGGCATGACCGTGAAGTGAAGGGGCATGACCGTGAAATGATAGTGAATCAACACGGAATAGGCGGAAATAACCGTGATATGCATGGCAATGACTGTGAAGTGCAGCGATGGGACCGCAAAATGCACGGAAATGACCGTGAAGTGAAGGAGCATGACCATGAAATGCGTCAAAATGACCGAGAATCAACACGGAATAGGCAAGAATGACTGTGATAAGCATGGAAATGACCATGAAGTGAGGCGAATGGATCGTGAAGTACACGAAAATGATCATAAAGTGAAGGGGCATGACCATGAAATGCGTCAAAATGATTGTGAATCAACATGGATAAGCGGAAATGACCGTGATATGCATGGAAATGACTGTGATATGCATGGAAATGACCTTCAAGTGAGGCGATTGGACCGTGAAATGTATAAAAATGACCATGAAGTGAATGGGCATGACCGTGAAATGCACCAAAAAAATCATGAAATGCACCGAAATGAACATGAATCAACACAATAGGTGGGAATGACCGTGATATGCATGGAAATGACATGACGTAAAGCGATTGTACCGCGAAATATACGGAAATAACTGTGAAGTGAAGGGGCATGACTGTGAAATGCGCCGAAATGACCGTGAATCAACACGGAATAGGCGTGCATGACCATGATATGCATGGAAATAACCGTGAAGTGAAGCGATTGTACCGCAAAATGCATGTAAATTACCATGAAGTGAAGGGGCATGACCGTGAAATGCGCTGAAATAACCGTGAATCAACACGGAATAGGTGAGAAAGACCGTGATATGCATGGAAATGACCGTGAAGTGAGGTAATTGGACCTCAAAATGCACGGAAATGACCGTGAAGTGAAGGGGGCATGATCGTGAAATGCACCGAAATGACCGTGAATCAACATGGAATAGGCAGGAATAACCGTGATATATGCCGAAATGACCGTGAACTGAAGCGAATGGACCGTGAAATGCACGGAAATGACTGTGAAGTGAAGAGGCATGACCGTGAAAAGCACGGAAATGACCATGAATCAACACCGAATAGGCGGGAATGACCATGATATGCATGAAAATGACCATGAAGTGAAGCGATTGGATTGTAAAATGCATGGAAATGACCGTGAAGTGAAGGGGCATGACTGTAAAATGTGCCGAAATGACTGTGAATCAACACGGAATAGGCGGGAATGACCGTGGTATGCATGAAAATGACCGTAAAGTGAGGCGATTGGACCTTGAAATGCGCGGAAATGACCGTGAAGTGAATGGGCACGACCATGAAATGCACCGAAATGACCGTGAATCAACATGGAATAGGCGGGAATGACCGTGATATGCATGAAAATGACCATGAAGTGAGGCAAATGGATCGTGAAGTGAAGGTGCATGACCGTGAAATACGTTGAAATGACCGTGAATCAACACGGAATAGGCGGGAATGACCATGATATGCATGGAAATGACCGTGAAGTGAAGCGATTGGAAGACGAAATGCGCGAAACTGACCGTGAAGTGAAGAAGCATGAAAGTGTAATGGGGCGAAATGACCGTGATTCAACACAGAATAGGAGGGAATGACCGTGATATGCATGAAAATGACCGTGAAGTGAAGTAATTGTACCGCGAATGCGCAGAAATTACCGTGAAGTGAATGGACATGCTCATGAAATGCGCCGAAATGACCGTGAATTAACACAAAATAGGTGGGAATGACCATGATATGCATGGAAACGACCGTGAAGTGAGGCGATTGGACCACGAAATGTGCGAAAATGAACGTGAAGTGAAGGGGCATGACCGTGAAATGCACCGAAATGACTATGAATCAACACGAAATAGGTGGGAATGAGCGTGATATGTGCCGAAATAACCATGAAGTGAAGCAAATGGACCATAAAATGCGCAAAAATGACCATGAACTGAAAGGGCATGACCGTGAAATGCGCCGAAATGACCGTGAATCAATACGGAATAGGCAGGAATGACCGTGAAGTGAAGCAATTAGACCACAAAATGCGTAAAAATGACCGTGAAGTGAAGGGGCATGACTGTGAAATGCGTCGAAATGGTCATGAATCAACACGGAATAAGCGGGAATGACCGTGATGTGCATGGAAATGACTGTGAAGTGAAGTGATTGGATGGCGAAATGCGCGGAAATGACCGTGCATTGAAGGGGCAAGACCGTGAAATGTGCCGAAATGACCGTGAATCAACATGGAATATGCAGTAATGATCGTGATGTGCATGAAAATGACCATGAAGTGAAGCGTGCGGAAATAACCGTGAAGTGAAGCGGCATGACCATGAAATGCGTCAAAATGATCGTGAATCAACATGGAATAGGCGGAAATGACCGTGATATGCATGAAAATGACCGTGAAGTGGTGTGATTGGACCTTGAAATGCATGAAAATGACCGTGAAGTGAAGGGGCATGACTGTGAAATGCGTCGAAATGATTGTGAATCAACACGGAATCACCGGGAATGACCGTGATATACATGGAAATGAATGTGAAGTTAGGCGATTGGATCATGAAATGCGCAGAAATGACTGTGAAGTGAAGGGGCATGACTGTGAAATGCGCCGAAATGACCGTGAAGTGAAGTGAAGGGTCCAATCATGGTCATTCCCATGCACATCACGGTCATTTCCGCCTATTCCGTGTTGATTTACGGTCATTTCGATGCATTTTACGGTCATGCCCCTTCACTTCACGGTCATTTTCGTGCATTTCGCAGTCCAATCGCTGCACTTCACGATTATTTTCATGCACATCATAGTCATTCCCGCCTATTTCATGTTGATTCACGGTCATTTCGACGCATTTCATGGTCATGCCCCTTCACTTCTCTGTAATTTTTGCACATTTCGCTGTCCAATTGCTTCACTTCATGGTCATTTCCATACACATTATGGTCATCCCGCCTATTCTATGTAGATTCACGGTCATTTCAGCGTATTTCATGGTCATGTCCCTTCACTTCATGGTCATTTTCGCGCATTTCACGATCCAATCGATGCACTTCACGGTCATTTCCATGCATATCATTATCATTCCCGCTTATTCTGTGTTGATTCACGGCCATTTCGACGCATTTCATGGTCATGTCCCTTTACTTCACGGTCATTTCCATGTATTTCACGGTCCAATCGTCTCACTTCACCGTCATTTCCATACATACCAGGGTCATTCCCACCTATTCTGTGTTGATTCACAGTCATTTCGATGCATTTCACGGTCCAATCGCTGCACTTCACAGTCATTTCCATGCATATCACAGTCATTTCCGCCTATTCCGTGTTGATTCACGGTCATTTCGGCGCATTTTACGGTCATGCCCCTTCACTTCACGGTCATTTCTGTGCATTTCACGGTCCAATCGCCTCACTTCACAGTCATTTTCATACATATCACGGTCATTCCCACCTATTCCATGTTGATTCACGGTCATTTCTGCGCATTTCACAATCATGCCCCTTCACTTCATTGTCATTTTTGAGCATTTCAAGGTCCAATCGCTTCACTTCACGGTCATTTCCATGCATATCACAGTCATTCCCGCCTATTCCATGTTGATTCACTGTCATTTCAGCGCATTTCATGGTCATGCCCCTTCACTTCACGGTCATTTATGCGCATTTCGCAGTCTAATCGCTTCACTTCATGGTCATTTCCATGCATAGCTGTAACATCCCCAGGTTGGCAAAAAATTCGAGGTGTTACAATAGCACGGTTATTCCCACCTATTCTGTGTTGATTCATGGTCATGTCCCTTCACTTCACGGTCATTTTCACACATTTCACGATCTAATTTCATCACTTCACGATCATTTCCATGCATATCATGGTCATTCCCGATGTTTCCATGTTGATTCATGGTCATTTCGGCGCATTTCACAATCATGCCCCTTCACTTCACAGTCATTTCCGTGCATTTCAAGGTCCAATCGTTGCACTTCACAGTCATTTCCATGCATATCACAGTCATTCCCACCTATTATGTGTTGATTCACGATCATTTCAGTGAATTTCACGGTCATGCCTCTTCACTTCACGGTCATTTCCGTGCATTTCGCGGTACAATTGCCTCACTTCACGGTCATTTTCATGCATATCACGGTCATTCCCGCCTATTCCGTGTTGATTCACAGTCATTCCCATGCATATCACGGTCATTCCTGCCTATTCCGTGTTAATTCACGGTCATTTTCGTGCATTGACCATGAAATGCATGGAAATGATCGTGAAGTGAGGGGAATTGAACGTGAAATGCATGAAAATGACCATGAATCAACACGGAATCGCAGGAAATGACCGTGAAATGCCTGGAAATGACCGTGAAGTGAAGCAAATTAACCGTGAAATGCGTGGAAATGACCATGAAATGAAGGGAATTGACCATGAAATGCATAGAAATGGCCGTGAATCAAAATGGAATCACTGGGAATGACCGTGAAATGCATAAATATGACCGTGAAGTGAAGGGAATTGACCGTGAAATGCATGGAAACGACCGTGAAGTGACTCATTCTGATTTAAGGGATATATTTATTAAATGAATAAAGAACAAAATGAATAAAAAGAGATTTAAAAAAAAATTTATATGCTTATATATACATATTTATATAAATGTCGGAGGAAAAAAGTTCTTCTTCTCGTAAAATAATAATAATAATAATAATAATAATAATAATAATAAGTACAAAACTGGAACAGCAAGTTGGGGTTGGGCTGATTTTTTTATTTTTATTTTTTCGGTGTTGTAATCCAATTGTTGTTTTTGGGTCCCATTATGATGTATGTGTTATATCAAATTGTCCATCCATTTGGTGAACTCGTATTAAGGCTTGAGACGAAAAATAAGTCAGATCTAGCTATCAAGTGGACCACACCGTAAAAGGCAATGGAGAATTGAACATCTACCATTGAAATCCTTTCATGGGTCACAAAAGTTTTGGATCATTATGAAATTTGTTTTCCTCTTCATCCAGGTTTTTGTGACCTTATGAATAGATTGGATGGAAAATATATGTTATGGTGGGCCCTACAAAAGTTTCAACGGTGAAAATCAATTTTCTGCTGCTCTTTGTGGTGTGGTCCAGTTGATCATTGGATATGATTTTTTTTTTTTTTTTGGATAATGTTCCGAAATGATCTCGAAATATAGATGAACGTTGTGGATATAATAAATACATAATTGTGGGGCCCATGTAACGTTGATCTCTTTTGAACCGTTCGTATAACTCGCAGTTCGAGGAGCGTCAGCGCTCGTCTTCGAGCACCGGCCGATCCGCTTGAAGCCAAAAAGCAGGGGCATTTTCGACCTTTGGAAAGGCGTCCGTACAGCCGGGGCTTATTCTTGCAGGGAAAAATGAGGTGGGCTTGGTCTCGTAAATGGGCCATAAATGGGTCGTACATTCGTAAATTTCCCAAAGGCTTTTTAGCCATAGAGGTGCGAAGTGCACGCTCGACTTCGCATGTGTACACGTGCAACCGCCATAACCCCTGTAATCTTGTTTATTTTTGGACACGTTTATTCTCAAACTTTTTAGATAATTCACATCTTTCCTTTTTTTCGTTTTTTTTTTCTTTTTTAATCTTCTTAAAATAGTCTCACATGATAAACAACTTATATTAAAGGTGGGTCCCATATGATGAAAGTACGCATTAAGATAGGCCTGGTTGGCCCACACCAAAGTGTGGCCTCGCATAATAATCAATTAACATTAAGCGGGCCCCACATGATAGACAGTCCACATCAGAGGTGGGACCCACATGATGGATGGTGGACATTAAAGGTGGGACCACATGATGGAAGGTTGACATTAAAGTGAGCCCACCTGATGAACCATGTGTCCATATTGAAGATTGGCCCCCACATGATGAATGGTCCACATCAAGGTGGACCCATATAATGTACGTTCATATCAAAGGTGAGGCCCACATGATGGATGGCCCACGTCAAAATATGACCGGCATGATGCACTGTCCACTTCAAGTGAGCCCCACATGATGGACAGTCCACAACAATTGTGATACCCACATTATATATGGTGGACATCAAAGTGAGCCCATATGATGAATGACCTATATTGAAGTTGGGGATCCACAAGATGAATTATATTTGAATTATGTGGATAATGTAATGCCATACAAATGATAACTTTACCGTTACCCTAGAAAATAGGATTTCAAAAAATATGAATTTATTTGGATATAAAATAAAAATTTTATATTCATTGCACAATAGTTATCTTGTATCTTATTTCCTAAGGATTTTAACTGTGGATACGAGTAATAATTAAGGTTTTGAATTCATGTATCCGGACATACGGTCCTATCACTGAAAAAGATTTCCATTTCTACGTAGATTCCATTTATCCAAGCATGGCCAGGATGAAAATAGTTAGAAAAATTCCCACAATTAACATTTGGTGGTGCTTTACTACATTGTCTTTCCATTTCTTAATTAAATCAAAATGCATAAAAGGTTGCAGATGTCTAGTATATGTACACATGCATCCAACACATGTAAGAGATCCAAGCCGCGCATCAGGCCGGCACTGCATGAATGTTATCTAATATAACGACTTGGATTGACTTTCCAAGCAGAATCGATCGAATGGAGAAATCCTGAGTCTTGGTTGTATCAGATTTGTCCAAGTTTTAAAACCATGCAATCCTCTTAACATGTATTGTCAATCATATCACGACAAGGGGAACTAAAAGGACTCGCTTGCCCTGAGGTTTTTCTTTCTCACACACTGTTAGATCTAGGCCTTTCATACTTACATATCCGGGACCAAAAGACCAGCCCCCAAATAGGTAGATTAAAAATGTTATGGAGAGTGATAGGAAGTAGTGTACTATGCTCTTAGCTCAAGCTTTGTTATTTGGTCTTTCAAGCTGTAGATATGATGGCTCTAATCAGAAGCGTCCACATACCACTAAAAAAGAAGAAGAAGAAAAAAATCCCCCCCCAAAGTGGAGAAATCTTGACCCATATGGAACACACGCCAAAATTTCAATGAAAAGAAGGGTAAACATTCCATGTCATGGGATCTTTCAATGTAGGGGATTTTTAGGCACATAGGTGATTAGTAGGGAGGCTCACCACAGACTGTCTAGATCTTTGAGCAAAGATTGGACCCGTCCTACATATGGGAGCTCCAACTTATAATAGTTTTTTTAGGGTGATAATCCATTTTTATTTAAAATTTTGCTAAAACCTAAGTGGATTATTGGTGTAAGTGGTTGCCTAAGAGGAGTTTTCTCTCACTAATACCCTAAAAGTTGACTTTGGAGAGGGATAGTCGGTCAAGTTGTACCCTACCTGAAGGTAGGTTCAGATCCATGACTCTTTCTAGTATAATTATTATCAATGGCCTTGCTCAGATTGTTAGACTCATTGGATCAAAGTAGCCTATTTCTTTTTAAGAGAGAGGACAATCAAATATGGCCTTGTATGATAGACAATGGTTATGCATTTTCTACAATAATAAACATACATTGTCCCTTTCCTTGTGGGTCTGGCATGATGGACGGTCAAGAGGATGATGGAACTTTTCTAGTATGATAGATATGGTTTGCCTATTTCCTATGGAGTGATTAGATGATTTGGATCACTATTTCAGAGCAATGGAGCGTGTAGTTCAGTGATCCAAACTATTGAAATGATTGGCTCAATCTGGATGCATGCTAGAACTCACCAATGCTTCAAGTCTTTGAGACATGTAATCTCTAAAGCAGAAAAATAGTGGAAGCCCTCCCAGACCTACACTAAAGATATTGCTTCTTATTTCAGTTTTCAACTAACATATTACAGGCAAACAATGCATACAGTGAAATAAGTCAAACACTAATGAACAATTTCCCCAAATTAAAATGAAGAGCATATAACGAATATTAGTGCATGGTTCCTTATTGAAAGATCTCAAACAAAAAGTACATGAATCCTTGAGTTACAAATACAAATGATCATCCAAACATCTCGTCACTGTCTAGTCACCATTCCACCATTCTTCACTTCATCTAGTCACTTAGCATATGCAGGTCAGTGCAATCTCTGTTGTAAGAAAAATGCCTGGAAAATGAAATTTATGATTAGAACCGAAAAGTTATATCCTGAAATTTGGTTGCTTTAATCCATAAAAGAAGTCGAAGCATATACCTAACTGTAAATACTAATAATGGATAAAACAGGAAGTCTAATAATGGATAAAACAGGAAGTATAGGCTTCAAATGCATTCTGTCCAAATGGCTTGATGCATGAAACAAGTAGGGCTAGTAGCTCTGAAATCCAAACTTTGATTTAATACTCTCTGCCATAGATGAAAGATGCTCCAAAAATCTTACTCGAAGCACCTGTCTAGTTCTTGATGGTTGCCCTACAAAAGACATGAAAATAATACATCAATTGCCCAGGAAAAGAGATTGTGGAAGATTGGATGACAAGGAACTTGCAATTAAATTTACTCTGTCATAACAAATAGAGAACTTTTTAGGTTGTGGGAATATTACTGACAAACACATTTCAAGCTTAAAATGTGCAACTAGTATACTCATCCAATATGGGCTTCAAAGCATGGATAGAATGCAAACAAATGCAAATGCATTAGCTCCTCCCTGAGTTCTTTATATAAAACAAAAATTACACTACTGCAATTGAACGTTATACATGTAACACCAACTATCATATGGTACTACTAAACTACAAAAAAATCACATCAAGTTAACATAAAACAGAGGCTGAGCCCACACGCATGTGGAATTATGACCATCCACATGTGGCAACACAGATTAATATGGAACGTGTGTTTGAGAACCCAATTTTCCATTAGATGAGCCTTGCACAAGAATCTAGTTTTTTTTTTTTTTTAACTCTCTCTCTCTCTCTCTCTCTCTCTCTCTCTCTCTCTCTCTCTCTCTCTCTCTCTCTCTCTCAATTGAGCACAATATACTAAAAAGAAAAAAAAAGAAAAGAAAAAGAAAAAAAGAAAAAAGAATGGCTAATACAGCTCTTTCGAACATCCATTTGTTTTGTACGGGCCACTCGAGGAAGGAAACACTTGATTTTTAAGCCAAAAGTTCTAAAAAGTGTGACCCACTTAATGTAAAGCTTTTATCTCACACCATTACGCTATATTGGTGCATTTGGCTGCATTTGGTTGGGCAATGCTTCACACACATGTTAGGAAAACTTACCCACAACTTATGCTTGGTCCAAGAATCAGGTCAGATGCAAATAATGTGAGCCAATCCTATGCAAATGTAATGTACAGTTAGCATTTAACATATGGTGCATCAGATGAGCAGACAGCCTGAATCTTGTGTAAGGGAAGCTATGTAGTGACACTCGCTTGATGAGCAGCTTGGTCATGCATATGTGTAAACTCTCTCATCAATCGTTGGTTGCAGTGGGTACTACACAACTAGGGTGATGAGGATTGTGTGAAGATCTTAAAGAGATGAAAGGATGCCACAGATGCAGAGAATGGTAAGGTTATCATAGTCGACATTATCATAGGCGTTGATGATCTGCACGAGCTTGAACATGTGAGGCTAGCAACGGACATGATAATGCTGGCCAAGATGGGAGGAAAGGAAAGGACTGAAAAGGAGTGGAGGAGACTCTTATCTGATGCTGGATTCAATCAATGCAAGATAACACCCATCATAGCCCTCCAATTTATAATCGAAGCATGTCCTTAATCACCTCGTAGGTGCACGTACCAACTTGTCCATGACATCTGAATGACTGGAGTGAGTCTCACCATGCGCACGGCTCATATGTCCAATAAATGTGCCAGGTTGGCACGTGTCAAGTTACGTAGACGTGCAAACACAGTAATAAAATGTAGTGTGTTCTGTTTTTGCCAAGACGTGGGCTGTATGGTCATAGCCTTTATTTCTTTAATCATTAATTAAAGGTGTGAGCAGGCCACCTATATTATTATTAATTCCAAGAACAGACTGTACATTTTTTTTGGCAGGCTCCTATAAAAAAAATAAAAAATAAAAATCAATGGGGCCTCGCCGATCGTAGGAACGAAACAAATACAAAATCCATTCATCTGTAAAAACATACCAAATGACCTATAGGACAAAAATATGTAGACAGCAAGCTATGCGACAATATGATCCCCAAAACACCAAAGCAAAAAACATGGGCTTACTACGCACTGCATCGCCACCAACCGGCCTCTGTACCACTGAAAATTTAGAGAGTACAAATTAACTCTCTGGTTAAAGCCTAAAAATGATGTGCAATTATTCATAGTAAAGTAATTCATCAACAAAATAGAAATACATAAATGCAAAAACTGTAATTATGCACTCATTCAAAAGATGGTCTTGGTTGAAGCATTTTTTCAAACAAGTAGCATGCAGATTTGTATATAAAGAAATAATTAAACAGCATTCCAAAATTATAATAAAATATTTAATTTGTCTTACAAATTATGAAAGGAATGGAGAAACCAGCAATAGATTTTCATAGCAAGAATTTAAAGTGTTTGAAAGAATAAATTTCTCAAAGTATATAACTAGAATTTAAATTTCTTAAGACTATATGCTTTTCTAAGATACTAACTTGAAGTATGAATTGAAAGGTAAATAAAAATGAAGAGTGGAAACAAGTATCACCTTTGTATGTACCTCTCATAATGGTAGAAATTAAAGTCCGATTGTTGAGATTCTAATCATCTGTTATATGTCGATGGAGGGTATGTGCCGGATCTTATACCAATCCTCTCCCCTGTCTTCTCGAACCCTTGCATTGAATTCGTCAGGCATCCACCACAGCTCCAATTTCTTGAGGGTAGTCACGTGTTGCAGTGCTTCTGGAAGTCACCTATCCATAAATGTAAAAGACTTGGCATAGCTCCTTCCTCCACTCTCCACTCCTTTAATTCATATATGTGCTATTTTTTTCATAGATAGCACAACTTGTAAACATGTGGGCAGAGCCTTGCACAACATGCAAACATATATGTGCTAATATAGCATAACATGCGAGAACAGAATTTTCCATTTAAGTGGACCCGCTTGTTTAAACTTTTGGTTTAAAAGTGAAGCTGTTCCAAACCACGGGTGGACCTGTTTTCAAAACAAATGGATGTCCAGAAAAATATCTATTACCTTATTGTGCCCCATTGATGAGCAGAACAACCTGTTTTACACAAGAAGATCTAATTAGTATTGTCGTCTTAGCGGAAAGCTTGGCTAAACATTTTTTGCAGACATCCATTTTTTTTGTAAACAGGTTCAACTGAGGCATGAAAAAACTCGACTTTTAGGCCAAAAGTTCTAAACAGTGTTGCCCACTTGATGGAAGGCTCTTATCTCTTACCCGTATTCTAATTTGGCAATTTGGCACATGTGGATGGGCAGGCCTCCACATGTGAGTGGGAGTAGCAAACCTCTGTCTTAGATCAACTTCAATCATATGGCATTAATTTGTTTTGGTCCTTATATTGGCATTGGCTTTACAGTATAGAAAGCTTATCAAGGAGCCAATACATTTAAATTTGTTTGAAGTTGGTCCATCCTTTGAAGCAAATATTGGATGAAAATATTAATTTCATATCCCAAGCTTAAGATTTGTTTCATGTTACTAATATTTCAACCACATTTAAACACAAGTTCCCTATCATCCAATACTAATGCTATTTTTTTCATAGATAATTTTTGTAATTTTTTCCTAACCATCTTTTGTAGGACATGGATCGACAGATTAGGAGCTTTAATTTTGAAGATGTTTCGAGCATCTTCCATCTGTGGTAGAGCCTATCAAATATAAGTCTAGATCTCCCAACTACAGCCCCACTTGCACGGAATGCTCGCAGAAGGACACTTCAGCCAAACAGATAGGAACTTGTACTTCCTATTTTATCCATAACTAGTTTTATAGTAGACACTTACTGATTTTTTGGTTTTAAAGCAAACAAATTCTTGCATGTAACTTTTTTTTCCCCCTCGTAGGAGAGACCATGATGACCCACACTTGTGAAGTGATGAGATGGATGTGGAGAAAGGTGGCACAGGAGTCTATTTTCCTTTAATGATTTCTTTTTTCACTTCCTTTTATCATAAATGGCAGTAAGATGTTTTGATGACAAGGTTTTCAAATTGCAGCATGAGAACATCTATAGCTTTTGCTACCTATCATTTAACATGCTACGATGTGCTATTATTCATTATTATACGTACTGTATTTCAATTTACACACAATTAAAATGACATTCGATTTATGTTGTTCCCTCATTGAAGGCTTCTAAGTCTTAGGGGTTGTCTGATACCTATTCTATTGTTGTGTTTTGGTTAGGCGGTATGCCCAGCTTGTTTCTGCAGGAGATACAATTGTGTGCTTGAGTCCTTGACTCATCTATTCCAACCTTCGGCATTGATCCTGAGGTAAGTCTCTCTCCCTTATAGCTAAGTTTAATGTAGTTGTATTCTAAGGATCCAGTAATATCTTTTTTAAAGAGGCTCCTTAGTCTTGTATAGAGTTTTTATAAGGGGTTGGGTTGTTTCCCCTCCCTGCTGGTTATAAATTTTGGCCTCATGAATAAAATTCAGATGGTGTGTTCCCACCTTTTTCAGAAAAAAAAAAAAAAAAGAAGGAATTTTGGAGCATATTCCATCCAAGGGAGGGCCTATCAGACCAATAGTTTGGATCTTCCAACAGCAGCCCCATTTGTACAGATTGTGGCACGTGGACACTTACTCCCTCTGTTTTATTAAGTATAGGATTCAAATGAGTTTACAGATTTAAGCAAGCAAATTCTGGCATGTAATTATCAAGTTTTTAATTGTGGATTGATTTCCAGGTTCTTTCTTTCACATGATAGACCATGACGACATGCAGATGTGAAGCAACTGGACCAATAACGAGAGGGTGGCATGGGAATTTACCTTTTGATGGTTTCTTTCCTTCTTTCCTTTTGTAATGAAGGGTGGCTCGAGATGTAGTCTGGTCTGGTGATCGTGGGAAGAATTAAGGATGATAAATAACCATAAAGCTTTCAAAGGCCTTTCCCTAGCATCTCTATATGGCACATGGAATGAGATTTTGTAGTCCACTCCAATTTCTCATGGAGATAATCCTAGACGCCCAATCAAGAGGCTGGCAGGCGGGTCTTCAAATTGACGGTGATTGGTGCATGAGGATTTGGATGACAATGCAAATTGTAGCATGAGGATGTATGAATGTATGTTTTCCTAACAATCTTTTGATGTGTTACCCTGTGCCATTTTCGGAGATGATACATTCAATAGCTTTCACGAGGGTTGTGTAATGTTTGATTTGTAATGTAGTATGCATATTTTCATGTAATACTCCTATTGAGAGTTGAAATGGAAGAAATTTTTTTTTTTTAGAGACCACTCTTTTCTTTATGTATTATATAGTGCGTGATAGAGAGTTTCTACAGTGCGCTTTGGTTTTCAGTTTGGACAAGTTGAGTCCAGTTCC
Organism: Magnolia kwangsiensis; assembly: GCA_037074715.1. NCBI lineage: Eukaryota > Viridiplantae > Streptophyta > Magnoliopsida > Magnoliales > Magnoliaceae > Magnolia > Magnolia kwangsiensis. Next base: position 4,012,467 of record CM073583.1, read on the forward strand.
ACCATTGATTTCAAATGCACCAGTCTTCCATATAGAAATATCCTAGCAGGTGTAACTTTGGCCTTGGTTAAATGTGGACTGCTACCACATTTTCTTTCATAACTGCCTTTCTGGTTCCCACTAATCACACAAGGAAGTTCACATCTGGAAGACTATTTAAATAGTTGGTGCATTGCATGGACCTTACTAGACTATGACCCATCAAATCAACAGTTTGAATCATGCAAATAGAGGACCCACTTGCACAAGCTGAAAAACCTTTGTGCTTCGTTGAAATTCTCTGTTCCAAGTTTTACACTACCACTTCTGTTTAGGTACCATATATAATGCTCGATTGAAAGAAACAGGAGTTTTTGTGATTGGCCCCGCAATGTTTCAGGTAAGGCCCACCAGTCAGATGTTCAGGATTGCCTGACCACTGATTTTTAAGTAATGTGCATCTAGGTTACTTGTACATGTGTGTGTGGAAATAATTATATGATACATTTCAGAAAGTGTCTCTGCTCAGGAGAGACTGCGGCCTAGTAGAATAAGAATTTGAAACAATTCAGAACTATCACTAATGGCGAATCAATTTTTGGAGCAAATAGGATATTATCATTCTCATTCAATATGGCTTGAAAGTATGGATCCATAGGTAATTACAATACTTCCACCAAAAGGAAAATTACAATGTTACAGACTGTCTTAAAGATTTAGGTTAATCCACTCATAAGGTGGCCTCCTACAGAAAGTATTTACATTTTAAATAAATTTGCTAGCTGTGCTAGTTGAACATACATGCCTGGCCTGCTTGGTTTGTTAACCAGCCCAATTTTTGCCTAAGGTTGTCTTCTTGAGGTGGGACACTTTATACACTGCTCAAATGTTTGATACACCTGCCAGAATGATGTCTGCTGCTAAAAAATAAAAATAAAAATCCCCCCAGTGTGGATTTTATGATATAAGAAGCAGAAACGGAGGAACATGATGACATGATTCATGCGAATAGGCAATCTGTAGCACATGTGCCAGCGTGGCACTGATCTGGATTGCTCATCGGGTGGGGACCACTATAAACATGCCATATCCCATAAATAAAGATGGTCCATCCATAAGGTGGGCCACATGTACACATAAATTTAGACAATTATTTTTCTTCAACATTTCATTTATTTTATACAGGTATTCATCACCTGATGAGTTGATTCGTCTGATTTTGGGCTAGTTCATGTTCATGGTGGTTCTCACCTGATGAGAATTCCAGATTTCACTCTCATGGGCCACAATAGCATGTGTGATGCACATCATCGATTTGAAGAAAAAATAGCTTGGAAATAGTTTAAAGAGGAGCATACACTTCGTCATGACCATGGAGGTTGTTGTGCACATGGAGCACAATGCCCCAGTTGATGTCAGAGAAGATGATAGTGTGGAGACTGATCAGATCAAGGCCGGAAGACAGTTTTTACAATTGCTGCAACCAAATCATGCAAAAATAAAAAATAAAAAATAAAAATCGTACATCAAGAACAAATTACACATTAATTAGAGTTGCACTTGAATTAGCAAGCTAACACTCTTGTATTTGTTTTTCCTTAATTGAGTAAAGGAGGTAATGGAAAACAAAATGTCCAGCAAAAGAAATCCATTTGCTAATTCATTCTTTTGCCATTCTAGAATTGTGTGATTAGAATCAAGAGTGGGAGTGTGGCTTCAAAATGTTTATGAGAAAGATGAACTCCCTGGAAGTGTTTGGGGTGCTCTAGCGGGGGTAACAACCTTGAGAACCAAAAAAAGATCGAGGAGATTGAGAGGCTAGTCACAGCTCTTTTGACAGATGGTTAGTTAGGATTTTGATGCTATCATTTTGGCCTGTTGTTATGCATGTTTTTCCAGTTATAAACTATGATATGTAGGATACTGCTAGGAGTGTCTGCAGGTCTGATGCCTAGTCTTTCTTCTGTTACTTCCAGCCCAATCCATGCATGAAGCACAGATTCTCTGGCAGTCATGGTCTGTAGGCTTTTGATCCTGGAGCTCTCTTGTCCCTGCATTTTTTCTTCTCACCTGAGAGATGATTTTCGCAGTTTGCAGCCCAGTGGTCAGTCCATAATACATGTCAGTTCCTTCTCTTTCTTTCTAGCTATGGCTGATGAGGGAAATTCTCTTAGTTTAGGCATCCATGGTGGGCTGGAAATTTTGGGAGAGCTGGAGGGGATCAGAATCACCGACTAAGCTGTATGGTGTATAAATGGCGTGGGTTTTGGTCAGCGTGCTTGGTTTGGTCGGGGAGCCTGTCCTTTGTGGACTCCTCATCCTCTTGACAGGAATGATCCTCTGTTTGGTACTGCACGATTAGTTTGGCAGGGGAGTCTGTTTTGCACTGAGGAAGTTTGTTGTATACTTCCATTTTAGGCTGGGTTTATATGATAGGTGAGGCTTGTTTTCTTTTTGTTGACCCACCCGAATGGACAGAAAGGCCTTTGTTTCATTAGTATCAATAAAAATCAGGTCTTTTTTTTTTTTCTCTTTTTTTTGTTTAAGGAAAAAAAAGAAAGAAAGAAAGAAAAAGAAGCCCATATGGTTACATATTTGGATAATCCAAACCATTGAAATTAACAAATTGAACTTGAGCATTTACTTGATTGCCTTCAAACAGATGGCTGAAAGCAAACATGGCTAAGTCGATGATCAAACAACTAAAAATTGTCGAACCAACGTGAATTTAAGCCTTGGTCTACAAAAGAAAGCCAACTAGATAGATGATACAATGGTTTCATCCAACCATACATGGCCCCATTTATGGAGCATTAAAGCCGAGGACTGCTAACATGGTTAAGGAATTTTTTCAAATAATCAGCATGAAGATTTTAATTTTAATTTTAATATATATATATATATATATATATATATATATATATATATATATATATATATATATATATATATATATATATATATATATATATATATATATGAGGCATGCTCACCTATGCACCTATGCACGTGCACACCTTTGCACACGTGTCATGGGAGTCGAATCTGAACGGTCCATAAGATGTGAAATCCCATGAAACCCCAAGACGTGAATTTTCACCCTGATCTAAGATTCTGGTGGGCCATAACAAAGAGAAATGCAAATTAAGGGAAGAAACTGTTTGCATTTTGCATGGCCCACCGAAGTTTTTTTTCAAAGTAAAAATTTGTACCAGAGGGTTTCACAAGTCTCTGCTTCATGTGGACTGAAGTTTTTTTCAAAGTAAAAATTTGTACTAGAGGGTTTCACGAGTCTCTGCTTCATGTGGACCGTTCAGATTTTCAAGATTCATCAGGTATGATGAGTTCTCAAAAAAGTTCATAGGTAGTCAGTGCGAACTGGTTCGTAGGTGAGCGTTCCACTATATATATATGGAATGAGATTTCCATTTAAAAATAATCAGAAACCACTTCAGCAAAATTATAGAATTCATGACAAGGTATGGATACAGACAGTAAAAGGATGGAGAAGTTAGCAACAGTTGCCATATCAACATTTTAAAGATTGTGGAAGAGAGTAAATTCTTTGATGAATATAGATAGAATTAAAATTCATATGCATATATTAACTATATGTAACAGGGAAATGAAATTGATGAGATGAAAGAAGTCTCACTAATGTAGCCTCTAAAGAGAGGAGATGCAAGTGCTGAATTCGATGTCATCACATTATTATTTTGGTTTGTTAATCAAAGGTATGTGCTTAATCTTATGCCAATCTTTTCAAAGCCTGGCATTGAATTCTGGATCCATGTGTGCTGTACATACGCCTCCTGAAAGAAATTGCTTGAGAACAGGTAGAAAGGGGAGCATACACTTTGTTGTGATAGATGGTTTTGCTGCAGCGCGCTGTTTGTGAGGGTTGGGCGTGGTGGCTGTTGTCTCCTAAGCACATGTGCCAAAGGCTTTGGTTGCTACTGCAATGGGCTGCAGGTTAGCGTTGGAAGCATTTTCTTTTTAACTTCTGTCAGTCTTGTTTCAACTTTTTTGGCAAAGAAGGAGCTGAGTTTGGACGATATCCTTTTAGGCCTTTTTTTTTTTCCGGACATGCTCTATCTTTTTTCACTCTTGTTGTTTTGATGTTGATTCCTGGTATTATATGATAGGTGAGGCCCGTTGTTTTTCATCGTGGAGCCTATATAATTGTACATCCTTCTATTCACATCAACAAAATTACAGGTGGCTTGTTCTCATCTCTCTGTAAGAAAAAGAAGTCTCATAAGCTGAGCATGAATTTCACATACAATCGGAATTGCATTACTAAAAAGCTAACATTCTTTTTTATTTTTTATCAAGGAAATAAGACAAGTGAAGAGAAGGTGTAAAAGAAATTATGCAATTTCCAAATAAGAACATTTGTGCCAGTCGAGTCCTTGCAGTCCTCTGATTGTTCTATGCATTGATATGTCCCACATAGCTGCATGTTTGGATGATCCAAAACATTCTTTGGTAGGTCCTATTGTGGATAACCACATTTTAGAAGTCAAATTGATGTGATCATTCTAGCTATTTAATCAAAGGCTTTTAAACATATAGCTAAAAATGAAAATAGTTAACAGGGAAAAATTCCATGAAAAAAAAAAAAAAAAAAACAAAGGGCATGTTTAAATAGTGGTATACGACTATTAAATTGTAAAAGTGCAATGATTACAAATTATGGAAATTTCGCATTTGGATACATGGTAAAAGTGTATTGAAAATAATTTTACATTATTGAGATAACAAATCAATAAGAAAAATATACTAGTCCCCGTGTTTGGATAATAAATTTCCACCATAATTTATTATAAAATTATAATAATTACAAATTCATTTTCCTTGTCTCTTGTTACATTCAAATTTGACTACAAACATACGTATTTAAACAATCACCATGAAATCATAATGATGACTATAATGCATCACATCACAATGCATTGTAGTTAACCAAACACATCTCAAGGGCCTATTTATTTCATCGATTTTTCCAGTAATATAATGTAAAAGTGTCATCATGATAATTTTACAATGCTTATTTAAATACATAATTTGACAGGTAATTTAGCAGTCAAATACACATATAATAAAAGATAGGCAAAGAAATTTGTAATTGTTACAATTTTATATTATAATGTAGTTAAAATCTCGATATCCAAATATTGGAATCAGTATATTTTATCATCATTACGATTTTAACATGCCTATCCAAACAGTAGAATTATTGGTTAAATTTTTTAGGAGACGGTCGAGTATTGTAATTTGTAATCATTGCCCCTTTCCCTTGTATTAATGCAATAATGGGTGAAACAACCAAGCATTTTTTTTCAATATCCTAAGAAATGCAAAGCAAATGAGCTATCATTATCATTACTGAGTGTTTGTTTAAATAGGAATATGACTTGTCAATAGAGAGTTAAATACACTTGTAAAGAAAATATGCCAAGTAAATTGTACTTGTTATACTTACATATGATAAAACTATCATTTTTACCATGATATTGAGTGAAACAAACAACATAGTAAAATCATCATTGCAATTAAATGTAAGCGATATCACCACATATTTTCAAGACTAAATAAATTGGAAAATCCAAACAGGTTCTAAGATTGTCCAATCATTGTGAAGTTATATCATGGTCCACCGAAGAAGGGTCAACTAAAAGAAATTGCAATGGGTTCATCCAGCCATACAACATCTTGCGCCCCATTTATTGAGCATCGAAGAGTAGTACATCTATCATGATAACACAAAAAAGTTCGGTTGAGGCATTTCCTAAATCAATTAGCATGCAGATTTCCATATAAAAAATAACAAAATGTAAAATAAAAAAAAAATTCATTTGACCATTTTTCTTTTCTTTGTTTCTAGATCTGTTAGAAAAATTCCATATGATTATATTCACTCCATGTATCGATTAACAGTATAATGAAAAGAATAAGGGGAAATAAGGTTTACCGATTTGTGTATCTGAATGGAGGGTATGTGATGAATCATATGCCAATCCTCCCCCTTCTCTTCTCGAAGCCTTTCATTGAATTTATCGGGCATGTACCACAACTCCAATTTCTTGAGAGTAGTCACATGTTGTAGTCCTACTGGAAGCCTCTTCAAATTACGGCAGTAATTGATATGTAAATGTAAAAGACTTGCCATAGCTCCTTTCTCCACTTTCCACACCAATAATCTATCCAACTGTTGAAGATGTAAGGATTCAAGTCGAGGAAACCCCTGTGCAGCACAAGCCATTTTCTTTCCTGAATATGAACCCTCAAGCAATCTGAGAATGCGGAGGTTTTCAAGCTTCTCCAACGTCACCATCGGATCATGCTCTAGACGGGAGTATTTCAAGGTAAGTTTGGTGAGGTTTGTTGGGAATTGATTATAATCGAGTAAATTCTCTAACTTTCCTTCTAAACGCAACTTACTTAACATGAGAAGATGTGAAAGAGGAGGTACCAACAACACTGGACTTGTGAATGCATCGTTTCGTGCCACTGCTGACACCCACAGAGACTGAAGGCTATCCAATCTGACAATAGATTCAAACAATACCTTACCATCTGCTCCTGTAGATAAACCTATTCCTAATTTTCTAAGATTAGTGAGCATTCCCAAGCAACCCTCCATCCATTTCCCAGCCCTTACATGTGATAGAGTCTGCAGATTACTTATCAGGTCGAGCCTTGGATGATCTTCTCTCTCTCCCCACTGTCGAATAAATTGCAAGTAATTCAACTCAAGTATGCCCTTCACTTGAAGATGTCTTACCTGTTGCATCTTCCCTACTGTGTTGGGTACTTTGATGTCATTAAAAGATTCTATAAACAAAGTTCGTAAATTGAGAAGATTGCCTATGGATGATGGGAGACTTTCTAAAGAAGTCTTGGTACACCCAAGGTAAATCAATTGGATTAGTTCACCTATTTCCTTCGGTAGCTTTTTTATTTGTGCACCGTGTAGATATAGCACCCTAAGCAACTTAAAGCTTCTGTAAAGAAACTTCTCTTGTTTCCTTTGAAGCCACTCATCGCCTTGAGTGTAGATCAACACAGAACGAAGGTGTGGAGTGCAACGGCTTAAGGAAATGTACTTACTTAAGTCGCTATGGTGTACTGCAAGTCGACGGGCTGTAGATGGAGAAGGAGCATTCGCATTCCCATGATGAATCTCAAGAAACTTACCTTCCTTAGCTTCTGATATGGAGAGATCTCGCAAAATATCATGGATTCGACAGCTTTTAATACCCCCGCTTGAACTTCTTGTTGCGACCTGAACCATACTTCTCTGAATCAACTCCTTTACACAATCTTCTCCAACCTCCTCTAATGTTTCTTCCCCTCTTTCTTGAAGTAACCCTTCTGCTGCCCACATTTGAATAAGTTCCTTGGTGTAAAACTCATGATCTTCTGGAAAACTGCCCAAGTAGAGAAAACATGGTTTTAAGTAATAAGGCAGATCTTTATAGCTCAAAGATAATATGCTGGAGATTTTGACATCTCCTTCGACAAACTGCCAGCTGATGCTTTTGCGTACATTCTCCCACTCTCTTAGTTCTTTCATTGATAAGAGCCCTCCAATGACAACTATGGCAAGAGGTAGACGATGGCATTTTTCCACAATCTTTCTTCCTAACTCTTCCATATCCTGAGGGCAGCCACCATCTCGTCCTGGGAATGCTTTCTTACCAAACAATTCCCAGCTCTCTTCATTATTTAGAAATCGCAGTTCGTGAGGTGGGCTTCGTACATCTGCATGTAGAGCTATATCTCTGTTTCGTGTAGTGAGAACGACCCTGCTTCCATTATTCTTATCTGGAAATGCATCCTTCAAACCATTCCATGCGTCGCGTTTCCATATATCATCTAATACCACCAAGTATCTCTTATCATTCAGATACTCAGAAATCTTCTCCCTTAGCTCAACAACATCCATTTTCTCTGCCACATTGTCGGGGATCACCGTCGAACGTCTTATGATGACCTGCAAAACATCTCTCGCCGCATACTGTTGCGATATAGAAATCCATACACGAGTATCGAAATGTTTCTCAACAGTATCAGTGTTATAAAGTTTCTTAGTAAGAGTCGTCTTACCGAGACCGCCCATTCCAACTACAGAAACAACACACCGCCGCAGATCTCCCTCTGTCAATCGCGCGACCAATGCTTCTAAGTCCTTCTCAAAACCAACAAAATCTGGTTCTTCCACATTTGGAGAAGTAAGCCTCCATTCTTGGAGGAATCGACCGGAAGAGCTCGTCCCTTCTAACCTGCCTATGCCTTCGATGCCATAAGTTGTTCTTCTTTTGGAAATTTCAATAATTTTAAGTTTTATTTCTTTGATATTTGAACCAATCTCACGGCGAGCTCTAAATTCACTGGCGATGAAAACATACCTTTTGACAGAGCCGATGAATCCTCGTTGCCTCAACGGTTCTATCTTCAGGAGAAAGGTGTCGATTACATCCTCCATATCGTATGCAATGTTGCGGACGTCCTGCACCCAGTTTTTCACTCTTTCATCTCCTTGCTGTTTGGTATCAGCATCTTTTAAGAAGGAACGCATCCACCCAAGTTCTGTTTCGATCCATTGGACTTGATCATGCAATCCAATCAAGTAAATAGCTTCTTGAATGAGCCGATCGCCTAGTTTTTCAACGAGGAACGAAATAACAGGCTCAGCAACAACTTCCATCTTTTTTCTATCACAAGAAAATTCTGTAAATGATTTTTTGTATGTTTTGTCTCTCTTTCTTCTTTTATATTTATAGGCATCAAAAAGCAATTGTTTTACGAGGACTGCTTTGGACAAACCGTCGGCAATTCAAAATGGGGAACGGACTGGCTACTCCCCCTGCCACCGGCCAATGGCTGATGGTCGGTGCTCTGTGGGCCCCACGATGATGTATGTGTTTCATCCTTTCCGTCCATATATTTTTCTAAATCATTTTATGGTGTGATACCAAAAATGAGGTATATCCAAATCTCAAGTGGACAACATTACAGGAAACGGTGTTGAATGAACGTCGACCATTAAAAAATTTTCGGGGGCCATAAAAGTTTTGGATCAAGCTGATATTTGTTTTATCCCTTCATCTGTATCTTTATGATATAATCAACAGATTGGAAGTCAACTAAACATTACAGTGGACCTTAGGAGGATTTTAATGGTGGATATCCAATCACTATTATTTTCCTGTGGTGTGGTCCAGATGAGGTTTATATCCCTATCACTTTAAATAGAATGCCTAAAATGATCTGTAAAATTGGATGAACGGCATGGATGCAACACATACATCATGGTAGGGCCCACGGAGCACCGACCAGCAGCCACCGGGCTCGTGGCAGGGGGAGTAGCCAATCCGTTTCCCTATACAAATAACGAGGATGCATCACTTTCTTGTCCTGCTCGATGTAATAGCATACTTGGGTTTTTCAGTCCGAGAATGATTACATACATTCAAGTGTATGGTAATTACCACACATTCGTGATGTGTAGGGCCCATCCGTATTTTTTTCGTTGAATCTAAACCATTAATCTAACGCGAATCATGGTGTTAATCGTAGTTTATACACATATATCCACTTTATTTTGTTCGCCTAAGTTGGGAAATGGTATGATTTTTGGTGTGTCAATTTATCTTCATTAGGCTCACCTTATGAATGGATTGGATGACATATATACAACACGATGGACCCACATCTAAAATATAAGTTTCTACCGTAGGCATCTCCTTGCAAGTGTCCTTCGTATGGTCCACCTGAAATAAGCAGCATTCTGTCGTGTACAATAATGGTAGAGTTCACTAGATAGACTGTCGGAATTCATCCACCGTACAACCATGGGCATTTTGAAGGAAACGGATTGGCTGCTCCCCCTGCCACCAGCCGGGTGCTTGGTTATCGGTTCTCCGCGGGCTTCACCATGATGTATGTGTTTTACCCCTTTCATTCATCCATTTATACAGCTCATTTTAGGCTTGATCCTAAAAATGAGAGGGATATAAATCTCAGGTAGATCACCCCGAGGAAAGAAAATAGTGATCGGATATCCACCATAAAAATCCTCTTAAAGCCCACTGTACTGTTTATTTGACATCCAGTGTGCTTATTAGGCCATACAGAACCAGATGAAGGTAAAAAAAAACAAAGATCATCTTCATCCAAAACTTTTATAACCGTCATAAAGTCTTTAATGGTCAATGTTCATTCAAAACTGTTTTCTATAATGTGATTGGATATAACTTATTTTTGCTCTTATACTATAAAAATGATCCAAAAAATAGATGGACAGTATGGATAAAATAGATACATCATGATGAGCCCACATACCACCGACCATCAGCCATTGGCTGGGGTAGGGGGAGTAGCCAATCCGTTCCGCAAAACACGCCGACCGACAACAACACCCCAGGATAGATTGATACCAGAAGAACACGAGCTGCATGTCATCATAACACTACAAGTACACTTCTTTTAATTGCTTCACTTGACACCATCCATCGGTTCTATTCGTACCACGGAAAGAAAAAACACTTAAAAATGAATAATAGAAGTTTCTATACAGCGGCTTACAGACAGGTGAACTAATCCAAAATGTAAGTATATACTTCACATACTTTTATAGATTTAAGAAAGCAAATACTAGCTTTATAATTATCAAGTTTTTAATCATGCATTGCTTTTTAGGCTTTTTCTTTCACATGATAGATTGTGAAAACACTAGGGCTGAAAGTCGGGTGAGTTCAACCCGACCGACTCATGACCAACCCAACATAGGGTCGGGCTTGGGCAGGATGTATCAGGTTTGGTCTCAGACTTGTGTTGGGGGCCTTGCACAAAACCTTAGGATCTAGCCTCCCGAACAAATCAGAATTATGGGATAATAATAGCAATGAAACAAATCAAAGCAACAATCACACACCACACAAGAGATTTTTATGTGAAAAACCCTCAAAGAGGTAAAAACTACGAGACCTCGTCCAGATCAACAATCCACTATTAAGCAGAATGTTACAACCTTCGTCACTCACGCAAGAGTGGATGAACAATAAGAGAATAAAAAAACAGAGGGATCTCACCGATCACGAGAACATAGAAGGGCTGAGACGACGGCTCCCTTCCACAAGCTTCCTCTATCTCTTTTCTCTCACTCTCTCACCTTTAATATCCCTAAACCCTTTAGGAAACTCTCTTGTGCTTTTCTTGTACACACAACGTCACCTAGAAAAATTTTAGGGACCCCTTTTTATAGTTTTAGAAAACTCCCTTAAGCATCCCAGTTGTGAAAGGACTTGCGATACGAAATTCGCGTAAAATCACGGAATGAATTTGCATAGGTTCGATTGGTCGTATGGAGTCCATGGCCAGTCGAGCACCACCTACGACCGAATGAGTGCCCCGTAGAAAATCGGTCCAAAATTCGATAGACTTTGAGTCGTGAAACTCATGACTGGTCGAACACCAGCAACGATCGGTCGTACAGAGCTCACGGTTGACGACGGGTCAAAAAATCCCATCAAATCTCTCCCTTTTTGACCCAGGAGGGATTCACCTTCTTCAAGCTAGTCTAGTTTTTGCAAACCTCAAACTTGCCCTTGAGCAAATCCTTGGTCATCATGTCTGACCCATTATCGTCCGTGTGGACCTTCTCAAGCTGTAACACCTTCTGTTCCAAAATATCCCTGATCCACTAATACCGAATCTCTATGTGCTTCGACTTGGAATGCTGACTTGGATTCTTTCTCAAGTGTATAGCACTCTAACTATCGCAATAGACCACGTGCTCATCCTACTTCAAGCTAAGTTCTTGTAGGAACCTCTTCATCCAAAGCATCTCTTTATATGCCTCTATGACTACAATGTACTCGGCCTCTGTCGTCGACAATGCTACGACCCTCTGTACCTTGCTCTGCCAAGAAACCGCTCCCCCTGTAAATGTGAATATGAACCCCAATGTAAACTTCTTGGAATCTATGTCATATGTCATATCTGCATCTATGTAGCCCTCTATCACAGGTTTTCTGTCACCATAGCATAGGCTCAACCTGGATGAGCCTCTTAGATACCGCAGTATCTATTTCACCGCTACCCAATGCTCTTTGCCAGGATTGACAAGGTACTGGCTGACAACACCAACCACATATGGTATGTCTGGGCGTGTACACACCATAGCATACATCAAACTTCCTATAGCTGACGCGTAGGGTATCTTCTACATCTCTTCCACCTCTGCCTTCGTCTTGGGACACTGCCTGTCGCTCAATCTGAAGTAACCATCCAGTGGAGTACTGACCGGCTTTATTGCATTCATATTGAACCGCTTTAGGACTTTCTCAACATACTGCTCTTGTGACAACCAAAGTTTCCTGCTACTTCTTTCACGAGTTATCTCCATTCCTAGAATCTGTTTAGCCAAGCTCAAGTCTTTCATCGCAAACGACTTGCCCAACTCCTGTTTCAACCTGTCGATCTTCTTGATGTCTTTTCCCATGATGAACATGTCAACAATGTATAACAACAGAATTAAGAAATTACCATCTGAGAACTTGCACGTGAACACACAGTGGTCCGACTCCATTCTGTCATACCCATGCTGTAACATGAACGAATCGAACTTCTTGTACCACTGCCGTTGACCTTGTTTCAGCCCATACAAGTTCTTCCTCAGCCTACACACCATATGCTCTTTACCCTTGACTTCGAACCCTTCTAGTTGGTGCATGTAGATCTCTTCTTTCAGGTCACCATGGAGAAAAGCAGTTTTAATGTCCAACTGCTCTATCTTCAGATCCATGCTGGCCACCAACCCAAGCAACAGCCGTATGAATGTCATCTTCACCACTGGTGAGAATATCTCCTCGAAGTTTATGCCTTTTCTCTAACCGAACCCTTTTACCACAAGTCTGACCTTGAACCTGGTCTGTGAATTCTTCTGCTCAACATTCTTTCTGAACACCCACTTGTTGCTCAGAGCTTTCTTGCCCTTAGGCAGTTTCACCATATCATAGGTGTAGTTCTTATGCAAGGATTTCATCTCCTCTTACATAGCTTTCAACTACTTCTTATGCTTATCAGCTAAGGCCTCAGAATAATCTTTTAACTCTCCCCCATCAGTGAGCATAATGTACTCATGCGGCGAGTACCTCTTGGACGACTGTCTATCCCTAAATAACCTCCTCACCTGTGGCTCAACAGGTGGATCAAGTGGGGGTTGCTCTCCTGGTCCATCTTCTATAGGAACTCTCTCATCCTCTACAGCTTGCTGTACTCCCCAGTTATTAGGCACCATAGGAGGAATAACTGGATTCATGTCCTTTAGCTCACCTGAACTAGACTGGTTTTTTTCTGGCTTACCAATATCTTCTATACACTAATATTCAAAGAAAATCATATCTCTGCTCCTGACGAGCTTCATCTCGGTCAGATCCCATAATCTGTAACCAAACTTTTCATCACCGTACCCTAAGAACACATACTACCTGATCTTCATATCGAGCTTGGATCTCTCGTAATTCAGTACGTGAATGGATGCCCTGCATCCAAAGACCCTGAGATAATTATACAATGGATCCTGTCCAGTCCACACCTTCTTAAGTACTTCTTCATTCAATGGGGCTAATGGAGACCTGTTTATCAGATACACTGCCGTGTGCATTGCTTCTCTCCAGAACGTTTTGGGCAACATCGCATGGGATAACATGCATCTGATTCTCTCTACAATGGTGCGATTCATTCGCTCAGCTACACCACTATGCTGGGGGGTCTTGAGAACTGTTTGTTCATGCCATATACCCAGGGACTTACAGTACTCATAAAAGTCGCCAATATATTTACCACCATTGTCAGTACAGATGCACTTCAATGATCTACCTGTCTCTCTCTCGACCATAGCATGAAACAACTTAAACACACCAAAGACCTTGTCTTTGGATTTCAAAGCATAAACTCAAATCCTCCTGGATACATCATCTATAAAAGTAACAAAATACAATGCCCCACCCAAGGTTTTTGTCCTCATAGAACTACAAACATTAGAATAAATCAAATCTAATGCATGCACTTTATTAACATGAGAAACAGTTTTAACAAATAAAACTCTATGACATTTTTCTGATAAACAATCATGACAAGTTTTGAGAGGCATACCTGTCACGTCTGGAATGAGCTACTTCCTCGCTAGTAATTGAAGCCCTTTTTCACTCATGTGGCCTAGACGTCTGTGCCACATGTCTATAGCTGAATCTTTCGTTGCGCTCAACCCACCCTTGCATACACTAACACTTGCCTTGTATAGGGTGCAACACTTCTTTCCTCTGGCTATAATCAACGAACCCTTGATGAGCTTCCAGTGCTCACCAGCAAACCGGCTTTCATAGCCATCATCATCCAGTCATCCCATCGATATCAAGTTGAGGCGAAAGTCCAGGATATGCCTCATATCCCTGAGAACCAATGTGCAACCCATATCGGTCTTCACACAAATATCACCGACCCATACGATCTTCGATACGCCAGAATTTCTCATCTTCACGGTCCCATAGTCACCTGACTTGTAGCTTGTGAATAAATCCTTGCGTGGAGTCGCATGAAAAGAAGCTCCTGAGTCAATCACCCAGTCGGTGTCCTAACTCGTAGCCGTGAGACATACATCGTGATCTGCTGAAAGAATTTTATTACCGGCTGTCTTCCTCTCATACAACCCTTGTAGTTTCAGGCATAAGCTAGTAGCTGAGGTTTCCGTAGACACATGGTGGAATACAGAATCATCCATCCATTGTCTAATAAACCCCATCGCCTTCCTATCCAACTTCTTCCAATCTTCATCAGACATATCCTTAGATTTTGCTGATATGCCTAAAATTGGAGAGTATAGGTCCTTGCAATAAAGTAAGTCTTCCATCTTAGCCTTCCATATGGTCCAGTTAGAACCATTGACGCTGATCATCCTTGATGAGCCACCTTCCATAATTTCAAACCGATCCTACCCGTTTAATGAACTTAGCGCTCTGATACCACTTTATTGGGGGCGTTGCACAAAACCTTAGGATCTAGCCTCTCGAACAAACCAGAATTATAGGGTAATAATAGTAATAAAACAAATCAAAGCAAAAATCACACACCACACAAAAGATTTTTACGTGAAAAATCCTCAAAGAGGTAAAAACCACGGGACCTCGTCTAGATCAACAATCCACTATTAAGCAGAACATTACAACCTTCGTCACTCACACAGGAGTGGATGAACAATAAGAGAATAAAAAAACAGAGGGATCTCACCGATCACGAGGACATAGAAGCGTTGAGACGATGACTCCCTTCCATAAGCTACCTCTCTCTCTTTTCTCTCACTTTCTCACCTTTGATATCTTTAAACCCTTTAGAAAACCCTCTTGTGCTTTTCTTGTACACACAATGTCACCTAGAAAAATCCCAGGGACTCCTTTCTATAGTTTTAGGAAACCCCCTTCCGCATCTCAGTTGCAAAAGGACTTGCGACACAAAATCCGTGCAAAATCGCGGAACGAATCTGTGTAGGTTCGACTGGTCATGTGGAGTCCACGACCAGTCAAGAGTCACTTACGACCGGTCGAGGACCACCTACGACCGGTCAAGCACCCCGGAGAAAATTAGTCAAAACTTCGCTGGACTTTGAGTTGTGAAACTCACGACTGGTCGAACACCAGCCACGACCGGTCGTATAGGGTTCACGATCGGTCGACGACGGGTCAAAAAACCCCATCAACTTGGGTTCTACAAACACCAATCTAATAAAACTTGGGTTGGACTCGGGTTGAGATCTCGAGTTGCCCGATCTAACCCAAACCCGATCAATATATAAGTTTCTTATAAATTAAATTATAATTAAGTGCAGATCATTTGTGTTGAAGGCATAGGAAATTCCAATACCATTGCGTTTCATTGTTCCATGTCATTTCAATGTCTTAAGCTAACAAGATACGCTAAATTTCTTTCTCCCAAATAGATTGTGTGCTACATAACATGACTTTTAAAGGAGTAGTTGTCTTATATTTTAGCTTGTTTGTTTAGAAAAAATGAACTTCTTTATAATAGATAATTATGTATATAATTAATAAAATTATAAGTATAAAAAATAAGACATGTATTGAAAATATAATAGATTAATGTAATAATGAAAATATTAGCATATGTTCATCTGACCAATCTCACTGACGTGACCAAACCTGCTTGGGTTGGGCTTGGGTTGAGAATTCTGAACCCGAGGTTGGGTTGGGTTGGGTTAGGGTTAAGGTATAGGAACCTTGGGTTAGGCTACGGTGAGCACCAATCCGCCCTACTTTCAGCCCTAGACAACACACACATGTGAAGCAAGTGAATGGATAAGGAGAATGGTGTCATGGGAATCGATTACCTTTCAATGCTTTCTTTCCTCACTTCCTTCTATAACGAAGGGTGGCTCAAGAGAAATAGATAGTCTGGTCAGGTGATTGTGGAAAGAACTAAGGATGATTTTATCCTCTCTGCAATGAACCACAAAGATTTCAGAGGCCTTTCCGTGGCATCTCTATGTAGCACATGGATTGAGATTTTGTGGTCTAAGTCAATGTCTCTTGGAGGTGTTCCGAAACATCTTGAGAAGCTGGCTAGTGGATCTTCAAATTTGACGATGATCGCACGAGGATTTGGATGACATTCCAAATTGTAGCATGAGGATGTATTCATGTATGTTTTCCTAATCATCTTTTGATATGTTACCTTGTACCATTAGAGGAAATGATAGATTCAGCAATTTCCACAAGCATTTTGTGCAATGTTTGATTTGTAATAGTGTGTGCTTGTTTTCATGTAAAATTCTCATTGAGAGTTGAAATGGATGCAATTTTTATTTTTATTTTCCTGAAGACCACTCATTTCCCCTGATGTATTATACAATGTGTGATAGAGAGTTTCCACAACATGCTTTGGTTTTCAATTTGGAGAAATGGAGCCCAATTCCATCGTTGATGTCAAATGCTCCACTGTCCCATGTAGAGAGATCCTAGCTGTTGTTCAGGATCTTCTGTTGCCTGGGCAATATTCGGTAGATTTAGTGTTTATGTTTTTTGTTTGTCCATATGATAGGGCGGCTCATCTCTCTTTTTGTCAGTTGGCCCACCTCAAATGTATGGATGTACACCCTTCGCACCTTTGTCAATGAATATATTTCTTCTTGAAAAAAAAAGAAAGATCCAAGGAAAAAAAAACAAAAAAAAAAAAAAAAGATCATAGCTGTTGTAACTTTGGCCTTTTAATCGTGAACAGTTATCACGATCCGAAATCTGAAAATCGAGTACAGACTCTAGTTATGAGTTTCACGGTTTGACTCATACATAATGTGTATACTTACATAACAATATCATAATAACCACTGGCAAAAGTCTATTATGAAATAACTTATCTAAGTTTCAAGACCATACCTATCAAATTAAATGAGTTTGATTATTAGCTCACCCATTCAGGGTCTTATTACAAGTTCACATCCTAAGTAATAAAACGAAAAGGAAATTGGATCATTTTAATGCAATGAATAAGTTGAGCTATCTGTCTTGAGGGTCATTCTAATGCAGTGAGTTCTTCCTCCAATAAAGAGGGCCATCTGTCTCGTGCTCGTCCTAAGGCCTGAGATGAAAAATAAGATAGATCTAATTATCAAGTGAACCATACTGTAAAAAAGCACCGGGGATTGAACGTTTACCATTGAAACTCTTTTTGGGGTCACGGAAGTTTTGGAACAATATGAAATTTATTTTTCCTCTTCATTCATGTCTTTGTGACCCCATGAACAGATTTGATGGAAATTAAACCTTATGGTGGGCTCTACAAATTTTGTAATGGTGAAAATCATTATCTCTGCTACTATTTGTGGTTTAGTCCAATGATCTTTGGATATGATTCATTTTTGAATAATGCTCTAAAATAATTTCTAAAAATAGATGAACAGTGTAGATATAACAAATACATCAATGAAAGGCCCTGTAACTTTGATCTCCTTTAAACCGTTCGTTCAACTCTGAGCTCGAGGAGCATCAGTGCTCGTCTTTGCACGACTCGTACTTTAGCAGCTATACAGCTGGTGTGTGGCCAGCCAATCCGCTTCCATAGATAACTATGGGCCCATAGGGTTTACTCGTAAAACCCTCTTATCTGGAAACGGATTGGCTACTCCCCTGACACTGGCCAATGGCTGATGGTCGGTCCTATGTGGGCCCCACCATGATGTATGTGTTTCATCTATGTTATCCATCTAGTTTTACCCTGACAGTATGAGACCAAAAATGATGTATATCCCAAACTCACATTACAGGAATAGTGTTGAATGAGCATCGGCCATTAAAAACATTCTGGGGAACATAAAAACTCTGGATCAAGCTGATTTTTGTTTTTTCCCTTCATTTGGGCTTGTATGACCTAATCAATGGATTGGATATCAAATAAACAGTACAGTGGACCTTAGGAGGATTTTAATGGATGAAACACATAAATTATGTTGGTGTCCACGGACCATCAACCACCAACCATGGGCTGGTGGCAGCACTGGCAGGGGAGTAGCTTAAATGGACGTACGGAGTGGATAAAATACATAACGCTGTACTCACAGAGTTTACTCGTTACGCAATCCGCTTCCGCTCGTAAAACCCTCTTATCGATTTCATCCCTCACCCGTTATTTATTTATTTATTTATTTATTTATTTATTTATCACAACCACACACTCACGCCTATGTGGGATTTCACCACCTATTGGTACTCGAACCCTTGACCAGGTGTTGAAACTCCTAGTGTGCGTGTTTTTCCTTGAGATGAAATGAGAATATGAAAGAAACATTTTCAATTGCTTCTCTGTCGATTTCTCCACCTGAAACAGATCCCTTCATTCCATTTCACTCTCTCTCCTCCAATCAGGTAGGCTTCTTTTCTTTTCTTTTTTGCCTTTTAATTTAATTATGTTATTTTCAAATTTTTATTTTTCTTTTTTGACGCAGGGATGAATGTGATGAGGTCGATCACCATCTTCCTCAAGGATAACTACTCCGAATCCACGGAGCTTCTTTGGACTCTTCACAGAGACTTTTCGAATCTACAAGAAAAGAAATCAGAAAAATAAATATAAATTCTAATGAATTCGAAATTAATTGATGAAAGCATAAAAACGAGTTTACACCCCTTTAAATAAGGGAACCAAGCAATAGGAAAGAAATCAAACTCAAACTACAACTAAAACTCCTAAAATTCGCGACTTACTATAAATAGTAAACTTACTATTTATAGACGGTCGTGATGTCTACTAGTGCGCAAGGTTTTCGGCCAAAAATAGTAAGTGTCCTATTTGGCTTCACCAAACCGTTCTCCTAATTATTCTAAGCACTTTTCATGTTGGACACAACTCCTAAAGCCCAACGGATGAAGAACTATAAGCAAACTAAAACTTACTATAAATAGTAAAAACGAAATTAAAACGGGAAAACGACCGTCGATCAGAGGATTTCTCGCAAATCCGGGCTGCGCAACCCGGCGTAGCAGGGTTAGTTGGCTAAATTAGCTCGTTCTATCCCAAAATCATATATTTTGCATCGGATAACTCATTTCGGATTGCAAGATACGTCCGATCTAAGGTCTGATGATACGGATCACTTATGTTGTCAACCGTGCCTTTTCTGATCCATCTTGGCCATGAAATTATCCGCGACTCGCTCTACATCATTTTTCTTTGCTTATTTTTAATAATTTCTAGGGTTTGCTCTTCGTTTCTCAAGTGAAATGAATACTCTATTTCTACACCTTTGTTGTACTATTATTTTTTATCGCGGAGTCTCAAATTAGTGGAAATTTTCCATTAGAGCCGGCATTACAAGTGGGTCCCACATTACGATGATCTAAACCGTTCATCTGGATGGATCTTGGATGGGTGTGTGATGCTCAGAAAGTCTTTACTACTTGTAAATGATGTACTAGCAAAGCTATCTTCTCATTTACCAGCAAAAAGCTGAGTTTTCATTTACTGACAAATGAGGAGATGGCAACGGCTCTATTATTTCAAATGAAAGCCTATAAAGCAGATTTCTTTTACCATTTACAGGCTATCCAAACGCTGTAAATTATTTATACACCTTAAAGCCAAACAGACAGGATGTCCATTGATTTAGATGGGTCTTTCTCAATTAACTTTTGGAACAGCCTGAATTTCATGCTAGGCGACCTTTTCGAAGGATTGGACTTCCGAAAATGTGACACGTTGGAATAGATTGCCTTGGTTGTTTGATGTGATTGACCAAATTCAACAATCAACTGTCTACCGGAGGGATGTACAGATTGTCTGATTCATATGGTCTTATTGCTGTAATCCATCTAAAGTACGCCTGCAAGATTGGACGGTTTGGATTATGTGCATCTAAATGCACTTGTACAAGGAGTGGTGCATATGCATGAATGGTCATACTCTCCCAAAATATAAAAGTTTTTTTTTTTTTTTTTCCGTAGTCCTACTTTAAAGGCTTTTTAGGCAGAGAGGTGCCAAGTGCACGCTCGACTTCGCATGTGTACACGTGCAACGGCCAAAACCCCTATAATCTTGTTTATTTTTGGACACGTTTATTCTCAAACTTTTTAGATAATTCACATCTTACCTTCTTTTTTTTCCTTTTCTTTTAAAATAGTCTCACATGATGAACAACTTATATTAAATTTGGGTCCCATATGATGAAAGTACACATTAAGATATGCCTGGATGGCCCACACCAAAGTGTGGCCTCACATAATAATCGATTAACATTAAGCGGGCCCCACATGATGGACAGTCAACATCAGAGGTGGGACCCACATGACGGATGGTGGACATTAAAGATGGGACCACACGATGGAAGGTTGACATTAAAAGTGAGACCACATGATGAACCATCCATCCATATATATTGAAGGTTGGCCACCACATGATGAATGGTCCACATCAAGGTGGACCCATATAATGCACCTTCATATCAAAGGTGAGTCCCACATGATGGATGACCCACATCAAAATATGACCGGCATGATGCACTGTTCACATCAAGTGAGCCTCACATGATGGACAGTCCACAACAATTGTGATACCCACATTATATATGGTGGACATCAAAGTGAGCCCATATGATGAATGACCTATATTGAAGTTGGGGATCCACATGGTGAATTATATTTGAATTATGCCTATCAGGTAATGCCACCAAATGATAACTCACCATTACCCTAGAAAATAGGATTTCAAATATATGAATTTGTTTGGATATAAAATAAAATTTTCATATTCATTACACAAAAGTCATTTTTGTATCTTATTTCCTAAGGATTTTAACCGTGGATAAGAGTAATAATTAAGGCTTTGAATTCATGTATATGGACATATGGTCCTTTTAGTGAAAAAGATTTCCATTCCTACGTAGATTCCATTTATCCAAACATGCCAGGATGAAAACAGCTAGAAAAAATCCAGCAAATAACATTTAGTGGTGCTTTACTACATTGTTTTTCCATTTCCTAATTAAATCAAAATGCATAAACGGTTGCAGATGTCTACTATATGTACACATGCATCCAACACATGTAAGAGATCCAAGCCACCCATCAGGCCGGCACTGCATGAATGTTATCTAATATAACAACTTGGATTGACTTTCCAAGCAGAATCGATCAAATGGGGGAATCCTGAGTCTTCGTTGTATCAGATTTGTCCAAGTTTTAAAACCATGCAATCTTCTTAACATGTATTGTCAATCATATCACGACAAAGGGAGCTAAAAGGACTAGCTTGGCTCTGAGGTTTTTCTTTCTCACACATTGTTAGATCTAGGCCTTTCATACTTATATAGCTAGGACCAAAAGACCAGCCCCTAAATAGGTGGATTAAAAATGTTGTGTAGAGTGATAGGAAGTAGCATACTGTGCTCTTAGCTCAAGCTTTGTTATTTGGTCTATCGAGTTGTAGATATGATGGCTCTAATCAGGAAACGTCCACATACCACTAAAAAAGAAGAAGAAAAAATCCCCCCCCCCCCAAAAAAAAAAAGGGAGAAATCTTGACCCTAATGGAACACACGCTAAAATTTCAATTAAAAGAAGGCTAAACATTCCATGTCATGGGATCTTTCAATATAGGGGATTTTTAGGCACATGGGCGATTAGTAGGGAGGCTCACCACAAACAGTCTAGATCTTTGAGCAAAGATTGGACCCATCCTACATATGGGAGCTCCAACTTATAATAGTTTTTTTAGGGCAATAATCGATTTTTATTTAAAATTTTGTTAAAACCCAAGTGGGTTATTGGTGTAAGTGGTTGCCCAAGAGGAGTTTTCTCTCACTAATACCCTGAAAGTTGACTTTTGAGAGGGATAGTCAATCAAGTTGTACCCTATCTGAAGGAAGGTTCAGATCCATGACTCTTTCTAGTATAATTATTATCAATGGCCTTGCTCAAATTGTTAGACTCATTGGATCAAAGTAGTCTTTTTCTTTTTTCTTTTTCTTTTTAAGAGAGGACAATCAAATATGGCCTTGTATGATAGACAATGGTTATGCATTTTCTACAATAATAAATATAAATTGTCCCTTTCCTTGTGGGCCTGGCATGATGGATGGTCTAGAGGATGATGGAACTTTTCTAGTATGATAGATATGGTTTGCCTATTTCCTACGCAGTGATTAGATGGTTTGGATCACTATTTCAGAGCAATGGAGCCCGCAGTTCAGTGATCCAAACTATTGAAATGATTGGCTCAATCTGGATGCATGCTAGAACTCACCAATGCTTCAAGTCTTTGAGACGTATAATCCCTAAAGCAGAAAAATAGTGGAAGCCCTCCCAGACGCTCACTAAAGATATTGCTTCTTATTTCAGTTTTCAACTAACATATTACAGGCAAACAATGCATACAGTGAAATAAGTCAAACACTAATGAACAATTTCCCCAAATTAAAATGCAGAGCATGTAACGAATGTTAGTGCATGGTTCCTTATTGAAAGATCTCAAACAAAAAGTACATGAATCCTTGAGTTACAAATACAAATGATCATCCAAACATCTCATCTCTGTCTAGTCACCATTCCACCATTCTTCACTTCATCTAGTCACTTAGCATATGCAGGTCAGTGCAATCTCTGTTGTGAGAAAAATGCCTGGAAAATGAAATTTATGATTAGAACCTAAAAGTTATATCCTGGAATTTGGTTGCTTTAATCCATAAAAGAAGTCGAAGCATATACCTAACTTTAAATACTAATAATGGATAAAACAGGAAGTATAGGCTTCAAATGCATTCTGTCCAAGTGTCTTGATGCATGAAACAAGTGGGGCTAGTAGCTCTGAAATCCAAACTTTGATTTAATACTCTCTGCCATATAGACAAAAGATGCTCCAAAAATCTTACTTGAAGCACCTGTCTAATTCTCGATGGTTGCCCTACAAAAGACATGAAAATAATACATCAATTGCCCAGGAAAAGAGATTGTGGAAGATTGGATGACAACGAACTTGCAGTTAAATTTACTTAGTCTTAACAAATAGAGAACTTTTTAGGTTGCGGGAATATTACTGACAAACACATTTCAAGCTTAAAATGTGCAATTAGTATACTCATCCAATATGGGCTTCAAAGCATGGATAGAATGCAAACAAATGCAAATGCATTAGCTCCTCCATGAATTCTTTATATAAAACAAAAATTACACTACTGCAATTGAACATTATACATGTAACACCAACTATCATATGGTACTACTAGACTACTAAAAAAATCACATCAAGTTAACATAAAACAGGGGCTGAGCCCACACGCATGTGGAATTATGACCATCCACATGCGGAACACAGATTAATATGGAACGTGCGTTAGAGAACTCAATTTTCCATTAGATGAGCATTGCACGAGAATCTAGTTTTTTTTTTTTTTTTCTTCATCTTGAAATTGGGCACAATATACAACCAAAAAAAAAAAGGCTAATACAGCTCTTTTGAACATCCATTTGTTTTGTACGGTCCACTCGAGGAAGGAAACACTTGATTTTTAAGCCAAAAGTTGTAAAAAGTGTGACCCACTTAATGTAAAGCTTTTATCTCACACCCTTACGCTACATTGGTGCACGGGGCTGCATTTGGTTGGGCAATGCTTCACACACATGTTAGGAACACTTACCCACAACTTATGCTTGGTCCAAGAATCAGGTCAGATGCAAATAATGTGAGCCAATCCTATGCAAATGTAATGGACAGTTAGCATTTAACATATGGTGCATCAGATGAGCAGACAGCCTGAATCTTGTGTAAGGGAAGCTATATAGTGACACTCGCTTGATGAGCAGCTTGGTCATGCATATGTGTAAACTCTCTCATCAATCGTTGGTTGCAGTAGGTACTACACAACTGGGGTGATGAGGATTGTGTGATGATCTTAAAGAGACGAAAGGATGCCATGGATGCAGAGAATGGTAAGCTTATCATAGTCGACATTATCATAGGCGTTGATGATCCGCACGAGCTTGAACATGTGCGGCTCAACGGACATGATAATACTGGCCAAGATGGGAGGAAAGGAAAGGACTGAAAAGGAGTGGAGAAGACTCTTATCTGATGCTGGATTCAATCAATGCAAGATAACACCCATCAAAGCCTTCCAATCTATAATCGAAGCATGTCCTTAATCACCTCATAGGTGCACATACCAACTTGTCCATAACATCTGAATGACTGGAGTGAGTCGCACCATGCGCATGGCTCATGTGTCCAATACACGTGCCAGGTTGGCACGTGTCAAGTTACTTAGAAGTGCAAACACATTACTAAAATGTAGTGTGTTCTGTTTTTGCCAAGAAGGGAGCTGTATGGTCATAGCCTTTTTTTCTTTAATCATTAATTAAAGGTGTGAGCAGGCCACCTATATTATTATTAATTACAAGAACGGACTGTACATTTTTTTGGGCAGGCTCCTATAGAAAAAAATAAATCAATGGGGCCTCACCCATCGTAGGAAGGAAACAAATACAAAATCCATTCATCTGAAAAAACATACCAAATTGCTTATAGGACAAAAATATGTAGACAGCAAGCTATGCGACAATATGATCCCCAAAACACCAAAGCAAAAAACATGGGCTTACCACGCACTGCATCGCCACCAACCGGCCTCTGTACCACTGAAAATCTAGAGAGTACAAATTAACTCTCTGGTTAAAGCCTAAAAATGATGTGCAATTATTCATAGTAAAGTAATTCATCAACAAAATAGAAATACATAAATGCAAAAACTGTAATTATGCACTCATTCAAAAGATGGTCTTGGTTGAAGCATTTTTTCAAACAAGTAGCATGCAGATTTATATATAAAGAAATAATTAAACAGCATTCCAAAATTATAATAAAATATTTAATTTTTCTTACAAACTATGAAAGGAATGTAGAAACCAGCAATAGATTTTCATAGCAAAAATTTAAAGTGTTTAAAAGAATAAATTTCTCAAAGTATATAACTAGAATTTAAAATTCTTGAGACTATACGCTTTTTTAGGATACTAACATGAAGTATGGATTAAAAGGTAAATAAAAATGAAGAGTGGAAACAAGTATCACCTATGTATGTACCTCTCAGAAATTAAAGTCCGACAGCTTGGATTCTCATCATCTATCGTATGTTGATGGAGGGTATGTGCCGGATCTTATACCAATCGTCTCCCCCATCTTCTCGAACCCTTGCTTTGAATTCAGAGGGCATCCACGACGACTCCAATTTCTTGAGGGTAGTCACGTGTTGCAGTCCTTCTGGAAGCTTCGTCAATAGATCGCAGCGACAGATATCTAAATGTAAAAGACTTGGCATAGCTCCTTCATTCACTTTCCACTCATGTAATTTATATAAATGATGAAGATGTAAGGATTCGAGCCGAGGAAATACTTGCGCAGAGCAAGCCATTTCCTTTCCCTCGTATGACCAATCCAGCAATCTGAGAATTGTTCACTCCCCAAGTGCAGGGTTGTGATGTAGTAATAACTCGGTAAGACCGAGGTCGAATCCCAAGGGACTGAAACTGCACGTAATCTAAAATTATCTAGAACTAGAACTAGGATAAGATGAAATTCAATCTGATTGAATTTGAAGGAATACTGGTGAAATAATTATCTAAACTTGAGAAAAATCAGGAGAATGAAACTAGGGATTCAGAGGATCCACTTGTAGAGATCAGGGAGATCTTATGCATGTTTCATGAAAATTAACTGAACTGTCATTGATTTAATTTTCAAGAGATGAAAGGTATATGAATTAAAATGGATTCCATCACCAAACCATGTCCAAAAGACTATGACAAACAACAGAATTAAACTAATTACCACCCAATCACATGTATGAAAGTTATGAAGTGTGCCGTCATCCAACCATGCCCAGGAGACTATGGTGAACAACAGGGCTTCTTGACATCATAAACATTAAAAAGAATGGAAATATTCAAAGCCATTGCAGATCCATTGTAATTTCAGTTACAATAGACCATTAAAAACCTAAAACATTCTTATAATCATAAAAGTTCCGTATTAAATTATATTTTGAGTGTTTTCACTTTGTTCTGTTTGAAATGGCTTTATAAACAGGTTGAGTCGCAGGTAAAAATTAAGGTAGAGCAAAGAAGGTTTTAACCATGGAAGTTTATTTTCTCAATTTTCGTATGGCCTACTTGATTTTTGTATTCACTTGATTTTCTGTCTCGGTAAAACGTATTTACGGAATAAATTTCTCACATATATTGCAGCGGGCCTCACCCAACATCATTGCACATCAACTCTATGCGGATGGCTTTTGCAAGAAATCCGCATCCTTCAAACAGGAAGTTACTTCTTCTTTTTTTCCAGTGATGTATATTATCCAACTGGTATTTGTATTTGCTTAATTTTTCGTATAGCAACCTGAAATAATGATACGATAAACTGGATGGACAATGTGGATATAAAACGCATTCATCAAGGCGGGCCCACGGTTAGGGTAACACCTAATCAGCCTCCAAAGGTTTTGGCCCGAATGCTTTCACACCGACTCGGTGCAAAGGCACACGCGTTTTGGTTCTTCCCACGCGTTTTCTTTACGACCAAGTACAAGGGAGGAGACAGTCGGGATGCCTCTTCTCCTTGGTCGCGTCTTTTACCTTTTTTTTTTTTTTTTTTCCTTAATGTAGCATGAGCACCCAATGTAGGTAGAACTGGTTAACATCTTTGGCCTCAACATAGTGTATGTATTTTATCCACTCCATTCACTCATTTTTTTAGGATCATTTTATACAGAGAATCAAAAAATTAGATAGATCTAAATCTTAGATGGACCACACAATGAAAAAGATTAGTGATTGATTGTCCATAATTAAAAAAATTCAACGGGGAATACAAAAGTTTTGGGGAATATATGTATTTCTTTCGTCCAAATTTGTGTGACTGAATCTAAATGTATCCTAAGAAGGTTTTTAATGATGGTTGCTTACTCCGTGGCCAAGGAGATATCCCTTGACATGGTACACGAGAGAACACTTACTCCGTGGATTGGTGACGGGCCCTACTCTCATTAACTTTTTCTCTGTCTTTTTCTTTTTTGTTTCGCGGGGTGACGCGTCCTCCAAACTCGTTAGCTTTTGTCTTTTTCTTTTTGGTTTTTCGGGCCCGTTAGTTTTTTGATTTCACGGGCTTATGCAGTTCCCAGGGCATTTATTATATGCACAGAGAAGTTCACGGGTTTGCCACCCACATGCACAGAGACGTGAACGTTCACGGTATGTATTAGAAAACTAACCGGCGGGATTATAAATGTCAAAACAAACGTTTGTTTTTGGACGATCACCAGATACGGCGATACCGTCTGCGGATGTGCAGCAGACTCACGAGTTACTAAAGTGACGTCACAGGCATTATATATGGGCCACCATGATGTACGGTTTGTATCCATGCCGTCCATTCATTTGAATAAATCATTTTAGGGTAATATCTAAATAATGAATCACTTACAAAGCTCCAGTGGACCCACCACAAATAACAGTGAGGAGAGTAATACCACCGTTAAAAATATTTGAAGATCAGAAAGTTTTTTGATCAAGGTGATATTTGTTTTTTTTTTCTTTTTTAAATCTCTTTTTTAACTTTTGAAAAGTTGAAATTTGAAAAAACAAGCATTCCAGGCCGCAGGAAGTCTTTTACGGTCATTAGTAGCATCAACTGGTTTACGTGGTGAGGTCCTCCAAAGCATTGGATCTGCCTAATTCTCTGATATACGAGGTGAAACAAAATCTCCAATTGGATGAACGTTGCGTATACAACACATATATTATGCTGGGTCCACAATGATGTAATGTCACTTCAGTAGCAACTCTTGCTCTCGCAGCGGAGACGGTGCATCCTTTCTCTGATATGTGCGCCAAATCTCGCCTGTATTGCCGGAGATTTCCCATCGATTCCCCTCAGATAGAAATGGAATTTCCCAGCTGCCAAATGCACGCCGCTTGTTCATCACCCAAATGCGAGAAAGAGTCATTATTACCTATTTCTCTGGCGTTTCACCTAACACTACGAAACAAACAGGCCTAGGCTACGTACGAAAAACACTCCCTATTTTTAAATATTTTAAGAAACCCACCCATAGTTTATGCCGTTGCTCCCTATTATTTACTTATATATATATATATATATATATATATATATGGGAAAGGTACCATGCGCTCGAGCTCACGATCAGCTTATTGTGAGGTCAAGTTGTGTGGGCCCCACCGTGATGCATGTCGACCATCAACACTGTGCATTTGATGGTTCACCTTTAAATAATGGGATATCCCAAAAATCAGCCGTATACGGAATTCAGGTGGGCCATACCATCTAAAATCATGTGAAGACACCGGTAAAACACATAAAAGCACTTGGTGGGGCCCACCTGAGTTTTGAATGCTGCTGAAACTTGGTCTGAACCCTAATAAAAGTGGAAGACACATAATGGATGGGCTGGATTTGCAAACCACATCTTTTGTGGGCCTTAAAAATGATTATGAATGTTTTAATGGTTACACGGCCCCTCTCCACTTCTTTATGTGGTGTGGCCCACACAAGCCACGGATTGACTTGATTTTTGAGACCTAGGACAGAGCCATGAGCTTGAGCGCATTGTACCTTTTCCCATATATAGAGGGGGGGGGGGGGGTGTTAGCTACACACTCCTGGTTGGCCACCCCCACTAGGGATCCACACTAAGACCTCAAATGTTGAAACGGGTTATCTCCATGCAGTCTGCCTCTTAAGCTATGGATTTGAGTGTGCTCACTATTATTTACCTATACTAACGGTGTATTATATTTTGAAATTGACAAAACTACCTTGCTTTACCACACTTGCAATCTCCCTTCATTATAGTGGATTAACAGTAGGGCTGAAAGTCGAGCGGGTTCAACCCAACCAACCCTTGACCAAGTCAATATTGGGTACAGCTTGGGCATGATGTATTAGGTTTGGTTTTGAGCTTAGGCTGTACAAACACCAATCTGATAAAACTTAGGTCAAGCTTGAGTTAAGGTAGAGGTGGGCATGTTGGACTCGATCCGGTGGATCCAACCCGATCCGACCCAACTCGGTATCGTTTCGAATAGAACCGACGGCCTAGATCGGCTCTGATTAAGGCTGTCCATCCAGATCCAATCGTTTTTCGAGTCAGGTTCAGATAGCGACGTATCCAGACAGAACCGATCCGAAAACCCTGACCGAAAGGGTCCGAACCGACCTGACTCGACCCGTGTAAATATCCCTTCATTTTTCAAAAATATCTTTCTCAGTAAAGTTTTATCACTGCGTGTCTTTGCTTTTTGTTTAGCACTAAAAAGCCCCGTCCTAGCCCCAGCTCTATCTCTCTATCTCTCTCTGTCTCTCTCTTTATATCTTACTCTCCGTCTGTTGAAAAAGAAGGCAAGTAAAGGTTAGCTAGATCTTTACGGTATTTCTCTGTTGGAGAGAGATATACCAGATTGAGAAATGGTGTATCATTGTATAAGGAAGAGAGAAAGAGAGAGAGTTGCAGGAGGCAGAATGGTTGGCATACAGCTGTCGGAAGCGGATTGGCTAGTGTACAGAGTGAATTGGCTAGTGTAACGTTAACAACTTTTATGGGTTAGATCACGAGGTATGTGTCATATCCAAACCGTCCATCCATTTTGGCAATATCGTATTAAGGCTTGAGACAAAAAATAAGATAGATCTAACTATTAAGTGGACCACACTACGGAAAGCAGTGGGGGATTAAAACCATTGAAGCCATTTTTGGGTTCACGAGAGTTTTGGATCAATATGAAATTTGTTTTTCCTCTTCATTCAGTTCTTTGTGACCTTATGATGGAAGATAAACGTTACGGTGGGCCCTACAAATTGTTTAACGGTGAAAATCATTATCTTCACTGCTATTTATGGTGTGGTCTACATGATCTTTGGACATAATTCATTTTTTGAATAATACTCTAAAATGATCACTAAAAATAGATGAACGGTGTAGATATAATAAATACATTATTATATCCCATCCAACCCACTCTAATCCGTTCAAATTTGCCTAGAACTTGTTTGGTTTGAGTGACTGGAAGGGATGGGAAAGTTTAATCTTGGGATTGGCCAGGCGTGCGACAAACTCGATATAGCAAGCCCGGGATATAGCAATCCCATGGATCTTAAGACAATCTACTGACAACACCATCATTACCTTGAAATCCATGCCATCCACCCTAAGGGTCTGTTTGGCCAGACGAATCCCATAGGATTAGGAGGGGTGGGATGGATTTTAAGGTCATGATGGTGGTGTCAGTGGATTGGTTTAAGATCCATGGGATTGCTATATCCCATAAGTTCACTGGTTTGGGATGGGATCAATTTTAAGGTAATGATGGTGATGTCAGTGGATTGTTTTAAGGTCCATGGGATTGCTTATATCCCGGGACAAGTTCACTGGGTATGTTTGGCTTGTCATGCATATCCCGGGATATCGCAATCCCTACTAATACTGTGGGATCGGTCCAGTCAAACAGGCCCTAATACCTTTCAATCCCTTCCAATCCACCCGGCCAAACAGGCCCTTAGGCAGAGAGGTGTGAAGTGCACGCTTGCCCACGGGGCAACGTCCAAAACCCCTGTAATCTTGTTTATTTTTGCACGAGTTTATTCTTAAAATTTTGAGATAATTTCTATTTTGTCTTTTTTCTTTTTTCTTTTTTAAGTGGGCCCACATGATCAACAACTTATATTGAAGGTCAGAGCCACAGGATGAAAGTACACATTTAGACAAGCACACAAATGTACTGTCATATAGAGGTGTGCCCCATATGATGGATGGCCCACACCAAAGTGTGGCTCCACATAATAATCAGACCACATTAAGCGGGCCCCACATGATGGAAAGTCTACATCAGAGGTGAGACCACATGATGGATGGTGGACATTAAAGGTGGGACTACATGATGAAAGGTTGCCATGAAAGGTAGACCCACATGATGCATGGTTTATATTGAAAGTTGAGCCGTACATGATGAATTGTACACGTCAAGGTAGACTCACATAACGCATGGTTCATATCAAAGACGAGTTCCACATGATGGATGACCCACATCAAAATATGCCCCATGTGATAGACTATCCATATTTACTGGACCCACATGATGGACCGTCCACGACAAAAGTAGGACCCACATTATATATAGTGAACATCAAAGGTGGGCCCATAAGATGAATGACCCATATTAAAGTTGGAGCTCCACATGATCAAAGGTCCACATCAAAGCACGCCCACATAGTTCACATCAAAGATAGGCTCACATGATGAATGGCCGACATCAAAACTGCCTTAGTTCACTATTAAAAGTGGGCCAAAACTGCACTCGAGTTAGTGCATGTCATAACTTCTCACACACGTGATAGATAGAAGCTGCTCCTGTATTGATACTACTTTTCTCAAAACTGATCTTAATGATCATTAAGTGAGCCAAAAGTGGTAGTAAGCCAATAACGGTTTTGTTTTGTTTTAATCAATTAACTTTATTTTAACCATTTTTGTTAAGAAATGAAAAATAAAGAAATATTTTTCCTGTTAATGTTTTAACAAAAAAATAAAAAAAAAACTTTTAAAAAAATAAGTTATTTTTTAATCTCTCAATGATCCGCTTTCTTCTTGACCACTTTCACATCTTTGGCAATGGATCAGGTTTGGAATAGCACAGCAAGCCTAAGGCCAAGCTAGCTCCACTTGAAAATTAACAAAATTCCCTATTTATCATTGAAATGTTTTTAATCCATCCACTTTCTTATGTGTGCTACATACACACAAATAAAAAATAGACACTAAAAAATCCATAGTATTCTTGATTAAAAACCAACCCTTCGGTTTTGGCTTCTTTTTGGATGAAGGCGTCATCTACATGATGGTTGGTGGTTTTTAACTGAAGATCATATACATGGCCTGATGTGTACCAAAACTAATATCGTTGTCTACAAAAGAGAAGACGCTCTACGGAATGAACAACCATCATTCTTAGTCAATATTCCTTTTTCAATTGTTTTGGGATGGCCAAGGCAACTATACTAATATTTTCATTTCTAAGAATCTGAATGTTTATAAAATTAAATTTACATTTCAATCCAAGCAACAACTGAAATAGATATTGCATTTCCATACATGTAGTTCATGCACTGTTTTTGTTGTCCAGATACACAGACAGGTACATTGAAAAGATGGGGAGTAATGAGTTAATATTTATTCTCATATAAAATGCAATTTACACTAATACTTGATAAGTGAGAAATTTCATTTTTGTGGATTTCTAATATCTGATTCCAAGTGAATATTTTGTATGCATTCTCTTTTGATTGTCGCTTTGTTAGGTGATCCCATATTTTCCTGCCACGGTATCCAAATACAAGTTTGTGAGCAATTTGTGGTTAGGTTGAATTGAGAATCCACTGTAAATTTGTTGGAGAAAGTGTTGTTGACATATATAGTTGGAAAGCTGCTTGTCACCTAAGTACATTCAACGACATAGGATCGTTGAAAATATCCTTCTCACTTCTGTGAAACCATCACATACTGGGGATTGTTCGTTTGATTAAAAATAGTTGGATGGAAAAGATAAAGCAACACCCATGACGATTGTTTGAAAAGAAACATCTCTTCCTATAATGAGCCATTATTAGATAATGTAATAGCTGAATAAATTACGACTGTTGGAAAAGAAACAACTCCTATAATGAACCATTATTAGATAATGTAATAGCTAAATAAATTACGGCAATAGGTCATGAGGAAAAAAAAACAAGACAAGTAGGAAATGAGGGTGGTTTGGGCAGTGGATTCCTAAGTGTGGGGCCCACTGATATATGTGTCTTACATCCACACCGTCCATCCATTTTGATGGCTCATTTTATTGCATGATCCCAAAAATGAAGCAGATCCAAAATCTTAGGTGGACCATACCACAAGAAACTTTCGTGATTGAATCTCCACCATAAAAAACTTCAAAGGAGCCACCGCAATGTTTATCTATGATCTAACCTGTTGATAAGGTCACAAAAACCCGGATGAAGAGACCAAACAAGTATATATCAGTCTGGTTCAAAACTTTTGTGGCCCACGAGAAGTTTTAAATGGTCAATTACCACGGTTTCCTGTATTATGATCTACTTGGAATTTGGATCGGCTTCATTTTCAGGATCATTTCTTGAAATGAGTTTTTAAAATAGATAAATAGAGTGAATATAAAGAACATACATAACAACGAGCCCTACAATCAGGGATCCCACCCACCCGGATCCATTGAAGCTGCGCACACCTAAGTTGAAACAAGCATTAAAACTGTGAAGGTTGTCTGCAAGGTTGCAGGTCTTGACAAGTACACAAATATATGCAGAGGAGCTAGCATGGTTGAGTAAAGGCATCATGATTGATATCAAAGAAAAAAGCATTTCAATATTCTAGTGTGTAAAGAATTACTTACAGGCGGAGTTGATGTCTCCATTCCTCATGCTATGTAGGGTTTTTGGTCTAGCTGGCCCCCTAAGGTAAGGTGATGTGGCTGTTGTGGGAGCCCATATGAACTAGACTTAAGGAATCGTAGCCCTGAATTCAGTTTTTCATTTTTCATACGATGAAAATGTCCATTTGTCATAGCTACCTCTCGTACGGCTTGCTTTTGTCTCAAAAAGTAAAATGTCTTTTTAAAAAGGGAAGTGGGCCCCACTTAAAATTAAAATTTAGTACACCCCTTGGTTGATCTAATCCGTTCATTTTAATCAGACAGTGGTGAATTCACGAAAGGGTCTTTTTAGTTTCATGTTTGAAGATACTTATAGTCCACAACTACACTAATGTTGTGCATTAATTTTGAATGATTTTCTTTGGTGTGGTCCATATGTGATGAGTTTTGCCATTAAACTTGAGCTGATGATATGAAATTAAAATTTCTTGTGGACAAGTTAGATTTACCTCAAGAAAAACTCAGTGGGCGCTATATTAAATGTGGATGGGTTCAAATTTTGGGGCCCTTGTTCTACGAGGCCATTTGGTCATTTCCTTCTTCCTTTAAAAAAAAATAATAAAATAAAATAAAAAATAAAACTTCTTGAGACTACATGAGGTTAAAGCTTCTTCAAAAGTTAGTAGTTATACGACCATAGTCCGCACTCTTTGGGCAATGATAAAAAGCTCTGATCAGGCTCCAGTAAAGTTTAGACAACTCTTCAATAAAAAAAATGATTTATTTTTATTTTTAGTTTTTAGTTTTCCAGCCACAATTTCCAACGTAGAAGTTATGGTAAGCAGAGGTAAGTTTTTTTTTACACTTCTTCGTTTTGCCTTTCTTGGTAAGCATGAACAGTAGGAGTTGGTGAAAGAGTGGAGGGTACGGTAGGAGTTTGTGAAACGGAGGAGGGTGTAGTGATTCCTTTATAAATATTGTAAGTTTTTCTTATTGTATAAATGGTGAGAGTTGCTGAAATGTGAGAGAGTAAACAGTCCCTTTTTTGTAGTATAAATGGTGATATCACATAAATCGCGAATAGCCACTACTATTCAATAAGAAATGGAATCTTCAGATTTATTACACAATAGTCATCTTGTGCCTTGTTTCATAAGGATTCTTACTGTAAATAAGAGTAATAATTAAGGCTTTGAATCCATGTATCCAGACAGACCCACTGTCTTATCAGTGGAAAACGATTTCCGTTTCTAAATAAATTCCATTTGTCCAAACATGCCCAGGGTGAAATCAACTATAAAAATCCCACAATTAACATTTGGTGGTGCTTTCACTACATTACTTTTCCATTTCTTAATTAAATCAAAATGCATAGAAGGTTGCAGATGTCTGCTATATGTATATACACATGCATCCAACACATGTAAGAGATCCAAGCTGCCCATCAGACAGTCACTGCATGAATGTTATCTAATAAAACAACTTTGATTGACTTTCCAAGCAGAGTCGAACAGGGGAATCGGGAGTTTGAGTCGCATCAGATTTGTCCAAGTTTTAAAACCATGCATTCCTCTTAACATGTATTGTCAATCATAGGACGACAGAGGGGAGCTAAAAGCACTTGCTTGGGCTTGAGGTTTTTCTTTCTAACACACTGTTAGATCTAGGCCTTTCATAATTATATAGCTAGGCCCAAAAGACCAGCGCCTAAATAGGTGGATTAGAAATGCTGTGGAGAGTGATAGGAAGAGGTAGTATGCTATGCTCTTGGCTCAAGCTTTGTTATTTGGTCGTTCAAGCTGTAGATTTGATGGCTCTAATCAGGAAGTGTCCACATACCACCCAAAATAAAAAATAAAAAATCCACCCAAAATTGGAGAAGTCCTAGGCCATAAGAAACACACTCCAAATTTTCAATGAAGAAAAGGCTAGCTAAACATTCCATCTCATGGGATCTTTCAAGATAGGGGCTTTTAGGCACACGGGGAATTAGTAGGGAGGCTCACCAGAGACGGTCTAGATCTTTGAGCAAAGATTTGACCCATCATACATATGGGAGCTCCAATTTATAATAGTTTTTTTTTATGTGATAATCAATTTTTATTTAAAATTTTGCAAAAACCTAAGTGGGTTATCAATGTAAGTTGTTGTCCAAGAGGAGTTTCTCTCCCCAATACCCTAAAAGTTGACGTTTGAGAGGGATAGGTAGTCAAGTTGTACCCTACCTGAAGGAAGGTTTAGATCCATGGCTTTTTCTAGTATAATTATTATCAATGGCCTTGTTCAGATGGTTAGACACATTGGATCAAAGTAGTTTGTTTGTTTTTATTTTTAAAGAGAGAGGATGACACAGGGAAGGATGTGAGGTCGAGCACCATCTTCCTCAAGGGAATAACTATTCCGAATCCATGAAACTTTTCTAGACTCCTCACAGAGACTTCTCAAATTCTCGAGAAAGAAAGCAAGCAAAATAGAAAATAAATTTTATAAAATTCAAAATTGATTGATGATCCAAATAAGCTAGTTCACAACCCTTTAAATAGGGATACCAAGCAATGGAAAAGAAATCAGAAGCAAACTACAACTAAAACTTCTAGAATTCACAACTTACTACTTATAGACGTTCGTGATGTCTACTAGTGAGCAAGGTTTTTGGCCAAAAATAGTAAGTATTCTATTTGGCTCACCAAGCTGTTCTCCTAATTATTCTAAACTTTTTTCACGTTGGGCGCAACTCCTAAAGCCCAACCGATGAAGAGTTATAATGAAACTAAAACTTACTATTTATAGTAAAAATGGAATTAAAATAGGAAAATGACCGTCGATCTGGGGGTATTTCATAAATATGGCTTGCGCAACCCGGCATAGCGGATAGGGTGGATAAAGTAACTTGTTCTACCCTAAAATCATATATTTTATGTCCAGTAACTCATTCTAGATTGCAAGATACACCTGATCTAAGGTCCGACAGTCCAGATCACTTCTATCGTTGACCGGGCCTTTTCTGATCCATTTTGGCCATGAAGTTGTCCGCGATCCACTCTACGTCATAGGACAATCAAAGATGGTCTTGTATGATAGACAATGGTTATGCTGGCCTTTTCTACAATAATAAATATGCATTGTCCCTTTCCTTGTGGGCCTCGCATGATGGATGGTCTAGAGAATGATGGAACTTTTCTAGTGTGATAGATATGGTTTGCCTATTTCCTATGGAGTGATTAGATAATTTGGATCACTATTTCAGAGCAATGGAGCGCGTAGTTCAGTGATCTAAACTAATGAAATGATTGGCTCAATCTGGTGGGTGCTAGAACTCACCAATGCTTCGAGTCTTTGAGATGTGTAATCCCTGAAGCAGAAAAATAGTGGAAGCTCTCTCAGACCTACACTGTAAAGAAATTGCTTCTTATTTCAGTTTTCAACTAACATAATACAAGCAAACAATGCATACAATGAAATAAGTCAAACGCTAATGAACAATTTCCCAAAAGTAAAATACAGAGCATGTAAAGAATTTTAGTCCATGGTCCCACATTGAAAGATCTCAAACAGAAAGTACATAAATCCTTGAGTTACAAATCCAAACATCTCATCACTGTCTAGTCACCATTCTTCACTTCGTCTAGTCATTTAGCACATGCAGGTCAGTGCAATCTCTGTTGTGAGAAAATGCCTGGAAAATGAAATTTATGATTAGAACCTAAAAGTTATATGCTAGAATTCGGTTGCTTAAATCCATAAAAGAAGTTGAAACATATACCTAACTTTAAAACTAATAATGGATAAAACAGGAAGTATAGGTTTCAAATGCATTCAGTCCAAGTGTCGTGTCTTGATGAGTGTAACAAGTGGGGCTAGTACTGAAATCCAATCTTTGATTTAATACACTCCGCCATAGATCTTTCCAAAAATCTTACTCGAAGCTCCTGTCTAACCTCTCGATGGTTGCCCTACAAAAGACATGAAAATAATACATCAATTGCCTGGGAAAAGAGATTGTGGAAGATTGGATGGAAAGGAACTTACAATTAGATTTACTTGGTCATAACAAATAGAGAACTTTTTAGGTTATGGGAATATTACTGACATGAACACATTTCAAGCTTAAAATGTGCAATTAGTATACTCATCCAATATGGGCTTCAAAGCATGGATAGAATGCAAACAAATCCAAATGCATTAGCTCCTCAATGAGTTCTCTATATAAAACAAAAATTACACTAATACAATTGAACATTATACATGTTGTAACACCAACTATCATATGATACTACTAAATTACTATATATATATATATATATATATATATATATATATATATATATATATATATCATATCATATCAAGTTAACATAAAATAGAGGCTGAGCCCACACGCATGTGGAATTATGACCATCCACATGCGGCCACACATGCTAATATGGAATGTGTGTTTGAGAACCCAATTTTCCATTAGATAAGCCTAGCACAAGAATTATTTTTTTTTTTCTCTTGAAGTTGGGCACAATATACAAAAAATAATAATAATAATAAATAAAATAAAATAAAAAGGCTAATACAGCTCTTTCAAACATCCATTTGTTTCGTACATAGTGGTCCATTGAGGAAGGAAATACTTGATTTTTAAGCCAAAAGTTCTAAAAAGTGTGACCCACTTAATGGAAAGCTTTTATCTCAGGCCCTTACGCTACATTGGTGCATGTGGCTGCATTTGGTTGGGCAATGCTTCACACACATGTTAGGAAAACTTACCCACAACTTATGCTTGGTCTAAGAATCAGGTTTGATGAGCAGTGGTCATGCATATGTGTAAACTCTCTCATCAATCACCTAAAACGTGCAAGCAGCATCACCTTTAAAATCTATAGAGTACAAATTAAATCTCTAGTTAAAGCCTAAAAATGATGTGCAATTATTCATAGCAAAGTAATTCATCAACAAAATAGAAATACATAAATGTAAAAACTTGTTGGGAACCTTAGGATCTCACCCCCCTCCACTGAAATTATGGGATAATAGAACAATGATATAAATCAAAGAACAAACCACACGACACGAGATTTTACATGGAAAACCCTCGAAATGGTTAAAACCACGGTGTAAGACTCGTATCTTAGTTCGTACCATTTCGTAAACTTCTGCGGTCTTTCCGGTCAAATTTCGACAACCTTCGACCCTTAAACGGTATCTGCGCCCGACCTTGATCCACATGTCATCAACCCGAGTCGACTCAAACCAAGACCTTTACCATAACGACCGCGCCGTCATCGCGGTTCCGATGCCGCGTCTTGCACGCCGATGAGGTACCCTGGCTAGAAGATGTGGGCCCACGTTCAGTTCGAGAAAAACGACACGTGTTGCAAATCCTGAGAAAATTCATCACATCAATCACCTCACTTATCAAAAGTACACCCATCACTCAACCCATTACTCTCCCCATTCCTAAGTACAAAAGTACTCCCAAAAGTCAACAATTACCTTACCTCTTATGTCACACCACTCCTCCCTCTCTCCCATCATCTCTCTCTCATCTCTCTCTCCCATTCTCCCATGCAAGAGAGAATCGTCCATGGCTTCCCAAGGGAGAGGAGAGAAGTTTGTGTGGCCCACTTCCTATCTCTCATCCCCACCCTCCAAAACAAATCTCAACCGTTGAAGTCCGTCCTTTGGAGCTCTAGGATGCTTTGGCGGAAGGAGGAGGAGAAGATCAACGGTGGGTGCTTCTCTCTCTCTCTCTCTCTCTCTCTCTCTCTCTCTCTCTCTCTCTCCCCCTTCCCTGTTCGTGGCCCACCTGATGTATGAGTTTACCCATGCTGTCCACGAGTGGTACAGCCTTGTTGTCCATTAAGTAGGGCCCACACTGCTGACCTTCCAGCAGCACCGTTGCTGCCCCTTTTTGGACAGGCCCTGTACGAAGGGAAAGCACAAATATCTCCTTCATCTTTGATTAAGGTGGCCCACCTACAGGGATCCCACCTTGATGTACGTGTGTAGAATCCACACCATCCACCTGGAGAGATCATCTTAGGGTGTGGGTCCACCAGTTGGACAGGCTTAGCAGCAGAAATCTGCCCAGGCGCTGGTCCACCTTGATGCATGTGTTCTATCCTCACCTCACGGCCCTCCTGGTGGGTGGATACGTGGGGATGACCCACTTTTTGAATGGCCTTCTTCCAGTGGGACCCACTGAGATATATGGGTTTTATCCATACAGTCTGTAGGACTGACCCAAGGTGCAGACAGGCCCAATTTTCCTGCTGGACGCCTGTGATTATATGTTTCTTCCACGCCATTCATCCTCTTGTGGCCCATGTGGACGGTCCCACCCTTCTTGTGAACCGTCTTCAGGTGGGGCCCACCATGTATATGTACTTTATCCATGCTGCCCGCCCAACAGAGCCACCTTGCTATCCGTTTGGGGTAGGCTCTGTTTATAGGGAAACCACAGATATCACCTTGATTCCAATTGGGTGGCCTACCCATGTGGACCCCACCTTATTATATGTGTTGTATCCACCATTCAGCAACATGGGACGCACCATGGTGTGTTTTCATCCTGACCGTTCAGTCATGGGACGTCCAGCAGCAGGGGCTACCGGACTGTAGGTAGGGAAAACACTGATATCAGCTTGGCCGTGGGGCCCACTGTATGTATTTTATCCACCGTCCAGCAATGGGACGGTGGGATTCACCTTGATATATGTATTTTATCTACACCATTCACCATCCAGCTGAGGATCAAACAATAAATAGTGGTGATGGGCAACCTGTCGTTGGATTCTTCCTGAGGCTCACCATGATATTCATTTGCATCCAACGTGTGGAGTAGGTCACGTGTGACCTGGTTGAAGCCATAAGTATCACCTGGTTCATAGCTCCAGTGGACCCCACCGTTACCTGGGATAGTTGAGAATGAATGGCTACCGTTAGAGCCTCCCTGGCATCACCGTGATGCAGTGTTTTTTTTTTTTTTCTTATTTTCAGCCGTCCACCTGTTTTTCCCAACTTTCTTTAGCGGGCCCATTGGGCAACGGGGTCCACATGATGTGTACTTGTAATCCACACCGTCCATCCAAATGAAGTAGATTCAATTCTCAGGTGGAAACCACCCTGATGTAAGCGTTTCATCTGCACCACCCATCTGACGAATAGCACCTAGCTGCCGTTGTACTCGACGTCAGCGAATTTTGGGGTCCCACATTATGCATGTTTTATATCCCAACCATCTGTCCATTGGCTCGTGTGGGGCCCATCTTACATGTGTCCCACACGTGAAATATGTGTGGGGGTGGGGCCCACCTTAATGCCTGTGGTTTATCACCGTCCACCCTGCACGTGGTCTGGATGTGTCATTTAAAATATAGGTATTATATATATAATAAGATATAATATTATATATATATATATATATATATATATATATATATACACGTGGTGACCCCATGTGGGACCCATCTGCTGGACGGGTTGATTGGTGTACCTCACACCAGCTATATCGCTGGGTATTGACTTTAGCAAATTCCACGGACCCCACTACGATATGTGTGATATTAGGGCCGTCCATCTATTGGATGGCCAACAGCCCCACCATGACGGATGTGTTCCATCCAACCGTCCATCCATTTGGCAAGCTCATCATAAGGCTTGGGATAGAAATGAAGCAGATTTGATGATTAGGTGGACCACACCGTAGAAGATAGTGTAGAGTGAATGTCAACCATTGAAAATCCTTTTTGAGGTCATGAAAGTTTGGATTAATATGAAATTTGTTTTTTCCTCTTAATCCAGGTCTTTGTGACCTTATGATTAGGTTGGACGGAAGATAAAATGGTGGGTCCCATGAATTTAAACCGTGAAAATCATTATTTCCACTGTTATTTGTGGTATGGTCTAGATAATCCTCCGATGTGATCCATTTCTTTTCGGTTAATGCACTAAATGATCTCCAAAAATAGAAGAATGGTGTAGATGGTGCGACCCATATAATGCGGCCCACTTGTTGTATTCGAGGCCCAATGTGATGTATTCGAGGCCCATGCGATGCGGCCCACTTAATGTGTTTATGGCCCATCCATGAGGTCCACCATGACATACTTGTGGCCCATCTGTGAGACCCACTTTGATGTATTTGTGACCACCCATGAGGCCCATTTGTTGTGTATTTGAATCCCATTGTATTAGGCTCATTGATGCGCCTCATTGATGCATCCCACCAAATGTGTATGAGGCCCATTAGTGTGGCCCGTACCATGCGGCCCACTGTGATGTGTTTGTGACCTTTAGTGAGGCCCATGATGATGTATATTAAGCCCTTGTGCGAGGCCATGGGCCCACTATGTGTTTGGTTCTATGCGGACTACTCCTTGGGAGCAATCTTGTTTAAATGGCCACATTGATGGGCAATGATGGTTTAATGTCCACATTGTGACCGATTGTTGATTCCGATTGATATGACCGATTTGTCGACTCTGATTATTGATCGATTCCGATTATTGTGGCCGATTGTCAATTGACGTGGCCGATTGTCGATTCTGCTTGTCATGGCCGATTGACTGATTCTGATTATCGATCGAGGCTGATTACCGATTCTGATTTGTCGTGGCCAATTATCGATTATCGATCGAGGCCGATTACCGATTCTGATGGCCGATTGCCGATTATTGATCGAGGCTGATTATCGATCGAGGCCGATTACCTATTTTTGATTTGTCGTGGCCGATTGTCGATTATCGATTGAGGCTGATTACTGATTTTGAATTGTCATGGCCGATTGTCGATTCTAATTGTTGAGGCCCAATGTGATAAACATGCGACCCATATTTGAGGCCCGACGTGATGTGTATTCAGCCTGTGTCTAAGGCCCAATGTGATGTATATTGAGGCCTAGGTGATGAAGCCTATTGTAATTCATTTGAGGGTCGGGCAAAGGAGCCCATTGTGATGTATGTTAGGCCCATGAGGAGGGCCCACCTGTTGTGTACATGTAACCCTTGAGTAAGGCCCATTGTGTTGTATATTAGGCCCTTATGTAAGGCCGTGGGCCCATTATATGTTTGGATCTGTGAGGGTCACTCCTTGGGGTAATGTTGGTTAGATGTCCACATTGTCGAGGCCGATTGTTGATGCTGGTTATTGATACCGATTATGAGTATGTGACTACATAGCATCATGATCCATGCCCATACGCATCATCTGCATGTCTGTTATGAGATATGATTGACCATTGCATATGTCATAGTGCTGGTTGTTATGAGACTCCATGATAGGCGGAGATTGTCTCACATGAGCGCACGGTTTGCGTAGGATTGATGCATGACTGGATTGTATGACTCGTGCATCTTACATTGTGTGCTGTGATTACTGTATGCCCTAGCGACATAAGGGTCATAGCCTCCACAGGCATATCGTGAATGGCCAGATGAGACACTGAAAATCTATTCTACATGGGGTGCTATAGATATCCCTGGGTGAAAGTCCCTAAACCCTCTTGGTTCCAGAGGTTGCTCCAACGTCTAGACCGAGTGGGTAGATGAGCGTCGAGTGCCGATTACCAGATAGTTGCGCTCTCCACTGTGTCGTGGTCGGTTGGAAGGGGGTGCAGCCTTACCTGCCCGAGAGGAGGGGGCAAATGCTAGGCTGAGTCTGACCAGCTCGAGGAATGGGTCCGCTATTGACGAGCCAGGCCCGATATTGGCAGGCGGATAGTGAGGTCTCTTCCACTCACCTTGTTGCGCGCGATGGGACGACAATCTGGTTTGGAGTGTAATAGACCCCGGTGATTTCCCAGAGAGGAACCGTACTGATATGTGGACTTATTAGATAGGAGTTACATGCTCATTCATTCATTTATTCATTTACTATCCACTCGGGCTGGTGGTGCGCAACTAATTATTGTGTACCTTCGTTATGGCAAGAATTTCGGTTGGACGCGCGACTAACCTGAGATCAGGGGCTTACCACGTTGAGTTTGACTATCCAAATTTAGGTATGGGACTGATTTGGATAGAAGTCCCTTGTGGTGGACCCCGTAGCCTGCGATACTACGTACTATCATCTCAACTTCATACTCTAGCATGGTCATTTCATTCGCATCGCATATTGCATTACATTCGTGGGCATATGGTACTTTGGGTTGCTATGTTTCTGCACTTATATGGCCTAAATAGATTTAACAGGATTTGTATATTGTATTGCATCTTCGCTATTTGATATTTGGATCTTTATGACTCCTTATCGCATAGCTATTTTATATTGCGTATTCTCATATTGATTGACTCATAGACTTGTCCATACTTTCGCTTACTCTGTTATTATGTGAGTTATATCTTGTCAGTATTTCTGCTTACTCTGATTATTCTTGCTCTTGTCAGTGTTTTTGCTTATTCAGACATTGTATGGTTTGTGGATTATCATTTTTCCGGTATTGTATGATTGTG
This sequence comes from Magnolia kwangsiensis, assembly GCA_037074715.1. Classification (NCBI taxonomy): domain Eukaryota; kingdom Viridiplantae; phylum Streptophyta; class Magnoliopsida; order Magnoliales; family Magnoliaceae; genus Magnolia; species Magnolia kwangsiensis. The sequence continues at coordinate 4,056,901 of CM073583.1, forward strand.
GCATTGTATTGAATACTTGGCACTTACCTTGTGCACACACTTACACCATCCTCTAAGCTTTCTATAAGCTTATGCACGATAGATGCGTGCAGGTGCTGTTAGGTTGCAGCAGTGTTGAGCTTGGAGCATGCAATGATCTTCTGGAGCTTGAATTTTTTTATTTATGTATCCCCCTTTCAGTATTGTAATCAAATGATTATATTAGTGGATATGTGATGATGATTTTACCTTTGTGAATTGGGTAATCTTGTGGTTATGCTTATTACAAGTTAAATATACATTGAAAAAAAAAAATCCTCCTTGTACGATCCCAGGATTGGGATCTGGCATATGAATGCTAGAAGCCGAGAATGGGGTACTACGGAGGCTGTCGGCACCGGATTCGACGATCGGGATTCCTATGAATCCGATTTTCGGATTTGGGGTGTGACACACGGGACCTAGTCCAAAGCAACAATTCACTATGAAGTAGAACATTACAACCGATCACAAGTACACACCACTTGGATCAAACCTTCTTCACTCACGAAGGAGTGGATGAACAATAAAAGAATAAGAAAAAACGGAGAGATCTCACTGATCACGAGGATGTAGAAGCGCCGAGACGTTGACTGCGAAGTATATTAACTCTACCAGCAGAATCCTCCCTTCCACAAGCTTCCTCTTTCTCTTTTTCCTTTCTCTCTCTCTCTCTCTCTCTCTCTCTCTCTCTCTCTCTCTCTCTCTCCTTGGATGTGAAAATCCCTTTTGGAAAGCCTTTTGCATGCCTTAGAAAAGCCCTAAGGACCTTCTATTTATATTTTAGGAAACTCTTGTTCACACCCATGCGAAAACCACCTCAAATTTCCACAATTCGCACAAAATCACTCAGAATTTAAGTAACCCTAGAATAGTCGAGCCAGGGCCTCGACTGGTTGAGCGGCACCCTTGACCTGTCAAGCAGACACCTCGACTGGTCAAGCAGCTCGGATTATGCTCGCTAGAGTTCAATTCGTGCCAAGCCTCGACTGGTCGAACATCACCCTCGACCGGTCGAGTGAGGCTCTCGACTGGTCGAGCATGAGGAGGTAACCCCATCAAATCTTTCCCTTTTTGACTCGGGAGAAATCTGTCATCTTCAAGCCAGCTAGGTTTTTACAAACCTTAAACTTGCCCTTAAGCAATACCTTAGTCATCAAGTCTAACCTATTATCATCCGTGTGAACCTTCTCAAGTTGTAATACATTTTGTTTCAAAGTATCCCTGATTTAGCGATACCGAATCTCTATGTACTTCGAGTTGGAGTGCTGACTTGAATTATTACTCAAGTGTATAGCACTTTAACTATCACAATAGACCACGTGCTGCTCTTGCTTCAGGCTAACTTCCTGTAGGAACCTCTTCATCCAAAGCATCTCTTTACATGCATCTGCGACTGTAATGTACTCGGCCTCTATCATCAACAATGCTACTACCTTCTGTAGCTTACTCTGCTAAGAGACCGCTCCCCCTGCAAATGTGAACATGAACTCCGATGTAGACTCCCTAGAGTCTATGTCACCTGCCATATCTGCATTTGTGTAGCCTTCTAACACAGATTTTTCGTCACCATAGCATAAGCTCAACCTAGATGAGCCTCTTAAATACCACAGTATCCATTTCGCCATTGCCCAATGTTATTTGCCATGATTGGTAAGATACCGCCTGACAAAACCAACTGCATATGCTATGTCTGGGCGCGTACAAACCATATCATACATTAAACTTTCTACCGCTGATGCGTAGAATATCTTCCTCATCTCATCCACCTCTGTCTTTATCTTTAGACACTATTTGTCGCTCAACTTGAAGTGACCATCCAGTAGAGTACTGACCAACTTCACTGCATTCATATTGAATCGCTCTAGGACTTTGTCAATATGTCGCTCTTGTGACAACAAATGCTTTCTGCTACTTCTGTCACGAGTTATCTCCATTCATAAGATCTGTTTAGTCGGGCGCAAGTCTTTCATCGCAAACGACTTGTCCAACTCTTATTTCAGCCTGTTAATCTTTTTGACGTCTTTATACATGATGAGCACGTCATCAACGTATAACAACAGAACTAAGAAATCATCATCTAAGAACTTGCGCGTGAACACATAGTGGTCCAACTCCGTTCTGTCATATTCATGCTTTAACATGAACGAGTCAAACTTCTTGTACCATTGCTTTGGAGCTTGTTTTAGCCCATATAAGCTCTTCCTAAACCTATACTCCATATGTTCTTTGCCCTTGACTTGTAACCCCTCTGGTTGGTGCATGTAGATCTCTTCCTCTAGGTCACCATGGAGAAAAGAAGTTTTAACATCTAACTGCTCTATCTCCAGATCTACGCTAGTCGCCAACTCAAGAAATATTCGTATGGATGGTATCTTCACAACTGGTGAGAATATCTCCTCGAAGTCTATACCTTTCATTTGACTAAATCCTTTCACCACAAGTCTTGCCTTGAACCTCGTTTGTGAATTCTTTTGCTCAATCTTCTTTCTGAACACCTACTTGTTGCTGTAACGTCCCAGGTTTTTAGGGGCCGTGTAGGAACTCGGCTCCTAAATTTTCAATGTCACGGGTGCCCAAATGGGCTTCAGATTTTAATTACATTTGGATGATCTCATAAACAATGTAGAGTTTAGCAACGCATGAAGCATAAATAAGTCATAAAGTAGTATCAAGTACCACTAAATATAAAAATATCCAAACCATAAATCTAAAATCATCTAAATAGGGAACTAGTCTCACCCATACATGACCTAAAGCGATTAGAGTCCTGGCCCATACCCTGCGGTAGTCTGAACTTAGACTAGAAGGATCCACCGAGAGTCTGGAAGCAGGGAACCTCCTCTTCCCCATCCATGCTCACCCCTCTCAGCTCGTCGATCTTCGCCTCACTTGCATCTAATGACCCTTCTGGATGGTATTTTAAAACACCGTCTCAAAGTGGGAGTGAGTAGCTAACTTAATGGGTGTCATCAGCCATAAGTTACATCAAATAACAATTTCATGATGAATTTAATGAAAAACACACATTCATAAATCACTAACTAGTCTTTGTTAATGCGTATGCATGAGTTGTGTATGATGTATGACCTCACCCATAACACTTCCTCGAGCGACTTCATCTCACGGCTGCGCATGACCAACACTCTCTCATTGTGACCTCAACTGTCAAGTCGTCAAATCCTACCTAATGCATAAATAATGTTAGTTGAGTATTTAGTTAATTTCGTTCATCCAACAGGTTGGGGAAACTGGTACACTCTAACAATATTAATGCCCTCATCCATTTGCAAGGCCCGAACCCCTCAATGCACGAGGCTAGGACCCCGCGATTCTTGATCCCACCTGGGGAGTGCTGAAAAGCGAAAATGTTCACTGTCACTAAGGGGAGACTCGTCTCCCCAACGTAGGCCGACAGCTCTGAGACAGGTCTCATTCCACCATGCCCAGCTTGCGAGACTATGGATCAGTTTCCAGCTGTTGTCAGTAGGCGTCAGTGGACGAGGGGTGCTCCAAGTTCCAAACAGGCATGAGGAAACATGGTTAACAAGCATGGTTGGTCAATTGGTGGACTAGACTGCCCAAGTTCAGGCAAGCACATCACGCACGACATCAGGTGCAAGCAACCTATGTAGTCTCACTCCTATCACCCATTTGTGTCCGCCCAAATCAATCAGTCTAGTCACAGGGTGGTCTAACCAACGGGTCCACCCTCACAATTCTTAGTTCATAACCAACTCAGAGAATGTGTTGTATTCAATATTACTTCTAAGTGGCTAAGGATTCATCTTCAAGTATAGATGGAATTATGTGTACAATACATTAAGCATAAAATTTCAGAATATTAAGATGAATGCAACTACTCTTAATATCATAAGTTAATGGTGCGTGCGTGTGGTGCCGGATTTCCTAAGAAGCAAAGGATAACACATCACTTATAGTACAAAAATCCAATAAGAAATAAGGCAATCATACATGCTACAGAGAAGATCAAGCAAAAATCAGATATGAAATGAACATGCAACACCAATTTCATGCCTAAACGAATTGAAGACCAATCGAACATCAATTAATCATCACATGCGTGTTGGGTAGACTTAGCATGTAGGTTCCTAACTAGATTTTCTCTAAATTACTCATACACATCAATCTAACATCCATAATCATTAAATTTATCGTAAAATTGGTACTTGACCACCAAAGAAGAATGGTTCTCACTTATTGGTCGTCGAGGGCTTGCAGAATCGTCCTAGGGGTGTTGGACTCGCGGGAGGGTTTGCCGAGGTCCTGAGTCAAATGCATATGTATGTTAGGATACATGCAAGGGCTTAGCCTACAAAACACATATATGGAGAAGAATGGTGATTACCTGAGAATCTTGCTTTTGTGGTGGTGAATGCAAGGTTCTTATGGTTAGAGATTTGAAAAAAATCACAAATTCCTATAAAAACACCAAGAAATATATGAGATTCATGTAATCTATTTTAGAAAGAATTAGGTTAGGAAGTAGGTTTGTTTCTTACATCCAAATCGCAAATGGAGTGGATTCGGCGGAGGAAAGTGATCGATGTTAGGGCTTTGATTGGAGGAAACCGATAAAGGGATGCATTAAAGCTTCCCCACTCTGACTCTCACACTTCTTCTCTTCTTCTTTCTCCTTCTCTTTCTTTCTCTCTCTCCCTTGAAGAATGTAAATTCGTATGGACAGATGGGGTGTCCAAATGAGGCCCTTATATAGTGTTAGATTTGGTGTAAATGGCCCCAATGGTTGGATTTTTACTATACTAGCCCTATAGGATAGTTTTTCTAACCTCTATGGCCCATTATGAGATGTACATGTCGATATACACCACAGGATAGTTAGCCCTAATGATAATCTACGTATTGACATGATCGGCCCGCCATTTGGATGTGCCGATCGATAGATATGATTAGAATTCTGTTCAATGTTCATCGATGAAATATCGGGGCCACGGCTATAAGGATATGAGTAAGAAAATATCCTTACTCTACGTGTGAAGTTTGGTCCTAAATCAACAGTCCGAAATTCTCAACTTTGTATAAGAGTGGACGGCTCGATCACTTAAGTTTCAGCTTCTTCTTTTAGGGTATTTGTACTTCTTCCTTCAGCTCAAGTTGATCGGTTCCTGACACTATCCAGGTCCGACTCTCGCGATGGACATCGAGCCCAGTAAGACGGACATTATTCTATAGTTTTAGAACTAGTGGCCCACTAACAAGCAGTCAACAGCTTGTTCGGAAAATCAAGGCATTCTTGCAATGAATTAGGTATTGAGATTTCTCGTATACAATGATTAGGCTTTGAATTAATTATGTTCATAGTTTGGCCTATTTATAACTAGTGAAAGTGGAGATTTGGTCATGACTACTCTAAATCGTCGGTTTTAGGCTAAAAGAGTAACGAGGTTGATTTGGTCTATTAGTCAAAATCCGGGCCTTATCTAACTCGGCTTCAAGTAGACCTTTTAATTTAGTTACGATTATCTTAATTAATCAGTGGTAGGTCGGTTATATTTAGGTTCTGTGTGAGCAAATTATGTGGCTAAATTCGATGTTTAAGTGATCGGGCGGATTCATTAACTTTTTACAGTTGATTAATCAAACTTGTGCAGTTCTTTACTAGTACCACCCGTATATAAACTAACATTGAGTGCTAATAGTCAGTAAGTGATAATATAAGTTAATTACATAAAAAAAAAATTCAAAGATTTTTGAAAATTCAAAACAGTGAAAATTCAAGACGTTACAGTTGTTCAGAGCTTTTTTGCCCTTAGGCAATTTCATCATATCATAGGTGTGGTTCTTATAAAAGGATTTCATCTCCTCTTACATAGCTTTCAACCACTCCCCCTTAGGCTCGTTGGGTAGGGCCTCAGAATAATCTTTTGGCTCTCCCCCATCAGTTAGCATAATGTACTCATGCGGCGAGTACCTCTTGGACGGTTGTCTATCCATAAATGATCTTATCACTTGTGGCTCAACAGGTGAATTAAGTGGGGTCTGCTCCCCCGATCCATCTTCTATAGGAACTCCCTCGTCCTCTAAACCTTACTACACTCCCTCGTCATCAGGCAATACGGGAAGAATTACTGGATTCATGTCCTCTAGCTCACCCGAACTAGGTTGCGTCTTTTCTGGCCTACAAATGTCTTTTATACATTGATCTTTAAAGAAAATCGCATCTCTACTCCTGACAAGATTCTTCTCAATCGGATCCCACAATCTGTATCCAAACTTTTCATCACTGTATCCCAAGAACACACATTGCTTGATCTATGTCATCTGGTTGAAATGAGTCAAAGCGTGACGACATAACCCCACAAGGTTCATGTATCTGCATTCATTTATTGTTGTTGATTGGAGATTAATACCACCAGATCAAGGGCTAGAATTTGCCTGACTTTCGAGAGCGGATTGCCAACCTACGGACTTTCGCATAGTGAGTAATCTCTCCAAGTCCACGCGTGATGTATATGTATTATCCACGCCATATCCATCTGTTTTATTGACTTATTTTAGATCATGACCGTAAAATTGAAGCATATCCATAGTTGAAGTGGACCATATCAAAGGAAACAGCCTAGATAATGACCATCTACCGTTGAGACCTTCCCAGGGTCCACAGTTATGTTTACATGCCATCCAACTTGTTCATTGGGTTACAGAGACCTGGATGAAGGGAAAATACAAATATCAACTGAATTGAAAATTTCTATAGCCCCGGGGAAGCTTTCTGTTCACTCCCCAAGTGCAGGGTTGTGATGTAGTAATAACTCGGTAAGACCGAGGTCGAATCCCAAGGGACTGAAACTTGTACGTTATCTAAAACTAACCAGAACTAGAACTAGATTAAGATGAAATCTAAACTGAATGTAATTTAAGAAATAATGGTGAAATAATTATCTAAACTTGAGAGAAATCAGGAGAAGAGAACTAGGGATTCAGAGGATCCACTTGTAGAGATCAGGGAGAATTTATGCTTGCATCAAAAATCATGGAAATTACTGAACTGGCGTTGATCTAGTTTTCAAAGAGATGAAAGGTGTATGAATTAGAATGGATTCCATCACCAAACCATGCCCACAGACTATGGCAAACAACAGAATTAAACTAATTACCAACCAATCATATGTATGAAGGTTAAGAAGGGTACCGTCATCCAACCATGCCCAGGAGACTATGGTGAACAACAGGGCTTCCTAACGTCATAAACATTAAAGAGAATGGGAATATTAAAAGTCATTGCAGACCCATTGTAATTTCAGTCACAATAGACCATTAAAAACCTAAAATATTTCCATTAAAATCAAACTAAAACCAACTTCAATTCAAAAATTAAAATTAAATTAAAAGCATATAATCTCTCATCTCACTACAAGCTTCACCTCCTAGCCCTAGCTAGGAGGATTTAGCCTACCATGGATGGGCTCAATCCAAATAAATAAAGAGAAAAAGAAAAGGAAAAGAAAAGGGAAAGAAAAAAACCAAGCTCCTCTCTCTCTCCTCTGACCACGTTCAAACCCAAGCTCGAGCCCTCTGTTCTTCCTCCCAAGACCTTGAATGCCCCCTCCCCACGTCCAAAAACCTCTTTTTATAGCTGCTGGAAGGCTGGAGTCAGTGACAGAGTTGTAACAGGACACGGAGTGCAATTTTCGCAGACGAGTTTGGTACCATGAAACACGCCACTTTTCTCGCTCAAATTCCAAAAAAACACCGTCCCTTAGTACTTTCTTGGGTCCTCTACATGATAGACGGTTCAGATCTGCCATATGATCAAAGATGGTGGGCCAAAACCGTCCGGAAAAGTCGGTTTTCGCGGATGTGCGAAACCTTTCGCACCATTTCGCTGTTGTGGTCGGTGGGCCCCATAGAAGCATTTTCTGGAAAATCCACCCCGTCCATTGGATTCAGAACGAAATTTCAGTCAAGAATGGGTGGTTTTGAACGTCCATTGACGTGGCCCAGAGAAGAAATCACAAAAGAATCAGTTTTGAACGTTACCGAGCAGCCCTTTTGTGGCCTCTTATCTCACACGTGTGCACGCATGGGTGAAAAGTGACAACATGGTTTTGTAGTGCTCGCGGCTGTCTACACGGTGGACGGTTCGGATTAAGCTTATGGGGCACGTGTGGGGCCCACATCTGATCGCAAAAACGGCCAGCGGCCGTGCGTCCGCTGCACGCGAAAGCGGAAGTTTCTTCCGCTGTGATGATTGATGGGGTCCACTGAGCTTTAATTTGAAAAATCTACACCGTCCATTAGCTTCAGGACGAAAAACCGTTCAGATATGCTTGATTTTGGATCCCAACTATGGTGGTCTATGAGATCTTGATTCCGCCGTCCATCTTGTGTTGTACAACAATCCAAGTGAGTACATGTGCATGGGGCAGAAAGGAGAGCTAGGCGAGGGTATTTCCCCCTCTATAAAAGCAATGAACGGTTCAGATCATCCGAATGGATGATGATTAAGCCCCACTATTCAAGACCGGCGGACGCACCGCGTCCGCTGTGAAGAAATTTTTTTTTTTTTTTTTTTTTTTTTTTTTTTTTTTTTTTTTTTTTTTTTTAAAGAATCGGTCAGCGGAATGCTGACCGATTTAGTTAGTACGGTGAGTGTCTGGCGTGCGGGCACTTGGTGTACATGCACCACAGTGTGAGTCCCACGGTGATGTATTCATGAGATCTTCTCCGTCCAACATATTTTCCATCCAATTTAAAGCATTGAGACTTGAATTGAAGCATATCCAGGTATTAGGTGGGCCCCAAACTAATGATTTATGAGCTGATCTGACTATTTGGCCACTTCTAGAGGGATCCAATGGCTGAAATTTTATATGTACGGTTAATTTATGGTCCTCAGGCGACGTATGAAGTTTCGAACTGAACTGATATTAGGAACCCCATGATCTTGCATTCTGGCTGACTTTCAGGCCACTTGAGCTTCAATTTCTAACTTTTCTCGGATTTCTGACCGTGTATATTTGTCAATCTTGGTCCCCTGGAGTGTGTCCCTTGCCTGTGGCGTCAACTGAGTGTTAAATTCATACTTTTAGCAACTTTTTGCAGTTCATGCTTTCAACTACACCTTGTATCACAAACACGGAAAAACGGACCATTAAACGGCATTATGTACGTAAATTCAGGTAATAAATGGGGTCTAATATGCAGTATTTGACCCTCAACACAACCCCCAACCAGCATTTTGCTAGTCCCGAGCAAAGTATGCGAAAAATAAGTTGAGAATTATAGGAGAACTTTCTATGAAATCGAGTGAGATTTTGAACAAAATACGAGAAATTTAATATTCATGAATGTTAGAAATTGTATTCTCTTGAGCTCAAGCGCACCGTAGACTTCATAATCAAGTGTAAAGCATTAATCCTTCAATTAGAAAAATTTTAAACATTGAGATCCATGGATGTATAGTGTAATCTCTGCTAATCACATTAAGATTGAATTTGTTATTTCAGGATCTCATTGATAACCAGCAAGAGAATTCATGATAACCAAACTTAATCCTAAACTTGCCTCATAGATTAGCCTATTAACTTGTGATTTTTCTATTCAAAGTAATGCCAAGGAAGGGGAATCAAATCCTTACCTATAGGGAGCAAACCTATGGTGAAGATCGTACACCTGACTCTTTTTAAATATCATTCATGGGGAATTAACTCCACACCTATAGGGAGCAAACCTATGGTGAAGATTAATTATCCAACCTTTCCAATTTTTATACCATGATGGCAAGATATTTCAGGCTGGTTCCTTTCGTGCTTAGTGATTACCAAATTAACCCTTCAATATCAGACTGAAGTCTTAATGTGCAAGCAAGACGTGTCCTGAAATCATGATTCAATCAATGTTTACAACTTCTAATCATGGATTAATAATTCACTTAACTATGAAATCTAACAGATACGGAATCCAAGAGTCATAAATCCACCATTATGTACCTTGAAGATCTAAATTAGGGATATCTGTCAAAATCACTTCGAATTTGTAGAAATTTTCAGAAATTTTTTTTAAAAAAAAAAATTTCACAATTTTTGCTCAAGACCAAGAAAATACTGATTAGGAAACCTAATCTCCCACCCCCAACCTAAAATCTACATTGTCCTCAATGTAAAAGATATGAGCATGCAATGCACATGGGACAACAAAAGTAAATGAGAAGTGATGGGAAGATAGTACCTGAATAACGAATCAAGAGAGTTTTCAATAGATCACGGCATGGAAGCTTGTCAGCATGAGAGAGAAAGTAGAACAAAAATAAAAAAATAAAATCCTACCTATACCACTTTCGCAGGTGCTCTCGATTGCATTTAGCGTATGCAACAAGCCTTTAAACCCCTAGGTTACCCCTAGCGGACGAGTTGTAGTCTCGTGAGGGTTTGCAGTAATGTCACCCACAAACATTGAACTAACTAACCTATGAAAGCGATAAACCTACCTATACCTCCATCAGACTAGGAGATCAGTCCTGGTAAACAGGAGCAATCAGAGGCATGGACATGTCCTCTGAATCAAATGTCTCAACAAATGGCTTTAATCGATGTCCATTAACTTTAAACTCCTTGCCATTGTCGGGATCTCTTATCTCGACGGTCCCATGAGGATAAGCAGTAACAACAATGTAAGGGCCGGTCCAACGAGATCGAAGCTTACCCGGAAAGAGATGTAGTCGAGAGTCATACAAGAGGACTTTCTGACCTGGCGTGAATGATTTTCGTAAAATATGTTGATCATGAAACGCCTTCATCCTGTCCTTGTAAATTCTCGAGTTTTCGTACGCATCATTCCGGATTTCTTCAAGTTCATTTAACTGAAGTTTGCGTAGCGAGCCAGCGTTGTCCAGATTGAAATTTAGATTTTTGATCGTCCAGTATGCTTTATGTTCCAATTCCACAGGCAAGTGACAGGCTTTCCCATAGACAAGTCTAAAGGGAGATGTTCCAATAGGAGTTTTGAAAGCAGTACAGTACGCCCATAAGGCATCGGTCAATCGGATTGACCAGTCCTTACGATCAGGGTTAACCGTTTTCTCTAGGATATGTTTGATCTCCCTATTGGAAATCTCAGCTTGTCCACTTGTCTGTGGATGGTATGGGGTGCTCACCTTATGAGAGATACCGTATTTCTTCATTAAGCTCTCAAATGGTCTATTGCAGAAGTGTGAGCCCCCGTCACTAATGATGGCTCGAGGCGTTCCGAACCGCGACAGGATATTTTCTTTCAAAAATTTAATGACCGTGCGATGGTCATTTTTGCGGCACGGAATTGCTTCGACCCATTTAGTGACATAGTCTACGGCGAGCAAAATATACAGATTTCCAAATGATTGGGGGAATGGTCCCATGAAATTAATGCCCCAACAATCAAATGCTTCTATAATAAGGATGGGATTCAAGGGCATCATATTTCGACGGGACAATGCTCCCAATTTCTGACAACGCTCACAAGCCTTGCAAAACTCATGAGTGTCCCTGAACATAGTGGGCTAGTAGAAGCCACACTGTAAAATCTTGGCCGTGGTCTTTTTAGCAGAAAAGTGACCACCACAGGCCTGTGAATGACAGAAGGAGATGACACTCTGATGCTCATCGTCTGGTACACATCTCCTTAAGATTTGGTCTGGGCAATATTTAAACAAATATGGATCGTCCCAGAAAAAGTTACGCACCTTGGTAAAGAATTTCTTCTTATCTTGTGACGTCCAGTGTGTCGGTATGGCACCTGTAGCAAGATAATTAGCAATATCAGCAAACCAAGGTGAATGAGAAACTCTAAACAGTTGTTCATCAGGGAACATGTCATTGATATGGGTCGCCTCAAGGGAATCAGAGGTATTAAGGCGAGAAAGATGATCGGCCACTACGTTCTCTACTCCCTTTTTATCTTTAATTTCCAAATCAAATTCTTGGAGTAGAAGGATCCATCGTATCAGGCGGGGCTTAGAATCATTCTTAGAAAGAAGATACTTAAGTGCCGCGTGATCTGTGTAGATGATGATCTTGGATCCGATCAGGTAGGACCTAAATTTGTCCAAAGCGAACACTACGGCTAAGAGTTCCTTTTCCGTAGTCGAGTAGTTCACTTGGGCAGGATTTAGAGTCCTACTTGCGTAGTGAATAACGTAAGGCCGCTTATCTTTTCTCTGGCCTAGAACCGCTCCAAGAGCATAATCAGAGGCGTCGCACATAAGTTCAAAAGGAAGACTCCAGTCAGGTGGCTGCATGATAGGTGCAGTGGTTAACATGCCCTTAAGCTTAGTGAAAGCTTCTTGGCACTGCTCAGTCCACTCGTATGGTGTATCCTTTTGAAGAAGATTACATAAAGGACGAGAGAGGAGACTAAAGTCCTTTATGAATCGTCTGTAAAAGCCTGCGTGTCCTAAGAAGGATCGCACGTCTCTGATATTCTTGGGTGGAGGTAGGTTAGAGATAAGATCAATTTTTGCCTTATCTACCTCGATTCCTTTGGACGAGATGATATGCCCAAGGACAATTCCCTTTTGAACCATAAAATGGCACTTCTCCCAGTTAAGTACCAAGTTTTTTTCTTCACATCTTTTCAGCACACATTTAAGACTTGCTAAGCATTCGCTGAAAGATGAACCAAAAACAGAGAAATCGTCCATGAAGACCTCTAGATATTTCCCCACCATGTCAGAAAAGATACTCGTCATGCATCGCTGAAAGGTGGCAGGGGCATTACATAACCCGAATGGCATCCTTCTGTAAGCAAAGGTGCCATAGGGACATGTAAATGTGGTCTTTTCCTGATCCTCAGGGGCGATTTCAATCTGATTATAACCTGAATACCCGTCAAGGAAACAATAATAGGAATGACCAGCTAGCCTTTCCAGGATTTGATCAATGAAGGGCAAAGGAAAGTGGTCTTTCCTTGTGACGGTATTCAGCTTTCTGTAGTCAATGCACATTCTCCAACCAGTAGTAACTCTGGTTGGCACGAGTTCATTATTGACATTGGCTACAATGGTGATCCCGGACTTCTTAGGAACCACCTGAGTTGGACTCACCCATTGACTATCGGATATAGGGTATATGATCCCCACTTCCAATAGTTTGAGAACCTCGGCCTTAACCACTTCCTTCATGTTTGGATTTAGTCTACGTTGTGATTGCCGAACAGCCTTTGTATTGTCCTCAAGATATATACGGTGAGTACAAATCGATGGGTTAATTCCCTTGAGGTCCGCTATCGTCCATCCAAGAGCTCCCTTATGCTCAATGAGAGTAGATATCAGCATACTCTCCTGTTCTTTCTCCAGGTGGGCAGAGATCACCACCGGATATGTCTCATCTTGACCTAAATAGACATATTTTAAATCAGAGGGCAAAGGTTTTAGGTCAAGCTTCGGTGGCTTGAGGTTAGACGGTAGAGGCACTACATAAGTTTGGGGCAATTCTTCAATGTGTGGCCTCCACCGGTTAACTTCAAGTACCGGTGCAGTATCAAGCATGGCACACGTCTCCCTAATTATATCATCATCAAGATCATGAGAGTGGGCCAGGCACGTCTCTAGAGGATCAGAGGATAAGGTGAGAGATGTTCTATCTTCCACAAAAGAATCAATCATGTTAACATCGTGAAAATCGTCATCATCCTCTGAGTTGCTGCCGTTATTGAAAAAGATATTCGATTCCAATGTCAAATTTCCAAAGGACATAGTCATGACACCATTCCTGCAATTGATAATTGCATTTGAAGTAGACAGGAATGGGCGACCAAGAATGACGGGAATCTGAGTGCTCGTGTCGTTGATGGGTTCGGTGTCCAAGATGATAAAATCAACAGGGTAGTAGAATCTATCTACCTGGACCAACACATCCTCGATGATCCCTCTTGGTATACGAACAGAACGATCAGCAAGTTGTAGTGTGGTTCGAGTGGGTTTTAATTCACCCAACCCTAACTGTTGGTATACCGAATAGGGAATCAGATTGACGCTCGCTCCTAAGTCAAGAAGTGCGTGATCAATTCAATAGTTTCCGATTACACATGATATGGTTGGACAACCGGGATCTTTGAATTTTTGCGGCACATCTTGTTTTAGGACGGCACTCACTTTCTCAGTCAAGGAGATTTTCTTTTGAACACTTTTCCGTCGTTTGGTAGTACATAAGTCCTTTAGAAATTTAGCATATAAAGGAATCTGTTTTACAACATCAAGCAGAGGAATATTGACTTTTACTTGTTTCAACACCTCTAGGATATCCTGAGAGTTAGAGAGACGTTTTGGTTCAACCAACCGTTGGGGAAACGGAGCAACTGGCTTCTCTAGAGGTTCCGGTTCAAATTTTTGTGGGGCGCCAATAGATCCATCATTATTGTCCTCTTCTGGTTCTTGAGGCTTTTCGGGCCTAACCGGAAGGGTTTTATCAATAACATCCCCACTCCTAAGAGTGGTGATGGATTTAGCGTGCCCCATTTGATTTGAAGAGCTGGGATCACCTGTCTCGTATTGCGGTTTCGGATTAGGGAGTGATTGTGCAGGGAGCATCCCTTTTTCCATAGCCGTCATACGTGAATCTATTTTTTGCATAAAATCTGAAATTCCTTGCATTGTCCGAGCCAGCTCTTGTATGGAGAATTGAACCGATTCTTCTTGAGGTTTCCCCTGATTTGGATTTTGATTGAAGAAACCTTGAGGGGTAGCAGTTTGTCCGTTCCTCCAACTAAAATTCGGATGATTTTTCCAGCCAGGATTGTATGTATTAGAGGGTGGTCCATTGAAAGGTCTTTGATAGTTATTTACGGCATTAGATTGTTCATTCAATACTTCTCGAAAGGCAGGTATTGAAGGACAATTTTCAGTAGTATGAATGTTGCAATCACAGATGCCGCAAACACTTTCATTAACCTTTTCCTTCCTTCCTTCCATGGCCTCAAATTTTCTGGTGAGATTGGCCACCTTAGCGTTAAGATTATTATCCTCTTTCAGGAGATATATTCCTCCTTTTTCCCTTGAATGAGTCGGCCTAGACGTGGTGTTCGTTCTTGGGTAATAGTCCCATGATTGTGTTTTTTCCGCGAGACTATCGAGGTAATCCCATACCTCGTCGACATTTTTATTTATGAATTCTCCGTTACACATTGTCTCGACCATTTGGCGCATGGAAGATGTTAGCCCATCATAGAAAAAATTTGTAATGCGCCATATTTCAAAGCCATGTTGTGGGCATGCATTAACTAGATCCTTGAACCTTTCCCAACATTGGAAGAATGTTTCATCTTCCTTTTGGGCAAAGTTCATGATTGCTCTCCTGAGGGTAATTGTCTTATGATGTGGGAAAAATTTCTTTATAAATTCCCTCTGCATATCATTCCATGTGCCAATGGATCTAGGACACAATGAATGTAACCACGTCTTGGCTTTTTCTTTCAAGGAGAATGGAAAGAGTTTCAGCCTAATAGTATCCTCAGATACATTAGGAAAGTATAAGGTGCCTATGATTTCATCGAACTCTTTCAGATGCAAATATGGTTCTTCAGACTCAAGCCCATGGAACTTAGGAAGGAGTTGGATAACCCCTGGCTTGATGTCCATATGTCCTGTATTCTCAGGAAAAATCATGCATGAGGGCGTACTCACCCCCGCTGGTTGTAAATAATCTCGTAAAGTACGAGGCGGGGGTACCTGATGCACCTCATTCTCATCATGTACTTCCTCAACCCCTGGTTGGGGTAGTGCTTGAGGTTGATTTTCAGCCATAACTTCCTCTAACTCAGGAGAATTCAAGTGGTGTCTAGTCCTGCGATGGACAGTCAACCCCTCAACTAATCCTCCTTCAGTCACGAGCCGTCGAGTGTTATCGCGTGCCCAATGGGGCATAAAACACACTCAGCCCTCAAATTCTAACTTACCTAAGAGAGGAAGAAGAAATCTAGAAAATAAAAGGGAAAGATGGAAAGAAGTTACCAAATTTGGAGTCCTAGGTTAAGAATCTGCAAAACAAAACAAAATAATTAAGTTTCTAAGAATAGAAAGTCCTAATTAAGAGTAAACTAATTTCTAGAAAAAAAAAAAAAAAAGAAGAAATTCTAAAGAAAGAGAAATTAGAAAGAGCTTACTAAATTAGAAGTTTCCTACAAAACAGAAAAAAAAATAAAAATAAAAAATAAAAAAAAAATTAGGTTAGTTCTAAAGATCAGATAGAATGAAGAATAGTAAGTTTCTAACGTTAGGAAAAATTTCTAACAAGGAAAATAACTACTTCTAAACCTAGAATTAAAAATTCTAAAGAAAATCTAATCCTAAACTAATCCTAAAACTAATTAATTTCAGAAAAACGTAACCGACAGTCCCCGGCAACGGCGCCTAAAACTTGTTCACTCCCCAAGTGCAGGGTTGTGATGTAGTAATAACTCGGTAAGACCGAGGTCGAATCCCAAGGGACTGAAACTTGTACGTTATCTAAAACTAACCAGAACTAGAACTAGATTAAGATGAAATCTAAAATGAATGTAATTTAAGAAATAATGGTGAAATAATTATCTAAACTTGAGAGAAATCAGGAGAAGAGAACTAGGGATTCAGAGGATCCACTTGTAGAGATCAGGGAGAATTTATGCTTGCATCAAAAATCATGGAAATTACTGAACTGGCGTTGATCTAGTTTTCAAAGAGATGAAAGGTGTATGAATTAGAATGGATTTCATCACCAAACCATGCCCACAGACTATGGCAAACAACAGAATTAAACTAATTACCAACCAATCATATGTATGAAGGTTAAGAAGGGTACCGTCATCCAACCATGCCCAGGAGACTATGGTGAACAACAGGGCTTCCTAACGTCATAAACATTAAAGAGAATGGGAATATTAAAAGTCATTGCAGACCCATTGTAATTTCAGTCACAATAGACCATTAAAAACTTAAAATATTTCCATTAAAATCAAACTAAAACCAACTTCAATTCAAAAATTAAAATTAAATTAAAAGCATATAATCTCTCATCTCACTACAAGCTTCACCTCCTAGCCCTAGCTAGGAGGATTTAGCCTGCCATGGATGGGCTCAATCCAAATAAATAAAGAGAAAAAGAAAAGGAAAAGAAAAGGGAAAGAAAAAAACCAAGCTCCTCTCTCTCTCCTCTGACCACGTTCAAACCCAAGCTCGAGCCCTCTGTTCTTCCTCCCAAGACCTTGAATGCCCCCTCCCCACATCCAAAAACCTCTTTTTATAGCTGCTGGAAGGCTGGAGTCAGTGACAGAGTTGTAACAGGACACGGAGTGCAATTTTCGCAGCCGAGTTTGGTACCATGAAACACGCCACTTTTCTCGCTCAAATTCCAAAAAAACACCGTCCCTTAGTACTTTCTTGGGTCCTCTACATGATAGACGGTTCAGATCTGCCATATGATCAAAGATGGTGGGCCAAAACCGTCCAGAAAAGTCAGTTTTCGCGGATGTGCGAAACCTTTCGCACCATTTCGCTGTTGTGGTCGGTGGGCCCCACAGAAGCATTTTCTGGAAAATCCACCCCGTCCATTGGATTCAGAACGAAATTTCAGTCAAGAATGGGTGGTTTTGAACGTCCATTGACGTGGCCCAGAGAAGAAATCACAAAAGAATCAGTTTTGAACGTTACCGAGCAGCCCTTTTGTGGCCTCTGTATCTCACACGTGTGCACGCATGGGTGAAAAGTGACAACATGGTTTTGTAGTGCTCGCGGCTGTCTACACGGTGGACGGTTCGGATTAAGCTTATGGGGCACGTGTGGGGCCCACATCTGATCGCAAAAACGGCCAGCGGCCGTGCGTCCGCTGCACGCGAAAGCGAAAGTTTCTTCCGCTGTGATGATTGATGGGGTCCACTGAGCTTTAATTTGAAAAATCTACACCGTCCATTAGCTTCAGGACGAAAAACCGTTCAGATATGCTTGATTTTGGATCCCAACTATGGTGGTCTATGAGATCTTGATTCCGCCGTCCATCTTGTGTTGTACAACAATCCAAGTGAGTACATGTGCATGGGGCAGAAAGGAGAGCTAGGCGAGGGTATTTCCCCCTCTATAAAAGCAATGAACGGTTCAGATCATCCGAATGGATGATGGTTAAGCCCCACTATTCAAGACCGGCGGACGCACCGGTCCGCTGTGAAGAATTTTTTTTTTTTTTTTTTTTTTTTTATTATTTTTTTTTTTTTTTAAGAATCGGTCAGCGGAATGCTGACCGATTTAGTTAGTACGGTGAGTGTCTGGCGTGCGGGCACTTGGTGTACATGCACCACAGTGTGAGTCCCACGGTGATGTATTCATGAGATCTTCTCCGTCCAACATATTTTCCATCCAATTTAAAGCATTGAGACTTGAATTGAAGCATATCCAGGTATTAGGTGAGCCCCAAACTAATGATTTATGAGCTGATCTGACTATTTGGCCACTTCTAGAGGGATCCAATGGCTGAAATTTTATATGTACGGTTAATTTATGGTCCTCAGGCGACGTATGAAGTTTCGAACTGAACTGATATTGGGAACCCCATGATCTTGCATTCTGGCTGACTTTCAGGCCACTTGAGCTTCAATTTCTAACTTTTCTCGGATTTCTGACCGTGTATATTTGTCAATCTTGGTCCCCTGGAGTGTGTCCCTTGCCTGTGGCGTCAACTGAGTGTTAAATTCATACTTTTAGCAACTTTTTGCAGTTCATGCTTTCAACTACACCTTGTATCACGGAAAAACGGACCATTAAACGGCATTATGTACGTAAATTCAGGTAATAAATGGGGTCTAATATGTAGTATTTGACCCTCAACACTTTCAATGGTATACATTTACTTCCCATGGTTTCTGCTACAGCAATCTACTTCTAGCCTTGGATATGCTTCAATTTTGAGTTCATACTCTTAAAATGACAAGGGAGAATAACAGATGGACCGCATTGATAAGAAACATGAATGACGCGCTTACTTTTATAAAATGAAACCCTACTGCAAAGTTTGGAGATTGGATTAAGTGGCAACTGGGATCTTACTATGGGGTTCACCTTGACGATGTGTTCTATGTCCATGCTTTCCATCCATTTTTTCATCTCATTTTAGCTGGTGGCCTAAAAATTTAAAAAGATCAAAATCTCATATGGACAACACCATAAGAAACGGTGATAATTGAACGCCCACCATTAAAAACTTTCCAAGACCTACCATGAGCAGATTTCATTCAACCCCATGACACGGTCAACCATATCTGAATGAATGTAAAATACAAATATCAGCTTGATTCAGAACTTTTTCTATAAGCAGTGGCAGTTCTAATATTTTCGCTGAAAGTAAGGTTCTTTGTAATGTATCATTTAATAGACCGGGTACGGCGGAAAAGGCGAAATGTCGTGAAATGCAGTTGTATAATTTCTGGACAATATAAGAGCCGGAGCGCGTCCCCGATTAATCCTGACCGTCGAAAGTGAATATCAAGTTGAAATTAGTCAAAGCGTGACGACATAACGCCGCAAGGTTAATGTATTATCTGTATTAGTTTATTAGAGCGCGACCTGGCTGCGACCCCGTAACCAGGATGTGGGTGCGGTCCTGAATGTCAAGCCCACATCGATGTATATATTGTATATCCACGCCGTACATCTGTTTTTCCAGCTCATTTTATGGCATGATTTAAAACATGAAACAGATACAAGTTTCAGGTGGACCACACCACAGGAAAAAAGTGGTCGTTGAAAGCCTATCATTAAAAAATTCCTAGGCCCCAATGTTTGTTGACCGTCCAACCTGTTGATAATGTCCAACAGACATGAAGGAAAGGAAATATATATATATATATATATATATATATATATATATATATATATATATATATATATATATATATATATATATATATATATATATATATATATATGTGGCGTGGATATACAATACATACATCGAATGGTACGAGAACAAATGATCCGGTACTCCCATGGGCATCATAAGTCGACCGTGCTCTCCTTCTTTCCCTCCAACGTGTGATATCCTTGTGACATCTGAGCCGCTATTTTTTATATATCAGTTATGGATATTTTGAAGGAAAAATTGGATAGATCCACACATCAGGTTAGTCAAACGGTAAGATGGATCAAATCAACGGATGTCCATTGATTTAGATGGTCTTGCTCAATTAACTTCTGGAACAGCCTGAATTTCATTCCATGGACCTTTTCCAAGGAATGGAGTTCGAAAATGTGACAAGTTGGCATATATGGCATTAGATGTTGGATGTGATTGCCCATATTCAACAATAAACTGTCTACCGGAGGGATGTGCAGATTGTCTGATTCATATGGTCTTGTTTCTGTAACCCATCTAAAGTGAGCCAGTGAGATTGGAAGGTTTGGATTATATGCATCTAAATGCACTTGTACAAGGAGTGGTGCATGCGCATGGATGGTCATACTCTCCCAAAATATAAAAGTGTTTTTAGAGAAATTGACAACTGTAAACTCCACCTTTTACCCACCGTATTTTATACACGCTCCCAATCTGTACGGACATATTATTTGCAGACGAAAATACCCATCCCAAATTAAACCGAAGTCATGTCTACCCTCTAATAGCTACGGTTATAATCCGTAGCTATATGTTAAGTGGGTGAATGGATTACCAAGGGAAAAGAAAGTTTGGGGAGCGCTTATAGAAAGACGGTGGGTGGGTAAAAGGCGAGGCTTACAGTCGCCAATTTCTCTGTTTTTTTTCCCAGTCATACTTTAGGCAGAGAGGTGCGAAGTGGACGCTCGACTTCGCATGTGCACACGTGCAACTTATTTTTGGACAAGTTTATTCTTGAACTTTTTAGATAATTCACGTCTTGCCTCTTTGTTTTTTTTTTTTCTTTTTAAAATAGTCTCACATGATCAACAACTTATATTAAAGGTGGGTCCCACATTATGAAAGTACACATTAGGATAGGCAGGATGGCCCACTCCAAGTGGCTCGACATAATGATCAGTTAACATTAAGCAGGCCCCACATGATAGACAGTCCGCATCAGAGGTGGGACACATAAGATGGATGGTGGACATTAAAGGTGGGACCACATGATGAAAGGTTGACATTAAAAGTGAGCCCGCATGATGAGCCGTCCATATTGATAGTTGGCTCCCACAAGATGAATAGTCCACATCAAGGTGAACCCATATAATGCATGTTCATATCAAAGATGAGTCCCACGTGATGGATGTCCCACGTCAAAATACGATCCCACATGATGCACTCTTCACATCAAGTGAGCCCCACATGGTGGACAGTCCACAATAAATGTGATACCCACATTATATATGGTGGACGTGAGCCCATATGATGGATGACCCATATTGAAATTGGGGCTCCCCATGATGAAGGGTCCACATCAAAGTAGGCCCACATAATGCATGGTTCATATCAAAGGTGAGCCTCACATGATGAATGGCCCACATCAAAAATGCCTTAGTTGACTACTAAAAGTGGGCTAAAACTGCACTGGAGTTGGTGCATGCCATAACCTCTCATACAAATGCTATATATAGAAGCTGCACCTGTATCAATACTACTTTTCTCCAACAGTAAGACTGATCTCGTCATTACGTGGGCCAAACGTGGTAGTACATCAATAACTGTTTTGTTTTGTTTTTTTTTTTTGTTTTTTTGTTTTTTTTTTATAACCAATTAACTTTATTTTAGTTATTTTTAAGAAATTAAAAATAAAAAGATATTTTTCCTGTTAATGTTTTAACCAAAAAAAAAAAACCGTAGGCACATTGCTCTCTATTGAAAGGGTAAAGAAGCTGCCGCCAAAAATCCCACAGCTATTATCTAATGTTATTTTCCTTTTTTAAATAGAAATTACCATATCTCAATAAAAATTTTAAAAAAATAAAAAATAAAAAATAAAAAATAAAAATAAAAAGGAGAGAGAATCTCTTCTTTGTTGAGTTTGTTATTTTCCAGGGCCAATCCCTGCCGTGTACTCGAAAAAAAGAAGGGAAAGATGATTTAATAATTGAATTATTAATCCCTAAGAGGAAAATGAAATGAAGGTAATTAGATATGTGAATTCTATTTTGGATTCTGCGGATCATTTAATGGCTATTCAATTGATAACTTCCACCCTTACCCTAGAAAATAGGATTCCAAAAAATAGGAATATGTTCGGATAGGAAACGTAATTCTCATATTTATTATACAATAGTCATCTCGGGTCTTGTTTGCTAAGGATTTTAACAGTGAATAAGAGCAATATTTAAAGCTTTGAATCCATGTACCCCGACAGACCAACTGTCTTATCAGTGGAAAACGATTTTCATTTCTACATAGATTCCATTTATCTAAACATGCCCAGGGTGAAAACAGCTAGAAAAAATCCCACAATTAACATTTGGTGGTGCTTTCACTACATTGCTTTTTCATTTCTTAATTAAATCAAAATGCATAAAAGGTTGCAGATGTCTGCTACTCGTACGCATGCATCCAATACATGTAATAGATCGAAGCTGCCCATCAGGGGGTCACTGCATGAATGTTATCTAATAAAACGACTTTGATTGACTTTACAAGCAGAGTCGAACAGGGGAATCCTCAGTCTAAGTCGCATCAGATTTGTCCAAGTTCTAAAACCATGCATTCCTCAGATCACGACAAAGGGGAGCTAAAAACACTTGCTTGGGCCTGAGGTTTTTCTTTCACACACACTGTTAGATCGATCTCAGTCGGTCCGTGGTTTTTCTTTCCCGCACACTGTTAGATCTAGGCCTTTCATAATTATACAGCTAGGCCCAAAAGACCAACCCTTAAATAGGTGGATTAGAAATGTTGTGGAGAGTGGTAGGAAGTTGTAAACTATGCTCTTGGCTCAAACTTTGTTATTTGGTCTTTCAAGCTGTAGATATGATGGCTCTAATCAGAAAGCGTCCACATGCCACTTAAAAAGAAGAAGAAAAAAACTTCCTCCCCCCCCCCCCCAAAAAATAATAATAATAATAATAATAAATTGGAGAAGTCCTGACTTCAAGAAACACACACCAAAATTTCAATGAAGAAAAGGCTAAACATTCCATCTCATGGGATCTTTCAATATAGGGTACTTTTAGGCACATGGGGGATTAGTAGGGAGGCTCACCACAGACGGTCTAGATCTTTGAGCAAAGATTTGACCCGTCGTACATGTGGGAGCTCCAATTTATAATAGGTTTTTTAGGGCGATAATCAATTTTTATTTAAAATTTTGCTAAAACCTAAGTGGGTTATTGATGTAAGTTGTTGTCCAAGAGGAGTTTCTCTCACCAATACCTTAAAAGTTCACTTTTGAGAGGGATGTGCAGTCAAGTTGTACCCTACCTGAAGGAAGGTTCAGATCCATGACTCTTTCTAGTATAATTATTACCAATGACCATGCTAAGATGGTTAGACTCATTCGATCAAAGTAGTCTTTTTTTAAAAAAAAAAGAGAGGACAATCAAAGATGGCCTTGTATGATAGACAATGGTTATGCATTTTCTACAATAATAAATATGCATTGTCCCTTTCCTTGTGGGCCTTGGATGATGGATGGTCTGGAGAATGATGGAACTTTTCTAGTATGATAGATAAGGTTTGCCAATTTCCTATGCAGTGATTAGATGGTTTGCATCACTATTTTAGAGCAATAGAGCAATAGAGCATGGCTCAATCTGGATGCATGCTGGAACTCACCAATGCTTAAAGTCTTTGATAGGTGTAATCCCTAAAGCAGAAAAATAGTGGAAGCCCTCCCAGACCTATACTGTAAAGAAATTGCTTCTTATTTCAGTTTTCAACTAACATATTACAGGCAAACAATGCATACAGTGAAGTCAAACACTCATGAGCAATTTCCCCAAATTAAAATGCAGAGCACGTAACGAATATTAGTGCATGATTCCATATTGAAATATCTCAAACAGAAAGTACGCAAATCCTTGAGTTACAAATACAAATGATCATCCAAACATCTCATCACTGTCTAGTCACCATTCCACCATTCTTCACTTCGTCAAGTCACATAGCACATGCAGATCATTGCAATCTCTGTTGTGAGAAAAATGCCTGGAAACTGAAATTTATGATTAGAACCTAAAAGTTATATGCTAGAATTTGGTTGCTTAAATCCATAAAGGAAGTCAAGCATATACTTAACTTTAAAAACTAATAATTGATAAAACAGGAAGTATAGGCTTCAAATGCATTCAGTCCAAGTATCTTGATGCGTGAAACAACTGGGGCTAGTAGTTCTGAAATCCAAACTTTGATTTAATACACTCTGCCATAGAAGAAAGATGCTCCAAAAATCTTACTCAAAGCACCTGTCTAATTCTCGATGGTTGCCCTACAAAAGACATGAAAATAATACATCAATTGCCCGGGAAAAGAGGTTGTAGAAGATTGGATGACAAGGAACTTGCAATTAAATTTACTTGGTCATAACAAATAGAGAACTTTTTAGGTTGCGGGAATATTACTGACAAACACATTTCAAGCTTAAAATGTGCAATTAGCATACTCATCCAATATGGGCTTCAAAGCATGGATAGAATGCAAACAAATGCAAATGCATTAGCTCCTCCATGAGTTCTTTATGTAAAACAAAAAGTACACTACTGCAATTGAACATTATACATGTAACACCAACTATCATATGGTACTACTAAACTACTAAAAAATCACATCAAGTTAACATAAAACAGAGGCTGAGCCCACACGCATGTGGAATTATGACCATCCACATGCGGCAACACAGATTAATATGGAATGTGTGTTTGAGTATCCAATTTTCCATTAGATGAGCCTTGCACAAGAATCTAGCTTTTTCTTTTTCTTTTCTTTCTCTTGAAATTGGGCACAATATAAAAATAATAATAATAATAATAAAAGAATGGCTAATACAGCTCTTTCGAACATCCATTTGTTTTGTACGGTCCACTTGAGGAAGGAAACACTTGATTTTTAAGCCAAAAGTTCTAAAAAGTGTGACCCACTTAATGTAAAGCTTTTATCTCACACCCTTACGCTACATTGGTGCATGTGGCTGCATTTGGTTGGGCAATGCTTCACACACATGTTAGGAAAACTTACCCACAACTTATGCTTGGTCCAAGAATCAGGTCAGATGCAAATAATGTGAGCCAATCCTATGCAAATGTAATGGACAGTTAGCATTTAACATATGGTGCATCAGCTTAGCAGACAGCCTGAATCTTGTGTAAGGGAAGCTATATAGTGACACTCTCTTGATGAGCAGCATGGTCATGCATATGTGTGAACTCTCTCATCAATCGTTGGTTGCAGTGGGTACTACACAACTGGGGTGATGAGGATTGTGTGAAGATCTTAAAGAGATGAAAGGATGCCATAGATGCAGAGAATGGTAAGGTTATCATAGTCGACATTATCATAGGCGTTGATGATTTGCACGAGCTTGAACATGTGAGGCTAGCAACGGACATGATAATGCTGGCCAAGACAGGAGGAAAGGAAAGGACTGAAAAGGAGTGGAGGGGACTCTTATCTGATGCTGGATTCAATCAATGCAAGATAACACCCATCAAAGCCCTCCAATCTATAATCGAAGCATGTCCTTAATCACCTCGTAGGTGCACGTACCAACTTGTCCATGACATCTGAATGACTAGAGTGAGTCTCACCATGCGCACGGCTCATATGTCCAATACATGTGCCAGGTTGGCACGTGTCAAGTTACATAGAAGTGCAAACACAGTAATAAAATGTAGTGTGTTCTGTTTTTGCCAAGACGGGGGCTGTATGGTCATAGTCTTTTTTTCTTTAATCATTAATAAAAGGTGTGAGCAGGCCACCTATATTATTATTAATTCCAAGAACGGACTACATTTTTTTGGGCAGGCTCCTAAAAAAAAAATAAAAATAAAAATAAAATCAATGGGGCCTCGCCTATCTTAGGAAGGAAACAAATACAAAATCCATTCATCTGAAAAAATATACCAAATGGCTTATAGGACAAAAATATGTAGACAGCTAGCTATGCGACAATATGGATCCCCAAAACACCAAAGCAAAAAACATGGGCTTACTAGGCACTGCATCGCCACCAACCGGGCCTCTGTACCACTGAAAATCTAGAAAGTACAAATTAAATCTCTGGTTAAAGCCTAAAAATGATGTGCAATTATTCATAGTAAAGTCATTCATCAACAGAATAGAAATACATAAATGCAAAAACTGTAATGATGCACTCATTCAAAAGATGGTCTTGGTTGAAGCATTTGTTCAAACAAGTAGCATGCAGATTTGTATATAAAGAAATAAGAGCATTCCAAAATACTTAATTTGTCTTACAATCTATGAAAGGAATGGAGAAACCAGTACTAGATTTTCATAGCAAGAATTTAAAGTGTTTAAAAGAATAAATTTCTCAAAGTATATAACTTGAATTTAAAATTCTTGAGACTATATGCTTTTCTAACTTGAAGTATGTATTAAAAGGTAAATAAAAATGAAGAGTGGAAACAAGTATCACCTATGTATGTACCTCTCATAATGATAGAAAGTCCTACTGCTTAGCTTCTCATTATCTATCGTATGTCGATGGAGGGTATATGCCGGACCTCATCCCAATCCTCTCCCCCGACTTCTTCAAACCTTGCTTTCAATCCATGAGGCACCTCTAATTTTTTGAGGGTAGTCACGTGTTGCAGTCCTTTTGGAAGCTTCTTCAATTGCTTGCAGTCACGTATCGATAAATGTAAAAGACTTGGCATAGCTCCTTCCTCCACTCTCCACTCCTCTAATTCATCTAATTTATGAAGATATAAGGATTCGAGCAGAGGAAACCCTAGTGCAGAGCAAGCCATTTCCTTTCCCATATATGACCAATCCAGCAAACTGAGAATGCGAAGGTTTTTCAGCTTCTCCAACGTCGCCATTGGGTCTTCCTTTAAACCGGACCATTCCAAGGTGAGTTTGGTGAGGTTTGGTGGAAATTCAGGTAACGTCTCTAACTTTCCTCGCAAATACAACTTACTTAACTTGAGAAGATGTGAAAGATTAGGTGACGACAAAAATAAGGCTCTGTCTTCACGTGCGTCAACTGACGTCCACGCCCACAGATGATGAAGGCAGTTAAGGTTGACAATCGCCTCACAGAATAACCCAGCATAAGCTCCTGTTTCGAAAAATATTTTTAATTTTCTAAGATTGGTGAGCTTTCCCATGCAACCCTCCATCCATCCGCCAGCATATACTGGAGATAGAGTCTGGAGGTTACTTATCAGGTCGAGCCTTCTTGGATGCCCTTGTACACGTATCATTCCCCAAGATTCCTCTCTTTTGTAACTGCCCAATTGAAGATGTCTTAACTGATGCATCTTCCCAATTGTCTCTGGTACTTTAAGATCATTATTGGATTGTACAAATAGAGTTTGTAAATTGATAAGATTGCCTATGCGATGATGGGAGGGTTTTTATTCTAGGTGCAGTACACTTGAGATATCTCATGTGGATTAGTTCACCTATTTGCTTCGGTAGGTCGCTTATTTCGACATCAAAATATAGCACCCTAAGCAACTTAAAGCCTTTGAATAGAAACTTGCTTTGATCCTTTTCAAGCCATGTACGGTCTTGGGTGTAGATCAACATAGAACGAAGGTGTGGAGTAGAAGGTTGTTTGACTATTAATTTCCCTGAAAAATACACGAAAATAAGTAATTATTACTTCACCTATTTCCCATTTCGAATTCGCACGGGAATTACGTTTTGAAAAGCGTTCCATACAATACCAGTTATTATTGATTTAAATATGTGGGCCCCACTATGATACATGTGAGTTATCCACGCTATCCATCCTTTTAAAAAATACATTTTAAGTCATGAACCCAATAATGAGAAAAATCAAAAGCTCAAGTAGGCCACACCTTAGGGAACAAGGATCATTAAGACATCAATGGTTGAAAGTTGTTTTCTCCCTAGGGCCCACATTGATGTTTATTTGTCATAAAACCTGTTCATAAGGTCACACAGTCATGGATAAGGGGGAAACAAAATTATCAGTTCAATCTAAAACTTTCGGAGTCCTCATGAAGCTTTCAATGGTAGGAGTTCAATTCCCATTATTTCTTGTGTTGTGGTCCACTTGATCTTTGTATCTGCCTCATCTTTTAGCTCATGCCCTAAAATGAGTTGGCTAAAGGGATGTACAGTGTGGATAAGACAGACACATCATGATAGGCTCTACAATTTAACATTTTTCTCCTCCGGTGACATGAGGAGTCTTATAAATGAAAGGTGGCCGTCAACATCACCAGAAATACATAGGTAATTATTTACCCATTTACCTGAATTACCTCTGTAATTAGAAAATCAAACAGGCCGTACTTACTTGGGTCATTATGGTAAATTGCAAGCCGACGGGCTCTAGACGGAGGAGCATTGCCATTGTCACCCTGAACTGCGAGAAACTTGCTTTCCTTAGCTTCTGATATCGACAGATCACGCAAAAGATCGTGGATGCGGCAACTACTGATACCCCTGCCTGAATTTCTTCTTGTCAATTGAACCATACTTCTCTGAACCAACTGCATCAGATAATCTTCTCCAACCTCTTCCAATGTTAGCTCCCCTCTTTCTTTAAGAAACCCTTCTGCGGCCCACAGTCGAATCAATTCCTTGGCTTTGAACTCGTAGTCCTCTGGAAAATTGCTCACGTAGAGAAAACATGGTTTTAAGTAATAGGGCAGGTCTTTATAGCTTAAAGATAATATGCTAGAAATTTGGACTTCTCCCTCGACAAACTGCCAGCTGATGCTTTTGCGTACATGCACCCACTCCTTTGGTTCCTTTATTGATAAGAGCCCTCCAATGACTGCGATCGCAAGAGGGAGACGATGGCATTTTCCCACAATCTCTCTTCCCAGCTTCTCCAAATCCTGCGGGCAACCACCATCTCGTCCTAAGAATGTTTTTTTACAGAATAAATCCCAACTCTCTTCATTGGTTAGAAATCGCAGTTCATGGGGACGGCTTCGTGGATCTGCATATAAAGCAACGTCTCTATTTCGTGTGGTGAGCATGACCCTACTGCCATTATTCACATCCTGAAATGTATCCTTCAGATCATTCCATGCTTCTTTTGTCCATAAATCATCAAGTACCATTAGGTACCTCTTTTTTTCCAGATACTCAGAGATCTTGTCCCTCAGATCAACAACGTCCATCTTCTCCACCAACTCGAGCTCCTCTTTAGACAGAACCATACAGCGTTTTCTGATGGTCTGCAAAAGATCTTTCACAGAAGGCTGTTGTGATATAGAAATCCATGCATGTGTATGGAAATGTTTCTTAACACTATCAGTGTTATAAACTTTCCTGGTAAGAGTGGTCTTACCGAGACCACCCATTCCGACTACAGAAACAACACAACGTCGCCGCTCTCCTTCATTAGTCAGCTGCGTTACCAATTCCTTTAAGTCATTATCAAAACCAACAAAATCTGGTTCTTCAACATTAGGAGAAGTGCGCCTCCATTCTTGGTGGCTTCGACCAGCATAGCTCGTCCCTGCTCCCTGCCCTATATTTTCAATTCCATATGTCGATATACTTTCAGAGATCGCATGGATTTTAGCCTTTATTTGCTCGATCTTCGATCCCACCTCTTGGCGAGGTTTCAATTCATTGAAGATGCAAGCGTACCTTTTAATGCAGCCCACAAATCCAGTTCGCCTCAAGTTTGCTACCTTGAAGACAAAGGTGTCGATGACGTCCTCAGCATCATATGCAACATCTCTCACATCCCCCACCCAGCCCTTTACTCTTTCATCTCCTTCTTGTTTGGCATCTGCGTCTTTCAAGAAATGTTTCATCCGCCCAAATTCGTCCTCGAGCCATTGGACTTGATCACCAACCCCATGTAATAAAATGGCTTCTCGAATGAGTGGGTCAGTGATTTTTTGGAGAAGGATCTCGACAACAGACTCAACAAGGGCCATCTTTCCTCACTCTTTTTTCTCTCACAAGAAAGAAATTCAGATAAAAGCTTGGTTTCTCTTCCCTTCGAGTTGCAGGTCTCTTTATTTCCAGAGGCTAACCTGAACGGTCATGAGACAAAACAATCATGGTTCGTTGCTACTCAATGGTGGACGTTGTTGTTCAGTTGATGAATCTGGACCGTCCATCTTGTAGACTTTACTGACGATGATCTCTACAGTAGCACACATGTGAAATTTTAGAGAGTAAAAGATGCTGGCTTAATTCCCTCAATGTCATCAATGATTGTTGATGCGAGAGAATGAATTTATTGCTGTTGATTGGAGACTAATACCGCGGGATCAAGAGCTAGAATTTGCCTGACTTTCGAGGGCGGATTGCCAACCTACGTACTTTAGCATAGTGAGTAATCTCTCTGAGTCCACGCGTGATGTATATGTATTATCCACGCCATATCCATCCGTTTTACCAGCTTATTGTTGTTCATGACCCTAAAATTGAAGCATATCCATAGTTCAAGTGGACCATACAGAGGAAACAACAGAGATAATGACCATCCGCCGTTGAAACCATCCCAGGGTCCACAGCTTTGTTTACATGCCATCCAACTTGTTCCATGGGTTACAGAGACATGGATGAAGGGAAAATACAAATATCACCTAGATTGAAAATTTCTATAGCACAAGGAAGTTTTCAATGGTACACATTTAACTACTGCTGTTTATGCTGTTGTGCTCTACTTCTAGCCTTGGATATGCTTCGATTATGAGTTCGTACTCTTGTAATGTCACGGAAGAATAACGGATGGAACGCGTAATGAGATGCATGAATAATGTTATTATAAAATGAAACCCGGCTGCAAAGTTCTGACCGTGGGGCTCACCTTGATGATGGGCTGTATATCCATTCTTTCCATCCATTTTTCCAGCTCATTTTAGCTCATGGTCTAGAAATATAATGAGATCAAAATCTCATGTGGACAACACCATAAAAATCAGTGATGACTGAATGCCCACCATTAAAAACTTTTCAAGTCTTATCATAAGCAGATCTGTAATGTTTTTTCCATCCAACCCATTGATACCGTTAACCATATCTGGATGAAGGTAAAATACAAACACCAGTTTGATCCAAACTTTTTGTGATATACAGAAAACTTTATTTTTTTGAGCGCACATACACCCATAAGCAATCTGAATTTCACCACCTATGGGTGCTTGAAACCTTTGCCTAGTGTTGAAAATCTTTTGAGCCTATAGAAAGCTTTTAACGGGACGGGCGATGCGGATTTCCGCATTTGGCAGGAAGTTCATGGACAAGGATGGCCCCCATCAAGATGATTTTGTAAAATCCAATCTGTTAATCTGTTTTGAGAACTTATTTTAGAATGTGAGATGAAAAAAATAGGTGTATCTAACACTCAAGTAGGCCACACGAGAGGAAATGGTGAGAATTTAATAAGCACAGTTGAAGCATTCTTATGGCCATAAAAGTCATGTATCAAGCTATATTTTTGGTGTTTTCACTTCATCCCATTTGAAATGACTTTATAAACGGGTTGAGTAGCAGGTAAACATTAAGGTGGAGCCAAGAAGGCTTCAACAGTGGAAATTTCTTTTTTCAATTTTTGCATGATCCACTTGAGTTTTGTACCCACTTCATTTTTAGTCTCACATCCTAAAATGAGCTAACAAAACGGATGGACGAAATAAATTTCTCACATACATTGCAGTAGGCCCCACCCAACATCATTGCACATCAACTTCATGCGGACGGCTTCCGCCGGAAACCAGCGTCATACTTTCTTTTTTTCCAGTGATGTGATCCAACTGATATATGTATTCGCTTCGGTCCTGTTTGGCCAGTTGCATTGGCAAGTATTAGGTGGGATGGGATTCAAAAAAATATAATTATTACCCATAGCAGGGCCGGTTCCCTCTTACCATGGGATAAGCTTATTTCTCTTTTTTTTTTTTTTTATTTAGTAAAATGGAACATTGAAATGATATATCCACTATCATTTGAAACTATTGAGAATAACACACTCGTTATATCTAAACCATTCATTTATTTTGTAACCTCATTTTATACCGTGTAATTAAAAATGAGGTAGATCCAAAACTTATGTGACCCTAAAGAAGTTTTCAATGGTAAGTATTTAATCCTCGTTGCTTTCTATGGTGGGGTCCACTTGAGCTTTAGATCTACCTGATTTTTTGGCCCATGCTCTAAAATGATCTCAAAAAATGGGTGGACGGTATGGATATAGTCCACACATCATGATGACACCTACATAACTTGCTAACATTGAATGAAATCAGCACGGGACCAGTACAATTCCATCTAACCTAATTCCAAGCTGCTCTACTCTTTCCAAACATGGATTGGAATTGGCACAGTACCGGATGCGATTCCATCCCACAAAAGCCCGGCTAATCCAGCCGGCCAAACAGGCCCTTAATTTTCGTATAGCAATGTGAAATAATGATTCGAGAAAATGGATGGATAACGTGAATATAAAACGCATTCATGTGGGCCCTCGGTTAGGGTTGCACCTAATCAGCTTCCAAAGGTTTTGGCCTCAAATGCTTTTGCACCGACACGGTGCAAAGGCACACGCGTTTTGGATCTTTTCACGCGTTTTCTTTACGACCGAGTAAAAGGTGAGAAGTCGTGACGCCTTTTCTCTTTTTCTCATCGTAAGGACTTTTCGTCTGTTATTTTTTTCCTCCTTAATGTAGCATGAGCACCCAATGAAGGTAAAATTGAATAAGATCTTTGGCCCCAACATAGTGTATGTATTTTATCCACTCCGTTCACTCTTTTTTTTTTTTCAGGATCATTTTATATGGTGAATCAAAAAATTAGATAGATCCAACTCTTAGATGGACCAAACAAGAAAAAAGATTAGCGATTGATTGTCCATTATTTAAAAACTTCAATGGGGAATACAAAAGTTTTGGGGAATATATATATTGCTTTTGTCCAAATTTGTGTGACTTAATCTGTATGTTGGATGGAAAACAAACATTAGTGTATCCTAAGAAGTTTTTAATGATGGTTGTTTAGTGACTATTATTTTTTATAGTATGGTCTTTAGAATTTGATCTACTTCATTTTTAGTATTTTTCTATAAAACGATATGAGAAAATTATTGGACCGCATGGATATACAAAACACGCATCAAGGTGAGCCCCATGGTCAAGGAAATATCTCGTAACATGTTACACGAGAGAACACTTAATCCGTGGATGGGCGACGGGTCCTCTCATTAACTTTTTCTTTTTCTGTTTTTGTTTCGAAGGGTGACCCGTCCTCAGATTCATTATTTTTTTGTTTTTAACTTTTTGTTTTTAGGGGAATTTTCCTCATCACCCATAGTTTATGCCGCTGCTCGCTATTATTTACTTTAATTTTTTTTAATTTTTTATTTTGGGGGGGAGGGGGTGCACCCATGTTATGTTAGATGTTAGTCACTCCCACTGGGGATCGATACCAAGACCTCAACTGTTGAAACAAGGTATCTCCACTCAGCCTGCCACTTGAACTATTGGGTGTGCTCACTATTATTTACCTATACCAATGGTATACCATATTTTGAAATTGACAAAGCTACCCTCGCTTTACCACACTTGCAATCTCCCTTCGTTACAGTAGATTAACAGTAGAGTTGAGAGTCGAGCGGGTTCAACCCGACCAACCCTTGACTGAGTCGACATTGGGTAAGGCTCGGGCATGATGTATTGCGTTTGGTCTTGAGCTTGCGCTGTGCCAACACCAATCCGATAAAATTGGAGTTGAGCTAGAGTTAAGGTCTCGAGTTGCCCAACCCAACCTGGACGGATCGATATATAAGTTACACATTATAATTGAGTATGGATCCTTTTTGTTGAAGGCACAAGAAATTTCGTTGCCGTCGGGTTTTATTGGTCCGCGTCATTTTTGATGACTCAAGCTAAGAAGATACACGGGATTTCTCTCTCTCAAATAAATTGTGTGCTACCCAATATGACTTTTAAAGGAGTAGTTGTCATATATTTTAGCTTGTCTATTTAGAAAAAATAAAGTTCTCTATTATTTTTTTAAAAAAAACTATGTATGTAATTAATAAAATTATAAGTACAAAAAATAAAAGATGTATG
The DNA here is from genome assembly GCA_037074715.1 of Magnolia kwangsiensis. Classification (NCBI taxonomy): domain Eukaryota; kingdom Viridiplantae; phylum Streptophyta; class Magnoliopsida; order Magnoliales; family Magnoliaceae; genus Magnolia; species Magnolia kwangsiensis. Next base: position 4,091,045 of record CM073583.1, read on the forward strand.
AAAATATAATAGACTAATTTCATAATGAAAATATTAGCATGTATCAACCCACCGACCTGAACAACTGGACGGAGCCCACTTGGGTTGGGCTTGCATGGGTTGAGAATTCCCAACCTGAGGTTGGGTTGGGTTTGGATTGAGTTAGGGTGGAGGTATAGGAATCTTGGGCTGGGGTTTGTGCACCAACCGACCGAACCCACCACACTTTCAGCCCTAACTCACGTCTGCACCACCCTAACTCCCGATCATACCTGGGGCCTACCTTGTTGTTTCTGAGAAATTCAAGCTATTCAAGTGTTTTTCCAGCTCACTTTAGTTTCGGACTCAAAAAATGAAGTAGATTCAAAACACAAAGTGAGCCCTAGGATGGCCCCAGGAATTTTCAACGGTGGTTCTCATTCCCCACGGTTTCCTGTCAATTGGCTCACTGGAGCTTGTTATTAGCTTCATTTTTGGATCTTGTCCATAAAATGATATGGAAAAACAGATGGACAGGGTGGATTTCTCATGAACATTCTATAGCCCTACCAATATTTCAACAGCAAACATTTAATTCCGAATGTTTCATGTTCATTTGGCCCGCTTGTGGTCAAGATTAGCCTTATTTTTTGTCCCATGCCCTAAATTGAGTTGGAAAAACAGATGGACGGATTCAATTAACAAACATTGTTATGACCCACCAATGATCAAGCAACGCCCATCTCATGTACCTAATGTCTACCAAACATCTGGCTATCACCGATTCGTATTAACGACTGTCCAAGCGCGCGCGGATTGCCTCCTACCAGTGTAGAGCTGGGCAATCCTGATCCGATCCGTTGGATCCGAACCAATACGATGGCTTGGATCGGCACGAATCGAGCCGGTTAGGCAAGATCCGAATGCTTTTCGGATCAAGTTTGGATGCATGTCTATTCGGACCGATCTAACCTAGAATCCGATCCGATCATTGGATGCATGTCTACTCGGACCGATCTAACCCAGAATCCGATCTGATCCGGGTGTTTGTGTTTCATTTGTTCTGTTCATCCATTTTTAAAGGTGTTTCATTTGTTCTGTTCATCCATTTTTAAAGTTCATGTCATGGATTGGTACCAAAATTGAGAGGAATATAAATCTCAGATGGACCACACCACATGAAAACAATAGCGGTTGGATATCCACCGTTAAAATCCTCTTAAGGCCTATTATACTGTTTATTTGACATCTAAGGCCTACTATACTGCTTATTTTACATCCAATCCGTTGATTAGGTCATACAGTCCCAGAGGAAGAGAAAAAACAAAGATCAGCTTGATCCAAAACTTTTATGGCCTCAAAATGTTTTTAATGATCGACTCTTATTCAACACTGTTTCTTGTAATGTGGTCCACTTGAGAATCGGATATATCTCATTTTTACAATAATATTGTAAAATGATTTGTAAAAATATATGGACGGCATGGATGAAACATATACATTATGGTGAGGCCCACATATCACCGACCATGTCAGCCAGTCGGTTTCCCTCTCCGTGCGCCCACGTAATGTCTATCTGACATCCAAGCTCCAGCTGCTAGCCTATCTAGGTACGTGTCGTGAGAAGACGCTCCTCGAGCTCCGAGTTGTACGAACAGTTCAAAGGATATCAAAGTTACATGGCCCACCATGATGTATTTATTATATCTACACCGTTCATATATTTTTAGATATTATTATTGAGCATTATCCAAAAAATAAATAATATCCAAAAATCAGATTGACCACACCACGTATAGTAGCAGAGAATGATTTTAAACGTTAAATAACTCGTGTGGTCACATGACAGTTAGATCTGTCTTAATTTTTTGTCTCAAGCCGTAAGACGAGCTTGCCAAATGGATGGACGGTTTGGGTATAACATATACCCTCGTTCTTATATAAAGCAAGTGACGTGCTTATAACAATTGCAATTGATGTGCTTGGGTGAAAAGGGCGGCATTGCACTTTCCAGTGGAATGGTAAATTCCGGGAAAAAGAATAATAATTATTTCCTTCCATAGTTGCCGCACTCTTCCTACGTAATTAATTTTACGGCAACTTTTTTTAGATTAAAATAATAAATATTATAAAACATTTGTGGGTCCCACCATGATGCATATCATATATCCACGCCGTTCATCCATTATGTTAGATAAATTTATGATATAATCCAAAAAATGAGGTATACCCAATGCTTAAGTGGATCACGCCATAGAAATATGTGAATTAAATACTTACCATTAAAAACCTCATGTTGCCATTGTTTCTTTTGTTACGGGCCAGTTGAGTGTTAGATCTAACTCATTTTTCTTCTAATATTTCAAAATGTTGTGATAAAATGAATGAATAGAGTAGATATATCATATACATCAAAATGAGATTATAAAATAGCCACTACTACTTTTGAACCGGTTTCCAATAAGTGAAATCCCCTGAATATTCAAACCGGTGAAACGGTAATAATCACCCATTTCTTGGGTATTCACCATTTTCAGGTGAAACGATAAAAATCAAACAGGCCCTCTGTGAAGTGCACGTCAATGTTGTAAATTGTAATACAAACATGGATACAGTTTTTCAAAGTTACGTGGAGCCCACCTTGTTGTATATGTTTTATCTAAGTTATTTATTTATTTTGACATATTATTTTAAGCCTTGAGTAAAAAAATGTGAGCTATTGAAGGCTGAAGTGGATCACACCACATGAAACAATTAAATTAAATTTAAACTATCTGAATCGTACTAAATCTGATCCAACTCGGTTCGGGTCAGGCTCACCATGCATCGGATTGGTCAGAGCCAGGTAACTCAGACTCGGTCTCGGATCGAATCAAGTTCGGATAAAGTTGTAGAGATTTCAAATCAGATCTAGTTATACCCTACCCGATCCAATTTGGACTGATGCCCAGCTCTACCTACCATTGCCTGTCTCCAGCTGGGAACGGTTTGATGGCAAATAAACATCACAGCGGGCTCTAGAAAAGTTTCAACAATGAGTCATTATCATCACTACTTCCTGCGGTGTGGTCCATTTGAGCATTGTATCATCCTCATTTTTGGGTTTATATCCTAAAATGATACGAAAAAAGTGGATGGACGGTGTGGATATGACCCATACATCACGATGTCCATTCAAAGCTGTTGCCCGTTCCCAACAACTGGACACAGGCAGGGCCACTTTTATGTTGTTAGAAATCCACCCCGTCCATTTGTTTCCTCAGCTCATTTTAGTGTACGGGTATAAAAATAAGGCATATCTAAAGCTAAAAGTGGTGCCACGGTGGACACAAGATGTTTCAAACGGTGGACCTTCCATCTCACTTTTATTGTCATATAGCCACTGGATCTTGGTATTGATTTTGTTTTTTGGTTCATGTTATAGATTTATCTGGAAAAAATAGATGGGCGATTAGATTTGTAAAAAGTATCATGTGGCTCCATGAATGCTTCAAGGGTGAGCATTTAATTTCCACTTTTTCATGTTCGTTTGGCCCACTTGAGAATTAGATCAGATGAATTTTTGGGCACAAGTAATAAAATGAGGTGGTAAAAAAGATAGATGGAGTGGATTTATCACAAACATAATGGTGGGCTCCACCTAAGTTAAGCAACGGTTACACTCTGTACTTAAATGTCCACCAAGCCTGCAATTCAGTTTCCAGTCAATCTGTGAGAGGAGCCCATCATGGTGGACGTTGATTGCAGTGCCAACCCAACTCCAACTGTGCGTGGGCCACGATTGATGGTTTTTGGAAATCCATCCGGGTCATCTGTTTTTCCAGCTCATTTTAGTGCATGAACCCAAAATGAGAAAGATTAGAGGCTGAAAATAAGCCTCACGATGGCCCCAACATATCTCAAAGGAGATCAAAGTCACATGACCCCACGATGGTGTATTTATCGTATCTAAACTGTTCATCCATACGATGAGATCATTTTAGCCATTGTTCTTAAAAATGAGTAATTTCCAAGGCTCAAGTGAACCATACTACAAATAGTTGTGGGACAATGATCTCCATGTGTCCTCGTGCAATCACAATCATATAATTGCAGTTCTGTAATTTGAAAAAGTTAATTATTACAGTAAACTAATAATTAAACTAGAGGTAAAACGGACTTTTGGGTAGTTAATAGCTGGATCAAGTATCCGCTGTGGAGGCTGCATGACCTATATGAAATAGGTAGCCGGGTTGAGACTAGTTTAAATGCAGGTGGTTTATCATTGTTATCTTTGCAATAACTAATTAATAGCAAAGCGGTTAACAATAACGCTCTACCCTGTTTCTTTCCATTTATGGGAAAGCCAGTAAAAAGGTGACAAGTGATGTTACATGAGAAATAAAAGTTTTTCAATATACTTGTAGTGTTTTTTGTATAATCATAGCTACCATAAATATAATTTTATTGGTCAATGGGTAGTCACATGATGTACTCCACTTTTTTAAAATCTAATTTTTTTTTAGAGTAGGTTAGGTAGTAGACAGGACCTTATTGTGGGGCTTATGTGTTGTATATTTCACGCCTCATAAATCGGATAAAAAATGTGCACACTTAGACTCGAGTTATGGTCCATTACTTATACACTAAAGCAATGAATCACTTCTTCTGACTAGAGGTCAAAACAATTTCTGTATTCTAAATTTTCATACCATGCATTATTCACATACATCGACCAATAAATAAGCATTCAGTTCATATGTTTGTAACATTTATAAAAATTAATTATTGTACTATAGCCTTTCCATTTGGGGATTTATTGAATTTCTATTCAACTAATAAATACAAACTAAAATATATTCCAAAGCATAAACAAGTGATATAGTATCGGATCCATTCCAACAAGCTAATGATTTAATGTAGTCAATTCATCTTCATCAAGATACGGCTACTGCCCTTATGGATCATCTACTGATTTATCTTCCTGCCTTAAAAACTTGAGCAGTTATTATACCATCCACTAAATCTGTACAGTTTTTTCATCAATATAACGTCAGCTGGCTAGGCCCAGTGAGTGAACCCATAATCTTTCATGCACATCATAATTAAAATAAGAATGGATGAATGCCATGAGATGCATGGATGCGTGGATGCATGAATACATTAAGTGGGTTGATCATTTCACTTGCTTAAATTGGATCCCTTCAACCTATATTTTTCTTATTTTGGGTAGCCTTTTACCTACAGGTCATCCAGGGTAGGTATTCAACACAATCATGTGATGCATGAGAATAATTTATGCATCATGTTAATAATTGTCACATATATAGCACTATATGTCATTTTAATTTTAAGCAAACAAACAATCAATACGAAGAATCACAATCAACAAAAATAATCAGATGAGTAATTTAATAACAATGGATATGAAATATGTTGGGATCACTAACTAATATTTTGGTATTGTAGATTCCAAAATGTTATCCTGAAATCAATTATGTGACTGCCACTTAAATACATGACACAATCAAATATATTTATGTTTTTAGGGTATTACTCCTAAAATAACACGGTTTGAGGCTTACAATGGGGTGATCTGTTCCATCCACCTTGTTGGCCTGCTTATCATGGGCCCAAAAAATTCTGACTTGGGCAGTGTCCACTTCTAATAAGTATCATAGTGAGCCTGAAAAGTTTCAACATTAGGTTCCATTTTCATCATTATTTTCTAATATGTGACCCACACGAACTCTGGATAAGGCTAATATTTGGGCCCTAGCCCTAAAATGACACGACAAAAGGATGGGTAGCATGGATTATACACAAACATCAATGTGGGCTCCACATAAAAAAAAATAATAATAATAATATTTCATACACATCACTTTTTTGGCATTAAATATGACGTAACTTTTTATTTCCTAAAAAACTGTACAACTACGGGAACAAGGATAAGGACATTTTGATCAAAGTAATTTAATGAAGCTTGTCCAAAAGCCACTCTTGGGATATTTGAAATGTTGAATATCATTAGGTAATTTGATCAAGCCTTGAGGTTAGTACGGTCAAATTCCCAAATAAAAACCATAAAGTCCTCATCCAAGTGAACGGCCAGACAAGATAACTGAGATGTGGATAAAAAATGGATGGTTGAATTCGTATCACAAGGTATCAGAGCCATCCGTTCATCTGACCCATCTTTCTTGGCTGTCCGGCCATTTGATCGATGACTGCATTCATATGGCTTGGATGGTTTGTTAGGTGGGATCTTCCACTACACCATCAACAGATGGGACCCATTAGATGGATGGCTTGGATCACTATTCTTGCTACGTGTCACGTGTGGATCGAGTAATGCCTTGTGATAATAGCCAAAGGCAAATTACTGGCAACCCATCTAGTCGTTGGATGTTTTTACTTTAGTCTTGAGTAATTTACTTTGGGAATTTACCGTCCGTAATATTCTACTATTACTAATGGGGAAAAGATTTCGTTTGCCATGCATGCACGTATGGAATTTTGGATTATAAAATGGTTGCTTGATTCCCGTCAATGCCTTCAATGGTTGGAGATGCGATAGCACCAATTTCTTCGTATTCAGTGTTGTACGGTCGCTGAATCTCGGACGCAAATTTCTTATCATTTTAGGGTATGTTATAGAACATAAGGCTAAAAGTGGACAGAAACCCAGACTCAAGTGAGCCGCATCCGCACTCAACGAAATGGTGGGCATAGAAATTCTTATAGTTGAGACTTCCATGGGTCGACAAGGATGTTTACATTACATACATACCGTTCATAAGATCATTACTATTAGAATGAAATCAAAACTTATATAGCCTTATGAATATTTCAAATGTGTATGTTCAATCTTCACATTTTCAGTCCACTTGAGTATTGAATACAGTTCATTTTTGACTAACTATTTTAAAATGAGCTCAAAAAGCAAGATGAATTTCTAACAGACATGGTGGGCCCCACTGAGGTCCCAGCGCAGGAACTTCCAATCAAATGATTTGCAAGAAATCCACCTCCTTTGAATCTCGAGACAAACGCGGATTGCATCCTACCTCCAGCCGTCTCGAGCTGGGAAGAGGCATGAGCCTTGTGTGGCCACCATGATATATGGGTTTTTTGCACACCATCTATTTATTTTATTCGCATCATTTAATAGATACAACTAAAATTTAGAGATATCCAAAGATCAAGTGGACCACATCACATGAAGCAACGTTGATAATGATTCTCACCGTTGAGACTTTTCTAAGCCCGTGCCATTATGTTTATTTGCCATCCAAACTATTCATAAAATTACATTGACCTGGATGAATAGAAAACAAAAAATATCACGTCCAAAACTTCTATGCTAAGAGTTTAATTCCCATTGTATAGTCCACATATGTCTTGGATCTACATCAATTTTAGGCTTTTATTCTAAAATTATAGAAAAATGGGCTTATATAGTACAACGATAGGAAAAAATGAATGAACAGTGTGGATAAGACCCATACATCACGGTAAGCACTCAAAGATCCTGCCTGTTCACAGTCGGAGACTGGCGAGGGCAGGCGCAGTCCGCGTCCGTCATCTAGATGCCGGCTTCCTGCCACAGGCTTTCTCCTGAAGATCCTACCTCTTAAGATGTTAGCAGAGCCCATGGTGATGTTTGTGAGAAATTCACCTATTCATCAATTTTCAAGATCATTTCAAGATAAACAACCGAAAATAAAGTGGATCCAAAACTCAACTAAGCCACAAAATAGGATATCAGTGAGGATTAAGTAACAACCGTTGCGGATGAGACTATCCTGTTTTGTGATGCTGAAGTTGCGATGGTCAGAAATTGAAAAGCAAAACATTTTTTTAACCACAAGAGTTATGTATCCAGATAAAAATTGTGTTTTTACTTCATCAAAAACTCTTAGGGCCTAATGTTTGTTGATCATCTAACCTGTTGGTAAGGTCAAACAAACACGAATGAAAAGAAAAAATAAATAAATATCATCTTGATCCATTAACTTTTGTAGCCCTTAAAATATTTTTAATGATCAATAACTACTGTTTCCTGTGGTGTGGTCCTTCTGAAACTTGGTCTGCTCTATTTTTTGAATCATGCTCTTCAATGAGCTGAAAAACGGATGGACAGCGTGGATATACAATACATACATCGAGGTGGGCCCGGCCCGGCGTACACCCACATCGCCGGTTCCGGGTTCCCAGCCAGTTGCATTCCGTTGATTATGGTAGGAGAACAAATGATCCAGTACTCCCATCGGCATTATAAGTTTACGGTGCTCTCCTTCTTTCCCTCCAACGTGTCATATCCGTGGGACATCCGAGCCGCTAATTATGTTTGAATTTCAGGCTAGATGACCTTTTCCAAGGATTGGACTTCCGAAAATGTGACACGTTGGCATATATTACCTTAAAAATGTTTGATGTGATTGACCAAATTCAATAATCAACTGTCTACCGAAGGGATGTGCAGATTGCCTGATTCATATAGTCTTGTTGCTGTAACCCATCTAAAGTGAGCCTCCGAGATTGGACGGTTTGGATTATGTGCATCTAAATGCACATGTATAAGGAGTGGTGCATCCACATGGATGGTCATACTCTCCCAAAATATTAAAGGTTTTTTTTTTCAAAACCACGGTTTGCAGCGAGGTCCTTAGGCAGAGAAGTGCACGCTTCCAGTGTATCATAGGAAGTTTTTAACGGTGGTTGTTCCGTAACAATTGTTTCCTATGGTATAGTCTTGAGTTTTGACATGCATTTTGCCATAAAATGAGTTGAAAAAACTAATGATGTATATACATGCATCAAGGTGGGCCCATCGTCAGGGAAACATCTTCTAAATACGCCAAGGGGTGATGCATCTTCCACTGTTATTGGTTTTTTCTTTTTCTTTTTTCTTGTCTATTTTTATACCACGTGTCTTCCATCTTTCGTCTTCCAGCGGTGTTATGCGCCGTATGAAAACGACCTTCAAACCCCCTCAAATTCATGGTGCCAAATGACTGCTTATTTTCGGTATCAAAGCAGGATACATTGATACGGTGCAACATGTCTGTCTTCATTAATTTAGTCTGTACGAATGGTAGAGACTGTCATGGATAATGAATTAAAATTCAGCACAAACTAAGGTACCTAGTCAATTAATTGTTATCTTTGTGGTCATTGATGCTGTGGTCTGTTAGTCATGCTGCACCGTCATATACTTGAAAACTAAATGACGATGAGACCTATTTAGGGACCCTCTTATGCTTAACTTAGAATAACCACACTTTAGATTTAGTATAATTATGATGATAATGCATATCTTCTATCATAGGTGAGGTTTTTATTTATAGGCTTTCAAAACTTCTTCCGTATATGATAATGAGTTTGCCATGTAAATACGTATTACACAAGAGATATTTCTTTGGGTGTATGACACTTATTTTGACGTGATTCTCAATGAAGATCTTGTAGAGATAATCCTTTCTGTATACGAAGGAGACATCTCCCGATGGTCGGCATCAAAGGAGGTCGTGGTTAACAGCCGATGGTGACCTTTGAAGTCCTGCGGACCGAGCTTAATTGTCAATTGTGGTCGGGGTCAAGCTTCGAGGTTAATGCCTTTAATCAGGATTAGGTCGTTACTTATAGTCGTTCCTTGATTGCGACAAGAAAATATTAGCTAAGCGACTGAGACTATTGCTTATGGTTGGTGCTCGGATTGGTTGCGGAGATCGTGTTCTGTAGTTTGCCGATCTCTTCCTGGATCTCTCATCTAATTTGTTTGTCTTGTTGTTCTCATCGAATTCTTGCTAGTTGATGGCGGTGGGTGTTCAATGACCACTGTTTCGTGTAGTCAGTCCACTTAAAATTGACATCCGCATCATTTCAAAGTCATGTCCTAAAATAATATGAAAAAAATATGATCGGCATGGATATTCAATTCATACAGCGACATGAACCATACTGTCAGGATCTCATGCCCTCAATAATGCACCACGGTGGACCCATATCATTTAATAATGCACTACGGTGGACCCATATCATTCTTTTTCCTGAAATCCATATCCTTTAATAATGCACTACGGTGGACCCCATGTCTTTCAATACTTGCACTATGGTGTGTTGCACGATGTTGACAGACATAGTGTTACATATGGAGGCGGATTGGCAGCTGTAACACACACCAGCTATATAGCTGCTGTAGATACGTGTGGTGCAAAGATGAGCACAGACACTCTTTGATCTCCAGTTGTACCAACGGTTCAAAAGAGATTAAAATTACATGAGCCCCACAATAATGTATTTATTATATCCACACCGTTCATCAATTTTTTTAGGTCATTTTAGAGCATTAGAAAATAAAATGAATCATATCCAAAGTTCAAATTGACCACACCAAAAATAGCAGCTGGAATAATAATTTTCACCGTCAAAAAATTTAAAGGGCCTACCATATGTTTTTTTTCCATCCACTATGTTCATAAGGTTACAAATACCTGTATGCAAATGAAAACCAAATTTCATATTGATCCAAAACTTTTATAACCTTGAAAGGGTATCAACCGTAGAAGTTCAATTTCTCACTGCTTTTCTTTTTCTTTTTCTTTTTTTATATTGAGTTGGTTTGTTAATACACACACGTCAGTACACACACTCCATGTTAGCCACCCCTGCTATAGATCGATAACAAGACCTTAAGTGTTGAAACGAGGTATCTCCGATGAGTTTGCCCTGCAGCTTTTTTCAGTGTGGTATACTTTATATTTAGATATATTTTATTTTTCTTTTCAAGCCTTAAGACGTGCTCACAAAATGGATAGATAGTTTGGATATAACACATACTGACGATGGGATCCATAGAACTTGCTAAAGTTAATACAACAGCTACATAACTAGTGTGTGATACACCAGCTAATCTGCTTCCGTGAAGATGAGCACCGGCGCACCTTAAGCTCCGAGTTGTACGAACGGTTCAAAGGAAACGGTGGATATTAAATTTTAAAAACCTTTCATGAGCCATAAAAGTTTTGGAACAATCTGATATTTGTTTTTAGTTTTGTTCATATCCATGTTACTTTATCAAACGGTTTGATGGTCAATGAACATTGCGTTGGACAATATGAAGTTTTTAACGGTAAGTGTTCAATGACCACTGTTTCGTGTGGTCAATCCACTTGAAATTTACATCTGCATTGTTTTAAAGTCATGTCCTAAAATAATATAAAAAAAACAGCTGGACTGCATTGGATATTCAATTTATACATGGGTGTGTGAACCCTACTGTCGGAGCCAAGTCACGGTCGGAGCCAAGTCAAGGTCGGAGCCATGGTGGACCCATATCGTTCTTTTCCCTGGAATTCACATCCTTTAATAATGCACTACGGTGGATCCCTTGTCTTTCAATAATTCCACTGTGGCGTGGTGCACGATGTTGACTGACCTCGTGGAGGCGGACACACACTAGCTATAGGGAACGGATTGGCTACTCCCCCTGACACCAGCCCCGGAGCTGGTGGTCGGTACTCCGTGGGCCCTACCATGATGTATGTGTTTCATCCATTCCCTTAGTCCATTTTTAAATATCATTTTATGTTTTTATTCCAAAAATGAGAGGAATATAAATCTCAGCTGGACCACACCATAGGAAAACAATATTGATTGGATATCCATCATTTAAATCCTCCTAAAGCCTGTTGTACTATTTATTTGACATCCAATCTGTTGATTAGGTCATAAAGACCCAGATGAAGGGAGAAAACAAATATCAACTTGATCCAATACTTCTATGGCCCCAAAAAAGTTTTTAACGGTCGAAGTTCATTCAACACTGTTTCCTGTAATGTGGTCCACTTGAGACTGGGATATACCTCATTTTTTGTATATTTCCATAAATTGATCTGAAAAAATAGATGGACCGAATGGATGAAACACATACATCATGGTGGGCCGTCAGAGCACCGACCACAGCTCCGGGGCTGGTGTCAGGGGGAGTAGCCAATCCGTTTCCCTAGCTATATAGCTTCTGTAAACACGTGCCGTGCGAAGACAAGAAGCGAATTGTCTGGTGTACCACACACTAGCTATATAGCTGCTGTAGATACGTGTGGTGCGAAGACAAGCGCAGACGCTCCTCGTTCTCCGAATTGTACGGACAGTTTAAATGAGATCAAAACTACATCAGCCCCACAATGATGTATTTATTATATCCATACAGTTAATCAATTTTATAACTTCATTTTAGAGCATTAGAACATTAAATGAATCATATTCAAAGTTAATTGACAACACTAAAAATAGCAGCTGGAATAATTATTTTTTACCGTTAAAAATTTTATAGGGCTTATCATATTGTTTATTTTCCATCCAATCTATTCATATGGTTATAAATACCTGTATGAATCGGAAAAACAAATTTCATATTGATCCAAAACTTCACTGACCCCAAATGGGTATCAATGGTAGAAGCTCAATATCCCGCTACCTTGTTATTGTAGTCCACTTTATATTTATATCTGTCTTATTTTTAAGTCCAAGCCTTAAGATGAGCTAATAAAATGAATGAACAGTTTGAATATAACACACACCTCATGATGAGACCCATAGAACTTGTTGACGTTAATACAACTGCTACATAGCTGGTGTATGGTACACCAACTAATCCGCTACCAAAAAGACAAGCACCGACGCTCCTCGAGCTCCGAGTTGTACGAACAGTTCAAAGGAGATCAAAGTTACATGTAAGCGTTCGATCCCTATTGTTTCCTTGGTGTGGTCCACTGGAGCTTTGGATCTACCACAATTTTATGCTTATGACTTAAAATGAATAGAAAAAATGAATAGACAGTGTGGATAAAACATATAATGATACATTATTATGGGTTTGATACAGCCTTGACACAAGCTAGCTGGCAGGGGTAACCAGCTAAACTGCGTTGGCCTGTGACTGATCTTTCTTGGGTCCTCATCTTATAATAATTAATTGTCTTGGTTTGATGCGGCTTGATTGCCTGTCTGGGTATCGAGGTCATCCAAAGGCCTGAAATTTTCTGACATTAGATGAGGTCTTTGGCCCTGGTGGATAGTTTCCACCATATGAGCACAGCAGTCCTGTAGACCACCGGAGTAAAGCTGTTCAAGCGGACACACATTCATGGATGGTATTACTGGTCAGGACACATGATCAGGTGTAACTCAAGGAAGCATATGGATCATCAGGGATCATAACTAGATGGTGCAAGTCAAGGGTACAAATGGATATATAGTCAGGGATCATAATAGGATGGTGCATCACATTAACCCAAGAATCTCACCCATTTGACAATTTAACCCTGCAATGTGAGAGTGGGTGCCATTAAATGTGGACCATTGGTTGTCATTGCCTATTTTCATTAAACAACTAGGATCATTTGATAGGGGAGATATCAAGGTATGACCTTTGATCATGTGTGGCCACCAAATTAATGGATGGTTTTTATCTGAAGATGAGTATGTCCTTATGTGTACCGAAACTAATATAGTTGTCTGCAAAAGAGAAGACGCTCTACGTAACGAACAACCATCATTCTAAGTCAATATTCCTTTTTCAATAGTTTTGGGATGGCCCAGGAACTATTCTAGTATTTTCATTTCTAAGAATCTGAATGTTTATAAAATTAAATTTACATTTCACTGTTTCCTGTGGTAGATGTTCAGTTCACACTGTTTCCTGTGGTGTGACCCATTTCAGTTTTTTATGTGCTTGATTTTTAATATTGTATACTAAAATTAAATTATAAAATGTATGGACGGAGTGGATAAAATAAATACATCATGATGGGTCCCACAGTTTACAAAGTACGCTTAGGGCACTGAGTTACTCGATCCGCTTCCTCTGAAGTGAGCCTGCGAGATTGGACGGTTTGGATTATATGCATCTAAATGCACATGTATAAGGAGTGGTGCATCCTCATGGATGGTCATGCTCTCCCAAAATATTAAGGTTTTTTTTTTTTTTTTTTTCCTTCTAAACAGCATTTCGCAGAAAAGTCTTTAGGCAGAGAGGTGCAAGTGCACGCTTGCCCACGTGCAACGTCCAGAACCCCTGTAATCTTGTTAAGTTTTGCACAAGTTTGTTCTTAAAAGTTTGAAATAATTTCTATTTTTTCTTTTTTTTTTTTTAAGTGGGCCCACATGATCAACAACTCATATTGAAGGTCGGTGCCACGTGATGAATACACATTAAGATAAGCACACATAATGGGTCCTCACTCTTGCTCGGGTGGTAGACTCTGAGTTTCAACTTCCGGTCAAGGGTTCGAGTACCCATGGGTGGTGGAATTCCACCAGCGTGAGTGTGTGGGGTGTGTGTGCGTGTGTAAACAATTAAAAAAAAATAATAAAATAAGAAAGATAAGCACACATAATGCACCCTCATATAGAGGTGTGCCCCATATGATGGATGGCCCATACTAAATTAAGTGTGGCCCCACATAATACTCAGTCCACATTAAGCGGCCCCACATGATGAACAGTCTACATCAGAGGTGAGACCCACATGATGGATGGTAGACATTAAAGGTGGGACTACATGATGAAAGGTTGCCATAAAAGGTAAGCCCACATGATGCACGGTCTATATTGAAAGTTGAGCCCTACATGATGAATTGTAAACTTCAAGGTAGACCCACATAGTGCATGGTTCATATCAAAGACGAATTCCACGTGATGGATGACCAACGTCAAAATATGCCCCATGTGATAGCCATCCATATTTAGTGGGCCCACATGATGGACGGTCCACAACATAAGTAGGACCCACATTATAGATAGTGAACATCAAAGGTGGGCCCATAAGATGAATGACCCATATTAAAGTTGGATCTCTACGTGATGAAATATCCACATCAAAGCACGCCCACATAATACATAGTTCATATCAAAGATAGGGCCACATGATGAATGGCCGACATCATAACTGCCTTTGTTCACTATTAAAAGTGGGCCAAAACTGCACTGGAATTAGTGCATGTCATAATCTCTCACACACGTGATAGATAGAAGCTGCTCATGTATTGATACTACTTTTCTCAAAACTGATATCATCATTAAGTGGGCCAAAAGTGGTAGTAAGCCAATAACGGTTTTGTTTTGTTTTAATCAATTAACTTTATTTTAACCATTTTTGGTTAAGAAATGAAAAATAAAGAAATATTTTCCTGTTAATGTTTTAACAAAAAAAATTAAAAGGTTATTTTTTAATCTCTCAATGATGCGCTGTCTTCTTGACCACTTTCACATCTTTGGCAATGGATCAGGTTTGGCGTAACACAGCAAGCCCAAGGCCAAGCTAGCTCAGCTTGAAAATTAATAAAAATCCCTGTTTACCAATGAAATGTTTTTAATCCATCCACTTTCTTATGCCTGCTACATACACAAAAATAAAAAATAAAAAATAGACACTAAAAAAATCCATAGTATTCTTGATTAAAAACCAACCCTCTGGTTTTGGCTTCTTTTTGGATGAAGGCATCATCTACACGAGGGTTGGTGGTTTTTAACTGAAGATATGCATGGCCTGATGTGTACCAAAATTAATATTGTTCTCTGACAAAAGAGAAGACGCTCTACGGAATGAACAACTGATTTCTTAGTCAATATTCTTTTTTCAATAGTTTTGGGATGGCCAAGGCATCTATACTACTATTTTCATTTCTAAGAATCTAAATGTTTATAAAATTAAATTTACATTCCAATCCAAGCAACAACTGAAATATATATTGCATTTCCATACATGTAGTTCATGCACTGTTTTCCTTGTCCACGAACACAGAGAGGTACATTGAAAAGATGGGGAGTAACGAGTTAATATTTATTCTCATATAAAATGCAATTTACAGTAGTACTTGATAAGTGAGAACTTTCATTTTTGTGGATTTCTAATATCTGATTCCAAGTGAATATTTTGTATGCATTCTCTCTTGATTGTAGCTTTGTTAGGTGATCCCATATTTTCTTGCCACTGTATCCAGATACAAGTTTGTGAGCAATTTGTGCTTAGGTTGAATTGAGAATCCACTGTAAATTTGAGATTATCATAGTGAGTTGGAGAAAGTGTTGTTGACATATATATATATATATATATATATATATATATATATATATATAGTTGGAAAGCTGCTTGTCACATAAGTACAGTTCAACAACATAGGATCGAAGAAAATAAAAATTTTCCTTCTCACTTCTATGAAACCATCACATATTGGGGATTGTTCGTTTGATTAAAAATAGTTGGATGGAAAAGATAAATCAACACCAATGAGGATTGTTAGAAAAGAAACATCTCCTCCTATAATGAGCCATTAGGAAAAAAATTATGATAATAGATCATTAGGAAAAAAAAAAACAAGACAAGTAGGAAATGAGGGTGGTTTGGGCAGTGGATTCCTAACTGTGGGGCCCACTGATATATGTGCCTTACATCCACACCGTCCATCCATTTTGATGGCTCATTGTATGGCGTGATCCTAAAAATGAAGCAGATCCAAAATCTTAGGTGGACCATACCACAAGAAACATTCGTGATTGAATCTCCGCCATTAAAAACTTCAAAGGAGCCACCGTAATGTTTATCTGTGATCTAACCTGTTGATAAGGTCACAAAAACCCAGATGAAGAGACCAAACAAGTATATATCAGCCTGGTCCAAAACTTTTGTGGCCCATGAGTAGTTTTTAATGGTCAATTACCACGGTTTGAAATTTGGATCTGCTTCATTTTCAGGATCATTTCTTGAAATGAGTTTTTAAAATAGATAAATAGAGTGAATATAAAGAACATACATCACAATGGGCCCTACGGTCAGGAATCCCACCCACCCAGATCCATTGAAGCTGGGCACACCTAAGTTGAAATAAGCATTAAAACTGTGAAGGTTGTCTGTAGGGTTGTAGGTCTGGACAAGTACACAAATATATGGAGAGGAGCTAGCATGGTTGAGTAAAGGCACCATGATTGATATCAAAGAAAAAGGCATTTCAATATTCTACTTTGTAAAGAATTACTTACAACCGGAGTTGATGCCTCCATTCCTCATGCTATGTAAGGTTTTTGGTCTAAGTGGCCCCTAAGGTAAGCTGATGTGGTTGTTGTAGGAGCCTGTATGAACTAGACTTAACAAATCATAGCCTTGAATTCAGTTTTTCATTTTTCATATGATGAAAATGTTCATCTGTCATAGCTGTCTCTCGTACGGCATGCTCTTATCTCAAAAAGTAAATTGTCTTTTTTAAAAAGGGAAGTGGGCCCCACCTAAAATTAAAATTTAGCCCATCTCTTGGTTGATCTAATCCGTTCATTTTAATCCGACAGTGGTGAATCCACGAAAGGGTCTTTTTAGTTTCATGTTTAAAGATGCTTAAAAATAGATTTGATTCATGATTCCGGAAGTAGATTTAGATGATTGGACTCTTTGCGGTCCTCTTAACATGTGGATACTCTCATATTCATGTTTGAACGAGTACTAAAAAAGGTGCTAACGGCAGTGAGACTCCTGTGGATAACGAGAAGCTTAAAAAATGAAGCCCATTTCTTTGAAATCCCACTATAGTAATGCCAATAAAAATCGGAAATGAGAGATCCAAAGTAATGAGAAAATGGAAGAGAGAGAAGGGAAAGACAAACGACGGAAAGCAATCCTTCCAACCAGCCAACCTGTGGAGTTGAATACAACCACAACAAGCACTTCGGCTTCCGCCGGGTTCTTCCATCAATCTCCTGACCCTTGCTTAACTCCTTGTTTCGTAAACCGGTCGCTGCTTGATCTGATCAGACCCCGGACACGCGAGAGCCTTTAGTGACTCCTTTCGTAAACTTCAGTCGTCTGAGCTCGTTTCTACAACTGCACTCGCTTGGGGAATACCTTAGGGCTACAAGAACCGGGGCGACCCTTAGTGAGACACACCTCGACTCAAAGACTTAAGGGCTCGAGACTCTCCATTTCGAGACCCTGTGCATTAATTTTGAATGATTTTCTTTGGTGTGATTCATATGTGATGAGTTTTGCCCTCGGACTTGAGCTGATGATATGAAATTAAAATTTCTTGTCGACGGGTTAGATTTACCTTAAGAAAAACCCAGTAGGTGCTATATTAAATGTGGATGGGTTCAAATTGTGGGGCCCTTGCTTCACAAGGCCATTTGGCCATTTCCTTCTTCCTTAAATAATAATAATAATAATAAACTTCTTAGGACCACATGAGATTAAAGCTTCTTCGACAGTTGGTAGTTATATGACCATAGTCCACACTCTTTGGGCAACGATAAAAAGCTCTAATCAAGTTCCAGTAAAGTTTAGACAACTCTTTAATAAAAAATGATTTTTTTTTTTTAAGTTTTTCAACCACAATTTTCGAAGTAGAAGTTATGATGGGCAAAGATAAGTTTTTTTTTTTTTTTTTTTAACTTCTTCGTTTTGCCTTTCTTAGTAAGCATGAACTGTGAGATTTGGTGAAAGAGAGGAGGGTATGGTAGGAGTTTGTGAAAGGAAGGAGGGTGTAGCGGTTCCTTTATAAATATTGTGGGTTTTTCTTATTATATGAATGATGAGAGTTGCTAAAATGAGAGAGAGTATGAAGTCCCTTTTTGTTGTATAAATGGTGATATCACATGAATCGGGAATATTCACTACTATTCAGTAAGAAATGAAATCTTCTGATTCATTACACAATAGTCATCTTGTATCTTGTTTCATAAGGATTCTACCCGTGTATAAGAGTAATAATTAAGGCTTTGAATCCATGTATCCGGACAGACCAACTGTCTTATCAGTGGAAAACGATTTCCTTTTCTAAATAAATTCCATTTGTCCAAACATGCCTAGGGTGAAAACAACTATAAAAATCCCACAATTAACATTTGGTGGTGCTTTCACTACATTGCTTTTCCATTTCTTAATTAAATCAAAATGCATAAAAGGTTGCAGATGTCTGCTATATGTACACATGCAGCCAACACATGTAAGAGATCCAAGCTGCCCATCAGGCGATCACTGCATGAATGTTATCTAATGAAACAACTTTGATTGACTTTCCAAGCAGAGTCGAACAGGGGAATCCGGAGTTTAAGTCGCATCAGATTTGTCCAAGTTTTAAAACCTCACACACTGTTAGATCGATCTTGCTCAGTCCCGAGGTTTTTCTTTCTCGCATACTGTTAGATCTAGGCCTTTCATAATTATATAGCTAGGCCCAAAAGACCAGCCCCTAAATAGGTGGATTAGAAATGTTGTGGAGAGTGATAGGACGAGGTAGTATACTATGCTCTTGGCTCAAGCTTTGTTATTTGGTCGTTCAGGCTGTAGATCTGATGGCTCTAATCAGGAAGTGTCCACATACCACCCAAAAAAAAAAACACTCCCCCAAAATTGGAGAAGTCCTAGCCCATAAGAGACACACTCCAAATTTTAAATGAAGAAAAGGCTAAACATTCCTTCTCATGGGATCTTTCAAGACGGGACTTTTAGGCACACGGGGGATTAGTAGGGAGTTTCACCAAAGACGGTCTAGATCTTTGAGCAAAGATTTGACCCGTCGTACATATGGGAGCTCCAATTTATATTAGGTTTATTAGGTGATAATCAATTTTTATTTAAAATTTTGTGAAACCCTAAGTGGGTTATCCATGTAAGTTGTTGTCCAAGAGGAGTTTCTCTCCCCAATACCTTAAAAGTTGACGTTTGAGAGGGATAGGCAGTCAAGTTGTAACCTTCCTGAAGGAAGGTTTAGATCCATGGCTTTTTCTAGTATAATTATTATCAATGGCCTTGCTCAGATGCTTAGACAAATTGAATCAAAGTAGTTTGTTTTTATTTTTAAAGAGAGGATGACACAGGGAAGGATGTAAAGTCGAACACTGTTTTCCTCAAGGGAATAACTATTCTGAATCCATGAAACTTTTCTAAACTCTTCACAGAGACTTCTTGAATTCTCGAGAAAGAAAGCAAACAAAATAGAAAATAAATTTTATAAAATTCAAAATTGATTGATGATCCAAATAAGCGAGTTCACAACCCTTTAAATAGAAATACCAAGCAATGGAAGAGAAATCAGAAGCAAACTACGACTACAACTTCTAGAATTCGCAACTTATTAACAACCCATTATTTTCACAAGTGTTTGAAATGTTTGATCATCATATCATCATTTTTTTTTTAATTTTTTTTTGCCCCTAACAAGTTGATAATGTAATTTATCTAATATACAGATCAGATTTTTAGTTGGATGGTCCAAATCTATAATAGGTGTGTAGTCCGTTCTACATTTAATGAAAACAAAAACTCTCTTAATTAATGTAAGTAAATGCTTCCATGGTAGACTAATTACATTTGGGCATGGAAAAGGGTCCATAGCTTGAGTAGGCCCATCATTGCATTAATGTAAAATCAACCCCGTGTCAGATCAAGGTGTCAAATTTCATTCCCATCCTTAGTTCAGGTGAATCACATGATTAGAAACATTGTATATGGAAAGGTTCACCCTCGAAACTATTTCCATTAGTGTGGCTCACATGAATCAAAAATGGACTTCATTTTTGGGACTTAGGCTTAATTTTGGTGTGATATCTAATGGCTGGAACAGATTTCATAGTTTCTTTACAATGGGCCTTGAAAAAAAAAAAAAGAGGGAATGTCTCTCTCCTAATTGTTCCTATTGGTGTGGCCCATCTGAACCACTAACTAGCCTAATTTCTTTGCTTAGAGCTTATCACTGAATTACACGTTTAATGGTCAGAGTGGATCTTACATACATTTAAGAGTAGGCCCGTAAAAAATTTGAGGTGGGAGTGCGTGTGGTACCTGTTCCCAGACTATTGCCATTTGGTGTAATTTAAAGTTGTAATTAATGCTCATAATGATCCATGAGTGATTTAAATGCAGCTTTGAAAAAGAGTGGCCCCTTCAGGTAGGCTGACTATGGTGTTAATTTTTGTTAATTTTAAATCTATTCTGAACATCTGATAGGTCACCTCACTTTACACCTAGGGCTCAAATTTCAGGCCCATCCATACTTCAGGTGGACCACACAACTGGAAATAGTTGATAAAGAAAAGTTCACCCTTCAAACTATTTACGTTGGCGGGGCCTATTAGAAAGATGAATGGATCTTAAATTTATCCTGTATAAGTTCTCCTTAGTGGATCCTAACTAATGAATGACTTAGATCTTAACACATATGTCACTCTACATTCCATAACTATGACATAAATCCTTCAATATAGGTGTATGCATCGTACCAAAAGGGGAATTTTTTGAGAATTTTTTTATTAAATGCCCAGCTAGTTGGACCAAAACTCAGTCCAACTAGTTGTGTGTGAGCATTTCTCTCTCTATGTATATACATACAGAGGGAGATGGCAACCTGTTGAATAAGATCATCCAATCCTCCACTTTCTCCGAATTGTCCCAGCCTCCAATCTTCCAAACAAAATCACCATCTCTCTTTCATGTTTTTTCTCCACTAACAAAAACAGATGAATTGAAATCAATGAAAAGCTCATCAATTCAAATCAAACCTCTCCAAATTTAAAAAGACGAATAAGAAATTCATATTGCTAATCATTCATGAACACAGTCCTGCAAATAAACCAGAAGAAAAAATAAGACCCATGAATTCAATTCAAGAAAAAAAATAAAAATGAAAAGAAGAAGAAAAAAGCATACCTGTCACTAAATCTCAACCTTCCAAAATCCCATTAAAAAATCGCCACCTTTCACTGATTTTGAAGTAGATACATGGCTGCTCTTCAATCAAAAGATGAGATAAAAATAAAAATAAATAAAAATAAAAATAAAAGAAAATGAGAGTTATTGATAGCTTTGATTGGAGTCTATCGCGCAAGGAATTTCCTTATAAAACCTTTCATACTCTTTCATGGCAGGCAAACCGACAACTCCATCTTTGAAATATCTTAAATACTCAACCAACCAGCACAATGCCCTTGATTGTCACCAAAATTGTATGGTTGCCACTGCTTTTGTTATTGCCCCTACATAACTGGACACGTGGCACATCTGACCATGATCTAGACCGTTCATCTGGTGGATCCTACCTTCAATTGTCAACCATAGTGAGAAATCACACTAATTAGATGATCTTAACCATATGATCATTGACCCATAAAATGCAAGGTATGAAAGAACATTGGCATAGATCAGCATTCCATACGAAACAGTATGTGGGTCCCACATATCCGACGGGTAGGATATTAAATCCGACTTCATTGTTAATAGGGCAGAAAAGCTATGTTCCCTATTACGTTTGTGAATGGGCCTGGCTGGCCCACGGGCTTTCAAGCTTGGCCTGATCTGGCCAGGCCTAAAATATAAGTGGTTTCATGAGCAGGCTAGCCCAAAACGATTAGGATTTTCGAGGAGATTTTTGTCGTATATCAAATGTGATGCGAGCATGCTTAATGAACAGCCCAGATCTTTCACAAAAGTGGGCTTTGGCTTGGGCTTGTATGTTTTGGGCTATTGCTGATCTAGACTGGGCTAGCTAAAGAATATCAGATCGGTGCAAGGTTAGGCCACACCATGATGATCAATTGGTATGAAATTCAGGATGATCTACTTATCAGGTGGGCCACTGACTCATATGTTGGCTTTCAATGATTTTGAAGTTGTGTCCTGGTGGATGAGTGGATCTGATTGATTTTCATAGGAGATAATCATCATGGTCTAGCCAACTTTTTGCACGGATCGGATACGATCCGATCCGACCACATGTGGCACGTTAGTGGGGAAGAAATGGATGTATTGAAAGTTCACACGCTGCCGTTGTATGTGACATTTTGGTATGACCAAAATACCCCAGGGCTGTATATATTATGGCATTGCCAAAAGGAAGATTGCGGGAATTTCGCATAGCGATCGGTCTTTTTTGTATTTACCCCCTCATTCCTGTAGCTTTTTGTTTTTTTTATGTGTGTCATTTGGACAGTCCAATTGATTGATCTGAACCGTTCATTAGTCCTAGAAGGCATTTGATGAGCTACAATGTGAAAATCAGACTGAACGGATGATCCAATCCATATTTGACTTGGCCTTATTTTTTGTAGCCAGCCATTTTATAGGCCATGGATGAGATGGTTAGGATCGGCTAATAAAAGTGATTCTTTATAAGCAAGTGACTTGTTAGGATTATTTTGTGTAAATGATCTTGACCGTCAATATTATATGCTATTGATCAGATGGTTGAGATTTTCAGATCATTTTGATATTTGTATGGTAGCCCAAGAAATGAGCTTTGCACATGATGAACGGTCTAGATGAATGGATTGGACTATCTTAAGTATCCTAATGCAAGTACGAACAGTATAAATTCTGGTGCTGTTTCTCTCGAACCTATCCGCAAAGAGCTTTGCTAAGGCCGCACACGTGTTAAAGAAAGTTATTGTACACGCCATTCTGTATGCCAGCGTGGGACATGGGCATGGTATCAAACCCGTTCATCATGTCCATCCCATAATGTAGATCTTCTGTCCCAGAAATCAGATCGTTAAACTAGTCAGATACACCACGACATCAAAAAATAATTTGACGGCCTAGAAAAACTCTCCAGGATTCCTTTTTATCCGCATACCTACCTTTTGATCTAGACGGCTTGACTTTTGTAAATGAGATACCTAATACCCTCATGTGATCTGTAGATGCATTTAAGATCTCTGGACCGTTCATATGCATTGTACCCAATAACTATAACCACCAGATGGATGACCTTTTTGCCTTTGTAATTCTCCTAAATCGTCCAATCAAATCATCAGGATCCTCTAAACGGTTCCATTTTTGGATATGATCTATCTATGTGGCCCACCGAGGAAAAAATCCGAAGCCTTGTCATGTCTGCAGGATGTATGAAAAATGGACGTCGGATGGTTCGAAAGTTGTTTTGTCCGTCATTTTCAAGTATCCTTCGGATATTTCCGTGTTTAGGCGTTTGACGCTGACTCGCTCGGGATCCAAGGGCAGAGTAATACTCTGATAACTGCGATGGATGATACGCAGGCATATAGAAATTGGGTCGCATGCAAATAATAAAATCAAACTGTGTAAATTATGGTAATAAGTATTTATATTTCATGAATCAAAATTAAACTCATTTCATTATATTAATGTCGGATTATTGGATATTTGTACGACAGTTAAATAAAAGTTCAACGTTCGTTATTTCACAAACAAGTATCCCTAAATCAGAGATTAAGATTGTTAAAAGAAACTTATACTGGGATTCGACTCTTAGAAAGTGGGATGCACAGTATAAACTTTTTATTTGAGCTAATATATGCCACGTGTATAATTCTGAGTGCCTGCGTATAAAACTTCGTACGAAACCCTCGTATTGTAGACCTCTGTTTTCGATAGGCACTGGGCAGTGGCAGTTCTGATATTTTCGCTGAAAGTAGGGCTCTTGCAACATATCATTTAATAGACCGGGGACGGCGGAAAAAGCGAAATGTCGTGAAATGCAGTTGTATGATTGCTGGACAAGATAAGAGCCGCAGCGCGTGCCCGATTAATCCTGACCGTCGGAAGTGAATATCAACGGTTGGAATGAGTCCTACCGCTGCAAGGTTAATGTATCGCGACCTTGCTACGACCCGGATGTGGTTGCGGTCCTGACCATCATGCCCACATCTATGTATGTATTGTATATCCAAGCTGTACATCCGTTTTTCCATCTCATTTAATGGCATGGTGCAAAAACATGAAGCACATACAAGTCTCAGGTGAACCACACCGCAGAAAAAAAAAAAATGTTCGTTGAAAGCCCACTATTAAAAAATTCCTAGGGCCCAATGCTGGTTGACTATCCACCCGTTGATAATGTTAAACAGAGATGAATGAAAGAAGAAAAAAAAAAAAAAAACAAACAAATATTAAGTTGATCCCAAACTTTTGTGGCCCAAAAATATTTTTAATGGCCAATAACTGTTTTGGTCTACTTTATTTTTTGAATCATTCTCTACAATGAGTTGGAAAAACGGATGGACGGAGGGGATATATAATACGTACATGAGTGGACCTCATTGTCAGGCCCATGCCCACACCCACATAGCTGGTTCCGGGGAAACGGATTGGCTACTCTCCCAGATACCAGCCCCGGAGCTGGTGGTCGGTTCTCCGTAGGCCTCACCATAATGTATGTGTTTCAATCATTTTTAAATATCATTTTATATTTTTATGTCAAAAATTAGAGGGAATAAATCTCAAGTAGATCACACCATAGGAAAATAATATTGATTGGATATCCATCATTTAAATCCTCCTAAGGCCTGATGTACTGTTTGTTTGACATCTAATCCGTTGATTAGGTCATAAAGACCTAGATGAAGTAAGAAAACAAAGATCAACTTGATCCAATACTTTTATAGCCCTTAAAAAGTTTTTAATGGTCGAAGTTCATTCAACACTGTTTCCTTTAATGTGGTCCACTTGAGACTCTGGGATATACCTCATTTTTTGCATATTACTATAAATTGATCTAGAAAAATAGATGGACGGAATGGATGAAACACATACATCATGGTGGGCCCACAGAGCACCGACCACCAGCTCCGGGGCTGGTGTCAGGGGGAGTAGCCAATCCGTTTCCTGCTTCCGGGGCTGGAAGCCGAGTCGCATTCCGTGGATTATGGCATGAGAACAAATGATCCCGTACTCCAACGGGCATCATAAGTCTACCAAGCTCTCCTTCTTTCCCTCCAATGTGTGATATCCTTGGGACATCCGAGCCGCTAATTTATTTTTATTTTTTTATATCAGTTAGGGATATTTTATGAAGGGAAAATTGGATAGATCTACACATCAGGTTGTTCGAACTGTAAGATGGATCAAATCAACGGATGTCCATTGATTTAGATGGTCTTGCTCACTTAACTTTTGAAACAGCCTGAATTTCATGCTAGGCGACCTTTTCCAAGGATTGGAGTTCCGAAAATGTGACACGTTGGCATAGATTGCCTTGGTTGTTTGATGTGATTGACCAATTTCAACAATCAGCTGCCTACCGGAGGGATGTACAGATTGTCCGATTCATATGGTCTTATTTTTGTAACCCATCTAAAGTACGCATGTAAGATGGACGGTTTGGATCATGTGCATCTAAATGCACTTGTACTAGGAGTGGTGCATGTGCATGGATGGTAATACTCTCCCAAAATATAAAAGTTTAGTTTTTCGTAGTCATACTTTAAAGGCTTTGAGAAATTTATGACTGTACGACCCATTTATGGTCCATTTACGAGATGAAGCCCACTTCATTTTACCTTATAAGAATAAGCTCAGATGTACGGACGACTTGCCATAGATCAAAAATGCCCCCTGCTTTTTCCTTCAAGCGGATCGGAAGACGAGCGCTGACGCTCCTCGCACACAGAATTGTTCGAACGGTTCAAAAGATACCAATGTGACAACGACCCCACAGTTATGTATTTACTATATCCACAACGTTCATCCATATTTCGAGATCCGGAGCATTATTCAAAAAAAAAAAAAAATTCATATCCAAAGATCAATTGGACCACCCGTCAAAGAGCAGCAGAAAATTGATTTTCACTGTTGAAACTTTTAAAGGGCCCACCAGGACGTATATTTTCCATGCAATCAATTCATAATGTCACAGCCCACCTACTTTGAGCTCCCAAGAATAAACCCCAGCTATACGGCCCCATTACTCACACCCTGCTAATCACAAAAGGGTGGATAGCGTGTCAGGAACTCATTGGACAATTACCCAGTCAACTGGGTTATGATCCAATCGACCACCCCATTTACATAAAATATACATAAATGATATCGATGGGGTCACCAAACCCGGTCGACCACCCTATTTATATAAAATTCACATAAATAGGGTTGATGAGGTCACAACCCCGGTCGATCGGGTAACTGTCCAATGAGTTGGAGTCGACCGGGTTATACCCGGTTAACCCCGACTGTTTTCTATTGTGATGGCATTCAATCTTTACTATTTTCTATCATGTGGCCCACTTAAGCTTCTTATTTACATGTCAATTTGGAGATATCATTTTCACCAATAGAGAAAGGGTCAGTTTCATCATTTGGTGCAGGATATGAAGCGGAGGAGGTGGGTCACCATCTTCCAATTGAGAATCTCTATTTGCATAAAGGGAGAGGAGACGTTAGTGATTTAGAGAGTATGTTATTCCACCAATCAAGAGTCTTGATTTTCTTGAAGGGGTAGAAGCAAATGGTAATGTACTGGAGGGAATTGACCATGAAATGCATGGAAATGACCGTGAATCAACACGGAATCACCGAGAATGACCGTGAAATGCATGGAAATAACCGTGAAGTGGAACGAATTGACTATGAAATGTGTGGAAATGACCATGAAGTGAAGGGAATTGACCATGAAATGCATGGAAATGACCATGAATCAACATGGAATTGCCGGGAATGACGGTGAAATGCATGCAAATGACCGTGAATCAACATGGAATATGGGTCATACATCCAAATTAAATGTGGTACTCGGTATCGTGCTTTCATAAACCATCTATTGTTTTCATTCATGACCATGATATGCATGTAAATGACTGTCAAGTGAGGCGATTGGACCTTGAAATGCGCAAAAATGACCGTGAAGTGAAGGGGCATGACCGTGAAATGCGCGCGAAATGACAGTGAATTAACACGGAATAGGCGAAAATAACCGTGATATGCATGGCAATGACTGTGAAGTGAAGCTATGGGACCGCGAAATGCGCGGAAATGACCATGAAGTGAAGGAGCATGACCATGAAATGCGTCAAAATGACCGAGAATCAACACGGAATAGGCAAGAATGACTGTGATAAGCATGGAAATGACCATGAAGTGAGGCGAATGGACCGTGAAGTACACGAAAATGATCATAAAGTGAAGGGGCATGACCGTAAAATGCATCAAAATGACTGTGCATCAACATGGATAAGCGGAAATGACCGTGATATGCATGGAAATGACCTTCAAGTGAGGCGATTGGACCGTGAAATGTGTAAAAATGACCATGAAGTGAATGGGTATAACCGTGAAATGCACCAAAAAGACCATGAAATGCACCGAAATGAACATGAATCAACACAATATGTGGGAATGACCGTGATATGCATGGAAATGACGTGACGTGAGGCGATTATACCGCAAAATGTACGAAAATAACTGTGAAGTGAAGGGGCATGACTGTGAAATGCCCCGAAATGACCGTGAATCAACACGGAATAGGCGTGCATGACCATGATATGCATGGAAATAACCGTGAAGTGAAGCGATTGTACCACGAAATGCATGGAAATTACCATGAAGTGAAGGGGCATGACCGTAAAATGTGCTGAAATAACCGTGAATCAACACGGAATAGGTGAGAAAGACCGTGATATGCATGGAAATGACCGTGAAGTGAGGCGATTGGACCTCAAAATGCACGGAAATGACTGTGAAGTGAAGGGGGCATGATCGTGAAATGCACCGAAATGACCGTGAATAAACATGGAATAGGCGAGAATAACCGTGATATATGCCGAAATGACAGTGAAGTGAAGCGAATGGACCGTGAAATGCGCAGAAATGACTGTGAAGTGAAGGGGCATGACCGTGAAATGTACGAAAATGACCATGAATCAACACCGAATAGGTGGGAATGACCATGATATGCATGGAAATGACCATGAAGTGAAGCGATTGGCTTGTAAAATGCACGGAAATGACCGTGAAGTGAAGGGGCATGACTGTAAAATGTGCCGAAATGACTGTGAATCAACACGGAATAGGCAGGAATGGCCGTGGTATGCTTGAAAATGACCGTAAAGTGAGGCGATTGGACCTTGAAATGCACGAAAATGACCGTGAAGTGAATGGGCACGACCGTGAAATGCATTGAAATGACCGTGAATCAACACGAAATAGGCGGGAATGACTGTGATATGCATGAAAATGACCATGAAATGAGGCAAATGGATCGTGAAGTGAAAGGGCATGACCGTGAAATACGCCGAAATGACCGTGAATCAACACGGAATAGGCGGGAATGACCATGATATGCATGGAAATGAACGTGAAGTGAAGCGATTGGATGATGAAATGCGCGAAACTAACCGTGAAGTGGAGAAGCATGAAAGTGTAATGCGGCGAAATGACCGTGAATCAACACAGAATAGGAGGGAATGACCATGAAGTGAAGTAATTGTACCGCGAATGCACAAAAATTACCGTGAAGTGAATGGACATGCCCATGAAATGCACCAAAATGACCATGAATTAACACAAAATAGGTGGGAATGACCGTGATATGCATGGAAACGACCGTGAAGTGAGGCGATTGGACCGCGAAATGTGCGAAAATGAACGTGAAGTGAAGGGGCATGACCATGAAATGCACCGAAATGACTATGAATCAACACGAAATAGGTGGAAATGAGCGTGATATGTGCCGAAATAACTGTGAAGTGAAGCAAATGGACCATAAAATGCGCGAAAATGACCATGAACTGAAAGGGCATGACCGTGAAATGCGCCTAAATGACCGTGAATCAATACGGAATAGGCAGGAATGACCGTGAAGTGAAGCAATTAGACCACAAAATGTGCAAAAATGATCGTGAAGTGAAGGGGCATGACTGTGAAATGCGTCAAAATGGTCATGAATCAACACGGAATAGGCAGGAATGACCGTGATGTGCATGGAAATGACTGTGAAGTGAAGCGATTGGATCGCGAAATGCACGGAAATGACCATGCATTGAAGGGGCAAGACCGTGAAATGCACCGAAATGACCGTGAATCAACATGGAATATGCGGTAATGACCGTGATGTGCATGAAAATGACCATGAAGTGAAGCGATTAGACCGTGAAAAGTGCGAAAATAACTGTGAAGTGAAGCGGCATGACCATAAAATGCATCAAAATGACCGTAAATCAACATGGAATAGGCGGGAATGACCATGATATGCATGAAAATGACCATGAAGTGATGCGATTAGACCTTGAAATGCATGAAAATGACCGTGAAGTGAAGGGGCATGACTGTGAAATGCGCCGAAATGATTGTGAATCAACACGGAATCGCCGGGAATGACCATGATATACATGGAAATGAACGTGAAGTTAGGCGATTGGATCGTGAAATGCACAGAAATGACCGTGAAATGAAAGAGCATGACTGTGAAATGCGCCGAAATGACCGTGAAGTGAAGTGAAGGATCCAATCACGGTCATTTCCATGCACATCATGGTCATTCCCGCCTATTCCGTGTTGATTTACGGTCATTTCGGTGCATTTTACGGTCATGCCCCTTCACTTCAGGGTCATTTTCGTGCATTTCGCGGTCTAATCACTGCACTTCACGATAATTTTCATGCACATCACGGTCATTTCGATGCATTTCACGGTCATGCCCCTTCACTTCTCTGTCATTTTTGCGCATTTTTTTGTCCAATTGCTTCACTTCATGGTCATTTTCATGCACATCATGGTCATTCCCGCCTATTCCATGTAGATTCATGGTCATTTCAGCGCATTTCATGGTCATGTCCCTTCACTTCATGGTCATTTTTGCGCATTTCACGATCCAATCGATGCACTTCACGGTCATTTCCATGCATATCATTGTCATTCCTGCTTATTCTGTGTTGAATCACGGCCATTTCATGGTCATGTCCCTTTACTTCACGGTCATTTTCATGCATTTCACGGTCCAATCGCCTCACTTCACGGTCATTTCCATGCATATCAGAGTCATTCCCATCTATTCTGTGTTGATTCACAGTCATTTCAATGCATTTCACGGTCATGCCCCTTCAATTCACTGTCATTTTTACGCATTTCACGGTCCAATCGCTGCACTTCACAGTCATTTCTATGCATATCACAGTCATTTCTGCCTATTCCATGTTAATTCACTGTCATTTCGATGCATTTCACGGTCATGCCCC
Source organism: Magnolia kwangsiensis (assembly GCA_037074715.1). Taxonomy (NCBI): domain Eukaryota; kingdom Viridiplantae; phylum Streptophyta; class Magnoliopsida; order Magnoliales; family Magnoliaceae; genus Magnolia; species Magnolia kwangsiensis. Next base: position 4,121,951 of record CM073583.1, read on the forward strand.
TTCACTTCACGGTCATTTTTATGTATTTCACGGTCCAATTGCCTCACTTCACAGTCATTTTCATACATATCACGGTCATTCCCACCTATTCCATGTTGATTCACGGTCATTTCTGCACATTTCACAATCATGCCCCTTCACTTCGTTGTCATTTCCGAGCATTTTAAGGTCCAATCGCTTCACTTCATGGTCATTTCTATGCATATCACGGTCATTCCCGCCTATTCCATGTTGATTCACTGTCATTTTAGTGCATTTCACGGTCATGCCCCTTCACTTCATGGTCATTTATGCGCATTTCGTAGTCCAATCGCTTCACTTCATGGTCATTTTCATGCATAGCTGTAACATCCCCAGGTTGGCAAAAAATCCGGGATATTACAATAGCACGGTCATTTCCACCTATTCTGTGTTGATTCACGGTCATGTCCCTTTACTTCACGGTCATTTTCGCACATTTCACGATCTAATTCCCTCACTTCACGGTCATTTCCATGCATATCACGGTCATTCTCGATGTTTCCATGTTGATTCATGGTCATTTCGGCGCATTTCACAATCATGCCCCTTCACTTCACAGTCATTTCCGTGCATTTCAAGGTCCAATTGTTGCACTTCACGGTCATTTCCATGCATATCACGGTCATTCCTGCCTATTCTGTGTTGATTCACGATCATTTCAGTGAATTTCACGGTCATGCCCCTTCACTTCACGGTCATTTTCGTGCATTTCGCGGTACAATTACCTCACTTCACGGACATTTCCATGCATATCACGGTCATTCCCGCCTATTTCGTGTTGATTCGCGGTCATTTTTATGCATATCACGGTCATTCCTGCCTATTCCATGTTGATTCACGGTCATTTCCGTGCATTGACCGTGAAATGCATGGAAATGATCGTGAAGTGAGGGGAATTGAACGTGAAATGCATGGAAATGACCATGAATCAACACGGAATCGCTAGAAATGACCGTAAAGTGAAGCAAATTAACCGTGAAATGCGTGGAAATGACCATGAAATGAAGGGAATTGACCGTGAAATGCATAGAAATGGCCGTGAATCAAAATGGAATCACTGGGAATGACCATGAAATGCATAAATATGACCGTGAAGTGAAGGGAATTGACCGTGAAATGCATGGAAACGACCGGAAAGTGACTCATTCTGGTTTAAGGGATATATTTATTAAATGAATAAAGAACGAAATGAATAAAAAGAGATAAAAAAAAAAATTTATATGCTTATATATACATATTTATATAAATGTCGGAGGAAAAAAGTTCTTCTTCTCGTTATAAAAAAAAAAAAAAAAAAAAAAAAAAAAAAAAAAAAAAAAAAGAAGAAGAAAAAAAGTATACAAAAGTGGAACAGCAAGTACGGGTCGGGCTGTTTTTTTTTTTTTTTTTTCGGTGTTGTAATCCAATTGTTGTTTTTGGGTCCCACTATGATGTATGTGTTATATCAAACTGTCCATCCATTTGGTGAACTCGTATTAAGGCTTGAGACGAAAAATAAGTCAGATTTAGCTATCAAGGGGACCACACCGTAAAAGGCAGTGGAGAATTGAACATCTACCATTGAAATCCTTTCATGGGTCACAAAAGTTTTGGATCATTATGAAATTTGTTTTCCTCTTCATCCAGGTATTTGTGACCTTATGAATAGATTGGATGGAAAATATATGTTATGGTGGGCCCTACAAAAGTTTCAACGGTGAAAATCAATTTTCTGCTGCTCTTTGTGGTGTGGTCCAGTTGATCATTGGATATGATTTTTTTTTTTTTTGGGGATAATGCTCCGAAATGATCTCGAAATATAGATGAACGTTGTGGATATAATAAATACATAACTGGGGCCCATGTAACGTTGATCCCTTTTGAACCGTTCGTATAACTCAGAGTTCGAGGAGCGTCAGCGCTCGTCTTCGAGCACCGGCCGATTCGCTTGAAGAGAAAAAGCAGGGGCATTTTCGACCTTTGGGAAGGCGTCCGTACAACCGGGGCTTATTCTTGCAGGGTAAAATGAGGTGGGCTTGGTCTCGTAAATGGGCCATAAATGGGTCGTACATTCGTAAATTTCCCAAAGGCTTTTTAGCCATAGAGGCACGAAGTGCACGCTCGACTTCGCGTGTGTACACGTGCAACCGCCGTAACCCCCGTAAGCTTGTTTATTTTTGGACACGTTTATTCTCAAACTTTTTAGATAATTCACATCTTTCCTTTTTTTCGTTTTTTTTTTCTTTTTTAATCTTCTTAAAATAGTCTCACATGATAAACAACTTATATTAAAGGTGGGTCCCATATGATGAAAGTACGCATTAAGATAGGCATGGATGGCCCACACCAAAGTGTGGCCTCGCATAATAATCAATTAACATTAAGCGGGCCCCACATGATAGACAGTCCACATTAGAGGTGGGACCCACATGATGGATGGTGGACATTAAAGGTGGGACCACATGATGGAAGGTTGACATTAAAGTGAGCCCACCTGATGAACCATCCGTCCATATTGAAGATTGGCCCACATGATGAATGGTCCACATCAAGGTGGACCCATATAATGCACGTTCATATCAAAGGTGAGTCCCACATGATGGATGGCCCACGTCAAAATATGACTGGCATGATGCACTGTCCACTTCAAGTGAGCCCCACATGATGGACAGTCCACAACAATTGTGATACCCACATTATATCTGGTGGACATCAAAGTGAGCCCATATGATGAATGACCTATATTGAAGTTGGGGATCCACAAGATGAATTATATTTGAATTATGTGGATCATGTAATGCCATACAAATGATAACTTTACCGTTACCCTAGAAAATAGGATTTCAAAAAATATGAATTTATTTGGATATAAAATAAAAATTTTATATTCATTGCACAATAGTTATCTTGTATCCTATTTCCTAAGGATTTTAACTGTGGATACGAGTAATAATTAAGGTTTTGAATTCATGTATCCGGACATACGGTCCTATCACTGAAAAAGATTTCCATTTCTACGTAGATTCCATTTATCCAAGCATGGCCAGGATGAAAGTAGTTAGAAAAATTCCCACAATTAACATTTGGTGGTGCTTTACTACATTGTCTTTCCATTTCTTAATTAAATCAAAATGCATAAAAGTTTGCAAATGTCTAGTATATGTACACATGCATCCAACACATGCAAGAGATCCAAGCCACGCATCAGGCCGGCACTGCATGAATGTTATCTAATATAACGACTTGGATTGACTTTCCAAGCAGCAACGATCGAATGGAGAAATCCTGAGTCTTGGTTGTATCAGATTTGTCCAAGTTTTAAAACCATGCAATCCTCTTAACATGTATTGTCAATCATATCACGACAAGGGGAGCTAAAAGGACTTGCTTGCCCTGAGGTTTTTCTTTCTCACACACTGTTAGATCTTGGCCTTTCATACTTACATATCCGGGACCAAAAGACCAGCCCCTAAATAGGTAGATTAAAAATGTTATAGAGAGTGATAGGAAGTAGTGTACTATGCTCTTAGCTCAAGCTTTGTTATTTGGTCTTTCAAGCTGTAGATATGATGGCTCTAATCAGAAGCGTCCACATACCACTAAAAAAGAAGAAGAAAAAAAAAAATCCCCCCCCCCAAAGTGGAGAAATCTTGACCCATATGGAACACACGCCAAAATTTCAATGAAAAGAAGGGTAAACATTCCATGTCATGGGATCTTTCAATGTAGGGGATTTTTAGGCACATAGGTGATTAGTAGGGAGGCTCACCACAGACTGTCTAGATCTTTGAGCAAAGATTGGACCCGTCCTACACATGGGAGCTCCAACTTATAATAGTTTTTTTAGGGTGATAATCGATTTTTATTTAAAATTTTGCTAAAACCTAAGTGGGTTATTGGTGTAAGTGGTTGCCTAAGAGGAGTTTTCTCTCACTAATACCCTAAAAGTTGACTTTGGAGAGGGATAGTCAGTCAAGTTGTACCCTACCTGAAGGTAGGTTCAGATCCATGACTCTTTCTAGTATAATTATTATCAATGGCCTTGCTCAGATTGTTAGACTCATTGGATCAAAGTAGCCTTTTTCTTTTTAAGAGAGAGGACAATCAAATATGGCCTTGTATGATAGACAATGGTTATGCATTTTCTACAATAATAAACATACATTGTCCCTTTCCTTGTGGGTCTGGCATGATGGACGGTCAAGAGGATGATGGAACTTTTCTAGTATGATAGATATGGTTTGCCTATTTCCTGTGGAGTGATTAGATGATTTGGATCACTATTTCATAGCAATGGAGCGCGTAGTTCAGTGATCCAAACTATTGAAATGATTGGCTCAATCTGGATGCATGCTAGAACTCACCAATGCTTCAAGTCTTTGAGACGTGTAATCTCTAAAGCAGAAAAATAGTGGAAGCCCTCCCAGACCTACACTAAAGATATTGCTTCTTATTTAAGTTTTCAACTAACATATTACAGGCAAACAATGCATACAGTGAAATAAGTCAAACACTAATGAACAATTTCCCCAAATTAAAATGAAGAGCATGTAATGAATATTAGTGCATGGTTCCTTATTGAAAGATCTCAAACAAAATGTACATGAATCCTTGAGTTACAAATACAAATGATCATCCAAACATCTCATCACTGTCTAGTCACCATTCCACCATTCTTCACTTCATCTAGTCACTTAGCATATGCAGGTCAGTGCAATCTCTGTTGTGAGAAAAATGCCTGGAAAATGAAATTTATGATTAGAATCGAAAAGTTATATCCTGGAATTTGGTTGCTTTAATCCATAAAAGAAGTCGAAGCATATACCTAACTGTAAATACTAATAATGGATAAAACAGGAAGTCTAATAATGGATAAAACAGGAAGTATAGGCTTCAAATGCATTCTGTCCAAATGTCTTGATGCTTGAAACAAGTGGGGCTAGTAGCTCTGAAATCCAAACTTCGATTTAATACTCTCTGCCATAGACGAAAGATGCTCCAAAAATCTTACTCGAAGCACCTGTCTAGTTCTCGATGGTTGCCCTACAAAAGACATGAAAATAATACATCAATTGCCCAGGAAAAGAGATTGTGGAAGATTGGATGACAAGGAACTTGCAATTAAATTTACTCTGTCATAACAAATAGAGAACTTTTTAGGTTGTGGGAATATTACTGACAAACACATTTCAAGCTTAAAATGTGCAACTAGTATACTCATCCAATATGGGCTTCAAAGCATGGATAGAATGCAAACAAATGCAAATGCATTAGCTCCTCCATGAGTTCTTTATATAAAACAAAAATTACACTACTGCAATTGAACGTTATACATGTAACACCAACTATCATATGGTACTACTAAACTACAAAAAAATCACATCAAGTTAACATAAAACAGAGGCTGAGCCCACACGCATGTGGAATTATGACCATCCACATGTGGTAACACAGATTAATATGGAACGTGTGTTTGAGAACCCAATTTTCCATTAGATGAGCCTTGCACAAGAATCTAGTTTTTTTTTTTTTAACTCTCTCTCTCTCTCTCTCTCTCTCTCTCTCTCTCTCTCTCTCTCTCTCAATTGAGCACAATATACTAAAAAGAAAAAGAAAAGAAAAGAAAAAGAAAAAAAGAATGGCTAATACAGCTCTTTCGAACATCCATTTGTTTTGCACGGGCCACTCGAGGAAGGAAACACTTGATTTTTAAGCCAAAAGTTCTAAAAAGTGTGACCCACTTAATGTAAAGCTTTTATCTCTCACCATTACGCTATATTGGTGCATGTGGCTGCATTTGGTTGGGCAATGCTTCACACACATGTTAGGAAAACTTACCCACAACTTATGCTTGGTCCAAGAATCAGGTCAGATGCAAATAATGTGAGCCAATCCTATGCAAATGTAATGTACAGTTAGCATTTAACATATGGTGCATCAGATGAGCAGACAGCCTGAATCTTGTGTAAGGGAAGCTATGTAGTGACACTCGCTTGATGAGCAGCTTGGTCATGCATATGTGTAAACTCTCTCATCAATCGTTGGTTGCAGTGGGTACTACACAACTAGGGTGATGAGGATTGTGTGAAGATCTTAAAGAGATGAAAGGATGCCATAGATGCAGAGAATGGTTAGGTTATCATAGTCGACATTATCATAGGCGTTGATGATCTGCACGAGCTTGAACATGTGAGGCTAGCAACGGACATGATAATGCTGGCCAAGATGGGAGGAAAGGAAAGGACTGAAAAGGAGTGGAGGAGACTCTTATCTGATGCTGGATTCAATCAATGCAAGATAACACCCATCATAGCCCTCCAATTTATAATCGAAGCATGTCCTTAATCACCTCGTAGGTGTACGTACCAACTTGTCCATGACATCTGAATGACTGGAGTGAGTCTCACCATGCGCACGGCTCATATGTCCAATACATTTGCCAGGTTGGCACGTGTCAAGTTACGTAGACGTGCAAACACAGTAATAAAATGTAGTGTGTTCTGTTTTTGCCAAGACGGGGGCTGTATGGTCATAGCCTTTATTTCTTTAATCATTAATTAAAGGTGTGAGCAGGCCACCTATATTATTATTAATTCCTAGAACGGACTGTACATTTTTTTGGGCAGGCTCCTATAAAAAAAATAAAAAATAAAAATCAATGGGGCCTCGCCGATCGTAGGAACGAAACAAATACAAAATCCATTCATCTGAAAAAACATACCAAATGGCTTATAGGACAAAAATATGTAGACAGCAAGCTATGCGACAATATGATCCCCAAAACACCAAAGCAAAATCGCCACCAACTGGCCTCTGTACCACTGAAAATTTAGAGAGTACAAATTAACTCTCTGGTTAAAGCCTAAAAATGATGTGCAATTATTCATTGTATAGTAATTCATCAACAAAATAGAAATACGTAAATGCAAAAACTGTAATTATGCACTCATTCAAAAGATGGTCTTGGTTGAAGCATTTTTTCAAACAAGTAGCATGCAGATTTGTATATAAAGAAATAATTAAACAGCATTCCAAAATTATAATAAAATATTTAATTTGTCTTACAAATTATTAAAGGAATGGAGAAACCAGCAATAGATTTTCATAGCAAGAATTTAAAGTGTTTAAAAGAATAAATTTCTCAAAGTAGATAACTAGAATTTAAATTTCTTGAGACTATATGCTTTTCTAAGATACTAACTTGAAGTATGAATTGAAAGGTAAATAAAAATGAAGAGTGGAAACAAGTATCACCTTTGTATGTACCTCTCATAATGGTAGAAATTAAAGTCCGACTACTGAGATTCTAATCATCTGTTATATGTCGATGGAGGGTATGTGCCGGATCTTATACCAATCCTCTCCCCTGTCTTCTCGAACCCTTGCATTGAATTCGTCAGGCATCCACCACAGCTCCAATTTCTTGAGGGTAGTCACGTGTTGCCTTCTGGAAGTTTCTTCAATTGCTCGCAGTCACCTATCCATAAATGTAAAAGACTTGGCATAGCTGCTTCCTCCACTCTCCACTCCTTTAATTCATATATGTGCTATTTTTTTCATAGATAGCACAACTTGTAAACATGTGGGCAGAGCCTTGCACAACAGGCAAACATATATGTGCTAATATAGCATAACATGCGAGAACAGAATTTTCCATTTAAGTGGACCCGCTTGTTTAAACTTTTGGTTTAAAAGTGAAGCTGTTTCAAACCACAGGTGGACCTGTTTTCAAAACAAATGGATGTCCAGAAAAATATCTATTACCTTATTGTGCCCCATTGATGAGCAGAACAACCTGTTTTACACAAGAAGATCTAATTAGTATTGTCGTCTTAGCGGAAAGCTTGGCTAAACATTTTTTGCAGACATCCATTTTTTTTGTAAACAGGTTCAACTGAGGCATGAAACAACTCGACTTTTAGGCCAAAAGTTCTAAACAGTGTTGCCCACTTGATGGAAGGCTCTTATCTCTTACCCGTATTCTAATTTGGCAATTTGGCACATGTGGATGGGCAGGCCTCCACATGTGAGTGGGAGTAGCAAACCTCTGTCTTAGATCAACTTCAATCATATGGCATTAATTTGTTTTGGTCCTTATATTGGCATTGGCTTTACAGTATAGAAAGCTTATCAAGGAGCCAATACATTTAAATTTGTTTGAAGTTGGTCCATCCTTTGAAGCAAATATTGGATGAAAATATTAATTTCATATCCCAAGCTTAAGATTTGTTTCATGTTACTAATATTTCAACCACATTTAAACACAAGTTCCCTATCATCCAATACTAATGCTATTTTTTTCATAGATAATTTTTGTAATTTTTTCCTAACCATCTTTTGTAGGACATGGATCGACAGATTAGGAGCTTTAATTTTGAAGATGTTTCGAGCATCTTCCATCTGTGGTAGAGCCTATCAAATATAAGTCTAGATCTCCCAACTACAGCCCCACTTGCACGGAATGCTCGCAGAAGGACACTTCAGCCAAACAGATAGGAACTTGTACTTCCTATTTTATCCATAACTAGTTTTATAGTAGACACTTACTGATTTTTTGGTTTTAAAGCAAACAAATTCTTGCATGTAACTTTTTTTTCCCCCTCGTAGGAGAGACCATGATGACCCACACTTGTGAAGTGATGAGATGGATGTGGAGAAAGGTGGCACAGGAGTCTATTTTCCTTTAATGATTTCTTTTTTCACTTCCTTTTATCATAAATGGCAGTAAGATGTTTTGATGACAAGGTTTTCAAATTGCAGCATGAGAACATCTATAGCTTTTGCTACCTATCATTTAACATGCTACGATGTGCTATTATTCATTATTATACGTACTGTATTTCAATTTACACACAATTAAAATGACATTCGATTTATGTTGTTCCCTCATTGAAGGCTTCTAAGTCTTAGGGGTTGTCTGATACCTATTCTATTGTTGTGTTTTGGTTAGGCGGTATGCCCAGCTTGTTTCTGCAGGAGATACAATTGTGTGCTTGAGTCCTTGACTCATCTATTCCAACCTTCGGCATTGATCCTGAGGTAAGTCTCTCTCCCTTATAGCTAAGTTTAATGTAGTTGTATTCTAAGGATCCAGTAATATCTTTTTGAAAGAGGCTCCTTAGTCTTGTATAGAGTTTTTATAAGGGGTTGGGTTGTTTCCCCTCCCTGCTGGTTATAAATTTTGGCCTCATGAATAAAATTCAGATGGTGTGTTCCCACCTTTTTCAGAAAAAAAAAAAAAAAAGAAGGAATTTTGGAGCATATTCCATCCAAGGGAGGGCCTATCAGACCAATAGTTTGGATCTTCCAACAGCAGCCCCATTTGTACAGATTGTGGCACGTGGACACTTACTCCCTCTGTTTTATTAAGTATAGGATTCAAATGAGTTTACAGATTTAAGCAAGCAAATTCTGGCATGTAATTATCAAGTTTTTAATTGTGGATTGATTTCCAGGTTCTTTCTTTCACATGATAGACCATGACGACATGCAGATGTGAAGCAACTGGACCAATAACGAGAGGGTGGCATGGGAATTTACCTTTTGATGGTTTCTTTCCTTCTTTCCTTTTGTAATGAAGGGTGGCTCGAGATGTAGTCTGGTCTGGTGATCGTGGGAAGAATTAAGGATGATAAATAACCATAAAGCTTTCAAAGGCCTTTCCCTAGCATCTCTATATGGCACATGGAATGAGATTTTGTAGTCCACTCCAATTTCTCATGGAGATAATCCTAGACGCCCAATCAAGAGGCTGGCAGGCGGGTCTTCAAATTGACGGTGATTGGTGCATGAGGATTTGGATGACAATGCAAATTGTAGCATGAGGATGTATGAATGTATGTTTTCCTAACAATCTTTTGATGTGTTACCCTGTGCCATTTTCGGAGATGATACATTCAATAGCTTTCACGAGGGTTGTGTAATGTTTGATTTGTAATGTAGTATGCATATTTTCATGTAATACTCCTATTGAGAGTTGAAATGGAAGAAATTTTTTTTTTTTAGAGACCACTCTTTTCTTTATGTATTATACAGTGCGTGATAGAGAGTTTCTACAGTGCGCTTTGGTTTTCAGTTTGGACAAGTTGAGTCCAGTTCCACCATTGATTTCAAATGCACCAGTCTTCCATATAGAAATATCCTAGCAGGTGTAACTTTGGCCTTGGTTAAATGTGGACTGCTACCACATTTTCTTTCATAACTGCCTTTCTGGTTGCCACTAATCACACAAGGAAGTTCACATCTGGAAGACTATTTAAATAGTTGGTGCATTGCATGGACCTTACTAGACTATGACCCATCAAATCAACAGTTTGAATCATGCAAATAGAGGACCCACTTGCACAAGCTGAAAAACCTTTGTGCTTCGTTGAAATTCTCTGTTCCAAGTTTTACGCTACCACTTCTGTTTAGGTACCATATATAATGCTCGATTGAAAGAAACAGGAGTTTTTGTGATTGGCCCCGCAATGTTTCAGGTAAGGCCCACCGGTCAGATGTTCAGGATTGCCTGACCACTGATTTTTAAGTAATGTGCATCTAGGTTACTTGTACACGTGTGTGTGGAAATAATTATATGATACATTTCAGAAAGTGTCTCTGCTCAGGAGAGACTGCGGCCTAGTAGAATAAGAATTTGAAACAATTCAGAACTATCACTAATGGCGAATCAATTTTCGGAGCAAATAGGATATTATCATTCTCATTCAATATGGCTTGAAAGTATGGATCCATAGGTAATTACAATACTTCCACCAAAAGGAAAATTACAATGTTACAGACTGTCTTAAAGATTTAGGTTAATCCACTCATAAGGTGGCCTCCTACAGAAAGTATTTACATTTTAAATAAATTTGCTAGCTGTGCTAGTTGAACATACATGCCTGGCCTGCTTGGTTTGTTAACCAGCCCGATTTTTGCCTAAGGTTGTCTTCTTGAGGTGGGACACTTTATACACTGCTCAAATGTTTGATACACCTGCCAGAATGATGTCTGCTGCCAAAAAATAAAAATAAAAATCCCCCCAGTGTGGATTTTATGATATAAGAAGCAGAAACGGAGGAACATGATGACGTGATTCATGCGAAGAGGCAATCTGTAGCACATGTGCCAGCGTGGCACTGATCTGGATTGCTCATCGGGTGGGGACCACTATAAACATGCCATATCCCATAAATAAAGATGGTCCATCCATAAGGTGGGCCACATGTACACATAAATTTAGACAATTATTTTTCTTCAACATTTCATTTATTTTATACAGGTATTCATCACCTGATGAGTTGATTCGTCTGATTTTGGGCTAGTTCATGTTCATGGTGGTTCTCACCTGATGAGAATTCCAGATTTCACTCTCATGGGCCACAATAGCATGTGTGATGCGCATCATCGATTTGAAGAAAAAATAGCTTGGAAATAGTTTAAAGAGGAGCATACACTTCGTCATGACCATGGAGGTTGTTGTGCACATGGAGCACAATGCCCCAGTTGATGTCAGAGAAGATGATAGTGTGGAGACTGATCAGATCAAGGCCGGAAGACAGTTTTTACAATTGCTGCAACCAAATCATGCAAAAATAAAAAATAAAAAATAAAAATCGTACATCAAGAACAAATTACACATTAATTAGAATTGCACTTGAATTAGCAAGCTAACACTCTTGTATTTGTTTTTCCTTAATTGAGTAAAGGAGGTAATGGAAAACAAAATGTCCAGCAAAAGAAATCCATTTGCTAATTCATTCTTTTGCCATTCTAGAATTGTGTGATTAGAATCAAGAGTGGGAGTGTGGCTTCAAAATGTTTATGAGAAAGATGAACTCCCTGGAAGTGTTTGGGGTGCTCTAGCGGGAGTAACAACCTTGAGAACCAAAAAAAGATCGAGGAGATTGAGAGGCTAGTCACAGCTCTTTTGACAGATGGTTAGTTAGGATTTTGATGCTATCATTTTGGCCTGTTGTTATGCATGTTTTTCCAGTTATAAACTATAATATGTAGGATACTGCTAGGAGTGTCTGCAGGTCTGATGCCTAGTCTTTCTTCTGTTACTTCCAGCCCAATCCATGCATGAAGCACAGATTCTCTGGCAGTCATGGTCTGTAGGCTTTTGATCCTGGAGCTCTCTTGTCCCTGCATTTTTTCTTCTCACCTGAGAGATGATTTTCGCAGTTTGCAGCCCAGTGGTCAGTCCATAATACATGTCAGTTCCTTCTCTTTCTTTCTAGCTATGGCTGATGAGGGAAATTCTCTTAGTTTAGGCATCCATGGTGGGCTGGAAATTTTGGGAGAGCTGGAGGGGATCAGAATCACCGACTAAGCTGTATGGTGTATAAATGGCGTGGGTTTTGGTCAGCGTGCTTGGTTTGGTCGGGGAGCCTGTCCTTTGTGGACTCCTCATCCTCTTGACAGGAACGATCCTCTGTTTGGTACTGCACGATTAGTTTGGCAGGGGAGTCTGTTTTGCACTGAGGAAGCTTGTTGTATACTTCCATTTTAGGCTGGGTTTATATGATAGGAGAGGCTTGTTTTCTTTTTGTTGACCCACCCGAATGGACAGAAAGGCCTTTGTTTCATTAGTATCAATAAAAATCAGGTCTTTTTTTTTTCTTTTTTTTTTTTTAAGGAAAAAAAAGAAAGAAAGAAAGAAAAAGAAGCCCATATGGTTACATATTTGGATAATCCAAACCATTGAAATTAACAAATTGAACTTGAGCATTTAACTTGATTGCCTTCAAACAGATGGCTGAAAGCAAACATGGCTAAGTCAATGATCAAACAACTAAAAATTGTCGAACCAACGTGAATTTATGCCTTGGTCTACAAAAGAAAGCCAACTAGATAGATGATACAATGGTTTCATCCAACCATACATGGCCCCATTTATGGAGCATTAAAGCCGAGGACTGCTAACATGGTTAAGGAATTTTTTCAAATAATCAGCATGAAGATTTTAATTTTAATTTTAATTTTAATATATATATATATATATATATATATATATATATATATATATATATATATATATATATATATATATATATATATGAGGCATGCTCACCTATGCACCTATGCACGTGCGCACCTTTGCACACGTGTCATGGGAGTCGAATCTGAACGGTCCATAAGATGTGAAATCCCATGAAACCCCAAGATGTGAATTTTCACCCTGATCTAAGATTCTGGTGGGCCATAACAAAGAGAAATGCAAATTAAGGGAAGAAACTGTTTGCATTTTGCATGGCCCACCGAAGTTTTTTTTCAAAGTAAAAATTTGTACCAGAGGGTTTCACAAGTCTCTGCTTCATGTGGACTGAAGTTTTTTTCAAAGTAAAAATTTGTACTAGAGGGTTTCACGAGTCTCTGCTTCATGTGGACCGTTCAGATTTTCAAGATTCATCAGGTATGATGAGTTCTCAAAAAAGTTCATAGGTAGTCAGTGCGAACTGGTTCGTAGGTGAGCGTTCCACTATATATATATGGAATGAGATTTCCATTTAAAAATAATCAGAAACCACTTCAGCAAAATTATAGAATTCATGACAAGGTATGGATACAGACAGTAAAAGGATGGAGAAGTTAGCAACAGTTGCCATATCAACATTTTAAATATTGTGGAAGAGAGTAAATTCTTTGATGAATATAGATAGAATTAAAATTCATATGCATATATTAACTATATGTAACAGGGAAATGAAATTGATGAGATGAAAGAAGTCTCACTAATGTAGCCTCTAAAGAGAGGAGATGCAAGTGCTGAATTCGATGTCATCACATTATTATTTTGGTTTGTTAATCAAAGGTATGTGCTTAATCTTATGCCAATCTTTTCAAAGCCTGGCATTGAATTCTGGATCCATGTGTGCTGTACATACGCCTCCTGAAAGAAATTGCTTGAGAACAGGTAGAAAAGGGAGCATACACTTTGTTGTGATAGATGGTTTTGCTGCAGCGCGCTGTTTGTGAGGGTTGGGCGTGGTGGCTGTTGTCTCCTAACCACATGTGCCAAAGGCTTTGGTTGCTACTGCAATGGGCTGCAGGTTAGCGTTGGAAGCATTTTCTTTTTTACTTCTGTCAGTCTTGTTTCAACTTTTTTGGCAAAGGAGCTGAGTTTGGACGATATCCTTTTGGGCCTTTTTTTTTTTCCGGACATGCTCTATCTTTTTTCACTCTTGTTGTTTTGATGTTGATTCCTGGTATTATATGATAGGTGAGGCCCGTTGTTTTTCATCGTGGAGCCTATATAATTGTACATCCTTCTATTCACATCAACAAAATTACAGGTGGCTTGTTCTCATCTCTCTGTAAGAAAAAGAAGTCTCATAAGCTGAGCATGAATTTCACATACAATCGGAATTGCATTACTAAAAAGCTAACATTCTTTTTTATTTTTTATCAAGGAAATAAGACAAGTGAAGAGAAGGTGTAAAAGAAATTATGCAATTTCCAAATAAGAACATTTGTGCCAGTCGAGTCCTTGCAGTCCTCTGATTGTTCTATGCATTGATATGTCCCACATAGCTGCATGTTTGGATGATCCAAAACATTCTTTTGGTAGGTCCTATTGTGGATAACCACATTTTAGAAGTCAAATTGATGTGATCATTCTAGCTATTTAATCAAAGGCTTTTAAACATATAGCTAAAAATGAAAATAGTTAACAGGGAAAATTTCCATGAAAAAAAAAAAAAAAAACAAAGGGCATGTTTAAATAGTGGTATACGACTATTAAATTGTAAAAGTGTAATGATTACAAATTATGAAAATTTCGCATTTGGATACATGGTAAAAGTGTATTGAAAATAATTTTACATTATTGAGATAACAAATCAATAAGAAAAATATACTAGTCCCCGTGTTTGGATAATAAATTTCCACCATAATTTATTATAAAATTATAATAATTACAAATTCATTTTCCTTGTCTCTTGTTACATTCAAATTTGACTACAAACATACGTATTTAAACAATCACCATGAAATCATAATGATGACTATAATGCATCACATCACAATGCATTGTAGTTAACCAAACACATCTCAAGGGCCTGTTTATTTCATCGAATTTTCCAGTAATATAATGTAAAAGTGTCATCATGATAATTTTACAATGCTTATTTAAATACATAATTTGACAGGTAATTTAGCAGTCAAATACACATATAATAAAAGATAGGCAAAGAAATTTGTAATTGTTACAATTTTATATTATAATGTAGTTAAAATCTCGATATCCAAATATTGGAATCAGTATATTTTATCATTATTACGATTTTAACATGCCTATCCAAACAGTAGAATTATTGGTTAAATTTTATAGGAGACGGTCGAGTATTGTAATTTGTAATCATTGCCCCTTTCCCTTGTATTAATGCAATAATGGGTGAAACAACCAAGCATTTTTTTCAATATCCTAAGAAATGCAAAGCAAATGAGCTATCATTATCATTACTGAGTGTTTGTTTAAATAGGAATATGACTTGTCAATAGAGAGTTAAATACACTTGTAAAGAAAATATGCCAAGTAAATTGTACTTGTTATACTTACATATGATAAAACTATCATTTTTACCAGGATATTGAGTGAAACAAACAACATAGTAAAATCATCATTGCAATTAAATGTAAGCGATATCATCACATATTTTCAAGACTAAATAAATTGGAAAATCCAAACAGGTTCTAAGATTGTCCAATCATTGTGAAGTTATATCATGGTCCACCGAAGAAGGGTCAACTAAAAGAAATTGCAATGGGTTCATCCAGCCATACAACATCTTGCGCCCCATTTATTGAGCATCGAAGAGTAGTACATCTATCATGATAACACAAAAAAGTTCTTGGTTGAGGCATTTCCTAAATCAATTAGCATGCAGATTTCCATATAAAAAATAACAAAACGTAAAATAAAATAAAAATTCATTTGACCATTTTTCCTTTCTTTGTTTCTAGATCTGTTACAAAAATTCCATATGATTATATTCACTCCATGTATCGATTAACAGTATAATGAAAATAATAAGGGGAAATAAGGTTTACCGATTTGTGTATCTGAATGGAGGGTATGTGATGAATCATATGCCAATCCTCCCCCTTCTCTTCTCGAAGCCTTTCATTGAATTTATCGGGCATGTACCACAACTCCAATTTCTTGAGAGTAGTCACATGTTGTAGTCCTACTGGAAGCCTCTTCAAATTACGGCAGTAATTGATATGTAAATGTAAAAGACTTGCCATAGCTCCTTTCTCCACTTTCCACACCAATAATCTATCCAACTGTTGAAGATGTAAGGATTCAAGTCGAGGAAACCCCTGTGCAGCACAAGCCATTTTCTTTCCTGAATATGAACCCTCAAGCAATCTGAGAATGCGGAGGTTTTCAAGCTTCTCCAACGTCACCATCGGATCATGCTCTAGACGGGAGTATTTCAAGGTAAGTTTGGTGAGGTTTGTTGGGAATTGATTATAATCAAGTAAATTCTCTAACTTTCCTTCTAAACGCAACTTACTTAACATGAGAAGATGTGAAAGAGGAGGTACCAACAACACTGGACTTGTGAATGCATCGTTTCGTGCCACTGCTGACACCCACAGAGACTGAAGGCTATCCAATCTGACAATAGATTCAAACAATACCTTACCATCTGCTCCTGTAGATAAACCTATTCCTAATTTTCTAAGATTAGTGAGCATTCCCAAGCAACCCTCCATCCATTTCCCAGCCCTTACATGTGATAGAGTCTGCAGATTACTTATCAGGTCGAGCCTTGGATGATCTTCTCTCTCTCCCCACTGTCGAATAAATTGCAAGTAATTCAACTCAAGTATGCCCTTCACTTGAAGATGTCTTACCTGTTGCATCTTCCCTACTGTGTTGGGTACTTTGATGTCATTAAAAGATTCTATAAACAAAGTTCGTAAATTGAGAAGATTGCCTATGGATGATGGGAGACTTTCTAAAGAAGTCTTGGTACACCCAAGGTAAATCAATTGGATTAGTTCACCTATTTCCTTCGGTAGCTTTTTTATTTGTGCGCCGTGTAGATATAGCACCCTAAGCAACTTAAAGCTTCTGTAAAGAAACTTCTCTTGTTTCCTTTGAAGCCACTCATCGCCTTGAGTGTAGATCAACACAGAACGAAGGTGTGGAGTGCAACGGCTTAAGGAAATGTACTTACTTAAGTCGCTATGGTGTACTGCAAGTCGACGGGCTGTAGATGGAGAAGGAGCATTCGCATTCCCATGATGAATCTCAAGAAACTTACCTTCCTTAGCTTCTGATATGGAGAGATCTCGCAAAATATCATGGATTCGACAGCTTTTAATACCCCCGCTTGAACTTCTTGTTGCGACCTGAACCATACTTCTCTGAATCAACTCCTTTACACAATCTTCTCCAACCTCCTCTAATGTTTCTTCCCCTCTTTCTTGAAGTAACCCTTCTGCTGCCCACATTTGAATAAGTTCCTTGGTGTAAAACTCATGATCTTCTGGAAAACTGCCCAAGTAGAGAAAACATGGTTTTAAGTAATAAGGCAGATCTTTATAGCTCAAAGATAATATGCTGGAGATTTTGACATCTCCTTCGACAAACTGCCAGCTGATGCTTTTGCGTACATTCTCCCACTCTCTTAGTTCTTTCATTGATAAGAGCCCTCCAATGACAACTATGGCAAGAGGTAGACGATGGCATTTTTCCACAATCTTTCTTCCTAACTCTTCCATATCCTGAGGGCAGCCACCATCTCGTCCTGGGAATGCTTTCTTACCAAACAATTCCCAGCTCTCTTCATTATTTAGAAATCGCAGTTCGTGAGGTGGGCTTCGTACATCTGCATGTAGAGCTATATCTCTGTTTCGTGTAGTGAGAACGACCCTGCTTCCATTATTCTTATCTGGAAATGCATCCTTCAAACCATTCCATGCGTCGCGTTTCCATATATCATCTAATACCACCAAGTATCTCTTATCATTCAGATACTCAGAAATCTTCTCCCTTAGCTCAACAACATCCATTTTCTCTGCCACATTGTCGGGGATCACCGTCGAACGTCTTATGATGACCTGCAAAACATCTCTCGCCGCATACTGTTGCGATATAGAAATCCATACACGAGTATCGAAATGTTTCTCAACAGTATCAGTGTTATAAAGTTTCTTAGTAAGAGTCGTCTTACCGAGACCGCCCATTCCAACTACAGAAACAACACACCGCCGCAGATCTCCCTCTGTCAATCGCGCGACCAATGCTTCTAAGTCCTTCTCAAAACCAACAAAATCTGGTTCTTCCACATTTGGAGAAGTAAGCCTCCATTCTTGGAGGAATCGACCGGAAGAGCTCGTCCCTTCTAACCTGCCTATGCCTTCGATGCCATAAGTTGTTCTTCTTTTGGAAATTTCAATAATTTTAAGTTTTATTTCTTTGATATTTGAACCAATCTCACGGCGAGCTCTAAATTCACTGGCGATGAAAACATACCTTTTGACAGAGCCGATGAATCCTCGTTGCCTCAACGGTTCTATCTTCAGGAGAAAGGTGTCGATTACATCCTCCATATCGTATGCAATGTTGCGGACGTCCTGCACCCAGTTTTTCACTCTTTCATCTCCTTGCTGTTTGGTATCAGCATCTTTTAAGAAGGAACGCATCCACCCAAGTTCTGTTTCGATCCATTGGACTTGATCATGCAATCCAATCAAGTAAATAGCTTCTTGAATGAGCCGATCGCCTAGTTTTTCAACGAGGAACGAAATAACAGGCTCAGCAACAACTTCCATCTTTTTTCTATCACAAGAAAATTCTGTAAATGATTTTTTGTATGTTTTGTCTCTCTTTCTTCTTTTATATTTATAGGCATCAAAAAGCAATTGTTTTACGAGGACTGCTTTGGACAAACCGTCGGCAATTCAAAATGGGGAACGGACTGGCTACTCCCCCTGCCACCGGCCAATGGCTGATGGTCGGTGCTCCGTGGGCCCCACGATGATGTATGTGTTTCATCCTTTCCGTCCATATATTTTTCTAAATCATTTTATGGTGTGATACCAAAAATGAGGTATATCCAAATCTCAAGTGGACAACATTACAGGAAACGGTGTTGAATGAACGTCGACCATTAAAAAATTTTCGGGGGCCATAAAAGTTTTGGATCAAGCTGATATTTGTTTTATCCCTTCATCTGTATCTTTATGATATAATCAACAGATTGGAAGTCAACTAAACATTACAGTGGACCTTAGGAGGATTTTAATGGTGGATATCCAATCACTATTATTTTCCTGTGGTGTGGTCCAGATGAGGTTTATATCCCTATCACTTTAAATAGAATGCCTAAAATGATCTGTAAAATTGGATGAACGGCATGGATGCAACACATACATCATGGTAGGGCCCACGGAGCACCGACCAGCAGCCACCGGGCTCGTGGCAGGGGGAGTAGCCAATCCGTTTCCCAATACAAATAACGAGGATACATCACTTTCTTGTCCTGCTCGATGTAATAGCATACTAGGGTTTTTCAGTCCGAGAATGATTACATACATTCAAGTGTATAGTAATTACCACACATTCGTGATGTGTAGGGCCCATCCGTATTTTTTTCGTTGAATCTAAACCATTAATCTAGCGCGAATCATGGTGTTAATCGTAGTTTATACACATATATCCACTTTATTTTGTTCGCCTAAGTTGGGAAATGGTATGATTTTTGGTGTGTCAATTTATCTTCATTAGGCTCACCTTATGAATGGATTGGATGACATATATACAACACGATGGACCCACATCTAAAATATAAGTTTCTACCGTAGGCATCTCCTTGCAAGTGTCCTTCGTATGGTCCACCTGAAATAAGCAGCATTCTGTCGTGTACAATAATGGTAGAGTTCACTAGATAGACTGTCGGAATTCATCCACCGTACAACCATGGGCATTTTGAAGGAAACGGATTGGCTGCTCCCCCTGCCACCAGCCGGGTGCTTGGTTATCGGTTCTCCGTGGGCTTCACCATGATGTATGTGTTTCACCCCTTTCATTCATCCATTTATACAGCTCATTTTAGGCTTGATCCTAAAAATGAGGGGGATATAAATCTCAGGTAGATCACCCCGAGGAAAGAAAATAGTGATCGGATATCCACCATAAAAATCCTCTTAAAGCCCACTGTACTGTTTATTTGACATCCAGTGTGCTTATTAGGCCATACAGAACCAGATGAAGGTAAAAAAAAACAAAGATCATCTTCATCCAAAACTTTTATAACCGTCATAAAGTCTTTAATGGTCAATGTTCCTTCAAAACTGTTTTCTATAATGTGATTGGATATAACTTATTTTTGCTCTTATACTATAAAAATGATCCAAAAAATAGATGGACAGTATGGATAAAATAGATACATCATGATGAGCCCACATACCACCGACCATCAGCCATTGGCTGGGGTAGGGGGAGTAGCCAATCCGTTCCGCAAAACACGCCGACCGACAACAACACCCCAGGATAGATTGATACCAGAAGAACACGAGCTGCATGTCATCATAACACTACAAGTACACTTCTTTTAATTGCTTCACTTGACACCATCCATCGGTTCTATTCGTACCACGGAAAGAAAAAACACTTAAAAATGAATAATAGAAGTTTCTATACAGCGGCTTACAGACAGGTGAACTAATCCAAAATGTAAGTATATACTTCACATACTTTTATAGATTTAAGCAAGCAAATACTAGCTTTATAATTATCAAGTTTTTAATCATGGATTGCTTTTTAGGCTTTTTCTTTCACATGATAGATTGTGACAACACTAGGGCTGAAAGTCGGGTGAGTTCAACCCGGCCGACTCATGACCAACCCAACATAGGGTCGGGCTTGGGCAGGATGTATCAGGTTTGGTCTCAGACTTGTGTTGGGGGCCTTGCACAAAACCTTAGGATCTAGCCTCCCGAACGAATCAGAATTATGGGATAATAATAGCAATGAAACAAATCAAAGTAACAATCACACACCACACAAGAGATTTTATGTGAAAAACCCTCAAAGAGGTAAAAACTACGAGACCTCGTCCAGATCAACAATCCACTATTAAGCAGAATGTTACAACCTTCGTCACTCACGCAAGAGTGGATGAACAATAAGAGAATAAAAAAACAGAGGGATCTCACCGATCACGAGGACATAGAAGGGCTGAGACGACGGCTCCCTTCCACAAGCCTCCTCTATCTCTTTTCTCTCACTCTCTCACTTTTAATATCCCTAAACCCTTTAGGAAACCCTCTTGTGCTTTTCTTGTACACACAACGTCACCTAGAAAAATTTTAGGGACCCCTTTTTATAGTTTTAAAAAACTCCCTTAAGCATCCCAGTTGTGAAAGGACTTGCGATACGAAATTCGCATAAAATCACGGAATGAATTTGCGTAGGTTCGATTGGTCGTATGGAGTCCATGGCCAGTCGAGCGCCACCTACGACCGATTGAGTGCCCCGTGGAAAATCGGTCCAAACTTCGATAGACTTTGAGTCGTGAAACTCATGACTGGTCGAACACCAGCAACGATCGGTCGTACAGAGCTCACGACCGGTTGACGACGGGTCAAAAAATTTCATCAAATCTCTCCCTTTTTGACCCAGGAGGGATTTACCTTCTTCAAGCTAGTCTAGTTTTTGCAAACCTCAAACTTGCCCTTGAGCAAAGCCTTGGTCATCATGTCTGACACATTATCGTCCGTGTGGACCTTCTCAAGCTGTAACACCTTCTGTTCCAAAGTATCCCTGATCCACTAATGCCGAATCTCTATGTGCTTCGACTTGGAATGCTGACTTGGATTCTTTCTCAAGTGTATAGCACTCTAACTATCGCAATAGACCACGTGCTCCTCCTACTTCAAGTTAAGTTCTTGTAGGAACTTCTTCATCCAAAGCATCTCTTTATATGCCTCTATGACTGCAATGTACTCGGCCTCTGTCGTCGACAATGCTATGACCCTCTGTACCTTGCTCTGCCAAGAAACCGCTCCCCCTGTAAACGTGAACATGAACCCCAATGTAAACTTCTTGGAGTCTATGTCATATGTCATATCTGCATCTATGTAGCCCTCTATCACAGGTTTTCTGTCACCATAGCATAGGCTCAACCTTGATGAGCCTCTTAGATACCGCAGTATCTGTTTCACCGCTACCCAATGCTCTTTGCCAGGATTGACAAGGTACTGGCTGACAACACCAACCGCATATGCTATGTCTGGGCGTGTACACACCATATCATACATCAAACTTCCTATAGCTGACGCGTAGGGTATCTTCTACATCTCTTCCACCTCTGCCTTCGTCTTATGACACTGCCTGTCGCTCAATCTGAAGTGACCATCCAGTGGAGTACTGACCGGCTTTATTGCATTCATATTGAACCGCTCTAGGACTTTCTCAACATACTGCTCTTGTGAGAACCAAAGTTTCCTGCTACTTCTTTCACGAGTTATCTCCATTCCTAGAATCTGTTTAGCCAAGCCCAAGTCTTTCATCGCAAACGACTTTTCCAACTCCTGTTTCAACCTGTCGATCTTCTTGATGTCTTTTCCCATGATGAACATGTCAACAATGTATAACAACAGAATTAAGAAATCACCATCTGAGAACTTGCACGTGAACACACAGTGGTCCGACTCCATTCTGTCATACCCATGCTGTAACATGAACGAATCGAACTTCTTGTACCACTGCCGTTGACCTTGTTTCATCCCATACAAGCTCTTCCTCAGCCTACACACCATATGCTCTTTATCCTTGACTTCGAACCCTTCTAGTTGGTGCATGTAGATCTCTTCTTTCAGGTCACCATGGAGAAAAGCAGTTTTAATGTCCAACTGCTCTATCTTCAGATCCATGCTGGCCACCAACCCAAGCAACAGCCGTATGAATGTCATCTTCACCACTGGTGAGAATATCTCCTCGAAGTTTATGCCTTTTCTCTAACCGAACCCTTTTACCACAAGTCTGACCTTGAACCTCGTCTGTGAATTCTTCTGCTCAACATTCTTTCTGAACACCCACTTGTTGCTCAGAGCTTTCTTGCCCTTAGGCAGTTTCACCATATCATAGGTGTAGTTCTTATGCAAGGATTTCATCTCCTCTTGCATAGCTTTCAACTACTTCTTATGCTTATCAGCAAAGGCCTCAGAATAATCTTTTAACTCTCCCCCATCAGTGAGCATAATGTACTCATGCGGCGAGTACCTCTTGGACGACTGTCTATCCCTAAATAACCTCCTCACCTGTGGCTCAACAGGTGGATCAAGTGGGGGTTGCTCTCCTGGTCCATCTTCTATAGGAACTCTCTCATCCTCTACAGCTTGCTGTACTCCCCAGTTATTAGGCACCATAGGAGGAATAACTGGATCCATGTCCTTTAGCTCACCTGAACTAGACTGGTTTTTTTCTGGCTTACCAATATCTTCTATACACTAATATTCAAAGAAAATCATATCTCTGCTCCTGACGAGCTTCATCTCGGTCAGATCCCATAATCTGTAACCAAACTTTTCATCACCGTACCCTAAGAACACATACTACCTGATCTTCATATCAAGCTTGGACCTCTCGTAATTCGGTACGTGAATGGATGCCCTGCATCCAAACACCCTGAGATAATTATACGATGGATCCTGTCCAGTCCACACCTTCTTAAGTACTTCTTCATTCAATGGGGCTAATGGAGACCTGTTTATCAGATGCACTGCCGTGTGCATTGCTTCTCTCCAGAACGTCTTGGGCAACATCGCATGGGATAACATGCATCTGATTCTCTCTACAATGGTGCGATTCATTCGCTCAGCTACACCACTATGCTGGGGGGTCTTGAGAACTGTTTGTTCATGCCGTATACCCAGGGACTTACAGTACTCATGAAAGTCGCCAATATATTTACTACCATTGTCAGTACGGATGCACTTCAATGATCTACCTGTCTCTCTCTCGACCATAGCATGAAATAACTTAAACACACCAAAGACCTTGTCCTTGGATTTCAAAGCATAAACTCAAACCCTCCTAGATACATCATCTATAAAAGTAACAAAATACAATGCCTCACCCAAGGTTTTTGTCCTCATAGAACCACAAACATTAGAATAAATCAAATCTAATGCATGCACTTTATTAACATGAGAAACAGTTTTAACAAATAAAACTCTATGACATTTTTCTGATAAACAATCATGACAAGTTTTAAGAGGCATACCTGTCACGTCTGGAAGGAGCTACTTCCTCGCTAGTAATTGAAGCCCTTTTTCACTCATGTGGCCTAGACGTCTGTGCCACATGTCTATAGCTGAATCTTTCGTTGCGCTCAACCCACCCTTGCATACACTAACACTTGCCTTGTACAGGGTGCAACACTTCTTTCCTCTGGCTATAATCAACGAACCCTTGATGAGCTTCCAGTGCCCACCAGCAAACCGGATTTCATAGCCATCATCATCCAGTCATCCCATCGATATCAAGTTGAGGCGAAAGTCCAGGATATGCCTCATATCCCTGAGAACCAATGTGCAACCCACATCGGTCTTCACACAAATATCACCGACCCTTACGATCTTCGATACGCCAGAATTTCTCATCTTCACGGTCCCATAGTCACCTGACTTGTAGCTTGTGAATAAATCCTTGCGTGGAGTCGCATGAAAAGAAGCTCCTGAGTCAATCACCCAGTCGGTGTCCTGACTCGTAGCCGTGAGACATACATCGTGATCTGCTGAAAGAATTTTATTACCGGCTGTCTTCCTCTCATACAACCCTTGTAGTTTCAGCCATAAGCTAGTAGCTGAGGTTTCCGTAGACACATGGTGGAATACAGAATCATCCATCCATTGTCTAATAAACCTCATCGCCTTCCTATCCAACTTCTTCTAATCTTCATCAGACATATCCTTAGATTTTGCTGATATGCCTAAAATTGGAGAGTATAGGTCCCTGCAATAAAGTAAGTCTTCCATCTTAGCCTTCCATATGGTCCAGTTAGAACCATTGACGCTGATCATCCTTGATGAGCCACCTTCCATAATTTCAAACCGATCCTACCCGTTTAATGAACTTAGCGCTCTGATACCACTTTATTGGGGGCCTTTCACAAAACCTTAGGATCTAGCCTCTCGAACAAACCAGAATTATAGGATAATAATAGTAATAAAACAAATCAAAGCAAAAATCACACACCACACAAAAGATTTTTACGTGAAAAATCCTCAAAGAGGTAAAAACCACGGGACCTCGTCTAGATCAACAATCCACTATTAAGCAGAACATTACAACCTTCGTCACTCACACAGGAGTGTATGAACAATAAGAGAATAAAAAAACAGAGGGATCTCACCGATCACGAGGACATAGAAGCGTTGAGACGATGACTCCCTTCCACAAGCTACCTCTCTCTCTTTTCTCTCACTTTCTCACCTTTGATATCTTTAAACCCTTTAGAAAACTCTCTTGTACTTTTTTTGTACACACAATGTCACCTAGAAAAATCCTAGGGACTCCTTTTTATAGTTTTAGGAAACCCCCTTCCGCATCTCAGTTGCGAAAGGACTTGCGACACAAAATTCGTGCAAAATCGCGGAACGAATCTGTGTAGGTTCGACTGGTCATGTGGAGTCCACGACCAGTCAAGAGTCACTTACGACCGGTCGAGGACCACCTACGACCGGTCAAGCACCCCGGAGAAAATTAGTCCAAACTTCGCTGGACTTTGAGTTGTGAAACTCACGACTGGTCGAACACCAGCCACGACCGGTCGTATAGGGTTCACGATCGGTCGACGACGGGTCAAAAAACCCCATCAACTTGGGTTCTACAAACACCAATCTAATAAAACTTGGGTTGGACTCGGGTTGAGATCTCGAGTTGCCCGATCTAACCCAAACCCGATTAATATATAAGTTTCTTATAAATTAAATTATAATTAAGTGCAGATCATTTGTGTTGAAGGCATAGGAAATTCCAATACCATTGGGTTTCATTGTTCCATGTCATTTCAATGACTTAAGCTAACAAGATACGCCAAATTTCTTTCTCCCAAATAAATTGTGTGCTACATAACACGACTTTTAAAGGAGTAGTTGTCTTATATTTTAGCTTGTTTGTTTAGAAAAAATGAACTTCTTTATGATAGATAACTATGTATATAATTAATAAAATTATAAGTATAAAAAATAAGACATGTATTGAAAATATAATAGATTAATGTAATAATGAAAATATTAGCATATGTTCATCTGACCAATCTCACTGACATGACCAAACCTGCTTGGGTTGGGCTTGGGTTGAGAATTCTTTACTCGAGGTTGGGTTGGGTTGGGTTAGGGTTAAGGTATAGGAACCTTGGGTTGGGCTACGGTGAGCACCAATCCGCCCTACTTTCAGCCCTAGACAACACACACATGTGAAGCAAGTGAATGGATAAGGAGAATGGTGTCATGGGAATCGATTACCTTTCAATGCTTTCTTTCCTCACTTCCTTCTATAACGAAGGGTGGCTCAAGAGAAATAGATAGTCTGGTCAGGCGATTGTGGAAAGAACTAAGGATGATTTTATCCTCTCTGCAATGAACCACAAAGATTTCAGAGGCCTTTCCGTGGCATCTCTATGTAGCACATGGATTGAGATTTTGTGGTCTAAGTCAATGTCTCTTGGAGGTGTTCCGAAACATCTTGAGAAGCTGGCTAGTGGATCTTCAAATTTGACGATGATCGCACGAGGATTTGGATGACATTCCAAATTGTAGCATGAGGATGTATTCATGTATGTTTTCCTAATCATCTTTTGATATGTTACCTTGTACCATTAGAGGAAATGATAGATTCAGCAATTTCCACAAGCATTTTGTGTAATGTTTGATTTGTAATAGTGTGTGCTTGTTTTCATGTAATATTCTCATTGAGAGTTGAAATGGATGCAATTTTTATTTTTATTTTCCTGAAGACCACTCATTTCCCCTGATGTATTATACAATGTGTGATAGAGAGTTTCCACAACATGCTTTGGTTTTCAATTTGGAGAAATGGAGCCCAATTCCATCGTTGATGTCAAATGCTCCACTGTCCCATGTAGAGAGATCCTAGCTGTTGTTCAGGATCTTCTGTTGCCTGGGCAATATTCGGTAGATTTAGTGTTTATGTTTTTTGTTTGTCCATATGATAGGGCGGCTCATCTCTCTTTTTGTCAGTTGGCCCACCTCAAATGTATGGATGTACACCCTTCGCACCTTTGTCAATGAATATATTTCTTCTTGAAAAAAAAAGAAAGATCCAAGGAAAAAAAAACAAAAAAAAAAAAAAAAAAGATCATAGCTGTTGTAACTTTGGCCTTTTAATCGTGAACAGTTATCACGATCCGAAATCTGAAAATCGAGTACAGACTCTAGTTATGAGTTTCACGGTTTGACTCATACATAATGTGTATACTTACATAACAATATCATAATAACCACTGGCAAAAGTCTATTATGAAATAACTTATCTAAGTTTCAAGACCATACCTATCAAATTAAATGAGTTTGATTATTAGCTCACCCATTCAGGGTCTTATTACAAGTTCACATCCTAAGTAATAAAACCAAAAGGAAATTGGATCATTCTAATGCAATGAATAAGTTGAGCTATCTGTCTTGAGGGCCATTCTAATGCAGTGAGTTCTTCCTCCAATAAAGAGGGCCATCTGTCTCGTGCTCGTCCTAAGGCCTGAGATGAAAAATAAGATAGATCTAATTATCAAGTGGACCATACTGTAAAAAAGCACTGGGGATTGAACGTTTACCATTGAAACTCTTTTTGGGGTCACGGAAGTTTTGGAACAATATGAAATTTATTTTTCCTCTTCATTCATGTCTTTGTGACCCCATGAACAGATTAGATGGAAATTAAACCTTATGGTGGGCTCTACAAATTTTTTAATGGTGAAAATCATTATCTCTGCTACTATTTGTGGTTTAGTCCAATGATCTTTGGATATGATTCATTTTTGAATAATGCTCTAAAATAATTTCTAAAAATAGATGAACCGTGTAGATATAACAAATACATCAATGAAAGGCCCTGTAACTTTGATCTCCTTTAAACCGTTTGTACAACTCTGAGCTCGAGGAGCATCAGTGCTCGTCTTTGCACGACTCGTACTTTAGCAGCTATACAGCTGGTGTGTGGCCAGCCAATCCGCTTCCATAGATAACTATGGGCCCATAGGGTTTACTCGTAAAACCCTCTTATCTGGAAACGGATTGGCTACTCCCCTGACACTGGCCAATGGCTGATGGTCGGTCCTATGTGGGCCCCACCATGATGTATATGTTTCATCCATGCTATCCATCTATTTTTACCCTGACAGTATGAGACCAAAAATGATGTATATCCCAAACTCACATTACAGGAATAGTGTTGAATGAGCATCGGCCATTAAAAACATTCTGGGGAACATAAAAACTCTGGATCAAGCTGATTTTTGTTTTTTCCCTTCATTTGGGCTTGTATGACCTAATCAATGGATTGGATATCAAATAAACAGTACGGTGGACCTTAGGAGGATTTTAATGGATGAAACACATAAATTATGTTGGTGTCCACGACCATCAACCACCAACCATGGGCTGGTGGCAGCACTGGCAGGGGAGTAGCTTAAATGGACGTACGGAGTGGATAAAATACATAACCCTGTACTCACAGAGTTTACTCGTTACGCAATCCGCTTCCGCTCGTAAAACCCTCTTATCGATTTCATCCCTCACCCATTTTTTTTTTTTTTATCACAACCACACACTCACGCCTATGTGGGATTTCACCACCTATTGGTACTCGAACCCTTGACCAGGTGTTGAAACTCCTAGTGTGCGTGTTTTTCCTTGAGATGAAATGAGAATATGAAAGAAACATTTTCAATTGCTTCTCTGTCGATTTCTCCACCTGAAACAGATCCCTTCATTCCATTTCACTCTCTCTCCTCCAATCAGGTAGCCTTCTTTTCTTTTCTTTTTTGCCTTTTAATTTAATCATGTTATTTTCAAATTTTTATTTTTCTTTTTTGACGCAGGGATGAATGTGATGAGGTCGATCACCATCTTCCTCAAGGATAACTACTCCGAATCCACGGACCTTCTCTGGACTCTTCACAGAGACTTTTCGAATCCACGAGAAAAGAAATCAGAAAAATAAATATAAATTCTAATGAATTCGAAATTAATTGATGAAAGCATAAAAACGAGTTTACACCCCTTTAAATAAGGGAACCAAGCAATAGGAAAGAAATCAAACTCAAACTACAACTAAAATTCCTAAAATTCGTGACTTACCATAAATAGTAAACTTACTATTTATAGACGGTCATGATGTCTACTAGTGCGCAAGGTTTTCGGCCAAAAATAGTAAGTGTCCTATTTGGCTTCACCAAACCGTTCTCCTAATTATTCTAAGCACTTTTCATGTTGGACACAACTCCTAAAGCCCAACGGATGAAGAACTATAAGCAAACTAAAACTTACTATAAATAGTAAAAACGAAATTAAAATGGGAAAACGACCGTCGATTAGGGGATTTCTCGTAAATCCGGGCTACGCAACCCAGCGTAGCGGGGTTAGTTGGCTAAATTAGCTCGTTCTATCCCAAAATCATATATTCTGCATCGGATAACTCATTTCAGATTGCAAGATACGTCCGATCTAAGGTCTGATGATACGGATTACTTATGTTGTCAACCGTGCCTTTTCTGATCCATCTTGGCCATGAAATTGTCCGCGACTCGCTCTACATCATTTTTCTCTGCTTATTTTTAATAATTTCTAGGGTTTGCTCTTCTTTTCTCAAGTGAAATGAATACTCTATTTCTACACCTTTGTTGTACTATTATTTTTTATCGCGCGGAGTCTCAAATTAGTGGAAATTTTCCATTAGAGCCGGCATTACAAGTGGGTCCCACATTACGATGATCTAAACCGTTCATCTGGATGGATCTTTGGATGGGTGTGTGATGCTCAGAAAGTCTTTACTACTTGTAAATGATGTACTAGCAAAGCTATCTTCTCATTTACCAGCAAAAAGCTGAGTTTTCATTTACTGACAAATGAGGAGATGGCAACGGCTCTATTATTTCAAATGAAAGCCTATAAAGCAGATTTCTTTTACCATTTACAGGCTATCCAAACGCTGTAAATTATTTATACACCTTAAAGCCAAACAGACAGGATGTCCATTGATTTAGATGGGTCTTTCTCAATTAACTTTTGGAACAGCCTGAATTTCATGCTAGGCGACCTTTTCGAAGGATTGGACTTCCGAAAATGTGACACGTTGGAATAGATTGCCTTGGTTGTTTGATGTGATTGACCAAATTCAACAATCAACTGTCTACCGGAGGGATGTACAGATTGTCTGATTCATATGGTCTTATTGCTGTAATCCATCTAAAGTACGCCTGCAAGATTGGACGGTTTGGATTATGTGCATCTAAATGCACTTGTACAAGGAGTGGTGCATATGCATGAATGGTCATACTCTCCCAAAATATAAAAGTTTTTTTTTTTTTTTTCCGTAGTCCTACTTTAAAGGCTTTTTAGGCAGAGAGGTGCCAAGTGCACGCTCGACTTCGCATGTGTACACGTGCAACGGCCAAAACCCTTATAATCTTGTTTATTTTTGGACACGTTTATTCTCAAACTTTTTAGATAATTCACATCTTACCATCTTTTTTTTCCTTTTCTTTTAAAATAGTCTCACATGATGAACAACTTATATTAAATTTGGGTCCCATATGATGAAAGTACACATTAAGATAGGCCTGGATGGCCCACACCAAAGTGTGGCCTCACATAATAATCGATTAACATTAAGCGGGCCCCACATGATGGACAGTCAACATCAGAGGTGGGACCCACATGACGGATGGAGGACATTAAAGATGGGACCACACGATGGAAGGTTGACATTAAAAGTGAGCCCACATGATGAACCATCCATCCATATATATTGAAGGTTGGCCACCACATGATGAATGGTCCACATCAAGGTGGACCCATATAATGCACCTTCATATCAAAGGTGAGTCCCACATGATGGATGACCCACATCAAAATATGACCGGCATGATGCACTGTCCACATCAAGTGAGCCTCACATGATGGACAGTCCACAACAATTGTGATACCCACATTATGTATGGTGGACATCAAAGTGAGCCCATATGATGAATGACCTATATTGAAGTTGGGGATCCACATGGTGAATTATATTTGAATTATGCCTATCAGGTAATGCCACGCAAATGATAACTTCACCATTACCCTAGAAAATAGGATTTCAAATATATGAATTTGTTTGGATATAAAATAAAATTTTCATATTCATTACACAAAAGTTATTTTTGTATCTTATTTCCTAAGGATTTTAACCGTGGATAAGAGTAATAATTAAGGCTTTGAATTCATGTATATGGACATATGGTCCTTTTAATGAAAAAGATTTCCATTCCTACGTAGATTCCATTTATCCAAACATGCCAGGATGAAAACAGCTAGAAAAAATCCAGCAATTAACATTTAGTGGTGCTTTACTACATTGTTTTTCCATTTCCTAATTAAATCAAAATGCATAAAAGGTTGCAGATGTCTACTATATGTACACATGCATCCAACACATGTAAGAGATCCAAGCCACCCATCAGGCCGGCACTGCATGAATGTTATCTAATATAACAACTTGGATTGACTTTCCAAGCAGAATCGATCAAATGGGGGAATCCTGAGTCTTCGTTGTATCAGATTTGTCCAAGTTTTAAAACCATGCAATCTTCTTAACATGTATTGTCAATCATATCACGACAAAGGGAGCTAAAAGGACTAGCTTGGCTCTGAGGTTTTTCTTTCTCACACATTGTTAGATCTAGGCCTTTCATACTTATATAGCTAGGACCAAAAGACCAGCCCCTAAATAGGTGGATTAAAAATGTTGTGTAGAGTGATAGGAAGTAGCATACTGTGCTCTTAGCTCAAGCTTTGTTATTTGGTCTATCGAGTTGTAGAAATGATGGCTCTAATCAGGAAACGTCCACATACCACTAAAAAAGAAGAAGAAAAAATCCCCCCCCCCCCCCAAAAAAACAAAAAAAGGGAGAAATCTTGACCCTAATGGAACACACGCTAAAATTTCAATTAAAAGAAGGCTAAACATTCCATGTCATGGGATCTTTCAATATAGGGGATTTTTAGGCACATGGGCGATTAGTAGGGAGGCTCACCACAAACAGTCTAGATCTTTGAGCAAAGATTGGACCCATCCTACATATGGGAGCTCCAACTTATAATAGTTTTTTTAGGGCAATAATCAATTTTTATTTAAAATTTTGTTAAAACCCAAGTGGGTTATTGGTGTAAGTGGTTGCCCAAGAGGAGTTTTCTCTCACTAATACCCTGAAAGTTGACTTTTGAGAGGGATAGTCAATCAAGTTGTACCCTATCTGAAGGAAGGTTCAGATCCATGACTCTTTCTAGTATAATTATTATCAATGGCCTTGCTCAAATTGTTAGACTCATTGGATCAAAGTAGTCTTTTTCTTTTTTCTTTTTCTTTTTAAGAGAGGACAATCAAATATGGCCTTGTATGATAGACAATGGTTATGCATTTTCTACAATAATAAATATAAATTGTCCCTTTCCTTGTGGGCCTGGCATGATGGATGGTCTAGAGGATGATGGAACTTTTCGAGTATGATAGATATGGTTTGCCTATTTCCTACGCAGTGATTAGATGGTTTGGATCACTATTTCAGAGCAATGGAGCCCATAGTTCAGTGATCCAAACTATTGAAATGATTGGCTCAATCTGGATGCATGCTAGAACTCACCAATGCTTCAAGTCTTTGAGACGTATAATCCCTAAAGCAGAAAAATAGTGGAAGCCCTCCCAGACGCTCACTAAAGATATTGCTTCTTATTTCAGTTTTCAACTAACATATTACAGGCAAACAATGCATACAGTGAAATAAGTCAAACACTAATGAACAATTTCCCCAAATTAAAATGCAGAGCATGTAACAAATGTTAGTGCATGGTTCCTTATTGAAAGATCTCAAACAAAAAGTACATGAATCCTTGAGTTACAAATACAAATGATCATCCAAACATCTCATCTCTGTCTAGTCACCATTCCACCATTCTTCACTTCATCTAGTCACTTAGCATATGCAGGTCAGTGCAATCTCTGTTGTGAGAAAAATGCCTGGAAAATGAAATTTATGATTAGAACCTAAAAGTTATATCCTGGAATTTGGTTGCTTTAATCCATAAAAGAAGTCGAAGCATATACCTAACTTTAAATACTAATAATGGATAAAACAGGAAGTATAGGCTTCAAATGCATTCTGTCCAAGTGTATTGATGCATGAAACAAGTGGGGCTAGTAGCTCTGAAATCCAAACTTTGATTTAATACTCTCTGCCATATAGACAAAAGATGCTCCAAAAATCTTACTTGAAGCACCTGTCTAATTCTCGATGGTTGCCCTACAAAAGACATGAAAATAATACATCAATTGCCCAGGAAAAGAGATTGTGGAAGATTGGATGACAACGAACTTGCAATTAAATTTACTTAGTCTTAACAAATAGAGAACTTTTTAGGTTGCGGGAATATTACTGACAAACACATTTCAAGCTTAAAATGTGCAATTAGTATACTCATCCAATATGGGCTTCAAAGCATGGATAGAATGCAAACAAATGCAAATGCATTAGCTCCTCCATGAATTCTTTATATAAAACAAAAATTACACTACTGCAATTGAACATTATACATGTAACACCAACTATCATATGGTACTACTAGACTACTAAAAAAATCACATCAAGTTAACATAAAACAGGGGCTGAGCCCACATGCATGTGGAATTATGACCATCCACATGCGGCAACACAGATTAATATAGAACGTGCGTTAGAGAACTCAATTTTCCATTAGATGAGCATTGCACGAGAATCTAGTTTTTTTTTTTTTTTCTTCATCTTGAAATTGGGCACAATATACAACCAAAAAAAAAAGGCTAATACAGCTCTTTTGAACATCCATTTGTTTTGTACGGTCCACTCGAGGAAGGAAACACTTGATTTTTAAGCCAAAAGTTGTAAAAAGTGTGACCCACTTAATGTAAAGCTTTTATCTCACACCCTTACGCTACATTGGTGCACGGGGCTGCATTTGGTTGGACAATGCTTCACACACATGTTAGGAACACTTACCCACAACTTATGCTTGGTCCAAGAATCAGGTCAGATACAAATAATGTGAGCCAATCCTATGCAAATGTAATGGACAGTTAGCATTTAACATATGGTGCATCAGATGAGCAGACAGCCTGAATCTTGTGTAAGGGAAGCTATATAGTGACACTCGCTTGATGAGCAGCTTGGTCATGCATATGTGTAAACTCTCTCATCAATCGTTGGTTGCAGTAGGTACTACACAACTGGGGTGATGAGGATTGTGTGATGATCTTAAAGAGACGAAAGGATGCCATGGATGCAGAGAATGGTAAGCTTATCATAGTCGACATTATCATATGCGTTGATGATCCGCACGAGCTTGAACATGTGCGGCTCAACGGACATGATAATACTGGCCAAGATGGGAGGAAAGGAAAGGACTGAAAAGGAGTGGAGAAGACTCTTATCTGATGCTGGATTCAATCAATGCAAGATAACACCCATCAAAGCCTTCCAATCTATAATCGAAGCATGTCCTTAATCACCTCATAGGTGCACATACCAACTTGTCCATGACATCTGAATGACTGGAGTGAGTCGCACCATGCGCATGGCTCATGTGTCCAATACACGTGCCAGGTTGGCACGTGTCAAGTTACTTAGAAGTGCAAACACAGTACTAAAATGTAGTGTGTTCTGTTTTTGCCAAGAAGGGAGCTGTATGGTCATAGCCTTTTTTTCTTTAATCATTAATTAAAGGTGTGAGCAGGCCACCTATATTATTATTAATTCCAAGAACGGACTGTACATTTTTTTGGGCAGGCTCCTATAGAAAAAAATAAATCAATGGGGCCTCACCCATCGTAGGAAGGAAACAAATACAAAATCCATTCATCTGAAAAAACATACCAAATTGCTTATAGGACAAAAATATGTAGACAGCAAGCTATGCGACAATATGATCCCCAAAACACCAAAGCAAAAAACATGGGCTTACCACGCACTGCATCGCCACCAACCGACCTCTGTACCACTGAAAATCTAGAGAGTACAAATTAACTCTCTGGTTAAAGCCTAAAAATGACGTGCAATTATTCATAGTAAAGTAATTCATCAACAAAATAGAAATACATAAATGCAAAAACTGTAATTATACACTCATTCAAAAGATGGTCTTGGTTGAAGCATTTTTTCAAACAAGTAGCATGCAGATTTATATATAAAGAAATAATTAAACAGCATTCCAAAATTATAATAAAATATTTAATTTTTCTTACAAACTATGAAAGGAATGGAGAAACCAGCAATAGATTTTCATAGCAAAAATTTAAAGTGTTTAAAAGAATAAATTTCTCAAAGTATATAACTAGAATTTAAAATTCTTGAGACTATACGCTTTTTTAGGATACTAACATGAAGTATGGATTAAAAGGTAAATAAAAATGAAGAGTGGAAACAAGTATCACCTATGTATGTACCTCTCAGAAATTAAAGTCCGACAGCTTGGATTCTCATCATCTATCGTATGTTGATGGAGGGTATGTGCCGGATCTTATACCAATCGTCTCCCCCATCTTCTCGAACCCTTGCTTTGAATTCAGAGGGCATCCACGACGACTCCAATTTCTTGAGGGTAGTCACGTGTTGCAGTCCTTCTGGAAGCTTCGTCAATAGATCGCAGCGACAGATATCTAAATGTAAAAGACTTGGCATAGCTCCTTCATTCACTTTCCACTCATGTAATTTATATAAATGATGAAGATGTAAGGATTCGAGCCGAGGAAACCCTTGCGCAGAGCAAGCCATTTCCTTTTCCTCATATGACCAATCCAACAATCTAAGAATTGTTCACTCCCCAAGTGCAGGGTTGTGATGTAGTAATAACTCGGTAAGACCGAGGTCGAATCCCAAGGGACTGAAACTGCACGTAATCTAAAATTATCTAGAACTAGAACTAGGATAAGATGAAATCTAATCTGATTGAATTTGAAGGAATACTGGTGAAATAATTATCTAAACTTGAGAGAAATCAGGAGAATGCAACTAGGGATTCAGAAGATCCACTTGTAGAGATCAGAGAGATCTTATGCATGTTTCATGAAAATTAACTGAACTGTCATTGATTTAGTTTTCAAGAGATGAAAGGTATATGAATTAGAATGGATTCCATCACCAAACCATGCCCAAAAGACTATGGCAAACAATAGAATTAAACTAATTACCACCCAATCACATGTATGAAAGTTAGGAAGTGTGCCGTCATCCAACCATGCCCAGGAGACTATGGTGAACAACAGGGCTTCCTGACATCATAAACATTAAAAAGAACGAAAATATTCAAAGTCATTGCAGACCCATTGTAATTTCAGTCACAATAGACCATTAAAAACCTAAAACATTCTTATAATCATAAAAGTTCCGTATTAAATTATATTTTGGGTGTTTTCACTTTGTTCCGTTTGAAATGGCTTTATAAACAGGTTGAGTCGCAGGTAGACATTAAGGTGGAGCGAAGAAGGTTTTAACCGTGCAATTTTCGTATGACCTACTTGATTTTTGTATTCACTTGAATTTTTGTCTCGGTAAAACGTATTTACGGAATAAATTTCTCACATATATTGCAGTGGGCCTCACCTAACATCATTGCACATCAACTCTATGCGGATGGCTTTTGCAAGAAATCCGCGTCCTTCAAACAGGAAGTTACTTCTTCTTTTTTTCCAGTGATGTATATTATCCAATTGGTATTTGTATTTGCTTAATTTTTCGTATAGGAACCTGAAATAATGATACGATAAACTGGATGGACAATGTGTATATAAAACGCATTCATCAAGGCCGGCCCACGGTTAGGGTAACACCTAATCAGCCTCCAAAGGTTTTGGCCCGAATGCTTTCACACCGACTCGGTGAAAGGCACAAGCGTTTTGGTTCTTCCCACGCGTTTTCTTTACGACCAAGTACAAGGGAGGAGACAGTCGGGATGCCTCTTCTCCTTGGTCGCGTCTTTTGCCTTTTTTTTTTTTTTTCCTTAATGTAGCATGAGCACCCAATGTAGGTAGAACTGGTTAACATCTTTGGCCTCAACATAGTGTATGTATTTTATCCACTCCATTCACTCATTTTTTTAGGATCATTTTATACAGAGAATCAAAAAATTAGATAGATCTAAATCTTAGATGGACCACACAATGAAAAAGATTAGTGATTGATTGTCCATAATTAAAAAAATTCAACGGGGAATACAAAAGTTTTGGGGAATATATGTATTTCTTTCGTCCAAATTTGTGTGACTGAATCTAAATGTATCCTAAGAAGGTTTTTAATGATGGTTGCTTACTCCGTGGCCAAGGAGATATCCCTTGACATGGTACACGAGAGAACACTTACTCCGTGGATTGGTGACGGGCCCTACTCTCATTAACTTTTTCTCTGTCTTTTTCTTTTTTGTTTCGCGGGGTGACGCGTCCTCCAAACTCGTTAGCTTTTGTCTTTTTCTTTTTGGTTTTTCGGGCCCGTTAGTTTTTTGATTTCACGGGCTTATGCAGTTCCCAGGGCATTTATTATATGCACAGAGAAGTTCACGGGTTTGCCACCCACATGCACAGAGACGTGAACGTTCACGGTATGTATTAGAAAACTAACCGGCGGGATTATAAATGTCAAAACAAACGTTTGTTTTTGGACGATCACCAGATACGGCGATACCGTCTGCGGATGTGCAGCAGACTCACGAGTTACTAAAGTGACGTCACAGGCATTATATATGGGCCACCATGATGTACGGTTTGTATCCATGCCGTCCATTCATTTGAATAAATCATTTTAGGGTAATATCTAAATAATGAATCACTTACAAAGCTCCAGTGGACCCACCACAAATAACAGTGAGGAGAGTAATACCACCGTTAAAAATATTTGAAGATCAGAAAGTTTTTTGATCAAGGTGATATTTGTTTTTTTTTTCTTTTTTAAATCTCTTTTTTAACTTTTGAAAAGTTGAAATTTGAAAAAACAAGCATTCCAGGCCGCAGGAAGTCTTTTACGGTCATTAGTAGCATCAACTGGTTTACGTGGTGAGGTCCTCCAAAGCATTGGATCTGCCTAATTCTCTGATATAC
Organism: Magnolia kwangsiensis; assembly: GCA_037074715.1. Classification (NCBI taxonomy): domain Eukaryota; kingdom Viridiplantae; phylum Streptophyta; class Magnoliopsida; order Magnoliales; family Magnoliaceae; genus Magnolia; species Magnolia kwangsiensis. Next base: position 4,160,292 of record CM073583.1, read on the forward strand.
GAGGTGAAACAAAATCTCCAATTGGATGAACGTTGCGTATACAACACATATATTATGCTGGGTCCACAATGATGTAATGTCACTTCAGTAGCAACTCTTGCTCTCGCAGCGGAGACGGTGCATCCTTTCTCTGATATGTGCGCCAAATCTCGCCTGTATTGCCGGAGATTTCCCATCGATTCCCCTCAGATAGAAATGGAATTTCCCAGCTGCCAAATGCACGCCGCTTGTTCATCACCCAAATGCGAGAAAGAGTCATTATTACCTATTTCTCTGGCGTTTCACCTAACACTACGAAACAAACAGGCCTAGGCTACGTACGAAAAACACTCCCTATTTTTAAATATTTTAAGAAACCCACCCATAGTTTATGCCGTTGCTCCCTATTATTTACTTATATATATATATATATATATATATATATATGGGAAAGGTACCATGCGCTCGAGCTCACGATCAGCTTATTGTGAGGTCAAGTTGTGTGGGCCCCACCGTGATGCATGTCGACCATCAACACTGTGCATTTGATGGTTCACCTTTAAATAATGGGATATCCCAAAAATCAGCCGTATACGGAATTCAGGTGGGCCATACCATCTAAAATCATGTGAAGACACCGGTAAAACACATAAAAGCACTTGGTGGGGCCCACCTGAGTTTTGAATGCTGCTGAAACTTGGTCTGAACCCTAATAAAAGTGGAAGACACATAATGGATGGGCTGGATTTGCAAACCACATCTTTTGTGGGCCTTAAAAATGATTATGAATGTTTTAATGGTTACACGGCCCCTCTCCACTTCTTTATGTGGTGTGGCCCACACAAGCCACGGATTGACTTGATTTTTGAGACCTAGGACAGAGCCATGAGCTTGAGCGCATTGTACCTTTTCCCATATATAGAGGGGGGGGGGGGGGGGGGGGGGGGGGTGTTAGCTACACACTCCTGGTTGGCCACCCCCACTAGGGATCCACACTAAGACCTCAAATGTTGAAACGGGTTATCTCCATACAGTCTGCCTCTTAAGCTATGGATTTGAGTGTGCTCACTATTATTTACCTATACTAACGGTGTATTATATTTTGAAATTGACAAAACTACCTTGCTTTACCACACTTGCAATCTCCCTTCATTATAGTGGATTAACAGTAGGGCTGAAAGTCGAGCGGGTTCAACCCAACCAACCCTTGACCAAGTCAATATTGGGTACAGCTTGGGCATGATGTATTAGGTTTGGTTTTGAGCTTAGGCTGTACAAACACCAATCTGATAAAACTTAGGTCAAGCTTGAGTTAAGGTAGAGGTGGGCATGTTGGACTCGATCCGGTGGATCCAACCCGATCCGACCCAACTCGGTATCGTTTCGAACAGAACCGACGGCCTAGATCGGCTCTGATTAAGGCTGTCCATCCAGATCCAATCGTTTTTCGAGTCAGGTTCAGATAGCGACGTATCCAGACAGAACCGATCCGAAAACCCTGACCGAAAGGGTCCGAACCGACCTGACTCGACCCGTGTAAATATCCCTTCATTTTTCAAAAATATCTTTCTCAGTAAAGTTTTATCACTGCGTGTCTTTGCTTTTTGTTTAGCACTAAAAAGCCCCGTCCTAGCCCCAGCTCTATCTCTCTATCTCTCTCTGTCTCTCTCTTTATATCTTACTCTCCGTCTGTTGAAAAAGAAGGCAAGTAAAGGTTAGCTAGATCTTTACGGTATTTCTCTGTTGGAGAGAGATATACCAGATTGAGAAATGGTGTATCATTGTATAAGGAAGAGAGAAAGAGAGAGAGTTGCAGGAGGCAGAATGGTTGGCATACAGCTGTCGGAAGCGGATTGGCTAGTGAACAGAGTGAATTGGCTAGTGTAACGTTAACAACTTTTATGGGTCTGATCACGAGGTATGTGTCATATCCAAACCGTCCATCCATTTTGGCAATATCGTATTAAGGCTTGAGACAAAAAATAAGATAGATCTAACTATTAAGTGGACCACACTACGGAAAGCAGTGGGGGATTAAAACCATTGAAGCCATTTTTGGGTTCACGAGAGTTTTGGATCAATATGAAATTTGTTTTTCCTCTTCATTCAGTTCTTTGTGACCTTATGATGGAAGATAAACGTTACGGTGGGCCCTACAAATTGTTTAACGGTGAAAATCATTATCTTCACTGCTATTTATGGTGTGGTCTACATGATCTTTGGACATAATTCATTTTTTGAATAATACTCTAAAATGATCACTAAAAATAGATGAACGGTGTAGATATAATAAATACATTATTATATCCCATCCAACCCACTCTAATCCGTTCAAATTTGCCTAGAACTTGTTTGGTTTGAGTGACTGGAAGGGATGGGAAAGTTTAATCTTGGGATTGGCCAGGCGTGCGACAAACTCGATATAGCAAGCCCGGGATATAGCAATCCCATGGATCTTAAGACAATCTACTGACAACACCATCATTACCTTGAAATCCATGCCATCCACCCTAAGGGTCTGTTTGGCCAGACGAATCCCATAGGATTAGGAGGGGTGGGATGGATTTTAAGGTCATGATGGTGGTGTCAGTGGATTGGTTCAAGATCCATGGGATTGCTATATCCCATAAGTTCACTGGTTTGGGATGCGATCAATTTTAAGGTAATGATGGTGATGTCAGTGGATTGTTTTAAGGTCCATGGGATTGCTTATATCCCGGGACAAGTTCACTGGGTATGTTTGGCTTGTCATGCATATCCCGGGATATCGCAATCCCTACTAATACTGTGGGATCGGTCCAGTCAAACAGGCCCTAATACCTTTCAATCCCTTCCAATCCACCCGGCCAAACAGGCCCTTAGGCAGAGAGGTGTGAAGTGCACGCTTGCCCACAGGGCAACGTCCAAAACCCCTGTAATCTTGTTTATTTTTGCACGAGTTTATTCTTAAAATTTTGAGATAATTTCTATTTTGTCTTTTTTCTTTTTTCTTTTTTAAGTGGGCCCACATGATCAACAACTTATATTGAAGGTCAGAGCCACAGGATGAAAGTACACATTTAGACAAGCACACAAATGTACTGTCATATAGAGGTGTGCCCCATATGATGGATGGCCCACACCAAAGTGTGGCTCCACATAATAATCAGACCACATTAAGCGGGCCCCACATGATGGAAAGTCTACATCAGAGGTGAGACCACATGATGGATGGTGGACATTAAAGGTGGGACTACATGATGAAAGGTTGCCATGAAAGGTAGACCCACATGATGCATGGTTTATATTGAAAGTTGAGCCGTACATGATGAATTGTACACGTCAAGGTAGACTCACATAACGCATGGTTCATATCAAAGACGAGTTCCACATGATGGATGACCCACATCAAAATATGCCCCATGTGATAGACTATCCATATTTACTGGACCCACATGATGGACCGTCCACGACAAAAGTAGGACCCACATTATATATAGTGAACATCAAAGGTGGGCCCATAAGATGAATGACCCATATTAAAGTTGGAGCTCCACATGATCAAAGGTCCACATCAAAGCACGCCCACATAGTTCACATCAAAGATAGGCCCACATGATGAATGGCCGACATCAAAACTGCCTTAGTTCACTATTAAAAGTGGGCCAAAACTGCACTCGAGTTAGTGCATGTCATAACTTCTCACACACGTGATAGATAGAAGCTGCTCCTGTATTGATACTACTTTTCTCAAAACTGATCTTAATGATCATTAAGTGAGCCAAAAGTGGTAGTAAGCCAATAACGGTTTTGTTTTGTTTTAATCAATTAACTTTAATTTAACCATTTTTGTTAAGAAATGAAAAATAAAGAAATATTTTTCCTGTTAATGTTTTAACAAAAAAATAAAAAAAAAACTTTTAAAAAAATAAGTTATTTTTTAATCTCTCAATGATCCGCTTTCTTCTTGACCACTTTCACATCTTTGGCAATGGATCAGGTTTGGAATAGCACAGCAAGCCTAAGGCCAAGCTAGCTCCACTTGAAAATTAACAAAATTCCCTATTTATCATTGAAATGTTTTTAATCCATCCACTTTCTTATGTGTGCTACATACACACAAATAAAAAATAGACACTAAAAAATCCATAGTATTCTTGATTAAAAACCAACCCTTCGGTTTTGGCTTCTTTTTGGATGAAGGCGTCATCTACATGATGGTTGGTGGTTTTTAACTGAAGATCATATACATGGCCTGATGTGTACCAAAACTAATATCGTTGTCTGACAAAAGAGAAGACGCTCTACGGAATGAACAACCATCATTCTTAGTCAATATTCCTTTTTCAATTGTTTTGGGATGGCCAAGGCAACTATACTAATATTTTCATTTCTAAGAATCTGAATGTTTATAAAATTAAATTTACATTTCAACCCAAGCAACAACTGAAATAGATATTGCATTTCCATACATGTAGTTCATGCACTGTTTTTGTTTTTGTTGTCCAGATACACAGACAGGTACATTGAAAAGATGGGGAGTAATGAGTTAATATTTATTCTCATATAAAATGTAATTTACACTAATACTTGATAAGTGAGAAATTTCATTTTTGTGGATTTCTAATATCTGATTCCAAGTGAATATTTTGTATGCATTCTCTTTTGATTGTCGCTTTGTTAGGTGATCCCATATTTTCCTGCCACGGTATCCAAATACAAGTTTGTGAGCAATTTGTGGTTAGGTTGAATTGAGAATCCACTGTAAATTTGTTGGAGAAAGTGTTGTTGACATATATAGTTGGAAAGCTGCTTGTCACCTAAGTACATTCAACAACATAGGATCGTTGAAAATATCCTTCTCACTTCTGTGAAACCATCACATACTGGGGATTGTTCGTTTGATTAAAAATAGTTGGATGGAAAAGATAAAGCAACACCCATGACGATTGTTTGAAAAGAAACATCTCTTCCTATAATGAGCCATTATTAGATAATGTAATAGCTGAATAAATTACGACTGTTGGAAAAGAAACAACTCCTATAATGAACCATTATTAGATAATGTAATAGCTAAATAAATTACGGCAATAGGTCATGAGGAAAAAAAAACAAGACAAGTAGGAAATGAGGGTGGTTTGGGCAGTGGATTCCTAAGTGTGGGGCCCACTGATATATGTGTCTTACATCCACACCGTCCATCCATTTTGATGGCTCATTTTATTGCATGATCCCAAAAATGAAGCAGATCCAAAATCTTAGGTGGACCATACCACAAGAAACTTTCGTGATTGAATCTCCACCATAAAAAACTTCAAAGGAGCCACCGCAATGTTTATCTATGATCTAACCTGTTGATAAGGTCACAAAAACCCGGATGAAGAGACCAAACAAGTATATATCAGTCTGGTTCAAAACTTTTGTGGCCCACGAGAAGTTTTAAATGGTCAATTACCACGGTTTCCTGTATTATGATCTACTTGGAATTTGGATCGGCTTCATTTTCAGGATCATTTCTTGAAATGAGTTTTTAAAATAGATAAATAGAGTGAATATAAAGAACATACATAACAACGAGCCCTACAATCAGGGATCCCACCCACCCGGATCCATTGAAGCTGCGCACACCTAAGTTGAAACAAGCATTAAAACTGTGAAGGTTGTCTGCAAGGTTGCAGGTCTTGACAAGTACACAAATATATGCAGAGGAGCTAGCATGGTTGAGTAAAGGCATCATGATTGATATCAAAGAAAAAAGCATTTCAATATTCTAGTGTGTAAAGAATTACTTACAGGCGGAGTTGATGTCTCCATTCCTCATGCTATGTAGGGTTTTTGGTCTAGCTGGCCCCCTAAGGTAAGGTGATGTGGCTGTTGTGGGAGCCCATATGAACTAGACTTAAGGAATCGTAGCCCTGAATTCAGTTTTTCATTTTTCATACGATGAAAATGTCCATTTGTCATAGCTACCTCTCGTACGGCTTGCTTTTGTCTCAAAAAGTAAAATGTCTTTTTAAAAAGGGAAGTGGGCCCCACTTAAAATTAAAATTTAGTACACCCCTTGGTTGATCTAATCCGTTCATTTTAATCAGACAGTGGTGAATTCACGAAAGGGTCTTTTTAGTTTCATGTTTGAAGATACTTATAGTCCACAACTACACTAATGTTGTGCATTAATTTTGAATGATTTTCTTTGGTGTGGTCCATATGTGATGAGTTTTGCCATTAAACTTGAGCTGATGATATGAAATTAAAATTTCTTGTGGACAAGTTAGATTTACCTCAAGAAAAACTCAGTGGGCGCTATATTAAATGTGGATGGGTTCAAATTTTGGGGCCCTTGTTCTACGAGGCCATTTGGTCATTTCCTTCTTCCTTTAAAAAAAAATAATAAAATAAAATAAAAAATAAAACTTCTTGAGACTACATGAGGTTAAAGCTTCTTCAAAAGTTAGTAGTTATACGACCATAGTCCGCACTCTTTGGGCAATGATAAAAAGCTCTGATCAGGCTCCAGTAAAGTTTAGACAACTCTTCAATAAAAAAAATGATTTATTTTTATTTTTAGTTTTTAGTTTTCCAGCCACAATTTCCAACGTAGAAGTTATGGTAAGCAGAGGTAAGTTTTTTTTTACACTTCTTCGTTTTGCCTTTCTTGGTAAGCATGAACAGTAGGAGTTGGTGAAAGAGTGGAGGGTACGGTAGGAGTTTGTGAAACGGAGGAGGGTGTAGTGATTCCTTTATAAATATTGTAAGTTTTTCTTATTGTATAAATGGTGAGAGTTGCTGAAATGTGAGAGAGTAAACAGTCCCTTTTTTGTAGTATAAATGGTGATATCACATAAATCGCGAATAGCCACTACTATTCAATAAGAAATGGAATCTTCGGATTTATTACACAATAGTCATCTTGTGTCTTGTTTCATAAGAATTCTTATTGTAAATAAGAGTAATAATTAAGGCTTTGAATCCATGTATGCAGACAGACCAACTGTCTTATCAGTGGAAAACGATTTCCGTTTGTAAATAAATTCCATTTGTCCAAACATGCCCAGGGTGAAATCAACTATAAAAATCCCACAATTAACATTTGGTGGTGCTTTCACTACATTACTTTTCCATTTCTTAATTAAATCAAAATGCATAGAAGGTTGCAGATGTCTGCTATATGTATATACACATGCATCCAACACATGTAAGAGATCCAAGCTGCCCATCAGACAGTCACTGCATGAATGTTATCTAATAAAACAACTTTGATTGACTTTCCAAGCAGAGTCGAACAGGGGAATCGGGAGTTTGAGTCGCATCAGATTTGTCCAAGTTTTAAAACCATGCATTCCTCTTAACATGTATTGTCAATCATAGCACGACAAAGGGGAGCTAAAAGCACTTGCTTGGGCTTGAGGTTTTTCTTTCTAACACACTGTTAGATCTAGGCCTTTCATAATTATATAGCTAGGCCCAAAAGACCAGCGCCTAAATAGGTGGATTAGAAATGCTGTGGAGAGTGATAGGAAGAGGTAGTATGCTATGCTCTTGGCTCAAGCTTTGTTATTTGGTCGTTCAAGCTGTAGATTTGATGGCTCTAATCAGGAAGTGTCCACATACCACCCAAAATAAAAAATAAAAAATCCACCCAAAATTGGAGAAGTCCTAGGCCATAAGAAACACACTCCAAATTTTCAATGAAGAAAAGGCTAGCTAAACATTCCATCTCATGGGATCTTTCAAGATAGGGGCTTTTAGGCACACGGGGAATTAGTAGGGAGGCTCACCAGAGACGGTCTAGATCTTTGAGCAAAGATTTGACCCATCATACATATGGGAGCTCCAATTTATAATAGTTTTTTTTTATGTGATAATCAATTTTTATTTAAAATTTTGCAAAAACCTAAGTGGGTTATCAATGTAAGTTGTTGTCCAAGAGGAGTTTCTCTCCCCAATACCCTAAAAGTTGACGTTTGAGAGGGATAGGTAGTCAAGTTGTACCCTACCTGAAGGAAGGTTTAGATCCATGGCTTTTTCTAGTATAATTATTATCAATGGCCTTGTTCAGATGGTTAGACACATTGGATCAAAGTAGTTTGTTTGTTTTTATTTTTAAAGAGAGAGGATGACACAGGGAAGGATGTGAGGTCGAGCACCATCTTCCTCAAGGGAATAACTATTCCGAATCCATGAAACTTTTCTAGACTCCTCGCAGAGACTTCTCAAATTCTCGAGAAAGAAAGCAAGCAAAATAGAAAATAAATTTTATAAAATTCAAAATTGATTGATGATCCAAATAAGCTAGTTCACAACCCTTTAAATAGGGATACCAAGCAATGGAAAAGAAATCAGAAGCAAACTACAACTAAAACTTCTAGAATTCACAACTTACTACTTATAGACGTTCGTGATGTCTACTAGTGAGCAAGGTTTTTGGCCAAAAATAGTAAGTATTCTATTTGGCTCACCAAGCTGTTCTCCTAATTATTCTAAACTTTTTTCACGTTGGGCGCAACTCCTAAAGCCCAACCGATGAAGAGTTATAATGAAACTAAAACTTACTATTTATAGTAAAAATGGAATTAAAATAGGAAAATGACCGTCGATCTGGGGGTATTTCATAAATATGGCTTGCGCAACCCGGCATAGCGGATAGGGTGGATAAAGTAACTTGTTCTACCCTAAAATCATATATTTTATGTCCAGTAACTCATTCTAGATTGCAAGATACACCTGATCTAAGGTCCGACAGTCCAGATCACTTCTATCGTTGACCGGGCCTTTTCTGATCCATTTTGGCCATGAAGTTGTCCGCGATCCACTCTACGTCATAGGACAATCAAAGATGGTCTTGTATGATAGACAATGGTTATGCTGGCCTTTTCTACAATAATAAATATGCATTGTCCCTTTCCTTGTGGGCCTCGCATGATGGATGGTCTAGAGAATGATGGAACTTTTCTAGTGTGATAGATATGGTTTGCCTATTTCCTATGGAGTGATTAGATAATTTGGATCACTATTTCAGAGCAATGGAGCGCGTAGTTCAGTGATCTAAACTAATGAAATGATTGGCTCAATCTGGTGGGTGCTAGAACTCACCAATGCTTCGAGTCTTTGAGATGTGTAATCCCTGAAGCAGAAAAATAGTGGAAGCTCTCTCAGACCTACACTGTAAAGAAATTGCTTCTTATTTCAGTTTTCAACTAACATAATACAAGCAAACAATGCATACAATGAAATAAGTCAAACGCTAATGAACAATTTCCCAAAAGTAAAATACAGAGCATGTAAAGAATTTTAGTCCATGGTCCCACATTGAAAGATCTCAAACAGAAAGTACATAAATCCTTGAGTTACAAATCCAAACATCTCATCACTGTCTAGTCACCATTCTTCACTTCGTCTAGTCATTTAGCACATGCAGGTCAGTGCAATCTCTGTTGTGAGAAAATGCCTGGAAAATGAAATTTATGATTAGAACCTAAAAGTTATATGCTAGAATTCGGTTGCTTAAATCCATAAAAGAAGTTGAAACATATACCTAACTTTAAAACTAATAATGGATAAAACAGGAAGTATAGGTTTCAAATGCATTCAGTCCAAGTGTCGTGTCTTGATGAGTGTAACAAGTGGGGCTAGTACTGAAATCCAATCTTTGATTTAATACACTCCGCCATAGATCTTTCCAAAAATCTTACTCGAAGCTCCTGTCTAACCTCTCGATGGTTGCCCTACAAAAGACATGAAAATAATACATCAATTGCCTGGGAAAAGAGATTGTGGAAGATTGGATGGAAAGGAACTTACAATTAGATTTACTTGGTCATAACAAATAGAGAACTTTTTAGGTTATGGGAATATTACTGACATGAACACATTTCAAGCTTAAAATGTGCAATTAGTATACTCATCCAATATGGGCTTCAAAGCATGGATAGAATGCAAACAAATCCAAATGCATTAGCTCCTCAATGAGTTCTCTATATAAAACAAAAATTACACTAATACAATTGAACATTATACATGTTGTAACACCAACTATCATATGATACTACTAAATTACTATATATATATATATATATATCATATCATATCAAGTTAACATAAAATAGAGGCTGAGCCCACACGCATGTGGAATTATGACCATCCACATGCGGCCACACATGCTAATATGGAATGTGTGTTTGAGAACCCAATTTTCCATTAGATAAGCCTCGCACAAGAATTATTATTTTTTTTCTCTTGAAGTTGGGCACAATATACAAAAAATAATAATAATAATAAATAAAATAAAATAAAAAATGCTAATACAACTCTTTCAAACATCCATTTGTTTCGTACATAGTGGTCCATTGAGGAAGGAAATACTTGATTTTTAAGCCAAAAGTTCTAAAAAGTGTGACCCACTTAATGGAAAGCTTTTATCTCAGGCCCTTACGCTACATTGGTGCATGTGGCTGCATTTGGTTGGGCAATGCTTCACACACATGTTAGGAAAACTTACCCACAACTTATGCTTGGTCTAAGAATCAGGTTTGATGAGCAGTGGTCATGCATATGTGTAAACTCTCTCATCAATCGCCTAAAACGTGCAAGCAGCATCACCTTTAAAATCTATAGAGTACAAATTAAATCTCTAGTTAAAGCCTAAAAATGATGTGCAATTATTCATAGCAAAGTAATTCATCAACAAAATAGAAATACATAAATGTAAAAACTTGTTGGGAACCTTAGGATCTCACCCCCCTCCACTGAAATTATGGGATAATAGAACAATGATATAAATCAAAGAACAAACCACGCGACACGAGATTTTACGTGGAAAACCCTCGAAATGGTAAAAACCACGGTGTAAGACTCGTATCTTAGTTCGTACCATTCCGTAAACTTCTGTGGTCTTTCCGGTCAAATTTCGACAACCTTCGACCCTTAAACGGTATCTGCGCCCGACCTTGATCCACATGTCCTCAACCCGAGTCGACTCAAACCAAGACCTTTACCATAACGACCGCGCCGTCATCGAGGTTCCGATGCCGCGTCTTGCACGCCGATGAGGTACCCTGGCTAGGAGATGTGGGCCCACGTTCAGTTCGAGAAAAACGACACGTGTTGCAAATCTCGAGAAAATCCATCACATCAATCACCTCACTTATCAAAAGTACACCCATCACTCAACCCATTACTCTCCCCATTCCTAAGTACAAAAGTACTCCCAAAAGTCAACAATTACCTTACCTCTTATGTCACACCACTCCTCCCTCTCTCCCATCATCTCTCTCTCATCTCTCTCTCCCATTCTCCCAAGCAAGAGAGAATCGTCCATGACTTCCCAAGGGAGAGGAGAGAAGTTTGTGTGGCCCACTTCCTATCTCTCATCCCCACCCTCCAAAACAAATCTCAACCGTTGAAGTCCGTCCTTTGGAGCTCTAGGATGCTTTGGTGGAAGGAGGAGGAGAAGATCAACGGTGGGTGCTTCTCTCTCTCTCTCTCTCTCTCTCTCTCTCTCTCTCTCTCTCTCTCTCTCTCTCTCTCTCTCTCTCTCTCTCTCTCTCCCCTTCCCTGTTCGTGGCCCACCTGATGTATGAGTTTACCCATGCTGTCCACAAGTGGTACAGCCTTGTTGTCCATTAAGTAGGGCCCACACTGTTGACCTTCCAGCAACACCGTTGCTGCCCCTTTTTGGACAGGCCCTGTACGAAGGGAAAGCACAAATATCTCCTTCATCTTTGATTAAGGTGGCCCACCTACAGGGATCCCACCTTGATGTACGTGTGTAGAATCCACACCATCCACCTGGAGAGATCATCTTAGGGTGTGGGTCCACCAGTTGGACAGGCTTAGCAGCAGAAATCTGCCCAGGCGCTGGTCCACCTTGATGCATCTGTTCTATCCTCACCTCACGGCCCTCCTGGTGGGTGGATACGTGGGGATGACCCACTTTTTGAATGGCCTTCTTCCAGTGGGACCCACTGAGATATATAGGTTTTATCCATACAGTCTGTAGGACTGACCCAAGGTGCAGACAAGCCCAATTTTCCTGCTGGACGCCTATGATTATATGTTTCTTCCACGCCATTCATCCTCTTGTGGCCCATGTGGATGGTCCCACCCTTCTTGTGAACCGTCTTCAGGTGGGGCCCACCATGTATATGTACTTTATCCATGCTGCCCGCCCAACAGAGCCACCTTGCTATCCGTTTGGGGTAGGCTCTGTTTATAGGGAAACCACAGATATCACCTTGATTCCAATTGGGTGGCCTACCCATGTGGACCCCACCTTATTATATGTGTTGTATCCACCATTCAGCAACATGGGACGCACCATGGTGTGTTTTCATCCTGACCGTTCAGTCATGGGACGTCCAGCAGCAGGGGCTGCCGGACTGTAGGTAGGGAAAACACTGATATCAGCTTGGCCGTGGGGCCCACTGTATGTATTTTATCCACCGTCCAGCAATGGGACGGTGGGATTCACCTTGATATATGTATTTTATCTACACCATTCGCCATCCAGCTGAGGATCAAACAATAAATAGTGGTGATGGGCAACCTGTCGTTGGATTCTTCCTGAGGCTCACCATGATATTCATTTGCCATCCAACGTGTGGAGTAGGTCACGTGTGACCTGGTTGAAGCCACAAGTATCACCTGGTTCATAGCTCCAGTGGACCCCACCGTTACCTGGGATAGTGGAGAATGAATGGCTACCGTTAGAGCCTCCCTGGCATCACCGTGATGCAGTGTTTTTTTTTTTTTTCTTATTTTCAGCCGTCCACCTGTTTTTCCCAACTTTCTTTAGCGGGCCCATTGGGCAACGGGGTCCACATGATGTGTACTTGTAATCCACACCGTCCATCCAAATGAAGTAGATTCAATTCTCAGGTGGAAACCACCCTGATGTAAGCGTTTCATCTGCACCACCCATCTGACGAATAGCACCTAGCTGCCGTTGTACTCGACGTCAGCGAATTTTGGGGTCCCACATTATGCATGTTTTATATCCCAACCATCTGTCCATTGGCTCGTGTGGGGCCCATCTTACATGTGTCCCACACGTGAAATATGTGTGGGGGTGGGGCCCACCTTAATGTCTGTGGTTTATCACCGTCCACCCTGCACGTGGTCTGGATGCGTCATTTAAAATATAGGTATTATATATATAATAAGATATAATATTATATATATATATATATACACACACGTGGTGACCCCATGTGGGACCCATCTGCTGGACGGGTTCATTGGTGTACCTCACACCAGCTATATCGCTGGGTATTGACTTTAGCAAATTCCACGGACCCCACTACGATATGTGTGATATTAGGGCCGTCCATCTATTGGATGGCCAGCAGCCCCACCATGACGGATGTTTTCCATCCAACCGTCCATCCATTTGGCAAGCTCATCATAAGGCTTGGGATAGAAATGAAGCAGATTTGATGATTAGGTGGACCACACCGTAGAAGATAGTGTAGAGTGAATGTCAACCATTGAAAATCCTTTTTGAGGTCATGAAAGTTTGGATTAATATGAAATTTATTTTTTCCTCTTAATCCAGGTCTTTGTGACCTTATGATTAGGTTGGACGGAAGATAAAATGGTGGGTCCCATGAATTTAAACCGTGAAAATCATTATTTCCACTGTTATTTGTGGTATGGTCTAGATAATCCTCCGATGTGATCCATTTCTTTTCGGTTAATGCACTAAATGATCTCCAAAAATAGAAGAATGGTGTAGATGGTGCGACCCATATAATGCGGCCCACTTGTTGTATTCGAGGCCCAATGTGATGTATTCGATGCCCATGCGATGCGGCCCACTTAATGTGTTTATGGCCCATCCATGAGGTCCACCATGACGTACTTGTGGCCCATCTGTGAGGCCCACTTTGATGTATTTGTGACCACCCATGAGGCCCATTTGTTGTGTATTTGAAGCCCATTGTATTAGGCTCATTGATGCGCCTCATTGATGCATCCCACCTAATGTGTATGAGGCCCATTAGTGTGGCCCGTACCATGCGGCCCACTGTGATGTGTTTGTAACCTTTAGTGAGGCCCATGATGATGTATATTAAGCCCTTGTGTGAGGCCATGGGCCCACTATGTGTTTGGTTCTATGCGGACTACTCCTTGGGAGCAATCTTGTTTAAATGGTCACATTGATGGGCAATGATGGTTTAATGTCCACATTGTGACCGATTGTTGATTCCGATTGATATGACCGATTTGTCGACTCTCATTATCGATCGATTCTGATTATTGTGGCCGATTGTCGATTCTGCTTGTCATGGCCGATTGACTGATTCTGATTATCGATCGAGGCTGATTACCGATTCTGATTTGTCGTGGCCAATTGTCGATTATCGATCGAGGCCGATTACCGATTCTGATGGCCGATTGCCGATTATTGATCGAGGCTGATTATCGATCGAGGCCGATTACCTATTTTTGATTTGTCGTGGCCGATTGCCGATTATCGATTGAGGCTGATTACTGATTTTGAATTGTCATGGCCGATTGCCGATTCTAATTGTTGAGGCCCAATGTGATAAACATGCGACCCATATTTGAGGCCCGACGTGATGTGTATTCAGCCTGTGTCTAAGGCCCAATGTGATGTATATTGAGGCCAAGGTGATGAGGCCTATTGTAATTCATTTGAGGGTCGGGCAAAGGAGCCCATTGTGATGTATGTTAGGCCCATGAGGAGGGCCCACCTGTTGTGTACATGTAACCCTTGAGTAAGGCCCATTGTGTTGTATATTAGGCCCTTATGTGAGGCCGTTGGCCCATTATATGTTTGGATCTGTGAGGGTCACTCCTTGGGGCAATGTTGGTTAGATGTCCACATTGTCGAGGCCGATTGTTGATGCTGGTTATTGATACCGATTATGAGTATATGACTACATAGCATCATGATCCATGCCCATACGCATCATCTGCATGTCTGTTATGAGATATGATTGACCATTGCATATGTCATAGTGCTGGTTGTTATGAGACTCCATGATAAGCGGAGATTGTCTCACATGAGCGCACGGTTTGCGTAGGATTGATGCATGACTGGATTGTATGACTCGTGCATCTTACATTGTGTGCTGTGATTACTGTATGCCCTAGTGACATAAGGGTCATAGCCTCCACAGGCATATCGTGAATGGCCAGATGGGACACCGAAAATCTATTCTACATGGGGTGCTATAGATATCCCTGGGTGAAAGTCCCTAAACCCTCTTGGTTTTAGAGGTTGCTCCAACGTATAGACCGAGTGGGTAGATGAGCGTCGAGTGCCGATTACCAGATGGCTGCGCTCTCCACTGTGTCGTGGTCGGTTGGAAGGGGGTGCAGCCTTACCTGCCCGAGAGGAGGGGGCAAATGCTAGGCTGAGTCTGACCAGCTCGAGGAATGGGTCCGCTATTGACGAACCGGGCCCGATATTGGCAGGAGGATAGTGAGGTCTCTTCCACTCACCTTGTTGCGCGCGATGGGACGGCAATCTAGTTTGGAGTGTAATAGACCCCGGTGATTTTTCAGAGAGGAACCGTACTGATATGTGGACTTATTGGATAGGAGTTGCATGCTCATTCATTCATTTATTCATTCACTATCCACTCGGGCTGGTGGTGCGCAACTAATTATTGTGTACCTTCGTTATGGCAAGAATTTCGGTTGGGCGCGCGACTAACCTGAGATCAGGGGCTTACCACGTTGAGTCTGACTATCCAAATTTAGGTATGGGACTGATTTGGATAGAAGTCCCTTGTGGTGGACCCCGTAGCTTGCGATACTACGTACTATCATCCCAACTTCATACTCTAGCATGGTCATTTCATTCACATCGCATATTACATTACATTCGTGGGCATATGACACTTTGGGTTGCTATGTTTCTGCACTTATATGGCCTAAATAGATTTAACAGGATTTGTATATTGCATTGCATCTTCGCTATTTGATATTTGGATCTTTATGACTCCTTATCGCATAGCTATTTTATATTGCGTATTCTGATATTGATTGACTCATAGACTTGTCCATACTTTCACTTACTCTGTTATTATGTGAGTTATATCTTGTCAGTATTTCTGCTTACTCTGATTATTCCTGCTCTTGTCAGTGTTTTTGCTTATTCAGACATTGTATGGTTTGTGGATTATCATTTTTCCGGTATTGTATGATTGTGGCATTGTATTGAATACTTGGCACTTACCTTGTGCACACACTTACACCACCCTTTAAGCTTTCTATAAGCTTATGCACGATAGATGCGTGCAGGTGCTGTTAGGTTGCAGCAGTGTTGAGCTTGGAGCATGTAGTGATCTTCTGGAGCTTGAATTTTTTTATTTATGTATCCCCCTTTCAGTATTGTAATCAAATGATTATATTAGTGGATATGTGATGATGATTTTACCTTTGTGAATTGGGTAATCTTGTGGTTATGCTTATTACAAGTTAAATATACATTGAAAAAAAAAAATCCTCCTTGTACGATCCCAGGATTGGGATCTGGCATATGAATGCTAGGAGCCGAGAATGGGGTACTACGGAGGCTGTCGGCACCGGATTCGGCGATCGGGATTCCTATGAATCCGATTTTCGGATTTGGGGTATGACACACGGGACCTAGTCCAAAGTAACAATTCACTATGAAGTAGAACGTTACAACCGACCACAAGTACACACCACTTGGATCAAACCTTCTTCACTCACGAAGGAGTGGATGAACAATAAAAGAATAAGAAAAAATGGAGAGATCTCACTGATCACGAGGATGTAGAAGCGCTGAGACGTTGACTGCGAAGTATATTAACTCTACGAGCAGAATCCTCCCTTCCACAAGCTTCCTCTTTCTCTTTTTCCTCTCTCTCTCTCTCTCTCTCTCTCTCTCTCTCTCTCTCTCTCTCTCCTTGGATGTAAAAATCCCTTTTGGAAAGCCTTTTGCATGCCTTAGAAAAGCCCTAAGGACCTTCTATTTATATTTTAGGAAACTCCCGTTCACACCCATGCGAAAACCACCTCAAATTTCCACAATTCGCAAAAAATCACTCAGAATTTGAGTAACCCTAGACTAGTCGAGCCAGGGCCTCGACTGGTTGAGCGGCACCCTTGACCTGTCGAGCAGACACCTCGTCTGGTCAAGCAGCTCGGATTATGCTCGCTGGAGTTCAATTCATGCGAAGCCTCGACTGGTCGAACATCACCCTCGACCGGTCGAGTGAGGCTCTCGACTGGTCGAGCATGAGGAGGTAACCCCATCAAATCTTTCCCTTTTTGACTCGGGAGAAATCTGTCGTCTTCAAGCCAGCTAGGTTTTTACAAACCTTAAACTTGCCCTTAAGCAATACCTTAGTCATCAAGTCTGACCTATTATCATCCGTGTGAACCTTCTCAAGTTGTAATACATTTTGTTTCAAAGTATCCCTGATTTAGCGATATCGAATCTCTATGTACTTCGAGTTGGAGTGCTGACTTGAATTATTACTCAAGTATATAGCACTTTAACTATCACAATAGACCACGTGCTGCTCTTGCTTCAGGCTAACTTCCTGTAGGAACCTCTTCATCCAAAGCATCTCTTTACATGCATCTGCGACTGTAATGTACTCGGCCTCTATCATCAACAATGCTACTACCTTCTGTAGCTTACTCTGGTAAGAGACCGCTCCCCCTGCAAATGTGAACATGAACCCCGATGTAGACTCCCTAGAGTCTATGTCACCTGCCATATCTACATTTGTGTAGCCTTCTAACACAGATTTTTCGTCACCATAGTATAAGCTCAACCTAGATGAGCCTCTTAAATACCACAGTATCCATTTCGCCACTGCCCAATGTTATTTGCCATGATTGGTAAGATACTGCCTGACAAAACCAACTGCATATGCTATGTCTGGGCGCGTACAAACCATATCATACATTAAACTTTCTACCGCTGATGCGTAGAATATCTTCCTCATCTCATCCACCTCTGCCTTTATCTTTAGACACTATTTGTCGCTCAACTTGAAGTGACCATCCAGTAGAGTACTGACCAACTTCACTACATTCATATTGAATCGCTCTAGGACTTTGTCAATATGTCGCTCTTGTGACAACAAATGCTTTCTGCTACTTCTGTCACGAGTTATCTCCATTCATAGGATCTGTTTAGCCGGGCGCAAGTCTTTCATCGCAAACGACTTGTCCAACTCTTATTTCAACCTGTTAATCTTTTTGACGTCTTTATACATGATGAGCACGCCATCAACGTATAACAACAGAACTAAGAAATCATCATCTGAGAACTTGCGCGTGAACACATAGTGGTCCAACTCCGTTCTGTCATATTCATGCTTTAACATGAACGAGTCAAACTTCTTGTACCATTGCTTTGGAGCTTGTTTTAGCCCATATAAGCTCTTCCTAAGCCTATACTCCATATGTTCTTTGCCCTTGACTTGTAACCCCTCTGGTTGGTGCATGTAGATCTCTTCCTCTAGGTCACCATGGAGAAAAGAAGTTTTAACATCTAACTGCTCTATCTCCAGATCTACGCTAGTCGCCAACCCAAGAAATATTCGTATGGATGGTATCTTCACAACTGGTGAGAATATCTCCTCGAAGTCTATACCTTTCATTTGACTAAATCCTTTCACCACAAGTCTTGCCTTGAACCTCGTTTGTGAATTCTTTTGCTCAATCTTCTTTCTGAACACCCACTTGTTGCTGTAACGTCCCAGATTTTTAGGGGCCGTGTAGGAACTCGGCTCCTAAATTTTCAATGTCACGGGTGCCCTAATGGGCTTCAGATTTTAATTACATTTGGATGATCTCATAAACAATGTAGAGTTTAGCAATGCATGAAGCATAAATAAGTCAGAAAGTAGTATCAAGTACCACTAAATATAAAAATATCCAAACCATAAATCTAAAATCATCTAAATAGGGAACTAGTCTCACCCATACATGACCTAAAGCGGTTAGAGTCCTGGCCCATACCCTGCGGTAGTCTGAACTTAGACTAGAAGGATCCACCGAGAGTCTGGAAGCAAGGAACCTCCTCTTCCCCATCCATGCTCACTCCTCTCAGCTCGTCGATCTTCGCCTCACTTGCATCTAATGACCCTTCTGGATGGTATTTTAAAACACCGTCTCAGAGTGGGAGTGAGTAGCTAACTTAATGGGTGTCATCAGCCATAAGTTACATCAAATAACAATTTCATGATGAATTTAATGAAAAACACACATTCATAAATCACTAACTAGTCTTTGTTAATGCGTATGCATGAGTTGTGTATGATGTATGACCTCACCCACAACACTTCCTCGAGCGACTTCATCTCACGGCTGCGCATGACCAACACTCTCTCATTGTGACCTCAACTGTCGAGTCATCAAATCCTACCTAATGCATAAATAATGTTAGTTGAGTATTTAGTTAATTTCGTTCATCCAACAGGTTGGGGAAACTGGTACACTCTAACAATATTAATGCCCTCATCCATTTGCGAGGCCCGAACCCCTCAATGCACGAGGCTAGGACCCCGCGATTCTTGATCCCACCTGGGGAGTGCTGAAAAGCGAAAATGTTCACTGTCACTAAGGGGAGACTCGTCTCCCCAACGTAGGCCGACAGCTCTGAGACAGGTCTCATTCCACCATGCCCAGCTTGCGAGACTATGGATCAGTTTCCAGCTGTTGTCAGTAGGCGTCAGTGGACGAGGGGTGCTCCAAGTTCCAAACAGGCATGAGGAAACATGGTTAACAAGCATGGTTGGTCAATTGGTGGACTAGACTGCCCAAGTTCAGGCAAGCACGTCACGCACGACATCAGGTGCAAGCAACCTATGTAGTCTCACTCCTATCACCCATTTGTGTCCGCCCAAATCAATCAGTCTAGTCACAGGGTGGTCTAACCAACGGGTCCACCCTCACAATTCTTAGTTCATAACCAACTCAGAGAATGTGTTGTATTCAATATTACTTCTAAGTGGCTAAGGATTCATCTTCAAGTATAGATGGAATTATGTGTACAATACATTAAGCATAAATTTTCAGAATATTAAGATGAATGCAACTACTCTTAATATCATAAGTTAATGGTGCGTGCGTGTGGTGCCGGATTTCCTAAGAAGCAAAGGATAACACATCACTTATAGTACAAAAATCCAATAAGAAATAAGGCAATCATACATGCTACAGAGAAGATCAAGCAAAAATTAGATATGAAATGAACATGCAACACCAATTTCATGCCTAAACGAATTGAAGACCAATCGAACATCAATTAATCATCACATGCGTGTTGGGTAGACTTAGCATGTAGGTTCCTAACTAGATTTTCTCTAAATTACTCATACACATCAATCTAACATCCATAATCATTAAATTTATCGTAAAATTGGTACTTGGCCACCAAAGAATAATGGTTCTCACTTATAGGTCGTCGAGGGCTTGCAGAATCGTCCTAGGGGTGTTGGACTCGCGGGAGGGTTTGCCGAGGTCCTGAGTCAAATGCATATGTATGTTAGGATACATGCAAGGGCTTAGCTTACAAAACACATATATGGAGAAGAATGGTGATTACCTGAGAATCTTGCTTTTGTGGTGGTGAATGCAAGGTTCTTATGGTTAGAGATTTGGAGAAAATCACAAATTCCTATAAAAACACCAAGAAATATATGAGATTCATGTAATCTATTTTAGAAAGAATTAGGTTAGGAAGTAGGTTTGTTTCTTACATCCAAATCGCGAATGGGGTGGATTCGGCGGAGGAAAGTGATCGATGTTAGGGCTTTGATTGGAGGAAACCGATAAAGGGATGCATTAAAGCTTCCCCACTCTGACTCTCACACTTCTTCTCTTCTTCTTTCTCCTTCTCTTTCTTTCTCTCTCTCCCTTGAAGAATGTAAATTCGTATGGACAGATGGGGTGTCCAAATGAGGCCCTTATATAGTGTTAGATTTGGTGTAAATGGCCCCAATGGTTGGATTTTTACTATACTAGCCCTATAGGATATTTTTTCTAACCTCTATGGCCCATTATGAGATGTACATGTCGATATACACCACAGGATAGTTAACCCTAATGATAATCTACGTATTGACATGATCGGCCCGCCATTTGGATGTGCCGATTGATAGATATGATTAGAATTCTGTTCAACGTTCATCGATGAAATATCGGGGCCACGCTTATAAGGATATGAGTAAGAAAATATCCTTACTCTACGTGTGAAGTTTGGTCCTAAATCAACAGTCCGAAATTCTCAACTTTGTATAAGAGTGGACGACTCGTTCACTTAAGTTTCAGCTTCTTCTTTTAGGGTATTTGTACTTCTTCCTTCAGCTCAAGTTGATCGGTTCTTGACACTATCCAGGTCCGACTCTCGCGATGGACATCGAGCCCAGTAAGACGGACATTATTCTATAGTTTTAGAACTAGTGGCCCACTAACAAGCAGTCAACAGCTTGTTCGGAAAATCAAGGCATTCTTGCAATGAATTAGGTATTGAGATTTCTCGTATACAATGATTAGGCTTTGAATTAATTATGTTCATAGTTTGGCCTATTTATAACTAGTGAAAGTGGAGATTTGGTCATGACTACTCTAAATCGTCGGTTTTAGGCTAAAAGAGTAACGAGGTTGATTTGGTCTATTAGTCAAAATCCGGGCCTTATCTAACTCGGCTTCAAGTAGACCTTTTAATTTAGTTACGATTATCTTAATTAATCAGTGGTAGGTCGGTTATATTTAGGTTCTGTGTGAGCAAATTATGTGGCTAAATTCGATGTTTAAGTGATCGGGCGGATTCATTAGCTTTTTACAGTTGATTAATCAAACTTGTGCAGTTCTTTACTAGTACCACCCGTATATAAACTAACATTGAGTGCTAATAGTCAGTAAGTGATAATATAAGTTAATTATATAAAAAAAAAATTTCAAAGATTTTTGAAAATTCAAGACGTTACAGTTGTTCAGAGCTTTTTTGCCCTTAGACAATTTCATCATATCATAGGTGTGGTTCTTATAAAAGGATTTCATCTCCTCTTGCATAGCTTTCAACCACTCTCCCTTAGGCTCGTTGGGTAGGGCCTCAGAATAATCTTTTGGCTCTCCCCCATCAGTTAGCATAATGTACTCATGCGGCGAGTACCTCTTGGATGGTTGTCTATCCATAAATGACCTTATCACTTGTGGCTCAACAGGTGAATCAAGTGGGGTCTGCTTCCCCGATCCATCTTCTATAGGAACTCCCTCGTCCTCTAAACCTTACTACACTCCCTCGTCATCAGGCAATACGGGAAGAATTACTGGATTCATGTCCTCTAGCTCACCCGAACTAGGTTGCGTCTTTTCTGGCTTACAAATGTCTTCTATACATTGATCTTTAAAGAAAATCGCATCTCTGCTCCTGACAAGATTCTTCTCAGTCGGATCCCACAATCTTTATCCAAACTTTTCATCACTGTATCCCAAGAACACACATTGCTTGATCTATGTCATCTGGTTGAAATGAGTCAAAGCGTGACGACATAACCCCACAAGGTTCATGTATCTGCATTCATTTATTGTTGTTGATTGGAGATTAATACCACCAGATCAAGGGCTAGAATTTGCCTGACTTTCGAGAGCGGATTGCCAACCTACGGACTTTCGCATAGTGAGTAATCTCTCCAAGTCCACGCGTGATGTATATGTATTATCCACGCCATATCCATCTGTTTTATTGACTTATTTTAGATCATGACCGTAAAATTGAAGCATATCCATAGTTGAAGTGGACCATATCAAAGGAAACAGCCTAGATAATGACCATCTACCGTTGAGACCTTCCCAGGGTCCACAGCTATGTTTACATGCCATCCAACTTGCTCATTGGGTTACAGAGACCTGGATGAAGGGAAAATACAAATATCAGCTGAATTGAAAATTTCTATAGCCCCGGGGAAGCTTTCAATGGTATACATTTACTTCCCATGGTTTCTGCTACAGCAATCTACTTCTAGCCTTGGATATGCTTCAATTTTGAGTTCATACTCTTAAAATGACAAGGGAGAATAACAGATGGACCGCATTGATAAGAAACATGAATGATGCGCTTACTTTTATAAAATGAAACCCTACTCCAAAGTTTGGAGATTGGATTAAGTGGCAACCGGGATCTTACTGTGGGGTTCACCTTGACGATGTGTTCTATGTCCATGCTTTTCATCCATTTTTTCATCTCATTTTAGCTTATGGCCTAAAAATTTAAAAAGATCAAAATCTCATATGGACAACACCATAAGAAACGGTGATGATTGAACGCCCACCATTAAAAACTTTCCAAGACCTACCATGAGCAGATTTCATTCAACCCCATGACACGGTCAACCATATCTGAATGGATGTAAAATACAAATATCAGCTTGATTCAGAACTTTTTCTATAAGTAGTGGCAGTTTTAATATTTTCGCTGAAAGTAAGGTTCTTTGTAATGTATCATTTAATAGACCGGGTGCGGCGGAAAAGGCGAAATGTCGTGAAATGCGGTTGTATAATTTCTGGACAATATAAGAGCCGGAGCGCGTCCCCGATTAATCCTGACCGTCGAAAGTGAATATCAAGTTGAAATTAGTCAAAGCGTGACGACATAACGCCGCAAGGTTAATGTATTATCTGTATTAGTTTATTAGAGCGCGACCTGGCTGCTTCCCCGTAACCAGGATGTGGGTGCGGTCCTGTATGTCAAGCCCGCATCGATATATATATATTGTATATCCACGCCGTACATCTGTTTTTCCAGCTCATTTTATGGCATGATTTAAAACATGAAGCAGATACAAGTTTCAGGTGGACCACACCACAGGAAAAAAGTGGTCGTTGAAAGCCTATCATTAAAAAATTCCTAGGCCCCAATGTTTGTTGACCGTCCAACCTGTTGATAATGTCCAACGGACATGAAGGAAAGGAAACATATATATATATATATATATATATATATATATATATATATATATAGGTGGCGTGGATATACAATACATACATCGAATGGTACGAGAACAAATGATCCGGTACTCCCACGGGCATCATAAGTCGACCGTGCTCTCCTTCTCCCTCCAACGTGTGATATCCTTGTGACATCTGAGCCGCTATTTTTTATATATCAGTTATGGATATTTTGAAGGAAAAATTGGATAGATCCACACATCAGGTTAGTCAAACTGTAAGATGGATCAAACCAACTGATGTCCATTGATTTAGATGGTCTTGCTCAATTAACTTCTGGAACAGCCTGAATTTCATTTCATGGACCTTTTCCAAGGAATGGAGTTCCGAAAATGTGACAAGTTGGCATATATGGCATTAGATGTTGGATGTGATTGCCCATATTCAACAATAAACTGTCTACCGGAGGGATGTGCAGATTGTCTGATTCATATGGTCTTGTTTCTTTAACCCATCTAAAGTGAGCCAGTGAGATTGGAAGGTTTGGATTATATGCATCTAAATGCACTTGTACAAGGAGTGGTGCATGCGCATGGATTCTCCCAAAATATAAAAGTGTTTTTAGAGAAATTGACAACTGTAAACTCCACCTTTTACCCACCGTATTTTATACACGCTCCCAATCTGTACGGACATATTATTTGCAGACGAAAATACCCTTCCCAAATTAAACCGAAGTCATGTCTACCCTCCAATAGCTACGGTTATAATCCGTAGCTATATGTTAAGTGGGTGAATGGATTATCAAGGGAAAAGAAAGTTTGGGGTGCGCTTATAGAAAGACGGTGGGTGGGTAAAAGGCGAGGCTTACAGTCGTCAATTTCTCTGTTTTTTTTCCCAGTCATACTTTAGGCAGAGAGGTGCGAAGTGGACGCTCGACTTCGCATGTGCACACGTGCAACTTATTTTTGGACAAGTTTATCCTTAAACTTTTTAGATAATTCACGTCTTGCCTCTTTGTTTTTTTTTTTCTTTTTAAAATAGTCTCACATGATCAACAACTTATATTAAAGGTGGGTCCCACATTATGAAAGTACACATTAGGATAGGCAGGAAGGCCCACTCCAAGTGGCTCGACATAATAATCAGTTAACATTAAGCAGGCCCCACATGATAGACAGTCCGCATCAGAGGTGGGACCCATAAGATGGATTGTGGACATTAAAGGTGGGACCACATGATGAAAGGTTGACATTAAAAGTGAGCCCGCATGATGAGCCGTCCATATTGATAGTTGGCCCCCACAAGATGAATAGTCCACATCAAGGTGAACCCATATAATGCATGTTCATATCAAAGATGAGTCCCACGTGATGGATGGCCTACGTCAAAATACGATCCCACATGATGCACTCTTCACATCAAGTGAGCCCCACATGGTGGACAGTCCACAATAAATGTGATACCCACATTATATATGGTGGACGTGAGCCCATATGATGGATGATCCATATTGAAATTGGGGCTCCCCATGATGAAGGGTCCACATCAAAGTAGGCCCACATAATGCATGGTTCATATCAAAGGTGAGCCTCACATGATGAATGGCCCACATCAAAAATGCCTTAGTTGACTACTAAAAGTGGGCTAAAACTGCACTGGAGTTGGTGCATGCCATAACCTCTCATACAAATGCTATATATAGAAGCTGCACCTGTATCAATACTACTTTTCTCCAACAGTAAGACTGATGTCGTCATTACGTGGGCCAAACGTGGTAGTACATCAATAACTGTTTTGTTTTATTTATTTTTTTTTTGTTTTTTTGTTTTTTTTTTATAACCAATTAACTTTATTTTAGTTATTTTTAAGAAATTAAAAATAAAAAGATATTTTTCCTATTAATGTTTTAACCAAAAAAAAAAAAACCGTAGGCACATTGCTCTCTATTGAAAGGGTAAAGAAGCTGCCGCCAAAAATCCCACAGCTATTATCTAATGTTATTTTCCTTTTTTAAATAGAAATTACCATATCTCAATAAAACTTTTAAAAAAATAAAAAATAAAAATAAAAAGGAGAGAGAATCTCTTCTTTGTTGAGTTTGTTATTTTCCAGGGCCAATCCCTGCCGTGTACTCGAAAAAAAGAAGGGAAAGATGATTTAATAATTGAATTATTAATCCCTAAGAGGAAAATGAAATGAAGGTAATTAGATATGTGAATTCTATTTTGGATTCTGCGGATCATTTAATGGCTATTCAATTGATAACTTCCACCCTTACCCTAGAAAATAGGATTCCAAAAAATAGGAATATGTTCGGATAGGAAACGTAATTCTCATATTTATTATACAATAGTCATCTCGGGTCTTGTTTGCTAAGGATTTTAACAGTGAATAAGAGCAATATTTAAAGCTTTGAATCCATGTACCCCGACAGACCAACTGTCTTATCAGTGGAAAACGATTTTCATTTCTACATAGATTCCATTTATCTAAACATGCCCAGGGTGAAAACAGCTAGAAAAAATCCCACAATTAACATTTGGTGGTGCTTTCACTACATTGCTTTTTCATTTCTTAATTAAATCAAAATGCATAAAAGGTTGCAGATGTCTGCTACTCGTACGCATGCATCCAATACATGTAATAGATCGAAGCTGCCCATCAGGGGGTCACTGCATGAATGTTATCTAATAAAACGACTTTGATTGACTTTCCAAGCAGAGTCGAACAGGGGAATCCTCAGTCTAAGTCGCATCAGATTTGTCCAAGTTCTAAAACCATGCATTCCTCAGATCACGACAAAGGGGAGCTAAAAACACTTGCTTGGGCCTGAGGTTTTTCTTTCACACACTGTTAGATCGATCTCAGTCGGTCCGTGGTTTTTCTTTCCCGCACACTGTTAGATCTAGGCCTTTCATAATTATACAGCTAGGCCCAAAAGACCAACCCTTAAATAGGTGGATTAGAAATGTTGTGGAGAGTGGTAGGAAGTTGTAAACTATGCTCTTGGCTCAAACTTTGTTATTTGGTCTTTCAAGCTGTAGATATGATGGCTCTAATCAGAAAGCGTCCACATGCCACTTAAAAAGAAGAAGAAAAAAACTTCCTCCCCCCCACCAAAAAAAATAATAAAAAAAAAAAATTGGAGAAGTCCCGACTTCAAGAAACACACGCCAAATTTTCAATGAAGAAAAGGCTAAACATTCCATCTCATGGGATCTTTCAATATAGGGTACTTTTAGGCACATGGGGGATTAGTAGGGAGGCTCACCACAGACGGTCTAGATCTTTGAGCAAAGATTTGACCCGTCGTACATGTGGGAGCTCCAATTTATAATAGGTTTTTTAGGGCGATAATCAATTTTTATTTAAAATTTTGCTAAAACCTAAGTGGGTTATTGATGTAAGTTGTTGTCCAAGAGGAGTTTCTCTCACCAATACCTTAAAAGTTCACTTTTGAGAGGGATGTGCAGTCAAGTTGTACCCTACCTGAAGGAAGGTTCAGATCCATGACTCTTTCTAGTATAATTATTATCAATGACCATGCTAAGATGGTTAGACTCATTCAATCAAAGTAGTCTTTTTTTAAAAAAAAAAGAGAGGACAATCAAAGATGGCCTTGTATGATAGACAATGGTTATGCATTTTCTACAATAATAAATATGCATTGTCCCTTTCCTTGTGGGCCTTGCATGATGGATGGTCTGGAGAATGATGGAACTTTTCTAGTATGATAGATATGGTTTGCCAATTTCCTATGCAGTGATTAGATGGTTTGCATCACTATTTTAGAGCAATAGAGCAATAGAGCATGGCTCAATCTGGATGCATGCTGGAACTCACCAATGCTTAAAGTCTTTGATAGGTGTAATCCCTAAAGCAGAAAAATAGTGGAAGCCCTCCCAGACCTATACTGTAAAGAAATTGCTTCTTATTTCAGTTTTCAACTAACATATTACAGGCAAACAATGCATACAGTGAAGTCAAACACTAATGAGCAATTTCCCCAAATTAAAATGCAGAGCATGTAACGAATATTAGTGCATGATTCCATGTTGAAATATCTCAAACAGAAAGTATGCAAATCCTTGAGTTACAAATACAAATGATCATCCAAACATCTCATCACTGTCTAGTCACCATTCCACCATTCTTCACTTCGTCAATTCACATAGCACATGCAGATCATTGCAATCTCTGTTGTGAGAAAAATGCCTGGAAACTGAAATTTATGATTAGAACCTAAAAGTTATATGCTAGAATTTGGTTGCTTAAATCCATAAAGGAAGTCAAGCATATACTTAACTTTAAAAACTAATAATTGATAAAACAGGAAGTATAGGCTTCAAATGCATTCAGTCCAAGTATATTGATGCGTGAAACAACTGGGGCTAGTAGTTCTGAAATCCAAACTTTGATTTAATACAATCTGCCATAGAAGAAAGATGCTCCAAAAATCTTACTCAAAGCACCTGTCTAATTCTCGATGGTTGCCCTACAAAAGACATGAAAATAATACATCAATTGCCCAGGAAAAGAGGTTGTAGAAGATTGGATGACAAGGAACTTGCAATTAAATTTACTTGGTCATAACAAATAGAGAACTTTTTAGGTTGCGGGAATATTACTGACAAACACATTTCAAGCTTAAAATGTGCAATTAGTATACTCATCCAATATGGGCTTCAAAGCATGGATAGAATGCAAACAAATGCAAATGCATTAGCTCCTCCATGAGTTCTTTATGTAAAACAAAAAGTACACTACTGCAATTGAACATTATACATGTAACACCAACTATCATATGGTACTACTAAACTACTAAAAAATCACATCAAGTTAACATAAAACAGAGGCTGAGCCCACACGCATGTGGAATTATGACCATCCACATGCGGCAACACAGATTAATATGGAACGTGTGTTTGAGTACCCAATTTTCCATTAGATGAGCCTTGCACAAGAATCTAGTTTTTTCTTTTTCTTTTCTTTCTCTTGAAATTGGGCACAATATAAAAATAATAATAATAATAATAAAAGAATGGCTAATACAGCTCTTTCGAACATCCATTTGTTTTGTACGGTCCACTTGAGGAAGGAAACACTTGATTTTTAAGCCAAAAGTTCTAAAAAGTGTGACCCACTTAATGTAAAGCTTTTATCTCACACCCTTACGCTACATTGGTGCATGTGGCTGCATTTGGTTGGGCAATGCTTCACACACATGTTAGGAAAACTTACCCACAACTTATGCTTAGTCCAAGAATCAGGTCAGATGCAAATAATGTGAGCCAATCCTATGCAAATGTAATGGACAGTTAGCATTTAACATATGGTGCATCAGCTTAGCAGACAGCCTGAATCTTGTGTAAGGGAAGCTATATAGTGACACTCTCTTGATGAGCAGCATGGTCATGCATATGTGTGAACTCTCTCATCAATCGTTGGTTGCAGTGGGTACTACACAACTGGGGTGATGAGGATTGTGTGAAGATCTTAAAGAGATGAAAGGATGCCATAGATGCAGAGAATGGTAAGGTTATCATAGTCGACATTATCATAGGCGTTGATGATTTGCACGAGCTTGAACATGTGAGGCTAGCAACGGACATGATAATGCTGGCCAAGACAGGAGGAAAGGAAAGGACTGAAAAGGAGTGGAGGGGACTCTTATCTGATGCTGGATTCAATCAATGCAAGATAACACCCATCAAAGCCCTCCAATCTATAATCGAAGCATGTCCTTAATCACCTCGTAGGTGCACGTACCAACTTGTCCATGACATCTGAATGACTAGAGTGAGTCTCACCATGCGCACGGCTCATATGTCCAATACATGTGCCAGGTTGGCACGTGTCAAGTTACATAGAAGTGCAAACACAGTAATAAAATGTAGTGTGTTCTGTTTTTGCCAAGACGGGGGCTGTATGGTCATAGCCTTTTTTTCTTTAATCATTAATAAAAGGTGTGAGCAGGCCACCTATATTATTATTAATTCCAAGAACAGACTACATTTTTTTGGGCAGGCTCCTAAAAAAAAAATAAAAATAAAAATAAAATCAATGGGGCCTCGCCTATCTTAGGAAGGAAACAAATACAAAATCCATTCATCTGAAAAAATATACCAAATGGCTTATAGGACAAAAATATGTAGACAGCTAGCTATGCGACAATATGGATCCCCAAAACACCAAAGCAAAAAACATGGGCTTACTAGGCACTGCATCGCCACCAACCGGGCCTCTGTACCACTGAAAATCTAGAAAGTACAAATTAAATCTCTAGTTAAAGCCTAAAAATGATGTGCAATTATTCATAGTAAAGTCATTCATCAACAGAATAGAAATACATAAATGCAAAAACTGTAATGATGCACTCATTCAAAAGATGGTCTTGGTTGAAGCATTTGTTCAAACAAGTAGCATGCAGATTTGTATATAAAGAAATAAGAGCATTCCAAAATACTTAATTTGTCTTACAATCTATGAAAGGAATGGAGAAACCAGTACTAGATTTTCATAGCAAGAATTTAAAGTGTTTAAAAGAATAAATTTCTCAAAGTATATAACTTGAATTTAAAATTCTTGAGACTATATGCTTTTCTAACTTGAAGTATGTATTAAAAGGTAAATAAAAATGAAGAGTGGAAACAAGTATCACCTATGTATGTACCTCTCATAATGATAGAAAGTCCTACTGCTTAGCTTCTCATTATCTATCGTATGTCGATGGAGGGTATATGCCGGACCTCATCCCAATCCTCTCCCCCGACTTCTTCAAACCTTGCTTTCAATCCATGAGGCACCTCTAATTTTTTGAGGGTAGTCACGTGTTGCAGTCCTTTTGGAAGCTTCTTCAATTGCTTGCAGTCACGTATCGATAAATGTAAAAGACTTGGCATAGCTCCTTCCTCCACTCTCCACTCCTCTAATTCATCTAATTTATGAAGATATAAGGATTCGAGCAGAGGAAACCCTAGTGCAGAGCAAGCCATTTCCTTTCCCATATATGACCAATCCAGCAAACTGAGAATGCGAAGGTTTTTCAGCTTCTCCAACGTCGCCATTGGGTCTTCCTTTAAACCGGACCATTCCAAGGTGAGTTTGGTGAGGTTTGGTGGAAATTCAGGTAACGTCTCTAACTTTCCTCGCAAATACAACTTACTTAACTTGAGAAGATGTGAAAGATTAGGTGACGACAAAAATAAGGCTCTGTCTTCACGTGCGTCAACTGACGTCCACGCCCACAGATGATGAAGGCAGTTAAGGTTGACAATCGCCTCACAGAATAACCCAGCATAAGCTCCTGTTTCGAAAAATATTTTTAATTTTTTAAGATTGGTGAGCTTTCCCATGCAACCCTCCATCCATCTGCCAGCATATACTGGAGATAGAGTCTGGAGGTTACTTATCAGGTCGAGCCTTCTTGGATGCCCTTGTACACGTATCATTCCCCAAGATTCCTCTCTTTTGTGACTGCCCAATTGAAGATGTCTTAACTGATGCATCTTCCCAATTGTCTCTGGTACTTTAAGATCATTATTGGATTGTACAAATAGAGTTTGTAAATTGATAAGATTGCCTATCGATGATGGGAGGGTTTTTATTCTAGGTGCAGTACACTTGAGATATCTCATGTGGATTAGTTCACCTATTTGCTTCGGTAGCTCGCTTATTTCGACATCAAAATATAGCACCCTAAGCAACTTAAAGCCTTTGAATAGAAACTTGCTTTGTTGCTTTTCAAGCCATGTACGGTCTTGGGTGTAGATCAACATAGAACGAAGGTGTGGAGTAGAAGGTTGTTTGACTTTTAATTTCCCTGAAAAAGACACGAAAATAAGTAATTATTACTTCACCTATTTCCCATTTCGAATTCGCACGGGAATTACGTTTTGAAAAGCGTTCCATACAATACCAATTATTACTGATTTAAATATGTGGGCCTCACTATGATACATGTGAGTTATCGACGCTATCCATCCTTTTAAAAAATACATTTTAAGTCGTGAACCCAAAAATGAGAAAAATCAAAAGCTCAAGTAGGTCACACCTTAGGGAACAATGATCATTAAGACATCAATGGTTGAAAGTTGTTTTCTCCCTAGGGCCCACATTGATGTTTATTTGTCATCAAACCTGTTCATAAGGTCACACAGTCATGGATAAGGGAGAAACAAAATTATCAGTTCAATCCAAAACTTTTGGAGTCCTCATGAAGCTTTCAATGGTAGGAGTTCAATTCCCATTATTTCTTCTGTTGTGCTCCACTTGATCTTTGTATCTGCCTCATATTTTGGCTTATGCCCTAAAATGAGTTGGCTAAAGGGATGTACAGTGTGGATAAGACAGACACATCATGATAAGCCCTACAATTTAACATTTTTCTCCTCCGGTGACATGAGGAGTGCTATAAATGAAATGTGGCCGTCAACATCACCAGAAATACATAGGTAAATAATTATTACCCATTTACCTGAATTATCTCTGTAATTAGAAAATCAAACAGGCGGTACTTACTTGGGTCATTATGGTAAATTGCAAGCCGACGGGCTCTAGACGGAGGAGCATTGCCATTGCCACCCTGAACTGCGAGAAACTTGCTTTCCTTAGCTTCTGATATCGACAGATCACGCAAAAGATCGTGGATGCGGCAACTACTGATACCCCTGCCTGAATTTCTTCTTGTCAATTGAACCATACTTCTCTGAACCAACTGCATCAGATAATCTTCTCCAACCTCTTCCAATGTTAGCTCCCCTCTTTCTTTAAGAAACCCTTCTGCGGCCCACAGTCGAATCAATTCCTTGGCTTTGAACTCGTAGTCCTCTAGAAAATTGCTCACGTAGAGAAAACATGGTTTTAAGTAATAGGGCAGGTCTTTATAGCTTAAAGATAATATGCTAGAAATTTGGACTTCTCCCTCGACAAACTGCCAGCTGATGCTTTTGCGTACATGCACCCACTCCTTTGGTTCCTTTATTGATAAGAGCCCTCCAATGACTGCGATCGCAAGAGGGAGACGATGGCATTTTCCCACAATCTCTCTTCCCAGCTTCTCCAAATCCTGCGGGCAACCACCATCTCGTCCTAAGAATGTTTTTTTACAGAATAAATCCCAACTCTCTTCATTGGTTAGAAATCGCAGTTCATGGGGACGGCTTCGTGGATCTGCATATAAAGCAACGTCTCTATTTCGTGTGGTGAGCATGACCCTACTGCCATTATTCACATCCTGAAATGTATCCTTCAGATCATTCCATGCTTCTTTTGTCCATAAATCATCAAGTACCATTAGGTACCTCTTTTTTTCCAGATACTCAGAGATCTTGTCCCTCAGATCAACAACGTCCATCTTCTCCACCAACTCGAGCTCCTCTTTAGACAGAACCATACAGCGTTTTCTGATGGTCTGCAAAAGATCTTTCACAGAAGGCTGTTGTGATATAGAAATCCATGCATGTGTATGGAAATGTTTCTTAACACTATCAGTGTTATAAACTTTCCTGGTAAGAGTGGTCTTACCGAGACCACCCATTCCGACTACAGAAACAACACAACGTCGCCGCTCTCCTTCATTAGTCAGCTGCGTTACCAATTCCTTTAAGTCATTATCAAAACCAACAAAATCTGGTTCTTCAACATTAGGAGAAGTGCGCCTCCATTCTTGGTGGCTTCGACCAGCATAGCTCGTCCCTGCTCCCTGCCCTATATTTTCAATTCCATATGTCGATCTACTTTCAGAGATCGCATGGATTTTAGCCTTTATTTGCTCGATCTTCGATCCCACCTCTTGGCGAGGTTTCAATTCATTGAAGATGCAAGCGTACCTTTTAATGCAGCCCACAAATCCAGTTCGCCTCAAGTTTGCTACCTTGAAGACAAAGGTGTCGATGACGTCCTCAGCATCATATGCAACATCTCTCACATCCCCCACCCAGCCCTTTACTCTTTCATCTCCTTCTTGTTTGGCGTCTGCGTCTTTCAAGAAACGTTTCATCCGCCCAAATTCGTCCTCGAGCCATTGGACTTGATCACCAACCCCATGTAATAAAATGGCTTCTCGAATGAGTGGGTCAGTGATTTTTTGGAGAAGGATCTCGACAACAGACTCAACAAGGGCCATCTTTCCTCACTCTTTTTTCTCTCACAAGAAAGAAATTCAGATAAAAGCTTGGTTTCTCTTCCCTTCGAGTTGCAGGTCTCTTTATTTCCAGAGGCTAACCTGAACGGTCATGAGACAAAACAATCATGGTTCGTTGCTACTCAATGGTGGACGTTGTTGTTCAGTTGATGAATCTGGACCGTCCATCTTGTAGACTTTACTGACGATGATCTCTACAGTAGCACACATGTGAAATTTTAGAGAGTAAAAGATGCTGGCTTAATTCCCTCAATGTCATCAATGATTGTTGATGCGAGAGAATGAATTTATTGCTGTTGATTGGAGACTAATACCGCGGGATCAAGAGCTAGAATTTGCCTGACTTTCGAGGGCGGATTGCCAACCTACGTACTTTAGCATAGTGAGTAATCTCTCTGAGTCCACGCGTGATGTATATGTATTATCCACGCCATATCCATCCGTTTTACCAGCTTATTGTTGTTCATGACCCTAAAATTGAAGCATATCCATAGTTCAAGTGGACCATACAGAGGAAACAACAGAGATAATGACCATCCGCCGTTGAAACCTTCCCAGGGTCCACAGCTTTGTTTACATGCCATCCAACTTGTTCCATGGGCTACAGAGACATGGATGAAGGGAAAATACAAATATCACCTAGATTGAAAATTTCTATAGCACAAGGAAGTTTTCAATGGTACACATTTAACTACTGCTGTTTATGCTGTTGTGCTCTACTTCTAGCCTTGGATATGCTTCGATTATGAGTTCGTACTCTTGTAATGTCACGGAAGAATAACGGATGGAACGCGTAATGAGATGCATGAATAATGTTATTATAAAATGAAACCCGGCTGCAAAGTTCTGACCGTGGGGCTCACCTTGATGATGGGCTGTATATCCATTCTTTCCATCCATTTTTCCAGCTCATTTTAGCTCATGGTCTAGAAATATAATGAGATCAAAATCTCATGTGGACAACACCATAAAAATCAGTGATGACTGAATGCCCACCATTAAAAACTTTTCAAGTCTTATCATAAGCAGATCTGTAATGTTTTTTCCATCCAACCCATTGATACCGTTAACCATATCTGGATGAAGGTAAAATACAAACACCAGTTTGATCCAAACTTTTTGTGATATACAGAAAACTTTATTTTTTTGAGCGCACATACACCCATAAGCAATCTGAATTTCACCACCTATGGGTGCTTGAAACCTTTGCCTAGTGTTGAAAATCTTTTGAGCCTATAGAAAGCTTTTAACGGGACGGGCGATGCGGATTTCCGCATTTGGCAGGAAGTTCATGGACAAGGATGGCCCCCATCAAGATGATTTTGTAAAATCCAATCTGTTAATCTGTTTTGAGAACTTATTTTAGAATGTGAGATGAAAAAAATAGGTGTATCTAACACTCAAGTAGGCCACACGAGAGGAAATGGTGGGAATTTAATAAGCACAGTTGAAGCATTCTTATGGCCATAAAAGTTATGTATCAAGCTATATTTTTGGTGTTTTCACTTCATCCCATTTGAAATGACTTTATAAACGGGTTGAGTAGCAGGTAAACATTAAGGTGGAGCCAAGAAGGCTTCAACAGTGAAAATTTCTTTTTTCAATTTTTGCATGATCCACTTGAGTTTTGTACCCACTTCATTTTTAGTCTCACATCCTAAAATGAGCTAACAAAGCGGATGGACGGAAAAAATTTCTCACATACATTGCAGTAGGCCCCACCTAACATCATTGCACATCAACTTCATGCGGACGGCTTCCGCTGGAAACCAGCGTCATACTTTCTTTTTTTCCAGTGATATGATCCGACTGATATTTGTATTCGCTTAGGTCCTGTTTGGCCAGTTGCATTGGCAAGTATTAGGTGGGATGGGATTCAAAAAAATATAATTATTACCCATAGCAGGGTCTGTTCCCTCTTACCATGGGATAAGCTTAATTCTCTTTTTTTTTTTTTTTTAGTAAAATGGGACATTGAAATGATATATCCACTATCATTTGAAACTATTGAGAATAACACACTCGTTATATCTAAACCATTCATTTATTTTGTAACCTCATTTTATACCGTGTAATTAAAAATGAGGTAGATCCAAAACTTATGTGACCCTAAAGAAGTTTTCAATGGTAAGTATTTAATCCTCGTTGCTTTCTATGGTGGGGTCCACTTGAGCTTTAGATCTACCTAATTTTTTGGCCCATGCTCTAAAATGATCTCAAAAAATGGGTGGACGGTATGGATATAGTCCACACATCATAATGACACCTACATAACTTGCTAACATTGAATGAAATCAGCACGGGACCAGTACAATTCCATCTAACCTAATTCCTGCTCTACTCTTTCCAAACATGGATTGGAATTGGCACAGTACCGGATGCGATTCCATCCCACCAAAGCCCGGCTAATCCAGCGGGCCAAACAGGCCCTTAATTTTAGTATAGCAATGTGAAATAATGATACGAGAAAATGGATGGATAATGTGAATATAAAACGCATTCATGTGGGCCCTCGGTTAGGGTTGCACCTAATCAGCTTCCAAAGGTTTTGGCCCCAAATGCTTTTGCACCGACACGGTGCAAAGGCACACGCGTTTTGGATCTTTTCACGCGTTTTCTTTACGACCGAGTAAAAGGTCAGAAGTCGTGACGCCTTTTCTCTTTTTCTCATCGTAAGGACTTTTCGTCTGTTATTTTTTTCCTCCTTAATGTAGCATGAGCACCCAATGAAGGTAAAATTGAATAAGATCTTTGGCCCCAACATAGTGTATGTATTTTATCCACTCCGTTCACTCTTTTTTTTTTTTTCAGGATCATTTTATATAGTGAATCAAAAAATTAGATAGATCCAACTCTTAGATTGACCAAACAAGAAAAAAGATTAGCGATTGATTGTCCATTATTTAAAAACTTCAATGGGGAATACAAAAGTTTTGGGGAATATATATATTGCTTTTGTCCAAATGTGTGTGACTTAATCTGTATGTTGGATGGAAAACAAACATTACAGTGTATCCTAAGAAGTTTTTAATGATGGTTGTTTAGTGACTATTATTTTTTATAGTATGGTCTTTAGAATTTGATCTACTTCATTTTTAATATTTTCCTATAAAACGATATGAGAAAATTATTGGACCGCATGGATATACAAAACACGCATCAAGGTGAGCCCCATGGCCAAGGAAATATCTCGTAACATGTTACACGAGAGAACACTTAATCCGTGGATGGGCGACGGGTCCTCTCATTAACTTTTTCTTTTTCTTTTTTGTTTCGAAGGGTGACCCGTCCTCAGATTCATTATTTTTTTGTTTTAAACTTTTTGTTTTTAGGGAAATTTTCCTCATCACCCATAGTTTATGCCGCTGCTCGCTATTATTTACTTTAATTTTTTTTTATTTTTTATTTTTGGGTGGGGGAGAGGGGGGTTGGCACCCATGTTATGTTAGATGTTAGTCACTCCCACTGGGGATCAATACCAAGACCTCAACTGTTGAAACAAGGTATCTCCACTTAGCCTGCCAGTTGAGCTATTGGGTGTGCTCACTATTATTTACCTATACCAATGGTATACCATATTTTGAAATTGGCAAAGCTACCCTCGCTTTACCACACTTGCAATCTCCCTTCATTACAGTAGATTAACAGTAGAGTTGAAAGTCGAGCGGGTTCAACCCGACCAACCCTTGACCGAGTCGACATTGGGTAAGGCTCGGGCATGATGTATTGCGTTTGGTCTTAAGCTTGTGCTGTGCCAACACCAATCCGATAAAACTGGGGTTGAGCTAGAGTTAAGGTCTCGAGTTGCCCAACCCAACCTGAACAGATCGATATATAAGTTACACGTTATAATTGAGTATGGATCCTTTTTGTTGAAGGCACAAGAAATTTCGTTGCCGTCGGGTTTTATTGGTCCGCGTCATTTTTGATGACTCAAGCTAAGAAGATACACCGGATTTCTCTCTCTCAAATAAATTGTGTGCTACCCAATATGACTTTTAAAGGAGTAGTTGTCATATATTTTAGCTTGTCTATTTAGAAAAAATAAAATTCTCTATTATTTTTTAAAAAAAAAACTATGTATGTAATTAATAAAATTATAAGTACAAAAAATAAGAGATGTATGAAAATATAATAGACTAATTTCATAATGAAAATATTAGCATGTATCAACCCACCGACCCGAACAACTGGACAGAGCCCACTTGGGTTGGGCTTGCATGGGTTAAGAATTCCCAACCCCTGAGGTTGGGTTGGGTTTGGATTGAGTTAGGGTGGAGGTATAGGAATCTTGGGTTGGGGGGTTGTGCACCAACCGACCGAACCCACCACACTTTCAGCCCTAATTCACGTCTGCACCACCCTAACTCCCGATCATACCTGGGGCCTACCTTGTTGTTTCTGAGAAATTCAAGCTATTCAAGTGTTTTTCCAGCTCACTTTAGTTTCGGACTCAAAAAATGAAGTAGATTCAAAACACAAAGTGAGCCATAGGATGGCTCCAGGAATTTTCAACGGTGGTTCTCATTCCCCACGGTTTCCTGTCAATTGGCTCACTGGAGTTTGTTATTAGCTTCATTTTTGGATGCTGTCCATAAAATGATATAGAAAAACAGATGGACAGGGTGGATTTCTCATGAACATTCTATAGCCCTACCAATATTTCAACAGCAAACATTTAATTCTGAATGTTTCATGTTCATTTGGCTCGCTTGTGGTCAAGATTAGCCTCATTTTTTGTCCCATGCCCTAAATTGAGTTGGAAAAACAGATGGACGGATTCAATTAACAAACATTGTTATGACCCACCAATGATCAAGCAACGCTCATCCCATGTACCTAATGTCTACCAAACATCTGGCTATCACCGATTCGCATTAACGACTGTGCAAGCGCACGCGGATTGCCTCCTACCAGTCTAGAGCTGGGCAATCCTGATCCGATCCGTTGGATCCGAACCAATACAATGGCTTGGATCGGCACGAATCGAGCAGGTTAGGCAAGATCCGAATGCTTTTCAGATCAAGTTTGGATGCATGTCTATTCGGACCGATCTAACCCAGAATCCGATCCGATCATTGGATGCATGTCTACTCGGGCCGATCTAACCCAGAATTCGATCCGATCCGGGTGTTTGTGTTTCATTTGTTCTGTTCATCCATTTTTAAAGTTCATGTCATGGATTGGTACCAAAATTGAGAGGAATATAAATCTTAGGTGGACCACACCACATGAAAACAATAGCGGTTGGATATCCACCGTTAAAATCCTCTTAAGGCCTATTATACTGTTTATTTGACATCTAAGGCCTACTATACGGCTTATTTTACATCCAATCCGTTGATTAGGTCATACAGTCCCAGAGGAAGAGAAAAAACAAAGATCAGCTTGATCCAAACCTTTTATGGCCTCAAAATGTTTTTAATGGTCGACTCTTATTCAAAACTGTTTCTTGTAATGTGGTCCACTTGAGAATCGGATATATCTCATTTTTACAATAATATTGTAAAATGATTTTTAAAAATATCTGGACAGCATGGATGAAACATATACATCATGGTGAGGCCCACATATCACCGACCATGTCAGCCAGTCGGTTTCCCTCTCCGTGCGCCCACGTAATGTCTATCTGACATCCAAGCTCCAGCTGCTAGCCTATCTAGGTACGTTTCGTGAGAAGACGCTCCTCGAGCTCCGGGTTGTACGAACGGTTCAAAGGATATCAAAGTTACATGGCCCACCATGATGTATTTATTATATCTACACCGTTCATATATTTTTAGATATTATTATTGAGCATTATCCAAAAAATAAATAATATCCAAAAATCATTTTTACCACACCACGTATAGTAGTAGAGAATGATTTTAATCGTTAAATAACTCGTGTGTTCACATGACAGTTAGATCTGTCTTAATTTTTTGTCTCAAGCCGTAAGACGAGCTTGCCAAATAGATGGACGATTTGGATATAACATATACCCTCGTTCTTATATAAAGCAAGTGACGTGCTTATAACCATTGTAATTGATGTGCTTGGGTGAAAAGGACGGCATTGCACTTTCAGTGGAATGGTAAATTCCGGGAAAAAGAATAATAATTATTTCCTTGCATAGTTGCCGCACTCTCCTTACGGAATTAATTTTACGGCTACTTTTTTTAAATTAAAATGGTAAATATTATAAAACATTTGTGGGTCCCACCATGATACATATCATATATCCACGCTGTTCATCCATTATGTTAGATAAATTTATGATATAATCCAAAAAATGAGGTATACCCAATGCTTAAGTGGATCACGTCATAGAAATATGTGAATTAAATACTTACCATTAAAAACTCCATGTGGCCATTTTTTCTTTTGTTACGAGCCAGTTGAGTTTTGGATCTAACTCATTTTTCTTCTAATATTTCAAAATATTGTGATAAAATGAATGAATGGAGTAGATATACCATATATATCAAAATGAGATCCTAAAATATTCTCTGTTACTTTTGAACCGGTTTTCAAAAAGTAAAATTTCCAAAATATTCAAACCAGTGAAACGGAAATAATCACCCATTTCTTAGGTATTTACCATTTCCAAGTGAAACG
Source organism: Magnolia kwangsiensis (assembly GCA_037074715.1). NCBI lineage: Eukaryota > Viridiplantae > Streptophyta > Magnoliopsida > Magnoliales > Magnoliaceae > Magnolia > Magnolia kwangsiensis. The sequence goes on from CM073583.1 coordinate 4,200,901, forward strand.
ATAAAAATCAAACAGGCCCTCTGTGAAGTGCACGTCAATGTTGTAAATTGTAATACAAATATGGATATAGTTTTTCAAAGTTACGTAGAGCCCACCTTGTTGTATATGTTTTATCTAAGCTGTTTATTTATTTTGACATGTTATTTTAAGCCTTGAGTTAAAAAATGTGGGCTATTGAAGGCTGAAGTGGACCACACCACATGAAACAATTAAATTAAATTTAAACTATCTGAAACGTACTAAATCCGATCCGACTCGGTTTGGGTCAGGCCCACCATGCATCGGATCGGTCGGAGCCAGGTAACTCAGACTCGGTCTCGGATCGAATCAAGTTCGGATAAAGCCGTAGAGATTTCAAATCAGATCTGATTATACCCTACCCGATCCAATTTGGACCGATGCCCAGCTCTACCTACCATTGCCTGTCTCCAGCTGGGAACGGTTTGATGGCAAATAAACATCACAGCGGGCTCTAGAAAAGTTTCAACAATGAGTCATTATCATCACTGCTTCCTGCGGTGTGGTCCACTTGAGCATTGTATCATCCTCATTTTTGGGTTTATATCCTAAAATGATACGAAAAAAAATGGATGGACGGTGTGGATATGACCCATACATCACGATGTCCATTCAAAGCTGTTGCCCGTTCCCAACAACTGGACACAGGCAGGGCCACTTTTATGTTGTTAGAAATCCACCCCGTCCATTTGTTTCCTCAGCTCATTTTAGTGTACGGGTATAAAAATAAGGCATATCTAAAGCTAAAAGTGGTGCCACGGTGGACACAAGATGTTTCAAACGGTGGACCTTCCATCTCACTTTTATTGTCATATAGCCACTGGATCTTGGTATTGATTTTGTTTTTTGGTTCATGTTATAGATTTATCTGGAAAAAATAGATGGGCGATTAGATTTGTAAAAAGTATCATGTGGCTCCATGAATGCTTCAAGGGTGAGCATTTAATTTCCACTTTTTCATGTTCGTTTGGCCCACTTGAGAATTAGATCAGATGAATTTTTGGGCACAAGTAATAAAATGAGGTGGTAAAAAAGATAGATGGAGTGGATTTATCACAAACATAATGGTGGGCTCCACCTAAGTTAAGCAACGGTTACACTCTGTACTTGAATGTCCACCAAGCGTGCAATTCAGTTTCCAGTCAATCTGTGAGAGGAGCCCATCATGGTGGACGTTGATTGCAGTGCCAACCCAACTCCAACTGTGCGTGGGCCACGATTGATGGTTTTTGGAAATCCGCCCGGGTCATCTGTTTTTCCAGCTCATTTTAGTGCATGAACCCAAAATGAGAAAGATTAGAGGCTGAAAATAAGCCTCACGATGGCCCCAACATATCTCAAATGAGATCAAAGTCACATGACCCCACGATGGTGTATTTATCGTATCTAAACTGTTCATCCATACGATGAGATCATTTTAGCCGTTGTTCTTAAAAATGAGTAATTTCCAAGGCTCAAGTGAACCATACTACAAATAGTTGTGGGACAATGATCTCCATGTGTCCTCGTGCAATCATATTCATATAATTGCAGTTCTGTAATTTGAAAAAGTTAATTATTACAGTAAACTAATAATTAAACTAGAGGTAAAATGGACTTTTGGGTAGTTAATAGCTGGATCAAGTATCCGCTGTGGAGGCTGCATGACCTATATGAAATAGGTAGCCGGGTTGAGACTAGTTTAAATGCAGGTGGTTTGTCATTGTTATCTTTGCAATAGCTAATTAGTTTAAATGCAGGTGGTTTGTCATTGTTATCTTTGCAATAGCTAATTAATACCAAAGTGGTTAACAATAACGTTGTACCCTGTTTCTTTCCATTTATGGGAAAGCCAATAAAAAGGTGGCAAGTGATGTTACATGGGAAATAAGAGTTTTTTAATATACTTGTAGTGCTTTTTGTATAATCATAACTCGCATAAATATAATTTTATTGGTCAATGGATAGTCACATGATGTACTCCACTTTTTTAAAATCTAAGTTTTTTTTAAAGTAGGTTAGGTAGTAGACAGGACCTTACTGTGGGGCTTATGTGTTGTATATATCACGCCTCATAAATCGGATAAAGAATGTGCACGCTTAAACTCGAGTTATGGTCCATTACTTATACACTAAAGCAATGAATCACTTCATCTGACTAGAGGTCAAAACAATTGCTGTATTCTAAATTTTCATACCATGCATTATTCACATACATTGACCAATAAATAAGCATTCAGTTCATATGTTTGTAACATTTATAAAAATTAATTATTGTATTATAGCCTTTTCATTTGGAGATTTATTGAATTTCTATTCAACTAATAAATACAAACTAAAATATATTCCAAAACATAAACAAGTGATATAGTATCGGCTCCATTCTAATAAGCTAATGATTTAATGTATTCAATTCATCTTCATCAAGATAAGGCCACTACCCTTATGGATCATCTACTGATTTATCTTCCTGACTTAAAAACTTGAGCAGTTGTTATACCGTCCACTAAATCTGTATAATTTTTTCATCAATATAGCGTCAGCTGGCTATGCTCAGTGAGTGAACCCATAATCTTTCATGCACATCATAATTAAAATAAGAATGGATGAATGCCATGAGATGCATGGATGCGTAGATGTATGAATGCATTAAGTGGGTTGATCATTTCACTTGCTTAAATTGGATCCCTTCAACCTACATTTTTCTTATTTTGGGTAGCCTTTTACCTACAGGTCATCCAGGGTATTACCCCAGGTATTCAACACAATCATGTGATGCCTGAGAATAATTTATGCATCATGTTAATAATTGTCACATATATAGCACTATATGTCATTTTAATTTTAAGCAAACAAACATTCAATACGAAGAATCACAATCAACAAAAATAATCAGATGAGTAATTTAATAACAATGGATATGAAACATGTTGGGATCACTAACTAATATTTTGGTATTGTAGATTCCAAAACGTTACCCTGAAATCAATTATGTGACTGCCACCTAAATACATGACACAATCAAATATATTTATGTTTTTAGAGTATTACTCTTAAAATAACACGGCTTAAGGCTTACAATGGGGTGATCTGTTCCATCCACCTTGTCGGCCTGCTTATCATGGGCCCAAAAAATCCTGACTTGGGCAGTGTCCACTTCTAATAAGTATCATAGTGAGCCTGAAAAGTTTCAACATTAGGTTCCATTTTCACTATTATTTTCTATTATGTGACCCACACGAACTCTGGATAAGGCTGATATTTGAGCCCTAGCCCTAAAATGACACGACAAAAGGACGGGTAGCATGAATTATACATAAACATCAATGTGGGCACCACGTTAAAAAAAAAAAAAAAAAAAAAAAAGAATTTTGTACACATTACTTTCTTGGCATTAAATATGACGTAACTTCTTATTTCCTAAAAATCTGTACAACTATGGAAACAAGGATAAGGACATTTTGATCCAAGTAATTTAATGAAGCTTGCCCAAAGGCCACTCTTGGGATATTTGAAATGTTGAATATCATTAGGTAATTTGATCAAACCTTGAGGTTAGTACAGTCAAATTCCCAAATAAAAACCATAAAGTCCTCATCCAAGTGAACGGCCAGACAAGATAACTGAGATGTGGATAAAAAATGGATGGTTGAATTCGTATCACAAGGTATCAGAGCCATCCGTTCATCTGACCCATCTTTCTTGGCTGTCCGGCCATTTGATCGATGACTGCATTCATATGGCTTGGATGGTTTGTTAGGTGGGATCTTCCACTACACCATCAACAGATGGGACCCATTAGATGGATGGCTTGGATCCACCACTATTCTTGCTACGTGTCACGTGTGGATCGAGTAATGCCTTGTGATGATAGCCAAAGGCAAATTACTGGCAGCCTATCTAGTCGTTGGATGTTTTTACTTTAGTCTTGAGTAATTTACTTTGGGAATTTACCGTCCGTAATATTCTACTATTACCGATGGGAAAAGATTTCGTTTGCCATGCATGCACGTATGGAATTTTGGATTATAAAATGGTTGCTTGATTCCCGTCAATTCCTTCAATGGTTGAAGATGCGATAGCACCAATTTCTTCGTATTCAGTGTTGTACGGTCGCTGAATCTCGGACGCAAATTTCTTATCATTTTAGGATATGTTATAGAACATAAGGCTAAAAGTGGACAGAATCCGAGACTCAAGTGAGCCGCATCCGCACTCAACGAAATGGTGGGCATGTATATTCTTATAGTTGAAACTTCCATGGGTCGATAAGGATGTTTACATTCCATACATACCGTTCATGAGATCATTACTATTAGAATGAAATCAAAACTTATATAGCCTTATGAATATTTCAAATGTATATGTTCAATCTTCACATTTTCAGCCCACTTGAGTATTGAATTTAGTTCATTTTTGACTAACTATTTTAAAATGAGCTCAAAAAACAAAATGAATATCTAACAGACATGGTGGGCCCCACTGAGGTCCCAGCGCAGGAACTTCCAATCAAAGAAAATCCACCTCCTTTGAATCTCGAGACAAACGCAGATTGCATCCTACCTCCAGCCGTCTCGAGCTGGGAACAGGCATGAGCCTTGTGTGGCCACCATGATATATGGGTTTTTTGCACACCATCTCTTTAATTTATTCGCATCATTTAATAGATACAACTAAAATTTAGAGATATCCAAAGATCAAGTGGACCACACCACATAAAGCAACGTTGATAATGATTCTCACCGTTGAAACTTTTCTAAGCCCGTGCCATTATGTTTATTTGCCATCCAAACTATTTATAAAATTACATGGACCTGGATGAATAGAAAACAAAAAATATCACGTCCTAAACTTCTATGCTAAGAGTTTAATTCCCATTGTATAGTCCACATTTATCTTGGATCTGCCTCAATTTTAAGCTTTTATCCTAAAATTATAGAAAAATGGGCTTATATAGTACAATGATAGGAAAAAATGAATGAACAGTGTGGATAAGACCCATACATCATGGTAGGCACTCAAAGCTCCTGCCCGTTCACAGTCGGAGACTGGCGAGGGCAGGCGCAGTCCGCGTCCGTCATCTAGATGCCGGTTTCCTGCCACAGGCTTTCCCCTGAAGATCCTACCTCACAGGATGTTAGTAGAGCCCATGGTGATGTTTGTGAGAAATTCACCCATTCATCAATTTTCAAGATCAATTCAAGATATACAACCGAAAATAAAGTGGATCCAAAACTCAACTGAGCCACAAAATAGGAAATCAGTGGGGATTAAGTACCAACCGTTGCGGATGAGACTATCCTGTTTTGTGATGCTAAAGTTGCCATGGTCAGAAATTGAAAAGCAAAACATTTTTTTAACCACAAGAGTTATGTATCCAAATAAAAATTGTGTTTTCACTTCATCAAAAACTCTTAGGGCCTAATGTTTGTTGATCATCCAACCTGTTGATAAGGTCAAACAGACACGAATGAAAAGAAAAAATAAATAAATATCATCTTGATCCATTAACTTTTGTGGCCCTTAAAATATTTTTAATGATCAATAACTACTGTTTCCTGTGGAGTGGTCCACCTGAAACTTGGTCTGCTCTATTTTTTGAATCATGCTCTTCAATGAGCTGAAAAACGGATGGGCAGCGTGGATATACAATACATACATCGAGGTGGGCCCAGGCCCGGCGTACACCCACATCGCTGGTTCTGGGTTCTCAGCCAGTTGCATTCTGTTGATTATGGTAGGAGAACAAATGATCCAGTACTCCCATGGGCATTATAAGTTTACGGTGCTCTCCTTCTTTCCCTCCAACGTGTCATATCCGTGGGACATCCGAGCCGCTAATTATGCTTGAATTTCAGGCTAGACGACCTTTTCCAAGGATTGGACTTCCGAAAATGTGACACGTTGGCATATATTACCTTAAAAATGTTTGATGTGATTGACCAAATTCAATAATCAACTGTCTACCGAAGGGATGTGCAGATTGCCTGATTCATATAGTCTTGTTGCTGTAACCCATCTAAAGTGAGCCTCCGAGATTGGACGGTTTGGATTATGTGCATCTAAATGCACATGTATAAGGAGTGGTGCATCCACATGGATGGTCATACTCTCCCAAAATATTAAAGGTTTTTTTTTTTCAAAACCACAGTTTGCAGCGAAGTCCTTAGGCAGAGAAGTGCACGCTTCCAGTGTATCATAGGAAGTTTTTAACGGTGGTAGTTCCGTAACAATTGTTTCCTATGGTATAGTCTTGAGTTTTGACATGCATTTTGCCATAAAATGAGTTGAAAAAACTAATGATGTATATACATGCATCAAGGTGGGCCCATCGTCAAGGAAACATCTTCTAAATACGCCAAGGGGTGATGCATCTTCCACTGTTATTGATTTTTTCTTTTTCTTTTTTCTTGTCTATTTTTATACCACGTGTCTTCCATCTTTCGTCTTCCAGCGGTGTTATGCGCCGTATGAAAACGACCTTCAAGCCCCCTCAAATTCATGGTGCCAAATGACTGCTTATTTTCGGTATCAAAGCAGGATACATTGATATGGTGCGACATGTCTGTCTTCATTAATTTAGACTGTACGAATGGTAGAGACTATCATGGATAATGAATTAAAATTCAGCAAAAACTAAGGTACCTAGACAATTAATTGTTATCTTTGTGATCATTGATGCTGTGGTCTGTTAGTCATGCTGCACCATCATATACTTGAAAACTAAATGACGACGGGACCTATTTAGGGACCCTCCTATGCTTAACTTAGAATAACCACACTTTAGATTTAGTAGAATTATGATGATAATGCATATCTTCTATCATAGGTGAGGTTTTTATTTATAGGCTTTCAAAACTTCTTCCGTATATGATAATGAGTTTGCCATGTAAATACGTATTACACAAGAGATCTTTCTTTGGGTGTATGACACTTATCTTGACGTGATTCTCAATGAAGATCCTATAGAGATAATCCTTTCTGTATACGAAGGAGACATCTCTCGATGGTCGGCATCAAAGGAGGTCGTGGTTAACAACCGATGGTGACCTTTGAAGTCCTGCAAACCGAGCTTAATTGTCAATTGTGGTTGGGGTCAAGCTTCGAGGTTAATGTCTTTAATCAGGGTTAAGTCGTTACTTATAGTCGTTCCTTGATTGCGACAACAAAATATTAGCTAAGCGACTGAGACCATTGCTTGTAGTTGGTGCTCGGATTGGTTACGGAGATCGTGTTCTGTAGTCAGTGCCGATCTCTTCCCCGATCTCTCATCTAATTTGTTTGTCTTGTTGTTCTCATCGAATTCTTGCTATTTGATGGCGGTGGGTGTTCAATGACCACTGTTTCGTGTAGTCAGTTCACTTAAAATTGACATCCGCATCATTTCAAAGTGTAACATCCCGAAAATCGGGGGGTCGAGCAAAAACCCAACTCCCGAGTTCCAAAATGTTATTTATGCAACATGGATATGTATGATTGAATGTTGTCTGTGATAATGTATTAAACATGAGTGAGATTAAGCCAGAACAGCATATCATACTCCAGAGACAGTGAAATTTGCAAGCGGAAGACTGTAATAGTATGTATAACGTACATAAACTGTTATATGTCTCCAGAGTGTGAATATATTACCAGGTTATGCACATACATGTATACTTCAAAAGTAAACAAAATGAATATACATGAGGGCGCTAAAAATTCAAAATGACAAATGTCAAAGTATCTAATCAACCTCCCTGTAATCCCGTCAATCAGAACACGCATAAAGGAGGAATCCTCCTTCTCATCATCAAGTCCAGCTCCGCCTCACAGGCCGCGCCATCATCTGCAATCACAAAAGGGACTGGTGGGTGTCCGGAAACACCATCCCGTAACGTGGGAGTGAGTGATCAACTCAGTGGGATAAGAGAGCAGGGATTAGCATGTTCACAATTCAATCACGCGATAATAGTAAAGCAGTAAATCAGACAATCCTAATACTGTTGTTAATGCAAGATGACATGACGTGATGTATGCCCTCACCGACGATCACCCTCATGCGGCAACATCTTACGACCGCGGCATGCCGCACTCCCTCAAGTGCTCCACATCTTCCAGGCACATGCAATGTCATGGTGATATGATTACCTAGTTGTTATTAGTCCATTCAAACAGCAGGATTGGGAAACTAAGGTACTTCCCTTGTATCAATCCCAACACAGATCCTGTCTAGGGTCGTCACTCCTAGTAATCTCATACGATGTATATTTCGTAGGTCACTGCAAGGGCTGCCAGGGCTGTTGCTCGCACTCGTTGCACCGCTCCCCCATCACCTTATCAATACAGGCCTACTGTACTCTACCGCACGGAAGGGTCGTCGCCTCCCGTGGACTCAGAATACGCTCGCGGTCACTACAAAGGGCTCGTCGCCTGATCAGTGTAGGCCGACAGCTAGAATATAGTGTCCCATACCACCATAATCTGCTCACGAGTCTAGGTGCTCACTGGTCACTACGGGGAGGTTTGTGGCCCCAGCGTAGGCCGACAGCTCGACCACGGTGTCCCATACCACCATGCCCGGCTCATGAGTCTTCGTGGATCAAGGTACCACGGTTAATAGGGTTTACAATGGTAAGTTCAGTACCCTAGGTTCAAGCAGTTATGATACATACAAGGTGAACAAACATCGGCCAGTCGGGTTACTTGACGGGCTCGACTAGCGCGATCGCATCTCAAGTTGAACGACATGAAGTGCGTAAAACACTTCGCGTGGCCTAACCACTGCCGCCAACTCTCAACCCGAATCACGTTCATCGACGCGTCGTTCGTGGCTATGACCAGTCAGCCACGAATTCGCTCGGTTACCGACTGCCTGGACTAAGTCAAGTCCCACACATCTATGGAATTACATTAACACTATATACCAGGGTATTGGAATTGAAATACATCATGTGAGCATGTTAACACATGTTATAACATTCAACTTAAACAAATCTTCAAGGCATACCTTCCATGCATATTCAACTTAAGCAAATCTTCAAGGCATACTTCCTATGCATGTAATGCAATCATGCATAAGGTCAACATGTAGGAAATCATTTAGGTCAGCATTTTAATCATGAAATCAATCTCAAACTACTACATAACATCATTCAATACAATACATACTAGTACAAGCATTTATACAAACACATACACTACACACTTAAGTCTACATACAGTATGTCGACCCAAAGTGCGCAACTAGGCGAATCTCTTCGCCAAACTAATTATACACGCATTCCTAACTTCCTAATGCGACAACAAACCATGTCAATCACATCAGCAAAATATGAATGTAAACAGTACTTCCTACAAATGACTAAAATGCCCTAAATCTCAAATTCTTTGTTAGCTTACGAAACGGGAAACGGAGAGCATTTTGTACATGTCAAACGGCGATGCCGTCAAGAATCTACTATTAAACGACATTGAAAGCGTTGGGAACCGTCAATCAAAGCGTCTAAAATCCTCACCTAGTGTCTTGTAGACTCGGGAATTGAAGCGGAGCGTATATGCTTCGTCTACGGCGAGTAAGGAGCCTAATACATAAGATCCATAAGCTACATCGCTATGGAAACAAGGAAGACTCAAATCAACAACTATTTAGGGTTTTTACTTACCTAGGATCGCGGTGGAATCGCCGGGAAAGCGGTAGAGGAGTGTTGCTTAAGCACGTGCAACACGTAGCACAAGTGGCAGGAAGAACTCTCCCACTCTCTCACAATCTCTCACTCTTTTTCTCTCTCCCAAGCTAGGGCTTCTCTCAAATTCGGATGGGAGAGAGGAGTGAGGGTTTCAACCCCTTTTATAGCCTAAAACATTCCCAAAATAGGCTTAGGAACAATGTTTACTTGGTGCCTAACCAAATCGGGGCCGTTTCGGTCCAAAAGGGCATTTCTGAAGGTCCCCAGGCCAAATGCGGTCGGACTTAAGCTCATGCATACTGGATCTAGCACGCATCCAGTTTTCAGACCGGTTGGGTTCCCAGATCGCACTTGGCGGCCCAGTTTCAGTTTAACGGTCACCGCACCAAGATCAGGCCTATAAGTCTCGTGATATATAATAGATATTTTTCCTGATCCAAGGGTGTAATTTGGCTGTATTCTGACGGTCAGAATGCTTAATACTGATGCGTCAAATTTGTGTGCCAGATTTGAATTTGAAATTCCAACTATGTCCCTATTCACACTCTCTTCGGTCCGGGCTCAATGAAATAGCCTGTGATCGTCAGTTGGACTTGATATTCGAAACGATTGCCAAGCCCAGCTAAGTGGTCATAACGGTCTAAGATGGTAGGCATCTGACTTACGACGCGCGGTCTAGATCCAATACAAAGTTTCAAGGAGGTCCCGAGAACAAACCGGTTTAGAGTTTGATCTGAGGCTTTAGAGCATTATAGCACCCTTGGTTCCACTCGCTTTGGGCCTTGTAGAACGTATTTAAAGTGATCAGGGACTGTTTCCCAGCCACTCCAACGTTGCGCTAGCTAACTTATGCTTAGTTTCTAAAGAAATTAATCCTAAGTGATTTCTTTGGCTATGGAATTGGGTTCTGAACGATTTTTCAGGTGTTTTAATTGACCCACTGTCTAAGGACGTCAAATCCCAGATTGGCCAAAATCCGGAGTGTTACAATCTATCCCCCTTAAAACACAATGTCGTCCCCGACATTGGCGAAGGGCAAGGAGTACTTTTTCTAAGGAAGGTTCAAATCCTATTTAATAACCTATCCGTACGTACAACCTAACTCAAATGTTTCGATCCTGGGCCAGTGGGAAAGAGGCCAACCACTCTTCCGCTGCTCCACTTTGATCGAACGGTAGCGTTAACTAATCTAACTGGATTGGACTTAATTCCTTCTACCCCCTTAAAACTTGGTTTTACTTAAGGTTGAAGAATATTTGCATCGATCCGTATATCAGAACAAGGCGCAACTTAGGGGCTATCCTTAACCTAAAATGGAAACAGCCTTTCTCTATATGGTCTTTCTTACTAATGATGCGTTCTATGGCATTGGTACCTATGATCATAGAGATGAGCCTAATCTCTATTATGATTGAATTCAGGGGCAGGTATGAGTTGGTGGCAAGATGTCTAATTCTCTACTGGCTTTAAGTCCTCGCCATTTCCCAAAGACAATGTGATCCTGTTTAGTTGTAGATGGTTGGACCATCACAGAAGAAAGGTTGTATAGTGGGTCTAAGCCGGATACGTTGAACCTTCTGTCTAATCAGGACAGAAAATGCGTTGTATCAGTTCTTAATCCAAGTCGATGCCGATCCTCTGCTTGATCAGAGTATTGGATTTATTGGTAACCACTAGGAGTAAGAAATCGACTCAAACCGCGAATACATCGCTTACATGTAGTTCCTTTACTCTGCGTTCCCGAATGCAATAAGTCCTTGGGAAAGGCAATTCTAAGGGGCGTGCTAGTTCATTCTAAGTTCAATCTGAGGGAGTTATAAATGTTCCCTGAGAGTGTATGGTTCCTTCCTATGGGCAACAACAGGAGTCTATAAGTCATAAGGGGATCTATCCAAGGAAGGGAGTCTCATTCCAATCAAAACTAATCTATCATTCCTTAACATATATAGGCCTTACACTGCCTAAGACAACTAGTAGCCTAGTCTGTAACTCTGTAGCTATAATCCAAAGCCTAAGATTATACGGTAAATGGCTTTCTATTCCATTTCTACTACAGGGAATTCTTCTATTGCTTAGGGTCAAGATTTGTCTAACTAGAATTGGATTTCTTATGTCGTCAGATCCTTCAAATCTAGGAGTGCTAACACTAGATCCAAAAACGCCTAGGGCCTATGTAGCCGGTAGCGTTTAGTTGTCTTAAATGGAACCGCATTCCTAGTCCCATAGCGGGATAGGGAGTGGCATGCTTGGTTGGAGGGTGGGGTGGGATAAAAATTTAATTTGTAGGCTGAATCCCGGGAGTTATAATACTCCCAATCTAGGGACAATACCTCAGAACAAAATGAATCGGCATGCATTTCATTCAACAAAATTCGGCTATGATAAGGCCAAACCACAACACAAACACAGTTTCTACCTGTAACTTCACTAAACCTAACAACAACAAAACACAGAAACCCTTAAAACAAAAATCAAACAATCTACAGGGCAAAGGCATAGATGCCTAATTCTACCAAAGGACTTTACCACAGTCCCGACTTACCTTCTTTATCCCTGTCGAGTCTAATACTGTCTGTTGCTCACTAGAGCTCTCTCGGCCATATATTTTCAGTATCCCTTAAGCAAAGAAAATGGAGAAATAGGATTGAGAGGGAGGATGGTGAAAAGAGAGAAAAAGGCTAAAACGGCTTAACAATAGCCATGAAAAATGGGGGAAATGCAAGGAAATGGCTAACCAAAGTAGAAAAGAGAGATCTAGGCGTTGTAGAGGGATGTTTCAAGCTCTCCTAGGATGTATTTTCAGAAAGAAATGGAAACAAAAAAGGGGAATGGAGCACCTCACGAATTCAGCGCGATTTGGGGGTTTTAGGAGCTCCAACGGATGAAATCTTCAAGAGGGAGGGCTGCCAACTTCAAAGGAATGATGGAGGGTGGTCGTTTTTGGCAGGGAATGGGTCTAGGGGTGGTTTGGAACCACGGTTTTGGGTTAGGGCAGCAAGAAAACGAAAATGGGGCTAGGGAAGAGGACTTTTGTGAAGGAAGTACATCTTTTAGAGAGTTTCAAGGTACGGACCGCATACCAGGGGACTACCCTAGCCCCCAAACTCCTCCAGCCCAAAGATCAAGCCCATCCGACAAGTTTGACCGGCGATGCATCGCCGAACCGGCGATGGCATCGCCGGTGAAGTTGCAAACTAGCCTCTGAGGCCATATAGGATGGATTCCTCCTGCCCTAGGGATTCCAAAAAGGTATGGTGCACACTCTATTTCATTGTAGATTGCCCTAGGGAGGCCAATACATTTTTAACATCCATTCGAGGATTTTCGGGTCCAATTTTCAATCCCGAATACAAAACCCTATCATGCAGCATATGATTTTGGTGTAGAAGGATCTAGTACATCCATATAGCCCATTAGTTGCTAAAGAAAGTGAATTTAGAATGGCCTTATGGCCATTTTTCATGAAATTTTACTATTCACTGTAAAATTTTGTGAAAGTAAGATTTTATGTTATTTTCACATTAGTATTGATGCCTAATATGAAATGGATAAGAAATAATTGAAGATTGGGGTGGTGAGAGGAAGAATTTCGAAGATTTTCGGTGAAACGGGGGTTTTTAAGCTCTGGCGATTGAATACAGGGGTCGTGGTTGTCCCACGGCCCAAGGATTCACATTAACGGGTTTAGAATTGTTCAAAGAACAGCTCAACCCACTTACCTACAACCTAGGAGCTATTCGGGTTGCTCTACGCGACCCGAGACGCGTTACAGGCTCGATCTTGCGATCGATTCTAATAGACTTCGCCTATCGGCGAATCTGTGATCCTGGACGTGTTTCTAGACCCTTCTCGCACCCACCTAAGTCAAAGGAAGCGACAGCGTGCGTCGCGTGACCATAACCCAGGCCCGGTCTAATCCAAATCAGGCTCTGATACCATCTGTAACATCCCGAAAATCGGGGGGTCGAGCAAAAACCCAACTCCCGAGTTCCAAAATGTTATTTATGCAACATGGATATGTATGATTGAATGTTGTCTGTGATAATGTATTAAACATGAGTGAGATTAAGCCAGAACAGCATATCATACTCCAGAGACAGTGAAATTTGCAAGCGGAAGACTGTAATAGTATGTATAACGTACATAAACTGTTATATGTCTCCAGAGTGTGAATATATTACCAGGTTATGCACATACATGTATACTTCAAAAGTACACAAAATGAATATACATGAGGGCGCTAAAAATTCAAAATGACAAATGTCAAAGTATCTAATCAACCTCCATGTAATCCCGTCAATCAGAACACGCATAAAGGAGGAATCCTCCTTCTCATCATCAAGTCCAGCTCCGCCTCACAGGCCGCGCCATCATCTGCAATCACAAAAGGGACTGGTGGGTGTCCGGAAACACCATCCCGTAACGTGGGAGTGAGTGATCAACTCAGTGGGATAAGAGAGCAGGGATTAGCATGTTCACAATTCAATCACGCGATAATAGTAAAGCAGTAAATCAGACAATCCTAATACTGTTGTTAATGCAAGATGACATGACGTGATGTATGCCCTCACCGACGATCACCCTCATGCGGCAACATCTTACGACCGCGGCATGCCGCACTCCCTCAAGTGCTCCACATCTTCCAGGCACATGCAATGTCATGGTGATATGATTACCTAGTTGTTATTAGTCCATTCAAACAGCAGGATTGGGAAACTAAGGTACTTCCCTTGTATCAATCCCAACACAGATCCTGTCTAGGGTCGTCACTCCTAGTAATCTCATACGATGTATATTTCGTAGGTCACTGCAAGGGCTGCCAGGGCTGTTGCTCGCACTCGTTGCACCGCTCCCCCATCACCTTATCAATACAGGCCTACTGTACTCTACCGCACGGAAGGGTCGTCGCCTCCCGTGGACTCAGAATACGCTCGCGGTCACTACAAAGGGCTCGTCGCCTGATCAGTGTAGGCCGACAGCTAGAATATAGTGTCCCATACCACCATAATCTGCTCACGAGTCTAGGTGCTCACTGGTCACTACGGGGAGGTTTGTGGCCCCAGCGTAGGCCGACAGCTCGACCACGGTGTCCCATACCACCATGTCCGGCTCATGAGTCTTCGTGGATCAAGGTACCACGGTTAATAGGGTTTACAATGGTAAGTTCAGTACCCTAGGTTCAAGCAGTTATGATACATACAAGGTGAACAAACATCGGCCAGTCGGGTTACTTGACGGGCTCGACTAGCGCGATCGCATCTCAAGTTGAACGACATGAAGTGCGTAAAACACTTCGCGTGGCCTAACCACTGCCGCCAACTCTCAACCCGAATCACGTTCATCGACGCGTCGTTCGTGGCTATGACCAGTCAGCCACGAATTCGCTCGGTTACCGACTGCCTGGACTAAGTCAAGTCCCACACATCTATGGAATTACATTAACACTATATACCAGGGTATTGGAATTGAAATACATCATGTGAGCATGTTAACACATGTTATAACATTCAACTTAAACAAATCTTCAAGGCATACCTTCCATGCATATTCAACTTAAGCAAATCTTCAAAGCATACTTCCTATGCATGTAATGCAATTATGCATAAGGTCAACATGTAGGAAATCATTTAGGTCAGCATTTTAATCATGAAATCAATCTCAAACTACTACATAACATCATTCAATACAATACATACTAGTACAAGCATTTATACAAACACATACACTACACACTTAAGTCTACATACGGTATGTCGACCCAAAGTGCGCAACTAGGCAAATCTCTTCGCCAAACTAATTATACACGCATTCCTAACTTCCTAATGCGACAACAAATCATGTCAATCACATCAGCAAAATATGAATGTAAACAGTACTTCCTACAAATGACTAAAATGCCCTAAATCTCAAATTCTTCGTTAGCTTACGAAACGGGAAACGGAGAGCATTTTGTACATGTCAAACGGCGATGCCGTCAAGAATCTACTATTAAACGACATTGAAAGCGTTGGGAACCGTCAATCAAAGCGTCTAAAATCCTCACCTAGTGTCTTGTAGACTCGGGAATTGAAGCGGAGCGTATATGCTTCGTCTACGGCGAGTAAGGAGCCTAATACATAAGATCCATAAGCTACATCGCTATGGAAACAAGGAAGACTCAAATCAACAACTATTTAGGGTTTTTACTTACCTAGGATCGCGGTGGAATCGCCGGAAAAGCGGTAGAGGAGTGTTGCTTAAGCACGTGCAACACGTAGCACAAGTGGCAGGAAGAACTCTCCCACTCTCTCACAATCTCTCACTCTTTTTCTCTCTCCCAAGCTAGGGCTTCTCTCAAATTCGGATGGGAGAGAGGAGTGAGGGTTTCAACCCCTTTTATAGCCTAAAACATTTCCAAAATAGGCTTGGGAACAATGTTTACTTGGTGCCTAACCAAATCGGGGCCGTTTCGGTCCAAAAGGGCATTTCTGAAGGTCCCCAGGCCAAATGCGGTCGGACTTAAGCTCATGCATACTGGATCTAGCACGCATCCAGTTTTCAGACCGGTTGGATTCCCAGATCGCACTTGGCGGCCCAGTTTCAGTTTAACGATCACCGCACCAAGATCAGGCCTATAAGTCTCGTGATATATAATAGATATTTTTCCCGATCCAAGGGTGTAATTTGGCTGTATTCTGACGGTCAGAATGCTTAATACTGATGCGTCAAATTTGTGTGCCAGATTTGAATTTGAAATTCCAACTATGTCCCTATTCACACTCTCTTCGGTCCGGGCTCAATGAAATAGCCTGTGATCGTCAGTTGGACTTGATATTCGAAACGATTGCCAAGCCCAGCTAAGTGGTCATAACGGTTTAAGATGGTAGGCATCTGACTTACGACGCGCGGTCTAGATCCAATACAAAGTTTCAAGGAGGTCCCGAGAACAAACCGGTTTAGAGTTTGATCTGAGGCTTTAGAGCATTATAGCACCCTTGGTTCCACTCGCTTTGGGCCTTGTAGAACGTATTTAAAGTGATCAGGGACTGTTTCCCAGCCACTCCAACGTTGCGCTAGCTAACTTATGCTTAGTTTCTAAAGAAATTAATCCTAAGTGATTTCTTTGGCTATGGAATTGGGTTCTGAACGATTTTTTAGGTGTTTTAATTGACCCACTGTCTAAGGACGTCAAATCCCAGATTGGCCAAAATCCGGGGTGTTACACAAAGCCATGTCATAAAATAATATGAAAAAAATATGATCGGCATGGATATTCAATTCATACAACGACATGAACCATACTATCAGGATCTCATGCCCTCAATAATGCACCACGGTGGACCAATATCCTTTAATAATGCACTATGGTGGACCCATATCATTCTTTTTCCTGAAATTAATAATGCACTACAGACATAGTGTTACATATGGAGGCGGATTGGCAGCTGTAACACACCAGCTATATAGCTTGTGTGGACACGCGTCGTGCGAAGACCAGAATTGGATTTGGCTGTTGTACCATAGACCAGCTATATAGCTGCTGTAGATACGTGTGGTGCAAAGATGAGCACAGACACTCCTTGATCTCGAGTTGTACCAGCGGTTCAAAAGAGATCAAAATTACATGAGCCCCACAATAATGTATTTATTATATCCACACCGTTCATCAATTTTTTTAGGTCATTTTAGAGCATTAGAAAATAAAATGAATCATATCCAAAGTTCAAATTGACCACGCCAAAAATAGCAGCTGGAATAATAATTTTCACCGTCAAAAACTTTATAGGGCCTACCATATGTTTATTTTCCATCCACCATGTTCATAAGGTTACAAATACCTGTATGCAAATGAAAACCAAATTTCATGTTGATTCAAAACTTTTATAACCTTGAAAGGGTATCAACAGTAGAAGTTCAATTTCTCACTGCTTTTCTTTTTCTTTTTCTTTTTTTATATTGAGTTGGCTTGTTAGTACACACACGTCAATACACACACTCCATGTTAGCCACCCCCGCTATAGATCGATAACAAGACCTTAAGTGTTGAAACGAGGTATCTCCAATGAGTTTGCCCTGCAGCTTTTTTCAGTGTGGTATACTTTATATTTAGATATATTTTATTTTTCTTTTCAAGCCTTAAGACGAGCTCACAAAATGGATAGACAGTTTGGATATAACACATACTGACGATGGGATCCATAGAACTTGTTAAAGTTAATACAACAGCTACATAACTAGTGTGTGGTACACCAGCCAATCTACTTCTGTGAAGACGAGCACCGGTGCTCCTTGAGCTCCAAGTTGTAGGAACGGTTCAAAGGAAACGGTGGATATTGAAATTTAAAAACCTTTCATGAGCCATAAAAGTTTTGAAACAATCTGGTATTTGTTTTTAGTTTTGTTCATATCCATGTTACTTTATCAAACGGTTTGATGGTCAATAAACATTACGTTGGACAATATGTAGTTTTTAACGGTAAGTGTTCAATGACCACTGTTTCGTGTGGTCAATCCACTTGAAATTTACATCTGCATTGTTTTAAAGTCATGTCCTAAAATAATATAAAAAAACAGCTGGACTGCATTGGATATTTAATTTTTACATGGGTGTGTGAACCCTACTGTCGGAGCCAAGTCACGGTCGGAGCCAAGTCAAGGTCGGAGCCATGGTGGACCCATATCGTTCTTTTCCCTGGAATTCACATCCTTTAATAATGCACTACGGTGGATCCCATGTCTTTCAATAATTGCACTGTGGCGTGGTGCACGATGTTGACTGACCTCGTGGAGGCGGACACACACTAGCTATAGGGAACGGATTGGCTACTCCCCCTGACACCAGCCCCGGAGCTGGTGGTCGGTACTCCGTGGGCCCTACCATGATGTATGTGTTTCATCCATTCCCTTAGTCCATTTTTAAATATCATTTTATATTTTTATTCCAAAAATGAGAGGAATATAAATCTCAGCTGGACCACACCACAGGAAAACAATATTGATTGGATATCCATCATTTAAATCCTCCTAAAGCCTGCTGTACTGTTTATTTGACATCCAATCTGTTGATTAGGTCATAAAGACCCAGATGAAGGGAGAAAACAAATATCAACTTGATCCAATACTTCTATGGCCCCAAAAAAGATTTTAACAGTTGAAGTTTATTCAACACTGTTTCCTGTAATGTGGTCCACTTGAGACTGGGATATACCTCATTTTTTGTATATTTCCATAAATTGATCTGGAAAAATAGATGGACCGAATGGATGAAACACATACATCATGGTGGGCCCTCAGATCACCGACCACAGCTCCGGGGCTGGTGTCAGGGGGAGTAGCCAATCCGTTTCCCTAGCTATATAGCTTCTGTAAACACGTGTCGTGCGAAGACAGGAAGCGAATTATCTGGTGTACCACACACTAGCTATATAGCTGCTGTAGATACGTGTGGTGCGAAGACAAGCGCAGACGCTCCTCGTTCTCCGAATTGTACGGACAGTTTAAATGAGATCAAAACTACATTAGCCCCACAATGATGTATTTATTATATCCACACAGTTAATCAATTTTATAACTTCATTTTAGAGCATTAGAACATTAAATGAATCATATTCAAAGTTAATTGACAACACTAAAAATAGCAGCTGGAATAATTATTTTTCACCGTTAAAAATTTGATAGGGCTTATCATATTGTTTATTTTCCATCCAATCTATTCATATGGTTATAAATACCTGTATGAATCAGAAAAACAAATTTCATATTGATCCAAAACTTCACTGACCCCAAATGGATATCAATGGTAGAAGCTCAATCTCTCGCTGCCTTGTTCATTGTGGTCCACTTTATATTTATATCTGTCTCATTTTTAGTCTCTAGCCTTAAGACGAGCTCATAAAATGAATGAACGGTTTGGATATAACACAAACCTCATGATGAGACCCACAGAACTTGTTGACGTTAATACAACAGCTACTGTATGGTATACCAGCCAATCCGCTACCAAAAAGACAAGCACCGACGCTCCTCGAGCTCCGAGTTGCACGAACAGTTCAAAGGAGATCAAAGTTACATGTAAGCGTTCGATCCCGATTGTTTCCTTGGTGTGGTCCATTGGAGCTTTGGATCTACCACAGTTTTAGAGTTATGGCTTAAAATGAATTGAAAAAATGAATAGACAGTGTGGATAAAAAATATAATGATACATTATTATGAGATTGATACAGCCTTGACACAAGCTAGCTGGCAGGGGTAACCAGCTAAACTGCGTTGGCCCGTGACTGATCTTTCTTGGGTCCTCATTTTATAATAATTAATTGTCTTGGTTTGATGCGGCTTGATTGCCTGTCTGGGTATCGAGGTCATCCAAAGGCCTGAAATTTTCTGACATTGGATGAGGTCTTTGTCCCTGGTGGATAGTTTCCACCATATGAGCACAGCAGTCCTGTAGACCACCGGAGTAAAGCTGTTCAAGCGGACACACATTCATGGATGGTATTACTGGTCAGGACAGATGATCAGGTGTAACTCAAGGACGCATATGGATCATCAGGGATCATAACTAGATGGTGCAAGTCAAGGGTACATATGGATATATAGTCAGGTTCATAATAGGATGGTGCATCACATTAACCCAAGAATCTCACCCATTTGACAACTTAACCCTGCAATGTGAGAGTGGGTGCCATTAAATGTGGACCATTGGTTGTCATTGCCCATTTTCATTAAACAACTAGGATCATTTGATGGGGGAGATATCAAGGTATGACCTTTGATCATGTGTGGCCACCAAATTAATGGATGGTTTTTATCTGAAGATAAGCATGTCCTGATGTGTAGCGAAACTAATATAGTTGTCTGCAAAAGAGAAGACGCTCTACGTAACGAACAACCATCATTCTAAGTCAATATTCCTTTTTCAATAGTTTCGGGATGGCCCAGAAGCTATTCTAGTATTTTCATTTCTAAGAATCTGAATGTTTATAAAATTAAATTTACATTTCACTGTTTCCTGTGGTAGATGTTCAGTTCACACTGTTTTCTGTGGTGTGACCCATTTCAGTTTTTTATGTGCTTGATTTTTAATATTATATACTCAAAATAAATTATAAAATGTATGGACGGAGGGGTCCCACAGTTTACAAAGTACGCTTAGGGCACTGAGTTACTCGATCCGCTTCCTCTGAAGTGAGCCTGCGAGATTGGACGGTTTGGATTATATGCATCTAAATGCACATGTATAAGGAGTGGTGCATCCTCATGGATGGTCATGCTCTCCCAAAATATTAAGGTTTTTTTTTTTTTTTTCCTTCTAAACAGCATTTCGCAGAAAAGTCTTTAGGCAGAGAGGTGCAAGTGCACGCTTGCCCACGTGCAACTTCCAAAACCCCTGTAATCTTGTTAAGTTTTGCACAAGTTTATTCTTAAAATTTTGAGATAATTTCTATTTTGTCTTTTTTCTTTTTTAAGTGGGCCCACATGATCAACAACTTATATTGAAGGTCGGTGCCACGTGATGAATACACATTAAGATAAGAACACATAATAGGTCCTCACTCTTGCTCGGGTGGTAGACTCTGAGTTTCAACTCCCGGTCAAGGGTTCGAGTACCCATGGGTGGTGAAATTCTACCAGCGTGAGTGTGTGGGGTGTGTGTGCGTGTGTAAACAATAAAAAAAAAAAAAAAAGAAAAAAAAAAAAGAAAGATAAGCACACATAATGCACCCTCATATATTGAAAGTTGAGCCCTACATGATGAATTGTAAACTTCAAGGTAGACCCACATAGTGCATGGTTCATATCAAAGACGAATTCGACGTGATGGATGACCCACGTCAAAATATGCCCCATGTGATAGCCATCCATATTTAGTGGGCCCACATGATGGACGGTCCACAACAAAAGTAGGACCCACATTATAGATAGTGAACATCAAAGGTGGGCCCATAAGATGAATGACCCATATTAAAGTTGGATCTCTACGTGATGAAATATCCACATCAAAGCACGCCCACATAATACGTAGTTCATATCAAAGATAGGCCCACATGATGAATGGCCGACATCATAACTGCCTTTGTTCACTATTAAAAGTGGGCCAAAACTGCACTGGAATTAGTGCATGTCATAATCTCTCACACACGTGATAGATAGAAGCTGCTCATGTATTGATACTACTTTTCTCAAAACTGATATCATCATTAAGTGGGCCAAAAGTGGTAGTAAGCCAATAACGGTTTTGTTTTGTTTTAATCAATAAACTTTATTTTAACCATTTTTGGTTAAGAAATGAAAAATAAAGAAATATTTTCCTGTTAATATTTTAACAAAAAAAATTAAAAGGTTATTTTTTAATCTCTCAATGATGCGCTGTCTTCTTGACCACTTTCACATCTTTGGCAATGGATTAGGTTTGGCGTAACACAGCAAGCCCAAGGCCAAGCTAGCTCAGCTTGAAAATTAATAAAAATCCCTATTTACCATTGAAATGTTTTTAATCCATCCACTTTCTTATGCCTGCTACATACACAAAAATAAAAAATAAAAAATAGACACTAAAAAAATCCATAGTATTCTTGATTAAAAACCAACCCTCTGGTTTTGGCTTCTTTTTGGATGAAGGCATCATCTACACGAGGGTTGGTGGTTTTTAACTGAAGATATGCATGGCCTGATGTGTACCAAAATTAATATTGTTCTCTGACAAAAGAGAAGACGCTCTACGGAATGAACAACTGATTTCTTAGTCAATATTCTTTTTTCAATAGTTTTGGGATGGCCAAGGCATCTATACTACTATTTTCATTTCTAAGAATCTAAATGTTTATAAAATTAAATTTACATTCTAATCCAAGCAACAACTGAAATATATATTGCATTTCCATACATGTAGTTCATGCACTGTTTTCGTTGTCCACGAACACAGAGAGGTACATTGAAAAGATGGGGAGTAACGAGTTAATATTTATTCTCATATAAAATGCAATTTACAGTAGTACTTGATAAGTGAGAACTTTCATTTTTGTGGATTTCTAATATCTGATTCCAAGTGAATATTTTGTATGCATTCTCTCTTGATTGTAGCTTTGTTAGGTGATCCCATATTTTCTTGCCACTGTATCCAGATACAAGTTTGTGAGCAATTTGTGCTTAGGTTGAATTGAGAATCCACTGTAAATTTGAGATTATCATAGTGAGTTGGAGAAAGTGTTGTTGACATATATATATATATATATATAGTTGGAAAGCTGCTTGTCGCATAAGTACAGTTCAACAACATAGGATCGAAGAAAATAAAAATTTTCCTTCTCACTTCTGTGTAACCATCACATATTGGGGATTGTTCGTTTGATTAAAAATAGTTGGATGGAAAAGATAAATCAACACCAATGAGGATTGTTAGAAAAGAAACATCTCCTCCTATAATGAGCCATTAGGAAAAAAATTATGATAATAGATCATTAGGAAAAAAAAAACAAGACAAGTAGGAAATGAGGGTGGTTTGGGCAGTGGATTCCTAACTGTGGGGCCCACTGATATATGTGCCTTACATCCACACCGTCCAACCATTTTGATGGCTCATTGTATGGCGTGATCCTAAAAATGAAGCAGATCCAAAATCTTAGGTGGACCATACCACAAGAAACATTCGTGATTGAATCTCCGCCATTAAAAACTTCAAAGGAGCCACCGTAATGTTTATCTGTGATCTAACCTGTTGATAAGGTCACAAAAACCCAGATGAAGAGACCAAACAAGTATATATCAGCCTGGTCCAAAACTTTTGTGGCCCATGAGTAGTTTTTAATGGTCAATTACCACGGTTTGAAATTTGGATCTGCTTCATTTTCAGGATCATTTCTTGAAATGAGTTTTTAAAATAGATAAATAGAGTGAATATAAAGAACATACATCACAATGGGCCCTACGGTCAGGAATCCCACCCACCCAGATCCATTGAAGCTGGGCACACCTAAGTTGAAATAAGCATTAAAACTGTGAAGGTTGTCTGTAGGGTTGTAGGTCTGGACAAGTACACAAATATATGGAGAGGAGCTAGCATGGTTGAGTAAAGGCACCATGATTGATATCAAAGAAAAAGGCATTTCAATATTCTACTTTGTAAAGAATTACTTACAACCGGAGTTGATGTCTCCATTCCTCATGCTATGTAAGGTTTTTGGTCTAAGTGGCCCCTAAGGTAAGCTGATGTGGTTGTTGTAGGAGCCTGTATGAACTAGACTTAACAAATCATAGCCTTGAATTCAGTTTTTCATTTTTCATATGATGAAAATGTTCATCTGTCATAGCTGTCTCTCGTACGGCATGCTCTTATCTCAAAAAGTAAATTGTCTTTTTTAAAAAGGGAAGTGGGCCCCACCTAAAATTAAAATTTAGCCCATCTCTTGGTTGATCTAATCCGTTCATTTTAATCCGACAGTGGTGAATCCACGAAAGGGTCTTTTTAGTTTCATGTTTAAAGATGCTTAAAAATAGATTTGATTCATGATTCCGGAAGTAGATTTAGATGATTGGACTCTTTGCGGTCCTCTTAACATGTGGATACTCTCATATTCATGTTTGAGGGAGTACTAAAAAAGGTGCTAACGGCAGTGGGACTCCTGTGGATAACGAGAAGCTTAAAAAATGAAGCCCATTTCTTTGAAATCCCACTATAGTAATGCCAATAAAAATCGGAAATGAGAGATCCAAAGTAATGAGAAAATGGAAGAGAGAGAAGGGAAAGACAAACGACGGAAAGCAATCCTTCCAACCAGCCAACCTGTGGAGTTGAATACAACCACAACAAGCACTTCGGCTTCCGCCGGGTTCTTCCATCAATCTCCTGACCCTTGCTTAACTCCTTGTTTCGTAAACCGGTCGCTGCTTGATCTGATCAGACCCCGGACACGCGAGAGCCTTTAGTGACTCCTTTCGTAAACTTCAGTCATCTGAGCTCGTTTCTACAACTGCACTCGCTTGGGGAATACCTTAGGGCTACAAGAACCGGGGCGACCCTTAGTGAGACACACCTCGACTCAAAGACTTAAGGGCTCGAGACTCTCCATTTCGAGACCCTGTGCATTAATTTTGAATGATTTTCTTTGGTGTGATTCATATGTGATGAGTTTTGCCCTCGGACTTGAGCTGATGATATGAAATTAAAATTTCTTGTCGACGGGTTAGATTTACCTTAAGAAAAACCCAGTAGGTGCTATATTAAATGTGGATGGGTTCAAATTGTGGGGCCCTTGCTTCACAAGGCCAAGGCCATTTGGCCATTTCCTTCTTCCTTAAATAATAATAATAATAATAAACTTCTTGGGACCACATGAGATTAAAGCTTCTTCGACAGTTGGTAGTTATATGACCATAGTCCACACTCTTTGGGCAACGATAAAAAGCTCTGATCAAGCTCCAGTAAAGTTTAGACAACTCTTTAATAAAAAATGATTTTTTTTTTTTAAAGTTTTTCAACCACAATTTTCGAAGTAGAAGTTATGATGGGCAAAGATAAGTTTTTTTTTTTTTTTTTTTAACTTCTTCGTTTTGCCTTTCTTAGTAAGCATGAACTGTGAGAGTTGGTGAAAGAGAGGAGGGTATGGTAGGAGTTTGTGAAAGGAAGGAGGGTGTAGCGGTTCCTTTATAAATATTGTGGGTTTTTCTTATTATATGAATGATGAGAGTTGCTGAAATGAGAGAGAGTATGAAGTCCCTTTTTGTTGTATAAATGGTGATATCACATGAATCGGGAATATTCACTACTATTCAGTAAGAAATGAAATCTTCTGATTCATTACACAATAGTCATCTTGTATCTTGTTTCATAAGGATTCTACCCGTGTATAAGAGTAATAATTAAGGCTTTGAATCCATGTATCCGGACAGACCAACTGTCTTATCAGTGGAAAACGATTTCCTTTTCTAAATAAATTCCATTTGTCCAAACATGCCTAGGGTGAAAACAACTATAAAAATCCCACAATTAACATTTGGTGGTGCTTTCACTACATTGCTTTTCCATTTCTTAATTAAATCAAAATGCATAAAAGGTTGCAGATGTCTGCTATATGTACACATGCAGCCAACACATGTAAGAGATCCAAGCTGCCCATCAGGCGATCACTGCATGAATGTTATCTAATGAAACAACTTTGATTGACTTTCCAAGCAGAGTCGAACAGGGGAATCCGGAGTTTAAGTCGCATCAGATTTGTCCAAGTTTTAAAACCTCACACACTGTTAGATCGATCTTGCTCAGTCCCGAGGTTTTTCTTTCTTGCATACTGTTAGATCTAGGCCTTTCATAATTATATAGCTAGGCCCAAAAGACCAGCCCCTAAATAGGTGGATTAGAAATGTTGTGGAGAGTGATAGGACGAGGTAGTATACTATGCTCTTGGCTCAAGCTTTGTTATTTGGTCGTTCAGGCTGTAGGTCTGATGGCTCTAATCAGGAAGTGTCCACATACCACCCAAAAAAAAAAACATCCCCCCAAAATTGGAGAAGTCCTAGCCCATAAGAAACACACTCCAAATTTTAAATGAAGAAAAGGCTAAACATTCCTTCTCATGGGATCTTTCAAGACGGGACTTTTAGGCACACGGGGGATTAGTAGGGAGTTTCACCAAAGACGGTCTAGATCTTTGAGCAAAGATTTGACCCGTCGTACATATGGGAGCTCCAATTTATATTAGGTTTATTAGGTGATAATCAATTTTTATTTAAAATTTTGTGAAACCCTAAGTGGGTTATCCATGTAAGTTGTTGTCCAAGAGGAGTTTCTCTCCCCAATACCTTAAAAGTTGACGTTTGAGAGGGATAGGCAGTCAAGTTGTAACCTTCCTGAAGGAAGGTTTAGATCCATGGCTTTTTCTAGTATAATTATTATCAATGGCCTTGCTCAGATGCTTAGACAAATTGAATCAAAGTAGTTTGTTTTTATTTTTAAAGAGAGGATGACACAGGGAAGGATGTAAAGTCGAACACTGTTTTCCTCAAGGGAATAACTATTCTGAATCCATGAAACTTTTCTAAACTCCTCACAGAGACTTCTCGAATTCTCGAGAAAGAAAGCAAATAAAATAGAAAATATATTTTATAAAATTCAAAATTGATTGATGATCCAAATAAGCGAGTTCACAACCCTTTAAATAGAGATACCAAGCAATGGAAGAGAAATCAGAAGCAAACTACGACTAAAACTTCTAGAATTCGCAACTTATTAACAACCCATTATTTTCACGAGTGTTTGACATGTTTGATCATCATATCATCATTTTTTTTTTAATTTTTTTTTGCCCCTAACAAGTTGATAATGTAATTTATCTAATATACAGATCAGATTTTTAGTTGGATGGTCCAAATCTATAATAGGTGCTACATTTAATGAAACCAAAAACTCTCTTAATTAATGTAAGTAAATGCTTCCATGGTAGACTAATTACATTTGGGCATGGAAAAGGGTCCATAGCTTGAGTAGGCCCATCATTGCATTAATGTAAAATCAACCCCGTGTTAGATCAAGGTGTCAAATTTCATTCCCATCCTCAGTTCAGGTGAATCACATGATTAGAAACATTGTATATGGAAAGGTTCACCCTCGAAACTATTTCCATTAGTGTGGCTCACATGAATCAAAAATGGACTTCATTTTTGGGACTCAGGCTTAATTTTGGTGTGATATCTAATGGCTGGAACAGATTTCATAGTTTCTTTACAATGGGCCTTGAAAAAAAAAAAAAAGAAAAAAAAAAAGAGGGAATGTCTCTCTCCTAATTGTTCCCATTGGTGTGGCCCATCTGAACCACTAACTAGCCTAATTTCTTTGCTTAGAGCTTATCACTGAATTACACGTTTAATGGTCAGAGTGGATCTTACATACATTTAAGAGTAGGCCCGTAAAAAATTTGAGGTGGGAGTGCGTGTGGTACCTGTTCCCAGACTATTGCCATTTGGTGTAATTTAAAGTTGTAATTAATGCTCATAATGATCCATGAGTGATTTAAATGCAGCTTTGAAAAAGAGTGGCCCCTTCAGGTAGGCTGACTATGGTGTTAATTTTTGTTAATTTTAAATCTATTCTGAACATCTGATAGGTCACCTCACTTTACACCTATGGCTCAAATTTCAGGCCCATCCATACTTCAGGTGGACCACACAACTGGAAATAGTTGATAAAGAAAAGTTCACCCTTCAAACTATTTACGTTGGCGGGGCCTATTAGAAAGATGAATGGATCTTAAATTTATCCTGTATAAGTTCTCCTTAGTGGATCCTAACTAATGAATGGCTTAGATCTTAACACATATGTCACTCTACATTCCATAACTATGACACAAATCCTTCAATATAGGTGTATGCATCGTATCAAAAGGGGAATTTTTTGGGAATTTTTTTATTAAATGCCCAGCTAGTTGGACCAAAACTCAGTCCAACTAGTTGTGTGTGAGCATTTCTCTCTCTATGTATATAGATACAGAGGGAGATGGCAACCTGTTGAATAAGATCATCCAATCCTCCACTTTCTCCGAATTGTCCCAGCCTCCAATCTTCCAAACAAAATCACCATCTCTCTTTCATGTTTTTTCTCCACTAACAAAAACAGATGAATTGAAATCAATGAAAAGCTCATCAATTCAAATCAAACCTCTCCAAATTTAAAAAGACGAATAAGAAATTCATATTGCTAATCATTCATGAACACAGTCCTGCAAATAAACCAGAAGAAAAAATAAGACCCATGAATTCAATTCAAGAAAAAAAAAAAATGAAAAGAAGAAGAAAAAAGCATACCTGTCACTAAATCTCAACCTTCCAAAATCCCATTAAAAAATCGCCACCTTTCACTGATTTAGAAGTAGATACATGGCTGCTCTTCAATCAAAAGATGAGATAAAAATATAAATAAATAAAAATAAAAATAAAAGAATATGAGAGTTATTGATAGCTTTGATTGGAGTCTATCGCGCAAGGAATTTCCTTATAAAACCTTTCATACTCTTTCATGGCAGGCAAACCGACAACTCCATCTTTGAAATATCTTAAATACTCAACTAACCAGCCCAATGCCCTTGATTGTCACCAAAATTGCATGGTTGCCACTGCTTTTGTTATTGCCCCTACATAACTGGACACGTGGCACATCTGACCATGATCTAGACCGTTCATCTGGTGGATCCTACCTTCGATTGTCAACCATAGTGAGAAATCACACTAATTAGATGATCTTAACCATATGATCATTGACCCATAAAATGCAAGGTATGAAAGAACATTGGCATAGATCAGCATTCCATACGAAACAGTATGTGGGTCCCACATATCCGACGGGTAGGATATTAAATCCGACTTCATTGTTAATAGGGCAGAAAAGCTATGTTCCCTATTACGTTTGTGAATGGGCCTGGCTGGCCCACGGGCTTTCAAGCTTGGCCTGATCTGGCCAGGCCTAAAATATAAGTGGTTTCATGAGCTGGCTAGCCCAAAACGATTAGGATTTTCGAGGAGATTTTTGTCGTATATCAAATGTGATGCGAGCATGCTTAATGAACAGCCCAGATCTTTCACAAAAGTGGGCTTGGGCTTGGGCTTGTATGTTTTGGGCTATTGCTGATCTAGACTGGGCTAGCTAAAGAATATCAGATCGGTGCAAGGTTAGGCCACACCATGACGATCAATTGGTATGAAATTCAGGATGATCTACTTATCAGGTGGGCCACTGACTCATATGTTGGCTGTTCAATGATTTTGAAGTTGTGTCCTGGTGGATGAGTGGATCTGATTGATTTTCATAAGAGATAATCATCATGGTCTAGCCAACTTTTTGCACGGATCGGATACGATCCGATCCGACCACATGTGGCACGTTAGTGGGGAAGAAATGGATGTATTGAAAGTTCACACGCTGCCGTTGTATGTGACATTTTGGTATGACCAAAATACCCCAGGGCTGTATATATTATGGCATTGCCAAAAGGAAGATTGCGGGAATTAAGCACAGCGATCGGTCTTTTTTGTATTTACCCCCTCATTCCTGTAGCTTTTTTTTTTTGTGTGTGTGTCATTTGGACAGTCCAATTGATTGATCTGAACCGTTCATTAGTCCTAGAAGGCATTTGATGAGCTACAATTGAAAATCAGACTGAACGGATGATCCAATCCATATTTGACTTGGCCTTATTTTTTGTAGCCAGCCATTTTATAGGCCATGGATGAGATGGTTAGGATCGGCTAATAAAAGTGATTCTTTATAAGCAAGTGACTTGTTGGGATTATTTTGTGTAAATGATCTTGACCGTCAATATTATATGCTATTGGTCAGATGGTTGAGATTTTCAGATCGTTTTGATGTTTGTATGGTAGCCCAAGAAATAAGCTTTGCACATGATGAACGGTCTAGATGAATGGATTGGACTATCTTAAGTATCCTAATGCAAGTACGAACAGTATAAATTCTGGTGCTGTTTCTCTTGAATCTATCCGCAAAGAGCTTTGCTAAGGCCGCACACGTGTTAAAGAAAGTTATTGTACACGCCATTCTGTATGCCAGCGTGGGACATGGGCATGGTATCAAACCCGTTCATCATGTCCATCCCATAATGTAGATCTTCTGTCCCAGAAATCAGATCGTTAAACTAGTCAGATACACCACGACATCAAAAAATAATTTGACGGGTTAGAAAAACTCTCCAGGATCCCTTTTTATCCGCATACCTACCTTTTGATCTAGACGGCTTGACTTTTGTAAATGAGATACCTAATACCCTCATGTGATCTATAGATGCATTTAAGATCTCTGGACCGTTCATATGCATTGTACCCAATAACTATAACCACTGGATAGATGACCTTTTTGCCTTTGTAATTCTCCTAAATCGTCCAATCAGATGATCACGATCCTCTAAACGGTTCCATTTTTGGATATGATCTATCCATGTGGCCCACCGGGGAAAAAATCCGAAGCCTTGTCATGTCTGCAGGATGTATGAAAAATGGACGTCGGATGGTTGGAAAGTTGTTTTGTCCGTCATTTTCAAGTATCCTTCGGATATTTCCGTGTTTTGGCGTTTGACGCTGACTCGATCGGGATCCAAGGACAGAGTAATACTCTGATAACTGCGATGGATGATACGCAGGCATTTAGAAATTGGGTCGCATGCAAATAATAAAATCAAACTGTGTAAATTATGGTAATAAGTATTTATATGTCATGAATCAAAATTAATCTCATTTCATTATATTAATGTGGGATTATTGGATATTTGTACGACAGTTAAATAAAAACTTCAACGTTCGTTATTTCACAAACAAGTATCCCTAAATTAGAGATTAAGATTTGTTGCTGCGTTTTTATGGGATGGCTTCCTTAAGGTGTACCCTCCTTCACTTGCACAATCAACAATGTTAAGGGAACCCTGACTAAAGCCGGGGAACCTCCGATGCTTAAGTCAGTTATCTTATCAGTAGCAAAGAGTTTATCTCAGTTTAGTACCACGTACCTTCTTCCGTCCCAAGCTTGGAGATTTATACAGTTTGTCAATCCTCATCCTCAGAGGATTCTTCTCCTGATTATTCGGAGACTTATTCCTTTCCACGGATTGCTCTCAATCCCGAGAATCTCGGGATTCGCTACCCGTATCCCTGGATTTTCGTAGAGCAGTATTTGTTCCCGTTCCGCCACTTGCTGTCTCGGCCAAGTCGTTACCGACTCTGGAAAAATCTCGACCAGGTTATGACCGACTCTGGGGGAGTCTCGGCCGACGCAGGAGGATGGGTTTTTGGCCTTGCCACGGACGGAACAATCTTGGTGTCTATCCGTCATTCCTTGTTTCATGACCGACAGAACCAACTCATTGAGTCGGGCTTGTTCTATCGGCTGAGTGGCCTGAACACGCTCGGCCTTTAGTGGGCTCATGCAGGCGAGGTCATCACTCTGACAGAGTGACTTTAATTGTCCGTTGCTTATGCCTCCTGGCCTATCCTCTGTTCCGTCGGTGTTGTCTCGGACTCTTAAGGCAGTGTCAGCAGAGCCGACCTACTCTTATCCGAGTCTCCGAACTTAACACATTTTTCTCCAACAGTGAGCCCCCCTTACTCCTTGTGTCGTCCATGGCATCAAGGAGTACGATTTTCTTGGTCGGTTCGTATCAGCATCCGAGACAATGATGAGGCATTTAATGCTCTTTGAGTCGTCTCTAGCGTACGATGCTGCACCTCCCAAGGCCGCACGTGCGACCAGCCGTCGATTCGTTTTGTCCGCGTATGAAATGATGATGCGTGGCCATGATGTTACCGCAGTCAGCAAGCGGTTGCCACGCGTCGAACGGGGGAGCCGAGGCGAACGACGATTCGCTTTTGCCATCAATGCCCTGCCACGTGGCACGGCTATAAAAGGGCTAGGTGGGAGGACTGTGCGAATTTTATTTTCGCTCTTCTTCCTCCCACCTGTGTCCGATTTCGAGTTCGTTTTTGCTTCTTCTCCTCCTCCTCCGCTGTCGCTTCTTTCTCCGTCAATCTCCCCTTGCATTCGTCGTCGATTTTTTTTGGTGAGTCCTTTCCTCCTTCTTTTATAAGCTTTAATGGCCGCACACGGCTCTCAAAGCCCCCGGGAGGAGATGTCCGTAGATGAGGGTGTGTCCCAACATCTTTGGGACGTTACGGAACCACCTTCACTGTTGACGGAGTTTGCCGTCGGTGCTGACGCCGCATTCCGGCTTGTCAGAGAAATCGGCAACTCATCGGTTGGGCGTTCTGCCCAGACCGGTTCATCCAGCGGTGGGACGTCTCTGGTGACTCGTCCAGGGAGACCTAACCATTGGGTGGATCAGTGGAGGATGAGGATGGAGAGGACAAATTAGTTACGGGCGAAGGGGCGACCATTCTACGCCCTGTGAACCAAACTGCGGAAGCCTCTGAGTCATCTTCAAAAGGGGAATAAGACGAACCTAGCGGTTTCGTCGCCTCCATTCTAACTGAATCTGACTTAAACCGGATCAGGGCTGGATATCATGTCCCTAACTCGGTCGTCCTCCGTCTCCCTCGTCCGAGTGATTACCATCCCCCTGCAGAGATGGTCACAATTTTTCAAGTCGCGATGCAGTGTGGCTTGCGTTTGCCACTCTAGCCCATTGCTCGTGAATTTCTGTCCCGAGTCAAAATAGCTCCCGGTCAAATTGTTCCGAATGCATGGAGGAATTTGTTTGGATGTGCGGTACTCTTGTCCGAGTTAGAGCAACCTTCCCTCACGGTCGACGGGTTCCTCTATCTGTATCAAGTCCGACCAAATCCAAACTTCCCTGGCCTCTATTTCCTGAGCGCGTGGAGAGGCAAAGGGGGGTCTTTAATAACCGACCCACCCACTTCGAACAAGTTCTAGAAGGAAAGGTGGTTCTGGGCGTGCGGTCGGTGGGAGTCAGCCGACACGTGGCCATACGAGCCTCAAGTATCCCGCACGTTCCGTAGAGCAGGTGACTCGGTGACTCGGCCTGATGGTCTTTCCTTCTCTTACTCTTTATTTTTATATCATCTTCTTCTAATCCTGACTCCACAATATCTTGCAGATATTTCGAAGAAGAGAGGGAAACTCGAGTCCAGGGCTCTGACTCGGATAAGGGAGCTGAGGAAGCTGAGCGCGGGGGAGCGGTCTTGAAAGTTGCTACTGCAATCCGAGCGCCTCCATCTTGAAGGTTTAGATTTGTTCGTCTCAGATAGGTCGTCCTCCTTTTCTTTGTTCTTTCGGTTCCCTGTTCGCCTCCTCATTCTTTTTACTCGTCCTTGCAGACCTTCCCGAGGCTCGCCCTATCTTGAGACCTGCGCCTGAGAGCATGGCCGAGTCCCGCCATGCCTTGAAGCCGATTTCTAAAGTGAAGGCCCCCCCGAGATCGGCTCTGTTGTCCGGGTCTCAGCCCTCGAAGCAGAAGACTACGGCCAAGGATAAGGAAACGGCCGCTCCATCCGCTCCTGCACCTGCTGCCCCCCAAGTGGTAGTCCTGTCCGACCCTGATGAGAGGGCCGAGGAAGCGGAGCCAACTCCTCCAATGACTCAGGCGACTCTCGAGTCGGGACCTGTTGTAGAAGAGGTCCTAGGGCCGAGGGAAGCCCCGCGCGAAGAATCCCCGAGAAGGGAGATGACTCAATAGGAGTCCCCCTTCATGAAGATCATTGCGGGGATGGTTCCTTGGGCGCTTGCCCATGGGGGCGAAAGAGACTTCGCCAGTTATTACAACGCTCCGACTACCCAGACCCTCGGACATGCAGTGTGAGGTAAACTTTTCTTCAATCCTGTGTCGCCCATAACTAAGTTTTACATCATATCTTACTGTCTCTTTATCGCAGCTGGCACCTTGCCTCGTCAAAGCTAGCTCGGAGCTGACTGCCGCCCAGAAACTAGCATCCGAGACAGAGACTGCGAGGAAGGTCGCTGCCGAGGCTGAGGGGCGCCGAGAGATCGCTGAGAGCCGGATTGGCATCATGACCGGCGATCTATCGATCGCTCGGAAGCTGGCCGCGGACGCCCATGCAGCTCTTGAAGGAGTTAAGGCCGACAATGCTCGTCTGATTTCGCTCCTTCAGGAGGCCAAGGAGAGGGAACGACACCTTCTTCAAGTTCACGGCGGCTGCGAGGGTGCTCTTGCTCGCGCAAAGGCCGAGGCCGCCGGCCTCATTCAAGAGGCTCAAGAAGAAATGCGCCGAGCCAAAGAGGAATAAGAGCGAGCCGTACACGCCTTTCTCGAATCTTCCGAGTTTGAAGATGAGAGGGACCGCCTTTATTAAGGTGGTTACAAGGCCTGCGTCTTGGAGATGAGGGCGGCCTTCCCTGATCTCGACCTCTCCGCTTTTGAAGTTGACAGTCCATCCGCCGAGGCTGCTGAGGGCGAAGCCACCGAAGGAGACGCTGCTGCTGACGAGGC
Source organism: Magnolia kwangsiensis (assembly GCA_037074715.1). Lineage (NCBI taxonomy): Eukaryota > Viridiplantae > Streptophyta > Magnoliopsida > Magnoliales > Magnoliaceae > Magnolia > Magnolia kwangsiensis. Next base: position 4,235,450 of record CM073583.1, read on the forward strand.
CGGTCCTTCAGGCGCCGCATAGGAGATGAACGCCGACTGAATGAGGCAGTCGGATATTGTACTTTCTTTTTGTTTTGTTTTTTTTTTGCTGGTGACCCGACATCGGGTACTTGGACAAAAATGTTGTTTTTAATGAATCGACTTCAATTACAGTACTTTCTATTTTATCTTACGGGTAATAAATCTTGAGATGCTCGGTGTTCCAAGGATGAAGCAACAGTTGTCCATTTATGTCTTCCAACCGATAGGTTCCCGGTCGGATAGTGCCTGAGACGACGTAGGGACCTTCCCAAATGGGCCCCAGTGTACCCGACCCAATTTTCTTAGTGTTTGGGAGGACCATATCTCCGGCTTGGAATCGTCTGATTTTAACTCAGCGATTGTAAAACTGAGATACCTGTCTTTGTCGGGCCATCATCCTCAATCGAGCCCTTTCTCTTTTCTCTTCCAACGAATCAAGCTCGAATGAGAGGAGTTCGCCATTCTCTTGTCCACTGTACAAGTTGACTCGGGCCGAGCCAACGCCGATCTCAACCGGTGCGACTGCTTCCGCACCGTAACATAGGGAAAATGGGGTTTCTCCCGTGGCAGTCCGTACTGTGGTCCGATAGGCCCACAGTATATTCGGAAGTTCCTCGGTCCACGCTCCCTTTGCTTCATCGAGCCTCGTCCGGAGATGCTGTTTTATAATTTTGCTGACCGCCTCGACCTGTCCGTTCGTCTGAGGATGATGAGGCGAGGCGTACACGTTTCGAATCCCGAGATTGCTGCACATCTCCCGGAATTGTTTGTTATCGAACTGCCTTCCGTTGTCGGTAACGATAGTCCGAGATATCCCGAACCGACAGATGATATTCTTCCAAACGAAGCTTATGATCCTTTGCTCGGTGATTTTCGCCAATGGTTCTGCTTCAGCCCACTTCGTGAAATAGTCTACCGCAACCACAGCGAATTTAGTCTTACCCTTCCCCAGTGGAAAGGGCCCGATGATGCCGATCCCCCACTGCATAAAGGGCCATGGTCCCGACATCGGAGTCAGTTCCTCAGGGGGTTATCTCGGGATTACGGCGAACCGCTGACACTTATCGTATCTTTGGACGAATCGTTTAGAATCGTGCTGTATAGTCGGCCAGTAATACCCCTACCGCAACACTTTATTGGCGAGCGAGAGTCCTCCTGAATGGTTTACACATATCCCTTCGTATATCTCCCGTAAGATATAATCGGCTTCTTAGGAGTCGACGCACCTTAGTAGAGGAGCATGAAAGCCTTTTTTATATAGAATCTCATTCAAGATGATGTAGCGCGAGGCTTGAAACTTTTAACCGCCGTGCCTCGACGAGGTCTTCTGGCAGTTCACCATCGTTGAGGTAGCGGACGAGTGGGTCAAACCAAGCAGTCGCTGTGTTGATGGGAAACAGGGCCGAGACTGTCGGCTCATCTAGGCTTGGTTTAGGGACGTATTCAATCGGAACTGACCGAGGTATGTCTTCCTCGTCAGCTGAGACGAGCTTTGCTAACAAGTCGGCTTTGGCGTTATCGGTCCTGGGTATTCGAATTGCTTCACACTTCTGGAATCCACCGATCAATTCTTTAGCTTTTTCCATGTACACCTTCAATTGTTCTTTCCGAGTTTGATAAACACCGAAAATTTGGTTAACGACTAATTGTGAGTCGCTGAAAACATTCAAATGGGTCGCGCCTAGACTCGTGGCGAGTCTAAGGCCTAATAATAAGGCTTCGTACTCTGCTGTATTGTTGGACGCCTGAAAGCCTAGTCGCAAGGCATATTGCATACAGGTTTGATCGGGAGTTTCTAATACTACCCCTGCCCTGCTTGCCTTGGAATTGGATGAACCGTCGACAAATAGCTTCCAGGGTACCGGCCCGAGAGAGGGAGAATGTAAGACCCGTATCTTAGTCCATACCTTTCCGTACACTTCCGCGGTCTTACCGGTCGAATTCCGGCAACCTTCGACCCTTAATTTATATCAACGCACGACCCTGATTCATGTGCCGACAACCCGAGTTGACTCAATCCGAGACCATTACCATAGCGACCGCGCCGTCGTTGCGGTTCCGATGCCGCGACTCGCGCACCAAGGCGATACCCTGGTCAAGAGATATGGGCCAACGTTCGGTGTGAGAAAACGCCGCGCGTTGCGAAAACCAAGGGAATCTCTACGATGTGTTACATCAATCACATCAATCCCATCAATCCATCACATGTCAAGTACACATCACTTCCATCCCTTTTCCCAAGCAACCACAAAAGTCTTCACCACCCATACCTCTCTTACACTAAAAGCCACAAAAATCTTCACCACCCATACCTCTCTTACACAAAAGCCTCAAAAGTCAAAGATTTCTTACACAAACATCACTCACCACATCCATCCATCACTCTCTCTCTCTCCCTTTACATCACTCTCTCTCTTTCTCTCTTTCTCATTTGCAAAACTCCAAGCAAAGGAGCTCCATACGTATGGAATTTTGCAAGAGCTCCTAAGCTCCAAGTGGCCCACCTTCCTACCCCAAAATCTCCCATCTCAACCCTCTATTGTTCATCTTAACCATTGAAGTTGAAGCTAAGGTGCCAAGGAACCTCTATGAGCAAGAAGATCGGACGGTGGGTGCCTATATAGGGTAGATTTATTTGTTTTTATGGTGGACCAAGTGAGGCCCACCGATCAATGGTGTGGATCTCACTTGGGACCCTAATACGTGGCCGATGGACCACTTGGATCATCATGATCATTCCATGATGGGGTCATTCTCCATGGACCCCATCATGATATTTATTTTCATTTGGAAAGGTCATCTAGACCATCCATATTGGTGGGGAAAGAATCCCCACCGTTGATCTTTAGTTTTGATGGTCACATGTGCAAAATGACCCATTTGATGTATGATTTCATGTATGGGAGGGCCCATAATGACGGGGTCCCTCCATCACAAGTCGTGTCCCACTCTCCATGTCTCTCTCTCTCTTTTATTGCTTTTATTTTATTTTATTTATTTTTATTTTTTTTATATGCTATAGGATGGTGGCCCACTTGAATGGATCCCACCTTGATATAATTATTTTTATTCAAGTAGGGCCCACCTTAAAAGTTAAACCCATGTCACCCATCATGTGGTGGCCCACTTCATTAGGGCCCACCATTTTCAAAAGAGAGAAAAAAAAAAAATCAAAACCGTCCAGCGTCTGGGACGCTGGACGTTTCAATGAAAGAAGAAAAAGGAAAGAAGAAAAAGGGGATTTTGGGTGACCCACTTGCATAGGCCCCACCCTGATGTATTGCTCTAATCCAAGCCGTCCATTCCTTTCACCATCCCATTTTAGGCGTTGAGCCAGAAGATGAGATTGAACGGAGCACCTGGTGGGCCATAGCATCAAAGATCGCACCCTCACCATTCAAACATCATTTTCTTAATTTATTTCATTTCCTTTCATCAAAAAAATTCGAACTCTAGATTCATTTGGACGGCATCGAGCTACTGAACGCAATGGCTGGGACGGATTTCATTTTAGCGGGCCCCACACGTGAAAAACCCCAGGAAAACGGGTTTTTCCCAAAATTTGAAAGAGGCATAGCCTCTGCCTGTACGTCAGCAGCAGGAGGGCTGCACGCGCCTGCGTGCAGCCTTGAACGGCGGGCGGGCGGTCGTCCAGCAGGGACCCACGGCTCCAGCCGTGGGCCCCACCTTGATGTTTGTATACCATCTGAACCATCCATGAGGTGGGTCCCATTCTCAGGAGGGCCCCCTCCAAATTTCAGGACGATCAAAAACTCAGGTAGCCCACACCACTTGAAATAGTGGATTAAAAGTCTACCATTAAAATCTTAAATGGGGCCTACAGAAGTATTAGATCAAGCTGAAATTTATGTTGTCCCTTCATCTAGGCCCGAGGGATCTTATGAACGGATTGGATGGCAAACAGACATTTCAGTAGGCCCCACATGGGACCCACAGTGTTGTATGTATTTCAAGCCACCGTCCAGGCGGACGGTGGCACCCACCTTGCATGTATGCCTCCACCGTCCAGCGGACGGTGGGGCCCTGTGTAATGTACGTGCGCTATTCGCACTGTCCACTGGATAGTGGGACCCACCATGATGCATGAAATGCATCCATACCGTCCATCCACTTGGTGTGATCTGATCTAGACCTGAACTGTTGGTTGGGTGGGCCCCTCATGTATGGGTTAGGCCCCTCTAATTGCAAAAGGTCTATGGATTAGGCCCATTTGATTTGTAACATGCTTATGGGCTAGGCCCATTTGATCCATTTAAGGCTTATGAACTTGGGCCCACTGGATACGTAAAGCCTATGGGCTTAGGCTTACTCGATGTTTAAGGCCTACGGACTAGGCCCATTTGATTTATAAAATGCTTATGGGCTAGGCCCATTTGATTCATTTTAGGCCCAAGAACTTAGGCCCATTTACTGTGTTGCAAGTCCATGGGACTAGGCCCATTTGATGTACTTCAAGACCCATGAAATTGGACGCTTTTGTTGAAATTTAAAGCCCATGAAAGTAGGCCATTTGATATATGTAAGGCCTAGGGGTTTAGGCCCACTTCGATATGCATACGAGGCCTTTGGGTTAGACCCACTTAATTTATTGGAGGCTCATGGGTTAGGCCTATTTGATATATGTAAGGCATAGGGGTTTAGGCCCATTTGACTCATGTTAGGCCTATGGGTTGAGGCCCACTTGACCCACATGTGGGACCCAATTGGTGTGGCCCATTTGCCTTCGGACAGGTTGTTTATGGGCTCCCGGTTAGGCGGTGTTGCCCTACATGAGCTCACGGTATGCGCAGGATTGGTTGCATGACTGGATAGCGTGATTCATGCATTCCGCATTTGTGTGACATGGTTATTGTACGCCCTAGCGACATCAGGGCCGTAGCCTCCACAGACGCATAGTGGATGGTAGGATTGGATACCGAAAATCTTGTTCTACATGGGGTACTATAGATATCCTTGGGTGAAAGTCCCTAAACCCTTATGGTACCAAGAGGTTGCTCTAACGTCTAGACCGAGTGGGTAGATGAGCGCTGAGTGCCGAATACCAGTTAGCTGTGCTCTCCACTGTGTCATGGTCGGTTGGAAAGGATTGCGGCCTTACCCGCCTGAGTGTAGGGGGCAATACTAGGCTGAGTTTGACCAGCTCGAGGAATGGGTCCGCTATCGACGAGTCGCGCCCGATATTGGCAGACGGGTAGTGAGGTCTCTTCCACTTACCTTATTGCGCGCGATGTAGCAGCAATATGGTTTAGAGTGTACTAGACCCCGGTGATATCCAATATTTGAGCTGTATTGATGTGTGGACATAGACGAGGCCCTGTATGCTTGAGTTGCATTGCACATCGCATGGCCTTGGGATGGCCGATACAGCTCATGATATCATGATTTCATTTGCATATTCCGCATTACTTTGACATTGCATGTTCATATTATTACCTTACGCACACACTTTCACCACCCTCTAAGCTTTCTGTAAGCTTACGCACGACCGTTGCGTGCAGGTGACGTTGGATCGCAACAGCGCTGAGGCAGGAGCACGTTGCTAATCGTTTTGGAGTTTTCGTACTTTACCATTGTATTTCCCTTTATGCTCATTGTACTTGTAAAGTTTTTTATCATAGTGAAAATGTAATGGAGTTCTTGGTTGTTGTTTGTGGGTTATGCCTTTGGTTATGCTTATTACAAATCAAACTAATATTGAAAATTCTCCTCGTAGCATCCCAGGATCGGAACCTGGCGAATGGGAGCTAGGAGCCGAGAATGAAGTTCTACGGAGGCTGTCGGCGCCGGATTCGGCGATCGAGAATTTTGTGAGACCGGTCTCCGAGTTTGGGGCGTGACAGAGAAGCCTCAGGTACAGTCATTCCCTCCGACTCAGGTATATTGTCACGATTAGGAGTCACTTCAACAAGGAAATCGGCGACGGCCTGTCCCTTTATGGTTGTCCTGGGCCTGTAATGTATGTCAAATTCACTCAATTCGACTGCCCACTTTGTAAGTCGGCCGGAAGCCTCCGGCTTTTGGAGAATCTGGCTGAGTGGTAAGTTGGTCATAACGACAATGGTGTGGGCCTGAAAGTATGGCCGGAGGCGTCATGATGATACCACCAGAGTTAAGGCTACTTTCTCGAGCTGAGGATACCTCGTCTCTGCTGGTAGCAAGGCTTTGCTGACGTAGTAGACTGGCAGCTGCTTCCCTTGATTCTCTCGTATTAAAGCTGAGCCTACTGCTGCCTCAGATACGGCCAAATATAATAGCAATGCTTCACCAGGCTCGGGCTTAGATAGCAACGGTGGGGATCCGAGGTAAGCCTTCAGATCTTGAAATACCTTCTCACATTCGTCCGTCTACTCCATCGTCTGTCGTCTCTTCAATTGCTTGAAGAACGGGAGATATTTGTCTGTGGCTCGGGACAGGAAACGATTGAGCGCGGTCACTCTTCCTGTCAACCTTTGAATGTCTTTGATTGTTTTAGGAGACTCCATTTCGAGTAAGGCTTTGATTTTCTCGGGATTCGCTTCGATTCCTCGCTAACTAACGAGGAAACCGACGAATTTTTCCGAGCTCACGCCAAACGCGCACTTGTTGGGATTCAACTTCATTTTATATTTACGTAGAGTCAAGAACATTTCTTCCAAGTCCGCCTCATGGTCGACCGCTCATTTACTTTTAACGAGCATATCGTCAATATAAACTTCCATCGTTCGGTCTATCTGCCGAGCGAACATTTTGTTCATTAACCGCTGGTACGTTACTCCGGCGTTCTTTAATTCAAATGGCATCACTCGGTAACAGTAAAAGCCTTTGTCAGTGACAAAGGCGGTTTTTGATTTATCATTCTCGTGCATTACAATTTGATTATAGCCTGAATAGGCATCCATAAAACTTAGCAGTTCATGACCCACGGTACTGTCAACCAGCTGATCAATGCGAGGAAGAGGGCAGCTATCCTTGGGGCAGGTTTTGTTTAGATCTGTATAGTCTATACAGACTCGCCACTTCCCATTGGTTTTCTTTACAAGTACAACATTGGCTATCCATTCCGGATAGTATATCTCTTCGATGAATTTGGCTTTAAGGAGCTTGCCGACTTCCTCTTCAATGATGAGGACGACGCTTCTGTCGGATGGGTTTGTAGGTTGGGTCGATGTTGAGTCGGTGTGTTATGACCGACGGATCGATCCCAGGCATGTCTTCATGACTCCAAGCGAAGATATCGGCATACCGTCGTAGTAAGGTAATCATTCGTTCCTTAAGAGACAGACTCAGGGACAAGCCAATTCGAACTACTTTCGAGACGTCTGTCTCGGTTAAAGGCTCCGTGACGAGTTCTTCCATCGGCTCCCCCCGCTCGTGAGATCTGATATGGGGGTCCAACGATTCAATCGTCAACACCTCAGTTGGAGCCTTGACTGCGGTAGCATAGCATTTTCGAGAATCTTGTTGATCTCCTTTCACAATCCCTACTCCTGACTCGATCGAAAATTTCATGGAAAGGTGGTAGGTAGATACCACAGCTTGAAGGAGGCTTAGAGACGGTCGGTCGAGTATGGCGTTATACACCGACGGTTGGTCCACGACTAGGAAGTCGACCATCGCGGTCCTTTGATGGGGCGCGGTTCCAGCGGTAAGTGGCAGTAAGACGATTCCCTCAGGAAGTACCTGTCCACCCGAGAACCCGATGAGCGAGGTTCGGACAGGTCGTAATACCGACCGACCCACGCTCATTTTGTCGAATGCTTGGGTGAACAGGACGTCCGCTGATGATCCTGTATCTACTAGTATCCGGAACACTTTTCTATTGGCGATAGTGAGGGTGACTATGAGTGCATCATCATGAGGATGATAAATGCCTCGAGCATCTTCTTCAGTGAACGAGATACAATATTTTTCTCGTTTCTTCTCCTTGGGAGGTCGAGATAGCAGAAGAACCTCGGACTCAGGGTGATCGAGGCTTCTAGCGTGGTTTCTTCGGGCGTTATTCGAGTCCCCACCGCCTTGGTGACCTCCGACAATCGTTTGGATTTCTTCTTGGGACCGCTCCTCACTCGGCCCTTCTGAAACACCGGACCCTTCTGTATGTTCTCTTAATCGGCCTTCTTTAATCAGCCGCTCAATCTCGTCCTTTAAGTGATAACAATCACTTGTGTTGTGACCATGGTCACGATGATAGTGACAATATTTGTTCTTGTTCCGACGATCCGGATTTTCTCGCATTTTTCGGGGCCAGTTGACGAAGCCTTCGCTCTTAATCTCCATCAGTACTTGTTCAGGAGATTTTTTTAGGGGGGTGTATGTGGAGAATCTCCTGTCCAGTCGCTTTCCTAGCCTGTTGTCGTCTCAGCCCCGGTCCTCTTTTCGCTTTTTCCCTCCGGCTGAGTCGGCTTCTTTCTTGGCTGACTCTTTAGCCGATGGTTTTGTATCCTAGATCTTCTCTCGGAGGAGTCGCGTCTCTTCCGCATCGGCATATTTGTCCGACCGAACCATAAATTCGCCGAGAGTATCGGGCGGGTTCTTATCCAGTGACGCCAAAAAAGGTTTGTCTCTAACCCCCTGCATGAGAGCGTTGAGAGCCGTCTCCTCAGAATGCTTTCGAACTTGTAAAGACTCGAAGTTGAAGCGTTTAATGTAGTCTTTCAATAGTTCTCCTTCCCTCTGAACTATATTCTTCAGATGCGCGGGCGGCTTCAATTTCTTCTTTCTGCCGATAAAATTGCTGAGGAAGGTGTCACCGAGTTCGGCGAACGATTTAATCGACTTAGGTTTCAATTACTTAAACTAAAGTCGGGCTACGTCGGTCAGGGTTAGAGAGAAGGCTCGGCACATAACAGCATCCGAGGCGTCGTGCAACTCCATGTAGGTTTTGAAGCATTCAAGATGCTCTGTCGGATCAGTCCTTCCGGAGAAAGGAGTTATCTGGGGTAAGCGGAACCTCTCCAACAACCGAGCCCGCATTACCTCGTTCACAAACGGAGAAGCTTTTTCTTCAGGTTTGATCGGATTTGAGTTCCGACCGTACTTTATATCCGCCATCTCTTTTTCCATCTTCTCTCGGACCTCATTCTTGAAGTCCTGTATATCAGCCTTACAGGGTTCAGCACTCTCCGCCGTTTCTTCTGCGTCAGCAGGTAGCCGACTTCGTCTCCTCTGATCTATTCTATGCCTCAGATCAGAGGGAGCCAAAATGGCCGTTGCTGAACGGGCAGGCGCCGGTTGACTCGGTTCTCGAGGCTGACTCAGTCGTCGGGGCGACTGTGGCGCAGCAGGCTGCGCTACAGACGCTGGTGGGAGGACTTATGCCGACTCCTGACGCTGCATCTGCTGGTTACACAGCTGTTCCAGCATGTGTTTCATGGCAGCCATCTCGAAACGCATTTCTTGAACCTCGAGATCCAAGTGTGCGTTCGCTTGATTAGGCTGGCTTGTAGTCGCAAGCGGTGTTGTCGGGGGAGCTCCTTGGGCTGTGCTAGCAGCCGCCTCCCCCGCTTCATCTGGATCCGTCCTTCTGGTTCTTGCCATTCAAAAAATTGGAGAAAACGACTTTTTGTCCGTTTCCCACAGACGGCGCCAAACTGTTGCTGCGTTTTTATGGGATGGCTTCCTTAAGGTAGACTCTCCTTCACCTGCACAATCAACAATGTCAAGGGAACCCTGGCTAGAGCCGGGGAACCTCCGATGCTTAAGTCAGCTATCTGATCAGTAGCAAAGAGCTTATCTCAGTTCAGTACCGCGTACCTTCTTCCGTCCCAAGCTTGGAGATTTATACAGTTTGTCAATCCTTATCCTCAGAGGATTCTTCTCCTGATTATTCGAAGACTTATTCCTTTCCACGGATTGCTCTCAATCCCGAGAATCTCGGGATTCGCTATCCGTATCCCTGGATTTTCGTAGATCAGTATTTGTTCCCGTTCCGCCACTTGCTGTCTCGGCCAGGTCGTTACCGACTCTGGGAAAATCTCGGTCAAGTTGTGACCGACTCTGGGGGACTCTCGGCCGACGCAGGAGGATGGGTTCTCGGCCTTTCCACGGACGGAACAATCTTGGTGTCTATCCGTCATTCCTTATTTCGTGACCGACAAAACCAACTCGTTGAGTCGGTCTTGTTCTATCGGCTGAGTGGCCTGAACACGCTCGGTCTTTAGTGGGCTCATGCAGGCGAGGTCATCACTCTGATAGAGTGACTTTAATCGTCCCTTACTTATACCTCCTGACCTATCATCTGTTCCGTCGGTGTTGTGTCGGACTCTTTAGGCAGTGTCAGCAGAGCCGACCTACTCTTATCCGAATGTCCGAACTTAACATATTTTTCTTCAACAAGATTGTTAAAAGAAACTTATACTGGGATAGGACTCTTAGAAAGTCGGATGCACAATATAAACGTTTTATTTGAGCTAATATATGCCACGTGTATAATTCTTAGTGCCTGCGTATCAAGCTTCGTACGAAACCTGCGTACTGTATGTCCTCTGTTTTCGTTAGGCACTGGGCAGTGGCAGTTCTGATATTTTCGCTGAAAGTAGGGCTCTTGTAACATATCATTTAATAGACCGGGGACGGCGGAAAAAGCGAAATGTCGTGAAATGCAGTTGTTTGATTGCTGGACAAGATAAGAGCCGCAGCGCGTGCCCGATTAATCCTGACCGTCGGAAGTGAATATCAACGGTTGGAATGAGTCAAACGTGACGACATACCGCTGCAAAGTTAATGTATCGCGACCTTGCTACGACCCGGATGTGGTTGCGGTCCTGACCATCATGCCCACATCTATGTATGTATTGTATATTCAAGCCGTACATCCGTTTTTCCATCTCATTTAATGGCATGGTGCAAAACATGAAGCACATTCAAGTCTCAGGTGAACCACACCGCAAAAAAAAAAAAATTTGATCGTTGAAAGCCTACTATTAAAAAATTCCTAGGGCCCAATGCTGGTTGACTATTCACCCGTTGATAATGTTAAACAGAGATGAATGAAAGGAAAAAAACAAAAAAAACAAAACAAATATTAGGTTGATCCCAAACTTTTGTGGCCCAAAAATATTTTTAATGGCCAATAACTGTTTCCTGTGGTGTAGTCCACCTGAAACTTGGTCTACTTCAATTTTTGAATCATGCTCTACAATGAGCTGGAAAAACGGATGGACGGCGTCGATATATAATACATACATGAGTGGGCCCCATTGTCAGGCCTATGCCCATACCCACATAGCTGGTTCGGGAAAACGGATTGGCTACTCTCCCAAACACCAGCCCCGGAGCTGGTGGTCGGTGCCCTCTGGGCCAAAACATGATGTATGTGTTTCATCCATTTTTAAATATCGTTTTATGTCTTTATGCTAAAAATTAGAGAGAATAAATCTCAAGTGGATCACACGACGGGAAAATAATATTGAGTGGATATCCATCATTTAAATCCTCCTAAGGCTTGATGTACTGTTTGTTTGACATCTAATCCGTTGATTAGGTTATAAAGACTTAGATGAAGGGAGAAAACAAAGATCGACTTGATCCAATACTTTTATGGCCCTCAAAAATTTTTTAAAGGTCGAAATTCATTCAACACTGTTTCCTTTAATGTGATCCACTTGAGACTCTGGGATACACCTCATTTTTTGCGTATTACCATAAATTGATGTAGAAAAATAGATGGACGGAATGGATGAAACACATACATTATGGTGGACCCACTGAGCACTGACCACCAGCTCCGGGGCTGGTGTCAGGGGGAGTAGCCAATCCGTTTCCTGGTTCCGGGGCTGGAAGCCGAGTCGCATTCCGTGGATTATGGCATGAGAACAAATGATCCACTTCTCCCACGGGCTTCATAAGTCTCCCAGGCTCTCCTTCTTTCCCTCCAACGTGCGAGATCCTTGAGACATCCGAGCGGCTAATTTATTATTAATTTTTTATATCAGTTAGGGATATTTTATTGAGGGAAAATTGAATAGATCTACACATCAGGTTGTTCGAACGGTAAGATGGATCAAATCAACGGATGTCCATTGATTTAGATGGTCTTGCTCACTTAACTTTTGCAACAGCCTGAATTTCATGCTAGGCGACCTTTTCCAAGGATTGGAGTTCCGAAAATGTGACACGTTGGCATAGATTGCCTTGGTTGTTTGATGTGATTGACCAATTTTAACAATCAGCTGCCTACCGGAGGGACGTACAGATTGTCCGATTCATATGGTCTTATTGTTGTAACCCATCTAAAGCACGCCTGTAAGATGGACGGTTTGGATTATGTGCATCTAAATGCACTTGTACTAGGAGTGGTGCATGTGCATGGATGGTAATACTTTCCCAAAATATAAAAGTTTATTTTTTCGTAGTCATACTTTAAAGGCTTTGCGAAATTTACGACTGTACGACCCATTTATGGTCCATTTACGAGATGAAACCCACTTCATTTTACCTTATAAGAATAAGCTCAGATGTACGGCCGACTTGCCATAGATCAAAAATGCCCCCTGCTTTTTCCTTCGAGCGGATCGGAAGACGAGCGCTGACGCTCCTCGAACACCGAATTGTACGAACGGTTCAAAAGATACCAATGTAACAATGACCCCACAGTTATGTATTTACTATATCCACAACGTTCATCCATATTTCGAGATCCGGAGCATTATTCAGAAAAAAAAAAAAAAAAAAATTCATATCCAAAGATCAACTGGACCACCCCTCAAAGAGCAGCAGAAAATTAATTTTCACCGTTGAAACTTTTAAAGGGCCCACCAGAACATATATCTTCCATGCAATCAATTCGTAATGTCACGGCCCACCTACTTTGAGCTCCCAAGAATAAACTCCAGCTATACGGCCCCATTTCTCAGGTACAAAATGTCCTCGCTTTCTCAGTTGACCTTTGGCTACGAATTATAACGGCACTCACAGCCTGCCAAACACAAAAGGGTGGATAGCGAGTCGAGGAACTCGTTGGACAATTACCGACCACCCATTTACATAAAATATACATAAGTGAGATCGATGGGTTTACAAAACCCGATCGACCACCATATTTATATAAAATTCACATAAATAAGGTTGATGGGGTCACAATCCCGATCGATCGGGTAACTGTTCAAGGAGTTGGGGTCGACCGGGTTATACCCGGTTAACCCTGACTGTTTTCTATTGTGATGGCATTCAATCTTTACTTATTTTCTATCATGTGGTCCACTTAAGCTTCTTATTTCCATGTCAATTTGGAGACATCATTTTCACCAATAGAGAAAGGGTCAGTTTCATCATTTGGTGGAGGATCTAAAGCGGAGGAGGTGGGTCACCATCTTCCAATTGAGAATCTCTATTTGCATAAAGGGAGAGAAGACGTTAGTGATTTAGAGAGTATGTTATTCCACCAATCAAGAGTCTTGATTTTCTTGAAGGGGTAGAAGGAAATGGTAATGTACTGGAGGGAATTGACCATGAAATGCATGAAAATGACCATGAATCAACACGGAATCACCGAGAATGACCATGAAATGCATGGAAATAACCGTGAAGTGGAGTGAATTGACTGTGAAATGCGTGGAAATGACCATGAAGTGAAAGGAATTGACCGTGAAATGCATGAAAATGACCATGAATCAACATGGAATTGCCGGGAATGACGGTAAATGCATGGAAATGACCATGAATCAACATGGAATGTGGGTCATACATCCAAATTAAATGTGGTACTCGGTATTGTGCTTTCATAAACCATCTATTGTTTTCATTCATGATCGTGGTATGCATGTAAATGACTGTGAAGTGAGGCGATTGGACCTTGAAATGCGCAAAAATGACCGTGAAGTGAAGGGGCATGACCGTGAAATGCGCGCGAAATGACAGTGAATCAACACGGAATAGGTGAAAATAACCGTGATATGCATGACAATGACTGTGAAGTAAAGCGATGGGACCGCGAAATGCGTGGAAATGACCGTGAAGTGAAGGAGCATGACCATGAAATGCGTCAAAATGACCGAGAATCAACACGGAATAGGCAAGAATAACTGTGATAAGCATGGAAATGACCATGAAGTGAGGCGAATGGACCGTGAAGTACACGAAAATGATCATAAAGTGAAGGGGCATGACCGTGAAATGCGTCAAAATGACTGTGAATCAACATGGATAAGCAGAAATGACCGTGATATGCATGGAAATGACCTTCAAGTGAAGCGATTGGACCGTGAAATGTGTAAAAATGACCATGAAGTGAATGGGCATGACCGTGAAATGCACCAAAAAGACCATGAAATGCACCGAAATGAACATGAATCAACACAATAGGTGGGAATGACCGTGATATGCATGGAAATGACATGACGTGAGGCGATTGTACCACGAAATGTACGGAAATAACTGTGAAGTGAATGGGCATGACTGTGAAATGCGCTGAAATGACCGTGAATCAACACGAAATAGGCGTGCATGACCATGATATGCATGGAAATAACCGTGAAGTGAAGAGATTGTACCGCGAAATGCATGAAAATTACCGTGAAGTGAAGGGGCATGACCGTGAAATGCGCTAAAATGACCGTGAATCAACACGGAATAGGCGGGAATGACTGTGATATGCATGGAAATGACCATGAAGTGAGGCAAATGGACCGTGAAGTGAAGGGGCATGACCGTGAAATACACCGAAATGACCGTGAATCAACACGGAATAGGCGGGAATGACCATGATATGCATGGAAATGACCGTGAAGTGAAGCGATTGGATGACGAAATGCGCGAAACTGACCGTGAAGTGAAGAAGCATGAAAGTGTAATGCGGCGAAATGACCGTGAATCAACACAGAATAGGAGGGAATGACCGTGATATGCATGGAAATGACCATGAAGTGAAGTAATTGTACCGCGAATGCACAGAAATTACCGTGAAGTGAATGGACATGCCCATGAAATGCGCCGAAATGACCGTGAATTAACACAAAATAGGTGGGAATGACCGTGATATGCATGGAAACGAGAGGTGATTGGACTGTAAAATGTGCGAAAATGAACGTGAAGTGAAGGGGTATGACCGTAAAATGCACCGAAATGACTATGAATCAACACGAAATTGGTGGGAATGAGCGTGATATGTGCCGAAATAACCGTGAAGTGAAGTAAATGGACCATAAAATGCGTGAAAATGACCATGAACTGAAAGGGCATGACCGTGAAATGTGCCTAAATGATCGTGAATCAATACGAAATAGGCAGGAATGACCATGAAGTGAAGCGATTAGACCACAAAATGCGCAAAAATGACCGTGAAGTGAAGGGGCATGACTGTGAAATGCGTTGAAATGGTCATGAATCAATACGGAATAGGCGGGAATGACCGTGATGTGCATGGAAATGACTATGAAGTGAAGCGATTGGATCGCGAAATACACGAAAATGACCGTGCATTGAAGGGGCAAGACCGTGAAATGCATCGAAATGACTGTGAATCAACATGGAATATGCGGTAATGACCGTGATGTGCATGAAAATGACCATGAAGTGAAGCGATTAGACCGTGAAAAGTGTGGAAATAACCATGAAGTGAAGCGGCATGACCATGAAATGCGTCAAAATGACCGTGAATCAACATGGAATAGGCGGGAATGACCGTGATATGCATGAAAATGACCGTGAAGTGATGCGATTGGACCTTGAAATGCATGAAAATGACTGTGAAGTGAAGGGGCATGACTGTGAAATGCGCCGAAATGATTGTGAATTAACACGGAATCACTGGGAATGACTGTGATATACATGGAAATGAACGTGAAGTTAGGCGATTGGATCGTGAAATGTGCAGAAATGACCGTGAAGTGAAGGGGCATGACTGTGAAATGCGTCGAAATTACCGTGAAGTGAAGTGAAGGGTCCAATCATGGTCATTCCCATGCATTTCACGATCATTTTCCCTTCACTTCACGGTCATTTTCGTGCATTTCGCGGTCCAATAGCTGCACTTCACGATTATTTTCATGCACATCACGGTCATTCCCGCCTATTTCATGTTGATTCACGGTCATTTCGACGCATTTCACGGTCATGCCCCTTCACTTCTCTGTCATTTTCGTGCATTTCGTTGTCCAATTACTTCACTTCATGGCCATTTCCATGCATATCATGGTCATTCTCGCCTATTCCATGTAGATTCACGGTCATTTCAGTGCATTTCATGGTCATGTCCCTTTACTTCATGGTCATTTTTGTGCATTTCACGATCCAATCGATGCACTTCACTGTCATTTCCATGCATATCATTGTCATTCCCGCTTATTCTGTGTTGATTCACGGCCATTTTGGCGCATTTCATGGTCATGCCCCTTTACTTCACGGTCATTTCCATGCATTTCACGGTCCAATCACCTCACTTCACGGTCATTTTCATGCATATCAGGGTCATTCTCACCTATTCTGTGTTGATTCACAGTCATTTCGATGCATTTCACGGTCATGCCCTTTCAATTCACTGTCATTTTTACGCATTTCACAGTCCAATCGCTGCACTTCATAGTCATTTCCATGCATATCACAGTTATTTCCGCCTATTCCGTGTTGATTCATGGTCATTTCGGCGCATTTCACGGTCATGCCCCTTCACTTCACGGTCATTTCTGTGCATTTCACGGTCCAATCGCCTCACTTTATGGTCATTTTCATACATATCACGGTCATTCCCACATATTCCATGTTGATTCACGGTCATTTTTGTGCATTTCACAATCATGCCCCTTCACTTCATTGTCATTTCCGAGCATTTCAAGGTCCAATCGCTTCACTTCACGGTCATTTCCATGCATATCACGGTCATTCCCGCCTATTCCATGTTGATTCACTGTCATTTCAGTGCATTTCACGGTCATGCCCCTTCACTTCACGGTCATTTATGCGCATTTCACAGTCCAATCGCTTCACTTCATGGTCATTTCCATGCATAGCTATAACATCCCCAAGTTGGCAAAAAATTCGGGGTGTTACAATAGCACAGTCATTCCCACCTATTCTGTGTTGATTCACGGTCATGTCCCTTCACTTCACGGTCATTTTCACACATTTCACGATCTAATTTCCTCACTTCGCGGTCATTTCCATGCATATCACGGTCATTCCCGATGTTTCTATGTTGATTCATAGTCATTTCGGCGCATTTCACAATCATGCCCCTTCACTTCACAGTCATTTCCGTGCATTTCAAGGTCCAATCGTTTCACTTCACGGTCATTTCCATGCATATCATGGTCATTCCCGCCTATTCTGTGTTGATTCACGATCATTTCAGTGAATTTCAGGGTCATGCCCCTTCACTTCACGGTCATTTCCGTGCATTTCGCGGTACAATTGCCTCACTTCACGGTCATTTCCATGCATATTACGGTCATTTCTGCCTATTCCGTGTTGATTCACGGTCATTTCCATGCATATCACGGTCATTCCTGCCTATTCCGTGTTGATTCACGGTCATTTTCATGCATTGACCGTGAAATGCATGGAAATGATCGTGAAGTGAGGGGAATTAAACGTGAAATGCATGGAAATGACCATGAATCAACACGGAATCGCCAAAAATGACCATGAAATGCCTGAAAATGACCGTGAAGTGAAGCAAATTAACCGTGAAATGCGTGGAAATGACCATGAAATGAAGGGAATTGACTGTGAAATGCATAGAAATGGCCGTGAATCAAAATGGAATCACTGGGAATGACCGTGAAATGCATAAATATGACCGTGAAGTGAAGGGAATTGACCGTGAAATGCATGGAAACGACTGTGAAGTGACTCATTCTGGTTTAAGGGATATATTTATTAAATGAATAAAGAACGAAATGAATAAAAAGAGATAAAGAAAAAAAAATTTATATGCTTATATATACATATTTATATAAATATCGGAGGAAAAAAGTTCTTCTTCTCGTAAAAAAAATAATTAAAAAAAAAAAAGTACAAAATTGGAACAGCAAGTTGGGGTCGAGCTGGTTTTTTTTGTTTTTTTTCGGTGTTGTAATCCAATTGTTGTTTTTGGGTCCCATTATGATGTATGTGTTATATCAAACTGCCCATCTATTTGGTGAACTCGTATTAAGGCTTGAGACGAAAAATAAGTCAGATCTAGCTATCAAGTGGACCACACCGTAAAAGGCAGTGGAGAATTGAACATCTACCATTGAAATCCTTTCATGGGTCACAAAAGTTTTGGATCATTATGAAATTTGTTTTCCTTTTCATCTAGGTTTTTGTGACCTTATGAATAGATTGGATGGAAAATATATGTTATGGTGGGCCCTACAAAAGTTTCAACGGTGAAAATCAATTTTTTGCTGCTCTTTGTGGTATGGTTCAGTTGATCATTGGATATGATTTTATTTTTTTTTGGATAATGCTCCGAAATGATATCCAAATATAGATGAACGTTGTGGATATAATAAATACATAACTGTGGGCCCATGTAACGTTGATCTCTTTTGAACCGTTCGTAAAACTCGTGTTCGAGGAGCGTCAGCGCTCGTCTTCGAGCACCGGCCGATCCGCTTGAAGGAAAAAAGCAGGGGCATTTTCGACCTTTGGGAAGGCGTCCGTACAGTCGGGGCTTATTCTTGCAGGGTAAAATGAGGTGGGCGTGGTTCCCAAAGGCATTTTAGCCATAGAGGTGCGAAGTGCACGCTCGACTTCGCATGTGTACACGTGCAACCGCCATAACCCATGTAATCTTGTTTATTTTTGGACACGTTTATTCTCAAATTTTTTAGATAATTCACATCTTTCCTTTTTTTCGTTTTTTTTTTTCTTTTTAAATCTTTTTAAAATAGTCTCAGATGATAAACAACTTATATTAAAGGCGGGTCCCATATGATGAAAGTACGCATTAAGATAGGCCTGAATGGCCCACACCAAAGTGTGGCTTCGCATAATAATCAATTAACATTAAGCGGGCCCCACATGATAGACAGTCCACATCAGAGGTGAGACCCACATGATAGATGGTGGACATTAAAGGTGGGACCACATGATGGAAGGTTGACATTAAAGTGAGCCCACCTGATGAACCATCCGTCCATATTGAAGATTGGCCCCCACATGATGAATGGTCCACATCAAGGTGGACCCATATAATGCACGTTCATATCAAAGGTGAGTCCCACATGATGGATGGCCCACGTCAAAATATGACCGGCATGATGCACTGTCCACTTCAAGTAAGCCCCACATGATGGACAGTCCACAACAATTGTGATACCCACATTATATCTGGTGGACATCAAAGTGAGCCCATATGATGAATGACCTATATTGAAGTTGGGGATCCACAAGATGAATTATATTTGAATTATGTGGATCATGTAATGCCATACAAATGACAACTTTACCGTTACCCTAGAAAATAGGATTTCAAAAAATATGAATTTATTTGGATATAAAATAAAAATTTTATATTCATTGCACAATAGTTATCTTGTATCTTATTTCCTAAGGATTTTAACTGTGGATACGAGTAATAATTAAGGTTTTGAATTCATGTATCCGGACATACGGTCCTATCACTGAAAAAGATTTCCATTTCTACGTAGATTCCATTTATCCAAGCATGGGCAGGATGAAAATAGTTAGAAAAATTCCCACAATTAACATTTGGTGGTGCTTTACTACATTGTCTTTCCATTTCTTAATTAAATCAAAATGCATAAAAGGTTGCATATGTCTAGTATATGTACACATGCATCCAACACATGTAAGAGATCCAAGCCACGCATCAGGCCGGCACTGCATGAATGTTATCTAATATAACGACTTGGATTGACTTTCCAAGCAGCATCGATCGAATGGAGAAATCCTGAGTCTTGGTTGTATCAGATTTGTCCAAGTTTTAAAACCATGCAATCCTCTTAACATGTATTGTCAATCATATCACGACAAGGGGAGCTAAAAGGACTTGCTTGCCCTGAGGTTTTTCTTTCTCACACACTGTTAGATCTAGGCCTTTCATACTTACATATCCGGGACCAAAAGACCAGCCCCTAAATAGGTAGATTAAAAATGTTATGGAGAGTGATAGGAAGTAGTGTACTATGCTCTTAGCTCAAGCTTTGTTATTTGGTCTTTCAAGCTGTAGATATGATGGCTCTAATCAGAAGCGTCCACATACCACTAAAAAAGAAGAAGAAAAAAAAAAAATCCCCCCCCAAAGTGGAGAAATCTTGACCCATATGGAACACACGCCAAAATTTCAATGAAAAGAAGGGTAAACATTCCATGTCATGGGATCTTTCAATGTAGGGGATTTTTAGGCACATAGGTGATTAGTAGGGGGCTCACCACAGACTGTCTAGATCTTTGAGCAAAGATTGGACCCGTCCTACATATGGGAGCTCCAACTTATAATAGTTTTTTTAGGGTGATAATCCATTTTTATTTAAAATTTTGCTAAAACCTAAGTGGGTTATTGGTGTAAGTGGTTGCCTAAGAGGAGTTTTCTCTCACTAATACCCTAAAAGTTGACTTTGGAGAGGGATAGTCAGTCAAGTTGTACCCTACCTGAAGGTAGGTTCAGATCCATGACTCTTTCTAGTATAATTATTATCAATGGCCTTGCTCAGATTGTTAGACTCATTGGATCTAAGTAGCCTTTTTGTTTTAAAGAGAGAGGACAATCAAATATGGCCTTGTATGATAGACAATGGTTATGCATTTTCTACAATAATAAACATACATTGTCCCTTTCCTTGTGGGTCTGGCATGATGGACGGTCAAGAGGATGATGGAACTTTTCTAGTATGATAGATATGGTTTGCCTATTTCCGATGGAGTGATTAGATGATTTGGATCACTATTTCAGAGCAATGGAGCGCGTAGTTCAGTGATCCAAACTATTGAAATGATTGGCTCAATCTGGATGCATGCTAGAACTCACCAATGCTTCAAGTCTTTGAGACGTGTAATCTCTAAAGCAGAAAAATAGTGGAAGCCCTCCCAGACCTACACTAAAGATATTGCTTCTTATTTAAGTTTTCAACTAACATATTACAGGCAAACAATGCATACAGTGAAATAAGTCAAACACTAATGAACAATTTCCCCAAATTAAAATGAAGAGCATGTAATGAATATTAGTGCATGGTTCCTTATTGAAAGATCTCAAACAAAATGTACATGAATCCTTGAGTTACAAATACAAATGATCATCCAAACATCTCATCACTGTCTAGTCACCATTCCACCATTCTTCACTTCATCTAGTCACTTAGCATATGCAGGTCAGTGCAATCTCTGTCGTGAGAAAAATGCCTGGAAAATGAAATTTATGATTAGAACTGAAAAGTTATATCCTGGAATTTGGTTGCTTTAATCCATAAAAGAAGTCGAAGCATATACCTAACTGTAAATACTAATAATGGATAAAACAGGAAGTCTAATAATGGATAAAACAGGAAGTATAGGCTTCAAATGCATTCTGTCCAAATGTCTTGATGCTTGAAACAAGTGGGGCTAGTAGCTCTGAAATCCAAACTTCGATTTAATACTCTCTGCCATAGACGAAAGATGCTCCAAAAATCTTACTCGAAGCACCTGTCTAGTTCTCGATGGTTGCCCTACAAAAGACATGAAAATAATACATCAATTGCCCAGGAAAAGAGATTGTGGAAGATTGGATGACAAGGAACTTGCAATTAAATTTACTCTGTCATAACAAATAGAGAACTTTTTAGGTTGTGGGAATATTACTGACAAACACATTTCAAGCTTAAAATGTGCAACTAGTATACTCATCCAATATGGGCTTCAAAGCATGGATAGAATGCAAACAAATGCAAATGCATTAGCTCCTCCATGAGTTCTTTATATAAAACAAAAATTACACTACTGCAATTGAACGTTATACATGTAACACCAACTATCATATGGTACTACTAAACTACAAAAAAATCACATCAAGTTAACATAAAACAGAGGCTGAGCCCACACGCATGTGGAATTATGACCATCCACATGTGGTAACACAGATTAATATGGAACATGTGTTTGAGAACCCAATTTTCCATTAGATGAGCCTTGCACAAGAATCTAGTTTTTTTTTTTTTTAACTCTCTCTCTCTCTCTCTCTCTCTCTCTCTCTCTCTCTCTCTCTCTCAATTGAGCACAATATACTAAAAAGAAAAAGAAAAGAAAAGAAAAAGAAAAAAAGAATGGCTAATACAGCTCTTTCGAACATCCATTTGTTTTGTACGGGCCACTCGAGGAAGGAAACACTTGATTTTTAAGCCAAAAGTTCTAAAAAGTGTGACCCACTTAATGTAAAGCTTTTATCTCTCACCATTACGCTATATTGGTGCATGTGGCTGCATTTGGTTGGGCAATGCTTCACACACATGTTAGGAAAACTTACCCACAACTTATGCTTGGTCCAAGAATCAGGTCAGATGCAAATAATGTGAGCCAATCCTATGCAAATGTAATGTATAGTTAGCATTTAACATATGGTGCATCAGATGAGCAGACAGCCTGAATCTTGTGTAAGGGAAGCTATGTAGTGACACTCGCTTGATGAGCAGCTTGGTCATGCATATGTGTAAACTCTCTCATCAATCGTTGGTTGCAGTGGGTACTACACAACTACGGTGATGAGGATTGTGTGAAGATCTTAAAGAGATGAAAGGATGCCATAGATGCAGAGAATGGTAAGGTTATCATAGTCAACATTATCATAGGCGTTGATGATCTGCACGAGCTTGAACATGTGAGGCTAGCAACGGACATGATAATGCTGGCCAAGATGGGAGGAAAGGAAAGGACTGAAAAGGAGTGGAGGAGACTCTTATCTGATGCTGGATTCAATCAATGCAAGATAACACCCATCATAGCCCTCCAATTTATAATCGAAGCATGTCCTTAATCACCTCGTAGGTGCACGTACCAACTTGTCCATGACATCTGAATGACTGGAGTGAGTCTCACCATGCGCACGGCTCATATGTCCAATACATTTGCCAGGTTGGCACGTGTCAAGTTACGTAGACGTGCAAACACAGTAATAAAATGTAGTGTGTTCTGTTTTTGCCAAGACGGGGGCTGTATGGTCATAGCCTTTATTTCTTTAATCATTAATTAAAGGTGTGAGCAGGCCACCTATATTATTATTAATTCCTAGAACGGACTGTACATTTTTTTGGGCAGGCTCCTATAAAAAAAATAAAAAATAAAAATCAATGGGGCCTCGCCGATCGTAGGAACGAAACAAATACAAAATCCATTCATCTGAAAAAACATACCAAATGGCTTATAGGACAAAAATATGTAGACAGCAAGCTATGCGACAATATGATCCCCAAAACACCAAAGCAAAATCGCCACCAACTGGCCTCTGTACCACTGAAAATTTAGAGAGTACAAATTAACTCTCTGGTTAAAGCCTAAAAATGATGTGCAATTATTCATTGTATAGTAATTCATCAACAAAATAGAAATACGTAAATGCAAAAACTGTAATTATGCACTCATTCAAAAGATGGTCTTGGTTGAAGCATTTTTTTCAAACAAGTAGCATGCAGATTTGTATATAAAGAAATAATTAAACAGCATTCCAAAATTATACTAAAATATTTAATTTGTCTTACAAATTATGAAAGGAATGGAGAAACCAGCAATAGATTTTCATAGCAAGAATTTAAAGTGTTTAAAAGAATAAATTTCTCAAAGTAGATAACTAGAATTTAAATTTCTTGAGACTATATGCTTTTCTAAGAAACTAACTTGAAGTATGAATTGAAAGGTAAATAAAAATGAAGAGTGGAAACAAGTATCACCTTTGTATGTACCTCTCATAATGGTAGAAATTAAAGTCCGACTACTGAGATTCTAATCATCTGTTATATGTCGATGGAGGGTATGTGCCGGATCTTATACCAATCCTCTCCCCTGTCTTCTCGAACCCTTGCATTGAATTCGTCAGGCATCCACCACAGCTCCAATTTCTTGAGGGTAGTCACGTGTTGCCTTCTGGAAGTTTCTTCAATTGCTCGCAGTCACCTATCCATAAATGTAAAAGACTTGGCATAGCTCCTTCCTCCACTCTCCACTCCTTTAATTCATATATGTGCTATTTTTTTCATAGATAGCACAACTTGTAAACATGTGGGCAGAGCCTTGCACAACATGCAAACATATATGTGCTAATATAGCATAACATGCGAGAACAGAATTTTCCATTTAAGTGGACCCGCTTGTTTAAACTTTTGGTTTAAAAGTGAAGCTGTTTCAAACCACAGGTGGACCTGTTTTCAAAACAAATGGATGTCCAGAAAAATATCTATTACCTTATTGTGCCCCATTGATGAGCAGAACAACCTGTTTTACACAAGAAGATCTAATTAGTATTGTCGTCTTAGCGGAAAGCTTGGCTAAACATTTTTTGCAGACATCCATTTTTTTTGTAAACAGGTTCAACTGAGGCATGAAACAACTCGACTTTTAGGCCAAAAGTTCTAAACAGTGTTGCCCACTTGATGGAAGGCTCTTATCTCTTACCCGTATTCTAATTTGGCAATTTGGCACATGTGGATGGGCAGGCCTCCACATGTGAGTGGGAGTAGCAAACCTCTGTCTTAGATCAACTTCAATCATATGGCATTAATTTGTTTTGGTCCTTATATTGGCATTGGCTTTACAGTATAGAAAGCTTATCAAGGAGCCAATACATTTAAATTTGTTTGAAGTTGGTCCATCCTTTGAAGCCAATATTGGATGAAAATATTAATTTCATATCCCAAGCTTAAGATTTGTTTCATGTTACTAATATTTCAACCACATTTAAACACAAGTTCCCTATCATCCAATACTAATGCTATTTTTTTCATAGATAATTTTTGTAATTTTTTCCTAACCATCTTTTGTAGGACATGGATCGACAGATTAGGAGCTTTAATTTTGAAGATGTTTCGAGCATCTTCCATCTGTGGTAGAGCCTATCAAATATAAGTCTAGATCTCCCAACTACAGCCCCACTTGCACGGAATGCTCGCAGAAGGACACTTCAGCCAAACAGATAGGAACTTGTACTTCCTATTTTATCCATAACTAGTTTTATAGTAGACACTTACTGATTTTTTGGTTTTAAAGCAAACAAATTCTTGCATGTAACTTTTTTTTCCCCCTCGTAGGAGAGACCATGATGACCCACACTTGTGAAGTGATGAGATGGATGTGGAGAAAGGTGGCACAGGAGTCTATTTTCCTTTAATGATTTCTTTTTTCACTTCCTTTTATCATAAATGGCAGTAAGATGTTTTGATGACAAGGTTTTCAAATTGCAGCATGAGAACATCTATAGCTTTTGCTACCTATCATTTAACATGCTACGATGTGCTATTATTCATTATTATACGTACTGTATTTCAATTTACACACAATTAAAATGACATTCGATTTATGTTGTTCCCTCATTGAAGGCTTCTAAGTCTTAGGGGTTGTCTGATACCTATTCTATTGTTGTGTTTTGGTTAGGCGGTATGCCCAGCTTGTTTCTGCAGGAGATACAATTGTGTGCTTGAGTCCTTGACTCATCTATTCCAACCTTCGGCATTGATCCTGAGGTAAGTCTCTCTCCCTTATAGCTAAGTTTAATGTAGTTGTATTCTAAGGATCCAGTAATATCTTTTTGAAAGAGGCTCCTTAGTCTTGTATAGAGTTTTTATAAGGGGTTGGGTTGTTTCCTCTCCCTGCTGGTTATAAATTTTGGCCTCATGAATAAAATTCAGATGGTGTGTTCCCACTTTTTCAGAAAAAAAAAAAAAAGAAGGAATTTTGGAGCATATTCCATCCAAGGGAGGGCCTATCAGACCAATAGTTTGGATCTTCCAACAGCAGCCCCATTTGTACAGATTGTGGCACGTGGACACTTACTCCCTCTGTTTTATTAAGTATAGGATTCAAATGAGTTTACAGATTTAAGCAAGCAAATTCTGGCATGTAATTATCAAGTTTTTAATTGTGGATTGATTTCCAGGTTCTTTCTTTCACATGATAGACCATGACGACATGCAGATGTGAAGCAACTGGACCAATAACGAGAGGGTGGCATGGGAATTTACCTTTTGATGGTTTCTTTCCTTCTTTCCTTTTGTAATGAAGGGTGGCTCGAGATGTAGTCTGGTCTGGTGATCGTGGGAAGAATTAAGGATGATAAATAACCATAAAGCTTTCAAAGGCCTTTCCCTAGCATCTCTATATGGCACATGGAATGAGATTTTGTAGTCCACTCCAATTTCTCATGGAGATAATCCTAGACGCCCAATCAAGAGGCTAGCAGGCGGGTCTTCAAATTGACGGTGATTGGTGCATGAGGATTTGGATGACAATGCAAATTGTAGCATGAGGATGTATGAATGTATGTTTTCCTAACAATCTTTTGATGTGTTACCCTGTGCCATTTTCGGAGATGATACATTCAATAGCTTTCACGAGGGTTGTGTAATGTTTGATTTGTAATGTAGTATGCATATTTTCATGTAATACTCCTATTGAGAGTTGAAATGGAAGAAATTTTTTTTTTTTAGAGACCACTCTTTTCTTTATGTATTATACAGTGCGTGATAGAGAGTTTCTACAGTGCGCTTTGGTTTTCAGTTTGGACAAGTTGAGTCCAGTTCCACCATTGATTTCAAATGCACCAGTCTTCCATATAGAAATATCCTAGCAGGTGTAACTTTGGCCTTGGTTAAATGTGGACTGCTACCACATTTTCTTTCATAACTGCCTTTCTGGTTGCCACTAATCACACAAGGAAGTTCACATCTGGAAGACTATTTAAATAGTTGGTGCATTGCATGGACCTTACTAGACTATGACCCATCAAATCAACAGTTTGAATCATGCAAATAGAGGACCCACTTGCACAAGCTGAAAAACCTTTGTGCTTCGTTGAAATTCTCTGTTCCAAGTTTTACACTACCACTTCTGTTTAGGTACCATATATAATGCTCGATTGAAAGAAACAGGAGTTTTTGTGATTGGCCCCGCAATGTTTCAGATAAGGCCCACCGGTCAGATGTTCAGGATTGCCTGACCACTGATTTTTAAGTAATGTGCATCTAGGTTACTTGTACATGTGTGTGTGGAAATAATTATATGATACATTTCAGAAAGTGTCTCTGCTCAGGAGAGACTGCGGCCTAGTAGAATAAGAATTTGAAACAATTCAGAACTATCACTAATGGCGAATCAATTTTCGGAGCAAATAGGATATTATCATTCTCATTCAATATGGCTTGAAAGTATGGATCCATAGGTAATTACAATACTTCCACCAAAAGGAAAATTACAATGTTACAGACTGTCTTAAAGATTTAGGTTAATCCACTCATAAGGTGGCCTCCTACAGAAAGTATTTACATTTTAAATAAATTTGCTAGCTGTGCTAGTTGAACATACATGCCTGGCCTGCTTGGTTTGTTAACCAGCCCGATTTTTGCCAAAGGTTGTCTTCTTGAGGTGGGACACTTTATACACTGCTCAAATGTTTGATACACCTGCCAGAATGATGTCTGCTGCCAAAAAATAAAAGTAAAAATCCCCTCAGTGTGGATTTTATGATATAAGAAGCAGAAACGGAGGAACATGATGACATGATTCATGCGAAGAGGCAATCTGTAGCACATGTGCCAGCGTGGCACTGATCTGGATTGCTCATCGGGTGGGGACCACTATAAACATGCCATATCCCATAAATAAAGATGGTCCATCCATAAGGTGGGCCACATGTACACATAAATTTAGACAATTATTTTTCTTCAACATTTCATTTATTTTATACAGGTATTCATCACCTGATGAGTTGATTCGTCTGATTTTGGGCTAGTTCATGTTCATGGTGGTTCTCACCTGATGAGAATTCCAGATTTCACTCTCATGGGCCACAATAGCATGTGTGATGCGCATCATCGATTTGAAGAAAAATTAGCTTGGAAATAGTTTAAAGAGGAGCATACACTTCGTCATGACCATGGAGGTTGTTGTGCACATGGAGCACAATGCCCCAGTTGATGTCAGAGAAGATGATAGTGTGGAGACTGATCAGATCAAGGCCGGAAGACAATTTTTACAATTGCTGCAACCAAATCATGCAAAAATAAAAAATAAAAAATAAAAATCGTACATCAAGAACAAATTACACATTAATTAGAATTGCACTTGAATTAGCAAGCTAACACTCTTGTATTTGTTTTTCCTTAATTGAGTAAAGGAGGTAATGGAAAACAAAATGTCCAGCAAAAGAAATCCATTTGCTAATTCATTCTTTTGCCATTCTAGAATTGTGTGATTAGAATCAAGAGTGGGAGTGTGGCTTCAAAATGTTTATGAGAAAGATGAACTCCCTGGAAGTGTTTGGGGTGCTCTAGCGGGAGTAACAACCTTGAGAACCAAAAAAAGATCAAGGAGATTGAGAGGCTAGTCACAGCTCTTTTGACAGATGGTTAGTTAGGATTTTGATGCTATCATTTTGGCCTGTTGTTATGCATGTTTTTCCAGTTATAAACTATGATATGTAGGATACTGCTAGGAGTGTCTGCAGGTCTGATGCCTAGTCTTTCTTCTGTTACTTCCAGCCCAATCCATGCATGAAGCACAGATTCTCTGGCAGTCATGGTCTGTAGGCTTTTGATCCTGGAGCTCTCTTGTCCCTGCATTTTTTCTTCTCACCTGAGAGATGATTTTCGCAGTTTGCAGCCCAGTGGTCAGTCCATAATACATGTCAGTTCCTTCTCTTTCTTTCTAGCTATGGCTGATGAGGGAAATTCTCTTAGTTTAGGCATCCATGGTGGGCTGGAAATTTTGGGAGAGCTGGAGGGGATCAGAATCACCGACTAAGCTGTATGGTGTATAAATGGCGTGGGTTTTGGTCAGCGTGCTTGGTTTGGTCGGGGAGCCTGTCCTTTGTGGACTCCTCATCCTCTTGACAGGAATGATCCTCTGTTTGGTACTGCACGATTAGTTTGGCAGGGGAGTCTGTTTTGCACTGAGGAAGTTTGTTGTATACTTCCATTTTAGGCTGGGTTTATATGATAGGTGAGGCTTGTTTTCTTTTTGTTGACCCACCCGAATGGACAGAAAGGCCTTTGTTTCATTAGTATCAATAAAAATCAGGTCTTTTTTTTTTTCTTTTTTTTTTTTAAGGAAAAAAAAGAAAGAAAGAAAGTAAAAGAAGCCCATATGGTTACATATTTGGATAATCCAAACCATTGAAATTAACAAATTGAACTTGAGCATTTACTTGATTGCCTTCAAACAGATGGCTGAAAGCAAACATGGCTAAGTCGATGATCAAACAACTAAAAATTGTCGAACCAACGTGAATTTATGCCTTGGTCTACAAAAGAAAGCCAACTAGATAGATGATACAATGGTTTCATCCAACCATACATGGCCCCATTTATGGAGCATTAAAGCCGAGGACTGCTAACATGGTTAAGGAATTTTTTCAAATAATCAGCATGAAGATTTTAATTTTAATTTTAATATATATATATATATATATATATATATATATATATATATATATATATATATATATATATATATATATGAGGCATGCTCACCTATGCACCTATGCACCTGCGCACCTTTGCACACGTGTCATGGGAGTCGAATCTGAACGGTCCATAAGATGTGAAATCCCATGAAACCCCAAGACGTGAATTTTCACCCTGATCTAAGATTCTGGTGGGCCATAACAAAGAGAAATGCAAATTAAGGGAAGAAACTGTTTGCATTTTGCATGGCCCACCGAAGTTTTTTTTCAAAGTAAAAATTTGTACCAGAGGGTTTCACAAGTCTCTGCTTCATGTGGACTGAAGTTTTTTTCAAAGTAAAAATTTGTACTAGAGGGTTTCACGAGTCTCTGCTTCATGTGGACCGTTCAGATTTTCAAGATTTATCAGGTATGATGAGTTCTCAAAAAAGTTCATAGGTAGTCAGTGCGAACTGGTTCGTAGGTGAGCGTTCCACTATATATATATGGAATGAGATTTCCATTTAAAAATAATCAGAAACCACTTCAGCAAAATTATAGAATTCATGACAAGGTATGGATACAGACAGTAAAAGGAATGGAGAAGTTAGCAACAGTTGCCATATCAACATTTTAAAGATTGTGGAAGAGAGTAAATTCTTTGATGAATATAGATAGAATTAAAATTCATATGCATATATTAACTATATGTAACAGGGAAATGAAATTGATGAGATGAAAGAAGTCTCACTAATGTAGCCTCTAAAGAGAGGAGATGCAAGTGCTGAATTCGATGTCATCACATCTTATTATTTTGGTTTGTTAATCAAAGGTATGTGCTTAATCTTATGCCAATCTTTTCAAAGCCTGGCATTGAATTCTGGATCCATGTGTGCTGTACATACGCCTCCTGAAAGAAATTGCTTGAGAACAGGTAGAAAAGGGAGCATACACTTTGTTGTGATAGATGGTTTTGCTGCAGCGCGCTGTTTGTGAGGGTTGGGCGTGGTGGCTGTTGTCTCCTAACCACATGTGCCAAAGGCTTTGGTTGCTACTGCAATGGGCTGCAGGTTAGCGTTGGAAGCATTTTCTT
The DNA here is from genome assembly GCA_037074715.1 of Magnolia kwangsiensis. Classification (NCBI taxonomy): domain Eukaryota; kingdom Viridiplantae; phylum Streptophyta; class Magnoliopsida; order Magnoliales; family Magnoliaceae; genus Magnolia; species Magnolia kwangsiensis. The sequence continues at coordinate 4,266,064 of CM073583.1, forward strand.
TTTTACTTCTGTCAGTCTTGTTTCAACTTTTTTGGCAAAGAAGGAGCCGAGTTTGGACGATATCCTTCTGGGCCTTTTTTTTTTTCCGGACATGCTCTATCTTGTTTCACTCTTGTTGTTTTGATGTTGATTCCTGGTATTATATGATAGGTGAGGCCCGTTTTTTTTCATCGTGGAGCCTATATAATTGTACATCCTTCTATTCACATCAACAAAATTACAGGTGGCTTGTTCTCATCTCTCTGTAAGAAAAAGAAGTCTCATAAGCTGAGCATGAATTTCACGTACAATCGGAATTGCATTACTAAAAAGCTAACATTCTTTTTTATTTTTTATCAAGGAAATAAGACAAGTGAAGAGGTGTAAAAGAAATTATGCAATTTCCAAATAAGAACATTTGTGCCAGTCGAGTCCTTGCAGTCCTCTGATTGTTCTATGCATTGATATGTCCCACATAGCTGCATGTTTGGATGATCCAAAACATTCTTTTGGTAGGTCCTATTGTGGACAACCACATTTTAGAAGTCAAATTGATGTGATCATTCTAGCTATTTAATCAAAGTCTTTTAAACATATAGCTAAAAATGAAAATAGTTAATAGGGAAAAATTCCATGAAAAAAAAAAAAAAAAAACAAAGGGCATGTTTAAATAGTGGTATACGACTATTAAATTGTAAAAGTGCAATGATTACAAATTATGGAAATTTCGCATTTGGATACATGGTAAAAGTGTATTGAAAATAATTTTACATTATTGAGATAATAAATCAATAAGAAAAATATACTAGTCCCTGTGTTTGGATAATAAATTTCCACCATAATTTATTATAAAATTATAATAATTACAAATTCATTTTCCTTGTCTCTTGTTACATTCAAATTTGACTACAAACATATGTATTTAAACAATCACCATGAAATCATAATGATGACTATAATGCATCACATCACAATGCATTGTAGTTAACCAAACACATCTCAAGGGCCTGTTTATTTCATCGATTTTTCCAGTAATATAATGTAAAAGTGTCATCATGATAATTTTACAATGCTTATTTAAATACATAATTTGACATGTAATTTAGCAGTCAAATACACATATAATAAAAGATAGGCAAAGAAATTTGTAATTGTTATAATTTTATATTATAATGTAGTTAAAATCTCGATATCCAAATATTGGAATCAGTATATTTTATCATCATTATGATTTTAACATGCCTATCCAAACAGTAGAATTATTGGTTAAATTTTTTAAGAGACGGTCGAGTATTGTAATTTGTAATCATTGCCCCTTTCCCTTGTATTAATGCAATAATGGGTGAAACAACCAAGCATTTTTTTCAATATCCTAAGAAATGCAAAGCAAATGAGCTATCATTATCATTACCGAGTGTTTGTTTAAACAGGAATATGACTTGTCAATAGAGAGTTAAATACACTTGTAAAGAAAATATGCCAAGTAAATTGTACTTGTTATACTTACATATGATAAAACTATCATTTTTACCATGATATTGAGTGAAACAAACAACATAGTAAAATCATCATTGCAATTAAATGTAAGCGATATCACCACATATGTTCAAGACTAAGTAAATTGGAAAATCCAAACAGGTTCTAAGATTGTCCAATCATTGTGAAGTTATATCATGGTCCACCGAAGAAGGGTCAACTAAAAGAAATTGTAATGGGTTCATCCAACCATACAACATCTTGCGCCCCATTTATTGAGCATCGAAGAGTAGTACATCTATCATGATAACACAAAAAAGTTCTTGGTTGAGGCATTTCCTAAATCAATTAGCATGCAGATTTCCATATAAAAAATAACAAAATGTAAAATAAAATAAAAATTCATTTGACCATTTTTCTTTTCTTTGTTTCTAGATCTGTTACAAAAATTCCATATGATTATATTCACTCCATGTATCGATTAACAGTAAAATGAAAATAATAAGGGGAAATAAGGTTTACCGATTTGTGTATCTGAATGGAGGGTATGTGATGAATCATATGCCAATCCTCCCCCTTCTCTTCTCGAAACCTTTCATTGAATTTATCAGGCATGTACCACAACTCCAATTTCTTGAGAGTAGTCACATGTTGTAGTCCTACTGGAAGCCTCTTCAAATTACGGCAGTAATTGATATGTAAATGTAAAAGACTTGCCATAGCTCCTTTCTCCACTTTCCACACCAATAATCTATCCAACTGTTGAAGATGTAAGGATTCAAGTCGAGGAAACCCATGTGCAGCACAAGCCATTTTCTTTCCTGAATATGAACCCTCAAGCAATCTGAGAATGCGGAGGTTTTCAAGCTTCTCCAACGTCACCATCGGATCATGCTCTAGACGGGAGTATTTCAAGGTAAGTTTGGTGAGGTTTGTTGGGAATTGATTATAATCGAGTGACTTCTCTAACTTTCCTTCTAAACGCAACTTACTTAACATGAGAAGATGTGAAAGAGGAGGTACCAACAACACGGGACTTGTGAATGCATCGTTTCGTGCCACTGCTGACACCCACAGAGACTGAAGGCTATCCAATCTGACAATAGATTCAAACAATACCTTACCATCTGCTCCTGTAGATAAACCTATTCCTAATTTTCTAAGATTAGTGAGCATTCCCAAGCAACCCTCCATCCATTTCCCAGCCCTTACATGTGATAGAGTCTGCAGATTACTTATCAGGTCGAGCCTTGGATGATCTTCTCTCTCTCCCCACTGTCGAATAAATTGCAAGTAATTCAACTCAAGTATGCCCTTCACTTGAAGATGTCTTACCTGTTGCATCTTCCCTACTGTGTTGGGTACTTTGATGTCATTAAAAGATTCTATAAACAAAGTTCGTAAATTGAGAAGATTGCCTATGGACGATGGGAGACTTTCTAAAGAAGTCTTGGTACACCCAAGGTAAATCAATTGGATTAGTTCACCTATTTCCTTCGGTAGCTTTTTTATTTGTACACCGTGTAGATATAGCACCCTAAGCAACTTAAAGCTTCTGTAAAGAAACTTCTCTTGTTTCCTTTGAAGCCACTCATCGCCTTGAGTGTAGATCAACACAGAACGAAGGTGTGGAGTGGAATGGCTTAAGGAAATGTACTTACTTAATCGTTATGGTGTACTGCAAGTCGACGGGCTGTAGATGGAGAAGGAGCATTCGCATTCCAATGATGAATTTCAAGAAACTTACCTTCCTTAGCTTCTGATATGGAGAGATCTCGCAAAATATCATGGATTCGACAGCTTTTAATACCCCCGCTTGAACTTCTTGTTGCGACCTGAACCATACTTCTCTGAATCAACTCCTTTACACAATCTTCTCCAACCTCCTCTAATGTTTCTTCCCCTCTTTCTTGAAGTAACCCTTCTGCTGCCCACATTTGAATAAGTTCCTTGGTGTAAAACTCATGATCTTCTGGAAAACTGCCCAAGTAGAGAAAACATGGTTTTAATTAATAAGGCAGATCTTTATAGCTCAAAGAAAATATGCTGGAGATTTTGACATCTCCTTCGACAAACTGCCAGCTGATGCTTTTGCGTACATTCTCCCACTCTCTTAGTTCTTTCATTGATAAGAGCCCTCCAATGACAACTATGGCAAGAGGTAGACGATGGCATTTTTCCACAATCTTTCTTCCTAACTCTTCCATATCCTGAGGGCAGCCACCATCTCGTCCTGGGAATGCTTTCTTACCAAACAATTCCCAGCTCTCTTCATTATTTAGAAATCGCAGTTCGTGAGGTGGGCTTCGTACATCTGCATGTAGAGCTATATCTCTGTTTCGTGTAGTGAGAACGACCCTGCTTCCATTATTCTTATCTGGAAATGCATCCTTCAAACCATTCCATGCGTCGCGTTTCCATATATCATCTAACACCACCAAGTATCTCTTATCATTCAGATACTAGAAATCTTCTCCCTTAGCTCAACAACATCCATTTTCTCTGCCACATTGTCGGGGATCACCGTCCAACGTCTTATGATGACCTGCAAAACATCTCTCGCCGCATATTGTTGCGATATAGAAATCCATACACGAGTATCGAAATGTTTCTCAACAGTATCAGTGTTATAAAGTTTCTTAGAAAGAGTCGTCTTACCGAGACCGCCCATTCCAACTACAGAAACAACACACCGCCGCAGATCTCCCTCTGTCAATCGCGCGACCAATGCTTCTAAGTCCTCAAAACCAACAAAATCTGGTTCTTCCACATTTGGAGAAGTAAGCCTCCATTCTTGGTGGAATCGACCGGAAGAGCTCGTCCCTTCTAACCTGCCTATGCCTTCGATGCCATAAGTTGTTCTTCTTTTGGAAATTTCAATAATTTTAAGTTTTATTTCTTTGAAATTTGAAGCAATCTTACGGCGAGCTCTAAATTCACTGGCGATGAAAACATACCTTTTGACAGAGCCGATGAATCCTCGTTGCCTCAACGGTTCTATCTTCAAGAGAAAGGTGTCGATTACATCCTCCATATCGTATGCAATGTTGCGGACGTCCTGCACCCAGTTTTTCACTCTTTCATCTCCTTGCTGTTTGGTATCAGCATCTTTTAAGAAGGAACGCATCCACCCAAGTTCTGTTTCGATCCATTGGACTTGATCATGCAATCCAATCAAGTAAATAGCTTCTTGAATGAGCCGATCGCCTAGTTTTTCAACGAGGAACGAAATAACAGGCTCAGCAACAACTTCCATCTTTTTTCTATCACAAGAAAATTCTGTAAATGATTTTTTTGTATGTTTTGTCTCTCTTTCTTCTTTTATATTTATAGGCATCAAAAAGCAATTGTTTTACGAGGACTGCTTTGGACAAACCGTCGGGAATTCAAAATGGGGAACGGATTGGCTACTCCCCCTGCCACCGGCCAATGGCTGGTGGTCGGTGCTCTGTGGGCCCCACGATGATGTATGTGTTTCATCCTTGCCGTCCATATATTTTTCTAAATCATTTTATGGTGTGATACAAAAAATGAGGTATATCCAAATCTCAAGTGGACAACATTACAGGAAACGGTGTTGAATGAACGTCGACCATTAAAAAATTTTCGGGGGCCATAAAAGTTTTGGATCAAGCTGATATTTGTTTTATCCCTTCATCTGTATCTTTATGATATAATCAACAGATTGGAAGTCATCTAAACATTACAGTGGGCCTTAGGAGGATTTTAATGGTGGATATCCAATCACTATTATTTTCCTGTGGTGTGGTCCAGATGAGGTTTATATCCCTATCATTTTGAGAATGGAACCTAAAATGATATGTAAAATTGGATGAACGGCATGGATGCAACACATACATCATGGTAGGGCCCACGGAGCACCGACCAGCAGCCACCGGGCTCGTGGCAGGGGGAGTAGCCAATCCGTTTCCCTATACAAATAACGAGGAGACATCACTTTCTTGTCCTGCTCGATGTAAAAGCATACTTGGGTTTTTCAGTCCGAGAATGATTACATACATTCAAGTGTATGGTAATTACCACACATTCGTGATGTGTAGGGCCCATCCGTATTTTTTTCGTTGAATCTAAACCATTAATCTAGCGCGAATCATGGTGTTAATCGTAGTTTATACACATATATCCACTTTATTTTGTTCGCCTAAGTTGGGAAATGGTATGATTTTTGGTGTGTCAATTTATCTTCATTAGGCTCACCTTATGAATGGATTGGATGACATATATACAACACGATGGACCCACATCTAAACTATAAGTTTCTACCGTAGGCATCTCCTTGCAAGTGTCCTTCGTATGGTCCACCTGAAATAAGCAGCATTCTGTCGTGTACAATAATGGTAGAGTTCACTAGATAGACGGTCGGAATTCATCCACCGTACAACCATGGGCATTTTGAAGGAAACGGATTGGCTGCTCCCCCTGCCACCAGCCGGGTGGTTGGTTATCGGTTCTCCGTGGGCTTCACCGTGATGCATGTGTTTTACCTCTTTCATTCATCCATTTTTACAGCTCATTTTAGGCTTGATCCCAAAAATGAGAGGGATATAAATCTCAGGTAGATCACCCCTGAGGAAAGAAAATAGTGATCGGATATCCACCATAAAAATCCTCTTAAGGCCCACTGTACTGTTTATTTGACATCCAGTGTGCTTATTAGGCCATACAGAGCCAGATGAAGGTAAAAAAAAACAAAGATCATCTTCATCCAAAACTTTTATAACCGTCGTAAAGTCTTTAATGGTCAATGTTCATTCAAAACTGTTTTCTATAATGTGATTGGATATAACTTATTTTTGCTCTTATACTATAAAAATGATCCAAAAAATAGACGGACAGTAGGGATAAAACAGATACATCATGATGAGCCCACATACCACCGACCATCAGCCATTGGCTGGGGTAGGGGGAGTAGCCAATCCATTCCGCAAAACACGCCGACCGACAACAACACCCCAGGATAGATTGATAACAGAAGAACACAAGCTGCATGTCATCATAACACTACAAGTACACTTCTTTTAATTGCTTCACTTGACACCATCCATCGGTTCTATTCGTACCACGGAAAGAAAAAACACTTAAAAATGAATAATAGAAGTTTCTATACAGCGGCTTACAGACAGGTGAACTAATCCAAAATGTAAGTATATACTTCACATACTTTTATAGATTTAAGCAAGCAAATACTAGCTTTATAATTATCAAGTTTTTAATCATGGATTGCTTTTTAGGCTTTTTCTTTCACATGATAGATTGTGACAACACTAGGGCTGAAAGTCGGGTGAGTTCAACCCGGCCGACTCATGACCAACCCAACATAGGGTCGGGCTTGGGCAGGATGTATCAGGTTTGGTCTCAGACTTGTATTGGGGGCCTTGCACAAAACCTTAGGATCTAGCCTCCCGAACAAATCAGAATTATGGGATAATAATAGTAATGAAACAAATCAAAGCAACAATCACACACCACACAAGAGATTTTTATGTGAAAAATCCTCAAAGAGGTAAAAACTACGAGATCTCGTCCAGATCAACAATCCATTATTAAGCAGAATGTTACAACCTTCGTCACTCACGCAAGAGTGGATGAACAATAAGAGAATAAAAAAACAGAGGGATCTCACCGATCACGAGGACATAGAAGGGCTGAGACGACGGCTCCCTTCCACAAGCTTCCTCTATCTCTTTTCTCTCACTCTCTTACCTTTAATATCCCTAAACCCTTTAGGAAACCCTCTTGTGCTTTTCTTGTACACACAACGTCACCTAGAAAAATTTTAGGGACCCTTTTTTATTGTTTTAGAAAACTCCCTTAAGCATCCCAGTTGTGAAAAGACTTGCGATACGAAATTCGCGTAAAATCACGGAATGAATTTGCGTAGGTTCGATTGGTCGTATGGAGTCCACGGCCAGTCGAGCGCCACCTACGACCGATTGAGTGCCTCGTAGAAAATCGGTCCAAACTTCGATAGACTTTGAGTCGTGAAACTCATGACTGGTCGAACACCAGCAACGATCGGTCGTACAGAGCTCACGACCGGTTGACGACGGGTCAAAAAATTCCATCAAATCTCTCCCTTTTTGACCCAGGAGGGATTCACCTTCTTCAAGCTAGTCTAGTTTTTGCAAACCTCAAATTTGCCCTTGAGCAAAGCCTTGGTCATCATGTCTGACCCATTATCGTCCGTGTGGACCTTCTCAAGCTGTAACACCTTCTGTTCCAAAGTATCCCTGATCCACTAATACCGAATCTCTATGTGCTTCGACTTGGAATGCTGACTTGGATTCTTTCTCAAGTGTATAGCACTCTAACTATCGCAATAGACCACGTGCTCCTCCTACTTCAAGCTAAGTTCTTGTAGGAACCTCTTCATCCAAAGCATCTCTTTATATGCCTCTATGACTGCAATGTACTCGGCCTCTGTCGTCGACAATGCTACGACCCTCTGTACCTTGCTCTGCCAAGAAACCGCTCCCCCTGTAAACGTGAACATGAACCCCAATGTAAACTTCTTGGAGTCTATGTCATATGTCATATTTGCATCTATGTAGCCCTCTATCACAGGTTTTCTGTCACCATAGCATAGGCTCAACCTGGATGAGCCTCTTAGATACCGCAGTATCTGTTTCACCGCTACCCAATGCTCTTTGCCAGGATTGACAAGATACTGGCTGACAACACCAACCGCATATGCTATGTCTGGGCGTGTACACATCATAGCATACATCAAACTTCCTATAGCTGACGCGTAGGGTATCTTCTACATCTCTTCCACCTCTGCCTTCGTCTTGGGACACTGCCTGTCGCTCAATCTGAAGTGACCATCCAGTGGAGTACTGACCGGCTTTATTGCATTCATATTGAACCGCTCTAGGACTTTCTCAACATACTGCTCTTGTGACAACCAAAGTTTCCTGCTACTTCTTTCACGAGTTATCTCCATTCCTAGAATCTGTTTAGCCAAGCCCAAGTCTTTCATCGCAAACGACTTGCCCAACTCCTGTTTCAACCTGTCGATCTTCTTGATGTCTTTTCCCATGATGAACATGTCAACAATGTATAACAACAGAATTAAGAAATCACCATCTGAGAACTTACACGTGAACACACAGTGGTCCGACTCCATTCTGTCATACCCATGCTGTAACATGAACGAATCGAACTTCTTGTACCATTGCCGTTGACCTTGTTTCAGCCCATACAAGCTCTTCCTCAGCCTACACACCATATGCTCTTTACCCTTGACTTCGAACCCTTCTAGTTGGTGCATGTAGATCTCTTCTTTCAGGTCACCATGGAGAAAAGCAGTTTTAATGTCCAACTGCTCTATCTTCAGATCCATGCTGGCCACCAACCCAAGCAACAGCCGTATGAATGTCATCTTCACCACTGGTGAGAATATCTCCTCGAAGTTTATGCCTTTTCTCTAACCGAACCCTTTTACCACAAGTCTGACCTTGAACCTCGTCTGTGAATTCTTCTGCTCAACATTCTTTCTGAACACCCACTTGTTGCTCAGAGCTTTCTTGCCCTTAGGCAGTTTCACCATATCATAGGTGTAGTTCTTATGCAAGGATTCCATCTCCTCTTGCATAGCTTTCAACTACTTCTTATGCTTATCAGCTAATGTAACATCCCGAAAATCGGGGGTCGAGTAAAAACCCAACTCCCGAGTTCCAAAATGTTATTTATGCAACATAGATATGTATGATTGAATGTTGTCTGTGATAATGTATTAAACATGAGTGAGATTAAGCCAGAACAGCATATCATACTCCAGAGACAGTGAAATTTGCAAGCGGAAGACTGTAATAGTATGTATAACGTACATAAACTGTTGTATGTCTCCAGAGTGTAAATATATTACCAGGTTATGCACATACATGTATACTTCAAAAGTAAACAAAATGAATATACATGAGGGCGCTAAAAATTCAAAATGACAAATGTCAAAGTATCTAATCAACCTCCCTGCAATCCCGTCAATCAGAACACGCATAAAGGAGGAATCCTCCTTCTCTTCATCAAGTCCAGCTCCGCCTCACAGGCCGCGCCATCATCTGCAATCACAAAAGGGACTGGTGGGTGTCCGGAAACACCATCCCGTAACGTGGGAGTGAGTGATCAACTCAGTGGGATAAGAGAGCAGGGATTAGCATGTTCACAATTCAATCACACGATAATAGTAAAGCAGTAAATCAGACAATCCTAATACTGTTGTTAATGCAAGATGACATGACGTGATGTATGCCCTCACCGACGATCACCCTCATGCGGCAACATCTTACGACCGCGGCATGCCGCACTCCCTCAAGTGCTCCACATCTTCCAGGCACATGCAATGTCATGGTGATATGATTACCTAGTTGTTATTAGTCCATTCAAACAGCAGGATTGGGAAACTAAGGTACTTCCCTTGTATCAATCCCAACACAGATCCTGTCTAGGGTCGTCACTCCTAGTAATCTCATACGATGTATATTTCGTAGGTCACTGCAAGGGCTGCCAGGGCTGTTGCTCGCACTCGTTGCACCGCTCCCCCATCACCTTATCAATACAGGCCTACTGTACTCTACTGCACGGAACGGTCGTCGCCTCCCGTGGACTCAGAATACGCTCGCGGTCACTACAAAGGGCTCGTCGCCTGATCAGTGTAGGCCGACAGCTAGAATATAGTGTCCCATACCACCATAATCTGCTCACGAGTTTAGGTGCTCACTGGTCACTACGGGGAGGTTTGTGGCCCCAGCGTAGGCCGACAGCTCGACCACGGTGTCCCATACCACCATGCCCGGCTCATGAGTCTTCGTGGATCAAGGTACCACGGTTAATAGGGTTTACAATGGTAAGTTCAGTACCCTAGGTTCAAGTAGTTATGATACATACAAGGTGAACAAACATCGGCCAGTCGGGTTACTTGACGGGCTCGACTAGCGCGATCGCATCTCAAGTTGAACGACATGAAGTGCGTAAAACACTTCGCGTGGCCTAACCACTGCCGCCAACTCTCAACACGAATCACGTTCATCGACGCGTCGTTCGTGGCTATGACCAGTCAGCCACGAATTCGCTCGGTTACCGACTGTCTGGACTAAGCCAAGTCCCACACATCTATGGAATTTCATTAACACTATATACAAGGTATTGGAATTGGAATACATCATGTGAGCATATTAGCACATGTTATAACATTCAACTTAAGCAAATCTTCAAGGCATACTTTCCATGCATATTCAACTTAAGTAAATCTTCAAGGCATACTTTCTATGCATGTAGTGCAATCATGCATAAGGTAAGCATGTAGGAAATCATTTAGGTCAGCATTTTAATCATGAAATCAATCTCAAACTACTACATAACATTATTCAATACAATACATACTAATACAAGCATTTATACAAACACATACACTACACACTTAAGTCCACATATAGTATGTCGACCCAAAGTGCGCAACTTGGCGAATCTCTTCGCCAAACTGATTATGCAAGCATTCCTAACTCTCTAATGCGGCGACAAACCATGTCAATCACGTCAGCAAAATATGCATGTAGACCGTACTTCCTACAAATGACTAAAATGCCCTAAATCTCATATTCTTCGTTAATTTACGAAACAGGAAACGGAGAGCATGTTGTACATGTCAAACGGTGATGCCGTCGATAATCTACTATTAAACGACATTGAAAGCGTTGTAAACCGTCAATCAAAGCGTCTAAAATCCTCACCTTATGTCTTGTAGACTCGGGAATTGAAACGGAGCGTATACGCTTCGTCTACGGCGAATAAGGAGCCTAATACACAAGATCCATAAGCTACATCGCTATGGAAACAAGGGAAACTCAAATCAACAACTATTTAGGGTTTTTACTTACCTAGGATCGCGGTGGAATCGCCGGGAAAGCGGTAGAGGTGTGTTGCTTAAGCACGTGCAACGCGTAGTACAAGTGGCAGGAAGAACTCTCCCACACTCTCACAATCTCCCACCTTTTTCTCTCTCCCAAGCTAGGGCTTCTCTCAAATTCGGATGGGAGAGAGGAGTGAGGGTTTCAACCCCTTTTATAGCCTACAACATGCCCAAAATAGGCTTGGGAACAATGTTTACTTGGTGCCTAACCAAATCGGGGTCGTTTCGGTCCAAAAGGGCATTTCTGAAGGTCCCCTGGCCAAATGCGGTCGGACTTAAGCTCATGCATACTGGATCTAGCACACATCCAGTTTTCAGACTGGTAGGGTTCCCAGATCGCACGTGGCGGTCCAGTTTCAGTTTAACGGTCATCGCACCAAGATCAGGCCTATAAGTCTCGTGATATATAATAGATATTTTTCCTGATCCAAGGGTGTAATTTGGCTGTATTCTGACGGTCAGAACGCTTAATACTGATGCGTCAAATTGTGTGCCAGATTTGAATTTCAAATTCCAATTCTAACCCTATTCTCACTCTCTTCGGTCCGGGCTCAATGAAATAGTCTGTGATTATCGGTTTGACTTGATTTTTGGAATGAGTGTCAAGTCCAGCTAGACGGTTCTAACGGTCTAAGATAGGAGGTATCGGACTTTCGACGTGCGGTCTAGATCCAATACAAAGATTCAAAGTGGTCCAGAGAACAAACCTGCTTAGAGTTTGGTCCGAGGTTTTAGAGCATTATAGCACCATTGGTTCCACTCGCTTTGGGCCTTGTAGAACGTATTTAAAGTGATCAGGGACCATTTCCCAGCCACTCCAACGTTGCGCTAGCTAACTTATGCTTAGTTTCTAAAGAAATTAATCCTAAGTGGTTTCTTTGGCTATGGAATTGGGTTCTGAACGATTTTTCAGGTGTTTTAATTGACCCACTGCCTAAGGACGTCAAATCCCAGATTAGCCAAAATCCGGGGTGTTACAATCTACCCCCCTTAAAACACAATGTCGTCCCCGACATTGGCGAAGGGCAAGGAGTACTTTCTCTAAGGAAGGTTCAAATCCTATTTAATAACCTAATCGTACATATAACCTAAATCAAATGTTTCGATCCTGGGCCAGTGGGAAAGAGGCCAACCACTCTTCCGCTGCGCCACACTGATCGAACGGCAGTGTTGACTAATCCTAACTGGATTGGACTTAATACGTTCTATCCCCCTTAAAACTTGGTTCTACTTAAAGTCTAAGAATCGTTGCATCGATCCGTATATCGGAACGGGGCGTAACTTAGGGGCTATCCTTACCCTTTCTCTACATGGTTTTAAGTCCTCGCCATTTTCCAAAGACAATGTGATCCTGTTTAGTTGTAGATGGTTGGGCCATCACAGAAGAAAGGTTGTGTAGTGGGTCTAAGCCGGATACGTTGAACCTTCTGTCTAATCAGGACAGAAAATGTGTTGTATCAGTTCTTAATCCAAGTCGATGCCGATCCTCTGCTTGATCAGAGCATTGGATTCATTGGTAACCACTAGGAGTAAGAAATCGACTCAAACCGCGAATACATCGCTTACATGTAGTTCCTTTACTCTGCGTTCCCGAATGCAATAAGTCCTTGGGAAAGGCAATTCTAAGGGGCGTGCTAGTTCATTCTAAGTTCAATCTGAGGGAGTTATAAATGTTCCCTGAGAGTGTATGGTTCCTTCCTATGGGCAACAACAGGAGTCTATAAGTCATAAGGGGATCTATCCAAGGAAGGGAGTCTCATTCCAATCAAAACTAATCTATCATTCCTTAACATATACAGGCTTTACCCTACTCTAGGTAACTAGTAGACTAGTCTGTAACTCAGTAGCTATAATCTAAAGCTTAAGATTATACGGTAAATGGCTTTCCATACCATTTCTACTACAGAGAGTTGTTCTATCGCTTAGGATCAAGATTGTCTAAATGGAATTGAATTTCTTATGTCGTCAGACTCTTCAAATCTAGGAGTGCTAACTCTAGGACCAAAACGCCAAGGGCCTATGTGGCCAGTAGCATTCAGTTGTATTAAATAGAACCGCGTTCTTAGTCCCATAGTGGGATCGGAAGTGGCATGCTTGATAGGAGGGTGGGGTGGGATAAAAACTAATTTGTAGGCTGAATCCCGGGAGTTATAATACTCCCGATCCAGGGACAATACCTTACAGTGAAATGAGACGGCACGCACTCCATTCCATAAATTTTGGCTACATTAAGCCCAAACCACAACACAAACATTCACATAACAAGTCGAAAAGCATCATGCATTTCATTAAACCAAAATTGTCATAATACAAGGGATATCTCCCTATAAGTATCATGACAAAAAGTACATGGGAGCTATGTCAGTCAGCTACTACAGCAACATAGGTAAACTACCAGCCTTATCAGGCTTACAAAACACAACTTAAAACAGGAAATGACTAACTACTAATAATAACATCAAAGATCACATCGCTAGTCGGAGTCTGGTGATGGAGGAGGAGCGCCCTTATCCTGTAAGCAACACAGGATCGCCTTCAAGGTGCGAGTCACCTTGCCAAATTTCTTCTTTGTAACGGCCTTGGCATCAGCGACCTCTGCGCGAAGTTCTTGGACTTCCCTTCGCAAAGCGGTCTGACTCTCCTCCATCCGAGCAATGCGGTCGTCGATAGTAGCCTACGCAGAAGGAGGAGGGCTCTCATCAGTATCCTGAGCCTCCTCTTCTGCTTCTTCCTGAGATTCTTCCCGAACCTCTACTCTAGGTTCTTCTTCGCTTTGATCTTCCTCTTCATCAAAGTCATCCCCACTATCCCTTTCAAGTTGATTTTCACGGTATTGCGACCCAATCTTCATCTTGACCATTGTCGACTCATCGATGGTGTGAATCGATATCGGTAATTCGGGTCCAAGTCTATAGGCAAACTCAAGCGCAATCTTGCAAATGAGTCGGCCAAAGGGAAGGGATTCGGATGTTCTCCTCGACCTGGCTATAAGAACTATCTGCCGTAAGATGAAAGTGGCCATACATACGTTCTCTCCCTGGGCCACCAGAAATAAGAAATCGACCATCAGACGTGTACATTCAATGCGGTTCGTCGACCTAGGGTAAACATTGAACGTGCAGATATGATGCAGCAGGCGCAAATCCTCAGACATGTACGTCGCCTTGAGGCTATTATTAGGCTGTCATGGAACCAACTTACCGCACAGAAACCTGGTGCGGTGATCTCGTTCACGTCTAGTCCTCAAATTCTTCTCACTTGGGTGCACATCACCTAGAGGCACATTGAGAAGTCGCGCAATCAACCGGACGTCGATCGTAGCCATCCGATCTCTACCAAAAGGGATTTTGAACTGCAAGGGCTCCAAGGTAGGATTCTGGATGCTGGCATAGAAGGCACGAACAGTGCTTACATTAGCACGAGCGCGAGCTTCAAAGATCGGTCCCCAGTGCGCAGCTTCAATGCGTTCGAACAACAGATACTCGCCGAACAATCGTCCATCTACGTCCGCCTCAAATAACACTCTACGATCAGTGTATTCGCCATGAGGCATCTCTGATAAAATGGTTCGTCCAAGGTGTGCATGGGGATCCAAATCCCGCTTTGTACGGCACTCCAGGACTGCAGCTGGACCTGCGGCGGTGCTTGAACTTGCGGCACCACCCCGCGGTCTTCTCGATCGAGCAGGGCGGCTCGGTCCAGCCTCGTCTGTCGCGGTTTTCCTCTTATCCATCAAAGATATGATGGATGAGAGTGACAAAAGGCCCAAAATGGCTTCCACGAAAGCCATGGAAAACGCCGAAAATGCAGAGAAATGGCTGCCCAATCTGACAAAAGGAAATCTAGGCGTCGTAGAGGGATGCTTCAAGCTTCCCAAGGCTGTACTTTCAGGGAAAAATACAAACAAAAAGATGGGATGGAGCACCTCACGATTTCAGCTATATTTGAGGGATTTTGGAGCTCCAAATAGGGAAATCTTCAAGGAAAGAGGCTGCCAATACCCAATAAATGATGGGTGGTGGTCGGTTTTGGCCAAGGAAGGTTGTAGAGATGGTTTGGGACGCCGGGGTTTGGAATTGGTTGCTGAAAATCGAATCTAGGGCTATGTAAGGGGGCTGTTTGTGAAGAAGAGGTGGGTTTTGGGAGTTTTCGTGATGTGGGAGGTACCTAGGGGTGATGTGGAGCCTGTTTAAGGGGGTGCGCCCGAAGGACAGCACCAACCGACACCGCCGGCCGGCGATGCATCGCCCGACCGGCGATGGCATCGCCGGCCAACTCTCAAGTTGGCCGGTGGGACCCCATGGGTCTGGTCCCCCATGGTCCCAGGGTCCCAAAAAGTTAGGTCCCACCCCCTGGTTCATAGTATTTTGGTCTGTATGAGCCCAAACATGTGTTCAGAGCTTTCCAGGTCCACATTATAATCCCGAATACCAAACCATATGATGCAGCATATGAATTTGGGGTAGAAGGAGCCAGTACACCTATCTAGATCCTTATTTGCTAAAGAAAGTGAAGTTAGAATGGCCTTATGGCCATTTTTCATGAAATTTTACTATTCACTGTAAAATTTGATGAATGTAGTAATTTGTGTTATTTTCACATTAGGTTTGATGCCTAACATGAAATGGATAAGAAAAAACTGAAGGTTGAAGTGGTTAGAGGAGAAATTTTGAGAATTTTTGGCAAAACGGGGTTTTTAAGCCCTGGCGATTGATTACAGAAGTCGTGGTCATCCCACGGCTCAAGGATTCACTTTTGCGGTTTAAACCCGCTCATAGGACGTCTCTACCCGACTTCCTACAGCTTAGAAGTGATTCGGGTCGCTTTACGCGACCCGAACTGCATTACAGACTCGATCTTGCGATCGATCCTAATAGACTTCGCCTATCGGCGAATCTACGATCCTAGATGTGTTTCTAGACCCTTCTCGCACCCACCTAAGTCAAAGGAAGCGACAGCGTACGTCGCAAGACCATAACCCAGGCCCGGTTTAATCCAAATCATGCTCTGATACCATCTGTAACATCCCGAAAATCGGGGGTCGAGCAAAAACCCAACTCCCGAGTTCCAAAATGTTATTTATGCAACATAGATATGTATGATTGAATGTTGTCTGTGATAATGTATTAAACATGAGTGAGATTAAGCCAGAACAGCATATCATACTCCAGAGACAGTGAAATTTGCAAGCGGAAGACTGTAATAGTATGTATAACGTACATAAACTGTTGTATGTCTCCAGAGTGTGAATATATTACCAGGTTATGCACATACATGTATACTTCAATAGTAAACAAAATGAATATACATGAGGGCGCTAAAAATTCAAAATGACAAATGTCAAAGTATCTAATCAACCTCCCTGCAATCCCGTCAATCAGAACACGCATAAAGGAGGAATCCTCCTTCTCTTCATCAAGTCCAGCTCCGCCTCACAGGCCGCGCCATCATCTGCAATCACAAAAGGGACTGGTGGGTGTCCGGAAACACCATCCCGTAACGTGGGAGTGAGTGATCAACTCAGTGGGATAAGAGAGCAGGGATTAGCATGTTCACAATTCAATCACGCGATAATAGTAAAGCAGTAAATCAGACAATCCTAATACTGTTGTTAATGCAAGATGACATGACGTGATGTATGCCCTCACCGACGATCACTCTCATGCAGCAACATCTTACGACCGCGGCATGCCGCACTCCCTCAAGTGCTCCACATCTTCCAGGCACATGCAATGTCATGGTGATATGATTACCTAGTTGTTATTAGTCCATTCAAACAGCAGGATTGGGAAACTAAGGTACTTCCCTTGTATCAATCCCAACACAGATCCTGTCTAGGGTCGTCACTCCTAGTAATCTCATACGATGTATATTTCGTAGGTCACTGCAAGGGCTGCCAGGGCTGTTGCTCGCACTCGTTGCACCGCTCCCCCATCACCTTATCAATACAGGCCTACTGTACTCTACTGCACGGAACGGTCGTCGCCTCCCGTGGACTCAGAATACGCTCGCGGTCACTACAAAGGGCTCGTCGCCTGATCAGTGTAGGCCGACAGCTAGAATATAGTGTCCCATACCACCATAATCTGCTCACGAGTTTAGGTGCTCACTGGTCACTACGGGGAGGTTTGTGGCCCCAGCGTAGGCCGACAGCTCGACCACGGTGTCCCATACCACCATGCCCGGCTCATGAGTCTTCGTGGATCAAGGTACCACGGTTAATAGGGTTTACAATGGTAAGTTCAGTACCCTAGGTTCAAGTAGTTATGATACATACAAGGTGAACAAACATCGGCCAGTCGGGTTACTTGACGGGCTCGACTAGCGCGATCGCATCTCAAGTTGAACGACATGAAGTGCGTAAAACACTTCGCGTGGCCTAACCACTGCCGCCAACTCTCAACACGAATCACGTTCATCGACGCGTCGTTCGTGGCTATGACCAGTCAGCCACGAATTCGCTCGGTTACCGACTGCCTGGACTAAGCCAAGTCCCACACATCTATGGAATTTCATTAACACTATATACAAGGTATTGGAATTGGAATATATCATGTGAGCATGTTAGCACATGTTATAACATTCAACTTAAGCAAATCTTCAAGGCATACTTTCCATGCATATTCAACTTAAGTAAATCTTCAAGGCATACTTTCTATGCATGTAGTGCAATCATGCATAAGGTAAGCATGTAGGAAATCATTTAGGTCAGCATTTTAATCATGAAATCAATCTCAAACTACTACATAACATTATTCAATACAATACATACTAATACAAGCATTTATACAAACACATACACTACACACTTAAGTCCACATATAGTATGTCGACCCAAAGTGCGCAACTTGGCGAATCTCTTCGCCAAACTGATTATGCAAGCATTCCTAACTCTCTAATGCGGCGACAAACCATGTCAATCACGTCAGCAAAATATGCATGTAGACCGTACTTCCTACAAATGACTAAAATGCCCTAAATCTCATATTCTTCGTTAATTTACGAAACAGGAAACGGAGAGCATGTTGTACATGTCAAACGGTGATGCCGTCGATAATCTACTATTAAACGACATTGAAAGCGTTGTAAACCGTCAATCAAAGCGTCTAAAATCCTCACCTTATGTCTTGTAGACTCGGGAATTGAAACGGAGCGTATACGCTTCGTCTACGGCGAATAAGGAGCCTAATACAAAAGATCCATAAGCTACATCGCTATGGAAACAAGGGAAACTCAAATCAACAACTATTTAGGGTTTTTACTTACCTAGGATCGCGGTGGAATCGCCGGGAAAGCGGTAGAGGTGTGTTGCTTAAGCACGTGCAACGCGTAGTACAAGTGGCAGGAAGAACTCTCCCACACTCTCACAATCTCCCACCTTTTTCTCTCTCCCAAGCTAGGGCTTCTCTCAAATTCGGATGGGAGAGAGGAGTGAGGGTTTCAACCCCTTTTATAGCCTACAACATGCCCAAAATAGGCTTGGGAACAATGTTTACTTGGTGCCTAACCAAATCGGGATCGTTTCGGTCCAAAAGGGCATTTCTGAAGGTCCCCTGGCCAAATGCGGTCGGACTTAAGCTCATGCATACTGGATCTAGCACACATCCAGTTTTCAGACTGGTAGGGTTCCCAGATCGCACGTGGCGGTCCAGTTTCAGTTTAACGGTCATCGCACCAAGATCAGGCCTATAAGTCTCGTGATATATAATAGATATTTTTCCTGATCCAAGGGTGTAATTTGGCTGTATTCTGACGGTCAGAACGCTTAATACTGATGCGTCAAATTGTGTGCCAGATTTGAATTTCAAATTCCAATTCTAACCCTATTCTCACTCTCTTCGGTCCGGGCTCAATGAAATAGTCTGTGATTATCGGTTTGACTTGATTTTTGGAATGAGTGTCAAGTCCAGTTAGACGGTTCTAACGGTCTAAGATA
This sequence comes from Magnolia kwangsiensis, assembly GCA_037074715.1. Classification (NCBI taxonomy): domain Eukaryota; kingdom Viridiplantae; phylum Streptophyta; class Magnoliopsida; order Magnoliales; family Magnoliaceae; genus Magnolia; species Magnolia kwangsiensis. The sequence goes on from CM073583.1 coordinate 4,285,383, forward strand.
GGAGGTATCGGACTTTCGACGTGCGGTCTAGATCCAATACAAAGATTCAAAGTGGTCCAGAGAACAAACCTGTTTAGAGTTTGGTCCGAGGTTTTAGAGCATTATAGCACCATTGGTTCCACTCGCTTTGGGCCTTGTAGAACGTATTTAAAGTGATCAGGGACCATTTCCCAGCCACTCCAACGTTGCGCTAGCTAACTTATGCTTAGTTTCTAAAGAAATTAATCCTAAGTGGTTTCTTTGGCTATGGAATTGGGTTCTGAACGATTTTTCAGGTGTTTTAATTGACCCACTGCCTAAGGACGTCAAATCCCAGATTAGCCAAAATCCGGGGTGTTACAGCTAAGGCCTCAGAATAATCTTTTAACTCTCCCCCATCAGTGAGCATAATGTACTCATGCGGCGAGTACCTCTTGGACGACTGTCTATCCCTAAATAACCTCCTCACCTGTGGCTCAACAGGTGGATTAAGTGGGGGTTGCTCTCCTGGTCCATCTTCTATAGGAACTCTCTCATCCTCTACAGCTTGCTGTACTCCCCAGTTATTAGGCACCATAGGAGGAATAATTGGATCCATGTCCTTTAGCTCACCTGAACTAGATTGGTTTTTTTCTGGCTTACCAATATCTTCTATACACTAATATTCAAAGAAAATCATATCTCTGCTCCTGACGAGCTTCATCTCGGTCAGATCCCATAATCTGTAACCAAACTTTTCATCACCGTACCCTAAGAACACATACTACCTGATCTTCATATCGAGCTTGGACCTCTCGTAATTCGGTACGTGAATGGATGCCCTGCATCCAAACACCCTGAGATAATTATACGATGGATCCTGTCCAGTCCACACCTTCTTAAGTACTTCTTCATTCAATGGGGCTAATGGAGACCTGTTTATCAGATACACTGCCGTGTGCATTGCTTCTCTCCAGTACGTCTTGGGCAACATCGCATGGGATAACATGCATCTGATTCTCTCTACAATGGTGCGATTCATTCGCTCAGCTACACCACTATGCTGGGGGGTCTTGAGAACTGTTTGTTCATGCCGTATACCCAGGGACTTACAGTACTCATGAAAGTCGCCAATATATTTACCACCATTGTCAGTACAGATGCACTTCAATGATCTGCCTGTCTCTCTCTCGACCATAGCATGAAACAACTTAAACACACCAAAGACCTTGTCCTTGGATTTCAAAGCATAAACTCAAACCCTCCTAGATACATCATTTATAAAAGTAACAAAATACAATGCCCCACCCAAGGTTTTTGTCCTCATAGAACCACAAACATTAGAATAAATCAAATCTAATGCATGCACTTTATTAACATGAGAAACAGTTTTAACAAATAAAACTCTATGACATTTTCCTCATAAACAATCATGACAAGTTTTAAGAGGCATACCTGTCACGTCTGGAAGGAGCTACTTCCTCGCTAGTAATTGAAGCCCTTTTTCACTCATGTGGCCTAGACGTCTGTGCCACATGTCTATAGCTGAATCTTTCGTTGCGCTCAACCCACCCTTGCATACACTAACACTTACCTTGTACAGGGTGCAACACTTCTTTCCTCTGGCTATAATCAACGAACCCTTGATGAGCTTCCAGTGCCCACCAGCAAACCGGCTTTCATAGCCATCATCATCCAGTCATCCCATCGATATCAAGTTGAGGCGAAAGTCCAGGATATGCCTCATATCCCTGAGAACCAATGTGCAACCCACATCGGTCTTCACACAAATATCACCGACCCCTACGATCTTCGATACGCCAGAATTTCTCATCTTCACGGTCCCATAGTCACCTGACTTGTAGCTTGTGAATAAATCCTTGCGTGGAGTCGCATGAAAAGAAGCTCCTGAGTCAATCACCTAGTCGGTGTCCTGACTCGTAGCCGTGAGACATACATCGTGATCTGCTGAAAGAATTTTATTACCGGCTGTCTTCCTCTCATACAACCCTTGTAGTTTCAGCCATAAGCTAGTAGCTGAGGTTTTCGTAGACACATGGTGGAATACAGAATCATCCATCCATTGTCTAATAAACCTCATCGCCTTCCTATCCAACTTCTTCTAATCTTCATCAGACATATCCTTAGATTTTGCTGATATGCCTAAAATTGGAGAGTATAGGTCCTTGCAATAAAGTAAGTCTTCCATCTTAGCCTTCCATATGGTCCAGTTAGAACCATTGACGCTGATCATCCTTGATGAGCCACCTTCCATAATTTCAAACCGATCCTACCCGTTTAATGAACTTAGCGCTCTGATACCACTTTATTGGGGGCCTTGCACAAAACCTTAGGATCTAGCCTCTCGAACAAACCAGAATTATAGGATAATAATAGTAATAAAACAAATCAAAGCAAAAATCACACACCACACAAAAGATTTTTACGTGAAAAATCCTCAAAGAGGTAAAAACCACGGGACCTCGTCTAGATCAACAATCCACTATTAAGCAGAACATTACAACCTTCGTCACTCACACAGGAGTGGATGAACAATAAGAGAATAAAAAACAGAGGGATCTCACCGATCACGAGGACATAGAAGCGTTGAGACGATGACTCCCTTCCACAAGCTACCTCTCTCTCTGTTCTCTCACTTTCTCACCTTTGATATCTTTAAACCCTTTAGAAAACTCTCTTGTGCTTTTCTTGTACACACAATGTCACCTAGAAAAATCCTAGGGACTCCTTTTTATAGTTTTAAGAAACCCCCTTCCGCATCTCAGTTGCGAAAGGACTTGCGACACAAAATTCGTGCAAAATCGCGGAACGAATCTGTGTAGGTTTGACTGGTCATGTGGAGTCCACGACCAGTCAAGAGCCACTTACGACCGGTCGAGGACCACCTACGACCGGTCAAGCACCCCGGAGAAAATTAGTCCAAACTTCGCTGGACTTTGAGTTGTGAAACTCACGACTGGTCGAACACCAGCCACGACCGGTCGTATAGGGTTCACGATCGGTCGACGACGGGTCAAAAAACCCCATCAACTTGGGTTCTACAAACACCAATCTAATAAAACTTGGGTTGGACTCGGGTTGAGATCTCGAGTTGCCCGATCTAACCCAAACCCGATCAATATATAAGTTTCTTATAAATTAAATTATAATTAAGTGCAGATCATTTGTGTTGAAGGCATAGGAAATTCCAATACCATTGGGTTTCATTATTCCATGTCATTTCAATGACTTAAGCTAACAAGATACGCCAAATTTCTTTCTCCCAAATAGATTGTGTGCTACATAACACGACTTTTAAAGGAGTAGTTGTCTTATATTTTAGCTTGTTTGTTTAGAAAAAATGAACTTCTTTATGATAGATAACTATGTATATAATTAATAAAATTATAAGTATAAAAAATAAGACATGTATTGAAAATATAATAGATTAATGTAATAATGAAAATATTAGCATATGTTCATCTGACCAATCTCACTGACGTGACCAAACCTGCTTGGGTTGGGCTTGGGTTGAGAATTCTGAACCCGAGGTTGGGTTGGGTTGGGTTAGGGTTAAGGTATAGGAACCTTGGGTTGGGCTACGGTGAGCACCAATCCGCCCTACTTTCAGCCCTAGACAACACACATGTGAAGCAAGTGAATGGATAAGGAGAATGGTGTCATGGGAATCGATTACCTTTCAATGCTTTCTTTCCTCACTTCCTTCTATAACGAAGGGTGGCTCAAGAGAAATAGATAGTCTGGTCAGGTGATTGTGGAAAGAACTAAGGATGATTTTATCCTCTCTGCAATGAACCACAAAGATTTCAGAGGCCTTTCCGTGGCATCTCTATGTAGCACATGGATTGAGATTTTGTGGTCTAAGTCAATGTCTCTTGGAGGTGTTCCGAAACATCTTGAGAAGCTGGCTAGTGGATCTTCAAATTTGACGATGATCGCACGAGGATTTGGATGACATTCCAAATTGTAGCATGAGGATGTATTCATGTATGTTTTCCTAATCATCTTTTGATATGTTACCTTGTACCATTAGAGGAAATGATAGATTCAGCAATTTCCACAAGCATTTTGTGTAATGTTTGATTTGTAATAGTGTGTGCTTGTTTTCATGTAATATTCTCATTGAGAGTTGAAATGGATGCAATTTTTATTTTTATTTTCCTGAAGACCACTCATTTCCCCTGATGTATTATACAATGTGTGATAGAGAGTTTCCACAACATGCTTTGGTTTTCAATTTGGAGAAATGGAGCCCAATTCCATCGTTGATGTCAAATGCTCCACTGTCCCATGTAGAGAGATCCTAGCTGTTGTTCAGGATCTTCTGTTGCCAGGGCAATATTCGGTAGATTTAGTGTTTATGTTTTTTGTTTGTCCATATGATAGGGCGGCTCATCTCTCTTTTTGTCAGTTGGCCCACCTCAAATGTATGGATGTACACCCTTCGCACCTTTGTCAATGAATATATTTCTTCTTGAAAAAAAAAGAAAGATCCAAGGAAAAAAAAACAAAAAAAAAAAAAAAAAGATCATAGCTGTTGTAACTTTGGCCTTTTAATCGTGAACAGTTATCACGATCCGAAATCTGAAAATCGAGTACAGACTCTAGTTATGAGTTTCACGGTTTGACTCATACATAATGTGTATACTTACATAACAATATCATAATAACCACTGGCAAAAGTCTATTATGAAATAACTTATCTAAGTTTCAAGACCATACCTATCAAATTAAATGAGTTTGATTATTAGCTCACCCATTCAGGGTCTTATTACAAGTTCACATCCTAAGTAATAAAACGAAAAGGAAATTGGATCATTCTAATGCAATGAATAAGTTGAGCTATCTGTCTTGAGGGTCATTCTAATGCAGTGAGTTCTTCCTCCAATAAAGAGGGCCATCTGTCTCGTGCTCTTCCTAAGGCCTGAGATGAAAAATAAGATAAATCTAATTATCAAGTGGACCATACTGTAAAAAAGCACCGGGGATTGAACGTTTACCATTGAAACTCTTTTTGGGGTCACGGAAGTTTTGGAACAATATGAAATTTATTTTTCCTCTTCATTCATGTCTTTGTGACCCCATGAACAGATTAGATGGAAATTAAACCTTATGGTGGGCTCTACAAATTTTTTAATGGTGAAAATCATTATCTCTGCTACTATTTGTGGTTTAGTCCAATGATCTTTGGATATGATTCATTTTTGAATAATGCTCTAAAATAATTTCTAAAAATAGATGAACAGTGTAGATATAACAAATACATCAATGAAAGGCCCTGTAACTTTGATCTCCTTTAAACCGTTCGTACAACTCTGAGCTCGAGGAGCATCAGTGCTCGTCTTTGCACGACTCGTACTTTAGCAGCTATACAGCTGGTGTGTGGCCAGCCAATCCGCTTCCATAGATAACTATGGGCCCATATGGTTTACTCGTAAAACCCTCTTATCTGGAAACGGATTGGCTACTCCCCTGACACTGGCCAATGGCTGATGGTCGGTCCTATGTGGGCCCCACCATGATGTATGTGTTTCATCCATGCTATCCATCTATTTTTACCCTGACAGTATGAGACCAAAAATGATGTATATCCCAAACTCACATTACAGGAATAGTGTTGAATGAGCATCGGCCATTAAAAACATTCTGGGGAACATAAAAACTCTGGATCAAGCTGATTTTTGGTTTTTTCCTTCATTTGGGCTTGTATGACCTAATCAATGGATTGGATATCAAATAAACAGTACAGTAGACCTTAGGAGGATTTTAATGGATGAAACACATAAATTATGTTGGTGTCCACAGACCATCAACCACCAACCATGGGCTGGTGGCAGCACTGGCAGGGGAGTAGCTTAAATGGACGTACGGAGTGGATAAAATACATAACGCTGTACTCACAGAGTTTACTCGTTACGCAATCCACTTCCGCTCGTAAAACCCTCTTATAGATTTCATCCCTCACCCGTTTTTTATTTTTATTTATTTATTTTTTTATTTTTTTTTATTTATCACAACCGCACACTCACGCCTTTGTGGGATTTCACCACCTATTGGTACTCGAACCCTTGACCAGGTGTTGAAACTCCTAGTGTGGGTGTTTTTCCTTGAGATGAAATGAGAATATGAAAGAAACATTTTCAATTGCTTCTCTGTCGGTTTCTCCACCTGAAACAGATCCCTTCATTCCATTTCACTCTCTCTCCTCCAATCAGGTAGCCTTCTTTTCTTTTCTTTTTTGCCTTTTAATTTAATCATGTTATTTTCAAATTTTTATTTTTCTTTTTTGACGTAGGGATGAATGTGATGAGGTCGATCAACATCTTCCTCAAGGATAACTACTCCGAATCCACGGACCTTCTCTGGACTCTTCACAGAGACTTTTCGAATCCACGAGAAAAGAAATCAGAAAAATAAATATAAATTCTAAAGAATTCTAAATTAATTGATGAAAGCATAAAAACGAGTTTACACCCCTTTAAATAAGGGAACCAAGCAATAGGAAAGAAATCAAACTCAAACTACAACTAAAACTCCTAAAATTCGCGACTTACTATAAATAGTAAACTTACTATTTATAGACGGTCGTGATGTCTACTAGTGCGCAAGGTTTTCGGCCAAAAATAGTAAGTGTCCTATTTGGCTTCACCAAACCGTTCTCCTAATTATTCTAAGCACTTTTCATGTTGGACAAAACTCCTAAAGCCCAATGGATGAAGAACTATAAGCAAACTAAAACTTACTATAAATAGTAAAAACGAAATTAAAACGGGAAAATGACCGTCAATCAGGGAATTTCTCGCAAATCCGGGCTACGCAACCCAGCGTAGCGGGGTTAGTTAGCTAAATTAGCTCGTTCTATCCCAAAATCATATATTCTGCATCGGATAACTCATTTCGGATTGCAAGATACGTCCGATCTAAGGTCTGATGATACGGATTACTTATGTTGTCAACCGTGCCTTTTCTGATCCATCTTGGCCATGAAATTGTCCGCGACTCGCTCTACATCATTTTTCTTTGCTTATTTTTAATAATTTCTAGGGTTTGCTCTTCTTTTCTCAAGTGAAATGAATACTCTATTTCTACACCTTTGTTGTACTATTATTTTTTATCGCGCGGAGTCTCAAATTAGTGGAAATTTTCCATTAGAGCCGGCATTACAAGTGGGTCCCACATTACGATGATCTAAACCGTTCATCTGGATGGATCTTGGATGGGTGTGTGATGCTCAGAAAGTCTTTACTACTTGTAAATGATGTACTAGCAAAGCTATCTTCTCATTTACCAGCAAAAAGCTGAGTTTTCATTTACTGACAAATGAGGAGATGGCAACGGCTCTATTATTTCAAATGAAAGCCTATAAAGCAGATTTCTTTTACCATTTACAGGCTATCCAAACGCTGCAAATTATTTATACACCTTAAAGCCAAACAGACAGGATGTCCATTGATTTAGATGGGTCTTTCTCAATTAACTTTTGGAACAGCCTGAATTTCATGCTAGGCGACCTTTTCGAAGGATTGGACTTCCGAAAATGTGACACGTTGGAATAGATTGCCTTGGTTGTTTGATGTGATTGACCAAATTCAACAATCAACTGTCTACCGGAGGGATGTACAGATTGTCTGATTCATATGGTCTTATTGCTGTAATCCATCTAAAGTACGCCTGCAAGATTGGACGGTTTGGATTATGTGCATCTAAATGCACTTGTACAAGGAGTGGTGCATATGCATGAATGGTCATACTCTCCCAAAATATAAAAGTTTTTTTTTTTTTTTTTTCCGTAGTCCTACTTTAAAGGCTTTTTAGGCAGAGAGGTGCCAAGTGCACGCTCGACTTCGCATGTGTACACGTGCAACGGCCAAAACCCTTATAATCTTGTTTATTTTTGGACACGTTTATTCTCAAACTTTTTAGATAATTCACATCTTACCTTCTTTTTTTTCCTTTTCTTTTAAAATAGTCTCACATGATGAACAACTTATATTAAATTTGGGTCCCATATGATGAAAGTACACATTAAGATAGGCCTGGATGGCCCACACCAAAGTGTGGCCTCACATAATAATCGATTAACATTAAGCGGGCCCCACATGATGGACAGTCAACATCAGAGGTGGGACCCACATGACGGATGGTGGACATTAAAGATGGGACCACACGATGGAAGGTTGACATTAAAAGTGAGACCACATGATGAACCATCCATCCATATATATTGAAGGTTGGCCACCACATGATGAATGGTCCACATCAAGGTGGACCCATATAATGCACCTTCATATCAAAGGTGAGTCCCACATGATGGATGACCCACATCAAAATATGACCGGCATGATGCACTGTTCACATCAAGTGAGCCTCACATGATGGACAGTCCACAACAATTGTGATACTCACATTATATATGGTGGACATCAAAGTGAGCCCATATGATGAATGACCTATATTGAAGTTGGGGATCCACATGGTGAATTATATTTGAATTATGCCTATCAGGTAATGCCACCAAATGATAACTCACCATTACCCTAGAAAATAGGATTTCAAATATATGAATTTGTTTGGATATAAAATAAAATTTTCATATTCATTACACAAAAGTCATTTTTGTATCTTATTTCCTAAGGATTTTAACCGTGGATAAGAGTAATAATTAAGGCTTTGAATTCATGTATATGGACATATGGTCCTTTTAATGAAAAAGATTTCCATTCCTACGTAGATTCCATTTATCCAAACATGCCAGGATGAAAACAGCTAGAAAAAATCCAGCAAATAACATTTAGTGGTGCTTTACTACATTGTTTTTCCATTTCCTAATTAAATCAAAATGCATAAACGGTTGCAGATGTCTACTATATGTACACATGCATCCAACACATGTAAGAGATCCAAGCCACCCATCAGGCCGGCACTGCATGAATGTTATCTAATATAACAACTTGGATTGACTTTCCAAGCAGAATCGATCAAATGGGGGAATCCTGAGTCTTCGTTGTATCAGATTTGTCCAAGTTTTAAAACCATGCAATCTTCTTAACATGTATTGTCAATCATATCACGACAAAGGGAGCTAAAAGGACTAGCTTGGCTCTGAGGTTTTTCTTTCTCACACATTGTTAGATCTAGGCCTTTCATACTTATATAGCTAGGACCAAAAGACCAGCCCCTAAATAGGTGGATTAAAAATGTTGTGTAGAGTGATAGGAAGTAGCATACTGTGCTCTTAGCTCAAGCTTTGTTATTTGGTCTATCGAGTTGTAGATATGATGGCTCTAATCAGGAAACGTCCACATACCACTAAAAAAGAAGAAGAAAAAATCCCCCCCCCCCCCCCCCCCCCAAAAAAAAAAACGGAGAAATCTTGACCCTAATGGAACACACGCTAAAATTTCAATTAAAAGAAGGCTAAACATTCCATGTCATGGGATCTTTCAATATAGGGGATTTTTAGGCACATGGGCGATTAGTAGGGAGGCTCACCACAAACAGTCTAGATCTTTGAGCAAAGATTGGACCCATCCTACATATGGGAGCTCCAACTTATAATAGTTTTTTTAGGGCAATAATCGATTTTTATTTAAAATTTTGTTAAAACCCAAGTGGGTTATTGGTGTAAGTGGTTGCCCAAGAGGAGTTTTCTCTCACTAATACCCTGAAAGTTGACTTTTGAGAGGGATAGTCAATCAAGTTGTACCCTATCTGAAGGAAGGTTCAGATCCATGACTCTTTCTAGTATAATTATTATCAATGGCCTTGCTCAAATTGTTAGACTCATTGGATCAAAGTAGTCTTTTTCTTTTTTCTTTTTCTTTTTAAGAGAGGACAATCAAATATGGCCTTGTATGATAGACAATGGTTATGCATTTTCTACAATAATAAATATAAATTGTCCCTTTCCTTGTGGGCCTGGCATGATGGATGGTCTAGAGGATGATGGAACTTTTCTAGTATGATAGATATGGTTTGCCTATTTCCTACGCAGTGATTAGATGGTTTGGATCACTATTTCAGAGCAATGGAGCCCGCAGTTCAGTGATCCAAACTATTGAAATGATTGGCTCAATCTGGATGCATGCTAGAACTCACCAATGCTTCAAGTCTTTGAGACGTATAATCCCTAAAGCAGAAAAATAGTGGAAGCCCTCCCAGACGCTCACTAAAGATATTGCTTCTTATTTCAGTTTTCAACTAACATATTACAGGCAAACAATGCATACAGTGAAATAAGTCAAACACTAATGAACAATTTCCCCAAATTAAAATGCAGAGCATGTAACGAATGTTAGTGCATGGTTCCTTATTGAAAGATCTCAAACAAAAAGTACATGAATCCTTGAGTTACAAATACAAATGATCATCCAAACATCTCATCTCTGTCTAGTCACCATTCCACCATTCTTCACTTCATCTAGTCACTTAGCATATGCAGGTCAGTGCAATCTCTGTTGTGAGAAAAATGCCTGGAAAATGAAATTTATGATTAGAACCTAAAAGTTATATCCTGGAATTTGGTTGCTTTAATCCATAAAAGAAGTCGAAGCATATACCTAACTTTAAATACTAATAATGGATAAAACAGGAAGTATAGGCTTCAAATGCATTCTGTCCAAGTGTCTTGATGCATGAAACAAGTGGGGCTAGTAGCTCTGAAATCCAAACTTTGATTTAATACTCTCTGCCATATAGACAAAAGATGCTCCAAAAATCTTACTTGAAGCACCTGTCTAATTCTCGATGGTTGCCCTACAAAAGACATGAAAATAATACATCAATTGCCCAGGAAAAGAGATTGTGGAAGATTGGATGACAACGAACTTGCAGTTAAATTTACTTAGTCTTAACAAATAGAGAACTTTTTAGGTTGCGGGAATATTACTGACAAACACATTTCAAGCTTAAAATGTGCAATTAGTATACTCATCCAATATGGGCTTCAAAGCATGGATAGAATGCAAACAAATGCAAATGCATTAGCTCCTCCATGAATTCTTTATATAAAACAAAAATTACACTACTGCAATTGAACATTATACATGTAACACCAACTATCATATGGTACTACTAGACTACTAAAAAAATCACATCAAGTTAACATAAAACAGGGGCTGAGCCCACACGCATGTGGAATTATGACCATCCACATGCGGAACACAGATTAATATGGAACGTGCGTTAGAGAACTCAATTTTCCATTAGATGAGCATTGCACGAGAATCTAGTTTTTTTTTTTTTTTTCTTCATCTTGAAATTGGGCACAATATACAACCAAAAAAAAAAAGGCTAATACAGCTCTTTTGAACATCCATTTGTTTTGTACGGTCCACTCGAGGAAGGAAACACTTGATTTTTAAGCCAAAAGTTGTAAAAAGTGTGACCCACTTAATGTAAAGCTTTTATCTCACACCCTTACGCTACATTGGTGCACGGGGCTGCATTTGGTTGGGCAATGCTTCACACACATGTTAGGAACACTTACCCACAACTTATGCTTGGTCCAAGAATCAGGTCAGATGCAAATAATGTGAGCCAATCCTATGCAAATGTAATGGACAGTTAGCATTTAACATATGGTGCATCAGATGAGCAGACAGCCTGAATCTTGTGTAAGGGAAGCTATATAGTGACACTCGCTTGATGAGCAGCTTGGTCATGCATATGTGTAAACTCTCTCATCAATCGTTGGTTGCAGTAGGTACGACACAACTGGGGTGATGAGGATTGTGTGATGATCTTAAAGAGACGAAAGGATGCCATGGATGCAGAGAATGGTAAGCTTATCATAGTCGACATTATCATAGGCGTTGATGATCCGCACGAGCTTGAACATGTGCGGCTCAACGGACATGATAATACTGGCCAAGATGGGAGGAAAGGAAAGGACTGAAAAGGAGTGGAGAAGACTCTTATCTGATGCTGGATTCAATCAATGCAAGATAACACCCATCAAAGCCTTCCAATCTATAATCGAAGCATGTCCTTAATCACCTCATAGGTGCACATACCAACTTGTCCATAACATCTGAATGACTGGAGTGAGTCGCACCATGCGCATGGCTCATGTGTCCAATACACGTGCCAGGTTGGCACGTGTCAAGTTACTTAGAAGTGCAAACACAGTACTAAAATGTAGTGTGTTCTGTTTTTGCCAAGAAGGGAGCTGTATGGTCATAGCCTTTTTTTCTTTAATCATTAATTAAAGGTGTGAGCAGGCCACCTATATTATTATTAATTACAAGAACGGACTGTACATTTTTTTGGGCAGGCTCCTATAGAAAAAAATAAATCAATGGGGCCTCACCCATCGTAGGAAGGAAACAAATACAAAATCCATTCATCTGAAAAAACATACCAAATTGCTTATAGGACAAAAATATGTAGACAGCAAGCTATGCGACAATATGATCCCCAAAACACCAAAGCAAAAAACATGGGCTTACCACGCACTGCATCGCCACCAACCGGCCTCTGTACCACTGAAAATCTAGAGAGTACAAATTAACTCTCTGGTTAAAGCCTAAAAATGATGTGCAATTATTCATAGTAAAGTAATTCATCAACAAAATAGAAATACATAAATGCAAAAACTGTAATTATGCACTCATTCAAAAGATAGTCTTGGTTGAAGCATTTTTTCAAACAAGTAGCATGCAGATTTATATATAAAGAAATAATTAAACAGCATTCCAAAATTATAATAAAATATTTAATTTTTCTTACAAACTATGAAAGGAATGGAGAAACCAGCAATAGATTTTCATAGCAAAAATTTAAAGTGTTTAAAAGAATAAATTTCTCAAAGTATATAACTAGAATTTAAAATTCTTGAGACTATACGCTTTTTTAGGATACTAACATGAAGTATGGATTAAAAGGTAAATAAAAATGAAGAGTGGAAACAAGTATCACCTATGTATGTACCTCTCAGAAATTAAAGTCCGACAGCTTGGATTCTCATCATCTATCGTATGTTGATGGAGGGTATGTGCCGGATCTTATACCAATCGTCTCCCCCATCTTCTCGAACCCTTGCTTTGAATTCAGAGGGCATCCACGACGACTCCAATTTCTTGAGGGTAGTCACGTGTTGCAGTCCTTCTGGAAGCTTCGTCAATAGATCGCAGCGACAGATATCTAAATGTAAAAGACTTGGCATAGCTCCTTCATTCACTTTCCACTCATGTAATTTATATAAATGATGAAGATGTAAGGATTCGAGCCGAGGAAATACTTGCGCAGAGCAAGCCATTTCCTTTCCCTCGTATGACCAATCCAGCAATCTGAGAATTGTTCACTCCCCAAGTGCAGGGTTGTGATGTAGTAATAACTCGGTAAGACCGAGGTCGAATCCCAAGGGACTGAAACTGCACGTAATCTAAAATTATCTAGAACTAGAACTAGGATAAGATGAAATTCAATCTGATTGAATTTGAAGGAATACTGGTGAAATAATTATCTAAACTTGAGAAAAATCAGGAGAATGAAACTAGAGATTCAGAGGATCCACTTGTAGAGATCAGGGAGATCTTATGCATGTTTCATGAAAATTAACTGAACTGTCATTGATTTAATTTTCAAGAGATGAAAGGTATATGAATTAGAATGGATTCCATCACCAAACCATGTCCAAAAGACTATGACAAACAACAGAATTAAACTAATTACCACCCAATCACATGTATGAAAGTTATGAAGTGTGCCGTCATCCAACCATGCCCAGGAGACTATGGTGAACAACAGGGCTTCTTGACATCATAAACATTAAAAAGAATGGAAATATTCAAAGCCATTGCAGATCCATTGTAATTTCAGTTACAATAGACCATTAAAAACCTAAAACATTCTTATAATCATAAAAGTTCCCTATTAAATTATATTTTGAGTGTTTTCACTTTGTTCTGTTTGAAATGGCTTTATAAACAGGTTGAGTCGCAGGTAAACATTAAGGTAGAGCAAAGAAGGTTTTAACCATGGAAGTTTATTTTCTCAATTTTCGTATGGCCTACTTGATTTTTGTATTCACTTGATTTTCTGTCTCGGTAAAACGTATTTACGGAATAAATTTCTCACATATATTGCAGCGGGCCTCACCCAACATCATTGCACATCAACTCTATGCGGATGGCTTTTGCAAGAAATCCGCATCCTTCAAACAGGAAGTTACTTCTTCTTTTTTTCCAGTGATGTATATTATCCAACTGGTATTTGTATTTGCTTAATTTTTCGTATAGCAACCTGAAATAATGATACGATAAACTGGATGGACAATGTGAATATAAAACGCATTCATCAAGGCGGGCCCACGGTTAGGGTAACACCTAATCAGCCTCCAAAGGTTTTGGCCCGAATGCTTTCACACCGACTCGGTGCAAAGGCACACGCGTTTTGGTTCTTCCCACGCGTTTTCTTTACGACCAAGTACAAGGGAGGAGACAGTCCGGATGCCTCTTCTCCTTGGTCGCGTCTTTTACCTTTTTTTTTTTTTTTTTTCCCTTAATGTAGCATGAGCACCCAATGTAGGTAGAACTGGTTAACATCTTTGGCCTCAACATAGTGTATGTATTTTATCCACTCCATTCACTCATTTTTTTAGGATCATTTTATACAGAGAATCAAAAAATTAGATAGATCTAAATCTTAGATGGACCACACAATGAAAAAGATTAGTGATTGATTGTCCATAATTAAAAAAATTCAACGGGGAATACAAAAGTTTTGGGGAATATATGTATTTCTTTCGTCCAAATTTGTGTGACTGAATCTAAATGTATCCTAAGAAGGTTTTTAATGATGGTTGCTTAGTGACCATTGTTTTTTATGGCATGGTCTTTAGACTTGGATCTACTTCATTTTTAGTATTTTCCTATAAAACGATTTGAGAAAATTAAAAGACGGCGTGGATATACAAAACATGCATCAAAGTGAGCCCCATGGCCAAGGAAATATCCCTTGACATGGTACACGAGAGAACACTTACTCCGTGGATTGGTGACGGGCCCTACTCTCATTAACTTTTTCTTTGTCTTTTTCTTTTTTGTTTCGCGGGGTGACGCGTCCTCCAAACTCGTTAGCTTTTGTCTTTTTCTTTTTGGTTTTTCGGGCCCGTTAGTTTTTTGATTTCACGGGCTTATGCAGTTCCCAGGGCATTTATTATATGCACAGAGAAGTTCACGGGTTTGCCACCCACATGCACAGAGAAGTTCACGGGTTCACGGTATGTATTAGAAAAATAACCGGCGGGATTATAAATGTCAAAACAAACGTTTGTTTTTGGACGATCACCAGATACGGCGATACCGTCTGCGGATGTGCAGCAGACTCACGAGTTACTAAAGTGACGTCACAGGCATTATATATGGGCCACCATGATGTACGGTTTGTATCCATGCCGTCCATTCATTTGAATAAATCATTTTAGGGTAATATCTAAATAATGAATCACTTACAAAGCTCCAGTGGACCCACCACAAATAACAGTGAGGAGAGTAATACCACCGTTAAAAATATTTGAAGATCAGAAAGTTTTTTGATCAAGGTGATATTTGTTTTTTTTTTCTTTTTTAAATCTCTTTTTTAACTTTTGAAAAGTTGAAATTTGAAAAAACAAGCATTCCAGGCCGCAGGAAGTCTTTTACGGTCATTAGTAGCATCAACTGGTTTACGTGGTGAGGTCCTCCAAAGCATTGGATCTGCCTAATTCTCTGATATACGAGGTGAAACAAAATCTCCAATTGGATGAACGTTGCGTATACAACACATACATTATGCTGGGTCCACAATGATGTAATGTCACTTCAGTAGCAACTCTTGTTCTCGCAGCGGAGACGGTGCATCCTTTCTCTGATATGTGCGCCAAATCTCGCCTGTATTGCCGGAGATTTCCCATCGATTCCCCTCAGATAGAAATGGAATTTCCCAGCTGCCAACCGCTTGTTCATCACCCAAATGCGAGAAAGAGTCATTATTACCTATTTCTCTGGCGTTTCACCTAACACTACGAAACAAACAGGCCTAGGCTACGTACGAAAAACACTTCCTATTTTTTAATATTTTAAGAAACCCACCCATAGTTTATGCCGTTGCTCCCTATTATTTACTTTTATATATATATATGCCGTTGCTCCCTATTATTTACTTATATATATATATATATATATATATATATATATATATATATATATATATATATATATATATATATGGGAAAGGTACCATGCGCTCGAGCTCACGATCAGCTTATTGTGAGGTCAAGTTGTGTGGGCCCCACCGTGATGCATGTCGACCATCAACACTGTGCATTTGATGGTTCACCTTTAAATAATGGGATATCCCAAAAATCAGCCGTATACGGAATTCAGGTGGGCCATACCATCTAAAATCATGTGAAGACACCGGTAAAACACATAAAAGCACTTGGTGGGGCCCACCTGAGTTTTGAATGCTGCTGAAACTTGGTCTGAACCCTAATAAAAGTGGAAGACACATAATGGATGGGCTGGATTTGCAAACCACATCTTTTGTGGGCCTTAAAAATGATTATGAATGTTTTAATGGTTACACGACCCCTCTCCACTTCTTTATGTGGTGTGGCCCACACAAGCCACGGATTGACTTGATTTTTGAGACCTAGGACAAAGCCATGAGCTTGAGCGCATTGTACCTTTTCCCATATATAGGGGGGGGGTGTTAGCTACACACTCCGTGTTGGCCACCCCCACTAGGGATCCACACTAAGACCTCAAATGTTGAAACGGGTTATCTCCATGCAGTCTGCCTCTTAAGCTATGGATTTGAGTGTGCTCACTATTATTTACCTATACTAACGGTGTATTATATTTTGAAATTGACAAAACTACCTTGCTTTACCACACTTGCAATCTCCCTTCATTATAGTGGATTAACAGTAGGGCTGAAAGTCGAGCGGGTTCAACCCAACCAACCCTTGACCAAGTCAATATTGGGTACAGCTTGGGCATGATGTATTAGGTTTGGTTTTGAGCTTAGGCTGTACAAACACCAATCTGATAAAACTTAGGTCAAGCTTGAGTTAAGGTAGAGGTGGGCATGTTGGACTCGATCCGGTGGATCCAACCCGATCCGACCCAACTCGGTATCGTTTCGAATAGAACCGACGGCCTAGATCGGCTCTGATTAAGGCTGTCCATCCAGATCCAATCGTTTTTCGAGTCAGGTTCAGATAGCGACGTATCCAGACAGAACCGATCCGAAAACCCTGACCGAAAGGGTCCGAACCGACCTGACTCGACCCGTGTAAATATCCCTTCATTTTTCAAAAATATCTTTCTCAGTAAAGTTTTATCACTGCGTGTCTTTGCTTTTTGTTTAGCACTAAAAAGCCCCGTCCTAGCCCCAGCTCTATCTCTCTATCTCTCTCTGTCTCTCTCTTTATATCTTACTCTCCGTCTGTTGAAAAAGAAGGCAAGTAAAGGTTAGCTAGATCTTTACGGTATTTCTCTGTTGGAGAGAGATATACCAGATTGAGAAATGGTGTATCATTGTATAAGGAAGAGAGAAAGAGAGAGAGTTGCAGGAGGCAGAATGGTTGGCATACAGCTGTCGGAAGCGGATTGGCTAGTGTACAGAGTGAATTGGCTAGTGTAACGTTAACAACTTTTATGGGTTAGATCACGAGGTATGTGTCATATCCAAACCGTCCATCCATTTTGGCAATATCGTATTAAGGCTTGAGACAAAAAATAAGATAGATCTAACTATTAAGTGGACCACACTACGGAAAGCAGTGGGGGATTAAAACCATTGAAGCCATTTTTGGGTTCACGAGAGTTTTGGATCAATATGAAATTTGTTTTTCCTCTTCATTCAGTTCTTTGTGACCTTATGATGGAAGATAAACGTTACGGTGGGCCCTACAAATTGTTTAACGGTGAAAATCATTATCTTCACTGCTATTTATGGTGTGGTCTACATGATCTTTGGACATAATTCATTTTTTGAATAATACTCTAAAATGATCACTAAAAATAGATGAACGGTGTAGATATAATAAATACATTATTATATCCCATCCAACCCACTCTAATCCGTTCAAATTTGCCTAGAACTTGTTTGGTTTGAGTGACTGGAAGGGATGGGAAAGTTTAATCTTGGGATTGGCCAGGCGTGCGACAAACTCGATATAGCAAGCCCGGGATATAGCAATCCCATGGATCTTAAGACAATCTACTGACAACACCATCATTACCTTGAAATCCATGCCATCCACCCTAAGGGTCTGTTTGGCCAGACGAATCCCATAGGATTAGGAGGGGTGGGATGGATTTTAAGGTCATGATGGTGGTGTCAGTGGATTGGTTTAAGATCCATGGGATTGCTATATCCCATAAGTTCACTGGTTTGGGATGGGATCAATTTTAAGGTAATGATGGTGATGTCAGTGGATTGTTTTAAGGTCCATGGGATTGCTTATATCCCGGGACAAGTTCACTGGGTATGTTTGGCTTGTCATGCATATCCCGGGATATCGCAATCCCTACTAATACTGTGGGATCGGTCCAGTCAAACAGGCCCTAATACCTTTCAATCCCTTCCAATCCACCCGGCCAAACAGGCCCTTAGGCAGAGAGGTGTGAAGTGCACGCTTGCCCACGGGGCAACGTCCAAAACCCCTGTAATCTTGTTTATTTTTGCACGAGTTTATTCTTAAAATTTTGAGATAATTTCTATTTTGTCTTTTTTCTTTTTTCTTTTTTAAGTGGGCCCACATGATCAACAACTTATATTGAAGGTCAGAGCCACAGGATGAAAGTACACATTTAGACAAGCACACAAATGTACTGTCATATAGAGGTGTGCCCCATATGATGGATGGCCCACACCAAAGTGTGGCTCCACATAATAATCAGACCACATTAAGCGGGCCCCACATGATGGAAAGTCTACATCAGAGGTGAGACCACATGATGGATGGTGGACATTAAAGGTGGGACTACATGATGAAAGGTTGCCATGAAAGGTAGACCCACATGATGCATGGTTTATATTGAAAGTTGAGCCGTACATGATGAATTGTACACGTCAAGGTAGACTCACATAACGCATGGTTCATATCAAAGACGAGTTCCACATGATGGATGACCCACATCAAAATATGCCCCATGTGATAGACTATCCATATTTACTGGACCCACATGATGGACCGTCCACGACAAAAGTAGGACCCACATTATATATAGTGAACATCAAAGGTGGGCCCATAAGATGAATGACCCATATTAAAGTTGGAGCTCCACATGATCAAAGGTCCACATCAAAGCACGCCCACATAGTTCACATCAAAGATAGGCCCACATGATGAATGGCCGACATCAAAACTGCCTTAGTTCACTATTAAAAGTGGGCCAAAACTGCACTCGAGTTAGTGCATGTCATAACTTCTCACACACGTGATAGATAGAAGCTGCTCCTGTATTGATACTACTTTTCTCAAAACTGATCTTAATGATCATTAAGTGAGCCAAAAGTGGTAGTAAGCCAATAACGGTTTTGTTTTGTTTTAATCAATTAACTTTATTTTAACCATTTTTGTTAAGAAATGAAAAATAAAGAAATATTTTTCCTGTTAATGTTTTAACAAAAAAATAAAAAAAAAACTTTTAAAAAAATAAGTTATTTTTTAATCTCTCAATGATCCGCTTTCTTCTTGACCACTTTCACATCTTTGGCAATGGATCAGGTTTGGAATAGCACAGCAAGCCTAAGGCCAAGCTAGCTCCACTTGAAAATTAACAAAATTCCCTATTTATCATTGAAATGTTTTTAATCCATCCACTTTCTTATGTGTGCTACATACACACAAATAAAAAATAGACACTAAAAAATCCATAGTATTCTTGATTAAAAACCAACCCTTCGGTTTTGGCTTCTTTTTGGATGAAGGCGTCATCTACATGATGGTTGGTGGTTTTTAACTGAAGATCATATACATGGCCTGATGTGTACCAAAACTAATATCGTTGTCTGACAAAAGAGAAGACGCTCTACGGAATGAACAACCATCATTCTTAGTCAATATTCCTTTTTCAATTGTTTTGGGATGGCCAAGGCAACTATACTAATATTTTCATTTCTAAGAATCTGAATGTTTATAAAATTAAATTTACATTTCAATCCAAGCAACAACTGAAATAGATATTGCATTTCCATACATGTAGTTCATGCACTGTTTTTGTTGTCCAGATACACAGACAGGTACATTGAAAAGATGGGGAGTAATGAGTTAATATTTATTCTCATATAAAATGCAATTTACACTAATACTTGATAAGTGAGAAATTTCATTTTTGTGGATTTCTAATATCTGATTCCAAGTGAATATTTTGTATGCATTCTCTTTTGATTGTCGCTTTGTTAGGTGATCCCATATTTTCCTGCCACGGTATCCAAATACAAGTTTGTGAGCAATTTGTGGTTAGGTTGAATTGAGAATCCACTGTAAATTTGTTGGAGAAAGTGTTGTTGACATATATAGTTGGAAAGCTGCTTGTCACCTAAGTACATTCAACGACATAGGATCGTTGAAAATATCCTTCTCACTTCTGTGAAACCATCACATACTGGGGATTGTTCGTTTGATTAAAAATAGTTGGATGGAAAAGATAAAGCAACACCCATGACGATTGTTTGAAAAGAAACATCTCTTCCTATAATGAGCCATTATTAGATAATGTAATAGCTGAATAAATTACGACTGTTGGAAAAGAAACAACTCCTATAATGAACCATTATTAGATAATGTAATAGCTAAATAAATTACGGCAATAGGTCATGAGGAAAAAAAAACAAGACAAGTAGGAAATGAGGGTGGTTTGGGCAGTGGATTCCTAAGTGTGGGGCCCACTGATATATGTGTCTTACATCCACACCGTCCATCCATTTTGATGGCTCATTTTATTGCATGATCCCAAAAATGAAGCAGATCCAAAATCTTAGGTGGACCATACCACAAGAAACTTTCGTGATTGAATCTCCACCATAAAAAACTTCAAAGGAGCCACCGCAATGTTTATCTATGATCTAACCTGTTGATAAGGTCACAAAAACCCGGATGAAGAGACCAAACAAGTATATATCAGTCTGGTTCAAAACTTTTGTGGCCCACGAGAAGTTTTAAATGGTCAATTACCACGGTTTCCTGTATTATGATCTACTTGGAATTTGGATCGGCTTCATTTTCAGGATCATTTCTTGAAATGAGTTTTTAAAATAGATAAATAGAGTGAATATAAAGAACATACATAACAACGAGCCCTACAATCAGGGATCCCACCCACCCGGATCCATTGAAGCTGCGCACACCTAAGTTGAAACAAGCATTAAAACTGTGAAGGTTGTCTGCAAGGTTGCAGGTCTTGACAAGTACACAAATATATGCAGAGGAGCTAGCATGGTTGAGTAAAGGCATCATGATTGATATCAAAGAAAAAAGCATTTCAATATTCTAGTGTGTAAAGAATTACTTACAGGCGGAGTTGATGTCTCCATTCCTCATGCTATGTAGGGTTTTTGGTCTAGCTGGCCCCCTAAGGTAAGGTGATGTGGCTGTTGTGGGAGCCCATATGAACTAGACTTAAGGAATCGTAGCCCTGAATTCAGTTTTTCATTTTTCATACGATGAAAATGTCCATTTGTCATAGCTACCTCTCGTACGGCTTGCTTTTGTCTCAAAAAGTAAAATGTCTTTTTAAAAAGGGAAGTGGGCCCCACTTAAAATTAAAATTTAGTACATCCCTTGGTTGATCTAATCCGTTCATTTTAATCAGACAGTGGTGAATTCACGAAAGGGTCTTTTTAGTTTCATGTTTGAAGATACTTATAGTCCACAACTACACTAATGTTGTGCATTAATTTTGAATGATTTTCTTTGGTGTGGTCCATATGTGATGAGTTTTGCCATTAAACTTGAGCTGATGATATGAAATTAAAATTTCTTGTGGACAAGTTAGATTTACCTCAAGAAAAACTCAGTGGGCGCTATATTAAATGTGGATGGGTTCAAATTTTGGGGCCCTTGTTCTACGAGGCCATTTGGTCATTTCCTTCTTCCTTTAAAAAAAAATAATAAAATAAAATAAAAAATAAAACTTCTTGAGACTACATGAGGTTAAAGCTTCTTCAAAAGTTAGTAGTTATACGACCATAGTCCGCACTCTTTGGGCAATGATAAAAAGCTCTGATCAGGCTCCAGTAAAGTTTAGACAACTCTTCAATAAAAAAAATGATTTATTTTTATTTTTAGTTTTTAGTTTTCCAGCCACAATTTCCAACGTAGAAGTTATGGTAAGCAGAGGTAAGTTTTTTTTTACACTTCTTCGTTTTGCCTTTCTTGGTAAGCATGAACAGTAGGAGTTGGTGAAAGAGTGGAGGGTACGGTAGGAGTTTGTGAAACGGAGGAGGGTGTAGTGATTCCTTTATAAATATTGTAAGTTTTTCTTATTGTATAAATGGTGAGAGTTGCTGAAATGTGAGAGAGTAAACAGTCCCTTTTTTGTAGTATAAATGGTGATATCACATAAATCGCGAATAGCCACTACTATTCAATAAGAAATGGAATCTTCAGATTTATTACACAATAGTCATCTTGTGCCTTGTTTCATAAGGATTCTTACTGTAAATAAGAGTAATAATTAAGGCTTTGAATCCATGTATCCAGACAGACCCACTGTCTTATCAGTGGAAAACGATTTCCGTTTCTAAATAAATTCCATTTGTCCAAACATGCCCAGGGTGAAATCAACTATAAAAATCCCACAATTAACATTTGGTGGTGCTTTCACTACATTACTTTTCCATTTCTTAATTAAATCAAAATGCATAGAAGGTTGCAGATGTCTGCTATATGTATATACACATGCATCCAACACATGTAAGAGATCCAAGCTGCCCATCAGACAGTCACTGCATGAATGTTATCTAATAAAACAACTTTGATTGACTTTCCAAGCAGAGTCGAACAGGGGAATCGGGAGTTTGAGTCGCATCAGATTTGTCCAAGTTTTAAAACCATGCATTCCTCTTAACATGTATTGTCAATCATAGGACGACAGAGGGGAGCTAAAAGCACTTGCTTGGGCTTGAGGTTTTTCTTTCTAACACACTGTTAGATCTAGGCCTTTCATAATTATATAGCTAGGCCCAAAAGACCAGCGCCTAAATAGGTGGATTAGAAATGCTGTGGAGAGTGATAGGAAGAGGTAGTATGCTATGCTCTTGGCTCAAGCTTTGTTATTTGGTCGTTCAAGCTGTAGATTTGATGGCTCTAATCAGGAAGTGTCCACATACCACCCAAAATAAAAAATAAAAAATCCACCCAAAATTGGAGAAGTCCTAGGCCATAAGAAACACACTCCAAATTTTCAATGAAGAAAAGGCTAGCTAAACATTCCATCTCATGGGATCTTTCAAGATAGGGGCTTTTAGGCACACGGGGAATTAGTAGGGAGGCTCACCAGAGACGGTCTAGATCTTTGAGCAAAGATTTGACCCATCATACATATGGGAGCTCCAATTTATAATAGTTTTTTTTTATGTGATAATCAATTTTTATTTAAAATTTTGCAAAAACCTAAGTGGGTTATCAATGTAAGTTGTTGTCCAAGAGGAGTTTCTCTCCCCAATACCCTAAAAGTTGACGTTTGAGAGGGATAGGTAGTCAAGTTGTACCCTACCTGAAGGAAGGTTTAGATCCATGGCTTTTTCTAGTATAATTATTATCAATGGCCTTGTTCAGATGGTTAGACACATTGGATCAAAGTAGTTTGTTTGTTTTTATTTTTAAAGAGAGAGGATGACACAGGGAAGGATGTGAGGTCGAGCACCATCTTCCTCAAGGGAATAACTATTCCGAATCCATGAAACTTTTCTAGACTCCTCGCAGAGACTTCTCAAATTCTCGAGAAAGAAAGCAAGCAAAATAGAAAATAAATTTTATAAAATTCAAAATTGATTGATGATCCAAATAAGCTAGTTCACAACCCTTTAAATAGGGATACCAAGCAATGGAAAAGAAATCAGAAGCAAACTACAACTAAAACTTCTAGAATTCACAACTTACTACTTATAGACGTTCGTGATGTCTACTAGTGAGCAAGGTTTTTGGCCAAAAATAGTAAGTATTCTATTTGGCTCACCAAGCTGTTCTCCTAATTATTCTAAACTTTTTTCACGTTGGGCGCAACTCCTAAAGCCCAACCGATGAAGAGTTATAATGAAACTAAAACTTACTATTTATAGTAAAAATGGAATTAAAATAGGAAAATGACCGTCGATCTGGGGGTATTTCATAAATATGGCTTGCGCAACCCGGCATAGCGGATAGGGTGGATAAAGTAACTTGTTCTACCCTAAAATCATATATTTTATGTCCAGTAACTCATTCTAGATTGCAAGATACACCTAATCTAAGGTCCGACAGTCCAGATCACTTCTATCGTTGACCGGGCCTTTTCTGATCCATTTTGGCCATGAAGTTGTCCGCGATCCACTCTACGTCATAGGACAATCAAAGATGGTCTTGTATGATAGACAATGGTTATGCTGGCCTTTTCTACAATAATAAATATGCATTGTCCCTTTCCTTGTGGGCCTCGCATGATGGATGGTCTAGAGAATGATGGAACTTTTCTAGTGTGATAGATATGGTTTGCCTATTTCCTATGGAGTGATTAGATAATTTGGATTACTATTTCAGAGCAATGGAGCGCGTAGTTCAGTGATCTAAACTAATGAAATGATTGGCTCAATCTGGTGGGTGCTAGAACTCACCAATGCTTCGAGTCTTTGAGATGTGTAATCCCTGAAGCAGAAAAATAGTGGAAGCTCTCTCAGACCTACACTGTAAAGAAATTGCTTCTTATTTCAGTTTTCAACTAACATAATACAAGCAAACAATGCATACAATGAAATAAGTCAAACGCTAATGAACAATTTCCCAAAAGTAAAATACAGAGCATGTAAAGAATTTTAGTCCATGGTCCCACATTGAAAGATCTCAAACAGAAAGTACATAAATCCTTGAGTTACAAATCCAAACATCTCATCACTGTCTAGTCACCATTCTTCACTTCGTCTAGTCATTTAGCACATGCAGGTCAGTGCAATCTCTGTTGTGAGAAAATGCCTGGAAAATGAAATTTATGATTAGAACCTAAAAGTTATATGCTAGAATTCGGTTGCTTAAATCCATAAAAGAAGTTGAAACATATACCTAACTTTAAAACTAATAATGGATAAAACAGGAAGTATAGGTTTCAAATGCATTCAGTCCAAGTGTCGTGTCTTGATGAGTGTAACAAGTGGGGCTAGTACTGAAATCCAATCTTTGATTTAATACACTCCGCCATAGATCTTTCCAAAAATCTTACTCGAAGCTCCTGTCTAACCTCTCGATGGTTGCCCTACAAAAGACATGAAAATAATACATCAATTGCCTGGGAAAAGAGATTGTGGAAGATTGGATGGAAAGGAACTTACAATTAGATTTACTTGGTCATAACAAATAGAGAACTTTTTAGGTTATGGGAATATTACTGACATGAACACATTTCAAGCTTAAAATGTGCAATTAGTATACTCATCCAATATGGGCTTCAAAGCATGGATAGAATGCAAACAAATCCAAATGCATTAGCTCCTCAATGAGTTCTCTATATAAAACAAAAATTACACTAATACAATTGAACATTATACATGTTGTAACACCAACTATCATATGATACTACTAAATTACTATATATATATATATATATATATATATATATATATATATATATATATATATATATATATATATCATATCATATCATATCAAGTTAACATAAAATAGAGGCTGAGCCCACACGCATGTGGAATTATGACCATCCACATGCGGCCACACATGCTAATATGGAATGTGTGTTTGAGAACCCAATTTTCCATTAGATAAGCCTAGCACAAGAATTATTTTTTTTTTTCTCTTGAAGTTGGGCACAATATACAAAAAATAATAATAATAATAAATAAAATAAAATAAAAAGGCTAATACAGCTCTTTCAAACATCCATTTGTTTCGTACATAGTGGTCCATTGAGGAAGGAAATACTTGATTTTTAAGCCAAAAGTTCTAAAAAGTGTGACCCACTTAATGGAAAGCTTTTATCTCAGGCCCTTACGCTACATTGGTGCATGTGGCTGCATTTGGTTGGGCAATGCTTCACACACATGTTAGGAAAACTTACCCACAACTTATGCTTGGTCTAAGAATCAGGTTTGATGAGCAGTGGTCATGCATATGTGTAAACTCTCTCATCAATCACCTAAAACGTGCAAGCAGCATCACCTTTAAAATCTATAGAGTACAAATTAAATCTCTAGTTAAAGCCTAAAAATGATGTGCAATTATTCATAGCAAAGTAATTCATCAACAAAATAGAAATACATAAATGTAAAAACTTGTTGGGAACCTTAGGATCTCACCCCCCTCCACTGAAATTATGGGATAATAGAACAATGATATAAATCAAAGAACAAACCACACGACACGAGATTTTACATGGAAAACCCTCGAAATGGTTAAAACCACGGTGTAAGACTCGTATCTTAGTTCGTACCATTTCGTAAACTTCTGCGGTCTTTCCGGTCAAATTTCGACAACCTTCGACCCTTAAACGGTATCTGCGCCCGACCTTGATCCACATGTCATCAACCCGAGTCGACTCAAACCAAGACCTTTACCATAACGACCGCGCCGTCATCGCGGTTCCGATGCCGCGTCTTGCACGCCGATGAGGTACCCTGGCTAGAAGATGTGGGCCCACGTTCAGTTCGAGAAAAACGACACGTGTTGCAAATCCTGAGAAAATTCATCACATCAATCACCTCACTTATCAAAAGTACACCCATCACTCAACCCATTACTCTCCCCATTCCTAAGTACAAAAGTACTCCCAAAAGTCAACAATTACCTTACCTCTTATGTCACACCACTCCTCCCTCTCTCCCATCATCTCTCTCTCATCTCTCTCTCCCATTCTCCCAAGCAAGAGAGAATCGTCCATGGCTTCCCAAGGGAGAGGAGAGAAGTTTGTGTGGCCCACTTCCTATCTCTCATCCCCACCCTCCAAAACAAATCTCAACCGTTGAAGTCCGTCCTTTGGAGCTCTAGGATGCTTTGGCGGAAGGAGGAGAAGATCAACGGTGGGTGCTTCTCTCTCTCTCTCTCTCTCTCTCTCTCTCTCTCTCTCTCTCTCTCTCTCTCTCTCCCCCTTCCCTGTTCGTGGCCCACCTGATGTATGAGTTTACCCATGCTGTCCACGAGTGGTACAGCCTTGTTGTCCATTAAGTAGGGCCCACACTGCTGACCTTCCAGCAGCACCGTTGCTGCCCCTTTTTGGACAGGCCCTGTACGAAGGGAAAGCACAAATATCTCCTTCATCTTTGATTAAGGTGGCCCACCTACAGGGATCCCACCTTGATGTACGTGTGTAGAATCCACACCATCCACCTGGAGAGATCATCTTAGGGTGTGGGTCCACCAGTTGGACAGGCTTAGCAGCAGAAATCTGCCCAGGCGCTGGTCCACCTTGATGCATCTGTTCTATCC
This sequence comes from Magnolia kwangsiensis, assembly GCA_037074715.1. Classification (NCBI taxonomy): domain Eukaryota; kingdom Viridiplantae; phylum Streptophyta; class Magnoliopsida; order Magnoliales; family Magnoliaceae; genus Magnolia; species Magnolia kwangsiensis. The sequence goes on from CM073583.1 coordinate 4,312,987, forward strand.
TCACCTCACGGCCCTCCTGGTGGGTGGATACGTGGGGATGACCCACTTTTTGAATGGCCTTCTTCCAGTGGGACCCACTGAGATATATGGGTTTTATCCATACAGTCTGTAGGACTGACCCAAGGTGCAGACAGGCCCAATTTTCCTGCTGGACGCCTGTGATTATATGTTTCTTCCACGCCATTCATCCTCTTGTGGCCCATGTGGACGGTCCCACCCTTCTTGTGAACCGTCTTCAGGTGGGGCCCACCATGTATATGTACTTTATCCATGCTGCCCGCCCAACAGAGCCACCTTGCTATCCGTTTGGGGTAGGCTCTGTTTATAGGGAAACCACAGATATCACCTTGATTCCAATTGGGTGGCCTACCCATGTGGACCCCACCTTATTATATGTGTTGTATCCACCATTCAGCAACATGGGACGCACCATGGTGTGTTTTCATCCTGACCGTTCAGTCATGGGACGTCCAGCAGCAGGGGCTACCGGACTGTAGGTAGGGAAAACACTGATATCAGCTTGGCCGTGGGGCCCACTGTATGTATTTTATCCACCGTCCAGCAATGGGACGGTGGGATTCACCTTGATATATGTATTTTATCTACACCATTCACCATCCAGCTGAGGATCAAACAATAAATAGTGGTGATGGGCAACCTGTCGTTGGATTCTTCCTGAGGCTCACCATGATATTCATTTGCATCCAACGTGTGGAGTCGGTCACGTGTGACCTGGTTGAAGCCATAAGTATCACCTGGTTCATAGCTCCAGTGGACCCCACCGTTACCTGGGATAGTCGAGAATGAATGGCTACCGTTAGAGCCTCCCTGGCATCACCGTGATGCAGTGTTTTTTTTTTTTTTTCTTATTTTCAGCCGTCCACCTGTTTTTCCCAACTTTCTTTAGCGGGCCCATTGGGCAACGGGGTCCACATGATGTGTACTTGTAATCCACACCGTCCATCCAAATGAAGTAGATTCAATTCTCAGGTGGAAACCACCCTGATGTAAGCGTTTCATCTGCACCACCCATCTGACGAATAGCACCTAGCTGCCGTTGTACTCGACGTCAGCGAATTTTGGGGTCCCACATTATGCATGTTTTATATCCCAACCATCTGTCCATTGGCTCGTGTGGGGCCCATCTTACATGTGTCCCACACGTGAAATATGTGTGGGGGTGGGGCCCACCTTAATGCCTGTGGTTTATCACCGTCCACCCTGCACGTGGTCTGGATGCGTCATTTAAAATATAGGTATTATATATATAATAAGATATAATATTTTATATATATATATATATATATATATATATATATATATATATATATATACACACACGTGGTGACCCCATGTGGGACCCATCTGCTGGACGGGTTGATTGGTGTACCTCACACCAGCTATATCGCTGGGTATTGACTTTAGCAAATTCCACGGACCCCACTACGATATGTGTGATATTAGGGCCGTCCATCTATTGGATGGCCAACAGCCCCACCATGACGGATGTGTTCCATCCAACCGTCCATCCATTTGGCAAGCTCATCATAAGGCTTGGGATAGAAATGAAGCAGATTTGATGATTAGGTGGACCACACCGTAGAAGATAGTGTAGAGTGAATGTCAACCATTGAAAATCCTTTTTGAGGTCATGAAAGTTTGGATTAATATGAAATTTGTTTTTTCCTCTTAATCCAGGTCTTTGTGACCTTATGATTAGGTTGGACGGAAGATAAAATGGTGGGTCCCATGAATTTAAACCGTGAAAATCATTATTTCCACTGTTATTTGTGGTATGGTCTAGATAATCCTCCGATGTGATCCATTTCTTTTCGGTTAATGCACTAAATGATCTCCAAAAATAGAAGAATGGTGTAGATGGTGCGACCCATATAATGCGGCCCACTTGTTGTATTCGAGGCCCAATGTGATGTATTCGAGGCCCATGCGATGCGGCCCACTTAATGTGTTTATGGCCCATCCATGAGGTCCACCATGACATACTTGTGGCCCATCTGTGAGACCCACTTTGATGTATTTGTGACCACCCATGACGCCCATTTGTTGTGTATTTGAATCCCATTGTATTAGGCTCATTGATGCGCCTCATTGATGCATCCCACCAAATGTGTATGAGGCCCATTAGTGTGGCCCGTACCATGCGGCCCACTGTGATGTGTTTGTGACCTTTAGTGAGGCCCATGATGATGTATATTAAGCCCTTGTGCGAGGCCATGGGCCCACTATGTGTTTGGTTCTATGCGGACTACTCCTTGGGAGCAATCTTGTTTAAATGGCCACATTGATGGGCAATGATGGTTTAATGTCCACATTGTGACCGATTGTTGATTCCGATTGATATGACCGATTTGTCGACTCTGATTATTGATCGATTCCGATTATTGTGGCCGATTGTCGATTGACGTGGCCGATTGTCGATTCTGCTTGTCATGGCCGATTGACTGATTCTGATTATCGATCGAGGCTGATTACCGATTCTGATTTGTCGTGGCCAATTATCGATTATCGATCGAGGCCGATTACCGATTCTGATGGCCGATTGCCGATTATTGATCGAGGCTGATTATCGATCGAGGCCGATTACCTATTTTTGATTTGTCGTGGCCGATTGTCGATTATCGATTGAGGCTGATTACTGATTTTGAATTGTCATGGCCGATTGTCGATTCTAATTGTTGAGGCCCAATGTGATAAACATGCGACCCATATTTGAGGCCCGACGTGATGTGTATTCAGCCTGTGTCTAAGGCCCAATGTGATGTATATTGAGGCCTAGGTGATGAAGCCTATTGTAATTCATTTGAGGGTCGGGCAAAGGAGCCCATTGTGATGTATGTTAGGCCCATGAGGAGGGCCCACCTGTTGTGTACATGTAACCCTTGAGTAAGGCCCATTGTGTTGTATATTAGGCCCTTATGTAAGGCCGTGGGCCCATTATATGTTTGGATCTGTGAGGGTCACTCCTTGGGGCAATGTTGGTTAGATGTCCACATTGTCGAGGCCGATTGTTGATGCTGGTTATTGATACCGATTATGAGTATGTGACTACATAGCATCATGATCCATGCCCATACGCATCATCTGCATGTCTGTTATGAGATATGATTGACCATTGCATATGTCATAGTGCTGGTTGTTATGAGACTCCATGATAGGCGGAGATTGTCTCACATGAGCGCACGGTTTGCGTAAGATTGATGCATGACTGGATTATATGACTCGTGCATCTTACATTGTGTGCTGTGATTACTGTATGCCCTAGCGACATAAGGGTCATAGCCTCCACAGGCATATCGTGAATGGCCAGATGAGACACTGAAAATCTATTCTACATGGGGTGCTATAGATATCCCTGGGTGAAAGTCCCTAAACCCTCTTGGTTCCAGAGGTTGCTCCAACGTCTAGACCGAGTGGGTAGATGAGCGTCGAGTGCCGATTACCAGATAGTTGCGCTCTCCACTGTGTCGTGGTCGGTTGGAAGGGGGTGCAGCCTTACCTGCCCGAGAGGAGGGGGCAAATGCTAGGCTGAGTCTGACCAGCTCGAGGAATGGGTCCGCTATTGACGAGCCAGGCCCGATATTGGCAGGCGGATAGTGAGGTCTCTTCCACTCACCTTGTTGCGCGCGATGGGACGACAATCTGGTTTGGAGTGTAATAGACCCCGGTGATTTCCCAGAGAGGAACCGTACTGATATGTGGACTTATTAGATAGGAGTTACATGCTCATTCATTCATTTATTCATTTACTATCCACTCGGGCTGGTGGTACGCAACTAATTATTGTGTACCTTCGTTATGGCAAGAATTTCGGTTGGACGCGCGACTAACCTGAGATCAGGGGCTTACCACGTTGAGTCTGACTATCCAAATTTAGGTATGGGACTGATTTGGATAGAAGTCCCTTGTGGTGGACCCCGTAGCCTGCGATACTACGTACTATCATCTCAACTTCATACTCTAGCATGGTCATTTCATTCGCATCGCATATTGCATTACATTCGTGGGCATATGGTACTTTGGGTTGCTATGTTTCTGCACTTATATGGCCTAAATAGATTTAACAGGATTTGTATATTGTATTGCATCTTCGCTATTTGATATTTGGATCTTTATGACTCCTTATCGCATAGCTATTTTATATTGCGTATTCTGATATTGATTGACTCATAGACTTGTCCATACTTTCGCTTACTCTGTTATTATGTGAGTTATATCTTGTCAGTATTTCTGCTTACTCTGATTATTCTTGCTCTTGTCAGTGTTTTTGCTTATTCAGACATTGTATGGTTTGTGGATTATCATTTTTCCGGTATTGTATGATTGTGGCATTGTATTGAATACTTGGCACTTACCTTGTGCACACACTTACACCACCCTCTAAGCTTTCTATAAGCTTATGCACGATAGATGCGTGCAGGTGCTGTTAGGTTGCAGCAGTGTTGAGCTTGGAGCATGCAATGATCTTCTGGAGCTTGAATTTTTTTATTTATGTATCCCCCTTTCAGTATTGTAATCAAATGATTATATTAGTGGATATGTGATGATGATTTTACCTTTGTGAATTGGGTAATCTTGTGGTTATGCTTATTACAAGTTAAATATACATTGAAAAAAAAAATCCTCCTTGTACGATCCCAGGATTGGGATCTGGCATATGAATGCTAGAAGCCGAGAATGGGGTACTACGGAGGCTGTCGGCACCGGATTCGACGATCGGGATTCCTATGAATCCGATTTTCGGATTTGGGGTGTGACACACGGGACCTAGTCCAAAGCAACAATTCACTATGAAGTAGAACATTACAACCGATCACAAGTACACACCACTTGGATCAAACCTTCTTCACTCACGAAGGAGTGGATGAACAATAAAAGAATAAGAAAAAACGGAGAGATCTCACTGATCACGAGGATGTAGAAGCGCCGAGACGTTGACTGCGAAGTATATTAACTCTACCAGCAGAATCCTCCCTTCCACAAGCTTCCTCTTTCTCTTTTTCCTTTCTCTCTCTCTCTCTCTCTCTCTCTCTCTCTCTCTCTCTCTCTCTCTCTCTCTCTTGGATGTGAAAATCCCTTTTGGAAAGCCTTTTGCATGCCTTAGAAAAGCCCTAAGGACCTTCTATTTATATTTTAGGAAACTCTCGTTCACACCCATGCGAAAACCACCTCAAATTTCCACAATTCGCACAAAATCACTCAGAATTTAAGTAACCCTAGAATAGTCGAGCCAGGGCCTCGACTGGTTGAGCGGCACCCTTGACCTATCAAGCAGACACCTCGACTGGTCAAGCAGCTCGGATTATGCTCGCTAGAGTTCAATTCGTGCGAAGCCTCGACTGGTCGAACATCACCCTCGACCGGTCGAGTGAGGCTCTCGACTGGTCGAGCATGAGGAGGTAACCCCATCAAATCTTTCCCTTTTTGACTCGGGAGAAATCTGTCATCTTCAAGCCAGCTAGGTTTTTACAAACCTTAAACTTGCCCTTAAGCAATACCTTAGTCATCAAGTCTGACCTATTATCATCCGTGTGAACCTTCTCAAGTTGTAATACATTTTGTTTCAAAGTATCCCTGATTTAGCGATACCGAATCTCTATGTACTTCGAGTTGGAGTGCTGACTTGAATTATTACTCAAGTGTATAGCACTTTAACTATCACAATAGACCACGTGCTGCTCTTGCTTCAGGCTAACTTCCTGTAGGAACCTCTTCATCCAAAGCATCTCTTTACATGCATCTGCGACTGTAATGTACTCGGCCTCTATCATCAACAATGCTACTACCTTCTGTAGCTTACTCTGCTAAGAGACCGCTCCCCCTGCAAATGTGAACATGAACCCCGATGTAGACTCCCTAGAGTCTATTTCACCTACCATATCTGCATTTGTGTAGCCTTCTAACACAGATTTTTCGTCACCATAGCATAAGCTCAACCTGGATGAGCCTCTTAAATACCACAGTATCCATTTCGTCACTGCTCAATGTTATTTGCCATGATTGGTAAGATACCGCCTGACAAAACCAACTGCATATGCTATGTCTGGGCGTGTACAAACCATATCATACATTAGACTTTCTACCGCTGATGCGTAGAATATCTTTCTCATCTCATCCACCTCTGCCTTTATCTTTAGACACTGTATGTCGCTCAACTTGAAGTGACCATCCAGTAGAGCACTGACCAACTTCACTGCATTCATATTGAATCGCTCTAGGACTTTGTCAATATGTCGCTCTTGTGACAACAAATGCTTTCTGCTACTTCTGTCACGAGTTATCTCCATTCATAAGATCTGTTTAGTCGGGCGCAAGTCTTTCATCGCAAACGACTTGTCCAACTCTTATTTCAGCCTGTTAATCTTTTTGACGTCTTTATACATGATGAGCACGTCATCAACGTATAACAACAGAACTAAGAAATCATCATCTAAGAACTTGCGCGTGAACACATAGTGGTCCAACTCCGTTCTGTCATATTCATGCTTTAACATGAACGAGTCAAACTTCTTGTACCATTGCTTTGGAGCTTGTTTTAGCCCATATAAGCTCTTCCTAAACCTATACTCCATATGTTCTTTGCCCTTGACTTGTAACCCCTCTGGTTGGTGCATGTAGATCTCTTCCTCTAGGTCACCATGGAGAAAAGAAGTTTTAACATCTAACTGCTCTATCTCCAGATCTACGCTAGTCGCCAACTCAAGAAATATTCGTATGGATGGTATCTTCACAACTGGTGAGAATATCTCCTCGAAGTCTATACCTTTCATTTGACTAAATCCTTTCACCACAAGTCTTGCCTTGAACCTCGTTTGTGAATTCTTTTGCTCAATCTTCTTTCTGAACACCCACTTGTTGCTGTAACGTCCCAGGTTTTTAGGGGCCGTGTAGGAACTCGGCTCCTAAATTTTCAATGTCACGGGTGCCCAAATGGGCTTCAGATTTTAATTACATTTGGATGATCTCATAAACAATGTAGAGTTTAGCAATGCATGAAGCATAAATAAGTCATAAAGTAGTATCAAGTACCACTAAATATAAAAATATCCAAACCATAAATCTAAAATCATCTAAATAGGGAACTAGTCTCACCCATACATGACCTAAAGCGATTAGAGTCCTGGCCCATACCCTGCGGTAGTCTGAACTTAGACTAGAAGGATCCACCGAGAGTCTGGAAGCAGGGAACCTCCTCTTCCCCATCCATGCTCACCCCTCTCAGCTCGTCGATCTTCGCCTCACTTGCATCTAATGACCCTTCTGGATGGTATTTTAAAACACCGTCTCAAAGTGGGAGTGAGTAGCTAACTTAATGGGTGTCATCAGCCATAAGTTACATCAAATAACAATTTCATGATGAATTTAATGAAAAACACACATTCATAAATCACTAACTAGTCTTTGTTAATGCGTATGCATGAGTTGTGTATGATGTATGACCTCACCCATAACACTTCCTCGAGCGACTTCATCTCACGGCTGCGCATGACCAACACTCTCTCATTGTGACCTCAACTGTCCAGTCGTCAAATCCTACCTAATGCATAAATAATGTTAGTTGAGTATTTAGTTAATTTCGTTCATCCAACAGGTTGGGGAAACTGGTACACTCTAACAATATTAATGCCCTCATCCATTTGCAAGGCCCGAACCCCTCAATGCACGAGGCTAGGACCCCGCGATTCTTGATCCCACCTGGGGAGTGCTGAAAAGCGAAAATGTTCACTGTCACTAAGGGGAGACTCGTCTCCCCAACGTAGGCCGACAGCTCTGAGACAGGTCTCATTCCACCATGCCCAGCTTGCGAGACTATGGATCAGTTTCCAGCTGTTGTCAGTAGGCGTCAGTGGACGAGGGGTGCTCCAAGTTCCAAACAGGCATGAGGAAACATGGTTAACAAGCATGGTTGGTCAATTGGTGGACTAGACTGCCCAAGTTCAGGCAAGCACATCACGCACGACATCAGGTGCAAGCAACCTATGTAGTCTCACTCCTATCACCCATTTGTGTCCGCCCAAATCAATCAGTCTAGTCACAGGGTGGTCTAACCAACGGGTCCACCCTCACAATTCTTAGTTCATAACCAACTCAGAGAATGTGTTGTATTCAATATTACTTCTAAGTGGCTAAGGATTCATCTTCAAGTATAGATGGAATTATGTGTACAATACATTAAGCATAAAATTTCAGAATATTAAGATGAATGCAACTACTCTTAATATCATAAGTTAATGGTGCGTGCGTGTGGTGCCGGATTTCCTAAGAAGCAAAGGATAACACATCACTTATAGTACAAAAATCCAATAAGAAATAAGGCAATCATACATGCTACAGAGAAGATCAAGCAAAAATCAGATATGAAATGAACATGCAACACCAATTTCATGCCTAAACGAATTGAAGACCAATCGAACATCAATTAATCATCACATGCGTGTTGGGTAGACTTAGCATGTAGGTTCCTAACTAGATTTTCTCTAAATTACTCATACACATCAATCTAACATCCATAATCATTAAATTTATCGTAAAATTGGTACTTGGCCACCAAAGAAGAATGGTTCTCACTTATTGGTCGTCGAGGGCTTGCAGAATCGTCCTAGGGGTGTTGGACTCGCGGGAGGGTTTGCCGAGGTCCTGAGTCAAATGCATATGTATGTTAGGATACATGCAAGGGCTTAGCCTACAAAACACATATATGGAGAAGAATGGTGATTACCTGAGAATCTTGCTTTTGTGGTGGTGAATGCAAGGTTCTTATGGTTAGAGATTTGAAAAAAATCACAAATTCCTATAAAAACACCAAGAAATATATGAGATTCATGTAATCTATTTTAGAAAGAATTAGGTTAGGAAGTAGGTTTGTTTCTTACATCCAAATCGCAAATGGAGTGGATTCGGCGGAGGAAAGTGATCGATGTTAGGGCTTTGATTGGAGGAAACCGATAAAGGGATGCATTAAAGCTTCCCCACTCTGACTCTCACACTTCTTCTCTTCTTCTTTCTCCTTCTCTTTCTTTCTCTCTCTCCCTTGAAGAATGTAAATTCGTATGGACAGATGGGGTGTCCAAATGAGGCCCTTATATAGTGTTAGATTTGGTGTAAATGGCCCCAATGGTTGGATTTTTACTATACTAGCCCTATAGGATAGTTTTTCTAACCTCTATGGCCCATTATGAGATGTACATGTCGATATACACCACAGGATAGTTAGCCCTAATGATAATCTACGTATTGACATGATCGGCCCGCCATTTGGATGTGCCGATCGATAGATATGATTAGAATTCTGTTCAACGTTCATCGATGAAATATCGGGGCCACGGCTATAAGGATATGAGTAAGAAAATATCCTTACTCTACGTGTGAAGTTTGGTCCTAAATCAACAGTCCGAAATTCTCAACTTTGTATAAGAGTGGACGGCTCGATCACTTAAGTTTCAGCTTCTTCTTTTAGGGTATTTGTACTTCTTCCTTCAGCTCAAGTTGATCGGTTCTTGACACTATCCAGGTCCGACTCTCGCGATGGACATCGAGCCCAGTAAGACGGACATTATTCTATAGTTTTAGAACTAGTGGCCCACTAACAAGCAGTCAACAGCTTGTTCGGAAAATCAAGGCATTCTTGCAATGAATTAGGTATTGAGATTTCTCGTATACAATGATTAGGCTTTGAATTAATTATGTTCATAGTTTGGCCTATTTATAACTAGTGAAAGTGGAGATTTGGTCATGACTACTCTAAATCGTCGGTTTTAGGCTAAAAGAGTAACGAGGTTGATTTGGTCTATTAGTCAAAATCCGGGCCTTATCTAACTCGGCTTCAAGTAGACCTTTTAATTTAGTTACGATTATCTTAATTAATCAGTGGTAGGTCGGTTATATTTAGGTTCTGTGTGAGCAAATTATGTGGCTAAATTCGATGTTTAAGTGATCGGGCGGATTCATTAACTTTTTACAGTTGATTAATCAAACTTGTGCAGTTCTTTACTAGTACCACCCGTATATAAACTAACATTGAGTGCTAATAGTCAGTAAGTGATAATATAAGTTAATTACATAAAAAAAAAATTCAAAGATTTTTGAAAATTCAAAACAGTGAAAATTCAAGACGTTACAGTTGTTCAGAGCTTTTTTGCCCTTAGGCAATTTCATCATATCATAGGTGTGGTTCTTATAAAAGGATTTCATCTCCTCTTGCATAGCTTTCAACCACTCCCCCTTAGGCTCGTTGGGTAGGGCCTCAGAATAATCTTTTGGCTCTCCCCCATCAGTTAGCATAATGTACTCATGCGGCGAGTACCTCTTGGACGGTTGTCTATCCATAAATGATCTTATCACTTGTGGCTCAACAGGTGAATCAAGTGGGGTCTGCTCCCCCGATCCATCTTCTATAGGAACTCCCTCGTCCTCTAAACCTTACTACACTCCCTCGTCATCAGGCAATACGGGAAGAATTACTGGATTCATGTCCTCTAGCTCACCCGAACTAGGTTGCGTCTTTTCTGGCCTACAAATGTCTTTTATACATTGATCTTTAAAGAAAATCGCATCTCTACTCCTGACAAGATTCTTCTCAATCGGATCCCACAATCTGTATCCAAACTTTTCATCACTGTATCCCAAGAACACACATTGCTTGATCTATGTCATCTGGTTGAAATGAGTCAAAGCGTGACGACATAACCCCACAAGGTTCATGTATCTGCATTCATTTATTGTTGTTGATTGGAGATTAATACCACCAGATCAAGGGCTAGAATTTGCCTGACTTTCGAGAGCGGATTGCCAACCTACGGACTTTCGCATAGTGAGTAATCTCTCCAAGTCCACGCGTGATGTATATGTATTATCCACGCCATATCCATCTGTTTTATTGACTTATTTTAGATCATGACCGTAAAATTGAAGCATATCCATAGTTGAAGTGGACCATATCAAAGGAAACAGCCTAGATAATGACCATCTACCGTTGAGACCTTCCCAGGGTCCACAGTTATGTTTACATGCCATCCAACTTGTTCATTGGGTTACAGAGACCTGGATGAAGGGAAAATACAAATATCAACTGAATTGAAAATTTCTATAGCCCCGGGGAAGCTTTCTGTTCACTCCCCAAGTGCAGGGTTGTGATGTAGTAATAACTCGGTAAGATCGAGGTCGAATCCCAAGGGACTGAAACTTGTACGTTATCTAAAACTAACCAGAACTAGAACTAGATTAAGATGAAATCTAAACTGAATGTAATTTAAGAAATAATGATGAAATAATTATCTAAACTTGAGAGAAATCAGGAGAAGAGAACTAGGGATTCAGAGGATCCACTTGTAGAGATCAGGGAGAATTTATGCTTGCATCAAAAATCATGGAAATTACTGAACTGGCGTTGATCTAGTTTTCAAAGAGATGAAAGGTGTATGAATTAGAATGGATTCCATCACCAAACCATGCCCACAGACTATGGCAAACAACAGAATTAAACTAATTACCAACCAATCATATGTATGAAGGTTAAGAAGGGTACCGTCATCCAACCATGCCCAGGAGACTATGGTGAACAACAGGGCTTCCTAACGTCATAAACATTAAAGAGAATGGGAATATTAAAAGTCATTGCAGACCCATTGTAATTTCAGTCACAATAGACCATTAAAAACCTAAAATATTTCCATTAAAATCAAACTAAAACCAACTTCAATTCAAAAATTAAAATTAAATTAAAAGCATATAATCTCTCATCTCACTACAAGCTTCACCTCCTAGCCCTAGCTAGGAGGATTTAGCCTGCCATGGATGGGCTCAATCCAAATAAATAAAGAGAAAAAGAAAAGGAAAAGAAAAGGGAAAGAAAAAAACCAAGCTCCTCTCTCTCTCCTCTGACCACGTTCAAACCCAAGCTCGAGCCCTCTGTTCTTCCTCCCAAGACCTTGAATGCCCCCTCCCCACGTCCAAAAACCTCTTTTTATAGCTGCTGGAAGGCTGGAGTCAGTGACAGAGTTGTAACAGGACACGGAGTGCAATTTTCGCAGACGAGTTTGGTACCATGAAACACGCCACTTTTCTCGCTCAAATTCCAAAAAAACACCGTCCCTTAGTACTTTCTTGGGTCCTCTACATGATAGACGGTTCAGATCTGCCATATGATCAAAGATGGTGGGCCAAAACCGTCCGGAAAAGTCAGTTTTCGCGGATGTGCGAAACCTTTCGCACCATTTCGCTGTTGTGGTCGGTGGGCCCCACAGAAGCATTTTCTGGAAAATCCACCCCGTCCATTGGATTCAGAACGAAATTTCAGTCAAGAATGGGTGGTTTTGAACGTCCATTGACGTGGCCCAGAGAAGAAATCACAAAAGAATCAGTTTTGAACGTTACCGAGCAGCCCTTTTGTGGCCTCTTATCTCACACGTGTGCACGCATGGGTGAAAAGTGACAACATGGTTTTGTAGTGCTCGCGGCTGTCTACACGGTGGACGGTTCGGATTAAGCTTATGGGGCACGTGTGGGGCCCACATCTGATCGCAAAAACGGCCAGCGGCCGTGCGTCCGCTGCACGCGAAAGCGGAAGTTTCTTCCGCTGTGATGATTGATGGGGTCCACTGAGCTTTAATTTGAAAAATCTACACCGTCCATTAGCTTCAGGACGAAAAACCGTTCAGATATGCTTGATTTTGGATCCCAACTATGGTGGTCTATGAGATCTTGATTCCGCCGTCCATCTTGTGTTGTACAACAATCCAAGTGAGTACATGTGCATGGGGCAGAAAGGAGAGCTAGGCGAGGGTATTTCCCCCTCTATAAAAGCAATGAACGGTTCAGATCATCCGAATGGATGATGGTTAAGCCCCACTATTCAAGACCGGCGGACGCACCGCGTCCGCTGTGAAGAAATTTTTTTTTTTTTTTTTTTTTTTTTTTTAAAGAATCGGTCAGCGGAATGCTGACCGATTTAGTTAGTACGGTGAGTGTCTGGCGTGCGGGCACTTGGTGTACATGCACCACAGTGTGAGTCCCACGGTGATGTATTCATGAGATCTTCTCCGTCCAACATATTTTCCATCCAATTTAAAGCATTGAGACTTGAATTGAAGCATATCCAGGTATTAGGTGGGCCCCAAACTAATGATTTATGAGCTGATCTGACTATTTGGCCACTTCTAGAGGGATCCAATGGCTGAAATTTTATATGTACGGTTAATTTATGGTCCTCAGGCGACGTATGAAGTTTCGAACTGAACTGATATTGGGAACCCCATGATCTTGCATTCTGGCTGACTTTCAGGCCACTTGAGCTTCAATTTCTAACTTTTCTCGGATTTCTGACCGTGTATATTTGTCAATCTTGGTCCCCTGGTGTGTGTCCCTTGCCTGTGGCGTCAACTGAGTGTTAAATTCATACTTTTAGCAACTTTTTGCAGTTCATGCTTTCAACTACACCTTGTATCACAAACACGGAAAAACGGACCATTAAACGGCATTATGTACGTAAATTCAGGTAATAAATGGGGTCTAATATGCAGTATTTGACCCTCAACACAACCCCCAACCAGCATTTTGCTAGTCCCGAGCAAAGTATGCGAAAAATAAGTTGAGAATTATAGGAGAACTTTCTATGAAATCGAGTGAGATTTTGAACAAAATACGAGAAATTTAATATTCATGAATGTTAGAAATTGTATTCTCTTGAGCTCAAGCGCACCGTAGACTTCATAATCAAGTGTAAAGCATTAATCCTTCAATTAGAAAAATTTTAAACATTGAGATCCATGGATGTATAGTGTAATCTCTGCTAATCACATTAAGATTGAATTTGTTATTTCAGGATCTCATTGATAACCAGCAAGAGAATTCATGATAACCAAACTTAATCCTAAACTTGCCTCATAGATTAGCCTATTAACTTGTGATTTTTCTATTCAAAGTAATGCCAAGGAAGGGGAATCAAATCCTTACCTATAGGGAGCAAACCTATGGTGAAGATCGTACACCTGACTCTTTTTAAATATCATTCATGGGGAATTAACTCCACACCTATAGGGAGCAAACCTATGGTGAAGATTAATTATCCAACCTTTCCAATTTTTATACCATGATGGCAAGATATTTCAGGCTGGTTCCTTTCGTGCTTAGTGATTACCAAATTAACCCTTCAATATCAGACTGAAGTCTTAATGTGCAAGCAAGACGTGTCCTGAAATCATGATTCAATCAATGTTTACAACTTCTAATCATGGATTAATAATTCACTTAACTATGAAATCTAACAGATACGGAATCCAAGAGTCATAAATCCACCATTATGTACCTTGAAGATCTAAATTAGGGATATCTGTCAAAATCACTTCGAATTTGTAGAAATTTTCAGAAATTTTTTTTTAAAAAAAAATTTTCACAATTTTTGCTCAAGACCAAGAAAATACTGATTAGGAAACCTAATCTCCCACCCCCAACCTAAAATCTACATTGTCCTCAATGTAAAAGATATGAGCATGCAATGCACATGGGACAACAAAAGTAAATGAGAAGTGATGGGAAGATAGTACCTGAATAACGAATCAAGAGAGTTTTCAATAGATCACGGCATGGAAGCTTGTCAGCATGAGAGAGAAAGTAGAACAAAAATAAAAAAATAAAATCCTACCTATACCACTTTCGCAGGTGCTCTCGATTGCATTTAGCGTATGCAACAAGCCTTTAAACCCCTAGGTTACCCCTAGCGGACGAGTTGTAGTCTCGTGAGGGTTTGCAGTAATGTCACCCACAAACATTGAACTAACTAACCTATGAAAGCGATAAACCTACCTATACCTCCATCAGACTAGGAGATCAGTCCTGGTAAACAGGAGCAATCAGAGGCATGGACATGTCCTCTGAATCAAATGTCTCAACAAATGGCTTTAATCGATGTCCATTAACTTTAAACTCCTTGCCATTGTCGGGATCTCTTATCTCGACGGCCCCATGAGGATAAGCAGTAACAACAATGTAAGGGCCGGTCCAACGAGATCGAAGCTTACCCGGAAAGAGATGTAGTCGAGAGTCATACAAGAGGACTTTCTGACCTGACGTGAATGATTTTCGTAAAATATGTTGATCATGAAACGCCTTCATCCTGTCCTTGTAAATTCTCGAGTTTTCGTACGCATCATTCCGGATTTCTTCAAGTTCATTTAACTGAAGTTTGCGTAGCGAGCCAGCGTTGTCCAGATTGAAATTCAGATTTTTGATCGCCCAGTATGCTTTATGTTCCAATTCCACAGGCAAGTGACAGGCTTTCCCATAGACAAGTCTAAAGGGAGATGTTCCAATAGGAGTTTTGAAAGCAGTACGGTACGCCCATAAGGCATCGGTCAATCGGATTGACCAGTCCTTACGATCAGGGTTAACCGTTTTCTCTAGGATATGTTTGATCTCCCTATTGGAAATCTCAGCTTGTCCACTTGTCTGTGGATGGTATGGGGTGCTCACCTTATGAGAGATACCGTATTTCTTCATTAAGCTCTCAAATGGTCTATTGCAGAAGTGTGAGCCCCCGTCACTAATGATGGCTCGAGGCGTTCCGAACCGCGACAGGATATTTTCTTTCAAAAATTTAATGACCGTGCGATGGTCATTTTTGCGGCACGGAATTGCTTCGACCCATTTAGTGACATAGTCTACGGCGAGCAAAATATACAGATTTTCAAATGATTGGGGGAATGGTCCCATGAAATTAATGCCCCAACAATCAAATGCTTCTATAATAAGGATGGGATTCAAGGGCATCATATTTCGACGGGACAATGCTCCCAATTTCTGACAACGCTCACAAGCCTTGCAAAACTCATGAGTGTCCCTGAACATAGTGGGCTAGTAGAAGCCACACTGTAAAATCTTGGCCGTGGTCTTTTTAGCAGAAAAGTGACCACCACAGGCCTGTGAATGACAGAAGGAGATGACACTCTGATGCTCATCGTCTGGTACACATCTCCTTAAGATTTGGTCTGGGCAATATTTAAACAAATATGGATCGTCCCAGAAAAAGTTACGCACCTTGGTAAAGAATTTCTTCTTATCTTGTGACGTCCAGTGTGTCGGTATGGCACCTGTAGCAAGATAATTAGCAATATCAGCAAACCAAGGTGAATGAGAAACTCTAAACAGTTGTTCATCAGGGAACATGTCATTGATATGGGTCGCCTCAAGGGAATCAGAGGTATTAAGGCGAGAAAGATGATCGGCCACTACGTTCTCTACTCCCTTTTTATCTTTAATTTCCAAATCAAATTCTTGGAGTAGAAGGATCCATCGTATCAGGCGGGGCTTAGAATCATTCTTAGAAAGAAGATACTTAAGTGCCGCGTGATCTGTGTAGATGATGATCTTGGATCCGATCAGGTAGGACCTAAATTTGTCCAAAGCGAACACTACGGCTAAGAGTTCCTTTTCCGTAGTCGAGTATTTCACTTGGGCAGGATTTAGAGTCCTACTTGCGTAGTGAATAACGTAAGGCCGCTTATCTTTTCTCTGGCCTAGAACCGCTCCAAGAGCATAATCAGAGGCGTCGCACATAAGTTCAAAAGGAAGACTCCAGTCAGGTGGCTGCATGATAGGTGCAGTGGTTAACATGCCCTTAAGCTTAGTGAAAGCTTCTTGGCACTGCTCAGTCCACTCGTATGGTGTATCCTTTTGAAGAAGATTACATAAAGGACGAGAGAGGAGACTAAAGTCCTTTATGAATCGTCTGTAAAAGCCTGCGTGTCCTAAGAAGGATCGCACGTCTCTGATATTCTTGGGTGGAGGTAGGTTAGAGATAAGATCAATTTTTGCCTTATCTACCTCGATTCCTTTGGACGAGATGATATGCCCAAGGACAATTTCCTTTTGAACCATAAAATGGCACTTCTCCCAGTTAAGTACCAAGTTTTTTTCTTCACATCTTTTCAGCACACATTTAAGACTTGCTAAGCATTCGCTGAAAGATGAACCAAAAACAGAGAAATCGTCCATGAAGACCTCTAGATATTTCCCCACCATGTCAGAAAAGATACTCGTCATGCATCGCTGAAAGGTGGCAGGGGCATTACATAACCCGAATGACATCCTTCTGTAAGCAAAGGTGCCATAGGGACATGTAAATGTGGTCTTTTCCTGATCCTCAGGGACGATTTCAATCTGATTATAACCTGAATACCCGTCAAGGAAACAATAATAGGAATGACCAGCTAGCCTTTCCAGGATTTGATCAATGAAGGGCAAAGGAAAGTGGTCTTTCCTTGTGACGGTATTCAGCTTTCTGTAGTCAATGCACATTCTCCAACCAGTAGTAACTCTGGTTGGCACGAGTTCATTATTGACATTGGCTACAATGGTGATCCCGGACTTCTTAGGAACCACCTGAGTTGGACTCACCCATTGACTATCGGATATAGGGTATATGATCCCCACTTCCAATAGTTTGAGAACCTCGGCCTTAACCACTTCCTTCATGTTTGGATTTAGTCTACGTTGTGATTGCCGAACAGCCTTTGCATTGTCCTCAAGATATATACGGTGAGTACAAATCGATGGGTTAATTCCCTTGAGGTCCGCTATCGTCCATCCAAGAGCTCCCTTATGCTCAATGAGAGTAGATATCAGCATACTCTCCTGTTCTTTCTCCAGGTGGGCAGAGATCACCACCGGATATGTCTCATCTTGACCTAAATAGACATATTTTAAATCAGAGGGCAAAGGTTTTAGGTCAAGCTTCGGTGGCTTGAGGTTAGACGGTAGAGGCACTACATAAGTTTGGGGCAATTCTTCAATGTGTGGCCTCCACCGGTTAACTTCAAGTACCGGTGCAGTATCAAGCATGGCACACGTCTCCCTAATTATATCATCATCAAGATCATGAGAGTGGGCCAGGCACGTCTCTAGAGGATCAGAGGATAAGGTGAGAGATGTTCTATCTTCCACAAAAGAATCAATCATGTTAACATCGTGAAAATCGTCATCATCCTCTGAGTTGCTGCCGTTATTGAAAAAGATATTCGATTCCAATGTCAAATTTCCAAAGGACATAGTCATGACACCATTCCTGCAATTGATAATTGCATTTGAAGTAGACAGGAATGGGCGACCAAGAATGACGGGAATCTGAGTGCTCGTGTCGTTGATGGGTTCGGTGTCCAAGATGATAAAATCAACAGGGTAGTAGAATCTATCTACCTGGACCAACACATCCTCGATGATCCCTCTTGGTATACGAACAGAACGATCAGCAAGTTGTAGTGTGGTTCGAGTGGATTTTAATTCACCCAACCCTAACTGTTGGTATACCGAATAGGGAATCAGATTGACGCTCGCTCCTAAGTCAAGAAGTGCGTGATCAATTCGATAGTTTCCGATTACACATGATATGGTTGGACAACCGGGATCTTTGAATTTTTGCAGCACATCTTGTTTTAGGACGGCACTCACTTTCTCAGTCAAGGAGATTTTCTTTTGAACACTTTTCCGTCGTTTGGTAGTACATAAGTCCTTTAGAAATTTAGCATATAAAGGAATCTGTTTTACAACATCAAGCAGAGGAATATTGACTTTTACTTGTTTCAACACCTCTAGGATATCCTGAGAGTTAGAGAGACGTTTTGGTTCAACCAACCGTTGGGGAAACGGAGCAACTGGCTTCTCTAGAGGTTCCGGTTCAAATTTTTGTGGGGCGCCAATAGATCCATCATTATTGTCCTCTTCTGGTTCTTGAGGCTTTTCGGGCCTAACCGGAAGGGTTTTATCAATAACATCCCCACTCCTAAGAGTGGTGATGGATTTAGCGTGCCCCATTTGATTTGAAGAGCTGGGATCACCTGTCTCGTATTGCGGTTTCGGATTAGGGAGTGATTGTGCAGGGAGCATCCCTTTTTCCATAGCCGTCATACGTGAATCTATTTTTTGCATAAAATCTGAAATTCCTTGCATTGTCCGAGCCAGCTCTTGTATGGAGAATTGAACCGATTCTTCTTGAGGTTTCCCCTGATTTGGATTTTGATTGAAGAAACCTTGAGGGGTAGCAGTTTGTCCGTTCCTCCAACTAAAATTCGGATGATTTTTCCAGCCAGGATTGTATGTATTAGAGGGTGGTCCATTGAAAGGTCTTTGATAGTTATTTACGGCATTAGATTGTTCATTCAATACTTCTCGAAAGGCAGGTATTGAAGGACAATTTTCAGTAGTATGAATGTTGCAATCACAGATGCCGCAAACACTTTCATTAACCTTTTCCTTCCTTCCTTCCATGGCCTCAAATTTTCTGGTGAGATTGGCCACCTTAGCGTTAAGATTATTATCCTCTTTCAGGAGATATATTCCTCCTTTTTCCCTTGAATGAGTCGGCCTAGACGTGGTGTTCGTTCTTGGGTAATAGTCCCATGATTGTGTTTTTTCCGCGAGACTATCGAGGTAATCCCATACCTCGTCGACATTTTTATTTATGAATTCTCCGTTACACATTGTCTCGACCATTTGGCGCATGGAAGATGTTAGCCCATCATAGAAAAAATTTGTAATGCGCCATATTTCAAAGCCATGTTGTGGGCATGCATTAACTAGATCCTTGAACCTTTCCCAACATTGGAAGAATGTTTCATCTTCCTTTTGGGCAAAGTTCATGATTGCTCTCCTGAGGGTAATTGTCTTATGATGTGGGAAAATTTTCTTTATAAATTCTCTCTGCATATCATTCCATGTGCCAATGGATCTAGGACGCAATGAATGTAACCACGTCTTGGCTTTTTCTTTCAAGGAGAATGGAAAGAGTTTCAGCCTAATAGTATCCTCAGATACATTAGGAAAGTATAAGGTGCCTATGATTTCATCGAACTCTTTCAGATGCAAATATGGTTCTTCAGACTCAAGCCCATGGAACTTAGGAAGGAGTTGGATAACCCCTGGCTTGATGTCCATATGTCCTGTATTCTCAGGAAAAATCATGCATGAGGGCGTACTCACCCCCGCTGGTTGTAAATAATCTCGTAAAGTACGAGGCGGGGGTACCTGATGCACCTCATTCTCATCATGTACTTCCTCAACCCCTGGTTGGGGTAGTGCTTGAGGTTGATTTTCAGCCATAACTTCCTCTAACTCAGGAGAATTCAAGTGGTGTCTAGTCCTGCGATGGACAGTCAACCCCTCAACTAATCCTCCTTCAGTCACGAGCCGTCGAGTGTTATCGCGTGCCCAATGGGGCATAAAACACACTCAGCCCTCAAATTCTAACTTACCTAAGAGAGGAAGAAGAAATCTAGAAAATAAAAGGGAAAGATGGAAAGAAGTTACCAAATTTGGAGTCCTAGGTTAAGAATCTGCAAAACAAAACAAAATAATTTAGTTTCTAAGAATAGAAAGTCCTAATTAAGAGTAAACTAATTTCTAGAAAAAAAAAAAAAAGAAGAAATTCTAAAGAAAGAGAAATTAGAAAGAGCTTACTAAATTAGAAGTTTCCTACAAAACAGAAAAAAAAATAAAAATAAAAAATAAAAAAAAAATTAGGTTAGTTCTAAAGATCAGATAGAATGAAGAATAGTAAGTTTCTAACGTTAGGAAAAATTTCTAACAAGGAAAATAACTACTTCTAAACCTAGAATTAAAAATTCTAAAGAAAATCTAATCCTAAACTAATCCTAAAACTAATTAATTTCAGAAAAACGTAACCGACAGTCCCCGGCAACGGCGCCTAAAACTTGTTCACTCCCCAAGTGCAGGGTTGTGATGTAGTAATAACTCGGTAAGACCGAGGTCGAATCCCAAGGGACTGAAACTTGTACGTTATCTAAAACTAACCAGAACTAGAACTAGATTAAGATGAAATCTAAACTGAATGTAATTTAAGAAATAATGGTGAAATAATTATCTAAACTTGAGAGAAATCAGGAGAAGAGAACTAGGGATTCAGAGGATCCACTTGTAGAGATCAGGGAGAATTTATGCTTGCATCAAAAATCATGGAAATTACTGAACTGGCGTTGATCTAGTTTTCAAAGAGATGAAAGGTGTATGAATTAGAATGGATTCCATCACCAAACCATGCCCACAGACTATGGCAAACAACAGAATTAAACTAATTACCAACCAATCATATGTATGAAGGTTAAGAAGGGTACCGTCATCCAACCATGCCCAGGAGACTATGGTGAACAACAGGGCTTCCTAACGTCATAAACATTAAAGAGAATGGGAATATTAAAAGTCATTGCAGACCCATTGTAATTTCAGTCACAATAGACCATTAAAAACCTAAAATATTTCCATTAAAATCAAACTAAAACCAACTTCAATTCAAAAATTAAAATTAAATTAAAAGCATATAATCTCTCATCTCACTACAAGCTTCACCTCCTAGCCCTAGCTAGGAGGATTTAGCCTGCCATGGATGGGCTCAATCCAAATAAATAAAGAGAAAAAGAAAAGGAAAAGAAAAGGGAAAGAAAAAAACCAAGCTCCTCTCTCTCTCCTCTGACCACGTTCAAACCCAAGCTCGAGCCCTCTGTTCTTCCTCCCAAGACCTTGAATGCCCCCTCCCCACGTCCAAAAACCTCTTTTTATAGCTGCTGGAAGGCTGGAGTCAGTGACAGAGTTGTAACAGGACACGGAGTGCAATTTTCGCAGACGAGTTTGGTACCATGAAACACGCCACTTTTCTCGCTCAAATTCCAAAAAAACACCGTCCCTTAGTACTTTCTTGGGTCCTCTACATGATAGACGGTTCAGATCTGCCATATGATCAAAGATGGTGGGCCAAAACCGTCCGGAAAAGTCAGTTTTCGCGGATGTGCGAAACCTTTCGCACCATTTCGCTGTTGTGGTCGGTGGGCCCCACAGAAGCATTTTCTGGAAAATCCACCCCGTCCATTGGATTCAGAACGAAATTTCAGTCAAGAATGGGTGGTTTTGAACGTCCATTGACGTGGCCCAGAGAAGAAATCACAAAAGAATCAGTTTTGAACGTTACCGAGCAGCCCTTTTGTGGCCTCTTATCTCACACGTGTGCACGCATGGGTGAAAAGTGACAACATGGTTTTGTAGTGCTCGCGGCTGTCTACACGGTGGACGGTTCGGATTAAGCTTATGGGGCACGTGTGGGGCCCACATCTGATCGCAAAAACGGCCAGCGGCCGTGCGTCCGCTGCACGCGAAAGCGGAAGTTTCTTCCGCTGTGATGATTGATGGGGTCCACTGAGCTTTAATTTGAAAAATCTACACCGTCCATTAGCTTCAGGACGAAAAACCGTTCAGATATGCTTGATTTTGGATCCCAACTATGGTGGTCTATGAGATCTTGATTCCGCCGTCCATCTTGTGTTGTACAACAATCCAAGTGAGTACATGTGCATGGGGCAGAAAGGAGAGCTAGGCGAGGGTATTTCCCCCTCTATAAAAGCAATGAACGGTTCAGATCATCCGAATGGATGATGGTTAAGCCCCACTATTCAAGACCGGCGGACGCACCGGTCCGCTGTGAAGAATTTTTTTTTTTTTTTTTTTTTTTTTTTTTTTTTTTAAGAATCAGTCAGCGGAATGCTGACCGATTTAGTTAGTACGGTGAGTGTCTGGCGTGCGGGCACTTGGTGTACATGCACCACAGTGTGAGTCCCACGGTGATGTATTCATGAGATCTTCTCCGTCCAACATATTTTCCATCCAATTTAAAGCATTGAGACTTGAATTGAAGCATATCCAGGTATTAGGTGGGCCCCAAACTAATGATTTATGAGCTGATCTGACTATTTGGCCACTTCTAGAGGGATCCAATGGCTGAAATTTTATATGTACGGTTAATTTATGGTCCTCAGGCGACGTATGAAGTTTCGAACTGAACTGATATTGGGAACCCCATGATCTTGCATTCTGGCTGACTTTCAGGCCACTTGAGCTTCAATTTCTAACTTTTCTCGGATTTCTGACCGTGTATATTTGTCAATCTTGGTCCCCTGGAGTGTGTTCCTTGCCTGTGGCGTCAACTGAGTGTTAAATTCATACTTTTAGCAACTTTTTGCAGTTCATGCTTTCAACTACACCTTGTATCACGGAAAAACGGACCATTAAACGGCATTATGTACGTAAATTCAGGTAATAAATGGGGTCTAATATGCAGTATTTGACCCTCAACACTTTCAATGGTATACATTTACTTCCCATGGTTTCTGCTACAGCAATCTACTTCTAGCCTTGGATATGCTTCAATTTTGAGTTCATACTCTTAAAATGACAAGGGAGAATAACAGATGGACCGCATTGATAAGAAAAATGAATGACGTGCTTACTTTTATAAAATGAAACCCTACTGCAAAGTTTGGAGATTGGATTAAGTGGCAACGGGGATCTTACTATGGGGTTCACCTTGACGATGTGTTCTATGTCCATGCTTTCCATCCATTTTTTCATCTCATTTTAGCTGATGGCCTAAAAATTTAAAAAGATCAAAATCTCATATGGACAACACCATAAGAAACGGTGATAATTGAACGCCCACCATTAAAAACTTTCCAAGACCTACCATGAGCAGATTTCATTCAACCCCATGACACGGTCAACCATATCTGAATGAATGTAAAATACAAATATCAGCTTGATTCAGAACTTTTTCTATAAGCAGTGGCAGTTCTAATATTTTCGCTGAAAGTAAGGTTCTTTGTAATGTATCATTTAATAGACCGGGTACGGCGGAAAAGGCGAAATGTCGTGAAATGCAGTTGTATAATTTCTGGACAATATAAGAGCCGGAGCGCGTCCCCGATTAATCCTGACCGTCGAAAGTGAATATCAAGTTGAAATTAGTCAAAGCGTGACGACATAACGCCGCAAGGTTAATGTATTATCTGTATTAGTTTATTAGAGCGCGACCTGGCTGCGACCCCGTAACCAGGATGTGGGTGCGGTCCTGAATGTCAAGCCCACATCAATGTATATATTGTATATCCACGCCGTACATCTGTTTTTACAGCTCATTTTATGGCATGATTTAAAACATGAAACAGATACAAGTTTCAGGTGGACCACACCACAGGAAAAAAGTGGTCGTTGAAAGCCTATCATTAAAAAATTCCTAGGCCCCAATGTTTGTTGACCGTCCAACCTGTTGATAATGTCCAACAGACATGAAGGAAAGGAAATATATATATATATATATATATATATATATATATATATATATATATATATATATATATATATGTGGCGTGGATATACAATACATACATCGAATGGTACGAGAACAAATGATCCGGTACTCCCATGGGCATCATAAGTCGACCGTGCTCTCCTTCTTTCCCTCCAACGTGTGATATCCTTGTGACATCTGAGCCGCTATTTTTTATATATCAGTTATGGATATTTTGAAGGAAAAATTGGATAGATCCACACATCAGGTTAGTCAAACTGTAAGATGGATCAAATCAACGGATGTCCATTGATTTAGATGGTCTTGCTCAATTAACTTCTGGAACAGCCTGAATTTCATTCCATGGACCTTTTCCAAGGAATGGAGTTCGAAAATGTGACAAGTTGGCATATATGGCATTAGATGTTGGATGTGATTGCCCATATTCAACAATAAACTGTCTACCGGAGGGATGTGCAGATTGTCTGATTCATATGGTCTTGTTTCTGTAACCCATCTAAAGTGAGCCAGTGAGATTGGAAGGTTTGGATTATATGCATCTAAATGCACTTGTACAAGGAGTGGTGCATGCGCATGGATGGTCATACTCTCCCAAAATATAAAAGTGTTTTTAGAGAAATTGACAACTGTAAACTCCACCTTTTACCCACCGTATTTTATACACGCTCCCAATCTGTACGGACATATTATTTGCAGACGAAAATACCCATCCCAAATTAAACCGTAGTCATGTCTACCCTCTAATAGCTACGGTTATAATCCGTAGCTATATGTTAAGTGGGTGAATGGATTACCAAGGGAAAAGAAAGTTTGGGGAGCGCTTATAGAAAGACGGTGGGTGGGTAAAAGGCGAGGCTTACAGTCGCCAATTTCTCTGTTTTTTTTCCCAGTCATACTTTAGGCAGAGAGGTGCGAAGTGGACGCTCGACTTCGCATGTGCACACGTGCAACTTATTTTTGGACAAGTTTATTCTTGAACTTTTTAGATAATTCACGTCTTGCCTCTTTGTTTTTTTTTTTTCTTTTTAAAATAGTCTCACATGATCAACAACTTATATTAAAGGTGGGTCCCACATTATGAAAGTACACATTAGGATAGGCAGGATGGCCCACTCCAAGTGGCTCGACATAATGATCAGTTAACATTAAGCAGGCCCCACATGATAGACAGTCCGCATCAGAGGTGGGACACATAAGATGGATGGTGGACATTAAAGGTGGGACCACATGATGAAAGGTTGACATTAAAAGTGAGCCCGCATGATGAGCCGTCCATATTGATAGTTGGCTCCCACAAGATGAATAGTCCACATCAAGGTGAACCCATATAATGCATGTTCATATCAAAGATGAGTCCCACGTGATGGATGTCCCACGTCAAAATACGATCCCACATGATGCACTCTTCACATCAAGTGAGCCCCACATGGTGGACAGTCCACAATAAATGTGATACCCACATTATATATGGTGGACGTGAGCCCATATGATGGATGACCCATATTGAAATTGGGGCTCCCCATGATGAAGGGTCCACATCAAAGTAGGCCCACATAATGCATGGTTCATATCAAAGGTGAGCCTCACATGATGAATGGCCCACATCAAAAATGCCTTAGTTGACTACTAAAAGTGGGCTAAAACTGCACTGGAGTTGGTGCATGCCATAACCTCTCATACAAATGCTATATATAGAAGCTGCACCTGTATCAATACTACTTTTCTCCAACAGTAAGACTGATCTCGTCATTACGTGGGCCAAACGTGGTAGTACATCAATAACTGTTTTGTTTTGTTTTTTTTTTTTGTTTTTTTGTTTTTTTTTTATAACCAATTAACTTTATTTTAGTTATTTTTAAGAAATTAAAAATAAAAAGATATTTTTCCTGTTAATGTTTTAACCAAAAAAAAAAAACCGTAGGCACATTGCTCTCTATTGAAAGGGTAAAGAAGCTGCCGCCAAAAATCCCACAGCTATTATCTAATGTTATTTTCCTTTTTTAAATAGAAATTACCATATCTCAATAAAAATTTTAAAAAAATAAAAAATAAAAAATAAAAAATAAAAATAAAAAGGAGAGAGAATCTCTTCTTTGTTGAGTTTGTTATTTTCCAGGGCCAATCCCTGCCGTGTACTCGAAAAAAAGAAGGGAAAGATGATTTAATAATTGAATTATTAATCCCTAAGAGGAAAATGAAATGAAGGTAATTAGATATGTGAATTCTATTTTGGATTCTGCGGATCATTTAATGGCTATTCAATTGATAACTTCCACCCTTACCCTAGAAAATAGGATTCCAAAAAATAGGAATATGTTCGGATAGGAAACGTAATTCTCATATTTATTATACATTAGTCATCTCGGGTCTTGTTTGCTAAGGATTTTAACAGTGAATAAGAGCAATATTTAAAGCTTTGAATCCATGTACCCCGACAGACCAACTGTCTTATCAGTGGAAAACGATTTTCATTTCTACATAGATTCCATTTATCTAAACATGCCCAGGGTGAAAACAGCTAGAAAAAATCCCACAATTAACATTTGGTGGTGCTTTCACTACATTGCTTTTTCATTTCTTAATTAAATCAAAATGCATAAAAGGTTGCAGATGTCTGCTACTCGTACGCATGCATCCAATACATGTAATAGATCGAAGCTGCCCATCAGGGGGTCACTGCATGAATGTTATCTAATAAAACGACTTTGATTGACTTTACAAGCAGAGTCGAACAGGGGAATCCTCAGTCTAAGTCGCATCAGATTTGTCCAAGTTCTAAAACCATGCATTCCTCAGATCACGACAAAGGGGAGCTAAAAACACTTGCTTGGGCCTGAGGTTTTTCTTTCACACACACTGTTAGATCGATCTCAGTCGGTCCGTGGTTTTTCTTTCCCGCACACTGTTAGATCTAGGCCTTTCATAATTATACAGCTAGGCCCAAAAGACCAACCCTTAAATAGGTGGATTAGAAATGTTGTGGAGAGTGGTAGGAAGTTGTAAACTATGCTCTTGGCTCAAACTTTGTTATTTGGTCTTTCAAGCTGTAGATATGATGGCTCTAATCAGAAAGCGTCCACATGCCACTTAAAAAGAAGAAGAAAAAAACTTCCTCCCCCCCCCCCCCAAAAAAATAATAATAATAATAATAATAAATTGGAGAAGTCCTGACTTCAAGAAACACACACCAAAATTTCAATGAAGAAAAGGCTAAACATTCCATCTCATGGGATCTTTCAATATAGGGTACTTTTAGGCACATGGGGGATTAGTAGGGAGGCTCACCACAGACGGTCTAGATCTTTGAGCAAAGATTTGACCCGTCGTACATGTGGGAGCTCCAATTTATAATAGGTTTTTTAGGGCGATAATCAATTTTTATTTAAAATTTTGCTAAAACCTAAGTGGGTTATTGATGTAAGTTGTTGTCCAAGAGGAGTTTCTCTCACCAATACCTTAAAAGTTCACTTTTGAGAGGGATGTGCAGTCAAGTTGTACCCTACCTGAAGGAAGGTTCAGATCCATGACTCTTTCTAGTATAATTATTACCAATGACCATGCTAAGATGGTTAGACTCATTCGATCAAAGTAGTCTTTTTTTTAAAAAAAAAGAGAGGACAATCAAAGATGGCCTTGTATGATAGACAATGGTTATGCATTTTCTACAATAATAAATATGCATTGTCCCTTTCCTTGTGGGCCTTGGATGATGGATGGTCTGGAGAATGATGGAACTTTTCTAGTATGATAGATAAGGTTTGCCAATTTCCTATGCAGTGATTAGATGGTTTGCATCACTATTTTAGAGCAATAGAGCAATAGAGCATGGCTCAATCTGGATGCATGCTGGAACTCACCAGTGCTTAAAGTCTTTGATAGGTGTAATCCCTAAAGCAGAAAAATAGTGGAAGCCCTCCCAGACCTATACTGTAAAGAAATTGCTTCTTATTTCAGTTTTCAACTAACATATTACAGGCAAACAATGCATACAGTGAAGTCAAACACTCATGAGCAATTTCCCCAAATTAAAATGCAGAGCACGTAACGAATATTAGTGCATGATTCCATATTGAAATATCTCAAACAGAAAGTACGCAAATCCTTGAGTTACAAATACAAATGATCATCCAAACATCTCATCACTGTCTAGTCACCATTCCACCATTCTTCACTTCGTCAAGTCACATAGCACATGCAGATCATTGCAATCTCTGTTGTGAGAAAAATGCCTGGAAACTGAAATTTATGATTAGAACCTAAAAGTTATATGCTAGAATTTGGTTGCTTAAATCCATAAAGGAAGTCAAGCATATACTTAACTTTAAAAACTAATAATTGATAAAACAGGAAGTATAGGCTTCAAATGCATTCAGTCCAAGTATCTTGATGCGTGAAACAACTGGGGCTAGTAGTTCTGAAATCCAAACTTTGATTTAATACACTCTGCCATAGAAGAAAGATGCTCCAAAAATCTTACTCAAAGCACCTGTCTAATTCTCGATGGTTGCCCTACAAAAGACATGAAAATAATACATCAATTGCCCGGGAAAAGAGGTTGTAGAAGATTGGATGACAAGGAACTTGCAATTAAATTTACTTGGTCATAACAAATAGAGAACTTTTTAGGTTGCGGGAATATTACTGACAAACACATTTCAAGCTTAAAATGTGCAATTAGCATACTCATCCAATATGGGCTTCAAAGCATGGATAGAATGCAAACAAATGCAAATGCATTAGCTCCTCCATGAGTTCTTTATGTAAAACAAAAAGTACACTACTGCAATTGAACATTATACATGTAACACCAACTATCATATGGTACTACTAAACTACTAAAAAATCACATCAAGTTAACATAAAACAGAGGCTGAGCCCACACGCATGTGGAATTATGACCATCCACATGCGGCAACACAGATTAATATGGAATGTGTGTTTGAGTATCCAATTTTCCATTAGATGAGCCTTGCACAAGAATCTAGCTTTTTCTTTTTCTTTTCTTTCTCTTGAAATTGGGCACAATATAAAAAAAATAATAATAATAATAAAAGAATGGCTAATACAGCTCTTTCGAACATCCATTTGTTTTGTACGGTCCACTTGAGGAAGGAAACACTTGATTTTTAAGCCAAAAGTTCTAAAAAGTGTGACCCACTTAATGTAAAGCTTTTATCTCACACCCTTACGCTACATTGGTGCATGTGGCTGCATTTGGTTGGGCAATGCTTCACACACATGTTAGGAAAACTTACCCACAACTTATGCTTGGTCCAAGAATCAGGTCAGATGCAAATAATGTGAGCCAATCCTATGCAAATGTAATGGACAGTTAGCATTTAACATATGGTGCATCAGCTTAGCAGACAGCCTGAATCTTGTGTAAGGGAAGCTATATAGTGACACTCTCTTGATGAGCAGCATGGTCATGCATATGTGTGAACTCTCTCATCAATCGTTGGTTGCAGTGGGTACTACACAACTGGGGTGATGAGGATTGTGTGAAGATCTTAAAGAGATGAAAGGATGCCATAGATGCAGATAATGGTAAGGTTATCATAGTCGACATTATCATAGGCGTTGATGATTTGCACGAGCTTGAACATGTGAGGCTAGCAACGGACATGATAATGCTGGCCAAGACAGGAGGAAAGGAAAGGACTGAAAAGGAGTGGAGGGGACTCTTATCTGATGCTGGATTCAATCAATGCAAGATAACACCCATCAAAGCCCTCCAATCTATAATCGAAGCATGTCCTTAATCACCTCGTAGGTGCACGTACCAACTTGTCCATGACATCTGAATGACTAGAGTGAGTCTCACCATGCGCACGGCTCATATGTCCAATACATGTGCCAGGTTGGCACGTGTCAAGTTACATAGAAGTGCAAACACAGTAATAAAATGTAGTGTGTTCTGTTTTTGCCAAGACGGGGGCTGTATGGTCATAGTCTTTTTTTCTTTAATCATTAATAAAAGGTGTGAGCAGGCCACCTATATTATTATTAATTTCAAGAACGGACTACATTTTTTTGGGCAGGCTCCTAAAAAAAAAAAAAAAATAAAAATAAAATCAATGGGGCCTCGCCTATCTTAGGAAGGAAACAAATACAAAATCCATTCATCTGAAAAAATATACCAAATGGCTTATAGGACAAAAATATGTAGACAGCTAGCTATGCGACAATATGGATCCCCAAAACACCAAAGCAAAAAACATGGGCTTACTAGGCACTGCATCGCCACCAACCGGGCCTCTGTACCACTGAAAATCTAGAAAGTACAAATTAAATCTCTGGTTAAAGCCTAAAAATGATGTGCAATTATTCATAGTAAAGTCATTCATCAACAGAATAGAAATACATAAATGCAAAAACTGTAATGATGCACTCATTCAAAAGATGGTCTTGGTTGAAGCATTTGTTCAAACAAGTAGCATGCAGATTTGTATATAAAGAAATAAGAGCATTCCAAAATACTTAATTTGTCTTACAATCTATGAAAGGAATGGAGAAACCAGTACTAGATTTTCATAGCAAGAATTTAAAGTGTTTAAAAGAATAAATTTCTCAAAGTATATAACTTGAATTTAAAATTCTTGAGACTATATGCTTTTCTAACTTGAAGTATGTATTAAAAGGTAAATAAAAATGAAGAGTGGAAACAAGTATCACCTATGTATGTACCTCTCATAATGATAGAAAGTCCTACTGCTTAGCTTCTCATTATCTATCGTATGTCGATGGAGGGTATATGCCGGACCTCATCCCAATCCTCTCCCCCGACTTCTTCAAACCTTGCTTTCAATCCATGAGGCACCTCTAATTTTTTGAGGGTAGTCACGTGTTGCAGTCCTTTTGGAAGCTTCTTCAATTGCTTGCAGTCACGTATCGATAAATGTAAAAGACTTGGCATAGCTCCTTCCTCCACTCTCCACTCCTCTAATTCATCTAATTTATGAAGATATAAGGATTCGAGCAGAGGAAACCCTAGTGCAGAGCAAGCCATTTCCTTTCCCATATATGACCAATCCAGCAAACTGAGAATGCGAAGGTTTTTCAGCTTCTCCAACGTCGCCATTGGGTCTTCCTTTAAACCGGACCATTCCAAGGTGAGTTTGGTGAGGTTTGGTGGAAATTCAGGTAACGTCTCTAACTTTCCTCGCAAATACAACTTACTTAACTTGAGAAGATGTGAAAGATTAGGTGACGACAAAAATAAGGCTCTGTCTTCACGTGCGTCAACTGACGTCCACGCCCACAGATGATGAAGGCAGTTAAGGTTGACAATCGCCTCACAGAATAACCCAGCATAAGCTCCTGTTTCGAAAAATATTTTTAATTTTCTAAGATTGGTGAGCTTTCCCATGCAACCCTCCATCCATCCGCCAGCATATACTGGAGATAGAGTCTGGAGGTTACTTATCAGGTCGAGCCTTCTTGGATGCCCTTGTACACGTATCATTCCCCAAGATTCCTCTCTTTTGTAACTGCCCAATTGAAGATGTCTTAACTGATGCATCTTCCCAATTGTCTCTGGTACTTTAAGATCATTATTGGATTGTACAAATAGAGTTTGTAAATTGATAAGATTGCCTATGCGATGATGGGAGGGTTTTTATTCTAGGTGCAGTACACTTGAGATATCTCATGTGGATTAGTTCACCTATTTGCTTCGGTAGGTCGCTTATTTCGACATCAAAATATAGCACCCTAAGCAACTTAAAGCCTTTGAATAGAAACTTGCTTTGATCCTTTTCAAGCCATGTACGGTCTTGGGTGTAGATCAACATAGAACGAAGGTGTGGAGTAGAAGGTTGTTTGACTATTAATTTCCCTGAAAAATACACGAAAATAAGTAATTATTACTTCACCTATTTCCCATTTCGAATTCGCACGGGAATTACGTTTTGAAAAGCGTTCCATACAATACCAGTTATTATTGATTTAAATATGTGGGCCCCACTATGATACATGTGAGTTATCCACGCTATCCATCCTTTTAAAAAATACATTTTAAGTCATGAACCCAATAATGAGAAAAATCAAAAGCTCAAGTAGGCCACACCTTAGGGAACAAGGATCATTAAGACATCAATGGTTGAAAGTTGTTTTCTCCCTAGGGCCCACATTGATGTTTATTTGTCATAAAACCTGTTCATAAGGTCACACAGTCATGGATAAGGGGGAAACAAAATTATCAGTTCAATCTAAAACTTTCGGAGTCCTCATGAAGCTTTCAATGGTAGGAGTTCAATTCTCATTATTTCTTGTGTTGTGGTCCACTTGATCTTTGTATCTGCCTCATCTTTTAGCTCATGCCCTAAAATGAGTTGGCTAAAGGGATGTACAGTGTGGATAAGATAGACACATCATGATAGGCTCTACAATTTAACATTTTTCTCCTCCGGTGACATGAGGAGTCTTATAAATGAAAGGTGGCCGTCAACATCACCAGAAATACATAGGTAATTATTTACCCATTTACCTGAATTACCTCTGTAATTAGAAAATCAAACAGGCCGTACTTACTTGGGTCATTATGGTAAATTGCAAGCCGACGGGCTCTAGACGGAGGAGCATTGCCATTGTCACCCTGAACTGCGAGAAACTTGCTTTCCTTAGCTTCTGATATCGACAGATCACGCAAAAGATCGTGGATGCGGCAACTACTGATACCCCTGCCTGAATTTCTTCTTGTCAATTGAACCATACTTCTCTGAACCAACTGCATCAGATAATCTTCTCCAACCTCTTCCAATGTTAGCTCCCCTCTTTCTTTAAGAAACCCTTCTGCGGCCCACAGTCGAATCAATTCCTTGGCTTTGAACTCGTAGTCCTCTGGAAAATTGCTCACGTAGAGAAAACATGGTTTTAAGTAATAGGGCAGGTCTTTATAGCTTAAAGATAATATGCTAGAAATTTGGACTTCTCCCTCGACAAACTGCCAGCTGATGCTTTTGCGTACATGCACCCACTCCTTTGGTTCCTTTATTGATAAGAGCCCTCCAATGACTGCGATCGCAAGAGGGAGACGATGGCATTTTCCCACAATCTCTCTTCCCAGCTTCTCCAAATCCTGCGGGCAACCACCATCTCGTCCTAAGAATGTTTTTTTACAGAATAAATCCCAACTCTCTTCATTGGTTAGAAATCGCAGTTCATGGGGACGGCTTCGTGGATCTGCATATAAAGCAACGTCTCTATTTCGTGTGGTGAGCATGACCCTACTGCCATTATTCACATCCTGAAATGTATCCTTCAGATCATTCCATGCTTCTTTTGTCCATAAATCATCAAGTACCATTAGGTACCTCTTTTTTTCCAGATACTCAGAGATCTTGTCCCTCAGATCAACAACGTCCATCTTCTCCACCAACTCGAGCTCCTCTTTAGACAGAACCATACAGCGTTTTCTGATGGTCTGCAAAAGATCTTTCACAGAAGGCTGTTGTGATATAGAAATCCATGCATGTGTATGGAAATGTTTCTTAACACTATCAGTGTTATAAACTTTCCTGGTAAGAGTGGTCTTACCGAGACCACCCATTCCGACTACAGAAACAACACAACGTCGCCGCTCTCCTTCATTAGTCAGCTGCGTTACCAATTCCTTTAAGTCATTATCAAAACCAACAAAATCTGGTTCTTCAACATTAGGAGAAGTGCGCCTCCATTCTTGGTGGCTTCGACCAGCATAGCTCGTCCCTGCTCCCTGCCCTATATTTTCAATTCCATATGTCGATCTACTTTCAGAGATCGCATGGATTTTAGCCTTTATTTGCTCGATCTTCGATCCCACCTCTTGGCGAGGTTTCAATTCATTGAAGATGCAAGCGTACCTTTTAATGCAGCCCACAAATCCAGTTCGCCTCAAGTTTGCTACCTTGAAGACAAAGGTGTCGATGACGTCCTCAGCATCATATGCAACATCTCTCACATCCCCCACCCAGCCCTTTACTCTTTCATCTCCTTCTTGTTTGGCATCTGCGTCTTTCAAGAAATGTTTCATCCGCCCAAATTCGTCCTCGAGCCATTGGACTTGATCACCAACCCCATGTAATAAAATGGCTTCTCGAATGAGTGGGTCAGTGATTTTTTGGAGAAGGATCTCGACAACAGACTCAACAAGGGCCATCTTTCCTCACTCTTTTTTCTCTCACAAGAAAGAAATTCAGATAAAAGCTTGGTTTCTCTTCCCTTCGAGTTGCAGGTCTCTTTATTTCCAGAGGCTAACCTGAACGGTCATGAGACAAAACAATCATGGTTCGTTGCTACTCAATGGTGGACGTTGTTGTTCAGTTGATGAATCTGGACCGTCCATCTTGTAGACTTTACTGACGATGATCTCTACAGTAGCACACATGTGAAATTTTAGAGAGTAAAAGATGCTGGCTTAATTCCCTCAATGTCATCAATGATTGTTGATGCGAGAGAATGAATTTATTGCTGTTGATTGGAGACTAATACCGCGGGATCAAGAGCTAGAATTTGCCTGACTTTCGAGGGCGGATTGCCAACCTACGTACTTTAGCATAGTGAGTAATCTCTCTGAGTCCACGCGTGATGTATATGTATTATCCACGCCATATCCATCCGTTTTACCAGCTTATTGTTGTTCATGACCCTAAAATTGAAGCATATCCATAGTTCAAGTGGACCATACAGAGGAAACAACAGAGATAATGACCATCTGCCGTTGAAACCATCCCAGGGTCCACAGCTTTGTTTACATGCCATCCAACTTGTTCCATGGGTTACAGAGACATGGATGAAGGGAAAATACAAATATCACCTAGATTGAAAATTTCTATAGCACAAGGAAGTTTTCAATGGTACACATTTAACTACTGCTGTTTATGCTGTTGTGCTCTACTTCTAGCCTTGGATATGCTTCGATTATGAGTTCGTACTCTTGTAATGTCACGGAAGAATAACGGATGGAACGCGTAATGAGATGCATGAATAATGTTATTATAAAATGAAACCCGGCTGCAAAGTTCTGACCGTGGGGCTCACCTTGATGATGGGCTGTATATCCATTCTTTCCATCCATTTTTCCAGCTCATTTTAGCTCATGGTCTAGAAATATAATGAGATCAAAATCTCATGTGGACAACACCATAAAAATCAGTGATGACTGAATGCCCACCATTAAAAACTTTTCAAGTCTTATCATAAGCAGATCTGTAATGTTTTTTCCATCCAACCCATTGATACCGTTAACCATATCTGGATGAAGGTAAAATACAAACACCAGTTTGATCCAAACTTTTTGTGATATACAGAAAACTTTATTTTTTTGAGCGCACATACACCCATAAGCAATCTGAATTTCACCACCTATGGGTGCTTGAAACCTTTGCCTAGTGTTGAAAATCTTTTGAGCCTATAGAAAGCTTTTAACGGGACGGGCGATGCGGATTTCCGCATTTGGCAGGAAGTTCATGGACAAGGATGGCCCCCATCAAGATGATTTTGTAAAATCCAATCTGTTAATCTGTTTTGAGAACTTATTTTAGAATGTGAGATGAAAAAAATAGGTGTATCTAACACTCAAGTAGGCCACACGAGAGGAAATGGTGAGAATTTAATAAGCACAGTTGAAGCATTCTTATGGCCATAAAAGTCATGTATCAAGCTATATTTTTGGTGTTTTCACTTCATCCCATTTGAAATGACTTTATAAACGGGTTGAGTAGCAGGTAAACATTAAGGTGGAGCCAAGAAGGCTTCAACAGTGGAAATTTCTTTTTTCAATTTTTGCATGATCCACTTGAGTTTTGTACCCACTTCATTTTTAGTCTCACATCCTAAAATGAGCTAACAAAACGGATGGACGAAATAAATTTCTCACATACATTGCAGTAGGCCCCACCCAACATCATTGCACATCAACTTCATGCGGACGGCTTCCGCCGGAAACCAGCGTCATACTTTCTTTTTTTCCAGTGATGTGATCCAACTGATATATGTATTCGCTTCGGTCCTGTTTGGCCAGTTGCATTGGCAAGTATTAGGTGGGATGGGATTCAAAAAAATATAATTATTACCCATAGCAGGGCCGGTTCCCTCTTACCATGGGATAAGCTTATTTCTCTTTTTTTTTTTTTTTTTATTTAGTAAAATGGAACATTGAAATGATATATCCACTATCATTTGAAACTATTGAGAATAACACACTCGTTGTATCTAAACCATTCATTTATTTTGTAACCTCATTTTATACCGTGTAATTAAAAATGAGGTAGATCCAAAACTTATGTGACCCTAAAGAAGTTTTCAATGGTAAGTATTTAATCCTCGTTGCTTTCTATGGTGGGGTCCACTTGAGCTTTAGATCTACCTGATTTTTTGGCCCATGCTCTAAAATGATCTCAAAAAATGGGTGGACGGTATGGATATAGTCCACACATCATGATGACACCTACATAACTTGCTAACATTGAATGAAATCAGCACGGGACCAGTACAATTCCATCTAACCTAATTCCAAGCTGCTCTACTCTTTCCAAACATGGATTGGAATTGGCACAGTACCGGATGCGATTCCATCCCACAAAAGCCCGGCTAATCCAGCCGGCCAAACAGGCCCTTAATTTTCGTATAGCAATGTGAAATAATGATTCGAGAAAATGGATGGATAACGTGAATATAAAACGCATTCATGTGGGCCCTCGGTTAGGGTTGCACCTAATCAGCTTCCAAAGGTTTTGGCCTCAAATGCTTTTGCACCGACACGGTGCAAAGGCACACGCGTTTTGGATCTTTTCACGCGTTTTCTTTACGACCGAGTAAAAGGTGAGAAGTCGTGACGCCTTTTCTCTTTTTCTCATCGTAAGGACTTTTCGTCTGTTATTTTTTTCCTCCTTAATGTAGCATGAGCACCCAATGAAGGTAAAATTGAATAAGATCTTTGGCCCCAACATAGTGTATGTATTTTATCCACTCCGTTCACTCTTTTTTTTTTTTCAGGATCATTTTATATGGTGAATCAAAAAATTAGATAGATCCAACTCTTAGATGGACCAAACAAGAAAAAAGATTAGCGATTGATTGTCCATTATTTAAAAACTTCAATGGGGAATACAAAAGTTTTGGGGAATATATATATTGCTTTTGTCCAAATTTGTGTGACTTAATCTGTATGTTGGATGGAAAACAAACATTAGTGTATCCTAAGAAGTTTTTAATGATGGTTGTTTAGTGACTATTATTTTTTATAGTATGGTCTTTAGAATTTGATCTACTTCATTTTTAGTATTTTTCTATAAAACGATATGAGAAAATTATTGGACCGCATGGATATACAAAACACGCATCAAGGTGAGCCCCATGGTCAAGGAAATATCTCGTAACATGTTACATAGAGAACACTTAATCCGTGGATGGGCGACGGGTCCTCTCATTAACTTTTTCTTTTTCTGTTTTTGTTTCGAAGGGTGACCCGTCCTCAGATTCATTATTTTTTTGTTTTTAACTTTTTGTTTTTAGGGGAATTTTCCTCATCACCCATAGTTTATGCCGCTGCTCGCTATTATTTACTTTAATTTTTTTTAATTTTTTATTTTGGGGGGGAGGGGGTGCACCCATGTTATGTTAGATGTTAGTCACTCCCACTGGGGATCGATACCAAGACCTCAACTGTTGAAACAAGGTATCTCCACTCAGCCTGCCACTTGAACTATTGGGTGTGCTCACTATTATTTACCTATACCAATGGTATACCATATTTTGAAATTGACAAAGCTACCCTCGCTTTACCACACTTGCAATCTCCCTTCGTTACAGTAGATTAACAGTAGAGTTGAGAGTCGAGCGGCTTCAACCCGACCAACCCTTGACTGAGTCGACATTGGGTAAGGCTCGGGCATGATGTATTGCGTTTGGTCTTGAGCTTGCGCTGTGCCAACACCAATCCGATAAAATTGGAGTTGAGCTAGAGTTAAGGTCTCGAGTTGCCCAACCCAACCTGGACGGATCGATATATAAGTTACACATTATAATTGAGTATGGATCCTTTTTGTTGAAGGCACAAGAAATTTCGTTGCCGTCGGGTTTTATTGGTCCGCGTCATTTTTGATGACTCAAGCTAAGAAGATACACGGGATTTCTCTCTCTCAAATAAATTGTGTGCTACCCAATATGACTTTTAAAGGAGTAGTTGTCATATATTTTAGCTTGTCTATTTAGAAAAAATAAAGTTCTCTATTATTTTTTTTTAAAAAACTATGTATGTAATTAATAAAATTATAAGTACAAAAAATAAAAGATGTATGAAAATATAATAGACTAATTTCATAATGAAAATATTAGCATGTATCAACCCACCGACCTGAACAACTGGACGGAGCCCACTTGGGTTGGGCTTGCATGGGTTGAGAATTCCCAACCTGAGGTTGGGTTGGGTTTGGATTGAGTTAGGGTGGAGGTATAGGAATCTTGGGCTGGGGTTTGTGCACCAACCGACCGAACCCACCACACTTTCAGCCCTAACTCACGTCTGCACCACCCTAACTCCCGATCATACCTGGGGCCTACCTTGTTGTTTCTGAGAAATTCAAGCTATTCAAGTGTTTTTCCAGCTCACTTTAGTTTCGGACTCAAAAAATGAAGTAGATTCAAAACACAAAGTGAGCCCTAGGATGGCCCCTGGAATTTTCAACGGTGGTTCTCATTCCCCACGGTTTCCTGTCAATTGGCTCACTGGAGCTTGTTATTAGCTTCATTTTTGGATCTTGTCCATAAAATGATATGGAAAAACAGATGGACAGGGTGGATTTCTCATGAACATTCTATAGCCCTACCAATATTTCAACAGCAAACATTTAATTCCGAATGTTTCATGTTCATTTGGCCCGCTTGTGGTCAAGATTAGCCTTATTTTTTGTCCCATGCCCTAAATTGAGTTGGAAAAACAGATGGACGGATTCAATTAACAAACATTGTTATGACCCACCAATGATCAAGCAACGCCCATCTCATGTACCTAATGTCTACCAAACATCTGGCTATCACCGATTCGAATTAACGACTGTCCAAGCGCGCGCGGATTGCCTCCTACCAGTGTAGAGCTGGGCAATCCTGATCCGATCCGTTGGATCCGAACCAATACGATGGCTTGGATCGGCACGAATCGAGCCGATTAGGCAAGATCCGAATGCTTTTCGGATCAAGTTTGGATGCATGTCTATTCGGACCGATCTAACCTAGAATCCGATCCGATCATTGGATGCATGTCTACTCGGACCGATCTAACCCAGAATCCGATCTGATCCGGGTGTTTGTGTTTCATTTGTTCTGTTCATCCATTTTTAAAGGTGTTTCATTTGTTCTGTTCATCCATTTTTAAAGTTCATGTCATGGATTGGTACCAAAATTGAGAGGAATATAAATCTCAGATGGACCACACCACATGAAAACAATAGCGGTTGGATATCCACCGTTAAAATCCTCTTAAGGCCTATTATACTGTTTATTTGACATCTAAGGCCTACTATACTGCTTATTTTACATCCAATCCGTTGATTAGGTCATACAGTCCCAGAGGAAGAGAAAAAACAAAGATCAGCTTGATCCAAAACTTTTATGGCCTCAAAATGTTTTTAATGATCGACTCTTATTCAACACTGTTTCTTGTAATGTGGTCCACTTGAGAATCGGATATATCTCATTTTTACAATAATATTGTAAAATGATTTGTAAAAATATATGGACGGCATGGATGAAACATATACATCATGGTGAGGCCCACATATCACCGACCATGTCAGCCAGTCGGTTTCCCTCTCCGTGCGCCCACATAATGTCTATCTGACATCCAAGCTCCAGCTGCTAGCCTATCTAGGTACGTGTCGTGAGAAGACGCTCCTCGAGCTCCGAGTTGTACGAACAGTTCAAAGGATATCAAAGTTACATGGCCCACCATGATGTATTTATTATATCTACACCGTTCATATATTTTTAGATATTATTATTGAGCATTATCCAAAAAATAAATAATATCCAAAAATCAGATTGACCACACCACGTATAGTAGCAGAGAATGATTTTAAACGTTAAATAACTCGTGTGGTCACATGACAGTTAGATCTGTCTTAATTTTTTGTCTCAAGCCGTAAGACGAGCTTGCCAAATGGATGGACGGTTTGGGTATAACATATACCCTCGTTCTTATATAAAGCAAGTGACGTGCTTATAACAATTGCAATTGATGTGCTTGGGTGAAAAGGGCGGCATTGCACTTTCCAGTGGAATGGTAAATTCCGGGAAAAAGAATAATAATTATTTCCTTCCATAGTTGCCGCACTCTTCCTACGTAATTAATTTTACGGCAACTTTTTTTAGATTAAAATAATAAATATTATAAAACATTTGTGGGTCCCACCATGATGCATATCATATATCCACGCCGTTCATCCATTATGTTAGATAAATTTATGATATAATCCAAAAAATGAGATATACCCAATGCTTAAGTGGATCACGCCATAGAAATATGTGAATTAAATACTTACCATTAAAAACCTCATGTTGCCATTGTTTCTTTTGTTACGGGCCAGTTGAGTGTTAGATCTAACTCATTTTTCTTCTAATATTTCAAAATGTTGTGATAAAATGAATGAATAGAGTAGATATATCATATACATCAAAATGAGATTATAAAATAGCCACTACTACTTTTGAACCGGTTTCCAATAAGTGAAATCCCCTGAATATTCAAACCGGTGAAACGGTAATAATCACCCATTTCTTGGGTATTCACCATTTTCAGGTGAAACGATAAAAATCAAACAGGCCCTCTGTGAAGTGCACGTCAATGTTGTAAATTGTAATACAAACATGGATACAGTTTTTCAAAGTTACGTGGAGCCCACCTTGTTGTATATGTTTTATCTAAGTTATTTATTTATTTTGACATATTATTTTAAGCCTTGAGTAAAAAAATGTGAGCTATTGAAGGCTGAAGTGGATCACACCACATGAAACAATTAAATTAAATTTAAACTATCTGAATCGTACTAAATCTGATCCAACTCGGTTCGGGTCAGGCTCACCATGCATCGGATTGGTCAGAGCCAGGTAACTCAGACTCGGTCTCGGATCGAATCAAGTTCGGATAAAGTTGTAGAGATTTCAAATCAGATCTAGTTATACCCTACCCGATCCAATTTGGACTGATGCCCAGCTCTACCTACCATTGCCTGTCTCCAGCTGGGAACGGTTTGATGGCAAATAAACATCACAGCGGGCTCTAGAAAAGTTTCAACAATGAGTCATTATCATCACTACTTCCTGCGGTGTGGTCCATTTGAGCATTGTATCATCCTCATTTTTGGGTTTATATCCTAAAATGATACGAAAAAAGTGGATGGACGGTGTGGATATGACCCATACATCACGATGTCCATTCAAAGCTGTTGCCCGTTCCCAACAACTGGACACAGGCAGGGCCACTTTTATGTTGTTAGAAATCCACCCCGTCCATTTGTTTCCTCAGCTCATTTTAGTGTACGGGTATAAAAATAAGGCATATCTAAAGCTAAAAGTGGTGCCACGGTGGACACAAGATGTTTCAAACGGTGGACCTTCCATCTCACTTTTATTGTCATATAGCCACTGGATCTTGGTATTGATTTTGTTTTTTGGTTCATGTTATAGATTTATCTGGAAAAAATAGATGGGCGATTAGATTTGTAAAAAGTATCATGTGGCTCCATGAATGCTTCAAGGGTGAGCATTTAATTTCCACTTTTTCATGTTCGTTTGGCCCACTTGAGAATTAGATCAGATGAATTTTTGGGCACAAGTAATAAAATGAGGTGGTAAAAAAGATAGATGGAGTGGATTTATCACAAACATAATGGTGGGCTCCACCTAAGTTAAGCAACGGTTACACTCTGTACTTAAATGTCCACCAAGCCTGCAATTCAGTTTCCAGTCAATCTGTGAGAGGAGCCCATCATGGTGGACGTTGATTGCAGTGCCAACCCAACTCCAACTGTGCGTGGGCCACGATTGATGGTTTTTGGAAATCCACCCGGGTCATCTGTTTTTCCAGCTCATTTTAGTGCATGAACCCAAAATGAGAAAGATTAGAGGCTGAAAATAAGCCTCACGATGGCCCCAACATATCTCAAAGGAGATCAAAGTCACATGACCCCACGATGGTGTATTTATCGTATCTAAACTGTTCATCCATACGATGAGATCATTTTAGCCATTGTTCTTAAAAATGAGTAATTTCCAAGGCTCAAGTGAACCATACTACAAATAGTTGTGGGACAATGATCTCCATGTGTCCTCGTGCAATCACAATCATATAATTGCAGTTCTGTAATTTGAAAAAGTTAATTATTACAGTAAACTAATAATTAAACTAGAGGTAAAACGGACTTTTGGGTAGTTAATAGCTGGATCAAGTATCCGCTGTGGAGGCTGCATGACCTATATGAAATAGGTAGCCGGGTTGAGACTAGTTTAAATGCAGGTGGTTTATCATTGTTATCTTTGCAATAACTAATTAATAGCAAAGCGGTTAACAATAACGCTCTACCCTGTTTCTTTCCATTTATGGGAAAGCCAGTAAAAAGGTGACAAGTGATGTTACATGAGAAATAAAAGTTTTTCAATATACTTGTAGTGTTTTTTGTATAATCATAGCTACCATAAATATAATTTTATTGGTCAATGGGTAGTCACATGATGTACTCCACTTTTTTAAAATCTAATTTTTTTTTAGAGTAGGTTAGGTAGTAGACAGGACCTTATTGTGGGGCTTATGTGTTGTATATTTCACGCCTCATAAATCGGATAAAAAATGTGCACACTTAGACTCGAGTTATGGTCCATTACTTATACACTAAAGCAATGAATCACTTCTTCTGACTAGAGGTCAAAACAATTTCTGTATTCTAAATTTTCATACCATGCATTATTCACATACATCGACCAATAAATAAGCATTCAGTTCATATGTTTGTAACATTTATAAAAATTAATTATTGTACTATAGCCTTTCCATTTGGGGATTTATTGAATTTCTATTCAACTAATAAATACAAACTAAAATATATTCCAAAGCATAAACAAGTGATATAGTATCGGATCCATTCC
This sequence comes from Magnolia kwangsiensis, assembly GCA_037074715.1. Classification (NCBI taxonomy): domain Eukaryota; kingdom Viridiplantae; phylum Streptophyta; class Magnoliopsida; order Magnoliales; family Magnoliaceae; genus Magnolia; species Magnolia kwangsiensis. The sequence continues at coordinate 4,356,254 of CM073583.1, forward strand.
AACAAGCTAATGATTTAATGTAGTCAATTCATCTTCATCAAGATACGGCTACTGCCCTTATGGATCATCTACTGATTTATCTTCCTGCCTTAAAAACTTGAGCAGTTATTATACCATCCACTAAATCTGTACAGTTTTTTCATCAATATAACGTCAGCTGGCTAGGCCCAGTGAGTGAACCCATAATCTTTCATGCACATCATAATTAAAATAAGAATGGATGAATGCCATGAGATGCATGGATGCGTGGATGCATGAATACATTAAGTGGGTTGATCATTTCACTTGCTTAAATTGGATCCCTTCAACCTATATTTTTCTTATTTTGGGTAGCCTTTTACCTACAGGTCATCCAGGGTAGGTATTCAACACAATCATGTGATGCATGAGAATAATTTATGCATCATGTTAATAATTGTCACATATATAGCACTATATGTCATTTTAATTTTAAGCAAACAAACAATCAATACGAAGAATCACAATCAACAAAAATAATCAGATGAGTAATTTAATAACAATGGATATGAAATATGTTGGGATCACTAACTAATATTTTGGTATTGTAGATTCCAAAATGTTATCCTGAAATCAATTATGTGACTGCCACTTAAATACATGACACAATCAAATATATTTATGTTTTTAGGGTATTACTCCTAAAATAACACGGTTTGAGGCTTACAATGGGGTGATCTGTTCCATCCACCTTGTTGGCCTGCTTATCATGGGCCCAAAAAATTCTGACTTGGGCAGTGTCCACTTCTAATAAGTATCATAGTGAGCCTGAAAAGTTTCAACATTAGGTTCCATTTTCATCATTATTTTCTAATATGTGACCCACACGAACTCTGGATAAGGCTAATATTTGGGCCCTAGCCCTAAAATGACACGACAAAAGGATGGGTAGCATGGATTATACACAAACATCAATGTGGGCTCCACATAAAAAAAAATAATAATAATAATATTTCATACACATCACTTTTTTGGCATTAAATATGACGTAACTTTTTATTTCCTAAAAAACTGTACAACTACGGGAACAAGGATAAGGACATTTTGATCAAAGTAATTTAATGAAGCTTGTCCAAAAGCCACTCTTGGGATATTTGAAATGTTGAATATCATTAGGTAATTTGATCAAGCCTTGAGGTTAGTACGGTCAAATTCCCAAATAAAAACCATAAAGTCCTCATCCAAGTGAACGGCCAGACAAGATAACTGAGATGTGGATAAAAAATGGATGGTTGAATTCGTATCACAAGGTATCAGAGCCATCCGTTCATCTGACCCATCTTTCTTGGCTGTCCGGCCATTTGATCGATGACTGCATTCATATGGCTTGGATGGTTTGTTAGGTGGGATCTTCCACTACACCATCAACAGATGGGACCCATTAGATGGATGGCTTGGATCACTATTCTTGCTACGTGTCACGTGTGGATCGAGTAATGCCTTGTGATAATAGCCAAAGGCAAATTACTGGCAACCCATCTAGTCGTTGGATGTTTTTACTTTAGTCTTGAGTAATTTACTTTGGGAATTTACCGTCCGTAATATTCTACTATTACTAATGGGGAAAAGATTTCGTTTGCCATGCATGCACGTATGGAATTTTGGATTATAAAATGGTTGCTTGATTCCCGTCAATGCCTTCAATGGTTGGAGATGCGATAGCACCAATTTCTTCGTATTCAGTGTTTTACGGTCGCTGAATCTCGGACGCAAATTTCTTATCATTTTAGGGTATGTTATAGAACATAAGGCTAAAAGTGGACAGAAACCCAGACTCAAGTGAGCCGCATCCGCACTCAACGAAATGGTGGGCATAGAAATTCTTATAGTTGAGACTTCCATGGGTCGACAAGGATGTTTACATTACATACATACCGTTCATAAGATCATTACTATTAGAATGAAATCAAAACTTATATAGCCTTATGAATATTTCAAATGTGTATGTTCAATCTTCACATTTTCAGTCCACTTGAGTATTGAATACAGTTCATTTTTGACTAACTATTTTAAAATGAGCTCAAAAAGCAAGATGAATTTCTAACAGACATGGTGGGCCCCACTGAGGTCCCAGCGCAGGAACTTCCAATCAAATGATTTGCAAGAAATCCACCTCCTTTGAATCTCGAGACAAACGCGGATTGCATCCTACCTCCAGCCGTCTCGAGCTGGGAAGAGGCATGAGCCTTGTGTGGCCACCATGATATATGGGTTTTTTGCACACCATCTATTTATTTTATTCGCATCATTTAATAGATACAACTAAAATTTAGAGATATCCAAAGATCAAGTGGACCACATCACATGAAGCAACGTTGATAATGATTCTCACCGTTGAGACTTTTCTAAGCCCGTGCCATTATGTTTATTTGCCATCCAAACTATTCATAAAATTACATTGACCTGGATGAATAGAAAACAAAAAATATCACGTCCAAAACTTCTATGCTAAGAGTTTAATTCCCATTGTATAGTCCACATATGTCTTGGATCTACATCAATTTTAGGCTTTTATTCTAAAATTATAGAAAAATGGGCTTATATAGTACAACGATAGGAAAAAATGAATGAACAGTGTGGATAAGACCCATACATCACGGTAAGCACTCAAAGATCCTGCCTGTTCACAGTCGGAGACTGGCGAGGGCAGGCGCAGTCCGCGTCCGTCATCTAGATGCCGGCTTCCTGCCACAGGCTTTCTCCTGAAGATCCTACCTCTTAAGATGTTAGCAGAGCCCATGGTGATGTTTGTGAGAAATTCACCTATTCATCAATTTTCAAGATCATTTCAAGATAAACAACCAAAAATAAAGTGGATCCAAAACTCAACTAAGCCACAAAATAGGATATCAGTGAGGATTAAGTAACAACCGTTGCGGATGAGACTATCCTGTTTTGTGATGCTGAAGTTGCGATGGTCAGAAATTGAAAAGCAAAACATTTTTTTAACCACAAGAGTTATGTATCCAGATAAAAATTGTGTTTTTACTTCATCAAAAACTCTTAGGGCCTAATGTTTGTTGATCATCTAACCTGTTGGTAAGGTCAAACAAACACGAATGAAAAGAAAAAATAAATAAATATCATCTTGATCCATTAACTTTTGTAGCCCTTAAAATATTTTTAATGATCAATAACTACTGTTTCCTGTGGTGTGGTCCTTCTGAAACTTGGTCTGCTCTATTTTTTGAATCATGCTCTTCAATGAGCTGAAAAACGGATGGACAGCGTGGATATACAATACATACATCGAGGTGGGCCCGGCCCGGCGTACACCCACATCGCCGGTTCCGGGTTCCCAGCCAGTTGCATTCCGTTGATTATGGTAGGAGAACAAATGATCCAGTACTCCCATCGGCATTATAAGTTTACGGTGCTCTCCTTCTTTCCCTCCAACGTGTCATATCCGTGGGACATCCGAGCCGCTAATTATGTTTGAATTTCAGGCTAGATGACCTTTTCCAAGGATTGGACTTCCGAAAATGTGACACGTTGGCATATATTACCTTAAAAATGTTTGATGTGATTGACCAAATTCAATAATCAACTGTCTACCGAAGGGATGTGCAGATTGCCTGATTCATATAGTCTTGTTGCTGTAACCCATCTAAAGTGAGCCTCCGAGATTGGACGGTTTGGATTATGTGCATCTAAATGCACATGTATAAGGAGTGGTGCATCCACATGGATGGTCATACTCTCCCAAAATATTAAAGGTTTTTTTTTTCAAAACCACGGTTTGCAGCGAGGTCCTTAGGCAGAGAAGTGCACGCTTCCAGTGTATCATAGGAAGTTTTTAACGGTGGTTGTTCCGTAACAATTGTTTCCTATGGTATAGTCTTGAGTTTTGACATGCATTTTGCCATAAAATGAGTTGAAAAAACTAATGATGTATATACATGCATCAAGGTGGGCCCATCGTCAGGGAAACATCTTCTAAATACGCCAAGGGGTGATGCATCTTCCACTGTTATTGGTTTTTTCTTTTTCTTTTTTCTTGTCTATTTTTATACCACGTGTCTTCCATCTTTCGTCTTCCAGCGGTGTTATGCGCCGTATGAAAACGACCTTCAAACCCCCTCAAATTCATGGTGCCAAATGACTGCTTATTTTCGGTATCAAAGCAGGATACATTGATACGGTGCAACATGTCTGTCTTCATTAATTTAGTCTGTACGAATGGTAGAGACTGTCATGGATAATGAATTAAAATTCAGCACAAACTAAGGTACCTAGTCAATTAATTGTTATCTTTGTGGTCATTGATGCTATGGTCTGTTAGTCATGCTGCACCGTCATATACTTGAAAACTAAATGACGATGAGACCTATTTAGGGACCCTCTTATGCTTAACTTAGAATAACCACACTTTAGATTTAGTATAATTATGATGATAATGCATATCTTCTATCATAGGTGAGGTTTTTATTTATAGGCTTTCAAAACTTCTTCCGTATATGATAATGAGTTTGCCATGTAAATACGTATTACACAAGAGATATTTCTTTGGGTGTATGACACTTATTTTGACGTGATTCTCAATGAAGATCTTGTAGAGATAATCCTTTCTGTATACGAAGGAGACATCTCCCGATGGTCGGCATCAAAGGAGGTCGTGGTTAACAGCCGATGGTGACCTTTGAAGTCCTGCGGACCGAGCTTAATTGTCAATTGTGGTCGGGGTCAAGCTTCGAGGTTAATGCCTTTAATCAGGATTAGGTCGTTACTTATAGTCGTTCCTTGATTGCGACAAGAAAATACTAGCTAAGCGACTGAGACTATTGCTTATGGTTGGTGCTCGGATTGGTTGCGGAGATCGTGTTCTGTAGTCTGCCGATCTCTTCCTGGATCTCTCATTTAATTTGTTTGTCTTGTTGTTCTCATCGAATTCTTGCTAGTTGATGGCGGTGGGTGTTCAATGACCACTGTTTCGTGTAGTCAGTCCACTTAAAATTGACATCCGCATCATTTCAAAGTCATGTCCTAAAATAATATGAAAAAAATATGATCGGCATGGATATTCAATTCATACAGCGACATGAACCATACTGTCAGGATCTCATGCCCTCAATAATGCACCAGGGTGGACCCATATCATTTAATAATGCACTACGGTGGACCCATATCATTCTTTTTCCTGAAATCCATATCCTTTAATAATGCACTACGGTGGACCCCATGTCTTTCAATACTTGCACTATGGTGTGTTGCACGATGTTGACAGACATAGTGTTACATATGGAGGCGGATTGGCAGCTGTAACACACACCAGCTATATAGCTGCTGTAGATACGTGTGGTGCAAAGATGAGCACAGACACTCTTTGATCTCGAGTTGTACCAACGGTTCAAAAGAGATTAAAATTACATGAGCCCCACAATAATGTATTTATTATATCCACACCGTTCATCAATTTTTTTAGGTCATTTTAGAGCATTAGAAAATAAAATGAATCATATCCAAAGTTCAAATTGACCACACCAAAAATAGCAGCTGGAATAATAATTTTCACCGTCAAAAAATTTAAAGGGCCTACCATATGTTTTTTTTCCATCCACTATGTTCATAAGGTTACAAATACCTGTATGCAAATGAAAACCAAATTTCATATTGATCCAAAACTTTTATAACCTTGAAAGGGTATCAACCGTAGAAGTTCAATTTCTCACTGCTTTTCTTTTTCTTTTTCTTTTTTTATATTGAGTTGGTTTGTTAATACACACACGTCAGTACACACACTCCATGTTAGCCACCCCTGCTATAGATCGATAACAAGACCTTAAGTGTTGAAACGAGGTATCTCCGATGAGTTTGCCCTGCAGCTTTTTTCAGTGTGGTATACTTTATATTTAGATATATTTTATTTTTCTTTTCAAGCCTTAAGACGTGCTCACAAAATGGATAGATAGTTTGGATATAACACATACTGACGATGGGATCCATAGAACTTGCTAAAGTTAATACAACAGCTACATAACTAGTGTGTGATACACCAGCTAATCTGCTTCCGTGAAGATGAGCACCGGCGCACCTTAAGCTCCGAGTTGTACGAACGGTTCAAAGGAAACGGTGGATATTAAATTTTAAAAACCTTTCATGAGCCATAAAAGTTTTGGAACAATCTGATATTTGTTTTTAGTTTTGTTCATATCCATGTTACTTTATCAAACGGTTTGATGGTCAATGAACATTGCGTTGGACAATATGAAGTTTTTAACGGTAAGTGTTCAATGACCACTGTTTCGTGTGGTCAATCCACTTGAAATTTACATCTGCATTGTTTTAAAGTCATGTCCTAAAATAATATAAAAAAAACAGCTGGACTGCATTGGATATTCAATTTATACATGGGTGTGTGAACCCTACTGTCGGAGCCAAGTCACGGTCGGAGCCAAGTCAAGGTCGGAGCCATGGTGGACCCATATCGTTCTTTTCCCTGGAATTCACATCCTTTAATAATGCACTACGGTGGATCCCTTGTCTTTCAATAATTCCACTGTGGCGTGGTGCACGATGTTGACTGACCTCGTGGAGGCGGACACACACTAGCTATAGGGAACGGATTGGCTACTCCCCCTGACACCAGCCCCGGAGCTGGTGGTCGGTACTCCGTGGGCCCTACCATGATGTATGTGTTTCATCCATTCCCTTAGTCCATTTTTAAATATCATTTTATGTTTTTATTCCAAAAATGAGAGGAATATAAATCTCAGCTGGACCACACCATAGGAAAACAATATTGATTGGATATCCATCATTTAAATCCTCCTAAAGCCTGTTGTACTATTTATTTGACATCCAATCTGTTGATTAGGTCATAAAGACCCAGATGAAGGGAGAAAACAAATATCAACTTGATCCAATACTTCTATGGCCCCAAAAAAGTTTTTAACGGTCGAAGTTCATTCAACACTGTTTCCTGTAATGTGGTCCACTTGAGACTGGGATATACCTCATTTTTTGTATATTTCCATAAATTGATCTGAAAAAATAGATGGACCGAATGGATGAAACACATACATCATGGTGGGCCGTCAGAGCACCGACCACAGCTCCGGGGCTGGTGTCAGGGGGAGTAGCCAATCCGTTTCCCTAGCTATATAGCTTCTGTAAACACGTGCCGTGCGAAGACAAGAAGCGAATTGTCTGGTGTACCACACACTAGCTATATAGCTGCTGTAGATACGTGTGGTGCGAAGACAAGCGCAGACGCTCCTCGTTCTCCGAATTGTACGGACAGTTTAAATGAGATCAAAACTACATCAGCCCCACAATGATGTATTTATTATATCCATACAGTTAATCAATTTTATAACTTCATTTTAGAGCATTAGAACATTAAATGAATCATATTCAAAGTTAATTGACAACACTAAAAATAGCAGCTGGAATAATTATTTTTTACCGTTAAAAATTTTATAGGGCTTATCATATTGTTTATTTTCCATCCAATCTATTCATATGGTTATAAATACCTGTATAAATCGGAAAAACAAATTTCATATTGATCCAAAACTTCACTGACCCCAAATGGGTATCAATGGTAGAAGCTCAATATCCCGCTACCTTGTTATTGTAGTCCACTTTATATTTATATCTGTCTTATTTTTAAGTCCAAGCCTTAAGATGAGCTCATAAAATGAATGAACAGTTTGAATATAACACACACCTCATGATGAGACCCACAGAACTTGTTGACGTTAATACAACTGCTACATAGCTGGTGTATGGTACACCAACTAATCCGCTACCAAAAAGACAAGCACCGACGCTCCTCGAGCTCCGAGTTGTACGAACAGTTCAAAGGAGATCAAAGTTACATGTAAGCGTTCGATCCCTATTGTTTCCTTGGTGTGGTCCACTGGAGCTTTGGATCTACCACAATTTTATGCTTATGACTTAAAATGAATAGAAAAAATGAATAGACAGTGTGGATAAAACATATAATGATACATTATTATGGGTTTGATACAGCCTTGACACAAGCTAGCTGGCAGGGGTAACCAGCTAAACTGCGTTGGCCTGTGACTGATCTTTCTTGGGTCCTCATCTTATAATAATTAATTGTCTTGGTTTGATGCGGCTTGATTGCCTGTCTGGGTATCGAGGTCATCCAAAGGCCTGAAATTTTCTGACATTAGATGAGGTCTTTGGCCCTGGTGGATAGTTTCCACCATATGAGCACAGCAGTCCTGTAGACCACCGGAGTAAAGCTGTTCAAGCGGACACACATTCATGGATGGTATTACTGGTCAGGACAGATGATCAGGTGTAACTCAAGGACGCATATGGATCATCAGGGATCATAACTAGATGGTGCAAGTCAAGGGTACATATGGATATATAGTCAGGTTCATAATAGGATGGTGCATCACATTAACCCAAGAATCTCACCCATTTGACAACTTAACCCTGCAATGTGAGAGTGGGTGCCATTAAATGTGGACCATTGGTTGTCATTGCCCATTTTCATTAAACAACTAGGATCATTTGATGGGGGAGATATCAAGGTATGACCTTTGATCATGTGTGGCCACCAAATTAATGGATGGTTTTTATCTGAAGATAAGCATGTCCTGATGTGTAGCGAAACTAATATAGTTGTCTGCAAAAGAGAAGACGCTCTACGTAACGAACAACCATCATTCTAAGTCAATATTCCTTTTTCAATAGTTTCGGGATGGCCCAGAAGCTATTCTAGTATTTTCATTTCTAAGAATCTGAATGTTTATAAAATTAAATTTACATTTCACTGTTTCCTGTGGTAGATGTTCAGTTCACACTGTTTCCTGTGGTGTGACCCATTTCAGTTTTTTATGTGCTTGATTTTTAATATTGTATACTAAAATTAAATTATAAAATGTATGGACGGAGTGGATAAAATAAATACATCATGATGGGTCCCACAGTTTACAAAGTACGCTTAGGGCACTGAGTTACTCGATCCGCTTCCTCTGAAGTGAGCCTGCGAGATTGGACGGTTTGGATTATATGCATCTAAATGCACATGTATAAGGAGTGGTGCATCCTCATGGATGGTCATGCTCTCCCAAAATATTAAGGTTTTTTTTTTTTTTTTTTTCCTTCTAAACAGCATTTCGCAGAAAAGTCTTTAGGCAGAGAGGTGCAAGTGCACGCTTGCCCACGTGCAACGTCCAGAACCCCTGTAATCTTGTTAAGTTTTGCACAAGTTTGTTCTTAAAAGTTTGAGATAATTTCTATTTTTTCTTTTTTTTTTTTTAAGTGGGCCCACATGATCAACAACTCATATTGAAGGTCGGTGCCACGTGATGAATACACATTAAGATAAGCACACATAATGGGTCCTCACTCTTGCTCGGGTGGTAGACTCTGAGTTTCAACTTCCGGTCAAGGGTTCGAGTACCCATGGGTGGTGGAATTCCACCAGCGTGAGTGTGTGGGGTGTGTGTGCGTGTGTAAACAATTAAAAAAAAATAATAAAATAAGAAAGATAAGCACACATAATGCACCCTCATATAGAGGTGTGCCCCATATGATGGATGGCCCATACTAAATTAAGTGTGGCCCCACATAATACTCAGTCCACATTAAGCGGCCCCACATGATGAACAGTCTACATCAGAGGTGAGACCCACATGATGGATGGTAGACATTAAAGGTGGGACTACATGATGAAAGGTTGCCATAAAAGGTAAGCCCACATGATGCACGGTCTATATTGAAAGTTGAGCCCTACATGATGAATTGTAAACTTCAAGGTAGACCCACATAGTGCATGGTTCATATCAAAGACGAATTCCACGTGATGGATGACCAACGTCAAAATATGCCCCATGTGATAGCCATCCATATTTAGTGGGCCCACATGATGGACGGTCCACAACATAAGTAGGACCCACATTATAGATAGTGAACATCAAAGGTGGGCCCATAAGATGAATGACCCATATTAAAGTTGGATCTCTACGTGATGAAATATCCACATCAAAGCACGCCCACATAATACATAGTTCATATCAAAGATAGGGCCACATGATGAATGGCCGACATCATAACTGCCTTTGTTCACTATTAAAAGTGGGCCAAAACTGCACTGGAATTAGTGCATGTCATAATCTCTCACACACGTGATAGATAGAAGCTGCTCATGTATTGATACTACTTTTCTCAAAACTGATATCATCATTAAGTGGGCCAAAAGTGGTAGTAAGCCAATAACGGTTTTGTTTTGTTTTAATCAATTAACTTTATTTTAACCATTTTTGGTTAAGAAATGAAAAATAAAGAAATATTTTCCTGTTAATGTTTTAACAAAAAAAATTAAAAGGTTATTTTTTAATCTCTCAATGATGCGCTGTCTTCTTGACCACTTTCACATCTTTGGCAATGGATCAGGTTTGGCGTAACACAGCAAGCCCAAGGCCAAGCTAGCTCAGCTTGAAAATTAATAAAAATCCCTGTTTACCAATGAAATGTTTTTAATCCATCCACTTTCTTATGCCTGCTACATACACAAAAATAAAAAATAAAAAATAGACACTAAAAAAATCCATAGTATTCTTGATTAAAAACCAACCCTCTGGTTTTGGCTTCTTTTTGGATGAAGGCATCATCTACACGAGGGTTGGTGGTTTTTAACTGAAGATATGCATGGCCTGATGTGTACCAAAATTAATATTGTTCTCTGACAAAAGAGAAGACGCTCTACGGAATGAACAACTGATTTCTTAGTCAATATTCTTTTTTCAATAGTTTTGGGATGGCCAAGGCATCTATACTACTATTTTCATTTCTAAGAATCTAAATGTTTATAAAATTAAATTTACATTCCAATCCAAGCAACAACTGAAATATATATTGCATTTCCATACATGTAGTTCATGCACTGTTTTCCTTGTCCACGAACACAGAGAGGTACATTGAAAAGATGGGGAGTAACGAGTTAATATTTATTCTCATATAAAATGCAATTTACAGTAGTACTTGATAAGTGAGAACTTTCATTTTTGTGGATTTCTAATATCTGATTCCAAGTGAATATTTTGTATGCATTCTCTCTTGATTGTAGCTTTGTTAGGTGATCCCATATTTTCTTGCCACTGTATCCAGATACAAGTTTGTGAGCAATTTGTGCTTAGGTTGAATTGAGAATCCACTGTAAATTTGAGATTATCATAGTGAGTTGGAGAAAGTGTTGTTGACATATATATATATATATATATATATATATATATATATATATATATATATATATATATATATATATATATAGTTGGAAAGCTGCTTGTCACATAAGTACAGTTCAACAACATAGGATCGAAGAAAATAAAAATTTTCCTTCTCACTTCTGTGAAACCATCACATATTGGGGATTGTTCGTTTGATTAAAAATAGTTGGATGGAAAAGATAAATCAACACCAATGAGGATTGTTAGAAAAGAAACATCTCCTCCTATAATGAGCCATTAGGAAAAAAAATTATGATAATAGATCATTAGGAAAAAAAAAAACAAGACAAGTAGGAAATGAGGGTGGTTTGGGCAGTGGATTCCTAACTGTGGGGCCCACTGATATATGTGCCTTACATCCACACCGTCCATCCATTTTGATGGCTCATTGTATGGCGTGATCCTAAAAATGAAGCAGATCCAAAATCTTAGGTGGACCATACCACAAGAAACATTCGTGATTGAATCTCCGCCATTAAAAACTTCAAAGGAGCCACCGTAATGTTTATCTGTGATCTAACCTGTTGATAAGGTCACAAAAACCCAGATGAAGAGACCAAACAAGTATATATCAGCCTGGTCCAAAACTTTTGTGGCCCATGAGTAGTTTTTAATGGTCAATTACCACGGTTTGAAATTTGGATCTGCTTCATTTTCAGGATCATTTCTTGAAATGAGTTTTTAAAATAGATAAATAGAGTGAATATAAAGAACATACATCACAATGGGCCCTACGGTCAGGAATCCCACCCACCCAGATCCATTGAAGCTGGGCACACCTAAGTTGAAATAAGCATTAAAACTGTGAAGGTTGTCTGTAGGGTTGTAGGTCTGGACAAGTACACAAATATATGGAGAGGAGCTAGCATGGTTGAGTAAAGGCACCATGATTGATATCAAAGAAAAAGGCATTTCAATATTCTACTTTGTAAAGAATTACTTACAACCGGAGTTGATGTCTCCATTCCTCATGCTATGTAAGGTTTTTGGTCTAAGTGGCCCCTAAGGTAAGCTGATGTGGTTGTTGTAGGAGCCTGTATGAACTAGACTTAACAAATCATAGCCTTGAATTCAGTTTTTCATTTTTCATATGATGAAAATGTTCATCTGTCATAGCTGTCTCTCGTACGGCATGCTCTTATCTCAAAAAGTAAATTGTCTTTTTTAAAAAGGGAAGTGGGCCCCACCTAAAATTAAAATTTAGCCATCTCTTGGTTGATCTAATCCGTTCATTTTAATCCGACAGTGGTGAATCCACGAAAGGGTCTTTTTAGTTTCATGTTTAAAGATGCTTAAAAATAGATTTGATTCATGATTCCGGAAGTAGATTTAGATGATTGGACTCTTTGCGGTCCTCTTAACATGTGGATACTCTCATATTCATGTTTGAGCGAGTACTAAAAAAGGTGCTAACGGCAGTGAGACTCCTGTGGATAACGAGAAGCTTAAAAAATGAAGCCCATTTCTTTGAAATCCCACTATAGTAATGCCAATAAAAATCGGAAATGAGAGATCCAAAGTAATGAGAAAATGGAAGAGAGAGAAGGGAAAGACAAACGACGGAAAGCAATCCTTCCAACCAGCCAACCTGTGGAGTTGAATACAACCACAACAAGCACTTCGGCTTCCGCCGGGTTCTTCCATCAATCTCCTGACCCTTGCTTAACTCCTTGTTTCGTAAACCGGTCGCTGCTTGATCTGATCAGACCCCGGACACGCGAGAGCCTTTAGTGACTCCTTTCGTAAACTTCAGTCGTCTGAGCTCGTTTCTACAACTGCACTCGCTTGGGGAATACCTTAGGGCTACAAGAACCGGGGCGACCCTTAGTGAGACACACCTCGACTCAAAGACTTAAGGGCTCGAGACTCTCCATTTCGAGACCCTGTGCATTAATTTTGAATGATTTTCTTTGGTGTGATTCATATGTGATGAGTTTTGCCCTCGGACTTGAGCTGATGATATGAAATTAAAATTTCTTGTCGACGGGTTAGATTTACCTTAAGAAAAACCCAGTAGGTGCTATATTAAATGTGGATGGGTTCAAATTGTGGGGCCCTTGCTTCACAAGGCCATTTGGCCATTTCCTTCTTCCTTAAATAATAATAATAATAATAAACTTCTTAGGACCACATGAGATTAAAGCTTCTTCGACAGTTGGTAGTTATATGACCATAGTCCACACTCTTTGGGCAACGATAAAAAGCTCTAATCAAGCTCCAGTAAAGTTTAGACAACTCTTTAATAAAAAATGATTTTTTTTTTTTAAGTTTTTCAACCACAATTTTCGAAGTAGAAGTTATGATGGGCAAAGATAAGTTTTTTTTTTTTTTTTTTTAACTTCTTCGTTTTGCCTTTCTTAGTAAGCATGAACTGTGAGATTTGGTGAAAGAGAGGAGGGTATGGTAGGAGTTTGTGAAAGGAAGGAGGGTGTAGCGGTTCCTTTATAAATATTGTGGGTTTTTCTTATTATATGAATGATGAGAGTTGCTAAAATGAGAGAGAGTATGAAGTCCCTTTTTGTTGTATAAATGGTGATATCACATGAATCGGGAATATTCACTACTATTCAGTAAGAAATGAAATCTTCTGATTCATTACACAATAGTCATCTTGTATCTTGTTTCATAAGGATTCTACCCGTGTATAAGAGTAATAATTAAGGCTTTGAATCCATGTATCCGGACAGACCAACTGTCTTATCAGTGGAAAACGATTTCCTTTTCTAAATAAATTCCATTTGTCCAAACATGCCTAGGGTGAAAACAACTATAAAAATCCCACAATTAACATTTGGTGGTGCTTTCACTACATTGCTTTTCCATTTCTTAATTAAATCAAAATGCATAAAAGGTTGCAGATGTCTGCTATATGTACACATGCAGCCAACACATGTAAGAGATCCAAGCTGCCCATCAGGCGATCACTGCATGAATGTTATCTAATGAAACAACTTTGATTGACTTTCCAAGCAGAGTCGAACAGGGGAATCCGGAGTTTAAGTCGCATCAGATTTGTCCAAGTTTTAAAACCTCACACACTGTTAGATCGATCTTGCTCAGTCCCGAGGTTTTTCTTTCTCGCATACTGTTAGATCTAGGCCTTTCATAATTATATAGCTAGGCCCAAAAGACCAGCCCCTAAATAGGTGGATTAGAAATGTTGTGGAGAGTGATAGGACGAGGTAGTATACTATGCTCTTGGCTCAAGCTTTGTTATTTGGTCGTTCAGGCTGTAGATCTGATGGCTCTAATCAGGAAGTGTCCACATACCACCCAAAAAAAAAAAACACTCCCCCAAAATTGGAGAAGTCCTAGCCCATAAGAAACACACTCCAAATTTTAAATGAAGAAAAGGCTAAACATTCCTTCTCATGGGATCTTTCAAGACGGGACTTTTAGGCACACGGGGGATTAGTAGGGAGTTTCACCAAAGACGGTCTAGATCTTTGAGCAAAGATTTGACCCGTCGTACATATGGGAGCTCCAATTTATATTAGGTTTATTAGGTGATAATCAATTTTTATTTAAAATTTTGTGAAACCCTAAGTGGGTTATCCATGTAAGTTGTTGTCCAAGAGGAGTTTCTCTCCCCAATACCTTAAAAGTTGACGTTTGAGAGGGATAGGCAGTCAAGTTGTAACCTTCCTGAAGGAAGGTTTAGATCCATGGCTTTTTCTAGTATAATTATTATCAATGGCCTTGCTCAGATGCTTAGACAAATTGAATCAAAGTAGTTTGTTTTTATTTTTAAAGAGAGGATGACACAGGGAAGGATGTAAAGTCGAACACTGTTTTCCTCAAGGGAATAACTATTCTGAATCCATGAAACTTTTCTAAACTCTTCACAGAGACTTCTTGAATTCTCGAGAAAGAAAGCAAACAAAATAGAAAATAAATTTTATAAAATTCAAAATTGATTGATGATCCAAATAAGCGAGTTCACAACCCTTTAAATAGAAATACCAAGCAATGGAAGAGAAATCAGAAGCAAACTACGACTACAACTTCTAGAATTCGCAACTTATTAACAACCCATTATTTTCACAAGTGTTTGAAATGTTTGATCATCATATCATCATTTTTTTTTTAATTTTTTTTTGCCCCTAACAAGTTGATAATGTAATTTATCTAATATACAGATCAGATTTTTAGTTGGATGGTCCAAATCTATAATAGGTGTGTAGTCCGTTCTACATTTAATGAAAACAAAAACTCTCTTAATTAATGTAAGTAAATGCTTCCATGGTAGACTAATTACATTTGGGCATGGAAAAGGGTCCATAGCTTGAGTAGGCCCATCATTGCATTAATGTAAAATCAACCCCGTGTCAGATCAAGGTGTCAAATTTCATTCCCATCCTTAGTTCAGGTGAATCACATGATTAGAAACATTGTATATGGAAAGGTTCACCCTCGAAACTATTTCCATTAGTGTGGCTCACATGAATCAAAAATGGACTTCATTTTTGGGACTTAGGCTTAATTTTGGTGTGATATCTAATGGCTGGAACAGATTTCATAGTTTCTTTACAATGGGCCTTGAAAAAAAAAAAAAGAGGGAATGTCTCTCTCCTAATTGTTCCTATTGGTGTGGCCCATCTGAACCACTAACTAGCCTAATTTCTTTGCTTAGAGCTTATCACTGAATTACACGTTTAATGGTCAGAGTGGATCTTACATACATTTAAGAGTAGGCCCGTAAAAAATTTGAGGTGGGAGTGCGTGTGGTACCTGTTCCCAGACTATTGCCATTTGGTGTAATTTAAAGTTGTAATTAATGCTCATAATGATCCATGAGTGATTTAAATGCAGCTTTGAAAAAGAGTGGCCCCTTCAGGTAGGCTGACTATGGTGTTAATTTTTGTTAATTTTAAATCTATTCTGAACATCTGATAGGTCACCTCACTTTACACCTAGGGCTCAAATTTCAGGCCCATCCATACTTCAGGTGGACCACACAACTGGAAATAGTTGATAAAGAAAAGTTCACCCTTCAAACTATTTACGTTGGCGGGGCCTATTAGAAAGATGAATGGATCTTAAATTTATCCTGTATAAGTTCTCCTTAGTGGATCCTAACTAATGAATGACTTAGATCTTAACACATATGTCACTCTACATTCCATAACTATGACATAAATCCTTCAATATAGGTGTATGCATCGTACCAAAAGGGGAATTTTTTGGGAATTTTTTTATTAAATGCCCAGCTAGTTGGACCAAAACTCAGTCCAACTAGTTGTGTGTGAGCATTTCTCTCTCTATGTATATACATACAGAGGGAGATGGCAACCTGTTGAATAAGATCATCCAATCCTCCACTTTCTCCGAATTGTCCCAGCCTCCAATCTTCCAAACAAAATCACCATCTCTCTTTCATGTTTTTTCTCCACTAACAAAAACAGATGAATTGAAATCAATGAAAAGCTCATCAATTCAAATCAAACCTCTCCAAATTTAAAAAGACGAATAAGAAATTCATATTGCTAATCATTCATGAACACAGTCCTGCAAATAAA
This sequence comes from Magnolia kwangsiensis, assembly GCA_037074715.1. Taxonomy (NCBI): domain Eukaryota; kingdom Viridiplantae; phylum Streptophyta; class Magnoliopsida; order Magnoliales; family Magnoliaceae; genus Magnolia; species Magnolia kwangsiensis. The sequence continues at coordinate 4,373,001 of CM073583.1, forward strand.
CCAGAAGAAAAAATAAGACCCATGAATTCAATTCAAGAAAAAAAATAAAAATGAAAAGAAGAAGAAAAAAGCATACCTGTCACTAAATCTCAACCTTCCAAAATCCCATTAAAAAATCGCCACCTTTCACTGATTTTGAAGTAGATACATGGCTGCTCTTCAATCAAAAGATGAGATAAAAATATAAATAAATAAAAATAAAAATAAAAGAAAATGAGAGTTATTGATAGCTTTGATTGGAGTCTATCGCGCAAGGAATTTCCTTATAAAACCTTTCATACTCTTTCATGGCAGGCAAACCGACAACTCCATCTTTGAAATATCTTAAATACTCAACCAACCAGCACAATGCCCTTGATTGTCACCAAAATTGTATGGTTGCCACTGCTTTTGTTATTGCCCCTACATAACTGGACACGTGGCACATCTGACCATGATCTAGACCGTTCATCTGGTGGATCCTACCTTCAATTGTCAACCATAGTGAGAAATCACACTAATTAGATGATCTTAACCATATGATCATTGACCCATAAAATGCAAGGTATGAAAGAACATTGGCATAGATCAGCATTCCATACGAAACAGTATGTGGGTCCCACATATCCGACGGGTAGGATATTAAATCCGACTTCATTGTTAATAGGGCAGAAAAGCTATGTTCCCTATTACGTTTGTGAATGGGCCTGGCTGGCCCACGGGCTTTCAAGCTTGGCCTGATCTGGCCAGGCCTAAAATATAAGTGGTTTCATGAGCAGGCTAGCCCAAAACGATTAGGATTTTCGAGGAGATTTTTGTCGTATATCAAATGTGATGCGAGCATGCTTAATGAACAGCCCAGATCTTTCACAAAAGTGGGCTTTGGCTTGGGCTTGTATGTTTTGGGCTATTGCTGATCTAGACTGGGCTAGCTAAAGAATATCAGATCGGTGCAAGGTTAGGCCACACCATGATGATCAATTGGTATGAAATTCAGGATGATCTACTTATCAGGTGGGCCACTGACTCATATGTTGGCTTTCAATGATTTTGAAGTTGTGTCCTGGTGGATGAGTGGATCTGATTGATTTTCATAGGAGATAATCATCATGGTCTAGCCAACTTTTTGCACGGATCGGATACGATCCGATCCGACCACATGTGGCACGTTAGTGGGGAAGAAATGGATGTATTGAAAGTTCACACGCTGCCGTTGTATGTGACATTTTGGTATGACCAAAATACCCCAGGGCTGTATATATTATGGCATTGCCAAAAGGAAGATTGCGGGAATTTCGCATAGCGATCGGTCTTTTTTGTATTTACCCCCTCATTCCTGTAGCTTTTTGTTTTTTTTGTGTGTGTCATTTGGACAGTCCAATTGATTGATCTGAACCGTTCATTAGTCCTAGAAGGCATTTGATGAGCTACAATGTGAAAATCAGACTGAACGGATGATCCAATCCATATTTGACTTGGCCTTATTTTTTGTAGCCAGCCATTTTATAGGCCATGGATGAGATGGTTAGGATCGGCTAATAAAAGTGATTCTTTATAAGCAAGTGACTTGTTAGGATTATTTGTGTAAATGATCTTGACCGTCAATATTATATGCTATTGATCAGATGGTTGAGATTTTCAGATCATTTTGATATTTGTATGGTAGCCCAAGAAATGAGCTTTGCACATGATGAACGGTCTAGATGAATGGATTGGACTATCTTAAGTATCCTAATGCAAGTACGAACAGTATAAATTCTGGTGCTGTTTCTCTTGAACCTATCCGCAAAGAGCTTTGCTAAGGCCGCACACGTGTTAAAGAAAGTTATTGTACACGCCATTCTGTATGCCAGCGTGGGACATGGGCATGGTATCAAACCCGTTCATCATGTCCATCCCATAATGTAGATCTTCTGTCCCAGAAATCAGATCGTTAAACTAGTCAGATACACCACGACATCAAAAAATAATTTGACGGCCTAGAAAAACTCTCCAGGATTCCTTTTTATCCGCATACCTACCTTTTGATCTAGACGGCTTGACTTTTGTAAATGAGATACCTAATACCCTCATGTGATCTGTAGATGCATTTAAGATCTCTGGACCGTTCATATGCATTGTACCCAATAACTATAACCACCAGATGGATGACCTTTTTGCCTTTGTAATTCTCCTAAATCGTCCAATCAAATCATCAGGATCCTCTAAACGGTTCCATTTTTGGATATGATCTATCTATGTGGCCCACCGAGGAAAAAATCCGAAGCCTTGTCATGTCTGCAGGATGTATGAAAAATGGACGTCGGATGGTTCGAAAGTTGTTTTGTCCGTCATTTTCAAGTATCCTTCGGATATTTCCGCGTTTAGGCGTTTGACGCTGACTCGCTCGGGATCCAAGGGCAGAGTAATACTCTGATAACTGCGATGGATGATACGCAGGCATATAGAAATTGGGTCGCATGCAAATAATAAAATCAAACTGTGTAAATTATGGTAATAAGTATTTATATTTCATGAATCAAAATTAAACTCATTTCATTATATTAATGTCGGATTATTGGATATTTGTACGACAGTTAAATAAAAGTTCAACGTTCGTTATTTCACAAACAAGTATCCCTAAATCAGAGATTAAGATTGTTAAAAGAAACTTATACTGGGATTCGACTCTTAGAAAGTGGGATGCACAGTATAAACTTTTTATTTGAGCTAATATATGCCACGTGTATAATTCTGAGTGCCTGCGTATAAAACTTCGTACGAAACCCTCGTATTGTAGACCTCTGTTTTCGATAGGCACTGGGCAGTGGCAGTTCTGATATTTTCGCTGAAAGTAGGGCTCTTGCAACATATCATTTAATAGACCGGGGACGGCGGAAAAAGCGAAATGTCGTGAAATGCAGTTGTATGATTGCTGGACAAGATAAGAGCCGCAGCGCGTGCCCGATTAATCCTGACCGTCGGAAGTGAATATCAACGGTTGGAATGAGTCCTACCGCTGCAAGGTTAATGTATCGCGACCTTGCTACGACCCGGATGTGGTTGCGGTCCTGACCATCATGCTCACATCCATGTATGTATTGTATATCCAAGCTGTACATCCGTTTTTCCATCTCATTTAATGGCATGGTGCAAAAACATGAAGCACATACAAGTCTCAGGTGAACCACACCGCAGAAAAAAAAAAAATGTTCGTTGAAAGCCCACTATTAAAAAATTCCTAGGGCCCAATGCTGGTTGACTATCCACCCGTTGATAATGTTAAACAGAGATGAATGAAAGAAGAAAAAAAAAAAAAAACAAACAAATATTAAGTTGATCCCAAACTTTTATGGCCCAAAAATATTTTTAATGGCCAATAACTGTTTTGGTCTACTTTATTTTTTGAATCATTCTCTACAATGAGTTGGAAAAACGGATGGACGGAGGGGATATATAATACGTACATGAGTGGACCTCATTGTCAGGCCCATGCCCACACCCACATAGCTGGTTCCGGGGAAACGGATTGGCTACTCTCCCAGATACCAGCCCCGGAGCTGGTGGTCGGTTCTCCGTAGGCCTCACCATAATGTATGTGTTTCAATCATTTTTAAATATCATTTTATATTTTTATGTCAAAAATTAGAGGGAATAAATCTCAAGTAGATCACACCATAGGAAAATAATATTGATTGGATATCCATCATTTAAATCCTCCTAAGGCCTGATGTACTGTTTGTTTGACATCTAATCCGTTGATTAGGTCATAAAGACCTAGATGAAGTAAGAAAACAAAGATCAACTTGATCCAATACTTTTATAGCCCTTAAAAAGTTTTTAATGGTCGAAGTTCATTCAACACTGTTTCCTTTAATGTGGTCCACTTGAGACTCTGGGATATACCTCATTTTTTGCATATTACTATAAATTGATCTAGAAAAATAGATGGACGGAATGGATGAAACACATACATCATGGTGGGCCCACAGAGCACCGACCACCAGCTCCGAGGCTGGTGTCAGGGGGAGTAGCCAATCCGTTTCCTGCTTCCGGGGCTGGAAGCCGAGTCGCATTCCGTGGATTATGGCATGAGAACAAATGATCCCGTACTCCAACGGGCATCATAAGTCTACCAAGCTCTCCTTCTTTCCCTCCAATGTGTGATATCCTTGGGACATCCGAGCCGCTAATTTATTTTTATTTTTTTATATCAGTTAGGGATATTTTATGAAGGGAAAATTGGATAGATCTACACATCAGGTTGTTCGAACTGTAAGATGGATCAAATCAACGGATGTCCATTGATTTAGATGGTCTTGCTCACTTAACTTTTGAAACAGCCTGAATTTCATGCTAGGCGACCTTTTCCAAGGATTGGAGTTCCGAAAATGTGACACGTTGGCATAGATTGCCTTGGTTGTTTGATGTGATTGACCAATTTCAACAATCAGCTGCCTACCGGAGGGATGTACAGATTGTCCGATTCATATGGTCTTATTTTTGTAACCCATCTAAAGTACGCCTGTAAGATGGACGGTTTGGATCATGTGCATCTAAATGCACTTGTACTAGGAGTGGTGCATGTGCATGGATGGTAATACTCTCCCAAAATATAAAAGTTTAGTTTTTCGTAGTCATACTTTAAAGGCTTTGAGAAATTTATGACTGTACGACCCATTTATGGTCCATTTACGAGATGAAGCCCACTTCATTTTACCTTATAAGAATAAGCTCAGATGTACGGACGACTTGCCATAGATCAAAAATGCCCCCTGCTTTTTCCTTCAAGCGGATCGGAAGACGAGCGCTGACGCTCCTCGCACACCGAATTGTTCGAACGGTTCAAAAGATACCAATGTGACAACGACCCCAAGTTATGTATTTACTATATCCACAACGTTCATCCATATTTCGAGATCCGGAGCATTATTCAAAAAAAAAAAAAAAATTCATATCCAAAGATCAATTGGACCACCCGTCAAAGAGCAGCAGAAAATTGATTTTCACTGTTGAAACTTTTAAAGGGCCCACCAGGACGTATATTTTCCATGCAATCAATTCATAATGTCACAGCCCACCTACTTTGAGCTCCCAAGAATAAACCCCAGCTATACGGCCCCATTACTCACACCCTGCTAATCACAAAAGGGTGGATAGCGTGTCAGGAACTCATTGGACAATTACCCAGTCAACTGGGTTATGATCCAATCGACCACCCCATTTACATAAAATATACATAAATGATATCGATGGGGTCACCAAACCCGGTCGACCACCCTATTTATATAAAATTCACATAAATAGGGTTGATGAGGTCACAACCCCGGTCGATCGGGTAACTGTCCAATGAGTTGGAGTCGACCGGGTTATACCCGGTTAACCCCGACTGTTTTCTATTGTGATGGCATTCAATCTTTACTATTTTCTATCATGTGGCCCACTTAAGCTTCTTATTTACATGTCAATTTGGAGATATCATTTTCACCAATAGAGAAAGGGTCAGTTTCATCATTTGGTGGAGGATATGAAGCGGAGGAGGTGGGTCACCATCTTCCAATTGAGAATCTCTATTTGCATAAAGGGAGAGGAGACGTTAGTGATTTAGAGAGTATGTTATTCCACCAATCAAGAGTCTTGATTTTCTTGAAGGGGTAGAAGCAAATGGTAATGTACTGGAGGGAATTGACCATGAAATGCATGGAAATGACCGTGAATCAACACGGAATCACCGAGAATGACCGTGAAATGCATGGAAATAACCGTGAAGTGGAACGAATTGACTGTGAAATGTGTGGAAATGACCATGAAGTGAAGGGAATTGACCATGAAATGCATGGAAATGACCATGAATCAACATGGAATTGCCGGGAATGACGGTGAAATGCATGCAAATGACCGTGAATCAACATGGAATATGGGTCATACATCCAAATTAAATGTGGTACTCGGTATCGTGCTTTCATAAACCATCTATTGTTTTCATTCATGACCATGATATGCATGTAAATGACTGTCAAGTGAGGCGATTGGACCTTGAAATGCGCAAAAATGACCGTGAAGTGAAGGGGCATGACCGTGAAATGCGCGCGAAATGACAGTGAATTAACACGGAATAGGCGAAAATAACCGTGATATGCATGGCAATGACTGTGAAGTGAAGCTATGGGACCGCGAAATGCGCGGAAATGACCATGAAGTGAAGGAGCATGACCATGAAATGCGTCAAAATGACCGAGAATCAACACGGAATAGGCAAGAATGACTGTGATAAGCATGGAAATGACCATGAAGTGAGGCGAATGGACCGTGAAGTACACGAAAATGATCATAAAGTGAAGGGGCATGACCGTAAAATGCATCAAAATGACTGTGCATCAACATGGATAAGCGGAAATGACCGTGATATGCATGGAAATGACCTTCAAGTGAGGCGATTGGACCGTGAAATGTGTAAAAATGACCATGAAGTGAATGGGTATAACCGTGAAATGCACCAAAAAGACCATGAAATGCACCGAAATGAACATGAATCAACACAATATGTGGGAATGACCGTGATATGCATGGAAATGACGTGACGTGAGGCGATTATACCGCAAAATGTACGAAAATAACTGTGAAGTGAAGGGGCATGACTGTGAAATGCCCCGAAATGACCGTGAATCAACACGGAATAGGCGTGCATGACCATGATATGCATGGAAATAACCGTGAAGTGAAGCGATTGTACCACGAAATGCATGGAAATTACCATGAAGTGAAGGGGCATGACCGTAAAATGTGCTGAAATAACCGTGAATCAACACGGAATAGGTGAGAAAGACCGTGATATGCATGGAAATGACCGTGAAGTGAGGCGATTGGACCTCAAAATGCACGGAAATGACTGTGAAGTGAAGGGGGCATGATCGTGAAATGCACCGAAATGACCGTGAATAAACATGGAATAGGCGAGAATAACCGTGATATATGCCGAAATGACAGTGAAGTGAAGCGAATGGACCGTGAAATGCGCAGAAATGACTGTGAAGTGAAGGGGCATGACCGTGAAATGTACGACAATGACCATGAATCAACACCGAATAGGTGGGAATGACCATGATATGCATGGAAATGACCATGAAGTGAAGCGATTGGCTTGTAAAATGCACGGAAATGACCGTGAAGTGAAGGGGCATGACTGTAAAATGTGCCGAAATGACTGTGAATCAACACGGAATAGGCAGGAATGGCCGTGGTATGCTTGAAAATGACCGTAAAGTGAGGCGATTGGACCTTGAAATGCACGAAAATGACCGTGAAGTGAATGGGCACGACCGTGAAATGCATTGAAATGACCGTGAATCAACACGAAATAGGCGGGAATGACTGTGATATGCATGAAAATGACCATGAAATGAGGCAAATGGATCGTGAAGTGAAAGGGCATGACCGTGAAATACGCCGAAATGACCGTGAATCAACACGGAATAGGCGGGAATGACCATGATATGCATGGAAATGAACGTGAAGTGAAGCGATTGGATGATGAAATGCGCGAAACTAACCGTGAAGTGGAGAAGCATGAAAGTGTAATGCGGCGAAATGACCGTGAATCAACACAGAATAGGAGGGAATGACCATGAAGTGAAGTAATTGTACCGCGAATGCACAAAAATTACCGTGAAGTGAATGGACATGCCCATGAAATGCACCAAAATGACCATGAATTAACACAAAATAGGTGGGAATGACCGTGATATGCATGGAAACGACCGTGAAGTGAGGCGATTGGACCGCGAAATGTGCGAAAATGAACGTGAAGTGAAGGGGCATGACCATGAAATGCACCAAAATGACTATGAATCAACACGAAATAGGTGGAAATGAGCGTGATATGTGCCGAAATAACTGTGAAGTGAAGCAAATGGACCATAAAATGCGCGAAAATGACCATGAACTGAAAGGGCATGACCGTGAAATGCGCCTAAATGACCGTGAATCAATACGGAATAGGCAGGAATGACCGTGAAGTGAAGCAATTAGACCACAAAATGTGCAAAAATGATCGTGAAGTGAAGGGGCATGACTGTGAAATGCGTCAAAATGGTCATGAATCAACACGGAATAGGCAGGAATGACCGTGATGTGCATGGAAATGACTGTGAAGTGAAGCGATTGGATCGCGAAATGCACGGAAATGACCATGCATTGAAGGGGCAAGACCGTGAAATGCACCGAAATGACCGTGAATCAACATGGAATATGCGGTAATGACCGTGATGTGCATGAAAATGACCATGAAGTGAAGCGATTAGACCGTGAAAAGTGCGAAAATAACTGTGAAGTGAAGCGGCATGACCATAAAATGCGTCAAAATGACCGTAAATCAACATGGAATAGGCGGGAATGACCATGATATGCATGAAAATGACCATGAAGTGATGCGATTGGACCTTGAAATGCATGAAAATGACCGTGAAGTGAAGGGGCATGACTGTGAAATGCGCCGAAATGATTGTGAATCAACACGGAATCGCCGGGAATGACCATGATATACATGGAAATGAACGTGAAGTTAGGCGATTGGATCGTGAAATGCACAGAAATGACCGTGAAATGAAAGAGCATGACTGTGAAATGCGCCGAAATGACCGTGAAGTGAAGTGAAGGATCCAATCACGGTCATTTCCATGCACATCATGGTCATTCCCGCCTATTCCGTGTTGATTTACGGTCATTTCGGTGCATTTTACGGTCATGCCCCTTCACTTCAGGGTCATTTTCGTGCATTTCGCGGTCTAATCACTGCACTTCACGATAATTTTCATGCACATCACGGTCATTCCCGCCTATTTCATGTTGATTCACGGTCATTTCGATGCATTTCACGGTCATGCCCCTTCACTTCTCTGTCATTTTTGCGCATTTTTTTGTCCAATTGCTTCACTTCATGGTCATTTTCATGCACATCATGGTCATTCCCGCCTATTCCATGTAGATTCATGGTCATTTCAGCGCATTTCATGGTCATGTCCCTTCACTTCATGGTCATTTTTGCGCATTTCACGATCCAATCGATGCACTTCACGGTCATTTCCATGCATATCATTGTCATTCCTGCTTATTCTGTGTTGAATCACGGCCATTTCATGGTCATGTCCCTTTACTTCACGGTCATTTTCATGCATTTCACGGTCCAATCGCCTCACTTCACGGTCATTTCCATGCATATCAGAGTCATTCCCATCTATTCTGTGTTGATTCACAGTCATTTCAATGCATTTCACGGTCATGCCCCTTCAATTCACTGTCATTTTTACGCATTTCACGGTCCAATCGCTGCACTTCACAGTCATTTCTATGCATATCACAGTCATTTCTGCCTATTCCGTGTTAATTCACTGTCATTTCGATGCATTTCACGGTCATGCCCCTTCACTTCACGGTCATTTTTATGTATTTCACGGTCCAATTGCCTCACTTCACAGTCATTTTCATACATATCACGATCATTCCCACCTATTCCATGTTGATTCACGGTCATTTCTGCACATTTCACAATCATGCCCCTTCACTTCGTTGTCATTTCCGAGCATTTTAAGGTCCAATCGCTTCACTTCATGGTCATTTCTATGCATATCACGGTCATTCCCGCCTATTCCATGTTGATTCACTGTCATTTTAGTGCATTTCACGGTCATGCCCCTTCACTTCATGGTCATTTATGCGCATTTCGTAGTCCAATCGCTTCACTTCATGGTCATTTTCATGCATAGCTGTAACATCCCCAGGTTGGCAAAAAATCCGGGATATTACAATAGCACGGTCATTCCCACCTATTCTGTGTTGATTCACGGTCATGTCCCTTTACTTCACGGTCATTTTCGCACATTTCACGATCTAATTCCCTCACTTCACGGTCATTTCCATGCATATCACGGTCATTCTCGATGTTTCCATGTTGATTCATGGTCATTTCGGCGCATTTCACAATCATGCCCCTTCACTTCACAGTCATTTCCGTGCATTTCAAGGTCCAATTGTTGCACTTCACGGTCATTTCCATGCATATCACGGTCATTCCTGCCTATTCTGTGTTGATTCACGATCATTTCAGTGAATTTCACGGTCATGCCCCTTCACTTCACGGTCATTTTCGTGCATTTCGCGGTACAATTACCTCACTTCACGGACATTTCCATGCATATCACGGTCATTCCCGCCTATTTCGTGTTGATTCGCGGTCATTTTTATGCATATCACGGTCATTCCTGCCTATTCCATGTTGATTCACGGTCATTTCCGTGCATTGACCGTGAAATGCATGGAAATGATCGTGAAGTGAGGGGAATTGAACGTGAAATGCATGGAAATGACCATGAATCAACACGGAATCGCTAGAAATGACCGTAAAGTGAAGCAAATTAACCGTGAAATGCGTGGAAATGACCATGAAATGAAGGGAATTGACCGTGAAATGCATAGAAATGGCCGTGAATCAAAATGGAATCACTGGGAATGACCATGAAATGCATAAATATGACCGTGAAGTGAAGGGAATTGACCGTGAAATGCATGGAAACGACCGGAAAGTGACTCATTCTGGTTTAAGGGATATATTTATTAAATGAATAAAGAACGAAATGAATAAAAAGAGATAAAAAAAAAAATTTATATGCTTATATATACATATTTATATAAATGTCGGAGGAAAAAAGTTCTTCTTCTCGTTATAAAAAAAAAAAAAAAAAAAAAAAAAAAAAAAAAAAAAAAAAAAAGAAGAAAAAAAGTATACAAAAGTGGAACAGCAAGTACGGGTCGGGCTGTTTTTTTTTTTTTTTTTCGGTGTTGTAATCCAATTGTTGTTTTTGGGTCCCACTATGATGTATGTGTTATATCAAACTGTCCATCCATTTGGTGAACTCGTATTAAGGCTTGAGACGAAAAATAAGTCAGATTTAGCTATCAAGGGGACCACACCGTAAAAGGCAGTGGAGAATTGAACATCTACCATTGAAATCCTTTCATGGGTCACAAAAGTTTTGGATCATTATGAAATTTGTTTTCCTCTTCATCCAGGTATTTGTGACCTTATGAATAGATTGGATGGAAAATATATGTTATGGTGGGCCCTACAAAAGTTTCAACGGTGAAAATCAATTTTCTGCTGCTCTTTGTGGTGTGGTCCAGTTGATCATTGGATATGATTTTTTTTTTTTTTGGGATAATGCTCCGAAATGATCTCGAAATATAGATGAACGTTGTGGATATAATAAATACATAACTGGGGCCCATGTAACGTTGATCCCTTTTGAACCGTTCGTATAACTCGGAGTTCGAGGAGCGTCAGCGCTCGTCTTCGAGCACCGGCCGATTCGCTTGAAGAGAAAAAGCAGGGGCATTTTCGACCTTTGGGAAGGCGTCCGTACAACCGGGGCTTATTCTTGCAGGGTAAAATGAGGTGGGCTTGGTCTCGTAAATGGGCCATAAATGGGTCGTACATTCGTAAATTTCCCAAAGGCTTTTTAGCCATAGAGGCACGAAGTGCACGCTCGACTTCGCGTGTGTACACGTGCAACCGCCGTAACCCCTGTAAGCTTGTTTATTTTTGGACACGTTTATTCTCAAACTTTTTAGATAATTCACATCTTTCCTTTTTTTCGTTTTTTTTTTCTTTTTTAATCTTCTTAAAATAGTCTCACATGATAAACAACTTATATTAAAGGTGGGTCCCATATGATGAAAGTACGCATTAAGATAGGCATGGATGGCCCACACCAAAGTGTGGCCTCGCATAATAATCAATTAACATTAAGCGGGCCCCACATGATAGACAGTCCACATTAGAGGTGGGACCCACATGATGGATGGTGGACATTAAAGGTGGGACCACATGATGGAAGGTTGACATTAAAGTGAGCCCACCTGATGAACCATCCGTCCATATTGAAGATTGGCCCACATGATGAATGGTCCACATCAAGGTGGACCCATATAATGCACGTTCATATCAAAGGTGAGTCCCACATGATGGATGGCCCACGTCAAAATATGACTGGCATGATGCACTGTCCACTTCAAGTGAGCCCCACATGATGGACAGTCCACAACAATTGTGATACCCACATTATATCTGGTGGACATCAAAGTGAGCCCATATGATGAATGACCTATATTGAAGTTGGGGATCCACAAGATGAATTATATTTGAATTATGTGGATCATGTAATGCCATACAAATGATAACTTTACCGTTACCCTAGAAAATAGGATTTCAAAAAATATGAATTTATTTGGATATAAAATAAAAATTTTATATTCATTGCACAATAGTTATCTTGTATCCTATTTCCTAAGGATTTTAACTGTGGATACGAGTAATAATTAAGGTTTTGAATTCATGTATCCGGACATACGGTCCTATCACTGAAAAAGATTTCCATTTCTACGTAGATTCCATTTATCCAAGCATGGCCAGGATGAAAGTAGTTAGAAAAATTCCCACAATTAACATTTGGTGGTGCTTTACTACATTGTCTTTCCATTTCTTAATTAAATCAAAATGCATAAAAGTTTGCAAATGTCTAGTATATGTACACATGCATCCAACACATGCAAGAGATCCAAGCCACGCATCAGGCCGGCACTGCATGAATGTTATCTAATATAACGACTTGGATTGACTTTCCAAGCAGCAACGATCGAATGGAGAAATCCTGAGTCTTGGTTGTATCAGATTTGTCCAAGTTTTAAAACCATGCAATCCTCTTAACATGTATTGTCAATCATATCACGACAAGGGGAGCTAAAAGGACTTGCTTGCCCTGAGGTTTTTCTTTCTCACACACTGTTAGATCTTGGCCTTTCATACTTACATATCCGGGACCAAAAGACCAGCCCCTAAATAGGTAGATTAAAAATGTTATAGAGAGTGATAGGAAGTAGTGTACTATGCTCTTAGCTCAAGCTTTGTTATTTGGTCTTTCAAGCTGTAGATATGATGGCTCTAATCAGAAGCGTCCACATACCACTAAAAAAGAAGAAGAAAAAAAAAAATCCCCCCCCCCCCCCCCCCCCCCCCCCCCCAAAGTGGAGAAATCTTGACCCATATGGAACACACGCCAAAATTTCAATGAAAAGAAGGGTAAACATTCCATGTCATGGGATCTTTCAATGTAGGGGATTTTTAGGCACATAGGTGATTAGTAGGGAGGCTCACCACAGACTGTCTAGATCTTTGAGCAAAGATTGGACCCGTCCTACACATGGGAGCTCCAACTTATAATAGTTTTTTTAGGGTGATAATCGATTTTTATTTAAAATTTTGCTAAAACCTAAGTGGGTTATTGGTGTAAGTGGTTGCCTAAGAGGAGTTTTCTCTCACTAATACCCTAAAAGTTGACTTTGGAGAGGGATAGTCAGTCAAGTTGTACCCTACCTGAAGGTAGGTTCAGATCCATGACTCTTTCTAGTATAATTATTATCAATGGCCTTGCTCAGATTGTTAGACTCATTGGATCAAAGTAGCCTTTTTCTTTTTAAGAGAGAGGACAATCAAATATGGCCTTGTATGATAGACAATGGTTATGCATTTTCTACAATAATAAACATACATTGTCCCTTTCCTTGTGGGTCTGGCATGATGGACGGTCAAGAGGATGATGGAACTTTTCTAGTATGATAGATATGGTTTGCCTATTTCCTGTGGAGTGATTAGATGATTTGGATCACTATTTCATAGCAATGGAGCGCGTAGTTCAGTGATCCAAACTATTGAAATGATTGGCTCAATCTGGATGCATGCTAGAACTCACCAATGCTTCAAGTCTTTGAGACGTGTAATCTCTAAAGCAGAAAAATAGTGGAAGCCCTCCCAGACCTACACTAAAGATATTGCTTCTTATTTAAGTTTTCAACTAACATATTACAGGCAAACAATGCATACAGTGAAATAAGTCAAACACTAATGAACAATTTCCCCAAATTAAAATGAAGAGCATGTAATGAATATTAGTGCATGGTTCCTTATTGAAAGATCTCAAACAAAATGTACATGAATCCTTGAGTTACAAATACAAATGATCATCCAAACATCTCATCACTGTCTAGTCACCATTCCACCATTCTTCACTTCATCTAGTCACTTAGCATATGCAGGTCAGTGCAATCTCTGTTGTGAGAAAAATGCCTGGAAAATGAAATTTATGATTAGAATCGAAAAGTTATATCCTGGAATTTGGTTGCTTTAATCCATAAAAGAAGTCGAAGCATATACCTAACTGTAAATACTAATAATGGATAAAACAGGAAGTCTAATAATGGATAAAACAGGAAGTATAGGCTTCAAATGCATTCTGTCCAAATGTCTTGATGCTTGAAACAAGTGGGGCTAGTAGCTCTGAAATCCAAACTTCGATTTAATGCTCTCTGCCATAGACGAAAGATGCTCCAAAAATCTTACTCGAAGCACCTGTCTAGTTCTCGATGGTTGCCCTACAAAAGACATGAAAATAATACATCAATTGCCCAGGAAAAGAGATTGTGGAAGATTGGATGACAAGGAACTTGCAATTAAATTTACTCTGTCATAACAAATAGAGAACTTTTTAGGTTGTGGGAATATTACTGACAAACACATTTCAAGCTTAAAATGTGCAACTAGTATACTCATCCAATATGGGCTTCAAAGCATGGATAGAATGCAAACAAATGCAAATGCATTAGCTCCTCCATGAGTTCTTTATATAAAACAAAAATTACACTACTGCAATTGAACGTTATACATGTAACACCAACTATCATATGGTACTACTAAACTACAAAAAAATCACATCAAGTTAACATAAAACAGAGGCTGAGCCCACACGCATGTGGAATTATGACCATCCACATGTGGTAACACAGATTAATATGGAACGTGTGTTTGAGAACCCAATTTTCCATTAGATGAGCCTTGCACAAGAATCTAGTTTTTTTTTTTTTAACTCTCTCTCTCTCTCTCTCTCTCTCTCTCAATTGAGCACAATATACTAAAAAGAAAAAGAAAAGAAAAGAAAAAGAAAAAAAGAATGGCTAATACAGCTCTTTCGAACATCCATTTGTTTTGCACGGGCCACTCGAGGAAGGAAACACTTGATTTTTAAGCCAAAAGTTCTAAAAAGTGTGACCCACTTAATGTAAAGCTTTTATCTCTCACCATTACGCTATATTGGTGCATGTGGCTGCATTTGGTTGGGCAATGCTTCACACACATGTTAGGAAAACTTACCCACAACTTATGCTTGGTCCAAGAATCAGGTCAGATGCAAATAATGTGAGCCAATCCTATGCAAATGTAATGTACAGTTAGCATTTAACATATGGTGCATCAGATGAGCAGACAGCCTGAATCTTGTGTAAGGGAAGCTATGTAGTGACACTCGCTTGATGAGCAGCTTGGTCATGCATATGTGTAAACTCTCTCATCAATCGTTGGTTGCAGTGGGTACTACACAACTAGGGTGATGAGGATTGTGTGAAGATCTTAAAGAGATGAAAGGATGCCATAGATGCAGAGAATGGTTAGGTTATCATAGTCGACATTATCATAGGCGTTGATGATCTGCACGAGCTTGAACATGTGAGGCTAGCAACGGACATGATAATGCTGGCCAAGATGGGAGGAAAGGAAAGGACTGAAAAGGAGTGGAGGAGACTCTTATCTGATGCTGGATTCAATCAATGCAAGATAACACCCATCATAGCCCTCCAATTTATAATCGAAGCATGTCCTTAATCACCTCGTAGGTGTACGTACCAACTTGTCCATGACATCTGAATGACTGGAGTGAGTCTCACCATGCGCACGGCTCATATGTCCAATACATTTGCCAGGTTGGCACGTGTCAAGTTACGTAGACGTGCAAACACAGTAATAAAATGTAGTGTGTTCTGTTTTTGCCAAGACGGGGGCTGTATGGTCATAGCCTTTATTTCTTTAATCATTAATTAAAGGTGTGAGCAGGCCACCTATATTATTATTAATTCCTAGAACGGACTGTACATTTTTTTGGGCAGGCTCCTATAAAAAAAATAAAAAATAAAAATCAATGGGGCCTCGCCGATCGTAGGAACGAAACAAATACAAAATCCATTCATCTGAAAAAACATACCAAATGGCTTATAGGACAAAAATATGTAGACAGCAAGCTATGCGACAATATGATCCCCAAAACACCAAAGCAAAATCGCCACCAACTGGCCTCTGTACCACTGAAAATTTAGAGAGTACAAATTAACTCTCTGGTTAAAGCCTAAAAATGATGTGCAATTATTCATTGTATAGTAATTCATCAACAAAATAGAAATACGTAAATGCAAAAACTGTAATTATGCACTCATTCAAAAGATGGTCTTGGTTGAAGCATTTTTTCAAACAAGTAGCATGCAGATTTGTATATAAAGAAATAATTAAACAGCATTCCAAAATTATAATAAAATATTTAATTTGTCTTACAAATTATTAAAGGAATGGAGAAACCAGCAATAGATTTTCATAGCAAGAATTTAAAGTGTTTAAAAGAATAAATTTCTCAAAGTAGATAACTAGAATTTAAATTTCTTGAGACTATATGCTTTTCTAAGATACTAACTTGAAGTATGAATTGAAAGGTAAATAAAAATGAAGAGTGGAAACAAGTATCACCTTTGTATGTACCTCTCATAATGGTAGAAATTAAAGTCCGACTACTGAGATTCTAATCATCTGTTATATGTCGATGGAGGGTATGTGCCGGATCTTATACCAATCCTCTCCCCTGTCTTCTCGAACCCTTGCATTGAATTCGTCAGGCATCCACCACAGCTCCAATTTCTTGAGGGTAGTCACGTGTTGCCTTCTGGAAGTTTCTTCAATTGCTCGCAGTCACCTATCCATAAATGTAAAAGACTTGGCATAGCTGCTTCCTCCACTCTCCACTCCTTTAATTCATATATGTGCTATTTTTTTCATAGATAGCACAACTTGTAAACATGTGGGCAGAGCCTTGCACAACAGGCAAACATATATGTGCTAATATAGCATAACATGCGAGAACAGAATTTTCCATTTAAGTGGACCCGTTTGTTTAAACTTTTGGTTTAAAAGTGAAGCTGTTTCAAACCACAGGTGGACCTGTTTTCAAAACAAATGGATGTCCAGAAAAATATCTATTACCTTATTGTGCCCCATTGATGAGCAGAACAACCTGTTTTACACAAGAAGATCTAATTAGTATTGTCGTCTTAGCGGAAAGCTTGGCTAAACATTTTTTGCAGACATCCATTTTTTTTGTAAACAGGTTCAACTGAGGCATGAAACAACTCGACTTTTAGGCCAAAAGTTCTAAACAGTGTTGCCCACTTGATGGAAGGCTCTTATCTCTTACCCGTATTCTAATTTGGCAATTTGGCACATGTGGACGGGCAGGCCTCCACATGTGAGTGGGAGTAGCAAACCTCTGTCTTAGATCAACTTCAATCATATGGCATTAATTTGTTTTGGTCCTTATATTGGCATTGGCTTTACAGTATAGAAAGCTTATCAAGGAGCCAATACATTTAAATTTGTTTGAAGTTGGTCCATCCTTTGAAGCAAATATTGGATGAAAATATTAATTTCATATCCCAAGCTTAAGATTTGTTTCATGTTACTAATATTTCAACCACATTTAAACACAAGTTCCCTATCATCCAATACTAATGCTATTTTTTTCATAGATAATTTTTGTAATTTTTTCCTAACCATCTTTTGTAGGACATGGATCGACAGATTAGGAGCTTTAATTTTGAAGATGTTTCGAGCATCTTCCATCTGTGGTAGAGCCTATCAAATATAAGTCTAGATCTCCCAACTACAGCCCCACTTGCACGGAATGCTCGCAGAAGGACACTTCAGCCAAACAGATAGGAACTTGTACTTCCTATTTTATCCATAACTAGTTTTATAGTAGACACTTACTGATTTTTTGGTTTTAAAGCAAACAAATTCTTGCATGTAACTTTTTTTTCCCCCTCGTAGGAGAGACCATGATGACCCACACTTGTGAAGTGATGAGATGGATGTGGAGAAAGGTGGCACAGGAGTCTATTTTCCTTTAATGATTTCTTTTTTCACTTCCTTTTATCATAAATGGCAGTAAGATGTTTTGATGACAAGGTTTTCAAATTGCAGCATGAGAACATCTATAGCTTTTGCTACCTATCATTTAACATGCTACGATGTGCTATTATTCATTATTATACGTACTGTATTTCAATTTACACACAATTAAAATGACATTCGATTTATGTTGTTCCCTCATTGAAGGCTTCTAAGTCTTAGGGGTTGTCTGATACCTATTCTATTGTTGTGTTTTGGTTAGGCGGTATGCCCAGCTTGTTTCTGCAGGAGATACAATTGTGTGCTTGAGTCCTTGACTCATCTATTCCAACCTTCGGCATTGATCCTGAGGTAAGTCTCTCTCCCTTATAGCTAAGTTTAATGTAGTTGTATTCTAAGGATCCAGTAATATCTTTTTGAAAGAGGCTCCTTAGTCTTGTATAGAGTTTTTATAAGGGGTTGGGTTGTTTCCCCTCCCTGCTGGTTATAAATTTTGGCCTCATGAATAAAATTCAGATGGTGTGTTCCCACCTGTTTCAGAAAAAAAAAAAAAAAGAAGGAATTTTGGAGCATATTCCATCCAAGGGAGGGCCTATCAGACCAATAGTTTGGATCTTCCAACAGCAGCCCCATTTGTACAGATTGTGGCACGTGGACACTTACTCCCTCTGTTTTATTAAGTATAGGATTCAAATGAGTTTACAGATTTAAGCAACCAAATTCTGGCATGTAATTATCAAGTTTTTAATTGTGGATTGATTTCCAGGTTCTTTCTTTCACATGATAGACCATGACGACATGCAGATGTGAAGCAACTGGACCAATAACGAGAGGGTGGCATGGGAATTTACCTTTTGATGGTTTCTTTCCTTCTTTCCTTTTGTAATGAAGGGTGGCTCGAGATGTAGTCTGGTCTGGTGATCGTGGGAAGAATTAAGGATGATAAATAACCATAAAGCTTTCAAAGGCCTTTCCCTAGCATCTCTATATGGCACATGGAATGAGATTTTGTAGTCCACTCCAATTTCTCATGGAGATAATCCTAGACGCCCAATCAAGAGGCTGGCAGGCGGGTCTTCAAATTGACGGTGATTGGTGCATGAGGATTTGGATGACAATGCAAATTGTAGCATGAGGATGTATGAATGTATGTTTTCCTAACAATCTTTTGATGTGTTACCCTGTGCCATTTTCGGAGATGATACATTCAATAGCTTTCACGAGGGTTGTGTAATGTTTGATTTGTAATGTAGTATGCATATTTTCATGTAATACTCCTATTGAGAGTTGAAATGGAAGAAATTTTTTTTTTTTAGAGACCACTCTTTTCTTTATGTATTATATAGTGCGTGATAGAGAGTTTCTACAGTGCGCTTTGGTTTTCAGTTTGGACAAGTTGAGTCCAGTTCCACCATTGATTTCAAATGCACCAGTCTTCCATATAGAAATATCCTAGCAGGTGTAACTTTGGCCTTGGTTAAATGTGGACTGCTACCACATTTTCTTTCATAACTGCCTTTCTGGTTGCCACTAATCACACAAGGAAGTTCACATCTGGAAGACTATTTAAATAGTTGGTGCATTGCATGGACCTTACTAGACTATGACCCATCAAATCAACAGTTTGAATCATGCAAATAGAGGACCCACTTGCACAAGCTGAAAAACCTTTGTGCTTCGTTGAAATTCTCTGTTCCAAGTTTTACACTACCACTTCTGTTTAGGTACCATATATAATGCTCGATTGAAAGAAACAGGAGTTTTTGTGATTGGCCCCGCAATGTTTCAGGTAAGGCCCACCGGTCAGATGTTCAGGATTGCCTGACCACTGATTTTTAAGTAATGTGCATCTAGGTTACTTGTACATGTGTGTGTGGAAATAATTATATGATACATTTCAGAAAGTGTCTCTGCTCAGGGGAGACTGCGGCCTAGTAGAATAAGAATTTGAAACAATTCAGAACTATCACTAATGGCGAATCAATTTTTGGAGCAAATAGGATATTATCATTCTCATTCAATATGGCTTGAAAGTATGGATCCATAGGTAATTACAATACTTCCACCAAAAGGAAAATTACAATGTTACAGACTGTCTTAAAGATTTAGGTTAATCCACTCATAAGGTGGCCTCCTACAGAAAGTATTTACATTTTAAATAAATTTGCTAGCTGTGCTAGTTGAACATACATGCCTGGCCTGCTTGGTTTGTTAACCAGCCCAATTTTTGCCTAAGGTTGTCTTCTTGAGGTGGGACACTTTATACACTGCTCAAATGTTTGATACACCTGCCAGAATGATGTCTGCTGCTAAAAAATAAAAATAAAAATCCCCCCAGTGTGGATTTTATGATATAAGAAGCAGAAACGGAGGAACATGATGACATGATTCATGCGAATAGGCAATCTGTAGCACATGTGCCAGCGTGGCACTGATCTGGATTGCTCATCGGGTGGGGACCACTATAAACATGCCATATCCCATAAATAAAGATGGTCCATCCATAAGGTGGGCCACATGTACACATAAATTTAGACAATTATTTTTCTTCAACATTTCATTTATTTTATACAGGTATTCATCACCTGATGAGTTGATTCGTCTGATTTTGGGCTAGTTCATGTTCATGGTGGTTCTCACCTGATGAGAATTCCAGATTTCACTCTCATGGGCCACAATAGCATGTGTGATGCACATCATCGATTTGAAGAAAAAATAGCTTGGAAATAGTTTAAAGAGGAGCATACACTTCGTCATGACCATGGAGGTTGTTGTGCACATGGAGCACAATGCCCCAGTTGATGTCAGAGAAGATGATAGTGTGGAGACTGATCAGATCAAGGCCGGAAGACAGTTTTTACAATTGCTGCAACCAAATCATGCAAAAATAAAAAATAAAAAATAAAAATCGTACATCAAGAACAAATTACACATTAATTAGAATTGCACTTGAATTAGCAAGCTAACACTCTAGTATTTGTTTTTCCTTAATTGAGTAAAGGAGGTAATGGAAAACAAAATGTCCAGCAAAAGAAATCCATTTGCTAATTCATTCTTTTGCCATTCTAGAATTGTGTGATTAGAATCAAGAGTGGGAGTGTGGCTTCAAAATGTTTATGAGAAAGATGAACTCCCTGGAAGTGTTTGGGGTGCTCTAGCGGGGGTAACAACCTTGAGAACCAAAAAAAGATCGAGGAGATTGAGAGGCTAGTCACAGCTCTTTTGACAGATGGTTAGTTAGGATTTTGATGCTATCATTTTGGCCTGTTGTTATGCATGTTTTTCCAGTTATAAACTATGATATGTAGGATACTGCTAGGAGTGTCTGCAGGTCTGATGCCTAGTCTTTCTTCTGTTACTTCCAGCCCAATCCATGCATGAAGCACAGATTCTCTGGCAGTCATGGTCTGTAGGCTTTTGATCCTGGAGCTCTCTTGTCCCTGCATTTTTTCTTCTCACCTGAGAGATGATTTTCGCAGTTTGCAGCCCAGTGGTCAGTCCATAATACATGTCAGTTCCTTCTCTTTCTTTCTAGCTATGGCTGATGAGGGAAATTCTCTTAGTTTAGGCATCCATGGTGGGCTGGAAATTTTGGGAGAGCTGGAGGGGATCAGAATCACCGACTAAGCTGTATGGTGTATAAATGGCGTGGGTTTTGGTCAGCGTGCTTGGTTTGGTCGGGGAGCCTGTCCTTTGTGGACTCCTCATCCTCTTGACAGGAATGATCCTCTGTTTGGTACTGCACGATTAGTTTGGCAGGGGAGTCTGTTTTGCACTGAGGAAGTTTGTTGTATACTTCCATTTTAGGCTGGGTTTATATGATAGGTGAGGCTTGTTTTCTTTTTGTTGACCCACCCGAATGGACAGAAAGGCCTTTGTTTCATTAGTATCAATAAAAATCAGGTCTTTTTTTTTTTTCTTTTTTTTTTTGTTTAAGGAAAAAAAAGAAAGAAAGAAAGAAAAAGAAGCCCATATGGTTACATATTTGGATAATCCAAACCATTGAAATTAACAAATTGAACTTGAGCATTTACTTGATTGCCTTCAAACAGATGGCTGAAAGCAAACATGGCTAAGTCGATGATCAAACAACTAAAAATTGTCGAACCAACGTGAATTTATGCCTTGGTCTACAAAAGAAAGCCAACTAGATAGATGATACAATGGTTTCATCCAACCATACATGGCCCCATTTATGGAGCATTAAAGCCGAGGACTGCTAACATGGTTAAGGAATTTTTTCAAATAATCAGCATGAAGATTTTAATTTTAATTTTAATTTTAATATATATATATATATATGAGGCATGCTCACCTATGCACCTATGCACGTGCGCACCTTTGCACACGTGTCATGGGAGTCGAATCTGAACGGTCCATAAGATGTGAAATCCCATGAAACCCCAAGACGTGAATTTTCACCTTGATCTAAGATTCTGGTGGGCCATAACAAAGAGAAATGCAAATTAAGGGAAGAAACTGTTTGCATTTTGCATGGCCCACCGAAGTTTTTTTTCAAAGCAAAAATTTGTACCAGAGGGTTTCACAAGTCTCTGCTTCATGTGGACTGAAGTTTTTTTCAAAGTAAAAATTTGTACTAGAGGGTTTCACGAGTCTCTGCTTCATGTGGACCGTTCAGATTTTCAAGATTCATCAGGTATGATGAGTTCTCAAAAAAGTTCATAGGTAGTCAGTGCGAACTGGTTCGTAGGTGAGCGTTCCACTATATATATATGGAATGAGATTTCCATTTAAAAATAATCAGAAACCACTTCAGCAAAATTATAGAATTCATGACAAGGTATGGATACAGACAGTAAAAGGATGGAGAAGTTAGCAACAGTTGCCATATCAACATTTTAAAGATTGTGGAAGAGAGTAAATTCTTTGATGAATATAGATAGAATTAAAATTCATATGCATATATTAACTATATGTAACAGGGAAATGAAATTGATGAGATGAAAGAAGTCTCACTAATGTAGCCTCTAAAGAGAGGAGATGCAAGTGCTGAATTCGATGTCATCACATTATTATTTTGGTTTGTTAATCAAAGGTATGTGCTTAATCTTATGCCAATCTTTTCAAAGCCTGGCATTGAATTCTGGATCCATGTGTGCTGTACATACGCCTCCTGAAAGAAATTGCTTGAGAACAGGTAGAAAAGGGAGCATACACTTTGTTGTGATAGATGGTTTTGCTGCAGCGCGCTGTTTGTGAGGGTTGGGCGTGGTGGCTGTTGTCTCCTAACCACATGTGCCAAAGGCTTTGGTTGCTACTGCAATGGGCTGCAGGTTAGCGTTGGAAGCATTTTCTTTTTTACTTCTGTCAGTCTTGTTTCAACTTTTTTGGCAAAGAAGGAGCTGAGTTTGGACGATATCCTTTTGGGCCTTTTTTTTTTCCCGGACATGCTCTATCTTTTTTCACTCTTGTTGTTTTGATGTTGATTCCTGGTATTATATGATAGGTGAGGCCCGTTGTTTTTCATCGTGGAGCCTATATAATTGTACATCCTTCTATTCACATCAACAAAATTACAGGTGGCTTGTTCTCATCTCTCTGTAAGAAAAAGAAGTCTCATAAGCTGAGCATGAATTTCACATACAATCGGAATTGCATTACTAAAAAGCTAACATTCTTTTTTATTTTTTATCAAGGAAATAAGACAAGTGAAGAGAAGGTGTAAAAGAAATTATGCAATTTCCAAATAAGAACATTTGTGCCAGTCGAGTCCTTGCAGTCCTCTGATTGTTCTATGCATTGATATGTCCCACATAGCTGCATGTTTGGATGATCCAAAACATTCTTTTGGTAGGTCCTATTGTGGATAACCACATTTTAGAAGTCAAATTGATGTGATCATTCTAGCTATTTAATCAAAGGCTTTTAAACATATAGCTAAAAATGAAAATAGTTAACAGGGAAAATTTCCATGAAAAAAAAAAAAAAAAAACAAAGGGCATGTTTAAATAGTGGTATACGACTATTAAATTGTAAAAGTGCAATGATTACAAATTATGAAAATTTCGCATTTGGATACATGGTAAAAGTGTATTGAAAATAATTTTACATTATTGAGATAACAAATCAATAAGAAAAATATACTAGTCCCCGTGTTTGGATAATAAATTTCCACCATAATTTATTATAAAATTATAATAATTACAAATTCATTTTCCTTGTCTCTTGTTACATTCAAATTTGACTACAAACATACGTATTTAAACAATCACCATGAAATCATAATGATGACTATAATGCATCACATCACAATGCATTGTAGTTAACCAAACACATCTCAAGGGCCTGTTTATTTCATCGAATTTTCCAGTAATATAATGTAAACGTGTCATCATGATAATTTTACAATGCTTATTTAAATACATAATTTGACAGGTAATTTAGCAGTCAAATACACATATAATAAAAGATAGGCAAAGAAATTTGTAATTGTTACAATTTTATATTATAATGTAGTTAAAATCTCGATATCCAAATATTGGAATCAGTATATTTTATCATCATTACGATTTTAACATGCCTATCCAAACAGTAGAATTATTGGTTAAATTTTATAGGAGACGGTCGAGTATTGTAATTTGTAATCATTGCCCCTTTCCCTTGTATTAATGCAATAATGGGTGAAACAACCAAGCATTTTTTTCAATATCCTAAGAAATGCAAAGCAAATGAGCTATCATTATCATTACTGAGTGTTTGTTTAAATAGGAATATGACTTGTCAATAGAGAGTTAAATACACTTGTAAAGAAAATATGCCAAGTAAATTGTACTTGTTATACTTACATATGATAAAACTATCATTTTTACCAGGATATTGAGTGAAACAAACAACATAGTAAAATCATCATTGCAAATAAATGTAAGCGATATCACCACATATTTTCAAGACTAAATAAATTGGAAAATCCAAACAGGTTCTAAGATTGTCCAATCATTGTGAAGTTATATCATGGTCCACCGAAGAAGGGTCAACTAAAAGAAATTGCAATGGGTTCATCCAGCCATACAACATCTTGCGCCCCATTTATTGAGCATCGAAGAGTAGTACATCTATCATGATAACACAAAAAAGTTCTTGGTTGAGGCATTTCCTAAATCAATTAGCATGCAGATTTCCATATAAAAAATAACAAAATGTAAAATAAAATAAAAATTCATTTGACCATTTTTCTTTTCTTTGTTTCTAGATCTGTTACAAAAATTCCATATGATTATATTCACTCCATGTATCGATTAACAGTATAATGAAAATAATAAGGGGAAATAAGGTTTACCGATTTGTGTATCTGAATGGAGGGTATGTGATGAATCATATGCCAATCCTCCCCCTTCTCTTCTCGAAGCCTTTCATTGAATTTATCGGGCATGTACCACAACTCCAATTTCTTGAGAGTAGTCACATGTTGTAGTCCTACTGGAAGCCTCTTCAAATTACGGCAGTAATTGATATGTAAATGTAAAAGACTTGCCATAGCTCCTTTCTCCACTTTCCACACCAATAATCTATCCAACTGTTGAAGATGTAAGGATTCAAGTCGAGGAAACCCCTGTGCAGCACAAGCCATTTTCTTTCCTGAATATGAACCCTCAAGCAATCTGAGAATGCGGAGGTTTTCAAGCTTCTCCAACGTCACCATCGGATCATGCTCTAGACGGGAGTATTTCAAGGTAAGTTTGGTGAGGTTTGTTGGGAATTGATTATAATCGAGTAAATTCTCTAACTTTCCTTCTAAACGCAACTTACTTAACATGAGAAGATGTGAAAGAGGAGGTACCAACAACACTGGACTTGTGAATGCATCGTTTCGTGCCACTGCTGACACCCACAGAGACTGAAGGCTATCCAATCTGACAATAGATTCAAACAATACCTTACCATCTGCTCCTGTAGATAAACCTATTCCTAATTTTCTAAGATTAGTGAGCATTCCCAAGCAACCCTCCATCCATTTCCCAGCCCTTACATGTGATAGAGTCTGCAGATTACTTATCAGGTCGAGCCTTGGATGATCTTCTCTCTCTCCCCACTGTCGAATAAATTGCAAGTAATTCAACTCAAGTATGCCCTTCACTTGAAGATGTCTTACCTGTTGCATCTTCCCTACTGTGTTGGGTACTTTGATGTCATTAAAAGATTCTATAAACAAAGTTCGTAAATTGAGAAGATTGCCTATGGATGATGGGAGACTTTCTAAAGAAGTCTTGGTACACCCAAGGTAAATCAATTGGATTAGTTCACCTATTTCCTTCGGTAGCTTTTTTATTTGTGCACCGTGTAGATATAGCACCCTAAGCAACTTAAAGCTTCTGTAAAGAAACTTCTCTTGTTTCCTTTGAAGCCACTCATCGCCTTGAGTGTAGATCAACACAGAACGAAGGTGTGGAGTGCAACGGCTTAAGGAAATGTACTTACTTAAGTCGCTATGGTGTACTGCAAGTCGACGGGCTGTAGATGGAGAAGGAGCATTCGCATTCCCATGATGAATCTCAAGAAACTTACCTTCCTTAGCTTCTGATATGGAGAGATCTCGCAAAATATCATGGATTCGACAGCTTTTAATACCCCCGCTTGAACTTCTTGTTGCGACCTGAACCATACTTCTCTGAATCAACTCCTTTACACAATCTTCTCCAACCTCCTCTAATGTTTCTTCCCCTCTTTCTTGAAGTAACCCTTCTGCTGCCCACATTTGAATAAGTTCCTTGGTGTAAAACTCATGATCTTCTGGAAAACTGCCCAAGTAGAGAAAACATGGTTTTAAGTAATAAGGCAGATCTTTATAGCTCAAAGATAATATGCTGGAGATTTTGACATCTCCTTCGACAAACTGCCAGCTGATGCTTTTGCGTACATTCTCCCACTCTCTTAGTTCTTTCATTGATAAGAGCCCTCCAATGACAACTATGGCAAGAGGTAGACGATGGCATTTTTCCACAATCTTTCTTCCTAACTCTTCCATATCCTGAGGGCAGCCACCATCTCGTCCTGGGAATGCTTTCTTACCAAACAATTCCCAGCTCTCTTCATTATTTAGAAATCGCAGTTCGTGAGGTGGGCTTCGTACATCTGCATGTAGAGCTATATCTCTGTTTCGTGTAGTGAGAACGACCCTGCTTCCATTATTCTTATCTGGAAATGCATCCTTCAAACCATTCCATGCGTCGCGTTTCCATATATCATCTAATACCACCAAGTATCTCTTATCATTCAGATACTCAGAAATCTTCTCCCTTAGCTCAACAACATCCATTTTCTCTGCCACATTGTCGGGGATCACCGTCGAACGTCTTATGATGACCTGCAAAACATCTCTCGCCGCATACTGTTGCGATATAGAAATCCATACACGAGTATCGAAATGTTTCTCAACAGTATCAGTGTTATAAAGTTTCTTAGTAAGAGTCGTCTTACCGAGACCGCCCATTCCAACTACAGAAACAACACACCGCCGCAGATCTCCCTCTGTCAATCGCGCGACCAATGCTTCTAAGTCCTTCTCAAAACCAACAAAATCTGGTTCTTCCACATTTGGAGAAGTAAGCCTCCATTCTTGGAGGAATCGACCGGAAGAGCTCGTCCCTTCTAACCTGCCTATGCCTTCGATGCCATAAGTTGTTCTTCTTTTGGAAATTTCAATAATTTTAAGTTTTATTTCTTTGATATTTGAACCAATCTCACGGCGAGCTCTAAATTCACTGGCGATGAAAACATACCTTTTGACAGAGCCGATGAATCCTCGTTGCCTCAACGGTTCTATCTTCAGGAGAAAGGTGTCGATTACATCCTCCATATCGTATGCAATGTTGCGGACGTCCTGCACCCAGTTTTTCACTCTTTCATCTCCTTGCTGTTTGGTATCAGCATCTTTTAAGAAGGAACGCATCCACCCAAGTTCTGTTTCGATCCATTGGACTTGATCATGCAATCCAATCAAGTAAATAGCTTCTTGAATGAGCCGATCGCCTAGTTTTTCAACGAGGAACGAAATAACAGGCTCAGCAACAACTTCCATCTTTTTTCTATCACAAGAAAATTCTGTAAATGATTTTTTGTATGTTTTGTCTCTCTTTCTTCTTTTATATTTATAGGCATCAAAAAGCAATTGTTTTACGAGGACTGCTTTGGACAAACCGTCGGCAATTCAAAATGGGGAACGGACTGGCTACTCCCCCTGCCACCGGCCAATGGCTGATGGTCGGTGCTCTGTGGGCCCCACGATGATGTATGTGTTTCATCCTTTCCGTCCATATATTTTTCTAAATCATTTTATGGTGTGATACCAAAAATGAGGTATATCCAAATCTCAAGTGGACAACATTACAGGAAACGGTGTTGAATGAACGTCGACCATTAAAAAATTTTCGGGGGCCATAAAAGTTTTGGATCAAGCTGATATTTGTTTTATCCCTTCATCTGTATCTTTATGATATAATCAACAGATTGGAAGTCAACTAAACATTACAGTGGACCTTAGGAGGATTTTAATGGTGGATATCCAATCACTATTATTTTCCTGTGGTGTGGTCCAGATGAGGTTTATATCCCTATCACTTTAAATAGAATGCCTAAAATGATCTGTAAAATTGGATGAACGGCATGGATGCAACACATACATCATGGTAGGGCCCACGGAGCACCGACCAGCAGCCACCGGGCTCGTGGCAGGGGGAGTAGCCAATCCGTTTCCCAATACAAATAACGAGGATACATCACTTTCTTGTCCTGCTCGATGTAATAGCATACTAGGGTTTTTCAGTCCGAGAATGATTACATACATTCAAGTGTATGGTAATTACCACACATTCGTGATGTGTAGGGCCCATCCGTATTTTTTTCGTTGAATCTAAACCATTAATCTAGCGCGAATCATGGTGTTAATCGTAGTTTATACACATATATCCACTTTATTTTGTTCGCCTAAGTTGGGAAATGGTATGATTTTTGGTGTGTCAATTTATCTTCATTAGGCTCACCTTATGAATGGATTGGATGACATATATACAACACGATGGACCCACATCTAAAATATAAGTTTCTACCGTAGGCATCTCCTTGCAAGTGTCCTTCGTATGGTCCACCTGAAATAAGCAGCATTCTGTCGTGTACAATAATGGTAGAGTTCACTAGATAGACTGTCGGAATTCATCCACCGTACAACCATGGGCATTTTGAAGGAAACGGATTGGCTGCTCCCCCTGCCACCAGCCGGGTGCTTGGTTATCGGTTCTCCGTGGGCTTCACCATGATGTATGTGTTTTACCCCTTTTCATTCATCCATTTATACAGCTCAATTTTAGGCTTGATCCCAAAAATGAGAGGGATATAAATCTCAGGTAGATCACCCCGAGGAAAGAAAATAGTGATCGGATATCCACCATAAAAATCCTCTTAAAGCCCACTGTACTGTTTATTTGACATCCAGTGCGCTTATTAGGCCATACAGAACCAGATGAAGGTAAAAAAAAACAAAGATCATCTTCATCCAAAACTTTTATAACCGTCATAAAGTCTTTAACGGTCAATGTTCATTCAAAACTGTTTTCTATAATGTGATTGGATATAACTTATTTTTGCTCTTATACTATAAAAATGATCCAAAAAATAGATGGACAGTATGAATAAAATAAATACATCATGATGAGCCCACATACCATCGACCATCAGCCATTGGCTGGGGTAGGGGGAGTAGCCAATCCGTTCCGCAAAACACGCCGACCGACAACAACACCCCAGGATAGATTGATACCAGAAGAACACGAGCTGCATGTCATCATAACACTACAAGTACACTTCTTTTAATTGCTTCACTTGACACCATCCATCGGTTCTATTCGTACCACGGAAAGAAAAAACACTTAAAAATGAATAATAGAAGTTTCTATACAGCGGCTTACAGACAGGTGAACTAATCCAAAATGTAAGTATATACTTCACATACTTTTATAGATTTAAGCAAGCAAATACTAGCTTTATAATTATCAAGTTTTTAATCATGGATTGCTTTTTAGGCTTTTTCTTTCACATGATAGATTGTGACAACACTAGGGCTGAAAGTCGGGTGAGTTCAACCCGGCCGACTCATGACCAACCCAACATAGGGTCGGGCTTGGGCAGGATGTATCAGGTTTGGTCTCAGACTTGTGTTGGGGGCCTTGCACAAAACCTTAGGATCTAGCCTCCCGAACAAATCAGAATTATGGGATAATAATAGCAATGAAACAAATCAAAGCAACAATCACACACCACACAAGAGATTTTTATGTGAAAAACCCTCAAAGAGGTAAAAACTACGAGACCTCGTCCAGATCAACAATCCATTATTAAGCAGAATGTTACAACCTTTGTCACTCACGCAAGAGTGGATGAACAATAAGAGAATAAAAAAACAGAGGGATCTCACCGATCACGAGAACATAGAAGGGCTGAGACGACGGCTCCCTTCCACAAGCTTCCTCTATCTCTTTTCTCTCACTCTCTCACCTTTAATATCCCTAAACCCTTTAGGAAACTCTCTTGTGCTTTTCTTGTACACACAACGTCACCTAGAAAAATTTTAGGGACCCCTTTTTATAGTTTTAGAAAACTCCCTTAAGCATCCCAGTTGTGAAAGGACTTGCGATACGAAATTCGCGTAAAATCACGGAATGAATTTGCGTAGGTTCGATTGGTCGTATGGAGTCCATGGCCAGTCGAGCGCCACCTACGACCGAATGAGTGCCCCGTAAAAAATCGGTCCAAAATTCGATAGACTTTGAGTCGTGAAACTCATGACTGGTCGAACACCAGCAACGATCGGTCGTACAGAGCTCACGGTTGACGACGGGTCAAAAAATCCCATCAAATCTCTCCCTTTTTGACCCAGGAGGGATTCACCTTCTTCAAGCTAGTCTAGTTTTTGCAAACCTCAAACTTGCCCTTGAGCAAATCCTTGGTCATCATGTCTGACCCATTATCGTCCGTGTGGACCTTCTCAAGCTGTAACACCTTCTGTTCCAAAGTATCCCTGATCCACTAATACCGAATCTCTATGTGCTTCGACTTGGAATGCTGACTTGGATTCTTTCTCAAGTGTATAGCACTCTAACTATCGCAATAGACCACGTGCTCATCCTACTTCAAGATAAGTTCTTGTAGGAACCTCTTCATCCAAAGCATCTCTTTATATGCCTCTATGACTACAATGTACTCGGCCTCTGTCGTCGACAATGCTACGACCCTCTGTACCTTGCTCTGCCAAGAAACCGCTCCCCCTGTAAACGTGAACATGAACCCCAATGTAAACTTCTTGGAATCTATGTCATATGTCATATCTGCATCTATGTAGCCCTCTATCACAGGTTTTCTGTCACCATAGCATAGGCTCAACCTGGATGAGCCTCTTAGATACCGCAGTATCTATTTCACCGCTACCCAATGCTCTTTGCCAGGATTGACAAGGTACTGGCTGACAACACCAACCACATATGCTATGTCTGGACGTGTACACACCATAGCATACATCAAAGTTCCTATAGCTGACGCGTAGGGTATCTTCTACATCTCTTCCACCTCTGCCTTCGTCTTGGGACACTGCCTGTCGCTCAATCTGAAGTGACCATCCAGTGGAGTACTGACCGGCTTTATTGCATTCATATTGAACCGCTTTAGGACTTTCTCAACATACTGCTCTTGTGACAACCAAAGTTTCCTGCTACTTCTTTCACGAGTTATCTCCATTCCTAGAATCTGTTTAGCCAAGCTCAAGTCTTTCATCGCAAACGACTTGCCCAACTCCTGTTTCAACCTGTCGATCTTCTTGATGTCTTTTCCCATGATGAACATGTCAACAATGTATAACAACAGAATTAAGAAATTACCATCTGAGAACTTGCACGTGAACACACAGTGGTCCGACTCCATTCTGTCATACCCATGCTGTAACATGAACGAATCGAACTTCTTGTACCACTGCCGTTGACCTTGTTTCAGCCCATACAAGTTCTTCCTCAGCCTACACACCATATGCTCTTTACCCTTGACTTCGAACCCTTCTTGTTGGTGCATGTAGATCTCTTCTTTCAGGTCACCATGGAGAAAAGCAGTTTTAATGTCCAACTGCTCTATCTTCAGATCCATGCTGGCCACCAACCCAAGCAACAGCCGTATGAATGTCATCTTCACCACTGGTGAGAATATCTCCTCGAAGTTTATGCCTTTTCTCTAACCGAACCCTTTTACCACAAGTCTGACCTTGAACCTTGTCTGTGAATTCTTCTGCTCAACATTCTTTCT
The DNA here is from genome assembly GCA_037074715.1 of Magnolia kwangsiensis. Classification (NCBI taxonomy): domain Eukaryota; kingdom Viridiplantae; phylum Streptophyta; class Magnoliopsida; order Magnoliales; family Magnoliaceae; genus Magnolia; species Magnolia kwangsiensis. The sequence continues at coordinate 4,405,357 of CM073583.1, forward strand.
GAACACCCACTTGTTGCTCAGAGCTTTCTTGCCCTTAGGCAGTTTCACCATATCATAGGTGTAGTTCTTATGCAAGGATTTCATCTCCTCTTACATAGCTTTCAACTACTTCTTATGCTTATCAGCTAAGGCCTCAGAATAATCTTTTAACTCTCCCCCATCAGTGAGCATAATGTACTCATGCGGCGAGTACCTCTTGGACGACTGTCTATCCCTAAATAACCTCCTCACCTGTGGCTCAACAGGTGGATCAAGTGGGGGTTGCTCTCCTGGTCCATCTTCTATAGGAACTCTCTCATCCTCTACAGCTTGCTGTACTCCCCAGTTATTAGGCACCATAGGAGGAATAACTGGATTCATGTCCTTTAGCTCACCTGAACTAGACTGGTTTTTTTCTGGCTTACCAATATCTTCTATACACTAATATTCAAAGAAAATCATATCTCTGCTCCTGACGAGCTTCATCTCGGTCAGATCCCATAATCTGTAACCAAACTTTTCATCACCGTACCCTAAGAACACATACTACCTGATCTTCATATCGAGCTTGGATCTCTCGTAATTCGGTACGTGAATGGATGCCCTGCATCCAAAGACCCTGAGATAATTATACAATGGATCCTGTCCAGTCCACACCTTCTTAAGTACTTCTTCATTCAATGGGGCTAATGGAGACCTGTTTATCAGATACACTGCCGTGTGCATTGCTTCTCTCCAGAACGTTTTGAGCAACATCGCATGGGATAACATGCATCTGATTCTCTCTACAATGGTGCGATTCATTCGCTCAGCTACACCACTATGCTGGGGGGTCTTGAGAACTGTTTGTTCATGCCGTATACCCAGGGACTTACAGTACTCATAAAAGTCGCCAATATATTTACCACCATTGTCAGTACAGATGCACTTCAATGATCTACCTGTCTCTCTCTCGACCATAGCATGAAACAACTTAAACACACCAAAGACCTTGTCTTTGGATTTCAAAGCATAAACTCAAATCCTCCTAGATACATCATCTATAAAAGTAACAAAATACAATGCCCCACCCAAGGTTTTTGTCCTCATAGAACTACAAACATTAGAATAAATCAAATCTAATGCATGCACTTTATTAACATGAGAAACAGTTTTAACAAATAAAACTCTATGACATTTTTCTGATAAACAATCATGACAAGTTTTGAGAGGCATACCTGTCACGTCTGGAAGGAGCTACTTCCTCGCTAGTAATTGAAGCCCTTTTTCACTCATGTGGCCTAGACGTCTGTGCCACATGTCTATAGCTGAATCTTTCGTTGCGCTCAACCCACCCTTGCATACACTAACACTTGCCTTGTATAGGGTGCAACACTTCTTTCGTCTGGCTATAATCAACGAACCCTTGATGAGCTTCCAGTGCTCACCAGCAAACCGGCTTTCATAGCCATCATCATCCAGTCATCCCATCGATATCAAGTTGAGGCGAAAGTCCAGGATATGCCTCATATCCCTGAGAACCAATGTGCAACCCATATCGGTCTTCACACAAATATCACCGACCCATACGATCTTCGATACGCCAGAATTTCTCATCTTCACGGTCCCATAGTCACCTGACTTGTAGCTTGTGAATAAATCCTTGCGTGGAGTCGCATGAAAAGAAGCTCCTGAGTCAATCACCCAGTCGGTGTCCTGACTCGTAGCCGTGAGACATACATCGTGATCTGCTGAAAGAATTTTATTACCGGCTGTCTTCCTCTCATACAACCCTTGTAGTTTCAGCCATAAGCTAGTAGCTGAGGTTTCCGTAGACACATGGTGGAATACAGAATCATCCATCCATTGTCTAATAAACCCCATCGCCTTCCTATCCAACTTCTTCCAATCTTCATCAGACATATCCTTAGATTTTGCTGATATGCCTAAAATTGGAGAGTATAGGTCCTTGCAATAAAGTAAGTCTTCCATCTTAGCCTTCCATATGGTCCAGTTAGAACCATTGACGCTGATCATCCTTGATGAGCCACCTTCCATAATTTCAAACCGATCCTACCCGTTTAATGAACTTAGCGCTCTGATACCACTTTATTGGGGGCCTTGCACAAAACCTTAGGATCTAGCCTCTCGAACAAACCAGAATTATAGAGTAATAATAGTAATAAAACAAATCAAAGCAAAAATCACACACCACACAAAAGATTTTTACGTGAAAAATCCTCAAAGAGGTAAAAACCACGGGACCTCGTCTAGATCAACAATTCACTATTAAGCAGAACATTACAACCTTCGTCACTCACACAGGAGTGGATGAACAATAAGAGAATAAAAAAACAGAGGGATCTCACCGATCACGAGGATATAGAAGCGTTGAGACGATGACTCCCTTCCACAAGCTACCTCTCTCTCTTTTCTCTCACTTTCTCACCTTTGATATCTTTAAACCCTTTAGAAAACCCTCTTGTGCTTTTCTTGTACACACAATGTCACCTAGAAAAATCCCAGGGACTCCTTTCTATAGTTTTAGGAAACCCCCTTCCGCATCTCAGTTGCAAAAGGACTTGCGACACAAAATCCGTGCAAAATCGCGGAACGAATCTGTGTAGGTTCGACTGGTCATATGAAGTCCACGATCAGTCAAGAGTCACTTACGACCGGTCGAGGACCACCTACGACCGGTCAAGCACCCCGGAGAAAATTAGTCAAAACTTCGCTGGACTTTGAGTTGTGAAACTCACGACTGGTCGAACACCAGCCACGACCGGTCGTATAAGGTTCACGATCGGTCGACGACGGGTCAAAAAACCCCATCAACTTGGGTTCTACAAACACCAATCTAATAAAACTTGGGTTGGACTCGGGTTGAGATCTCGAGTTGCCCGATCTAACCCAAACCCGATCAATATATAAGTTTCTTATAAATTAAATTATAATTAAGTGCAGATCATTTGTGTTGAAGGCATAGGAAATTCCAATACCATTGCGTTTCATTGTTCCATGTCATTTCAATGACTTAAGCTAACAAGATACGCTAAATTTCTTTCTCCCAAATAGATTGTGTGCTACATAACATGACTTTTAAAGGAGTAGTTGTCTTATATTTTAGCTTGTTTGTTTAGAAAAAATGAACTTCTTTATAATAGATAATTATGTATATAATTAATAAAATTATAAGTATAAAAAATAAGACATGTATTGAAAATATAATAGATTAATGTAATAATGAAAATATTAGCATATGTTCATCTGACCAATCTCACTGACGTGACCAAACCTGCTTGGGTTGGGCTTGGGTTGAGAATTCTGAACCCGAGGTTGGGTTGGGTTGGGTTAGGGTTAAGGTATAGGAACCTTGGGTTGGGCTACGGTGAGCACCAATCCGCCCTACTTTCAGCCCTAGACAACACACACATGTGAAGCAAGTGAATGGATAAGGAGAATGGTGTCATGGGAATCGATTACCTTTCAATGCTTTCTTTCCTCACTTCCTTCTATAACGAAGGGTGGCTCAAGAGAAATAGATAGTCTGGTCAGGTGATTGTGGAAAGAACTAAGGATGATTTTATCCTCTCTGCAATGAACCACAAAGATTTCAGAGGCCTTTCCGTGGCATCTCTATGTAGCACATGGATTGAGATTTTGTGGTCTAAGTCAATGTCTCTTGGAGGTGTTCCGAAACATCTTGAGAAGCTGGCTGGTGGATCTTCAAATTTGACGATGATCGCACGAGGATTTGGATGACATTCCAAATTGTAGCATGAGGATGTATTCATGTATGTTTTCCTAATCATCTTTTGATATGTTACCTTGTACCATTAGAGGAAATGATAGATTCAGCAATTTCCACAAGCATTTTGTGCAATGTTTGATTTGTAATAGTGTGTGCTTGTTTTCATGTAATATTCTCATTGAGAGTTGAAATGGATGCAATTTTTATTTTTGTTTTCCTGAAGACCACTCATTTCCCCTGATGTATTATACAATGTGTGATAGAGAGTTTCCACAACATGCTTTGGTTTTCAATTTGGAGAAATGGAGCCCAATTCCATCGTTGATGTCAAATGCTCCACTGTCCCATGTAGAGAGATCCTAGCTGTTGTTCAGGATCTTCTGTTGCCTGGGCAATATTCGGTAGATTTAGTGTATATGTTTTTTGTTTGTCCATATGATAGGGCGGCTCATCTCTCTTTTTGTCAGTTGGCCCACCTCAAATGTATGGATGTACACCCTTCGCACCTTTGTCAATGAATATATTTCTTCTTGAAAAAAAAAGAAAGATCCAAGGAAAAAAAAACAAAAAAAAAAAAAAAAGATCATAGCTGTTGTAACTTTGGCCTTTTAATCGTGAACAGTTATCACGATCCGAAATCTGAAAATCGAGTACAGACTCTAGTTATGAGTTTCACGGTTTGACTCATACATAATGTGTATACTTACATAACAATATCATAATAACCACTGGCAAAAGTCTATTATGAAATAACTTATCTAAGTTTCAAGACCATACCTATCAAATTAAATGAGTTTGATTATTAGCTCACCCATTCAGGGTCTTATTACAAGTTCACATCCTAAGTAATAAAACAAAAAGGAAATTGGATCATTCTAATGCAATGAATAAGTTGAGCTATCTGTCTTGAGGGTCATTCTAATGCAGTGAGTTCTTCCTCCAATAAAGAGGGCCATCTGTCTCGTGCTCGTCCTAAGGCCTGAGATGAAAAATAAGATAGATCTAATTATCAAGTGAACCATACTGTAAAAAAGCACCGGGGATTGAACGTTTACCATTGAAACTCTTTTTGGGGTCACGGAAGTTTTGGAACAATATGAAATTTATTTTTCCTCTTCATTCATGTCTTTGTGACCCCATGAACAGATTTGATGGAAATTAAACCTTATGGTGGGCTCTACAAATTTTGTAATGGTGAAAATCATTATCTCTGCTACTATTTGTGGTTTAGTCCAATGATCTTTGGATATGATTCATTTTTGAATAATGCTCTAAAATAATTTCTAAAAATAGATGAACAGTGTAGATATAACAAATACATCAATGAAAGGCCCTGTAACTTTGATCTCCTTTAAACCGTTCGTTCAACTCTGAGCTCGAGGAGCATCAGTGCTCGTCTTTGCACGACTCGTACTTTAGCAGCTATACAGCTGGTGTGTGGCCAGCCAATCCGCTTCCATAGATAACTATGGGCCCATAGGGTTTACTCGTAAAACCCTCTTATCTGGAAACGGATTGGCTACTCCCCTGACACTGGCCAATGGCTGATGGTCGGTCCTATGTGGGCCCCACCATGATGTATGTGTTTCATCTATGTTATCCATCTAGTTTTACCCTGACAGTATGAGACCAAAAATGATGTATATCCCAAACTCACATTACAGGAATAGTGTTGAATGAGCATCGGCCATTAAAAACATTCTGGGGAACATAAAAACTCTGGATCAAGCTGATTTTTGTTTTTTCCCTTCATTTGGGCTTGTATGACCTAATCAATGGATTGGATATCAAATAAACAGTACAGTGGACCTTAGGAGGATTTTAATGGATGAAACACATAAATTATGTTGGTGTCCACGGACCATCAACCACCAACCATGGGCTGGTGGCAGCACTGGCAGCGGAGTAGCTTAAATGGACGTACGGAGTGGATAAAATACATAACGCTGTACTCACAGAGTTTACTCGTTACGCAATCCGCTTCCGCTCGTAAAACCCTCTTATCGATTTCATCCCTCACCCGTTTTTTATTTATTTATTTATTTATTTATTTATTTATCACAACCACACACTCACGCCTATGTGGGATTTCACCACCTATTGGTACTCGAACCCTTGACCAGGTGTTGAAACTCCTAGTGTGCGTGTTTTTCCTTGAGATGAAATGAGAATATGAAAGAAACATTTTCAATTGCTTCTCTGTCGATTTCTCCACCTGAAACAGATCCCTTCATTCCATTTCACTCTCTCTCCTCCAATCAGGTAGCCTTCTTTTCTTTTTTGCCTTTTAATTTAATTATGTTATTTTCAAATTTTTATTTTTCTTTTTTGATGCAGGGATGAATGTGATGAGGTCGATCACCATCTTCCTCAAGGATAACTACTCTGAATCCACGGAGCTTCTCTGGACTCTTCACAGAGACTTTTCGAATCCACAAGAAAAGAAATCAGAAAAGTAAATATAAATTCTAATAAATTCGAAATTAATTGATGAAAGCATAAAAACGAGTTTACACTCCTTTAAATAAGGGAACCAAGCAATAGGAAAGAAATCAAACTCAAACTACAACTAAAACTCCTAAAATTCGCGACTTACTATAAATAGTAAACTTACTATTTATAGACGGTCGTGATGTCTACTAGTGCGCAAGGTTTTCGGCCAAAAATAGTAAGTGTCCTATTTGGCTTCACCAAACCGTTCTCCTAATTATTCTAAGCACTTTTCATGTTGGACACAACTCCTAAAGCCCAACGGATGAAGAACTATAAGCAAACTAAAACTTACTATAAATAGTAAAAACGAAATTAAAACGGGAAAACGACCGTCGATCAGAGGATTTCTCGCAAATCCGGGCTGCGCAACCCGGCGTAGCGGGGTTAGTTGGCTAAATTAGCTCGTTCTATCCCAAAATCATATATTTTGCATCGGATAACTCATTTCGGATTGCAAGATACGTCCGATCTAAGGTCTGATGATACGGATCACTTATGTTGTCAACCGTGCCTTTTCTGATCCATCTTGGCCATGAAATTATCCGCGACTCGCTCTACATCATTTTTCTTTGCTTATTTTTAATAATTTCTAGGGTTTGCTCTTCTTTTCTCAAGTGAAATGAATACTCTATTTCTACACCTTTGTTGTACTATTATTTTTTATCGCGGAGTCTCAAATTAGTGGAAATTTTCCATTAGAGCCGGCATTACAAGTGGGTCCCACATTACGATGATCTAAACCGTTCATCTGGATGGATCTTGGATGGGTGTGTGATGCTCAGAAAGTCTTTACTACTTGTAAATGATGTACTAGCAAAGCTATCTTCTCATTTACCAGCAAAAAGCTGAGTTTTCATTTACTGACAAATGAGGAGATGGCAACGGCTCTATTATTTCAAATGAAAGCCTATAAAGCAGATTTCTTTTACCATTTACAGGCTATCCAAACGCTGTAAATTATTTATACACCTTAAAGCCAAACAGACAGGATGTCCATTGATTTAGATGGGTCTTTCTCAATTAACTTTTGGAACAGCCTGAATTTCATGCTAGGCGACCTTTTCGAAGGATTGGACTTCCGAAAATGTGACACGTTGGAATAGATTGCCTTGGTTGTTTGATGTGATTGACCAAATTCAACAATCAACTGTCTACCGGAGGGATGTACAGATTGTCTGATTCATATGGTCTTATTGCTGTAATCCATCTAAAGTACGCCTGCAAGATTGGACGGTTTGGATTATGTGCATCTAAATGCACTTGTACAAGGAGTGGTGCATATGCATGAATGGTCATACTCTCCCAAAATATAAAAGTTTTTTTTTTTTTTTTTTCCGTAGTCCTACTTTAAAGGCTTTTTAGGCAGAGAGGTGCCAAGTGCACGCTCGACTTCGCATGTGTACACGTGCAACGGCCAAAACCCTTATAATCTTGTTTATTTTTGGACACGTTTATTCTCAAACTTTTTAGATAATTCACATCTTACCTTCTTTTTTTTCCTTTTCTTTTAAAATAGTCTCACATGATGAACAACTTATATTAAATTTGGGTCCCATATGATGAAAGTACACATTAAGATAGGCCTGGATGGCCCACACCAAAGTGTGGCCTCACATAATAATCGATTAACATTAAACGGACCCCACATGATGGCAGTCAACATCAGAGGTGGGACCCACATGACGGATGGTGGACATTAAAGATGGGACCACACGATGGAAGGTTGACATTAAAAGTGAGCCCACATGATGAACCATCCATCCATATATATTGAAGGTTGGCCACCACATGATGAATGGTCCACATCAAGGTGGACCCATATAATGCACCTTCATATCAAAGGTGAGTCCCACATGATGGATGACCCACATCAAAATATGACCGGCATGATGCACTGTCCACATCAAGTGAGCCTCACATGATGGACAGTCCACAACAATTGTGATACCCACATTATATATGGTGGACATCAAAGTGAGCCCATATGATGAATGACCTATATTGAAGTTGGGGATCCACATGGTGAATTATGCCTATCAGGTAATGCCACGCAAATGATAACTTCACCATTACCCTAGAAAATAGGATTTCAAATATATGAATTTGTTTGGATATAAAATAAAATTTTCATATTCATTACACAAAAGTCATTTTTGTATCTTATTTCCTAAGGATTTTAACCGTGGATAAGAGTAATAATTAAGGCTTTGAATTCATGTATATGGACATATGGTCCTTTTAATGAAAAAGATTTCCATTCCTACGTAGATTCCATTTATCCAAACATGCCAGGATGAAAACAGCTAGAAAAAATCCAGCAATTAACATTTAGTGGTGCTTTACTACATTGTTTTTCCATTTCCTAATTAAATCAAAATGCATAAAAGGTTGCAGATGTCTACTATATGTACACATGCATCCAACACATGTAAGAGATCCAAGCCACCCATCAGGCCGGCACTGCATGAATGTTATCTAATATAACAACTTGGATTGACTTTCCAAGCAGAATCGATCAAATGGGGGAATCCTGAGTCTTCGTTCTATCAGATTTGTCCAAGTTTTAAAACCATGCAATCTTCTTAACATGTATTGTCAATCATATCACGACAAAGGGAGCTAAAAGGACTAGCTTGGCTCTGAGGTTTTTCTTTCTCACACATTGTTAGATCTAGGCCTTTCATACTTATATAGCTAGGACCAAAAGACCAGCCCCTAAATAGGTGGATTAAAAATGTTGTGTAGAGTGATAGGAAGTAGCATACTGTGCTCTTAGCTCAAGCTTTGTTATTTGGTCTATCGAGTTGTAGATATGATGGCTCTAATCAGGAAACGTCCACATACCACTAAAAAAGAAGAAGAAAAAATCCCTCCCCCCCCCCCCCACCAAAAAAAAAAAAAGGGAGAAATCTTGACCCTAATGGAACACACGCTAAAATTTCAATTAAAAGAAGGCTAAACATTCCATGTCATGGGATCTTTCAATATAGGGGATTTTTAGGCACATGGGCGATTAGTAGGGAGGCTCACCACAAACAGTCTAGATCTTTGAGCAAAGATTGGACCCATCCTACATATGGGAGCTCCAACTTATAATAGTTTTTTTAGGGCAATAATCGATTTTTATTTAAAATTTTGTTAAAACCCAAGTGGGTTATTGGTGTAAGTGGTTGCCCAAGAGGAGTTTTCTCTCACTAATACCCTAAAAGTTGACTTTTGAGAGGGATAGTCAATCAAGTTGTACCCTATCTGAAGGAAGGTTCAGATCCATGACTCTTTCTAGTATAATTATTATCAATGGCCTTGCTCAAATTGTTAGACTCATTGGATCAAAGTAGTCTTTTTCTTTTTTCTTTTTCTTTTTAAGAGAGGACAATCAAATATGGCCTTGTATGATAGACAATGGTTATGCATTTTCTACAATAATAAATATAAATTGTCCCTTTCCTTGTGGGCCTGGCATGATGGATGGTCTAGAGGATGATGGAACTTTTCTAGTATGATAGATATGGTTTGCCTATTTCCTATGCAGTGATTAGATGGTTTGGATCACTATTTCAGAGCAATGGAGTCCACGGTTCAGTGATCCAAACTATTGAAATGATTGGCTCAATCTGGATGCATGCTAGAACTCACCAATGCTTCAAGTCTTTGAGACGTATAATCCCTAAAGCAGAAAAATAGTGGAAGCCCTCCCAGACCTACACTAAAGATATTGCTTCTTATTTCAGTTTTCAACTAACATATTACAGGCAAACAATTCATACAGTGAAATAAGTCAAACACTAATGAACAATTTCCCCAAATTAAAATGCAGAGCATGTAACGAATGTTAGTGCATGGTTCCTTATTGAAAGATCTCAAACAAAAAGTAAATGAATCCTTGAGTTACAAATACAAATGATCATCCAAACATCTCATCTCTGTTTAGTCACCATTCCACCATTCTTCACTTCATCTAGTCACTTAGCATATGCAGGTCAGTGCAATCTCTGTTGTGAGAAAAATGCCTGGAAAATGAAATTTATGATTAGAACCTAAAAGTTATATCCTGGAATTTGGTTTGCTTTAATCCATAAAAGAAGTTGAAGCATATACCTAACTTTAAATACTAATAATGGATAAAAAAGGAAGTATAGGCTTCAAATGCATTCTGTCCAAGTGTCTTGATGCATGAAACAAGTGGGGCTAGTAGCTCTGAAATCCAAACTTCGATTTAATACTCTCTGCCATATAGACGAAAGATGCTCCAAAACTCTTACTTGAAGCACCTGTCTAATTCTCGATGGTTGCCCTACAAAAGACATGAAATAATACATCAATTGCCCAGGAAAAGAGATTGTGGAAGATTGGATGACAAGGAACTTGCAATTAAATTTACTTAGTCTTAACAAATAGAGAACTTTTTAGGTTGCGGGAATATTACTGACAAACACATTTCAAGCTTAAAATGTGCAATTAGTATATTCATCCAATATGGGCTTCAAAGCATGGATAGAATGCAAACAAATGCAAATGCGTTAGCTCCTCCATGAATTCTTTATATAAAACAAAAATTACACTACTGCAATTGAACATTATACATGTAACACCAACTATCATATGGTACTACTAGACTACTAAAAAAATCACATCAAGTTAACATAAAACAGGGGCTGAGCCCACACGCATGTGGAATTATGACCATCCACTTGCGGCAACACAGATTAATATGGAACGTGTGTTTGAGAACTCAATTTTCCATTAGATGAGCATTGCACGAGAATCTAGTTTTTTTTTTTTTTTTCTTCCTCTTGAAATTGGGCACAATATACAACCAAAAAAAAAAAAAAAAGAATGGCTAATACAGCTCTTTCGAACATCCATTTGTTTTGTACAGTCCACTCGAGGAAGGAAACACTTGATTTTTAAGCCAAAAGTTCTAAAAAGTGTGACCCACTTAATGTAAAGCTTTTATCTCACACCCTTACGCTACATTGGTGCATGGGGCTGCATTTGGTTGGGCAATGCTTCACACACATGTTAGGAACACTTACCCACAACTAATGCTTGGTCCAAGAATGAGGTCAGATGCAAATAATATGAGCCAATCCTATGCAAATGTAATGGACAGTTAGCATTTAACATATGGTGCATCAGATGAGCAGACAGCCTGAATCTTGTGTAAGGGAAGCTATATAGTGACACTCGCTTGATGAGCAGCTTGGTCATGCATATGTGTAAACTCTCTCATCAATCGTTAGTTGCAGTAGGTACTACACAACTGGGGTGATGAGGATTTTGTGAAGATCTTAAAGAGATGAAAGGATGCCATAGATGCAGAGAATGGTAAGCTTATCATAGTCGACATTATCATAGGCGTTGATGATCCGCACGAGCTTGAACATGTGAGGCTAGCAACGGACATGATAATGCTGGCCAAGACGGGAGGAAAGGAAAGGACTGAAAAGGAGTGGAGGAGACTCTTATCTGATGCTGGATTCAATCAATGCAAGATAACACCCATCAAATCCCTCCAATCTATAATCGAAGCATGTCCTTAATCACCTCATAGGTGCACATACCAACTTGTCCATGACATCTGAATGACTGGAGTGAGTCTCACCATGCGCACAGCTCATACGTCCAATACATGTGCCAGGTTGGCACGTGTCAAGTTACGTAGAAGTGCAAACACAGTAATAAAATGTAGTGTGTTCTGTTTTTGCCAAGACAGGGGCTGTATGGTCATAGCCTTTTTTTCTTTAATCATTAATTAAAGGTGTGAGCAGGCCACCTATATTATTATTAATTCCAAGAACGGACTGTACATTTTTTTGGGCAGGCTCCTATAAAAAAATAAATCAATGGGGCCTCACCCATCATAGGAAGGAAACAAATACAAAATCCATTCATCTGAAAAAATATACCAAATGGTTTATAGGACAAAAATATGTAGACAGCAAGCTATGCGACAATATGGATCCCCAAAACACCAAAGCAAAAAAACATGGGCTTACTACGCACTGCATCGCCACCAACCGGCCTCTGTACTACTGAAAATCTAGAGAGTACAAATTAAATCTCTGGTTAAAGCCTAAAAATGATGTGCAATTATTCATAGTAAAGTAATTCATCAACAAAATAGAAATACATAAATGCAAAAAACTATAATGATGCACTCATTCAAAAGATGGTATTGGTTGAAGCATTTCTTCAAACAAGTAGCATGCAGATTTGTATATAAAGAAATAATTAAACAGCATTTCAAAATTATAATAAAATACTTATTTTGTCTTACAAACTATGAAAGAAACGGAGAAACCAGCAATAGATTTTCATAGCAAGAATTTAAAGTGTTTAAAAGAATAAATTTCTCAAAGTATATAACTAGAATTTAAAATTCTTGAGACTATATGCTTTCCTAAGATACTAACTTGAAGTATGGATTAAAAGGTAAATAAAAATGAAGAGTGGAAACAAGTATCACCTATGTATGTACCTCTCATAATGATAGAAATTAAAGTCCAACTGCTTAGATTCTCAGTATGTCGATGGAGGGTACGTGCCGAATCTTATACCAATCCTCACCTCCGTCTTCTTCAACTCTTGCTTCGAATTCATCAGGCATAAACCGCAACTCCAATTTCTTGAGGGTAATCACCTGTTGCAGTCCTTCTGGAAGCTTCTTCAATTGGCCGCAGGCAACGATCCGTAAATGTAAAAGACTTGGCATAGCTCCTTCATTCACTTTCCACTCCTCTGATAGATATAAACTTTCAAGATGTAAGGATTCGAGCCGAGGAAACCCTTGTGCAGAGCAAGCCATTTCCACTCCATCGTATGAATCACCGAGCAATTTGAGAATGCGAAGGTTTTTCAGCTTCTCCAACGTCGCCATTGGGTCTTCCTTTAACCAGGAGCCTCGCAAGGTAAGTTTGGTGAGGTTTGTTGGAAATTCAGGTAACGTCTTTAACTTTGCTTCCAAATTCAACTTACTTAACTTGACAAGATGTGAAAGATTAGGTAACGACAAAACTAAGAGTCTGTCTTCATTGCCACGTGTCAGTAATAACACCCGCATATGATGGAGGCAGTTCAGATTGACAATCGCCTCATAGAATAAGTCAGCATCAGCTCGGGTTTCTAAACGTATTTTTAATTTTCTAAGATTGGTGAGCTTTCCCAAACAACCCTCTATCCATTTACCAGCATATACCCCGGATGGAGTCTGGAGGTTACTTATCAGGTCGAGCCTCGGATGCCCTCCTATCACTCCATTACCGAAGGTGAATTGAAGATGTCTTAACTGATGCATCTTCCCAATTGTTTCCGGTACTTTAATTGTATTAAAGGATTGTACAAATAGAGTTTGTAAATTGATAAGATTGCCTATCCATGATGGGAGGGTTGCTAACCCGGATGTTGTTTGGGTTGCTAACTCGGTTTTAGCACACCTGAGATATATCAAATGGATTAGTTCACCTATTTACATCGGTAGCTTGTTTATTCTTACACCATCTAGATATAGCACCCTAAGCAACTCAAAGCCTTGGAATAGAAACTTGCTTCGTTCCTTTTGAAGCCATGTTTCACCTTGGGTGTAGATCAACATAGAACGGAGGTAAGGAGTGGAAGGCTGTTTGATTTTTAAGTTCACTGCAAATACACAAAAATAAGTAATTATAACTTACTCCATCTGTTTGAAATTCACCAGGGATTACGTTTCCAAAAGCGGTCTATACAATACCTATTATTATTGATTTAAATATGTGGGCCCCACCATGATATATGTGAGTTATCCACATTATCCCTCCTTTAAAAAATATATATTTCAAGGCATGAACCCAAAAGTGAGGAAAATCAAAAAGCTCAAGTGGACCACACCTTAAGGAGCAATGATCATTAAGACATCAATGGTTGAAAGTTATTTTCTCCCTAGTGCCCACATTGATCATTAAGGTCATGCAGTCATGGATAAAGGGGATACAAAAATATCACTTTGATCCAGAACTTTTGGAGTCCTTGAGAAGCTTTCAATGGTAAGAGCCCAATTCCCATTATTTCCTGTGTCGTGGTCCACTTGATCTTTGGATTTGCCTCATTTTTTGGCCGATACCCTAAAATGAGTTTTCTAAAAGGATGGACAGTGTGGATAAGACACATACATCATGGTGGGCCATACTATTTAATATTTTTCTCCTCCAGTGAGGCAAAATGAAAGGTGGCAGTCAACATCACGTTGGAAATCCAAGGATAAATTCACAAGTAAATAATTATTATCCATTTACATTAAATTACCTCTATAATTTGAAAATCAAACAGGCCCCGGAAATGTACTTACTTTGGTCATTAAGGTGAATTGCAAGCCGACGGGCTCTAAATGCCGGAAAAGCATTGTCATTGTCACCATGAACTTCAAGAAACTTGCTTTCCTTAGCTTCTGATATGGACAGATCACGCAAAAGATCATGGATGCGACAACTTTTGATACCCTTGGTTGAACTTCTACTTGTCGATTGAACCATACTTCTCTGAACCAACTGCATCAGATGATCTTCTCCAACCTCTTCCAATGTTAGCCCCTCTCTTTCTTTAAGAAACCCTTCTGCGGCCCACAGTCGAATCAATTCCTTGGCTTTGAACTCGTAGTCCTCTGGAAAATTGCCCTGGTAGAGAAAACATGGTTTTAAGTAATAAGGCAGATCTTTATAGCTTAAAGATAATATTCCAGAGATTTGGACCTCTCCCTCGACAAACTGCCAGCTGACGCTTTTGCGTACATTCACCCACTCCTTTGGTTCCTTTATTGATAAGAGCCCTCCAATGACTGCGATCGCAAGAGGGAGACATGGCATTTTTCCACAATCTCTCTTCCCAGCTTCTCCAAATCCTGCGGGCAACCACCATCTCGTCCTAAGAATGTTTTTTTTACAGAATAAATCCCAGCTCTCTTCATTGGTTAGAAATGGCAGTTCATGGGGACGGCTTCGTGGATCTGCGTATAAAGCAACGTCTTTGTTTCGATGTGGTGAGCATGACCCTACTGCCATTATTCACATCCGGAAATGCATCCTTCATATCATTCCATGCTTCTTTTGTCCATAAATCATCAAGTACCATTAGGTCTTTTCTTTCAGATACTTAGAGATCTTCTCGCGCAGCTCAAGAACGTCCATCTCCTTCATCAACTTGAGCTCCTTTTCAGACAGAACCATACAGCGTTTTGTGATGGCCTGCAAAAGATCTTTCACAGAAGGCTGTTGTGATATAGAAATCCATGCTTGAGTATGGAAATGTTTCTTAACACTATCAGTGTTATAAACTTTCCTGGTAAGAGTGGTCTTACCGAGACCACCCATTCCGACTACAGAAACAACACAACGTCGCAGCTCTCCTTCATTAGTCAGCTGCGTTACCAATGCCTTTAAGTCATTATCAAAACCAACAAAATCTGGTTCTTGAACATTAGGAGAAGTGCGCCTCCATTCTTGGTGGCTTCGACCAGCATAACTCATCCCTGTTCCCTGCCCTATATTTTCAATTCCATATGTCGACCTACTGTCGGAGATCTCACGGATTTTAGCCTTTATCCGCTTGATCTTCGATCCCACCTGATGGCGAGTTTTCAATTCATTGAAGATGAAAGCGTACCTTTTAATGCAGCCCACAAATCCAGTTCGCCTTCGCCTCAAGGTTGCTACCTTGAAGAGAAAGGTGTCGATGACGTCCTCAGCATCATATGCAACATCTCTCACATTCCCCACCCAGCCCTTTACTCTTCTATCTCCATCTTGTTTTGCATCTGCGTCTTCCAAGAAACATTGCATCCGCCTAAATTCCGCCTTGAGCCATTCGACTTCATCACTAACCTCATGTAAGAAAATGGCTTCTCGAATGAGTGGGTCAGCTAGTTTTGGGAGGAGGAGCTCGACAATGGACTCAACAGTGGCCATCTTTCCTCACTTTTTTTTTTCTCTCACAAGAAAGAAATTCAGATAAAAGCTTGGTTTCTCTTCACTTCAAGTCGCAGGTCTCTTTATTTACAGAGGCCAACGACCGGTCACGAGACAAAACAATCATGTTCGTTGTTACTCAATGGTTGACGTCGTTGTTCAGTTGATGAATCTGACCGTCCATCCTGTGGACTATACTGACGATGATCCTCCACAGCCACGCACATGTGAAATTTTAGAGAGTAAAAGATGCTGGCTTAATTCCCCAATGTCATCAATGATTGCAGATGCGAGAACATGAATTTATTGCTGTTGATTGGCGATTGCTACCGCTAGATCAAGGGATAGAATTTGCCTGACTTTCGAGACCGGATTGCCTACCGACGTAGAGTAAACTCTACGAGACCACGCCTGATGTATATGTCTTATCCACGCCATCCATCCGTTTTACCAGCTTATTTTAATTCATGACCCTAAAATTAAAGCATATCCATAGTTCAAGTGGACAATATCAGAGGAAACATCGGATAGCCACCGTTGAAACCTTCCCAGGGTTCACAGCTATGTTTACCTGGAAGGTCACAGAGACATTGATGAAAGGAAAATACAAATATCATCACGATTGAAATTTTCTATAGCCCCAAGTAAGTTTTCAATGGTACATGTTCAATTCCCCTGGTTACCGCTATCACGACCTACTTTGGATGCGCTTTAATTTTGAGTTCATATTCTTAAAATGGCAGCGGATGTATTTACATAAATTTGAGGGCAGTGATGTATATAGTAAAGCATCTTGGATGGCGATTGCGTATCATGGAAGAAATTTTCTTCCAAACATGGTGAAGTTAATATTTCAAGTTAAGGTGATTTTTTAGCCCTAAAGCAATATACCCGTAGTCTCCAGTTTATACAACGGTTCAATCCATTTTAAACCATAATAATGTGTTCTTTCTTCTTCTTATTTTCATCTCATTTTAGTTCATACTTTCAAAAATTAATAAAATCAAAGTCTCACGTAGACAACATCACAAGAAGCATTGATGACTGAACACCCATCACAAGAAACTTTTGTTACCCACAGAAATGCTTTTAAAGACCATTTATTACGTCTTTTTCCAATGGTATGATCTATCGAATATTTATACTTGCTTAATTTTTTATATAACATTAAAAGATAATGATCCGAGAAGAGGAATGGACCGCATGAATATACAGCACATTCATCAAAGTGGCCCTGGATTCCAAAGTTGGTGCAAAAGATGTACGTGAGATGTGGATTTTCTGCTAAAGCCTTTCGCGGAAAGTTTCTGCATGAGGATGCTGGGTGGGCTGACGGATATGTTTGTGAGAAACCTATCTGTCCATCTTTTTTGAAAGATAATTTTAAGATGTGTGATTAAAAATAAATGTGTCAAGCATTCAATTGGGCTACACAAGAAGAAATAGTTGTTATTCAGTAAACACCGTTGAAATATTTTTACAGTCATAAAATTTCTGTATCATGCTATATTTTTAGTGTTTTCACTTCATCCAATTTATAATGACTTTATAAACGGTTTGAATTGTATATAAACATCAAGGTGGGGCTCAGGAAGGTTTCAATGGTGAAAGTTTCTTCCCTATTTCCCTATTGTGCAACCCCTTTGAATCTTGAATCCACTTCCTTTTTGGTATAACGTAAATTTCTCACGTACATTGCACTGGGCTCGCCTTGCGTAGGAATTTTCTACAAAGGCCTTTCGCAGGGAATCCTCATCCGTTTACACGTTTTGGACCACAGTTTTTCACAACAACCGAGGGAAAGGTTGAACAGTCAGGTGTACGCGTTTTGGACCCCAGTTTTTGCAACGACCGAGGGAATGGTTGAAAAGTCAGTCGTCAGGTCTTCTCTACTCTCTTTATTATTAGGTTTTTTTTTTTTTTCATAATGCAGCATGAGCACCCAATGTAGGTACTAATGAATAAGATCTTTGAGCCTCACTACAGTATACGTGTTTTATCCGCTCTATCCATCTATTTTTCAGGATCATTTTACAAAGTGAACCAAAAAATAGAGCAGATCCACATCTTATGTGGACCACATAATAAGAACTGAGTGGTGATGATCGTACACAATTAAAAGAAACTCCAAGAGTTTTGAATCAAACCGATATACATGGTTGCTTTTATGCAAGTCTGTTTGACTTAATTAAAAGGTTGGATGGAAAATAAAGATTCTAATGCGTAATAGTAAGTTTTTAACCAGATCTAGGCATATTTGATCTGATTTGATGGATTTGACACGTTCAAAATTAATTTGACCTGTTTTGAATCAATCCAACGGTTAAATCGGCACAAATTGAGTAAGGTTGATCAAACAGTTTTTCAAATTGAGATCGAGTTGTGATTAATCTGAACCCATTCTACTCAAAAATCAATCCAAATGGATCCCGACCGAGTCAATCTGACCCAATATGATATAAAAGTAGGTATATGGTGAGGTTTTCATATACTTACTATATCATTTATCTCAGGGTATATAATCATGTATTTCCAACTATAGTTTATTCCCATTAAAGGAAGCTTCCTGGTAGCAAACCATGTCATATCATTAAAAAAAAAAAAAAAAGATGAATGGCATACAGCAGCCCATGCAGGTGGGCCACACACAAGTCAGCCATATCAGCCGATTGGTGAATGTGCCCTTGTTTAATAAATCAGCCATAATATTATTTGTTGTTAGATCTAATTAATGAACGGCATGGGTCTTTCGCATGCATGGCACATAGGTACTTTTGAAATGAAAGCGTCTAGAATGAACGTGTCTGGATACAAAAAACGCTCTCCAAAGCAAGTTATTTCACACTTTGTAACCTGTGGCCTGACGCTGTAGCCCGTAGCTTGTAGGTACGTGTCGTGCGAAGGCGAGCACTGCGCTGTAGCCTCTAGCCTGTCGGTAGTAACGCCACCAAGCTCTGTGGACCACGATGATGCATGTGATGTAGCCATCCCTTTGGAAGAGATCGTTATATGGCATGAGGAAAATAATGGGATTGATATAAAGTTCAAGTGAACCCTACCATTAAAAACAAAGGGGATAGTAACATCCATCGTTCAAAACTTAGGTGCTACAAAAGTTTCTGATTAAGCTTACATTTTTATTTTCACTTCATCCATCTCTATGTTTAATTATAAATATATTGGATCTAAAAAAAAATATCATAATGGAACCTATAAATGTTTCAACGGCGGGTGTAACTGATTCCACAATTTTCTGTGATGGGTCCATTTAAACTTTAGATCCATGTCATTCTTTTTCTGATGCCATATAACCATCTCTACGAATAGTTAGACAGTACACACAAATCATGGTGGCGTCCATTTAGCTTGGTGGCGTTACTTCCTAGCAATTGATACTGACATTTTCACTATCTAAACCGCGCCCACACGCAAGTGAGAGTTTCATGCTGTGGACGACAACACAGTAACTTAGGGATAGACGAGCGTCGAGCTCCCGGTTGTACGAATGGCTCAAATGAGATAATTACATGTCACCACGATAATATATTTATTATATTTATATTGTTTATTCATTTTTCATGATTATTTTAGAATACTTTAAAAACAAATCATATTTAAAGTTCAAATAAACCACACCAAAAAGAACAGCGATGATGATAATTTTCACCGAAAATGAATCCTAAAATTATAGTCTACTTTTAGCCTTCTATATGCTTCTTTTTTCTTTTTTCTTTTGTTAGTACACACCCTGTCAATACACACACACTCCATATTAGCCACCCCCACTGTGGTATACTTCTAGCCTTAGATATGCTTCAATTTTGAGTTCATACTCTTAAAATGTCATGGAAGAATAATAGATGGACAGCGTGATGAGATATATGAATGATGCGCTTACTTTTATAAAATGAAACCCTGCTGCAAAGTTTTGAAAGTGGAATAAGTGGCAGCTGAGATTTGACTGTGGGGCTCACCTTAATAATGTGTTGTATATCCATTCTCTCCTTCCATTTTTTCAGCTCATTTTAGCTCATGGTCTAGAAATTTAATAAAATTAAAATCTCATGTAGACAACACCATGAGAAACAGTGATGATTGAACACCCAACATTAAAAACATCTCTAGACCCATCATAAGCAAATTCCATTCGTATGCATGATGCCGTCAACCAGATCTGAACGAAGGTAAAATTACAAATATCAGCTTGATTCAAAACTTATGTGATTTGTATAAAGCCTTCTTAAACTTTTGTGATCCATAGAAAGCTATATTTCTTCACACCTGCACACACACACCCGCAGACGTACTCTGGATTTCACCACCTATGGGTACTCACACCGTTGATCCAGTGTTGAAAATCTCTCGAGTCCATCCATAGACAGCTTGGAATGGCCAGTTACCTTTTTTTTCTCCAATGATATAATCCACCGGATATTTGGATTTACTTAATTTTCGTATAGCAGCGTGATTAGATAACATAATATAAAACAAGTTCATCAAGGTGGGTCCCACGGATTGCAAAAGTTTTGGCTTGAAATGCTTAGACGCCAACCCGGTGAAAAGGCAATGCGTTGCAGATCTGACAACACGCGTTTTCTCAACCGCGGACGAATAGGTGAGAAGACAACCCTTATGCCTTTTCTCTTTGTCAGGTTTTTCCTTCTGTTTTTTTTTCGTCTTCCTTTTTTTCCGCAATGTAGCATGAGCACCCAATGTAAGTGGAACTGAATAAGATCTTTGGCCCAATCGTAGTGTATGTATTTTATCCACTTGGTTAATTCAGTTTTTCAGGATCGTTTTATATAGTGAATTAAAAAATTAGATAGATCCAAGTCTTAGATGGACCACACAAAAAAAAAGATTAGTGATTGATTGTCCATAATTTAAAAAATTCATTGGGGAATACAAAAGTATGGGATCAAGCTGATACATTTATATTCCTTTTGTCCAAATTTGTGTGACTTAATCTAAATGTTGGATGGAAAATAAACATTACAGTGTATCCTAAGAAGTTTTTAATGATGCTTGTTTAGTGACCATTGTTTCTTATGGTATGGTTTTTGGACTTTAATCTGCTTCAGTTTTAGGATTCTCCTATAAAATGGTCTGAAAAAATTGATGGACGGCATGGATATACAAAACATGTATCAAGGTGCGCCCCATGGTCAAGGAAATATCTCATAACATGTTACATGAGAGAACACTTAATCCGAAGGGGTGACCCGTCCTACGCCCTCATCAGCCTTTTCTATTTCTTTTCTGTTTTGAGGGGTGACGCGTCCTCCGAACTTGGGACGCGGATTGCTACCAAACCCGGCCCGTCTGGGCAGGGCTATGTGGAGCCTACGTTGATGTAAGTGTTTTATCCATGTCATTAATCGTTTTTCTCGTATCATTTCAAGGCATTATGAAAAATATTAGGCTGGTAAAAATCTTAAGTGGACCACAAAATTGGGATTGAATAACCACCGTTAAAAAGTTCTTAGGAGCTGGATAAGTTTCAGATCAAGCTTATATTTGTTTTTTCATCCACGTCTACATGGCCTTATTAATAGGTTGGATGGTAAATAAAAAATAAAAAATCAAAGTAGCCCTCATAAAGTTTTCAATGGTGGGTGTCATTATCACTGCAGCTTCCTTTGGTGTGGTCCACAGGAGTTGTGGACCTGCCTCGTTTTTTAGTTCATAAATTAAAATGATCTAATAAAAGCAATTAACAGTATAGATAAAACACTTACATCACTTTGGGCCCCACACAGCCCTGCCAGGACAGACTACGTACACGTGTTGGTAGGACGCAATCCGCGTCCCCAAAACTTGTTAGCTTTTTTTTTTTCTTTTTCATTTTTAGGTAATCGTATGGCTGCCTAACTTTTAGGCTATGTATCAAAAACTCTCAACTTCAAATTATTTCTTGAAACCCACCCATAGCTTATGCCGTTAGACATTAAACCGCTCACTATTATTTACCTATACCAAAGGTATGCTGTATTTTGAAATTCACAAAACTACACTCATTTTACCGCACCTGCAATCTCTTTTCATTATGGTGGATTCTTAGTAAGGCTGAAAGTTGCGCGGGTTCAACTCGAACTTTTGATTGACTTGACATTGGGTTAGGCTCGGGCATGACATATCAAGTTTACTCTCGAGCTTAGGTTGTACAAACACCAATCCGATAAAACTTGGGTCGAGCTCAAGTCGAGGTCATGAGTTGCCCGACCCAACTTGAGCCCGGCCGATATATAAGTTATACATTATAATTGAGTATGGATCGTATGTGTTGAAGGCACAAGAAATTTCATTGCCGTCGGTTTTCATTGGTCCACGCCATTTTTAATGACTCATGCTAATAAGATACACCGGATTTCTCTCTCCCAAATAAATTATGTACCACACGATACGACTTTTAAAGAAGTAGTTGTCTTATATTTTAGTTTGTTTGTTTAGATAAAATGTAGTCCTTTTATGGGTAAAAAAAAAACTACATATATAATTAATAAAATTATAGGTACAAAAAATAAGGTGTATTAAAAATATAATAAACTAATTTAATAACAAAAATTTTAGCATGTATCAACCCTACCAACTTGAATAAACTGACTGAGCCCGCTTAAGTTTGAGTTGGGTTTGAGTTGAGAATTCCTGACGTGATGTTGGATTTGGATTAGGCTAAGGTTGAGGTATAGGAACCGTGGGTTAGGTTAGGGTTATGTACCAACCCGACCCAACCCACTGGACTTTCAGCCCTAATAGGGTTGTGTACCAACCCGACCCAACCCGCCGGACTTTCACCCCTAATTCACATCCCCGCCACCTTAAATCTCAACAATACGTGGGGCCTACCTCATTGTTTTTGAGAAATCCAGGCCGTTCAAATGTTTTTCCAGCTCACTTTAGTTTTGGACTCAAAAACTGAAGTAGATTCAAAACACAAACTGACCCCAGGTGGCCCAATGAATTTTCAACGATGGTTCTCATTCCCCACTGTTTTGGCTCACTAGAGCTTGTTATTTGCCTCGTTTTTGGGTACAGTCCATAAAATGATCTGGAAAAACAGATGGACAGGGTGAATTTCTCATGAACATCCTGGGCGGCTGATGGTTTTTGGAAATCCACCCGGTTCATCTGTTTTTCCAGCTCATTTTAGGACGTTAACCCAAAAATGAGAAAGATCATAAGGTGAAAATGAACCACACGACCTCCTCAGGATATCTCAACAGCAGCAGCTATTCAATATCACTTTTTTTTATCGTCTGGCTTATTTGAGATTCAGGTATGCCTCATACGTAAGTTGGTTCTGTAAAATGAGCTGCAAAAACAAATGGACGGAGCGGATTTGTAATAAACTTACAGTGGTCCCATGCACCAAAGCGGATGGTCTGGTGTACCACACACCTAACCTGGCTGGCGTGGGGAAGTGTCGTGCGAATGCGAAGTGAGCGCTGACGCTCCTCGACTTCCGAGTCATACGAACGGTTCAAAGGAGATCAAAGCTACATGACCCCACAATAATGTATTTATCATATCGAAACTGTTCATCCATATAACGAGACCATTTTAGATATTGTTTTAAAAAATGAATAATTTCCAAGGCTCAAGTAAACCACACCACAAATAGTAGTGGAACAATGACAAATACATCATGGTGGGGGCCAGAGAGCACCGACCCCGTTCCCATGGCTGATGGTCGGTGCTCTGTGGGATGTATATGTTTCATCTATTCCGTCCATATATTTTTTTCAGACCATTTTATGACATGGGACAAAAATTTAGTTATATCATAATCTCAAGTGGACCACGTTACAGGAAACAGTGTTGAATGAGCGTCGACCATTAAAAACCTCTTGGAGGCCATAAAAGTTTTGGATCAAGCTGATCTTGTTTTTTTCCTTTTATCTGGGCCTGTATGACCTAATAAACAGATTGGATCTCAAATAAACAGTATAATAGGCCTTAGGAGGATTTTAATGGTGGATATCTAATTATTATTGTTTTCCTATGGTGTGGTCTACCTGAGATTTATATCACTCTAATTTTTTACATAAGTTGTAAAATGATCTTTAAAAATGGATGAACGGAATGGATGAAACACATACATCATGGAGGGGCCCATAGAGCACCAACCATCAGCCACCGGGCAGGTGGCAGGGGGAATAGCCAATCCCTTTCCATCAGCCATTGGCTGGTGGTAGGGGAGTAGCCAATCCATTTCGGCAAAACGCACCGACGGACAACAACACTCCAGAAAAGATTGATACCAGAAGAATACCGCAGTTCGAAAAAATTATCACTGGAAACGCAACCTCTTATCCAGTATCTTTTATGAATATTGCAAAACTTGCCTTTCCAACTTAAACTGTGCAGGTTAGGCCAGAGCACTTGAGGACGAAAATACTCTGTCCGTACATGCAATGCTATGTGAAAAATAGGAGTGTTTTCGTCCTGAAATGATTTGTCTGCATGCAAAGTCTAAGTTAGGAAAGTAAGTTTTAGACTCTTAATAAAAGACGCCGGATAAAAGGTTGCGTTTCCGGTGGTAATTTTCTCATACGAGCCGCATGTCATCGTAACACCACAAGTACATATCTTCCCGGAGTCGTTTGGCACCTTAGATTGGAGGGGATTAGAGGCGAGTTCCGAATCCCCTTGGTTGTTTGGCAGCAAAAAGTAACTGAGGATTGCCAATCCAGGGGGTTCCCAATCCCCTCTTTGAGGGGGTTTGTAATCTACAGTAAGAGCTTGCATTACACCTAAAATCGTTTCAATATTTGCAGGTATAAATGTATGTCACTGTACACTGTCATTCTACTGGGCACATGGCCTACTAACAATGATTAGCACCGTCCAAACATTGTTCATGTAGATCAGCACTGTCCAAATATTGTCCAGCACCATCCAAACATTGTCCATATGTCCATATTAATCAACGATTAAAAATTGTTAGTTAGTCACTCAAACATGATCTTGTGCTTGCGGTCCATCTGAGACTTGGAATTTCATCATTTTTAAACAAAGCATATATTTTAGCGGGCTTATCATAACTATAGTGTCGAAAATTATATATCTCACTGATTGGAGATATTAAAGTTGATTTCATAATTAAATTCAAACCCTTGTAAATATACCATTCATAGGTACTTTTGAATTAAAGTTGATTCACACTCCTGGGTGCCAAACACACCTAGAGGATTGCCAATCCAAGGGGTTTCCAATCCTGGGGGTTGCGAATCTAGGGGGTTCCAAATCCACGCTCCCAAACAGGCCCTTAACTGCTTCACTTGACACCTTCCTTCAGTTCTGTTCGTCCCCCAAAAAGAAAGAACACTTAAAAATGAGTTACAGGAGTTTCTATACAGAGGCTTACAGGCAGGTGAACTAATCCATAATGTAAGTATATACTTCACATACTTTTATAGATTTAAGCAAGTAAATTCTAGCTTTATAATTATCAAGTTTTTAATCATGGATTGATTTCCAGACTCTTTCTTTCACATGATAGATTGTGACAACACTAGGGCTGAAAGTCGGGTATTGACCCCTGACCAACCCAACATTAGGTTGGGCTTGGGCAGGATGTATCGGGTTTGGTCTTGGACTTGGGCTATACAAACACCAATCCAATAAAACTTGGGTTGGACTCGGGTTAAGGTCTTAAGTTGTCCAGCCTAACCCAAACCCGCTCAATATATAAGTTCCTTATAAATTAAATTACACTTGAGTGCAGGTCATTTGTATTGAAGGCATAAGAAATTCCAATGCCGTTAGGTTTCATTGGTCCACGTCATTTCGATGACTCAAGCTAATAAGTTACGCTGGATTTCTCTCTCCCAAATAGATTGTGTGCTACACAACATGACTTTTAAAGGAATAGTTATCTTATATTTTAGCTTCTTTGTTTAAAAAAAAATAAACTTTTTTTACCATGGATAATTATGTATATAATTAATAAAATTATAAGAACAAAAAATAAGACATGTATTGAAAATATAATGGATTAATGTAATAACGAAAATATTAGCATATATCTATTTGACCAATCTTACCGACCTGACTGAACCCACTTGAATTGGGCTTGGGTTGAGAATTCCAAGCCCAAGGTTGGGTTGGGTTGGGTTGGGTTTAAGGTATAGGAACCTTGGGTTGGGCTACCCGCCGTACTTTCAGCCCTAGACAACACACATGTGAAGCAAGTGAATGGATAAGAAGAATGGTGTCATGGGAATCAATTCCCTTTCAATGCTTTCTTTCCTCACTTCCTTCTATAATGAAGGGTGGCTCAAGAGAAATAGGCAGTCTGGTCAGGTGATTGTGGAAAATTTTCAAGGCCTTTCCCTGGCATATCTATGTGGCACATGGATTGAGATATTGTGATCTAAGTCAATATCTCTTGGAGATGTTCCCAAACATCTAGAGAAGCTGGCCAGTGGATCTTCAAATTCGACGGTGATCGGCACATGAGGATTTGGATTACATTCCAGATTGTAGCATGAGGATGTATTTATGTATGTTTTCCTAACCATCTTTTGATATGTTACCTTCTACCATTTGAAAAATGATAGATTCAGCAGTTTTCACAAGTATTGTGTAATGTTTGAGTTGTAATAGTGTGTGCTTGTTTTCATGTAATATTCTTATTGAGAGTCTGAAACGGATGAGATTTTTTATCCTGAAGACCACTCTTTTCCTCTGATGTATTATACAATGTCTGATAGAGAGTTTCCACAACACGCATTGGTTTTCAATCTGTAGAAGTGGAGCCCAACTCCATTGCTGATGTCAAATGCTCCATTGTCCCATGTAGAAGGATCCTAGCTGTTGTAACTTTGGCCTTTTAATCGTGAACAGTTATGACAATCCGGAATCTGAAAATCAAGTACACACTCTAATTACGAGTTTCGCGGTGTGACTTATCCATAATGTGTACTTATACAACAATATCATAATAACCACAGGCAAAAGTCTATTAAGAAGTAACTTATCTAAGTTTCAAGAGAATACCTATAAAGTTAAATGAGTTTGATTATTAACTCACCCATTTGGGGTCTTATTACAAGTTCACGTCCTAAATAATAAAATGAAAAGGAAATTGGATCATTCTAATGCACCGAGTTCTTCCTCCGATAAAGAGGGCTATTTGTCTCGACTGTCATCCATCAGGTCGGCTGCATCCTCTTGACCTTGTGCTACCAGTACATCTTTAGTTACATCTGTTTGGTTTTTCACAAAGGATGAGTTGGCCAAGCCCAATGAGAAGTTCCCACCAAAGTTACACCACATTAAATCATTGATAGCAACTAGAATATATATATATATATATATATATTCAATAATCATGTTTAAATGGAGTGCATGTGTATAACATGAGTAAAGAGTATATCTACATGCATGGCAACCCACATTTACCACTTGAGTAGGCAATTGTCGTATACGCAGGCATGGGTAAAACCCACATCTGAAAGCAGTGCCACCGGGATCGGATATTTATATAGGATTCACATGACCGTGTCATAAATGCAATATGACTGCAATCCATTTTTTGTTACTTGAATTCATACAACAGTTACCACTTGTATAATACACAAGTATGCATGCACTTATAATTAAAGGAAAAGAAATTCCAAATATAACACATTTGAAATATAAATTAACTATGCTATTAATATACAATTAATGTAACTATTATATATAAACTAAATAGAATTATTCAAATTGGAATTCATCACCTACGATTTGGCGAGGATAGATATGGAATAATTTGATTGAGAAAATTGGGAAATACCTAAAATCTACAAATGGTGCAAAAGTGAAAGTTAGTTTGAGTATATAAATGTAGTTAAGATTTATTTGATTTTAGACTTTAGTTCAAACTTGAGGTCTAACGCATACATCCTAGATCATTTATGAACTATTTAACAAACAACCATATGGGTCAATCATGAAATAACAGGTTTAATCATGGCCATTTAGTAGATGTGAACTTACATTGTCTAATATATATGGATGTGGGCCTGGGTCGCAACATAGATAGCAGGTGGGCCCAAACTTGATTTAAGTAACAGATGGGCCACAATTTGGGATGCAAGTGGCCTCAATCCAAACATTAAATGGTACTAAAATTCGAACATTTGTGTGGGCCAAGATCTATTCATGAGTGGGCCACTTAAACTGTAAATACACATTGTCTTTGGCACTTGGGCCCATAACCGGCCAACTTATCAAAAAAAGATGGCACTGATCTAACACATACATCAAAGTAAGGCCCAAATGAAGAGGAAGATGGATAGTATTAACGCTTGGGCGGCCTCCAGCACTAAAATCAAATTTTGAATTTTTTATATTATATTAAATGTATAAAATAAATTATTTTTAACGTGAGCCCCGCTACAAAAATCTGAATTGATAATAAGCTCACTACTATTCTGATAAACATTGGGAAGAAATTTCAATCCAATTCAAAATTTATGAGACGCACGTGCAATAAGATTATCGTTCAAGTACCAGTCACATATGGATCTTACCAAAATTTACAATCCATGCCCAACGTGGCCTTCGGAACCCAATGGACAGCATGAATTTAGTACATGCATGTATCAATATAGGCCCCACACATATGACACATGGACCTGAATCAATTATGGATCTGAAATTTATTAAATACACTTTTGGGACACTAACTTTTTAATCTCTTTTTTTTTTTATTTGGGGGTGGTGGTCATATATGATTTGTTAGATCTACTCCAGCACTATCAATTTAAGACATGGGTCCAAAAATGTAACAGATCCATGACTTTGCTGGATCAGAAAATACAATTGAAAAATAGCTATAAACTAAGTAATTTCATCCAGGACCCACTAAAGGGTCTAAATGAAATCTGACCCGATCATTATTGTACCCTTCTGAAATTAAAGTGTCATTAAAATTATCTGCTTGATTGGAAGCTTGCCTTGAATTGATTTTTAATAGTAGAAAATCAAGACTCACAATTTCATGTGATATAGCCTACCCGAACGTCCAATCTAACTAATATTTGGAGGTCTATCCTATATTAACCTACAAAAAACAATGGACAGTATGGATTAAGATCCATATATACTTAGTGAGCCCAACACATTTTTAAGTCAAAAGCCAAAAGGCAAAAAGTATGTATTTGCACCTGCGATGTTACATGTGTGAATAGGTCAAACGCATGATAAATTCATACCGTACATCATATGGCCCTACGCATAAATCTTATTATAATGATAAAATATAAAATTTGGAAAAAAAAAATTACTTTCTTTTCACAAAAATATAAAATAAGTGCAAAGCAAATATTAATCCCTCAACTTATACTACAATCAAGAAGATTCTCAACAACTAAGCTAATCAATTACTCACATTAAATTTAGGAGTTATAAATATAAGGACCAAACTATGTGTGCGTGAGTATGCAAAAATTAATTGTTACAACAGCTGCAGCATTTCTTTCACAACAGCTTATTCAATTATCATTAATTGTACCATGAAGTTTGCGTTTGGAAGACTAATTGAAGAGTTAGTTTATTGCATGGACCTTTATTGTTATGGTTGATCAAATCAACAGTTTGAATTATAAAATTAGAAAACCCACTTTTACAAATTAAATAATCATATCTTAATTATTTGTAAATTGGCGTGTATAAATTATTATATGATACATTTTATTAAGTGGCTCCGCTTAGAAGTGCGTAGTCAAGATAGATTCGAGCCATCTATAGCAGGGCCTATTGCATGAACTGTTCTGAATTGCCACGTGTACAGATATTGAGTTGATGGTTGAGGTCTCATATTGTAAGTGACAAACACGTGAGATGTCGAGTCAATAAAAAGATATTTTGAGTCGACTCATCAATCATACATTCAGATCAATCCATACTGACCAGTTTGTATGACTTGTTTAGGATGAAACACACTGTAAAAATCATTAGTAAAAAATCGTTAGAATATTTACAATTATTTATAGATGGTCCTCTCATAGTCATGCCAAGATGATGGACATATTGGATTTATAACATCACAAGTGGGACCCACTATATCTTCTTTTTAAAAAAAAAAAAGAAGAAAAAAAAAGAAGAAGAATGAATTATCTCCAGTGACGTGCAGAAGCATGTCACCGCTAACCAACTCACTCTCTCCCTTATTCCTTATTTTTCGTATGGCAATGGGCACTGAACCCTCCCACCAATCGAAACTGTCCACATTTTCTACTCTTCCATTTCATTACTCACTTCCTTTTCAAAAACAATAATAAAGAAACAATCGAATGAGAGTGAGAGAGAGAGAGAGGGGGGGGGTGGGGGGGGGGAACTCTGTAGATCAAGTTGTTGTTGAGCATGTTATTTTGTTCCTTGTCAAAAAACTAAGCAATCGCCTCATTCCAGAAGCTATTCACTTGATTGGATTACATGAGCAAGTCCAATGGATCGAAATAGAACTTGGGTGGATTCGTTCCTTCTTAAAAAATGTTGATACCAAACAGCAAGCAGATGAAAGAGTGAAAAACTGGGTGTGGGATGTACACGGCATTGCATACAATATGGAGGATGGCATCGACACCTTTCTCTTGAAGATAGAACCCTTGAAGCAAGAAGGATTCATTGGCTCCATCAAAAGGTATGTTTTCATCACCAGTGACTTGAGATCTCGCCGTAAGATTGCTTAAAATATCAAAGAAATAAAACTTAAAATTATTGACATTTCCAAAAGAAGAAGAACTTATGGCATCGAAGGCATAGGCAGGTTAAAAGGGACGACGAGCTCTTCCGGTCGATTCCTCCAAGAATGGAGGCTTACTTCTCCAAATGTGGACGAACCAAATTTTGTTAGTTTTGAGAAGGACTTAGAGTCGTTGGTCGCGCGATTGAAAGAGGGAGATCTTCGACGTTGTGTTGTTTCTGTATAGTAGGAATGGTCAGTCAGTGACGACGTAGGGTAGTTATATTAAAAAATTTTGAAGATTTTTTAGAAATCTAAAATATCAAAAAATTTGGACGTTATAATCTACTCACCTTAAAAATAATTTTGTCCTTGAAATTGCCTAATGTCAATAAGTAAAGATATTCTAATTCCGTAAGCCTAAGTTTCTATTGATTTCATATTTATATACATGTTAAGGCGTATGCTAAGTATATAAGCCCGGTTTATTACAATCTACTCCACTTAAAACTTTTTCACCCTTCAGGTTTACTATAATTTTTTCAAAAGATTTGGATTCGTGACGACATTCCCCTCTATCTAGAATAAAAAAATTTTATTTTCAGTTTTTGGCTAACACGGAGAGACAGTTGTAGTAGACTTGAACCCGATACGTCGATCCTCTACCTGACCAGGGTAGAAAGCTCGTTGCATCCCTTCTTAGTCTTGGTAGATCCCGGTCTTCTACTCGGTCAAAGCAATGAATCTATTGGTAGTCGCCTATGATTGAGAATTGGGTCAAGTCCCGAATGTCTTACAAGTGTATAGTTCCATAATTTCGTAATCTAATTATTCTTAACATTTGGAAAATATGAAAATTTATTGAGAAATTCAAGTTTCACATTTATAAGATTATTTATCGGCTCTTTTTAAAGAGGATTCTTATTTAAGTTACGTTTAACTTAGTGGGCGATGAGTCTCCCACGATACCTATGATCAAATGACTATCCTAGAAAGGTTTCCATGAGCCAAAGGTTTTCTCTCGACATTACCATTTCGATCCCATGGCCAATGAGTTATGAGCAAATCACACCTCGGCTTCGTTGATTTCAAAAGAAAATGAAGAATTAAAAGTTCTAAGATATTTCAGGGGTTTGAATGGATGATGACGTAAGAAAATGGCACAAAAAATGATAAGAGGAAGAACATCGTCTCTTGAATGTGGTATGAACCTTAAATCCATAAGAGAATAAGTAACTTATAATATTTTAGTGAAGTTCGTCTCATATACGAATTTAAAAAGTCTTAAACAATCAAACTTAACCCTACTCAAAAGCCATAGTTCAACCGTACTAGAAAATATTTGAAATAGAAAAATACACAAAAAAATAATTTAATTTAATCATGCAGAATGATTTTTGGCATGATTAGAAGCAATTTTTTAAAAGACATAACATTTTAAAACTCAAATATAAAAAAGATACGTCAGGTCCATTGGCCGTGTTCAAGCCAACCTTCCCCCACGTGAGTCCTCATGCTCGGGTGTCAATTCAAATCCTTTTACTTCACGAGCTTCTAGAGAGTGCTCAGAAGGGCCACTGTTGCGGGTAAAACTGGACTGCCAAATAGCAAGAATCCAATGAGCCCACCATGGTAAACAACTCATATGAGAGATCAGGTAAGAGTTCGGCATTGACTACCAGACACGACCTTCGCAACCAACCCAAGCACCAACCATAAGTGATGGCCTCAGTTGCTTAGCTAACATTCCGCTGTCGCAACCAAGGAACGAGTATAAGTAACGACCTAATCTTGATTAAAGGCACTAACCTCGAACTTTGGCCCCGACCACAATCAACAATTAAGCTCAGTCTACAAGACTTCAAAGGTCAGCATTGGCTGTTAACCACAACCTCTTTGAATGCTGACCATTGAGAATGTCTCCTTCGTATGCGGAAAAGATTATCTCCACAGGATCTTCGTTGAGAATCACGCCGATATAAGTGTCATACACCCGGAGGAAGATCCCTTGTGTAATACGTATTTACATGGCAGACTCATTATCATATACGGAAGAGATCTTGAAAGGCTATAAATAAAAACCTTACTTACCATAGAAAGTATGCATTATCATCCTAATTCTAGTAAACCCATAATGAGCTTATTCTAAGTTAAGCATAAGAGGGTCCCCGAGCCGGTTCATTGTCATTTGGTTTTGCAAGTACATGGTAGTACAGAAGGACTACCAAATCACAGCATCAACAATTACAAAAATAACAATCAATTGTCTAGGTACCTCATTTTTTGCTGAATTTTAATCCATCATCCATGATAGTCCCCACCATTCGTACTATCTAAATTAATGAAGACAGACATGTTGCACCATATCAACGTAGCTTGCTTTGATACAACAAATAAGCGGTCATTTGGCACCATGAATTTGAGAGGGTTTGAAGGTCGTTTTTATACTAAGCATGGCACCACCGGAAGATAAAAGAAAGAAGACGCGTAGTATAAAAACCGACAAGAAAAAAGAAAAATTAAAAACCAATGACGGGGAAGACGCATCACCCCTTCGCGTATTTAGGAGATGTTTCCCTGACCATGTGCCCAATGTATGTATATGCCGTGCATTAGTTTTTTCAACTCATTTTATGGGAAAATGGCGTACCAAAACTCAAGACTATAGTATAGGAAACAATGGTTATCAAACAACCACCATTAAAAATTTCCTATGATACACTGGAATGTTTATTTTCCATCCAACCTTTTGATGAAGTCAAACAGATTCACATATAACAGTTTGATTCAAAACTTTTGGAGCTCCAATGAGTTTTTAATTGTTTACAATCAACACCACTTAGTTTTTATTATGTGGTCCACATAAGATGTGGATCTGCCTCATTTTTTGTTTCACTTTGTAAAATGATCCTGAAAAATGGATAGACGGAGTGGATTAAAAAAATACACCAGCAGTCGCAAAGATCTTATTCAGTAATACTACATTGGGTGATTATGCTGCATTACGAAAAATAAAATAAAATAAAATAAAAAGGAGAGCTGTGGGCGTTGCGAATACGAGTTGCGTGGTCGAACGCGTATACCTTTTGCACCGACTTTGGAATCCGGGGCCCACTTTGATAAATGTGTTGTATATTCATCCCGTCCATCCGTTTCTCGGATCATTATCTGACAATGCTATACGAAAAATTAAGCATATACAAATATCCGGTAGATTATACCATTGGAAAAAGAAGCAATAAATTATTTTACCTTCATCCAATTATGGTTCACCGTATCAACGGTTAGATGGAAAAAAACATTATAGATATGCTTATGATAGGTCCTTGAGAAGTTTTTAATGGTGGGTGTCCAGTCATCACTGTTTTTTGTGATGTTGTCCACATGATATTACGATTTTATTAATTGTTGAGAGCATGAGCTAAAATGAGCTGGAAAAATGAATGAACATATTTTTATGATAAAAAAAGGCTAAACAGATATATAAATTTGAAGACCGTGGATTGCTGTAGGGTCAAAAAAAATCACCTCAGCCTCCTGTATTAATTTGGGCCACATTCTTAAGAAGATATTTACTATACATCATCACCCTCAAGATCAATTACACTGCTGCCATTTTAAGAGCATGAACTCAAAATTGAAGTTTATCTAGAGCTCGAAGTAGACCGTAATATCAGAAACAGCTGGATTTAAACTCGTACCATTGAAAACTTTCTCAGGGATACTGAAATTTTCAATCGAGATGATATTTGTATTTTCCTTTCATCCATGCCCCGTGACCCAACGAACAAGTTGGATGGCATGTAAACATAGCTGTGGACCCTCAGAAGGTTTCAACGGTGGATGGTCATCATCTCTGATTTTTCCTATGATATGGTCCACTTGAACTATGGATATCCTTCAATTTTAAGGCCCGTTTGGCCGGGTAGACCGGATGGGATTAGATTATATTGAAAGGGATTGGAAAGAGCAATATGAGGATTGGCAGGCACGTTGAACTTATGCTTAGATTGGATCAATTCCATGGGATTGCCTGCAATCCATCCAATCCCTCCTAATCCTTTTTATTTTCCCTCAAAATATTTGGGTGGATGGATTGAAAGGGATGGATAGGCGTAATATCGGGAGTGGCCAGGTGAGCTAAACGTACTTAGCGATAGATTCCCTAGATATACAGGGATCGCCAGCAATCCACTGATGCAGCCATTATTACCTGCCATCCACCTTAATATAGTTCAATCCGATGCGATAGGCCGTACAAATACGCACTTAGGTTCATGAATTAAAATAAGCCTGTAAAATGGATGGATGGCGTGGATGAGACATATACATCAGGCGTGGTCTCATAGAGTTTGCTCACTATGCCATGGTACGTCTGTAGGCAATCCACTCTCGAAAGGCGGGCAAATTCTAGCCCTTGATCCAGCGGTATTAACCTCCAATCAACACCAATAAATTTATGCTCTCGCATCTCCAACCATTGATGACATTGAGGGAATTAAGCCAGCATCTTTTACTCTCTAAAACTTCACATGTGCGTGATTGTGGAGGATCATTACCAGTAAAGTCAACAGGTTGGACGGTCCAGATTCATCAACTGAACAACGACGTCAACCATTGAGTAACTACGAACCAGGATTGTTTTGTCTCGTGACGGGTCAAGTTGGCCACTGGAAATAAAGAGACCTGCAACTTGAAGTGAAGAGAAACAAAGCTTTTATCTGAATTTCTTTCTTGTGAGAGAAAAAGGAGGGAGGAAAGATGGCCATTGTTGAGTCTGTTGTCGGGATCCTTCTCCAAAAACTCGCTGACCCACTCATTCGAGAAGCCATTTTCTTATATGGGGTTGGTGATCAAGTCGAATGGCTCGAGGCGGAATTTGGGCGGATGCAATGTTTCTTGGAAGACGCAGACGCCAAACAAGAAGGAGATAGAAGAGTTAAGGGATGGGTGGGGGATGTGAGAGATGTTGCATATGATGCTGAGGACGTCATCGACACCTTTCTCTTCAAGGTAGCAACCTTGAGGCGAACTGGCATTAAAAGGTAACGCTTTCATCTTCAATGAGTTGATAGCTCGCCATCAGGTGGGATCGAAGATCGAACGGATAAAGGCTAAAATCCATGAGATCTCCGAAAGCAGGTTGACAGATGGAATTGAAAATATAGGGCAGGGAGCAGGGACGAGCTATGCCGGTCGAAGCCACCAAGAATGGAGGCTCACTTCTTCTAATGTTGAAGAACCAGATTTTGTTGGTTTTGATAATGATTTAAAGGCATTGGTAACGCAGTTGACTAATGAAGGAGAGCTGCGACGTTGCTGTTGAAGTGATAAAAGTCCTTTGATATACATTGATACACCACACTTTGATAGCTTAAGCTTTTGGAGTGAATGGTTGTTTGACATGGTATCAAAGCGGAAGATCTGATGTTCGAATCTCAAGAGCAAGGTCCGGCCCATGGACTGGGAAATTAAGCCCGGCCTATTTATGGTGTGAGTGTCCTTCATCAATATATTCCCACCTCGCACGTGCGGGGGGTGTTGAAGTGATAAAAGTCCTTGATATACATTGATACACCACACTCTGGCAGCATGAGCTCTTGAAGTAAATGGTTGTCTGACAGTTTCTGTAGTCGGAATGGGTGGTCTCGGTAAGACCACTATTACCAGGAAAGTTTATAACACTGATAGTGTTAAGAAACATTTCCATACTCAAGCATGGGTTTCTATATCACAACAGCATTCTGTGAAAGATCTTTTGCAGACCATCACAAAACGCTGTATGGTTCTGTCAAAAGAGCAGCTCGAATTGGTGGAGAAGATGGACGTTGTTGAGCTGAGGGAGAAGATCTTGGAGTATCTGAATGAAAAGAGGTACCTAATGGTACTTGATGATTTATGGACAAAAGAAGCATGGAATGATCTGAAAGATGCATTTCCGGATGTGAATAATGGCAGTAGGGTCATGCTCACCACACGAAACAAAGGTGTAGATTTATTTGCAGATTCACGAAGCCAGCCCCATGAACTGCGATTTCTAACCAATGAAGAGAGCTGGGATTTGTTCTGTAAAAAAACATTCCTAGGACGAGATGGTGGTTGCCCGCAGGATTTGGAGAATCCAGGAAGAGAGATTGTGGAAAAATGTCATGGTCTCCCTCTTGCGATTGCAGTCGTTGGAGGGCTCTTATCAGGAAAGGAACCAAGGGAGTGGGAGAATGTATGCAAGAGCATCAGCTGGCAGTTTGTCAAGGGAGAAGTCCAAATCTCGAGCATATTATCTTTAAGCTGTAAAGATCTGCCTTATTACTTAAAACCATGTTTTCTCTACCTGGGCAATTTTCCAGAGGACTATGAGTTCCAAGCCAAGGAATTGATTCGATTGTGGGCCGCAGAAGGGTTACTTGAAGAAAGAGGGGAGCTAACATTGGAAGAGGTTGGAGAAGATTACCTGATGCAGTTGGTTCAGAGAAGTATGGTTCAATTGACAAGAAGAAGTTCAAGCATGGGTATCAAAAGTTGTCGCATCCACGATCTTTTGCGTGATCTATCCATATCAGAAGCTAAGGAAAGCAAGTTTCTGGAAGTTCACGGTGACCATGGGAATGCTCCTCCTGCATCTAGAACCCGTCGACTTGCAATTCACCTTAACGACCCAAGTAAGTACATTTCCTTAAGTAGTTCCACTCCGCACCTTCGTTCTGTGTTGATCTACACTCAAGGCGATGAGTGGCTTCAAAGGAAACAAGAGAAGCTTCTTTACAAAAGCTTTAAGTTGCTTAGAGTGCTATATCTACATGGTGCACAAATAAAAAATCTACTGAAGGAAATAGGCAAACTAATCCATTTGATTTACCTTGGGTGTACCAAGACTTCTTTAGAAAGTCTCCCATCAGCCATAGGCAATCTTCTCAATTTGCGAAGTTTATTTATAGAATCTTTTAATGATATTGAAGTACCCAGCACAGTAGGGAAGATGCAACAGGTAAGACATCTTCAAGTGAAGGGTATACTTGAGTTGAATTACTTGCAATTTATTGGACAGAGGGGAAAGATAGGAGATCATCCAAGGCTCGACCTGATAAGTAACCTGCAGACTCGATCACATGTGTAAGGGCTGGGAAATGGATGGGGGTTTGCTTGGGAAAGCTCACTAACCTTAAAAAATTAGGAATAGGTTTATCTACAGGAGCAGATTGTAAGGTATTGTTTGAATCCATTGTTAGATTGGACAGTCTCCAGTCTCTGTGGGTGTCAGCAGTGGCAAGAAACGATTCATTCACAACTCCAGTGTTGTTGGTACCTCCTCTTTCACATCTTATCAGATTAAGTAAGTTGCGTTTAGAAGGAAAGTTAGAGAAGCTACTCGATTATAATCAATTCCCTACAAACCTCACCAAACTTACCTTGAAATACTCTCGTCTAGGCCATGACCCGATGGTGACGTTGGGGAAGCTTGAAAATCTCCGTATTCTCAGATTGATTGAGGGTTCATATTCGGGAAAGAAAATGGATTGTGCTGCACATGGGTTTCGTCGACTAGAATCCTTACATCTTCAACAGTTGGATGGATTATTGGTGTGGAAAGTGGAGAAAGGAGCTATGGCAAGTCTTTTACATTTACATATCAATTACTGCTGCAATTTGAAGAGGCTTCCAGTAGGACTGCAACATGTGACTACACTCAAGAAATTGGAGTTGTGGTACATGCCTGATAAATTCAATGAAAGGCTTCGAGAAGAGAAGGGAGAGGATTGGCATATGATTCATCACATACCCTCCATTCAGATACACAAATCGGTAAACCTTCTTTCCCCTTATTATTTTGATTTTACTGTTAATCGGTACATGAAGTGAATATAATCATATGGAGTTTGTTTTTTTTTTTTGTAATAGAACTAGAAACAAATACACACACACACACACATATTGTCAAATGAATTTTTATTTTATTTTACATTTTGTTATTTTTTATATGGAAATCTGCATGCTAATTGATTTAGAAAATGCCTCAACCAAGAATGTTTTTGTGTTATCATGATAGAGGAACCACTCTTCGATGCTCAATAAATGGGGCGCAAGACAATGTATGGTTGGATGAACCCATTGTATTTTCTTTTAGTTGACCTTCTTTGGTGGACCATTATATAACTTCACAATGATTGGACAATTTTAGAACATGTTTGGATTTTCCAATTGCATGGCTGTAGATGGGTAATGATTACTTTCTCTTGTAAATATGTGATGAAATCACTTACATTTAACGGCAATGATGATTTTTCTAAGCTGTTTGTTTCACTGAAATGTTATGGTAAAAATGATAGTTTTATCATATGAAAATATAACAATCACAATTTACTTTACATATTTTCTTTAAAAGTATATTTTACTTTCAATTTACAAGTCATAGTCATGTTTAAACAAACACCTGGAAATAATAATGAATGATTATTTTCTTTGCACTTCCTGGGAAATTGAAAACAATGCCTGATTGTTTTACCCATTATTGCAGTAATATAAGGGAAAGGGACAATGATTACAAATTACAATACTTGCCTACTTAAAAATGTAACCAATAATTGTAGTGTTTGGATAGGCATGTTAACATCGTAATGATGATAAAATGCACATATTCCAATGGTTGAATAGAGGTTTTAACTACATTATAATATAGAATTGTAATAGTTATAAATTCCTTTACTTATCTTCTAATATATTTGCATTTGATTGCTAAATTACATGTCGAATTATGCATTTAAATAAACATTGTAAAATTGTCATGATGGCACTTTTTACATTATATTACTGGAAAAAATTAATGAAATAAACAAGCCCTTGAGATGTGTTTGGATAACTGCAATGCATTGTGATGTGGTGCACTATATTCATCATTATGATTTTATGGTGATTGTTTAAACAAGCAAGTAGGTGGTCAAATTTGAATGTAGCAAGAAACAAGGGAAAGGAATTTGTAATTATTACAATTTTATAATAATTATGGTGGGAATTTATTATCTAAACACAGGAACCACACAGTATATTTTTCTTATTAATTTGTTATCTCAATAATGTAAAATAATCATCACTACACGTTTACCACGTATCCAAACGCTAAATTTTCGTAATTTGTAATCATTATACTTTTACAATTCATTAGTCATATACCACTATCCAAACATGCCCTTTATTTTTTTTTTAAATTATTATCATGAAATTTTTTTTCCTGTTAACTATTTTCATTTTCTGCCATATGTTTAAAAGCCTGTGATTAAATAGCTAGAATTTGACTTTTAAACTGTGGTTATCCACAATAGGACGTACAAGAATGTTTTTGGATCATCCAAACATGCAGCTATGTGGGGCTTATCAATTTGTAGAATAATCAAAGGACTGCAAAGACTCCACCGGAACAAATGTTCTTAATTGGAAATGGCATACGGATGCAGTAGCTACTGGATTTCTTTTACTAATACACCTTGCCTTCTTTTCACTTGTCTTATTTCTTTGATAAAAAATAATGAAGAATGTTAGCTTGTTAGTACAAATGCAGTTCCGATTGTATGTGAAATTCATGCTCACCTTATAAGACTTCTTCTTCTTCTTTTTTCCCCTTCCAGAGAGATGAGAACAAGCCGCCTGTAATTTTGTTGATGTGAATAGAAGGATGTACAATTATATAGGCTCTACGATGAAAAACAATGTGCCTCACCTATCATATAATACCAGGAATCAACATCAACAACAACAGTGAAACAAGACAGAAGGATGCCCCGGGGGGGGGCAGCCATCAAAGAGGTCATCCAAGCTTGACCCTCCTTCACCGCCACAGCCCCAACATGGGAGACATAAAAAAAAAACAGTGCAAGCAAGCGTCCGGAACATGTTTGGATGGTCAAGGTGATCATTTTTAATAACCATCATCTAGCCTTAGGAAGACCCAAGTGATCTCAGCATTGGAACTGACCTGTTTTCTTCATTTTGTTGCGCATTTGCGAACTGGTAACTCTCCACCTAGCTGATTATTAGCTAGCTACTCTGACATTGACAAAGGGCATTGCCAACATCATGGCCACAACCACTCCTACTATTACAACAAAGTGTATGCATGCTCCTCATTCTACCAGTTTTCAAGCTATTTTTTTTCAAGATGTGGATGTGCAGCACGCATGCCAATGTGGTGCATGTGAGTAATATCTGAGCCATTCAAATGTGATTCTAATTAGATGTGCAATTCATGCTCAATTTATGAAATATTATTTTCATCATTTGGTTGCAGCCATGGAAATCATCATGATCGTCTGGAGCATGATTGGATAATCAAGTTGATCATCTGGCCTTAGGAAGATCTGCTTGGGGTGATCATATCTCACTATGGAATTGACTTGCTGTCTCCATTTTGTTGCATTCTCCATCTGGCAACTCTTCACCTAGCTGATCATCAGCTTCTCCAACATCAACAAGGGCATTGCCAACATCATGGCCACAACCATTGCTATGATGACAACAAATGTATGCTCCTCTTTGTGCCAGATCTCAATAAATGTTTTTCAAGAAAGGGATGTGCAGCACGCTTGGATCCAGAATTCAATAATTGGCTTTGAAAAGATTAGCATAAGATAAGATTCAGTACATACCTTCCATTAACAATAAATAAATAATAAGATGCTATGAAGTTGAATTCATCACTGGCATCTCCTCTCCTTGCGGGCTACATTAGTGAGACTTCTTTCACTTAATCATTTTCGTTTCCCTGTTACATAATATAGGCATATGAATTTTAGTTCTAGTTATATTTGTCAAGAGATTTATTTTTTTTCACAATCTTTAAAATCATGATATGGCAACTGTCAGTACATTGTCAGGAGTTCTATAATTTTGCTGAAGTACTTTCTTATTATTTTTTAAGTGGAATTCTTCATGCTAATTCTTAGAGGAAATTCCTTAACCAAAAATGGTTTTTGCTCAATCATGCTATCAGTCCTCCACTTTGATGCTCCATAAATGGGGCATTGTATGGTTGGAGTGTGCATGATAAGTGACAATGAAGTTATGATGGAGATTATTAGAGAGGGGATAGAGATTTGAAGTAGTGGAGCATGAAGATTAAAGCCACAGTCAAGATTGTTGAAATTGGTTGCCTTTAATCTATGCTGAAATCTAGTATTTCGACAGACTACTCGATGCCATTGAGAAATTCCCCGAAATCCTAATTTACTCGCTGGACTAATTTTTGGTCATCTTCGATTCTATCGTAGGAGGCTTAGATCCTATCGACAGGCCATCGATGGTCGTCGATCCTATCAATAGAATTGCGTGATTTTGCATGTGGGTTTTGTTTCTAATTCTGTAATGATGTTTATATAAACCATGTTTATGCAGAATCAGGGTTGAGGAGAGAGCTTACACGCTTTCTAGAGGGTTTTGAAGGGGGTTAGGATTTTCTATTTTAGGGTTTTGCATGTAATTTGATCCCATCTATTGTATTTTGTTTTCATAGTGGATTGGTTGTCGCTTTGTGCCATGGTTTTTTTCCCGCAAGGATTTTTCTACATAAATCGTTGTGTCCTTTGTGGTTGCTTTGATTACGTTTCTCTTTTATTTGTTTGATTCAACTCTGAGGTTGCTTATGCACGTCCCAATACTTCACATTTGTTTTCAGCCATCTGTTTGAAGGCCATCGATCATATGCTCAAAATCATCTTGTCAATTTCTATGTTTAGGATCATCTAAAAATGTAGAGCCACATGGGCTTCTTTTTTTTTTTTTTTTTTTTCCTTTTAAACTGACTTTTATTGATACTAACAAAACAAAGGCCTTTACATCCATTCAAGTGGGTCCAACAAAAAAACTAGGCCTCACCTACCAAATAAACTTAGCCTAAAATGGAACTATACAACAGTCTTCCTTAGTGCAAAACAGAACACCTCACCAAGGACATCCT
The DNA here is from genome assembly GCA_037074715.1 of Magnolia kwangsiensis. NCBI lineage: Eukaryota > Viridiplantae > Streptophyta > Magnoliopsida > Magnoliales > Magnoliaceae > Magnolia > Magnolia kwangsiensis. The sequence goes on from CM073583.1 coordinate 4,448,112, forward strand.
CTCTAACCCTATGAAGCACGCCAACCAAAACCAACCCCATTACAATTTACCATCAGAGCACAAACTATATCACTTAACTATTAAGGAGAGAGGGACTTATCTCAGGATCCGAGCCGCAGATCAATATCCATGCAAAAGTCAGATGAACAGACAATACAGCTGGGGCTTCCACACAACAGCAAGGAGGCAGAAGGTTGAAGACAAGTCCAACAAAACCAGGAGCAGCAGCAATGCCTGAAGTAAACAGCTTCCACTATCACAGCATAACCGGAGCAGAGGACTTGATCAAACAGAGCAATTTAAAAGATCAGACCTAGCAGCATCCAAAACTGCCTGCAGGTTTGCTGGAACACAACTTTGAGAAGATCCAACTTCAGCCCTACTCCGACCTGACCACTCTGACCACAGCCTAACTCTGATTCTGCGTCTAAGACTTCATCATCCAGTCCCTGGATATGTAGAAAAATGCCTCAGTTCAAAAATCTGATACCAGATTGATTCCAAACCCAACCAAAGCATCTGCAACCATAAGCTTCTAGTTGTCAAAATCGTTATCGTATTGCAAATTGTAAAAGGGTTGAATCATATCGAATCACCTGCACTGCTTGTACGCAACCGACCCAAGACAGTTTTCACCCCAATGCATCATGGCCAATTACTTCTGTTCTGCTCATGAGTTGTTTTAGCATAAGTAGGAGCACGTCATTTTGAAGTTTTAATAATAGATTTTGTGATATATAAACTCTTGCTTTTATAGGTGAAGCTACATTTTAATTAGCGATTGTTCGATACATAATTTCTTGCTTTTATAGGAGAAGCCTCTTGGCATGAGGGAAACGATTGGACGTGACGTAGAGAATGGTCTTGAATGAAAATTTATTTCCTTTTATGGTCTCTGTTGGGTTCCTCATGTATGAATGGTGTGAGATATTTGGATGATGTTTTCAAAGTATAGCATGACATTGTCATGCAGTTTGTTGGTTTTTCTTTCTTTCTTTCTTCCTTTTTTTTTTTTTTTTCTTTTGGATGTGGTTTTCTTTAGCTACTAATCTTCAGTAGTTCATATTACTTTATCTATATTTGGATGTAATATGCTTATTCAAAGTGGAAGAGTAATTTAGAGTGTAAGCTTGGGAGGAGGAATGAATAAGCATAGAGAATTGATGTATATTTTTTAACCGTCTATTTGGATCTTCTAACCACAGCCCTGGACACCTGCACCCTTTTATTTTATTCATAAAGCTTTATAATTATCAAGTTTTTAATCATGGATTGATTTCTAGGCTCTTTCTTTCACATGGTAGACTGAAAACACACACATGTGACGCAACTGAATGGATAAGGAGAATGGTGGCATGGGAATTGATTACCTTTCAATGGTTTCTTTCCTCACTTCCTTTTATGATGAAGGGTGGCTCAAGAGAAATAGATAGTCTGGTCAGTTGATTGTGGAAAGATTTCAAAGGCCTTTCCCTGGCACATCTATGCGGCACCTGGATTGAGATTTTGTGGTCTAAGTAAATATCTCTTGGAGATGTTCCCAAACATCTAGAGAAGCTGGCCAGTGGATCTTCAAATTCAACAATGATCGGCGCATGAGGATTTGGATGACATTCCAAATTGTAGCATGAGGATGTATTCATGTATGTTTTCCTAACCATCTTTTGATATGTTACCTTGTACCATTTTAGGAAATGATAGATTCAGCAGTTTTCACAAGCATTTTGTGTGATGTTTGATTTGTAATAGTGTTTGCTTGTTTTCATGTAATATTCTTATTGAGAGTCGAAATGGATGCGATTTTTATTTTTTTTCCTGAAGACCACTCTTTTCCTCTCATGTATTATACAATGTCTGATAGAGAGTTTCCACAACACGCTTTGGTTTTCAACCTGGAGAAGTGGAGCCCAACTTCATTGTTGATGTCAAATGCTCCACTGTCCCATGTAGAAAGATCCTAGCTGTTGTAACTTTGGCCTTTTAATCGTGAACAGTTATCAAGATCCGAAATCAGAAAATCGAGTACACACTCTAATTATGAGTTTCGCAGTGTGACTTATACAGTGTACTTACACAACGATATCATAATATCCACAGGCAAAAGTCTATTATGAAGTAACTTATCTAAGTTTCAAGAGAATACCTATAAAGTTAAATGAGTTTGATTATTAACCCACTCATTCGGGAGTCTTATTACAAGTTCAATGCTGTGAGTTCGTACTCCGATAAGTAAGATCATCTGTCTCGACGGTCATCCACCCGGGTCGGCCACATCCACTTGACCTTACGCTACCGGCTCATCTTCTGTTATATCTGTTTGGTTTTCCACAAGTAAAGGGTGAGTTAGCCAAGCCCAGTGAGAATTTCCCATAAAGGTTATGCCACATTAAATCGTAAATGGTAAACAGAGTGTGTGTGTGTGTGGAAAAAGGTTCTCTACGGTGGAGCTCAGGGGAACTCCCCATGAGGTCGAGCTGTGTGGGCCCCACCATGATGTATGTTGAACATCAACACCGTGCATTTGATGGGTCCCCTTCCCAAAAATCAGCTGTATATGGAACTCAGGTGGCCATACCATCTAAAATCATGTGAAGACATGCCTAAAACATATAAAAGCACTTGGTGGGGCTCACCTGAGATTTGGATGCATCTGAAACTTGGTCTGACCCCTCATCCAAGTGGGACACACATAATGGATGGGCTGGATTTGTGAACCACATCTCAGTGGGCCCAAAAAATGATTATGAATGTTTTAATGGAGGGTAACCCCTCTCAACTTTTGTATGTGGTGTGGCCCACACAAGTCGTGGATTGACTTGATTTTTAAGCCCTATTACACTATGGAATGGTGCATCTGATTGATGGGGTAGATGTTCGACTACATCATGGTGGGGCCACACAGCTCAACCTCATGGGGAGTTCCCATGAGCTCTACTGTATAGAACCTTTTCCATATATATATATATATATATATATATATATATATATATGTGTGTGTGTGTGTGTGTGTGTGTGTGTTCCGTAATCTTGTTTAAATGGAGCGCATGTGTGCAACATGTATATATATGTGTGTGTGTGTGTGTGTGTGTGTGTGTGTTCCGTAATCTTGTTTAAATGGAGCGCATGTGTGCAACATGAGTAGGAAATATATCCACTCGCATGACAACCCACATCTACCACTTGAATGGGCATCCGTAGAATAAGCAGGCATGGATAAAACCCACATGAAGAAGTGCTACTAGGATCAACTATATGGATTCACATGACCATGCCATAAATGCAATATGACTAGAATCCATTTTTTGTTACTTGAATTCATACAGCAGTTATTACTTATATACTACACAAGTATGTATGCTAAAAGAAACTCCAAATATAACACATTTGAAATACAAATTAACTAGGCTATTAATATAAAATTAATGTAACTATTATACATGAACTAAATAGGAGGATTCAAATTGAGATCCATCACCCGACGATTTGGCGAGGATTGTTACGACGTAATCTGATTGAGAAAATCGGAAAATACCTAAAATCCACAAAAGATGGGAAAGTGAAAGTCAATTTGAGTTATATAAAAGTTTGTTTACTACAACTTCATTGTTAATCAACGGTTCGATCACTTCTAAATGTAGTTAAGATTTATTTGATTTTAAACTTTATTTCAAACTTTATGTCTAACACATACATCCTAGATCATTTATGAACTATTTAACAAATGACCATCTGGGCCAATCATGAAATAGCAGGTTTAATCATGGCCATTTAGTAGATGTGAACTTACATCGTCTAATATATATGGATGTGGGACTCGGTCGCAACATAGATAGCGGGTGGGCCCAAACTTGATTTCAGTAACAGATGGGCCACAATTTGGGATGAAAGTGGCCTCAATCCAAACATTAAACGGTACTAAAATTTGAACATTTAAGTGGGCCAAGATCTGTTTATTAGCGGGCCACTTAAACTGTAAATCCACACCGTCTTTTGTACTTGGGCCCATAACCAGCCAACTTATCAAAAAAGGTGGCACTGATCTAACAAATACATCAAAGTGGGGCCCACACACTGGCCCAAATGAAGAGGAAGTTGGATAGTATCAACGCTTGGGCGGCCTCCAACACTAAAATCAAATTTTGAATTTTTTATATGTTATATTAAGGGCGTGTTTGGACGGGCACGCTGCGTTGAAGTAACCCGTATTAGGTTGGATAGGGTACTCTAATCCTACATCGTCAGAACAGCCGCCTGTTTGGACGGGCGGTGGATTCAAGCTTGAGAGAAAATCCCCTGGATTGCGAGGGATTTCGTCGCTGGATGCGAAGGGTTATCGCGCGTACGACGCAATCCCACGGGATTCGACGCTTGAAAGGGGTTTTCATTCTCCCTGCCGTTCTCCTTCCCGATGTCAATCGTACAACGGAAATCTTCGGGGTATCAGGGGTTGGGATTTGGCGGGAGGGTTAGGAAAAGATGGTGGCAGGAGATGATGAGGTATGACCCGAAAATGGGGTTATAATAAGCCGTTTCAGGTTGCGATGGCCGTCACCAATCAAGCCGGCGCTGCCATCGTGAACTGACGATCTTCTCCGGCAGAGGTAGGTCCTCTTCCTCGCCTAATTGTTATGAGTAAACCCTCATTTGAATTGCATGTTTGATCTTAGCCTGATCTGTGTTGTGGCTGAGATGTGGGATGAGGTGGTTTTACATGCTTGTCTTTTATGAGGCTTCGTCACAAGTGAGACAGGCCCTCCGATATGGAGTCGGCCTATGTCGTCCGTTATGACGGCATCGTTTCAAATACCGATTTAGGGTGGATTTTTATCTTCTGTTTTTCTTGGTTTCCTGCCATGCTTTTCCTATTCTTTTTTTTAATTGAGTTTATGGTATCTTCTGCTTTCATACTGAAATGGTGTTCTGAGATCTATGCAATGATTTTTTGGTATCCATCTCCTTGAGTTTATCAGGATTATCTCAGATTGTTTACTGTGTTGGTAGATCAATTATTGGATTTCTATGTTGTTGCTATATATGAGATGAAATTTCTGTTGCAGGATTTTACACTTACACGTTATATACCTATTATTTATAATCATGTTCTGCAGATGAATTTTTCCCATATAAAGTACATTTATATATGAACTGTTGATATCTCCTTTATAGGGCAGTTATGAATTTTTATGGCTTCCTTTCTCGGCCAAACAAATGCCAGAAATTATAATCTATGAAATTTCTGAGATCACCTTCAGTGTTACAATTGAATTATTCTCTGAGCCCTCTTCTAGTGGTGTCTGTTTGGGTTGCATACGGTGTATATTTTTAGACTGTTTGACAAGTCAATTGTGACTGTAGTTGAAGCCTCCTCATTTATATAATTTTCATATCTGGATACCTAACTCCTTGCAAAATGTACAACTTGATACTTTTTTGCAATTTTCGATCTTTTGTCTCTGCCATAAAAAATATATGTTAGAAGTCCTTATGTTGGTGTTAGTGTTGACTATTGGTTTTTATCATTTCCTTTCAATCTTTTCCTTCCCTTCTTTTCGATTGAGTCTATATGTATCTTCTTCTTCTAAGAACTGAATTTCCTGATATATACCAGATAGATTTTTGCTATATGTAACGTGGAATTCCCAAGATTACATCAGATGGTTTGTTCTGTTCATATATCAATTACATGATTTAAGAGTTGTTGCTATATCTCATTTGAATTTGCTGTTGCTGGATTTTTCACTTGGACATCATAATCCTGTTTTGAACAATCAGGTTCTTCTTTCCAATTGTACATGTATGATAGTCTTATCAGCATATAGATGAGTCATATGGATTTTGAAGTCTAGTTCAGGGAATAGACTGTATACCTTGTGATCCAGGGGATTGATTTTTTGTGGCTCCTAGTACATGGTATAAATGATAGTTCTATCAATGCATGCTGTTTAATTTGACACTATTCATCTGATAATACACTATTCTCCTTGGATTCCAAAGATAAATTTTTTTGTCTTTTAAAATATATACATGTATACATGATACTTCTATCAATGTATACATGTATACAGATTAACTGTTCTTTATATTTCTCTTCTAAAACCAGTGTTGTATTAGGTATTCCTCATGCAGCATTACTGAAATGAGATGTTTATGGCGATAACGATTGTGAAATATACATTTTCTATGCACCATGAATAATGTAAGCAATTGATTGAGTGTTTAAGATAATTCAATTGGTGGAATTTCATGCCCAAAAGTTAAAAAAAAAAAACAAGTTGTCATATGCCATGCTAGTTTTAATGGATAAGGCCCTATTTGGCTACTACTTAAAAATGAGTCCATCTCATTTTATATATCGGTGTATTTGGTTGCACCTATCTTCAAGAAAAATTTCACCAAACTGGACCGATTCATGGTGAAATATCATGGAATTTCAATTGGTGCAACCAAGGGCTTTTTCACATTAATTGTGTATTAGAGATTTCCATAAGGATAAAAAACTCTTAATACCCCATAATTTACATAAACTAATGTATAATCTCTAATACATAATACTATTAACTAAATGAGATGAAATCACTTTGAAGTGGCAACCAAACAGAGCTTAAAATGATGATCTTCAATGGCTTGCATTCAACTTCATAAATCAACAATTGAGCTCATTCTAGTAGCATGATTATGGGATTTTCATTGCCAGGTTAAGAGTGTTTCCTATTATGCTTTTCTTGTTCTTTTTTTCGAATTCAGTCTATGGTATCTTCTACTTTTTTAATGAAATGGTGTTCTGAGATCTATGAGATGATTTTCTGGTATCTGTCTTCTTGAGTTTATCAAGATTATCTTAGATTGTTTGCTGTGTGGTAGATCAATTGTTGGATTTTTTTGTTGTTGCTATATATGAGATGGATTTTCTGTTGCAGGATTTTACACTTGCACATTATATACCTGTTATTTATAATCATATTTCGCAAATGAATTTTTCCCATATAAAGTACATCTATATATGAACTGTTGATATCTGTTTTATAGGGCAGTTATGAATTTTTATGGCTTCCTTTCTCGGCCAAACAAAGGCCTTGAAATCATAATCTGTGGAATTATTCTGTGAACCCTCTTCCAGTGGTGTCTGTTTGGGTTACATATAGTGTATATTTTTAGACTATTTGATAAGACAATTGTGACATTCTGTGAACCCTCTTCATTTATGTATTTTCCATATCTGAATAGCTAACTCCTTGCAAAATGCGCAGCTTTATACTTTTTAGCCATTTTTAATCTTTTGTCTCTGCCATGAAAAATATATGTTAGAAGTCCTTATGTTGGTGTTATTGTTGACTGTTGGTTTTCATCATTTCCTTTCAATCTTCTCCTTCTCTTCTATTTGATTGAGTCTATATGTATCTTCTTCTTCTAAGTACTGAATTTCCTAATATATACTAAATAGATTTTTGCTACATGTCACATGGAATTCCCAAGATCACATTAGATAGTTTGTTCTGTTCATATATCAATTGCATGATTTAAGAGTTGTTGCTACATCTCATCTGGATTTGCTGTTGTTGGATTTTTCACTTGGACATCATAAACCTGTTTTGAATAATTAGGTTATTCTTTCCAATTGTACATATATAATAGTCTCATCAGTGTATATGGAGAGATATCATTTTTGAAGGCTTGTTCAGGGAATGGACTATATGACTTGTGATCCAGTGGATTGATTTTTTGGCTTTTAAAATACATGTATACATGATACTTCTATCAATGTATACATGCAAGCTGTTTACCTTATATATATATATATATATATATATATATATATATATATATATATATATATATATATATATATATATATATATATATATATTTGTCCAAGCAATTATACTTTCATGAAACTAATGCCTGGAAATCAGGTTCTGAAAAATTTCTGGTATTTGATTATGATCTACAATGGTTAACATCTTTTAACTGTCCTCATTTGGTGTTTGTTGAATATTGGTTGCTAGTTTGGTAATTGAAGTTGAGACTTTGATTGGAAATTGTTAAAAAATTTATTGTTCACATGGATTGATACATACAGGGGATATTTTTGGACTTTGTTGCAACATATTTGTATTTATGGATGTATTTGCCAAGTTAATTGTATCATTTTGGAGTGTTATTTTCGGCATATCGCAGATGGTTTTCCTGTTGATAGGTTTCCATGCCAGTAACTCATGAATGGTACTCATTTAAGTTGGGCTAGCTCACATTCAGTGTACAGTATGTGAACTTATCATCAAAATCACGTTATTTCAACTCCTACTGATCGAAAACTGTAGCCTGTTTTGACGGCTGATGCATTTCTCATTATGTTTTCTAATATGGATTCTATCTTTCTCTCCCTACTATTGAATTTTAAGACATTGGGTTTGACAAGCCTGATTATCTGTCAACATGTATTATTTGCAATGTTCATCTCTGGAAAAGTAGCCATTGCTATGACTTATAAATCCTCTCAACTGCTATGTTTCTAAATTCTTTTGCAATGTTCTCACAATGATTTCTTAGGGCCCTTTCTTGTATCTCTGTATTCTCCTTCATGTGTGTAATGTTGCTTTAAGGTTTATGAGGTATGATCTGTTCTATACTTTTTAATTTAAACCTCTTATATATATATATATATATATATATATATATATATATATATATATATATATATATATATATATATATAAAGGTAAGTGTTAGTGAGGTTGTTTTAGCTATCATTTCTATGCACCCAAATATCATGAAGATCTTATTTTTTATTAGAATTGGTGTCCAACCATGCTGATGTGCATTACTAGCAATGCATACAAAGGGAAACTACATTCATATTTCTGCCTTCTCTGCCTCAAATTGATTTTCAAAAGGATATGACAATTGACATTGGAATATAAGGATCCCATGTATCTGGGAAATATCAAATGGTCTTATATAAAGATCAGATAGATCCAGCTTCCTATATGAAATACCTTGATCATTCAAACATCCATGTTGCTGATATAGACCATTTCAATTGCCCAAACTGGACAGAGTTGAGGATCTGGACCAAATCAAGGTCTGGATGATATATCTGGATCAGACTCAATTGTCTAGCTACTTTGTGTGGTCTACAGTCCAATTGGATGGCCTGACTGGATAAATCAATTGTCCAGAATGGGCCCCCTTTGATTTCGGGGCCGGATAGTAACGCCCCCCTACACATGATGTTGTGGTTTTTTAAACAAGTTTGTTAAGATTTGAAATATTTTTGTAGTTGGTTTTCCCATTTTGGGTTTGAAATTGACATGTTAATCTTTAAATATAATTAAGATCTACAATTAGTAAACTCCAGATAGATATTTTTGGATCTTGATCTTTTGTATTTTTTGTCCTATAAGCGAAATGGTAAAACAAGATTCATGTACATTTCTACACTTTTGTTATTTATCTTATGAATTTCATTAATTGCAATATGGTTGTCTTTCCTTGAAGTTTAGCTATGGTTTCTCTAATCTCACTTCTATCTGTTATAGCCTGATCTGTTACCTTAATCGCAATGATCTAGTAGTTAATATTGCACACTCCATTCATATGGAAAAAGCCAATGACCTATATGCGAACAACTGTATTTGTTGTATATGCAATGGCGTATGACGAGACTTCCTTATTATAGTCATGTGATGTCTTAACTGAAGGAATATTTCCATTACATGTTGTTCCATTTTTCAGGAAACAGTGTTAAGCACACCATTCTTGTTCATTACAGAGACATTTAGGAAGTACGGTTGTTCATATCGGAAAACTGACATTTGCATTATTCATTGCATATTATATCAAAAAATAATGGTTTGTGAAATGTGAACTTCTTAACATGTAATCATATATGAACTTATCCCACCATATAAATTGTAAGACCCGTGTCTTAGTCCGCACTATTCCGTATGCTTTCGCAGTCTTCCCGGTCGAATTTTAGATAACCTTCGACCCTTAACCGGCAATTTTCCACAACCCTGCGTCACACGCCGTCGACCCGAGTCAACTCAACCCTAGACTTGTACCCTAGCGACCGCGTCGTTGCCGCGGTTCCAATGCCGCGACTCGCGCGCCGATCCGATACTCTGGCCAGGAGATGCGGGCTAGCGTTCGGTGCAAGGAAAACGCCGCACGTTGTAAAATCCAAGAGAATCTCTACGACATGTCACATCAATCTATCAATCCATCAATCTTAACATATCAAGTACAAATCACCTCACACTCTTCCCCAAGCAACCTCTAAAGTCAATACTCTCTTACACAAAGTACACCCATCACTCACTTCACCCATCACCCTATCATTCACCCATCCCTCTCTCTCTTACAACCACTCTCTCTCATCCCTCTCTCCCTCATTCTCCATGCAACCCACGTCCAAGCTCCATAAGAAAAGCCATGTGTGGCCCACCTTCATACCTCTCATCTCCAACATCAAAGTCTCATCTCAACCGTTAGATCATGATCTTTGGAGCTATAAAACGCGTTGATGGATGAAGGATGAAGAGATCCAAGGTGGGTGCTCCTCTCTCTCTCTCTCCTTCTCTATTTGTGACCCACCTGATATATGAGTTTATCCATGCTGTCCGCAAGTGGGACAGCCTTGCCGTCCATCTGCACGGCCCAGATCTGATGATGGGTAGGTTACACCATGGCAGCAGCAGCAGGACTGTCCACCTGCTTGGACGGGCCTGTTTGCAAGAAACGTAAACATCAGCAAGATCTCTAGCTTGTAGTCATCGTGTAGACCCCACCTTGATGAGACCCACCATGGTGCATGTGTTGTATCCAAACCGTCCAACCATCTGGGAGATCATTTTTGGACATAGGGTAAATGGGTGTGATCTAAAGTTCAAGTGGACCCCACCATTTGTAATAGTAATGGGGTACGGTGGCACCCACCGTTTAAAACTTCTTAGGAGCAACAGTGGTTCCCACCCAAGCTGATATTTGGTTTTCCCTTCATCTATCTCTATGCTAACTTATGTATGGGTTGGATCTCAAAATACAAGTGAGACTCGGCCAAGTGACTCAACTTATTTAACTCGGCCAAGTGATTTAGCCCATTTGACTCGGGCAAGTGATTCAACTTCTTTGACTCGGCAAGTGAGACTCGGCCAAGTGACTTAACTTATTTGACTCGGCCAAGTGAGACTCGGCCAAATGATTTAACTTATTTGACTCGGCCAAGTGAGACTCGGCCAAGTGATTTAACCTATTTAACTCAGCCAAGTGAGACTCGGCCAAGTGATTCAACTTATTTGACTCGGCCAAGTGAGACTCGGCCAAGTGACTTAACCTATTTGACTCGGCCAAGTGAGACTGGGCCAAGTGATTCAACTTATTTGACTCGGCCAAGTGAGACTCGGCCAAGTGATTTAGCCTATTTGACTGGGCCAAGTGAGACTCGGCCAAGTGAGACTCGGCCAAGTGATTTAACCTATTTGACTCAGCCAAGTGAGACTCGGCCAAGTGATTCAACTTATTTGACTCGGCCAAGTGATTTAACTTATTTAACTAGGCCAAGTGAAACTCGGCTAAGTGAGACTCGACCAAGTGATTCAACCTATTTAACTCGGCCAAGTGATTTAACCTATTTGACTCGGCCAAGTGAGACTCGGCCAAGTGATTCAACTTATTTGACTCGGCCAAGTGAGACTCGGCCAAGTAATTTAACTTATTTGACTCGGCCAAGTGAGACTCGACCAAGTGATTCAACCTATTTGACTCAGCCAAGTGATTTAGCCCATTTGACTCGGCTAAGTGATTTAGCCTATTTAACTCGGTTAAGTGAGACTCGGCAAAGTGATTCAACTTATTTGACTTGGCCAAGTGATTTAGCCCATCTGACTTGGCCATTACATAAGGGTCGACCAATTGATTCGGCCCATTTGAGTCGGTCTAATTGCCTCGGCCTGTTCGACTCGGCCTGTTGATTCATCCTGTTTGGCTCGTCCTGTTTGACTCGACCTGTTGAGTCGGCCCATTGACTCATCCTATTTGACTCGGCCTGTTGAGTCAGCCCATTGACTCGTCTTGTTTGACTCGGCCTGTTGACTCGGCCCATTGACTCGTCCTGTTTGACTCGGCCTGTTGACTCGGCCCATTGACTCGTCCTGTTTGACTCGGCCTGTTGGCTTGGCCCATTGACTCGTCCTGTTTAACTCGTCCTGTTGACTCGGCCTATTGACTCGACCCATTGACTCGGCCTGTTGACTCAGCCCATTGACTCGTCCTGTTTGACTTAGCCTGTTGACTCGGCCTGTTTGACTAGGCCAATTGCTTCGGCCTATTGGTTGAGGCCCAATTGGATGTATACAAGTCCATTACAATGTGAGACTCTACCATGGTTTGTGTAATGATGTTTATGACGACCGTACCTTAAGAGCAATGTTGGTTTGACGTCCACATTATAAGATTAATGTTGGTTAAATGTCTGCATTGTCACTCTCTGGGGCCCATTGGTAGGCCCAACTTGTTATGAGGCCCATGTGCAGGGCCCACCTATGATGTATATTAGGCCCATGTGTAAGGCCCACCTATTGTGTATTTAAAGCCCATGGGTTGTAGCCCATTGTGATATGTTTAAGACCCATGGGATGTAGCCCAATGTGATGTATTCGAGGCCCATGGGATGTGGCCCATTACGACGTATTCGAAGCTCATGGGATATGATCCAGTGTAATTTACATGTGGCCCGTATATAGGGACCATTATGATGTTACATATGACCTTATGTGAGGACTAACGTGACGCATGTAAGGCTTATGTGATGAGGTCCATTTTGAGATACTTGAGGCCCATTAGTGCGGCCCATTGATGCAGCCCACTTGTTGTGTATGAGGTCATGAGTGAGGCCCATCGTGATGTATTTGAGGCCCATGAGACGTGGCCCATTGTGATATATATTTTCGGCCCGTATGATGAGGCCCGACTTGATGTATATTAGGCCCGTGGGAGCGGCTCATTGTGATGTATATTAGACCTGTAAGATGCGACCCACTTGATGTATATGTTGCTCATGAGTGAGGCCCATCACGATGCATATAAAGCTCTTGAGTGAGACCCATGGTGTTGTATATTTGGCCCCTGTGTGAGGTCATGAGTCCACTGTATGTTAGACTCTATATGGGCCATTTTTCTTTTAGGGGATAATGTTGGTTAAATGTCCACATTGTCGAGGTTGATTGTCGATGCCGGTTATTGATACCGATTATGAGTATGTGACTGCACAGCATCATGGTACATGCCCATACGCATCATCTGCATGTTTGTTATGAGATGTGATTGATCATTGCATATGTTATTGGGCAGGATGATATGAGACTTCCTGATAGGCGGAGGTTCTTCCACATGAGCGCACGGCATGCGCAGGATTGATGCATGATTGGATTGTATGACTCATGCATCTTGCATTATATTGCGATTACTGTACGCCCAAGTGACATCAGGGTCGTAGCCTCCACAGTCATATCATGGATGGCCAGATGGGACACCGAAAATCTGTTCGAGCATCGGGCTGCTATAGATGGCCCTGGGTGAAAATCCCTAAACACCCTCTTGGTACCAGAGGATGTTCCAACGTCTAGACCGAGTGGGTAGATGAGCGTTGAATGCCGATTTTCAGACGGTTGCGCTCTCCACTGTGTCGTGGTCGGTTGGAAGGGGGTGTGGCCTTACCCGCCCGTGCGCAGGGAGCAAAGCTAGGCTGAGTTTGACCAACTCGTGGAATGGGTCCGCTATCGACGTGCCGGATAGGTATTGGCAGACTATTGGCCAAACGGATAATGAGGTTTCTTACGCTCACTTGGACTATGCGGCTAGGGAGAGCGGTAGTTCCATTTGGAGTGTAATAGACCCCGGTGATTTCCTAAAGAGTAACCGTACTGATATGTGGACTTATTGAGTAGGAATTGCATACTCATTCATTTATTCATTCACTATCCACTCGGGCTAGTTGTGCGTAATTATTTATTACGTGTACCTTCGCATGGCAAGGATTTCGGTTGGGCGCGCGACTAACCTGAGATCAGGAGTTTATTACGTTAAGTCTGACTATCTAAATTTAGGTATGAGACTGGTTTGGATAGAAGTCTCTCGGGATGAACCCCGTAGCCTGCGATATTACGTACTATCATCCCGACTTCACACTCCAGCTTAGTCATTTCATTCACATAGCATATTGCATTACATCCGCACGCATATGACATTTTGGGTTACTATGTTTCTGCATTTATATAGCCTAGATACGACTGGCAGTATTTGTGGACTCATCAGGATTTATATACTACATTGCATCATCGGCATCTGATAGTTAGCTTGTTGTATTCGTATTACATATTCAATCTACATTATTTCATCAGTATATGATATTATTTTTATTATATTTTGCATCGCAGAGCCTGGGTGAGACTGATGGTATTTATGGGTCTATCACCATGTTTTCATATTACTCTGATTTCGTATTATTTATGATCTTGTCAGTGTTTCTGATATCGTATGATTATGGGTTTACCAGTATTTCCGCTTACTCTGATTACTTTGATATTGCTTACTTGGCACTTACCTCGTACACACACTTTCACCACCCACTAAGCTTTCTATAAACTTATGCACGATAAATACATGCAGGTGGCGTTAGGTTGCAGCAGCGTTGAGCTTGGAGCATATAGCGGACCTCTGGAGCTTTGATTATATTTATATATATATATATATATATATATATATATATATATATATATATATAGGGATGTATTTTCCTTTTTACATTGTATTCAAACGATTATTAGTGGATATATGATGAAGATGTTTCCTTTATGATTTGGGTAATCTTATGGTTATGCTTATTACGAGATAAATATACACTGAAAAATCCTCCTTGTAGGATCCCAGGATCAGAATCTGCCATATGTACGCCGGGAGCCGAGAATGGGGTACTACAGAGGCTGTCAGCACCGGATTCAGCGATTGGGATTCTTGTGAATCCGATTTCTGGGTTTGGGGCGTGACATAAATTATTCAATCTTTTCTCGAAAAGTAGATGGAAGGATTTTAAATGTTTCAAATACATTCACATGCAAGATTGCTTGATTTATAACTACCTATTATTTCCTATAACATGGGAGAAATTCTACCCATTATTGTCAATCTGAGTATACGAACCTGATGGTGTTGGTTATCAATTAGTGATGGAGAGTGAAGAATCGGAAGAATATATAGATAGTGTCATGGTTGCAAGGGCGATGATGGCTTTCGTGGCGGCTGTCAGAGAATATTATCGTGAATACATGTTCAAACAGCCCTCTCATCATGGAGAGGACGAGCGCGTCAGGTTCATCAACTCTATCATTAGGGCCAGTGACCGGGATTATGTCACGCAACTTAAGATGAATCGAGCGACGTTCTTCATTCTATGTACCCAGCCACGCGAGAAGACTGTGCTGCGTGATACTCGACGCGAGAGTCTTGAAGAACAGTTAGTAATGTTCCTACACACATTGGGGCACAATGTTCAGAATCACGTAATTGGTCATACATTCATTAGATCGGATGAAACTGTATGTCGCCACTTTCATAGTGTATTAGATATAATTGTGTCACTGTACCCAATTTTCGTTAAACAGGCTGGACCAGCGACTCCATCTAAGATTTAGACAAACACAAATTGGGCTGCTTACTTTCAGGTATTAATTATGGCGGGTCATATTTCCATATACGTATTTTATAATACCCTTCATTCACACCTTTATCAAATGTATCTAGGATTGTGTTGGGGCAATTGATGGTACACACATTCATGCTCATGTGCCTGCCGGTGACCATGCAAGCTTCCGTAATCGGAAGGGGGTCATCTCGCAAAACATACTGGCAGCATGTTCATTTGATATGAACTTCATTTGCATATTGGCTAGTTGCGAGGGATCTGCTTCAAATGCGAGGGTCTTACACAATGCTCCGAGTCAATCAGATGACCCCTTGCTTGTCCCACATGGTATTTGGTTATCTTTTAAGAAATTGTCAATCTATTTCATCACGTCGACTTGTGTTATTGTAAACTCGATGGAACTTTGATTCAAATGTGTAGAAAAATATTACATTGTCGATGTCGGTTATGCACATTCACCCGGTTTTATGGCTTTATACCGGGGCGTTCAATATCACTTATAGGAGTATCGAACCGGGAGAGCACCTGCCAACATGAAGGAGCTGTTTAATTATCGGCATGCATAGTTGCGCAATGCAATTGAGCGTTGTTTTGGTGTTATGAAAGGTAGATTCCCCATCTTGAAGACTGTCATGCAGTATAAATTCCACACATAGATCCAAATTGTAATAGCCTGTTGTGTCTTACACAATTTCATACTTACTAGACCAGAATCTCAAAAAGAGATGGACTACGCTGGAGTATCTGCCACTGATGGGGAGAGTAACCCAACGCCTCACGCGGTTTCAACGAACGACGAGCGACAATGGTTACTGCGCGCATCTCAGCGTGAAAAAGATGATTGGAATCGCATGTGCAATGCTATAGCAACTAGATTGTGGGTAGATGCGCAGCAAAATAGTTGGACTAGATAACATCATCGTTATTTGTTACAAATTCTATGACTTGCTGTTATTTACTTTCTAAATCATGTTACGTACCTATCAATGAAATTGCAATATTCCAATCTATGAGATGGTAGAGTCATCATATGGAGATAGCAGATGATATTTTTGATAATCGATCTTTTAAAATAGGGATCATATTCTTATGATTATGGTAGACTTTATCCAAATCATCATATGTACTTGATATGCAGGTGGTATAGCAGACAGGATGTCTAGTGATCCATTAACACCGATACATTCATCGGCCAAGACACCAGTGGTGCTTACATGATCCTCATCATGCACGAGGACAGTGAAAGCCCTGGTCGAGCCTACTTCCCCAGCCTCGAAAATAAAATGGACTCCCGATATGGATTAGGTTATGATCGACATATTTTTAGAACAAGTGGCATTGGGACGCAAGGGTGATAATGGTTTCAAATGTGAGGCGTACCAAATTGTCGCCGACGCCATTACAAAGCATACCAATGTAGTCCTTAAGTGGTAGAATGTTTCTAACCGACTAAGGTATTACAAGAGGGAGTACACTACAGTGAAGGATATGCTGGTGGCGAGCGGGTTTGAATGGGACAACGAGCGGATGGTGGTGATGGCTCCTAATGAAGTCTGAGAGGAATATATCAAGGTATAATTTTATCAATATAAAGTGAAACTATTCGCATCAGTATACACTTCTTACTGTACTTACTATTCATTAATGTACGGCTGTCGTGTCACCCGCGTGCGGAGAAACTCCGCAATAAACGGATTGAGAGAATGGATGATCTTGCAACTATCGTCAGTTCCGACCAGGCATCGGGATGTTTTGTCCAAGGCAGTAGGACTATAATCGCATCAGCATCATCATCTTATCTTCAACAAGAACTCAATGATGCATAGAGAGAGCTGGATGATGATCTCGATGATACAATTGACTTGTCGAATGATTTTGTCACATACTTCGCAAGGACCATCCCATTTTTGTCAGACAGTCCTTCGATTGGACAACACGGCTCACGTAACACTCTCACTCACACGTCTAATTCCAATGCCACTTACAGTGGGAGCGCAGGCAGAAAACGATCACGCCCTGCTCGTCCTTGTGAAGTACTCGGGGCCTCTCTACAGATTGTGGCCGACTCAATGCTTAAATTTGGCCTTGGCAATTCGGTGAATCGCACTTCTAAAGTACTTGATATACTAGAAGAGGTCCAGGGCCTAACCAACTCAGAGTTCTTTGAGGTTAGTCAGCTCTTGAGTAAGGACAAGGATCTAGCATCGTTTTTTGTGAGTTTGCGACCTGAGCGTCGCATTGATTGGTTGAAGAAAACACTTCATGACCATTTTGGTGATCAAGGTGTCAGATCCATCTGAGGATTCACAGCTTTTGGGTTTATTGTTTTGGCTGTTAGTTGTTGGTCTGTAATAACTTTGAATTACATAATTTTCTTGGATGATTTGATAACTTGCTTTAATTTTGGGACTGACATATGATAGTATATACGAATATGATAATTATGTTATGGTCATGACTTTTATGTAATCAATTATACTTTTATGGTTTTACATGCATCCATTGGTTAGTTTATTTACTTAAGATACTCGAAGACCATACAATCCTCTTGCTTGGAAGGGTACGTATATACGAGTGGTTTTTGTTTTCATTTAGTAAATTTTTTTTTTGTACTTTCCAATGCTATTCGAAAGGAGAATACTGCATGTCCACTTAGTTTGAGGATTTTTATTCCAACACACGTATCTCGTGTCAATTACGTCCATATCATTGCAGATGGGAAAGGATAAGTATTACGTCGTCTTGGTGAGGCGTAGGCCTAGCATATACATATCTTGGGACGACGCTCGGGTGGAGGTGGAGGGGTATAGTGGAGTAAGACACCGCGCATTCAGGAACTGGAAAGAAGCAATGGCATATTGGGACGAGCACTTCAGCAAGGCATGTGTTTCGTCAAGACCTTACACGGCATCTCATGTGGTTCAGGTCAATGCATTTTCTGATGACCTCTACATCCGTCATTCTTCGTCACACTCCAGCCGACAGACAATGCCGACGGCACAGGCATCAACTACCATGGTTTCTAGGGTCGTGTGTTGACTGATGATCTTCCTCCATCACCCTGATCAGATGGAGAGATATTTTGTGCTCTTCTAATTGGCGTCGTAGTCCTGTTTCTTGTCTTCCTTGTGATTTTTAAATTCTAGCCCTATTCGGATGACTGTCACTCTTATTGTGTCACTTGATATTTTTTTCTCTTTCCGCTACACAACGTTGGTTCTCAGGTTTTCATACATCGTTATTCTAGCCTGCTGTATATTTTTTAGGATCTATCTCTATCACACCACTGCCACATGATGTGATCTATGTGGATACATGGACATGTCCCCTATTGATAATAATGTTGATTGAATTCACTTTTATTTGCTAATTTCATGGGACGTACTTTGGTGGGCCCCACACGATTTTATGACCTTTGAAAATACCAGTGTGGTCCACACGCAGTTCATTATATATTGATATCGGTTTTATATCTCTTTCTGGGCCTGTATGGCAGGTACGAACAAATTTGATCTAGGAGTAAGTGGTAAAATAAAAGGCTGGGACGCCATATGTTGAGGTGTTGTGGATCACCTAAGATATATGTTGTTGATTTTTGGGACAACGGTGTAAGAGATCATTTCAAAGTGGATGAAGGGCATGGATGAAACATTCTCATTATGTAAATACGCAGATGGTACGGCCTCCGCTGCCATGGGGTTGATTAATTTGACACCACTGCAAGAGAACAGATTGGCCTCCCCTGACACCAGTTTCATTACTAGTGGTAGGGTGCTTTTTGGAAACCATGATGTATGTGTTTCATCCTTTCCATTCATACATTTTTACCAATCTTTTTATGGCTTGATCTCAGAAATGAGAGGTGGATTGATTTCAAGTGGACCACACCATATAAAAACAATAATGATTGGACATTCAGCTCTTAAGTCCTCGTAAGACCCACTGTAGTGTTTATTTGACGTCCAATAGATTGAGTAGGTTGTACAGCCCCAGATGAATGGAAAAAAAAAAAAAAAGAGCTTGATCCAAAACTATTATCGGTTGAAATTGTATGTTAACGGTCAACGCTCTCTCAAAACTGTTTCATGTAATCTGGTCCATTTAAAATTGGGATATAGGAATATTTGACTTCAGACAGTCTTAAAATGATCTGTTAAATTAGATGGACGGCATGGATGAGTTATGTACATCATGGTGGGTCCCACGGAGCAATGACCACTAGCCAAAGGCTGCTGTCAAGGGGAGTACCCAATCCGTTTCCCGGTGCAAGCAGGCGTGTTTGGCGGGAGACGGTTATAACTATCCTTTGCACCTGACTACAGACCTGTATTAGTTGAAGCACATGGATGGCTTCCAATCCCACGCCTGTCCAAACATGCACTCACTCAACCCGATACCATTCAGGCCGCTCGTCCAAACAGGCCATGGCTGGGATGCTGGATACAGCAATCCAATGGGATCGCATGTAATCCACTGACGTTGCATTCGAAGGCGTGCATCCACCCTAATACAACCCAATCCCATCTAGCGTGCCCGTCCAAACACACCCTAAATGTATAAAATAAATTATTTTTGACTTGAATCCCACTACAAGAATCTAAATTGACAATAAGTTCATTACCATTCTGATAAACCCTAGGAAGAAATTTTAATCCAATACGAAATCCACGAGATGTACAATAATTTCATAAGATAATTGTTCACGTACCAGTCACATAAACTTCGGATCTTACCTAAATTTACACCCTATGCTGATAGTGGCCTTCCAAACCCAATGGATGGGATGGATACAACACACATCACTATGGGGTCCACGACTCCAAGGCAGAACTGAGATTACTTTTTTTCTCCTTTGTATTTTTTTTTTTTTTAAATGTGTCCCACATAAATCTGAGCCATTAGTGAGATAGGTAACCCACTTAAGGGTGAACCCAAAAACCTCCTTGAAATAGCACTTATGTGGCTCACAAGAATGCCTCTCAGTTCACACTTCACTGTTAGCCACCCGCACCAGGATCGATGCCAAGACCTCAACACTTGTTAGTACACAACACTATCAATTCACTCTACATTGTTAGCCACCCCTACTACTAGGGATTGATGCCAAGACCTCACTGTTGAAACTAGGTATCATCCACTCAGTCTACCACTTGACCTATGGATAAGGGTCTAATAGCACTTATATGACTCATAGAAATGCCTAATAGTGACCATTCACTTTCCACTTTAATGCACTGTGGTCCACCTTAGTTTTTTTTTTTTTTTTTTTTTTTCGAGTTTATTTATCAACCCAAGTGTTTACTGGGTGAAAGGACAAATGAACCGCATGAATTTAGTACATGCATGTATCAATACAAGCCCTACACAGATGACACATAGATTTGAAATTTGTTAAATACACTTTTCGGATGCTAGCTTTTTAACCTCTTTTATTTTTATTTTTTTGCAGTCATACATGATCCGTGCTAGATCTACTCCGTTCACCAGTTTAGCACCATCATTTTTAGGACATGGCTTCAAAAATCTAATGGATCCGTGACTTAGCTAGATCAAAAAGACTGAAAATGCATCTACTATTGAAAAATAGCTAAAAATTAAGTAATTTCATCCAAGACCCATCAAAGGGTCTAAATGAAATCTGACCCAATCGTTATTGTACACTTTTGAAATTACAGTGTCATTAAAATTATCTGCTTGATTGGAAGCTTCAATGGCCTTGAATTGATTTTTAATGGTAGAAAATCAAGACTTACAATTTCATGTGATACAGCCCATCCCAACGTCCAATCTGATTGAGATATATCCTATATTAACCTCGAAAAAACAGTGAACAGTATGGATTAAGACCCATATATACTCAGTGGGCCCAACACATTTTTAAGTCAAAAGGCAAAACGTATATTTATGCACATACGATGTTACATGTGTGCCTAGGTCAAACCCATTATAAATTCATACCGTCCATCATGTGGCCCTACGCATAAATCCTATTATAATGATAAAATATAAAATTTGAAATTTTTTTTTAAAATTTTTTTTATTACAAAAATATAAATTAAGTGCAATAGCAAATATTAATCTTCAACTTATTTTACAAGCAAGAAGATTCTCAACAACTAAGCTAATCAATTGCTCACATTAAAATTTGGAGTTATAAATATAAGAACCAAAGTATGTGTGTGTGAGTGTGCAAAAATTAAGTGTTGTTACCACAGCTGCAGCATTTCTTTCATAATAGCCTATTCAATTATCATTAATTGTATCATGAAGTTTGCATATGGAAGACTATTTAAAGATGCTTTGAGTCTACTCATCAATCATGCATTCACATCAATCCATACTGACCAGTTCGTAGGACTTGTTTTGGATGAAACACACTGTAGAAATCATTAGTAAAAAATCAATGGTCAGGAGATTTACAATTATTTATAGATGGTCTGATCAGTACTGATTCTGGGCCACCCTGTTCCAATGAGACCCACGATTTATACAAACTGCCACAAATAAGATAAATGATCTTATTTGTTGAATTAGGGTGATTGGCTGTTTTTCATTTCATGGTTTGTTAAATCCCATTGATGAAGTCATTACTGTTTGCTATTAAAACATTTTTAATACCTATGCATCAACCATCCCACTTATTAGATGGTTATATGGTGCTAATTTTGACGGCATACGAGAAGCTGCGATGATGTGAATTGTGAATGTCCTTCCGCTCTTGCCTCTCGTGCAAAGTTTCACCTCACACGTGCAGGAGTGTTAAAGTCTCGTGATATATATTAATATGATATCTTCTAATAGCTCGAGCTTTTAAAGAAAGTGGTTATTTGATAGGCTTTCAAGAATAGATGATTAAAGTGTTCGAGTATTGAAAGTCATTTCAAGCAAAAGATCTTGTGTTTGAATCTTGAAGCAACAACTATACCTTCTTAATATATTCTCCCACACTGGTTTATGATGTAAGTTGTGAGTCACATCCCTCCACCCTTATCCATTATGGGGCCATTTATGATGTGAGTTCGAATGTTAAAGCAATAAATATACCTACCTAATGTATCCTCCCACTAGGGCTCATTTATGACGTGAGTTGTGTGGCATTCCTTCCACCCTTGTCTATTATGGGTTGTTTATGATGTGAGTTGTGAATGACCCTCCACTCTTGTCCCTTGTAAAGTTTCACCTAACTTGTAGGAAAGTCTTAAAGTCCCTTAATATACATTGATACATATATTAATACATCATTCTCTAAATGCTTGTGCTTTTTGAGAAAGTGATTGTGACACTTTAGTTATATAACACATTCAATGTTGTACTAGAATTCAGCATAGAGCAAATTAGGTGAGACTAGAGGTGGGCATCGAGTCGAGTCAGAGCGGATTGGCCCCCACTCGACCCTACCCGAGTTTCTCAACGCCTGATCCAAATTCGATCCAATCCGGGACCGAGTCCGGGTCCTTTGACTCGACCAGAACCGTTGTACTGCTAGCCTGACCCGAACAGTGCCCGACCCGGTCAGAAAAATCAAGTCGGATCCACTTACATACGGTTTGGATAGAACATCCTTAGCCCAAAAAGAGTTTCAATGGTAGACGTTCAATCCCAACTTCCTTTTGCAGTGTGGCCCACTTGATCTTTAGATCTATATTATTTTTCAACTCAAGCCTTAAGACGAGTCTGCCGAGTGGATGGACGGTTTAGATATAATACATACCTCATGATGGGACCTACAGAACTTGCCGACGGCAAGTCGCCGAACCAACTGGGCTGGTGCATAATACATCTGACAATCCGCGTACATATAGTTTTTAGTATTTTCTTTCTGCACCACGCAATGGGATGCTATGTGGGCCCATAGTGATATTTTTAAGAAATCCACATCGTTCATCAGTTGTGAGACGTTATTTTAGGACATGATACAAAAAAATAGCTGGATCCAAAGCTCAAGTGTGCCGGATAAGAGAGGAAGGTGGTCATTGAATCTACATTGTTTTCTCTCGTAAGGGCTACTTGAGTTTTGGATATACTTTGTTTTTGACCGCATGTCCTAAAAAGATCTCCCAAAATGGATGGACGGTGTGGATTTATCACAAACATCACGGTGGGACCCACCTAGCATCCACGCAGGGGGTTCACGTGAAAGGTTATCCCCTTAAATTTGCCTCTGTCAGCGAGCTCAGTGCTCGAGGCGATGAAGGTAGTTAGTGAGAAGACAGATTGGCTACTCCTCGTGTCACCAGCCAACAATGGCAGTCGGTGTTCCGTGGACCCCACGATGATGTATTTATTTCATCCATGTTGTCCATCTATTTTTCTAGGTTATTTTATGGTAATAAAAAATGACCTAAAGGCAAAACAAAGTGTGACCAACGTGATGGACGGTGTAGATCTCACACACACTCCATTTTTCCATTCACGTCAGCAAAATCCGCATCACCATACTCGTATGCCAACACACGTGCAGCTCCCAGCCATATTTATTTTGCTTTTTTTTAAAATGTGGACCCATCTCACCTGATGAAACCTGCGCGTCCATCAGACTCCCGCTCTCTCTCAGATCTCACACAGGCATTGACGCTCCTGGAGCTCCGAGTTGTATGAACGGTTCAAACGAGATCAAAGTTTTATGGGCCCCAAAGTAATGTATTTATTATATTTACACCGTTCATCTATTTTTAGAGATCATTTTAGACTATTATCCAAAAAACGGATTATGTCCAAAGAGCACGTAGACCACACCATAAATAGCAACGGAGATAATGATTTTCACCTTTAAACAATTTCTAGGGCCCACCATGTAAAACCCGTATCCTAATTCGTACTATTCCTGAGACTTTCGCGGTCATTCCGATCGATTTTCGACGACTCGCGATCTGCAACCGGCGTTGCGCGCAATCTTGAGACGGATCATGTCGGTCTGAGTCAATTCGACCCGAGACTTGTACCAGTGCGACCGCGCTGTTGCCGCGGTTCCAATGCCGCGTCTTACGCGCCGAGGCGATACCCAGGCCAGGAGATGTGGGCCCGCGTTCAGTTCGAAAAAACACTACGCGTTGCAAGTATCAAGGGAATCTCTACGATATGTCTCATCAATCACATCAATCATAAGTCAAGTACATCCCATCACAAGCCATCACTCATCCTTACCTCTCCTTATCCAAAGTCAATGCAACCTATGCTTAGCCCATTCTTTTCTTACAAAAAAGTCAAAAGAACCTATCCCTTTCTACTCCATCACCACTCCTCTCTCTCTCTCTCTCATTTCTCCCAAGCACTATGAGAGCTTGGACTTCCATGGCTTTCATGGAGAGAAAATGTGGCCCACTTTCCTATCTCCCATCTCCACCATCCTAAGTCGATTTCAACCGTTGAAGTGCCTCCATTGGATCTCTGGCATACATTGATGGAAGAAAAAGTCCAAAAAGATCAAAGGTGGGTGCTTCTTTCTTTCTTTATTTCTCTCTTTTTCTTTTGTTTTGTGGGTGCTTCTTTCTTTCTTTATTTCTCTCTTTTTCTTTTGTTTTGTGGGTGCTTTATTTATTAATTTTATGATTTGAGGGCCCACATATGTGGGACCCATCATGATGTATGTATTGTATTGAAGGGCCCATAGTGGCGAGGCCCCTCCACCATCCGTTTCTCCCTCTCTTTCCCTCTCTTTCCCCTTCATTTCTTTTTATGGTGATGATAGGGCGTGTGGCCCACCTAATGGGTTCAACCAAAATCCAGGCCATCCAGATCTTTTTCCGGGCATCCAGTTGGTGGAGCCCATCTCACTGCCCATTGATGGACAACCTGGATGAAGGAATCCACAAATATCAGCTTGATTTATTGTGTGGGCCACATGTACGTCGACCCACCTGATGTGTGTGTGAAATACACACCGTCCAGCGATCTGGACGTGAGTGTGACCCTCACCGTGATGTATTTGATCCACACCGTCCGTACAAGCAAGACGGTGGGTTCCAGCAGCACTGAGCTGCTAAATGGAGCAGGAAGCTTGGTGGTCCCACCATGACGTATGGTTATATCCAAAACCATCCACCCGTTTGGACGCAGGACCCACCCACACGTGTCACACGTGTGGGGTGAGACCCACTCTGATGTATTTATTGTATATCCATTACCGTCCACCTGTAAAGACGGTGGTTGGACCCACTGTAATGCATGTGCTTTACACACACCGTCTATCCATTTTCAGCTTGGGAGGGAGGCCATCCCACACGTGCTGCACGTGTGGAATGGGACCCACCTTGATATATTTATTAAATCTGCACCGTCCAGCAGATCAGGACGGTGGAGATCTACCCACCTTGATATATTTATTAATCTGCACCGTCCAGCAGATCAGGACGGTGGAGATCTACCCACACATGCTGTATGTATTCCACTTCATTCATCTGCTTTCCACCTGCACTGTCAGTGGACCCACGTTGATGCTTCTGTTTCAATCCATGCCGTCCAACGGTGGAGCCTGACTACACATGTGGCATCCTCACCGTCCAGCAAGGACGGTGAGATCCACCGTGATGTAAGCGTTTTATCCACGCTGCCTAGCAGCTATGGCCCCACCGTGGTGTATTTGTTTCATCCGCACCGTCCAAGCCTCTGGATGGTGCTGGATCAGCTGGGCGGTGCCAGGCCACCGTGATGCATGTTCTTGTACACCACACCATTTATCTCTTTTGCTGGTGGGGCTCGCTGGTGTGTGTAGCATCCACACGTGGCCAGCTTAGCTACTGCAACGTCAGCATGTTGTGGGTCCCTTGAATCTAAGCCATACATCTGCAGGGACCAGCAGCTGCAGGTTCTGTGGGATCCACTTCCCTGTACATCCAAACCGCCCATGCATTGGCGTGCTCATCTTTGGTGGGCCAATTTCGTGGACCCCACTATTGCATGTGGGTTTTATCTGCACCGTCCATCCATCTTGCTGTCCAAGATGATGGAACCTACTGTGATGTTTACATGCCATCCTCACCGTCAGATCCCTGGACGGTGGGATGAACGGCTGGTGTATCTTATCCTACTAGCTGGTTGCTGCATTTATAATATAACAACATATTATATTATTATTATTATTATATATATATAATATATTAATATATATTATAGATGGTGGGTCCCACACATGTGGACCCACCCTTTAGTACTTGGACGGTGGAAATCACTGAGGAATAGTGTGCTGTGTACAGCACATGCACATGGACACCACCAAATGTATGTGTTGAATGAACACCGTTCATCAAGGGCCACTGTAATTTATGAGTTTTATCTGCACTGGACGGTGAGATGCACCTTGAAGTATATGTTGCATATTCACGTCACCCTTATTTAGCACGTGGGGCCCACCTGGATGGCAAGTGTCGTCCCAGTTGCTGAGATCCACACCGTCCATACCCTGGACAGTGGGTCCCACGCAGCCCTTTATAGCTACTGCACCTGACGTCACTTGGAGGTGGGCCTGATCATCATGTATGTATTATATCAGCCATCCATCTGTGGCCCACAAACAACACAGCTGCTGTAATGACGTCAGCAAGGCTGTGAGTCCCGTATGATATAGGGATTATATCCCAAACCGTCTACTTCTAGCATGGGCCCCACCATAATGTAGGAGTTTATCTATACCATCCATTCATTTTTTTTATATATATATATTTTATTTTGGAATGGGGCCCACCTCTCACGTGTGGCATGGGTGAGGGTGGAACCCAACTTGATGTACGTGTGGTATACTACACCTCGTCCTAACCACCCCAATGGATAAGTGATATTCACCATGTCCAGATACCTGGACAGTGGAAATCCACCATGATGCAGGTGTCTCATCCGTGTTAGGGCCCACACCATGATGTTTATGTTATGACCAGACCGTCCATCTGCTGGACGAGCAGCAATGCGCTGTTGTGCATGCGCATCATTAGGCCTGTGGGACCCACCCTCTGCACATGTGTCCTGACGATGGGACCACTATGATGTATGTTTTGATCCACACCATTCAATCCAGCGTGGACAGTGGGCCCCATCATAATGCATGCATTGTATATATTCACGCCAGTTGGGGCCGGGTGTATGTATTCTAGCCACGCCATCCATTTGTTGAGACCGGTAATGATGTAAGTGTTTTATCTACGTCGTCCCAACCATGTGTTGGACATGGACCCTATACACATGATCCACTTTGATGCATGATTTAATCCACACCGTCCATCAGGTTGGGACGGTGGGGATTCCACCATGATATGTGTTATATCCTAACCGTCTAGGTTATACAGGGCCTGCCTCGATGAATGTTTTATTCACACTATCTCCGAGCTGTGTGACCCACTCGGTGTATTGATTCTATATCCACTCCGACTATCTGGTGAGGCCCATTTGCTTGTTTGTAGAGCCCATTTGATGTATGTTAGCCCATTGGTGCGGCCCATATAATGCAACCCATTTGATGTATGTTGGCCCATTGATGTGGCCCACTTGATATATATGAGGCCCATTGGTGTGGCCCATATGATGAAGCCCACCTTAATGTATTTGTGGCCCATCCATGAGGCCCACCTTAATGTATTCGCGGCCATTCGATAAGGCCCAATGTGATGTATATAAGGCCCTTGAGTGAGGTCCATGATGATGTACCTTAGACCCTTATGTGAGGCCATGAGCCCACTATATGTTTAACTCTATGTGGGCCACTCATTGGGAGCAATGTTGGTTAAATGGCCACATGGGCAATGATGGTTTAATGTCTACATTGTGACCTTTCGTTAGGCCTTGTTCATCCAAGTGTTGAGGCCGATACCGATCGTTGTGGCCGATTACCAATTTCAATGATGAAGGCCGTTTATCGATTGAGGCTGATTTCCGACTGTGATAGCCGATTGTCGTTTATCGATCGAGGCCGATTACCGACTCTGATAGCCGATTGCCGTTTATCGATCTAGGCCGATTACCGACTCTGATGGTCGATTGTCGTTTATCGATCGAGGATGATTACCGATTCTGATGGCCGATTACCATTTATCGATCGAGGCCGATTACCGATTTTGATGGCTGATTACTGTTTATCGATCGAGGTTGATTATATATCAAGGCCGATTACCGATTCTGATTTGTCGTGGCCGATTGCCGATTATTGATCGAGGCCGATTACCAAATTTGATGTGTCGTGGTCGATCGCTGATTTCCGATTATCGAGGCCAATTATCGTGGTCGATTGTCGATTCCGATTGTCGTGGCTGATTGCCGATTGCCGATTGTTGAGACCCATTGTGACACGTATTAGGCCCATGATGCATTGCCCATCTGATGTATTGAAGATCCATGTGTAGAGCCCACATGTCATGTATTTGAGACCCATGGATAAGGCCCATTGTGATGTATTCATGGCCCATGGGTAAGACTTATTATGAGGTATTCGTGGCCTATGGGCAAGGCCCATTGTGATATGTATTGGCCCATGATGCAGGGTCCACCTGTTGTGTATATATGGCCTTTGAGTAAGGCCCATTAGGTTGTATATTAAGCCTTTGTGTGAGGCTGTGGGCCACTATATGTTTGACTCCATGTGACCATTTCTTGGGGGCAATGTTGGTTAAATGTCCACATTATCGAGGACGATTGTCGATGCCAATTGTCGGTGCTAATTATTGGTACCGATTATAAGTATGACTGCATAGCATCATGATACATGCCCATACGCATCATCTACATGTCTGTTATGAGATATGATTGACCATTGCATATGTCATAGTGCCGGCTATTATGAGACTCCCTGATAGGCGAAAATTGTCTCACATGAGCGCACGGTATGCGTAGGATTTATGCATGACTGGATTGTATGACTCATGCATCTTGCATTGTGTGTTGTGATTACTGTATGCCCTAACGACATTAGGGCCGTAGCCTCCACAGGCATATCGTGGATGGCCTGATGGGACATCGGAAATCTGTTCTATATGGGGTGCTATAGATATCCCTGGGTGAAAGTCCCTAAACCCTCTTAGTTCCAGAGGTTGCTCCAACGTCTAGACCGAGTGGGTAGATGAGCGCCGAGTGCCGATTACCAGATGGCTGCGCTCTCCACTGTGTCGTGGTCGGTTGGAAGGGGGTGCGGCCTTACCTGCTTGAGAGGAGGGGGCAAAGCTAGGCTGAGTTTGACCAGCTCGAGGAATGGGTCCGCTATCGACGAGCCGGGCTCGATATTGGCAAGCGGATAGTGAGGTCTCTTCCACTCGCCTTGTTACGCGCGAAGGGGCGGCAATCTGGTTTGGAGTGTAATAGACTCCGGTGATTTTCCAGAGAGGAACCGTACTGATATGTGAACTTATTGAGTAGGAGATGCATGCTCATTCATTCATCTATTCACTATCCACTCGGGCTGGTGGTGCGCAACTAATTGTTGTGTACCTTCGTTATGGCATGGATTTCGGTTAGGCGCGCGACTAACCTAAGATCTGGAGTTTACCACGTTGAGCCTGACTATCCAAATTTAGGTATGGGACTAGTTTGGATAGAAGTCCTTATGGTAGACCCCGTAGCCTGCGATACTACGTACTATCATCCCAACTTCACACTCCAGTATGGTCATTTCATTCGCATCGCATATTGCATTACATCCGCAGTCATATGACATTTCGGGTTGCTATTTCTGCACTTATATGGCTTAGATAGATTTAGCAGGATTTGTATATTGCATTGCATCTTCGGCATTTGATTTTTGGCTCTTTATAACTCCTTATCGTATAGTTGTTCTATATTGCGTATTCTGATATTGATTAACTTATAGACTTGTCCATACTTCCGCTTACTCTGTTATCGTATGATTTATATCTTGTCAATATTTCTGCTTATTCAGACATTGTATGGTTTGTGGATTACTAGTTTTTCGGTATTGTATGATTAGGGCATTGTATTGAACACTTGACACTTATCTTGTGCACACACTTACACCACCCTCTAAGCTTTCTATAAGCTTATGCACGATAGATGCGTGTAGGTGATGTTAGGCTGCAGCAGTGTTGAGCTTGGAGCGTGCGGTGGTCTTCTGGAGCTTGATTCTCTATTTATGTATTTCCCTTTCAGTATTGTATTCAAATGATTATATTAGTGGATATGTGATGATGATGTTGCCTTTGTGAATTGGGTAATTTGTGGTTATGCTTATTACTAGTTAAATGTACAAAAAAAAAAAAAAATCCTCCTTGTAGGATCCCAGGATCGGAATCTGGCATATGAATGCTAGGAGCCGAGAATGGGGTACTACGGAGGCTGTCGGCACCGAATTCGGTGATCAGAATTCTTGTGAATTCGATTTTCGGGTTTGGGGCGTGACACACCACAACGTTTATCTTCCATCATAAGGTCACAAAGACCTGAATGAAGAGGAAAAAAAAATTTCATATTGATCCAAAACTCTTGTGAACCCAAAAATGGCTTCAATGGTAAATGTTTAATCCCCCACTGCTTTCCATAGTGTGGTCCACTTAATAGTTAGATCTATCTTATTTTTTTATCTCAAGCCTTAATACGATATTGCCAAATGGATGGACGGTTTGGATATAACACATACCTCATGATCAGACCCACAAAAGTTGTTAACGTTATACCAGCCCATGCGCTCTGTACACTAGCCAATCCGCTTCCGACAGCTGTATGCCAACCATTCTGCCTCCTGCAACTCTCTCTCTTTCTCTCTTCCATATACAACGATACACCATTTCTCAATCTGGTATATCTCTCTCCAACAGAGAAATACCGTAAAGATCTAGCTAACCTCTACTTGCCTTCTTCTACAACAGACGGAGAGTAAGATATAAAGAGAGAGACAGATATATAGAGAGAGACAGAGAGAGATAGAGAGATAGAGTTGGGGCTAGGGCGGGGTTTTTTAGCGCCAAACAAAAAGCAAAGACACGTAGTGGTAAAACTTTACTGAGAAAGATATTTTTGAAAAATGAAGGGATATTTACATCCCGGGTCGGGTCTGGTCGAACCCTTTCAGTTCAGGTTTTCGGATCGGTTCTGTCCAGATACGTCACTATCCGAACCTGACTCGAAAAACGGTCGGATCTGGATGGACAGCCTCGATCAGAGCCGAACTAGGCGGTCGGTTCTGTTTAGAACGATACCGAGTCGGATCGGATCCACCGGATCGGATCCAACATGCCCAACTCTAGGTGAGACCCCGACCTCACATAACACATCCCTTGTTGCGAGGTTACCCTTAGGCCCATCTTGATGCATGTATCATGCATCCATGTTGTTCATATGATGTTCCAATTCATTTTAGAGCATTATTCCAAAAAACAAAATAGATTCGATTGTCAATTGGACCATACCATAAGAAACACACCTTACTATCGTGTTTATTGACCATCCAATCTATTGATAAGGCTGCATAAGTCTGAATTAAGGGGAGAAAAAAAATAGCTAGATCCAAAACCATTTGTGGTCCATTAATGATCAATTACCAATGTTTATTATGATATGGCCCACCTAATAATTAGATATGCTTTAATTTTTGAATAATGCCCTAAAATGATATAAAAAGCGAATGGATAGTATGCATACATAATAAATATATCAAGGTGGACCCCACGGTAAGGGCCACACCGTCCTCGGTGAGGTCAAGGTCTCACCCAATCCGCTCTAGAAGTTGATTACCTTCATGTGTTGCATATCTATGGCATCCATAAGTGTTCTTTTCTTCTTCTTTTTTTCGTTTTTTTTTAAAAAGCTCACTTTAGGTCATGTGGCAAAAATAAAGAAAGTACAAATATCATATTGATACAAAATTCATGTAAACCTAAAAAAGTTTCAATGGCAGACGTTCAATCCCCACTGCTTTTTGCAGTGTGGTCCACTTGATCTTTGAATCTCTCTTATTTTTTGGCTCAATCCTTACGATGAG
Organism: Magnolia kwangsiensis; assembly: GCA_037074715.1. Lineage (NCBI taxonomy): Eukaryota > Viridiplantae > Streptophyta > Magnoliopsida > Magnoliales > Magnoliaceae > Magnolia > Magnolia kwangsiensis. Next base: position 4,480,715 of record CM073583.1, read on the forward strand.
CTCGCCAAATGTAAGGACGGTTGGGATATAACACATAACTCATGATGGGACCCACAGAATTTGGTCACGTCAACACACCAACCAGACCTGTGGTGTGTGGTACACCAGCCAATCCGCTGGCGCGTCCTTCTGGTTGTCCACCGTGACTCCCACCGGGGAATTGCGCCTTTCACTTCTCACGCGTGAGGGATCCAAGCCGTTCATAAAGACTAATCACGTCTTAAACATATCTTATATTAGGAAAAATAAAAAGAGGCAATTCGTTTTTTTGATGGGCCAGCAGTGAATGTTTAATTTATACTATTAGTCAATTTATCTTAACCGTCCATTTCTTTTACACATGTGCAACTGCATCCCACCCGTTCATTCAATCGGTTTGAATTCTAGCCAATGTATTTAATCAGTGGGACCCTGAACAGTTTGGATCTCATGCACGTGGCAACATATCACGTGCGAGGATTTGGTGCCACAAAAAATAAGCACGCTTACAATTCGTCCCGTCCACAAAAAATAGGGCTCTTGGGATTCATCCCAACGTCCTGGCCCGTAATTTCTGTGGCCTTAAATTGAAGTCCAAACATGCCACGTGTGTGGTGTAGGAGGCTCAAGCAGATATACCGTACACTGCCAGTATACGATGCAATTCTGTCCATAAACTCAACCCAGCTGAATTTTATAGTTGAGGAATTATTTAGATACTCAGGCTGCGTATGACGCTCGATACTCAGACACTAAGAAATTGTATACGTTGCATATTCAATTCAAATAAAACGGACCGTATTGTGCATCCCAATGCATCATGCCGGATTGCAAAGATTGAGTTGGTTGAGTAATCCTATACTCTGATTCGTGGACACTTATTTGTGGAAATAGGACCGTTGGTTTTTTTTTTTTTTTTTTAACCGTCCAATCAATATCCCCCAATCCGATCAGATGATTGATTAAGCATATCTCTACACAGGATACCAATGTTTGGACTGTTTATTTGACTACTTGTATGCCATTTGTGCAATTTTTAAATAATTCCCAAGTGCATGTATATCATCTACAATAGTCTTCCAGAGTATTAAAGTTTTTTTCTTTATAGTTACCCTTCCCCACTCAACGCCTAATCTCCTGGCTGAGATTGAACAGAGAAGTAAGCTATATAAGGACTGATGGGACTAGGATTCGATAGTGACCCCTCCAGCACCGACAATGGGGCCCAATATTATGTATTATTTTTATCCACACCGTTCATCCATTTTTCCATCTTATTTTAAGGCATGAACCCAAAAATGAGGCAAATCTAAATACCAGGTGGACCACACCACAGGAAACAGTAGTAATTGAAATCCCACCATTAAAAACTTCCTAGGGTCCACTGTAATGCTTAGTAATCATCTAACCTGTTGATTAGGTCACATAGACTTGGATGAAGAGGAAACACAAATATCAGCTTGATCCAGAACTTTTGGTGGCCCCCAAGAAGTTTTTAACGGTTGGCGTTCAATGCCCAATGTTTCCTGTGGTGTGGTCCACCTGAGTTTTGGAACTGCCTCATTTATGAGCTCATGCCCTTAAATGAGCTGAAAAATGGTTGAAAGCGTGGATATACCACATACATTATGGTGGGCCACGGATCTTTTCCTGCACCATCGGTGCTGCAGGGGTCACCACCGAATCCGTGTCCGTACAGATGGTACTGCTATCCGCGATATTAATATTGAACGGACGGATTGCGAAATGTGTCTGGCTGGAAAGAAGTGAAAGATCTTGACCATTCAAATATCGGGGTAAGATCTTGAACACTCCCTGGCCGATAAATCAGGCCAGTGGACTCATCAGGTGGGCCATCAGGACAATCCCGTGGTCCACTTCAGCGTCCATAGCAAGTGGTTAGAACTTAGATGGTCAGGATCATCTCAATTCACCAATTTCCCAGTAGGCCAGTGATTGGATGGTCAGGATCATCCCATAAGTGAAGTTTTTTAGGAGGAATTTACAAGTATTGGACTAATGCTATACATTTGCAAGATCTAAGCCGTCCATCAAATAGGCGTGATCATGTATATGTTTTGGTCCAAACATCTGGATTCCACTGGTAAATCCGGCCGCACTACGTTGAATGTGGACTGCATGTTGCACCTCATCCACCGTACACATTACATGTACTTAAAAGCCAATGGAGCATTGTCCAATAATCACGCTAATAAAATGATATCAGATCCAAATCTGGCCCTTTAACTTGGACCATCCACTCGAGTCCAACTGATGATGGTCCATTAATTCCCACGTCGTGAACCATCTGATGAGTGGAGTGGCCTGATTTTTGTGCCACGTGAGCTTCGTAACATTGAGTGGCTTGGATTTCTTGCAAGTGGTATGATGGTGGAACAATGGCACGGAACCACATGTTTTGGAGTCATCACCAATATGACCCGTTCTCCCGAAGAGAAAGAGATCAGATACTCCGGGCACGTGTGATACTTGATACGCAGCCACTTAGAAATCCACACCTTTCATCCATTTTTTCAGATCTATTTTAGGTTTAAAAAAAAAAAAAGGCAGATATAAGGCTCAAGTGGACCACACAATGAGGATTGAACACTCACAGTTAAAAACTTCCTCGGCCTACTAAAGTTTTAGATCAAGATAAAATTTGTGTTTTTCATTCATTTATATCTATTTAATCTTATGAATTGGTTGGATGAAAAATATACATCATAGTGGGCCCTATAAAGGTTTCAACGGTGGGTGTCATTATCACCGTTGCTTCCTCTTGTGTGGTCCACTTGAGCCTTCTATTTTCTTCATTTTTTGTATCATATTTTAAAAATATATATAAACAAAAATGAATGAAAGGTGTGGATAAAAACCGTACACAACGAGTGGCCCCACAGAGCCTGATTTCTTCCAGGGCAGGACACAATCAGCTTCCCTCCAGGTTACCTTCAAAAAATATATACCGTTGGAACAATTCCATCATCGATTGATGCACAACTGTTTATTTAAATGAGGTCATTGGATACGTGTCAGCTCTAAGCGATCAATAAATGTCTGCCTGTCTGGATTGGTGGAGGATCGCTTGTTTAGAACCGGATTGCCTCCTGCCCAGCATGGATGGAAATCAGTCCAGCCTGTGGGGCCACCATAATTTATGGATTTCATCCACACTGTTATTTCATTTTTTCAGATCATTTTCGTATAGGAGCCAAAAAATGAGGCTGATCTAAGGCTCAAATGGGCCATACCCATAGGAAGCCATGGTGAGAACGGCGCCCACTGTTGAAACCTTCTTATGGCCACTGTTATATTTATTTATTTATTTCCAACCTGTTCATGAGGTTAGCTATACCTGGATGAAAGGGAAAAAAAATGCCAGACTGACTCAAAACTTCTGCCAAAACGTCTATGCCCTCAAAAAGTTTTTAATGGTGGATGTTCAATCCCTAATGTGTGGCCCACATGAGCCTTTGATCTACCTCATTTTTCAGCCCACGCCTTAAAATGATCTGAAAAATGGATCAACAGTGTAGATTAAAACCATACATCACGGTGGCCTCACAGAACTCCCCCCAAATGATATAAAAAATGATGCCAGCTAAAACCCATACATCGTGGCCCCACAGAGCTCCAGCCTAGACCGATTCCCCTCCCCTAAATTTTTTCAAACAAGGCCATTGATTTTCACCTGCCTGATTGTGATCCATCATGCTCTGCCAGGGTAACATGGCTTTTCTATTGCAACGTCCGGTCCGATGGGTACTAGAGGCGTGGCACGCGAAATGCCCATGAGAGCTTAGCACTAGTGATGCTTGTGGGATATCCACTCCGTCCATATCATTGTGCAAGCTCAAAAATTAGGTAGATGGAAATTTCAAGTGGGCCACACCACAGGAAACAGTAAGGATGGCTCACCCAACTTTTAGATAGGCCAATATTTGTATTTTCCATCCATTCAGGGAGGACTCACTTTATGAATGTATTGGATGACAAAGAGGTATGATCATGGACCTATGAAAGGTTTTAGTCATGGGCTCTAACATCCCCAGTGTATCCTATGGTGAGGTACATTTGAGTTTCATATTTGACTCATTTGTTAGTCATGTTGATACTATTCAAATAGACACGAGGCCTCATCGTGTGTTAATGAAGGCTCGTATTTCATCAAACCTGTGTATTAATGAAGGCTCATATTTCATTAAACCTGTGTGATGTGAACCAAACTTCACAGACAAATGGTTGGTAGAATCATCTAGCATATTGCAAGAAAGCCCTACATCCTTTCATTTAAAATTAATCAATTTTACTTACAATCCAACGGGATATCATATATGAAAGGTGAAGAGATAAACTAAGGATTTAAACTAGAGCCTCATGCTATAAGCAACGATGGAGGGTTAAACTAAAATAAAATAAAAATATAAGTGTCCATTGTTGACGAGCAGCATAGAGTTGTGTTTAATTGTGTTGGTGTCTATTCATCTCAGTGAGCTCTTTGTGGAGTGTTGCTTATATAAACTTTTAGGAGGTGGTGACATTGCTTAATCTTCAGTATCATGAGAGATTTAGACAATCAGCTATGCAAATTTCTTTGATTCTTCACATAAGCATAGTCTATCAAGTACGAATAAAAGAGGCTCTTGCTTATTTGAATCATGCATCTCTTTGACAAATGTAAAGAGTGACTTTTGGTATAATTATAGCATTAAATGCTACATATATATTTACTTTAATGTGATTTTTAGCATTTAATGCTTTTAGAGAGACTTATTTTAATGAAATTTTTGTTTGGTAAAGAGTTGTTTTTAAGAAAACTCTAATATTTGGTACTCCTACATGAGCAGTGTCTAATTCCTTCCTTTAAAGTTTATCTACACCACGTGTGGCATGGTTGTCACATAATATCTTTTGAGTTGTTTGATCTGATTGCGCCAGGCTAGGTGTAAACACATGTCTTAACATGAGCCGTCAAATCTAATGATCAAAGTTGATTTCACGCTACGCCGATAGAATTTCCATTGTACAGGCTCCCTATGGGGAGTTTTTGTGGAAATTTACATGATAATGCTTCGGTTGGTTTTTGAATTGTCTATTAGTGATAATATAATTTTCTAAACATCTTAAATGTTATTTTTAAAAAACCTGAGATGAACTATATGAGTCAGGATAACAATGTAGTGGGTGAGTTCCTAATCAAGGGCCCACCTCGATGTATGTGTTATATATCTATATAGTCCATTTATTTTTCCAGCTCATTTTAGGGCATAATTGGACAAATGAAGCACAAATCTCAAGTGGACCACACAATAGGAAATAATGGTCATTGACCATAAAAACCTTTTTGTATGCCACAAAAGTTTTGGATTAAGCTAATATTTGTGTTTTCCCTTCATTGAGGTCTATGTGACCTTATCAACGGGTTGGATGGCAAATAAACATTTCGATGAACTCCAAGAGGTTTTTAATGATAGGCATTCAATGACCATAGTTTCAATGGTCTGTTTGGCGTAAGATTTGTATCTACTTTATTTTTAAGACCCTACTTTCAGTGAGCTGACAAAACAAATGTATGGTGTGGATATACAACACATCAAGCTAGGCCCCATGGTTAGATATTCACCCACTAAGTTCTTGCACAAGGGTAAAATTATCTCAAGCTATTTACCTATAAGGGGTTGTTTGTAATACGCTTGTAAAATTCTTAATTTGTAAAGAGATTATAGGTAATCAGATTGTATGAGTAGTTTGGTTTGATGTATACGCATTTAAAGGCTTTAGAGTCTATAAACACTTTATGGCTTTTAGTTGTAATATAAAATATGAGAAAAAGCTATGTTTCATATTACATGTAAACTCCTTACAACTAAAAATGTTTTGTACATAATAAAACAACCATGGTTGATACACACTCGTGATGTGTGGGGCCTAGCATAATGTATATGGTACAACCAATATGTCTATTATGCACTCTCATGATGCTCTCTTATGAAAAAAATGATCGATCATCAAATAAACCACATGAGAGGGAAGGATGGGTAGTCCATTAAAAAAAAAAAAAAACTTTCAAATTGCATTGGTGTCCATTATAATGAGTGGAGGACATCCAATTTGTTGACCACATGCATGCTTTGATGCTCCCTTAAGGCCCCAAAAAAATCAAGTTTGATTTTCACGGGACTTACCACCCCAAGCTTTGTAGTGTGAATACCTACTTTATATATTGTAAACACTTTACAAGTTAGCTAAGCAAATTATTTATTGACATCTAAACAAATTACTACTTAAAGCCAACAAAATATTGTGTAAACAGTTTACACTTGAAATTCTTTTCAGCCATAAAGTGTTTACAGCTTAAAACTTTATAGGCATCCAAATGACCCCTAATATATAATAGGAATTTTTACAAGAAAAATCCTCTTAAATCATACTTCCTACTTTATAAGTTAAGGTAAAAAAGCTGCGTTTACCCCATCCGTTCTCATCAATATTGTCACGTGGAGACTGGTTGCAAACCAGTTGAATGAAGACTCAATGAGGTGGGAATAATACCAAATTTAGTCAAGAGGTGACCATGGGACCTACCTTAATGCATGTATTGTATATCCATGCTGTTGTTCATTTTTCCAACTCATTTTAGGGCATTAGCCCTAAAAATGAAGCAATTCAAATCTCAAGTGGATCACACCATAGGAAGCAATGGTGAATGAACTCCACTATTAAAAACTTCTCATGAGCCATGAAAGTTTTAGATGAAGGTGATATTTGTGTTTTCACTTTGTTTAGGACCATGTGACTTCATTCAAAGGTTAGGTGGTAAATAGACATAATGGGCTCTAGGATGTTTTTAATGATGGGTATTTATTCACCACTATTTCCTATGGCGTGGTCCACCTGAGATATACCTACTTCATTCTTAGGCTCATTCCCTGAAATGAGGCGACAAAATGGATGGATAGAATGGATATACAACAGATACATCAAGGTGGTACCAAGGTCAAGGCCTGACCTTACTTCATGTTACCTCGAGCCGGACCTGGCCTAATTCGCTCCCATCTCTTACTAAGGAACTTGTAAAGAACTTCCGTGCTAGTCGGTCTGTTGCATGGGGTGAGACCCATCGTGTTGCCTCTGAAATCTACTCTGATCATCAGCTGGGTGACCATTTTTAGGCATTGATATAAAAACCAGCTTTATTCATGATTTAGGTGGACCATACTATTGAAAACAGTGTATGAGATGATGCCCACCCTTTAAATTGTTTCCCTCAATGTGGCCCACCTGAATCACGGATTGTCTTGATTTTTGGACCCTAGGTTTGAATGTTTTTGTGGCATCTAATGGTTTAAGTGGATTTAACACAATTATAACGGTGAGCCATGTAAAAAATCAATAGTGGACATCTTATGTAAGACGTGTCACACAGTCGGACAAAAAAAAATATATACTAAAATGAAACCGGAAGTAGTCTTTTAGATTCAGGCCTAGTCCTACGTAGGGCAAGACGTAACTAGGCCTTGGGTGCATCCAGTTCGAATAAATTTACTCTGGATAAGGAGAAATTGTTGTTCGAATGGTGGACCATAAACTAGTTGTAACTTTTGATCTAGACATCGTCACGAAACACACGATCTATCGATTTTTATATAACAACGGTTCCAACGTCAACTAACTTAGCAGGTCACGTCATGGGTGGCTCAAAGGGGTAGGCAGGTGGGGCAATCGCCTAAGGCCCCCTAATTATGAAGGCCCTATATTATAGCAAAATTAAAATTTCTTAATTATGAAAGTTCTATATTATAACAAAATTAAAATTAAGAAGAAAAAAATGCCTAAAATTTTTAAAATAAAACTTATTGAAAGGCCTACAAAATATAAACATCTAAAAATTAGTTTACAAATTTGAAATTGAAAATAAAAAACAAATCTTAAAAACTAGCACTATCAATAATAATAGTCTAACTCTATTGTCTCTTTTCAAAATAATAGCATCATTCCTAATAAATTCTTTTCCTAAAACCTAGGACCACAACTACCTACTTTATTGCTAATTAAGTTCTCGAAAAATTAAATTCTATCATTATTTTTCTAAATTAAATTTTAACTTCATTTTTGTAACGGTTTAGTTTTATTTTCGGAATTAAAAGTTTTAAAAGAAGTTGCAAAAATAGAAATTAATATTTCAATTGAAATACTTAATTTAATAAAAGAACTAGATTGTTTTTCAAATTGTTTTGTTGCATATAGAATACTACTTACCATACCTATTACAGTTGCATTTGCATAAAGAAGTTTTTTCAAAACTAAAGATTATAAAAAATTATTTACGAACAATTATGTCTTAAGATAGATTAAACGGTTTGGCAATTTTATCTATCGAAACTGATTTACTGGGTAAACTTGAATACAAAAGTTTAATTAATAATTTTGCATCTAAAAAGGTAAGAGGCAAATTTATGGTTTAATTTTGAATTTAGTAATTTTTTTTTTATTTTTTAAACTAAAAGGCCTCATTTTTATGACTTGCCTAAGGCTCCCAAAAATGTTGAGCCGTCCCTGGTCGTGTACATCTGTTTCACGAGAAAATGCACCCTTTTAGTTTAAAATTGTGGTTTTAGGAAAAAAATAATTTATTTTTAATAATTTTTATTTTTGTCATATCTCATTAATCTTAAAATTTTAGGTTTATCCATATATTTAGAAATTGCTTGTAATCATAAAAATTTTAATTTTCTACTCTTTCTATTTTTGTCAAATTAGGTTGTAGAAGAATTTTATTATTTTAGATAACTTTCAAATTAGAGTTATAATTTTGCTATTTTGGATAATTTCGAATTAGAATTGGAATTTTCTTTATTAGTAGTGTAATCGATAAATTATGTACATATTATTTAATAAAATACTCAAATTTTCTTTATTATTTTCTTATGAATTGAAGAACTCTTATTGTGGATTTAAGAAGAAAGTAATCTTTCTTTTATTGTTTCACGTTTGTGCATCAATTGCACCCATGTTAAATTTTTTTACGGCCCAGTGCAATGTATATGTAAAATTTACTTCGATCATTAGATGTGCAATCCCCCATTAGCTACAAAGCTTGAAAAAAAAAGAAAAAAAAAAGAAAAGAAAAAGTAAAAGAGACATCCAATGTTAATTTTTCACAGGGCTATTGCGGGGATCATGTGAAATCCACTCAAAATATTAGATGCCAAAAGAGCATATAGGCTTAGGGCCAAATTTTAGGATAATTCATAATTACAGTGGGCAACACAAAGGAAAACAGTTTGAAAGGCAGGCATGGCCACCCGAATCACAAATAAAACTAAGATTTTTATCCCAACTAGATTTAAGAAAACATTTAATTGGCTTTGTCACATGTCTTCTTAACGCTTCCGGTTTACACACGAATCTTTGCAAAGGGTACTTTATTTCTAGCCGTGCCTGAAGAAGGCTATCATAAAAAAAAGTCAAAAGCTGGTTTTGGAATATCCCATACGGACGAGAATTTTCGGGTACAAAACTCCTTGTTAGAAGCTGATTGCGTCCTTGCATTCAACTCACACCGTTGGAAACTTACTGTGAGCCACAGAAGTTTTAAATCAATCCAATATCTAATTTCTAGACTCATAAACTAACCTAAAATGATTTGAAAAAGTGGATGGACGGCGTGGATAAAACTCATATATCAAAGTAGGCTCCACATAGGCCCGTACGGGCGGGCGGGACTCAATCCTCTTCCTTTATAATAAAAACAGTCTTAATATCATAAGCCTGTTTAAGAATTATATATAAGTCGGTTTCATCGGCTAATTAGTAACTTATTAGGCAAATTTTATTGATTAGATTTCAGGTAATTGATAAAGATATGATACACAAAGAAATCATCACATGAAATTGCCTTCTTTACCCCTTCATTATTTTAACATTTTTATATTTGGCCTTTCTCAAAAATCATGCGGATCCAAAATCTTAGGTGGGCCACACTGCAGGGACCAAATAAGAGAGGCCCACTTTTCTGAAAATGGTGTGGCTATTGACCCTGTCACTAGCCTATGGCTTGTGGTCAGTGCTATGTGGGCCATCATGATGTATGTGTTTCATCTATGCTGTCCACCTATTCTTTCTGATCATTTTATGTGAACCCAAAAATGTAGTTGATCCAAATCCCAAGGGGACTGCACAGTGTTGATTGAATGTCCACCATTGAAAATTTCTTGGGCTACAAAAGTTTTAAATACACACACGCAGTGTTGGTCGAATGCCCACCGTTGAAAACTTTCCGGGCTACAAAAGCTTTGGATCAATATATATATATATATATATATATATACACACACACACACACACACACACCCTTCATTCAAATTTGTATGACCTAATCAACAGGTTAGATGTCAAATAGCCATTACAGTGGGCCTGGAAGGTTTTTAATGGTAGACATTCAATCACTACTGTTTTCCTATGGTATGGTCCAACTGATATTTAGATCTACCTCATTTTTGGGATTAAGTTTTAAAATTATCTTTCAAAATGAATGAATGGCATAAATAAAACACATACATCATGGTGGGGTCCACATAGCACTGACCACTAGCCACTGGCCCGTGGCAACGTCACTAGCTAAACTACGTCCACTTTTCTAGGTAGCATGTGGGTTAATTGCGGTGTGTATGCTCACCATCCTATCCATCCATCAGGTGTGTCCCACCATGATGAAATGACACCTAAAGGATAAGTATTTTGCTTAGTTCTGGTAATTCAAGGAGGTTTCTACACTGGCAAAGGTTCGGCCAAAGTGTGTGAGATCTAGTACGTCCATTGGTTGGTCCGATGATGTAGATCTTCCTATATGACTGGACCTGCCCCAAAGCCCACTCACCTCTATTTTCTGTTTTCGACAGAGTCAATTGGTCCAAGTCAACTCGGACGAGTCACAGTACTCTATTCCAAATCTTAAAATCTAATCGTGTCTGTACGGGGGACGTGGATTGCGTACTGACAGCCTCAGTAGCCACCTTGCTACTGACGGTGCTGTGGGCCCCACATAATCTATATGTGTTTCATCAAAGCTGTCCATCTACTTTTATGGAATTTTATAGAGCATGAGCTAAAAAATGAGGGAGATCAAAATCTCAAGTAGACCACAACAATAGAAAACAGTGGAGATTGAATGCCTGCCATTAAAAGCTTCCTAAGGCTCCCTGTAATGTTTATTTGTCATCCAACCTGTTGATTACATCACGAACACCTAAATAAAGAGATTGAAAAAAATTATCAGATTAATTCAAATCTCAAGTAGACCACACCAAGTGAAATAATAACCATTAGAAACTTGCCATTAAAAACTTACAGTGGCCCAACCTAATCTTTATTTGCCATCCAACTCATTGATAAGGTCACAGGGACTAGGATGGAGGAAAAAACAAATACGGATATCAACTTGCGAAAACTTTTGTGGCCTAAAGAACTTTTTTGTGGTGGGCATTTTAATCACTGTCTGGTCCACTTGAGATTTGGATATGATTTATTTTCCAGACGATGGTATAAATGAGCTGTAAAAACTATGGACGATGTGGATGTACATTAAGGTGAGCCTTATGGCCAGGGCAACACCCACTAATAGGTCACCAGAAACCTCTAATACTACACAAATTGTCAGTGAAAGCCTTTAACTGGAAGTTCTTGCCAAGGAAAGTTAGGTAGGCCCCATTGAGATGTTTGTGAGAGATACACATAGTTCATTTACTTTTTTAGATCATATTAAGAGCATGGCTCATTAGTTAAAATTATCAAATTTCAAACATTTTTATAATTTTAAACATTTTTATTAGACTTGGACATGAACCGAGTTAACTCGATTAGCTCGCTTGATTTGACCTGAAAAAGCTCAACTCAATTCGGTTTGAAACTGACTTCAGGCTGATTTTCCGGGCTTGAAAAAATTTCAAGGAAAGTTTGAGGTTGCCCGAGTCCAACCTGGCTCGGATCGAACCCCAGCATAAATCGAACTCGGATTGAAACAGTTCGGTGTCTCAATTATTTTGATAGATGTTGCTCACCGAGTATTTGATAAAATGACTTAAGGAAGTATTGACTGGTGGTGAAGAAGGTATGAATATGAAACAAATATTTATATTTTAATTTTTATATTGTCTATTGAGTATTTGATGAATTAGCTGTAAATTGATGCCGACATTTTACATATTGTGAGAAATTGAAGGTGCACTCCACATGTTTGAGAAAATGCCACAAAGGCTCATTCTCAACTCAAATTGGCCCGAGCTACTGATCGAACTGAGTTGAGCTAGCCAATCATGCTTGAGGATCGAGCCGAGCTGAGTTCAAGCTGGGGTCAACTAGTGGCCGAGCCGAGTCAAGCTATGCCAAGCTCGACTCAGTATGACTCATGTACAAATCTAATTTTTACCCAACATAATTTTTTAGATTTAATACTAAATGTGAGGACATAATTATATTAGAAAGTGGATTGGATAGTGAGTAACTCACTATACTTACCGCAGAGATTAAACTCTATGAGGTCCACCATGATTTATGTATTTTATCCACTCTATCCATCCATTTTACCTTATAATATCCATTTTACCTTATAATTTGATGGCTGAGCCAAAAAATGAGGCATATCTAATATTTAAATGGATCATGTCATAGGAAACAATTGAATTGAATATGTATTGTTGAAAAATTCTTAGGAGCCATAAAAGTTTTGGAACAAGGTTATGTTTGAATTTTCCCTTCAACTATGTAAGAATGATCTTGTAAATAGATAAGATAAACAATAAACATCATTGTGGGGCCCAGAAAGGTTCCAACGGTGGAAATCATTATTCCCACTGTCTCAATGGTATGGCATGATCCACTTGATCTTTGGATATACTTCACTTTTGGGGTCAACTACTTAAATTAGATGAAAAAAACGGATGAACTGCATGGATATACCACATACATTCAGGGTGGGGCCAACCGAGTTTACTCCGCACGATAAGAGCATCCCCAGTAACTCACTTAGCAATCCGATTTCGATATTATTAAGTAAACCGGTCTAATTTCAACATTTTTACCAAACATAAATTTTTTTATCCAGTACTAAGTTTGAGTGTTCCGAAATTTTTTCAATAATATACCAAACGGTCATAAAACTCAGTACTTTATTAATTTCGGCCTTTTTTTAATTCAGTTTACCAGACGCACCTCATCGTGAAAGACTAGTGAAGTCTGTACGAGCCGACTAAGTAGACTCCCTTCTGCAAGCGCCGAAAAGAGTGCCACACACGTTCCAAAGTATCACTTGCGTGAGAAATCCAGGCCGTTCCTGTGGCCTGCGGCACAGCGAATGTATCTTATTCCAAAAACCACGAGTTCAAATTTTCTGGTGGGCCACAAGTAAACAAAGAAAATTGGACGGTTAGGAAAGGATAACAGGTTGTCCATTTTCAATGCTTATTTGTGGTCCGTGGTACATCGAGCAGTATGTAGTTGAATGGGCCACATGGATGAGACAGATGGTGTCTATTCGGCACGTGAGAAGCGCTAGTTTCGAGAACTTATAGCCTCGTCTTCGCAATTGGAAGGTTTGTGTTTAGAGTATAAAAAGCTGAAACCGTACGTGGCGGATCCAACGGCCTTGATCTCCTGGCTCTTGCTTCGCGACGTGGACACCCGGCGCACCTTAGACTTTTCCCGCCGTTATCAGTCTCCTGCCTCGTATATAAAATGATCTCCTCAAACGCTCTCAGAGGCCACCTGTCGTCTGTTCTCCACAGCCATTTTCAACTACTCTCTCTCTCTCTCACCAAAACCCTAATTCTCCATGAAATCTTGGTTTTTCTTACTGAACTCCAGCTCAATCCAAAGCCCCAAAATTTGCAAAATTCCAATTTCCTAAACCTAGTTTCCCCAAACCTCAATATTCAGAAATCCCGATTTCACTGACTCCCAATCTTCGAAGGCCCTAATTTTCTCAAAATCGCAGGCTTCATGGCGATGCTGCTGAGGAAGGTCTGGGGGTCTGTGTCGAGCCGCTCGAATTCGAATTCGAATTCGAATTCATATAAGAACTCGTCAGATACGCAAATCTTTCTTGATTCATCTACAGGCTTGTTTGACCAGCTGCCATTGGATATCTTTATGCAAATTCTCAAGTATCTCGGCCCTAAGGAAGCTGCAAAGGCGAGCGCGGTCTGCAAGATGTGGAAAATTCTCATTTCCGATAATCGGCTTTGGATTTTCTTCTTTCAGAATGGGAAAGAGCCATGGGAATCAGTTGTTTTTGCTGAAACCCATCTGCGATCAGGTTATCCTCTCCGGTAGGTTGCAATTTAATTTCCATTCATTTTAAAGAACAATCCTTTTTTAAATTTAATTTTCTGGTTAGAGGCTGGTGGAGTGAATTTGCTACACTGTATTTGATTGTTGGCAATTGATCCAACTAATTGGGGTAACTTATGCCTATAAATGCTAATCTTTAAAGTCTAAATCCCATGAAGTAGAGACTATAACATACATATGGGTGAAGAAGGTGCCTAACATCTTACGTGTCCATAACCAAGGCCCTTACTTAAATATTTGAAAAGACTAGATCACACGTGGAGTCATTTGATCAAAATAATCAATTACAACATTCAGGTTATGTGGCTCTATGGATTCTAGCCTTCTGTAGCATGGTATTCAAAATCAGTTCCGTAATGGCAGGTAGGTAACAGCAATGGCCATTACATAATGGTAACAGTCATAATCGTTGCATGCTACAAAGCTGAAACAGCCGTAATGGCTGTTACAGAAAAACAGCCGTAACAGCCCCATAACAGTCTGTAATGGCCCTGTAACGGACCGTAACAGTCAAGTAACAGTTTTTTTTTTTTTTTGAAAGAGCTGAACAGCCAATAAAGGGGCTGTAACAGCCCCCGTATCATAACAGTGACAGTACCGTTATGGAACACCTTGTTCTGTAGATCCAAGATTTGTTGGCTAGTGGCAACTCCAATTTACTTATTCTTTTCGTCCAAATTTTGCTGGTGAATTTGCTGGTTTGTTCCAGTGTATTTTGTTGGAAGTATCATTATTATTATCATTATTATTATTTTTTTATTGCAACTAGGATTTTATAAAAAGCTAAATGAAATGGTAATGTAACAAACTAAGAGTCATAGATGATGTGAAAAATTATTGCTTCTTTTTAAAGATACCTCTCCTCAACACTCTACAATTTTTATTTTTTTTTGGTTAACTTGTTAGTACACCCACTGTGAGATCACACTCCACTGTTAGCCACCCCCACTAGGAATCGATGCCAATTTGCTCACGACTACATCCCATGAAATTCCTCCAGTGTTTCAACTTTATTGCAAAATTTTCTATCGTAAGTTCCATCCCAATTGACCACAACCTACCTTGCAGGGTGAGTTACCACATAATTTTTCTTCCAGTCTCCAAAACCCCACATGCCAATGCCATCACCTGAACAAAGGCATTCCATGGCATTACCCAGGCCATCCCAAAGAGATAAACAAGCCTATGCCAAATTGCTTCCTGGAAGTCTCAGTGCATAAATAGGTGATTCATCGATTCCTCCCTGTAGTTTAAAATATTGCTCGGTAGACTCCATTTAAGCTAAGTCATATCAGCTTATGTTGGAACTGGTCTGGGCCATACACTTGTTACAAGAATTACCCACAACTCGATCCTGACTTGGTCCAAAGTATCCCATTTTAGGATGAGTCCCATAAACTCATGGCGAGTTGTGATGTCTTAGGATGATTGGGGGCAAGCAACAACCCACTTGTGCTATTCTTTCTAAAGAATCCATTTGTACAAGGGAAGTTATTTGATACTCAGGCAGAATATACTTAATGAGGTTTGCCGGTGCTCATTAATGTGATGGGTCGTGTTATTCTTTTTAAGGAAACCATTTGTACAAGGGAAGTTATTCGAATACTCAGGCAAAATCCAATTTAATGAGGTTTGCCGGTGCTCATTAATGTGATTTGTTAAGACGTGTGTGTGGATCCTACATTTGATGCCCATTTGTATCATGTAAACTAAATGTGGCACAATCTAATTTAGGTGCCACTTTTATGATGAGGATTAGAGTTTTCCTAATCAGTGGATATGTGGTAGTGGCCTTGTTGACTGTACCTATACACTTAAGACGAGACAAGCACAGCTCTGATTGTGATGGGATGTAAGAAGAGTAAGAAGGAACAAAATGCGTCTCTTTCTTCTTCCTTTTTTTTTTTTTTTAAAAACCTTTTTATAATTTTTCTTTCTTTAAGTTTTCTTAATTTTTTTTTTTTATATTATTCTTTTGTGTAAGCTAGGGGACTCATTAGGTTTTGGACGAGTTGCATTGGTTTCAGCGAGTCATGCTGGTTTCTGAACCAGACAAGTTGCACTTAGAAGTCAACATTTAAATCCTTGTTCCTTGTTGCGACAGCAGTGAATACAAACATCTGTAATTGTCAATGTTCTACTACCCAGGCTTTATGAGAAAGCCTGAGGAACAAAATGCGTCTCTTTTTTCTTCCTTTTTTTTTTTTTCCTTCTTATTATTTTTTTTGTTTTTTAGTTTTCTTAAATTTTTTTAGGACTCATCAGGTTTTGGATGAGTTGCATTGGTTTCAGCGAGTCATGCTGGTTTCTGAACCGGACAAGTTGCCCTTAGAAGTCAACATTTAAATCCTTGTTCCTTGCTGTGACAGCAGTGAATACAAACATCTGTAATTGTCAACGTTCTACTACCTAGGCTTTATGCTTTCCTAGCAGCCAACCATAGGCTATCACTCTAGAGGACTCAGACCATTCCAAATCTAAGCTGTCGGAGCCCACCCCACTCAACTCGCACTCTCCTAGGTCAAAGAGTAAAATGACTTCACTGAAGAAGTCTCTGCTCTCTCAAGATTCCCCTCCCAAACATCTTTCCTTATATGGATCAAACCATTCAGCATTCCATGAGTTTGAGGAACTCAATTTTATTGTCAATAAGATTCCTCTATAAAAGTGACGTCCACATTACCCGATCCATGATCATGTTGTAGCATTGAGAAACCATAACCTCTCTCACTAGCACAACCTGGGACATCTGGGCATGAACTTGGCTGAGGGCTTTGTTGTTGAACCCAATGTCCTCCCAGGACCTCATATGCGATGTCTCCAATACTTGAGAAAATCGGTGTAGAGAATTCTCTTAGGGGCTGTTTGGATTGAGAGAAATTGTTGGAAAGGAAGGAGGTTTTCTCAGGAAACCTCTTTCAAGCTGTTTGGATAACCAACCAATAGGAAATGGTGAGAAATTGCATTTCCATGTAGCAAAGTATCCGTCAAAATCTCCAAAATATTTTCTCACTTTCCTCACTGGGAAACTGTATTTCCTTTCCCCCATTTTCCCACTCGTCACTAGCTATACCTGCACCACTTCGAAAGCAGCAACTGCCTATCTTCTTCCAAAATTAGGGGGCACTTGTGTTGAATTCAATGATCCAGAACGTTGATTTGGTAGGCCCATCATAAGACTGGTCATGCCACAAAATCTTCTCCATTAGATATTCCTAACTGTCCATGTGATTACTTTTGAATGGATGGCTAAGAAAGAGTAAGATTAAATGTCTATGATTAGTTGAAAAAATATCTGTCATGAGGACTGCAAGATGAGTAATCTGTATCTCCAGCCAGTGGGCCATCCCTGTACTAATCCTGGGCTGAAAAATGGTTGGGTGTAATTTCTAGACTATGACCCATCCAAAAAAATGGTTTGTGTATTTGAAGACTATGGGACACATTCACCCATTGAAGGGCAAATGCAGTTGTTTACACCAAGCTCCCGAGGTCAATTCTGTACATTCATATGCTGCAAATTGCATTAATTGGACATAGCCCACACATGTGTATAAAGAAGATCCTCCGCACTGTATGTATGTTCCTTTGTGATACATGAGTGCTGGATTCCGTTGTGTGGATTCACTTTAAAAGATGCCCTTATGAAAAATAGGTATGTTTGTTTGTCATGTGGCCTGGATTCACTTTAAAAGATGCTCTTATGAAAAATAGGCATGTTTGCTTATCATGTGGCCCACAATTTCAGAAACAAATGGTCGACATAGAAAAACTAAGCCTATTTTTCTTCTACTTGTTTTCTACATTTTCTCCTATCTGATTAGTGGTCCTGCCTGAATTTAAGTGGGGGCATATACACGGAAGTATCCACTTGATGAATGGCTTCGATCACACCCTTGTGAGGCACTTGGGCATGTCCTATGTATGGAGTGGACACTATTTTTGATTAATGTAAAATTTGAAACTATGGAGTCCTCACTCATCAGTGTGTGGGGGAATAACCAACTGCTCATGTTTTCTTTCAAGTTTCACCCATATGTGCAAAGTATTCCATATGTGCAATGTTTTTTAAAAAAAGTATTCTATATTTGCCATCATTCATCTTCAATCCCCTGGTATTTGTCATGTGTGCCTATGTGCCAATGTGCATATGTGCTGACTTCTAGCTTCAAGGGCCCCAAATGCCCATGAATTTTTTTTCAATAAAAAATTGTTTTGCCAAACGACAATATTTGGAAACAGGCCCAATTTTTTTTTGGGAAAATCATGCTAAAAAAGAAACATGGGAAATGATATTTCCGTTCCCATAATCTCTTTGAAATTTAAGTTTCCCAAGAAATATTATTTCCTATCCCATACTTCCCATGAATCCAAACAGGCCCTTGTACCCCAGAGACTGTTCCATAATGTTGATGCACTATGTTGGGACAGACTCAGACCGTGTTCCATAATGCTGACGCCCAACATCGGGGGATGTACTCCATATTCACTCACATTCACTTGCTTCCTCAGGCTATCCTTGACTCTGAAACTCTAGATCCATTTTCCTAATTTTGTCGTCTTCTAATATGCCTTTATCTTGCCCCTAGCTCTCTTGGCTCACATAACCGTCTTCACTCTATGAGGTGAAACTTGTGTTTTTCTTTCATGTCTTGCCAAATAATGTCCTCTTGGATTCTCTAGTCTCCAGCCTATACATGACACTTGTTGGGCATCCAAACAGAAACATAAAATAAAACAGCATGTTAGCTAATGCCAATTTAATGTAAATTGCTTGTGACTTTGAGAAACTTTAGTTATGATATATGTTTATATCTTGATGTATTATTCTCATTATTATGTAATGAAATATGTTGGCAGAAAAGGGTGGATTTTGTTTACTAATATTGGATCTTGTGCATCTTAGTGAAAGAATTTGCGAATCACTGATGTTTCTACCAATTTTGGAAATTAAAACCATGCCTTATTCCTTGATTATCTTATTAGCTACTATATGTTATTAATTCGATCAATGTTGTTGTGGCGATGATTTATATATCCATTTTCGCTACATACTGTTCAATTTCACTTCTCAACATGGATTGTGATTGCAGGAGTTACTATAATCGAGCGCCCCAGTTATCTTTCATGCATATCTATGGCCAACGTGAGAAACTAACTGGGTCTGTTATTATAGATGGTGAGAGCTAGCAACTTGACCTCCATATAATTTATTATGGCACAGTGCCCTTTTCTTCTGCTTTTTGGATAGTTTCTTATTCCCTGTAGTTACAGGCGGGATGAGGTTCTTTTATCAATGGTTGTCGATTGAACCTGAACACATCCACAAAACTACTTTTTGTCAGGTCTTCTTACATGTGAACTATATTGGCAATGGTTCTGTAATCCCATCTCTCTGATTTTGATTGCTCCAACTGATACGTTTGATGCCTTATTTTAGAGTTTAAATTCAGGCCCTTGATATTCAGTTCCTAGATAATATAGTTCTAGTTACTGCATATCTGTTCTAGTATGGAAGATATTTTATCATATGTTGATGTCGTTATTCTCCTCTCAACCTTGAAAAGTCATTTTTCCAATTTATATACTTTTAGTAAATGTTTATTAAAATAATCCGTTTTTCAGCCAGGAGAGATTTTCTGTGTTAGCATCCAAATAAGTGTCTCGATCGTGTTGAAGAACAAAACACAACAGCATTATTCTAATTTTTTCCCTCCCACCAAATATCACAACATTCCAATAGTTCTTTATTTTTATCACATTCTTTCTGACCATTTAGTCCTTACATCACTAGTAATTTGTTGTCATTTCTGTCTCATCTATAAGAAGGATCCAGGATTCCTTGTTAGTCTAGTTTCTCATTAGAGAGCACTGTACCAATCAATGTTTTAACTATCGATGATATCAGCCAATATATCCCACGATATATCTTGTATCCCACCTGTGCGATATGAAACACATAGGTAGTGCCGATATATCCCACATGTTCAATCCGGTGAGCATTTTCAATTTCCGATCACTTTTTTTCTTTTGTTGAAATTATATCAAATCAGTGTCAAATGGTTATAAATCCATTGTTCTTCATGTTTTGCATGAGAAATCATGGAGTTTGGAGCTTTGATTTCGATATCCATTGGTTCTTCATGTTTTTTTTTCGAAACTTTCCTTCAACAAGTAGCCAATTGAGACTAATTTCGAAGTATTTGATAAAATGACCATCACATACACTCTAATTTTAAAATTTGAGTGTAGGTGATCCGATTTGGGGAAATTTTGAAACTTCCCCAATTTCTCCCAAATTGCTTGCAATGTTGCACTCCAAACATGAAACCAAGCATGTATGTTGGCTGATCTACTGATTTGTTAAGTTCTTGTCAATTTTTGGAGAATAAAAATCCTTTTTTAATTAAAAATTAATAAAATATTATTATTATTATTTTGAAATTTCCCTTCAACCAGCTGTTAATTGAGACTAATTTCGAAGTATTTGAGTGTTTGATGAAATGATCGTTACATACACTCTAAATGTTATGCATTCGATTTGAATATAGTTGCACTAGTTCAGCCAGATAGCGCATAGCTTAGGACCCTATATAAAAGAAACCTATTATGTTCCCTTCTTTTTTGAGAGTTATGATTTAAAAGTGTGTATTAAGGTCTTTTTTTTAACAATCCTTGAAGTTTCAATGAAAAATTCAACCATTTTCCTAGTGTTTCCCCATGTTTCTCAAAAAGTGCGATAAATTACCCAATACAAATGATATATCCCATGCGATAACCGATACACATTTGTATCCCAAGGATGCGATACGTAACACGATACTGATATTTCGAACACTGGTACCAATGTAGTTTAGGCAAAAGACATATTTGTAGCTTCCTAAACTCCTCTTATCTCTTTAACGATATTCATCTTTGTTTTCTCCAGCCCTGAGTCTCCCAACTCCAGTGACTATTCATTGTTCTTCTTTTTGTGTCAATCTTTTTATCATAACAAATTCCTCAAATTCTGTCATCATCTCATTGTCTAGTCTTAACATATGATTTATGACTAGGTCTGCCAATCATTACAATTGTAATCTCATACTTCCTAGAATTGCTTTGCACTATTCCATGATATAAGTTTTGGCACTAAAGTAAAATACGTTGTGACATAATGCCACAGGTATCGTTGAATCATAGCCCGGTAGAGTTCTAGTTGTTAATGCTGGTGGTATAATACATGCATGACAATCTGTTATTTATGACCATCTAGGTTCTGACACTTTCTAAGATTGTTTTATCTATAATTATGTTTGAGTTTTTGCATAATGTTGCAAAGGTGGATCCGGCTATTGCAAGTTTGGTTGGAGCAAATATAGTGGACCATCTGGCCGATCAGCAACATTTTTGGTGAGCATGCTTCTTCAGCTAGCTGTTGTTTGGTATCAAGCCTCAAAAGTTCTGAGAGATCATGAAATTCCATCTCTTACAGAGACACATTTTTGATATCCTACCTTCATTTTACTTGTCAATCCTTATGGAGGATACCATTTTAACCAGTTTATCTTCTCTGAAGTCTACCTTACCTGCAGGAATTTGGTAACATTGAGTCTCCAATGTACTCAAGGCTTCGACATTTTTTTGCAACAATTTATAGCAGGTCTGAGAAAATTCTTTTATATCCTACCACTCCTGTTATTCTTTTAGGCATATTTCCCGACCCTCTTCAGGAAAGTTATCATTTCCTTTTTGGATATCAGATTGTGTTTCCTAATATTACCTTGAGCATAGACAAACTGAGCATATTTATGTATCGATGCAATTTTTATTGGTAGCATATGTGTATTCCATCATCAAGCAACTGTGCTGGTATCTGTCAATTCTAGTTTTCAGGCTTTAAGTTTGAAATTTCTTGTGCTTTCTTGTTCTACAAATTATATGTAACTCCTCCCAAAAGTAGCAACGCATATCTTATTTGGAGGTGAACAACTTTTGTTGCTAGTGGGACGAGGGAGAGCCTATAAAAGTAGAAATTAACCAGCTATTATGCTTTTCTGCACAGGTCCAATTGAGATATGTACTTGAAGTCCTTTCGTTGAATGAGGAATTGTAAGCCTTGAGCCAATGATATGCTTCCAGTTTGGGAAGCGGATTGTGTACTAAGTAAACTCTGTGGGGCCCATTGTGGATGTATGTCTCTTATCCATGTTGTCCTCCTATTTTTTTCATATCATTTTAGGGCTTGAGGCCAAAATTGAAGCATATCCAGAGCTCAAGTGGACCACACCACAAGAAACAGTGGGGATAATGAAATCCACCATTGAAACCTTCCTAGGCCCTCAATGATGTTTATTTGTTATCCAACATGTTCATAAGGTCACACAAACATGGATGGTAGGTGTTCAGTTCGTACTGTTTCCTATGGTGTGGTTCACTTGAGCTTTAGATATGCTTCAATTTTGGGTTCATCCTAAAATGAGCTGGTGAAATGGATGGATGGCGTGGATAAGACACATACATCATGGTGGACCCCACAAAGTTTACTTAGTATGCAATTTGCTTCCTCCATTTTGTACCAATGGAGCCCATGGTTCAGTGATCCAGACCTTGATATGATTTGACCCACCAAGGATGAACCGTGCCCCAAAAAACTTTCAAATTGGAAGATCCTAACCATCCAAGCTTTGGTTCTAGTTGAATGTGGAGAATTGCTACTCTTTGTTTCTTAACTATCCTTTTGCAGGCCATCAATGAGGGGTTTTCTAGTCTAGGGGATGGGTTCAGGCATGGTCCATATAACGTGGAGCACCTTAGAACAAAGGTTTGATCACCCAACAGAGGACCTCACCTGTACGAATTGAGGACTTAGGGATATGATATATATCCTCGGGTCAAGGATCGTAAATTTCTACATTCCTAATGTTGGATCACAAATATAACGCTTGTGACTTCAATGATTCATCTAGTGGAATTGCATTCATCGACCTAAAAGGATGTTAGTTATGCTATAATTCTAGCTTTCTATTTCAAACAATACTCTTTCCTTCAAGGAAGCCAATTATCACAAAGAGCCATGTGAATTGGATTTCTCCTTTTTATTGAACAAATGGTTCCACAAACATGGTGTTTGTTAGAGTAGATTAGGGTATTATTCTACATTAGGATATTTCCTTATTTGTTAAGATGTATATCTGTTAAGATCTCACCAGATTTCTCATCTCTTCCATATATTCCAGTTATTGTCAATGAAATAAACAAGTACAATTTCTACAATGTAGTCTCTTGTGGTTTAACATGGTATCAAAGTCTCGATTCAGGCCTTTAATCCCCACCACCTTTTCTAGTATCTCCACCACGACACCGAAGTCCACCGGATCAATCGATTCCGCCTACAACCTCTGCTCCAACGAGTGCCCTCACTAGCAACAACGCTTACTAGATCCCCGGTTGTGCCTACTACTACAAACGAACCCATCACCAACACTGAATGCATTTTAACAAAATAAGAAATATCCAAATGTAGAAAATTACAACTCTCATAACTAAATTATAATTGAATTAATATAAAATCAAACCCTTATTATAACTAAATTAGAGCCATCATAACCAAGTTTAGAGTTTATATTATATTATATTATAATGTATAATACGCATGCATGTGCGCGCGCGCACACACACATAGAGTTAGCATTTAGTGAGGAGGTAGGGGTTGACCATATGACCCACCGAGTTTGGCCTAGCAAACCCAAACCCAATATGTTTAATTTCAGGTTGACAAAACAGTCTGAACCTAACACATGGGAAATGGGGTCGACCCAAACTCTTTAACTTTTTGAGTTGGGTCATGTGTCCTGGTCAGGCCAGTCAAATTTTGCCAAGCTTAACTAGGCCCCATCCTTTTCATTGCATTTCGGTGGGTACAACATGGGGTGTGTCAACTAGGTCCTAAGGTTTGATTCCTAGAGAAGTGAGGGTTGAGGGGTGGGCCCTCTTGATCTTGTCCATCAAATGGTTTTGATGATGGAAGCACAAGGTGGGGTGTCTGCATACTCCTAGCATTTTCTTATTTTTGTGAGCTAACACTACATGACTTATCATTTGAATTTCTAAAGCACATTGTTAAATCCTCGATTTGATTAGGGCTTTTAATGGGCACCCGGACCTATGGATACCCACTGGTCCTCGCCAATTTTTATGGTTGGGTCTAGGTCTTGGGTAAACCACTTTGGCACCCGGTGTAAAATCAGGTCTAGTCAGGTTCGGGTTAGGGCCCCCATTTTGGACCCGATTGATATCGGGTTGGGTCCAATTAACTTTATTACTAATACTATATATTAATTAATATATTTTAATTAATCTAGCAAGAATGAGGTTCAGTAAGCCACATGCATGTAAAAGAATCCGTGTACGTGCCACAACAATGTCGAAGAGGATATGTGCACAATTTAATCCATCCTTTGGTTGGTCCTACCATGTAAACACACTTATTGGACCTGGACCTGGACCCACTAGAGATCAAGTCCAAAGACTTGATAGGTACCCAACAAGTACCTGGACCTGTTCGGATCCAGGTTTGGGTCCTAAAGACCGAGATCCAGACCCTACAAGACCCGAACCTGATCAAGCCGGGTAGGGGTACTCGAGCACCCTACCTGAACCCTACCCATTGGCAGCCCTAAACTTAATGGAGAATATCGAATCAATTGAAATGTGGACTTTCCTTTACTAAAGTTTAAATGTTTGTATGATTACATAGACTACATGTGTAGCGCATGCAGAGGGAATCAGTTTACAAATTGTGGTAGAGAGGGGAGTGGAAGTAGTCATTAAAACTTATAAGTAGGTTTATTTCGCATGCTAGATTTTTGTGATAGATAACCACCATTTCAAAAGTGGTGGCGACTCTTCAACCATACACATGACATAGTTGTAGGAAAATCCAGACGATCCAAATCGCCAACCTAATTGTGTATGGAATGTATCTTAAAATTTTCACTAAAAGCATGATATTTACCATCTGATTTGCCCTTGGAATTTGGACTACTCACTATTTTAATTCTTATAATCCATTTGATAGCCATCATTGGGATAGTTAGGATTGCTTAATTAGTGTGATTTTACAGATATGCTCTGTCCATGATGTGCCCTACAATTTGGTGGTGCGGATGGCCATATATGAGTGGACTTAGTAACTGAAGGAGAGAAATTTGTAAGTAGCAGATAGAGGGGAGGGAACGTTGTTTCTAGAAATAGGTTTCTTTTGTCGAGAGATGTGCTTCCCTTGTGTAAAATCCTTCCCACAAAGTTTTAGCTATTTGATAAAACTTATGATGCGTGACAATTAACTGCTTGCTTTAAAAGCTCAAATTATTAGAGTATGACGAATTAATCCCTTTATCTCATAGTCCAGGCCCCACATCTCATGGGTTAGGACCTCGGTTAAACTCCCCTCGTGGGTCCCAAATCACATGGGCTGCCCACCCCGAGTGTGTCCCCACATCCTATGGGCTACCCCACTAGAGCCTGGTGTGAAATGCGCATTAATCACCCCCCAGTGAGGAGTCTCGAACACGAGACCTCCCTCGTGGGCCCCAAATCATATGGGTCACCCATCCCGAGTGTGTCCCCGCGTCCCACAGGCTACCCCACTTGAGCTTGGTGTGAAAATGCCCCTACATTAATCACCCCCGGTGAGGAGTCTCGAACACGAGACCTCCCGCTCTGATACCAATTTGATACAGGACAATTAACCACTTGCTCTAAAAGCTCGAACTGTTAGAGTATAGCAAATTAATCCCTTTATCTCATAGCCCAGGCTCCACATCTCATGGGTTAGGACCTTGGCCGAACCCCCCTCGTGGGCCCCAAATCATATGGCCTGCCCATCCCGAGTGTGTCTCCGCATTCCACGGGCTACCCTACTCGAACCCCGTGTGAAATGCGTATTAAATACCCCCGGTGAGGAGTCTCGAACATGAGACCTCCCCTGTGGGCCCCAAATCACATGAGTCACTCACCCCGAGTGTGTCCCCGCATCCCATGGGCTACCCCACTCAAGCCCGGTGTGAAAATGCCCCTGCATTAACTTACTGTGTGGAACATTTTGCCCCTGGTTGCTCGAGTTGTATGTAGTATAGATTTGTGCATGCTGTCTGCTATGTTATCCAGGTGCACCATTTGAAGATTAAAAAGTCTCGCACAATTATGGTACTCATTTGAAGTGTTTGGGTAACACTATGTTAGCACGTGTGCCAGTGTGAATTAGAGAACTGAGGCCCTATGCATATAAACAATGTACTAAGCAACGCCTTCTGCTGAGCATTAAAATCGTTGATACAATAATAGTATATGAAGAACTTAATTACATAATGTTCAAGATGAAAGGCATGAAGTCTTTGTCTTTCTTCCATCTGATGTGTCATTGCTAACAGGCCAGTTAACTGATATGAAAATGGAATTCAAGTTTCTGGTAAAGTTAACTGCAAGGATGGTCAATTTAATGTGTTACTTGGGGAGTTCTTTAGTCTTGAATAGGATTCCTGCTTAATTGTGTCTGCATCAGTTTATCAGTTGGTATTTTGTTCATATGAATGTTTAGTAATACAATTATCATTTGGTAATCTGATGTTTGTTGGCATATTCTATTTGAGAACCATGTTAGGCAGCAAAATCAAAATTTTGCATGTGCTTTTAGAATAGAAATTTGACAATATTTTATAGCAGGATGCAGGTGAAACCATCAACACAGCCAATCGTTGTGTCCATACCGCTCTGCTATTCTGATGGTCAGCACCTATACCATTAATCATCTCCAGTGAGGCTATATAAACATCCTTTCAGTTGTTTGTTCGTGAAGTAATGAGGTTTCTTTTCTGTGATGCTGTACTGTGTTATGTATTGAAAGATCTATTTTACGTGGAAAGCAGATTGCTTTATCATGTTGTGTTGATTGCATGACTATATTGCAAATATTACACTCTGATATCATGAGCGTCTCTGTTTTTCTGTCAATGCAACTAGAAATTATTAATATTGTATGTATTACTTGAATAAAATATTGCATTAATTCTAAAAATAAAAATAAAATAAAATAAAAAAGAAAAGAGAAAGGAGGATCAAGTGCTGGCATTTTGCAGTAGACTGTTCAGCTAAAGCTTCGTTATGTGCTCTATATTTTGGATAAGGGAAGTTGTCGAATCCGGCAGTTTTCTGCCTGTTTGTGCTTCTGCTTATTTCAGTATTCTAATACACAAATCAGCATAAAGATGGAGTTGGTGGGTGCTTGAGGCAGATGCTGGAGCAATCTCCTCTCCATAAGAGTTTTGCATCCACACCATCTTTATTTGTGTGGCTAGAAGGGGTGCTTTCGTTGGCATTTATAGCACCTCTGAACTTAATCCCTTGTAAAGTTAAAAAATTTATCCAGTCTATAGTTGAATTATAGGGATGATTAGTAACAAATCTGATAATTAGTGGGACCCTCAATCTTATCGAGATAGCTTATGAATCTGCTTGGATGAAGAACAAATTGCGTTAATGAAGTGACCAGTAAGAACAGTAAGGCAGCTAACAAACCTGAAGCACGCAGCGATTTATGTGGTTATATATATATATATATATATATATATATATATATATATATATATATATATATATATATATATATATTCTTATTTGGATCTAGAGATCTGGATTTTGATAATAAACTTTTCTACCAATGGTTAATCTCTCAATGATAGCTCTAAGCGACTTATGGCAAGGCTCAAGATTTCCATTGGCAACTCATCCTAAAAATGATGCCATGGGGAAGTGAATGAAGAAACTGACACTGCAGCTGCAGAATTTATCAGGAAGTATGTTTGTTACTAGAACGAGTACAATTAACGGGATTCAACTTTTCCATATGCTGCAGACACTCATCCTAATAATTTTGAGTTGTATTGTTTGGATGTGGCTCTCTTGTGCACAAGTACACTGCTCATCTGTTTTCTGTTTGATGAGAAACTAAAATTTTACATCATTTTAAAAAACTTCTGCGAATCTTCTTGTCTACTTGAGAAACAATCCAGTTTATTTAGTTTTCATGTCATCCTTGGTGTTTGCCAACAAATTGCTTCTGTTATTTCAGATGAAGAGATCATACCTTTTTCCTTTGACTTGATCTCAGAATTCTAGATGTATACATTGCAGGTGTGTATTCAAGAGGGGTGGAAAAATTAGAGATGTGCCTCTGGAGTTTTATGTGATTATTGTGTGCCACTCCAATTGAAAGGAAATTTTATAGGATGGCTATAAGACCAGCCATGCTCTATGGACAGAGTGTTGGGCAGTTAAGGAACAACATGTCTTCATCCTAGCTGAAATGAGGATTTGGAGAGGGATGAGTGGCACGACTAGGAAGGATAGAATTATACATGAATGTGTTTGAGGAAATTTAGGAGTAGCACCAACAGGTAACAAGATTAGGGAAAGTAGACTTAGATGGTTTGGTCATGTGCAACGGAGACCAAAATTTTTGTCAGTTAGGAGTGATTTGGTACAAGTTGTGGGCTCTAAAAGGGCAAGGGGAAGGCCCAAAAAGATATGGGCGAAGGTAGTGTTTGAAGTATCAGTATCGCTACGAGTTTTGCTGGTCAAGGATATGGAAACAATATCAATATTGTTGATAATATCCCTAATAACCGATAATGCGAGGAAACATTGGGAAAAAAGAGGAAAATGATGGAATTTTTCAGTGAAACTTTAGGAGATGCTAAAATGCACATATTTACATATTTAGGAATTTTAAAAAATTAAATGTATACATAATAAATTTCCATTTAATGAGTGCCTAAAAGCATGTGCTATCATAAGAAATCAATCCAACCATCCCCTCCATCCCATCTATCCATCCAACCTTCCATCCAAGCATAAATTGATATTTCAGAATATTGACAACACAAGATATTCGCTGAGAAATCGTCGATTACTGCAAAGGAAACAAAAGACTGTGGTCTCAATATTGCCCATGTTGTGATAACGTAATATCGTGATATTATCAATATTATCGTCAACAAAATTGAACACCGCATAAACTATGGCCCATAAAAAAAAAAAAATTGAAATGGAAAATTTTTTAATAAACAGATTTTTGGTAATATTGATACATTGATGATATTATTGAAATATTGCCGATACACGAGCGATACAAGCAACACCTAGTATTTACACAGTTGAAAATATTGGCAATATCGATATATTGGCAATACAAGCGACACTTGGAATTTACACAATCAAAAATATTGCGATGCATTGGCGATATCGACACATTGGCGATGCTTAGCGATACATTGCGGATACTTGGAATTTCTGATACTACTAGTAATATCGGTATCACTACCAGTGTTACCGACATCGTCGAGCTGGAGATACGGATAATATCAGGGATAATTCAATAATATCGTAGATACTTAGAACAATGGTCGGAGGTAGTAAGTAAAGACTTGATGACCTATGGTCTAACTAAGTTATGGCCCTTGATAGAGTGGGATGGTGGAAATGGATTTGTTAGCCGACCCAAATTGGTTGGGAGCTTAGATGATGATGACATTGCTGGTGTGTCCTTGAATGTTTACATTAGATAGCTTGGAAAAAACATTAGTGCATTTTCAGTTAAACTGATACCTTTTTTTTATTATTTCTCCTTTTCTTCAGATACTGAATCTGCCAAGGCATCTAGAAGACAGCTGAAAGAGACAATCTACTCAGTCCTGTTCGATATGAATGTTCCCGCTGTTTGTGCCATCAATCAGGTAGGGCATTTCTTTCTTGATTTTCTCTTATTAATTGAAGCGCTACATTTTTTAACTTACCATCCGATGTATTCAGATTTGAAGTCTCACACTTGATTCCACCAATGTGTCCTCTTTTCATGCAATCTTAGTGTCAATATTTCCCATGTCCTGAATTAGATTTCTTTTATATAACTATCTGGTGGTGAATGGGGGTAGACCCACACCCAGCAATAGGTGTGCCTTCCACTCGAAACAGGACTTTGTCTTCTCTGTATCTAACCTGAACAAGAACACTTTTTCTACGACGATGGCCTCCGAACAATGCCCTACTGTAGCCTTTAAAGGTATGATGTGGTATATATGAAAGAAATATTGCATGGCCTGCTGGGTTAAACTGTGATCTGTAGTTCCACCAATAGGCTGTCGGAGCTAATGGATAAGCTCACCCCATCTCTATGGATCTCTTAACCTCTCTGTTTCTTTCCCTGGTTTAGTGGATGTTCTGGACCTCTTCGGGTAACTCAACTATTTGTCTTGATCATTGCATTGGTTTTTCTTTGTTTCTTTGCTTCTTTTCTTTTTCTTTTTTTTTTGTTTGTTCGAGGGTGAGCTGTCTAAAAGATGAGGTGTCTTTGTTGGGCTGGTTATGAGCTTTGATTGTTCGTTAAAGTTGTTGCATCCTGGTTGGAACATTGAGGATGCAAACTAAACACTTCACTCAGTAATTGTCATCATAGCCTTATCCGATTACTTTAGTAGGCAACATTCTTGTGATTTCTTGGCAGAAGTTCAATGAACTTAGCAACCTGACATCAACCCTCCTTTATCTGGGCTGGGGGCCAGCTGGTGCATAGCTACTAGGGGGAGTTTCAACCACTCAATATTGAGAGGATTTGAGTCTGTTGCTGATACCTGGAGGATTATTTTTATTTTATTTTATTTATTTGCCTTTTCCAAGCTCTTTTATATATTAAGGCTAAAGGAGCCCCCCAATGGTAGAATTTTCCATTAAACGACAGTAGATGCTTCCTGACAGAGTTTGGGCCTTCCATACCATTTACAATGCCCAATAAGTTTCCACAAGAAACTATTCTCTTGATACCCTTGTGGTGTATGTATCCATTTGTTTAGTTGATTCTTGTTTTTTCTTTTCTTTGTTTGTAAATATAAATTTGGCTATCAGGTTATTTTCCACTAGGCTTCATATGCTTTGGTTGTTATATAACTATTAATGTTGCTGGACCAGTTGAAACAACTGGTGCTTGCTTATTGCTACCTCAGCTGCCATTGGCTCGCCCTCCACTTCGATGGGTTAGGATCGAGGGCTGGTCGATCTAGCCTTCAGATGTTTTTCATTGAGCCTTATATCAATATGAATGGGGTCATGCTGCAGTAAACTGATAATTAAAAATAAAAATAAAATCATCTGTAAGGTATATGGTCAATTTTCTTCTTGTGCATTTACCTCTCTCAATTCCAATTTTGTTTCTAACCTTTTCTCTTCACGCCATTCCTTGGTAGAAGACTGAAATAATCAGTTTGTTTTTCCCGTTACTATCCATGTTTTTAACACATGCTGTATTATTCTGCAATAAAAATGCAGGCAGTTTTAGCTTTGTATGCTGCAAGGCGCACTTCGGGGATTGTTGTCAATATTGGTTTTAATGTCACATCAGTTGTTCCAAGTAAGTTATTTTATTCTGGTCCTTTTTTATTTTATATGCAAGTGGTTACCTCTTTCTTTTCTTTTCTTTTTTCTTTCTTCGACGTTATTTATTCCCTTTTGTTGACTTTTTGAACATTGATATTCAAATAAATATTTGTGGGATTCATCAGTGTTGGCCATAAATCTCTATGAAGCTACTGCCTATCTATAAAAGAATACACTTATCGATCAAGGCTCCAAGGGTAGATTGTATTAGGAGTTCCTCTCTACTATTTATACCACTACAGGAGTGATTTGTATTCTCTAACGGTCTTAGATTGGTTTAACAATCATCTCTTCTTGCTGATAAGAAAGTCTTCATTGCTAATTTGCATCATTTTTCTTTTGACTGCAATATCCATTATGTGATGGGCAATTTCTAGATACTATTTTTATTTCTTGAAATATAATGCATGTAAATGTGGAGTAGAAATTCTGTGGGTCTGTAGAATTTGTCTTTGTAAAATGTAGACAAAAGCCTTTTATGTGACTTTGTTTCTTTTTTTTTTTATAGTCATTTGATTTACTTTGATAACCCTTTGTACTTCTTGCATTTATTTATTATGATTATTATTATTATTATTATTATTTGGTATTTGAATGATTGCAAATTTAAAGAAATCCTTAAAATTTTGTGGTATGGAATTATTTTCTCTAAAGTGGATGATTGGGGGCTATCCATTTCATAATTCAAAAACTTGGAATATAGAGCCTTGACACCTATATTCTTTCATTTGAAAGGTGAAGCCTTTATGCTGCACTTGCCTGCAAAGTAGAGTCTAAACCTAGATTCATCACTTACCTGAACTTTGCTCAGTTC
This sequence comes from Magnolia kwangsiensis, assembly GCA_037074715.1. NCBI lineage: Eukaryota > Viridiplantae > Streptophyta > Magnoliopsida > Magnoliales > Magnoliaceae > Magnolia > Magnolia kwangsiensis. Next base: position 4,513,323 of record CM073583.1, read on the forward strand.
GTGAAGAATTGTAAATCTATGTGTATTTAATTCATGTACAGACAATGGATATTGGGATTCTCTCACCTTTATCACAAACATGATGTTACCCACGTAATTTTCATCATCCTAACACAGTAAATAAGGGCCTGTTTGGTTTTCCAGTTACAATGGTAAATGGCTAATGATTATCTACTCTTGTAATTGTGCGGTATCATCACTTACATTTGACTGCAATGATGATTTTGCTACATTGTTTGTTTCATCCACAAATCACTGTAAAAATGGTAGTTCTATAATTTGAAAATGCTATGACTACAATTTACTTTACCTACTTCCTTTACAAGTGTATTTGGCTCTTGATTTACAGGCCATAATTCCTGTTTAAACAAACACATGGAAATGATAATGATGGCTCATTTACTTTGCATTTCATTGGAAATTGGAAAACCAAAATGGCCCTAAGTGATTTATTTGGTTGTTTAGATATAAATGTCGCCTGTTGGAAATGACCAAAAAGCTGTTTTTTATTAATTACTTGGAGATTATTTCTTCTTCTTCTTCTTCTTCTTGTTCTTTTTGTTACTTCTATATTTTCCTCGACGTGATGTGAGTTTGCTTAATTATTAACATGTATTTTGGCCGAGCTCCATAGGTAACACTTTCTTGGGCAATTATGTTTACAGTTTTACGAGGTAAAGTGATGCATAAAGTGGGTGTGGAAATTATCGGACAAGGTGCACTGAAACTCACAGGATATCTCAAGGATCAAATGCAACAAAGAAGAATTAACTTTGAGTCATTATACACGGTTCGCACGCTGAAAGAGGTATGCATGTAGTTTGCAAAGACACCATGCACCGCTACTCCTGTTTGCTTCTTTGCAACAAAGTGTTTGACATGTGCCTGACACTTGTTGACAGTCTTTGTCAGAACCATTTTTGGTTTTACTCTTTTCCCCTGGTTTTTTGTTTTGTTTTGTTTTTTTTTTTTTTTTTTTTCATGCTGGTTTCTGTATTTAAATATTTCTCTTTATATATGCTTGTCTTGTACGCATGTGTGTATGTATATACATGTACGTATCTCTGTATGTTTCTCTTCTATACAATGTGGGTATCCAGGGACAAACTCATGCAAGCCATTAGTTTTAGGAGTAACTAAAACTTTGCCTTTCTCAGGGGCTTGGGAAGGGTTTATATATAAAAGCTATTATAGGATGTTTTTTTTGGCAATTATTTTTAACAGTTTTACAAGGTGAAGTGATGCTTAAGCTGGGTGTGGAAATTGTCAAACTAGGTGAAGTAAAACTCACAAGATTTCCGAGGGAGCAAATGCAACAAGGAAAAACAAATTTTGAGTCATTATACACCATTTTAATGTCCAATCCACCCACCAAGTAGGCTAAACCTATCTCTTTTATTATATGATTGACTGTGCATTATTTTGTGTGGCCACCTAATGAGTGGATCAAGCTTATTATTGCACTAGGTTGTCCTTGTGGTTGGGCAACCCATTGAATGGGTTGCATCTTATCTACTACTTGAACAGTAACTTATCGCCACATACATGCATGCATGCATCAATACATACATACTCTTAAGCCTTATCCCAATTAATTGGAGTTGGCTACATGAATCTTGTTCCTCCATTCCACTCCATCAAGAACCATTCATTTAGTTGGATCATAGGTCATCAAGTCCTTTCTTATCGGCGCAGTTTTTGGTTTCCATTGCACATGACTAAACCATCTAAATCTACTTTCCCTTATCATATTACCTATTGGTGCTACTCCTAAGTTCCCTTGAATGCATTCATTTCTAATTCTATCCTTCATCTTGCCACATATCCATCTCAACATCCTCATTTCAGCTACACTCATCCTATAAGAACATCATCATCATCTAAGCCTTATCCCAACTAATTGGGGTTAGGTACGTGAATCCTTTTCCGCCATTCTACTCTATCAAGGGCCATGACTTCATATAAGTCATCAAGTCTTTTCTTACTACCTCCACTCACGTCCTTTTGGACCTTCCCTATACCATTTTCGAGCCTTGAACTTGTACCAAGTCACTCCTAATCGGCACAATTCTTGGTTTCCATTACAAATGAACAACTATCTATGAGTGTACTTTCCCTCATCTTATTACCTATTGGTGCTACCCCTAAACTTTGTCAAATGCATTCATTTCTAATTCTATCATTCCTTGTGTTGCTACTCATGCATCCCAACATGCTCATTTCAGCCACTTATCCTATGAACATGTTGTTCCTTAACTATCCAAAATTGTCTCATAAAGTGTGGTTGGTTGCCATCCTATAAAATTTCCCTTTCAGATTAAGTGGTACATGATGACCACAAAAAACTCTAGAGGCACATCTCCATTACTTCCACCCCGCTTGAAATATATGGGCAACATCCTTCTCAATCTCTACACTTTCATTAATTATCAACCCAAGATATCGAAAGTGGTCATTTCCGGAAACTTCTTGGTCATCAATCTTAACTAATTCCTTGTTCTCACTCCTATTATTACTAAAATTGCACTCCATTAACTCTTTTAGTCTGACTATTTTAAAATCATTTATTTTCTAAACCACCCCTCTATCAATCTAGCTTTGTTTTTACGCCCTCCTTATCAATCAAAACTATGTTATCTACAAACAACATGCACGTTGGATCTCTTCTTGCAAATGCTCCATTAACTCGTCTGTAATCAACGTCAAAAGGTATAAGCTTAATGCAGATGCCAGGTGCAAGAGTACAGTAAATGGGAACTCACTTATCTCTCTACTCGTGGTCCTCACGTTTGTTTATGTTCTCTCGTATATATCCTTAATTATGTCAACACTCATCCTATAAACATGTTTTTCTTTAACTACCGAAGATTTTGTCACGTAAAGCATGATTGATCTTATAGCTATTCTATAAAATTTCCCTTTTAGTTTGAGTGGTACACGGATTATTTATTTATTTATTTGGATTTATTGAACTACGCTGCCGATTTCCCTATGTATTGCACGATATTGATCGATATCATCAATACCATCTAATAAATACGAAGCATTAGGTATGATATATCACACAATTTTGAAATATCGCGATACATTGTGATATTTTTGGCGAAATAGAAGTTTTTGGACACTACACTCTCATGGTATCGCCCATGTGCTATACCGATATAATTTGCTGATGTTATCAGCTGATAATATCAATACTGTAAACATTGATTGCAACATTAGTAATATCAGCCAATATTATTAGTATCACACGGTAGCGATACGATATTGGGCTTTAGTTGTAAAACTTCCCAATATCGGTCAGTGTATCACAATGTATTGCTATGGATCACTATACAATGCAATAACCCAAGTGCATCAGTCCCCTTTGCAAAAATATTAGAAAATTTGCAAAAATCCCAAAAATCTGTTTTTCTGATTTTTTTTTCTTTTCTTTCATTACATTCCTAAGGAAATTTCAACCACTACTTTTTGGTTGTTTGGAGAGGAAAGGGGATTTGGTGGCGTAAACCGATATCAGAGCATGTGGTACCAGAACCCATATTGCTGAAAATTTTCGAATTTCAACAGTTTTTTCTTATTTAAATTTCTTAGAATCAGTGGAATGAAGTTTATAATTCATGGTTTTACATGATTTTGTGTTCAATCAAGGTTTTTGACCTTTGATTTTTTAATTAGGAAAATTGGGGAAAATGAAAATTCTCCATTTCACCCATGCAATTTGCAATTAGCGGTTGAAAAAAATCACATTAGAGTACTTAGGCTGATCTACAGATCGATGGAGCTTTTCAAATTTTATATATATATATATATATATATATATATATATATATATATAGCGGAATGCTCACCTGTGAATCAATTCGCACGGACTACCTATGCACTTTTTTGAGAACTCATCATACGTGATGATTCTCGAAAATATGAACTGTCCACATGAAGCAGAGCCTCGTGAAACCCCCTGGTACCTCTTTTACTTTAACCAAAACTTCGGTGGGCCATAAAAAATGCAAACAGTTTCTTCCCTTGATTTGCATTTCTCTTTACTATGGCCCACCAGAATCTTAGATCAGGGTGAAAATTCACCTCCTAAGGTTTCATGGGATTCCACATCTCATGGACCGTTCAAATTCGACTCCCATGACACATGTGCAAAGGTGCGCACATGAGCATGCCTATATATATATATATATATATTCTTAATACAAAAGCTGAAAAATAATTTAAAATATATTTGTTTGAAAACAAATAGATTGACCAGATGTCATGTATGCCTAATATATATATGCATGTATACTGACCTTAATATCAGTTATGCTTGTTTATTTATTTTCAAAAATTAATTTAATTTTAAAAAATCTAAAAGATAATTAAAAATATATTTTTAAATAAATGCACATATATTGTAGGACATATTTAGTGTCAATATTTAGTACATTGAATGTTCTAATAAATGATATGAATTATAGAAATCTTAGTGATTTCTTTGTTTGTTATTTTACATCAAATGATTTTTAATAAACTTTCATCACTTCTATCTGATAATGCATAGTTTAGTACCTTAGACAAAGAAAACGTAGTGTACTAGATTTTGTTATCTTATGAGTTCTAAGTGTGTAGTGTTGTCTTTTTTAACATCCTCTAAAGTTTCATTGAAACATTCAACCAATTTTCCAATTTCTGCAATGTTTCCCAAAAACAGCAATACATTACACGATACATTTGGTATTTCCCATGTGATACCTGGTATGTTTTCATATCCCAATGGTGTGATACATCTGTCGATGGCAATTCTAAAAACATTAGTAACAAATTTGAGGGACACTAGTGGAGGGACAAGTGAGTTCCCAATAACTATAGGCTTACACCAGGGGTCAGCATCAAGCCTGTGCTGTTTCTCATTGGTTAAGGACAACTTAATGAGGCATTTGCAGGAATAGATCCCATGTTGTATGCTGTTTGCAGATGACATAGTTTTGGTTGGCTAGACAAGGGACGACATAAACACAAAGCTAGATGTATAGAGGGTGCTTTAGAATCTAAATGATTTAAAGTTATTCGGACTTAAACAGTGTACACGGAGTGCAATTTTAGTAAACAATAGAGATGAAAACAATGAATTAGTTAAGATTGCTGACCAAGATGCTTCCCAAATGACCACTTCAATATCTTGGGTCAATAATTCATTAGGCTTGCTGACCAAGATGCTTCCCAAATGTCCACTGATGATATCTTGTGTCAATAATTCATTAGGTTTGCTGACCAAGATGCTTCCCAAATGTCCACTTCTGATATCTTGGGTCAATAATTCATTAGAGTGGAGAGATTGAGAAGGATGTTTACCATAGAATTCAAGCTGGGTGGAAGAAATGGAGATGTGCCTTTGGAGTTTTATGTGATCATTGTGTACCACTCAAGCTTAATGGAAAATTTATAGGATAGCTATAAGACCAGCCATGCCTTATGGGTCAAAATGTTGGGCAGTCAAGGAGCAATATGTTCATAGGATGAGTGCAGCTGAAATGAGGATGTTAAGATGGATAAGTGGCAAGCCAAGGATAGAATTAGACATGAATGCATTTGAGGGAACGTAGGAGTAGCACCAATAGGTAATAAGATGAGGAAAAGCAGACTTAAATGGTTTAGTCATGTGCAGTGGATTTTTTTATAAGGTTTTTCCAAAATGATTCTTAAAGCATGGGCTTTATTAGCGACTTTATGGGCTTTATGGTTAGAAAGGAACCAACGTTGCTTCAACAACAAAATGAGTGGGCTGGTGAAAGTTTTCAATAGGGCAATTCTTAATAACAAGGATTGGGTGGAAGCTTAGATTTTTAAATCTTCTCTTCCTTTCCATTTGGGGGAGTTCCGTTGGGTGGGATTGTATTTTTTTGTATTTTTGTATATTTGTTTAGCTGTCTCCTTTGGCTTCAGCCTTTTTAATATATCATCATCATTTAAAAAAAAAAAAAAGATTCTTAAAGCCCCATCCAATTTAAAAACAAAAACTGAAAGCCAAGTGAAGCTTAAAATAGGGCTCTAAAATGGTGAGGGGAAGGCGTAAAAGAATGTGGATGGAGGTAGTAAAAAAAGACGATGAGTACTGTCTGACTAAAGGTATGGCCCTTGATAGTATAATGGCGGAACATGATTCATGTAGGCTTAGATGATGGTGACGATGATGATAAAGAGAATGTGCACTTGAACTATGTAGATGGATTATGCATGCTATGAATTAAAGAAAAACACACAAACCTTGAATTAATAATTTTCCCTTAGAAGGCTTGTTGTCTCACATGTTGCGTATCGAGTATAGATAACTCACTAACACTAGGAGATGGACCGTTTAGTGAACGAACAAAGGGAGGGACAAGGGACACTGCCCCTTCTTACAGGGAACACGAGCTAGTTCTTGTATTATATGCAATGTTGTCAAAATCGTTATCGTATCGCAAATTGTAATGGGAGTTCAACCGTATCGTATCGAATCGCAAATCATATCGTGAATTGTAAGATTTTTTAATGATTTTCTTAAAAATCCAAAGAAAAAAAAAAAAAGAAGAAAAACTTAGCAATCATCCTTTTGCCATCAATATGCACCCGGTAATACCATATTGAGATAGTGTTAAAGGATTCTTACCTTTCCTTCTTCTTCTTCATTTTATTGTCTTTCAAGAAATTCTCTAAAAAACATACAAGGATCCTTTAATAATTTACGTTCTTTTTACTTTTCTTGAATGTAGAATCACGTTGGAAAAGTGACATTTGATTATGTAGACTGACAATAAAAGATATTTTGATTTCTAACCATCATTCCACAATGAATAAGTCAATATGATCATGGCCATCCATGAAAACATTCCAGATAAGTCATACATCAATTTGGTGTTTCGACCAGTTAGGAAGTAAGAAATCATTATAAAAAAAATAATAATAATAAAAAATAAAAAAAGAATCTACCATTCAACATTGAAGAGAATATATATCATTTAATCTCTTATAAAGAACAAAATAAAAATAATTTACCTTTACTAAACGATTCTTTTTCTTTTTATGGTTTTTCATAAATGATTCTTACAGCCCCATCCAATTTAAAAACATAAAATGAAGCCAAGTGAAGCTTAAAATAGAAGAAAACAAGTATAATTTGAATCGTAAATCGTGGGATTCATATAAAAAAGGATTCAAACATGGGATCAAATCGTTTTGCTTAAGATTCGACTCAAATCATATATTGTATATCGTAAATCATAGGATTTGACAGCACTAATTATAGTAGCCTCGAGCTAGCACTAGTCTCTCACATGTTGGATATACTTGTGAAACCCTTCAGGTCAACACATCAAATTCATTTCTTAGAATATGCAGTTTACTTGATATGTAGTTTTTATTGTCTTGTGCTAGAGGCACCACAAACAGCTACCAGTTTCAAGCTCTGTGGGGATTTTGAATTTTCAATTAACAATATATCCATTTGACTAGAATTCCTTTGTAATTTTAGTGTCTGCAGCTGAACTTCTGTCTTGAAACATTTGCTATGCATACAGACTGATGGTTTGGTGATTTATGAGCTTGCAGAACCTATGCTATGTTGCTGCTGATTATGAAGCAGAGCTATCTAAAGATACACGAGCATCATTCAAAGTTTTGGGTGAAGGCGTGTTCACCCTCTCGAAAGAGCGCTTTCAAACAGGGGAGATCCTTTTTCAGCCTCAAATAGGAGGGATGTAAGTCTCCGTCCTTACATGTTATGGGGGCATAACGTCCTGTTCCAATCCTAGTCATATTAGCACTTGGACCGAACCTCAATGTGTACATTCATGCAGGCTCTTAGTTTGTAATCTATCATGGAGGTAGCTTTACCATTAAATGCCAATTTCCAAAATTTCTGCTATTCATTAGATTTGTGTTATTTCATTTCAATAGTTTCATGGAACTTGTGGTGGGTACAGGCGCACGATGGGTCTGCATCAAGCTGTAGCACTCTGCATGGATCATTGCCTCTCTGCAGACATGACGACTGAAGATGGATGGTTCAAGACTGTGGTTTTGGCAGGTGGAAGTGCATGTTTACCTGGACTGCCAGGTTTGTGGTCAAGACTTTTCAGTAAATATATCCATGTTCGAGACTGTCATCTAGACATGGACATGAAATTTGCCACTGGACACTGACTAGAGGTGTCAGAGATGGTGACCCTGGAAAACATGGCAGGCTGGTGCATCCTGTTCTTACAATCACAATTATATGATAATACCTAAATCTATATCACCAAGGAAAACTCGATCCTAAAAGCATAAGATTTAGAAATGTATGTGGTAAATTGAAATACGCAAAAAATTATATCAGTAGCCTATACAGTACTGAAGGTTGAATTGCTATCTACACCCACTCTGACTGATAAGCACGTCCTTTCTTTTCTACATATGTTAAGAAAGAAGTACCAGTTTTTACTATTGCATTACTAAAAGTGGAATGTGTGGTATCAGTCATCGTGGGTGTAAATGTTAGTTAGCTATTTAAAAATTGAGCCTGGATCCAATCCCATGCTTTGCATGTTAAGCTTAACAACTAAGTGCGACCTAGGTGAGGGTGAGCAGAGGTCCTGCTCAGGCTAAAGCAGGGGCATTTGAGACAAGCACTGGTGATAATTGATAATAGACAATCATCTTAGCAGATTTTCTGTTGAGTGTAGAGGACACCTGTGGTGGACATAATCCCAAGAAAGTTGTTTTTCCCTGAGTTTGTACCTTCCGTTTCGCAAGATAGTTGTCTTAATATTGGTTTCCTATAATAAACCTCAGATTACCCTTCAAAAGAAAGTGCATCCAAGGACATTGCACTTAGATGAACTTAGACCTACTTAGCATCACCGCTTAGATGGACTTTGATGCAGTTCTGTACATTAAGCTTAAGATACAAAGCTTTGCATTGGATTGGACCTCTTAAAATTTTGGGAAAAGAACATTTATTAAGACTCTTCTGTCAAAGCAAATATTGAAGAATGAAGTGAGCCCGTCCCATATTGTGTATGTATGTACAGATTTGTGTTTATATATATGTGTTTGTTATGTTTATGTGCATGTATGCCTACATAAAAGTATATGAGAGGTAAGGAAGGATTGCTGAGTGTATGTGATGATTTAATATAAGGTCAATTCTTTTGTGTCCTTTTGTTTTGTTTCAGAGAGACTAGAGAAGGAGCTTCATCGACTTCTTCCACCGTCTGTTTCTCAGGGAATCAAAGTTATTCCACCTCCATATGGAGTTGACTCTGCTTGGTTTGGAGGAAAGCTTCTCAGCAATGTGAGTTGCTTTAATTGTAACAAACTCCTTTTTATACAGACTCTCAAATGCACTCTCACATGATATTCGATGCTGAATGCAAAGTTTAGGTTAGCATTTGGGTGCCTCAGCCGGGCTTGTGATGCCTACTTTAAAGTGTATGGAAGGCCGAAGCTGTATTAAGAGGCTATCATCTCCTCCTTTCTGCCCTAAATCATGACCAGGCTATCATCTCCTCCCTTCTGTCCTAAATCATGACTAGGCTATCATCTCCTCCCTTCTCTGCCCTAAATCATGACTACGATGGGAATGGGATAAACTGCCATTCTGAATTGCCATTCTGAATGGGATAAATCATGGCAGGGCCTAGGCTTGAGATAAACTGCCATTCTGAATTGCCATGGCTGAGCAGTTCAAAATTCAGGCGTGAAGCCTCTCCAGCCTGCCCATTTGGAGCCCAAGAAATCTCGACTGGATGCTTGAGAACTCATAAAAATAAAGCCACTGCACAGGCGTCTCAATCTCTAGAAATTAGACGCCCATGCATGCATGGGTCACATGTTGCATGGGCGACAGTGTGTTGTTTTATTGTTTATCCTTTCCAGTTGTGCTAATGTGCATTGCATGGATACAGCTGAGCACCTTCAGCCATGCATGGTGCATGACGAAGAAGAAATTCCGCCAGAAATCCCGACGAAACTCATCCTTCATCGGCTCGTGGTGAAGATATCCTAGCTTCTATAGGCAAGCCGCCTGCCTAGAAATTTGCTTGGAAGCTGTTTAACTAAAAGCCCGAATCAATTGTTCTCTTCACTAGAGGTATCTGTTTAGCTTGCCCTCTTATTCTGAAGTGTACGTGGTCATGAAATATGCCTATGTTGGATCTATTTGTTTCATTGTATCATTTACTTCAGGAATGTTCTTCCCATATTTATGGAAACTGCAGTGTGATACAGATAATATTTATTTGGATGAACTTGAGAAAAATAAAAGGGGTAAGACAAACTTGCTTGCACGGCCCCTACTAATTTTCCTTGTATTTGGTGATTTAGTTGTTTTAAGCATACTTCTGAAACACGAAAACTCAATACCAAATTCTGTCAACTCAAATCTGGCAAGGATTTCATGTTGAGTCACTATGAAACTCAATTAGGAGTCTGAATCGGTGTTGACTCGGTCAAGTTGAAACAACTCACAACTCCTGAGGGTAGTTGTTTGCAAGGTAGGAGGCACGATTTGAACTGGCGACCTGCTTCAGGAACAGAAATGCCTCCTACTCGCGCCCTGCAACCTAATGTCTTGTTTGTTTGTGTGTCTTTTTTCTTCATTTTACTTCTTTTTCTTTTTCTTTTATTTTATTATAATTGCTCAGGAAATGGAGTGCCATCGATCCATCTAGCGGGTCTTTTTTTTTTTTTTGATGCAAATGGTCCAAAAACCAAATTGGACAATCATAGCAATTGAGAGTTTTCAATTTATTTTCCCTTGGATGTCTGCTGTTACCGATACTTGTTTTCTACTGTTGATTCGAGGGCAAGTGATTGGATAGATTGGAGATCATTGACCATCCAGCAAGATCCCCTAGATGGATGGTCGTGATTTATATTTCTCCTCTGCATGTGTACGGTTGAGATGGCTTCCAACATTCCAGCTCCTCCTGCTCGATGGTACCGTTTCATATGGGAAGTAATGAGACTGGCAAGGAGACCGTGTCTTCTTAACCAAGAACATTTTTTAGTGATCATTACTTTGGAGCTTGGAGTTTAAAGACCCAGCCTTAGGACCGGCTGACAGGCGTAAAAATGCAGTACGTGTAAGATATCTAGGCAGTTCATCTGGTGGTCCCTGCTGGAGTAGATTCCCTTGCCCACAAGCGGTCAACTGATATTCCTCATACTAGCACCTTGGGAGCGGAGTTGCACATGATGTGCATGTTCCAACAGTCAAGATTGCTTGCTTCAACTTTTCCTCTTCAAAAGTTCCAAGTGTTAGGGGTGATGCAAGCCATCTTCCTTGTAAGGAAGACCACAAGTGTATATCAGCTGATGAAGAAGCACCAACCACCATGGGCCCTTAGACGTAGCGGTGGAAATGCACCATGCAGAACCAAGGCTCATGGAGGCCTATACTAGGAGCTATGAAAGTCCAGTCCGAAGCATGGTTTGGCTTACAAGCAGGCCAAGTAATGCTAGTGCTATGTCTTCGAAATCACTGTCACTAATCCATCATATATGGGTGATTACTGGAGAAGTGTCCGTGTTAAATGATACTAACCGGAACTGGTGGCGGTCATGTGGATGGCTAAACATAATTGAGCAGTTCAAATGGTTAAGATTGTCCGATCAGCAGCAATTTCCTCCGTCCACAATGCAGCCTCCAGTGTTGGATGGTCTAATGTGGACCCACTTGTGGGTGGAAACTTACCATGGCTAGCTCGTGGTCAGCCAACTAATGGATCACTATAGAAATGGCCAATTCATCTAAATCTAAGGGCCTGTTTGGATGCCTGTAAGTTATTGTAAGTTGCGACTTACCTGTAAGTCACTAACAGGGAAGTGACTTCTCGCCCCCTACCGTAGTTTTTTGGTAGATTTGCCTGGAAGTGACTTGCAGGTTGTAAGTTACTTATAGGTGAATTTTCTCCCCCAAACACCACCTGTAAGTGACTTCCTTGTAAGTCACCTCCCATTTACCCAACTTATAGGCATCCACTTGCCCAACTTCCACTCGATTGGCCCGCTTTCCTCCATCCACCCAATGTCCACATGTCCATTAGTTGTTAATCAGTGCGTTTGTGGGTCTGGGTCTTGTCCCAGCTCCACCCAGTAGATTTTCCCCACACTTGCACATCTGGGCATAGAAAAACTGCTCCCAGAATCAAGAGCCAGACGCAACCAATAAATTGTAATCAAAGGCTGAATATGGTCTGAAACTGAGTCGACTCAGTTGACTTTGTTTCAGTGTGGGGAAACAAAACGAATAATCAGACGAAAATGCCCGTTTCTGTCTGTAGATGGGTTGCACTTTAAAATGGCAGTGAAAACCATTCCATCACCAATAATCCATACATGAACATTCACCTCCCTTGAACACATGGAAGCGGCTCCTATCCCTAACAATGATTTCTCTTCCAAACTCCTTTGATATGAATTTAATGGCTGTATGACAATCCGTACAAATCCTCAAGTTTTTATAAACCCTGATTAGGTTCTTGGGCCCACTTCTCAATAGCCCATATGCAATAGCCAATCTCTCACTGTGCCTGCTCAGTGCAATCTCTTTCTCTTCCTCATCTATGTTTAACACAACCTCTTCCCTCCTTGCAACATATCCAACCTCTTCTATTCTCCTTTTCATCTCATCCAACATCATATATATCTCTCTAGCATCCTTGTGGCCAATGTCTCCTGCTACAAACTCATGTACTATGCCATCCACTTCAATGCAGCTGGACCCACTTGTAGTCCCCATCTCATTATCTTTTATCAGCTTCCTCACTTTTATGGCATCTTCACCCTTCCCGGCCACAGTGAGCACGTGCCCGATCAGCTTGAACCGATCTCCGGACTGTGGCTCAAGCGCGATCAGATGGTTGAATGCCCGTTTGCCCCTCGCAAGATCCTTGTGGTTCCTACAGGCACCAAGCAATGTGCCCCATATGATTGGATTTGGCTCCATTGGCATGGATGCGATGAGATCTTCAGCCTCCGCCAAGTGCCCAGCCCTGCTGAGGAGGTCCACCATACATCCATAGTGCTCGATCAATGGTGTGACCCCAAAATCGAGCGCCATTCTGTCGAAGTAGTGCCCGCCCATTTCAACGTGCCCCGCATGGGTGCAAGCAGATAAGACTGCAACAAAAACAGCTTCATTGGGTTGGATGCCGACCACCACCATTTCATCAAACAGCTCGAAGGACTTCTCAGCATATCCATGCATGGCAAAACCCGAGATCATAGCCGTCCATGTGACCACATCCCTTCTAGTCATGCTTCTAAAGACTTCATAACTACTATCTATGCTCCCACATTTAGCATACATATCAACAAGAGCAGTCCCCAACACAACACTCATTTCAGCCTCAATCCTCCTACAAACATGCAAATGAATCCATCTCCCCTGATCCAACGCACCCAATTGTGCACACGCGGTGAGCGTGCTCACAACCATCGATTCATTTGGGTGGGCCCCACATGCCGTCATCTCCCAAAAGACACCCAACGCCTCCATATACGTGCAATTCTTCGTGTACCCCGACACCATCACACTCCACGTCGCATCGTCCTTCACCACCATCCCATCAAACACATTTCGAGCATCATCAACGCGGCCATGTCGCAAGTATGCTGTGATCATTGCATTCTTAATGAGCGTATTCTCTTCAGAGAATCCATCGAACACCTTGCGTGCACAATCCAAACTGTCGGATTTTCCATACATGTGTACGAGAGAGCTGTGGATATAAGTGTCCGGCCTCATCCCAACCTTGATTATCATGCAATGCACTTGCTTACCTTCCATAAGCGCACTTAAGCAAGAACACGCCTTGAGTACGAAAGTATAAGTGTAATTATCGGCGATCAGACCGTTTAATATCATTCGATTAAATAGTAAGAGGGAGTCATTAGGGTGGCCACCTACTATAAGGCCCCTGATCATATTGTTATAAGCAAAGGCATCTGGGCAGTCGATTCGATTGAAGACGGACCATGCATAGTCGATGTGGGATATGGACACGTAGGACTCAACAAGCTTACCGGCCATCGGGTAGCGTCTGATGAGGCCCACCACCACGAATTGTGCATGGATTTGTTTGAGTTGTTGGAGATTTTGGCATGTGTGGAATAGAGAAATGGTGGATGGGATTGTGGCATGTTTGGATGGAGTTTCTGATTGGATTTTGATTGTAGGTGTTGGTGTTTTTGAAGATTGGTTGTTTGGGATTGGTAGGGATAGAGTTAGAGAGGAATGCATGTGGTTGTGATTAGTTGTTGAAGAAAATCTCAGTAGATGTAGCTTTGCAGCTATGGAGGGGCAAATCTATCTTTTTTGCTGGAAATGGGCATTTGGATTGAGTTCTCCGGGGGTATATCTGTCTTTTCCATATTGATAGGGAAAATTGACCGTACTTGCCTCAAAGTTTGGGCAAATTAGCTAGAAAGCTAGGTCATTCCGTACGTTAGAAGAAGGGCTAGTGACATGCTTCCGAAAATTCCTTGGAACAAAATGCCCTTGTCTTTGTTTACAAGGAAGAAGAAGTTATGTGGTATTTAATGTCAAGAAAGTGATGTGTATAGAGTTTTTTGGTGTACGGGCAAGGATCAAGCTTGTGGGGCTCACATTGATGTATGTGTATGATTCATGTCACCCATCCATTTTGCCATGTCATTTTAGGGCTAGGGCCTAGATATCAGCCTGATCTAGAGCTTGTATGGGTCACATAATAGAAAATAATGGTGACAATGAAATCCACCGTTGAAACTTTTCAGTCTCACTGTGATGTTTATTAGAAGTAGACACTACCTAAGTCAGGACTTTTTTGGGCCCACGCGGAGCAGGCCGACGAGGTGAACAGAATGGATCACCTCATTGTGGGCCTTAAGCTATGGTACAAATGATTTGGTAGAAAAAGACGTGAATACGTTCAAAACCACAATCCGTACAACATGACAACCACAACCCATATAACATGGCAACTACGACCCATGCAAACCATGACTCAAATGGGCCCACACTAATGTATGTGTACAATCCATTCCAACCATCCTTTTTGTCGTGTCATTTTAGGGCTAGGGCCCAGATATTAACTTTTTTCAGTGCTTTTATGGCCCACAAAATAGAAAATAATGGTGACTGTTGAAAGTTTTCAGGCTCACTATGATGTTTGTTAGAAGTGGACAGTGCCTAAGTTAGGACTTTTTGGGCCCACGCCGTGCTGGCCGATAAGGTGGATGGATCGGATCACCCCATTGTGAACCTTAAGCTATGGTACCAATGGTTTGGTAGAAAAGGAATTAAACACATTGAAAACCACGATCCATACAACATGACAACCACGACCCATATAACATGACAACTATAACTCATGCAAACCGCAGTTGTATGGATCGTAGTTGTCATGTTATATGGGTCTTAGTTGTCCTGTTATATGGATCTCAGTTGTATGGATCGCGGTTGTCATGTTATATGAGTTGTAGTTATCGTGTTATATGGGTTGAGGTCGCAGTTGTTATGTTATATGGGTCTTAGTTTTCTTGTTATATGGGTCTCAGTTGTATGGATCGCAGTTGTTCTGTTATATGGGTCGCGGTCGCAATTGTCCTGTTATATGCGTCTTAGTTGTCCTGTTATATGGGTCTTAGTTATACGGATCACAGTTATCCTGTTATATGAGTCGCGGTCTTAGTTGTTCTATTATATGGGTCTCAGTTATATAGATCGCAGTTGTCTTGTTATATGAGTCGTAGTTATCCTATTATATGGGTCACAGTCGTAGTTGTCCTGTTATTTGGGTCTTAGTTGTCTTGTTATATAAGTTTCAGTTGTCCTGTTATAGGGGTCACAGTTATCCTGTTATATGGATCGCGATCACAGTTATCCTGTTATACGGGTCTTAGTTGTCCTGTTATATGGGTCTCAGTTGTATGAATCGCAGCTGTTCTGTTATATGGGTCGCGGTCGTAGTTGTCCTGTTATTTGGGTCTTAGTTGTCCTGTTATATAGGTCTCAATTGCATGGATTGCAGTTGACCTATTATATGGGTCATAATTATCCTGTTATATGAGTTGCGGTTGTAGTTGTCTTGTTATTTGGGTCTTAGTTGTCCTGTTATATGGGTCTCAATTGTATGGAACGCAGTTGTCCTATTATATGAGTCGTGGTTGTCATGGGTCGTGGTTATCATGTTATATATGGCTCACAATGGGGTGATATGATCCATCCACCTTGTCGGCCAGCTTGTCGTGGACTAAAAAAGTCCTGACTTGGCCCCACATTGATGTATGTGTATAATCTATGTCACCTATCCTTTTTGCCATGTCATTTTAAGGCTAGGGGCCAAATATTAGCTTCATCCAGTGCTCGTGTGGCCCACATAATAGAAAATAATGGTGACTATTGAAACATCAATGGATCAGATGTGGGCCAAAATAATGGTGACTTGGGCATTGTCTATTTCTAACAAACATCAATGTGGGCCCATGTTAGGACTTTTTGGGCCCATAGCAAGCTGACCAACAAGGTGGATGGATTAAATCATCCCATGTGGGCCATATATAACATGATAACCACAACCCATAGGACAATTGCGACCCAAATAATAGGAAAACTGCCACCGCGACCCAAATAACAGGACAACTGCGACCCATATAACAGGACAACTGCGATCCATGCAACCGAGACTCATATAACAGGACAACTAATATTCAAATAACAGGACAACTGCGACCGCAACCCATATAACACAATAACTGCGACCCATATAACAGGACAACTGCGACCCATATAACAGGACAAATGTGATCCATACAACTAAGACCCATATAATAGGACAACTAAGACCCAAATAACAGGACAACTGCGACCGCGACTCATATAACAGGATAACTGCAACACATATAACAGGACAACTGTGATCCATGCAACTGAGATCCATATAACAGGACAACTAAGACCCAAATAACAGGACAACTGCGATCATGACCCATATAACAAGATAACTACGACCCATATAACAGGACAACTGCGATCCATACAATTGAAACCCATATAACAGGACAACTAAGACCCAAATAATATGACAACTGCGACTGCGACCCATATAATAGGATAACTACGACCCATATAACAGAACAACTAAGATCCATACAATTGAGACCCATATAACAGGACAAGTAAGACCCATATAACAGAACAATTGCAACCACGACCCATATAACAGGATAACTGCAACTTATATAACAGGACAACTGCGATCCATACAGCTGAGACTCATATAACAGGACAACTAAGACTGCGACCATATTACAGGATAACTACAACCCATATAACAGGAAAACTGCGATCCATACAACCGAGAACCATATAACAGGAAAACTAAGACCCATATAGCAGTACAACTACGACCGCGACCCATATAACAGGATAACTACGACCCATATAACAGGACAACTGCGATCCATACAACTGAGACCCATATAACAGGACAACTAAGACCCATATAATATAACAACTACGATCCATACAACTGCGGCCCATTTGGGTCGTACTTGCCATGTTATATGAGTCGTGGTTGTCATATTGTATGGATTTTGGTTTTCAACGTGTTCAATTCCTTTTCTACCAAACCATTAGTACCATAGCTTAAGGCCCACAATGGGGTGATCCGATCCATCCATCTTATCGGCCAGCCCGGCGTGGGCCCAAAAAGTCCTAACTTGGGCAATGTCCACTTCTAACAAATATCACAATAAGCCTGGAAACTTTCAACAGTCACCATTATTTTCTATTTTGTGGGCAATAAAAGCACTAGATCGGGTTGATATTTGGGCCCTAGCCCTAAAATGACACGTCAAAAAGGATGGGCAGAATGGATTATACACATACATCAATGTGGGCCCATTCGGGTCGTGGTTTGCATGGGTCGTAGTTGTCATGTTATATGGGTCGTAGTTGTCATGTTGTATAGATCGTGGTTTTGAACATGTTCACGTCCTTTTCTACCAAACCATTGGTACCATAGCTTGAGGCCCACAATGGGGTGATCCATTCCGTCCACCTTGTTAGCCTGCTCGGCGTAGGCCCAAAAAAGTCTTGACTTAGGCAATGTCCACTTCTAACAAACATCACAGTGAGCCTAAAAAGTTTCAATAATGGGTTACATTGTCACCATTATTTTCTATTATGTGACCCACACAAACTCTGGATCAAGCTGATATCTGGGCCCTAGCCCTAAAATGACACGGCAAAAAGGATGGGCAGCATGGATTATATACATACATCAATGTGGGCCCCATGAGCATAGTCCTTACCCGCACACAAAAAAGGGTTCTGTACACATCACTTTCTTAGCATTAAATACGACGTAACTTCTTCTTTCCTAGAAAACTGTATAACTACTAAAACAAGGACAGGGGCATTTTGGTCCAAGTAATTTTCGAAAGCATGTCAGAAGGCCCTTTCTTGTAATATATGGAATGACCTAGCTTTCTAGGTAATTTGCCCAAACTTCAAGGCAAGTATGGTCAATTTCCCTTGAGGATTGGATGAGATACTTTGCATCTCGGTCCACAGAAATAATGCTCGAGTACTTCTGCACTCGAGCTTGGATAAAACCCACACGCACCTCCGTGTAGTGCCAACCTGGCATATGTGCGAAACATCCTAACTATGCAATTTATTTAAATTTAATAACTAGCTAAATCATATGTAAACACGTTGTCCTTGAAGCTTGATTCACCCTTTTCTTGATTGTTGATGGGTTACCCGCAAATTACTTAGAGCCCATTTGGCCAGTCGGATTGGAAGGGATTGGATGGTATTGGAAGGGATTGAAAGTGAAATCCCGAGAATGGCCGGGCGACCCAAACAGCATCGGTGATCGGATCCCAATTCCATAGATCTCAAGATAATCCACTGACAACACCATCATTACCTTTAAATCCCATCCAATCCACCCTAATCCGTTAAAATTTGCCCGGGACGTGTTTAGTTCGTGGGATTGGAAGGGATGGGAAGGTTTAATCCTCGGATTGGCCGAGCGTGCCAAACGAGCTGGATATAGCAACCCAGGGATATAGCAATCCCATGGATCGGAAGACAATCCACTGGCAACACTATTATTACCTAGAAATCCACGCCATCCACCCTAATACCATTCAATCCCTTCCAATCCACCTGGCCAAATGGGCCCTTATAGGATAAGACAAACCTTCTCTTTAAGGACCTGCATATAGCAACTATAAGGGGATCTACTTAGAAACACGGTAAACGTAGTTAATCATCCAATAAGTTTGATGAGTGGTTGAACTCATTGACTCAAACAATGTTTGCACTACTCGACAATTTCTTAAAAGAAAACTGTTTGGAGGGATCGAATCAGATTCTTATTTGATATGTTGGACTTAAATAATTCTAGACCAGGATGGTCACTTAAATAATTCTAGACCAGGATGGTCCAGTTTATATAGCATGAGACGGATTGTTGCTACGTGGTCATGTCTCACGACGATTCATGTAAAGTCACGAGGGAGTGACACAATGCCCACATGCGGAGTACAAAGTGCATCATCTAGCACCAATACAGCCACACTGCCCATGCTTGTGCCTGATCGAGCATCCTCCATTTCTCCAAGTAAGAAAATTACTCACTCATTCACTTATAAACTACAACTTTTCTCCAACTCTATCCGATGTTGGACTAAAAAAACACACTTTTCCTTTATTTTTTCAAAAACCATTTTAGAGGGAAGATGAAATTTTCGAAAAAAATTATTTTGTTTTTAAAATCAAATTTTCAACAGTTTTGTATCTACAGGTTAAATAATGGTTCTCACCTTATAGAAAGAAGTGGATTTACACACACGCACCATAGTGGGCCCTGCACAGCATGGGTGTTCTCAAGCTGCTTGGTAAAACCGGTGTTGTAGACAATTCCAGTCAGAAAAAGAAAACAGGACAGAACATAGGAGCACCACACTACACAACCGTCACTGGTTGGCCACAATGAGGCCAGCCAGATGATAATTCCATTCCGTTGCTTGCTTGTGGGGGCCCTGGCATGGGCCCCACCCAATAGCTGTAATATTATTTTTCACTTCTCATCCCTAAAATAAATAGAGAACACATGCACATAGAACAGATAATGCAAGAATCAATCAAATTTCATGTAGTTTTAGTCAACAAGAGATATCGGACTAAGGAGCATTCCGATGCAGTAAAATCATACACGCCCGAAAACCTGAGCCTTCAGAAAAACATGTTACAACACAGACTCCCTGAATAGCATCACATGGCTTCAGAAAATCACAAACAGTACAAAGAACCCGACAATGACGAGTGTTAGGAGAGGGGAGAAGGGCCGAACTGCCTGACCTCCATTGGAGTTGGAGTCTGCCGTGTCTGGGGCCAATGCGGTGCACTCGAGTCCATTCTTACCTTCGCGGCACTCACTGGCGAACAGGCCAGGAGGGTACTTGCCGTAGAGGTTGATGTAACTGAACATGGTCGAGGCACAGTCATTGGAGACATCATTGATCTCTACTGAATAGGGGCAAGCAAATTCCTTGAAGGCATTGCAGCAGAGATCAGGCGCATACTTGGGCCCTTTGCATTGGCTCGTGATGATCGTGTAGTTCATGAACTCAAAGTTCACAGGGCAGCCTGTAGAGAAAGATAGACGTACATAAGGAGAATGCTTCAAAGTTCACAGGGCAGCCTGTAGAGAAAGATAGGCGTACATAAGGAGAATGCGATCTATCAATTAAGGTTTTCAAATCGGTTTAGGTGCTACTGCATGGGGCACAACCGGTACAGGATCATATCAGCCTGCATTACCCTTGTATCAAGCCATTTCAGGCGAGTACAAAAGGGGCAGAACACATCAGTTCTGAACATGCATCAAACCATGCTATCGATCAAAACTCTCGAGTGTTCAAGAAAAATCACTGAACCATTGAGTTTTAAAGAAAATCAAGCTCGTGATTATTCAGATTGCAACGCAAGCTTTTTGATATCTCAGAAGCTCTATTCGACTCCAACAGGAATCTGGACCAAGGTTCAAAAGTATCATCCAAGACCAGTCCGTATTGCTATTAAAACTGATTTCTAATCTGGGATCCCCACCAAGTCGGGGGTTTTAAGCCTTCATGTTTCCAAATAAACTAAATCCATGCATGCTTCAGACAATACCTCCGATTGATCCATGTCAAGTTTCAAGTTCTTACATGTATGAATGTCTGCCAACTTACCTTCCCCAGCCAATTCAAACGTCCAGTCTACATATTTTTAAGGAAATAAACAAAAGTTTTTTTTTTGTTTTTGAGAATTGACAATTTAATTTAACAATCAAAAGCATTGCCAAAACGCAACAAGAATACAAGATGGACCTAATACATAAGCAGTGACCTTGACGTCACTAAAATAGTAGGACCCACCAAGATCCAAGATATACAGCCTAGACAACTATAAGCTCCCCCCAGATACCCAAAAAGGCAAAATTTGAACAATCCATGATTAGGGTAAGGAGGCATTTCGACGCAAGTTCCATAAGGGGTCTTCTGCAAAAATAAAAAAAAATAAAAACGGGGGGGGGGGGGGGGGGGGGGGTTGGGGTTTGGTGTTCCTTAACTTTTGCATTGACAAGGCCTTTTAACACCTCTTATATCCAAGCGGGCAATCAGATGGGGTTTGCAAAAGTGCATCCAAACACACAACACCACCTGGGTTTGGTTCAAAACAGCATTTAGGCATCAATCGCCCCTTTTGAGGGTAGGGCCAAACAGCCCTAAAGAAAAGAAAGCTACTGTAATGTGGCTCTATAAACACAATACGAATCCAGATCTCCATTCAAGATAACTTTAGTAGGCAAAGGAGTTCCAGACCAAGGTCCATCTAGAAAGGGGAGGAGATCAAGAAGATGTTAAAAAAGGACACAGTGCCATGTTACCCAGATCACCAACTTCAAATGCTTCCCGTTCCAAATCACACAATCTAGATTCGGGTCATTTGCAATCTGGATCACTACAATTATAAACCAAAAAAAATTATCAACCAAAAAGTATGGTTCTATGCTCTTTTTCTCATGTTGTAATTTAATTATTTAAATGTATATCAACGATATAGAGATATATTCTTTAATTTCTGTGGGCGGTCTTATAAATTACAACATCAAATAACTATATTGCGAACACTTAGTAGTATGTGGCAGAGAGACCCATATGAACATGATCCTACCACTAGCCACCTAGGGTACCACATGCTGGAAGTAGCGTACTATGTGCCCCTTACCCCATACCAGAATGTCCCGTGATCCAGGTAATCCTGACTCCTAGGTGCATCATTATTCAAGTATTTGAATAGGGTACTCTTTAAGAGACCCAAATACCAAAGATGTTACGCAAGCATCCATGTGCATTTTTATTTTGTTTTTGAAAGGAATCCGAATATGCAAGCATCCATGTGCATTTTTCGTACTCTTAAAGGGACCCGAATATGCAAGTATCTGAGTAGGTAACTCTTTAAGGGACCCAAATACGCAATAATCCATGTGCATCTTTCGTACAACAAAGATTAGGAACAGCAGAACCTCTAAATCCAGATTCTTCAGGGCATGCGAACAACAGTGATAGATTACAACCAAGGTTTAAAAACAGCGCTATGACCCATAACAGCTGAATGTCATAATCATCGGCACTTACAAGTCTTCCTGTTTAAGGCCTATCCTAGGCAATGGAAAAAGCCTACATATCCTTCTCAACACCTCAATCCAAGTCCTTTCAGGATCCTCACATCCTACTTTCAGGTCCTTCAGCCCAAATAAAAGTTTCCTTTTTAACCCGTTCTCTCAGTTTCCATAGCACAATATTTAAAACATATTCTAAACTGCCAGCGTTAGATTTGTGTACAATCACTGTATCAACCAAATTACTTATAGGAAGGAATGTTCTCTCATCCTTGCCCTCATCCAAGTGGCTGGGGGATACTACATTTTTTTTCATTATCTTTTTCTTCATAGCTTCGGCCAAATACAGCAACACCTCCACTTTTTCTCCAAAATAATCCAAACCACTTTGAAATCCAAATGGAGGAGAGACCACCCTTGGTAATCTAAGTCATTCACCTCTAGGGCCCCATCATGGGGTGGAACAAGCCAAGTCACCCCCAGACATCTGTCCTAACCATCGGAAAAATCTCTAGCAAACGGACAGTTACACAAACTGTCCAGTTTATACAGAGAAAGGACCAAGGGATGTTTTAGGGGCTAGCCCTCATCTGCAGTGTGGCCCACCACACACAGTTTGAATCACCATGAGGCGGAGCCTCGCATTTAAAATTTGTTGGGCTGATCATCAAGTGGGTCCCACTTTTTCATGAGAGATCTGGGCCATTCATCAGGTGGGTCCCACTTTTTTAGAGAGAGAGATATAAGTGGGTCCCACTGTTACATGTCCGGACCAAAAATCAGGCAGGTCCACACCTCAGACTGATGTTCAGGAAAAAGATAGCCCCAATTCCATGATCTCACCAAATAAGTAGAATTTCTTGATCTTTAGATAAGGGCATATTCTCAGTGGTGACCAGATAAGCAGGGCCGGATCATAGAAGGCAGCACACATACTGCAAAATCACCCCTTCAATCCCTTCACAGAATTTCATAATTTGAAAGGTGAGAGCATTTGACCCAAAAAAAAATAAAAAATAAAAAATAAAAATAAAAAAATAAAAAAAATCTAATGACCCAACATCCCAATTTCACTCATCAAGCAGAAAATGAGAATGGTGAAAGGCTACTGATGCATCACAACATTCAAAATGCGCCACTGCATCCATTTTATACAAATGGCGCCCATGGTTCAACGATCTGGTTGGTTGATCTCATAGGCCAGCCCACCGATGGCAGATCCAAATAGGGAGATTAAAAATCAATCCAACTTCAGCCTTTTCTTGTGGGACCTCATCTACATTTTTCTCTTAACCATCTATTCTTAGGCTTCTAACCGAAGGTTTACAAGCTCTCTGTATGTGTGATTTTGATGGGTCCCCAATCAAATCACAGTACGGATCACAACTCATGGGCCCCGAGCATCAGGATCTTGATAATTCCTCACCAAATAACAGAAATCAGGAAAATCAAAATCACAAAATACCCTCGATTCCTTCCATCAAATTCTTCAATTTCCAGAAAAAATTAAAAATAAAGAACCAGACTTCAAAATTCAAATAGAAGTGAGAGAAATCCCATAATTTTCAACAAAATAAAAAAGGGAAATTCAAAAGAAAATCGGGACATACTCTTTTTGGCCTGGAGAATGTTGCGACCAGTCGATCCATGGGAGTCAAAGACGCCGTCTGAAACAGAATCCGAGAAATAGAGCGTCAGACACGAAAAAAAGGGGGGGATTCTTCAATTTCTCATGATATTCGAGAAATATAGGATGTGGGTTTTTGGGAATTTCACCTGAAATGAAGGTGGAAGCTGCTACCAAGCCCGTCGTAAGGAAAAAGAACAAGAGTCTCGCAAGAATGCATCGACCCGACGCCATTTCTCGCGGAAAAATGAGAGGGAGAGAGAGATCTTCCTCCTTCGACAGCGCTCTCGAAAGGTAGAGAGAGAGAGAGAGAGAGCGTGTAGGAAGGTTTTTAGAGGAAAATGTGAAGAAAGAGAGATCGGTGGGGAGAGAAAAACGCACAGAGAGGAAGAAATGGAGATCGTTGCCGAGAGAAAAACGCAGAAAGAGAGAGAGAGAGGGCGAATCGCACTGGCGACAGACGACAACGCGTTTTTTTAGGTTAGTGGACGAGTTAGCTGGACCGGACTCCTGTACAACAGATGTGTTCCCCAACAATTAAAACGCCCCATCTCTGTAGGACCCCCCGTCTAAACCTTATAAAATCCAGACCGTTCATTAAGTTTTATACCACCGTTCAGATGTCTCCAAAAAAATAAGGTACACCAAATCACGTGAGACGTGTAAAATCATGGATAAAATATATAAATTGTTTTGTGTGGTCAACTTAGATTTCGTTCAGAATTTTCTCTTAATTTCTTTAATCCATATATTGAAAACCGGATTAACTGTTCGGATGGAAAATAAAATCCACGTTGAGACCCAGGCAGCATCTGAAAGTTTCCACCGTTTGTATCCCCAATTTCATTATTTCTTATGGTGAGGCCTATTTTAGATTTGGATCAAATCTTATATTTTTCAAAATAAAATAAAATTATGGGATTCACTTGATGGACGGAATGGATTTTACAAAAGTACACAGTAGGTCCCACATAGGTCGGGTGCTGTATCTGCCGTTTACAACACCCGTGATACAGGCTTCCAGCCAAACTTAGATGTGGGAAGAGCCGATTCGGTGAGGCTTGGGCGTGGGGCCCACATTGATTTATTTTTTTTGTATATCCACACCGTCCATACATTTTATTTTCCAGAGAATTGTAGGGCATGAGCAAAAAATGAAGCAGATTCAAATTTCATGTGGAGCACGCCACATGAAACATCGATGAATGAACGGTCACCATTAAAAACTCGCCAGAGCCCACCGTCAGGTTTATTTTCCATCCAACCTGTTGAAATGGTCAGATAAAACTGGATGAACGGAAAATAAAAATAACAGCTTCATCCAATCATCACTGTTTCCTGTAGTGTGGTTCACCTTAGAGTTTCATCTGCCTCATTTTTTTATCAGTTTTCTAAAATAATCCGTAAAAACAAATGGACGGAGTGGATATATAAAAATTACATCAAGATGGGCCCCACACTCACGGTCTCACCGAAGTTGGTGTTTCCCGGTATCACCGAATCCAGATTTTGGGACGAGACTTGATGATATGGTACATACGCGTTTATCTTATTATGGTAAGGTTTCTCTTCGACTGTACACGTGGAAAGATAGACTTCAAATCGGAACCGTAGATCTGGTTTAAAATACCCTAGAATTCCCATGATTTAATAATGGCAGCAAACGGATGATCTTAGGATTCAATATTAGCTACGTTTTGATTGGAAAATGGACGGGATCGGAGCAATCAAGTGATGGATATGATTACAATCAAGTTATGGGCCATCTTTGGTAGAAATCCAGGAGATGGACGGTAGTGATGCTTAATCTCTACCACGTGTACGGTAGAAGACTATTTCTGGGGAGTGGTATACAGCAATGCCACACGAAATCAAAAAGTTTCCTTTAGAGAAATTAAGGACTGTGGACCCCACCTTTTAGCCAGCTGTTTTTATTGAAGAAGATAAAATTTGTTTTACAACTTAAACCTGCTCGAACGGACAGAAAATTTGAGGACGAAAATACCCTCCCTTTCGAAGACGAGCGCTGACGTTCCTCCACCCCGAGAGTTGTACGAACGGCTCAAAAGAGATCCAAATTGCATGGCCCCACGGCTATGAATTTACTATATCCACAAAGTTCATCCATATTTTGAGATCATTTTGGAGCATTATCTAAAAAAAAAAAAAATCATATCCAAAGATCAATTGGACCACACCACAAAGAGCTGCAGGAAAATTAATTTTCACCGTTAAAAATTTTGTAGGGCCCACGTTAACATTTATTTTACATCCAATCTATTCATGAGGTCACAAAGGCCTGGATGAAGAGGGAAAAAAAGTTTTCATAATGATCCAAAACTTTCGTTAACCCCTAAAAGAACTTCAATGGTAGATGTTCAATTCCTGCCTTTTACAGTGTGGTCCACTTGATAGTTAGATCTATCTTATTTTTCGTCTCAAACCTTAATATGAGCTCTCCAAATAGATGATGGTTTGGATATAACATAGACATCATGATGGGACCCACAAAAGCAACATAGCAAAAAAAAAAAAAGTCATGGTACTGCCTGTCCGCTACGGTAATAGATACGGTTATAATCCATAGCTAAAGTGTATTAAAAATTTCAAATTTTTAAAACAAACTCGTTGGACAATTTTGAACTTTTTTGATATATCGACGAAAGGTCGTCGATATATCAACGCAATTATAGCTACGGTTATAATCCGTAGCTAAAGTATATCAAAAATTGTTATCTATGACAACATCGATATATCGATGATATGTAGATAATATCGACAACTTATGTCGATTATATCGAAGATATGTAGATAATATCGACAACTTATGTTGATAATATCGGCGTTTGCATCTTTTGTATAAAAAAAAAATTATATATATTTTTTTGTTTTGTTTTCGTTTAGGTTATAGGTTTAGGTTTAGGTTATAGTTTTTTATTTATGTTATAGGTTAACGGTTTAGATTAAGGTTTAGGTTTAAGTTATACGTTTTTGGATTTGAGAATGGGTTTGGGTTTAGGTTTAGTTTATAGGTTTTTGGATTTGAGAATGGGTTTTGGGTTTATGTTATAGGTTTTTGTTTTGGTTTTGATTATAGGTTTTGAAATTTGATAATGGGTTCGGGTCTAGGTTATAGGTTTTGGTTTAGGTTTAGGTTATAGGTTTTGGTTTAAGTTATAGGTTATAGGTTTAGGTTATAGGTTTTGGAATTTGAGAATGGGCTCAGGTTTATGTTATTGGTTTTGGTTTTGGTTTAGGTTATAAGTTTTGAATTTTGGTTTTGGTTTAGGTTTAGGTTATAAGTTATAGGATTTGAGAATGAGTTTGGGTTTAGGTTATAGGTTTTGGTTTTGTTTAGACCATAGGTTTTGATTTAGGTTATAGGTTAACGGTTTAGGTTAAGGTTTAAGTTTAGGTTATAGGTTTTTGGATTTAAGAATGGGTTCGAGTTTAGGTTATAGGTTTTGGTTTTGGTTTAGGTTTTGGTTTAGGTTATAGATTTTGGAATTTGAGAATGGGTTCGGGTTTAGGTTATAGGTTTCGGGATTTGAGAATGGGCTCGGGTTTAGGTTATAAGTTTTGGTTTTGGTTTTGGTTATAGGTTTTGATTTAGGTTTAGGTTATAGGTTTTAGGTTTAGAGATTATAAGTGTAGGTTTAGGTTTAGAGAGAATACATTTAGGTTTTGGGTTTGGGTTATAGGTTTAGGTTTAGGTTATAAGTGTCGGTTATATGTTAAGGTTTAGAGAACTGAGAATAGGTTAAGGTTTAGGTTTAGGAAATAGGGTTTGGGACCAGGTTTAGGTTTGAGTTTTCAAGTTTAGGTTTAGGTTAAAGAGTTGATATTAGGATTAGGTGTAAGTTTAGGTTTAGGAATTTGAGAATACATTTAGATTATAGGTTTAGGTTATAAGTGTCGGTTATATGTTAAGGTTTATGAAACTGAGAATAGGTTAAGGATTAAGTTTACGAAATCGGGTTCGGGACTGGATTTAGATTTGAGTTTTCAAGTTTAGGTTTAGGTTAAAGAGTTGATATTAGGATTAGGTGTAGGTGTATATTTAGATTTAGGGATTTGAGAATACATTTAGGTTTTAGGTTATAAGTGCAGGTTATAGGTTTAGGTTTAAGTTAGGTTATAGGTTAAGGTTTAGGGAATTGAGAATAACTTAAGGTTTAGGTTTAGGGATTTAAGAATACATTTAGCCCTAAAAGGATTTTAATGGTAGACGTTCAATTTCCCACTGCCTTTTACAGTGTGGTCCACTTGATAGTTAGATCTATCTTATTTTTCATCTCAAGCCTTAATATAAGCTTGTAAAATATATGGACG
The DNA here is from genome assembly GCA_037074715.1 of Magnolia kwangsiensis. NCBI lineage: Eukaryota > Viridiplantae > Streptophyta > Magnoliopsida > Magnoliales > Magnoliaceae > Magnolia > Magnolia kwangsiensis. Next base: position 4,541,964 of record CM073583.1, read on the forward strand.
GTTTGGATATAACACATACATCATGATGGGACCCATAAAAGCAAAAAAAAAAAAAAAAAAATTCAGTTTGCCCCACTCAATTTCTAGTTTGCCCCACTCAATCTTCAGTTTGCCCTGCTCAATTACCCTGGAGCAAATTGAAAATTGAGCGGGGCAAACTGAAATTATTATTTTTTTGCTATGTTTCTTTTGTGGGTCCCATCATGATGTATGTGTTATATCCAAACCGTCCATATATGAGCGGGGCAAACTGAAAATTGAGCGGGGCAAACTTCTTTTTTTTTTTTTTTTGCTATGTTGCTTTTGTGGGTCCCATCATGATGTATGCATTATATCCAAACCGTCCATATATGAGCGGGGAAAACTGAAAATTGAACGGGACAAATTGAAAATTAAGCGGGGCAAATTGGAAATTGAGCGGGGCAAACTGGAAATTGAGCGGGGCTGAGCGGGGCAAACTGAAAATTGAGCGGGGCAAATTGAAAATTGAGCGGGGCAAACTGATTTTTTTTTTTTTTTTGCTATGTTACTTTTGTGGGTCCCATCATGATGTATGTGTTATATCCAAACCGTCAATATATGAGCGGGGCAAACTGAAAATTGAGCGGGGCAAACTGAAAATTAAGCGGGGCAAATTAGAAATTGAGCGGGGCAAACTGAAAATTGAGCGGGTAAACTAGAAATTGAGCGGGGCAAACTGAAAATTGAGCGGGGCAAACTAGAAATTGAGCGGGGCAAACTGAATTTATTTATTTTTTTGCTATGTTGCTTTTGTGGGTCCCATTATGATGTATGTGTTATATCCAAACCGTCCATATATGAACGGGACAAACTGAAAATTGAGCGGGACAAACTGAAAATTAAGCGGGACAAACTAGAAATTGAGAGAGGCAAACTGAAAATTGAGCGGGACAAACTGAAAATTGAGCATACATTTAGGTTTTAGGTTATAAGTGTAGGTTATAGGTTTAGGTTTAAGTTAGGTTATAGGTTAAGGTTTAGGAAATAAATATTAGGTTAAGGTTTAGGTTTAGGAATTTGAGAATACATTTTAGTTTTAGATTACAAGTGTACAATATAAGTTTTGGTTTAAGTTTGATTATAAGTTAAGGTTTAGAGAATTGAGAATAAGTTAAAGTTTAGGTTTAGGGATTTGAGAATACATTTAGGTTTTAGGTTTAGGTTTAAGTTTTAGGTTTAGGTTTAGGTTTAAGTTTTGAGCAGGGGCAAACATGAAATTGAGTGGGGGTAAACTAGAAAATCAGCGGAGCGAACATGAAATTGAGCGGGGGAAACATGAAATTGAGTGGGACAAACTAGAAATTGAGGGGAAAAAACATGAAAAATGAGTGGTGCTTGTTTAATTTTGTGACGATATCTATCATGCTATTGAGCGAATGGAGCATTATCAGTTTGAGCGGGGCACACATGAAATTCAGCAGGACAACCTGAAAATTGAGTGGGTCAAAATAGAAATTCAGTGGGGCAAAAAAAAAATTTAGCAGGACAACCTGAAAATTGAGTGGGTCAAAATAAAAATTTAGTGGGGCAAACAAGAAATTCAGCAGGAGTAACATGAAATTGAGCGAGGCAAACTAGGAAACGAACGGGGTAAGCATCAAATTGAGTGGAAAAAACTAGAAAACGAGCGGGGTAAGTATGAAATTAAGCGAGACAACTAGAAAATGAACAAGTCAAGCATGAAATTGAGCGGGACAAACATGAAATTGAGCAGGGCAGACTAGAAAATGAGCGGGAGAAATTTAAATTTTGAGCAGGAAAAACTTGAATTGATGGATTTAAATGATGGATATCCAATCACTATTATTTTCTTGTAACATAGTACATCTAAGATTTATATCCCTCTTATTTTTAGAATGAAGCCCTGAAATGATCTTTACAAATGGATGAACGGAATGGATGAAACACATACATCATGGTGGGGCCCACAAAGCACTGACCACTAGCCACGGGGCTGGGGTCAGGGGGAGTAGCCAATCCGTTTCCTATTCTACATACATTTAATGTGGGCCCAACTGATGCGTGATTTCTTCCCTAGACTGACCATTTTCGGAAGAAAACAAAATGCTGATAACGGGGGACCACAAAATGAGTTTTTTTCATCTTTCTCGTGGAATCGGAGGGTGGAAAGGGAGGTGAAAGCAACGTGAAAGCAGCAGTGAAAAGGGAAATGAAAATCAAACAGTGAAAATAGAGAGAAAAAGTGGACAGTTGTGAAAAAGAGGGGTATTTTCATATTGAAATTGGGTCTCCGCACATGGAGGTCTAAGTGCAAAAGTAATTTTATATTCTTTCATAAAAACAGCTGGATAAAAGGCAGGCAAACTAGATTTTGACAGTGGGGTCAATTTCATGTTTGCCTTGCTCAATTTTCAGTTTGCCCCGCTCAATTTTTAATTTGCCCCGCTCAATTTTTAGTTTGCCCTGCTCAATTTTCAGTTAGCCCTGCTCAATTTCTAGTTTGCCCAGCTCAATTTTCAGTTTGCCCCGCTCATATATGGACGGTTTGGATATAACACATACATCAGATGGGACCCACAAAAGCAACATAGCCGAGGCAAACTAGAAATTGAGCGGGGCAAACTGAAATATTTTTTTTTTTTTGCTTTTGTGGGTCCTATCATGATGTATGTGTTATATCCAAACCGTTCATATATTTTATGAGCTCATATTAAGGCTTGAGACGAAAAATAAGATAGATCTAACTATCAAGTGGACCACACTGTAAAAGGCAATGGGCAATTGAACGTCTACCATTGAAATCCTTTTAGGGGTTACAGAAGTTTTGGATTATTATGAAATTTTTTTCCTTCTTCATCTGAGTCTTTTTAACCCTATGAATGAACTTAGATGGGGAGGATTTCTCACAAACATCACAGTGGGCCCCCTAAAGATTTTTAATGGTTGACGCTCATTCAACACTATTTCCTGAAATGTGGTACACTTGAGATTTGGATATATTATCATTTTTGGTCTCATACCATAAAATGATCTCAAAAAATATATGGACAGCATGGATGAAAAGCACACATCAAGGTGGGCCCACATATGGACGGTTGGTGGCAGGCAGAGTACCCAATCCGTTTCCTTGAAAGGGAGGGGTATTTTCGTCCTCAAATTTATGTCCGTACGATTAGGTCTAAGATGGAAAACAAAGTTTGTCTTCTTTCGTAAAAAAAAGCTGGCTAAAAAGGTGGGGTCCACAGTCCTAAATTTCTCTTTGTTTTATAAAATATAGAGAGAAGACCACTGTAAATGCGACCTTTTTATCCAGCGTCTTTTTTAAAATATATAAAAATGATTCCATAGATCGGCCTTTATAGAACCTTCCATTCAACCAACCTTATATTGTCCACATGTAATAAGGTGGAAGTGAATCTAGACCGTCCATTTTGTGGGCCAACATTGGATTGGTATATTTTAAAAACAAAATTATAAAATTTTTGATTTTTAAGAAAATGAATGCAACCTGTTACTCATCCTTTTTTCAGCTCTTCATTAGAAAACAGCTGATCTGATGGATGGTATAATCTGATTGGTGATGTTTGGAATTGTAAGATGTCCATGGCAACGGTCCACAAGATATATCATCCCAATCCAGAGTATCTTGACACGTGTACGGTAGAAATGTAAGTTGTATTGCGAATTTTAGTATAGACATCCCTATTGACTATTGAGTGATTTAGCTGGCGTTGACAGAAAAACCGGACAACCCGCCACATCATGTTTTCGAATGAGAATTATTTGATACTCCGGCCGCGTACGACACTTGATATGCAGACGCTCAGAAAATGTACACGTTAGATAGATTAACTCAAAATAAACCGTGTAAATTTTCGAAAGTAGTCTCTAAATCGAAATTAAAAAATCAGATCCGTTGAATAATTCTAAACTCTGATTCGTGGACCCTTGTGGAAATAGGACCATTGAATATTTATCGCTTTTAATAATTATCCACTAATACGATAGTCGGATAACCAAAAAGCAATGTTGTTAGGATATGATACAGACCGAAATTTTAATTCGAATACTTGCATTCCGAAGATGCAATTTTTAAGTGGCCGTGTATCAACCATCACACTGCCGGAGTATTTAAGTTTTTCTGGTTTTTCTGCCGGTTACTTGTGACCCCGGCCACGGATAGGGGTATACATGGGGTCGAACCGAGCAGCTTGGCCACTAGCTGACCTTAGCTTGAACTCACTCAACTCGGTCCTCGAGCTTGGCTGGTCAGCTCGGCTCAATTCAGCCAGCGGCTCGAACTCGGTCGAACCAAGTTTGACCAATGTAATATTTTTATAAACCCCTAGACTAGACTTTCAAAATTATACTGCATTTAAGACAACAATAATAATTTTACAAGTATTTTATTAAACACCTTCTAAACAACATAAAAATAAAAATAAAAAATTGTTGGTTTCATATACATACCTTACTAGCCACCAACCACATTTCTTTAAGTCATTTCAACAAACACTTGGTGAGCAACATCAATATTAAAGTAACGAGTCACCAAATTGATTCGATCCAAGTTCGATTCAAGCTAAGTTCGATCCGAGTCGAGTCAAGCTAGGGCCAGCTCGAACTCAACTCGAACTCATTTTCGAACTCAAAAAATCAACTTGACTCGACTCGAACTCAGTTCTGAACTAAGTCAAATCAAGCTTTTTTTAGTCAAGTCAAATGAGCTAATCGAGCTAACTCAGCTTGTGAACACCTCTACCTGCCAAAGCCTTTGGGATGAAGTTCCTACACTAAAAACTTAGGTGGGGCCCACTATGATGTTTAAAAGAAATATATAATGTTCATCCATTTTTTAAAGTTATTTTAGAACTTAAGAAAAAAAATTATCAAAATACAAGACTCGAGTGAGCTGCACTAAAGTAAAAGGTGGGTAAGGAAATTCCTGCCATTGAAACCTCCTTAGGGTGGACAGTGATATTTACATGAAATCATACCATTAATAATGTCATTCCCATTGGGATGAATTGAAAAAATAAATATTAGCCTGATTCAAAACTACCATATCCCTTCCAAATATTTCAATTGTAGACATTAAATCCTCACATTTTCGGCTCACTTGATTATTAGTTACAAGTCATTTCTAGATTCGCATCTTAAAATGAGCTCACAAAATGGATAGAAGGGGTGGATTTCTCAGAAACATCACCATGGGTCTTACCTAGGTTCCCAGTGCAAGAACTTCATCCAGCTACGTGGGTGGGACCCTGATCATGACCCCACCTTGATATATGCATTATATATCTACACTATCCATCTTCTTTGACAAACCATTTTATAGCATGGGCGCAAAAGTGAAGCACATCCAAATCTAAATTTGACCACACGACCCGAAGCATTGGTTATTTAGCACCCACCATTAAAAATTCTCAGGGTTAAACGTAATGTTTATTTTCATGAACATTAGCTTGATCCAAATTTCTTGTGGCCCATAGTTTTTAATGTTCATTCATCATTGTTTTCTGTACTGTAGTCCACTTAAGGTTTGGATATCCTTCAATCTTCGGACATGCTATAAAATGAATGGACAGGTAGATAAACAATGCATGCATAGAAGCCGGGCCTACGATCAGGGTCCCATCCCCGGCTCACACATCACATTCACACGACAATAGGTGGTTGAACCAATGACCTCTGTTCAGCCCACTGCACTATACTTGTTTTATCCATGTAGCCATTCAGGCATGAACCCTGGAAGGAATCATATCCAAGGCTAAGTGGGTCACACCATAGAAATGAGTGTTGATAATGATATCACCCTTGAAACCTTCCCAGGGCCCACATTGATATTTACTAGCCGTCCAACTTACTCACAAAGTTTCATAGACATGATTACGTGAACCAAGGAAAAACACAAATATCATCTTCATCAAAAAAATTTCAAGAGTGGTAGTTCAGTCTCTAGATTCTCTACTGTTTCCTGTGGCGTAGTCACCTTAAAATGAAATGGAGGGCGTGGATAGAACAAATACAGAGAAGGAAGGAAACCGCGTCCGCGATTAACGGGGCACCGTCAGTGCGGTCAAAGGGAGCTAGAAAACGTGGCGTCCGCTTCCTATACAAGTCCCGAAGAAATAGCGGAAGCGGATTGCCTGTTGTACCCACACGCAAGCGGACGTGGATTTCCTGCTAAATGCTTTAGCCGGAGGTTCCTGCGCTGGAAACCTAAGTGGGGCCCACCGTGATGCTTGTGAGAAATCTACTCCGTCCATACGTTTTTTGAGATTAGTTTTAGGACATAGGGCCAAAAATGATCCGGATTCAATACTCAAGTGGGCTAAAAATGTAACTATTGAACATCCAAGTTGAAATATTCACGGGCCACGGAAGTTTTGAATCATGATAGTATAATTTTGTTTTCTGTTCATCTCAGTAGTAATAATGTTATGAACGGTGTGGATGACATTTAAACATCACTGTCGACACTAGGGACGTTTCAACGGTTAGAATTTTCCTACCTGCCTTTTCCTTTAGTGCGGCTCACGGAAAACGGATGTACTGCGTATATTTCTAACAAATATCACGGTGGCCCAAGCTAAGCTTCTTGCGAAATGCTTTCCCAGTAAATTCGCGTCCCACATCTGCTATGTGAGCGCTTCTCGAGCTCGAGTTGTACGAACGGTTCAAAATATATCAAAGTTAAATGGGCTCTAAAATGATGTATTTATTATATCCAAACCGTTCATCTATTTTTGAGATCATTTTAGATCATAAGCGAAAAGATGAATCATATCCAAATCTCAAACGTACCACACCACATATAGCAGCTGGGATAAAGATTTTCACGGTTAAAACATTCACACAGCCCACCATAACGTTATTTTCCATCAAATCTGTTCATAGGTCACACGGACCTGGACCAAGAGGAAAAACGAATATCATATTAATCTAAAACTTCTGTGACCCAAAAACGAATATCAGTGTGGTCCACTTTATCTTTATATCTGAATTATTTTTAGGCTCAATCCTTACTAGGAGCTGTAAAATGGATGAATCGGTTTGGATATAACACATGAATACATCGTGATGGGATTCATAGAACTAGCTGGCGCCAATACACCGGCTATATAGCTGGTGTGTGGTACATCAGCCAATCCGCCTCCGAAATTAGCTTTTCCTACAAATCCTTTGCCCGGATTTATAATCATTTTTTTATGGTGGAACCCACCGTGCTGTGCACCTGCAACCTATTCGGTGAATTAGGTGAGCCCCACGATGATGAGATGGGAAATATCAAGGCCAATAAAGTCACTAGGTGGTCAACATCATATAAAACCTCCAATTTTATGTGGACGACTGCCTGATTTTTCAGCCTGGCAACCCCGCTGGCACCATAATTAGAGCTGGCATTGAGTCGAGTCAGCGTGAGTTAGAGCTGACCAGAGTTGATTTAGTTTTGAAATAGGCTTGACTTGAGCTCCCCGATGTGACTGAATCCAGTATGCCTAACTCAATCCGAGTTCTAGTCTAAGCCAGACTAATATGGACCGAGTTCGACGCAGTCACAAGTACTAACTCAGGTCAAATTGGTACCGAGTCAAGTCATGCGCAACAGGTATCTATGGGCTAAAATCATAACTCGTAACCTAAATTCACTTGCCAAAATTGCAGCCTCTCCATCACATGGCCTCTCAGGTTTAAAATGCCCTATTAAAGATTTTTTTAATATATATGTACAAGTTGAGTTTCGGATTAAGTTGAGCCAGTACCAAGTTAGATTTCAAGTCGTGTTAAGTTGATGGGTAACTCGAACTCAATTTGGTTTGAGTTTGGATTGGATGAGTCGGATCTAAACAAACTGTACAAGTCAAGTTTGTCAAGTCATCTCATGCCCAACTCTAGCCATAATCATAAGGCCCGGATTAAGTAATGACCCCTCCAGAGGTGGAAAAAGCTCTATACACATCACAATGTCTGTGTTTTATAGCCCACAAGAGTTTTTTAACAGTAGGGACCCAATTCCTGCTGTTTCCTACGGTGAGGTCCACTTGAGCTTTGGATTTGCCTTATTTACTTTTTTTTTTTTAGATGATCACGTAAAAAAAAATTAAGCTGGAAAAGTAATTAGATGACATGGATAGAACACAAACATCATGAAATCAAATTGCGAACTTGCCCAGTAGGATCTTATGATACAAAGTAAATTGTTGGGCCCACCATAAATGTTAAGTGTTTTATCTTTTTTTTAAATTGAGCCTAAAATAGAAGAATGTCAAAAGCTCAAGTGGATCGCTGCATTAGGAATAATGATTTCCACCGTTGAAACCTTTTAGGGCTCACGGTGATGCTTATTTGTCACCCAACCTGTTTATAAGATCACACAAACATAGATGAAGGGAAAACATGAATATGAATATCGGATTAATACAAAATATGTGGGCCCCAAATAACTTTCAATGGTAGACATTCAATTCACACTGTTTTCTATAGTATGGTTCACATTTTCTTTGGATACACTTAATTTTTGGGTTATAACCCTAAAACTATTTGGGAAAATGGATAGACATAGCAGATAAAATACATAAATAAATCACAGTGGACCACACAATTTATTTAGAACGCTTTGCAAATCCATAATCGCATGTTGGTGGGACCAACTGTATAATAACCATGCACTAGCAAGGAAATGCAAGTCGTAATGGCAACAGTTAGCTTTTTGAAAATTTATATGAGGATTTTCAACCCTACCATCCACTTGGGATGGTCCCGATCACCATTAGGGTTGTACACCAACCGAGTTAGCTCGGTTAGCCCACATGACTGGATTCGAAAAGGCTTGATTGGACTCGGTTAGAAACTGAGTTCGAGCCAAGTCAAGCTGATTTTTTGACGTTGAAAAAATTTCGAACGAGTTCAAGCTTGCCCAAGCTCAACTAGGCTCGGATCGAACTCGGATTGAACCAGTTTGGTAACTCAGTTATTTTGATATTAATGTTGCTCATCAAGAGTTTGATGAAATGACTCGACGAAGTGTCGGCTGGTGGCAAGGAAGGTATGTATATAAAATAAATACATTTTTTTTTCTTGATTTTGATGTTGCCTACAGGATGTTTGATGAAATACATGTAAAACTGCTACTGGTATTTTATATATAGTGAGAATTTGAAGATGCAGTCCATGTGTTTGTGAAAAAGCTACACAGGTAAACTCAGCTCGAACTGACCCAAGCTGCTGACCAAATCAAGCCGAGCTGGCTAGTCAAGCTCGAGGACCGAGTTCGAGCTGGGGACAAGCTGTGCCAAGCTCGACTCGGTTCATCTCTTGTACACCTCTAATCACCATCTCACTGCCAGATGAATGGCTTTTCATATATCCATTCACGAACATCATCTAATGCAGAATGTGACAGGCCATATACCAAAATTCAGAAAGGGATTACACAATTTCCAGCTGTTACATTCAACCATTATAGGAAAAGCATCACATGGTTGGCTGTTTTTAAAACTATTTATTTCCTTAACCAAAAAATATCAAGTGGACCGGTGGAAATTACTGTTTGTGTCATTTTTTTTATTTTTTTTATTGGAGAATGGCCCATTAAAGGTAAGGCCCACTCCACATTCCACAGATGGTTAGCCATTTCAATGAAAAGCTATCTAACATTAAAAAAACATATGAACACCCTCTATCCATTCAATTGATGGTAATGATGCCCACCACAGAGACTTTCTTTTATGCCACTGAAACCAATATTTTCATTCGAAATTTCAATCACGAGGAGATTATCAAATGAAAAAAAAAAAAAAAAAAAAACCATCAGATTCCATTATTAATTCTTCTCTGAAGATCAACAGCATGTCAGACTTGATTGCAAGGAAATGGTCCAGACTCAAAGAAAATTTCTTGGATATAAAAAGAAAAAATTTCACCCGAAATTCACCGATGATAACACACACACACACCACTTTCTTTTCTTTTTTTTTTCACAGCATCCACCCTAACCTCCAAAGTAAAAAAAACAAAATCAGATAAGGCTGGAAGCCACTCAAAACTGCAGATTCAAACCCCCCACCAACCCTCATCTGTGTTGCATTCGCTATCTGCGGCTGGTTATATTAGTTTGAAGCTTGTGTTAAAGGGCTATGCAGGGCACTCAAGTCCATTCGCACCTTCACGGCACTTGTTGGCGAAGAGGCCAGGACGGTACTTGCCGTAGAAGTTGATGTAATAGAACATGGCCGAGGCACAGTCATTGGAGAGGTCGTTCAGTTCCTCCGTATAGGGGCAGGCAAATTCCTTGAAGGCCTTGCAGCAGAGATGAGCTGGGTACAAGGGCCCTTTGCATTGGCTGGTGATGATCTTGTAGTTCATCCACTCAAAGTTCACAGGGCAGCCTGTAGAGAAAGATAGACGGATGGAAGATCCAAATAGGGAGATTAAAAATCAATCCAATTTCGGACTTTTCTTGTGGGACATCAGCTACATTTTTCTCATAAAATCTATGCATAGGCTTCTAATCGAAGGTTTAGAATCTCTCTGTCTGTGTGATTTTGATAGGTCCCCAATCAAATCACAGTACCGATCACAACTCATGAGCCCCAGCATCAGGACCTTGATAATTCCTCAACAAATAACAGAAATCAGGAAAATCAAAATCAAGAAATACGCTCGATTCCTTCCATCAAATTCTTCACTTTCCATAAAAATTAAAAATAAAGAACCAGATCTCAAAATTCAAATCGAATTGAGAGAAATCCCATAATTTTCAAAAAAAAATAATAAAAAAAAAATCAAAAGAAAATCAGGACATACTCTTTACGGCATCCATAAGGCTGCGACCACTCGTTCGATGGGAGTCCAAGACGCCGTCTGAAACAGAATCCGAGAAATAGAGCGTCAGGCACGAAAAAAAACAAGGGGATTCTTCAATTTCTCATGATATTCGAGAAATATAGGATGTGGGTTTTTTGGAATTTCACGTGAAATGAAGTTGGAAGCTGCTACCAAGCCCGTCGTAAGGAAGAAGAACAAGAGTCTCGTAAGAATGCATCGACCGGACGCCATTTCTCGCGAAAAAATGAGAGAGGAGATAGAGATTTTCCTCCTTCGACAGAGCTCTCGAAAGCTAGAGAGGAAGAGTCGGAAGGTTTTTAGATGAAAATGGGAAGAAATAGAGATCGTTAGGGAGAGAAAAACGCAGAATGAGAGGAAGAAAAGGGAAGAAAGAAAGATCGGTGGCGAGAGAAAAACGCGAAGAGGGAGAGAGAGACCGAATCGCACCGGCGACGGACGACAATGCGTTTTTGTAGGTTAGTGTACGACTGAGCTGGACCAGACTCCTGTACAACAGATGTGGTCCCCAGCAGTTAAAACGCCCCATCTCTGTAGGACCCGCCATCTAAACCGTGTAAAATCCAGACCGTTCATTAAGTTTTATTCCAAATTTATATGTTTCCAAAAAAAATAGGTATACTACATCAAATGGGAGATGTAAATTCACCGCTAAAATATATAAATTCTGTTTGTGTGGTCCACATGGATTTTTGTCAGAATATTCTCTTATAATTTTCATTAATACTTGTATTAAAAACATTATTAACGGTTCGGATAGAATATAAACTCTATTCTGGGCTCCATGTAGCATCTGAAAGTTTTCACCGTGTGTATCCACATCTCTATTATTTCTTGTGGTGAGGCCTATTTTAGATGTAGAACAATCTTATATTTTTAAAAATAATCTAAAACTAGAGGATTCACTTGATGGACGGAATGGATTTTTAAAATATACATAGTAGGTCCCACATAGGTCGGGTGCCGTATCTGACATTTACAACACCCGTGATACAGGCTTCTGGCCAAACTTAGATGTGGGTCCACCAGTTTCGGTGAGGCCGTGGGCGTGGGCCCACATTTATTTTATTTTATTTTATTTTTTATCCACGCCGTCCATACATTTTTTCTAGATATTTTTAGATCATGAACGAAATATTAAGAAGATCCAAAGTTCACGTGGACCACACCACGAGAAACATTGGTGATTGAACGTCCACCATTAAAAACTTCCCAGGGCCCACCGTCAGATTTATTTTCCATCCAACCTGTTTACAAGTTAAGATAAAACCGGATGAAGGTAAAATAAAAATATAAGCTTGATCCAAAATTTTGTATCCCACGAGAAGTTTTTAATGGTGAGCATTAAGTTGCTATTGTTTCGGGTGTACGAAAATCGAGTTAGTTGAGTTAGCTCACTCGACTCAACTCCAAAAAGGTCGGTTCGACTCAGTTCACTGGAGCCTCATCGAGTTGATTTTTCGAACTTGAAAAAAATTCAAACAAAGTTCAAGCTTGCCGAAGCTGGACTCGACTCAGATTGAACCCCGTCTCAAATCAAACTCGGATCAAACTCATTTGGTGACTCGGTTACTTTAGTATTGATGTTGCTCAATGAGTGTTTGATGAAATGGCCCAACGAAGTGTTGACTAATAGTAAAGAAGGTATGTATACTAAATAAATATAATTTTTTCTTGATTTTGATGTTCCCAGTAAGGTGTTTGATAAAATACTTGTAAACATATAGTGGGTTGTTTGATGAAATACTTGTAAACATATAGTGGGGTCCATGGCCTCACATACAATATAATGGGTCTCACACAAGAGCCCAATATATATCACGATGGGCTTCACTTATGAGTCATATATACATCACATTGGACCTCACCAAATGGGCCTCTCATACATCATAGTGGGCCTCACCAAATGGGCCACAAATATATCACAATGGGCCTTACATATATCACAATGGGCCACAACCCATGGGCCTCAAATGCATCACGGTGAGCCTTGCATCACATGGGTCACATGGATGGACGGCCTGAATGAAACAAATACATCAGTGGGTCCTGCGTTCGACCTTTGGACGGCATGGATATAACGCGTACATCATGTGCGTCGAGCACCGTCCCAAACGACTGGACGTTGCGGATGAAATATATAAATCATAGTGGGGTCAACGTCTAATGGACTAGACGGTGGGTAAAACACCACATCAAGGTGGGGTCCACGTCCAATGGACTAGACAGTGGATAAAACACCACATCAAGGTGGGGTCCATGTCCAATGGACTGGACGGTGGATAAAACACCACATCAGATGGGACCCACCGAACTTGCCTGCATCCATACAGATGGACGGTTGGAATAACACATACATCATGGGGTCCATGTGATGGACGACTGAGATAAAAAACATATACCAAGGTGGGCCCCACCATCTAGCTGCTATTGGACGATGCTGATAAGACTCATACATCAAGGCAGGCCCCACATAGCACCGTCCAGAAATGGATGGTGTGGATATAGAATACGTACATCAAGGTGGGTCCCATCCCACACATGTAGCACGTGTGGGGTGGGCCCCACACCACTACCAAGTGGATGGATGGTATGGACAGAACACCTACCTCATGATCATACTACAGAACTTGCTAACGTCAATGTAGCAACTATAATGCTGGGACCCACCGTCCCTCTAACGGACAGCGTGATTACAAAACGCATACATCAATGTAAGCCCCACCCCACACATGCAGCACGTGTGGGGTGGGTCCCACATCCTGCCAAAAACAAGGATGGTATGGATATACACATACCTCATGGTCCATAGAACTTGCTGATGTTAATCTAGTAGCTATATAGCTACTGGGCGTTGCAGATTGCATGGACGAAACATATATATTGGTGGGTCCACACGTATGGGACCCACCAGCTATAGGGTAAAGCTGATATTTGTATTTCCCCTTCATCCATGGTCGGCCTGAAAACGAGCAAGTAGGTGGACCCAAATGCGGACAATGGATTGGCCCGCTTAATGGACAGTGTGGATCATCATACAATATCAATTGTGCGCCATCAAGCCAAGGGGAGAGAGAGAGAGAGAGAGAGAGAGAGAGAGAGAGAGAGAGAGAGAGAGAGAGAGAGAGAATCGAGTGGTGAAGGGAGCTTCGCCACTATGAGCTCCCTTTATAAGATACAACATACATCAAATGGGCCCCACCACAAGTAGGCCCTCAAATCATACAAACTCATGGTGGGAATCCTAGATTACCCACTAGTTGTTAATCTTCTAGGCTCCTTGGAATGCTAAGCTCCTTGGCTTCAACTTTGACGGTGGAAGATGAGAATTGAAGGGTTGGATTGAGAGGTTTGAGGGTAGGAAGTGGGCCACACCTAGGTTCTTTTTCTCTCCTTGGAGCTTGGATGGTCACTTTTTTTGGGTTGCTTGGGAGTGAAGAGAGAAACAAGAGAGGAGAGGGTGTTGTAAGAGGAAGTGACATAGAGGGTATGGGTTGCCTTGACTTTTTAGTAAGAAATGGATGAGATAGGTATGGGTTCATTTGACTTAGTGAAGAGAGAGGTATGGGTGAATGATAGGCTATACTTGATTGATTGATATAATGTTTGGTATAAATTCTCTTAGATTTTGCAATGCGCGGTGTTTTTCCTCGAAATAAATGTGGGCCTACAACTCTTGGCCTGAGTATCCCATTAGTGCGCAAGATGCGGCGTTGGAACCGTGGTGATGGCGCAGTCGTAATGATACAAGTCTGGAGTCGAGTCGACTCAAATTGATAGAATACGACTCAGGGTCGCGTGCAAATGCTATCTACACATCGTGGGTTACTGGAATTCGACAAGAAAGATTGCAAGATCCTAAGGAGCGGTACAAATTAGGTTACGGGCCTTACAAAAATAAAATTTTAAATATGACTAATTTTAGGATATATGGTCAACTGTCCAAAAATCAATAGTTTCAAACATATATTATTTCTGAAAATTTAATACTTTTTTTACAACTCAAAATGAAATAAAATTTAGTAGGATGACTTTAAACTTAATAATAAACCATCGTGAAAATTTTAAAAATATTTCAGTAACTAAAAGTATGAAACATGTTACAAAGAATAGACACATTTTGGAATCATATAGAAAATCATTAGTTTTGGATAACTAATACTTTCGAAATTTTCATAACTTTTATGGAACTTTAAATGAAATAAAATTTGGTGAAAAAAAGGTTAAATTAATATATATATATATATATAAAATAATAATAATAATAATAATAATAAAATTATAGTAACTAAAAGTGACAAAATTGTTACAAACAATAGATGAGTTGGACATGAATTAAAATGATAACTTTCTTTAACCAACATCGAAAGACAACCTTATAAATGTAAAATTCGAACTTCTTAATAGATTTTGATATTCCTCAAATGTCTAGAATAATCGGACTACGAAATTATGGAACCATACACCTGCAAAGCATTCGCGGCTTAACCCGATTCTCAATCCTATGTCACCAATGAATTAACTGCTTTAACTGAGCAGAAAATCAGGACTAGTAAAAGATACAACGAGTCATCTACTTTGGTCAAGTAGATGATCAATGTATCACGTTCAAGCCCACTACAGTTGTCTCTCCGATTGGTTGAACACTGAAAACATATATTTTTACTCTAAATTGATATAAACCATCGTGAGGAATTCAAATCTTTTGAACAATTGTAGTAAACTATCAGGGTGAAAAAGTTTTATGGGTGGGGGGGTGGGTGGGTTAGACTACAATAAGAAAGACTCGCATACTTAGTATGCACCCTACCATATATATGAACATAAAATTAACGAAACTTAGACGTCGAAATTAGAATATCTTTACATAATTATTTTTAAGGGGAGTAAATTGTAACGTCTTGGATTTTCGCCATTTTGAATTTTCAAAAACAATCTTAAATTATTTTTATATAACTAGCCTACGTCGTCACTTACTGACCCTCAAAGTTCGAGGTAAGCCTATATGTAGATGATACCAATAAAGAACCATACGAATCCGATTAATCAATCATAGGAAGCCAACGAATCCTCCCTATCACTTAAACCTCAAGTCTAGCCTCATGAATTATTCATCTAGGGCTCAAATCTATCCAACCTATTACTGACCAATCGAGACGACCATAATTAAATTAAAGATTTATCCAAAGCCAAGACAACTAAGGGTTAAATCTTAATTAACAAGTCGAATTGACCCAATTATCCATTTAGCCTAAAAACCAAAGGTTTAGAGTAATTATGATCGAATCACTATTTTTACTAATTACGAATAGGCCACACTATGCACTTACCTAATACAGACCTTAAACATTGCAATTCATTCCAGACATGCCCTGATTATTTGAACAAGCTCTAGGCCTCTCGTTAATGGGTCACTAGAACCGAAACTATAGAATAATGTCCGTTTCACTGGGCTCGACGTCCATCACGGGTGACGAATTAAAATAGTACCGAAAACTGCACAACTTGGACCAGAGGCCGAGTGCTTGAAATGCGCAAATACCCATTGCTAAAACTTGAAACTTAAGTGAAATGAGCCTCTTATTATTTTGCGAAGTTGTGGCTTTTCGATAGTTAGATCGCGACCAAACTCGAAATATAAGTTAAGGATATTTCACTACTCATATCTGTATAACTGGGACTCTTATCGAACATCAGTGGTCGTCAATCGCAAATAAAGCATCTGCGGTCAATCAAGACATCTAATTGCCGCCAAATTCGGACAAATCACTCATCCAACAATGGGGCACCTGCCCCATAGTAGAGATGGGTCAGGGGGCCCCTAGAATAGCCATATGGGCTAAAATTTAGTCCACTAGGAGCATGCATTCTAAAAGAAGGGCCCCGGGGCCATTTGGACATAAAATTTGGGCTATATAAGGCCCAAAAATTCACTCTCTCACCCCATACGAATTTTTAGCTGCAAGGGAGAGAAGGAATGAGGAGTTGTGGAAGAAGGAGCACCTTGGGGGAGCGGATTTGGGAAAAATCCCCCTTCCCACTGCCCACAACAAACCCTGCAACCACGCACCACTATAGAGAGCAGCCCACCGACAATAGAAAGATAAATCCTTCAGCCCTCTTCAAATTTCAACCTTGTAGGTCATTTGCATGCACCCTTACAAGCTAATCCCATTGGTACGGGGCTTCGATACACCCATCCACTTACCCAAATCGTAACGGTGGTGTTAGAAACCCAACGAACTATTCCTCGGTGCGGACCTTACCTCTAGATTGCCAATTATCGAACTATGTCACAAATAATGATTGTGTAGTGAAAATTTTGAATTGCATGCTAACTAGTGACTAATTATTAGGCCTATTATCCTCCATGAAGTGAAATTTTCATTTATGGTTTTCGATTATTAATTATATGCTAGAATAGACCGGATACACTGAAATTTCATGCTCACATGTTCCATATTTTTTCCTGATACATGCGCGTAATTAGCTGGTTGTGATAAATTGTACTATGATTGAATAATGCACTTGCATACCCATTTGTTTGTCCATATTAGCTAGAATATCCCGAAATATTGTTTAGTTGGTTACAAATTCTTGAATAGAATTTATTGTGACATGCATAAAAATATTAGTCTATTGGTAATTGAGTTGGTTAGCAAATCGAAAAAATTCACAACGGCAGCTCTACTGGATCGGCAGCCCTAAACTAATGCAACTGATTCAGGCCAAAGACGGACAACTGACAATAATTGGACTACACAGGATGCTTGCGCCCAGTGCAAGTTGCACAGTAGTTCTCCTAAGTTAGGCGAATTAGTGCATTAGTTGGTCAACCATGTATAGTCACGTCTTCCTAAATCTGAAGAACCTCATACGTTTGAGATGCCTACTATTAACTGTTAGTGATACGATCCTCAAGTCTCGAGATCCAGGCATGATGGTATGGGACACTGTATCCGTGCTGTCGGCCTACGCTGGGGTGACAAGCCTTCTCATAGTGACCAGCAAGCACAGGAGGTGGTATGTCTTTCTTCGAACAACCAGGGCATGAATAGATTTGGATGACGAGCCCTTCCATGTGCTGATTTGATTATGTGACAAGCCCGTACCTCGAAACTGAGTGATCACACTCGATGTTTGGGTGACGACTCATATCAAGTTGATACTCATACCTTTGGGTATCATGCCTTACCTTTGGAATTATTAATTTGTGAAACAAATGGATAATACTTAAATTTAGATCATGAATCATATGCTCGGAGCTGCTACGGCCGCCTTGAGCCGCGTGATCTGAATAAAGTTATTGATTAAATAGAAGTGTCTCGGCTTCCTCAATCTTACTGGATGAACGGACTTAATTAAATACTTGGCTAACATGAATATTCATAGCATTGCATTAGCATAGGTTAGTGACTCGGCAGTCAAGGTTGCATTGAGGGAGTGTCGTTCATATGCGAACATATAGATGGTATCACTTGAGGGAGTGTTGGATGGTGAGAGAATGCATCATATCATAATACTATGCATGTACATTAACAAGAGTATCTAAGAATCATATGCTTAGTTACTTCTCATTATTCGCGCATGTGGAATTAATAACTTGCGCAACTTAATGCTAATGGAACCACTGAGTTGATCACTCACTCCCACTCTGGTGCAGAAACACCAATCAAGATCTCATCTTAGATGCAGGTACCACAGAACTTAACGCGTTAGATGAGGCGACCATCGCATAATCCATTTTACTTCCCGGAATTGCTCAAATGCCAAGTAAAATAAACTATAGAACCCCACTTCTACAAAGTATAAATGGCATCCAAGATATCAAGAGTCAAGTATCTACTTAACCTCCAAAATCTGAGGCGTTACACCAACCCTGCCAGACAGGTTAGAAGCCATAATCACAAGACCCAGGTAACAACCCCTCCAATACTAAACTCGGTACTGGGAAAAAAACTCTATGGGCATCAAGGTGTATTGTGTTTTATTCACTACCCATTCATTTTGCAAGCACGTTTTAGGACATGAGCACTAAAATGAGGTAGATCCAAAGCAAGCGAACCACACCACAGGTATCAATGGGAAAAATGACACCCACCGTTGAAACCTTCCTAGGGTCCACCATTTCATAAAGTCATGTAAACATGGATGAGGGGGAAAAACAAAAATCAGCTTGATCCAAAATTCCCATGATCCATTCAATCACCGTTGTTTACCATGGAGTGGTCGATTTTAGCTCTGGATTTGCCTCATTATTTTGGATGATGACCTAAAATAACCTGCAAAAATGGATAAAACACAAACATCATGAAGCGACCAAATCCAAGAAATCGAATTCCGTACTTGCTCAGTAGGGTTTTATTGTACAGAGTAAACTGTTGGGCCCACCGTGAATATATATGGTTTCTCATTTTAGAGGTTGAGCCCAAAATTGAAGCACGTCAAGAGCACAAGTGGACCACACCAGAGTGAGAATAATGTTTTCCACCATTGAAACATTACCAGAGCCCAGTACACAGATATGGATGAAGGGAAAACACGAATATCAGACTGATCCAGGACATTTGGCCCCCAAGATCTTTTCAGCTGTGGGCGTTCAATTCACACTATTTTCTGTGGTGTGGTCCAGTTTTGCTTTGGATACGCAAAATGGATGGACATAGCAGATAAAATACATAAATCACAGTGGACACCATAGTTTTACGTAGAACGCTTGCCCAATCCAAATCCATAATAGCATGTTGGTGGGACCCACTGTACAATGACCAAGGACTGGCAACTGTTAGGTTTATAATCAGGATTTTCGACCCTGGTATGGTCGAAAATCTTGGGGGTCCAAATCCACCTGGTATGGTCCAGGTCCAGGTCACCATCTGGTATGGTCCAAATCCACCTGGTATGGTCCAGGTCACCATCTCACTGCCAGATGAATGGCTTTTCATATATACATTCACGAACATCATCTAATGCATAATTTGATAGGCCATATATCAAAATTCAGTCAGGGATCACACAATTCCAGCTGTTAGATTCAACCATTGTAGGAAAAGTATCATATGGTTCGCTGTTTTTAAAACCGTCTATTACCTTAACCAAAAGACCTCCAGTGGAACGGTGGAAATTATAGTTTGTGTCATTTTTTTGGAGAAAGCCCATTAAAGGTAGAGCCCACTCCACATTCCACGGATCCTTCAGCCATTTCTATGAAAAGCTGTTGAACATTAAAACACACTTGAACATCATCTATCCATTCAATTCATGGTAATTATGGTACTGAAATCAATATTTACCTTGAAAATTCCATCACGTGGAGATTATCAAATGCGAGAAAATGCAAGAAACCATCAGATATTATTCTTCGCTGAAGATCAACAACTTGTTAGACATGACTGCAAGGACCGGTCCAGGCTCAAGTTAAATTTTCTTGGATATAAAAAGAAAAAATTTCACCTGAAATTCACCAATGATAACACACGCACACACCACTTTTTTTTCTTTTTCTTTTTTCCACATCAACCACCCTAACCTCCAATGTAAACAAATCAGATATGCCTGGAAGCCACTCAAAACTGCAGATACAAACCCCCACCAAGCCACATCTGTGTCACATTAGCTATCTGCGGCTGGTTTCTATTAGTTTGAAGCTTGTATTAAAGCTGCTTACTCCTCTTCTTTCCCATCTCTGTCAACTTACCGGCGATGGTGTCATCTCAGGATCCCCAGAACATCGTTCGCTGCAATAGAAATTTATACATGGTCAAAATAAGTATATCTACTCTACAAAAATCAAACCGTAAATTTTGAAGGATTTGGATTTTGATTGCTTTTAATTCCCCTTCAAAGAGCCTTATTTGCATTCCCACCTCAAAGCTGATTTGCAAAATCCATTGATTCTGGAGGATTTATCCACTCCACCAAAAAACCCTCAAACATAACACTACCCCTCTCCCTACTCAAGGTGAAAGTCTTCTCCATGGTCAACAGCCTTCCATCATGCCTAGCCAATACATGTTAACCACAATGTTGGCCAGAAATGGAAAAACAGTAGGGTTTATCCAGAACAACACAAATGGGAGTGTCATTTTGTCTTTGGGCTAAAAGAGAGGGTGCTATATATCAAAACCCAGGACAGGTCTCCTAGTCAAGGTTATTCAATAACAGTAATAGTGGCCGTCATGGCCACCATAACTACCATTACAATACGTGCCATAATGGCTTGCAGCCAATTAAACCACAAAAACTGTATCATCACCACAACGGCAATTACGGACCATTTTTTTCCATAACAATTAATGGTTACAACTGTTACTGTTACCTAACGGCTCCCACCGTTACTGATGCACAACGGCCAAAATGCAACCATTTTTTAATACCTTGCTCCTAGGTCAACACACATTCTCTCCACACATGAATGAGGTGCCAACCTGGCAAGTCAAACCAAAGCCCAGAATTTTTTAAAACCTGTGAATAACACCCGATGAATTCGAAAGCAGATGCTTTTCAAACAAAAAAGGGAATGAAATTGTGTACATAATTGACAGTTTGGTACAGTGGCAATGTAAAATGCTTAGCCCTAGTTACATGTTTCCCCCCTTTCAGTGAAGCTCAGATCCAGATCATTCATCCGCTTTCACTCCACTGTGGACAGGGATGCGCCAAAATATCTTTCATCTAACCATCCCAGACATTTGACAGGTTGACTTCTTCCAAAGCCACATATATACCAAAGCCCAGAATTTTTTAATACACCTATTTGCAAGCCAATTGCCAAATGCCTATGATGTACTATTGAAATTGTCTTTATCAATGGAGGGCACAACCATGATACCGGCCTGGATCGCCCAAAATAACTGGCCACCTGGAACTGACATTTTATATTCCCCCACTGTTTAGTGCATGGTCACCTAAGGAAGATGGAAACCAATTTCATCCCATCTCCCAAAGATGCATGTGAAGAAAAATAAGATGAATGCATATGACCAAATGCAGGTGGAGGTACAGGACTTTCTTTTTTTGAATTTTGGAAAGCAGCTTACCTGAGGTTTTGGCTCTTGTAGGCTCTCCAATGACTCTGTGATCTCTAGCTGCTTCATCACTGTTGCCTGCAACACCTGAGATCAAACAGGATCAGATCAGGGAAAATTATATCTAACAGAACTAACAAAGGGAGTGAATGGAACAGAATCCATCAGCCAGTTTTCAAACATTGAGATGATAAACCACAGGACACTTTTTTCTCATTGGGCATTTTATGCAAGACCCTGTAATACTGCTGCAAATGTAATCCAATTTTATGCAATTATGCAATGAATTGGATGGCCTCTTAATTAAGTGTGAATAATTTATGTACTGAATCCAAACTCCAATTTTGTAAGAATATAAAGAAAGAAAGAAAATCAGGTCAACAATAGAGTGGGAAAGACCGAGTTTCAAACCAGTTATGAGATTTCAAACGGTCTTCATTTCTTCATGTCCTAAGGCGAACAAGAGACGAGTAGTGGCAATCGTGCTATTTTCAAAG
The DNA here is from genome assembly GCA_037074715.1 of Magnolia kwangsiensis. NCBI lineage: Eukaryota > Viridiplantae > Streptophyta > Magnoliopsida > Magnoliales > Magnoliaceae > Magnolia > Magnolia kwangsiensis. The sequence goes on from CM073583.1 coordinate 4,564,321, forward strand.
GCTACTAGTGAAAAAAAAAATCAATAACTGGCCCCAAGAGAGAGAGAGAGAAGCATACAAGCAAAGAGAGACTTACTTTCTTTGTTCTCTCGAGATCAAATTCAATGTTTTTTATCCGATCCAAGGACTCCAGGATCATATGCTCTTTATCCAAAGGAATCTCAATGGGCTTGGTACTGAGCTCGCCCACTATATTCTCAAGCCTCTGAAGGCGGTCTAAACATGGGAGGACTCTGTCTTCTCTGACAACCTCTGCTGCAGGATGGCTGTCAGGATTGGGATCTGATGAGTTTGAGGGAAGGAGGCTATCCTTCTTAATTCCAAATGCTCCAAGTAAGATGCGGAAGAATACAAATACTTTGATCAGGAAAACAGTCAACCACCTCAGAAGGCATGAGAAACTTTTCTCATCTGATTCGTCTTTGATGGTATTGAGTCTGCTGACGACCGAATTACCTGAACAGATCCATCAACATCAAAAGATAAATAAGTCAAGATGTAAAAGTGCCGTACACACGCAGAGGTACATACAGATAAACATAAATACATATAAACACATGTATGTGTGTTTGTGTGGAATGATCTCATGGCAACGTGCTTTGTGGGGCCCACCGTAAATGTGCATTACGTCCCCCGACCAATGTAACTCAGGTGGGCCATGGACCACACAATGGGATACAGGTACATATGCAGCAATACTTTAAACCTTGATAGGGATAGAAACTTTCCTCATAAGGTGGCCAACCTGATAGACTGTGTCTGTGCATGTCTGTGTTTAAGATGCTCACATTCAACCAGTTGGACTACACATTACCATCCAATCAGAGGATAATTTCCATTCTGTCCTATGTGTGGACTTTCCAACCCATCTGAAAAGTTGGCCCCAGCATGATCAGCTTGTGCAAAAATTGGTTCAATCCAATCATCAAGCGGACCAAGCCTGCATTTATTTCTTCATATCAGTGGCAATCCATTGCTTTCTATATTGTGGCCAACCTAATGAGTGAATAGTGCTGATTTTGGAAGTAGATGATCCTCAGTGTAAGTGTGCATGCATGCATAAGGACACGTTAATTTACAAATGTCCATATGAAGCTAGTTAGGGGGCCGATTTTGCAAGTAAATTAGTTTTACAAGTTGCTAAAACTATCCATTATCAAAGACAGGGGAAGGTATTTAACTGCCATGCTCTCTAAATATGTATTTGCAACAGAACAAATAGAAACCAATGCAGAAAGCAAGCATCACTGTTAATAGATGAAGATTGTAGAAGCATGGTATATGGTACAACATTTGAAACTGTTCAAGTCATCATATGGAGATGGCATATGCCAGACAATGCAGATGAGTGTTACTATAAAGATATCCTGATAGTGTGAACATGTAGTATCAGAACAAAGAAACCCTTGAGGAAAAAATATAAGAAAAAGAGAAAATATTTGTGCACATACTGCTTCCATCTGCATCCAACTACTTCCACACCATATTGATTTTCCAAGTGTTCAATGTCCAACATCCTGGGTCCAAATCTGATACTGACACATGGGTATGGCCAAGTTAACCTTTCCTCGGGGAGACAAATCAGAAATAGCAGGGGGACAGTTTAAGATTCTACGTGTTTCTCAAGTAACAAACAGAAATGGGTTCCAGCGCATATCCATATATAAAAGAACAAATTTCTTGATGTTCGTGTGGCTAATTGATGTACCTTCCAAACCAGACATCACACCTCTATATGGAGAGCCCTGATTTTGAGTGAAAAGTGCTGGTCTTTCTGTAGGTCCAGCTCCTCTTCGGCCATAGTCTACTGCTTTATCAACCACAGCAAAATGGTCATCACAGCTGTAGTACGCATTTGGATCTGTTACCTTGGCCTGTGTCAACTGGAAACAGAAATCAAAAGATATGCAAATATCAGGAGTCACATTGCGAGAGACAATTCCTTTTAGAATCAATACAAATGCAGTGGGATGCAAAACCCTCATTCTTTCCCAAGACGTGTTAATAAGCATGCATCAGTGGATTCCGTGCTGTTTTGAGCACCCAACTACTCAAGCATTGCCTCCTTGCGATACTTCCTAATTCGCAACTTATCTCCCAATTGCCATTCCATGACCTCAAAGGGCTTGCGCATAATACATGGGCAGCAAATCAATACTGTGTGGGGTCATGTTGGAATGTAAGTGTCAATATGAACCTTTACCACAGGAGATTCCAAAAGGCCTGCTGAAATATGAAGGTCAATGTCTTGTATCCAACCAATCGTAAATTTTTGGCCGATCAACCATATATAAAGCCAACCCAAAACTGCTCAGAAGGCTAACACGAGGATGATGCTTATAGACATTAATATACAAACCAAAATTAAGGTGTTGGAAATTAATTAGGGTATTAACAACTATTGTTATGCACCATTCAACGGTACATAGCATATACCACATGATAAGTATCAATAAGTTATATACTTCAATTTTATGTTCTTACAGCCACACTTACACAAATATTAAGGTGGCATATGAAATAGTTTGCAAGGTTAAGCATACTACAGCATAAATTTCAAGTTAGCCTCAACTTCCCTTGATTTTAAAGAAATTACAACAATTTAGTTTCCTACATATTACAATGGCCTCGTAGCCATATATCCACCATTATGAAAGAATCCTATGAGACACATCATGAGCAGGTAAACAGGATTCCAACTGCTACGTAAGCAACACAACAAGGCAAGCCAATATTTAATCATACAGTTGAAACTTAATGATAAAAGGCAGAACTCACTTCTTCACGAACAGGGGGCAATCGTGTAAACCCAGCACCCCTTAAAATAGCAGGAGAACCAAGATCATCAATGTCGGATCCTGATTCAGCTGTTGATGTATCAGTACTTCTTCCCTGATAATAATTGAATTAATAGAATTAGTAAACCATAAAGCATTGGAGAAGTAAATAATCAGCATCTTGATATAATAGCTTGATAGAGTCTTGCCTTCAATGGTTTTAGCTTAGTATAGGAGTTGGTTCTCTGTTCTCCATCTGATATTAGTGTGACTTCCCTTACAAATGTTGCTTCCGCATTGTGTACAAGCTATGAGGAAACAGTATGCATCAGTACTTTTTCCTGTGTTAATCATGCCCAATAATTGATAGAAGTATGCATCCAGTCACTCAACAGCATAACGCAACTTACCTTCATAATTTCAGGATCTTTCCAAGGTCCTTTATTAGACCTAAGGCATGCTCCTTCAACAGAACAGGTGCATGAGCCACCCAAGAAGTCTGGAAGTTGACTAAAAGAAGATACAATCTGAAAAATGAGAAAACATCCTACATTTTGGAAAACTCAACAGTAAAAGACAAGGAAAAAATCAACATACCTCGAGTCAATGACTTCAAGTAATTTACTCTGGAATTTGGATCCTAACACCTGCAAATTTAGCACCCGAACATATTCACCCAAGGCAGCAGAAAGCTATAAAATCAGCATTGTCCCCAAAGGAAGGTCTCTTACTTGTATCTTTTCCATAGTATTTGGATCAAGAAATTTCTTTACACTCATCCAAGCCATCTTGAAAGCAGTACCAGCATTAACAATGAACATCTGATGTAATGTCTGCATAAAATAAATTAATAGGTTAAATAATTCACCAAAAAACTTTTGGAGCATGAACATTCCCAGTGACACAGAGATTTAGGTACCTCAGGATAGTAATTCGAATCAATTTTCTGCATGCCGGCAAGGAGGTCCCAAGCACACTTGGTTAAATTTTTTGTCCCCTGTGTCTCACAAATGAACCCATGTGAGGTAAATGTGCCATCCATATTGATGCAAATGGACCTGAATCTCCAAAGAGACGAGAATCCCTCTAATGCAAAAGATACAAAATGTATTCAAAATGCAAAAAGCTGACTGCAACAAAGGAACAAACATGCCACATACCAGACCATGAACATCCAAGATCGTTGTTGTGGAATTAATGCGCCTTTTTGCCGCAATTGAACATGCAGGAAATTTCTCACGGAAGACCCTCTCATACTCCTGTACATGATACTTTAAGTAGCGATCTATTGTAGTGATGTGCATAAGCTTGTTTGGTTCAGCTTTACCAAGCCTCTCGATGTAGACGGGTCTCCCTTCTTTATCAACTCCATGGTACCCCTGAGGGTAAAAATGCAGGACTTCTTCCAGCTCTTCATACTCAAAGTCCTTATTTCAGATTAACATATCATTAGTGTCAGAAATAGAAAAGTTGAATAATGTTTCTAGTGCAATAAATACAGGAACAATTGAGCTAAAAATTTTAAAATAATGCATATGTAATTTGTATAATGCAAACATTTCTTTTCGTTAAAAAAAAAAATACACAAGCCAGGTGGTCTCTTCAATGTATATGGCATTTCAGATGTGCATCAAAGACAACTTACAAAAGTTGGAGTAATGTGTGCTCAGTTTTCCTTTATGACAACCTATTCTACAATCTAGCAGTAGTAAAGTGTGCTCAGATGAGCATGGCACTCAACTGACTATGCCATGGGCAGAACATGTCTAGATGTTCAAATGAGATAGCTTATTTCTGATGGTATAAAACCAGCAATGGTCATATGGCCTCACCTCAAATATTGTATCTGTTCCGAATTCTTTTCTCCATTGAAGCATTTCCACCCACATGTGAATTGCTTTCTCAACATCAAACTTTCTAGCTTTCAAGAATCTGCACCAACAAAAGGGATTGTTCATGGCCCAAAGGCACAAAAACAGTGGAAGAAATTGCAGGTAAGGGGAAACTTTAATTATAGAAGTAGGAAGTAGAACTCTTGAAGAATGAAGACTATTTACAAGCCCAACCTCCATTTTAAACACCAGTGCATCAAACGTCATAGCATACTTCGAGCACTTAAATGTGAGATTGACTACATCTCAGTATCTCATTGAAATGGGCAATCAAACTAGCTCACCTTGCCATACAATGGGCTTACATGGAAATCTCTATATTTTGGAAATAATTTGAGAAACAAAATTCGAGGAATAGACAAAATGAACTGACCGCAACAATGTATGATAGTCATCATGCCTAGCCGGCAACAAATCCTTTGCAAGGAGCTCTTGGAGGAATGCATTGACAGCCCTCTCCTCTCCTGCATCTCTAATGTCCTCAATTGAAACTGAAGAAACTCGATAATCAATTTTCCTCTTTCCTCGTTTCTTGAGAGAATGTGTGAACTTGTTTGAAGCATTAATAGCTTTTTTCTTGAGAGTCCCTATTTTTGTTCGTCTTCTCTCATCTTCCGAGTTGTCAACATCTGATCTCCTCTCTTTTCTTTCGTCATGGATAACCACACCTTCAAGGCCTTCAAAAGTCCAGTATTACAAATGAGCCTATGGTGTATCAAAGCTACAAAACAGAGTAACTGCACATATTTCCTATTTCCATAGAAAAATTCCTAAATTGCCAAAAAATGCATCTGATCGCTCTCTTGCCATTTAAATTGCCCTCATTTCTTTCCAAACATCAAAATTCAAAAAGACAAAAAAGAAGAGGATAAGAGTGTATCCTCTACATGCCTATCAATCCTCAATTCAAAGTAGACATACATTCTAGAAGATAAATAGAGTTACCTGACATTTCCTTCCACCGCAACCTCAAAACTCAAGCTTTGAAAGACAAACTGCGATCCAAACCATGCTCGTGGAAATCAATGAAAACTGCAATGAAAAAAATCAACAGAAGCCCTCAAATTCAATCGAAACACTATGAGGTGCAAATCCCTAAGAACTCTCATGGCTGCCGAAAACAATGAAACAGTCCAAACCCACATGTCCTTCTATTTTCTAGAAAGAATTCTGGTGATCAATGGATAAAAGATACACTTCTGTTACTGATCTTTCTTCTGATGCGTTTATCTTTTTTTTCCCTTTAGAAAGTAATTATAGATAATTTTCTTTAAAAAAAAAAAACAGTTATCTACATCCTAAACCTCCAAATTCAGCAAAAATTCATGAATATGTCATGAGAGCTGAAGGCAGTAACTAATCATAAGCTTCCACATGCAGCAAATTTATATAAAATCTACTGAATCACGAGCCACAGTTATCATCTAGGCCAGCAGAACTGTCTGAAACCTGCATTTCTCCAAGCATTACTCGAATCGGCTCCCCATTAAATATCCAGACACAGATCCGTATCAAAGATTAAAAATTCTGACGAATGCTGACAATAAGAGTCAAGCAAAGGCATGCTTGGAAAAAACCGGTACACAAAATCTCGAAGCAAAAGAAATCTCCAAGGACGAACATCCCAAGCTTATTTTTCATGTAAAATGTCAAGTTTCAAAGTAAAATCTGCAGATTTTCTTCAAATAATCCTACAAATACAGGGACGTTTTTAAAGATCTTCTAAAATATCCAGAAACAGATGGTGTCAAATCTTAAAAAATCGACAGCAAAAAGTTCAGATCCGCACCGAGCGAAAGAATCAAAAGCCAAATTTGAACCGAAACCAAGAAAATCAAGAGCTATTCCTCAGAATCCAGAATCAGAGAACAGAATCACCAACTTTCAAAGCCAAATCAGCAATATTACGGGCAAAAATCCTTCAAAAATGTAACGTTTAAAACCATTACTCACATTTTCCTTCACTAACAACATCAGATTTTCTCAAAGAAAGAAAAAATCAAATCAAATCTTCTCCATCAAAAATAAAACTTCAGATCCGCATTTAACATTTCATCTCCAAAACGAAAGAATCTTCTCAGAAAGAGAATCAGAGGCTGAATTCCGAGCAGGAAAAGACAAGAACGGAAAGATTCCTCTTAGAAATCCTAATCGGACCAGCTAAAACCTCGATTTCGGAGCTGAATCTGCAACTTCTCTGCCAAACATCCTCAAAAAAACGGATATATCTCCAACCGTTTAACCCCATCTACATTACTAGTAACTACATCAAATCTAACAAATACCTCTCAAAACCCGCAAAAAAATCAGCTCAGATCCGGATTTTCTCCAAATCAACGACTCCAAACGTAATACCAAGGTCTCAAAACTTTAAAAAATAATAATAATAATAAAATAAAAAATACATTGAGATCTTGAGCTGCTTTTCCAGCAAAAACGACGAGATAATAGAAAAATACCTCTTGTAAACCCTACTCAGTGCACTAAAACCGTAGATCTCGGAGTGAATCTTTAACTCGTCAGCAAGAAAATTGCTCGAGCTTGAAAAACGGAGATAGTCGGAGATTTAAAGAAGGAAAAATGGAAATTCTGCTTCTATATTGAGGATTCTTTTAGGTTAGGGTTTGTATTTTTTTTCTCCCCTCTTTTTTCCACTTCTCCGTTCGAACCCTTCTTTCTCCGAAAGGATTCGAAGGTTCGAGCGCTGCTTCGGTTTGCTTTGGATTCTCTCTCTCTCTCTCTCTCTCCTCTCTCTCTCTCCGTACTGTTTTATACGCATACGTCTCCCATTTTTTCAACTAGTCGAAGTGCACCAGTGCGAGTAGTCTCTCAGCGATACTTCCGAAGTGGCACACGAGTGAGAGATCGGAACCGTTCATCTTTCGGATTCAGAAAGAAAGCTAAATAAAGGTCTGATGACCTTTCCACATCGTATATCTGTCTTGATTCTGAATCGTTCATTTGTTTTGGCCGTTGATAGCCATGCTGATGAGCTCGATGGCGCATTTTATGGAAAAATGATTGGCTACTTCCCCAGCCACCGGTGGTCAGTGCTCTGTGGGCCCACCATGACGTATGTGTTTCATCCATCTTTACAGATCATTTTAGGTTTTCTCAAAAAATGAAAGGGATATAAATCTCAGGAGTACCATACCAGAGAAAAACAACGGTGATTAGATATCCATGGTAAAATCCTCCCAAGGCCTCCTGTAATGTTTATTTGATATCCAATCTATTAATTAGGCCATACATGAAATACCTCGGTTTTTATCTCATGCTTTAAAATTATTTAAAAAGATAGATGGACGGCATGGATGAAAAAAAACCATCATGGTAGGTCCCAGGGAGCACCGACCACTAGCCATTGGCTGGTGGCAGGGGAGTAGCCAATCCGTTTCCTTTTTGCTAGCCAAGGCATCTATCTGATGGGACACGTGTTAGGAACAGGTTGGATCTCTCACACGAGTGCATATTTGACCCGCGAGAAACAAGAAGCTGGAAAGGGAACTCGCGTGTGCCCGTTTGCTTTTCTTATATTTCTACCCCTGCGCTTGCTATAACACACCCCGACGTATTGAATAGGATCCGTAGCCACTAGATCGTTATCCATTTGTACGACACAAACAGTTTATATGATGAGTCTCACGGATGAAAAGGACAACGAAAAACTGGAAACGGATTGGCTACCAGGTGATCGGTGCTTCGTGGCCCTACCATGATGTATGTATTTCATCTATAAGTTTCATATATTTCCTTATATCATAAATTTCATCCATAAGTTTTATATATTTTTCTATATCATTTCATGATATGGGACAAAATGAAATATATCTAAATCTCCATTAGACTATGTTGAAAGAATAGATGTTTAATGAACATTGGCCATTTAAAACTTTTGTGAGGGCATAAAAGTTTTGGAACATTGTGAGATTTGTTCTTTTCATTCATTTGAGTCTGTGTAACTTAATCAACGGATTGTATGCCAAATAAATAATACAGTAGGACTCAAGGAGGATATTAATGGAGAAAATCATATCACTATTATTTTATTTTCCCTCGGTTGGGTTACTTGAGATTTATATTCCCCTCATTTCTTGGATAGTATGTAAAATGATTTGTAAAAATAAATGAAATACATATATCATGGTGGGCCCACAGAGCACCGACCACCAGCCACGAGATGGCGTCAGGAGAGTAGGGGTGGTTTAAAAAAAAAACATCAAGCTTTCATGGGTGAGGGAAGCCGTCCTTAATCAAAAGAATAAAAATATTATAATTTCCCACTCTCATGTTTGTGGATATCCTATCTAAGTTATGGTTCATTAAATATACGGCCTGGATCATTTAAATTTGACCCAGATCTGATGGCTAAGGTCGCGGCTAAGGTCGCGCCGTATCCTATAAAATACGCCTGGATGTATTGTAGCAAACTTCTACCGCGGAGTTGACAGCGACCGAGATCCGCGAGTTATTGGAGATGCGACGCGCGAGTAATTAATTCAAGGAATTACATTCGTAGTGATATGACAGCTCCCTGCTCCCTATCCATCGGTCGTTGTGAGTTACGTCCGTCGAGTGCAGATAGATGGACGGAAGCCTTCAGAACACGTGCCAACATGAGGCACTCGAGCTAGATCTGGTCCATTCATGAGGTGGGACAGGCTTCGATCTTGCAATGGTCCTCCGAGAAAACTTGTGACTGTGATGCGGGTGCAAGCAACACTCTCCTCCCAAGGGTCCCACCTCGATGTAAATGGTGTATATCGGCGCATGAGGATAAAGAGAAAACATAACAACTCGATCCAAAACTATCGTGTCCTGTGAAGTTTTTAACGGTGATAATACAATCCCCGTATGAAATTTGGATCTATTTTATTTTTTGAACCATGTATTTTTTGAACCATGCCATGAAATAATCCAAATAAATGTACAACATGGGTATATAATAGATACATCAAGGTCAACCCATAATTGGCCACTATTATGTATGTGTTTTATCCATGTCATCCATCAAAATTAAAACATATCTAAAATAAATTAAAACATATCTAAAATTTAAGTGGACCACAATACAAATAAAAAATTATAAGAATAATAATGTTCATTGTTAAAACGTGCCCTTATACTCCTTGTTGTTTGGTAAAGTCATGGTGTATTTTTCAAACAGTGAAGTAGTTTTTTCTCCGTAGTTCTACCAATCGTGCCAAAAACAGTTAGGGGATGGTTTTCAGCTAATGCATGGTATATATTTTTTTATAGTTAAGTAACTTTTTTTTAAAGATTTTACTGGCCATGCTAAAAATTATTGATATTTGATATAGACGGTGCATAGTGAATATTATTAACAATCAATTAATTTATTCTTCATATTACTAGCAAGCGTGCCAACAAAATTTTGATGATTGTTTTTGGCTATATGGATGCATGCGAGTAAAAATTGAAATTACGGCTCAATTAAATAGAACAGCTATAACCCCAAGCATCAAAATAGGTAGACACTCGGTGTATGACTGAGATCTAATGAGATTGGCTGCCGATTCAACCACTCGCTTAATGTGTAAACTATATTTGGCAATATTAAGATACATTCATCCTCTAAAGATGGGTTATACATTTGTCTTCTATATTAAAAAGAATTTTTTAACATAGATTAAATGAAATGAAAAAGGAATTTTTATTATCGATTGCAAAAAATAGCTATAAAATACTTTTCTTATTAAAGAATTGAATCCAACATATGAACATAAACTCAAATTACAACTAGAATTACAAGATACTCGATTAGTATTATAGATTACACTGCAAAATGTAAATAAGAAACTGAAAAGTAAAGAACTATACCATGAAATATAAATTTAATGGTAATTGAATGGATAATTGAATAATAATGTTTTGTTCAATTAGGTTAGTATGAGATACAATTTCTATGTTGAATTAATCTGCTATTTATAACCTTGATTTGACCATTTAAATATTCTCTCACATTATTATAATTACTATAATTGTTCACCACTACTTAGTAGATTAGTAAAAATCATGCATAACCGGTTCGATTGAATCTCATAAGAAACGGTGATAATAGAGATAAACAACACTTATTTAACAAGGCTACATATACTTGAACGGTAGTAAAATACAAATCTTAGTTTGATTCGAAACTTCCTTGGCCTGTCTCCTCTCTTTCTAATACTATGGTCTAATTTTGTTTTCAATAATGCTTATTTTTAAGACCGTGGCTTAAAATTAGCCGGTAAAATGTGGGAACTGCATGCATCACGTATTCCGGTCACCAAAAGCATCCGTGGTGGCATGGTCACCTCGCAATTCGGTAAATGGATTGGCTACTCCCCCTACCACTAGCCCTGTTTGGTGATTAGTGCTCTGTGGGCCCCACTATGATGTATGTGATTCATTTACTCCATTCATCCATTTTCATAGATCATTTTATGGCTTGATTCCAAAAATGAGAGGGATGTAAATCTCAATTGGACCAAACCACAAGAAAACAATAGTGATTAGATATCCACCATTAAAATCATCCTAAGGCCCATTGTACTGTTTATTTGACATTTAATCTGTTGATTAGGTTATACAAACCTAGATCTTGGGAAAAAAATAAAGATCAGTTTGATCCATAAATACAATCTACTACATTCATTCAACACAGTTTCCTGTAACCTAGTCCACTTGACATTTAGATATTTTCATTTTTTTTTGTCTCATGTCCTAAAATGACCCAGCAAAACAGGTGAAACACATACATCATGGTGGGGCTCACATAGAACCGACCACCAGCCATTGGCTAGTGGCAGGGGGAGTAGACAATCCGTTTCCGGCAATCTGCGTCCGCTGATTGCGTCTAGGTGGGAGCCACCATTATGGTGGTTCGTTGCCAGTCCCGATGCCAGCAAAAACTCTATTCGAATGCTGCCGAAGGAAACGACGAAAGAGACTGGAAGAAAACTTGTGAGAATACGAGAAATGGTCGTTCATCTGACATCCTCCTGCCTAAGGTGGGCCCACACACCGCAATTGCAACTATTCATGGATGGCCCCACTTTCCTGATGAGCTTATATAAAAAAGGCCCCTCTTCTCCACAACGGTGGGTGGACTATAGTCTGGCAGAGAAACGGTGTAGCACCGTTTTATAGCAATGATCCGTACAGTCAAGGGACGCGTATGGCCTCATACCCCCCCCTATCTACAGGGCTGGGGAACGGACGGCAGCTTTGAGTGGCCTCAGCGATATATATATATATATATATATATATATATATATATATATATATATATATATATATATATATATATATATTATTATTTTTTTCTTTCACACGCTCACACACCCTCACACACGCACACAGGTAGAATTTTACCACCTATGGGTACTGGAACCCTTGACCGGGAGTCGAAACTGGGTCTTATCAGCACTGTCTTCTTCTTTTTCCTATCATTGCAATGAATAAGCTAAAAAATAAGGTAGAACCGAGGCATAAAGCCCAAAAATTAGACAAAACCACGGCACAAGCGTACTATACAGTTGGGATTAAACTCTTAATGTTGAATACTTCTCGGGAGTTATGGGAATCCCAAATGGCACAGATATTTGTGTTTTCTCTTCATCCAAGTTATAAAACTTTTATTAATAAATTATATGACAAATAAACATCACTGCAGGCCATAGAAAAGTTTCAACGGTGAGAATTATTATTACCGCTACTTCAGTGTGGTCCACTTTAGCCTTAGATCTACTTCATTTTTGGGCTTATGCCATAAAATGATATGAAAAATGAATAGATGGCGTGGATAAGACCCATACAACATGGTGGGCACTCAAAGTTTTTGTTTGTTCCAAGGGCAGGGGTAGGACGGAATCCCGTCCACACTTGGGGCCACAATTTCTCCATCCGTGCCATTGATCAGATGGGGAATGGGGTGGCCCTATGTGGTGTTGGCCGCCATGGGCCCACTTACGTCGGTGCCGTACATTTGTTATGCTAACTAATTTTAAGACATCATCTCAAAATAAGCAAATTTAAAGCCTAAATGGACCACACCACAGGAACAGTTGGGATAATAACACAAAGCTGAAACATAGTAAACACAAATATCAGCTTCATCCAAAACATCAGTGCCCCCATGAAGTTTTCATTAGAAGGTGTTTAATCACCACCGTTTCTAGGTGGTGTGGTCCACTTGAGCTTTCCATCGTCTTCATCCATGGGCTGATGAAAAATGATTGGATGACATAAATAAAACATATAAACATAGCGGGCCCACAAGTCACCACCCAGTCCATTTCCCATTGACACCATCCCCAATATCTCAATGGGCCATGCTAATCTTTTGATTATTGGGAGCAAGTAGAAGGGAAAAAAAGAAAGAAAGAGGGAATGACCACTACGTTCCTTCTAGTTATGTGGAGCCCACCAGATCAATGCACATCTGCTTCTTAAACCATCTGTTTTGGTTCTTCAAATTGTCAGTCGAACGGTCACTAACTGATCATTCAATTTTTAAGGTTCTGGGTTGCCACTGATTCTCCATTTGATGGTAGAAATACAATGATAGGATGATCCTGACCATCCCATGGGTGGCCCACAAGCCAATTGGAAAAAGACAAATTACATTCCCGTTCAAAACCCAAAGCAAATGGATCTTTTACAAAATTCGGAGAGCAGCATAGATAATAGCTCAAGCCAAATTTCCAATTTGGTTGCAATATCAGCATATACCTTGGAAGGCATCGGGAAGGAATCTAGGATGGTTAGAATGGTAAATCACTGTGATTAACTAATGGACGGCCCGGATCTTGCCTCGGTTTCGGATGGACGACGTAAATTGTTTGGTAATCTATGTGGAGCACGCTATAGGAAGATGTGGGGCCTGGTAATGCATTCATAAAATCAAACCCGTCCATTATGAGTTCATCAGAAAGGAATTTTGGATCGTTAGCATTATTGCTGGAATTTGGTTGCATCTGCTGCATTCTAAGAATATCTTCGATTTTGCTTTGATTAGTGTGATTTATGGTGAGTATCTCATCAAATCAGTCCTCGCCTGAGCCGAGGTTTTCTTTGGTCATTTTTATTTCGAGTTCACGATTGGGCCGTTTAGATAGCTCGGTCGAGATGACGAAGTTGGCTGGTAAGTCTCATTACCAAGTTTTGAACTTGACCAGTTTAGCTCATCAGGTGAGCCTTTCATCAAAGCTCAGCTCAGCATCCCTGATTAGAGTTGTACATGAGTTGAGTTAGCTCGGCTAATTCACACGACTCAACTTGAAAAAGCTTAACTCACAAGCTTGAGATTGAATTCAGATTGGGTGAGCTAGTTTTTGAAACTTGAAAAAAATTTCACGCTAAGTTCAAGCTTGTTCGAGCTCATCTTGACTCGAATCAAACCTCAACTCAATTTATCTAAGAAAGAATCAAAACAATGACTTCGTTATTTTGATATTAATGATACTTGCAAAGTGTTTGATAAAATAACTCAACGAAGTATTGTTTCAGTTGCATACATTATCCGCTCGGTCAACCAGTGGCAAGGAAGTAATGGATATGAAACAAATCACCATTTTTCAAGTACATAAATTCTCCTCATATCTTAATTTTAATGCTACTCATTGGGTATTTGATAAAATACTTATAAAATTTTGTTACTATTTTACATTTAGTGATAAATTAAAGATGCAAAATGTGTCCACCTTGTTATTAGTACAAGGAAGATGTGGGCCCATGTAATGCATTAACAAAATCAAGCCCGTTCATTATATGATTCGTCCCATGTTACTTCCGTGGACTTAAAATCATTCTGATCCGTAAATTAGGTGGGCCACAACACAGGGAACTAAGTTGGGAGGGAACCTCCACTCTTGATTGGCGCAAAGTGTCCACCGTGCCCCGTATACAAAATATAGGCCATTCAGAGCCTTGATATTTCCCAGATGAAGAGTCAGGCCGAAAATTAGGCTGTTTCAAAATTCAGGTAGGCCGTTGTGTAATTCAAAGCTATCCGTCCAATGTCACATTGTCCCTGTGTTTTGGCCCGCTCGATTGTCGTATCGGACTGATTTTTTGGTAATGGTAGTAATGCAAGGTGAGTCATTCGGATGTACGAATTAGATAGCCTTCATACATCACGTGGACACCACATCTTACGTAGACCAGGAGCTTTGAGTGGCCACCGTGATGTCGTCGGTCCTGTCTAAACCGTCCATTCAATTTTTTTGGATATCATTTTAGTTAATAAGCCTCAAAAATTAGTCTGATCCAAGGCTTAGGTGGACTACCAGATGGGGATTGAACTCTTACCTTTGAAAACTTCTTGGTGGAGGGAGCTAGTATTTGTGGTTTTCCTTTGCAAGGTTTATTTAATTTTCTACATAAGTTGGATGGCAAATAAAATTCACTGTAGACCTTAGAAAAGTTTGAAAAGGGAGAATCGCCACCGTGGTGTGGTCCACTTAAGCCTTCGATTTACTTCATCCAATCTATTCATAAAATTAAATAGACCCATACGAAAAAGAAAAGAAAAGACACGAATAAAATGAGTTGACAGTGTGGATAAGATCCGTACATCACCGGTGGCCACTCAAAGCTACTGCCCGTTCCAGCTGATGAAGGGGTTAGTAAGTGATGTTTTAGGGGGTTAGTAATTGACAGGGTGATGCAAACATCACTTACTAATAGTGGCAGACTGAGTGAAAGATATATGTTTCAGCACTGAGGTTATGGTATTAATTATTTAACAGTGGCTAACAGTGACGTGTGAACTAACAGTGAGTGTACTGACAAAAAATTGTGATGTTGGCCGGAAATTCATCTTTCCATCCATTTTGTAGCTCACTTCAGATATAAAAAATGGGCTGGACCCAATACTGGATTGCGCGACAAGAGGGAAAATTAGAGAAAGGAATCCCAACCATTGAAACTTTCCTTGGCTCCATCTAAATGATTATAAGTCATCCCAACCGTTTATAAGCTAATTCCCAATGGGATGAAACTTTCCTTAGCTCCATCTAAATGATTATAAGCCATCCTAACCGTTTATAAGCTAATTCCCAATGGGATGAAACTTTCCCTCCATCTAAATGATTATAAGCCATCCTGACCGTTTATAAGATAATTCCCAATGGGATGAAAATAGCTGTTGTCCAATCCTCGCTGTGGCACACTTTAGTGTTGAGTCAAGCTCATTTTTCTGTTGCTTGTCCCAAAATGAAAACACATAACACAAACATCAGGGTGGGCCCCACTTAGGTTTCCAGCGCAGGAGCGTTAAATCCGCGTCCGATCTATTCGAGCAAAACTTTGATACTCTGCCAGACCATGATGGCTTATACACAGGCACTGAGATGAAATGTGGCATGCCACCTGTACAATTCTTCATCACCTGCAAGTAACTCCCCAAATCTGTTTTCCCATTGCCCAGCACATCGACGACATTTAAACGGTTCATTCGCCAGGCAATGTGAGATGGACGGGGATTACATACTCACCCTGCCAGTAGCGATGTCCCTACTGGTGGGTGCTCTGTGGCCCCCGCCATGATCTATGTCTTTCATCCACGCAGTCCATTCATTTTTCCACTACATTTTCGTGCTGGAGAACAAAAATAAAGCATATACAAATCTCAGATGGATCACAGCGTAAGAAAATGTAGTGATTGAACGCCTAGCGTTAAAAGCTTCTTACCGTCCAAAAAGTTCTTTCTTTTTTTTTCAAGCTAATATTCGTGCTTTCCCTTCATCCAAACCTAATCAACGGACTGGATGGCATGGTGAGCGACCAATCACCACTGCTTTCGTGTGGTGTGGTCGACCTGAGATTTTTGTCTGACTCATTCTCGTCTGATGCTCTAAAATGAGCTGGTAAAATGGATCAACGGCGTAGATACCGATATCTGTCGAATACACTGCCGGCCGTATCAGCATCCGCGTCAATGCGAGATTCGAACCTTTCATTGGCCCGCCCGAATGCATGTAACACAGTGCAGATACCAGACCGTGTACAGAAAAAGGAAACGGATTGGCTAGTGACCCTGCTACTAGCCAATGGCTGATGTTCACTGCTCTGTGAGCTCCACCACGAAGTATATTATTCATCCATTCCGTTCATCCATTCTTTCAGGTCATTTTATGATATAGGACCAAAAATTACCTAGACCCAGCTCTCATATCGACCACACGGTGTTGATTAAAATACCACCATTAAAAACTTCTTGGGGGCCACATAAGTTTTGTATCAAGCTGATATTTGTTTTCACCCTTCATCCAGATCTGTATGACCTAATCAACATGTTGGATGTCAAATAAACATTATATTGGGGCCTGTGAGGTTTTTAATGGTGGACAGTCATTCACGACATTTTTTGCCATGGTGCAGTCCACATGAGATTTATATCTTCCTCATTTTTTGGTTCAGGATCTAAAATTATCTTTCAAAATAGATGGACGGCATGGATAAAAGATATACATCATGGTGTGGTCCACATAGCACCGACCACTAGCCACCTGGCTAGTGACAGCGTCACTACCAAACCGCGTCTAAAAAGTAAAAACCATGGTAAGAAAAGGATAACGGGCTGGATTGAAAGTTCATGTGGTCCACTCATCATTTGTCATGCCCAACTAACGAACCGCTAGGATACTGCCACGTGGGCACGCATGAGTTAGCAGACGGAACATGCAGGTGCCATTCCTACAGCTCAAAAGCCTGCTGCTTATTTCGTCTTTTTAACGGCCATTCTGTCAAACGGCTGGGATTAGAGGACTATTGTACATTGATATGTGGTCCATGGCAGGGCCCACCTGATGAACCGTCAATATCCATTCCAGGAATGACACCAACCAACACAGCTCGTCTGATCACCATCGAAGGACGGACAGACCGGATTTATACGAGCATGGGGTGAGACGTCGCTTTCAAGCTCATGGGGGCGTGCACTGCTGGCCGTCCGTAACGTCGTTATCATAATGGACGGCCTCCTTTCTTTGCCCTTTTTGACGGGGGTGTCGGAATTTTTTTCGTGGTGACATTCCGACGGCTAGAGGAAAACGACAGAAGCGAGATCGTTGGAATGGACGTTTTCCCGTGATTCTCTGACACGACTGTTTTACCGTTTTACGCGCGCGGGTAAAATCCGTTTTCTTCGCTCCGTCGCGATATACTAAATAGAATTTGTCTCAGCATAATGGAGCCCACATGATGAGTGGACCGATGATCGTGTCGGTCCATTTTGTGAAATAAATACTGTAATTTTCATTTCTATATATAAATAATTATTATCTTAATTATCTCCAGATGAATTTTAGAAGATTTAAAAGAAAGTTTTCAAAGGCTCACATTCAACTCAAAAAATCGAGGTTACTGATCCTCACCGGAGCTTAATTATTAAAGCAACATAGCTTTTTTATAAAAGTAAAGAGAACATGTATGGTTCAGATCATCTGATCATCTTGGCATGTGGACTGGCGACACTCGCTTGATCTTGAGCCCCGACAGACTCAAAGAGAGCGGAGAGCGGATTGCATGTGCCCCACAAACGAAGCAATGGGAACGGAAACGTCCACCGTTGAAATATTCCTGAAGCTGACCCTGATGTTTATACGCCATCTAAACCGGTCATATCGTTATTACCACTCAGAAAAATTGCAGAACCAAATATCATCCTGATACAAAAATTCTGTCACCCCAATGAGTTCAATCTGCACTGTTTCATGGGATAGGCCCACATGAGTTTTGGATATGATATATACTATTGCGGTCTTTAAAAACAGATGGACGGAGTGGATTTGTCACGGACATCTATTTGGGCCCCACACAACCGCCCTCAGAGGGAAAACGAACTCCACTCGAGAAGGCGGGTTATTTAATACTCTAGCTACGTGTAACGCTTGATATGCAGTCACTTGGATGGCAAACGTGGCATACATAAACAAAAGTTAAACCGTATAAATGGCGTAGATTATTATTTCTAAGTTACTGGATAAAAATCAGATTGGTTGAATAATGGTAATCTCTGATTCATGGAAACTTTCAAGATCATTATATGTTAACCGTCCAATAAGTGTCCATCAATCTGACAGTTGGAAGAAGAAATAAGCCTAATTGATTTCTCATAATGCATTTAAACTGATACACGTAATTTGGACGGTTTAAATTTAATTATAATATGATAAGTATACAAACTTTAAGGAATTTCTAAGTGCATGTGTATCGTTAACTAGGCTCTGCCAGAGTATCAAAGTTTTCTCTTAAAAAAAATCTGCGCAGTAAGTTACCCACCTTTGACGCCTGGTTTTCGGGAGCGTCGCGTGGAAAACGGAAAATGATGTGATAGAGCAACCTTTACCGTACACGTGGCGTGAAGTATGTGGATCGGAACCGTACATCTAATTGGTCGTTGCCTTGGATGGCCCATTGATTGAAAAAGGTAAAAGTAATCGGCCGATCCAATATATTCCTTTTATTGGAGACGGTTTGGATCGTGACCCCGTCACCAGCGAGAAAGTGTCATAGCTCTGTGGGCCATGGATGTATTTTATCCACGCCGTCCATCCATTTTTTCAGCTCATTTTAGAGCGTGAACCTAAAAATGAGTCAGATACAAGGCTCAAGTGGACCACACCACAAGAAACGGTGGAGGATTGAACTCTTACCGTTGAGAGCTTCTTATTGGCCACGTAAGTTTTAGATCAAGATGATTTTTTATTTTTATTTTTTCTCCTCATCAGATCCGTGTGACGTAATGAATAGATTGGATGACAAATAAATATAGTCTGTGGATCTTAGGAAGGTCTCAACTGTGGACATTTTATGTGGTGTGGTGATTTGAGCATTGGATGGGCCTAATTTCTGATATGGCGTGGTAAAATGAGCTGAAAAATGAATGGACGGTGTGGATGAAACAAATATACAACGGTGAGGCCCACAAAGCTTTCAAACTTATGTTTGACCTATTGATAGCTTTGGATGGGCCTGTTTGGACGGGCACGCTGGATGAGATTAGAAGGGATTAGGTGGGATTGGAAGATAGATTCGGGATTAGCAAGGCATGCCCAAACATACATGGGATCGTGATCCTGGGATATAGGAATCCCATGGATCTTAAGACAATCCACTGACATCACCATCATTACCTTAAATCCCATCTAATCCATCCTAATCCCTTCAAAAATGCTTGGACATGTTTGGTTAGAGTGATTAAAAGGGATTGGAAGGTTTAATCTCGAGATTGGTCGGGCGTGCCCAAACAAACAAGGTATATCAATCCCATGGATCTTAAGACAATCCACTAACATCACAATCATTATCTTGAAATACGTGCAATCCAGTCTAATACCATCTAATCCCATCCAACGTGCCCGTCCAAACAGGCCCTAAGGCCCATATGAAATTTAAAAATTCCAGTAAATCTAAGCAAACAAAACAATGAGAATGTAAACTTGCAAAACCTTTTTTAAGATAATTATTGTCATGCTCCAAATTTGAAAACCAGGCTCACAAAATTTTCAATTGCCGAATCCGGCACCGACAACCTCCATAGAACCTCATTCTCGGTTCCCATCGTTCATCCAACAAGTTCCGATCTTGGGATGCTATGAGAAGAATTTTTAACATCAGTTTAATTCGTAATAAGAATAACCAAAGGCATAACCCACAAACAACAAATAAAAAATTCATCTCATTTCCACTATGATCAAAATTTATAAGTACAATGCGCATAAGGGAAATATAAAGATGATAGACAAAAGTTTCAAAATAATTTGCTATGCACTCCTGCCTCAGCGCTGCTGCGATCCAACGTCAACTACACGCAATGATCGTGCATAAGCTTACGGAAAGCTAAGAGGGTGCTGAAAGTGTGTGCGCAATGTAGTAATAGAATTATGCAGTATCAGAGTAATGCAAAATATGCTGATGAATCCATGAATACTATTGGACGTACCAAGGCCATACGATGCAGGGTATGAATGATATTAGTCATACCAGGGTCATGTGATGCAAGATCCAATTCAAGCACACCAATCCTCATCTAAGTCCACATATCAATACAGCTCAACTCTAAAATCTCACCGGGGTCTAGTACACTTCAAACTAGATTGTCGTTCAATCGCGAGCAATAAGGTGAGTAGAAAGACCTCATTATTCGCCTGTCAATATCAGGCCCGACTCATCGATAACGGACCATTCCTCCCCCTCCACTTGGGTGGGTAAGGCAGCACCCTCTTTCAACCGACCACGACACAATAGAAAGTATGGCCTCTTAGTATTCGACACTCGGTACTCATGCATCCACTCAGTTTATACATTGGAGCAACCTCCTGGTACCATAAGGGTTTAGAAAATTTCACCCAGGGATATCTATACCAGCTTATATAGAACAAGATTTTCGGTATCCAATCCTGTCAACCATGATATGCCTGTAGAGTCCACGGCCCTGATGTCGATAGGGCGTACAGTATACATGTCACACAATACGAGATGCATGAATCACACAATCCAATCATACAGTAAACATGTGCGTACCACGCGCTCATTTGGGCAACTCCCCTTACCAGGGGGACCCATAACAATCTGTCCAATGACATGTGTTGTGATTAATCACTCATCTCATCACGAGCATGCATATGATGCGTATGGGCATGTATCATCACGTTATGTTGTTGCATACTCATAATTGGTATCGATGACCGACACCGATAATCGGCATCAGCCTCGATAATCGGCACCAATAATCAGTATTGATAATCAACATCAGCCTCGATAATCGGCATATAAGCAAGGTGGGGTCCATATATGAACAGCCGATCGAACCATAATATAAAGATCTGCCTTCGGCCGTGGTTACATTCAATTTGATAGCACGGAGCCATCTGTCTATGGCAAATGGGGCCCATTTATTTGGGTTAACTCACGAAGAGAATGAGCCTAATAAGGCCTAAGAAAAAGTCACAATGAGGACATCTAACTACCATTGGCCATCAATGTGGACATTTAACAAACATTGCTCCCAATGGGTGACCCACATAAGAGATTCATACACAACGTAATGGCCACACATACATTACATCGGACCTCGCTCATGGGCCACGCTTATGGGCCTCAGATACATCTCAATGGGCCGCGTCCATGGGCCTCAGATATATCGCAATGGGCCTCGTCCCGTGGGCCCCCAACTTATCACAATAAGCCTCATCAAATGGACTGAATTAAATGGGTCGTATCAAATGGGCCGAATCAAATGAGCTACATATATAACGAGTGGGCTGCAACCTATGGGCATCATACATGTCAAGTCGGTCATATCACATGGGTCGCACCAGTGGGCTTCATATACATCAAGTGGACCGCGTCCACAGGCCGCACCAATGGGCCTTATACATATCAAGTGAGTCATATCATATGGGCCACGCCATTGGGCCTCATACATATCAAGTCGGGCCCACCCTTATGTATGTTTGAGATCCGACCTATTCATAAGTTACAAAGAGATAAATGAAGTGAAAACCATAATTGAAATCTGGGTCCTTACTCTTGCTCGAGTGGTAGACTCTCAGCAGTTTCAACTCCCGGCCAAGGGTTCGAGTACCCATAGGTTGTGAAATTCCACTAGTGTGAGTGTGTTAGGTGTGTGTATGTGTGTGTAAAAAAAAAGTGAAAATCAAAATATTGGCTTGATTGGGAACTACTGTGGCCCTTAGAAGTTTGAATGGTGGATGTCACTATCCCCATTAATTTGTAATGGTGGGGTTTGCTTGAACTTTAGATCTGACCCATTCTTTCTTTCATGCCATAAAGTGATCTCTCAAAATGGTTGGACGGTATGGATACAATACATGCATCATAATAGGTCCCATAGATAAACGGCGTGGATGAAATAGGTGGGACCCACAGAACATGTTGCCGTCAGTACAGCAACTAGGGAGCCGCGTGTGATGTAGCAGCAACTGGTTCACGTGGCATAGGTGGGTCCCACATAGGGCCCACCACATCATTTATTTATAAATATAATATATATATATATATAATATTATATTAACAATAAAATAACGTTCAGGCCCTGGACGGCCTGGACAGATGCATACATCAAGGTGTAGCCCCACACGTGGGGTGGGTCCCAACAACGTCCAGGCCCTGGATGGCCTGGACAGACACATACATCACGGTGTAGCCCCACACGTGCGGTGGGTCCCACCGTCTAAGGATGGTGTGGATAAAATACATGAGGTGGGTCCCACGTGATGGGCCCCCCTCCCATGAAATAGTAATATATTATATTATATATTATAATATTATTATGTAAATTATTATAATTATTTTTTAAGCTAGTTAGTACATCCCACTGTCAGTTCACACTTCACTGTTGGCCACGTTCAGCGTCCCTGGATGCTGGACAGTTTGGATACAATACAGGCATCATGGTGGGTCCCACATGGACGTGGCCCACCTGATTTGGATCAATCTGATATTTGTGTTTCCCTTTTCCCTTTCATCCGGGCCCGTGTGACCGTTCGATCATGCAGGCCCCAAATCGAGATCAAGGTGATCCACTAGTTGGATGGCATGGGTAAAATACACACATCATAGGTGGGACATGATCATAGAAAGAAAGAAAGGGAGAGAGAGAAATAGAGATCAGAGATGGCGGAGGCGCCACGCTACTATGCGCCCCTCTTGGATACAAGCATACATCAAGGTGGGTCCCACTATATGTGGGCCCTTAAATCATAAAAAGACCAAAAGGAAAATGTGGGTCCAAAATCACCCACCGTGCACTTCTTTTTAGCCGGATGGAACGCCGAACTCCTTGGTTTCGATCTTGATGGAATATGTTAAAAATAGAAGGTTGAGATGGGAGATGAGAGGGTAGGAAGTGGGCCACACTAAAGCTTCTCCATCAGAGTTTAGGAGGCTTGAACATGGGATATTTTTGGCTGCTTGGAAATGGGTTTGAGAAATGAGAGAGGGAGGGTTGTAAGGAGAGAGAGAGAGAGAGAGAGAGAGAGAGAGAGAGAGACACGGGTGATGGAGTGATAGATGGGAGAGAGGGATGGGTTGTGTAAGAAATTGTTGACTTTTCGGGTAGATTGTGTAAGAAGGGTATGAGTTGTGTAAGGGATTGATACCTATGGGGTTGCTTAGGGATGAGGTGTGAGGTGATGTGTACTTGACCCTTGATGGGATTAATTGATTGATGTGACACTTGAGTAGAGATTCTTTTGGGTTTTGCAACGCGCGGCGTTTTCCTCAAACTGAACGTGGGCCCACATCTCCTGGCTTGGGCATCGCCTTGGTGCGTGAGACGCGGAATCGGAACCGCGGCGACGATGCGGTCGTTAGGGTACAAATTTCGAGTTGAGTCGACTCGGGTTAACAACGTGTGTCTTAGGGTCGCACACAAATGCCAATTATAGGTCACGGGTTGCCGGAATTCGACGGAGAGGATCGCGGGAATTTACGAAATGGTACGGACTATGATACGGGTATTACTACCATGATGTTTATATATATGACATCCAAAAGATTATTACTACTCACTTAAACTTTAGGTATAAATATCATCCTCATACAAAACTTCTGCAATCTTAACAGTTCAATCTTCACTATTTCTTATGGTATGACTTAAAAGAGCTTTAGATACCATGTCACGACCTACATAAGTTTTAAATTTGACTAATCATTAATATATTATTCTCAAATTTTACATTAATATATTGTCTTTTAACCATTTAAACTTTTAGAGAAAAAGTTAATTTGATATAATATTGGAGCAACGAAAAAAATAATATAAATTTAATTCAAGATCTAAAAATCTAATTTAACATGAAATTAGAGTAGAAAAAAAATATATAAATTTATCTCGAAATCCAAAAGCCAAACCTAGCGGATTCACATCTCCGATAGATGAAGCACTGAAATTTTACCTTTTCACCTAAAATTACTTTGATATAAATTTAGCCAGAGATCTAAAAATCCAACCTAGCGGCTTCACGTCTCTAATTAATGAAGCACCAGAATATTACTTTTTCTCCTACTTTTCATATTACTCTGCTTTAACTCCTACTTCCTTATTACTTCACCTATACTTTTCTTCTTTCATTTTGGACTCTTCTCATTATTATAAAAAGAGATCACATGTTGAAGTGCCTCTTTCTATCTGTTTCTTATTCATGATTTATATATATATATATATATATATATATATATATATATATATATATATATATATATATATATATATATATATATATATATATATATATATACCTTCTCGGTTTCACCTATCTTCCTCTTATATCCACCATGACCCATTTTTAGCATCCTACTGTCCATTTGGGAACCACTGAAAGGATGAGTAGAATCCTCATTTTGTTCCACAAACCATCGACGGTGAGGGGTATCTTATCAACGGCTTGGATCACTTGACTATGGGCCCTCTTGTAGACTGTAAGCCCAAGTGTATTGTACAAACTCATTTTCCTTGTCACTCACCATTTCTCATACCTTTTCCAATGTGTGTGGTCCACTTTAGTTTTTGGATCTCCAGTTTTTTTTTTTTTGTCTGTCTTGGCATGATCTGACAAAACAAATGAACGGAGTAGATTTCCCACAAACATTATAATGTTGGAAATTTTATACAGATTAATATAATTTCTGAATAATGTGGAAACCGAAAATCGCAAATGCTATAAAAATTTGGACAGGCTGAAGCACGTCTGAATCGTTGTCCTTAAATCATTATTTGCCCCTACTCAGGTAAGTTGAGTATGCTGATAGGTTACAGGCAAATAGCTTCTAGGATACGACAAGCCTGATGTGGGTCTGCGTTCAACAAACACAAAGGCCCACTAATGCAACTTTGTTACACAGTCTGGCAGAAATACAATGAATGAAAAAATCTCAGAAGAAAGAAAAGAAAAAGAAAATTGTTTTACATCACTACACTGGTCAAGTCTTCAGTCACTGATTCTGTTGAACCGTTCTAGACCACACCGTTGGTCTGTTCTTCTTGCAAAGGGTTTAACCGTTGCTATCTTACTAGAATTACTGGAGTATAGAGAGAGGAGTAGTGGGCTGTCTCAAATTCGTATGGTAGTGCTGGATTGGGTTGTGAGATGATTTGGAAACTCAACCAGGTCCTCCTTTTATAGGCTATGGTGGATGGGGGTTATGATCCAGGGAAATAAATCTCATAACCGTTTTCTAGCTGTTGGAGAAAACTAGGCGTTTTATAGCCATTTTCTTACTGTTGTGCATGAGCCATAAAGCTGTTGCATGCTGACTGTTGTGAGACAGCAGCAAGCCGTTTTTTAGCTGTTGGGCTAGCCATGCAGCAGTTACAGCTGGACCCTGCACTAATGACATAGCTGTTATAGTTTCTGCTGCAACAACTCTTTTCAGCTTCTTTATATATACAGGAGGACCTCTCTCTCAGTCCTCTAGCTTTCCTTCACCCAGCCATCTGCCTTAGCCAGTTAGTCGCACCGCGACTCGCACACGTCTCGCTCCGGTTCGCGAAGAGAGCAACCCTCTGCGATACGATGTGCATATGCGAAGTACGCCACTAGCGCCTCTACAACCACACTACCTCACATGCCCACGTCCTCGCACTGAGCCCGTGCCCGAGCGCGTGGATTATGTGAGCAAATATTAAGGTACTCTCCTCTTTTCATTTAAACCATAAAATTTTCTTTTATCTTTCTCATGTGGGACTATTCCCAAAAACCCAAAAAGTAATTTTTAAAACACTTTTAATATTATATATTATTTTTATTATAAAAATATATTTTATTAAAACAACATTTTTGCAACATATAATAGGCCCCACCTTACTTCCAACCCTAATGATCACTTGATAGAAGGGATTACATCTATTAGAAGGCAAGTGGGGCCTACGGTGCTGTTGTGAGATATTCACCTCATCTATCCATTTTGCTGAAAAATAGGGTGATTAAAACTCAAGTGGTCCACACCAAATAGGATCATTGGATGATGGAGAATTACATATATCAAAAGGCACTGTCGTGAGATATTCACTTCATCCATCCATTTTGCCAAAAAAATGGAGGATTAAAACTCAACTGGCCCACACCACAGGAAAAGGTGGTGATTAAACACCCACTGTTGAAATATTTGTTAGGTTTTTGGCTAAGGTGTCATGTGGCACCAATTTGGGGAGATTTGGGGGTACTCGGAATTAATAATTGTTTGACAAATATAAATTAGAGGGTATTTTGAATTCAAAAGATTTACATTCTTATCTTTTGATAAGTTTTACAATTCCTCCTTTTGCTGGATTATTAGTCTTCTATTATTATTATTATTATTATTATTATTATTATTATTTTCTTATTTGTAAAGGCAATAGAGTCATGTGTGTCCGTTGCTTAGGTCTCCTTAAAAACTCAATTTTATGGCCTAGGCACTGCTCCATTGGTGGTGACACTGCTATGTCGGTTTACGCTTTTAAAATTTAAACTTTCACTCTTTTCAGGCATCTCTGGTAGACCCCACAACACTTCTTTTGATGCAAATGTATACACAGACATACAGTTAAATCAACAAATCAAAGGTAACATCCAAATACACCAAGTTCTCAAGTTACTTAAAATGAAAGGTGCTATATATGTATAACATCTCTCACTAGGCTAATAATCTATTATACATGTGACCCGCGGTTGCCATCCCAAAACAATTAGCTATCAACCATATTACTAAAATCACATCAATAAATATAATTTGAGTAATCCAAACATTAGTTATATAAATTAATTGTTAAAAAATGTTGGTTCTGGACACCATGATGGCACAATTGTTATAGCTTAGAATTTCATCATTTTTTGATAAAGTAAATATTAAATGAACTTATTATAATAAACCATCAAACTAATTAAGAATATTAAAATTAATTTTGTAATTAATTCAAACTCTTCTAAATATATTACATAATTTAAGTTCATAGCTATTTTTGAATGAAATGGGATTATTAATTAAGAATGTTTAACACAATCGTAAACCGAGAATTTGAAATTCAAGGTATCCCAAATTCAAGCATTTCCCTTCCTACTTTTTCATGCTGTGGGGTCTTTTCAAGTCTTTTTTTTTTTTTTCATATAATGTGATCCACTTGAGTTTTCGACCAGCATTTCTCACAACCATAGTGGTGGGCCCACCTAGCTTTTAACTGCCCCCGATTGTACTTTGCAAGGTCCCGCCCTTAGATCTCAGAATCATCTATTAGGGAGACTTAACAATGATAGGCCAGATCCTTGCTCTTGCTCCGGTGGCGGACTCTCAGGTGGACTCTCAGGAGTTTCAACACAAAAAACATAGATGGGCCAGATTGAAGTCGACTTTGATTAGGCGATGGATTCTTTACACGTGGACAGATATTTCCATGATCCAAACCATGTATCGGATGGGTGCCATTGAGGATTGAGGACTACCAAAAAATTCTCCAACATTGAAAAAATAGAGGACCAAACCATGAACTCACGCGCACCTTTGCACGCGTGTGGATTTCACCACCTATGGTTATCGAACCCAAGACCTCGCGTGAAGTAAGTGTGTATATATATATATATATATATATATATATATATATATATATATATATATATGAGATTTAACACTAATCATGGAAATGCTCTTCCCATAATGCGGTCAACTTATGTTTTGGCTTGTCTCATTTTTGGAGTCGTGCTCTAAAATATTATGGAAAAATGAATGGACGGCGTGGATGAAAATATCATGATGGGACCACGTAGTCCATGGTGCCTTTAAATGCATCCAACCAAACCTGTCTTTAGAACCAACGGTTCTTGATTAGACACGTGTGAGTACCACATCACGAAACTATCACGTGCGGGGCCAGCAACAAAAACTGCAAGATGACATGGATCACTTGATGTAACTAAACCTAATAACTCTCCGCACGAACGATAAGTAAGGGACGGATTACATGTTCGAAACCCCACGTGGAACTGCTAAGGCAGGAGATGTGGCCCACCAACCTAATAGTAGGGCCTATATGTCAGAATTGTCAGACTCAGACCAGATGGTTGTTTAGGCTCTGCGTACCGTCCCATCGACCCGAGGTCCTGTACAATGGCTATACAATGGCTAGGCCTGGGAACTCCTGATCCAAGTAGGTTTTCCAGATTGTAAAGGTGTGGCCGTAGTTACATGATCGAAGCCGTTGATGTTATATGATCGTATCCGTTGATACCATGGTGTACACTTTGGATGGTCCATGCATTAAAAAAAATTGCCCTGGTTCGAAAGACGCGGATTGCGCCGACTGCAGGAAGTTCCTGCTGTCGAAGCCAGGTGAAACCCGCTGTGATGTTTGTTAGAAATCCATCCTGTCCATCCATTTTGACAGCTTCTTTAAACCAGCCAAGAAGCTTTGAATGAGCTAATATTTTCAGTTCATCCGAGTTGCAATGATCGGTTTGGATGGCATGCAGATGCAACCCTGTACCCTCCAGGTGGCAATGATCTTCATAATTTTTTCAATTATCTACTTGCATAATGTAAAATGGATGAATGGTGCGGATTTCTTAAAAATATACGGAGCCCACCTAGCTCATGACTGGTTGGATTTTATAGAAATATTAGGGTGTCCCGATTGAATCAGAAGCATTCAAGGGATTGCAAAAGACGCATCATTCATCTGAGGATGTAACTTGTACTTATTTATCTATGTAACTCATTTTTATCTTTCCACGTAGCTCGTCCCTTATCTCCTTATTTCTCCTTTCTTAGAATTTCATGTCTTAGTTTATTTTCTTCTTGGATAAGGGTTGCATTTTAATATAAATAATATAAAGATTGAAGGCATTACTTCATTCATTTTTTTCTCTCCTCATTCAAAGTATCAACATGGTATTAGAGCAATTTCGATCCCTTGCTCTCTAAACCGTAATCTCTCAACCTCTCATCACTACCACCAGAGCCGCTCCACCACCATCTACCTTCATAGCCACTCTTCTTCTTCTTTTTTTGTGCTTTTTATAGTTCGGCTGGCGATCCCTTTTATGGCTAGCATGGTGGTTCTTTAAAAAATAATAAATAAATAAATAAAAATAAAACTCAAAATTTTTTTTCTTTAACTTCTTCTCCCTAACCTCTTTGTCCATTTTTTTTTCTCTGCATAACTTCATCGAAAGACTCCAACGATTCTACTTCGTCTCCTTTTAATGTTGATCTCAGACACTCTACGAATTCAGGTATGAAGATCACATCATCTCCTCTCACTGGTCTCAACTTTCTACAATGGCAATAGGCTGTCTATATCTTTATTGGCGACAAGCGTAAACTCGGCCACATCACTGGGACCATTCCTCATCTTGATGATGGAGATCCGAAACAGGCAGATTGGGAATCAAATGACATGATTATCATGTCATGGCTATGGAAGTCCATAGATGGCAATGTTCGGAGTGACCTTCTCTTCTTAAAGACGACAAAGAATTTTGGGACACTGTTCGTGAACTCTACAGTGATGCACACAACATGGCCCGCATCTTCCAGTTGGAGAAGGAGATTGCATCTCTCCAATAAAATGACAAGAGCCTCATGGAGTATTATGTCAAACTTCATAGTTTATGGGAGAAACTCGCCTACCATGACTAAGAGGATACTTAATGTACTCACGATGTGGTTCTTATCAAGAAACGACATGAGTGACGGTGGATTTTTAGGTTTTTAGACGGTTTGAATGATGAATATGACACACTCAGGTAACAAATTATCCATAATGCTGAGTTCGTGACATTGAATGAGGCGTATGCTATTCTAGCCAGAGAAGAGAAAAGGAAGCAAGTTATAACTCCATTCATCTCGATCACTTAGTCAGCCTTATAGACTGATGTTCGTACTTATGATGATCGAGGACGTGGTTGCAATTCTCTTTTTTGCACTTATGGCAAATACATCAATCACATGGTTGATACCTACTGGATCCTTCATAGCAGACCTCTAATGCATGAAGGTTTTTCTCGTGAACGAGGTCGCTCGTCTGGTGGCCATGGTGCATATTTTTCTACTACTAAATCTGAGGAAGTTCCATCTGATTCCTCTCCTATTATGGTTCAAATTTACTAAATCTGAGGAGGTTCCATCTGATTCCTCTCCTAGTATGGTTCAAATTTATTAAGAAAAATATGACAGTCTTGTCCCTTAGAAGGCTAGTCTATCTATTTCAAAATCTTTAGCTACTTTCAGTTCTACTGTGCAAGATACATCCACCATTACTCCCTTTTCCTAGCCCTGGATATTAACATGGGGGCCACTAACCACATGACTAGTATGTCTCACATTTTCTCCTCATTTACTCATAGTTCTACTTTAGGTTGTGTTAAGTTAGCAGATGGGAACCTTACCCCTATTACTGGGTCAGGTACCATTCCTCTAATTTCTGCTATGACTCTTGACAAGACCCTTCTTGTCACAGGTCTTACTTCTAGTTTACTTTCTGCGGGCACACTTACCAAACAACTTACCTATGCTGTCATATTTCTCCCTTCTCATTGTATGTTTCAGAATCTCAGAATGCGGAAGATGACTGGTGGTAGACGTGAAAGTGTTGGCCTATACTGGTTTGATGGGGGTGTTCAACCATGTGCTGCTGCTCATCTCATTTCTGTCAATCATAGGGATATTTATCGATGGTATTATCGTTATGGCCATCCTTCTTTCTTAGTTTTATGTAGTTTATTTCCCTCTTTATTTTTGTAGCATAGCATTAAGAAATTTCAGTGTAGTACTTGTGCTTTGTCAAAACAAAGACGGGTTTCTTTTCCTTTGGTTTTAAATAAACATTCAGTCCCTATGTTTTCTTTCATTTAATCCAATGTATGGGGACCCTCTCCTGTTACCTTTTTCATGGGTTTCATTACTTTGTTTCTTTTATGGATGTCACCACCAAAATAACATGTATCTATCTCCTCCAAAGTAAAAGTGAAGTTTTCAAAATTTTTAAGTTATTTCAGATTTGATTGATAAATCAATTTAGCTCCACCGTCAAGATGCTCCATTGTGACAATGGCGGAGAATATCTCTCTATTGATTTTCTTACCTATCTTCGTCAACATGGCCAACATGGCATTAGTCGAACACTACTGGCACTTCCACTCCTCAGCAGAATGGGATAGCCAAGAGGAAAAATCAACAATTGCTAAATATTACTCATGTTTCATTATTGAGATGCATGTTCCCAAATAATATTGGGGAGATGCCGTTTTCACTGCATGCTACCTGGCCAATCGATTACCTCACTCTACTCTCAATTTTCAAACTCCTATTTTTTATTCAGGAAAGTGCATCATGTCAATAATATCCCTCCTAGGGTGTTTGGGTGCATCGCTTATGTGCATGACTTTTCTCCTTCCTGCACAAAGTTGTCTCATTGCTCCATTCCATGCATGTTTGTTGGGCATTTTGCCACTCAAAAGGGTTACAAATTTGTTAATCATGATACTGGCTGACATTTTGTCACCCTTGATGCTTCCTTTTTTGAGTCTCTGAATTTCTTCTCTCCAAAGTCCTCAATTCTTTCATCATCCCCTCATGTCATTCCTATACCCTTTTTAGATCCTTCATCCTCTACCCCGTTACCAGTGGATTCCTTATTTCCTTCATCTCCTCCATCATCTATCACACCTTCATCTCCTCCTCCTTTCTTACCACCCCCACCACCACCACCTCGACATTCAACCCGTCCCAATACCAAATCAACTCACTTACATGATTTGATTTGTTCTCAAGCATTGTTACCAACACCACCACATGCTTCTCATCACTAGCAGAAGCAGAGTAATGTCAATGCCCCATTACTTCCATCGCCATCATCTGTGGCTCTGGGATCCATTTCTACATCGAACCTTCCCGCTTCTCTATAAAAATGTATTCATCCTTCTACTTCTCATCCTATCCACCACTTTGTTTCATATCACTTGACTTCTCCTTCCTACAAGTCATTTATTACCAACGTGGATTCCACATCTCTTCCTACCCGGGTGGATGTTGCCTTAGCACACCTGAACTAGAAGCATGCCATGATAGATGAGATGATTGCTTTGGAGAAAAATCAGACATGGGAGCCTATTGATTTACCTGTGGGAAAACAGGTAGTGAGTTGTAAATGGGTATACACTCTCAAGCATAAGTTTGATGGTTCTGTTGATCGGTATAAAGTGCCTTGTTGCAAAAGGCTTTACTTAGACTTATGACATCGATTACACTGAGATGTTGGCCCCTGTTACCAAAATGAATTTCATTCGTGTCCTTTTATCTCTTGCAGCAAATTTGGGCTGACTACTCTATCAACTTGATGTAAAAAATGCATTTTTACATGGTGATCTTCATGAAGAAGTCTATATGAGCCAGCCACCCAGTTTTCGCCGAAAGGGGGAGGAAAAGAAAGTGTGCCGCCTTCGCAAGTCTATATATGACCTCAAGCAGTTGCCACGTGCATGGTTTGACAAATTTATTCTTGTAATAAGAGATGCATTTTTTCACTAATGTAGCTCAGATCATTCTATCTTCTAAAAATGCTCAACAAACGGGATTACAATTATTTCTGTTTATGTCGATGATATTATTGTCATGGTTGATGATTCTCTTGCAATCTTTAGCATCAAATCCTACCTTTCTCTTATTTTTTAGGTCAGAGACTAGAGCTCTTTACGTTATTTCTTGGGCATTGAGATAACTTGTTCTCGACATGGAATCTTCTTATGTCAGCGTAAATATGCGCTGGACTTACTCACTAAGACTGCTATGATTGGCTATAAGCCACTTAACACTCCTCTTGAGGTTAACCATTAGCTCATTTCATTGGATGGTGAGGCCCTCTCTGATCCCGGACTTTATCAACGCCTCATTGGGAGGCTTATTTACCTCACTATTATCAGCTCGGATATTTCTCATGCTGTGAGTGTCCTCGGTTAGTTTATGCATTCTCCTCAAGTTACCCATATGGATGATGCATACCGTGTGCTTCGTTATATCAAAGGCTCTCCTGGAAAGGGTTTCCTTTATTCCAAGTTCGGTAACCTAAATATTTTTACTTAATCTGATGCTGATTGGGCCAGTTCCAAAGATGACCAGAAATCTACAACCAGCTATTGTTCTTTCGTTGGCTGTAATTTGGTGACTTGAAAGAGCAAAAAGCAAACGGTTGTGTTATGCTTCAGTGTCGAAGCCAAGTACAGAGCTATGACACAAACCACCTGTGAATTACTTTGGCTGAATAAATTTTTGACTGAGATTGGTTTCTCTCATCCTACACCAATGCAGATGATGTGTGATAACCAAGTTGCTATTCATATCTCTTGCAATTCTGTATTCCATGAGTGCACAAACCATATCGAAGTAAGTTGTCACTTTATTCGGGAAAAAAAATCAAGGCTCAAGAGATTATTACTCCACATGTTCGCACAACGAACCAACTTGCTTACGTGTTTACTAAAGCTTTACCAAGAAATTGGCATATGACTATTTCTTCCAAGCTTGGCCTATCCGACATTTTTGGACCAAGCTTGAGGGGGAGTATTGAAGGAGAAGCGATCAAAGAATCGCAAAAGACGCATCATCCATCGGGGATGTAACTTGTCCTTATATCTCCACGTAGCTCGTCATTATCTCTCCACATATCTCATCAGTATCTCTTTATCTCTAATTTATTAGAAATTCTTATCTTAGTTTATTTCTTTCTCGGATAAGAGTTGAATTTCAGTATAAATAATATAGAGATTAAGGGTATTACTCAATTTTTTTTTTTTCTCTCCTTATTCAAAATATCAACAGGCCCACCTAACTTATGACCATTAGGGCCTATTTGGGAGCATGAATTTGAAACCCCTTGCATTTAGAACCGGCTAGATTTGAAATCCTCTGGATTTAGAGTCCTATCGTTGTGTTTGGCACCTGGAATTAAGAATTCCTTTTAATCAAGAAATAAAGGGTTTTAATTTAATTACTAAATCAGCTCTAACATCTCTAATAAGTGCATATATGTAATGATTGACGCAATGGTTGTAATATGCTGGTTGAAATTTATACCTTGCCTAAAAATAATGAAATTTCAAGTATCGAATGGGCCACAAGCATGAGATTACATCTGAGTAACTAACCAATAATTTTTAACCATTGATTTACATAGATAATGTTTGGACAGCATATATTGGCATATTAAATTAATTACAATGATGTAATTGATAATATAATTGTTTCGAGATATCATCACCGTCCATGTGCCTAATAGATTAGTAGTCCAGTGACACACATGTTACACATGCAGTTCTAAGAAAATTTTTATATACAATCCA
This sequence comes from Magnolia kwangsiensis, assembly GCA_037074715.1. Taxonomy (NCBI): domain Eukaryota; kingdom Viridiplantae; phylum Streptophyta; class Magnoliopsida; order Magnoliales; family Magnoliaceae; genus Magnolia; species Magnolia kwangsiensis. The sequence continues at coordinate 4,599,331 of CM073583.1, forward strand.
AACTTTTAATGTGAATTTCAAACTCCGATTTAAAACCCTTTAAACTCTTACAAAACTTCGCTTAAGTGGACCACATCATTGAAAATAGTGTCATTTAAAAGCCTAAAGTTGAAAGCTTCTCATGGAGTCATTGATGTTTTGGATAAAACTGATAAATATAATCGTATTTTCATGTGGACTGGCGCACTAACCTTTGGACTCGTGTCCCACACTGAGCTTGAAAAGTGAATGGCCTGCAGGATAGGACATGCATCTACGGATGCCTCACAGAGATTACTCAGTACACAGTCGTGCTACCAATAAGTCCGGTGGTTGAGATATCAACCGTAGACAGCAGGGAATGCCAAATCAACGGTTGAGATCTCGTCCAAATGGGCTACTATACTAATCCAGTGCATCGATGTTGATGTGTCCATCAACGACAAAGAAGCCTAACGGAAACTCAGTGTAATAAATAAAGTATGGTACGGCTAGTGGCCTGTTACCCCGACACTTCCGTGTTCCGCATTTAATTCGATGGAGGCAGATGGGATTGCTTACTGCCACGTCAGGTCCCACGCCGGTACTCTGTGTGTCCCACCAACATGCATGCGTTGTCTCATCCACACCGTCCATTCATTTTGCCTGATATGAGGCAGATCGAAAGGTGCACAACACCGCACGCTCAACATTAGAAACTTCTTGGGGGCCCATCTTTAGATCATGATCTAAAATGATCTGAGAGAATAAGCCAACGGCGTGGATAAAACATATGGATCGTGCATGGCCTATCTTGATGTCCGTGCTAAATCCACTCCGTTCATCATGCAAAACATCATAACAAGGTTAGAATATCCTAAAATCAGGCCAATCCAAAACTCAAAGAGGCCACACCACAAATAAGAACTGATAGGATACTCACCGTTGAAATCTTCTGGAGCACATCGAAGCTTTTGATGAGACAGATATTTGGTTTGTCTCTTCATCTTGATGCAGTCAGATTATTGGCCGGTTGGATTTCATATGAAGATCATGTGTCTCTGGAAGTTTTCAACCGTGGACGTCTCGGTGCCCATATATTTTCCTACGGTGTGGCCCACTTTAGTTTTGGATCAGTGTAATTTTATGTCTAAAGGCTCCTAGAATGATGGATCAATTGATGAACAGATTGGATTTTACTTAACCATTAAGATGGCTCCACAGATTGGTGGACATTTAATAGCAGTAAAAAATGAGAAAATCCAACGGTTCCTTTTCACACAAATAACTGTATGCGAATCAGAGGTTAGGATTGTTTAACCAATCTGATATCGAGATTGTCACTTCGAAAGAGTGGGCTGCACAACTTAGTCGGTTTGTTTGAGTTAAAATATGCCACGTGTCCAATTTCTTAGAGCCTGTGTATCAAGCGTCGTAACCTGAGTATCATATAACTCTTCAATAGACATTGGGAAAGCGTCAAGCCGTACAGGAGCCGTTGTTGGGAGTTTTCACATTCTGCCTCAGACGTCACGTGATGTTCCTTCTGCCTTTCTGCCCTGCAGACAGGTGTGGGCCCCACTTTCTAATGAATTGTATTTTCGGTGGAAGGTATATATACGGTACAGATGCAAGGACTAGAATACAGTACAATGACCTCTCCGCAGCACACACATGTTTGGGTGATGTATCAATCAGATCCGTTCATCTAGTCAGAACTACTGAAGATGGAAAATAGTTGAAAATAAACACGGATTCGATGATCGTAACCATCTGAACGGTGCAAATCAAATCTACGGTATGAAAGAAGTTCAACGGTCAAAAAATTCTGATGAATAGCGTTGTCTAATGATACATACATCTACAGTGGATCGGAACACGTCAGATATCCCCGTGGAAGTCCCACGTATGAGAGATCCGGGCCATTCATCTACAGATGTACACGTTTGATTTGTACCGTTGGACCTTTTCTCTAACCGACCATCACCAGACGTCCATCCTATATTGACAGTGTAGCCTACCTGATGAATGGTCTGGATCTCTATTGAGTATGCAGCAACTCCTAATGATAGCCTCAAATCGATTTGACCGTATCACGCATTGGTTTTCTGGAAGATTCTATGGTTCGGACGCATAGACAGCCACTGTACAAGAGCCATATGGATAAGAAGATGAGATCTCTCAAATTTCCACCGTACATTTGATAGCAGGGGATCTCCCTAAGCAAAATGGATGGACGGCGTTAATAAAACACACACACGTGTGTGTATTTGCCCAGAAACGCTAGGTGTTACCTTACCTTGATCTATTTTCTGTATACCGTTCATCTGTAATGTAATCTCATTTCATGACTCTACTCCAAACCTAACGAAGATCCAAATCTCAAGTGGAGCATACCACTAGAAACAATGATGAATTTCCATTAAAAACTTTTCGTGCGCATAAAGATTTTAGATCAAGGTGATATTTGCATTTTACTCTCGTACAAATCTTTTTAACATTATCTACAGTGTTGAAACGAGGTATGTTTTACTCAGTTTACCACTTGAGCTACGGACCAGGGCACAGATATCTGCTTAAAAGAAAAGCATATCTAAATCTTGAGTGGATACACCATTACGTGTCTCGGGAAGGTTTCATGATAGACATTGTTATCCTCCTTGTTTTGTACGTGACATCCAGCTTTAATTAAGTCTTTAAAATGAGCTTAAAAAAATAAATGAATGACCTGGATAAGCCAGGTACATTCACAATTCACAATAGGCTTATTAAGGTTTATTCAATTCAACAAAGAATACCAAGTTACTCCCTTGAAGTGGGTTTAGTCAGGCAGGGTAATATTGACTTCTATCAGTCTGTAACATGGCGTCATTTCATTGGGATGCAGATTGTGTCCTACTTGCTGATCTCCGGTTGATAATAGTTAGGGTGTGTTTGGATTCACGTATAGTATTATTTTACATTGTAAATCTGCACGAACATGGTATTCCAAACATTATATCACAATGCACGTCCAGAAGGTCGGCATCGTACTCGGGTCGCCCGTGGACATCCGTTTTGTATCAAACAACCGATAATATACTTTAGACGTCATAACACAGTACACCACCATCTGGACGGTGAATCCAAACACACTCTCAGGAGCTTTGAGTGGCCACAGTGATGTATAAGTCTTTTCCACACCATCCATCCATTTTTTCCTATTAATCATTTTAAGGTACATATAAGCCGAAAAATAAGGTAGTTCCAAGGCTCAAGTGGACTATCCAATAGAGATTAAACTCTTACAGCTGAAAACTTTACAGGGTTAAGAAAGTTTTGAATGAAGGTGATATTGGTGTTTTCTCTTAGTCCCCGTCTATATAACATTATGAATAGGTTGGGATGGAAAATAAATATCATAGTGGGCTCTAAAAAAGTTTCAACAGTGAGAATCATTATCACCACTGCTTCTTATGGTGTGGCCCTCTTGAGCCTTTGATCTGCCTTGTTTTTTAGCTTGTATCCTAAAATGATACGAAAAAATATGAAAGGACGGTGTGGATAGGATCTATACATCACAGTATCCACTCAAAGCTCCAGCTGGTTCCCAGCTGGACACCGGGTGTAGGACACAATCCATGTCTATTTAATTGACCTTCCAAACCCTTATTGGAATTGGGCCCACCTAATATGGACCAATGAAATGATGCCACATCATAGTCAAATAATACTCAGTGTCATCTTTAGCCGCATGCATTCTTCTATCCTAAGTCCCATCCATCTCTCTCCACGTTGATAGCAGGTGCCATCCCCCTGGTAATCGTAATGCCAAATAAGGGGAATTGATATAGTTTCCCATATCTAAAAATTATTTCTCTTCAGACGGAATCAATCAAAAGATCCTATAAGCAACGTACCACAACACGCCACGTGGTGTCATCTTTCTTGCCGCTGCATTGCGTGTTCTAAACCAATACCATGAAACTGATAGGCCTCACCAAGCTCACCCTCATAAGGAATCAGGTCCATCCATTGAGTTAGGTGGACCATACTTGTATGTGTGTTAACGTTCGACCGTTGATGTGGTCCACCTGATGAGTAAATCACACTAATTTTTGTACCAGACAATCTTTATGTTGGGGTCTACTATTTTAATGATAATTATCTATGTTGGGTAGCCGTGGACCACCCAACTTGCATTATTGAGAAATGGTCTTAGAGCATTTCTAATTATAGAGCGCCTAGTTGCATTGGTTCATTTGAACAATTCAATTGATTGATCTAAACCGTCCATTGCATTCGATACACATTTCATGAGCCACTACTTAAAAATTAAACTAAATGGATGATCTAATCCATCCTTAATTTGGCCTTATTCTGATCGGATAATCTAACCCTTAATTTTTCCTTATTATCTGTAACCATCCTTTTCTCAAGCCATAGATGGACGGTTAGGATTGCCAAACAAAAGTGATTATTTAGAATTAAGCAATCCACAATGGTCCCTAGAAAATATAATCAAAATCCTCAATTGGACCTATTTTAGTATGAACTATCTTCACCATCCATTTTTAACGTCATTGATCAAATGGTTAATATTTGCTAAATCAGTGTGATGTTTTCCTTGTAGCCTAAGAAATATACATTGGATCTAATGAATGGTCTAGATTAATAGATTGAACTAAGTGGTCCAATGCAACTAAGAGCACTATAACTTATAATGCTACGAAGGCACTTGAGTATTTCTCAATTTTAAATGCATCATAGGCCAGACTTCAAGTAAAAACATTAATATGATACTCTCAAAGGCAAGATAGAAAATGAAAATTCTAAAGAAGAAAAGGGTTGTATCGTACAACGGGTACAACCCAAGTTCACATGAATATTATTTCAAAACTAAGTACCGTTATCAACCACACCAACCAACACATTATTATTTTAGGGTAAACGGTAGGTGAATCATCTTTACAGGCAGTCCTTCGACAAGTGAAATGAAACAGTAGTCTGCCAGCTGGGCCATGTGCACTTTCAACGGTCAGGGGCCCACCATTGATACTCCATGGACGGCACACCTCTACTGCAAAGATGATCCTATCAATTCAAAACGTGGACACCATGCATTCCTTAATCTTTTCCGTCCATACATGGAAAGGGTAATTTTTGGAAATTGGCATTCTTTACGTACACTTATCATGGCAGGATCTACCCATTGAACGGTTCTGATCTCACACATACATGGGCCAACAAGTAAACTAATATGTATTTTAGTAATCCACCAACTACTATATTATGCCTCTTATTATTGAGAAATTTCCAACTGTACGACCAGTATATGGCCGACAACCTTTTTAAGCCCACTCGTTTTTACCTTCCACGAATACTCCCCAGCTGTACGGCCCTATTTCCCAGGTCGAAAATGCCCCTGCTTTCCTTCCTGAGGCGGATCGCCTGGTGCTCGAAGACGAGCGCTTACGCTCCTCGAACTCCAGTTGTGCGAACGGTTCAAAAGATATCAACGTTGCATGGGCCCCACAGTTATGTATTTATTATATCCACAACGTTCATCCATATTTCGAGATCATTTAGGAGCATTATCAAAAACAAAAAATCAAACCCAAAGATCAACTGGACCACACCACAACGAGCAGCGGGAAAATAGATTTTCACCGTTAAAATTTTGTAGGGCCCACCATAATATATATTTTCCATCCAATCTATTCATAAGGTCGCAAAGACCTGAATGAAGAGGAAAAACAAATTTCATAATGATCTAAGACTTCTGTGACCCATGAAAGGATTTCAATGGTAGACGTTCAATCCTCCGCTACCTTTTATGGTGTGGTCCACTTGATAGCTAGATCTGACTTATTTTTCATCTCAAGCCTTAATACGAGTTCGCCAAATAGATAGACGGTTTGGATATAACACATACATCATAATAGGACCCATAAACAGCGATAGGTTTACAATATGAAAAAAAAAAAAAAAAACCAGCCAGCCTAGTCGACGGGGTCTTCGACCCCTACTCGCTGTCCCACTCACCTGGTCGACCCCAACTCGCTGTTGCACCTTTGTGTTTTTTTTTATTTTTATTTTTTATTTTTTTATTTGGGAGAATTTTTTTTCCCTTACATTTTTATCAAATATATAATTATGTAAATATGTATATATAAGTATATAAAAATATTTTTTTAATCTCTTAATTCATTTCTTTATCTATTTATTTAACAAGCATATCTCCTAAACTATAATGAGTTACTTAACGTACCATATATGATTTTGGGGTAGGAGAAGCTAATTTATCCAACCAACATAGTAATTTTTCAAGATTCCATCGGGTCGATGGTTCAAAATCCAATTCACAGTCAATTCACATCACTTCACGGCCATTACAACGTACTTCGCGATTATTTCAATTCACTTCACCGTCATTTCCATGCATTTCACGGTCATTTCTGGCGATTCTGTGTTGATTTAAGGTCAATTCAATGCACTTCACGGTCAATTCACTTAACTTCACGGCCATTTTCACGCACTTCGCGGTCAATTTACTTAACTTCACCGTCATTTCCATGCATTTCACGGTCATTCCCGGCGATTCCGTGTTAATTTACGGTCAATTCGACGCACTTCACGGTCAATTCACTTCACTTCACGGCCATTTCCATGCACTTCGCGGTCATTTCACTTCACTTCACCGTCATTTCCATGCATTTCACGGTCATTCCCGGTGATTCCGTGTTGATTCATGGTCAATTCGACGCACTTCACGGTCAATTCACTTCACTTCACGGCCATTTTCACGTACTTTGCAGTCATTTCACTTAATTTCACCGTCATTTCCATGCATTTCACGGTCATTTCCGGCAATTCCGTATTGATTCACGGTCAATTCGACACAGTTCATGGTCAATTCACTTCACTTCACGGCCATTTTCACGCACTTCGCCGTCAATTCACTTAACTTGACCGTCATTTTCATGCATTTCACGGTCATTCCCGGCGATTCCGTGTTGATTCACGGTCGATTCACTTTACTTCACGGCCATTTTCACGCACTTCGTGGTCATTTCACTTCACTTCATCATCATTTCCATGCATTTCACGATCATTCCCGGTGATTCCGTGTTGATTCACGGTCAATTCGACGCACTTCACGGTCAATTCACTTCACTTCACGGCCATTTCCATGCACTTCGTGGTCGATTCACTTAACTTCACCGTCATTTTCATGCATTTCACGGTCATTCCCGGTGATTCCGTATTGATTCAGGGTCAATTCGACGCACTTCATGGTCAATTCACTTCACTTCACGGCCATTTCCACGCACTTTGCGGTCATTTCACTTCACTTCACCGTCATTTCCATGCATTTCACGGTCATTCTCGGCGATTCCGTGTTGATTCATGGTCAATTCGACGCACTTCACGGTCAATTCACTTCACTTCACGGCCATTTTCACGCACTTCGCGGTCAATTCACTTAACTTCACCGTCATTTTCATGCATTTTACAGTCATTCCCGGCGATTCCGTGTTGATTCACGGTCAATTCGACGCACTTCACGGTCAATTCACTTCACTTCACGGCCATTTCCATGCACTTCATGGTCATTTCACTTCATTTCACCGTCATTTCCATGCATTTCACTGTCAATTCACTTAACTTCACGGCCATTTTCACGCACTTCGCGGTCAATTCACTTAACTTCACCGTCATTTCCATGCATTTCACGATCATTCCCAGCGATTTCATGTTGATTCACGGTCATTTCGACGCACTTCACGGTCAATTCACTTCACTTCACGGCCATGTCCCCGCACTTCGTGGTCATTTCACTTCACTTCATCGTCATTTCCATGCATTTCACGGTCATTCCCGGCGATTCCATGTTGATTCACGGTCATTTTGACGCACTTCACGGTCAATTCACTTCACTTCACGGCCATTTCCACGCACTTTGCAGTCATTTCATTTCATTTCACTTCACTTCACCGTCATTTCCATGCATTTTACGGTCATTCACGGTGTTCCGTGTTGATTCACGGTCAATTCGACGCACTTCACGATCAATTCACTTCACTTCACGGCCATTTTCACGCACTTCGCGGTCATTTCACTTCACTTCACCGTCATTTCCATGCATTTCACAGTCATTCTCGGTGATTCTGTGTTGATTCACGGTCAATTCGACGCACTTCACGGTCAATTCACTTCACTACAAGGCCATTTTCACGCACTTCGCGGTCATTTCATTTCACTTCACCGTCATTTCCATGCATTTCACGGTCATTCTCAGTGATTCCGTGTTGATTCACGGTCAATTCGACACATTTCACAGTCAATTCACTTCACTTCACGGCCATTTCTACGCACTTCGCGATCATTTCACTTCACTTTACTTCACGACCATTTCCACGCACCGTGAAAGTGAAGGGAATTGACCGTGAAATGCATGGAATTAGCCGTGAAATGAAATGAATGAAATTGACCGCGAACTGATTGAAATTGGCCACAAAGTGAATGAAATGAATTTTTGAGCATCAGCCTGATGGAATCTTGGAAAATAAGTAGGTTGGTTAGCTAAAGTAGCATCTCCTACCCCCAAATCCTGGTATGTCAAGTAACTCATTGTGGTTTAAGAGATATATTTATTAAATAAATAAAGAACGAAATGAATAAAAAGAGAGAAAAAAAAATTTATATGCTTGTATATACATATTTATATAAATATGTATTAGAAAAAAATATAGGGGAGTAAAAGTTCTCCTTGTCAAACACAAAAGGAAAAAGAACAAAAAAAGTACAAAGGTAGAATAGTGAGTTGGGGTCGACCAGGTTTGGACCTGGTCGACTGGGTTAGTAGGACAGTGACTCGGGGTCAACCGGGTCCAAACTCAGTCGACCTCAACTCGCTGTCCACCCTTTTGCAATCAATAGGTTTTGGGTGTGGATATAGCTACGGCCTAGCTACGGTTATTATCCGTAGCGAAAGATAGCCCCAGCTTTTCAAAAGGCTGAAAAAGAAAGGGCATTTTCAACCTAAGACATGGGCCGTGCAGTGGGGCTTATTCTTGAGAGGTAAAAAGCGTGTGGGCTTCGAAAGGTTGATGGGCCATATATGGGTCATACAGTTGGAAATTTCTTCTTATTATTGGAATTTTGCGTTCTTTAGACTACTCATCCTTTTTTCATTGGACTCAAAATAAATCCTAAGCATTAAAATAGAACATTATAAATTTTAAAAAATAAAAGTACTCTTATTTTTTTCAAGTGTTTATCTTAATGGGCAAAGATATTTTCATCGAAGAATGAAAATATATACCCTAAAAGTCATGTACGATAGCAAAAAAAAACAAAAAACAAAAGGCATCATACAGACTCGTATACGGTGCTAATTTCTTTTCCCTATTATTCTTTTCGTCTTCGAGATTTTATTTGATACTCTAGCAATGTATAATGCATGATACTCATGCAGTTATAAATAGTACACCTAGAATATGAAAACTCAAATCAAGCTCACTAAATTGAAGAGCCTACTGTCAACCTTTGGTTGGTGGACACTTGCTTTTTTGAAATAAGACCGTTGAATATTTTCATTTTAATTGTCCAATTAATGTCCAACAATTTAATATTTAGATTATCAAATAAGAATAATTTTTGATTCATGATATATCTAAATTATCAACGATGGTTTGGGCATTTTAGTTTGAATTACATTTACTCTGTATATCAATTACTTAACAATTTTGAACTGCCCAAGCATCAACTATCATACTCTGGCGGAGTATAAATTGTTTACGGCCAATTTTTATACACTACAGGTTGTCACGCTTTTTCTATGATATCTAGTTTCTAACACACTCTTATTCTCTTCCCTTGTGATCATCCGGTAAGAAGAGAGGGGTTATATCATGTGTGGCCCACATCAGTGTTCGGTATACATGAGACTTTTATGGTGATAAGTGGGACCATGGTTTGACAATCTTGACCATTGATCTACTATACCCTATCTTGGATTCAGTGTGCCTCAAAAATCTCCTCGATCTCAAAATCCTGGTATTTTGACTATTGGCTTAAAGATATACGGCTGAGAAGAGAATTACAACAGTGGTAGATGGAAAAAGGTCTTAATATTGGTTGTGGAATCTTCTGTTAATAAAAATCTTTGAAGTATTTAAAATCGAAAGTTGGATGCGGCAGATCAACGGTCTGGATTATTAAACCATGGGCCCCACTTGTAAGAATTAAAAATCAATGCATAGCGTGCAGAGATGGGCCCACCACAAGAAGCAAGATTAGGGGCATCATTGCATTTCCTTGCTTTTCTATGAAAGGAAGTAACAGGCCATGCTCTTTTATGAATGGAAGAATTAAAGTACAGCTTTGCCATTTTTTTAATCCTTAAAGTCATCAACGGTAGGATCATGTACACGTGGCATGCGTCCAAGATCTAAACTGGTCATCGGGCAAGATTTATTATGGATAGGCAGTAACCAAAAAATCATATAGATTGGACAATCCTAACCATTCTTTTAAGGAAACGAAATGGTTAGTCTAAAACGGTCCATTGATCATTCTCCCTAAGAAATCCTGTGATCAAAGCATGATGAGCGTCCAATTAGTGCAGTTTTGACATATGGTCCATCCAAGGTAGATTCTGTTTGATGATCGGTTCAGATCTTATGCGTGCTTTCCCAGTATGGGAATCTAATCATGTATAGCTTAACTAAGAGATTAAGAAGTTCTATTTTTAATATTTTTATGGGATAATTGGCAACCTCCTTCTAATTTCAGTTATTACAATTTCCCCCTTCCCAGATACAACAGAGGATTCTACACAAAATAATAAAAATAATCCCATCTGAGGAGATCTTTTTGCCCATATGTAGGTAGCTCCACCATAAACATCGAATGCCAAAAATAATCTGGTCCACTCATCAGGTGGGCCACACCCACTAAAAATCCTCCAAATTTACATGGTGGGCTACCAGAGGCTGGATTTGCATTGTGCCCTTGTGTCTCTCAAAGATATACAAATTAGGTGGGGGTATTGATTAGGTCTAGCAACTAGAACGGAGGTTTTTACAATTATCTGTTTTTTTTTAAAATATGCCCTCTAGGAAGGTCAAACCATCCTTTTCATGAAGGTATGCACCTGTTCGAGTACACTTCACTCACACGTGTGAACGATCAGATCCGTTTGTTATCCTATGTAAATAGTGAAGACATCATATCCTTAATCCCGGACCTATAAGATCATCAGATGGGCCACGCCTATACAAAATAAATGAACGGTTAAGAAAGATTCAAAAGATTCAAATCCTATTTATGTCTGGCCACCTGTCAATCGTATTTTACTGATTCCGGATACATGGAATCTACATTCTGAGAAGTGGATGTTATTTCAAACACGTGTGCCTGATTTGCACGTGTGAGGAGCACTCGAACAAGTGCACCACTTTTCACCAAAAAAATTCATGCGTGGACCGTTTAAGGTTGCTTATGCCTTAAGCATGTGGCATGGAATTCCCAGATGAAATGATTAGAAGCAAGTGTTGGAGTCTTCAAAGGGAAGATTGTTGGGTCAAAGTCAAACCAACAATCCCATGTGGTGGGGCCCACCATTTGGCATTTATACGGTTTAAAAAATCCTAAGAAAATGCTCCAAGCAATCATAAGTTAATGATAATTAATCAAATATATTGAGTAAACAAATGGTGGAAATGATCAGATCCGGTACACTCATGTAGCATGCGGTGAAAGGTGACATCATTGGTGGGACCCACAAGACTACCATGCCTATTGATTGATCTGGACCTACCAATCCAGAGGCCACAGGATGCGGATTGGATGTGACCCTAGTGTAGGAATTTGTATGGCACACATTTATGTTAGTATGTAATCAACCCTGACCATCCATTTTGTCATTCAAGTGGGCCACACAATAAAAAACAATTTGGATTGAATGACCACTGTTGAAATATTCATTGGGCCACAGAAGTTCTATATCCAACTAATATTTTCGTGTTTTCAATTGGTCTCAATGGGAATGACTTCATGAACGGCTTTGATGGCATGTAAGATCAAGGTGGACCTAGGGAAGGCTTTGACAACATGCCTTCTTCTTTTGTGTGGCCCACTAGAATTTTATATCTACTTCATTTGGGCTTACATTCTAGAATTAGTGAGCAAAGTGATAAAAGGCTCATAAATAGAGTTGTATGAGAGTTGAATTGCGTCGAGCTGGCACAACTGGACTCTACTTGGCCACTACCAAACCCTAACTCAAACTCAGCTCGGCTCGATCCTCGAACTTGAGTAACCAGGTTGATCCTGGACCTTGACTGGCCAGCTCAGCTCGATTTGATCAGCAGCTCGGGCCAGTTCGAGCTGAAATCGAGCCAAGATCGAGCCTTCATGGCATTCTCTCAAACACATAGGGTGCACATTCAATTTCTCATAGAATGTAAAACAACAACATTAATTTACAAGTATTTCTTTAAACACTCAGTGGTCAACATAAAAACCAAGATACAAGGGTATTTGTTTCATATCCATACATTCATCACCATTAGCCGACACTTTGTTGAGTCATTTCATTAAATACTTGTTGAGCAACATCAATATCAAAACAATCGAGTCATCGAATTGGTTCCATCCGAGTTGGGGTTCGATCTAAGTCGAGTCGAGCTTGGGCAAATTTAAACTCGGCTTGAAATTTTTCGAGCTCAAAAAATCAGCTCAATTTCGCTCGAACTCAGTTTCAAATTTAGTCAAATCGAGCTTTTTCGAGTCGAGTGAGCTAACCAAGCTAACTTAGTTTATGTACAACTCTACTCACAGACATCACAATGAGCCCTTCCGACATCAGGAACTTGCTAACGTTTAGGTTGCAAGCAATCTTGATGTAGAGTGGGTCGCAGACAGTTTCATGGCCAAGATGAATCAGAAAAGGCTCAATCAATGACAGAAGTGATCCGGACCTCCACGAAATTGTCCGCAACCTACTTTACATCAAATCTCTGTTGAGGCCACAACATGGATGACTCGCCCGTTTTAGCATGGCAAAATAGATGAGAGATCATTTTGCTTACATTGTTACTCATTATTGCTGGCGTATAGTTCCCCATATTTGTCCATTGTAAGATTGTTATTAGGTGGGCTAGATATCGTCATCAATTTTAATTTGACTATTGAATTATTTAGATTGAGTGATTTAACCAGCTTCATTGTAGTTGTAATCATTATAAATAAATTTAAAGCGAGATGCTTGAACCGTGATTTATGATCCCTATACACGGTTATTAAGATGAATATAAAAACTTATGGTGTTGAAATATTAAAGGTATCATATGTCGGAGGTTTTTTTTTTTTTTTTTTTTTTTTAAAAAAATAAGTGTCTTAATATTCTTATCAATATAGACAAAAAATCCTAACCCCACTAAAAGGTTTTAGTAAATATACAAGGCATGGAAGACCAATCATTTCTCCCAGTGGCTTCGCAACATCCGAAATGACTTTCCAATAAGATTTGCTTTTGACTCTAGGGTTTACTATTTTGATTACTTATGTATAAACAATTAATTCCGCTATCTAAATTACACCCATATATCAAGATATTTTGACGATTGGAACTCTCCATGTTGTGAATGTTGCACAAAACGGGTCACTCTAAAAAACTCCCTGTGAACGGTTGATCCTGACCATTACATAGATTAAAGTAGAACACCCAAAAGAAAATCCGAATGGCTCACACAAAAGATCAAAGGTCAGGATCATTCTTGAAGTGACACTCACAACAAGAAAATGGATGGTTTCGATCAACGGACTATATCTGCAGGTGGGCCCCAAGGAGTGATCCATGCTACCTTAATGATAATTAGTGATTTATTAGCATGTCCCATGCACTCCACAGTTATAATTAATAAAAAGATTTCACCATGACGTTTTGGACATACGGCCGCGGCTTCGGTGGATCCCTGACTGTGGGTGAAACCTTGACCGTAGGGCCCACCTTGATGTTTTTACTTATATCCAAGCCGTCCTTCCGTTTTTAAAACTCATTTTAGGGCATGTTTGTAAAAATGAAGTAGATCCAAACCTCATATCGACCACACCATAGGAAACAATGGTGAGTGAGTACCCACCATTAAAAAATTCTTATGACCACTAGAATGTTTATTTGCCATCCAAACTGTTGATAAGGTCACAAAGACCCTGGATGAAGTAACCACACAAATATCAGCTTGATCCTTAACTTTTGTGGCCTACAAGAAGATTTTAACGGTCAATCGTGTCTATTTACTGTGGTGTGGTCCACCTGATATTTGGATCTGCTTTATTTTTATGAATATATCATTAAAAAAATCTGTTAAAACAGATAGACGGTGTGGATATAAGGAACATTCATTAAGGTGGGATTCACCACAGCGCACATGCTTTTTGAATGTTGACATCCAAAATGCCTCATCCACATTTTCTTCTAGAAAGTGGAGGTGAGGATTGTGGGGTCCACATGTTTTTTCCACGACCTCCAACCATTCCAACAAGTATTCCCCATTAAAAAATCAAGGTGATTCAATCAATGGTGGGCCACCACATATAAATCAAATTACATCATCCAAAAAACTAAAAACCATGTGTGGCCCACCTGATTTTAGTTTGAAAGGGATCTGTACCAGCATGTGTTTTTCCATTGGAGCCCACATGTCAAGATGGTCGATCTGAACCTTTCAGGTTTTGGATGCATCTCAACGGACGCGGTTTGGCTAGTGACCCCAACACTAGCCACCTAGCTGGTGTCAAACGTATGTGGGCCTACCATGATGTATGTGATCTGTTCAGGCCCTCAATTCATTTTGCAGCTCATTCTAAGGTACGAGCCCTTGATGTATGTGTTCTGTTCAGGCCGTCAATCCATTTTGCAGCTCATTTTAAGGCATGAGCCTGAAAACTGAGGCGGATCCAAATTTCAGGTGGACCACATCACAGGAAATAGTAGTGGATTGAATGCTTACCGTTGAAAACTTTTTAAAGGCACACTAGTTGATGTTTTCAATGGTGTATGTTCAATTAATATTGTTTTCGTGTGGTATAGTCCCCCTGTGATTTAGATCTAAGTTTTGGTATCATGCTCTAAAATAAGATGACAAAAGTGGATGAAGATAAAACAAATACATCATGGTGGGGCCCACATAGCTTTGGCACCAGCTAAGTAGCTAGAGCGCTACAGGTACTGAGGTAGCTCGGTTAACTCGGACGACTCGGCTCGAAAAAGCTGGATTTAACTTCATTTGAAGTTGAGCTTTAGCTGAGTCAAACTAAATTTTAGATCATGAAAAAATTTTGAGCTGATTTAGAGCTTGTTTGAGCTAGAATCAACTCAGATCGTACCCCAACTTGAAACAAACTCGGATCGAATCAATTTAATGACTCAATTATCTTAATATTATTGTTGCTACTAAGTGTTTGATAAAATTACTTAACAAAGTATTGTTTCGAGTACATACATTCTCCGCGGGATCGGCTTGTGGTGAGGGAGGTATAGATATAAAATAAATTGCTTCAAAAAAAAAAAATATTACCTGATAAAAAAAATCCTTAATCTTGATTTTGAGGCAGCCTATTGCATGTTTGATGAAATTACTATAAACTCTTACTACTGTTTTGCATATTGTGAGAAATTAAAGGTGCACTTCATATGTTTAAAAAAATGCCACACAGGCTTGAAATCAGCTCAAACTATCTCAAGTTGTTGACCGAGCCAAATTCCATATGGAGTTAGCTAGTGGCTGAGTCGAGTCAAGTTGTACTAAGCTCTACTCGATTCAACTCGTGTACAGGACTCTAAGCTCTCTATAAGTATCTGGTGCCGGGTTGACTAGCCAAACCACGTCGCATCTCAATACGGGTCACCATCAGAAACTGATGATGAACTGATGATTGTGACCATTACTCTACATCGATGAATACAGAGCATTAAAAAGAATTTTGAATGGCTGAACATAGCTCATTTATGACCACAATGCAAAAATGGACGGTTTTGATCATGGGATTGTCTGTGTGTGGGGCCCAAGGAGTGATACATGGCCTGTGATGGCAAGCTGCCACATCAGCAAAATAAACACTTAAAGCAATCATGGCTGAATGATGATTAGTCATTTATTAGCATATTCGGTGCACTGGGCTGACATTTAATAAAACGCATCATCATTAGTGGGACATGCTTCTGGATTGATCTGGACCACCCAATTCGCATGTGAGTGGCTTGGACGGCTCACCCTTTAAAATAGAAAATGGATACCTCCAAGAGCACTCTTATCTTCAATCATGATTGAGGCACATCCCTTGTTGTATCCATGATGGGGCCCACATGGCCGAACTATCATATGGTCCAGAATGTCCATTTAAATGGACGCCGATTGCCTTTGACCCGAGTTTCTGTTGTCACAACCTAGATGGGGCCGACTATGACGTCGGTGAGAAATATCTGTAAAAAAAAAAAAAAAACTTACGTTAGGACATGAGCCTAAAAAAATAAGGGATATTTAAAACTCAAGGGCGGTACATGAAGCTAGCTTGACTCAGCTTGAAAAGTCCCGATTCGACACGGTTCGAAACTAAGTACGAGTTGAGTCAAATTAATTTTTGAGCTCAAAAAAATTTCAAAAGAAGTTCCAGTTTGTTCGAGCACGGCTCGACTCGACTCAGATCGAACCAGTTTGGTAACTTGGTTTCTTTGATATTGATGTTGCTGATCAAGTGTTTGATGAAATAACCCAACGAAGTGTCGACTGATGGCAAGGAATGTATATATATGAAACAAATAACCATTTTTCTTAATTTTGATGTTGCCTATAAGATGTTTGATGAAATACCCGTAAACAATAGCTGTTATTTTACATATTGTAAGAAATTAAAAGTGCACTCCATGCTCGATGCTGGCTCGAACTACCCCAAGCTGTTGACCGAGCCGAGTCGAGTCGAGACGAGCTGGCCAATCAAGCTTGAAGACTGAACCGAGCCGAGCTCAAGTGGGGTCACCTAGTGGCCGAGCCAAGTTGAGTTGTGCCAAGCCTGACTCAGTTTGACTCAGTGTACACCTCTACTCAAGTGAGCCATATAATAGAAAGTAATATGGATTGAACCCCACCATTGAGACAATAATGAAGTCAAACAAGTTTTGTATCTAGCTAATATTTTTATTTTTCTAATTTATCCAAGTGGAAATGATCTCACAAGCAGTTTAGATGACATGTAAACATCACGGTAGACCCCTTGAAAGTTCCAAGGGTAAGCATTTTCCTTCCCAACTTTTCCTGTCGAGTGGCTCGCTTGAGTTTCTGTTGGGCTCTTATTCTTTAACATGAGTTGACAAAATAGATGGATGAGGTGAATTTCTCACAAACCTCATGTAAGCGCCACCTAAGTTCCAAATACAAAAACTTAGGGTTGCAATGCCTGTCCCTAAGTTGCAATGGGCATATCTTGTGTGGGTCACCATGCTATGAGGAGGAATCTCTCTCTCTCTCTCTCTCTCTCTCTCTCTCTCTCTCTCTCTCTCTCTCTCTCTCTCTCTCTCTCTCTCTCTCTCTCTCTCTCTCTCTCTCTCTCTCTCTCTCTCTCTCTCTCTCTCTCTCTCTCTCTGTTCACAAAGGGGAATATTAAGACAGTGCATGAAGGTGCTGCCAATCTTGTTACATTGTTTACAAGAGGCAAGTTCTTCTGCAAGTCCTTGGAAAAATAAAATTATTGTATATGTGAGGAACCTCCATCTAACATGTCTAGAAAGAGGATTCCCACTATGATATTTGGATGTTCCAAAAATCAAGCCAATTGGAGCATCATGTGGACCGCTATATGAATTTGGGAGTTTTTGGATGGTTGTCTATTGTCTTTTATGATGCGGCCCATTTAATGATTTTGTGGCATTTCTATCATTGATGTAGCCCGATGTGATTGTAATGAACGACTTAAATACACTGAATTTAAAATTGTATATTTTCTTGAATACATCTCTAATTTAGGTGATTCGGAAGTTAAAATATATTTTGATGAGTTTAGTTTCAGAAAATAAAAAATAAAAAATAAAACTCAAATTCAAATAAGATAGGTTTTTGAATTTGTGCATAAAATCATCAATTTCATGCAGTTGGTACTTTAATAATCTTTTAATTTTTTTCTAGAATGCGGAATGTAATAAAGTTTTATAGGATAAAAATAAACTAGATGATAAATTGCTAAAAATTATTCATTAGATTGAAATATAAAAAATGTGGCAAGTAACAAACTAGTTAAAATTAAAATTTTCTATAATACCAAGTTGTCGATTCATCGAGAATCAATCAATCAGTGTGAGTTAGAATCATTAACAACCAAAGAAGAATCACCCATCACTTTCTTCTGCTGAAAATTTACAGGAAATAAGATTTTTTTTTTTTTTTTTTTTTTAGAACTTAAAATATGAATTCATTTTCTCACTGAAAAATACATCCAATTACACCAACTCTTCTTAAATACATATAAGGGCAGATAAGAGTCCCAATACATACTTTAAATGACTAAAAATAGAAAACGACTTTAAAAAACATACCTTCCCATGACGCTTGAATCTTAGAATTTCTTTTATTTCCTAAGCATACCACATTATCTTATAGATGCTTAAATGCTTGAGTTGGTAATCATGGTCCGAATACCAAAGCTTGGGTCTAAAATGATATGGAGCAACGGATGGACGGTGTGGAGACGTGGGCCCTACAGAGTTTACTCAGTACACAATCAGCTTCCCTTGTAAAATAGTAACAAACCAAGCTCTAGTATCTTAGAGCAAAAAGACATTTTTCTTATGTACTGTCAATCCAAGGTATCACACGTGTGGAATATCTGACCCGTACAAAATATGGGCCCCATCATCTCATTCGGTGGGCCATACCAATTGTTTTGTCAACAGCCCTGATCTTTTCACAAGGCAATCTTCATTACAGGGCGCACCTCGTGTAGGGTTCGAATGCTCATGTGGGCCAGATGCACGGGTTCAGGAAGAAAATAAGCAACTTGTCCTTACAACCATATTCTTCAATTCTAATACATCACGATTTGAATGAATGGTATCTTGATACTTTAGTATGTGCAAGTGAAGCCCATGCTTCGGGTGCCCCTGACCGTTGATCTGAGAGGCCCACCATGAATGAAGGACCCCAACAATCCTACTGTATACTGTAGTATGACACCCAAGTTTTGTGGGGGCCATCAAGTTGCTGATGTTATGATCTAAATTTATAAATTAAGCAAGCCACAACACTGGAAAAAATAGAGTGAAGACACCAAAAATGGATTATAATATATTCCACCCAACTCTAAAAATCAGGCCGGCCAATACACAAGCGGGCTCGCTGCATGAACTTATAGGTTTTAAGCATGAAAATGCATCAAAAACCTGTACGATCAGGTGATGTGGCCCGTCATGCCTAAAACATGTAAGTTCATGTGTTGCAGCCGGCCTGAGTTTATCTTTATGATGAATTTAAGGTGGCCCACCTGGTTAAGGTTGGCAATGGGATGAGTAGTCGCCCAACACAATGAGCCCAACCTATTTTTTGAGTGGGTTTGAACTTACAAGCTTGGCTTGTGGGCAGGTCTTGGGCTTGTATGCATGACCCACTCAATTTTTAGTTGGAATTGGGTTCAAGTCATTTTAGCCTCATTCAGCCCACCCAAACCTACCTTAACTTTATATGGAATTCTTTATTTTGGCAACCCATCCAATCAAGGTATTCTATGATGGCATCAGAGGCCGCAATAGCTATCACAATTGCCTTTTATGATACAAGCAATATGATGCCTAAGTTAGGTGGGTAGTCTGAAAGTAGAAATGGGAACCTTTCTCCAATAGCAATAGGTGTAGTTATAAGATGATTAGGTGGCTTTTGGACTTGTGTATTTTAGTGGGATATGCTGGATTCGTTGGAAGGTCCTTATTTGGATGAAAATATACTTACGAAAGTATCATCAAGCCTATCTCGGTCGGCCTAATCTTTGATTATAATCACATCAAATCTTTCCTTTCTTAATTCAACATGGAATTCTCTTCGAATTTTCAACCTCTCAGATCGGGGTTGATTTGGTCAGCTCGGGAGTTGAGTCCTATTACTGAACTCTATCCTTAAGCAACTCAAGTCATGGTCTGCGTATAGCTCATCTCACAGCATGTGCCTCATCAGCCGGACAAGTTCGTCTTGTTAATCTAATTGGTCCAATTTTAAGGTACTCCTGTAATTGGTTGCATTTCTAGTATATCATATTAGTTTGGGTTTCTACACAAAAATGATTGTTACGGTTTTTAAAAGAATGCATAACGAGTTGTTCTCCTTTTCTCTCAAAATAGTTGGAATTATATATAAAAAGATATTGACTACAATTGAAGGGATCTTATCAATTAAATTAGGGTTATAATGACTTTTATGGGTTATTTTTTTTTCATAAATACCCTTTACAATACCCATAATGCGTAATAGTTGCATGTTATTTTTACGCAACCGTCTAGGAACAATCAAGTTGGAAAGAGATTTATATTTATGCTGGTATTTAGGTTACGTCGGAACGGTCCTGGACCGTCCTATTTTTACTAGCAGGGCGGCTATGCCCATCTTGGCTCAGCCCATGCCTTCTCTACACCTGAATGCCATGGCGTCCCCAAAAGGCTTGGGTGTTGAACCATTTATCTGATGGTCACTGACCAGATTTAGGATCGTCAAAACGTGTGATTTTTGGTCTACTGTGTCCAAAAGATTTTGACGGTCCAGATTGATGTACGTGTACGCTAGAGGTATGAGTAAGGTCCACTGAGAAGTGTGGACACACGAACAGTGCATTAGATATGACGCAGCCTCTTGGCGGCCCATCACCAAGGTCAGGCCTATCAACTCGTCAGGCAGGCGAAGGTGTGTATATCGAATGTGGACCGTCAATTTTTTTTTTGAAGCCATCCATTGGTTTGGCACGTGTAGCTAACCTGCTGAGATTACCAATCTGTCTTCTCTTCTACATCTGGTGGGCCAACATGATGCACGGCTTGGATGTGTCACGGACATGCCACTTCTCTCTGCAATGAATTGTAGCACTTTGGACTGGGCTGGCCTGGTCTAAGCTACTTGGGCCGGCCGGGGTCCATCCTGCTTTGGGCTGCGTTGGCAACCTCGAAGCCTCTGGGTTGGATCTGGGCCAGAATTTGGGACCATTGGATTAGATCCGAACCATTTATTAATTAGGCCTCTGATTACATTCTGGATCCCATCCATTAGCTTTGATAAATGGACCGTTCTCTGGCTTGGATTGGACCTTAATAGAAAATTATGAATAATATATACATGGGTAGATATGAGCATAGGACGAGTCGAGTCGACTCGTTCAGATCCGACTTGATCCGAACCGAGTGGGGTGAGTCGATTTGAGTTGACTTCATCCAATCCCAACTCAAACTGAATTGAGCACAGGTCACCCAATAACTCAGACTTAACTCGACTTGAAATCCAAATTAGTATTGACTCGACTTGACTTGTACATATATATATTAAAAAAACTTAGATATGATGTTTCAGATATGAGATGTCATGTAGCTGATGGAAGCCGCAATTCTAACAAGTGAATCTAGGTTTTGAGTTGTGATTTTAGCTTTTGGATACCCGCTGCATGCACTTGACCCTACTCGATGCTGACTCAACCCGACTCAATACTTATGACTGGATCAGTCTCAGGCCGGATTAGTCCGGCCAGACCCAGACTCGGATCAGGTTAGGCATGTTGGACTTGGTACCGAGTCAGGTTGAGTTCAGGTCAGGCCTATTTCGAAATCAAATGGAGTTGGGTCAGCTCTAACTCGGTCCGAGTCAACTCGATGCCCAGCTCTATCAGCATGGACCCATGTTGATTGATCCATAGTATTTCAAATCCAGGCCCGTACTTGATTAACGGTCCTTTATTACAGTCCAGAGCCCCACCCGCATTGGACTGGACCCAAACTGAGCCTGATTCATCAGTTCTGTCTAGAACTTGAATATCTATCTTATGATATTCGGCCCAGATGAAATTTGGGATGTGAATCCAAGATCCAAGCCGTTCATCTTGAGGCCAGCTTGTCTATGTGGTTGTACAGAAATGGCTGGCCAGTCACTAGGGTGCAGAAATGCACATTGATCACGGCCAATGTTTGATACTTTTAGACGGCCAACCTCTCATGCACGTGCGGCCCGCATAGTATTCAGGCCCAAAACACATGATCAGTGGGTCACACCTGATTAACGGCTTTGATCTGGTACACGTGCCCATATGGGCATTTAAGAGAGGGTATGTTTGGAAATCCTAGGCTAGGGAGTGGTTGCATTTTTATTAAGAGAGAAGAGCCTACGAAACGATTCATGACTATGGAATGGATTCCTACCGAGGCAAGGATGGTTTTACTACTCGGACGAGTCAGATCGGTTCGTATGATTTGACTCGGACTCGACACGGTTCAATTAGAGCCAAGCATTGGACGACTCGACTTGCCTAACTTGACTCATACGACTCGTTCAAACCCCACTCAATCCGAACCAAATGAGTAAATTGGTCCAAACTAAGTTAAGTTTGCCCAATCCGAACTCAAATTAAGTTGAGTTCGAGTTAACTAGTAACTTAACGCGAAACTCGATCCGGTCAAATCCAACTTCATCCAAAACCCACTCAACTTGGATTAAGGTATATATATAATAAAAAATTATAATTTCAAAGTATCTCTAACCCTATGCACCGACTCCAAACTCACCCTGGCCTGATCCTAATCTCCCTCCCTCATCCTTCTCTTCTAAGCTTGGCAACCACCCACCACCATCATCACCCTTTTCTCTCTCTCTCTCTCTAAATCAGTGCCAACTCGAGTTGACTGGGTCAGACTTGGTCCAGATTAGTCCACGCCAAACTCAAACTCAGATCGGTTTATGCATCCTGGAATTGATACTGAGTCGAGACAAGTCCAAGTTAAGCTTGTTTCAAAACCGGATCGGTTCGTGTCATCCCTAACTAGGCCCTACTCGCGCTGCCCAGCTCTAGGTTCAATACCATGAATCACCCAGACTCGAGGCCAAACAAGTTGGGTCGAGTCACTGAGCCTTAGGCAGAATCTTCATGCAAGAGTGGAAGAGAACTGATGGGTTGCATGCTATTACAATTTGAACCGTTGGCCTTTTATCTTAACCATTGATTCAACAAATCGGCCAGATAGACCATCGATTCATATTGGAATTTTTTAAAAAAAATTTACGACCCATCTAAAAATGAGGCCCACGATTTAGACGGTTTGAATTGAGTTGATCATGGCACGTTTGACATTTCTGAGTGCATGCGTAAGAACCCTCGTATCGTGCTCGAGTACCAAAGATTTTCTCAAATAATAAGGCCGTCGGTTTCTATCTTAACTTCTCGACCGTTGGAAGCGGATAATCCGTCCAGCAGAGGTCCGTAGGGTCCACCGTAATGTATGGGTTTTATCCACACCGTCCATCCATTTTGAAAGATCATTTTAGTATATAAAACCAAAAACTGAGGTAATACAAGGCACAAATGGACCACAGACTAGGGATTGAATGATCACCATTAAAAACTTCCTGAGAGGCACGTAAGTTTTAGATCAAGCTGATATCTGTGCTTTCCCTTCGACCAGTCGGACGCGGTTTGGCTAGTGACGATGCCACTAGCCAGGTGGCTAGTGGTCGGTGCTCTGTGGGCCCCACCATGATTTATGTGTTTTATCCACGCCCTCCATTCATTTTTAAAGATCATTTTAGGGCTTAGTACCAAAAATTAGAATTATCTAAAACTCATGTGGACCACACCACTGGAAAACAGTAGTGACTAAATGTCCACCGTTAAAAAACTCCTAGGGCCCACTGTAATATTTATTTGACATCCAATCTGTTAATTAGGTCGTACACACCTGGATGAAGGGAAAAAAGAAACATCAGCTTGATCCAAAACTTTTGTGGCCTGCAATAATTTTTTAACGGTGAGCGTTCAATCAACACTGTGTGGTCCACTTGAGATTTGGATCTACCTCATTGTTGGGATTTTATTATAAAATGATCTGAAAAAATGGACGGATGACATGGATGAAACACATACATCATGATGGGCCCACATAGCACCGGCCACTAGCCATTGGCTAGTGGCATTGTCACTAGCCATCCGTTTCCCATCCAATCTATGTGATCTTATAAATAGGTTGGATGACAAATACACAACAAGGTGGGCCTTTTGAAGATTTCAACGGTTGGCATCATTGTCACCGCTGCTTCGTGTGGTGTGGCACATTTGATCGTTGGATCTTTCAAAATGGATGAACTGGGAAACGGATTGGCTACTCCCCCTGCCACCATGATGTATGTATTTCATCCATTCCGTTCATCCATTTTTACATTTCATTTTATGGATTGACCCCAAAAATGAGAGGTATATAAATCTCAGGTGAACCACACCACAGGAAAACAATAGTGATTGCATATCCACCATTAAAATCCTCCTAAGGCCCACTGTACTTTTTATTTAACATCCAATAGGTTGATTGGGTCATACAGGCCCAGATGAAGGGAAAAAACAAAAATCAACTTGATCCAAAACTTTTATGGCCCCAAAAATGTGTTTAATGGTCGACATTCATTCAACATTGTTTCCTGTAATGTGGTACAATTGAGATTGGGATATACCTAACTTTTGGTCTCATATCATGAAATGATCTGAAAAAATAGATGGACGGCAGGATGAAACAAATAAATCATTGTGGGGCCCACAGAGCACCGACCACCAGCCATTGGCTGGTGGGAGGGGGAGTAGCCAATCCGTTCCCGATGAACAGCGTAGCTGCGTAGATAAAACCCATACATCGCGGGGGACCCAACAGAGCCTGCCCCGCTTTCACGACTGTTATGATTTTTGATAAAAACTTTGATACTCTGGCAGAGTAATATGGATGATACGCAGGCACTTCGAAATTGCATTGTAACATAAAATTAAGTCAAATGAATTTGTCCAAAGCTATGCTTCCCATGTTAGATGTGTCATGAAACCAAAAAAGTTGCAATTATTTATTTTTCTGGCTATGAGTTTGTGAACATTTATTGGACGGTTTAAATCGAAATATCCAATGGACCTATTTTCCACAAATAAATTTAAACGGATCAGATGTTAGGATTGTTCGAATAAACTGATTTTGGACATGCAACTTAGTGACAATACGTTTCACTATTTATTCGGTTTACTTTGAGTAAATAAATGATACGTGTACAATTTCTGAGTGCCTGAGTATCAAGCGACATAAGCTGCCTGAGTATCATAAAACTCTCCCTTGTTTTTAGCCGTAGCCAATTGGACGGTTAGAAATTTTCTAACCGTAGCGAATTTTGATCCAATCTAATCTGCAGTGGACCCCATGGTTTTGACGACCCTGATTATTCCACCTATGGCTCTTGATTGGTCCTCGATGAGCTTAAAATACCGTTAACATCTTAACGGCAGATCTTCAAATTGGGTTGAGGGATCTATGAAGGGTCCTCGTATTTTTTTTGACGCTTGATGTGGGCCATCCTATTTTTTTACGGTCCTGATCTTTGGACCAAGACATGCTAAGGTGGCCTTACTTGATGAACGAGCCTGATCGAGTACGTGTCCTGTAGAGTACCGTAATGCGCTCATACAAGAAATGAGAAGAAGTGTACTCGCTCAAGTGCACTTTGTTAGTGTGCTCTCCTCACACGTGGAAAAAGTCACACTAGTGGAAGATCTGACCCTTTGTAACGAAACCTTCCACTGTTTTAATTTACAAAATTTTAAAATCAGACCGATAGAATCATCATATAGGCCGTTACAATGTAAGTTAATATTAACTGTTCATCTGTGAAATTCATATTTATAGTATGAATTGATGGTCAGATTAAGCTGAAATTTACCAAATAATCTCCATTTATTGTTTATTTCATGATGAACGTATCCGATATTTCATACGTAGGATTCGTATCCACGTGTGATGCGAGTACTCTTACAAAGCTGCGAGTATGACTATCCTCGACTATATAAACCGAAAGCTTCGGGCGCCTTTTTCATTTTTCGGTTGCGGAGAGTCGGATCTCTTCATTTCCCTCGCTCTCTTTTCACGCCATCGGAGCTTTTCTCTTGCAGACTGCAACCGACTCCAACCGAATTTCACGTATCTGGTAAGCCTTAGATCCCTAGATCTATTTTCAATCAATCTCCACCGTCTGATAGATCGGTTTCCCTGTGAAATTCCCAAAAATTTGAGGTTTTTCGGTGAAAATCCGGCCTCATACGGTTCGAATCTGCAGTTCGATTGCTAACGGTAGATTTATTTTTTTATTTATTTTTTACGTTAAGGTCTGATCCGGTGATATTCTGCTGAGATTTTATTAAATTTGGGGGGATTTTTGGTTAATATTCATGCTACTTCGTGGATTTTTGCGTAAATCCCGTGAAATTTCGTTATTTTCCGGTGAATTTTGTGGATTTTTTATGGCTTGAATTAGGTCTTTTAAGGTCTGATTTGATTTTTATTGCCATAGATCTGTTGATCGACCGTCTTGATTAAAAGAAAGAAACATTTCGTGTCTTGATTGACGGTTGGGATTGCTGGATTTCGTAGATTTCAAGTCCTTAAGTTGCAATAACGAAATTCCTAGCATTTGATTATTATTTCATCCAAAGACCTGTAATTTTAAAGGTTTTGATCTGGTCTTGTATTTAATGAGCGTGCAGATTTTGTGGAGTTCCAAGCATTTTCCGTGAAGTTCATTCTTCTTGATCCATTTGAAGTTTTTTGATATTTTACTCTCAGTGGGAGCTGTTTGATCTGAATTCTACTGAAAATTTGAGTCTGGAAGTATTTTAGCCCTAAATATTTACATGAAGATCCAAGATTGAATTTCGGAATCATCTCGGGAAGTTTGTTTCTAGATGATCCATATCTGTTGCTGGACGAATCCAATACTCTAATGGCTGCCGCATCGATCTCAATGATCTCTTCTTTGATCTGCACAACTTTGTTCTCTTTGATTTTCTTTGCGTGTTTATGCAATGGGTTTTATCTTCCCGGGAGTTACCTGCACACATATTCACCAGGCGAAGAGATCTATGCTAAGGTGAATTCCCTAACCTCAATCAAAACAGAGCTTCCATTCAGCTATTACAGCCTCCCTTACTGCAGACCGCAAGGTGGAATCAAGAAGAGCGCAGAGAATTTGGGGGAACTCCTCATGGGCGACCAGATCGACAACTCACCTTACCGTTTCCGTATGAACATCAACGAGTCAGTTTACCTCTGTACTACAGATCCTCTGACTGAAGATGAGGTGAAGCTCTTGAAACATAGAACCCACAATCTCTATCAGGTGAACATGATTCTTGACAATTTACCTGCAATGAGGTTCGCCCAGCAGAGGGGAGTTAATATTCAATGGACGGGGTTTCCAGTCGGTTACTCACCCACCGGAAGTAACGATGATTATATCATCAACCATCTGAAATTTAAGGTTTTGGTTCGCGAGTATGAAGGAAGCGGTGTGCAGATAATCGGTACTGGAGAAGAGGGGATGGGTGTAATTTCTGAGGTGGATAAGAGCAAGGCATCTGGGTATGGCATAGTTGGATTTGAGGTCGTCCCTTGCAGTGTTAAGCATGACGCAGCGGCCATGTCCAAGCTTCAAATGTATGATAAAATTGGCCCAGTAAATTGTGGGTTTGAAGGTGATAAATCTCTGCTCATCCAGGAGAAAGTAAGGATTGCATTCAGTTATGAAGTTGTGTTTGAGAAAAGCGACATTCGGTGGCCGTCACGATGGGATGCTTATTTGAAGATGGAAGGTGCCCGTGTCCACTGGTTTTCGATCATGAACTCGCTGATGGTGATATTGTTTTTAGCAGGGATTGTTTTCGTTATATTCTTAAGGACGGTGCGAAGGGATTTGACAAGGTATGAGGAATTGGATAAAGAATCTCAAGAGCAGATGAACGAGGAGCTCTCAGGGTGGAAGCTTGTCGTGGGAGATGTGTTTAGAGAGCCAGAATGCTCAATGCTGCTCTGTGTGATGGTCGGAGATGGCGTTCAAATTGCAGGAATGGCAGTTGTAACAATCATCTTTGCGGCTTTCGGGTTCATGTCACCAGCTTCTCGAGGAATGCTCTTGACAGGGATGATTCTTCTCTATCTTTTCCTTGGCATTGCAGCTGGGTACGTCGGAGTTCGTGTTTGGAGCACTATCAAAGGCAGTTCGGATGGGTGGAGATCAGTTTCCTGGTCGATCGCATGCTTCTTCCCTGGATTCACTTTCGTCATCCTCACCATCTTGAACTTCATTCTCTGGAAAAGCAAAAGCACCGGTGCCATCCCCATTTCTTTGTATTTCACGCTTCTGTCTCTCTGGTTTTTTATCTCGGTCCCACTCACGCTCTTGGGAGGGCGCTTAGGCACACGGGCCGAGCCTATAAAGATCCCGGTGCGGACCAACCAGATCCCAAGAGAAATCCCAGCAAGGAAGTACCCTGCATGGCTGCTTGTCCTCGGTGCTGGCACGCTTCCATTTGGGACTGTATTCATCGAGCTCTTCTTCATCCTTTCAAGCATCTGGCTTGGGCGATTCTACTATGTCTTTGGGTTCTTGTTCATTGTCCTTCTCTTGCTCATCATTGTCTGTGCTTTAGTCTCTGTGATCCTTACTTACATGCATCTCTGCGTCGAGGACTGGCGGTGGTGGTGGAAGGCCTTCTTTGCATCTGGCTCCGTCGCCCTCTATGTGTTCTTATACTCCATCAATTACCTGATATTCGATCTCAGGAGCTTGAGTGGGCCTGTCTCTGCCATCCTCTACCTTGGCTATTCCTTGATCATGGCATCGGCGATCATGTTAGGCACCGGCACCATTGGCTTCCTCACGTCCTTCTATTTCGTGCATTACCTTTTCTCATCTGTCAAGATTGATTAGAAGCCGCTGAACTCGATTGGGGAAGAGCAATGGCCTACCCTTCTCGAATCATCAGAAATCAATTAAAACACTAAATACATTAGAGAGAGTAACCCACTCCAATTATTTTTCCTGTGATCCGCAAAAAATCTTGCTTCCATTTAAATTCCTTCTACTCTTAAGCTGTGACAACCTTTTTTATTTCCCTGTGGTTTTGGAGCATGGAGATCCTGTCAAAGGCGTTATCTGATCACGGTCCAGTACTATCTCGATGCGGCCTCTTTTCTGCGATTTGCAAGGTGAGAGGATCTCTATGATTGTAGTTGTCTACATTGTAGTTTAGTTGTCTTCTTCTTTTATTTCATTTATTTAAGTTCTGTAAAAGATGCTTTGGTATCATTGAAATTCATTTGAATCCCCGTACTAGAAACCTTGGCCTGAATTATATGATCCTAGACCGGAAGATTTTCATGGCGTCTTTGAATGTTCAGTTCTCACAAGTAGGACACACGGGTAGCAGGTGATCCAAATTGTCAATCTGATGGACCCCACTTTGGTTGAACAGTGCCTGAAACTCCTCCATACCGGAAGAAGATCCTGGCCAGCTCCTATCCATTCTCAGTAAAAGGTGGACAGTTGCTGTATTTTTTAGCCATCCATCCTAGCCAAATTGTCAATCTGATTGACCCCACCTCGATGTATGTGATGTATATCTACACCATCCATCCATTTTTCCTGCTTATTTTAGCCAATGATCCCAAAGTTGTAGTATATCTATGTTGTCCATCCATTTTTCCAGCTTATTTTAGCCCATGGGCCCAAAAATGAAGAAGATACAAATCTTAGGTGGACCACACCACAAGAAACAATGGTCATTGAATGCCCACCGTTAAAAACTTCCTAGGATCTAAGATAATATTTATTTGAAATTCAACCTGTTGATAATGTCAGTTAGACCTGGATGAAGGGAAAACACACATCAGCTTGATCCAAAACTTGTGTCCTAGGAAGTAGTTCTTTATCAATTACCATTGTTTCTTGTCGTCATTCTTTTCACCTGAGATTTGGATCTGCTTCAATTTTTGGCTTATGCCATAAAATTAGCTGGTTAAATGGATTCACTGCACAGATATACAATTCATTCATTGAGGTGGGTCCCACCCACATTGCTGGATCCGGTCGCAGCTAAATCGCGTCCGTTAAAAACAGGGTCTACATGTTGAACAACTTGGATTTAAAGGATCCTTACTCTTGCTCGGGTGATAGTATGCCCTAAAATTAGCTGGTAAAATGGATTCACTGCGCAGATATACAATTCATTCATTGAGGTGGGTCCCACCCACATTGCTGGATCCGGTCGCAGCTAAATCGCGTCCGTTAAAAACAGGGTCTACATGTTGAACAACTTGGAATTGAAGGATCCTCACTCTTGCCCGGGTGATAGACTCTCAGGATTTTTAACACCCGGTCAAGGGTTCGAGTATCCATAAGTGGTGAAATCCCACTACGGCGTGAGCGTGCGGGGGTGTGTGTGCGTGTTGAAAAAAAAAAACTTGGATTTAAACATTGTACAGTTGCATGTTGGTTTGCATTGCGTGGTTCCTTGGGCTGAGTCAATACTCTGTCCACGTGGCCTCGGGTATGTACTAATGGTTGAAACCTTTGTCTTATGTAGAAATGACCGGACCCGGCCTCACCCAAACAGTGTGTGGCCATTACCGTGGGGCCCACCTTGATGTATGTATTCTATATTCATATCCATACAGTCCATCCATTTTTCTATATCATTTTAGGTCATGAGCGCAAAAATGAAGCAGATCCAAATCTTAGTTGGACCATACTATAGGAAACAATGCTGATTGAATGTCCCACCATTAAAAACTTACTACGGACCACAATAATGATTCCTTAATGTTTATTTTCCATCCAACTGTTGACAAGGTCATAGAAGCCTGGCAGATAGGAAAAAACAAATATCTGCTTCCCACAAGAAGTTTTTAATGGTCAATCTCCACTGTTTCCTATATTAGGGTCCAGCTTGGATTTGGATCTGCCTCATTTTTGAGCTGGTGCACTAAAAATGATATGAAAAACGAATGGGTGGCGTGGATATAGAATACATACACCAAGGTGGGTCCAAGAGTAGGTGCCTGCTCCCCTCTCGAATTAGTTAGCTTGTCATTAATTCGTTTGAACCAGCTAAAATGCAAGTTCATGAATACACTGCAGCATATCCATTTTACATCATGGTGTATGAATAGAATAGGAATGGGGATTGGACCTGATATCCAGCGGTTCAGATCAACTTGAAGTTTTGACTTGATATTTAAAATATTTAACTGGGATTTATACTTAAAAGGGATGCTCACACATTAGTTACACGGCCAAGTAGTTGGTGCGTGGAGCCCATCGTGGTGTTTGTATTACATCTTGCTCATATAGCAAATACGGTAGTAACATTATGAAAATGGGATATTCCAAAAATCAGGTTTATCTAACTATCACCAAATGAAGAAGATCCAAATCTTATTCGGAGCACACCAGAGAAAAAATGTGTTATTGAATCACCACCATTAAAAAGCGTCATAGGGCCCCCGGAGTGTTTATTTTCCATTCAATATGTTTTTTTTATAAATATATTTATACACGCACGCACGCACACACATGCCGTGGGATTTCACCACTGGTGGGTACTCGAACCCTTGACCCAGTGTTGAAACTCCCGGGAGTCTACCACCCGGGTAATAGTATGTTGATTACTACAAAAAGACTGGATGAAGAGAATACAAATCAGCTTCATCCAAAACTTTTGTGGCCCGCGAGAAGTTTTCAGTGGTTGATTATCAATACAAATCAGTAAAGATCCCACCCACTTCTGTGGATTACACCAAAGCCGCATCCCGTAATCCGCATCCCAGGATGCGCATTTCACGCGGAAGCCTTTGCATGAAGTTACTAAGCACGGATTCTAGGCAGGGCCCACCGTGATGTTTATCAGAAATCTACTATGTCCATCCTTTTTACGAGATCATTTTAGGATATTCGACCAAAAGAGAGGAGGATCCAAAACTCAAGTAGGCTACACAATAGGTAAAATTGAAAATAAAAAATAAAAAATGCCTACCGTTGAAACTTTCCTGAGCTCGGTCTTGATGTTTATACGGTATCTAACCCGTTTATACTGTCATTCCCACTCGGATAAGTGAAAACATAAAAAATTTAGTGAAAACATAAAAAATTTATCCTGATACAAAAATTTTATAGCCATACGAATGTTTCAATGGTGGTCATTGAATCACCGATGTGGCTCACTTAAATTTTGGATCCTCCTCATTTTTGGTCGCGTCCTAAAATAAGTGCAAAACGGATTTGTGACAAACATCATGGTGGGCCCCACCTAAGATCCCGGAGCAGGAAATCCGTATTCCACACAGACATGAACAAAGAGAAGGTGCAAAATCAGCTTGGTCCAAACCTCCTTGTGCTACTCACTTGAGTTTTGGATCTACTCATATTTTGAGCCATGTCCTATAACATGATCCGGCAAAATGGTTGGACGGGTGGTTTTCTCACAAATAGCTAAGCAAATGGAAAATCTGAAGATTTCTTCCCCTGACTAATCACACGGAAATTATCCAACCGCCGTTCGCATTAAACATAGTACAGATTTAGAGATGTGCCGAATCATATGGACGCGATGCCCCAACATCTTAAATGATGCCAACCGTCTGATACGGTGGGCCAACAAATAGTTATGATAGTAAATAAATAAAAGATGTTTTGAACTGGTAGACCCAACAGATGAACTGTTTGGATCATCAAATCACAGGCCCACATGCATCCAATAATGTGGAACAACTGTAAATATGTCTGTCCATCAGTTTTGAAAGGCTAAAATAGGACAAGATTGAACGGCTAATATTTGTTCCTACAGTTTATCTGAGTGGGTAATAATTATATGAGCGGCATATAAACATCATGGTCAGCTCCAGGAAGTTTTCAACGGTTCCCACTCTTTTGTTTGTGTGGCCAACCTGAGTGTTTGATCTGCCTGATTTTCAGGATCCTGTACTGTTGTGGTAAGGGAGTGGATTTCTCACAGACGTCTCTGTCCACCACACAGCCCCCGGGTCAGAGCAATCCACTCCCTCAGATGAGAGATTCAACAGATCCAAAACTAGACCGGTGGGTCCACTAGCTTCAACGCAGGCAACACCTTCTGGGTAAAACTAATTGGCTACCAACGAGAAAACTGTGGGGAAACTTCCGTTTTGAGCGATCAGAGTCCAGATTTTCAAAAGAGTAGATCAGACGAAAATGGAAAACACGTGGTAGGGTTCACGCAAAGCTCCTTCCCCATGAATTTTGAGCAACCTAAGGTAGATCAGGTGCGGCAGTACCACTTTATGTAGGTAGTGTATTGGTACTATCCATCCTTTTTGCCAAATCATTTTAGTGCATGATCCCAAAAAACCAAGAAGCAGATTCAAACCTCAGGTAGACCATACTGCAGGAAACAGTGATGATTTGACCATTAAAACCTTCTTATGGGCCACGAAAGTTTTGGATCAATCTTATTTTTATTTTTTCCCTTCATCCAGATTTATGTGATCTTATCGAGAGGTTGAATGGCAAGACTTTCTGATGGTGGAGTATTCAACTACCACTGTTTCCTACAGCATGATCTGGTAAAACGGATGTACAATGTAGATATACATACATCAAGATGGGTCCCACCTTAAGGACCACACCGTCTTGAGTTAGGCTGGAGCGCACCTAACCTGCATCCCATGAATGGATAGCAAAACAATCAGTTCCCCATATTCATAATGAGGTAAGCACTCAAACAGCAGCAAACATTCGAGCCTCCGTTTGAAAGTTAATAGTACTCACAATTTGGTAGTACTCTCATCCTCAATAGAGCGGTACACGAGTTGAGCCGAGCCAAGTATTGCCCAGCTCGTGCTTGGCTTGCATTGCCAAACACCCAGCTCGTGTTCGGCTCAGCTCAGCCTTCGAGCTCGGATGCCGAGCTCATCTGAGTTTGAGCCAAGTTCGAGCAGAGTTTTTGAGTTGAGTTCGAGTCTTCGAGTAAGAGTTTTCGAACCCTACAATCCATCCATCTCAAAACAAAAGAATAAAAAAACAAAGCTCTGAAAATCTCAGTGTCGGAATCCCAAGAACCAGAAAAGTCAAACCATCTTCGGATTTCTGAATTCTTCTTTAACACGATCTCGAGGCGGTTATTTCTGATGGAGGGATGGAATCCAAATGAAACTGAAATTCAAAATTTCAATGATATATGGAAAGCAGCTGGAAAGGAAAAGCCTTAAAAGAGGGAGCTGGAATATATACACACACACACCGGAACGCTCACCTGCGAACCAGTTCGCACGGACTACTTACGAACTTTTTTGAGAACTCATCATACGTGATGATTCTCGAAAATCTGAACGGTCCACATGAAGCAGAGCCTTGTGAAACTCCCTAGTACCAATTTTTACTTTGAACCAAAACTTTTGTGGGCCATGCAAAATGCAAACAGTTTCTTCTCTTGATTTGCATTTCTCTTTGCTATGGCCCACCAGAATCTTAGATCAAGAAGAAAATTCACCTTCTGTCGTTTCATGGGATTCCGCTTCTTATGGATCGTTCAGATTCGACTCCCATGACACGTGTGCAAAGGCGCACATGTGCATAGGTGCGTAGGTGAGCATGCCTCATATATATATATATATAAGAGGTTTTTTCTTTTTAAAGCTCCGGATAGTTTGTGGAATTCAATAGATTTGATTTTTCTTCTGGAAAGAAATAGGGGTTTTAGAAGAGTTTTGAGATGGATGGGATAAGGAAATTTTGTGGAATGAAGGACGAATGACCTTCGAAGGGTGTTGACTGGGAAATGACTCTCTTGTCTTCTTTTAGGGTTGTACACAAACCAGGCTAGCCCGATTAACTCGCTTGACTCGGCCCAACCTGGAACTGAGTTCGATCCGGGACGGGCCATTTTCTTCAGCTTGAAATTGAGTTCGGGCCGAGTTCGAACAGGTCCCAGTTCGGCTCAACTCGATCCAAAACCCGACTCGACTTAGCCCAACCCGCCCCGACTCGGCCTTTATGGTGTGTGTGTGTGTGTATAATCTTTTAAACCCTAATCTCCAATCTCTTTCCCTTTTGAGAAGTTGCCCGACCCCCACCAAACCCTCTCCCCCGATCTCCACCATTCATTTTTGAATGCGGTTGAGAAGTTCGGCGGTCAAGATCGTGAGTAGTCCTTGGCATCATCAATGGCTAAATTTGTTTTTTTCTTTCGCAGTTTTTTGTATTTTTCTAGTAATCTTTTTGCAGATAGAAAGATTTTCAGTCTTGAGTAGAGAAAATGAGATTGTTTTCTGAATTTTATTGATTTTGTGTTTTATGAGTGGTGTAGGAGCAACTCCAAAGTTAGTACTTCAGATGATGAATGTCAGAGGCCTTAGTATTGCGCATGTGAAAAGCCATTTGCAGGTAAGAGGATGAAAGACAAGAAAAAGAGGCTCCTCTCCGTGGTGAAAAAGGTTTCTTTGGATTAATGGGCTGATTTCATTTCCTTTTCGTTTTGCTCCCCTAATCATGCATTTGCTGAATCAGATGTATAGGAGCAAGAAGCTTGACGAATCGGGGCAAGGCAAAGCCCTAATTTCTTCATATTCCTTTGATTTCTTTTTTCAGGATTTTTTTCTATATGTGAAAACTGAAAAGGTGAAGTACCATAAAGATTTGGGAGAGAACCGTTTCATAGAAGAAAAAATAGAGAAATGAGTAGTGAGTAGTAATTTGAATATTATTATTTTTTTCTCTGGAAGAGAGAGACCTATAGGCTTAGTCACCTGTTTATATAGCTATTTAAGCTTGAATGATTGAAAGAAGAACAAAGGACTAGCTGATTTTGGTATTATGCAAAGAGTACCTAAAAGCTGAAACTGAGCTTGCATCATTTGCATGAAAAGGAAGGAATATGAAACAATAAATGATTGATTTTATTTTTTTCTCTTTTTGCTGAAATTTGTTCTAAAAGAAATGTAGTTCTTTTTTAGTAGGAAAAAACTTACAAATTTGGATATCTTTGTATACAGTTTTATCTCAATTAAAAAGGCCAATGCAAGGAGGAGAACAGACTTCTGAGATGTTTAATCAAAGAACAGCCTCTCATCAGCACTTTCAAAGCGAGAATGGGGACCTCTCCCATGCTCCCTCTCTCCATGTAAGGTCCGAACTCGCCTGATTGCTGACCAGGCCGAGTCGGGCTGGACATGTCGGCCCAGTGACTGGGCCTGGCCGGGTTCGGGCTGGGTTTGCCTGGTAACCAGGCAGGGTCGAGCCCAGTTCGACTCGGTTCGGCCCGATGTACACCCCTATCTTCTCTCCTTGAGTCTGCAGAGACTGCTGCTTTTCGCACATGTCAAGTTCTCTCCTTAGC
Organism: Magnolia kwangsiensis; assembly: GCA_037074715.1. Taxonomy (NCBI): domain Eukaryota; kingdom Viridiplantae; phylum Streptophyta; class Magnoliopsida; order Magnoliales; family Magnoliaceae; genus Magnolia; species Magnolia kwangsiensis. The sequence goes on from CM073583.1 coordinate 4,635,724, forward strand.
ATTTTTGGTTGTGGGGTATATATACCCTTAGTCGAGTACCAAGTCAGGTCCGAGTCGATTTCGAGTGCTATTCGAGTCAAGCCGAGTCAAGCAAGGTCAAGCTCATGCTCAGTTCGAACTCAATTCGAGCACCAAAAATCAGCTCGTGCTCGGCTCGAACTCATTTTGAGCCGAGTCGAGTATTTCCGGGCCGAGTCCTCTGCTCGTGTATGGCTCTAATCCCCAATACGAATACTTCGATGGAATCAGATATCTCTTTTTTCCCCTGGTTTTCCAATTTGCTATCAAATGCAAAGTAAATGTGCCCCCATAATCATTTGAAGGTGTTTGTTTAAACAGGAATTTTGATTTGTAAATCAAGAGTACAATACACTTGTAAAGTAGGTGAAGTATTGTATTCATTACAATTTCATACTATAAAACAACCATTTTTACCATGATTTCTAGGTGAAAATAATAATGTAGCCAAATGGATACAATTACAAGTGTTAATAATCATTACCCATAAACAGTCATTTCCCATTCTAATTGGAAAACCAAAGTCCAAATGCAACATATAGCTTCTGATCTTTTCAGCTCTGAACTCATATAGCATAAAATAGGCATTCATGGAACCTTTGATACTCTGGCAGTATGATGGATGATACACAGGCACATCGAATTTTTACTTAGAAATTGCACATGTGGCATACACGCTGTCAAACTAAACCATCCAAATTCTAGTACCCAGTCCCAGTATAGACGTGCTGCAATGAACCAAAATCATGCTTGCTTGATTATCTGCGTACCATACTAGTGGACATTTATTGGACAGTTACGATCAAACAATATCAAATCCAACAGTCCTGTTTCCACAAACAAAACCAATCTGATCATGGGATTCTGACTCAGAGACTGAGCTGCAAAATCTAGCCAGTTTATTAGAGTTAATATGCCACATGTATAATCTCAAAGTGTGTATCAAGTGTCATACATAGCCTGAGTATCATGTAACACCTCATCCAAAACAACAAGAATGGCATCTACATTTTCAGGCACAAGTGATCAAGACAGCAATACCCTTATACCAGCCTAAGAAACAGCATAACATCCAAGAACATTGGCAGGAAATCCATATATACTTTCCCCATAAGAAGAAGAAAAGAAACCCAAGCCAAGTCCTAAAAAACCTATATATTCAGACAAATTCCTATCTTTTGTTCTTTCTTTTTATTTACCGATGATAGGGTAGCAATACCATATACCTATTTGCAGAAACACATATGGAAACAGTTCCCCTTGTTTAACCCATGGCATATTTCTGGGTCCAGGATCGTGCAGTCGACTCATACTTGGCCCTGTCAGTCTTGTACATGTGAGCGATCTCCGGCACCAAGGGATCGTCTGGGTTTGGGTCCGTAAGCAGTGAGCAGATTGACAGCAGAACCTGCACAGTTTTTCCAGTTTAGAAATTGTTATTACAAGGTAAAAGCTATGACAGTGACCAATGCTTGCTTGTAAAGGCTTCACAGAACTTCGCTAGCGACGGCCCCAAACAACCATTTTCTACATATGGTATTTTGTACAGTCATCAGGACCATTAGACTTGGTGGGGCCAACATGTGGATGAACCATATCCAAGAAAAATGGCAATCAGACTGGTAGCTATTTGATAAGTGGTCCATATGGGCAACAGTCGAAAAGATCAGGAAATGAGCGGCGGACCACATTCAACAGCCAAAACTCATGAATGGATAGTCAGAGTTATCCAACCACTACAATTTTCGGCCTATAGCCCATCCATGTGGTCGCCAACAGCGGCAATAAACGAATGAACAGAAAAATCAGATCAACTCTAACCACCGTACGTATCAAAAAATCAACCTTTGAGCACTTCCCTAGACAAGCAATATCAGCATTTGCACTTTGCTTAAGAGGGCCACCAAGGGAAATACTACCTTGGATATTGTCAGAGCGGGGCTCCACTGCTCTTTTAAGATGTCAAGGCAGATACTGCCGTTGCTGTTAATGTTTGGGTGGAATACCTTAGTGCGGAAAGCAACCTGGGCAATGAATGGATGCTTCTTAATTAGTTCTCTCTAGAATGAAATGATAAATCGCATCATTATAGTAATGTTCCTCACAATAATAAAGGCTAAAAGTGTATATTCAAATTCTTATTCCAAAACAAACTGCAGCTGAACAGGATTCTCGTAGAGCCAAAACCCAGATACATGGGACAAGGCAATGATGAATACATCTTGCCAATTGAAACCTGATCATAATGCGCTAAATCCAGGTCTCTATTACACACATTCTGTATGAAAAATCTTGGTATACAAATTGCTATTTTCTCTATAGATGTAACAAAGAATCTCCTGCTCTTTTAAGTGAAACACGTGGCAATAACACGTGTCAAATTTTAAAGGAGCAGAAAAAATGAAGCTGTCAATGAGATAATATCCTATTCCTAATTTTCTATAGCTGGTAATATATAGGACATTTAATAAATGATTGCCCAAAAAAAAAAAAAAAACAGAGAGAGAGAGAGAGATAATATATGGGAACATTTTGCAAGTATTATATGAAAAGATAATGAGCATCTAGAGATTGGATGTTTCAATCAATTTTACGGGAACAGAAAAGGAAAGATGCAACCACATCTCAGGAAAAGAGAAAAAGAAAATAAATAAATAAAACAGAACAATGCACTACAGCCTATTCAAAAGTCAGGGTGAATATCTTGAATGAAATATAGGTTCCAAGTTATGTACTGATGTCCAAAATTTGTTCTCACTTGTGACTTGGCCTATTTGACCTGGTTTGGCTGAACGGCATACCAAGTCCAAAGTCCAGTTTTATTTATTTACTCAATAGCACTTTGTTATAAGATATGTAGGGGCAGTTCTCTGATAGCTTGGGAAGGAAAGTAATTACAGAACCTTCAGTAACAGAGCTTCACAGGCAGAGGAAATTTCTTGGTCGCGAGGGGCAATGTGATGCCTAGGCTACAAGTATACATGTCTTTGAAGGCTGGCATAAAGAGATATTTGTTAGGACTTAGGGATAGGACTCCATAATATTTAGAAACTGATGTCTCCTGCTCATTAGATGAGCTGGCGGAGACACATATGGTGTGTGTGTGTGTGGTCCAGGGTTCAATCCCTGGTGATGTTACCTTTAAAAAAAAAAATAGAAACTGATGATCCACCGTCATCAAGTTTCTTTGTTTCTGTATGACTTTAGTCAAGTGTCCTCAGTCCTTGCTTCTTTTGGAATGAATTGTTTTAATAAAATTGAAACATCAGTAAAAAGAAAAAACGTAACATTTCCTTTTTAAATATAATAATAAAAGAAAGAAAGAAAGTAACAGTATCCATTAAGAAAATAACAAAGAAAGCAACACGATAAAACATGTGTATCTGAAGAACAACGGATGGTCAGACGATAATAAAGCATCCCATCAATGAGCTGGCGGAGACACATATGGTGTGTGTGTGTGATCCAGGGTTCAATCCCTGGTGATGTTACCTTTGAAAAAAAAAAAAATAGAAACTGATGATCCACCGTCATCAAGTTTCTTTGTTTCTGTATGACTTTAGTCAAGTGTCCTCAGTCCTTGCTTCTTTTGGAATGAATTGTTTTAATAAAATTGAAACATCAGTGAAAAGAAAAAAAGTAACATTTCCTTTTTAAATATAATAATAAAAGAAAGAAATAAAGTAACAGTATCCATTAAGAAAATAACAAAGAAAGCAACACGATAAAACATGTGTATCTGAAGAACAACGGATGGTCAGACCATAATAAAGCATCCCATCGTCTAGCTGTTCACATTGATGACTGTGGAGCATCATATTCCACACCACCATCCATTACGCACAACTCCAGTGCACTTGAGTTCATTAAATGAGCTCCACTATCTTTCCAACAGAATTCTTGTGGTCATAAAAAAAAAGTCCTATTCCACATGATTTGTCACTGGAAGAAGATTGCAAAGGGATCCATCGTTCATCCAAAAAAAATGATAAAGGAGGCAACCCAAGACTCGGACCCATGAAAACCTGGGAGTGGGTCCCACAACCTATCCAATGAACCAATCAACCAGAGGATCTTGACCCTGCAATCTGTCTGGATAATTTTTGGGCCCCTAATGGTAATCCAATAGATCTATGGGCACATAGGGCAATACAATTAGTTTGTGGACCCTACATGTTATGCAGTCAGTAGTGGGTCCAAAAGTCTAGCTGGATCAAATAGGATCCAGTGCCCCCTATGGCAAGGGAATTAGGAGGTATCCTGCCTCCGTGTTTGCAAATGTTCTAGAGCAAACACTAACTACAACAAAATTGTTCATTTGAAATGTCAAACTATGACTGGGCCAACAGCCCAAAAATCACAATGTTTGGACATTCTAACCCTTGATTTGGTGGTGGCATACAAATGGACACCAAAAGATAGAAGTCAGCAATGGCTCACATTCAGTACAAAAGATCCCATTTATTAGATTATTAGAATAGTCCAAGCATTAGACTAAATTACATTGTTTGGATTTTTTTTTCAAAAGACGACAAAATTTATTAAAACAAAGCAAAAAAGCAATTAATCAAACGGACAGAAGGACCCTTGCATAACCTGAGAGGGGTAGCTTTCACAAAGGAAAAAAAGCACTCATCAATACAAAAAAGATAGAAGTCAGCAATGGCTCACATTCAGTACAAAAGATCCCATTTATTAGATTATTAGAATGGTCCAAACATTAGACTAAATTAAATTGTTTGGATTTTATTTTTTCAAAAGACGACAAAATTTATTAAAACAAAGCAAAAAAGCAATTAATCAAACGGACAGAGGACAGAAGGACCCTTGCATAACCTGAGAGGGGTACCTTTCACAAAGGGGAAAAAAAAAAAAGCACTCATCAATACAAAAAGACCTGGCAACAAAAGCCTCCTGGCTCCTACGGATGCAAGGCTTAAACAAAAGACCTAGCACCAAATTCACCATTGCATGACCAAATCCAACACATTCTCATCACCGGCCAAAGTATTCATACAAACATCACAAAGTCTATTAAGAAAAAAAATTTATCCCAGGAGGCGCTTGATATCAATATGAACATCACAAAGTCTATTAAGAAAATTTTGATCCCAGGAGGAGCTCAATAATGCCACTCTTGGAGCTTGTGGGCTTATTTGAGTTCCTCAGGTGTTTTCTCTCTAAAGAATGCTTTGGATGAGAACTTCCCATTCGATCCTTGTTGGTGGAAGCAATAATCAAATTCAAACTAGTTAGTATCTTATTTTTAGAGTCAAAATCTGAAAGTTTCTTCCTTGACATATATTAGGAATGCTTTGATAATTCATGCATTACACCTTTCTCTTCTTTAAGCAATTGAATGAAGTGTGGCTACAACACACATACCCTTCACACCTTTCTCTTCTCCACAGATAATCCACATAGCCTTGCTTTTGTGATTCTCTATATCAAAAGCCTTGTCATTAAGTATATTTTTCGTTTGTGAGTTTCTCACACTTTGTGTTAGTTCTCCTCTGCAAAAAATTTATTGCGGTGTCGGTGAGCTTGAATGTGTTGACATTAAGAGAAATTATTCTTGAAGTTCTTACAATGAAGAGTTGTGATAATTGGAAAGTACGGCTACAAAGCTATACAATGGACCAGGACTTTTGGAATATCGTTGATGGTAGTGATTTCAAATCGACAACTGATCAACTGGAACTTGCAATTGTTTTTTTTTTTTTTTCTAGGTAACAATAATTTTATTAGAAAGCTCGCTGAAGCAAGAAAAGAATGCAACCCAACAAACAAAATCAAAGATTCACAAAAAGAGTCCACCAATGTGGCCATAACATAAACCGTCCATCTCGAAACAAGACTTTTCATCTTGTAAATGACTTCGTCCACACTCTCACACTCATTCCCAAAACATTTTCCATTCCTAGCACCCCAAACAACCGCCATAATGATCAATCTCCACAATGCTTTGCTGGATCTGCCAACTACTCCCTGCCATGCCCACAACAAACCTTCCATGTTCTTCAGCATCACCCAAACGGTCTGGAGCAAATGTAAGAAATGCTCCCAAACTCTACACACAAATGAGCAATGAATGGAACTTGCAAATTTGAAGAGGAATAATGGAAGGCTTTACACGCATTCCAATTTCGTGTAGATCATTGACATGTTCCTATGGTGGAGAATTGGATTCAGTGAGAGAAGCTTGGGATCACTTGGCCACCTGTGCACAAAAAAAACATACAGTGCTAGAAACAAAATTGAACTAAACCAGGCAAAGTTCTCTCTAAAGGTGAAGGATATGTGCAATAGGATGGAGAATAGCATCAACATAAAAAATAGTCTCGAGTAGTTGTCATCTTGAAGAAGAAAAAAAATTCAAGCTGAGTTTGATGTCATGAGAGTATTAATTCAACAAAATACGCCACCTAAGAAGGAGGCAATGGGTATGTTACTACAAGAAGAGATTTTCTAGAATGGGAAAGGTTAGATGCCCCCAAAGTGGTTCTTAAAATGAGGAAACAAACAAATGATGCTTTGTTTTCTAAAACACGTGATCAGCCGCATGAAATGGAAACAGGAATTGTGGCTCAGTAAAGTATCCTCAAACATTTCAATAAAACCACCAACAATTCCAAAACCGTCAACATTACTAGCTAACCACAAGGCACCAATGAAACTCTCAAAGAAAAGCATAAAAAAGTTAATGTGGGGGCATTTTCGCACCGGGCTCAAGTGGGGTGGCCTATGGAATGCAGGGGTACACTTGGAGTGGGTGGCCCACAGAACTCATGGATTTGGGGCCTATATGAGGCAGAACCCATGGAGTTGGGGCTCACGAGGAAGGTTTGGCCAATGACCTATCCCATGAATTTGGGGCATGGGCTACGAGATAAAGGGATTAATTCATCATGCTCTATCAGTTCAAGCTTTTAGAGCAAATGGTTAATTGTCCAGTGGCCTATGTGAGGCAGAACCCATGAAGTTGGGGCTCACGTGGAGGGTTTGGCCAATGACCTATCCCATGAATTTGGGGCATGGGCTATGAGATAAAGGGATTAATTCGTCATGCTCTATCAGTTCGAGCTTTTAGATCAAGTGGTTAATTGTCCAGCATTAAATTGGTATCAGAGCAGGATGTCTCATGTTCGAAACTCCTCACTGGGGGTGATTAATGCGAGGGCATTTTCATACCAAGCTCGAATGGAGTGGCCTGTGGGATGCGGGGGCGCACTTGGCCTGCAGAACCCATGAATTTGGGGGCCGTGTAAGGCGGGCGACTCATATGAGGTAGAACCTATAGATTTGGGGCCCACAAAAAGGTGGAACCGATGGATTTGGGGCTCATGAGGGTTCGGCTGAGGACCTAACCCATGGATTTGGGGCCTGGGCTATGAGATAAAGGGATTACTTCGCCATTCTCTATCGATTCGAGCTTTTAGAGCAAGTGGTTAATTGTCCCGCATCAAAAGTCCAGTTACAATTCTGAAAAATATAACCACTATGCAAAGTAGAATAAATTTAGTCAAGGAAAATATATTATTGAAGATAAGCAAAGAGATAGTAAAGAGAAGACCGAAGTACCATGTACAATGCAACCTTTGAAATTGGTTGTTGATTCGAACCAAATATTGCTAACTCTTCACTAGTAAAGAGTCAACGCCGAGTGCATCAGGCGCGTTATCACTGAGGATAATACCTCTCTTCAAATTAAGGGTAAGGAGAGTATCATCTACAAAATTCTAATGGACCTATCAAGCATCTCTCCAATGTATTGCAGGTTTCAAAGTTGAGGAAAAATCTCACGCCCGCGGGACAGCTTGTGCATCAAGCCTATAATGTCATGTTTGATGATAGGGGATGCAAAATCCTAAGGGTGATGGTAGGATCATCACTCAAGGAGAGAAAATGAGTCAACTAAGTGGCATTTGCAATGAAATTGGCACCTTATAATTCCTTGTTCAAAGTAGCCAATTTATGGCTGCGATATTCGATTACTCCAACTTTGTTCAATTTCTTGAAAGGAAGTTCACATATAAGCATGTATTTGTATGCATGAACTATCAAACTATCCTGAACAAACCCAAATCTAAGACCAACACAAACAAGAAACTTTCCAAATTTGGCCTTAACTTGGAAAGCATCAAAGTTGTAATGTTGTATTTGACGATAAGGGATGCAAAATCCTATCAAAGGATGAAGGTAGGATCATCGCTAAAGGAAAGAAATGGGTTAACTATTTGGCACTTACAATGAAATTCTCCTAAAAATTTCTCGTTCGAAGTTGCCAATTTATGGTTGTGAGATTCGGTCATTCCAACTTAATTGCTTAAAAGAAATTCAAGTATAAGCATATATTCATAATGCATGAACTATCAAACTATTCCTAATCAATCTCAAATCCAAGACCAACTTAAATAAGAAACTTTCTTAATTTCGCTCTAACTTGGAAAGAAAGACACTAACTGGTTTGAATTTGACAGTCTTCCAATACTTGTGACCACATAACTTCATATCTTTAACTTTCGACTATAAGGCCATGTTTGGAAACCATGGCATTCTATGCCAAACAATGGAAAAGGATTTTTCCCTCAATGTGATGGTTTAGAGCGCAGATCATCTATGTTGAAGGCACAAGGAAATTGTGTCGTGAGTTCTCATTGGTCCATGTCATCATTGATGACACTAGCTCACAAAACACACCGATTTTCTCTCCCAACTAGATTGGGTACTACACAACATAACTTTTAACGTGTGTAACTTTTATAGGCTCCGCCATGATTTGTGTTAGATCCACTATGTCCATCACTATTTCCATATCATCCTAAAGCATGAGCTCAACAATGAGGCACATCGAAAGCTCTAGTGAACCACACCACAGAAAGCAATGAGGATTGAAAGAACTACCGTTGAAACCTTCATAGGGCCAACTGTGAGGTTTATTTGCCATCTAACCTCTTCATAAGGTCAAACTGACCTGAATGAAAGAAAAACAAAAATATTAGCTTGATTAGAGCCTTCTATGGCCCCAAGAAGTTTTCAATGGTTGGCGTCCAATTCCCACTATTTCCTATAGTGTGGCCCACTTAAGCCTTGGAATTGTCTCTTTTTGGTCGGTTGCCCTTAAATGAGATATAAAAATGGATACATCTGACATATACATCATGATGGGACAGACAAAAGTTCCGCATGTCAACACTTACGATTTTCTTCTCCTTGGAATGTGTTGCACCACAACAAGCAACGAAATTTCTTGATATGTGAAATTTACATGGGCCCCACCATGATGTATTATTTGTTAGATCCACATTGTCCATCCATTTTTTTTTCAAATCGTTTTAGGATATCCAAAGCTCGAGCAGACCACACTACAGGTAACAATAGGAATTGGAAGCCTACTGTTGAAAACTTCTTGACATCACAGAAGGCTACGATCAAGCTAATATTTATGTTTTCCCTTCATCCAAGTCTCTGTGACCTTATGAAGAGGTTAGATGATAAATAAACATCACAATTTGCCCTAGGAAGGTTTCAACGATAATCCGTTCAATCCCCACTACTTTTTGTGGTGTGGTCCACTAGAGCTTTGGATGTGCCTCATTTTTTAGCTCATGCCCTAGTATGATTTGAAAAAATTGATGGACGGTGTGTCCAACACAAATCATGGTTGGGCCCCAGAGAAGTTTCACACGTTAAAAGTTAAGTTGTGTAGTACACAATCTATTCAGAAAAGAAAAACGATGTGTTTTGGGGGCTGGTGTCATTGGCAATGGGGTGAACCAATGAGAAGTGGCGGCATAGGAATTCCATGTGCCTTCAACACATGATCCACACTCGATGATTTGTGTTGTTTGCATAACAAAGAAAATGGGTGGATTCCACTCAGCAATCATTACACTTTTCCATGACTTGGATTCTTGAAATAAGAAATTGAGTGAGTATTGTGAGAAGAATATGAGATTTTCACTTACTATTCAAACAAGAACCCAAAATTGGAATCTATTTTTAAATAGTTCTCATGAAAATCATCATTGGACCATTACTATTTCTTTCCTTCTTTCTGCTTAGATTCCACGGATCATTATTATTTTTTCTTTCTTTTTGCTTAGATTCCATGTATCCAATCATACCATAATTATTCTCCAAAACTCACATTAAATCCTCAAAGCTTGGAATTCCAGTCCCATATCTCCCATATAAATTCCATGTCCCACTCCCACACTACCTTTCCTTCCTAGCCAACTTCTGTGAATCTTGCGCCTTTAGCTAAATTTTCCCTTAACCTTTTCAATTCATCTCTAGATAACACACTTCATATTGCCTCGTACAATTATATGGTTCTCACTTCTCATGAAAACCATCATTGGATCAATACTATTTTTTCTTTCTTTTCGCTTAGATTCCACAAATCATTACCATTTGTTTTTCTTTTCACTTAGACTCTACATATCCAATCATACCCAAATTGTTCTCCAAAACCCACATTAACTCCTCAAAGCTCGGAATTCCAGTCCCATATGTCCCATATAAATTCCATGTCCCGCACTACCTTACTTCCAATAGCTAGTGAAGGCATTTTTCCTTGGAATGAATGAGTACAATCCTAGGAAACACCAAATAGCTATCTCCTGTCCATGCATCTTCACAGGGTTGTATACTTCCCAACCAAATACTATGAATCTTGCGCCTTTAGCTATATTTTTACTTAACCCTTTCAATTCATCTCTAGATACCACACTTCAAATCATGATGTGCCACAAAAGCTGTTACGGGGCCATAAAGGCCGTTACGTAAAGGTAACGATGGAAACCATTACACATTACTGGGTAGTAACAGCCGTAGCTACAGAAAAAAGGACACATAAAAGCCTTTACAGCTCCCATAACGGCTTGTTACGTCCCCCATAAAGGTCGCAATAGCCCTGTAACGGTCCATTGTGGGGCCAATACAAGTTCTTAGAAAAAAAAAAGAGAATAACTGTCATTACGACCCCTGTAACAGCCATTACACCTCGTATCATAAAGGTAACAGTGGTAGCCATTATGGCCACAATAAGTTACGGAATACCTTGCTTCAAATTTCCTCATACAATTATATGCAGATTCCATCCTTCGACGCATTTGCCACATTTATTTGTTGTCCATCTTCCCCTAAAAAAATATTCATTTCCATAACAAAGGCCAATTTTCTTCTTTGATTCTTCCAAAATTGAGGTCCCCTCCCTTATTAGATTGAAATTGTGCAACAAACCCTCACCTCGCTCTGAGGTGACTGAAATGCCCTACTTCTATCTCATGGGTAGTGGTAGTGCAATTGAGCTATTCATCCTGGTGAAGGAGGTTGCGCCGGCAATGGGTGATAGAATAGCAAACAGGGTCACATCTGCAAGCAAAGGCAAAGACCCTTCCAGTGAGATCTGTAGCACTAGCACATCAGCCAACCGCCTAATCTAGTAACGTAACATACTACCATTCAAGCAAGCGCAAGCATGAGGCTGCGCCGCAAGGAACCCAGAGCCTCCGAGTGAGGTACTAACCCCAATTTGAATCTTTCATAGCAACAAGTGATAAAGTCATGATTATGTAGATTTAATTAGTGGGAATGTGGGATTTGCCTACAAGTGAAAGAGTTCTTTTTCCAAGCTACATGCTTCATCCTGAAACGTTCTAATAATAGATCCTCAATAGACAGCCACTAGAGGTAAAAGAAGGCACATCATACATAAACACTCCTTACATCCCATGCACTACATAAAAATTGTAGCCTTTCTAAATGCGTACACTGCAAAAATAGTGGTAACTGTCACATGATGCGCGCTTATTTCTTGAAGTCCCGTACCCCAAACATTGATCCCTACTTTCTTGCAATGCATTTTAAATTTCAGCAACTTGCCACGCCTCATAGAGGTATGCAAGTCAGTTGCTACAGATAACAACCTTTTCATTGACATGGCCTAGTTATTGACCAATTTTCGGTTGTGACCAGGATTTTGAACATTACTTAAGCAATTCATTATGACTCACAAATTATCGTTCCATATATATATATATATATGTATGTGTGTGTGTGTGTACACAAACTGACACACACACACATACCACTCAGGCTCTTTAAAAAGACATTTTATTGACCACTCTCAAGAGAATGAGATTTACCTTGGGTGGCTTGAAGGGGTAATCTGGTGGAAAGTGAATGGTTACCAGAAACACACCACCTGCAAAGGGGCTATCTGCTGGTCCCATAATTGTTGCTTGCCAGTGGAACATGTCGTCAGCAACAGGACCTATACTTACATAAAATATCCAAATTAGAAAGCTGAAACAACAATATAGATTTTGAGGAAAGAAACATCAGAAAAGGAAAAAGGAGATAGAAATGACACAAACCAGCACTGCAAGATGTGGGAGGGTCCTTCTGCAAGTCCTTTAATTCCTTCGTAATCCGTTTTGAAGCCATCAGTGATCAACCCAATTACAGATTGTACAGCAACCACTGAGAGATTGACACGAAAAGATCAATTAATAATCAATATCATTGCATTTAGCACAACAATGGGCTAAAGTTCTATTTCATGTAAAACGTGACCCAAGATATGCAAAAACGATTATGTAATGGCTGTTATGTAATGGCAATGGTTGGCATCACTAGAAGTTACGATGTCGTAGGGGGAAAAAAGCCCTGTAATGGCCATAACAGCATAATGCTAATACAGGTGTTTTATTTTCGAGAGAGGCCGTAACAGCCATTACACCCTGTATCACAACGTAACGGTGGTGGCCATTGTGGCCACCCTTACGAAATACCTTGACATGACCGGGTACTTGGAACAGCCCTACTTTCTGCACTGAAACCTGACACCTCATGAATGGCCACAATGGATCTGAAGACCTTATATCAGCACTCATAATGTCGACATTTGCAAAGCCCAAAGGTGTCTAAAAGACTATAACCATGCCCATGTCAATAGAGATGCATGCCAACATGGCTACACATGCAGAATCTGTTACTCCTTGTAGACATCCTAGCAAAAAAAACTCAGACCACTCTGCTCATCAGGTGGATTATAGTCCATGAGACAAATGGACAACTAATACTGGTTCTTTCTAGCCACCAAATTGCCGGCTCCACTGACAGGTAAACATGTCTAACTTCCATGCTAGGGCAAACCTGATAAACCCTTTGGGTTTTGCAAAGGAGCATCATGTTGGTAAACACAGCAACATTGGGATGGGCAAGGGCCATACACATTTTGGGCTAAGCAAACCTCTACAAAGCGAACAGGCATTTCAGGACTGCTCTTTTATTATCTTCAAACTTTTATCACGGCTGCTATGTTACATGACAATAACAACCTTGACTAATATATTTACACACCAGAAACTTCAAAACTTGATTTAAAACGTATTTAATAAATACCAAAAAAAAAAAAAAGTGAAGGTTTAGAAAACACCAGTGGTAACAGGCAATTTAGACAGGAGGGTCACTCTACATTTGTTATGTCATGAAAAATGCATGTGAAACAACAGCCTCTAATTTTCAAAAGACCATCATTTTTTCCCAATAACAGCTAATATATGATACACTAGGGGCTTTTATATGCACATGACATTCTTTTCATAGAACGGCGACGCATTATGGTATGCAACACTCCCACATGACCGATGCTTTCCACTTTTTCCATTTTCCCCCAACTTTCCATTTCACAACAGCCACACTGTTTACATTCAACCATTATAAGGTCATGACATGATTTCTAAACCTTGCAAAAGAAAAAATAAACAGAAAGATAATAGACATGCAGAATTAGACGAAATGCATCAACCAGAATGGAAAAAGAAAAAACCTAGAAAGTGAAACCAGAGAAAAAGCTAGAATCGACCGCTCCAATGGGGCTAATTTCCAAGAGAATCAAAATAAAAACAAGGCAAAACCTACAACTTCTCAATTCCATGCCATTTTATGTTAAGATCGCCAGGAAAAGGGGGAAAACGCAGTTTAGTCCCTTTCCAAGAGCTGATTACAACAGGAACAACGCGGCTATGATAAAACGATTTCAGAGACACAAAAAGGAGCTCCAAGAGAAATAGGATAAAAAACCCTAGAAATCGAACAAATGATGCACAGAAGAACCACGATATCTACAGATCGAGCAACAGAACGTTAAAAATCGAAGGAGAAAAATGAGAAAGGTTTGAGAGATTTCATGCCTTGGTCCGAAGACGGAAAATCGGAAGAAATTTTTTCTTCCACGCGCTCTAGGGTTTCTTCCTTTCGGCGAAATTCGTTTTGCGTTTCGACTTTCAGAAAATCGTCGATGGTATTTATGGGAGGAGATTAGGTGCCACCCCAGCCCCACCCGGCACGGTGCGACACTGACCGTGGGGCCCACCTGGGTATATATATTGTGAATCCATACCGTCCATCTGTTTTTAAGATAATTTTAAGGTATTAAAACATAAATTAAGTATAAAAATTTCTATTGGAACACACATACGAATAAATGGTGATTGACCATTAAAAACTTTTTTCTCAGGCTGATATTTTTTATTTCCCTTCATCCTGGATATTTTTAACTTATAAACGGCTAGGATTGAAAATAAATATTACGGTGGGCCCTCTTTAAGTTTCTAATGGTGAGCGTTTAATCAACATTGTTTCCTATAGTGTGGTCCACCTGCGAGTTTATCTACTTCATTTGTGTGAATTGAACTGAAAAAATGGACGGACGGTGTGGATATATTTATATATATGTCAGGAGGGCTCCAGGGTCGGGGCCGTACTATGTTTGATTTGGCCAAGGCCGTACATAATCCACTCCCGGTATTTAGGGTGTGTTTGATTTACAGGAGATTGAGTAAATACTCATAAAATGAGTAATTATCATTATTTCCTCCGTTTGAAAATCTAAGGAAGCTTTTGCATTGGGAACGATTTAAATAGTTATTTAAAATTTTTGAATTATAATATAATGTATATGATATATCAATTCTGTCCATATGTTTTATCACATTATTTTGAGCCATGAGCAAAAAAATGAGAATAATCCAATATTCAATGCCCATACCAAAAGAAACAATAGCTTAACAAAATTTTTAACAGTAAATATTTAATTTCTGTTTTCATACTGTGTTATCCACTTGAATTTTGGATGTACCTCATTTTTTTGATCATACTTTAAATTCAAAAGTTATAATGGATGAACGGTGTGGATAAACGAAACGCATCACAGTTAGACCTATATATATTTTGTAATATTATAAATTTTCGCAACAAAAAAAAAAAGCAGCGAAATCAGGTGCCTTGTAAATACACGCACAATGATTATTACTCTTTTTCCAGCCTTTTACCATTCCGCTGGAAAATCAAACAGGCCCTAGCCCCTGCGGAAATTACTAGTTCGGAAGAAATTTCGATTTCCCAGTGCTCTCATCTTGCACGTGCGTGTAGGAATTTCCTGCCGTCGAAAGTTACATGGGGCTCACAGACACATGCCTACGAGAAATCCACTACGTCCATCACTTTCTACAGCTCATGTAGGGACACGTTCCCAAAATTTGAGCCAGATCCTAAAAATAAGTGGACCATACCGTAGAAAACACTGGGATAGAAATGCCCACAAAAAATTAAGAACACGTGTGCGATGTAAGAGCCGTGCATCTCGTTCAGATGCGCCTTTAAGTGCACTCGCCTCAGGGAAAGCCGGTTATCTGTGGCCCTAGCCTCACCCGAGACGGTGCAGCCTTTATACGTGTGCCCCACCTTGATTTTAGTTCATATCCCTACTATCCATTTGTTTTTTCATATCATTAGGGCTTAATCTTAAACCTGAAATAGATCCAAATCTTAGGTGGATCATACAAAAGTAACCAGTGGTAATTAATCATTAAAGCCTTGTCATGGGCCACGAGAGTTTTTGGATCATGATGATATTTGGTTTTTAGCTTCATCCAAAATTATGTGACCATTTCAATGATTTGGATGGAAAATCACATTACGGAAAATTACAATTGACCCTTGGAAGCTTTTAATTTTTAGGCCATGCAATCAACAATGTTTCTTACAGCATATCCACCTCAGCTTTGGATCTATTTCATTTTTGGATTTGTGCACTGAAATGATTTTTTAAAAAAGGAATGAATTATGTGGATATAAGATACATACATCAAGTGGGCTCATTAGTAATGCAAGCATTGTCTTAGGTAAAGCCATGCTAGGTCTAATCTATTCTAAATGAAATGTAAAAAAGGAAATCTAATTTTTTAAGGATTTAGTTGAGAATATAAAAAAATGAATTTGAAGGAAAAATAATTAAATATAAAATTAAATTTTCTTTTCTTTCCCTTAATTTTAGTGTTTGCAGATAGAATAATGATAAATTCTAGAGAAACATGGTTTTAGTCCCCTCTATTTCACTAATTCTCACTAGACTAAGAATTCTATATTGCTATTAAAAATTTTAATTAATTAGAGGAAACAAATAGCCACACTATAATATTTTTTTTTATGAGCTTGAGCTAAATAATATGTAATTATATAGCTATTTGTTTTCTGTCCAACTTAATATTTAAATTACATGTCTCCATTCATGCATCGTACGGTGCATTTTATTTTTTCAATCATTTCGAATGAGATGAAAAATAAATCTACTTCAAGAACACAAAGCCTCATAATGAATTAAGTCATATAATCATTAAAGGCTCATTTGGATACCACCCAAAAAGTTATTTTTTAACTTGCAACAATAAATAACTTATTTGAAATAAGCTTGGTTTGAAATCAATTATAAGTAGCTTTTTTTACTTAAAGTTACTTAATCACTTCAGCCTAATAAAATAAAAATCAAAATTAGGTACTTCATGCATGAGTAGCATGTCTTAAGTAACTTAAGATCCAAACACTTGCTTAAATGTTACAAGCTTATGCCAAAAGGAAGGACATTCTAGGTTGAATTTGTCTTAACATTATTGGGAATCGAAGTGAAAATGAATTAGAAGCCATCTTTTAAAAGATGAAATGACAGCAAGAAAACTTTCTTTAACTAAGTAGACGATTTAATAATTCTTCAAATTGCTTATTATTCACCGTAAGATTAAGATACAGGAAAGAGAACTTCATGTTAAATTAATTTTAGTTGTTGACCAAGCTAGATGTATTACATTATGAAGAGCAGCCCCTTAAAAGCATAAAAGTAATGGTTTATTCCTATCAAGCTTCATCTTCTAATTCAATTGTTTGAGATCGGACTTCTAATTTATGCAACGTTTTTGTTTTTATCTTTATTAAATATGTTAAGTCTAAAATTCTATTAATTTATATTATTATAAAACTGTATAATTACAAATAATTTGACATTCAAATGCATTTTCTAAAAGAAAAAATTAACAGTCTGCATGCTTACTTTTTGTTTTTTTTTTTTCTCAATGACCAAAAACTTATGCTACATGGGTATATTTTTTAGGCATGAAAAAAGAGTTTTGGATAAAAATATCTTTAATTTTCAGTTAAAAGTAATTAAAAAAATAACTATATATTTTTTTTTTATTTAGTTATTTATATAGGTAAAGGCCTAGATAAGTAAGGTAAATTTTGTTCGAACGATAAAAAGAAGATAGATAAAACGACGAGTCTACGGTTAAAAAAAAAAAAAAAAAAACGTTTCTAAAGCCTAAAACTCTTTTGATAAGCCATACGTGTGCATGCAATCTGAACCATCAGTTCATTTATGTTGCCCCGTTCCCATGGTATGGTACCCAACAGATATATGCCAAGTGATGTGTCCACACCATCCAAACCGTCTATCGGCTGCATCACCTCAAAAACACCCATAGCTCAAAACTCTGTTCAAAAACTTAAGTGAGCCCCGGTAAAAGGAATGAGCTGTTATAGAATGACCACCTTTTAATTGCACAGGGGCCCACCTGAGTAAACTACAACCCTGTTCTGTCTTGACTTTTCCTAAACTGATCACATATACACAAGATGGTGGACCCCATGCTAATCAACGGACGACGTTCCCTCTGGATATATGTTCCCTATGTTATGGCCCATCTGAGTTCTGGATTGGGCTGAATGAAGGGTTTGAACGGACTGGATTAAAGATTTGAATTAAGCTTTCCAGATCATGGACCCACTAGGAAAGGGGTGATTTCATTGGTTGATTGTAAGATCTCTTACTAACGGTAAAACAGTCCAAGTTTAATGAAGAAATGTTAATTAGTTTCAATTTAAAAAAATAAATAAATTATAAAAAAAAACTTAGAAATCTGAAGTTGGATCTAGGGCCCACCTATTTTGTCTGTTACTTTAAAATAAAATGCCACGTATAACATTTTAGATGCATACGTATTGATGTAGATTGAAAGGGATGTGACGTGACAACTCCAGATAGGACGCCATTTTATACGTGCCGTGTACACGTGTGCTCAATTCAAGCCTTGCATTATAGGGATTGCGTAATCCGGCTCCTCCACTGAGCTGACCCGTGACCAATCGGATATGGGTTTAATTTTCAGCTTAGATTATATAAACACCAATGCCACGAGACTCAGGTTGGGCTCGAGTTTAAGCCTTAGGTTGCCTGACCCAATTCAAACCTGGTGAATATATAAGTAATAAATTTTAATTGAGCACGAATTATATCCGTTGAAGGCACATAAAGATTTATTGTTGTTGGGTCAATAACATTTCTCCACATCATTTATGTTAGATTTCTCTCTCCCAAATAAATTATGTGCTATATGACGTGGCTTTTAAAGGAGTGGTCGTCTAATATTTTAACTTGTTTGTTTTAAAAAATTAAACTTGTTTATGATAAATAACTATATATATAGTTAATAAAATCATAGATATAAAAGACAAGGCATGTATTGCAATATAATTAACTAATATAATAACAAAAATATTAGCTTATATCACTTAACAAACCTTACTAACTTGACCGAGCTTGCTTGGGTTGTGCTTAGGTTGAGAATTCTTAACATGAGGTTGGGTTGATTTGGGTTAGGATTGAGGTATATGAATCTTGGATTGAGCTAGGGTTGAGCACCAACTCAACCCAACTTGCCCGACTTTCAGCCCTAAAATCCCACCCTTGTTGTAAGAGTTTTGACTAGCAACTGTGATTTATGTGTCTTATTTATACTGTTCATTCATTTTTCAGTATCTTTTTAGGATATAAGTCTAAAAATGAGGTAGATACCAAGTTCACGTGTACTTATTATGTAATTAAACTCTTACTATTGAAAACTTGTAGGCCACCGGGTAAGTTTTGAATAAAACTAATATTTGTGTTTTATCTTCGTCCGCTCGCCATAACTTTATGAATATGTTAGAGGGCAAATAAACATTATAGTAGACCTTAGAAAATTTTAAGGAGCTACCTTAGTATAACCTAAAATGCTAGGTAAAAATGGATGGATGGTAACGATAAGAACCATACGTTGGGATGGCCGCTCAAAGTTCCTGCCCATTCCTAGTTGGATGCAATCCATGTACAACATTAAATTAAGCCTTTGAGCAGTGGAAGCAGATTGGCTAGTGTACTAGACACAATTAGGCCTGAAATAAACTTCACCTACACAACAATAAAGTTTCATGCCCCACCATGATATCCATGTGACACATCGACTCAATCCATTTATTTTGCAAGATCATTTTAGGGCATGCCTCAAAAAATGTGAATATAAACTTCAAGTGAACACACCACATAAGGTAGTTAAGAAGATAATGCCCACTTTTGAAAGAGTTCACCATGATGTTTATTTTAAATCCAATCTATTGATAAGGTGACACAAAATTGGATGAAGGGAAAACACAAATGTCAGCTTGATAGGCATTCAATACCCACTAATTCTTTTGTGGTGTAGTCTACTTAAGGTTTGGATTTGCCTCTTTTCCTAGCTCATACCCTAAAACGATCTCAAAAAATGTGTAGATGGTGTGGATATGAGACTTACATCATAGTGGAGCCCACAAAACTTTGCCACAACAACACAATATAGAGGTTTGTGGTGTCGTGGTGTGTTAAGGGTTGTTGGGTCGGCCTTGATGTATGTTTTTTATATCCACATTATTCAGTCCATTTTTTAAGCCTATTTTAAGGCATGAATCCAAAAATTAGATAGATCCAAAGCTCAAGTGGAGCACACCACATAAAATAGTGGTGATTGAAAGCCCATATTTCAAAACTTCTTGGAGCCATTAAAGGTTTGAATTATGTTAATATTTGTGTTTTCCCTTCGTGGAGGCCTATTTAACCCTACCAAAATAGGTTGGATCGGCAATAAACATTATGATGGGTGTTCAATCACCACCATTTCCTATGATGTGGTCCACTTAAGATTTGTATCTGTTTCATTTTTGGGCCATGGCCTAAAATGTGTTGTGAAAATGGATTGACGATGTGGATATAAGGCACAAACATCACGGTAATCCATTGAACCATTGCTATCCCCATCTCCATTTATTAGATAAATTTTTGGGCCGGTTTGGGAGCCACCCAAAAATGAGTTTTAATTCATTTTCTCCTCACATGTGCAGTTGAGAGTTAATTGACAGCTAACATTAAGTAAAGATGGCAGCCGATGGCCTAAGATTTCATTCACACACATGGCCACATGTGTGAGTAGTCGATGTACATTAATTTTTTAATGAAAAATGAAAATGAGTGGCACCCAAACAGACCTGCAAGGATTTCCTTGCAAAGTTCATCGCATTGCAGTATTCAAATTCCATAGCGATTGCTTGAGCACAAACATCTCTTTACGGGCCCCACGATGATCCCAAGTGGACCACACCATAAGAAATATGAAAGTGTGGTAATTGAACCATTAAAAAAGCCCCAAGCAACATGAAGGGGTGATTTCATTAGTTGATGAGCTATACAGAGTTGAATCAAGTCGAGCTTGGCAGAGCTCAGCTCAGCTAGGCCAATAGATTAAAGCAGCTTGAAATCGGCTCAACTAGGCCAATAGCTAAACATAGCTCGAACTCGGCTTGGCTTGATCCTTCAACTTGATTGGCCAACTCAACTCGATTTGATCAGCAGCTCGGGTTAGTTCAAGTATGCACAACATTTTTTCAAACACAAAGTGCATCTTTAATTTTGCACAGAATGCAAAATAATAACAATTGTTTACATGTATTTCATCAAACACTCAGCGAACAACATCAAAATCATAATTTAAGGATATTTTTAGACTGTGAAGTTTGAAAATAAAATTATATATATAGATAGATATTGTATCCATTCTTTCATCTCCACTAGTCGATCATGCAAAGAATGTATGCACTCGAAACGAAAGTTTATTGAGTCATTTTATCAAACATTCAGCGAGCAGTATTAATATCAAAATATCAGAGTCACCGATAGGGGTGTACACCGAGTCGAACCGAGTTGAGCTAGCCTCAGCTCGACTTGGCTTGGCCACTAACTAACCCCAGCTCAAATTCAACTTAACTTGGTTTTCGAGCCGGACTAGCCAGCTCGATTCAATTCGGTCAACAACTCAGGCCAGTTCGAGCCAAAATTGAGCCTTTGCAACAATTCACAAACACATGTTGTGCACTTTCAATTTCTCATTATGTGTAAAAAAGGCAAAAGTTGTTTATAAGTATTTTCATCAAACACTTTAATTTCTAAGCAACATCAAAATTAAAATATATTTTCTAAGCCCCACCATGAAGTATGTGTTTCATTCATGCTATCCATATATTTTTATAGATCATTTTATGATATTATACAAAAAAATGAGGTATATACCAATCTCAAGTGGACCACATTATAGGAAACAGTGTTGAATGAACGTCGACCATTAAAAACTTTTTAGGAGCCATAAAATATTGGATCAAGCTGATCTTTGTTTCTTCCCTTCATTTGGGTCTTTATGACCTAATCAACAAATTGGATGTTAGATAAACATTATAGTGGGCCTTAGGAGGATTTAAATGATGGATATCCAATCACTATTGTTTTCCTATGATGTGGTCCACCTAAGATTTATATCCCTCTTATTTTTAGGATAGAGCCCTAAAATGATCTTTAAAAATGGATGAACAGAATGGATGAAACACATACATCATTGTGAGGCCCACAGAGCACCGACCACCAGCCAGAGGCAGGTGTCAAGGGGAGTAGCCAATCCGTTTCCCACGTACCATTGAACATCAAAATCAATGGCAAGAGTATTTTTGTCTGAAAATAGCACGTATGTATAGAATTATTTAATTTGTGAAAGTAAAGTTTGAGAGCGTTTGGAAAAGACTGTGAGTAAAGGTTCGATTTACAGTCGGAAATTTCTCTTATGATGGGGAGCGAATTGGCTACTCTCCCGCCACTGACCAATGAAGAGAAAAAAAACAAATATTATAATGATCTAAAAATTTTGTGACCCAAAAAGGGTTTTAATGGTATGATTCCCACTGCTTTTTTATAATGTGGTCTACTTGATTTTTGAATATGTTTTATTTTTTGGCTAAAGCCTTACAATGATCTCACCAAGTGGATGGACGGTTTGGATAGAAGTCATACCTCATGATGGACACACAGAACCTGGTGACATCAAAACACACTAGCTACATTGTTGGTGTGTGTGGTACACCGGCCAATCCTCTTCCCTGATGGTCAATCTCTTACAATCATCCTTTTCTCCTTACAACTGTGCTTGATCTATGAACTGACGGACCTGATTTTCAGGACATGGATTCTACACACCGGGACCACCTGATGAGTTTCTTGGATTTCTTCCATGCACATAGAAAGGGGCATGGATTGCCCGCAATGCCTAAGATGGGAAGGTAGGCAGGTTATCATGATGTTAGTGAGAAATCATACTCTATTCATCTATTTTACCAGCTCATGTTAAAATATCAAATACCTAAACTTAAAATGAGCCACACAATAAGATATGGTGCGGATTAGATGCAAGCCATTAACATATTCATAAGGCCACGAAAGTCAGTTCATTCAAGTGAAAATTGCCTTATGAACAGTTGAAATGACACATAAACATCAAGATGATGACCCGGAGAGGTTTTAAAGGTGGGCATTTTCATCCCCACTTTTTATTGTTTTACAACTCACTTGAGTTTTTGATCCACCTCATTTTTTTTGGGCTTATTTCCTAAATTCCTAATATGAGGTGGAAAAATAGATGGACAAGGTGAATTTCTCATAAACCTCATAGCGGGCCCACCTAGCATTCCGCCATGCAAATTGTTTGTGGTCGAGTGAGGACGTACACCATCGTAGGATGCCATAAGACAATCAGAAGTTAGGTGTGTCGTAACACAATGTTTGTGAGAAATCCACTCATCTATTTTTATTAGCTCATGTTATGGTGTAGGCCCAAAAATTTGGCAGATCCAAAACTCAAGTAAACAACACAACAAAAAATGCGGGTAGAAAAATGCCAATTGTTGAAACCTCTATAAGTCCACCGTGGTATTTATAAGCCATTCATACTGCTCATAAGGTCAATCCTATTGAGATGAATTGCAAACACAAAAATATTAGCTTGGTCTAAAATATTTTTGACCATACAAATGTTTTAATGGTGGACATTCAATTCTCACTATTTCTTGTAGCAAGGCCCACCTAAGTTTTGCATCTTTCTCATTTATCTGGCTTGTCCTATAATGATCTAGCAAAAAGAATGGACATGGTAGATTTCTCACAAACTTCATGGTGGACTCCACCTAGCTTTTGACCACAAGAACTCACTAAGAAAGGGCGTTGCAGGCAATCCACATCCATGCACGATGCTCTATGCCAACTGAGGCATACCCAATTGAATGGTCCGAGTCATCTGATCAGTAGCCTTCAAAACTAAACTTTATTTAGTGGACACCAATAAATAAAAGCTCCTAAATTGGATCATATATAAAAGTTATTTATTAGTTCAACTAGAACAGTGCATGTGATTCATTAAAAATCATGATTCATCTCACAATTAATGCGTTGATATTCTTGAGGAGTTTGTTCGGGTAACTTTTAGTAGTTGTCGCTTCAAGATTCTCCTTTTGTATAATGGGTTAGTTCAAATTTCCCCATAACAGATGCTATTTACATAAAATGCTCCGGTGGTAGGGTTCAACATCTAGATTCTATATTTGTTGGGAATGCTTGTTATGGGTCCCATCAGTCCATACTTCTCATGGAATGTACCTTGACAACCGTCCTGTGAATTTGGGTTCTCAGGTAAATGATTCAATCTTTTTATTAGTTAAATAAATAAGAAATTAAATATATGACAATAAAAGAATGTTTTTTATTTTATTTTATTTTTTATGATTAAGATGGTATTGTAGTCTCAAAATTTCGTTTAATGCTTATTCATACACTATCGATTATCCACATCTTCTTTTAGAATTGTTTTGAAAACATTTTCTTTTCCGAATCGAGGATTGTTTCTTGAAACTCTAATGGAGTTTCTTCACTATACTATTATTGTATGGTGAAAGTTTGAAAACTTTTCTTTTGCAGATAATGGCCTCCTACACTACAGTATTCTTTGGACCTCCAGCCGGTGAGTGTGATGTGAATCTTGTTCTTGCATCATATAAAACTACCACAATCAAGATCTGAAAAGCTTCTTGATTGCATATAGGGCCCATTGAGAGTGCTGACAGTGGATGACCTTCTTGATTGTATATAGAGCCCGTTGAGTTATTTTTAAGACATCCAGTCCATATGCTGCGTGTTCTCTACTTGGACCTAGTGAGTTGTTTTTTAGACATCCAGCCCATCCTTTGTGTTCTCTACTTGGACGAGGGGTCACACCAAATTCTAGGCCATTCCAAAACTTAGGCGGTCCCCACCAAGGGCTTTTAGATGTTTCAATCATGATTTCATATGGTGGGACCCACATAGCTCGACCTTATGGAAAGCTGATATAGAGCGGTCGCAGATACCTTTCAAGGCAAAGATGGACTAGAGAAGGCCCGATCGGAGGCGGAAATGATCCTGACCATCATATCCTTAAATCAGTCGTATCTTGCAAATTGGGATAAGTTTTTTGACATACTATATATGATTTTAAGGTAAGAGGACCTTACTATGCAGGGTTGCCCACCCCAGATTTGCGAGATTCCATCAAATCGATGGTGAAAAGTCCCGTTTAGTTTCATTTAGGAGAATAACATGATTGGGCCAAATTGGACACTTACTATTTTAAATTGGACACTTACTATTTTTAGCTGAAAACTATGAAGTCTAGTAAGAATAGAGGTCATCTATAAAATAATAAATTAACTATTTATAGTAAGTCATGTTTTTAAGGTGTTTGAGTTAGAGTCTTAAGTCTAAAACTCTAGCCTAAGTTTGAACTCCTTATTTAAAGAGTTATAATTTCATTTTTATCATCAATCAAATTATTTTGAATTCATTAAGAATTATTATGCTTTTATCACTCATGGATTTGAGGAAATGCTATGAGGAGTCCAGAGAATTCCGTGGATTCAGAGTAGTTATCCCCGAGGAAGACAATGATCAACCTCATCACGTCCCTCCCGTCTCTCATGAGGTTGAACTCATATTACCATTCATATCGAGTTTTGCACGGGTTGGAGGCTTTTGTTAATGTTATCTGTGCCAAGTTGGACCTTGTATTGCTAGCGATGCTAGAGGCGTGAGTCTGGATCTTATTAACCCACCTACCTGAATTTGAAGATCGATGCATCATTCCTGTCTTTTCACGGTGTGAAATGGATTCATGCATCAAACTCCTTTTATAAAGTACTAATGTTGTATTGTGTAGGTTTGTTTCAAAAGAAACCTTTTTATTATTAACTAACAATCTCTACACTTTCAAAATCGGATATTTTATTCTTTATGAGGATTTCTGAGAGTGAAAGATTCTTCGATGGGTAATGTCGTCCCACCAACTAGAGGGCCGTAGCAGTAGTGATGAGGAAGCCTGTTATAGGTAGATTAAGATGAAATGGTTCAATTCACATTATCTGAAAAACCAATCAAGATCATGATTCCACAGTTTGTAAGCTTGTTATGTTGAAGTTTGTTGTATTGGACAATGCTATATGTGAAAACCATAAACTTTTGAAAATCAACTACTCATCTTCTTTGAATCAGATATATCCATTCAACCTTCAAGTGATCAAGACCCTTCATCTAGTGGGCCACACCTTGGTTGGTCAGTGATCGAAAACCCATGAACCTTGGAAATCTATATCCACACTATCCATCCATTTTGCTAGATCATTTTAGGGCATGAGCTCAAAAATAAGAAGATCTGAATCTCAGGTGGACTATGCTATTGGAAATAATGGTGATTGATTGTTGTACCATTAAAAATTTTCTAGGTAAATCAATGGTTTTCAAGTTCATATTTTAATGTATTGTTTCTTCCAATCCCGAGTTTGTTATTTTAGTATTTTATTCTAACAAAAATAGCCTTATATGGGTTTGTGCTATACTTCTAGCGGTTTTGCTTCAAGACAGATATCATTCGAGCATAAAGTTTCAATACATAGTTCAATGGGTGATGTATTGCGTTTTAATACTGTTATCATAGTACATGATGAGAGAGAGAGAGAGATCAATGTTAAAATACAACGACATGAGTCTACATATGATCTAGTGAATCAACTTGTGGCACTTCTACGTGTAGGTGGAGGGAATTTGAGTTATAAAGCAGCTAAAGCATTGGAGAGCTTGTTTTCATTTGACCATATCAAGATTGGAGAAATAGCTAGGCAAGCTATTCCACCACTCATAGAGATTCTTAACAAAGAGTACTCTCAAAATAGATACTTTGGTGATCATAATTGGACATTTGTACAACTAAATAGGCTTCTTTGGTTAGCTGTAAATACATATAAATTGTGGTAAATAAGTAATGATGACTTACTTTGGTATTTAGAATGTATGGCAGGTAAAAATGTTAACCAACATGGATTTTGAAAATATACATAAACTCTGTAAGGCAAGCATGATGTACTTATCTTATAATGTTGTACATTCATTTTGTTCGTTCATTTTAGGAAATGGCCCAAAAATGAGGTAGATCCAAAACTTTTGTAACCCCTAAGAAGTTTTCAATGGTAGGCATTCAATCCTTATTGTTTTTTGTGGTGTGGTTCATTTGGGCTTTGGATCTGCCTCATCTTTCGGCTCCTACCCTAAAACAATCCGAAAAAAAATGAATTGACGGCATAGATATAGCACATACATCATAATGGGGCCCACCTTTTATGAGGTTTTGCCTGGTTTTCAAGGTGAAATTCCCACTTTATAAAATCAAATAGCAAGCATTTGTCGTAATTACTTATTTACCATAATTTATTTAGCCAGTTTAGTCTTAGTGTCAGTTCTTGTTTGATTAATAGAATTGTACAGTTCTTTTATGCAATCATGCATAACCGGACTGATTTTCATGGAAAAGATGTTGATGATATCCTCACCCCATTTGACGGATTTTGGATATTATCTTTTCGTTTGATTTTTTACTGTTTCCATCCTCAAACAATGTCACTCTCACCTCTCATCAGATGAAAGTGAAATATGTCTCTGTATCATTTAAACTGTAACATTGATGTGAATATTTCTCTAAGTTGTGTGTACTTGTGGATTGCCATCAGCAGTAGCCAGCCACAGGTTCCCCAATCTGCGCTCCTATGTGAAAGACCATTCAATTAGCCGGGTTTAGCTACAGTGTTTTAAATAGCGGCAACGCATGTAAGCTACAAAGTACTTCTATTTTTAAATTAATTTTTTTAATGATAAATAATAAGAAAAAACAAAAACAAAATAAAAATGCCTGAAAGATGATTAATTTTTTTAAGTATAAATAGTCCAAACAAATTATTAATTATCATTTTTCAAAAACCAAGTCACATATATAAATCAAATTAAATCATCATCGCATCAATAACTTTTTAAGCAAACTACTTTAATTAATAATGTCTAATTGAAATCACAAGTCACACGAGTATGAAAAGAAATTAAAATTCTACAAGTTAAAGAGTATAAAATACAAAATACAATTATTATTTATATTGAAAAAAATGTAGTGGATGCTACATGCACTATATGTACTACAGGTACGCTACAACCCATGTATTTTGATTCATGGCCAAGCTGCCATCTAGCCCCTAGTGGTTAGGCTGGTCTTACTCTTCTACCAGGGGGTTAGAGTTGGCTGGCTAAGTAACATAAATGAGGGATGGCTGAGGATAATCTTACCGTCCTTATCCTGCCTGCAAACAATTTGAAAATCGTTTGAAATGTTGCACACAATGAAAGGGGTCCACCTAGAGGAAAATCAGTCCAATTTACTCTTTTTGGTGGGCAATACCAGTAATGGTTATGCAATCTTTTTTCTTGGTGCTGGGGCATGTTCATGGTCACTCCACCCACCCAAGCCAGAAGTGCCACAACATCTCTTACTGGCTCCATGAATTCTTTCGGCAACATTTGCAGATTAAAATATGAGGCCTGTTCTCATGGAAAAGCAGGGATTGTTTGATTTTTAATTTATCTTGGTAAAAATAGGTAATAATGACTTCATCCGTTTGCAAATTGCAATAGATGAAAATCAGTGCAGAGATAACCTTTTTAGTACTCGTTGAAATTTGTGGTCCCCACAGTGATGTATGTGACTATTGCATG
Organism: Magnolia kwangsiensis; assembly: GCA_037074715.1. Classification (NCBI taxonomy): domain Eukaryota; kingdom Viridiplantae; phylum Streptophyta; class Magnoliopsida; order Magnoliales; family Magnoliaceae; genus Magnolia; species Magnolia kwangsiensis. The sequence goes on from CM073583.1 coordinate 4,664,363, forward strand.
GCATCCATCTGGTTTACCAGCACATTTTAGGGCAGGAGCCAAAAAATGAGGCAGATCCAAAGATCAAGTGGACCACACCTCAGGAAACAGTGGTTGTAAAGATGTGGACCGCTGAAAGCTGTTTCCTCCCTAAGGCCCAGGTTGATGTTTATTTGTCATCCAACCTGTTCATAAGGTCACAGAGTCAGGAATTGGAGGAAAACAAAAATATCAGCTTGATCGAAAACTTCTGGGGGCCTTCACCTCCCACTGTTTACTGTGGTGTGGCCCACTTAAGAATTGGATCTGCCTCATTTTTTGGATCATGCCCTAAAATTAGCTGGCTGAAGGGATAGACAGTGTAGATAAGAGATACGTCATGGTGGGCCCCACACTTACCATTTCCTCCTCGGGTGATGTGGCAGGTGCTATCAAAAGATCACCTTGGGAAGGCAGCTAGAATTACAAAAGTAAATAATTATTACCCATTTGTGGTGAATTACAGGTGCAATTAGAAAATCAAACAGCTCCTTGTGCTGCTGATGGATCTCTTGTGCTTGCACACAACAGAAAGTTACTCTGTTGGCATGAACAAAACAGAATGAACCACAGAATCACTTCCATTAGCACCTTCAAATACCAGCAATGAATCTACTTTCAAATAAAAGCAATACAAATTAAAATATATACAGAACAAAATTTCCTCCAAACAGCAACTTCTAACTGTAATTCAAAATTTCCACCTCGGCAGCACTTTACAAGCATTGGATACAACTGAAGTCCGGGGATTACATAGACATCATTGCTCCCTTGGAGGATTGCAAAAACTTCATGGGCAGATTCTGGACTCCAAGAATCACTTGAGAGATTATCAGTTTCAGCAGACATGAAAGCAATTGTTTGGAATGGGGAAAATTACTTCCTCGAGTTTGCAAACTTGTGGGCCAATTGAATATCTTGCGATCCTCCATGATTGCCACACATAACTTATGGGGTAACCTGAGAGAGAGAACACACAAAAATCAAGATACTTCAATTTCCATATAGGGGACATGTAAAAAGAATGGGTCTGGAGAATTTCAAGATAAAGAGTTTTTGTAAGTTAGGTACCACATTGAGTAGGTTTGCAAGCATCAACTACCAATTGCAGTAAACCAATCGAAACCCCACCTACGGTAATCTAAGGCAAATGATTTACCTTGGGTGGGGTTTCAAATCATACCCAGAAAAAAAATAAACATTGAAAAAAAAAAAAAAAACACAGAGAGAGGAAAGAAACAACCCATGAACAGCCCAAGAATCCTAATCTCAGGTTTCAATAGCCAGATGAAATCCATAAGCATAGAAATTGAAAAGCCCAATACAAATCCCGCCCCAAAACGAGAAAACTCATTTAAAAAAACAGCTATCTGAGATCTAAGATCCGGAAGACACCCTTTTATTTATTTGGTAATTGGTCTGGGACACAAAAAGTTCTGCAGTTACACCAAGGCTAGCACAACTAAAATCCCAATATAATTATTGCAGTTATGCTATCTGGAAAACAATGTCAACCTTGCATCATAAACTGAAGCTGCTATCCAATAGATAACACACAACATCCACAGTAGGTATCTTTTGATTTGATGACAGTTAAAATATGGTCCATCTCAAGTTGTTGTAAATAGGCAAAAAAAACAAAAACAAAAACAAAAAACAACCCAAAGGAAAGCTTATAATTCCAGTTGATAACTAAGGGAGGTGATGTAGTCATTAAACTCATTTTGGTTTTGGGAGAGGGTCATTGAGCATTTGGGCTTGCATTTTGGGTTGAAACTATACAATTATTTTCTTCTCCTTCTCCTTCCATGTTCTATGTGGGGTTTTGGGAGTTGGAAATTGACTCTGAGGCTTCTAAAGGGTGTTTCAGTGAGCTGAATGGCCAGTTGTCCAAGTAAATCTCCGTTGCACTTGCAATTCGGATCTTTCATTTTAAGATGATCTCAAGACCATCTATGAATGATCTTGCTCCACCTTGTTAATTAGATCCATTTAAACCATTGCAAATAGGGGATGTACAGCATAAGAGCCTAGATGGCTACGGATTCGCTGAACTTGGACATTGTCATTAGTCAACCAGAGATGTTGTCCATGTGAGATAAATAAAAAACAAAGAAAAAGTTCTGTTTTTTGCTGTTTAAAATGGAACTTCAACAATATAAAATTGAAAATATCAACGACCCATTTTTTTATAACAGGAAGCATACCTGCACACGTATGCCTCAGCAGGAAGTGTTGGAAAGGCTAAAGCTTGTAGGTTGTAAAGCTTTGAGTGATTTCTATTTTATTGGCTGGTTCCAACTCTCCTGATTCCGATCCACAGATTCATTTCTAGAGAGGAATATGCATAATCTTTAAATTCGATGGCCATCTCCACAAGATAAATGATAGAGATTTTAAACTTTTTTATTAAAAAAATTGCAAGGAAATAATCAAATGAATGATCTCAACAAGCAACAAGAAGCAGTCATGTTATGCAAAATATTCTATTGGAACTTTAAAGAAATTTGAAAGTGCCAAACCTTTAAGTAGAATTTCATTCGCAAGTCTTGTCAGCCTATCACTGCACCTATTCATGGAAAGTTTGAATCTGAGGCTTTCAACTTCTCAAATATAAAAGATCAATTGCCATCCACCGTGACAAAAGAGAAACATCCTAAACTGAGGCTGACGGGAAAACTTGCACATTGTTGTTTGGGATACAAAAAGAAAACCAGAAAATTCACAAAAAAAGCAGCTATCTGGGATACAAAAAGATCTGTTGTTGTTTGGCAATCGGCTCTGCTCGACCTAGCCTCAAGACCACATCATTTTATTTATTTATTTATTTGCATCAAATTAATTCAAATTTCTTAATATCGTGAAGAATTTAAAAAGAAAAATAAAATATGGGCAATATCTTTCCAAGAAAAAAAAATGGTTTCCATGAAAGAGTTAGAATACGCTCACCTTTGAAAAAAGATCTAATTATTCAACCGTAGGTTGTGGTCTTCGCACCCCAATGACTGATTGATATTGGGTAGTGGTGATGATGACTGCATATGAAATTTCACATTTTAATGAAGAAGATGTCTCACAATATCCAAAATTCAAACACTTTATTGAATATTATGCAAAATACAGATGGTTGGTTTTACCTGACTAAACGCAACGCTTCCTGTAGATGATTGTTGACGTAAATGCGATAACTGCGGATTGTTGGAAGGATCACTAGGACCACTCCTGGGTATCTCGAAATGATTCGGTCTTGCAACAACCGAATTCTAGTAGACAACAAAAATAGTATGGGAAATTTCAATGAGCACACGTTATACGGGTGTTGCATCTCAATTATTACCAGTGTACAAAATTAAATCTCACCTCTACCTGAGCTCCGATGTTGAAAATGTTTTGTTGAAACATGCTGGTATTAGGTACTTGGTACTCATATTGAGTCAATTGTGCATTTATGGATCCACTGCGGCTAGGAGTATATCCCATCACCATGCGATGACCATGTTCTTCATGGGATCCACTTGATATTTCTAAGGGACTCACCACAGTAACATGTGAACCCTAATGGAGGAAAAAATGAATCAGGAACTGTAACCGCATAAACATATACCAAGCACTAGTAAACAAGTCCTCACTAATACCTGATTGAATGCGGGGAATGTACATGGATAATGTGAAGGCTGAAATGAAGTAGCGTGTGTGATGTTTGATGCTTGGGCTGTTTCTTGTCTATCTTGATTTGCTTGTGGCTGAATGGATTCAGATTGGGAATTTTTCTTCCTTACTTTACCCAAGGGATTTTTATAGGCACGACGGCTGCCCCCAACCCCAGGCTTCGATTTAATCTCACTTGCAGTTTGTGAATTCTGAGTTTCAACAACAGTAACTTGTTTTTCATTCGGCTCATGGAGTGCGCTTTCTCTATCTATACTTTCAGCTTGCTCAGAACGTGCACCGTCAGTATGAACACTTTCAGTCGGCTCAGAGCATGCACATTCAACATCTATACTTTCGGTCGGCTCAAGGCGTGCGCGTTCAGTATCTACACTTTCATCAATAGCTTCAAATGACATTAGTGGAGGTTCCTTCAGCCCTTTCATACGTTCCATCAGTTCATCATGAAAATTATCTGCATATCTATCAGCGAATTTGAAGAGGTCATCATGTTCCCCAGCAATTGCAGCAAGTTTATGAAGCTTGCGACACAAATATTTGTAACGCTTAGCTGAAGTAACATTGCGCTCACCTTCTATTGGCAACCCAATTTGATCTCTACCAAAGCCTATCTTTGCATCTCTTTGCCATCTTTTCAAAATATAACGGGGTTGAAGCGCCTTTATATTATAACAATCCAAAACTTTCAATGCATGACTACATAAGATCCCTGCAAACTCAAACTTTTTGCAACTACAACTCACTGTATTGTCTAAAGCGTCAAATTTAACAGTACGTGATTCATTTTTGTCATTGAAGATAACACGATACTCAATAACTGTGCCAAAGTCACCACATTTATAAACTGAATGACTAATAAATTTCTTATACTCTTCCTGAAACAGTGCAAACACTTCCGGAGTATACACCTTTGCCGCTTCATTTAACATCTTCACATCAAGAAACATTACTGGAGTACTTTGCCTCATTTTGAAATCAGATATGCTCTCTTGGTATCGTCGATCAGCCACTACCCGTTCATAATGAGTGAAGAAATGCAGCAGATTATACTTAGAGTTCAAATATTTTTTCAACGCATTACCCAGACTCCCAGTTCGTTGTGTGCTCTTCATGTCTGCACAAAATGTATTGCTATAAACCAATGCCCATTTTTCTCTTTCCTTGAACAAATCTTGTAGCCACTTATTATCCATTAAATCATATTTCTCGAGCATACCATTCCATGCATTTACAAACTCTTGCTCCTCCTCATAATCATATATGCACCTACTAAAATCATATTGAAAACTTTTTGAACCTTTAAATACATGGTTAAGGTGCTTCGCAGCATTTTGATAGACATGCCAAAGGCAGAGACGATGATATGTTTCCGGCATCACTGAAGCTATTGCATTGACCATTGCAGTGTCTTGGTCTGTTAACATTGTTATTGGTTGTTTTCCGGACATCGCACTTAAAAACGTTTGAAACAACCACTTGAAAGATTCGATTGTTTCATCATATAGAAATGCCGCACCAAATATTATACTTTGCTTATGATGATTTACTCCAATAAATGGAGCAAATGGCCGTCCATAACTATTTATTTTGTACGTGGTATCAAAGGAAACAACATCTCCAAACACACTATAATCCATTCTTGCCTTTGCATCTGCCCAGAACAAATTCGTGATACGATCATCTTCATCAACTTGTATCGCATAGAAGAAAGATGGATTATCCACTTGCATTTTCTGAAAGTATTCAAGAACAGCTCCTGCATCACCCTTTTCCATCGCTTTCATTCGCCTCTTCCGTAAGTCATTTTTGTAATCATTGGGTACGAAACTTAGACTCTCTTGACCTCCAGATTGTTTACTTAATAGTTCCACAGTTGCTTTTGGTGTTACTCCTGAATCATCCACTATATCTTCTTTAGCTTTTTTAACCTTAGTCTTGCCCCTATGTGACCTTAACATGTGCACCTTCGCTGGTGGAATAACCTCATGGTTATGTTCTGGCACAAACTTAGTCACAATGTATTTCCCATTCTTCTGAAGTTTAATCTTCATGTTTGCCAAACATTGAGTTCTTGTAATTGGTCGGTTAAACTTCCGCTGAACAATTTGTTTATTTTCGCGTCTTTGACCTTCTTTAGAACAACAAAATATTCTGGTAAGTATGACCATACCATCGTCTGATTTATGCACCCATCCCTTTCGAGCGCTGAACCCTGTAATCCTAGCATACTTATTATAAAACTCGAATGCACTCTCGTCAGAGGCAAACTCCATTCCTACTTTTGGCACCTCATCTAAATTCTCATATGTATCTTTCCATAAATCTTGTCTTGCCCCTTGGTCGTCTAATTGTTGACTTGCTCCTTGATCATCCATTTCAATATCAAAATCTAACCTTCGAGACGGTTGAGAAGATGGTAGACTCTCCAAGGTATTAAAATCCATTTCGCCAGTTGACCTTCAAAAGAAAAGGGCATTAGAACCATTCAAACGATTCTAACCATTCCATAAACAATTATCAATGTGTAATATGCATGCGTAGATTTAACCATCTAATGTCTCTATGGATTTAGTTTTACTTTTATCCCATTTAGTGACATATCATGTACTGTTCGCACACAATTTACACGTGAGTCGAAATTTCAGAATCATTCTTCCATTTTTTTTTATTTTTTATTTTTTTTAAAGGTAACTGCAAAATATATTAGAATTCTTAAACGGATAGATGGGCACACATGTACACGTGTACGACCTACCATGATTATCATCCATAAGCCCAACAATCGAGGGAAATGGATGATCCTAGCCTGCAAATGGATAAGCAAGAGATTTACAGCTAAGGGTTATAAGGCGGCAGATCTCAGGGATTTTTAACCTGTCGTCCGTGGTGTGGGCCACTGGAATAATTTATATTGAAGATGGCTGAGTCAAAGTGGCCCCTTGCATAAATAGTTGAAGTACAGCTTTGAATGCAGAATCCACTGTCATAGAGTTAACAGTCCAAAAATCAGATGGGTCAAAACATTCTCGCTTCTGATTTGGACACCTTGTTTCTTGAAATAAGACCAATTGGTATTTTTCATTTTAACTATCCAATAACTGTCAAAACTCAGTAATTTTTGGTTCATGAAACATCTAAACCATTAAAAATAATTCAAATGCTATAGTTTTATGTACCTTAACACCACATACCCAATTTCCAAGCAATTTCTAAGTGACCACATATCATTCATCACACAGCCAGAGTATCAAAGTTTTTTTTTTTTTTTTTTTTCGACTGTAATTGCCAACAACAGATGAACTGTAAATGCTCACATGTACATTACAGAAAGTGTGCCTGGGTGGTACTCTAAAAATCTCTTCTTATAGTTTTTCTACTCATGTATCACATTTCTCTTTCTTACAATCAACTAAGTTTCCCAGCCATTTTCTCAATCTAGTCTTAGGAAAGAAATCAACAATAATAAACAAACAAAAAAACAAAAAACAAAAAAAAGACTTTATTTTAAAACAGAATCCCTCTTTCATGATTTAAAACTCCCAAACAAGTCCCTTGAATCCAACAACCACTCAGTCATCCAACGTTCGACAGTAAGCCACACCCACATATAACAACGGTTTTGGAAAAAAAAAAAAAAAAACAGAAATGGGTGAACGAACCCTTGAAATATTATATTATATAATTGAAATATATATATATATATATATATATATAGCTATTCTTTCTCAATTTCTTCACCCTTTTTGTTGGAAAACACCTGAAATCGTGAAGAAATTACCGGATAGAGCATACCACGGAAATTAGGGCATTTCAGTTCAGAGTTCCAATCGCGTTTCCTCTGAGATGGAGACCTTCTAGTGAAATCAGCGCGATGAAGGGCTCTGGGATATCATCTGACACCGACGTCGATGCTTTCTCTCTCGCACCTGACACACACACACAGAGAGAGAGAGAGAGAGTCGGGGGCCAGAAAAGGGAGAGAGAGAGCGAGAGAGAGGGACGGTCTCTGATCCGAGACGGAGAGAGAGAGAGAGAGGGAGGCAGATTCGGATGGAGGAAGATGGCGAGAGAGAGGGACGGTCCCTGATCCGAGACGGAGAGAGCGAGAGAAAGTGGTGGATTCAGATGCTGGAGGAAGATGGCGAGAGAGAGAGAGAGAGAGAGAAAGAAAGAAATGGCGAGATCCAGGAGGAAGAGAGCGCAGGACTGGAAGGGAGCGGCTGTCTGAGAGGGAGAAAACGAAGGATGGAGAAATGCCCCTTGTTGGGAAGCGGATTGCGTGGTGTGCCACACAATCCTACTTCGGTGGTGGTTGATGCGGCAAAGTTCTGTGGGCCCCACCATGATGCATGCGTTATATCCACACCGTCCATACATTTTTTGAGATTACTTTAGGAAATAAGGCTAAAAATTAGGTAGATACAAGTGTAAGGTGGACCACAACATAGAAAGAAGTGGGGACGCCAATGCTTACCGTTGAAACCTTCCTGGGGCCCACCATGATGTTTATTTTCCATCCAACCCGTTTATAAGTCCACATAAATTGGATGAAGGTAAAACACAAATATCAATATGATTCAAAATTTCTGCGGTCTCCCAAGAAGTTTTCAATGGTAGGCGTTCAATCCACATTGCCTTATGATGTGTGGTCCACTTCAGCTTTGGATCTGACTCTTTTTTTTTAATACATAAAATGATCTATAAATATTTATGAACGGTTTTGATATAACATATACACCATAGTGGAGCCCAGAGAACTTTGCAACGTCCACACACCTATCCCTGGTGTGTAGCACGCCACACAATCGGCTTCACACCCAATACGGTGTGGACCAGACCGTGGGGGCTACCTTGACGTATAAATAGTGTATCCAAGCCGTTAATAAATTTTTAAATATCCTTATAGGTTATCATCTAAATAATTAAATTGATAAAACTTTTATACGGACCACACAACATGAAACAATGGTGATTGACCGTTAAAAACTTCTCATGGGCCACAATTTTTTTGGATCAAGCTTATATTTGTTTTTATTTCCATTCATCGAGGTATGTGTGACCTTATCAACAGGTTGGATGGAAAATAAACATTATAGTGCATCTTAGGAATTTTTTTAAGGGTGGTTATTTAATCACCACTGTTTCCTTTATTATGGTCCACTTGAGATTTTTTTTTTCTGCTTAATTTTTGAAATAATGATTTAAATAAGTGAAAAGTCAGATGGACGGTGTAGATATTCTACACATACATCCAGGTAGGCCCCACCATCAGGGATGCACGGCGTTGTGTGAGGTCGGGCCGCACCTAATACCCTCCCAATGTGCTGCGGACTCGATTGGATAGCGTAGCACGCAACACACGTACTGTGTGCTGCAGCGCTGCTCTTTGGCACCAACGGAAACGGATGGGCTACTGCGGCATGGAAACGGATTGGCTACTCCCCCTGACACCAGCTCCGTGGCTGGGGGTTGGTACTCTGTGGGCCCTATCATGATATATGTGTTTCATCCATTCCATTCATTCACTTGTACATATCAAAATATAGGGATATAAATCTCAGGTGGACCACACTACATGAAAACAATAGTGATTGGATATCAACCATTAAAATCCTCATAAGGCCCACTATACTATTTATTTGACATTCAATACGTTGATTAGGTCATAAAGGCCTAGATGAAGAGAAAAAACAAATATTAGCTTGATCCAAAACTTTTATGGCCCCAAAATGCTTTTAATGGTCAAACCTCATTCAACACTATTTCCTATAATGTGGTCTACTTGAGATTTGGATATATCTAATTTTTTGATTCATGCGGTAAAATTATCTGTAAAACCAGATGGTTGGAATGGATGAAACATAAACATTATGATTGGGCCCACATAGCACTGACCACCAGCCATTGGCAGGTGCAGGGGGAGTAGCCAATCCGTTCCCTGCGGCATGGCTGGGCATCGAGTCGGATCGAACCGAGTTAGGGTTGACCCGGCTCGATCCGACTCCGAATCTCAATCTAGGTTAGACTGATCCAAATTGAGTCTGACCCATTAGAAATACCGGTTGGATCAAGCTGGCACTGGGTCAGATCGGGTCATCAGGCCGTATTACAATCCTACATGGCCCATCCCAGTGGCTGGTGGTCGGTGCTCTGTGGGGCCCCACCATGATGTATGTGTTTCGTCAATTCCATTCATCCATTTTTAAAGATCATTTTAGGAATTGAGCCCAAAACTGAGAGGGATAATAATCTCAGGTGGACCACACCACAAGAAAACAATAGTAATTAGATATCCATCATTAAAATCCTCCTAAGGCTCTTTATTAGGTCGTACAGACCCATATGAAGGCAAAAAAACAAAGATCAGCTTGATCCAGAACTTAATTGTAGGCCTTAGAAAAATTTCAACGGTGAAAATTATTATTACAACTGTTTTCTATGGTATGTCCACTTGATATTTAGGTATGCTTAAATTTTGGGTTTAACCCCTAAAATGATCTGGAAAAGCAGATGTTCGGTGTGGATAACTGACATACCACCACAATAGGCTCAACAGAGTTTAATTTGTCGTACGCAATCCGACTTCGGTGTAAATGGGCTTGATTTGATGTTTGCTGTTTTTTTTTTATATATATAGCTAAAAGGGAGGACACTGTAAAATATATGTGGGGCCCACTGGGATGAGATATGTGGCTTATCCACACCTTTCATCCACCGTATCACAGGATTTAGGGAATCAAATACCTACCTTTAAAAGCTTCTTGAGCCACTGCTTCCCTTGGTGTAGGCTACTTGAGTATTCGGTTTGCCTTATTTTTTGACTCACACCTTAGAGTATTATGCTTAAATGGATGAACAGTACAGATAAATCATATATATATATATCATGGTGGGCCTGCCACAGAAAGCAGTGGGTAGAGTAATGTCCACCAATAAAAACCTCTGGGGGTCACAAAACTTTTCGATCAAGCTAATATTTGTTTTTTTCCATTCTTTGGCGTCTTTTTTAACTTATAAACAGGTTGGATCTCAAATAAACATCCCGTTACCCTACGAAGGTTTCAACGGTGAGCCACACTCTTTGACTCTTTTACTACGTGTTTAACCGGGTGCATTAGATGGTAGTAGACGGGATGGAAAACTCTTTACGAAAATCTATGGGCTGTTAGTGTATGTCAGTTTATACCAAAATTGGATTGCCAATAAGCTCCCATCGTACTGAGTCAACTCAGTTGGGCCTACCATGAATGTATGTAGTCTATCCACACCTTTCATCTGATTTTCCATATAATTTAAAGGGTTAAGCTCAAAATTGAAGCATATCCAGAGATCAAGTGGATCATACCATAGGAAATAGTGGGAATAATGCTTTCCACCATTGAAATGTGGCTAGGTCCCACAGTCATGTTTATTTTCTATCCAACCTACTAATAAGATCATATAGACATGGATGAAGAGAAAACATTAAAATAAGCTGGATCCAAAACTTCTATGGCTCCTAAGAAATTTTGTCAATGGTATTCATTTTTTTTTTTATGTGCTGTGGTCCATTTGAGCGTGGGATATATTTCATTTTTGGGTTTAAGCCCTAAAATTATCAATAAAATGGATGCACAGAGTGGATAAAATACATAAATCATGGTGAACCTTACAGAGTTTATTCAGTACGCTCTGCTTCCATTTATACCATGGAATTCAGGTTGTACACGGTGTCTGTTTGGGCAATGGTCGGGATTTGGTGTAGTCTCAGATCTAAAGTGAAAACGTGTTTGGAAAGGCCCAAGTATTTGTACTCTCATGTCGCTTCTATGTTTGGTGCAACAACCGTCCGACTACAGCCATCCACTCTCTTGGGCGTCAATGTGGCCCATACCCAGTACAGTGTATACGATCCCACATTGTGGAACAAGGGTGGTGGATCACGCTCGGGCGAACTGTGATGAGCGGTGGGGTAAGTTGGTGACCCACCTCATGTAAGGCCCACAAAAACTTATAATCAAACGATCTCACACATTGTTTGCATTCTGTAGATCACGCCTAATCCATCGCAACACTGTGCCGAAAAGAGTTGGTCTCACGAATCCATAGGTTAATGCACCGCAGCAATGTATAATTTTAAGTTGAAATTATGGATCCAAACTGTTGAGATAACGCAATATATATATATATATAAAATCAATCGCACAGTGTACCTAACTCATTGTGGATCGAAACCGTTGAGATAACATAGAAAAAATATCAAGCCATCTAAACCATCAAGATAACGCAGCATAAAATCAAAATTACCCACGTTGTCGATCCATAGCTGTAGATCATGCCTGATCTACTACAACATTATATCAGTCGATCCCACGGTGTGGATCCGAGTCTGTCCATATCACGCATGGGCAAACAGTGAGGTGGGGTTAGATGGTGACCCACTCATATCAACTCAATATTACCCGTAGCCAGTTTCGACCACAAAATCAGCGTAGATTTGTCTCCACCCTGACATACAAGTTCTAGGCTCACTTTTCAACTAATTTCGTTGGAGCAAACAGAAGCAACCAAATGGCAGTTAACATGATGCATCATGTATACAGATCATGAAATGAGTGTAAACGAAGTTCGTAACGACAGTAACATTTTTCCAACAAAAAAAATAAATAGAGTCTAATAATGATATACAGAACGATAAATATAACTAAGATTTTCGTAACAAATGCAGCTAGGTAACGCACTGAAAATCGGGGGTCGCGCATACGCTCAACTCCCGAGTTCTCGAGAGTCACTTACAACCGATTTCATTATTAAGCATTTAATATGGTTTAATTGCACAACGAGAAATTTCCTGAAGTCATGGAACATAATAACAAGTCCACTGAAATGAAAGAGATCAACATACGTGTATATACATGTCCAAAAGAATAAGGGGACCGCACATAGCATCACCCATCAAAATCACAAAAATATATAAGTCCCAAAAGAATATGAGGCTGAGTCCACTCTTAGCGATTCAAACCCGTCACTCAAGCTGGCAGAGAACCTTCCATCAGCTGGAAGTATGACAGCTCCTCCTCGTCGAGAGTAACATCGTCATGCTCCCCCTGCTCTGCATCTCCTGCATCTACGAGAGAGTCTGGTTGGTGTTTTAAAACACCGTCCCATAGTGGGAGTGAGTGATCAACTCAGTGGGTGCTATTAGTCTTAAGTTACAATAGACATTAATTATAGTATGAATTTAATGAAATACAGGCATTCATCAATTCCTATAAATTCTTAATTAAATGCATGGATGCGAGATAATATGATGCATGCCCTCGCTACAACGCTCCCTCGAGCGACTCCATCTAATGATCGCGTATGCCAACACTCTCTCATTACGACCTCGACTTTTGAGTCGCCACCCTAACTATTGAATGTAGTGTGATCGTGTTGGCCGAGTTGTTAGTTAGGTCCATTCATCCAGCAGATTTGAGAATCTGATACACCTCACAAATCAAATGTCCTGAACTAGCTGTGAAGCCAAGACCCCCCAACGTGTGAAGCCAAGTTCCCGCGATAGTTGATCCCGTCGGGTTCCTCATCCCCGACTTCAAGCACATGAGGAGTGCTGAGAACTGGGATCGCTTGAGGTCACTACGGGGAGGGGCGTCATCCCAGCGTAGGTCGACAGCTCGGACACAGTGTCTCATTCCACCATGCCCAGCTCATGAGGCAGTGGATCAACTTCAAGTGATTGTCGGTGAGCTACAACGGTGGTAGGGTATTCTAGGTTTCATACATGTGTGAGCAAACATGGTTAACAATCGGGATTAGCAGTAAGTAAGCCAGACCGCACGAGTCAGGCGAGCACGTGACGAGCGACATCGGGTACAAGAGACCCATGTAGTCGAACTACTGCCGCTCATTTGCACCCGCCCAAATCGCTGGTTTAGTCTCAGGGTAGTCCAACCAATGGGACTATCGTCTCACCTCAAGTTCCAGCTCAATCAAGGGTTGATAATGATTCATAGCATGCCAACATCAAGGTTATCAACTAGCCTACAATAACATGTTGCATACATTCCATCATACAGTTCAAATATTTCTAACGATCATGTTACATCATATAATCAAGGTGTGTGTGAGTCATGTGGATTAGTGAGGAAGTGAAACACTTCCTACATTTCGAGGAATGAAAATGCACAAGGGCAAAGCATCAAACATGTCATAGGCAACCACATAAGATAAGATCATGCAACACATGAATATACAATCATCCACTACAACTTAAGCATGTGAGCAGCACAAATAACATCATAAAAGTAATACACAACATACAATTTTATCCATCCCCAAACAAATCACCCAAATCCTAGGGTCTCTCTAGATTCTACAAGTGTCTCACCCAATCAAGCAAAATCATTAGATTCATGCTATAAGTGGTGCTAGGCCACCTAAGATTAATAGTCCTCACCTTCGGATTCGATGGAGGCTTGGAAACGGCTTAGGAGATGTGGATTTCGAGTAGATCGGCCGAAATCCCTAAAACTAATCATTGCATGTGAGAAATTTCATGTCAATCCTATTTTAATACTTGGATTTCATGAAGAAATGGGGAGAGGTTCGTACCTAGATGGCCAACGGTCGATTTTGGGGTTGAGGTGGAGAGCTTCTTCTTGGAGAAGGATTAGAGAGTTTGAAAGGGTTGATGCCCTTGGCCCCACCTTGATTGGGAGTCCACCTGCTCACCTTCACCCTCCCTTTCTCTCTCTACTCTCCTCGGTTGTTGGAGAGTGGTGGGAGCTTCGGAAAGGGGAGAGCTTGTCGTTGGAAAATGGTGGGAGTTATGAGGAAGGGAGATTTGGTTACTGAAGGTTGGAGGAAGTTATGAAGGAGGGAAATGGGTTGTTGGAAATTGAAGAAAGTTATGAGGGAGAGAGGGTTTGTTGTTGGAAGAATGGAGGGTTTATGAGAGAGAGCTAAGGTTTATTTTCCTAGAGTTGGGCCCCTTGGCCTTAGGTTTCAAGAAATTCTCAAAATAGCCTCTTATAGCTTCTATTATTGTTGTGGTGGCCCCAACACTCCTGTGGCCACCAAATTTAATGTGTATGTGTCTCATGGCCCAATGAGGGGCCATATAAAATTTGGAAATAATCGGATGAACGGATATGGGATCTGAGTAAGCAATCCCGATCTTTAAATGGCCTTGTAGGGTCCATTCCGGTCATTGGAACAGTTCTGGTGGTCCCCTGTCCATGAAATTTATAGGGTAGGTGGTTCATGGTCAGATGAAGGATCATACAAATTTTGGGATCGATCGGATATTTGGTTTAATCGTACGGGTCTGATGTACGATCAACGGTTACCGTGCTACGATAAGGGCCCAGGTTTTGTTAACGGACGTAGGCCCGCACGTTAGACCTTCACCGTAAATTTAGAAGAAATTCGACGGCTGAAAAGCCTGAAATCTCGATTTCATTTGCAAGTGCCATATTCAAATTCTAGCATTGGTGGAGTGCATTTGGCCAGTGCCAGATCCCAATTATGGGTGTCCACTGGGTCCGTAATCCGCGATGGGCCACAAGCCCAGTGAGACTTATGGTTCCCTAAAGTTTTATAATTTTTTAACCTTCCTGCGTCGCGATATGGCCCGCACGGGCTGTTGCTAAGTATAAACGGTCATCTGCCTTGGCGGCCCGCATCTGGTCCTAACATGACCCGTCTAGTCTACTCTGTTGGACTAATCCTAGATTAATTTAGGTGTGGTACCCCACCACAAGTAGTTTTAAATGAACGGTCCTGCAGCAAGTCATACGTGGACGCCCCAGGACGCGGTGCCGGTTAGACGGGATGTTACAAGCTACTCTCTCACCAATGGACATCTTGGCATCATCCGTCGAAGTAGCCCTAGAAACCATGGCCTGTGTCGTTTGTTAGGTCGACGACCAAGATTTCCTCCTTGTGTCAAGATGATCAGAAGAGGTGGATACACATCCATCAAATGCGGCTCATCCTATAGCTGGTTAGGCAATTGAATTACCATAGTGACTTTCCCAAAAAGAATATGCTTCTTTTCAGTTTTTAAAGGCTCAATGTCTACTATCATTGTAGCCTTCTACTTCCAATCTGGCCTCCTCCTAAGATAGATATATGCTCGGTCGGTGACCAACGAGTACAACGTAATATTTCTCTTTCCCCATCTATATATACATGTTTAACAACTCAGAAGAATAAGGATTTATAATTCATAAAACAAGACGCATTGTAGTATTTTATATAAATTAGAAACAACTAGTATATCAATAGGGCTATGGTCAATAAATGAATATATTTGAATAAGAACCGTCACGAAACTAAAACAAAATCATCTCATATATTCGAGTACGATCGAATGAAGTGGTACCCAATCCCAGAGGTGAGATCAGTGTGTTTGTCCTAATGTGTTGAATATTTAGGAATACGTACCCTTGGAGTGGTGGATAGTAGCAGAACAGAAAATTTATCATTTAACCATAATGTCCATTGGCAAAATCAGAATTAGTTATCTGATATGGGCATATGAAACCAAGATATGAATCTATAAATACAAAGATTAAATTTTAAAATATATCTAAGTTAAATAGTTTAGTACGTAGTGTCTACCAAATTTAATATGTCCAAAAAACTACAAAAAAAAAGGTTATTACACGTCCAGAAACACAAATCTGTATCAAATAGTTCACAATCCTCATCAAACAGATCCACTACCAACATCACCAAACTTATCAGAGAGAGTTTTTTTTAACCAATCGACGCAGTGCTCAAGTCGTAGACTCACAAAGAAAGAAGTGAGCTTCTCGTTCCTACTTAAGAGTTGATCAACTTCAATGAACTCGGAGTTGGTCAACCCTTATGTTGAGACTCAAATATTGTATAATTTTTTACATTTATCTCTTGGTTCTATGAACATAAATCATCTTAATATTCTATTTTACTCATGCATGTGTTGCAAGGTGAATTTAAGTGCTTAGATTGAAAAATGATATTAAAAAGTATGAATTTAATGCTCAAGATTTACCAAGGAAAAAAATAGATCTTAGGAGACCAAGATTGAAGTATTCACATGCCGAATATCTAAGAAAACCAAGTGACGAATGAAGAGAATAGACGATTTGAAGTGAAGAATCCTGAAATCATCCTAAAAAAGTATATTTTGAAGCTATGAAGTTTATTCTGGAAAACTGCGCAGCAGAAAGTCTGTTTTAAACGAACTAAGCAGCGAGAATTCTATTTTGGAAAAATACGTATATTTGATGCGGTTTTTAGGGTTTTCAACTTTGTATGAAAATTGGAGTTCCCTATTTATAAATAGGGCCTCGTAGGGAATTCCTAAACATCATTCAAGGCATCCTAAAGCAAAATTTAGGATTTTTAAAGAGTTTTTAGTTTTATTAAAGCTTTTAAGTTGTTCCTTTTATTTTAGATCCTTTCTATTTTCATTTTTTCTTTCTTGTTACTTTTTATTTTTACAATTTAATTATATTTTTCTAAGTTCCTTCTAGCCCAAGCTAGAAGGGAAGCACATGGGTTTAATATTTCTTTAAGATTATGATGATTGATTATTTTAATGATGAGAAGAATGGTATATGCATGTTATCTATTATTTAGGTTTTGTTTTTTATCCTTTTGTGAGATCCATATGTTTTCGTCATATGAGATCCACATTGATGGATAAACTTACCCTACATCAATCAGATTTCTTAGATAGGAGAGGTTCTCAACCTGTTCTATTTTTTTGATATTCATTATCCTATAGATATTGAATACTTAAAATCACTGACGTTTGAGAATATATGTCAATGATGCAAATTCATGATTTTTTAATATTTTATATCACTTTTTAAAATATTTAAACCGTCTTATTTTCCGACTAGGCTGACCATAGTGCTCAGATCCTAGTTGTGTTATCCAAGTTATCATGATTTTGGAACATTAACCTATGTGTAAAACTTTGAAGCTTGGGTGTTATTTTATTCAGTTGAATTACATCTATTCGAAAATTTCAAAATCAAATCATCAGTTTAGTTTTTATTACTTAGTTTGTTTTGCATTTGATTTTTGTCCCTTCTCACAATTCATCTCCCTGTGGGATCGACCCTGTATTCACGGGATACTACTTACAAACCTCTGCACTTGGAGGCAAGCAATCACCTTACACCTCCTCGGGCACATCCAACACTTTGCTTATTCGATTGACCTCTTTTCCAATGGTAAAATCACCCATTGCCTCCACAACAGTCATAAGAGATATGCCAAGTACATTACATAGACGAGGAGATTGTTGTCGTTTCTTGGTGCTACTCCCACTATGGTTAGTATTAGAATTAGATGTGCGGAGGGGAGTGTCAAGAAACATTTGATTTTTCATGAACAGTATGTCTGAGAAAAATTGATTGTTTCCTATTGAGTCTCCTAAAGCATCATCTGAGAGGTCAACTGTGTCGTCGACATCATAATCGACCTTCGTCCATACCTTGTTCAGATCTTGTTGGACACGAGAGGAGGATGCGACCATACTCCCACTTCATTGCACATAATGTCTTGTTGCCTAATCGGATCCAATGATAACCGCTAAGTCATTTATTCTATCTATTCTTTTGCCTCGTAACCTTTCAACGCGTGAGTGTGACTACAACAAATAAGTATTTATAAGTAATTTAAAAGATATTAATTAATAGAAGCGTCATTCTGACAGTATGTTGTCATATTGTACTGTACTTAAAAAAGTTTTAAAGATCATACCCTAAGATACTCTTCCCACACCTCATCAAGTGCTGTAACCACCATGCGCTTACCATCCCATCCAAATCTACTGGCTGCAAGCATGTCCTTGACGTCATTATACTCTCTCTTGTGATAACGGAACCGATTTTGCACATTTTGCCAAATGACAATGACTTATGTATGTTTTGTCACCTCCTCAATAGTTGTTTGATACGCTTCTCTCTTAAAACCATTGTCGGTCTTCTGTTCCAGTGCAATCTATTCCAGCAAAGTGTCGAATAATACTTGATCTATTGGTTTGCTCCATTTGATCTTTGCTACTTGGGACAATGGTTCTGCAAAGGGATTTCACCGTCTTCTTCCGTGGTGAACATCGAGTTGGTGTCACTACGAACCTTACTGGGAACTGTATTGGTGTCGACGCATCAATTGGCCAGGAGTCCGACATTCCACCTACGGATATGACGCATAGTTACATGGATCGAAATATCTTTAAAATCAATACACTAGAATTTAGAAATATAAACGACTACACTAGATGAATCAAATTAGAAGTTGATGTCTAATTATACATTCATCAAGTTACATAGAAATATTCCTCCATTAATGTATACTTTGCAGTATAATAATCAAAACAGTTTATATTTTTTACAAGTACGTGCGAAGAAGAAGTTCGTATATCATATCTAGCCTGCTATCTAGTCGTACTATTATGTTGTGAATCTACCCACATTCGTTACGTAATATTATCACGTGCTCTAACCCACGCTTCCTTCTCTCGTTGAGTGATATGAAGTAGTCATTGTCTTTCATTATTTGTTGAGACCTCATGTGGTGTAAGGTTACTATCCACGTCACTTATTGGTATACCAGAATCTTACAGATATTGATGGTACTGACAATCTGATCGTATGAAATTATATAAGACAAAACAAGCTATCACAGTTTTCACTTGTGTATGGAATGAATTCTGCATCCCCGTCTTCAATATTAGAAATCTGGCCTTCATTACGCCAAAACAACGTTCTGTGGCATTATAGATCTGTGCATGTCGATAGTTAAATAGACCATTAATGTTTGCAGGTGCTCTCCTAGTTTGATACGCTTGCAAGGGTATCGAACTCCATGGTATGGATCCATAAATCCTGATGAATGAGCATATCCAGCATCGACGACATAGTATTTTTCTACGCATTTGAATGTACGATTTATTAAGCGTCTATTTAAAACATTCGTTAAAAAAGACAATTGAAAGATAACGATTAGGATCATTAAGGACTACTAGTAGGGACAATCAAAGGATCATCAATGCAGCTCAAAGCATTGTGTAGCACCCTTGTGTTTGAAGCAGAACTTTCCCAATCGACCAATACATACAAAATCTTCATATCAAATGAACAGGACACAAGTACGTTTTGAGAAAAGACCCATTTCCTGTTGCGAAAACTGACATAGTCAACTGCTTGTACATAAGAAGGAATGTGTGTTCCATTAATTGCACCAACACAATCTTATATGCATTTTATGAAATTTCAAAGGGTGGAAAAATGACTCTAAATAGTTGTGTATGAACAACGATATATACAAATAGACCTTTGGGTAAAATGATACCTGAAAGTATGCAACACAATTTAAATTTGTTCGAATATCAAAGGGTGTCTCTTGTCCGACTCGTTTAACATACTGAAGATATAATGATACCAATGCATATAGTACACAGTGAAAATGATGGCTAATAGTTTCACCTGATCGAATGAATCTGTTCTATTACATGATTTCGAACGTTATGACCAACTGTGTGTAGAAAAATAATCAGCAATTCTTCAAGACTAACGTTATGAGTATCTTAAAAATGTGTCTTCTTGCGTATTTGACTATATAATTGAAAAAATATTTCTCGACTCATTCTTAGTCGAGTGACACAGTCCTGGTCACTGGTCTGAATGATCGAGTTGATGAACCTCGCTCGTTCATCATCTCCGTGGTGTGCCGACTGTTTGAACATGTATACTCGACAGTATTGACCACGGCCACATAAGCTGCCATTACTTGAACAACAATGGATCTTGCCATCTCTTCATCCTCTTCATTATCCATATTGACGAATGGATCACCTACACTTAGATGTGTGAAATTACTTTTAATATAAATCACTAATCTTTTTCCTATGACTAATATCACTAATCCTTAAATATTCTATCTTTCATTTAAAATTTGTTAAGCATTTATTAAATTATATATATATATATATATATATATAGAATTGGTACAAAAGAATAATATTGTATCACCAATTGTTATACAATAAAACTGGATACTAGTATTGAGCACAATTGCATTAAGTTATGTATAGGGTTACCTTGATGAGAATTGACTTATTAATCGGTTCACACGATGTGGAATATCCGATGATCTAGACGTGACCTGCTTATTATAGGCATAAATAATTCGATTAACTTAAAAAATTATGAGAAAGTAAAAATGGTACATTTACCTCGAATAGTATGAGATCTTTTACGAGATTTTTTTTTTAAAAAAAAAGAACATTTCACAATCCAAATCACAGAGTGTTTAGCATGCTTTCAATAATCCATTAATCCTAATAAGATGACATAAACATTATCCATGTAATATTCCATACTATACGAATGAGTGAAGTATATATAAAGAGAAGAAAGGATATTCGCTGACCTGGGATGCTGCACTACCAAACAAGGAAGGCTTCGGCTTATTATATAATCCATCCCAACCTTTAGTTCTTATTACCTTCAAAAGAAAAAAAACACTGTATTATGTTAATAAATATTCTGTTTCAACGTGCTTTTTTGTCACGCCCCAAACCCGAAAATCGGATTCACATGAATCCCGATTGCCGAATCCGGTGCCAACAGCCTCCGTAGTATCCCATTCTCGGCTCCTGATAATCAAATGCCAGACTCCGATCCTGGGATCCTATAAGGAGGATTTTCAGAATAATTTTTTTTTGTAAAGGAGCATAATCACAAGCATAACCAAGTCATAAAACAACATCACCACATATCTACTATATCAAAAATTTTAAATACAATGCGGAAAGGGAAATACAAGGTGATCAAAAAGCTCCAAAAGGTCCTGATACGCACTCCTGTCTCAGCGTTGCTGCTGTCCAACGCTACCTGCACGTAACTGTCGTGCATAAGCTTACAAAAGCTTAGAGGGTGGTATAAGTGTGTGCGTAAGGCAAATGCCAAGTGTACAGTATCAGAACAATGCGGAAGTATATGGTAAGTCCATAGAATCACCATGCCAAAGCTATGCGATGAGATATGAATGTCATCGGCCACACCGATACAATGCAAGACCTAAATAGCCGAATGTCATATGCGAAATGCAATCCAAGCAAGTCGGTACTCCTTAAGTACATATATCAGTACAGTTCCTCTCTGGATATCACCGGGGTCTAATACACTTCACAGAGACTGTCACCTCCCTAGCTGCACAGTCAAGTAAGCGGAATAGACCTCACTATCCGCCTGACTAGTAGTCTGTCAATACCTACCCGGCTCGTCGATAGCGGACTCATTTGCGAGCTGGTCAAACTCAGCCTAGCTTATAGCCCCCTCACTCAGGCGGATAAGGCCACACCCCCTTTCAACCGACCACGATACAGTGGGAGACGCGGCCTACTGGTATTCGGCACTCGGGCGCTCGTGTATCCACTCGGTCTAGACGTTGGAGCATCTCCTGGTACCAAAAAGCTTCTGGAACTCTCACCCAAGGACATCCTAAGTGCCCACAGTGCTAGAATAAGTACTTTCGGTATCCAATACGGTCATCCACGATGTACCTGTGGAGCCACGGCCCTGATGTCGCTAGAGCGTGCAGTGATCAAATCACACATATGCGAGATGCATGAATCACACGTCAAATCATGCAGAAATTCAGCGCGTACTGCGCGATCATGTAGGGCACTCTGTCTCATAACGAGTCCCATAAATGGTCTGCCCAATGGCGTATGCTATGATCAGTCACTACTCATATCAAGCATACATATGATGCGTATGGGCATGAGTCATGGGATTATACTAAGCATGTTATAAAGCGATGAATAGTAACGAGTATGGGCCTATCAATGGGCCCTAGGGGAGTTACAATACGGACATTTAACCAACATTGCACATATAATGTGGACGTTAAACCAATATTGTTCCTTAGGCACGACCCGCCATATATATCATTACATGAACCATAAGAGATCACTCATTGCAATGGACCCTAAGGTCATCTCGTTGGGCCTCAACCCATGGGCCTTAGATACATCAAATGGGTCGTATCACATGGGCCTTACATTTATTAAATGGGTTACATTAATGGGCCTCACCAATGAGCCTTATGTACATTGCAATGGTCCACGATCCATGGGCCTTGAAATACATCAAATGAGCCTTCACACATGAGCTTTAAATATGTCAAAGGGGCCACTCCATTTGTGCCCCGTGCACATCAAATGGGCTTGAATCCCGTGGGCCCTTTATGTATCAAATGGGCTTAATCCCATAGGCTTTAGATATATACCAAAGTAGGCCTCAATGAACGACCATAATTGAGTAAATTATGGGCCCTGAACACATACCAAGGTGAGCCCATTTGAAACATAGATCTGCCTCATTTTTAGCTCAAGAAACGAGTTTTCAAAATGGATAGACGGTGAGAGGCAACACATGCATCGTGGTGGGGGGGTCACATGAAGGCCCACCATCATAAACATATTATGTTTAATATAATATATAATTTATATATAGTATATATATGTATACAATATTATATGTAATATAATATTATATATATATATATATATATATATATATATATATATATATATATATATATATCTACACATACACACACACACGTGCACTCACACACACACATACACACACACGCACGCGCACACACGTAACAATGGGCTCCACCGTCCATACAGACGGTGGAATTTAGCCACATACATCACTGTGGGTCCCATGTGGGGCCCACCATAATGTCTACATGTCATCTGACCCGTCCATTAGGTCACGCAGACCTGAATGAAGGGTGAAAATAAATTTCAGCTTGATTCACAACTTCTGTGGGCCCCAAAAAGAGTTTCAATGGTAGAATTCAATTCACACTGTTTCTTATGGTGTAGGCCACCTGAGCGTCAGATCAGCCTGATCTTTGGAGGAGGGCACGTCAGGGGGGTGGCCCACCTAATGAATGGTGTGGATACCCAACATACATCATGGTGGGACCCACTTATAAGGCCGTGGGTCCCTGACCCGTCCGCTTACACGCAACAGGCGCTGCCTGCTTAAGTTTTTTTTTTTTTTTTTTTTTTTGAAATCGCATATTCCTGCGGTTTTTCACACATAGGGCCCACACTAACAGAATCCTCCGCACTCAATGGATTCTATAGCCTATTACCAACCCATCAAGTCCAATATTGGGCATATTTAGGCGTCTAGAAAAATTTCAGGTGAATTTAGATGGTGAAACTCACTGTTTGCTAAAGTATGGCCCATTAGAAAGTTAGATTGGCCCCATTTTTCGGCTCAACGGTTGAAATGGGCTTGAGAACAGAATAGACTGCGTGGATCGAGTACATAGCTCAAGGTGGGGCCTACATGAGTGGCCCATGCAACCAAGCTAATACTTGTATTTTCTTTTCACCTCACGTCCAGACGCTGGACTCTTCTTGGCATAATAAATCTATTCAAGGTGGCCCTGCTTAGGTGGGACACTACGTGGTGGATAGTGTAGATACAACACTTATAAAGTGGGCCCCACCAATAGATGACTTGGAATAAATACATGCCTCATGGTGGGGTCCATCTGGGTGGGTCACATGGCCTTATCATATGAAAGAAAAGGAAAAATAAAATTAAAAGAGAGGGGGAGAGAGAGAGAGGGACACGCGTATGATGGAGGGACCCCGACATTATGGGCCCTTCGTTTCAACCATCCAATCATACATCAATGGATCCCATTGCATATGGGACCATCCAAATAAAAGATCAACTGTGGAGATCCCACTCACTAAAAATGGACGGTCTAGATGACCTCTTTAATGTAAGGAAAGCAAACATCATGATGGGGTCCATGGAGAATTGTTCCATCATGGAATGATTTGATGATCAAGATGGGCCATCGGCCACATCTTAGGGACCCAAGTGAGATCCACACCATTGATCGGTGAGCCTCACTTAGCCCATCGTAAAAATAAGTAAACTACCCTATAGAAGCATCCACCACTTGATCTTCTTGGTCCGTTGAGATGCCGGTCTCCTTACGCTTCACTTTGATGGTGGAAGATGAAGAATGGATGGCTAGGATGAGAGATTTGGGATGAAAAAGGTGGGCCACACAAGGTCATTTTTTCTCCATGGGAAGGCTTGGATGTTGGAGTGCTCTCTCCTTACTTGGGAGTGGTGTGAGAAAAGAGAGAGAGAGATGGGATGTAAGGAGGAGTGATGGGGTAATGGTTAATGGATGTGAGTGATGGGTGAGGTGATGTGTTAGTTGACTTTGGTGGTTACTTGACTTGTGGAGAAAGGAAGCATGGGTGCTTTGTACTTGACATGAGAGGTGATTGATGGGATTGATTGATGTGATTGATTTGACATTTTGTAGAGATTCCCTTGGGAATGTAAATGCGCGACATTTTTTCGAAATAAACGCTGGCCCACATCTCTTAGTCAGGGTATCGGATCGGTACATGAGTCGCGGCGTTAGAATCGCGGCGACGGTGCGGTCGCAATGATACAAGTCTCGGATTAAGCCGACTCAAATGTATAGGATACGACTTACGCTCGTGCGCAACGTCGACTATAGGTCGTGGATTGCCGAAATTTGACGAGAAGGATCGCGGGAAGCGACGGAATAGTACGGACTAGGATACGGGTCTTATATTTTTGCTCCACCTGATCTGAGAAGTCTCTGTTTATACAGGGGTAAAATGTCTACAAATCACAAACTTGAACTACTTGGAAAATGGACACTCTGGTTGTACAATATGGTATTAGCCAAAATCGGTCATGAGATCACATTCAAAGCATCAGCATAACGTTTGTGGTGATGTGCTTAGACTTAACAAAAAAATATAGGCAATTGGTTTGGATGTTCAAAGCATAAAGATGTGTAATTAGTTGTAAATCCTTATAAAACAAATATACATACAATCCTAAATTTAGGATTGCAAAATTATAAAGCAGAAATAAAAAATCATCTATAAATCATCAATCCCAACACAGGTATGTAATCAGTTGTTGAGTGTATTCTTAAGAAATCAAATCAAATCATTTCCTGATGTGAATACATTTATATCGAAATCCACATCCAGGTTGTTGTCTATGTTTGGGATTACACAGATAAGCATATTGGAATCCAGTGCTCTGATGTGAACACATTTATAAGAGTATAAGCAGATTCCACACAGAAATAACGGATACATTCATATTAATAACAATGGATATAGTATCAAAAAAGATAAAACAACTATCACATTGTACTACTAGCATCATTTTTAAATTTTAGCGTTTGGATAACAATTGAGCAATAAACATGCACATCCACCAGTTCATGAATCTTAAGGAAGAATAGTTCAGGCAGTGAAAAGCATGGATGAAAATGACTAATATAACTACAAACTGACATTGAAAGGAGAAATGACCCCAGATGAATAAATGGGAGGTGTTGCTTCTTCAATCGCCACATTCAGATCCTCCAATATTAGAATTATAAATTACAGAATTTATAACATAGTTAGAAGCAATATATGCATATTAAAGGGATGCAAAAGCACACATAAATGCATGCCCAATTTAAAGTGTTTATTGAAATACATTATATAAATAAGCAACATTGCCTTCAATGGAAGTGCAATGAATTGTAAGTGACAAGACTCTCAAGTTATGAAAACAACAAGGAGTATATAATTAAACTACAAAAAAGAAGAAGAATGGAATCCTATTTGACACTTTTATCCAAATAATATAAAAATTATCACATCTCTATTTAGTATGCTCACTAAGAAGCAAGTTATGGTCACTAAACTTGTTAATGATGGTAAAAAAACTACATAGCCAAAATAAGAACCTTTACTATCATTTCTCATTGAGTTGTTGTAAGCTTCAATCATACAACACAAACACAAGTCAACTTGTTACTTGTATCTATTGTTCTGAAGATATTTCAGATATCTTTAAATGTTTTTGCACGACACTAATGTGGCAAATATCACTGTTTTTTTTAAAAATCTCACAATACTTTCATGGAAAATTCATTAAATGATATTATCATAAGAATATTACAAAATTTTCAAAATCTCATCAGGTTTTAATTTCTCATAAAATTTTCAAGAGATTTTTACAAATTTAACATGTCAATATCTTAAAGTTTAAGTAAATAACTAACCCATCTGTCCAGACCCTGAGACAGTCAAGAATATAGACAGAAGAAAACGGAACATGAGACCACTCAATAACATATACTTAGAAATAAGTGGGAGGGTGTGGCACAATGACCACAACAGAAGATGATTATGAGTGTATCCTCGACTACAATTATGCTACGCCATTGGGTTCAGGCAGAATTTCAATGTTAATCTTGGTTTTGTACATGCAGGGAAATCATGATAATGTCTTATTTTGAGTTTTGGATTCTCCATAAGAGATGAAAAGTAACTCAGAATATTTTCCTTTTATATACATGTGAATGGTTTCTGCTTTAACTTGATCTATGCAACTCTACACTTTTATACTTTAAAGGAAATTTATGTTGAATATGAATGGAGGATAGTCATTATTTTAGAATTGAAAATAAACTGTAATTAATATCAGACAGAGTAAACGAATCCAATTGTGAGAAGGAGAAGGTAAGGAAAAAAAAGAAGCTTTTATCCTTTACATGTATGCATTGAGAGAATTAAGTGGAGATGTATGGCAGTTGTTCCAACTTAGAAGACATTCTATAGACAGTAATGAATAACAAAAGTCACAGATGATGGGGCAGTGAAGACCAAATCAGTACAGGTCATAGGTGAGATCTCAGAGAAAACTTGCAAAGGCAATTTTCCACCTCCAATGACACTTTCTGAAGTTTAGTTTCCTACAGTACTCACTTTTGGCGTTAATGCCCATTCATTTTCTTGGAGAGTTGAATGATGAGGCAGTGAAGACCAAATTACTGACGGTCGGAGATGAGACATTGTAGGAAACTAAAGCTTTATAGATGCACAATGACCATTTGGAGGAATCTTGTCTCAGACATTATACACACATTCTAAATCCAGCCTTAATAAACAATCTACGATCAAATGTCTACCAAGATGCCAGACATCATGTTTGGATAAAAATGCTATCCTCTTCATGTCAACAGTCTGACCGTAATCTTCATCTACTTGTTTCATCTAATAAGAGAGACAAGAAATAGAAAAAAAAAAGGCTCATGAAATCAAACATAACAAACCGTCCTTCTATTCTCAAATCAAGTCACAATACTTTAAGAGGAATTAATCCGAAAACAACCGATATTCATATCATCATCATGCAAAATCGGTACATCTCATTTCATTTGAGAAACCAATTTCATATTCCTAGTAATCCAACATGCAACTGATAATCCACACGGAATCAATAAATAATATTTATACACCCACACAACTCTCAAACCCATTAATGACATTTAAAAGATAGTAGAAGAATAAAATCGTTTCCCTAAATGAAGGTTACGATCGAACTTACCTGCGATTGACGGAGTTTTTAACCTCCTCGCCGGTTGTGATGAAGACGATCGACCCTTCTAGTCGGGATGGGTAGAGAAAAGAGGGTTCACTAACCGCAACATCCCACCTTCTATCGTCGTCCTTAAATGGAGACCGCCTCCCCTTTGTAACAAAATCTCGTTCGTTAGAAGGCGCTGCTGAGATGGCCGCTTGAATCGAGTTCCCATCCCATCATGTATCCCATGTCTAAATCTAGGGATAGGCGATATCCCAAGGTGGGATCGCCCAAATCCGTCTTGGACGCCAGCGCCGTTTACGAGGCCGGCTGGGATGAGATGTGCCATGATTCCCAAACGGAAGATGGGATGGGATTGCTACTCGTAGCCGACCTAATACCACCTATCCCATCCAGGGCGTCTGTCCAAACACGCCCTAAAATGATCTCTCCAAATGGATGGACAGTGTGGATACAACACATACATCGTGGTGGGCCCCATAGAACTTAGTGATGCCACTTCAGTTGGGAGTCCCCCTATCAACCTGTTAAGTAGCTAATCGAGTTCCTCGAGTAACCCAGTCGATAAAATAAAATAAATAAATGAAAACTTTAATTCAATACCTTCCTGACTTTGTTCGACACCATAAGTCGCCCCGACTCAGGCGAGTCTCAAGTTGACGCATGGCCAAACAAATCCATCTGAGTCACCGAGTCTTTTAACCATGGTGTGGATGTCTGTTAAACACGAAAGGCAGGTAGGGGTAGAGAGGAGATGAAAGGAGGTGAGATGAGAGAGAAGCGAAGGCGGAGGCTAAAGGGTTGCTGCTGCCTGCCGGATGGGACGGGATGGCTGATGGGTGCCGGACAGGAAGGGGTTGGGTTTTTTCGGATTGGAGCATGCGTTGGGTAGGGTGGAGATGAATTAGATTTATACACACACACACACACACACACACACACACACACACACACCCTACCCAACAACTCGAGTCGAGTTGGGTTTCGGATCGGGTTGAGTCAAACGGATTGAGTTTCGGGTCGAGTCGAGTTGAGTTACTGGGTAACTCAAACTCGACTCGATTTGAGTTCAAATTTGGGGAAGCTTACTTGGTTTGGACCGACTCACCCATTCGGTTCGGGTCGAGTTGGATTGAGTCTAGTTAGGCGAGTCGAGTCGGTTCGTGCCCAGCTCTACTACTCCCTTGCCACCAACCCAGTGGCTAGCGGTAGGTGCTCTGTGGACCCCACCATGATGTCCGCTCAAACATTTTTACAGATCATTTTAGGGCTTGATCTAAAAAATGAGAGGGATATAAATCTCAAGTGGACCATACCATAGGAAAACAGTAGTGATTAGATATCCACTATTAAAATCTTCCTAAGGTCCAGTGTACTATTTATTTGACATCCAATCTGTTGATTAGGTCATAAAGACCCAGATGAAGGGAAAAAACAAAGATCAGCTTGATCCAAAACTTTTATGGCCCCCAAAAAGTGTTTAATGGTTGACGTTCATTTAACATTGTTTCCTGTAATGTGGTCCACTTGAGACTGGGACATACCTCAATTTTGGTCTCATACCATAAAATGATCTATAAAAATAGATGGACAGCATGGATGAAATACATACATCATGATAGGGCCCACAAAGCACTGACCACCCACCATTGGCTAATGGCAGGGGGAGTAGCCGATCCGTTTCCATCTTGGCCCCCCTTGATTTGTCATGGAGGTGAAGTTGGTGCGCTGAAAAACTGAGTGGCCCACCTCGATGTTTGCGAGAAATTATTTCATTCATCGGTTTTGTGAGATTATTTTAGGACTTAAGACCAAAAGTGATCTGAATTCAAGACTCAAATGGGTAGGGAAATTCTTACCATTCATTCCTACTGGGATGAATTTGCTCAATGAATATTTCAACTGTGGATGTTCAATCCTCACGCTTTCAGCCCACTTGAGTACAAGATATAGCATCATGGTGGGTTCCACATAAGTTTCCTGTAACTTCATGCGAAAGATTTTCATAGAAATCCACCTAACGTGGTTACAAAAGTAAATTAGATCCAAGTATACCACACATCACATGAAACCATAGTGATTGAATGCCCACAATTAATTCCCATCCAACTTAGATCAAATTGTGCGGCCTGAGATGAAGGGAAAATGCAAATGTCAGATTGATCCAGGACTCTTGTACGCCCACAAATTTTTTTTAATGGCTATCATTGAATCACCGAATTTCTTATTGTGTGGTCCACTAATATTTATATTTGCTCATTTTTTGGACGGCCTTGGATACAGCACGTACTTTACGATGGACCCACAGAGCTTTCCCATTACCACGCAATACTGATGTCAGTGCTCCATTGCTTCGTGCCTACACTTCACCCTCCGAGACACCAACCACTAGGGCTGTACACAAACTGAGCTAGCTTGGTTGGCTTGCTCCACTCGGTTTGAAATTGAGTTCGAGTCGAGTTGAGCTGATTTGTTTAGCTCGAAAAAATTTTGAATCGAGTTTGAGCTTGCTCGAGCTCGACTCAACTTGGATTGAACCCAACTCGAATCAAACTCGAATCAAATTAGTTAGGTGACTCGGTTACTCTGATATTGATATTGGTCATCAAGTGTTTGATGAAATGACTCAATGAAGTGTCGATTGGTGGCAAGGAAAGTATGTTTCATCAAACAAATATCCTTTTTCATTGATTTTGATGTTGCCTACAAAGTGCTTGATAAAATACTTATAAAATTGTTGTTGGTGTTTTACATACAGTAAGAATTTGAAGGCACGGTCTATGTGTTTATGAAAATGCTGTACAGGCGAACTCGGCTCGATCTTGACTCAAACTCGGCTCGAACTAGCATAAACTACTGATCAAACTGACCCGAGCTAGCCAGTCAGGCTCGATGATCGACTTGAGGTTAGCTAGTGGCCGAGCCCAGTCAAGCTTGGCATAGCTCAACTCATGTACACCTCTGCAAACCACCAGAAGTAGATAATTACCCACTTGGGCATCCCTGTTTATTTGTTATATCCACGCCCTCCATCCATTTTTCAGCCCACTTTAAAATGTGATCTCAATAACTAAGCAAATCCAAGTATCAGGTGAACCACACATTGAATGCCCAATGTTAAAAACTTCTTAGTACCCACCGCAATGTTTAATTGTCATCTAACCTATTGATAATGTTAACCAGACCTGTATGGGGGGAGAGCACAAAGATAGGCTTGATCCAAAACTTTTGTTGACCACAAAAAGCTTTTAATGGTCATTCACCACTGTTTCCAATGGTGTGGTCCACCAGACTTTTGGATCTGCTTAAATTTTAGGACCACTTCCTAAAATGAGCCGGAAAAACGGATAGACGGTGTGGATATACAACAAATAATTAAGGTCGGCCCCACGGTAAGGGTAACACCCACTAAAAGGTGTTACCCGTGTAACACCTAATTCGCTCCCTGTTTATTGAGGCAGTCATTTTGATCGACGGGTGAGAACCGACACGTGCCAGTCACGGCAAGATCCTTCGGTAAAGAGACCACTACAGGTCTAGGAATTTTTGTAGAGAAAATGCTCAGGTACCGCCCATAGTACCATAAGCTTATCGTACTTCACATGTTTTCGCCACTAGGCAACATTTCCAGAACATTTGAACCATAAAAAATGTTGGTATTATCATGGATATGAGATGAGATATTAATCATTCTGAAAAAAATATCAGGTGGTCCATAACATTAAAACCAAATAACAACCAACAATCTGACCACGTACACTGGTTTGAATTTTTCATCAATTTTTTTTTCCTTTTTTTTTTAGCATGATCTTTTTGATGGGTCCAGATTATTTAACCGATTTGATTTCTTATATATATGATTTATTATCAGAAAAAGGGTGATGTACAGTACGCTCTGGTACTGTGAGCAGTACCTGATCTTTTGGCCTTTTAATAGCCTTACTGGAAACGGATTGGCTACGCCCCCTGACACCAGCCATGTGGCTGGTGGTCGGTGCTCTGTGGGCCCTAGAATGATGTATGTGTTTCATCCATTCCGTTCATCCATTTTTAAAGATCAATTTAGGGCTACAACTAAAAACATTAGAGGTATAAAAATCTCCTGTGGTCCACACCACATGAAAACAATACCGATTGGATATCCACCATTAAAATACTCCTAAGGCCCACTGTACTGTTTATTTAATATCCAATCTGTTAATTAGGTCATACAGGTCCAGATGAAGGGAAAAAAATTAGCTTGATCCAAAGCTTTTATGGCCCCAAATGTTTTTAATGGTCGACACTCATTCAACACTGTTTCCTGTAATGTGGTACACTTGAGATTGGGATATAACTCATTTTTTCTCTCATATTGTAAAATGATCTGTAAAAATAGATGGACAGCATGGATGATACACACATCATGGTGGGGTCTACAGAGAACCGACCATCAGCCATTGGCTGGTGTCAGGGGGAGTAGCCAATCCGTTTCCAGCGTTACTCATACTTCGTGGAATCTACCAAAAAGTACTTTGGCTAATTCAAACTCTTCGAGAGTACAGAAGATCGTACTCCTCTACACTTCCACCGCACACATGACATGCATTAAAGTCAATCCGGACCGTCCAATTTATCTGAAATATTTTTGGAATGTGGAACAGAAGTACTTAATTGATTATTATTGTTGGTCCGATCAGTACCAGTTAAACGTACATTCATAAAGAGAAACTGTCAACGGTCCAAATTGAAACAGTTAGGACCGTTCGATCATTGCAAATTTCTGGTCATATGGCATTGACATTGGTCCCCACAAATTTGGACGATTTAGATTGATCTAAGTGAATGAAGTGTACCATGGACGTGTATAGTTCCCCAATTACAGACAACCAACCACCTATGATTGCTGCATCATTGAGATTGCATGTGGACTAATTGTATTTTTACACTAATGCATATTTCGGGAGGGACTTCAGGGCCTGTTTGGATGTACACGGATTGCATTTTTTCACTGTTTCCCGCAATATGCGTATGGTGAGATGCCCCAAACGCTATTGGAAAAAAGAAAAGGATTTCTGAGGAGAAAATGATTACACTGCCCTTCTCAATATTTTATTCCAGTAGCGAGCATTGTGGGCCCACGTAGTTTGTATGCCATCAAACCCGTCCAACTCGGTGCCTTCTCAATTAAAAAGAAGAAAAAAAGGTAGACATTCCTGTCATTTCATCCTTGGAATTTAAAAAAGTGATTACAGGTTTTTTTTTTTTTTTTTTTTTTTTTTTTTTTTTTTCAGGAAAGGGATTGGCTACTCCCCCTGCCATCAGCCAATGGCTGATGGTCGATGTTCTGTGGGCCCCACCATAATGTATGTGTTTAATTCATGCCGTCCATCTATTTTAATGGATCATTTTATGGTATGGAACCAAAAATGAGGTAAATAATAATCTCAAGTGGACCTCATTACAGGAAACAACAGTGTTGAATGAACTTCAATCATTAAAAACTTTTTAGGGGCATAAGGGTTTTATATCAAGTTGATATTTGATTTTTCCCTTCTACTGGGTCTATATGACCTAATTAGCCAGTTGGATGTCAAATAAACTGATCAGTGCGCCTTAGGAGGATTTTAATAGGAGATATCCAATCACTACTGTTTTCCCGTGGTTTGGTCCACCTGAGATATATATTCCTCTCATTTTTGAGATAAATCCTTAAAATGGTCTTTAAAAATGGTGGCTATCCAATCACTAATGTTTTCCGCGGCACTTGAATACTTACTTCAAAAAGCTTCAAAGAAGACATAAAGATTAAAAGTTTCTTTATACCATAGGAGTTTTGAATGAAGCTAATATTTGGATTTTTCCTTCATTGAGGGTTTTGTTTGTTTCCAATTTACTGCTGGCAAATAAAATCAATTAAATAATTATTATTTATCAATGAAAATTATATAAATTTACTCTATTTCACACTTGGACAAACGAAGATACATAAGGTGTCATAGTTCTGTAGGCCCACCATAATATATGTGTTATATCCACACCATTCATTAATACTATGAGATCATTTTACGGAAAAGAAGATAAATGAGGCACATGCAAAAAGAAAACTAACCACACCACATAAAGCCATTGAGATTGATGTTAGCTATTAAAAACTTCCTACATGCCACATAAGCATTGGATGAAGCTAATATTTGACTTCATGCCCTAAAATGATATTGTAAACTGAATGGACAGTGTGGATATAATAAATGTCACACAAGTTATATCTATAGTAATTGCTCAGGAGTTTCAACACCCGGTCAAGGATTCGAGTATCCATAGGTGGTGAAATTCCACTAGCATGTTTGAAGTGTGTGTAAATAAAAATAAAAATACTTCATATGAGTACATTACATGGATATAAAAAAATTGAGGTTGCTTCATTAGTATTGTTTTACATACTGCTTTACTTAGGACTAATGTGGTAG
Organism: Magnolia kwangsiensis; assembly: GCA_037074715.1. Lineage (NCBI taxonomy): Eukaryota > Viridiplantae > Streptophyta > Magnoliopsida > Magnoliales > Magnoliaceae > Magnolia > Magnolia kwangsiensis. The sequence goes on from CM073583.1 coordinate 4,698,978, forward strand.
TGATAATCATTACTCATTTACATAAATTTAGGATGGAATCCAGGCATCCAAACACACCCTAAGTTTGTGTAATCTTATGAACAAGTTAATGACAACTAAACACCATCATGAGCCCCGGAAGGTTTCAACAGTAGATGCCCTTACCTAACTTTCTTTATAGTGGGCCTCACTCGAGCTTCGGACATTCTTTAAATTTGCACTCATGCCCTAAAATGCATGGAAAAAATGGATGGAAGCCTGGATAAAACACGTACATAATGGGCCCACAATCCTCACACCATGGAGTCATCATGTGGTGTTGGGCTCACCGTGCAATTTACATATCCAAACATGAGGCAATGTGTCATACCTTGTGACTGATCCTGACATATCTTAGAGGGCCCAAAGCCCACTTGGATGGTCTTTGCAGGGGCCCTATAGGGTCCACTATAATGTTTATGTTTTATTAATATGGTCCATGTATATTAAAAGATGATTTTAGGACTCGAGGCCAACATAGAACACTCAACGTTAAAACCTTCCTAAGGCTTGGTGGGATGTTTATTGGCACAGTGAGTAAACTTTGTGAGGTCCACCATAATTTATGTATATCATCCACTCTATCTATCCATTTTCCCATATAATTTTAAGGTTGGAACTCAAAAATTGATCATATACATATTCAAATGGATCATACTAGTGGAAATAGTTGACTTGAACTTCTACAGTTGAAAATTTCTTAGGGGCCACTAAAGTTTTAGATCAAGCTTATATTTTTGTTTTCTGTTTGTTCATGTTATATGAACAGGTTAGATAACAAATAAATATTACTTTAGAGCCTAGCAAGGTTTCAACTATCAAAATTATTATCCCTAGCGTTTCCTGTAATATGATCCACTTGATTTTGTATATGCTTCGATTTTGGGCTCTACCCCTTATATTACATGGAAAAACGGATGGATGACGTGGATAGACCACATACATTTAAGGTGGTCCCAACTTAGTTTACCTAGTACCATAGGAGCGTACTAAGTACGCGGTACCCAAATTTTGATCCAGACAGGGTAGTAACCAATGGAAGCAGATTGGCTGATGTACCAGACACCAGCTGCTATAGGTACATGTGCGAAGACAAACGCAGGCGCTCTCGGAGCTCCCTGATTTTACCAACGGTTCAAAGGAGATCAAAGTTAAATAAGCCCCACAATGATATATTTATTATATTCACACCATTCATCTAATTTTAGACCATTATTCAAAAAATAAATCATATTAAAAAATAATTAGGACTACACCACAAATAGCAACAAAGATAATAATTTTCACCGATTAAAAATTTCACAGGGCCCACCATAATGTTTACTCTCCATCCAATATGTTCATAAGGTCACCGAGACCTAAATGAAGAGAAAAACAAATTTCATATTGATCCAAAACTTATGTGAGCCAAAAAAGATTCTAATGATAGACATTCAAAACCCCACTGTTTTTTGTAGCGTGGTCCACTTGACAGGTAGATCTGTCTTATTTTTTGTTACAAGGCTTAAGACTAACTCACCAAATGGATGGACGGTTTGGATTTAACAAACCCCACGATAAAATCCACCGCACTTGCTGACGATAATACATCAGCTACGTATAGCTGGTGTGAGGTACACCAGCCAGTCCGCGTAACCCATCTTCGTCCAGCATACGGCGGACTAATCAAAATTTTAAAAAGAACAACGGTCCAATGTACGGATGGCCAATCAAAACACATCACATTAGTTTGCAGTGTTCGAGGTGCTGTGGGCTTGGCTACCGAATCTGTATCTACCAGGTACCCACTTTTTAAATGGTGCTGACTCAATCTATGTTTCATGTGAAGGCAGGTAGACCAATGGATGAATAATTTTAACCGTTCAATTGGTGTCCATGAATGAAATGGACGACTAAGAATAGGTTGGTCACTTGGTCCAAACTCTACGGGCAAGATAAGCTCTTCAACTGTTCATGCCACGTGTACAGTGATGGGACGCGGATTGGCTAATGAACCTGGTGTTGGTGCTCTGTGGGCCCACCATAATTTATGTGCTTCATCCACGCCGTCTATCCAATTTTCCAGATCATTTTATGGTGTTAACAAAAAAATTGAGGTAGATTCAAATCTCAAGTGGACCACCTAATAGGAAACAGTGTTGATTGAAAACACACCATTAAAAACTTCCGGGAGGCCACAAAAGTTTTAGATCATGCTGAAATTCGTTTCTTTTTTTTTTAAACTTTCATCCAGGTTTGTATGACCTAATCAACGGGTTAGATGTAAAATAAACATTACAGTGGGGCCTAGGAGGTTTTTAATGGTGGACATTCAACCATTACTGTTTTTCTATGATGTGGTCCCTTGAGATTTAGATCTGCCTCATTTCTGGGATCAAGACCTAAAGTGATATGGAAAAATGGATGTACGGCATGGATAAAACACATACATCATGGTGGGGCCCACACCGACCACTAGCCACCTAATGATTGGGCCCCACCATTTTGAAAGTAGCAATGATTAGACATGAGCGTTTAACATCGGATGCCATCACTTTAAATTGAATCTTGCACTTTGTGGGAAATGTTACCAAAGGAGTCAGGAGTCGCAACAAATGTCCACCTTGATGGAGCGAGGTTTCAACGGTCCAGAATCAAAGAGCTATATTTCAACCTGGTCAACGTCGGGTCAACAATGGAGGGACTCATCTATTAGATCGACGGTCCAGATCACAGACGGCCATAGACGGTCGCGTCAACAAATTACGAAATCACCCTCCCCTCTTAAGGCAGTGTGGTAAAATTTTCATATCTCAGGGGCATTATAACGAAGGAATCGTTTTTGTCAGGCACTTGGAGAAATTCGCGGATATAAGGATGTCAATCCCAGAATCCACATATTCAAGCGCGAAAATCAAACGCATCACATGTACTTTATTCAAAAACTTATATTCAATCTTAGACGTTCATAAGATATTTCTATCAGTTAATATATTCCAACATGAAAATTAGACCTTAAATAATTTTATAAAAACGACAATGATAAATTAAAAATGTACAGTTTTCTACCGTTTATTCATTTATGTTACCAAACTTATGAATGAATAAGATTATTTTTTTAAAGAAATACCTCGATTAAAACCTTATGAACGTTTGGGATCTAATACAAACGTACAATGCTTGCACGTGTAATTGCATCTTTCTTCAGCGCTTGAAGATAGCGCGTATGGAATTGACATTATCCACGGAGAGATATTTATGCAGCAGGAGGCATCGTTATTAGTTAATTTTCGGCGGATCATGAGAGCATGCAAAAGCCCTAAAACGGCTAAAACGAGCTAGAAATGCAATTGCTATTATCGCGAGTACGATAGGAATTTTATCCCCGGAAACACGTGTCAATGTATGAACAAGATCTAATCCGTTAATCAAGTGGGACACACAAGGAATATTATACATATGCGAAAAATTTAGGAATTTTTATTCATTAGCCTTGCCATGTAATTACAAAAATGGACGGTCAAAAGGCATTTGAAAATGGTCGACACTATAAAATTACTCTTTGTCCACCATCAATTTTGATAATCGAGACTTAAAAGGTCAGTACCAGCGGAAGAACGGATCAGATCTTGTAGAAGTGGACCACATCGTTACTTACTCGCGAGTAGAATTGATAATCCTACTCGCCCGCTGTCTCTCACTTCGATTTGAGGAGCTTTTCGGTTTCTGTGGTGGCCACAGCTGGGACTCTTCCCTCCAATCCGAAAAAAGCATCAAAAAGGGAAAGAGAAAAAAAAAACCCCTATTTCTTCTATAATCTCCCTCTCTCAGCTGCATTTTTCATCATTTTCGCGGCTCCGTTAACGTCAAGAATCGGGGCGTCCGCTCCGATCCCTGGGATTTTCCCGGCACTACAGCTTTAGATCTTCTAGTGGAGGTTTTGAAGCCTTTCGGATCTGGAAATGGCGGGAAATTGAGCGAATTCGAGACGAATTTTGTGTGATATGGTTATTAGGTCGAGATTGGAGGCTTTCGTCGCGATCTCTTGGGGTTTGAAGGGTTTAGATGAGGGATTTCGATTGATTTCATGTAATCTGATTATCTTGTTCAGATTCAACGTCTTCGATCTGGAAATGGAGCTGGAAATGTGACGAATTTGCCGAAGATTGAGTGTCAGATCGATGCTTGAGGTTTCGATTCGGTATTTAGGGTTTGTTTCGTGCATTCTGTTTATTTTCTGGTTATATGGCAGTGTTAGATCTGTAAATGCGATGAATGTGCTGTGGTTCGGTTATCAGATCGAACTTTGAGGCTTTTGACAGGAGATTAGGTCTAATGTGGATCTCACCGAGTATTTTGTTTGGAATTTGCTGTGTATTGATTATAAGGTAGAGGTTCGAGGTTTCCATTCGGTTTCAATAATTTATTGTGGGGATTTTTTTTACTTTCGTTTTTCTGTTATGCGGTGAATTTTCTGTATATCAATTATCGGATCAAGATCTTAGGAATTTAGCCAGAAATCTGATGAACGTGAAATATTGAGAGGTTTTCTGCTTCTGTCGGAATTGTGTGGAGTTTCTGGGGTTGCGTGTTAGGAACTGGTTGATGATTGGGACGCATTTTGTTTTTGGAAGATTATTGAGTGGAGTTTGTGAATATTCAGAGACTCCGCCAAATTTTAACACCTCAACGCGGAGCAACTCTGAGAGATATCAAGAAGGGAAGATGATCGAACAATTCATCAATTTCGTGATCCGGCCTCCTAGGTATGTGTGTGTGGGGATTTTTGTTTGCTGTATATTTCTACATGTTTTTGGCTAGGATTGCTGTACTTCTTTTTTTTTTTTTTTTGTTTGTTTATACCTAGTATTTTTTTAAAATACATGGTTTAGATGCATATCAAGGCTCTTAGATGGTTTCTGGAGAGATAAGGTTAGAGCCGGTGGTAATGGAATGTGGTTGAGCCATCTCTCCACACTACACAGGGCATGATGATCCATCCATTGAGACTGCCCATCTAGTTTCACCTGTTGTGGGCGACAAATGGTTCAAAATAAACATAGATAGATGATCATGCACATCTATTTATGGCCTTTAAAGCATGGTAGATAAAAATGATGAAGAGTTGATGTTCAATGGGGGAAGTGGGGAAAAGTGATGGTTGGGAGTGTCTAATAGGTATTATTTCGAAACCTGGCCATCCATGATGGGTCCCACCTGATGGATGCATTGACTGATATATCACCCTGCGATGTCTACTATGAGAGATGTTTCGACAATATTCCGATTCTACTGTCTCTAGCCCCACAATGTCTTGGGTTTCTGATGCTTTGGGTCAGGTTTGACTGCTTTAAGTCCTAGTTCTGCAATGTGCCAAAATGTAGTATATCTTTTGGGTCAAAAGCTTTATGATTGTCCATTTGAAAATCATTGGACGTGCCATGATTACCTAGTTACTGCACATCTGAAATTGGGAGTTGTGTCTATGTTGGAAACTTAATAGTGAATGGGAAGATTTTGGAACACACAACTTTATAACCTTAACATCCATGTAGTTTAGAATGAAAACATTCTTTTTATCCATCTATTTATTTCTACTCGGCGCTTTTTCTGGTGATAGAGCATTAGCAACAAGCTAGATTCAGAACTAGTTTTTCCAGTTCTGCATGTCTGAACTGCAACATCCCTTGCACAGATTTTGAACATGGCATATTGCTTTTGAAATGTTTGTGGTACTTATTACTTCTACTGGAGAAGAGAGGGAGGCACACTATTGTTAGGGGATGTCCTGAGTGTTGATTAGTAAACAAATTTGCTCTCACTTTATGTTCTAGTCCCTTGTAATTCTTTAGCCTACTGACCTTCTGTTACGGAATATTGTTATTTTTCACAATGTTCTTGCCTTTCCTTAATATTTTCTATTGGTACCCTCTCTTTTATGATGGATATACAGGACACAGTATAATCCGGACCAGTATTTATGGGAAGAGGAATTCAGTCTTGGAGGCAGAAAGTACAAACGGCAAGACTTGGAGGCAAGTACGGAGATCAATTATCAAGGTTTTTCCTGTCTTTTTGCAGCCATTGCATAAAAATTTACTGCACTGCTGCATGTCATGTTTGCTAAAGCTGCTATGATACCCTTTGAATTTAACAGCTTCAAAATCGAAGAGGCCATACTTTGAAGTGCAGCCATTATGTTCCGTCAACTTTCCCGGAAAGCACTCACCTACCATGTGTCATTTACTGCCATGGAAATAGGTTGGTTTGATAACTGTGGTGGTTGATTTTTTTCGAGAGGTTGTTAGTGTTTACTTCCTTATCCATATTAAGTTCTGGGTATTTTTGGTATACTTCTTTGATTTCGCTCTTTATGCAAGCAACCTTCTAAATTGTACTTTTGTCATTTCTGAGTTCCATTTTCATTACAAGGGAACATTTCAGTAAAATGGCAATTCTTGTTTATTTCTTTTTCCTTGAATAATGCAGTGGCTGTAGAGCAGATGCAAATGATGCAGCTGCAATCCTGCTTCCTTCTAATATTACTGTATTTACTCTTGATTTTTCTGGATCGGGCTTATCTGGTGGAGATTATGTCAGCCTTGGTTGGCATGAGGTATGATGGCCCTTGTTATTTCTTTAATGATTCTCCAGTTTCAATGCTCCGTTGATTTTCTTTAGTGTTTATTTTTGTTGTTTGTCTGCCTGTCAGAAAGATGATCTGAATATAGTGGTTTCTTTTCTACGGAGCAACCAGAAAATTTCATGCATAGGGCTTTGGGGACGATCAATGGGTGCTGTCACAAGGTGGTTATACATCATCCTCTATTCAATGATTTCTTACACTGCTAAACTCGTGAGGCATTCTTTATTAGTTTTACAATGAAGACGACCATTCTAGGTGTAAAAAAATATGTATTTGTATCCTATTATGAGATGGTGAAGTAAGGAATTCCCACCTTGGCTTAGCATCGGTATAATGCAATAGTAAGAAGTGCTTCACAAAAATAGAACTCTGTTAGTGGAAAAAATTGTGCATTAGTTGTAGATTTTTATGTTCTTTGTATAATATAAAACATATACATCTTTTAGAGTAGCTGTTTCTCTTTCAATTCCGTCTTTTATGAGAAAGTCAAGAGTTTCTTGTTTTGTTTTACTTGAACAGGATATGAGGTAGCTCTTTGATATTTTGTTTCCAGTCCATTGTCTTTCAGATCATTGAAGACCCTTTACAGCAATTTATTTGACACCCATGCACTAATTTCTGCTATAACTGTGGATAATTTTTTTTTTCCCTTTAGAACTTAGTGTAGTTAGGACTTAGTGTAGTTGCTGGAGCTGCAAATCGTATCGGGCTGCACATGCCTGCATATTCAGTGAATGTGAATATAATTCACATGCACATTTTTATGCTATCTGTCTACAGTGACACTGATGAACCTTTGATTTCACTTCAGATAACTATTCTAGAATCTGGTCAAACCTAATTTGGATCTCATAACTTCATATTGTTTAGAATATTGGATATTCTGTCATTATATATGCATTACTTTTGCTTTCACTAATGTTTGCTCGTCTAAACGTAACAGCCTTCTTTATGGTGCTGAAGACCCCTCTATTGCTGGGATAGTTCTGGACAGTGCTTTCTCTAACTTATTCGATCTAATGTTGGAGCTTGTGGATGTTTACAAAATCCGACTTCCAAAATTTACAGTATGTTTTCTTCTGTTTTTCTCTGTTAGATATGTCCAATGTTTTAAATATCGATGATATCGGCCGATATATCTCACGATATTTCTTGTATCCGACCTGTGCGATACGAAACACACAAGTAGTGGGATATTTCCCACATGTTTGATCCAGTGAACATTTTTTTTTTTTTTGGATCATTTTTTTTTCCTGTAAATCATGTTAAATTAGTGTCAAATTGTTACAAATCCATGATTTTTCATGTTTTGCATGAAAAATCATGGATTGAGAGATTTGATTTTGAGATTTAGATGAGAAGGACCGAGTTGTGGAAATTTGAAAAAAAATTAAAATTTTTTCAATTTCTTGCAAATCAGTTGCAATCTTTGTGTCCAAACATAAAATCAAACATGTATGTAACCTGATTTAGTGATTCTTCTTTTGCTTTTGAATGTATCACTTGTGTTTCCACACGTCTTCTTACATTTATAAATTATATGAATAAACTTTGAATATACTTGCATCAATTCGGTTAGACAACACATAAATTTGGACCCCATACAAAGAAAACTTATTATATGCACTCATTTTTATTTTTATTTTTTGTAATATTTTGATTTGTAAGTGTGTATTGATGTCTTTTTTTAACAATCATTGAAATTTCATTGAAAAAAACGACCAATTTCCAACGTTTCCCCATATTTACAACATCAACGATACATTACGTGATACAATTGATATATCCAATGCGATAACCGATACATATCCGCATCCCAAGGGCGCGATACGTAATACGATACCAATATTTCGAACACTGGATATGTCATTGGTTTATGCCATTTATTATTGGTGAATGAATGATTAATGCTGTTGTTTTAAAGCATTTCTCATATTACCGACTGCATTATATGCTTTGATCAATAAATAAAATATCATGCAAACATGGTGCAAAAAGTTTTCAGCTAATGATGGTTTGGTTGTTCATAATTTGATTTGAAAACACTCGCTGATATTTTGTATGCAGTTTATCTGTGGTTGTGCCAATTCCATGACCCCCAAAGCCCCCTTTGTCAGTGGTTTCCCCTCTGTCTATTTTTCAAGCTCAAATTTGTGAAGCAGGAACACACCAAAATTGGCGGCACTTATTATTAGAAGACGGTTTCTGAGGTCCGCTTGCCCATTAAGAGTGCAACTGCCTGAAGTCCACTGTAGAAGTATTTTCTCTAAAAATCAGCTGAGACTAATCTTTAGATGTCGATGTAAGTCTGCCATAGTGGGTCAAAGGGATCCATAGTGGGGGTGAACAAAGATTTCTGGTGGCCTTGAATTTCAGGCATGTTCTCTGTGGAATCTTTCATCTTCTTTAAAACATTCTAGTGTGTAAGATCTCCCATATGCACCAAAGCAAGGTTGATGGTGGTCTGTGTCCTCTTGGACCATTTTGGTCTACACTAGAATCAATTGTTGGGTCATATGTAATGTAAGTTACCTTTTCCTTGGATATGACAGCCCTTAGGAGCATCTTTGTATTCGGGTGAGTATCAGCGTTGAGGAATTCATCAAGAATCTTAATTAACTCCTCGTTTCCACTCTTATTGTAACTAAAATTGCACTCCATACTCAGTTTTAGTTTGACTAATTTTAAATCCTTTCTAAAGCATCTCTCTATAAATCTAACTTTTTGTTTATGCCCTTCTTCATCTTTCAATCAAAATTATGTCATCTGCAAACAACATGCATCATTGGATTTTTCCTACAAATGCCTTATTAACTCAACCATAATTAATGTGAAAAGGTATAGAGTGAATACCGACCCCTAGTGTAAGTCTATCCCCCCCCCCCCCCCCAATTAACTCTCTAGAGACCCTATTGAAAGCTTTCTCTAAGTCAATAAAGAGCATACGGAGATCCTTCCACATCCCCATATATTTTTCCATCAATAGTCCAGGTAGGAAAATGCTTTAGTAGACTTCTCTGGCATGAAATCAAACTGATTGTCTGATACATTTTTCTCATGGCTTACTCTTTGCTCAATCACTCTTTCTGAAAGTTAGTGCAACTAAGTTTAATCCCACAATAGTTAGTGCAACTATGTATGGCCCTAAGTTTAATCCCACAATAGTTAGTGCAACTTTGTATGTCGCTTGTATTCTTATAAATAGGTGCCATGGTACTTTGCCTCCACTCATCCAGCATTTCATTCGATCTTACAATATTGTTGAACAATGTTGTCAATCAAAATAGCCCAGTATCTCCTATACAGTTCCAAACCTCCATTGGTGTACCATTTGGTCCAAGGGACTTTCCCATTTTCGTCTTTCTCAAAGCTTCTTTCACTAGAGATATCCTAATCCTATGAAAGTATCTACATGTGACAATCATTTAAGGAATTGATTGTCTTATTCAAGTTTGATGTGCCAATAATGACATTGCTGCACCAATGTGGGACAACATGATTCAGTCTTCAATGTCTGTCAAATGATGAATTGTTATATGAGACCATTTATATGCTTCATGTTTTTGTCAATTGATTTGATCATTAGCGAGGGTCATAGCTTTGGGTGGTTGGTGGGAAGGACATGGTCCCTACCATCGACCATTTATTCTCACATTATACCTTTGATAGAGCCATCAGGGGTAGGGTTTTCAGGATTTTTTGCTTATTTTTGGTGACGCCTTAATTCAGGCCCACTTGTGATGAGTTCTTGGTACGGGTGGCTGCAGCATTGCCTATGATGAAAATGGCAACGAAGGGCAGTCAAGGCATGGTTATGGACAGATCCGTGACCGGCTTAGCAAGGATCTGTGCACAATCCTTCAGCAAATCTTGGAAAAATTTTGCTTGTGTGAAAAGCAGTCGAGGAACACTTCTAGCCCTAAGAAAATAACTCAAATCATTAAGTGTAGAAAAGAAGCATATTACATTTATTTAGAGAGTCAATTTGCTTTGCCTTTAAGCTAAGAACATCCTAAACTAAGCTTAACACCAACTCTTGGCTGTCTCCTACTTGGATTCCATGTTGATTAATAACTAACAAAAATAAATAAACTAGTCAAATAAGAAAGCAGATGAAATTGTGAAAATTTGGTCCCAAGAAGTCTTCAATCTTCAAGTGGGACCCACAATGATAGTTCACTCTTCATGCGATTGTGATCACCGTCCTCCTTGGTCAAAGATGATGATCTGTCCAAACTTACATTCTGCAAGTGGAGTTCACTTATAATTTGTTCTGTTGTCCTGGGAGGTCCACGGTTGCATTTGAGCCCGGCACGATCTGTGTTGTGGACGAAGCATGCCTCCTTTTGGTCACCTTTTCCTGGCTATGGCATGATGGAATGTATGATTCTAAAGGCAAAGTTGTATGGAGTCTCTTTCTTTTGTTGGGCTTGTGGTCAATTTGGGCAGAAGCAAATAATAGATTGAGAACTTTTCTCAATCTATTGAGTATACCTGAAGATGTGTTTAGGAGAGCCAAGTTGTCCGGATGTCTCAGGCTAAATCTTTTTGTTGTCTTGGCTTTGGAGAATTCTGAAGTTTGGGCATCTAAGCTGTTTGTATTAAGGGGCAGGGGGTGATTCTTTATCATCTTTCCTCTTTGTTTCTCCTTTCCTTTAGCTAGTAATTTTATTGTTACTTCTTAAAAAAAACTCTGCCATTTTTTTCCCTAAAAACATGACTGTCTGGTTGACGATTTATGACCCATCATTAGATCATACATCTAAACTTTTAAATTCTTTGCTTATTTTACAACTGTTAAGTGTCACCATATAGTTTTCTTTACCGCTGATATGTTAATCTCGACGCAGCTGATGGTGCTCCAATCTCAAGGAAATGTTTATAGTTTTCAAGCGTTTCAAGATGTTGGCATTTTGCACTGAAGACTTCTTTTTATCTCAACAGGTTAAAATGGCTGTTCAGTACATGCGGCGTATCATCCAGAGAAAGGCCAAATTTGACATTATGGATCTGAATTGCTTACAGGTTGGTCTATTTATAATGTAGTTAAGATGAAAGACTTGCCTTCTCCGTCTTGTACCGCCGATAAGGTTTAAAACCCCTAGCTGAATATTCCGAGATGTTATTCTTCTGTCATGTCTGCAGGTTGCACCCAAGACTTTCATTCCAGCTTTATTTGGACATGCCAAAGAGGATACATTCGTTAATCCACATCACTCTGACCGCATCTTCAACTCCTACGCGGTATGAATTCATTTAAATTGGAGCTGTACTTCGATTGAAATGAAGCCTGTCAGCTATTTTCCTGTTTATACTCATTGTACTGAGCTGATGTGGGGAGTTATTTCTCATGTGTTGTCCTGAATATCCTTTATGGAAGAATACTAACCCTTGTTTCTTTCTGAATCTTGAACATGTGCAGGGAGATAAGAACATTATTAAATTTGAGGGAGACCATAACTCCCCCCGACCACAATTTTATTATGATTCTGTCTCCATTTTCTTCCTCAATGTTCTTCAGCCTCCACAAGTTTCTTCAGTATGTTCGAGTAAGCTCGAGAAGTACTATGATTTGGGGGACTTGAAGGTCGGCGCGGGTATGGATGAGGTGATTCCTTCAAATCATCATTGGTTATTAAGTCTCTGAACTACAGTACTGATTTGGGAAATTTGTGGGAAATTGGTTTTGTTTTCTACTTCTCTTTTGTCAAATAAAACAAACGTATTAATAGGTACAGATGGCACTTGCCTTTCCAAATCACAGTGCATGCACTTCAGGAAAAGGGATAGTTTCCTTTTTCTTTTCTTTTTGGTTTCGGAGAAGGCGACAAATTCATTAGGGAAAGGAAATGGAACAAACTCAAGACCAACAGCAGGCATGACCCTCTCTCTTGTCACCCCAGCACGAGCAAAAAAGAAAAGCAAAGAGCTGCAAAAAATAAAAAGCAGTGAGAAACCCAACAAGAAAGGCTGCCAAAACGATAATAATAATAATAAAAACTCCATCCCCAAACAAACAATAGAAACCCAGTCTCTCATAATCGACTTGTATGTGAAACAGTGATCAGGGTTTTCATCTATTGAATTGCTGAATGGTGGGCTTCTTCTTGTCTTTATTATTTTTATAAAAGCATAAAGAATATTAGAAAGTCATGTAGGAAGTTTGCAGATGGGGCATGCAGTTAAGGCATGAGAATTTTGTAGCTATTCCAGTAATTCGGTCTGTTTCAAGTCAACTGATGTAATAGCAGCACATGTCATGTTATACTTTGAGAGTAATTAGCTTGTGGCTCCTATTTAACGTATGCACTGATATAAGAGCTTTGACTGTATTTTTATTTCAGAGCTTGTTATATGAGATTATCACTGGTATTCGTTCGGTGGGTATGGATGCTGCAAGCTCATCAGCACACCCTCCTTGCATTTCAAATGGTAATAGGATGTGCTGTGTTTATCTTTCCTTTTCTTTTCTTTTTTGTTTGTTTGTTTTTCTGAAAGATGCAAAAGTGTCTACTGGCTGTAAAATCAACACAAGTATAGGCTGCTTTTGGATGCACGAGTGAATTTAACTGCAACCATTCCATTTAAACAAGAGGAAAGGACTAATTTGGAGTGACGTTTCCAAGTATTTGTAAAGAGGAGCCCTCAAATTGCAGTTACACTCCTTTCATGCCCAACTTGAGAGTATGTAATTGCACTTTTGGAGTCCAGTCCCAAAACATCGATGTGTATAAAAGTAATTACAATAGGCCCTTGCCTCTTTACCGGACTATTATTGCAATTTAGCGGTGCATCCAAACACGCTTTGATTTGCAGCTAAATTATGGCTGACCATTTATTCATGACTAACTACTTGCTGCAACAACAGATCCAGCTACAAAATCAGTTGTTGAATTGCTTTCTGAATCTGGAGCTTTAGCAGATGCCATGGTGCGTTTCCCTACCCTCAGGTTTTCCACCTTTTGATTTGCAGTCTGTTTGTCAACTGTCTTCTATCACAATCACAGGATTCCCCGCTGGATCAAGGTAACACTAATATGAAAGCGGACGGAAATGATGGTGAAAACCCGCCTCATTTGCAGGTGATTATATCTGATTTTTATTTTTTTTGAAAGTTCGATGATTTTATCTGATTACATCGTCGGGGTTTGAATTTAAATGTTTTTTTCTTCAATCTTTTGTATGGGGACTTGGTATATCAGAGAACCTTATGTCTATTTGGATGATCATATCCTTTTCCACTTATGTTGAAGATAGAAATAGAATACACCTGATTCTATGGGAATAACATGCATCCAAACTTGCATGTAGAGACTTTCTTGGCAGATGATGGGTGTGATGAACCAAGTGAGTCAATTGAGACTTCTATTAATCCTACTTATGGGGTCACTATATACACCTAAATTTGGCCTATCTAGAAGGTACGATCATCTTGTACCCTTGTCCAAGCTATTTGGGTTGGGTAGAAGGCTGAGTATGGTGGAGATACAAAGCAGTAGGTGTAATTGTAGATATTAGAAAATTGGGGGGATAGAAAAGAGAAGAGTGCTTGACAAGAGTCGTCCATGCATCACACATGCCAGCTGCTAGTACATTATAAAGGGAGATCATGCTGTAGAGGTAGAAGAACCAGAATATGGTAGAGCCTACATGTGGCAGGGCTATCTTTCAATTTGGATTCTACATCTAGTGGGACCAACTATGGATGGAAATTGATCTCAGATATGCATAGACTGAATGATCCTAGCCATGTAGACAGTGACCTTCAAATCTACGGTGGGAAGAAAAAGAAAATTAATGGTTCACGTCAACTGCTGGAAAGTAAAGGTTAGTGATGGCTATGGTCTTCTGATACGTATGATTTTCGAAACATCATTCATCTATACTGAGGCCCACAGTTGGACAGTTGAGATTGATGGATAATCTGGCCGCTTATGATGTAGATAGATGGCTCTACTATATTCCAATTCTTCCAACTCTCTCGCATCATCTCCTGGTTATAAATTGTAATAAGTTGGAGAAGACTATGGTGACAGTTCAGCACCATTTTTTAAGTCATGTTACCTCATCCACCATGCATGTGGCACACATGCACGTCGATCCATACCATCCAATTGTAGGACCCATTTTGGATGGCACATGGACCAAAAATCATGCTAACTGAACGATCCTAACCATTCAATTCGTGTGGCCATCAAGTAGACAGTTGAAAGTAAAGTGATTAGATCCAAATTCAATGAACAAAATCAGATGGTTGAGATTGGTCAATTAGTTTGAATTTAGGCTCATAATGGGGCCCACTATTTGGACAATCTGGACTCCAGACCGTGATACATGCATGCCGCATGTGTGGTGTAAATGACTACTTTTTAAAAAAATGGTGTACTATCACCTATTCACCATAGTCTACCAGTCCAGCACCAACAAGTTAATTACTAGTGTGCACCACGAGCAATGAAGTTCATAATTGGATTTTCCCATTTTCATAGTGGGAGACAGTTGTGCCTTAAAGTTGGTCTGTCCTCTCTAGTAACCATTACCAAATGCTGGTATGCAGTTCACTAATAGAGAAGTGCTATGGTGATTTGCAAGAAATATTAAGAGGCAATTGGTGGCACATGTGGCACATCTGTGTGGGATCTAGGCCATTCATCATGTGGACCACCATGAAGATGGCCTGATCCAAAGATAGAATGGCCCATCTATCAGGAGAGCCACATGCATATGAGAAAAAAATAGACAGAAATTGATGACCGCCGGTCTATGTTCAACATGCGCCTGTATACCACTTCCACATAAGTGGACCTTCTTAGTCTCCTTTGATGGGGCATGTTCGAATTTGCCCCACCTGATGAGTTGCCTGGATCCTGTACATGTGTGCTGGGAAGCCTCTTCAACTTGCCCGTACGTGTTTGCCATGACCTCAAGCTAATTGCCTCAGTAACTAACTAGTCATGAATGCATATTTAGAGGTCCAGCTAACAGACTTTTTTAAAATGGAAACTTAGAGATGTTGTCTGAGTCTATCATGGGCTTCTGCTGTAATATTTCTATTGTCATGGGCTTCTGCTGAAATCATTAAGGTCTACTGCCTTTTCTTATAATGTTATTTCAGGATAATGCTAATGGGCAAAATGAGGAATGCCGTTCCTATTCAAGCTCAAACCGTGAGAGTTGGGGAAGATGTTCCTCGCTGGGGGGACACAGCGACGAGGAGTCTTCCATAGATTGCATACAGAATACCAACAACAGGCATCAGGTCCTGCTCTCTCTCTCTCTCTCTCTCTCTCTCTATTGATCTTGTAGGATAAACCCTACCAATAATAAGGAATGTTAAAAGCAAGGTTTTGGAATGGCCGCATGTACCCAGACATCTTACCCATGCATCTGATGCCTACTGGGCCCTACCGTAACCTAGCGTAAAATCCACCTCTTCTAATAATCAGGTGGGCCATAGACATAGTGAGCAATGGGTGGTTTAAAGGAAATCGCCAAAGGTCCGCCTTCAATGTACATGGATGGCGTGCATGATGTGCAATCTGGCCTACCTTTGGACCAGGTCATATACGGTTTAGTGATTCTAGTGATTAATAGGACAGGCTTGTTTCGTTCCCTCTCTTTTGTTCTTTCCTTTTGTTTTAATGGAAGTGCGTTATCTTTCAAAACAAAAAGAGGACAGACCTTGCTGTGGAGTGGGGATACCTTGAAAATCTTCGAGGCCAGAAGTTCCTGACATGACCTTGGTTAACAAGAAAATATAGCAGTGTTCCAGATTCAATGGAAAATAGCCTGATCTAGGGGACATGCTGTTCCAATCTCGAGGTTTTTGGTGCGTCTACATCATCCATGAAGGAGTCCCCATTGCGGATCATGGGCTGCGCATGTACTGAACCCTGCGCATGAGCAGGAACCCACAATTCCCACTTCCATTCATATACTATTGTCAGGTTTTTGTTATTCGAGTCTATAATTTGCTGGGGGCAGATGGGTTTATTCAATTCTCATCAAATAGCTATATGTTTTGGCTGAAAGAGACTTTTTTTTTTTTGGGACTGCAGACAGCTCTGAGTGCCCTTGCCACCCCTCTCAGAAGGATACAAGGCAAACCGAGTGGTCTGCCGAAGGAGAAGAAGCAGGACCCACCCATCCAAAAGAAGCCAAAGCGGGAGAAGTTAGAGACGCTGAGTCAAAGAATACGCCGCTGCATCCCGAAGAGAGTGAAACACAAGCGGCATCTATCGACGTGACCGACACTGTATCATAGAAATGTCTGTAACTGTAATTGCCTTTTTCCTCATGTTTTCTCTCTTTCTTTCTTCTTCTTCTTCTTTTTTTTCATGTGTAGAACAGCCGTTGGTTTCTTCTGTTTTTGCATGGGATTTGGGTATATGGTTTGGATTCTTCTTTCTCACCAAGGGTTATTTTGGTCATTGTGTTGGGTTGTGCATGGACAGAGTTTGAAATGAAAAATTGCAATACAAGATGAAGGAAGAAAATTGATCATCTGCAGATGCTAACTTGGGATGCAGTCCATCTTTTCCTAACACCTGTGCAGGACATCTGAGCCATGCACATGGTGGGCCATATAATGAAGATCACCTGGCATGAAAATCAGGCCGGTCCACAAACAGGTGGGCCACATTATCAAAATCAATGGGGGTCAATGGTCAAGCTAAACGAACCGTGCACAGATCGGATGTTTGCCGCTGGTGGGCAAGATGGGGCTCTGCATGCTGACGTGTAGGTGATTAGTTCTCATCAATATGTTTGAGTTGAAAACATCTTGGGGCCTCCGAAGTTTTGGATCAAGCTGATATTTGTGTTTTCCCTCCATTAAGGTATGTGTGACCTTATCAATAGGTTGGATGACAAATAAATATTATACTGTGCCCTAGGAAGTTTTTAATGGTGGATGTTCAATCACAACTATTTCCTGTGGTGTGGTCTATGTAAGATTTGGAGAAAAATGGATGGATGGCATGGATAAAATGCATGATCGTGACGGACCCATGGCACCGACCGGTACCGAGACCTTCATAGAGGGGTTGCTACCCAATCTCTTAAGTCATATTGTGGGTCCCACGTGTATGGACAATGGACGTGGATTGCCTGCTAAAGCCTTTGGCAGGAAGTTCCTGCAACCCGGAAGCTAGGTGAGGCCCGCCATGATGTTAATGAGAAATCTACCCTCGCCATCCATTTTGTCAAATCATTTTAGGTCATGCGACAAAAAATGAGGTAGATCCAAAACTCAAGTGGGCTACATGACAGGAAAACAATAAGATAGAATGTCCACTGTTGAAACATTAGTTAGGGTAAAAAAAAGTTTTGGATCAGGCTAATACTTTTGTTTTCAATTCATCCCGATAGAAATGACTTTATAAATGTCATATAAACATTTTGGTGGACCCAGGGATCGGGGAGTTTTAACATAAGACATTTCTCAACCCATTGTTTCCTGTTGTGGAGCCTACTTGAGTTTTGGATGTGCCTTAATTTTGAGCCATGTCTTAAAATTATCCAGATTTCTAACAAAGACCCAAGTCTTTTGCATTCTGCAATTTCAACGTTAGATGAGAGCAGTTGGTTGTGGTGAGCCATTTGTAGGTTGGCGTCATTAGATGGGAGTCGATGGATTCCGAATATTAAGGATAGATGAGAACAGTTGGATGTAGTGGCCCATGTGAAGGTTGGCATCACCTGACGGGAGTTGATGGATTCCGAATATTCGGCTCTAGTCCCAGTCAAAAGAAAAATGGCCAACTGGACCATTCCAATCGATGATCCTCCTAAGTCTACCGTCCACATGTTATAGCGATTTAAAAAGAAAAAAAACAAGGCCGCCACACTATAATGAACTGCTTGGGAGTTTGGATTTAGAATGCAATGGAATCCAAATCATAATTACTTGAATCATGATGATTCCAAGTCTTTAGCTGTGTTTGGTTGAAATGAACTAGATTTCAAATATTCCATATGGGAGCTTCTATTTAAAATGCTTTACAGGGCCAACATTTGATTAACTAAATTTAGAATGTTAGTGATATTTGATAAAATTATTGTAATAAATCCATTGGAATATATACTTTGATAAAAAATAAGAAAATTTCAACCCTTAAGTAGGCCGCAAATGCAAGGATCAACAACAAATGACTCACTGTATTTTTTAATCATCCATTCAAGTTCAAGTTTGATAATTGATAAAATGATTGTGATAAGCTCATTGAAATATATACTTTGATAAAAAAAATAAGAAAATTTTGAACATCGGTAGAACACAAATAGAAGGATTACAAACAAGTGACTCATTGACGTTTTTTAATTGTCCATTTAAATATCCAATGTTTGGATGGTTCAAATCATTTTATTGATGTGATTTAAGCGTTGTAGTTGATAATTGAATTGTTTTGGAGCATCATTGACATACCATATATACAGTAAATTAGTGGCCGAGTGATACCTTTATCACTTGGGTGACTCCCACCTGTTTTAAGTAGGAGCTAAAAAGACATTCCATTTAGTACAAGACTCCCTAAGAAAATAGATTTCTTACACAGGTCACAGGGCCCAGGTAGTTTGGGTACTTTAATGGCCTCTTGGCACCTTGGATTCAGAGGTAAATGGGTGCATTCAAATCCAAGTAGCTATATTTGTGTTGGGCAGTCTTGGATCTAGCAGCCCAACGGGACCCACATGCTGAGTGGCCTGACGATCTTAACTGTCAACATAGTGGAATGTAGACGTGGCGTCTACGTCAATCTGAGCTGTCCAAATTGTAGGACCCGGTGGATAAAGACGGTCTGTAAATTACGTTGATTGAATAAATTGGGAACGAAAAATAAACTGATCGACGATCAAAATGTAGTTCCAAAATCAGAGGCAAGGATTTCCCATCCGTGTGATCTTTTGGACCATTCTCATCTGGGCCTTTTTAAAGATTAAATTTGGACCGTTGATCAAATCATAATGGCCATACAAATCTTATTTCTCATGTAATCACGTGTATGCGTCGGTCGAAAAGTCACCACCATTTCAGAGGATGCGGTTTGGGTGGTGTTCCCAACATCACCAGCGTTGTGGGGTCCACCATAATGTATATTTTTTATATCCACACCGTCCATTCGTTTTTTCAGCTCATTTTAGGGGCGTGAACGTAAAATGAATAATATTATAGGTTCAAGTAGACCACACCACAGGAAAGAGTGGGATAATGACACCCATTGTTTATTTGCCATCCAACCCATTGATAAGGTCCCTTATACCTACATCAAGAGAAAACACAAATATCAGCTTAATCTAAAACTTTCGTGGACTACAATAAGTTTTTAATGGTGGGCTTTCAATCACCATTATTTCCTGTGGTGTGGTCCACATGAGCTTTCGATGTGCTTATTTTTGTGATCGGGCCTGAAATGATATGGGAAAACGGATGGCCGGGGTGGATAAAACACATGTATCACCACCACGTGGCTCCCCGTTCCCTTTCAATTTGACAACGGTGGGTCCCACCATAATATCAATAAAATGTGGTGGTTGAAACTTCGAAGTGGAGTTACGATGTTTTTACAGAAAAGCTACCTTTCCAAATAGAACAGGCGGATTTCGTTTACAGTATGTCGCGACTCACTGTCGACAGCACGTGTTTGGGCCCCCTGAGGCTTGCATCCTGAGATTGTCCGATGATCTGAACTGTCCATGCTCTAGATTCTATTCTATGTGGACCACAAGGAGAAATTATCGCTGAAAGGATGATTCTAACCATCACTTTGCATAGATGAACTTAGAGAACTGAAAATAAAACTTTAAATGGCTCGAACACAATTCCAAAGAAATCAACGGTCAGGATCATCTTTGAAGCCTGATTATTGGGTTATTTAATTTTCATAGCAGAATATGGATGGTTCCAATCATCGGATCATCTCGGTATAGTGTCCTCAATACAGCGACACATGCTACGAATCATCATTCGCGACGTAGAAAATATATCTTTTGGAATATTGTCCGAGGTCAACGTCCAAATTCCTATCGGTACGGCTAGTGGGAGAGCGTTCATGACAGATGTCTCGTTGTAGTACACGTGGCAGAGTTATACATCGATCTGATCCGTCCAGATAGTAATAAATATCGTGGATGGTCCGTGTTTAAAAGTCACATGCATTCAAAAGCCCTAATCGTTTTTTTTTTTTTTCACTTTCCAATCTGCTACCGTCGATTTCAAGACCACTAATCAGATGGACATGTTATCTAATGCATATGTAAAGTGGAGAGATGGCTCATAAGGATGAACGGTCTGGATCTTCCCTAGGATGGGCCCAGCCCATTTAGCAATATGAGCCTTCAATTTCAGACCCACGCCTGCCAATTAAAGTTAGAAATGGGCCCACTATCAGGCTTTGCCCCAATCTCAGTTCGTTAATCGGGCGTCAAAACAGGCCTGGGCCCGACATAAAAGCGTATATCACAACCTTAGTCCATCGACTCTGGATCCGAACCCGATGGTCCCACCAGGCTTCTTGTGGCGTTCAATCGCTACATTTTCATATGGTGCGGTCCACCTAAGATTGATATCTATTTAAATTTTGGAATCATGCCATAAAATGAGCTTATAAAACAGATGGACGGAGTGGATATAATAAATCATACAAAAACAGTGGACCCGCAGTCAAGGATCCATCGAGCTCGGTAGTTTCCCGGACCACCGAATCCACGTCCTTGCAAGTTGCACGGCGCCGTTACCGTAATGATGCAATGGGAAAAGACGAGCAGTCTCGATGTACCATAACGTTACCCACCATTGAGGTCATACGGCCGAAACGTGTGTCTATGAGACATCGGAGCCGTTGAAAAGGTAGACCCTGTCTTGAAGATCATCGGGCCATAATAGGCCAGATATATTCATCAGGTGGGCCACTTCATGAAAAAAAACAAAAGAAGGAGAAATTATCTCATTTTTCTTTGGATCATGCCTCCGTGAGATCTGCCAGCCGCACGTACACCTTTACACCAAGCGGATTGGCTGGGGTACCACAAACCACCAGCCTCATTGGTGTGTTGACGTCACTAAGTTATGTGGGTCCCATCGTGAGGTATTTGTTATATCCAAACCGTCCATCCATTTGACAAGCTAGTTTGTAAGGCTTCGGCCCAAAAATAAGACAGATCCAAAGATCAAGCAGACCATGTTGCAAAAAGCAGTAGGGATTGAAAGTTTATCATTAAAGTTCTTTTGAGGTTACGTAAGTTTTGGATTAATATAATATTTATTTTTTCTCTTTATTTAGGTATGAATAACCTTATGAACATATTGGCTGGAGAATAAATATTACAATGGGGCACTACTAATGTTTTAATGATGATAAATATTGTTCTATTACTATTAGCTGTGTTATCCACTTAAGCTTTGGATATGACTCATTTTTAGGCATGCTTTAAAATGATCATGTTGAATGGATAAATACATCATTGCAATGTCGATGTTATTTGTGGTGTGGTCCACTTAAAGATTTAAAACGATCTCAGAAAATGAATGAACAGTGTAGATATGGTAATTACATCATTGTGGGGCCATGTAACTTTGATCTCCTTTGAAGTGTTCATTCAACTCGGGAGTTGGATGAGCGTGGTGGTGGCCCGTACACCAGCCAATTGGGCACGGATTGACTACTAATAGGTTGAGCAACGAGCTTGCTACTGAAGTGACATCACTAAGTCCTGTGGGCTCATCATGATGTATATTTTGTATCCACGCCATTTATTCATTTTGAGAGATCATTTTAAGGTAAGGTCCAAAGAATGAGTCACTTCCAAAGTTTTAGTGGAACCCACCATAGAAAACAGTGAGGAGAGTGACACCACCACTAAAAACTTTTAAAAGCCATAAAAGTTTTCGATCAAACTAATATTTGTGTTTCCCCTTATTTAATGTCCTTTTTTTAACTTTCCAACAGATTGGATTTTTAAAAAAACATCATAGTGGGCCTTAGGGAGGTTTCAATAGTGGGCATTAATCTTTCCACTATTTTCTATGGTGGGGTCCACTAAAACTTTGGATCTAACTCGTTCTCTGATTCATGCCTTAAAATGAGGAAACAGATTGGCTACTCCCATGACACCAGCCCGAGGTTGGTGGTCGGTGCTCTGTGGGCCCACCATAATGTATGTGTTTCATCCATTTTTAAAAATCATTTTAAGGCATGATTAAAAAATTGAGAGGTATATAAATCTCAGGTGGACCACACCATATGAAAACAATAGTAATTGGATATCCACCATTAAAATCCTTTTAAGGCTTATTGTATTGTTTATTTGACATCCAATTTGTTAATCAGGTCATAGGGCAGATGAAGGGAAAAAACTAGAAACCAGTACGCTCCAAAACTTTTATAGCCCAAAAACTATTTGTAATGGTCAAATCTTATTCAACATTGTTCCCTGTGATGTGGTCTAATAGAGACTGGTATAGATCATTCTTGGTCTCATATTAGAAAATGATTTTTGAAAATAGATGAATAGCAAAGATGAAACGCATACATCATGGTTGGTAGGCACACGCCCTTAGTTAGTATAAGGGGGAGTAGCTAATCCGTTTCCTTAAAATAACATCTTCAATGAATGGACGGTGTGGATAGAACACGTACTCGTAGTGGTGTCTACTGGACTTGGTGATGTAGCGAGTCTCCGTACTCAACCTTTCAGTGTCTAATCCGCGTCCCAGCCAATCCGCTTCCCTTCCCCGGCCTCGTCACATCAGAGTAACGGTCTTCATCCACTCATTTTCACGTTTCCCAGGTACACATGCTTGTAATACTACAGACAGGCACACGTGCCAATAAGGAACAAGTGTGCAAGATCTGAGCATTCCATCATTTTAAATGTTTTGATTTCTTACGTAAAAAGTTAGGTAGTTTTACTTTCAATGGGGCCACAAATGTACAAACTAAAACAATTCTTTTAACGGTCCATTTTTGTTCTCGAATCTGTGGCTCATATGAATTGTGATTTGTCTAACTATTAGTTCAGAATATCTTAAACACTTTAGACCAGACGATGGAAAGATCAGATCTCACATACATTCCATTTTCGTACACGCGGAGCGTGTGGATGGCAGGGCTACCACGCGCGTGTGGAATCAGCAAAGGCCATAGACAATTATGAAGAAAATGACATATTTTTTAAAATATTAGAGCATTTTCAACGTTGCGCATAACCATGATGTTAATGAACCAGCTCTCAAGTCCAAGCGGCTGTACCAAAATTTTTGATCCATACATATAATAATTTCTAATTTTTTAGATAAATTTAAAATCTAACCGTTCCAATAAGTTGATCCCACCATGAAGATCTTCTAATGAAAATTTTGTCCGTATATATTAAACAAAGAGGCCACACTACAAAAACAATTCTGTCCATTGATAAATAGAAAAATTTCAATTATGCCCACTAAACCATTATTTGTTGCTGAGTTTTTAAGTAGTGATTTTTTCATGATAGGTCCAACCTATTGGACGGGTTAGATTTAATATACACATGAAAGGTTGGAAAATATCTGCTGGTTGGACTGGAACTTGTAGTCCAATAGGTTGGACGTAGATCTTCTCTGTTATAATAAACACTCACTAGTTTTCGATGATTGAATACCGATCGTCACGTGATCCTAGCGATTGCACGCGTGCATCCGCATACACGTGTGCTTGGATCACATGAACATTAGTGGGGAACTATACCGTGAACGTGTGTTTCATTTTATACAAGTGGGGTCCATGGTTCAATGATCCAGACCGTTGATCTGATGAGACCTACTGCGGATGAACCATGTGTACAAAATCTCCTGGACCCAACAATCCTAACCTTTAATTTTGTGGCGTGAAAATGGATGGTTAAGAGGAGAACTACAGCGATGGTCCACAGTCAGCTAAAAAGAGGCCTTGGATGATTGGCTTGGATATTTCAATCAATGAGATTTTACCAGCATTTTAATCCCTAGTGGGCCCCACAGGATGAACGGAAGAAATCACTCAATGATGGGCCCCACTTGAAGATTGATTCATGCTCGGATTGAGGATCACATAATTCCTCATCCACTGGGAAACACCCATAGTGAATTTCAGCTATGGAGGAATCTTACCACCCTTTTTATTAAGTAAATAGCAATGGAAGCTGGGGTCCACTTACTCTCACTGATCATGTAGGGCCCACTTCCCATTACCAAGAGGATGTGGGTGTTTCAAAATTCAATGATAAGTAAACAAAACCTTAGTTCTTAGCATGGTGGGCCGTAGTAGCCACTTAAATAATATTAAGGTGGTTACAGAATATATGAATTTAATAAATAATCGTAATGGTAAGGTGGTGGCTATACTATTATTAAATACTTGATTTTTAACTGTCCATTATAATAAGTTGCACATACAATATTATCAAGTGTGAGTCCCACTAAGATATGAAAATAGACCTTTTTAAAAAATATATATAAAAAATAAAAGCCAAGGATACACATTCTTCCACGAAAGTTTAATTATGTAATATGACTCATCCAAGATAGGCCCATTGTAATGTACGAGCCTTACATCCATGTTCTCCATTAATTTTTTTTAATCCCTCATTTTAGGATATGATAAAAAAAAATGAAGTGAATCCAAATCTTAAGTGGACTACACTACAAGTAGTAGTGATTGACTATTAAAAACTTGTCGCATCAAAATAAGACTTAACTATTCTTTTAATTTTGGCTTAGCTTTGATAAAATCATCCATAAGTAATTAAAGGGCCTTTTAAAATCCAATCAATTAAGTGGGTAGGACTCTTGGCACGTCATAAGAACAATCGACAGACGTGATTAACGGATCTAGAACCTAATAAATAAAATTATTGCCAATCTAGACGCTTTGAAAACCCTGATTAGCACCCTAAATCATGTCTATCCTTACAGGTCACATATTTAGGGTTCCTGACACCTATAGACCTAACTAACAATATGAATTGACAAAATAGAACAACAGGCTAGTGACAATCCGAAGGTCCCATTTCCCATCATATAGGTGTTAAGGGGCCCATTTTCGTAGTACCATGTATATCGTTGGCCAGTCGCTAGCCAAAGAACAGTTGACACTCTCTTTGCACCAGTCGAAGATTTAGATGTCAATTGATAGATCTTGCATAGCAAAATTTTGCCCAAGTGTCCAACGTTGGCCAACCATCATTCACTTATAAATTCAACCCTCAATGGCCAATGAGCAGGTGGGAGGAAGTAAGAAAAAGAACAAATAAGGATAGAGAGAGAGAGAGAGGCCACTAAAGTCAGCTAATTGAAGACTTCGGTGATCTCTAATCGACACTAAGGCTTTGTGCAACTCTAGAAGTAAGCTATCAAAATGAATTTTATTAAAGAGGTCAATAAAGTCAAAAGAGTAAGATTGGAATCGGGAATATCTAACTATGACCTTTTTATAAAAAATGATATTGGGTATCTCGTTTTTCTTCTCACATCCCAAATCAACTTGCATTCTAGTCCACACATCCCAAACACATCAAAAGCATATACTCATTTTCTTTTATATTTATTTTACAACTCTTTCTCTTATTGATCTTTCTTTTTACTTTATTTTGTCAATCTGGGGTCTTAAACCCTACACGGTAAAAAGATAGGTACCGATTATTTTCTTTTTTCACCTGCTCGGAGTCTTAAACTCTGCGAAGCACGACTACGTACAATAACACCATAATTCATCTAAATCCTCCTAAAACCGTAAAATTTCGTGTCGGTAGCTAAAAGCACTTTTTTTTTAATGGACAAAAATGTCCCTTAGCTACTCCCTCATGTGTCGGTAGCTTGTTTCGAAAGATGAAAGGATTTTTCAAATATGGGATTATAGGGCCCACTACACCTTGAATGGGCCCACTCATTAGCCGATCTTTTTTTTCAATCAGACAGTTGTGAACCACATATAGGGGTGTTTTTTTAATTTTCGAAGAGACTCTTTATGGCCCATAATGACATTAACATTCATTGTTAATTTTGAATTGTTTCCTCTGGTGTGGTACTGTGGACACCCCACCCAAGCTAGCAACTTGTTAAGACATGAATGATCCTTAGGAACTAAACCTAAACCTCATGCCCTACCCAAAACTACAATTATTTTCCAAACTTGATCCAAACCATAATCGAACCTGAGCCATTACGTTATCATAAACTCTAACTTAACTTGAGTCATCACTTAAGCTAGAGCATGCCCAAAATCGATCCATTTCTCGAGCCATTTTGAGTCAAATATCCAAAAAGGACTTCGAGCTACTCTTCGGGCTCGAAACAAGCCCATCGGTCAAATTGCGAGAGCAACCGTACTCGGGCAGTAATTGGATCATGGTAATCCGATTACCGTCCCCTCTTGAAAAAAGTGCGCGAAGCCAACTGGCTAACTTTTAGACAAAAACAGTCAGAGATGGTAATCTGATTATCGCCCTACCTCGACAAATGTGTCCATCTAAGCTACAGCTGTTGCTCCCTCGCAAAGTTAACTCTTTCGCCATTTTGACCCCAATACTTTTCCTATTTACCATCCTACCAAGCCCAAGAACCTATAAGGGAATGTCATGTGGCATTACCCTCTCCTAAACTAATCACAAGCTGCCACATCATCATCTACCCTTCATAATTCCTAGAATTACCAGAAAACCATCACAAGGGGCTATAAATAGCATTATCCTCTTTCACCATTTTGACCCCAATACTTTTCCTATTTACTATCCTACCAAGCCCAAGAACCTATAAGGAAATGCCATGTGGCATTACCCTCTCCTTAACCAATCACAAGCTGCCATATCATCATCTACCCTCCATAATTCTTAGAATTACCAGAAAACCATCATAAGGGGCTATAAATACTCCCCCATATCATTTCACACCAACAAGTACCAACTAAAAGGAGAGTGAGAGTGAGAGAAAGTGAGTAAGAGTGAGAAGGAGTGCTTGAATTCTCAAGCTCCCATCTTTTTAACCCCCCTCTAGCCTCTTTTAGTCATCTCTTAGCCTTACAATCCTATTTAGGTCAATCATTCCCAACCATGGTGCATCTAAACATCAAGTCATTTCAAGCGTAAGCCAAAGATCATGCAATCATCATTAGCATTTATACTTTATCAATCGTATCATTACTTCCTTTCTCAACCCCCTTTTATCTTTAAGTTTCCATTAAATGTATGCTCTGTGACTTGTCGGACCACCGAATCCTATCACATCGGAAACTTATGCTAGTCTAGTAATCTTTTTAATGATATTTTAGCATCATCACATACGTTCAAAAACTCCTCCAGACATTTTTTGGACGCATGCTCTGCGGCTTGCCGGAATTCCAGATCTTTCCACATCAAAAATCCAAGTTTGTCTAGTCTCATTTCAATCTTATTATCCTATCCCTTATAATATTTTATCACACGAAGTAAAGACTGTACTTTCTTATGGGCAGAGAGGGTGCCTAACACCTTCCCTCTTTATAACCGAGGTCCCTTACTCAGAATCCTAAATCATAGAACATGAGTCAATTTAAAGCAATAGAGTCTCTGGATTCTCTAGTTTTACGTATTCTGCAGGTTCTAGCCAACCGCGGGATTTTGAGTTAAGTAGCTAGTGGTGACTCCAAGACTGTTGAGGGTCAAATATTACATATTAGACCCCAGATATTGTCTGGATTTACGAATATAATGCTGTCTAATGGCTCGTTTTCTCATTCTTGTGTGGCAAAGTGATTTTATGAGCATGGATGGAAAAAAGACGTTAAAAGTTGAGATTTAACGATCTGATGACGCCAAAGGCAAGGGACACACTCCAGGGGATCAAGATTGACAAATATACACGGTCAGAAATCGGAGAAAAGTTAGAAATTGAAGCTCAAGTGGCCTGAAGGACGTCCAGAATGCAAGATCACGAGGTTCCCACCATCCGTTTGGCTCGAAACTTCATACGTCGCCTGAGGACCATAAATTAACCGTACATATAAAATTTCAGCCATTGAAGATCTCGGGAAGTGCCCCAACTGACAGATCAGCCTATAAACCGTTGATTTTGGGCCCACCTGATATCTGGAACTGCCTCAAAATTATTATTAACGCCTTAAATGAGGAGTCAAAACAGATGGACGGTACAGATTTCTCCAAAACATTGCAATGGGCCCCATATGAAATGAGTGTGTACAGTACACATGTGCACTCGCCGTGCACCAAAATTTTCAAAAGTCGGTCAGCTGCGCTGACCGACGTTTCCGTCTACAACTCAAAAAAAAAAAAAAAAAAAAAAAAAAAAAAAAAAAAACGTGCAGCGGACGCACGGCGCTGGCCATTTTTACGATCAGTTGTGGGCCCCACACGTGCCCCATAAGCTCAATCCGATCCGTCCACCGTGTAGAGGGCTTCGAGCACTACAAAACCATGTTATCACTTTTTACCCATGCGTGCACACGTGTGAGATACAGAGGCCACAAAAGGGCTGCTCGGTAGCGTTCAAAACTGATTCTTTTGTGATTTCTTCTCTGGGACACGTCAATGGACGTTCAAAACCATCCATTCTTGACTAAAATTTCGTTCTGAATCCAATGGACGGGGTGGATTTTCCAGAAAATGCTTCTGTGGGGCCCACCGACCACAACAGCGAAATGGTGCGAAAGGTTTCGCACATCCGCGAAAACCGACTTTTTCGGACAGTTTTGGCCCACCATCTTTGATCATATGGCAGATCTGAACCGTCTATCATGTAGAGGACCCAAGAAAGTACTAAGGGACGGTGTTTCTTTGGAATTTGAGCGAGGAAAGTGGCGTGTTTCATGGTACCGAACAGGGCTGCGAAAATTGCACTCCGTGTCCTACTACAACTCTGTCACTGACTCCAGCCTTCCACGTTGCTTGGATTTCAACGTGGGCAGAGGAGAGAGAGAGGAGCTTGGTTTTTTCTTTCCCTTTTCTTTTCCTTTTCTTTTTCTCTTTATTTATTTGGATTGAGCCCATCCATGGCAGGCTAAATCCTCCTAGCTAGGGCTAGGAGGTGAAGCTTGTAGTGAGATGAGAGATTATATGCTTTTAATTTAATTTTAATTTTTGAATTGAAGTTGGTTTTAGTTTGATTTTAATGGAAATATTTTAGGTTTTTAATGGTCTATTGTGACTGAAATTACAATGGGTCTGCAATGACTTTTAATATTCCCATTCTCTTTAATGTTTATGACGTTAGGAAGCCCTGTTGTTCACCATAGTCTCCTGGGCATGGTTGGATGACGGTACCCTTCTTAACCTTCATACATATGATTGGTTGGTAATTAGTTTAATTCTGTTGTTTGCCATAGTCTGTGGGCATGGTTTGGTGATGGAATCCATTCTAATTCATACACCTTTCATCTCTTTGAAAACTAGATCAATGTCAGTTCAGTTAATTTCCATGAAACATGCATAAGATCTCCCTGATCTCTACAAGTGGATCCTCTGAATCCCTAGTTCCCTTCTCCTGATTTCTCTCAAGTTTATATAATTATTTCACCATTATTTCTCAAATTACATTTAGTTTAGATTTCATCTTAATCTAGTTCTAGTTCTGGTTAGTTTTAGATAACGTACAAGTTTCAGTCCCTTGGGATTCGACCTCGGTCTTACCGAGTTATTACTACATCACAACCCTGCACTTGGGGAGTGAACAAGTTTTTGGCGCCGTTGCCGGGGACTGTCGGCTACGTTTTTCTGAAATTAATTAGTTTTAGGATTAGGTTAAGATTAAGTTTAGATTTTATTTTTTTTTTCGATTTTTAGAAACTAACTTGTCTTCCCTGTTTTGTAGGTTTTTAAGATAATTTCAAAATTGGTAAATTCTTTCTTAAATTCTTCCTCTCTATTCTAGATTAGGATTTTTACTAACTTTAGTTTTAGGTTTAGATTTTCCTGATTTTTTTAGAACTAACTTGTTTGTCTTATTTTGCAGGATTTTAATATAGGAATCTCTAGTATGGTAACATCTTTCTAACTTCTCCCCCTCTTACTTTTCACTTTGCTGTAGGACCTTCTCTTCTATTTTTTATAGGATTAAATTCGAGTTAAGGGTTTCACCATGTATATGCACGAGTGGCAACGTCAGTATGCTGAGAAGAATAACTTATTTTGGGATGATAATGAGATAAATCAACTTATGTCTCAAAACTTTTCTGAGACTATCATTGAGAACCGATCAGAATATAAAGATCCACCGGCTAAGAAGTCCTTACGTGATTATATGCAGGAGAACAATTACACCCCACGGATTAACAAAACAGTACGTGAGTGTTGGGGTTATCATAACTATGGTTGTGAGAATTATTATCACTCATCCGATAAAAAGAAAACAATACGTGATTATATTATGAGTGATGATAAGCATTACCAACCATCAGATTCTCCCACCTATGATCCGTATGACTATAACCAGTGGAAACATCAATGTCGGGAAGCTGAACCAGCTATATATTATAGTGATAATTCTCTTGGGTCCTCTATCTTTGAAGCCCAACCAGAAATAATCCAAGAGGATTCACTTCAGAAACTCATGAAAGCACAAGAGCAATTCAATCAACTTGTCATACAATCATGTGAACTGCTCAAATCCTCAATTCCAATAATTCAGTCACACCTTATGGAGAAGGAAGAGGATAGGTTATCCCAGCCTCATCCAAATCTAGAAGTACAATGCAAGGAAAGTGATCCTCACTCTCTTTTGAAAAACTCTGGAATTTGGAATGAGGAGTGAGATTCCCTTAATGAGCATGCGGTTCAATTTCCCGATGAGTCGATCTCAATGACTGTTCGAAAGAATGGTGAAGATACATGGGTGTCTTTTAAATACATTGATGATAACACAGTTTCCTTACATGACACACAAGATTTCAATGATGAGGAAGAGGTTAGTTTATACGAACCTCAACCCATGTTAGGTGTAGAATGTGAGGAAAGTGATCCCATCCCAAATGTGCACTGCACTGGACTAGACAATGATGCGTATTGGGATGATGATCATGAATGTGCAGCCCAAATTCTTCCTGAATCAATCTCAAATCTGGTCCAGGTCAACGATCAAGACGTGCACGAAGTGATCGGTCAAGAAGATCTACTTCACTCACCTGACATGCCTGATTTAAATGTGGAGAATGAACCTCTTACAACCGACTCTTCTAACTCTTGTGAGACATATTTAGACCACTCCCTTGAATTGAATGATGATATGATTCGGGAAGAGGAGTTGCCCGCTACGACTCTGGAATTTGAAACCACTCAGTTGAGGCCACCATCTGAGCTGCAAACAATTGAGAATTCAGCACTTCAATTGAGTAATTTCAATGAACAGAGTAATCACATCAATGCTTCACTTATTGATTTTCAATCTATCTGTGCAGGACTGGAGCAAGAGAGCGTACCTCCATCCACTTTCAATGATGATGGATTCTTTGCGCAGATCATCACAAGCCACAAAAACGAGTCACGCGCATCTGAATTTCCCAACTCGTGGGATTGCTTGGCACACTTTGCGGTTTCAAACGATCCCATGTTAAAAGACAAAGTGAATACCTTGCGAGACAACATCTCGGTAGTCATCACTGACCGAACGAACGCTTATTCTGAAACCCTCTCTTCCCTTGATCCTAAACGTCTACTAGTAAAGGAAGAGGAGCTGAATATAAAATCGAAGTTTGGAGCTTCGGAATATGTTGAGACTACATTACTTTTTAAGAAGTTTTCTAAACTTTATTTACTTGTAGTCTTTGATTCACCATGCAATACTAACGTTGAAACTTCTTCTGTCTTAGGTGAATCGTATAAATTATGGATACCTCAAGCAATTCAATGGAAGATTTTTTATGAGGTACATAAGTCTCTCTGGAAAGTCATGCTCCAGGGCGCCCAAGCCTATTGCAAAAAAGGTTTTTGGATGATCTTGTTGAGGAGCTTACTAAGAGACTTATCAAGATATTGGCCGGAAGGGGAACCTTGCGGCGTGATCGATTCAATGTTTGTGGGTAACATTACTGCAAACCCTCACGAGACTACAACTCGTCCACTAGGGGTAACCTAGGGGTTTAAAGGCTTGTTGCATACGCTAAATGCAATCGAGAGCACCTGCGAAAGTGGTATAGGTAGGATTTTATTTTTGTTATTTTTGTTCTGCTTTCTCTCTCATGCTAACAAGCTTCCATGCCGTGATCTATTGGAAACTCTCTTGCTTCGTTATTCAGGTACTATCTTCCCATCACTTCTCATTTACTTTCATTGTCCCATGTGCATTGCATGCTCATATCTTTTACATTGAGGACAATGTAGATTTTAGGTTGGGGGTGGGAAATTAGGTAACCTAATCAGTATTTTCTTGGTCTTGAGCAACAATTGTGAAAAAAAAAATTTTGAATTTTTCTGAAAATTTTTATGAATTCGCAGTGATTTTGACAGATACCCCTAATTTAGATTTTCAAGGTACATAATGGTGGATTTATGACTCTTGGATTCCGTATCTGTTAGATTTCATAGTTAAGTGAATTATTAATCCATGATTAGAAGTTGTAAACATTGATTGAATCATGATTTCAGGACACGTCTTGCTGACACATTAAGATTTCAGTTCCATATCGAAGGATTAACTTGGTAATCACTAAGCACGAAGGGAACCAGTCTGAAATATCTTGCCATCAGGGTATAAAAATTGAACAGGTTGGGCAATTAATCTTCACCATGGGTTTGCTCCCTACAGGTGAAGGTTTGATTCCCCAAGGTTAAACATTAAAAAAAAAAAAAAAAAAAAAATTTTAGGTAATTGGTCTTTTGCCATAGGTTTGCTCCCTATTGGTAAGGATTTGATTCCTCTTTTTGGCATGACTATTAATGGAAAAATAAAAAGTTGAAAAGATCAAAATATGGAATTTATGAGGCAAGTTTGGTTATCATGAATTCTCTTGCTGGTTACCAATGAGATCCTGAAATAACAAAATTAATCTTAATGTGATTAGCTGAAATTACACTATACACCCATGGATCTCAATGTTTAAAATTTTTCTAATTGAAGGATTAATGCTTTACACTTGATTATGAAGTCTACGGTGCGCTTGAGCTCAGGAGAATACAATTTCTAACATTCATGAATATTAAATTTCTCGTATTTTGTTCAAAATCTCACTTGATTTCATAGAAAGTTCTCCTATAATTCTCAACTTATTTTTCGCATACTTTGCTCGGGACTAGCAAAATGCTGGTTGGGGATTGTGTTGAGGGTCAAATATTGCATATTAGACCCCAGATATTGTCTGGATTTACGAATATAATGCTGTCTAATGGCTTGTTTTCTCATTCTTGTGTGGCAAAGTGATTTTATGAGCATGGATGGAAAAAAGACGTTAAAAGTTGAGATTTAACGATCTGATGACGCCAAAGGCAAGGGACACACTCCAGGGGATCAAGATTGACAAATATACACGGTCAGAAATCGGAGAAAAGTTAGAAATTGAAGCTCAAGTGGCCTGAAGGACGTCCAGAATGCAAGATCACGAGGTTCCCACCATCCGTTTGGCTCGAAACTTCATACGTCGCCTGAGGACCATAAATTAACCGTACATATAAAATTTCAGCCATTGAAGATCTCGGGAAGTGCCCCAACTGAAAGATCAGCCTATAAACCGTTGATTTTGGGCCCACCTGATATCTGGAACTGCCTCAAAATTATTATTAACGCCTTAAATGAGGAGTCAAAACAGATGGACGGTACAGATTTCTCCAAAACATTGCAATGGGCCCCATATGAAATGAGTGTGTACAGTACACATGTGCACTCGCCGTGCACCAAAATTTCCAAAAGTCGGTCAGCTGCGCTGACCGACGTTTCCGTCTACAACTCAAAAAAAAAAAAAAAAAAAAAAAAAAACGTGCAGCGGACGCACGGCGCTGGCCATTTTTACGATCAGTTGTGGGCCCCACACGTGCCCCATAAGCTCAATCCGATCCGTCCACCGTGTAGAGGGCTTCGAGCACTACAAAACCATGTTATCACTTTTTACCCATGCGTGCACACGTGTGAGATACAGAGGCCACAAAAGGGCTGCTCGGTAGCGTTCAAAACTGATTCTTTTGTGATTTCTTCTCTGGGACACGTCAATGGACGTTCAAAACCACCCATTCTTGACTAAAATTTCGTTCTGAATCCAATGGATGGGGTGGATTTTCCAGAAAATGCTTCTGTGGGGCCCACCGACCACAACAGCGAAATGGTGCGAAAGGTTTCGCACATCCTCGAAAACTGACTTTTTCGGACAGTTTTGGCCCACCATCTTTGATCATATGGCAGATCTGAACCGTCTATCATGTAGAGGACCCAAGAAAGTACTAAGGGACGGTGTTTCTTTGGAATTTGAGCGAGGAAAGTGGCGTGTTTCATGGTACCGAACTTGGCTGCGAAAATTGCACTCCGTGTCCTACTACAACTCTGTCACTGACTCCAGCCTTCCAGCAGCTATAAAAAGAGGTTTTTGGACGTGGGGAGGAGGCATTC
This sequence comes from Magnolia kwangsiensis, assembly GCA_037074715.1. Lineage (NCBI taxonomy): Eukaryota > Viridiplantae > Streptophyta > Magnoliopsida > Magnoliales > Magnoliaceae > Magnolia > Magnolia kwangsiensis. Next base: position 4,734,149 of record CM073583.1, read on the forward strand.
AAGGTCTTGGGGAGGAAGAACAGAGGGCTCGAGCTTGGGTTTTAACGTGGGCAGAGGAGAGAGAGAGGAGCTTGGTTTTTTCTTTCCCTTTTCTTTTCCTTTTCTTTTTCTCTTTATTTATTTGGATTGAGCCCATCCATGGCAGGCTAAATCCTCCTAGCTAGGGCTAGGAGGTGAAGCTTGTAGTGAGATGAGAGATTATATGCTTTTAATTTAATTTTAATTTTTGAATTGAAGTTGGTTTTAGTTTGATTTTAATGGAAATATTTTAGGTTTTTAATGGTCTATTGTGACTGAAATTACAATGGGTCTGCAATGACTTTTAATATTCCCATTCTCTTTAATGTTTATGACGTTAGGAAGCCCTGTTGTTCACCATAGTCTCCTGGGCATGGTTGGATGACGGTACCCTTCTTAACCTTCATACATATGATTGGTTGGTAATTAGTTTAATTCTGTTGTTTGCCATAGTCTGTGGGCATGGTTTGGTGATGGAATCCATTCTAATTCATACACCTTTCATCTCTTTGAAAACTAGATCAATGTCAGTTCAGTTAATTTCCATGAAACATGCATAAGATCTCCCTGATCTCTACAAGTGGATCCTCTGAATCCCTAGTTCCCTTCTCCTGATTTCTCTCAAGTTTATATAATTATTTCACCATTATTTCTCAAATTACATTTAGTTTAGATTTCATCTTAATCTAGTTCTAGTTCTGGTTAGTTTTAGATAACGTACAAGTTTCAGTCCCTTGGGATTCGACCTCGGTCTTACCGAGTTATTACTACATCACAACCCTGCACTTGGGGAGTGAACAAAGACTATCGCATCAACAATCCAAATAAGCCCAATCACCCACTATAAAACACAAATCAGTGTGGGCATTGATTTCCAACGTTCACAGGTACACTTATGGTGAGTTTTGCCCTCAAACTTTGACTGATGACACAAAATTAAAATCCTTGTGCATCGATTGAATTTGCTTCATGACAAGCCAGTGGAGTCTATATAAGATTTTAAATGGGTTCTTATGGTAGGGCCCTGCCACAGGAAGGCTATCTGACATTTTTCTTCTTTTCTTCTTTGTTATTTTTTCACTGGAGGGGACCACACAAAGTGATGGAGATCTATTAAAGTGAAGCTAGCTCTAGTGAAGCTCGGTACACTAAAGGCTGAAAACGATGTTTTTTTTTTTTATATATATATTTAAAAGTTCTTTAGCCACACTCTTCAACATAGAAGTTATGGCGGTTAAAGGCAGGTTCATTTGTGTGTTGTGTTTATTTTTGTTGGTGGATATCAATGGTCAGAGTTTTTTTTAAAAGAGAGGAGGGTATAATAGTTATCTTTGTAATTTTTTATTGGGTATAAATGATGAGAGTTTGTGAAAGGGATGAGAATGTGGAAGAATAATGTAATAGAATAATTTTTGTAATAGAAAAATATTGTAATTGATGAATTTTGTAGTGGAATGATGTTATAATGGATGAATGTGATGAATGTTGGAATTGATGAATGCTATAATGGATGACTATTATAATGGATGAATTTCTGTAATGGAAGAATGATGGAAAAATGGTGTAATGGATAAATGTCATATGGTGGATCACTGATATTTACTATGAATCATTGATACTCACTATTGATTGCCAATTGTATTGATGATCCGCAGTGAATATCGACGATTCACCGTACAACATTCATCCATTGCATCTTTCTTCTTTTTAAAAATTCTTCAATTACGAAAATTCATCATTCCTTCATATCCATAAGGTATTATAAGGTGGAGCATATATATTACAAGATCTTTAGAGAAATATAATTACATCGGCCATTTCAAAAGATACATTCCTATAATGTGAGAATTAACTATAGCTGAGTAAGTGAAATTAGGAGATTCGACTAAAGCTATTCAAGACATAAAAGACAAATTATGATACTAGATAAAACAAAAAGGTCGAAAATTAAATATTTTTTTTCATTAAAAAGATAAAATACTTATAGAAAATTGTTAGGAGACTACATATATAAAAGAAAATATATCTTAATATATTAATTTGGTTAATTTCATACATACTCATATCGAGAGGTGCAGTCGCCCATGGTTGCAGCAGTCGTACATATAAGTTCTCCTTACACGAAACTGTTTCGATCTCTTCCTGTACATAGATGATAAGTATTATTGCATGGAGCTTTTGTCCCATGGTTAAGACTATTTCGGACACTTCTAAAGTTTTAACTGTTAATAGTGTTTTTTGTTGGGTTAATTGAAGCATAATTATGACTTTATGAAGATGATCTTCCAATTTTGCAAGATGACATTCTTTTCTAATCGGATGTCTCAATATATTTTTGAGCTTAAAGAGTTGTTTGACAGAGCGTTGGGCATTATAGTAATATGTATGGAGGACATGTACGGTGTCTTGATATGCAATATTGTCTTCTCGCATTTATCGAAACTATTCTTAACGAGCTTGATGATTGTAAAGCTGTTGTGTTATGATGCAAAGAAGGACGTGAGGTCGAGCACCGTCTTCCTCAAGATGATAAATATTCTGAATCCACGGAACTTCTCTGGACTCCTCACAGAGACTCCTCAAATCCATGAGGAAAGAAAGCAGAAAATAGAAAAGAATTTCTAATAATTCAAAATTGATTATGAATGACTAAAAACGAGTTTACACCCCTTTAAATAAGGGAACCAAGCAATAAGAAAGAAATCAGACTCAAACTACAACTAAAACTCCTAGAATTCGCAACTTACTATAAATAGTAAACTTACTATTTGTAGACGGTCGTGATGTCTACTAGTGTGCAAGGTTTTCGGCCAAAAATAGCAAGTGTCCTATTTGGCTTCACCAAACCGTTCTCCTAATTATCCTAAGCACTTTTCATGTTAGACACAACTCCTAAAGCCCAACGGATGAAGAGTTATACTCAAACTAAAACTTACTATTTATAGTAAAAACAAAAACAAAATGGAAAAACGACCGTCGATCAGGGGGTTTCTCACAAATCCGGGCTACGCAACCTGGCATAGCAGGGTTAGTTGGCTAAAGTAGCTCGTTCTACCCCAAAGTCATATATTTTACGTCGGATAACTCATTCCGGATTGCGAGATACGCCCGATCTAAGGTCTTATGGTCCAGATCACTTCTGTCGTCGACCGTGCCTTTTCTGATCCATCTTAGCCATGAAATTGTCTGCGACCCGTTATACATCATGTTATCAAAATATAAAAGAGTCAGGTCTTATGAAATTCTACATGAATGACTCAAACCAGTTGTAAAATATTGTACAATTTTCATGTAAAACTATCTGTTTCTAACCATTCCCACAAGACACAAAGACAATACATCTAATTCAAAAGAAGAAATTATGAAAGTAATGACCCTATAAGCAACATCGAAAGTTATAGAAAAGTGATTATCAACTTAGCCTTCCTACTGCAAAGGCTATGTCTGGTCTAGTGCAGTTTGTTAAATACATGAGGCTACCAATTATTCTGAAATACTCTAATTAAGACATACTATTTCCTATATTTTTCATAAGAGTCACACTGTAATCATAAGGTATATTGATAGGTAAACAATCAAAATGGTTAAACTTTCTCAGCAACTTCTCAATGTAATGAGATTGCGATAATACAATAACACCATCTTTTCTAGTTACTTCAACACTTAAGATTACATTAGACACTCGTAAGTATTTTATGTCAAATTTGGATGACAAGAATTTTTTAGTCGGAATAAGTAATTTAATATTAGTTCCAAAAATAAGCATATCATCAACATAAAAGTATATAATAATATAATTATTTTAAAAAAATTTACTATATACACATCTATATACATCATTTATATGATAACCATTCATTTTAAAACACTATCAAAATTTTTATGCATTGTTTAGGAGCCTGTTTTAAACCATATAGTGATTTAATTATTCTACATACTTTATTTTCTTTACCTGATATCTTATAACCCTTAGGTTACTCCATATATATTTCTTCTAAATCTCAATTTAGGAAAGCTGTCTTAACGTCCATCTGGTGTACCTCCATTTTATATATGAAGGCTATCGCTATTAAGAATCTAATAATTATAATTCTAGTTATAGGGGAATATGTATCAAAATAATCTATTTCTTCCTTTTGTTTAAAATTTTCACTAACAACCTAGTTTTAAATTTATCAATAGTCTCATGTGATTTTAATTTATTTCTAAACACTCATTTACAGCCTATTGGTTTGTTTCTAGGTGGTAGGTGTACAAGTTCCTAAGTGTTATTAGATATAATAGATTTCAACTCATCATTTCTTGTTTCCTTCCAAAAGATTGTATCTGGAGAGTTAATCGCTTTTGAATAATTTGTACGTTCATCTTTTACTAAGAAGGTGAAAAAACTATCTCTTAGGTTAGTTTCTTTTCTAACTTTAATACTTTTTCTTAGTTGTATCTCTTCTACTACTTACTCGCAAGCACTTTTACTAGTAGACGTGATATCTGATTCATTAAATTCCTCTATTCATATATATTTAGATTTTATAGTAAATACGTTCTCAAAAAACTCTGCATCCCTAGCTTTTATAATTGTATCTGGATATAGAATATTATCCTTAGTTTTTAAAACTAGAAACCTGTAGGCTGCACTGTTTTGTGCATGACCTATAAATACACAGTCGGTCATTTTAGGACCTAATTTTCTTTTCTTAGTTTTAGGTAATCCTACTTTAGCAAGACATTCCCACACTTTAATATATTTATAAGTAGGAACATGATTCTTCCAAAGTTTATAAGGTGTTTGTTCAGAAGATTTAGAAGGAATCCTATTTAAGATATAACAAGCACATAGAATTGCTTCTCCCCACATATTTGAGGGTAAGCCTGAACTGTTTAACATAGCATTCATCATCTCTTTTAGAGTTTTATTTTTATGTTATGCTATTACATTCTGTTCCGATGTATAAGGAGCTGTAGTTTCGTAAACTATTTCACTCTTTTCACATAATTCATTAAATTGAGAAGATTCATATTCACCTCCTCTATCTGTTCTAAGTTTTTTAATTTTTATATTTAACTGATTTTCAACTTCAGTTTTATACTTAGAAAAAATATTTAAAGCTCCATCTTTATTCCTTAATAAATAGACTTTAGTAAACTTATAGTAGTTATCTATAAAAGTTATGTAATATCTTTTTTTACATATACACATGTTATTTCTAAAATCACTTAAGTCACTGTGTATCAATTCTAATATAACAGATGATCTTTCTATTCGTTTAAAGGATTTTCTAATGAATTTTGATTATACACATGTTTCACATTTATCAAATTTTTCATTAGATATATTAGGTAATAAACCTAATCTTTTCATTTTCTTTAAAGATACTACATTCACATGACCTAATCTACCATTCCATAGATAAAAGGGTTCAATGATATAAACAGAATTGGATATCTTTTTATTATTATCATTGGATACATTTACAATGAATAAATCATCACTACAGTATCCCTTACCAATAAAAGTTTCATTCTTAGTTATTACAATCTTATCTGAATCAAATACTAACTTGACACCAGTCCTATTGAGGAACAAACTAAAGACCAAGTTTCTTCTAATTTCAGTAACATGTAGGACATCATTCAATAGCAGAGTCCTCCTATAAGTGAGTTTCGAAGTACCTTCCATTTTCTTACAACTGGAGATGTTCTAGCATTACTCATGAACACCTATTCATCATCTCCTGATACTTGGTAGGAGGTAAACATGCTACGATCCTTACACACGTGCTTAGTTGCACCAGTGTCTAGTACCCACTCCAAATTATTTACAAGGAAGATTTCTGATACCACAACTACTACTATATCAGACTCATTGCCTATTTCTATAAGATTAGTCTGTGACTTATCTTTGCTTTGGTTAAACTTGCAGGTTTTAATGTGATGCTCAGGCTTTCCACAGTTGCAGCAATTTTCTTTTTTTTTTTGAATTGATTGTTTGTATTCTTCTTTTTGAGCCTTCATTCATTTGTATAATGTACAGGTTTGCCACAGTTATGACATTTAATATTTTTCTTATTATTTTTTCGACTTGATTATACAAGATTTGTCTTTGAATCTATCTCATTTCCATTTTCTTTTTATCATTGTTCTATCAGTCTCTTCTATTAGTATGTGTACAATAGTAGTTTTCAAAAAAATACCATTCTTTTTATATTTCATTCTATTCTTATATTCTTTCCAGGAGGGTGATAACTTTTCTATTAGCGCTCATGATAGAAACACTTTATCCAACTCCATTCCTTCTGTCGATAGTTCGTGAACTAGATTTTAAAAATCGTGAATCTAATTTGTAACAGATTATCGTCTGTCATTTTGTAATAAAGGAAATTAGCAATTGCATGTTTCTTAGCACCTGCATTTTCTAATATGTAGCTTTTTTCTAAAGCAGTCCATATGTTTTTAACAGATTCATAAGTAGCATACGCGTCATATAGTTCGTTGGATAAAGAGTTTAGAATATAGTTTTTACAATTATTTTCATCTGCTACTTAGGTTTGATTTGCTGGATTTATAGTAATTAATTCAGATAGTATATATAAAACTTTAAGGGTGGTCAATGTGAACATCAGTTTCTGTTTCCACCGTTTAAAGCATTGTCCAGCGAACGATTCGATTTTAGCTAACTCAGCAGAAGCACTTACTATTACGGTAGCCATAGTCTATGTAATTCAATAATTCAATTTCAAGATTGTTGGAATATTTAGTTGAATTAAATAAACTATTGAAAATTGAGAACAAAAAAAAAGATTTGAGAAAGAGGACTTATTGAATTGAGTCGAGGCGTGACGTGAGTCACTCGGCTTGAAATCGAATTTGCTCCCCTTGGACAGCGTCCCAAGTGCAACAAGTTTCCAGAGCAATCAACCTCCAGGATATAACGACTATGACCCGATCCCACTCTCATAACTAAAGTCCCACGAGTACCCACACATACACACCCACGTGAGTACACTTGTACCACAACCGCACCCTCACCCAAGCCAACCCCAGTCCGTCGCGTCGCGCACGCGCACATGAACACGACTCGGCTCGGCGCGCGTGCATGGTCAATAACATAGATTAAGGCTATTGACATAGCCCTCCACAGAACTAAATTCATATACCCCCTGAATGAGGCTCAAGCTGAATGTAAAAAGTCTATCTTATATACAAGATATATTTCTTTGTCAAATTCAATGTGAGACAAAACCCACAACTCAAAAATACTAAAAATTCCAAATATGTAAGGAAAACGAAAGAATCTGAAAAATTAAAATTTTAATATTTATTTTGAAACAAAATACAACATAAGGTTCCTATACCTTAATCCTAAACCAACCCAACCCAACCCAACCTCGAGTTAGGGATTCTTAACCCAAGCCCAACCCAAGCGAGTTCAGTCAGGTTGGTTAGGTAGATATATGCTAATATTTTCTTTATTACATTAATTTATTATACTTTAATACACCTCTTATTTTTTGTACTCATGTTGTAAGACCCGTATTTTAGACCGTACCGTTCATTAGACTTCCGCGGTCTTTCCGGTCGAATTCTGTCAACCTTTGACCCTTAACTGGTATTTGCGCGTAACCCTGATTCGTATGCCGTCAAGCCGTATCGACTCAACCCAAGACCTTTACCATGCGACCGCGCCGTCACTGCGGTTCCGATGCCGCGACTCGCGGCCGAGGCGATACCCTGGTCAGGAGATATGAGCCAGCTTTCAGTGCGAGAAAAACGCCGCGTGTTGCGAAATCCAAGAGAATCTCTACCCAATGTCCTATCTATCAATCCCATCACATCCCATCAATCAAAGTACACATCACCTCACACTCTTCCCCAAGCAACCCCTAAAGTCAACACTCTTCTTATACAAGTACACATCTATCACTCACCCATCACACCCATCTCTCTCTCTCTCTTACACCTCCCCCTCTCATCTCTCTCCCTCATTTTCTCTCCAAGCAACTCTCGTCCATGGCTCTCCATGGGAGGAGCTTTGTGTGGCCACTCTCTACCATCCAATCCAATCTTTCAAAGCCAATCTCAGCCGTTGAATCACACCCATTCGGGCCCTAGATTGCATTGGCGGAAGAAGGAAGCGAAGATTAAAAAAAAGTAGGTGCTTCTCTCTCTCTCTTTATTTTTTTATATATATGTTTTTGTGTGATGATTTGGCTGTGTGGCCCACTTGGATGGAACCCATCATGAAGTATTTTACCCAAGCCGTCTATGAGTGGGGTCTACCTTATGAGTATTGTACCCATACCATTCATTGTGTGGTGGCCCACTTGAATATAGCCCACCTTTACTATGAGGACTGTCCAGCGTACGCTGGATGTCTCTGTGAAAACCCAAATATTTGCTTGGTTACAAGTTTGTGATGTGACCCACTCATACACGCCCAACTTTGTTGTATGTGTTAAATCCACGCCGTCTATTCTATACACCAACCCATTTTAGGCGTTGAGCTAGAAAATGAGGTTAATCGGAGCATCTAATGGGCCATAACTTAGTAAATAGTGGGTGTAGCTACCAGTGAAGTGTGATCTGACGTGGGCCCAGCTCCACAACTCAGGTAGTAGACGGAGTGAGAGATGCCTCATTGCAACATTGAGGTCTTGACATCCATTCCTTGTGGCAGTGGCAGCAGTGAAGTGTAAACTGACATAGGGACTATGGGACCCACCCATGTCATCCCTCCATTTTGGGTGGTGCTGGTGTACCTGAACAAGGTCTGAGCAGTGCTAGTCCTCTTTGATATGTCAGGAGCCCCATGGATTTAGAGTATGATGTTATATGTTATGATGGCCTGACTATAGAGAAGGGGTCAGCTCGGACCACCTGATGCTATTGTTAGGTCAGGTCAGCTCGGCCTACCTGTGTGTTGTTGCCAGGTCAAGTTGGTTCGGCCTACCTGTGTGTTGTTGCCAGGTCAAGTCGGCTCAGCCTACCTGTGTGTTGTTGGTTGCCAAGTCAGCTTGGCTCGGCTCACCTGTGTGTTGTTGTTTGGTCAGGTCGGCTCGGCTCGGCCCACCTGTGTATTGTTGTTCGGTCAGGTCGGCTCGGCCTACCTGTGTGTTGTTGGTTGCCAGGTCAGCTTGGCTCGGCTCACCTGTGTGTTGTTGTTTGGTCAGGTCGGCTCGGCTCGGCTCACCTGTGTATTATTGTTCGGTCAAGTCGGCTCGGCCCACCTGTGTGTTGTTGGTTGCCAGGTCAGCTCGGCTCGGCTCACCTGTGTGTTATTGTTTGGTTAGGTCGGCTCGGCTCGGCCCACCTGTGTATTGTTGTTTGGCCAGGTCGATTCGGCTCGGCTCACCTGTGTGTTGTTGTCGGTCAAGTCGGCTCGGCCTACCTGTGTGTTGTTGTTTGGTCAGGTCGGCTCGGCTCGGCCCACCTGTGTATTGTTGTTCGGTCAGGTCGGCTCGGCCTACCTGTGTGTTGTTAGTTGCCAAGTCAGCTCGGCTCGGCTCACCTGTGTGTTGTTATTTGGTCAGGTCGGCTCAGCTCGGCCCACCTGTGTGTTGTTGTTTGGTCAGGTCGGCTCGGCTCGGCCCACCTATGTATTGTTGTTCGGTCAGGTCGGCTCGGCCTACCTGTGTGTTGTTGGTTGCCAGGTCAGCTCGGCTCGGTTCACCTGCGTATTGTCGTTTGGTCAGGTCGGCTCGGCTCGACCCACCTGTGTGTTGTTGTCGGTCAGGTCGGCTCGGCCCAACTGATGATGTTGTTCGGTCAGGTTGGCTTCCCCCTTATGGTATTGTTAGATCATGTAGTTTGACTATTTTTTGTATATATAAGGCCACATGTGAGACCCATTGCTTGGCCAATTGTATCGGCCCATTTGATTAGCCCAACTGATTCGACCCATTTGACTTGGCCAAGTGATTCAACCCAACTGATTCGGCCCATTTTGACTTGGCTAATTGTATCAACCATTTGAGTCGACCCATCTGTATCAGTCTATTTGATCAGCCCAATTACTTCGGCTCCTTTGTACCGGCTCTTTGATTTGGCCTATTTTTGTTGGACCCGTTGATACGGCCGGCGTTATGTACGATTGACCCATGAGTGAGGTCTAATGTGATGTGTATATGCCCCGTTGTTGAGGCCCACCTTGATGTATGTAAGGTTCGTTGTATGAGACCCACCTTGATGTGTATGAGGCCCATTGTTGAGGCCCACCTTGATGTATATGAGGCCTGTTGTTGAGGCCCACCTTAAATATTTATGAGGCCCATGTTACAAGGCCCATTGTGATGTATGCAAGGCCCATGAGTCATGGCCCATTGCAATGTATGTAAGGCCCAATTAGTGCGGCCTATTCGATATATTTATGGGGTCCATGTCATTAAGCCCATCTTGTTGTATTGGTGACCCGTCCATTGAGACTCACCCATGTATATATTTGGGGCCCATGTGTAGGGCCCACCTATTATTTATTTAAAGCCCATGGGTTGTGGCCATAGTGATGTATATTAGGCCTATGTGATGTAGCCCATACTGATGTGTATTAGACCCAGGTATGTGACTCACCTGCGAAGTATATTTGAGGCCCATTGTGATATATCTGAGGCCCATGGGTGCGACCCATCCAGATGTATTTGAGGCCTATGGGAAAGGCCCATTGTGATATGTGTTAGGCCCATAACCAGGGCCCACCTGTTTCGTATATTTGGCCCTTGTGTGAGGCCATGTGCCCATTATATATTCGATTCTATGTGGGTCATTCCTTGGGGGCAATGTTGGTTAAAAGTCCACATTGTCGATGCCGGTTATTGATACCGAATATGAGTATGTGACTGCATAGCATCATGATACATATCCATTCGCATCATCTGCATGTTTGTTATGAGATGTGATTGACCATTGCATGTGTCATTGGGCAGAATGATGTGAGACTCCCTGATAGGTGGAGGTTATCTCACATGAGCGCACAGCATGCGCAAGATTGATGCATGATTGGATTGTATGACTCATGCATCTTGCATTGTGTTGACTACTGTACGCCCTAGTGATCAGGGTCGTAGCCTCCACAGGCATATTGTGGATGGCCAGATGGGACACCAGAAATCTGTTTGAGCATCGGGCCGCAATAGATGGCCCTAGGTAAAAATTCCTAAACACCCTCTTGGTTACAGAGGATGCTCCAACGTCTAGACCGAGTGGGTAGATGGGCGTTGAGTGCCGATTACCAGATAACTGCGCTCTCCACTGTGTCGTAGTCGGTTGGAAGGGGGTGTGACCTTACCCGTCCGAGCGCAGGGGGCAATACTAGGCTGAGTCTGACCAGCTCGAGGAATGGGTCCGCTATCGACGTGCCGAATAGGTATTGCCAGACTATTGGCCAGGCGGATAGTGAGGTTTCTTATGCTCACTTGGACTGTACGGCTAGGGAGAGCGACAGTGCCATTTGAAGTGTACTAAACCCCGGTGGTGATCCCAGAGATGAACCATACTGATATGTGGACTTATTGAGTAGGAGTTGCATGCTCATTCAGTCATTCATTTATTCATTCACTATCCACTCGAGTTGGTGGTGCGCAACTAATTGCTGTGTATCTTCATTATGACAAAGATTTCGGTTGGGCGCGCGACTAACCTGAGATCAGGAGTTTACCACGTTGAGTCAGACTATACAAATTTAGGTATGAGGCTGGTTTAGATAGAGGTTCCTTGTGGTGGACCCCATAACCTGTGATACTACGTACTATCATCCCGACTTTACACTCCAGCATGGTCATTCCATTCGCACTGCATGTTGCATTACATCCGCGGCATATGGTACGATTGACGTCGTGTGCACTATTCATCAGGAATGTATATTACATTGCACCTTCAGCATCTGATATTTAGCTCCTCATGACTCCTTATTGCATAGCTGTTCTATATTACGTATTCTGATATGGATTGACTTATGGGCTTGTTCATACTTCCGCTTACTCTGTTATCATACGATTTATAATCTTGTCAACATTTCTGCTTACTCTGAAAATTTCTATTCTTGTCAGTGTTTCGATTTATTCAGACATTGAATGGTTTATGGATTAATAGTTTTTTTTTTTTTTGTATTGTATGATTATGATATTGTATTGAATACTTGGCACTTACCTCGCGCACACACTTACACCACCCTCTAAGCTTTGCATAAGCTTATGCACGATAGATGCGTGCAGGTGATGTTAGGCTGCAGCAGTGTTGAGATTGGAGCGCGTAGCTGTCTTCTGGAGCTTTGATTTCGTTATATGTATTTCTCTTTCAACATTGTATTTAAATGATTATATTAGTGGATATGTGATGAAGATGTTACCTTTGTGAATTGGGTAAACTTGTGGTTATGCTTACTATAAAACAAATATACAAAAAAAAAAAAAAATCCTCCTTGTAGGATCTAAGGATCAGAATCTGGCATTTGAATGCTAGGAGCCGAGAATGGGGTATTACGGAGGCTGTTAGCACCGGGTTCGGCGATCGGAATTTCTGTGAATCCAATTTCCGGATTTGGGGCGTGACACATGTTTTTATTAATTACGTACGTAGCTATTTATCATAAAGAGCTTCCTTTTCTAAAACAAATAAGTTAAAATATAAGACAACTACTCCTTTAAAAGGTTGTGTTGTGTAGCACACAATCTATTTAGGAGAGAGAACTTTGGGGTCTCTTGTTAACTTGAGTGAAATGACTTGAACCAATGAAACCCGACAACACTGGAATTTCATGTGACTTCAACATAAATGATCCGCACTCAATTATAATTCATAAGTAACTTATATATCGATTGGGTTTGGGTCGGATCGAACAACCCAAGAGCACAACCTGAGCCCAACCCAAGTTTTATCAGGTTGATGTTTGTACAGCCCAAACTCGAGACCAAACTCAATACATGCCTGGGCCCAACCCAATGTTGGGTCGGTCTGGCGCCCGACTTTCAGCCCTAGTCGAGTAGGTCCAACCTGTTTGAACTGGGACTAGGGCTGAAATTTGGATGAGTTGGGTCGTGTTGGTTCTCAACCCTAGCCCAACTCAAAGTTCCTATACCTCAATCCTAACCCAACCTAACCTCGGGTTAGGAATACTCAACCTAAGCGAGTTCAATCAGTTGGTCAGTCAGGTAGATATATGTTAATATTTTTTTTATTATATTAATCTATTATACTGCAATATACTTATTTTTCGTATATATAATTTTATTAATTATATAAGTAATTATTTATCATAAAGAGCTTCATTTTTCTAAACAAGCCAACTAAGATATAGAACAACTACTCCTTTAAAAGTTTATGTAGCATGCAACCTACTTAGGAGAGAGAACTCCGGCATATCTTATTAGCTTGAGTGAAATGACTTAAACCAATGAAACTTGGCAGCATTGGAATTTCATGTGCCTTCAACATAAAGAATTCTTATGTAATTATAATTTATAAGTAACTTATATATAGCTTGGGTGAAACAACACAAGAGCTTAACCCGAGCCTGACGCAAGTTTTATCAGATTGGCGTTGGTATAGCCAAAACTCGAGGCCAAACTCAATATATGCTCGTGCCCAACCCAATGTTGGGTCGGTCACGGGTCGATTAGGGGTGCCCGACTTTCAGCCCAGTTGGTACCCAATCGGCGTCCACCAGAAACAGTCGCTAACTGGATTCTAGGATCATCCAGTCTGTACAATCTTATTCTAAGATAATATGAGCCATCCAAGAAGTGGCCCACCAGGTGAATGGTTAGGATCACCATGTTGGGCCAACATGTACCGTAAAGGGCCCGAGGACTAAGCTTACAGGCATACCCTCAGTGTATAAGAAAATTGAAAATCCGGAAAAAGGAAAAAATAAAAATCATTCGGAAAGTTTCCATGGCGGTTGATGTTCTCACATAAAATGGTGGCAAAAGAGTACAAATGCGGAGTAGATGTGTCCTGGTTTCTCTCTTATACGTGGTAGACGCACCGCCTTTCTTGGCTACAAAATCCCCGTGAATTTTTGACAAAACCCAACCAACCTTCCTCGCAAGAAGATCTCAGAAAACCCATTTCAGCAACCCCAGATCTGTTGCTAAACACCACTTGCCTCTCTCTCTCTCTCTCTCTCTCTCTCATGTTCTTGTTAGTTATATAGAGTGAGTACGAGAGGCTGAAAAAGAAAATACAGAAGAGGTGAGTTCTTGTTTTGCTATTCTTTTTTTTTTTTTTTTTTTTGGGTTTTGTTTCTTATTTTATTTTATTTTGTTTTTTGGTTATTTTGCTATACCATGCCCCCCAAAAATTACCCTATTCAGACAATGTTAACCATTTGATTTTTGGCCTGAATTAAAGATTGGAGCAAAATAATAAAGGCAGTTCAACCTTCAAAAAGGCCAAAGATTGGATGGCTAGGATCTTCCAATCTGTGGTGTTTTTGGCGGGTAGTTCATCCACAGTGGGGACCATCTTATCAACGGTCTGGATCACTGAACGATGGACCTCACTTGTAGCACTAAGATATTCTTCGGGCAATGATATTATAATTTCACTTCTGATGTCATCTGATGGCTATGTTGTTTTTATCAGTTATTTATGAAGATTCAATAACAGAAAACAGAAAGGGTCAGGTGAATATCTTTTTATATTTGATTTGAATTTTCCTTCACCCCCCTGAATTGCTTGTTTGGGCTCCTGTTTTTTGTTACATGTTTTGTTTTTCCCCTCATTTGGTGAATGCGGAAATTATTAGAAACATGGATTGGATCTGTTGCTTGAAGATTGCTTGAAGATGGTTTAATGGTTTCTTTTGCTTTTTTGTTTGTTGTTTTTCCTTTTTACCTCTTTTTAGCAGTTTTATGGAGATTGAATGACAGAAGGTTGAAAAGGATCAGGTTAGTCGTTTTAGCTTTCTAATCTGGTTTTGATAGAGGAGAAGCACTTGGGGGTTGTTTGGCTCCCTGGAAAAGTTACCCATCTGGAAATGGAATCCTGAGGAGGGTAAATTCCTGCATTGGGATCTTGGAAAAGCAAACGGTTTCCAGTTGGAAACTGGTTCCAGCTTTTGTGCTATTTGCTTGTTATAATTTCCATCCGGAGGCTCACTTTCAAATTCTGAGGAAATGGATTCCCTCCCGACTGGGACTTTTTGTAATTTACTTATAAATAGTACCTGTGCAGTAGAATTCCTGCTTGTTCTTTCCATGTATTCTACAGAATTACATTCCCAGTGCCCAAAGATGACAAACAATCTCTTTATCAGAGATTTTGCTTCCTGAAAATCAATTCTTTTGGCCCCTTTAAATTCAAGGGAGCCAGACGACTCCTGAGGTGTCCCGAGTAAGGATAGACTGAAGAGGCAGTCTGCCACACATGTGCCAGCATGGCACATGCTTGTGCAAGATATAGGCCATTCGGAGGGTCCCACTATTAGAAAATCAGGCCGGTCCATACATCAAGTGGCCCTGTCTTTATATATATATATATATATATATATATATATATATATATATATATATATATATATATATATATATATATATGATTTGGGATGAGATAGATATCAAGCAGATGGGTTCTGAAGATTCTAACCCGTGATTCTTCCAGCTTATTTATTTATTACATTGCGTTTTCTACGTGACTAAAATGTCATATCTTTAGTTTTCTTAATGTTCATACAGTTATTTTTTTGGTTTCTTTAATACATAAATGATTATTTGTCTCTTCAGTTTTTGTAGCTCCACATAGCAATATACTTCACAAGCTTGTTGATTGACTCAGAACTCATCCGAGTAAACTCGGTTTGGCCAGGCCTGGAATACCAGATGCAAACTCTGTTTCTATAAAGATCGGCGAGTTCATTGATTTTTTCTTCTTTGTTTTCTTTTCTTTTCTTTTTTTGAAGCGAATTGGCAAGTTCATTGATTTGGCTGAATCGAACTAAAGCCTGATTTGCGAATTGACCTTGAGAGTTTGTAGATTGCCCTTAGTTACTTTAAATGCCATTGGATTTGCTTCATGTTACATTTTTGTCCAAGTTCCTTTTTTAAGGTCTGACCTTTCATTTACACAGAAGGTGTGCATTGTCTTCCTGGGGTTTTCCAGCTACATACTTGACCCGTATCGATGGGAGGAGTTGTTGGAAAGGGTGAAAAGGGGGACTCATCTACAAACCCTTGTGTACCTGAAACAAAACTCGAGGCTAAGATGGTCGAAGCAATGCAGAGGAGGGAATCGGAAGGAGCTGCCATGAAGTCATTTAACAGCCTAATCTTGAAATTCCCAAAAATTGACAAGAGCTTTAGGAAATGCAAAACCATCTTCGAGGAATTTGGTGAGTTCTTCTCTTTTCATGATAGGGTATTTCCTTGATTATTAGTTTGTGAGTACTATAAAATAAAGCTTCTCAGCACCCTTAAATCCGTAATCTTATATTAGATTCTAGTTAATATATCAAGCAAGGACATGCTGCATATGCATCACATACGTGTCGAAATATCTTCTTTTTGCCTTGTGGAATTATATATGAAAAAATGATCGGGTGCACACATATCATCCACCATTCAGCGATGGTGGGGGAGAGAATCTTAACGCAAATTTCCAAATGGGCATTTGAAACCTTGCAATTTGAAGTGCTTGCTAGAGATTCCAGCCAACTATATTTTAGCGGCAGGAGATAATGTTCATACCAACTCTTGATGCTATCTGTGCCCACTGAAATCATGCTTGCATACACATTTTCTTTTTTCTTTTTTGTTTAATTTATTATTTGCATTTGTTTAGGACATGTCTCTTTCTTTTGCGCTTGTGTTGATTTGTCATCACACATGCTTAAGTGATGATTGTGAATTAATAATCTGATATTGAAAACTAGTAGCAATCATCAATTTGAGGGGATCTGCCTCCTTGCTCAAATTATAATTGTTATTTTTCTCAGTCAATCTCCTCAAGACTTACAATGCTTGTGTACGGAGTCCAAGGTATTCTAAATCGGTTACGTAATGGCCGTTATGTAATGGTAATGGTCATAACCATTACATGTTATGGGACCAAAATGACTGTAACAGAAAAAAGAGCTGTAACGGTCTTGTAACGGCCTAGAAACAAGTTTTTTTTTTTTTTTTTTTCAAATAAAAAGGGTCATAACAGCCATTAAGGTACGTATTGTAGAAGTAATGGCGGTGGCTGTTACGGCCACCGTTACCATTATGGAATACCTTGCTCATCATCATCATCATCTAAGCCTTATCCCGATTAACTGGGGTCAGGTACATGAATCTTGTTTTGCCATTTTATTAGGATTCATGTTCAAAGTTGTGGCAAAAGTTTCATGCCAGTTGCCAACTACCCTCATCCTCATCCAGGCATGGGACAAGCAATGAGAGCACATAGCTCCCATAGGTGTTATTAACCATGTGCATCTGATATGAACTAAATATTTGTATTTTAACCTATATTTCAATGTCATATATAACTTTTAAGAATGTGCACACTTTGGTTTGATGGTCGTACATTTGTGACCTTTGCTGTCAACTGGGGTTATGATGGAATTCCATGTGCACGTGTAGGCCTCATGCTCAATGGTTTTTCTTGCAAATGCCCCTCCATGGCCATCCATTGTTTGCTTTCCCTTTGGGTTGCGCTTGTATTAGCTGGGTTGGGTTTTAGTATTGGGTGTGACCATGTTGACATGTGATGTGAATGAGAAAAATGTAAAAGGAGGTAGAACACTTCAAACTTCTTTCCTTGAGAGTGTTTTTTTTTTTTTTTTGTTGGTATGTAGCAACAATGAGATTTCATTAAAGAAAATCAAAGGGCCAGAATTCAAGCTAGCAAAATAATGCCTTAAAAAAGAGACCGGGTCAGAGATCACCCCAAAAATAAACCACTCAATCCCAATATATGTAGCAGATATTCCTTCAAAATGCCGATCCTGCGCTGCTGAATCGATCGCCATGCTGCTCAATGAACGCTTTATTAACTTGTCTAAAGGCATTACAGGAAATGACCAAGATACCCTTCTTAATTCACGAAATCACCAACCCACACAAGTGGCGACTTAATTTATAGTACCTAGCATTCTAAATAGCAAATAGCATGTATTGTAGTGTTCACCCCTCTGAAGTGTGAGGCGTAAGCTACATAGTGTGTAGTGTAAGCTACATAGCTACACGCTACTTCTAGATTTTTAATCAGGGTTTCACTTGGTCACACCAATTTCATGATATTCTGCACCAAATTAGACTGATTAATAATGAAATCTAACAAAATTGCATGATTTTGGTGCAACCAAACGCAACTTGCAACTTAAAGTAATAGGAAAGGGCAATGATTAAGTATAAATGTAAAGAAAGAGAAACAAAACTGATTTTATGCTGTTACTTGTATTCTTTTACTAAAAGCATTGAAAATATTAACTAATTTTTATTAAAAATAAGAAAATGTAACAAACCATTGAAAACATTAATTGATTTTAATGTTGTAGTGAAAAATAACTTGGAATGTGAGTTATGTAACGTGTAGCTAGTTTGTGTAGCATGTGGCGTATGCGAATTAATCATATAGCCTATGCTATATGCGACTTTAAGTTGTTTACATGAGCTATGCAATGTTAAGGCTAAGTGATGCAGGATAATTAACTACCTGCTCTAAAAGCTCGAACTGTTAGAGTATGACGAATTAATCCCTTTATCTCATGTCTAAGCCCCACATCTCATGGGTTAGAATCTCGGCCGAACCCCCCTCCTGGGCCCCAAATCACACGGGTACTGCCTCACACGGGCTGCCCACCCTGAGTCTGTCCCTACATTCCATAGGCTACTCCACTCAAGCTTGGTGTGAAATGCGCATTAATCACCCCTAGTGAGGAGTCTCGAACATGAGACCTCCCCCGTGGGCCCCGCCCATCCCGAGTATGCCCCTACATCCCACATGCGACCCCACTCGAGCCCGGTGTGAAAATGTTCTTGCATTACTAAGCTATGCTACGTAGCATAAGCTACCCGCTACATAGCGTAGCTATTTAAAACATTGATAACTCCAACAACATGCTGTGTTAAATGCTTCCTGGAAATGGAAATGCTGAAATCCTCACCATTTGGAGCCATTACTGTTTTCTAAGAGTGGTCATTTGATGCATTGGCAGATGATGGTGGTCCATGAGTGTGCACATAGCCACTGTACATGTGGCCTACATTCACTCTAGTCAAAATCATGAAATATAATGACACCAATGTAGATGGGCCATATCCCCAAAATCAGATTAGTTTGTTGGTCCTAGCAGCGAGTGGGCATTCATTTGTTGAATTCAGACCACTGAATACTTCCTATTTAACAGTCCATATGATGGTCCTTGATTTGATATTTAGGATCATTTGGTCAGTGTTATTTTGGTTGTGGCCCATCTTCGGTTAGGCCCACAAATTGGATGTTTTGGATTGAGTTATGAATTCATTACTTCCTCATTCTCTAATGCTATTATCCATTGCATATTTTAAAAATGCCATGTGAAAACACATGAACTCTGACATCATCACAATTAGGTTTTTATGTATCATTATCGACTTATCATTATATATATTGGACCTCTGGGATGCAGAAACATGTTTTTGTATTGTTGATGATTTGCAGATGCCAGGGAATGTATCACTCTCCAAGGGAAACATTAGGAAAATGGTGGAATTTTTTAGTAAAATTTCAGGGGATGTTAAAATACACATGATTACGGTCAAGACCCAAAAAAAATACCAAAGAAGGAAAAAGAACTATACACAATTCCTCATTCTCTAATGCTATTATTCTTTGTTTATTTTAAAACTGCCATGTGAAAACACATGGACGCTGACATCTTCACGGTCAACATTTTATGTAATGTTATTGTTATCTGTATTGTACCCTTGGGATACGGAAACATGAATTG
This sequence comes from Magnolia kwangsiensis, assembly GCA_037074715.1. NCBI lineage: Eukaryota > Viridiplantae > Streptophyta > Magnoliopsida > Magnoliales > Magnoliaceae > Magnolia > Magnolia kwangsiensis. Next base: position 4,754,070 of record CM073583.1, read on the forward strand.
ATATTGTTGATGATGTTGCAGATACTAGGAATATATTGTTATCTGAGGGAAATATTAGGAAAATGGCGGAATTTTTAGTAAAACCTCAGGGGATGTTAAAATACACATGATTACACAGTCAATACCCAAAAAATTACCAAAAAAGAAGAAAAAAGAACTATACACAATAGTTTTCCATTGTAGAAATACTCAATCGAATTTATTAATTCCTCATTCTCTAATGCTATTATCCATTATTTATTTCAAACTGCAACATGAAAACACATGAACACTGACATCTTCACTATCAAGGTTTTATGTATCGTTATTGTTGTATGTATTGCACACCTGGGATACAGAAACACGTATTGATATTATCAATGATATTGCAGACATGGGGGAATGTATCACTGCCTGAGGGAAACATTAGGAAAATGGTGGAACTTTTCAGCAGAACTTCAGGGGATGTTAAAAGACATGATTATACCCTCGGGACTCTAAAAAGTATTACCAAAATACCAAAAGAACTATACACATTTGGTTTCCATTGTAAAAAAAAAAGGGTTTTCATTGCATAGGGCCTCAACAAATGTGCTGTCAGACAAAATATCTAAATAACAAATATGATTTTAATGTACTAATTTCAAGAAAAAATCCAATAATTCAGCATATACATTGGACTATTTAAAACATCCCTAGGAAGAGATCCCTCCAATAAATTTCAAGAAAATTGGCTTTTGTTCTTTCTATTTTCTATATGCAGGTATTAATGTTGGTATAGTCTGTATTATAAATATATTGGTGATATTATTGCATGCATCGATGATACTATTTATTTCAAAGGGCCATCGCCAATATCTTGTGTATCGAAAATGTCATGAGGTATCAATGATTTGATCGATAATATTGTTGATAACTTGTCAACTGTGCTCTTACCCCCAATATCTGTTTCGCAGAAAATAAAATCAGCCGATATAATAGATGATATTGGCAAATTTTTAAACACTGTTCACAATTGGACTGATATAGAGCTCTCCTTGTTGATAAATCAACTGATGCATGATGAGTGGAATGACATTCAGAACCATGAACTGAGTGGATTTTAATATAAAATTGCCGAAAGGACAGCAGTTGAAGTTTTTACTGTCTGAATGTAGCAATTTTCCTAAAATTGTGTCGTTATAACACTTTTTCTTGATATCATGATCTATACGTTATACGGTTGGAAATACCCTTCTATTTTCCATGAAATGAGACTTCGTATAGGGAATGCTTCCCTCTGCTTTGATGTGCATCTTGTTAGTTTTTTAGTAAATATTTGTAATCTATCAAGAAAACACTACTTGAATATCTATCGGTGTTGTGGTTTTAGCGAAATTGGATGGTACATGATCATATCTGTATATTAAAATCATCAGGGATGTTTATCCGGTGTTTATCTAAGTTTTGGATAATTAAGAATAGCTATTTCCTTACAGATGAAGATTCAAATGGCGCAATAGATCACGAAGAACTGAAGCATTGCTTTCACAAACTGGAAGTTAAGTTCACGGAGGAGGAGATCAACGATCTCTTTGAGGCGTGTGATATAAATGAGAAAGCGAATATGGGAATGAAATTCAATGAATTCATTGTTCTCCTATGCCTCGTATATCTTCTCTACGATGATCCCCATGCCCTTCATGCCGTATCCTTTTTATTATTCCATTCAATGAGTTCATTGTTCTCCTATGCCTCACATTTCACAGTGAGCTTTCTACACATTCGATTAAGGCATACACTTTTTTCTTCACATACAACTTTAGTGAATTCTCACCTATGTGGCAAAGATACCTCCATTTAAGAAAAAGACCGCCTTCTTTGACACTTGCATTGGACCTGAGTCATTAACTTTGTTCGATATACCTTGACAACACTATTCAGATAATATTTTCAGCTCTCTGCTTCTATGTAAGAATTTTTAGAGTTTTCAGTCATAGATTTTTGTATAAATAGCATATAAATAATCAGGTTTTTTACAATTCTCAGCCTGAAAATTTCCACAGTATGCTTGGCTTTTAAGTTTGTACAATTGGGCTGATGCTTTAGTGATCCAAACCATTGATATTATGTGGATGGGCCTAGACCAAACATCCATCAGAGTAGAAGTTTGTAGCTGTTGAATGTTTTGCCTTTTTGGAATGAGTGCAAACTGTTGCTGTATTTTCTTTCTTAATCTTCTATCTTCCGGCCCCCAATTTAAGGACAAGGATTTTTACCATTTGGATTTTTTGGGGATGGGCCTCCAAAGTGGGGTGAAACATATCAACAGTTCAGATCACTGAAACAAAGGGCCTACTTGTACAAACTAAAAACCCAAGCATATTATACAGCTTATTTTCTAAAAGGAGTGTTTGTGTTCTCTTAGATGGAAAGGTGAGTAGGAAACTTCAAATCTTTTGTGTTTCCATGACCGAAATGTTAGAAATCACGGATGGGATTACCAGATCTTGAGGCGACTTTTGAAACACTGGTCAATGCATTCGCATTTTTGGACAAGAATAAAGATGGGTATGTCAGCAAGAATGAGATGGTTCAGGCCATAAATGAAACTACTACTGGTGAACGCTCTTCTGGCCGTATAGCCATGAAAAGATTCGGTATGCTCTCTCAGATATAATCTCTCTTTTTCTCACAAGCAAAGATTGTTTATGGAGATATGACAGCTTTTTTGGTGCCGCTTCTACATTATCTTAAGGGGCATGCTTGAGTGGTACTGGTTTTACAGTAAGCTTACAGTGGTACTGGGAAGATGTGTGGCCCGCATGATGTATGAAGGCCATCCAAGCTGTCCATCAGATGTGTCACCTCATATTACCTCCAAGTGCTAAAAATCAGCCTGATCCAACAGTCAAGCGTGCCACAACACGAAACAATGCGAGAGGGCTTTTCGATTTGACCCTTCATCCAGGCCAGATGAAGGGTTTGAATGGCCTGGATTTCATATATACAACATAGTGGGTGCTCCATGCAAATCAAGGGTGGTTGTTCCCTCCTGACTTGTTCCCTGTGGTGTGGCCCATTTGATTCACGGATCATCCCAAATTTTAATGCCCTGGGGGTACCATGTGCTGACGCATATGATGGACTGGTTGGACTTTATGAATGCTTCACGTGAGCCCCACATCTACCTAGTACCATTGGCGATACCAGTACTACTGGGGCACACCCATTATCTTGATGGATATATCCCCCTTCTCTTTGAATAAAGCATTACAGCTAGTTGTAAATGCACGGTTTGGATTCCACATACACATCAATGGTGGGCCTCGCATTGGCCGTATGGGAACTTCCCACATGGTTGACTGTATCTGAACTTCCCATGCACTTTGGAGCCAAGATTATCAATATGATTGTTAAAGAAGTAAACTGCAATTTGTTTGTACCCACCTTGTATGACCAATGAATGAATCGCAATTCGATTCTATAGTGCATCCAACACCCACCCTCCCCAAACACAATGCATCATCTTAAATCATAAATAGGAACTGGGCCCCACCATGGAAGATATTTGGGAGAGAAGTCGGGCCATTCAACTCATTTGGTTGGCTACAATTATAAGAAAACAGTGAATAATTCAAAAGAATTGTTAATGGTGTGCATTCACTGTTGATGTGTGGCCCTCCTGAGTGAACTGGCCTAATTTTAGGCCAGGTCATCTAAACAAGGGTGCCCATCTGATGCGTGGCTCGGATGCCCTACACACTCGCTAGATGGCCACATGTGGAGAAAGGCATGGACTCTGAACAAACCTTTGTTTCAAGTACCTTTCCATTTGTATACTGACTTGTCTGAAAGCAATAGACATTGAGTTTCCGATCACTAGGATCCCTTGTGTGATTGCAGAGGAGATGGACTGGGACAAAAATGGAATGGTGACATTCAAGGAGTTCCTCTTTGCATTTACCCGTTGGATCGGAATCGATGAAATTGAAGATGAAGATGAAGACAAAGGTGAAGAATGAGATCCTCAATGGGACGTGTTTCTCGCCATTCGTTTGCCATCCGCAAACCGTTCTTCCCAAAAGAAGAGAATTCCAATGCAAGGTTTGCTCTCTTTCCCCCGAAATAATGGCAAAGTAGAGAGATTTTAAAACATTTGCAATCAGAATCCATCAATCCCCTCTGTTGGGTTTTGCAAGTTATCATGTAAATAGTCTCTCAAGTGAGGATTCAGAACTCTTATGCATTTATAAATAACAAAAACAAACAAGCTTCTTTATTGCTATAGACTGCTGCAATTTTAGTTAGTTGAAAGAAAAAGAAAATTCTCTCTGCTTCCAACTTTAACGTGCACGAGATGCTAGTTCTCCATCAGGTAGGACATTTTGATTAGATCTTCTGCCTAGAAAATCAGGCCGTCTTGCATTCTCGTGGGCCACAATAGACAAAACAAACAGATTATTGATTATTTTTTTGTTTGTTTGTTTCTAGCCCTCCATTTGTTGTGTAGTGGCCCACAAGAAGTAAGACATCCTATTTTTAGGTCAGAAAATCAGTGGGTCCTACCCGACGGGAAGCTCGGATCTTGCACAAGTGTGCTTGCGTATGGATGGTCAGGGCTTTATATGTTCGTGTGCGGGGCAAATCTGCTATCTTACATTTGGTGCTAAATAGTGGTTGGACATGACATGCGTGCTTGCAGACCCTTCATTAGGAGATTTCAGTCCATTTTTCAAATTACTCATTTGTCATCCGACTCCTAACACTACTAAAAACAAAAAACAAAAAATCAGAACCATCATCATATCATAGCCTTGTCCCATCTATTTGGGTTTGGCTTTATGAATTCTGTATCACAGCCCTCATCATAGCCTGGTCTCAGCTATTTTGGGGTTATGAATCTGGGTGGGTTGGGTTGACCCAGCATGCAACCCAACCTGACCCAAATTCCAACCCCAGGTGCTGAACCTGAACCCAGCCCAACTCAGAACTGAATTTGTTCAACCCGAACCCAACCCAAATTCAAATTGGGTTGGCGTTTTTCAACTGAAACCTAACCCAAACTCGGGTTAGTTTGACACACACCCAAGTGTTCTCAGGAAGCACATCAATCCTCCAATATCCCTTCTCACCAGCTCAATCAAAGTATTTTTATGCCCGCCTGCCATCCTCTTTCAAGCCGTTCCATCTCCTAAATGTCCCCCTCATTGGTGTAATCAGTGCTTTTTGTCGCACTTAGTCCGAACCCTCGCAAAATGATATCCCTTAATTTTTTTTTAATACATTTAAAATTCCAGTTGTTCCTAGTCGTCCCGGACATTGATTGTGCACTGAGTAAACTCTGTGGGGCCCACACGTGATGTGTCTTATCCATGCCGTCCATCTGTTTTGCCAAATCATGTTAGGGCGTGAGCCCAAAATTGAAACATATCCAAAGCTCAAGTGGACCACACCACAGGAAACATGGGGATTAACTTTCCTAGGGTCCACAGTGATGTCTATTTGTCATTGAACCTGTTCATAAGTTCACACGGACATGGATGAAGGGAAAGCACAAATATCAGCTTGATCCAAAACTCCTGTCCCCCAAGAAGTTTTCAAATTGTTTCCTGTGGTGTTAGTGTTGAGTCCACCCATATATCAGTGTCCAGTCCTCCCATATATCAAACTCGACATGCTCATCTCTGTAACAGTTTCTGCTCGTGTTGTGTGTTCTACAGTCAAACATACCGCCGCGTGTGTATCGTGTAGAATGGCACTCTTATAAAATTCCTCCAGCATTTATTGGATTAGATTTTAGAAGCAGTTTATAGAGAGGCAGTCATCCCTTGGCTCAGCTTCAAGATCAGCTTGCCCTTGCCTTCTTCTTTCACTCTCCATAAGTTCCACCATCTCATTCTAGGGCAACTTACATTGTTTGGATGGATGGAATCGCAAGGAAAGGAAAAGATTTTTCCTGAGACTTGAAATGTATGTTTGGTTGTTGATGTAAACTATAGATTCCAAGGTACTACTTCCATTCAAGGTATTTCATATCAGTAATAGTAGTCATAACCATCACCACCGTTACCAATACAGGTATAGGCCGTAACGGCTGATATGGGAGTGTAACAACTGTTACCTCCATAATGGTTGAATTTTTTTTCTTTGTTCGAAAAATTTCGAAAAAATATTTAAAAAATTCAGAATAATGTAAATATTCGAAATATGTATTTATTCTTTTGTATTTATGGTAGCGTCATGGTTCACTCTTTGGTGAGAGTGTTGTCTTTGATTGTCTGGTGAATTTATGAGCATGGTTATTTGTCTTTAATGTTTATACATCACAATGAAATGGGAAAAAAAAAAAGAAGGATAAATATCACTTCTATTGATTAAGAAAAAAAAATGGCCCTAAGAGCTTCTATTCGTTCAAATCACTTCGATTTATAGTTTTAATCCTTAAAAAATATATTAAGAGGTTGAAATCTGTGTATAATAATATAGGAAAAATTTTGGAATGAAAAAAATGGGGGGAAAAAAGAGAGGAAAAATGGATTTTAATAGAAAAAATTGTCTATTTTTCGATCATTACAAGGTAATAGTTGTTATGCCTTATCATGGCTGTTACGGTCTCAAAAAACCAACGGCCTCGTTTCACCCTATATCGTGTAAACAATCTAGGTATTGCTTCTACGGCTGTATCATAACCAATACAAAACACCTCTCTTTTGTCTTTATTAAGATGCTGATTTTCTCGAGCAAGGAAGGTAACTGATATTGAAGAGATGGGAATTTCTACTTGCAAAACAAACATGGCCCCATGAAAATGGTATTATTTTTGGACATTAACAGTGGAAATAAAAATCATTAACGTTCTCCTTTCCACACCTTGGATCCCTTCTATCCAAACATGGCTTTACTACTTTCCCTTTCTTTTAAGGGCCTGTTTGAAATTAATGAAATGGTGGGAAAGGAACCAGGGTTTCTCAAAAAATCATAATTTTGTTGTTTGTAAACATGAGAATGATAAGGAGCAGAAACCTAATCTTTTCATTTTCGTAAAGAAATTAAGTTTTCTTTCTTGTCATTTGTCCTTGCTTGGCCTCACCCAGTACAGTGCAACCCTTATCATGGGCCCACCTTGATATATGTATCATATATCTGTGTTGTCCATCCATTTTTTCAAATCATTTTAGTCCACGAACCTAAAAATGAAGCAGATCCAAATCTCAGGTGGACCATACTATAAGAAACATGCCCTACCATTGAAAACTTCCTGGGGCCAAATGTAATGATTCTGTGATATTTATTTTCCATCTGAACTGTTGATAAGGTCTCACAATCTTGGATTGAAGATAGAAAAAAATTATATCACCATGATTCAAAACTTTTATGGCCTATAAGAAGTTTTTAATGATCAGTCACCATTGTTTCCTATGGTATGGTCCACTTGAGATTTGGATCTGTTTCATGTTTGTGATCGTGCCCTAAAATGATCTGAAACATCAAGGTGGGCCCCTGGTAAGGTAACTAATCCGCGCCATCTCTGTGGGCACCACGATGTATGCGTTTTTATCCATACCCTTCGTCCATTTTTCCAGCTCAATTTAGGGCATCAGCCCAAAAATGAGGCAGATCCAAATCTCAGGTGGACCACACCATAGTAAACAGTGGTGATTGAATACCCACCGTTAAAAACTTCTTTGAACCATGGAAGTTTGGATCAAGCTGATGTCTGTGTTTTACCTTTGTAAATGTCTGTGTGACCCAATCAACAAGTTGGTGGGCCCTAGAAAGTTTTTAATGGTGGGAGTTTAACCACCGTTGTTTCCCATGATAGGGTCCACCTTAGAATTAGATATGCTTCATGCCCTAAAATGATATGGAAAAATGGATGGACGGCGTGGATATAGAATACATGCACGCAATTCATTAAAATGAGTTTGCATATCCCCACCCTCTCTGCATCAAAACCACTCCGTACATCACGTACATCAGTATCACCCTACCATGATCTTTATGTCAAATCCACTCCATACATCAGGATCGTCCCTCAATGTTAGGCACTGTGAGAAAAACTCGGCCCGATGCACGACTTAAGTGGGCCTACCCACGAGAATTTATGTCGAACATGGATTTATATATGGATACCAGATATTCCATCTAAGCACTTGATTAAGTTGTTGTAAAAATGTTGATTTTATATATTTTTTAATATTAAAAAATATATACATATTATGTAAAAGATTTTGCAAAAAATCCATTTTTTGGTGTTTTGGGAATAATCCGAAAGAAAAAAAAAAAAAAAAAGGGTTTATATGAGAAAGATGGAGTATCTTTTTGTTTATTTGCTTGGTCCGTAGTGTATCGAGCTTGTGTGTTCATTGGAACACCCGCGCGTGGGCTCGGGCACAAGTTCGGTGTGAGGGTGTGGGCATGTGAGGCAGTGTGGGTGTAAAGGTGTTACTGACCTACTTTGCACTATGCATGGTCGCTCCTTCGCAACCTTACGCGAACTGGTGTGGTTGAGATGAGTTTAGAGGTCTGAATGAAGAATCGTGTGACTTGTGTGACTTATATAGATGCTGGAAAAATTAGTTATTAGAGTAAGGTGTAACTCGTGCATATTAAGACCGAGCATGCAGAAACTGGTTAGCAAACCAGTAGCTGTTACACCACATGCAATGCCCTAGATGGGTTTGCAAACCATCACCAACACACTCCAATTATACTCATATGAACCAAAGGAAGAATTACAAAATGCATTCTAGCAAGCCATCAAGGTTAATCCAAACCTTAGCCTGAAGAGCAAACCCATGTTATGGTCTAAAATGGTTCATCCGAACCTTAGCCTGAAGAACAGACCAATGTTGTGGTATAATACTCATTTTCTCTTGGATTTTTCTTTTTATTTTTTTTTTCAGAAATTTGTGTACAGACTTCCATTAGTGAATCCTCATATTTGTTGAATGCATATTCACACAAGGCTCGTCGTATCGTAGAAATTATTTGCCTGAAATCTTTCAATATACTTAATCTATTTGAGTATGGGCAAATAATGCTTTAAGAACAACATTCTCATACGTGCTTTTGCCTCATTATTGTTCGATTTACATATTTACAAAAAATATTTTTTGTGTATTATTTGATTAACATAAGTGCTTTACAGTTAGGCTCGCATTGCTTTCTAAATATCTGTCACTCGAAATTGCAACAAAAAAAAAAAAAAATTTATTTTGTTAAATATATTATTTGAAAATAAAATTCAACTTTCATTTTGTCAAATATATAATTTGAAAATAAAATTCAACTTTTTTAAAAAAATGGTGTTGATGAACAAACACTGACGCTTGTGGCGTCAAACTTGATTGGACTCGATGGGGATGAAAGTTAACGAACGGTTGGGATCATCTTATGGTTTTAGAAAGAGGGAGAGGATTCGAGCTCCAGCTGATGTAGGTAGTATGAGCATTTCGTGCATGCGAGTACATGCAATCGTGGGAAGAGATTATATTTGCAGCTGTGAATCTTTTACACTAGGTAAGCTCCTCATACCCACGTGCCAATGTGGCAAACATGCGATCAGTTGCACGTGTGCAGGTATGCATGACCATTGCAAGACATGTATTAAAAGACCAAGATGGTAGACATCAGAGCTAAGAGGCCCATTAGCACTGCAAGCAATACATTCTCCCATTGCTGGCCGCCACGTGGCGTGATCGACTGGTTAAGATCTTAGCCTTCCATTGAATGGACAGAACAAACATAGCTTATCTTTCAACATTTTTATATGTTGGGGATCTTTGAGCAATGGGATTTCTTTGCACCTGGCCCATCAGCAGTGGGGTCTACCAGATGAATGGTCTGGATCACCACATGGTTGAGACGATAGTGACCAACGATCGCCATTGGCCCACCGTGATAGTGTTCCTGAAATACAGCACGTCCATCAGATGAGCCCTCCCTTTTCGGGCCCACCACCAATCATGGACGAGGTCCCAAAAAAAGGAGCCTGATCCATAACTCAGGTGGACCCCACTTCAGAAACAGTGGAGAGGGGACGCTGGCTTTTGTTTCGTGGGGCCCACCATGTTATTCACACGCCATCTCGCCCACTCATTGTGTGAGCCCCACGTGGATGAAGGGACAATACCCACACATTAGGCCATTCCAAAAGTAAGGTGGGCCACACCACGTGATTTAGTGCTTTTTATGCATGATGTTACACTGTTCCTGATGGAGTGGCCTACTCAAAGTTCCAGATCTTGCTGATTCTACCACGTGTCAGTTTCTGGACAGGGCGTGTCCGATGGACGGCTTGGATGTCTGGCATATATCACGGTACAAGTCGACTACGGTATAGTCGACTGTTCAACAGCCCTGTACAGTCCAGGTTTCAAGATGGAGCCTACGCGCACACGTGTACAATATCTGAGCTGTCCATGTGATAGGACACAAACTACTAATAAGGGCGTGTTTGGATTCGCGCATAGTATTGTATTGTATTGTATTTGGGTACTATTTATGTATACATTGGATGGTTTTTAGAATACATCCAAATCAATCAGATACTAATCAATGTTTAGATAGGAGGTATTGTTTGGCATAATATATAATATGTTGTATAGATCAGTGTTTGGATAGTTATGTTTGCGTATTGTACAATCTTAATTAGGTCAGGTGGCCTGTTTGACGTATGGAACTTTCTGATTTTTTAGCCAGGTAATTTTCACATTGAAATGTACCAAATGAACAGTCTGGATCTTACACTGCATAGGTGACAGATATTTTGTAATAATACAAATTTTTAACTTTCATCTGCTGCCAAATACAATGGAATGAATACGAAAAAGAATTCACTGACAATACTCTACCTTTGGTTCAAAATTTTGGCTAAAAACGCACTAAACGTCAAATCATAACTTCTAATAGGATACAATACATCTCAAAATGCGTATCCAAACAGACCCTAAATCTTCTGATAGGCCGGCCTATGTGAAACAGATTGTGGGTCAAATGGTTTTTTTTCTAGCCATCCCTTTATTTTGCACGCTGCTGCCCACTTTAGGAGAAAACCAGCCTGATTTATTTATTATTATTATTTTTTTGAGCCAGATGATCTGGGGAGTATGGGGAACATTATCAAACGCTCAGATCACGCACACATTTAACATTTTGGCACACGTGCTGGCGTGTACATTTAGCAAGATGTACACGCGGGTGGGCTCAGCAAACCTGAAGATTGTATAGTTGCTACTTTCTGTGGCCTATTTTATCTTTTGGAATCTGGACCACTAAATGGTGGGACACACGCAACCCTAAATTACCATAGTTCCAAAAACAGGCTAGCAATCTTGGGAGCGGATTCGTTCAGGTCGGGGCAACACCAAGCTCAGAAGGGCCATGATCGTGGGACCCACCTTGATGTATGTGCTGTATATCCACACCATCCATCCGTTCCACAAAATTATTTTGCATGGGCCCAAAAAAAATGAAGCATATCCAAATCTAAGGTGATCCACACCACAGGAAGCAATGGTGATTGACCATAAAAAACCAGTGGGCCACGAGTTTTGGATCGAGCCGGAATTTGTGTTTTCCCTTTATCTAGGTCTTTGTTACCATACCAACAGGTTAGATGGCAAATAAACATTACGGTAGGCCCTAGGAAGTTTCTGTAGTGTGGCCCACCTGAGGATTTGGATCTACTTCATTTTGGGTCTCATGACCTAAAATGAGCTCTGGATGGTTTGGATACACTACACATACATCAAGGTGGGCCCCACAGTCATGGCCTGACCTCTCAGCAATCTCAAACCTTCAATTGCAGGAACTGAAGAGCTGCATTTCTGGACGTGTTGAGAGCCTTTGATACCCGTCCAACTCGTCCGAGTTGGCTCGGACTCAGCCGAGTCGAGACTCAGCTCAAGACAGGACTGAGTCACGAGTCTTAAATCCATACGACCACTAAAGAGATGACTAGATAATGGAGTACAATTTCCATCATAGATGGACAGCCATTCTCGGCCGTCGATCAGTAGGGGCAACGAACTGAAGTTGGTGAAGAAGAATTCATAAAGATACAGTTCCTTTGCAGCTACAGATCTGATAAAATCCAAAATGACAAACAGTTCTATGTAGAACAACAGTTCAAAATGAAGAAAGATAAAAGTACAGATATCTAGAATACAACCAGATCACATCTCATTGCCTGAAATGTTTTCGAACCTATCTTCGTCGGACAGAGAAGCGCGGGATGAATCGAAATGCCCACCGATTGGGAAAATCGAGCACGGATGCCGGAAACCCGAACTCGAGCTCGACTCGAGTATTGGGTGAGTGAGCACTATCTCTGTCTTTGAATGTGTGCCCGTGCTCCGCTGCCGCTTGACGGGCCATTCGCCTCTCGGGCTCTCGGCGGGGGATGCAACCCGACAGCCAGAATCAGGTGTCAGTGGTTCATGGTGGGATGAGGACTCATTGTGGGAGAGGGCCATGTTGGGCCCTTTAGCCACACGTTCCTTTGCAAGCTTGTCTTGGAGAGGGGACTCCGAGGTTGGCGCTGGGGTAGATGGGTCGGTCTTGGTATCAGATTCCGGGCACTGGTCGCCTGAGGCAGGTGCTGGGGTCCCGGTACCCGGCGCTTCGGAAAGCACGCCGCTGAGCCGCTGCTGTTCTTCGATGATTTTCTTCAGGTACTTGCCTTGAGCTTCTATACGGAGCTGCAGCTGCCGTTGGACCTATCCGTTTGAAATTTCAAAATTTTGAACGTTAGGGGTACTCTAGTAAAATTTTGAAACTCTAAAATTTTTATAATCTATGGCCCACTTTCACTACAAGATATCATTGGAAGAGAAGGACTGGGGAGAGATGCATCACTACAAACAACAGAAATATTACCACCTCTGACCAGAAAAATACAGTGGTCACTCACATAAGCATCTCTATCCAGACCATCCAAATTTTAGAGCACGTTGTGGATACGGCATAGCTTGAAAATCATACTAACCAAGCAATCATAACCACAAAGTTAGCGGGGCCATCACAGTGATGGTTATAAACAAAATAGTGCACGGTCTAAATTCAACAGGTAAAATCTGATGGTTACAATAATTTCCAGAGTGAAATATCCAGTTTATGCACCATTATCCACTTGGGTCAGCAATTTGGATAGTCTAGATTACCATACAACCATGCCATGCGTGTGGTGGATGGGTAAAAAAAAAATTGGTGGGGAAACTAGAGCTGGGGAGAAACCGACCCGATCCGAACCAAACCGAAGGCCTAGATCAGTGCGGTTCGAGTAGGATCAGTTAGATCCAACCATTCATTGGATTGAGTTCGAATCAATGTCAATCTAGACCGATCCAATTGGATTGGATCGGATCCGATCCGGATCTATTAATAAGTATATATATTTTTAAAATTTTTCCTCTTTTACTTTTTACCCTACCCAACTGCACCCGAACTGACGATGAACCCTAAAATCCCAAAATCCCTAAAATCCCTCCTCTACCCGAACGAACAACCATATCGATCTGGCCACTCCACTCAACATCCCGGCCCACTCATTCGTCATCATCACCGTTCATCCCTAAAATCCCTCCCTCTTTCATCTGTCTCTACCCGAATGAGCGGCGCACCTAGCCATCTTGATTCGACCACTTAGAAGCCCGGTCCACTCATCATCACCATTCATCATCTCCATTCATCATGTAGGTACGTAAGGTTTCATATTATATATATATAAAATTCTAGCCTGTATTTTGGCTATTTTGGAGCAGTGGCCCACCATTTTTATTTAAAATCTTTTAAAAAAATAAAAGAATAAAATCAGGATCGATCCGAACCGTGCCCAATCTGATCCGACTCGGTTTCCCTGACCGAGTCGGACCCGAATCGGATCAAGCCAACAATGGTCCAGATCGGATCGAGTTCGGGTCAGGCCATGTAAATTTCGGACCAAGTTGAGTTAGACCCAATCCGATCCGACGCGATGCCTGGCTCTATGGGGAACCATGGCAGGTGTTTGTCCCCAAAATCATAAGATAATCATAAAGATTCTAAACTAACAGGCGCCCAAAGTAGTAGCTTCATGCTTATACGTAAAGATTCAATAGCGGCAAGGGTACAACATGGCTGCTACGGCCTCCGCCCCCATAACGGATGTTACAGCCTTTTTTTTTAAACTGGATCAGAGGCTCATAATGGCCGTCACAGGCCATTTTTTCCATAATGGCTATTACGGACCCATAATACGCAACAGTTCCCATCGTAATGCATCCTGATCACATGCATCTTTTGAATGGATTGGATTGCATATGAAAAAGTTAGGCCCATAGATAGTCTGAAAGGTTTTTAACGGTGGGCATACCAACTGTTCCCTCTGGTGTGGCCCACCTGAGTTTTGGATTGGCCTGATAGTTGGCAGCCAAGGAAAACATGAGAGGGCGCACCTGATAAATGGATTAGATGTGATTTTCATATCAGTGGGCGCCAGATTTTTATTTTTGTCTTTTGGTTTCCACAAATCCGGGTGTCCAAAGACAATTTCTGAATTCCAGAGTATCGAAAATTCAGGTTGCCAAACAACAGACAGAATTCAAATCTCAAGGATTTCTCCGAATCCAAGCCACCAAAACAAGACCTTGAGTTATATGGGCTTTTCTTTGAATTTTGAGTATTCATAAGAAATGTATTTATCACAGCAACATTCTATTTGGGCAGGAAGATAATTTCTCCTCTAGCTTGAGAGTGCTTCGGGATTGAAAATAGAGGATGCAAATCAAATTATCTATTTTGTTACACATAACAACCTATCCATCTCAAAAAGAGAACTGATCACCTACAACTGGAAGTAGGTTATGACATATACTTCTATGACTTGAGACTTTTTGGATCCAAAATGCTAATAAAAATGGGTTTTTGGTGAAGCTAACCTACAGCCAGTTGCAGGTGATCAACACTCTTACAGAATCATTGCTATTATTTTTTAAGCACTGGTAAGAAATCTGCAGTGTCAAGTAGAGAGAAACTTGCCTCTAGTTGCTCATGCAGCCGTTTCTGCACCTCCATCTGCAGCTTCAGCGCTTCCGTAATTTGCATTCCACTGATTACACAGATAAATAACCCTCTGATCAGATCATTATCCGTTGAATAACTGCTACATTACACAAACACCAGAATTTTCAAGAAAAAAAGAAGCAGACGGCATTGTAAGAAAGATGAAAAAAACACAAGTGGCAAGATGATTTTTTCACAGAGACTGCCCCTAAGGAGATTCAGAAGCTCACTTACAAAAGCCGCTACTTGTCTCTAACATTTTTTAATGGAAGACATGAAAAGTGAATCAGTGTACTATCGAAGCCCAAGAGATCACATAGGCAACAAATTTTAACCTAAGAAGCTTTAGACAATGATAAAAAAGAGAAATAATCCTCCGATCAGATCATTATCCATTGAATAATTGGTGCGTAACACAGACAACAGAATTTTTTAGAGAAAAAAACAAAAAGAGAAAAAAACAAAAAAAGAAAAAAGTGGATGGTATTGTAAGAAAGATGAAGGGAAAAAAAAAAACACCAAGTGGCAAGATGACTTTTTCACAGAAACTGCCACTAAGGAGATTCAGAAGCCCACTTACAAAAGCCGCTGCTTGTCTCTGACATTTTTTAATGGAGGACATGAAAAGCGAATCAGTGTACCATTGGAGCCCAAGAGATCACATAGGCAACAAATTTTAACCTATGAAGTTTGGACGCAGAGATGCTAATGGAAATGGGAATATCTGACAGCATGTCCTCAGGAAACCTAACACTCCGTTACATATGATAAATGTCAGAAGATGTCATCATTGCTCAACTTCTCGTGCATACCAGCCTTGGAAGGAGGGATTTTTGAAATCTTAGTATGGTTTTAAATCATTTGAGATTTTGAATCAGTCTGCCAAGTTACCATGCAATGGGGATGTAAGGGGACATCCCTCACCCTAATTTTTCCTGAAAAGTGACAGAAAATAAAGGGCGGGTCCTTGTTAGGGAAAAACTGCATGGCCTGACATTTCAATGTTTCTCAGCCCCCTGACCTTGCAGAGTAATGCCCTATCCCTCCTTTTCCTTGCTCAGTAGCCAAGTACTTTTTTCTTTTCACCCCCCCTAATTCACGAGGTGAAATCTGAAGCAGTTTTAAGCATCAACTATAACATCAGCACCATGGTGTTGATTTTAAGAGTTGAATTTAAATTAGACAACTCAAGAAGAAAAAAACTCTACTCACGAAGTGCCATCCAAGCTGGAAAACAAATCGCCTGATTCTTTCTTGTCGGCCTTTGCCCCTGCATAAACAAAAACACCAGTAAATTATACTTCGGTGAAGAGCTATTCACAGCCATTTTACATTACTTGTCTCAAGAAAATTTAGAATGTTCATCACATTATTTTACTCGACACATCATTGGCTTTTTTTCTTTTTTTGGGTCAAGTATGACATGTGTATGAAATCAAAACTGGTCATCGTACAGATAACAACTTGGACTATCCATATACAAAAATTCACTCAATTAGACAATCCTAACCCTTAAAGTGGAGGGTGTTTTAGGAAAAAATGGATTGCCTTAGTTGACTCTTTAAAAATCATCCATTTCTTCCCTGAGAAGTCATCCAATATCAGAAAGGATTCTCCAACCAGTGTATTTTTCTACATGGCTCATCCAAGATGGCTTACCCGAACAACTCTGATCTGGTGCAATTTGCCAACTGCACAGAAAGAGAGCCACTGACAAGTTACAGAAGGGAAGGGGGGGGGGGGGGGGGGGGGAAGGCAGCAACCATTACAGTCCAGCCAATTCCCACTATACAAACGCAGCTGCTTGTTTCAGCCAATTTGATTTTGTAATTCAATAAGGGCCTGAAGATGGGTCCATCTCATTTTAGTTAATCTATAATTATGATAAGTAAAACAGAATTACATATCAGAGGTCATGATCTCTAATATATAATCATGATTAACTAAAATGAGATTAACTCATCTTCAGACATCTACCAAACAGGCCCTAAACTATTAACTCGTTGACGTTATCGTCTGTAGCATTTCAGCTTCACTTACCATCAGATGAAGAATCCGGAAGGTATTTTGCAAGCCGATATTTCTGGATGCACCACAGAAATGGAGTTATAAAAGAATTGCAATAGTAGAATAAATAGGACGTTGAAGAAGAAAAATGCTTCTTGAAAAGAAGAATTTGGTTAGAAGGGAATACCTGTAGGTGGCTTTTGACATGGTATATAGTCAGACCTTGTACACCCATGACTCTGAGAACACCTTTAGGTGTAGCTCCTGTAAATGAGAGAGAGAGAGAGAGAGAGAGAGAGAGAGAGAGAGAGAGAGAGAGAGGACCAGTCATATTTCCTGAAAAAAGAAAGCAAGATGAAAACACACACACACACACACACACACACACACACACACACACACACACACACACATTGTTTCTCTGGAGTAAAAAAAGTAAGCATGACGTCCTTACAAACATAGAGTCTTAGTTATAGTGCAGACATGCATTACACTCTACAGTCTCTATTTAAATGGCCTGACACGCATTTCAGATATGCTTCTATATTGGAAGTGGTGAAACCCCATTCTACAGAGTGGCATGGAGAATGCCCATCAAACAGGCTTGCAATGGCAAGTTCAATGCGGCAAGCGGCTGAATTGGGCACAATCACCATCCAGTCAATGGTCGTTCAGCTCAGTTCAAATATGGAGACTTCCAAAAGCACCCCAACATTCAACAGCATAGATTGAAGACACCAGCGACTCAAACCAACCGAGTCGAGGGTGACTTGTCCGATTTGGGTAATATTTCCAATTGTGGCTCGTGGGCCCAATCCGTCGACCAAGTTCAAGTCGACTCAGACAAGTCGTATCTGACTGAAACAAATCAGCAATCCATGTTCGACAGATGTGATGGGCTTAAAACTCTAGACTCAATCAAGCTTTACAAGTTTTGAAAACATAGGTAGCAGTCTGACTTTCAAGTACTCAACGGAATATAGACAATTGCTGAATACTTTTGATAATCATCTGTTTGCAGGTTACCAGACAAAGGTTAGAATTTTCCAATTGCAGAGATTGATAAGGCACAGTTTGTTCATGGCGGAGCCCTTCCGTTCAGTGGTCTGGAATCTGGATCAGAAAACCTTGTGCCCCACTTATACACAGAGGACCCAAGAATACCATATATATCCTCAGTCAAGGATCATACAATTCCTCCTTTTTTGCACCAACGTGGCAACATATTACTATACCACTGACATCAGATAAAAAATCAGGATGGTTTTGAAATTGGACGTGTTTTGAGAGAAGGTAAACTGTACAATAATTGTTTCATGAAATAAACAGCAGCACTTCCTAAAGATCATGAGGCTGTTGATGGTTAAGATTATTTGTGTTGATTTCATTTTCTGGGTTCACATTGTTCACAGTTTTCCAACAATAAGCTTGACCAAGCAGGATTGTGATCAGTGGTACTCACTGTCTGGTCCACCCAGTTGGGCCACAGCATCCACAAAACGTTCATGAAGCTCATTTGTCCACCGCAGCCGCTGCCGTGAGGCTAAACTAGCATTGCTGATATTGTTTCCGCCACCGCCTTGGGCCATAGCATTAGCACCACTGTCTAATTGCTGGCTGTGAGCCAATGGATTGCTGTGAACTAAACTTGTACTAGAGACCGCCTTCGGGTGATACATTTATCATTACCTACAAACATAAAAACAAAGATTCAAATCCATGAAGGAAGAAAATATCAGGAAATAGTTATCACATTCTAAGCAGTACAAGGTGCTGTGTCTTATCACTTTGACTTCCTTTTTTATATTGAACACAACTGAGCTAAAAAGAAAAAAAGGCAGAGATATATAGAATGTTAGATGTCCAGTGATCACTGATCAGAATGGAAAAGGCTGCAATTAATCATATTAACTGAAAATAACAAAATTGTGTACTTAAGAATGCACTGAAATGCCCCCCCACAAGGGTGGGGCAGTCTCATATTGAATCATGAACGTAGAGGTGCCAAGCATGGGGCCTAGTATCAAATTTGAATCATGAACGTAGGGGTTAAGGTGTGTTAAAACAAGTCTCGTAAACATATGAAAATAGCATGTTCACCAAAATGGATTGCAACCATCCTTTTTCATTGATAAGTTGATCACCCAGCAAAGATGCATGAGAATCTCTAGGTGAATGCAGAACATCTCAATTTTCTTCTAAACAACAAGTAAATGGAAAGAAACAAGCCACATTTAAGAAGCTATACTGGCAAGTCATTTACGGGCCTGCACCCATGATTGGCATCAAGCCAAAAAGTTACAGGAAATCACAAAAGAACTTTGTTAAAAATATAAAATAAAACAAGGGTAACAACTAATGACCCTGTCCTCCTCTTCCAACCATCTGATGAACAACTCCACTGATAGTTGTAGAATAAAATGAGATCTAAATCCTGAAGCTTGTCTTTCTGCCTCAATCTATGCTAAATAAACATATCAAAACCCGGATAAGCCACCATGCAAAAAAGGAGAACAGGCCAGCATCATATAGCACCAACGGTGGCCCAAGGTATTCCGTAATGATAACGGTGGCCGAAACAGCCACCACCGTTACTGTTACATAACGGCCGTTATGGTTTCTTTTTTATTATAAGAAAAAATCCGAAAAACCTATATCTGCTTGTAATGTTGAAAAAAAAAAATCAGAAAAACATGTAGCCCCCGTGATGGCCATTATGGTTTCTTTTTTATTATAAGATAAAACCGAAAAACCTATATCTGCATGTAACGTTGAAAAAAATAATTCGAGAAACCTGTATCTGCCCCACAGCAAACCATTACAGGGCTGTTATGGCCTTTACAAAAGGCGTAACAGGCCGTTAATGACGATTACAAATCATTTTTTGCATAACAGCTATTACGACCCCGTAACGTGCAATGGTTGCCATCGTTACCTTTACGTAACAGCCATTACGGCACACCATGAGCAGCACACATTCTCTAAGGAGATCATGAAATCCACTTATAAACACCCAAAGGACAAGCTCCAACCACCTGGATGATGAGTGTTTGGAGAAACGTGTTCCAAAACGGTAACGATGGCTGTAACGGTCACCACTGTTACCGATATGATATGGACCATTATGGTCATTAAGGCCCTTTTTTGTTTTTTGAAAAAAAAACAGTTACACAACCGTTACGGCCTGTTTTTCTGCAACAGCCGTTTTGACCTTATAACGCGTAATGGTTATGACCGTTACCGTTACGTAACCGATTTTGAATGCCTTGTTTTGGAATGAATCTCATGATGAACATAGGAACTCATCGGGAGATTGAATATGCTTATTCAGCTATCCCACTCAAACACACATTCGATAGGTCCTATATGAGAAAATGAAAGAACATCCTCTTTGTGAATGCCTACAACTATAGACCTCCGTGCATCATGGATTTCTCCTCACCAAGCATAGAAATTCATAGCATCATGGCTTCCATCGGTTAGAACTTTGAAGAGCATTCTCTACTCCAAACAACAACAACAAGGTTCAAAGCTTATCATTGATGCAAATGGATGTCCATTATCTCTTTTCTTTTGGGCTAGTTTTATTTTATTTTATTTTTCATGAATCTTTTTTTTTTAATGGTTTTGTGGGATAAGTAGGGTTACTAAGTGATTTCATATTGCTTTAATTGGGTCTCTACAAAAGAGGGGTTGTAAAGAAAGCAGGGGACTTTTTGACATTTTAGTTGTGTTTGAGAGGGCTCTTGTCTAGAGAGTGAGGTTGGAAGGGAACTTGTATCCATCCACCATAGTGAAATCTAGCCATTTCTCTCTCCTTCCATTATCTTTTGGTATTTCTATTCTCTCAACCCTATTTGCATTAATCGTCCCCAATAAAGAGGCAATACGATAGATGTCAACCTTCTAGATTGCCTAGGCTAGCTAACTCCACATTGATACGGCAATGACCCAGGAAATGGATGAACGTCTGTCCAAGGAAATGCATATGGATGAAGACCTCTCTTCTTCATATTCTAGCACAATGGACAAGATCTTGATGTGACCAAACATAAGACAAGTTACATTACTAGCTAGCACTGTCACCCAAAACGACTCAAACTAGAACCGACATTCCGTGCAAGATTAAAACTGTCCATCATCCTCAACCTGAACATAATCAAAAGAATGAGTGGGACACAAACTTTCTTGATGGAACAAACCAGAAATGGATGTGAAACCAATAACCTCAAATCCATAAGTTCAATGAATGCCAGCCAGCCAGCCATCTTCACCAAACAGATCTTAACAGTACTATGTAGCCACTTCATAATGGCAGAAACTTAAGTATAGAGTACAATCAGAAAATCATAAACACCAATAATTTCCACGAGGACTGAGTTATCATTATACCTCTGTCAAATTCGAAGGAAAGCTCATTTTTCCAGGAATTCAAACCCTAAAACTCTAGCTCCACACACACACACACACACACAAAACCTCAGTCTCCCAAAACAGAAATTTGATTCAAAAAATAGCATCAACCACAGACAGAGAGCTAATGAATGTCCGTAATGTTTCCATAGGTTTGCACAAATCTAAAAGAACAACCTCAAATACACAGCTTCCAAGAAATTGGGACAAAAACCCCAAGAACCGTAAATAATACAACCTCAGCATCTCCGTATGCAGAATTTTGATTCCAATCAGAACAACCACAGAGACAAAGGCCTAAAGATCCTCCAGAATGATACCATGGTTTGGCAGATATGTAGAAACCAATCACAGATACATGCATAACAGCCCTTAGATTACTGACCATAATGAGCAATATAATAAAGTCTAAGGGTAGCAATCAAACAGACAAGGCATTAACTTAATAACAATAGAACATGCTCTTTTAGTAAAAATGGAGAATACTAGGAATGTTGCTTCTTAACAAATAGTAAAAGAAAAAACATCAAAACAAGCCACCAAAGAGATCTAAGAAAGTTGATTATTACCAACTCACAAACAACAAAAAGAAAGGGGTAACCATAATAAAAACTTTAATGATCCTAAAGTGGAAAGATTTTACATGTGGTGGCATACTTTTCTATTAGTAGAATGAGATGGAACTTCTAGTTGTTCTTGAATATACGGATTTGGACCTTTACCATTACTATTTCTGAAACAGAAGAAAACCCATTGGTGAAATTTTGAGTTCTTAAATGAAGGCAAGCTGTATGCTCAGTTTCATCAGTAGTACTACTTAAAATGCTAAGATAGGTTACTTCTTTAGGAAAGATAGCGAAGATCAACTTTAGACCTCTGATATTGCCAGTTCTTTAATGTGGGTTTTATTGGTTTCAATCATTACAATTTCAGAGGTCTAAAGTTGATAGCGAAGATAGCGAAGATCAACTTTGGGATTAGGGGTCTTTGATCATTAGCATTACACAAATGGGAAAACAGAAAACAGGACCAGAAAAAAATATCTGAAAATCCTTAAAAGGAAGGAAATAAAACAATTCCTACATTTTCTAGAATGTGAAGAAACCACAGCCCACAAGCTGACCTTGCAATACCTTCTCATAGCACAGAAAACAAAACCATGTTACTAAAAATAGAAATCAACAATTACATCTCAAAGGAGCAGTTATAATCGTCTTGTATTTGTCTCGTAAAGAAACCCACAAAACCATTAAAAACATACAATTTGAAGAAGCCAACTGAAACCCAATCACAATTTCTTCAAAATATAAAATCGCTACCATAGTCATCATCATTATAGCCTTGTCCCAGTTATTTCAGATTGCCAATTCTCCAAAATACAAAACGATAATAGCAATTATTATTATTATTATTACATTATTATCGACATGGCCACCACTATTTACACCCATCGAATTGATTTTCATGCACCCATGGAATTGAAATAGAACAGAGTATAACGTTTCAATCCTAGAAGGGACAATGGGAGTGTGCAAATCAATGGGGGTGGGTGATGATATCAATTCCCTGGTAATAATAGTAGTCAACAACAACAATGATAATAAGATTGTGTATTTGTAAAAAGGATGTTGATGACCAAAAAAAAACAAAAGATAAGCAAAACGCAACTGAAACACAACAATCATTCGCCCATAATTCCTAAAAGGGGAAAAAGAAAAAAAGAAACACCCAGTTTCTAGTTCATGATGTCGGGCTTGGGTCCTTAATCAATTGCCATTTCACAAACCAAGAAAAAAAAAAAGAAGATAAAACATTATACTAAAATTAGGAACCTGCAATTACATCATACTAACTCCTCAAAGCCCCAAAATCCCATAATTACAAATAATAATAGCAACTATTATTATTATCATTATTAGATAAATAAACACTAAGTAGACAAAACCCAACTGAAAACCGGTCATCATTCCACAAAATTACAAATACTAAAAAACCTTGAATTTGGTTCTGTCTCTAAGAACTACCAGTCCACAAAAAACAACAACAACAACGAGAAAAACAAAACACATTTCACTAAAAATAGAAAAAAATCTTCAATTACATCACAACATAAATGAAACTGGATCTCATAAACACATCTCCAAAATACCCATAAATACATAAACATCCAAAAACCAAATAATGATTTCTCAATTTAAATAAATAAATAAAAACCCCAAAACGCAAAACTCGAAACAGAATCCATCACCAAACACATAACCGAACAACATGAGGAAAAAAGCAAGGAGAAAAGAAAATACCAAATACCCAATTTTTGCAGAATCCTTGGATTCCGGGCCTGTCCAAAAAACAAGAATCACGATTTTCAGAGACTTTGCAGAAAAGGATCATTGAAATTCCAACAAAAATCCAACAAATGAAAAAATATAAAATACCGAAATCAAGAATCCTTGCAATTTTCGAAATCCCCACCTGCCCAAACAACAAGAACTCAATTTTTCAGAGATGTTACCTAAAGGGGTCACTGAAATTCCAACAAAAAAATCCAATAAATGAGGAAAATAAAAAATACCCAAATCAAGAATCCCTCTATTCTTCGAAATCTCCACCTGCCCAAACAACAACAAACACGAATTTTCTGAGATTCTGCGTAAAAAGGGTCGCTGAAATTTCCCACAAAAATCAAATAAAATGAAAAAACAGAAAAATACCCAGTCAAAAATATCCTTCAAAGTCTTGAAATTTCCACCTCTTCAGACAGTAAAACGGAAAAAGAGCTCAGATTGACTGAGGAAAAAAGGTCTTTGAAGAGGGAGAGAGAGAGTGATTTTTTAAAAAAAATTTCGCTAGGCGTCTGAAATGAGTCTGAAATTTACATGAAATTCAACAGCCAACCAATCATAGTTTTTAGAGTCTTCCTCGACGTAAAATGGAAATGGATTTTTAAAAGAGAAAATCACTAATAATCTTGCAGAGTGTGTAAATCCATACACATTCACAGAAAATTTGTAAGTTTGGCATATATTTCCTACAATCTAAACCGTCCAAATCGTGTAAACCACCGTAAATGCCTATATTCCTAAAACTATCTCGTTTTCCATTGAATTTGGACCGTTGATCCTTTGTATTTGGGACCATGGACGTGATGATCAGCATTCTCTTACGTTGGGAAAGTGGACCCCACTAATTCGTTGGGAATATCTTCTGTTAAAACTGAGTGGAGAATGGAGAATTCTTACCTCCGGTAAATGGACCATTTTTACCTTTCATTTGATGGACGCCATTGAAGA
This sequence comes from Magnolia kwangsiensis, assembly GCA_037074715.1. Lineage (NCBI taxonomy): Eukaryota > Viridiplantae > Streptophyta > Magnoliopsida > Magnoliales > Magnoliaceae > Magnolia > Magnolia kwangsiensis. The sequence goes on from CM073583.1 coordinate 4,778,786, forward strand.
AGTTACCAGCACTCTTTCAACGTGAGATTTTAAATATTTATCATCCAAAACCTGTCTCACAATTTCAACAGTATAGATTTATGTATAGTCGTACTGTATGCATTGTCTAGTGGACGAGCGTGAAGTTTTGCACCGCCAGAGTATAAAATAGCTCCTACTGTTTTTAACGCTACCCGCGGGCAGGCTCTCGGGATGGTTGGGGAAGCGGATTCTATCCATCCCTCGCCTGGATGGAATCGGTCCAGACAGGAGCTCTGTGGGGCCCATTGCAATGAATGGTTCTATCCACTCCGTTCATCCATTTTTTCAGATCATTTTAGTATATCACACCAAAAATGAAGCAGATCCAATTCTCAAGTGGACCATACGTTGGATATTGAATTCTCACCGTTAAAAACTTCAATGGGGCCACGAAAGTATTGGATCAAACCGAAATTTATTTTTTTTTCTCTTCATCCAGGTCTATGTGACATCATGGACAGGTTGGATGGCATATAAACATCACGTTGAGCCCTAGGAAGGTTTCAACGGTGCATGTCATTATCACATTATTTTCCTGTGGTGTGGTCCACTTGAGCTTGGATCAATATCTTTTCTTAGCTTAAAAAATAAAATGATCTTTAAAAATGTATGAACGGCGTAGATCAAACCCATACACAAAGGTTGGCTCCAGAGATCCCCTGTCTGGACCGATTTCAGTCGAGGTAGGGACAGGACGCAATCCGCTGCCGATGGTTGGGAGCTTACTGGTGTGTCCGGGCTGCCCCGGTCTATGCATATGAACCGGCTACCTGAACCGGGTCGAACGGAATATTCGCGAGATATTTCGTTTAAAACAGACGAGATATAAAATCACGAATTTTTCGTCTGTTAGCGCTAATAATAATGGATTATTCGTTTGTTATCGTCGTCTTGTCCCCCACCCAGTGACGCACGATTCTGTCGTGTTGCACACGTGTGCAAATCCAAACCGTTCATCTCGTGGGCCATATATCCAAGTGATCAGAGCCGCTGGATTAGAGGAAGGGGTTGATCATAACTCATCTTGTAATTTGTTGTTCAGATGGTAATTCTGAACCGTGTATTTGTGAGCCCTGATTTGGTGACCCACGGTAGAGAAAGCAGATGGGACTCGCAATCGTAGTTGTCGAATTCGTGGCCTGCAAATGGACGGTGGATTTCAAAAGGTGTCGGACTCAAAAGGTAAAATTCTAATAATCAGATGCTTGTACTGTTTAACGGTCTAGATTCACCGAATGTGTAGCCACTTGTCCCATAAGAGGCAACGGAATATGACTGATGAGGAAGATCGAGTGGTTGTGATCGTCTCATAGCATGTTAACGGTTTGGCCCATTAGATGAGGGGACATGATCTTGCACTCGTGTGCCACGTGTCGCTACCGAGCTTGTCCGGTGGGAGGGGAGACGTACGGCAGAGCAGGGAAGCCTGACTATAGGAGAGCCTCAGAGCCACCATTCTGCTAGTAGGTGATGCCTCGATCAGGACCGTACGTTTACTTTTTGCTTAATCTGGATGGTCAATGAGTCAAATATACATAAATTAAATGATCTTACCCATCCGTTTCAGCAGCCTTCTAAGCTACGGTCGAAACAAAGGTTAATGGCGAACATTCAGAGATAGAAAGTGAAAGAAGTGATATCTAGGAATGTATAATATGTGCGATATTTAAATATGGACCATCCATGATGGGTCCCACTGGATGGACGATCACGATTGACACATTGCACTGCAACGTGTACTACGAACAGATTGCTCTACCATATACGAGCGCGGATTAAGTGGGACCCCGGTTCAGCCAGGTGGGTGATGCTGACCGATGGAACCCACCTCGCTGTGCTAATATCCACGCCGTCCATCCGTCTTTTCAGCTCATTTTGGAGTATGGTTCAAAAACTGAAGCAGATCTAAATCTCAGGTGGGCTACGTCATTGGAAAAAGTGTTTATTGAATGCAGACATGAATGAAGAGAAAATACAAATAGCAGCTTGATCCAAAATTTCTGCGGTCCCCTGTGTGGTCCACGTAAGACTTTGTATCTGCTTCATTTTTTCTACATAACTTAAAATGAGCTGAAAAAACTGATGGACGGTGTGGATATACAACACATACATAGAAGTGATCCCCACGGACCGGGCCTCACCTACACTGGATCCGCCATCTCACCTTATCGGCGTCCAGGTACTACCCCCACCAAGGACGGGCGCAGATTTTCAACGGTAGGAATTCAATCCCCACTGCTTCCTTCCTGTGGTGTGGTCCACTTGAGCATTTCACAGGGCTATTTACGAGTAGAGATAGCTCGAAAAACTTGCTGGACTTGGCTCGAGTCAGCTTCGATCCACTTGGCTTGAATGCTTGATTTGGGCCGATTCAAGCTAATTATTTAAAGCTTGAATTGGGTTCGAATGGAGTTCAACTGAAGGATATTTTAACTTGACTTGACACGAAGTTTGAACTTGACTTCAACTTGACTCGATTAATAAATATATTAAAGTTGTAAGTAATGCAGAGAAAATTGAAGTAGGATCCCTTTGCTTTCACCCTAACAATGAAGAATTTGATGTTGGTGTTGACAATCTCTTAAATCCAAAATGATATATTGTATGGAGCACCCAAATGAATAAACATATCCTTTCTGAATATGTTGTGCGCTACAAGTTTTCAGATCATTTGTAAGGTAATGGAAACTGTGCTTTGTCTGAGTAGCAACAATACATGTAAGTCTCACTTTTTTGTAGTCCCAGGTCTATTCAAAATCCTATCCATTGGAAAGTATGGCTTTGATGATGGGTAATTCAAAACATACAATTAAGAATGCTTTTGACCCATAATTCTTCTATCATAAGGCCCACTTAGTTGGATTTTCTAGATTGTTGAAAGATGGACTACACCTTGTTTCGATTACCGGGCCAAACCAAAGATGAATTTCGCTTGGTGTAGCGTCATGTAAAATGTCTATTTAAATTTATTTTTTTTATTTAGCTTCTTTTCTAAATCAATGGAAAAGGATTAAGAACAGAATCCATTACTCTCTCATCCAACAAACTTGAGCTTAAATAGAAGTAAACTCGACTCAATTCGAACCAGTAGCTCGACTCGACAACTTTAACAAACAAGTTAAACTTTAATGTTGAACTCGAGGCTGAGCTCAAGCTCAAACTCAAGTACAACATAGGCAAGTTGAGCTGAGCTTAGCCCACCTCAACTTGACTCGGCTCGATGCCCACTCCTAGCTTTTGCATCTATCTTCTTTTTTAGCTCAAGTCATAAAACGATCTATCAAAATGGATAAACAGCATAGATAAAACATATAGATCATGGTGAGCCCCACATATAGTTGATAAGAGTGCCGATCTCTAGCTAAGTCCTAGTGAGAGTAAACTGGCCATGTGTGGAGATCCATGGGGTCCACTGTATTGTATATGTTTTATCCATTCCTTTTGTCCATTTTGACATATTATTTTACTATTTAAACCCAAGAAGTAGGCAAATAAAAAGCTCAAGTGGGCCACACCACAGAAAACATTTGTAATTGAAATCTCACTGGTGAAAACTTCTTTAAGAGCTAAGGAAGTTTTGGATTAAGCTGGTATTTATGTTTTCCCTTCATCCATGCCTATGTGACCTTATGAACAGGTTTAGGTGGCAAATAAACATCACGATGGACCTTAGAAAGTTTTCAACGGTAAGAGCTCAATCTCCACCGCATCTTGTGGTGTGGTCCACTTGAGCCCTCAATCTACCTATTTTTTTAGCTAATTGCCACAAAATGATCCGTAAAAATAGATGAACGGAGTGGATAAAAGATATACATCACGGTAGTGGACCTCACATAGCCCTGACACTTGATAGGACCGTACGTATCTACCTATGTACTGGTGGGGTAGTGCCCATTGCCCAATCCGGACCCAACAAATACGGGTTCTCCCGGATCTACCGTATTAGGCAATTACTGATTGAAACTGCGGGGGACGGGTACGGTGCTCCGTGATACTCCTCAGTCTCTCACTGGTGGATGGACTGGACCCCACATGACATGATGGAGCCCTTCTTCCGTAATGATGACTATCAGATTCAACCAATGGGAGCTTGAAAACAGTAGTCATCGCCTGCGATTGTACTTCCGAAATCTTGAATTAAGTGGCAGGGTATTGATTGTACGCCACTGTTTTTCAAAATGGAGGTGACATGTCTTACGTAAGTACACGTGGCACCAAAGTAGAAAATCCAGACCCTACCAGCCACGTGGAATTTTGTGGATGGACCAGATGGGAAAGGATTGGCTACTCCTCCTGACACCAGCCCCGTGGCTGGTGGTCGGTGCTCTGTGGGCCCCACCATGATGTACATGTTTCATCCATTCCGTTCATCCATTTTTAAATATCATTTTAGTGCTTGATACAAAAAATTACTAAGATAAAAGTATTAGTTGGGCCACACCACAGGAGAAAAATAATGAATGGATATTCACAATTAAAATCCTCCTAAGGCCCAATGTACTGTTTATTTGACATCCAATCTGTTAATTTCGTCGTAAAGACCCAGATGAAGGGAAAAAATAAATATCAGCTTGATCCAAAACTTTTATGGCCCCAAAAACGTTTTTAATGGTCAAAATTCATTCATCACGGTTTCTCTAATGTGGTCGACTTGAGATTGATATATAATTCATTTTTTCTACCATACCATAAAATGATATATAAAAATAAATGGACGGCATGGATGACACATATATATCATGGTGGGCCCCACACAGCACCGACCACCAGCCAATGGCTGGTGTCAGGGGGAGTAGCCAATCCGTTCCCGGACCAGATGACAGAAATCTTACTGAGTGAAAGACCCTAACGACCAGAAAATGGACGTTTAGAATTCAAGTAAACGGTGGTCTAAATTCAGTGGGAAGAATCAGATGATTGGAGCGTTCGACGGCTGTGAAATTTTGGATACGCATAATCCAGATCCAGGCCCACTATGTGGACGGTACAAACTTATTTTACGCATGCCATGTATCGTGAACAAGTCCCCACGTTCCTTGAAACGCTGTGGAACTATTACAATAGTACGCGAATTTCCTGCAACACTTGTTACACGGAATTCCTGCAACACAAATCCATGTGGAGCCCATCTAGATATCCATGTAAAATCGACTCCGTCAATCGATTTTTCCAGATATTTTAAAATTATCTTTAAAAAATTGACCTAGATACAATAATCAAATAGGCCACACCACAGGAAAAAGTGGAACTTGAGGTCCACCATCGAAACTTTATTACGATCCACTTTTTCTGTGGTATCTCCCAATTTGGTCCTACAATCCTTTTTTATTATAAATTATTAAACTGATGGACGGATTGGATTTCAAACATGGTCTCGGTGGGATCCACAGGGCTTTGTATTGCAGGAACTCCCTGTGATACGTGTTGCACGGAATTCCCGTCCATCCAGCCCTGGGTGACGTATGGGAGTTGGTATTTTGCAACTCACCACACTTTGGATTGAGAATCGATGGTTGTATGCTAACTTATCATGCAACCCATCTTTTCTGCTGACGTGTCATTTTTGCAGGACGCAAGAACCATGCAGAAAGGATGGGCGATACATGAAAATCGAATGAAGTAAAGATATTTCCGGTCCACCCATCAGGCCGGCCACGCTATCAAAATCAATGGACGGACGACGATCTGACTCAAAGCATTGGACCAGCTCACAGAACATGTAGATTGCTACCTCTTTGGGAGCGATGATTTGCGTGGTGGAACCCACCTTTTGCACGGGTTAGATATTCTGCATGTCTAATTCACTGCAGAAAAGATGTGGATGTATGGATCGTTAGCATACAGCTGGATGTGGGTGACGAGTTCTCATTGGGGTTTCAGTCCAGCTACTCGCGCCTGGTGCGGGAGCATTCGCCATCATCCACGCACGTGCGACGTCAATGCCAATGGCGTTTTCTCGTGGAGACTTTGATACTCTGGCAGACTGTGATGGATGATACGCAGGCACTTAGAAATTGCATATGTTGCATGGAATTAATTCAAATAAACTGTCCAGATTATGGGTCCCACCTTATACGTATTATAAACCAAAAAAAAAATAAAAAAATCTGATTTTTGATATTTAATTGGTTAAAAAAGAAAAATAGCCAATGGTACCATTTCAACAAACAAGTGTCAGCGAATCAGATGATCTAGTCATTCAAACAATCTGATTTTTGTATTGTTACTTATAGACATTGCGATCCACAATGTAGTCGGTTTATTTGTCTTAAATTATTCCACGTGTACAAGTTCTGATTGCCTGCGTATCAAGAGGCATACTCTGCCAGAGCATCAAATAACTCCGCTTTTATCGTCTGCCCTCCTGAGTCATGCCACGTTTTCACCTCTGGTCAATACAGCACGCGTGGGAGATCCAGGTCGTCAATGCACCAAGGCCCGAAAATCAGGCTGGTCAAGTCATCAGGTGGGCCACCCGCGTATGGGACGCGGATTGCCTACTGACACTGCCAGTAGCGAGGTGGCTACTGGACAGTGTGCTCTATGGACCCCGGTATGATATATATGTGTTTTATCCACGCCGTCTATCCATTTTTCCAGATCATTTTAAGGCATGAGCCAAAAAATAAGACAGATCCAATTCTCAGATGGACCACTCCACAAGAAAACAGTGGTGATTGAATGCCCACCGTTAAAAACTTTCTAGGGCCCACTGTAATTTATTTTACATCCAAGCTGTTGATTAGGTCACAGAGACTTTGGAAGAGGGAAAAAAACAAATATAAACTTCATCCAAAACTTTTGTGGTGACAAAGAAGTTTTTAATTGTGGGCGTTCAATCAACACTGTTTCCTGTGGTGTGGTCCATATGAGATTTGGATATGGCTCATTTTTGGACTTAGATCTGAAATTGATATGGAAAATTGGATGGACGGTATGGATAAAATAAATACATCATGGTGAGGCTCACGGAGCACCGTTCAGTGGTTCGGGGCCACTGACAATTCCAGTAAGCAATCCGCGTACATACGTATGTGAAAAGGGAACGGTCTGATTTTGGGCCCAACAGAGACAGTGTGGCCCACTTGATGTACACCTCAGAACTCCTAATCACATGCCACGTGGCAGATCTAAGTAAGTAGGATATGTTCCCTAGTGGCTGTCGCATTTCTCTGTTGATGAAAGCCAAAGCTCCCACCATCTTCCACGTGGAGAGTAGCAAAATAAGATTGTGAAAGTTATAATAGGTTTGAATTTGACAGCCTTAATCGACCGTTAGCGTAGCTCAGTCAATGGCCGGCTTCATCTGCTTCTACTGTTGCATGTGCTGCTCGTAATGCAGTCCTGGGCCCTCCACGGTCTCAGTACATGCAGGGGCTATTTGAGGTCCACCTTGATGTATGGGTTCTAGCCATACCGTCCATCCATTTTTTTAAATCATTTTAGTGTATTAGGGCCTGTTTAGGAGAGTGGATTTGAAACCCTATGGATTCCGAACACCTTGGATTTGAAACCCCACTTGAAATCCTCTTGCTGTGTTTGGCACCCTAGTTTAAGAATCGACTTTAATCCAAAAGTACTTATTCATAGTATATTTGTAGGAGTTTGAAGCTAATTATTAAATTAATTTTAATATCTCTAATTAGTGAACTTATGTAATTTTTGACACAATAGCTGTAATAAGTCTGTTAAAATATATACTCTGCAAAAAAAAAAAAAAAAAAAGATGAAATTCTAAGTCTCGAATGAGCCACTAGCATAAGATCACGTCTAAGTGACTAAATAATAATTTTTAGGCGATGCTTGAATGGTTTTGATCATCGTATTAAAGTAATTATAGTGATGCAACTGATAATCTAATTATTTTAGGATATTATTGGTGGGCCATGTGTCCAATAGATAACCAGTCTAGTGATACACATGTTACATATGCAATTACGTAAATGATTTTAGATATAATTCCCTAATTGAGGGGATTTGAAAGCCCCGATTTCTTTATGGTGCCAAACAACTTTGGGCGTGTTTGGCCAGTTGCATTGGGAAGTATTAGGAGGGATGGAATTCCAAAAACATAATTATTACCCATGGCAGGGGTTGTTCCCTCATACCATTGGATAAACTTAATTCCCAACTTTATTTATAATATAGTGGTGCATTGAAAGGATATACCCACTATCATTTAAAACAATGAGAATAACACACATAAGTTATATCTAAACCGTTCGTTTATTTTGTAACCTTATTTTATGGCATGTGCTTAAAAATGAGGCAGATCTAAAACTTATATGGCCCCAAAGAAGTTTTCAATGGTAAGTATTTAATTCCCATTGCTTTCTATGGTGGGGTCTACTTGTGCTTTAGATCTATCTGATTTTTTGGCCCATGCTCTAAAATGATCTCAAAAAATGAGTGGACGGTATGGATATAGCCCACACATCATGGTGGGACCTACTCAACTTGCTATAATTGAGTGAAATCGGCACAGGACCCGATACTATTCCATGTAACCTAATTCCACTCTTCCCAAACATGGAGTGGAATTGGCACACAACCCGATGCAATTCCATCCCGCCTAAGCCCGTCTAATCCACCCGGCCAAACGCGCCCTTAGGGAATTTGAAATCCCTCTAACTCCATGATGCCAAACAACCCTTTATGGTGCCAAATAACTCAGAGGATTTGAAATCCCGTCAAATTCCCTTAAATCCATAGTGTCAAATGACCCCTTAGCATTTGAAGGCTCAAGTAGACCACACTACAGAAGCACTTAGGATAATGATGTCCACTATAAAAGCTTTCTTAAGGCCCACTTTGATGTTTATTTGCGATCTAGCTTACATGAATGAAGGAGAAATACAAATATCAACTTGATCAAAACTTCTATAGCTTTTAAGGAGCGTTTTTTTTTAAATCTTTTCTCATGGTAGGTGTGATCAGGTGCCCTGCCCTTGCACAGGAGTATGTGGCCCTTACCATTGGGTGTGTCTTGATGTATTTATTCTATATTCATGTTGTTCTTCCGTTTTTCTATATTATTTAAGGGCATAAGCTCAAAAATTGAAGAAGATTCAAATCTCTGGTAGACCATACTACTGGAAATAGCAATAATGACTCCTTGCCATTAAAAACATCATAAGGCCTATAGTAATGTTTCATTAATATTTATTTATCATCCAACCTGTTTGTAAGGTTGCATAAACTTAAAGGAAAAAACATGAATATCAATTTGATTCAAAAACTTTTGTAGCTCATTAATGGTCAATCACCACTGTTTCTGATGGTATGACCCACCTTAAAATATCCATCGAGGTGCACCAAGGTGGGCCCCACGCAAAACACTTGCAGAGTAATCTCATTTGAATGGGCCTCAGCTTAGTCATTGGATTTTTGTAATAAGTGAAGCTCATTCCATGGTCCAATCAATCTTCAATGGCTTTGGTTGAAAGTAACACTCATTTGATAATTCTATCCGTCTTATCGATAGTTTGCATATAGAAATGTCTAAATGAGTCCATAGAAAATACTTACAATCATCAATCTAAACCATTGACACAAGGATGAATGCGATAAGGTTGATTGCCGTCTTCCTCAAAGCTAACTACTTCATATACATAAAGCTTTTCTGGACTTCTAGATAGACTTTTCAAATCCGTTAAAAAAAATTAGAAATAATTCTAAAATATTTAAAATAAATTGACTAATGATTGAAATAAATAAGTTTACAACCCTTTAAATACGGATACCAAGCATTCAAATAAGTTTCGAAATTAAACTATAACTAAAACTCCCTAAAATTCATAACTTATTATAAATAGTAAAATTATTATTTATAGTGTCTTATTTGACTTAACCATGTTATTTTTCTAATTTTTTTAACACTTTTTATACTGGACACAACTCTTAAATTCCAATAGATGAAAAATTACAATCATACTAAATCTTCTTAAAAATAGTACAAACATAAATAAACATGTAATTCCACCGGGAATTCGATAGAATCTCGCAAATTCAGCGTGGATGACCCAACATATCCATCTATTGGCTAAATTAGCTCATCCTACAAAAATAAAAAATAAAAAAAAATCATATATAGTACATCAAATAACTAATTCCGATTTGTGAGATATGCATGTTAAGGTTTTAACGGTCTTGATGACTTCTGCCCTAATCAAGCATTATCTAATCCATCTTAGACATGAAAGTGTCCGCAACTTGCTCTACACCAACCATCCATTCAATCAACACCACCTTTGATTATTTATAATTCTCATCAAGTACCACAACCATTTAATTTCTAGATTGGTTCATATGAATATGGTTGTAATGAATCATTGGTCGGGTTGTAAATAGATCATAACCATACAAACATATTAATTGGGCCTTACTAAGCTTTGATTAATTGCCCTTTGTTCATGTCTACTTCGTTTTTTTTGTTGGTCTACCACCTGAGCGAGAGTAAGGATCGTGATCATGTCTATTGATCTTAGACCATTGATTTTCCTTTTAAACCATTTTTTAAAATAATCTTTAAACCACTCATTAGATGTTACATGACCTACAAGTCCAGACATCATTTGTGTAAAATATTTTGTTTGTGATCCATCTAACGTGGGTCCCATCGTTTTGAACGGTCTAGTTTGAGTTAATATATGTTGCACGTGTTAGAACCATCTCTCCACTCTACACGTATAAAGTTATGTATGGATCCAGCATCTAGCTGGTCCTACCATGGATGACGGAATATTCAACATAGATTATAAAATATATGATGCCAGTTGTCTAACTAGTTGCAAACTGTCATTGGATGAGGGGGTAGTTTAAAAAATAGAGTAAATGCAATTGCGTACTGGGTAAACCACTATACACTTTATCCTACTGGGTAAACTCTGTGGGCCCACCATGAATGTATTGGCCTTATCCACACCGTCCATTCACTTTTTCAGCTCATTTTACAATTAGAGTCCAAAATTGAAGCATATCCAAATCTCAAGTGGATCCCACCACAGGAAACATTAGGGATTAAGATATCCACTGTCAAAACATTCCTAAAGTCCACAGTGATATTTATTTGTCATCCAACCTGTTCATAAGGTCACACAAGACACGGACACGGGGAAAACACAAATATCAGCTAGATCCAAAACCTTTATGGCCCCCACTAAGATTTCAATGGTATGTGTTCAATTCACATTGCCTTCTGTGGTGTGGTCCACTTGAGATTTGGATATACTTCAATTTCTCTTGTAGATCCTAAAATAAGCTGATAAAGTGAATTAACGGGGTGGATAAGACACATAACTCATGGTTGGCCCCACAGAGTTTACTTGCGTACTGATTTACCCAATAAGTATGCAATTCGATTTAGAGAGAGAGAGAGAGAGAGAGAGAGCTGGGACACTTGGCAGAGATGGATAATTCAGAGCCCCACAGAGCACTTATACATTTAATTTAAATTTAACTGTCCAATTAATGGACATGAAATGGACACCTATAAATAATGGGTTATTCAAAGCCTAAGGAAACACATGTTTAAAAATATATTAGTTATAAATGCAAACTCCAAAGCTTTGTTAGGTAAAAATTATAAACATCTATCCTTTGTTTTATATTATCACGTACCTCTCCTCCGTTTCAAAGATTCGATTCAGATTCCCCGTGCAAGCAAACAGCACAATAAACAATTGTTACTTTTATCCCTATCTCCTAGGGACCTAAAAGCTAAGATGATGCAGTGATTAGGTGGCCCACCATCCGATTTTTGAGATTTTGGGTTGTGTAGCAAATTGTTTGTGCTGGGATCACATACATCATAACATGAGAGTTAGACTATAAAGCTTATATTGATGTGGTGTGGCCCGCTATTAAAGTAGCAATGTAAAACTTTTATCAAGTGGGCCATATATGATCATTGGTTTAAATCTAACTATTAAATTATTTAAATTGAATGATTCAGTGAGTCTTATTATAATTGTGATAATTGTAAATAGATTTCAGACGGGACACTTGGACTACAATCCTTATATATAGTTATTAAGCTAGATATGAAAACCCACTATGTAGAAATCCTAGAGGAGAGAAGTGTCATAGATAAGCTTTTCTAATGCTATTTACTATAAATAGATGTCTTGATTCACTCACTAATATTAAAAAAAAAATGCTAATCCAAAGGTTTTTTTCAAGATGTAAAGTACGGAAGATCAAAATTTGCATTAGTGATATCAAATCATCAAAAAATGTCTTTCAAATAGGTGCACATTAATATTATTACGTTGAATTTCCATTATTAATACACATGACTTTTCCATTTCACAATACAAATATAATAGATGGAGGTTACTGTCTTAGATCTCATAATTCTCTCTCCAGCCATTTATCTTTGCGTAACACTAATAGGGGAGTCGATTAGGTGTTCCCCCCCTCATCCATCCGTCTTTCTAACTTATTTCAGGGCATGAATGCAAAAATGAATCTAATATGGACCACACCATGGGAACAGTGGTGATTGACCATTAAAAGCTTCTCATGGGCCCATAGGAAGCTTTAATGGTAAGCATTCAATCACTATTTTTTAATTTTTAAAATTTTTTTACCGTACACTCGGACACACTCACGCCGTAGAGGTATTTTATCATTTATGGATACTCGAACCCTTGACTAGGTGTATCTGCTTTACTTTTAATTTTTTGGCTCACATATTAAAATTAGCTGAAAAAACAGAATATACAATACATACATCAAGGTGGGGCCCACGTCAGGAAGGCACCTAATCCTCTTCCACTGATAGGAATCTAATCACAGAGTGCGGTGGATTGGGACCATTAGCATTGTTTTATAGATATGTTGGGAATTATTTAATCACGTAGACAACCACAATTCTATAGCCCAGATACTCATCTTAGTGATCCACACCGTTCAATTATATGGGACCGACACGGGTAATACGTGTGGCCCCACCTCAATGATTTTATCCACTATTTCATTATAGTATGCCCCAACTTATGATTGGATTGTCCTTATTCTTCAACCGTCCAATTTATATGGTGGAATGACCTATTTATATAGAAAGGTGGGCCCACATGTACTAAAACGAACTTTTCCAATGAGGGTATTTTGTCATTTGGCACAGCTTCCTACAATGTCTCCAACGAGAGAGATGCATCCGCAATAATCCAAAACAGATGAGAAGTGCCTACAAGTCTTATAAAACAGCAGGAAGATGTGTACAATCATCTCATGTACTTTTGGTTCTGCTCCATCCACTAACGATGCACAGCTGACTCATAGATTTGGACGGTTTGGATTGCCGTATAGCTGCACGGTGTGTATAGCTTGAAGAGTCACCACCATTTTTATTCTGTTCTAAACTAATATGGTAATCTAGTGTAAAATACCCAGGCTCTTTAGGGTATATACATGAAATCTACTCCATCCATCATGCGATAAGCATTAATTTCACCGTAAATACCAAAGATCATCTAGGTTAAAAACTCAGATGGGCCACACCAAGGCAAACAATGCAAAATTACGATGACTTTTATATGGTCACTTCATTAGGGTTATGTGTCAATCTGGACCACCCATCTAGTGGACCCAATCATGGATGGCCATTTTTCTAAAAAAAATCACCTTCCAAATGATCTTACCCTATTTTTTTATTGAACTTTCAGCACTGAATGTTGGCCAATAGCTAGTCTTTTGTACCACCTTTGTTTTAAAGGCCGACGATCCTATTGATAGGATCATCCATTTTATGAGTATCTTTCAAAAAATTTCCCTCTCCTAATAGATCCCACTAGATGGAAGGTCCTGATCTATGGATTGACCTGCCACGTGTGCCGTGGAGAGAGAAATCTACTGTATTTGCCTTACAGTATCATCTCACGGGATTCTTTCGGTCTATCCTTTTATGAACAGCACACGTGTATGAGATCCAGGCAGTTCATCTGGCTGGTCGCTGTACCACAACACAAACTCATCTGGATCGAATAATCCTAACCAATCCAATTAAAGTAGTACGAAATGGACGGCCTGAATTTCATACATGGGTAGTACGTGCACTGGATCGCTGGGCGTGCAAAATGGACGGTCTGAATTTCATACATGAGTAGTACGTGCACTGGAATCAGCCCCCACCAAACCTTGATTGGTGCACGGCATAGAACCGGATCCAACCACTTGGATGGGCCATGTCCCAAAATTGCATCCATTGGATCTTCATAACCATTTAATCCATTGCCAAATAAAACTTTAAATCATCCGTACAAACAAAAGCATTTTGATCAAACGGTTATAAACACCCAATCCATGCAAATTTTGACCGCTTATCCATCCGTTAGGTGGCCCATCAGTTAATCGGTCCAAATTAATCTTTATGACTCATTCTAAGAAAGAGGGATGATTTTCGGTTGCATCAATTGCATAGTCATGCATGACGCATTATACAATGCTTGCACTGAAAGTTTATAACGGGGTGTTTTATAGCTTAGAATTAAGTGGTATTAAGTGAGATGAAATTGAAAATACCAACAATTAAATCTCACACTGTTGCATATGTTTGATTTTCTTTATTTTTCGACCCATGCCATAAAACAATCATGGAAAATGGATGAATGGTGCGGATATAACATATACATCACAGAGGGGTCCAAATAACTTGTTGAAATCAATACAATAATAAATCTTGCGACATTTTCAAACAGTGTTAGCAAGTGGACGGTGAGATTTGTTGATCCCATTTATCAATCTAAACATGATTTAAGATGAATCATAGAATTTAACTTTTTAATATTTACAATCCAAACATAACATACAATATTTACAAAATCATAAAATTTACAAACAAACCATAACACAATATTATGATTGCAAAATATCAATTCTATCTAACTTAATACCGTTTAATTCCACATGCCCAACACCCCCTAAAGAACAATTGAGGCGTCCATTTGGACAAGTGAGCCATGGTTTAGTGATCCAAGTGGTTAGTATTATGTTATTATAAAGTATTCCATGGTTAAATCTTAAATATAATATTTGGCGGTTGATCACATGAAATAATATCTTTGCCTGATCTTGTAAAAATAGTGAAAGTTTTATTTTAGACAAGTATTTTTTTTTTTGTTAGCTTTTTGGTACACCCATCGTGAGTTCACACTTCAGAGTTAGCCACCCCACTAGGGAATCGATTCCAAAACCTTAGTGTTGAAATGATGTATCTTTCACTCAGTCTACCACTTGAGCTATGGATCCGAGTGTTAGAGGAGTTCCAAAATCCTTGTTACGCAGGAGCTAATATGGTCATATAATCTAGTCGGTCCAATGGTGGAACATCCATGGATGTTTAATATAAACTGCCTAATTGATAGATCGATACCATCCAAATGCCATGGATAATCTTTTTGTATTTATATAGCACTATAATGAGATTAAATTTTTTTTTTTACAAAGTCAATAACAAATACATCATTTTACATGATCAACTATCAATTTTTACAATCAATGGTCCCTATGATACCTTGAACATTCAACTATAATTGAAGTCGATCACAGCATGTTTTATGATTGTATATGTAAGGAATAAAAAAAAGAGTTATTTGACAATAATGAAAAAGGGAGATTGGGATATAATAAAAAGGAAGAGTACCGATAAATGTCAAAAACTCAAAAAAAAAAGAAAACTTATGATACTCTGGAATAGAGTGATAGTATATAACCGACTCTAAATTTGAGATTATGACCTATCTACAGTGGAACCCACAAATTGGGTGGTAGAATTTGAGTTAATGGAGACAATGTGCATGATTTCCTAGTGGCTGCATGTCAAGCTTCACACACTGGCAGAGTATCAAATAACCCACTCTAAAGATGTAGAAAATAGAAGAAACTACCTCAACTGGCACTGAGTTGCAGGTAATTCCACAAAAAATCTATTCACATTTTAATAGCTAAACATGTGGTTTGAAATTTTGAAAAGATGCTAATAGCTTATAGGTTGTATTTAGTTATACAGTGGATAGTTCTAAAATTCAGCGACTTGGTATGATCATGGTCAACCTGACTTGATAAGATCTTGAGTTGAATTATTAGAAAACTCTCTTGCAAGTACGAGTAGATCATAGAGCTGAGCAGAGCTGGGCATGGGACGACTTGATTAGGCTAACTCGACTCGTCCGACTCAACCCGAACTGAACGGGTGAGTCAGTCCAAACCGAGTTGGCTTCGCTCAATCCAAATTCAAATCAAGTCAAGTTTGAGTTACCTAGTAACTCGACCCGAAACTCGATCTGAAAATTGACTCTCTAACCCTACCCGCCGCACCCTATCCCGACCCGATCCCAAAATCTCTCTCCCTCCATCTTTTTTTTTTTTTTAGCTTGTTAGTACACCCTACTGTCAATTCACACATCACTGTTAGCCACCCCCACTAGGGAATTGATACTAAGACCTCAGTGTTGAAACGAGGCTCCCTCATCCTCCTCATCTTCCAAGCTCGACCCCTCTCTCTCTTTCTCCCTCCCTCAGTCTCCTTATCTTTCAAGCCCAGCAACCACCCATCACCATCACCCTCCTCCTCCTCCTCTCCACTCTCTTGGTCTTTCCCTCCCTCATCTCTCAATTTGACTCGGTGCTAACTTGACCGACTCAGTACTTCTAATCGGATCGGATTCGGTCTGAATCAGTCCAGGCATGTTAGACTTGGTATCGAGTCGGATCGAATTCGAGTCAAGACTATTTCAAAACCGGATCGAGTCGAGTGAACCCTAACTCAATCTGACTCGACTCAATGCCAAGCTCTAGAGCTGAGCACTGGACAACTTGACTCGACAAACTCAACTTGTCTAACTCGTTTAGATCTGACTCAATCCAAATCGAGTTGACTTCATCCAATTAGTATTCAAACCTAGTCAAGCTTGAGTCACCCAGTAACTCAACTTGACTCGAAATCCAACTCGATGCTGACTCAACTTGATCCAAAACTCAACTCGTACATATATATTTTTAAAAAATTCAAATCTGACATTTCAGATCCAAGATGTCGTGTAGCTGATGCAGAGGCAACAATTCTATCAAGTGAATCTAGATTTTGAGTTGTGATTTCAACGGTGGATACCTGCTGCACCCAATCCAACTCGGTACTTGTGACCGGGTCGAACTCAGTCTAGATTAGTCCAGGCTAGACCCGGACTCGGATCGAGTTAGACATGCTGAACTTGGTATCGAGTTGGGTTAGGCCTATTTCAAAATCGGATCAAGTTGATTCAGCTCTAACTCGGTCTGACCCGACTCGATGCCCATCTCCACTAGGTCAATTGGGTCCTTTCTCATGCCTCAGTAGTTGACTCACAAGAGTTTCAACATGAGGTCGTGGGTACCCGTTATGGTAAAATCCCACTGTGGTATGAGTGTGTGGGTGTGTAGGGGGGGGTGAGTGACCAAGAAAGAAGCAAAGGTCTACATTTAGAATTGGAAGATGGGCCCCACATGTCCGTGATAATTTTACATCACATGGGAAAGATACAATTGAGGCACGCTTAAATGAAGCGACTCTGCATCATCTTCTCATGATGTGAGGCCGAATGTGACCAGGCCCACCGCCTTTTTGGACGCAATCATGCCGTATGGAAGTTTCAAACAATGTAATGAATAAAAATGATAAAGAAAAAAAATATCCCATATGCATGTATGTGAAAAGTTTGTAAAAGCCACTAGAAAATCAGCTTTTCAAACATTTCCTTATTATATCTATAGGTGTGTGTCTTTATCATTTATAGCTTTTCTAATGAATGAAATGCCATGAATAAATATTTATTGTTGTTCTAAATATATTTCATTGAATTATAAAATACCAAGTTGAGTCAAGCAAAAGATTCAGTCGAGTCACTGAGTCAGACAACGAGTTGAGTTTTTGGGGTTTTGAATCTTGTCTAAGAAGGCAGTTGGGGAGAATTGATTTACACCTGAAACTAATGACCTACTTGTTTCATGCCCCATATGAAATATCAATGTTGGTAAGGTGGAGAAGCAATTGGCCGTTGAATGCGTATACGTTTTTCTCACCAAATAGCACCTTTTCAATGCTGATGTGGCTGCAAAAACAGTTCCACCAGAAATATGATTTGTGTGACCCTCCAAATACACCCTAAACAGAACAATTAAAAAAAAAAAAAAACTCTTTTGGAATGTGCCCTAAACTGAATTGAGCCATGTGAAAACTGAAAACAAGCAGGTTATCGAAATAAACAGAGATTGAGACCGATGAACATATGACTAATACAACGAGAGAGTATCCTACAGGTAGGGGTGTACACAAACCGAGCTAGCTTGGTTAGCTCGACTCGACTCGACTCGAATAAGCTCGATTCTTTTTTGTGCTCATGCCTAAAATGATCTGAAAAAAAACAGACATGGATATAGAATACATGTGTCAAGGTGGGCCCCACAGTTAGGGCTGCACTGTCTAGGGTGATGCCGGGATGCACCTAATCTGACTCTGATCCACCAATGGTGCAATGGTAGAATCATCAACTCTCCCTAGGCAAAACAGCCCTCTCATTTGGGAATCTTAATCTCGATTTAAATGGTTCAAAAGCAATTTTGCAAAACAAATAACTAATAATAAAAAATAATAATATGAGATCAAGCTGATTCGAAGATTGATTAACAAGTCAATATGGAAATTACCCTGGAACTGATCAAAAGAGCCTCATGGCCATTTGATCCAACAGTCAGGAAACAGGGTGCCAAAAACACAAAACTTCTTTATTTGAAATTTGAATGACCCACGACATGGGTTTCAGCTTGCCACATTCTATTTTTCCTTTTCATGGCATTTTTATTCATTGCAGAAGCTAGAAATGCAATGACAACCTTATTTCATATGCTAAAAAAACACTATTACTAAAAGCTTTAACAAGGAAATGTTTGAAGAGCTGATTTTCTCGCCCCTCTTACAAAAATTTCACATTCAACCATGTGTACTTTATTTTTTTTTTCCCCTCTTTTTTTGGGGTCATATTTCTCTTCACATTTCTTTGAATCTCCCATACGGAGTAATATGGTTCCCATAGACAACAGGTCCAGTCACATCTGACCTTACATTGCGAGGAAGATGCTGAAGAGTCACTTCATTCAAGTGCGCCTCAATTGCATCTTTCCCGTCGGATCTTAAAATGTCGAGAAAACTAAAATTTCCAAGTGGGTTTGTCCGTCCTGCATCTAAGCCATGGGGATCAGTTTCAGACACCCCCCAGAGTAGGGAGTCAGGGCCACATTCCAGGTTCCTCATTCTCTTGTTCACACCAGCAGGATGACTCTCCATGGACAATCTAGCCGGGCTTTCGTTGGATGTCAAGCAGCTTTCAGTCGAACAATCAGCCCGATGGGTTGGCGGCCGATT
This sequence comes from Magnolia kwangsiensis, assembly GCA_037074715.1. Lineage (NCBI taxonomy): Eukaryota > Viridiplantae > Streptophyta > Magnoliopsida > Magnoliales > Magnoliaceae > Magnolia > Magnolia kwangsiensis. The sequence goes on from CM073583.1 coordinate 4,798,203, forward strand.
AGGAAGCTCCTCTGTAGGACCACGGGCTCCAGCACCTTCCATCGGTAACTGATGAAATGAGGACAAACTAAACGGGTCAAGCGGAGCACTCATCATGGCCTTTATAGCCAGTTCCGTAAGGCCTCGTCCCGATGTATCTGAGCCATTAGAACCTGAGGATCGTTCAGCAGCCAATTTGCATGCCCTCTCGAACAGGCGGTCCAGGTACCTCGTTTCAGCTTCAATGCAAATCTCCACATGCTTCTTGACCTGACCCAAAGAAGACTGATTAAAAATTACAATAGCCTTGTTAAGGCTGCTCAAGAGAGTAGGATCTCGACAAATCCAGGTTGTTCATCACATAGGCCCCACAATGTGCCATGCCCATGATATAGGACACACATATATGTGGTCTATTGGCTGATTTAACGATACGTTCTTTTCATATGCATGAGGCCCATCCGATGACTGGGCAGTCCTGATTTTTGGCCATGGGAGGGCCCACCAAAGAGTTAGAAATTACCTCAAGCTGTTCATGGAGTTTCCGCTGCATTTCCATTTGAGCTCGCAGTGCCTCTTTGACCTCTTGGCCCCTGAATATGGCATCTCGCATCATATAAATGATCTTTGGCATTCGTTTCTAAAAGTATTTTTAACTTTTCACATGTCAGCATGCACATTTAATGAGTTCTTGTTGAAAGATAGCCGTTTCATCTTACTCATTCATGTCAGAAGTCGGCACTCCGGGCGGTGGAGAAGTGCCATTGCCCTGGCCTTCAGAAATGTAGGAAGCTGTGACCCCAAGTTACACAAATGCATAGACAATCCATAGTCAGTAACTGAAAATAAAGGCAAGTTACGCTAGCCCGAGTAGCTCAAAATCAAGTGAACTAACGATGATAATGGCGGTTGAAATTATTGGTTATAACTCGCCTAGTTCTTACAGGTGAGGGGCCATTGTTCAGTGATCCAGACTGTTGATCAGAGGGATGCCTCGAAACCCATCAAATTGGAAATTTCTAGACATCCTATTCTTTTGACCTTTTGTCCTGACTGGTGTTGTATTTTTTTTCTTAACTGCCTATTTTAGGCCACTGATTAAGGGTTAAGTTCTCCAAATGTGGGAGTCTCTTGGGGTTCCCTCATCCACAGTGGCACATCAGATGAACAGTCTGGATGACCAAACCATGGGACCAACTTGTACAGAACAAGTGCATCAGGACCCAACAATCTTCTAAGAAAATGGATCTCAGTATATACTCAAATCAATGAATAAATGGAATGGGTCAAAATGTATATGTGTGCATGCCAAGTACGTAAATCACCGTGAATAGCATGATCATTGGTTACGCTAATGTTCAAAACCCTGGATTCTATCTTGAATCAGTCTATGTAACTCTTGACTTGGATGAGAAGAGAAAAACTAGGGATGCAACTTGGGATCAGGTCAGCCTGAACCAATTGACCCAACCTGAGTTTGGGTTGGGTCGTGAAGATCACTTGAGTTGGAAAACACAACCCTATTTCAAATTGGGTTGGGTTCGGTTTTAGTAAATTCGAAATGGGGTATGCCAGGTTGGGACAATCACAAGTATTTGGGTCCCGTTGGGTAGGGTTGGACCAAGTATAGAGAAATTTGGGTTGGAATTCAGGTCCAGTTGGGCTGCATGCTGGGTCCTCTTGAGGTCAGTTTGGGTTTGGGCTGACCCCTGGGCCCGACCCAACCTGCCCAAGTTGGACGCTCAAGAAAAACTAGCCTACTTTTCCAAAAAAAAAAAGGGAGTTCGGACTCAGTACTTGGATTCGCCCCAAACCATATCAACTCGGTTGACAACTGATTCTAGATAGTATTGCAAATTGGGCTGCACTGCTTGAGTCGATTGATGTGAAATTTTATAAGAACTTGACCTTCATGAAAGTTAGGAAGGAGCTATAAAGAAAAAAATTGGGACAAAACACTTACATTAAAAAGGCAGAAGAGGAGAGAAAGTCATATCAACTCACAATCTTTGGATGGCTCTGTTGAATCTTTGCCCGATTGCTTGCCTAGTCTGTATTTCTGGTAAGCAACAAGAAACAATCATAAATACTCAGAAAGTCACGAGCCAGGTGCGTGTAAAATGCAAGTAGAGAAGCATGGTGTCCTTAGTTTTTAGTCCCACAAGTGAATCCCATGATTCAGTGATCAAGACGGTTGATCTGATGGGCCCCAGCTGTGGATGGACCATGCCCAAAAATCCTCAAGCCTCTTTTGAGTTGAATGATGGACATTGCTGTTTTCCTTAACCGTCTACTTGCATGCCACCAATGGAAGACAGATTTCTCTTCAAGAAGATAACTAGGCCATGGTCCACTCACTTCAGCACCACCGCATCAATTGTCTGGGTCATCAAACGACAGGCCTTCCTCATACAAACTAAGGATCCAATTACACAATACACCTCAAGTCGAGGGTCAGATACTGAAAAAGAGAAGCAAGGTATTAAGAACAGAAGCAGCAAAGACACCTGGAGATGACTCTTCAAATGAAAGAGTGTGAGTCCCTTCACACCCATCATTCGCATGATAGACTTTGGAGTTGCTTCTGCGAGTAAAATCCAATTCATGAGATGCACTGTACCTAAGTATCCGATTCAAAAGATGAAATCGAAAGGGGAGAATCCCATGCTAACAACAACGTGAGATAAAATTGATCAGCTGAAGATATCACGGATACGAATTTTACAGTAAAATTCCCATTGTTGTGTTGCATAAAATAGGAAAATTTTCCAAAGAATATCAACATAAGCCATAAGGAGATTCCGCTCCTTCAGTAACTTCAATCAGCTTTGAATTGGGATGGGTTGGGTGGCAATTCAGCTTAACCAAAAGTTCAAATCATCATTCAAATGAAACAAATTGCTGTATGAAGTTACTGCAATATGTTGCTGACATGATATAATATCTTTCAATACTAACAACAGGCAAAATATTAAATTTCATTAATGACTTCCTGTGAGAATTGTATCGGTGATAGATTCTGATAGTATGTGTATGTATCAGAACATATTGTTGATACAAACCAACGAAAGTGAAATTTCTCCAGACATATTTGCACCTCAATATAGACATTCGTATCATATCGCCAGATGAAAATTTATCACAGGGCTAGACTCCTTGGCCAATTTAGCAACATTAAGAAAATGATGGTGACTCTTCAACCATACACATGGCAGAGTTGTACAGCACGTCCCAATCCCTAACCCAACTCTGGATGGAGCATAACCCAAAAATGAAACCATCTGATTTTTCCCTTCAAATTTGGACTGCCCACCACCTTACTTTCAACCATCCATTTGATAGCCATCAATCAGATGGTCATGACTACTTGATCAAATGTGATTTTAGAGAATAGCTCAATCCACAATGCGAACCACAATTTGGGCCATCCAGATAGCTGTACATCATTGTACAACTGAGGAAGATGAGTTGCAACTATTTTCAAAATGGTGGTGAACTATCATAGGAGTCTAGCCCATTTATTGCAATATGATACAATGCATTCCGATGTATTGAACCTTGATTTAGCCTTTATGGCTACTAAACTACCATGAATAAACCCAAATAAAATAATAAAAAAGAACTTGCACATCATTTAAAAAATTAAATAAATTTGAAAAAGACAAGCACCCAATTATAAAGGTTTGTATCTAGGTTACTTATTCGAGTGACATGTTTAGTGGATGGGCCACGCCCCCCCAAAAATCAAACCAGTTGGATGAATTGAAAAAAATGGACCATTGACTGGACATTTTATATGTAATCCTCAAAAGTCCTTCAATTAGCAGTTATGGCCGTTGGACCAGTTTAATTAGGCAAAGCCCATATACGATAGGGTCCAGCAGACAAACAACTCAGATCTCGTACATGTGTACCAGACCAGGGTGATTGATAACTAACATCGATACATGTGTTTATAACCCTGGTCCTTTACCTTTCAAAAGGTTTTTTCTTTAATGGCCATATAAAGATAATGTATTAAACCCGCTCCTAGAATGCAACACCAAGATAGAAGTATAAAACATTGAAATCACCAAGCCAACCGTTACGCAAACTAAAAAGAGCTGTGATGAAATTATATACAACAAAAGCACAAAACGTTATCAAATGAGGAAGTATCATAAGAATAGCACGAGCATATAGGCAAATACAATCATAAAGTGTGTGAGAAAATACAAAGTGAGAGAGAGAGAGATTGAGGGAAATGCAACATGCACTCCATCACATGACAATCAACAATCGTTGGAAGCAAAAAGAAGAGAAACGCTGTGGTGATTTGCATGAGGGAAGATTGAATATGGGATTTGTGGAAGCACATGTGTCAACATGCCATGCATGTGCAAGGCCCAGGCCAGCAATCACATGGGGCCTGCAGTGAGCTTGACCTGGCCAAAAAATCAGGTCAGTCCACTCATCAGGTGGGCCACACTCAAGGTGTTCCAAAACGGCAATGGTGGCCGTAACAGCCACCACTGTTACCATCATGATATGGGCCGTAACGGCTGTTACGGCCCCCGTATCGGCTGTTACAGCCCTTTAAAAAAAATAATAATAATAAGTTTGAAAAAACTGTTACAAGACCGTTATGGGGCCATTACGGCCTTTTTTTCTGTAACGGCCATTTCGATCCCATAACGTGTAACGGTTATGACTGTTACTGTTACGTAACAGCCATTACATAACCGATTTTGAATACCTTGGACACACCTGCATGAGAGGAATTGACAGTTAAAAATGACCTACAATGTATGTTCAGTGTACATGTGTGGCCCACCTGATGAGAGGACCAACCTGATTTCTCGATGCAGGAATGATCATGGGTGCCCCAACTGCATAATAGGCACAGATTTTGTACCTATGTGCGAAGGTGTCACTCATGCAGTTACTTGCACACTCTCAATGCGCAAATCACTTTAGCATTTCTTGACAAAGAAGCCATGGAATATAGATAACCCTCATAATAGAGGTCTGTTAATTCCACTTATGTGAGAGCTCTGCCCATCCACACACAAGCATGCATGCTCCAATGAAAACCTCCACCGGATCTAAACTCTCCATGAGGTGGGCTACAATGTTTAGATCTTGAGGCCTAAAATTCACGCCATTTCACTCCACAGGTGGGCTCATCCACAAAGTAATCAAATGGTTAAACAACATTTTTCTGGCCATCCATTTGTTTTTGTATGTTGTGGCCCACCTGACGTGTGAAAGGCTTGATTTTTAGGCTGGAAGTTCCTAACAAAGTAGCCACTTCACGAAAAGCTCAGATCTGGTACGTCTTCCATATTGGCATGTGTGCCTACATATGTGTGGGCAGGGCTCCCCACGTGTGAATGAACAAACTTCAATATAATGGTAGAAGCAGCAGTAGTCATGGTAATACAAACACAAACATCAATTAATCCACTTGCACAAGCAGCGCCGGAACCAAACATCTTAGAAAACTCTCTCAAATGAAGCCTGATCAGAAAAAGATCAGGAAGAAATAATGTCAATTTCCCTTCAAATACCAAAAAAAAAAAAGTGAAAAGAAAAATTCAAAAAGTAATGAGCCCCTCCAAAAGGGACTAAAATGATAGAAAATGACCCGAATGAAGGAAAAATTAGAGAGAGAGAGAGAGAGAGAGAGAGAGAGAGAGAGAGAGAGAGAGGAAAGATGGCATCTTTAGCTATCAAGATCACCAAAGAGAGAAAAAAGAAGATTGGGAAACCTCCTTGGCTTGATGAACTACCATCATCAGACAAATCTATTTCTTTGGCCTTAGCTGATGTTTTGTCGTCAAAACCGTTCATTTCCATATTGCTTAGGGATTCAGGCCTTCTTGTTTCATTTCCTGTAGCAATTTCTCCCTTCTTATAAATCTGGCTTACCCAAAAATAGACCATAAAGAATCCCTACAAACCATTAAAAAAATCCCTCGAAATAGCCAATTCAAGATTTTACAATAAAAACGGGTAAATGTGCATTGCATGCAATTAAATAGATTCCCAGATACATGAATGTTTACAAAAAAATTAAAAAATTTAATTAAAAAACCATGAATGAAAATAAAAAGGATATAGCAAAAAAAAAAAAAAATCACCATTATACTTTCCGGAAGAAAAAAAATAAAAATCAAACAGTAAAAGGCAAAAAAAAAAAAAGGATATATGTTGTGCTAGTATTGATTTTGATGCCATGGTGAAAATAAAATTATCAAAAAATCACATAAAAAACAACAGGGAGCAGGAAAAAACCCCGGAAACAATAACACTGAATAGAATAAAATCACGGTGACACAGACCCACATAAAAATTTACCAAGATGGCATTGAATTTCTACAAAAGAAAATACACGAAAGGAACTCAAACGCTCATGAGAATTTACAAGAGTGACATAAAACCAACAGTAGGGGGGTGAAAAGGGCCTACATTCAAACTTCTTCAAACCAAACCCCCAACAAATTCCCACCAAAAAATAGATAAATGCTTGTCAAAATTACAAAACTACCATGCAACCAATAACTATTGAAAAAAACAGAAAAAGAAAAAAACGAAGCCAGCATTCAACTCCTCCAAATCAAACCACCCAAGCAGCAATATTTCCAAACTGCCATCAAATTCCCACCAAAAGGTGTTGAAGAAAAGACCATTCAAAAATTTCACAAAAATTACAAAACTACCATCAAGCAACAGCTACAAATACACAAAACTTCCAACCAAATCGTCTCCGAGATTGAGAAACTACCACCAAAACAATACTAATACGCTGCTGATTAATTTCCAAACCCATTTTCCATTTTCTGAAAAGGGAAAATGGGTCTATGCAAATCAAGCTCGGCAGGTAGATATCGATTCCTCAATCCAAAATTACTTTCAGATGTCCTCAAACACCAGAAACCCAAATCACAAAACAAACACATTCAACTTCTCTACATTCCGAAAAAAAAAAAAAAAGAGAGAGAAAGGAAGGAAGAGAAAATAGGTATACGCGAACCAATCACGGCAGGTGTAGAATATCAATTCCTTGAATCCAAAATTACCTTCAGCTGCCCCCAAAACACAGAAACCCAGATCAGAAAACAAACACATTCAACTTCCCTACATTCCAAAACAGCTTTTTTTTTTTCGAAGGAAAAAATAAAAGGAAAACGGGTGTATGCAAATCAATCGTGGCGGGTGTAGTTATCCATTCCTTAATCCAAAATTACACATACCTCAAACAACAGAAACCCAGATCAGAAAATTAACACATTCAACTTCTCTACACTCCAAAACAGCAAAAGAATTAAAAATATCAGAGAATTAAACAAAACCCAGAAAGCAAAAATACTAAAAATGAAGAAGAAGAAGAAGAAGAACTAACTGTCGGGTCCTCCGAGCTGAGTCACAGCGTCGACGAACCGATCGTGGAGGTCTGCAGTCCATCGAAGCCGGGGCTTTGGATCAGCTGTAAGAACAAGGCAGGGATCTACACGGAGATTTGGTGTATGGATCTCTTCCTGGGGTGGAATTGCAGCTTCCTGGCGTTGAATCAGACCAGAGAACATTGCTTCTTTCTCTCTATCTCTATCTCTCTCTTGAAACAAAAGGAAGAAACCCCAAAATAGTAAAAGTACCAAAAGATGAGAGAAAAGCCCAGCTGGGTAAATGTAAATTTCAAAAGATAAATGGCTTTTTGCAGTGAAAAAAAGGACCCTTTACAGGGAGATTTCTACAGGAGATTCGGTGTATGTCCCTCTCTCTCTCTCTGTCTCTCTCTCGTTAGTGGAGGTGGATTTGTCCCATCAAAGAAAACGTAAGGGAGTATATTTTACTTCTTGTTCCGTCTCTGTGGAGTGCGTCTGGATTTTTGAATGATGGAAGATTCAGATATCCTAGAAATGTGAAATAAGGAACTCAAAACAAAAAATCAAGTGAGAATATTACAAAACTGGCATTCCATGAGAGAGAGAGTAGACACTGAAAGGGTGGTTGGTGTTTTTTTTTCTTTTTTAGAGATTGTTTTAGAGAGAAGGGGTGGAGAAACCATGTGGTTGGTGCTTCCCATATAAAATACCAAGGTGGTCCACCTTTCACTCCCCTAGTGTGGAGTGAAATGACCCTTTTATCCTTGCTATTATAGTTTTAATCATAGCTTAAATTTTCCATGCAACTCAGCTTAACTCGGCGATCTAACTCGGTTAAAACTCATAAATACTTGAAAAAAAAATCGAATTCAATCAAGATTAAACTAAAAAGCCTAATTTGGTCACAACGTGGTCATGGTTCAATGGGAAATTTTTGAAGAAATTCTATGGAACACTTATTTGAAAAATGTTCACTTTCAAATCTGTTGAATTATAAATTTTTATCAGCTGGTGAATAACTTCCAATCTATTAAGTCCGTGTGACATCCAACCCGTTCAGTAGTTTGGCCCTCTAATAAGGATCGCCTTGTGGAAAATTCAGCGGTATCCACTCATTAAGTGTAACCACATCATAAGAAATAATTTGTAGTCATTGATAAATAAACAAAATACAAGTGTGGTTCTCCTTATGAATGGATGGGGCTGATTTGAGCCAATTTATGGGACGGCTTATATGTTGCATGTAAATTACATGTTAGAAGGTATCTGCCCAATACAAAATATCTTAGTCAGTAAGATTTGTTAGATGTGAGCACTTCTCCTCATCTATTTTAAATGGTCAATGACATTAATTCTGCCTCAACGAGGTTACTTGCCTACGCAAACCTTTCAATTCATGTCAATGTTTAAAATTTAATTTTAGTTGAAATCTCATGTGGATAAAGTTGTCATTTTGATCACCCTTTTCTTTAGAAGATTAAATTCAATTTTTAGATGAGTATTAGTGTTAACGGGGTATCTAAAAAAGGGAGGTTAAGAGGCAAAGTGAGCTGTTTTTTGTTAAAAATTATATAACAAAATTTTAATACTAATGCACTGAATCCTATCAGAATTGAAGATCTGCCCCCGGTTGGTAAGAACAGACCCACGAGTTGGATGGGCCATCTTCTTAGGGAGGGTCTATCACAAGTAGTTCATTGAAAATCTATCTCAATGTAAACGGAAAAAAGAAGAAAAGAAAATTGCACGAGTACATTAAATATTACTAAGATGTTGAAATATACAATATATGTGTGTGTAGAGAGGTCCGTTGAATGATATCATCCTGATATTAATTTGAAAGTTATTTAAAGTTTAATTAATTAATTATAGAATTTTACACTTAAATATTTAAAATTATTTATGACTTACAATAATTATTTGTTTTTATTTTCAAAACTAATCACCTACAACATTTGTACCATTGTTTGTGGTAGAGGGTGTTTTCAACTGCAAGAGAATTTTTTTAATATTATTTTTATACCCTTTTCATATCTTGGGTATTAAAATGCCCTCTGCTGCAAACAGAAGTGTAGGTAGTTGATAGGTGATTAATTCTCTTTTATTTTTAGTGAGATTTTTGCGGTAATATCCCAACAAAATCTTGAGAACTTCCTAATAATATACGTGCAGCTCATGCTTCTACACGCTCACGACACATAGTGCTGGACTAGGTACTTAGGCAGTCCATGTCGCATGCAAGTAGTGTCCCGAATCTATTAAGTATTTCAAATTTTAAAATTTCAAAAGCCTATTTCGAGATTCGTGTCACCATTTTTATGGGTGGCGGGAGATACGCACGCAGGTGACGGTTGGTGCGCACTGTACGGACAGAAGCTTTTTCTCAAATGTATTTTACAACGAGAAATGACCGTTTATTGCATGGCCTGTATTGTCCGATCAGTGGCTTTTGGTCGGAAGCGGATTGGCTGATGTACCACACACCAGCAATATAGCTGATGTGTTTATGTCACCGAGTTCCATGGGTCCCATCATAAGGTATGTGTTATATCCAAGCTGTTCATCCAGTTGGCCAGTTGGCTATTCCGTTATAAGGCTTGATCTGAAAAATAAGACAAATTTAAAGATAAGTTAGACCACACTGCAAAAAGTAATGAGAATTAAACGTCTACCTTTGAAACCCTTTTATGATCACGTAAGTTTTGAGCCAATATTTATTTTTCTTATTCACCGAGGTCTTTGTGATCTTATGAACCGATTGGATGGAAAATAAAAGTTATCTTATAAATGTTTTAACAGTAAAAATTATCATTTTTACTACTATTTGTGATATGGTTTACCTAAGCTTGGATATGATTTACCTTTTTGTCTCATTCTCTAAAATAATCTTGACAAATAAATGAACAGCCTGGATATAATAAATACATCATTTTGGAGAGCATGTAACTTTAATATTCTTTCAACCATTCATACAACTGGAAGCTCAAGGAGCATCCTCTCGTAGTAGCGGGCACGGATTAGGTACTACCCTGTGGGTTACTGGGCGACTAACATGATGTTTAACTTCTATCCATCTTGTTCATCATTTTTATATATCATTTTAAAATTATGGATGAAAAATAAGCTAGATCAAAGGCTCAAGTAGACCACACTACAAGAAATAACAGTGGTAAGGATGCCCACCATTGAAATCTTCATAGGGTCCACCGTGTCATTTATTTTCCATCGAACCTGTTGATATGGTCATATATAACTGGATGAATATCATCCATAACTTCCGTGATCCCTTGAGAAATTTTCAATGATAGAAATTTAATCCTTAATGTGTGGTCCCTTTAAGCTTTGAAACGACTTCATTTTTTTAATATTTTAAAATGATATGTAAAAATGGATGAACGGTATGAGTAGAAGTCATATATCAAGGTAGTCGCTTGATGGCCTGCGGAGCCTCCGCCTATCCCGAGCTCAGAGCAAGCGAGGGGTAGTACGTAATCCGCACCCAGCACCTTAGTCTTAGCACCACACGTACCCACATCATCTATATCGCTGCTGTGTGGTACACCTGCCAATCCGCTTCCCTTTAGGTGATGGGCTAATCAATGGCTGAGGGCACTCAATGCCGGGCAGCGGATTAGGTGAGACGGAGGCGGATTGGCTACTCCCGTTGCCACCAGCCCGTTGCTAGTGGTCGGTGCTCCGCGGACACACCATGATGTATGTGTTCCATCCATTCCGTTCATCCATTTTTACATATCATTTTGAGGCATAATACCAAAAATGAAAGGGATATAAATCTCAGTCGGACCACACCACATGAAAACAATAGTGATTAGATATCCATCATTAAAATCTTCTTAAGCCCACTGTACCCTTTATTTGACATTCATTCTGTTGATTAGGTCATACAGATCTGTTGATTAGGCCATACAGGCCCAGATGAAGGGAAAATCAAATATCAGGATCCAAAACCTTTATGGCCCTAAAAAGTTTGTAACGGTCCACGTTCATTCAACACTGTTTACTGGATGTGGTCCACTTGAGATTGGTGGACTATAATATAGGAAACCATGGTGATTTGCCATTAATGGTTTCAAACGTTTTGGATCAAGATAATATTTGTTTTTACCTTAATCTAAGCTTGTGTGACCTTATTAATCGATTGGATGGCAAATAAACACTACATAAACTGTGAGGTGCGCTCTAGGAGTTTTTAACGGTAGAATGTTCAATCACCACTTTTTCCTATGATATGGTCCACGTGATAATTTCATGTACTTTATTTTTAAGATAAATCTCTAAAATGATCCGGAAAAACGGATGAATGGTGAGGATTCAGACTACATACATCAAGGTGGACCCACCGTAAGGGTCGGACCGTCTTGGTTGAGTCCGGAGTCTCACCTAATCCGCTCCCCTCAATGACTGGCTCAGAACACCATACCATACATGCCTCTTTTTTACTTTAATCATTACGTTCCCTCATCGCAGCGTGATAGCTGGGCCTTGTTCTCACAGTCGATCTGAGCCATTCATTGAGTAATGGACTATTTGGGCATACCATTTACTAAAAATCAGATTAGCACGCTCATCCACGCATTGGATTGTGGAATATCTGTTTCTAATCCCTCACTTCTCTCACGCAAGTGTGATGTGTCTGATCAGCAGACCAATACTATTTTCTAGTCTAATACTATTTCCTAGGATATGTTCGTAGTGCGCACTACTTGATGAATGGTTCAGATCTCTACCATGACAGGCCATCCAATGGTGGGATAGGACCCTGCACGGTAGTGAGTACACCCGCGGCATTCTATCAAAACACCTTTACTTAAAAAATAAAAATAAAAATTATTGAACGGCTGATTTCGTTTTCAGTTCACAGACCTTTGATTGCTCTTAGGAATTTTTAGTGGACCATTTAATTCCCCGGCAAATAATCAATTGCCACATCAACAACACTGTGATTGCAAATTAAAATAAATAAAATAAAATAAAATAATAATAATAATAAAAATAATAAAAAAAAAGAAACAGATCATCCCGCCAAAGCAAGAAGAATGAGCCCGTCTCCAGCTGGGAACGGGCAGCAGCGTTGAGTGGCCACCGTGAAGTATGGGTTTTATCCACACCGTCCATCCATTTTTTACTATCATTTTATGGGATAAGTTTAAAAATGAGGCAGATACAAAGGCTCAAGTGGACCATACCACAGGAAGCAGCAGTGATAATGATTCTCACTGTTGAAACTTTTCTAAGGTCCACCGTGATTTTTAGTTGCCATCCAACCTATTCATAATATTACATATAACTGGATGAAGAGAAAACACAAATGTGAGCTAGATTCGGAACTTTTGTGGCCCTAGGAAGTTTTCAAACTGTAATAGTTTAATCCCCATTGTGCAGTTTACTTAGCCTTGGATCTGACTTATTTTTTGTTTTATAACTTAAAATGATAAGAAAAAAAATAGATGGACAGTGCAGATAAGACCTAAACATCAAAGTGGCCCCTCAAAGCTGCTGCCCCTTCACAGCTGGAGACGGCAGGGTAGGACTCAATCCGCGTCCACCTAGCACACGTGTCATTCAAATGAGCTGTTCCACCAAATATTATGGCTTGTCCATGCACATGCAGATTTTAATTTATGGGCGTACATCGGGTCAAACCGAGTAGAGCTGGCCTCAACTTCTTTTTTATTTTTTATTATTTTTTTTTTTATTACACATGTGCACACGCTCACGCCACACGCACACACATAGTGGGATTTCACCACCATGGGTACTGGAATCCTTCACCCGGTGTTGAAACTCCAAGGAGTCTACCACTCAGGTAAGAGCAAAGACCCAGCTGGCCTCAACTCGACTCTGGCTCGGCCACTAGCCAACCTTACCTCAAACTTGGCTTAGCTCGGTCCTCCAGCCTAATTGGCCAGCTCAGCACGGTTCGGTTAGCAATTCAGGCCGTGTTTGAGCTAAGATTGAGCCGAGTTCAACATTGAAGCATTTTCACAAATACTTGAATTGCACCTTCCAAATCTCACTGTATTTGAGATAGCAACAATAATTTTGTAGGTATTTTATCAAACACTCTTTTTTTCGTTTTTTCTTTTTTAACACACGCACACACACCCCACACACTCACACTAGTGGAATTTCACCGCCTATGGGCACTCGAACCCTTGACCGGGAGTTGAAACTCCTGAGAGTCTACCACCCGAGTAAGAGTAAGGACCTAGTTTTATCAAACACCCAAGGGCCTGTTTGGCCGGGCAGATCCCATGGTATTAGGAGAGATGGGATCAATTTTAAGGTAATGATGGTGGTGTCAGTGGATTGTCTTAAGATCCATGGGATTGCTTATATCCCGAGACAAGTTCACTGGGTCTGTTTGGTACGCCCCCATATCTCGGGATTTTACCTTGCAATCCATTCAATCAAGAGATAGGATCAATTTTAAGGTAATGATGGTGATGTCGGTGGATTGTCTTAAGATCCATGGGATGGCTTATATCCCGGGACAAGTTCACCGGACCTGTTTGGCTCATCATGCCTATCCAAGGATATTGCCGATCCCATCCCTCCTAATACCGTGGGATCTTCCTGGCCAAACAGGCCCTAAACAACATAAAAATCAAGAAAAAAAGGGTGCCAGTTTCATATACATACCTTCCTTGCCACCAGCCACACTTTTTTGAATCATTTCTTCAAACACTTGGTGAGCAACATTAATATCAAAGTAACCAAGTCATCAAACTGGTTTGATCCTAGTTTGATTCAAGCTAGGTTTAATCCGAGTCGAGTCAAGCTGGGGCCAGCTCGAACTCGGCTTAAACTCATTTTTGAGCTTTAAAAATTGGCTCGACTTGGCTCGAACTCATCTTCAAACCGAGTCGAATCGCACTTTTTCGAGTCGAGTCGAGCTAGCTCAGTTCACATACACCCCTATGTAGATTGTGTAATGAGTCTCTCACCACCCTTTTATCATGGTGTGAAGACGAAATGGGATTGCGTGCTGAGTTACTCAGTGCCTCATATCTAATTGAGTAAACTCAGTTGGGCCCACCTTAAATTTATGTTTTCTATTCAGGCTGTTTATCTGTTTTTCCATCTAATTTAAGGGGTTGATTTCAAAATTGAAGCATATTCAGACATCAAGTGGATCATACTAGTGGAAATAGTGGGGATAGTGATTTCCACCATTGAAATCTTTTTAGGCAGGACTGATGTTTATTTGTCATCCAACATGTTCACAAGATCATATAGACATAGATGAAGGAAAAATACACATATAAGCTTGACCCAAAACTTTTATGCCCCCAAGAAATTTTCAACCATTCAATTCAACTATTTCTTGTGGTGCATATGAACATTGTATAAGCTTTCTTTTTAGGCTCAAGCCTTAAAATTATATATTCAAATGGATGGACAGAGTGGATAAAATACATAAATCATGGTGGACCTCACAAAGTTTACACAGTACGATAAGCCTGGTGAGTTACTAGGCAATCCGTTTCAAGACTGTGGGGTCCACCATGATGTATGTGTTTTATACATGATGTCCATCCATTTTTATAAATCATTTTTAGGGATGAACCTAAAATTGAAGCATATGCAAAGCTTAAGGGGGACCACACCATAAATAATGGTAAGACATCCAGAAGTTTCCAACAGTGGGCGTTGAATCCCCACTTAAGGTTTCAATATTCTCTAATTTTGATCTCATTTCCTAAAATGAGTTCAAAAAACAGATAGGCAGCATAAGACACACATCATAGTGGGCTTCACAGAGTCTTCACACCATAGTAAGGGGTGGCGAGAGCCTCCGTTGCACTTAGATGGCCCAATTCTATACTTATAATGGACCATTCAAATTAATAAAAAAACAAAACAAAAATGCCTTGCATTTCATGTGTGCCAAGTAAATGTTAATTGATCAAAGGTTAGGATTATTTAATCAATCTAATATTTCATCATGACCCACCCATGATTTGAGATGTCTCCCTTTAACTACATGGATGCCTTTCTACATTTGCTGAATTCATTCATTTGAACCACTACACTAGGCAAGAGTAATAGGCAACTTAGGGTCCATTTATGTACAAGATCCAATGTAATTAGAATCTAGTCTAATCCCGATATTGGCGGAACCATGCCTTTCATGTTGGATTCATGACACTAAAGCCACGCTTTCCACTGCATGATTGCTATCATGGCCCCTTTTAAGTTTTTCTCAAGACTTCCATGATTGCATTTACACGGAGGAAAGCGCCACTTTAGTTTAAGAAATTTGATGTTGAGGTCATGCAAGCTCATCAAAATCAGGATTATGCTTAATTGCAATTTGATAGACTCTTTTCCATGCACTCTCTCTCTCTCTCTCTCTCTCTCTCTCTATGATTTTCTTTCTTTTTCGTCTTCATAGCGACTTAAATAGGTTTGTAGGCGCCGCCTAATACATTGCAATCTAAGCACATGGTTCGCTTTCTAGAGACATAGTACATCTCTCTATCTTACCTAACTTTCACTTGACATCATGTGTAGCAAGAAATGATTAGATACAATGGCTTTATAAAAATTCGATATTTTGTTTCTACCAACATGTCTCATTCATTAGGTAGGCCACACCTGAATACCATGTATAGAAATTAGTCACACCAATTCATTGGTACGTCACACTTGGACACTAAGTCATGCTATCGGTTGTCCATTATGTCTCATTTAATGTGTCCATTGGCCTGATTCTTTTAGTCAATTAATCATCATGTATGGTGCAACTTTTCTATGGTGGAAAAAAATGGCCAGATTCTGGTACAAGTGTTATATCTAATCAATTCTAATTAGAAAGTCACCTGACATAGATTGCTCTCAGTGACCTATGTGGGGCCCACTATGATGTATGTGTTTTATCCATATTATATATTTGTTTTGCTAGCTCATTTTAAGATATGAGTAGAAAATGCTGTTAAAGTTCCTTAATATATATTGATACACCATTCTCTAATAGCTTTAGCTTTTCCTCCGTTTCCTATAGCAGATCCATAAGTGGTTTGGTTGTTAAAATGGATGTATAAAACACACATATTTATTGTGGGCCCCACATAACTTTACAACTGGGTTATGGGGCAGTTGGATGTAGTTTGGCTAGTGACACTGCTAGTAGCGATCACGTTGTGTGGGCTCCACCTCGATGTGTGTGTTTCATTTAGGTTGTCCATTCATTTTTTTCATATCATTTTATGGCGTGATCCCGAACCGAGGTAGATCCAAATCTCAAGTGAACCACATCACACCAATTAGTGTTGATTGAATGACCACTATTAAAACCTTTACGAGAGCCACGAAAGTTTTGAATTGACCCGATATTTGGTTTTCCTTTTGTTTGTATCACCTTATCAACAGGTTGGATGCCAAATAAACATTATAGTGGGCCCAATGAGGTTTTTAATCATAGACATTTAATCACTATTCTTTTCCGGTGGTGTGGTCTACCTTATGTTTAGATCTGCCTCATTTTTTTATCAATCACTAAAATGATTTGGAAAAATGGACGGACAGCATTGATAAAGCACATACATCATGGTAGGGCCCATAAAGCACCCAGAAGCCAGGTGGTTACGGACAGCATAATTAGCCAAACCGCGTCTCAGGCAATCCGGGTCCATTCATACATAACCAACGACGTGACTGAGAATTAGGAACAGCTTTTTGGCATATTTCACCTTCCTATCAATGCTCTTTTGAGTCCCATCCACTGATCTTTTCATTGCAAGAGCTGTTTGGAAGACCCACAAAATTCCCATTGCTGGACTTTGGATTTTGAGTTTTTCTATTGTCAAGCATCGGACGTGCGTTTCGCGAGTATTCAGGAATCCAAAGATGAATGGGGTCACTTTAATTAGTATAGATTATAGCTTTATTCATGTACTGTTGCGTACATTTTGCACGTCGGGCCATTTTACTGTGATCCAGGCCGTTGATATGATGGGTCCCAAGCAAAAAGTGTCCGTTTAGTGCTATTACTAAGGGCCTGTTTGGCTGGACTGATCCCACGGTATAAGGAGGGATGGGATTGCGATATCCCGGGATATACATGGCGACCCAAACTGACCCGGTGAACTTGTCCCGGGATATAAGCAATCCCATGGATCTTAAAACAATCCACTGACATCACCATCATTACCTTAAAATTGATCCCATCCCTTGGTTGGACGGATTGGAAGGTAAAATCCCGAGATATGCCGGGCGTACCAAACAAACCCAGTGAACTTGTCCCGGGATATAACAATCCCATGGATCTTAAACCAATCCACTGACACCACCATCATTACCTACAAATTCATCCCATCCCTCCTAATCCAATGAGATTCGCCCGGCCAAGCAGGCCCTAATATCTAATAGTTATGAAGCATGTACGTGGTTTGGCTGGTGACCCCAACACGGGCCAGTTAGCTGGTCACCAGCCAGTTAGCTTGTGTGAAAGCTCATGGGCTCAACCCTGATGTATGTGTTTTATCTATGCCTTCCATCCATTTTGCCAACTCATTTTAGGGCATGATCCGAAGAATAAGACAGATCTAAAGATAAAGCAGACGGCACCATAGGAAATGGTGGGGATTGAAAGCTTACTGTTAAAAAGTTCTTGGGGCCACAGAAGTTCTGCTCAAGGTGATATCTGTGTATTTCCTTCATTCGGCTCCGTGTGATGTTATGAATAAGTTGGATGACAGATAAACATCATTGTGGCCCAGGAAGGTTCCAATAGTAGATGTTACCATTTCTACTGTGTTCTGTGTTATGTGGTGTGGTCCATTTGAGCTTCACTTTTGGGCTCATGCTCTAAAATGTGCTAAAAAATAGATGAACGGCACAATTAGAACAAATACATCATGGTGAGGCATACGGAGCTTCAACACCAGCTAGCTGTCAGCTAAATCACTTCCATTAAGTGTACTTGAAAAGTCATAATAGTGTCCGTGGTCATAGAGTCTGGTTGGAGGACTGTTGATGGTTAGGATTAGGAGATAGGGAGTATTGAAAAACAATGGATGAAAATCCTCCTCCGGGCAGCTTCAATCGTTGTGATTGTTTGCAGCATGAGCCATCCATGGTAGGACCCAGGGATGAATCATGCTGCGCAGTTAAAAGAATGAAAGAAAGAAAATTTCAAATTTAACTAACATTCAAGAAAGCTTCCAAGACTATTTTCACCATGAGATTAGGTGGCAATGAATTGCATTTGGTACTCAGATATATATTTCATCTGGCGTTTAGGAACTATGGGAAGGATTGGATTAATCTAGATATCATGTCATCCAGTCCCGACAGGGAGGGATTTCCGATGGATCTTGAAATCCGCTATATATGTTAACGTATATGTTTTATCCATGCCATTTATCCATGTGTACTTTACAGGCTGCAATTGAGTTACAAATGTATATAGGTGTTATGGGGAAAGAAGGATTGACCCGTATAAGAAGGTCAAGTCGGAACCTTATACGCTTGACCAAACAAGCGACAACAAGAAACCCTGTCGAGAGCCCGCTTCTTACTCAAAGTCCATCACCAAGGAATGTGCTCACGAGAGCATGTTCTTCGACAATTCCAATATCTCCAAAGTTCGTCAAGAACAATTTGTCCTTCTACTCGACTAAAGAGACAGTCAGCATAGTCTATGTCAATATGATCTACGTCAGCATGACCCAGGTCCTTATGGGCTAGGTCAGCATAGCCCAAGTCGTATGTCCCAGGTCGGCATAGCTTAAAACGGTACGTAGAGGTAGGTATGTTGGACCCGATCCGACTCGTTTTGAACCAAACTGATCAGTTAGGTTCAAGTCCGTCCATCCAGATCCGTTTGTTTTTCGGGTCAGGTTCGGATAGTGGTCTATCCGAACCGAACCGATCTGAAAACCCGAACCAAAAGGATCCGGACTGATCCGACCCTTGTCCAATCCAAATAGATTTTCCAGTAGATAGAAGGCCGTTGGATTTGAATGAAGGGATAAAAGTATGATGGAAGTGGCAATTGTGCCGGATACGTAAGATAATAAATCAAGAGAGTAGTAGTGCCTCTGCAAAAGATGGTAGTATTCGAATGATGGAGCTTTTGGATTCAACATTTTCATAGAAACGAGAAACAAAGAAAAGTAAAAGATGAAGAAAAACAACAACAGAGAAGCTTTATAGAAATTATATATCAGAGAGAGAGAGAGAGAGAGAGAGAGAGAGAGAGAGGTCAAACGGTTAGATAAGGAAAAGAATTTCTTGCATGAAATTAGTTTAAAAGAGATAGACAAGAGAGGAAAGGGTCAGAGAAGATGAAGATTGCGTGGCTGAAGAAAGCATGTATGTAAACATGCATCCTTCCATAAATACGTAAAAAAGGCCTTGCACTTAGATTGTTGCCTCGGCCAGGCTCCACAAGCTGATCCACCATTTTTTCTCTGAAATCGAGCAGAAAACGAGAGAGATGAAAAGAGGAAGAAAATCGCAGTGGAGGAAAGGGTCCTTTGCTTCTTTCTCTGTTTCCGAACAATTAGGGCTTTGTACTATGGGAGGTTGCACTTAAGGAAATCGTATAATACGCTGCAGGAATCTTTTCATATCGTATACATGTTCTTTATTATGGTAAAATGGGCCCACTTTATCAAAATTAGAACCGTTGATATATTTTATATCAAAATTATAACCATTCATATCTATCCGAACCTTGCCCAATCCAATTCGACTCAGTTTTCCTGACTGAGTCGGACTCGGATCGGCTCAGACCAGAAGGGGTTCGGATCGGTCCGAGTTCGGGTTGAGCCATGTAGAATCCGAACCGAGTCGAGTTAGACCTAATTCAATTTGATTCGGTCCAATGTTCGGCTCTAGCTGCACGCCACTCCCAAGTCAGGTCAGCCAAAGCCACCTCGGCCTCCCATTGCACATCTCTGCTAGCCTGAGACAATCATATCTCGCCTTAGAAAGATCCGTCCGATGTCTTTTCCAAGGATTTCAAAGGATATCTGCGACGCGCTCGGACCTCCAATACGCACCTACTAAATAAGGAGATTCCATCTATGCCACCACCTCTCATAAAGCTATAAATAAAGTACTTCTAATGGTGAAAGATACGCACTATATTTAGCCCTAAACTCTCAATACTCTATCAGACCCAGATCCTTTTCCTGACTTAGGCATCGGAGGGTCCCCTGCTCTAACCAAGGTTTGTTCCTTATGCAAGTAAACAGGTTTAGGAAGGGGCTAACCAGATTTCTACATTAACAATAAGTAATTGGTATTAGTTGTGAAAGTCCGTTGATTACAATTTCATGGTCCACCAACCGTGTTTATTTTAAAGGAAGAATTTGATCCCAAACATGGGATTGAATCGTCAAAATACCATGGTATTTCCAAACACATAATTATTATGCAATAATAAATTTAATTCTACTGCAAGTCTGCAATTCCATACCATTTAATCCCTGATCCAAACAGGCATGTAAACAAAATCGTTATCTGCATAATAGTTATTAGATTTATTCACAGTGAATTTTCTCTATGTAATATATGAGGTGACTATTGTTTAATGACTTAATAATTTCTGTTGTCCAAAAAGTAATGCTCTTGAAATAAAATTGACATGTGCATGATACTTAAAAAAGAAAAGATTTCCATTATTTATGTTGCCGCCCTAGATTGCTTGCATCCAAACAGGCTTTATAATATAAGTTTTTGGCTGTCATTTGATTTGCATTCTGTAGCCCACCTGAAGAAGGAAGCGGCATCGTAGGCCACCTGATGAAAACGATAGTATTTTCATTGGCATTTCATATCGGTAGCTGTGCCTGCAGGTGCATGGGCAGGGTCCACACAGTGTGGAATAACATAAACTCTATGGTTTTATACGACTATAGTGTAGCATGCAAAGCATATATGGATTTTCATTTTCAATATGGATTTTGGACAAATGGGCCATGCAATTCAACGGGTATGGACCGTTGATGGGCCTTGCATGGAGAAGATATCCTCAGCAAAGCAAGCATGTTTTGCAAGTCGATGGTAGAGAATGTTTACCAAAAGGGAACTGAGAAAAAATTAATGGTGAAGATCCACAATTTTTTTGGGTCTAGTCCTTCTGATGGGAGGCCCAACAGACCAGTGGCCTAGATGACTGAACCATGGCCCCTGAGGAACACCCACATTTAAAACCTTCTTTAGGTCCACCATGATTGTTATACACCTTCAATTCCATACATAAAGTGTCAAATCAAATGTATGCCTGCTTCAAAAATTAGGTGGGCCCTTCAGGGTTTTAGAAAAAAAAAAAAGCAAAAGCGTTAATCTTTTAAACTTCAAATTTTATTTAAATTAATAGATTTCTATTTAAATATAATCATATTTAAAAACATAAAAATAGACCATGTCCACACATAACTATAATCCATATTACATAAAAGTAATTATTGTTGCCCAATATTACTCTCCTAAATAAGAAGTGTCTTTCCAGTCTATCTCATACGAGAAAATTTAAAACTAAGGTTAAAACTGTTTGTCTTGATTACTCAAATTGGTGCTGCAATTTTGTGGTTAAAGGCTTCAACATCGGTAGGGTTGTACACGAACCGGACTAGCCTGGTAAACTCGCTCGACTTGGCTCGAAAAGGCTCGACTTGGCCCAACTCAGAATTGAGTTCAGTCCGGGACGGGCCATCTTCTTCAGCTCGAAACTGAGTTCGGGCCAAATTCGAATAAGTCCCAGCTCGACTCGATTTGGTCCGAGCCCAACCTGGCCGTTTATATATATATATATATATATATATATATATATATATATATATATATATATGCGCTCGACCTCACTATACCTCATGATAAGCTCCCGTGAGGTCGAGCTATGTGGGCCCCACCGTGATGCGTGTCGACCATCAACACCGTGCATTTGATGGGTCCCCTTTAAATTATGGGATATCCCAAAAATCAGCTGTATATAGAACTCAGGTGGGCCATACCATCTAAAATCATGTGAAGACACTATTAAAACATATAAAAGCACTTGGTGGGGCCCACTTGAAATTTGCATGCGTCTGAAACTTGGTCTGAACCCTCATCCAAGTGGGACACACATAATGGATGGGCTGGATTTGAAAACCATATCTCGGTGGGCCCAAAAAATGATTATGAATGTTTTAATGGTGCACGACCCCTCTCCACTTCTGTATGTGGTGTGGCCCACACAAGTCACGGATTGACTTGATTGTTGAGACCTAGGCCCATGATGGAATGGTGCATCTGACTGATGGGGTAGATGTTTGAAACGCATCACCACACAGCTCGACCTCATGGGACGGACTCGTGAGGTCAAGCGTATAGTACCTTTTATATATATATATATATATATATATATATATATATATATATATATATATATATATATATATATATATATATATATCCTTATCTAACCATATGAGATAGAGAAGTAAGAACGCCGCTTGAATCATGAACTTACTGTAAGGTCCGAACTTGGCCCGAACTCGCCCAATTGCTGACTGGGCTGAGTTCGGGCTGGACATGTTGGCCCGGTGACCGGGTCGGGCCGGGTTTGGGCTGGGTTTGGTTGGTGATCGGGCCGGGTCAAGTTGAGCCCAGTTCGACTCGGTTCGGCCCGATGTATACCCTTAAACCTTGGTTTTTCGAAACCAAAAGCTAAAGGCTTCAACCTTGGTTTTTTGCAACCAAAGTTAAAAGGCCTATTAGCTTTTTGTGGACCCCACCACAAAAAAACAATGGTAATTATACAGTCGCCATAAAACAAAATAACGGTTGGAAATGAATTTCAATGATTGAAAAACACTAGTTAACAATTTTTATAGAAAAATTCCTCATAAATCCCACATTTGCTAAAGAATTCCTCCCAGTATCATCATATGTATTTTTCTTTAACCTATAAAATATTAAATTAGATCAAGTTCCACACACATTAATAATGCAATTGAATGAATTATTCTAAAACGAAAATAAGGTCTACCATATAAGCATTGGTGTTTCATGGCACAACATTAATAAGCTTAAGAAAGTTTCAATGTATGTCTCCGCTTCCCACTTTTTTTTTTCTTTTTTTTTTTTATTTTTATTTTTTAATTTTATTGCAGTGTGGCTTATTTGAGTTTTAAATTGGTTTTAATGCTTTATTATTAGGATCACCTCATGACATGAATGGAAAAATAACAAATGACTCATATATGTTACACACGTGGCCTCTTTTTTATTTATTTTTTTATTTTTTATAATTCTGCGGTTCTTTGAATAGCCTTGTAGATAACTCTTTTGAACAAAAAAGATTGACAATTGTTTGATGTCCCTGTCCAAAGAATTATGTAACTCTAAAAATTATAGGGCCATTTAGATGCATATAAAATTTTAAATTATAAATACTTTACACTTAAATTCTTTTAAGAAATAAAAGTGTTTACAGTATTTTCTATCCAACTTATAAAGTATTCATAAGTAAACACTTGTTTGACTTTGGATAACTAATAAAGTGTTTACAACTTGAATATGATATTTGCATCATACAAAGTTTGGAGAATGATGTAAAGCGGGTCGTGGATAGTTTTGTGGCTAAGATGGATTAGAAAAGGCCCGATTGACAACAGAAGTGATCCGGACTGTCAGACCTTAAATTGGGCAGATTTTCGAAATGAGTTATCAGGCATAAAATGTATGATTTTGGGGTAGAACGAGCTACTTTACCCACCCAACCAGCTACATTGGATTGTGCAAGCCGGATTTACGAAATGCCACCAGATCGACGATCATTTTCCTATTTTAATTCCATTTTTACTATAAATAGTAAGTTTTAGTTTGATTATAACTCTTCATCTGTTGGACTTTAGGAGTTATGCCGAACGCAAGAAGTGCATAGAATAATTAGGCCAATAGCTTCATAAAGCCAAATAGGACACTTGCTATTTTTGGCTAAAAACCTTGCACACTAGGAGACATCACTACTGTCTATAAATAATATTTATAGTAAGTTACGGATTTTAAGAGTTTTAGTTGTAGTTTAATTTTGATTTTTATCTCGTTGCTTAGTATCCCTATTTAAAGGGTTATGAAATTGTTTAATTCATTCATCAATCAATTTCAAATTTTATAAAATTTATTTTCCATTTTGCTTCCTTTCTTTCTTTCTTGTGGATTTGAGGAGTCCAAAAAAATTATGTGGATTTAGAACAATTATCCCCTTGAAGAAGATGGTGCTCGACCTCACGTCTGTAATTCCTGTATCCTAGACCATACCGTTTCGTATTCTTCCGCGGTTCTTCCGGTTGAATTCCGGCAACCTTCGATCTGTATTCGCCTTTTGCGGGCGAATCTAAGTCGAGTCCTGCATATCAGAGTCGACTCGACCCGAAACTTCTACCTTAGCGACCACATCGTCATCGTCGTTCTAACGCTGCGACTCGCGCACCGAACCGATACCCATACTAGAAGATGTGGACGCACGTTTGTTTCGAGAAAACACCGCGCGTTGCGAATATCGAGGGAATCTTTACGACCTATCCCATCAATCAAGTACACGTTACAATCAAGTCAAGTACAACTAACCTATGCCATGCCCATACTTCTCTCTTACACAAGCTATCCAAAGTCAACTCTCTCTCCTCCCTCATCATTCCTCTTTTACAAGTTTTTAACTCAACCCATGCCCTTTCTTACAACCACCACATCACCCATCCCTTTAACCCATCCCCTCACTCTTTCTCTCTCATTTCCCCAAGCAACTCCCAAGCTCCATACGTCCCAACATTTCAAGCAAATCTCAAAGGCCAAGTGTGGCCCACTCTCTCATCTCTCATCTTCACCATTAAGATCTCATCATTCACCGTTAAACCCGAAAGCAAGGAGCTAAGGAAGCTAAGGGAGCAAGAAAGAGGCCTAGAGGTGGGTGATTTACTGTTGATTTTCAATTTGATGGCCCACTTGTGATGAGACCCAATCTAATGTATGTGTCGTAGTCATACGAGGGGCCCATAGTGGCGGGGCCCCTCCACTATGCCGATCTCTCTTTCTTTCTCTCTATCTATCTCTCTCTTCCTTTTTCCTTGTTGATGGCCCACCTAATAAGTGTGTGTGGCCCACCATGAAGCAAGCATTCTATCTAGGCCGTCCACCGAGTGGTCCACATGGCCGTTCATTTGGACGTGCATGATCAAAGGAAAACACAAACATCGGATTGATCAATGGACCATGTTCATGTGGGACCCACCTTGATGTGTGGGCCACGTTCAGGTGGGACCCACCACAATGATGAGTTTATCTATGCCGTCCAGCGTCTAGGACGCTGGACGTGCTGGGGGCTGGCTAACGTGGAGTGCGTGTACTCACATCGGTGTGTACTATTAAAAAAAAAAAGAAGGGAAAAAGCGCTTTTGGGGTGAGCCGCTCATGCAAGCCCCACCTTGATATAAGTATTCAATCCAAGCTGTCTATCTCGTCTCCCAGATCATTTTAGGCGTTGAGCCGAAAAATGAGGCTGATCCGTCTTCTTAGTGGGCCATAGCAAGAAGAATAGTATGCTCACCTTTGAATTGCACCCTGATATTTTTCTGTACACCAAAACCCATCCAATATTCGACTTGATGGGTTTGTACTAAGCCACATAAATCAGTGGCTGGGATGGATTTTCCTAAGGTGTGCCCTACTTGCTAAAAACCATAAGAAAACGATTTTTTTTAAAAAAGAAAAAAAATATATAAGAGGCAAAAGCTACCAAAGGCGCAGAGACGCCAGCGTCTCTTTAACACTGGCAAGTGGGCCCCATCTGACGGCCCCACATGATGTATGTGCAGTATCCATACCGTCCATATGATTGGTCCCCTCCCGCATGTGGGCCACCCCGAAAATTTGCCATGCTCAATGCTCAGGTGGCCCACATCACAGAAAACGGTGATGATTGAATGTCTACCATTGAGACCCTGCTGGGTCACAAAAGTTTTGAAGTAGTATGAAATTTATTTTTCCTCCTCAATCCAGGTCCACGTGACCCTATCAACAGGTTGGCTGGAAAATAAACATCACCGTGGGCCCCTGGTCCTTGTGACCTCTGAACAGGTTGATGACAAATAAGCATTACGGTGGGCCCCCTTCCCTGACCGTGTGGCCCTATGAATAGGGTGGATGTTAGATAAATATCACAGTTGGCCCCATGTACACGTGGCCTTGCCAACAAATTGGATTCAAATAAATATTACAGTGGGCCCTGCCCTGGTCCACGTCACCTTATGAACAGTTGGATTGCAAATAAATGCTACATTGGGCCCCTTGGTCCATGTGACCATATCAATAGGTTAGCTGGAAAATAGACATTTTGGTAGGCCCCCTATTTATGTGACCTTATCAACAGATTGGATAGGAAAATAAACATTATGGCAGGCCTCACATGAGGCTCACTTTGGTAAATATGGGCCCATGTATTTAAGCCCATCGCATGCATATGGGCTGATGTGTTTAGGCCCATCTTGATGTATTTTTAGGCCCATTATTGAGGCCCACTTGGATGCATATGGGCCCATGTATTTAGGCCCATCTTGGCATGTACATAGGCCCAATGTTGAGGCCCACTTTGGTATATGTGGGCCCATGTATGTAGGTCATCTTAATGTGTTTATAGGCCCGTTGTTGAGGCCTACCTTGATATATATAGGACCATATTATGAAACCCATTTGATGTATTTGTGGTCCATTGTTGAGGCCTACTTTAATATATACAAGGCCTATATGATTAGGCCCATTTGATACACATAAAGTTTATGTGATTAGACTCATTTTAATGCATTCTAAGGCCTATGAGTGATGGCTCATCACAAAGTACCTAGGGCCCATTGGTGAGGCTCATTGAGGTGGCCCACTTGATGAATATAAGGCCGATGAGATACGGCCCATTTGATGTATTTGAGGCCCAATGGGATGTACCTAAGGCACATTGCAATGTGTGATTCCGCCATGATTTATTTAATGATATTTAAGGCGAGCCGAGCCTTGGGAGCAATGATGGTTTGATACCCACATTGTAGGGATAATGTTGGTTAAATGTCCGCATTGTCACTCTCTCCCTAAGGCCCACTGATAGGCCCATATTTGTAGTGAGTAGGTTATCTAGGCCCATATCCGTCATACACGAGCCCGTCACCTTATGACATGTTTAGTAAAGACCCATGATTCATAATCATATGCATCATATGTATGTTTGATATGACGAGTGACTGATCATAGCATATGCCTTTGGGTGGACAATTTATGGGCTCCCTGATAGGTGGAGTTGCCCTACATGAGCGCATGGTACGCGCAAGATTGTTTCATATCTGGTAGAGTGATTCATGCACTTGCATTTGTGTGATTATGATTATTGTATGCCTTAGTGACATCAGGGCCATAGCCTCCACAGACACATCGTGGGTGACTAGATTGGATACCGAAAATGTTTGGTTCTAGCATACGGGCGCCATAGATGTCTCTGGGTGAAAATTTCAAACCCGATGGTACCAGAGGATGACTCCAACGTCAAGACCGAATGGATGCACGAGCGCGTCAGGGCCGTATACCAGTAGGCCACGTCTCTCACTGTTTCGTGGTCGGTTGGAAAGGGGTGTGACCTTACCCGCCTGAGTGAGGGGGCAACTTCTAAGTTGAGTTTGACCAGCTTGAGGAATCGGTCCGCTATCGACGAGCCGGACCCGATATTGGCAGGCGTATAGTGAGGTCTCTTCCGCTCTCCCAGTTGTGCGTTCGGATAGGGACGACAAGCTGGCGTAGAGTGTACTAGACCCCGGTGATTATCCAGAATGAGAACTGTACTGATATATGATGATGATTGACATGCTTGAGTTGCATCTCGCATCACATGGTCTAGATATGTCCGATAGCATTCATATCTTGCACCGCATAGCCTTGGTACGGCTGATTGCATGCATGTATTCATTAGCATGATTCCGTATTTCTCTGACATTGCATTCTGAGTACGCTTATATTGTGCACACACTTACACCACCCTCTAAGCTTTCTATAAGCTTATGCACGATTGATGCGTGCAGGTGACGCCAAGATGCAGCCTTAGTCTCGCCATCGTTAGAGCGTGTAGCTGAGCTTCTGGAGTTTTTATTATTGTCATTATCTTGTATTTCCCTTTCCTATGCATTGTACTTAAAGTTTTTTATCATAGTGAATTTTGTGATGGTGTCCTTGTGGTTATTGTTCGTGGGTTATGCTTGTGGTTATACTTATTACGAATCAAATCATGTTTGAAATCTTCCTTGTAACATCCCATGATCGAAATCTGGTATATGGGTACTGGGAGCCGAAAATGGGGTACTACGAAGGCTGTCGGTACCGGATTCGGTGATCGAGAATTTTGTGAGCTCGATTTCCGAGTTCAGGGCGTGACAACGTCCTTCCTTATATCAGAGAAATAAATTCCTATAAATTTTCATAAGATATATAAGCTTTTATTTAAGATGAATTATCGAGTGGAACTCATATCAAAATATTTTAAAGTTAATCATCGTGTTAACTCAAGTATCATGTGAGTTATAAAAGTAGACCTATTAATTCAAATGCCTTTTTAAGTTTCATTGAAAAATTCGACTAATTTTAGAATGTTCTATGTTTCTTAACAACGACAATGCATTATACACTACAACTGATATATCCATGCGATAACTGATATTTATCGGTATTCCAAGGGTGTGATATTTTACGCGATAAGAGAAACCTACCAACGCATATGCTCACCAATTAGAGTATGCCACGTGTACAATTTTTTAAAGTAGGTGTAAGAAGAATTATATGCAAATGGGCCATAATCATGAGATGGGTTGCACCAGTGTATGCCATGTGACATCCAGTCTAGTTATTTGGGTCATTTGTTTATGATAAATTGCTAAAACGAAAGTTAGACAAATCTAAAAGTCAGGTGGGCCACACCAAAGGAGCCGTTCAGATTGTTACTCTGGCACACCTGATTTCTGAATTTTCCTAATCTTGGGGCTAGAAGCGAAAAGAAAATATGAAATAGTAGTAATGAAAGGACTAGATATAATACATTGAACGTGATGGGTTTTAAATGATCCAAAACTCCATGGGGCCATCGTGATGTCAGCATGAATCTAATCTGTCCGTAGTTTCAACATATCATTTGAGGATGAGAGATAAAAAAAAAGGAGACAGATCCAAGGTCGAAGTGGGCCACACCATTCTAAACGATCGGGAAGAAAACGTCCACCATTGAAACCTTCCTAGGGCAAGGCCTTTAAAAATAAAATAAAATTTTATAATCAAAACCTTAGGGAAGGTGATTCTCACCTGGATGAATGGAAATTACATCTTTCATCTTTCATCCTGCTCCAAAAACTTCCTTGGCCCCAATAGGGTTTCAACGGTGGATATTCAACCTCGGAGTCTATTGTGGTGTGGCTCATTTGATTTTTAGATCAGGCTCATTTTGTGCTCACGTCCTAAAATAAATGGAAAAGATGATTGACTAAGTGGATTTCAGATGAACATTGTGGTGGGCCCCACACAGCCGTGGTTTGCAGGGTCTCGGTCACTCTGATCGGAAGTTGTGTGGGCCCACGGAGATGCCTGTGATAAATCCACTCCGTCCATTAGTTTTGTAAGAATACAATGGGACAAGAACATAAAAATCAAGAATATCGAAAACCCATTTGGACCACACAAAGCGAAAAAGTGGAAACTGAATCTCCACAGTTGAAACTTTCCTGGAGCCAACCACGATGTTTATATATCATCCAAATCGTTCAAAGGGTTATTACCACTCAGATAAACTGTGGGCACAAATATCAATATCATCCTGATACAAAACTTCTGTGGCGGTCATTGAATCACCATTGTTTCACATGGAATGGCCCATATTGGGACGCAAACTGCTTCCGATCGGTCGGTCCTTTAATTGTCCGACCAGATCTGTATTGAACACTATGTTGTATCTATTTATCCATGCCATCCATCACTTTTCTAATATCCTGTTTTGAAATGGGCTAAAATCTGGAGTAGATCTAACACTCTAGTGGACCACACTAGATATGAAAGTTACATTTTTGTTTGGTCCATTGTAGCTGGATCTATATCAATTTTAGGTTGTTATCTTAACATGATCTTAGAAAAAAAAATGGACGGCATGGATAAACAGGTACATAACGGAGGCCCTAGGTCCGCTTTGGTCCTATTGTGGACATGTGAAACTGATAGATAGAGTTAGGGGTGTACAAGAACCGGGCTAGCTCGAGTAGTTCACTCGGCTTGACTCAAAAAAATTCGACTCAACACGGTTTGAAGCTAAGTTTGAGCCGAGTCAAAGCTGATTTTTTAAGCTAAAAAATGAGTTCGAGTTGAGTTCAAGCAGGCCCCAACTCAACTTGACTCGGATTGAATCCATTTCGAATTGAACTTGGATTGAACTAGTTCGATGACTCAATTACTTTGCCATTGATGTTGCTCACCAAGTGTTTGATAAAATAACTCAACCAAGTGTGGTTAGTGGTAAGGAAGGCATGTATATGAAATAAATATTCAATTTTTCTTGATTTTTCTTGATTTTTATGTTGTTTAGAAGGACTTTAATAAAATACTTGTAAAATCATTGCTCCTACATTACATATGGAAGGATTTTGAAGCCGTAGTCTAAGTGTGTGTGAAAATGGCTCAATGGTAAATTTGGTTCGATCTGAGCTCGAAATGAACTATAGTGAGCGGCGGACCGAGACTTGGAGATTGAGCCAAGCTGAGTTCAAGCCGACGGCAGCTAGTGGCCAAGAGTTAAGCCGAAGACAGCTGGACTTGCTCCAACTCGATAAACACCCACAGAGAGAGTGCATTTTTCATGGCCACATAGCTTCCAACACAGAATCCTCAAACGGGCCTGGATTAGATACTGAGAGGTTGAGTACTAAAGTGACGTCAGGCCACCTTGATGTATGTGTCGTATCCACACCGTCCATACATTTGGAGAGATCATTTTAGGACATGATCACGAGCCAGATCCATGGCTGGAGTGGACCAACTACAGAAAACAGGAGGGGAGATTGACGCCCACCGTACCTTCCTTAGGTCCACCGTGATGTTTATTTGAGATCGAAACTGTTCATACGTTAACGCAGACATAAACACAGATATCAGGTTGATCGAAAACTTTTTAACGGTGGGCATCACTCTCCCCACTGTTTTCTGTGGTGGGGTCCACTCAAGCTATGGATCTGACTCATTCTTTGGATCATGCTCTAATATGATCTCTCCAAATGAATGAACGGTGTGGATACAAAACATACATCATGGTGGGGTCCACAAAACTTGGTGACGTCACTTCGGCAGCGAGTCTCGCTACTCAACCGACCAGTAGGTAATCCGCGTCCCTTCCAAACCCTCGTCTTCTTCGACACCCCTCTCGCGCGGGTTTACAGGCATCCAAACAGCTACTGAGAGAGTTTCGCTGAGGAGAGATGGAGATGGTTGAATATTCTCCGGAACAAGATCTCCGTATTCCCTGTCCACGTGGCGGTCCGATCTACGTTACCTCACTGGTGGGCCCCATCACCTCCGTCCCCGCATTAGAGGTCTCTGTATTGGAAGAACTACAGGTCCGTATGCTCCATCTCACCTTCTTTGCCATTTCTCTTTTCGCACTTTCCTCTCATTACCAATCGCTCCTTCACTTTCTCTCGATCCTAACCGTCCATTTACGCGCGGAGTACTGAAATTCTGCAATTATAGTCTATAATCTCCCATTGATTCTAACATGCAGAGATTGGAAGCTGAATTACTTACAGATTCAACAGTCTCATTCGATGAAGAACTTTCGTAAGTGTGTTTTTGGGGTTTTTTTTTTTTTTCCTGTTGATTATGATTTGTAGGGTTTTGAGTTCTTTTCTCTGATGCATTATGTATGTATCCATGTATGTTTCCATGCATCATTCCTTCATTCATTCATCATGTATGTATATATGCATGTGTTGTCTTTCAAAAGAAGTATTTATGTATGAGGCCTGATCCAAGACAAGCATTTTTATAGGAGGAGGTTTGCTCGAATACATCCCGAGGTATTGCAATATATATATATATATATATATATATATATATATATATATATATAAAGGTGGGACTGAATATTTCAATCCCTTGATTATACAAAGGTTATGGGTTGTTGGTCTGGCTATCTCATAGAGATGATTTCCTATCGGCTATTTTTTAATTTTTTATTTTCTCTTTGTGGACTTCAGTCTTGGTTTTCCTCTTTTTTATTATTTTATTATTTAATTTTGATAAATATCATTGTTGATGAAAATGTTAGTGGAAAATATGAAGTCTTGCAGTTACAATCTTATTTAAGTTGTGCTAGGAAAGAGCAAAAACTTTTATAGCTCTCCTACATAGGAAAGGTTGTCAATGCTTAATTTATACCTTTCCTATAACCATTTAACGCAGGAAACTTAAGTTGCTAAATTGTATGCATGGAAATAAGGTCAAATTAAAAGCTTTTCTAAAGAAATTTGTGTCTAAATCCTTTCAAATTAGGAAGTCCCTATCTGGACGGTATTTGACATTGGGTTAAAGAAATTATATTCGTAGTTGTATTGTCCATGGTCTATATGTTCTTCCCTAGTACTAATTTACGAGAACTATGGAGTACACGTTGAAGAAGTCATGGCCTATGAAATATTCTAGGTTCTAACAAGTTATAACCTCATTGAATTTTGCAAATTTCTTATTTTTCATTAGAAGCTAAAGACTCTGAAGTATCCAGTATGGAATGACAGTTGTTCCTGTCACTTCTTGCAACTATTCAAGATTTTCAATGATCACGTATGGTGTTTTCTTATGGGCAGCTGTCAGGTCATTGTCTTGTGGTCTAGTTGCTCCTGTTCTTTTTCTTTCTCAGAAATGAAATATCTTCATTATCTATAAAAAGCATTTGAGATTAAGTATATATATTTTCTTATAAAAAGCATTTAAGATTAAGTATAAATTATTAGAGCTCTGACTTTAATAACTTTACACCTCTAAGCTATATGTTGTTTTTCAGAAAATTAAAACTACTATGTTATGTATCCATATGTATGCATGAATTTGTGGACGTACACAACTGAAACAGAATTCATTCTCAGCAGACCTTTGTATTCGATTAATTCATTCATTCTATCTAATTCTACACAGTATTGATTTCTTCATAGGGTTGAGGAGCTAAAAGTTTTTACTGAGGAGGAACTGGTAGAACGAGCTTCAAAAGAAGCATTTAAGGTATTCTTTCTTGGCAATCCTGCTATAAGATACTCTTGACTTCATTGGCACTGGATCTTCTTTCTGATTTCCTTCTCTTTTAATGGTGGACTGCAGGATGCCGAGCAAATGGAAAGCTCATCGCAACTTTCAGAAGAGCACCGTAAGGGAATGTGAGCAGAAAATTGAGATGACTTTGTTTTTTACTGCTCATAGTTTCTGTGTTCTTCTTCTAAAGTTAGTTTTATTGGAAAATTAAATACGTTTTCTTGATTGTATTTTTGTTTGTTTGATAATCTGTGAAAGCAGGGCTGAACTTTATGCTCTGGAGTGGCATGGATTGTGTTGAGTTACTTGAGTAGAAATCTGAATTGGCAGTTTGCGATGATCAACTATTTTGATTTTCTCAATGATTCAACTAGACATAAACTTGCATGAACAAATTGGGGGAAGGAACTTAAAATAATGTAAACTGAAGTTAGATATCTTAGGCATAAAGGCCTCAATTGTATTGATACACAACTCACACTTAATGCTGCTCTCTGTTACATAAAAAAGACCTCATGCTACCAAACTGTGCATGATATGAACAGCTTAGTTTTCTCAATAGAAGAACTAGGGAAACTACAACTTTTGTAATGTGATGCATGCCATAAGATGTAGTGAGAATGGCATCAGCTGTCATACATTGAGATGAGACGGTTGTACTAGTAAACAAGATTGGTTTGTGATGCATAAACAGAACAAATTCATAAATGAAAACAATGGCTTGGAGATCAGACTACACAACCTACTTGCACAACATGTCATATTGACGTCATCAACCCCCCAGTCAAAATATACATGAGGGGTGTTTTGGGGTGGAAACTTCAGGGTTTTTCAAGTCTAAATTACAAGAAAGTTGCAAACAAAAAGAGGATTACAAGGGGCCTAAAGGAAACTCCATTCTTTTACAACTCTAAAATTATAAGAAAATTACAAAGAAAGAGAAGTAGATAAGAAATTAAAGGAAACCCCTTTTTTGAATGTGGTTTCTAAAACTTGAACAAAATACCAATTGATGTAGGCCTATGGCTCACGGTGGTACTCATCATGTGCTGATTTTAGACTGTTTATTGACAGATTTACGGCCTAAATATCAAGAATTGTAATTTACTATTTGTGAAAGATATAGGAGCTAATTTAAAGATGTGATTAAAGATTTTGAGGATTATTTCCTAGATTTTTCCCAGGCCCAAAAAAAAAATATTAAAAAAATGAAATAGTATCCATTTTCCAATATGTTGATGCAGGACAATTAACCACTTGCTTTAAAAGCTCGAACTGTTAGAGCATGGCAAAATAATCCCTTTATCTTATAGCCCGGGCCCTACATCGCATGGGTTAGGACCTCGGTCGAACCCTCATCGTGGGCCCCAAATCACATGGGTACTGCCTCACACGAGCCACCCGCCTCACATGAGTGGGGCCTGCCTCTCACGAGCTACCCGCTTCACACGGGCCACCCACCCCGAGTGTATCCCTGCATCCCACAGGCTACCCCACTCGAGCCCGGTATGAAAATGCCCCTGCATTATATGTGGTGCTCACGGAAATCCTGAGAAATCATCATTGAATAATGATACAATTTTCTATTCCTTTCTTTTCTCTTCCCACAATCCAATAGGTGCTCATGTTTCTCCAGGTTGATCCTCTATGTTGATGAGTTCCACATTTCCTTTTGCTGCTCTGATATGTTTCTTATTGTTGATCAGAATATTGTGTACTTAGATTGTAGTGTGTTTGGTTTTAAATCCCATGTTTTAGTAACAAATGTTTTCATACATGAATTGAATAAAATATTTTCCTACTTGTATTTATTGAAATGTGTATCGCTATTGATTTACGAGAAATATACTATGATTCTCTTTGCAGGATGATGGATGACCCTAGAATCTCAAGCAAAGAAAATGCATGTTCAGAAAGTTTAGGAAAAGAAAGCAGCACTTCAGAGCCTTGTGCATCCTCAAGCGTCATTGAAGCCTCCAACGATCATCATTCTAAAAAAACTCGTCAGCAAGGCGCAAAAAAGCAGAAGAAAAGGGGGAGAGCCTTTGACAGAAACCGTCGTGCTGCAGAATTGGAAGTATGCAGCATTGTTTTTGATTCATCCCCTTCCTCCATTCCTCTCCTTTCTTCTATGTTGATGTATATTTAGGGCATGGGCTAGGCTTTGGTTGGGCTGATATCTGTCCAAGCTCACCCCACAAAGTTGAGCCTAGGCCCAAGCTCGGCTAGACCTGTGATAGGCTTGGGCATGGCCTAAAATGTTTATGCTGGGACCAAGCCCGAACCCAAACCTGGTCCTTCGTCCTTCTAACACCTTTTTAAAAGTGTGGTCTGTATTATTGATATATTGTGAATTTTATGCATGTGAAATCTTATGTTTGTAAAACCTGTTATTTTTGGATTACCTGCTATTTTTAGATTTTCTGCTTTTTTGGATCCCATCCTAATTTTGGTTAACTGCTATTTTGGGAAAGTTTTTATTTTTGGAAAGTATTTTTTTTTGGAATCTAATATGGTTCTTCCTCTTTGGACTTCTTAGCTTATCGTTTTTGGGATTTAAAATTCCAGTTTTAAGATTTGAAGTGGTGGAGGACGATAAGTCAGGAGAGCGAGTGGAGTTGCGTTATAGAAGTTCATGTTGTTTAGCCAGCTGTAGTTTTCTTTTGCTTTAAGTTTATTGTAAAGGGATTGGAGTGAGAGAACAATTGAAGTTTAATTTAGTGATGGTTGTATATTAAAAAAAAAACTTTACGTGACATGGAATGATATGGTGTGGTTGATGTATCGAATTGTGGATTTTGTTCATGTCTACATTGTATATATGAGTCATGTCCTGGGATGGATGGGGGATCGGGGTTTGGCCAACTCGGGTGCCAGATTTTGGGGCATGACAAACTCCTACAAGTGCAATGTAATAGAACATTACATAGGTTGATTACAATTTAGTGCTGTCTAATAATCTGTTACATAGATTGATTACAATTAAGGAGTTTGATAGTAGTAGACTAGTCTCGCATTAAATGGATTGAATTTGGGACTAGTTGTAATAGGAGAATTTAGTGGCGGGCGTGCGGTTTTAGTGGTTGACTGTCGATTGGCTATGACTAAAAACCTGCAAAGGTAATTTCAATCAACCTATGGATGGTGTATAAATGGATACAAGAGATTACAGTTGATGATTGGGGACATGTATTACCTTCTCACAGTTCTGTTTTTTGCTTCTTTGCTTCGTATTCTATCTGATGTGAAGTATCCTTACTGTTTGCTGCCATTTCTGTGTTTATTAATGCTTTTCCATCTCTTGCTCCATTTTTAGAGTAGTTGTATTGCAAAAGTGAAAGAACTTGCAAGGTTAAAGCAGAAACAGGAAGAAGACAAAGCAGCAGCCAAATTACACTCATTCAAGTATCTAGTATATCTCTTGATGTATCGATTTATTTTTGCAAGTCTGCTATAGTATGTTTCTATCATGCTTCTCTTTCTCGACTGATTCTGATCTTACTCTGATCCAGTGGCAGTGCCAAGATCAATGAGGGTCCAATCTCAGTGTCAGAGAGTGTTGAAAGGATGCGGTTTGGATTCACAACTTCTGCTATGAAGGTCCACATCATCTTGAATTATCTGGGGAACCATGCTTGCTTTAGGCCAAATTTCAGTTTCAAAATGTTCCTTTACATGGCATTTTTGGAATGTCTGTCAAATGTGGATGGATTGTGCTTCTGCTGCCCCAAATTAATATGAGATGCACGTTCTCTTTTTGGCACGGATTTTGCCGATTGGTTTATTGATCTTGTTGTATGCATTTTGTGGGATGCGCCAAACAGCTATGACTCACAAAATACTCACGGACCAGAGTGCATTCTATCCCATTCATTCTGAGATACATCTGTGCAGAGGCCCTTAGCTTTTATATTCGTATCATGTGACACTCCATACGAAAGAAAAACATGCTATAGCGTTTGTTTTTTTTTTTTTTTTTTTCTTGAGAAGTAAACAGGCTATAGTTTTGGTTTGGGATCACAGTTATTGCTTATTCTAGTCTTTTATTTGTTCCATCATTAACTCGTGTTTGCTATTCAAAATTTTGAACGACTTCTATCATAATGCTACTGCAACTTGGAGAAAAAAAATATGATGAAATATTCTTCTATAAGCCGATTTACCATTAAATACGCCTCACTAACATTTTTACAAGGTGGGACAACATATGTGGTAATAATGATAACACCATTGTCATTCGAGAAATGGACATTCCTTTCTAGCATTAAATTGTCCTTTTTCCTGTTTCAAGGCCAAGATGGGTGAAATCTAATGCTGCTTGCTGGGGAATTAGGGACGCATGGGAGTCAGGGTGTGTTAAGATACGATATAGGGCAGGTGATGATGGCATTCTCTAGTTCATGTGGGGAGAGTGGGCTGGTCAAAAAGCTAGTCTGTTGTTGTTCAAAAAGATTACATGTCTTTTCCTTGTTTTTCTCTGAGAATCTTGTTGTTGAAGGGCGATATGCTAGGAATGGATTTGCTGTCAGTTTTGAATGATTGGCCTTGGAAGTTTGTGGGGTGCATTGGGGATGTCAAATCTCTTGATGCTTGTGAGGGTACTTTGTTCTCTGTTGTTCCAAGGGAGGTGAACAAGGTGGCCAATATGCTCCTAGACTGATGAGAAGCTCACTTGCCATTTGGCTCCTCTGTGATCTATTTTTTTTTTTTTTTGAAAGTGACGAAGCAAATATATTAAAAAAGGAGATAAAACAAAGAGAACTGCTGAGATAGCAGCCACACAGCAGAGAGCTCACTTGCCATTTGGCTCCTCCGTGATCTATAATGCTTTATAAAATTTTAGGCTCGTAAAAAAAAGGAGATTAAATTTTCAGAGGGATGAGCCCGATCTTTGGGAAGTAGCGGTGGTGATCAGCCACATTACATCTTTGTCCAATTGAGTGGGTGATTGAACCAGTGAAATGGGGAGGAAACATGGTTGCAGTTTTGTTCACTTTGGGATTTCTAGGATAAGGCTCCAGTTACAATTGAAAAAAAAAAGTGTAAACTCTTGGAAAGGTCAGCACTTTCTGTTTCCCCCAGATGTCCTGTAAGACGTATATGAAGAGGACCCTCAAATACATCCTAGATTTTATTGAGTAAACAAATTACATCTCTCTCTCTCTCTCTCTCTCTCTCTCTCTCTCTCATACACACACACACACATCTGAATTTCAAAACAAGTGACAGTTGGATCCATAAACTATGATCTCAAGTCTATATACACTGTATAGCGGTAGATATTGTGAACTGTTTCTGAGTTTCTCTCTCTAACTTTTTTTTTTCGAGCATAATTGTTTCCGAGTTTTGCTGATGCTTCATGCTGTATATATTTTATGCTTTGCACAGGTGAAATCATCGAGAACACTTGAACATGTTCCAGTGTCCCATACCGAAGTAGTTCTTACTGTTGAGATTTATCATAACACTAAAACCTGTCTAAAGGTATTGACATATTCTCTGGTATTGTCCCTTCAAAGCGCTAACAATTTAGATATTTAAAGTTGCTATTGAATTCTTTTTGTCATTGGTTATCTTTGGTACAATAATGCTACTACAATATGAACATTTCATAACACTAAAACCTGTCAAAAGGTATTGACATATTCTCTGTTGAGATTTATCATAACACTAAAACCTGTCAAAAGGTATTGCCATATTCTTTGGTATTGTCCCTTTGAAGTGCTAATGATTTAGATATTTAAAATTGCATAACTATTGAGTTTGTCATTGGTTATCTTTGGTACAATTATCTTAAGAATGCTACTACAACATGAGCGTTTCATTGAGTTGTATGAAGCATGCACCAAACCATCTATATTGTATGCTTGGCACTTGATTTATGGTGTTCTTGGCTGTGGATTTGTTGGCTGCGAGTCTGCTACATGTGTCATGTGTCATAACAGCATCCCTGTGTAACAGAACGTTGCAGGCTGAATCTAGAACCTGCTTGCAGCAGTGCTGGAGCCAAAGGTCTTCGCAATCTCCTGCAGATGCGGGAAAAGAAAACAGAAAAAACTTGGGGTTACAAGTAGAAATGCAACACCCCATTAGTCTTGAAACTAGTGTTCACAAGCCCTCTCTACCATATAAGAAACACATGCTAAAACCCTTTCTTTTATTGGTCATTCATTAAAAAAACTGTTCTGTAAGGCCATATTGCTCTTTTTAGGCCGTGAAAAAATAACTGTTATTAATGCTAACAAGGCCAAGAACCCTATTTTTTCAATGAGTGGCCCAGATTTTATTAAGAACAGAAAAAGATACAAAACCCAGAAAACAGCTAGAGGGCTGAAAAGTCAAAAAAAAAAAAAAAAAAAAAAAAAAAAAAAATGAGGAAAAAAAGGAAAAAAGGAAAAAGAAAAAAGAAGAAAGAAAAAAAGAGCCCACAATGAAGTACAAGAGCTCAGGTCATCTGGGAGCATGTATTCGGTGGTAGTTGGTGTGAATCAGTAAAGTTAGTGCATTTGGGAGAGTGTATTTGGTCTGAATTGGAATCCAATTTACACCAAATACACCAGGACACTATTGTTCTGACAACACACCAAGACCCTGTGATTCCAATTTACATCAATTCCAATTCGCATGGATTCAAATGCATATCAAATACACGCTCCGAAACGACCCCTTAACGGGAATCTCCTTCAATGCTACTAGGGGAGAAATGGCAGATAGACCCCCTGAAGCAGAGCAGTGACTTCATTGGTGCTGGAATCACATAGCCATAAACTGAGAGCTCTAGAATAGTGGACCCCTGGCTGTTTCTGATCAGTGCGCCTATGCTTGCTGCACCCGGATTCCCCATGGAACACCCATCAAAATTCAGTTTGAAGCTCTCCACAGGAGAATGGCGCAACCTTTTCAGATGCCCATCGAAAAAAAACCTGTTGATTGTTTATTCGATTAGAAATCCTCAACAAAAGCCTATTGGTC
This sequence comes from Magnolia kwangsiensis, assembly GCA_037074715.1. NCBI lineage: Eukaryota > Viridiplantae > Streptophyta > Magnoliopsida > Magnoliales > Magnoliaceae > Magnolia > Magnolia kwangsiensis. Next base: position 4,838,840 of record CM073583.1, read on the forward strand.
CATGAAAGCAATCTTTCTTAAAAATTCTCTGGAAAAATAGTGTAAAACAAGAAACTGAATGAGTCCAAGCCATTTTTTTCCTCTGCACAACCGTGCATATGGGGCTCCATATGCAACTGGATAAGTATTTTGGGCTGTTCTGTTTGCCTGCAGCACTTTCTCTTCCATACAGGTTGTACATAATTTGTAAACTAGCATTAAATGATGTGTACAACAATTAAATACGGTCTGATGTTATAAAGAGTCCATATCCTATTAAATATGATCCAGTTGCTATAAAGAGTCCATATCTTACTAGTTTCCAAACATATCAACTGTATGAGGCACTATGCCAGCTGTCTGTACTATATGGCTGAACATTTGTTCCAAAACCATGCAGTTGGTTGGTATATAAATCCTTTGTGGTGATCTGATTGGGTTTAGTGGTTTCCATGTTCCATTGGATCCCTTTTTGAATGAGATATGACACATTTGTGATCAATCAAGGTAAGCTGATTGGATTTATTGACCTCACAGTCCAAATGACTGCGGGAGTTGGTTCATATGAGACATTTGAGCTTTGTCTGATCCATATTATCAGTCAAATCGATCTGGATCCTTGATGTGGTCCAGTTATGTAATCTTGGCGGTTGGATGGTTCAGATCTTTGATCTGGATGGTTGGAACTGTCAGATTGTTTTTCCAGACCTTAGATGGGCCTTATCTGGGCTTTTCGTGATATCTATTGGCCGGATCCTCAACTGGCAAACTCGTGGGATTATCTGCAGCCCATCTAACATAGCCTGGACATTTGGATTTGCCAGATCTTTTTGATCAGGAGTCAGGACCCTATTGGCCTGTTATAATATCCACTGACTTGATCTTCAATTTGGCCAGCTTGTTGAATCATCTGGGGCCCATCTGATGGTGATGGGCAGCCTGGATGCATGCCAATCGACTTGCATTTTAAATAGAGTCATGGTGTGAGCTAAGCATGGAAATCGACTTAAATGTTTAATACTTGCATTTTATTATACTGGCATGATGTGAGCTAAGCATTCCATGCATTGTGTGGCACCAGCATAACTACATAAGTGCACACATGATAGTGCAATTCACTTAGCGCCGTAGTGCATGGGGCACTTTATGGTAAGGTTGGAGAACTCTCTGAGTCGACTCATGACTTGCCTGAGCCAACCATTTTGGAGCAAACAAGAAAAATAAAAAAAATTAAAAAAAATCAGGAGACATGCCCTATTCAAAAGGACTAGATTCCAAGTTCTGCTGAATTTTTTACATTCTGTGTTTCTCCCGAGTCAAAAGAAACTCGACCTGGTAATGCTATTTTCATTCTATTGCAAAAGCCTGGCATGATCAAGTAAAGTGAACTTTGTTGCATGGTGACTTGGTGATATTACCAATTCAAAAGAATATCATTAGTCTAGTAATAGTAGGTATTCTAGACCTTTCATCCTAACTCTTACATAATTTCGTGGCACTGGTCTTTCCACCATAGGAGTATATTGCAAGTCTCAACTTTCAAAGTCAGGGTCATGTTGACCAACGGTTGAAGGATGTGAAACTCTGACAATATGAGAACAATCTCTGTAGCCTCCGCAATGATCAACATTGGGAAAACTTTGACAATGCCAAGACATTGTCAGCAAGTTCTGTTGGGGTTTGTTTAACTTAATTGGAAAAAACCCACAATACTTGTGTTTTCTCTTTCAAGATTATTCTTGATTTTGGGATTTTTGCAACCATTTATTTGGGCCTTCCATTCGTAGGTGCAAAGGGAAACGAGAGAAATAAAGGGAAAATGAATAGCTCAGGGGTTAAGTTTCAATTTTGTTCCGAAAGGAAAGGAATGTGAAGTGAATAAACCTTTGCCTTCTTCTTTCCTGAAAGTTTTCTGCCGTTTATGAATCCTACTCATACATGAATATATTCTTGTTTATCACATATAGAATATCTCGACTTGCCCATGTCAAAAAGTTGCAATTGGCTGAATTGACTTTGCATTTAGAATGTCTAACCTTGTTTTATGGTGCCTTGTGACAAAACATGTCTTACTGCTGGCATTGTCATGATGCGTGTAAACCCAGAATTAACATTGTAAAATATAAAAAATGCAAAATACTTGGTAGATCTAAATGACACATGTCAACATGTAGGGTAAACTATTTTGTATTAATTAGTGTAAACCAGTCCATTTGGTCCACCATTTCTCATTGTGCATCATTGATTAGATTTGGCAGCTCATCTAACCTTCATAACTTTCTTTCATTCTTTGTAGTAGCTGCGTTTCTGTTTCACAAATGATGCTTCTATTCATTTTTTTGTAGACCCAAGAGTTCCTGGTCTTAGGAAGACAACCCCTCACTGAGCTTAGGGATAATATTTATTGCTTGACGGACCAGCTGATGCAAAAAGCAGGGCAACATGATCCTTCTGGATATTTCCTCATCGAGGTAGAGGCATAATCTATTTATATGTTTGTTGGGGAGTTTTAACTGGAGCGCAGTGAACCAGTTTCCTTATTTGTTGTGCCACACTGAAATTGTGCATCTAGACTGTTCATCAGGCCCTATTGTTCATTGGCCTTGGTAGAAAAGTTACACCAATAAGTCTTTCCCGTCCAATTGCTGACCTATGAATGGACAGTAGAAAAGAATATATCGTAATGTTTGTCATTTGATGGGAGGAGGTCCTATAATTGGAGAGGTAGAATCATCTAATCTGTGTGATTGCGGGGGGTCCACTTGCTGAATGGTCCAGATCATGGACCATTGGGCCATGTTTCCAATTTGAATGCAGCACTCCAAATAAGGAAATTGGTGCACTGTCTGGGTTAGACTTTCCCCTATTTCATTTACTCGTTGGTTTCATTTGTTTTAGTTTTGATATCTATTTGTGGTTCGTCTATGAAATATCCTGGTGTGTTTCTACAGGATGTCTTTTGCAACGATCGAAGGGACTCTTCTTCCATAGATTATAGTGAACCGATATTTGACTGGCTTAGAAATTGCAAGGATGAGGCACTTGAAAAATGGGAAGACATTATTATATCGGGAGGATTACAAAAGAAGCGAAAAGCATTGTTTGGAGATGAAGGGATGTCCCACTTGCCTCAATTCAAAGCTGTTGACATGCATAAAACTCGCTTCTATGACTTGCGTTTTCGACTTGGCTCTGGATATCTCTATTGTCACCAGGTACATCCCTATTTTGCCCTATTTTTGTGCACTGTAGTGTACACTTGTTTACTGTTCAAGGACAGTGTGGGTGTTGGAAGCTCCCTAGGCTGACAATATACTTTTGCGTTGGAATTTGTTTGAGATAGGGTTACTTCCTCCTCCCGTTCTCATCTCAAGTTTGCAAAAGTTGTCACTAGTTTGCTTAATGTGGGTTGAGTTTTTTCATGAACTTCTAGACACAAGTGCATTACATTAACCTGGGTTGAGCGATGTCAACCATGATTCAACAGCTGCAGGACTCCCAAAAGCTACCCAAAGCATTTTTACAGAGCAACATATGCTTAAAAACATGCGGATTGCCCAGTTTGTAAGACAATTTGAAGATTTCTCAAGCCTTACTTTTACAACCAATAAATATGAACATCCAAAGACAAAATACTTTTGTGCAATAGAAGGTTTTTCCATCCTTCTGATTGTCCTGTGATCCGTTTGTGTTGTGTTCCGGTTTTGTATTATATTTTTGTTTTGAATGGTTTTTAGTTGTTAGCTGGCTCCTGTTTGTTTTGGGAGAGTCCCTGTTGTATCTTCTGTTTCTGGTGCAAAAGAGCTTTGGTTAGATTCATAAAAACTTCTCACAGCTATACCATTTTGGAAGGGTCCACTAGATCAATGTATCCATTTGTATAATGGTTGGATGGCTTCATGGCCACTTTTTCAAAGAATGGTGGAATTTTTAAAAAGAAGATTTTATGCTGGTTTTCAATGAATTTCATGCTGCCCATACATTTAGTTTGTGACACGTCCCTTGTCCTTGAATGATGCTTAGTTTTATTCATTAAAAAAAAAGATATCAGAACAATGCATAGTTTTAGCAATGCATAAAACTAATTGCGTGAATGCTTTGGCGCCTGGCTCCTCTCGTTCTATATAGTAGAGATGAGCCGAACCTTGCTCATTTACATGGAGCATGCGTGTGTCTGAGCAAGCATTCCTACTACTATGGAGCATGTGTGTGTCTGAGCTTTCCATTAGGTGGGCCACACTGATATATCTTCCAGTGCAAAAAATGAGGCCATGTCACTGCTCTGGTGGCCCATGATATACAAGACAAACGGATGGATAGAACTCTTTTCTAGCTATCCATTTGTTTTATACACTACAGCCTACGAAGAGTAAAACGGCCTGATTTTCTGCACTAGAACTAAACAGTCTGTCCCACCTGATTGAAAGCTTGGATCTCATGTGCATGTTCAACAATGGTACAAGTTCCTTCTGATTGATCGGATAATTCTGTGGGGTCCTCTGATTGAATGGATCATGGGGCGGGCCCAATTAGGATTTAGGAATGCATTGTAAGGAGAAGTTCGTGAAACTCACTAGAAAAAGGTAGTGATGGAGCAGAAAAACAGGACTAAACAACCATGATACGTAAATGTTCTTGATTGGACGATCCTGAATGCCAAGTTTGATTGTGGTCCTTGCTGTATTTCTCTTCTTTACCTTTTATTTATGGGCCACAACCTACATAGCATGGTGAGTTAGAATGGGGACCCTATCTGACCTCATTTTTTAATGGGTCTAAAATGCTTGATCCAAACCAGATCTGTTTTTCTAATGACTCCAAATATGGATCCAGATCTGTTCGAGTCAGGCTGGGTAATTTGGGTACCCGTGGATTTGGGTCCTATTGTCAGCCTTATACCATAGCCATCCAATGGAAACTGGCAATTACAACTAATAATCTGCATTGATCGGGGATGAAATTGAACACTACAATGAGTCCCAACATATGAACGGTTTGGATCACCAAAAGATGGGCTCCACACATGTTCAGTGTTGCTTCAAAAAGGAAAAATAAGTACATGGCGGAGTTGCATTTTCTCTTTGGTAAATCCCGATCACATTTCCTGATTGTTTGTCACCTAATATTTCCTTGACATGGTGTAGGGAGACTGCAGGCATATTTTCGTGATAAGGGACATGAGATTGATTCACCCCGATGATGCTCAGAATAAGATGGCTTATCCTATCCTCAAGTTTCAGCATAAACACCGGTGGCAGAAATGCTGCGTCTGCAAGACCTTTTGTGCAACGAAGGTAACGGTAGATGACAAATGGTCCCAGGAAAATCCTTCCTATTTCTGTGATAACTGCTATTTCCTTCTTCACTATACAGAGGATGGAACTTTGCTGTATAATGAATTTACTGTATATGACTGCAATCATGAAGTGTAGTCACTGAAAAAAAATTCAGAAAGCTGCATTCATACCATTACATTACATGAGAGAAGGCCATGGTTTCATTTATAAATAAATGAAAAAAATCACCATAGATGGTTTTTAATTTTTTTTTTTAAATTCATTTGCTTTTGTATGGTTTGTGTGTTTGATTTTTCCATGCATCATATGCTCTGACTGGGTAAAGAGTTGAAGACAGTCATTTGTTTTGGAAAAAGCCAGTCTAGAAATTTCAGGTAATTTTTTCCTCTAGGTTTGATTGAATATATATCCTGATGTATTGCAATATGATACGTCAGGACTTCGACAGTTGAAATTGGGTTGTTTTCAATGATCTAAACCCTTCATGTCATTCGTCTTCCCATGGGTGGGGAACACTTTAACAATCTCTCTCAACTTGAATATTTCCACCCTTTGATTATAAAAAGGCTATGGTGATAGTCTATTTTCAAAGCAAAAGCGCAAGATTCAAAATCATTGAAATAGAATATGGAGATTTTATTTGTTGTCAAAATTCGTTGGGTGGCAGAGCCCCATTCTGGATTCATCTGTGAGAGAGAGAGAGAGAGAGAGCTACCTCCTAGGATGGAGGATTTGCATTTTTTTTTTCCTGTAACACACGCACGCTTACCCTCACATACTCACGCCCTAGTGGAATTTCACCACCTATGGGTACCCAAACCTTGACCAGGTGTTGAAACTCCTAAGAGTCTACCACCGGAGCAAGAGTAAGGACCCACTGACATTGGCTCAAAGTGTTCTACACCATTAGATAATCTTCACAAATATGATTTAAACCATCATTTTAAAGATTTCTTTAAAAGTCTGATATGATCCTCAATAGGTCCTGGATGAGGGGTTTTGTTTATAAAATGTAGAGAGTTTTATTCCGCTACAAACTATGTGAAAACCCATTGACACATGCAAGGGGTCTGCAAGTTATGAATATCACTAGTTCCACTTTTTTTTAGTGTTTGTTTCTTTATGCATGTGTGGCCCACTAATTGGATGAATTAAGAACATTCATAAAGGGAAATAGGGATTTGATCAATTTTTGGATTGGTTGGGAACTGGGCCCAACCAGGACTTTTGTGCTAGGCCCTTTCCCCACTGGACCTTATACCTTCATGTCACACGCTAGCCCAGCCAAAGATGCACCATTGCCACCCCTAAAGTATGTGAATTGCTTATACTTGCCGACGTGCGTCATCCAAACGCATTAGATGCAGGCCAGCATTGAAAGTGAAAGATTCCACTCCGGGCAATCTTTCTTGTTGTCAAGATATTATAGACAGATATTAGGTTCCTATTCTCACTACTATTCACATAGTAAGGAATTCCTTTAGTAGAAAAACCAATATCGAGGATGCAAACCACCCTTGCTTGTGCTATATTCATGTCACTGGCACAAGATGTGGACCATTCATCTTCCTACCGAATAATATATGGGCCATCCTCTATAGATACATATGATCTAGTCGAGCGAGAATGTGTTTTACACGATATTTTATCCCAGTGGGAATGACCTTATAAATGGTTTGGATGGCATTTAACAGTCAAGCTGGAGCCAGGAAGGTTTCAATGTAAGGCATTTTATTTCCTAATTTCCCTCATGTGGCCCACTTGAGTCTTGGATCCGGATCATTTTTGGTCGTGGCCGGGGTGGATTACTCACAAACATCATGGTGGGCGCTGGCCACCTAGCTTCCCAGCATAGTAAACTCCCTATGAAAGGCTTTTGCAGAAACGCACATTAGGAACAAATGATTTGTGGTGTGGCACTAGCAAGGTTTGGACGGTGGGTGGTGGTGTGGCCCCAGGAAGGTTTCAACGGTGGGTATTATTATCCCCACTTTCTCGTGGTGTGGCCCACTTGAGATCTGCTCCCTTTTCCTGTGGGAGAGGGGTTACTACGTTAGAGAGATTTTTTTTTTTTTTTTTAAATTTATTTATTTATTTATTTTACTATGGGTTTGCTTTAGAGGTAAAAATATCATTTAAAAAATATTGTATGAAGCGTGTTTTTTGCCAAGGGTAGAAATCATAGGCGGATTTTAACTTTTAAGAAACAATTTAAATGTGCTTCTGTGGTTAATGAAGGGAAACACGACCATCCTCTAAAAAGGGTTCGTATTATTGATAGCTAGGAACTTCCGATCCCAAGATTTTTTGGGGAATTCTACAAAGGATTAAATGGCCAAATTTAAATTAGAAAGTAGAAAGTGAATTCTGGAAAATACAGAAAAGGACGCAAAGATCCAAAATCTTCTAAGGAAGTTCCGGGAACGTTAGCATCTGTAATGCCCAAGAACAAAATGTTTAGCCCAGCAGCTAATAAGACTCTAACCTCCCTTGAAAACATCCACCAAACCTATAGAATACACCCCTTATGCAGCCCAATTCAATGCATCCGAAAGCACCGCCTCTAAAATGACATCTCGGCTATCAGATTAGTGAACTAGCCTGAATTTTGTGCCAGGGTAGTTATATAGCAGGCTGCACCTGATGAACGGCTCTGATCATTTATATGTATAGAAATCTCTGGTCGAACATTGGTGGACCCCCTCCTGAGCCTACACATTGGAAAATTGTGCTTCTACTTGATGCATTGAAGTACTGAACCTGGCACAGAACATGGTAACATGTCAGACTTTTGTAGCAAGGGAGGATCCCTCAAGAAACAGACACAAAAGAGAAATGCTTAGGAGATGAATGAGAGAAGGCAATCTGTAGCAGACATACCAATATGGCATATGCTTGTAAAGGATTTAGGCTACTCATCTGGTGGATACTACTGCAAACATTCCCCAAAAATAAAGATGGTCCATCCAATGAGGTGCACATGTATGTATTAACTTTAGACTACTTTTCTTTAGTGCATTTTTCTTATACAGTTGTGTCCAAAAAAAAGGGGGAAAAGAAGAAGAAAGAAAGATCAACAATTCACATTCAACAAGGTAAAAGGTCTATGAACAAACAGTCAAGATTGTCAAATCTATGAGGTTTTCTCAATGGTCCATCAAAGAAGGGTCCACTAAATGAATGATCCAAATGGTTTTCTCCAAGCATACAACAAATTATGCCTCATTTATTGAGCGGTGAAGCAGAGGACTGCTAGTGTGATTGAGCCAATATGCGTTCTTTGTTAAGGCATCTCCGCAAACCATCAACATGCAAGTTTTCGTATGAAAAAAAGTTACGAAATACTTAAGAAAAATGTTAAATCTTAAGAGACTATATTGTGGAAACTATAACTTGTATTTTCATTGACAATAACCAAAAAATATAAAAGAAATGAAAGATCTGTGGAGATTTGGAGAGACCTCAATAGACATACATCTCAACAAATACAGAAGATTCGCAATATAAGAAGATTACCCTAATTTACCGTAACAATAAAATAAAAATAAAAATAAAAATAAAGAATGCTTTTGTTTTCCTCGTGATGTAAAGATGCTAGCAGTAAAAGGAATGGAGAAGTTCACAGGAGATTTCCCTACCAAGATTTTAGAGCTTGTAAAAGAGAGTAATCTTGAAGTTTGATTAACATGGAAAAAAAAATGAAGAGGAGAAATAAGTCTTACCAATTTAGCGCGTTTTAAATTCGTCGTCTCCACATTTTATAATTTGCTTATGTCAATGGAAGGTATGTGTTGAATCTTATGCCAATCCTCTCCATCATTTTCTTCGAGCCTAGTTTTGAATTCATCTTGCATGTTCTTCAACTCCAATTTCCTGAGGGAAGTCACGAATTTCAATCCTTCTGGAAGCTTCTTCAATCGCAGACAGGCTTTGATCTGTAAATGTAAAAGCCTTGGCATCGATCCTTTCTCTACTCGCCACTCCTCTAAATTAAGTAACCATTCAAAATGTAACGATTCGAGTCAAGGAAACCCGTTTGCAGAACAAGCCATTTCTGTTTCCACATATGAACCATTGAGCAATCTGAGAATGCGAAGGTTCTTCAGCTTCTCCAATTTCACCAGTGTATCTTGCTCTAAAGAAGTGTATTCAAGGTAAGCTTAGTGAGGTTTGTTGGGAATTCATTACACTCTGGTAGCTTCTCTAACTCTCCATGCAAATGCAACTTACATAACTTGAAGAGATGTGTAAGAGGCAGCAGTGCAGGGATTTTCTGTAGATTAATTGTACGTGGATGACACAAACAAAGACTGGAGGCCGTCCAAATCGAGATACAATATCTCAACATATGTTCCACCACAATCTAAAGATATTCCTAATTTTCTAAGATTAGTGAGCTTCCCCAAGCAACCATGCATCCAATTTTCAGCCTTTACATGCGATAGAGTCTGCGGATTACTCATCTGCTCAAGCCGCGGACACCCTTCTATCACACTCCAACCTCCCCACACATCATCTAGGCACTTCACTTGGAAATGTCTTAGCTGTTTCATCTTCTCGATTGCACTTGGTATTTTGATGTAATGATTAGATGTTACATTCAGCGTTTGTAATTTGTGAAGATTTCCTATTGACGATGGGAGACTTTTTAATTTGCTGTCTGTACACCCAATGTATCTCAAATGGATTAGTTCACCTATTTCACTCGGTAGCTTTTCTATTCGTGCGCCATGCAGATCTAATACTCTGAGCAATTTAAAGCTTCTATAAAGAAACTTCAATTGTTTACCTACAAGATTATCTCTGTCTGGGGTGAAGAACAACAGCGCTCGAAAATGCGGAGTAGAGCAATTTAAGGAAGTGTACTTAGATATGGCATGATGAACTGCTAGTCGACGGGCTCTGGATGAAGGAACATTTGTGTTGCCATGATGAACTTCAAGAAACTTATCTTCCATTGCTTTTGTTATGGAGAGATCTCGCAAAAGATCATGGATACGACAGCTTTTAATACCTGCACTGCTTGAATTTCTTTTTGCAATTTGAATCATTAATGCGGGGGCATTTTCACACCGGGCTCGAGTGGGGTGGCCTGTGAGATGCAGGGGCACACTTGGGGTGGGCGGCCTGTGTGATGCAGGTGTCTCGTGAGATGCGGGCCCCACCCGTGTGACTCGGGTGGCTCGTGTGAGGCGGTACCCATGTGATTTGGGGCCCACGAGGAGGGTTCGACCGAGGGCCTAACCCATGAAACGTGGGGCCTAGACAATGAGATAAAGGGATTAATTCTCCATACTCTAACAGTTCGAGCTTTTAGAGCAAGTGGTTAATTGTCCTGCATCAATCATACTAGGCTGAATCAACTCTATTAGAAAATCTTCTCCTACTTCTTCCAATGTTTCATGTCCTCTCTCTTGTAAGAATCCTTTTGCAACCCACAAATGAATCAATTTCTCAGCTGAAAACTCATAACCTTCTGGAAAAATGCCCAAATAGAGAAAACAAGGTTTCAATTCATAGGGCAGATCCTTATAGCTCAAAGATAATATTCTATAGATCTGGGGCTGCCCTTCAACAAATTGCCAGCTAATGCTCTTCGGTACTTTCTCCCACTCTCTTGTTTCTTTCCTTGATAATAGCCATCCGATGACAACGATTGCAAGAGGTAGGCCTTGACACTTCCCCACAATGTCTCTCCCCAATTTCTGCAAGTCCGGAGGGCAACTCGTATCCTGTTTTGGGAATGTTTTCTTACAGAACAAGTTCCAGTTCTCATCTTCATTTAGAAACTGTAATTCATACGGCGAGCTTTGCGCATCTGCATGTAAAGCTACGTCTTTGTTGCGAGTGGTGAGCACGATCCTACTTCCATTATCCATATCTGGAAGAGCATCCTTCATAGCATCCCATGCTTCATTTTTCCATATATCATCTAATACCATCAGATATCTTTTCTCTTTCAAATTCTCAGAAATTTTATATCTCAACTCTGCAACATTCATTTTCTCCACTTTCTTCAGCTCTTCTTTGGAAATCACCATATAGCTGGTTATGATATTCTGCAAAAGATCTCTCACAGAATACTCTTGTGAAATAAAAATCCATGCCTGAAAGTTGAAATATTTCTTAACTTTCTCATTGTTATAGATTTTCTTAGAAAGAGTAGTCTTACCGAGACCGCCCATTCCGACTAAAGAAACAACACAACGCTGCAGCTCTCTCTCCATCAACTGTTCGACTAATGTCTCCATATCTTTTGATGCCGTAAGTCGACCGGCTTTCTGAGATCGCACTGATCTTAATCTTTATACGTTTGATCTCTAACCCCACCTTATGGCGAGCCATCAACTCCTTGAAGATTAAAGCGTACTTCTTGAAGGAACCCATGAATCCTCCTTTCCTCAGGGGTGCTATTCTGAAGATGAACATGTCGATGACGTCCTCGACATCGTATGCTATGTCTCTTACATCCTGCACCCAGTTCTTCACTCTCTCATGTCCTTGTTTTGCATCTGCATCTTCTAAGAAGCATTGCATTCGCTTCAGTTCTTGTTCCATCCATTCGACATCGCCATGCACTCCATACAAGAAGATAGCTTCTTGAAGGAGAAGATCACTGAGTTTTCCCACAACAAGAGAGATGATGGAATGGGTAGTGGCCATCTTTTGCTCTCTTTCTTTTCACTATTTGGAAAATCATATAAGATGAAAGCTTTGTTTTCATGACTTTCACCTTACAACTTTCTCTTCTCTATTTGCAGGCTTTGTTTTGTGAGATGGTTCATCAGTGAATTTGGACCGTTGATCTAGTGAAGCAGAAAAACACAACAATAGATAACTGTCTAAGTGATCCATGGTGGCCCAAATAGATGAATGATCCATGGTGGTCATTGACACATTCACTCCACTTTCACAAACAGGAAAACTTGATTTTGGTTTCATTGGTATCTGATCTAAACCGTTGGTCTAAAGGGCCCTACCACGGATGGATCTTTCCCAGAAAATCTCCCAGATTGGAAGATCCCATCCTTCAAATATTGGCCTCATTTTGGATGTGTATCAATGTTGTAATTTTTTCTTAAAAGTCTCTCCATACGCCTACCAATTGAAGGGCGGGCAGGATCCAGTACAAAAATGTGGGCCCACTATAATGTTTTAATGACATCCAATCCATCCCAAAAATCAAGTTGGTAAAACAATTCAGGTGGGCTACACCACACTGAGCTTGGGGACTCCTGCCATTAAAAATCTTTCAAATTGTATGTGGGGCCCAATGTGTGTGTGTATATATATATAAATATATAAATATATATATATATATAAATATATGATGCAGGACATGAAAATTAAATGTGATATGCAAGATTTCAGGCTTAAGATCACGTTAGTTCATAAATAATTACACAAATTCCATATCCCACACGAAAGTCCAAACATTCAATTAAGGGGAATCTATGCGAGTCCAGGCCTACACATGATAGGGCTGGATCAATAAAAATTATGAACCAAACGACACTCAAAGATAAGAAATAATCACCCACACATGCATAGTAATCAGTTCTTAATCCAAGGGATTCAGAAATTCCAATTTGGAGAAGTTTAGGGTGAGAAAAGAGGCAAATAAATTAAGGATAATGCGATCTACAATTAGGGTTTATGAAAAACTGGTATGAAAGGGTAAAATAAGAAGAAAACCTGAACCGAAAGACACTTTCCACTCGTAGACAACAACAATGGCCCAAAAGCTCGTGCGTGTGATCACGGCCTCACATGTGTGGGGCCCACTATTTAGAAAAAGGCCACCTTCGCCCTGGTCGGCCAGGGATGGACTCTAAAACTCCCAAATATTAGCTCGATCCGATGTACGGTTTATACGTGGTGCTCCGCTGAAGTTTCAACTCGCCGGCGGGTCGAAATCTGAAAATCTGCTGTAATAAAGAAATTTGATGCAACAAAAGGGACGAATTCGAAGTATGGATGGTGGTGGAAGATGGAAAAGAAGATGATGGAGGATGGGGGTGAATCGGGGTCGATGTGGCTTCGCACCATGGTAGTTAACCCTTCGATGAAGGGAGGGCTTCGCACCCAATTAGGCTTAACAACTCAGAGAGTAGGAAAATGCAAAATTTTTATTAATCTTTCATCAATGAAAAGAACTACAAAGGGTGCCTATCTATAAGAAAAATCTTATACCCAAAAACTCGCACCATATGCGTAACCTATAACTTAGCGGTGAAGTAAACTAAAATTAAAACCAAACAAAGAAATCCAAAGCGTTCACGACGTTCTAAATAATAACAATAAGTAAAACTTAAAATATGACATCAATCCGACAAGTGGGCCATAATCATGAGATCCCATGATGGGTTTTTCTTGACTATGGGGCTTACCCTTTTTAACCAAAACTTCGTCTTCTAGCTAGCAGGTCCTCCCTGGACGTCGCCATTGAGCCAGATCGATGGTGGAGCCCTCCTTTTGCTTACGTACGTGCGTAGGGGGTGGTGTGCATGCACGTGTGCACATGATGTCCCCATCATTCATATATATATATATATTAAAATTCCATCTAATCCATTTAGAAGATGCAGCCGGCCGTGATGAATAGACAGACAACAAATCTGTTGGAGTTGCAAACCCAAAACCCAGTTTCCAGGTGACTGTTGATCTTCCAATGCACAACAACAATTCCCATGGTGGTGTTTTGGAAAAATGCAAAGGCTGTGTAGATTTTTAGAAACATTAAATATTGGAAGCTCCCAATAGGGGTGTAGTAGTCATTTCACAGTTGATGCAAATGCCTATAAAAAGGGCACTTGTGTATCCGGTTGATGAAAGAAGTGCATCCGGTTGATGTAAGAAGCGATTGTTCAGTAGCAAGAAAAACAGCAGCACGAAGAAGCAAGTGTAAAGTTTGCCGCAGCAGTAAAATAATTTTTGAGAAAAAGATAAGGTTCTGTTTTGGTATCTTCTCTCTTCTACAGAATAGGTTTTTTTACTAAGTTGTTAAGGCTTTGTAAAGCTAGTGTTTCTGTTGTTTTGAAGCAAAACAAATCTTCTAGCTTGTACAGCTAACAAGATCAGGCCATTCCAAAACTCACGTAGTATGTGATTTTAGTGCTACTTGGCATGATTTTACATGGTGACGTGGTCCTTTTGAGTTTTGGATGGACTGGGTTTTATTAGCCAAGGAGAATAATATGGGGAAAAAAGGACGGACGGAATGGATGTCATTCAGAACATCAGAGTCTGAGTTGATCTCAGACGTCCATTTGTAGTACTTAAGCCCAACATTAGAAACGTTTGTACTCATCTGGCTTCATCGAAGAGATAGAATTATCCCGTTGGAAGTTCTTTTTACTAATTGAACGGTTTAGAATCTTTAGATCACTAAACGCTGAAACCAAAAATCCCGAGCTCACCGCGCATTTCCTTGGGCAGTGGATCATTTGATTCTCCGAAATACAACATGAAGGAGCTTTCACCCTATGATTTCTTTAGTGTATAGATAGATAGATAGAGAGAAATCCATTTGGTCATTTATATTAATTGATCTGATCCGTCCATTAAGTTCAGGATACATTTCATGGGCTAACATGAAAAAAAGTAAAATAATAATCAGATGATCTGATCCATCCTTGATTTGGCCTTATTATCTATAGCCATCCTTTTCCGCAACCACTGATAGGATGCTCTAGTTTCCTAACAGAAGTGATTCTTTAGAAACTTCGGCAATCCATGGTGGTCTATAATAAATGGATGGATCAATTTGTTGATTGAACCTATTTCTTGTAAATGATCTTGACCGTCCATGTTTAAGGCCATAATGGTTAATATTTGTCAGATCAATTTGATGTTTTCATGGTAGCCCATGAAATATTGGTTGGACCTGATAAACCATCTAGATTGATTGATTGGTCTTAAGTGGTAGACTCACATGAGTTTCAACACTGAGACCATTTTTTCCGGCTCGTTTTAGGGCTTTGGGGTTGAGCCCCAAATTGAAGCATATCCATAGGTCAAGTGGACCCACCAACGTGAATCACGTACCATTAAAATCTTAACGAGCGTGACCTTATAAACAGGTTAGTTGACAAATAAACATTACTACGAGTCTTACAAAGGTTTGAAAGGTGATGCTTACAAAAAGGCAATCTGCCACACCCATGCCAGCATGGCATGCTTGTAAAGGATCTTGGCCACTCATCAGGTGGAGACCAATGTATTCTCCCAAAAAACAAAAGATAGTCCATCCATGAGGTGGGCCACATGTATGCATTAAATTTAGACAGTATCTTTTCTTAAGTAGTCCGTTTTTGTTATACAGGTAGAGCCCACCTGATGAGTGGGCCAATCATGTTTATGGTAGTTCGCACACTACAAGAAAAGAGATATTTACTGTAGCCAAAACTGCCGGTAAAGGGTTGCGTCGCTAAATCCTTTATCCGCGGTCGGATCATTTTTACTGGCGCTTTTGATGGCTTCAGCTATAAAGTAGACTTTACTGGCGATCATTGTCCTCTACCGTTGCTTTTGTTGGTTGCAGTTAAAGGTTGGAGGTAAAATTTCGAAAAGCGCCAGTAAAAGTCTATGTATAAGTGCAGCAAATAAGTTACTGAAAAACATCCACAGAAAGCTGGAAAAAGCCTGCCGAAGCGTCGTTTTGACACTTCAAAGCACCAGTATAAGTCATTGCTTGCTACCGGTAAATCTTGGAAAAGCGCCAGTAAAAGTTTACTTAAGCATCGTAAAATAAGTTGCTGAAACGCTGGGAAAGATCTGTAGAAATGCCGGAAAATGCATGCCAAATTGTCACTTACAGATTAAATAGCCGATATAAGTTCATTGAAGCACCAGTACAGATCTATCAAAGCACTAGTAAATGACTCCTGAAAAGCCAAGCATAATTCAAATGTCATGAAATAACCGTATATACCATGGAAAATGCTTGAAAAACTTTCAATATGCCCTGGTAAAATTTTTTTACTGCTTGTAAAGGTGCAGACCGCTAGTTATTTTTTTTCTTAATCCATTTAATTGTTTATATATAATTGGAACATTTATTGTTTTTAAATATTTAGAATATAAATAATGTTGCACAACACGATTAAAAATGAATACAAAATAAAATTGTATTACTTTACAATGAAAAATACATAATATTTACAATAATTATTTGAAAATGTTCTGAATACAGCCATTTTCTGTCTCTGCCTACAACCTGCAAGATAATATAACAAAAATAAATTATTACATTTCAATCATTTCCTATGATTTGGATAGCATATCCCAAGTCTTGGTTCATGTTACACAATAAAGTAATGAGAGCATTTGGAATAACCTTTGTAGCTTCACCAATTTGACCATTGATGTAGGCTCCGACAGGGTTGAAGTATCTTAGTAATATAATTCTCCATTCGGATCTGCTTTTGCTCATCACCTCCAATCTCTTCAAGGAAAAGCTAGTAAGATGAAATTGAAAATACATAATTAAAGCTTTACTAATTTGGGTGAAAAGATGTATGTTATGGAGAAATCCGAGCCCGTGGCAAAACGTTAATCGGACTTGAAGTTCGAGCTGAGGCGTCCAAGGCATGATCCATCTGACCAAGACTATAACATCGCAACAACACGCGAACGTCTCCGAGTCAAAGTCAGCTCGGAGTTGGTCCTAATTGTCAGATCAGATAACCCGCTACCCCCCAACTCCGAGGTGCTTAAGTCAGTCGGATCGGATTCAGTATGACTGGTCGGATGGCGTCCTACTCGGAGCGTTCTTCGATATGGCCTGGCAAGCCGAGCTGAGCAGACCTTCTGACGTGCGTATCCAACTCGCTAAACATGAAAATTGCCATAACCAAACGTGGCCGATAACTTCGCTTGCAGATGTGCACAATCCGCTAGATACGCTGCGCAATCAATAGATTGCGGACAGTATCTCCATGATCCCAGAATCCCTCTAATCGTGTCAAAATCATCGGATTCGGACTGCCTCACAGGTAAGTATAAATAACCCGCAATGCTATGTATACAGGTACGTGAAATTAAGCTCTCCTCTACACTCGACATAGACCCCGATTCTCTTGTCCTGAATTAGGCATCGGAGGGTCCCCCGGCTTAGGCAGGGTCACCTTTGCCTTTCCTCTTGGTGCAGGCTTCAGGGACGATACGCAGAGGGCTTCGTGGAGAGAGGGCTGACCAGATTTTACCATCAACATTTTTTGGCGCCGTATGTGGGAACCTTAAACTAGAAGTCAGGTTTTCATTCACCTAAGCAATGACAAGGAAGAAGAAAGCTGTAGTGGTGAAACTGGTACCGAGCGAGCAGACTCAGTCATCATCAACGCTTCACACCGAGTCCGCACCAGGACCTTCTCAGCATTCTCGTAATCGGTCGGGTAAGTACTGCACCATGCAGAACGAGATCCAGGCCCTGCGCGACGAGATCAACAAGATGAAGCAGCAGAGAGAACCAGAGCCACGTCCGGTTTAGGAACAGTCTGTTCTTGAACCGGTGGGACTTTTCATGGAGACTCGCTTTGCGCTGAGGAGTGTAAGACTTGAAGCCCCCCAGTATTCAGGGGTGCCGCGTTCAGGACAGAACCATCCTGCGGTGCATGGCGAGGGATTCGCGCGGAATGCCACTACCCGGGTTCCCATAACCGTTCATTCCGCTACATCCGCTCTGCCGCCCACGGACCTCCGACATCAGTTAGAAAGGAGGAGAGAAGGGAGAACGCCGGAGGGCGAGGATACCCCAGAGGTCGTCGCAGAAAATAGGGACCCATGGGAGGCACGATTTGTAAAGTTGAAGGACAAGTTCCTGACATTGGAGAAGAAGCAACAACAATCTACAGTTCCAGCCACGATCCAGGCGATGATGGAAGAGACCGAGCCTCCCTTCACCTCGACCATCATGGCTTAAGTGATGCCGCAGAGGTTTCGGATGCCTCCTGTCATCCAGTATTTAGGGTCTGGGGATCCATCCGAACACCGGAGTCCTACCGATCGTGGATGCAGATCCAGACTGCAACGGACGCAATGATGTGCAGGAATTTTCCATCACACTCACAGGATCCGCTCGGATTTGGTATTGCCAGCTCAAACTAAACTCCGTGGGCTCCTTCGCAGAGCTAAGCTGAATATTCCTTACACAATTTATAAGCGGTAAGAGAAGTCAGAAACTTAACACCCACCTGCTTACCATCAAGCAGGCTCCAAAGGAGTCGTTGAAAGACTACATCGCCCGTTTTAATGAAGAGGCGTTGCATGTCGAAGACTATGATGACAAGATGGCTCTCGCTGCCATCCTGAGCGGACTGAAGGAAGGAAAGTTCGCCTTCTCCATCGGCAAAAATCCTCCAAAAATGCTAGCGGACTTTATGGCGAAGGCTCAAAAGTACACCAACGTCGAGGAGTTCACTAACGCCCGTAAAGGGCTACAAGTCGCTGACTCGACAAACAAAGGGAAGAGGCTAAGGAACGAAGACTCCCAGCCAAACGGCAAAGGGACCGATAACCGCACTCCCCGTGATCGTCGACCGAGTCGTAGGCCGGAGGAAAAATTCTGTTCCTATACTCCTCTCAACACATCTGCCGAGCAGATTCTATTAGATATCCGAGGAGACAGGCTACTTAATTGGCCGATCTGCATGAGGGCTGACCCCGAGTAACGGGACAAGAGAAAATTCTGCCGCTTCCACCGTGATCATGGGCATAACACGGATGACTGCGTGGACCTAAAAGATGAGATCGAGTCCCTCATCCGTAAGGGACATCTGCGTCGTTATGCCAAAAGAGAAAGATTCGCTCGGAGAGAGGAGCAGCCCGAGAAAAGCCAAACAACCCCCCAAAGGAACCGGTCGAAATTCGTACCATCTTCGGGGGATCAGCTGGGGGAGGGGATTCAAATAGGGCTCGAAAAGTCCATTTCCGGAGATCCGAGTCGGAGCATCACATTCACCTGACGGAACGTCCCAGTAAGGAACTATGAGTCACTCTATGCAGCCTGACCTTCACGGAAGACGATGCACGCGGGATCCAACATCCACATGATGACGCGCTAGTGGTTGCCATGACCATAGCGAATCACAAGGTGTTCCGTATCCTGGTCGACACCGGGAGTTCGGATGATGTCATGTATTCCGAGGCGTTCGAAAGAATGGAAATTCCATGGTCTCGACTCCGACCCTTGAAGACTCCCTTGCACGGCTTTGTCGGAGAGAGAGTAATCTCCGAAGGAGCTATCTTCCTCCCAGTAACAGCGGGAGAAGGGCAACATCAAGTCACACTTCTGGTGAACTTTTTAGTTGTCAATGTTCCATCTGTCCACAATGTAATCCTGGGCCGACCCTCCCTCAATGCAATGAGAGCGGTCGTCTCAACTTATCATCTGATGATGAAGTTCCCAGCCGAAGGAGGGATCAGCTATCTCTGAGGCGATCAACGCGAGGACCGAAGATGTTATGTTATAGCGATTAGAAAAAGAGCCGCTAAACATGCTCTCATCGTGGACGCCTTGGACCCTCGAGGACTAGCAGAAAGTTCATCAGTCGAGGATCTGGAAAAAGTTTTTCTCGATGAATCAGACCCGAGCAAGACTGTCTAGCTCGGGTTATCATTGAATTCCGAGCGGAGGAACAAACTACTAGCCTTCTTGAGGTAGCATCGAGATGTCTTCGCATGGTCGCATGCCGATATGCCGGGAATCTCTCCTGACGTACTGGTTCACAGGTTGAACGTGGACCCAGATCATAAGCCGGTCAAGCAAAAGAGAAGACCGTTTGACGCCGAACGATATGAAGCCATTGCCAAGGAGGTCTCCGTCCTGCTCGATGCGTGCTTCATAGAAGAAGTGTACTACCCTGACTGGATAACAAATGTTGTGCTCGTCAGGAAGTCAAACGGGAAGTGGTGGGTCTGCGTAGACTATTTCGATCTGAATAAGGCATGTCCCAAAGACAGCTTCCCGTTCCCTCTGATCGACCAACTGGTGGACAGCACGGTCGGACACGAGTTACTCTCATTTTTGGACGCTTATTTCGGATACAACCAGATTCCTATGTATCCCTCGGACAGGCAGAAGACGACCTTTGTCACGGATAGAGGACTCTACTGTTACCGAGTCATGCCATTCGATCTGAAAAATGCTGGGACAACATACCAGAAGCTGGTGAATCAGATGTTCGCCAAGCAGATTGGGTGCACCATGGAGGTGTACGTGGACGACATGCTAGTAAAAAGTATTAAAGCCTCCGACACCTTGCAGATCTCGAAGAAACGTTCAACGTCCTCCAAGAGTATCAGATGAAGCTTAACCCTACTAAGTATGCGTTCGGAGTTGAGTCAAGGAAGTCAGAATGATCGCTTACCTTGAGGAAGCGAGGAAACTGATCGAGAAATTTTGGAGTTGTACCATCTAGTAGATCTCCAGAGCCGAAAACTCATGGGTCGATGCGTTAGCAAAACTCGCCTCGTCCTCCGAGGGAAAGATCCTGCGTTTCGTCCCGGTCGAGTTCGTTGAAGACCCAAGTATCGGTTAGACTGAGAAGGTCAACCCCGTCCAGTCCATTCATAGTTGGATGGACCCGATCTTCAATTATTTGTCATTTGGCGAAATTCCCACGGACAAGTTAGAGGCAAGGCGACTCAGAGTCAGGGCAGTTCGGTACGTCGTGTTGGACGGAGTGCTGTACAAGAAGGGGCATTCTCAGCCTTACCTTAGATGCCTCCGACCGGACGAGGCCGACTAAGTGATTCGAAAAATTCACGAGGAAATCTGTGGAAAACATTCTGGCAGCCGCGCCTTGACCATGAAGATACTTTGTCAAGGGTATTTCTATCCGACTCCTAAGCAAGACTCCAAGGATTTCGTTCGAAAATGTGACAAGTGTCAGCATTTTGCTGCCGTGCCGAGACAACTGGCAGAAGAGATGACCCTCATGAGTGGGCCGTGGCTATTTGCCCAATGGGGGATCGACATCATCGGTCTGGGCAAGGGACAAGTAAAGTTCGCTATAGTTGCGGTCGACTACTTCACCAAGTGGGCCGAGGCCGTGCCAGTTGCAAAGATCACTGAGCAGAAAGTAATCGACTTTGTATGGAAGAATATCATCTGCCGGTTCGAAATCCCTCGAACCATCGTTTCCGATAACGGCCGCCAATTCGATAATATCAAGTTCCGCAGTATATGTCAAGGGCTTAGCATTGTGAACGCTTACTCATCGCCTTGACACCCACAGTCGAATGGACAGGTAGAGGCGGTCAACAAGATCATCAAATATCATCTCAAGACAAAGATGAAAAAAGTAAAGGGAAATTGGGTCGAGGAGCTCCCCTTCGTCCTCTGGGCTTACCGCACCACAGCCCAGACCTCGACGGGTGAAACTCCATTTTCGTTATCCTATGGCTCGGATGCAATGGTGCTAGTAGAAATCAGACTCCCTACGACGCGGGTAAGGAACTTCGAAGAAAATCATAACTCCGAGCAGATTGCTGCTAATATGGACTTGCTCGAAGAACTCAGAGAGGTTTCCAAGCTCCGAACGGCTGCTAGGCACCAACAGGTAACGCGCTTCTACAATTCAAAGGTCAAAGTCAGGCGCTTTCGACCAGGGGATTTAGTCCTCCGACGGGTCTTCCAAAACACGGATGAGCCAGGGGCAGGAGCACTCGGACCCAACTGGGAGGGTCCATATCGTGTGGTCAGATCTACCAAACCGGGCTCGTACCACCTGAAAGACCTCGAAGGCCGCCAGCTCTCTCATCCCTAGAATGCTGAACATCTGAAGATCTACTACCCATGAGGAACTAGCCTTTAAGGTTCATAATAACGTGTCTCAAAGAGACTAGCCTTTAAGGCTCTTAATAAAAATTCTAATTCGGCTTCGGATATTTACTCAATTGTCTTGGTTAGTACGACTATGACTTAATGGTCCGACCCCTAAGGAGTCGAAGCCTAATCCTACAAAGATCGACAAGGCATCCCTTTGGGAGAAAAAAGCCTAATCATAATTCGATTCTCTAGTGGAGTATTCAGCTTGACATACGATAAAAAGCTCTCGCATGAAGAGCGACGAACCGAGCACTCCAAAAGATCGGACCCAACTGAGACTTAGGCCAAAAATGGATTAAGCAACAAACAAGGGACTAGGCCCGTAAAAAGAAATCAGCTCGACAGCATCTCACAGCAAGTTGACACAATGTAAAAAAAAATACTTTTCATTGAATCCCTTTGGAGGGGCAAAAGTACATTAGTTAAGATATATCGATGGTTTCTAAAAAAAAAAAAACCAAAACGATAAAACGTCTCAAGCCGGAGGAGGAGCTTGGGTGTCAGGGGTTTGGTCCGAGCAGACGACTTCGGCCGGGGCATCTTCGGAGTCGTCGGGCAGGAGAGAATTAAGATCGAGGTCTGGGTATAAACCCAGAACTGCCTCGAGACACGCGTCGAAGCCGAGGTTGTAAAACGTTGCTGCCTCGGCGTCCTTCTCCTTAGAGGTTTTGAAGTCTTCAACTGCAGTGGCAACTGCCGCAGCCGAGGAAGCCTCATCCTTGACCCGCTGAGCCTCCACAGCCTGGGCGATGGCTCGGGCCTGTTCTTCATCCGCCTTGGCCTTGGCGCCGTTTAGGGCTTCACCGAGCCGAGCGGTCTCCATGGCCAAAGGGTCCGCGTGGGCCCTGGCGTAGGTCAGCTCAGCGGACGCTGCATCGCCACTCTTCTTAAAGTCATCTGCCTTGTCCTGCAGATGCAGCTCCTTGGCTTCCAAGTCGATGACGACTCCATACAGTCGCCTAACCCTGACCCTCTCGCCCGTGAGCTGTTGGCGCAGATTAGTCTGCTCAGACCTCAAGGCCGCTGTCTCGGTCTGAAGAGCTTCCAACTCTGCCTCCCTACTCTTGTGCTCCCACACCCTCTGCCGAATCGAGAGCAGCATCGGGACGACCTGAAAAGGAAATAAAGATCAGAATTTACAGAATGTGTATAACGACATGAAAGAAAGTCTTCTCAGAGATATACCATATAATATACGGAGGTAAAGTCGTTAAGGAAGCCGTCCTCTGACCGCTCAAGGGTCTGAGCGATATCGTCTTCCTTTACATACTTGGCAGCCTACGGAGCCAAGCACGCCATATGACAGCTGGGCTCGAACCTCCCACTACTTGTGCCCGCCTGGGGCGAGGCCTCAGCCCCCTCGGCCCCTACCCTGCTGTTGGTCGAGTTCTGACCCTCGGCACGGACCTCTCCCCCGACCTCGGGGGGGGGGGGGGGGGGGGGAGAGAAAGCTTATTGTCGGCCATTTTATTGGCCTCCTCCCGTTCGGAGGAGGAGGGAACAATGATGGGGGTCTCGGGGACCGCGGCAGGTACCTCCGAGGTGGGGAGAATGGCGAAGGTGGGAGCTCGAGGAGCAACGGAGCTTGACATGATTGGTGCCGATCACAGTCGTTTCGATGAGTCCTGGTGGAGGACGTATCAATGGGCACAAGACTGCCAGGGGTGCCACGCCAGTGTTAGGGCGCTCCGGAGTCTGCAGTGCAGAGGGCGAGCCAACTGGCCTCGGTGTTGGGGCTGCTGGGGTCGGCGCAGAGGAAGATTCCCCCACACGAGAGGGAGCCACCTTCTTCCGAGTGATCTTCACTCGGGGGGCTTCCTTTAGCAACTCTGCGGCGATTGGGGCTGCTTTACTCTTCCGAGCCCCAGACGCCTCTGCCATGCCTGCGAAAAAGAAGATCATGTCAGCTACTAAATAACTGAAGAAAAGTTCATCGAAGAGATCAGGGTAGCTTATTGAGGGATGTAGGCGAAGGTTGAGATTTGAAGAGCCCAGACCAGTGGAGGTTGTCCACAGTGATCAGATTAGCCCAAGAGCGAAGCGTATCCAACCGCGCTCTAGCCTTTGCAATCTGATTCTTCTGGTCCGAGTCGATGAGCGACAACTTCTTTGCGAAAGCTGCAATAAAAAAAAAGAGATGTCACTTCAACGGAAACATATGAAAACTAAGGCGACAACCCAGATGCCAGATGAAGTCCGACCTGATTTCATAAAGTGGGTTGGAATACGAGTCCTCGAGGCCATAAGCTTAGCCGTTGGTGCCTCCCAGTCACCTGCCGCCCAGAACCACTTATTCTTCCAGTCCTTGTTGGAAGACGGCAGGTGCATCACTAATCCCGACCCCTTGCTCCCCCGAGTCACAAAATAGTACCATGGATTGTTGCTATCATGCTTGACCAGGTACAGGCTCAACAGCTCCTCTGGGGTCAGTTCGGAGTTACCGACTTGCCTCCAGATTATGTAAGCGGAGATCATCACCCTCCAGGCATTCAGAGTAAACTGCCCGGGGGCCAATCCGAGGTGAGCCGCAACCTTCCTGATGAAGGGGTGCAGAGGGAGCCGGACCCCGCATTGCAGCGCACAAAGGAAGATGACCACTTCCCCCTCAGCAGGAGCGGCAGCAGCGTTCAAAGGACCGGGACCCCTTATTTGAAAGGAGTCAGGGATCTGAAACTCTGACTCAATCCACTCCATCTGAGATTCTGACATGACAGAACCTCCGAGAACTACCTCTGCGGTACGCAGACTCGCAGGCATTTCGGTGGTGGCAATGATCTCGACTCGGTGGGCTCGGGGGGCTGCCTTCTTGCTAGGTTGCTTGGTCTTAGAAGTCAACATTTTTTACTTTCGAGGCGGGGGTACAAGAGAGTGGTCTCGAAAGGGCCTTTGGAAGACCCACTCCCACTATCAGTAGTCCCCGGCTCGGAGTCATCGCTGTATTCGCGAACCATTTTCAGATCGAAAGACATAGCAGAAAGAAGAGCGAAGGTCAGCGAGACTCACCGGGTGATTGTCGAAAATCGCCTTCTGCCGAAAACTTCGAGTTCGGCCGGAATCGCTCTCATTGAAAATCGCCTCCTCCGGTGAGATCTTATAAATTAGAACGCTAAATGGCAAACGAAAGTCCGGGGCGCCTTATATAGGCAGCGAAGAATTTTCGCACGAATGACAAGCTTTAATGGCAGCAGCCGAATCGGCACGAGCCGATCTTCGAGCACACATGGCAACACTGCATTGGATGAGTATCGAACAGTCGGTACGGCTTTGACATCGGGCAGTGTGCCTTGACATGCGAAGCGACGCCCCAGCATTCGGAGCCATCATAAATACGCTACCTCAAGCCTACGTGGCAACTTCTCATTGGCTGGGAGAAGATTCGGGATAGTAACTGTCACCTCGCGTTAACCAAAGCGACTAGCACGCGCAATCCGAGACCCGTCATCATTGCGATAAGGGCGGGAGATTCTATATAAGTACTCTCCAAGCCCGCAAGCAAGCTCGAAGATTGGGGGGCATCTGTTATGGAGAAATCCGAGCCCGTGGTAAAACGTTAATTGGACTTGAAGTCCGAGCTGAGGCGTCCAAGGCATGATCTATTTGACCAAGACTACAGCATCGCAACAACACGCGAACGTCTCCGAGTCAAAGTCAGCTCGGAGTTGGTCCTAATTGTCAGATCAGATAACCCGCTACCCCCAACTCCGAGGTGCTTAAGTCAGTTGAATCGGATTTGGTATGACTGGTCGGATGACGTCGTACTCGGAGCGTTCTTCGATATGGCCTGGCAAACGGAGCCGAGCAGACCTTCTGACGTGCGTATCCCACTCGCTAAACATGAAAACTGCTATAACCAAACGTGACCGATAACTTCGCTCGCAGATGTGCACGATCTGCCAGATATGCTGCGCAATCAATAGATTGTAGGCAGTATCTCTATAATCCCAGAATCCCTCTGATCGTGCCGAGATCATCGGATCCGGACCGCCCCACAGACAAGTATAAATAGCCCGCAGTGCTATGTCTACAGGTACGCGAAATTAAGCTCTCCTCTACACTCGACATACACCCCGATTCCCTTGTCTTGACTTAAGCATCGGAGGGTCCTCCGGCTTAGCCAGGGTCACCTTTGCCTTTCCTCTTGGTGCAGGCTTTAAGGACGATACGCAGAGGGCTTCGTGAAGAGAGGGCTGACTAGATTTTGCCATCAACAATGTACATACCAGAATGCTAAACTCAACAAATAAACAAAAAATAAAGAAAAAAGTGAAAAAAGAAAAGAATGATGAGAAATTAAAGAAAAGAATTCTATTAAGGAATAAACGGACATGAACATACCTTTGTTTGCCCATACGGGTTCATTGCCTTTAACTCAAAGTCCTCGACACATGAAAATTTTTTAGGTTGAACATAAGCCGTTGCAGATGAAGAGAACACCGACTAACTAGACAAAGTAGCAAGACACAAGATACAATGGTTAAAGATCATAAATATTCCTAAATATCGTTAAGGGCCTGTTTGGGCAGTGGGATTAGAAGGGATCAGGTGGGATGGGATTCAAAAAACATAGTTATTACCCATGGTAGGGATTGTCCCATGTGGCCAAGGGATAAGATTAATGCCCTTCTTTGTTGATAATACAGTGGTACATTGAAGGGATATACTCATCATCATTTGAAATTATTGAGAATAATACATGTGTTGTATCTAAACTCTTCATTTATTTTGTAACCTTATTTTATAGTATGAACCTAAAAATGAGGTAGATCCAAAACTTATGTGGCTCCAAAGAAGTTTTCAATGGTAAGTATTCAATCCCCATTGCTTTCTATGGTAGGGTCCACTTGAGCTTTAAATTTACCTGATTTTTTGGACCATGCTCTAAAATAATCTCAATAAATGGGGACAGTGTGGATATAGCCAACACATCATGGTGAGATCTGCATAACTTGTTAACATTAAGTGCAATTGACACCGGACCTAATGCAATTCCATTTAATGTTATTCCAATCTTTTGCATTCTTCCCGGACATGGAGTGGAATTGGCATCGTACTAGATGAATCCCATCCCACCTAATCCCTTATAAGCCCACCGCCCAAACAGGCCCTAAGATCATAAATATTCCTGAATATGCAAGACAAAGCGGCCGCATTCGTCATTTCACCGTTGCTGTGAAAATAGCTATTGCATTGCCTAAGTTGTCAAGGATGGTGGAATCACAAACACAACCGGTCCATATAGGTCTTGAAGGAAAAAAAAGGTTTAATAAGGCTACTATTGACTTGGGTCTCGAGAAAAATTATTCACAATTATAGAGTTTTCTATTCTCACTAAGAATTTCCAAAATCATGAAGCAGATCTCATCTGGATATGAATTAAAGCTAATTATTTCCAATGCAACAATAAAGACCCATGGTTTACCGTTAAAAATAATAATCTATCAAGAGTTAAAAAATACAACGTCATGAACTGTTATCCTTTCTTCATGAAATAGCAATGAGCCAAATGCAGCCTAAAAAACTATGTAATTTTGTTCCTCACGTTTGAATTCTCATACTTCTGCTCGGTTCCTTGTCTAAGGATCTCTTGCTCTAGTGTATTCTCTTACGCTTCGTTCTTCATTCCTTTTTCTATGCAGGGATCTCCCTTGTCGCTCGCCCTCTCGCCATGGCTAGCTCCTCCCGACTGCCTGTTCCTGCCGCCCGTGCTGACCCTCTTGTCTATGATCGTGCTGCTCGCGAAAGAATGTTGGCTGAGGGGATCGAACCCTTGCGTGCCTTTGGGGTTCCTATTGCTAATTTTACCTATGAGGCTGTTCTCTGACCGATGTTCACCTTGCCACTTCTTACTTTGGTGCCGCTATTACTGCAGGTCATATTCGTGGAGTCGCGACCCTCACTATTGATGAGATCTGCCGCGTTTGCGCTTGGCTCAAGAGTTCCGCCGGTGCCAGCGCCCTCCAGCAGGTCAATCTTCGCCATAAACTTCAGACTAGAGCCCCTCCTGCCGCCACTCCTGCCGACGTCGCTCTCTCTATCCTGCTCGGTTACGAGATCTCCGACATGAGCAGGGACCTGAAAGCCGCTCGTGCGGCTGCTGAAAAGATCATTAAACGCCATCGCCTCGCCATTCAGAATGCCCAGAATGAGTTGGACCGCCAGATTGCCGAGATTAAGACCCTTTATCCTGCCGCTGCTGCGTGGAATGAGGCGTGGAATCTCCATGTCTATAGTTGTAACGAGGCGGGCTTGCCACCTTGTGTACGTGCTGAGGAACGTGTCGCGCGAGCAGTTAGCAAGTATGGTGCCCAGATCCGTCAGAACATGCTGATTGAGTTCGCCCGCAACCCTGCTACTGCCCAGAGCATCAAAAACTACGCTGCTTGCAAGATTCAGCAGCTCGAGCAAGTCGGTGACCAAAAGAAGGCGGGGACTTTTCGTTGCCACCTGGCTATCACGGGTGGAGACGTTCCTCCTCAAGCTCCCTATGTTGCAGAGACATCAGCACCTGAGCCTGGTTCCGGTGGAAGCGGATTGCGTACTGAGTAAACTCTGTGGGGTCTACCGTGATTTACCTATTTTATCTACACCGTCCTTCCATTTTAATAGATAATTTTATGGCTGTAGTCCAAAAATGAAACATATCCAAATCTCAAGTGGACCTCACCATGGGAAACAATGCGAATTCAAATTCTACTGTTGAAAATTTCTTGGGGCCCACAGAAGTTTTGGATCAAGCTCATATTTATGTTTTCCCTTCATCCATGTCTTTGTGATATTATGAACAGGTTGGATGACAAATGAACATCACTTTCGGCCCTAACAAGGTTTCAATGGTGGAAGTCATTATTCCCACTGTTTCCTTTTGTGTGGTCCAGTTGAGGTTTGGGCATACTTATATTTTGGACTCAACCACTAAAATGATCTTTAATAACGGATGGACGGCGTGGATAACCCATATACAATCACAGTAGGCCCAACTGAGTTTACTCAGTACGATAAAATCATACTGAGTAACTCAGTACGCAATCCCATTTCAGTTCCGGTGGGGAAGCAGCACCCGCTGGCGACATCCATGTGCCGCCTGTTGGGGGAGATGGTCCCCATGAAGAAATTGAAGAGGAAGACGCAGCTAGGCCTGTCATGCTTCGTCGAAGTACTCGCGCCCTCACTTCTCCTGCTCCAAGGCAATCCCTGCCTAAACGTGCTTATCACCCCCTTGCCCGAGCGAGGGGGCGCAATCCCCGTCGCTAGATTTAAATTTGAGGCTGGCGTCAGGAAGATTATCAGCGGCGGGGAGATGAGGACCTGGTCAACAGATTCCAGTATGTATCTTGGTGGTGGATGCTTTAGTTATGCAGTCCAACTCCTCGCGAATGCGTCGAGAACCACACGTGGGAGGCTGCTCGTGGACTGCTTCCCCATCTCCGTAGCTCGTGCGGCTCTTCGACATACTTCTGGTCTCCCTGTCCCTGACGGCCATAATGATATCTTTATGAAAAACTTTAATAATGATGCAACTGCTGGGTGCCTTTTGAGGATATTTGGTGTTAAAAACAAATTTGATCTTCGTAATATTATTCAGGATTTTTTGTGTTCATGTTATGATTATTATGCAACTGAATGCTTTTTCCGAGTGGATACATAAGAATATTGATGAATATGAAGCTGCAGTTATTAGTATGGTGGTTGATAATCCCTGGAATCAACATAAGGGACAGTTTGGGCGGTGGGATTAGAAGGGCCTCGGTGGGATGGGATTCATATGGTTCTGAGCCAATTCTACTCTATGTTTGGAAAAAATGAAAAACCCTGGAGTTACATTAAATGAAATTGCATTTGGTCACGTGCCAAATATCACTCAATGTTAACAAGTTGTGTAGGTCCCTACCGTGATGTGTGGGCTATATCCATACCATCCACCCATTTATCGGGATTATTTTAGAACATGGGCAAAAAAATCAGGTAAATCTAAAGTTCTAGTGGACCCCACCATAGAAAGCAATGGGGATTGAATACTTATCATTGAAAACTTCTTTGGGGCCACATAAGTTTTGGATCTACCTCATTTTTAGGCCCATGCCATAAAATGAGGTTACAAAGCAAATGAATAGTTTAGATATAACATATGTGTTATTCCCAAATGAATGGTTTAGATATAACACATGAGTGTTATTCCCAGTAATCTCAAATGAGGGTGGGTATATCCATTCAATGTACCACTGTATTATCAAGCAAGTGTACCATTAATCTTATCCCATGGCACTAGGGGACAATCCCTACCAAGGATAATAATTATGTTTTTTAATCCCATCCCACCTAATCCCTTCTAATCCCGCCACCCAAACTGACCCTAATGTAAATCATATGATGTATAGATGCTTGGAAATTCATTGTGATACTCCGTGGCGAGTTAGATCTTGGGGAAGGGCAGTTCGGGAATGACACTGAGGAATGGATGCGCTGGCTGAATCATAAGTATCTCAAGCCACTACGCCGACATAGAGGGAAGGAGATCCAGCCGGCACTTGGGGCTGACCAACTTCTTAAAGTGCACGATGCATTCCAGGCTCACCGCACACAATTAGGAACGGGAACGTGTCCTATGCCTTGAGTTACTCTATATGGCTGTCAGATGTAATTAGGCCTTATACTCCTCGAGCATGATATGTAATGTAATGTGTTGCATGACCATTGATTGTGTGAACGAAATCCCTTTTAAAAATGGGTGGGAGTCAACCGCGAATACGGCGTGTGGACCCCATCCTACAAAAATAAAAAGAAAAGAGCCTAAAAAACTAACATATTAAGAAAGAAATGAGTACTGCTTTGCATAGGCAACTGAATTTGACCTGTGAAATCTTCCAATGTAAGTGGACCATGGTCAGTGGTTGGAACTCATGACACAGTAGGCGTCAGTGGCCAACAGTGCAAAGAACTCTCTCTCTCTCTCTCTCTCTCTCTCTCTCTCTCTCTCTCTCTCTTTCAGCTGTTCATTCCCAAGCCTCTGACTGCAGGATCGGAACTCATGACACAGTAGGCGTCAGTGGCCAACAGTGCAAAGAACTCTCTCTCTCTCTCTCTCTCTCTCTCTCTCTTTCAGCTGTTCATTCCCAAGCCTCTGACTGCAGGATCATCATTGTGCAATCAGCAACATGGCCCATTACCTTCTGGGTGACAGGTTCCAGCCACTGACCACTGGGAAATTGTATGGGAGTGACTTGGCAGGATGCAACATGAGGTGTCCTTGCAAGATCAATTTAAAAAAGAATTGGAATCACGGATGCATGACAAACCTTCGACTTCCTCAAATTGGACTTCCTTAACTAACTTAGCAGAAGCATTAATGTATTCAAACCTGCACAATTCCACCATAAGTTGTGACCGTATGCATAACATAAATATCAAGAAACACTGAAGATTATGAGGAATGATTACCAACCATTGGTTCTGGTTAGCTCTATACGGCAGTTCTTGAGAGTGGAGGTGACAAGTGACTCCAGCTCTGTATAGTGGCAGCTCTATACGGCAGTTCTTTGGAGCACTGGACCACATGGTACCGGAGGAAGAGAATTGAAGCCTTGCGAACAGCCTTGGAAGTGAAGATCTCTCATGTGCCTAGGGAAGCTAACGTCGTGGCTGATGGCCTGACAAGAATGGCTAGCTTGAATCAGTCGACTTTCATTTTCAGGTAGTTTGGATCTATGCCGTCCCCTTCAAGAGGCCAGCTCTTCCTCGATAATGTGGGGTCGGGGTACCTAAGGGAGGCCTAGATGCGCTTTCTAGTTTCTCTTCCTTTCTTTTTAATAAGACAGGAGGGTCGGTTCCCTTTCATCGCTGGCCCTCCCAAAGCCTTCTATATATAGCTTTGGGCTCTTTTCCAAATGATATCCAATTAGCAGCCTAGTTTTTTTTTTTTTTTTTGGTAAGAAAATTAAATAATGGTTCTGGTTAGCTTAGCATGCAACCTGACTCACCTACTAACATGTTATGTGAGTACAACATCTGATATGCAAAAGGTGGGCCCCAAAATGTAGATCACCTAGTGCAAGAATCAGGTCAGTCCACTCATCACACACGCCGCCATAGTATATGAATCAGATTTTCAGCGAGCATGATTCAAACAATCGATCATTTTCTTCCATCTGGTAAGTGGACTAACCTGATTTATGTACAAGGTGATCTTTATGGAAAGGCTCGCTCTTTGCCCACTTGGGTGGCCTACAAACATGACATTTTGGCATAAGCGATTGGTGGTGTGTAAGCCAACCTATAGCCCGTTGTATGTGACCATTACTAGGAAGATTATAGAATGTGCTTCTGTTTTAGCATAACTTGTAAAGGCATTCATGCTCATTAATGCCAATAGGAGAGTGATATAAATATTGTTGGAAACTTTTACAATGTATATGCTTAAAAAGCCTCTATCTGGTGGTTTTGCAAATAGATAAAAGTGGGACCCCAGGAAAATTAATGGTCCCCTCTCAAACTGTTCCCTACCTGAATTGTGGATCGACCTGATTTTTGGCCTTGAGGCCAATGGGGGCCTGTGGGTGGACACATCTAATGGACATGTTAGATGTTAAGCATACAACATGCGGTACCGGTACCACAATTATGTTGGTATTGCTACCACAAGAGGCTAGTGACGCAGGGATGATGAACGTGATGAGGTTGTTCATCGTCTTCCTCAAGGATAACTTGATGCAGGACATGAAAATTAACTATGATATGCAAGATCTCAAGCTTTAGATTAAACTAATTCAAAAACATTATACACATAAGATTTTCATATCCCACACGAAAGTTCAAACATTTAAACAAAGGGAATCTGTGCGGGTCCAAGCCTACATATGCTAGGGCTGGTTCAATAAAAAATTATTAGCCAAACGCTATTTAAAGAAAAGTGAAAATCATCCACACATGCACAACAATCAGTCCCTGTGATCCGTTCTCACGAGTGGACAACAAATCGGCCTGACGCACGTGCATGGATGGTAGCCTGCACTTGTGTGGGGCCCATGAATCTAGGATTGGCCAGCTAAGGCTTGGTTGGCTAGGGATGGGCTACCTTCCCTCTAAATTTCAGGGTAAACGGATGATCGGTTTAAGCACGACATTCTGCTGAACTTTCAGCCCTCCTGTAGGGTCAGATTCTGAAAATCTGTTGTAGGGTGAAGAATTGTTGCAAATAGATGACTGATTCGAAGTGTAGATGATGGGGTGAGATGAGAAAAAGAGATGGTGGAAGATGGGGAATAGAGATGACGATGGATGAGGACGAATCGGGATAGATGTGGCTTCGCACCGTGGTAGTTACCCTTTGATGAAGAGAGATTTTCACACCCAATTACACTTCACAACTCAGTGATATTACTCTTCAATGAATAAAAAAGCTACAAGGGGTGCCTATTTATAAGAAAAATCTATATCCCAAAACTCGCGCCATGTGCGTAACCTATTACTTGGCGATGAAGTAAACCAAAATAAAAACTAATCAAAGAAATCTAAAGCGTCCATGATATTCTAAATAACATTAATAAGTAAATCGTAAAATATGAAATTAATCCGACTAGTGGGCCACGATCATAAGATCCCATGATGGGCTTTTCTTGACTATCGGGCCCACTCCAACGAACAAAAACTATCTTCTAGCTAGGGGGCCCTCCCTGGACGTCGTCATCGATCCAAATCGATGGTGGGGTCCTCCTTCTTCGTGTGCATATGCGTAGGGGGCAGCGTGCGTGCGCGTCTGCACGTGATGTCCCCATCATAACTACTCTGAATCCATGGAGCTTATCTGGATTCCTCACAGAGACTTCTCGAATCCATGAGGACAGAAAGCAAGAAGAATAGAAATAAATTCTAATAAATTCGTAATTTGATAGATGAATAAAAATAACGAGTTCACAACCCTTGAAATGGGGATACTAAGCAATGGAAGAGAAATCAGAAGCAAAATGTGACTAAAACTCCTAGAATTGGTAACTTACTAAAAATAGTAAATTTACTATTTATAGACGGCTGTGATGTCTACTAGTGCACAAGGTTTTCGGCCAAAAATAGTAAGTATCCTATTTGGCTTCACCAAGTTGTTCTCCTAATTATTCTAAGCTTTTTTCACGTTGGGCGCAACTCCTAAAGCCCAATGGATGAAGAGTTATAATCAAACTAAAACTTACTATTTATAGTAAAAAGGGAATTAAAATAGGAAAATGACCTTCGATCCGGGGGTATTTCACAAATTTGGCTTGCACAACCTGACATAGCGGGGTTGGGTGGCTAAAGTAGCTTGTTCTACCCCAAAATCATATATTTTTTTGCCCAATAACTCATTCCGGATTGAAATATATGCCCGATATAAGGTTTGACGATTTGGATCACTTCTGCCGTCGACCGGGCCTTTTCTAATCCATCTTGGCCATGAAAATGTCCACGACCCGCTCTACATTTGCTAGCCGTACTTAAAATGGGATTTCAAAATTCTCAATCTAAAGGGCAGATGCGTTTTTGGAGCAAGTCGTATAAAATTATACTTACATTGAGTTGCATTCTAAAATCGGATTGACCTGGTTCCACATTCTAGATTGCCGCTTCATCTTCCCTGAGCCAGTGAACTTCAGAATCTTATCCGCAAAAAGAACTTGCTGGTCACCTGCAGAGATGGAATACAGAGCTTTGGCACAAACTAAGTAAAAAAGAGATGTGCTCCAGTACCCAAATATGACAAATGGAATCTTAGGATTAATGTTCCTAATCTCACACACAACATATTGGCATGTACGTTGCACATCCGCCTCTTGAAAATTATAGCTTGAAAACAGGTGGAAAGAAGATCATACACTCCCTTGTGGTGGTGAAGGTGGTTGTTGAGCCATGATCGCTGAAAAAAGATAAAAAAGAAAAGAAAGATAAGCTGTTGCATTCATCAGTGAAAAAGGTCCATGAACAACAACTAAATGGATGATACAATGGTTTCATCCAACCATACAACAAATTACGCCTCATTTGTTGAGTGGCAAAGCATAGAACTGCTAGCATAATTGAGCCAAAATAGTTCTTGGTTAAGGCATTTCCTCAAACCATTAGCATGCAAATTTTCATATGAAAAACGTTGAAACACTCTAAGAAAAGTAAAAGAATCCTCATCTTCCTCACACTGAGCTATTAAAGGAAGTGAGAAGTTCACAACAGGTTTTGTTAGAAACAATGGTTTAAGAACATATTCAAACTATAATAAATAAATAAAAATATAAGATGTCATCCTTGTTTGCAAGATTGCTAATGCAATAAGTTGATGTAGAAGTCTGTTTTCTTGTTGGATAAGGTACGGACTAGATCGCTTCTTATGAGATAGTTTACGCCTCTTACTAGAATTTCTTTGGTGCAGAAGTTTTGTAATATGTTTTTTCCTCGTAACATAATCACCCAAAGTATGGTCTTGTTAACATGCACATGTTGCGTGAAACACAACACCAAAAGCACCACCACACCTTCAAATGCTTAGGGAATATATATATATATATATATATATATATATATATATATATATATATATATATATTGGTAAAAAGGAGAATAAATGTTGCATCAAAACTCAAGATATAAAATCTCCTTTTATATGCACAAAAGAGAGAGATCAAATCCTACTATGACACTACAATACCATGCATCAAAGATCAAATCTCTCGTAACTTTCTCCATATGAAATGAAACTATAGTTTTTTTTTTTTTTTTTTTAAAGATAAGATCTCTTTATTTTATTTTTTTTGAAATTCTCCAGCAGATTTCCAAACCAAGATTTTAGAGCTCGTAAAAGAGTGTAAATTCACAAGTATTGATTAACAGGTAAATGAAAATGAGGGAGGAGAAAGAAGTCTCATCACTTCAGCTCAAGAGGAGATGAATCACCACATTTTAGAAGCTGATTATGTCAATGGAAGGTATGTGTTGAATCTTATGCCAATCCTCTCCATCGTTTTCTTGGAGCCTAGCTTTGAATTCATCACGCCTATCCGTCAACTCGAATGTCTTGAGGGTTATCATGTGTTGCAGTCCTTCTGGAAGCATCTTCAGTCGCAGACAGCTTTTGATCCGTAAATACAAAAGCCTCGGCATCGATCCTTTCTCTACTCGCCACTCCTCTAAATAATGTAACCATTCAAGATTCAAGTATTCAAGTCGAGGAAAACCCTGTGCAGAGCAAGCCATTTCCGTTCCTGTGTATGTACCGCTACGCAATCTAAGAATGCGAAGGTTCTTCAGCTTTTCCAATATCACTAATGGATCTTGCTTTAAAGAGGAGCCTTCCAAGGTAAGCTTGGTGAATTCACTAAACTCTGGAAGCTTTTCCAACTTTCCATCCAAATGCAACTTGCATAACTTGGAGAGAAGTGTAAGAGGCACCAATGCCGGGATTTTCCGTTCAGTCGACACAAACAAAGACTGGAGGCCGTCCAATTCGACAATCCATCTATACAATACCTCAACATATGTTTCACCCAATTCTAAAATAATTCCTAATTTTTTAAGATTGGGGATCTTCCCCAAGCAACCATACATCCATTTTCCACCATGTATACGTGATAGAGTCTGTAGGTTACTCATGCGCTTGAGTCGCGGATTCCCTTCTATCACACCCCCACTTCCCATCGACGAATCATACATGCAATTAACTTGGATATGTCTTAACTGCTGCATCTTCTTGATTGAGCTGGGTATTTTGATGTTATAACGAGATGTTACCTGTATAGTTTGTAACTTGTGAAGATTTCCTATCGACGTTGGGAGGCTTCTTAAGTTAGTTTTTGTACATCCAATGTATCTCAAGTGTATTAGTTCACCTACTTCACTTGGTAGCTTTTCTATTTGTGCGCCATGCAGATCTAATATCCTGAGCAATTGAAAACTTCTATAAAGAAACTGCTCTTGATTACCTTCAAGACTTTCTTTTTCTTGGGTGAAGAAGAATAGTGATCGAAGGTGTGGAGTGGAGCAGTTTAAGTAAGTGTACTTACTAAGGTCATGATGAATTGCAAGCCGACGGGCCCTATATGCAGGAGTATTCGTGTTCCCATGATAAACTTCAAGAAACTTATCTTCCATGGCCTTTACTATGGAGAGATCTCGCAAAAGATCATGAATACGACAACATTTAATACCACCGCATGAATTTCTTTTTGCAACTTGGATTATACTTCGCTGAATCAGCTCCATTAGTAAATCTTCTCCTACTTCTTCCAATGTTTCGTGCCCTCTCTGTCGTAGTAACCCTTCTGCCGTCCAGAGTTGAATTAATTTGTTAGCTGGGAACTCATAATCTTCTGGAAAAATACCCAAATAGAGAAAACAAGGTTTCAATTCATGGGGCAGATCTTCATAGCTCAGAGATAATATTCTATAGATTTGAGGCTGTCCTTCAACAAATTGCCAGCTAATGCTCTTCAGTACTTTCTCCCAATCTCTTGTTTCTTTCCTTGATAATAGCCCACCAATGACAACGATAGCAAGAGGCAAACCTTGACACTTCCCCACAATCTCTCTCCCCAGTTTCTGCAATTCCAAAGGGCAACTTGTATCTTGTTTT
Source organism: Magnolia kwangsiensis (assembly GCA_037074715.1). Classification (NCBI taxonomy): domain Eukaryota; kingdom Viridiplantae; phylum Streptophyta; class Magnoliopsida; order Magnoliales; family Magnoliaceae; genus Magnolia; species Magnolia kwangsiensis. The sequence goes on from CM073583.1 coordinate 4,876,530, forward strand.
GGGAATGTTTTCTTACAGAACAAATCCCAGCTCTCATCTTCATTTAGAAACCGTAATTCATAAGGCGGGCTTTGTGCATCTGCATATAAAGCTACATCTTTGTTGCGAGTGGTGAGTACGATCCTACTTCCATTATTCACATCCGGAAACGCATCCTTCAAAGCATCCCATGCTTCGTTCTTCCATATATCATCTATTATCATCAGGTATCTTCTCTCTTTCAAATTCTCGGAAATTTTATGCCTCAGCTGAGCCACGTTCATTTTCTCCACTTTCTTGAGCTCCTCTTCTGTAAGCACCATGTAGCAGTTTATGATGTTCTGCAAAAGATCTCTCACAACATACTTCTGTGATATAAAAATCCATGCATGAGAATTGAAATGTTTCTTAACAGTATCACTGTTATAAACTGTCTTAGTAAGAGTAGTCTTACCCAGACCGTCCATTCCAACTACAGAAACAACACAACGCCGCCGGTCGCCTTCCGTCAACCGCTCCACCAATGCCTCTACATCTTTCTCAAAACCAACAAAATCTGGTTCTTGAACATCAGGAGAAGTGAGCCTCCATTCTTGGAACATGGAGCTCGTCCCTCCACCGCAGTCGATGCTTTCGATGCCGTAAGTCGACCGGCTTTCGGAGATCGCGCTGATCTTAATCTTTATATGTTTGATCTCTAACCCCACCTTATGGCAAGCCACCAACTCCTTGAAGATTAAAGCATACCTCTTGAAGAAACCCATGAATCCTGGTCGCCTCAGGCGTGCTATTCTGAGGACGAACACGTCGATGACATCCTCGACATCATATGCGACATCTCTCACGTCCCACACCCAGTTCTTTACTCTCTCATCTGCTTGTTGTTTTGCATCTGCGTCTTCTAAGAAGCTTTGCATCCGTTTCAGTTCTTGTTCCATCCATTCAACTTCGCCGCGCACTCCATGCAAGAAGATAGCTTCTTGAAGGAGAAGATCGCTGAGTTTTCCAGCAACGAGCGAAACGATGGAATATGCAGTGGCCATCTTTTGCTCTCGTTTTCACTATTTGGAAATTCAGAAAAGATGAAAGCTTTGTTTTTCATAACTTCACAGCTTGCCTCTTTATTTGCCGGCTTTGTTTTGTGAGGCCTGATTCTGAAACGTTGTGCGATGAACCAGTCATGGTTCGTTGCCACCCCAGAGTACACGTGGCTATACGGTTGGTGAATTTGGACCATTGATCTTGTGAGACCTATCAATAGTGATCCATGGTGGGTATTGAAACATTCAAGCGAAATATAAAAACTGGATATGGGTTTCATTGGCACGTGATCTAAACCATTGGTTTAAAGGACCCTATGACACATGGAAGGAGGTGATGAAGTCGATGCTCAAGGGATTTCTACTCCGAATCCACGGAGCTCTCTGAACTACTAACAGAATTTTCTCGAATTCATAAGAGATAAAGAGTAGAAATAATTTCTAAAATATTCGAAATAAATTGATTGATGATTAAAAAAAATAAAATTACAGTTCTTTAAATTAGAGTTTCATACTCAAATTCCAACTCAAAATCCCTAAAAATGTGACTTATTATAAATATTAAACTTACTATTTATAGCCTGTCTTCATTCCTACTAACTTCATGATTTTCGGCAAAAAAATTAAGTATTCAGTTTAGTCTAATCACTTTGTTCACTGCAACTCAAAGTATCAAAAGTTATACTCGAATTAAAACTTACTATTTATAATAAAAATGAAAATAAAAGTGATTTTTGACCATTCATCCAATGGAATCTCTCAAATCCAATGTGGAATCTCTCAAATCCAATGTGAGCAACCTAGTGTAGCGAGTTTGGTTGGCTAAAGTAGCTCCTGTTACCCGAGAATTATACATGATATATGTCAAAAAACTCATCCTGATTTGTTAGATTCAATTGTTTAAGGTTTTGACGGTCTAAATTATTTCCGCTTCCGATTAGGCCTTCTCTGGTCCATCTTTACCATGAAACTGTCTGCGATCGGCTCTACACCACCCTATTGTGGATGGGTTTCTCTCAGAAAATCTTGCAGACTAAAAGATTATGGCATTCAAATAATGGCCCCAATTGAATATGGACCATTGTTATAATTTTTTCTTTAGAGGCTCTCCCCAGGATGCGTATGATGGGTGGCTGGATCCGGTATAAACCTGTGTCCCTACTTAGAAGATGCTACCGACTGGAATGAATGGATAAAGACAAAGCAGGTCATTCCAAAACTCAGGTGATGCACGATGCTTGATTTTAGATTCTATGTGCCTGATTTTACTTGGTGTGCTCTACTTGAATTTTGTATAGACCTAATTTTTGTTATTCAAGGAGAATAGAATGGGGCAAAAATGATGGATGGATTGGATGTGGTTCAAAACATCAGACCTCACATGTAGATTGGTACTTAAGCCTAACATGGAAACGTTTGTACTGGATCTGATCTCATTGAACGGATAGGATTTTCCCATTGACCCATTGAACGGTTTGGAATCTTTAGATCACTGAATGATGGGATCCAACGGTGGAAACCTAAAATCCCGTGGAAACCATGCATTTCCTGAACGCGGATGTGGTATTACTTCCCGAGCTCGGAACGGGTAGCATCTCTGGCAGGCCACCGTAATTTACGGGTTTTATCCACACCATCAATCCATTTTTCCTTATTATTTTAGCTTGTAAATAAAAAAATGAGTCCGATCCAAGGTTCAATTAGACCCCACCACACGAAGCAAAAATGATAATGACAGCCACCGTTGAAACCTTCTTATGGCCCACCCTGATGGTTAATTTCCACCTAACCTGATCATAAGGTCACATGGACCTGGATGAAATAAAAGCACAAATTTCAGCTGGATCTAAAACTTCTGTGATGCCAAATAGTTTTTAACGGTAAATGTTTAATCCCCAATATGTGGTCCACTTGATCCTTGTATCTGCCTAATTTTTGTATCAGTATGCTAAAATTATATGGAAAAATGTATGGACGGTGTTGATTAAACCCATACATAACGATGGACCTTCTAAGCCTTTCCCGTTCGGAGGGTAGTACCCAATCTGCATTCGCTTTTACTAGTGCAAAGGACCATTTGATTATCCGAAAGGCAACAAGAATGAGCATTCATTCGATGATTTCTAGAAAACATATTTTTAGGAATTAATTATTAAAATATAGAAATGATTAGGTGCTCTCGAGCACTTATTAGTCTCATAGTTGCATTGGTATACTTGTGTATTTCTATCCAATCTGAACCGTCCATTAACTTCAGGGGACATTTCATGGGCCACCACAAAAAGAAACACACTGATGGGATAATCTAATCCATCCTTGATTTGGCCTTATTTTCTGTAGCCGTCCTTTTTTGTAGTCATGGATGGGATGGTTAAGATTTCCTGACAAAAGTGATTCTTTAGAAACATTGGCAATCCATGATCAAATTCATCCCAATACGCTTCCTTTATAGATTCAGGATGATTCGAGTACATGTTGCCACCCTTGTTAAATTTGGAGGTTCTCATCTTGACCTTTTATAATTTAAAATTGTTACTACATGTCAACTTTTCTATCTTAAATTTTACATTTGGTCCCTTCCGTGCCATATGTTTTTAGATTTAATGTAAAACCTAACATACACTTTGACAAGACTTGTTGTGCGTTGATACTTCTTAATTATTAATGGGTGCCGAAGCAACATTAGATCAAATCAAACGATGCAATAAAATAAAATTTTTTTTAAGCAAATCACAAAGAACACATATTTTACGTGGAAAACCCTAGTAGAAAAAAACCACAGCACAAGTGACAATCAATCAATTATAATCAGAAACATACAAGAGATGAAATAAGATACAGATGAAAAACCCTAGATATCTTCTTCAAACTCCTTGCTCTCAAGCTCTCTCCATTTTCCTTAACCATAATACTGGATTAACAAGGCTATTTATAACCCCCACATATAATTAGAAACAAAACCTGCATTTATGAATTCCGTTCAGTCGAACCATGTGACCTTCAGTCATAACAAATTGAACTGATTCTCAAACATTTGGTCAAATTGAAAATGCGCAAAACATTACGGTTGAGCAAAGGGTCGAAACTGAAATTTTTGGTCAAACTAATTAATACATGCTCCGATTGTGTAAAACATTGCCATCTATGCACCAAATTAATGGCAGTACTCAATCAACAATAAGGCATATTGATGGAAGAGAAATATCGAGACGGATTTTTAGAGAAGAGAAAAATAGAGGAAGAGGATGTCACGCATGAGAGCGTGCTACCCTGACACAAAAATGAGCATTGGAAAAGCAAGTAAAATTCAAGAATACATCCAAGTTATTGGATCATATATAAGTATGTAGGTTTTATCCCTTATTAGTTAGATGAGTTGGTAGCGACATTGTAGTTTGTGATATATATATCGGGGCACATGAGGTCGAGCTGTGGGGGCCCCATTGTGATGTCGGTTGAAAATCAACACCGTGCATTTGATAGGTCCCCTTTAGGTTATGAGATATCTAAACAATTAGCCATATATAGAACTCAAGTGGGCCATAGCATCTAAAACCATGTGAAGACATGCATAAAATGTATAGAAACACTTAGTGGGGCCCACGTGAGTTTTAGATGCAGTTGAAACTTGGTCTAGGTACCCCTCATCCAAGTGGGACACACACAATGGATGGGCTGGATTTGTGAACTATATCTCGGTGGGCCCAGTAAATGATTATGAATGTTTTAATGGGAAGGTAATCCCTCTCAAATGTTTTGTGGTGTGGCCCGCCCAAGTCATAGACTGACTTGATTTTTAAGCCCATGGCTCTATATATATATAGAGAGAGAGAGTCATGCTCACCTAAGCACCTACGTATGTGCGCACTTTTGTACACTTGTCATAGGTGTCTAATTTAAACGGTTCATGTGATGTGAAATCCCGTGGAACTCTAAAGGACACATTTTCACCTTGATCTAAAATTTCGGTGGCCATAGCAAAGAGAAATGCAGATCAAGGGAGGAAAATGTTTTCATTTTTCACGGCCCACCAAAGTTTTGGATCAAAGTAAAAATTGGCTCGTAAGGTTTTATGAGGTGCTTCTTTACTTGGACCGTTCAGATTTTGGAGTCACATCAAGTATGATGAGTTCTCAAAAATGTTCGAACGAGTTCCATGCAAATTGGTGCGTAGCTTTTATATATATATATATATATATATATATATATATGGGAAAAGGTACTATGTGCTCGACCTCACGAGTCCGTCCCATGAGGTCAAGCTGTGTGGGCCCCACCGTGATGCGTTTCGAACATCTACCCCATCAGTTAGATGCACAATTCCATCGTGGGCCTAGGTCTCAAAAATCAAGTCAATCCGTGACTTGTGGGCCACACCACATACAAAAGTGGAGAGGGGTCGTGCACCATTAAAACATTCATAATCATTTTTTGGGCCCACCGAGATGTGGTTTGCAAATCCAGCCCATCCATTATGTGTGTCCCACTTGGATGAGGGTTCAGACCAAGTTTCAGACGCATGCAAATTTCAGGTGGGCCCCACCAAGTGCTTTTATATGTTTTAACGGTGTCTTCACATGATTTTAGATGATATGGCCCACTTGAGTTCCGTATACAGTTGATTTTTGGGATATCCCATAATTTAAAAGGGACCCATCAAATGCACGGTGTTGATGGTTGACACGCATCACGGTGGGGCCCACATAGCTCGACCTCACGGGAGCTTATCGTGAGGTCCAGCGCATGGTACCTTTTCCCACACACACACACACACACACACACACACACACACACACACACACACACACACACATATATATATATATATATATATATATATAAAATTTTGTAAATACTCTACCCGTATCAGAAATGATATATATAAAATTTTGTAAATACTCTACCCGTATCAAAAATCTCATTTCATGTCCCATGAAATCACAAAAGACATAACTCTCCTAAAACTAATTAAATGGGAGAAAGTGTCCACTTGCTCCAGACATTATCTACAGTAGAGATGGTTTGTGGAATTCACTGATTGAATAGATCATGGGGCCCACACTTTGGGTTGCATTAGAAAAAGGGTTGGCAAAGGGTTGGATGGTCTGGGGTCAACTGGCCCGACCCACTTCTGAAGTGGCTATGGCCCGTTCTAAGTAACTGAGTTGGGCTTCAGTTGGGTCGTGGGTTGGGTCCAGGCAATGATTCTTAGTTGGTTTAGCAAATGGGTTGAGCTTGGGCCAACCCCAACTCCATCCTAACCTTTTTAGATTATTATTTTTTTAAAATGGAAGATATATATATATATATATATATATATATATATATATATATATATATATATATATATATATATATATTGAAATGGTGATACAGACAATATCATATAACAGAGGGTGATAACATAAAATTCCTAAAACTGAAGCTCTGATCCAAGAATCAAGACAGGCGGAAAGCAGGTGGATCAGAGCTAAACAAGAGATACTGACGGTCCAGATTCAGTGTACATGTATGGTCCATCCAAGTTGTGGATACGCTTGAATTTTGTGCCAGGCTAACTGTAAAACGGGCCGGATGAGCAGCTTTGATAATGAACATGTGTAGAAGCACTACGATCAAGGGTTGAATGTAAGATCCCAGCCATTGATTGATAATAGAAAACCTTTAAGTTGAAATTGGAGAATTGCTTTATTTCTTTTATTGGCCATCTATACCACATTTTGCATATTTTTCTATCAAGAAATTATAAATTTGCAATGGTCCATCTAAGATGGGCCAGAACATACCTATGGCTTGGAATTACGAGCCATTCGGATTTCTAGTGTTGAACGGTATCTGGTCTGACTAAGTGAGTTGACCAGGATGAGTCACATGGTGCTTGTTGACTGAGTCTTGACACCTCGGCTCAATCCTCATTCGCCAGTAGAGCTGGGCATCGAGTCGAGTCGGATCAAGTTAGGGTTGATCCGACTCAATCCGGTTTTTAAATAGGCTTGGCCTGGACTCGACCCGACGTGGTGCGAAGTCCAACATGCATGCCTGACCCGATCCGAGTGCATGTTTTGCCTGGACTAATTCGGACCGATTCTGACCTGGTCATAAGTATCGAGTCGGGTGTAGCGGCTATCCATGGGTTGAAATCACAACTCAAAACCTAGATTGACTTGCTAGAATTGCAACCTCTCCATTAACTACATGGCATATAGATTCAAAATGTTATATTAATATAAGTATGAGTTGAGTTTCAGATCAAGACGAGTCAATACTAAGTTGGATTTTCAGTTAGGTCGAGTCGAGTTATTGGTTGACTCGAACTCAACTAGGTTTGAATTCGGATTAGACGAAGTCAACTCAATTTGGATCGACTAACCAACTTGGTTTGGATTGAGCCGGATCCGAATGAGTCGGACGAGTCGAGTTTGCCGAGTTGAGTTATCCCGTGCCCAACTCTATTGGCTATGTCAAATGAGGAAGCGAATCGCATGCTAAGTAACTCAATATGCTTAAGTAAACTCTGTGGGGCCACCGTGATTTATGTAATTTATGCATTTTGTTCATTTGTTTTAATTGATCATTTTAGGTAGAGTTGGGCATCGACTCGATTCAGACCAAGTTAGGGCTAACTAGAATCGATCCAGTTTTGAAACAGGCCTGACCCGAACTCGATCCAACTCAATACCGAGTCCAGCATGCCTGACTCGACTCGAGTCTGGTCTGGGGACTGATCCGAACTGAGTCCAGTTTGGTCAAAAATATCAAGTCGAATTGAGAGATGAGGGAAGAAGAGACAAGAGAGTGGAGAGGAGAGAGCGGAGGAGGAGGAGGAGGGTGATGGTGGCGGGTAGTTGCTGGACTTGGAACATAAGGAGGATAAGGGAAGGAGAGGGAGAGACCAAGCTTGGAAGATGAGAATGATGAATGAGGGAGAGAGAGATTTTGGGATTAGGTCAGGGTACGGTGCATCAAGTAGGGTTAGAAAGTCGGGTTTCGGTTCGAGTGGGTCTAATTGAATCGAGTTTTGGTTCAAGTTGAACTCGAGTCGGTTTGAGTTCGGATTTAGCGAAGCCTACTCGTTTGGACCGACTCACTCATTCAGTTTGAGTCAAGGCGGATCTGAATGAGTTAAAGGGGTCGAGTTAGCCGGATCATGTCGTTCGGTGCCCAACTCTAGCTTTAGGCAAAGAGCATTAAAATAATAAAAATAAAAATTGAATCATATCCAAATCTTAGGTGAACCACAGCCTGGAAACGGTGAGAATTAAATGCTTACCGTATAACCCTTCATCCATGTCTGTGTCACCTTATTAATAGGTTAGATTCACCTTATTAATAGGTTAGATGACAAATAAGCATCACGGTGGGCCCTGGGAAGGTTTCAACGTTATTGTTCCAGCTGTTTCCTATGGTGTGGTCCACTTGAGCTTTGTATATGATTCAATTTTGGGATCATGCCTTAAAATAAGCTGAAACAACCGATGTACGGCACGGATAAGACACATACATCCATAGTGGCCCCACAGAGTTTACTCACTACGCAATCCGTCAAATGAATCCCGGATTCCACCAGTTGCTTCTCTGTCAGATAGCAGGACTCGGTTTCTGCACGTAGGGAGCCTGTACAGCATTCCGTGGGGCCCACCATGATATACATCGAATTCAACCTTTATTCGCGCCAGCTCATGTTAATTTGGACGGTTAAACAACGTTACTAGTCGCCGCAGGTATTCACGTGGCGGGAAAGATGGTTCGAAAACGAACTCTGCTGGTTCATAGCTACTCTTGTATATATTATCCCCTGATGCCCATTTTATGAGATAATTTGTTAATCTGAACCGTCCATTTATTTTATCACCACAAACAATAAATGATATAAATCAATTTCTATATTTATCTTTTATTTTTCTAGTTGAATGTGAGATCTTAAAATATTTAGTTTCAATAATTTTAATTCATCTGAAAAACGTGATGGTTCCTTGGGATGATCTAAATAGAATTATATAGAGAAGATGGACGGTTTCGATCATGAGACCACCTCAACACGTTTCATAATAGAGCAGCTACACATGAGTAACTCTCAGTCGCGACAGAGGCAAAACGGAATTGTAACCGCTCAGTTGTTTGGAGATTGGTAGACTAAGGATCACAGGAATATGATAGAGCTAGCATCTTACTACAGTATCTTTGGTAGGGTGATGTTCCAATCAGGACCGTCCTTATAGTTACAGAAAATGATCCTAGCCATATAAACGTTGTCCTTCAAAATACGGTTATAAGAAAAAACTGTTTGGGGAGTTATTTGCTACTCTGATACTACATCAAGTCCAGTTAAACCGACTGAACTGTGGGCCCACTATCGCGAAATCGCATTTTCGAATCACATTGGTCTTGAAATCGTAACCACTGATTCGTGAATACATTTATTGAAATAGGATCTTTGGATAATTTCATTTTTAACCGTCCAAAAAAAGTCCACCAATCCGTTAACCAAATAATTCATCATGAGTAATTTTTCATCCATGATATATCTAAACTGGGATCCATGATTTGGACGGTTAATTTTAATTATTTGTATACCAAATGTTCAATTTCTAAGTAATTTCTGGGTGCCCACGTATCATCCGTCAGAATTTTCCAGAGAGTCAAAGTTGTTATTTGACCTTCCGAAAAGTTTAATTTCAAAAGAGGCATAGGTAATGAGACCCACCAGATGAACCGTCTTGATTGATAGTTGACGCTTCCACCTATACTATAAACAGATGGCTCTACCATATTTCGGTTCTCCTTGATCTACCATGTTTATCTTCCTCTCCTGATCCGTCTATACGGTACGGACGTCAGTGCTGGAAAACCTCTGTGGGCCCCATCATGATGTATGTATTTTATCCACACCGTCCATCCATTTTTCCTGCTTATTTTAGAGTATAAACCAAAAAAAATGAGCAGATCCAAATCTCATGTAGACCACACTAAATAAAACATTGTTGATTGAATGCCTACCTTTTAAAAAAATGATAGGGCCCACTGTAAATTTTATTTTCATCCAAAACTTTAGTGATCTATCTAAGATTTGGATCTGTCTTATTTTTTGGATTTTCCCTAAGAGGAGCTGGAAAAACAGATGGATGGTATGGATAAAACACATAAATGATAGTGGGCCCACAGAGCTTTTCCAGCGCCGACGTCGGTACTGGAAGGGTCACCACCGAATCCGTGTCCTTGAGAAGTTTTGATACTCTGGCAGAGTGTGATGCATGATACGCATTCACTTTGAAATTTCTTAGAAACTGCTGACTTAAAATAAAATTAAATAAAATTAAACAGTCCATATTACCTTTTACCAGTTTAAATTCCCAATAAACCAAAAAATAATGCTTCTGTATTTATCTGACCATGTGATTAGTGGACACTCATTGGACAGCTAAAATTAAAAAATCCAACGGTCCTATCTAAACAAACAAGTATCAATGAATCTGATGTTCGGATTACTAAAATAATTTAATTTTAAAACTCTGAACTAGAAAACAGTGGGATCCACAATTTAGTCGGTTTAATATAAGCTAACGTATTCGACATGTACAAGTTCTGAGCGCCTGCGTATCAAGAGTGCAACGCTGCCAGAGTACCATATAACTACCCTTAAATTAGCAGAATTTCGTTATGGATCTTGCTCTTATAACTTCAATCCCTTTGAACCAGTATAACCTGAGGCTGATGGAGATCGACACCCACTCATTTGCCACAATCTACGCCCGAAATTCCATCCATACAAAGTCATCTTCTTCCTTACACTTTCTCTTCTTCGCTGGTTCAGGCAAATCCACAAACAGGTTGCGTGCGCAACCAAATTTCAAAGGAAAGTGTGATATTGGAATCGATTTCTGTAATAAGAACAAAACATCGAGAAGATGATGATGATGGACTGTCGAGAGACGCTGATGTGCGTCGAGGACGACGATGAGTTCTTCGAGTCATTCAATCGAATATCATGTGCCGTCCCCGTCAGTGTCGGTTCTTACCGATCTGACGAAGATGTCGACGACGACGAATATGACGACAGTCGGATGTCCTTCGCCTCCGCTGTGGATTGCCGCTTCTCGACAGCGTCGATGGCGGATGCGATGCCAGTCATGCGCGATGAAGAGTACAATTTCTGGATGGCGGAGCCTATGTCCATTCAGGAGCGGCGGATGCGATTACTGCAGGGCATGGGATTGGGCGGAAGTAAGGAGCTCCTTCGGGTCGCCAGCTCTGAATTCTGCCGGTTGAATTCTTCGAGAGCTCCCATGGAGACGAGAACAGCAACAGAAGCGGATGAGGCAACGGAAAAACCAGAGGCAACAACCGTAGCGGCATCAACAACTAATGACGAAGACTCTTTGCATTCGGTACTCGCTCGGTCGAGATCCGCTGGAGCTGTGGTTGTGCCAACAGCAGACAGCAAACACCATGCCGCTCTTGTCCGAACGAATTCAGCACCGTCGTCACTTTGCACATACCGCCGGTCGGATTCTCTCGGGAGCTCCGAAGGGCAGTCTGGAACGAGCATGGGAGGCGGGGCCACTGATGAGGCGTTGTTGACTGATAGCGCCCTCTCCTTCTTCAAGATAAAGGACTTGGATACCGGCAAGGAGTTCATCGTCAAGGAATTTACGGAGGACGGGACGTGGAACCGTCTCAGCGACGCAGAGACCGGGGAGCAGCTTACGATGGAGGAATTCGAGAGGTGCGTTGGCTATTCCCCCATCGTTAAGGAGCTAATGCGGAGGGTGAATAGCCAGAAAGGAGCTGGGGATGGGAATTCATCTCTCTCCAACAATTTCAGCAAATCAACCAAGAAGAAAGGCTGGTTGAAGAACATAAAGGGAGTCGCAAATTCGGTATCTGGGCTCATAGGGGAGTGGGAGAGAGACAGCCTTCTGTTGGGTCGATCTGGCCGGCACTCTTCTTCCTCGTCACAGAACGATTGGATGAAAGTTCGTCATCGCGGCAAATCATACAAGGAATTCACAGGTCTTCACATGTGCCAAGAGATTCAGGCACACCAAGGTTCCATTTGGACCATCAGATTCAGCCTCGACGCTCGTTACCTTGCGAGCGCAGGTGAAGATCGTGTCATCCATGTTTGGCAAGTCCTTGATTGCGAGAACGTTCTGTCTGTAGCATCTGAAGAGGGTGGCAGCACTGCCAGCCCTGTCCTATCCCCTTCATTGTCCAATGCTTCACCGGATCGACCTCCCATTCCTCCAGCTGATGCTCAAACCTCAGAGAAGAAGAGAAAGGGGAAGATCTCGTCAGGTAGCAGGAAGGGCTCCTCCGCTCGCCAGAATATTTTTGTGCCGGAGACCGTTTTCTCGCTCTCAGATAAACCTCTCTGCTCTTTCCAAGGTCACCAGGATGATGTCTTAGACCTATCTTGGTCTAAATCTCAGGTCGGCAGTACATTTTCTTTCCCTTTTTTTTTTTCATGCTTGTTGTGTCGAATCTTAGTTGGAAAATCCTTTTAACAAGATGTCACTCCCACTTCTAATCGCATTTCAATGTTACAAATCACCCCTTCTTTCTTGCATATTATAATTGCCAACATTTTGAAGCAGAAGGTTCTTTGCTTCCACACCCAAAATATTTTGGCAGCTTCTGCTTCATGCTTCGTACAATTATAGGCATATTTCTTTTGAAATCTCATGGAAACAGAGATGCCTATTACCTTCCTCTAAATTCGTCCTTGATGCTCCTATATTTTCATGTTTTAATGGTAAAACTGAGATATGATATTTATTGCAAGTCCCTTTCCAAAACTGAGGCGACTAATTTAGAACTGAAACCTTTGGTCACTTAATCTTCATATATCTTGCATTTACAGAAGGTTCAGGCCATAAAAGTGTTTGAACCGTTAGATCATCAATTTTCTTCAACTGATTGGGATGGACCAGCGTTGAAAGTACAATTCTGAAATTATCCTCTTGATGATCTTAAAGCTGGTTTGTTCTATCAATGTCTTGAGTGGATATTGAATTATCCCTAGAACCCAGTGTTTATCACAGAGAACAGAATTTGCATTTTTTCGGGATTTGATCCTTGCATGCAACATACTTCTTCTTCCTTTTTATTTTATTTTATTATTATTTATTTATTTATTTATTATATGCAACACACTGAAAGGCTCACATTGTTCTAGTCTTTTTTCATTTTGAAGCTCTTTAGTAATCATGTTGACTGTAGTTTTGAGTGGTGAACATCTCAATCTTTTATAGTGCCAAGCTTGATAGACTGATATAAAACCTTTGGGTGTCCCCACACATGAAACCCAGGAGCAAACAACTTGAAGAGAGGACCACATGACAAATAGTCACATATTTACAGAAACTTAGTTCCAGATGATGGCCTGGGAGTTTAGAAACAGTTGAAGAGGAGAAGCCCAATAACAAAGATCATAGAAAGCCTGAACCAAGCTAAACAATGCCTTACGCATGAAGATTAAGCACCAGGACATACACCGTGGACTCCGGTGTATAGTCAGACTCCCTAGGGCCCAAAAACGGCACCATCACTCCTCCATTTGGCTTCACAGTAACCCCAATTCACTTCATCTCTCAGAAACAACCCTATGAGGAGTCAAATACAATGAATCTGATCCATCATGTGTGGAAAAATCCAAGAAACAGCAACTGATTTGGGGAAAATCGAAGAAAATAAGAGATTTATGGTTTTCTCTGCCCGAAGAGAAAAATGGTCCAAACATAAATCAGATGAGCTCCAAAATTCTCACAAAAATCACCATAAATCTTCCAAGTTTAAGATGTATTAAACCATGTTCTTCTCGATAAAAAAGGGGCCATACTGTTTGTACAATTGCTGACATCAGCAGATTCCTAGAACACCAGTCAACGCGAAGAACCTTGCTCTAATACCATGTTGACTTGAGAGATTTAGTAAGTTGAGGGAAGAGAAGCTGAGAAAGAAAGAGAAGTAAGGGAGGAGAGTTTTGGGAGTGAAGCTCAATATTGTGTATTAGGGCCATAAGCCTTAACACACCTTTTATTATATCACTAGAAATACACATACATGCTCCTTGAGAGCACACAACACTGTGAACATGTACACACACCCAAATAAATACACAATGACACTTAGAGCTGGGCATTTCTGACCCAATCCGAACCGAACCGAAGGCCTGGATCAGTGCGGTTCGAGTTGGATCAGTCAGATCTGACCGTTCATCGGATCGAGTTCGGATCATGGTCAATCCAGACCGATCCGAACCAAAATCCGAACCGAATGGATCCGATCTGGAGTGATTTTTATGAATATTTATCACATATATTTATCGTACGAATAGGTTGGATGACAAATAAACATCAATGGGGGGCCTTATAAATTTTTCAATGGTGGAAATCAATACTTCTACTTTTTCCTGTGGTATGGTCCACTTGAGCTTCGGATATGCATCAATTTTGGGTTCAACCACTAAAATGATCTGGAAAAACGAATGGATGGCGTGGATAAACCACATACATTCACGGTGGGCCCCAATAGCGTTTACTCAATACGATAAGAGCCCACTTGCAATTTCGTGCACAACATGTCAACACGGGTGCGGATTAGCTACTGACAGGTTGAGTGGCGAGACTAGTTACTATAGTGATGTCAACAAGTTCCGTGTGCCCCACCAGGATGTATGTTTTGTATCCACACCTTCCATCCATTTAGAGAGATCATTTTAGGGCAATATCCAAAGAACGAGTTAAATCCAAAGCTCCAGTGGACCCCAGCACAGAAAACAGTGGGATAGTGACACCCACCATTAAAAACTTCTAAAGGAAAAGTTTTAGATCAAGTTGATATTTGTGTTTTCTCTTATTTCATGTCTTTTTTAACTTTTGAACAGGTTGGATTTCAAATAAACATCGTGATGGGCCTTAGGATAGTTTTAACGGTGGGAATCACTCTCCCCACTATTTTCTTTGGTGGGGTCTACTACACATTTTTATTTGCCTCATTCTTTGGTTCATAGCCTAAACTAATATCTAAAAATGGATGGACGGTGTGGATATAACACATACATTATAGTGGGGCCCACAGAACTTGGTGACATCACTTTAGTAGCTGACTCGCTACTCAACCTGTCAGTATCTAATCTGCGTCCTGTCAACACAGGCTGTAAGCATTTCGTCCATAACACGTCAACACAGCTAGTGTAGATACGTGTCGTGCAAAGACGAGCGGAGATGCGCCTCGAGCTCCGAGTTGTACGAACGGCTCATATGAGATCAAAATTACATGGGCCCCACAATGATGTATTTATTATATTCATACCGTTTATCCATTTTTCGTGATCATTTTAGAGCATTTGAAAAAAAGAAAAAAAGAATCATATCTAAAGCTCAAATGGACCACACTAAAAATAGTAGTGAGGATAATTATTTTCACCCTTAAAAAATTTGTAGGGCCCACCATAACGTTTATTTTCCATCTAATCTGTTAATAAGGTTAAAAATACGGGGATGAAGAGGAAAAACAAATTTCATATTAATCCGAAACTTCCGTGGTCTCCAAAAGGTTTTCAATGGTAAACGTTCAATCCCCCACTGTTTTTTGCAGTGTGGTCCAACTGATCTTTAGATGTATCTTATTTTTTGGCTCAAGCCTTAAGACGAACTCTACAAATGGATGGACGGTTTGGATATAACACATACCACCTCATAGTTTGACTCACAGACCCAACTCGATCTGACTCGGTTTCCCTGACCGAGTTGGACTTGGTTCGGGTCAGGCCAACCGTGCATCAGATCGGTTTGAGTCAGATGTCCCAAACTTGGTCCCGGATCGGATCGAGTTTGGGTCAGCTCATGTAGATTTCAGACTGAATCGAGTTGGACCTAATTCGATCCGACTCGGTCCGATGCCCAGCTCTACTGACACTATATAAGTGCATTGCATTTTCTATAAACTCCACATAGCACCTCCCCCACTTGGTTAGTGAAATTTCCTACTGCATGTTTTAGTTGATCTAAGTGCTCTATAAATGCATAGATTCATTGGATTACTTGTAGAATTTATTTATTTATTTATTATTTTTATTATTATTATTTGTGTTACTTCCTTCGAAGCCACTAAGAGATGTTGTAGTGTTGGGAACTCAACGATCACTACTCTGGTAACAAAATGGTGCAACCCGGTTATCGAGACAATGAGATCTTGACACCGGACTTACAAAAAATGGACAATAATATTTGTGTAGAGAGGGAGAAAAAACTTTATATCAAACTGCATCTTACAATACTTAAACCCCCCTCCCCCCCCCCCCCCAAAAAAATAAAAAATAAAAAATCATAGACCCATAAACAAGTCTCTAACGAGAGTCCACCTAAGGTGGTAGAAGCCTGATAAAAGTAGAGGCAAATCTAGGAAATAATCCTCCAAATATTCAATCACACCTTCAAATTGCAAATATTGATATTTAGACACCAAATTTATAAAGTAAACAGCCCAAAATGAGCACATGTTAATGTTAGGCCCTACGGTGGTTCGTGGGCATAGGTGTGCCATGGGCCTGCATCAGGTACCTATAGATTATTGCCAACTTATATGCTCTTTTGTCTATAAGAAACAACTAAACACATGGAATACTCCAACAGTATGTGTTGGGGGCCTTGCACAAAACCTTAGGATCTAGCCCTCCAGAACAAACCAGAATTATGGAATAACAATGCAATGAAATAAATCAAAACAACAATCACACACCACACAAGAGATTTTTACGTAGAAAACCCTCAAAGAGGTAAAAACCACGGGACCTCGTCCAGATCGACAATCCACTATGAAGTAGAACGTTACAACCTTTTTCACTCACGCAGGAGCAGATAAACAGTAAGAGAATAAAAGAAAAACTGAGAGATCTAACCGATTACGAGGACGTAAGAGTGCTGAGATATAGATTGCACCGTAGATCACCTCCACGAGCATAACCTCCCTTCTACAAGCTTCCTCCCTCTCTTTCTCTTTCTCTCTCACCCTTGATAACCCTCTAGTGTTTTTCTCATACCCTAGAAAAACCCTAGAGACCCCTTTTTATAGTTTTAGGAAACTCCTTTCCGCATCCCTGTTGTGAAAGGACTCAAATCCGCAATTTCGCGCAAAAAATGCGTAATCTACGACTAGTCGTAGCTCTCCTACGACTGATCGTAGACCACCTACAACTAGTCGTAGACCTCGGAGAAAAAACAGCACAAACTCGCTGGACTTTGAGTCGTGCTAGGGCTCGAACCCACGACCGGTCGAGCGCCTCCCACGACCGGTCGAAGACCTCCTACGACCGGTCGAGCAACGCGGTGAACTAATCCGATTTTTCACCCATTGCTCCATCTCTCCTCTGATCTGAGGAGGAAAATCCCATCAGTAAAGACTATATGGATATGTGGCCCACTAACTGGTCGGACTGTTTCACAGTCACAATCCACTAATTGGATCATGGGTGATCTTGGGTTTGCATTAAGATGCTCAGCCATGTGCTTGGATCGCCTTTAATTATTCTAATGACCAGTGGACTATATGAGAATGGCAAGTGTTAACTGGCCATCATTTTGACGATATCCTCGGCAGCTGTATTGGATTTGATATGAAGAGCATTAAAATAATCTAGTATTATATGATTTTGCAAGCTTTGAAGATCATCTATATTGACAAATATGCTGATTAACTTTAATGGGTTTGCAGCAATTACTTTCTTCTTCAATGGACAAAACTGTTAGGTTATGGGACATGGAAACCAAGTCTTGTTTGAAGTTGTTTGCGCACAATGACTATGGTGAGTTTGTTGATCAATCATTTTCTATGTGTTCTTCATAGCCTAGTGGAACCCATTTGTTGAAATTTATGAAGGTTCTATCTTCTGTTGTTTACAATGTTGAACTCACTCTTAGTATACTACATAAAAATTTGATTTTAATGGACATTTACAAGATTTTACTTTCATTATAATTTACTTCTACCTTTTTCGATTTGGATTTGGTTGAGCAGTAACTTGCATCCAGTTCAATCCGATAGATGATCAGTACTTCATTAGTGGATCACTTGATGCCAAGGTCCGGATATGGAGTATACCAGATCGTCAGGTTGTTGACTGGACTGATCTACATGAAATGGTTACTGCCGCATGCTACACTCCTGATGGGCAGGTCTAGCTAGATTTAATTTAGTTATGAGCAAATCTGCTTGTGCGTTGTTTAGTCCATATGTTAATTGATTTTATTTTTCCTTTGAAGAGTGCCCTAGTTGGTTCACATAAAGGGAGTTGCCGTTTATACGACACATCAGGTATGGACCTTTTTTGTTAATTTCTCCATTGATTTGTATAATTTTTCTCATGGTTTAATTCTTCTTGAATCTTTATTGCCTTGTCTTATTGCCTCGTCTTATTCACAAATAAACTCATGCTCCAGTGGTAGACTCTTGGGAGTTTCAACACCTGGTGAAGGGTTTGAGTACCCATAGGTGGTGAAATTCCACTACGGTGTGAGTGTGTGGGTGTGCGCGCGCATGTGTAATAAAAAAAAAAAAACTATACAGAGAAGAAAAAAGAAAATGAAAGTGATTGTAATGGTGCCAACACGAGCAGCACCGATTTGACATCAGCTTGTTGGTGGACACTTTTATGGATCCAATTAGAGCATTTGTTTTCTTTTTCAATTGTTTTATTTCTTTTCTTAACAGCATGCTCCCTATATTGTCCCCTTTTTTTGTTGTATTATCTTGAATATTTATTGCCTCATCTTATTCACAAATCACATACAAAGAAGAAAAAAGAAAAAAGAAAATGAAAGTCATTGTAATGTTGCCAACACCACCCAGAACAGTACCAATGTGACATCGACTTGTTGGTGGACACTGTTTCATGGACCCAATTAGAGCATTTGTTTTCTTTTTCAATTTTTTTTTTTCTTAACAGCATGCTCCCTATATTGTCCCCTTGTTTAATTGTATTAGTTGCAGGCAATAGCGCTGATTGTGACCATGTTAATAAGGTCTCAAAAAGCTTCCCTGTTGTCAACAATATTAATCAAAAGTTTCAGTTATCTTCGATTATTTCACAAACATAGTAACCCCTGGATACATGCCACAATGCTGAATATTGAAAGAAACCGTAGCTTTAGATGTTTTATTACAACATCAGCAGCTGTAGCAACATCTTCGTCAAAACATTGTGCCAACTTTATACAAGTCCTATTTTGCCAAAAATTCCCATGGAAGTCACTATCTTTGGTAAGTGAAAAACCTTCATAACCTTCTCAGGACCTCTATCCAAGTCCTTTCAGGCCTGCCTTCCTCCTTCGAGGCTCTCCAACCCCTTTGCGAATGTCACCAATTTTCTTAGTAAGTGTCTGAACCATCACAATCGGCTTTCCATCATTTTATCTATGATTCAGACTACTCCCAGGTGGTTTCGGATGGCCTTTTCATGATTCCATCCTTTATTTGCCTTTCTAGACATCAATCTCAGGTGTAATCTTAATTCTATGTCCATGCCTGCTAACTTTCTTGCTCAGTAACTATTGGATGTAGAATGAAGGTGGGGAGGCTTCCACGGTGGCTTAGGAAGATTGAAGGTGGGGAAAGGTTAGCTAACTGCAACGGGAAGGAAATCACAGGGACTGAAGAGGGGTTTTCGAGACTGATGGGTGAGGGTGGTAACAATAGCGTGCAAGTCGAGGGGTGCAAAACCAGGAGATGGAGCCTGAACAATTGTAAACAGGTGGAAGCCGGCGAAGGAAGACTGGGGAGGAAGAAGAAACTGGATGAGTTTTTGACGTTGTATATTGCCGGGTTCCAGATGGATGGCTTTTGATCAATTTCTCCCTGGTGTTCAGAAGGGAAGGTGTGGTGATGGATGTGTTACTACCTAGAGACCAATACTCTGTCATCCCTAGAGGTTTTTTCTTTTGTTTGGATGAGCTCCGAAGATGAATTAGCTTGTGCGGTGAGGCTTCTTCAATGGGAAAGCTTCGGGGATAAGAACCTACTAGTTCAGAGGGCTAGGTCTGGGCTAGAGTTGAAAAATGAAGAGGTGCTGAGGGTGTCTATTAATTTTGGAGGCAATAGGTCAGTAGGGAGCATAAAAGGGGGGACGGTGGAGGTTAGGAGGGAGCAGGGGTCCTTCTCAAAGGATCACGGTGCTTTATCAGCTTCATATAGGGATGCTATTATAGGGGGGAGGCAGCAACCCCCTACAATAGAGGTTCCGGGATTTTCTGGGGTGGAGATGGAAATCCTAGCAAAGACATTTCGCTGCGAGCAGGTTTGGGCGCATTCAACGGTGGTGGACAAATCGTGGGAGATGTTGAGAAAGTCTCTGGTAGCTGAAATGGAAGATCATGTATCTCTTCCCCAAATCAAACTTTGGTTGGTAGAATTTTGTGGCTTAGCTCCTGAGCACTACTCACTCAAGCCATTCGGGAACAATGTCATCTAGTTAGGTCTCCGGCTTGCTAATGGCTGCGTCAACAGACGTGGGCCGATTGGAAACAGTAACTAATGCAATTGCTGAAGCTGAATATTGTTCCATGGCCTCTACAGCAGCAGAAATAACATGGCCTAAGCTACCAACTCTCTATCTACCATGAGTCTGTGACAATGCCAACGCATTGTACATGACTATTAATCCTGTCTTTCATACTCAGACAAGTCATATTGAACTGGATTATCATTTTTTTGGTGTGAAACGGTTGCTCTTGACGCAGGCATCTTCACCTGGCCTCGGCCTCAAATGTCTTTTTGGATTTGTGCTTCAAGCTCGGCGTTCAACCTCTGCCTCATTTGTGGGGAACAGAGGAGATTCCATTGATTGCAAATTGGTCCATATCATCACAAGATCAACCCACATCATTATCCACATTTCACAAGATTAACTTAGATCCTTTTGAAGTTGGAATTATCTTTTCCTTCCTAAATATATGCTAAATATATCTGTGTAACTCTGTACATACAAGACTGTACTTCTCAAGCTTTATGTTGACAGGAAGGATCATTTCATTTACTGCCATAAAGATTTCTTCAGGCCACCCATTTAATTTTTTACTTCTTTTGTAGCCTTGATGGCCAGTGTTAAGAAACTAGGTATACTTTTTCTATTATCTTGTGGGTTTTAAGGTGGGCCCTATGCTGGCTGGGTGTATCGTTTTGATTTCATCGAATGTGCACCATGGTGGCACCAATTCACCTTTCACCTAGAAAGAAACATTTAATTGGTTACTGGTGGATTTCTTTTTCTTGCTTCATCACCCCATTCACAATATGGTCCACCTGATAGATGGTCTCGATGAGTGAAAGGATGGTGCTGCCTGTATGAAATGGTGGTGGATAAAAAGGGGATATTTCAGGGAATGCATTCTAAAATTATTGGTGCAAAATGGAATTTGTTTTCCCTGCTTGTTTCCATCACTGTCCATGGGAACTGTTAAGCTTGTTTACTTTAGGTGCCTTTGTTATTCTGCATAAAGTCTGACCTTAAGCAACTTCTGTTGGTCTCGGCTCAGGGATTAAGTAAAATAGGATTCTTTGTAAGCTTTGTATTTTTTATATGAATTTGAAAGTACGAGGCCAAATTATTTGCTATTCATTCACATTGTATTTTCTGCAAGTGACATTTCCATTTACCTCTTTTATCTTTGTCAGTTTTCTATGTACTTGTTTTTGGTCATTTGAGTACTGATGTCTGGAGCAATCTACTTTTAACAATATCCATATTATGACTCAGATTGTAAGCTGGTTCAGATAGCACAGATGGAAATTCAAACCAAGAAGAAGAAGGCTAATCCAAAGAAGATTACTGGTTTCCAGGTATTCTATTCATTTCAATTACCCCACATTCAACCCTTTCTGAGAAGCTAACTGTTTGTCAGGACTTGTAGATTTTTTACTTCCTCAATCACTGATTCTCATTTTTTTTTTTCCTTTCTAGAATGTAAGACTCTGCATATTTTTATCTATGCCATCTAATTCATCTTTGAACAGTTTTCCCCAGGGAACCCATCTGAAGTGTTGGTTACCTCTGCTGATTCTCAGATCCGTATCTTTAATGGCGTTAATCTCATTCACAAATTTAGAGGTATTATTTGCAAGTTACTATGAGCATTGGGGCTATGACAATGTTGTTCTTTCTTAGGGGTCCTTTGGATAAGTGGACAACTCACTTAAGACAAGGATGTCCATATTTTGTGTTTGCACGCATGTTGTCAATAGATGTTGCTGTTTTTCATTTGGATGACACCTCCTCGGAAGTTTTTTTTCTTTTTCTTGAAGAGGGTGCTGGCAGGGCATGTGCATGAGATTCATGCCCTATAGTAAGAGTGGGTCCTAAAATGTGAACATGCTCTACTGGAATCTGGGCCGTGCATTGTTGGCTTGCATCATTGGTGTACAACTGCAGCAAGAATATAGAGAGAGCATTCAGTTTAGAGGAGGCTATCGGGCAGCTGCATTCTGCCTTTTTGAACTACACTAATTCAATTTTTTGGACAGCCTCGTCCAGATGGACAGTCTTGCTGGAGTTTAGGAACCAAACATGCTTCAGCTCCTTTGGATACAGACATCCCTGTCTCAAGTGGAGTTACTCCATGCATCCAAATGACCCCTTAAAGTCTTTAACGATTTTATAGTTGTGTAGTATTTGGGCTTGCTACACACTGAGTGAGCATGGGGATCCTGCGCGAAGAAATTTTGTATATCGCTTTAACTTTTTAATGATTGCAGCAAATTCACTATATCATTATTTGATGAACAAAACTTTGATTGGTTCCCTTAAGTCATCCAAGAGCTGTAGGGATATAATTGTCCATTCAACAGGGAATCTTGAATACCAAGGAGAAGAAGTAGAACATTCCTTTTGATCCTCAGGGTGGAATGCTCTGTCCATTGAGACAAACTGAAAACTCGAAAACTTGAATCAAGAGCTAGCTGGGTCAGGTCAACTCAAAGACTTGAGCAGGTCTTTACTTAACTTGATATTTTACTAATTAAGTTTAAAAGTATTTAGCCTGTGTGGTACATTTAAATAGGAGTAATATATAAAATACCCTCATTCAAACACAAAAGTGTGTCATAACTCACTGGCAGTGTGCCTGTTCTCCACACACACACACACACACACACACAGTCTTGTCAACTCCCAACTGAGTTAAGCTCTGCAGAGGGTTTCCAAGAGAGCTTGAAATCTCCTTGAGTCGAGTTCACTCGACCAAGTTTTGAGTCAAGTCACTGAGTTTTAGAACTATGAGACAAACCTGTTTTTATTGAAGACGATATGGATGTAGAAGATATTAGAACAATCAAGGAGATGGCCATATAAAATTTTCATATAGAGGTGAGCCAGTAAGGCTCCAGGGTGAGAGTTTATTCACTATTACAAAACTAATTTTGGTCTCCAAAAAATCCTGAAAATCCAGATATTGGGGATTGGTTTTGATGGTAGAGTACTCAATGTCTTTGGTTAAAAGAGGTGATGGCTCTTTAAGCACGACTGTGACTTGACTTTTCCATGAGCAGAAATTGTCACCATGACCATTGGTAGTAGGATTCCTCAAAGGATTAGAGGACATGAGGACCTAGAGAAGAAAGAAACATGAAGAAAAAAGAGAGAGAACGGTGAAGAAGTTCAAAAGCAAGGATAAGCAAGGGAACAACGAAAAACAGTTATGTAATGGCCGTTACATGATAGTAGTGTAACCGTTACATGATGGTAATGGTGGGTCCTTACTCATGGCTTAGTGGTAGACTCACAAGAGTTTCAACTTTCAACACTAAGGTCATGGGTTGTGTGGGTGTGTGCGTAAAAAAAAAAATTGATGGTAATGGTGGGACCTGTTACACGATATAGGGCTCTAACGCCCATTCTGGAAAAAAAAAGAGAGGCCGTAGCAGGCCCATAACAGTCTGATACAGGGCCGATACATTTTTCTTTAAAAAAAATTGACTGTTACAGGGCCATAACAGCTGTTACAGCCCATACCCTAACAGCCATAAGTCTGGCCATTAAGGCTACTGTTACCTATGTTGAATACCTTGGTTATGATAACTTTCACAGCACTTTGAACACATGGTAGACTTCAAGCCTAGATGAGAAAAAAGAGAGATGGTTGTAACAAGATTCTTTCTTTTAATTAATCTATGAAGAATATTTGAGTGTGAACAAGAAATTCAGGAATAAATTGTTTGGGAGGGGTGTAACAGCAAGATGCTGTTCAACATAGCTGAAAATCAGGAGCTATCTTTTTAGAAAGCAAGGAGTGGTGTAAGCGTATAATGTTATTTTCCTGTTGTAGCTTTGGACAAATTGATGGGTGTTGGGGGGTGGGTAATGCAGGTTTATCCTTTCGAATTTGATGACCTCTCATCATTTCATTTATTTTTGAATCTGATCTTTTGTTTGCTTTTAATTTTTAATTTTTTAATTTTTTTTCCTTTCTAACAAACTAGTTGAGGAAGTACAACAATGAAATGATATATTTTTACAGAGTTAATTGCTCTTTGTGTGCTTCTCTCAAATTGTCTTTTGTCATGTTTCATTGTTCTCATGTTCTTTAAGCTCTTATATGTTTTTATGGTCTTGATCTGATCTTCCTTATTCTAGTAGGGCACTCAGTTTCATAAATTTGCGTTTTGTTTCAAACATTACCCGTTGTGCCTCCCTTTTACTACAAATATTTTCTCTTACTCAATTAAGCTGTGACAAATTTCAGTATGAGCTTTGCTAAGCGTGTGCAATAAAGCTCATGTACACACCACATATGCTAGCATGGCACATTGGTGTGAGATCCAATCCATCCATCAGATTGGTCCAACCTTGTACATGTTTTCCCAAAAACCAAATCAGGTCTACTCAGTATGTGGGCCCAATAATGGAAATGGGTGGATGGATTAGACAACTTCAGCCAAGTTTTTCAAAGCTGTTCATTTTTTATTTTTATTTTTGTAAATTGTGGCCCACTTGATCAGTGGATCAACCTGATTATTGGGCTAGGGCATTCATATATTGGTGCCGTTCTAGCAGATGGATTGGCTCTTAGACCAATCATGCCATGCTGGCATGTGGGGTGTGTACATGAGCTTTACTGCACGTGTGCGGGCTTAGCAAAGCTCTTTCAGTATTATATCATTAACTTCATCATAGTGACTTGCTACCCAGCATAGTGAAAAATTTCGTTCTCTGCAGTTTCTTAGCCTAGAAATTTCTCGAGAGATTTCCAAATTTTGAGGTTTTTCCAGGGATACTATTAGGAAAATATCGTCCAAAATAAAAATGTTTAAAAATATTTATTGTAAAGGGATTTTTACAGCCAAATCCTTCAGACTGGGATTTTACCAAATGCTGTATCCAGGAACCAATATTACTGGGGAGTGCTTTTTTGGAGGTGAATTTACGTTGCTGCCCTTGTATATATATTTTTTTGCAAAGCAGGGATTGAGGATTGTGGGGCCCGTGTGGTATGTGTCTAACATCCAACCTGTCAGCAAATGAAAACCAACATTATTATTAGATGAACCAAAATTATGGAGGATCCAATCATAAAGTGGGCCAATCCATTAAAAAAATATATGCACACCATTTAAAACATCCAAATTCAATTGCAGCCTATTAGATGATTTGATTAACTTGATTACTTGTTCATGTGACCATCATGATGGGGTCCATATGTTGGACAAGTTAGATGTTTCACACATACCATGTGGGCCTCAAAAGTCTCTACTTTCACTACTTTCTAAAGGGGAAAAAAAAGATTGGGGCATTTTTGTAATTTCCTCTCTCCATAAGCACCTCCTTGTCATTTCAAGTTGTGGTGGCATTATTTGGTAAAATGTCGATTCTGGGAGAATTTTGCAGTAAAAATCCTTATCGTAAATTCCTTAATGTTTTTACTGTTTTTGGAGTTAATATCATGATAATATTGAGATAACATGTGATATATTAAAATCTTCTGATAATTTGAAGATATCGTGATAGTATTTTGAATTTTTTGCGATATTATTGCAGGATTTTTTAAAATCTCAGTATATTTGTCACATTGCTGCCCGAGAGCTAAAATTATTGCAACTTCTGCTTCTTCAATTAACAAAAATCAGCTTTACAAATCACCTTATTTACTAATTTACCAACACCCGAGCCTTTAATGATCAAACTCTTTGATGTTTATCTGAGCAATTTGGCTGTTAGAGCTTGTCTTTGTTCTCTGTTGTGAAATTTCTATTGGTATGTACATGATAGCTAAAAGTCGCTTATGACAGGTTTCCGAAACACCAGCAGTCAAATATCTGCATCATTCACTGCAGATGGGAAGTATGTCGTATGTGCAAGTGAGGACTCTCAAGTCTACGTATGGAAGCGAGAAGAACTCCGCAATGTGGGTGGTAGTGGGAAGAGGAAAGGTTTTATCACAACTAGATCACATGAACATTTTCATTGTAAAGATGTATCGGTTGCAATCCCATGGCCTGGTGTTAACAAGTACGAGCCGCCGTCCTTGCCCTTGCCATTTGGATCAAGGAGGCAAAATCATAACCATCCTCCAAAACGCACTAACACACAACCAGCCTCTTCTGGAGATCCTACCCTTGAAGAGCCTGTCATGAGCAGTAGCAAGAGCCATTTCCCACCTCTTCCAAAGAAAAGTTTCTCGGAGCGGGCATTGCCTTGCCCAGACGAAGAACTTGCCAACCCATCTCGTTCAGAATCAGGGATTGGTGGCTTATCATCTGCTAGCAGTTCTCCTTCAAAGTCTAGAGGATTATCATCCATTTCTTCATCTGCATTTTCTCCATCGTCACCATGGCGGTGGTATGATGCAAATAGCACCGGGAGTAGTGGTGTCCAAACCGCAACAGCATGGGGTTTGGTGATTGTGACGGCAGGGCTTGGAGGGGAGATCAGGACATACCAAAATTTTGGGTTGCCCATCAGGCTTAGCCGCCAGGCTAATCTATTTTGAAGTGGTAACCTATTGGTTATCGACATCCCAAACCGGAGAGAGATTAACTTATTATCATTTTTGCTGTTATTTCTAAATCAAGCTTCCATCCTGTACACAAACTGTAAATGTGAATGTATGATATTGTTCTTACTAGTGGTAGAGTTGGAATACAAGAGGATTTTTTTTTTCTCTCATAAGGTTGCCCCACGTTTGTACAGCGGGCTTTTGCTTTCTTCCATTATAAATTTTTTCTGATCTAAGTTTATATATAACTTTGGAAAAATCTCCTAAGCTTTCCACAAACCATGTACTGACATCATATTGCCTTTGAACTAGCCAACTGATGTTTTACTTGTTTGGATTTGAGGTCTTGAAAATTAACGTTCGGTACAATGAACTTTTGCATACATAATAACATGGACTTGATGTTTTGGATTGAATAATATTTTCTTGCTTAAGAAGCTACAGTATATCTGCTCATGTTTGAAGGTTGTAGCAATATTGACATGGCCAAGTATCCAAAATAGAGTCCACTTCTATTATATGATTGAATCCTTAGTTGCATGGTCTTCTTAATCAAGTGCCGCTTAGGCTTCGAACATGCTTTGTAACTCATGAACCCGCTCCTTACTAGTTGTTTATATTTGCTAACATTTCAAGATGGTCGCTTCTCACTGCACCGAATTTATTGCCACTTGCTTCACGTTTTGTGCAACTATAATCAGTATATCATTATTTCCATCCATTCATTGTAAGCCTAGAAGCTCATTAATCCATACTGTACAAATTTTCAGGTCTACTATAATAACTTAAAGATCACGGTGGTTAGACAATTTTATTGGTAATATCGGTATAGCTATAAGTTTCGCTGGCTGGGAATCTGAAAATAATATCAATATCGCTGATAACAAGAAATGCAGAGAAATATTGGAGAAACACAGGTGAAATGGTGGAATTTTTCAATAAAACTTCAGAAAATGATAAAATACACATATTTTCATATTTAGGAATAAAAAATTATATAAAAAAATGCATTCATAATAAGATTCCATTCGAAATTTTAGAATATCAACAACACATTATAATTCGCTGAGAAATTGTTAACAACAGAAAATGAAACGAAAGATTAGAGTCTCAACTATATCGTTCTCGACAATTTGAACACTGTATACAACCATGATGCAGGACATGAAAATTAAATATGATATGCGAGATTTCAGGCTTAAGATCACGTTAGTTTATAAACAATTACACAAATTCCATATCCCACACGAAAGTAAAAACATTCAATTAAGGGGAATCTATGTGGGTCCAGGCCTACACATGATAAGGCTGGATCAATAAGAATTATGAACCAAATGATACTCAAAGATAAGAAATAATCACCCACACATGAATAGTAATCAGCCCCTAATCCAAAGGATTCAGAAATTTCAATTCGGGAAATCCTAAGGTAAGAAAATTGACAAATAACTTAGGAAAAACGTAATCTAGGGCTATGATTCATGAAAAAATAGCCATGAGAGGATAAAAGAAGATAAAAACCTGAACCAAAAAAGACGATCCCGTGTGTGGACAGCAACAATGGCCCAGATGGACGTATGTGTGATCCCGACGGCACGTGTGTGGGGCCTACTATTCAGAAAAAGGTCACCTTGACCCTGGTCGGCTAGGGATGGACTCCAAAACTTTCAAATCTCAGCTCAATCTGATGTACGGTTTGTGTGTGGTGCTTCGTCGAAGTTTCAGCTCGCCTGCGGGCCGAAATCTGAAAATCTGCTGTAATGAAGAAATCTGATACAAAAAAAGGGACGAATTCGAAGTATGGATGGTGGTAAAAGATGGAAAAGAAGATGATGGAGGATGAGGGTGAATCGGGGTCGATGTGGCTTCGCATCACGGTAGTTAACCCTTCGAAAAGGGAGGGCTTCGCACCCACTTTTGAATTCTTCCACAACTCACGAAGAGAGGAGAAAAATAAAGCAGAAATTTTTTTATTAAC
The DNA here is from genome assembly GCA_037074715.1 of Magnolia kwangsiensis. Lineage (NCBI taxonomy): Eukaryota > Viridiplantae > Streptophyta > Magnoliopsida > Magnoliales > Magnoliaceae > Magnolia > Magnolia kwangsiensis. Next base: position 4,905,506 of record CM073583.1, read on the forward strand.
TTCAATCAATCAAAAGAACTACAAGGGGTGCCTATTTATAGGAAAAATCCTATACACCAAAACTCGCACCATATGCGCAACCTATAACTTGGCGACGAAGTAAACTAAAATAAAAACTAAACAGGGAAATCTAAAACGTTCACAATGTTCTAAATAATAACAATAAGCAAAATCTAAAATATGAAATCAATTCGACGAGTGGGCCACGATCATGAGATCCCATGATAGGCTTTTCTTGATTATCGGGCACACTTTTTTGAACCAAAACTTGTCTTTTACCTAAGAGTCCCTCCCTGGACATCGCCATCGGGCCAGATCGATGCTGGGGCCTTCCTTTTTCTTACGTATGTGCGTAGGGGGTGGTGTGCGTGCACGTGTGCACATGATGTCCCCATCAATTCTCCCCGGCTGCGAAGATTTCGCCATTGGAAAATAAAACTCCCGAACCGATCCAAGATGTCAGGATCAAGTTTCTGAAGCTCCTCCTCAGTGAGCCACGTGTTGTCTGAAGCTTGGCGTAACTTCCATTTAACCAGGTACTTCTGAAACCCGCCGTCTGACGTTGAAACTATCTAATGGTACAGGATATCTTTTATTTCCTCTCTGGGTGTGTGAAAGTTAGGTATAAGAGGTAAAAGCTGGGAAGAAAGGTCGGGAAGAGTAGGTATGGGAGGTAGAGGCTGAGAAAATAGATCGGGACGGGTAGGTATGGGACGTAGAGGCTGAGAAAATGGGTTAGAAGGGGTAGGTATGGGAGGTAGAGGCTGAAAAAATGGGTCGGGATAGGTAGGTATGAGAGGTAGAGGTTGGAAAAATGGGTCGAGTCGAGTAGGAATGAGACATAGAGGCTGGAAAAATGGGTCTGGAGGGGGCCATGGATCAAGGAAAAGATTTGGAGAATCAGGATGGTTAGGCGAAAGGCTGGACAATGCATCAATGACCCCTTGAAATACAACTAGATCCTCCACATTGAATGTGGAACTAATTCCTATGGAGGGTGAAAGATTTTCCATATACGCGTTGAGACCGTTTCGTTTTATAATTTTGAATGGTTCAGCGCTATACACATGTAATTTTCGAACGGCTCCCTGAGGGTACCGCTCTGGCCTGATGCGGATCATCACAGAATCCCTTACATTGAATTCCTGGAAACATTTATGTTGGTCTGCAGAAAGTGAATAATGTTTATTACTAGTCATGATCTTTTGCCTGATTTCTTGAATTCCATGAATGAATGTGATGCGCAAAAGACTCTGCAGGCTCTGACGGCCTATGAGACAGTGACATATGAACAAGATCAATAGGTCTCCTAGATTTATAACCAGTAACGACTTCATAAGGATTGAGACCTGTGGACCTATCGATAGAACTATTAAACGCAAACTCGACTACAGGTATTACGATGTCCCATGTTCTAGTGTGCTCTATATCCCTCCTAAGGGAAGACTCATCTGGTAGATCATCAGGAACGATATCACGAAACTCATCCACTATCGGAATGACCTTAGTGGGTAACTCTACACTAGCCTCTGGTGCACTCTCTCTAGCCACGAGGCCGCACATGTTGTACCCCTCAAAATAATGGTCTTGATGTCCCTCATGGGGTGGGGGTACAGGTGCACGCCCATGACTGATTCCTTGGCCAACTCCATTCATTGGTCTATCCTTCTGGCCACCTGCTTGAGATTGGACATTCACCCCAATGGTGGGGTTTGTCCTAGCAGAGGTCCTAAGTTGGGCAATGCGCACATCAAGTTGTTCAAAGCATTGGTCCTTCTCCAAGCACTTAATCATAGACTCCAACTTCTGGGACAGCTTGTTTAGTAACTCTTGCAATTGTTCCATGTTTAGTGTAGGGTGTCAACCAAAGCCACGACCCGTACGTGTGGGCATACACTGAATTGCTCAACCTAAAGACTTGTTACGACAACTATATGCGTATAAAAACTAAATGATCCTACGAGACTCTATATGAAGGAGACTACACTGTTACTAAAATTCAGCTATATATGATGGACTGAATGAATGAAAGACTCAAACAAACTAAACCCTAAATATGTGGTGAATTTTTCTACAAGAACCCTAGGCTCTGATACCAAATTTGATGCAGGACATGAAAATTAAATATGATATGCGAGATTTCAGGCTTAAGATCACGTTAGTTTATAAACAATTACACAAATTCCATATCCCACACGAAAGTAAAAACATTCAATTAAGGAGAATCTATGTGGGTCCAGGCCTACACATGATAAGGCTTGATCAATAAGAATTATGAACCAAACGATACTCAAAGATAAAAAATAATCACCCACACATGCATAGTAATCAGCCCCTAATCCAAGGGATTCAGAAATTCCAATTCGGGGAACCCTAGGGTAAGAAAATTGGCAAATAGCTTAGGAAAAATATAATCTAGGGCTAGGATTCATGAAAAAATAGCTATGAGAGGATAAAAGAAGATAAAAACCTGAACAAAAAAAGACGATCCCGCGTGTGGACAGCAACAATGGCACAGATGGACCTACATGTGATCCCGACGGCACGTGTGTGGGGCCCACTATTCAGAAAAAGTCCACCTTGGCCCTGGTCGGCCAGGGATGGACTCCAAACCTCTCAAATCTCAGCTCAATCCGATGTACGGTTTGTGCGTGGTGCTCCGCCGAAGTTTCAGCTCGCCTGCAGGCTGAAATCTGAAAATCTGCTGTAATGAAGAAATATGATGCAACAAAAGGAACGAATTTTAAAGTATGGATAGTGGTGGAAGATGGAAAAGAAGATGATGGAGGATGTGAGTGAATCGGGGTCGATGTGGCTTCGCACCATGGTAGTTAGCTTTTCGAAAAGGGAGGGCTTCGCACCTACTTTTGAATTCTTCCACAACTCACGAAGAGAGCAGAAAAATAAAGAAATTTTTTTTTATTAACTTCAATCAATCAAAAGAACTACAAGGGGTGCCTATTTATAGGAAAAATCCTATATCCTAAAACTCGCACCATGTGCACAACCTATTACTTGGTGACGAAGTAAATTAAAATAAAAACCAAACAGAGAAATCTAAAGCGTTCATAATGTTCTAAATAATAACAATAAGCAAAATCTAAAATATGAAATCAATTCGACGAGTGAGCCACGATTATCAGATTCCATGATGGGCTTTTCTTGATTATCGGGCACACTTTTTTGAACAAAAACTTGTCTTTTACCTAAGAGTCCCTCCCTGGACGTCGCCATCGGGCCAGATCGATGGTGGGGTCTTCCTTTTACTTATGTACGTACGTAGGGAGTGGTGTGCGTGCACGTGTGCACATGATGTTCCCATCAAACCATGCACCCATAAAAAATGGAATAGAATTTTTTTTTCTAACAAACAGGTTTTTCGTGATGTTGATAAATTGACAATATTATCAAAATATCACCAATGCACTAGCAATACAAGTGACATTTAGAATTTATATATATATATATATATATATATATATATATATATTCAATATTTTATTATTATTATTATTATTTTGGTGTTAGCGTTAGTTACACACCCATGTCAGTATACACACTCCATGTTAGCCACCCCTGCTAGGGATCAATACTAAGACCTCAAGTGTTGAAACGAGGTATCTCCACTCAGTCTGTCAGTTGAGCTATGGATCTGGGTGTAATTTACATATTCGAATGCATTGGTGATGTCGATACTATAGCTATACAAGCAACACCTGAAATTTACATAGTAAAACAATATTAGTAATATATTGGCAATATTGATACGTTAATGATATTTAGTAATATATCACGGATATCTAATTTTTTTTTAATACTACTAATGTTATCGGTATTGTTGAACTTGAGATACGGATAAAATCGGAGATACTCTTAAAAATGCTTGCAACATTGCAGGGCCAATCACAAAAGTTATATTTCCTCCGATTAAGCATCAGATACAGTACTCCCAAAGCAAAGTGTTAGCATACAATGCTCCAACTGAGTTTCAATGGTATAAGCTAGTTCTTCAAATTGCACAATGGAGCATGGATTTCAGTCATGATCCGAACTGTTGACATGATTGGCAGTCTGGATGTGCCATGGAACATGTCAATCTTTCAGTTAGTTTTCGAGATGTGTAATTCCTAATCATTCAAGTAGTTGCTAACAGATAAGCTACTTAGGTGGGCACCTGTGTGCACCTTTGCACGTGTCATGGGCACAAAATCCAAACGGTCCACATGATGCACCACCCCATATAAAACCCCTTTGAGAATGTCTGACTTTAGGAATTCCGATGATTTGTTTAATCAATACAAATTATGACCCAGATCTCACAGTTATTTTGATTCCAGCCAACGATGCTTACCTACGCACCTTTGCACACATGTCATGGGCACAAAATCCAAACAGCCCAACTGATGCATCATCCCATGAAACCGCTAGATGCTTACCTGAGCATCTTGTTAGTGACAAGTGTGCCTTTGCATACATGTCATGGGCACAAAATCCAAATGGTCCACATGATGCATCATCCTATGAAACCTTTAGGGTCCAACTTTTACCATGATCCAAAACTCTGGTGGGCCATGACAGAGGGAAAAAGTTTTCTCCCTTGATTTCCCTCTCTTTGCTATGAATCATCAAAGTTTTGGATCAGGCTGAAAAGTTGGGCCTTGGAGGGTTTCATAGGGGTGCCGCATCACATGAACTGTTTCCACTTTTGTGCCCATGGGGAAGAACTGATCCTGACTAATAAGGACTAAAATCTGAACATAGTTGGTTACTTATTCTCTAATGACTGTTGTTGACGGGTGCAACCCTGATTTGACTTCTCATATCTTTCATTTGCGCTGGAGACTTCAAGTACTGTTCATTATCTCCCTCAGCATGAAGAGTTTTGTCAACAATTTTAGAATACTTTTTGATGTTATCACAACAGAATTTGGTCATCATATTCCAATGAAGACCCTTATCAAACATCATAATTTTGTATGATTCGTCCTCCATTATCTTCATTACATATCTTTATAATTCAATGAACTTTAGTTCATACTTGGCCACTAACATCTGGCCCTGCTCCAGTTTTAAAAAATCAACCATCTTCTAATTACGATCAACTCTAGGGAAATACTTCTCATTGAACTTGTCATAAAATTCCTTCCAAGTCCATACATGCCAAGTCGCAGCCATTCGTTTGGCTGAGCTCTACCAAACATTATCTTCATCTTGCATAATGAAATTCGCTATCCGTGCCTTTTGATTTTCTAGACAATTCATGGTCTCCAATATTTTCTTAACCTACTTTTTATTTATTTTTATTATTTTTTTATTTTTTACACATGCACACACACCCCCACACACTCACACCACACGCACACACCCCACACACGCACACCGTGGGATTTCACCACCATGGGTACTCGAACCCTTGACCCGGTGTTGAAACTCCAAGGAGTCGACCACTTGGGTAAGAGTAAGGACCCATTTTCTTAACCTACTTCAACCAATCTTCACCTTTAAACAATGGATGTTGAAGTTTCACGAACTTCCCAAGTAAGTCCACTTCATGAGTCGGCTCAACCTGAATTGGCGTTGCTTGGCTATGAGCTTGAGGCGGCTGGCTAAGATTGGCCAACATGTTCCACTGAACTGCAAACTACTCTTGTTGCTATTTCATCATAGCAACTATTTGATTTAATAACCCAAATGCAACATCAGAAGGCTACGTACGCTTAGTCCAACAAAATGTGCATGCATTGCAGATAGGAACAAAGGCAATTGGGTGCTTGGTCCAGCCCCACCTTGCTATGTTGTAGGAGGGGGACGTACATGATTCTTTAGTCCTTGTCCAACCTCATCCTCTTCAAGTACATTCTCATCCTACTCTTTATCAATTGATTCACCTTCTGTCCACTATGGGTTTACGAGGAGGGGTAGCTCTAGTAGAATGAACTATGTCACGAATGCTGCGTGTCTTCTTAGGGGTCAAGATTTCCTATAAAAGTTATATATATATATATATATATATATATATATATATATATATATATATATATATATATATATACACATACATATACACACGTCTCAGTGATTATCATAAAATATACTTATAATGCTTCAATTCTAAATAAAAGTTTAGGAAAGAATTTGGTTGGTCGCATCGACAAAATACAAAATGAACATACTAGATTATTGTCACTGATTATTGTTTTAGAGAACATTTTATAAGCTTAAGTTTTCTATTTCTGGACCAAAATTTGTCTAAGGATAGTTATATAAGTATATAATATTATTATACAATTTCATCCCAATCCACGAACCACAAAAAAAATTTAAAATTCCTATAGTCAGATCTGCCTAGAAATTGACAAATTCTTGCTAGACTGTACTAACTCCCTGAATCAGAATAGTTACTATCATACTCAAATTTTTTGATCATTTTAATTTTAATTTAGCCTTTTCTTTATTCAATCAAGTTTCTGAATGACATCAATCCGAGTTATATTTTTAAAGTTATGAGTTTTACAAGTTGTGTGATTTTTTATGCTCATTGCTGTCCAATATGACTTTGTGGACTAAATAGATTAAAAAATTTAAATTTAGTTCATCTAACCCATATCAACCCCAAATATATTCAAATCAGAGTGAAGGGAACATTCTAACTTAGTTTCTAAGTTTTTGGTTTGACCTATCAACCAATAGGGAATCCATAAGTTTTGTTTCTACATTCTTCATTATACACAACAGACACTAGGGTTCCTAATTTTGGTTTCACCCACAAAAAAATTAAAAAAATTTCCACACATGAGTCGCCAACTCACCTTTAGCAAAGACGTGGTCGATCGATTCTATACTAGGGATGTGCTCAATGCCACAATAATTCCCCCTCAAGACAGTGAGACACCTTTGGACTGAATTCTTTCATCCACTGGAATCTCTCGGAGAAAAATTTTCAGGCAAGAATCCATATCTTGGGAGGCAATTTGGCATGCCAAACCCATTTGGCCCAACTCTTCCTAGATCCACTACTCTACAGATTTCCCAAGCGATTTTATAGTGAAATTTCCAGAGGCTTCTGTTGACCAGACGTATCTGTCCTCTAAATTCAACAGGTAGTAGCCCGCTCTTTTTATGTGGTTCAGCACGGGAAAGGGAAGGAGGGGTAATTAGGGATTCTTGAATTAGCCCCTTAGAATTTAAGGTATCGCTAGCCTTGCGCGATTGAAAATCTTCTAAAATCTAAGATGGGCAAAACAAACTAAGAGGGCCGAGTCCTATCTAGTTAGAGGACCACACATTGCACTGATCTCCCTTGCCCACAAAAAGCCGCACGTGGTCTTCAAGCAATGGGAATTGATCACATATCTCTTTCCACAGTGGCGACTTCACGATGTGAGAATGGTGCACCACGCTTCCATATAAGTCTTCAGGGTACTTGCTCTTCATGAAAGATGTTCAAAGGCTTCTCCTTATTGATGTAGAGCAGGTTGTGGAAAATTTCACGGCCAAGATGAATCAGAGAAGGCCCGGTTGGAGGCATAAGTCATCCGGACCATCAGAAGCTTAAAACGGACATATCTTGCAGACTGGAATGAGTTATCGGACGTGCCATATATGATTTTGGGTAGGAGAAGCTAATTTAGCCACCCAACCCAATATGTTGGGTTGCCCATGCCGGATTCGCAAGATTCCATCACATCAATGATTGAAATTCTAGTTTATTTTCTTTTTTACTATTTTTAGTAAGTTTTTATTTGATTGTAACTCTCCATCCAGTGAGCTTTAGGAGTTGTGTCCAACATGAAAAGTGCTTAGAAAATTTAGGAAAACAACATGATTAAGCCAAATATGACACTATTTTTGGCCGAAAACCATGATGTCTAGTAGAAATCATGACTGTCTATATATAGTAAGTTTACTATTTATCGTCAGTTACAATTTTAGGGAGTTTTAGTTGTAGTTTAATTTGAAGCTTCATGAACCATTATTTAAAGGTTTTTAACTCGTTTTTGAGTATCAAGGAATTTATTTCGAATTTTAGAAAATTATTTCTATTTTCTTATTTTCCTCTTGAATTCGAGGTATATCTGTGAGGAGTCTAGAGAAGCTTCGTGAATTTAGAGTAGTAGTTATCCCCTGAGGAAGACGGTGCTCAACCTCAATGCGTCCTTCCCACTTGTGAGAAGCGGATAACCCATGCAAGCATCAATCTGAGACTGTAAAGGGCATCCTTGAGCTTCTTGACGCCAAGGCCGCCCTCCCATTTTGGGACTGCAATCCTCTTCTAGCTTACCTAGTGCATTTTCTTTTTGCCCTTGTCCCATCCTAGAAGTTTCGGAATTCTCTTTCTAAATATTGAAGTAACCTAGTCAGGATGGCTGTTGTCGCCATAATGTGAATAGGCATGCTGCCCAATACATGATTGATCAACAGAACATTGCCCGCTTGGGTCAGCAATAGGGATTTCCAACATGCAATCCTGCTAGAAAGATGTTCAAACAGTGGTTGAAAGAGGACAACAGATAAGAAAACTAAGCGATTGATGTGGAGATGCCCAACTAGTTCTCAAAGATTTGTTACGAGCATCAACAAGCTTCTCTCAAGTGAACCATCCACTCTTTAACTTGTTGATCTTCTAGCCCGAGACAATTTGATACCGATTAAGGCAGTCAGTGACATCTTTTAGTGAGCTGATGCTCTTGTTGACTTATGTAGAGAGGGTCGTGGACACTTTGATATCCAGGATGGACTAGAGAAGGCCCGTTTGGGGGTGGAAGTATTCCAGACCATCAGAACCTTAAAACAAACATATCTCGCAAACCAAAATGAGTTATTTAATGTATCATATATAATTTTGGATAGGAGAAGCTACTTTAGCCAACCAACCTTGTTATGCTGGGTAGCCCATGCTGAATTTGTGAGATTCCATCATATCGTTCATTTTATTTATGTTTTTATTATTTACAGTAAGTTTTAGTTCCATCATAACTTTTGATCCATTGAGTTTTCGGAGTTGTGTCCAACATGAAAAATGCTTAGAAAAATTAGGAGAACAAAGTGGTTAGTCCAAATAGGACACTTTTTTGGCCAAAAACCATGAAGTCAAGTGGAAATCATGACCGTCTATAAATAGTAAGTTTACTATTTATATTAAGTTATGATTTTAGGGAGTTTGAGTTATATTTTGATTTCGAAACTTCTTCCGATGGTTCATATCACTATTTAAGGGATTGTAAATTCATTTTTTTTTTTTTAAATTTTAAATTTTAAATTAATTTATTTTTTTATCAATCAATTTATTTTGGATTTTATTAGAATTTATTTCTATTTTATATCTCTCCTCATGGATTCGAGGAATCTCTATGAGGAGTCTAGAGAGGTTCCATAGATTCATAGTAATTATCCCCTAAGGAAGACGGTACTTGACCTCATCACGCCCATCCTTGCATTATTGATGAATAGAATAGTGTCATTTGTGTACAAGAGATGCGAAATACTTCCATTGCCCAAATCAAATGGTGGATCAAGACGTTGTTTGTTGGTAAAATGAAGAACAGCCCCCTCCGGGTTCAGATTAAGGAAGGGCTGGGGTTATCAGCTCCTCCCTATCGGAGGGACTGGGTAGAGATAGTCAGATGGGCGAAGCCGCTTAAGGATTGGGTCAAGTTAAATGCAGATGGATTGACTAGAGGCCACCCGAGTATGTCAGGAGGAGGTGGAATCTACAGAGGGGATAAATGGAGCTTTTTATTCACTTTCTCGAGAGGGTATGGGGTGGGTTCTAACAACAGAGTTGAGCTCCGAGCGGTATATGACGACCTCATCCTGTGTTTGGACAGTGGGTTGGATAAGATTGAGGTTGAATCCGATTCGAAGGTTGTAGTTGATCTCCTATCTGGGAAGTCGCCCACTCCTTAGCAGTGGAGACCGTGGGTTTCCAGGATCGTTAAGTTGAAGCAGAGAGGGTCATTTTCATTCAGGCTTATTCAGAGGGAAGGCAAAGGGCCTGCAGACAGGATGACCCGTAAGGGGAGTGAGAGCTAGTCCTTCTGCTTTTTCAACCAAGTGAATGGCCTTCCCATGCAGGTTCAAGGGCTGATTTTCTTAGATAAAGCAGGGCTGGGTTCTATTAGGATATATCTAATGGGTCCGTAGGGAGGTTTTTTTTTTCTTTCTTTGTTTCTTCTTTTTGTTTTTTCTTTTCTCTCTCTCTATCTCTCTCTCTCTTTTTTTTTTTTTTTTTTTTTTTTTTTGTGTAAATTGGAGGTCGTTTTTGGTTGTCCTTTAAGATAGGTGCCCCCAGGTTTTTGTTACTGGGGGTAGCCTGCATTCTAGCTGGTTGTATAGCAATTTTTCTCGAAATGAAGAAATTGTTGTGTAAATAAAAATGCGAAATACTTAGACATTTGCCTCTCACTTTTTTTTTTAAAAGAGGAATATATATATATATATATATATATATATATATATATATATATATATATATATATATATATATATATATATATATATATATATATATATATATATATATATATATATATTGATAAATGGGAAAGACCCAAGGCTATATAACGCGAGATTCGGGAAGGCCAACATACAAAAAGGGGATTGGCCGACCTATCATGTACGAAATGTAAGAAAAACTACCCTTCATGAATGTAACCCAATGCCACCTTATCCAGGAAGATGTGGCTTCTAGTGATGGCTGGAAGAGAACCAAAGTCGTTGAATATAATATTGGACTGGTCCTTACTGGCAAGCCTTGCCAGGCCATCCGCCACCACATTAGCCTCCCTCGGAACCAGGGAGTACGACACGTTCAGATTTCTAATCAAAACTTCAATCCTCCTTTTCTAGTACCAAATTGACCAAGGGTCTGAACAAAGGCCTGACAACGCAGAAACGACCGAGCTGGAGTCGCTGGCTACCTCTAGGTTAATAAAGCCCCTCTGTTTGGCCAGGGAAATACCATCCAACACCGCCCTCATTTCCGCCGTGAAATTTGAGCCGCTATCATAACCTGATGAAAATGTGAATAGGAAGTTCCCCTTATGATCTCTTCCCATGCCTCCACCACTCGACATCTGTTGTTCACTTAGTAAGGCTAGCAGAAACCTTTTTCTTGCAACAATTTGAACCCCTAGTTGCAAGTTTTAAAACTATGGAGTCGTAGTTTTAAAATTATGTGGTGTCGTAGTTTAATCCTGTTTGCAAATACACCTCAATAAGCGGATAAAGGCTCCACTCAAAAAATAAGACCAACACTTTGTTAGATGTGGAGCTAATCTAGACGTGTTGCTTGACTCAAAGTCCAGCGTGCTGCAATTTTTGGTGTCCGTGGTGCTCGACCAGTCGATGCTCATGCTCGACCAGTCGAGTGGTCTACTCGACTAGTTTAGGACCTCTCTCGACTAGTTGAGGCTACGCAGATTCTTACGTGGATTGCGTAAATTTGACGCGGTTTTACAAGAGTGCGGAAGGGAAGTTGCCTAAACTATAAATAGGGGTTCCTAAGGCTTTTCTAGTGTATTCTAAGGTGTATGCAAAGGGTTTTTTCTATACATCCATGAGGAGGAGGTTAGTATATTTCTTGTAACTTCATTTTCTTCATAGTCGAAGTTTGCACCCGTGGTTTTTTACCATTGTTGGGGTTTTTCCACGTATATTCTGTCTTGTGGTTTGTTGGTATGCTTTAATTTTATTTCTAGATTATATTTCTTCTTGTTTATCATTTGTGGGTGAGACTAGAGATTGAATCTTGGTTCACTTGCATTGTTGGTGTGCTGCGCAACATTGATATCAGAGCTTTTTGTTTAGTTCAAGTGGGAGCGATGACGGAAGAAGGAAAGACTAGAATTAAGAAGTTTGATAGTTCAAACTTTGCCTTTTGGAAGATACAAATAGAGGATTATCTCTATCAGAAGGACCTTTATATTCCTCTAGGAGAAAAAGAGAAGAAACCAGAGAAGACGATGGATGATAAATGGTCTTTATTGGATCAGAAGGCTTTAGGAACGATCCGATTCTCTTTGTCTAAGAGCGTCACCTTCAATATATCCAAGGTGAAGACCACAAAAGAATTAATGGAAGACCTAACTACGATGTATGAGAAACTCTCAGCGTCCAACAAGGTTCATCTTATGAAATGACTATTCAACATGAAGATGTCAGATGGTGGAAGTGTGGCTGAACATCTAAATGAGTTCGATATAGTCATGAGCCAATTGGAATCTATCGACATCACTTTTGAGGATGAGGTCAGGGCGTTATTAATCTTATCCAGTTTGCCAGATAGTTGGGGATGGTTTGATGATTGCTGTGAGCAATTCTTCAGGGTCTACAAAGTTAAAATTCGATGATGTGGCTAGTCTAATTTTCAGCAAAGAATCTACAAGAAAGACATCAGGAGTTTCAGGGGATTCAAGGAATGTTCTAAACGTTGAAGGAAGAGGAAGATCGTGGAACAAATGAGGTAATAAATCTGGATGTTCTAAGTCAAGGAAGAAGTCCAAGTGACCGAAAGACAAGGGCGGATGTTAGCATTACGGGAAGAAGGGGCACATGAAACGTGATTACATGGCGCTTAAGAAACAAAAAAGAGACTCTCAAGGTGGGAATGATTCAGTGAATCTATCCGAGAAGAGTGACACAGAGGCGTTAATCTTGTCTCGTAATGCGTGGAATGAGTCTTGGGCCAAGACTCAGGTGCTTCATTTCATGTCACTTTGTGTAAGGAAGTTTTACGTGATTATGTGTCAGGTGACTTCAAAAAAGTCTACCTGGGTGATGATGAGCCGTGGAGTATTGTTGGAAAGGGAGACATTCATATAAGTCAGAAAAATGGAATGGTTTTGAAATTGAAGGATGTCAGACATGTAACAAGTTTGAGATGAAATTTGATCTCAGTGGGGCAGTTGGCCGATACCGGATATGTGACGACATTCACTACTAATTCCTGGAAGGTCACAAAAGGTGCCTTGGTGATATCTCAAGGCAAGAAGGAAGGTACTTTATACGTGACTTCCAGATCATATAGTTCACTCGCAGTCGCATCAACGGGAGTGAATGGACAGTTATGACGTCAGAGGTTGGGACATATAAGCGAGAAAAGGATGAAAGTGCTATTGTCAAAAGGGAAGCTACCAGGGATAAAGTCTATTGACTTGGAATTCTATGTGGACTGTGTATGGCAAGTAGAAGAGGTTAAGTTTCAAGAAAACAGGACGTGCTCCAAAGATGCATCTGTTGGAGCTTATACACACTGATGTGTGGAGACTGACATAGGTATCATCTCTTAGTGGTTCATGTTATTTTGTTTCTTTTATTGATGATGCTAGTAGAAAATAGTAGGTCTATTTCTTAAAGCACAAATCTGATGCATTTGATATATTTAAGAAGTGGAAAGTAATTGTAGAAAATGAGACAAGTAAAACAATAAAATATCTCAGATTAGATAATGAGGGAGAGTATTGTGATAAGAGGTTTAAGGAGTATTGTGCAGTAAATGGAATCAAATATCAGAAAATAATTCTAAGGACACCGCAGCAGAACAATGTGGCTGAGCGCATTAATAGGACTATCCTTGAGCGTGCCAGGAGTATGAGGTTACATGAAGGATTGCCCAAGACGTTTTGGATAGATGCTGTGAATACTACCACATATATCATCAATAGAAGTTCTTCAGAAGCATTGGACGATGGGCTACCAGAAGAAATGTGGGTTGGGAAAGAAGTGAACCTTGCACATCTTAAAGTGTTTGGTTGTACTTCATATGTTCACATTGATGCAGAGCACAGAAACAAGCTGGATGTGAAGTCCAGGAAGTGCACGTTTATAGGCTACGAGCAGTATGATTTTAGCTACAGGTTTTGAGATATAGAGAACCAGAAAATCATTAGAAGTAGTTTTCAATAATAAAGTGATGCATGAAGACAGTGTGCAGCAAAATAAGGCCAATGAGAAAGAATTCATAGAGTTGGAAGAGTTACTAGACACGGGTGTTATAGTGCCACAGGATGAGCATGCATAGGAGTATAATGAGCTGCAGACACCGGTTGTGGGGTGGTCTACTGTGGAGAGGAGACCCAAGGTCCGATACTCACCCTTCTTACATTATCTACTGTTGACAGATAATGGTGAACCAGAGTGTTTTGAAGAGGCATTATAGTTACATATATGGGTTAAGCGAGAATAGGCTATGGATGATGAGATGGACTCTCTTGAGTCCAATCGTACGTGGGAGCTAGTCACTTTACCTAAGGATAAGAAAGCTCTTCATAACAAGTGGGTTTACAGACTGAAGGAGGAGCACGATGGTTCGAAATGGTACAAGGACAGATTGGTTGTAAAAGGGTTTCAACAAAAGGTAGGTATTGACTTCACTAAAATATTTTCACTAGTGGTGAAAATGTTTACGATTCGCATGGTCTTGAGTATAGTGGTTACAGAGGACTTACATTTAGAGTAGCTAAATGTTAAGACAACCTTTCTTCATAGGAACCTTGAAGAAGAGATATATATGCATCGGTCGACATGATACGTGACACTGGGAAAGGAGAACAATGTGTGTCGACTGAAGAAGAGTCTTTATGTCCTGAAGTAGGCCCCAAGATAGTGGTATAAGAAGTTCGACAGTTTTATGTCAGGAAACAGTTTTAGGAGATGTTATGCAGATCACTATTACTATTTGAAGAAGTTTGATACGTCGTACATCATCCTTCTTCTGTATGTTGATGATATGCTTGTGGCCGGATCAAGAATGAAGGACATCTCAGATCTCAAAAGACAACTGTCTAGAGAATTTTTTATGAAAGATTTAGGAGCTGCAAAATAAATCCTAGACATGAGGATAAAGCGTGATAGGAAAAATAAGAAACTAGTTTTGTCACAGGCAGAGTACATAGCCAAGGTACTTGATCGATTTAGTATGAGAGGTGCTAAGCTGGTTAGTACTCCATTAGCCAACCGCTTCAAGCTTTCTAAGTAAGGTGCGAAGACGCAAGAGGAACGGGACTACATGGCTAAAGTCCCATACACATCAGCTATTGAGAGTCTCATGTATGCTATGGTAAGCACGAGGCTAGATATTTCTTAAGTAGTGTGAGTTGTTAGCAGGTTTATGAACAACCCCCTAGGAAGGAACATTAGGAAGCTGTGAAGTGGATCCTTAGGTATTGTGGATGCAGGACTATGTTATGGATTATTAGAAATCAAGCTACAAGGCCACGTAGATTTAGATTTGGCAGGAGATATCAATAGCAGAAGAAGCACTACAGAGTATGTCTTTACTCTGAGTAGTGCTGTAGTCAGTTGAGTCTCTCAGTTACACAAGATAATATCCATCAACACAACAAAAGTAAAAATATGTTGCAGCTACAGAAGCCTGTAAGGAGATGGTGTGGATGTAAGGTTTTATGGAAGAGGTGGGAAGGAAGTAAGCAAATTGTAAGCTGTACAGTGATAGTCAGAGTGCAATGTACTTGGCTAAGAATTCAACTTTTCATTTAAGGACCAAGCATATTGACATCAGATATCACTTCATATGTTCGTTACTAGAAGAACGATCAATTGCTTTAGAGAAGATCCATACAAGTGAGAATCTTACGGATATACTGACCAAGCTGAAGCTCTGTTCAGCTTTGATTGGTCTTCAGGCTTAAAGACAGGGAGGTGGTGCACTCCGGACATAGAGGATAAATGATTATGGTGATGTGTCTCCAAGTGGGAGATTGTTGGGTGTGGAGCCAATCTGGACGTGCTGCTTGACATCGAGTGGCCCACTCGACTGGTCGAAGGCTTGCTCGATTCAAAGTCAAGCATGTTGCAATTTTTAGTGTTCGTGGTGCTCGACCAGTTGAGGCCCATGCTCAACTGGTCGAGTAGTCCGCTTGACTAGTCGAGGACCTCTCTCGACTAGTTGAGGCTACGCAGAATCTTACGCGGATTTTACATGGACTGCGTAAATTTGAGGCGGTTTCGTAAGAGTGCGGAAGGGAAGTTGTCTAAACTATAAATAGGGGTTCTTAGGACTTTTCTAGTGTATTCTAAGGTATATGCAAAGTGTTTTTTTCTATACATCCAAGGGGAGGAGGTTAGTAGACATGTCAGACTTCCAGGACATGATCAATGACACTGGCCTTTTGGATGTAGGCTATTTAGGTTCCATATTTGCTTAGTGTAACAATAGGGCAGGAAGAAGCCGTAGATGGGCTAAGCTGGATAGGATGCTCATCAACATTGATTGGATGAGAATCCTCTTAGCATTTAAGGTCAATCGCCTTACCAGATTCTTCTCAGATCATTCCCCTATCCTGCTCTACTTTCTGAAAGAAGATGAAAAATTTCCTCGTCCATTCAGATTTCAGAGAATGTGGACGCACCATGATGATTTCATGAGGTTCATAAAAGCCAACTGGGACATCAATATCGAAGCTACTCCTATGTTCAGATTCTTCATCAAGTTGAAAAATCTGAAGGCTAAGTTAAGAGTCTAGAACAAAGAGGTTTTTGGTGATATCAATAGGAATATTCAAGAGGCAGAGGATGAGGTTAATGAGGTTGAATTTAACCTTCTTTCTTCAAAGTTTGAATTAGACTACCTTACACTCAACCAAGCTCAGGCAAAGCTCAAAAAAGCTTATCTCTAAGAGGAAATCTTTTGGAAACAAAAATCGAGGAATTCCTGGCTAGCTTAAGGAGATAAAAACACAAGGTTCTTTCATGACTCTGTCCTCGACAACCATAGGAGATTGACAATCAAGAGGTTAAAGAGAGTATCAAGAGAAATCTTAGAGAAGGTAGAAGATATAGGGGCTAAAGCAGAGGCCTACTTTAGAGAGTTGTTTTCCTCTGAAGGTTCTAGCCTTAATGAAGATATCCTGCAATGCATTCCTACGGTGGTCACTGATAAGATGAATGACGGACTCATGAGACCCCTCACGATGGAAGAAGTTAAACTAACCGTGTCATCTATTCCGGTCGATAGTGCTCCTGGTCCGGACGGCTTTGGGGGTGCCTTCTACTCTCCTTGTTGGGAGGTGATTAGAGAAGATTTGTTTGAAGAGGCCAAAGATTTTCTACAAGGAGGCCCCATCCCTAAGGCGTTTCAATGTACTTAAGTGTGTCTCATTCCGAAGAAAAACAACCCGGCTTCCATTTCATAATTCAGGCCGATTAGCCTATGCAATTGCATAATGAAGATATTTTCCAAAATCATGGCTGCCAGGCTAGCTTACATCCTTCCCGTCATCATCTCGATCCAGTAAGAAGCATTTGTGAAGGGGAGATCGATCTCAGAGAATATCTTGATAGCTAGAGAGATGGCCTTTGAAATTGACCGAAAGGTTTACGGGGGCAATTTGATCATCAAATTAAACATGGAAAAGCATACGATCAGATGGAATGGGCTTTCATTTCTCAGGTGCTCTTCAAGTTCGGCTTTCATCCCCTTTGGATCTCTACTCTATAGCGGTGTTGGACTAACATGTGGTTTTCTATTCTCATCAACGGAAGAAGTTTCAGTTTTTTTAAAGGAAGCAGAGGGCTTAGACAAGGTGACCCGATATCACCTTCGATATTCATCCTCGTAGTGTAAGTGCGTAGTAGGGGCATCTCCAATCTCTTGTCTTCAGGGATCTGCCAGTCTTACAAACTTCCCAGGTGCTGTCCCAATCTTTCCCACCTCCTTTTTGCTGATGATGCCATATTATTTCTTAATGTCAGATAGTCCAATGTGCGTATTCTCCTCAGCTTCATTTCTGATTATGAAAGGGCTTCGAGTTAGAAAGTCAATGCTTCCAAAACTTCATTCATTGCCCCTAAGTCGATGTCCATGGCCAAAGCTCCAAGATTATGCAACCTAACAGGATTTAAGAAAGCATTCTTCCCCTCAGTTTACCTTGGTGTCCCTTTAACCAAAGGTAGTATAACTAGGCCTATGCTGCAGCCTCTCATCCAGAAGATAGCCAATAAAATTGATGGTTTGAAGGCCAATCTCCTTAACCCGGTGGCGAAAATAGTACTCATCAAGCATGTTTTAACCGACATCCCGATCCACCTCATGTCGGTTATCAACATTCTGAGAATGGTGTCAAAATCTCTTAACAGGGCCATTGCCAACTTCTTCTGGGGTAGTTCAGAAGGAAACTACAAAAGACAATGGATCCGATGGTCAAAGTTATGTACTCCAACGAAAGAAGGAGGGTTGGGTATCAGGTGCACAGACGATGTAATGCGTGCATTTCGAGCAAAGATTGGATGGAATATGCTGCAGGGGACGTCTCTTTGGGCTGAATTCTTCTTAGCCAAATATTTCAGGAAGTTCATCATTAAAAAGGGAGTGATAGGAATGGTCTCCTCCCCTGGCTGGAAGGAAATTCACAGAACCTTTCCATTCACATTCCAACACTCCAGATGGCTCGTTGGCGAAGGAGATATTAGCTTCTAGTTCACGAACTGGAGTAGTCAAGGATTTTTAGCAGCAGTAGCTAAGGAGCCTATTCCTTCTCACCTCTTGCATGTCCCAGTCTGAGAAGTTTTCTCCTCAGATGGGCGGTGTTTTATCTCAGATGTCGATCATGTTCTTCCACCGACAACTCTTTAGAGCTTAATTCTCTGCTCCGATTTTACATCAGGTAGAGCAGATAGGTTCATTTGGGACCTCTCCCCCTCAGGAAAATTCTCCCTCAAAGCAGCTTGGAATGGGTCCAGACAGCGGGAGCCTATTAAGCTTTGGACTAGATGGCTCTGGAACAAATTCCTACCCTTGAAAGTGGCGATTTTTTTCTAGAAATCTATCCACCGTGTTGTCCTTATTGACGCGGTGATGCAGCAGGTTGGTATTCCCATGGCGTCGAGATGTGAATGTTATTTTCAGATCACTCACCCGATCCTCCCCTCTCAGTTCCTTTCATCTCATTTCTCTCGGGCTCCAGGGGACCTGAACTATGTCTCATCCAGCCATGCAGTCGATCGCCCGTCGTCCAGGAACTTTAGGGGTCATCAGCCAATCTCTGTTTCGGGCCAGCTCGCACATGCTTTGGAGGATGCTGATCACCTGTTTTGTTAAGGTTGCATAGCAAGCTCTATTTGGAACTTTTTCTACAAGCTGTTCGATATTCCTTTCATCCAAAACCAATCTCTCCTTCACAGATTTCAACAATGGTTAGCAAAGGCTAGTTCTAAATCCAAGTTTAAGATGCTCATTGGCATTACCCCTTCCTTTATCATGTGGGAAATTTGGCTTAGCAGAAATTTAGCCCGGTTCGAGGGTAAAGTCATGTCAGCTAGCTCGATCATTCATAAAGTAACATATTGGCCGAGAGAGATCGCCCCATCCATTCCTACCCCTGACAAGAAATCCTTGTCTGAACCCATCACCCTCCAGCTTCTCAAAATAAACAATCCCTCTCCGTCTGATGGAAGGAAGCCAATTCCTGTTAGTTGCGCCAAGCCTCCGACAGGCTGGTTGAACACTACAAGAAATCCCACGTTTACCGATGAAAATTTTCATCACTAAAAGCCAAATTTTCATAGGTAAAAAGTTTTATCGACGAAAATTTTTGTTGGTAAATTTGTCGGTAAAAGACCATCGCAAAAGGCTTTTGCCGACGAAAATTTTGAATCGTCGACAAAGGCAAGATTTTTACCGACGAATTTTTTCGTCGGTAAAAAATAAGTAAAAAACTTTTACCGATGATTTTTTTCGTAGGTATAAATATTTACAGAACTTTTATTGACGAATATTTTCGTCGGTAAAAAATAAGTAAAAAACTTTTACCGACGATTTTTTTCGTAGGTAAAAATATTTACAAAACTTTTACCGACAAATTTTTTCATTGGTAAAAAATAAGTAAAAATCTTTTACCGACGATTCTTTTCGTACGTAAAAATATGTAGAAAACTTTTATCGATGAATTTTTTTGTCGGTAAAAAATAAGTAAAAAACTTTTACTGACGAGTTTTTTCGTAGGTAAAAATATTAAAAAACTTTTACCGACGAATTGTTTCGTTGGTAAAGAATAAGAAAAAACTTTTACCCACGAATTGATTTGTTGGTAAAAAATAAGTAAAAAACTTTCAGAAACTTTTACCTACGAAATATTTCGTAGGTAAAAGTCTTTTTTTTTTTTTTTTTTTTTCAATATTCCAGCACCAAATTCCTAATATAAACCTGTTACAATATATTTCATCATATTCTTCTTGATATACACCTATTATATAATATATTTCATCATATTCACATTCACATCCATCTAAACCCAAACTACGTAAATCCATCCAAACATAAACTACATTCGTCCAAACATAAACTACATCCATCCAAACACAAACAATCTTATCCACATCACATTCATCCATGCGTAAATACATATAAGTTTAGCATCATAAATAAAATACAAAAAATTATTCATAGCCTATTTCCTAGTGGGGCTCACAAAATTCAGTGTGGTGAACACATCGCTGACTATGCAAACACACCTAGGTACTTACTCATGCCTTCATGGTAGATTCAAAATAGTTTCAATACAAGGTCACGAGTTCAAGTAGCCATTATGGCCATAAGTGACTCTAGTGTGTGAGTGTGTGCTAAAAGAAAAAGAAAGAAAGAAAATGCTGCTTTATATTTTGGGTTGAGCCTAATGGTACTTGGTAATTTCTCATCAGGTAAAAATTATTATTAGTTGTTTTTAAAAAGGTGAGATTAAGCCACTTATAATTATATTAACATGATAAAATGATGTACGTATATTTGAGCAGACACCACAAAATAAACAATCCTATAGATAAAAAATAAATGAAAAGAGAGAGAAGATATGAGAGCTGATCTTTATGTTCTTTGATGGATTTAAGCTGCATGTGCCCTACCCAACTTCCTATAAGGAGAAGTTATATGGGTCTTGGAATAATGTTGGTGACAAATCCACCTTGTCTATTAATATTATCATATTGTGTTAGGACATGACTCTAAAAATGAGATAAATCCAAATCTCAAATAATCAATGCTATAAGAGAGTGGAGATGGAAATAAATGCATTGTTGTAAGACCCGTATCTTGGTCCGTACCTTTCCGTAAACTTCCGCGGTCTTACCGGTCGAATTTCGGCGACCTTTGACCCTTAACCGATATTGACGTGTGATCTTGATTCATATGCCGACAACTCGAGTCGACTCAGCCCGAGACCAATACCATAGCGACCGCGCCGTCGTTGCAGTTCCGATACCGCGACTCGCGCGCTGAGGCGATACCCTGGTCAAGAGATATGGGCCAACGTTCGGTGCGAGAAAACACCGCGCGTTACGAAAACCAAGGGGATCTCTACGATGTGTCACATCAATCACATCAATCCCATCAATCAATCAATCCATCAAGCCATCACATGTCAAGTACACATCACTTTATTCCATTTTTTCAAGCAACCACAAAAGTCTCCCAAAACCATACCTCTCTTACACAAAAACCCACAAAAGTCTTCACCACCCATACCTCTCTTACACAAAAGCCTCAAAAGTCAAGTTTTTCTCACACAACCATCACTCACCACATCCATCCATCACTCTCTCTCTCCCTTTACAACTCTCTCTCTCTTTCTCTCTTTCTCATTTCAAAAATTCCAAAGCCAAAGAGATCCCACGTATGGAATTTTGCAAGAACTCCTAAGCTCCAAGTGGCCCACCTTCATACCCCATCATCTCCCATCTCAACCTTCCATTTTTCATCTCCTCCATTGAAGTTGAAGCCAAGGTGCCAAGGAACCCCTAGGAGCGAGAAGATCGGACGGTGGGTGCCTCTATAGGGTAGTTTTTCTTATTTTTATGGTGGACCAAGTGAGACCCACCGATCAATGGTGTGGATCTCCCTTGGGACCCTAAGATAAGGCCGATGGCCTACTTGGATCATCATGATCATTCCATGATGGGGCCATTCTCCATGGACCCCATCATGATGTTTATTTCATTGCAAAAGGTCATCTAGACCGTCCATATCGGTGGGGAATGGATTTTCACCGTTGATTTACATTTTTTATGGTCCCTTATGCTAAATGACCCACTTGTTGTATGATTTCATGTAAGGGAGGGCCCATAATGTCGGGGTCCCTCCATCACAAGCGTGTCCCACTCTCCATGTCTCTCTCTCTCTCTCTCTCTCTCTCTTTTATTTTATTGTATTTTATTTTATTTTTATGCAAAGGGGATTGTGTGGCCCACTTGTATGGATCCCACCTTGGAACATTATCTTGTTCAAGATGTATTCAGGTGGGGCCCATCATATACGTTGTACCCCATGCACCCATAAGTGGTGGCCCACTTCATCAGGGCCCACCATTTTTAAAAAAAAATAAATTATATAAAACCGTCCAGCGTCTAGGACGCTGGACGTTTCAAAGAAAGAAAGAAGAAAAAGGAAGGAAGAGAGAAGGGCTTTTGGTGGCCCACTCGCTTTGGCCCCACCGTGTTGTATTTAGGCAATCCAAGCCGTCCATCCCTTTCACCATCTCATTTTAGGCGTTGAGACAGAAAATGAGATTGAACGGAGCACCTGGTGGGCCATAGTGCCAAATATTGCGTCTTCACCTTTCAAATACATTTTTTTTTATTTTATTTCATTTTCTTTCATCAAAAAAATTCAAACTTCGGACTCATTTCGATTGTTGCGGGCCACTGAACGCAATGGCCGGGGTGGATTACTGTAAAGCGGGCCCCATGTGCAAAAAACCTCAAAAAAAATGGGTTTTTTCCCTTTTTCTAAAATTTCATGAATAGGGCAGACGCCCAGTTGTTTCACCAGCTCAGGCAGAGCAAGAGCACGCGAGCGCCTTACTACGTGAGTTCAGACGGCTTGATCCTCCACGTTTCCAGGGCGAGCCAGATCCGACTGCAGTAGAGAGATGACGCTCCGATGTGGAGAAGATCTTCGACACCATGTCATGTACGATCGAGCAGCGCGTCTGGCTAGCTGTATTTCTCTTCCAGGGTGAGGCCGAGCATTGGTGGAGCTCTGTTACCCATGTTGACGGACCTGATTATATCTGGACATGGGAGGACTTTGTTGACCGATTCGAGGAGCAGTACTTTCCCGACCATATCAGACGTCAGCGAGTCTTAGAGTTCGAGACTCTGGTGCAGGGAGACATGACTGTGGCACAGTACGCGGCCCGTTTTGTGGCGCTATCTAGATTTGCACCATATATGGTTGATGAGGAGGGGTGGAAGGCCCGCCGTTTCGAGCACGGCTTACGTTACGGCCTTCGAGGTAGTGTTATTGGGCATGAGTTCCCTACTTTCCAGGCATTAGTGCGGAGAGTTCAGATTTATGAGACTGAGTGGGCCGGTTCTCAGTCTGATCGCGGTTAGAGGAGAGATCAGAAGAGGCAGGCTTCCTCCAGTGATTCCCAGCAGCGTCGACCACAGCAGCAGAGGCGTACAGGTCACCCAGCTTTTTGAGCACCATCAGCACCTCCACCACCACCTCAGAGGCAGTTTACCGGCACTTGCTTCAGGTGGGTGCGACGGGACACCGTTCATGGGAGTGTCCCAGCCCCCAGCAGTAGCAGAGAGGACCACAGCAGCAGAGACCTCCACCGCAGCAGCAGAGACCCCCACAGCAGCAGTGACAGCAGCCTCCACCACCGAGGCCACCTCAGCAGCAACATCAGCATCATCACCAGCCTCATAGGCCACAGCAACAGAGGCAGCAGTTTCGACCGCCTCAGCGACCCCATCAGCAGCAGCAGCATGCTCAGAGGGGACAGACACCTCCTCAGCCGGCTCAAGCTAGGTTTTATGCAGCTCAGCAGGACCCTCAGTCTTCTGGAGGAGTTGTTGAGGGTATACTGCCAGTTTCTGCATGCATTGCACGTGTACTGTTTAATTCTGGTGCATCGCATTCTTTTGTGGCCGAGAGCTTCTGTCGATCGACTGGCTTACCGTTGGAGTCTGCTGGTGAGATCCTATCAGTATCGACTCCCTTGGGGAGGATGCAGTGTTGGAATGATTTTGTTCGTCTTGTCCCATTCTAGTTGGGGTTACCTTTCTACCTGCTGATCTATTTATTTTGCCGCTGTCTGAGTTCGACGTCATCCTGGGCATGGGTTGGCTCGCCGAGTACTATGCTATATTGGACTGCGCTGTGAGGACCGTCACGTTCTGTATACCCGGCGTGCCGCAGTTCGAGTTTGTTGCAGAGGCCAGAGGAGAGCGGGTGTCTTGTTTGATGTCCTGCGCCTTAGAGGAGCCTGTTGCCGCCTGCATCGACCATTTGCCCGTGGTTTGCGATTTTCCCGATGTGTTCCAGGAGATTCCGGGATTACCGTCTCGTCGACTTACCGAGTTCCAGATTGATCTCGTGCCCGGTATCGCGCCTATTTCGAAGGCCCCGTATAGCATGGCACCGTTAGAGTTACGGGAACTGCAGAAGCAGTTGGACGATTTGCGTGAGTTGGGCTTTATCCGTTCGAGCAGTTCACCATGAGGAGCGCCAGTACTCTTCGTGAAGAAGAAGGATCGCTCGTTGAGGCTCTGCGTTGACTACCGCGAGCTCAACAAAGTCACGATCAAGAACAAGTACCTGCTCCCTAGGATTGATGATTTGTTTGACCAGGTGCAGGGTGCACAGTTCTTTTCGAAGATTGACCTGCGTTCCGGTTATCATCAGATTCGGGTTCGAGATGAGGACATTTTGAAGACGGCATTCAGGACGTGTTACGGTCATTTTGAGTTTCAGGTCATGTCCTTCGGACTGACCAATGCACCCGCGGTCTTCATGTAGCTGATGAACGAGGTCTTCCGCCCATATCTAGATCAATTTGTTGTAGTCTTCATCGATGACATTCTGATCTATTCGAGGACCCGTGAGGAGCACGAGCAGCATTTAGAGATTACTCTACAGACCCTCCGCGCGCACCAGCTGTATGCGAAGCTGGAGAAGTGCGAGTTCTGGCAGGAGGAGGTAAAGTTTCTCGGTCACGTGGTGACGAGGGAGGGTGTCGTAGTGGACCCCTCGAAGGTCGAGGAAGTGCGTCAGTGGGGCCAGCCCACGACTGCGACAGAGATCCGTAGTTTCCTTGGCTTGGCGGGCTATTACCGACGTTTCATTGAGGGTTTTTCTTGTATTGCAGCTCCGCTGACCAAGTTGACTCGGAAGGGCACAGAGTTTATTTGGAGTGACACCTACGAGCGAGCATTTATGGAGTTGAAGGACCGTCTGACGTCCACTCCTGTCCTCACTCTTCCCTCTGGGAGTGACAGTTTTATTGTATTCATCGATGCTTCGCATATCGGTTTGGGTGCTATCCTGATGCAGCACGGGATACCAGTGGCCTTTGCGTCTCGTCAGCTCAAGGTCCATGAGCTGAACTATCCTACGCATGACTTAGAGCTGGCTGCAGTTGTCTTCACACTGAAGGTGTGGAGGCACTACCTTTACGGGGTTAGGTTCGAGCTCTTCTCTGATCACAAGAGCTTGAAGTACCTCTTCTCGCAGTCTGAGTTGAATATGAGACAGAGGCGCTGGATGGAGCTCTTGAAAGACTATGATTTTGACCTCCAATACCACCCGGGCAAGGTGAACGTGGTGGCAGATGCCCTCAGCCGTTAGCCACGAGGTCTAGTGGCGCATATGATGATTCAGGAGTGGCGGATGCTTGAGGATATCACAACATATGATTTTGAGTTCGGCCTGCAGTCTTCCATTGTACAGTTATCGAGCCTGTCGATTCAACCCTCTCTTGTCGCTAGGGTGATCGAGGCTCATCAGGCTGATCAGTCGTTGCAGAGTTATATGGCTGAGGCGGCATCTGAGGGTCAGGCTGATTGGCAGATCGGTACAGACGGTGGACTTCACTTCAGAGGCCAATTATGTGTCCCGGATATTCCAGAGTTACGCAGAGATCTTATGACCGAGGCACATCGATTACGATTTTCTATCCACCTAAGCTCGACGAAGATGTACCGTGACATGAGGCGATAGTATTTTTAGGCGGGAATGAAGCGCCAGATCGCCAGTTTTGTGGCCGAGTGTGACACGTGCCTGCGTGTCAAGGCCGATCATCAGAGACCTCCTGGTCTATTGCAGCCGTTGAGTGTCCCGATGTGCAAGTGGGAGCACGTGTCGACTGATTTCATTATGGGTTTGCCGAGGACTCAGCGCGGTCATGACGCTATCTGGGTTGTCATGGATCGTCTGACGAAGTCGACACATTTCTTTGCAATGTGTGCGACTTAGTCTATGGACCGGCTTGCGAGATTATTTATCGAGGAGATTGTGAGACTGCATGACGTTCCAGTCTCGATCGTTTCTTACCGAGACTTGAGGTTCACGTCTCAGTTTTGGGGGAGCTTCCAGCGTGCGATGGGGACTGATTTGCAGCTCAGCACTGTTTACCATCCGCAGACCGATGGCCAGACCGAGAGGGTCAATCAGATACTTGAGGATATGCTTCGGGCCTGCGCGATTGACTTCGGGGGTAGCTGGGATGAGCATCTGCGATTGGCTGAGTTCGCATACAATAACAGCTATCAGGCGACCATCGGCATGGCTCCTTTTGAGGCACTATATGGCAAACCATGCAGATCACCGAGTTATTGGACCGAGGTTGGAGAGCGTCGTCTCCTAGGTCCTGAGCTTGTGCAGGAGACTTCAGAGGCTATTGACATCATCAGGCAGAGGATGCGCACAGCTCAGAGCCGACAGAAGAGTTCTGCTGATCGTCGGCGTTGTCCCTTGGAGTTTGATGTAGGGGACCATGTGTATCTCAAGGTCTTGCGCATGAAGGGCGTAGTTCGATTTGGAGCGAAGGGCAAGCTTGCCCCGAGATTCATAGGACCTTTTGAGATCACTGGGCGCGTTGGCGCAGTGGCCTATCAACTTGCCTTGCCATCACAGTTGTTTGGCGTCCACGACATTTTCCACGTCTCCATGTTGAGGAAGTGTGGGTCAGACATAGTTTCCGTTATTGATTGGCAGCCGTTGGAGGTTCGTGAGGACGCTTCTTACATTGAGCAGCCAGTCCGTATCCTTGATTGGAAAAAGCAGGTCCTCAGAACCAAGGTCATTCCGTTGATGAAGGTGCAGTGGGGTCACCATTCTGTAGAGGAGGCTTCTTGGGAGCGTGAGGCTGAGATTCGAGAGCGTTATCCTCATCTCTTTGATGATTGATCTTGTATTGTATTTTGTATGCTGCCCCTGAATTCTATATAATGACGTTATGTTTCTTATTCCTCGCGAGTAATGCTTAGTTGCGATACTTGTGTAAATTTTGAGGATGAAATTTTTATAAGGAGGGGAGAGCTGTAAGACCTGTATCTTGGTCCGTACCTTTCCGTAGACTTCCGCGGTCTTACCGGTCGAATTCCGGCGACCTTCGACCCTTAACCGATATCGACGCGCGACCCTGATTCATATGCCGACAATCCGAGTTGACTTAGCCCGAGACCAATACTATAGCGACCGCGCCGTCGTTGCGGTACCGATACTGCGACTCGCGCGCCGAGGCGATACCCTGGTCAAGAGATATGGGCCAACGTTCGGTGCGAGAAAACGCCGCGCGTTACGAAAACTAAGGGAATCTCTACGATGTGTCACATCAATCACATCAATCCCATCAATCAATCAATCCATCAAGCCATCACATGTCAAGTACACATCACTTTATTCCATTTTCCTAAGCAACCACAAAAGTCTCCCAAAACCATACCTCTCTTATCCAAAAACCCACAAAAGTCTTCACCACCCATACCTCTCTTACACAAAAGCCTCAAAAGTCAAGTTTTTCTCACACAACCATCACTCACCACATCCATCCATCACTCTCTCTCTCCCTTTACAACTCTCTCTCTCTTTCTCTCTTTCTCATTTCAAAAATTCCAAAGCCAAAGAGATCCCACGTATGGAATTTTGCAAGAACTCCTAAGCTCCAAGTGGCCCACCTTCATACCCCATCATCTCCCATCTCAACCTTCCATTTTTCATCTCCTCCATTGAAGTTGAAGCCAAGGTGCCAAGGAACCCCTAGGAGCGAGAAGATCGGACGGTGGGTGCCTCTATAGGGTAGTTTTTCTTATTTTTATGGTGGACCAAGTGAGACCCACCGATCAATGGTGTGGATCTCCCTTGGGACCCTAAGATAAGGCCGATGGCCTACTTGGATCATCATGATCATTCCATGATGGGGCCATTCTCCATGGACCCCATCATGATGTTTATTTCATTGCAAAAGGTCATCTAGACCGTCCATATCGGTGGGGAATGGATCTCCACCGTTGATTTACATTTTTTATGGTCCCTTATGCTAAATGACCTACTTGTTGTATGATTTCATGTAAGGGAGGGCCCATAATGTCGGGGTCCCTCCATCACAAGCGTGTCCTACTCTCCATGTGTCTCTCTCTCTCTCTCTTTTATTTTATTGTATTTTATTTTATTTTATTTTATTTTTATGCAAAGGGGATTGTGTGGCCCACTTGTATGGATCCCACCTTAGAACATTATCTTGTTCAAGATGTATTCAGGTGGGGCCCATCATATACGTTGTACCCCACGCACCCATAAGTGGTGGCCCACTTCATCAGGGCCCACCATTTTCAAAAAAAAAAAAATATATAAAACCGTCCAGCGTCTGGGACGCTGGACGTTTCAAAGAAAGAAAGAAGAAAAGGGAAGGAAGAGAGAAGGGCTTTTGGTGGCCCACTCGCTTTGGCCCCACCGTGTTGTATTTAGGCAATCCAAGCCGTCCATCCCTTTCACCATCTCATTTTAGGCGTTGAGCCAGAAAATGAGATTGAATGGAGCACCTGGTGGGTCATAGTGCCAAATATTGCGTCTTCACCTTTCAAATACATTTTTTTTATTTTATTTCATTTTCTTTCATCAAAAAAATTCAAACTTCGGACTCATTTCGATTGTTACGGGCCACTGAACGCAATGGCCGGGGTGGATTACTGTAAAGCGGGCCCCATGTGTGAAAAACCTCAAAAAAATGGGTTTTTTCCCTTTTTCTAAAATTTCATGGCAAAGGCTTAGCCTCTGCCTACTCATCAGCGGGCGCAGCGCTGCATGCTGCTGCGTGCAGCCGTGCGGGCGGCGGTCGTCCAGCTTATTTGTCATCCAACTTGTTCATTAGGTGGGCCACCCCAGTGGTGGGCCCCCCCTCCAAAAATGAGTCAAATCCAAAACTCAGGTGGCCCACACCACGCGAAACAGTGTGAATTGAATTCTACCGTTGAAAATTTTCTGGGGCCCACAGAAGTGTTGGATCAAGCTGAAATTTTTGCTGTCCCTTCATACAGGTCTGAGTGACCTTATGAACGGGTTGAATTTCAAATAAATATTATGGTGGGCCACATTTGTGGGACCCATGGTAATGTATGTATTTCATTCGCACCGTCCACAGCCCGTGGACGGTGAGACTCGCCATGATGTATTGTTTCACCCACCAGCAGGCGGTGGGGCCCTGTTGCATGTGATTTACACACGCCGTCCATCTGATTCTGATGATGGGGCCCACTGCCAGCTGGCATAGTGATTTCTATGGGACCCACCATTATATATATTTTATATATGTTATATAGTTTATAATGTATATTTTATATTATGAATATAGTGGTGGGCCCTACATGGGACCTACCTCAGTTCCATTTTAATGATTAAAGAACTGGTGCAATAGCCCTTAATGTATGAATTACTGTTGTAGTTATAATGTATGTATATTGCTATACATATTATATATGTGGGCCCAAGGTCCGTATGACCTTTTGAACATAATGGAATGCAAACAAATAGAATTGTAGTGGGCCCTAGGCCATGTGTCCCTATGAATGGTTTGGATGGAAATAAATATTTTGTAAGGCCCATGAGTCGGGACCCATTTGATATATTTAAAGGCCATGAGACTAGGCCATTTGATATATTGTAAAGCCCATGGGACTAAACCCATTTGATTATAAAAAGGGCCCATGGGATTAGGCCCATTGGATTTATTTGAGACCCATGAGTTAGGCCCATTTTATTTGATTAAGGCATAGGGGTTTAGGCCCATTTGACTCATGTTAGGTCTATGGGTTGAGGCCCACTTGATCTACATGTGGGGCCCAATTGGTGTGGCCCATTGGTCATATATTAGACTCATGAGACTAAGCTCATTTGATGCAATCCAAGGCCCACAGGTTTTGACCCATTGCAATGCACGTAAGACCCATTGGTGTGGCCCATTTATATGGCCCATCTGATGAATAAAAGGCCCATAAGCTATGGCCCATTTGATATATATGTAAGGCCCAATGGGAGGAACCTAAGGTCCATTGCAATGTGTAATCCCAATACCGATTATGTAGCGGTGTTTAAGAAGATCGTACCTGGGATGCAATGTTGGTTTGACGTCCACATTGTGAGTGTAATGTTGGTTGGATGTCCACATTACGACTCTCCTTAAGGCCCATTACTGGGCCGTACTTGCTGTGTTTCGGCCGTCCAGGTCCATCTGCATTGTAAGATAGTTCATTTTATTATAACATGTTTAGTACAGTTTCATGACTCATGATCATACGCATCATATGTATGCTTGGCATGAGAATTGTCTGATCATAGCATTTGCCTTCGGGCAGGTTGTTTATGCGCTCCCGGTTAGGCGGTGTTGCCCTACACGAGCGCACGATATGTGCAGGATTTGATGCATGACTGGATAGCGTGAATCATGCATATCGCATTTGTATGACATGGATATTGTACGCCCTAGCGACATCGGGGTCGTAACTTCCACAGATGTATCGTGGTTGGTAGGATTGGATACCGAAAATCTTATTCTACATGGGGTACTATAGATATCCCTGGGTGAAAGTCCCTAAACCCTTATGGTACCAAGAGGTTGCTCCAACATCTAGACCGAGTGGGTAGATGAGCGCTGAGTGCCGAATACCAGTTGGTTGTGCTCTCTACTGTGTCATGGTCGGTTGGAAGGGGGTGCTACCTTACCCGTCCGAGTGTAGGGGGCAATCCTAGGCTGACTTTGACCAGCTCGAGGAATGGGTCCGCTATCGACGAGTCG
Organism: Magnolia kwangsiensis; assembly: GCA_037074715.1. NCBI lineage: Eukaryota > Viridiplantae > Streptophyta > Magnoliopsida > Magnoliales > Magnoliaceae > Magnolia > Magnolia kwangsiensis. Next base: position 4,936,534 of record CM073583.1, read on the forward strand.
TGCCCGATATTGGCAGACGGATAGTGTGTTCTCTTCCACTTACCTTATTGCGCGTGATGTGGCGACAATCTGGTTTAGAGTGTACTAGACCTTAGTGATATTCCATATTTTGAGCTGTATTGATGTGTGGACATAGATGAGGATCTGTATGCTTGAGTTGCATTGCACATCGCATGGCCTTGGGTTGGCCGATACCATTCATGTCTTGCATCGCATAAGCCTTGGTACGGCTCATGATATTATAGATCCATCTGCATATTCCGCTTTACTCTTACATTGCATGTTCATATTACTACCTTGCGCACACACTTTCACCACCCTCTAAGCTTTTTGTAAGCTTATGCACGACCGTTGCGTGCAGGTGACGTTGGATCGCAGAGCGCTGAGGCAGGAGCACGTTGCTGATCATTTTGGAGTTTTTGTTATTTACCATTGTATTTTCCTTTATGCTCATTGTACTTGTAAAGTTTTTGATCATAGTGGAAATGTAATGGAGTGATTGGTTATTGTTTGTGGGTTATGCCTTTGGTTATGCTTATTACGAATCAAACTGACATTAAAAATCCTCCTCGTAGCATCCCAGGATCGGAACCTGGCGAATGGGAGCTAGGAGCTGAGAATGGAGTTCTACGGAGGCTATCGGCGCCGGATTCGGCAATTGAAAATTTTGTGAGCCCGATTTCCGAGTTTGGGGAGTGACAATTGTGATGCTTGAGTTCGAGTATGCTTACCAATAAAGCAAGATGTTCTTATTTGTTGCCATGTGATTGGGCTATACATTATTACATCAATCGGGTTCGGGTTCGGAATCGGGTATAGGTTTGGGTTTTCAAGTTTAGGTTTAGGTTTAGGTTTGGGAGTTGAGATTAGGATTAAGTGTAGGTTTAGGTTTAGGGATTTGATAATACATTTAGGTCTTAGGTTTAGGTTTAGGTTATAGGTTATAGGTTTAGGTTTAGATTTTAGGTTTAGGTTTAGGTTAAGGTTAGGTTATAGGTTATAAGTTTAGGTTATAGGTTATGTGTCACGCCCCAAACCCGAAAATCGGATTCACACGAATCCCGTTTGCAGAATCCGATGCTGATAGCCTCCGTAGTGCCCCATTCTCGTCTTCTGATAATCAAATACCAGATTTTGATCCTGGGATCCTACAAGGAGGATTTTCAGAATGAAATTTTTTTTCATAATGGAGCATAACCACAAGCATAACCAAGTCACAAAACAACATCACCACATATCCACTATATCAAAAATTTTAAGTACAATGCGGAAAGGGAAATATAAGGTGATCAAAAATCTCCAAAAGGTCCTGATATGCACTCCTGCCTCAGCGCTGCTGTTGTCTAACGTTACCTGCACGCAACTGTCGTGCATAAGCTTACAAAAGCTTAGAGGGTGGTGTAAGTGTGTGCGTAAGGCAAACGCCAAGTGTACAGTATCAGAGCAATGCGGAAGTATGCGGTAAGTCCATGCATACAATCAACCATTCCAAGGCTATATAATGCAAGGCATGATGCGAGATATAAATGTCATCGGCCACACCGATGCAATGTAAGGCCTACATAGCCGAATGTCATATGTGAAATGCAATCCAAGCAAGTCGGTACTCCTCAAGTACACATATCAGTACAGTTCCTCTCTGGATATCACTGGGGTCTAATACACTTCGCAGAGACTGCCACCTCCCTAGCTGCACAGTCAAGCGAGCGGAATAGACCTCACTATCCGCCTGACCAGTAGTTTGCCAATACCTACCCGGCTCATCGATAGCGAACTCATTTGTGAGCTGGTCAAACTCAGCCTAGCTTATAGCCCCCTCATTCAGGCGGATAAGGCCACACCGCCTTCCAACCGACCACGACACAGTGGGAGACCCGGCCTACTGGTATTCAGCACTCAGGCGCTCGTGTATCCACTCGTTCTAGACGTTGGAGCATATCCTGGTACCAAAAAGGTTCTGAAACTTTCACCCAAAGACATCCTAAGTGCCCACAGTGCTAGAATAAGTATTTTCGGTATCCAATACGGCCATCCACGATGTACCTGTGGATCCACGACCCTGATGTCGCTAGGGCGTGCAGTGATCAAATCACACATATGCGAGATGCATGAATCACGCCGTCAAATCATGCAGAAATCCAGCGCATACTGCGCGATCATGTGGGGTACTCCGTCTTGTAACGGGTCCCATAAATGGTCTACCAAATGGCATATGCTATGATCAGTCGCTACTCAAACCAAGCATACATATGATGCGTATGAGCATGAGTCATGAGATTATACTAAGCATGTTATAAGGTGATGGATAACAACGAGCATAGGCTTATCAATGGGCCCTAAGGGGAGTTACAATGCGAACATTTAACCAACATTGTACATACAATATGGACGTCAAACCAACATTATTCCCTAGGTACGGCCCGCCATATATATCATTACATGAACATGGGAAGTCACACATTGCAATGGACCCTACGGTCATTCCATTGTGCCTCGACCCATGGGCCTTAGATACATCAAATGGGCTGCATTAATGGGCCTTACCAATGAGCCTTATGTACATTGCAATGGTCCATGATCCATGGGCCTTGGAATACATCAAAGTGGGCCTCAGAACTTGAGCCTTAAATATATCAGATGGGCCTACACACATGAGCTTTAAATATATCAAATGGGCCACTCCATTTGCGCCTCATGCACATCAAATGGGCTTGAATCCCGTGGGCCCTATATAGAATAAATGGGCTGGATCCCATGGGCATTGCATATGTCAAATGGGCCCAAACCCATGGGCATTACATATGCCAAATGGGCTTAATCCCATGGGCATTACATATGCCAAATGGGCTTAATCCCATGGGCCTTATATATGCACCAAGTTGGGCCCCAATGAATAGCCATAAATGGATCAACATGGGCCCTATACACATACCAAAGTGGGCCCATTTGAACCATAGATCTGGCTCATTTTTAACTCAAGAAATGAGTTTTCAAAATGGATAGACAGTGAGATGCAACACATGCATCATGGTGGGGGGTCACATGAAGGCCCACCATCATAAACCTATTATGTATAATATATAATTTATATACAGTATATATATATATATATATAAAAAATATAATATTATATATATATATATATATATATATATATATATATATATATATATATATATATATATATATCTACACACACGCACACACACACACACGTGCACTCACACCCATTACAGTGGGCTCCACCGTCTGGGCGGACGGTGGAAAACAAACATCACAGTGGGTCCCATGTGGGGCCCACCTTATTGTTTACATGCCATCCAACCCATTCATTAGGTCATGTAGACCTGAATGAAGGGTAAAAACAAATTTCAGCTTGATCCAGAACTGCAGTGGGCCCAAAAAGGGTCTCAATGGTAAAGTTCAATCACCACTGTTTCTTGTGGTGTGGGCCGCCTGAGTCTTGGATGGGCCTCTTTTTTGGGGAGGGCCCTCCTCAGAGGGTGGGTCACCATATGAGCAGGTCAGATGGTAAATAAACATCAAGGTGGGGCCCACGGCTAGGGCCGTGGGCTGCTGCCCGTCCGCCCGTTGAGATGCAGGACGCTGCGCGTCTGACAGGTAGACGCAGCAGCCTCTGATGTAATTTTTTTTTTTGGAAAAACCTATTTTCGTGAGGTTTTTGGTACGAGGGGCTCGCTTCAAGTGCATCCATTCCATCCATTGTGTTCCCAAGCCCAAAACAAATCTATCAAGACTAATAACGAACATTTTCCAGCGTGTAATAAAAATCTGGGTAGGTTTCAACGGTACTGATATTGTTTTCAACACTATAGCCCACTAGATACCCCGATCAACCTCATTTTCCGGCTCAACGCCTAAAATGGGATGGGGAAAAAGATAGACGGCTTGGATTGAATACAAACCTCAAGGTGAGGCCTATTCAAATGGTCCTCTCCAAAACTTTCATTCTATGAATTTTTTTTCTCTTTTTGCCAGTACACTCACTGGCGGTTCACACTTCACTTAGACGTCCAGCGTCCAGAGATGCTGGATGATTTTGGATACCACATTAAGGTGGGCCCCACCTTCAGATGAGTTATCTAGGTGGGCCACCATGTACATGGATAGTATGGATAAGGCATATATCAGAGTGGGGTCTATCGAAGCGGGCCGCACCTCTACATCATCACACATAAAAACAATGGAAGAAAGAGAGGGAGAGGGAGAGAGATAGAGAGGGACACGCGTGTGATGGAGGGACCCCGATACTATGGGCCCTCCGTTTCAACCATCCAATCATACATCAATGGGTCCCATTGCATATGGGCCATCTAAATAAAAGATCAACGGTGGAGATCCCGCTCCACTAAAAATGGACGGTCTAGATGACCTCTTTAATACAAGGAAAGTAAACATCATGATGGGGTCCATGGAGAATGGCCCCATCATGGAATGATTGATGATCAAGATGGGCCGTTGGCCACATCTTACGGTCCCAAGTGAGATCCACACCATTGATCGGTGGGCCTCACTTGGCCCATCATAGAAATATGAAAATCTAACTTATGGAAACACCCACCACTTGATCTTCTCGGTCTGTCGGGATGCCGGTCTCCTAGAGCTTCACTTTGATGGTGGAGATGGGAGATGGATGGCTAGGATTAGAGTTTTTCGGATGGGAAGTGGGCCACCAAAAATCACTTCTCTCTCATGGAAGAGGGCTTGGACGTGGGAGTGCTTCTTGGTTGGTTGGGGTTTGTTGAGAAATGAGAGAGAGAGGTGTGATGTAAGGAGAGATGGAGTGATGTGAAGTGAGTGATGGGTGAGGTGAGTGATGGGTGAAGTGAGAGGTTAGTTGACTTTGGTGGTTGCTTGACTTGTGGAGAAAGGAAGCATGGGTGCTTGTACTTGACATGAGAGGTGATTGATGGGATTGATTGATGTGATTGATTTGACACTTTGTAGAGATTCTCTTGGAAATGTAAATGCGCGGCATTTTCTTGAAATAAACGCCGACCCACATCTCTTAGTCAAGGTATCGGATCGGTGCGTGAGTCGCGGCGTTGGAACCCCGACGACGGTGCGGTCGTAATGATACAAGCCTTGGATTAAGTCGACTCAAATGTATAGGATACGACTTACGGTCGTGCGTAACGTCGACTAAAGGTCACAGACTGCCGGAATTTGACGAGAAGGATCGCGGAAAGTAACGGAACAATACAGATTGGGATACGGGTCTTACATTATGGGTTAGAGGTTAAGGTTTAGGTTATAGGTTTTGATTTAGGTTAAGGTTATAGGTTTAGGTTTAGGTTATAGGTTTTGATTTAGGTTAAGGTTATAGGTTTAGGTTTAGGTTATAGGTTATAGGTTATAGGTTACAAATTATAGCTTTAGGGAATTGAGAATAGGTTAAGGTTTAGGTTTAGGAAATCGGGTTCAGGTTTGGGATCGGGTTTAAGATTGGGTTTTCAAGTTTAGGTTTAGGTTTAGGTTAGGGAGTTGAGATTAGGATTAGGTGTAGGTGTAGGTTTAGGGATTTGAGAATACATTTCGGTTTTAGGTTTAGGTTTAGGTTTTAAGTGTAGGTTATAGGTTTAGGTTTAGGTTAGGTTATAGGTTAAGGTTTAGGGAATTGATTTTAGGTTATACGTTATAGGTTATAGGTTATATGTTATAGGTTAAGGTTTAGGTTTAGGTTTAGGTTATAGGTTTAGGTTTAGGTTATAGGTTTTGGGATTTGAGAATAAGTTTAAGAATACATTTACGTTTTAGGTTTAGGTTTAGGTTATAAGTGTAGGTTATAGGTTTAGGTTTAGGTTAGGTTATAGGTTAAGGTTTAGGAAATTGAGTTTAGGTTATAGGTTAAGGTTTAGGTTTAGGTTATAGGTTTAGGTTATAGGTTAAGGTTTAGTTTTAGGTTATAGGTTTTGGGATTTGAGAATAGGTTTAGATTATAAGTATAGGTTTAGGTTAATGTTGTAGGTTATAAGTTTATGTTAATATGGTAGGTTATAGGTTTAGGTTTAGGTTTAGGAATTTGAGAATACATTTAGGTTTTACGTTTAGGTTAAGGCTACAGGTTTAGATTTTATGTTTAGGTTTAGGTTTAAGTTAGGTTATAGGTTAAGGTTTAGGGAATTGAGAATAGGTTAAGGTTTAGGTTTAGGAAATCGGGTTCGGGTTCGGGTTTAGGTTTGGGTTGTCAAGTTTAGGTTTAGGTTAAGGAGTTGAAATTAGGATTAGGTGTAGGTTTAGGTTTAGGGATTTGAGAATACATTTCGGTTTTAGGTTTAGGTTTAGGTTTAGGTTATAGGTTAAGGTTTAGGTTTAAGTTATAAGTTATAGCTTTAGGGAATTGAGAATAGGTTAAGGTTTAGGTTTTGGAAATCGGGTTCGAGTTCGGGATTGGGTTTAGGTTTTAGGTTATAGGTTATAGGTTTAGGTTATAGGTTAAGGTTTAGGTTTAGGTTTATGTTATAGGTTTAGGTTAAGGTTGTAGGTTTAGGTTACAGGTTATAGGTCTAGGTTTAGGTTTAGGTTATAGGTTTAAGGGTTTGAGAATAGGTTTAGGTTTAGGATAAGGGTTTAGGGATTCAGATTCGGGTTCAAGATCGGGTTTAGGTTTGGATTTTCAAGTTTAGGTTTAGGTTTAGGTTAGGGAGTTGAGATTAGGATTAGGTGTAGGTTTAGGTTTAGGGATTTGAGAATACATTTAGGTTTTAGGTTTAGGTTTAGGCTATAGGTTTAGGTTATAGGTTTAGGTTTAGGTTATAAGTGTAGGTTATAGGTTTAGGTTCAGGTTCAGGTTATAGGTTTTGGGATTTGAGAATAGGTTTAGGTTATAAGTATAGGTTTAGGTTAATGTTGAAGGTTATAAGTTTATGTTAGTGTTGTAGGTTATAAGTTTAGGTTTAGGTTTAGGTTTAAGGATTTAAAAATACATTTACGTTTTAGGTTTAGGTTTACGTTTTACGTTTTAGGTTTTAGGGTTAGGTTTAAGGATTTGAGAATACATTTAGGTTTTAGGTTTAAGTTTAGGTTTTAGGTTTATGTTAAGGTTATAGGTTTAGGTTATGTTTAGGTTTAGGTTTAGGTTTAGGAATTTGAGAATACATTTAGGTTTTAGGTTTAGGTTTAGGCTTAGGTTATAAGTGTAGGTTATAGGTTTAGGTTTAGGTTAGTTTATTGGTTAAGGTTTAGGGAATTGATTTTAGGTTATAGCTAGGTTATACATTATAGGTTAAGATTTAGGTTAGTTTATTGGTTAAGGTTTAGGGAATTGATTTTAGGTTATAGCTAGGTTATACGTTATAGGTTAAGGTTTAGGTTATAGGTTGAGGTTTAGGTTTAGGTTATAGGTTAAGGTTTAGGTTTAGGTTATAGGTTTTGGGATTTGAGAGTAGGTTTAGGTTTAGGTTTAAGTTTTGGGGTAGATCCAAAGCTCAAGTAGACATTAAAACGAACTGGGCCACCAAAGTTTTCGATCTAGCTGATATTTGTGTTATTCATTCTTCAAGTCTAGGTTTGTGTGAACTTACTAGCAGGTTGGATCTCAAATAACCACCATGGTGGGTCACAAGAAGGAATCAACAGGCGGGGGCACTGTCCCCACCATGATGTTTAATTTTAGGTGTAGGTTTAGGTTTAGGGTTATACTAGGGTCTGCTCTAACAATTTTGAGCTAATACATAAACACGGCTTGTCCAAATGGCTAGGCTACTCTAATGCTATCCATAAGAAATGGATAGCTTCATCATGGTCATAACAGCGGTTTTCACCTTCCAGGGATCCCTGCTCAATATTCGGATAGCTCCGATGCACATCCGGGTCTACTCCATCAATTTCAAGTAAATACATAAACACGACCTGTCCAAATGGCCAGGTCACTCCAATGCTATCCATAGAAAATGGATAGCTTCATCATGGTCATAATAGCAGTTCCTACCTTCCAGGGATCCTTGCTCAACATCCGGATAGCTCTGACGCACATTGAGATCTTAATAAAGAGAGAAAAATATAGAAAAATAGATACAAACGAAATCATCAAAAAAATGCTAAGGGATTTAAGGAACGAGGTAGACATATATAAGATCTCAAACTAAGAACATGATTAGAAGCATTTAGGAGAAATGCATTAAGATTAAAGTCATTTTTAAGCCATAGATAACATTAAACAAGCCATGCAAAAAACAACAGATCAAAACACAAAAATAAAGGATCGATGGAAATATCAGACATATCAGGTAAGAAAAACCAGATCCAAAACGAAAATCAGATGAAATACTTTAAACGGAGGAAAATCTCACATCATAGTGGCATAGGTCCTTGTCCTCAGCTATATCGACAAGGAAGTGGTTCGCACAAACCACGTACTTTAAGCCGAGAGTTTCGAACCTGGGCCAAGCTGGGAATCGGATCGCCTTCGTCGATGATGGTGGTTGCAGCTGCTGCGCTGGTGCTGGCGCGGGCGCGTTCGACGATGCTGGCATAGAACGTTCCTCCAAGGACACATGCCGCTCGAAATCGTGACTTAAAGAGGAAGAAGACGTAGAAGCAGTCTTCTTTCAATCCGTTTCTCTCTAGTCGTGCCTTATTCCTCACAAATCATTTGTGTGTAAAGGTATCTGTGTACAAAATCACTATGTTATATGTATGAAAACATGGATATATGTAGTTTATGGAATGAATAAAAATTTTAATAAGTTCTACCACCTTTTGATCAGATACATCCAACGATATTATACTGGGCCTGCAATCTTCGCCTTGTGTGGTAAGTGAATCACTAGGTGTACCATGACATAAAAAAATGCAGACAATTGTTTTTAGCTCGCATCCAACTCTTATCCATCTCTATAATGAAAAGACTAGAGTCAATTTACGGAAATAGGTTTAATATTAGGATTAGGTGCAGGTTTAGGTTTAGGGATTTGAGAATACATTTAGGTTTTAGGTTTAGGTTTAGGTTTTAGGCTATAGGTTAAAGTTATAGGTTTAGGTTATAAGTGTAGGTTATAGGTTTAGGTTTAGGTTAGGTTATAGGTTAAGGTTTAGGGAATTGAGTTTAGGTTATAGGTTATAGGTTTAGGTTTAGGTTATAAGTTTTGGGATTTGAGAGTAGGTTTAGGTTATAAGTATAGGTTTAGGTTAATGTTGTAGGTTATAGGTTTAGGTTATAAATTTATGTTAATGTTGTAGGTTATAGGTTTAGGTTTAGGTTTAGGGATTTGAGAATACATTTAGGTTTTAGGTTTAGGTTTAGGGATTTGAGAATACAGTTACGTCTTAGGTTTAGGTTTAGGTTTTACGTTTAGGTTAAGGTTACAGGTTTAGGTTATAGCTTTAGTTTTAGGTTATAAGTGTAGGTTATAGGTTTAGGTTTAGGTTAGGTTATAGGTTAAGGTTTAGGGAATTAAGTTTAGGTTATAGGTTATAGGTTAAGGTTTAGGTTTAGGTTAAGGTTTAGGTTTAAGTTATAAGTTTTGGAATTTGAGAATAGGTTTAGGTTAATGTTGTAGGTTATAGGTTTCGAGCTAATACATTTAAAAACAACATAAAAGATAAGTAAATGAAGAAACATCCATATGAAGATATTGAGGGGAATTACTAGTGTACCTATATTCCTTATATGTACTAGGTTGATTTTGAGTTGATTATGACTAAGATGTTGATATTACATTATATGTGATGAAGGTTGCATTACTAGTGTATCTATATTCCTTCAAAGTGATCACTTGGACAGTTATGGATCACCAAGTGACAGGCCAACACATGAACAATTTGCTGGTCCTAGGGATAATGGACAAGTAGAATCTGGCCATCAGGAATTCCCTTTTGACTAGGGACAATGGATCAGTAGATATGTTCTGAAAGGGTTTCTTTTGACAAAGGTTTCTTCCCTTTTGACTAATGCAATTCTTAGTCTCCATTGCACATGACCAAACCATCTCCAGTCTACTTTCCCTCATCTTATTATCTATTGGTGATATTCCTAAGTTTTTCAAATGCATTAATTTATAATTCTATCATTTATCATCTCGCCACTCATCCATGTAAGTCAATAAAGATCATGTGGAGATCCTCCTCTCACTGTATTACTCCATCACTTATCCTTGGAAAATAACTTCGGTTGTGTAGACCTCCCTGACATCAAACTAAGATGATTTTCTAATACATTCATCGCATGCCTTTGATTGTGGACCCAAAAAATAAAAACTCTTAGACTTGAATATTTCAACCCTTTTGATCGCTTGACTCTTTTTGTTTGAATATGGAGGACTTCCTTTAATTTTTAAATAATCAAAGAGTTTTCTAGGGGCACCTTTTTTTGGACAAAAGGTGGGAGCATACCCAAACAAACAAACACATTAATGTATGTATTTGATAATTTATAATTATTGTATTTTTCAATCGATTAGGGTGGAAATCTTAAACCTAAACAAACACATCAATGTATGTATTTGATAATTTGATATTATTATTATTTTTTTAAAGTGCCATTGTTACAATTTTAACACCAATGAAAACATAACAATGTTAACCCAAATGAAAATGTTTTCAGAAGATAGATAATACACACACACACACACACACACACACACAAACAAACTCTAAGGGCCCCTTTCGTGCACTATCAAAACCCATGTTTGGAGAAGAAAACCTCATTTTGATGGGAAGCAAGGGTTAATTGGCAGTCATAGGAAAACCCACTTGAAAACATCGTTTTCAAGATCAACTGATGAAATAGGAATTAAAATGCCACCCATCTAAAAATCAATCAGATTGGTTTTCACCTACTAAATGAAAACACTGATTTTGCTTTTACAAGTTGCATCCAAACGGCACTAAGGAAGATTAAAAATCATATGATCATTTACCATAGGATGATGGGACATAGATAGTATACTCAAATTTTCAGTTTGTACAAGTGGGGCCAAGGTCCTTAGAAGCCCATAGATGGTTTTGATTATCAAATGAAGTAGAATCACAGTGCATGGCCCATCAAAAGGTAGCACCAACAGAGAAGTTCTCTAGATGCACTGAAACATGGGCACCCACTTGTACAAAGATGTTTATATCTCAGGTCGAGGATCACACTGTCTAAGACCTCCAAGCCATCTGCCCCATTCATCATTTCAAGTCTGAACTGGCGGGCCAACAGAGATGATATGCAATACAAATCAAGAAACACACATATTCAAAAGTCCTTAATCAACATTCTAAAATCGGGATGAGATCTGTCAGTGGACTGATTCAAACAAATGCATAAATTAGAATACTTAACAACAATGATGAATAGTCACTATCCCATAATGCAGTATGAATCACACTTTCTGTTGTCAAAAAAGGCTGCACGCACCAAACCCATTGAACTACCAATATGGTTGGATCCATTACAACATGTGATTAGAAATGTGATTAGGGTACCATAATCCCCAATTTCAAAACCCCTAGATTCAAAAATCTCCAATTTCAAAACACACAGATTCGAAATGTGATTAGGGTACCATAATCCCCATATCGAAGTGGGAGTTGGGTACCCAAATCCCCAATTTCAAAACCACCAAATTCGATTTGGGATTAGGGTACCAAAATTCTCAAATTCAAAATGGGATTAGGACCCACCTTCATTTTGTCGGTGTGTGCTTGGGTCATGGGTTAGGTTTTTTACCTTTCGAGGTGAGAGGAAGATAACAAGAGGAGGGTTTGAGTTGGAGCCCCAATCCAGTTTTCGAGCTTTGAGGAGACAAATTGAGAGAGTTGAGCTGAGAGATCTCCAATCGGGTTTTTGAGCTCTGTGGGGAGAGAGAGAGAGAGAGAGAGAGAGAGAGAGACTGCCGCAGTCTCATGGGCGCGGCTTAGATATAGGTTGAGAAGCGAGGTAGCTACTGAAGTGACGTCACTAAGTTCTGTGGGCCCCACTATGATGTATGTGTTGTATCTACACTGTCCATCCATTTTGAGATATTATTTTAGGGCATGAGCCAAAGAATGAGGCAGATAAAAAGATGTAGTGGACCTCACCACAGAAAGCAATGGGGAGAGTGATTCCCATCGTTGAAACTATCCTAAGGCCCACCATAATTTTTATTTGAAATCCAACCTATTCAAAAGTTAAAAAAGACACGAAATAAGGTAAAACACAAATATCAGCTTGATCTAAAGCTTTTGTGGCCTTTAGAAGTTTTTTCATGGTGGGTGTCACTGTCCCCACTATTTTTTGTGCTAGGGTCTACTGGAGCTTTGGATATTTCTTTGGATATTGCCCTAAAATGATCTCTCTAAATGGATGGAAGGTGTGGATATAAAACATACATTATGGTTGGGCCCAAAAATGAGAGGTATATAAAAATTAGGTGGACCACACCACATGAAAACAATAGTGATTGGATATCCATCATTAAAATCCTCGTAAGGCCCACTGTACTGTTTATTTGGCATCCAATCTGTTTATTAGGTCATATAGGCATAGATGAAGGGGAAAAATAAAAATCATCTCGATTTAAAACTTTTATGGCCCCCAGAATGTTTTAAATGGTTAACGCTCATTCAACACTATTTCTTATAATGTGGTCCATTTCAGATTATGATATGCCTCATTTTTAGTCTCATGCCATAAGATGATCTTTAAAAATAGATAGCTGACATGGATTAAACACATACATCATGGTGGGGCCCACACAACACCAACCACCAGCCATGGTGTAGGGGGAGTAGCCAATCCGTTCCCCTTATTTGTGGTGTGGTCCATTTAATCTTTAGATATGATGAATTTTTTGGATAATTCTATAAAATGATCTCGAAAAATGGATGAACAGTGTGGGTTGATCCCAAATTTTTGGTAAATCCAAAAGTCAAGTGGACCATGCCACACAAAACATTGTGGAATAATGATTTCCACCGTTGATACCTTCCTCGGGCCCACAATAATGTTTATTTGTCATCCAACATGTTCATAATATCAAAAAGATATGAATGAAGGGAAAACACAAACATCAGCTTGATCCAAAACTTCTATGAATGTTATTTTTAATGGTGGATGTTCAATCTCCACTTTGTAGTCCACTTAAACCTTGGACCCGCCCCATTTTTTAGTTAATATCTTAAAATGATCAGAGAAAAATGTTGAATGGTATGAAGGATGTCAATCCATGACTTGGGTGGGCCAATAGCTTAAAAATAAAGTCAATCCATGACTTGGGTGGGCCAAGAGCTTGAAAATAAAGTCAATCCATGACTTAAGTGGGCCACACCACATAATATAGTGGAGAGGGGTTTCCTTAAAACTTTCATAATCATATATTGTCCCTGCCTAAATGTGATTCACATATCTAACCCACTCATTATGTGTGTCCCACTTGGATGAGGGGTCAGACCCAGTTTCAGCCGCATTCAAAACTTATGTGGACCCCACCAAGTGCTTTTATATTTTTTTAGATGTCTTCACATAGTTTTAGATGGTATGGCCCACCTGAGATTCGTATACGGATGATTTTTGAGATATCTCATAAGCTAAAGGGGACACATCAAATGCACAGTGTTGATGTTCGACACACATCATGATGGGCCCTACAAAACTTACTAACGTTAATTCTTAGGTTCTCAGGGTGTCAATAAGTTGGGTCACAATTTTGACCAGAATATTTGACCCATTTTACATGTCTGGTCCATTCACTCTATTTTACTGATCATTACCCTCAATTTGATTAGTTACTCGCCCCGATCATGCTACATATGAGAAAGATATTTGGCAAACAAGATTGATCAACAATTTGAGTGAATTTTGATTTAAACATCTAAAGTTATTTACTCTTCAATCTAGACTGATCAAATTGTCCAAAAACGATTGAAGGTTGTTCATAATATCAAAAATATATGAATGAATAGAAAATACAAACATTAGCTTGATCCAAAACTTCTATGGCCACCAAGAAGTTTTAAATGGTAGAGGTTCAATCACACTATTTCCTGTGGTGTGGCCACTTGAGCTTTGGATATGCTTCCTTTTTGTTCTTTAGACTCAAATTATCTGTTAACATGGATAATGGAGTAGATAAAATAAATAAATAACGGTGGACCCCACAAAGTTTACTCTGGAAAGGGTAATGAGTAACTCACCTAAACGTAGAAAAGGGTTTCCTTAAAACATTCATAATCATATATTGGACCTGTGTTGAGGGTCAAATATTGCATATCAGACCCCAGTTATTACCTGGATTTATGAACATATTGCTGTCTAATAGCCTGTGTTTATCGTATTTGTGTTGCAAGGTGATTTTACGAGCCTGGATTGAAAAAGGGAGCTTAAAGCATGAATTTAACACTCTGATGACACCAGAAGTAAGGGATACACCCCTGGAGACCAAGATCAACGCCTGAGATCCACAAAAATCGAAGAAACTGAAGCTCAAGTGGCTTGAAACGCATCCAGAATGCAAGATCACGGGGTTCCCAATATTGGTTCGGCTCGAAACTTCATACATATGATGAGGGCCATAAATAAACCGTAAATATTAAATTTCAGCCATTGATGATCTTGGGAAGTGGGCCAACGAATACATCAGCCCATTAATCTTCAAATTGGGGCCCACCTGATATATTGAAATGCCTAAATTTTGGACTTAACGTCTTAAATGATATGACAAAATGAATGGATGGAGCGGATTTTATATATACATCATGAGTGGACCTCACTGGTAGCGCCAGTGCACAATGCACAAGTGCACGTGACGTGCACTGGACCAAGAATCAAAACCAAAGAAGGAGACCCGTCTCCTTCGCCGTCTCTGCGTAAGGCAACCAGCGAACGGACGGCTCTGGTCCGTTTTTTGATCGATAGTGGGCCCCATTCTTGTCCCGTACGGACAATCTAAACCATCCATCTTATAGACGGCTGTGAATACTACAAAACCTAAGTGATATTTTTCATTCATACGTACACATGTGTGCGTTACAGAGGCTACAAAAGGGCTATCTTGGGACGTTCAAAATTGATTTTATTGCGATTTATTCTCTGGACCACGTCAATAGACGTTCAAAACCACCCATTCTTGACTGAAATTTCATCCTAAATCTAATGGACGGGGTGGATTTTACAGAAAATGCTTCTGTGGGGTCCACCAATCACAACAGCGAAATGTTGCGAAAGGTTTCGCACATCCGCAAAAATTGACTTTTTCAGGCGGTTTTGGCCCACCATCTTTGATCATATGGTAGATTTAAACCGTCTATCATGTAGAGGACCCAAAAAAGTCCTAAGAGACGATGTTTCTTTGGAATTTGAGCGAGAAAAGTGGCAATTTTTGAAGCCCCAAACTTGGTTGCGAAAAAGCTTTCGCTGGGCGTGCGACAGCTTTCCGAATCCGATTCAAATTCGATTTTCACGACTTCAGCAGCTATATAAGGAGGTTTTGGACGGGGGGAGCATTCATTCAGGTCTTAAGAGGAAGATCAGAGCTTGGAGGGGAGAAACGTGGAGCAGTCCTGGTCGTGGAAACTAAGCAGGAGAGAAAGTTGGTTTTTTTTTCCTTTTTATTTTGGTTTAATTTTATTTTATGGTTAGCCTAATTATGATTATGTGTGGCTAAACCTCTTAGCTAGGGCTAAGAGGTGAAGCTTGTAGCGTGATGGGAGACATTTAATTATGCCTTTTGTTTAATATTGAACTGATTTTGATTTAATTTTATTTTAAAAATATTTTTAGTTCTTAATGGTCTGTTGTGACTGAAATTACAATGGGTCTGCGATGCTTTGAATATTTCTATTTCTTTTTCATGTTTATGATGTTAGGAAACCCTGTTGTTCACCATAGTCTCCTGGGCATGGTTGGATGTGGGTACCCTTCCTAACCTTCACACATGTGATAGGTTGGTAATTAGTTTAATTCTGTTGTTTGCCATAGTCTTTTGGGCATGGTTTGGTGATGGAATCCATTCTAATTCATATACCTTTCATCTCTTGAAAACTAGATCAATGACAGTTCAGTTAATTTTCATGAAACATGCATAAGATCTCCCTGATCTCTACAAGTGGATCCTCTGAATCCCTAGTTTCTTTTTCTCTGATTTGTATAAATTTTAGATTAATATTTTCACCATTATTCCTCAAATTATATTCAGTTTAGATTTCATCTTAGCCTAGTTCTAGTTCTAGTTAGTTTCAGAATACGTACAGTTTCAGTCCCTTGGGATTCGACCTCGGTCTTACCGAGTTATTACTACATCACAACCCTGCACTTGGGGAGTGAACAAGTTTTTGGCGCCGTTGCCGGGGACTGACGGCTATGTTTTTCTGAGATTAACTAGTTTTAGGATTAGTTTAAGATTAGGATTTCTAGTTTTAGATTTTTCAACCCACTCATTATGTGTGTCCAACCCACTCATTATGTGTGTCCAACTTGGATGAGGAGTCAGACCAAGTTTCAACCGCATCCAAAACTCATGTGGGCCCCACCAAGTGCTTTTATATTTTTTAGGATGTCTTCACATAGTTTCATCACACACTGCCAGAGGATGCTGTTGGAGATAAAATGAAATGAAAGAAAAGAGAGATGGCTTATGGTGTTTAATGAGATAGAATATTTTAATCTTTTGATCCATCATTTAGTACTTACTTTTAATCTCAACCATCTAATCAATGGCCTGAATAGATATCGATTGTCTTATGTCTAATTAGTTGCATGAAAAAAAGGTACAGTTTTGGGACAATCCTAACCGTCTAATTAATGGGTCGAATCTCCCTTTTTACTGATATCCATGCCATCCATTCATTTTTATAGATCACTTTAGCGGTTAATCTAAAAAATGAGGCAGATCTAAATCTCAGGTGGACCACACCACAGGAAAATAGTAGTGATTGAATCTTCACCATTAAAACCCTCTTAGGGCCTACTTAATGTTTATTTGATATCCACGCCGTCCATTTATTTTTACAGATCACTTTAGGAGTTGTTCCTAAAAATGAGGCAGATCTAAATATCAGGTGGACCACACCATGGGAAAATAGTAGTGATTGAATCTCCACCATTAAAACCCTCTCAGGGCCCACTATAATGTTTATTTGACATCCTTCAGTCATACAGACCTGGATGAAGGAAAATTAACAAAAAAAAAAAACATAAATATCAGCTTGATTAAAATTTTGTGGTCCCAGTAAGTCTTTAATGGTAAGCGTTCAATCAACTCTATATGTGGTCCACTTGAGATTTAAATCTACCTTATTTTTTGGACAAATACCGTTAATCATATGTAAAAATAGATGGACGGAATGGATGTAATAATAAATCATGGGTAGTGGCGTGGTCACTAGCCAATCCCTTTCCTGATGGAAAATAAAAATAAAAATTCTCACCTTTGGTAGTAAAAATTTTTATAACCTGTGGTGAGCTTGGGCAGGTAATTGGGCAATCTCAACCGTCTAATCAAAGCCCTGAAACAAATTTCACCGTCTAATCAATGGTGAAAAAAGATCTAAACCGATTATAGCAAAAAAAAAAGAAAAAAGAAAAAAAAAGGCCTGAAACAAATCTCACTGTCTAATCAGTGGTGAAAAAGAGGCCTGGAATAAAAATATAACACTTTTACCAAAAAAGAGGCCTGGAACAAAAATATAACACTTTTACCAACGAAAATTTTCAAAATAGCACCAAAATTTTCTAAATGAAAAAGATAACACTTTTACTAACGAAAATTTTCGTCGGTAAAACCATTATTCCCGACGGCTTTAGTTCGTCGGTAAAACTCAGGGCGAAAATTTCTGAGTTAAAAACATAACACTTTTACCGATGAAAATTTTCATCGATAAAAGTTGTTTTGTGCTTTTTTGGTAAAAGTCTTACCACAAAAATTTTAAAATAGTGCGAAAATTTTCATCTTAAAAATTAAAATACTTGTACTAAAAAAAATTTTCGTCGGTAAAAAGCATTATTCCCAACGGTTTTAGTTCGTCGATAAAACTTGGGGAGAAAATTTTCTTTGTTAAAAACATAACTTTTACCTACGAAAATGTTCGTTAGTAAAACCATTATTCTTGACGGTTTTAGTTCGTTGGTAAAAGTTAGGGCGAAAATTTCTAAGCTAAAAATATAACACTTTTACTGATGAAAATTTTCATCGATAAAAGTTGTTTTATGCTTTTTATCGACAAAAATTTTCGTCGGTAAAAGTTTTACTGCGAAAATTTTAAAATAACATGAAAATTTTCATCTTAAAAATTAAAATACTTTTACCAACAAAAATTTTCGTCAGTAAAAACATTATTCCTGATGGTTTTAGTTCGTCGGTAAAAATCAGGGCGAAAATTTCTTGGTTAAAAACATAACACTTTTATCAACGAAATTTTTGTCAGCAAAAGTGGTTTTGTGCTTTTTATCGACGAAAAAAGCACAAAAATTTTCGTCGGTAAAAGCCTTCGTGCAAAATTTTCAAAATAGCACGAAAATTGTCTTAAAAATTAAAATACTTCTACTAATGAAATTTTCCTTGGTAAAAACATTATTCTTGACGACAACAAATTTCGTCAGTAAAAGTGCAGTTTTACCAATGAAAAAAATTTCGTTGGTAAAAACGTACTTTTACTGACGAAAATTTTTTCGTTGGCAAAAATTTCGTTGGTAAAAGCGTTGTTTCTTGTAGTGGAAGCTTAACTCTGATGGTTCTTCGAGAGCTAATCCGGACCAGAGTGGTGGCATGGGTGTCTGTAGGGATTGCCAAGGATGTCAATGCATCTTTGCATTCTCGAGAAGTTACGTGGTAGCTTCAAAAACTTTTGTGGAAGCTCAGGCCATGTTGGATGGGTTAATCATTTGTTCCAACCTTGGGTTAACCAATATTCTAGTGGAATCAGATTCCAAGCTCATAACTGTGAGATCCGACCTTAGTTTTCATGTGTGCATGCGTGTGTGTGAGTATGCATTCCGTCCATTTTAGTTCCATAGTCCTACCGGTCAAATTCTGGCAACCCACAACCCTCGGATAGCGTTTACGGTCATCCTTGAGTTTGGAAACATAGACCAGACTCGAATTGACCTGAGACCTATGCCATTGCGACCGCATCATCGTCACGGTTCCAACGCCACGTTTCGTGCGTAAATCCGACGTGTCCATCAAAAGTTATAGGCTGTACATTATTTGGGCCATTGATTTGCAATTGGTGGGACCCACCTAAATTACATGTTTCCCCATATGCACATTTGCCAATGGTGATGATATCACCATTTCCATGATGACATATGGCCTAGCCTAAGGACCTATAGCCACCAAGCAAGCATGGGATTCCTTTCTCCAAAAAAAAATAAAAATCATGAGTTATGTTTTTTTTTTTCAAGGAAATTATGACTCTCCCTACCCCATGAGCAATGAGTATTTTGCTCTTCTCAAAACCCATCATTTCTTTTAAACAATCATTTCCTCCCATGGCTACAACTCTCCCATCTCTCTCCCTCCTTTCTTCATTTCTCTCTTCTCCTCTTTGCAAAAGGCCCTCCAATGTCCACCCTTGTTGAAATTTCCAGCCCTCTTCCCTCTCTTTTCCCTCTAAATCTAACAATCAAAGACCTATCATCACCATAGAATCCTCTCTCTTGAGGCTTGAAGGGCATGGTGGTTAAAGAATCTTGAAGAATTCATCATGTGGGTGAACATGTAGGATAGATTGCATGGTTTTTCTTTAAAAGATCTTTTGTTGCTTCATATGGAGAATGTATGCATGTAGGACTCACCACATCAATGGTGGAGGTCCTACACCACTCCTTGGATGTGGTCTTTAGCTACCACTTGTATGCATGTGATCTTGATGGGGCCATTCTCCATGGACCCCATTTTGACGAGATTTCCTTTCATCATGGGTCATCTAGACCTTAGATCTCTAGTTGTAGGGCCCATGCATATATGGGATCCTCTTTGATCTTGTTGTACATGTTGTTTCCTTCATTGTGGAGGGTTCGTAGTAGCGGAGCCCTCCCTATGACCGGCATGTTTCATTTCTTATTCTCTTCTCCCCCTTCTGTGGTTTGGATGTGATGATTGTGTGGCCCACCTGATGTGCCATGCAACCACGAATTTCAGATTTTTGAGACTTCCAGGCCCAAGTTGCTGGACGCCCAGTCCTAACTGTGCTGCCTAGTTTTGTTGCTGGATATTGGAAGACCTTTGGGCCTGATTTTAAGGACTATTTTGGAAGGAATTTGGGCCTGAGGGTTGTGTGACACAACAGGGTGGACCCCACCTTGTGAAATCTGTGATTTATTTTTCATTTATTAATTTTATGAGCTGATCTAGACAGCAACATGTTGTTGTCCAGATTGCTGGAATTTTTTTATGCCGTAATGTATGGGTTATAGGCCTTGTTTGTCGCTTCTTTTTCCCTGATTTCCTAAACTTTTCTTTGAGGTGTGGACCCCACTTGAAGGTATGTTAAACCTCACCTTCAAATGTCCATGTTTGATCACCCAAAAGGGTGGGCCAAGGAGGGTGGACGGTCTAGATTTTTCTGGACTGTCCAGCCACACTCTTTGCTGGAAAAACATAAATATCAGCCTGAACTTGAAATGGTGGGTCACCTTTGTGGACCTCACCTTGCTGTATACTTGTATAGGAAGGTTGGCCTTGCATTTTTCCAAATTTACATAGACCTGGGCCCACTCAAATGGGGTGTAAAAGTCAGGGATAGCAGCATTGCTGCAGCAGAAAAATAAAATCTGGACCTTGCTATCCATTTGTACAAAAATTTATTTAAAACATTTATGGCCTTCCCCTTCACCCATTTTCTGGCCCACCTTGTGGGG
Organism: Magnolia kwangsiensis; assembly: GCA_037074715.1. NCBI lineage: Eukaryota > Viridiplantae > Streptophyta > Magnoliopsida > Magnoliales > Magnoliaceae > Magnolia > Magnolia kwangsiensis. The sequence continues at coordinate 4,957,319 of CM073583.1, forward strand.
GTATATCTCATGTGCACGGGGGCCACCTGAACCATCAGATTTTGGGAGTTTTTGGGCCCATCTTAAGGCTAAATTAGGCTAGCCGTCCCACCCTTGGGACGCCCAAGGATGGGCTGGCCATCCCATGTGTGTGGCCCACTTTGATGTATGTATTTCCCGATGCCGTCCTCCAACATGTGGCCTCCCTTAGAAGTGGTCCACCTCCCTTGAAGGACACCCATAAGTGGGGCCCACCATGAGGTTGCAAAGGGGCAGCCATCCAGGCCCACCTATGACGTCTAGGATTTTTGGGTGCTACTGGACTTTCAGTCCAGCAGTAGGCCCACCCTATTTTATGTGTTTTCTTTACCCCGTTCATCTGGTGGGGCCCACTGTGATGAGTGTGGTTCACCATGGGTCAGTAATCCATCCAAATTAGATAGATTTCTGGACTCCAGCAGGCTTAGGAAGTGGGTGGGCTGGATTTTCAGCAAGGGGCCCAAAATTACTACATGATTGATTGTGTTGGAAACTGTTGTGGCCCACCATATTTAAGGGAGTGTTGCACACACTCCTTGCCTTATTTCTTTAGACATTTTTGGGCATAATTAGTGCCTCTTAAGGCCCATCTTTGAGGTGATAATATGGGCTAGCTTTAACCAGATTTTTGGTAGTTTTATGGGACTTTTGGGCTAGGAATTTATTCCTTGAGCCCAAGATCGTGCAGGGCCTGCCCTTATTATTTTCGGGCCCAATGGACCATCTACAAACTGATCATGTGTATCTATTATCCTTAATGCCCTCATGAAATGCTTAATTGTGGGCTGACTTGCAAGGCCCACATAAATACATATTGTGGAGGGCCTTGCTAAGTCTTTGGGCTGATGTGGCAAGGCCCACCCTGTCGGTATAGGCCTTGCCCATACGTATTCTTGGACTTATGGGCTGCCCTTAAATCCATCATAATGTAAGAATGAGATGACTTTTGTTTTGGGCCATTTTCTTGGGGGCCATTATGTGATATAGTATATGCGTGGCTGCCCTTTTTTGTGTTAGTAAGTAGGCCTTGCGGATTCAGTTCTTTTAGATAGGCCCATTAGTCTTGGGCCTCAAAGCCTCTACTCCCCCATCTATTGTGATGGGCTTAGTGGCAATATTATGCAAGAAGTTGGGCTCTTGGCCGGCCACTAAAATTGACCCTATACTTGGACCAAAAAGTGAGGCCCAACTCACTTGTGTTAAATGTGAAAATCGCCCTTGTAGATGAACTACTAGGCTGCCCATAAAGCTCACCACAATACATGAGTTCATGATCCTTATGGTTGGGCCCCAAACCTCACTTGAGGGCCTACTATATGACCTATAATTTGGGCTTAGATTATGGTCCATTAGACCATACATTGCTTAGGCCTTAGATCTTTCAACATATACTTAGCGGGCTACCTTTTGGGACCCAGTTGAGGTTGGATGTCCTCCTTGGTGGCCCTGAGGTAGGCCCATAAAAGCGAGACCCTTATAAGTAGTTGAAGGCCCACCTTAGGCTAGGCTAAGACTGTTTCTTTTTAGGATCATGAGTCTCTTAGCTTGTATGTCATCCTAGATTAATGTGTGACTCATGTCTTTTTGTTGGGGCCCGCCTCGTAGGTTGTAAATCTATTTTTTATCTTGTATGTGTGACTCATGCATTGACATCACATTTCATGATGATACCGCCCTTGCTTCATCAAGGCCTTGCCTCCACAGGGACCTTCGTGGATGGCCGTATGTGTGGACACCGAAAATATAAATTGAGCATACCGGGTGCATAGGATGCTCATGGGTGAAATTTCTAAAACTCCCATGGTACCAAGGGAATACCCCAACGATGTGAGCGCATGAGGGCCTTATACCGTTAGGTCGTGACTCCCACTGTCGTATAATTGGTTGGGTAAGGATGTGACCTTATTTGTCTGTGAGGGAGGGCATTATTAGGTTGAGTCTGACTAGCTTATGAAATGGGTCCACTACCACTAGGGCTTATTGATGATTGGCTGTCCACAGGCAGGTAGTGAGGTCTCTTACGCTCGTTTGACTGTGCGGGGTTTGTAGAGTGACAGTCATTCAATGGTGTAATGGACCCCGGTGATTTCCTTATGATTGAAAATATGCTTTACATGTGGTTTGGATATGAACATTGGCATTACTTGCATCACATTAGCATTGGCTTTGTAAGCCCCTTCATGTATTACCTTGGTATAGCATCCAGTACTCATTACATTGTATTCATGATAAGCTTTGGTAAAGCTAGTGATTTTCTCATTGAGCATATTTCTCCTTGTATTTCCTAATATTCTTCTGTGCACCATTGTCACACACTTTCACCACTATCTAAGCTTCTATAAGCTTATGCACGATTGATGCGTGTAATAGACTCTAGGCAGGCATCGTAGCAACAGAGCGTGGAGTAAAGTTGAGCTTTAGGACTCTAGTGTTGTGGACTTCTTCCTATTTTCCTATTTCCTTATGTATGGCCTTTTGAACCTGATGTAAACTTGTAAAAGTTCAAACTCATAGTGGATTTTGTGATGTGTGTCTTAGTTATTCTCAGATATACTTGCTGTGATATTGGATATGCTCGTATTGAAATAATTATACTGTTATGGAAATCCTCTTTGTAAGATCCCAGGATCAGAACCTGCCTCAGGAGCCGATAATGGGGTACTACGGAGGCTGTTGCAGACAAAACCGACTATCAGTTCACATGTGCAACCCATTTTTGACACATGTGCATCAAATTGCTACATTTTGGAAGAATTGTTTATTCTTGTGTCATGATGCAAAAAAGAACCGCGTCACATACATAAATAGTGCATCCACTCTTGAAGTTTTATTCTTTCAATTAAAAAAGCATATACCAGACAACCAGAAACTATGCAAACATAGGACACTGAAGGAAAAAAGAAAAGATATGTAGGCTACCAAGCTAAAAATCACACAGTTTTGTAGCATTCCATGACCCCAAGGTTACATGCAAAACTCGCAAGGCTAATACCAGTAAAACCAGCTATCTTCGCCAATTCTTCCAACTCCTTCACAGTCCTTATCTTCCCTTCGCTCCAGGCTGTCTCGATCACATCAAACTGGAGGGTCTCTTGAACACCCACATCGTTCTTTATTTCTTCTGGAAGAACATTGTCCACAATGATCACCTTTCCAAAGTCAGGCAGTGCTTTGTAGCAGTTCTTTAGAATTTGGAGGCACTGCTCATCCGTCCAATGCGAGAATATCCACTTCATAGCATACAAACTCTTTAGTAAATTTGTTACAAACACATCCACTTCATAGTTATACAAACTCTTCAGTAAATTTGTTACAGACACATTGCAAACAGAATTCATTTCTATGAGATCGTGAAAGAAAATACTTATACAAGAAAATGACAGCTTCACCTAATTGGGAAATCACTTATTTTGTTGGAAAATATTTTCCAAGAATTATCATTCATGAAAAGTTGTACAAAGTTTTCCTTGCCTATTCTCTCTCTCTCTCTCTCTCTCTCTCTCTCTCTCTCTCTCCATTGTGATAGACGTCTTGTATTTTTATTTTTATTTTTATTTTTTATTTTATTTATTTTTATTTTTTTATTATTATTTTTTTTGGGGGGGGGTGTAAATATTGGGTGTTTTTACTGTATAGGTGTAAATATTGGGTGTTTTCACTGTATAGAATATAAATATTACTTATGGGGTCGAATTAGATTTACATAAGAAAAAAGTTTGTCATATCATTTAAACTGGTTTAATATATCATTGTATGAATTTACCACAATGTATTCCAAAAACGATACAATGTATTTACTGATTATTATTATTGTTATTATTTTTGACTTTGATACAGTGTTGAGTTCAATGAAAATTTTTGTAGATGATACATTCAGAGAAAATGTTAAGGGCCCGTTCCGGTAAAAGTAGAAGTTACTTTTTCTAGTTTCAGGAGCAGACAAGTAACTTATTTGGGATAAGAAAGTTTGGTTTAAGATCAATTATAAGTAACTTCAAGTTTTTAAAAAAGTTACTTAATCACTACAGCTTAACATGTAGAAACCAAGATAAGCAACTTGGGGCATACGTAGGCTTTCTTAAGTAACCAACGATTATATATCCCAGTTAGCAAATGCCATGCAACAAAAAATGATACCAAAAATATATAAAGGCGGTCCAAAATCCAGTCAACGAAATAGAAACTCTAAAAAGAAGGTAATGATAATTCATGTTGAATATAACTTTAATTAAAAATTGACCCAGTGAAAAAAGTGGGTATGTGTGTGCGGATATGTATCTGTATATTGGATATGAAGAAAATCAAAACACAAAACTTCAATTAAAATAGATTTCTATGTACATAAGTAACAACATACATCTGTAATGAACCATGGTAATAAAATCATTTGTTCCGCTCTTTGATCCTTTATTTCCAATTAATCCATCTATAAATTTGCAGCCCTCTACTAATTTCTTTTCACCCTCTACTCAATTCCATCAATCAGGCAACGAGACCTGATCTAATCTTTCAATCACTTTCAAATGCTTTTAGTTTTCTATCAAAATAAGTTTATTTGTAAGAAAAAGCTTAATTCAATTTGAATTTTTTTTTCCTTCTTTTTTATTTTCTTACTTGTGTTCCGAGTATATATGGTGTTTTAAATGTTATTTTGATAGTAAATATGGTTTGAATACTTGGAAACCGTGACAACATTCAATCCATGGGTCTATTTTGTTACATTCTCAGCCAACATTTCACCTTTTACCATGTAGGGTTTGAGATGTGTTAGGACAACTCACTCTAGATGACAGTGTTAATTGACGACGTACAAGCTTCATTTTTCAAGTTCCGCTCACTACTTCACAGCTAGCTTTAAAAGAAGGTGGACTTAGCCTAACTTGAAAACTATTGGGAAGCGTGGAAGTATGAACCCTCAGGATTTGACAATTTACATGATATGGAACCCTCACAAAGCAGAAGATTAACGCTCTAATGGCCCGCCTATCTACTACTAGAGCAGATGGATCTATTCACACCTCTGATCCTACGGTATAGATGGCCCTGGATCACGATCTATGAATTATATCGTTCCAAGGATAAGCCAAAATGGACAGATTACTATGCACACTATATCTCACTGTATACTCTCAGTATTTCTTATGATTGATACTATATTACAAGAGAAAAGCTCATCCCTTTTTATAGGAAAGGAAGGAGAATGGAAACTTGCCAATCAGATTCGGGCCACACAGTCAGGATATATCAGAGGAAGCAACCAGAGAAATTGTCCCAGCTAATGAGATAAATGATGATCAGCATATTGGCCACATACAGGAATCAGGAATGTTATTCCCAGACGAACTCCTCTCCTCGAAGGGTGTTGAGCAGATCATCAGCTAGAACTTCGAAATCGACCTATCCCCCTATTTCTCCCTTCCTTATGGGGGGTTTCTGAAGCGTGGTGACAGTTTACCGTCACACATTCCGGGGGCAGACTCAGTCCAACAACAGAGGAATGCTCTGGTCTAAGCTACCCAGATCACAGATTTCCTTCATGAACCACCAGAAAAAGATCAAGAAGATCATAGTCATAAATCGACCAAGGTGCCAAAGAGGAGAGTTCGACTTTCCTACAACAAGGGAGATTGGGATTCCAGACTTAGACGACTAAAACGGAGGGCAATGAATACAGGTTGTGTCACGGATGGATAAGATCCTCGTTTGGAATGCCCGGGGCATTGGAAACCAGAGAACTGTTAGATCCTTGAAAAGATTTATCAGCATTCATAACCCCTGGATTGTGGTCATTCTTGAATCTATGCTCAGGGATACCTGCAGAGTGAGAGTTGGTCTAACTCTCGGCTTCCACCGTTCCTTCTCCAACGGAGAAGCGGGCGGTAAAATCTAGTTTTTCTACAAAGAGATGTTAACCTACTCTATGTTTAAAATGACTAACCAATCATTGACTGTATATATTGATGTGCAGAATTTACAGTAATCAGCCCATTTAACTTGTGTATATGCCAGCTGTTCAAGGATACTCAGGAGACCACTTTGGGAAGAGCTAGCTGCTCTTTCGACTTCACTGCTTGGCCCATGGGGAGTGTGTGGGGATTTCAATGCTATCATCGAAGCTGCAGAGAGACGGAGCAGAGGGGATTTTGATAGTTGTAGCGCCAGGGAATTTTCAGAGGCAATTGAGAAAGCAGGGTTGATTGATGCAGGATACGTGGGGTGTCGTTTCACTTGGTGCAACAATCAATCAGGGCTTGCTAGAATATGGGCAAGACTAGATAGGGTGCTTATAAACTCTCCATGGGTTTCCTCTTTTCCGCGATTCAAAGTCGATCATCTTCCTCGGGTTAACTTAGATCACCATCCGCTTCTTATGAGTTTCCCTCATCACCCCTCTAGCAGCCCAAAGCCGTTCAAGTTTCAGAGGATGTGGACGAAGGATGATTCTTTCCTTCAGGTAGTTAAATCATAATGGGAAAAGGTCGATTCTTATCACCCGGTTTTCAATGTGCTCGTTAAGCTAAAAAGTGTGAAAAAGGACCTTAAGGCTTGGAACAAGGAGAGTTTTGGAAATATTTTTGAACAAGTGAAAACTGTAGAGGCAACAGTAGTAGAGATTGAGTTGCAAATGCAACAGTCCACGTCTAGTCAGAGCCAGAACAACGATCTTCATAGCAGATTTCAGCAGGCTACTGATATCCTAAATCAGATAGAAATGAAGCAAGAGATTTTCTGGAAACAAAAGTCCAGGATTAGCTGGCTCGAGGAGGGCAATAAAAATACAAAGTTCTTCCATGCGACGGCTTCAGAAAGGCAGAGACGAGTGACGATCAGTGGGATCGAGCTTGATTCAGGAGAGGAAGTGACAACGCTGGAGGACATCAAACAAGCTGCGGTCTGTCATTTTCAAGCTTTGTTCTCAGAGTGCCCCTGCGAGACAGGAGAGGAATTGTTAGATATGGTGCCTTCCTTAGTGACGCAGGAGATGAATGACATGCTCATGACCCCCCCTTCCATTCTTGAGGTTAAAGAGGCACTGCAGTCCATTCCACCTGAGTTTTCTACTTGTCCTGCTGGGATATCATCGGCTAGGATATCCACAAGGCAGTCGTCTATTTCTTCCAAGGAGGTAAACTGCCTCGTGTGATCAATTCCACCTTAATTTGCCTGATCCCCAAAGGGGCTGCCCCAAGATGCTGGTCGGACTATCGACCCATTAGTCTTTGTAATTATATATACAAAGTCTTCTCGAAGATCATTACGGTCAGACTTAGTCAGGTTCTTCCCCACCTGATATCCCCGGAGCAAGGAGCTTTCATTAAGGGCCGCTCGATATCAGAAAATATAACGCTCTCGCAGGAATTGTTCAGAGATATTAATAGAAAGACAAGAGGAGGGAATGTGGTTCTGAAGCTAGACATGGAAAAAGCGTATGACAAGGTGAATTGGTCCTTTCTTAAGCATGTTCTCATGCGGTTCAGCTTTTCCTCCAGGTGGATAGGGATTGTTGAAAATTGTTGGGCTACCACTTGGTTCTCTGTGCTGGTTAACGGTGAGGCTGCAGGTTTTTTCAAGCCCTCAAGAGGGTTGAGGCAAGGAGATCCTTTCTCTCCAAGCCTTTTTATTCTTTGTGCTGACGTTCTAAGCCGAGGGCTCAATTGTCTTGTGTCATTAGGCCATTGTTTACCTTTCAATATCAGGAGAAGCTGTCCAACAGTCTCCCACCTCCTCTATGCAGACGACACCTTGTTATTTCTTAACGGAGGCATAGCATCTCTACGTAACACCATGGCTTTGTTAGATCGCTACCAGAAAGCTTCGGGTCAGTGTATTATAAAATTCCGACGTCTAGACTCAGATTCATATCAAACCTTCTAGGTATAAACAGGGCCGCTGCCCCTTTCTACTACCTTGGGGTTCCTTTAGCCTTGGGTAGGCTGAAAGCGAGTGCTTTTCAGCCCTTGATTGACAAAGTTAACGGGCGCATTAAGGGGTGGAAAATCAGATTCCTGTCTCAAGCAGGTAGAGCGGTCCTCATCAAGCATGTTCTGGGGAGTATTCCCATTCATTCCATGGTAGCTTCTCATCTTCCAAAGCGGGTCCTAACAGAACTTAAAAGTCGCTTCGACTCTTTCTTCTAGGGTTGGACTGATGGCAAAAGAAAACTTCATTGGAGGAGTTGGAAAATCATAACTATGCCGAAGGCTGAAGGCGGGCTTGGTATTAGGAGGCTTTTCGAAGTCATGTATGCATTTCAAATCAAGATGGCCTGGATTGTGAAATTCCAGAGGGATTCTAGCTTATGGGACTCCTTCATGGATGGAAAGTATGGATTAACTCAGGTGTCTTCGGTCTCAGCTAATAACGCTACAATCGGCTCTCCTATTTGGAAGAGGATCTGGAAGCTTTTGCCTTTTTTAGATGAAAAAGTGCATTGGAGTATAGGTGCGGGGGATTGCAGGTGTTGGCAAGCAAACTGGACCGGACTTGGCCCCCTCCAGAATTACGTTACAGGCGACATTCCAGCTGAAATAAGATCTATGAAAGTGAATCAGGTCTTGGGTCCGGCTGGGCCTCTCCCTCCTTCAGTGGTTTTCTCGATGCTCCCTCAACAGGTTGTAGATGCTATTTTCCAGGGGAGTTTCTGCCTATCAGATGGCCCAGATTCGCCTTTGTGGTTGTTCACCCCGTCTGGCAGATTCATAGTTAAATTGGCTTGGGAAGCTAGTAGGCCTTCTTCTCCCAGGAAAGAATGGGCGAGGTGGGTCTGGCACGGGAAGTTGCCTCCAAAAATTTCTCTGTTTTTCTGGAAACTGTTCAATAATTCTGTTCCAGTTGAGACTGCTATTCAAGATAGGGGCATTCACTTAGCTTCGAAATGCGTTTGCTGTAGAGAGGGCTCGGTTCAGGGCCTAGCCGGGGAGTCCCTGTCTCATCTTTTTCTGGACAGCGAGCTAGCTGAATCTGTGTGGAGGTCATTTGGGATGTTTTTCGGCATTTGCATTTTGTAGGCAACCTCGATGGAAGCTAGGTCTCGACAATGGAGAATGGCCTCTTCGGTCAGAAAATCAGACCCTCTCAGCATTCAATTAGATCCATCTTTTATCTGGTGGGAATTGTGGAAGGCAAGAAATATGGCAATCTTCGAAGGTAAGGCTCCGGCGGCGGGCTCTGTCATTGCTCGAGTTTCGTGGTGGTTAACTACTGTCAACACCAATCTTGTGGATTGTCGGTCAGGTATGTCCTCTTCTAGTGGCGATCCCCAGCTACCTGTTAACTCTTGTGGAGGTACGAATGGTTGCAACTTGGTAGTCACATGGCATAGACCCCCTGTGGGATGGGTCAAAATCAATGTGGATGGGTCTTCTAGAGGCAACCCGGGTCTGGCAGGGGGCGGGGGAGTATGTAGGAATGACAAAGGTGAATTCCTTTTCACTTTCTCAAACGGGTACGGTGTGATGTCTAACATTGGGGCCGAGATTCGTGCGGTTCACGACGGGCTAGTTTTGTGTCTAGAAAAAGGTTTTCCTAAGGTGGTGGTAGAAACTGATTCTCAGTTGGTGGTCAAGGTGGAGAAGTTGGATGGCTAGGATAGATAAGCTTCGCCTCCAAGGGCAGGTAGATTTTTCACATATTTTCAGAGAGGGCAATGCCCCGGCCGATGTTCTTGCCCGCGATGGGAGTTCATCCCATTCAGTCTTTTGCTGCTCCACATGGGTTGATTTGCCCCATCAGGTTCGTGGGCTTCTTTTCTTAGATAGAGTGGGGTTAGGCGCCATTAGGGTGAGGTAGCTATCCTTGGTCTGTTTTACTGTTTTCTGGGTTTCTATTTTTCTTTTTGGTTTCTAGGCTCAGATCGGCCCGATTTCCATTACGATAGGTCTTCGCCAGGTCCTTTTTTTCCTCGAAAGACCCGAATTGTAAGTTTTTGTCCGAAATGATATAAAGGAATCCTTTTTGAAAAAAAAAAAAAAAAAAAGAAAAAAAAAGAAGGAAGAGGCTGGAAGAAGCCTAAACTTATGGGACCCACCCACTAGTGATTGCTCACCAGTGGGCCCCACTGGCCTACGTCCAACAAAAACAACTGAGCACGCTAGTGCGCAATGGCTTTGAAGCAACTAGCAAGTGCTGGCTTCAAATTAAAGCTTATTACTAAAGTAGAACGCGCTAGCGTACGCATACATTTTGAAGCTGAAAAGTATGAGCACCAACGTGGGCAACAACCATTGCTTGCTAGCTTCAAAGCCTATTAGTAAAACGCGCTAGTGCAATGCTGTTTTTCAGCTGCTTGCTTTCGAAGCCACTAAGCTGGCTCATTCATATGATGTACCCAAGTTTATGGACTAGGTCTCTGTCCTAGAGACTGCAGACATGCAGGCATGGACTTGCACATGGGCTGGAGAAGAAAATCAGATGTGCATGAAGCTGTGTCCTGAGCCTGGGCTATTCTGTAGGTGGAAAACCTCACAAGACTCAACTCAAACACGATTGTGTTGCACCTGACTCGACTGAATAATATTTAAACAAATAGTACATATTTAAAGTATTATTCAGATATAATATAAGTAAAATAGCGAATTTAATTGGACTAATCTATTGTTACTTTGTTGGTTTAGAACGTGTTTCTTTGGAGAATCGTGCCCTCCATTTTTATTATAAGAAACTAAATTGCCCAGAGTGACTTGGCTGAAGATATTCAGCTGGAAACCTCACCAAATCAGCTTCACTCGCCTGAGTTTTGAGTTAAGTCAGCGAGTTTCAAAACTATGGTATATAGTACACTAGGCTTGGAACTGGGAAGCTTGGTGGGCCATCATCTCTATGCCCTAACAGTACCCGTACCCGTACCCTTAGATGGTTCTCCATCATCGCCTCCACATACCCCTCTCCTGCCAAGCAGAGATCATAGAAGCCAGAGGCCGTCCGAGACCCGGACCTCCACTCCAACCAAAGTAGCATATTGCCCTTTTCCATTATCAAATGGAGAAGGCTAGCAGTAGGTTGGGTGAAACTGAACGTGGATGAGTCCTCTCAGGGAAACCCAGGCCTTTTGTGTAGTGGGGGGAGTCCGTCGCAATGATAAAGGCAACCTCATCTTTGCATTCTCCAAAGGTTTTGTTCTTAGAACTAACTTTCAGGTGGAAGTAAAGGCATTAGTGGACGGAATGAATCTCTGCCTGGATATATAAAGGATATCACATGATTCAAGTGGAAAACGACTCGGAAGCAGCAGTGGGCTTATTTTCTAATGCAAGTCCAAATCCATGGAGCATCTACTACTGGAAAAAGAAAATTGAAATTATGCAGGGAATGGCTGTTATCACAATTCAGCACATTTGGAGGGAAGCTAATAGAGTGGCAGATGGGTTAGCTCGTCTGGGCAGCAAAAGCCGACTGGACAAGGAGTTTGACCAGATTGCTGTCCTCCCGCTCTTGATCAGAGGGGATCTCTTCCTTGACCGAGCAGGCCCATGAATGGTTAGGGAAACATAGCGTTGTTCTGTACGGTTAAATTATAGGTTATAATAGGCTGCCTCCTCCTCCTTTTTGTCTCGGAGGGCTAGCCCAAATTGTATATCATCTGTACAGTTTCATCAGTGTTTATTGTATCAATACATGTTTTCAGTTTATTTATTTATTTTTAATTAATAATTTTTATTTTTATTTTTTTAAAAAAAAAACAACTCAGCTCACCTTAAATAAAATGGCCTCTGCACTTGGAACGCTGACAAACATATCTCCTCCAACATGCTCCACACCTGTAATGAAAAGTCAATCTTGTCTTTTCACTTCCATCCCAACAAAAAAACGAATATAAGGGCCCGTTTGGTACATATTAATTAAGGAGATCCTGTTGATTTTGAATGGTTGCATCTCCATCTCTTCCCATTTGGAAATACTCAGACCCCGTTTGGTACATGCCTAAAAATGTTCACCTAACAGTACTATGTATTAGAGATCTTGATTCTCAAACATAATGAGTTCACATTATCAGTCATTATATATCAGAGATCGAGATCTATAATATGTAATTACTATTAACTAAAATGAGATGCATCTACCATACAGGTCCTTGTACTTTCTATTTTAAATAATTTTTTGGTAGTTTTTAACCTCTTGTTCTGCATTATACCCATCCAACTCATGAATCTGATCAGAGTTTTGTGTTAGGTGATTGTTATGGTAGTGCCAACCTTTTGAACTGGTTGGATGTCACACACACATCACAAGTTGAAAAAAACTGCTGTTGAAGACATGAGAGTGCAATCAGTTATATTTGAGCTAGCACTCCACATCTATGTTTTAAGACTTGAATGAGGCTGTCCAAGTCGATTCAGACCCAGTCAAATCCGATCCAGTTCAATACCACAAGTCCCCAAATCACCCTTTACATTGGCAAATTAGGTTGATTCATCCCTGATGTAGTGCAGGTCGCGAACACTTCCATGTCCAAGATGGCCAGAGAAGGCCTGGTTGGAGGTGGAAGTGATCCAAACTGTCAGAACCTTAAAATAGGCATTATCTTACAAACCGGAATGAATTATTTGATGTACCATATATGATTTTGAGTAGGAGAAGCTACTTTAACCAACTAACCCCTTATGTTGGGTTGCCCATGCCGAATTTGCAGGATTCCATTAGATTGACTGTTGAAAATCTTTTTTATTTCTATTTTTACTATTTATAGTAAGTTTTAATTGGAACACAACTCTTGATCCATTGAGCTTTAGGAGTTGTGTCCAACATGAGAAGTGCTTAGAAAAATTAGGAGAACCAAGCGGTTAGGCCAAATAAGACACTTGCAATTTTTGTCCGAAAATCATGAGGTCTAGTGGAAATCATGACTGTCTATAAGTTTACTATTTATAGTAAGTGATGGTTTCAGGGAGTTTGATTTGAAACTTCTTACCAGGGATTATATCACTATTTAAAGGTTTGTAAATAATTTATTATCAATCAGTTTATATCAGATTTTATTAGAATTTATCTCTATTTTCTATCTCTCCTCGAAGATTTGAAGAATTTCTATGAAGAGTTTAAAGAAGCTCCGTGGATTCAGAGTAATTATTTCCCAAGGAAGACAGTACTCAACTTCATCTAGCTCATCCCTGCGTCAATCCCTTACTCGGGCAAGTCCAAACTGGACTCATGATTAATCAGAGATGCCTTGCTACATATAAAAATCATATTCTAAACTATACCTGGGTAATTAGGTGCAGTGGCGACGACTTCTGGCATATCGAAATTGATTCCCTTGATATGAGGGTACTTAGAGACAATCATGTTAAGCGAGGCTCCCATCCCACCTCCAACGTCGACCAACTCCTTGATTCCTTCAAACCCTTTGTAGGTCTCTAAGATTCTTGGCAAGACAATGGTGGAGTGGTCCCACATCGCCTTATTAAAGAGCTCGCTGAATTTCAGCTCTGTGGAGATGTACTCAAAAGAGGACTTCCCATGGGCTCTGATGAATGGTAGCCCCCCTTCAAGAACAGCATCTTTCACGTGGTGCCTGGTCATTTGAAACACCAAAAAGACCGTGTGCTAACCTTAGTAGAACATCGAGGCCTGATAATGTGTAATTGGGATTAAAAAACCTTTCGAGGTATGGACAAAAAACCTCTTCTTTTTTAATAATTATTTTTACATAACTGCCCATTATTTTAACACATGGACCTTCAGTCAGGTGAGCTAATGGACTATTACCACGTTTGAATGTTAAGGGGCAAACGGACTTCTTTGTTTCTTCCCAACGTCTTAACCCATGCGACATTGAGACAATGATTTCAGCGAAAATAACGGAGCAGAAGCATGCAGTTTGCATGTAACTTAGATTATAATGGCAGGATGCGTTTTGTGGGGGCTCAGTCATGTAGTGTCCATATAACATCCACTCAGTCCATCCTTTTGGACCATCCATGGAAGGACATGAGGACAAAACATTAGCCACATCTAAAACTTAAGTGAGCTACATGACAGAAAATAATGGGATGTAATGCGTATCTTTGGAAATTTCGTAGAAAATAATGGGATGTAATGTGTACCTTTGGAAATTTCGTAGTTCATTGTTACCTGTGTGATGGCTCACCAAAGCATTGGATCTGCTTCTTTTTTTTTTTCTTTTCTTTTCTTTTTTTTTTTTTTTTTTTTTTTTTTTTGGTTTCCCGGCATTTCACCGGCTCATGAATCCTATGGATGGAGTGAATATCACAAAGGCATTATGGTGGACCACACCATACGAAACTGTGGGGATTGGATGGATAGGGTTGAAAACTTGTTGGGGGCACAAAGGTTTTGGTTCAAGCTGATATATGTCTTCTCTTCAGCCAGGTCCATGTGACCTTGACTATGTGACCTTATGAACAAGTTAGATGACAAATAAACATAACGGCAGGCTCTGATTTAGATTTTAACAGTTGGAACCATTATCCCCATGGTTTCTATGGCATGGTCACTTTGGATCTTCCTCATTTTTTAGCTCATACTCTACGTGGAGCTGGCAAAATGGCTGAAAGTCATGGATAAAACACATAAACCATGGAGGACCCATATTGTCGTGCCATGGTTAAATGCAGCAACCGGTCTCCCATTAGCCTATGCATGCCAGCCACGCGGGGCCACTGTGATGTTTAATATCAATCACCAGCTACACTAATTTCTTCAAATAATTTCAAGGTGTAGGTGCTAGATGATGTAAATCTAAAACTCGAGTGAGCCACACGGCTGGAGACTGCCTATTAAATACCCTCCGTTCAAACAGTCATGGGTCTGTAATGTTTGCGACTGGTCAATCACTCTCTTAAATTTAGGTCATGGACTCAAAAGGGAGGCAGATCTGAAGCTTAAGTAAGTCAGGAAAGAAAACAGTGAAAATATACAACATAGATCATTGGAACACTCATGGCCCATGGTAATGTTTCTCAGAAATCATCCCATCCACCAATTTTTCCCAAGGTGTGGACTGAAAATGAGGCGGATCCAATACTCATGGGCCACCTTGGAAGTGAATGCTCACCTTGGAAGACACCTCTCTGTGTTTTAAAGTCATACCAAGATGATGTAGCCCACCGTGATGTTCAAGACAAATCCAAAGTCATAAGCATCACGAAGGTGGCCCGCCTGATTGGTTGGTTGCATGAAAAATGGTTACGAGAGGTCTATCTATCTGCGGTATTGGCCATTTGTTTTAAAGGCACACCAAGCATTTATCAGCTGCTTACCACATATCGAGAAAGACCCGATCTTGTAGCAAAAGAGTCATGGTCGCAAGGGACGCACCCTCTTGATTTTTAACGAGGAACTTGCATACAGATGCCAAACCATAGACCCTTTCTACGCACCCGTCAGCACGAGTGCGGGAAGTGCATGTGAGAACAGAGAAGCTAGCAAGAAGACGCAGGACACGATCGAGGGTGGCAGCTGCGCCATGTTGGTTGGTTGTGGGGAGGTGAGAGGCAATCTCGGAAGCAGAGAGGTGAGCCCCTTGCCCACATTTGGACATGATCTCAAACACATCGAGTTCGATGAGAGCTTTGATAGCCATTGGGAGGATTGAAGCATTGGAAAGTTGCGTGGCGAATTTCCAATCTTCTTCGAAGGTGTCGGGTGAGTTTGAACGATCGGAGATCGAATCCATATCTGATTGGATAACGGATGGGTGAGAATGTGAGGATATGCGAGTGAAGATTTCGTTGGCTGAGATGGAGTTTGTCAGGCTATTTATGGTCTCGGCCCACCCACCGCGCACAGTTCTTCTTATCTTCACGTTTATTTATTCATTTAATGAAATGGGACCGCTACCTATGGGCTCCGATTTTTGCGGTCCTTGATTGCTTTGTACCCTCTTGGACAGAGAACTTACCCAAACACTGTTGCGGAACCGTGGAATTATATGGAGATGAATTAATCAAAGTATTCTAATCACATAATTAAATCTAATCATATGCACTTTAAATTTAACGTAAAAGAGCTCTTGGACAGAGAACTTACCCAAATACGTTTTTTCTTTTTAAATTATTAATTATTGAAAAGGTTGGCTGGTGTACCCCGGCCACAGAAAATCGGTGCAAGATCCGCAAAATCATTGCAGGATTTTGTTTGTGAGAAAATGACCACCGTAGACAAAACCTTTTATCCAGCGGTTTTTATGAGGAATGCCCACTAAGTTATCAACTTAGGCTAGCACGTTCGGACAGTGACTTTGAGGACGAAATTACCCCTCTTTTCAGTGCGAAGACGAGTGCTGACGCTCCTCCAACTGAGTTGTACGAACGGCTTAAAAGAGATCAAAGTTACATGGCCCCACAACTATATATTTATTATATCCACAGTGTTCATCCATATTTCAAGATAATTTCAGGGCATTATCCAAAAACAAATCATTTACAAAGATCAACTAGACCACACCACAAACAGCAGCGGGGAAATTGATTTTCACCGTTAAAATTGTTGTAGGGACCACCATAACTTTTATTTTTCATCCAATATATTCATAAAGTCACGGAGGCCTGGATGAAGAGGAAAAACAAATTTCATAATGATCCAAAACTTCTATAACACCTAAAAGGGTTTCAATGGTAGACATTAAATTCTCCCATTGACTTTTACGGTGTAGTCCACTTGATAGTTAGATCGGTCTTATTTTTCGTCTCAAGCCTTAATATGACCTCACCAAATAGATGGACGGTTTAGATATAACACAGACCTCATGATGTGACCCATAAAAGCACACACAGCCAAAAAAAAAAAACAAACCGTGACCTTATGAATATATTGGATAGAGGTGGGAATTTTATACTCGAACCAGTGGATCCAGCTCGATCAGACCCGATTCGAATAGAACCGATGGTCAGGATCGGGTAGCGTAATCCAGATCCGAAAATATATACGGTCAGGATCGGGTAGGCTTTGTTCCGAACCGACCTGATCCGGAACCCGATCCGATTCGGACCGTATATATTAGAATATATATATATAATATTTTTTACTTTTACTGCCTAGTTTTAGGTTCGGCGCCAAAAAATCCCATCCTATGTACACCAGCCCGTCAACTCCATCTCTCTATCTCTCTATATATGTCTCTCCTTGTCTGTTGAAGAAGAATCTGTCTCTCCCCGTCTGTTGAAGAAGAAGGCAAAGTTTGGTTCCGAAGCTTTACGAAATTTCTCTGGTGGAGAGAGATATAGATCGAGAAATGGTATATAGCCCCATACGGAAAATGGAAAGAGAGATAATCGTAGCAGCAACGGCATAAGGCTGTTTACATCTTCTTGACGGTCAGACCCAAGTCAGACTAAAGCGAATTGGCTGGTGTAATGTTAACAAGTTTTTTGGGTCTTATTACAAGGTATGTGTTATATCCAAACCGTCCATCCATTTCACAATATCTTATTAAGGCTTGAGACAAAAAATAAGATAGATCTAACCATTAAGTGGACCACACTATGAAAAGCAACGGGATTGAACGTTTACCATTGAAACCTTTTCAGGGTCACCGAAGTTTTGGATTAATATCAAATTTTTTTTTCTTCTTCGTTTAGGTACTTGTGACCTTACGAATAGATTGGATGTAAAATAAACGTGATGGTGGGCCTACAAATTTTTTAACGGTGAAAATCATTATCTCTGCCACTATTTATGGTGTGTTCCAGATGATCTTTGGATATGATTTATTTTTTTGGATAATGCTCTAAAATGATTTTTAAAAATAGATAAATGGTGTAGATATAATAAATACATCACTGTGGGGCCCATGTAACTTTGATCTCCTTTAAACCGTTCTCATAGCTCAGAGCTCGAGGAGCGTCCAAGCTGCCTTCGCACGACACGTTGCACCTATACAGCTGGTGCTAAGTGGAAACGGATTGCGTACTGAGTAAACTCTGTGGGTCCCATAGTCATTCATACATTTTATCCACTTTGTCCATACATTTTAGAAAATAATTTTAAGCCTATAGTCCAAAAATTAAGAATATACAAGGCTCAAATGGACCACACCACCAGAAACAGTGTGAATTGAGAATCTACCATTGAAAATTTCGTGGGGGCCACGGAAGTTTTAGATCAATCTTATATTTGTGTTTTCACTTCATCCATGTCTTTGTGATATTATGAACATGTTGGATGACAAATAAACATCATGGTGGGCCATAGAAAGGTTTCAACGGTGAAAATCATCATTCCCACGGTTTCCTATGGTATGGTCCACTTGAGCTTTAGATATACCTCAATTTTAGGCTCAACCACTAAAATGATCTCAAAACACGAATGGACGGCATAGATAGACCACATACATTCAAGGTGGGCCCAACTAAGTTTACTAAGTACGATAAGAGCGTATTGAGTAACTCAGTATGCAATCCAATTTCATGCTAGGTAGAGGCTAGCTACAGACAGCTACTCTTTTATAAAGCTTGCTGGAGAAGTTATGTACGGGTGTAAAGCTCCCGTCGGGCGAAAGCCTTTCGCTACGAGTTCCTACGCTCCAACTTAGATGGGGCATACAGTGATTTTTTTTGAGAAATCCACTCCATCCATCTGTTTCGTGAGCTCATTCTAGGACACAAGCCAAAAACTGATCTGGATCTAATACTCGGGTGGGCCAAAAACGTGAGGATTGAACATCTACAGTTGAAATATTCGTGTGGCCACAGAAGCTTTGAATCATGGTAGTATTTGTGTTTTCATTTCAACCCAATAGGAACGACATTATAAATGGTGAAGATGGCACAAAAACATCACCATCGACGCTAGGAACGTTTCAACGGCAAGAATTTCCCTACACATTTTCCTTTATTACGGCCCACTTGAGTCTTGGATTCTATTCATTTTTGGTCTCAAGTCCTAAAACGATCTCACAAAATTGATGAAAGGTGTGGATTTTTCGCAAACATCACGGTGTGCCCCACCTAACTTTACATGTGGTAACTTCATGCGGAAGGCTTTTCAACGAAATCCGTTGACGTGACGAGACGTCCTGAAGCTGGCAGATGTACCGTGCACCACAGTGTATATTTGTAATGACATTAGCAAATTATGTGGGTCCCATCAGGAGGTATCTGTTATATCTAAACCGTCCATCCATTTGGCAGGCTCGTCTTAAGGCTTGAGCCGGAAAATAAGACAGATCTAAAGATCAGATGGACTACACTTTCAAAAAGCACTGGGGGTTGAACATCTACTGTTGAAACTCTTTTAAGGGTCATGAAGTTTCGGATCAATATGAAAGTTGTTTTTCCTCTACATCAGTTGTTACGTTATTGGTGGATTAGATGGAAAAATAAACATTATGGTGGGCTCTACAAAAATTTTAACGGTGATTTTTTTTTTTTTTTAAAGATCTCAGTCCGAACATTAGCTAATCAGATCCGACTTAGTTATTTTGACCGATTCGGACTCGGTTCGGGGCAGTCTAATAGTATAATTGATCGGATTGGGTCAGATGACCCAAACTCGGTTCCGGATCTGACCGAGTTCAGGTCAGGCCGTACAAAACTCGGACCTGGTCGAGTTGGGTCGAATCCGATCCGACTCGGTCCGATGCCCAGCTCTAATATTTGATATGGTAGCTAGGAGAACTTTTTCCCCTTACATTTTTCTCTAATACATAATTATGTAAATATGTATATATAAAAATATTTTTCTATCTTTTAATTCATTTCTTTATCTATTTATTTAACAAGCATATCTCCCAAACTAAAATGAATTACTTAACACACAACATATGATTTTGGGGTAGGAGAAGATAATTTAGTCAACCTAGTTATTTTCCAAGATTCCATCAGGTCGATAGTCGAAAATCCATTTCATTCACTTCACGGTCAATTTCAATCACTTCGTACTTAGACTAGAAATTAAGCGAGGCAAACTAAAAATTGAGCGGGGCAAGGTAGGAATTAAGCGAGGGAACTTAGAAATTGAGCGAGGTAAGGTAGGAATTGAGCGAGGTAACCTAGAAATTGAGCGAGGGAAGCTAGAAATTGAGAGAGGCAACCTATGAATTGAGCGAGGGAACCTAAAAATTGAGCGAGGAAACCTAAAAATTGAGTTAAGCAACCTAGGAATTGAGCAAGGGAAGTTAGAAATTGAGCAAGGGAAGCTAGAAATTAAGAGAGGAAACCCAGGATTTGAGTGAGGCAACATAGGAAATGAGCGAGGGAACTTAAGAAATGAGCAAGGCAACGTAGAAATTCAACGAAGAATCCTAGGAATTGAGCGAGGGAAGCTAGAAATTAAGCGAGGGAACCTAGAAATTCATCGAGGTAACCTAGGATTTGAGTGAGGGAAGCTATAAATTGAGTGAGGGAACCTAGAAATTGAGCGAGGCAAGGTAGAAATTCAGCAAGGAAACATAGGATTTGATCGAGGCAACTTAGAAATTGAGCGAGGGAAGTTAGAAATTGAGCAAGGGAGGCTGGAATTTGAGCAAGGGAACATATAAATTCAGCGAGGCAACCTAGGATTTGAGCGAGGTAAGCTAAAAATTGAGCGAGGGAACCTAGAAATTGAGCGAGGCAAGTTAGAAATTCAGTAAGAAAACCTAGGATTTGAGCAAGGCAACCTAGGAATTGAGCGAGGGAAGTTAGAAATTGAGCGAGGGAAGCTAAAATTTGAGCGAGGAAACCTAAAAATTCAACGAGACAACCTAGGATTTGAGCGAGGGAAGCTACAAATTTTGTAAGGGAACATAGAAATTGAGCAAGGCAACTTAGATTTGAGCGAGGCAACGTAGGAATTAAGCGAGGAAACCTATGAAATAAGTGAGGCAACGTAGAAATTTAGTGAGGAATCTTAGGAATTGAGCGAGGGAAGCTAGAAATTGAGCAAGGGAACCTAAAAATTGAGCAAGGCAAGGTAGGAATTCAGAGAGACAACCTAGAAATTGAGCAAGGCAACCTAGGAATTGAGCTAGGGAAGCTAAAAATTGAGAGAAGCAACTTAAGAATTGAGCGAGGCTACCTAACAATTGAGTGAAGGAACTTAGGAATTGAGCGAGGCAACCTAAGATTTGAGTGAGGCAACATAGGAATTCAGCGAGGCAATGTAGGATTTGAGTGAGGCAACCAAGGGAACCTATGAATTGAGCAAAGAAAGCTACAAATTGAGCGAGA
Organism: Magnolia kwangsiensis; assembly: GCA_037074715.1. NCBI lineage: Eukaryota > Viridiplantae > Streptophyta > Magnoliopsida > Magnoliales > Magnoliaceae > Magnolia > Magnolia kwangsiensis. The sequence continues at coordinate 4,978,444 of CM073583.1, forward strand.
GAACCTAAAAATTGAGCGAGACAACCTATCAATTGAACGAGATAACCTAGGAATTGAGCGAGGGAAGTTAGAAATTGACCGAGGGAAGATATAAATTGAGCAAGGCAACCTATGAATTAAGCAAGGGAACCTAGAAATTGAGCGAGGCAACATAGGAATTGAGCGAGGCAACGTAACATAGAAATTAAGCGAGGGAACCTAGAAATTCAATGAGGAAACCTAGGATTTGAGCGAAGCAACATAGGAATTGAGTGAGGGAAGTTAGAAATTGAGTGAGGGAAGCTAAATTTGAGCGAGGAAACCTAAAAATTCAGCGAGGCAACCTAGGAATTGAGCAAGGAAAGCTAGAAATTTGGCGAGGCAACCTAGAAATTGAGCAAAGAAACCTAGAAATTGAGCGAGGCAACATAGAAATTCAATGAGGCAACCTAAGAATTGAGCGAGGGAAGCTAGAAATTGAGCGAGGGAACCTTAAAATTCAGCGAGGCAATGTAAAAATTCAGCGAGGTAAGCAACGGATTGAGCGCTAATTAAATCATCAACAAAGATGAGAACGACTTTTTTTGAGACACTATATATTCTCTCATAGATAGAGGAATAGATAGAACAGAGAAGATCTCTATATCTTTCCTTATAGATATAATATAGAATAGAGATCCCTCTCATTTTTTTTATTAGGTGAGAGATCTTTCTTCTCCAAGGGCTTTGGATTCAATGATTTTTAAGGGCAAGACAGAGAAAAGAAGCATTGAGATAATACCTTTCATCCTAATTTCATCTATTGAAAAAGGGGGCCCTCTTGATCACCTGAAGAGATTAGTAGGCAGAATTAGCATAATTATGATTGCGAGGATTCAGCTGCCAAATGAGATTATCCTCATTCCTCGGCTGGGGTTCTGTAAGATCAGATTTATGCAGTAAAAAAAAAGTCTTCTGAATTGAGCAAGGGAAGCTAGAAATTGAGCGAGGAAACTTAGGAAATGAGTAAGGCAACATAGAAATTTAGAGCGACAGCCGAGAAATTGAGCAAGGGAAACATGAATTTGACCATGGCCTAGGTAATTACCAAGCAGCGAGATAAACCATATGCCAAAGCGATTTGGTGTTATGAACGGGTAATGCACTCGTCACATAATATCATCTCTGACTGTTATATGTTTTATCATGTTTTGACTAATATTTTATTTTTTGAATCATAGACAGGTGTATACGCCCATAAATTTTGAAAATTCACATTGGTTTTTGTTGGTCATCTATCCTAAAGTAAGAGAAATCATTATTATGGATAGTTAATACACAATTTCCTTACTAAAGTACAAGCAGAAGATGAAAAAGATGACCGATGCACTCCCCATTCTCTTCCATGCTATTGGAGATAGTACTGTGCTTGAAGGGAATAAGTGGACCGTCAGAGTCAATGAATCGGCACTGAAGCAGGACAATGGTTATAACTGCGGTATATTCGTAATGAAATTCACCAACATTTTTGTGTAGCGGTCTCATTCAATGTCTAACTACTCCACATTTTTATTTTCTCATCTACTATCATATATCATAACTAAGGACATCAATGAAAATTTTCACATCAATTATATCAGATTTTCAATAACCAGAATCTCTTCTAGATATCTATTCACCAAAGCTAGAGAATCAGAGACTGGCAATGTATTCTGTATTTCAAAGATGATCTAAGTGTCGGAACTATGTGTATCCGTGGCAACTACCTTAATTCCAAAATGCCAAATAGTGGAATTTTCCTTAGTTTTGCCTATTACTTGTATGGTTCAGTTGTAGAGGTAAGGAATAATATTAACCTACCATTGATTAACAATGAATTTCATGCTTGCCTCGCTCAATTTCATGTTTGCCCCGCTGAATTTAATGCTTGCTTTGCTCAATTTTGAGTTTTCCCTACTTAATTTCATGCTTGCTGTTCACTCTCCAAGTGTAGGGTTGTGATGTAGTAATAAACTCAGTAAGACCGAGGTCGAATCCCAAGGGACTGATACCTGTACATTATCTGAAACTAAGTAGAACTAGAACTAGACTAAGACGTAATCTAAATCAAATAGAAATTAAGGAATAATTATGAAATAATTATCTAAAACTTAATAAATTCAGAAGAGGTAAACTAGGGATTCAGAGGATCCACTTGTAGAGATCAGGGAGATCTTATGCCTGCATCGGAAACTCAATTGGACTTAGAGCCCATCTTCATCCAGTTGAAGGTGTAATCATGGAAATCAAGACTGAACTTCCTTTGTTATAGTTTTAAAGAGATGAAAGGTATATGAATTAGAATAGATTCCATCACCAAACCATGCACAGGAGATAAAGCAAACAACAGAATTAAACTAATTACCAACCAATCACATGTATGAAGGTTAGGAAGGGTACCGTCATCCGACCATTCCCAGGAGACTATGGTGAACAAAAGGACTTCCTGACGTCATAAACATAAAGGAAAAGGAAAATACTCAAAGCCATCGCAGACCCATTGTAATTTTAGTCACAACAGACCATTAAAAACTAAAAATATTCCCATAAAATTAAATCAAAATCCATTCAGTCTAAATAAAAGGCACAAGCATAAATTCTCCCATCACACTACAAGCTTCACCTCTTAGCCCTAGCTAAGAGGCTCGGCCTAACATAGACATGATGAGGCTTACTCTTAGAAAAATAAAGCAGAACAAAAGAAGGAAATAATATAAAATATACTCCCTGTCTCTCTCTCTCCTCTTCTCCAAATCCACGTTCCAGCCCTCAATTCCCCACTACCCATGTCTGTTATCTCCTTTTATAGATGTGTGACCAACCAAGTCGGTTGGTATTTACATGGCTAGTGCGTAAGAAAAGGTGTGCGAAACAAGTTACGCAAACAGGCCTTGTAACTGTCTGTGCTCATTGATTAATGGGGCCTATTAATGAAGCCAACGGAGGAATCCACTACGTTCATTGGAAATGTGATGAAAAACTGGTCGGGAAGTGACGGTTCTTAACTGATTTAAGTGTGATCCACAAAATTCTTCTTACGCCGTTCATCTTCCTTTAAGACGGTTGAAAATCGATCTTTAGTGCTTCTTGTAATTCAGTCATCTAGGCTTGGATGTAGGAGGCATAGGCTTCTGATGGACGGTTCAAATCAAGCTGAGGATACCTGATGGTGGCCCACAACCTTCCTCCGTAAGTTCTGTTGCGTAACAGAGCTTTCGGTTACTGCTATGATGATCGGTGGGGCCTATGATCAGCATCGAATGAGAAATCCACACCGTTCATTGAACTCCCTTAAAAAAACCGTTCAGGTGTGATGTGTCATGGCTCATATTCAGTGTGTCCCATGGAACTTTGTTTCCACCATCCGTTAGACGTAGTAGATGAGATTTCCTTGCGTACACGTGCATGGTCCGGAAGAATGTCATTTATACGGTCGGTTTGACCTCCTTGATTGATTGGACAGTCTGGATTGATCATATGATCAAAGTTAGTGGCCCACTTATCTCCTCAACGTCCGCACCTTACGGACGCTATAAATTTTTCTCTAAAACGGTCGGGTCAAAGTCGGTCAAACCGACTTTGATTACCGTGCACGGCATGTGCACATGTACACGGTGCACACACCACTCAGGTGGGGTCCACTGTGATGTTTATGAGAAATCTGTACCGACTATCCTTTTCCCATCCAATTTAAGATGTTGACAGCAAACTTGAAGTATATCCAGATATCAGGGAGGCCCCAAATCAAGATTTTATAAGCTAATCTGTCAGTTTAGGCACTTTCACAGGGATATGGGAGCTGAAATTCGACGTGTACGGTTAATTTATGGTCCTCAGGCCATTTATGAAGTTTCAAGTTAGACGGATGATGAAAACCCTGTGATCTTGCATTCTGGCTGACTTTCAGGCCCGTTTGAGCTTTAGTTTCTTGATTTTCGCAAATCTCTGGCATGTAAATCCGTCGATCTTGGTCCCATGGGTCTGTCCCTTGCCTTGGTGAATTTTGAGCATTAAATATCAGCTTTTAGAACTCTATTTCGATCCGAGCTCGTAAATACACCTTGCAGCACAAACACAATTAAATCGGACCGTTAGATAGTATAATCTTCATAAATCTAGGCAATAACTGGGGTTTGATATGCAATATTTGACCCTCAACACAACCCCCAACCAGCATCTTGGTAGTCCTGAGCAAAGTATGCGAAAAATAAGTTGAGAATTACAGGAGAATTTTTATGAACTCAAATGATTTTTGAAAAACAATCAAGATATGAGAATTCTAAGATCATGAATATTGGGTATTACTTTCTCCTGAAATCAAGCATACAGTAAACTTCATAATCAAGTTCAAAGTATTAATTCATCAACAGAAAAATTCTAAACCTTGAGTTCCATAGGTGTATAATGTAATATCGGCTTATTAACATTAAGATTTAATTCATTATTTCATGATAGCATTGGTAACCACAAGAGCATTCATGATACCCAGAATTTGCCTTATAGATCATCTTTTCATTCTTTCAACTTTTAATTTTTCTATTAAAAGTAACATCGAGAAGGGGAGTCAAATCCTCACCTATAGGGAGCAAACCTATGGTGAAGACTGTACACCCAACCCTTTTCATGTATCATTCATGGGGAATTAAATCCACACCTATAGGGAGCAAACCTATGATGAAAATTAATTGCCCAACCCTTTCTAAAGGTATCTTCTTCTTTATATATATATATATATATATATATATATATATATATATATATATATATATATATATATATATATTTATGCTAGGTATTTTCTTTTTCTTCAATTGATCTTTATTAATCATGATAGACAAATTTTTCAAGATGGTTCCTTTCATGCTTGATGATTACCAAGTTAACCCTTTGATATCAAACTGAAACCTTAATGTGAAAGCGAGATATGACATGTGAAATCATGACTCAATCAATGTTTAAAACTTCTAATCATGAATTAACAATTCAGACTTAGCTGTGAAATCTACTAGATAACTGAATTTAAGAGTCATACATTACCAATATCATGTATCTTGAAAATCTAAATTAAGGATATCCGTCTTGAAAATCTAAATTAAGGATATCCGTCAAAATCACCTCGAATTCACAAGAAATCACAGAAAATTTTAAAAATTTTCACAATTTTTGCTTAAGGCTAAGAAAACACTGATTAGTTACCTAATCTCTCATCCCCAACTTAAAATTTACATTGTCCTCAATGTAAAAGAAATAAGCATGCAGTGCACATGGAACAACGAAAGTACAAAAGGAAAAGTGATGGGAAGATAGTACCTAGATAATGAATCAAGAGAGATACTTTTCAAAGATATCTATGTAAGAGCGGGTTAGCACAAGAGAGAGAGAGAGAGAGAGAGCAAAATAAAATTAACAAAAATAAAATCCTACCTATATCAAGAGAGAGAGAGAGAAAGCAAAACAAAAATAACAAAAATAAAATCTGAAAGGGCCTAGCTATATGCCCTAGAGGGGAGGTGAATAGGGCAATGCCAAATAAAAACTAATAACAACGGAATAATAAAATAAATAAATCACAATGCTAAATTTAAAGTAATCTCAATAGCTTAGAATAAAGAGAATGATACTTTATCAGTTCTAAGGACAACCTTACACCAAAAACCAAAGGTTTAAGGTAGGACAACCTTATTTCTAGAACGTCCTTAGTATCACAAATCAATGAGGAATAAAAAGCAAGGAAATCAAAATAACTTGCAGAAATAAATTCTAAGTTATTACAACATTCCCCACACTTGCTTGGAATAAAAAGATTACAATATTCATCCACGAATACAATCCACAAAACTGAATGAATAAAGAAATGAAAGAATAAGGCACATCCACAACACAATGATATATAGTGGTTCGCCTGTGTATACACCAACTGTTATCCAATAGCCACACAGAATGCCACTTCACTCCTAATATCCTCACACAGGGGATATTAACATGCACTATCAAAATAGGTTTCACAGGTTCACCTAAAACCTTCACAATTGTGTCTTTGATCTCGGCTTACACAATCCAAAAACCCCCACAATCTGAGTTTTCTGGCTCTCCTCAGATAACCAATACAATGAGATTTTTCTGGCAAATCTCAACCAAAACCAAAGAAAGTAAATTACAAAAATGTAAAATACCTGAATCTCCTTTTGAAGTAGCCCGGTAGAACCAATTGGAGTAGAAGTTCGATTCAACATTCAAAGTCCAATACTCACTTTAAGAATGGTTCTAAGTCTAATTGATTTTAAATCAAAAGGGCTAGTTCTATTTGATTTTGAATCCAAGAAGAAGGAATATTAGAAATTCTCCTTTTCAAATAAGATTGGAATGTAGATCAAAATCAAATGAAAAATAAGCTAGCAAAAGGAATATTAAATAAGCATAAAGTAGCTTAAAAACAACACAAACTTATCTTAGAGTATAGCCTAAAGAATGCTTGAATAGAGTTGAATTGAATTACTAAAACTTTGAAATTCGTGCTCTATTTATAGCCTGAAAAATCCCGTCTATGACTGGTCTTAGGATCCTAGGACTGGTCGTAGCTTCAAAGATTTTCAAAGATTTCGGCGGGATAAGGATTTACTGTTCCACGACCGGTCTTGGGTAGTCTACGACCGGTCGTGGGCCACCTATGACCGATCGTAGGACCCCAAGTTTAGTTGCTGGAGTTTGAGTCGTAGGACTAAGACTGGTCGAAGGATGAGTCGTATAACTCACAGGATTGGTCGTAGGATGTCCAGGACAGGTCGTAGGACAGTTAGAAAGATCCAAAAATCTTCAACAACTTAGGACTGATCCTGAAAAACTTAAGACTGGTCATAGCAAAGCTAAGACTGGTCTTAAAGTCCTTAGGACTGGTCTTAGAACAGCCCGAACAAGCATATTAAAATATATGAATTATGTATCCAAAATGATCTACAATAAAGCCCAACCTAAGGTCAATCTAAGGTCAAATAAACCTTAAAAGTGAGATGGACATTGAAATTCTGTACACTCAGATGACCCTTAAGAGAAACTTGAGCATTTACAAATCTTGTAGTAGGCCTTCTTGAGCTTGATCTTGACTTGACAAGTCTTCTACTATACTTGAACTTGATTGAATCTTGAACATGCATACTTGAAGACTTCTATTCTTGAATTCTTCATCCATGACTTGAAAACTTTCTTCATTTAAGTTCTTATCTTGAAATGTGATGTCTTAATGTATAGAATAGTCTCAAACATGAAATACAAGATATACAAGACATAGATATAGGTTTTAACACCACAAAATTTGACAACCAAAGGGATATGAAATCATAACACTTACAAAATCCTACCTATATCACTTTCGCAGGTGCTCTCGATTGCATTTAGCATATGCAACAAGCCTTTAAACCCCTAAGTTGCCCTTAGTGGTCGAGTTGTAGTCTCGTGAGGGTTTACAGCAATGTTATCCACAAATATTGAATCGATCATGTCGCAAGGTTCCTCTTACGGCCAATATCTTGATAAGTTTTTCAGTAAGTTTTTCAATAGGATCATCCAAAAGCCCTTTTTACAATAGGCTTAGGCACCTTGGAGCATGACTTTCCAGAGTGATTTATGTACCTCATAAAAAATCTTCCATTGAATTGCTTGAGGTATCCGTAATATATACGATTCACCTATGACGGAAGAAGTTTCAACGTTAGTATCGCATGGTGAATCAGAGACTACAAGTAAATAAAGTTTAGAAAACTTCCTAAGAAGTGATGTAATCTCAACACATTTCGAAGCTCCAAACCTCGGTTCAATTTTTAGCTCTTCTTCCTCAACTGGTAAACGTTTAGGATCAGGGGAAGAGAGGGTTTCAGAATAAGGGTTCTCTTAGTTAGTGACGACTACCGAGATGTTATCTCGCAAGGCATCCACTTTGTCTTTTAACATGGGATCGTTTGAAACTACAAAGTGTGTCAAGTAATCCCACGGGTTGGGAAGTTTAGCTGAGTGTGACTTATTTCCACATTGGAGCTCGTGATGATCTACCCAAGGAATCCATCATCCATGAAAGTAGATGGAGGTATGCTCTCTTGCTTCTGCCCTGCACAGACAAATTGAGGGTCAGTAGATGAAGTATTGATGGGCGAACTCTGTTCATTGATACTATTCAGAAGAGGAATTGAATCGTCAAAACTTGACAGTTTAGATGGTGGCCTCAACTGGATGATTTCAAATTCCAGAGTTGTATCAAGTAGCTCATTCATCTCCTGAATCACATCATCATTCGATTCAGAGAAGTGGTCCAAACATGTTTCACAAGAGTTAGAAGGGCCACTTATAAGGGGCTCATCCTTCACCTTTAAATCAAACATGTCAGGTGAGGGGAGTGACTCATTATGACCGACCACTTCGTGTACGTCTTGATCATTGACCTGGACCAAACTTGAGAGGGATTCTAGGGAAACTGTGGCTACACATTCAGGATCATCGTCCCAATATTTATCATATTCTAGTTCAGTGCAGTGCACATTTGGGATGAGATCACTTTCCTCACATTTTACACCTAGAATGGGTTGAGGTTCGCATAAACTAATCTCTTCTTCATCATTGGAATCTAGTGTGTCCTGTGAGGGAAGCGTGTCATCATCATTATATTTGAAAAACAACCATGTTTCTTCCTCATTCTTTTGGACCGTCATCGAGATCGACTCATCGGGAAATTGAACTACATGCTCGTTAACATAATTCAACTCTTCATTCCAAACTCCAGAGTTTTTCAAAAGCGAGTGAGGATCACTTTCCTCACATTGTATTTCTAGATTAGGTTGTGGTTAGGATGAGCAAGCTTCCTCTATCCTTTCAAGGAGTGAATTGAGTGTTTCAATTGCTTTTTGAATTTCCTCAAGACAGGCCATGTCAAGCTGAAATGAATCCTCTTATATCGTTTTTGGTTGGATCTCAAAGATAGGGGATCTAAGAGAATAATCATTATAACATGTTGTTGGTTCATTTTGCTAATTTTGATGTTTCCATTGATTGTAGTCATACAGATCATAGGTGGGAGAATCTGATGGTTGGTAATACTTATTATCACTCATGATATAATCACGCATTATCTTCTTTTTATCGGATGGGTGATAATAATTCTCATAACCATAGTTATGATAACCCAAACACTTACGTACTGTTTTATTAATCTATGTGGTGTAATTGTTCTCCTTCATATAATCACATAAGGACTTCTTAGCCGATGGATCGTTATATTTTGATCGGTTCTCAATGATAGTTTCAGAAAGGTTTTGAGACATAGGTTGATTTATATCATCATCATACCAAAATAGGTTATTCTTCTCAATTTACTGACGTTGTCACTCATGCATATACATGATGAAACCCTTAATCTGAATTTAATCCTAAGAAAAATAAAAGAAAAGATCCTACAACAATGTGGAAAGTAAGAGGAGGAGAAGTTATAAAGAATGTACCAAATGAGAAGTTCTTATGTTAAGATCTTGAAAAAGAAAAATAAAAGAAATTAGTTTCTAAAAATAGAAAACCTAAAGTTAGAAAGTTTTAAATTAGAAGTCCTAAAATAGAAAGTAATGTTAGTTTTTAGAAAGAAAAAAATTTCAAATTTCTAAAACAAAAATCCTAATTCTAAAAATAGAAAAAGTAAAGAAATTAGAAAGAAATTACCAAATTAGAACTTATGTCAGGATCCTACAAAACAGGAAAACAGATTAGTTTCTAAAAACAGAAAAAGAATTCTAACCTAAAATTAGAAAATTCTAATCCTAAACTAATCCTAAACTAATCCTAAAACTAGTTAATCTCAGAAAAATGTAGCCGTCAGTTCCTGGCAACGGCGTCAAAAACTTGTACACTCCCCAAGTGCAGGGTTGTGATGTAGTAATAAACTCGGTAAGACCGAGGTCGAATCCTAAGGGACTGATACCTGTACGTTATCTGAAACTAAGTAGAACTAGAACTAGACTAAGACGTAATCTAAATCAAATAGAAATTAAGGAATAATTATGAAATAATTATCTAAAACTTAATAAATTCAGAAGAGGTAAACTAGGGATTCAGAGGATCCACTTGTAGAGATCAGGGAGATCTTATGCTTGCATCAGAAACTCAATTGGACTTAAAGTCCATCTTCATCCAGTTGAAGGTGTAATCATGGAAATCAAGACTGAACTTCCTTTGTTATAGTTTTAAAGAGATGAAAAGTATTGAATTAGAATGGATTCCATCACCAAACCATGCCCAGGAGATAAAATAAACAACATAATTAAACTAATTACCAACTAATCACATGTATGAAGGTTAGGAAGGGTACCGTCATCCGACCATGCCCAGGAGACTATGGTGAACAACAGGGCTTCAATTTTGGATATGCTTCAATTTTGGGTTCATGGCCTATAATGAGCTCGAAGAAATAGATGGACAACATGGATAATACAGAATTTGGAAAGCCATTCATTTTTAGCAGAGTTTGTTAACGCGGAATGAGGAAAGTGGTCATTTTATGTTGAAATTTTTCGGTAAATGAGGTTTAACTTAATGGTAAATCTAGAAGGCACTTCCTGGACTTAAATCAAATACTGTCCTGTGCGAACAAAGATTTTCTTATTTTAATAAACAACCTAACTTTTAACATGTGATACTTTTCTATGCCCAACATGATTTATGTGTTACATCCACACCATCCATTAACTTTTTTATATCATTCTAAAGCATTATCCAAAAAATTATGCACATCCAAAGTTCAAGTTGACCACACCACGGAAAGTAGTGGGAATGGAACGACTACCATTAAAACGTCCCCGAGGTCCACCATGAGGTTATTTGCCATCTAACCTCTTTATAAGGAAAACACATAAATCAACTTGATCAAAGCCTTCAGTGGCCCCAAGGAGGTTTCAATGGTATACACCTAATTTCCATTGTTCCTTGTAGTGTGGCCTACTTAAGCCTTATATATGTCTTATTTTTATCTTAATTTTTAAAAGGATATGAAAAAAATGGATGAACGGTGTGGATAAAACATATATATCATGGTAGGCGTTGAATATTCATCTCTGGGTAAATCCTGGTAGGGTGGTACCCAATCCCCATATTTGGGGACACCGATTCTCTGCACCAGCCTTTTACAAGAAGTTCCTGTGCTATAAATATAGGTGGGGCCCACCATGATGTTCATGGTAAATCTAATTTATCCATCTATTTTTTGAGTTCATTTTAGGACTTGAGACAAAAAATGAGCAGGATACAAGACTTAAGTGGGCCGCATTAACGGAAAAGGTGGGTAGGGAAATTCATATCGTTGAAACCTCCCTAAGTCGAGGATGATGTTTACATGACATCAATATCGTTCATAACTTCATTACTACTTAGATGAATTGAAACCATAAATATTAGCCATGCTTTTTGAAAACTTCTTTGGCCTTAAAAATATTTCAACTGTGGATGTTCAATCCTCACGTTTCAGCCCATTTGTGTAGTGGATCTGGCTCATTTATGGCCCCATATGCTAAAATGATCTCATAAAATGGATGGATAGGGTGGATTTCTCACAAACATCATGTTGGTGCCCCACCTAGGTTTTAACGCAGAAACTTCCTGCAAAAGTCTTTGGTAGTAAATCCACATCTGGATCCAGGTGAGCGAATTAGGTGTGACCCGGGATCCACCGATGTGGGTGAGACCCTCCACTATAGGGTCCACCATGATTTTTGTGCAAAATCCATTCCATTCATACATTTTTTGAGCTCATTTTAGACCATGGTACGAAAAATGAAGTGGATCCAAAACTCAAGTGGGCCACACGAGAGGAAATAGTAGAGATTCAATGACCACTGCTGAAACATTAGTATGGCCACAAAAGTTTTTTATCAGCCCAAGTACTTTGATTTTTCACTTCATCCCAATGTTCATGACCTTATAAAAAAATTTGGATGGCATATAAACATCTAGGTGGAGCCAAGGAAAGTTTCAATGGTAGACATTTCTTTCTCCAATTTTCCCTCTCATGTGGCCCAGTTGAGTTTTGGATCCACCTCATATTTGGTCATGTGTCCTAAAATGAGCTTGCAAAATAGATGGACGGGTGGATTTCTCACTAACATCATGGTGGGCCCCAACTAGCATATCAACAGGTTGGATGGCAAATAACATTCCTGTGGAATCCATGAAGTTTTAATGGTAGGGATTCAATCATGATTATTTCATATGGGTAAATATGTCAAATTAACATATTTCAAATATTTCAGACTTTAGTTAACAAACTAGTTAATTGTTTAGATTTTAGAATCAGACTTCAGATGTCATATTTAACAAATATGCCCTAAGTTACTCAAAAGGCAATCTACTCTTGCACAGGTCACCACATGCTAGAGATTTGAGAAATGATAGAAACTATCACAAAAAGTTGTTTCCTTCCCATGTTTCCATGAAAGTATGGATTAAACTACCAAATAAGTAGTTTTTTTTTTTTAATGGAATAAGTAGCCTTCTTAACTTATATATGTAAGTTAATAAGTTACTTTTCTTAATTAAGTTAGTTTCATTATTAAAATTAAATAAGTAGCTTTTTTAAAAAAAGTAATTTATTTTTTAAGTTATTTTTTATTAGTTTTCAACTTTTAAAAATAACTTATTTTCTTCATTTTTGTTGGTGACATGGCAACTTAGAATACACACACACACACACACACACACACACACACGGAAACGCTCACTTGCAAACCAGTTCGCACAGACTACCTACGAACTTTTTTGAGAACTCATCATACATTATGAGTCTCGAAAAGCTGAATGGTCCACATGAAGCAAAGCCTCATTAAACCCCCTGGTACCAATTTTTACTTTGAACTAAAACTTCGGTGGGCCATGAAAAATGCAAACAGTTTCTTCCCTTAATTTGTATTTCTCTTTGCTATGGCCCACTAGAATCTTAAATCAGGGTGAAAATTCACCCCCTGGGGTTTCATGAGGTTCCTCATCTTATGGACCCTTCGGATTCGACTCCTATGACACGTGTGCAAAGTTGCGCATGTGCGTAGGTGCATAGGTGAGCATGCCTCTACACTCTCTCTCTCTCTCTCTCTCTCTCTCTCTCTCTCTCTCTCCATGGCCATCAACTCCTCCATAAGATGGGCCCCACATGATGGACGACCAACATTAAAGGTATGCCCTACATAATGGACAATGCACATTAAAGGTGAATCTGTAATGATGAATAGGCCACATCCAAGGTAGGCCCTGCGTGATGGACAACCCACACAATGAATGATCTACATCAAATGTTGGCCCCACATGATGGACAATATATGTAAGGGAGGTCAATCATACTTGTGAGATAAATACTTATGATGTTGGAAACCAAACCTGTTTTTTTTTATTTTAAAAAAAAATAATTAAACTTTTGATTGATAAATATATTGTTTACTAAACATACTTACCTCCTTAATAATGAAAAATCGAGATTGTCACGCCTCGAAATTCGAGTACAGAGTGTGCACCCTTAAACTCGAGTTTCGAGTCTTAACTCGTACATAAAGTGTACTAATTTCATTCCATTATATGATTATTCAGAGGCAAAAGTAATATTCATTTTTACATTCCAATTAAGTTCATTTACAATCATTCACAAAAAAAATGATTTAAGCACCAACATTTGTCCATTCTCAACATCCATAAACATTCAATCAGTATAAATTAGTCATCATCTATCAGTTAATACAACTTAAATGAATACTTGATATAGAACTAGAATAATTAAATTAAATAAAACTAATCAAATACTTAAAAATCCTACAACTAATACCATCATTCATTATATATAAATTAAATCATCCTAATAAAAAAATTTCTAATTAATTAATTAGGAATGGTCAAAATGCAGTCAATTCCTCTCTTGATAAATACATTTATGTCTCACATGTGTCGTGCACTAGTTAAGTCACAACTTCTTGTTCTTGCGCCAATCATCAGCTAATTGCTTATCTGTATGGTTTTTCCATCAATAAAAATGTAAGTTGGCACAAATGCAATTAATGATGGATGATACATAAATGTATCATTTTTATAACTGTCAGAGATACTTATTTTGATAAGAACATTCATATATGAATTTAATGTACAATTATCATAATCATGTAATTTGACACAAATTAGCAAGTGATTTACCGTAACATACATTCATAGTATTTAAATCAATAAAATCGTGATAAAATACTCCAATCAACACATCAATCAATTAAAGCATCACAAATAATTTATTTTAATTCCAATAAATCATGAGACATGTTGGGTTACTTACTTGAGTCTAGTAGTGTATAATCTATAAGGTAATTAGGTTGGTTTGAAATCACAGATCCTATCAATTATATCAACGATATTGTTAGTCATGTAGTTATATTACATGGTGGGGCCCACCTTTGATATACATCCTAGGTGGATTCACCTGAGTCTTGTTGGGGAGGTAATTATAAATCGAAGACAGAGGAAGAGAACCAAAATTGCCTAGAGCATCACGAACTTTGAAGGAGGAAAGGTTGAGCGGGATCGGTGTACTGGTGAGGTGGAGCAAAGGACCGAGGCCCATCCAGTTGTCGAGCCAAAATCTGCAGTTTCCATACCCGACCTGCTAGCGTAGGTTTGATTCCAGCAGAGGTAACAAAGCATGGAGAATTTTCATAGAGGAGAGGCAAAAGTGGCTGGAGAAGACAAACCTCTAGAGGGGCGATTGAGGCTGTACTTTGCTAACATGAGCTTACTCTAAAGGCTGACCTCCTCTTTAAACTTCACCACCCAACCCAACTTCATATCTTGAGAGCTTGCATAAATTCGGAAAGCCTCCTTATACACAACCCTCCTTCAGTTTTAGGAAGCCCAATGGTTCTCTATCCCTTCCAATGTAGCTTCTTCTTTCCTTCAGACTAGCCCCATAAGAAGTTGGCAAACAGCTTCTCCAACGTCGCAATCACTTAGGCAAGCAAATGAGAGGCAGCCATCGAGTGAATCGAGATACTCCCAAGGACATGTTGTGTCACGCCCCAAACTCAGAAATCGGGCTCATAAAATTTCTGATCGTCGAATCTGGTGCAACAGCCTCCGTAGAACCCCATTTTCGGCTCCCAGCTCCATTCGCTAGGTTCCGATCCTAGAATGCTACGAGGAGGATTTTCAAGACCAATTTGATTCGTGATAAGCATAACCAACGGCATAACCCACAAACAACAACCAAAAACTCCATTACATTTCCACTATGATAAAAAACCTTACAAGTATAATGAGCATAAAGGAAAATACAATGATGATGAACAAAATCTCCAAAGTGATCTGCAAAGCGCTCCTGCCTCAGCGCTGCTGCGCCCCAACGTCACCTGCACGCAACGGTCATGCATAAGCTTAAGAAAGCTTAGAGGGTGGTAAAAGTGTGTGTGCAAGGTAATAATATGATCATGCAATATCAGAATAATACGAAATATGTAGATGGATCCATAAATATCATGAGTCGTACCAAGACTATGCGATGCAAGATGCAAGTCAAGCATACAATCCCCATCTAAGTCCACATGTCAATACAGCTCAACTCTGGGATATTACCGGGGTCTAGTACACTTTAAACCAGATCGCTGCCACATCGCGCGCAATAAGATAAGTGAAAGAGACCTAATTATCCGTCTGCCAATATCGGGCTCGACTCGTCGATAGCGGACCCATTCCTTGAGATGGATAAACTCAGCCTAACATTGCCCCCTACTCTCGGGGGGATAAGGCTGTATCCCCTTCCAACCGACCACGATACAGTGGAGAGTGCGGTCATCTGGTAATCGGCACTCAACGCTCATCTACCCACTCGGTCTAGACGTTGGAGCAACCTCTTGGTACCATAAGGGTTTAGAGACTTTTATCCAGGGATATCTATAGCACCCCATGTAGAATAAGATTTTCGATATTCAATCCTGCCAACCACGATACGTCTGTGGAGGCTACGGCCCCGATGTCGCTAAGGCGTACAGTAACCATGTCACACAATGCAAAATGCATGAATCACACTATCCAATCATGCAGCAAATCCTGCGCGTATCGTACGCTCATGCAGGGCAACACCACCTAATCGGGGTCCCATAAATAATCTGCCCGAAGGCATATGCTATGATCAGTCACTTCTCATATCAAGCATACATATGATGCGTATGATCATGAGTCACGGAACTATACTAAACATGTTATAATGAAATGAACTATCCTTACAATGTAGATGAGCCTAGACGGCCTATACATAATAAGTACGGGCCTAATAATGGGCCCTAGGGAGAGTCGTAATGTGGACATCCAACCAACATTATACTCGCAATGTGGACGTCAAACCAACATTGCTCCCAAGGCACGGTCGTCGTAAACATCGTTACATAATCCGTGTTAGGCTCACACATTGCAATGGACCTTAGGTACATCCCATTGGGCCTTAAATACATCAAATGGGCTATATCATATGGGCCTTTTATTCATCAAATGGGCCACATCAATGGGCCGCACCAATGGGCCTTATGTGCATTGCAATGGGTCATAACCCATGGGCCTTAGATTGCATCAAATTGGCATAATTTCATGGGTCTTTATGTAACAAATGGGCTACACCAATTGGGCCCCATATGTACATTAAATGGGCCTCAACCCATAAGCCCTACTACATCTCAATGGGCCTTAATCTATGGGCCCCTAAAACATCAAATGAGCTTAATCCCATGGGCCTTGGAATACATCGATATGGTCCAATCCCATGGGCCTTAAAATACATCAAATGGGCCTCGACCCATGGGCCTTACAAAATGTTTATTTTCCATCCAAACTGGGGCCTAACATGATGTTTTATTCCATCCAAACTGTTCATAGGGTCACATGGGCCTAGGGCCCACTGTAATATTTATTTGCAATCCATTATGTTCAAAAGGTCATATGGACCTTGGGCCCACATGTCACGCCCTAGACCTCAAAATCGGATTCACATGAATCCCGATTGCCAAATCCGATGCCGACAGCCTCCGTAGTGCCCCATTCTCGGCTCCTGACAATCAAATGCCAGATTCCGATCCTGGGATCCTACAAGGAGGATTTTCAGAATGAATTTTTTGTTTGTAATGGAGCATAACCACAAGCATAACCAAGTCACAAAACAACATCACCACATATCCACTACATCAAAAACTCTAAGTACAATGAGAAAAGGGAAATACAAGGTGATAAAAAATCTCCAAAATGGTCCCGATAAGCACTCTTGCCTCAGTGTTACTGCTGTCCAATGCTACCTGCATGCAACTGTCGTGCATAAGCTTACAAAAGCTTAGAGGGTGGTATAAGTGTGTGGGTAAGGCAAACGCCAAGTGTACAATATCAGAGTAGTGTGGAAGTATGTGGTAAGTCCCTAAAATCAATCATGCCAAGGCTATGTAATGTAAGACGTGAATGTTATTGACCATACCAAGGCCATACGATGCGAGATATGAATGTCATCGGCTACACCGATGTAATGCAAGGCCTACAGAGCCGAATGTCATATGCGAAATACAATCCAAGCAAGTCGGTACTCCTCAAGTACACATATCAGTACAGTTCCTCTCTGGATATCACCGGAGTCTAATACACTTCGCAGTGACTGCCACTTTCCTAGCTGCATAGTCAAGCAAGCGGAATAGACCTCACTATCCGCCTGACAGTAGTCTGCCAATACCTACCCAGCTCATCGATAGTGGACTCATTTGCGAGCTGGTCAAACTCAGCCTAGCTTATAGCCCCCTCACTCAGGCGGATAAGGCCACACCCCCTTCCAACCGACCACGACACAGTGGAAGACGCGGCCTACTGGTATTCGGCACTCGGGCGCTCGTGTATCCACTCGGTCTAGACGTTGGAGCATCTCCTGGTACCAAAAAGGTTCTGGGACTTTCACTCAAGGACATCCTAAGTGCCCACAGTGCTAGAACCAAGTATTTTCAGTATCCGATACGCCCATCCACGATGTACCTGTGGAGCCACAACCCTGATGTCGCTAGGGCGTGCAGTGATCAGGTCACACATATGCGAGATGCATGAATAACGCCGTCAAATCATGTAGAAATCCAGCGCGTACTGCGCGATCATGTGGGGCACTCCGTCTCATAACGAGTCCCATAGGTGGTCTTCCCAATGGCATATGCTATGATCAGTCACTACGCAAATCAAGCATACATATGATGCGTATGGCCATGAGTCATGGGATTATACTAAGCATGTTATAAAGGGATGAATATAAACGAGCATGGGCCTATCAATGGGCCCTAAGGAGAGTTACAATGCGGACATTTAACCAACATTGTACTTACAATGTGGACGTCAAACCAACATTGTTCCTTAGGCACGACCCGCCATAAATATCATTACATGAACCATGAGAAACTTACATTGCAATGAACCCTAAGGACATCCGTTGGGCCACGATCCATGGGCCGTAGATACATCAAATGGGCTGAATCACATGGACCTTACATTCATCAAATGGCTGCATTAATGGGCCTCACCAATGAGCCTTATGTACGTTGCAATGGTCCATGACCCATGGGCCATGAAATACATCAAAGTGGCCTCACAACTTGGGTTTTAAATATATCAGATGGGCCTATACACATGAGCTTTAAATATATCAAATGGGCCACTCCATTTGCGTCCCATGCACATCAAATGGGCTTAATCTCATGGGCTCTTTATGTATCAAATGGGCCTAATCCCATGGGCTTTGCATATGTACCAAAGTAGGCCTCAATGAATGGCCATAATTAAGTAAATTGTGGGCCCTAAACACACACCAAGGTGGGCCCATTTGAAACATAGATCTGCCTCATTTTTTTAGCTCATGTCATGAAATGAGCTCTCAAAATAGGTGGACAGTATGAATGTATCACATGCATCATAGTAGGGGGTGGGTCCACATAGAGGCCCACCATTATACATACATACATACATACATACATACATACATACATATATATATATACATACATACATATATATATATATATATATATATATATATATATATATATATATATATATATATATACACATACATACATACATCATGTGGATGGAGTGGATAGAACCCATAAATCATGATGGGTCTCACTGTCCAAACAGTGGACAGTGTGGATAGTCACATACATCACAGTGGAGTCCACCGTCCATACAGACGGTGGCAATATAACACATATATCACTGTGGGCTTCACGTGGGACCCACCATAACCTATATTTTCCATCCAATCTACTGCTAAGATCACAAAGACCTGGATGAACGGGAGACACAAATTTTAGATTGATCCCGAACTGCAGTGGGCCCAAAAAGGGTTTCAATGGTAAAGTTCAATCACCACTGTTTCTTGTGGTGTGGGCCGCCTGAGTCTTGGATTCCGCTGAAACTTGGTGGGGGCCGACCTCAAGGGGTGGCCCTCCTCATGAACGAAGTGGATGACAAATAAACATCAAGGTGGGATCCACGTGCAGAGCCGTGGGACCCTGCCCAGCGCCCGCCCGCAGTCACTGGCGCGGCCAACTCGTCCGGACACAGCAGCAACTGCTGCTGTGTTGCCTTTTTTTTTTGAAACCTGATTTTTCAAAGATTTACAGGTGTGGGGCCCGCATTTGATGGATCCACTCCATCCATTAGATTCTACGACCCACAATGATTCCATCAAGACCAATATTGGGCCTGATTCAGAGTGTAGGAAGAATTTTGATAGAGTTCAATGGTAATGATACCATTTTTAAGACTATGGCCCACCAGATACTCGGAAAATCCTCATTTTTCGGCTCAACGCCTAAAATGAGTTGGGGAAGGGGATTGTAACACCCTGAATTTTTGTCAACCTGGGATTAGACGTCCTTAGGCAATGGATCAACCAAAACACCTTGGTAACCGCTCAGAACCCAATTCCATAGCCAAAGAAATCACTTAGGATTAATTCCTTTAGAAACTAAGCGTAAGTTAGCTAGCGCTACGTTGGAGTAGTTGTGAAATTGTCCCCGATTGCTTTAAATACGTTCTAAAAGACCGAAAACTTGTAGAATCAATGGTGCTATAATACCATGAAACCTAGGATCAAACTCTAAATCGGTTTCTTCTCGAAAACCCTTTGAAACTTTGTATTGGATCTAGACCGCGCATTGAAAGTTCGATATCTACCATCTTAGACCGTTATGACCGCTTAACTGGACTTGACAATCATTTCAAAAATCAAACTCAACCGACGTTCAGAGGCTATTTCATTGAGCCTGGAGTGAAGAGAGTGAGAAAAGGGTTAGATTTAGAAATTTGAAATTCAAATCTGGCACATGACTTGGCGTATTATTATTAAGCATTCTGACCTCAGAATTCAGCCAAATTACACCCTCGGATCAGGAAAAATTTCTCTTTCATATCACGAGACTTGTAGACCTGATCTAGGTGCGATGACCGCTGAACTGAAACTGAACCGCCACGTGCGATCTGCGAACTCTGCCAGACTGAAAACTGGGTGTGAGTAGGATCCAGTATCCATGAGCTTAAATCCGACCGCATTTGGCCAGAGGACCTTCAGAAATGCTTCTTTGGACCAGAATAGCCCCGATTTGGTTATACCTCAAGTAGACCTTGTTCCCAAGCCTAATTTGGGAAGGTTTTAAGCTATAAAAGGACTTTAAACCCTCACATATCTCACCCATCCGAATTTGCTAGAAACTCTAGTTAGAGAGAGAGAAAAAGTGAGAGTTTGTGAGAGTGTGGGAGTGATCTTCCTGTCACCTGTACTAGTTGTTGCACGTGCTTAAGCAATGTATCCCAATCACTTTGCTGGTGATTCCAATGCATTTCTAGGTAAGAAAAACCCTAAACACTTGCTGATTTAGCATTCCGTCGATTTAAATAGCAAAGTAGCTTATACAACTTGTGTATTAGGTCGCCTATACGTCGTTGACGAAGCGTATACGCTCCGTTCGAAACGATACACATCTAAAGTAAAATGTGAGGATTTTAGACGCTTTGATTGACTGATTTCAAAGATTTCAATGTCGTTTAATAGCAGATTATCGACTGCAACGCCGTTTGACATGTACAACATGTTGTCCATTTTTCGTTTCATAAACGTACGGTAAATATGAGATTTAGGGTATTTTAGTCATTTGTAGGAAATACTGCTTACGTCCATATTTTGATAAAATGTTTGGCATAGCTATTTATCGTGTTAGAATATTAGGAATGCGTGCATGATTGGTTTGGTGAAGAGATTCGCCCTTAAGCGCACTTTGAGTCGACATACGCTATGTAGACTAAAGTGTGTAGTCTAAGTGTTTGTATAAATATTTGTATTAGTATGTTTTGAGTAAATGGTGTTGTGTAGGAGTTTTGAGATTGAATTCTCAAGTAATATGCTGATGTAAATGATTTCCATCATGTTGGCTATATGTATTGATTTCATTATATACATGAAATGCGTGTGTGGTATGATTTGCTTAAGTTGTATGTTATAACATGTGTCAACATGCCTATAATGTTGTGCTTCATTTCTGTTAC
Organism: Magnolia kwangsiensis; assembly: GCA_037074715.1. NCBI lineage: Eukaryota > Viridiplantae > Streptophyta > Magnoliopsida > Magnoliales > Magnoliaceae > Magnolia > Magnolia kwangsiensis. Next base: position 5,000,029 of record CM073583.1, read on the forward strand.
TCACCTATGCTTATTGATGTTGATGCACTAATGCTTGGGGCTATGACCTAGTCCAGGCAGTCGGTAATGGATCGAATTCGTGGTTGGTTTCTAAGTACCACAAAGGACGCGTCGATGAATGGAGTCGTGTTTTGGGTTGGCGGCAGTGGTTAGGCCACACGAAGTGTTTCATGCACTTCATGTCGTTCAGCTTGAGATGCGCTCGTACTAGTCGAGCCTGTCAAGTAACCCGACTGACCATTGTATGTTCACCATGTATGAGTCATAACTGCTTGAACCCAGGGTACTGAACTTACCATTGGAAACCCTATTAACCATAGTACCTTGATCCATAAAGACTCATGAGCTGGGCATGGTGGTATGGGACACTGTGGTCGAGCTGTCGGCCTACGCTGGGGCCACAAACCTCCCCGTAGTGACCAGTGAGTACCCTAATCTGAGCAGATTATGGTGGTATGAGACACTATATTCTTGCTATCGGCCTACATTGATAAGGTGATGGGAGAGTGGAGTAACGAGTGCGAGTAACAGCCCTGGCAGCCCTTTGTAGTGACCTTGAGTTTATCCTAACACCGCGTGGGGGCGAAGAGTCCGGATGCAGTCTTAAGGATAATTAGGCCTGTGTTGATAAGGTGATGGGGGAGCGGTGCAACGAGTGCGAGAAACAGCCCTGACAGCCCTTGCAGCGACCTACGAATATAATATCGTGTGAGATTACTAGGAGTGACGACCCTAGACAGGATCTGTGTTGGGATTGATATAAGTAAAGTACCATAGTTTTCCAATATTGTTGTATGAAAAAGACTAATAATAACTCGGTAATCATATCAACATCACATTGCATGTGCCTGGAAGATGTGGAGCACTGATCGGTACGCAAGCATGCCGCGGACGCAGATGGTGCCGTATGAGGGAGAATGTCGGTGAGGGCATCCATCATGTCATGTCATATTGCATTAACAACAGTATCTAGGAATGTTTAATTAATTGTTTTACTATTATCGCATGATTGATTTGAGAACATGCTAATCTTTGCTCTATGATTCCACTGAGTTAATTACTCACTCCCACGTTACAGGACGGTGTTGCACACACCAAACAGTTCTTATTTTAATTGCAGATGATGGCGATGCTTGCGAAGCAGAGCCGGACTTGATGATGAGGAGGAGGATCCCTCCTATATGCAGGTTTTGATTAACGGGGTTACAGGGTTACTGATTAGATGCCAATGGTATTTTGCCTTTTTCTTACACACCCATGTATATTCTTTTTATCATTTTTGGAGTATACATGTATATGTTTAACCTGGTAACATGTTCACACTCTGGAGACCCACAGCAGTTCATATACTTTATATATCTATTACATTCTTTCGTTTGCTAATTTAACTCTCTGGAGTATGATATGCTGTTTTGGTCTAATCCCACTCATGTTTTCTGCACTAATATGAACAACATTTATCCATCATTGAAAATGTTGCATAAATGATGTTCTGGAACTTGGGAGTAGAGTTTTTGCTCAACCCCCGATTTTCGGAATGTTATAGGGATGGACGGCTCGGATTGTATACATACCTCAAGGTGAGGCCTATTCAAATGGCCCTCTCCAAAACTTTCATTCTATGCATTTTTTCTTCTCTTTTTGCCAGTACACTCACTAGCGGTTCACACTTCACTTAGACGTCTGGACGCTGGACGATTTTGGATACCACATTAAGGTGGGCCCCACCTTCAGATGGGTTATCTAGGTGGGCCACCATGTACATGGATAGTATGGATAAGGCATATATCAGGGTGAGGTCTATCGAAGCGGGCCGCACCTCTACATCATCACACCAAAAAAAAATAATGGAAGAAAGAGAGGGAGAGAGAGAGAGATAGAGAGGGACACGCGTGATGGAGGGACCCCGGCACTATGGGTCCTCCGTTTCAATCATCCAACCATACACTAATGGGTCCCGTTGCACATGGACCACCCAAATAAAAGATCGACGGTGGAGATCCTTTCTCCACCGAAATGGATGGTCTAGATGACCATTTATGTAAAGAAATTAAACATCATGATGGGGTCCATGGAGAATGGCCCCATCATGGATTGATCTTGAAATCAAAGGGGGCCATTGGCCACATTTAGGGTCCCAAAATGAGATCCACACCATTGATCGGTGGGCCTCACTTGGCCCATCATAGAAATATGAAAATCTAGCTTATGAAAACACCCACCACTTGATCTTCTCAGTCCGTCAGGATGCCGGTCTCCTAGAGCTTCACTTTGATGGTGGAGATGAGAAATGGATGGCTAGGATTAAAGCTCTTGGGGATGGGAAAGTGGGCTACCAAAATCACATTTCTCCCATGAGGAAGGCTTGGACGTGGGAGTGCTTCTTGGTTGCTTGGGATTTGTTGAGAAATGAGAGAGAGAGGTGAGATGTAAGAGGGATGTGAGTGATGGATGTGAGTGATGTGGTACTTGACAAGTATGGTTGGTGTAAGAGAGAGGGTGAGAAAGAGTTGACTTTAGGGGTTGCTTGGGAATGGGGTGAAAGGTGATGTGTACTTGACATAAAGTGATTGATGGGTGATTGATTGATGTGATTGATGGGACACATAGTAGAGATTCTTTTGGGATTGCAAACGCGCGGCGTTTTCTCAAAATAAACGCTGGCTCACATCTCTTAGTCAGGGTATCGGATCGGACCGTGAGTCACGGCGTTGGAACCGCGGCGACGGTGCAGTCGAAATGGTACAAGTCTTGGGTTAAGTCGACTCAAATGTATAGGATAAGTCTTTCAGTCGTGCGCAATGTCGACTACAGGTCGCGGATTGCCGAAATTTGACGAGAAGGATCGCCGGAAGCAACGGAACAGTACGGATTAGGATACGGGTCTTACACCACATATATAATATGTATAGTAATATACATATATTATAATTGCAACAACAACTTATACATTAAGGGCATGTATGTATATAAAATATATATAGCTGTTTCTGTAGCTTTTTAAGCATTTTAAAAGGGAACAGAGGTGGGTCCCACATATGGCCCACCACTATATACATATTATAAAATATATAATATATAATATAATATATGTATAATGGTGGGACCCACAGAACTCGCTGTTGCTAGGGAACAGTGGGCCCCACCATCAAAACAGATGGACGGCAAGGACCCAGAGCACATGCATCACCGTGGGCTCCACCGTCCGTTGGACGGTGGAAATAGGACACATACATCACTGTGGGTCCCTCGTACGTGGCCCACCAAAATATTGGTTTTCGATCCAACCCGCTCATACGGTCACAGATACCTGGACGATGAGGAAAAGCAAATTTCATATTAATCCAAAACTCCCGTGGCCCATAAAAAAAGATTTTAATGGTAGAGGTTCAATCCCACTGTTTTCTGTAGTGTGGGCTGAAAATTTGAGGGGGCCCGCTTCGGGAAGGGGCCCATCACATGAATGGATCGGATGGAAAATACACATCACAGTGGGGCCCATATGTGGGGCCGTGGGCCCCTAGCGTTCGCCCGCCCACGGCGCTGGCAGCGCTGACAGCTGCAGCGCTTGCAGCACCCTCTTTCTTCCTTTTTTTTTTTTTTAAAAAAAAAGGGTTTTCCTGTGGTTTTTCACAGGTGGGACCTACATTCGAAAAATCCATTCCGACCATGGGATTCTGCAGCTCGAAACAAACAGAATGAGTCTAAAGTTTGAAATTTTTAGGTGCATAGGAACTTCAGGCTATGTTTCGACGGTAACCACCGTGGTCTTCAATGCTATGGCCCACTAGATGCTCAAATCAGCTTCATCCTTTTACTCAACGGCTAAAATAAGGTTTGTAAGAGGATGGACGGCTTGGATTGGATACATACATAAAGGTGGGGCCTAAGTGAGTGGACCACCCCAAAAGCTTAGAAATCCAGCTAATATTTGTGCTTTTACAGAGGCGTCCAGCGTCCCTGGACCCTGGACGGTCCTCACAACTAAGATGGATTCAGGTGGGCCACCACATGATAAACGGTGTGGGTATAACACACATAAGGTGGGGCCCACTTGAGGATAGCTTGGACAAAATAAATACTTCAAGGTGGGGTCCATTCAAGTGGGCCACACAAACACATCACTATCTCAAGCAAAAGAAAAAAAATGAAAAGGAGAGGGAGAGAGAGAGGAAGAGAGTGGGACACACGTGTGATGGAGGGATCCACCACTATGAGCCCTCTCTTATATGAAAGCATACATCAATGGATCCCTCTACACATGGATTCATCAAAATCGAAAATCAACGGTGGAGATCCTCTCCCCACTAATATGGACGGTGTAGATGACCTTTTTAATGCAAGAAAAATATCATGATGGGGTCCATGGAGAATGGCCCCATCATGGAATGATCATGATGATCCTAGTGGACCATCGGCCACATCTTAGGATCCCAAATGAGATCCAAACCATTGATCGGTTGGCCCCACTTGGCCCATCTTAAAAACATGAAAAACTACTATTATCTAGTACCCACCGTTCGATCTTCTTGCTCCTATGGGTTCCTTAGCACCTTAGCTTTGATTCCAATGGAGGAGATGAGGAATGGATGGCTAGGATGAGAGATCTTGGAATGGAAAGGTGGGCCACACTTATGGCTCTCTTGGAGAGATGGGAGAGGCTCATACGTATGAATTTTTTTATTGCTTGGAATGGGTTTGAAAATGAGAGAGAGAGAGACTTGTAAAGGGAGAGAGAGAGAGTGATGGGTGATGGAGTGATAGATGGGGTGGTGATGGGTGTGTAAGACTCTTTTTTGACTTTGGTGGTCACTTGTGTAAGAAAGACATGGCTTGTGTAAGAAACTTTTGACTTTTGTAGCTTGCTTGGGAATGGGTGAAAAGTGATGTGTACTTGACATGTGCTTGATATGTGATGTGATGGGATTGATTGATTGATGCGATTGATGTGACACCTTGTAGAGATTCTCTTAGGTTTCTCAACCCTCGACGTTTTCCTCGCACCGAACGCTGACCCACATCTCTTGACCAGGGTATCACCTCGGCATGCGAGTCACGGCATCGGAACCGCAGCGACGGCGCGGTCGCTATGGTAAAGATCTTGGGTTGAGTCGACTTGGGTTGACGGCATACGAATCAGGGTCGCACGTAAATATCGATTAAGGGTCGAAGGTTTCCGAAATTCGACCGGTAAGACAACGGAAGCCTACAAAATGGTACGGACTAAGATACGGGTCTTACATATTGAACTAAGACAAGCCGCTTGGCTTGAGATAGGCATCTCGTCTGTCAACCATTGATATGGCCTTGAACTTTGTTAACCAGCGGCTGAAAATTGCTTACCTTCACCCTACCGAAAGCTAAGGGAACTCCCAGGTAAGTTAGTCTAGAAATGGCCTTGTTGATGCTGAGTAATCTCTCAATGGATCTGACCCTGGATGAAGGGAGCTTGGCTGAACAGAAGAGGGCACTCTTTCGGGTATTAATCCTCTAGCTTGAAGCACATTGATATGATTTGAGAAACTTCAGGACGTTCTTAAGTGAGTTCTGACTGCAGTTGAGGAAAAGAAGAGTGTCATCTACGTATAGCAGGTGAGACGCGCGGATAGCCCCTTCTAAGTTTGAAAGGAGTATACAAACTCCTATCCAACAAATTAGATAGCCCTCTGCTAAGGACTTCAGCCACTAGGATGAACAGCCTTGGAGATAGGTGGATCCCTCTAGATGACTTGAAGAAGCCCGTTGCCTCGCCGGTTTTAAGAACTGAAAACCAAGCATTGCCCCAACATTTCTCTACCAACTCATTCTAAGAACTACTAAACTTGAACTTTGACAACACTCGTTTTAAGAATTTCCAATCCAACCTATCATAGGCATTCTCCGTGTCTAACTTGAGGACGATGTTGCCTCCACGAACCTTCCTGTTAATTTCCTTGACTAATTCTTGAGCTAGAACAATATTGCTTTCTGTCATTGATCTACCACGAATGAAGACCCCTTGCTCGGCTGAGATGAGGGAGGGAAGCACTACACTCAACCTGGACACTATGATGTTAGCGATGATTTTGTAGAGGACATTACAAAAACTAATGGGGTGAAAATATGTGAATTTTTTAGGGGCTACCATTTTGGGAATAAGGCAAATCAGCGTTGCAGTAATGGCCCTAAACAATGTTCCACCTTGGAACACAAAGGATGCTGCTTTGAGAAGGTCCTGATTGATAATCTCCCAACATGACAAGAAGAAACTGTCGGGAACACCGTTAGGCCCTGGAGCCTCGTCCTTGGGGATAGATTGCACCGCTTGACGCACCTCCTGAAGTAAAGGCGAGGCTAGCATATGATTGTTATATTTCTGCGAAACCAAGCTGGGAATCACGTCAAGGATTTCTGGCTCTTCAGACAGAGATTCTGTTGTAACCAATTCCACAAAATGGGATACCGCTGCCAACTTGATTTCTGATAGATCTACCAGACTATGCTCAGAATCCAGCTTAATTTTATTGATGAAAGCCCTCTATTTTTTCATTGTCGAAGAATGGAAAAACTTTGTGTTCTTGTCACCCTCCTCTAACCAGCTGATCCTAGCATTCTACTTCCAAAAAATTTCTTCCGTCAGAGTCAATTTATTGAGCTTAGCCGAGGCCGTGACGAGTTGGGCCTATGTAACGCCAGCTACCGTTGATCCAAGAGGCTGTCCTTGCAGATGTAGCTCAATGTCTATGAGGTTTTGTTCCGCCTGCTTGACCTAATCAAATATATTGCCAAAAACCTCTTGGTTCCAAGACTTGAGGGCTCTCTTAACATTTTTAAGCCTAAGGAGAAAATTGAAGACTGGGTGGTGGGATTTAGAGGCTGCCCATGCTGTTTGCAATACCTGCTAGAACTCTTCATGAAGAACCCACATCCTCTAAAATTTGAATGTCCTTGGCACCAATTTGGGCTGCCAGCGAAAAATCAACGCTAATGGGGCATAATCAGAATTGACTCTACCAAGGTGTTCCACCTGAAAAGTTGGGAAAAACAGGTTGACCAGGTATTTGAAACCAACACTTTATTTAATCGGGCCCATACTCTGTTAGCACTCAACTGGTTGTTACACCACATAAACCTAGCCCTGGAGAAGCCTGTATCAATGAGACCAGCATTGCTAGATGTCTTAGCAAAATCTCTGGAACTTGAAATATCATGAGGTCTTCTGCTTCTATACTTAGAGACGTCTAAAATAGCGTTGAAATCCCTACTGACTGACCACAGACCTTAAAGGGATCTAGATAGGGAGGACAAATCATCCCATAAGTTCCTTCTGAGGCGCCTATCACAGCTAGCATATATAAAAGACGGGTTAAAAGGCTGCAGGATATTCTGGATATTGACAACAACAGTTAGATATTGAGAGGAAACATGCAAAACAGATAATGAAATTAAGCTATTGTAAAAAACCCATATTTGCCTCCATCTGCATTCGAACAGGAAGAGTAGAAGCCCAATGTGAGCCCCGTTCCTACTCTTTTGGCATCTTTGAACATAAGCTCTAAGATAACTAGGATCCAAGGCTTTTGCATGTTGATTAGCCTCGTAGTAGTTCTAATTGTCCTCTGATTACCTATGCCTCTGGCATTCCAAACTAGGATTTTATCTATCAGTCAAACAACTAGTAAACACAGCCTTGCGCTTTAGTCTCCTGATTTTTACATTGCATACACCCTTAGGGACAAATGAATTCACCTGTTGCTGAGTAGCAGATACTAGACCTGTCGCTGGTAAGATTTGAGAATCCTCACTCGACGTGTAGGAGGTATAACTATCCTCTCCATCAGATTCGAGCTGTGAATGTGCCACAAATCAATGATGGGGCTCTCTCTGGGTTGAATCTGGTCGATCATCTAAGGGATTTGCTTCCTCCTCATCAACTACAAAACGGACTCTGTTGAAGTAGGGGGAGAGACCAATATGGAATCCTGGACTTCGATCAGAAGATTTCAGTGTATTTGGATGGGGCTTAAAGTTCATCTGAAGAAGCTGAGGAGTGATATCTGATGTTTGCAACATGGACATAGGTTGAGCTGTGGGGTCTGGGAGGATGGAGTGGCAATTAGACTAACCCGGGTTCTGCCTATTATCTCCCCATTTGATTGGGGAATTGTCTGCTGATCTGGATCGAATTTGACTATGTAACTTCTGAGAGTTGTTGTTGAGGGTGAAGATACATTTGCAAGGGATCTTTGCTTTATTAGAGTTAGAGGACGAAGAAGGAGAGAGTTCACATACTTCGATCTGACGAGTAGGAACGGCCTGGGGTTCTACCTACTTATTTGGAGGCCTTCTATCTTCTAGGAAGAGTCTAGTTCGAATATGTAATTGTGGCTACTGTTGTAACCCATAAATGGGAGGTAAGCTTGCTAAGGAGTTGTGATGAGAGTCCATAGGGGAATTTCCACAAACATGTTTAGGCCTAACTAGCAGGCCTACCCTAGTTGTAGGCTTGACTGGGGCCTCATGACAAACACCTACCAGGGGCAACTCTAGGGGCGCTGGAGAATTGTGGAAACGTTTAAGGACCCATTCTTTAGTGGATCTGAAAAGGTTCTCTAGGGTCATAGCTAGAGAATGGTTTAGATATCCAAGGCATGGTTGAGATGGCGATTCTATCTCCACGTGAATGGGATACAGTCTATCTACAACCCAAAGCTTGAGGACATGCTTGACATCAATACCCGATTTAAGACACACCTTAATCCTAGTAAAAACCTGAAATATACCATGTTTACTGTTGGCATCTAGCTACAACACCTTATCGAAATGGCTACCTAGATCAATGATCACTGTTTCAAACCATGCATGAGCCAGGATTTCAAAAATTTTGATCCATGTCCCATCTACCCTGTATTGCATATCTGAGGACCAAGAGGTCACTACAACCAAACCCATCTTGTGATGAAGAGAGGAATCTTCCTCTCTTCATCAAATCAGATCCATTCTTAAAGGTGTTAAGGGTCAAATATTGCATATTAGACCCTATTTATTACTTGGTTTTATGAACATGATAATGCTTAATATTTTATTTTAATCATGCTTGTGTTGCAAGGTGAATTTAAGAGCTTGGGTTGAAAAGAATGTTAAAAGCATGGATTTAACGCTCAAGAATCACCAAAGCCAAGAATGGATCTGATGAACTAAGAATGAAGAATACACATACTAAAGATCCCAGAAAATCAAGTCAAGAATGAAGAAAATCAGAGTTTTGAAGTGAATTTACGTAATCCTCGACCAGTCTTGACTCTGGCTCGACTAGTCCTGCTAGGCTCGACTAGTCCTGGCTTCTGCTTGACTGGTCGAAGGTGCTCGACTTGAACTCCAGCGACAAAAATCTCAAAAATCAGGTCATCCTCGACTAGTCAAAGGAAACCCTTGACCAGTTGAAGGTTGTCCTCGACCAATCCTAGGTTCGCAGCCAGCACACAAAGTGCAAAATTTTGAGGCAGTTTCTGAAAATTTTCAACTCGATGAGAAAGTTTAAGTTGCAAAACTATAAATAAGGGTCCCTAAGGCATCCCTAGGGATCATCTAAGCTTTAGGGAGTGGAGCACAAGCATGAAGAAGCTGTCGCCAATAGTTTTTCTTCCTTTTCCTTAGTTATTTTAAAGCTTTTTTTTAAAGTGATTCTAGGTCAAACATGTATATGGTTGGCTAAACCTCTTAGCTAGGGCTAAGAGGTGAAGCTTGTAACGTGATGGGATGTTTCTATTGCCTTGATTCATGTATATATTAAACTCTCTTTGATTCTAGTTTGATTATAAGGATTACTTTCAGTTTTTAATGGTTTGTTGTGACTCGAATTACAATAGATCTGCAATAGCTTTGAGTATATTCTTTTTATGTATTGAGATTGAGAACTAGGAAATCTTATTATTCACTATCATCCCTTGGGCATGGTTGGGTGATGGAATCCTTCCTAGCTTTCACAATTCTCCCAGATTGGTTATGAGATTGGTAAATTGTTGTTGTGAGCCATTGTCTCATGGGCATGGTTTTATGATGGAATCACTTCCAATTCTCACACCTCTTATCTATTGAGAATTAGGTCAAAAGAAGTTTAGATTTGATTTTACTTAGATATCTTTGAATTGAATAGGATGGGACTCCGATTACAATCGTGTGACTTGGATCAAGCATAGATCTCCTTGATCTATACAAGTGGATCCTTGGAAACCTTAGTTTTCCCACCTTTGAATTTCTTAAGTTTTTGTTTAAATCTTTCACAATTACTCTTTATACTTCCAGATTTAGTTTTCCATCTTTTTGTTAGTTGCTCTCAAAAAACACACGAGATTAGTCCCTATGGATTCAACCTCGGCCTCACCGAGATTATTACTACATCATGATCCTATACTTGGGGTTCTGAACAGGTTTTTGGCGCCATTGTCGGGGACTAATGGTTGCATTTTTCTGAGAATAGGTAGTTTTTGAATTAGTTTTAGATTAGGGTTTTTTTTATTTTCTATTTTTAGAGATTATTTTCTGTTTTTAGAAACTATCTATTCTAAGATTATTTTTTAAAAATTTTTAGAAACTAACTTACTTTCTAATTATATGTTTAGAAACTTTCCTAATTTGATTTTAGAATCTAATTTTTTTAGAAACTTTCCTTTTTAGAAATTACTTTACTTTCTTAATTTAATTTTAGAATTTCTGTTTTTAGAAACTGACTTGTTTTGTTTTGTTTTGCAAGATTTTAATTAAAAACTTCTAATTTGGTAACTTCTTTCCAATTCTCCCTCTCTTTTTATTTCTAAAATTCCTTACTCTCTTTTTGGTTTAGGTTAGAATCTGAATTGACAGCTGAGAGTGTATTTCATGCCCAAGTGGGTCCGTGACAACACTTGACGTCTTTTGATTGAAGGAGGATTAGTTTAGGGATTATTTATCCATCACAGGATTAGACACCACTAGAGATCCTCAGAGTTAATTGAAGTGATGGCTCTAAATCAACCGGTCACTGAACCGGGAAGATAACCTCAACCTCGGGTTGAGAAAGTCTAGGATGAGAATGAGGTGCATCAAGCACCCTCGCCTCGTACTTTGTGAGATTATTTATAATTGGCGGGGGTGAACACGCCCTCATGCATGGTTTTTTCAGAAAATATGGGACACGTGGATATCAAGCCAAGGGGATCCAACTCCTTCCGAAATTTTATGGACTTAAATTTGAAAGTCCATACTTGCACTTGAAAGAGTTTGATGAGATCATAGCCACTTAATATTTTCCTAACATGTCTAAGGACACAGTCAGATTGAAACTCTTTTCCTTTTCTTTAAAAGAGAAAGCTAAGACGTGGTTGCATTCACTACATCTTAGATCTATTGGCACATGGAATGACATGATAAGGGAGTTCATAAAGAAATTTTTTCCACATCATAAAATGAATACCCTTAGAAAGTCAATCATGAACTTTGCCCAAAAGGAGGATGAAATATTATTCCAATGTTGGGAGTGGTTCAAGGATCTTGTCAGTTCATGCCTACAACATGGTTTTGAAACGTGGTGCATTACACACTTTTTCTATGATGGACTGACATCTTCTATGCACCAATTAGTTGAGATAATGTGCAATGGAAAATTCATGAATAAAAATGTCAATGATGCGTGAGATTACTTGGATAGACTTATTGAAAACGCACAATCATGGGACACTTACCCAAAATTAAGCACCACTTCTAGGCCCACTGAATCAAAGGAGAGGGGCGGATTATACCTTCTGAAAGAAGATGATGATATTAATGCTAAAGTGTCTAATCTTATAAGGAAATTTGAGGCCATTGAACTAAAGAAGGATAAGGTTAAGGAAACTGTTTGCGGTATTTGTGCTTGCAACGTTCACACATTTAAAAATTATCCAATAATACTTGCCTTTCAAGAGGTGTTGAATGAGCAATTCAATGCCATGAATAATTACCAAAGACCTTTTAATGGACCTACCTCCAATACATACAATCCTAGTTGGAGAAATCATCCAAACTTCAATTGGAGGAATGGACAAACTGCTACCTCGCAAGGTTTCTTCAACTAAATTCCAAATCAAGAGAAACCTCAAGAAGATCCAGTTCTAAAACATATTCAAAATCAAGAGCTTATCACTCAGGGTATATTGCAAACCTTTCAAGACATTTCATATGCCATACAAGGGCGTGAGACAAAAAATTCAATTGGGAAAAAGGGATTCTTCTAGCCTAACCTTTCCCTAATCCTAAACCGCAATACGAAATAAGTGATCCAAGCTCCTCAAATCAAATGGAGCAAACTAAGTCTATCATCATTCTTAGGAGTAGGAAAATAATTGACAAATCTATTCTGGTAAGGGCTGAAAAGCCTAAGGACCCGGAAGAGGATAATAATGATAAACCTAGCACTACTCTATAATAATTGGAACCAGAACTTCAAGGTAAGCTGATTGCCCCATTCCCCCAATGGTTGGTTGCACCAAAACCTCTCTTTAAATCTCAAGACATTCTAGAGGTGCTAAAATAAGTGAAGGTCAACATCCCTCTACTAGATGCGGTTAAACAAATACCTTTATATGTTAAATTTCTGTAAGACTTGTGTACGACCAAAAGATGGCAAAATAATCAAAAGAAAATCTTCTTAATTGAAAAAGTAAGTGTCATCCTAAAGCATGATGTGCCATAGAAATACAAAAATCTCGGTAGCCCAACCATTGCTTGTGTAATCAGGAATTACCACATTGAGCATGCATGCACTTCTTGATTTAGGAGCGAGCGTAAATCTGATTCCTTACTCAGTCTACAAACAGTTAGGTTTGAGTGAATTAAAACTCACCCTAACCACATTACAACTTACTAATCACTCAGCTCATGTACCGAGAGGGGTAATTGAGGATGTGTTGGTTCAAGTTGATGAAGAGTTATAATCAAACTAAAACTTACTCTTGATAGTAAAAATGGAATTAAATATGGAATTTGACCATCGATATGATGGAATCTTGCAAATCTTACATGTGGGAAACCTATCTTTTGCCAAGTTAGTTGGCTAAAGCAACTCGTTTTACTTCAAAATCATATATTTTATGCCCGATAACTCATTCCGGATGGTGAAATACGCCCAATCTAAGGTCCGACGGTCCGGATCACTTCTGTCGTTGACCGGGCCTGTTCTAATCCATCTTGGCCATTAAACTCTCAGTGACCCACTCTACATCAGTCCCCTCCACTTCAAAAGAACTTGTCCTTGAGTTCTCATCCTACTCTGATTCATGATACTCGGTCAGGTTCGCGACGTTAAAAGTCTGTAAGATCGCCATGTCATTTGGAAGATTCTTATCCTTCAACTTGTTGTACGTCCCGTTCAAAAATCTCTCTTTGGGCAAATGGACCATAACGCGGTCGCTCACCTCGAACACTTTTTGTCGTCGATGCTTATCTGCTTATTCCTTATATTTCTCATTCGAGGCATGTAGCTTGGTTTGTACTTCCGCATGGATGACCATGATCCTGTCTTCTATATATTTTGTTGTAATGCTTGTGCCTAGGAGCTTGGCCATAAGGACCTGGAATGGTAATTTTCCTGTTAAGTAATGTACGATATTGTTAAATGCAAACTCTCCTTGAGACAAGGACAAATCCCACTACTTCGATTTTTCTCCTAAAATACTTTAAAGGAGATTTTTCAAAGTGCAATTCATAACCTCAGTCTGCCCATCAGTGTGTGAGTGGTAGGCGTTGCTGAATTGAAGTCATGTATCGAATTGAGTCCATGAAGTCTGTCAAAAGTGACTAATGAACTTCGTATCACGATCAGAAGTAATAGTCTTGGGGACCCCATGTAGCCGTATGACCTCCCTGAAGAATAGGTTCGCCATGTGTGTTGCATCAAGGGTCTTCTTACATGGGATAAAGTGTGTCATCTTGGACCAACGATCTACTACCATGAACACCGAATCCATGCTGAGTTGTATTTGTGGGAGACTAAGCACGAAGTCTATAGATAAATCCTCCCAAGGACCATCAGGCACAAGTAACAGGGTGTAGAGGCCCATATTTTGAGATTACCCCTTAGAAGTCTAACAAACATGACAATGTTGTACGGCTTTTCCCACATCACGTACCAATTACGACCAATAATACCGCTCTTTCACAAGATCTCGTATCTTGTCTCACCTAAGGTATCTACCGAGGCCACTTTTATGTAGCTCTTAAATAATTTGCTCTCTCAGAGAACTTTGGGGATGCACAATCGATTCCCTTTGAAGAGGAAACCGTCTTGTATATGAAGGTTACTGGGGTGACCTTCTTAGCACTTCACCTAAGAATCTTTGAAGCCCTCTCCCTCGACATACAGCTCCTTGAGACAGCTGAAGCTGACCACCTCGTGGCTCATCATAATAAGTAGTGATGCACGTTGGCTAAGTGCATCAGCCACCTTATTCTACTGTCGTGACTTTTGCTTCAGAACGAATGTAAATTTTTATAAAAACGTAACCCATTTAGCATGCACACGATTCATGTTAGTTTGACTATTAATAAACTTTAATACTTGATGGTTAGTATACAGAATAAACTTTCTTCGAATTAGATAATGCTGTCAATGTCACAGCGCCTGAACAATTGCGTACAACTCAAGCTCATACGTCGACCACTTCTTTCGAGCTTCACTGAGCTTCTTGCTATTGAAGGCTACCAGTCTGCCTTCCTATGATAATACTCCTTTAATTTTGACATATGAAGCATCATACTCAGCCTCAAACAGCTTGTCAAAATTAGGAAGCACCAAGAATGGTGTTATGGAGAAACGATGCTTGATATCATGAAAGCTCTTGTAAGCTTCATCGCTCTACTGAAACGGTCCCTTTTTCATGCAATCTATAATAGGTGTGACTATTGTGCTAAAATTTTACACGAATCGACGATAGAAGGTCGCCAACCCATGAAAACTCCTCACCTAATGAATGTTTGTAGAGATCGGTCATTCCCTAATGGCTCACATCTTTTCATCGTCCATATGGATGCCCGTGGATGTTACAACAAATCCTAGGAACAACAAGTTATCCATTAAAAAACTACACTTTTTTGAGTTGTGGTACAAGTTGTTAATTTATATGACATGTAGTACCTGCCTGAGATGTTTCTTGTGCTTCATCTCATCTTAACTATATATCAGTATGTCTTCAAAATATACTATCACAAATTAGCTTGCCACTAAAAAAAATAAAAAAGAGCAACGTCGACGGTCATCTACTAGTTTCCTCAACGGATTTTACGCCGACGGCTTTTAGTCGTCGGTGAATCATATTAAACCGTCAACAAAGATAATACGTTAATAATCCTACATTGCAAGTGCACTAGTAAAAAAAAGTTGACTATAACGCCCACTACAATACTTGTGTTTTATATAAGCCGTCTATCCATTTTGAAAGCTGATTTTAGGGTACAAGCCAAAAAAGGAGGTCGATCGAAGGCCCAAGTGGACCACACCATAAGAAATAATAAAGATTAAGCGTTTACCATTAATATGCGGTGTGTTCCACTCGAAG
This sequence comes from Magnolia kwangsiensis, assembly GCA_037074715.1. Lineage (NCBI taxonomy): Eukaryota > Viridiplantae > Streptophyta > Magnoliopsida > Magnoliales > Magnoliaceae > Magnolia > Magnolia kwangsiensis. Next base: position 5,015,577 of record CM073583.1, read on the forward strand.
CTTCAATTTATCTCATTTTTTGGATCATGCCCTAAACTAAACTGTAGAAGTAGATGGTCAAAGTGGATGAGCAAAATACATCACGGTGAGCTCCACAAGCCCCTAACTTGGCCATCCATCTCTGGCTTCGCCCCGCCCAGTTCCAAAGCGGATTGGCTGGTGTACCACACACCAACATGGTCATGGCTCCTTCCTCTAGTTTCCACTCCCTTAATTGATATAACCCTTAAATATGTAAGGTTTGGAGTTGAGGAAACCCTTGTGCAGAGCAAGCAATCTCCATTCCATTGAATGAATGGTAGAGTAGTCTGAGAATCCAAAGCTTAGTGAGGTTTTCTGAGAATTCAGGTAACTTGTCTAACTTCCCTTCCAAACGCAACTTACTTAACTTGAGAAGATGTGTAAAAGGCTCACTTTAAATTCAGAAGACGAGTAAAAGGCTCAGAAGCTGATAATTGATATTGCATTACAGATAATGACTGGAGACTGTCCAATTTGATAATGGATTTATAAAGTACTTCCTCATATGCTCCTTTCAAATCTAAACAAATACTTAGTTTTCTAAGATTGGTGAGCTTTTCCAAGCAACCCTCAATCCATTTTCCATACTCTATGCATGTTAGAGTTTGGAGGTTACTAATCTAGTCAAGTCGTAGATGCGCAGTTCAAATTCAAAATTGTATAGTATAAATGACTTGAAGACTAAGAATAGACCACGTTCATATGTCCTTTTGGCACTTTTGCTTACCGAAGGATGCTATTTGGGCTGTGTAATGCCCTTGCACCTTTCAGCGATGTACGTTGAGTATTTTTTCTAATATTATGGGGTAATATTTAGAGGTCTTTATGGATGATTTCTCTTGTTTTGGTCCATCCTTCAATGAATGCTTGGAAATTTTAAAAAATGTGCTAAAGCGATGTGAGGAAAGTCATGGATGCGGAGTTCAAATTCAAAATTGAACAGTATAAATGACTTGAAGACCAAGAATAGACCACGTTCACATGTCCTTTTGGCACCTTTGCTTACCGAAGGATGCTATTTGGGCTGTGTAATGCCCCCGCACCTTTCAGCGACGTACGTTGATTATTTTTTCTAATATTATGGGGTAATATTTAGAGGTCTTTATGGATGATTTCTCTTTTTTTAGTCCATCCTTCAATGAATGCTTGGAAATTTTGAAAAATGTACTGAAGTGATGTGAGGAAAAGAGTTTCGTACTAAATTAGAAGAAGTGTCATTTCATGGTTCATAAGGGAATTGTCCTTGGACGTATCATCTTGTCTAAAGAAATTGAGGTAGATCAGCCTAAGATTGATCTTATCTCTTTACTTACCTCCACCCAAGAACATACGAGACGTGCGATCCTTCTTAGGACAAGTCAGTTTTTACGGGAGATTCATAAAGGACTTTAGTCATCTCTCTCGTCCTTTATGCAATCTACTTCAAAAGGATGCACCATACGAGTGGACTGAGCAATACCAAAAACCTTTTACCAAGCTCAAGGGCATGTTAACCATTGCACCTATCATGTAGCCACCTGACTGAGCCTTCTTTTTGAACTTATGTGCGAGGCATCTGATTATGCTCTTAGGGCTATTTTAGGCTAGAGAAAAGAAAAGAAACCCTACGTTATTCATTACGCAAGTAAAAATCTAAATCCTGCCCAAGTAAACTACTCTACTACAAAAAAGGAACTCTTCGCTATAGTGTTCGCTTTGGACAAATTTAGGTCTTACTTGATCGGATCCAAGATCATTATTTACACAGATCATACGGTGCTCTCAAGTATTTTCTTTCAAAGAATGATGCTAAGCCCCGACTAAAAGTTTCTGGGCCAAAGCTGTCAATACTGTCTACTATATAATTAATAGGGTATATCTTAGAGCAGGATTGAATAGGACTCCATATGAACTATGGAGTGGAAAATATCCTAGTATAAAATATTTTCGTATCTTTGGTAGTAAATGCTATATTCTTAAAGACAAAGAACATCTAGGTAAATTTGACTCTAAAAGCGACAAAGGTATTTTTCTAGGATATTCCACTAATAGTTGTGCTTATAGACTGTATAATTTAAGGACACTAACTATTCATGAATCAGCCAATATGGTTGTTGATGACCAACCACATGATGAAAATAGTCATGAAATTGATATAGATGATGAAGTACACACGCTCACAATTGGCAAATTAGATAACAAAGTCAGTTCACCTCATGAACCTCAACCATCAAATAACTTGCCACCCATTAAGGATCATCCCATCAATCAAATCATTGGAGATCCTAATGATGGTGTGAAAACTCGACGCTAGCTTGATAATATTTTTAGTCATCTTTGCTTCACTTCTAAAATTGAGCCCAAAAATGTTATAGAAGCTCTCCAAGATGAATTTTGGATTGCAGCTATGCAAGAGGAGCTTCAACAATTTGAAAGAATTGAAGTATGACAGCTAGTTCCCAAGCCACTTGATATTAACATCATCAGAACAAAGTGGATCTTCAAAAATTAGTTCGATGAATCTGGGAATGTAGTTAGAAATAAAGCAGGACTCATGGCACAAGGTTACTCACAAGTTGAGGGCATTGATTTTGATGAGACATTTGCCCTCGTAGCTCGCCTCAAGTCTATAAGAATTCTCATGTCTGTTGCATGTGCGTTAAAATTTAAATTATTCCAAATGGATGCCAAAAGTGTCTTCCTCAATGGTATACTTGAAGAAGAAGTATACATCAAACAACCAAAATGATTTCTGGATCCTAAGTATCCTCAACATGTATACAAATTGAGCAAAGCGCTTTACAGATTAAAGCAAGCACCCAGAGCGTGGTATGAGCATTTGACTCAATTTTTGCTAGATCACCACTTTTGGAGAGGGAGTGTTGATAAAACACTATTTACGGAAAAGACTTGGAATATCTTGCTCATTGCCCAAATTTACGTGGATGATAGTCTTTGGATCCACATGTGAAGATGCTACTCATGAATTCGTTGACTTGATGAAATTTGAATTTGAGATGAGCATGGTTGGTGAGCTGAATTTCTTTATGGGATAACGAGTGAAATAATTTGTAAATGGTATATTTGTATGTCAGACCAAATATGTAAAAGATTTGATAAAAAGATATGGACTTAACTTTGGCCGCACTTAGAATACTCCCATTAGCACCACTCTTAAACTTCTAAAGATGTCAATGGGAAGAGTGTGGATCAACACTTATATCGTAGTATGATAGACAGCTTACTTTACTTAACCGCGAGTCTGTCTGACATTACTTTTAGCGTTGGTGCATGCGCTAGATTTCAGGCCAACCCTAAAGAATCACACATATCTGCGGTAACAAGAATTATACGATTTGTGGCTGGGACTGCTGACTTTGGCTTATGGTACCCATTTGACACATCCACCATCATTGTCGGGTACTCAGAAGTCAATTGGGTCAGGAACATTGATGATCGCAAGTCCACCAGTGGCAGTTGTTTCTACATAAAAAATTGTCTTGTATCATGGCACAACAGAAAGCAAAACTCAATCTCATTGTCTACTGTTGCAGCCGAATACATTGTAGTCGATAGTTGTTGCGTACATCTTCTATGGATGAAGCAAATGTTGATGGATTATGGCATTACACAATCTACAATGACACTATTTTGTGACAATACAAGTGTCATCAATATCTCTAAAAATCTAGTTCAATATTCTCGAACCAAGCACAAATATTTGACATCACTTTATACGTGAACTTATCGAGGAAAATATTATCATGCTAGTACATGTGCATACTGAGCAACAATTGGCCGATATTTTGACAAAACCATTGGATGCCAACAGATTTAGGGATCTCCAAAAATCTATTGGTGTCTGTGCAATTTAACATTACTTAAAGGCCCACCGTATTTAACTTTCATATCTGAGGAGTTTTAGCCTCAGTATTATTTTTAAAAAAACACATATACTCAATTTCGATCCTTGAGTTTTATTCATATTTTTAGACATATATGTCAGCCATTTTGGTGTCTTTTGGATGTACAAAACATTTATGAAAGATATATAATTGCACATCTTTCTGAAAAATGCATGCAAATATCTTTTTAAGTACCTTCGGTAGCACCGAAGTGACTATCAATGGTACCGAAATCAGGCGGGCGTGCCTATATAAGTTGGTTCTCTAAACAATCCCTTTTTTACCTAACTTTTTGTCGGTTTCCCTTCACCTTCAGTTGGAAGTTTCCCTACCAAACTCAACCTTTTTTAAGGCATTCCTCAGGTATTTTTCTCCATCTATTCATTTCTAAATAGGTCCTTTTACTCCGCCCTTGTCGTCTTTACCCCATTTCTTTTATGGAATATCAAGATTATACTCCTCCAAGGGAGGGATGCACCAAAAAGAAATGTGATAAGAGGGATTCTTCTGGCACCAAGACTAAACAATATGCTCCAAAAAAGAGGTCGCAATATTCGTCAAAATACTTAACCCTCCGATTCCCAAGGAGATCCCTCTCCTCCTTCGAGTCTCATGGCTACCCGTTTTGCCTTTAGGAAAATCATCTGTGAACGGAATGTCGATCCTACATGTCTTACAGACTACAATGTCTATGATATCCTTCACAACCGTGGTTGGGATCCCATTTTGTCTCTCAGAGGGGAAGTGGATGTAAACCTGGTCAACACCCTTTTGTCTCATTGCACCTAGCCAGATGGTCATGACTCTCTTGCCATTACAGTCCACTATCGTCGGAAAATTTTTCATATTACCCCTGCCAGAATAGCTTCCTTGATCAAAATTTGTATCTGCTTGGAACAACCATCTGAGCTTGATATGATCGCTGGTGAAAAATGCATTGTTTGGACTGAATTTCTCTATAATGGTCAAAATATTAAGTGGAGCAAAGGCAATGCTCTCCGCGCTATTGCAATGTTCAATGATTACCGCATCTTGCATCTTATATTCGTGTCCAATGTATATCCTTGGTTCGATAATTATACAGAACTTACCCCGTTCATGGCCGAAACTCTATATAAACTTGGGATGAGGGAACCAATGTGTCTTCCCACTATAATATTCCATCAAATTGTGTCAACCTTTGAGTCAAATACCTATGGAATACCATTCAGACGGTTGCTATGTCGATTGGCGAGCGAGTTCGGGATAAAGGGAAACAAGGGCAAAGTTCTCACCGCCCCCAGAGTCACAATTCTCAGCATTACACGAATGCAACTTTCAATTGGACAAGGGACGAGACCTCAAGCTAAGGATGATGCACCTCCAGAAGAGGTTTCTGCGCCTACTGAAGATGTTGCAACTGCACATCCTGATCCTTCTGCCTCCTTAGATGAAACTCTCAACACTCTTAAAGAGCAACAAAAGGAGATCATTGAACATCAGTCCCAATTGGAAAAGATAGTTCATTCTATTCAGAAGACTGTGCAAAGCATTGCAACTCATCTGTCCTGTCGTCAGGATGATTCCATGGAGGTTAGGGAGCCATGTCCTTCTTAATCTATTAATTCTATGAATGTGTTCTGAAAACTTATTGTATGGATAATAGTTTTTCATGACTTAGTTTAAACTGACCCATACAACCTAAGATTTTATTATCTACTTGGGCTTTGTCTTACTGATATCTGAGATTTTTTTAATATTCATAGGGGTTTGTTTTGTTTCTTTTTGGATGATGAATGCTTCTACCCAAGCTTGGGTCTTTTGGATGATTTTATGATGATATCTTTATGTTCATGTCAGTGGTTCTGTTTCATGGTTATATCTTCTTTCTGACATAAAATTTTTCACATAATGTTTACAGTTCTCTCTTCTTTTTTTCTACCATTTTGTGATCTATATACTCTCTCCTAACTGTGTTTTAACATATTCTTGGTTATTGGCTTGCTTCTTGGTAAAATCCTTTGCCAATAACTAACAAAAAGGGGGAGAAGAAACCTATCCACACAACAAAACACGCTATTGTTTTCTGCAGAGTACAGGTTGATCATTAAAGAAACTACGGAGGAGCAACATCTCTATGCATGTTACATATCTAATCTTATATTTGAGTTGTAATTAAGTATATAATATGTAATCTTTCATTGTTTTAGTATGTCATTGGTATGGACCATGACAATGTTATAGGATAGGTTGTTTTTGTCACATAAATGACAGAGGAGATTGTTAGTGCACTCATTTGCACATATGTTTGTCAATCACGTGACTAGTTTTGTTGAGTCGTCGAACGAGTCCTTAGCAAATGAAGACCGACGGCAAAACTAGAGCAGAAGCATATGCTACAAAGTCAAAATACGAAGAAGCTTCTACGATCTAAATCTTACCTATAGATGATCCTAACCCAAATAGAAAAACCCATTTAAATCATCTATTCAAGCCATTTTAGGTTTATATTTTCTACCTTTCTAGATATGGCTTTAGGAAGTTCCAAGTTGTTGAATGATTTAAAGGACGAGATATTAAAATAGAAAAAATTGTTCAAATTCGACAAGAGCAGGTGTCACCGAATGACACATTTAGTAGCACTGAAGATACCTTCGGTATTACTGAAAGTTCCCAAAACAATCCAGTAGCTTTCAAAGATAATTCGATACCACCGATTGAAATTTCAATACCATCGACTCCTACTGAAGAACAAGTTTCGGTACTACTGAAACTGACAAATATCATCCAGCAACTTCAGGATATAATTTGGTACCACTGAGTGATATTTTGGTACTACCGAAGGTTCACTCGATAGCACTGATAACTAGTCGTTATAGATCCGTTGGACCATTTTCTTTATAAATATAAGACCCAGGACTTTGTGAAAAGTGTGGATTTAGGCATTTCAGAGTCTCTAGGTTGTCTCAAGCTCTAATCACTCATCCTATACTCTATCCACATGAGATTCATGTTCTTTTCATTATGATTCATCATCTCAATGAGCATTCAAAGCTCACTTTAATGAAAAAAATGATCTCAAGCCTTCACTAGAGTATTGAGACCAAACCCATAGGTATATCTTTAGTCTCAACCATACTCTACTGCATCCATCAGTTGAATCTCTTAGGAAATCCATTCATAACCTTTGTTAGATATTCAAACAACTCCCATTACCTTGGTTACCTTAATAGGAACATCATATGTAATTTTCTTGATCATGAAGCTAAAAGAACAAGTAAACTATAGTATAGCGATCAGGAGAGCATCGGGGAGCTGATTCAAGCACAAAAGAGTGAAGATCAAGCAACTCAAGACAAGCTACAACAGAGGACTCATTCTAACAAGTGTCATTATTAAGAGTCCAAAGGTTAGTCTCTATCATCGTGTAGGATTGAGTCTAAGAGTTTTCTATCAATAAACTCATGTAGGTGTCTTATGTGGGACCTTGGTCGATGGACTTAAACGTAGGTGCCTTGTGTGAGACCTTGACCGGTGGGCCTAAACTTAGGTTCCTTGTATGGGATCTTGGCCGGTGGGCCTAAACGTAGGTGTCTTGTATGAGACCTTAGCCGGCATGCCTAAACGTAAGTGTCATGTATGGGACCTTTGTCGGTGGGCCTAAACGTAGGTCCTTAGTGTGGGACCTTGGTCGGTGGGCTTAAACGTAGATCCCTAGTATAGGACCTTGGCCATGGGGCTTAAACGTAGGTTCTTAGTGTAGGACCTCTGCTCATGTGAAGAGCAAACGTAAGTACCTTATGTGAGACCTTGGCCGGTATGCCTAAACGTAGGTGTCTTGTATGAGACCTTGGTTGGTGGGCCTAAATGTAGATCCATAGTATGAGACCTTGGTCGTGGAGCCTAAACGTAGGTTCTTAGAGTAGGACCTTTGCTCAAGTGAATAAGAATAAATCATTGAGTCCTTTTTGTGGGACTGTAAAGGTTAATGGTGAACCCGATTTAAAACCATTCATAGTGAAATCTGACACACTCTAGGAGAGAGTGCGGTTGTCAGGAGTGGAGTAGGCAAGTAGTCAAACCACTATAAATGCCTGTGTTTGGAATTGATATTTTGCGCATCTATTTTATGCTCATATTTGAATGCTTAAGTATATATGCATAATTAGATGAATGCCAATGATTGATAGGTACAACATTTCATACAAACATGTTCACTATGTTATAGGCTAGTCACTTAATTTGTTCATCTTGAATAGCTTATGTGATTCGATCCTCTATTGGCTTGGAAGCCTTTAGAGTTATATTGCCTTGCTTAGTTTAAAGTGTTAAGTAATTTGTGTTAGGAAATTAGGATTTTTAATTGAAAAAATATTTGAAAAGTCATATTCACTCCCCTCTAAGACACTTGGATTATTCCATATTTTTACTATAGTGGTTTAAACCACAATTTCAATTAAATCAAATCGGTGGCATATCCATCATTCCATCCATATGCACCATACCAAATTAACTAATACTTTGGAGTTGCTTTCAATTATATAGCTACCTCAATTCATTGGGCAATGATCCAGTCGATTGTGTATGGTAGCCTTCCCATTCATATTTGCATTGGACCTTCTAGTCATTCACATCACCTATCTAAACCCTCAGTTAGAATTTGGGTCCAGCTCCCTCATGTTTTCCAGTTCTCTCATTCACATCACCTGTAATTTTTTAAGGAAGTCTGTGAGGAGTGGACCAGACTTGATGGACAGTCCACATAGATGATGTGGATGTCAAGGAATCCAAAGGAATCTATGTGCATGGAAATATTCTTATTGACTTAGCCCACTAGATCATTATTCTTCATTGTTTAATACCATTTTTATTATAAACCAAGACCCAAATTCATCTTATTAAAGTGCTTTCAGTTGGTAGAGTGGGTTGTAACCCAAGATTTCAAAGTCCGTACACCAAGCTGTCTTCTTTTTAGCAAATACTGGAACCATAGCTGAATATTCCTTCTAGGGCTAGACTCTTATGACAACTTACCACTACTTTAAAGATGTTGATCTCATCTACCACACTACATAGATGTACACAATCTAGATCATTTTAATACATATCGCACTCAACTCCTTTCAAAGTAACTTTTACAAAGTGGTACATGACCTTTGCTATAAACTTAATGGACAGTTTAGATCAATTGATCAGGCTGTCCAAGTGAACCAATGAAACTAGGAGCACCATAACTTATGGTGCTACAAGTGCGGTAGAGCATTCCTTATTTTTAAAAACCCATTTTATTTCCTTTTTTTTTTTTGTCATTTTATTTTTCATTAGAGAATTTTACAAAAATAAAAAAAATGCATAATTAATATAGAATTTATAATTAAATACCTTTCTAGAAGGTTTTAAATAAGTTACCTCTTTAATCCAAACAATTATCATCAGAGTACCTTAGATTTCTGAATGGTGGCTCATGGCGCGAGGAAAGGGGTTGGTTGCTCAGGTGACCGCATCGGGGTGTTGACATGTAATCCACCCTAACCAACAAGTCTACTTGTTAGGCTCAAGGCATAAAACTCAGCTCCATTCATGATTCAAGTGGACAACACAATTGAAAATGGTATAAAGAGCAACGCTCAACCTCCAAATTAATTCCCTGGTTGTTGCCCACCTAAATTGCTTATGGGCATGATTTTTGAAATCTAGGTCTAAATTTTAGTGTGACACCTAGTGGTTGAAGTGAATTTTATATAATCATCACAGTATGTCCACCTGAATTGAGGGTTAAAGTTTCTCTCACAATTATTTTCTTTGGTATGGCCCACTTGAATCATAGTCAACCTTATTTGTTAGCTTTATACCAAACATGGAATTACACATCTAACAGCGAGAGTGAATTTCACATGCTCATTATGGTGGGCCTCAAAAAAAAACAATATTGAGTACCTCTCTTAAACTTTTAATATTAAGAGATAGGGATTTTATGGGATGCCACCCTTGATTTTCTAAAGGGCCACTGTAATGTGTATGTGAGATCCACTCAAACCACTAGATGTGCAATCCTAGCTGGTACCTAGGACCAAAACATTAGGCTGACTTATTATTCAAGTAGGCCACAAAAAAGGAAAGCATTGGGAGAGATACATCCAACCTTGATTTTATACGGCCCACCATGATGATTATATAAAATCCACTCTATCCATTATATGCCAAATAAAAATTTAGGCTTGGGGCTTAAAAATCATGCATGTCTGTAATTCAAGTCAAGAATATCAAGGAAAAGAGTTTCAAAGGTGAGCGTTGCGTTTTCACCTGAATTATGAATGTAGCTTAGTTTTGGGCCCTAGGCCTAACACAAGGTGATGATGCACCTGGTGACTAGGGTAAAGTTCACATAAACATCACAGTGGGCCCACTAGAGTTGCAGAAGGCATCTTATGTACATGCCACCACTTGCTAGAACATGGATACAAAATGCAATCCATCCATCGTGAAGGCAACTCTGGGATCATATCTTACCTCAAGAATCAGATCGGTCCATTTATTAGGAAAATGTGATATGCAAAATAAATGTACAGCTGAAAATCTTACCATTTCTAATAAAGTGGTTCCTAGTTCTAATGAGTGAAATTGCCTGACTTTTGGGTGATAAGAACATTTGTAAAGTGAGACCTGCCCGATGGATATGGCTTGGATATTGTTCATACAGGCTAGCTAATACATGCAAAGTATAGAATATCCTACACATAATACAATCTAATTAGAGGTAACCATAGATAATAATACAACCTATAGATTCTAATATGAACTAATCACTAATCTTTGTGGGTCACACTGGTATATTTTTGTACAATTTTATTTTTATTTTTTTAGCAAAAGTTGGCAGTACCACTAATATTGATTAGATCAAAAATAAATACAAATAACAGGTATTGAATTTGATTTTTTTTAATTATTATTTATGGTTAGCTCGTTAGTACACCCCACTGTAAGACCAAAAACCCATGTAGACCTAAAGCTCAAGTGGGCCACATTAAGAAAAAAGTAGAGATTGTATGCGTAGTGTTGAAACACTCCTGAGGCCTGTTTGGCCAGGCAGATTAAGAGGGATTAGGAGGGATGGGATGGATTTTAAGGTAATGATAGTGGTGTCAGTGGATTAGTTTAAGATCCATGGGATTGTTATATCAGGAATAAGTTCACCAAGTCTACTTGGCATGCCCAGTATATTCCAAAATTTTACCTTCCAATCCGTCCAACCAAACATGCTTAAGGTGTAATTGAATCGGATTAGGAGGGATGGGATCAATTTTATGATAATGATAGTGATGTCGGTGGATTGGTTTAAGGTCCATGGGTTTATTATATCCCGAGACAAGTTCATCAGGTCTATTAAACTTGTTTGGCATACTTGAAATTTTATCATCTTATACCTCCCAATCCCATGGGATCCATTCGGCCAACAGGCAGATCCCACGGTATTAGGAGGGATGGGACCGGCAATATCCTTGGATAGGCATGACGAGCCAAACACGTCTGGTGAACTTGTCCCGGGATATAAGCCATCCCATAGATCTTAAGACAATCTACTGGCATCACCATCATTATCTTAAAATTGATCCAATCCCTTGGTTGAATTGATTGGAAGGTAAAATCCCGAGATATGAAGAGCGTGCCAAACAGACCCAGTGAACTTGTCCTGGGATATAAGCAATCCCATAGATCTTAAGACAATTTACTGATACCACCATCATTACCTTCAAATTAATCCCATCCCTCCTAATATCATGGGATCTGCCCGGCCAAACAAGCCCTTCATATTTTTGTTTCTTTGCCGCAGTGGTAGTGACCTTGCGAGCCGTTGCCGCTCATAAGCAGTTTGTATTGAATGTTTAAAAAACCACCGTAGGGCTTAAAAAATTTTGAGCGGTTAGAAACCCTTTTACAGGGATCCAGTTGTGTGATGCACAGTAATTATTGCCGTACATGACTGATTCAGACGTCACGTCAGTGACTGCAATTGAGAGAGAGAGGCATGTGCAATCAGCGTCTAATATTTGATGTACCCTACGCTATCCGTCCAAATGTCACATGTTGGCGGTATCTGTGGCAGAGAGACCACAATAATTGCGTGCGTTTATTAGATTTACGTAACTTTTGGTGTGTGGTACACCCGCCATTCAAATGTCACGTCCAAGGTTGAAATATCTATTCCAATGTCACATTGGTGGTTGTATTTGTGTCACGCCAGAGATTCTAATATCTATTCAAATGTTACATTGGTTACTGTATCTGTGTCACACCAAAGACCTTAAGGGCCTGTTTGGCCAAGCAGATCCCACGGTCTTAAGAGGGATACGATCGGCAGTATCCTTAGATATGCATGACAAGCCAAACACGTCTGATGAACTTGTCCCGGGATACAAGCCATCCCATGAATTTTAAGACAATCAACTGACATTATCATTCTTATCTTAAAATTAATTCTATTCCTTGGTTGTATAGATTGGAAGGTAAAATCCCAGGATATAGGGGCGTACCAAATAAACTCAAATATAAGCAATCCCATGGATCTTAAGACAATCCAATGACACCACCATCATTACCTTAAAATTGATTCTATCCTTCCTAATATCATGAGATTTATTTGGCCAAGGCCTGTTTGGTTTTTACCGTTTCACCTGAAATTGGTAAATACCCAAGATATGGGTGATTATTACCGTTTCACCTGTTTATATATTCATGACAATTTCACTTCTTAGAAATTGATACAAAAGTAATAATAGCCATTTTAGGACTTCATTTTGATATATATTATATATCTATTCTGTTTATTCATTTTATCACAACATTTTAAGATATTAAAAAAAAAATGAGTTAAATCCAATACTCAATTAGCCATATCAAAAGAAATAATAGCACATGAAGTTTTTAATGATAAATATTTAATTCACATATTTTTATGGCGTGATTTAATTGAACAGTAGATATATCTCATTTTTTAACTTATATCATAAATTTATCTAACATAATGGATAAACGACATAAATATATAATATGCATCATGATGGGACCCACAAACATTATACAGTACTGCATTTTAACTTGAAAAAGTAGCCGCAAAATCAGTTATGAAAAAAAGTGCAGCAACTCTGGAGAGAAATAATTATTATTCTTTTTCCAGTATCTATTCAAATATTGGAGGGACGTTGTCGGTTTTAACGTGCTGTACGCAAAACCATACAAATGTTACATCCCTGACTCCATTTGTGGCAGGGACACGTGTTATCAGTTTTTGGTGTGTGGTATACCATTCATTCAAATGTCATATCAGTATCCATTTACGTGGCAGGGACATGGGTCGCCAGTTTTGTATTATCATTTGTGGTGTTTTGTACATTAGCCAATCAAATGCTACCATTTGTAGCTAGGCAGAGACGTGAGCTGTCACTCAAATGTTACAATTTTCGGTAGGTATATGAGTTGTTATTCTTGGGTTGTGGTACACTAACTATTCAAATGTCATGTCAGTGACTGTATTTGCAGCAGAGACATGAGTCGTTATTTTTAGTGTGTGGTACGCTAGCCATTCAAATGACATGTTGGTGACTGTATTTGTGGTAGAGAAATGAGTTGTCGCCGCTGTCCAGTACACTAGCATTCAAACGTCACGTAGGTAGCTGTACTGGTGACAGAGCGGCATCGGTGACTATACTTGTGACGGAGATATGCGTACGAGCTCTACTTAATTTTTGGTGGCAGTACACCAGTCATTCAAACGTCACATCGATGACTGGATTGTTAGTGCATTGAATCAGAAGCTACGCCCTGCAAAATGGGTAAACGATCGGGATGTAACGCATACCTTGGTGAGATCTATAAAACTTGTTACACTATGTACAAAGCTGGTGTGTGGTACACCAGCCAACCACACACCAGCCAATCCGCTTCCAGATATCGAAACGGCCCACAAATAGGTGGGTTTCCCTTGCACGTGTAAAAGAAATGGATGACTTGAGCCTATTGACAGGTTGAGTTCCGTCACCGAGCTCCATGGGCTTGGCTTACTATAATATATGTTTTAGATCCACACTTTTTGGAGATATCATTTTATAGTATAAGCCAAAGAATGAGACAAATTCAAAACCATAGTGGATCCCAACATAGAAAACAATGGGGAGAGTGATGCCTACCGTTAAAACTTTCCTAATGCTCACCATGGTGTTTATTTGAAATCCAACCACTTCACAGGTTAAAAAATATACATCAAAGAGAGAAAAACATAAATATCAACTTATCCTAAACTTTTGTGGCCTTTAGAAGTTTTTAATGGCCAGCGTCACTCACCTCCATTGTTTTCTATGGTGGGGTTGACTAGAGTTTTGGATTTAACTCATTCTTTGCCTCTTGCCCTAAAATGATCTCTCCAAATGGACGAACAACATGGATACAAATAGAGCTAGGCAGGACTTGACTCGATTTGGCGAATCCGACTCAATCCGAACCAAATGCCAGAGTCAGATTCAGATTGAGTAGACCCAGTCGGATCTGAATCCTGACCTAGTTGAGTTCGAGTTACATAATAACCTGATCCGACTTGAAACGAAACTCAATCGGGTCGGATCCCGAACCAATCTGAAACCTGACTCGATTCGTGGTGAGGCCTACGTTTTACACTTTTTGTGGTCCAGCAAACCACTAATCTATTTGTTTTCTCATTTATAAGGTAAAGAAGCTGTAAATTAGTAATTATTACTTACCTCTGTATTTATATTCTGCAGCTACCCATTAATGTTGACGGGAAGCTTGTTTAAAAAGCTTCTGCAATTGAAAGGGTAAAGAAAGTTTTTTTTTTTTTTTCTCATTAAAATATATGGAGCCCACTATTATGTATGTATTTGATCCATGTCATCAATCCATTTTTCCCACTCATTTTACGGCATGAGCCCAAAAATGAGGTAGATCCAAAATTCAAGTGGACCACTCCATATGAGACAGGAGAATTTGAATGTTTATCGTTCATTTCTTCTTTGGGGCCACAAAAGTTTTGGATCAATTTGATATTTGTGTTTTCTCTTCATCTATGTCAATATGATGCCATGAATGGGTTGATCCCTATGGGCCCTTAGCTCATTTTTATTTTCAATGATAGGCATTCATAATTTTCTTTATTTCCTATGGTGTGGTCCACTTGAACGTTCTATCTGCCTCAGTTTTTTATCCATGCCCTAAAATGGGTACATAGAACAAATGGATGGCGTGGATTAGATAGATACATAAAAATGGGATCCATAAATTATACTGTCATAATTTCTATCTCTTTAGCTACTATTTTTGCCACAGTTTTCGAGGTCAAATTACATCATAAATCATTTTTTTTTCAAACAAGTGTAAAAAACAATAATAACTTATTTACCCTTCATTTATAATGGAATTGAGAATAAAGTGTTTGGCAAGCGTGAGCTTCTATTTCTGCAATCAAAATACGATATTTTTTAATCTCAAATCATAAAAAAGAAAGAAAAAATCAAAAATTTTCTATCTTTTGATGATCTGGTGACCCATTTCAACTTGTAGCCAACTTGATCCGACTCAATATCTCTAACCGAGTCAGGCTTGGTTTGGATCAGCCCAACCAAGATCCGTTTTGGATCGAGTCAAGCCCGTTAGACTCAGTCCCAAGTCGGATCAAGTTTCAATCAAGGTTTTCACAATACCGGATCAAGTCAAGTTAGACCTAACTCGGTCAGACTCAACTCGATGCCTACCTTTAGATACAAAATATATATCATGGTGGGGCCCACAGAACTTGATGACGTCACTTCAGTAGCAAGTCTCTCTACTTTGCCTGCTAGTATCTAATCCGCGTCGGCTGTAGCCAGCCCAGCCTAGGTTTGGCATGGGCCTTGCTTGACACTTAAAGAACTAAGCAGAAAGCCAATATGAACCTAAGTAAAGAGGCCTAACTAGAGTGGTACACAATCTGAATGGTCCCCACCATAATGTATGTGTTTCATCCATTTTTACTGATCATTTTAGGGCTTTATCCCAAAAATGAAAATGAGATGGATATAGATCTCAGGTGGACCACACCACATGAAAAAATAAAGGGTAGTGGGCCACCATCCAACTCTCATTTTTCTCTCTCTCTCGTCACAAAATCATCCAGAATATTTGAGATTTGTTAGCCCTAGCGCTAAAATTGAGCCCATCGGTTTATTAGGTAGGCCGCACCCACACCAATACGTTGCATGTAGGTGGCTGGCAACTTCTTTTAAATCGTCCATCGTTTTAATACTTGTTTGAACAACTATCTTATGAGTTGGACGACTGACTATTGGGATAAATCATCTGCATGTGGGGCCCACTTCATGCACAACACGTAACTGTTCCGCATGTGTGGGCGGGACAGTGCGGAGAAGTAGCTGGTGGCAAGCGGATCTCAGTCCTCAGACAAAGGTATTCCCATTTAGATAACGACATCAGAGTGACAGTGGATTAGGTGAGATCCCAGCCTCACCCAAGATGGTACAGCCCTTACCGTGGGGCCCACCTTGATTTATGTATTATGTATCCATCCATTTTTTTTTCAGATCATTTTAGGGCATTGTCTCAAAATCGAAGAAGATCCAATTATCGAGTGGACCATATCATAAGAAATAGTTGTGATTGACCGTCCTACCATTAAAAACTTTTCAGGGCTCACCTTAATGTTTCCCTAGTGTTTATTTACCATCCAATATATTAATAAGGGCACTAAGCGTGAATAAAGGGAAAAAAGAAAATATAAGCTTCATCTAGAACTTTTGTGGCCCATCAATGTTCAATCAACATTGTTTCTTACAGGATAATTCACTTGATAATAGGATT
This sequence comes from Magnolia kwangsiensis, assembly GCA_037074715.1. Taxonomy (NCBI): domain Eukaryota; kingdom Viridiplantae; phylum Streptophyta; class Magnoliopsida; order Magnoliales; family Magnoliaceae; genus Magnolia; species Magnolia kwangsiensis. The sequence goes on from CM073583.1 coordinate 5,032,322, forward strand.
TAATTCATTTTTGGGATAATTCCCTAAAATAATATGGAAAAATGAATGGACTGTTGCTCGGCATGCCAACAACGCTAGTGAACCGAGATACAATCTCCGATTTCACTCACAAAACGATAAACAAGAAGAAATATAATCTAGAAGTAAAATCAAATTATATCAAACAAAAACGATAAGACAGAATATACGTGGAAAAACCCCAACAATGGTAAAAAAATCACAGGTGCAAACTTTCACTATGAAGAAAATAGAATTATAAGCAATATATTAACCTTTTCCCCTTAGATGTATAAAAAAAAACCTTTGTATACACCTTAAAATACCCTAACATAGCCCTAAGGACCCCTATTTATAGTTTAGGAAACTTCTTTTCCCACCTCTGCGAAAACCGCTTCAAATTTACGCAGTCTACACCAAATTCGCGCAAAATCTGCGTAACCTCGACTAATCGAGAGAGGTCCTCGACCGGTCAAGCATGGGCCTCGACTGGTCGAGCACCATGGACCAAGAAAAACATCACACGCTAGACTTTAAGTTGAGCGAATCCTTGACTGGTCAAGCAGCATGGTCCAGATGAGGCTCCACACCTCAACATGGACGGTATGGATACATAATACATACATCAAGGTAAGCCCCACGATAACCACACGATAATGGGTGCAGTCTCACCTAATCCGTTGTCTAGCAGAGTAGCTAAGTTACAATACCATGGAAGCCGATTCACTGGTGTACCACACACTAACTATATAGCCGGTGTATTGACGTTAGTAAGTTTTATGGGTCTCATCACGAGGTATTTGTTATATCCAAACTATCTATCCATTTTGGGAGCTCGTCGTAAAGCTTCGGATAAAAATAAGATGGATCTAACAATTAAGTGGACAATACTACAAAAGCGGTGGGTATTGAACATCTACCATTGAAACCCTTTTGGGGTTTGCAGAAGTTTTGGATCAATATGAAATTTGTTTTTCCTTTTTATTTGGCTCTTTGTGGCCTTACGAACAGATTGGATGGAAAATAAATATTCTGGTGGGCCCTATGAAATTTTTAACAGTGAAAATCATTATCTCCGCCACTATTTTTTTTGTGGTCTAGTTGATCTTTGGATATGATTCAGTTTTTGGATGGTACTCTAAAATAATCTCAAAAAATAGATTAACAGTGTAGAAGTAATAAATAAATCATTGTGGAGTCCATGTAACTTTGATCTACTTTGAACCGTTGGCTCAACTTAGGAGCCCGAGGAGCGTTAGAGCTGGTCTTCGCAAAAGCAGTTTGGCTAGATATACAACTATTGTATTGATGCAAGTACGTGGGTTTGAGCACGAGGTATGTGCTATATCCAAACTGTCTATCCATTTGGCGAGCTCGTCTTAAGTCTTGAGACAAAAAATAAGACAAATATAATTATCAAGTGGACCACACTGCAAAAAGCAATAAGGGAGTTGAATGTCTACCATTGAAACCCTTTTTGGGGTCCGAAGTTTTGGATCAATATAAAATTTGTTTTTCTTCTTAATTTATGTCTCTGTGACTGAACTGGTCAGATGGAAAATAAACATATTATGGTGGGCCATATGAATTATTTAAGAGTGTAAATTATTATTTCTGATGTTATTTGTTGTGTGGTTTAAATGATCTTTGAATTTGATTATTTTTTAGATACTGTTCTAAAATAATCTCTGCAAATAGATGAACAATGTACACATCTTTATGCAACTTTGATCTCCTTTATGCCTTTGGTACAACTCGGAGTTCGAGGAGCGTCAGTGCTCGGCTTCGGACGACACATACCTACAACGGCTATACAGCTGATGTGTACATCAGCCAATCGGCTCCCGTCTCCGCAGAAATGGATTGGCTGCTCGGTACTTTGTGGCCCCACCATAATGTATTTGTTTCATCCATTCCACTAGTCTACTTTTAAATATTATTTTAGGACTTTATTCCAAAACTGAGATGGATATAAATCTCAGGTACAACACACCACAGAAAACAATAGTGATTGGATACAATTAAAATCCTCCTAAAGCCCACTGTACTGTTTATTTGACATCCACTCCGTTGATTAGGTCATAAAGGACCAAATGAAAGGAAAAAACAAATATCATCTTGATCCAAAACTTTTATGGGCCCAAAAAGGTTTTTACTGGTCAACGCTCATTCAACACTGATTCCTTTCCTGCGTTATACTTGAGATTTAGATATATCTAATTTTTGGTCTAGATTTGGATATATCTAATTTTCTGTCTTATATTATTCTTGAGGTTTGGATATATCCAAATTTTGGTCTTATATTATAAAATTATCTGTAAAAACATATTGACAGCATGTAATGTGGTCCACTTGAGATTTGGATATATCTAATTTTTGATCTTATACTATAAAATTATCCGTAAAAACATATTGACAGCAAGGATGAAACGCATACATCATGGTGGGCCCCACATAGCACCGACCGCCAATGGTGGGGGGTGGGTCCAGTCTTCGCACGACACCTGTACAGCAGCTATATAGCTGGTGTGTGGTACACCAGCCAATCCGCTTCCCAACACCATGGGCGGCGTTGTGGGTCACAGTCGCGTGTGTTACGTGTCAAGGGATCGAGCTCAGCTCCATGGCACACGTTATTATTGGTGGGCATCGGGTACAGATTTCTCTTATCTCTCGTTATAATTTCTTAAATAAGTCACCATTGGTGGGGCTCGGATACAGATTTCTCTTATCTTCCCATATAGTTTCTTGTATAAATCCTAGTGACATTTACTCTGTCCGTTGAAATTCTTACAGGATTTTTATCCTCGTTCTTTTTTTTTTTTTGTCATACGTCGTCATTGGCTCCACAATGATGTGTGTGTGTGTTACATCCACTCTCATCAGTTGAGGCATTTCATGATAGGACTTGAACGTAGAAATTAGGCCGGTCCAAATTTCCAGTGAGCCACACAGCACCGAAAGTTGGGAATGGTGGTGCCCACCACAAAAACCTTCCTAAGGTGATCACCGTGTTGTTTATATGCCATCCAACGTGTTCATCAGGTAAGCTCCACCAGGATGAATATATTTTATAAATATAAGCCTAATCAAAAGCTCAGGTGAGCTACAAGCCAGGACTGTAGAGGTTATGGTTGTAATTTTAAGTTGTTCGCAGGTGTGGCGCTCATGAGTCTGATTTGTGTCATGTATATATATTGTTATTGTTACTGTTATGTATAGTGTGGGGATCTAAAAAGCCGTGTGATATATACATAGACAAAGCAGGATCAAGTGTGGACCCGACAAACACGTGAGATGTCTTATGGTGATCTGTACGGTTGATCTAGTAGGCTAACACTTGAATAGGCCATAGGCTAGAGACGTGGTCAATCATTGTGGTTTTTCCATTAGCTCTATGTAGATATCTACTAATCTTGCATTCAAATTTGTGGGAAATCCTTCACGTTTGCATTGAATGATATTGAACATTTATCTTCCATATATCAACCCATTTTCTTGTAGTGATGTAGAGCGGGTCAAGTGCAATTTCATGGCCAAGACGGACGAGAAAAGGCTTGATTGGAGGCAGAAACGATATGGACCATTAGAACCTTAAAACAGGTGTATCTTATAAATCAGAATGAGTTATCTAACGTGTCATATATGATTTTAGGGTATGACGAGCTACTTTAGTCACCCAACCAAGTGCATGACGAATTTGCTAGATTTCATCTAGAAGTCGCATTAAACATGAAAAGTGCTTAGAATAATTAAGAGAATGGTAAGATTGAGCGAAATAGGATACTTTTTTTTTTATTTTTTTTTATTTTTCAGAAATCCATGTTGTCTAATAGGAATCATGACAGTTTATAAATAGTAAGATTTTTAGGAGTTTTAGTTATAGTTTAATTCTGAAACTTATTCCTAAGTTTTATGTTATTATTTAAGAGGGTTGTAAGCTCGTTTTAATCATTAATCAATTTAATATGAATTTCTTGTAATTATTTTATTTTCTTATTTTCCTCGTCAACTCGGAATAGTTATCTCCTAAGAAGATGGTGCTCGACTTCAACATGTCCTCCCTTGCAATCACATGATAGGTGGACCGATCTGAAATTTGAACCACTAACGTTGATAGTGGCTACCACTTTCTGTTCGTTTGAAACATAGGTTCCATTGTGGATTCGTATAGCCCATGGTCGGTGTTCAAGTGCTCTTATTCATATGAATTTGGTCAGTTAATTTGGACAACTAATCATTTTTTCTTTTTAGTTTTAACTGTCCATTCATAGCCACAAACCGAATGGGTGAGGAGTCAGTTTGATTTTAAGGCCATGCAGCATTCACAATTAAGGCTGGCAATATGGGCCAGAGCAGGGCCTATCAAATGAGAACTCTGAACAGAGACGGCCCAACCAGTTCAAAGCCTACACCTAAAACAACCCTAAGCCCGCTTGTTCCCAAGCCTCGTCCAATATATTCTTAAGATCACAAAGACATGGGTGAAAGGAAAACACAAATATCAGCTTGATCCAACACTTTTGTTGCTCCCCAGGAGATTTTTAATGGCAGAAATTTAATTCACAATGCTACAGCACGTGTACATGAGAATTTTCTGCGGCTGACTAGCTTCGAGAGGGCCCACCTCGTATGCCCATGTTATTCAACTCCTCGACTCGATAAGGTTGCACATATCAGGAAAATGGGAGTCACAAAAAATCAGGTCCATTCAATTATCAGGTGACTACATAATAAAATAATGACAACCATAGAAAGGCCTCCTAATGCATTTGGTGGCCCATCTGATGATTGGACATGTCTGATTTCTTGCCTGTCCTTTTTTTATGATATATTGAACCCATTGAACGGATTGGACAATGCACACCACATTGGACCCCACCCGCAGCCAATTGTTGTGGAGGCGCTTTTTTTCAATAGTGGTTGAAGAACCCGCCTCCATTACGGTTCCTCGTATCAAGAGAAATTTACGACTGTACGATCATTATGGCCTGTTTAAGAGCCTAGGCCCACCTCATTTTCCTTTCCAAGAATTCGCCCGGCTGTACGGACGCCTTGCCAAAGGTCGAAAATGACCCTGCTTTTTCCTTCAAGCGGATCGGCCGCTGCTCGAAGACGAGCGCTGACCCTCTTCGAAGTCCGAGTTGTACGAACGGCACAAAAGATATCAAAGTTACATGGGCCCCACAGTTACGTATTTATTATATCCACAACGTTCATCCATATTTTGATATCATTTCGGACCGTTATCCAAAAAAAGGAAATCATATCCAAAGATCAACTGGGCCACACCACAAAGAGCAGCAGAAAATTGATTTTCACCGTTGAAACTTTTGTAGGGCCCACCGTAACATTTATTTTCCATCCAATCTATTCATAAGGTCACAAAGACCTGGATGAAGATGAAAAAAAAAAAATCATAATGATTCAAAACTTCCGTGACCCCTATAAGAGTTTCAATGATAGACATTCAACCCTCCACTGCCTTTTACAGTGTAGTCCACTTGATAGCTAAATCTGTCTTATTTTTCTTTTCAAGACTTATAACGAGTTCACCAAATAGATGGATGGTTTGGATATAACACATACCTCATAAAAGGACCCATAAAGATAGTGGGGATTATAACAACGAAAAAAAAAAAAGTTTAGAACCTATGGCTATGGATATAATTCGTAGCCATAACTGCAGCCATACTTTTTCGATATATCATTTGCTATGCATCGAAGATCTTTCGATTAATTAAAAAAGTTTCAAAACTTTCCAGTGACTTTACATAAAAAATTCTATAATTTTCGATACATATCGAAGTGTACTCGATATTATCGAAGATATAGCTACGGATAATAGCTGTAGCCATAACTGCAATCCATAAAAGTCTATGCAATTTTTTTTAATTTTTTAATTTTTAATATTTTAATTTTTATTTTTTACATGGAAAAATTTATTCTACCTACAATTTTCTCTAATGCATATTTATATAAATATGTATATATAAGCAAATAAAAAAAAAATTCTCTCTTTTTTTCGTTTCTTTCTTTATTCATTTTACAAGAATATCTTTGAAACTAAAATTTGTTACTTGATGTACCCTATATGATTTTGGGGTAGGAGAAGCTACTTTAGCCAACTAACCTAGTTATTTTCTAAGATTCCATAAGGTCGATGGTCGAAAATCCATTTTATATTCACTTTGCGGTCAATTTCAATCAGTTCGTGGTCAATTTGGTTCATTTCATTTACTTCATGGTCATTTTCATGCATATTACAATCATTTCCGCCTATTCCGTGTTAATTTACGGTCCTTTCGGTGCATGTCACGGTCAACTCCCTTCACTGCACGGTCATTTGTATGCATTTCACGGTCAATTCGCTTCAATTCATGATCACTTCCATGCATTTCACGGTCATCCGAAACAATTCCGTGTTGATACACGGTCATTTCGAGGCATTTCGTGGTCAATTTCCTTCACTTCACGGTCATTTGCATGTATTTCACAATCAATTCGCGGCAATTCATGATCACTTCCATGCATTTCACGGTCATCCGAAATAATTCCATGTTGATTCACGGTCATTTTGAGGCATTTCGCGGTCAATTCCCCTCACTTCACGGTCATTTGCATGCATTTCACAGTCAATTCACTTCAATTCATGATCACTTTCATGCATTTCACGGTCATCCGAAACAATTCCGTGTTGATTCACGGTCATTTCGAGGCATTTCACAGTCAATTTCCTTCACTTCACGGTCATTTGCATGTATTTCACAGTCAATTCCCTTCACTTCACAGTCATTTTCATGCATTTCACGGTCAATTCCCACGATTCCGCCTCACTTCACGGTCATTTCCATGCATTTCACGGTCAATTCCCTTCACTTCATGGTCATTTCCATGCATTTCACAGTCAATACCCTTCACTTCATAGTCATTTTCATGCATTTCACGGTCAATTCCCACGATTCCGCCTCACTTCACGGTCATTTCCATACATTTCAAGATCAATTCCCTTCACTTCACGGTTATTTCCATGCATTTCACAGTCAATTCCCTTCACTTCACAGTCATTTTCATGCATTTCACGGTCAATTCCCACGATTTCGCCTCACTTCACGGTCATTTCCATGCATTTCACGGCCAATTCCCTTCACTTCATGGTCATTTCCACGCATTTCACAGTCAATTCCCTTCACTTCACGGTCATTTTCATGCATTTCACGGTCAATTCCCACGATTCCGCCTCACTTCATGGTCATTTCCATGCATTTCATGGTCAATTCCCTTCACTTCACGGTCATTTTCGAAAAAGTGAATATGAAATGGATTTTCGACCATCGACCTTATGAAATCTTGGAAAATAACTAGGTTAGTTGACTAAAGTAGCTTCTCCTACCCCAAAATCATATAGGGTACATCAAGTAACAAATTTTGGTTTAGAAGATATTCTTGTTAAATGAATAAAGAAAGAAATGATAAAAAGAGAGAAATTTTTTTTATATGCTTATATATACATATTTATATAAATATGTATTAGAGAAAATTGTAGGTAAAATGAAGTTTTCCATATAAAAAATAAAAATAAAAATTTTAAAAATTTTAAAAAAATTGTATAAACTTTTACGAACTACAGTCATGACTATGGCTATTATTCGTAGCTATATCTTCAATAAAATATCGAGTACATTTCGATATGTGTCGAAAATTATAGAATTTTGTATGCAAAGTCACTGGACAGTTTTGAAACTTTTTTGATTAATCGAAAGGCCTTGGATGCATAGCAAAGCTACGGATTATATAGGTTTCAGGCTTTTTTTTTTTTTTTTTTTTTCTTGTTGTAATTCCTACTGCCTTTGTGGGTCCTTTTATGAGGTATGTGTTATATCCAAACCGTCCATCTATTTGGTGAACTCGTTATAAGTCTTGAGAAGAAAAATATGACAGATTTAGCTATCAAGTGGACCACACTGTAAAAGGCAGTGGAAGATTGAATGTCTACCGTTGAAACCCTTTTAGGGGTCACGGAAGTTTTGGATCATTACTATTTTTTTTTTTCCCTCTTCATCCAGGTCTTTGTGACCTTATGAATAGATTGGATGAAAAATAAATGTTACCATGGGCCCTACAAAAGTTTCAACGGTGAAAATCAATTTTCTGCTGCTCTGTGGTGTGGTCCAGTTGATCCTTGGATATGATTTTTTTTTTGGATAACGGTCCGAAATGATATCGAAATATGGATGAACGTTGTGGATATAATAAATACGTAACTGTGGGGCCCATGTAACTTTGATATCTTTTGAGCCGTTCGAGCAGGGTCAGCGCTAGTCTTCGAGCAGCGGCCGATCCGCTTGAAGGAAAAAGCAGGGGCATTTTCGACCTTTGGCAAGTAGTCTGTACAGCTGGGGCGAATTCTTGAAAGGGAAAATGAGGTGGGCTTAGGCTCGTAAATGGGCCATAAATGGGTCGTACAGTCGTAAATTTCTCTCGTATCAATAAACTTGTTGCGGACTAGCTGCTGGTCCGTGCCGTGTGGGATCCACCGTGATGTCTGTGTTTTATCCACATCATCCATTCATTTTATCAGCTCATTTCAAGCACAAGCCTAAAAATGAAAAAAAAATAAATCCGAATCTCGGATGGAACACACCACAAGAAACACTTGAACCTCAGGTGTGGCTGATTTTTAGCCCTGGACCTAATCCGAGCTGACGCATCAGTCTCCGTTAACCAGACAGACCTTTGTGCCGCCCAACACAATGCGTATGTGAAATTCACTTCGACTATCAGATCCATCGGTTCATTCGTAGAGTGGAAGTCCCCAATCCTTCCATCCAGGCCTACAAATGGTTAATGTAAAAAATAAAAATAAAAAATAAAAAAATATACATGTTAGGTCTAAAACATTCCTTAACCTGCCCAACCTATTTGCACTCCTGGCAAGAACCCTATCATTCAGTGTGCTCAATTAAATATTTCAATATGGTAGCATGTGAGAGGAAGTCTACAAGAAAACCAAGCCTGCAAGAACCCAACAAAAACAGAAATCAAGACCATCATGTCATCAATTGTCCATGTGATGCTCTCACTGCACGTCTGAATTGGCATACACGTGAAAGATATGATCTATCCATAAATTAGGGCACGTACCCAAAATCAGGCCGGTCGACTCATAGACAGCTAGAGCAAAAATAAATACATTTTTATATTCCACATACGTGTGTTGCCTGCCTGATTAATGACAAGCCAGATTAATGGACTCAATCTTGCACAATCCAAATGTTGATTGGAAGACACCAGCGAACAAAGCTGCTGTGAAAGCCAGCTTTCTGTAGGCGAGTGGATCAGTAGAAGGATACACTACTTTCTGAAGCATGGAAGACAGCAGCAGCAAAACTACCGCAACCGGACCGATGGCTCTCCCTCGAACTCCCCATAGCAGCATAGATCAGCAGCAGGACAACGCTGGTATCTAATTTGAGCAAACACCCACAACTCACAATCAGACAAATTAACAAACCAAGCTCAAAGAAAAACATCAATAAAACAAGGAATTAGAAAGATTCCTCCACACGTGCCACTAGAAATTAAAATCAGGACTATAGAAACTAAAATCTTAATCCCGAACAAACCCAATTCAGCAATCGTTTAGCATTTAATTGAAATGAAAGTTTCATAAGAACAGAACAGTTTTAAGTATCGAACAAGGAGACTACATTTTAATAGCTTGAGAGAGAGAGAGAGAAAAAGTAGTAACAAGTTCGAACAAGACACTTACAGAGAGACCATACTGAGGATCGAGCCTGCCAAAAGTCAATCCATCAGGGACCAAGGGTTCAAGAAATGAAAAAAATTGCATACTACTATTCACTACAACTGAAAACAAGTAAAGGCTAACTATTTTCACGACATTACCACAAAGTTTGGTCTGAGGACTGAAAGATGGTCATCTTGTCAAATGACCGAGCCCATTTACTAACACAATAGCCAAGATCTTTCCTTGTACATTAACCAAGATATATCAAAGGGACCATGATGAATGATCACAAATATACCAAAAAAAATAATTGTAGTTCAGGTATATTCTATCGGACAAACTCCCAATGAAAATGTGTAACCGAGAACACCCAAATGAGAAGGAAAAAAAACAATTCAATCCTTTCAAGTAGATATTAGAAAGCATAAACCACAAAATAGAACAAGCAACTCAAATACAAGTGACAGAAATCTTACAGAGTTTTGAGATTTGGCGTCTGTGAAAGGGTTGAAGGGATTGGACCTGTACAAAGGTTGAGTTGCTAATATCAGCATATGTCATAATGAACAAATAGTTACCGCAAACAAAAAATTCACTAAAAGCACGAACCATTGGGAATGTGTTGGATTGCTTTCATCTCTCTTCATGCTCAAATTCATCTTGTTTTTGCATGAATTCAATGGAAGGAGAAGATGGTATAGAGAGGAAGTCACTGATTCGAAGTGAAGGTGATCAGATGGTAAGAATTACAGAAATTATTGATCAGAAACATACATTGGCTTTCCATTTAAGCCCAAGGTGAATTTTGTTTTTTTTTTTTTTTTTTGTTTTTTTGTTTTTTTTTTCCCCTTCTGTACTTATTTTATTTGTTTGTTTATTTTTTGAACTGTCAAAATGACATCCTAAGATTATTCTAAGCAATGGTTTAAAACATGGATTAGGCTTGGGCGGCAGTTTGATCCAACCACCAGTCCATCTGGTCAGACCTAACTCTGTTTCATTTCAGCCTGAAAATCTGCTCAATCTAAAATCATAAAAATAGAAAAAAATAACAAGTATTTCATTATTAGCATAGTGGAACTGACTGATTTTCAAGTCCTGCACATGAGCTTTGACCGATATAGTTGTGTCTTTTTTTTTTTTCTTTTTCTTTTACAAATTGTTTCTGCTTTTGACTGATCTAGTCCAAAAACTATCCGATCATACAGCCAGGAGTTGGGTCTGGGTTTTAGAACTGCTTCTATGATCACCACAAGAAGTTAAATGAAACAACAAATAACATAACATACGCTATTTGATTAAATCTTTAACCAAACCAATCAAACTATCACCTAGGAGAGTTTCATATAATCAGTCAATGAAAATCATTACTTTTAATTGAGAGCAACTAAAACATGGATGATGAATCCTCTAGAAATAAATAACTGCAGATTCTAACAGAAATTCTATTATTTAGCCTGGAGTTCTGTTTTTCATGAAAATATTATAAGTAAGAAACCACAGTTTTCTCCAAAAGCTTGAAAATGAAAAACACCTTGAAAGTCTAGCGTTTTGAAAGAAACCAATATCTATAATTTCCTTGAAAAGCTTGAAAATGGAAAACAGTTTGCATCACTATTTTTTCCACAAATAGGGGACAATAGATATATATGGAGGTCTTCTTTTCTTTTACATCTGAATAAATGCTCATCTGAATAAACGTTTCCCTGACCAGTAAATCTCTTTCTTTTATATTTTCGATTTGGGTTTTCTTTCTTTCTCATTTTTTAGTCTTCTTGTTTACTGTCTTTGGGTGATTGATCAATTAAATTTTTTTTTTTTTATTATTATTTTTGTTTCAGATCAAGCCAAAAAAAATCTCACTGTTATCTATAGTTTCTCCAAGCATGAACAGAAGTGATAGAAGATTTGGAAAGGCAAAGCAACTATTTCAAAATATCGAAAGGTATAAAAAGCTGGGAGTGAGATAGAGCACAAGTTCAAAGTGGGAGGAGCAAGAAGGAAGAAGAATCCTGCAACTTTCTTCATTAATGTTGCGCAGAAAATCTTGACAATAGTATCGTTTAAAAAAAAAAAAAGAAGGTGGAAGTAGCTTTTCTTCATTATTGCTGCCTATGTACAATACTTCGATCTAGAGATGTAGCTAAATGGCATTTTTGCATCAAATACAGAAATATTCAATCTAGAGTGCCATTTCCAAAGCACGAGAAGTATTGAACTTAGCTGGCCAAGGTCTCATAATGCTTATGTTGTAATTTGTAAATATTAAATACTTGTACTTTTGTTGATACTACTATACGGGAGAGAGATTGATGCCCCAAATATTACAAGATTAATGTAAGGGGTCATTTGGATACCTGTAAATTAGGCTACCTGTAAATGAAATACATGGCGAGGCTCAGCAGCCCAATAAATAGATTGCTGAAATGTGAGACCCACTTGTCGGAATTGAAAACCCGTGTATAGTGTGCAAAGATGTGGGCCATTTCTAATATAATGCCTCATCCTAAGCACATTACAAGTTGAAATGATCCAAGTGGTGGGCTAGCCCTATAATAGAAATTACAAATTTTCGGGTCCAACTTGAAATGTATGGAATTGCAATCAGTGGTTTGGTTGTCACTACAAAACTAAAGTTGTGTTGCTTCCATTTTGGTCATTTCTAGTTTGAATTAGGTTATTACGATTCAGTCCAATTCAGTGCAGGTGAGGTTTTTAAGAACAACGGACGATGATCAAGTATGGTTACCTGAGATAAAAACATCTGAACCCCTGCTTCCAGCAAGAGCAGCCTGCGACCCACCTTGTCTACAGCTTAGATCAAGACTCTAGTGGAGACAACATTGACAGCTCCTGTGATGACGGCCGAGTAGAGGGAAGCATCGTTCTTGAACCCGAGTTTTGAAAAGGACTGGGGCATACAACATTATGGCATTAATGCCCGTGAATCGCTGGAAGATCTGCACCAGGAAAAAAAAATTGTACAATTTACAAAGGGATACCAACAATGAAAAGAGGAACGCATACGAAATGCCCGCAATGGACTGCGCTTGCAGGACATTCTCAGAGCTATCTGATCAGGTCGAGAAACTGGGCACTAGCATTAGCAATGAAGATGACCCGCATCTTAATCATTGTGGGTGTTTATACTGCAATGGATCACTGAAATTGAAGATAACTAAATCAGACTAATCAGGTGTAGCTATGAAAATGACCCGTTTTGTCATTTGCTGTGGGTGTTTTATACTTAAGGCAGAGACTTGTGAGGGAGGCTGACCTGCATGACCACAGCAGTAATCAGCTGCAGGCGGTTGCGTTGCTTGAGGAGGTTCCTGAATGGGTGCTTGACTTCCTTGGCCACACGGCTTGCCTCCACAAGCTGCAGGAACTTGGACACAAAGAAAACTTCACTATAATCCATCACCAATAAGAGAGATTTCGAATTGCTATTGGTTTTACATTCAAAACCTATTTTCATTGAGATTTAATATCGATTCCAGTGAATAAACTGGTGCTTTGGATTAAAAAACAAGTGGATTTGAAAGATTCAGACCTAAAAACTCATCATCTAACATTAAAAAGACAAAGGTAAATGGAATTGAGATTCTCTAAGAAAACCTGAGAAAGAAACAAAGGTAAGAAAGAAAACTCACCTTATGTAAGAATGACACAGAACTGAGAACTCCATCCTCTGCTGTTTTTCAAAGCAGTGAAAGAAGAATCCCCATCTTTACTTGGAACAATAAATTCCCATTCACTCCTCCATTGATATTTCATGATTTCCATTGGGCTTGAAAATCTCAGACATCACTAATAGAAAGAAGAAGAAAAAAAAAAAACATAACAAAAGAACGAATTTGAACTGTGATTCCAAAGCAAGGAGAAACACAGAGAAAATTCAACTTCAGCTTCAACTTATAAAGAACCAAGAAACCTAAAAGTAGAAGCTGAAGAATCAGATGAAAAACCGCTCATGAAGAGGGAGAAATTCAGAGTAGTCGGTTATTGACCACAAGCCTAATTTTCCTCTCTCTCTCTCTCTCTCTCTCTCTCTTATTATTCTTTCTTTCCTGAAAAAGAGATGGAGATGGAGACGCACACATATATCATAAATAGGAATGGGAGTGTTCCAATTAATATGAAGATTTTTAGACTAAGTTTGAGAAAAAGGGTGTAGGGAATTGAAAGCTGCTTCAACAACCCACCGCCAAAACAGACAGAACTGAAAGATTAACCCACATGAGTTTCTTAAATACTTGTCTCTGGTGCATATCGACCAACTAATATGTAATCGGAACCATATTCATTCGTCTAGATGAGGGTGACACATCCAATTGACTGGGTGATCTTATGGCACCCACCTTGACCTGAAAGCTTACCACTACCAGACATTCGAAGGCTACATTTGGATGATCGAATGAATCCAAGTGTAAACATGCATGCAAAGGAGGTCAACAAGATTTAACATGTGATATATCTTATCACACGTCCATTTGTACACTAGGCCTAGCATAGAAATGTTCATATTGTATGTGGGTTGAGTATAAAGGAGTTCCGGTTGAGCTCCTTGGGCCACGTCGGGTCAGATTGTGAGTTGGGTCTCTTAATGTCAGGTTGGGTGGGATTAACCCTCAACCCAACTCAACCTTGCACCCATAGTTCGTATAAGTAGGGCCTGCATTTTGTTGATTTATACCATTGATCTGATAAGCCGCAACTTGTGGATGCATGATGCGTGAAAAATATTCATATGTGACAATCAAAGCAATTTGACCAGTGGCCCATGTGTGCCATCCTATCAATGGTCTGCATCACGAATCCATAAGCCCTACTTTCACAATCTCGTCGGGCCAAAGATCATAAACATCCTCTAACGCAAACAATCAGTAATACTAACCTGCAAACACCCCACTCATTGCAATGGAACTTTACTGGTCTGTAACAATATTAAACAACAACAGTTCAATTTCTGGATAATAATTTTTAATGGATTCCAAAATAATGCAAGAGTCATAATGGATATTCTTGTTATCACTATTTGGAACATAATCAACAATTCAAGCTCCAAATCAAGGATAAAAAATGCTCGAAAATGCATAACACACAAGTTACCAAGTTGAAACCACAAAGATGCTGGGGATTAACCACGCACTTAATTCCATGTGATCTAAGATTGCGCGGCCATGCTTTTATATTGCTTGAGCTTAAAAATGGATGGTCACAGTCGTAGGTCTACATGTACTACAATATATTTCTCTTGGCTCACATTCTCTCTACTTCTTTCTTAAGTGTGTGCTATGGATGGGAACCTCTATAATTTTTTAGCTTATGGAGAAGGCCTAGAGTCTACCTTTCTTTCTCTTGAAGGATGGCCATGATTGTTTTAAAAGAACTTCCAGAATCGTTGTGCCAGCAAAGCCACTTCCTCATCTTTATCATCTTTTTCACTTCCACTATCCTCTTTTGTTGTTTTCTTTGAAGTTTTTAGGACAGTTATTTTGGATTTGGGGGTTTATCTGAAGTGCAGTTCAAAATTTGTAGGGAACTTACCAGTTCTTCTACTTTCATTTCATTTATGTTCTTACACTCTTCAATTGTTGTTACTTTGGGATTAAACCGTTCCGACAGTGATCTCAGTATTTTCTTACAGATTTTTAGAACCGAAACTTTTCTCTCAATCCACCCATGGAGTTGCAAATGATATTCAATTTTGTGAAGAACTCCATGAAGGTCTCATGCTCTTCCATTCTGAGACTTTCGAACAATGAGATTAGTAGTTGTAGTTTGGACCTCTTCACAGTGCTTGTGCCTAGTTTCCAATAGATCTCATGCTTCTTTGGATGTCCCACACATACTTATTTGATTGAAAATATCTAGGGAAGCAGTACAATAGATGGTGTTCATAGCTTTAGCTTCAGCAGTTTGTCTTTCTTTATTGAACGTTATCCACTTTTCTTTGGGTTTGGGTTTTGTGATGGTTGTGCCATTATCAAGTACAATTTGTTTAGATGGTGGCACATATCCACTTTCAACTATATCCCAAACATCATGATCCAAAGTTCTCAGAAAGTAATGCGTTTTAGCCTTCTAATATGCGTAATTTGAGCCATCAAATACTAGAGGTCTAATGACCGATAAGCCCTCTCCTTTGGCCATATTCCCAACTTCAGTCAAGATCAATCTCTAAGCAGTGAAGCCCTTAAAGAGAGACCCACTTTGATATCAATTGAAATTGCGGTAAAGACTGCTTTAGTTGAAGCAGGAATATGAAAATGTCCTAGAGGGGGATGAATAGGACTTTTTCAAAATTTTATAGTTTATTCAAAAGTCTTATCAAATCTATCTTGAATAAATAAGCATGTATAGCATCAGGATATCTTCAAAGTAACTCTAATGGCTTCCAAGCCAAATAGAGGATCCAATCATAAAACTAATTGAATAATCATTAGAATGTAAATCAAAGTTTATGATGAATGTGACTGTGTGTGAGGTGTACGAGCAATTATGAAAGAACTTTAATGATATCACACAAGTAATCACAAATAAATATCAATCACAAACACAGGCATTTTTATAGTGGTTCGATGACTTGTCTACTCCACTCCCAGCAGACGTACTCAACCCTTGAGTGTGCCGAATTTCACTAAGGAGGTTTCACACAGTTCACCTCAAATCCAAGGTTTTAAATCAGGTTCACCTTTAACCTTTACAACCTACACCTAGGCCGACTGTTTATGATCCCACGAGCAAGGGTCAACACATAACACCCAGTTTTAGACACATTGGCCAAGGATCCACACAAGGAACCTCTATTTATGCTCTCACGAGTAAGGGTTAACACATAGCACCCAGTTTTAGGCACACTGGCTAAGGATCCACACCAGGAACCTCTATTTATGCTCCCATGAGCAAATGTCAATAGAACGCACCCGATTTTAGGCACACTGGTCAAGGATCCATACAAGAAACCTACTTGTTTATGCGCTCCAGAGAGCAAGGGTTAGCACAATGCACCCACCACGTACACTCCTGTCGGAGGCCTCCTACGAGGGCTTGAAAGGGGTGAGAAACACCTATGACCCAATCCTAAGAAGGAATAATCACAAGGGTCCTCTAGACTCTAATAACTTACGGATAAGCAGATGAGCCCCATTCAGCAAGATGACGAAGATCTTCTCCTTTGTTGATGAAGAGTCTTCTGCTCCCTTGATCCACAATTTCGAAGATGTGCCAATACTCAGTGACAGGTTGGGTCAAGGTTATAATAGAATCCTACTCTCTTAAATGTTTTCTTACAAGGAAGATAGAGCGATTCCAATCATCTATGCATTCAAGGCATCCCAGCTTAATAATTTTTCATTAAGGTAGTAGTTGGAGGATCCTTTAATGCAGAAGTTCATTCCCCAATCCACTCTATTTAATATCAATGATGAGGGTGGATTGGAGGATAAATTTCCATGAGAGAAAGGGCTTTGGATAAATAATCTAAGGTTAAAACACTAAAAAGCACTCTCTTCTTTCTCTACCAGCAACTAAAGACAAGTTCTCTTTAAATAGATAAAAGGTTCCAACAGATATAAAAAAGTCACATTTATGACAGAGTTTGATATCATCAAGCAGGGTCGATATCATCGAGCATATACTCTCGATGGCATCGACTGGCTGCTTGATGACACAAACTCAAATGTCATATGCTTTTGAAACCTTTTGCCAGCTGCTTGAGAGCATCAAAACACGTGTCGATGTCATCGGATTTCGAACTCCGATATATCGAAATGAGGATCGATTCCTCGACACTTGAAAATGAGAGAGACTTGCTTTAGAAATGTTTCAGGTTCAAAATATGATCGAGAGACATTCGATATCATCGAAATTTGAATGTTGATGATATCGAAGGCAGTGTCGATGTGTCTATAAATCCAACGAATTTTCCAGTAAGCTTGCTGGACAGTTTATATCCATTCTCGATGCAATCAACTTGACCTCGATATCATTAATATTTGAATATCGATTCTCTCGAGTAACCCTCAATCAAAGATAGAAACATCCTGAAAATATTGCTGGAAATCTGTGCGCCCAAGACCGATATCATTGAGGGCCTTCCGATATCATCAAAATTTAAATTCAGATGGTATCGAGAAGGACTTTGATATATCGAAGAATTGTGATTTTTTAAGCAAAACAGGGGCACCGCAGATTTGCCTGCCAATATTATCGAGTCAACTTCGATAGATTCGAGATTCAAACATCGATGTCATCGATAAATCTGTCTAGAGATATATGTGGTTACTAGACATATTTTATCCTCATTTCGATGATATCGATTAGTCATCGAGGACATCGACAAAGAAGGTCGATAATATCGATCAGTATATCGATAAATCGACAGGGCTAAAAAACTTAGAGATTTTCTGAACTTTGAAAAAAGTTTTCTAATACAAAACCCTAAGATATTCTAATTTGCTTTAAGGGTTTTAATTATCTGGTATTTTGGGAAATAAGATGTGAGGCTTAGATTTACATGTGACGAGTTTGTGCACACATCCGGTTGGGGCAGAGACTTTGATCAATCTTCCTATAGATCTCTTTTGTTGAGGTTCAAATATTGCATATTAGACCCCAGTTATTATCAAATTTTATGAGCATGATATCGTTTAACGGCACGATTTAATCGTGTTTGTGATGCAGTGTGTATTTACGAGCTTGGATTGAAATAGGATGTTAAAAGCATGGATTTAACGCTCATGACTCACCAAGGCAAGGGACGGACTCCAGGGGACCGAGATCGATGAAAGTACACGTCAGAAATCAAAGGAAATCAGGCCATTCGTGTTACATGGGCCTGAAAAGAGTCCAAAATGTAAGATCACAGGGTTTTCATCATCCGTTCAGTTCAAAACTTCATATATGGATTAAGGACCATAAATTAACCGTCCACGTCGAATTTTAACCACTAGATATTCGTGGAAGTGGCCCAACGGACAAATTAGCCCCTTAAATCATTAACTTGGGCCCACCTGATATTTGGACATGCTTTAATTTTGGTCTCAACGCATAAAATGATATGATAGAATGGATGGACAGTGCAGATTTCATATATATATATATATATATATATATATATATATATATATATATATATATATATATATATATATATATATATATATATATATATATATATATATATATATATATATATCACGGTGGACCCCACTGACAGTGCCAGTGCACTCGACGTGCACTGAATTGGGACAACTAGTCAAAGGAAGGAGACCTATCTCCTTCCTGTGTAAGGAAGCAGCGGACGAACGACGTTCGTCAGTTTTGCTAAGTGGGCCCCATGCATCATTCAAATGAACGATCTATACCGTTCATTCACTTTAGAGGGGGGTATTGATTTCGCTTAAGTATCCTTTCTCCACCATGCAAGTAGACAAGTGAAGATCTCTGCCGCACGCAAGATGAACGGTAACACAGAAGATTGTATGGACCACACCGATTTCAGTCCAAAAACATTCCTTAATGGTTTTTCGAGAGCATTCAAATGAACGTAATGGATCCTTCGTCTGATACCAATCATGGGCCCACCATCATTCGCAAAAACGCATCGACAAAGCTCTATTTGCAAAACATAGCTGCGTTCGAATTCAGGTGGGCCACCATCGTTGATCGGATGGCCGATCCAAACCATTCATCATGAAGACCGTCCAAAAACATCCTAAGGGACTTAATCTTTTGGAAAGAAGCAAGGAAAGAGGAGAGTTGGGACGTTATTTTTCGGTTGCGCATGCGGAAGGAGCTACGAAAAGAAAATTTTCGCTGACCTCCACGTACACAACGTTGTGCTCAAAAAGTGTGATTGGGCCACTGATTTCATGGGCCAGGGGTCAGGTCGCGGTGATCAGAATCGTCCAAGAGATGGACCCAATGAAGTCAGGAGTCGGGACCACTTTTCTCCTAAAAACAGGGTTCCGTAAGCTGTTTCTTCGCAAGCTGGTTATGCATAAACTCTTTCCCATACGACCTGCTAGTTGCGTAAAAGCCTTCGTAGGTAGTTTCTAAATAGGACACAACCGACTGCAGTCGACCTCCTTTAGCTATAAAACAAAGAGAAAAGAAAGAGAGAGAGAGAGAGGTTGGCTTGGGTTAGACATGGGGCAAAGAGACAGATAGAGTTTATTTTATTTTTTTCTCTTTTTATTTTTTTTCCTTTTCTTTTCTTTTGAGATTTAGTTAATCAAAACTATGGTTGGCTAACCCTCTTAGCTAGAGCTAAGAGGTGAAGCTTGTGGCGTGATGGGACTGACCCTATGGCTTTGATTTATGCTAGACTAAACTTATGTTTATTTTAGTTGATTAATAGGAATACTTTTAGTTTTTAATGGTTTTTTGTGACTGAAATTACAATAGATTTGTAATGGCTTTGAGTATTTCTTTCTCTTTTTTTTATGTTTATGAAGTCAGGAGGTCCTATTGTTCACTATCGTCTCCTGGGCATGGTCAGATGACAGTACCCTTCCTAACCTTCATGCATTGTTGATTGGTTGGTAATTAGTTTAATTATGTTGTTTACTTTGTCTCCTGAGCATGGTTTGGTGATAGAATCCATTCTAATTCATATACCTTTCATCTCTTTAAAACTATATCAAAGAAAGTTCAGTTTAATTTTCATAGTTACACCCTTCAATTGGATGACTATGGACTCTAAGTCCAGTTGAGATTTTGATGCAGGCATAAGATCACCCTGATCTTTACAAGTGGATCCTCTAAATCCCTAGTTTCCTTTCCCTGAATTCTTTAAGTTTTAGATAATTATTCCATCATTATTCCTCAAATTACCATCGATTTAAATTTCATCTTAGTCTAGTTCTATTTCTACTTAGTTTCAGATTACGTACAAGTTTCAGTCCCTTGGGATTCGACCTCGGTCTCACCAATTTTATTACTACATTACAACCCTACACTTAGGGAGTGAATAAATTTTTGGCGCCGTTACTGGGGACTGATGGTAATGTATTTCTGAAATTAATTGGTTTTAGAATTAATTTAAGATTAAGATTTTTACTAACTTTAGTTTTAGGGTTTTTGTTCTAATTAATTTTTAGAAACTAACTTACTTTCCTGCTTTATAGGATTTTGTTAGATCTTCTCAGTTGATAACTTTATCCTAATTTCTTTACTTCCTCTATTCTTTATATTAGATTTTTTCTTCTAAAGACTAACTTCTTTTATTTTCTTTTACAGGATCTTAACATAGGAGCTTCTAATGTGGTAACATCCTTCTAACTTGTGAGGCCCGTATCCTAAACCATACTGTTTCGGAGGCTTATGCGGTCATCCCGGTCGAATTTCGGCGACTCGTGATCTGTAATCGGCAGTTGCGCGTGACTCAGAGTCGTATCCTATTTTTTAGAGTCGGCTCGACCCGAGACTAATACCCTTGCGACCGCACCGTCGCCGCGGTTCCGACGGTGCGTATTACGTGCCGAGGCAATACCCGAGCTAGGAAATGTGGACTCACGTTCAGTTCGAGAAATAACGCTACGCGTTGCAAATCTCGAGAGAATCTATCATATCAATCCCATCAATCCCATCAATCAAAGTACACATCACACTCCATCACTCACTCATCCCAAAGTACAACCACCCCTCCCCTAAAGTCAACTCTCTCTTACACAAGTACACATCACTCATGCCCATCACATCCATCTCTCTCTCTTACACCTCTCTCTCTCATCCTCATTTCTCTCTCATATCTCCCATGCTCCATGGGAGCAACTCACATCCATGGCTTCCATGGGAGAGAGTAGTGTGGCCCACCTTTCTAACACCCGATCCCACCATCCTAAGCCCATCTCAACCGTTGAAATTGTTCATTTGGGACTCCATCATACATTGGCGGAAGAAGGAAGGAGAAATCTCGAGGTGGGTGCTTCTTTCTCTCTTTCTCCCTCTCTTTTTCCTTTATTTTGTGGGTGATCATGATGCTAAATCTTGATTTTTATTTAAGGCCCACATTCGATGGGACCCATTTGATGAATACATTGTAAGAAAGGGAGGGCCCCTAGTAGCGGTGTCCCTCCCCTCCACCATGTTTCTCCCTCTCTCTTTCTATCTCCCTTTCATTCTCATGGTGTTAATGGGGTGTTTGGCCCACCTAATGGGTCCAACCAAAATCCAGGCCGTCCATACTTTTTTTGAGGCATCCAATTGGTGGACTCCACCTCACTGTCCAATGATGGATAGGTTTGGATGAAGGAAACCACAAAATTAGCTTTACCCAAGCCGGTGGGTCCCGCACTTGCAGACCCACCTTAATGCACGTGTGACATCCACACAGTCCATCCACTTGCTGTCCAGATTGTGAAAACCCACCGTGATATACTTTTCTATGCGCACTGTGCATCCAAGGAGCCAACGTGATGTATATGTTTTACACATTCACACTCCCCACACACACATGAATCCGACTTAGATGTATGTACCTGATCCACACTGACCATCCTTTTCCCCAGTTCATTTTAGGCGTTGAGCCGAAAAATGAAGTCAATCCGAATCTCGGGTGGGCCATAATATAGAAAATTGCTATTTTTGGTGATTTAAATGGTTAAGGCCCGCTGTGATTTTTATGCGTCGAAAATACTGTATATCGGACTCGTTAGATTGGTTACGAGCCGGAGGGACCACTGGTCAGTGTGGATTTTACTGATGTGGGTCCCACTTTTGAAATATTTCTTTAAAAAAAGGAGGAAAAAGAAAAAGAAAGAGAAGGCAAGACGTTGTAGTTATCAGCGTCTGGAAGACGCTGCATCACCCAGCGTCCAACGTCCCTGGGATGGTGGGCCCCCACCACAAGCCCCACTGTAATGCATGTTGAACATCTACTTCGTGCATTTGATGGGTCCCCTTTAATCAATAGGTCACCCCAAAAATCAACCGTTCACGGCACTTAGGTGGTCCACACCATTTTAAATCATGTGAAGACATGTTTAGCATATAAAACGTACTTGCTGTGAGGGCCACTGTGATGTTTGGGTCTTATTCACACCGTCCATATGGCTGGATGGTGGGACCCAGCGTTGATGTATTCATTTTATATCCACGCTGTCAATCAGGTGGACCATTGTAGAAATCAGTGGAGATTGAACGTCCACCATTGAAACCATTTTTGGACCACGAAAGTTCTGGGCCTATATGAAATTTTTTTTATCTCGTAGTCCAGGTCTCCATGACCTTATGTGCAGAAGGGATAGAAAATAAACATTATGGTGGGTCCCATGTGGGACTCACCTGTTGGATGGAAACTGATTGGCTAGTGTACGACTGGCCCGTTTGCACTCCCGCACACACTTATATATATATATATATATATATATATATATATATATATATATATATATATATATATATATATATATAAGGATAGATTATTATATAATATAATATGTTATATTAATAAATGTTGAGGGTGGGCCACTCCTGCGTGGGACCACCTTTAATCACGAAATCTGTATAATCCAAATTTAACTGGACGGTGAATCTGGAGTGTGTATATAAAATATACTATACTATATTACATTAATATTATTTAATATATATATATATATATATATATATATATATATATATATATATATATATATATATATATATATATATATATTATTATGGTGGGCCACGTGCATGGGACCCACCGCTTGTGGATGCGCTTCATCCAGCCATCCATCTAGTTGGCCAAACATCCACCCTTTTTGGCCATCCCACCTCAAGGCTTAAGACTAAAGATGAAACAGCTCCGATGGTCAAGTGGACCACACTACAGAAATCAGGGGAGAATGAACGTTCACCATTAAAATCCCTTTAAGTATCCTAAAAGTTCTGGATCAAATGATATTTGTTTCAGTAGGGACTTGTGGCCTTATAAACAGATTGGGTGGAAAATAAATCTTGTGATAGCTCTGTGTGGTTTAAACAAGTGGAAAACATTACCTCCACCGCCATTTGTGGTTTGGTCCATATGACCCTTTAGATATGATTAATTTTTATGCGCCATAATGACCCCTTGCAATGTCTGCATGATGTATTGGACTCGGCCCATTGATTCAGCCCATATGATTGAGCCCATTGATGTGACCCACTTTCCATATGAGGGCCCATTTGATGTATTCAAGGCCTATGGGTTATGGCCCATTATAATGTACATAAGGCCCATTAGTGTTGCCCACTTGATGAACATAAGCCCCATGTGATTAAGCCCATCTTAATGTATTTGTGGCACATTGTTGAGGCCCACCTTAATATATATATACGAGACCCATATCATAAGGCCATTGTGATGTATTAGGGCCCATGGGTAAAGGCCCATTGTGAGGTATTAGGGCCCATGGGTAAAGGCCCATTATGATGTATTTGGAGCTCATGGTTAAAGGCCCATTATGATATCCATTTGGCCCATTTGATAAGGTTCATTGCAATATATGTAAGACCCAATTGGGCGACCCATTCAATATATATTGTAGACACCCCACCAGGGCTACATCTTGAAAAGGTTAAGATCGTTCAGGAACCATGATCATACCCAACCAAACCAAAGCCCCTAAAAACCCAAATCCGTAATCCAAAACCACGATCCAAACCATTCATCACACATACAACCCTGCCTATACCCCATACCATGGCCTAGATCCTCATTACCCAAGCCGAAATCTATTTTTCTGAGCTGAAAAACCCAAAAGAGACTTCCAAGTGAACCCGCACAGTGTACAAGGTTCGCACGCGTGAAACAGGTCCAAACTGAGCCCGGGCGGTAGTCTAACTGCCGCATGCGGTACTTCAAGTACCGTTGCTCGTGGCCCGCGTGCGGACAGCTGTCCCAGCATCCAAAAGTCAACTTTCCTTCAAAATTATCCCTCTGAACTTTACTATTTACCATTTTACCACCCCCCATAGCAAATGAGAGAGTGTCATGTGGCATTCCTCTCTCCACAACCAACCATAACTTGCCACCTCACCTTTTACCCCTCTCAAACCCAGAATTTACAGCAATGCCATTGGAGAAGGCTATAAATAGCCCTATCCTCTTCACATTTTCAACAACAACATCTTCTCATCCAAGAGAGAGAAAGTGAGAGGGAGAGAGAGTGAAGGAAAGGGAAGGAACTCCCAAGCCTTCAAAGATCTGATCTTTCTAGCCACCTCCTAGCCTTCCTCTCAACCTTTTCTAACCCATAAGCCTAGCCCAGATCTGATCATGGTCCGATTCATGTCTTAGTCTACTCAAGATCAAGCTAAAGATCCATTCTACATACAAGCATTCATCATGACATCTATTCCCTTCTCAACCCCCCCGCTTCTCTAGATCTCTAGTGAACGTATGCTTTGTGACTTGCCGTTCACCGGATCCTGTCACATCAGAAATTTCTAGTGATCTAGTCCATCTTTTCTTTACCTTTTTGCATAAGCATCATCACATCAATTTTCTAGACATACTGTTGGACGTATGTTCTGTGGCTTGCCGAAATCTCGGATCTTGCCACATCAGAAATTCACGTGTGCCCAGTCCTAATTCGACCATATCATTCATCCCTTGAGATTTTTACCATACTAAGTAGAGACTGTACATTTGTACAGGCAGAGAGGGTGCCTAACACCTTCTCTCTTTGTAACCAAGGTCCCTTACCCAGAATCCCGGATCGCAGACCAGTAGTCAGTCTAAGGTAGGAAAGTCCTTGAATTTCTCCAACCTTACATATTCCATGGTTCTAGCTGACCGCAGGATTTTGAGATTTTTTCGGCTAGTGGCGACTCCAACATTTACAAATCAGCCTAATCACCCCCACCACCCAAAACATAACATTTAAATCAGCGTGGGCGCCGATTTTCAGTGTCTACAGAATGGTAACTCCGCTGGGGAATTTGCTAGCTCGCACTAGCTGAGATCCGACTCGAAAGTGTGTGGTATTTTAATCTCAAGGGACATCATCACTGCATTCATACAAAAAAAATAATCTTTGGCTTACACTTGTCTGGGCATCAATCCGAGCCACGACTACTCGATCCCATGCAGCTATGGCTACCCATGAAAAAGAGCCGGCAGCTCTGCCAGCTCCTTAAGCATCGGCACCGGTTCTGGCACCGTCATCGACGCCCGCGTTGCTACCAGTAGCTCCAATAGACCCACAGGCCAATACAACCACGCAAGAGCTACTATTTCGAACGATGCAAGAGCTACTACTTCGCTTAGTACCAAATGCCACACCTAATACACAGGCAACCCAGCCTAGTGTACAAAATAGTTCACTCCCACAAACTCTTTTTGTTTTCTCCCTCATTCCTCCAATAAATCATGTTCTCCATCTTCCTGCAGAATCAACCCAACATGCAAACGTGAGCAACCCTGCCACACATCTTCCTCCTAATAGGAGATCCAATCAATTCCAAGGGGCAAAACCCCTCTCGATCAGTCCCTCTAAAATTGAAGAGCTCCAAGAGTAACTGCAAGGTATGCAAAGGAAGTTACGGAAGCAGCAGGGGGTGGATCTCCCATCCACCAAGTTCAGGGATCTTTATCCCTTCCCTAATGCATTGGTACCTCAAAACTTTGAGGTACCAAAATTTAAAAGGTATGATGGTACGGGGTGTCCTATGGACCATTTAAGAGCATTCTGTGGGGAGCTTAATACTCTGGCAAGTAATAACGGAGCATTGATCCGTTTGTTTCAAAAATCCTTGAAAGGTGATACGTTAAATTGGTACACATCATTAGACTACCATCGAATCAAAACTTGGGAACAACTTTTCAAAGCTTTCATTAATCGTTTTATGTACAATCTTAATGTAGCACCCAAAAGGACGAATCTTGCTACCTTAAGGCAGAGGAGTGAGGAGTTATTGTCAGCTTACGTTGGACGGTGGCGGGCAATGGCAACTAGAATGGAAACACCCATTGATGACGAGGAGCAAATCTATATGATAATCCACTCGGCAAACCCGAGTATCTCTGGATACCTCGTCTCGTATCCATATGCCAATTTCACCCAACTCATCCGTGCTGGGGAACGAGTCGAAGCCGGAATAAGGGCTGAAACGATCTCCCCTTGGTGGCCTCATCAGGCCTCCCCAGTACAGCGGATAGTGGAAGGAAGGCCTACTGGATACGAGAATGGTAATAGAAATGTTCATGACCTCCATCCAACAGAAGAAGACAATCTTGTCGTATCTACCCAAGGTGCTCAATTCACTCCTCAAGAAGGACAATGGCAACAACAACAGCAAATGGAGATTCCTCAGTACCCCAATCATGGTCAGCAGATAAGGATGACCCGGGAACCTAGGCAGTTTACACAGATAGCCCAAACTTACAGTGAGGTACTAGCCATGCTAGTCCAAAGGCAACTACTAACACCGCTACTGCCTAGGTTCCCCCCAAACCCTCTGCCACCAAATTATAATGAGAATGAGTACTGTGCACACCACCAATCCCGAGGCCACACAACGGACCTTTGTTTCGCCCTGAAACATGTGATCCAAGATCTAATTTACAACCAAACGATTGTAGTTACCTCTCCTGTTCTTGCCACCACCAATTACACTCTCAAGAATCGCCTGCCATCATATCAAGTATGCCCCAGTTCATCAGGAACTCCTACTAACAATGTCAATCAAGGAGAGCCACCCCCAGTCAATCCAGTCCAATGCATCCATTCAATCACCGCTAGCCCAACAACAATACCCCCAAGTCTATAAGGGGCACACCCTACCAGTCCAATCTCTTCGCTCTCAAATATGCAAGGGGCATCTCCAGTAGGCCCAGTCTCCATGTCCCCGAGTCTACAAGGGGCACACCTTGCCAGTCCAATCTCTTCGCTCTCAAATATTCAAGGGGCATCTCCGTCCAGTCCAATCTCCATGCCCCCAAGTCTACAGGAACCACCATCGATCAATCCAGTCCATACATCCTTTATCTCACAAGGAGCATCACCTGCCTATTCAGCCCCTACTCCAACCCTCGCGATCCAAGAAAATGCTCCTTCCCCGATCAACATACCGCATGCCCCAGTAAAATCAGGGCCCAGCTTTAATCATGTTGTAACTTTCCAAGAAGGACATTCTGCTACTCAAAGGGTTTTGCCTAGCTCTACTCAGTCTTCGATCCTTCAAGAGAAGAGTCTAGGATGGTTGGTCCCAGCCTCTAGGAAACAAGTTGAGGAAGAGATTAACGTCGAGATCATGATTAGCCCCAAAGCATCAATCATCACTTTTCAGGTCTTTGACATCACAGCTTCATTTCATCTCCTCATTGATCGGTCTTGGATCCATAGAATCAAGGCTCTCTCTTCGACTCTTCACTAAAAGGCCAAATACATTTTTAGAGACAAGGCGCTGATCGTTCTGGATGATCCCGCACAAATCTTTCCGATTAAAGCAGTCAACCGTTGAGAGCTAGATATCCTGATCACAGACATACAATGCTCCAATGAAGATATCCCATACAATAGTCTTGAGTTCGAGACTGTGAATTGCATACCTCTTGCATGTCCCATCGGATCAAACTATGTCTTCCCTCAAGTCGAGCACCAACATTTTTATTATCAGCTCGAATATCAAGAGAATGCAGGCATGAGAGGACTGGAATATTTGCCTCCTATGGGTGAGATAGCAAAGCACAAATGTATCAAAGGAGGGTAAAGTTGGCAAGAAGAGGATGATCTATTCATCTACACATCAATCAAATCCATCAGAGAAGGGATCGTCTATTTAGTTGGTAGGCCAAGATCCACCGTGGAAGATCAAATGAGTAAAATGAGCCCAATTGGGCTGTTTGAAAATGACTTGGACAAGGGGCAAGAATTTCCTCTGATTGACTGGACCACAGTCTGGGTCCGACCTGAGCAGGAAGAATGTAAAGACTCACAATGCATCGAGGATCAGCTGAGAAAAGTGACATCCAACACCAACTTAGAGATCAATCCCAAACTCATCACGATATTTGGTCACGACAGTGAGGGCCCACCTACTGATCTATCTGGTCCTGCCTCCTGAGGGGAGGGAGTGCAGGGCAATAGCTGGCTCGTAATCCCTAAAACGGCACAATAAAAGTAAATAGTATTTCGCTCTCCTAGTCGAATTAGGCAATCCCTGGTTCACATCGTCGTCTTTCTCAAAAATAAAAAAAAAAAATCAAAAAATTCTCAAAAACCCAAAAACCTAGATATTTTCGAAATGTCAAAAAAATTTAGATACTTGTCAAAATGCCAAAAAATCATATATTTATCAAAAATCCAAAAAATAATAGAAATTTCTCAAAACACAAAAACAATAGAAAATCTTCCAAAACTCACAAGCAATAATGTGCCAAATGCGTCTGTTACAAAGTTTGAAGTCAACTCATATGATTTCGATCTAGAATTAGACTTCAAACTCATGAATTTGAATGAAGCCTAGGAGGGTGGAAAATGATGATCCGACTCTTGAGCTAGAGGATTCCCTCTGAAAGTTTGATGCAAGGGACAATGTCGTCACAGATGTTTTTGAAATTGTGAACTTGGGATCCCTTGAGCTCCCTAGAACGGTACACATCAAGAGATCCTCGCCTCCTGAATGCAAGCAGACAATGATAGAATTCTTGAGACCAGGGGCTATCTAATTTTGAGTTCTCCTATGATGCCTTACCCAGATCGAATGAAGAGCTAGTCATACGCCATCTTCTATGAAATCTGAAGTCAAGCCCGTCAAGCAAAGCTGTCAAGATCATGTTTGAAGTCTACAATGGAGTCTTACTAATGAAGATAAGTTAATGCAGCATGTCAGGAAATGCTTTAAGTATTCAAAGCTTGCATAATGGATCCATGTGCATGCTTCGAGTCTTTATAACCTAACAGCACTTTAGCCCTTCTTCATTATGGGGTGAGGACATCATCGAAAGAATAAGGCCAAAGGCATTCAATGGTTGGAGTACATTCTCGTGGTAGACAATGCTTCGAGTCTTTATAACCTGATAACACTCTAGCCCTTCTTCATTATGGGGTGAGGACATCATCGAAAGAATAAGGCCAAAGGCATCCAATGGTTGGAGTGCATTCTCGTGGTAGACAAAAGCAGGTGGCAACATCCTACATCATTGGTTCGAATGAAGCAAGAATTCAAGGAAAATGATTGATGGTAAGACCGATGCAACCAAAGACATAAAGCACACAATGATCACCAGGACCAACGACAAACAAGTCTGAAAGAAAGGTTAGCAACATGGTAACAATGCACACCTTATCATTGCACCTACTAGATCCAGGGGGCAACTCCAGGCCATCCTGAGATGGTCCATTGATCATTCGTGAGGTTCTTCCGGGAGGTGCCCTTCGTCTCACCATCATTAGGGGCAAAGATCTTTCAAAGCCCATCAACACCGACAACATGGGTAATCTTACCTGACTATGTCAACAACTACAATCGTAAAGCTAAAGTCAAATGACAAAAGGTTAGCATCCTGAGGTACATTCCATCATCATTCCTTCCCTCCAATAAGTGTTTCAAAAAATAAAGGGTTCAAAAAAAAGAAAAAAAAAAGAATAAGAAAAAAAAATGGACGAATAAAGCGCGCAGTCAAAAAAAAAAAGAAAAAAGAAAAAAAGAGTCGAATCCAATGAGTGAGAACATAACTCATCAACTCATTTCCCCTCAAGATAGTTTAACCCAATGTCAACAGCTTCATGATCGTGATTGAAAACAAAGTCAAGTAGCTCACCAGTCGACCGACAATGAATGGAGTCTAGCCTCCCGCCTTTGTACAAGAAAAAGAGAAATCAAAAGAAAAGTAACATGCCTAAGCAAAACGGGCGAGGTGAAAACCCAAAAGGGCGCCTCGAGTAAAAACAGCGAGCATGTATCGGATTTGGTAAAAATCTGAAAAAGCAGCAAGGGTAAAAAGAGTACATCTGTCAAGGGGCAGGCAAGATCAAAAACTCAGGACATGGTGAAAATCTGAAAGGACGCCATGGGCAAAAATGACGAGAAAGCCAGTCGTGGTGAAAACCTGAAAAGGCACTACGAGTAAAAATGGCTAAAAAAAAAGAGAAACAAAAAGTGCAGGAACAGGAGAAGCCAAGGCAACAAGCAAAAGAAACACAAAGAAAAGATAAGTCCCGGATCAGAATTCTGTCAGACTCTACCCAAATTCAAGGGGCATGATCCTAGTATGCGCTACTCTCAGGGAATCGGGATCCTTAGTAAACAACTCAAAATACCGGATTCAACATGGGCTAAGTTCAATATTCTGATTCCACCATCCAAAGCACAAATCCAAACACAAGCAAACACCAAAAAATTTAGCACAAACAAAAATTTCATTCCTTTTAAAAAAAGACTTTTTATACATCGCTTTCCTTTCTTTACAAAAAAAAAAAAACATTCATACATATACAGGACAAGCAGCCAACAAAGTTAGGGATCCACAAAGTCAAGGTCAAAGCTCCAAAAGGCCCACATTTCTAATCCCTAGAGACCCACATTTCAAAGCCCCAGAGGTCCACATTTCAAAACTCACAAGGTCCACAAGTTCAAAAGCCCCCAAAGGCCCACATTTCAAAGCCCACAAAGCCCCAGAGGCCTACATCTTAAAACCCACAAGGCCCATAGTTCAAAGCCCCAGAGGCCTACATCTCAAAACACATAAGGCCCACAAGTTCAAAGTCCATAAGGCCCACATGTCAGAAGCCCACCAAGCCCATTGTTCAAAGGCCTATGGTTCAAAGCCTATGTTTTCAAGCCCATTTCCTAAGCCCACATATCCAAAACAAGGCCCACTTCACAAGCCTGATTTCAAGGCCCATGGTCCTAGGCCCACATGTCCAAATCAGGCCTATGTTCCTCAATTTCCCCATTAATTTATTAGTGGAGGCCATCTGGCTATTTGATCCAGATCGTACAATAAAAATCGGACGACGACGCCCTCCCGCGAGATCGGACGGATGTTTCAAAAATCCTAAAAATATCTCAAATAAAAACTGTAAGCCCCACCAACTCAACAGTGGAGGCAATACGACTGTCTACTTAACTTGTACAAATAAAAACCGAACGACGATGCCCACCCGCGAAATCGAACGGATATTTTTTCAAAAATTCAAAAAATATGTTTTCAAATAAAATTCCCAAGGAGTCTAGATCCAAAGGGAATAAATTTTTAAAAAAAGTTTTCAAAAAATCACACGCAGTGCGCAGTATACTGAGGAATCTTCCATATTCTCCAGTTGCGGCCAGTGCACATAGCTAAATAAGATTCGATCTCTGCCGGTTTCCCCAGTGGATGATTGAATCCGTACATGGTACATGTACGATTGGCCCGATCTCTATATCTGGACAATCGTACGAATGCTAGTAAAATGATTGGATCCATCTCTGGAAAAAATAATCAAACTCAAAGTGTCTACAATCCATTGTAACCAAAGTATCAGAATCGACAGACTGTATGGCAAAAGATTACTCGCACATACCTAACACGGGATGTTCAAAAAATTTGATTGAGTCCAAGTTGGCGTAGTGAGTTCCCCGTAAGGCCGTACCAACGTGCAGGGTAGCTAACCACTTTGACAATCAAACAGACGGAATACTCCTAGGGTGATTACTTAGCAAAGGAATGATAGACCAAACAGTATGAGAATCCTCGTAAAGCCGCGACGAATGCGCAGAGGCCCTTACTTTTTAGACTTACCCTCCAATGCTATTAATAATCAGACGTGAAAGGGTTGTGATTGGTGATCTGTAAAGCCGCGATAAATGCGCAGGAGAAAATCACAACATTTTCCTCAACCCTCGTGATATGTGCAAGTCATCTCTTTTCCAAACAGTCAACTGACAATGATATAATGGTAGGCAATAGATTCGAGTCACTACCCTTTTTTATGACCAGAAGGGTGGGGTGTCCACTCGCTTTGACCTTCGGTTGCTTGCAGCCTCTGCCAAAGAGAGGCATCTGTAGACACCCCACCAGGGCTACATCTTGAAAAGGTTAAGATCGTTCAAGAACCATGATCATACCCAACCAAACTAAAGCCCCTAAAAACTCAAATCCGTAATCCAAAACCACGATCCAAACCATTCATCACACATACAACCCTGCCTATACCCCATACCATGGCCCAGATCCTCATTGCCCAAGCTGAAATCTATTTTTCTGAGCTGAAAAACCCAAAAGAGACTTCCGAGTGAACCCGCACAGTGTACAAGGTTCGCACGCACGAAACTGGTTCAAACTGAGCCCGGGCAGTAGTCTGACTACCGCGGGCGGTAGTCTAACTGCCGCTTATGGTACTTCAAGTACCGTCGCTCGCGGCCTACGTGCGGACAACTGTCCCAGCGTCCAAAAGTCAACTTTCCTTCAAAATTATCCCTTCGAACTTCACTATTTACCATTTTACCGCCTCCCATAGCAAATGAGAGAGTGTCATGTGGCATTCCTCTCTCCACAACCAACCATAACCTGCCACCTCACCTTTTACCCCTCTCAAAACCAGAATTTACAGCAATTCCATTGGAGAAGGTTATAAATAGCCCTCTCCTCTTCACATTTTCAATAACAACATCTTCTCATCCAAGAGAGAGAAAGTGAGAGGGAGAGAGAGTGAAGGAAAGGGAAGGAGCTCCCAAGCCTTCAAAGATCTGATCTTTCCAGCCACCTCCTAGACTTCCTCTCAACCTTTTCTAACCCATAAGCCTAGCCCAGATCTGATCATGGTCCGGTTCATGTCTTAGTCTACTCAAGATCAAGCCAAAGATCCATTATACATACAAGCATTCATCATGACATTTATTTCCTTCTTAATCCCCCTGCTTCTCTAGATCTCTAATGAACGTATGCTCTGTGACTTGCCGTACACCGGATCTTGTCACATCAGAAATTCCTAGTGATCTAGTCCATCTTTTCTTTACCTTTTTGCATAAGCATCATCATATCCATTTTCTAGACATACTGTTAGATGTATGCTCTATGGCTTGCCAAAATCTCGGATCTTGCCACATCAGAAATTCACGTGTGTGCCTAGTCCTAATTCGACCATATCATTCATCCCTTGAGATTTTTACCATACTAAGTAGAGATTGTACATTTGTACAGGCAGAGAGGGTGCCTAACACCTTCTCTCTTTGTAACCGAGGTCCCTTACCTGGAATCCCGGATCGCAGACCAGTAGTTAGTCTAAGGTAGGAAAGTCTTTGGATTCCTCCAACCTTACATATTCCGTGGTTCTAGCCGACCACTAGATTTTAAGATTTTTTCGGCTAGTGGCGACTCCAACATCTACAAATCAACCTAATCACTCCTACCACCCAAAAAATAACATTTAAATCAGCGTGGGCGTCGATTTTCAGTGTGTATATATATATATATATATATATATATATATATATATATGAGGTCCACCTTTGATGTGTTTATGGCCCATCCATGAGTCTCACCTTGATATACTTGTATCCCACCATGATGTATCTTTGACCCATGAGCGGGGCCCACTTATTGCATGTTTTGAGGCCCAGGTGCAGGGCCCACCTGTTGTGTATTGAAGGCCCATATGATGAGGCCCATTGTGGTGTAATTCCAACCCACTTAGTAAGGCCCATTTTGATATGTATGAGACCCATGTGATTAGGCGCATCTTAATGTATTTGTGGCCCGTTATTGAGGCCCACTTTGATATATATGAGGCCCATTAGTGCTGCCCATTGATGTAAAGCCCACCTGTGATACATATTAGGCCCATGTGTAGGGCCCACTTATTGTGTATTTAGGGCCCAACATGATGTATTTAGGGCCCATGGGCCAAGGCCCGTTGTGATGTATTTGGGGCCCATAGGTTGAGATCCACTGAGGTATATGGGAGGCCCAAGTATGAGGCCCACTTGATTGTATTAGGCCCATGTGTAGGGCCCACCTATTGTATGTTTGAAGCACATGGGCTGTGGCCCATTGTAATGTATTCGGGGCCCATGGGACGTGGTCCATCCGATGTATTCGAGGTCCATATGATTTGACCCACAGTGATGTGTATCAAGCCCTTGCATGAGGCTATGGACCCACTATATGTTTAGCTCTATATAGGTCACTACTTGGGAACAATGATGGTTAATTGTCCACATTGGTGGCAATGATGGTTTAATGTCCACATTGTAACCTTTTTTTAAGCGTTGTTTGGCCGATTCCAATTAACATGATCAATTGTCGATTATCGATCGAGGCCGATTACCGATTCTGATTTGTCGTGGCCGATTGCCGATTATCGATCCAGGTCGATTACCGATTTTGATGGCCGATTATCGATTTTGATTTGTCATGGCTGATTGTCGATTATCGATCGAGGTCGATTACTGATTTTGATTTGTCGTAGCCGATTGCCGATTATCGATCGAGGGGCCCAATGTGGTATACATGTGACCCGTATTTGAGGCCTGACGTGATGTGTAATCAGCCCATGTCTAAGGCCCAATGTGATGTATATTGAGGCCTAGGTGATGAGGCTTATTGTGATGCATTTGAGGGCCAGGCGAAGGAGCCCATTGTGATGTATGTTAGGCCCATGAGCAGGGCCCACCTGTTGTGTACATGTAACCCTTAAGTAAGGCCCATCGTATTGTATATTAGGCCTTTATTGGAGGTCATGGGCCCATTATATGTTTGGCTCTATGTGGCCATTCCTCGGGAGCAATGTTAGTTAAATGTTCATATTGTCGAGGTCGATTGTCGATGCCGGTTATTGATACCAGTTATGAGTATGTGACAGCATAACATCATGATACATGCCCATACGCATCATCTGTATGTTTATTATGAGATATGGTTGATCATTGCATACGTCATTGAGTATGTTGTTATGAGACCCCCTGATAGGCGGAGGTTATATCACAAGAGTGCACGGTATGCGCAGGATTGATGCATGACTGGGTTGTATGACTCATGCATCTTGCATTATGATTACTATACTCCCTAACGACATCAGGGTTGTACCCTCCACGGGCATATCGTGGATGGCCAGATGAGACACTAAAAATGTTCGATTCGAGCATCGGGCTGTCATAGATGGACTTGGGTGAAAATCTCTAAAACCTTCTTGGTACCAGAGAACGCCCCAATATCGAGACCAAGTGGATACATGAGCGCCCGAGTGTCGAATACCAGGAGGTCGCGTCTCACAATGTGTCATGGTCGGTTGGGAGGGAGTGTAGCCTTACTCGCCCGAGCGCAAGGGGCATTGCTAGGCTGAGTTAGACCAGCTCATGAATGGGTCCGCTATCGACGTACCGAATAGGTATTGACAGACTATTGGCCAGGCGGATAGTGAGGTTTCTTACGCTCACTTGGACTGTGCAGCTAGGGAGAGCGGTAGTACCATTTTGAGTGTACTAAACCCCGTTGATGATCCTAGAGAGGAACCATACTGATATGTGGACTTATTGAGTAGGAGTTGCATGCTCATTCATTCATTTATTCACTATCCACTAGGGCTGGCGGTGCGTAACTAATTGTTGTGTACCTTCGTTATGGTAAGGATTTCGGTTGGGCGCGTGACTAACCTAAGATCAGGAGTTTACCATGTTGAGTCCGACTATTTAAATTTAGGTATGGGACTGGTTTGGATAGAAGTCCCTTGTGGTGGACCCCGTAGCCTGCGATACTATGTACTATCATCCCGACTTCACACTCCAGTATGGTTATTGCATTCGCATCGTATATTGCATTACATCTGTAGACATATGACATCTTGGGTTGCTATGTTTCTGCACTTATATAGCCTAGATAGACTTAACAGGATTCGTATATTGCATTGCATCCTCGGCATCTGATATTTGGCTCTTATGACTCCTTATTACATAACTGTTCTATATTGTGTATCCTGATATTGATTGAGTTATGGACTTGTCCATACTTTCGCTTACTCTGTTATCGTATGATTCATGATTGTATCAGTATTTCTGCTTATTCAGACATTGTATGGTTTATGGATTACCAGTTTTTCAGTATTGTATGATTATGACATTGTATTGAATACTTGACACTTACCTTGTGCACACACTTACACCACCCTCTAAGCTTTCTATAAGCTTATGCACGATAGATGCGTGCAGGTGATGTTAGGTTGCAACAGAATTGAGCTTCGAGTATGCAGTGGTCTTCTGGAGCTTGATTTTCTATTTACGTATTTCCCTTTCAGTATTATACTCAAATGATTATATTAGTGGATATGTGATGATGATGTTGCTTTTGTGAATTGGGTAATCTTGTGGTTATGCTTATTACTAGTTAAATGTACATTAAAAAAAAAAATCCTCCTTATAGGATCACAGGATTATACTCAAATAATCCTCCACTCAAATGATTTTCTATTTATGTATTTCCCTTTCAGTATTATACTTAAATGATTATATTAGTGGATATGTGATAATGATGTTGCTTTTGTGAATTGGGTAATCTTGTGGTTATACTTATTACTAGTTAAATGTACATTAAAAAAAAAATCCTCCTTGTAGGATCCCAGGATCGGAATCTGGCATATGAATGCTAGAAGCCGAGAATGGGGTGCTACGGAGGCTGTCAGCATCGGATTCGGTGATCGGGATTCCTGTGAATCTGATTTCTGAGTTTGGGTCATGACATAACTTCTCCTCTTACTTTCTGTACCGTTGTCGAAATTTTTCTTTTATTTTCTTTGGGATTGCATTCAGAGTTAAGGTTTCACCATATATATGAATGAGTGGGTACGTTAGTATACTGAGATAGCTTATGAAAAACAACCTATTCCTCAAAATTTTTCTAAAAATATTTTCGAGAACCAATCGAAATATGATGCTCCACCGATTAAGAAGTCTTTCGGTGATTATCTGCAGGAAAATAATTGCGTTCCACGAGTTAAGAAAACAGTATGTGATTATTGGAATGATGACACATATCAACTCCTGACCTATGACTTGTATGATTATGATTCGTGGAAACAGAAATATTTCGAAGTTGAGTCAGTAAAACATCAGGGTAAGAACCCTTGTGGATCAGCCACTTTTGAATATCCACCAGAAATTATCCAAGATGAGTCATCTCCGAGTTACACAGACTATATTACTGGCATGAGAAAATTATTAGAAGCACTTGAATCACGCCTTGATAGGCTAATGGAGGCTAGTTTGTCTCAGTCACAACCTAATCCAGAAATACAATGCGAGGAAAGTGATCCTCACTCACTTTTAAAAAACTCTGGAATTTGAAATGAAGAGCTGAATTACGTTAATGAGCACGTGGTTCAATTTTTCGAAGAGTCAATCTCGATGACGGTTCAAAAGAATGGTCAAGATACGTGGGTGTCTTTCAAATATAATGATGATGACACACTTCACTCACATGACACAATAGATTCCAATGATGAAAAAGAGATTAGTTTATGCGAACCTCAACCCATTCCAGGTGTAAAATGTGAGGAAAGTGATCCCCTTCCCAAATGTACACTGTATTGAACTAGAATATGATGAGTATTAGGATGACGATCCCGAATGTGCAGTCACAGTTCCCCTGGAATTAATCTCAAGTTTGATCCATGTCAATGTTCGAGAAGTACACGAAGAGAATAGTCATAATGAGCTACTCTACTCACCTAACATGTCTGATCTAAAAGTGGATGAGCTTCTTACAACCGACCCTTCTATCTCTTGTGAGATATGTTTGGACCACTCCCCTGAATTGAATGATGATATGATTCGGGAGATGGACAAGTTACTTGATATGACTTTGAAATTTGAAACCATCGAGTTGAGGCCACCATCTGAACTGTTGAATATTGACAATTCAATGCCTCTTCTAAGTAGTATCAATGAACAGAGTCTGCACATCAATGTTTCATATACTGACCCTTAATCTGTCTGGGCAGGGCTGGAATAAGAAATCATACCTCCGTTTACTTTTAAAGATGATGGATTCCTTGGACAGTGCATCACAAACTTCAATATGAAGAATGAATCACTCTTGGATGAATTTTCCAACACTTTGGATGATTGCTTGGCACACTTTGCATATTCAAACGATCTCATGATAAGAGACATAGTGAATGCATTGCAAGACAACATCTCGGTAGTCATCACTGACCGAGAGAGCCCTTACTCTGAAGCCCCTCCCTCCCTAGATCCTCACTGTTTACCATTAAGGGAGGAAGAGCTGAAAATTGAATCGAAGTTTGGAACTTTGGAATGTATTGAGACTACACCACTTCCTAAAAGTTTTTCTCAATTTGATCTACCTGTAGTCTTTGATTCACCATGAGATACTAACTTTGAAACTTTTTCTGACACAGGTGAATCATATATACTTTGGATACCTCAGGCGAATCAATAAAATTTTTTTAATGAGGTATATAAGTTTTTCTAGAAAGTTAAGCTCCAGGGCATCCAAGCCTATTGCAAAAAGGGCTTTTGGATGATTCTGTTGAGGAACTTACTGAGAAACTTATTAAGATATTGGTCGGAAGAGAAACCCTGCGACATGATTGAGTAATTTTTCCATGCTTTCATAGGACTAGGGTAGTTTGTTTTATATTATTCTATGTTAGATGGTTTTATGTCATTAGGTTAGTTTACTTCCTGCATTGTTTTAGGATAGTTTTGCTTTCGTGTCTTCACTCGCGTGCTGACCGGCTCTCATGCTACGTTCTCTTTGGAAAAAGTTTCTTGATTTCTTCGTCCAGGTACTATCCTTCCATCACTTCTTCCTTATTTTCGTTGTCTCATGTGCATTGCATGCTTACATATTTTATATTGAGGATAATGTAGATTTTAGGTTCGGGTTGGGAAATTAGGTTTCTTAATTAGTGTTTTCTTGGTCTTGAGCAAAAATTATGACTTGGTCTTGAGCAAAAATTGTGAAAATTTTTAATTTTTCTAGAATTTCTTATAAATTCGAAGTGATTTTGACAGCTATCTAGGGCACTTAGAATTTTAAGATACGTGATGTTGATAATTTATGACTCTTGAATTCATTATCTGTTAGATTTCACAGTTAAGTTTGAATTGTTAATCTAGAATTAGAATTTGTAAACATCGATTAAGTCATGATTTCACATATCACATCTCGCTTTCACATAAAGGTTTCAGTTTGATATTGAAGGGTTAACTTGGTAATCACTAAGCATATAAGGAACTAGCCTGGAAAATTTGTCTGTCATAATCAATCGAAGAAAAAGAAAATACCAAAAAAAAAAAAAAACAGATAGCTTTGGGATAGGTTGGGTGAATAATCTTCATTATAGGTTTGCTCCCTATAGGTGTAGATTTAATTCCTCATGAATGATATATGAAAAAGGTTTGGGTGTACGGTCTTCACCATAGGTTTGCTCCATATGGGTGAAGATTTGATTCCCCTGATCTGTGAGGCAAGTTTTGGTTTAGGTTTTGGTTATCCTGAATGCTCTTATTGGGTACCAACGACATCATGAAATAGAGAAGTGAACCCTAATGATAAGCCGAGATTTCACTATACACTCATGAAACTCAATGTTTAAAATTGTTCTAATTAATGGATAAATATTTTAAACTTGATTATGAAGTTTACCGTGCACTTGATTCCAGGAGACAACATTGCCCAACATTCATGAATCTTAGATTTTTAGTATCTTGATTGTTTTCAAAAATCGCTCGAATTTTCAAAGATTGTCCTGTATTTCTCAACTTATTTTTTGCATACTTTGCTCAGGACTAGTAAGATGCTAGTTGGGGGTTGTGTTGAGGGTCAAATATTGTATATTAGACCCTAGTTATTACCGAATTTTATGAGCATGATACCGTTTAACGGCCCGATTTAATCGTATTTGTGATACAGAGTGTATTTACAAGCTTGGATTAAAATAGGATGCTAAAAGTATGGATTTAACGTTCATGAGTCACCAAGGCAAGGGACGAACTCCAGGGGACTGAGATCGAGAAAAGTACATGCTAGAAATTAGAGAAAATCAGGCCATTTGCATTACGTGGGCTTGAAAAGAGTCCAAAATGTAAGATCACAGGGTTTCCTTCATCTGTTCGGTTCGAAACTTCATATATGGCCTGAGGACTATAAATTAACCGTCCACGTCGAATTTTAACCACTGGATCTTCGTGAAAGTGGCCCAACGGACAAATCAACTCCTTAAATCATCAACTTGGGCCCACCTGATATTTGGATATGCTTCAATTTTGGTCTCAACGCATACAATGATATAATAGAATGGATGGACAGTTCGGATTTCATATATATATATATATATATATATATATATATATATATATATATATATATATATATATATATATATATATATATATATCACAGTGAACCCCACTAACAATGCCAGTGCACTCGACGTGCACTGAACTGGAACAACTGGTCAAAGGAAGGAGACCCATCTCCTTCCTGCGTAAGGAAGTAGCGGACGAACGACGTCCGTCAGTTTTACTTAGTGGGCCCCATGCATCATTCAAACGAATGATCCAGACCGTTCATTCACTTCAGAGGGGGGGTATTGATCTCGCCTAGGTGTCCTTTCTCCACCATACAAATAGACGTGTGAAGATCTCAGCCGCACGTAAGATGAATGGTAACACAGAAGATCGTATGGACCACACCGATTTCAATCCAAAAACATTCCTTACTTAATGGTTTTTCGAGAGCAT
This sequence comes from Magnolia kwangsiensis, assembly GCA_037074715.1. Lineage (NCBI taxonomy): Eukaryota > Viridiplantae > Streptophyta > Magnoliopsida > Magnoliales > Magnoliaceae > Magnolia > Magnolia kwangsiensis. The sequence continues at coordinate 5,073,735 of CM073583.1, forward strand.
TCAAATGAACGTAATGGATCCCTCGTCTGATACCAATCACGGGCCCACCATCATTCGCAGCAACGTGTCGACAAAGCTTTGTTTGTGAAACAGAGTTGCATTCGAATTCAGGTGGGCCACCATCATTAATCGGATGGCCGATCCAAACCATCCATCATGAAGACCGTCCAAAAACGTCCTAAGGGACTTGATCTTTTGGAAAGAAGCAAGGAAAGAGGGGAGTTGGGACATTATTTCTTGGCTGCACATGTGGAAGGAGCTGCGAAAAGAAAATTTCCACTGACCTCCACGTACGCTACGTTGTGCTCAAACAGTAAGATCGGGCCACTGATTTCATGGGGCAGGGGTCAGGTCATGGTGATCAGAACCGTCCAAGAGATGGACCCAACGCAGCCAAGAGTCGGGACCACTTTTCTCTTAAAAACAGGGTTCCGCAAGCTGTTTTTGTGCAAGCTGGTTATGCGTAAACTCTTTCACATATGACCTACTAGTTGCGTAAAAGCCTTCGCAGGCAGTTTCTAAACAGGACAACTGACTGCAACCAACCTCCTTCAGCTATAAAAGAAAGAGAAAAGAAAGAGAGAGAGGTTGGCTTGGGTTAAACGTGGAGCAGAGAGATAGATAGAGTTTGTTTTGTTTTTTTTTCTTTTTATTTTTTTTTCCTTTCCTTTTCTTTTCTTTTGAGATTTAGTTAATCAAAACTATAGTTGGCTAAACCTCTTAGCTAGGGCTAAGAGGTGAAGCTTGTGGTGTGATGGGACTAACCGTATGGCTTTGATTTATGCTAGACTGAACTTATGTTGATTTTAGTTGATTAATAAGAATACTTTCAATTTTTAATGGTTTTTTGTGACTGAAATTACAATAGATCTGCGATGGCTTTGAGTATTTCTTTCTCTTTTTTTATGTTTATGACGTCAAGAAGCCCTATTGTTCACCATCGTCTCCTAGGCATGGTCGGATGACGGTACCCGTCTTAACCTTCATGCATTGTTGATTGGTTGGTAATTAGTTAATTCTGTTATTTACTTTGTCTCCTGAACATGGTTTGGTGATGGAATCCATTCTAATTCATATACCTTTCATCTCTTTAAAACTATATCAAAGGAAGTTCAGTTTAATTTTCATGGTTACACCCTTCAACTGGATGACGATGGACTCTAAGTCCAATTGAGTTTTTAATGTAGGCATCTCTATAAGTGGATCCTCTGAATCCCTAGTTTCCTTTCCCTGAATTCTTTAAGCTTTAGATAATTATTCCATCACTATTCCTCAAATTACCATCGATTTAGATTTCATCTTAGTCTACTTCTATTTCTATTTAGTTTCAGATTACATACAGGTTTCAGTCCCTTGGGATTCAACCTCGGTCTCACCGAGTTTATTACTACATCATAACCCTGCACTTGCGGAGTGAACATCCTCTGTCTAACAGACTCAACACTCACACTAATTGACAAACCAGGGCACTTTCAAAGTCATGTCAGCTAGATCAATCATTCATAAAGTAACATATTGACTGAGAGAGATCGCCCCATCCATTCCTACCCCTGACAAGAAATCCCTGTCTGAATCCATCACCCTCCAGCTACTCAAAATAAACAATCCCTCTACGTCTGATGGAAGGAAGCCAATTCTTGTTAGTTGGGCCAAGCCTCCAACAGGCTGGCAGAAGCTTAACACTGATGGTTCTTCGAGAGGTAATCCGGACCAGAGTGGTGGCATGGGTGTCTATAGAGATTGCTAAGGTCAATGCATCTTTGCATTCTCGAGAAGTTACGTGGTAGCTTCAAAAACTTTTACGGAAGCTCAGGCCATGTTGGATGGGTTAATCATTTGTTCCAACCTTGGGTTAACCAATATTGTAGTGGAATCAAATTCCAAGCTCATAGCAGAAGCGGTAAGGGACCCTTTAGCCCCCATTCCCTAGAATATTTGGCACACCATGGGAGCAATTCAGCAAATAAGGCGGAGGCTCAATCTTTCTTTTAGCCACATGTATCGTGAAAGGAATTCAGTGGTCGATGCATTGGCGAGGCAAGCTAGTGAAGGATGCCCAGAAATGATATTACATTCCTTCTTTCTCCTTTCGAGGTTAGTTAGGGGCTTGCTAGTTCTTGACAATACGGGCTTAGGGTCTCTTAGAAATCTTTGATCTTTGATGTTGATTCTTTCTCCAGCGTAGGCCAGCTAGCCTTTCGACTCGTTTCGGGAAGCAATTGGTCACTTCTCTTTCCTTTTTTGGGTTTTTCTTCTGTATTTAGCTTAGTTAGGGGTTACATGATAGGTGAGGCCTGTATCTTTTTATTGGGACCCACCCGAAGGGCTGTAAATTTTGGTGATTAATGAATTTGTAGGATGAGCCCACTTTCCTTAAAGGGGGGGGGGGGGGGGGGGGGGGGGGGGGAGTATATTGCTTGTAAATTCAACTTCATTTTCTTCATAGTACAAGTTTACCTCGTGGTTTTTTACCTTTGTTGGGGTTTTTCCACGTATATTCTGTCTTATGGTTTGTTAGTATGCTTTGATTATATTCCACGTATATTCTGTCTTGTGGTTTATCGTTTGTAAGTGAGACCGGAGATTGGATCTCGGTTCACTTTTGTTGTTAATGTACTATGCAACACACTTCATATTCAACAGTCCACATGTGCAACCCATTTTTGGCACATGTGCAACAAATTGCTACATTTCGGAAGAATTGTTTATTCTTGTGTCATGATGCAAAAAAGAACCACGTCACATACATAAATAGTGCATCCACTCTTGAAGTTTTATTCTTTCAATTAAAAAAGCATACACCAGAGATGACCAGAAACTACGTAAACATATATAGGACACTGAAGGAAAAAAGAAAAGCTAGGTAGGCTACCAAGCTAAAAATCACACAGTTTTATAGCATTCCATGACACTAAGGTTACATGCAAAACTTACAAGGCTAAAACCAGCAAAACCAGCTATCTTCGCCAATTCTTCCAACTCCTTCACAGTCCTGACCTTCCCTTCGCTCCAGGCTATCTCGATCACATCAAACTGGAGGATGTCCTGAACACCCACATTGTTCTTTATTTCTTTTGGAAGAACATTGTCCACAATGATCACCTTTCCAGAGTCAGGCAGTGCTTTGTAGCAGTTCTTTAGAATTTGGAGGCACTGCTCATCCGTCCAATGCATGAATATCCACTTCATAGTATACAAACTCCTTAGTAAATTTGTTACAAACACATCCACTTCATAGTTATACAAACTCTTCAATAAATTTGTTACAAACACATTGCAAACAGAATTCATTTCTATGAGAGAGTGAAAGAAAATACTTATACAAGAAAATGACAGCTTGAGCTAATTGGGAATTCACTTATTTTGTTGGAAAATATTTTCCAAGAATTATCATTCATGAAAAGTTGTACAAAGTTTTCCTTGCCTACTCTCTCTCTCTCTCTCCATTGTGATAGATGTTTTGTATTTTGTGGAATGATTGGGGGGGGGGGGGGGGGGGGGGGGGTGGGGGTGCATGGGGTTTAAGTAGGGTATAAATATTAGGTGTTTTCACTGTATAGAATATAAATATTACTTACGGGGTCGAATTAGAATTACATAAAAAAAAGGTTGTCATTCTATTTAAAGTGGTTTAATATATCATGGTTCTCCATCATCGCCTCCACATACCCCGCTCCTGCCAAGCAGAGAACATAGAAGCCAGAGGCCCTCCGAGACCTGGGCCTCCACTCCAACCAAAGTAGCATATTGCCCTTTTCCATTAACAAATGGAGAAGGCTAGCAGGAGGCTGGGTGAAACTAAACGTGGATGAGTCCTCTCAGGGAAACCCAGGCCTTTTGGGTAGTGGGGGGAGCCCGTCACAATGATAAAGCGGCCTCATCTTTGCATTCTCCAAAGGTTCTGTTCTGAGAACTAACTTTCAGGTCGAAGTAAAGGCATTAGTGGACGGAATGAATCTCTGCCTAGATATATAAAGGATATCACATGATTCAAGTGGAAAACGACTCGAAAGCAGCAGTGGGCTTATTTTCTAATGCAAGTCCAACTCCATGGAGCATCTACTACTGGAAAAAGAAAATTGAAATTATGCAGGGAATGGCTGTTATCACAATTCAGCACATTTGGAGGGAAGCTAATAGAGTGGCAGATGGGTTAGCTCGTCTGGGCAGCAAAAGCCAACTGGACAAGGAGTTTGACCAGATTGCTGTCCTCCCACTCTTGATCAGAGGGGATCTCTTCCTTGACCGAGCAGGCCCATGAATGGTTAGGGAAACATAGCGTTGTTCTGTACAGTTAAATTATAGGTTATAATAGGCTGCCTCCTCCTCCTTTTTGTCTCGGAGGGCTAGCCCAAATTGTATATCATCTGTACAGTTTCATCAGTGTTTATTGTATCAATACATGTTTTCAGTTTTTTTTTTTGTAAAAAAATAAATAAATAAATAAATAAATAAAAACAACTCAGCTCACCTTAATTAAAATGGCTTCTGCACTTGGAACGCTGGCAAACATATCTCCTCCAACATGCTCCACACCTGTAATGAAAAGTCAATCTTTTCTTTTTCACTTCCATCCCAACAAAAAAGCAAATATAAGGGCCCGTTTGGTACATATTAATTAAGGAGATCCTGTTGATTTTGAATGGCTGCATCTGTTGCGAGGTGTCTTAAATCTGGGTCCTTTCGCGTCCTTTCGCAATTGGGATGCGAAAGGGTCCTTTCGCAACCGGAATGCGAAAGGAAAGTTTCCTAAACTATAAATAGGTGTTCCAAGGGTTTTTCTAAGGTATGGGAGATGGTATGAGAAAGCTTTTTAAAGGGATCCTAGGAAAATTAAAGGGTGTAGCAAGGGTGAGATTCGAGGTTGTTCAAATCGGGTAAGTCCTCTCTCTTTGTAATTTCTATTTTCATAGTGAAGATCTGTCGCTTTGTGCTGTGGTTTTTTTCACGCAAGGATTTTTCACGTTAAATCTATGTGTTCTCTTATGTGCTTAATGCCATTAGATTACTATCCTAGATCTAGATCTATGTAATTCCGCAGGTCAAAATCCCCAACAAGTGGTATCAAAGCTATCGTTGGGGCACAGATCTGAATCTGAGGGATTAATAATAATGGCGAGTGCTAAGTATGAGATTGAGAAATACTCAAAAAAAATAATTTTGAGTTATGAAAGGTTAAGATGATTAACCTGTTAACCAAGAAAGGCGAAGATGGTGCTCTTGAGGAGTGGACGTCTATTATGAATGATGCTGATTGGAATGCTCTTGATAAGAAAGCTTTATCATCGATCCGTTTATGTCTCACGGATGAGGTTCTCTACAATGTCATGAGGGAGAAAACTGCGGCTGGTTTGTTGGCGAAGTTAGAGGATGTCTATACGAAGAAATCCTCAGAAAATTGCCTACACTCGAAGCGGCCGTGGTATAACTTCAAGATGGCAGAGGGTGGAGATCTGGAGGCTCACATCAGCAACTTCAATAAATTGATTAGCAAATTGCTGGATATGGAGGAAGTGATGAAAGATGAAGAACAAGTATGTATGTTGTTGAATTCTCTCCCGATGTCCTATGAGGCATTTAAGGACACTATGTGCAGCATGAATAAAACCCTGAGTGTCGACACAGTTATCTCAGACCTTCAAGGAAAGGCTATGAGACAGCTAAACAACGACATGGGGAAATCTTCTGATGCACTATTTACAGTGGGTAGAAATTCTAGACAAGGTACAGGTTCTTCAGGGTCTAGATCCAAACCCAAGGGCAAGGGCAAAGGAAAGGTAAAGTGCTGGAATTGTGGGAAGGAAGGACATGTGAAAAAGGATTGTGAAAATCCTAAATCGAAGAGGGAAGATTTTGAGGCTTCATGCAGGAAGGCCAATGTTGCCACGTCAGATGGATCGAGTGAATGTGATGGTGATGTTTTATCTGTGTCTTCGCTCAGACGGTTATATGATGATTGTAAGGACGAGTGGATGCTAAACATAGGGGCATCTTTTCACATGACTCCTCATCGAAATTGGTTCACCAGCTACAGGGAGTGCGATGGTGGATAGGTATTTATGGGCAATGACATTGCCTATAATGTTGTGGCTGTTGGTTCTGTGCGCATCAGGATGTTTGATGGGGTGGAGCATACCTTAACAGATATGAGGCACATTCCTAATTTGAAGCAGAATCTGATTTCTCTTGGTGTGCTTGAGGCAAAAGGATGTAAGTACACAGGTATTGATGGTGCTCTTAAAGTATACAAGGGGGAACGGGTAATCATGAAACCGCTACGACTCGGTAACTTGTACAAGTTGATCGGGAGCACTTCAAAAGGTGGAGCTACGGTGGATGTAGCGGATTCCACCTCTGCACGTGTTTGGCATGTTGGGCATGGCCATATGAGAGGGCAAGGTAGGAAGGCTGAGATACGCGGACAGGGATATAAAGTAGGTCGAGCAGCCACCTGTGAGAAGAAACATACGGCATGATCGCAGGATATCGACGAGGTACATGGACGACTCTAATATCGCAGGATGATTCATCTTCTATTCAGATGGCTCTAGGTGAGCCTGGTGCTGAGAAGTGAAAGGTAACTATGGGTGATGTGATGGATTCGTTGTACCAGACCGACATATGGGAGCGGGTGGAGCTTTCAGTGGGCCGGAAAGCGGTTGGATGTAGGTGGATCTTCAGGAGGATACAGCATAGATACAAAGCGAGGTTGTTAGCGATGGGTTATGCTCAGGGAGAAGGGATCAACTTCTCAGAGATATTCACGCCGATGGTATAGCAGGTGTCTATTAGATCAGTGATTGGCGCTGGTTGGCCAATGTGATCTTGAGCTAGAAGGAAGGATGTGGAGTCTACACTTCTACAAGGAAAAGTGAAGAACAGATCTACATGAAACAACCAGGGCAGTTCGAAGTGAAAGGGGCTGAAAAAAGACTTTGCAGGAGGTCGTTGTTCGGCCTGTCGCCTAGAAAGTGGTTTGATTCCTTCATGGTGGGTCAGGTATTGTATATTGATGACGTATGGATCGCCAATTGTGACATGTCTGAAATCAATATACTGAAGACTCGGGACATCCAAGATGAAGGATCGGGGGGTTGCAAAGATGGTTCTTGGCATTGAGACTGAAGGAGGAGTAGGCTTTGGTAATCACAGGAGGAATACCTTATGTGTAGGTATTGATTAAGGATGTGATGGGCCAGGTAAAGCTGGAGAGCGTTCCCTACGCGTCTCTCTTCAAGTTTTTCTCAAGACATGTCCCAAAATAGATGAGGAAAAGCAGGATATCTCATAAGCCTTATTCAAATGCGGTTGGCAGTGTATGTCATAGTCTGGTTTAGACCGATTATTTCACAGGCTATTAGTGTTGTGAACAAGTACCCCGGCAAGCAATATTGGATAGCGGTGAAATAGTAAAAAGACTACGTCTTTCCTTTTTTGAGAAGACAGGAGCAAAGGTGGTTACGCACGTGGATCTTTGTCTGTGAAACTTCTCTGGGCTTGACGATGGCGTAAAAGGAAGACGGAGTGTGTAAGAGAAGCTATGATGTGATGTAGAAATAAGAGAAGAGGTCAAGAAGCTACACAGTTGAAGATTGAAGATATGGTGAAGATTGTTGCGAGATGTCTTAAATCTGGGTCCTTTCGTGTCCTTTCGCAACTGGGATGTGAAAGGGTCCTTTCGCAGCTGGGATGCGAAAGGAAAGTTTCTTAAACTATAAATAGGTGTTCCTAGGATTTTTCTAAGGTATGGGAGATGGTATGAGAAAGCTTTCTAAAGGGGTCCTAGGGAAATTAAAAGGTGTAGCAAGGGTGAGATTCAACGTTGTTCGAATCGGGTAAGTCCTCTCTCTTTGTAATTTCTATTTTCATAGTGGAGATCTGTCGCTTTGTGCCGTGATTTTTTCCCGCAAGGGTTTTCCACGTTAAATCTGTGTGTTCTCTTGTGTTCTTTGTGCCATTGGATTACTATCCTAGATCTAGATCTATGTGATTCCGTAGGTCAAAATCTCCAAAGCATCTCCATCTCTTCCCATTTGGAAATACTCAGACCCCATTTGGTACATGCCTAAAAATGTTCACTCTCATTTTAGCCAACAGCACTATGCATTAGAGATCTTGATTCTCAAACATAATGAGTTCACATTATCAGTCATTAATTACATATCAGAGATGGAGATTTATAATATGTAATTACTATTAACTAAAATGAGATGCATCTACCAAACAGGTCCTTGTACTTTCTATTTTTAATAATTTTTTGGTAGTTTTTAACCCCTTGTTCTGCATTATTCCCATCCAACTCATGAATCTGATTAGAGTTTTGTGTTAGGTGATTGTTATGGTAGTGCCAACCTTTTGAACTGGTTGGATGTCACACACACATCGCAAGTTGAAAAAAAACTGCCGTTGAAGACATGAGAGTGCAATCAGTTATATTTGAGCTTGCACTCTATGTTTTAAGACTTGAATGAGGCTGATGAGACTCATCCAAGTCGATTCAGACCCAGTCAAATCTGATCCAGTTCAATACCACAAGTCCCCGAGTCACCCTTTACACTGGCAAGTTAGGTCGATTCATCCCTGATGTAGCGTGGGTCACACACACTTTCATGTCCAAAATGGCCTGAGAAGGCCCTATTGGAGGTGGAAGTGATCCGGACTATCAAAACTTTAAAATAAGCATATCTTACAATTCGGAACAAGTTATTTGATGTACCATATATGATTTTGGGTAGGAGAAGCTACTTTAAACAACTAACCTCTTATGTTGGGTTGCCCATATCGAATTTGCAAGATTCCATCAGATTGACGGTTGAAAATTTTTTTTATTTCCATTTTTACTATTTATAATAACTATTAATTGGAACACAACTTTTGATCCATTGAGTTTTATGAGTTGTGTCCAACATGAGAAGTGCTTAGAAAAATTAGGAGAACAAAGTGGTTAGGCCAAATAGGACACTTGCAATTTTTGTCCCAAAACCCATGAGGTCTAGTGGAAATCATGACCATCTATAAGTTTACTATTTATAGTAAGTCACGGCTTCAGGGAGTTTGATTTGAAACTTCTTACCAGGGTTTATATCACTATTTAAGGGTTAGTAAATAATTTATTATCAATCAGTTTATTTTGGATTTTATTAGAATTTATTGTTATTTTCTCTCTCCTCAAAGATTTGAGGAATTTCTGTGAGGAGTCCAGGAAAGCTCCGTGGATTCGGAGTAATTATTCCCTAAGGAAGACAGTGCTCAACCTCATCTAGTTCATCCCTGCGTCAATCCCTTGCTCACGCAAATCCAAATTGGACTCCTGATTAATCTGAGATGCCTTGCTACATATAAAAATCATATTCTAAAATATACCTGGGTAGTTAGGTGCAGTGGCGACGACTTCTGGCAAATCGAAATTGATTCCCTTGATATGAGGGTACTTCGAGATAATCATGTTAAGCGTGGCTCCTGTCCCACCTCCAACGTCGACCAACTCCTTGATTCCTTCAAACCCTTTGTAGGCCTCTAAGATTCTTGGCAAGACAATGGTGGAGTGGTCCCACATTGCCTTATTAAAGAGCTCGCCGAATTTCGGCTCCGTGGAGACGTACTCATATGAGGACTTCCCATGGGCTTTGATGAATGGTATCCCCCCTTCAAGAACAGCATCTTTCAAGTGGTGCCTGGTCATTCGAAACACCAAAAAGACCATGTGCTAACATTAGTAGAACATGGAGGCTTGATAATGTGTAACTAGGATTAAAAAACCTTTTGAGGTATGGACAAAAAACCTCTTTTTTAGAAAAAAAAAAAATTAGTTTTACATAACTGCCCATTATTTTAACACGTGGACCTTCAGTCAAGTGAGCTAATGGACTGTTACCACGTTTGAATGTTAAGGGGGCAAACTGACTTCTTTGTCTCTTCTCAATGTCTTAACCCATGCGACATTGAGACAATGATTTCAGCGAAAACAATGGAGCAGAAGCATGCAGTTCGCATGTAACTTAGATTATAATGGCAGGATGCGTTTTGTGGGGGCACAGTCATTTAGTGTCCAAATAACATCCACTCGGTCCATCCTTTTGGACCGCCCATAGAAGGACATGAGGACAAAACATTAGCCACATCTAAAACTTAAGTGAGCCACATGACAGAAAATAATGGGATGTAATGCATACCTTTCGAAATTTCATCTATCATTGTTACCGGTGTGATGGCTCACCAAAACATTGGATCTGCTTCTTTTTTTTTTTTTGGTTTCCTGACATTTCACTGGCTCATATGAATCTGATGGATGGAGTGAATATCACAAAGGCATTATGGTGGACCACACCATATGAAACTGTGGGGATTGGATGGATAGGGTTGAAAACTTGTTGGGGGCACAAAGGTTTTGGATCAAGCTGATATATGTGTCTTCTCTTCAGCCAGGTCCATGTGACCTTGACTATGTGACCTTTTGAACAAGTTAGATGGCAAATAAACATCACCGCAGGCTCTGATTTAGAATTTAACAGTTGGAACCATTATCCCCATGGTTTCTATGGCATGGTCACTTTGGATCTTCCTCATTTTTTAGTTCATACTTTAAGTTGAGCTGGCAAAATGGCTGAAAGTCGTGGATTAAACACATAAATCATGGAGGGCCCATATTGTCGTGCCATGGGTAAATGTAGCACCGGTCTCCCATTAGCCTATGCATGGCAGCCACGCTGGGCCACTGTGACATTTAATATCAATCACCAACTACACTAATTTCTTTAAATAATTTCAAGGCGTAGGTGCAAGATGATGTAAATCTAAAACTCAACCGGCTGGAGACAGTGCGTATTAAACACCCACCTTTCAAACAGTCATGGGTCTGTAATGTTTGCGACCGGTTAATCACTCTCTTAAATTTAGGTCATGGACTCAAAAGTGAGGCAGATCTAAAGCTCAAAGTCATAGAAAAAGAAAACAGTGAAAATATACAACATAGATCATTGGAACACTCGTGGCCCATCGTAATGTTTCTCAGAAATCATCCCATCCACCAATTTTTCCCAAGTTGTGGATCGAAAATGAGGCGGATCCAATACTCATGGGCCACCTTGGTAGTGAATGCTCACCTTGGAAGACACCTCTCTATGTTTTAAAGTCATACCAAGATGATGTAGCCCACCGTGATGTTCAAGACAAATCCAAAGTCATAAGCATCGCGAAGGTGGCCCGCCTGATTGGTTGGTTGCATGAAAACTGGTTACGAGAGGTCTATCTGCGGAATTGGCCATTTGTTTTAAAGGCACACCAAGCATTTATCAGCTGCTTACCACATATCGAGAGAGACCCGATCTTGTGACCAAAGAGTTAGGTTCGCAAGGGACGCACCCTCTTGATTTTTAACGAAGAACTGGCATACAGATGCCAAACTATAGACCCTTTCCACGCACCCGTCAGCACGAGTGCGGGAAGTGCATGTGAGAACAGAGAAGCTAGCAAGGAGACGCAGGATACGATCGAGGGTGGCAGCTGCGTCATGTTGGTTGGATGTGGGGAGGTGAGAGGCAATCTCGGAAGCAGAGAGGTGAGCTCCTTGCCCACATTTGGACATGATCTCAAACACATCTAGTTCGATGAGAGCTTTGATAGCCATTGGGAGAACAGAAGCATTGGCCAGTTGCATGGCGAATTTCCAATCTTCTTCGAAGGTGTCAGGTGAGTTGGAATGATTGGGGATCGAATCCATATCTGATTGGATAACGTATGGGTGAGAACGTGAGGATATGTGAGTGATGATTTCGTTGGCTGGGATAGAGTTTGTCAGGCTATTTATGGTCTCGGCCCACCCACCGCGCACAGTTTTTTTTTATCTTCACGTTAAAAAAAAAAAACAAAAAAAAAAACAAACAAACATTATTTTAATGAAATGGGACCGCTGCATCAGGGCTCCGATTTTTGCGGTCCTCGATTGCTTCGTACCTCCTTGGACAGAGAATTTACCCAAATACTGTTGGGAAACCGTGGAATCACGTAGAGATGATTTTTTTTTTTTTTTTTTATCTTCTTCTTCTTGTTAGCTTGTTAGCACATACCCATGTCAGTACATACACTTCATGTTAGCCACCCCCAGTAAGGATCAATACCAAGACCGAAAGTGTTCAAACGAGGTATCTCCACTTAGTTTGCCAGTTGAGCTATAAATCTGGGTGTGTATATAGATGAATTAAGCAAAGTATTCTAATCATACAATTAAATCTAATCATAAACACTTTAAATTTAACATACAAAAGCCTTCGTGAAAAAAACAAAAAACATAACAAAAAGCAACACTAATGCACTACGAAAGTAGAAAATTATAAAAGAATTATATTTCTCAATTCAAACAAGCTACAAATCATATAATGAATTAGTAAGCCTCCAGATACACCTATTTTTTATTACACACATATATATAATCCATGTGAGAATCACCATGCCGTCCATCCATTTTGGATTATTATTTTAGAATATGAACTCAAAAATAATTTATAGAAAAAACAATGGTGTGATTAAATGCCCACATTGTCATGAGCTTTTTAAGCCAATTGTAATGTTTATTTGCCAACCGATTGATTACATCACAAAGACATGGTAAAACACAAACCTCAGCTTGATCTAAAACTTGATTGGCTCTCAAGAGTTGCTTTTTTTTTTTTTTTTATATGGTGCAAGTTTAATCACTATTATTTCTTATAGTGTAGCCCACTTAAGATTTTGATCTACCTTATTTTAAGGCTCATGGTTTAAATTGAACTGCATAATGAATGAAGGGCCACGGATAAAACAAATACATGAACATGACGGCGAACTTGTGCATGCGAGTGTCGGTAGGCAATCAGCACAGTTATTTTTTACTTCACAATCAGTACTTCCAGCCCCATTTTCTTTAGGGTGAGAGCTACCCCTGCTGGTCATTGTCATGAAAAAACAAATCATTAAATGCTGTTTTTTAAATTATTATTATTATTTTTTATTTTATTTTTTTGAAAAGATTGGCTGGTGTACCTACGCCACCGAAAATCGATGCAAGATCCGCAAAATCGTTGCAGGGTTTTATTGGTTGTTTTTTTTTAATTATTGGCCGTGTCGCCACCGATCTGGCTACTACTGTGTGTGATGTCATTAAGTTTTATACGTCTGATTACGAGATATGTATTATATCGTAACCGTCCTTCCATTTGAAAATAAAACAACTGGATCACATTGTAAAAAGCCGTGGAGATTGGACGCCTACCGGTGAAACCTTTTTAAAAGTAAAAGAAGACCTGGATCAATGTAATATTTGTTTTTTTTATCTTCATTCGGGTCTCCATGACCTCATGAATAGATGAATGGATTGAATGGAAAGAAATATTATAGAGAACCCTACCATTGTTTTAAGGGTGAGAATCATTGTTCCACTGTTATTTATGATGTGGTCCACTAAAAAATTTTATATGAATCTTTTTTTAGGATAATGTTCTAAAATGATCCTGTAAAATGGATGACAGCATGGATGTAATAAGTACATCATCTTGGGGTCATGTAACTTTGATCTCCTTTAAACCATTGGTACGGCTCGGAGCCTGCACTTCACGTACCCTGATCGGTGGTGTGTGGTACACCAGCCAATAGGCTTTCATTTTTTTTTATGTGACCCATCATTATAGAAAATCATAATACGTGTCATTGATGAACTCGCTCCAAGGTATCACTTATGGCCTATTTAATTTTCTAATTACATACGTAATTCAAGATAAATGGATAATAATTATTTACATGTGTATTTTTGTTTAGATTTATAAGGTGATGTTGACTGCCACCTTTCATTCAAATAGCACTCCTCACATCACCTGAGGAGAAAATTGTTAAATCGTGGGGCCCACCATAATGTGTCTCATCCCACACCATCCATCGTGGGGCCCACCACTAAAAATCAATGTACACTCTAATTAGACTATATGCATATGTGATAAAGTCAATCTTAGTCATTGATCTTAATTACCATGGGTCTTCTTAAATATATGCTATGCACATTAGATTAATCTTTAAAAACTTGAGATTGGATACAGTGGTCATTGATCAAGAAGAGTTGTATTTCATAAATTTTAATACATTTATGAGCCATAACTAATACATGTGCTTGTGATATATTTGTGGACATCGTTGCTGGAAACCTATGGTCATCTATATGAGGGAATTGACTTGGGTCAAGAAAGAAGGTCCCCACTATTAGGAATCAACTTGGTTTCAGTTGTGCCTTTATTCCTTATCCTATATAGGAGTGTGGATATGGCCTAAATATATGATCCATATTAAAAAAAAAAAAAAAAAACTTTTATACACTTATATTGGTAGATCGAAGAATAAGTCGATTGTTAATGACCCATTAGCTTAGACGATGATTATATGATTAGAGACTTGATGTTGCACATAAGTTGATTAATACTCAAACCGATGGCATAAAAGGAATCTTAGATCTTGACTGGACAACTTTAGCTCATTTCATGAGGTTTTTTTAGAGGAAACTAAAAGTGACAATGTTAGATAATCAAATAGAGTTCATCGATTCTTGCACGGGAAAATCAGGGATCAATTGAATTTACCATAGGACTTGCTTAAAGGCTAGATCTTATTAAATTAGGGACTCATCAAGTAGTTTTACCATAAAATCCATCACTTAGAAGGTTTTAATCAACTTTTAAAATGTTTTCAACTATTAAAGTTTTATTTTAACCATTAAAACTCTTTTAATCACACTTGATAATGATTTAATGGTCCATTAATTAACTATTATGGAATTTTAATTTATGATGGATGGCCTATACTACGAAATGATTAGATCATACAACCGTGCATGTGTGAGGTGGATCAATGGATTTCATATATAATAGGGTATATCGAAGTGCATAGGGTCGCGAAACACCATATTGTTTACACCCTTGAAACCTTAACCCTTCTTTATAAATAGATCATTTTACAAAAGGGGAGAACTAGAAGAGAGAAAAAGAGCTTGGCCATCACCACCTCTTAGATGCCCCAACTTTTTTTTAAAATGATGATTCTATTCCCAATTTGAGGAAAATGTACAGACAAATACACATTCGGGTTGACCTCTAACAATGAAACGAGGAAGAGTCAACCTATCATAAAAACCATCTCACAACTGAAAACAAAGGAAACAAGTTTACTCTCACCGCACCTAGGCCCGTCCTATCAAGATCCAGCTCCCCTCGAGAGAGAACGGGAAGATCGGAGACAACAAAGAAGATATTGTTCAGCTGAGTGGCACTGCCCCAATGGGTCAGTCCTTCCACTTCTTTGTTAGCCTCTCTCGTAATGTGCTTCATCAAGATGTTGACTCTGGCCTGAATATAGTCTAATCAATTATTCCAATAAAAATGTTCCATGGGGCTCTCCCTTCCGTGAAGAATAGAGCCACCATCGCTACTGAGTTGTTTTCCACTTCGACCCTATTGAAGCCTTTCTCCCAGCAGAGATTGAGGTCGTCAACCACTGCTTTGACTTTAGCTTGGAAGTTAGACCTAATACCATAGCCTTTAAAGAAGGCAAAAATAAGTTCGACCCTATCATTTCTGCAGACTTCCTCACTACTCGATGGGTCCAGGTTTCCCCTGAAAGATCCGTCCACGTTTAACTTCATCCAGCCCTCCTTAATCCTTCTCCACTTAACGATAGAGATTGTCAAAGTGGTGCCGTAGATTGGAGATAGGCCTAAGTCTCTGACTACCTCCAGGCCAATTTGATCTCTACTAGGTGGAAGAGGATACGAGCACGCGATAAGGGCAAGCCAACTTCGAATCTTTTGAATAGTTCGGTTCGTCCTGACTTGGGATTCTTCGAAGTGCTTCCCATTCCTGGACCTCCAAATTTTCCAGCAAATTAGGGCTAGGGTTAGGCCTTAGAGAATCCCAATACTGGTAGTATCGTTGATCGTGGACCACCACTGGGTTGCCTGATCTACTGCTGTTTGACCCTTTAAAAAGGAGACATAAGAGATAGATGAGAAGTGAATCCACAGATTTTTGGCCAGCGTCCCTTTCGCGAAGAGGTGGTCGAGGGACTCCTTGCAAGGATTGGGCTTATAGTAGATGCAACAAGATGCAAGGTTAACTCATTTTCTTTTTACACCAATTTCTACCAGGAGATCTTTGTTAAGCAATTTCTAAATAAACAATGCTATCTTAGGTGACAGCATGACGTGCTAAGCCCGCTTGGCCCAAGAGTATCTGGGGCATGGATGTTAGGCACAAACTGTTGAGGGTCAAATATTGCATATCAGACCCAGTAATTACCTAAATTTATGAACATGATACTGTTTAACGCCCAGTTTTAATTGTATTTTTGATGCAAGGTGCAAATACGAGCGTGGATTGAAAAAGGGTATTGAAAGAATGGATTTGATGTTCAACAATCACTAAAGAATGGGACAGACCCCAGGAGACCAATATCGAGGAATTACATGCCAGATATCCAAGAAAATCAAGAAACTGAAACTCAAGTGGCCTGAAAGTCAGCCAAAATACATGATCACAGGGTGTAAGACCCGTATCATAGACCGTACCGTTCCGTAGGCTTCCGTGGTCTTCCTGGTCGAATTTCGGCAACCTTCGACCTTTATTTGACACATGTACGCAACCCTAAGACGCATGCCGTCAACCAGAATTGGCTCGACCCGAGATTTGTACCTTAGCGACCGCGCCGTCCCCGCGGTTCGGATGTTGCGTCTCGCGCGCCGAAGCGATACCCAGGCTAGAAGAAGTGGGCTTGCGTTTAGTTCGAGAAAGCACCGCGCATTTGTAAAATTCCAAGAGAATCTCTACAACCTTTCAAATCAATCCCATCAATCATGTCAAATGTCAAGTACTCCCATCACCTCACACCCCATCCCCAAGTACAACCACCCCTCTCCAAAGTCAACTTTTCCTTACAACAAGTACACCCATCCCCTTTCAGCCATCCCTCTCCCATCACTTCTCTCTCTCTCTCTCTCTCTCTCTCTCTCTCTCTCTCTCTCATTCTCTCTCATTCTCCCAAGTAACCCCAAAGAGAAAATCGTCCATGGTTTCCATGGAGAAGCCATGTGTGGCCCACCTTCCTATCTCTCATCCCTACCCTCCCAAACCAATCTCAATCGTTGAAGTCCGTCCTTTGGAGCTCTAGATCATGTTGGCAAAAGAAAGAATGGGCGATCAAAGGTGGGTGATCTTGGATCTCCATTTCTTTATTTTTATTTTTTTATTTTTATGATGTAAGGGCCCTCTTATGGTGGGACCTACCTTGATGTAGGCTTTGTATCAAAGAGGGACCCATAGTGGCGGGGCCCCTCCGTCATTCCCGATCTCTCTCTCCTTTTGATGTCTGGCCCACCATGATGTGTTGTATCCATGCCATCTCCCTATGGAACCCTCCTTGTTGGACTATCCAGCGGACGAGATTGTTGCCCGTCCGTCCGGACAGGCCTAGATGAAGGGGAAAACAACAAATATTAACTGGTCCATGTGGATCCCATCACCATGATGCATTTGCTTTACATCCAGCCGTCCATCCGACGGTGTGACCCACATCAAATTGCTTAATTATTATCTTTTGTATTTGCATCCAGAGGACTGGACGCTGTTTGATATAAACAGTAATATATACGTTATAAATATATAATATTATATATATTTTTTTATATATAAATATGAATGGTGGGCCACACGTGTGGACCCACCTGATATCTGTGTTTCATCCAACCGTCCATTAATGGACATCTGTATCCAAACCGTCCGTCATTGGATGTCCAGAGGCTGGACGTTTGATGCATATACTATATTAATATAATTAATATAATATTATACATATGGTGACCCTACGTGGGACCCACTTCTGTGAATGAGGATTGGAGGTGGACATTTACAGCAGCTATATAGCTGCTGTATTGACGTCAGCACCCATGTGGGTCCCGCATGATGTATGTAGCTTATGTCCACGCCATTCATCCATGGATCCCCACCGTGATGTAGGCATTTTATCTCAGTCGTCCATCACCAGGATGCTGATGTGGACCCCAGCAGCATGCAGCTGCTGGATTGACGCCAGGAGTTCTCCGGATCTGATCATGAGGTCTATGTTATATTCAGACCGTTCATCTGGTGGGACCCACTGATGTATGCCGTATTCATACCGTCCGTGAACGTGGGGCCCGCACTCCATGTATGCATTGTACATATACACCGTCCAGCGGTCTGGACGGTGTGTACGTGTCCTAAACTCACGTCACCTGTCCATTTTGATGGATGATCCAGGCAGTAGGGACCCACCATGAAGTGTGTGTTCTATCATCACCACTCGTCAAGATGGACTGGTGGCCCACCACATGGGCCCACCTTGAAATGTGTCATGCATGCGGGCCGTCCATCCAGGCCGTCCGTCCAGAGGACGTCCAGTACGTCTGGACGATGGAGGTCACATAATCCCTACTTTATCTAATACAGGTGGGCCACACGTGTGGACCCATCTGATGTTTGCATTTCATCCAGCCGTCCATCTTGTATACAGCGTCAGTAAGTGTTGTGGGTCCCATGATGTCAGCAAATCTTATGGAGCCCACACATGATGTATGTATCTTACATCTACACCATCAAGTAAGGACGGGATCCACCGCGATGTAATTGTTTTATCCATACTGCCCAACGGCGTGGGACCATCATGTGGAAACCACATGATGTATTGTATATCCAAGATATCCGTCCATATGGATGGTACTGTAGGCCGACCAGTAATGTATGTATTGAATATCCTCCACCATCCAAATGCTTGGGACGGTGGGGATTACTGTGATGTATGTGTCATCCACACGTGGGACGCACCTTGAGGGAGGTGTTGTATCTACACCGTCCACATGTGTGGACCCCACACCAGCTAAATGGTGGATGTATTAACGTCAGCAAGTTCTGTGGGTCCTGTGATATATGTGTTTCATTAACACCGTCCATCCATTCCGCTGTACACAGGGCCCATCTATTGTATGGTCTGGGTCCACCTGATCTATCCAGGCCCACTTTGATGAATCTTGTGGCCCATCTGTGAGGCCCATTGTGATGTATTTATGGTCAATTTATGCGGCCCATAGAGACGTGTGTTAGGCCTATGTTATGCGGCCCATGGTAACGTGTATAAGGCCCATGTGATGGGGCCCACCTATTGTGTTTATGGCCCATGGGCAAGGCCCGATGTGATGTATTTGAGGCCCGTGGGTGAGACCTATTGTGATATATTTTCGACCCATTTGGTAAGGCCCGATGTAATGTATATAAGGCCCATGTGATGGGGCCCACCTATTGTGTTTATGGCCCATTTGGTAAGGCCCACTGAGATGTATTTTTAACCCATGGGTCGAGGCCCATTGTGACGTATTTCTGGCCAGTATGTCGTGACCCATCGTAATATGTTTCTGACCCATTTATTAAGGCCCGACTTGATGTGAATAAGGCCCATTAGTGCGGCCCATTAATGTGGCTCACTTGTTGGATATGAGGCCCATTGGTGTGGCCCAATGATACGACCCACTGTGATGTGTATATTAGGCCAATGGTTCGACCCAATGTATCGACCCATAGTGATGTGTATTAGGCCCTTGCATGAGGCTATAGGCCCCTATATGTCTGGCTCTATTAGGTCCCTCCTTGGGATCAATAATGGTTAAATGTCCACATTGATGTGTGATGTTGGTTAAACGTCCACATTGTGACTTAAACGTCCACATTTTGACCCTCTCTTAGGTCCTTTGTTAGGCCAAGTATCGAAGCCGATTCTGCTTGTCATGGCGGATTGACCGATTCTGATTATCGAGGCTGATTACTGATCGAGGCCAATTATTGTGGCTGATTGTCGATTCTGTTTGTCGTGGCCGATTGACCGATTACCGATCGAGGCCGATTATCGTGAACAACTATCGATCATGGTCGATTATCGTAACCGATTACCGATCGTGGCCGATTATCGTGACTGATTACCGATCGTGGCCGATTATCGTGACCGATTATCGATCATGGCCGATTGTTGATTGACGTGGCCAATTGCCGATTCTGCTTACCGTGGTCAATTGACCGATTACCAATTGTTGTGGCCGATTGACCGATTACCGATCATGACCGATTATCGATTGACGTGGTCAATTGTCGATTCTGCTTACCGTGGCCAATTGACCGATTACCGATTGTTGTGGTCGATTGACTGATTACCGATCGTGGACGATTGTCGATTGACGTGGCCAATTGCCGATTCTGCTTACCGTGGCCAATTGACCGATTACCGATTGTCATGGCCGATTGACTGATTACCGATCGTGGCCGATTATCGATTGACGTGGCCGATTGATCGATTACCGATTGTCGTGGTTCGATTGACGTGGCCGATTGTCAATTCTGCTTGTTATGGCCAATTGACCGATCCTGATTATTGAGGCCGATTATCGATCGAGGCCAATTATCGTGGCCGGTTGTCGATCCTGATCGTTGTGGCTGATCGCCGATTCCGATTGTCGAGACATATATGATGTACATGTGACCTGTAGTTGAGGCTCATTGTGACTCGTATTAGGCCCATGATGCATGGCCCATTTGATGTATTCAAGACTCATGTGTAGGGCCTACATGTCATGTATTTGGGGCCCATGGGTAAGGCCATTATGATGTATTCATGGCCTATGGGTAAGGCCCATTGTGATGTATTCGTGGCCTATGGGCAAGGCCCATTGTGATCTATGTTAGGCCCATGTGAAAGGCCCATCGTGATGTGAATTAAACCCTTGAGTAAGGCCCATCGTATTGTATATTAGGCCTTTATATGAGGTCGTGGGCCTATTATGTGTTTGGCTCTATGTGGGTCATCCCTTGGGACAATATTGGTTAGATATCCACATTGTCAAGGCTGATTGTGATACCGATTATGAGTAGGTGACTGCACAGCATCATGGTACATGCCCATACGCATCATCTGCACGTTTGTTATGAGATGTGATTGATCATTGCATATGTCATTGGGCAGGATGATATGAGACTCCTTGATAGGCGAAGGTCCTCCCACACGAGCGCACGACATGCGCAGGATTGATGCACGATTGGATTGTATAACTCATGCATCTTGCATTGTGTCATGATTACTGTACGCCCTAGTGACATCAGGGTCGTAGTCTCCACAGGCATATCGTGGATGGCCAGATGGGACACCGAAAATCTGTTCGAGCATCGGGCTGCTATAGATGACCCTGGGTGAAAATTCCTAAATACCCTCTTGGTACCAGAGGATGCTCCAATGTCTAGACCGAGTGGGTAGATGAGCGTTGAGTGCCGATTTCCAGACGGTTGCGCTCTCCACTGTGTTGTGGTCGGTTGGAAGGGGGTGCGGCCTTACCCGCCTGAGTGCAGGGGGCAAAGCTAGGCTGAGTTTGACCAGCTCACGGAATGGATCAGCTATCGACGTGCCGGATAGGTATTGACAGACTATTGGCCAAGTGGATAGTGAGGTTTCTTACGCTCACTTGAACTGTGCAGCTAGGGAGAGCAGCAGTTCCATTTGGAGTATAATAGACCCCGGTGATTTTTCAGAAAGGAACCGTATTGATATGTGGACTTATTGAGTAGGAGTTGCATGCTCATTCATTCATTCATTCATTCACTATCCACTCGGGCTGGTGGTGCGCAACCAATTGTTGTGTACCTTCGCTATGGCAAGAATTTTGGTTGGGCGCGTGACTAACCTGAGATCAGGAGTTTACCACATTGAGTCTAACTATCCAAATTAGGTATGAGACTGGTTTGGATAAAAGTCCCTTGTGGTGGACCCCGTAGCCTGCGATACTACGTACTATCATCCCGACTTCACATTCCCGCATAGTCATTCCATTCGCATCGCATATTGCATTGCATCCGGAGGCATATGGCATTTTGAGCTGCTATGTTTCTGCACTTACATGGCCTAGACAGACTTAGCAGGATTTGTATATTGCATTGCATCCTCGGCATTTGATAATTAGCTGTTCTATATTGCGTATTTTGATATTAATTGACTTATAGACTTATCCATACTTCTGCTTACTCTGTTATCGTATGATTTATGATCTTGTCAGTATTCTGCTTAATTCGATAATGTACGATTTATGGATTTCAAGTAATTTCGGTATTGTATGATGATGACATTGTATTGAATACTTGGCACTTACCTTGTACACACACTTACACCACCCTCTAAGCTTTCTATAAGCTTATGCACGATAGATGCGTGCAGGTGATGTTAGGTTGCAGCAGTGTTGAGCTTGGAGCGTGCAGTGGCCTTCTGGAGCTTGATTTTCTATTTATGTATTTTCCTTTCAGTGTTGTAATCAAATGATTATATTAGTGGATATACGATGATGATGTTGTCTTTGTGAATTGGGTAATCTTGTGGTTATGCTTATTACTAGTTAAATGTATAATGACAAAAAAAAAAATTCCTCCTTGTAGGATCCCAGGATAGGAAATCTGTCATATGAATGCTAGGAGCCAAGAATGGGATACTACGGAGGCTGTCGGCACCGAATTCGGCAATCAGGATTCCTATGAATTTGATTTTCGGGTTTGGGGCGTGACACAGGGTTTCCTCCATCCGTTCGGCTCGAAACTTTATACATGGTCTGAGGGATATAAATTAACCGTACACGTTGAATTTTGACCGTTAGATCCTAGTGAAAGTAGCTCAATCAACAAATCAGCCCATAATTCTCAATCTGGGGGCTCACCTATTACCTGGATATGCTCCAGTTTTGGTTCCAACAGCTTAAATAAGATGAGAAAAAAGATGGCCGTATCAGATTTCTCATAGACATCACCGTGGACCCTACATGAGTCAGGGTGTGCATGGTGCACAATAACTCCAGATGTGCACGGCAGTGGTACCTCCTTCCAAAATGGGTCGGTCCCGTGATTGAGACAAAAATGGCAACTGCCGTTTTGTTTCTGCGCAAAGAGTGGCGCGGGGGATTTTGCGGAAGCCGGTGGGCCACCATCATGGCCCACATGATCAATCCACATCGACCATCAGGTAGCCAGGACGGAACCGTCCTAAACCCAATCTATTTCACGGCAGGAAGTATACTAGTGTGGACAAGAACTCTAGCCGAAAGAAGTCTTTTTCACTGCGACATTAACAGACAGCATCCGTTTGAGCATTGATGTGGCCCACCATGCGTAACCATTCGAGGAATCCAAACTGTCTATCGTGTAGGCGGGTCAAATCCATCCAAACCCCAGTAATTTCATGCCAAACCTGATCAAGAAATCAAGCGGAATGTTGTCCGCAAGATGCTCCCGCACAAGGCTGAAGTGAATCATCTTCCTGAAATTTCGTATGGTGTCCCCTGCTGATTTGGATTATCTTATAGAATTTCATATCAGAAAACCTTGATGATTTGAACCATTCAAATCAGGGCAATAGAGTGTCCGATCTTGCCCAAGAAGATCGGCAGAAAAACGGCAATTCCCGTTACCTGTTGCTGCGAACGGAGAACAGGGGGTCTCTGTGTGATCTTTGTGGGTCCACACCGTCCATCAAAACAATGATCGGGACTGTCCATTCGATCCAGGAGGTGTCCACAACCGTTGCCAAGGTCTCTTTTGGTTCCAATGCACGCACGCACAGGTCACGATCAAACAGAGAATGGACAGTGATATAGAAAATGTTGTGGGCCACAGTTAATCCGAACCAAATCAATACACTTCCAAGGGGTTTTTCAACGTGAATCCAATGGAAAAATTGGATTTCTGAAACGTCAGCCAATCATGGGCCCCACCAACGTCACAACACAATCGTTCGCAGGCTCTGTTTTCCCATGGACGCTGGGCGATTTTTTTGGCCATTGCACGATCATGGTCATGATCGGATGGAAGATCTGATCCGTTCATCATATAGGCCACCCAAAAACGTCCCAGGAGACGTTATTCCTTAGGGTAGAAAGCAAGGAAAATGGGTGCTTCTGGCGCTGTCTTCTTGATTACGTAAAAGGTCTTACGCAGGGAGTTCGCAGCTGCAGAAAAATTGATATGCAAGCCATCGTCCGCATCTCTCCACCGCCCTTTCACGGCTATAAAAGAGAGAGCTTTTGGACATGGGAGGATGATCTCGGTTGGGAAGTTAGATTGAAGGAAGGCTGGAACGTGAAGAGCAGGTCGGTCTTGGGCTTCAATGTGGAACGTGAGAAACAGAGGAAGCAATATTGTTTTCTTTTCTTTTTCTTTTTATGTTTGTTTTTGTTTAAGATCCAACCCACTCATGAGCGGCTGAACCTCTTAGCTAGGGCTAAGAGGTGAAGCTTGTAGTGAGATGGGAGAGTTTATTTTATGATTTTTGTTTAATTTATGAACTGAATTAATGTTGATTTTAGTTCATTAAAGGGAATATTTTTAGTCTTTAATGGTCTGTTGTGACTGAAGTTACAATGGGTCTGAGATGGATTTGCATATTTCCTTTTCCTTTTGATGTTTATGATGTCAGGAAGCCCTATTGTTCACCATAGTCTCCTGGGCATGGTCGGATGTCGGTACCCTTCCTAACCTTCATACATGTGATTGGTTGGTAATTAGTTTAATTCTGTTATTTTCCATAGTCTCTTGGGTATGGTTTGGTGATGGAATCCATTCTAATTCATATACCTTTCATCTCTTGAAAACTATATCAACGGCAGTTCAATTAATTTCCATAAAACAGGCATAAGATCTCCCTAATCTTTACAAGTGGATCATCTGAATCCCTAGTTTCCTTTTCTCTGATTTCTATAAATTTTAGATAATATTTTTACCATTATTTCCTTAATTTCCTTCAATTTAGATTTCATCTTAGTATAGTTCTAGTTCTAATTACTTTCAGATTACGTACAGGTTTCAGTCCTTTGGGATTCGACTTCGGTCTTACCGAGTTATTACTACGTCACAACCCTGCACTTGGGGAGTGAACACAAACTTATTTTTGCCTACTTCGATGTCCCAACTTGTGTGTGTGTGTGTGTGTGTGTGTGTGTGTGTGTGTGAGAGAGAGAGAGAGAGAGAGAGAGAGAGAGAGAGAGAGAGAGAGAGAATCCTTTTCCTCCCTCTTGCATTATCATCACTTGCTTCATCTTCATCTCTTCCATGTGGTCCACCTATGTGGATGGATAGCGTATTCCCTGGCCTCTATTTAGTGCTGAACATTTTCTCTCTTAAGATCCTTACATCTGCGATATATTAAGGAGAGACCTCATAACGTATAATTGTATTGGTTTCAAAATGCATGGTTTATTCAACAAGCGAAGCGGAGTTAATCTTTAGTCGTCGACCTAGTCCGAGTTACATTTTTAAATTTAGATTCATTATTAAAAAAATGTTTAGTAAAAGAGTAAATGAGATTCTAAATTATTGTAATGATGTTTTATATTTTATTATAATTTATGAATGGTATTATGTAATCTTGATAGAATTGTTAATGTGAATGTTTAAATTATAAATCACATCTTATAATGTAAACTAAGGTCTAGCTAGCATAGGTACCAAATTTTATAGCATAACGATGTGAGACACTCATGGTTTGCAGAAGTATGTACATTTGTTCGTTCCTCGATTGGCTTCATAGTGGGATAGTCATTGTGGCAATTGTTTGTTCGTCGCGTAGAACCATACTTTGGGGTGAGACGGCTGATGGTGAACGGTTTTTTGACATTTAATTAATTTGTCATAGAGATGGTCATTGGTTAACAACATTCAGTTCATTACTCCATGGGACCGAGTTTCATAAGCAAGTTAGTCATTATTTAAATAATAGACTGCTTAACACTCAACTACGATACTTTATGGTAAGAAGAAAGTTGATAGAGTGACAACCTGTTTAGCTTTGGATCCTCAATTTGTAGCGAGTCAGTAAAGGAACTAATTATTATCTATGTTGATTGGATCCCAACTTTGTGAGCAAGGTTGGGGATTTTCGTCCAAAACAATCTTTGAAAGTTGTAATGAGGCCACTCTTAGAATATATAAAATGTTATAGCTTTCTTGGTAATTGACTCAAACTTTGAGGTCAGTACGGCCAATTTTTTCATGATAAAAACGAGTCAACGGCCTCACGGTAGCATTATGCATTAATCGTGCTTAAATCCTCCGTAACACCTGTTGTTGGAGGAAGATCGTGCAATGCCTGAGTTATTTAGGCCCACCCTGATGTGTGAGTTACATCCATTCGGTTCATCAGTTGAGACATCTCATGCTGGTACTTGACTATAGAAATCACGGCAATCCACATTTCAGTTGGGCCACACCGAAGGGGGGAATTGGTGACGGGAAACCCCACCACAGAAACCTTCTTGGGGTCACTGTGTTATTTATATGTCATCCAACCCGTTCATCAGGTCAGCCCCAGCAGGATGAAGGTGTATAATAAAAATCAGTCTGGTCAATCACTACAGAAACATTAGGGTAAGCCCTAAGAAGTTTTTAATGGTAAGACGGTCAATTATTGATGTTTCTCATGGTATGGTTCACCTAATAATTGCATCCACTTCATTTTTTGAATAATGCACTAAAATGATCTCGGAAGAAAAAAAAAAAAAAGGGAGGATGAGCTGCATGGATGCATAATACATACATCAAGGTGGACCCACGATAAGGACCCCACCATCTTGAGTGAGGCCAGGTCTAACCTGATCCGCTCTCTCCTTTTGACACGTACAGAGAGAGTAGTAGAGAAGTTATAAATTAAAAAGGCTAAAAAGAAAAGAAATTTTACTAATATTAATATAAGTAGCTTTTTATACATAAGTTATTTTTACATTGATGGTTACCAACTTAGCTCAAGTTTTAAAAAATATATATATAAATTATTTAACATAAGTTAAAAAGAAACTTAGTGCTATCCAAATGGGCTCTGGTGTGGTGTACGGTTGGTGAATTTGTACCAAAATCCTCTCTTGTGACCCAAATTACAGAGGGAAAAAACACATGAAATGCACGGTCCCAGTTGTAGTTTTACTGCATCCAGGTGGACGGTCAAAATAAGTCAACTTCATATGCAGATCCAAAATGGATGGCCGCATTCGTGTCACAGTATATTGGCTTCATCCGTTTTACCCAGATCATTGTAGTATATTAGATTAGAATTGAACCATATCAAAAGTTCAAGTAGACCACGCTACAAAAAAAAGTAGGAATTGAAGGATTTTTACGGATGTTTTATATCAAGCTAATTGTTGTGTTTACCCTTCATCAATGTCTGTGTGACTATATGGACGGATTGGATGACAAATAAACATCACTGGAGACATGAGGAGGGTTTCGACGGTGGATAGTGATATCTCTCCTTTTTCATCGTAGTGTAAGTATACTTAAGCTTTGGATATGCTTCAATTCCCTGAAATAGTATGGAAAAATGGATTGATGGTGTAGATGAGATACACTCATCTACAGAGGCCCTACAGTTTACTCATAAACAATCGGCTTCCGGAATGGACGGTAGTGAGCGGCTTACCGAAATGCCTGGTCGAGTGCATGCTCGGATCGAATACAAAATGGGAGTGGAGTCTGTGCTTTGACATGTACAGGGAGAGAGAGAGAAGTGGAAAAGTCTTAGCTTAAAAAAGCATTGGAAAAAAAAAAAAAAACAAAATTACCTATTCACATTAGTAGCTTTTTGCAAATAAGTTAATTTGACGTTGATGCATACCGATCTAACTCAAGTAGAAAATTAATATAAATTATTTCACACAAGTTGAAAAGAAACTTAGTGGCGTCCAAACGGGCCGGTGTGGTGTACGGTTGGTAAAATTGTACCAAAATATCCTCTCGTGTGACACAAATGAGAGGGAAAAAATACACACACACACACAAGAAATGCGCAGTCCCCGTTGCAGTTTTACCGCATCTAGGTGGACGGTCAAAATAAATTAACTGCAGATGCAGGTGCAAAATGTATGGCTGCATTCGTGTCACAACATTTTGACTTCAACCGTTCGTTAGGCTGGGATGGTTTGGCTGGTGCGTTCCCATGGGACCCATTAGATGGACAGTCTGGATCCATCACCTTACTGCCACGTGTTTGGTATGGTCTAACCTTGTCATGGGCCCAGCTTCGGTGGATCCCTTAATGTGGGCCCACCTTGATGTAATTTTCTTAAATCCATGCCGTCCATCTAATTTAAAAATCATTTTAGGTCAAGAATTTAAAAATGAAATAGATTCACATCTCAGGCGGATAACACTATCAACCATTAAAAATTTGTTGTGGGCCACAAAAGTTTTTAATCAACATGATATTTTTTATCCTTTCCTCCCTGTCTTTATTACCTTATCAAAACATTCATATCCATAGCTCAACTTGCAAATTGAGTGGAGATACCTCATTTCAACACCTGAAGTCTTGGTATCGATCCCCAGCTGAGATTGGCTAACATGGAGTGTTTGTATTGACACGGGTGTATACTAATAAGCTAACCCTCCAAATAAAATAAAATAAAATGATAAATAAATAAATAAAAAGCAAAACCTTATCAAAAGGTTGGATGTCGAATAAACATTCCGGTGGCCCCGATACTTTTCATCACGGTAGCTTTATGCATTAATCGTGCTGAAATCCTCCGTAATTCCTGTTGTTGCAATAAGACCGTGCAATGCCTAAGTTATTTAGGACCGACCTGATGTATGAGTTACATCCATTCGGTTCATCAGTTGAGAAATATCATGCTGGCATTTGATTATAGAAATCGAGTCAATCTAAATTTCAGTTGGGCCACACCGAAGGGGGAAATTGGGAACTGGAAAGCTCACCACAAAAACCTTCCCGGGGTGGTCACTGTCTTATTTATATGCCATCCAACCCGTTCATCAGGTCAGCCCTAGCAGGATGAAGGTGTATAATAAAGATCAAAATCTCATGTGAGCGTTGATGCAGGAATTTAGAAGTTTGGGTCGTGTTTTTAAGAAGTTCTCTAGGTGTCGCGCACATGAGTATTGCATCCCACTGATTTTTGTCACGTACAGTGAACATGAAGCGAAGTGACCGATAAATGAAGTGGATTTCTCACAAATATCCAGTCAGCCCGACAGAGCTCGATGGTTGTTGGACCTGAGCCCAACGGCAGGGGTTGTAGAGGCGCATGTGAAAATTTGAATCCTGTAATACTCTGATAGAGTGTGGTGGATGATACGCAGGTACTTAGAAAGTGCAAACTTGGCATCCCATTAAATAAATCAAATGTCCAGTTTACATGCTCCATGAACAAAAATTTTACTTAATCTAGCTATAGAACTGATGTACATCTCTTTTTTAACATCTTTGCACGAAATACTACTCTTCTCTGTATTTCCTAATGCATTTTTAATATTAATGAGTTTGCAATGTAAACACCGATCGAGAGCATATTATCGTACTGAGTAGCTCAGGTATTCAGAAAACTCTATGGGTCCAATGGTGACGTATGTTTCTTATCCACGCCATCCATTGGTTTTGCCACCTCATTTTAGGGTATGCGACCTAAATTGAATCATATCTAAAGCTCAGGCGGACCACATCACAAGGAACATGGAGGAAAATGATGTCCATCATTGAAACCTTCTTGAGTTCAAGTGGGCCATAAAAAAGGAAATAGTTGGGAGAGATACATCCAACCTTGATTTTATATGGCCCACCATAATGATTATATAAAATTCACTCTTTCCATTATATGCCAAATAAAAATTTAGGCTTGAGGCTCAAAAATCATGCATATTGTAATTCAAATCAGGCATTTCAAGGAAAAAATTTTCGAAGGTGAGCGTTGCGTTTACACCTGAATTATGAATGTAGCTTAGTTTTGGCCCTAGGCCTAACACAAGGTAATGATGCACCTGTTTACCCTTAACGATGCACCTGTTGACTAAGGGTAAAGTTCACATAAACATCACAGTGGGCCCACTGGAGTTGCAGAAGGCATCTCATGTACATGCCACCACTTGCTAGAACATGGATACAAAATGCAATCCATCCATCGTGAAGGTAACTCTAGGTTCATATCTTACCTCAAGAATCAGATTGGTCCATTTATTATGAAAATGTGATATGCGAAATAAATGTACAGTTGAAAATCTTACCATTTCTAATAAAGTGGTTCCTAGTTCTAATGAGTGAAATTGCCTCGCTTTTGGGTGAGAACATTGTAAAGTGAGACCTGCCCAATGGATGGTTTGGATATTGCTCATGCATGCTAACTAATACATGCAAAGTATAGAATATCCTACACTTAATACAATCTAATTAGAGGTAACCATAGATAATAATACAACCTATAGATTCCATTATGAACTAATCACTAATCTTTGTGGGTCCCTGATGTATAGCGGGTCGCGGGCAGTTTCATGGCCAAGATGGATCAGAAAAGGCTCGGTCGATGACAGAAGTGATCTGGACCGTTGGACCTTAGATCGGGCATATCTCACAATCTGGAATGAGTTATCTGACGTAAAATATATAATTTTGGGGTAGAACGAGCTACTTTAGCCAACCAACCCTGCTATGCCGGGTTGTGCAAGCCGTATTTGCGAAAAACCCCTAGATCGACGGTCGCTTCTCTGTTTTATTTTCGTTTTTACTATAAATAGTAAGTTTTAATTTAATTATAACTCTTCATCTGTTGAGCTTTAGGAGTTGTGTCCAACATGAAAAGTGCTTAGAATAATTAGGAGAACAGTTTGGTAGAGCCAAATAGGACACTTACTATTTTTGGCCGAAAACCTTGTGCACTAGTAGACATCACACGACCGTCTATAAATAGTAAGTTTACTATTTATAGTAAGTCGCGGATTTTAGGAGTTTTAGTTGTAGTTTGATTCTGATTTCTTTTCAATTGCTTGGTACCCTTATTTAAAGGGTTGTGAACTCATTTTTATACATTTATTAATCAATTTCAAATTTTTTTAGAATTTATTTCTATTCTCTTGCTTTCTTTCCTCGTAGATTCGAGAAGTCTCTGTGAGGAGTCTAGAGAAGCTCCGTGGATTCGGATTAGTTATCCTTGAGGAAGACAATGATCGACATCATCACGTTCATCCCTGTGTCAATTGGTATCAAAGCGAGATTTTTTCTCAGGCTGATGACAAACAATGAAGGTATGAATCAAAATCTTGTGGACGGTGATACAGGGATTCGTTATCTTTCGGAAAGAATGAAAGTTTTCCACCGGGAGAGTCAGTTGACCATACAAGGGCTGCAGGTAACCCTCAACTATCTTGCAGATGCACTACTTCCACCCCGAGCCCTAGGCGGTGCGCCACCACCTATGGTAGTTCCACCACCCGTGGTTGCTGTACGACACAACTCTGATTTTCGTAGAGCACTACCAATGGCAAACCGTAGGGCTACACCAGATGATTCAAGTTCTAGCGACGAAGACATTAATAAGGGTTTTGTCCGACGACCAATCCATGAAAGCGATCATCTAGATTGTGCTGAAAGAGACTATCAAGGTAAGACTGAACTTCCTAGTTTTAATGGTTTATTACGTATTGAAAATTTTCTCGATTGGC
Organism: Magnolia kwangsiensis; assembly: GCA_037074715.1. Taxonomy (NCBI): domain Eukaryota; kingdom Viridiplantae; phylum Streptophyta; class Magnoliopsida; order Magnoliales; family Magnoliaceae; genus Magnolia; species Magnolia kwangsiensis. The sequence goes on from CM073583.1 coordinate 5,105,282, forward strand.
TAGCCAAAGTAGAGAGATATTTCGATTATATGGACGTGCCAGATCATAAAAACGTGAAATTGGTAGTATTTAAATTAAAATCTGGTGCTTCTGCATGGTGGGAACAATTACAACTCTCACGAGCCCACCAGAACAAGGCGTCAATCTCATCATGGATACGGATGAGACATCTTCTTCGATCGCGATTTCTCCTCAGTGATTATGAGCATATATTATTCCAACAATACCAAAATTATCGATAAGAAAATCGAACCGTTGCAAATTACACTGAAGAATTTCAGCGGTTGGCTACATAAGATGGCCTGTCAAAATCTGAGTCACAAAAGCTGACACGATTTATAAGTAGGTTGTGACCGACAATTTAGGACCGAGTTCAGATGTACCCAGTCGAGACCGTGGATGAAGCAGTTCAATTAGCGGGTAAGGCAAAAATACAACTTGCAAGAGCTCCTGCTCGTCCTTATCCTTCAACTCGACCCCCCATAACGGGTCCCACATGGGATCCAGTGCTGGCACTAGAAAAAGATCCAGTAGGAGAACGTCCTCAACCTCCTACAACCACAAACCATGATACGGGAAGCGGATTATGCATACCTCAATGCGCGGCACTATAACATCCCAAAAATCGGGAGTCGAGGATAAACTCTACTCCCGAGTTCCAGAACATCACTTATGCAACATTTTTAATGATGGATGAATGTTGTTCATATTAGTGCAGAAAATATGAGTGAGATTAGACCAAAACAGCAAATCATACTCCAGAGACAGTTAAATTAGCAAGCGAAAGAATGTGATAGATATATAAAATATATAAATGATTGTAAGTCTCCAGAGTGTGAACATGTTACCAAGTTAACAAAATACATGTATACTCCAAAATAGAGAGAAAAGAATATACATGGGTGTGTAAATAAAAGGTGAAATACCAAGGGTATTGGCATTTAAACAGTAACCCTGTAAACCCGTCGATCAGAACTTGCATATAAGAGGGATCCTCCTCATCATCATCAAGTTCGGCTCTGCTTCACAAGCAGCGTCATCATCTGCAACTAAAACAGGGACTGGTTGGTGTGCGTGACACCGTCCCGTAACGTGAGAGTAAGTGATCAACTCAGTGGAATCATAGAGCAAAGATTAGCATGTTATCAAATCAATCACGTGATAATAGTAAAGAAGACAATCAAACATTCCTAGATACTTTTGTTAATGCAAGCATGAAATGACATGATGGATGCCCTCACCGACATACTCCCTCATGCGGCACCATCTGCGTCCGCGGCATGCTTTCTTCCCACAGTGTTTCACATCTTCCAGGCACATGCAGTGCGATGTGGATATGATTACCAGGTTGTTATTAGTCCATTCATACAGTAGTATTGGGAAACTAAGGTACTTTGCTTATATCAATCCCAACACGGATCCTGTCTAGGGTTGTCACTCTTAGTAATCTCATACGATGTTATATTTGTAGGTCGCTGCAAGGGCTGTCAGGGCTATTGCATGCACTCGTTGCTCCTCTCCCCCATTTCCTTATCAATATAGGCCTAGTTATATCCTTAAGACTGCATCAGGACTCGTCGCCCTCATGCGATGTCAGGATAAACTCAAGGTCACTACAAAGGGCTCGTCACCAATCAGTGTAGGCCGACAGCAAGAATATAGTGTCTCATACTACCATAATCTGCTCAGAGTAGGGTACTCACTGGTCACTACGGGGAGGTTTGTGGCCCCAGCGTAGGCCGACAGCTCGACCACGGTGTCCCATACCACCATGCACGGCTCATGAGTCTTTATGGATCAACGTACCATGGTTAACATGATTTTCAATGGTAAGTTCAGTACCCTAGGTTCAAGTAGTTATGACTCATACAAGGTGAACATACAATGGCCAATCGGGTTACTTGACGGGCTTGACTAGTACGAGCGCATCTCAAGCGGAGCGACATGAAGTGTATGAAACACTTCATGTGGCCTAACCACTGCCGCTTGCCCAAAACACGACTCGCGTTCATCGACGCGTCCTTCATGGCAAATAGAAGCCAACCACGAATTCAATTGGTTACCCACTGCCTGGGCTAGGTCATAGCCCCAAGCATTTGTACACAACATCAGTGATCATATGAGAGTGACAGAAATGAATATAAACAATACAAGCATGTTGACACATATTATAACATACAACATAAGCAAATCAACCAACACATGCATTATATATATATACTTGTTGAGGGTCAAATATTGCATATCAGACTCCATTTATTGCCTAGATTTACGAACAAGATACTGTTTAATGGACCGTTTTAATCGTGTTTGTGATGCAAGGTGTACTTACAAGCTTGGACTGAAATAAGTACTAAAAGCATGAATTTCACATTCTGATGACACCAAAGGCAAGGAATCGACTCCTGGGGACCAAGATCAACGCCAGGGATCAGCAAAAATCAAAGAACTGAAGCTCAAATGGCCTAAAACTCATCTACAATGCAAGATCACATGTTTCCCACCATCCGTTCGGTTCGAAACTTCATACGTGGCTTGAGGACAAGAAATTAACCGTACAAGTCAATTTTCAGCCAGTGGATCCCTCTGCAAGTGACCCAATAGAAGGATTAGCCCATAAAACAGTGAATTGGGGCCCGCTGGATATCCAGATATACCTCATTTTTGGTCCCGACGGTTTAAAAAATACAAGAAACAGGATGGACGGATTGGATTTCTTACATGCATCAAAATGTGACCCATTTATGTAAGAGAGAGTACACACCCAACGTGCACTCACAATCCACTGAGCCAAACGCGCAGTTTGACTGCGTTTGACTCGAGCCCGGGTGTAAATAAGGCAGCGGACGGACTCTGATCGTCCATTTTCAGGTAGTGGGCCTCATACACTGATCATATGGAAGATCAAGACCGTTCATTGTTCTCGGATAGCGGGGTAGACCACAACCATGGTTCTCATTCAGTCCTATGCATGTACTTAGGCAATATTCACCATAAATCGTCCAGATAGACGGCAGAGTGAAAGATATCGTGGGCCATACTGAAACTACTCCAAAAGCACTCTGTCCCGGACGGTTTTTTGTCCTGAAAACAACGGACGGAGTGGATTTTTCAGTTGGCCTCAATAAGTGGGCCATCACATGAAGCAGAGTCGACTTGCGGCGACTCTGTTTCGCAATAGATAGCTGTAATTTTCCGCTATGGGCCATCATCACGATCCAAGAAGAGGATCAGTACCGTTCATCAAGATTGAAGTGGCCCAATAATCACTGTCTAGGTGGCAGAATTTCACAATATCGCGAGGAGAGAAATCCATGCGTTCAAAAGACGGACAAACGGTGTAATGAGGAATCTTATGGGCTGGACCGAATCTAATTCAAAACTAGTCATGCCTAGCTGGTTTTTCGAGAGTAACACTTTGAATGGGGTGGATTTTACAAGAAATATCAATAAGTGGGCCCCACCAAGAAGTTAGCATTCGGGACTCTTCTTACGCAGGAAAAGAGTTGTGATATCTCTCTCAGCCGACCGCCTTACGTAGCTTTCTACCGACAGTCTCTTCATAGCTATAAAGAGTGAGAGAAAGAGAGGGCAGGAATCAATCAGATCTTTGGAGCTGGAGGCTGGGCTGAGACGTGAAGCACAAGGGAAGAGAGAGAGATAGGTTTTTTTTTCTTCTTTTCTTTTGAGATTTAGTTCAGCCCATTCATGGCTGGCTAATCCTCTTAGCTAGGGCTAAGAGGTGAAGCTTGTGGATAGATGGGAGACTCTATTTTACAGCTTTGATTTATTCTGAACTAATATTGATTTTAGTTTTATTAATGGCATGTTTTTTTAGTCTTTAATGGTCTGTTGTGACTGAAATTACAATGGGTCTGCAATGGCTTTGAGCATGTCCTTTTTCCTTTATGTTTATGACGTTAGGAAGCCCTGTTGTTCATCATAGTCTCCTGGGCATGGTCAGATGTCAGTACCCTTCCTAGCTTTCATACATGTAATTGGGTGATAGTTAGTTTAATTCTGTTGTTTGCCATAGTCTCTTGGGCATGGTTTGGTGATGGAATCCATTCTAATTCATATACTTTTCATCTTTTAAAAACTAGATCAATGACAGTTCAGTTAATTTTCATGATTCATGAAACAGGCATAAGATCTCCCTGATCTCTACAAGTAGATCCTCTGAATCCCTAGTTACCTTTCTCTGAATTTTCTTAAGTTTTAGAGTAATTGTTCCACTATTATTCCACAATTGCTATTTGGTTTAGATTTCATCTTAGCCTAGTTCTAGTTCTACTTAATTTCAGAATATGTACAAGTTTCGGTCCCTTGGGATTCGACCTCAGTCTTATCGAGTTATTACTACATCACAACCCTGCACTTGGGGAGTGAACAATACTGAAATCAATTCATGTAGCCAACATGGTGAAAATCATATACATCAGCATATTAATTGAGAATTCAATCTCAAAACTAATTCACAACACCATTTACTCAATACATACCAATACAAACATTTATACAAACACTTAGTCTACACACTTTAGTCTACATAGCGTATGTCGACCCAAAGTGCGCATTAAGGCGAATCTCTTCGCTAAACAGGTTGTACACACATATCTAATATCATAACACGACAAAATCACATGGCAATCATTTCAGCAAAATACAAACGTATACAGTATTTTCTATAAATGACTAAAATGCCCTAAATCTCAAATTCACCGTACGTATACGAAATGAAAAATGAACAGCATGTTCTACATGTTAAATGGTGATCTCGTCGATAATCTACTATTAAACGACATTGAAAGCTTTGAAATCAGTCAATTTAAGCGTCTAAAATCCTCACATTTTGCCTTAGACGTGTATCGATTCGAATAGAACGTCTACGCTTCGTCAACGGCGTTATGGCGACCTAATGCACAACATACATAAGCTACTTCTCTATTTGAATCGAAAGGATCCTTAAAACAGCTATAGGTTAGGGTTTTCTTACCTAGAAGTGCGTTGGAATCACTGGAAAACTGATTTGAATGCGGCGCTTCGGTACATGCAATAGCTGATGCAAGTGGCAGGAAATCTCTCCCACAACTCGCTCACAATCTCTCTCTTTCTCTCTCTCTCTCTCGTTTTCTAGGGTTTGTAACAAATTCGGATGAGAGAGATATGAGAGGGTTTAAAGCCCTTATATAGGCCAAAACCTAACCTGAATAGACTTGGGAATAAGGTATACTTGAGTTATAACTAAATCGGGACTTTTCCGAGCCAAAAGAGTATTTCAGGAGGTCCCCTGGCCGAACGTGGTCTGACTTAAGCTCATGGACACTGGATCCAGCACATATCAAGTTTTCAGTCCAGTAGAGTTTCCAAATCGCACGTGGCGGACCAGTTTCAGTTCAGCGGTCACGGAGACTCGATCGAGGATTCCAAGTACACTGACCTGAATAAGAAATGTTTCCTGATCCGAGGGTGTATTTAGGTCAGATTCCGACGGTCAGAAAGCTTATACTGATCCCGCAAACGAAACGTGCCAGATTTATTTAAATCCCATTTAATTTTAAATGAATTTCATTCTTTTTCACACTCCTCGCTCCAGGCTCAATGAAATAGCCTCAGAACATCGGCTGGGCTTGATTTTTGAAACGATTGTCAAGTCCAGCGAAGCAGTCAGAACGATCTGAGATTATAGATATCAGACTTTCGATGCGCGGTCTAAATCCAATACGAAGTTTCAAAGGGTTCCCGAGAGCAAACGGGTTTAGAGTTTGATCCTAGATTTCAGGGTATTATAGCGTCATTGATTCTACAAGTTTTGGGTCTTGCAGAACGTATTTAAAGAGATTGGTGCTAATTTTGCAGGAAATCTAGTGTAGCGTTAGCTAATTCACGTTAACTTTCTAAAGAATTAGATTTTAAATGATTTATTTGACCTTGAAATTGGGTTCTGAGAGGTTATGAAGGTGTTATGGTTGACCCATTGCCTAAGGACGTCTAACCCTAGGTTGGTAAAAATTTGGGGTGTTAAAGGTACCCACAATAACAGGCCCAAGTGGGATTTCAAATCCTTATGCTCGGCCAAGGTCGAACAATTGTTACCGTCGTGGCCAACCAGGCTACTTATCAAACACTTATCATCAATGTTCCACAACACACTTGACTATAAATGAAGGGGGCACTAAAGATGAGGCCGCAGACAAGATCATGACTTTGATGAATATGAACAAACCATGAAGAAATAGCAAGTGGCGATAAAGTGACGAGCAAGGATAGTGGCGAATCTCTCGTTGTGAGGCGATTACTATATACCCCACGAAAGGAATTACATCTACAATGATACAATATATTTCGTACTTGGTGCACTATCAACGGAAAGGTCTGTGATGTGATCATAGATAGTGGTAGCAGCGAGAACATCGTCTCAAGAATGATAGAGGACAAGTTGTAGCTATTAACAACGAAACATCCTTCCCTATACTCAATTGGTTGGATAAAAAATGTGAATAAGACCAAGATAACTGAACAATGCACTATCTCATTTTCAATTGGCAAATATTATAAGGATCAGATAGTTTGTGACGTGGTCGACATGAAAGCCTACCATATGCTACTCAGTCGACCCTAGCAATCGGACCGTGATGCGACCCATCGGGGACGAGACAATGTCTACATATTCATCAAAGATAGTCAAAAAATAATCCTTGCCCTTATGGCACCAGAGAACCACCCTGAAGCCTCTAAAGTGGATGGGAGTTCCCTCTTGACCATTCGGGATTTCATGGAGGAATCCAAGGAAACCGACAAGGTATACGCCGTAGTGGTGAAGGGCGAAGAAGAAAAACCCTCAAATATCCCTCCAAGCTTACGATTGTTGCTAAACGAATTCAAAGAAGTCTGGCCTGAAGATTTACCTGATGGGTTGTCCCCTATGAGGGACATCCAACATCACATAGATCCCGTCCCTGGGGCTAACCTGCCCAACCAGCTTCATTATCGGATGAGTCCGAAGGAGTGTAAGATACTTCAGGGGTAAGTGGAGGAATTGATCTATAAGGGTCTCTTAAGAGAGAGTATGAGCCCATGTGCCGTACCAGCATTATTAACACTAAAAAAAGATGAAAGCTGGCGCATGTGTGTCGATAGCTGAGCAATCAACAAAATTACCATCAAATATCAGTTCTCAATACCATGGTTGGACGACATATCGATATGCTAGGAGGGGCCAAGGTGTTCTCTAAACTAGATCTAAGGAGCGGGTACCATCAGATTCGTATTCGACCTGGTGATGAGTGAAAAACGGCATTAAAAACCAAGGGTTGTATGAGTGGCTGGTCATTCCCTTTGACATATCAAACGCATCAAGTACTTTTATACGTTTGATGAATCAAGTTCTAAAACCTTTCACTAGCCGGTTTGTAGTAGTATATTTCGATGACATATTGATATATAGCCAGGATGAGACAGAGCACATGAAACATCTCAGGCAGGTGCTGCAAGTCCTACAAATTAACAAGTTATACCTCAACTTGAAGAAGTGTAGTTTTTTAACTGACAGCTTGTTGTTTCTAGGATTTGTTGTAACGTCCACAGGCATCCATGTGGACAATGAAAATGTGTGAGCCATTAGGGAATGGCCGATCCCGATAAACATTCATAAGGTGAGGAGTTTTCACGGGTTGACAACTTTCTATCATCGATTTGTGTGAGATTTTAGCACTATAGTCGCGCCTATAATAGATTGCATGAAAAAAGAACCATTCCAGTGGACTGATAAAGCTGGCAAGAGCTTTCACGAGATCAAGCATCATTTGTCTACAACACCAATTTTAGTGCTCCATAAATTTGACAAATTATTTGAGGTTGAGTGTGACGCTTCATATGTCGGAATTGGATGAGTATTATCACAAGAAGGTAGGCTGGTGAGAAGCTCAGCGAAGCCCAAAAGAAATGGTCAATTTATGAGCTTGAGTTGTATGTAGTTGTTCAGGTGCTGCGACATTGGCGGCATTATCTGATTCAATAGAAGTTTGTTCTATACACTAACTATTAAGCATTAAAGTTTATTAATAGTCAGACTAACTTGAATCATGTATATACTAGATGGGTTACATTTTTATAGGAATTTACGTTCATTCTGAAGCACAAGTCAGGACAGCAGAACAAGATGGCTAATGCACTTAGCCATCGTGCATTGCTACTTGTTACGATGAGCAACGAGGTGATTGGCTTGGATTGTCTCAAGGAGCTGTATGTCGAGGATGAGGACTTTAAAGATTCTTAGATGAAGTGCCAAAAATATTACCCCAGTGACCTTCATATGCGGGACGATTTTCTCTTTAAAGGGAATCGATTGTGCATCCCCCAAAGTTCTCTGAGGGAGCAGATTATTCAGGAGCTAATGGAGGTGGCCTCGGTGGACACCTTGGGCGAGACAAGACGCGAGCTCTTGTGGAAGAGCAGTATTACTAGCCGCAATTAGTACATGATGTGGGAAGAGCCGTACAACTTTGTCATATTTGTCAAACTTTCAAGGGGCAATCTCAGAATACGGGCCTCCACACCACGTTACCTGTGTCTGACGGTCCTTAGGAGGATTTATCAATGGACTTTGTGTTTGGTATCTAACGAACATAACACGACATAGATTCGGTATTCGTGGTGGTCGATCGTGTAAGACCCGTATCTTGGTCCGTACCTTTCCGTAGACTTCCGCGGTCTTACCGATCGAATTTCGGCAACCTTCGACCCTTAACAGAAATCGACGCGCGATCCTGAATCATATGCCGACAACCCGAGTTGACTCAACCCGATACCAATACCATAGCGACCGTACCGTCGTTGCGGTTTCGATGCCGGAACTCACGCGCCGATGCGATACCCTGGTCAAGAGTTGTAGACCGACGTTCGGTGCGAGGAAACATCGCGCGTTGCGAAACCTAAGGGAATCAATCACATCAATTAATCAATCCATCAATCCATCACATGTTAAGTACACATCACTTTCATCCCTTTTTCCAAGTAAACACAAAAGTCTCCCAAACCCATACCTATCTTATACAAAAAGCCACAAAAGTCAAGCTTTTGTTACACCTCCCATACCTCTCTTACACAAAAAGCCACATAAGTCAAAGATTTCTTACACAACCATCACTCACCACATCCATCCATCACTCTCTCTCTCCCTTTACAACTCCTCTCTTTCTCATTTACAAAAACTCCAAGCAAAAGAACTCCATACGTATGGAATTCTCCAAACTCTCCTAAGCTCCAAGTGGCCCACCTTCCTACCCTATCATCTCCGATCTTAACCCTCTATCCCTCATCTCATCCATTGAAGTTGAAGCTAAGGTGCCAAGGAACCCCTAGGAGCAAGAAGATCGGACGGTAGGTGCCTCTATAGGGTAGTTTCTTTCTTGTTTTTATGATAGACCAAGTGAGGCCCACCGATCCATGGTGTGGATCTCACTTGGGACCCTAAGTTGTGGCCGATAGACCACTTGGATTATCATGATCATTCCATGATGGGGCCATTCTCCATGGACCCCATCATGATGTTTATTTCATTTAGAAAGGTCATCTAGACCACCCATATTGGTGGGGAAAGGATCCCCACCGTTGATTTTAAGTTTTGATGGTCCCTTATGCTAAATGACCCACTTGATGTATGATTCATTGTAAGGGAGGGCCCATAATGTCGGGGTCCCTCCATCACAAAGCGTGTCCCACTCTCCATGTCTCTCTCTCTCTTTTATTTCTTTTTATTTTGTTTTATTTTATTTATGTGATAGGGTTGTGTGGCCCACTTGAATGGACCCCACCTTGAGATTTATTTTGTTCAAGTTTTCATTCAAGTGGGGCCCACCTCATACGTTGTACCCACGTCACCCATCGGTGGTGGCCCACTTCATCAGGGCCCACCACAATGTGTTTTTTTAAAGGGACTAAGCCGTCCAGCGTCTGGGACGCTGGACGTTTCAAAAAAAAAAAAAAAGGGAAAGAAGAAAAGAAGAGTCTTTGGGTGGTCCGCCTGCTGAGGCCCCACCATGATGTATGTAATCAATCCACGCCGTCCATCCCATTCTCCGCCAAATTTCATGCGTTGGGCCAAGATTTGGAGCTGATCCAATCACCTGGTGGGCCATAATGCCAAAAATTTCATCCTCACCATTCAAATATTATTTTCTTATTTTATTTCACTTCCTAAGCATATAAAAATTCAAAGTCTGGACTCATTTGGACGGCTTCGAGCCGCTGAACGCAATGGCCGGGACGGATTCTGGTGAAGTGGGCCCCATGTGCGAAAAACCTCGGGAAAACGGGTTTTTTCCAAAAATGTCAAGAGGCAGAGCCTCTGCCTTCTCTGTCAGCGGGCAGCGCCAACACGCGTCTGCGTGCAGCCTTGGTGACGGACGGACGCAGGGGCCCACGGCCCTGTGTGTGGGCCCCACCATAATGTTTATTTGTTCTCCAACCCGCTCATGAGGTGGGCCACCCCAGTGGTGGGCCCCCCTCCAAAAATGAGACCGATCCAAAACTCAGGTGGCCCACACCACTTGAAACAATGGAATTAAATGTCTACCATTGAAATCTTTTTGAGGCCCACAGAAGTATTGGATCAAGCTGAAATTTATGTTTTCCCTTCATCCAGGTCCGAGTGACCTTATGAACGGGTTGGATGGCATCTGGACAGTGCAGTGGGCCCCACATGGGACCCATAATGATGTATGTGTTGAAGACCACCGTCCAGGCGGACGGTGGCACCCACCACGGTGGCGCCCACCTCATGTATGTGCTGCCTCCACCGTCCAGCGGACGGTGGGGCCCTTGTGATGTATGTGCTCTATCCGCACTATCCACTGGACAGTGGGACCCGCCATGATGCATGTGATGCGCCCAGACCGTCCATCTACTTGGTGTGATCATTTCTAGGCCTGAGCTGTTGGTTGGGTGGGCCCCTCATGTATGGGTCCTTTAATTGCAAAAGGTCTATAGGCTAGGCCCATTTGATTTATGAAATGTTTATGAGCTAGGCCCATTTGATTCATTTAAGGCCTATGAACTTGGGCCCACTTGATATGTAAAGCCTATGGGCTTAGGCTCACTTGATATTTAAGGCCTATGGGTTTAGGCCCACTTGATATGTTTCAAGTCCATGGGACTAGGCCCATTTGATGTACTTCAAGGCCCATGAAATTGGACCTATTTGTTGCATTCTTAAAACCCATGGAAGTGGACCCATTTGATATATGTAAGGCCTAGGGGTTTAGGCCCACTTTGATATGCATACAAGGCCTACGGGTTTAGGCCCATTTGATGTACCATAAGGCATAGGGGTTTAGGCCCATTGAACTCATATAATGCCTATGGGTTGATGTCCATTTGATGTACATGTGGGGGGCCCTATTGGTGTGGCCCATTTGATACATATTAGACTCATGTGACTAGGTCCAATTGATGCAATCTAAGGCCCACGGGTTATGACCCATTGCAATATACCTAAGGCCTATTGGTGTGGCCCATTTATGTGGTCGTTTAACAAATACAAAGCCCATATATCATGGCCCATTAGATGTAGTTAAGGTCCAATGGGATGTACCTAAGGTCCATTGTAATGTGTGATCCCAATACAGACTATGTAGCAATGTTTACATCGATCGTGCCTTGGGGGCAATGTTGGTTTGACGTCCACATTGCGAGTGTAATGTTGGTTGGATGTCCACATTACGACTCTCCTTGGGCCCACTACTGGGCCGTACTTATTGTGTATGGGCCGTCCAGGTCCATCTGCATTGTAAGATAGTTCATTTTATTATAACATGTTTAGTACAGTTCCATGACTCATGATCATACGCATCATATGTATTCTTGACGTGAGAATTGTCTCATCATAGCATTTACCTTTGGGCAGGTTGTTTATGGGTTCCCGGTTAGGCGGTGTTGCCCTACATGAGCGCACGATATGTGCAGGATTTGTTGCATGACTGGACAGTGTGAATCATGCATTTCGCATTTGTGTGACATGGTTATTGTACGCCCTAGCGACATCAGGGCCGTAGTCTCCATAGACGCATCTTGGTTGGCAGGATTGGATACAGAAAATCTTGTTTTACATGGGGTACTATAGATATCCCTAGGTGAAAGTTCTTAAACCCTTATGGTACCAAGAGGTTGCTCCAACGTCTAGACCGAGTGGGTAGATGAGCGTTGAGTGCCGATTACCAGACGGTTACGCTCTCCACTGTGTCGTGGTCGGTTGGAAGGGGGTGCGGTCTTACCCGCCCGAGAGTAGGGGGCAATGCTAGGCTGAGTTTGACCAGCTCGAGGAATGGGTCCGCTATCGAAGAGTCGCGCCCGATATTGACAGACGGATAGTGAGATCTCTTCCACTTACCTTATTACGCGCGATGTGGCGGCAATCTGGTTTAGAGTGTACTAGACCCCGGTGATATCCCATATTTGAACTGTATTGATGTGTGGACATAGATGAGGATCTGTATGCTTGAGTTGCATTGCACATCGCATGACCTTGGGGTGGCCGATACCATTCATGTCTTGCATCGCATAGCCTTGGTACGGCTCATGATATTATGGAGTCATCTGCATATTCCGCATGACTCTGACATTGCATGTTCATATTACTACCTTGCGCACACACTTTCACCACCCTCTAAGCTTTCTATAAGCTTATGCACGACCGTTGCGTGCAGGTGACGTTGGTTCGCAGCAGCGCTGAGGCAGGAGCACGTTGCAGATCGTTTTGGAGTTTTTGTTCTTTACCATTGTATTTCCCTTTATGCTCATTGTACTTGTTAAGTTTTTGATCATAGTAGAAATGTAATGGAGTTCTTGGTTGTTGTTTGTGGGTTATGCCTTTGGTTATGCTTATTACGAATCAAACTGACATTGAAAATCCTCCTCGTAGCATCCTAGGATCGGAACCTGACGAATGGGAGCTAGGAGCCGAGAATGGGGTTCTACGGAGGCTGTCGGCGCCAGATTCGGCGATCGGAAATTTTGTGAGCCCGGTTTCCGAGTTTGGGGCGTGACAGATCGTTTCTCCAAGATGACACACTTTATCCCATGCAAGAAGACCTCGATGCAATACACGTGACAAATTAATTCTTCAGGAAGGTCGTACGGTTACATGTGATCCCTAAGACCATTACTTCAATTTAGCAATGCTTACCACCCACAGACTGATGGGCGGACCGAAGTTGTGAATCGCACGTTGGAAAACCTCCTTCACAGTATTGTATGAGAAACGCTGAAGCAGTGAGACTTGACTTTATCTCAAGCAGAGTTTGCATTCAACAATATGGTGAACCGCTCGACAGGAAAATTGTCGTTCCAGATTATATACAAACGAGTGCATCGCCATACACTTGATTTGGTCCCTCTGCCCAAACACCCAGGCACGAGCATTGCAGCAAAACATATGGCAAACAAGATCATGGGCATCTATGCGGAAGTGCAAGCCAAGCTATATGCCTTGAACGAAAAGTACAAGGAGCAAGCGAACAAACATCAGTGACAAAAGGTGTACGAGGTGGGCGACCAAGTAATGGTCCATCTACGCAAAGAATGATTTTCAACCGGAACGTATAACAAGTTAAAGAATAAAAAGATTAGACCGGTACCAATCATCCGAAAGATCAATGATAACGCTTATGTTGTTGATCTTCCAAATGACATGGTGATCTCACGGACTTTCAACGTCGCAAACCTGACCGAGTTTCATGAACCAGCGCAGGATGAGAACTCGAGGACGAGTTCTTTTGAAGTCGAGGGGAGTAATATAGAGCGGGTCGTGGACAGTTTCATGGCTAAGATGGATCAGCAAAGGCTCGATCGATGACAGAAGTGATCCGAATCGTTGGACCTTAGATTGGGCGTATCTCACAATCCGGAATGAGTTATCTGACGTAAAATATATGATTTTGGGGTAGAACGGGCTACTTTAACCAACCAACCTTGCTAAGCTACGTTACACAAGCCAGATTTGTGAAAAATCCAAAGGTCGACGGTCGTTTCCCTGTTTTATTTTCGTTTTTACTATAAATAATAAGTTTTAGTTTGATTATAACTCTTCATCCATTGGGCTTTAGGAGTTGTGTCCAACATGAAAAGTGCTTAGAATAATTAGGAGAACGGTTTGGTGGAGCCAAATAGGACACTTACTATTTTTAGCCGAAAACCTTGCGCACTAGTAGACATCACGATAATCTATAAATAGTAAGTTTACTATTTATAATAAGTCGCAAATTCTAGGAGTTTTAGTTGTAGTTTGATTCTGATTTCTTTCCTATTGCTTAGTACCCTTATTTAAAGGGTTGTGAACTCGTTTTTATGCATTCATTAATCAATTTCGAATTTTATTAGAATTTATTTCTATGCTCTTGCTTTCTTTCCTCGTGGATTCGAGAAGTCCCTGTGAGGAGTCTAGAGAAGCTTTGTGGATTCGGAGTAGTTATCCTTGAGGAAGACAGTACTGATTAACCTCATCACGTTCATCCCTATGTCAGTCACACTGGTATATTTTTGTCCAATTTTGTTTTTATTTTTGTTTAGCAAAAGTAGGTAGTACCACTAATATTGATTGAATCAAAAATAAATACAAATAACAGGTATTGAATTTGATTTTTTATTTTTGATTTTTGATTTTTTTTTTTTTTTTTTTGTTAGCTCGTTAGTACACCCCATTGTCAGACTAAAAACCCATGTAGACCTAAAGCTAGTGGGCCACATTATAAGAAAAAAGTAGAGATTGTATGCTTAGTGTTGAAACACTCCCGAGGCTTGTTTAGCCAGGCGGATTAAGAGGGATTAGGAGGGATGGGATGGATTTTAAGATAATGATGGTGGTGTCAGTAGATTAGTTTAAGATCCATGGGATTGCTATATCCTGGGACAAGTTCACCAAGTCTGTTTGGCACTCCCGGTATATCTGGGGATTTTACCTTCCGATCCGTCCAACCAAACACACCAAGGGTGCAATTGAACTGGATTAGGAGGGAAGAGATCAATTTTAAGGTAATGATGGCAATGTCGGTGGATTGGTTTAAGGTCCTTCGGGTTTGTTATATCTCGAGACAGGCTCATCATGTCCATTGGGCTCGTTTAGCATATCTTAGGATTTTACTGTCCCATCCCTCCTAATCTCATGGGATCTATCCAGCCAAACAAGCTCCTAGAAATACAGAAGCTTAATAATTTTGTTTCCTTTCGCAATGGTAGTGACCTTGCGAACCGTTGTGCCACTTTATGAGTAGTTTGTATTGAATGTTCCTGTAGAGCTTAAAAAATTGAGAGCGGTTAGAAACCATTTTACAGGGCTGCAGTTGCGTGATACACAGTAATACATGCCGTACATCAGTGATTCAGACGTCACGTCAGTGGCTGTGATTGAAAGAGAGCAGCATGGGCTATCAGTGTCTTGATTCGCATTTTTTAAATCTATCTAATATTTGGTGGAGCCCTACGCTAACCGTTCAAATGTCACATGTTAGCGGTATTTGTGACAGAGACTGTCAATGTCTTGAGTCATAAGCTCGGCCTCACATTTACAGTAATCGCGTTTATTAGATCTACAATAATTTTAGGTGTGTGATGCACACTCAATACAAATATCACGTCAAAGGCTGAAATATCTATTCAAATGTTACATTAGTGGCTGTATCTGTGTCACGTCAAAGACCCATGACGTGAAATATCCATTCAAATGTCACATTAGTGGCTGTATCTGTGTCACGTCTAAGACCCTATTGTCTATTCAAATGTTGCACAGACGTCTGTTTTAGTGTGCTGTATGATAGCCATTCAAATGCCACGTCCCTGACTTTATTTGTGATAGAGACACGAGCTATCCTTTTTTGGTGTGTGGTACACCTGTCATTTGAATTTCGTATCGATATCTATTTATCTGGTAGAGACCTGGGTTGCCAGTTTTGGGTTATCATTTTTGGTAATTGTTACCATTTGTGGCAGAGACATGAAATTCAAATGTTACCATTTGTGGTAGTGTTGTTATTCAAATGCTACCATTTGTGGCAGAGACATGAAATTCAAATGCTACCATTTGTGGCATAGTTGTTATTCAAATGTTACCATTTGTAGCAGAGACATGAGTTGTTATTCAAATGTTACTATTTGTGTCGGAGACTGAATTTGTGACATAGACACATCGTGTGTCCGGTACACTAGCCATTCAAATGTTATGTAGGTGGCTGTATCGGTGGCAGAGAGGCAATGGTGTCTTCATTTGTGGCAGAGAGACATGGGTTACCAGTGAAGCTACTTCTCGCAATTACAGCAAATATGTTTATCAGATCTATTTAATTTTTGGTGGGCAGTGCACTTACCATTCAAATGTCACATCGATGACGGGGTTGCTAATGCTTTGAATCTGAAGCTACGTCGTGCAGAATGGATAAACGATCGGAATATCGTGATGAGATCTAAAACTTGTTACACCAGCTAGATAGTTGGTGTGTGGTACACCAGCCAATCTGCTTCCAGAAATCAAAACGGCCCATGAATAGGTGGGTTTCCCTTGCACGTGTAAAAGAAATGGATTGTTTTGGCCGATCACGGATCAGCTACCGACAGGTTGAGTAGCGAGACTGGCTACTAAAGTGATATCACAGAGTTCCGTGCACCTACTATAATATATGTGTTGTATCCACACTTCACGTACATTTGGAGATATCATTTTAGGGCATGCACCAAAGAATGAGGCATATCCAAAGCCATAGTGGATCCCACCACAGAAAACAGTGGGGAGAGTGATGCCTACTGTTAAAACTTTCCTAATGCCTACCATGATGTTTATTTGAAGTCCAACCACTTCAAAGTTAAAAAATACATGATAGAGAGGAAAACACAAATATCAACTTATTCTAAACTTTGGTGGCCTTTAGAAGTTTTTAATGGTTGGCGTCACTCACCCCATTGTTTTCTATGGTGGGGCTGATTGGAGCTTTGGATTTGACTCATTCTTTGCCTATTGCACTAAAATGATCTCTCCAAATGGATAAACAACATGGATACAAATAGAGCTAGGCAAGACCCGACTCAATCCAGCGGATCCAACTCAACAAGAACCGAATGCCAGAGTCGGATTCAGATCGAGTAGACCCACCCGGATCTAAATTCCGACCGAGTCAAGTTCGGGTTACATAATAACCCAATCTGACTCGAAACGAAACTCAATCGGGTCGGATCCCGAACCGATCCGAAACCCGACTCGATCCGTGGTGGGGCCCATGTTCTATACTTTTGTGGTCCAGCAAACTGCTAACCTATTTGTTTTCTCATTTATGAGGTAAAGAAGATGTAAATTAGTAATTATTACTTACCTTTGTATTTACATTTTGCAGCCACCCATTAATGTTGACGTGATGTTGACGGGAAGCTTGTTTAAAAAAGCTTATGCATTTGAAAGGGTAAAGAAAGTTTTTTTTTTTCTCTCATTAAAATCTATGGGGCCCAATGTTATGTATGTGTTTGATCCATGCCATCCATCCATTTTTCCTACTCATTTTATGGCATGAGCCCAAAAATGAGGTAGATCCAAAACTCAAGTGGACCACTCCATATGAGACAAGAGAATTTGAACGTTTATCGTTCATTTCTTCTTTGGGGCCATAGAAGTTTTGGATCAATTTGATATTTGTGTTTTCTCTTCATCCATGTGAATGTGATGCCATGAATGGATTGATCCCTATGGGCCCTTGGCTCATTTTTATTTTGAATGGTAGGCATTCACAATTCTCTTTATTTCCTATGGTGTGGTCCACTTAAACGTTGTATTTGCCTCATTTTTTTGTCCATGCCCTAAAATGGGCACATAGAATAGATGGATGGCGTGGATCAGACAAATACATAATAATGTAACCCATAAATTATACTGTCATAATTTCTATTCATTTACCCACTATTTTTGCCACGGTTTTCGAGGTCAAATTACATCATAAATCATTTTTTTTTTCAAACAAGTGTAAAAAATAATAATAACTTATTTACCCTTCATTTACAATGGAATTGAAAATAAAGTGTTTGGCAAGCGTTAGCTTCTTTTTCTGCAATCAAAATACGATATTTTTAAATCTCAAATCATAAAAAAGAAAAGAAAAAATCAAAAAATTTCTATCTTTTGATGATCTAGTGACCCATTCCTACTCGTAGCCAACTCGATCCGACTCGATATCTCTAACCGAGTCAGACTTGGTTTGGATCAGCCCAGCCAAGATCCGGTTTAGATGGAGTCAAGTCCGCTGGACTCGGTCCTGAGTCGGATCAAGTTTCGGTTAAGGTTTTCACAATACCGGATCAAGTCAAGTTGGACCTAACTCGATCAGACTCAACTCGATGCCTACCTTTAGATACAAAATATACATCATGGTGGGGCCCACAGAACTTGATGACGCCACATCAGTAGCGAGTCTCTCTACTTAGCCTACCAGTATCTAATCCGGGTCAGCTTCGGCTAGCCCAGCCTACGCTTGGCATGGGCCTTGCTTGACACTTAAAGAACCAAGCAGAAGGCCAATATGAACCTAAGTAAAGAAGCCTAACTAGAGCAGTACACAATCTAGATGGGCCCCACCATAATGTATGTGCTTCATCCATTTTTACCGATCATTTTAGGGCTTTATCCCAAAAATGAGATGGATATAGACCTCAGGTGGACCACACCACATGAAAAAACAAAGGGTAGTGGCCCACCATCCAACTCTCATTTTTTTTTTCTTTCTCTCTCTCGTCACAAAATCATCAAGAATATTTGAGATTTGCTAGCCCTAGCGCTAAAATTGAGCTAGTCGGCTTATTAGGTAGGCCGCACACACACCAGTACATTGCATGTAGGTGGTTGGCAACTTCTTTTAAACCGTCCATTGTTTTGATACTTGTTTGATCGACTATCTTATGAGTTGGATGGCTGACTATTGGGACAAATCATCTATTTGTGGGGCTCACTTCATGCACAATACGTAACTGTTTCGCATGTGTGGGCGGGAGGGTGCGGAGAAGTAGCTGGTGGCAAGCGGATCTCAGTCCTCAAACGAAGGTATTCCCATTTAGATAACGACAGCAGAGTGACGGCAGATTAGGTGAGATCCCGGCCTCACCCAAGATGGTGCAATCCTTGCCGTGGGGCCCACCTTGATTTATGTATTATGTATCCATGTCGTCCATCCATTTTTTTTTTCAGATCATTTTAGGGCATTGTCTCAAAATCTAAGAAGATCCAATTATCAAGTGGACCATATCATAAGAAACAGTTGTGATTGACTGTCCTACCATTAAAAACTTCTTAGGGCTCACCTTAATGTTTCCGTAATGTTTATTTACCATCCAATATATTAATAAGGGCACTAAGCGTGGATAAAGGGAAAAAAGAAAATATAAGCTTCATCTAGAACTTTTGTGGCCTATCAATGTTCAATCAACATTGTTTCTTACAAGATAATTCACTTGATAATAGGATTTATTTCATTTTTAGGATAATTCTCTAAAATAATAGGGAAAAATGAGCGAACTGTTGCGCGGCATGCCAACAACGCTAGTGAATCGAGATCCAATCTCCGATCTCACCCACAAAACGATAAACAAGAAGAAATATAATATAGAAGTAGAATCAAATCATACCAAACAAACCACAAGACAGAATATATGTGAAAAAACCCCAACAATGGTAAAAAATCATGGGTGCAAACTTCCACTATGAAGAAAACGGAATTACAAGCAATATACTAACCTTTTCCCTTTGAATGCATAAAACAAAATCTTTGTATACACCTTAGAATACCCTAGGACAGCCCTAGGGATCCCTATTTATAGTTTAGGCAACTTCCTTTTCCACCTCTGTGAAAATCACCTTAAAATTGCGCAGTCTGCACCAAAACCGTGCAAAATCTGCGTAATGTCGACTAGTCGAGAGAGGTCTTTGACCGGTCGAGCATGGGCCTCAACTGGTCAAGCACCACAGACTAAGAAAAACATCACACGCTGGACTTTGAGTTGAGTGAATCCTTGACTGATCAAGCAGCATAGTCCAGATGGGGCTCCACACCTCAACATGGACGGTATGGATGCATAATACATACATCAAGGTAGTGGACGCAGTCTCATCTAATATATTGGCTAGCAGAGCAGCTAAGCTACAATACCATGGAAGTCGATTCG
Source organism: Magnolia kwangsiensis (assembly GCA_037074715.1). NCBI lineage: Eukaryota > Viridiplantae > Streptophyta > Magnoliopsida > Magnoliales > Magnoliaceae > Magnolia > Magnolia kwangsiensis. The sequence goes on from CM073583.1 coordinate 5,125,463, forward strand.
CTGGTGTACCACACACCAGCTATATAGCTGGTGTATTGACATTAGTAATCTATGGGTCTCATCATGAGGCATTTGTTATATCCAAACTATCTATCCATTTTGAGAGCTCATCGTAAGGCTTGGGATAAAAATAAGACAGATCTAACAATTAAGTGGACAATACTGTAAAAAGTGGTGGGTATTGAACAAATACCATTGAAACCCTTTTGAGGTTTACAGAAGTTTTGGATCAATATGAAATTTGTTTTTCATTTTTATCCATGTCTTCGTGACCTTACGAACAGATTGGATGGAAAATAAATGTTATGGTGGGTCCTATGAAATTTTTAACAGTGAAAATCATTATCTCCGCTACTATTTGTTGTGTGGTCTAGTTGTTCTTTGGATATGATTCAGTTTTTGGATGGTACTCTAAAATAATCTCAAAAAATAGATTAACAGTATAGAAATAATAAATAAATCATTGCGGAGTCCACGTAACTTTGATCTACCTTGAATTGTTCGCACAACCGGGAGCTTGATGAGCGTGAGCGCTGGTCCTCGCGGAAGCGGATTAGTTAGATATACAGCTATTGTAATGACGCTAGTCTGTGGGTCTGACCATGAGGTATGTGCTATATCCAAACTGTCCATCCATTGGTGAGCTCGTCTTAAGTCCTGAGATGAAAAATAAGACATATAATTATCTAGTGGACCACACTACAATGTCTACCATTGAAACCCTTTTCAAGGTCAAAGAAGTTTTGGATTAATATGAAATTTATTTTTCTTCTTAATTCATGTCTTTGTGACCGAACAGGTTAGATGGAAAATAAAGTTATAGTGGACCCTATGAATTGTTTAAAAGTGTAAATTATTATCTCTGCTGCTATTTGTGGTGTAGCTTAAATGATCTTTGGATATGATTATTTTTTAGATAATGCTCTAAAATAATCTCTACAAATAGAGGAACAATGTACATATACATATGGTAAATGCATCACCGTAGGCCACGTAACTTTGATCTCTTTATACCGTTCGTGCAACTCGGAGCTCGAGGAGCGTCCGTGCTCGACTTCGCACGGCACGTACCTACAGCGGCTATATAGCTGATGTGTACATTAGCCAATCGGCTTCGGTCTCAGCGGAAACGGATTGGCTACTCGGTACTTTGTGGGCCCCAACATAATGTATTTGTCTCATCCATTCCATTAGTCCACTTTTAAATATCATTTTACGGCTTTATTCCAAAACTGAGATGGATATAAATCTCAGGTACAACACATACATCATGGTGGGGCCCACAGTCAATCCGCTTCCCAATACCATGGGCGGCATTGTGATTGGGCCACAGTCGCGTGTGTTACACGTCAAGGGATCGAGCTCAGCTCCATGCCACACGTTATTATTGGTGGGGATATGATACAGATTTCTCTTATCTCGTTATAATATCTTAAATAATTCACCATTGGTGGGGCTCGGATACAGATTTCTCTTATCTTTCTTAAATAATTCACCATTGGTGGGGCTCGGATACAGATTTCTCTTATCCTCCAATATAATTCCTTGAATAAATCCTTGTGACATTTACTCTGTCCGTTGAAATCCTTATAAGATTTTTATCCTCAAGTCTTTTTGTTTTTTTGTCATACGTCGTCATTGGTGGGGCTCTTTGGCTCCACAATGATGTATGTGTTACATCCACTCTCATCAGTTGAGGCATTTCATGCTAGAACTTGAACCTAGAAATTAGGGCGGTTCAAATTTCCAGTGAGCCACACAGCACGAAAGTTGGGAATGGAGGTGCCCACCACAAAAACCTTCCTAAGGTGATCACCGTGTTGTTTATATGCCATCCAACGTATTCATCAGGTGAGCTACAAGCTAAGACTGTAGAGGTTATGGTTGTGATTTTAAATTGTCCGCAGGTGTGGCGCTTATGAGTCTAATTTTTGTCATGTATATATATTGTTATTGTTATTGTTATGTATAGTGTGGGGATCTAAAAAGCCGTGTGATATATACATAGACAAAGGAGTATCAAGTGTGGACCCGACAAACACGTGAGATGTCTTATGGTGATCTGTACGGTTGATCTAGTAGGCTAACACATGAATAGGCCATAGGCAAGAGAAGTGGTCATTCATTGTGGTTTTTCCATTAGCTCAATGTGGATATCTGCTAATCTTGCACTCAAATTTGTGGGAAATCCTTCACGCATGCATTGAATAATATTGAACATTTATCTTCCATACATCAACCCATTTTCTTGTAGTGATGTAGAGCGGGTCAAGTGCAATTTCATGGCAAAAGATGGACGAGAAAAGGCTTGATTGGAGGCAGAAGCGATATGGACCATCAGAACTTTAAAACCGGCGTATCTTACAAATCAAAATGAGTTATTTGAAGTGTCATATATGATTTTGGGGTAGGACGAGCTACTTTAGTCATCCAACCGGGTGGATGACGAATTTGCTAGATTTCATCTAGAAGTCGCATACAACATGAAAAGTGCTTAGAATAATTAGGAGAACAGTGAGGTTGGGCCAAATAGGACACTTTTTTTTCTTTTTTTTTTTTCAGAAATCCATGTTTTCTAATAGGAATCATGACAGTTTATAAACAGTAAGATTTTTAGGAGTTTTAGTTATAGTTTAATTCTGAAACTTATTCCTAGGTTTTATGTTATTATTTAAGAGGGTTGTAATCTCATTTTAATCATTAATCAATTTAGTACGAATTTCTTAAAATTATTTTATTACGAATTTCTTGAAATTATTTTATTTTCTTATTTATCTTGTGAATTCAGCATAGTTATCCCCTAAGAAGATGGTGCTCGACTTCAACATGTCCTCCCTTGCATCACGTAGGAGCATGAATCGCATGATAGGTATTTTGAACCACTAATGTTGATAGTGGCTACCACTTTCTGTTTGTTTGAAACATAGGTTCCATTGTGGATTCGCATAGCTCATAGTCGGTGATCAAGTGATCTTATTCATATGAATTTGGTCAGTTAACTTGGACAACTATCATTTTTTCTTTTTAGTTTTAACTGTCCATTCATAGCCATAAACGGAATGGGTGAGTCAATTTGATTTTAAGGCCATGCACCATTCACAATTAAGGCTGGCAATATGGGCCAGACCAGGGCCTAGCAAATGAGAACTCTGAACAGAGACGGCCCAACCAGTTCAAAGCCTACACCTAAAACAACCCTAAGCCCGCTTGTTGCCAAGCCTCGTCCAATATTTTCATAAGATCACAAAAGACATGGGTGAAAGGAAACAAATATGAGCTTGATCCAATACTTCTGTTGCTCCCCAGGAGATTTTCAATGGTAGAAATTTAATTCACAGTGCTACAACACATGTAATTGAGAATTTTCTGCAGCTGACTAGCTTCGAGAAGGCCCACCTCGTTTGCCCATGGTATTCAACTCCTCAACTCGAAAAGGTTGCTCATATCAAGAAAATGGAATTCACAAAAAATCAGGTCCATTCAATTATCAGGTGACCACATAATAAAATAATGACAACCATCGAAAGGCCTCCTAATGCATGTGGTGGCCCATCTGATGATTGGACATGTCTGATTTCTTGCCTGTCCTTTTTTTATGATGTAGTAAACCCATTGAACGGATTGGGCAATACACACCACATCGGCCCCCACCCGCAGCCATTTGTTCTGGAGGCGCTTTTTCTGCAATAGTTGTAGAAGAACCCGCCTACATTACGGTTCCTCATATCAACAAACTTGTTGCGGACTAGTTACTGGTCCGTGCCGTGTGGGCTCCAACTTACGTGATGTCAGTGTTTTATCCATGTCATCCATTCATTTTATCAGCTCATTTCAAGCATAAGCCTAAAAATGAAAAAAAAAAAAGAAGTCCAAATCTCGGATGGAACACACCTCAAGAAAAACATGAACCTCAGGTGTGGCTGATTTTTAGCCCTGGACCTAATCCGAGCTGACGCATCAGTCTCCGTTAACCAGACACAGAGACCTTGGTGCCGCCCACCACAATGTGTATGTGAAATTCACTTCGACTATCAGATCCGTCGGTTCATTCGTAGAGTGGAAGTCCCCAATCCTTCCATCCAGGCCTACAAATGGTTAATGTAAAAAATAAAAATAAAAATAAAAAAATAGACATGTTAGGTCTAAAACATTCCTTAACCTGCCCAACCTATTTGCACTCCTGGCAAGCAACCCTATCATTCAGTGTGCTCAATTTGAAGAACCCAACAAAAACAGAAATCAAGACCATCATGTCATCAATTGTCCATGTGATGCTCTCACCGCACGTCTGAATTGGCACACATGCAAAAGATATGATCTATCCATAAATTAGGGCACGTACCCAAAATCAGGCCGGTCGACTCATAGACAGCTAGAGCAAAAATAAATACATTTTTATATTCCACATACGTGTGTTGCCTGCCTGATTAATGACAAGCCAGATTAATGGACTCAATCTTGCACAATCCAAATGTTGATTGGAAGACACCAGCGAACAAAGTTGCTGTGAAAGCCAGCTTTCTGTAGGCGAGTGGATCAACAGAAGGATATACTACTATCTGAAGCATGGAAGACAGCAGCAGCAAAACTACCGCAACCGGACCGATGGCTCTCCCTCGAACTCCCCATAGCAGCATAAATCAGCAGCAGGACAACGCTGGTATCTAATTTAAGCAAAACACCCACAACTCACAATCAGAGAAATTAACAAACCAAGCTCAAAGAAAAACATCAATAAAACAAGGAATTAGAAAGATTCCTCTACACATACCACTAGAAATTAAAATCAGGACTATCGAAACTAAAATCTTAATCCCGAAAAAACCCAATTCAGCAATCGTTTAGCATTTAATTGAAATGAAAGTTTCATAAGAACAGGACAGTTTTAAGTATCCAACAAGGAGACTATACATTTTAATAGCTTGAGAGAGAGAAAAAGTAGTAACAAGTTCGAACAAGACACTTACAGAGACCATACTGAGGATCAAGCCTCGCCAAAAGTCAATCCATCAGGGACTAAGGGTTCAAGGAATGAAAAAATTGCATGCTACTATTCACTACAACTGAAAACAAGTAAAGGCTAACTATTTTCACGATGTTACCACAGTTTGGTTTGAGGACTGAAAGATGGTCTTGTCAAATGATCGAGCCCATTTACTAGCACAATAGCCAAGATCTTTCCTTGTACATTAACCAAGATATATCAAAGGGACCATGATGAATGATCACAAATATACCAAAATAAAAAATAAAAAATTGTAGTTCAGGTATGTTCTATCGGACAAACTCCCAATGCAAACGTGTAACTGAGAACACCCAAATGAGAAGGAAAAAATAAAAAATTCAAAATTCAATGCTTTTCAAGTAGACATTAGAAAGCATAAACCACAAAATAGAACAAGCAATTTAATACAAGTGACAGAAATCTTACAGAGTTTTGAGATTTGGCGTCTGTGAAAGGGTTAAAGGGATTGGACCTGTATAAAGGTTGAGTTACTAATATCAGCATATGTCATAATGAACAAATAGTAGCCACAAACAAAAAATTCACTAAAAACACGAACCATTGGGAAGGTGTTGGATTGCTTGTCTCTCTTCATGCTCAAATTCATCTTGTTTTTGCATGAATTCAATGGAAGGAGAAGATGGTTTAGAGAGGAAGTCACTGATTCGAAGTGAAGGTGATCAGATGGTAAGAATTACAGATATTATTGATCAGAACCATACATTGGCTTTCCATTTAAGCCAAGGTGATTTTTTTTTTTTTTTTTTTCTGTACTTATTTTATTTGTTTGTTTATTTTTTGAACTGTTTAAATGACATCCTAAGATTATTCTAAGCAATGGTTTAAAACATGGATTAGGCTTGGGCGGCGGTTTGATCCAACCGCCAGTCCATCTGGTCAGAACCAACTCTATTCATTTCAGCCTGAAAATCTGCTCAATCTAAAATCATAAAAATAGAAAAAATAAAATAATAATAATAACAAGTATTCCATTATTAGCATAGTGGAACTGTCTGATTTTCAAGTCCTGCACATGAGCTTTGACTGATATAGTTGTTTTTGTTTCTGCTTTTGACTGATATGGTCCAAAAACTATCCGATCATACAGCCAGGAGTTGGGTCTGGGTTTTAGAACTGCTTCTAAGATCACCAAAAGAAGTTAAATGAAAAAAAAAAATAACATAACATACACAATTTGATTAAATCTCTAACCAAACCAATCAAACTATCACCTAGGAGAGTTTTATATAATCAGTCAATGTAAATCATTACTTTTAATAGAGAGCAACTAAAACATGGATGCTGAATTCTCTGGAAATAAATAACTGCAGATTCTAACAGTTATTCTATTATTTAGCTTGGAGTTCTGTTTTTCATGAAAATATTAAAAGTAAGAAACCACAGTTTTCTCCAAAAGCTTGAAAATGAAAAACACCTTGAAAGTCAGGCGTTTTGAAAGAAACCAATATCTATAATTTCCTTGAAAACTTGAAAATGGAAAACAGTTTGCATCACTATTTTTTCCACAAATAGGGGACAATAGATATATATGGAGGTCTTCTTTTCTTTTACATCTGAATAAACATCTCCCTGACCAGTAAATCTCTTTCTTTTACATTTTCTGAGATTTGGGTTTTCTTTCTTTCTCATTTTTTAGTCTTCCTGTTTACTGTCCTTGGGTGATCAATTTAATTTAATTTAATTTTTTTTGTTTCAGATCAAGCCAAAAAACCTCACTGTTATCTTTAGTTTCTCGAAGCATGAACAGAAGTGATAGAAGATTTGGAAAGGCGAAGCAACTATTTCAAAATATTGAAAGGTATAAAAAGCTGGGAGTGAGATAGCACAAGTTCAAAGTGGGAGGAGCAGAAGGAAGAAGAATCCTGCAACTTTCTTCACTAATGTTGCAGGGAAAATCTCAACAATAGTATCATTTTATTTTATTTTTTATTTTTTTAAAAAAAAAGAAGAAAAGAAGGTGGAAGTAGCTTTTCTTCATTATTGCTGCCTATGTACAATACTTCGATCTAGAGATGTAGCTAAACGGCATTTTTGCATCAAATACAGAAAAATTCAATTTAGAGTGCCATTTCCAAAGCACGAGAAGTATTGGACTTCGCTGGCCAAGGTCTCAGAATGCTTATGTTGTAATTTGTAAATAGTAAATACTTGCACTTTTGTTAATACTACTACACGGGAGAGAGAGTGATGCCCCAAATATTACAAGATTAATGTAAGGGGTCATTTGGATGCCTGTAAATTAGGCTACGTGTAAATGAAATACATGGTGAGGCTCAACAGCCCAATAAATAGATTGCTGAAATGTGAGACCCACTTGTCGGAATTGAAAACCCGTGTATAGTGTGCAAAGATGTGGGCCATTTCTCATATAATGCCTCATCCTAAGCACATTACAAGTTGAAATGATCCAAGTGGCGGGCTAGCCCAGTAATAGAAATTACAAATTTTCATGTCCAACTTGAAATGTATGGAATTGCAATCAGTGGTTTGGCTGTCACTACAAAACTAAAGTTGTGTTGCTTCCATTTTGGTCATTTCTAGTTTGAATTAGGTTATTACGATTCAGTCCAATTCAGTGCAGGTGAGGGTTTTAAGAACAACGGACAATGATCAAGTATGGTTACCTGAGAGAAAAACATCTGAACCCCTGCTTCCAGCAAGAGCAGCCTGCAGCCCACCTTGTCTACAGCATAGATCAAGACCGTAGTGGAGACAACATTGACAACTCCTGTGATGACAGCCGAGTAGAGCGAAGCATCGTTCTTGAACCCCAGAGTGTTGAAAAGGACTAGTGCATAGAACATTATGACATTAATGCCCGTGAATTGCTGGAAGATCTGCAGCAGGAAAAAAGAAATAAAAAATTGTACAATTTACAAAGAGATACCAACAATAAAAAGAGGAACGCATACAAAATGCCCACAATGGACTGCGCTCGCGGAACATTCTCAGAGCTATCTGATCAGGTCTAGAAACTGGGCATTAGCATTAGCAATGAAGATGACCCGCATTGTTAATCATTGTAGGTGTTTATACTGCAATGGATCACTGAAATTGAAGATAACTAAATCAGACTGGTCAGGTGTAGCTATGAAAATGACCTATTTTGTCATTTGTTGTGGGTGTTTTATACTTAAGGCAGAGACTTGTGAGGGAGGCTAACCTGCATGACCACAGCAGTAATCAGCTGTGGATGGTTGCGTCGCTTGAGGAGATTCCTAAATGAGTGCTTGACTTCCTTGGCCACACGGCTTGCCTCCACAAGCTCCAGGAACTTGGACAAAAAGAAAACTTCAATATAATCCATCACCAATAAGAGAGATTTCGAATTGCTATTGGTTTTACATCCAAAACTTATTTTCATTGAGATTTAATATCGATTCCAGTGAAGAAACTGGTGCTTTGGATTAAAAAACAAGTGGATTTGAAAGATTCAGACCTATAAACTCATCATCTAACGTAAAAAAAAAAAAAAAAAAAAAAAAAACACAAAGGTAAATGGAATTGAGTTTCTCTAAGAAAACCTGAGAAAGAAACAAAGGTAAGAAAGAAAACTCACCTTCTGTAAGATTGACACAGAAAACTGAGAACTCCATCCTCTGCTGTTTTTCAAAGCAGTGAAAGAAGAATCCCCATCTTTACTTGGAACAATAAATTCCCATTCACTCCTTCCTCCATTGATATTTCATGATTTCCATTGGGCTTGAAAATCTCAGACATCACTAATAGAAAGAAGAAGAAGAAGAAGAAAAACATAACAAAAGAACAGATTTGAACTGTGATTCCAAAGCAAGGAGAAACACAGAGAAAATTCAACTTCAGCTTCAACTTATAAAGAACCAAGAAACCCAAAAGTAGAAGCTGAAGAATCAGATGAAAAACTGCTCGCGAAGGAGAAATTCAGAGTAGTTGGTTATCGACCACAAGCCTAGTTTTCCTTTCCTTCTCTCTTATTATTCTCTTTCCTGAAAAAGAGATGGAGATAGAGACAGGGAGTTCACGTTCTCAGCATCCTTGGTAAAATCAAGTCCACCACGGAGACATTCATAAACCGCCCTACCATAGTTCTTGGCGACACACATATATCATAAATAGGAATGGGAGTGTTTCAATTAATATGAAGATTTTTAGACTAAGTTTGAGAAAAAGGGTGTAGGGAATTGAAAGCTGCTCCAACAACCCACCGGAAAAACAGACAAAACTGAAAGATTAACCCACAGGAGTTTCTTAAATAGTAGTCTCTGGTGCATATCGACCAACTAATATGTAATCGGAACCATATTCATTCATCTAGATGAGGGTGACAAATCCAATTGATTGGGTGATCTTATGGCCCCCAACTTGACCTGAAAATGGATGGTTAAGGCAAATAGCTTACGACTACCAGACATTCGAAGGCTGCATTTGGATGATCGAATGAATCCTGGGGTAAACATGCATGCAAAGGAGGTCAACAAGATTTAACATGTGATTTATCTTATCACAATAAGTTCAAATTGGGGGCACAAACATGAAGCATAGTAATTTGCTAACAGAAAATGGGAATGAATGATGAAAAAAAATAAATCAAATTCAAGATAAAAACTAAAATGAGGCAACATGATGATGTTTAAGCATAGAGCTTGATGGATGACTTGGGACTATACCTCATACTCATAAGCCATGGTTTTATGGCATATATGTTCCACAAAAAGAAGGCCATCATGGTTCATACACTTGGATACCTTCTTTAGAAATAACTCATAGTTCTTCATGTGCTGCGAAAACAAATGAGGTTTAAGTACTCCTGGTTTAATCCGCATGATTTAAACAATAAGCTTTGATATTAAGATGAGAGAGAGAAGATCATCTACATCTGGTAATATAACCTCAATGTTTGATAGCTGAAGGTTCCTAAGGAATGAATGTGGAAAGTTATCTGATATAACTTCTTCAATAGGATTCTCTAATTGTATTTAACATGCTTAGAGATTTTAACTCAACAATCTTATCTTTTTGTAGACAATATAAGGTCCCGTCTGGGTGCCACACTAAAATCAACCAAACTTACTTTTTGCACATTTGCTCATATAAGGTCCTCCAAGAAGCCCTTGGATGGTTGATAGTGCATATCTAGTTGTGGTCAACCTAAGTGTACATGGAGTTCATTTTTTTAGGGAGATATTGTCCGACTAAGAGAGTTGATTTTATAGAGACAGAGTTGTCCGACTAAGAGAGTTGATTTTATAGAGACAGAGGTGCAATTGCTACTAGTATCATTCAAGAACAATTCTAAGATGCAAACCATACATAACAGTATGAGATTTACATATACAATCCAAGGAAGCACATCTACAAGCTAATCCACTTTAATACAATTTAAAGTCTAACTTGCATTGCTCCTTTATGAAGCCCTTCTGAGAGATCAAGTCAGTAACAGCTGTAAAACGACAATTTTTATGCTTCATAGCAACATGTGAAGTAAATGGTCCTTGTCCATAGCCAAGATCAAGGATGGTTTGACTATCTTTTATTTGTGCCCTTTCGCAGCTGTATATCAAGTATTGCAATCTCAGCCTCATGGTATGGACGGTCCTAGAACAACAATCGAAATCACAAACATATAAAACTGAAAAGGTAAAGATGAAGAGATGATTGAATCTACTGAGAGAGCTACCTGATTCTTGGGGTTTTTCGCAAGTGCATACATAGCCCATTCCGTTGTTACCAGAGTAGTATCTGATGTTTCAATGATTGCTTCCCAGACCAACATGGTCAGTTGTTCTTCTAACAGCATTTTTCCTTCTGACAGCAAGAAATCAAGATAACAGTCTATTTTCTATTTGAGAGTGCAATTACAATGCAAGAATTCAGTAGTTGATTTCTGTCATTGTTAAAGAGAACTGCCCTTTTACCCCACTAAATGGTGACCAGAGCATTCATCTAGTGCGTCCCTTGATTGATGGCTTACATGAAAAAGGAAAAAAATCCCACTGATCAGAGATCCTCATTGTTGATAAATGGGTTGAAATCCGGACCATTTCTCTAACCTTTGCAAGAATTTTGCCGTATGCCACATTCAATGAAGGAAGACCAAAGATTTGATGGCTAGGATCTTCCAAATCTAGAGAGTTAGGGGGGCATGGTCCTTCCATGACAGGGGCTTCTAGATGAATTGCATGGATAAACCAATCATGGATCCCACATGTATGAAGCTCTCTATTTGTCACCAACAGGGAGTTCATCTCTACAAATATGCAACTTCCAAAAAAATTCTGCGCTTGCTTTAGAGGGTGTTTGGTTGCACCAAATTTCATGAACATGAAATATCATGAAATTTTGCACCCAATTAGACTAATTGATCATTATATTTCATGAAATTTAGCACAACCAAACGCACAATTCGATGTGAATGTTGGGAATCTGGTAATGGGTTGGGCTCTGGCTGACCCTAGAACAAGGTTTTAAATATCAGTAATAGGCTTCAATCACTGATATGAAATGACCCCACATCTGCCTATATCACCCTGTAAATGCCCGTTTCGTGCATGGGGTGGGCAGCTATAGATATGATGCATAAAACCATGCCATGACCTGACCCAATCCCAAATCCGACCCATTGACTAATTTTCAATGAGGCCTACCCTGGCCAATAAAAAGAAAAATACCATTCATGGACTAGTTTGGATCTTGTTTGCCTATACATGTATGAGAGCGACCTACTCGTAGGCATGTGCTTATGCTATAAATATGATTTGTTTACGGGTCGACAAGTCTGATCTAGGTTTGGCTTGGGCTTGGCATACATAGGCTGGTCAATTTTCAGGCAGGGTCAGGGCTCAAGTCATTTTGGTGTGACCGGACTTCACATGTACATGTCTTGTATCCTAAAACTATTTCATTCTAACCCTTAGATTTATCAACTGATACATCTTAGATGCAAACCATTGTCTTAAGTGTCTATTTCTTTGTAGATGTGTGGCCCACTTGATTGATGGATGGATTAGGAGCATTCAAGTGGGAAATAGGAGTTTTTCAATTTTCAAGCCGAATGGGTTGGCCCAACAAAAATTTTCGGTCTCACACCTTAGAAAAGAGAGATACTGATCCTGATTGACGAAAAAGGTAAACTGATCCTCCTATAAGGGTGGCAATGAGTTGAAATCGGCTAGGCATCCTAGCTGCCCCTTTAAGAAAAAGTGTTAAATGATCAAAGGTTTGAAATATTTTAATTTAAGAATTTTCTAAAATATTTTAATTTAAGAATTTTCTTCGTATCCTTATTTAACCATAGGTCTTATGAAGGGGTGCATGGCTTCCAAGTACTAGGTACTTACCTCATCATCTATTCTCTTCTAATACTTGGACTTGGCATGTTGGACATGAATATCTGTTGGGAAAAACACAAGTTAAGAAATTTGTAGTAAGCTCTTTGCCCCAAGTACTATAAGAACAAAAGAAGAGGAAAATCAAGGTGTGTACCGCCCGTGCTTCACCATCGCATAAATACATTCCACGTGCATTGGATGCCCGCATTTTAGAGTGTTAATAGCTTTCATCAAATCAAAAAGATACTGCAACATAGTAGTGATACACTTTTAAAATATTTAACATGCAATTGCATCCAATATAGTCGCTTCTACTTTAACCTTAACATACGAATCGACATGTGTGGCCCACAATAATGTTTTTGTGACTTTTAATCTGACCATCTTTTGTGCCATCTATTTTTTCTTGGATATTAAAAATCAGGCTGATTCAAAACTCAGGTGGGCCACACAGGGAACAGTTGGGATGGAGACGCCAGGGTCCGCTGTGTATTGTATGTTCATAAAGTGCATTTTACAAGGATGAATGCATGCCCAAAAATCAAGGATATTCCAAAACTCAAGTGGGGTACTACAACATGTAAAATCATGTCAAAAAGTTGTGGCTCACTTGCGTTTTGGTAGAAGCAGAACATGATGGAAGGCATAGATGTCATTAAAACATCATGGTGGGACTCACATGTCAATTTGTACACTAGGCCTAACATAGAAATGTTTATATTGGATGTGGGTTGAGTATAAAGAAGTTCGGGTTGGGCTCCTTGGGCCATGTCGGGTCAGATTGTGAGTTGGGTCCTCTTAAGGTCAGGTTGGGTTGGATTGACCCTCAACCCAACTCAACCTTGTACCCATAGTTCCTATAAGTAGGGCCCGCATTTTGTTGATTTATACCATTGATCTGATAAGCCACAACTTGTGGATGCACAATGTGTGAAAAATATTCATGTGTGACAATCATAGCAATTTGACCAGTGGCCCATGTGTCCCATCCGATCAATGGTCCGCATCACGAATCCACAAGCCCTACTACCTTCACAATCTTGCTGGGCCAAAGATCATAAACATCCTCTAATGCAAGACATTAAAGACAGTAAAAACAATCAGTAATACTAACCTGCAAACACCACACTCATTGCAATGGAACTTTACTGGTCTGTAACAATATTAAACAACAACAGTTCAACTTCTGGATAATAATTTTTAATGGATGAGTCTTAATAATTTTCCACAAGAATGCAAGAGTCATAATGGAAATTCTTGTTATCACTATTTGGAACATAATCAACAATTCAAGCTCCAAATCAAGGATACAAAATGCTCGAAAATGCATAACACACAAGTTACCAAATTGAAACCACAATGATGCTGGGGATTAACCACGCACTTTATTCCATGTGATCTAAGATTGCACGGCCATGCTTTTATATTGGTTGAGATTAAAAATGGATGGTCACAGTCGTAGGTCTACATGTACTACAATATAGATTTCTCTTGGCTCACATTCTCTCCACTTCTTTCCTGAAGTGTGTGCTATGGATGGAAAACTCTATAATTTTTTAGCTTATAGAGAAGGCCAAGAGTCTTTCTTTTCTTTATTTACAGCTAGGCCTTTAGTTTTTTTTTTTTTTTTTTTTTTTTTTTTTTACATTGAAAATCAAATCTAACAACAACTCATTTTCCTAACTTGCATTAGCCTTTTAATAGGATTTCTTAAATAAACTAAGCAGAGTTACTTAGATCCCAAGTTTTCGAAAACACGTTGAAAACCACATGTATAACATGAGTGGTTATACCATGTTCCCTTAGCTTGAAAGAAAAATTGTTTATTTGCTAAGAAGCAATGGATATATGCATGGTTTGAAGTTGTGGTATAATGGGTCATAATTGTTAGAAATGATTTTTTTTTTTTACACACCCCACATGGGCACTCGAACCGGTAACCTATAACCTCAGTGTTGAAATGTACTCTTTCTATCACTAAACCATGGGTTTTATATTGGCCATTATAAATAATATAATGGTTACTATCATCTCGTTATCATGGTCGTCATCGTCGTCTTCATCATTATTATAATAATTTAATCTTAGGGCAATGCTAACATTTTCACCCTCATGGGGACATTAACAGCGTCCTTGAAGCTTCCGATTGACATTTGGGATAGACAATCATAGATCATGCAGTCCATTTATTTGTGCTACTAGGGGCGGGCCATGGTGAAAATCCTTGTGTTACCCAACAAAATATGCGTGCAAGGTTTCAATTTCCATAAATGGATCATAATTGCCAATGTCAGGTTTTTTCCCATCTTCATGGGACATTAGCAGTGTCTCCCAAGCTTCTAACGGACAATTGGTATGGCCTATCACAAATCCGGACCATCCATTCATTCATGCAACTAAGGACAGGCTATGGTGTAAAAACCATGCTGATTTTATTATCCAAACCCTTTGATTAGCCATTCATTGACCCATGGCTTGCCACCAGTGGCATGAACAATTCGATAATCTGGATTAATGATTGGTAATACAACTTATCAACTAGAAGTTTTTAAGACATTACCAATGTTCCTAAAGCTTTTAAATTGCATGTGTGACATACAATTATTGCTCTGGATTTAGATAAGGATGCAGCACAAATGCTATACTAAAAGTAGTATTACAGGGAGGTAATATCATACCATGATTTCATTGGGGGCTTGCCTCTGATATTCTATTAGGCAAATGTGTCGTGATTTGGAACCTGGGATTCCTTTCAAATCCATTTAGGAATTGAAACATTACCAAAATGTGCAATTTCAATTCCCAAAATGGAAAGTGGGTGTACTCAGATCAATCAAGTTGGTTATCCATTGTAGATATAATTTCTCACATAAATTACGCCAACCAAATTCAGTTCACTGCAGCTACCCTCTAAAATTTATAAAGCTTGTATAACCAAGTTCAATTTGCTCAGTAAGGTACTCCCACCCTCTTTTTTTTTTTTTTAGTTTGTCCAATACTTCTTATCTAAACAACATGTTCAGTAGAACGGAAAAATCAATTGAGTAATAGTTTCGATGAACTGAATCAAGAATCACTACTATTTTGACATGAGAAAAGGGTGAAAAAATTCTTTTCATGGGTGGCAGATTAGGAAGATAAGTAATCCCTCCTAGAATAATTTATTCCTTCCATTTATCCCTTATGGGACACCCATATGAGAGCTGCCTTTTGCTTCTCTCTTTTGCTTATTGAACGAGCCCTCTAGGACCAGGGCTAGCATCTTTTCAGCCTGCCTAGTTAAGGATAGTGTCAGAGCAACACCAAGGCTCAGGAAATCAAGGCAGAGCTAGGGCCAACAGAGCATGGCCCTAGTTTGGCCTATCACCACACCAGGCTACCTAGCTAAAGCTAAGAAGCAATTAGGATTTGAGACAGGATACAATTGGTCCAACAGTATGGCCCATGTTAGAAGGACCCACCTATGGACATGTACAAAAAGAGAAGACCCACATTGGAACATGTGGTGGAATGAAATTGCACTGGCTGATACTTGTGTCAGATTAGCAAACCTCCAAGAGTTTGTGCCCATGAACAACGAATATAATTCCAGAAATTTACAGGAGAATCACATCACTAACCACAAACAACATGAGTTTTAGGTCTAGAAACCAAAAGAAGAAGCAAACATAGACTTTCAATGACGAGAATGAAATTAAAACCAGAAAAAGAATATAGATGAAACTGACACGGCTAGCATCTGCAAGTCTTTGAAGATCTAGACTATCCTCAACCCATGGATCTGTAATAAGAGTCTTACAATCAAGTAGAACAGTAACACAAATGGAATCATCCTGTAGCAGTCAGAAAGTAATACAAAGAAATATTGGATAGAAAAAAGGGATTATTACTCAAACACCATAGACAAAGAATAACCCTAGAAATCTCGACTCAGTCCAAAATGTAAATTACTAGGATGCCCTAGATCCAAAATCATGAAACAAAGCCAATCCATACCATCTAAATTCTGGGTTCTTAACTTAAAAATCATTGGTGATGCAATCCTAGCTATCCAGTCTGTGGGCCCTACCTGAAACATTGTTGGCCCAAACACAAAAGTTCCCACTTCTTTTGATCAACTTTGATATAAACGGTACCCAAAAAGAAGCGTTAGTGTACAACTTCAAACAGGGAGTTTCAACAAAAACACAAAGGGGTTTTCGGCTTGTGCAAGTGAGTCCGCTAGTTCCACGATCCAAACTGTTGATTTGATGGGAAATGGTCAGGAAGGTCCATGCAATTCACTGACTATTCAAATAGTCCTTTTCCATGATGAACTTCCTATAGTACAATTAGTGACAATCAAACAGGTAGTTACCAAAGAAAATGTGGTAGCAGTCCATCTCTAACCAAGGCCAAAATTACAACAGCCAGGATCTTTCTGTGGGACAGTGGAGCATTTGACATCTATGGTGGAACTGGGCTCCACTTGTTGAAACTGAAGCACTGTAGAAATTCTCTATCACGCATTGTATAATACATTAGAAGAAAGAGTGGTCTGTAACAAAAATGAAAAGTTGCTTGTAATCAATTCTCAAAAAGAATATTGCATGAAAACAAGCATACACTATTACAAATCGAACATTACACAAAATGGTTGTGACAACTACTGAACGTATCATGTCTTTAAATGGCACAAGGTAACATATCAAAAGATTGTTAGGAAAACATACATACATCTATACTCATGCTACAATTTGGAATGTCATCCAAATTCTCATGCACCCATCACCATCAAATATGAAGACCCACTAGCAGCCTCTCGATCAGGCCACCTAAGAACGTCTCCAAGGGATGATGGCTTGGACCACAAAATCTCGCTCCATGTGCTACAGAGATGACATGGAAAGTAATGGTTCATCACCGAAAGGATAAGATTATCCTTAATTCTTCCCACAATCACCTGACCATACTATCTATTTCTCTTGAGCCACCCTTCTTTACAAAAGTGAGGAAAAAAACCATTGAAAGGTTATTGATTCCCATGCCACCATTCTCCTTACCCGTCCAATTGCATCACGTGTGTGTCATCACGGTCTATCATGTGAAAGAAAGAGCTGGAAATCAATCCGTGATTAAAAAGTTGATAATTACATGTCAGAATTTGCTTGCTTAAATCTTTAAAAGAATTTAAAGTGTACACTTACGTTAAGAATAAAACAGGACGGCCTTAAGTGTCCAGGTGCCACGGTCCATACAGCTGAGGCCTCGGTTGGAGGATCCAAACTATTGGTCTTATTGGCCCTCCCTTGGATGGAAGATGCTCCTGAATTCTTACAAATCAAAGCTCATAATCCCTCAAGAAATATCCCACAAATAGAGGGTTAAAAAATATACATCAATTGTCTAGGGAAGCTAGTAAAACTCACCTAAAACTTATAATACCTTGGTCCAGGAATCAGGCCAACCACAAATCAGGTGACCTACACATGGACAATGGAAATTGACATCCACATTCAAGCTGCATGGATGGTCCCATCACATTATCCGAGTAGCCTGAACTTTGTAACAGGGTAGTTATACACTGGACTGTAACTGATGAGCAGCTTTGATCATTTGCATTATAGAAACTCTCTGGTCAAGCATTGATGGAACCCGAGCCTGGATTAGGGAAAATTGCTTCTACTTTGAAAGTTATATTACAACCAAACTTAGATAGATTAATAAACATTATAGATATGAAGTCACCTCACAGGTGCCAACATAGATTCTCATATAAATGAAATCTGTTACTGAAACCAGAAAAGTGATGTGCTACCATTCACACTGCAACCTGAAAAGTGAGAGGCTGA
This sequence comes from Magnolia kwangsiensis, assembly GCA_037074715.1. NCBI lineage: Eukaryota > Viridiplantae > Streptophyta > Magnoliopsida > Magnoliales > Magnoliaceae > Magnolia > Magnolia kwangsiensis. The sequence goes on from CM073583.1 coordinate 5,143,627, forward strand.
GTTCCAAGGGAGGCTTGGTGAGGTTTGTTGGGAATTCACAAACCTCGGCTAGCTTCTCTTACATTCCATGCAAATACAATTTCCATAACTTGAGACGATGTTGAAGAGTAAACGATATTGGAATTCTCTGTCATATTCCTGATGACACAAACAAAGACTGGAAGCAGTCCAATTTAGCAATTGATTCATACAACACCTCAATATACGCTTCCAACTCCAAACATATTCCTAATTTTCTAAGATTGGTCAGATTTGGTAAGCAACTGTAGATCCAATTGCCGGCCATTACATATCTCACAGTCTGAAGGTTACTTATCTGGTCGGGTCGTGGATACCCTTCAATAAGATACACTCCCAAAGAAGTCCAGGCATGCTTCACATGGAAATGTCTTAACAGTTGCATCTTCTCAATTGTGATGGGTATTTCGATCTGATAAATGGATGTTAAAAATAGATTTTGTAAATTGTGATGATTGCCTATTGATGGGAGGCTTTTTAATCCAGCATTTGTACAACCGAGGTATCTTACATGGATTAGCTCACCCATGACCTATCTCACTTGCTACCTTTTCTACTGGCAAATCCTTTAGATATAAAACCATAATCAATTTATAGGCTCTGTAAAGAAACTTCTCTTGCTCATTTTCAAGCCAGCCTTCGTCTTCGGGAGCGAACAGAACTGAACAAAGGTGCTGAGTAGCAATTTAAGGAAGTGTACTTGCAAACCATAAGCAATTTAAAGCCTCTGTAAAGAAACTTCTCTTGCTCATTTTCAAGCCAGCCTTCATCTTCAGGGGTGAACAGAACTGAACAAAGGTGCTGAGTGGAGCAATTTAAGGAAGTGTACTTGCTTGTTGCATTATAATGAAATGCAATTTGACAGGACCTAGATGCAGGCAGAGCATTGATGTTCCCACCATGAATAAAGGTGAGCAATAGTGATTAGATCTTTCTGCATAAAAAAATAGGTTGTTTCGCTCCTTAATCCGGGTTCACTTTAGGAATTGTTAGTTATGCATGGTATGATACCTAAAAAAAGAAATATGGCGGAAGCCCTCCTAGGCCTACACTGTAAAGAAATTGTTTTCTATTTCAATTTTCAACTAGCATATTACAAGCAAACAATGCATACAGTGAAATAAATCAAACACTAAATGAAATGTTTACACAAATTGAAGTATAAAACATATAACAGATATTAGCACATGGTACCACATTGAAAGATTTGTGACAAAAAACACATCAATCCTCAGGTTACAATTATAAAATATCATCCAAACATCTCATCACCATCTAGTCACCATTCCACCATTCTTCACTCCATCTAGTCACTTTGCATGTGCAGGTTATTGCAATCTCTCTTCTATGAGAAAAGATATGGATATCAATTTATGATAAAAATCTGAAAGTTAAGATAGAATTTGGTTGGTTAAATATATAAAAAGAAGTCAAAGCACATACCTAGCTTTAAAAACTAGTCGTGGATAAACAGGAAGTATAACTTCATAGTGCAAATGATTAAAGTGTCTTGATGCGCATTACAAGTGGGACCAGTAGTTCTGAGATTCAAACTTGGATTTGATAGGCTCCACCATAGATGGAACACACTCCAAAAATTTTACAGATCAAAGCTCCTAATCTGTAGATCACCAACCTACAAAAGGCAGTTAGGAAAATAATACATCAATTCCCTGGGAAAAAGATGGCCGAAGATTGGATGGCAAGGAACTCCCAAATAGATTTGCTAGGTTGGTAATCTGTAGATCACCAACCTACAAAAGGCAGTTAGGAAAATAATACATCAATTGCCTGGGAAAAAGATGGCCGAAGATTGGATGGCGAGGAACTCCCAAATAGATTTGCTAGGGTCATAACAAATAGAGAGCTTTAAAATTGTAGGAATATTACTAACAGAAACCAATTGCTAGCTCAGGATGTAAAATAACTATATTCATCATTATGGGCTTCAAAGCATGGATTGAATACAAAGAAATCCAAAAGCATTGGCTCCTTAATGAGTTCTTTATATGCAACAAAAACTACACTATGCAATTGAACATTATACATGTTGCAATGCAAATCCAAAAGCATTGGCTCTTCAATGAGTTCTTCATTTACAACAAAAACTACACTATGCAATTGGACATTATACATGTTGATGTTGCAAAGCCAACTATCATAAGGGACCAAACAAGTCAAAAATCATATCAAGTTAACATAAAACAGAGGATAAGCCCACACGCTTGTAGATTCGAGACCATCCACATGCAGCCACACATGCTAATTAATATGAAATGCGTGAGATCCCAACTTCCCATTATATGAGCCGCACACAAGAATCAGGCTTTTCACCCCTAAAGTTGGGCACAATATACAAAAGAAATAGTTGGTTAATATCTTTTCCCCTCGCCTATTTTATTAATAACAAAATGGATTCTTCCGATGTAAAAAATAAAAATTCCAATGGCTTACATCCATTTTTTTGTACTAAATGGTCCACCCAAGGAGCAAAACACTTTATTTTTAAGCCAGAAGTTCTAGAAAGTGTGGCACACTTGATAGAAAGCCCTTATCCAACACCCTAATGCTACGTTGGTGCATCTGGCTACATTTGGTTGGGGAATGCTCCATACATGTGGCCTTAGGAAACCTCACCCATAACTTATGCCTTGGTCAAGGAATCAGGTCAGACCTAAATCAGATGAACCAATCGTATGCGAACAAATGGATGATCAGCATTTATCTATTCATCTATGGCACATGAGATGAGCAGATAGCCTGAATTTTGGACAAGGGGAGCCATATAGTGGCCCTCTACTTTATCAGCAACTTGATCATACATATGTGTAAAACTCTCTCATCAATTACCTCAAAAGTGCCCAGTAAAATTGCCAATAAAAATCAGCAGACTACAAATCAAATCTCTGGTTAAAGCCTAAAATGATATGCAACTATTCTTACTAAAGCAATTCATCAGCAAAATAGAAGTTCCTAAATATAAAAACTGTCATGATGCACTTATTCCATGCAAGTGAGTTTGGTGGTAATCCAAGTTATAAAAAAGAATCAATTTCAGGGTCAAAACAAGATGTACTCAGCTTGGAAGTTCCTAATCCTTCATTCGCCATACTAAAAAGAAATGGTTAGGGGAAAAAAAACAGCAACGGTTTGTTGTAAAGGCCAAGATTGGATGGTTAGGAACTTCCAATTGGATCAGGTTCTAATAGAATACCTTGCAAAATTGTAGACATATTACAAATGTGACTCAATTTTCGTCCTAGATAGGAAATCACCATGTTTAGTCAATATCAGCTTAAAACTATGGACTGACCACAAAATTCAAACTCCTTGGTTCATTGATGTTCTCTGTGAACAACAAAAAATTACAATGCTGCCACCAAACGGAACAGAGATTATAGAGCAAATGATCATATAGAAGATAAGCATATGAAAAATTCAGGCTAGCCCACTCATAATGTGGTCTTACACAAAATCGTATGGGCAGTTTAAATAAAATAGCTAGCTGTATCAATTGAAGATACATGTGATTCACCTTGTTAGTTGTCAAGCTTGATTTTTGCACACTGTCATCTTCACAAGGAACTCCCCTTTATACACTATTGAATATGTTTGGCACACTTACCAGTTTGGCATGTGTTGAGTCTATGATACACTAGACAAACACAATAGAGAAATGCCAAGGCCATTCATGTGAAGAGGCAATCCACAGCACACTTCTTTTCCCTTAATGGGAATAAAAAAATTTGTGGGGGGGGGGGGGGGGGGGGTGATCAGCAACATTGGGATTGAGAAACCGCCCAAACTCCTGTGGAAGGCAGCAGTGGGGAATTTTCTGCAATGGCCAAAAGCCCAATAGAGCAATGCTGCGTGGAGGTAGAAGGCCCACAGATTGTGAACTTCTTTTCCCGAAGAAGAAGCAATGATGGTATTTGAGAAATAAGCATCGACTAACTCTATGCCAGCAACAGCAATAAGACAGGTGATGCAAGTGTTATCCAGAATGATTGGGCGTAGTGTGGTTTGCAAGTAAATACATCGTCAATTCACCATTATTGCAAATACCCACATTTTGTTAGTTTTGCACAACTTCCATTAGCAATTGTCAGATAAAGGCAAAAATGCCCATATGGAACATACCATAAAATTCTTCTCCATGGGAAGAACATAAACCATTTAATTCTCCCCTATATGTAACATAATAAAAGCAATTTTGACTTCTTCTTCTTTTTTCTTTTTTCTTTTTTTTTTTCTTTTTTTCCAGTTGTAGAGAGAGAACAAGGTTTTAAAGTAGAGGTAGCTGTCTTTTTTTTCAAAATATGCCAAAAAGGTTGACAGCCGTTAGAAAAAACTAATCAAAAGTCAGTATTTGCAATAACGATAAATTAAGAATGTGGTTATTTATAAACATATTTTTTATGTGGGTATTTGCAAATACCCTGTTATTTTGTTAGCTATTTGTGAAAACCCCTAAAAAGATCCAGTTGCTAATGCATCCTCATGTCATCTAAATAAGAACATTTTGTGCGAATGGAGTCCTCGAGGTCCTTGGCTTAGCTTATTCATGGACGAGCCCCAAGTGTTGCCTATTGATGGATAAACCACAAGTGTTGTCTATTTGATTGGTCCAAACAATCCTTTTGGCAGGCCCTATTGGGAATGGCGATTGTTCAAAAATCAAACTAATAAGATGATGCTGACCATCCGATCAATGGCCTTCAAACATAAAATGGTCTACAGTCCACATTTAACAAGTCTGATCAGACAATTAAAGTTGTCAAATCAAAGTGAATAGGCTGAGAAGGGTCAATTAGATGGATGATGTAGTGTTTTCTTCCTACCATACGGTGACCTGTGCATGTCAAACCGGAGGACCGCTAGAATGGTTTCATCCAAAAAGTGTATTGGTTGAAGCATTTCTTCAAACGATTAGCATGCAGATTTCTACACAAAAATAATCAAACACTTCCCCAAACTATAGAATACTTTTATCTTCCTTATGATGTATGGATACAAACTCTAAACGAAATGGAGCATTTAAAAGAATAAATTACAAAAAGAATATAACTAGAATTTAAAACTCATGAGACTATATGTTTTTCCTAAGTTAATTAGAAAAAAAATCATATGATGATGCTAAGTTCAAGTATCGATTAATTGATAAATAAAAATGAAGGGGGAAAGAAGTCTCACAAATGTATCGTTTATGGGATATGCTAATGGAAGGTATGTGCCGAAAATTATGCCAATCTTCGCCCCTATCTACTTGAAGTCTTTCTTTGAATTCATCGGGCATCCCCAACAACTCCAATTCCTTGAGGGTAGTAACGAGTTGCAGTCCTTCTGGAAGCTTCTTCAATTGCCGGCAGTCACTGATCCCTAAATGTAAAAGGCTTGGCATGGCTCCTTCCTCCACTCTCCACTCCTTTAATTGACGTAAGCATTGAAGACGCAAGGATTCGAGTAGAGGAAACCCCTGTGAAGAGCAAGCCATCTCCACTCCTTCGTATGACGCATCGAGCAATGAGAGAATCCGAAGGTTTTTCAGCTTCTCCAACGTTGTCAGTGGGTCTTGATTTAAATGGGAGTATGCTAAGGTAAGCTTGGTGAGGATTGTTGGGAATTCAGTAGACTCCAGTAACATTCCATGCAAACGCAACTTTCTTAAACTGAGAAGATGTGTAAAAGGAAATTTCGATGGGAATTGGTGTCCCTTCACAGTCAATGACTTCAGGCAGTCCATTTTGACAATGGATTCATTCAATACCTCAGCATACGCTCCTCCATTATCTAAAATTATTCCTAGTTTTCTAAGATTCGTAAGCTTTCCCAAGCAACTCTTCATCCATTCGCCAGCCTCTACATATGACAGGGTTTGGAGGTTACTAATCCGGTCAAGTCGTGGATGCCCTTCTATCACACCCGGAGATACACCATAATTCCCAAATACAGAATTCACTTGGACATGTCTTAACTCCTGCATCTTCTCCATTATGCTGGGTATAGTGATGTCGTTATGGGACGTTACGATTAGTGTTTGTAAATTGTGAAGATTGCCTATCGATGATGGGAGCCTTTTTAACAAAGTGTCGGTAAATCCGAGGTACCTCAAGTGAATCAGTGCACCTATGCCACTTGGTAGCTTTTTTATCCTTACATTGTGTAGATCTAACACCCTGAGCAATTTAAAGCCTGTGTAAGGAAACTTCTCATCAACTTTGGTGTAGGTCAGCAAAGACCGAAGCTGTGGATTGTAAGATTTTAAATTAGTGCACTCACTTAAGGCATTATCGTAAATTGCAAGTCGACGGGCTGTAAATGTGGATAGAGCATCCGCCTTCTCACAATGAACTTGGAGAAACTTATCTTCCTTTGCTTCTGATATGGAAAGATCCCGCAAAAGATCATGAATACGACAACTTTTAATACCCCTGCTTGAATTTCTTTTTGCAAGTTGAATCATGCTTCGCTGAATCAACTCTTTCAGACAATCTTCTCCCATCTCCTCAAGTGTTTCATCCCCTCTCCTCTGCAGTAACCCTTCTGCGGCCCACAATCGAATAAGTTTCTTAGCGGGGAACTCAGAGTCTTCTGGAAAAATCCCCAAGTATAGAAAACATGGTTTCAAGTGATACGGCAGATCTCTATAACTTAAAGACAATATTTTAGAGATTTGGGGTTGGCCTTGGACAAATTGCCAGCTAATGGTCTTGCGTACATTCTCCCACTCCCATGGTTCTTTTCTAGATAAGAGCCCTCCAATGACTTCGATCGCAAGAGGTAGACCATGGCATTTTTCCACAATCTCTCTTCCTAACTTCTCCAATTCCTGAGGGCAACCATTATCTTTTCCTGGGAATGTTTTCCTGCAAAACAATTCCCAACTCTCTCCTGTTTCAAAAAATCGCAATTCATATGGTATGCTCTGTGCATCTGCATGTAAAGCTACATCTTTCTTTCGAGTGGTAACAATGACCCTACTTCCATTGTTTGTATCTGGGAAAGCATCCTTGAGAGCATCCCAAGCTTCATTTGTCCATATATCATCCAGTACGATCAGGTATCTCTTCTCTTGCAAATACTCTGAAATTTTATGCCTCAGCTGAAAGACGTCCATTTTCTCCACTTTATTGAGCTCCTCTTCTGAGAGCACCATATAGCAATTTATGATGTTCATAAGAAGATCCCTTACACCATACTCTTGGGATATAGAAATCCATGCTCGAGACTGAAAATGTGTTTTAACATGTCTGTTGTTATAAACTTTCTTGGTAAGAGTGGTCTTACCAAGACCACCCATTCCAACTACAGAAACAACGTAACGGCGCTTTCCCTCTGTCAATCGGTCCACCAATATCTTCAAATCTTTCTCAAAGCCAACAAAATCTGGTTCTTGAGAAAGAGGAGAAGTGAGCCTCCACTCTCGGATGTTTAGACCAGCGGAGCTCGTCCCTACTCCCTGCCCTATATTTTCAATTCCATAAACCAACCTACTTTCCAAGATTGCACGGATTTTATTCTTTATCCGTTCAATCTCAGAACCCACCTTATGGAGAGTCATCAACTCATTGAAGACGAAAGCGTACCTTCTAATCCGGCCCATAAATCCTCTTCGCTTCAAGGCTGCTACCTTGAAGAGAAAGGTATCGATGACATCCTCAGCATCGTATGCAACATCCCTCACGTCCCGCACCCAGTTCTTCACCCTTTCGTCTCTTCCTTGTTTGGCGTCTGCATCTTTCAAGAAACATCGCATCCGCCTAAATTCTGCGTCGAGCAATTCGACTTCATTGCGAACCCCATGTAAGAACTCGGCTTCTTGAATGAGCTGGTCAGCGAGCTTTTCCAGAAGGACCTCGACAACGGACTCAGCAAGAGCCATCTTTCCTCACTCCTCTTTTTTTCCTCTTGCAAGAAACAAATTCAGATCAAAGCTTTCTTTCCAGGAGGAACTCCACATCTTCTTCTTTGTTTTTATCTGTTTACACTTTATAGACGAAGCAGATTGGCTGGTGTAACAGCCACCAACTATATGGTTGAAGTATTGACGTCAGCAAGTTCTGAGGGTGCCATCGTGAGGTATGTATTATATCCAAACCGTCCATCCATTTGACAAGCCATTCATAAGGCTTGAGAAGAAAAATAAAACAGATATAAAGATAAAGTGAACCACACTGAAAAAGCAGTGGGGGATTAAACGTCTACCATTAAAACCCTTTTGCGTCCGGAAGTTTTCATTAAATTTTTTTCCTGTTCATACATATTTGTCATATTGAATGGAAAATAAACGTTACAATGGGCCAACTAATTTTTTAACGGTAAAAATTAGTGCTATTTTTGGTGTGGTTCATTTGAGGGTTGGATATGATTTATTTTTTGACTAATTATTTAAAATGATCTCACAAAATTGAAAAACAGTGGGGATATATAAATACATCATCGTTTTCGCATGACATATGTATACATCAGCTATACAGCTGTTGTGCAGTACACCAGCCAATCCGCTTCACTTTATAGAGGCCTACTCCCCTTGCCACCGGCCAATGGCTGATGGTGGGTGATCTGTGGGCCCGATCATAATGTATGTATTCAATCTATGCTGCCTCTGTAACTTTGTAGATCCTTTATTGTATAAGACAAAAAATGAGGTATATACCAATCCCAAGTGTGCCCAGGAAACATGGTATATACCAATATCAAGTGAACCCAGGAAACATTTTTGAATGAGCGTAGGCCTTTAAAAACCTTCTAAGGCCATAATAGCTTTGAATCAAGCTGGTATTTGTTATTCAAAAATAAATGAGCGTCGGCCTTTTTGGCCTAATAAGTAGATTGGATGTCAAATAAACAGTACATTGGGCTTTTGGAGGATTTTAATGGTAGATATCTCATATCTATTGTTTTCCTGTGGTGTGATCCACCTAAGATTTATTTCTCTTTAATTTTTGAAATAAAATCTAAAATGATCTGTAAAAATGAATAAACGGGATGGATGAAACGCATATATCATGGTCGGGCCATGGAGAACTGACCACCAGCCACGGGGCGGTGGCGGGGGAGTGGCCAATCCGTTTCCCCTACGGGACAGCATTCATCTGTTTCCGATTTCACACACCACTGATCTGGCTGTTGGGATACGTGTCGTCCGAGGACGAGCGCTGCCGTTCTCGAGCTCCAAGTTGTCCGAACGGTTAAAAAGAGATCAAAGTTAAGTTGGCCCGGAATAATGTATTTATTATATGTACACCCTTCATCCATTTTGTGACATCATTTTATATCATTAATTTTAAAATGATTCATATCCAAATCTTAAGTGAACCACACCACAAACATGAATAGTATAATGATTCTCACCGTTAAAACCTTCGCAGGGCCACCGTAACATTTATTTTCCATCAAATTATGGTCACATATTCCTTGATGAAGAGTAAAAAAAAAAATTATATTCATCCACAACTTTCGTGACCCGAAAAGGGTTTTAATGGTATACGTTCAATCCCCTTTTAATTTTTTTAAGTGTGGTCCATTTGATCTTTAGATATGCTATATTTTTTGAGTCAAGCATTACGAAGAGCTGGCCAAATGGAAGGACGGTTGGGATATAACACATACCTCGTGATGGGACCCACATAACTTGGTGGCGTCAGCACACCAGCCACATCGGTGGCGTATGGTACACTAGCCAATCCGCTTCCGTTTGTTAGGTACCATCTTCGACTCCACCATCAGCGCATGGGATGCATTAGATGGACTGGTATCCACCGCTCTTCGTGGCACGTTTCAGCTATGTGTCGACTAATGGTTTGTCCTGTTTGGATTGGACTGTTGCAGAAGCATGTACGTGTATGCCTCCTCGCATCCACGCCGTTCATCCGTTTTTGCATTTCATTTTAGCAAATGATTCCAAAATTAAATTAAAGTATATCCAAATTTATTTGGACCACATCACTGTTGTGATTGAATTCCACCCAAATGTTTATTTTTCAACGAACCTATTGATTAGGTCACAAAGACCCGGATGAAATACCATACAAATATTTGATCTAAAACTTTGGTGGCCCGAAATGAAATTTTAATGGTCTGTCCCCACTATTTCCTGTGGTGTGGTCTAACTGAGATATGGATCTTCTTTATTTTTTGAGATTACGTGGCTAGAATTAGTTGTGAAAACCGAAGGACAGCCTGGATGTAAAACGCACATTCATCAATGTAGGTCACACGGCTAATTAAGGATCCACACACCTCAGTGGATGCAAGGATCTACTATAGCCTGCATTTATTGGCAGCAAAACTTGGGTCAGAAGCCGAACCAGCAATGTGGGTGAGAAGTGAGAACTGTCAACTTCACTGTATGCATACATTGGACATCCCTGCCATTCAAATGTTTTTCCAGCTTATTGTAAGTGCACGTTTCTACAAATAAAAATAAGAACATATAAGTTCGGGGTTGACAAACCATAGGAAATCTTTCGTGGGCCACAAGTAGGGGTGTACATCCAGTCGAACCGACTCGACTCAGCTCGGCCATTAGGTGACCTCAATTCAAACTCGGCTCGGCTCGGTCCTCGAGTCTGGCTGGCCAGCTCGGCTCGGTTCAATCAGCAGCTCAAGCCAGTTGGAGCCGAGTTTGCCATTGCAGCATTTTCACAAACACCTTGACTGTACCTTCAAAATCTCATTGTACTTGAGACAACGGTAATAGTTTTACAGGTATTTTATCAAACACCTTCTAAGCAACAGAAAAATTAAGAAAAAAAAGGTATTGGTTTCATATACAAACCTTCCTTGCCACCAATCACACTTCTTTGAGTCATTTCATCGAACACTTGGTGAGCAACATCAATATCAAAGTAACCAAGTCACCGAACTGGTTTGATCTGAGTTCGATTCGAGTTAGGTTCGATCCGAGTCAAGTCAAGCTATGGCCAACTTGAACTTGGCTCAAACTCATTTTTGACCTCAAAAAATCAGCTAAACTCGGCTCGAACTCAGCTTCGAACAGAGTCGAATCGAGCTTTTTCAAGTTGAGTCAAGTGAGCTAGCTCGGTTCATGTACACCCCTAACCACAAGCTGATTTTTTTTTTTCCTTTGTCCGTACGACATTATCATACGAGATTTTTCTGACCATAAATCCCACCATCTTTTCTAAACGCTCTAAAACTAAACCATTATGTACGGACACACTATTTGCACATGAAAATACTCTTGACCTATGGCTACGGATTATAAGCAGCAAATATGAAATTTATCAAGCCAAACATATAGCTATAGATTAAGTAGCTATTGTCGGGCAAGCATAAGATTCAACTAGGCTTGTTGAATTTCATATTTTCCTGTTAATATTTACGGTTATAATCCGTAGGTATATGTTTGTCTTGGTGAATTTCATGTTTGCTTCTTTGAGTTTCATCTTAGCTAATAGCTATGGCTATAATCCGTAGCCATAGGTTTCATGGTGAAAACTACATACAGGGGATATTTTCATATGCAAATAGTGTGTCCGTATAGAATGATTTAGTTTCGAAAAGTAAAGTTTGAAAGCGTTTAGAAAAGACAGTGGGTAAAAGGTGGGATTTACAATCGAAAAAACCCTTATCATACAGGTCAGATGGTCAATGATATTTACGGTGCACACTAGGAAACTTTTAATGGTGAGACTTCAATAACCATTGTTTCACATTAGGTTTATCTGAAACTTGTAAGGGCTTCATTTTTAAGATTGCGTCCTACAATTGTTTTAAAAGACAAATGAACATAGTGGATATACAATGCATAAATAGGCTCTACGGTTAGGGTCTCACCCACATCACTGCCTCCCTTGTCTCTTGCGCTAAAAAATTGGATGAGAATTTCTCAGATGTTCAATCGCACTTGTGTGGCCCACTTAACTATTGAATTCTTCTTATTTTTTGTCACATCTTCGAAAATGAGCTCGTAAAACGGATGGATAGGGTGGATTTCTCATAAACATCACCATGCCCCAACTAAGTTGCCAGCGTAGAAACTTCCTGCTAAAGCCTTTGGCGGGAAATCTACATCTATATCAATTAGTTTACACGTTGCACCTAGAGATAGGGAGTAGAGTTGGGCATCGAGTCGAGTCAAGTCGGACCGAGATAGGTCCAACTTGACTCGATTTGGTTTTGCAAACCCCCTGACCCGAACTCAATCCGACTTGGGACCGAGTCCAGTAGGCCTAACTTGATCTGAACCGATTCTTGGCTGGGCTGACCTGAACTGAGTCCGACATAGTCAAAGAAACCGAGTCGGATCGAATTATATATGGTTTGGATTGGGTCTTTTCTTGTTTTAAATTTTTTTTTTTGAAAAAAATAAAAAATAAAAAAAATGGAATTTTTTAAGAAAAATTGTAAAAAAAAGAAGAAGAAATTAAGGATAATTTTCCTAATACCTGAAAATTCGAGCTCGAGAATGGGCTGGGTGGCCGGACCAATGTTGCTATGCGGACGAGTAGAGGAGAGAGAGAGGAGGAGGAGGAGCTCGAAGCCAGACAGGTGTTTTTGTGTGAGTGAGTGGAGAAGAGAAAGAGGAGGAGGAGGTGGAGGAGATCAATGAGAAAAATCTGTGTTTTTCTCTGTGTGTATTTGACAGTCAAAATGGACTGCTATATATAAGCTTACATATATAGTTGATCATGCAAGCTGGATCATGTAGCAGATCACCTTGATAATCTGTGAGCTTCAGATTCATTTCCATGAGAAAGTTTGATAGTTGAGCACCTAAGTATCCAACATCTTCTATAATCTCTAAAGTATATTTTCGTTGAGAGATAACAATACCTGTTTTGGACCTTGCAACTTCCAACTCAAGAAAATACTTAAGAAGACCAAGATCTTTAATATGAAATTTTTGATGGAGAAATTGTTTGAGACTTTGTATAGCAATTGCATCATTTCTAGTTATTACTATGTCATCTACATAGATAAGCACCATAGTTGTAGATGAGCCTTTAGTCTTCACAAACAAAGAATAATCTGAATGTGATTGAACAAAGCCAGCATGTTTGATAGCATGCGAGAATTTTGCAAACCAATTTTAAGGGGCTTGTTTAAGCCCATAAAGAGACTTATGCAGTCAACATACGAGTTCCTCCCCCTGTCGACAAAAACCTGGTGGTGGAGTCATGTACACCTCTTCCTCTAAATCACCATGTAGGAAGGCATTGGTCACATCCATTTGATACAATGACCAATGTCTAGTAGCAACAACAATAAGAACACAACGAATAGTGGTTAACTTGGCAACAGGAGCAAATGTTTCGGTGTAATCCAAGCCTTCTTGTTGAGAAAATCCTTTAACGACTAATTGAGCTTTGTAGCGTTCAATTGTGCCATTGGAATTGTATTTGATATGATAGACCCATTTGCTGCCAATGGGGCGATGACCAACAGGTAAGGGAACCAAAGACCATGTCTTTTGGGTAGTGAGAGCATTAAGTTCACGTTGCATTGCCTCTTTCCATTTAGGATCTAAGACAGCTTGAGCATATGAGGTGGGTTCTAAGACACTCGAAATGGTATTAACAAAGTTTATATGAGCAGAAGACAAAGAATTATAGGAAAGATAAGTACTTAAAGGATACTGAGTACCTGACTTAGTCAAAGATGCTTGTTTTGAAGTTGCAGTTGATGGCGTTGTACTAACTTGTCCACAATGAAAATCTTAAAGGAGGGTGGATGGCTGTCTGACATGTTCACTTCTGCGAAGAGGAGGTGTAGCATGAGATGTAGAAGAAGAATGAGAAGGAGAGGATAGAGGAGTGATCTTGAATGATGAAGAAACAGGAGGAGTTACAAGTGGAGGTGAATCAGTGATATATTCATATATCTCAAGTTGGGAAACAATGTTTTCTGGTGAGTTTTCTGGAGCAAGAAAAGAAAAAATTGATTCATGAAAAACGACATCGTGGCTTGAAAAAAATTGTTGAGTGTTGAGATCATATAAGCAATAAGATTTTTAGCCTACAGGATAACCGACAAAGATGCATTTTCTAGCGCGAGAGTCAAATTTGTGAGATGGTTATAAATTGGTTGCATAACAAAAACATCCAAAAACTCTCAAGTGAGAGTAGATAAGTGGTTTGTTACACAACATTTCATATGGGGATTTATGTTGCAGTAAGGGTGGGAAGACGATTAATAAGATAGGCAGCGGTAAGTAAACTCTCCCCCCAAAAACGCAAGGGAAGATAAGCATCAATTCTTAAGGCCCTGTCAACGTTTAAAAGATGTCGATGTTTTCGTTCAAGTAAACCATTTTGTTGAGGTATAGATGGGCAAGAGCTTTGAAATAAAATGCTAAGGTTGAAAAAATAAGATTTCATGGAGATGAATTCTGAGCCATTATCACTTCGAATGCATTTAACTTGGCAATTAAATTGAGTGTTGACAAAAGAGATGAAGATTTTTAGTAATCCTTGCATTTCAAATTTGAATTTCATTAAGGATATCCATGTGAATCAAGTATAATCATCAACAATGCTTAAAAAATAATATGCCGCTGTATGAGTTGCAATACGAAGGGATCCCTAAATATCACAATGAATAAGATCAAATGAATGTAAAGTTTGAATAGAACTTGAAGAAAATGGTATCTATGTTTGCTTAGCCAAATGACAAGTTTCACAAGAATGTTTAGAATCAAATACAAATGAGGGAATAACATGGCTCAAAAATTATGAAGGTGCCTTGGAGGAATGTCTTAACCGCTTGTATCATGGAAGGTTTGTAGTATAATCAACATGATAGGTGACAGAGAAGGAAGTTGGTGTAGACTTCACTAGAGGAACAAAGTAGTACAAGCCATTAAGCTGCTTCCCTAATCCAATCATCTTCTTCAAAGTTAGGTCTTGCAATATATAAAAAGTGGAAAAGAAGTGAATTGAACAATTCATAGCAGTTGTGAGTTGACTCACTAATAGTAGATTGAAATGGAAAGATGGTGCACATAGAATGTTTTTAACATGCATATGATTTGAGAGTTGTGTGGAGCCAATGCTAGTTATCTTAGAATATCCACCATTGGGCAAGGTTACTTGAGAAGATAAAGGAGAAGTATTAGATACTAAAGATGCTATGTGATTTGTTGCACCACTATCAATAATTCAAGACTGTCTTTTGTACACTAAAGGATGAGCAGAAAGGGACAGATATACCTGTATAGTTTGCTCTGGCAAAATTTTTACCATTACGGAAAAAGGCTTTTATTTGGGCAAGCTCTTCAGAGGTGAATTGGGGAGTATGTTCTGTTGGTATCTTGATTGAGTCCTAATGTATCTCGACACTGGTTTAATGTGTAGCAGGTTTTCTGCTTCGATTTGGTGGCTAGACATCTTTACCATGGAGCTTATGACCAATTGTGAATCCATTCAAGTAGTAACAACGATCCACAGTGTGAGTTGTCTCCTCACAATAAGAACATAAAAGAGATTTTCTAGTGCCTTGTAACTTGGAATGAGAGGATGACCACTATCTGTGTTGTCATTAAGCATCAGACTGTGATTCCTTAGAGTTGTCATAAGTTTTGATACTCATAGCATGAATGAGCATCAGTAAGTCCTTGCTGCTTTTCTTCTTCACATAGAAGTGAATATGCCTTTTTGACAGTTGTTAGAGGGTGCATTAACATGATTTACCCTTGCACAGCAGAGTATGTCTCATTCAATCTCATAAGAAATTGTCCCAATCAAATCCTTTCTTCTTTTCCTTTTAGATCTTTTTGTCCTTTACAAGTACACATGATTGAAGGACCATATGTAGTTAGGTCATCCCACAATATTTTCATCTTTGTATAGTAAGAAAAAATCGATTCTTGATTTTGTTTCAATTCAACAATAGATCGTTGAGTTTGATAATGATGAGAAAAATCACCTTAAGATAATCGTTCTTGAAGATCTGTCCAAATCTCTAAAGGCATTTCAGCATATAGTATGCTATTTGTAAGCTCCTGACTTAGAGAGTTAAATATCCAGGAAAGCACCATATCGTTGCAGCGCTGCCATAAAGAGTATTTTGGATCTTTTTCATCTAGGGTGGAAATTGTTCATTTGATGAACCTTGATTTGTTTTTAGCACTGAGACTTATCAGCATAGATCTCTTCCATATAGCATAATTGGTTCCATATAAGACTTTTGGAACAAGAATCATGCCAGAATGATCAGAATGATGGAGAAAAAAAGGATCTGCGGAATCAATCGCAGATGCAGACATAGCGTGATCAGAGTAGGTGGAAAATGATTTACAGAGGCAAAAAGATCATTGGCGCTCTGATACCATGAAAAAAATCAGTTTACAGAAAAATTTATGTTTTTTCTCTGTATGTATTCGACAATCAAAATGGATTACTATATATAAGCTTACAAGAGCAAATCAATATCCTAAATTAGATCCTATATTGTAGAAAAATAAAATAAAAATCTAAGTAATTCCCTTGATTGAAGGAATTACAAATCTCCTAAATATATACATGAAATAATATCCCTTAATTTAAGTTAACATAATCTTAATACTCAAAGCTAGATGAGCGCTCGACACTTTAGGCAATCACGTTCTGCACTTTGCTCGCTTGATCTATTTTGAGTGGTTGACACTTTGCTGGCGTGATTTATTTCAGACACTAGCCACTTTAGGTCATCATGCTCGACACTTTGCTTGTGTGATCAATTTCGAATGCTCATCACTTTGGGCTATTGAGCTCGATAGTTTGCTCGTGCAATTTATTTCGAGCACTTGGCACTTTGAGAGATCGTGCTCGACACTTTAGGGGAATGCTCGCGAAGTTCCCAGCATGGTTGTCCAAAGTGTCGAGCATCCGAAATAGATTTTATGGAAGAAGTGCAGAGCACGATCATCCAAAGTACCAAGTACCCA
Source organism: Magnolia kwangsiensis (assembly GCA_037074715.1). Lineage (NCBI taxonomy): Eukaryota > Viridiplantae > Streptophyta > Magnoliopsida > Magnoliales > Magnoliaceae > Magnolia > Magnolia kwangsiensis. Next base: position 5,160,536 of record CM073583.1, read on the forward strand.
AAATTGATCGCATGAGTGAAGCGCCCACAATCACACAATCAAAGTGCCGAGAATGATCGTGTGATCGACGTGCCAAGGGCGATCATACGAACTACCGAGTACACGAAATAGATTGTGTGAGCGATTGCGTGAACAGTCAAGCGCCCAGAATAGATCGTGAGATCGAAGTGAGTAGTGCAATTGGCCGAGCTGCCGATCTCTCAATTGAAGTGACAAAAGCAATCACTGCAAGTTCCAAGAGCCATCATGTGAATTGCTAATCACACTACCAAGGTGTTGAAAGCAATCATGCAAATTGGCGATTGCACAAAATGGATCACACAATCAAGGTGCCGAAAGCAACACCGCAAACTGCCAAGTGCATGAAATATATCACGCAATTGAAACATCGAGAGCGAATGCACGAATTGCTGACCACATGAAATAGATCATGGGATCGAAGTGCCGAGGGCGATCACACAAACTTTTGAGTGCCTGCGATCACATGATTAAAGTGCCAAGAGCGATCGCGTGAACTATAGATCGCACAATCGAATTACCAAGAATGATCGTGCGAACTACTAAGTGAATGAAATTGATCATGATCAAAATCCCTCGAGTGATCGTGACAACTGCTAATCGCGCGATTGAAGTACATAGAGCAATCCTACAAACTATTGAGTACATGCGATAGATCACACGATCAATGTGTATAGACTTCGCACGAACTATAGACTGCATGAAATGGATCGCGTCTGATTGAATTTCTAAGAACGATGATGCGAATTTCCAAGCACACGAAATAGATAGCGTGATCGAAGTGCCGAGAGCGATTAAGCAAACTGTTGATCACACGATCAAAGTACTGAGAGCAATCACACTCACTACCAAGCGCACGCACTAGATTGTATGATCGAAGTGTCAGAAGCAATTGCACAAATTGCCGAGTTCACAAAATATATCGTGTGATCTAATTGTTGAGAGTGGTCATGCGAACAGATGGGCGCACAAAATAGATATCGCAATTGAAGTGCCGGTTGAGATCTAGTGAACTTTTGATCACACGATCAAAGTTACCGACAGTGATCACCTAAAATGTTGAGCACCAGAAATAGATCGTCCGAGCAAACCCTGATCCATAGCTCTAGTGGTAGAGTGAGTGAAGATAGATCATTTCAACACTGAGGTCATGGCATCGATTCCCTAGTGAGGGTGGCCCAAACTGTCAAGTGCCTGATAGATCACGTGAGTGAAGTGTTGAGCATGATCACCAACAAACTGTCAAGTGCCTGAAATAGATCACGTGAGTAAAGTGTTGAGCATGAATATCACCAAAGTTTCGAGTGCTTGAAATATGATCTGGGTAGTAAAGTGATTGCTTAAAATGCCTAGCTTTTGACAAAAGATGCATCTAAGACTAATCTTTTAGTGAAAGAAGAATATATTTTTTTAAAATAGAGTTTTTCATTTGCACCTGCTGAAATTACCAGAAAAATGGCAGAAAATCTATTTTGAGATATTGACTAATTTAGTCAAGCTTTAAACCTACAAATCTGATTTTATTCATCTCAATTCTTCCTTTCCTCGATTGTGACTTAGGTTCATTTTCTAATAACCTGCTGTATAGATGACTTGGATATCACACATGTGTGCCACCTTCGTACATATGATGTGGTGAGGGTAGCAAATCTCCCATATAATACCATATTTTTAGTGAGGACAAGGGAAGATGAGCTATAATTTAAACCTAATTAACACCATCTAGGACCGCAAATTTCTAATAAGGTGGGGTGTATTAATGTGATTTTTAAAAAGCTAATTCCTTTTCAAGTTTGTTAGTACACACCCATGTCAGTACACACACTCATGTTAGCCACCCCCGTTAGGGATCGATACCAAGACTTCAAGCTAACCCAAAAAAAAAGAAAAAGAAAGAGAAAAAGTCATTGAATAAGTTCAGGCTAAATTATGATAGGCTTCGTCTAGGTCCTTTCAATACCAAGAATTCAAGCTAACCCAAAAAAAAGGAAAAGAAAAAGAAAATGAAAAAGTCACTGAATAAGTTCAGGGTAAATTATAATAGGCTTCGGCTAGGTCCTTTTTCTTGGGCAAGCCCGAATGTCCTTTTCATGTATATCTTGTATCTTGATGAAATGAAGGATATCTTTAAAAAAAAAGAAAGAAAAAAGTCATTGAATAAGTTTACTTTACAAATGTTGCAGATATTCATAAGCGTAAGTGATGATAGAAGCTGGACAACAAAAATGAAGCCAACCCAACCACCATGTTGGGCCACCCGTGAATTCAGAGGTTTTTGGATGATTTCCATTGTTTCTGATGATGTGGTCATGCATGTGTCAAGAGAAGGCTCACAAGTGGAGGATCATATCATCAAGGTGGGGTTCACGTAATACATGGGTGGGATATCACGTCCTATCATTGAAAATAATATAAGCAGAAGTGATATGGATTATTTAAGAGTTCAAGTCTATTTACTTTGGAAAAAGAAAATATCAACTTTACTTGTTACCCAACCCCATGTGAGTGGATGCCACACCTCGAAATTTAGGTACTGAGTGTATACACTCAGAGTTACGGTCCATGACTCGTACACTTATTGTACTTAAATCAGTGAGTCACATTATTTGATAGAGGTATAATATAATTTGAATTTTATGTTCTCATTAACATCCATGAAAACATTCATATCAACTTTATCCATTTGTAAGCATTCAAAACCACGCATCCAAAATAATCAAGAATACAAGTTAAAACTAAATTGAGACTTTTATTAAGTCATTATAATCATCAAATTATTCAAAAATTACAAAATCTAAATTTCAAGTCATTTTAAAATAGAAATAAAATAATAATAGGAAACATAGATCCCATTTAATTATTCTACTGATCCAAAGAAGTAAGCTCGTCTTTGGTTAAATACGGTCACTATTCTTATGGATCATCCACTGGGTTTGGCTTCATGTTCCTGCTCTTGAGTCGCTGTATCTACTTTAATTTCATCTGTATGATTTTTTCAACAATAAACTGTCAACTAGCTAGGCTTAGTGAGTGAATCCATTATGGTTCGTGCACGATACAATTAAAATAATACATACAAGTAAAGTATAAAAATCAAAAATACAATACAAATATGCAATTAAAGCAAATGTTGTGAATGGCATTGATGATGCATTAAATATGTATAAATAGAAACTATTCACTTGCTTGAGTTGGATATTGACAACACGCATTTGCACTCGGCAGGCTTCTACCGTCGATAGGCATGGGCAAGGCCCGCTTTTTCCCCCTATTGGGCAGGCTTCCACATAGAGTGGGCTTCTAGTGGGTACAATGGGATGTCCTCTAGATAATTGTACAAGAGTATTAATGATGTAAGACACAAATGTTTAATACATAAGAAATTATAATATAATTAATCATATCAATATAACAATTTATTTTAATCATATGGAGAGGAAATATATTGGGATTACTCACCTGATGATTTAGGGAGAAATCTGACGGAGTAGATAAGAGAATACCTATAAATAATCTATACACAGTTCACCATAATATTAAAAAAATATCTAGTTCATAAAACATTTGATTTATTTTGATTATTGAGGCCATACATAGGAGTGATGTTTAAGTTTTTCAAGGTATCATACCTAATAGATAAGGTTTATCTTATCTATTTCAGCAAAAAGGCCAGGCTAGATATCTTATAAGATGACCCATCAAATGGATGGCTTGGATTTTATAATAACATTCTATCATGACACTTATTTTAACATGTGAATGTTTTGTCCAAAACATGCATGTACCTTGGACAAGTTTTACTATGCATCCGTATGGCATAAACATATTAGATTACAAACATTTTTTTGTGGGTCCTACTATAAGGATCTGGACTGATTACATGGTAACCACCACTGTATTGACCATTGAGGAGAAATTTCAATTCAATCCAAAATATGTGGGACCGGTAATAACCTAAAGGATTATTATACAACAACCATTATTTTCTTTCTGTATGGGTCGCACAAATTTTGGATATATCCTAAATTTATACTCCTAATCCAAAGTAGCCTTTCAAATCAAATGAATGAAGTAGATATAATACATATATCACTGTTGGTCTACAATTTGATGACTCAAGATGGTTTCTAACCTTAGAAACTATACTTGGTTTCAACACAGAAACTAAACTTTATTTTTTTGTACTTATTTATTTGTTTAATTTTTGAATAGGTCTCATGATAATCTAAATCATGAGTGAGATGAGTAATCTCTTCATAAAGGACGAGCCCAAAAATCTCCTCAAAACAACACTTTTTGTGACCCACACAAATACTCAATGGTGACCATTTAATTTTCATTGTTTAAGGCGATATAGTCCACATGATTTTTCTTTCAAATAAAATTTTCAACCACATACCTCTTATTAAGTGACAAGATTAATAGATAGTACAGATTTGCTACTTGCATCAAGAAAGCCCCGCATAGAAGGCCCATCAATTTGGACTAATTTCTGTACTAAATCGATCAACTTTACTTTTGCGCGCTGATTGTTTTTATACCCATTTTATATTATTATATTTTTTTCATGATGATCCACACATAATATGTGTACGTAAGATCTATATCATTCACCATTTTATTAACATCGTTTTAGGACATTGGTAAAAAAATGAGGTAGATTTGTTATTCGGGTGGGCCATACCACCATGAACAACACCGATCATTCTTCTACCATTAAAACATATACATTTCTTATTTCAAACCCACCTAACTGTCTATGTAAGATCTGAGTTATTCATTGGTCAACCTAATTGTTTTTTAATGGTCAAAATAATTAGTATCTCCATTAGAAGTCCCTGCGACCCCAATGGATATTCAAACGGTGAATCCATCATGAATTCTATTTTGCATATTATGGCTTACCAAAGTATTATCTTGGCCTAATTTTTGGAGGTTTGTCATATTTTGGTCCTTAGAACCTATTGGACCGAATTGATTGGGCCTCACATGCAAAATAAGTCAAATACATAATTTAAGTACAAAAAAAAAAAAAGGCTTATTAATTACTTTCTATATCTTGTTTACATGCAATCCAAGGTGCACCGTGCATATGTGCACATATTGATATATGTGCATATGTGCACATATTGATATATGTGCACATGCATTTCACTCATGGTAAATCCACATGTCAGCATGGGTCAGGGCCAATTCCCATATTAAAGCAAAATATCAACATCTACGTAGAGGTTAAAGATTTAGATTATATCTTTTTCTTCAACATCTACGTAGAAGATAACATATTTATTTTTAGCCCAGGTCATGTCTGTGGTGTCTCCCACTTGATGAATGGCTCTAAATCTCACTCACATGTGCCACATTGGCTGTGTGCTGCACATCCACCTCTTGAAAAGATAGCCTGAAAACCAGTAGAAAAAGGTGCTTACACTTTGAGATCATGATAGTGGTTGCTGATGATCAGCTAGACGAAGTATGACAGGAGCAGGAACACAATAAATATGGAGAAACAGATCAGTTCCATTGCTGAGATCACCCTAAGTGGCTCTTCCTAATTTAGATGATGGTCATCAAAATGTTACCATTGCTGCCGCCGGCAACCAAATAGTGCAAATAATCTCTCAGAAACTGAGCATAACATTGCACATGGAATTAGAATCACATTAGAACTGGCGATAACATTGTTCTCTTTCTTCTATCAGTGGAAAACAAAGCTAAGTTGTGATAGTAAAAGAAATTTGGTTGCTTTTACATCCTTATTCCATTCCAAATAAGAATGTTTTTGGTTTTTTGGAGAAAGGAGGGAGCACACCACCTGTAACTTTGTTGATACAGCAAAATTTATACATGGATTCGGGCGGGCCCCACAAAAGGAAAAGAGCCTCACCTATCATATACTTGTTAAAGCAGCATAAGATGAATACTTGCAAAAATAGAAATAGACCCGGACATTGCCATACCGATCTCTCAAAACAGACCAGATTCGACCTCTCTAGAAGCCCGGAAGACATTTGGCAGAAGAAACGTTTTGTGCTAGTAAAGTACTTAAGGTCCTTTGATTGGCCTGTAAATGGATGAGCCCCACATGCTTGCGTATTCGGATCATCCATGTAATCCTTTCACCAGCCCTACCATAGATGACCACTGCCGCTAAAATCAAATTGACAAGATAGATGCGGACCATAAGATCAATGGCCTTGGAAAGAAAACTTACACTCCACATTTAACAAGTCACTGATCAAACAACTAGAGTTGTCAAATCAACGTGAATTTATACAATGGTCTGCAAAGAAGGGTCAGGTCAACTAGATGGATGATACAGGGATTTCTTCCAACCATAGGATGACCTGCGTGTGTCAAACCAGAGGACGGCTTGCTCACGTGGTGTCATACAAAAAGTTCTTGGTTAGGCATTTCTTCAAACAATCTATATACAAAAATAATTAAACACCTAACTACACTATAATATATTGTCTTCCATTTGATGTATGGATACAAAGTATAAAGGGAGAAGCTAGCAGTAGTGACAAGAATTTAAAGTCTTTAAAAGAATAAATTACTAAAAGAATATAAGTAGAATTTTCAATTCATGAGACCATATTTTTTCCAAGTTACAAAAATAAAATAAAACGAAATAAATCATATGATATAAAGGAAAGGAGACTCACTAATTTAGCTTGCAAGGAAAGAAAGTGAGAGTGCTTAGAATGTCGCCCTATAGCATATGTTGATGGAGAGCACGTGATGAATCACATGCCAATCCTCTCCCTCCTCTTCTCATATCTTTCTTTAAATAATGGATGCATATTCTATAATGCAATCTGAGAATGAGGAGGTTTATTAGTTTCTCCAACAATGCATATGGGCACAGATTTACATATAAAGATTTTAAAAATTTTAAAATAGAGTAAATGATTATATTAATTTTCAAGTATCGATTAAGAAGAAAAATGTAAATGATGATGGGAAAGAAATCTCACCAATTTAGACCCCCAAGGAGTTCGAGATCAGAGGACCAAATTCAATGCTACCTTATCTATTTCGTTCGCTTATGTCAATTAAGAGTATGTGATGAATCTTTTTCCAATCCTCTCCCTCAAGCCTTTCATTGAATTCAGGGCGCATGTTCAACAAGTCCAATTTCTTGAGGGTAGTCACATGTTGCAGTCCTTCCGGAAGCATCGTCAACTGATGGCATGAATTGATATGTAGATGTAAAAGTCTTGACAGAGCTCCTTCCTCCACTCTCCACTCATTTAATTCTTCTAACCTTTCAAGATGTAAGGATTCGAGTCGAGTAAACCCTTCCGAAGTACAAGACATCTCCACTCCCACGTACGAATGTCTCAACAATCTGAGAATGCTAAGGTTTTCCAGCTTCTCCAACGTTGTCGGTGGATTGTTCTCTAAATGGGACCATTCCAAGGTGAGCTTGGTGAGGTTTCTTGGGAAGTCACGAGGCTCAGGTAACTTCTGTAAGGTTCCTTGTAAAACCAACTTACGTAAAGTGATAAGTTTTGAAAGAGGGGGCACCTATAACCTTATAAAGGTTTTATATTTTGTCACTACCAAAAGAGATTGGAGGCATTCCATGTTAAATGTCATCACCACCTCTCTTGAATATTCCAAAGTCTTCCGGAAACTTTCAGATATTTTCAAAAAATTCTACAATTTTTTAGAATCTTGCGGAAACTTCTAGAGTTTGATAGAGTTTTCTTGACTCTTCTAGAATATTCCGAACTATGATAGAACCTTCTGGATTCTCTTAGAATATTCTGAAATATAATAGAATCTTATAGAATATTTTGGAAGCTTCTAGAACTCTTTAAAGTTATATTGATTCTAAAATCTTCCATAGCTCTCTATAAATATGGGGAGAGCCTCATTATAACATATACATAAACAACAAGAGTGAGTTCAAGAGTGAAAGCAAGGTGTCCAAGTATTAAGAGTTCAAAAAGAGTTTTTCTTGTGTGTGAGAGTTGTCATTCAAGAGTGATAGTTTGTTAGTGTTGTAAAGCATACGCTTGTTGTGTACAAGTATTTGTAATAAATATAATTACATTTACTTATCATGTTCAACTCTTCAATTTGGTATCAGAGCAAGGTTCGGTCGGGATCTGTTTTCTAAGGTGATCGTGCATAGTTTGTAGATTGTGAAGTTTGTTGGCTTGCTTAGTAAAGGGAGTGATAATCACACCAAGTCACGATGACGGATCTTATGAACACAACGAGCGAAGTTACGAGGCTTAACAACCACAACTATCAAAGTTGGAGGAGTCGCATTAAGTCTTACCTTGAAGGGCAGGACTTATGGGAGGTTGTTAATGGAAATGAGATTACCCCACCTCCCAAGAAAAATGCTGAAACACTCCGATAGTGGAAGATTAAGGTCGGGAAGGCAATGTACGTGCTCAAGTCAACCATTGAGGATGAGTTGCTCGGACGAATCAAGGATGACGACACACCCAAGATGGCATGAGACACCTTTGCATCATTATTTTCAAAAACAAATGATGCTCGACTTCAATATTTGGATAATGAGCTAATGTCCACCACCCAAGGAAATAAGTCGATAAGTGAATACTTTACAAGAATAAAGGATTTATGTCGAGAAATTTCAGAATTAGATCTGAAAGCAAATATTCATGAGGAAAGAATGAGGAGGATCATTATACACGGGTTGAAGCCCGAGTATAATGCTTTTATCACGACAATATGAGGTTGGCCTACTCAACCTACTCTCATAGAGTTGGAGAATTTGTTGGCCAATCAAGAAAGTTTATGTAAACAAATGGTTGGAGTGTCGATAAATAAGGAAGATGAAGCACTCTATTGCAATAATAAAAAAAGCTATCGATAGCAGAACAAAAAGGGCGAACAAAGTCAGCAGAACTTTGGAAAGTCCAAGAAGAGAGAAGAGTAAGGAAGGAGTCCTCGAACAAGGGGAGTTCAATCCGACAACAACACCAATAAACGACGATCCTTCGTATCTCGAAGGTATGCTATAGAGTGTTTCAATTGTGATAAGAAAGGTCACTTCGCAAAAAATTGCTGGTCCAAAAAAAAATCAGCCGAAGGTAACTTGGTGATTTCTAGAAATCACCAAGAAGACAGTGAAGATGACTGAGACTTTCAGGCATCCTTAGCAATGTCTGAATCTATCAAAGGAGATTGTTCAGCGAAGGAGATAGATTTTGATGAACTACTCAAGCAGTCTAACACAGTCACTGACGAAGTACCTGCTTCCTCAATAGTGATAGAGACGGGTGAAATAGCCCTTGCCGCAGTTTCCAATTAAGGAGCAATCAACTACAGTGATGATTGGATCATTGATTCAGGGTGCTCAAATCACATGACAGGTGATAAGAAGAAACTGTCAAGTTTATCCACCTACAAAGGAGATCGGGTGGTGGTAACAGCTAATAATTCAAGGTTGCCGATAACTCATGTAGGTACGACTACCATCACACATCGATTTAGCCCTAATCAAGTAAAGTTACAAGATATTTATCACGTGCCAGAGATGAAGAAAAACCTGTTGTCAGTATCACAACTGACATCTTCTGATAATTATGTGGTATTTGGACCGGAGGATGTTAAGGTGTATCGAAACCTTAAACTGTTAGGTACACCTATCATGGAAGGACGGTGCTTGGAGTCAATCTACGTAATATCAACTGAATCAGCCTATGTAGATAAGACTCAGAAAAATGAGACTGCAGATCTCTGGCATGCACGTTTAGGGCACGTGAGTTATCATAAGCTGAAGATAATGATGAAGAAGGTTATGCTTAAAGGGTGTCAATATGGCAAAGCATACCAATTGTCATATGAAGAGTCAAAGTTTAGAGCTAAAGTACCCTTGGAGCTTGTTCACTCAGATGTGTTCCGATGGGTAAAACAGACATCAGTTAGTGGCATGCGTTACATGGTGACTTTTATTGATGACTTCTCAAGGTACGTTTGGTTTTACTTCATGAAAGAGAAGTCAGAAACTTTATTAAAATTTAAAGAATTTCGACAGAAGGTCGAAAGTGAGTTCGATAGAAGGATTCGATGCTTATCAATGGATAATGGTGGAGAATATACCGCTAAAGAGTTCTCAAATTATCTAAAGGAGTGTAGAATCCGACGACAATTGACTTGTTCGGGTACTCCACAACAAAAAGGCATTGTTGAAAGAAAAAATCATCACCTTACAGAGATATGTCAGAGCATGCTACATGCTAAGAATGTGCTCAGCCGATTCTAGGTAGAGTGCATGCAAACGGCAGCTCATGTGATTAATAGGCTACCACAGACAAAACTAAGCTTTGTCTCACCCTTCGAGAAGCTATGGAACATAAAGCCTAAGGAGAGTTACTTTTGAGTCTTCGGATGTGTATGCTATGTGTTTGTGCCTGATCACTTGCGTAGCAAGTTCGATAAGAAGGCAATTCGTTGCATCTTTTTGGGCTATAACAGTGAAAAGAAATGGTGAAAATGTTACAACCCTACAACTGGTCGGTGCTACATATCGAGGAATGTTGTCTTTGATGAAGCCTCATCATGGTGGTCGCCACTGAAGGAGGAGCTGCCAAACTCTAAAGACTTAAAAGATGAACTGCATGAAGATGGGGGAGACAAGGGAAGGAGAAGAATCTCCTAGTTCAACTAAGGATTTAACGCCTACAACAGGAGATGATGAGCAAGTGCCTAATCTTCTGGAACACCAGATAAATCTATGAGTCCATGACAAACTGGAGTACATCAAAGTAATCCAGAAGAGCTTCGCCCAATTCAACAAGAAGTTGCGGTAGACAACTCACCACTTAGGAGGACAACTAGACAGAGAAAGCCTAACCCAAGATACATGGATGCTGCCTTAGCAGAAGAAGAGACAGTGAAAGAGCCAACGATATTTGAAAAAGCATCGCAAGACATAAAATGGTAGAAGGCGATGGAAGAAGAGATTAAGGCATTGAACCAAAATCAAACTTAGTAATTAGTTCCAAAACCCAAGCATGTGAAGACCGACAAGCAAGTTGCAAACATACTCACAAATGGACTTAGCAATGCTAAGTTCACCGAATTCAGAAAATAACTTGGCATAATGACCAAGGCAGAATTGTGAGAGTTGAATATTCCGGAGTCTTTCGGAAACTTTCAGACATTTTCGAAAAATTCTAGAATTTTCTAGAATGTCACGCCCCAAACCCGAAAATCGGATTCATATGAATCCCGATTGTCGAATCCGATGTCGACAGCCTCCGTAGTGCCCCATTCTCGGCTCCTAACAATCAAATGCCATATTTCGATCCTGGGATCCTATAAGGAGGATTTTCAGAATGATTTTTTTTTATAATGGAGCATAACCACAAGCATAACCAAGTCACAAGACAACATCACCACATATCTATTATATCAAAAACTTTAAGTACAATGCGAAAAGAGAAATAGAAGGTGATCAAAAGCTCCAAAATAAGTAGATGCACACTCTTGCCTCAGCGCTGCTGCTGTCCAACGCTACCTGCACGCAACTATCGTGCATAAGCTTACAAAAGCTTAGAGGATGGTATAAGTGTGTGCGCAAGAAAAACGTCAAGTGTACAGTATTAGAGTAGTACGAAAGTATACGGTAAGTCCATGAATACAATCAACCATACCAAGGCTATGTAATGTAAGGCATGATGCGATATATGAATACTATCGGCCACACCGATGCAATGCAAGGCCTACATAGCCGAATGTCATATGAGAAATGCAATCCAAGCAAGTCGGTACTCATCAAGTACATATATCAATATAGTTCCCCTCTGGATATCACCGAGGTCTAATACACTTCGCAGTGACTACCACCTCCCTAGCTGCACAGTCAAGCAAGCGGAATAGACCTCACTATCTGCCTGACCAGTAGTCTTCCAATACCTACCCGGCTCGTTGATAGCGGACTCATTTACGAGCTGGTCAAACTCAGCCTAACTTATAGCCCCCTCTCTCAGGCGGATAAGGCCACACCCTCTTCTAACCGACCACGACATAGCGGGAGACACGACCTACTGGTATTCGGCACTCGGGCGCTCGTGTATCCACTCGGTCTAGACGTTGGAGCATCTCCTGGTACCAAAAAGGTTCTGGGACTCTCATCCAAGGACATCCTGAGTACCCACAGTGCTAGAATCAAGTATTTTCAATATCCAATACGGCCATACACGATGTACCTGTGGAGCCACGACCCTGATGTTGCTAGGGCGTGCAGTGATCAAGGCACACATATGCGAGATGCATGAATCACGCCGTCAAATTATGCAGTAATCCAGTGCGTACTGCGCGATCATGTGGGGCACTTCGTCTCATAACGGGTCCCATAAGTGGTCTGCCCAATGGCATATGCTATGATCAGTCACTACTCAAATCAAGTATACATATGATGCGTATGGGCATGAGTCATGGGATTATACTAAGCATGTTATAAAGCGATAAATAGTAACGAGTATGGGCCTATCAATGGGCCCTAAGGAGAGTTACAATGCGGACATTTAACCAACATGGTTCATACAATGTGGACGTCAAACCATCATTGTTCCCTAGGCACTACCCGCCATAAATATCATTACATGAACCATGTGAAGTCACACATTGCAATGGACCTTAAGGTCATCCTGTTGGGCCTCGACCCATGGGCCTTAGATACATCAAATGGCTGCGTTAATCGGCCTCACCAATGAGCCTTATGTACAATGCAATGGTCCATGATCCATGAGCCTTGAAATACATCAAATGGGCCTACACACATGAGCTTTAAATATATCAAATGGGCCACTCCATTTGCGCCCCATGCACATCGAATGGGCTTGATCCCATGGGCTTTAATATAGAATAAATGGGCCGGATCCCATGGGCATTGCATATGTCAAATGGGCCCAAACCCATGTGCCTTATATATGCCGAATGGGCTTAATCCCATAGGCCTTATGCATGCCAAATGGGCTTATTCCTATAGGCCTTATGTGTGCCAAAGTGGGCCTTAATGAATGGTTACAAACAGGCCAACATGGGCCCTATACACATACTAAGGTGGGCCCATTTGCACCATAGATCAACCTCACTTTTTTTATTTTTTATTTTTTTGCTCTCAAAATAGATGGACGGTTAGGATACAACTTGTGCATCATGGGGCTGACCGTCCAGCAGCCAAAGAAATGGCTGGACGGTGTGGAAACACATACAATGTAGTGGGCTCCACCGTCTGGGCGGACGGTGGAATTTAGGCACATACATCACTGTGGGTCCCATGTGGGGCCCACCATGATGCTTACATGCCATCCAACCCATCCATTAGGTCACGTAGACCAGAATGAAGGGTAAAGACAAATTTCAACTTGCGCTGCCTGCGCCTGGCAGTAGCAGCAGTGTCTACTGCCTCTTTTTCTATTTTTTTTCTTTGAAATCGTGAAATTTCGCGGTTTTTCCTGTGTAGGGCCCACTTCAAGTAGATCCAATCCAGCCATTGGATTCCACAGCTTTAAAGAAATCCAACGACTCCAATATTAATTATATTTTGGAGGTATAGAAATATCAGAATGCATTTTAATGGTGAAAACCACCGTTTTCTATATTTTGGCCCACCAGATACTCGAATCACCTTCATTTTTCGGTTCATTGGCTAAAATAATTTGAAGAATGGAATGGATGGCGTGGATTGAATACGTACATCAAGGTGGGTCCTATACAAGTGGCTCTCTCCAATAACTTTAAATCTATACACTTTTTTTTTTTTTGCCATTACACTCGCTGACGGTTCACACTTCACCTTGACGTCCAGCGTCCAGAGACGCTGGACGATTTTGGATACCACATATTAAGGTGGGCCCCACCTTCAGATGGGTTGTCTAGGTGGGCCACCATGTACATGGATAGTATGGACAAGGCATACATCAAGGTGGGGTTCATCAGAGTGGGCTGCACCTCTACATCGTCACACACAAAAACAATGGAAGAAAGAGAGGAAGAGAGAGAAAAGAGCGGGACACGCGTGATGGAGGGACCCTGGCACTATGGGCCCTCCGTTTCAACCATCAAATCATACATCAATGGGTCCCATTACATATGGGCCATCTAAATAAAAGATCAACGGTGGAGATCCCTCTCCATCTAAAATGAACGATCTATTTGACCTTTTAATGCAAGAAAAGTAAACATCATGATGGGGTCCATGGAGAATGGCTCCATCATGGAATGATTTAATGATCATGATGGGCCATCGGCCACATCGTAGGGTCTCAAGTGAGATCTAAACCATTGATCGGTTGGCCTTACTTGGTCCATCTTAAAAATATGAAAAACTAGGCTGTGGAAGCACCCACCACTTGATCTTCTTGGTCCGTCGGGATGCCGGTCTCCAAGAGCTTCACTTTGATGGTGGAGATGGGAAATAGATGGCTAAGATGATGGGTTTTGGGGTGAAAAAGTGAGCCACCAAAATTACATTTCTCTCATGGGGAAAGCTTGGATGTGGGAGTGCTTTCTTGGTTTCTTGGGAAGTGAGATGAGAAATGAGAAAGAGAGAGAGAGTTCGTAAGAGGGATGTGAGGTGAGTGATGGAGTGATGTGTAAGACCCGTATCTTGGTCCGTACCTTTCCGTAGATTTCCGCGGTCTTACCGGTCGAATTTCGGCAACCTTCGACCCTTAAAGGATATCGACGCACGACCCTGGTTCATGTGCCGACAACCTGAGTTGACTCAACCCGAGACCAATACCATAACGACCGCGCCGTCGTTGCGGTTCCGATACCGCGACTCGCGCGCCGAGGCGATACCCTGATCAAGAGATGTGGGCCAACGTTCGGTGCGAGAAAACGCCGCGCATTGCGAAAACTAAGGGAATCTCTATGATGTGTCACATCAATCAGATCAATCCCATCAATCAATCAATCCATCAAGCCATCACATGTCAAGTACACATCACTTTATTCCATTTTCCCAAGCAACCACAAAAGTCTCCCAAAACCATACCTCTCTTACACAAAAAGCCACAAAAGTCTTCACCACCCATACCTCTCTTAGACAAAAGCCTCAAAAGTCAAGTTTTTCTTACACAAACATCACTCACCACATCCATCCATCACTCTCTCTCTCTCCCTTTACATCACTCTCTCTCTTTCTCTTTCTCTCATTTTAAATTTCCAAGCAACTAAAGAGTTCTAAGAGACTCCATATGTATGAAATTTCTCCAAGCTCCCTAAACTCCAAGTGGCCCACCTCTTCATCCTAAAATCTCCCATCTCAACCCTCCATTCCTCATCTTAACCGTTGAAAACCAAGCTAAGGTGCCAAGGAACCTTTAGGAGCAAGAAGATCGGACGGTGGGTGCTACATCATACTTGTTTTTCTTATTTTTATGATGGGCCAAGTGAGGTCCACCGATCAATGGTGTGGATCTCACTTGGGACCCTAATATGTGGCCGATGGACCACTTGGATCATCATGATCATTCCATGATGGGGCCATTCTCCATGGACCCCATCATGATGTTTATTTCATTTAGAAAGGTCATCTAGACTGTACATATCGGTAGAGAATGGATCTCTACCGTTGATTTACGATTTTGATGGTCCCATGTTCAAAAGGATCCGTTTATTGTATGGTCCATTGCAAGGGAGAGCCCATAATGTCGGGGTCCCTCCATCACAAGCCGTGCCCCACTCTCCATGTCTCTCTCTCTCTTTTATTTATTTTATTTTATTTTATTTCATTTTATTTTATGCTATAGGATTGTGTGGTCCACTTGAATGGATTCCACTTTGATGTAATTATTTTTATTCAAGTGGGGCCCACCTTAGACGTTGAACCCATGACACCCATCAGTGGTGGCCCACTTCATCAGGGCCCACCATTTTCAAAAAAATAATAATAATGATAAACCGTCCAGCGTTGTAAAGGAAAGAAGAAAAAGGAAGAAAAGAAATGGCATTTGGGTGGTCCACTTGGTTAGGCCCCATCACGATGTATTTACACAATCCAAGCCGTCCATCCTCTTACCTACAGCATTTTAGCCGTTGGGTAAGAGTTTGGGGCTAATTGGAAGACCTGGTGGGCCATAGCATCAAAGAATGTACCACTACCATTCAAGGATCCATTTTCTTATTTTATTCATTTTCTATCATCAAAAAAATTTGAACTTTGTACTCATTTGGTCGGCCTCATGCCATTGAACGCAATGGATGGGGTAGATCAGCTTGATGTGGGTCCCAGACGTGGAAAATCCCAAAATCATGGGTTTTCAATTTTTTTCAAAAATGGCATAAGGCAGAGCCTCTGCGTTTCTGACGGACAGCAGCGCTGCACGCTGCTGCGTGTAGCGCCAGCGACGGTGGGCGTCCTTGCTAGGAACCCACGGCTTTAGCCGTGGGCCCCACCTTGATGCCCTTTTTGTCATCCAATCAGTCCACATGGTGGACCATCTCCTGAAGCGGGCCCCTGCCAAAAATCGGCCCCATCCGTTTATCAGGTGACCCACACCATAGGGAACATTGTGAATGAACATTTACCATTGAAGCTCTCTCTGGGCCCATAGAAGTATTGGATCAAGCTGAAATTTATGTTTTCCCTTCATCCAGGTCCAAGTGACCTCGTGAACGGGTTAGATTTCAAATAAACATTTCGGGGTGGGCCCCACATGGGACCCACAATGATGTATGTGCCAAGCCCACCGTCCAGACGGGCGGTGACACCCCCACGGCTGCACCCACCTTCTGTTCGTGTGGCCTCCACCGTCCAGCAGACGGTGGGGCCCCCTTTGTGATGTATGTGATCGATCCGCACTGTCCACTGGGCAGTGGGACCCACCATGATGCATGTGATGCATCTAGACCGTCCATCGCTTGGTGAGATAATTTAAAGCATGAGTGGCTGATTGGGTGGGCCACTCATGTATGAGTTAGGTCCATTTGACTTGTAACAGGCCTGTGGGCTAGGCCCATTTGAATTTCAAAAGGGCTATGAGCTAGGCTCATTTGGTTTATGAAATGCTTATGGGCTAGGCCCATTGGATTCATTTTAGGCCTAGAGCTTAGGCCCATTTGATGTGTTGCAAGTTCATGGGACTAGGCCCATTTGATGTACTTCAAGGCTCATGTAATTGGACCCTTTTGTTGAAATTTAAAGCCCATGGAAGTAGGCCATTTGATATATTGTAAGGCCCATGGGACTAAACCCATTTGATTATAAAAGGGTCCATGGGATTAGGCCCACTTTGATATGCATGCAAGTTCATGGATTAGGCCCATTTGAATTGTTTAAGGCCTAGGGATTTAGGCCCATTCGACTCATATAAGGCCTCTGGGTTGAGGCCCATTTGATATACATTTAGGGCCCAATTGGTGTGGCCCATTGGTCATATATTAGACTCATGAGACTACGCTCATTTGATGCAATCCAAGGCCCACGGGTTTGACCCATTGCAATGCACATAAGACCCATTGGTGTGGCCCATTTATGTGGCCCATCTAATGAATAAAAGGCTCATAGGATAAGGCCCATTTGATATATATGTAAGGTCCAATGGGGATAACCTACGGTCCATTAGACTAAGTACTGACGTTTACAAAGATTGTGCCTTGGGAGCAATGTTGGTTTGACGTCCACATTGTGAGTGTAATACTGGTTGGATGTCCACATTACGACTCTCCTTAGGGCCCATTACTGGGCCATACCTATTGTGTGTAGGCCGTCCAGGTCCATCTGCATTATAAGATAGTTCATTTTATTATAACATATTTAGTACAGTTCATGACTCATGATCATACGCATCATATGTATGCTTGACGTGAGAATTGTCTGATCATAGCATTTGCCTTCGGGCAGGTTGTTTATGGGCTCCCGGTTAGGCGGTGTTGCCCTACATGAGCGCACGATATGCGCAGGATTTGATGCATGACTGGATAGCGTGAATCATGCATATCGCATTTGTATGACATGGATATTGTACGCCCTAGCGACATCGGGGTCGTAACTTCCACAGATGTATCGTGGTTGGCAGGATTGGATACCGAAAATCTTGTTCTACATGGGGTACTATAGATATTCTTGGGTAAAAGTTCGTAAATCCTTATGGTACCAAGAGGTTGCTCCAACGTCTAGACCGAGTGGGTAGATGAGCGTTGAGTGCCGATTACCAGACGGTTACGCTTTCCACTGTGTAGTGGTTGGTTGGAAGGGGGTGTGGCCTTACCCGCCCGAGAGTAGGGGGCATTGTTAGGTTGAGTTTGACCAGCTCGAGGAATGGGTCCGCTATCGACGAGTCGCGCCCGATATTGGCAGACGGATAGTGAGGTCTTTTTCACTTACTTGATTGCGCGTGATGTGGCGGCAATCTGGTTTAGAGTGTACTAGACCCCGGTGATATTCTATATTTTGAGCTGTATTGATGTGTGGACATAGATGAGGATCTGTATGCTTGAGTTGCATTGTACATCGCATGGCCTTGGGATGGCCGATACCATTCATGTCTTGCATCGCATAAGCCTTGGTACGGCTCATGATGTATGTTTCCATCTGTATTTTCCGCATTACTCTAACATTGCATGATCATATTACTACCTTGCGCACATACTTTCACCACCCTCTAAGCTTTCTGTAAGCTTATGCACGATCGTTGCGTGCAGGTGACGTTGGTTCGCAGCAGCGCTGAGGCAGGAGTATGTTGCAGAGCATTTTGGAGTTTTTGTTCTTTACCATTGTATTTCCCTTTATGCTCATTGTACTTGTAAAGTTTTTGATCATAGTGAAAATGTAATGGAGTTCTTGGTTATTGTTTGTGGGTTATGCCTTTGGTTATGCTTATTACGAATCAAACTGATAGTTAAAATCCTCCTCGTAGCATCCCAGGATCGGAACCTGTCAAATGGGAGCTAGGAGCTGAGAATGAGGTTCTACGGAGGCTGTTGGCGCCGAATTCGGCGATCGAGAATTTTGTGAGCCCGGTTTCCGAGTTTGGGGCGTGACATGATGTGAGTGGTACTTGACATGTAAGGTGGTGTAAGAGAGAGAGAGGGAGAGCATTGACTTTAGGTAAGGGTGATGTAAGAGAGGTATGGTTGCTTGTACTTGACATAAAGTGATTGATGGGTGATTAATTGATGAGATTGATTTGACACCTTGTAGAGATTCTCTTGGGAATGCAAACGCGCGGCGTTTTCTCGAAATAAACGCTGGCTCACATCTCTTAGTCAGGGTATCGGATCAGTACATGTGTCGCGGCGTTGAAACCGCGGAAATGGTGCAGTTGTAATGATACAAGTCTCGGGTTAAGCCGACTCAAATGTATAGGATACGACTTACGCTCGTGCGCAACGTCGACTGCAGGTCGCGGATTGCCGAAATTTGACGAGAAGGATTGCGGGAAGCGATGGAACAGTACGGATTAGGATACGGATCTTACATAGAATCTTTGAAAAACTTCTAGAGTTTGATAGAGTTTTCTTGACTCTTCCAGAATATTCCGGATTATGCTAGAACCTTTGGATTCTCTTAGAATATTCCGAAATATAATAGAACCTTATAGAATATTTTGGAAGCTTCTAAAACTCTTTAGAGTTATATTGATTCTAGAATCTTCCATATTTCTCTATAAATATGGAGTGAGCCTCATTATAACATATACATAAACAACAAGAGTGAGTTCAAGAGTGAAAGTAAGGTGTCCAAGTATTAAGAGTTCAAAAAGAGTTTTTCCTTATGTGAGAGTTGTCATTCAAGAGTGATAGTTTGTTAGTGTTGTAAAGCATATCCTTGTTGTGTACAAGTACTTGTAATAAATATAATTACATTTACTTGCCGTGCTCAACTCTTCATTCAAATTCGAGAATGAATTCAAACAATATAAGATCTTACCATCCTCCATCATCTAAACATATTCCTAATTTTCTAAGATGAATAAGATTTTTCAAGGAAACATTCATCCATTCGCCAGCCTTCACCCATGTTAGAGTATGGAGGTTGCTAATCTGGTTGAGCTGTGGAAGACCTTCTATCACACCCCAACCGCTGAAATAATCCTGTGAAATGCATACATAACTTGGAAATGTCTCAACTGTTCCATCTTCTCTATTTCGCTCGGTATGTTGACGTCGCAATAAGATGTTACAACTAGTGTTTGTAAATTGTGAAGTTTGCCTATCGATGATGGGAGACTTTCTACACGAGTCTGGGTACACCCGAGGTATTTCAAGTGACTCAGTGCGCCTATCTCACTCGATAGCTCTTCTATTTTTACATTGTGGAGATCTAACACCCTAAGCAATTTAAAGCCTTTGTAAAGTAGCTTCTCTGGTTTAGTTTCGAGCATATCATAACCTTGATTATAGATTAACACAGATCGAAAGCGTGAAGTGGAAGATTTTAGGGAAGTGCACTCACTTAAGGCATTATGGTGAATTACAAGTCTGCGGGCTCTAGACGACGGAGTGTGTGAATTCCCATGGCAAACTTGGAGAAACATACCTTCCTTGGCTTTTGAAATGGAGAGATCTCGCAGAAGATGGTGAATACGGCAACTTTTAATACCCCCGTTTGAACTTCTTTTAGCAAGTTGAATTATACTTCGTTGAACCAACTCTTTTAGAAAATCTTCTCCCACCATCTCTACTGTTTGATTCCCTCTCTGTTGCAGAAACCCTTCTGCGGCCCACAATTGAATCAGTTTCTTAGCAGGGAACTCATAGTCTTCCGGAAAAATACCCAAGTAGAGAAAACATGGTTTCAAGTGATAGGGCATATCTCTAAAACTCAAAGATAATATTTTAGAGATTTGGTCTTGTCCTTCGTTAATTTGCCAGGAAATACTCTCTTACATTCTCCCACTCCCATTCTTCTTTCGTTGATAAGAGCCCTCCGATGACTATGATCGCAAGAGGTAGACCACAGCACTCTTCCACAATCTTTCTTCCAACTTGTCAGGGCAAACGTTACCTTGTCCTGGGAATGCTTTCCTGCAAAACAATTTCCAGCTATCATTTGGCTCTAAAGTTCGCAATTCACACGGCCTACTTTGTGCATCTGCATGTAAAGCTACAACTTTGTTGCGTGTTGTGATCATGACCCTACTTCCATTCTCCACATCAGGGAGAGTATCATTTAGGGGGAAAGCACCCTTGATAGCATCCCATGCTTCGTTCGTCCATATATCTTCCCTTTCAAATATTCTGAAATTGTATGCCTCAGCTCGAAGACATCCATTTTCTCCACTTTCTTGGATTCCTCTTCTGAGAGCACCATGTTGTTATCTATGATCTTCTTAAGAACATCTTTCACATCATACTCTTGCGATAGACAAATCCATGCACGAAAGTGAAAACGTGCTTTAACACGAGTGTTGTTATAAACTTTCTTGGTGAGAGTGGTCTTACCGAGACCACCCATTCCAACTACAGAAACAACACAACGGCGCGACTCCCCCTCCATCAGTCGCTTCAACAAGAAATCCAAATCTTTCTCAAAACCAATAAAATCGGGTTCTTGATCAAGAGGAGAAGTGAGCCTCCATTCTTGGAGGCTTGGACCAGCGGAGCTTGTCCCTGCTTCCTGGCCTATATTTTGAATTCCAAAAGTCGACCTACTTTTGGAGATAACACGGATCTTATTGTTTATCCGTTCGATCTCCGACCTCAACTTGTAGCGAGCTTTCAACTCACAGAAGATGCAAGCGTACCTTGTAATGCGGCCCACAAATCCTGTTCGTTTCAAGGGTGCTACCTTGAAGATAAAAGCGTCGATGAGGTCCTCAGCAACGTATGCAGCACCCAGTTCTTCACTCTTTCATCACCTTCTTGTTTGTCGTCTGCGTCTTTCAAGAAGCATTGCATCTGCGTAAATTGTGTGACGATCAATTCCACTTTGTCGTCAACCTCATATAAGGAAATGACTTCCTTAACGAGGGGATCAGCGAGTTTTACGAGAAGTTGCAAAACAACAGCCTCAACAGCGACGCGCTCGCCAGGCTGGCAAGTGAGGGATGCGCCAACATCCTCTTTCTTTCCCGTTCCGAATTGCCGTCTCCCATTAGGGGTCTCTTGGTCCTTGACAAAGTCAGGTTGGGCTACTTGAGAGCCTACTCCGGTGTGAATTTTCTTGTACCGGGGTGTTCGGTCCAGCTCTTGTTTGTTGTCTGTCCCTCTCAGTTTCCCCGCTAGGCTCTCTGTTCATAGTGGTGTGAGTGCGGTTGCATATGATAGGCGGTACTCCTTTCCTTTTTGTTGGAGACTGCCCAAGGATTGTATATCTGGTCTCTCTCTTTCTAATACAACTGGTAGCGTCTGCCCACCTTTTACAAAAAAAAAAAAAAAAAAAGCCTCAACAGCGACCATCTTTCCTCAATGTCTTTTTTCTCTCTCAAGAAAGAAATTCAGTTCAAAGCGTTCTTTCTCTTTACTTTAATGTTAAATGTCTCTCTATTAATAGAGGCCAACTATTTAAAGTTCAGAATGTAGAATAATGGAACTGACTCTCGTTCATAGGATGATATTGGAAGAAATACCCAGAGGTAGATGGTTGTGCAGGTTAGATGTCTCCAGTGGGAGGACATCGGAAGTCTTGTATGAACCTTAGTCACTGGGGTTATTGTGTTGGCCAACTTGAGAGTTGGATATTGGAACTTGTATTGGTGTGAGCTGGCGAAGCATTTCTTACATAATCATCATATTTTTCACCACCTCCTGAATACAAAGTGACCAATCTATGATAGGATTAAACGTTGGTTATGATTTTCAATGTTAGTGCATGCACAGACGAGAAACACCGTATGGATGGCCCTAATAGACTGCCCTTCCCACAACGTTCCAGCGCCATTTGCTTTTCCTTTACCTGAATTTGCTTTATTCCACGCGTTCCAGCGCCATTTGGTTTTCCATTTTTATTTTTTGGAAACGGATTAGCTACTCCCTCTGCCCCCAGCCATTGGCTGATGGTCGGTGCTATGTGGGCCCCTCCATGATGTATGTGTTTCATCCATGCCGTCCATCTATTTTAATAGATCATTTTATGGAAAAATGAGATATGTCTCAATCTCAAGTTGACTACGTTACAGGAAACAGTGTTGAATAAACATTGACCATTAAAAACGTTTTGGGGCCATAAAAGTTTTGGATGAAGATGATATTTATTTATTTTCCTTCATCTGGGTCTTTATGACCTGATCAATAGATTAGATGTCAAATAAACAGTTCAGTGGGCCTTAAGAGGATTTTAATGGTGGATATCCAATCATTATTGTTTTCCTGTGGTGTAGACCACTAAGATTTATATCCCTACAATTTTTCTATCAATCCCTAAAATGATCTATAAAAGTGGATGAACGGAATGGATGAAACACATACATCACAGTGGGGCCCACAGAGAACCGACCACCAGCCACAGGGCTAGTGTCAGGGGGATTAGCCAATCCGTCTCCGCGTTTTAGCACCGTCTGCTATTCCTTTTCCTATTTTTGCTGGAACCATTAGCTTTTCATTTTCTACCTTTTGTTTTGTTCCAATTTCCATGCATTCCAGCACCATTAGCTATTCATTTTCCTCCTTTTGTTTTATTCCAATTTCCACGCGTTCCAGAACCATTTGCTTTTACTTACCGCTTTTCTTTTCTTTATTCCACGCGTCTTCCACGACCGCTGGTTTTTTTTTTTTGTGGTTGGAGTGTCGTTAGGCATCTAATCTTTTTGGCATCAAAGTAAGCTACGTTGATGAGATAGATCAGGTTCCTCCGCTTGATTTAGACCCTATGGTTGTGGCTGCCATGGATGGTCCGTATATTGAAATTCAACAAAAATAAAGGTCAGTACACATTTGATTGGTAGCCTTGAAATGAGCAATAAAATGCAAGAGTAGCTAAAGAGTTCTACTTTCAGGGGGAACGGTGGGAATAAGAGATGGCTAGGTTTGCACTGTGGTTCTTGAAACGAAGGTCATCTAAGGCAAACCCCTCTAGGCGGATATATGGTCCCCTCTTAGGAAGACAACACTCGAGCTCTTTGGCTCCACAATGATGTGTGTGTTACATCCACTCTCATCAGTTGAGGCATTTCATGCTAGAACTTGATCGTAGTAATCAGGCCGGTCCAAATTTCCGGTGAGCCACACAGCACCGAAAATTGGGAATGGAGGTGCCCACCACAAAAACCTTCCTAAGGTGATCACCGTGTTGTTTATATGCCATCCAACGTGTTCATCAGGTGAGCTCCACTAGGATGAAGATATTTTATAAATATAAGCCTAATCAAAAGCTCATTTCGGGATATCCATTTTGCAGGTGGCGACGGTAGAAGTGAAAATTATGCAGTGGAAAAGGGCCTACTCGGACAGCAGAGGGCATTCGGAAAATCACCTCCTAGCTCCGGCATATATTCTCTGGGAGCTATGGAAATCTAGAAATGGAGCGGTTTTCGACGAGAAAAGTCCAGCAATCTAGTCTGTTATTGTGAGAGTTTCCTGGTGGCTTCACAGAAACAGAGGACATGCAACAAGCAAAAGGTATGTGCAACCCCATACTTCTTTTGCCAATTCGTTCATCGGGGTCCCTCTTGGCTCAAAACCATCTCCTCAGTCCGTGGTCTCATGATAGAAACTACCTAACGGTTGGGTAAAAGTTAATGTTGATGGTTCCTCTAGGGAGAATCCGAGTTTGGCAGGAGGCGGCGGTGTTTGCAGAAACGACAAGGGTGATTTCCTTTTTGGTTTCGCTTTAGGTTATGGAGCGATGTCAAATATTGGAGCCGAGATTAGAGCGACTCATGATGGTCTTTTACTGTGTATAGAAAAAGGATTCTCCAAAGTGATGGTGGAGTCAGATTCTGAGTTAGTGATTAAGGTATTCGATAAGGGTGCTAACATTAAATGGAGATGGAAAGGCTGGAAAGCTTTAACGGACAGACTCCGCCGCTTAGCTACGGTGGATTTCAAGCACGTCTTTAGGGAGGGAAATGCAACGGCGGACTCTCTAGCGCGGGAGGGAAGCATGTCCCAATCTTCGTTATTAACCTCCAGCAAAGCTGTGCTGCCTCATCAGGTGAGAGGTCTCTTTTTTCTGGACAAGGTTGGTCTAGGAGCGATCAGGGAGAGAAAAACGTAAGTTTTTTTTTTTTGCTTTTTCCATTGTTTTGCTTTGGGCCCAGTCATCCCGGTTCTCTTACGATAGGTCTTCGGTAGGTCTTTTTTTCTTACAAAATTCCGAATGTAAATCTCCTCAAGTATGAAATATAAATCTCACTTCTTCAAAAAAAAAAAAAAAAAAGGACTGTAGAAGTTATGGTTGTCATTTTAATTTGTTTGCAAGTGTGGCACAAATGAGTCTGATTTTTGTCATGTATATATATTGTTATTGTTATGTATATATAGTGTGGGAGATCTAAAAAGACGTGTGATATATACATAGACAAAGCAGGATCAAGTGTGGACCCAACAAACACGTGATGTCTTATGGTGATCTGTACGGTTGATCTAGTAGGCCAACACATAAATAAGCCATAGGCTAGGGACGTGGTTAATCATTGCGGTCTTTACATTAGCTCGATGTGGATATCTACTAATATTGCACTCAAATTTGTGGGAAATCCTTGACGTTTGCATTGAATATTGAACATTTATCTTGCTTATATCAACCGATTTCTCGTAGTGCGGTAAAGCAGGTCGTGTGCAATCTCATGGCCAAGATGCACCAAAAAAGTCCCGTTTTGAGGGAAAAGTGATCTGAACAGTCAAAACTTTAAAACAGTCGTATCTTTCAAACTAGAATGAGTTCCGATGTGTCATATATGATTTTGGCATAGGACGAGCTGTTTTATGACCGAGTTACTATCTCCGTGAGATTTCTTCAATTAAAAGTTGAATTTACTATTTATGGTTATTCATGATTTATCAGAGTTTTAGTTGTAGTTTAATTCCGAAACTTCTTCTTAGATTTTATGTTATTATTTAAGTGGGCTGTAAGTTCGTTTTAATCATCAATCAATTTATTACAAATTTCTAGAAATTATTTTATTTTCTTATTTTCCTCATGAATTTAGAATAATAGTATGTGGGTTTGATCACGAGGTATGTGCTATATCCAAACCGTCCATCCATTTGGCGAGCTAGTCTTAAGTCTTGCGATGAAGAATAAGAGATATAACCATCAAGTGGAGCACACTGCTACCATTGAAATCCTTTTTTGGTCACAGAAGTTTTGGATCAATATGAAATTTGTTTTTCCTTTTAATTTATGTATTTGTTACCTTATGAACAGGTTGGATGGAAAATAAACACTTTTGTGAGCCCTATGAATTATTTAACGGTGTAAATCATTATCTCTGCTGCTATTTGTTGTGTGATCCAAATAATCTTTAGATATGATTCATTTTTTGGATAATGCTCTAAAATGATCTCTAAAAATAGATGAACAGTATAGTATAGATATAATAAATACATCACCGTGGGCCACGTACCTTTGATCTCCTTTAAACCATTGGTACAACTCGATCTCGAGGAGCGTCAGTGCTTGTCCTCGCAAGACAGGTACACAGCCACACACCAGCCAATCCACTTGGATGCGGATTTCTTGCGAAAGACTTTCGCAGGAAGTTCATGCACTCGAAACTCAGGTGGAGCCTACTGTGATGTTTATGAGAAATCCTATCCGTCCATCCGTTTTTTGAGTTCAATTAAGGACATGAAGCAAAAAATGAACCGTTTCCGGGGCTCAAGTGGGCTGAAAACATGATAATTGAACGTGCACAATTGAAATATTCGTGGGCCACACAAGTTTTGAATCTTTCTAATATTTTTGATTTCAGTTCATCCCAGTAATAATGAATTTATTAACGGTATGGATGGCTTGCAAACATCACTGTCTAACCCAGGTAGATTTTAACGGTAGGAATTTTCCTAACCACATTTTCCTTTAGTACGTCCCCCTTGAGCTTTGGATACGGTTCATTTTTGTCATAATGTCTTGAAATGAACTCTAAACACGGATGGAAGGGGAGGATTTCTCACAAACATCACAGTGGCCCCACCTGAGTTCCTAGCGCAGGAAGCTTTCGCAGGAAATCCGCGTCCAATCCACTTCTGGATTTCGCACGACACCTTCCTACACAAGCTATGCAACTGGCGTGGGGTACATCATCCCATCCGCTTCCCAATACCATGGGCGGTGTTGTCGTTGGGTCACAGTCGCGTGTGTTTCGCGTCAAGGGTTCGGGCTCAACGCCATGCCACACGTCATTATTGGTGGGCATCCAATACAGATTTCTCTCCTCTCGTTATAATTTCTCGAACAAGTCAGTATTGGTGGGGCTCAGATACAGATTTCTCTCATCTCTTGTTATGATTTCTTGAACAAGTCATTATTGGTGGGCCTCATATACAGATTTCTCTTATCCTTTGTCATAATTTTTTGAATAAGGCATTATTGGTGGGGCTCGTTTACAGATTTCTCTCATCTCTTGTTATAATTTCTTGAATAAGTCATTCTTGATGGGGCTCGGATATAGATTTCTCTTATCTCTCGTTATAATTTCTTGAACAAGTCATTATTGGTGGGCCTCAGATACAGATTTCTCTTATCCCTTGTTATAATTTCTTGAATAAGTCATTATTGGTGGGCTCGGATACAGATTTCTCTTATCTTCCATTATAATTTCTTGAATAAATCCTCGTGACATTTACTCTGTCAGTTGAAATCCTTATAAGATTTTTCTAAACATAAGCCTAATCAAAAGCTCAGGTGAGCTACAAGCCAGGACTGTAGAGGTTATGGTTGTGATTTTAAATTGTTCGCAGGTGTGGCACGCATGAGTCTGATTTTTGTCATGTATATATGTATTGTTATTGTTATTGTTATGTATAGTGTGGGGGATCTAAAAAGATGTATATAAGTGTGATATATACGTAGACAAAGCAGGATCAAGTGTGGACCCGACAAACACGTGAGATGTCTTATGGTGATCTGTACGGCTGATCTAGTAGGCTAACACATGAATAGGCCATAGGCTAGAGATGTGGTTAATCATTGTGGTTTTTCCATTAGCTCAATGTGGATATCTGCTAATATTGCACTCAAATTTGTGGGAAATCCTTCACGTTTGCATTGAATATTGAACATTTATCTTCCTTATATCAACCCATTTTCTTGCAGTGATGAAGAGTGGGTCACAGGCAATTTCATGGCCAAGATGGATCAGAAAAGGCCCGATTGGAGGCAGAAGTGACCTAGACCGTCAAAACCTTAAAATGGGCATATCTTACAAACTAGAATGAGTTATCTAACATGTGACGCAGGGATGAACGTGATGAGGTCGATCACCGTCTTCCTCAAGGATAACTACTCCGAATCCACGGAGCTTCTCTGGACTCCTCACAGAGACTTCTCGAATCCACGAGGAAAGAAAGCAGGAAAATAGAAATAATTCTAATAAATTCGAAATTGATTGATGAATAAATAAAAACGAGTTTACACCCCTTTAAATAAGGGAACCAAGCAACATGAAAGAAATCAGACTCATACTACAACTAAAACTCCTAGAATTCGCAACTTACTATAAATAGTAAACTTACTATTTATAGACGGTCACGATGTCTACTAGTGCGCAAGGTTTTCGGCCAAAAATAGTAAGTGTCCTATTTGGCTTCACCAAACCGTTCTCCTAATTATCCTAAGCACTTTTTATGTTGGACACAACTCCTAAAGCCCAACGGATGAAAAGTTATACTCAAACTAAAACTTACTATTTATAGTAAAAATAAAATTAAAACGAGGAAACGACCGTCGATCAGGGGGTTTTTCGCAAATCCGGGCTGCGAAACCCGGCGTAGCGGGGTTGGTTGGCTAAAGTAGCTCGTTCTACCCCAAAATCATATATTTTATGTCGGATAACTCATTCCGGATTGTGAGATACTCCCGATCTAAGGTTCGATGGTCCGGATCACTTCTGTCGCCGACCGTGCCTTTTCTGATCCATCTTAGCCATGAAATTGTTCCCGACCCGCTCTACATCAGTCCCCTCCACTTGAAAAGAACTCGTCCTCGAGTTCTCCTCCTGCGCTGGTTCATGATACTCGGTCAGGTCCGCAACGTTGAAAGTCCGTGAGATCGCCATGTCATCTGAAAGATCAACAACATAAGCATTGTCATTGATCTTTCGGATGATCAGTACCGGTCCAATCTTCTTATTCTTCAGCTTGTTGTACATCCCGGTCGGAAATCTTTCTTTTCGCAAATGGACCATTACCTGGTCGCCCACCTCGAACACCTTTTGTCAACGATGCTTATCCGCTTGTTCCTTATACTTTTCGTTCGA
Organism: Magnolia kwangsiensis; assembly: GCA_037074715.1. Classification (NCBI taxonomy): domain Eukaryota; kingdom Viridiplantae; phylum Streptophyta; class Magnoliopsida; order Magnoliales; family Magnoliaceae; genus Magnolia; species Magnolia kwangsiensis. Next base: position 5,189,860 of record CM073583.1, read on the forward strand.
GGCATGTAGCTTAGTCTGCACCTCCGCATGAATACCCATGATCCTGTCTGCCATATGTTCTGCTGCAATACTCATGCCTGGGAGCTTGGGCAGAGGGACCAAGTCTAGTGTGTGGCGAGGTACTCGTCCGTAAATAACCTGGAACGGAAATTTTCCTGTCGAGCAGTTGACCATGTTGTTGAATGCAAACTCCGCTTGAGACAAGGCCAAATCCCACTGCTTCGGTTTCTCTCCTGAAATACATCGAAGGAGGTTTTCCAAAGTGCGATTCACACCTTCGGTCTGCCCATCAGTCTGTGGGTGGTAAGCACTGCTGAATTGAAGTCGTGTATCGAATCGAGTTCACAAAGTCCGCCAAAAGTGGCTAATGAACTTCGTGTCACGATCAGAAGTAATGGTTTTAGGACCCCGTGTAGCCGTACGACTTTCCTGAAGAATAAATTCGCCACATGTGTTACATCAAGGGTCTTCTTGCATGGGATAAAGTGCGCCATCTTGGAGAAACGATCGACCACTACGAACACCGAATCCATGCCGCGTTGTGTTCGTGGAAGACCAAGCACGAAGTCCATTGATAAATCCTCCCAAGGACCGTCAGGTACAGGTAACGGGGTGTAGAGGCCCGTATTCTGAGATTGTCCCTTGGAGATCTGACAAATATGACAACGTTGTACGGCTCTTCCCACATCACGTACTAATTGCGGCCAGTAATACCGCTCTTCCACAAGAGCTCGCGTCTTGTCTCGCCCAAGGTGTCCACCGAGGCCACCTCCATGTAGTTCCTGAATAATTTGCTCTCTTAGAGAACTTTGGGGGATGCACAATTGATTCCCTTTGAAGAGAAAACCATCCTATATATGAAAGTCACTAGGGTGACCTTATTGGCACTTCAACCAAGAATCTTTGAAGTCTTTATCCTCGGCATATAGCTCCTTGAGACAGTCAAAGCCGACCACCTCATTGCTCACCGTAACAAGTAGTGACGCACGACGGCTAAGTGCATCAGCCACCTTATTCTGCTGACCTGACTTATGCTTCAAAACAAACGTAAATTCCTGTAAAAACGTAACCCATCTAGCATGCACACGATTCACGTTAATCTGACTATTAATAAACTTTAATGCCTGATGGTCGGTGTACAGAACAAACTCCCTCTGAATCAGATAATGCCGCCAATGTCACAGCGCCTGAACAACTGGGTACAACTCAAGCTCGTAAGTCGACCACTTCTTTCGGGCTTCACTGAGCTTCTCGCTATAGAAGGCTACCGGCCTGCCTTCTTGTGATAATACTCCTCCTATTCCGACATATGAAGCGTCACACTCCACCTCAAACAATTTATCGAAATTAGGAAGCACCAAGACCGGTGTTGTAGACAAACGATGCTTGATCTCATGAAAGCTCTTGCCAGCTTTATCGGTCCACCTGCTATTTCTTCAGCAGTTTGTTCATATTTATCAAAGCCATGATCTTCTTCTGCGGCCTCAAATTCAGTGCCCCCTTCGTTTATAGTCAAGTGCGCTGCCGGACGTTGAGGACAAGTGTTTGATAAGTGGCCTGGTTGGCCACAACGGTAACAATTGTTATGCCTTGGCCGAGCATAAGGATTCGGAATCCTACTCGGGCCCGCTGTTGTGGGTGCTGCCCGTTGAGGTCTGGATGGTCCGCTCCCCGTATCACGGTTCGCGGGTGGAGGAGGTTGAGGACGTTCTCCTACCGGATCTTTTCCTCGAGCCAGCACTGGATCCTGTGTGGGACCTGTCATAGGGGGTCAATTTGAAGGATAGGGACGAGCAGGAGCTCTTGCAAGCTGTGTTTCTGCCCTTCCTGCCAATTGAACTGCTTCATCTACTGTCCCGACTGGGTACATCTGAACTCGATCCTGAATTACCGGTCGCAACCCACCTATAAATCGTGTCACTTTCTGTGACTCAGATTCTGACAAATCGTTTCGTGTAGCCAACTGCTGGAATTCTTCAGTGTAATCTGTAACAGTTCGATTTCCTTGTCGGCAATTCTGGTATTGCTGGAATAATATCTGCTCATAATCACTAGGGAGAAATCGTGAACGAAGAAGACGTCTCATTCGAGGCCATGATGCGATGGGCGCCTTGTTTTGGCGGGCTCGTGAGAGTTGCAATTGTTCCCACCATGCAGAAGCACCAGATTTTAATTTAAACGCTACCAACTTCACCCTTTTATGGTCTGGCACATCCATATAATCGAAATATCTCTCTACTTCGGCTAGCCAATCGAGAAAATCTTCGATACGTAATAAACCGTTAAAACTAGGAAGTTCAGCCTTACCTCGATAGTATCTTTCAGCACGATCTAGACGATCGCCTCCATGGATTGGTCGTCGATCAAAACCCTCATTAATGTCCTCGTCGCTGGAACGAGAATCATCTGGTGTAGCCCTACGATTTACCGCTGGTAGTGCTCTGCGATAATCAGGGTCACGTCATACAGCAACCACGGGTGGTGGGGGGACCATAGGTGGTGGAGCACCGCCTAGGGCTCGGGGCGGAAGTAGCGCATCCGCAAGACGGTCGAGGGTTGCCTGCAGCCCTTGCATGGTCAACTGACTCTCCCGATGGAAAGCTTCCATTCTTTCCGAAAGATAACGAATCCCTGGATCACCGTCCACAGGAATTTGATTCATACCTTCGTTGTTTACCATCGGCCCGAGGGAAAACCTCGCTTTGATACCAAATTGACGCAGGGATGAACGTGATGAGGTCGATCACCGTCTTCCTCAAGGATAACTACTCCGAATCCATGGAGCTTCTCTGGACTCCTCACAGAGACTTCTCGAATCCACAAGGAAAGAAAGCAGGAAAATAGAAATAATTCTAATAAATTCGAAATTGATTGATGAATAAATAAAAACGAGTTTACACCCCTTTAAATAAGGGAACCAAGCAACATGAAAGAAATCAGACTCATACTACAACTAAAACTCCTAGAATTCGCAACTTACTATAAATAGTAAACTTACTATTTATAGACGGTCACGATGTCTACTAGTGCGCAAGGTTTTCGGCCAAAAATAGTAAGTGTCCTATTTGGCTTCACCAAACCGTTCTCCTAATTATCCTAAGCACTTTTCATGTTGGACACAACTCCTAAAGCCCAACGGATGAAAAGTTATACTCAAACTAAAACTTACTATTTATAGTAAAAACAAAATTAAAACGAGGAAACGAACGTCGATCAGGGGGTTTTTCGCAAATCCGGGCTGTGCAACCCGACGTAGCGGGTTGGTTGGCTAAAGTAGCTCGTTCTACCCTAAAATCATATATTTTATGTCGGATAACTCATTCCGGATTGTGAGATACGCCCGATCTAAGGTTCGATGGTCCGGATCACTTCTGTCGCCAACCGTGCCTTTTCTGATCCATCTTAGCCATGAAATTGTCCGCGACCCGCTCTACATCAACATGCCATAGATGATTTTGGGGTAGGATGAGCTACTTAAGTCACCCAACCATGCGCATGCCGAATTTGCGAGATTTCATCATATTGACAGTTGAATTTTCATTTTATTTTAGTTTCTATTATTTATAGTAAGTTTTAGCTTGATTACAACTCTTCATCCGTTGGTGTTTAGAAGTCGAGTACAACATGAAAAGTGCTTAGAATAATTAGGGAAATAGCATGATTGAGCCAAATAGGACACTTTTTTTGGCCGAAATCCATGTTGTCTAGTAGGAATCACGAAAGTCTATAAATAGTACGTTTACTATTTATTGTAAATCACGTTTTCTAAGAATTTTAGTTGTAGTTTAATTTTAAAACTTATTCCTACATTTTATGTTATTATTTAATTGGATTAATTAATTTATTATGAATTTCTAGAAATTATTTTATTTTCTTATTTTCCTCATGAATTTGGAATAGTTATCCCCTAAGAAGATGGTGCTTGACCTCAACACGTGCTCTCTTGCATCCCGTTGGAGCATGAATCACATGATAGGTGCACCGATCTGAATTTCAAACCACTAACGTTGATAGTAGCTACCAATTTCTGTTTGTTTGAAACATAGGATCCATTGTGGATTAGCATAGCCCATAGTCGGTGATCAAGCGATCTTACTCATACGAATTTGTTCTGCTAATTTGGACCGCTAATTATTTTTTCTTTTTAGTTTTAACTGTCCATTCATAGCCATAAACCGAATGGGTGAGGAGTCAGTTTGATTTTAAGGCCATGCACCATTCACAATTAAGGCCGGCAATAAGGGCCGGGCCTCGGGCCTAGCAAATGATAACTCTGAACAGAGACGGCCCGACCAGTTCAAAACCTACGCCTAAAACAACCCTAGGCCCACATGTTGCCAGGCCTCATCCAATATCTTCATAAGATCACAAAGCCATGGGTGAAAGGAAAACACAAATATCAGCTTAAACTTCTGTTACTCCCCAGGAAATTTTCAATGCTAGACATTTAATTCACAATACTACAACACATGTATATGAGAATTTTCCGCAGCTGACTAGCTTCGAGAACGCCCACCTCGTATGCCCATGTTATTCAACCCCTCAACTCGAGAAGGTTGCTCATATCAGGAAAATGGGATTCACCAAAAATCAGGTCCATTCAATTATCAGGTGACCACATAATAAAATAATGACAACCAACGAAAGGCCTCTTAATCAATGCGGTGGCCCATCTGATGATGTGACAGGTCTGATTTCTGACATATCCTTTTTTATGGTGTAGTGAACCCATTGAACGGGTTGGATGCAATGCACGCCACATCTGGCCCCATCGGCAGTCTTTTGTTGTGGAGGCGCTTTTGTTGCAATAGTTATAAAAGGTCGCAGATTACCTACTGACAGGTTGAGTAGCGAGACTTGCTACTGAAGTGATGTCACCGAGTTCTGTGGGGGCCACCATGATATATATTTTGTATCAATACCGTACAATGGAGAGATAATTTTAGGTCACAAAATAAAGAATGAGTCAGATCCAAAGCTCTATTGGACCCCACCACAGAAAATAGTGGGAAGAGTGACGACCACCATTAAAAACTTCTCAAGGCCACAAAAATTTTCCATTGAATTCGTGTTTTCCCTTCTTTCATGTGTGTGTTAACTTATGAACAGGCTGGATGTCAAATAAAAATAATAGTGGACATTAGGAAGGTTTCAACGGTGGGCGTCACTCTCCCACTGTTTTCCATGGTGGGATACAAAACATACCTCATGGTGGGGCCCACCGAACTCGGTGAAGTCCTTTCAGTACCAAGTCTCGCTACTCAACCTGTCAGTAGCTAATCCGCGTCCAACAATCTTGTTGCGGACTAGTACTGGTCCATGCAGTGTGGGCTCCACCATTATGTATGTGTTTTATCCATGCCATCCATTCATTTTACCAGCACATTTTCATGCATGAGCCTTAAAATGAAGAATAAGAATATCCAAATCTTGGGTGTAACACAACAATAAACACCTGAACCTCAGATGTGGCTGATTTTTATCCCTGGGCCTAATCCGTTAATTCATTTATAGACTGGAAGTCCCCAATCCATCCATCGAGGCCTACAATTGGTTAATGTAAATAAAAATAAATAAATAATAAAAAGAGGAAAAAGAAAAAGTTTGAACGGTCAGGAACTTCTACTTAGATCCAATTGGATCCTAATAGACTTAGAACTGGTAAAATTGTAGAAATCATACTAGAATCAATTCACTACAATAAAACCAGGCAAAGCTGGGAGGATGGTGCTAACCTTTGCCGGAGCGAGGCAAAACCGGGCAACGGCAAAGGGGATTTGATTGAGGGTTCATCTACATGATACAAGAATGCAGATCTTGTTGTCTTCAATACAGGACACTGGTGGACTCATGCGAAGACTACTAAGGGGTATGTTTTTATGATCTGTTTCATCCAAACAGACCCCCATTTTTCAAGTATCTAATATATATATATATATATATATATATATATATATATATATATATATATATTCAAATTCTTGTAGGATGGATTACTATCAAGAAGGCAGCCATGTCTACCGTGAGCTGAACGTCATCAACGCATTTCGTAAGAGCCCTGGTCTTCTTCAGAGGCTACTCTGCTTCCCATTTCAGGTAACTAAATCAAGATGAAATGGTGAAAATGTTCAATTGAGAATTGGAATGGCACCTTTGTATATGATGATCAATTGTTGATAGAGATTCTCAAGCTCCAAAATCTACGCCACCTTCTGGTTTATCATTATACCTGCAAGGGGTCTACTTTGACATTTAATGTTGTGGATGGTATTAAGGTTCCTACTGGAAGGGGAATATGAGATCCCTACAGAAGTTGGCATACATAAGAAGCAGTGAATGGTGTAGTTGGAGAGCTGGGGAATCTCATCCAATTAAGGACGTTAGGTGCGCATTATCAAAATTAAGAACAGAAGACAGGAATGATTTGTGCACGTCATTGAGAAAATGAACCACTTTCAGCAAGACTTCTCTGTGAGATCAAAGGATGCAGAGGAGCTTCTTGAAGGGAAGGCCCTCATCTTCCTGTACTTGTATTTTTTTTAGCATTTTTATAATTGTTTCAAGCTGATCAGTCACTCTTCTAGAAGGGAAGGTCTAGCTGGTCCTGCGTAGGTCAGAAGGGTCATGTGTGGCAGTGTATTAAGGGCTGTTGCGACTAAATCAGTGGTGTGGATGGTAACACTAATGGTGGCCCACCACTATGTTGGGGTTGCTGCCCTTTGTTTTTCTTCCGGCTCTCTGCTTTCCAGCATTTTGTTTTTCTTTCACGTTTGTACTACACACACACACAGTTGTTTATACGATAGGTGAGGCATGTTGTTTCCTGTGGAATTTGTTTGCATAAGTTGTACATCTTTTCCAATTAACAAATTTGTTACAGGTAATGTGCTTTAACCATTCTTTTAAAATTAAATTTAACAAAAAAATAAAAAATAAAAAAAAAATGAGGAAAATTTAAAATAAGAGGCCGGTCAGTCTGCAATATTGTAAACTTATTTCTCAACAATTATTTGTATTAGGGCTCTGGTTTGAATGGCTCAACAATTATTCAACTAAGGAATGGTAAGGTTCTTGCTACATAAATCAAAGAGTTTTATGCGGTCAATGGTCTTTGTATTAAAAATTTATCATGACCCTCTTTTGATGAGACAAGGAATAAAACCCAACCTTTTCTTTCTTTTCTATGTGATGGCCACTTTTTAAATTTGATTAAAACCTGCATTTTTTTTTACAGATAAAAAAGTTTGTACATATTCACATGCAAAACACATGCATAAATTGCTGCTCACGCTATCCAAAAGCCTCGTGTCCAGATTAAATTGGGATTCAAATTTAGGAAAACTTAACCTATACCTTACCTGTGTCCAGATCCAGATCCTCTTTGGTCCAGATTTCACCTCAAACAACCCTGACCCAACCAGATCCAGCTTATATTGAGTTGGATCCAACCACCATATTCATAGTTTGGTTTGGGGCTGATATCTAAACCCAATAAAATTAGACATGTTGGGTCTAAAACATTCCTTAACCTGCCCAACCTATTTGCACCCCTAGCAAGCACCCTATCATTCAGATCCTCAATTAAATATTTCAATATAGCATGTGGGAGGAAGTCTACAAGAAAACCAAGCCTGCAAGAACCCAACAAAAACAGAAATCAAGACCATCATGTCATCAATAGTACATGTGATGCTCTCACCGCACATCTGAATAGGCACACATGCGAAAGATATGATCTATCCATAAATTAGGGCACGTACCCAAAATCAGGCCTGTCCACTCATAGACAGCTAGAGCAAAAATAAATACATTCTTATATTCAACATACGCCTGCTGTCTGCCTGATTAATGACGAGCCAGATTAATGGACTCAATCTTGCACAATCCAAATGTTGATTGGAAGACACTGGCGAACAAAGTTGCAGTGAAAGCCAGCTTTCTGTATGTGAGTGGATCAGCAGAAAGGTATACTACTTTCTGAAGCATGGAAGACAGCAGCAGCAAAACTACTGCAGCCGGTGTTGGACGTAGGCCAGTGGGGCCCACTGGTGAGCAATCACTAGTGGGTGGGTCCAATATGTTTAGGCTTCTTCCGACTTCTTCCTTTCAACTTTAAATTTGATTTTAGATGGGAGATAGGTATATGACCAGATTATCTAGTCTCATTCGATCTCTCATTCTTTCCTATGAAGGAATGAGCTTCTCTCGTAGAAATATCAATCATACAAAATACTGAGAGTATACACAGAGATATAGTATGCACGGTAATCTGTCCATTTTGGCTTGTCCTTGGAACGATTTAATCCATAGATTGTGATCCGGGGCCATCTATACCATAGGATCAGAGGTGTGAATAGATCCATTTGCTCTAGTAGTAGATAGGCGAGCCGTTGAAACATTAATCTTCTACTTTGTGAGGGTTCCAAAACTTGTGTAGACCGTCAGATCTTGAGGGCTCACCTTCCACACTTCCCATCAACCGGACCGATGGCTCTCCCTCGAACTCCCCATAGCAGCATAAATTAGCGGCGGGACAACGCTGGTGTCTAATTTGAACAAACACCCACAACTCACAATCAGAGAAATTAACAAACCAAGCTCAAAGCAAAACATCAATAAAACAAGGAATTAGAAAGATTCCTCTACACCTACCACTAGAAATTAAAATCAGGACTATAGAAACTAAAATCTTAATCCCGAAAAAACCCAATTCAGCAATCGTTTAGCATTTAATTGAAATGAAAGTTACATAAGAACAGAACAGTTTCAAGTATCCAACAAGGAGACTATACATTTTAATAGCTTGAGAGAGAAAAAGTAGTAACAAGTTCGAACAAGACACTTACAAAGACCATACTGAGGATCGAGCCTCGCCAAAAGTCAATCCATCAGGGACTAAGGGTTCAAGGAATGAAAAAATTGCATACTACTATTCACTACAACTGAAAACAAGTAAAGGCTAATGATTTTCATGACATTACCACAAAGTTTGGTTTGAGGACTGAAAGATGGTCATCTTGTCAGATGATCAAGCCCATTTACTAACACAATAGCCAAGATCTTTCCTTCTACATTAACCAAGATATATCAAAGGGACCATGATGAATGATCACAAATATACCAAAAAAAAATAAAAAATTGTAGTTCAGGTATGTTCCATCGGACAAACTCCCAATGCAAATGTGTAACTGAGAACACCCAAATGAGAAGGAAAAAAAAAAAACAATTCAATGCTTTCAAGTAGATATTAGAAAGCATAAACCACAAAATAGAACAAGCAACTCAAATACAAGTGACAGAAATCTTACAGAGTTTTGAGATTTGGCGTCTGTGAAAGGGTTGAAGGGATTGGACCTGTACAAAGGTTGAGTTGCTAATATCAGCATATGTCATAATGAACAAATAATTACCACAAACAAAAAATTCACTAAAAACACGAACCATTGGGAAGGTGTTGGATTGCTTTTGTATCTCTTCATGCTCAAATTCATCTTGTTTTTGCATGAATTCAATTGGAAGGAGAAGATGGTATAGAGAGGAAGTCACTGATTCGAAGTGAAGGTAATCAGATGGTAAGAATTACAGATATTATTGATCAGAACCATACATTGGCTTTCCATTTAAGCCCAAGGTGAATTTTTAAATGTTGTTTTTTTTTTTTTTCCTTCTGTACTTATTTTATCTGTTTGATTATTTTTTGAACTGTCTAAATGACATCCTAAGATTATTCTAAGCATTGGTTTAAAACATGGATTAGGCTTGGGCGGCAGTTTGATCCAACCGCCAGTCCATCTGGTCAGACCTAACTCTGTTTCATTTCAGCCTGAAAATCTGCTCAATCTAAAATCATAAAAAAATAAAAATAAAAAATAACAAGTATTCCATTATTAGCATAGTGGAACTGTCTGATTTTCAAGTCCTGCACATGAGCTTTGACTGATATAGTTGTTGATATAGTCTCTTACAAATTGTTTCTGCTTTTGACTGATATAATCCAAAAACTATCCGATCATACAGCCAGGAGTTGGGTCTGGGTTTTAGAACTGCTTCTAAGATCACCAAAAGAAGTTAAATGAAACAACAAATAACATAACATAGGCTATTTGATTAAATCTCTAACCAAACCAATCAAACTATCACCTAGGAGAGTTTCTTCTAATCAGTCAATGAAAATCATTACTTTTAATAGAGAAACTAAAACATGGATGATGAATCCTCTGGAAATAAATAACTGCAGATTCTAACAGGAATTCTATTATTTATCTTGGAGTTCTGTTTTTCATGAAAATATTAAAAGTAAGAAACCACAGGTTTCTCCAAAAGCTTGAAAATGAAAAACACCTTGAAAGTCTAGCATTTTGAAAGAAACCAATATCTATAATTTCCTTGAAAAGCTTGAAAATGGAAAACAGCTTGCATAACTATTTTTTCCACAAATAGGGGACAATAGATATATATGGAGGTCTTCTTTTCTTTTACATCTGAATAAACGCTCATCTGAATAAACATCTCCCTGACCAGTAAATCTCTTTCTTTTACATTTTCTGAGATTTGGGTTTTCTTTCTTTCCCATATTTTAGTCTTCTTGTTTACTGTCTTTGGGTGATTGATCAATTTAATTTTATTTAAAAATAAAAATAAAAAAATGTTTCAGATCAAACTAAAAAAATCTCACTGTCATCTATAGTTTCTCGAAGCATGAACAGAAGTGATAGAAGATTTGGAAAGGCAAAGCAACTATTTCAAAATATCGAAAGGTATAAAAAGCTGGGAGTGAGATAAAGCACAAGTTCAAAGTGGGAGGAGCAAGAAGGAAGAAGAATCCTGCAACTTTCTTCATTAATGTTGAGCGGAATATCTTGAAAATAGTATCGTTTAAAAAAAAGAAGAAAAAAAAGGCGTGGAAGTAGCTTTTCTTCATTATTGCTGCATATGTACAATACTTCGATCTAGAGATGTAGCTAAATGGCATTTTTGCATCAAATACAGAAATGTTCAATTTAGAGTGCCATTTCCAAAGCACGAGAAGTATTGAACTTAGCTGGCCAAGGTCTCAGAATGATTATGTTGTAATTTGTAAATAGTAAATACTTGTACTTTTGTTAATACTACTATACGGGAGAGAGATTGATGCCCCAAATATTACAAGATTAATGTAAGGGGTCGTTTGGATGCCTGTAAATTAGGCTACCTGTAAATGAAATACATGGCGAGGCTCAACAGCCCAATAAATAGATTGCTGAAATGTGAGACCCACTTGTCGGAATTGAAAACCCGTGTATAGTGTACAAAGATGTGGGCCATTTCTCATATAATGCCTCATCCTAAGCACATTACAAGTTGAAATGATCCAAGTGGTGGGCTAGCCCCATAATAGAAATTACAAATTTTCAGGTCCAACTTGAAATGTATGGAATTGCAATCAGTGGTTTGGCTGTCACTACAAAACTAAAGTTGTGTTGCTTCCATTTTGGTCATTTCTAGTTTGAATTAGGTTATTACGATTCAGTCCAATTCAGAGCAGGTGAGGTTTTTAAGAACAACAGACGATGATCAAGTATGGTTACCTGAGAGAAAAACATCTGAACCCCTGCTTCCAGCAAGAGCAGCCTGTGGCCCACCTTGTCTACAGCATAGATCAAGACCGTAGTGGAGACAACATTGACAGCTCCTGTGATGATGGCCGAGTAGAGGGAAGCATCGTTCTTGAATCCCAGGGTGTTGAAAAGGACTGGGGCATAGAATATTATGGCATTAATGCCCGTGAATTGCTGGAAGATCTGCACCAGGAAAATTTTTTTTGTACAATTTACAAAGAGATACCAACACTAAAAAGAGGAACGCATACGAAATGCCCGTGATGGACTGTGCTTGTGGGACATTCTCAGAGCTATCTGATCAGGTCTAGAAACTGGGCACTAGCATTAGAAATGAAGATGACCTGCATCATTAATCATTGTGGGTGTTTATACTGCAATGGATCACTGAAATTGAAGATAACTAAATCAGACTGATCAGGTGTAGCTATGAAAATGACCTGTTTTGTCATTTGTTGTGGGTGTTTTATACTTAAGGCAGAGACTTGCGAGGGAGGCTGACCTGCATGACCACAGCAGTAATCAGCTGCGGGCAGTTCGTTGCTTGAGGAGGTTCCTGAATGGGTGCTTGACTTCCTTGGCCACACGGCTTGTCTCCACAAGCTCCAGGAACTTGGACACAAAGAAAACTTCAATATAATCCATCACCAATAAGAGAGATTTCGAATTGCTATTGGTTTTACATCCAAAACCTATTTTCATTGAGATTTAATATCGATTCCAGTGAAGAAACTGGTGCTTTGGATTAAAAAACAAGTGGATTTGAAAGATTCAGACCTAAAAACTCATCGTCTAACATTAAAAACACAAAGGTAAATGGAATTGAGTTTCTCTACGAAAACCTGAGAAAGAAACAAAGGTAAGAATGAAAACTCACCATTGCTTGGAACAATAAATTCCATCCTCTGCTGTTTTTCAATGCTGTGAAAGAAGAATCCCCATCTTTACTTGGAACAATAAATTCCCATTCACTCCCTCCATTGATATTTCATGATTTCCATCGGGCTTGAAAATCTCAGACATCACTAATAGAAAAAAACCTAAAAGTAGAAGCTGAAGAATCAGATGAAAAACCGCTCGTGAAGAGGGAGAAATTCAGAGTAGTCGGTTATTGACCACAAGCCTAGTTTTCCTTTCTTTCTCTCTTATTATTCTTTCTTTCCTGAAAAAGAGATGGAGAGAGAGACAGACACATGTATCATAAATAGGAATGGGAGTGTTTCAATTAATATGAAGATTTTTAGACTAAGTTTGAGAAAAAGGGTGTAGGGAATTGAAAGCTGCTCCAACAACCCACCGGAAAAACAGACAAAACTGAAAGATTAACCCACAGGAGTTTCTTAAATAGTAGTCTCTGGTGCATATCAACCAACTAATATGTAATCGGAACCATATTCATTCGTCTAGATGAGGGTGACAAATCCAATTGATTGGGTGATCTTATGGCCCCCACCTTGACCTGAAAATGGATGGTTAAGGCAAATAGCTTACCACTACCTGACATTCGAAGGCTGCATTTGGATGATCGAATGAATCCAAGTGTAAACATGCATGCAAAGGAGGTCAACAAGATTTAAGATGTGATATAACATGTGATATATCTTATCACACGTCGATTTGTACACTGGGCCTAACATAGAAATGTTTATATTGGATGTGGGTTGAGTATAAAGGAGTTCGGGTTGGGCTCCTTGGTCCACGTCGGGTCAGATTGTGAGTTGGGTCCTCTTAAGGTCAGGTTGGGTTGGATTGACCCTCAACCCAACTCAACCTTGCACCCATAGTTCCTATAAGTAGGGCCCACATTTGTTGATTTATACCATTGATCTGATAAGCTGCAACTTGTGGATGCACGATGCGTGAAAAATATTCATGTGACAATCATAGCAATTTGACCAGTGGCCCATGTGTCCCATCCGATCAATGGTTCGCATCATGAATCCACAAGCCCTACTTTCACAATCTTGCCGGCCCAAAGATCATAAACATCCTCCAATGCAAGACATGAAAGACAGTAAAAACAATCAGTAATACTACCCTGCAAACACCACACTCATTGCAATGGAACTTTACTGGTCTGTAACAATATTAAACAACAACAGTTCAACTTCTGGATAATAATTTTTAATGTATGAGTCTTAATAATTTTCCACAATAATGCAAGAGTCATAATGGAAATTCTTGTTATCACTATTTGGAACATAATCAACAATTCAAGCTCCAAATCAAGGATAAAAAATGCTCGAAAATGCATAACACACAAGTTACCAAATTGAAACCACAAAGATGCTGGCGATTAACCACACACTTTATTCCATGTGATATAAGATTGCCCGGCCATGCTTTTATATTGCTTGAGCTTAAAAATGGATGGTCACAGTCGTAGGTCTACATGTACTACAATATAGATTTCTCTTGGCTCAAATTCTGTCTACTTCTTCTTTAAGTGTGTTCTATGGATGGAAAACTGTATAATTTTTTAGCTTATGGAGAAAGCCAAGAGTCTTTCTTTTCTTTATTTACAGCTAGGCCTTTAGTTCTTTTTTTCTTTTTCTTTTTTTTCTATTTTGTACATTGAAAATCAAATCTAACAAGAACCCAAAATCAAATCTGACAAGAACTCATTTTCCCAACTTGCATTAGCCTTTTAATAGGATTTCTTAAATTAATTAAGCAGAGTTACTTGGATCTCAAAGTTTTCTAAAACACGTTGAAAACCACATGTATAACACGAGTGGTTACCACAATACCATGTTCCCTTGGCTTGAAAGAAAAATTGTTTGTTTGCTAAGAAGCAATGGATATATGCATGGTTTGAAGTTGTGGTATAATGGGTCATAATTGTTAGAAATGATTTTATTTTATTTTTACACACACACCTCACGTGGGCACTCAAACTGATAACCTATAACCTCAGTGTTGAAACGTACTCTTTCTACCACTAAACCATGGGTTTTTTATTGGCCATTATAAATAATATAATGGTTACTATCATCGATATCATGGTTGTCATCGTCATCATCATCATTATTATAATAATTTAATCTTAGGGCAATGATAACATTTTCGCCCTCATGGGGACATTAACAGCGTCCTTGAAGCTTCTGATTGACATTTGGGATAGACAATCATAGATCATGCAGTCCATTTATTTGTGCTACTAGGGGTGGGCCATGTGAAAGTCCTTGTGTTACCCAACAACATATGTGCGCAAGGTTTTGATTTCCATAAATGGATCATAATTGCCAATGTCAGGTTTTTTCCTATCTTCATGGGACGTTAGCAGTGTCTCCAAAGCTTCTAACGGACAATTGGTATGGCCTATCATAAATCCGGACCATCCATTCATTCATGCTATCAAGGACAGGCTATGGTGTAAAAACCATGCTGATTTTATTATCCAAACCCTTTTGAGTAGCCATTCATTGACCCACGGCTTGCCACCAGTGGCATGAACAAATCAATAATCTGGATTAATGATTGGTAATATCCAACTTATCAACTAAAAGTTTTTAGGACATTACTAATGTTCCTAAAGCTTTTAAATTACATGTGTGACATGCAATTATTGCTCTGGATTTAGATAAGGATGCAGCACAAATGCTATACTAAAAGTAGTATTACTATCATGATTGGGAACCTGGTTTCCTTTCAAATCCATTTAGGAATTGAAACATTACCGAAATGTGCCATTTCAATTCCCGAAATGGAAAGTGGGTGTACGCAGATTAGGGCTGTTCACAAGTCGAGCTAGCTCGGATAACTCACTCGACTCAACTCGAGTCAGCTCGGATTGACTCAACTTGAATGGCTGAGTCAGGCAGAGTCAAGCTCATTTGTTCTAGCTCAAGTTGAGTTCGAGCCGAGTTCGACCAGGGGCATTTTAACTCGACTCGACTCGAACTCGAGCTCGACTCGGCTCGTTTAGAAATAACCTTATTAATTTAAATATTATATACATAATATATATATGTATATATTTTATTTTATTTAAATATATTATAAAAATACTTAAAACCCTACCCGCAGTCCGCACGCCCCCCTTCCCTTTCACCCTTTCCTTTTCTTCTCTTTCTCTACCCCACAATCCCCACCCAGCCACTGCCCGCCGCACGCCTACCTGACGAGCAACAGCAATCCATCGGGACTATCACCACCTATGACTGCCCGCACGCTGCCCGCACGCTGCCCGCACATCTCCACTGGACCACTACCACCACCCGATCTTGCCGAGCAAATCAGAGCAGCTGTGCCCATTCCTGACAAGGTGAGTGCCCAGATCTGTTTCCTCTTCTTCATCTTTTTCTTCTTCTTCTTCTTCTGTTTCTTTTTTGTTTTGAGGGACTACCTTTCCTCTCAGCCGCTTTACAGAACCCTTTATGCTGGTGAAAGTAGAATAATCATGCACCCATCATCATCAGCAAATGGTTCTATGAGTTTTTATGACCCTTAACCATTCCCTTAGAGATGGAAGAGCAACAGTCCATATTGATGTTTTCGACAAAGAGATCTATCGGATCTAGTGTTCAAGGACTAGATCTAGTCTTTCAGGCCCTTGACAGTTGCCGGATTTGTCTTGTGGACCTACAACACTCGCCGGAAACCCTTATGGGCCTCAGTAGCTGCCGGAAATTCATTTAGGACCATTTACAGTTGTCAGATCTATCTCCAGAGTCTCCAACAGTCACCAGAAATACATTCGGAACCATCAATAGTCACTGGATCTGGTTTTTAAGCCTTTGACAGTTGTCAGAAATCCCTGTTGAACCTCTGACAGTCACTGGAAAATTTCTCTGGAGCTCGAGCTCAACTCAAGGTAAACTTGACTCGACTCGAACCACTAGCTCGACTCGAACTCGACTCAACAGCTTTGGCAAACAAGCCAAGCTTCAATGTTGAGCTTGAGTTTGAGCTTGAACTCGAGTACTGCATGGACAAGCTGAGCCGAGCATGGCCCACCTCGACTCGACTGGGCTCGATGCCCACCTCTAACGCAGATCAATCAAGTTGGTTATCCATTGTAGATATAATTTCTCACATAAATTACGCCAACCAAATTCAGTTCAATGCGGCTACCCTCTAAAATTTATAAAGCTTGTATAACCAAGTTTAATTTGCCCAGTAAGGTACTCCCACCCTTTTTAAAAAAAAATTTATTTGTCCAATACTTCTTATCTAAACAACATGTTCAGTAGAACTGAAAAATCAATTGAATAATAGTTTCAATAAACTGAATCAAGAATCACTATTATTTTGACATGAGAAAGGGGTGAAAAAAATTCTTTTCTTGGGTGGCAGATTAGGAAGATAAGTAATCCCTCCTAGAATAATTTATTCCTTTCATTTATCCCTTATGGGACACCCATATGAGAGCTGCCTTTTGCTTCTCTCTTTTGCTTATTGAACGAGCCCTCTAGGACCAGGGCTAGCATCTTTTCAGCCTGCCTAGTTAAGGATAGTGTCAGAGCAACACCAAGGCTCAGGAAATCAAGGTCGGGCTAGGGCCAACAGAGCATGGCCCTAGTTTGGCCTATCACCACACCAGGCTACCTAGCTAAAGCTAAGAAGCAATTGGGATTTGTGACAGGATACAACTGGTCCAAGATTGATGATCAAGATTAAAATATCAATAAAAATGGAAGATAAAAGAACAGAACGTATAAAGTGTTCGTATGCATCAAAGGCACTAGTATAAGGCATCTCATCTTTTTGCCATCAGATGTGCCAACATGATACACAGGTCTAAGATCCAAGCCATCCACCAGGTGAGCCATAACGTGTAAATACCCTAGCCAACAAACCAAGCCGATCCACTCATCAGGTGGGCCACCCGGCAGTGAAACAAATGGATTGCTTCCAACTTTTCTTAAGCCATCAGGTTATTTCTAACAGCATGACCCATGCCAGAAGGACTCACCTATGGACATCTACAAAAAGAGAAGACCCACATTGGAACATGTTGTGGCATGAAATTGCATTGGCTGATACTCATGTCAGATTAGCAAACCTCCAAGAGTTTGTGCACATGAACAACGAATATAATTCCAGAAATTTACAGGAGAATCGCATCACTATCCACAAACAACATTAGTTTTAGGTCTAGAAACCAAAAGAAGAAGCAAACAAAGACTCTTAATGATGAGAATGAAATTAAAACCAGAAAAAGAATAGATGAAACTGACATGGCTAGCATCTGCAAGGCTTTGAAGATCTGGACTATCCTCAACCCATGGATCTGTAATAAGAGTCTTACAATCACATAGATATCAGTAACATGAATGGAATCATCCTGTAGCAGTCAGAAAGTAATACAAAGAAATATTGGATAGAAAAAGGGATTATTACCCAAATACCTTAGACAAAGCATAACCCTAGAAATCTCAGATTAGTCTGAATTACTAGGATGCCCTAGATCCAAAATCACGAAACAAAGCCAATCCATACCATCTAAATTCTGGGTTCTTAACTTAAAAATCATTGGTGATGCAATCCTAGCTATCCAGTCTGTGGGCCCTACTGAAACAGTGCTGGCCCAAGCACAAAAGTTCCCATTTCTTTTGATCAACTTTGATATATACGGTACCCAAAAAGAAGCGTTAGTGTACAACTTCGAAAAGGGAGTTTCAACAAAAACACAAAAGGGGTTTTCGGCTTGCGCAAGTGAGTCCTCTAGTTACAAGATCCAAACTGTTGATTTGATGGGAAATGGTCGGGAACATCCATGCAATGCACTGACTATTCAAATAGTCCTTTTCCATGATGAACTTCCTATAGTACAATTAGTGACAATCAAACAGGTAGTTACCAAAGAAAATGTGGTAGCAGTCCATCTCTAACCAAGGCCAAAATTACAACAGCCAGGATCTTTCTATGTGGGACAGTGGAGCATTTGACATCTATGGTGGAACTGGGCTCCACTTGTCGAAACTGAAGCACTGTAGAAATTCTCTATCACGCATTGTATAATACATTAGAAGAAAGAGTGGTCTGTAACAAAAATGAAAAGTTGCTTGTAATCAATTCTCAAAAAGAATATCAAAAGATTGTTAGGAAAACATACATACATCTATACTCATGCTACAATTTGGAATGTCATCCAAAGTCTCAAGCACCCATCACCATCAAATATGAAGACCCACTAGCAGCCTCTCAATCAGGCCACCTAAGAACATCTCCAAGGGATGATGGCTTGGACCACAAAATCTCGCTCCATGTGCTACAGAGATGCCATGGAAAGTAATGGTTAATCACCGAAAGGATAAGATTATCCTTAATTCTTCCCACAATCACAATAAAACATCTAATCCTAACATAATGAAGAGTAGAATTCAGTAAAATGCAAATTTTGAGGAATGGAGTCGAACGCACCTCAGTGTATTTGAATTGTTGTTCGACATTCCTGATGACAAAACTGCATTCCAAGCACTTGAAGGTCCCTTGTGGAAGCTCTAGCTGTCAAATTTAATGTCCCAGTAAAGTAAAAATCAGCTTATAAAAGGTTATTCATAAGATTTTTCTCACCTTTTCATCACCATATACTGAGCAAACCATGGATAGTACTGCTCTATCAGGACATCAGTAAATTATTTTGCTTTCACATCCATATTTGAAGATGAAATATTATTAATCATAAATAAAATCTTGTCCTGTTTCTCTGATGCAGGTTTCTGCATGAAATAAACAACAAACTCAAAACTTTCAAAATACAATCAAGATAATACATGAATAGTCAAATCACATAGAGTAAGCACAAAACATACAAAGATGCGACTTTTGTCAATGCCACAAAGAACTATTTGCCAACATGCTAATTGTCATAAAAGAAATCAAAGAACGAAGATACAACAGTGAAAATCGCAAAAAAAAAAAAAAAAAAAAAGAAAAAAAAGAAAAAAAAGAAAAAGAAAAGGAAACAAAGAAAGAAAGATAAAAAAGATTCAGTGTGTTTGTGACACGTTACATCAGACCCTCTGCCAGTCCATTGCCTCCCCTTATTCACTTTTATTTATGCTCATTTCTGTGAGATAATTGAAACACCTTTCGTTTTCTGTTTAGAATTATTACTAGTCCTCAATTTGGTATATGGAGTAGTTGCAGATTCCCCAACATCTCATAAGTATTAGTTGTAGTTGCAGGGGCCAACCATATCAACCATAAATCAGATTCCCCAACATCTTGTAAGTACTAGTTGTAGGTGCATGGGCCAACCATAAATCATCTAACCTTTCCAGAATGATCAACCTAGAATGAAAGTGGGAAGCTCCAAAAATCAAACTGATCCATCCATCAGGTGACACCACGTGAATTTGGAGGTCATCATTGCATTAGCGTGATTTTCCAAGCATCCAAACTAACTCTAAAAGTTCAAGGCTATTTTTATCATTTGGTTCAGATTTCTCTGAAGGCCTTAGCAGAGAGGTTCTTGCAATAATCAGTAACTGTGTATAGATTGTCTTTTTCTGTAATTTTATAGATTGCTCAAAGAAAGAAATTCTAACAATACAAGCATACATTTAGTAGGCAACAACGGATCTTCCATGCACTCTTGTGCCTACTAGTTTTTCACAAAGGCAATTGCACGACAGGCTACCATGCCAAAAACATGCCATACAATTAATAGGAGTAGAGTCTGTTAACTGCTTGAAAGTCCTATTCACATTCTCCATGGATGATTCAGTAGAGCTTGTCATATTTTTCATTAATAAATAGAGAAGCATACTCTATGTTAGTTTTTCACAGTATAATTATTGGTAATGGTTCATCAATCCTCATATGTGACAGTGATGTACAGCTTCTTTTTTTTTTTTTTTCAAGGAAAGCAATCTTTTTTTTTTCATTGTAGAAAGCCGAAACATCGGCTGAGAGTTACAAGCAATGGACTTTCAGGCTACATCTGGAAAAAAGGACTAGACAACAGCCTATCACAAAGCTACTAATTACACAACAAAATCAGGAAGAAACTGAAACAGAGCCTAGAGAATTCCAGGATAGGAACCAGCAGGAACGTGCAACCGAGCAAAGGTCCAATCTAGCCGATATGAATAGCACCGAGACCCACCTTGTCGAGGAAGAGGCTACCCCGAACTTGGCGGGAAAGGAGAGAGATTTGCGTAGTGAAGTAATCCGACTCAGTGCTACTGGCCATCCTCGCCAAACCATCGGCCGACGCATTTCCTTCTCTATGAATATGAAAATATATGACCTGAGCCGAAGAGGCCAACCTCCCGATCCTGACTACCCAATAGGCCTACTTCCAGCTGGGCTTTGCAGTTCCATTCAAAAAGTCCACAACCAGCCGAGCGTCAGATTGAACTTCGATGCAGAGGTTAGCCCATCATGGATAGCTCTCAACTCCGCATAAACATTGGAGGCTATCCAATACCTGGACATGAAAGCGAAAAAGAATGCACCCCTGTCGCTTCTACATACCCCCCCACCCCCCGCTGGGCCGGGATTGCCTCTGGCCGACCCATCGACGTTGAGCTTGACCTAACCCTGAAGCAGATTCGTCCACCTGACGACAGCAAGAGACGAGTTGGAATAGGTGACTGGCTGAATCCCCAGAGCTGCTGCAGTCGCAGTAAGTGGGGGCGGGGAGAGAAGCTCGAGGAAGTTGGTGGCGAGGGAGAAAATGCACTGTTAACCAACAGCAGGATGGTCGGTGGTAGGATTCGTTTTCCGTCGAATCTGGCCGCGTTGCGGGCTTTCCAAAGTTCCACAAGATAAGGCAAGGGATAATTTTCTGAAGCGGCAACGGCTTGGAACCATTCGAGGTGGGGTTCCACCATGCTGTCAACAATCCTTCGACCGTTTGGTGCGAAATTGGCCTGATCCCAAAGATTGTACTGAACTGCGTCCAAACTGATGATGCAAGAGGGCTGGTGATGAAGATATGATCCAGAGTTTCCTGTGAGCGACAAGAGGGAAGAATATCTGAGCTGCAAACACAACAGGAGGCGAGAGAAACTCCTCGCTTTTGAACTTCTGCATCAGCAGGAACTGCTTTGTGGAGGAGTCGCCATACAAACATTGAGACTCTTGGGGGCAGACTCGTGTGCCAAACCCAGCGTGGCCACTCTTTTCGAGGACTTGGAACTCTACAAAGGGACCAGGCAGAGCTGACTGAGAACTCGCCAGTAGCAGTTAGCGGCCAAATCCTGTAATCCTAGTTGTCAGAGATGAAGAAATCGGCTTGGAAGAAGTAATCAACTATATTTTGGGGCAGGAAGCTATACACTGAGGAGGGAGGAAGGGGCCCCACCCCACCAATGACCTGACAGACATTGGTAGACATCAGCTCAGGAGGCACCATCTGAGACGTGAGAAGGACCAATGGACCTAGGCCCGTCCAATTATTGAGCCAGAACTTACACATTCCCCGACCAATCTGCCAACGCGCCTGATGCTCCAAAAGGGGGAGCTGAACCTGAATCTGCTTCCACAAAGGAGAGACTGTAGCTGTGGGAAGAGGGGGAGCTAAGGCATATTTGGAGCGCATGAAGTCCTTCCATTGACTGGCCGAATCGTTGCAATTGACCGCCCAAGCTAACTTCAGTCTGAGAGCTTGCATAAAATCAGACAGCATTCGAACCCCCAAACCTCCTTCTGCCTTAGGCCGCTTGATCGCTTTCCACCGAATCCAATGAAGCTTCTTCTTGCCTTCGGACCATCCCCACAGAAAATCAGCAAAGCAACATTCCAAAGCTGCTAGCACTTGCTTAGGGATAATGGTGGCTGCCAAGGAGTGGACGGGGATGCTAGCTAGAATGTGTCAAACCAAGACCACCCTCCCAGCTTGGGAAAGACATCTAGCGCGCCAGCCATTGATGCAGCCCTCAATCTTGCTAATCAGCGGCTAGAAGTCGGTCACTCTGACTCTGCCAAAAGCAATGGGGACCCCAAGATAGGTAAAACGGGAGGTACAATTCGCAATGCCCAACGATCTCTCTATGGTTCTGATTCTGGACACCGCCAGATTTTTGGAGCAGAAAAGCGAGCTCATAGACAGATTTATCTTCTGACCCGAAGTGTTCTGGTCGGAATGAAGAAATGCCGAGAGAGCTCTAAGAGACTTCAACCCATCATTGGTGAAGATTAATGTATCGTTTGCATAGAGAAGGTGGGAACTAGGCTTGCATCCCCGCCTGAGATTGTAAGGAGTGCATATTCGTTGCCGCACAAGATGATTTAAGCCCCTACTCAACACTTCAGCCGCCAAAATGAAGAGACTTGGGGACAGGGGGTCCCCCTGACGGATGCCTCTAGCGGACTTGAAAAAACCCCCCGCTTCTCCATTGATGAGAATTGAGAACCAGGCACTGTTCTAACACTTTTCCACCATTTGCACCTAGGGAGTGCAGAAACCGAACTTGTTTAGGACCTGTTGTAAGAATTTCCAGTCCAGCCTATCGTAGGCTTTCTCCATATCCAATTTTAAGATTATGTTACCCCCATGGACCATCCTATTGAGATCCCTAGCCAACTCCTGTGCTAGAGCGATGCTTTCCGCCATTGACTTACCCCTCACAAAAGCTCCCTGCTCAGGAGAAATTAGGTCTGGGAGGACTTCGCTTAGCCTGGCGGAGATGATGCTTGCGATGACCTTGTAAAGGCAGTTGCAAAGACTAATTGGCCAGAAGTCAGAGAAAGAAGTACCCACCCTGAAAAATATGCACTGCGGTTTTAAGGAGGTCAGGACCAATCGTGTCCCAAGAGGACAGGAAGAAACTACCGGCGAAACCATCGGGGCCAGGAGCGCCGTCTAGAGGAATCGACTTGACTGCATCATGGACTTCCTGAAGGGTGGGTAATGCCATCAGCCACTCATTCTGATCTGGCGAAATAGGAGGGATGACGTTCAGCAGGGCGAGATCATCAGCTACCCTGTCAGCCGAAAAAACCTCTTGAAAGTAACGGACAGCAGCATCTTTGATATCATGTAGATTGTCTAGCTGAGTTCCATCCTCTAATTGAATACTTCTGATGGTGGATTTGCGCCGTCTCTCAATGGCCGAAGAGTGAAATAGCTTAGTGTTCCGGTCTCCTTCTTTTCTGGCCTTCTGCTTCCAGAAAATTTCTTCCCTCAGCTCTAATCGCCGCAGATCTTCCGAAGCCGCGACAAACCAAAGATACCAGTCCCTGTCCGCACCAGCATGGACAGGTGCTCCTTGCATCTGCAACTCAAGGTCAGCAAGCTTCCGCTCAGCAGCTTGGACCTGAGCAAAGATGTCACCAAAGACCTCTGCGTTCCATCGCTTGAGAGCCCATTTGACCGCTTTCAACTTGAGCAGAATGCTGGAGATCGGGTGAGAAGACTGAACCGAATTCCACGCTTGACTGACGACGAGCTGGAAACCCTAGTGCTGAGTCCACATACGCTGGAATCTAAATGGCCCGGGCGTGGACGGGGGTTGATTTGGGGCGGAGAGTAATAGCGGAGCGTGGTCAGAATTGATACGGGGGAGGTGTTGCACGAAGGAGGGGAGGGTAGCACTCCAGGCATCATTGATGAGCACTCCGTCCAGCCTGGCCCAGACTCTAGAAGCTCCCGCTTGGTTGTTGGACCAGGTGAATCTCGGGCCCACGAAGCCAACATCCGAGAGATTTGCATCATTGATCGCCTCCACGAATACCTTGGAGCTGGGGAGGTCCAACCGCCGTCTACTTCTCCTTTCGTCCGCAGTAGAGACCACATTAAAGTCACCGCTAACCGCCCAAATGCCTTGAATCGAACAGGAAAGATCAGCCAAATCCTGCCAAAGATCTCTTCTCACGCGTCTATCACAACTTGCATAAACAAATGTCAGGAAAATAGGAGTAGGAAAGTTCTGCATATGAATGAGCACAGAAGTGGATTGGGAGGATAAGCTATGAACTGAAAGAGAGATAAGACTACCATAGAATAGCCAAATCTTACCTCCCGCAGAAGCATTGGAACTCGAAAGATCAGCCAAATCCTGCCAAAGATCTCTTCTCACGCGTCTATCACAACTTGCATAAACAAATGTCAGGAAAATAGGAGTAGGAAAGTTCTGCATATGAATGAGCACAGAAGTGGATTGGGAGGATAAGCTATGAACTGAAAGAGAGATAAGACTACCATAGAATAGCCAAATCTTACCTCCCGCAGAAGTATTGGAACTCGAAGAATGAAACCTAAGCTCAAGCCCAATGCCAGGCCTCTTCTCATCCCCAAGCATGGGTTCCAAAAGAGCCACCAGCCAGGGGTTGTGGGAGACAACCAATCTCTTGAGAGACCTGATAGTTCTGGAATTACCGATACGGCGAACATTCCAAACTATAATCTTATTCATCATGTACATCTGTGAACAGCTCGTCCAATCTCTTAAGTCTCCGCTTCCTGGAGGTTCCTTGTTCAGATGACTCCGTCTCCTGATTCAGCAGCTGGCTGGGGCTAGGCGGAGCAGGGCTTTCATTCCCCTTCATAGAGGGTCCGATGAATGAGGTCGCTAGTATATCAGTGGTTCCAAGATTACCGTGGGGCCTGATAGCATCATTGTTCATGGAATTGGGGGCTGAAACTTTCGAAGCAACCGGAGGGTCTTCATCCAGATGCCTGCCATCTTCTGGTTCACTATCAAAAGAGGAGCAATATTCCTCCTCACCTGCATAGCGGGCCCTGTTAAAGTAGGGAGATAGATCAATCTGCAAAGAGGAGCTTCTATCACGGGAATCGGAAGGGAGAACACGGGGGGTGGAGAGGGGTTGCAATAGAAGCGGGGTCTCGGAAGATGAGAGAAGATTTCTTAAAATATCTGGTGGGGATAGAGGCAGGGTAGGGGGAGGATGGGGCAAAAGTTGATCCAATACAGGGCAGCTCAGTTTATCAGGGGAATTCCCTGCAGATTTAGATCTAGCTTCCAAAAGGGGAGGTGAGAGAAGGAGAAGCACATGGGCAGATGAGAGGTTAGGATGCCGCTCTCGAGAGGGATGGAGCGAAGGAGAAGGTAGGGTTGAGATAGGGGGAGGTGGGTCAGCCACAGTTTGCTTAGGTGGGGGAATTGACCGACCATGGGTAGGACCCTTCTGAGGGGAACTGGTGGGAGGGAAAGGGTCATAGATTGATGCTGGGGGGGGGGGGGGGGGGGGGGGGGGGGGTACCAGAAGTGATGGGTTGGGGTGCGGCACAGAGCCTTCAAGACAATCGAATACTGGATCCTTAGGCAACTCGAAAGAAGCTGCCACCCTCACAGAGGCATTTCCACGAGCACCATCCATGTGGGAAGATGGAAGGGAGGTTTGTGGAGGAAAACGCTCTTCCACCCATTCTCTGGTAGATTGGCGCGACAAAGTAGGGGCCGGAAGCTAGGGGGATCTGTCTAGCTCGATTCGAATCGGGAAAACTCTATCTTTCACTCTCAATTGTAGCACCTTTTGCAGATCCATGTTATACCTTAGGATGACTTTGATTCTAGCAAAGACCAAGAAGCCGCTTGACCTGGAGTGGGGGTCTATCTTGGTCACCTGTCCGAGGGCATAGCCAAGGTCGAATAGGACCGATTCAAACCAAGCATGAACCGGAATCCCAAGCAAACGAATCCAGGTACCTTCTTCCATAGGAGCTTTGTCTAGCGACCAAGGGGCTGAAGAGGAGAGACCCATCTCGGGCAACAGGTGTTTGTCGTTGAGGAAATCTTCAAGAACCGATCTAGATTTGAAGGTGATAAGGAAGGAGGTTGGGGATAACCTGGCAATGTCGATCGCCGAAGCTGCAAATCGGGATTTCCTGATGGAGTCTAACAGCCGGATGATGGAAATATTTGGACCCGATGCTTCTCCCACTATTGCCAGATTCAAATCCTGCAATTTCTGGTTGACCTAGAGAGGATCCGCAGTTACAGAGATGAGTCCGTCCGGGACAGGTCTTCGAGGTCCCTCCCACACTGAGCCTGAAATTACTCCCGCATATGAGCGGGGCAGAGGGGTTGTGCGCACCCTGGAAACTGGATCTGCAGAGGAGATCGATCGTGACCGCCAGTTTGCTTCTTTCTTCGAGTTTGCTGGGGCAAAGGATATGACTCGACCATCCACACGGCGTCCGTCTAGGGTGCCTTTGGCGTTGATGGCCTCTTGCTCATACAGGAATCTAATGAAGGTGTATCCCTTGGGGCGGTTGGTTCTCGGGAATGAGGGGATATACACATATGAGAGTTTGCCGTATTTGCTGAAAATCCTCCACAAATCAAGCGATGAACAATCAAACGGAATGTTACTAACGAAGAGACTGAATCCTCTAACGCGCTCCTTCGAATCGGCTTCATGTCTCGAGGGTAACCGATTCCTCCTTCTAGTAGCAGGTGGGGGGCTGCGGCGGCAAAGCCCTAATGCCTCTCTCATCTCAAAGGGCAGTGATGTACAGCTATTAGACCATCCAAATGGTCCATTCCGTTGTGGATGGAGCATCTCTATAATCACACCGATCAAGCAATCCCAACCATCCAAATGGTCCATTCCGTTGTGGATGGGGATCCACTATGTTTTTTAGCATTCTAGATTGTACTGTTTTTTGACTAAAGAGAAGAAACTTGTTAGTACATAACTGAAATGTGGCTGAACTATGCACATACAGTTGAGTGCTTGTTATATGTTACATATATTATATATGTACGATATATGAGTAATATTTACAGAGCTTAATGGAAGGTAAGTTACTGATAGCCTTGTCTCAACAATTCAGGGCTGACTTTTAAAAGGTAGATTGATAAAATGATTCAAGACCTCTGCCAATCATCAAAATAGGTTCATAATGGACTCCACATTCAATACAACAGATGCCTGTCCATCCCACTTGCCACCACTATTTCCTATATTGTCAGACACAAGATTTTAATAGAGAGAGAAAATGTAGCAGAATCTCATCCCTAAGATTACTTGTATACTGGGATATACAACATTGTTTCCAGACATCAATAAAGATCTAGGCAAAATGACCAGAAAAAGGGCTGTTTTAGTATATATGCCAAAGAAATCAGCAATTTGGTCTAGATAGGCAAAAAATAAAATTCAGCAAATTCACCATTTCGGAGCTGAACGTCTTCAAAATATAAATTTAAGATTTAAACAAATATCAAAATAGTTTTCCAAGAAATACCAGAAAACCAAATCCAATAACACTAGGTAAAATATCTGCATACCTGAAGTAGCTGCTGCTGCTGCTGCACCATCACAGCAGCCAGAAATTCCCACCGATTGCAGCTGTTCAGCGGCCTTTGCAGCTTCCCTGTCATTTGCTTCTGAAAACACAATAAGAATAAAAAATAAATCAGAAAAAAAAAAAAAAAGATTCATGGAAGATAGTTGTGTACATGTCATCCAGGCCATTCAAACCCTTCATCTGGTCTGGATGAAGGAAAAAAATTGGGGTGTTTTGAAACTCGGATGGGCATTGGTGCGCATCAAGGGTGAGCATTTCCACCCAATTTGTTCCCTATGTTGTGGCCCAACTTAGATCTGGATCGGGCTGATATTCGGACCCGAGGATAATAAAGGTAGGATGCACTAGTAGCAAAAGAATAGGGAAAAAATAAAATTCATTGCAAGCATTTTCTGTCTATGTGCATGACGACCATACCGTTAAGATCAATCCTCTTATCTTCATTTACAGAAACTAGTGGATGACAAATTATGTGTAACATACAGAGATGGTTCAGCCACTTATGCAATTAGGGAAGGTTCAAAAGGACATACATATTTGAAAGTTGGTCAAATCATAAACAGGCGTATTATGGACGGACACATTGTTTTCGTTAATAGGCCACCTAGTACTCAAAAACATTCATTGCAAGCAGTTTCTGTCTATGTGCATGACAACCATGCTGTTAAGATCAATCCTCTTATCTTCATTTACAGAAACAAGTGGATGACAAATTATGTGTAACATACAGAGCTGGTTCAACCACTTACAATTAGGGAAGGTTCAAAAGGACATACATATTTGAAAGATGGTCAAATCATAAACAGGCGTATTATGGACGAAGACATTGTTTTCATTAATAGGCCACCTAGTACTTATAAACATTCATTGCAAGCATTTTCTGTCTATGTACATTACGACTATACTGTTAAGATCAATCTTCTTATCTTCATTTATAGAAACTGGTGGATGACAAATTATGTGTAACACACAGAGCTGGTTCAGCCACTTATGCAATTAGGGAAGGTTCAAAAGGGCCAAATTTCCACATCAAGCATCAGTTGCATACATATATATTTTTGTACAATTAAATTTCCCATAATCCCGTTGATGAACTTCCTCCTATCCAGATAACAATTCAGGCTTTGCTGAGCCCACATGTGTACAAGTCTTCTAATGCATGCGCCATTCGCCAGTGTGGCATAAAGGCACAATATCCAAGCCATCCATTAGACAATAACACAACATGGATTCCCTATCCCAAGAATCAGTTTGCTCCACTAGTCAGGTGGGCCACAACTAACTGAACAAATGTACAATTGTCAAAAAATCAGCCAAAGTTTTCTAAACCATCCACTTATTTCTAATATCATGGCACACCTACCGAGTTGACAACCTTTATCTCTCAGCAACACAGTGAGGTCCGCATGATGGATGGTTTGGACTATTTACCTGTGTGCCACACTAGCATATGTGGTGGCATGTGCGTTAGCTGACTTGTACACAAGTGTGGGCTTTGCAAAGATGAAACAATTCTATTACTTCATGGCCTGAGAAACATTGACACGAATTTAGTAGTCGGCTTCAATACTTCAAATAACATGATATTGAGCAGCAGAAATTCTAATGACAGGTACATGTGATAGCTATTGTATTATATTAGATCAATTTCTAAACATCTGTTCACTGTAATATAGAAAATGAGTGAATGGTTCAAAAAATAAAAAAGAAATAAGTAAAAAAGAAAGAAGGAAAGACAGATGTAGTATAAGAATCTTCTGTCTACCGGACATTCAATAACGTAAGCCAGAAACCCGGGAAAGAAGAAAGGCCAGAATAACAACCTCCTGACTTTCGAAAGATGATTTTGGACTTGTGGATTTGTCCACTGCAACAGAATAATAAGCTAGGACTTCCACATCAGGTCCTGCTTCCAGGATTGCAGGTGCACAAATAAATACTCCACAAAAACTGGCAGGGGCACCTTCCTTTGCTGCAAGCTCAGGCACTAAAAGCTCTGTTTCAAAGCTTCGAAGCTGCGAAAATGATTGGGTTGATCAAACACCATAGAATTTGCTTATTCTGAATACCTGAACTTCCAACACGCTCTAATATATAAGCATATATTAAAAAATAAATAAAGTATCGGAAAAATTTACCACCTGAATAACGACTCTGAACTTCCAACACGCTCTAACTTGTTACCGAGAGTGCTGTAAAACGAATGGACCTCATTATCTGATATGAGCTGCAGCTGCAGTAAGACCTAATACACTGTCAATGGGTATTGCAGAAGTCATCCAATCTGCTGAACCCTCCATTATAGGGGAATCACAGTTCTCAGTCATTTGATCTTGCATTCTAATCACTGATGGAACATAATCTGAGAGAGCCATTTCACTAACAAACTCAGTTATCCTTTTGAGATGCTTCTGTGCAATTATACTGTGTCCATGTAACAAAATTGTAATGAATAGAATAAATTATAGAAAGAAAAGAAAAAAAAGAAAAAGAAAAAGACATTGTAATAACTTATAAATGATATTCTTGATGGAACATTGGTTATAAATAGTGCACTCTTAACATTGTAACAATGATGCAGACCTGTTCAGCATCTCATAGTGTAGCTCAAAAAAAGGTACCCTGGTAAGTATGCAATAACAACGAGGTGCAGAAACCAAAAAATGACTGCGCCCTCCAGAAGACGATAATTTTACCTCCAGTCAAACAGTCACTTCATTCTTACTATGGTTGCACCTGCACATCCTTTGTCACTTTATGATTATGATTTTGTAAAACAGAAACAAAAATTCATGTGATTGGTCATGTTTTGGGACATGCACGAGAGGAGATGGTTGGACAATGCTCTAATGAATGAAGATTTTTGCAGGAAATTCTGCTTCTAAGCAAATGTACTGTTTGCTGACATGCAGGATTTTGCATTATGGGGGACCTGTTTCAATGATCCAAACTGTCTATAGGATGGGCCTTATCATGGATGGTTAGGATCAACAAACTATAGACCATATGTTTGAAAGCACCATCAATTGTATGTTGGATAATGAGCATGACCCTATAATTGGTTCCCACATGTATGAAATCATAAGCATCAGCTGTTGTAGAGAATAAAATCAAACCACCTCTTCAGGATTAGTGCTTTCGGTTGGTCTAGTACATTTTCACTGAGCTACTACTAGTGCTACCAGTCCTTGGGCCAAGACATGACCCTGACTGCTTATTGAGTGGACTGCTACTGAATTAGTTTAGTGGGCGTTCAAACAAAATTATTCTGATTAATGAAGAAATTATACATACAGTTGAGCCAATAAGGGATATTATACATCTGTGTTGAATGTGATTCACTTCTGCAATCTTCTTGAGACCTTCCAGTGCACGGTCAAGCAACTGCACAACCACAACAATTTCCGGTTGGTTTTACTGGAAAGGAAAAGGACGGTGCTAAAGTTACTATGAAAAATATCAAACATTTTAAATCCGAATGATTAAGCTATTAAAATAATATTAGGGGTTGTGATGTTTTCAGTCATGATGATTTTTCCTAGAAATCACAAGAAAAAAATGGTTTTGTTTTCCTCAAAAATTACTAGGCATTTTTGTAAAAGGGCAATACTTTATGATGATTGATTGAAAGAAACAACATTTTTTTTCTTTTTCCTCCCAACCCAGAAACGGCACAGGTTGGAACCGCGTTTTGTTGGCCTAATCAAGTGATGAAACTGATATACCACATAATCGGCTGGCCCATCCCAAACATCTTCCACTAGATCCCAAAGTCATGGGCAAAGACTCTGCTGAAATCTGAAAAGAGCATAGAATGGTTACCATGACAGAATCTTCTTTTTTTCTTTTTTTCTTTTTTTTAAATTTTTTTTATGAATCCACACCCAATAAAAAAAATCATAAATTGCATCGACAGAAACACAAACAAAACAAATACTTGCATGATAATACAGCTACCAACAGGAGTGCATTTATACAGGACAACTTGATAGATGTTACATGTTGAATCATTCCAAACCCATCTTAGGCAGCAAATGACCAGTAATAAATGGTGCCCACCTAAACAACCAAAAATTGCATCAGGTAATCAGTAGATGATTGAATTTTCCCCTTCTAGAAGTCCCCAGACCACGACTTACAACAGAATCCCCAAAGCACAATCTATAGTTTCCACAAGGTTGTGCAATTGGGCCTTTCAGGCTGCAGCACCCATACACGTTAGATTGGATATGGTTTACTGCTAGAGACATTCAAGTTAAATTGGTGCATTGCTTTACACTGATTAGGCCTCAAGGGCCTAAAAGAGGATGAGAGGAAGTCCTAAAAGGACTTAAACAAGGTGGTGAGAAGTACTACCAGTGGATAGGGCCCTACAATTGATTGTCAAAACAGAACTCATGGAGCCAATCCCAAATAGCTGGGACAGGCTGCAAGCTAAATCACATGAATATGTATGCTATTGTTTGTCTATGAATTTTATTTTTACTTGCTACACATTTATCTATGTGAGGAGTTATGAGAGGCTATTTACTACCAGCAGATGCAAAAGATCCTAGTCATTGGACCATTCAAATTGATCAAGACAGTAAGATCCATATCCTTCATATGAACTACCCATCACTGAGGGTCCATGTTTCGGTGAACCACATCATCGCCAAAAAAAAATAAAAAAATCTTGATCATAAATCCTAACCCTTGTTTAGTGGCTTGTAAATGAGGCATTGAAAAAACAACAAATCCACATCCAATGCGAAAAGGCCAAAGACTGGATGGCTGTGATCTTTCAATTTGCGAGAATCTAGGGAACAAGCATCCAATTCCTCGGCCTCATGATTTGTATAATGGGCCTTAGTTACTACTAGTGGGGCCCATCACCCAGCATTATGAGCCCCCACATCTTGCACATAGATGGTTAAGAGGAATAGAGTAAGAAGAGGACAACACCAGTCCACAATACATGAAAATGAAGCAAATCCACTACTCAAACGGCCCACACTAAAGGAAGCAGCGACCCCTAGGAAGCTTTGGATCTACCTCATTAAATGCTGAGTGTTTGATCCCCTTTTCCCATGGTGTGGTCCTTAGGAAGCTTTGGATCTGCCTCATTTTTTTTGGTCATGCCTTGAAGTCAGCTGGCATAACAGATGGACGGTATGGATAAGCCACGTACATCACGGTAAGCCCCACATATATTTTGTGGTGCCCCTAGTTTTAGTATCCAAAAGAGCAAATCACAAATCAAACGGCCCTAAGTTGTAGCCCCATTTTTAGTTTCTCATCATTTATAGGATACTAGCCCCAGACCAGCTAATATATAGGGAAGTTATTTGGCGGTGTAGTCCACCTCGGCATGCAGTGTGGCAGGGTTGACGTGGGATAATGCATTGCATTGATTTGACCTCTTTTTTTTTCTTTTTTTTTTTTTTAAAAAAAAACCTAAAATTTGCATCAATTGAATGTTTCAAACCACCCATCCCATGTAGCCTGTTTAGACCAATCTCAACACTGATAATGGTCCAAATCAAATTTCATCCAACGCATGGGTGGGTGGGAAAGATCTGTTCACTCCCCAAGTGCAGGGTTGTGATGTAGTAATAACTCGGTAAGACCGAGGTCGAATCCCAAGGGACTGATACCTGTATGTTATCTAAAATTAACTAGAACTAGAACTAGGCTAAGATGAATTCTAAATCAATTAGCAATGGTGGAGTACTTGTAGAATAATTAATCTAAAACTTAGGAAACAAATCAGCGATGGAAAACTAGGGATTCAGAGGATCCACTTGTAGAGATCAGGGAGAACTTATGCTTGCATCAAAAATTATTAAAATTACTGAACTGCCGTTGATCTAGTTTTCAAAGAAATGAAAGGTGCATGAATTAGAATGGATTCCATCACCAAACCATGCCCAAAAGACTATGGCAAACAACAGAATTAAATTAATTATCACCCAATCACATGTATGAAAGTTAGGAAGGGTACCGTCATCCAACCATGCCCAGGAGACTATGGTGAACAACAGGACGTCCTGACGTCATAGACATGAAAAGGAAATAGAAATATTCAAAGCATTGCAGACCCATTGCAATTTCAGTCACAACAGACCATTAAGAACTAAAAATATTTCCATAATAATCAACTAAAATCAACGTCGATTCATGAATTAAAATTAAAATAAAATAAAATCTCCCATCTCACTACAAGCTTCACCTCTTAGCCCTAGCTAAGAGGTTCAGCCCGCCATGAACGGGTTAAATCTCATAATAAAAGAAAAGAAAAGAAAATACTCTCTCCCTCACGTCTGCTTCAAGTCCCCACCCGAGCCTCCACGTCTCTCTTTTTCTTCCTTCCTAGACCTGAATGAATGCTCCCCACGACCAAAAACCTCCTTTTATAGTTGTTGGAAGGCTGGAGTCAGTGACAGAGTTGTAGCAGGACACGAAGTGCAATTTTCGCATCCAAGTTTGGTGCCACGAAACACGCCACTTTCCTCGCTCAAATTCTAAAGAAACACCGTCCCTTAGTACTTTCTTGGGTCCTCTACATGATAGACGGTTCAGATCTACCATATGATCAAAGATGGTGGGCCAAAACTGCCTGAAAAACTCAGTTTTCGCGGATGTACGAAACCTTTCGCACCATTTCGCTGTTGTGATCGGTGGGCCCCACAGAAGCATTTTCTGGAAAATTCACCCCATCCATTGGATTCAGAACGAAATTTCAGTTAAGAATGGGTGGTTTTGAACGTCCATTGACGTGGTCCAGAGAAGAAATCACAGAAGGATCAGTTTTGAACGTTACCGGGCAGCCCTTTTGTGGCCTCTGTATCTCACACGTGTGTACGCATGGATGCAAAAGGTCAGCATGGTTTTGTAGTATTCACAGCCGTCTACAAGATGGACGGTTTGGATTGAGCTTACAGGACAGTGTGGGGCCCACTATCTTCCGCAAAACGGCCAGCGGCCGTGCATTACGCGGACGCGAAAACGGAATTTTCTTCCGCTGTGATGATCGGTGGGGTCCACTTAGCTTTCTTTTCAAAAATCCACACCGTCCATTGGCTTCAGGATGAAAAACCGTCCGGGAATGTTGAGTTTTGGAGCCATTTTGATGTGGTCCACAACACTTTCTATATCACCGTTCATTCTCCGTTTGGTCTCGATTTACCTGTGCATGCATGCATGGGACCCAAAAGAAGAGCTTGGCGAGGGTTATCGTCGCGCCCCTTAGTGAATGGATGGTTCGGATCATCCGAAAGGATGATGAGTGGGGTCCATTACCAACGAACGGACGGACAGCGTCCGTTTTCATTTTTTTTTTTTTTTTTTGAATTTAGGAGTCGGTCAGCGTGCTTGCTGACTGAGCTCGACGACGCAGTGCACGTCCAGTGTATGTGTACGCCATGTACACACGATGCAATGTGGGGCCCACTACAATGGTTATTTGAAATCCAATCCATCCAGCCTGTTTCTAACCTTATTTAAACCGCCGATTCTGAAATTGAGGTGCGTCCAAAAATCAGGTGGGCCCTACGTCAGAATTTAAGGGGCTGATCTGCCCATTGGGCCACTTGCAGAGGGATCCAGTGGCTGAAAATTGACTTGTACGGTTAATTTCTTGTCCTCAGGCCACGTATGAAGTTTCGAACCGAACGGATGGTGGGAAACATGTGATCTTGCATTCTGGATGAGTTTTAGGCCATTTGAGCTTCAGTTCTTTGATTTTCTCGGATCCCTGGCGTGTAATTTCAGTCGATCTTAGTCCCCTGGAGTGTGTCCCTTGCTTTGGTGCATCTTGAGCGCTAAAACCATGTTTTTAACACCCATTTTTATCCATGCTCATAAAATCACCTTGCAACACAAGAATGCGAAAACGAGCCATTAGACAGCATTATATTCGTAAATCCAGACAATATCTGGGGTCTAATATGCAATATTTGACCCTCAACACAACCCCCAACCAGCATCTTGCTAGTCCCGAGCAAGATATGCAAAAAATAAGTTGAGACTTATATGAAAATTTTTGTGAAATCGAATGAGATTTTGAACAAGATACGAGAAATTTAATATTCATGAATGTTAGAAATTGTTTTCTCCTGAGCTCAAGCACGCGGTAGATTTCATAATCAAGTGTAAAGTATTAATCCATCAATTAGAAAAATTTTAAACATTGAGATCCATTGATGTATAGTCTAATCTCGGCTTATCATCATTAAGAGATCCAATCGTCAATTTCATGATATCATTGGTAACCAACAAGAAAATTCATGACAAAAAAAACCTAATCCAAAACTTGCCTCATAGATTAACATATTAACTTGTGATTTTTCTATTCAAAGTAATGCCAAGGAAGGGGAATCAAATCCTCACCTATAGGGAGCAAACCTATGGTGAAGATCGTACACCTGACTCTTTTTCACATATCATTCATGGGGAATTAACTCTACACCTATAGGGAGCAAACCTATGGTGAAGATTAAGTATCCAACCTTTTCAATTTTTATACCATGATGGCAAGATATTTCAGGCTGGTTGCTTTTGTGCTTAGTGATTACCAAGTTAATCCTTCGATATGGAACTGAAATCTTAATGTGTAAGCAAGACGTGTCCTGAAATCATGATTCAATCAATGTTTAAAATCTCTAATCATGGATTAATAATTCACTTAACTATGAAATCTAACAGATACGGAATCCAAGAGTCATAAATCCACCATTATGTACCTTGAAAATCTAAATTAGGGATATCTGTCAAAATCACTTCGAATTTGTAGAAATTTGCAGAATTTTTTTTTTTTTTTAAATTTCACAAATTTTGCTCAAGACCAAGAAAATACTGATTAGGAAACCTAATCTCCCACCCCCAACCTAAAATCTACATTGTCCTCAATGTAAAAGATATGAGCATGCAATGCACATGAGACAACGAAAGTAAATGAGAAGTGATGAGAAAATAGTACCTGAATAACGAATCAAGAGAGTTTCCAATAGATCACGGCATGAAAGCTTGTCAACATGAGAGAGAAAGCAGAACAAAAATAACGAAAATAAAATCCTACCTATACCACTTTCGCAGGTGCTCTCGATTGCATTTAGCGTATACAACAAGCCTTTAAACTCCTAGGTTACCCCTAGTGGACGAGTTGTAGTCTCGTGAGGGTTTGCAGTAATGTTACCCACAAACATTGAACTAACTAACCTATGAAAGCGACTATCCTAAACCTATGAAAGCGATAAACCTACCTATACCTCCATCAGACTAGGAGATCAGTCCTGATAAACAGGAGCAATCAGAGGCATGGACATGTCCTCTGAATCAAATATCTCAACAAATGGCTTTAATCGATGTCCATTTACTTTAAACTCTTTGCCATTGTCGGGATCTCTTATCTCGACGGCCCCATGAGGATAAGCAGTAACAACAATGTAAGGGCCGGTCCAACGAGATCGAAGCTTACCCGGAAAGAGATGTAGTCGAGAGTCATATAAGAGGACTTTCTGACCTGGCGTGAATGATTTTCGGAGAATATGTTGATCATGAAACACTTTCATCCTGTCTTTGTAAATTCTCGAGTTTTCATATGCATCGTTCCGGATTTCTTCCAGTTCATTTAATTGAAGTTTGCGTAGCGAACCAGTATTGTCCAGATTGAAATTTAGATTTTTGATCGCCCA
This sequence comes from Magnolia kwangsiensis, assembly GCA_037074715.1. Taxonomy (NCBI): domain Eukaryota; kingdom Viridiplantae; phylum Streptophyta; class Magnoliopsida; order Magnoliales; family Magnoliaceae; genus Magnolia; species Magnolia kwangsiensis. Next base: position 5,227,305 of record CM073583.1, read on the forward strand.
GTATGCTTTATGTTCCAATTCCACCGGCAAGTGACAAGCCTTTCCATAGACAAGTCTAAAGGGAGATGTTTCAATAGGAGTTTTAAAAGCAGTACGGTACGCCCATAAGGCATCGGTCAATCGGATTGACCAGTCCTTACGATCAGGGTTAACCGTTTTCTCTAGGATATGTTTGATCTCCCTATTGAAAATCTCAGCTTGTCCACTTGTCTGTGGATGGTATGGGGTGCTCACCTTATGAGAGATACCGTATTTCTTCATTAAGCTCTCAAATGGTCTATTGCAGAAGTGTGAGCCCCCGTCACTAATGATGGCTCGAGGCGTTCCGAACCGCGACAGGATATTTTCTTTCAAAAATTTAATGACCGTGCGATGGTCATTTTTACGGCACGGAATTGCTTCGACCCATTTAGTGATATAGTCTACGGCGAGCAAAATATACAGATTTCCAAATGATTGGGGGAATGGTCCCATGAAATCGATGCCCCAACAATCAAATGCTTCTATAATAAGGATGGGATTCAAGGGCATCATATTTCGACGGGACAATACTCCCAATTTCTGACAACGCTCACAAGCCTTGTAAAACTCATGAGTGTCCCTGAGCATAGTGGGCCAGTAGAAGCCACACTGTAAAATCTTGACCGTGGTCTTTTTAGCAGAAAAATGACTACCACAGGCCTGTGAGTGACAGAAGGAGATGACACTCTGATGCTCATCGTCTGGTACGCATCTCCTTAAGATTTGGTCTGGGCAATATTTAAACAAATATGGATCGTCCCAGAAAAAGTTACGCACCTTGGTAAAGAATTTCTTCTTATCTTGTGACGTCCAGTGTGTCGGTATGACACCTGTAGCAAGATAATTAACAATATCAGCAAACCAAGGTGAATGGGAGACTCTAAACAGTTGTTCATCAGGGAACATGTCATTGATATGGGTCGCCTCAAGGGAATCAGAGGTATTAAGGCGAGAAAGATGATCGGCCACTACGTTCTCTACTCCCTTTTTATCTTTGATTTCCAAATCGAATTCTTGGAGTAGAAGGATCCATCGTATCAGGCGGGGCTTAGAATCATTCTTAGAAAGAAGATACTTAAGTGCCGCGTGATCTGTGTAGATGATGATCTTGGATCCGATTAGGTAGGACTTAAATTTGTCCAAGGCGAACACTACGGCCAAGAGTTCCTTTTCCGTAGTCGAGTAGTTCACTTGGGCAGGATTTAGAGTCCTACTTGCGTAGTGAATAAAGTAAGGCCGCTTATCTTTTCTCTGGCCTAGAACTGCTCCAAGAGCATAATCAGAGGCGTCGCACATAAGTTCAAAAGGAAGACTCCAGTCGGGTGGCTGCATGATAGGTGCAGTAGTTAACATGCCCTTAAGCTTAGTGAAAGCTTCTTGACACTGCTCAATCCACTCGTATGGTGTATCCTTTTGAAGAAGATTACATAAAGGACGAGAGAGGAGACTAAAGTCCTTTATGAATCGTCTGTAAAAGCCTGCGTGTCCTAAGAAGGATCGCACGTCTCTGATATTCTTGGGTGGAGGTAGGTTAGAGATAAGATCAATTTTTGCCTTATCTACCTCGATTCCTTTGGACGAGATGATATGCCCAAGGACAATTTCCTTTTGAACCATAAAATGGCACTTCTCCCAGTTAAGTATCAAGTTTTTTTCTTCACATCTTTTCAGCACACATTTAAGACTTGCTAAGCATTCGCTGAAAGATGAACTAAAAACAGAGAAGTCATCCATGAAGACCTCTAGATATTTCCCCACCATGTCAGAAAAGATACTCGTCATGAATCGCTGAAAGGTGACAAGGGCATTACATAACCCGAATGACATCCTTCTGTAAGCAAAGGTGCCATAGGGACATGTAAATGTGGTCTTTTCTTGATCCTCAGGGGCGATTTCAATTTGATTATAACTTGAATACCCGTCAAGGAAACAATAATAGGAATGACCAGCTAGCCTTTCCAGGATTTGATCAATGAAGGGCAAAGGAAAGTGGTCTTTCCTTGTGACGGTATTCAGCTTTCTGTAGTCAATGCACATTCTCCAACCAGTAGTAACTCTGGTCGGCACGAGTTCATTATTGGCATTGGCTACGATGGTAATCCCGGACTTCTTAGGAACCACCTGAGTTGGACTCACCCATTGACTATCGGATATGGGGTAAATGATCCCCACTTCCAATAGTTTGAGAACCTCGGCCTTAACCACTTCCTTCATGTTTGGATTAATCTACGTTGTGATTGCCGAACAGCCTTTGCATTGTCCTCAAGATATATACGGTGAGTACAAATCGATGGGTTAATTTCCTTGAGGTCCGCTATCGTCCATCCAAGAGCTCCCTTATGCTCAATGAGAGTAGATATCAGCATACTCTCCTGTTCTTTCTCCAGGTGGGTAGAGATCACCACCGGGTATGTCTCATCTTGACCTAAATAGACATATTTTAAATCAGAGGGCAAAGGTTTTAGGTCAAGCTTCGGTGGCTTGAGGTTAGACGGTAGAGGCACTACATAAGTTTGGGGTAATTCTTCAATGTGTGGCATCCACCGGTTAACTTCAAGTACCGGTGCAGTATCAAGCATGGTACATGTCTCCCTAATTATATCATCATCAAGATCATGGGAGTGGGCTAGACACGTCTCTAGAAGATCAGAGGATAAGGTGAGAGACGTTCTATCTTCCACAAAAGAATCAATCATGTTAACATCGTGGAAATCATCATCATCCTCTGAGTTGCTGCCGTTATTGAAAAAGATATTCGATTCCAAAATTTTCAAAGGACATAGTCATGACACCATTCCTGCAATTGATAATTGCATTTGAAGTGGACAAGAATGGGCGACCAAGAATGACGGGAATCTGAGTGCTCGTGTCATTGATGGGTTCGGTGTCCAAGATGATAAAATCAACAGGGTAGTAGAATCTATCCACCTGGACCAACACATCCTCGATGATCCCTCTTGGTATACGAACAGAACGATCAGCAAGTTGTAGTGTGGTTCGAGTGAGTTTTAATTCACCCAAACCTAACTGTTGGTATACCGAATAAGGAATCAGATTGACGCTCGCTCCTAAGTCAAGAAGTGCGTGATCAATTCGATAGTTCCCGATTACGCATGATATAGTTGGGCAACCGGGATCTTTGAATTTTTGCGGCACATCTTGTTTTAGGATGGCACTCACTTTCTCAGTCAAGGAGATCTTCTTTTGAATACTTTTCCGTCGTTTGGTAGTGCATAAATCCTTTAGAAATTTAGCATATGAAAGAATCTGTTTTACAACGTCAAGCAGATGAATGTTGACTTTCACTTGTTTCAACACCTCTAGGATATCCTGAGAGTTAGATAGACGTTTTGATTCAACTAACCGTTGGGGAAACAGAGCAACTGGCTTTTCTAGAGGTTCCGGTTCAAATTTTTGTGGGGCGCCACTAGATTCATCATTGTTGTCCTCTTCTGGTTTTGAGGCTTTTCGGGCCTAACCGGAAGGGTTTTATCAATAACCTTCCCACTCCTAAGAGTGGTGATGGATTTAGCGTGCCCCATTTGATTTGAAGAGCTGGGATCACCTGTCTCGTATTGCGGTTTCGGATTAGGGAGTGATTGTGCAGGGAGCATCCCTTTTTCCATAGCCGTCATACGTGAATCTATTTTTTGCATAAAATCTGAAATTCCTTGCATTGTCCGGGCTAGCTCTTGTATGAAAATTTGAACCGATTCTTCTTGAGGTTTCCCCTGATTTGGATTTTGATTGACGAAACCTTGAGGGGTAGCAGTTTGTCCGTTCCTCCAACTAAAATTCGGATGATTTTTCCAGCCAGGATTGTACGTATTAGAGGGTGGTCCATTGAAAGGTCTTTGATAGTTATTTACCGCATTAGATTGTTCATTCAATACTTCTCGAAAGGCAGGTATTGAAGGACAATTTTCAGTAGTATGAATGTTGCAATCACAGATGCCGCAAACACTTTCATTAACCTTTTCCTTCCTTCCTTCCATGGCCTCAAATTTTCTGGTGAGATTGGCCACTTTAGCGTTAAGATCATTATCCTCTTTCAGGAGATATATTCCTCCTTTTTCTCTTAAATGAGTCGGCCTAGACGTAGTGTTCGTCCTTGGGTAATAGTCCCATGATTGTGTTTTTTCAGCGAGACTATCGAGGTAATCCCATACCTCGTCAACATTTTTATTTATGAATTCTCCATTACACATTGTCTCGACCATTTGGCGCATGGAAGATGTTAGCCCATCATAGAAAAAATTTGTAATGCGCCATATTTCAAAGCCATGTTGTGGGCATGCATTAACCAGATCCTTGAACCTTTCCCAACATTAGAAGAATGTTTCATCTTCCTTTTGGGAAAAGTTCATGATTGCTCTCCTGAGGGTAATTGTCTTATGATGTGGGAAAAATTTCTTTATAAATTCCCTCTGCAAATCATTCCATGTGCCAATGGATCTAGGACGCAGTGAATGTAACCACGTCTTGGCTTTTTCTTTCAAGGAAAATGGAAAGAGTTTCAGCCTAATAGTATCCTCAGATACATTAGGAAAGTATAAGATGCCTATGATTTCATCGAACTCTTTCAGATGCAAGTATGGTTCTTCAGACTCAAGCCCATGAAACTTAGGAAGGAGTTGGATAACCCCTGGCTTGATGTCCATATGTCCTATATTCTCAGGAAAAATCATGCATGAGGGCGTACTCACCCCTGCCGGTTGTAAATAATCTCGTAAAGTACAAGGCGGGGGTGCCTGATGCACCTCATTCTCATCATGTACTTCCTCAACCCTTGCTTGGGGTAGTGCTTGAGGTTGATTTTCAGCCATAACGTCTTCTAACTCAGGAGAATTCAAGTGGTGTCTAGTCCTGCGATGGACAGTCAACCCCTCAACTAATCCTCCTTCAGTCACGAGACGTCGAGTGTTGTCGCGTGCCCACTGGGGCATAAAACACACTCAGCCCTCAAATTCTAACTTAGACATAAGAGAAAGAAAATAAAAATCTAGGAAAAGGGAGGGTTGGAGAGAAGTTACCAAATCAGAGTTCCTAAGTTAAAAACCTGCAAAACAAACCAAAATAAGTTAGTTTCTAAGAGTAGAAAGTCCTAATTAAAAATAAACTAATTTCTAGAGAAAATAAGAAATTCTAAAGAGAGAAGAATTAGAAAGAGCTTACTAAATTAGAAGCTTCCTACAAAACAGAAAAATTGGGTTAGTTCCTAAATAAAAACTTATAGAAAAATTCTAAAACAAGAAACGGGGTTAGGATTCCTAAAAAGAATTAGAATTAGAATCTCACTAAAAAGAAGAAATAAATCTTAATCTAAATCTAGAATAGAAAGGAAGAATTTAAGACAGAATTTACTAATTTAGAAACTATCTTAGAAGCCTATAAAATAAGAAAGACAAGTTAATTTCTAAAAATTAAGAAAATCTAAACCTAATCTTAAACTAATCCTAAAACTAATTAATTTCAGAAAAACGTAACCAACAGTCCCCGGCAACGGCGCCAAAAACTTGTTCACTCCCCAAGTGCAGGGTTGTGATGTAGTAATAACTCGGTAAGACCGAGGTCGAATCCCAAGGGACTGATACCTGTACGTTATCTAAAATTAACTAGAACTAGAACTAGGCTAAGATGAATTCTAAATCAATTAGCAATGGTGGAGTACTTGTAGAATAATTAATCTAAAACATAGGAAACAAATCAGAGATAGAAAACTAGGGATTCAGAGGATCCACTTGTAGAGATCAGGGAGAACTTATGCTTGCATCAAAAATTATTAAAATTACTGAACTGCCGTTGATCTAGTTTTCAAAGAAATGAAAGGTGCATGAATTAGAATGGATTCCATCACCAAACCATGCCCAAAAGACTATGGCAAACAACAGAATTAAATTAATTATCACCCAATCACATGTATGAAAGTTAGGAAGGGTACCGTCATCCAACCATGCCCAGGAGACTATGGTGAACAACAGGACGTCCTGACGTCATAGACATGAAAAGGAAATAGAAATATTCAAAGCATTGCAGACCCATTGCAATTTCAGTCACAACAGACCATTAAGAACTAAAAATATTTCCATAATAATCAACTAAAATCAACGTCGATTCATGAATTAAAATTAAAATAAAATAAAATCTCCCATCTCACTACAAGCTTCACCTCTTAGCCCTAGCTAAGAGGTTCAGCCCGCCATGAACGGGTTAAATCTCATAATAAAAGAAAAGAAAAGAAAATACTCTCTCCCTCACGTCTGCTTCAAGTCCCCACCCGAGCCTCCACGTCTCTCTTTTTCTTCCTTCCTAGACCTGAATGAATGCTCCCCACGACCAAAAACCTCCTTTTATAGTTGTTGGAAGGCTGGAGTCAGTGATAGAGTTGTAGCAGGACACGAAGTGTAATTTTCGCATCCAAGTTTGGTGCCACGAAACACGCCACTTTCCTCGCTCAAATTCTAAAGAAACACCGTCCCTTAGTACTTTCTTGGGTCCTCTACATGATAGACGGTTCAGATCTACCATATGATCAAAGATGGTGGGCCAAAACTGCCTGAAAAACTCAGTTTTCGCGGATGTACGAAACCTTTCGCACCATTTCGCTGTTGTGATCGGTGGGCCCCACAGAAGCATTTTCTGGAAAATTCACCCCATCCATTGGATTCAGAACGAAATTTCAGTTAAGAATGGGTGGTTTTGAACGTCCATTGACGTGGTCCAGAGAAGAAATCACAGAAGGATCAGTTTTGAACGTTACCGGACAGCCCTTTTGTGGCCTCTGTATCTCACACGTGTGTACGCATGGATGCAAAAGGTCAGCATGGTTTTGTAGTATTCACAGCCGTCTACAAGATGGACGGTTTGGATTGAGCTTACAGGACACGTGTGGGGCCCACTATCTTCCGCAAAACGGCCAGCGGCCGTGCATTACGCGGACGCGAAAACGGAATTTTCTTCCGCTGTGATGATCGGTGGGGTCACTTAGCTTTCTTTTCAAAAATCCACACCGTCCATTGGCTTCAGGATGAAAAACCGTCCGGGAATGTTGAGTTTTGGAGCCATTTTGGTGTGGTCCACAACACTTTCTATATCACCGTTCATTCTCCGTTTAGTCTCAATTTACCTGTGCGTGCATGCATGAGACTCGAAAGAAGAGCTTGGCGGGGGTTATCGTCGCACCCCTTAGTGAATGGATGGTTCGGATCATCCGAAAGGATGATGAGTGGAGTCCATTACCAACGAATGGATGGACAGCGTCCGTTTTCATTTTTTTTTTTTTTTTAAATTTAGGAGTCGTTCAGCGTGCTTGCTGACCAAGCTCGACGACGCAGTGCACGTCCAGTGTATGTGTACGCCATATACACACGATGCAATGTGGGGCCCACTACAATGGTTATTTGAAATCCAATCCATCCATCCTGTTTCTAACCTTATTTAAACCGTCGATTCTGAAATTGAGGTGCGTCCAAAAATCAGGTGGGCCCTACATCAGAATTTAAGGGGCTGATCTGCCCATTGGGCCACTTGCGGAGGGATCCAGTGGCTGAAAATTGACTTGTACGGTTAATTTCTTGTCCTCAGGCCACGTATGAAGTTTCGAACCGAACGGATGGTGGGAAACATGTGATCTTGCATTCTGAATGAGTTTTAGGCCATTTGAGCTTCAGTTCTTTGATTTTCTCGGATCCCTGGCGTGTAATTTCAGTCGATCTTGGTCCCCTGGAGTGTGTCCCCTTGCTTTGGTGCTTCTTGAGCGCTAAAACCATGTTTTTAACACCCATTTTCATCCATGCTCATAAAATCACCTTGCAACACAAGAATGCGAAAACGAACCATTAGACAACATTATATTCGTAAATCCAGACAATATCTGAGGTCCAATATGCAATATTTGACCCTCAACAAGATCATATCAAAATGATTCTCGGTCTATGGTGCAACCAGAAAATGCAACCAAAAAATCTCAACACTGATCAATGAGAAAATGTGCAATTTGTAGATTGAGTTCATTGTCCACTATCATGACCGAAGTGTATACATGAAAATTTAAATGCAAGAGATTAAAACCCTTGGAATATCCCACCTGTTAACACACATGCTTAACATTATGCATGCATGTATATGTGTACAGTAGTAGCAGGAAACATGTGCATTACTTTTTTTTTTTTACTGAAATAAAGCATGTCCATTTCAAAACGAACGGCCTGTATTAACACATCCAGGCAGAATACATAAGCGTAACCCCAGTTCTCCCTATAGAACTACCCGATTAAACCCAAGAAATTACAATCCTGCCATTAAAAACCAACACGCCCAAAAGAAAAACCCAAAACTTGATGAACCCAAAAAACATATAAAAATGAATCATTGCAGTTTAAAATACATGAAGCAATCAGTGTATGGTCCATACACAATGGGATCGGTGATTCCAATGGTGTGGCCCACGTGATGGATGGATAGGTCTGATTAGCTAGAATCGGTAAAAGCGGAATACACCGAACGATCTTCCTTGGTATGAGAAAAGCAAAGGCATACATCATAGCGGGGCCATATAAAACCCATCATGGTGGGTCCGATTGGGGAGCAAAGAGAAGCTCACGTATTTGAATATGCTTCTCGATGGAAGATGGAAAGTGACGCTGCTCGATGGCGATGGAAGATGTCGCGGCTCGAAAATGGGAAAATAGCGAAATATCCGAAGAAGAGAGAACTTTTCAAATCCGAAATAGTGTATGTTTACCATTGTTTATAACAAAAAGATCCGTTAACAGTCGTACATGCAAGAGGGACCAATTTATGAGTGGTTATGATTTTATTATATAAGAAAATTATAAATATTAAATACCTAAAACTAGAAAGATTATTTGAATGGTATGGATAACTCTATATCATTGCCAATATTTTCATGAACGAATCACCACTATTTTACATCATGTACAAAACTCACAAGCTTTTACAAAAGAAAAAAAACGGTAAACCTATCTTTGGAAGGGGAGGGCTCTATGGGCTCCACCATGATGTATATTTTTCATCCACGCCGTCCATACATTTTCCAAGATCATTCTAGAGTCTATTTCCAAATATGATCCCTAAATAAGTCTCGGACGAACCACAAAATGAGAAAATCCTGGACGATTGGACGTCCACCATTCAAAACTTCACCTACAGTGACGGATTAGCGACCCTCACTGACGGATTTTAGCCGTCAGTAAGTCCAACGGATTTAAGCCGTAGCTAAATCCACTCAAGTCCATCAGCCTTGCCAAGTTTTTTGGTAGTGCCATTCTATCTATTTCCCTTGAGCCACCCTTCGTTACAAAAGTGAGGAAAGAAACCATTGAAAGGCTATTGATTCCCGTGCCACCATTCTCCTTACTCGTCCAATTGCATCACGTGTGTGTCATCACGGTCTATCATGTGAAAGAAAGAGCTGGAAATCAATCCGTGATTAAAAACTCGATAATTACATGTCAGAATTTGCTTGCTTAAATCTTTAAAAGCATTTAAAGTGTATACTTACGTTAAACGGCCTTAAGTGTCCAGGTGCCACAGTCCATACAGCTGAGGCCTCGATTGAAGGATCCAAACTATTGGTCTGATTGGCCCTCCCTTGGATGGAAGATGCTCCTGAATTCTTACAAATCAAAGCTCATAATCCCTCAAGAAATATCCTACAAATAGAGGGTTAAAAAAATATACATCAATTGTCTAGGGAAGCTAATAAAACTCACCTAAAACTTATAATACCTTGGTCCAGGGATGAGGCCAACCACAAATCAGGTGACCTAGACATTGACAATGGAAATTGACATCCACATTCTGCATGGATGGTCCCATCACATTATCCGAGTAGCCTGAACTTTGTACCAGGGTAGTTATACACGAACCGTAACTGATGAGCAGCTTTGATCATTTGCATTATAGAAACTCTCTGTTCAAGCATTGGTGGAATCCGAGCCTGGATTAGGGAAAATTGCTTCTACTTTGAAAGTTATATTACAACCAAACTTATATAGATTAATAAACATTATAGATATGAAGTCACCTCACACGTGCCAACATAGATTCTCGTATAAATGAAATCTGTTACTGAAACCAGAAAAGTGATGTGCTACCGTTCACACTGCAACCTGAAAAATGAGAGGCTGAGTTCGAAATGGGACCATTCCAAGGGAGGCTTGGGTGAGGTTTGTTGGGAATTCACAACCCTTGGGTAGCTTCTCTTACATTCCACGCAAATACAATTTTCGTAACTTGAGAAGACGTTGTAGAGTAAACGTTGTTGGAATTCTCTGTCGTATTTCTGATGACACAAACAAAGACTGGAAGCTGTCCAATTTAGCAATTGATTCATAAAACACCTCAATATACGCTTCCAACTCTAAACATATTCCTAATTTTCTAAGATTGGGCAGATTTGGTAAGCAAGTGTAGATCCAATTGCCGGCCGTTACATATCTCACAGTCTGAAGGTTACCTATCTTGTCGGGTGGTGGATACCCTTCAATAAGATACACTCCCAAAGAAGTCCAGGTAGCTTGTACATGTTTTCCCAAAAACCAAATCAGGTCTACGCAGTATGTGGGCCCAATAATGGAAATGGGTGGAGGGATTAGCCAACTTCAGCCAAGTTTCAAAGCCGTTCATTTATTTTATTTTAATTTTGCAAACTGTGGCCCACTTGATCAGTGGATCAACCTGATTATTGGGCTAGGGCATTCATATATTGGTGCCGTTCTAACAGATGGATTGGATCTTAGACCAATCATGCTGTGATGGCATGCGGTGTGTGTACATTATCTTTACTGCACGTGTGCGGGCTTGGCAAAGCTCTTTCAGGATTATATCTTTAACTTCATCATCGTGACATGCTACCCAGGATGGAGAAAATTTTCGTCCTCGGCAGTTTCTCAGCCTAAAAATTTCTCGAGAGATTTTCAAAATTTGAGGGTTTTCTAGGGATTCTATTGGGAAAATGTCGTCGAAATAAAAATGTTTAAAAATATTTATTGTAAAGGGATTTTTACGGCAAAACCCTTCAGACTGGGATTTTACCAAATTCTGAATCCAGGAACCAATATTACTGGGGAGTACTTTTTCAGAGGTGAATTTACGTTGCTGCCCTTGTATATATATTTTTTGCAATGTGGGGGTCGAGAATTGGGAGCCTATGTGATATGTGTATAACATCCAACCTGTCAGCGAATGAAAACAAGCATTATTATCATATGAACCAAAATTACGAACCAAAATTACACAAGATCTAATCATAAAGTGGGCCAATCCATTAAAAAATATATATGCACACCATTCAAGACATCCAAATTCAATTACTTGTTCGTGTGACCATCATGGCGGGGTCCATATGTTGGACAAGTTAGATGTTTCACACATACCATGTGGGCCTCACAAGTCTGACTTTCACTACTTTCTAAAGTTAAAAAAAAAATTAGATTAGAGTATTTTTGTAATTTCCGTTCTCCAGAAGCACTCCTTGTCATTTCAAGTTGTGGTGGCTTTACTTGGTAAAATGTTTACTCGTAGAATTTTGCGGTAAAAATCCCTATCGTAAATTCCTTAATGTTTTTACTGTTTTTGGAGTTAATATCATGATAATATTGAGATAACATGTGATATATTAAAATCTACTGATAATTTGAAAATATCGCGATAGTTTTTTGAATTTTTCGCAATATCATTGCGCGTGGGAATTTTCAAAATTTCAGTATATTTGTCACATTGCTGCCCAAGAGCTAAAATTATTGCAACTTCTGCTTCTTCAATTAACAAAAATCGGCTTTGCAAATCACCTTATCTACTTATTTACCAACACCCGAGCCTTTTATGATCAAATTCTTTGTCGTTTATCTGAGCAATTTGGCTGTTAGAGCTTGTCTTTGTGCTCTATTGTGAAATTTCTATTGGTATGTACATGATAGCTAAAAGTCGCTTATGACAGGTTTCCGAAACACCAGCAGTCAAATATCTGCATCATTCACTGAAGATGGGAAGTATGTCGTATGTGCAAGTGAGGACTCTCAAGTGTATGTATGGAAGCGAGAAGAACTCCGCAATGTGGGTGGTAGTGGGAAGAGGAAAGGTTTTATCACAACTAGATCACATGAACATTTTCATTGTAAGAAGTATCGGTTGCAATCCCATGGCCTGGTGTTAACAAGTATGAGCCGCCATCCTTGCCCTTGCCATTAGGATCAAGGAGGCAAAATCATAACCATCCTCCAAAACGCACTAACACACAACCAACCTCTTCCGTAGATCCTACCCTTGAAGAGCCTGTCATGAGCAGTAGCAAGAGCCATTTCCCACCTCGTCCAAAGAAAAGTTTCTCAGAGCGGGCTTCGCACGAAGAACTCGCCAACCCATCTCGTTCAGAATCAGGGTTTGGTGGCTTATCATCTGCTAGCAGTTCTCCTTCAAAGTCTAGAGGATTATCATCCATTTCTTCCTCTGCATTTTCTCCATCGTCACCGTGGCGGTGGTATGATGCAAATAGCACGGGGAGTAGTGGTGTCCAAACCGCAACAGCATGGGGTTTGGTGATTGGTGATTGTGACGGCAGGGCTTGGAGGGGAGATCAGGACATACCAAAATTTTGGGTTGCCCATAAGGCTTAGCCGCCCGGCTAATCTATTTTGAAGTGGTAACCTATTGGTTATCGACATCCCAAACGGGAGGGAGATTAACTTATTATCATTTTTGTTGTTATTTCTAAATCAAGCTTCCATCCTGTACACAAACTGTAAATGTAAATGTATGATATTGTTCTTACTAGTGGTAGAGTTGGAATACAAGAGGATTTTTTTTTTCTCTCCTAAGGTTGCCCCACATTTGTACAGTATGGGCTTTTGCTTTCTTCCATTATAAAATTTTTCTGATCTAAGTTTATATATAACTTTGGAAATTTCTCCTGAGCTTTCCACAAACCATGTACCGACATCATATTGCCTTTGAACTAGCCAACTGATGTTTTACTCGTTTGGATTTGAGGTCTTGAAATTAATGTTCGGTACAATGAACCTCCGCATACATAATAACATGGACTTGATGTTTTGTATTGAATAATATTTACTTGCTTAAGAAGCTACAGTATATCTGCTCATGTTTGAAGGTTGTAGCAATATTGACATGGCCGAGTATCCAAAATAGAGTCCACTTCTATTATATGATTGAATCCTTAGTTGCATGATGTTTTTAATCAAGTGCCGCTTAGACTTCGAACATGCTTTGAACTCATGCACCCGCTCCTCCCTAGTTGTTTATACTTGCATTTATTTATTTAAAATCTAAATATACTACTTTTTTTTTTCAAACATTTTTTTTTTTTAATCAAACAGTTGTTTATACTTGCTAACATTTCAAGACGGTCACTTCTCACTTCATGGAATTTATTGCCACTTGCTTCACGTTTTGTGCAACTATAATCACTATATCATACACCCTGATCCATAGCTCAACTGGTAGACTGAGGTCTTAGTATCGATCCTTAGCGGGGGTGGCTAACAATGAAGTGTGACAGTGGGTGTACTAACAAGCTAACTGAAAAAATAAAAATAAAAATCAGTATATCATTATTTCCATCCATTCATTGTAAGCCTAGATGCTCGTTAATCCATACTATACAAATTTTCAGGTCTACTATATTAATAACTTAAAGATCACAGTGGTTAGACAATTTTATCGGTAATATTGGCATATCTATAAGTTTCGCTAGCTGGGAACTTGAAAACAATATCGATATCAGTGATAACTAGAAATGCAAAGAAATATTGGAGAAACATAGGTAAAATGGTGGAATTTTTCAATAAAACTTTAGAAAATGATAAAATACACATATTTTCATATTTAGAAATAAAAAAATTATAAAAAAAAATGCATTTATAATAAGATTCCATTCGAAAATTTAGAATATTAACAACACATTATATTTTGCTGAGAAATCGTTAACAACTGAAAATGAAACGAAAGACTAGAGTCTCGACTATATCGTTCTCGACAATTTAAACACTATATACAACCATGCACCCATAAAAAATTGAAATAGATTTTTTTTTAAAAATAATAATAATAAAAATAAACAGATTTTTGGCAATGTTGCTAAATTGGCAATATTATCAAAATATCGCCAATGCACTAGCAATACAAGAGAAATTTAGAATTTACATATTCGAATACATTGGTGATGTCGATACTATAGCTATACAAGCAACACCTGGAATTTACATAGTAAAAAAATATTGGAGCGATATTGATACATTGATGATATTTAGTAGTGTGTGTGTGTGTGTATTTTATACTATTAATGTTATCGGTATCACTAAACTCGAGATATGGATAATATGGGGATACTCTGAACAATGCTTGCAACATTGCAGGGCCAATCACAAAAGTTCTATTTCTTTTGAGTAAGCATCATATACAGTACTCCCAAAACAAAGTCGCAGCATACAATGCTCCAACCGAGTTTCAATGGTATAAGCTAGTTCTTCAATTTGCACAATGGAGCATGCATTTCAGTGATCCGAATTGTTGACATGATTGGCACAGTCTGGTTGAGTCATGGAACATGTCAATCTTTCAATTAGTTTTTGAGATGTGTAATTCCTGATCATTCAAGTAGTTGCTAACAGATAAGCTACTTAAGTGAGCACCTGTGTGCACCTTTGCACGTGTCATGGGCACCACATGATGCACAACCCCATAAAACCCCTTTGAGAATGTCTGACTCTAGGAATTCCGACAATTTAATCAATACAAATTGTGACCCAGATGTCACAGTTATTTTGATTCCGGCCAACTATGCTTACCTGCGCACCTTTGCACAGGTGTCATGGGCACAAAAACAGTCCAACTGATGCATCACCCCATGAAACCGCTAGATGCTTACCTGAGCATCTTGTTAGGGACAAGTGGGCCTTTGCACACATGTCATGGGCACAAGATCCGAATAGTCCACATGATGCATCATCCCATGAAATCTTCAAGGGTCCAACTTTTACCATAATCCAAAACTCTGGTGGGCATGGCAGAGGGAAACATTTTCCTCCCTTGATTTCCCTCCCTTTGCTATGAAGCATCAAAGTTTTGGATAAGGCTGAAAAGTTGGGCCTTAAACGTTTCACGTGGGTGCCGCATCACATGAACTGTTCTGATTTTGTGCCCATGGGGAAGAACTGTTCCTGACTAATAAGGACTAAAATCCGAGCACGAGTTCGTTACTTCTCCTCTAATGACTATTGTTGACAGGTGCAACCCTGATTTGACCTCTCATATCTTTCATCTGTGCTTCAGACTTCAAGAACCGTCCATTATCTTAACTTAGCATGAAGAATTTTGTCAACAATTTTAGAATAGTACTTTTCCATGTTATTGCAATAGAATATGGTCATAATATTCTAACAAAGACCCTTATCAAACTTGGTAATTTTATATTCTTCGTCCTCCATAATCTTCGGTACATATCTTTATAATTCAATGAACTTTACTTCATTCTTGGCCACTAACTTCTAGCCTCACTTTAGTTTTAAAAATTCAGCCATCTTTTGAATATGATAAACTCTAAGGAAATACTTCTCATCGAACTTGTCTTGAAATTTCTTCTGAAATCCATACATGCCAAGTCACAGCCATTCGTTTGGTTGAGCTCTACCAAACATTATCTTCGTCATGCATAATGAAATTCACTAATATTGCCTTCTAATTTTCCAGACAAATCATGTCTCTAATATTTTCGTAACCTACTTCAACCAATCTTTTGCTACCGTAGGATCATTGGCACCTTTAAACACTGGAGGATGAAGTTTTGCAAACTTCCCAAGCAAGTCCACTTCATGTGTCAGCTCAACCTTAACTGGCGTTGCTTGGCTATGAGCTTGAGGTGCCTGGCTTAGATTGGCCAACATGCTCCATTGAATTACGAACTACTCCTATTGCTATTTCATCATGGCAACTATTTGATTTACTAACCCAAATGTAGCATCGCAAGGCTACTTATGCTTGGTCCAACAAAATGTGCACGCAGCAATGCTGGGGACAAAGGCAATTGGGTGCTTGGTCTAGCCCCACCTTGATATGTTGTAGGAGGGGGAGGCACACGATTTCACAGTCTTTCTACAACCTCAACCTCCTCAAGTACATTCTCATCCTGTTCTCTATCAATTGATCCACCTTCCACTAAATTAGTAGTGTCCACTATTGGCTCACGAGGAAGGGTAGCTCTAGTAGAATGAACTATGTTGCAAATGCCGCGTGTCTTCTTAGGGGTCATAATTTCCTATAAAAGTTTTTTTTTTTTATTTAATTATTTTTAAAATTTTTAATTCATGTCTCAGTGATTATCATAAAATATACTTATAATGCTTTAATTCTAAATTAATAAAATTCTAGGAAAGAATTTGGTTGATCACATCGACAAAATACAAAATGAACATACTAGATATTATTGTAACTGGTTATTGTTTTAGAGACCATTTTATAAGCTTAAGTTTTCTATTTTTGGACAAATTTTTTCTAAGGATAGTTATATAAGTATATAATATTATTATACAATTTCATCCCAATCTGCGAACCACAAAAAAAAAAAATTAATTCCTATAGTCAGATCTACCTAGAAATTGACAAATTCTTGCTAGACTGTACTAACTCCCTAAATCAGTATATTTACTATCATATTCAAAAAATTTAATCATTTTAATTTTAATCTAGACTTATCTTTCTTCAATTAAGTTTCCGAATTACATCAATCGGAGTTATATTTTTAAAGTTATGAGTTTTACAAGCTATGTGATTTTTTCTGCTCATTGCTATCCAATAGGACTTTGTGGACTAAATAGATTAAAAAATTTTAATTTAGTTTATCTAACCCATCTCAACCTGAAATATATTCAAATCAGAGTGAAGGGAACATTCTAACTTAGTTTTTAAGTTTTTGGTTTGACCTATCAACAAATAGGGAATCCCTAAGTTTTGTTTCTACGGTTTTCATTATACACAACAGACACAAGGTTCCTAATTTTGGTCTCACCCACAAAAAACTTTAAAAAAATTCCACACATGAGTTACCAACTCACCTTTATCAAAGACGTGGTCGATCGATTCTATATTGGGGATGTGCTCAATGCCACAATAATTCCACCTTAAGACTAGTGAGACACCTTTGGACTGAATTCTTTTATTCACTGGAATGTCTCGGAGAAAAAATTTCAGGTAAGAATCCCTATCTTGGGAGGCAATTTGGTATGCCAAACCCATTTGACCCAACTCTTCGTAGACCCACTGCTCTACAGATTTCCCAAGCTGATTTTATAGTGAAATTTCTAGAGGCTTCTGTTGACCAGACGTATCTGTCCTCCAAATTCAACAGGCAGTAGCCTGCTCTTTTTATATGGTCCGACATGTGAAAGGGAAGAAGAGTAACTAGGGAATCTTGAATTAGCCCCTTAGAATTTAAGGTATCACTAGCCTTGAGCGATTGAAAATCTTCTGAAATCTAAGATGGACAAAACAAACTAAGAGGGCTGAGTCCTGTCTAGTTAGAGGACCACACATTGCACTGATCTACCTTACCCACAAATAGCCGCACATGGTCTTCAAGTAGTGGGAGTTGATCACATTTCTCTTTCCACAGTGGCAATTTCACATCGGTGCACTACGCTTCCATCTAAATCTTCAGGGTACTTGCTCATCATGAAAGATGTTCAAAGGCTTCTCCTTATTGATGTAGAGCTGGTCGTGGACAAGTTCATGGCCAAGATGAATCAGAGAAGGCCCGATCAGAGGCGTAAGTCATCCGGACAATTAGAAACTTAAAACAGACATATCTTGCAAACTGGATTAAGTTATCGGACATGCCATATATGATTTTAGGTAGGAAAAGCTAATTTAGCTACCCAACCCAATATGTCGGGTTGCCCTTGCCGGATTTGCAAGATTCCATCAGATCAATTGTTGAAATTCCAATTTATTTTCATTTTTACTATTTTTAATAAGTTTTAGTTTGATTGTAACTCTCCATCCATTGAGCTTTAGAAGTTGTGTCCAACATGAAAAGTGCCTAGAAAATTTAGGAGAATAACATGATTAAGCCAAATATGACACTATTTTTGGCTGAAAACCATGATGTCTAGTAGAAATCATGACCGTCTATATATAGTAAGTTTACTATTTATAGTAAGTCACAATTTTAGGGAGTTTTAGTTGTAATTTAATTTGAAGCTTCATGAACCATTATTTAAAGGTTGTAAATTCGTTTTTGAGTATTAAGGAATTTATTTCGAATTTTAGAAAATTATTTCTATTTTCTTATTTTCCTCCTAAATTCGAGGTATCTCTGTGAGGAGTCCAAAGAAGCTTCGTGAATTCAGAGGAAGTTATCCCTTGAGGAAGACGGTGCTCAACCTCAACGCGTCCTTCCCACTTGTGAGAAGCGGATAACCCATGCAAGCATCAATCTAAGACTGCAAAGGGCGTCCTTGAGCTTCTTGACGCCAAGCCCGCCCTCCCATTTTGGGACTGCAATCCTTTTCCAACTTACCTAGTGCATTTTCTTTCTGCCCTTGTCCCATCCCAGAAGTTTCAAAATTCTCTTTCTAAATATTGAAGAAACCTAGTCGGGATGGCTGTTGTCACCATAACATGAATAGGCATGCTGCCCAATACATGATTGATCAACAGAACCTTACCTGCCTAGGTCAGCGATAGCGATTTCCAACCTGCACTCCTACTAGAAACATGTTTAAGCAGTGGTTGAAAGAGAACAACAGATAAGAAAACTAAGCGACTGATCTAGAGATGCCCAACTGGTTCTCAAAGATTTGTTACGAGTAGCAACAAGCTTCTCCCAAGCGAACCATCCACTCTACTTTGACTGGTTGATCTTCTAGCCTGAGACATTTTGATACCAATCAAGGAAGTCAGTAACATCTCTCAGCAAGCTGATGCTCTCATTGACTTATGTAGAGAGGCTTGCAGACACTTTAATATCTAGGATGGACCAGAGGAGGCCCATTCGGAGGCGGAAGTATTTTGGACCGTCAGAACCTTAAAATAGGCATATCTTACAAACTAGAATGAGTTATTCGACGTATCATATATAATTTTGGATAGGAGAAGCTACTTTGGCTAACCAACCTTGCTATGTTAGGCTGCCCATGTTGAACTTGTGAGATTCCATCATATCATTCATTTTATTTATGTTTTTATTATTTATAGTAAGTTTTAGTTCCATCATAACTTTTGATCCATTGAGTTTTAGGACTTCTGTCCAACATGAAAAATGCTTAGAAAAATTAGGAGAACAAAGTGGTTAGTCCAAATAGGACACTTTTTTTGACTGAAAACCATGAGGTCAAGTGGAAATCATGACCGTTTATAAATAGTAAGTTCGCTATTTATATTAAGTCACGATTTTAGGGATTTTGAGTTATATTTTGATCCCAAAACTTCTTCCTATGGTTCATATCACTATTTAAGGGATTGTAAATTCATTTTTTTATCAATCAATTTATTTTGGATTTTATTAGAATTTATTTCTAATTTATATCTCTCCTCGTGGATTCGAGGAATCTCTGTGAGGAGTCTAGAGAGGCTCCATAGATTTAGAGTAATTATCCCCTAAGGAAGATGGTACTCGACCTCATCACGCCCATCCTTGCATTATTGATGAATAGAATAGTGTCATCTCTGTACAAGAGATGCGAAATACTTCCATTGCCTGAATCAAATGGTGGACAAAGCTTGTTCGTTGGGAAAATGAAGAACAGCCCCCTCCACGTTGAGATTATGGAAGGGCTGGGGTTATCGGCTCCTCCCTACCGGAGGGACCAGGTAGAGATAGTCAAATGGGTGAAGCCGGTTAAGGATTGGGTAAAGTTAAATGTAGATGGATCGGCTAGAGGTAACCTGAGTGTGTCAGGAGGAGGTGGAATCTGCAGAGGGGATAAAGGGAACTTTTTATTCACTTTCTAAATAGGGTATGGGGTGGGTTCCAACAACAGAGCTAAGCTTCGTGCAGTATATGACGACCTCATCCAGTGTTTGGACAGTGGGCTCGATAAGATTGAGGTTGAATCTGATTCGAAGGTTGTGGTTGATCTCCTATCTGGGAAGTCGCCCACTCCTTAGCAGTGGAGACTGTGGGTTTCTAGGATCGTTAAGTTGAAGTAGAGAGGGTCGTTTTCATTCAAGCTTATTCAAAGGGAAGGCAACGGGCCGGTAGACGAGATGACCCATAATGGGAGTGAGAGCTAGTCCTTCTGCTTTTTCAACCAAGTGAATGGCCTTCCCATGTAGGTTCAAGGGCAGATTTTCTTAGATAAAGTAGGGCTAGGTTCTATTAAGATATATCCAATGGGTCCCTAGGGAGTTTTTTTATTTTTTATTTTTGTTGTAAATTCGAGGTCGTTTTTTGTTGTCCCTTAAGATTGGGGCCCACCAGGTTTTTGCTACTGGGGGTAGCCTGCATTCAACCTGATTGTATAGCAATTTTTCTCGAAATGAAGAAATTGTTGTGTAAAAAAAATGTGAAATACTTAGACATCTATTGTTCACTTTTTTTTTTTAAAGAGGAATATATATATTGATAAATGGGAAAGACCCAAGGCTATACAACGCGAGATTCAGGAAGGCCAACATACAAAAAGGGGATTGGCCGACCTATCATGTATGAAATGTAAGAAAAACTACCCTCCACAAATGTAACCCAACGCCACCTTATCCAGGAAGATGTGGCCTCTAGTGATGGCTGGAAGAGAACTAGAGTCATTGAATACAATATTAGACTGGTCCCTACTGGCAAGCCTTGCTAGGCCATCTACCACCACATTAGCCTCCCTCGGAACCAAGGACAACGACACGTTTAGATTTCTAGTCAAAACTTCAATCCTCCTCTAGCATCACGTTAACCAAGGGTCTGAACAAATGCCTGAAAATGCAGAAACGATTGAGCTGGAGTCGCTGGCTACCTCCAAGTTAGTAAAGCCCCTCTGTTTGGCTAGGGAAATACCATCCACACTGCCCTCATTTCCACCGTGAAATTTGATCCGCTGTTGTAACTTGATGAAAATGCGAATAGGAAGTTCCCCTTATGATCTCTTCCCACGCTGCCTCCACCCAACATCCGCTGTTCACTTAGTAAGGCTAGTAGAAACCTTTTTCCTACAACAATTTGAACCCCCAGCTGCAAATTTTAAAACTATGGTGTCGTAGTTTTAAAATTATGTGGTGTCGTAGTTTAATCCAGTCTGGAAATACACCTCAATAGAACTTAACCTACAAAGCTCTATTGAGGATAAGGGCTCCACTCAAAAAATAAGACCAACACTTTGTTGGGTGTGGAGCTAATCTAGACATGTTACTCGACTAGTCGAGTGGACTGCTCGACCTGTTTGACTCAAAGTCCAGCATGTTGCAATTTTTAGTGTCCGTGGTGATCGATCAGTTGAGGCCTGATGTTTTAATTTAAACCAATTTGATTTAAATGATTTTAACTCACAAGTATACGAATCAGATGTAGATATGGTACATATTACGAGATCGTTCCCACGAGGACTGGTTGTCACAACTCGAAATTTAAGGCTCTTCTTAACTAATCCAACGAATGGTTTAACAAACTATTAAGTAAACTAGCATAAATCTATGAAAAATAACTACGAACAATAATGAGGAAGATTCAATCAAGGAGAAGACTAGGACTTTCGAATCCACCCCTAATTATGCTAACCCTTGTTTTACCTGTTGATTCATCCTAATTTAGATTGATATAAATTTAATAAATAAAGCACACCCTATGTCCTTGGTCGGGTATATAAAATGTATAATCCTTTAAAGCATATGGATCACATCTTTCCATCCATGGTCAGGCATGGAGAGATGTAAATCCTGTTTCTTCCTCTATAGGAGACCTGTTCATGGTCAGACATAAGCACCTAGAATATTATTCCAAACAACATCCATATCTAGACTTTGGTCGAGCTCATAGAATGGAGAAGTACGAAAATCTCAGGAAAGCACACTAGAAAAAGAAACAAATTAGTCAAATCAACATGAATTCAACATAAACAAGAGTCAATCAAATTAGGGGCTTCATCTCAGCCCTAGCTGAGAAGTCTAGCAATCCATAAAATTAATTAGGAAAAAGAAAATATAAAATAAAAATATTATAAACATCTCCCTTATCTCTCTTCTTCCTTTTTCTCTCTCTCTTCTCTTTCTTTACCTTGGCTTTGGCCCGGCTCTGGCTCCTTGCTCCCCACGTCCAAAACCTCCTTATATAGCTGATGGAGTGGTGAAAATCGGATTTGAATCGGATTTGGAAAGCTATCGCATGCGCAGTGAAAGCCTTTTCGCAGCCAAGTTCAGTGCCTCGAAACACGCCACTTTCCTTGCTCAATTTTCAAAGAAACACCGTCTCTTAGGACATTTTTGGGTCCTCTACATGATAGACGGTTCAGATCTGCCATATGATTAAAGATGGTGGGCCACAACTTCCTGAAAAATTCAGTTTTTGCGGATGTGCGAAACCTTTCGTACTCTTTCGCTATCGTGATCGGTGGGCCCCACAGAGGTATTTTCGAAGAAATTCACCCCGTCTATTAGATTCAGGACAAAACTTCAGTCAAGAATGAGTGGTTTTGAACGTCCATTGACATGTCCCGGAGAAGAAATCACTAAAATATCATATTTGAACATTGCAGGGCAACCCTTTTGTGGCCTCTGTACTGCACACGTGTGCATCTATGGATGCAAAGTAACAACATAGTTTTGTAGATCTCGAAGCTCTCTACACGGTGGACGGTTTGGATTGAGATTAAGGGGTATGTGTCGGGCCCACTATCTTCCGTAAAAATGGACTTTTCGTCCGTTACGCGGCCAGCGAAAAAAGGAAATTTCCTTTTTTTTAAGTCGGTCGCGCAGGCGCTGGTCAGCGTTGCTGACCAATTTGGTGCTCGTCGCCACTTTATACAGTGTGTATGCACACGGACACTTTTGGGACCAACTGTAATGTTTTTGTAAAATCTGAACCGTCCATCCTTTTTCTCATGTTATTTCAACCGTTAAGAACAATTTTGAGGCAGTTCCAGATATCAGGTGGGCCCCAAAATCAACGGTTTATGGGCTGATTGTCAGTTGGGGCACTTCCATAGTGATCCAATGGATGAAATTTTATGTGTACGGTTAATTTATTTCCCTCAGGCCATGTATAAAGTTCGAGCCAATTGGATGACGGGAACCATGTGATCTTGCATTCTGAACCAATTTCGGGCCTCTTTAACGTAAACGACTTGATTTCCTCGGGTGCCTGGCATGTAAATTCTTCAATATTGGTCCTCTGGAGTCCGTCCCTTACTCTGGTGACTTCGGAGAGTCCAATCCACAGTTTTAATATCCTTTTTCAGTCAACGCTCCTGTAATAAAAACACAATTAAAATATAGCATTAGGCATTATCATGTAAAATTCAACAATAATCGGGGTTTAATATGAAATATTTGACCCTTATCACAACCCCCAACCAGCATTTTGCTAGTCCCGAGCAAAACATACGAAAAATAATTTTAAAAATAAAAAAGCAATTCTTTTAAACCCAAGTGACTTGTGAACAAATAGTTGAGATGCGAAAATTCTAGGATTATGAATGGCGAGTAAAATTTTCTCTTGGAATCAAGTTCATGGTAAACTACATAATCAAGTTTAAAATATTAATTCATTGATAAGAACAATTCTAAACATTGAGTTCTATGAGTGTATAGTGTAATCTCGGCTTACCACTGTTAAGAGATCCAATTGTCATTTTCATGATATCATTAACAACAGATTTCCTGACAACTGAAGCCAACACTTGCCTTACAGATTAACCTTTTATTCTTTCAGCCTTTGATACGCAAAGGAGGGGAATCAAATCATCACCCATAGAGAGCAAACCTATGGTGAAAACTTGTCGCCTAACTTTTTCTAAATGTCGACGATGAGGGATCGAATCTACACCTATAGGGAGCAAACTTATGGTGAAGATTATTCGACTTTCCCTTTCTTTCAATTCTTTTACTGAACATGAAATTTTTTTTCAAGCTGATCCCATTCATGCTTAGAGATTACCAAGTTAATTATTTAATGTGTAAGCGAGATGTGTCTTATGAAATCATGACTCAATCAATGTTTACAACTTCTAATTATGAATTAATAACTCAAACTTAACTGTGAAATCTAACATATACTGAATCCAAAGTCATAAATTACCACATCACGTATCTTTTAATTTTAAAATCACAACTATCCTTCAAAATCACTTCAAATTCATAAGAAATTCCAGAAAATTTTAAAAATTTTCACAATTTTTACTCAAGACTCACAATTTTTTGCTCAAGACTAAGAAAATACTGATTATGTTACCTAATCTCCCACCCCCAACTTAAAATCTACATTGTCCTCAATGTAAAAGAAATAATCATGCAATGCACATAGGACAACGAAAGAAAAAGAGGAGTGATGGAAAGATAGTACCTGGAATAGAGAATCAGAAGGCTTTCTCCAAAAATATCAACGTAAAAACGAGTCAGCACAAGAGAGAAATCAATAAAATAAAATAACAAAAATAAAATTATAAAAAGAAAATCCTATCTATACCACTTTCGCAGGTAATCTTGATTGCATTTAGCGTATGCAATAAGCCTTTAAACTCCTAGGTTGCCCCTAGTGGATGAGTTGTAGTCTCGTGAGGGTTTGCAGTAATGTTACCCACAAACATTGAAATAACTAACTAGCTAAGAAAAAGAAATAAAAAGAAAAGCTGAGTTGCCTCCCAGGAGCTCTAAGTTTACCATTTATCCTAAAATAGCATAAAACAAACTACCCTAATCCTATGAAAGCAGGAAAAAATTACTCGATCATGCCGCAAGGTTCCTCTTTCGGCTAAAATCTTAATAAGTTTCTTAGTAAGTTCCTCAACAGGATCATCCAAAAGCCTTTTTTGCAATAGGCTTGGGCGCCCTGGAGTATGACTTTCCAGAGAAGCTTATGTACCTCATAAGAAATTTTTCTTTGCATTGCTTGAGGCATCTAGAATATATATGATTCACCTGTGACAGAAAAAGTTTCAACGTTAGTATCCCATGGTGAATCAGAGACTACTCGTAAATGAAATTTAGAAAAAATTCTAGTAGGTGGTGTAGTCTCAACAAACACCGATGTTTCACTCTGTAGTTCAATTTTCAACTCTTCCACATTTAATGGTAAACATTCAGGATCCGGGGAAGGAGATACTTCAGAATACGGGTTCTCTCGATTCATGACAACTGTCGAGGTATTATTTTACAAGGCATTCACTATTTCTTGTAACAGGGGATCATTTGAATCTGCAAAATATGCTAAGCAGTCATCTAAAGAGTTGGGACATGTAGCTGAGCATGATTTATTTTTTGCATTGGAGATTTTGATGATCTGTCCAAGGAATCCATCGTCTTTGAATGTGGATGGAAGTACTCTTTCTTGCTCCAACCCTGCGCAAACAATTTGATGATCAAGAAATGAAGTATTGATGTGAGGACTCTGTTCATTGCTACTACTCAGAAGAGGTATTAAATCGTCAAAAGTGTATGACTCAGATGGTGGCCTCAACTAGGTGGTTTCAACTTCTAGAGTCATATCAAGCGGTTCGTTCATTTTTCGAATCATATCATCATTCAATTCAGGGGAATGGCTCAAACATGTTTCATGAGAGTTAGAAGGGTCGGTCGTAATGGGCTCATCCTCCACTTTTAAATCAGACATGTTAGATGAGAGAAGTGGCTCATTTTGACCAACCACTTCGTGTACTTCTTGATCACTGACCTGGACCATACTTGAGATTGATTCCGGAGAAATTTGAGTTGAACATTCATGATCATCATCCCAATACATATCATCGTCTAATTTCCTGCCATGCACACTTGGGATGGGATTGCTTTTCTCACATTCTATTCCTAAATTGGGTGGAGGTTCAAATAAGCTGACCTCTTCATCATCATTAAACTTGAGTGTCTCATGTGAGTGAAGTGTGTTATCATCATTGCATTTGAAAGACACACATGTCTCTTCACCATTCCTTTGAACTTTCATCGAAACCAATTCATCTGAAAATTGAACCGTATGCTCATTAATATACTTCAACTCTTCATCCCAAATTTCAGAGTGTTTTAAAAGTGAGTGAGGATCACCTTTCTCGTATTGTATTTATGGATTGGGTTGTAGCTGAGATGAATTAGCTTCCATTAGCGCATCAGTAGTAGGGAATCCAAAGGAATAATCAACAGGTTGTGGTCGGGATGAATTAGTCTCCATTAGTCTATCAATGCATGATTCAAGTGCATATAATAATTTCATTATGTCATAGGCTGTGTAACTCGGAGATGACTCTTCTTGGATCGTTTCTAGTGGATATTCAGAAGTAGGGAACCCAAGAGAATAATAATTATAACATGTTGTTGCTTCATTTCTCCAATTTTGATGTTTTCACTGATTATAGTCATACGAATCATAGGTGGGAAAATCTGATGGTTGATAATAGTCCTCACGCCTATAGTTATGATAATCATGACACTCACGTACTGTCTTATTAATCCGTGGGGTGTAATTATTCTCCTGTATATGATCGAGTAAGGACTTCTTAACCGGTGGATCATTAGATTCCGGTTGGTTCTCGATGATAGTTTCAGAAAAGTTTTGAGACATTAGTGAATTTCTATCATAATCATCATCCCAATATATGTTATTGTTCTCAGCATACTGACATTCCCACTCGTGCATATACATGATGAAACCGTAACTTTGAATCTAATTCTAAAGGAAAAATCCTACACCAATATAGAAATAGGAAGAGAAATAATTAGAAAGAAGTTACCAATTTGGAGATCTATGTTAGAATCCTGCAAAAGAAAATAAAAAAAAAATAGTTTCTAAAAAAATAGAAAATCTAAAATAAAATTTTTTCTAAAGAACAACAAAGAAGAGTTAGTTTCTAAAAAGGAAGAAAATTCTAAAATTAGAAAGTTACTAAAAATAAAAATAGAAAGTTAGTTTCTAAAAAAAAAAAGAAAGTTTCTAATCTTAGAAATAAAAAGCTAAGTTAGTTTCTAAAAAGGAAAAAATTCTAAAACTAGAAAATAGAAAGTTACTTAAAAGAAGAATCTAAATCTAAAATTAGAAAATAGAAAATTTCTAAAAAGAAATCCTAGACTTAGAAAATTTCTAAAAAATAAAATCCTAATTCTAAAAATAGAATTTAGAAAAAAATAGAGAATTTAGAAAGAGATTACCAAATTAGAAGTTCAAGTCAGGACCCTACAAAACAGAAAATATGTTAGTTTCTAAAATAAAATAAAAAAAACTTTAACCTAAAGTTAATAAAATCCTAAGATTATGAATTATGATAAGAGAGAATCCTAAATTCAATTTGGACCGAAATAGTACCCGGCAACGGTGCCAAAAACTTGATGTTTTAATTTAAACCAATTTGATTTAAATGATTTTAACTCGCAAGTATACGAATCAGATGTAGATATGGTACGTATTACGAGATCATTCCCACGAGGACTGGTTGTCACAACTCGAAATTTAAGGCTCTTCTTAACTAATCCAACGAATGGTTTAACAAACTATTAAGTAAACTAGCATAAATCTATGGAAAATAACTACGAACAATAATGAAGAAGATTCAATCGAGGAGGAGACTAGGACTTCCGAATCCATCCCTAATTATCCTAACCCTTGTTTTACCTGTTGATTCATACTAATTCAGATTGATATAAATTTAATAAATAAAGCACACCCTATGTCCTTGGTCGGGTACACAGAATGCATAATCCTTTAAAGCATATGGATCACATCTTTCCATTCATGGTCAGGCATGGAGAGATGTAAATCCTGTTTCTTCCTCTATAGGAGACCTGTTCATGGTTAGACACAAGCACCTATAATATTATTCCAAACAACATTCATATCTAGACTTTGGTTGAGCTCATAGAATGGAGAAGTATGAAAATCTCAGGAAAGCACACTAGAAAAAGAAATAAATTAATCAAATCAACATGAATTCAACATAAACAAGAGTCAATCAAATTAGGGGCTTCATCTCAGCCCTAGCTGAGAAGTCTAGCAATCCATAAAATTAATTAGGAAAAAGAAAATATAAAATAAAAATATTATAAACATCTCCCTTATCTCTCTTCTTCCTTCTTCTCTCTCTCTTCTCTTTCTTTACTTTGGCTCTGGCCCGGCTCTGGCTCCTTTCTCCCCACGTCCAAAATCTCCTTATATAGCTGCTGGAGTGGTGAAAATCGGATTTGAATCGGATTTGAAAAGCTATCGCATGCGCAGCGAAAGCCTTTTCGCAGCCAAGTTCAATGCCTCAAAACATGCCACTTTCCTCTCTCAATTTTCAAAGAAACACCGTCTCTTAGGACGTTTTTGGGTCCTCTACATGATAGATAGTTCAGATCTGCCATATGATCAAAGATGGTGGGCCACAACTGCCTGGAAAATTCAGTTTTCGTGGATGTGCGAAACCTTTCGCACTCTTTCGCTATCGTGATCGGTGGGCCCCACAGAGGTATTTTCAAAGAAATTCACCCCGTCCATTAGATTCAGGACCAAATTTCAGTTAAGAATGAGTGGTTTTGAACGTCCATTGACGTGTCCCGGAGAAGAAATCACTAAAAGATCATATTTGAACGTTGCAGGGCAACCCTTTTGTGGCCTCTGTACTGCACACGTGTGCATCTATAGATGTAAAGTAACAACATGGTTTTGTAGATCTCGAAGCTCTCTACACGGTGAACGGTTTGGATTGAGATTAAGGGGTATGTGTGGGGTCCACTATCTTCCGTAAAAATGGACTTTCCGTCCGTTACGTGGCCAGCTAAAAAAAGGAAAATTCCTTTTTTTTAAGTCGGTCGCGCAGGCGCTGGTCAGCGTTGCTGACCAATTTGGTGCTCGTCGCCACTTTATACAGTGTGTACGCACACGTACACTTTTGGGACCAACTGTAATGTTTTTGTAAAATCTGAATCGTCCATCCTTTTTCTCATGTTATTTCAACCGTCAAGAACAATTTTGAGGCAGTTCCAGATATCAGGTGGGCCCCAAAATCAACGGTTTATGGGCTAATTGTTAGTTGGGGCACTTCCATAGTGATCCAATGGATGAAATTTTATGTGTACGGTTAATTTATTTTCCTCAGGCCATGTATGAAGTTTCGAGCCAATCGGATGATGAGAACCATGTGATCTTGCATTCTGGACCAATTTCAGGCCTCTTTAACGTGAACGACTTAATTTTCTTGGGTCCCTGACATGTAAATTCTTCAATATTGGTCCTCTGGAGTCCGTCCCTTACTCTGGTGACTTCAGAGAGTCAAATCCACACTTTTAATATCCTTTTTCAGTCAACGCTCCTGATTTTGTCCTGCAATAAAAACACAATTAAAATATGGCATTAGGCATTATCATGTACGTAAAATTCAGCAATAATCGGGGTTTGATATGCAATATTCAACCCTTATCAAGGCCCATGCTCGACCAGTCGAGTGGTCTGCTCAATTGGTCGAGGACCTCTCTCGACTAGTTGAGGTTATGCAGATTCTTACGCGAATTTTATACGGATTGCGTAAATTTGATGCGGTTTCGCAAGAGTGCGGAAGGGATGTTGCCTAAACTATAAATGGGGGTTCTTAGGGCTTTTCTAGTGTATTCTAAGATGCATGCAAAGAGTTTTTTCTATACATCCAAGGGGAGGAGGTTAGTATATTGCTTATAACTTCATTTTTTTTATAGTAGAAGTTTGCACCCATGATTTTTTACTCTTGTTGGGGTTTTTTATGTATATTGTCTTGCAGTTTGTTGGTATGCTTTGATTCTATTTATATATTACATTTTTTTCTTGTTTATCGTTTGTGGGTGAGACCGAAGATTGGATGTGGGTTCACTTATATTATTGGTGTGCTGCGCAATAACTGGTTTCGGAGCCTTTTGGTTTAGTTCAAGTGGAAACGATGACGGAAGAAGGGAAGACTAAAATTGAGAAGTTTGATGGTTTAAACTTTTCCTTTTAGAAGATGCAGATAGAGGATTATCTATATTAGAAAGACCTCTTATTCCTCTAGGAGAAAAAGAGAAGAAACCAGAGAAAATGACATATGATGAATGGTCTTTATTGGATCGGAAGGCTTTAGGAATGATTCGACTCACTTTGTCTAAGAGCGTCGTCGCCTTCAATATATCCAAGATGATGACCACAAAAGAATTAATGCAAGCCCTAGCTACGATGTATGAGAAACCCTCAGCATCCAATAAGGTTCATCTTATGAAACGGCTATTCAACATGAATATGTCAGATGGTGGGAGCCTGACTGAACATCTAAATGAGTTTAATACAGTCACGAGCTAATTGGAATCCATTGGTATCACTTTTAAGGATGAGGTTAGGGCATTATTGATCTTGTTCAGTTTGCCAGACAGTTAGGATGGTTTTGTGATTGCCATGAGCAATTCTTTAAGCTCGACAAAGTTGAAATTCGATGATGTGGCCGGTCTAATTCTCAGCGAAGAATTTAGAAGAAAGATATTAGGAGTTTTAAAGGATTTAAGGAATGTTCTAAACGTTGAAGGAAGATGAAGATCGCTGAACAAAGGAGACAATAAATACAAACGTTTTAAGACGAGGAAGAAGTCCAAGGGACCGAAAGACAAAGACAGGTGTTGGCATTGTGGGAAGAAGGGGAACATGAAATGTGATTGCATGCGCTTAAGAAATAAGAAGGAAACTCTCAAGGTGGGGAGGATTCAATGAATCTATCTGAGGAGAGTGAAATAGAGGTGTTGATCTTGTCCCTTGATGCATAGAATGAGTTTTGGGTCATAGACTCGGGTGCTTCATTTCATACCACTTCATGTAAGGAAATTTTACGTGATTATGTGTCAGGTGATTTCGAAAAAGTCTACCTAGGTGATGATGTGCTATGCAGTATTGTTAAAAAGGGAGATGTTCATTTAAGTCAGAAAAACAGAATGGTTTTGAAATTGAAGGATATCAGACATGTATCGAGTTTGAGACAAAATTTAATCTCAGTGGGCAGTTGGCTGATACAAGATATGTGACGACATTCACTAGTGATTCGTGGAAGGTTACAAAAGATGCCTTGGTGATATCTTAAGGCAAGAAGGAAGGTACTTTGTGTGTGACTTTCAAATCGTATAGTTCACTCGTAGTCACATTTACAGGAGTGAATAAGTAATTATGACATCAGAGGTTGGTACATATGAGTGGGAAAGGGATGAAATACTATTGATAAAATGGAAGCTACCAGGGTTAAAGTTTATTGACTTGGAATTCTGCGAGGTTTGCATATATGGTAAGCAGAAGAGGATAAGTTTCAAGAAAACAAGACGTGCTCAAAAGACGCATCTATTGAAGCTTGTATACACTGATATGTAGGGACCGACTTAAGTATCATCTCTTAATGGTTCATGTTATTTTATTTCTTTTATTGATGATGTTAGTAGAAAACTATGGGTTTATTTTTTAAAGCATAAATCTGATGTATTTGATGTATTTAAGAAGTGAAAAGTAATTATAGAAAACGAGACATGTAAAATAGTAAAATGTCTCAGATTAGATAATGAGGGAGAGTACTGTGATAAGAGGTTTGAGGAGTATTGTGCAGCAAATGGAATCAAATATGAGAAAAAGATTTCAAGGACACTGCAGCAGAACAGTGTGGTTAAGCACATTAACAGGAATATCCTTGAGCACGCCAGGAGCACGAGGTTACATGCAGGGTTACCCAAGACATTTTAGATAGATGCTGTGAACACTGCTACATATCTCATCAATAGAAGTTCTTCAGCACCATTGGAT
Organism: Magnolia kwangsiensis; assembly: GCA_037074715.1. NCBI lineage: Eukaryota > Viridiplantae > Streptophyta > Magnoliopsida > Magnoliales > Magnoliaceae > Magnolia > Magnolia kwangsiensis. The sequence continues at coordinate 5,259,229 of CM073583.1, forward strand.
ATGGTGGGCTACCAGAAGAAATGTGGATTGGAAAAGAAGTGAACCTTACACATCTTAAAGTATTCAGTTGCAGTACTTCATATGTTCACATTGATGCAGAGCACAGAAACAAGCTGGATGCGAAGTACAGGAAGCGCACGTTTATAAGCTACGGGCAGCATGATTTTGGCTATAGGTTTTGGGATACAGAGACCAAAAAATTATCGAAAGCAAAGATGTAGTCTTCAATGAAAAAGTGATGTATAAAGACAGTATGTAGCAAAATAAGGCCGATGAAAAAGAATTCGTAGAGTTGGAAGAGTTACCGGACACGGGTATTACAATGCCACATGATGAGCATGCACAGGAGTATAATGAGTCACAGACACTGGTTGTGAGGAGGTCTACTCAGGAGAGGAGACCTAAGGTCCAATACTCACCCTCCTTACATTATCTACTACTACCAGATAATGGTGAGCTAGGGTATTTTGAAGAGGCATTACAATTAGATAAACGGGTTAAGTGGGAGCAGGTCATGGATGAAGAGATGGACTCTCTTGAGTCTAATTGTACGTGAGAGCTAGTCACTCTACCTAAGGGTAAGAAAACTCTTCATAACAAGTGAGTTTATAAACTGAAGGAGAAGTACGATGATTCGAAATGGTATAAAGCCAGATTAGTTGTGAAAGGGTTCCAGCAAAAGGCAGGTATCGACTCCATTAAAATATTTTCACTAATGGTGAAATCGTTTAAGATTCGCATGATCTTGAATATAATGGCTACAGAGGACTTACATCTAAAGCAGCTAGATATTAAGATAACATTTCTTCATGGGGACCTTGAAGAAGAGATATGTGCATCAGCTGACATGATATGTGGCACCAGGAAAGGAGAATTAGGTGTGTAGACTGAAAAAAATCTATATGCCCTGAAGCAGGCCCCGAGGTAGTGGTATAAGAAGTTCGACAGTTTCATGTCGGGAAATAATTTTAGGAGATGTCATGCAGACCACTGTTACTATTTGAAGAAGTTTGATACATCATACATTATCCTTCTTCTGTACATTGATAATATGCTTATGCCCAGATCAAGCATGAATGACATCTCAGATCTCAAAAGACAATTGTTTAGAGAATTTACCATGAAGGATTTAAGACCTGTAAAATAAATCTTAGGCATGAGAATAAAGCGTGACAGAGAAAACAAGAAACTAGTTTTTAAAAGTGCACCTACTAATGCCCTGGTTTGTTAATTACAGTGTGAGTTGAGTCAGTCGGACTACAGAGCCTAATAAGAAGATCAATTCAAGCGTCTGCCTTAATTGGATGTGTGGAAGTTTGCCATAGGTAAATCATAGCCTCACATCACATGTCCCAAAACACCAGGCAATTAAAATCCTAAAAACAACTTAGAACATATGAGAGTTTTTAGGTAAGTGAACTTTTTCAAACAACAGAAAATCTTTAAGTTTACTTGCCCTGTCGATTATATCGATACACCTTTCGATATGATCGACCTGCTCTGTCGATGTCCTCGGCATCTCAATCGATACAATCGAGTGAGGACAAAAGCATCCAACAACCACACACTCATCTAGATGATTTATCGATATATCGAAGTATCAATAGATATCATCGATATTCAAATATCGAGTCTATCAAAAGTGGATCGATAATATCGACAGGCAGTTTTTCGGCGCCCCTGTTTTTCTAAAGAAAACTACTATAAGCTTCGATATATCGATGACTGTTCTGATTCAATCTGAATTCAAATATCGATCATATCGGAAGTCATTCGAGCATATCGACAATGGGCGTGTATTTTCTCCAGCAAATATTTCAGAATGTTCTAAACGTTGATCGGGAGCCATTCAAGGAAATCGATATTCCTATGTCAATACTATTAAGTTTTGGTTGATTGGATCGAGTCTGGGTACAAACTGTCCAGCGTGCTTATAGGTAAATCTATATGATTTATCGATCCTATCGACACGGTCTCGATATCATCAACATTCAAATTCGATGACATCGGTTGACCCTCGATCATATCCAAAAAGCTAAAATATTTCGGCTAGTCTCTCTTATTCTTTAAATGTCGATGGATCGATCCAAGTATCGATGGAATCGGAGTTCGAAATTCGATGACATCGGCACAAATATCGATCTCATCGATCAGCTGGTAATAGGTTTCAAAAGCGTATGACTTTTAAGTTTATGTTATCGAGCGGACAGTCGATCCCATCGAGAGTATACACTTGATGATATCGACCATGCTCGATGACATCGAACTCAGTTATAAATATGACCGATTTATATCCGTTGAAACCTTTTGCCTATTTAAAGAGAGACTTGATCATATTGCTGGTAGAGAAAGAAGAGAGTGCTTTTGTGTGTTTTACCTTCAGATCATATACCCAAAGCCCTTTCTCTCACAGGAGTTCATCTTTCAATCCACTCTCATTCATTGACATTCAATAGAGTGGATTGAGAAATGAACTTTCACATTCAAGGATCCTTCAACAACTATCTTAACAGAATATCTTTTAGCTGGGATACCTTAAATGAATAGATGATGAGAATTACTCTACCTTCCTTATAGGAAAATTCTAAGAGAGTGGATTTTCGTCCTAACCTTGACCCAACCTGAAGCCAAGTACTGGTATATCTTTTGTGTTGTGGATTAAGGGAGCTGAAGACTCTTCAACAATAAAAAGGAGATCTTCATCATTGTGTAAAGAGGGACTCATCAACTTATTTTTAAGTACTTAGAGTCCAGAGGACACTTGTGATCATTCCTTCCTAGGATTGGGTCCTAAGTGTTGCTCACCCTTTGAAGTCCTCAAAAGAAGCCTCCGGTGGGAGTGTACGCTGTGGGTGCGTTGTGTGGACCCTTGCTCTGTGGAGAGCATAAACATCTGAGTGCATTGTGTGGACCTTTGCTCTGTGTGGGTATAAACATCTGGTTAGGAGTGCACCAGCAAAACTCTAGGGTTAGACGTGAACCCAGTAGAAACCTCCGTGTAAAAGTTGAAGGTGAACCTGATTTAAAACCTTAGGTTTGAGGTGAACCCTGGGAAACCTCCTTAGTGAAATCTGGTACACTCAAGGGTTGAGTGCGATAGCCGGGAGTGGAGTAGACAAGTAGTCGAACCACTATAAAAATAACTGTGTTTGAGTTTGGTATTGTCTTTCATTGTTTGATATTTCTTACATGCTTTTATATTTAATTGTCTAAAATCACACCTCATATACACACACAGTCTTATCCATTACAATCTTGTATGCAACTTATTCATTCTTCAAACAGTTTATGATTGGATCCTCTATAAGGTTTGGAAGCTAGTAAAGTTACATTTGAGTAATCCTATTATTTGTATATCTGATAAGATTAGTGCAATAGGATTTCAAATACATCATAAGATTTTAAAAAGTCCTATTCACCTCCCTCTAGGACATATTGGCATATTCTTACTTCGACTCAAGCGATCTTTACCGCTATTTCAATTGGTATCAGAGCGGATCTCTCTTTAAGGGCTTCACCGCCTAGAGAGTGATCTTAACTGAAGTTGAGGAATATGGCCAAAGGAGAGGGCTCATCTGTCACTAGACCTCCAGTATTTGATGGTTCAAATTATGCATACTGGAAGGCTAGAATGCACTACTTTCTTAGATCCTTGGATCATGATGTTTGGGATGTAGTTGAGAATGGATATGTGGTACCATCTGAACAAACTGTACTTGAAGATGAAACCACCATTACTAAGCCCAAATCCAAAGAAAAGTGGATGGCATTTGACAAAGAACAGCGAACTGCTGAAGAAAAAGCAATGAGCGCCATCTACTATGCCGTGTCTCAAGATATATTCAATCAGATAAGTATGTGTGAAACATCCAAGAAAGCATGAGATCTACTGGAAACAACCTATGAAGGCACAAGCAGTGTAAAGAGGTCTAAACTATAACTTCTGACTTCATAGTTCGAAAATCTCAGGATGGAAGAGGATGAGACATTTATAGAGTTTTTCACCAAATTAAATATTATTTGTAACTCTATGGGTGGATTGAGAGAAAAAGTTCTGGTACCTAAAATATGTAGAAAAATCTTAAGATCCCTACCAGAACGGTTTAATCCCAAAGTAACAACAATTAAGGAGTGTAGAAATATTGATGAGATGAAAGTAGAAGAACTAGTAGGTTCCCTACAAACTTTTGAATTACACTTCACACAACCCCAAAAATCCAAAAACACTGTCCTAACAACGTCTAAGAAAACAAAACATGAAGACAATGAGAGTGAAAAAGAAGATGAAGATGAGCAAGTGGCTTTGCTGGCATAAAAATTTAGAAGATTCTTTCAGAAGAATCGCGGTCGTCCCTCCATAGGAAGATAAGTGAATAACAAACCCTCTATAGGCAAATTTGGTAAAAAGACCAAAGAACCACAATGTTATGTCTGTCATGAGTATGGACGCCTGTCTACTGAATACCCAAACAGAAAAATCAAGGGCAAGGCAATGGTTGTCACATGGGGTGATACAGAAGAGTCAAACTCAGAAAATAATGACTCAGAAAGTGATGGAGATCAGAAATCTTTGAAAATACTCATGGTCTCCATTGCTTCGATCATTCCAACTGAATCTGAGGAAGAAGAACAAGCCATTGAATCATTTCTATCTGACAATGAGGAGATTGAAGAAGAAGAAGAAATTGAAAAGGATGAACTGTAAGATGCTTATAATCAACTGTATATTCATAGCATCCATATTCTTAAAAAAACTCGGTATGTCTGAAAACAAAAAGGAACTGTTGCAAAAAGACTTGGAAAGAACCTTTGAAATAATTAACACATGATTAGTCAATGATTTGCAACAATATCATTCAGACAATGACAAGTTAGAAAGAGAAAACCTATCCCTAAAAATAGAATTGTCAAAACTTGTGAACCAGTCTGAATTGTTAAAAGATGATAATGCGCAACTTAAGAATGAGAATCACTCACTCAACATTGACTTAGAAAAATTCAGGAGAGTTGCTGAAATCAACAACAAATTTTTTCAAAGTTGTGAGAAGCTAGAAAAATTATTAGGGATGAGAAGACTAGGAAGAGACAAGAGTGGACTAGGATATGAGAAAAGTAAAAAGAAAACTGGAAAAAAAGCCCCAATAAAACTGGCTACCTCAGGTAGCAATATGGGAATTTCTCCAGTTTGTCATTTATGTGGTGATGTTGGTCATTATAAATTTAAATGTTTAGCACCTAGACGGACTCTGTATAACTCTGATCGAAATCACATTTGAAAATTCAAACCAATCAGAGAAACTCAGAATGTTAAAAATCCATATAGGAGAAACACCCATCCATCACCACCTAAAGAAAAGGACAGAATGAAGAAATCTGTCACATAATGGGTAGTAAAAGAAAAACTGAACTGTCTGATGATTAACTTTCATATACCCTGAAATATCAAGCAGAAAATGGAACAAGTCCAAATCATGCATCTAGATACTGGATATTTGGTGAAATAATGCAATTTTGTTGAGCTTTCAATGATTACATCTGAGGTGGCATACCTCGATCCTTTTGTATATAAACATTTTCATGTTTATAATTGTACAGAACCTGTACAAAATTTTGTGATATATACTGATCAAATCATGATATACATAATAGTGTGTCGAAATTGTGAAAATTCTAAAAAGTACCTACTTTCGATACAAGTGTCAATCTTTTTCGATTTTATCGACCAAGGGTCGAAACAATCGACGACTCTTCAGAATATGAAAAGCCGTATGACTGTGGATGACATCGTGGACAGACTCGATAGAATCGATTGACAACTTCTCGATATCATCGAGACATGGTCGATATGATCGACAGATGGCGCCCGATAAAAGTCAGCAGGGTGAAAAAGAGGGTTTATTCTTCAAGGGCTTCTCGATCGTCTTTTCTGCTCGATCCTCTTGACCAATCACTAGGAGCCACATCGGACTACCCAAATCCTTCTGCAAATCAGGTAATATCCTTCTAAAAACGTCAAAGTTCTTTTGGATATTCTTGGTTTGACGGGCGTTTTGTTATTTTTTTCCAAAATTCTTCAAAAAGCTTATTGGTCCACATGAAAAAAGACAAAGGTGTAGCATCCGGTCCTGCGGTGTCATCAAGAATTACCTGACAAAAAGTCCTTACCTAAAGGAAAAAGGCAAGGATCCCGGACCGTGGGACCCCCACACGGCAAAGATCATGACAGACCTCACATGGTGGGTCCCAGACCGAAGTTCCTGCACCTCCTCAACCAGCACCACCTCCTCTGGCTATCCAACATCTTGCAAAATACACCGGTAGGACGCTGATCCATGAGAGAAAAGTCGACAAGGGCTGTTTGGCACAATATAATTCGGAACCTTTATTCGCTATAATTGGATGGTTGCCTATCTTAGATTTCGGAGGGCCTTGTCAACTCGAATAAACACGCAACTTCCTTGCAGTGTGTCATTCTCTAGTATTTGATCTTCCTTCATTCATGATATCCCTGGATGGTGATGATGCATTTATCACTTCCGCCACTGTGGCTCACATTCTTAATCTACAAATGGCTCCAAAAGGCCTTTCAAATTAGGATCTCGATCTTCCTGATGTCCGATCAATGATAACCAAGTACCAATGTCACAACAGAGATATTCCATGACATCAAGGAAATGCCTTAAAATTCAGGTACATGGAGCCCCACTTTCGAGTTATGCATGGGATCTTCACTATAAATTTGTACCCAAGAAGTACAAATCGATCAGATCTCACAAGTCTCATGGTCATGATAATATACTCTATTGCAATTGGGACAAAGATTTGCCTTCCAACACTGATTGTCAATCAGTTAGTTAATACTATACATACATCCAGAGATCTGCATCTGCCATATCTATGGATTATAAGCAAAATCTGTCAAAGCATTAGTTTTCCTTCTACAAATGATCATGTACTTTCACTTCAAGTTTTTAATTTCAAAAACATTAGCAAAATGGATCTGATTTACCACAAGTACAAGGAAGGAGGCATTCAAGAAGAAGGAGGCGAAGGTATTGGTGTCCCTCATGCTGAGGAAATTGAGGTGGAAGGTGGTGAATCTTCCAGAGCTGATTCAGCCCCATCTATGTCAATCCCTGGGCATACCAAATGATACAAGCTAAACAGGATTAGGGCAATTCATGGGGACATTCAATCAGTGCAAGAGCAACTTACAGTCTTGGAGTGAGTTATTCACAAGGTACAACAGTCTGTGCAATAGTTGGTCGACCTGATGACTTGTGGCTGAGATGATATATCTCCTTCTCATTCTGCTCCCTAGCACTGATTTCTAAATGCTGTCACACACACTCACTCTTTAAGTCAGCGTATGAACTGTGATATCTTTTTGAATGTTCTACGCTTCCTTGAGTGCATGTGACAATTCTCTATTTTGCACAGGTTGATTTTTTTTTTTTTTTTGTGTGTGTGCCCTCGGATGGGCTGCAATATTGGTTACAATACTTGGAGGCCCTCAAATGGGATTTGTTTTATTTGGATAATGGATTATGTACTGCTGTCTAGGGCAGTATATATATATATATATATATATATATATATATATATATATATATATATATATATATATATATATATATATATATATATTTCTGAGGTTAGATATTTCTTGATGATGAAACTCTTTGATGATATGGCTGAATTCAATTCCTATTTCGTTGCCATTCCAATATGCAAGGTTCTATGCTTCTTGGATCTTCTAGCTTATGAAATATCTATACTGATTGCTTCATCTATTTAGTTCCTACCTTAATTAATGTATGCTTAACACTGATCTCATCTATCTGTCTCTAGTTCTCCCATATGGTTACAATCTTCAGTCAATATCACTTGTTATGCCTTTGCCAATGACTGACAAAAAGGGGGAGAAAAGTTAAAACACCCCGTATGAAAAATTGGATATTTGTGCTTTTATATGTTGCAGGTGTAAGGGGGAGCAACTGCACCAAGAAAAGGGGGTTACAGTAAGGGGGAGTAAATTCTGGCTGTGTACATGAATGTGTTAGAATTTATAAAATTATGTAAACACATGTAAACATAATTTAGGATGTATCTGTCTAGATATTTTTCTAGGGTGTTTTGTATATTTTGTCACGTAATTGACAAAGGGAGAGATTGAAAGTGCACCTACTAGTGCCCTAGTTTGTCAATTACACTGTGAATTGAGTCAGTCGGACTACAGAGCCTAACAAGAAGATCAATTCAAGCGTCTGCTTCAACTGGAAGTGTGGAAGCTCGCCATAGGTAAATCATAGCCTCACATCCTATGTCCCAAAACACCGGGTGATTAAAACCCTAAAAATAACTTAGAAGATATGAGGATTTTTGGGTAAGTGAAGTTTTTCAAACAACAGAAAAACTTTAAGTTTGCTTGCCCTGTCGATTGTATTGATACACCTTTTGATATGATCGACCTGCTCTATCGATGTCCTCGGCATCTCAATCGATACAATCGAGTGAGGACAAAAAGTGTCCAGCAACCACACACTCATCTGGACGATTTATCGATATATCAAAGTATCAATCGATATCATCGATATTCAAATATCGAGTCTATCGAAAGTGGATCGATAATATCGACAGGCAGTTTTTCGACGCCCCTGTTTTTCTAAAGAAAACTACTATAAGTTTCGATATATCAATGACTGTTCCGATTCAATCTGAATTCAAATATCGATCATATCGGAAATCATTCGAGCATATCGACAGTGGGCGTGTATTTTCTCCAGCAAATATTTTAGGATGTTCTAAACGTTGATCGGGAGCCATTCAAGGAAATCGATATTCCTATGTCAATACTATTAAGTTTTGGTTGATTGGATCGAGTCTGGGTACAAACTGTCCAGCGTGCTTATAGGTAAATCTATATGATTTATCGATCCTATCGACACGGTCTCGATATCATCAACATTCAAATTCGATGACATCGGTTGACCCTCGATCATATCCAAAAAGCTAAAATATTTCGGCTAGTCTCTCTTATTCTTTAAATGTCGATGGATCGATCCAAGTATCGATGGAATCGGAGTTCGAAATTCGATGACATCGGCACAAATATCGATCTCATCGATCAGCTGGTAATAGGTTTCAAAAGCGTATGACTTTTAAGTTTATGTTATCGAGCGGACAGTCGATCCCATCGAGAGTATACACTTGATGATATCGACCATGCTCGATGACATCGAACTCAGTTATAAATATGACCGATTTATATCCGTTGAAACCTTTTGCCTATTTAAAGAGAGACTTGCTCATATTGCCGGTATAGAAAGAAGAGAGTGCTTTTGTATGTCTTACCTTCAGATCATATACCCAAAGCCCTTTCTCTCACAGGAGTTCATCTTTCAATCCACTCTCATTCATTGGCATTCAATAGAGTGGATTGAAAAATGAACTTTCGCATTTAAGGATCCTTCAGTAACTATCTTAACAGAATATCTTTTAGCTGGGATACCTTGAATGAATAGATGATGGGAATCACTCTACCTTCCTTATAGGAAAATTCTAAGAGAGTGGATTTCCATCCTAACCTTGACCCAACCCGAAGCCAAGTACTGGTATATCTTTTGTGTTGCGGATCAAGGGAGCTGAAGACTCTTCAACAACAAGAAGGAGATCTTCATCATTATGCAAAAAGGGACTCATCAACTTATTTGTAAGTACTTAGAGTCCAGAGGACACTTATGATCATTCCTTCCTAGGAATGGGTTCTAAGTGTTGCTCACCCTTTGAAGTCCTCAAAGGAGGTCTCCAGCTAGAGTGTACGCTGTGGGTGCGTTGTGTGGACCCTTGTTCTGTGAAGAACATAAACATCCGGGTGCGTTGTGTGGACCCTTGCTCTGTATGGGCATAAACATCTGGTTAGGAGTACACCAACAAAACTCTAGGGTTAGAGATGAACCGAGTAGAAACCTCCGTGTAAAGGTTGAAGGTGAACCTGATTTAAAACCTTAGGTTTGAGGTGAACCCTGAGAAACCTCCTTAGTGAAATCTGGTACACTCAAGGGTTGAGTGCGACAGCCGGGAGTGGAGTAGATAAGTAGTCGAACCACTATAAAAATGACTGTGTTTGAGTTTGTTATTGTCTTTCATTGTGTGATATTTCTTACATGCTTTTACACTTAATTGTCTAAAATCACACCTCATATACACCCATAGTCTTATCCATCACAATTTTGTATGCAACTTATTCATTCTTCAAACAGTTTGTGATTGGATCCTCTACAAGGTTTGAAAGCCAATAGAGTTATATTTGAGTAATCTTATTAATTGTATATCTGATAGGATTAGTGCAATAGGATTTCAAATACATCATAAGATTTTAAAAAGTCCTATTCACCCCCCTCTAGGATATATTGGCATATTCCTACTGCGACTCAAGCAGTCTTTACCTCTATTTCAGTTTTGTCACAGGCAGAGTACATAGCCAAGGTACTTGATCGATTTAGTATGGGAGGTGTTCAGCCGATTAGCACTCTATTAGCCAACCACTTCAAGATTTCTAAGGAGTAAGATACGAAGACGCAGAAGGAACAGGACTATACAGCTAAAGTCTCATACGTTTCAGCTATTGGGAGTCTCATGTATGCTATGGTGAGCACGAGTCCAGATATAGCTTAAGCATTAGGTGTTGTTAGCAGGTTCATGAACAACTCTGGGAAGTAACATTGGAAAGCTGTGAAGTAGGTCCTTAGGTACTGTGAATGTATGATTGTGTTATGGAGGATTAGAAATCAAGCTACAATTAGTTATATAAATTCAGATTTGACAGGAGATATCGAAAACAGAAGAAGCACTACAAGGTATATATGTCTTTACTCTAGGTAATACTGCAGTCAGTTGGGTCTCTCAGTTACAGAAGATAGTATCCATCAGTATAACAGACGTAAAATATATTGCAGCTAAAGAAGCGTGCAAGGAAATGATGTGGATGCAAGGTTTCATGAAAGAGTTGGGAAAGAAGTAATCAGATTGCAAGTTGTACAGTGACAATCAGAGTGCAATACACTTGGTTAAGAATTCAGCCTTTCATTTAAGGACCAAGCATATCGACATCAGATATCACTTCATATGTTCGTTACTGGAAGAAGGATCGATTGCTCTAGAGAAGATCCATACAAGTGAGAATCCTGTGGATATGCTGACCAAGGTAGTTACACGGGATAAGCTGAAGCTCTTTTCAACTTTGATTGCTCTTCAGGCTTAAAGACGGGTAAGTGTTGCACTTCGGACGTAGAAAATGAATGATTATGGCGACATGTCTCCAAGTGGGAGATTATTAGGTGTGGAGCCACTCTAGACGAGTTGCTCGACCAGTCGAGTTGGCTGCTCGACCGGTCGAGTGGCCCACTAGACTGGTCGAAGGCTTGCTCTATTCAAAGTCCAACGTGCTGCAATTTTTTGTGTCAATGGTGCTCGACTAGTCAAGACCCATGCTCGACCGGTCGAGTGGTCTGCTCGACTAGTTGAGGACCTCTCTCGACTAGTCGAGGCTACACAGATTCTTACGCAGATTTTACATGGACTACGTAAATTTGTGCGGAATGGAAGTTGCCTAAACTATAAATAAGGGTTCCTAGGGCTTTTCTAGTGTATTATAAGGTGTTTGCAAAGGGTTTTTTCTATATATCCAAGGGGAGGAGGTTAGTATATTGATTGTAACTTTGTTTTCTTCATAATAGAAGTTTGCACCTACGAATTTTATTTTTTTTACCCTTGTTGTGGTTTTCCACATATATTTTGCCTTATAGTTTGTTGGTATGCTTTGATTCTATTTCTAGATTATATTTCTTCCTGTTTATCATTTGTGGGTGAGACTAGAGATTGGATCTCGATTTACTTGTATTGTTTGTGTGTTGCACAACACACTTCATGTTCACTGGTCCACATGTGCAACTCATTTTTGGCACATGTGCATCAAATTGCTACATTTCGGAAGAATTGTTTATTCCTGTGTCATGATGCAAAAAAAGAAGTGCGTCACATACATAAATAGTGCATCCACTCTTGAAGTTTTATTCTTTCAATTAAAAAAGCATACACCAGAGACAACCAGAAACTGCGCAAACATAGGACACTGAAGGAAAAAAGAAAAGATATGTAGGCCACCAAGCTAAAAATCACACAGTTTTGTAGCATTCCATGACCCCAAGGTTACATGCAAAAGTCGCAAGACTAAAACCAGCAAAACCAGCTATCTTCGCCAATTCTTCCAACTCCTTCACAGTCCTAATCTTCCCTTTGCTCCAGGCTGTCTCGATCACATCAAACTGCAAGGTGTCCTGAACACCCACATCATTCTTTATTTCTTCTGGAAGAACATTTTCCACAATGATCACCTTTCCAGAGTCAGGCAGTGCTTTGTAGCAGTTCTTTAGAATTTGGAGGCACCGCTCATCCGTCCAATCCAACAATATCCACTTCATAGTATATAAACTTTTTAGTAAATTTGTTACAAAAACATCCACTTCATAGTTATACAAACTCTTCAGTAAATTTGTTACAAAAACATTGCAAACAGAATTCATTTCTATGAGATAGTGAAAGAAAATACTTATACAAGAAAATGACAGCTTCACCTAATTGGAATTCACTTATTTTGTTGGAAAATATTTTTTTAAGAATTATCATTCATGAAAATTTGTACAAAGTTTTCCTTGCCTACTCTCTCTCTCTCTCTCTCTCCATTGTGATAGATGTCTTGTATTTTGTGGAATTGGGAGTTTAATTAGGGTATAAATATTGGGTGTTTTCTCTGTATAGAATATAAATATTATTTATGGGGTCAAATTAGAATTACATAAGAAAAAGGTTTGTCATATTATTTAAACTGGTTTAATATATCATTGTGGGAATTTACCACAATGTATTTCAAAAACGATAGAATGTACTCTCTCTCTCTCTCTCTCTCTCTCTCTCTCTCTCTCTCTCTCTCTCTCTCTCTCTTGTGGATGATACATTTAGATAAAATGTTAAGGGCCCGTTTCGATAAAAGTAGAAGTTACTTTTTCTAGTTTCAGCAGCAGACAAGTAACTTATTTGGGATAAGAAAGTTTGGTTTAAGATCAATTATAAGTAACTTCAAGTTAAAATTTTTTTTTTTTTTTTTTCCAGAAAAATGTGGTCTCTTGCCACAGTTCCATTAATCACGAAGAAATACAGTAATTCGGGAGGGGCCCAACAAAACCAAAGACCTCCCCTATCATGAAGCAGCAAGACTAACGCTGCTAATATGTACAACAGGGGCAGCCCTGAGCAAAGGCTGCCCCAAGAAAGAGAGCAACAAACAGACAAAGACCACCTAGGAGCGTTACTTTCCCTCCCTAGACCTCCTCACATTACCCAAACCGACCCTATCCAAGAAGAGAAGGCCACGGACCGCGTCAGGGAGGTTGTCCTGACAGCCGAACACCGAGGTTGCCTGATTTTTGCTCCCAGCTTTAGCCAACCAGTCAGTAGGAGCATTTCCTTCCCTTTGAATGAATCTGAGAGATGATGTTCCCCCCTGTCTCAATCTGTTGATCGGAGCAATCCAGTAATTCCAAGTGCAGGGGGCACTGGACTTGCCCGCGAGGATATTGACAACCAGTTGAGAGTCGGATTCTAAAAAAAAGTTAATCACTTCAGCTTAACATGTAGAAACAACATACAAATGATTACTAATGTATGTTTCTACTCAATTCTATCAATCATGCAAGGAGATCTGATCTAATCTTTCAATCACTTTCAAATGCTTTTAGTTTTCTATCAAAATAAGTTTATTTGTAAGAAAAAGCTTAATTCAATTTGAAAAAAGTTTTTTTTTTTCCTTCTTTTTTTTTTGTATTTTCTTACTTGTGTTCCGAGTATATATGGTGTTTTAAATGTTATTTTGATAGTAAATATAGTTTGAATACTTGGAAACCGCGAAAACATTCAATCCATGGGTCTATTTTGTCACATTCTCAGCCAACATTTCACCTTTTACCCTGTAGGGTTTGAGATGTGTTAGGACAACCCACTCTTGATGATAGTGTTAATCGACTGCGTTCGGGCTTCGTTTTTCAAGCTCCGCTCACTACTTCACAGCTAGCTTTAAAAGAAGGCAGCCTTAGCCCAGCTTCAAAACTGTTGAGAAGCGTGAAAGTGTGACCCCTCAAGATCTGGCGGTCTACATGAACCCTCACAAAGCAGAAGATTAATGCTGCAATAGCCCGCTTATCTACTACTAGAGCAGATGGATCTATTCACACCTCTGATCCTATGGTATAGATGGCCCCGCATCACGATATATGGATTAGATTGTTGCATGGACAAGCCAAAATGAATAGTATGCCAAAATGGACAGATTACTGTGCACACTATATCTCTCTGTATACTCTCGATATTTCTTATGATTGATATTATATTATGAGAGAAAAGCTCATTCCTTTTTATAGAAAAGGAAGGAGATGAGATGAGACCAGATTATCCAGTCTTCTCCCTATATCTCATCCAAAATCAAATTCAATTTTAAATTTGAAATCTTTACAGAAAGGAAGAGCCCGGAAGAAGTCTAAACTCATGGGACCCACCTGCTAGTGATTGCTCACTAGTGGGCCCCACTGGCCAACATCCAACAAAAACTAGTGAGCAAACTAGTGTGCCATGGCTTTGAAGCAACCAGCAGCCGTTGCTTGCTGGCTTCAAATTAAAGCTTATTACTAAGGTAAAATATGCTAGCGTACACATACATTTTGAAGCTGAAAAGTATGAGCACCAATGCGTGCAACAGCCATTACTTGTTGGCTTCAAAGCCTAATAGTAAAACGCGCTAGTGCACCGCCGTTTTTCAGCTGCTTGCTGCTTGCTTTCGAAGCCACTAAGCTGGCTCATTCATATGATGCACCCAAGTTTATGGATTAGGTCTCTGTCCTAGAGACTGCAGACATGCAGGCATGGGCTCGCACATGGGCTGGAGAAGAAAACCAGATGTGCATGAAGCTGTGTCCTGAGCCTGGTCTATTCTGTAGTTAGAAAACCTCACAAAACTCAAATCAAACATGATTGTGTTGCACCTGACTCGACTGAATAACAAATAATACATATTTAAAGTATTATTCTGATATAATAAAAGTAAAATAACAAATCTAATTGGACTAATCTGTTGTTACTTTGTTGGTTAAGCACGTGTTTCTTTGGAGAATCGTGCCCTCCATTTTTATTATAAGAAACTAAATTGGCCCAGCGTGACTTGGCTGAAGATATTCAGCTGGAAACCTCACTAAATCAGCTTCACTCGCCTGAGTTTTGAGTCAAGTCAGCGAGTTTCAAAACTATGTTATATGGTACACTAGGCTTGGAACTGGGAAGCTTAGTGGGCCATCATCTCTATGCCCTAACAGTACCGGTACCCGTACCCTTAGATGGTTTTCCATCATCGCCTCCACATACCCCTCTCCTGCCAAGCAGAGATCATAGAAGCCAAGAGGCCCTCCGAGACCTGGGCCTCCACTCCAACCAAAGTAGCATATTTCCCTTTTCCATTATCAAATGGAGAAGGCTAGCAGTAGGCTGGGTGAAACTGCGTGGATGAGTCCTCTCAGGGAAACCCAAGCCTTTTGGGTAGTGGGGGGAGTCTGCCGCAATGATAAAGGCAACCTCATCTTTGCATTCTCCAAAGGTTTTGTTCTTAGAACTAACTTTCAGGTAGAAGTGAAGGCTTTAGTGGACGGAATGAATCTCTGCCTGGATATATAAAGGATATCACATGATTTAAGTGGAAAACGACTCGGAATCAGCAGTGGGCTTATTTTCTAATGCAAGTCCAACTCCATGGAGCATCTACTACTGGAAAAAGAAAATTGAAATTATGCAGGGAATGGCTATTATCACAATCCAGCATAGGGAAGCTAATAGAGTGGCAGATGGGCTAACTAGTCTGGGCAGCGAAAGACAAAGAGTTTGACCAGATCGCTGTCCTCCCGCTCTTGATCAGAGGGGATCTCTTCCTTGACCGAGCAGGCCTATGAATGGTTATGGAAACATAGCGTTGTTCTGCACAGCTTTTTTTTTTTTGGGTTAGCTTGTTAGCAAACCCCCATGTTAGTACACACACTCCATGATAGCCACCCCCAACGAGGCAACTCCCTCAGTCTGCCAGTTGAGCGTTCTGCACAGTTAAATTATAGGTTATAATAGGCTGCCTCCTCCTCCTTTTTGTCTCGGAGGGCTAGCCCAAATTGTATATCATCTGTACAGTTTCATCAGTGTTTATTGTATCAATGTACGTTTTCAGTAAAAATAATAAAAGTTCAAATTTAAAATTAAAAAAATAATAATAATAAAAAATAAAAAAACAACTCAGCTTACCTTAACTAAAATGGCTTCTGCGCTTGGAACGCTGGCAAACATATCTCCTCCAACATGCTCCACGCCTGTAATGAAAAGTCAATCTTGTCTTTTCACTTTCATCCCAATAAAAAAGCGAATATAAGGGCCCGTTTGGTATATATTAATTAAGGAGATCCTGTTGATTTTGAATGGTTGCATCTCCATCTCTTCCCATTTGGAAATACTCAGACCCCGTTTGGTACATGCCTAAAAATGTTCACTCTCATTTTAGCCAACAGCACTATGTATTAGAGATCTTGATTCTCAAACATAATGAGTTCACATTATTAGTCATTACATATCAGAGATCGAGATCTATAATATGTAATTACTATTAACTAAGATGAGATGCATCTACCAAACAGGTCCTTGTACTTTCTATTTTTAATAATTTTTGGGTAGTTTTTAACCTCTTGTTCTGCATTATTCCCATCTAACTCATGAATCTGATCGGAGTTTTGTGTTAGGTGATTCTTATAGTAGTGCCAACCTTTTGACTGGTTGGATGTCATACACACATCGCAAGTTGGAAAAAACTGCTGTTGAAGACATGAGAGAGCAATCAGTCATATTTGAGCTAGCACTCCACATCTATGTTTTAAGACTTGATGAGGCTGGTGAGACTCGTCCAAGTCGATTCAGACCCAGTCAAATCCGATCCAGTTCAATACCACAAGTCCCCAACTTACCCTTTACACTGGCAAGTTAGGTCGATTCATCCCTGATGTAGCGCGGGTTGCAGACACTTTCATGTCCAAGATGGCCAGAGAAGGCCCAATCAGAGGTGGAAGTGATCCAGACTGTCGGAACCTTAAGATAGGCATATCTTACAAACTGGAATAATTTATTCGACATACCATATGTGATTTTGGGTAGGAGAAGCTACTTTAACCAACCCTTTATGTTCCGTTGCCCATGCCAAATTCGCAAGATTCCATCAGATCGATCGTTGAAAATCCTTTTTATTTTCATTTTTACTATTTATAATAAGTTTTAATTCGACATCCATTGAGTTTAATTTAGGAGTTGTGCCCAACCTGAGAAGTGCTTAGAAAAATTAGGAGAACCGAGTGTTTAGGCCAAATAAGACACTTACTATTTTTGTCCAAAAACTATGAGGTCTAGAGGAAATCATGAACGTCTATAAGTTTACTATTTATGGTAAGTCACGATTTTAAGGAGTTTGATGTGAAACTTCTTCACATATCTTGCAAACCGGAATGAATTATTCAACGTACCATATATGATTTTGGGTAGGAGAAGCTACTTTAACCAACCAACCCCTTATGTTGGGTTGCCCATGCTGAATTCGCAAGATTCCATCAGATCGAACGTTGAAAATACTTTTTATTTTCATTTTTACTATTTATAGTAAGTTTTAATTGGAACATAACTTTTGATCCATTGAGTTTTAGGAGTTGTGTACAACATGAGAAGTGCTTAGAAAAATTAGGAGAACAAAGTGGTTAGGCCAAATAGGACACTTACTATTTTTGTCCGAAAACTATGAGGTCTAGAAGAAATCATGATCGTCTATAAGTTTACTATTTATAGTAAGTCACGGTTTTAGGGAGTTTGATTTAGAACTTTTACCTGGGGTTTATATCACTATTTAAGGGTTTGTAAATAATTTATTATCAATCAGTTTATTTTGGATTTTATTATAATTCATTTCTATTTTCTCTCTCCTCAAAGAGATGAGGAATTTCTGTGAGGAGTCTAGAGAAGCTCCGTGGATTTGGAGTAATTATTCCCCAAGGAAGACGGTGCTCAACCTCATCATGTTCATCCCCGCATCAATCCCTTACTCGGGCAAGTCCAAACTGGACTCATGATTAATCTGAGATGCCTTACTACATATAAAAATCATATTCTAAAATATACCTGGGTAGTTTGGTGCAGTGGCGACGACTCCTGGCAAATCAAAATTGATTCCCTTGATATGAGGGTACTTAGAGATAATCAGGTTAAGCGAGGCTCCCGTCCCACCTCCAACATCGACCAAGTCCTTGATTCCTTCAAACCCTTTGTACGTGTCTAAGAATCTTGTCAAGACAATGGTGGAGTGGTCCCACATTGCCTTATTAAAGAGATTGCCGAATTTCAGCTCCGTGGAGACGTACTCATATGAGGACTTCCCATGGGCTTTGATGAATGGTAGACCCCCTTCAAGAACAGCATCTTTCAAGTGGTGCCTGGTCATTTGAAACACCAAAAAGACCGTGTGCTAACCTTAGTAAAACATTGAGGCCTGACAATGTGTAACTAGGATTAAAAAACGTTTTGAGGTATGGACCAAAAACCTCTTATTTTAAATTTTTTTTTACATAACTGCCCATTATTTTAACACATGGACCTTCAGTCACCACGTTTGATTGTTATTGGGGGAAACTGACTTCTTTGTCTATTCTGAGTGTCTTTAACCCATGCGACATTGAGACAATGATTTCAGCGAAAATAATGGAGCAGAGGCATGCTGTTTGCGTGGAACTTACATTATAATGGCAGGATACGTTTTGTGGGGCACAGTGTAATGTCCATATAACATCCACTCCATCCATCCTTTTGGACCGTCCATGGAAGGACATGAGGCCAAAACATTAGCCACATCTAAAACTTAGGTGAGCCACATGGCAGAAAATAATGGGATGTAAAGCATGCCTTTGGAAATCTTTTCGTTCATTGTTACCTGTGTGATGGCCCACCAAAGCATTGGATTTGCTTTAAAAAAATAATAAAAATTTATTTGGCTCCTAACATTTCACCGGCTCACGAATTGAATGGATGGAGTGAATATCACAAAGGCGTTACAGTCAACCACACCATATGAAACCGTGCGGATTGGATGGATAAGGTTGAAAACTTGTTGGGGCAGAGGCTTTGGATCAGGCTGATATTTGTGTTTTGTCCATGTGACCTTGTCTTTGTGACCTTATAAACTGGTTCGACGGAAAATAAACATCAAGGCAGGCCCTGATTTAGGTTTCAACGGTTGGTCCCATGGCATGGTCGCTTTGGATCTTCCTCATTTTTTAGCTCATGCTCTAAGCTGAGCTGGCAAAACAGCTGAAAGGTGTGGATAAAACACATAAATCATGTAGGGCCAACGGTGTCAGGCCACGTGTAAATGCAGCAACTGGTCTAAGATAAAATCATTTTAGGTCACTGTGATGTTTAAGATAAATCACCAACTATACACTAATTTCTTCAAATAATTTTAAGGTGCAGGTGCAAGATGACGTAATCTAAAACTCAAGTGAGCCACACGGCTGGAAAGAATGCCTGTTAAACACCCACTAACAAGAATGAGTTCTCTGTAATGTTTGAGACCTATCAATCACCTTCTCTGAATTATTTTAGGTCATGGACTCAAAGATGAGACAGATGTAAAGCTCAAGCAGGTCATAGAGAAAGAAAACAGTATAGAGAAAGAAAACGGTGAATGTATACTACGTAATTAAATCATTGGAACACTCGTGGCCCATCGTAATATTTCTCAAAAATCATCCCATCCACCAATTTTTCCCAGAGGCGGAACCAATACTCATGGGCAACCTTGGAAGTGAATGCTCACCTTGGAAGACACCTCTCTGTGTTTTAAGTCATACCAAGATGATGTAGCCCACCATGATGTTCAAGACACCGTCCACTAGTTTTTTCAGATGATTTTAGGGAATGGGCCTGAAAATCATACAGATCTAAAACTCATCTAGCCTACATGGCTAGAAATATTGGGCATCAAATACCCACCAGTGTATCACCAACAGAAGTTTTGGATCATGCTACTATATTTCTTAGTTTTAAGTTCATACCAGTGTCAGTGACCTTATAAATGGTTTGGTAAACGTCATCAACGGTTTTGATGGCATGTAAACAACACGTCCCACTTTTTCCCACTGTGGGACCCACTTGAACTTAGGATATCCCACTTTTTCCTACGATAATGGGATCCACTTGAACTTTGGGTCTCCCATAATTTTTGTCCTTGGACATAAAATGAGATGGTGAGACTCATGGACGACGTAGATTTGTCATAAGCATCACGAAGGTGGCCCACCTAATTGGTTGGTTGCATGAAAAATGGTTACAGAGGTCTATCTATCTGCGGTATTGGAAGCCATTTGTTTTAAAGACACACCAAGCATTTATCAGCTTACCACATTTCGAGAATGACTCGATCTTGTGTCAAAAGAGTCAGGGTCGCAAGGGACGCACCCTCTTGATTTTTAACGAAAAACTTGCATACAGATGCCAAACCATAGACCCTTTCCACGCACCCGTCAGAACGAGTGCGGGAAGTGCATGTGAGAACAGAGAAGCTAACAAGGAGGCGCAGGACACGATCGAGGGTGGCAGCTGCGTCATGTTGGTTGGATGTGGGGAGGTGAGAGGCAATCTCGGAAGCAGAGAGGTGAGCCCCTGGCCCACATTTGGACATGATCTCAAACACATCGAGTTCGATGAGAGCTTTGATGGCCATTGGGAGGACAGAAGCAGTGGAAAGTTGCATGGCGAATTTCCAATCTTCTTCGAAGGTATCGGGTGAGTTTGAATGATCGGAGATCGAACGCATATCTGATTGGATAACGTACGGGCGAGAATGTGAGGATATGTGAGGGAAGATTTCGTTGGCTGGGATGAAGTTTGTCATGCTATTTATAGTCTCGGCCCACCCACCGCGCACAGTTTTTTTAATCTTCATGTTTATTTATTTATTTATTATTTTTTTAATTTTATTTATTATTATTATTATTAAATGAGATGGGGACTGCGACCTCTGGGCTCCGATTTTTGCCGTCCCTGGATTGTTTTGTATTTTCTTCGACAGATAATTTAGGGATTCTGACCCCACAGGCCTCGCTGTATATGGTCAAATTTCCTAAAGGAGTTACCTTTCAAATATTTGAGAGTAACCTTTTGAAAAGCTTTGGAAAAATTTTCAACCAAAATGCCCTGTCCTTCATCAGTAGTCGTAGGGTTTAGAGTGCTTAACAAGTTAACGTGATATTTTAGTCCAGTGACATGGACGGAAGCCTCTCTTCGCATGGGCAAGGCCTAACTTGTGGCCCACGTTGATGTATGTGTATAATCCATACTGCCCATCTTTTTTGTGTGTCAATATTAGCCTGATCCAGAGCTCATGTAGGCAACATAATAAAAAATAATAGTGACTATGGCACCCACTTTTGAAACTTTTCCAATTCATTGTGATGTTTGTGAGAACTAAACACTGCCCAAGTTAAGAGTTTTTGAGCTCACATCGAGCTGGCCGACAAGGTGTATGGAACAAATCACCTTATTGTGGGCCTCATGCTATGGTACTAATGATTAGCCATTCATTTGGTAGTAAAGTGAACATGTGACAACCACGACCCATATAACAATGACCCATATTACGACTCATAGCAACCACGACTCATATAACATGACAACCTTAACCCTTGCGATATTACAACCAAAACCCATATAGCATGACAACCATAGCCTTGATCCTTACTACATTATAACCACGACCTTAATTTATAGCCTTTTATCAATTTTTTGTAGTGTAAGCGGTGAATAAGTGACAATCTGTCTATTAAATTTAGAATTTAATTTAACTTAATGGGCCAAAAAAAAGTTATATCCAAAAAATTTATGACCCCCAAAAGGTTTTCAATGGTAGTTTTTCAATTTATATGGGTTGGGATTGTCATGTGTTAAGAGTCGGAGTTATGATGTGTTAAGAGTCGAGATTGTTACTTCGCTGCTATACTACCAAAAATGGATCAAAGGCTACAGATAAAGGTCATGGTTGTCATGTTATATATGTCGTGGTTGTAACATAGCAAGGGTCAAAGTTGTCATGTTTTATGAGTCGTGGTTGTCATGTTATATGGGTGGTGGTTGTCACGTGTTTACCTCTTTTAATATTAAATGAAAGGGTAGCCATTGGTATCATATCATTGATGGGGTTTTCCTCCTCAGTCCAGAGGAGAGATGGTGCAGTGGTTGAAATTTCGGAGGGTTTCATCGCACTGCTCGACCGGTCGTAGGTGGTCTTCGACTGGTCGTGGGAGGCGCTCGACTGGTCGTAGGTTCGAGCCCTGGCACGACTCAAAGTACAGCAACATTGGGTTATTTTTCTCTGCGTTCTACGACTAGTCGTACGTGAGCTACGACCAGTCGTACGAGGCTAAGACCAGTCTTGGAATTTTCAGGACCAGTCCAAGGTTACGCAGATTTGCTTTACGATTTTGCGCGAAATTGCGGATTTGAGTCCTTTCGCAACAGGGATGTGGAAAGGAGTTTCCTAAAACTATAACTAGGGGTTCCTAGGATTTTTCTATGTATGAGAAAAACACAAGAGGGCTATCAAAGGTGAGAGAGAGAGAGAGAAAAAGAGGGAGGAAGTTTGTAGAAGGGAGGTTATGCTCATAGAGGTGATCTACTATGCAATCTACATCTTAGCGCTTCTACATCCTCATAATCGGTCAAATCTCTCTGTTTTCTTTTATTCTCTTACTGTTTATCCGCTCCTGTGTGAATGAAGAAGGTTGTAACGTTCTACTTCATAGTGGATTATTGATCTGGACGAGGTCCTGTGGTTTTTACCTCTTTAAGGATTTTCCACGTAAAAATCTTTTGCGTGGTGTGTGATTGTTGCTTTGATTTATTTCGTTGCTATTATTGTCCCATAATTCTAGTTTGTTTGGGAGGCTAGATCCTAAGATTTTGTGCAAGACCTCTAACAAAGTGGTATCAGAGCGCTAAGTTCATTGAACGGGTAGGATCAGTTTGGAATTATGAAAGGTGGCTCATCAAGGATGATCAGCCTCAATGGTTCTAACTGGACCATATGGAAGGCTAAGATAGAGGACTTACTTTATTGCAAGGACCTATACTCTCCAATTTTAGGCATATCAGCAAAATCCAAGGATATGACTGATGAAGATTAGAAGAAGTTGGACCGGAAGGCGGTGGGGTTTATTAGACAATGGCTGGATGATTCTGTATTCCACCATGTGTCTACGGAAACCTCAGTCGCTAACCTATGGCTGAAATTAGAAGGGCTGTATGAGAGGAAGACAGCCGGTAATAAAATCTTCCTGATAAGGTGACTTATGAATCTCAAGTTCAAGGATGGTGGTTCTGTGGCCGAGCACATGAATGAGGTCAGTAATATAGTGAATCAGCTCTCCTCTATGAAGATGCTCTTGGATGATGAATTACAGGTTTTGCTTTTGCTTAGTTCATTGCTTGACAATTAGGAGACATTGGTGGTGTCTCTAAGTAACTCCGCGCCAGACGAAAAGATATCCATGCTACAGGTTTTCAGCCGTCTCATCAATGAAGAGACAAGGAGGAAGTCTCAGGGGTCTACTCAGCGAGAGACCCTTGTGACACAGGAACGGGGGAGAGGAAAGAACAGGAAGGGTGGGAAGGCCCGAGATAAATTAAGAGGCAAGTCGAGTAACAGAAAAGATGTTGAATGCTGAAATTATGGCAAGAAGGGCCACTATAAGCATGAATGTCGTAAGGCTAAAAACGACAAGAAAGGAAAAGGAAAGGAGAAGGAAGATGAATCAGATTCCACTGCGGTTGCTTCAGATGGCGAGATTGTTATTATTCTTTCTGCAGATCATGATATATGTCTCATGGCTACGAGTCAGGACACCAACTGGGTGATTGACTTGGGAGCCTCTTTTCATGCGACTCCACGTAGAGATTTCTTTACAAGCTACAAGTCAAGTGACTATGGGATCGTGAAGATGGAAAATTCTGGCGTATTGAAGATCGTAGGGGTCGGTGATATTTGTGTGAAGACCGATGTGGGCTGCACATTGGTTCTCAGGGATAAGAGACATATCTCAGACCTTCGCCTCAACTTGATGTCGACGGGAAGGTTGGATGATGATGGCTATGAAAGCCGGTTTGCTGGTGGGCGCTGAAAGCTCATCAAGGGTTCATTGATCGCAGCTAGAGGAAAGAAGTGTTGCACCCTATATAAGGAAAGTGTCAGTGTATGCAAGGGTGGGTTGAACGCAGTGGAAGATTCAGTTATTGATACGTGGCACAGGCATCTAGGCCACATGAGTAAAAAAGGACTTCAACTACTAGCGAGGAAGCGTCTCCTTCCTGACGTGAAAGGTACGCCTCTCAAAACCTGTCTTAATTGTTTATCAGGGAAATAATATAGAGTTTCATTCATTAAATCTGCTTCTCATGTTAATAAAGAGCATGCATTAGATTTGATTTATTCTGATGTGTGTAGTCCTATGAGGACAAAAACCTTAGATGGGGCATTGTATTTTGTTACTTTTATAGATGATGCATCAAGGAGGGTTTGGGCTTATGCTTTGAAATCCAAAGATGAGGTCTTTGGTGTGTTTAAATTATTTCATCCTATGGTCTTGAGAGAGACAGGTAGATCATTGAAGTGCATCCGCACTAACAATGGTGGTGAATACATTGGCGACTTTCATGAGTACTGCAAGTCCCTGAGTATACGGCATAAACAGATGGTTCCCAAGACCCCTCAGCATAATGGTATAGCTGAGCGAATAAATCGCACCATTATAGAGAGAATCAGATGCATGTTATCCCATACAAAATTATCCAAGACGTTCTGGGGAAAAGCAATGCACACAGCGGTGTATCTGATAAACAGGTCTCCATCAGCCCCGTTGAATGGAGAAGTACCTGAGAAGGTGTGAACTGGACAAGATCCATCGTACAGTCATCTCAGAGTGTTTGGATGCAGGGCATCTGTTCACGTACTAAGGGACGAGAGGTCTAAGTTCGAGGTGAAGATCAGGCAGTGTGTGTTCCTGGGGTACGGTAATGAAAAGTTCGGTTACAGATTGTGGGATCCGACCGAGAAGAAGCTTGTCAGGAGCAGAGATGTGGTTTTCTTTGAAGATCAGTGTATAGAAGACATTGGTAAGACAAAGAAGAACCAGCCTAGTTCAGGTGAGCTAGAGGACATGGATCCGGTTATTCCTCCCGTGGTGTCTGATGACGGGGGAGTACAGCAACGTGCAGAGGATGAGGGAGTTCCTTCAGAAGATGGACCATGGGAGTAGCCCCCACTTGATCCACTTGTTGAGCCATAGGTGAGGAGGTCATCTAGGGACAAGCAGTCGTCCAAGAGGTACTCACCGCATGAGTATATTATGTTGACTGATGAGGGAAAGCCAGAAGATTATTCTGAGGCCCTAGTCGATAAGCATAAGGAGGAGTGGTTGAAAGCTATGCAAGAGGAGATAGAATCCTTGTATAAGAACCACACCTATGACATTGTGAAACTGCCTAAGGGTAAGAAAGCTTTAAGTAACAAGTGGGTGTTCAGAAATAAGGTTGAGCAGAAGAATTCACAGACGAGGTTCAAGGCCAGACTTATGGTAAAAAGGTTCAGTCAGAGGAAAGACATAGACTTCGAGGAGATATTCTCACCAGTGATGAAGATGACATCAATACGGGTGTTGCTAAGGTTAGCAACTAGTATGGATCTGGAGATAGAGCAGTTGGACGTTAAAATTGCTTTTCTCCATGGTGACCTGGAAGAAGAGATCTACATGCACCAACCAGAAGGGTTCGAAGTCAAGGGCAAAGAGCATATGGTGTGTAGGTTGAGAAAGAGCTTGTATGGGCTGAAATAAGCTCCACGACAATAGTACGAGAAGTTCGATTCGTTCATATTACAGCATGGGTATGACAGAACAGAGTCAGACCACTATGTGTTCACGCGTAAGTTCTCAGATGGTGATTTCATAGTTCTGCTCTTATATGTTGATGACATGCTTATTATGGGAAAGGACATCAAGAAGATCGACAGGCTGAAACAGGAGTTAGGCAAGTCGTTTGTGATGAAAGACTTGGGCCCGGCTAAACAAATCGTAGGAATGGAGATAACCCGTGATAGAAGCAGTATGAAACTTTGGCTGTCACAAGAGCGGTATATTGAAAAAGTCCTAAAGCGGTTCAATATGAATGTAGCAAATCCAGTCAGTACTCCACTGGATGGTCACTTCAGATTGAGCGACAGACAGTGTCCTAAGACGAAAGAAGAGGTGGAAGAGATGCAAAAGATACCCTACGCGTCAGCTGTAGGAAGTTTGATGTATGCTATGGTGTGTACACGCCCAGACATAGTATATGCGGTTGGTGTTATCAGCCGGTATCTTGTCAATCCTGGTAAAGATCATTGGGCAGCGGTGAAATGGACACTGCGGTATCTAAGAGGCTCATCCAGGTTGAGCCTATGCTATGGTGACGGTAAACCTGTGTTAGAGGGTTACACAGATGCATATATGACAGGTGACATGGACTCCAAGAAGTCTACATCGGGATTCATATTTACCTTTGCAGGGGGAGCAGTTTCTTGGCAGAGCAAGTTACAGAAGGTCGTAGCATTGTCGAAGACAGAGGCTGAGTACATTGCAGTCACAGAGGCATGTAAAGAAATGCTTTGGATGAAGAAGTTCCTACAGGAACTTAGCCTGAAGCAGGAGCAGCACACGGTCTATTGTGATAGTCAGAGTGTTATACACTTGAGCAAGAATCCAAGCCAGCATTCCAAGTCGAAGCGCATATAGATTCGGTATCACTAGATCAGGGATACTTTGGAACAGAAGGTGTTACAGTTTGAGAAGGTCCACACGGACGATAATGGGTCAGACATGATGACCAAGGCTTTGCTCAAGAGTAAGTTTGAGGTTTGTAAAAACCTGACTGGCTTGAAGAAGGTGAATTCCTCCTGAGTCGGAAAGGGAGAGATTTGATGAGATTTTTCTCCTCAGTTCATAGGAGAGGCGGTGCAGTGGTTGAAATTTCGGAGGGTTTCATCGCACTGCTCGACTGATTGTGGGAGACGCTCGACTAGTCGTAGGTTCAAGCCCTAGCACGACTCAAAGTACAGCGACATTGGGTTATTTTTCTCCGCGTTCTATGACCAGTCGTAGGTGGTTTACGACCAGTTGTAGGTGAGCTACGACCGGTCGTAGGAGGCTAAGACCAGTCCTAGGTTACGCAGATTTGCTTCACGATTTTGAGCGAAATTGAGGATTTGAATCCTTTCGTAACAGGGATGCGGAAAGGAGTTTCCTAAAACTATAACTAGGGGTTCCTAGGATTTTTCTATGTATGAGAAAAATACAAGAGGGCTATCAAGGGTGTGTGTGTGTGTGTGTGTGTGTGTGAGAGAGAGAGAGGGAGGAATTTTGTAGAAGGGAGGTGATGCTCGTAGAGGTGATCTACTGTGCAATCTACATCTCAGCGCTTGTACATCCTCGTAATCGGTCAGATCTCTCTATTTTATTTTATTCGCTTACTGTTTATCCGCTCCTGCGTGAGTGAAGAGGGTTGTAACGTTCTACTTCATAGTGGATTGTTAATTTGGACGAGGTCCCGTGATTTTTACCTCTTTGAGGGTTTTCCACGAAAAAATCTCTTGCGTGGTGTATGATTGTTGCTATGATTTATTTCATTGTTATTATTGTCCAATAATTCTGGTTTGTTCGGGAGGCTAGATCCTAAGGTTTTGTGCAAGGCCCCCAACAATCCTGAGGCCCATGATGGGGTGATCCATTCTATCCACCTTGTCGGCCAGCTCACAATGGGCCCAAAAAGTCTTACCTTGGGTAGTGTCTACTTCTAATATATATCACAATGAGCCTGTAAAGTTTCAACAGTGGGTGCTACTATCACTATTATTTTCTATTATGTGGCTCACGCGAGCTCTGAATCAGGCTGATATTTGGGCCCTAGCCCTAAAATGACATAGCAAAATGGTTGGGCGGCATGGATTATATACATACATCAATGTGGGCCCCACGAGTAAATAAAAAAACTCAAGTGAATCACACCCCATCAAACAATGGAAATTAAACACCTTATGTTGATAGCTACTTGGAGGCCACAAAAGTTTTGGATCAAGTTGATTTTTATGTTTTCCATTCATGCATCTATATAATCTTGGGAGCTATTCAGTCCAATAAATCAGGAGGGTAGTCAAGATACAAATGGGCATAACTACTTGGTGGAAATTAAAATTTTGGATCACGTTGATTTTTATGTTTTCCATTCATGCATCTGTATAATCTTGGGAGCTATTCAGTCCAATAAATCAGGAGGCTAGTCAAGATACGGTGCTTTGTGGACCTATAATAATGTGTGCATTTAATCCATGCCATCCATCTGTTTTGGATTATTATTTTAGCATGCGAGCTCAAAAATAATTTATAGAAAAACAATGGTGTGATTAAATGCCCACACTGTCATGAGCTTCTTAGGCCCATTGTAACATTTACTCGCCACCCATCAAACTGGTTGATTACGTCACAAAGACATGGGAAAAAACAAGTATTAGCTTAATCCAAAACTTGTGTGGCTCCCAAGAAATTTTTTTTTTTTTAATGCACGTTTAATCACCATTATTTCTTATGGTGTAGCCCACTTAGGGCCTGTTTGGCCTGTCAGATTAGAAGGGACTAGATGGTATTGGAAGGGATTAGAAGTTAAATCGCAAGATTGGCCGAGAGTCAGTGATATGATCCTAATCACATGGATCTTAAGAAAATCCATTGACAACACCATCATTATCTTTATATCCCATCCAATCCACCCTAATCATTTTAAATTTGCCTAGGAGGTGTTTAGTTAGAGGGATGGGAAGGAATGGGAAGGTTTAATCCCGGGATTGACCAGGCGTAACAAACATTCTGTATATAGCAATCAAGGGATATAGCAATCCCATGGATCTCAGGAAAATCCACTGGTAACACCTCATTACTTAGAAATCGATGCCATCCACCCTAATCCCATTCAATCCCATCCAATCCACCCGGCCAAATGGGCCTTAAGATTTTAATCTGCCTTATTTTAAGGCTCATGGTCTAAATTGAACTGATAAAATGGATGAATCGCCACCGATATAACACATACAGTGGTACCACGGGGATCCCGTGCATGGCAGTGTCGGTAGAGAATCAGCGCAATAATAATATCACACATACAATAGTACCACGGGGAACTGTGCATGGCAGTGTCGGTTGAGAATCAGTGCAATAAGATTTTACTTTGCAATCAGCTCTTCAAACCTGCATTTTCTTTTGGAAGACAGCTAACCCTGCTGCTCATTGTCATTAAAAAACAAATCATAGCAGGGGTTGTTTTTTCGAAAGATTGGATGGTGTGCCCACTCCACCAAATAGCGGTGCAAGATCCGCAAAATTATCGAAGGGATTTATTGTCTTTTTTTTTTTTTTTTTTTTTTTTTTTTTTTTTAAGTTTGGCCGGTGTACGAGGGACGGGGATTGCGTCCTACCCCTGCCCAGGCTCTGTGGGGCCATTGTGATATAAGTATTTTATCTACACCGTTCAACACTTTTTAAAGATAATTTTAATGTGTTAAACAAAAAATGAGACACGTACAAGACTTAATTTGACCACATCAAAGGAACCTACACCGATAATGACACCCACTATTGAAAACTTTCTAAGGGCCAACGTGTTGTTTTTTTTACCATACAACCTATTCATGAGGTCATGCAGACGTAGATGAAGTGAAAACACAAATATCAGCTTCATCCGAAACTTTTCTGACTCCCAAGAAGTTTTTAACGGTGGACGTTCAATCCCCACTTTGTGGTCACTTAAGCTTCGGACCTGCCTCATTTTTTAGTTCCCATATTAAAATTATCTTAAAAAAGTGTTAAATGGCGTGGATAAAAAACTTACGTCACCGTGGGCCCCACGTAGCCCTGCCCAGACGGATAATAGTCCAGGCGAGGTGGGACACAATCCGCGTCAGTGTTGTACATGGCACCTATCTGGCTGCTGTGCTGAGGTATGTGTTACATCCCAACCGTCCTTTCATTTGGAAAATCTGACTTAAGGCTTGATAAAAAAAAAAAAAAAGCTGCAATGGACGCGTGGACCACATCCCAAAAAGCCATGGGATTTAACGTCTACCATTGAAACCCTATTGGGAGTAACAGAAGTTTTGGATCAATATAATATTTGTGTTTTCTCTCCATTCAGGTATTTGTGACATTATGAATAGATTGAATGGAAAAAAAAATATTATGACGGCCCCCACGATTATTTTAACGGTGAGAATCATTGTCCCACTGTTATTTATGATGTGGTTCAGTTAAAATTCTTATATGAATCGTTTTTTAGGTTAATGCTCTAAAATGATCTTGTAAAACGAATGAACGGTGTGGATATAATAAATACATCATTTCGGGGACATGTAACTTTGATTTCCTTTGAACTGTACCGCACTTCACGTACCCAGATCGGTGGTGTGTGGTACACCAGCCAATCGGCTTATGTTGTTTTTATGTGACCCATCATTATAGAAGGCCGTAATACGCGTCATCGAAAAACTCGCTCCGGGATATCGCACGGATTTTATTCCCACCTATCCATTCACAGTTGAAACGCATCGTGATGGAATACTCTTCCCACCTTTGTTATTTAATTTTTCTTTACACGAGCACCCTCACACCCGCACATACCACAATGTCTACCATGAACCCTAATGGCTAGTTGTTCACATCTCAACTTTCATATGTTAGTTTAAGACTTTTGAGTGTTTACATTGATTGGAATCGGGTCATGAAAATTAATGTACACTCTAATTAGACTACTACATGCACACGTGATAACGTCAATCTTAGTCATTGATGTTAATTACCATGGGTCTTCTTAAATATATGTTATGTACATTAGATTAACTTAGTGTTGTCTTAATCATATATATATCATAAATTATGCAAGTATATATTACATCATGTAATCTTTAGAAACTTGAGATTGGACGTGGTGGTTACTGATGGAGAAGAGTTGTCCCATAAATTTTAATACATTGATGAGCCATAACTAATACAGGTGTTTGGGATATATTTGTGGACATCATTAGTGGAAACCTATGGTCATCCTATATGAGGGAATTGACTTGGGTCAAGATGGAACTATTAGGAACTGTTAATGACAAAATCTGGTTGGCCCCCTCTCCACGTCACCCTCTACGTGTCGTCCTTGAATCCTGCACCATGAAAACGGGCAAAGGTGACCCTAGCTAAGTCGGGGGATCCTTCGATGCCTAAGTCAGGACAAGGGAATCAGGGTTTAAGTAGGGAGTAGAGGAGAAGAGAGCTCGATTTCGCATATCTGTAGATATGGCGTGATGTACTATTTATACTTGCCCGTGGGATGGTCCGGAACCTATAATCTCGGCACGATCAGGGGGATTCCTGGATCGTGGAGATACCGTCCGCAATCTATCGATCGTGTAGCGTATCCGGCGGATTATGCGTATCTGCGAGCGAAGTTATCGGTCACGTTTGGTTATGGTAGTTTCCATGTTTTGCGAGTGGGATATGCGCCTCTGAATGTTGACTCGGTTCGGCTCAGCTTGTCCGACTATAGTCTCGACATCCGACCTGACCCGTCTAGTCCGAGCTAATGTGGTTGGCCAAGAGTATATCGTGGCTGGCGAATGATCTGTTGTTCGGTTGGATGTGACCCGACCCCTCCGAGCTGAACCTTGCTCTAAGACACGTGTCATTGTGTCGACGCTGAGATCAAATTAAATGCGTCGTGCCTCAGACGTAATGGCGCTGGGTCGACTCGGAATAAATGGCTCGGATCTTCCCATAAAAGGAACCAAATTGGTTTCAATTGTACATTTAGTCCTTATCCTATACTGGAGCATTAATATAACATGAATATAAGATCCACACACACACACACACACACACACACACACACACACACACACATGAAAACGTTCACCTGCGAACCAGTTCATACGTACTACATATGAACTTTTTTGAGAACTCATCATATCTGATTATTCTTGCAAATCTAAACGGTCCACATGAAGCAGAACGGTTTTTATGACATGTATCCATTCCGGGTTGAAACGCATCATGATGGAATGCTCTACCTACCTTTGTTATTGAATTTTTCTTTACATGAGCACCCTCACACCTGCACATACCACAATGTCTACCACAAACCCTAATGGCTAGTTGTTCACATCTCAACTTTCAGATGTTAGTTTAAGACTTTTGAATGTTTATCATGGTTGAAATCGGGACATGAAAGTCAACATACACTAATTAAACTACATGCATACGTGATAAAGCCGATCTTAGTCATTGATGCTAATTGCCATGGGTCTTCTTAAATATATGTTATGTACATTAGATTAATCTAGTGTTGTCTTAATCATATAAATATCATAAATTACGTGACTATATATTACATCATGTAGTCTTTAGAAACTTGAGATTTGACATCGGGGTTACCGATTGATAAGAGTTGTGTTTCATAAATTTTAATACAGGTGTTTGAGATATATTGATGAGCTATAACTAATACAGGTGTTTGAGCTATAACTAATACAGGTGTTTGAGATATATTTATGGACATCATTGGTAGAAACATATAGTCATCCAGTATGAGGAAATTGACTTGAGTCAAGATGGAAAGTCTCAACTATTAGGAACCAAATTGGTTTCTGTTGTGCATTTAGTCATTATCCTATACAGGAGCGTGAATATACCGTGAATATAAGATCCATATATATATATATATATATATATATATATATATATATATATATATATATATATATATATATATATATATATATATATATATATATATAAAACTTTTAGACACTTATATTGGTAGATCGAAGAACAAGTCGATTGTTAATGACCCATTAGTTTAAACTATAATCATGTTATTAGAGACTTGATGTTGCATATAAGTTGATTAATCCTTAAACTGATGACATAAAAAGGATCTTAGATCCTGACTAGACAACTTTAGCTCATTTTATGAGATTTTCTTAGAGGAAACTAAAAGTGACAATGTTAGATACATTAATCAGAGTTCATTGATTCTTGCACGAGCCAATCAAGGATCCATTGAATTTACCATGGGACTTGCTTAAGGCTAGATCTTATTAAATCAGGGACTCATCAAGTAGTTTTACCATAAAATCCATCACTTAGAAGGTTTTAATCAACTTTTAAAATGTTTTCAACTGTTAAAGTTTTATTTTAACCATTAAAACTCTTTTAATCACGCTTGACAATGATCTAATGACTGAGATATGATGGTCTATTAATTAATTATCATGGGATTTTAATTTATGATGGATGACCTATACTGTAAAATGATTAGATTGTACACATGTGCATGTGTGAGGCAGATCTATGGACTTCCTACATAACAGGGCATATCAAAATCCATAGGGTGGTGGAACACCATATTATGTACACCATTGAAGCCTTAACCATTTTTTCTATATAGATCTTATTACAAAAGGGAAGAACTAGAAGAGAGAAAAAGATCTTGGGCATCACCACCTCTTAGATGTTCCAACTTTTATTTTAAAAATGATGATTCTATTCCAGATTTGGGGAAAATGTACAGACAAATACACATTTAGGTTTTTTTTTTCTTTTTTCTTTTTTTTTTTCACACGCACACACACTCACGCTAGTGGAATTTCACCACCTATGGGTACTCGAACCCTTAATCGGGAGTTGAAACTCCTAGGAGTCTACCACCCGGGCAAGAGTAAGGACCGTGAAAATACACATTCAGGTTGACCCCTCACAACTAGGGCTGAAAGTTGGGCGGGTTCAACCTGACCGACCTGACATTGGGTTGGGCTCAGGTAGGATATATTGGGTTCGATCTCAAGCTTGTGCTATACAAACACCAACTAGATAAAACTTGGGTTGGGCTCAGGTTGAGGTCTCAGGTTGCTCGACCCAACCCGAACCTGATCAATATATAAGTTACTTGATAAATTATAATTGAGTGTGGATCATTTGTGTCGAAGGCACACTAGTGATATTGGGTCTCATTTGTCCATGTCATTTCCAAGGACTCAAGCTAACAAGATATGCCGGATTTCTCTCTCCCAAATAGATTGCGTGCTATGCTACATGACTTTTAAAGGAGCAGTTGTCCTATATTTTAGCTTTTTTTTCAAAAAGAAAAATGATATTTTTTATGATGAATAATCACATATATAACTCTGCAGGACCAATGTAACTGGTTCTACACAGATTTCGGTAGAAGATTTCCTGAGAGTTGAAGGATGGGCGAATTCAGCCCTAGAGGTTTCGTGGGAAATATCACCTATGACACTAACGGTGAAGATCTGTTCCGCATATTTGGCAAATATGGCAAGATTTGAGATGTCTTCATCCCCTGGAATGCGAAAATCAATAAGCCGAGAGGGTTTGCATTCGTCAGATTTATCTATGCAGTAGATGTCTATGCTGCCTTGGGCGTCCTCAATGGAAAAAGGGTGGATGGAAGAATTATGACAGTTGAAATTGCCAAGTCTAGAAGTAAACCGGCACCCCCCACCAACAGACCATCCAAACCTAACCCACACCCTCACCCTCCTCGTCCTCACGCCCTAACTCGCCAAAACCCCCATCAGCCTTAAACCTCAGTTTGTTCTTTCAGAGATATCGTTTCGGCTGCGCATCCACCCTATTCTTTCAAACCACCCAAACCTAACCCTACCCAACCGTCCTTATTAGCCCATCCTCCGGAAAGGGGTAAGTTCTGCTTCATGGCAAATATTGCTGAGGTCAAGAAGAAACAACAAACCCTTTCTTTATCCTTGATTGCCCAGGCACTAGGCCCCCACATCCCCTTGTATCGGCTTACATAAGCTCTGTCAGACTCCAGTTACTCAGCTGCAGCGATTGACATATCACGGATTCATCTCAGCACCTTCCTTCTATCCTTCAAGGCTAGAGAAGACCTAATCTCCTTCAACTTGAACTCGGAACTCCACCGCAAGATGGGATTATCCAATGTCACTCCGTGGTCCCCTAAATCGGTCCCAAATGAGGTCTGCGTGTGGATTTCCCTGTTTGGCATTCCTCCCCAAGCCTGGTTGGAATCTGTTTTTATGGGTCTGGGTGAGTCGTTTGGATCTGTGATTGAAGTGGATAGCACTACTATGCAAGGCAAAGATCTCTCCAGGTCCCGAGTGAAGATCAAGCTGTTGCCTGATCGAGATTTTTTCAGCTCCAGAACATTGATGGTAACTGGCAGAGTATATCCCATTTGGGGTATGATGGATCTCCCTACCCTCCAGACAGTTGACTCTGCGGCCCCTCCCAAATCTTCCACCAGGGAATGGGTAGAGAGCACCTTCCCCTTGCCCGAACTACACCTTATCCCTCCTCCCATAGAGGACCGGTTCCATGCTGGCCCGCACCTACTAGATGTTCGACAAAATTCCACAGCCACCTTACACAACCCAACAACCGTACCCGACCCTCAACTCCCACCTGTTCACCATGAGCACACAACCAACATACCTACCGCGACCACCTCTCCTCCAATCACTCCCCTCCCTATTTCTCAGGTCCCATGCCCTCCCCCACCCGACCAGTCCCTATCCCAAATTATCCTACCCCCTGTTGAGAGGAACATCACTCCACTTCTGGGCTCACTTATAGGCTCTGTCATGCACCCTGAAATCATTCCGCATACAGAATTTGTTCCACATACAAATCACCCACAAGCCATCCTCAACCCCATACCCAATCAAGTGCCCCATCCTCCTGATGTCAACAACCAGCCCTTCCCCATACATTCAGACGACAACCACTGGGATCCCCACACTAATCAGAATGACAATTTGCTTTCTCCTAAGCCCCAGAAAAAAATCAGATTAATATCTCGAGCTCTCTCGGAAGGCAACAGTCCTCTAAACCTTGGGGTTAGTTCTGAGCATTTTGAAGAGAAAGGTTTTCGGTCGTCCTGGAATGCTTTTCATCAGAAAACAGCCCCCATCGAAGACCCCCGAACCGCCATCAATCTCTCAGTTGACCTCTCCCCATTCTTTCAAAACTCCCTTCCTCAGGATCCACCAAACTCAGAGCTCCATCAAACAACTGTTCGTTCACTGCGGTCGGAACGCTCATCAGGAAGTTGCAACAGAACTTTACGCTGCTATTTGCCCGAGAGCATACTCCCTAGAGCTACCCCCCCTTTGGCCATTGGCAATTCGCCAGCTAATGACGAATCCCACAATATAGACAGGTGAATACGGGTCGATCAGACACAGTTGGACATTACCTCCGACACTCAGCAGACGGATACAACTACAGCTAGAAAGATGATTAGTACTACAATACAGCCTTGCAAAGACTTATGCTACCATCGCAGAAGGAAAATAGCAAATTTAACCTTAAAAGGCATTGACGTAGGATGGAATGACAGAATTAGAGAATTGAAGCGCAGATTATTACTGGCCGAGCATTGTTCCAATGAATAGTATGCTCATTTGGAACGCATGAGGGGTTGGTAATCCGCCAACCATCAGGACTCTCAAACGGCTGATTAAGCTTCACAAGCCAGCAGTCGTGGCGATCCTCAAGCCGATGTTGAGGGACAAAAAGCGAGTGAAGATTGGCCTCAAGATTGGCTTCCACAACTCCATCTCAAATGCTGCCCAAGGAGGTAAAGTGTGGGTCTTTTATGCTAATTTTCCCTCCATAAATCTTATTGCTTCTTCCAGTCAATTGCTCTCAGTTGCAGTGTATGTCCCGAAGCATCCTATGACACTGATGGCCTCTTTTGTATATGCTAAATGCTCCCACATCCTACGGAGATCGCTTTGGGATTAACTTGGCACGCTTGCGTTTGGATCGACACTCCCTTGGATGGTTGTAGGGGATTTCAACGCGTCTCTATCCCACAACGAGAGGAGGGGTGCTGCCCCTTTTGACAATCGCAATGTGGAGGAATTCTCGGAGGCCCTCACCAGAGCTGGGCTATCTGATGTAGGGTTCTACGGCAACAAGTTCACATCGTGCAACAACCAGAGAGGGCAAGCTAGAGTTTGGGCCAGAACTCAGATCATGCGCCTCTCCTCCTGTACTTCCCGCAACAGACCCAGTCTTTCCCCAAACCTTTCTGCTTTCAGCGAATGTGGTTACAACATGAATCCTTTCTTGACCTCATCAGGATGTCTTGGAAAATGGATTTCATCGGCCCTCCTATGCAGACCCTTCATAGTAAAATGAAGAATGTGAAGAGAGCATTGATTACGTGGAACAGGGACACATTTGGGAACATCTTCCATAACATCAGAAAAGATGAACAGGCCCTCCTCGAAGCGGAACAAGCCAATCAATCCTCAGACGTAGTGGAGTGCCAGATCACTGTTAATAAGGCCAAAGCGGAATTGCTGAAGTTAGAAACTTGTGAGGAGATATTTTGGAAACAGAAGTCAAGAAATTGTTGGCTCCAAGAGGGGGACAAGAATACAGAATTTTTTCACAAATTGGCTAATGACCGATCCAGGAAATTGCGTATCAATGCAACTAAAATAGCGGATGGCCAGTTAGTGACTGATCATGAATCCATCTAGAAAGGCGCGATAGAATTCTTCTCAGCCCTCTTGGCAGCCCAACCTTGTGCTCCACCTGAGGACCTCCTTGACGTCATTCATCCTGCCATCTCTACGACTGATAATTGCATGCTCATTCAGGAGCCCTCCCTAGATGAAACCCTCCCCGCAGTGATGAGCATTCCAAAAGACGGGGCCCCTAGGCCTGACGACTTCACTGGCGCCTTCTTTCAGGGTTGTTGGTCAGTTATTGGCCAAGATATCCTTGCAGTGGTAAGATCATTTTTTGCAGGTGAGTGTTTCCCGAGGGCCTTTTTTGCTACAATGATTTGTCTCATCCCGAAATCCACGTCCCCAAATTCTTTTGTGGATTTTCACCCCATCAGCTTATGCAATTGTATTTACAAAATCTGCTCGAAGATCATTGTTGTTAAGCTCGGTAGTATTCTGCCTAAAATCATTTCCATGGAATAGGCTGCTTTTGTTCAAGGCAGAAGCATTGCTGAGTCCTGTGCCCTAGCCCAAGAGCTCTTTCGTGACATCAACAAGTGTGTTAGAGGGGAAAATATCTTCATCAAACTTGACATAGAAAAAGCCTATGACAAGTTAGATTAGAATTTCCTCACGGCGGTCCTGTGTCGTTTTGGCTTTAACGAAGGTTGGATTCAACTGGTCGAGAAGTATTGGTCGACAGCATGGTTCTCTATCTTGATTAACGGTGATTCTTGTGGCTTTTTCTGCTCTATGAGAGGACTTCGGCAGGGAGACCCTCTCTCTCCAGCCCTCTTCATCTTGGCGGCGGAAGTCTTGAGTAAAGGCTACAAAAATCTGCTCCTTCATGGTTGTTGTCAGTCATTCACAACCCGAAGAAACTGCCTCGTGGTCTCCCACCTTCTCTTTGCAGACGACACTTTATTGCTAGCAAACGGAGGTCGAAACACCCTTCAACGTATAAAGGCCTTCCTTGAACGCTATTACCTTGCTTCAGGATAATGCATCAACCCCAACAAAAGTTTCTTCATTCTGTCTTCCCACCAGTCCAA
Organism: Magnolia kwangsiensis; assembly: GCA_037074715.1. Lineage (NCBI taxonomy): Eukaryota > Viridiplantae > Streptophyta > Magnoliopsida > Magnoliales > Magnoliaceae > Magnolia > Magnolia kwangsiensis. Next base: position 5,298,079 of record CM073583.1, read on the forward strand.
AACCAGAGCTCGAGTCATCCAGAATATTCTTGGCTTCAGAAGATGTGTCTCTCCATTCACATACTTGGGTATCCCAATTTTTAACGGCAAAAACAGAAAAGCTTTCTTCCAACCTATTGCTGAAAAAATTCAGCAACGGATTGCTGGCTGGAAATCCAAAGTCCTCTCCCAAGCGGGTAAGATCACCCTAATCAATCACGTACTTTCGAGCATCCTGGTCCACACATTGGCGGCTGCGGATATTCCGCGGTCCGTGTTACGTCAGCTTGAAGCTGCATTTGCTAATTTTTTCTGGGGCTGGGAAGGGGACAGAAAACATCTTCATTGGATCAGCTAGAAACGGATCTCGTTCCCGAAGTCGGAAGGTGGGCTAGGTGTCCGAGGATTAAGGGAGACTATGCAAGTTCTCAGGATGAAAATGGCTTGGACCATTCTATATAGAGGCCAACACAGTAGCTAGGCTAGCTTCATGAAAGGCAAATATCTCCCAGGTTATCAGGCTAACAGCTCGTCGCCTCCCTCATTGATGAAAATTCTGCCGCTTGGGCCTCCCTTGTTTGGAAGCAAATCAGCAAACACTTCCAACTGATTGAAGCAAATTCCAACTGGTTGATTGGCACTGCTAATTCTGCTTTCTGGGACATTGATTGGAGTGGGCTAGGGCCCCTGTGCCATTGGTCAATACACACCCCCCCTCAGTCAACGCGACAGATTTCATTCTATATTGGTCCTCTTGGTTGGCGTGACCCTGGCGCGATGAGTCTCCTTCTCCCTCGGGCTATAGTGGACCATGTCATTGAGGAGGGCATCTGCACTTCCGGTGCCAACGATATGAAGATCTAGTCTAGATCGACGTCTGGCGAATTCTCCTCCCAGTCAGCTTGGCAGTTATCCCATACGTAGGGGGCTCTAGCTCCCTGGGCCCGCTGGGTATGACATCCTAAAATTCCTCATAAAATCAGCCTCCTTACATGGAAAATCATACAAAAGGCAGTTCCGGTCGACGACAGAGTCCAAGTGAAGGTCGTTCACATGAGCTCTAAATGTGAATGTTGTTATCCCCGTGTCACGCCCCAAACTCAAAAACCGGGCTCACAAAATTTTCGATCTCCGAATCCGACACCGACAGCCTCCGTAGGACCCCATCCTTGGCTCCTAGCGCTCATTCGCCAGGTTCCGATCCTGGGATACCACGAGGAGGATTTTCAACGTCAGTTTGATTTATAATAAGCATAACGAAAGGCATAACCCACAAACAACAACCAAGAACTCCATTACATTTTTAATATGATCAAACAACTTTACAAGTACAATGAGCATAAAGGGAAATACAATGGTAAGAACAAAAACTCCAAAACGGTCTACAACGTGCTCCTGCCTCAGCGCTGCTGCGAACTAACGTCACCTGCATGCAACAGTCGTGCATAAGCTTATAGAAAGCTTAGAGGGTGGTGAAAGTGTATGCGCAAGGTAGTAATATGAACATGCAATGTCAGAGTAATGCGGAATATGCAGATGGATCCATAATATCATGAGCCGTACCAAGGCTATGCGATGTGCAATGCAACTCAAGCATACAGACCTCATCTATGTCCACACATCAATACAGCTCAAATATGGGATATCACTGGGGTCTAGTACACTCTAAACCAGATTGCCGCCACATCGCATGCAATAAGGTAAGTGGAAGAGACCTCACTATCCGTCTGCCAATATCGGGTGCGACTCGTCGATAGCGGACCCATTCCTTGAACTGGTCAGACTCAGCCTAGCATTGTCCCCTACACTCGGGCGGGTAAGGTCGCACCTCCTTCCAACCGACCACGACACAGTGGAGAGCGCGACCGTCTAGTAGTCGGTACTCATCGCTCATCTACCCACTCGGTCTAGATGTTGGAGCAACCTCTTGGTATCATAAGGGTTTAAGGACTTTTACCCAGGGATATCTATAGCACCCCATATAGAATAAGATTTTCAGTATCCAATTCTGCCAACCACGATCTGTCTGTGGAGGCTACGGCCCCGATGTCGCTAGGGCGTAATAACCATGTCACACAATACGAAATGCATGAATCACACTACCCAATCATGCAACAAATCCTGCGCGTATCGTGCGCTCATGTCGGGCAGTACCGCCTAACCGGGAGCCCATAAACAACCTGCCCGAAGGCATATGCTATGATCAGACAATTCTCACGTCAAGCATACATATGATGCGTATGATCATGAGTCATGGAACTATACTAAACACATTATAATGAGATGAACTATCCTTACGATGTAAATGGGCCTGGATGGGCTATACACAATAAGTACGGGCCTAACAATGGGCCCTAAGGAGAGTCGTAATGTGGACATCCAACCAGCATTACACTCGTAATGTGGACGTCACACCAACATTACTCCCAAGGCACGATCGTCGTAAACATCGTACATAATCTGTGTTGTGGTCACGCATTGTAATGGACCTTAGGTACATCCCATTGGGCCTTAAATATATCAAATGGGTCACATTCAATGGGCCTTATATGCATCAAGTGAGCCTTACGTTTATCAAATGGGCCGCATTATTGGGCTCCAACAATGGGTCGTAGGTACATTGCAATGGATCACAATCCAGGGGGCCTCAGAGTATATCAATATAGGCGTAATCACATGGGCCCGATGCATATCAGATGGACCTAAACTCATAGGCCTTATTTAAGTCAGATGGGCCTAAACCCATAGGCCTTAAAATACATCAAATGGGCCTGATCCCATGGGCTTTAAATTACATCAAATGGGCCTAATCCCATGGACTTTAAATTACATCAAATGGGCCTAATCCCATGGGCTTTGGAACACATCAAATGGGTCCAATCCCATGGGCCTTGGGATATATCAAATGGGCCTAGTCCCATAGTCTTGAAACATATCAAGTGTGCCTAAACCCATAGGCCTTAGATATCAAGTGGGCCTAAGCCCATAGGCCTTATATGAATCAAATGGGCCTAACCATAGGCCTTTCATAAATCAAATGGGCTTAACCCTTAGGCCTTTTATAATTCAAATGGGCCTAGTTCATAGGCCTGTTATCAATCAAATGGGCCTAACCCATACATGAGTGGCCCACCCAATCAATAACTCATGCCTTAAAATGATCTCACCAAGTGGATGGACGGTCTGGATGCATCACATGCATCATGGTGTGTCCCACTGCCGCTGGACGGTGGGGATGACACATGCATCAAGGAGGGCTCCACCGTCCACTGGACGGTGGAGACAATACTGCATCAAGGATGCCATCCAACCCGTTCATAAGGTCACTTAGACCTGGATGGAGTGAAGATACAAATTTCAGATTGATCTGAAACTTCTGTGAGCCCCAAAAGGATTTCAATGGTAGAGTTTAGTTCACACGGTTTCATGTGATGTGGGCCACCTGAGTTCTAGATCGCGCTGAAATTTGGAGGGGGCCCACCTGAGGAGGGGACCCACCTCATGAACGATGTGGATCAAACATATACATCATGGTGGGGCCCACGGCTGGAGCTGTGGGTCCCCTGCTGGACGCCTGCCTACACGCAGCTGCTGCTGCTGCAGCACCTGTCAGAAACAGAGAGGCAATGCCTCTTGCAATTTTGGGAAAAACCCGATTTTTCGGGGTATTTCACACGTGGGGCCCGCTTAAAAAAAATCCGCCCCGGCCATTGCGTTCTTCAGCTCGCAACCAATCCAACGGGTTTAATATAGAGTATTTTCTATGTTTAGAGAATAAAATAAATTGAAAAATGATCTTTTGAAAGGTAGGGATGCAACCCACAACGCTATGGCCCACCAGATCTCCCAATCAACCCCAACTCTTGGCTCAACGCCTAAAATTAGATGGAGAATGGGATGGACGGTGTGGATTTCATACTTACATCAAGATGGGGCCTAAGCAAGTGGACCACCCCAAAAGTCTCTTTTTCCTTTCTTTTTTTCCCTTTTCTTTTTTTTTTTTTTGAAACGTCCAGCGTCCCAGACGCTGGACGGTTGGTTCTTTTAAATACATTGTGGTGGGTCCTGATGAAGTGGGCCACCACTGATGGGTGACGTGGGTACAACGTATAAGGTGGGCCCCACTTGAATAAAACTTGAACAAAATAAATATCTCAAGGTGGGGTCCATTCAAGTGGGTCACACAATCTTATTGCATAAAATAAAACAAAATAAAAAGAAATAAAGAGGGAGAGAGACATGGAGAGTGGGACACGCTTGTGATGGAGGGACCCCGACATTATGGGCCCTCCCTTAAAAGTAAATCATACAATCAAAAGGATCCCTCAACACATGGGACCACTAAGATCGAGAATCAACGGTGGAGATCCTCTCTCCACCAAAATGGACGGTCTAGATGACCTTTTGTAATGAAATAAACATCATGATGGGGTCCATGGAGAATGGCCCTATCATAGAATGATCATGATGATCCAAGTGGGCCATCGGCCTCATCTTAGGGTCCCAAGCGAGATCCACACCATTGATCGGTGGGCCTCACTTGGCCCATCATAAAAATAAGAAAGAAACTACCCTATAGAGGCACCCACCGTCCGATCTTCTTACTCCTAGGGGTTCCTTGACACCTTAGCTTTAACTTCAATGGATGAGATGAGGAATGGAGGGTTGAGATGGGAGATGGTGGGGTAGGAAAGTGGGCCACTTAAAGCTTAGGAATGCTTGGAGAATTCCATACGTATGGAGCTTGGGATTTTGGTTGCTTGGAGATTTGAAATGAGAAAGAGAGAAAGAGAGAGAGTTGTAAAGGGAGAGAGAGAGAGTGCTGGATGGATGTGGTGGTGATGGGTGTGTAAGAGCTTTTTGACTTTTGAGGCCTTCTGTGTAAGAAAAGGCATGGGCATGGAAGACTTTTGTAGCATTTGTGTAAGAAAGGTATGGGTTAGGAAGACTTTTGTGGTTGCTTGGGAAAAAGGGTGAAAGTGATGTGTACTTGACATGTACTTGACATGTGATGGATTGATGGATGATTGATTGATGGGATTGATGTGATTGATGTGACACATCGTAGAGATTCCCTTGAGTTTTGCAACGCGCGGCGTTTCCTCGCACCGAACGTCGGTCTACAACTCTTGACCAGGGTATCGCCTCGGCGCGCGAGTCGCGGCATTGGAACCACAACGACGGCGCAGTCGCTATGGTATTGGTCTTGGGTTGAGTCGACTCGGTTTATCGGCATATGAATCAGGGTCGCGCATCGATATCGGTTAAGGGTCGAAGGTTGCCGGAATTCGATCGGTAAGACCGCGGAAGTCTACGAAAAGGTACGGACCAAGATACGGGTCTTACACCCTGGCCAAAATCTGAGTCCTTTGACCACCTTTTCGCTGGTGGAACCTTGGCGTTCGGAATATGGAACCATTTCCAGTCCATCTTCCACATCCCAATCTTTCTTGCTGACACGGAGCTAGGCAGGGCCTTAAGGTGGTGGCTCTCGGATAATCAGTCAGACGGTAATCTTTTGCTAACGGGACTACTGCCTTTGCTCATTTTTTGGGAGATCTGGCAATCCAGAAATGAGGCCAGATTCGATGGCGTTGTCGCCTCTCACTCCAAGACTATCTCCCGTATCCTCCATTGGATTTACCGTCTCATGCCCTCCCTTCCCCCTCCTAGAACTCTTAACAGGTCCTTAGTGGCGACTTTATCTAGTTTTCGTTTAATAGCCAATCTCCAACGCTCCAAATCAGCCCAAGTTGTCAAATGGAAAAAGCCGCAACCTGATTGGGTTAAGCTGAATGTGGACGGCTTGGCTAGGGGTAATCTAAGCTCGTCAGGTTGTGGAGGCGTGGCTAGGGATAACACCGGTTCGTTTCTTTTTGCCTTCGCCTTCAGCTTTGGCTATGGGTCCAATTCTAGGGCAGAGATCCAGGCCATTTGAGAGGGCATTTCACTCTGTATGTCTAGAGGATTCGTTAGGGTGGAGGTTGAAAGCGACTCCAAGATAGTGGTGCACAGCCTCAATGGGATCTCTTCCCCTCCCTGGAACCTATACTACTGGTGGGACAGGATCCAGCACCTAAAATCTCATATATGTTTGTCCATCTCCCATTGTCCTAGAGAAGCTAATGGGGTCACCGATAGCCTAGCCCGCATTGGTAGCAAAAGCCAGGCCCACTCTTTTTTCTCAAACGTTCCCAACCTCCCTCACATTACGAGAGGCCTACTCTTTCTGGATAGAGTGGGGCTGGGCTGTTTGCGTGATAGGCTAGTGCAGGGTTAGTTTCCCTTCTATTGGTTTTTGGAGGTTTTTCTTTCCCTTTCTCATGATAGGAGGACTCCTCCTTTTGTGGTCGGGCCCTCCCGAAGTACATTTGTATACCTTCTTTTGAATGAATAGAAAAACATCGCTTTTTGTTAAAAAAAAAATAAAATAAATAAAAATAAATAATCACATATATAAATAATAAAATCATAGATACAAAAAATAAGTCCTATATTGAAATATAATAAACTAATGTAATAACAAAACTATTAGCATGTATGTACCCGACCAACTCGACTGAGACCGCTTGGGTTAGACTTGGGTTGACAATTCCCAACTCAAGATTGGGTTAGGTTGGGTTAGGGTTGAGGTATAGGAACCTTGGGTTGGGTTAGGGTTGAGTACCAACCCGGCACAACCTGCTCGACTTTCAGCCCTACGCATAGCAAAAGGAGGAAGGGCCAACCTACCATAACGAACACCTCACAATTGAAAACAAATGAAACTAGTTTACTCTCACCGCACCAAGGCCCATCCTATCAAGAACCAGCTCCCCTCGAGAGAGAAGGGGAAGATCAAAGACAACAAAGAAAATATTGTTCAGCTGAGTGGCGCTGCCGCAATGGGCCAGTTCCTTCATCGAGATGTTGACTCTGGCCCGAATTTTCGGCCTTTTTTTATCAACGACTAAGAAAATATTGATTAGTTTACCTAATCCACACCCCAACCTAAAATCTACATTGTCCTAAATGCAAAATAAATAAGCATACAATGCATATGGGCAATGAAAAGAAATGCAGTAATGGAATACGGACCCTTCCCTTCTACCTCCCCTCACCAGAGGAGACCTTGTTCTAGATAGTTCGGGCCTTGGGGCTGTTAGAATATGCCTAATCCATGATCCCCTTTCTTAGTTTTATTTTTTTTAGGGTCATGATAGGCCGATCCTCTCCTTTTTGTTAGGTGGGCTGCCTGAATTGTCATTGTGTAATGATGCTGTACAGTTCCCTCATCAAATATACACATTTTGAAAAAATAAAAATAAAAAGTCAAGAGTGTCTTTACCAAGCAACTAAGTAATTTGTTTCTATTCTTATTCTAAAAAAATTTATAACTATTAGATACAGTTCTAAAGTAAACCAAAATTCAGGGTCATTACACTTAAGGGTAAGGACTACCATTAAGAAGCTCTCCTTAACGTTGCCTAAACTTCTATATATGAGACTCCAAAAGAAAAACTAAAAAATTTCCACGCATGAGTCACCAACTCACCTTTAGCAAAGACATGGTCGATCGATTCTATACTAGGGATGTGCTCAATGCCACAATAATTCCACCTCATGGCTAGCGAGACACCTTTGGACTGAATTCTTTCATCCACCGCAATCTCTCGGAGTAAAAATTTCAGGCAAGAATCCCCATCTTGGGAGGGAATTTGGCATGCCAAACTAATTTGGCCCAACTATTCCTAGACCCACTGCTCTACAGATTTCCCAAGCTTATTTTATAGTGAAATTTCCAGAGGCTTCTACAGACCAGACGTATCTGTCCTCCAAATTCAACAGACAGTAGCCTGCTCTTTTTATATGGTCCAACACGTGAAAGGGAAGGAGGGGTAACTGGGGAATCTTGAATTAGCCCCTTAGAGTTCAGCAATCGGGATTTCTAACCTGCAATCATGCTAGAAACACGTTCAAACAGTGGTTGAAAGAGTACAACAGATAAGAAAACTAAGCGACTGATCTGGAGATGCCTAACTGATTCTCAATAGATATGCTACGAGCAGCAACAAACTGAAGCGAACCATCCACTCTTTGACTAGTTGATCTTCTAGCCTGAGACAGCTTGATACTGATCAAGGAAGTCAATAACAACTCTCAGCGAGCTGATGCTACTGATATAGAGCGGGTCGTGGACACTTTCATGTCCACGATGGACCAAAGAAGGTCCAATTGGAGGCAGAAGTGATCCGGATTGTCAGAACCTTAAAACAGGTATATCTCGCAAACTAGAATGAGTTATTCCACATACCATATATGATTTTGGGTAGGAGAAGCTACTCTAGCCAACCAACCCCGCTATGCCGAGTTGCCCATACCGAATTTGTGAGATTCCATCAGATTGGCAGTCGAAAATCCATTTTATTTCTATTACGCCGGGTTGCCCATGCCAAATTTGCGAGATTCCATTAGATCGACGGTCTAAAATCCATTTTATTTCCGTTTTTACTATTTATAGTAAGTTTTAGTTCAATCATGACTTTTGATCCATTGAGTTTTAGGAGTTGTGTCCAACATGAAACGTGCTTAGAAAAATTAAGAAGAACAAAGTGGTTAGGACAAATAGGACACTTACTATTTTGGCCGAAAACCATGAGGTCTAGTGGAAATCATGAACGTCTATAAATACTAAGTTTATTTATTTATTTTTATTTTTTTAAAATCAATCAATTTATTTTGGATTTTATTAGAATTTATTTCTATTTTCTATCTCTCCTTGTGGATTCGAGGAATCTCTATGAGGAGTTTAGAGAAGCTCCGTGAATTTGGAGTAAATATTATCCCCCGAGAAAGACGGTGCTTTACCTCATCACACCCACATTCCTGGGTCATTGACGAACAGAATGGTGTAATCTGTGTACAAGAGATGCCAAATACTTGGACATCCACTGTTCACTTTGTAAGGCTTGCAGAAACTTTTTTCCTACAACAATTTGAACCCCCAGCTGCAAGTTTTAAAATTATGGTGTAGTAGTTTAATCATGTCTGCAAATACACCTCAATAGAACTTAACCTACAAAGCCCTGTTGAGGATCGGGGCTCCACTCAAAAAATATGACCAACACTTCATATTCAACAGTCCACGTGCAACCCACCTAAGGGCCTTTTTGGCACATGTACATCAAATTGCTACATTTCGGAAGAATTGTTTATTCCTGTGTCATGATGCAAACAAGAACCGCGTCACATATAGTGCATACACTCTCTAAGTTTTATTCTTTGAATTTAAAAAAGCATACACGAGATGACCAGAAACTGCGCAAACATAGGACACTGAAGGAAAAAAAAAAAACAAAAAGATATGTAGGCCACCAAGCTCGAAATCACACTGTTTTGTAGCATTCCATGGCCGCATGGTTACATGCAAAACTCGCGAGGATAAAACCAGCAAAACCAGCTATCTTTGCCAATGCTTCGAACTCCTTCACAGTCCTGATCTTCCCTTTGCTCCAGGCGGTCTCGATCACATCAAGCTGGCAGGTGCCCTGTACACCCACATCGTTCTTTATATCTTCTTGAAGAACATTTTCCACAATGATCACCTTTCCAGAGTCGGGCAGTGCTTTGTAGCAGTTCTTTAGAATTTGGATGCATCGCTCATCCGTCCAATCCATGAATATCCACTTCATAGTTATACAAACATACGAACACTTTAGTAAATTTGTTACAAACACATCCACTTCATAGTTAATCAAAATCTTCTGTAAATTTGTTACAAACAGAATTCATTTCTATGAGAACGTGAAAGAAAATACTTTACAAGAAAATGACAGCTTCCCCTAACTGGGAATTCACTTATTTTGTTGGAAAATATTTTCCATGAATTATCATTCATGAAAAGTTGTACAAAGTTTTCCTTGCCCCCCCCCTCCCCCAAAAAAATGCTTATTTGACACTTTTTTCCAAGTTCCAGTGACATTTTAGTAGAAGAACCCCTTGCTAATCATAAGCATGTCTGAAAGAAAAATGTTTGTCATATTATTTAAATTCCTTTAATCATTGTATGAATTTACCAATGTATTGCAAAAACGATACAATGTACTTTCTGATATAATTTTTTACTTTGATAGTGTTGAGTTCAATGAAAATTTCAGTGGATGGTACATTCAGATAAAATATTAAGGGCACGTTCCGATAAAAGTGGAAGTTACTTTTTCTAGTTACAGCAGCAGACAAGTAACTTACTTGGGATAAGAAAGTTTGGTTTAAGATCAATTATAAGTACAAGTTTTTAAAAAAGTTACTTAATCACTTCAGCTTAACATGTAAAAACCAAGATAAGCAACCTGAGGCATACCTAGGTTTTCATAAGTAACTAACAACCCAAATGCCCCATATGATTCGTGGGTAGTGAAACTGTCTCAATTAACACATTTTCATTGTAACCAAGTATAGATCCCAATTAGCAAAAGCCACACAGCAAAAAATGATACCGAAAATATAAAAAGGCAGACCAAAATTCGGTCAACCAAATAGAAACTCTAAAAGCAGGTAATGATAAATGTTTAATATATATATATATATATATATATATATATATATATATATATATATATATATATAACTTTAATTAAAAATTGACCCAGTGAAAAAAGTGGGTACGTGCATGCATATATGTATATGAATAAAACCAAAACACAAAACTTCAATTAAAATAGATTTCTATGTACATAAGTAACAACATACATCTGTAATGAACCATGGTAATAAAATCATTTGTTCCTCTCTTTGATCCTTTATTTCCAATTAATCCGTCTATAAAATTGCAGCCATCCACTAATTTGTTTTCACCTTCTACTCAATTCTATAAGCAGGCAAGGACATCTGATCTCGTCTTTCAATCACGTTCAAATGCTTTTAGTTTTCTATCAAAATAAGTTTATTTGTAAGAAATAGCTTAATTTAATTTGAAGAAAGGGTTTTTTGGTTTCCTTCTTTTTTATTTTCTTACTTGTGTTCTGAGTATATACAGTGTTTTAAACGTTATCTTGATAGCAAGTATGGTTTGAATACTTGGAAACTGCGACAACATTCAATCGATGGGTCTATTTTGTTACATTCTCAGCCAGCATTTCACCCTGTAGGGTTTAAGATGTGTTAGGACAACCCACTCTAGAGATGACAGTGTTAGTCAACTGCGTTCAGGCTTCGTTTTTCAAGCTCCACTCACTACTTCACAGCCAGCTTCAAAAGAAGGCAGTGTTAGGCCAGCTTTAAAACTAGTAAGTGCGCTAGCGCGCAATGGCTTTGAAGTAGCAAGCAAGCAATGGCCTTGCTGGCTTCAAAGCTTATTATTAAGGTAAAACACGCTTATGCACGCATACATTTTGAAGTTGAAAAATGTATGAGTGCCAACACGCACAATGTTGAGGGTCAAATATTGCATATTAGACCCTGGTTATTTTCTGAATTTACGAGCATGATATTGTTTAATGGCCTAATTTAATCGTGTTGTGCTGCAGAGTGTATTTACGAGCTTGGATCGAAATAAGGTGCTAAAAATTGAGATTTAACTCTCAGAATTTACTAGAGCAATGGACGGACTTTATGGGATCAAGATCAACAAATGTACATGCCAGAGATCTGCGAAAATCGAGAAACTGAAACTTAAGTGGCCCAAAATTGGTACGGAATGCAAGATCGTGGGGTTTCCATCATCTGTTTGGCTCGAAACTTCATACATGCTCAAGAGACCATAAATTAACCGTACATCTTAAATTTCACCCGTTGGAACCCTGCAGAAGTGGCCCAACGGATGGATCATTCCATAATTTCTTGATTTGGGGCCCACCTGATATTTTTCTATGCTTTAAAATTGGTCCCTACAGTTTAAAGGATATGTAAAAATGGATGGACGGAACTGATTTTGCATATTCATAAAGGTGGGGCCTGATTTACATCACTGGAGTGCACAGCGACGTAGGTGGGTCAGCGTTGCTGACCCAACCCGTTTCATGCCATGACAGCGGACAGACTATCCATCCGTTTTTGCTTTGCGGGCCTCACAACCAACCGAGCAGGTGGGTCAGCATTGCTGACCCGACCCGTTTCACGCCATGACAGCGGACAGACTGTCCGTCCGTTTTTGCTTTGTGGACCTCACAACCATCATCCTATTCGATGATTCAAACCGTTCATTGCATCCAGGGGATCAAACCACCGTACCCTGATCTTCAGCTAGACTTTATCGAATATAACACGTACATGTAGTCTTCGACGCAGGTTGGATGGCGCTAAACAAACGTCCGTGAGACACCACAGTATGGATCCAAAACCATACATTTCTAACCGATTTTTCATGGTAAATTCAATGAACGGAGTGGATTTCCTTTTCAGCTTCAATCATGGGCCCCACCAGCCGCACATAGGAGGAATTTCTCTTTTCTGTCTCTGTTTATGCAAAAACAGAGCCTGCGGTGATGTGCTGTGGTCCACCATGGCAGATCAAAATGTCAATCTGAATTGTCCAATGCATCCGGAAGAGATTTTATGCTAAGATTTTGTTCTCTTTTTGTCCCCATGCACACAATTGAACTTGCCTTAATGAGGAACACAATGGTATGACGGTGATGGTGCAACCCATCCAAAGGTCGGATCTATTTCAAACTCGGGCTCACAATCGGACGCTAATAGGGGTACCTAAAGGAGGGAATGGATGGCTTTAAAAGGGTGGTGAAGTGGACCAGTGGTTTCTCTGTCAAAACTGGATTCGGCGCGAACTGTGCGGTTTGAATAGCCGTCAGTCGGATGGTTGGGATGACCACCTATATCAATTGTATGAGAGATCCGAACCGACCATCAGGATAGGACGAGAAAAATGACCAGACCCATGGGCTTCTTCTACAATTCCGACCACGAAGGGAAGCTGTTGCGACAATGCGGTGCTGTCGAGTTACGCAACTACGTAACCTTTTCTGGAATCCAAAACTCCTTCTACTGGGTAAACAAAACCGACTCCAAGCCACCGCCTCTCCTTACGCAGCCGTCCATGGCCTTCTCATGCTATAAAAGAAAGAAAGAGTGAAGGAGAGAGGTACTCACGACTAGGAGATCGGCTTGGCCCGGGACGTGGAACGTGAGAGAGAAAAAATATATTACTTCTTTTCCATTTTCTTTTTCTTTTTATTTTTTTTTGCTTCTTGTTTAAGAGATAGTCCACCCATGACGGGCTAAACCTCTTAGTTAGGGCTAAGAGGTGAAGCTTGTAGTGTGATGGGAGGATTCTTTTATACCTTTTGTTTATCCTGAATTAATATTTGATTTTAATTAATTATGAGAATGCTTTTAGTTTTTAATGGTCTATTGTAACTGAAATTATAATGGGTCTGCGATGGCTTTGAGCATGTTCCTTTCCTTTATGTTTATGACATCACGAAGTCCTGTTGCTCACCATAGTCTCATGGGCATGGTCGGATGACGGTACCCTTCTTAACCTTCATGCATTGATTGGTTGGTAATTAGTTTAATTCTGTTTTTTGCTTTGTCTCCTGGGCATGGTTTGGTGATGAAATCCATTCTAATTCATATACCTTTCGTCTCTTGAAAACTATATCAACGACAGTTCAGTTAAATTTCATGATTCTTAAAGCTGGCATAAGATATCCCTAATCTTTACAAGTCGATTCTCTGAATCCCTAGTTTCCTATCTCTGATTTCTCCTAAGTTTTAGATAATAATTTCACAATTATTCCTTAAATTTTATTTGGTTTAGATTTCATCTCATTATAATTCTAGTTTTAGTTAGTTTTAGATAACGTACGAGTTTCAGTCCCTTGGAATTCGACCTCGGTCTTACTGAGTTTATTACTACATCACAACCCTGTACTTGGGGTGTGAACACACAACGGCTGTTAGTTACTGGCTTCAAAGCCTATTAGTAAAATGCGCTAGTGTGTTGTAGTTTTTTAGCTGCTTGCTGCTCGCTTTCTAAGCCACTAAGCTGGCTCATTCCTATGATGTACCCAAGTTCGTGGATTAGGTATATGGCCTAGTGACTGCAGACATGCAGGCATGGAGCTATACATGGGCTGGAGAAGAAAACCAGATGTGCATGAAGCTGTGTCCTGAGCCTGGTCTATTCCGTAGATTGAAAAACTCACAAAACTCTACTCAATGTCTACCTTTTTTTTTTTTTTTTTTTTGGCTCCTATATCTTTGTTAAGAAGGAACAAACGACGTACAAGCTAGATTTTCAGGTGGGCTCCACAAAAAAAGAATTGGGCCTCACCTATCATATTGGCTAAACGGATAACAAAAAAACAGAACAGAAAACAGAGCAGAAAAACTCAATGTCCAGCTGAGTCTGGTCAACTAAAACACGATTGTGTTGCACCTGACTTGACTGAATAATATTTAAACAAATAATACGTATTTAAAGTATTTAGATATAATAAAAGTAAAATAGCAAATTTAATTTGACTAATCTGTTGTTACTTTGTTGGTTAAGCACGTGTTTCTTTGGAGAATCGTGCCCTTCATTTTTATTATAAGAAACTAAATTGGCCCAGCGTAACTTGGCTGAAGATATTCAGCTGGAAACCTCACCAAATCAGCTTCACTCGCCTGAGTTTTGAGTCAAGTCAGTGACTTTTAAAACTTATGGTATATAATAGAACTCCGCCCTAACAGTACAACTCAGCTTACCTTAACTAAAATGGCTTCTGCGCTTGGAACGCTGGCAAACATATCTCCTCCAACATGCTCCACGGCTGCAAAATAAAAGCTAATATAAGGGCCCGTTTGGTATTAATTAAGGAGATCTTGTTGATTTGGAATGGTTGCACCTCCAGCTCTTACCATTTGGAAATACTCAGACCCCGTTTGGTACATGCCTAAAAGTGTTCACTCTCATTTGAGCCAACAGCACTATGTCATAGAGATCTTGATTCTCAAACATAATGAGCTCAACGTTATCAGTCATTATATATCAGAAATCGATATCTATAATATGTAATTACTATTAACTAAAATGAGGTATTGCATCTACCAAACAGGTCCTTGTACTTTCTATTTTTAATATTTTCTTTGTAGTTTTCAACCTCTTGTTCTGCATTATTCCCATCCAGCTCCTGAATCTGATCAGAGTTTTGTGTTAGGTGATCGTTATGGTAGGCTCAACCTTTTGAACTGGTTGGATGTCATACACACATCGCAAGTTGAAAAAACTACTGTTGAAGAGTAATATGAGAGTCTAATCAGTTATATTTGAGCTAGCACTCAACATCTATGTTTTAAGACTTGAATGAGTCTGGTGAGACTCTTCCAAGTCGATTGGGACTCGGTCAAATCTGATACAGTTCAATACCATAAGTCCCCCAGTCACCCTTTACATTGGCAAGTTAGGTCGATTCATCCCTGATGTAGAGTGGGTCGTGGACACTCTTATGTCCAAGATGGACCAGATAAGGCCCGATGAGGGAGAAGTGATCTGGACCGTCAGAACCTTAAAACAGGCATATCTTGCAAATTAGAAAGAGTTATTCAACGTACCAGATACGATTTTGGGGTAAGAGAAGCTACTTCAGCTAACTAACCCTGATATGCCAGGATGCCCATGCCGAATTTGCGAGATTCCATCAGATTGACAGTTGAAAATCATAAAACTTACTATTTATAGTAAGTTTTAGTTTAATCATAACTTTTGATCCATTGAGTTCTAGCAGTTTGTCCAACATGAAAAGTTCTCAGAAAAATTAGGAGAACAAAGTGGTTAGGCCAAATAGAACACTTACTATTTCTGGCTGAAAACCATGAGGTCTAATGGAAATTGTGGCTATAAATAGTAAGTATACAATTTAAGTCATGAATTTAGGGAGTTCGAGTTGTAGTTTGATTCCAAAACTTCTTTATATGGTTCATATCACTATTTACGGGATTGCAAACTCCTCTTTTTTTCTTTTTCTTTTTTCTTTTTTTAATAAAAAAATCAATCAATTTATTTCATATTTTATTAGAATTTATTTCAATTAATTTCTATCTTTCCTTGTGGATTTGAGAAATTTTTGTGATGAGTCCCGAGAAGTTCCGTGGATTTGAAGTAATTATTCCTTGAGGAGCATGGTGCTCAACCTCATCCTTGCGTCAATCCCTTACTTGTGTAAGTCCAAACCAAACTCATGAATAATCCGAGATGCCTGTACTCCATGCTACATATAAAAATCATATTCTAAAATATACCTGGGTAGTTATGTGCAGTGGCGACGACTTCTGGCAAATCAAAATTGATTCCCTTGATATGAGGGTACTTAGAGATAATCAGGTTAAGCGAGGCTCCCGTCCCGCCTCCAACATCAACCAACTCCTTGATTTCTTCAAACCCTCTGTACGTCTCTAAGATTCTTGTCAAGACAATGGTGGAGTGGTCCCACATTGCCTTATTAAAGAGATGGCCGAATTTCAGCTCCCTGGAGACGTACTCATATGAGGACTTCCCATGGGCTCTGATGAATGGTAGCCCCCCTTCAAGAACGACGTCTTTCAAGTGGTGCCTGGTCATTTTGAAACAAACAAATTAAAAGATGGTGTGCTAAACTTAGGAAAACATGGGTCCATACTCTTGTTCGGGTGGTACTCTCAGTAGTTTCAACACCCGATCAAGGGTTCGAGTACCCATAGGTGGTGAAATTCCACCAGTGTGAGTGTGTGGGGTGTGTGTGCGTGTGTAATAGTAATAATAAAAAAAAAAACCCTTAGTAAAACATTGAGGCCTGATAATGTGTAACTAGGATTAAAAAACCTTTTGAGGTATGGACAAAAAAACCTCTTATTTTTAAAATATTGTTACATGACTGCCCTTTATTTTAACACTTGGACCTTCAGTCAGTGAGCTAACGGACCATTACCACGTTTGAATGTTATGGGGGAAACTGAGTTCTCTGTCTCTTCTCAATGTCTTTAACCCATGCGACATTGAGACAATGATTTCAGCGAAAATAATGGAGCAGAAGCATGCTGTTTGCATGGAACTTACATTATAATGGCAGGATGCGTTCTGTGGGGCACAGTGTAATGTCCATATACATCCACTCCATCCATCCTTTTGGACCATCCATGGAAGGACATGAGGCCAAAACATTAGCCACATCTAAAACTTAGGTGAGCCATATGACAGAAAATAATGGGATGTAATGCATACCTTCATCATCGTTCATTGTTACCTGTGTGATGGCCCACGAAAGCATTGGATCTACTTTTTTTTTTTTTTTTTTGGTTCCTAACATTTCTTCAGCTCATGAATCTGATGGATAGAGTATATATCGCAAAGGCATTTCGGTGGACCACCACCATACGAAACTGTGGGGATTGGATGGATAGGGTTGAAAACTTGTTGGGGCAAAGAGGTTTTGGATCAAGCTAATATTTATGTCTTCTATTCAGCCATGTCCAACTATGTGACCTTATGAACAGGTTGGATGACAAATAAACATCACAGCAGGCCCTGATTTAGGTTTCCAGGGTTGGTTCCATTATCCCGTGGTTTCCTATGGCATGGTCGCTTTGGATCCTCCTCATTTTTTAGCTCATCCTCTAAGTAGAACTGGCAAAACGGTTGAAAGTAGTGGATAAAACACACAAGTCATGGAGGCCCCACATTGTCGTGCCATGGTTAAATGCAGCAATTAGAGCTGTACACGAGCAAAGTTAGCTCGGTAACTCGCTCAACTCGACTCGACTGGATCGAAACTCTGTTTGAACCGAGTCTTGCCACTTTTTGAGAGCTGAAAACATTTCGAGTCAAGTCTGAGCTGGACTTAGCTTGACTCGGTATCGAGCTTGACTCAACTCGACTCGGATCGAGTTTTAAATGCATATATAAGGTGTATTTAAAAAAAAAAAAAAAAAAAACCTCATTTGTTTGATCTTAGCCCATTTCGCCCAACCCAAAGCAACCCTAACCCAGCAAGCTTCCAACGCCCAAATCGCCTGACCCTGACCTATTTCTCCCTCCTTTCGCCCAAATCGGCCGTCCGTTCACCCAATACTTTCGACGTTCTCCATCCCCTGGTGAAATTCCTCCTTTCAGCTTCTGTTTGGACGACTTCCTCTCCCAAAGTGACTCCTCTCCTCCCCTCTCTCTATTTTTTTTGGCGAGTAGCGTCCATCTGAGTAGCGGAACCCATACGACTAGCGACCACTGGCCATGTGGCTCTGGTACAATCGGACGAACATCTGGTTTGATCGAACAAACCCATTTGACTAGCAACCACTCGACTCGAAAACTCAGCTCAAACTGGAGCAATTGCTGGCCGAGCCGAGCACGAGCTGCTGTTCCAAGCTCGAAGGCCGAGCCGAGCTGAGCACGAGCTGAGACTCGAGTTGTCCAAGTCAAGCATGAGTTATGCAAAGTTCAGCTTAGCTCGACTTGTGTGCACCTATAGCAGCAACCTGTCTCCCACTAGCCTATGCATGCCAGCAACCTAGGGCCACTGTGATGTTTAAGGTAAGAATCCAGATTTTCTGCTTGCCACAAGTAGAGAATTCCTGTTTGTTGCAACTTGATTGGGCCACTTCATCAAACACTGCATTTAATGCAGCAATAATGACAAAGCCAGTGATGACACGGACCAATCAGGGTGCATGACCGTAGGAATTTTCTGTTTATTTCAAGTAGAGGATCCGGATTCAAATAATTTTAAGACATGGGTGCAAGGTGATGTAAATCTAAAACTCAGGTGGGCCACACAGCTGGAAACAGTGTGCATTAAACACCCACTGTTCAAACAGTCGTGGGTCCTCCGTGGTGTTTGCGGCCCGTACTCGATCACATTCTCTGAATCATTTTAGGTCATGGACCCAAAAGTGAGGCTAATAAAACTCAAGTGGGCCATAGAGAAAGAAAACAGTAAAGGTGTACAACATAGATCATTGGAACACTCATGGCCCATCGTAATGTTTCTTAGAAATCATCCCATCCACCAATTTTTTCCAAGGTGTGGACCGAAAAATGAGTATGATCCAATACTCACGGGCCACCTTGGAAGTGAATGCTCACATTGGAAGACACCTCTCTCTGTTTTAAAGTCATACCAAGATGGTGCAGCCCACCGTGATGCTCAAGACAAATCCAATCCGTCCACTAATTTTTTCAGATGATTTTATGGAGTGGACCCGAAAATCATGCAGATCCAAAACTCAGCTAGCCTACATGGCTAGAAATAATGAGTATACAATAACCACGAGTATATCACCAACGGAAGTTTTGGATCATGCTACTATATTTCTTAGTTTTAAGTTCATACCAGTGTCAATTACCTTATAAATGGTTTTGATGTCATGTAAACATCACGTCCCACTTTTTTCTACTGTGGGACCCCCTTGAACTTGGGATCTCCCACTTTTTCCTACGATCATGGAACCCACTTGAACTTTGGATCGTCCACAATTTTTGTCCTTGGACATGAAATGAGATGGTGAGACTGATGGACGAAGTAGATTTGTCATAAGCCTCACGAAGGTGGCCCACCTGATGGAAACGTGGTTACAAGAGCTCTATCTATCTGCGGTATTGGAAGCCATTTGTTTTAAAGACACACAAAGCATTTATCAGCTGCTTACCACATATCGAGAATGACTCGATCTTGTGTCAAAAGAGTCATGGTCGCAAGGGACGCACCCTCTTGATTTTTAACGAGCAACTTGCATACAGATGCCAAACCATAGACTCTTTCCACGCACCCGTCAGCACGAGTGCGGGAAGTGCATGTGAGAACAGAGAAGCTAGTAAGGAGGCGCAGGACACGATCGAGGGTGGCAGCTGCGTCATGTTGGTTGGATGTGGGGAGGTGAGAGGCAATCTCGGAAGCAGAGAGGTGAGCCCTTGGCCCACATTTGGACATGATCTCAAACACATCGAGTTCGATGAGAGCTTTGATGGCCATTGGGAGGACAGAAGCAGTGGAAAGTTGCATGGCGAATTTCCAATCTTCTTCGAAGGTGTCGGGTGAGTTTGAATGATCGGACATCGAACCCATATCTGATTGGATAACGGACGGGCGAGATTGTGAGGAGATGTGAGGGAAGATTTCGTTGGCTGGGATGAAGTTTGTCATGCTATTTATAGTCTCGGCCCACCCACCGCGCACAGTTTTTCTAATTTTCACGTTTTTTTAAAAAAATTTTTAATGAGATGGGGGCTGCGACCTCTGGGCGCCGATTTTTGCCGTCCCCGGACTGTTTTGTATTTTCTTCGACGGATAATTTAGGGATTTTTAACCCACATGCCTCGTTGTATATATGGCCAAATTTCCTTAAGGGCTTCGCCCTTCCAGATTTTTGGGGGTGGCCTTTTGACGAGCTTTGAAAAGAAATTTTCAAACCAAAATACCCTCGTCCTTGCTCCATAGCTGTACTGTTTAGAGAGCGGAACAATTTTGGTGTTATTTCAATCCAGGAACGACATGGACGGAAGCCTTTTTTAGCATGGGTAAGGCCCAACTTTTGGGGCCCATGTTGATGTATGTGTATAATCCATACCGCCCATTCTTTTTGCCATGTTATTTTAGAGCTAGGGATCAAATATCAACCTGATCCAGAGCTCATGTAGGCCATATAATAGAAAATAATAGTGACAATGACACCCGCTTTTGAAACTTTATAGGCTCGTTACGATGCTTGTTACAACTAAACATTGCCCAAGGTAGGACTTTCTGAGCCCACAGCGAGCTGGCTGATAAGGTGGATGGAACAAATCACTTTATTATAGGCTTTAGGCTATGATACCAATAGCTAGCGTTTTTTCATTTGGTAGTAAAATGAACATGTGATAACCACGACCCATATAACATGACAACAACGACTCATATAATATGACAATCATGACCATAACAACTACGACCTATATACATGACAACCTCAACCCTTGCCAAATTATAACCACGACCTATATAACATGACAACCATGACCTCGATCCTTACTACATTACAATGACGACTTTAATCTGTGGCCTTTGATCCATTTTTAATAGTGTAGGTAGTGAACAAGTGACAATATGTCCATTAGATTTAGAATTTATTTTAACTTCATGGCCCAAAAAAGAGTTATATCTAAAAAAATTGTGGCTCTCAAAAGGTTTTCAATGGTAGGTTTTCAATTTATATGGGTCAAGGTTGTCATGGTTGTTATGTGTTAAGGGTCGGAGTTATGATGTGTTAAGAGTCAAAATTGTCACTTGTTCACTACCTACATTATCAAAAATGGATCAACGACTATGGATTAAGGTCGTGGTTATCATGTTATATGGGTCATAATTGTAACATGGCAATGGTCTAGGTTGTACTAGGTTTTATGAGTGGTGGTTGTCATATTACATGGGTGGTGGTTGTCACGTGTTCACTTCCATTAAGATCAAATGAAAGGCTAACCATTAATATCATAGCATAAGGCCCACAAGGTGGTGATCCGTTCCATCTACCTTGTCGACAAGCTTGTCATGGGCGCAAAAAGTCCTGACTTATGTAGTGCCTACTTCTAATAAATATCACAGTGAGCCTAAAAAGTTTCAACAGTGGGTGTTACTGTCACTATTAATTTCTATTATGAGACTCACACGAGCTCTGGATCAGGCTAATATTTGGACCCTGGCTCTAAAATGACATAGCAAAAAGGATGGGTGACATGAATTATACACATACATCAATGTGGGCCCCACGGGTAAATAAAAAACTTAAGTGAATCACACCACATCAAACTATGGAAATTAAACACCTAATGTTGATAACTACTTGATCGGAAGCCACAAAAGTTTTGGATCAAGTTGATTTTTATGTTTTCCATTCATGCATATGTATAATCTTGGGAACTAATCAGTCGAATAAATCAGGAGGCTAGTCAAGATGGAGATTAGCATACTTGGCGGTGCTTTGTGGACCTATACTAATGTGTGCGTTTTATCTATGCTGTCCGTCTGTTTTGGATTATTATTTTAGAATGTGAGCTCAAAAGTAATTTATAGAAAAAACAATTGTGTGATTAAATGCCCACACTGTCATGAGCTTCTTAGGCCCAATGTAATGTTTATTTGTCACCCAACCAACCAGTTGATTATGTCACAAAGACATGGGAAAACACGATTATCAGCTTGATCCAAGACTTGTGCTCCTAAGAAATTTTTTCATTTTTAATGGTGTACGTCTAATCACTATTATTTCTTATGGTGTGGCTCACTTAAGATTTTGAGCTGCCTTATTTTAAGGCTCATTGTCTAAATTGAATTGACAAAATGGATGAATGGCCCACAGATAAGGGAACGGATTGGCTACTCCCCCTGCCACCGGCCAATGGCCAGTGATCGGTGCTCCGTGACCTACCATGATGTATGTCACTCATCCATGTAGTTCATCTATTTTTTCGAATCATTTTATAGTATGAGACAAAAAATTAAGTATATCAAGATCTCAAGCAGACCACATTACAGGAAACAGTGTTGAACGAGCATCGACCATTAAAAACCTTTTAAGGGCCATAAAACTTTTGGATCAAGTCGATATTTGTTTTTTTCCTTCATCTTGGCTTGTATGACCTAATAAAGAGATTGAATGTCAAATAAACAGAACAGTAGACCTTAGGAAAATTTTAATGGTGGATATCCAATCGTTATTGTTTTCCTATGGTGTGGTCCATCTGAGATTTATATCCCTCTAATTTTTGGGATGAAGCACTAAAATGATCTGCAAAAATATATAAATGAAATGGATGAAACACATACATCATGAAGGGGCTTACATACCACCGACCACCAGCCACCGGGCTGGTGGCAGGGGGAGTAGCCGATCCGTTTCCCACGGATAAAATACATACGTGACTACCACGGGAACCATGCATGGCAGTGTCGGTGGGATATTTTACTTTGCAATCAGTCGTTCCAACGTGCATTTTCTTTTGGGTGACAGCTATCCCTGCTGTGCATTGTCATAAGAAAAATAAAAAATAAAAAATCATTGTGGGTTTATTTATTTATTTATTTTATTAAAGATGGGCTTGTGTAACCACGCGGCCAGGCCACCGAAAATCAGTGCAAGATCCGCAAAATCATCGCGGGGTTTTATTGTTTTTTCAAAAGATCGGCGGGTGTACGACACGCCACCGATCTGGCTGCTGTGCTATATGTCCCATCGTTATATCCCAACCGTCCTTTTATTTGGAAAATCCGTATTAAGGCTTGAGAAACAATAAATAAAACAGATGTAATGGACAAGTCACCACACCACAAAAAGCCGTGGGGATTTAACGTCTACCATTGAAACCCTTTTGAGAGTAACCGAATAATATTTGTGTTTTCTTTTCATTCAATGTATGTGACCTCATGAATAAATTGATGATGAGCCTGACGATTGTTTTAATGGTGAGAATCATTATTCCACAGCTATTTATGCTGTAGTCCCATTAAAATTTTTATATGAATCCTTTCTTAATGTAATGCTCTAAAATGTTCTTGGAAAACGATGAACGGTATGGATATAATAAATACATCACTTCGGGGTCATGTAACTTTGATTTCCTTTGAACCGTTGGTACAGCACGGAGCCCGCACTTCACGCACCCAGATAGGTGGTGTGTGTGGTACATCAGCAAATCGGTTTCCGTTGTTTTTATGTGACCCATCATTATAGAAAACGGTTATAGGTGTCATCGAAAACCGTGATACCCGTCATCGATAAACTCCATCCAGGATATCGCACGGATTTTATTCCCACCAATCCATTCACAGTTGAAACGCATCGTGTTGAATACTCCACCAACCTTTGTTATTTACGGCTTCTTTGGATTCGCATATAGTATCGTATTGTATTGTATCTGTGTAATATTCATGTATACACCAGATGGTTTTAAGAATACATCCAAATCAATATTTGGATAAGAGATATTGTTTGGTGTAGTATACAATACGTTATACAGATCAATGTTTGAATAGGATGTATTATGTCGGCATATTATACAATCTTAATTGGGTCGGGTGACCTATTTGATGTATGGAATTTTCTAATTTCTACCCCAGATGATTTTCACGTTGAAATGTACCAAATGAGCGGTTCCGATCTTACACTGCATAGGTACCACATATCTGGTATTCGTACAAATTTCAAACTTTCATCCGCTGGCGAATACAGCACAATGAATACAAAGTATTGACAGCAACAGAACCTACTGACAATACTCTACCGTTGGTTCAAAAATTTGACTAGAGTTTGTATTTGCACACATGAGATTCAACTCCTATTCACTCTAATCCAAACACGGTAAACATCAAATCATAGCTTCTAATATGATAAAATACATCCCAAAACACGTACCCAAACAGGCACTTAATTTTTCTTTACACACGCACCCTCACACCCTCACGTACCGAAATAATAAAGTCAATCTTAGTCATTGATGTTAACTACCATGTGTCTTCTTAAATATATGTTATGCACATTAGATTAGTCTAGTGTTGTCTTAATCATATACATATCATAAATTACGTGAGTATATATTACATCATGTAATCTTTAGAAACTTGAGATTGGACATGGTGGTTATTGATCGAGAAGAGTTATGTTTCATAAATTTTAATACCTTGATGAGCCATAACTAATACAGGTGTTTGGGATTTATTTGTGGACATCATGGGTAGAACCCTATGGTCATCCCATGTGAGGGAATTAACTTGGGTCAAGATGGAAATTCTCGAAACCAACTTGGTTTCAGTTGTGCCTTTAGTCCTTATCTTATATAGGAGTGTGAATATGCCCAGAATATAAGATCCATATTTAAAAATAATAATAATAAAAATAAAAAATAAAAAATTTAGACACTTATATTGGTAGATCGAAGAATAAGTCAATTGTTAATGGCCCATTAGTGTAGACTATAATTATGTGAATAGAGACTTAATGTTGCACATAAGTTGATTAATCCTTAAACCGATGGTATAAAAGGGATCTTAGATCTTGACCGGACAACTTTAGCTCATTTTATGAGATTTTCTTAGAGGAAACTAAAAGTGACAATATTATATACATCAATCAGAGTTCATTGATTCTTGCACGGGCTAATTAGGGATCCATTGAATTTACCGTGGGACTTCCTTAAGGCTAGATCTTATTAAATTAAAGACTCATCAAGTAGTTTTACCATAAAATCCATCACTTAGAGGGTTTTAATCAACTTTTAAAATGTTTTTAACTGTTAAAGTTTTATTTTAACCATTACAACTCTTTTAATCACCCTTGATAATGATCTAATGACTGAGATCTGATGGTCCATTAATTAATTATCATGGGATTTTAATTTATGATGGATGACCTATACCGTAAAATGATTAGATCATACAAATGTGCACGTGTGAGGCTGATCAATGGACTTGCTACATAATAGGGTTTATTGAAGTCCTTAAGGTGAAGTAACACTAAGGCTGTTCACAAGTCGAGCTATCTTGAAAAACTCGCTCGACTTGGCTTGAGTCAGCTCAGATTGACTCGGCTTGGATGGCCGATTCGAGCCGATCCAAGCTAATTATTTGAAGCTCGAGTTGAGTTCAAGCCGAGTTCGACCAGGGGGCATTTCAACTCGACTCGAACTTGAACTCGACTCGGCTCGATTAATCAATATATATATATATATATATATATATATATATAAGTTTTAAGTTTTAACTTTATTAAAAAAACAAAAAACAAACCTTATAGTCTCTACCCGACCGCACGCACCCCTTTTCCCTTTCCCTTTCTTCCCTTTCTCTACTCGCTACCAGCCACATGCCCGCCCAAACCACCACCACCAGTTTTCATTTCAGCTTCACATTAGTATGATTTTAATCTCTTGAGATCTACTTCTTGGGCAAGAAATCCGCGATGGTTCTTCTCAGATTTGTTTGAGCTTCAAGGAAATCCAATGGTCTGATTGGCTAGAGCTCTTTACTTGGATTTCTGATTTATGTTCTGCTCTGTTTCTTTTCTAGTACTTGGATTTTTGTTGGTGGAAGAATATCAAGAACAGATCGGTTCTTACAGGTTTCCTCATCCGATTCGAAACTTTGTTTGGTTTTTTCATCAGGTTTTGCTTTAATTCTCCTAAGATTTTTGAATTTTTCATCAATGGAGGAGGATCAAGAACAAAATCCATTACTCTCTCACCCAACAAGCTCAAGCTCGACTCGACTCGAACCACTAGCTCGACTCGACAGCTTTGGCAAACAAGCCAAGCTTCAATGTTGAGCTTGAGGCCGAGCTCGAGCTCGAGCTAGAGCTTGAGTACATCATGGACAAGCTGAGCCGAGCTTGGCCCACCTCGACTCAACTCAGCTCATTGCCCACCTCTACGGAACACCATATTGTGTACACCTTTGAAACCTTAATCCTTCTTTATATATATATATATATATATATATATATATATATATATATATATATATATATATATATATATATATATATATATATATATATATATATATATGTATGTATATATGTATGTATGTATGTATGTATGTGTGTGTGTGTGTGTGTGTGTGTGTGTGTGTGTGTATCTTATTATAAAAGAGGAGAACTAGAAGGGAGGAAAAGAGCTTGGGCATCACCACCTCTTAGATGTCCTGACTTTTATTTTTAAAATGATGATTCTATTCCATATTTGAGGAAAATATACAGACAAATACACATTCAGGTTGACCCCTCACAACAAAAGGAGAAAGGGCCAACCTACCATAATAATCACCTCACAACTGAATACAAAGGAAACTAGTTTAATATCATCGCACCTAGGCCCGTCCTATCAAGAACCAGCTCCCCTCGAGAGAGAAGGGGAAGATCGGAGACAATAGAGAAGATATTGTTCAGCTGAGTGGCGCCGCCCCAATGGGCCAGTCTATCTGCCACTTTGTTAGCCTCTCTCGAAATGTGCTTCATCGAGATGCCGAGTCTGGCCCGAAAATAGTCAAATTGATTCTTCCAATAGAAAATGTTCCACGGGGCTCTCCCTTCCATGGAGAATAGAGCCACCTCTGCTACTGAGTTGCTTTCCACTTCGACCTTATTGAAGCCTTTCTCCTAGCAAAGAGTGAGGCCATCAACCACTGCTTTAGCTTCAGCTTGGAAGTTAGACCCGATACCATAGCCATTGGAGAAGGTAAAAATAAGTTTGACCCTATCATTTCTATAGACTCCCCTGCTACCCGGTGGGCCCGGGTTTCCCCTGAAAGATCCATCCACGTTCAACTTCATCCAGCCTTCCTTAGGCCTTCTCCACTTAACGATAGAAATTGTTGAAGCGGTGTCGGAGATTGGAGAGAAGCCTAAGTCTCTGACTACCTCCAGGCCGATTTGATCTCTACTAGGTAGGAGCGGATACAAGCACGCGATAAGGGTGAGCCAACTTCGAATCTTTTGAATAGTCCGGTCCGTCCTGACTTGGGATTCTTTGAAGCGCTTCCCATTCTTAGAAATCCAAATTTTGGCCCACAAAGTACACATGGATGGGTATGGAGGGTGGTACATCATTTTTCAAGAGCTTTTTCTTCTACACAAAATTGACAAGTTGCAACCGACTGTTCGAGTGCAGGTGTTGCTAGGTAGGGTAAAAAGTAAAAGAGATAAAATAAAATAATATACACATACACACACACACACACTTAGGGTAAAAAGAGTAAAAAATTATACATACACACACACACACACACACACACACACACACACACACACACACACACACACACACACAGAGAAATGGTCTCTTACGAACCATGTTGCATAGATATTTTATACGAGCTTTTCATATGAGTTGTTAGATTATACTCACGGTTGGGATTCAACAGCCATGAGAACAAGAGAGCCTCCAAAATAATGACTTGCGGTGATACTTTCCCACTCTCGTGGGATTGCATGTCGTACGTACGTAGCTCGAAAGCTATTGGACGGTGCTCTTTGGTTTGATTATGATGTACATGTTTTATCCATGCTGTTCATCTAATTTTTCAGATCATTTTCAAGCATGAGCCCAAAAACAAAGTAGATCCAAATCTTAAATGGACCTCACCCTAGGAAAACAATTGTGATTGAACACCCATCGTCAAAAACTTCCTAGGGTCCACTATAATGTTTATTTGCCATCCAACCTGTTTGTTAGGTCACACAGACATGGATGATGAGAAAATAAAAATATCCAATTCATCCAGATTAAACTTGTGGCCCTTAAGAAATTTTTAACAGTGGGCCAATGATTCTCATCATTAAAACATTTGTAGGGCCCACCGTAACGTTTACTTCCCATCCAATCTGTTCATCAGGTCACACAAACCTGGATGAAGAGAAAAAAAAAATATCATATTAATCCATGATTTCTATGAACCAGAAAAGGGTTTCAATGGCAGGCGTTCAATCCCCACTTCTTTTTACAGTGTGGTCCACTTAGTTTTTGGACCTGTCTTATTTTTCGGCTCAAGTATTATGAGTAGATCACTAAGTGGACGGACGATTTGGATATAACTCATACCTTATGATGGGACCCACATAACTTGGTGATGTCAACACACCAGCCACATCGATGGTGTGTGGTACACCAGCCAATCTGCTTCCTTCGCACACACGATGAAATTGGATTGTGTACTGAGTTACTCAGTATGCTTCAATCGTTCTAAGTAGACTCTGTTGGGACCACTGTAAATGTATGTGGTTTATCCATGCCATCCATCTTTTTTTTCATCTTATTTCAAGGGTTGAGCCCAAAATTGAAGCATATTCAAAGCTCAAGTGGACCATTCCACAAGAAACAATGGAAATAATGATTTCCACCATTGAAACTTTTCCACGGCCGACAATAATTTTTATTTGTCATCCAACCTATTCATAAGATCACACAGATATGGATGAAGAGAAAATTACAAATATTAGCTTGATTCATAACTTCTATGGCCCCCAAGTATTTTTCAATGGTATTCATTTAATTCGCACTGTTTCCTGTGATGTGGTCCACTTGAGGTTTGAATATATTTTATTTTTGGTCTCAAGCCCTAAAATTATCTGTTAAAATAGATGTACGAAGTGGATAGAATACATAGATCACAGTGGGCCCCACTACAGGCAATGACAATGATGATGGAGCGATTAGTGTGATCTAACGACTTTTATTCCAATGTGAATAAATGTTGCGTGTGGTCATGCTTCATGTGGTGTGGTCCACTTGAGTGTCCGATGTGCCTCATTTTTTGACTCATGCACTAAAATAATCTATCCAAGAATATGGACGGGTGGATAAAACATATAAACCACAGTGGGCCCCAAAGAGGCACCACTAGAATCGTCCGTCTCTAGCTGGGTCTGGTGAAATCAAATTGTGTACTGAGTTACAGAGTAGGCTTTTATCACGTTGAGCAAAACTATGTTGGGCCCACCATGAATGTGTGTGGTTTATACACACTGTCCATCCATTTTTCCAGCTCATTTTATCGGTTGAACCCAAAATTGAAGCATATTCAAAGCTCAAGTGGAGCACACCATAAGAAATAGTGTAAATTGAATGTCTGCCTTTGAAAAATTCTTTTGGCCAGAGAAGTTTTGGCTCAAGCCGATATTTATGTTCATCCATGTCTGTGTAATCTTATCTAGTAAATTGGATGAACGGAGTGGATAAAATAGGTAAATTATAGTAGCCCCACAGAGTTTACTTAGTACGGTAAGCGTACTTGGTTACTCAATATGTAATAAGCTTTTATCTTGATGAGGGTAGTACCCATGCATCCAGGGGATACAGATTGCCTTCTAAGGCAGCGTCACCAGATGGCTACTATAGGGTACTCTATGGGCCCACCATGATGTACATGTTTAATCCATACTGTCCATTCATTTTAAATGCATATTTTAGGGCATGTCCTAAATACGAGGTATGTCCAAATCTCAAATGGACCACACCACAAGAAACAATGGTGATTCAACACTCACTGTTAAAAACTTCTTAAGGGCACAAGTTTTGGATGAAATTAATTTTATTTTATTTTTGTTTTCTCATCATCTAAGTCTTTGTGACCTAACGAACATATTGGATGGCGAATAAACCTGACAGTGGACCCTAGGAAGTTTTTAACAATGGGTGTTTAATTAGCACCATTTTCTTGTGGTGCGGTCAATTTGAGATTTGGATCTGCCTTCTTTTTTTTTTTCCTAATGTTCAAAAATGATCTGAAAATTTAGATGAACGACATGAAAAAAACATATACATCATGATCAGCCCATGGAGCACTGTCCAAATAGTTACTTAACTGCGTACATCATGTCGTTCCCGTGAGCGTGAGAGTCTCGACGCGAGTCATAATTTTCGTTGAATCCCAGCCGTGAGTGTTATCTAATAGCTCACATGAATGCTCACATGAAAGCCCTGTGCGGCCTTGTGCGCAGGAGACTAGGACACACTCTCTCTCTCTCTCTCTCTCTCTCTCTCTCTCTACACACACACACACACACACACTTAATAATAGATCCGAATCAGATCTGATTCATTCGGTTCAGATCGGTCCGAATTGACATCGATCCAAACTCGATCTGATGAACAGTCGGATCGGTCCAATCCTACTCGAACCGCATAAATCCAAGCCTTCAGTTCGGTTCAGATGGGATCGGATCCACCAGATCGGGTCGGATTCGTAGATTGGTTCGATTTGTGCCTAGCTCTAAATGCAGAATTCAGTGGGAGCACATTCACATGGTGTAACATCAAGTGGGAAGGAGTAAAAAATGAGCTAGGCTAGACAGAGTGTTATACTCTGCGAACTGGATTAAGAAATTCCCACTATTTTAGGTCCAGTATCTTCCTAGAGTGAATTCCTGTTCACAACCCCAAGTGTAGGGCTACAATGTAGTAATAGTCTTGGTAAGATTGAGGTCAAATCCACGGGGACTAAACCTTATACGTATTCTGAAAGTAACTTGAACTAGAACTATAACAAGATGTATCTAATTCAGGAAAAATTTAAGGAAATAATTGTGAATTTAATTAACTAAAACTTGTAAAATTCAAAGGTGGGAAACTAAACAACAGAATTTAACCAATCCACTACCAATCTAAGAGAGTTATGAACATTAGGAAGGAGTCCATCATCCAACTATGCCCATGGGACAATGGTGAACAAAAGAGCCCCCTAATTTCATAATCATAATAATGCAAAGAACATACTCAAAGCTATCATATATCTATTGTAATTTAAGTCATAATAAACTGTTAAAAACTAAAGGCATTCCTTATAATCAAACTAGAATCAAATTTAATTCAGTTTAACATGAATCAAAAGGCATAAATAAAAAAGTCACATATCCTGCTACAAGCTTCACCTCTAAGCTCTAGTTAAGAGGTCTAGCCTGTCATAGACATGTTGAGGCTAGCATCAAAGAAGAACAACGAATAAAGAGGAAGAAACTAAAGAGGAAAAGGAAGAAAAAAAGAACCGAGCCGGTGCCCCCACGTTCTCTCTCTCCTTTGCTCCCACATTCAAGGAATGATCTTCTCTCTCTTCTCTTCTCCTTTATATAGGCAGCTAGGTAGGCTGGGAGGCTGCTGGAGTTGGTGGAGAGAGCATGTGCAACAAAAATGCAGCAACGCAAGTCGAGTTGCATTTGGATGGGATTTTTGGACGGTATATGGCCAAAAAATCCATTATGGCTCTATGGTTGGGGTAAATACCCCCTGCCCGATCTTTTGGATATTTCAGATCATCCAACCGACCATTATCTGGGTCATACAATACCCCACTGCAGCCGATTTTCACGGACGTGGGCTTCCTTTGAATTTTCTTGCGCTGAGATGCTCGGTGGGCCCCACAATTATATGTTCAGTGAAATTCACCCCGTTCATTAGATTTATGACAAAATTTCGGTTGGAAATGAGTGGTTTTGGTCGAGTTTTGGTGTGGTCCATTATATCAAACCAACTTGTCGTTCATCCTATATTTTTCGATGATCCATGTGTGTACGTATGCTTGGGGCCAAAAGGCCACCATATATAGTGGCGTGGCCGCATCCTGGATCGAGTGTACTATTCCGATCATCCATCAGGACGATGCGTTCGGCCGTTGTTGTTTTTCACGGAAGAAGACGGGTCAGCGTGCGTTGACCGGTCTTGTGATTTCGGTGCGTGGCTGGTGCGGTGCACACTATGTACATGTGATGTACATGTGGGGTCCACTGTAATGTATATGTAAAATCCTCTCCATCCATTTATTTTGTCACCTCTTTTAAGGGGTTGAGACCAAAATTGAAGCATATCCAGACATCAGGTGGGACCCAGATCAGTGAATTGTGAGATCATCTGTCCGTTGGGCCACTTTTACAAGGATTCAAGGGCTAAATTTTGACGTGTACGGTTAATTTAAGGTCTCAAGCCAGATATAAATTTTTGAGCCAAACGTATGGTGGGAACCTTGTGATCTTTCATTCTGGACGATTTTCAGGCCTTTTTATCGATGATCACTTGTTTTTCTCAGATTTCTTATATGTAAATTCTTCGATCTTAGTCCCTTAGGGTTCGTTCCTTGCCTTGGTGACTTTTGAGTATTAAATTCATGCTTTTAGTACCTATTTTCAGTCTAAGCTCCTAAATTCACCTTGCAGCATAAACATGATTAAAATAAAGCGTTAAACAGTATCGTGTTTGTAAAATTAGGTAATAACTGGAGTCTAATATGCAATATTTGACCTTTAACACAATTTTCAACCAGCATTTTTCTAGTCTCGAGTAAAGTATGTGAAAAATAATTTAAGAATTATGGGACAATTCCTATAAAACCAAGTGATATTTGAAAACTAATTCAGTAAAAAAAATTCTAGGATTCGTGAATGTTGGGTATTACTTTCTCCTGAACTCAAGTGTATTGTAAATTTCATAGTTAAGTTCAAAGTATTAATCCATTAATTAGAAAAATTCTAAACATTGAGTTCCATGAGTGTATAGTGCAACCTTGACTTATCACAATTAAAGGTCTAATCGTCAATTTTCATGATAACATTGATAACCAAAAAGTAACACTTTGGATAACTGAACCTAACTAAAACTTGTCTTATAGTTCAGTCCTTTAAAAAAAAAAAATTTAATTCTTCTAGCTTTTGATTTTTCCATTGACGGCTTTCACACTTTCACACTGTGTCAACCTTCTTTTTAAAGATCTTTAAAATGTAGCCATTTTCGAAGACAACTGTTTTTTAGCTGGGCATTCTCTCTCTCTCTCTCTCTCCTTTTATTTTTATTTATTTTTTATTTTTTTATTTTTAAATGGCTCATTGAATATGATAGACAAATTCCCCGGGTTGGTTCCTTCCATGACTAGTGACTACATGGTTAACAATTCAATATCAAACTGAAGCTTTAATTTGTAAGCTAGGTATGACATGTGAAATCATGACTTAATTAATGTTTAAAACTTCAAATCATGGATTAACAATCCGAACTTAACTATGAAATCTATCAGATGGCTCAATCCAAGAGTCAAAAATTACCTACATTACGTATCTTATAATTCTAAATCAAAGATAGCCGTCAAAATCACTTCGAATTCACAAGAATTTTCAAAAAAATTTAAAAATTTTCCACAATTTTTGCTCGACCAAGAAAATACTGATTAGGTAACCTAATCTCTTATCTCTAACCTAGAATCTACATTGTACTCAATGTAAAAGATATAAGCATGCAATGCATAGGAGACAATGAAAGTGAAGGAGAAGTGATGGAAAGCTAGTATCTGATGATGGAGTTGCACTACTTTTTCCTAAAGAGATTTCAATGTGAAAGTAGCTCAGCATAAGAGTTTATCAACAAAAGAAAATTATTCTAAAACACTGGAAAGTAAACTATCCTAACGGCATAAAGCCGATTAACTTAGAACGAAAAAAAGTAAAATACTCTAGTCCTATGAAAGCAGTAAACCTACCTATACCTCCATCAGACTAGGAGATTAATCCTAATAAACAGGATCATTCAGATGCATGGATATGTCCTTTGAATCAAATTTCTCAACAAATGGTTTTAATCGATGTCCATTCACTTTGAATTCTTTGCCATTGTTTGGATCTTGTATCTCGACGACCCTATAAGGATAAGCATTGATAACAGTGAAAGGGCCGGTCCATCGAGATCAAAGCTTACTCAGGAAGAAATGTAACCACGAATTATACAAAAAGACTTTCTGACCTAGCGTGAAAGATTTCTGCAGAATGTATTTGTCATGAAATGCTTTCATTCTTTCCTTGTAAAATCTCGAGTTCTCGTACACATCCTTCCAGATTTCTTCAAGTTCATTTAACTGAAGTTTGTGTAGTGAGCCAGCACTGTGTAGATTGAAATTTAAATTTTTGATCGCCCAGTAGGCTATATGTTCCAACTCCACAGGCAAGTGGCAAGCCTTCCCATAGACAAATATAAAGGGAGACGTTCCAATAGAGGTTTTAAATGCAGTGCGGTATGCCCATAAAGCATCGATCAATTAGATCGACCAATCCTTACGGTCATGGTTAACCGTCTTTTCCAAGATGTGTTTAATTTTACTATTGGATATCTCAGCTTGGCCACTGTTTGTGGGTGGTATAAAGTGCTCACCTTATGGGAGATACCATATTTCTTTATTAAACTTTCAAATGACCTATTACAAAAATGAAAGCCCCCATCACTAATGATGGCTCGAGGTGTTCCAAACCGGTAAAGGATGTTCTCTTTTAAAAACTTAATGACTGTTTGATGGTCATTGTTCCGGCATGGAATCGCTTCGACTCATTTAGTGACATAGTCTTCGGCGAACAGAATATATAGATTTTCAAAAGATATTTCTGATAACGCTCATAAGCTTTACAAAACTCATGAGTGTCCCTGAACATAGTGGGCCAGTAAAAGCCACACTATAAAAGCTTAGCCATGGTCTTTTTAACAGAAAGTGACCACCACAAGCCTGTGAGTGACAGAAGGAGATGACATTTTGATATTCATCGTCTGACATACATTTCCTTAAGATTTGGTTTTGGCAATATTTAAATAAATACGGATCATCCCAGAATAATTTGCGCACCTTGGTGAAAATTTTCTTCTTATCTTGCGCAGTCCAATGTGTCGGCGTGAAACCTGTGGCAAGATAATTAGCAAACCAAGGTGAATGAGAGACTCTGAATAATTATTCATCAGGGAATATATCATTAATATGTGTCGTCTCAAGGGAATCAGAAGGATTTAAGCGGGAAAGATGGTCAGCCACTACGTTCTGTACTCCCTTTTTAACCTTTATTTGTAAATCAAATTTTTGGAGTAGGAGGATCCATCTTATCAGACGGGACTTAGCATCGTTCTTAGCAAGAAGATACTTGAGTGCCGCATGATCTGTGTAAATGACGATCTTGGATCCGATCACGTATGACCTAAATTTATCCAAAGCGAACACTACGACCAAAAGTTTCTTTTCCGTAGTCGATTAGTTCACTTGGGCAGGATTTAGAATTTTACTTGTGTAATGGATAATGTAGGGCTTCTTTTCTTTTTTCTGGCCTAAAACCGCCCCAAGAGCATAATCAGAAGCGTCACACATAAGTTCAAAAGGAAGGATCCAATCGGGTGGCTGTATGATAGGTGCAGTAGTTAACATGTCCATAATCTTAGTGAAAGCTTCTTGGCATGGCTTAGTCCACTCGTATGGTGTATCCTTTTGAAGTATATTACATAGAGGAGGAGAGATGAGACTAAAGTCCTTTATGAATTGTCTGTAAAAATCGGCGTATCCTAAGAAGGATTGCACGTCACGTATGTTCTTGGGTGTAGGTAAGTTAGATATTAGATTAATTTTTGTCTTATCAACCTCGATTTCTTTGGACGAGATGATATGTCTAAGGACAATTCTCCTACAAACCATGAAATGACACTTTTCCCAATTAAGTACAAAATTCTTTTCTTCACATCTTTTCAGTACACATTTAAGACTCTCTAAGAACTTGTTGAAAGATGGACCGAAGATAGAGAAATCATCCATGAATATCTCTAGATATTGCCCCACCATATTAGGAAAAAAATACTCATCATGCATTGCTGAAAAGTGACGGGAGCATTACATAGTTTGAATGGTATCCTTCAGTACAAATGTGTCATAGGGACATGTAAACATAGTCTTTTCCTGATCTTTAGGAGCTATCTCTATCTGATTGTAGTCTGAATACCTGTCAACTAAACAGTAATAGGTATGACCAGCTAACCTTTCAAAAATTTGATCTATGAAAAGCAAAGGAAAGTGGTCCTTCCTCGTGACGGTATTCAACTTCCTGTAGTCAATGCACATTCTTCAACTAGTAGTGATTCTAGTTGGCACGAGTTTATTGTCAGCATTGGCTATGATGGTGATTCCGGACTTCTTAGGAATCACCGTTTAGACCACCCATAGAAGGACATGAGGCCAAAACATTAGCCACATCTAAAACTTAGGTGAGCCACATGACAGAAAACAATAGGTTGTAATGCATACCTTTGAAAATATCATCTTTCATTATTACCTGTGTGATGGCCCACCAAAACATTGGATTTATTTTATTTTTTTTGGTTTCCTAACATTTCATTAGCTAATGAATCTAATGGATGGAGCTCAAGTAGGTCATAGAGAAAGAATACACCCTGATCCATAGCTCAAGTGGTAGACTGAGTGAAAGATACCTCATTTCAACACCAAGGTCTTGGTATCCAGTGAAGTGTGAACTGACAGTGGGTGTACTAACAAGTTAACAACAACAACAACAACGAAGAAAAAAATAATGTGTACTTATAATAATGTGTGCATTTTATCCATGCCCTTCATCCATTTTGGATTATTATTTTAAAATGTGAGCTCAAAAATAATTTATAAAAAAAACAGTGGTGTGATTGAATGCCCATTGTTATAAGCTTAGGCCCACCGGTTGATTATGTCACAAAGACATGGGAAAACATAAATATCAGCTTGATCCAAAACTTATGTGGTTTCTAAGATTATTTTTTTAATGGTGCACATTTAATAACCATGATTTCTTATGGTGTGGCCCACTTAAGATTTTGATCTGCCTTATTTTGGGGCTCATGGTCTAAATTGAACTGACGAAATGGATGAATTGGCACACGGATAAAACGCATACATGAATATCATGGGGAACCAGTGCATGGTAGTGTCGGTAGGAAATCAGCACGATAATATTTTACTTTGCAATCAGTCATTCTAACCTGCATTTTCTTTTGAGTGAGAGCTACCCCTAGGGCTGTACACAAACTGGGCTAGCCCAGTTAACTTGCTCGACTCGGCCCGAAAAAGCTCGACTCGGCCTGACCTGGAACTGAGTTGTGTCCGGGACGGGCCATTTTCTTCAGCTCAAAATTGAGTTCGGGTCGACTTCAGACAGGTCCCAGTTCAGCCCGACTCAGTTTGAAACTCGACCCGACCCGGCCTGACTCGGCCTTTATGGTGTATATATATAATGTTTATAAAAAGAAACCCTAAATCGGCCCAAAACTCGGGCGTGGATTACCTGCCAAAGCTCTTCCCATGAACTTATTGTAAGGTCCGAAACTGGCCTGAACTCAGCCCGAACCCACCCGATTGCTGACTGGGCCGAGTTCGAGCTGGACATGTTGGCCCGGTGACTGGGCCGGGCCAGGTTCGAGCTAGGTTTGGCTGGTGATCGGGCCAGGATGGGTTGAGCCCAATTCGACTCGAATCCGACTCGTGTACACCCCTAGCTACCCCTACTACTAATAATCATAAATAAATTCACTGATCTTACGAATGTTAGGACCCACATCTTTGAAAATCGATCCATATCTGCAAAATCATTGCACGTTTTTATTTTATATTATTTTATTTTTTATTTTTATATTATATTATATTATATTATTTTTAAGAAGATGGGCCAGTGTACCACACACCACCGAAAATCGGTCCAAGATCCGCAAAATTATTGTAGGGTTTTATCTTCTTCTTCTTCTTCTTCCTTTCTTTTTTTTAATTATTTTTTTTAAGATTGTCTGGTGTACAACACGCCACTGATGTGGCTAGTGTTTTGCCATCACCAAGTTCCATGGGTCTCATCACCAGGTATGTGTTATTTCCCAACTGTCCTTCCATTTGGAAAATTAGTCATTAAGATTGGAGAAAAAAAAAGATACATTTAAGAGAACAAGTGGACCACACTACAAAAAGCAGCGGGGATTTAACACTTACCATTGAAACGCTGTTAGAAGCAACAAAAGTTTTTAATCAGTATAATATTTGTTTTTACTCTTCGTTCAGGTCTTTATAACCTTATAAATAGAATGGATGGAAAATAAACATTATGGCGGGCGCTGTAATTGTTTTAATTGTGAGAATCATTGTCCCACTATTTTTTATGGTGTGGTCCACTTAAACTTTTTATATGAATTATTTTTTAGGGTAAGGATCCAAAATAACGTCACAAAATGAATGAACAATGTGGATATAATAAATGCATCATTTTGGGTCATGTAACTTTGATCTCCTTTAAACCGTTGGTACAACTCGCCCGTAGCACTCTCTTCCTCGTGTGTGGTACACCAACCAATCCGCTTCGGGTTTTTTTTTTTTTATCACGTGTAACTCATTTTCATAGCAAAAGTACATTGTCAAATGATATGACCCATCACAGTAGAAATCCATAATAAGCGTCACAACAAACTCGCTCCAAGGTGCCACCTGGTTTTTATTCCAGCTATCATCCGTTCGGAAATGGATCGGCTACTCCCCGCCACCAGCCGATGGGTGGTGGTGAGTGATCTGTGGGCCCCACAATGATGTATGTGTTTCATCCATGCTGGCCATCTATTTTTATAGACCATTTTACAGTATGAGACTAAAAATAAGGTATATCCCAATCTCAAGTGGACCATATTACAGCAAATAGTCTTGAATGAATGTTGACCATTAAAAGCTTTTTAGGGACAATAGAAGTTTTGGATCAAGCTGATTTTTGTTTTTTCCCTTCATCTGGGTCTTTATAACTTAATCAATAGATTGGATGTCAAATAAATAGTACAGGGGGCCTTAGGAGGATTTTAATGGTGGATATCCAATCACTATTGTTTTCCTGTTGTCAAGCCCCAGACCTGGTGAGTGGACTCATAAGGAACCCGATAGCCGGTTCTAGCCGTAACAGCCTCCGTAGTATCTCATTCTCGGCTCCTGAGAAAGGTTCCAATCCTGTAATCCTATAAGGAGAATTTTCGTCATACAAATCCAAACCAAATCGAGCATACCCAAGATCGCAGCAAGTAAATCTCAGAAATAAACCAAGGGACACACTGCAACACCTACTGTGAATTTAAACTTTACAGGTACAAGGGCTCAAAAGGGAATATATAATGAAAGGGAAAGGAAAAGTCTGCAACAAGTCCTTAGCTCGTGCCAATCTAATGCTCCACCGCTACTGTGCCGACCTAGGATCTCCTGCACACATCAATCGTGTATAAGCTTATAGAAAGATTAGAGGGCGGTGGAGGTGTCTGACAATGGTACTCATAAGAAGATAGGGGAGAATGCAGAAGGATACATCAATGATACCAATGTCACTAGCCGTATCGAGGTTAAGCTACGTATACAGTAAGCTGTACCAAGGCTATGCAATGCAATACATGAGGACTGGGCACCATAGCAAGGCGATGCAACATAAGGCTTACACAACCAAATGTCAATGCAAGGCGTAATGCAATAATGTCAGTCCTCATAACAAGTCCACATATCAATATAATTCCTCTCTTGAAAAATCACTGGGGTTTAATACACTACATGCTAACTATCACTCTGCAAGCCGCACAGCTTAGCAAACGTAAGAGACCTTACTACCTGCTTGTAGGCAGCCAATCACCAATAAGGCTCGATGGTAATGGACCCATTCATGAGCTGGTCAAAATCAGCTTATCTATTGCCCTCTCTCTCAAGCGGGTAAGGCCACACCCCATCCCAACCGACCACGTTACAGTGGGAGTCGAGGCCTAATGATATAAGGCCCTCGTGCGCTCATGTTTTCCACTTGGTCTCAGCGCTAGGGCATCCCCTTGGTACTGTGGAAGTTTAGGGGCTTTCACCTAAGGATATCTTATATACCCTAATGCTCAAGTAACATTTTCAGTGTCTAAACACGGCCATCCATGTTATACCTGGCCCTAATGAAGCAAGGGAGAATATTTATATGCTATGCAATGCTAGATGCATGAATCACATACAATCAATCATAGATCAATCCCAAGCATCCACCGTGCTCAAGAGGGTAAACTTCATCCCTCGGGGAGATACTAACATGTCCTACACAATGGCACAACCATGGCCAATCATACTTCAACCAAGCATGCATATGATGCGTATGGGGATGGGTCATGAAAATGAATAAGGGTGCCAATGAGGTGAATGAGGAGATGTACTCTCTACTGAACTATGAAGGGTCTAGGCACTTATAACCAATTCTTCATAAGGAATATAACCTCTAGTAGAGGCCCATTTACCTGGGGTAGCCCACGAGACAAAGCATAAAAAGTTAGGTCCTAAATAATATGGAAACGAGCCTAACAAAGGACCAAGGTGGGCATTCAACCACACTTAGCAACTAATGGACCTACAGGGGTCCAAATGGGGATTTTCAACCACCATTGCCCCAAGGCATCTAATCCACAAACTACATAAACATGAGGCCTAAGGCCCAAGGCCCATATCCAAACCATATGCACATAGGTCCCACAAAATGTATAAGGAAGTAAGCCCAATACTACCTCTAACAATCATGGCCCAATGAGGGGAACTAAGGCCCAAATCCAAGTCCCGTTGGCCATAAGACCCATACATTTAGGTGAACTTAAGGGGCAACCCATGGGCACAAATACATGACCCAAAAACAAGTCTAAGTTGGGTGGAATGGGCCTCTTTACATTAGCCAAAAAACTTGCACATTAAAGTGGGCAACCAAGGGCTCAAAACCACATTTATCTAGCCCACAAGTCCACCTAAATGGTGGAAATCAGCCCAAAATATGGCTGGGCCAAGGTGGGACGTTCCAGCCCACTCTGGGCCCACTAGGAAGTCCCAACAATCTGGTCATACTTGGTTCCACAAGGATCATAAAAAGGGGTAACCAAACTATGCACTAATCAATCCCAAAAAGGGCACTAATCAAGCCCAAAATATTACCAAAATAAGTGTGCATCAAGCACCCTAGGTTTCTCAATAAGGTGGGCCCCACATCTCTAATTGAGTATAAAACAATATTCATTTGGGCCCTTACTGAATTTTCAGTCCATCAACAATTTAGGTCTGCTGAAGCCCAGATACTTGTTAAAACATATGGAAAATATTTCCATAAGGGCCAGCAATATTTACAGGGGGCCCCACAGATGGAGAAAAAGGGTGGTACACACAAAACAGGTGGGCCTGCTGTTAGGCTGCAAGCCTAGGAGCAGCCCATGGTCTGGGCATCCTGGCCCATACACACATCAAAGTGGGCACCACACATCCCTGAGGTGGCCCCACATGGGACGTCCACCTGGGGTGGTCCCACACTCCACATGGGCCACCACAGAGGGGGAAATGGCGTGGACACAAAACATACATCATGGTGGGTCAGCCAATGGACAGTCCACCATGCTGGACGTCTGTAGGGGACGCTGGTCTAGCTGGTTGGCCCCACATACATGGTCCACATAGACCTCAAATACATCAGAGGTGGGACCCAGTAAACATACACAAGTCCAGCTGGGTTGGGGCCCAAAATCAGCTATAACTCAAGAAGACAACAAGGTAGTAGAAAATTTCAGCAATGTATGTTGCTGTACTAACTTTAGGCACTCTAATGGAGTGGGTCTGGGGCCTTTACAAATCTGCAAATTTAGGGCCAAGGTCCCTCAACATATATACAATAAGGGAAAGTTTATAAAGATGACCCACCATCAGAGAAAATATTTTTAAATTATGATTTTATGTAAGACAATATTGCTAGAATTTACAGCAACATACCCATATTGGCCCACTCATTTGGAGACCCAAATGAGATTGGTTATGGCTAAAAATTGGCATGCTTCTGGGTGGGACATATACCTTCAAAGGTCGTATATTACTTGGTACAAAACTCCCCACCAAAAGTCTCAAAATCTGGCCTCAAGTTGACCCAAAAATCTGTTCAGACAGTTCTAGATATCAACATATAACTGAAAAGAATTAAATATAAACATTATTTAAAATGGAATTTAATCTCAAAAAATCATGGGATGGACCACCCTAGTAGGCCTCACAAACATCCAGACCTTTTCCAATAACAAAAACCCCTTACATGTGCCCCATTTAGGTGGAGTTTTTGGGCCATATGTCTAAGGTGGACGACTGTCATGAATGTCCAACCTCTATGGACG
This sequence comes from Magnolia kwangsiensis, assembly GCA_037074715.1. NCBI lineage: Eukaryota > Viridiplantae > Streptophyta > Magnoliopsida > Magnoliales > Magnoliaceae > Magnolia > Magnolia kwangsiensis. The sequence goes on from CM073583.1 coordinate 5,340,446, forward strand.
GTCTGGATTTTGTTGGTCCACAAGGTGGGCCACATACACATGATCAGAGGTTATCTACAAGGAAAAAAAACAAAGATCTGGCCACAAGAGAAGGGTATCCACCGCATTGAGGCCCTTCCTTTCATCACACATGCATATATATATATTCCATTATACAAGATCACAAGATATACATGGATCATATGATTCCTACTTAGGATCTATGGTGAAGATCCAATATCCATCAAGGATCAAGGGTCTAGATAACCCAAGAATCCCTGATCGAAGGAAGAAAAGGCCATGAAGGGGTCCATGGAGAATGGCCCCTTGCATGAAACATGCATGCAATGTAGGATGAGCTTCAAGCCACATCCATGGAGTCTTGGGGCCACCACCATCTCTTAATGGGCCTCACATACTCCAATCATGAAAAGAAAAGATGGAGAACATCCAAAATATAAAGAAATCTGAAATAGAAAACGCATGCACCCACCTTTAAGGATCCAATCTCAAAATCTACATCAACATGATCTCCATGCTCCAAGGAAGGGGTTCCTAAGGTTGAGATGAGTTGTTGAAGGCTAGATTAGAGGGGATTTGAGGAAGAGGGGGCTGGAGAAATGGAGAGGGTGGGAACGCCAATGGGTTTGCTAGGAGGAGAGGAGAGAGTGAAAGAGAAAATGAGAGGGAAAGAAGGAGGGCTTGCTAGAAAAGAGAGAGAAATGATTATTTCTCTCTCATTAGATAGACAAAACCATGATGAGGCTATGGTGATACGAATAATGTTGTAGGCTCATAGGTTTTCTAGGTGTAGGGTGTAGGCTTGCTAGAGAGCCTAAGCCCAGGGATGACCTCATCACATGGGGAAGTGTGTGGTGCTAGGGTGGGGTCCACCATCACATAATCAATGGTCCAAATCGAGCGTGGCTCATAACTTGCATTGTACACATCGGTTTCACGCATAAGATGTGGCATTAGAACTACGGTGCTAATGCGGATATAATGACATCGGTTTCGGGTCGATCCGAGTAGGTTCAATGAGATCAGACTTAAGAATGACCGCAAACACCTTCTATAGGTCGCGGGTCACCAGGATTCAACCAATAGGACTGCGTGACCTAAAGAAATGGTGTGCACACTTGGGTTAGGGTCTTACACCTGTGGTGTGGTCCACCTGAGATTTATATCTCTCTCATTTTTTTTTTAGGATCAAGCCTTAAAATGATCTGTAGAAATGGATGAAATACATACATCATGGTGGGGCTTACAGATCATCGACCATTAGCTACCGTGTTGATGTCAAGGGGAGTAGCCAATCCGTTTCCTAATTGAAACGAATCGTCGTGGAATATTCTACATACCTTTCTTATTTAAGGCCTGTGTAATGCCCGAACTTTTAATTACTCGAATACCAAAAGTTCTCAAGCGTTACCAATATATATATATATATATATATATATATATATATATATATATATATATATATATATATATATATATATATATATATATATATATATATATATATATAAAAGGGGCTAAACTATTTGAGAACCATGCCAACAAACTAATAGATGACTTCCCCTTCGTAACATTGTAGATATGATTTCTTTTACGAAAATTACCTAGAAGCATGGGTAATTTGAGAACTATGCCAACAAACTCAAAAGATTGCATGAATTGCCATGATCCAAGACGTGTAATAAGCCGATGCTGGGCACAAACAGGATAGATTAACCATGCACTACAGATTCCAGCCCTTAGATCGTCATAAATGTGGTCTAAACATAGGAAGCAGCTATGATCATGGAACCGGGGATCTCCCGATCGTTGGATATGCACCAACTTCGGAATACGGCCCCTTAGATAGGAGAATGAAGTAATAGACGGTGTGGATTTTCCTAGAAGACATCACTAGGGGCCCACTTACAGTGCACGTGCACCGCACTCATACACCTGCGGGGCACCAGTCCGAAGACCGGGTCAAACTGATGGGAATCCCGCTCTAAGCGGGATTTCTCCCTCTGTTCCGCACGGCGAACGGCGGGATCGATTGGATGGGTTTGTGGCCCACCGTAGATGGTCAACGGATCGACCCGGACCGTCCATCACGCCCGGACTGCTGAAACAGCCCGCACACGCACACAATCCCGTCCGTAGATAGGTCTGGCCCGAGCTCTGTTCCGCAATCTTTCCACGTTCGGGGAGGCAGCCGACACCGTGCGAGGATTCGGTGGGGCCCACTGCTAAGGTGACGACGAAGATCTGGGCCGTTCATCGGACAGAATGGCCACGACCGGACGAAAGTCCAGAAGATCGGGCTAATCAAACCACAAACGAACGCCGGACTGTGTTCGGTCTTCATTGCGCAACGAGGGGATTTCGCAGAGGATTTCTGAGGTTCCCTGCGTAATAGTTACGCAGGGCATCTGGGAATCGACATAAGGACCTGGAAGGTTCTCTCCCGATCTATATAAAAACAAACTGCCGTCCGACCGTGGACAGAAAACCAGGAAAGAAAAGAGAGAGAGGAGACCGGCCAGGGAAGAAAGAAAGAAAAAGAAAGAAAGGAAAGAAGGGAGAACGAGGAGCTGTAGCGGCTGACCAGTTGCGCAGTTGACGCTAAAGTTTCCTTAGGTCCCATGGTAAAAATCTTCCTATCCTTCCATTCATCTTCCTTTCTCTGATTTCTTGTTTCTTGTCTCCAAGCCGGTAATACCTGTGATCGACTCAGCGAGTTAAAACCGAGTCGACTCGGTGGGTCGGCGTGTCTGATGGCATGATTAGAATCAGAAAATAAAAACGAGGTATTTCCTTAAGACAATGCGATAGACATCTAATTGATACCTAACCATGTATACGAGGACAAGAGCTAAGACATAAAAGGGTGATTGGGAGTTTCAGTAGGGATTAAACGAGTAAACAATCAAAGGTGAGGATTTCATCCTTTAAGCTTACATGAATTTAAGATATTATGCTTATTTCTCCTTTTCTGCCTTCTTGATATTTTATCGTGCTTATTCTGTACCTTTGTCGTAATTGAATTTGTGTTTTTTATCTTACCCTTTTTATTCCTTTTTTCTGTTCTCGAATTATAATTACATTCCCTCTGTTTTCACTTTAACATGTTAACATCAACTATTGATTCTTTTGGGATTATGACATGATGTCAAATACAAGTGATTCCTCTGAATTTATGTGAGGCCATGAGTACAAGCCTTGCCCTGCCTTATCAAATTTATTAAGATGGCCTTGTCACTCATCTTTTTACTTGAGTTGGTTCTACCACTCGCCTTTCCTTTTATGTTGGTCATTGCTCTTTCGTTGAGTTGACCATCGTCATTTTTCTCTTATTTATGTTGGCCTCGTGCCGTATATTTTTAAGGCTTGGGCATGTTTTTTGTTATTCTAGAGCCTCCATGAATCAGACGATATCCTTCATGATTCGGTTTATATTTTCTTGATACAAGTATTATGTTGGGAATCCCTCCTCTAGCGATCGATTAAATATCGTGGACATAATGCGCTTTCGGTAGCGGCCCTGGGGTGACACGTAATCCCATGTTCTTAGGTGAGAGTGCAACAGCTGGTGTGTGTAAATCATTTTATATGCATGACACATCAGTTTGGGGAACTGGATGTCACTTAGTCGCTCCTTTTCTAATTTTTTTTGGGGGTTGGATGTCGCTTTAGTCACTCTAATCCGGGTTGCGAGATTCACCTGGTCATGTGTGGTGTTTGTCCTAGGATAACCGCGTAAAGACAGGTTAAGCATGGGACACGCCGGCGAATATCTGTAGTATGGGATGCGGGTTGAGTCGGATAGTTCTAAGCATATTCCATAATGTGGTGATCGCTACATGTGGTACACCGCATATACTTTGCTAGGCATGCATCTCATATAAATTATTTGCGCATTAATATCTCTTATAGTGTGGATTACTTGACGTATCAGAACATTTACCATGCTTTTGTGAATCTCTTGAATTACTGTTAATCTTAAAGGATAACCTTCACTATGAGTAGGGCATTGACCCTCTTTCAACCGCACGGATGATGTAAGTGACATATAGGTTGAGGACCCAGAAGACCCGAGTTTGACAGAAGAATTTGCTGAATAGACTAGAAGAATTTATTTATAGTTTAAATCTTTAAAAATTTCGCTACGCAACTTCGACATTGTAATAAGCTCCCATTGTGTGACCTTTTGACTATTATTTGGATTATGGAATGGTGAATTTAGTTATCTTTATTCTTGTGAATGATACCTTCTTATGTGTAAATAGGGTGTGATCTATACTAAGGGTGGATTGTGACACTCAGAACATCCAAGTTTTACATCATCAATACCCGACTTTCTCGGGCATGAGTATAAACTTTGGCCGTGAAAGTTCGGGCTGTTACAGCCTGTTTGGCCAAACGGATCCAATGGGATTAGGAGGGATGAGATGGATTTTAAGGTAATGATAGTGGCATCAGTGGATTGGTTTAAGATCCATGGGATTGCTATATCCCGAGACAAGTTCGTGGAGTCTGTTTGGCATGCCTGGCATATCTCGGGATTTTACCTTCCAATCCCTTCCAATCTGTCCAACCAAACACAACCCAAGCATGATTGAACGGGATTAGGAGGGATGGGATCAATTTTAAGGTAATGATGGTGATGTCAGTGGATTGGTCTAAGATTCATGGATTCGCTATATCTTGGGACAAGTTCATCGGGTCTGTTTAGCTCATTTGGTATATCACGGGATTTTACCATCTAATCCCTCCTAATCCCTCTTAATCTGCCTAGCCAAATAGGCCCTTAATTTTTCTTTACACACACCCACACATACCATGATATCTCACACCCACACATACCACAATATGTACTCGAACTCATGACTTATGCTTTGAAACTCTTGTAAGTCTACCACAAAACCCTGAGGCCTTACTCTTCACATCTCAACTTTTAGATGTTAGTTTAAGACTTTTGAGTGTTTATGATCATTGTTGGAATGGGGGATGTGAAAATCAATGTACACTCGAATTCGATGACATGCATATATGATAAAGTCGATCTTAGTCATTGATATTAATTACTATGGGTCTTCTTAAATATATGCTATGTATAGTAGCTTAATCTAGTGTTGTCTTAATCATACATATCATAAATTATGTGAGTATATATCACATCATCTAGTCTTTAGAAACTTGAGATTGGATATGGTGGTTATTGGTCGAGAAGAGTTGTGTTTCATAAATTTTAATACATTGATGAGCCAAAACTAATACAAGTGCTTGGGAAATATTTGTGGACATTATTGGTAGAAATGTATGGTCATCCTATGTGAGGAAATTGACTTGCGCAACCGATGATCTAGCCAGAATGGGGGCCAATCATTAGATCTTCTTTTTTTCCAAGAACTTAGCCGACCTCCCCATCCACATTAGGGGGCTAATCTTCATGGACAAAGTGAGCCTAGGCAACATTAGAGAGGTTTAGAAGATGCCTAGGTCCTGTCGCTTATGCCAATTCTCAGTTTTTCTGTTTTCAGGTTTTTGATATGATAGGTTTCTGCTCGAGTAGCCCAAAGTGTAGTTTTGCAGGCTATGCATGGTTTTCCATATATGAAATATATTATAGTTTTTTTATTATTATTTTTTATTTTTTTATTTTAAGGTCTCCACTATTAGGAACCAACTTGGTTTCGATTGTGCCTTTAATCCTTATCCTATACATGAGTGTGAATATGCCTTGAATATAGGATCCATATATTTTTTTAAACTTTTGGGCACTTACATTAGTTGATCGAATAACAAGTCTATTGCCAATGCCCCATTAGCTTAGACTATGATTATATGATTAGAGACTTGATGTTGCACATAAGTTGATTAATCCTTAAACTGATGGCATAAAGGGGTAATTGGATCTTGACTGGACAACTTTGGCTCATTTTATGAAGATTTCTTAGAGGAAACTAAAAATGATAATGTTAGATACATCAATCAGGGCTCATTGATTTTTACAATTGCCAATTAGAGATCCATCAAATTTACCATGGGACTTGTTTAAGGCTAAATCTTATTAAATTAGGGACTCATCAAGTGGTTTTACCATGGGACCGATCACTTAGAAAGTTTTAATCAACTGTTAAAGTTTTATTTTAACCATTAAAACCTTTTTATTTGCACTTGATAATGATTTGATGATTGAGATTTGATGAGTCATTAATTAATCATCATGGGATTTTAATTTATGATGGATGGCCTATACTGTAAAATATGCATGTGTGAGTCGGATCAATGAACTTCCTACATAATAGGGTTCCAATCCTTGCCTAAGTGGTAGACTTCGAAGAATTTCAACATGAGGTCTTGGGTTGGAAACCCATAGGTGGTGAAATCCCACTATGGTGTGCGTGGGTGTGTGGCGGGTACATGTGTAAAAAAAATAAAAATAATAATAAAAAATTCCTACATAATAAGGTATATTGAAGTCCATAGGGTGGCGAAACACCATATTGTGTACACACCTGAAACCTTACCCCTCCTCTATATATAGATTATATTACAAAATGGGAGAACTAGAAGAGAGAAAAAGAGCTTGGGCATCCCCAGCTCTTAAATGTCCCAACTTTTGTGTGTGTGTGTGTATGAGAGAGAGAGAGAGAGAGAGAGAGAGAGAGAGAGAGAGAGAGAGAGAGAGAGAGAGAGAGTCCTTTTCCACCCTCCTGCATCATCATCACTTGCTTCATATTCATCTCTTCTTTGTGGTCCACTTATGTGGATGAATAGCGTCTTCCTTGGCCTCTATTTAAGGTTGAACATTTTCTCTCTTAAGATCCCTACATTTGCGATAGATTAGGGGGAAACCTCATAATGCATAATTGTAATGGTTTCAGAATACAAGGCTTATTCAAGAAGCGAAGCGGAGCAAAGCTTTAGTTGTCAACCTAGTTTGAGTTACAATTTTCAATTTAGAGTCATTAAAAAAAATGTTTATTAATAGAGTAAATGAGATTCTAAATTATTGTGATGATGTTATATATATTTTATTATAATTTATGAATGGTGTTGTGCAAGGTTATTCACGAGTTGAGTTAGCTCGAATAACTTGCTCGACTCGGCTCGAGTCAGCTTGGATTGACTCAGCTTGAATGGCTGAGTCGGGCTGAGTCAAGCTCATTTCTTCTAGCTTGAGTTGAGTTTAAGCCAAGTTCGACTAGGGGGCATTTTAACTCGACTCGACTCAAACTCCACTTGTCTCGAAACTCGAACTTGAGCTCGACTCGGCTCGTTTAGAAATAACTATATTAAATATAATATTATATATATAATATTATATTTAATTTAAATATATTATATATATACTTAAATCCCTACCCGCAGTCCGCATGCCCCTTTCCCTTTCCCTTTCTTCTCTTTCTCTACCCCATGGTCCCCACCCAGTTGTTGCCCGCTGCACGCCTGCCCGACGAGCAATAGCAATCCACCGGGACCACCACCACTTACGACTGCCTGCATGCTACCCGCACGTCTCTACTGGACCACCACCACCACCTGATCTCGTAGATCGAATCAAAGTGGGCGCGCCCAATCCCGACAAGGTGAGTGCCCAGATCTTTTTCCTCTTCTTCATATTCTTCTTCTACTTCTTCTATTTCTTTTCCGTTTTGAGGGACTACCTTTCCTCTTTGTTGCTTTACAGAACCCTATACGCTAGTGAAAGTGAAATAATCATGCACCCATCATCATCAGCAAATGGTTCTCTGAGTTTTTATGACCCTTAATCTTTCCCTTAAGTGTAACAGCCCACTGGATTTAGAGATGGAAGAGTAACAGTCCATATTGATGTTTTCGATAAAGAGATCTATCGGATCTTGCGTTTAAGGACCAGATCTAGCCTTTCAGGCCTTAACAGTTGCCGAATCTGTCTTGTGGACCTACAACACTCGCTGGAAACCCTTATGGGCCTTAGTAGTTGCCGAAAATTCATTTAAGACCATTTACAGTCGTCAAATCTATCTCTAGAGTCTCTAACAGTCACCAGAAAACATTCGGAATCATTAATAGTCACCGGATCTGGTTTTTAAGCCTTTGATAGTTGTCAGAAATCCTTGTTGAACCTCTGGCAGTCACCGAAAAATTTCTTTGGAGCTTGAACTCGACTCAATAGCTTTGGCAAACAAGCCAAGCTTCAATGTTGAGCTCGAGCTTGAACTCGAGTACAACATGGACAAGCTGAGCCGAGCTTGGCCCACCTCGACTTGACTCGGCTTGATGCCCACCTCTAGTGTTATGCGATCTTGATAGAATTATGGGTGTGAATATTTAAATTATAAACCATGTCTTAGAACGTAGACTAGGGTCTAGATAGCATAGGTACCAAATTTCATAGCATAACAACGCAAGACACTTAGGAGGATGGACATTTGTTCATCCCTCAATTGGCTTCATGGTAGGACAGTCGTTGTGACAATTGTTTGTTCATCATGCAGGACTAGATTTTAGGGTGAGATGGCCGATGGTTAGCCAATCGTTGACATTTCATTCATCGTAGAGATGGTCATTGGTTAACAACATTCATTTCGTTACTCCACAGGACTGAGTTTCGTATGCGAGTCAGTCGTCATTTAGATAATAGACCGCTCAACACTCAGCCACGATACTTTATGGCAGGAAAGTCGACGGAGTGACACTTCTTCAACTTTGGATCCTCACTTTGTAGTGAGACAGTTGAGGAGCTAATTATCTATGTTGCTTGGATCCCAACTCCGTGAGCAATGTTGTCATTGGAAGAGCACTTATTCATTGCTCAATAAGTCTTTATGGTGAGGCAATCATAGTTAAAAGGTGACCTGTTCATGAATTGGTCAAACTTCATAAGGAGATGGTCGAGCAGAATCACTAGATACGTGGCAAGATGGCCCCATTGGCCATTTGTTCAAAACATGGGAATTTTTCAAGGTATGATGACATAGTCGCAAACATACAATGCCTAATCTAACTTACTCTAATTTATTCGTGATTTTACAGTGTGATGCTAGCTTTTATAGCGGATAAATTAAATTGAAGAATAACATTAACAAATATCCATGATGGATAAAAGATAGCCAACATAGAGCTTAAAGATAATATTATATTGAATCCGAGTGGCATGGGGCTCCGAACTCTTCATTTTCTAATGAATTTGTAGATGTGTAAGGAGATTTGTTAGATATGAGTATTAGAAACGACCTAAATAATCTTTTATTGATTAATTAGTTAGTTAACAGATGTGGCCAATTACACTTCTAACTCAAGATGAGTTTGTGACGCAGGGATGAACGCGATGAGGTTGATCACCGTCTTCCTCAAGGATAACTACTCCGAATCCACGGAGCTTCTCTAGACTCCTCACAGAGACTTCTCGAATCCACGAGGAAAGAAGCAAAAGAATAGAAATAAATTCTAATAAAATTTGAAATTGATTAATGAATGAATAAAAACGAGTTCACATCCCTTTAAATAAGAAAACCAAGCAATAGGAAAGAAATCAGACTCAAACTACAACTAAAACTCATAGAATCCGCGACTTACTATAAATAGTAAACTTACTATTTATAGACGGTCGTGATGTCTACTAGTGCGCAAGGTTTTCAGCCAAAAATAGTAAGTGTCCTATTTGGCTTCACCAAACCGTTCTCCTAATTAATCTAAGAACTTTTCATGTTGGACACAACTCCTAAAGCCCAACGGAAGAAGAGTTATAATCAAACTAAAACTTACTATTTATAGTAAAAAAGAAATTAAAATAGGGAAATGACCGTCGATCCAGGGATTTTTCACAAATCCGGCTTGTGCAACCCGGCGTCGCGGGGTTGGTTGGCTAAAGTAGCTCGTTCTATCCCAAAATCATATATTTTACGTCAGATAACTCATTCCGGATTGCAAGATACACCCGATCTAAGGTCTGATGGTCCGGATCACTTCTGTCGTCGACCGAGCCTTTTCTGATCCATCTTGGCCATGAAACTGTCCGCGGCCCACTCTACATCAGTTTGTAAGATTTTCTTCCAATCGACCAGTCGTTAGGCAAGCGTAGCTAATTGTGCTTTTAACTTGAGATAATTTTCATGATTTGCACTAATCAACTTGCTTCCGGATGTAGTTGGCCAACCATGTCGTGCATAGGTCTGTTGATCACCGCCTCGGGTAATCCTGCATTTCGGAGCTCTTTGCTCATGGCTATACATGCGCACAACTAGTCATCTTTTGTTGTGTATCCTGAAAAGCATCATCTCCCGCTTAAAACAGCAGTCATTGTTAATTGGCACATGTGGATGCACGTTGTTGCGCAAGGCTCCGCCCGAGTGGGCTTAGCAAACCTCACCCAGAACATATGCCTAGGTCCAAGAATCAGGTTGGTCACAAACCAGGTGAGCCAAATGTATATTTGTCAAATAAATGGGACGGTCAGCATTTAATTTATATTTATGGACTATCAGATTATCAGAGACAGACCGAGATGAATTTTGCGTGGTGGAGGCTAGATTGCAGCCTGCACCTGATGAATATTGGCGAAGCATTGCAGACCTCCAAGGCCTACACACTAAAATAACTGCATCCACTTTTAGTAGATTACCTCCAAGCATAGATAAGGTAATATAGCTCAAGCATTACAGAAACAGATAGTTATATTGAAGTGTTGGTGGCAAGTGCCAACAGCCTACATTTTCAGTGGACAAAGGCCACGGAAAGAAATTTCAGTGTATGACTAGTGAGCCATCAACGCTAGAATTTGTTTGCTTAAAAACTATAAAATCAGTTAAAGTATTTACTTACATTAAACCTAGTCATGAATAAAGCATGGGGAAGTATAAGTTCCTATCTATTTGGTTGAAGTGTTCTTCCGGGATCATTCCGTGCAAATGGATGGGTCTAGTGTGGATCTTAATCTGTCCATCGATGTCCTCCAAAAAAAAGACAAATACATAAATTTTCTGAGAAAATAATGGCAAAAACGTTGAATGACAAAGCATTTCTATTTAAATTTGGTTGAAATATTACTAACATGAACAAAATTTTAATTTTAGGATATGAAATAATATTTTCATGGAATATTGGCTTTAAATGATGGGGCAAGTTCAAAATTTGAGATATGTTTCTCCCTATCATTTTAGGGGCTGATCCGAAAATTTAAGCATCCAAAAGTTAAAGTGAACGGCACCACATAGGAAATAGCTGGAATAATGATTTCCACCGTTGAAACTTTCCCAGAGTCCATGGTAAGTTTTATTTGTTATCCAATCTTTTCATAAGATCACAAAGACATGGTGAAAGGAAAACACAAATATCAGCTTTATCCAAAACTTCTATAGCTCACAAGAAATTTTCAACCCTAGACATTTAATTCACATTGCTTCATGTGGTGTGGTCCACTTGAGCTTTGGACATGGTTTATCTTTGGGCTCAAGCCCTAAAATTATGTGGTAAAATAGATGGACAGAGTGGATAAAATATAGAAATCACGGTGGCCCATAGAGTTTACTCAATACGGAATCCGCATAGTGTGACTTAAGAGACAGCGGTCCCAAATTTTAGTCCTGTTTAATTCAAAGTTCTTAGTTGTCTAAAGGTAGTATGACCTTTAATTTTTTAATTTTTAATTATTTTTTTATCCTGTTAATTGTTTGCACGTGGATAATATGGGAGGCGTAATATCTGCATGCTACAGCCACGTGTATATGAAAAATTTGCACAGCTGACTAGCTTCGAACGGGGCCTACCTCGCATGCCCATGTCATCCAACATCTCGACTCGAGAAAGTTGCTCACGTCAAGAAAATGGATTCACCAAAAATCAGGTCCATTCAATTATCAGGTGACCGCGTAATAAAATAATGACAACCATCGAAAAGCCTCTCAATCAACGTGGTGGCCCATCTGATGATGGGACGGGTCTGATTTCTCACCTGTCCTTTTTTAAGGTATAGTGTACCCATTGAACGGGTTGGATGCAATGCACACCACATCGGGCCCCACCCGCAACCATTTGTTGTGGAGGCGCTTTTTCTGCAATAGTTGTAAGAGGACGCGGATTATCTACCCACGGGTTGAATAGAGAGACTTGCTACCATGATGTACGTTTTGTATCCACACCGTTTAGAGAGATAATTTTAGGTCATGAGTTAAAGAACGAGTCAGATCCAAAGCTCTAGTGGACCCCACCATAGAAAATAGTGCTAAGAGTGATGACCACCGTTAAAAACTTCTAAAGTTCACGAAAGTTTTAGACCAAGCTTTTATTTGTGTTTTCCCTTATATCATGTCTGTTTTAACTTATTAACAGGCTGGATCTCAAATAAACATCATGGTGGACACTAGGAAGGTTTTCATCCGTGGGCGTCACTCTCCCACTGTTTTCCATGGTGGGGTCTATTCCAGCTTTGGATCTTCCTCATTATTTGTCTAGAGCCCTAAAATGATCTCCCACTGTTTTCCATGGTGGGTCTATTCCAGCTTCGGATCTTCCTCGTTATCCGATGTGTGGATACAAAAAATACATCACGGTGGAACCCACAGAAATCAGTGACGTCACTTCACTAACAAGTCTCGGTACTCAACCTGCAGCCAATCCGCGTCCGTTGTAAAAGAACCCGCCTCATTACCGTTCCTCGTATCAATAAACTCGTTGCCGACTAGGTACTGGTCCGTGCTCTGTGGGCTCCACCATTATGTATATATTTTATCCATGCCATCCAATCATTTTTTCAGCACATTTTCAGGCATGAGCTTAAAAATGAAAAAAAAAAATAATCCAAATCTCAGGTGTAACACACCACAAGAAACACCAGAACCTTAGATGTGGCTGATTTTTAGCCCCGGGCGTAATCCGTCAGTTCATTCATAGACTGGAAGTCCCAAATCCTTCCATTGAGGCCTACAAATGGTTAATGTAAATTTTAAAAAAATATAAAAAGAGGAAAAAGAAAAAGTTTGAACGGTCAGGAACTTCCACTTAGATTCAATTGGATCCGTAATAGACTTAGAACTCGTAAAATTGTAGTAATCGTACATACGTACTAACGTGAATCAATTTTAAGCTTAGATGAATAACTACAATTCTCATTCTTTATGGGTTTGAAAGCTTGGATTGACCATAAAATCCAAACCTCATGGCTCTTCGATACGTTATCTGTGAAGAAGGAAAGTACGGCAGTACTAAAAAAAACACGTGTATCATAAAATCCAAACCTCATGGTGCTTCTCGGAGAAATCCAGGAGTGGCAGGAGGGGGAGGATTGTGCAGGGCTGCCGACGGCAAGCTCCTTTTTGCTTTTTATGTGGGCTACGGCATCGCCTCAAATACCAGGGCGGAGATACGTGCAATTCATGATGGCCTAGCCCACTGCATCAATCACGGTTTCAAGAATATAATCGTTGAAGCCGACTCGTTCTTGGTGGTCAGGTTCCTGCAGGGAAGTGTTTCTCTAGGTTGGAAATGAAAAAGTTGGATTGTCAGAATCAGGCTTCTTAATTCCTTCTGTAATGTTGAATTTCAGCATATCTATAGAGAAGGAAATGGACCAGCAGCTGGTATGATAAATTTAGGTTACGGGAGACAAGCATCTGCCCTTCTCTCCTCCTTTGCGGCCCTTCCTCAGGAGGTGAGGGGCCTCCTGGTTCTTGATAGGACAGGCCTAGGGGCTATCAGGAAGCGTACCATTCAGATTGGGCTGCGATAGTTGTTTCTCTTTCAATTTTGGTTTGCACAGCTCAGTGTATTTGTCCCCTAGCGTCTTCGCCCGTTCTTAAGGGGAGTTTTTCTTTTCTTAGCTTAGATGTGAATTTGGTATAGGATAGGCGGCTTGTATAGGGCGTTTTGGCCGCCCGAATGTGAGTCTGATGGGGTGTGGCCCTTCATTTTAGTGCTGCCCCTGGTTTTGTATAGCTCTGTTTTGATGAATGAAAGGCTGCAGTTTAATTAAAAATAAAAATAAAAAATAATTCATACAGAAAACCATCATTGAAAAAGAACAACAAAATAAAATAAAATCACTGTTGGAAATAAATCTGTAACTTTGATCCATAAAGGCAGTAGGTTTTGCTAACCCAAGACTCGCCTTGCTACTCTGAAGAACATCCAAATGAAACATAAGGGGTAGCTTCTAGTCTGCATAGAAAGTATAGAAGATTTAAATAAAAAACTTCCAATATTTTATGTTTTCAGATCATCCCAATAGAAATGATTTTATAAATTATTTGGATAGCATATAAACAACGAGGTGAGGAGATTAAAAAGTTTCAACTGTAGGCATTTCTTTTTCCAGTTTTCCCACTTGTGTGGCCCACTTGAGTCTTGTATTTTTTGGTCGGATGTCCTAAAACGATCTCCCAAAAAGAATAGATAGAAAGGATAGATGGGGTGGATTCCTCGGAAATAGCCCCATCTAGCTTCCCAGCACACAGGAACTTTTTATCAAAAACTCCTCACAGAAAATCTGCATCCATTACTGTGCATCTGCCCGAGCATCCTACACCATACACGTGGCATCCTTGGGCATCAATTTGAAGCCACAGAAATTATTTTCCATGTGGATGGGACGAGTCCTAAGTGCACTATTTTTTATTTTTTTGTGGCAATAATTTCTCGCACGTGACCATGTGGGCACGTGCATGAGATCCAAACTGCTCATCAGGAGGGTCCCACTGATTAAACTCTTTGGCTAGAAATCAAACCGACCCATGAATAGGTTTGTTCCCCTTCACATGTGTAAAAGAAATGGATGGCTTCGGCCAGCCCAGGCATGGGCCCTCTCTTGACACTCGAGCCACTAACACTCTCACTGGTGGTATAAAAATTGATATAGGACTGATAAATAATTACTCAATGGAGGGCAGGGATCGCACAAATTCAAGCCTAAAAGCAGAAATGGCCTTAAATGTCCATGATAGCTTGGACAACCATAACTTTAGCCAGTCTTCCATTTAGCATGCATAAGAGACCATTGGAAAGTTATCGGCAAGCTTTATGTCTCCGATGAACCACTCAAGAATTGCAAAGGTTTTTCAAAATTCAATCATTCAAGTCCAATTAGGATTTGAAGTTGGAATTTACTTTCATAGTAAGTTTCATTTTTATATTTTTAGGTTTATAAATGCTTATTTGTGGGCTAGAGTCTTTGTTTTAGTGATGTAAAAGTTGTCTATGAATTTTGATAAGATTAGTATTCATTTGCTATTTTAAATTTTTTTTACTATTTTGAAAATTGTCTTATTTTGAGTCAAATTAGGAGGGAAAAAAAGGAATTCTAAGGTGTTTTAATTTATTATTATTATTTTTTTAAAAAAAAAAACTTATATAAGCACATCAAATACGTTATAATTAAAACTTTATTCAATAATATCAATTTTATTATTCATTTTAAAGATTTTTTCTTTCCAGGTATATTCAAGGCACATGCTTGAAAAGAAAATGACTATTTCTACCCTTTCATCATGTACCACTACATAATACATGTATGTTGAATATGGAACATTCGCCATCTTCTATTCTAACCACCATTTTTTGTATACAAGTGTGGTCTACCTGATGAGTGAACCATCTTGATTTCTTTCCATTCCTTGTTAGTAGTGGCCTTCACCTGATGAACCATCTTGAATATTTCTTTCCATGCATGTATACCACATTGGCTGTCTCTGCAGTGTAGCAACTCTTCATTCTTTCAATGGCACTTGTACTCTTCATGTTCACCCCTTCACCAGTAAACGTACCCATCCTTCTGCTTTTTGACACAATAGTATCAATATGATTTATTTTAAAACCAAGAGTAGGAATACAGCCATAGAGCTGATAGCTTTTTTGTTGTTCAAATGAACCCCATTACTCAATATATGGACCACTGATTTATAACTCAGACTATAAGCTGATCCGTTCCAGTGATCTATCTGGTCCAAGCTAGTCTAACCGTCAGTACAACTGAGTTGACTTGTCTATGAGGAATTATTATTTTTTTAAATACTCTGCTCAAGTGGGATAGCTGATGCACAGGTATTAAAAATGCCATCGTGGCAAACATGTTATTTAGATTGAACCGTCTAAATTATGCCCCCAAATCTAAAATTTATAAAAATAAAATAATAGCAATAATTTACTTTATCAATGAGCTTTAGCAAACTACCAAATGAAAAATAGCCAATCGTCGTAATTTAACAAATAAGTTCTAAGAATCAAATAAGTCTCGTTTTTGGGCTACTACCTATCTGTCGGACGGGGCCTATGTTACCCAACCCCATATGGGTGGGCTTTCACTTGTCTTGCGGTCAACGCTTCTCAAAAGGCCATGCACCTATCTCTTTTGAGAAAATTGGTCTCTTTTCCCTAGAGAGAAGTACACAAAACATGTTTGCCGCAAGATATTGAAGGCTTAATGCTCTACTAAATGGTAGTTTGGGAAATCATTTATCTCATTTGTGGCAATTTGTTTGAACCATGGATCATGTCGGAACAACTTATACCAAAATCAGTACTGATCTGACTGACGATCTAGATATGATTCTAAATAATATGACCATTGAGTTTTTACCAATGATTTTTGTGGTGTGCTTCTTCATCCACAAGGGTCCTACAAACTGGTCAGTGTGGATTGATGTGAATGTATATGCCTGATGAACCGACTCGAAATATCTTTTTGTCGAGCTGACCATTCCATGTTTTTGGCACTTTAATATCAGACTTCAACCATTCACTCAATCAATCTATACACGTGGAAATTCAGGACTGTTCAAGTGATATGTTCTACTCGTGGATGGCCTAAATCCATCCTGACTGGACACTCCCAAGTGTGGGATTCCCACATTTTACCCTTTTCTAAATTTCTTCATGGGGCGATCTCTCCTACGCAGAGCCGCTTTCTGAAATGAATCATGTAATTATTTCCACACACCCATGTACACAAATGTGCATCAATCCATACTGTCTAAATTGTGGGGTCATAACTTAAAATCCAGGGATCAGGTGATCCTGACTATCTGACCGGTGGGCAGTACCTTAAAACAAAGCTCCCATTTCTTCCAGTCAAGCATTATATACATGATACCCAGAAAGAAGCGTTAGTGTACAACTTCGAACAGAGAGTTTCAACAAAACACAAGGAGTTTTCAGCTTGTGCAAGTGGGTCCTCTAGTTCCGCGATCTGAACTGTTGATTTGATGAGCAATAGTTGGATAGGTCCATGCAATGCACCAACCATTCAAATAGTCTTTCAGATAAGAACTTCCTAGTACAATTAGTGATAATCAAATAGGCAGTTATGAAAGAAAAAGCGGCGGCTTTAACCATGGCTGGATTTACAATGGCTAGGATATTTCCATATGGAGCAGTGGAGTATTTGAAATCAACGGTGAAAACTCTCTATCACACATTGCATAATACATAGATGAAAGAGTGTTCTGTAAAAATAAAAATAAAATTTGCTTCTATTTCAATTCTCAGTTAGAATATTTTGCGTGAAAACATGCATTCACTATTAGAAATCAAACATTACACAAAACGCTTGTGAAAACTAATGAATATATCATATCCTACAATGGCACAATGTAACATATCAAAAGATTGTTTGGAAAGCAAACACGAATACATCCTCATGCTACAATTACGAATGTCATTCAAATCCTCATGCACCAATCACTGTCGAATTTGAAGAGCCACTGGCCAGCCTCTTGATCAGACCGTCTAGGAACATTTCCAAAAGACATTGGCTTGGACCACAAAGTCTCACTCCATGTGCTGCATGGAGATGCCAGTTAAAGGCCTTTGAAAGCTTTGTAAGTTCATTACTGAGAGGATAAGATTATCCTTAATTCTTCCAACAATCACCTGACCGGACTGTATTTCTCTTGAGCTGCCCTTCATTACAAGAGGAAGTGAGGAAAGAAACCACCAAAAAGGTAATCGATTCCCATGCCACCATCATCCTTATCTGTTGAGATGCTTCACATGGGTGTGTTGTCACAGTCTATCATGTGAAATAAAGAGCCCGGAAATCAATCCGCAATTAAAAACTTGATAATTCTATGCTAGAATTTGCTAGCTTAAATCTCTAAAAGTTTTTGAAGCATGTACTTACATTAAGAATAAAACAGGAGGGCATAAGTGTCCAGGTGCCACAGTCCATACAGCTGGGGCTGCGGTTGGAAGAAACAAAATATTGGTCTCTTGGATGGAAGATGCTCCAAAATTCCTACAGATTGAAGCTCCTAATTCCTCGAGCAATATCCTACGAATAGAGGGTTAAAAAATATACATCAAATGTCCAGGGAAACTAGTAAAGCTCACCAATTATGTGTATGGATGGTCCACAAAATGGGCCGTGACAACAAATCAATTGGCCTAGAGGTATACAGAATAAATTGACGGCCCACATTACATGCATGTGCATGGATGGTCCATCACATTATCAGAGTAGCCTGTTCTTTGTGCCTGGGTGGTTATACACCAGGCTGTACCTGATGAGAAGCCTTGATTGTTGACATATATAGAAACTAGTCAACGATAAAATAGGAGGAAGTATAAGTTCTTATCTGTTTGGTTGAAGTATCCTTCTGCAAGCATTCAGTGCAAGTGGGGTGTAGTTGGGAGATCCAGATTAATATTTGATAGGCTCTACTACAGATGGAAGATGCTCCGAACATCTTTATGAATAAAGCTCCTAATCTGTCGATCAATGTCCTACAAAAGATGGATAGGAAAAAAATACATAAATTATTTATGAAAATAATGTCATATATACTGAATGGCAAGGAACTATTTAGACTGGGTTAAAGCATTACTAACATGAACCAAATTTTAATCTTGGGATATGGCCGGATACAAACCGGCTACTATTATAATGACCCTGTTTTCAGGCCTATCCCAGTGGGACTGCAGGACTGTCTGTCTGAGATGCCATTGCTGTGGATGACTGGCTATAACAGTATTCTAGCAGGACTGATGCTTGACTGGGTGTGTGCTGCAAGGCTGATGGTTGATAGCAGAGCTGAAGATTGAGGTGGGATAATGCTTTGCAGCCAGTGGCATGTAGGCATGTGGCTGTCAGCTATACAGCAGGGCCAACCAGTTGTCTGAATTTCTCCAATTGATGCTTATGTGGGGCAGTCGTGGGTCCCTGACTTCAGCAAAATTCAGATGTTCCTCCGTCTCAAAGCCTGAAGCAGTTCCCTCTCCTCCAGTTTCTTCTATTCTTTTTTCTCCTATTTTCTATTTGCCAATTAGGCGAAATGATAGGTAAGGCCCAATGTTATTGTGGAGCCCACCCGAAAGTCCAGTCTGTACATGCTTTTTTCAAATTAACAAAGATACGGGAGGCTAGTCGCCATTTTTTGAAAAAAAATGAAGAAAAAGAAGAAGCTTGGGATATGAAATTAATATTTGAATCCAATATTGGTTTCAAAGGATGGGCCAACTTCAAACAAATTCAAATGCATTGGCTCTTTAGTCAGTTTTCTATACTGTAAAGACAACAAGCTATGGCAGGACCAAAACAAACTAATGCCATATGAATTAGACCTAAAACAGAGGTTTGCTACTCCCACTCACATGTGGAGGCCTGCAGGGCCACGTGCCGATATAGCATAAGACTGAGAGACGAGCTTTCCATCAAGTGGACAACATTGTTTAGAATTTCTAGCCTAAAAGTCAAGTTGTTTCATACCTTAGTTGAACCTGTTTACAAAACAAATGGATGTCTGCAAAAACTGTTTTAGACAAGCTCTTCACTGGGAGGGTAACATTGATTAGATTTTTTGTGCAAAAAACAGGTTGTTCTACTCCTCAATGCAAAACAATTGGATAATGCAGATTTTTGTAGACATCCATTTGTTTTGAAAACAGGTCCACCTGAGGTGTGAAACAACTTCACTTTCAGGCAAAAAGTTTTAATCAACATGGCCCACTTAATGGAAAGCTCAATTCTTGCATGTTATGCTATATTGGCACGTACAGCTGCATGTTGTTGCACAAGGCTCCACCCACATATGGGCTTAGTAAACCTAACTCGAAACTTATTCCTAGGGCCAAGAATCAGGTTGGTCGTAAACTACGTGCACCAAACGCATGCTAAACAAATGGACTGTCAACATTTAATCTATATGTATAGCCTATCAGATGATTGGAGTCAAACTGACCTGAGTTTTGCATTGGGAAAGCTAGATTGTGGCCATGAACATCTTTGATCATGCACCCATATAAACTCCCCGACGAAGCATTGTGGACCTCCTCCCAAGCCTACATTTTGAATAACTATTTTTCAGTTTGAATAAGCATATTACACCCAAATACAGATAAAGTAATAGTTCTCAAGCATTACAGAAATATCTATTTACATTGAAGTAAGATTAGTATAGCAGCTTTATCATGCACCCATGCAAACTCCTCGGTGAAGCATTGTGGACCTCCTCCTGAGCCTACACTCTGAATAACTAGCACTACTTTGAACAAGCATATTACATCCAAATATTGACAAAATTACATCTCATGCATTAGAGAAATAACTTATTATATTGAAGTATTCAAGATTAGTTACCAAACCAAACAAATAAAAATAAAACACACACACACACACCCTATCTTGATACAGTTTGAAAACATCATCCAAATATCTCACACCATTCATACATGAGGAAGCAATAGAAAAAAGAAAAAAGAAAAAAGGAAGCCAACAGAGAAACCATAAAATGGAAATAAATTTTCCTTCACGACCATTCTCTATGTCACATCCAATGGCCTTCCGCGTGCCAAGTAGCTTCTCCTATAAAAGCAAAAGCTTATATATCAAAAATCTTTGATTAAAACTTAAAAATGATGTGTTATTATTTATGCTAAAACAACTCATATTGTGCAGAACAAAGTAATGGGCCATAATGCATTGGAACATGAAAATTGTCTTAGGTCGGTCACATAAGCAGGGCATGTGGTAATCCAGACTATTGATTTGATGGATGAGCCCCACAAGCTTGCATCTTTGGATGATCCAAACAATCCTTTGGCAGGCCCTTATGAATGACCATTGTTCAAAAATTAAACTGGTAAGATAATGCTGACCATCTCATCAATGGCCTTCAAACAAAAATAATTCTACAGTCTACATTTAACAAGAAAAAAAAATCATTGTTCAAACAATTAAAGTTATCAATTCAATGTTAATTTACAAAATGGTCCACCAAAGAAAGGTCAACTAGATGGATAATGCAATGGCTTCTCTCACAACCAGACAATGACCTGTGTGCATCCAAGCTGAGCACTGATAGCATGGTTTCATCCAAAAAAAAAGACTTGGCTGAAGCATTTCTTCAAACAATTGGCGTGCAGATTTCTATATAAGAAATTAATTGAACACTTTACAGAACTATAAAATACTTTGTATTCTTAGCAATAGATGGATACAAACTATAAAATGAATGGAGAAGCTAGCAGTAGATTTTTTATAGCAAGAATTTAAATTGTTTGAAGGAACAAATTACTCAAAGAATAAAACTAGAATTTAAAATTTCATGAGACTACAGTTTTTCTAAGTTAATAAAAAAAAATTGATATGTTTATACTTTCTCAAAGTATTGATTAACAGGTAAATAAAAATGAAGAGACGAAATAATAATCACTAATGTAGGTCTAGCAAGGAAAGGAAGTGCAAATGCTTTGATAGGTTATGTCGATGGAGGGTATGTTTCGAATCTTATGCCAGTCCTCTCCCTTGTTTTCATGGAGCCTTTACTTGAAGTCTGAAACCATGCCCCATAGCTCCAGTTTTTTTAGGGTAGTCACATGCTGCAGTCCTTCTGGAAGCATGTTCAATAGACAGCAGTAAGAGATCCATAAATGTAAAAGACTCGGTGTAGCCCCTTCCTCCACTCTCCACTCCTTTAATTCCCTTAACTGTTCAAAACGTTAAGGATTCGGGTCGCATATGGATTTAGAATCACATTTGAACTGGCATGATAACAATATTGTTCTCTATCTTTTATCAAGGAAAATAGGTCAATGCAATCACATTTGAACTGGCATGATAACGTTCTGCATCCTTACTCCATTCCAAATAAGAACGTTTTGTGCATGTGAAGTACTCGAAGGTCTTTGATTTGCCTATACATGGATGACCCTGGATCATCCAAACAATTCTTGCACCGGCCCTACCATAAATGACCACTGCTTCTAAAATCAAACTGACAAGATGATGCAGACCTTATGATCAATGGCCTTGGAAATAAAACTTACAAGGAAAAGTCACTGATCAAACACTTAAAAGTTGTCAAACCAATGTGAATTTATACAATGGTCTGCAAAGAAGTGTCAGATCAACTAGATGGATTATACAGGGGTTGCTTCCAAACCATACGATGACCTGTGTGTGTCAAACTGGAGGACCGCTCGTTCACGTGGTGTCATATGAAAAGGTCTTGGTTGAACCATTTCTTCAAATGATCTATATACAAAACAATTAAACACCTAACTAAAGTATAATATACTGTCTTCCATATGATGTATGGATACAAATTATGAAGGAAGGGAGAAGCTAGCAGTAGATTTTCATGGCAAGAATTTTAAAGTCTATAAATGAATAAATTACTAAAAGAATAAAAGTGGAATTCTAGATCCATGAGACCATTTTTTTTTTTCTAAGTTAAAAAATGAAAAATGAATCATACGATTATCCAAACTCCAAGAATTAATTAACAAGTAAATAAATGTGAAGAGAGGAAAGAAGACTCACCAATTTATCTTGCAAGGAGATAAAGAGAGATCGCTTTGAATGTCACCCTATAGCATATGTTGATGGAGAGTAGGTGATGAATCGCATGTCAAACCTCTCCCTCGTCTTCTCATACCTTTCTTTGAATAATTTATGCATATTCCACAATACAATCTGAGAATGAGGAGGTTTTTTAGCATATGGATACAGATTTCCATATAAAGATTTTAAAGATTGTAAAACAGAGTAAATTCATATACCTATAATTTAAAACCCATATTATTATATTAACTTCCAAGTATTGATTAAGAAGAAAAATGTAAATGATGATAGGAAAGAAATCTCACCAATTTAGACCCCCATGGAGTTGGAGATCAGAGGACCGAATCCGATGTCACCTTATCTATTTCGTTCGCTTATGTCAATGGAGAGTATGTGATGAATCTTATACCAATCCTCTCCCTCGTCTTCTCGAAGCCTTTCATTGAATTCAGGGCGCATGTTCAGCAACTCCAATTTCTTGAGGTTAGTCACGTGTTGCAGTCCTACCGGAAGCATCCTCAACTGAGGGCACGAATTGATCTGTAAATGTAAAAGACTAGGCACAGCTCCTTTCTCCACTGTCCACTCGTTTAATTCTACTAACCCTTCAAGATGTAAGGATTCGAGTCGAGGAAACCCTTTTGAAGTACAAGCCATCTTCACTCCCGTGTACGAAAAACGCAGCAACCTGAGAATGCGAAGGTTTTCCAGCTTCTCCAATGTCGCCAGTGGATCTCGCACTAAAAAGGAGGACTTCAAGGTAAGCTTGGTGAGGTTTGTTGGGAATTCAGTAGGCTCCGTTAAGTTTTCTAACCTTCCATCCAAAACCAACTTACGTAACGTGGGAAGAGATGAAAGAGGGCGCACCGACCACTTTGGATGTTCCATGAAACGTTGATGTGCCGTTACCAAAAGAGACTGGAGGCATTTCAATTTGCGAATGGATTCGAAAAATACCGCACCATACACGTCAAACCTTTCATAATCTAAACGTATTCCTAATTTTCTAAGATGCGTAAGACTTTCCAGGCAACCGTGCATCCATTCGCCAGCCTTTACCCATGTTAGAGTATGGAGGTTACTCATCTGGTTGAGCCGTGGACGACCTTCTATCACACCCCAACCACCGTTATAACGGCTTTGAATTGGGAACATAATTTGGAAATGTCTTAACTGTTCCATCTTCTCTATTTCACGGGGTATGTTGACGGGGCGATAAGATGTTACAACTAGTGTTTGTAAGTTGAGAAGTTTGCCTATCGATGATGGGAGACTTGTCAAATAGGTATTGGTACAGCCGAGGTATTTCAAGTGAATCAGTGCACCTATCTTACTCGATAGCTTTTTTAATTTTACATTGTGGAGATCTAATACCCTGAGCAATTTAAAGCCTTTGTAAAGAAGCTTCTCTTGTTTACTTTCGAGCATATCATTATAACCTTGATTATGGATTAACACAGATCGAAAGTATGGAGTCGAAGAATTTAGGGAAGTGCACTCACGCAAGGCATTATGGTGAATTACAAGCCGGCGGGCTCTAGAGGCTGGAGTGTTTGAATTCTCATGGTGAACTTGGAGAAACATACCTTTCTTGGCTTTTGATATGGAGAGATCTTGCAGAAGATCGTGAATACGGCAACTTTTAATACCCCCGTTTGAACTTCTCTTAGCAAGTTGAATCATACTTCGTTGAATCAACTCATATAGGCAATCTTCTCCCATCTCCTCTAGTGTTCCATCCCCTCTCTGTTGCAGAAACCCTTCTGCGGCCCACAATTGAATCAGTTTTTTAGCAGAGAACTCGTAGTCTTCTGGAAAAATTCCCAAGTAGAGAAAACATGGTTTCAGGTGATAGGGCAGATCTCTAAAACTCAAAGATAATATTTTAGAGATGTGAGGCTGGCCTCGGACAAACTGCCAGCTAATGTTCTTGCGCACAATTTCCCACTGCCGAAGTTCTTTCCTAGCTAAGAGCCCTCCGATGACCATGATCGCAAGAGGTAGACCATGGCATTTTTCCACCATCTCTCTTCCCATTGTCTCAAAAGGCTGAGGGCAACCGGCATCTTCTTCTGGAAATGCTTTTTTGCAAAACAATTTCCAGCTTTCTTCATTGTTTAGAAATCGCAATTCATACAGCAGGTGTCGTGCATCTGCATGTAAAGCTACATCTTTGTTGCGAGTGGTAATCATGACCCTACTTCCAATCTTTGTAACCGGGAAAGCATCCTGGATAGCATCCCATGCTTCTTTCGTCCATATATCATCTACTACCATCAGGTATCTCTTCCCTTTCAAATATTCTGAAATTGTATACCTCAGCTCAGAGACGTCCATTTTCTCCACTTTCTTGGACTCCTCGTCTGAGAGCACCATGTTGTTATCTATGATCTTCTTAAGAACATCTTTCACATCATACTCTTGCGATAGACAAATCCATGCGCGAAAGTCATGAAAACGTGCTTTAACACGAGTGTCGTTATAAACTTTCTTGGTAAGAGTGGTCTTACCGAGACCACCCATTCCAACTACAGAAACAACACAACGGCGTAACTCCCCCTTAGTCAGTCGGTCCACCAGTATCTCCAAATCTTTCTCAAAACCAACAAAATCTGGTTCTTGATCAAGAGGAGAAGTGAGCCTCCATTCTTGGAGGCTTGGACCAGCGGAGCTTGTCCCTGCTTCCTGGCCTATATTTTGAATTCCAAAAGTCGACCTACTTTCGGAGATAACACGGATCTTATTGTTTATCCGTTCAATCTCCGATTTCACCTTATAGCGACCTTTCAATTCACTTAAGATGAAAGCGAACCTTGTAATGCGGCCCACGAATCCTGTTCGCTTCAAGGGTTCTACCTTTAAGATAAAGGTGTTGATGAGGTCCTCAGCATCGTATGCAGCATCTGTCACCTCAAGCACCCAGTTCTTCACTCTTTCATCTCCTTCTTGTTTGGCGTCTGCGTCTTTCAAGAAGCATCTCATCTCCCAAAATTGTGTGACGAGCAATTCGACTTTGTCGTCAACCTCATATAAGGAAATAAGTTCCTTAATGAGGGGATCGGCTACTTTTATGATAATTTGCGAAGCAATAGTCTCAATGGCGACCATCTTTCCTCACTCTCTCTAATTTGTTTTTCCTTAGGCAAGAAAGAAATTCAGTTCAACGTTTTCTCTCTCTTTACTTCTATGTTGAATGTCTCTCTAAAATTTATAGAGGCCAACTGGACTGGTCGGGCAACAAAACAGTCACGGTTCGTTACCACTCAATGGTACACGTTGTTTAATTGTTGAATCTGGAGCCTCCATCTACTTGTCGTCTCCAAACGGACGGTAAAGATTAACAAATGAAATATCAACCGTCCATATTCTATGGAAAGGATTCGTGCGATATGCATGGCACGTATGAAATTTTAGAATATAAAATGACTGCTTGATTACTGCCAATACCTTTAACGGCTGGACATGCGAGATCACGAATTTCTTGGTGTTGATTGGGGGCAGTACTCAAGGGAGCGGATCCGTGGGGAGCTTATAATGGGGCCCACTATGATGTATGTATTCTATATCCACACCGTCCATCTGATTTTCAAGATCATTTTATGCTATGAGCCCAAAAATTAAAAAGATCCAAAATCTCAGGTGGATCAGGCATTTAGGAAAATGTGCTGATTGAACGCCCAAACATTAAACAGGTCATGAGGACTACAGGTTTTTTTTTTTTTTTTGTTTATGTTTATTTCCATCCAACCTGTGGATAAGGTAACGTAAACCTCGATGTAGGAAAAGAAAAGAAAACAAACAAACAAACAAACAGGTTTCAACGGTGGATGTCCCCACTGTTTCCTATGGTGTGTTCCACTTGATCTCAGGATCTATTTCATTTTTTGGACTGATGACTTAAAATGAGCTGAAAAAACAGTTGGATGGTATTAAATATAAAACATATGCATCATGATGGATCCACAGACCAAGCAGTTTTGAGATCACCACCCATTCCGCTTCCTTAGAATATCAAAGTTTCCTGAATCATAGGCCCCACTTTTATAAAATGTATACCCAGGCTGGGCTCGGGTCCACGATTTACTTGATGGGGCCGGGCTGGAACCATCCTGCAATAAACCCTAATATCCACCTGATTCCGCCCTTGCAATATGAACCACTCACTATTTTACTTTTATCCATTCATTTGGCAATCATCATTTGGATGAATTAATAGGATTGCTTCATCTGTGTGATTTGTAAGATGTGTTCTATCCATGATGTGCCCAACAGTTTGGATGGTCCTAAATACCCATATCGTATGATAAAGACATGTTATTTAGTTATGGGGGCTGCAACTCACGTTCCCAGCTCATTTTAAGAATTTTTGCATGAAAAGGATCCCATCAGCCTGTTAACATACAATGTTTTTAGTTTCTGCTCACTTATTCCACTTCAATGGGACATTCAACCCATGAATTGGGTGGTCCAAGCCATGAAGATAATTGGAGAAATTCACTAATCAAGTGGACCACACAAACACATTTGAGTAAGACCATTGGCTTTACATTGATTTCAATGCTGTAGCCTCTTATGAATGGCCCATCCTGGGGTTTTTTTTTTTTTTCCCATCATGCTGCCCACCACCTGCACGGCTCAGATGCGAAATACATGCAGCAATGGTGATCATTTATCTTTTTGAATTTATGTTCCCTCACAATCAAAGCTGTCAACGACTTAGATGGCCCATCAGGTGATCAGCATTGAGCCGGGCTTGGGCTGGCATATAAGATCCGAGGGCAGGGATCAGGCCTAATATCCATGCCCATTTATATTCAGGTTGTGCTTGGGCTTTTCTAGAAGCCCATCAACCTGTTTGAGAGTTTTCACAGGCATGATCATATCGCACGTGCATGTTGGTACGTGTCGTGTGTTCTGAACTTAATGTACAGTTTAGATCAGTTGATCGCAGTGTAAAAAGTGAACTAATGAAACTAGGAGCATCATAAGTTATAGTGATCGAGAGCATGAAGCATTTCTTAAAATTTTTTTTTTATTTTAAAAATAAATAAAATTTATTTCTTATATTTTTAATCACGGCCGGCCATTTAAAACCAGGAATATTCAAATGACTTTAATATAGCACTTCTTTGTCGGGCGTGCTTGATAACAGATACATACTTTTATACTTTGAATCAAAATTCAGAAAGAATTAAATTTGTGCTCGTGTATCAAATTTCAAAGTCTTTGTACATGAACCCTAGACCTGAATATTCTTTGTAGGTCTAGTCTCCTATGGCAACTTACCACCATTTTAAAGATGGTGGTCTCATCTACCTCACTTGCATGGTTGTACATAATCTTGGCTATTCTAAAGGAAAATTTTATATGGTGGTACATGAAATGTATTATGGACTTAATAGACCGTTTAGATCAATCGATTTAATTGTCCAAATGAATTAATGAAAATAGGAGCACCATGAGTTATGGAGCTCTGAGAGAATTGGAACATTTTTCATTTTTTTAAAAAATCAAATTATTTTTCGTATTTCTTTTTCAACACCCATTAAGAAGGCCCTTTGAGTGGGACATGCTGACTTGCCTTTTTTTTTTAAAAAAAAAAAAAAAAAGAAAAAAAAAAAAAAAAGAAGAAAGTGGGTTCTTACCACGCATTCATTAATCACAGCAAATTTATACCCTTTCGGGTGTGCCCCAACAAAAGAAAGAGGCGACACCTATCATGTGAAAACAAAGGAGAGGAAGAATAGGAGCAACAAAATATACTAGCACAACTATAGACAAAAACTCCCACCACAGGTCCACAGTTACTTTGTTCTAATCGATCCGAGGCCCAACTTATCCAGGAAAATGCGACCCCTGGTCTGAAACGGAAGGCTATCTATATTCTCAAAAAGAGAGAAGACTTGATTCCCACTACCAAGGCGACCCAACGAGTCAGCGGGCACATTACCTTCGCGAAAAATGAAATTCCACTCCACTTGGGCTTCTAAGATAGGGCGTTAATCCGGTAAAGCCAGGCTTTTCACTTCCATCCCGGAGTAGCCTTTCGGGAAATGAAATTGATGATAAGTTATCTTCCTCAAACCTCTAGCAAGACATAAGAGCAAGCCATCATGGAAGGCCTTGAGTTCTGCATGCACGTTAGAGCCGTGGCCATATCCTACTGTAAACGCAAAAATGAAATTACCTCTCTCACCACAACAAACTCCCCCACCTCCGGACAGACCTGGATTGCCAAGGGCCGAGCCATCAACATTAATTTTCACCCAACCATCCCTTGGCCTGATCCATTTCACCACCTCAACGCCAGCGAGGGAGAGATGAGCACAAGCAGGCCACTGGATCTGTGACTGGGTGACGTAACTTGGATGGTGCCTACCAGTCGCATTAGAAGGAGCAGAAATGCCCGCTGGAGCAGACTTCTCGACAAAGGCTGGAGCAACGTGAGCCCAATCATCGTTCCTTGCAACGCTAAGGGCCCACCAGTGAATCTTAGCAAAGATTTTAGAGATAGATGGGCTGACATTCTCAAAACGTGCGGAGTTTCTAGCCCCCTAAAGTTCCCACATGATGAAGCATGGTAAAAGTCTTTGTATCGTTGATTCCGCTTTCCTTGCCATTGGAGCCAACCACCATTGATATAGGCGCTGTTCAACTGAGGGCACGTTCTGCACATCGATGTCGAAAAACCTCCCAAAATGATTCCAAGTTATTCTAGCAAGATCGTCGTGGATGAAAAGATGGTTCGCGATCTCAATATCTGCAGTCGTTTGAGTTGAATGTCCATTCCTGTTGCAACAATGGCATTTTGAAGCCAAATGGACACCTTTGGATTGCACCGCAGAGTCGACGGAGATAGCTTTCATCAGCGTTTTCCAAACTAACTGGGAAATCTTTGGAGGGAGGGCAGCATTCCAGATTGAATTCGCCCAGGAAATTTGGTCCGATCTAGATCTACTCAAGTTCCAAGCTGACTTGACCATGAATAGCCCGAACGTGGTAAAAGGCCAGAATCTCTTATCAGGCCCTTGCCCGAGACATAGCCCTACTTGGAAGATGTATTCCATGGCCTGGGTTGGGATGTGAAGCAGAGCCGCAGAAGCAGGGGGAGTTTAAGAGTTGGTTTATTCTGTAATGCTGCAGGTATTGAGGGATGTGGCAGTCGTCCATGGATTGTAGGGGACCCAAGCTCGTCCAATTTGAGGACCATAAGTTGCTGGTGCCATTGCCAACTTGGATTTGAGATTTTTCTTCAATTTGCGGAATGAGAGGGGAGATTTTCCTCCATAACAGCGAAGCATGGACTGGAGGTCTGTGGGGATGAAGTTTGTCATAATGCAAGCCATACTTGGCTGTCATAAAGCTCTTCCAGAGACTACCATTTTCTTCTTGTAGAAGGTCCCATGCCATCCTGAGTCTAAAAGCGATCATCACATCGGATAGTCATAGTATGCCTAGGTCACCTTCCTCTTTCAGCCTCGCTATAGCTTTCCAGCTCCGCCAATGGAGCTTGTTTTTGCCTTCTGACCAACCCCAGAAGAAGCGAGCAAAACAGCTTTCGAGCTTCTTAAGCATGAGTTTCGGGATGTGAGCCGCTGCCATGGTGTGAACTGGAATGCTTCCAAGCACATGTTGAATGAGCACAGATCTGCCAGCTTGAGATAGATAACGTGCCTTCCATCCCATGATCCGGGACTCAATTTTCTCCAACAACGACTGGAAAGTGTCAACTCACTGACGTCCCCTAGTCAGAGGGACACCGAGGTAGGTGAAAGGGCCGCTTGCTCTAGCAATACCAAGCACCAGCTCGATGCTCCTAACTCTTCCCACAGGCATATTGTTGGCGCAAGTGAAGGAGCTCTTTCTCAAAATCATGATGCCTATACAAAAGGTGAAATAAGCATTGTATAATATTGTTGTCTAGTTTGGCTGAGTCAAAAGACCTCAAGTTATTATATAATGAGTTTTATCAATAGAAGCATCACATGTACATGGCACCACAGGGCAGCATGACATATAGATAAAAGATCTAAACCATCCATCATAAAGGTTACTTTATGGTCATACCCTAGCATAAGAATCAGGTTAGCCCCCTTGTTTCGATGCCCACAATCTACAAAACAATTATACAGATGGAGAAACTTGAGAATAGGTTAAGGTTTAGGTTAGGAAAACGGGTTCGGGATCGGGTTTAGGTTTGGATTTTCAAGTTTAGGTTTAGGTTTAGGTTAAGGAGTTGAGATTAGGATTAGGTGTAGGTTTAGGTTTAGGGATTTGAGAATACATTTAAGTTTTAGGTTTAGGTTTACGTTTTAGGTTTAGGTTTAGGTTTTAAGTTTAGGTTAAGGTTAGGTTATAGGTTTAAGTTTAGGTTATAGGTTATAGGTTAAGGTTTTAGGTCATAGGTTTTGGTTATAGGTTTAGGTTAAGGTTTAGGTTTAGGTTATAAGCTATAGGTTGATGGAGGCATCTCGCCACCTTCTCCCATCGAAAGTTGCCAACAGAGAGGGCTGGCGACTGGTTAGAAAGAGACGATCCAAGGAGGATGGGTGGAGTCTCTTTGTAGGCAACCTGGACTTTCACATCTCAGTGGAGGATGTCAGTCGAAGGTTTGGGCAATTTGGTGAACTTTCCGACATCTACATCCCCAGTTATGCAACCACAGGACGAAAGAAGGGCTATGGCTTCGTCCGTTTTAAGAGGAAGGAGGAAGCCCTCTCTGCGAAGGAGATGCTCCATGATCGCTCTCTCCAGGCGGCGCATGGTGGTGAAAGATGCGATCTAGCGACCGAGTCCCTACTCTCCCCCTTCTTTGGTTCCCAAATCCGGTGTCAACCCCATCCCCTCGTTAACAAACAGAGACAGTGACCGGAATCGGCAACCGCTCATTGAGAGGATGCATGGCCCCATCTCTCACACCAAATCCTTTACAGATGTGCTCAAACCCCCTCTAGCTCCCAAACTGTCTGAATCTGTAGTTGTTCCCAAATGGATTACGGATAAAGGATCTCTTTCAACAATGCAATAATGGGAGAAGTTTTCAGGGAGGATGATGCTACACATGCCCTATTTGAGGGGATTCGATCTTCTAGGTTCAGCAATTCTCGTCTGGAGATCTTTCGCATGTCTGCCACTGGTTATCTACTAAAGTTTGAATCCAGAGAGGAACTCCTTGCTTTTTCAAGAGATAAGACATTGCAAAGCAAGCTACGCTTGAATCATGCAAGAAGCTAGAGCCCAACTTCTATGGTTCCAGGGAGGGGATCTTGGATTTGGATTGAAGGAATCCCCATTCATGCCTGGAGCGAGCACACTATTGGCCAGATTGCTGAGAAGCTGGGGACCGTTCTGGATCTCGACAGGTGTTCGATAGAAGGTCTGAACAGATGGTTTGCTCGAGCGAAGATCATTCCCCTCCTGGATGTTCCTCTACTTAAGAATATTAATTTACTGGCTGATGGTAGACCGTACCAGATCTCAATCTCAGTAGAAATGTGTGGCCAACCTTTGGGCGAGCATCATGCTTCAGGTACGTACTCTGCCATTCCTTGTGAAACCACCAAACAGTGGGTCTCCAGGTCGTTTGCTGCGCACCAACCTGTTCAGTCTCATCCTGGACAAGTATCCGATCATGCTGGGGAGGCTGCTGCACCGCTGGACAGTCCAACCAACAACAAGGATGCTCCTTCCCTTATGAGTCCCACTGGCCCTTCAGAGCCTAGGCCGAGCGATCACCCTCTCAATTCCCTCACCTCAACCCTATGCCCCGCACTGCTTCAGGATTCACACACTCTGCCCAACCAAAGTGTGGATTGTCTGCCACCTCTTCCCCCACTTGATCCCCATATCCACCCGACTCCTGAGGCCCCTGCTCAATCTCCCTCTACTATGCAGCTTCAACCTTACCAGGCCCACCCTCCTAACTACCTATTCCAGAGCCCTTCCCATCCAATCTGCCCTGATCTGGTTACATCCCAACCCGGTTGTCTCCCCTCCAACGTCTTGCACACCCCAATTCTATTACCTCACCCTACCCCCGATGTCATGGTAGCATGGGATAAATGGCTATCAGGGATTAAAGGACTCTTTAAAGATCCAGTGGTGCAACAGGAATGCCGGACTTCGCCACCTGATACGAACCTGCCACCTACTCCAGTTGATGGGGTCAACAGGATCTCAACGTCCGACAATCAAGGCCCCCTGACCAGTAGTTTGGCAGGAGTTCATCGACTGCCTGATGATAATGGGGAGGCAGCAGGCATCGACAATCCGGGGGAAGCTGAATCCCTGCCGAATCTGGTAATGCAGAACCACCCCAATACCCAATCCAATGCTGGCCTGGATCTGTGGGTGGCTATTCAAGGTGGTTCCGGTGCTACCTCTGGTTCGTCATCAGGATTCAGTAGTGAACTAGAGCAGCCCCGTAAAGGCAGGAAGACAGGTCTATCAGGGAGCACACTGAAGCAAAAGCTCAATCAGATAAAGAGAAAGAGCCAGAGACTGAAAGGAAAACAGAAATGGGCCGAGAAAAAAGGGTGGTTGTCTGATGATTAGTTTAATTTCCTGGAATGTGAGAGGCATAGGCAATGCTCCTACCACCCAGTATTTGAAAAGACTCATCAGGAAACACAGGCCAGACATTCTTCTTTTGCAGGAACCGATGATTCGAGAATCCAAGAAAGCGTATCTAGCAGCCAAGCTGGGATTTTCTAATCATGCCTCCCATGTCTTGGCAGGGAATAAAATTTGGATTTTGGCCTCTGCCTCCGTCCACCTCCATCTTCTCAGAGCCTTCCCTCAGTGCATAACCCTCAGCTTTTCATCTCGTCTTCCCTCATCTTGTTATGATTACAGCTGTCTACGCCAGCTGCTTGAGAGATATGAGGAAGGCTCTCTGGGACGAATTGCGATCAATTCACACGTCTGTGCAAGGACCCTGGTTGATAGGTGGGGACTTTAATACCACCTTATCGCCAGAAGACAGGCATGGAGGGCCCCCCCAAATGACTGGGGCCATGTATAATTTTCAGCACTTGGTCAATGACATCGATTTGATTGATTTGGGGTATTTGGGCAACCCGTTCACATGGTGCAATAATCGCTCCGGTAGAAGTCACTGCTGGGCCAGGCTAGACAGAATTTTCCTAAATTCGGCACGGCTTCAATCCTACCCCACTTCCAAAGTTGAGCACCTAACCAGAGCCCACTCTGATCACTCTCCATTGCTCCTCACCTGCCCCTCCAACCAATCCATTTTTCCTCATCCATTCAAATTTCAATGAATGTGGACAGTGCATGAGGAGTTCACCAAAATCGTTTCTGACAGCTGGAACAATGAAATCGCGGCGTCTCCCATGTACAAGTTTCACATAAAGCTGAAAATGCTCAAGACTAAGCTCAAGACCTGGAACAGGGAGGTCTTTGGAAGGTCTTTGGAAACATACAGACAACCGTTCAGGAGGCTGAGGATGAAGTTAAAAGAGCTGAGCAGGACCTTCTTTCCACTCAATCTGAATCTAACCAGCTGAGGGTCAACATGGTGCACGACAAGCTCAACAAAGTTCTCCTCCAAGAGGAAATTTTTTGGAAGCAAAAATCCAGGAACCAGTGGCTCAGGGAAGGAGACAGGAACACCAGGTTCTTCCACAATTCAGTCCTCATCAAGCACAAAAATTGGCCATTTCAAAGATGAAGACGGACTCGGGCGTTTTCTTTGAAAACATGGACGAGATTGGTAGTCTAGCTGAAAACCACTTCAAGGCCATCTTTTCAACTGAGGGAGTGACGCCAAACCAGTCCATTCTCAACTCCATCCCGAGACTAGTTTCCGACCAAATGAACAACATTCTCCTGAGTCCTCTCTCCCGTGAGGAAGTTAAATCAGCAGTGGAGTCTATCCCCATTGACAGTGCTCCGGGCCCCGACGGGTTTAGTGGTGTGTTCTACTCTTCCTGCTGGGATGTGATTGGCTCTAACTTGCACGCTGCTGCCATAGATTTCCTATCTGGGGGCCCCATCCCAAAGGCTTTCCAAAGCATGAATATCTGCCTAATTCCCAAGAAAAAGAACCCGCAATCCAACTCAGACTACAGACCTATAAGCCTATGTAATTGTATCATAAAGGTCTTCTCCAAGATCATGGCATCCAGGCTCTCCCACATTCTTCCTTGTATCATCTCCCCTGAGCAAGGTGCATTTGTTAAAGGTCGGACGATCTCCGAAAATATCTCGTTAGCCCGTGAGATGATTCAGGAGATTGACCGAAAAGTTTATGGGGGAAATCTCATCATCAAATTGGATATGGAGAAGGCATATGATCGCTTGGAATGGGACTTCATCTCTTCTGTCCTTTGGCAATTCGGTTTTCACCGACATTGGATTCTTCAGGTGGAACGATGCTGGAAGGATGTCTGGTTTTCCATCCTTATCAATGGGCAAAATTATGGTTTCTTCCAAGCAACTAGAGGAATTAGGCAAGGCGACCCCATCTCCCCCACAATCTTCATCTTAGCAACTGAGGTCCTCAGCAGGGGCGTCGCGGACTTATTCTCCTCTGGGAAATTCCAAAAGTTCAGCCTCCCCTATCGATGTCCTTTGATAACTCACCTCTTTTTTGCTGAGGATTCCATCCTGTTTCTCAATGGCAGGCTTACAAATGTGCGTGTGCTGCAGAATTTTATTCATCAGTATGAAGCCTCTTCAGGTTAGCGAGTAAATGCAACGAAGACAGTCTTCATCACGCCAAGAAAACAACCCGGCGCAAAATCAACCGGCTGTCTCAAATCACAAGTTACTCCCACGCTCCTCTGCCAATAACTTATTTGGACGTCCCTTTAGCCAAAGGAAAAATCAGAAGCCCGTTACTACAGCCGATCATTCAGAAGATCGTCAACAAAATCGATGGCTGGCAGGCCAAGTTCCTCAATCAGGCAGCTCGTCTGACTCTCATAAATCACGTTCTCTCTGGTATCCCTGTTCATCTCCTCTCAGCCATCAACGTTCCCAATTCAGTCTGCAACTCTCTGAACAGAGCTTTAGCAAACTTCTTCTGGGGTACCTCTGAAGCAGGCCACAAGAGGCATTGGGTTAACTGGATGAAGATATGTGCCCCTACCCAGGAAGGAGGTCTGGGTATCAGATTATTTGAAGACGTTATCCAGGCTTTCAGAGTGAAGATGTGCTGGAACTTGTTGGTAACCAAATCTCTATGGGCAAGCTTCTTCTCATCCAAGTACTACTGGAATTTCATTTTTAGGAAAGGAATTGCTCCCTCGGGCTCCTCATCGATCTGGAAGGAGATGATTAAGGCCCTTCCTCTCACCCTCAATCACTCTAGATGGCTCATTGGTGCTGGAAAAATCAATTTCTGGATTCATAACTGGTCGGGCTGTGGCCTTCTGGCTGCAACCATTGTGCGGCCTGTCCCTCATCATCTGTTGTTGGCTACAGTTAACGACTTCAACCCTCATTCTGGGCGGTGGTGTCTTTCTGACATTCAGGATTACATCCCTCCTGCTGTTTTCTAATCTATGCTTCGTTCTTCGGTGGCTGTCCGATCGTCCTGATAAGCTCATCTGGAACCTAACTACATCGGGCAGATTCACGCTTCAATCTGCGTGGAATGCTTTAAGGAGGCAGCGCCAGAAAGTCCCCTGGTTTAAATGGATTTGGAACAAACTCCTTCCCCCAAAGATTGTCATTCTCGGCTGGAAAACAGTTCATAAAGCCATTCCTACTGACGAGGCTGTTCAAAGATTCGAAATCTGCACTGTTTCCCGCTGTGAGTGTTGTAGAATTATTACTTCTCACTACGTCCCCTCCCAACCGCCTTCCACGTAGCCACCTCCAACTGCAGAGCTGATTCAGCAGCACGTTGCTGGGCCCTCTCAAATAGCGGCTCACCACCTGGTCGCCCTCCTCGTCTCTAGCCACGTGTCTCAGCGGCAAGATGGCTTTGATTCCTTGGGCGGAGGCGCCATCGAAACTCTGGATCATCTGTTCTGCCAGGGCCGAATTGCTGACCAGGTTTGGAGATACTTCCACATTCTATTTGCCGTCCCCTACATCCCCAACCAGTCTGTTCTGCCTCGCATCAGGCAATGGCTTCGAGCAAGTAGCTTCAAATCTACTGCCTCCACTTTGATGGGTCTTCTTCCTTATCTTATATTATGGGAAATATGGATCAGTAGAAACCTGTCAAGGTTTAAAGGGCGCCTTATGTCTTCTTCATCCATTATTTCCAAAGTCTCTATCTGGTTAAGAGAGATTGGGGAGGCTGTTTTGGTCGATGAAAATCTGTCTACCGCTGCTTCCTTCGTCCTCCATTCCCTGCACATCAAGGGTCCAGCCCCCATCACAAAGCCTGCCCCGCTGATGGTTAGATGGAACAAGCCGCCTACAGGTTGGTTCAAATTGAATACGGATGGGTTAGCTAGAAACAATCCCGGTGAAGGAGGCGGAGTGTGTAGAGATCACACAGGTAAAATGGTTTTTGCCTTATGCAGGAAGTACAGTATAGTTTCCAATACAGTTGCAGAAGCTCAGGCTATGAATGATGGCATCAACATTTGCTCCAGATTGGGTATCATCAATGTCCTTGTCGAGTCGGACTCCAAAGTCCTCATCCAAGCAGTAGATAATCAATCTCAAGCTTCTCCATGGAGAATTTGGTATGTACTGGGCGGTATCCGGGCCATGAGGAACTGTTTGCACCTTCGCTTTGAGCATATCTTCCGGGAAGCCAATGCAGTGGCGGATGCATTAGCTCGACTTGCCAGTGAGGGGTGCCCTGACACTATCTACATGTGTCCCTCGGATCACCCAAGGCACATCCGTGGTGCCCTTGTGTTGGACTGCACTGGCCTTGGCTATATGCGAAGGCCTTAGCTGAGCTGCCCTGGGGGGTTGTTTGTTCGAC
This sequence comes from Magnolia kwangsiensis, assembly GCA_037074715.1. NCBI lineage: Eukaryota > Viridiplantae > Streptophyta > Magnoliopsida > Magnoliales > Magnoliaceae > Magnolia > Magnolia kwangsiensis. Next base: position 5,378,095 of record CM073583.1, read on the forward strand.
TCTTTCTCTGTTTTTGGCTTAGTGTGGGCTCCATTTCTTATGATAGGAGAGGCCTGTCCCTTTTTGTCTGGGCCCTCCCGAATCCTGCATAGATCTCTGTTCAATGAATAGATGGGCCTTCTGGCCTTTTATTTAAAAATAATAAAAAAATAAGCTATACGTTTAGGGAATTGAGAATAGGTTAAGGTTTAGGTTTAGGAAATTGGGTTCGGGTTCGGGATCGGGTTTAGATTTGGGTTTTCAAGTTTAGGTTTAGGTTTAGGTTTAGGTTTAGGTTAGGGAGTTGAGATTAGGATTAGATGTAGGTTTAGGTTTAGGGATTTGAGAATATGTTAAGGTTTAGGTTTAGGAAATCGGGTTCAGGTTCGAGATCGAGATCAGTTTTACGTTTGGGTTTTGAGGTTTTAGGTTTAAGTTATAGGTTATAAGTGTAGGTTTAGGTTTAGGTTCTAGGTTTGGATTATAGGTTTAGGTTTAGGTTAAGGTTTGGGTTATAGGTTTTGGGATTTGAGAATAGGTTTAGGTTATAAGAATCGGTTTAGGTTTAAGTTTAGGTTTTATGTTTAGGTTAAAGTTATAGGTGTAGGTTTAGGTTAGGTTATAGGTTAAGGTTTAGGGAATAGAGTTTAGGTTATAGGTTTAGGTTTGGTTTAGGTTAGAGGTTAAGGTTTAGGTTTAGGTTAAGGTTTAGGTTTAGGTTTTGGGATTTGAGAATAGGTTTAGGTTAAGGTTATAAGTTTAGGTTCAGGTTGTAGGTTTAGGTTAAGGTTTAGGGATTTGAGTTTTGGTTTAAGTTATAGGTTTAGGTTTAGCTTTAGGTTTCATGTTTAGGTATAGGCTTAGGTTATAGGTTATAGGTTATATGTTTAGGTTAAGGTTTAGGAAATCGGGTTCGGGTTTAGGTTTGGATTCGGGTTTAGGTTATAGGTTTTGGGATTTGAGAATAGTTTTAGGTTATAAGTATAGGTTTAGGTTAGGTTATAGGTTAAGGTTTAAGGATTTGAGTATATTTTTAGGTTATAAGGTTTTAGGTTTAGGTATAGGCTTAAGTTATAGGTTATAGGTTATATGTTTAGGTTAAGGTTTAGGAATTTGAGTTCGGGTTCGGGTTCGGGTTTGGGTTTGGGTTCGGGTATAGGTTATAGGTTTTGGTTTTGGTTTAGGTTATAGGTTTTAGTTTAGGTTTAGGTTATAGGTTTTGGGATTTGAGAATGAGTTCGGGTTTAGGTTATAGGTTTAGGTTTTGGTTTAGGTTATAGGTTTTGGTTTTGGTTATAGGTTATAGGTTTAGGTTTAGGTTACAGGTTTTGGGATTTGAGAATAGGTTTAGGTTAAGGTCATAAGTTTAGGTTTAGGAAATCGGGATCGGGTTTGGGTTAGGGTTTAGTTTTGGGTTTTAAAGTTTAGGTTTAGGTTTAGGTTAGGGAGTTGAGATTAGGATTAGGTGTAGATTTAGGTTTAGGGATTTGAGAATACATAAAGGTTTAGGTATAGGAAATTGGGTTCGGGTTCAAGATCGGGTTTACGTTTGGGTTTTAGGTTTAGGCTAAGCATTTAGGAATTTAGATTTGGGTTCAAGATCGGGTTTAGGTTTGGGTTTTCAAGTTTAGGTTTAGGTTTAGGTTAGGGAGTTGAGATTAGGATTAGGTGTAGGTTTAAGTTTAGGGATTTGAGAATACGTTAAGGTTTAGGTATAGGAAATTAGGTTCGGGTTCGAGATCGGGTTTATGTTTGGGTTTTAGGTTTAGGCTAAGGGTTTAGGGATTCAAATTTGGGTTCGAGATCGGGTTTGGGTTTAGGTTTAGGTTTAAGTTTAAGTTTTACGTTTAGGTTAAGGTTACAGGTTTAGGTTATAGGTTTAGGTTTAGGTTATAAGTGTAGGTTATAGGTTTAGGTTTAGGTTAGGTTATAGGTTACGGTTTAGGGAATTGAGAATAGGTTAAGGTTTAGGTTTAGGAAATCGGGTTCGGGTTCGGGTTTGTGTACGGATTTAGTTTTGGGTTTTCAAGTTTAGGTTTAGGTTAAGGAGTAGATTAGGATTAGGTGTCGGTTTAGGTTTAGGGATTCTCTAGTATTATCTACTATTGAACCTAGTATTATCTACTACATATTAGTAACATACAACCAATATTGGGGCATCATACCATAGGCTACAAGAATTTCATGTCCCCCTAAACAAGGTATCCTCCATTGATAACATATATATATATATATATATATATATATATATATATATATATATAAGTTTTTATTTTCATTTACATTCCCAAATACATTCATCATCCATCCAAGAAAATTGAAACAAGTCCTGTCAATCTATGACTAACAGTTGAAAAGGAAAATCATGTATCTTATCTTACCGACCGCCTTATGTTTCTTTTCACCTTTGTAACTCTCATATTTGTTGCAGCTGCTAGTTCACCATCAGTAGTCTCCCTAACCAAATCTTTGTGCTATAGTTTAGTAAAAAATAATGGTTAAGAAAAAAATACAGTAATGGTTCATATTCAACTAGAAAAAAAGGTCGAAAAACTTATTGCTACGATTTTCCAATCTGACGAATTTTAGTGCATCGACCATTCAGGGTAAGGTTCATCATGTCTATGGTTTGAATGGTTTGGGCTTTGGATCATTGAACCATGACCCCACTTGTACAAACTATAATCCCAATCAGTTGAACCCTCCAACCATGCACTCAAAGCATTGTGTGTATATAATATCTCCAACCAAAAAGTAAAAAAGAAAAAAGAAATAGAGAAGAATAGAAGATGATGGCATTGAATTCATTCTACAACAGCTTAAAGAAGAAAAGGAGAAAATGCATACCGAATAGAAGATGATAATCACTAGGGAAGATGCTTTTTATGACATCAAGTTAGTTACTTTCCCAGATGCAAACTTTCTACGACCCTAATGTGTAAGCCTCAGGGATTTACGGAACACAGTAGCAACCTGAATGGCAAAATAAGCATTATAGTAATTACTAATGTTGGAGTATCAACAAGTAAAAACTAAAACAACATAGTCTGAATATGGGGAAGTATTCATCAAGACAGATTTGGCAGATTGATAATATATAGAAGCTTGCATGATAAAAAGGAATAATGTTTTGATGACATAGTCCAAACGGAAATCAATGAATAATAGGCAATATCAAGAGAATATAAGTTTCTAAATTAACCCCACTACATCTCCTGATATTAGCATGTGGAGAATAGGTAATGTTCATGCGTCAAAGGAGAAGATATTTCTGTGAAGAGTTTTGTCAAACACCTTGCGGGTGTGATGAATATGACCGAATTTACAATACATAGAAACTCGCTTTGAGATGAGGAAGTTGTTGGGGATGATGTCAAAAACACATGTCATACGCAATACATATTATATGCAAAGAACCAATAAACCAAAAGGAGAAAATTGGGCTTTAGGAATAGAAGAAGATAATTTATAAATGTATTTTCAAAATTTAAAGGGAAACTGTTAGAACTCAAAATTTATAAATGCAAAAGTTCCCACATGAGCTTCACTTACCTGTAACATAAATGATGTGTACAACACTCCATTAATTATGCCAAGTCCAAATAACACTAAAATCAATCAACTAGCATCAAATAACTTGAAAGTGACCCAAATTCCATTGGTTTCAGTCCAAGAACACCCAAAAGCAACTACTAATCATCAAAAACTCCCATTGATTCACATCAAGTAATCCCACAAATTTTAAGATTTGATAAATGCAAAAGTACCCACACGAGATTCCATCGTCTAAACCACAAAAAATTATAATAAATCTGTATAACACTTCATTTTTCAACCAATATGCATCAAACTACTTAAGAACATTGCAAATTTCATTGGTTTTTCATCCCAAAACAATTGAAAACAGCCCACACATCATCCTAAAGTCACATTGATTTTCACCAAATCAAAGAAAGTTCAAAAGGAGAGATACTCATATGAGATTTCCTTCTTGACAATAGAAAAATTATTACAATAGAATCCAAATGGATTCACATCAAATGATTACACAGACTTGAAGAACTGATAAATGCAAAAGCACTCAAATGAGATTTTGTTACATATAATAGAAAAAACCCACATAATACTCCTTTTTTAAACTAATCCAAATTTCACCGGGTCCTTACTCTTGCCCGGGTGGTAGACTCTCAGGAGTTTCAACTCCCGGTCAAGGGTTCGAGTACCCATAGGTGGTGAAATTCCACCAGTGTGAGTCTGTGGGGTGTGTGCGCGTGTTAAAAAATAAATAAATAAATAAAAATTGATGAACATCGAAATCGAAAAATATGCACAAAATTGCTTCAGAACATCCCAAATTTCACTGATTTTTCAAAAAGAAAAAAAAAAACAACTACACATCTACTAAAATTAAATTGATTTTCATAAAAAAAAATCAAAGAAACTTCAAAAACAGAGATACCCATGTGAGATTCCCTTCTGTAAATAGAAAATTAATTGCAACAGAATCCAAAGAGATTCACATGGGTGAAAAAAAATTTATATAAAAAAAAAATCCAGCCGAACCGTACTAAATCCTCATTGATTTTCACCAAATAATAAATAAATTTTAAAAAGAGGCATGCCCATATGAGAGTATAAGAGAAAAATAATCTACAATAAAATCCAAACCGATTCAAATCTAAATTACCACAAATAACCACACAGACTTCAAGAACTAACAAATGCAAAAGCACCCCACATGAGATTTCCTAAAATATAACATTAAAAATTAAAAAATCCAAAAAATCAAAAATCAAAAATCAAATAACACTCCATTTTTACAACAAATCCAAATCCCAAGAACATCAGAATCACTATTTTCACCCAAATCAAATAACACTCCATTTTTACAACAAATCCAAATCCAAATCCCAATTGCAATTGCAATTGCACAGGACCAATTGCAATTCCATCCCACCTAATCCCTTCTAATCCCTTCTAATCCCACTGCCCAAACATGCCCTAAATCCCCAAATCCCCAAAAAATCCCTTCTCACAACTTTTCTAACAGTGAATCAGTCATTTCAATCCTGTAAGGATCTCTTAGATTGATCTGCTTCAAAATGTTTACAAGCTTTTGCACCATCTGACATATACTTGAATATCTGAAAATCAAGGACAAGCAAAATCTATATAACTACCTCCATAGTCCATAGCTCAGCTAGAAAAAAAAAAAAAAAAAACATTTCAAATTAAGAGGCTATCTATTTAGTGCACCGGTGCTCCTTACTATTATCTTCCACTATTGCTCGACCACATTAAAATAATAATAATAACATTGAACAGATGATCTTAACAATCTTATTGGGAATGCTTGTAACAAATTAATCCTGCAAAACAATACAGATGCATTATGTACAGGATCATCGATACATCCCAATACAAATGCCATATACTATCAGAATGCATCTCCTATACCATCCAAATACATCCTCCACATATGCTTTTAAGAAAATCCAATACCCCAATCAAGGTAAATAAAATCAACATGAACCAAGTTCATCTAGCAGTAGGGAGAAACAGCTGAGCTGAAGAACACACCTACCAGAAGGTATTCCACAGTAGCAGTATCTAAGCCCATCTCTGCATTGCTGCATCACCATCAACCCATCTCTGCATCTCTGTTATAAAAACACCTTCTTTAGATAGCTGAAATCCACCCAACAGTAAGCCATCCCGCTACCGGACGCCCAAATCTCTCTACTCATTCATCTCAAAACCAGCAATCTCCATTGCAACCCCTCCCTAAAAAACAAATCTTCCATCTCCGACCCCCTCTTCTCTGTCTCCGTCGACCATTGTGCGTCAACAGCCGTACCATCATGGCTGTTAAATAGGGCGATCTCTGCTTCCGGCAGTGATCAGTTGATTGTGAGAGAGATCTGGATTTTGGGGGTAGAGAGCGCACGATTTTAGGAATTTTTTTAGTTTGGGGGGAGAGAGAGGGAGTGAGAAAGATCTGGATTTTGGGGTAGAGAGCGCACGATTTTAGGGATTTTTTGAGTTTGGGGGGAGAGAGGGGTTTGGATTTTCGGGCAGGGAGCACGCGATTTTGGGAATGGATTAGGGAAATGGATTGGCTGCTACTCTTGACACTCGCCGATGGCGGGTGGTCGGTGCTCTATGGGCCCCACCATGATGTATGTGTTTCAACCATGCCGTCCATCTATTTTTTAAGATCATTTGATGGTATTATAAAAAAAATTACATATAACCCAATCTCAAGTGAGCCACATCACAAGAAACAGTGTTGAATGAGTGTCGACCGTTAAAAACATTTCGGGTGCTATAAAAGTTTTGGATCAAGCTAATTTTTGTTTTTTTCCCTTCATCTGGGCTTGTATGGCCTAATCAACATATTGGATGTCAAGTAAACGATATAGTGGGCCATAGGAGTATTTTAATGGTGGATATCCAATCACTATTTTTTTCATGTGGTGTGGTCGACCTTAGATTTACATCTCTCTCATTTTTGGACAAAAGCCCAAAAATGATATGTAAAAATGGATGAAACACATACATCATGGTGGGGCCTAAAGAGCACCGACCATCAGCCATGTGACAGGTGGTAGGGGTAGCCAATCCGTTTCCGCGGATTAGGGACGTGGATTTCCTGCGCTGTGATGAAGATGGGTTTGCTGTGATGTTTATTAGAAATCGAATCCGTCCATCCATTTTTTCAGCTCATTTTAGGACAAGCGGCCAAAAAAAAGAAGGATCCAAAATTCAAGTGGGTCATACGAGATGAAATAGTGGGGAAAGGAATACCTACCATCGAAACCTTCCTAGGCTATACCTTGATGCTTATATTCCATCCAAACGGTTTATATTCCATCCAAACGGTTTATAAGGAATACTTACCTAATCATGTATTGGGTCTGCCTAAATGTGATTCACATATCCAACCGACTCATTACGTGTGTCCCACTTGGATGAGGAGTCAGACCAATTTTCAACTGCATCCATGTCTGTATTAACGTATAAATAGATTGGATCTTAAATAAACATCACGGCGGGCCCTGAGAAGGTTTCCATAGTGGGTGTCACTATCCCACTCTTTTCTATGGTGGGTCCACTTGAACTTTGGATCTGCCCCGTCAGTTAGATGCACCATTCCATGGTGGGCCATGACCTTAAAAATAATTATTTATTGGGCCCACCTAGATGTGGTTCATTGATCCAGCTCATTCATTATGTGTGTCCCACTTGGATGAAACACATACATCATGGTAGGACCCATAGAGCACCGACAAACATCCACCAAGTTTTGTGGGCCCCACTATGATCTATTTGTTATATCCACACCGTCCATCCATTTTGAGATATCATTTTATGTTATGAGCTAAAGAATGAGGCAAATAAAAATCTGTAGTGGACACCACAGAAATCTTAGGTGCACCACACCACATGAAATCAATAGTAATTGGATATTCAGCATTAAAATCCTCCTAAGGCTTACTGTACTATTTATTTGACATCCAATATGTTGATTAGGTCATACAAGGCCAGATGAAGGGAAAAAATAAAAATCAGCTTGATCCAAAACTTTTATGGCCCCAAAATGGTATGACATCTAATATTGTACTGTTTATATGTTTTTTAGATGTCTTCACATAGTTTTAAATGGTGATTAACACCCGAGTTTCGTATACGGATGATTTTTGAGTTATCTCATAAGCTAAAGGGGAGACATCAAATGCACGGTGTTGATGTTCGACACACCTCATGATGGGCCCATTTTACATGTTTGGTCCATTCACTCTATTTACTGATCATTACCCTCAATTTAACTAGTTACTCCCCTCGATCATACTATATATGAGAAAGATATTAGGTAAACAAGATTGATCAACAATTTAAGTGAATTTTAATTTAAACATCTGAAGTTATTTACTCTTCATGTTCGGACTAATCAGATTGTCCAAAAACAATTAAAGGTTGTTCATAATATAAAAAATATAAAAAATATATAAATGAATAAAAAACACAAACATCAACTTAATCCAAAACTTTTATGGCCTCCAAGAAATTTTAAATGGTGGAGGTTCAATCACACTATTTCCTGTGGTGTGGTCCACTTGAGCTTTGGATATGCTTCCTTTTTGTTCTTTAGACCTCAAATTATCTGTTAACATAAATGAATGGAGTGGATAAAATAAATAAATAACGGTGAACCCCACAAAGTTTACTCTAGTAAAGGTAATGAGTAACTCACTTAAATGTAGTGGAGAAAGGTTTCCTTAAAACATTCATAATCATATATTGGGCCTGCTTAAATATGATTCACATATCCAACCCACTCATTATGAGCCTGTTTGTTTTTTCAAAGAAATGGTAAATATACGATAAACGGTAATTCCCTCTATTCCATGTGTTTGAAAATTCATAAGAATTCGTGTCTTTGAAATTGGTTCAAAAGAGGTAACATTAATTTTTGAACCGCATGATAATGCATATGATATATCCATTTCGTCCATCTGTTTTACTACAATATTTTAAAGCATGAGACAAAAAATAAAGTAGATCCAATACTCAAGTGACCCACGCCAAAAGAAATAGTGGCCCCATAAAGTTTTTAACGGTCAGTATTCAATTTCCTTTTTAGTATGACGTGGTCCACTTGAGTTTTGGATATGCCTCATTTTTTTACTCATACTATAAGTTCGACTAGAATAATGGAAGAATGGTGTGGATAAGCAAAATGCATCACAGTGGGACCCACGGATATTTTGTAATATTCTTGATTTTTGTGTTAAAAAGTAAGTTGTCAAATCAGGTAAGATATAAATGCACTGGGAAATAATCATTATTTTTTTACCCGGTATTTACCATTTCACTTGAAATCAAACATGCCCTATGTGTGTCCCACTTGGATGAGGGGTTAGACCAAGTTTCAACTGCATCCAAAACTCATGTGGGCCCCACCAAGTGCTTTTATATTTTTTAGGATGTCTACACATAGTTTTAAATGGTATGGCCCACTTGAGTTTCGTTTACCGATGATTTTTGAGATATCTCATAACCTAAAGGGGACACATCAAATTCATGGTGTTGATGTTTGACAGACATCATGATGGGGCCCACAAAACTTACTAACATCAATTCTCAAGTTCTGATCACGAGGTCAGTAAGTTGGGTCACAATTTTAACCAGAATATTTAGCCCATTTTACATATCTAGTCCATTCACTCTATTTTACTAATCAATACTCTAAATTTGACTAGTTACTCGCCTCAATCAGACTACATATAAGAAAGATATGGGGTATACAAGATTGATCAACAATTTTAGTGAAATTTGATTTAAACATTTGAAGTTATTTGCTCTTCAATTTAAACTAATTAGATTGTCCAAAAATGATTAAAGATTCAATTAGTAGATGTGCCTAATAATTTAGTAATTTTATTTTTCACAAATAAAATTAACATTTTTTTTTTTTTCAAAATGTATAGTTTTTTTTACTCTTTTAACTAAATATCATTTTTATTATAAATAAATTTAACATTTTTTTTACAAAATTTATTTTTCTTTTTTAAAAAATATATTTTTTTACATTTTTTCAAAATTTTCTCAATTTTGTTTAATTTTTTAATTTTTTTTTCAAAATATCATTTTTTTAATCTCGCTTTTGTTATATAACTTTTAAATTTTTCCTGTCAAAATACAAAATCTAGTTTTTTTTAAAAAAAAAAATATATTTTTTTACAATTTGTCATTTTTTTCACAATTTTGTTTAATTTTTTAAATTTTCTTTTTCAAAATATCATTTTTTAAATCTCACTTTTGTTATATAACTTTTTAATTTTTCTTATCAAAATACAAAATCTAGTTTTCTTTTTAAAAAAATATATTTTTTTTTTACAATTTGTCAATTTTTTCACAATTTTGTTTAATTTTTTTAATTTTCTTTTTCAAAATATCATTTTTTTATCAAAATTATTTTTAGAAAAATTATCAACATTATTCAAAGTACTTAATTTATTTTTTTTTTCAAAATCTAGATTTTTATAAAATTACAGTTTTTTTTTTCCAAAATTTAATTTTTTCTTAAACATCGTTGATTATTTTTCTAAGCTTTTCAAAATTATTTTTTTTCGAAATTCGAAATTATTTTAAGGTATTGTAGACTGCAGTAGAGACAGTTTAGGACCGTCTCTGATAGAGACGGCCTCAAACTGTCTCTAATAGTCTCTCTACTAGAGATGGTCTTTATCAGTACTATAAGATGGCTACAGACCGTCTCTAATAGAGACGGTATTTGACAGTCTCAGATTACAAGTAAAAGATGGCCTATGACCATGTCAGATGACTGCATATAAGATGGTCACAGACCGTCTCTAATACGGATGGCCGATGATCGTCTCAGATAAGGCATATAAGATGGTCAACGACCGTCTTAAATGATTTATGAAAATTTTAAGACATAGTAAGGATGGTCACGGGCCATCTAAAAGTTTAGAGACGGTTTACAGCTGTCTCTAAAGCGTCTTTAAACCAAGTAATTTTAGAGACGGTCCAGAACCGTATCTAAATCTGTCTTCTTCTTTTTTTCCATTTTTCACGGTGATAGTTGCATTGGAGCTTTTAGGCATTTACATCACCCATCTGAACCCTCATTTGGAATTTGGGTCAAGTTCCCTCATTCACATCACCTATAAACTTTTGAAGGTAGTCTATGAAGAGTGGACCAGACTTGAAGGACAGATCACATAGATGATGTGGACGTCAAGGAATCCAAAGGAAACTATGTGCATGGAAAGATTCTCATTGACTCAGCCCACTCGATCATTATTCTTCATTGTTTAATACCATTTCTACTATAAACTAAGAACCCAAGATTGGTTGGCACACTGGGCTACGACCCAAGATTTCGTAGTCCTTACACCACCCCGTTTTTTTATAGCAAATATTGGAGCCAGATACCTGAATATTCGTTCTAGGGCTAGACTCCTATGGCAACTTACCACTATTTTAAAGACATTGATCTCATCTACCACACTTGCATAGCTGTAGGCAATCTAGACCGTTTTAACATACGACACTCAATTGATCTCAAAGCAACGTTTACAGAGTGGTACATGACATTTGTTCTGAACTTCATAAACAGTTTAGATCAATTGATTAGACTGTCCAAGTGAACTGATGGAACTAGGAGCACCATAACTTATCACGCTACAAGTGTAGTAGAGCATTCCTCATTTATTATTATTATTATTTTTTTAAAACCCTTTTATTTCTTATAAATTTTTTGTAACTAATTAAGATAGAATTTATATTTTAATACCTTTCTAGAAGGTTTCCAATAAACTTCCTCATTAATATAAACAATTATCAATAGAGTGCCTTAGATTTCTTAATGGTGGCTCATAGTGCGAGGAAAGGGGTCGACTGCTCGGGCGAGCCGCATCCTGATGTTGACATGAAATCCACCCTACTGTTCCACATGATTAGAAACAGTGCAAAGGGCACCGCTCAACCTCCATACTTGTTATTGCCCACCTGTACTAATTCCCTTGTTATTGCCCACCTGAATCACTTACGGGCATGACTTTTGGGCTCTATCTCTAAATTTTGGTGTGGCAGCTAATGGTTGAAGTGAATTTTATATAATCATCAAGGTGAACCCACCTGAATCAAGGATTAAAGTCTCTCTCCCAACTTCTTTTTTATTTTATTTTTATTTTTTATGTGGCCCACCTGATTCACATGTCAACCTTATTTCTTAGCCCTTGACCAAATATGGGATTGTACATCTAACGGTCAGAGTGGATTTCACATGCTCATTATGGTGGGACTCATAAAAAAAAAATCAAGATTTGGTACCTCTAATTCTTAATATTAGGAGATGGGGATTTCATGGGATGCCACCCTTGATTTATTATTATTATTTTTTTATTGGCCCCACTATAATATGTATGTGAGATCCACTCCAACCATTAGATGTGTAATCCTTGCTTGGATAGAGGGCTAAAAAATCAAGCTGGCTTATGATTCAAGTGGGCCACACAATAGGAAATAGTTGGGAGAGAGACATCTAGCCTTGATTTTTATAGGGCCCATACCATTATATGCCAAACACAAATTTAGGCTCGGGGCTCAAAAATCATGCCTAACTGTAATTAAAGTCACACATATCAAGGAAAAAAGTTTCAAGAACATTGCCTTTACACATGGATCATGAATGGAGTTGAGTTTTTGGCCCTAGGCCTAATAGGAGGTGATGCACATGGTGATTAGGGTGAATTTCATATAAATATCAGTGGGCCCAGTAGAGTTGCAGCCAACTTTACTCACACAACCGATAGGAGCTACCATAAATAAATCTAAGGGAAAGTACTCTAATAACAAGTACAGTATTAACGAGATCGCTCGTTTGAATAGCTTTAAATAAAAAAAATAAAATTTAAAAAGGAACTAGAATGTAAATTCTATATAAATTAAGGTTGTAAATTCTACATAAAGGTTTTTTCTGAGAAATAATGCAGCATGTGTATATTAAGGCATCTTATGTACATGCCACCACTTGCCAACATAGCACATGGATACAAAATGCATTACATCCATCATGAAGGTAACTAATTCTAGGTTCATTTCTTACCTCAAGAATCAGACTTGTCCACTTGTTAGGTCAGTGAGATCATCTAGGAAATAAATGTACAGTTGGAAATCTTAGCATTTCTAATAAAGTGGTTCCTAGTTCTAATGAGTGAATTGGCCTGACTTTGGGGTGAGAACATTGGTACAGTGAGACCTACCTTATGGGATGGCTTGGATATTGCTCATACATGCTAGCTACATCCAAAGTATAGAATATCCTACACATAACACAATCTAATTAGAGGTAACCATAGATAATAATACAACCTGTAGATTCCAATATAAACTAATCACTGATGTTTGTGGGTCACACTTGTATATTTTTGTACGATTTTATTCTTATTTTTTTGCAAAAGTAGGTAGTACCACTAAAATTGATTGGATAATTAAGAAATAAATACAAATAACTTGTATTGAATTTGATTAGATTTCAAGTTTTTGCTTTCAATTGAAATATTATAAACTCATGCTTTATAATATTTCAATTGAAAGCAACAAATTGGGTTGTTACATATGGATTGATGCCATCCATTTGATTCGATTTCAAGTTATTGCTTTCAATTGAAATATTATAAACTCATGAGGTTTCTACCTAACCTTAATTCATTGAAAAACGATCTAGTGGGTTGTGTATGGACATCTCCATTCACATTGTTGCATTTGACTTTCTTGGCGTTCGCATCACCTATCTGAACCGTCCATTGGAATTTGGGTCCAGTTACCTCATGTTCCCAATTCCTGGGGAAAATGTACAGTTTGCTCTGAGCAAACCTTGTATAAGTCTTTAATTTTTAGTAAGTACTGCGACCCACACCTAAATCTTCTTGGTACGGCTAGACTCCTTTGGTAACACATGGCAGTTTCAATCTACTTACATAGTTGTATAAAATATGAAATGTTTTAGTATATATACTGCAATCAAATGCTTTTGGAATAATTTTTCCATGATGTCATTTGACATATATTATGGACTTAATGGACGGTTTAGATCAGCTAATTAGACAATCTAAGTGACTTAATGAAACTAGGAGCACCGTAACTTACAGTGCTCTAAGAATATCAGAGCATTCCTCATTTTTAAATGGGGTTTTGTTTTTCTTGTATTTTTTTTATTTTCACCACCCCTTGACCTGGCTATTTAATTAGGAAATCTTAACTTTAAAATTTCGATGCATTCACAAGGTGGCTAACCACCCATTGTATAATATTGTTTTCTAGTAAGGTTGGCTGAGATAGAAGACCGGTTGGTTGAGATAGAAGACCTGAAGTCATTTATTTATTTTTTGAAAGGAGATATTTGTATTCATAGAAGATATTACAAGGAAGCCATTCACAAAGCTTTCTCCACTTAACTATAGAGATTGTCGAAAGTGGTGCCGTAGAATGATATGGATATGCTTGGATAGTTTAGTATACTTGAGCTTTGGATATGCTTCAATTCTTAGCTTATGCCGTAAAATGATATGGAAAAATGAATTGGCGGCGTAGATGAGATACACTCATCTACAGAGGCCCTACAGTTTACTCATAAACAATCGGCATCCGGAATAGACGGGAGTGAGCTGTTACATCTATATCGCGGAATATACGGATCGACTATGCATCAATCAATGGAGATTCAAAACTGTAACTGAAAGTGTACCTGATTTGCCGACAGGAATCTTGATCTTCCGCACCTTACACCTTTAGGAGAACCTTCAATGAGACTAGGGTTTTCTCGCATGTGTTGGTGAGGGGACCAAGACGTTTATATATAAAAAAGAGGGTTAGAAGCTTACCCATCACACTTCTCCCTCTACGGTCTCCACACCGTAGGTTTCCATATTTGTCTTAATAACCGAGTACAGGGACATCGGTTCAAGCGTCCCGCCCCAAACCTATTTATAATGATCACAACCGAAGTGGGGCCCACTGAATCGCTCAATCTGAATAATCCAATGGTCAGATCTAATGATCATGTGTGGCCCACCTGATAGGAGTCTTACATTCTCCCACTTGGGCTACATTGATCTCTGAAAGAAAACAAAACATTTTATTTGAATTGTGAAAACAATTTTGAAAATGCATTTGCTTTTGAAAAGTTCCTAATGGGTGCCCTACTAAATTTCAAAACAATACCGTTGGATATTTATGAGCAATGCTTGTCAGATCCGATCCATCAAAACTATAAATATTGAATCATGGTAGTTAACACAACATTTATATATTTCAAAGTGCGACAAATCACGGTCGCAAATACCAATAGCCTTAACGACGTGAATTAATGATATGGGGTGTGGTATGAAGATTGCATATCTAATGTGATCACATATGCCTATCTTCAAGTGGTCCATCTGAACGTGTCACCAAGACACAAACCAAATTTTTGCTTACTCAAAAACTGAAAGTGCACACTGAAGGAGAAGTAAGATACAAACTGAATAACAGAATCACCAATGCATAAAGAGATCTCTGAAAATGTTTGCACATAATCGGACCAAACTGAAAAACTCCCACTATTGAAATACATCATTAGGATCTACAATTCCCATAGATATCACATGTTCCTTAAAGAGCGTAATAGGAAGACCTTTAGTGAGAGGATCCGCTATCATCTACCTCGTGCCGATGAGTTCTACAGACACCTGACGATTCTAAACTCTCTCCTTCACAACAAGATACTTAATGTCAATATGCTTTAACCTTAATGAATGCTTGTTATTGTTGGAGAAGTTAACTGCAGCTGAACTATCACAATAGATTTTCAATGGTTTTGGGATCATCTGCACAACCCGTAAACTAGAGAAAAAACTCTGAAGCCAGATCGCCTGATTCGTGGGTTCATGACAAGCCACATACTCTCCTTCCATAGTAGAGGATGCCCTAATCAACTGTTTTACGCTCGTCCATGATACAGCTCCACCACCCATCATGAATATATAGCCCGATGTGGACTTCTTACTGTCGAGACAGCCTGCAAATTCTGCATCTGTATATCCAACCAACTCTAAATGGTCGGATCTCCTGTACGTGAGTGCGAAGTCCTTTGTCCTTTGTAGGTAGCATAATACTTTCTTAACAGCTATCCAATGGTTCATTCCTGGATTGCTAAGGTACTTGCCCAACATTTCAACCACAAAAGTAATATCCGGACGCGTACAGACCTGAGTATACATGATGCTCCCTACTGCTGACGCATACAGAATGTCTTTCATCTTGTCCATTTCTAGGTCATTTTTAGGACACTAAAATTGGCCAAACCTATCACCTTTTACAATAGGTGCTTGGCCAGAAGCATAACTTTGTATATTAAATCTATCGAGAATCCTATCAATATAGACCCTCCGTGACAAGCCAAACAGTCTACGAGATCTGTCCCGGCTAATCTGAATGCCGATGACAAATGATGCTTTACCAAGATCTTTCATCTCACAGTTTTGAGACAGAAATTTCTTAGTCTCGCGCAACAATCAAATATCACTATTGGCTAACAAAATGTGGTCAACATACAAAACTAAAATAATAAACTTACTCCCACTGATTTTCACATATATACACTCATTCATAGTGTTTTCAATGAAACTGTATGAAGAAACAACTTCACGAAACTTTAGGTACCACTGTCATGATGCCTGTTTCAACCCATAAATGGACTTCTTAAGCTTGCAGACCAGATGTTCTGAGCCTTTGGCTTTGAAACCTTCTGGTTGCAACATATATACGTTGTCACTTAGGTCTCCATTGAAAAACGCTATTTTCATGTCCATTTGATGTAGCTCTAAATCCATATGAGCCATAAGAGTCATAATGATCCTAAAGGAGTCTTTCTTAGATACAGGTGAGAAAGTCTCCTTAAAATCAATGCCCTCACGCTAAGTAAAACCCTTTACAACTAATCTGGCTTTATACCTTTCGATATTGCCCTTAGAGTCCCGTTTGGTTTTAAATACCCACTTACAACCAATCGGTCTAATCCCTTTAGGCAATTCAACAAGGTCCCAGACTTTGTTGTCCTTCATGGATTTCAATTCATCCTTCATGGCATCAAACCATTGAGAAGAATTAGCACTTTGTTCGACTTGTGAAAAAGATACGGGATCCTTTTCAGGCCCAATGTCAAAGTTATGCTCCTACAGATAGACGATGTAATCATTTAGAATCACAGATCTTCTTTCTCTATGTGATCGTCTTAAAGGCTCATTATTCTGAATTGGGTTTTCTGTTTCCTCATCAGTAGGTTGTATTTGAGGTCCTACATGGTCATCTATAGGGACCTCAGGGTCCGCTGCTGAATGGACAACCACGCTACTCTGAATGATTGTGGTGGGAATCACAGTCCGTTCTTCCTCAAACACAATATTTCTTAAGTTCGTACTCCCATTATCTTCAGTATTCTCAATAAACCTAGCATTCACAGTCTCAATGACTCTCATAGAATATGATGGACAATAAAATCTAAATCCTTTGGATCTTTCTGGGTATCCAATAAAGAAACAACTAACCGTTTTAGGATCAAGCTTTCTTTCATAAGGGTTATATGGTTTGGCTTCTGCAGGACCACCTCATACATGAAAGTATCGTAAACTAGGCTTTCGCCCTATCCGCAATTCATATGGAGTTTTCAGTACAACCTTACTAGGGACTCTATTAAGGATATGCACAGCTGTTTTCAACGCATCACCCCACAAAGATTCTGACAACATTGAATTACTAATCATAGACCGCACCATGTCCTTTAGGATGCGATTACGCCTTTCCGCTACATCATTTTGCTCTGGAGTACCAGGCATGGTATACTGGGCGACGATGCCACAATCTTGTAGGTATCTAGCGAATGGCCCTGGATTACGCCCAGATTCGTCATACCTTCCGTAGTACTCCCCACCACGGTCGGATCTGACGATTTTGATCTTTCTATCGAGTTGATTCTCGACTTCAGCCTTATATATCTTAAATGTATCAAGGGCATCTGATTTGTCGTTAATAAGGTATAAGTACCCATAATGAGAGTAGTCGTCTATGAAAGTGATAAAATACTTCTGCCCATTTCAAGATGCTGAAAGGAACGGTCCACAAATGTCTGTATGAATCACTTCCAAGAGTCCTACACTCCTAGTGGCACTTTTTTTTCTAGTTCTAGTCTGTTTTCCTTTAATGCAATCTATGTAGACTCCAAAGTCTAAGAAGTCTAGAGAGTGAAGAATTCTTTCATGCACAAGTTTTTCCAATCTCTCATGAGAGATATGGCCTAATCGCCTGTGTCACAGCATGGAGGAATTTTCACAATCTAACCTTCGCTTAATGCCTTTAGTGTTTCCATGTGCTGAATTAATACTGTAGACATGTGAAACATCCAAATCTAGCTGATAAAAGTTATTAACTAAAGTGTCAGAACTCATCATAACCAAATCATAGGAAATACTTGATTTTTCATTTCCAAATTTAAACTCATAACCAAATTTGTCTAAACGGGAAATGGAAACCAAATTGCGCCTTATAAAAGGCACACATACAGTATCCACTAGATCAAGAAAGTGTCCTGACGATAACCTGAGCCTACAGACTCCAATAGCTTCCACATCTGCTCTAATGTCGTTCCCTATATAAACCGACCTTTCTGTATCGGTTGGTGTCCGGCTTTGGAGCATATCGTGCATGGAATTACATATGTGAATAGTTGCACCAGAGTCTATCCACCAGGAGTCTGTGGACATATTAGCTAAATTAGATTCAAAACAGACTAAAACTTGATTCTTTCCTTTAGAAACAACCCATTTTTTAAATTGTGTGTAATCCTCCGCAGGAACCAAAGAACGATTACCTAAATAGTGCTTTCTTTTCTTAAAGTTTGACGCAGTAAACAAAGGTATGGAACTAAACTGGTTTGGAATATTGGAAACAATCATGGCTGGACAAATAAAGCATAATACTCACATTAATAAAATGAACAAGTCCCACAAAATAACACATTAATGTAAACTACAAACATTATGCATGTATAAAACATTCGATTGATTTTGGGCCTTCAATCAAATGACCTAGAATGATGAAGGGCCATGGTTATCAAATTCTGGCAAGAGCCCAGCGTATCACTGCGATTCCTCCTTTAGGCGAAATTATGACACACAAGAGGCTCTACTGAATATGAAGCTGACCAGTGGTAGTGAAATAAATTTAAGACGTCCATCACGTTTGGGAAAAATGAATTTCTCAAACTTATATAACCATCACTAATCACTTCACTCCGCTCATATCCTGCCAAGTGATGATACCTCTTTGTTCTGACCACCACCCGCTATGGAAACGAACGCAAGTAAATGCAATCCTAATATGGATGGTCACTGAATTCCATAAACTGAAGTTTGGAAGTAAAAATTTTCGCCAATTGAAGTCACTTTGATGGCTAACACAATCAGCTCCAATCCTCACTCCCAGACACAAGGATTGCTATATGGTCCTGCCCATAATGGACCATTCTGTAATAGTTCTGACTTGGTCCAAAATTCTGCTGATGTTGACCGCCCGTAGGCTTAAACACATTCTAAAGTGATGGTTGGATTGAATTCCGAATGGTCAACTAATATCAGCTTTAAACATATGGGTAATGGCCCTATTTGTGCCAGATCAAAACTAAATGATGCATTTAACCATATTTATTGAATTACCAGGCCCGTTATAAAAATATAACCTACCAACCATCAAATAATTAATTTAGATTTTATTTGTACTGAAATGGCCCAAGTAGAATAAATCCAATGGTTGAAATTATCATATTGGGCAATGGGCCCAAAACTAAAGTGGGTCTAAAAGTCCAAAGAAGAGACAAGATTAGATCCAAAATTGGGCCTAGAAAATAACTTGAATCAAACAAGGTCCAAACTCAAAATATATACCCCTATAAACAACATTGCCAACAACATGTGCCATTGCAAACATCTTTATAGTCTCAATCCAACCCATTCAGAAATAGGACTAAAGAGTGATTAGATGTGGGATCCAATCAGATATGTTCAACAGGCTTTGGGGTGGACTTATAGAATAGCCCATGAGATGGGGCTGTTATATCAACATGAGACTGAGCAGCCCAGGCCGTTTAACAATCATTCAACAAGGCAGATCATCTAGCCAAACAATCAACGGTAAGTGGGCTCTAAGATTAGGCACTATTTCAACATGAAATGGGCCTGGAAATAATGCCTAAAAGAGCAATCAAGTCCAAAGGAGCCCGCAAAAGGGCCATGCCTCTTTTAATCCAAAACAGTAGCCTTGTTAAATGCCACTATAACAGGGTTGAAAATTCTTAGCCGCAATAGCTTCCGCCATGGCCGCCAGAATCAATGGCCTGGAACGCCTATTTTAGCATGCAATTGACGATCCCAGCCCATAACGGAGTTGAAATTCATTGCCATCATCTTCTTCATGCAAAACCCGGCCGCTGACACCTCATCCAACACTGTCGAAATCAATGGCAGAATCTGTCGATTCCGGCATCTGTGGACGACTCTCGCCAGTTTTCATGGCAGCCGCTGAACCACCCACCATCACAACCAAAAAAAAAAAAACACCATTGCTGATGGCTTCTGCTGATCAATGGGCAGAGGTTGGTCGACTACTGCATGGAAGAAGACAACCACCATGGTTGCCATCACACAAGAATCGGGCTTCCTGCATGGATGTAGGCCCTCGCGGTGACATCAAGGGAGTTTGCAAGAATCAATGGCGGCCTACACTGATTGCAGGGATTGTACATCCGGAGGGGAGATGTTTTGCCTTCAATTCCATAGCCTCTGATTTCAGATCTAGATCTAATTTGTAGGAGGATTGAGGCCGCCTAACAGGGCCGTGGCTATGATCGATTGTATGCCGAAAAAGATCAACAACCTGGCCAGATCGAGTCTGCCATACAAGGCTGAGGCAATGGCCAGCGATGGGGTTTTGCATCCCATCCAACAACCACCAACAATCACTGTGCAATCTGCCGACCATGGCAGACATGGTGAATCTCGATTATGGCCATAGTTGCTGACGGTCCTGACTGAGTCCCAGAGAAAACCGAATTCTATGATACCTCTGTACAAAAAATCTACCAAAAATTATGCATAGTAGGCTCTGATCCCAACTGTTACATCTATATCGTGAAATTTACGGATCGACTATGCATCAATCAATGGAGATTCAAAACTGTAACTGAAAGTGTACCTGATTTGCCGATAAAAATTTGGATCTTCCGCACCTTACACCTTTAGAAGAACCTTCAATGAAATTAGGATTTTCTCGCATGTGTTGGTGAGGGGATCAAGACGTCTATATATAGGAAAGAGGGTTAGAAGCTTACCCATCACACTTCTCCCTCTACGGTCTCCATACTGTAGGTTTTCATATCTGTCTTAATGACATCAATTCAAGTGTCCCACCCCAAACCTATTTATAATGATCACAGCTGAAGTGGAGTCCACTGAATCGCTCAATCTGAATAATCCAACGGTCAGATCTAATGATCATGTATGGCCCACCTAATAGAAGTCTTACATGAGCGGCTTATCGAAATGCCCGATCAAGTACATACTCGGATTGAATAGAAAATGGGCGTGGAGTCCGTGCTTTGACATGCATGTACACGGAGAGAAGAGAGAAGTGGAAAGGTCTTTGCTTAAAAAAGGTCTAAAATAAAAATAAAAAATTTTATTAACATTAGTAGCTTTTTGTAAATAAGTTAATTTTACATTGATGCTTACCGAATCTAACTCAAGTAAAAAAATAATATAAATTATTTTACATAAGTTGAAAAGAAACTTGGTAGTGTCTAAACGAGCCCGGTGTGGTGTACGGTTGGTAAAATTGTACCAAAATCCTCTCGTGTGACACAAATTGGAAGAAAAAAAAAACAACACACACACAAGAAACGCGCAGTCCCCGTTGCAGTTTTACCGCATCCAGGTGGACGGTCAAAATAAATTAACTGCAGATACAGGTGCAAAATGTATGGCTGCATTCGTGTCACAACATTTTGACTTCATCCGTTCGTTTGGCTGGGATGGTTTGGCTGGTGCGTTCCCACGGGACCCATTAGATGGACAGTATGGATCCATCACCCTTACTGCCACGTGTTTGGTATGGTCTAACCTTGTCATGGGGGCGCAGCTTCGGTGGATCCCTGAATGTGGGCCCACCTTGATGTAATTTTCTTAAATCCATGCCGTCCATCTATTTTTAAAATCACTTTAGGTCGAGGATTAAAAAATGAAACAGATTCACATCTCAGGCGGACATCACTATCAACCGTTAAAAACTTCTCGTGGGCCACAAAAGTTTTTGATCAACCTGATATCTTTTTATCCCTTCCTCCATGTCTTTATTACCTTATCAAAAGGTTGGATGTCAAATAAACATTCCGGTGGCCTCGATAGTTTTCATCACGGTAGCATTATGAATTAATCGTACTGAAATCCTCCGTAACACCTGTTGTTGCAGTAAGACCGTGCAATGCCTGAGTTATTTAGGACCACCCTGATGTGTGAGTTACATCCATTCGGTTCATCAGTTGAGACATATCATGCTGGTATCTGATTATAGAAATCGTGGCAATCTAAATTTCATTTGGGCCACACCGAAGGCGGAAATTGGGGACCGGAAAGTTCACCTCAAAAACCTTCCTGGGGTCACTGTCTTATTTATATGCCATCCAACCCATTCATCAGGTCAGCCCCAGCAGGATTAAGGTTTATAATAAAGATCAAAATCTCATGTGAGCGTTGATGCAGGAATTTAGAAGCTTGGGTCGTGATTTTAAGAAGTTCCCTGGGTGTCGCGCACACGAGTATTGCAATCCACTGATTTTTGTTACGCACAGTGAACATGAAGCGAAGTGACCGATGGATGGAATGGATTTCTCACAAATATCCAGTCAGCCCGACTGAGCTCGATGGTTGTTGGGCCTGAGCCCAACGGCAGGGGTTGTAGAGGCGTACGTGAAAAGTTGAATCCTTTAATACTCCGATGGAGTGTGGTGGATGATACGCAGATACTTAGAAATTGCAAACTTGGCATCCCATTAAGTAAATCAAATGTCCAGTTTACATGTTCCATGGACAAAAATTTTACTAGCTATAAAACTGATTTACATCTCTTTTGAAAGCAAGCGTTGCTTTCGATCCTTTCTCTTTTTACTTTTAACATCGTTGCACGAAATACTACTCTTCTCTGTATTTCCTAATGTATTTTTAATATCGTTGAGTATGCAATGGAAACACCGATCGAGAGCATATTATCGTACTGAGTAGCTCAGGAATTTAGTAAACTCTATGAGTCCAATGGTGATGTATGTGTCTTATCCACGCCGTCCATCGGTTTTACTACCTCAATTTAGGGCATGAGACCTAAATTGAATCATATCTAAAGCTCAAGGGGACCACATCACTAGGAATATGGAGGAAAATAATGTCCATCATTGAAACCTTCTTAAAGCCCACGATGATGTTTATTTGTCATTCAACCTGTTCATATGGTCACATAAACATTGGATAAAGGGAAAACTCAAATATCAGCTTGATCCAAAAAGTGTGGTCCCCAAGAAGTTTTCAATAGTAAGCATTTTATTCCCACTATTTCTTGTGATGTTGTCCACTTGAGCTTTGGATATGCTTCAATTTTGAGCTCATGGCCTGAAATGAGCTGGAAAAAATAGATGGACGGCATGGATAATACAAAATTTGGAAAGCCCTCCATGTTTAGCAAAGTTTGTTAACGAGGAATGAGGAAAGCAGTCCATTTTATGTTGAAATTTTTCGGTAAATGAGGTTTAACTTAATGGTAAATCTAGAAGGCGCTTCCTAAACTTAAATCAAATATGAGCAAAGATTTTCTTGTTTACATGATAAACAACCTAACTTTTAACATGTGATACTTTTCTAGGCCCAACATGATTTATGTGTTACATCCACATCGTCCATCAACTTTTTGATATCATTCTAAAGCAATATTCGAAAAATTATGCACATCCAAAGTGCAAGTCGACCACACCATGGAAAGTAGTGGGAATGGAATGAGTACCATTAAAACCTTCCTGAGGTCCACCATGAGGTTATTTGCCATCTAACCCCTTTATAATGAAAACATAAAAATCAACTGGATCAAAGCAATCTGTAGCCTCAAGAAGGTTTCAATGGTATACAACTAATTTCCATTGTTCCTTGTAGTGTGGCCTACTTAAGCCTTATGTACATCTTATTTTAATCTTAATTTTTAAAATGATATGAAGTAAAATGGATGAACAGTGTGGACAAAATATATATATATATATATATATATATATATATATATATATATATATATATATATAGCCGAACGCTCACCTGCGAACCGGTTCGTACGTAGTACGAACTTGTTTGAAAATCCATCATACGTTATTTGGGTCCAAATTCTAAACCGTTCATGTGAAACAGCACCTCGTGAAACCCCTCAGGCCGAAGTTTTACTTTGATCTAAAACTTGATGGGCCATGTAAAATGAAAACAATTTCCTCCCTTGATTTGCATTTTTCTTTGCTCTGACCCACCAGAATTTTAGATTGGGGTGAAATTTTGTTACATGAGGTTTCATAGAATTCTGCATCACATGAACCGTTCAGATTAGACACCCATGGCACGTGTGCAAAGGTACACACGTGCGTAAGTGCGCAGAGGAGCATAACTCTATATATATATATATATCATGGTAGGCCCTGAATATTCATCTCTGGGTAGATCATGGTAGGGTGGTACCCAATCACCAGATTTGGGGACGCAGATTCCCAGCCTTTCACGGGAAGTTCTTGCGCACGCTAGTAATATGGGTGGGGCCCACAGTGATGTTCATAGTAAATCTAATCCATTCATCTATTTTTTGAGCTCATTTAAGGACTTGAGACAAAAAATAAACAGGATACAAGACTTAAATGGGCCGCATTAAAGGAAAAGGTGGGTAGGGAAATTTATATAGTTGAAACCTCCCTAGGTCGACAATGATGTTTACATGACATCAATGCCGTTCATAACTTCATTCCTACTTAGATGAATTGAAACCATAAATATTAGCCACGCTTTCTCAAAACTTCTTTGGCTTAAAAAATATTTCAACTATGGACGTTCAATCCTCACGTTTTCAGCCCATTTGATCAAGCTCATTTATGGCTCCACATGCTAAAATGATCTCATGAAATGGATGGACCGGGTGGATTTCTCACAAACATCATGTTGGCCCCATGTAGGTTTCCAACGTAGAAAGTTATGGCAAAAAGTCTTTGGCATGAAATCTGCATCCGGATCCGGGCGAGCGAATTAGGTACGACCCAGGATCCACCGACGTGGTTGGGACCCTTGACTATAGGGTCCACCATGATGTTTGTACAAAATCCATTCCATTCATACGTTTTTTGAGCTCATTTTATACCGTGATACGAAAAATGAAGTGGATCCAATACTCAAGTGGGCAAAACCGGAGGAAATAGTAGAGATTCAATGACCACCGTTGAAACATTAGTATAGCCACAAAAGTTTTGTATCAGCCCAAGTACTTTGATTTTTCTCTTCATCCCAATGTTCATGACCTTATAAACGATTTGGTTGGCATACAAACATAAGGTGGAGCCAAGGAAAGTTTCAATGGTAGACATTTCTTTCTCCAATTTTCCCTCTCATGTGGCCCAGTTGAGTTTTGGATCCACCGCCTATTTGGTCATGTGTCCTAAAATGAGCTCATAAAATAGATGGACAGGTGAATTTCTCACTAACATCATGGTGGGCCCCAACTAGCATATCAACTGGTTGGATGGCTAATAAACATCCTAGTTGAATCCATGAAGTTTTAATGGTAGGGATTCAATCACAATTATTTCATATGGATAAATATGTCAAATTAACATATTTCAAATATTTCAGACATTAGTTAACAAACTAATTAATTGTTCAGATTTCAGATTCAGACTTCGAATTTTAGATTTAACAAACATGTCCTAAGTTACTCAAGAGGTAATTTACTCTTGCACAAGTCACCGTAAATCCCGTGAATTTGCTTGTTGTGAGGGAAACAGTTTCCTCCCTTAATTTCCCTCTCTTTGCTATGAATCATCAAAGTTTTGGATCAGGCTGAAAAGTTGGGCCTTGAGGGTTTCACGAGGGTGCCGCATCACATGAATTGTTCCAATTTTGTGCCCATGGGGAAGAACTAATCCTAACTGTTAAGGACTAAAATCTGAACATTAGTTCGTTACTGTAGATGCCCCACCCAAGCTACATCTTAAGAAGGCTAAGACCATTCGGGAACCATGATCGTACCTTGAACTAGAATCCCAACCTAAAACGAACCCGAACCCAAAAGCCCCTAATCCGCAAACCAAAACCACGATCCAAACCATTCAGCGCACATGGAACCCCGCCTATACCCTATATCATGACCCAGATCCTCTTTTCCCAAGCCGAAACTCACTTTTCTGAGCTAAAAAATTTGAAAAGAGACTTCTGGTCGAAGCCGCACAATGTACAAAGCTCGCACGCGTGAAACCGGCCCGAACTGAGCCCGGGTGGTAGTCTGACTACCGCCTGTGGTATTTCAAGTGCCGCCGCTCGCGGGCCATGTGTAGACAGCTGTCCTAGCGTCCAAAAGTCAACTTTCCTTTAAAATTACCCTCCTAGATTTCACTATTTACCTTTTTACCGCCCCCATAGCAAATGAGAGTGTGTCATGTGGCATTTCTCTCTCTTCAACCAACCATAATTTGCCATGTCATCCTTTACCCCCCCCCCCTCAAAAAAACCCAGAAATTACCAGAATGTCATTGGTGAGGGCTATAAATAGCCCTCTCCTCTTCACATTTCCAGGAACAACTCTTCACTTCCAAGCCCAAGTGAAAAGGAGAATGAGAGGGAGAGAGGGAGGAAGAGAGTGAGGGTGAGGAGGTGCTCCAAAGCCTTTAAGTCCAGATTTTTTAGCTATCTTCTTAACCCACTCTTTGCTTTCCTAGTCATCCTAACCTTCCAGCCTAGACTAGTTGATCATGGTTCAACCCATATCCTAGCCTATTCAAGAGATCAAGCCAAAGATCCATTCATTCTACAAGCATCCATCATGACATTTACTCCCTTCTCAACCTCCCTGCTTCTCTAGATCTCTAGTGAATGTATGTTCTGTGGCTTGCCGTACATCAGATCCTGTCACATCAGAAATTCCTAGTGATCTAGTCCATTTTTCTTACCTCATTGCATAAGCATCATCACATCCGCCCTCTAGACACGCCGTTGGACGTATGCTCTGTGGCTTGCCGAAATCTCGGATCTTACCGCATCAGAAATCCACGTGTGTGCCTAGTCTCATCTCGGCCACAACATCCATCATCCCTTGAGATTATTTTACTACATTGAGTAGAGACCGTACATTTGTACGGGCAGAGAGGGTGCCTAACACCTTCCCTCTTTGTAACCGAGGTCCCTTGCCCGGAATCCCGAATCGCAGACCAGGAGTCAATATAAGGTAGAGAAATCTCCGGATTTCCCTTACTTTTCGTTTTTCGTGGTTCTAGCCGACCGCGGGATTTTGAGATTTTTTTCGGCTAGTGGCGACTCAAATATCCATAATCAGCCTATCACCCCCAATCAACCATAAAAATTGCAAACTAACGTGGGCGTCGATTTTTCAGTGTCTACAGAATGGCGACTCCACTGGAGAATTTTGCTAGAGCACACTAGATGAGACCCGACTCGAAAACGTGAGGTACTCTAATCTCGAGGGATATCATCACTTGCATCCATACAAAAAAAAAAAGACAAGAAAAATCTTTTGGCTTATTCTTGTCTAGGCACAGATCTAAATCATGACTACTCGATCCCGCGCAGCCATGACTTCTCAAGCCTCTCATGAAGAAGAGCCGGCAGCTTAGCCAACTCCCGAGACCTCAGCACCTGCACCCGCACCAACACCTACACCTATACCAGCATTACCACCAGTAGTCCAGGCAAATCCCCAAGCCGAGGCCACCACCCAAGAGTTGCTCCTTCGAACAATACAAGAATTACTACTTTGCTTGGTGTCAAATCTCTCTCCAAATACACAGGTAACTCAGCCTAGTATACAGAATAGTTCACTCCCACAAACTCCCTTTGCCTTCTCTCTCATTCCTCAACAAATCCCGTGCTCCCTCTCCCGGAAGAGTCAGCACCAGAACAACAACAACCAGCAAACGGGAGCAACCCTCCCGTACATCCCTACTCAACACATCACAACAATCAAGTTACAACACAGGCTCCCCCTAACAGGAACCATCGACAAGAACTGGCGGATGCCCACGAAGGGGGCCAGTTTCAAGTCCAATTCACTCCTCTTAACGGGAGTAACATTTCGGAGTTGGCAGATACCCCAGGCGGGAGCCACTTCTAAACTTTACACCCTCCTCCGAAAGGGAGTGGTGTTCAATTCCAGCTACCTCCCATCACCGGGAGTCCATCTTCTTTCCAACAACATCCCATCATCGATTCATATGAAGAAGAAGCAGCGCAAGCCCTACAGCAAGGGGCAAGATACCCGCAACAAGGCAAGTGAGAGATTGAGGAACTACGAGAGCAATTACAAATGGTGCAAAGTCAGCTTCAAAAACAGCAAGGAGTGGATCACTCATCCACTAAGTTCAGGGACCTTTGTCTCTTCCCAGACGCCCGAGTATCTCCAAATTTTGAAGTACCAAAATTCAAAAGGTATGACGGTAGTGGGTGTCCCACAGCACACCTGAAAGCATTTTACGGGAAACTCAATTCGATAGCAGGGAATGATGGAGCCTTGATACGGCTCTTCCAAAAATCCCTTAAGGGTGACGCTTTGGATTGGTACACCTCACTTGACAGCCATCAAATCAGAACCTGGGAAAAACTCTCTTAGGCATTCATTGACAGGTTCTCATACAACCTGAATATGGCTCCAAGAAGGTCCGACTTGGCTGCCTTAATACAAAAAAGTGATGAATTCTTATTAGCATACGTGGGACGATGGCGGGCTATGGCAGCCCGAATAAAAAATCCCATCGATGACGAAGAACAGATATTCATGATCGTACACTCTGCAAATCCTAGCATTTCAGGATATCTAATCTCGTATCCCTATGTAAATTTCTCCCAACTCATTTGAACTGGTGAGCAAGTGGAAGCTGGGATCAGAGCCAAAATCATTTTCCCATGGCCACATCAGACCCCTTTTATCAAAAGAAACAAAACTGAAGGGAAACCTATAGGATTTGGTAATGGGAACGACACTGCTCCCGCGCAGTGTACCACAGAGGTTAATAATATTATTAATAACACTCAGGGCAATCAATACGCTCCACAAGCAGAGATATAACAAGACAGGCAGCCAAACAGGTAGTACCAACCACAGCAGACCCAACATGGATATCAAGAATAGCCGTCTCAACAACAACAGCATCGGGGGAATGCACCAGGTCCATACAAACAGGCAATGTTAGGGAGAAAATTCACCCCTTTAGCACAAACATACAGTCAGGTTTTGGCAATGCTAATACAAAAGCAACTCCTGACACCTCTCCAACCTTGACTTCCTCCTAGCCCCTTGCCACTTGGTTACAATGAAAATCAATACTGTGCATATCATTAGGTTCCTGGCCATCTGACAGTCCGCTGCTTCGCCCTGAAACATGTGGTCCAAGATTTGATTGAAAGCCAGAAGATTGCAATCACCGCACAGGCTAACAATACAGCTCAGGCCAACATTCTCCAAAATCCCCTGCCATCACATCAAACAGGACCCAGCACATCTGACGCCTCTACCGTCAACCACATTGAAGGAGGATAACCCAGGTATTCCTCCTCACATCATTTCATACAAGCAATCATACCAGACACAACAAACCGGGCATGGGGATACCAACAGGTGTTCACTCCCCAAGTGCAGGGTTATGATGTAGTAATAACTCGGTAAGACCGAGGTCGAATCCCAAGGGACTGAAACTTGTACGTAATATAAAATTATCTAGAACTAGAACTAGGCTAAGATGAAATCTAATCTGATTGAATTTGAAGGGATACTGGTGAAATAATTATCTAAACTTGAGAGAAATCAGGAGAAGGGAACTAGGGATTCAGAGGATCCACTTGTAGAGATCAGAGAGATCCTATGCATGTTTCATGAAAATTAACTGAACTGTCATTGATCTAGTTTTCAAGAGATGAAAGGTATATGAATTAGAATGGATTCCATTACCTAACCATGCCCAAGAGACTATGGCAAACAACAGAATTAAACTAATTACCAACCAATCACATGTATGAAAGTTAGGAAGGGTACCGTCATCCAACCATGCCCAGGAGACTATGGTGAACAATAGGGCTTCCTGACGTCATAAACATAAAGGGAAAAAGAAATATTCAAAGCCATTGCAGACCCACTGTAATTTTAGTCACAACAGACCATCATTCCCATAATAATCAACGTCAATTCATAAACAAATAAATAAAAAATATAAATTAAAAACCTCCCATCTCACTACAAGCTTCACCTCCTAGCCCTAGCTAGGAGGTTTAGCCACACATGGTGAGGCTAGATCTCATATCTCACAGAAAATTAATTAAAATAAAATAAAATAAAAAACCTTAAAAACTCTTCCTCTCTCTCTCTCCTCTGCCCTAGATGATATGCACGTCCAGGTTCCTAGCTGTCCTCTTCCCTGCTTCACGTCCCAACTCGAGCCTCTACGTCTCTCTTTTTCCTCCTTCTTAGACCTGAATGAATGCTCCCCACGTCCAAAACCTCCTTTTATAGCTGCTTGAAGGCTGGAGTCAGTGACAGAGTTGTAGCAGGACACGGAGTGTAATTTTCGCAGCCAAGTTCAGTGCCTCGAAACACCCCACTTTCCTCGCTCAAATTCTAAAGAAACACCGTCCTTTAGTACTTTCTTGGGTTCTCTACATGATAGACGATTCAGATCTTCCATATGATCAAAGATGGTGGGCCAAAACCGCTTGAAAAAGTCAGTTTTCACGGATGTGCGAAACCTTTCGCACCATTTCGCTATTGTGATCGGTGGGCCCCACAGAAGCATTTTAAGGAAAATTCACCCCGTCCATTGGATTCAGAACGAAATTTCAGTAAAGAATGTGTGGTTTTGAACGTCCATTGACGTGTCCCAGAGAAGAAATAACTAAAAGATCAGATTTGAACTCTACCAAGCAGCCCTTTTGTGGCCCCTGTATCTCACACATGTACACGCATGGGTGAAAAGTGACAATATGGTTTTGTAGCTCTCGAAGCCCTCTACAAGATGGACGGATTGGATCAGACGTACGGAGCTTGTGTGGGGCCCAATAACGTCCGTGAAAACGGCCAGCGGCCATGCGTCCGCTGCTAGTGCGTAAATTTTTTATTTATTATTATTATTATTTTTATTTTTTTTTCTTTCGGCCAGAGACGGTCAAGCCATCTCTGACACTTGCCATGCACGGCTAGTGTACTTATGCACTATACACACCCATCTCATATGGGGTCCATTGCACTGTTTTGGAGAAATCTGCACCGTTCATCTATTTTGACTCCTCATTTAAGGCGTTGACTCCAAATTCGAGGCAATTCCAGATATCAGGTGGGCCCAGAATCGACGGTTTATAAGCTGATCGGTCAGTTGGAGAACTTTTATAGTGATCCAAGAGCTGAAATTTGAAATGTACGGTTAATTTATGGCCCTTATCTCATGTATAAAGTTTCGAACCGATCAGATGTCGGGAACTATGTGATCTTGCATTCTGGATGCGTTTCAAGCCACTTGAGCTTCAGTTTCTTAATTTTCTCAGATTCTTGGCGTGTAATTTCAGTCGATCTTGGTCCTCTGGAGTGCGTCCCATGCTTTGGTGAATTTGGAGCGTTAAATCCATGCATTTAGTATCCTATTTCGATCCAAGCTTGTAAAATCAACCTGCAACATAAACACGATTAAATCAGCCGTTAAACACTATTATGCTCGTAAATCCGGATAATATTTGGGGTCTAATATGCACTATTTGACCCTCAACAACAGGTGCCATCGCCTGGGGCACAGATATTCCTCGAAGCAGCACCAGCCATTCAACCCCTTGTCTTTCTAGAAGCAGCACCATCAACACCGCCTCTCGTGACCCTCGAAGCCGCACCCAACAAGTCGCACTTACAGCATCTTGTCTCTCAAGGGGCAAAGCCCGCATGTCCAAAAAAGTCAAATTCTGAACCTATTATTCTTCCAATATGTCTCCCCGATCTATCTTCACTGACTTTGCAAGGGGCACCCCTAGTTCAAGGTCCTAAATTCCTGATGCCTCACCAACTGGCACATGGCCAGAGGACCTCTCCTGTACATCAAAAGGTGGAAGAAGACATCAATGTTAAAACTTGTCAAACTCCGATGGTACCTCAAGAGAAACCATCAAGTCTTCCACAAACTGTCACAACCACAACCCTTCAGCCTCAGGAACCCCTAATATATTTGGAAAGAGGGGCAGTTCCATCCTACAACCCGAAGGCAGTCCCATGGCATTACCCAGAATGCACCGAAGTAGGAAACAATAGGAGATACTTCAGGAGAGATAACCAGAATCCAAAGGAAACCCAGGGAGCTTTGTCGGGAACCACCTGCAAAACTGACGCTGCTTATAACATAGCAGCCCAGCTCAAAATCATTCTCGCACAGATATCCATCTGGAAACTCTTATGCACATTAAGATCGCATCGAGAAATCTTTGTAAAGACTCTAAATGATGCACATATCTCTCTTGACGTACCCCCCGAAATGGTGCCAAGTATGATTGTGTAACGCCCGGGAAAAATTCATACTTGGACTCGAGTACCAACTCGACCCGAAATCGCGTAGGATTAATTTCTTTAGAAAATAAGAGTAAGTTAGCTAGCGCGATGCTAGAGTAGCTGGGAAATAGTCCCTGATCACTTTAAATACGTTTTACAAGACCCAAATCGAGTAGAACCAATGACTCTATAATACTCTATAACCTTGGATCAAACTCTAAGCAGGTTTGTTCTCTGGACCACTTTGAAACTTTGTATTGGATCTATACCGCACGTCGAAAGTTCGATACCTGCTATCTTAGACCGTTAGAACCGCCTATCTGGACTTGACAATCATTTCAAAAATCATGTCCAATCGATAATCACAGGCTATTTCATTGAGCCCGGACTGAAGAGAGTGCGAATAGGGACAGATTTGAAATTTGAAATTCAAATCTGGCACACGACTTGACCCGTCAGTATTAAGCGTTCTGACCGTCAGAATTCAGCCAAATTACACCCTTGGATCAGGAAAAATTTCTATTTCATATCATGAGACTTGCAGGCCTGATCTACGTGCGGTGACCGCTGAACTGAAACTGGACCGCCACGTGCGATCTGCGAACCCTGCCAGACTGAAAACTTGATGTATGCTAGATCCAATATGTATGAACTTAAGTCCGACCGCATTTGGCCAGGGGACCACCAAAAATGATCTTTTGGACCGAAACAGCCCCGCTTTGGATAAGCATCAAGTGAACTTTGTTCCCGAGCCTATTCCGGGTAATTTTAGGCTTATAAAAGGGGTTGAAACCCTCACTCCTCTCTCTCATCCGAATTTGAGAAAAACCCTAGATTGGGAGAGAGAAAAGTTGAGAGTTTGTGAGAGAGAGTAGGAGAGAATTTTCCTGCCGTTGCACCACCTGTTGCAAGTGCCTAAGCAACACACTTCGATCACTTGGCCGGTGATTCTTCCACGTTTTCAGGTAAGAAAATACCCTAAAAGTTGCTGATTTAAGGTTCACTAGGATTCATAGCATGTTAACTAATAGAACTCGTAAAACAGGTTGTCTAGTCGCCGTGGACGAAGCATATACGCTCCGTTCGAAACGATACGTTTATAAGAGATAAGGTGAGGATTTTAGACGCTTTGATTGACTGTTTACAATGCTTTCAATGTCGTTTAATAGTAAATTATCGACGATAACGCCGTTTGACATGTACAACATGCTGTCCGTTTCCTGTTTCTTAAACCGGCGAAGAATATGAGATTTAGGGCATTTTAGTCATTTGTAGGAAGTACTGTTTTCATGCATATTTTGCTGATGTGATTGACATGGTTTATTATCACATTAGAATGTTAGGAATACGTGCATAATTAGTTTGGCGAAGAGATTCGCCTAAATGCACACTTCGGGTCGACATACTATATGTAGACTTAAGTGTGTAGTGTAAGTGTTTGTATAAATGCTTGTATTAGTATGTATTGAATTAAATGGTGTTATGAATTAGTTTGAGATTATTTTCTCAATTAATATGCTGATGTAAATGATTTCCTACATGTTAGTCAAATGCATGATTTCATTATATGTATGGAATGCATGTGCTTGAAGATTTGCTTAAGTTGTATGTTATAACATGTGTTAACATGCTCACATGGTTGTATTTCATTTCCAATACTCTCACATGATTTGCTGATGTGATTCCATATGTTTGGGACTATACCTAGTCCAGGCAGTCGGTAACCGAGCGAATTCGTGGTTGGCTTGTCTTTACCACGAACAACGAGTCGATGAACGCGAGCCGTGTTTTGGAGTTGGCGGCAGTGGTTAGGCCACACAAAGTGTTTTACGCACTTCATGTCGTTCGACTTGAGATACGATCGTGCTAGTCGAGCCCGTCAAGTAACACGACTGGCCATTGTATGTTCACCCTGCATGAGTCATAACTGCTTGAATCTAGGGTACTGAACTTACCATTGTAAACCCTGTTAACCATGGTACCTTGATCCACGAAGACTCATGAGCCGGGCATGGTGGTATGGGACACCGTGGTCGAGCTGTCGGCCTACGCTGGGGCCACAAACCTCCCCGTAGTGACCAGTGAGCACCTAGTCTCGTGAGCAGATTATGGTGGTATGGGACACTATATTCTTGCTGTCGGCCTACACTGATCAGGCGACGAGTCCTTTGTAGTGACCGCGAGCGTATTCTGAGTCTACGGGAGGCGACGACCCTTCCGTAGCAGTGAGAGTACTGTAGGCCTGTATTGATAAGGTGATGGGGGAGCGGTGCAACGAGTGCGAGCAACAGCCCTGGTAGCCCTTGCAGCGACCTACAAAATATACATCATATGAAATTACTAGGAGTGACGACCCTAGACAGGATCTATGTTGGGATCGATATAAGGGAAGTACCTTAGTTTCCCAATCCTGCTGCTTGAATGGACTAATAACAACTCGAAAATCATATCACCATAACATTGCATGTGCCTGGAAGATGTGGAGCACTTGAGGGTCGATTGCATGCCGCGGTCATAAGATGGTGCCGTATGAGGGAGATCGTCGGCGAGGGCATACATCACGTTAGTCATATTGCATTAACAACAGTATTAGGATTGTCTGATTTACTGCTTTACTATTATCGCATGATTGATTTGTGAACATGCTAATCTTTGCTCTATGATTCCACTGAGTTGATCACTCACTCCCACGTTACGGGATGGTGTTTGCAACACCCACCGGACCCTGTTTTAGATGCAGGTGATGCAGAGATCCAGGAGGTAGAGCCGGACTATGATGAGGACCAGGACGAGTTCTCATACATGCAGTATCACGACGGCTTTGCTTAGGTGACCTGAGTTAACGGGACTCTTCAGTGGGACCATTTTGAACATTTTATTTTATTTATTTACATGTATATGAGACTCAGTGATGTATTCATACTTTAGTGACAGTCGAGATCTACTTTATTTTTTTCATACAGTGATATATATATTGTTTTGTCTTTCGCTTGCTTTTATCACTGGATCTGGAGTATGAATTGCAGTTTTGGTATACTTTTACTCATGTGAATGCTTTAACTCAGAAAACATTGAATCATAATCATTTTTATTGCATAAGTGACGGTCTGGAACTCGGGAGTTGAGTTTATACACGACCCCCGATTTTCAGGGTGTTACAGATTGGACATCTCCTTGCACCACGAGCCATCACTTTCTCTGATGATGAATTACCACCTGAGGGACGCAAGCACGGGTGCTCACTAAGCATAGTGGCCCGCCACAAAAATTTTAAAGTCCCACTTATGCTCATTGATAATGGATCTAGACTTAATGTTTGCCCTCTAAGGACTGCTGAACGGTTAGGGATAGAATCATCCTCTTTCAGGCCCAACACTATGAGTGTCAGAGCCTTCGATAATTTTCGAAGGCAGGTTGAGGCAAAGATTGACATTGAGCTACAAATCGGACCAGACCTGACCCTTGTCACATTCCAGGTCATTGACATCCCTGCCTCATTTAATCTTATGTTGGGGCGGCCATGGCTCCATGCTGTTAGAGCCATTCCCTCAACCCTCCATCAAAGAGTCAAATTCTCTTCAGGAAATCGAATCATCTCAGTGTTGGCCGAGCCAGAAACTGTCCTGCTAGTAGCGGTTAATATCCCAGAAACTGACATCCCGGTGATTAACGTCCAGCACGCAGAGGAGGATATATCATATCATAGCTTCGAGCTCGAAGTCATAAACTCAATTGCTAATCCTCGCCCTCTCACGACAGAATATGTCATTCCCCCTGTTGAACGTCTAATCTGGAACTATCGTACTGAGTTTCATGAGAAAGGTATAGAGGTGAAGCCAGCACGTGCTAACGTGCAGAGACAGGGACTGGGATATCAACCAATAGTAGAAGATCAGTGTGAAAGGCCAAAAAAGGTCAACCATTTAGATACACACCTATCAAGTTCATCAAGGCTGGGGCAGTTTGTGAAAATCCAATGATTTCCCTTGAGGACCATCTCCAGCAACTCAAATTCTCTGATCATTCTCACCCAGAGTCTGTCTGGCCACCCATAAGATGGGACAAGATTCTCGAGACATCAAAAACATATTTGACAAAAGGGGCAAAACCCCCAGATCCACCACAAAAGGCAAGGGGCACGGAAACAGGTCCACCCATGGGAGATCTAGAACCAGGAATGCCCCTTGAAAGGGATACAGGCAAACCCAGGGAGACATCCATTCCCACACACAGTCAAGGGAACATGTCCCCAACACCAACCCAGCAACACAAGGGGCAGAAGAAGCCCATCCATTTAATTGACAAGGGGAAGTGGCCTGCCCTTGACTAGACAGACGTCAAGGTCCCATCACAAGAGGAGCCATAGGATCCAGAAGAACTCCAACTCCTGGGTGAAGAGATCGAATCAGATTCCGATTATGAGCCCAGCCCAACAGACATCATGGTCATCAAAACAGGGGACCAGCAGGAACACGCAAGTCCGGATAGCAAGATTAGAAGGAGGGAAGAACCACCATGAATAGTTGTCCCCCTAACAATCGAGTCGGTTGGGGGATCTTCCGAGGATGCCGACCTAAAAAAAAACGTCAATGTAAATAGCAGTTGGTACCCCGGACTAAGAAAGGATCAATCTTGGTTTGCAACACCGTCCT
This sequence comes from Magnolia kwangsiensis, assembly GCA_037074715.1. NCBI lineage: Eukaryota > Viridiplantae > Streptophyta > Magnoliopsida > Magnoliales > Magnoliaceae > Magnolia > Magnolia kwangsiensis. The sequence continues at coordinate 5,415,141 of CM073583.1, forward strand.
GTTCGGGACCTCCAGCAGGTGACACAAAAAAATTAAAAAATTTTCAAAACACAAAAACATCATATATTCCCAAAAGCACAAAAAAAATCAAATATTTCTCAAAATCACAAAACATCAGAAAATCTTCAAAACATAAAAACAACAGAAAGGCTTTTAAAAGCCATTGTGCCAAACATCACACCGCAGGAGTTCGAAGTTGACTCGTATGATTTCGATCTCGAGTTGGACTTCGAGCTTATGGGTTTGGATGAAGCACCGGATGAGGAAAATGATGATACAACTCTCGAATTCAAGGACTCCCTTGAAAAATTTGAAACAAAGGCCAATATTGTGGCAAATGATTTCGAAATTGTGAACTTAGGGTCAGCGGAACTCCCTAGAGAGGTGCGCATCGGACGGTCACTCTCCCTGGAATACAAGCAGAGGATGATGGATTTTTTGAAGCCGAGGTTGTCCAACTTTGCTTTCTCATACGAGGACATGCCTGGGCTTAATGAAGATCTGGTGGTGCACCATCTACTTACAAAGCCAGACATGAAGCCAGTCAAACAAAAGCTACGGAGAATTAAGCCAGAATGGGCCCTGAAGGTCCATGATGAAGTCATCAAGCAATACAATGTGAGATTTTTGGTAGTATCCAACTATCCGGAATGGCTCGCAAATATCGTACCAGTTCCAAAGAATGATGGGAAAGTTAGAATGTGCATCGATTTTAGATATCTTAACAAAGCAAGTCCTAAAGACGACTTCCCTCTGCCTCACATCGACACACTGGTAGATAATATTGCTGAACACAAGATCTTCTCCTTCATGGACGGATTCTCCGGATACAATCAGATTAAAATGGCCATCGAGGATCACGAGAAGACCTCATTCATCACACCATGGGGAACTTTTTGCTATCGGGTCATGCCCTTCAGATTAAAGAATGCAGGAGCTACATATCAGCGAGTCATGACTGCCTTATTCCATGACATGATAAACAAGGAAATGGAAGTCTATGTGGACGACATGATCGTTAAGTCTTGCATGATCGAAGGACACTTCGAAGACCTCAAGAAGCTCTTCGACAGGCTAGAAAAGTTCAAGCTCCGACTCAATCCACAAAAATGTGTCTTCGGGGCAACCAGGGGCAAATTATTGGGCTTCATCATCAGCAAGGATGGTATTTGGATAGATGAAACCAAGACTAAGGCAATCATCGAAATGCCACCGCCTAAGACTGAAAAAGAAATTCGAGGCTTCCTCGAGCGAATCCAGTATATTAGTCGATTCATCGCACAGCTCACCCCCATCTATGAGCCCATATTCAAGCTCCCGTGGAAGAACTCGCCAAGGAATGGAATGATGACTGTCAAGCGGTCTTCGACAAAATCAAAGGGTACCTGTTAAACCCTCCAATGCTCATGCCACCTGTTCTAGGAAGGCCATTACTGTTGTACGTCTTCGTCGAAACAGAAGCAATTGGATGCATTCTTGGCCAACACGATGACACAGGAAGAAAAGAGCAAATGATCTACTATCTGAGCAGACGATTCACGAGCTATGAAGCCAAATACTCCAGCTTAGAGAAAACGTGTCTCGCCCTAGTCTGGACAACACAGCGGCTGCGATAATACATGATTGCTCACCCAGTCCTTCTGCTCGCTCACATGGACCCATTGAAGTACTTGTTCGAGAAACCAGCACTAACGGGTAAGATTGCAAAATAGCAATTATTGCTTTCTGAGTTCGATATCACCTATGTCACCCAAAAGGCAATCAAGGGGCAAGCACTGGCCGATCATCTATCCACACATTCCCTGCCAGACTACCAGCCACTGAAGACCTTCTTCCCTGATAAGGACATCCTCCTAATTGAGGAAGAAGAGGAAAGAGAGGCAGGAGAATGGACACTCTTCTTTGACGGAGCTGCAAACTCGAAAGGAAGTGGAGTAGGCGCCATACTCTACTCTCCCGAAGACGTCCCAGTTCCCATATCCAGAAGACTAGCATTTCAGTGTACCAACAATGTAGCAGAATACGAAGCATGCATCACCGGTCTAAGAGAAGCCATAATCCTTAATGTGAAGAAATTACGGGTCTTCGGGAACTCGCAACTCATCATCAATCAAACAAACGGTGACTGGAAGACTAAGGACGAGAAGCTAATACCATATCATGTCTATCTGGAGAACCTAATGGAGGAATTTAAGGAAATCACGTTCTCTTACATGCCCCGGGCCAAGAATTAGTTTGCAGACGCTTTGGCTACCCTCGCTTCAATGATAGAGATCCCAAAAGGAGTTGCTGAATGGGAACACTGTTGAACTTCAGGAGGAACCTGCATTCTTCCTACAGATCAATGAAGCTGACCTTCCCTCAAACAATCGGCCATGGTATACAGACATTAAGGAATATCTCGAGCATCGGAAGTACCCAGAAGGAGCAACCCTGATAGATCGTCGTACCATACAACGGCTGACAGCGAAATTCGTAATTACCGGCAGCATCCTCTACAAGCGATCCTTCAATCAAGTCCTTCTTCGCTGTGTGGATGAAACAGAAGTAACACATGTCATGTCAGAAATCCATGAAGAACTATGCTGCCCACACATGAATGGGCACATGATGGCGAAAAAGATCTTGCGACTACTATTGGCTCACAATGGAGACAGATTGCTGTAAGCATGTTAGGAAATATTTCAAGTGTCAAGAACATGCAAACCAGATCCATGCCCCTACATCCGAACTCTACAACCTGACATCTCCATGACCCTTCTCTGTATGGAGGCTAGACATCATCGGTAAAATCAGCCCTAAAGCTTCAAATGAGCATGAATACATCCTAGTAGCAGTAGACTACTTTACCAAATGGATAAAGTCAGTATCCTACACCACCATCGCAGCATCTCATGTGGTCAAGTTTATGAAGAATAACATCATTAGCCGTTATGGGGTCCCTCAGGCCATCATTACTAACAACGGAACCATGTTCGTCAATAAAAGGATGGGCGATTTCCTCGACAAATTCAAGATCCAGCCCCATCGATCAAGCCCCTATCGTCCCAAAATGAATGGTGGGGTTGAAGCGGTAAACAAGACCATCATCCGTATACTAGAGAAGATGGTGAAAACATATCGCGACTGCTCGGAGATACTTCCCTATGCACTTTGGACCTATCGGACATCTATACGGTCTGCTACAGGCGCAACTCCATATGAGCTTACATACGGAATGGAGGCGATACTACCAGTTGAGATCGAAATCCCATCACTCCGGATACTACTTGAAAGTGAAGTCGAGGAGGGCGAGTGGTTACAAGCAAAATATAACCAACTGCATCTGGCAGATGAAAAGCGCATGCGGGCGCTAAGCCACTCCCAATGTTATCAGAGAAGGATCGCTCGGGCCTACAATAAAAGGGTCCGCAAAAGAAGTTTTAAAGTTAGCGACATGGTCATGAAGCGTATCTTACCACCACACCTACCAGATCCCAGAGGAAAGTTCAAACTCTCATGGGAAGGACCACTGATCATCCAAGAAGTGCTCCCAGGAGGCGCCCTCCGGCTCACCAGTCTGAAGGGAGAAGATCTTCTCGAGCCCATCAACGCCGACAACGTGAAAATATACCTTGGGTAACCCTACCTAACTTTGTCAATGATTACAATCGCAAAGTTGCACCCCTCATTGCCCAAAAAAAAGAGACAAAAAAAAGAGGGTATATCCACCACTTCTCCCGTCAGAAAACACCAATCGTCAATCCTAAAAAAAAAAATAAAAAAGAAGAAGAGAAGAAAAAAGCAAAAGCAAAAGCAAAAAAAAAAAAATCAGAAAATAAGACCCGGAAAGAATAAAACAAATCCCTCCCAAAATCTCACCCTCACCAAAGGCAGCTTACAATTGTACTCAAAGACAAGGACAAGATAGTAATTAGTTAGCCGGCAATGAAGGAAGTCTCTCCACCTCCTCCATCACCCCTGGCGCACCAAAGGAAAATGAAAAAAAAAGACAACAAAGGACATGCTTAAGCAAAAGGGGAGAGTTGAAAACCCAAAAAGGCGGCTCGAGTAAAGACAGCGAGCATGAAGCCGACTTGGTGAAAACCTGAAAAGGAGCCAAAGGTAAAAACAACATAGCTGTCAAGGGGTAGGCAAGATCAAAAGCCCGGGACGTAACGAAAATCTGAGAGGACGCTACGGGCAAAAATGACGGAAAAAAGCTGGATGTAGTGAAAACCTGAGAGGGCGATATGGGTAAAAACAACAAGAAAAATAAAAAATAAAATAAAAGTGTAGGTACAGAAAAAGCTGAAGCAACAAGTGCCCCCAATGAGATACAAAGGAAAGATTGGATACGGATCAGTTCTCTGTCAGACTCTGCTCAAATCCACGGGATGCGATCCTAAGTACCTTCTTAGGGAACCAAGGCCTTAAAGACACAATCTAGGATACTGCAAGCAACGTGGGCTGAGCCCAAGATTCTGATCCCAATCATCCAAAGCACGAATCCAAACACAAGCAAACATTGACATTTGGCACAAACAAAAATTTTCTTTCATTCCTTTAAAATTTTCTTGCAAGTATTTTATCTTCCTATTTTCAAAAAAGGCCAAAAACACCAAAAAAGGGGGGCAAAAGGTTTCAGGCTCACAAAACAGTTGGTCGGCATCAAGCACCACAAGTAAACTACTATCTCTCGTACATCGACAATCTTTGCCTAAGCCTCTCTATCTCCATGCGTAGGTAGAAAGCCTCATCCCTCTCCAGGGGGTGCATCGCCAGCAAACTCTCATCATATCGCTGCCCCACTGCCAGAAGACGAGTCATGTTCTCGCATGTGTGTCGGAGGACAGCAATCTCACTGATCAAATGGCCATGTGTGGCCAGCAAGAAGGAAGGATCAATGAATGGTCGCTCCTCAAAAGCCTCAAACGAGTCGATAACACATGAAGAGGATGAAGCAGTATCACCCACTATGTCCTGATCAGTAGCCACATCCTCCAAGTACCAGACCGGAACCTGTCGATAAAGAGATTTCTCCACAACCCACCGCTGATACGGCACCGTGGCCAAAGGGGGAGCCCAGGACTCAAGCTCTAGCATCGCCGCATCCAAGGACCCCTGCCAGGAAATCCAAACTCGCCTATATAAAGAAGTCAAATCAGACGGGAAGCGTGCCCAAACCCTGAAAAGGCAAATGTTCACTCCCCAAGTGCAGGGTTGTGATGTAATAATAACTCGGTAAGACCGAGGTCGAATCCCAAGGGACTGAAACTCGTACGTTATCTAAAATCAAATAATAATAAAACTAGGCTAAGATGAAATCTAAACTGAATGTAATTTGAGGAATAATGATGAAAATATTAATCTAAAATTTATAGGAGAAATCAGAGAAAAGGAAACTAGGGATTCAGAGGATCCACTTGTAGAGATTAGGGAGACCTTATGCATGTTCTATGGACATTAACTGAACTGACATTGATCTAGTTTTCAAGAGATGAAAGGTATATGAATTAGAATGGATTCCATCACCAAACCATGCCCAAAAGACTATGGCAAACAACAGAATTAAACTAATTACCAACCCTTCACATGTATGAAGGTTAGGAAGGGTACCGACATCCAACCATGCCCAGGAGACTATGGTGAACAACAGGGCTTCCTGACATCATAAACATTAAGGAGAACGGAAATATTCAAAGCCACTGCAGACCCATTGTAATTTCAGTCACAACAGACCATTAAAAACCTAAAACCTTCCCATAATAATCAACTAAAATCAACGTCAATTCATGAATTAAAATAAAAATAAAATAAAATCTCCCATCTCACTACAAGCTTCACCTCTTAGCCCTAGCTAAGAGGTTTAGCCAGACATGGATGAGCTAAACTCCATAATTAAAATAAACTAAAAAAATTAAAAAGAAAATACTCTCTTTTTTTCTGCTTCACGTCCCGGCCCAAGCCTCCATGGCTGCTTCCGAATCGTCCTCCCATGACCTGAATCCCCCCTCCCCACGTCCAAAACCTCCTTATATAGCTGCTGGAGTGGTGAAAATCGGATTTGAATCGGATTTGAAAAGCTATGCATGCTCATTGAAACCTTTTTCGCAGCCAAGTTCGGTGCCTCGAAACACGCCACTTTCCTTACTCAAATTCCAAAAAAAACACCGTCCCTTAGGACTTTCTTGGGTCCTCTACATGATAGACGGTTCAGATCTTCCATATGATCAAAGATGGTGGGCCAAAACTGCCTGGAAAAGTCAAATTTTGCAGATGTGCGAAACCTTTCACACCATTTCACTGTTGTGATCGGTGGGACCCACAGAACCATTTTCTGAAAAATCCACCCCGTCCATTGGATTTAGGACGAAATTTCAGTCAAGAATGGGTGGTTTTGAACGTCCATTGACGTGGCCCAGAGAAGAAATCACAAAAGGATCAGTTTTGAACGTTGTAGGACAGCCCTTTTGTGGCCTCTGTATCTCACACGTGTGCACGCATGGGTAAAAAGTGACAACATGGTTTTGAAGTATTCAATGCCGTCTACACGGTGGACGGTTCGGATTGAGCTTACAGGGCACGTGTAGGGCCCACTAGCTTCCACAAAATGGCCAGCGGCCGTGCATTACGCGGCACGTACTTCCATTTTTTTTTTTGAATTGGAGAAGGAGACGTCGGTAAGCGGCGCTGGCCGACTTTGGAAAATCACGTGCACGGCTAGTGCACATGTGCACTATGCACACTCAAGCTAAAATAGGGTCCACTATGATGTTTTTGTGAAATCCGATCCAACCATCTGATTGGTCTCCTCATTTAAGGCGTTGATACTAAATTCGAGGTAATTCCAGATATCAGGTGGGCCCAGAATCGACGGTTTATAAGCTGATCGGTCAGTTGGAGCACTTTTATAGTGATCCAAGAGCTGAAATTTAAAATGTACGGTTAATTTATGGCCCTTATCTCATGTATAAAGTTTCGAATCGATCAGATGTCGGGAACCATGTGATCTTGCATTCTGGATGCGTTTCAAGCCACTTGAGCTTCAGTTTCTTAGTTTTTTCAGATTTTTGACCGTGTATATCGGTCAATCTTGGTCCTCTGAAGTCTGTCCCTTGCCCTAGTGATCATCAGAACGTTAAATCCAAGCTTTTGGCATCCTTTTTCAGTCAACTCTCCTAGTCACACCCTGCAACAAAACACGATTAAAACTGGGCATTAAATAATATTATGCTCATAAATCCAAGTAATAAATGGGGTCTAATATGCACTATTTGACCCTCAACAGCAAACTCTGGGATGTCCTGCCAAAAGTCAAATTGTCGAAGGAATCGCACAGGGTGATAAGAGCAGTATCCCCGAAGGCTTAGCAACAGCAAAGGAGTGCGAGCTACACTGCTGATCAGCGGCAGGCGACAGAGCCAGGTAGCCTCCCGGTTAACCTCTCATCCCTGAAGCTGAGAGAGTATGCGGCAGTACAATGGCTCAGTAGCCTCAGCACCAGAGGGAAGGCCATCAAGTAACAAAGATAACACATCATCACAGTGAGAATTAGGCCAAGAAAGCACAGGGGTCATATAAAGATGTTCCCATAACCACACCTGGGGAGGAATAAACACATCAAAGCTCATGTTCAAGGCTCATCTCAAAAGCCCATTCCAAGGCCCACGTCCAAAGCCCACATCAAGGCTCATGTTCAAGGCCATCTCAAAAGCTCATTTTAAGGCCCAAGTTCAAAAAGCCCATTAAAAGGCCCATGTCCTAGCCCATGCCAAAAAGGCCCACCAGGATCATAATTCAAGGCCCACCAGGCCCATGCCAAATGACCCAGTACACATTCCATAAGTCCATTCCCAACATCCCTGCATCTGGACTGGTCAAGATCATGATGTGGGGGCCACTTTAAAAATCTCATCCATCCATCATTCAAAAAAAAAAAAAAAACACCACTTTCAACACATCCATGCATCTGGACCGGTCAAGATCATGATATGGGGCCCATTTGAAAAAAATTCCCTCTCGTTCACCACCAATGGCCAACCATCACGCTTTACATCACCCATACACACAAATAGGGCCCAAATCATCAATCCGACGGTTCAGATCATCACCCATAAAAAAAAATGATGATGAAAAATGTAAAAAATAAAGGGTGAGGCCCTTTCCTTATCACACCTCACTCCAATAAAAAAATAAAATATAATAAAATATAATAATACAAATAATAGTCCAGCCAACCATCTGGCCCGAATAAAACAATTTCAACAACATTCAATGGTTCAAATCCAATCAAGGTGGTCCAACGGCCCCGATCATAGCCTTCTCCAAACTCTAAGAAGAAATCTAATCCATAAAAAACCCTTAAGATGACCGGCCCAACATGGTACAATAAGAGCTCAATGGCCAAGATTACCTAAAATGGAAGGAAAGAGGAAAATATAAGGAAAATAGGCTTAGAAAATGCCTCCAAAAATAACTCCAGGGACCACAATGGGTCCCTGGACGTCTAAATGGAAGATTCAAATAGAGGAGAGGGTTGCACCGAACGGACTAGTATGTGGCTTGGACCGATGGACAAAATGGGCGACCGACGGTAGCCGGATTGCCGCCCGCGGCAGTCCGACCGCCGCCCGACCAAAAATGTGCAAGGGGCAGTGGGCTGTCCCCCTAGGGTAGTTGCAAGTAAATGGTTTTTACCTCTAACCATTGGACAATACCCAAAAGATTTTAAAAAATAAACCCAAACTCTCAAAGGTTTTCAAAAACAGTTCTGAATTTTTAAAAGTTACAAAAATAGCCTCCAAGTCTTCAACAGTTATCAAAATAGTTGTTCACTCCCCAAGTGCAGGGTTGTGATGTAGTAATAACTCGGTAAGACCGAGGTCGAATCCCAAGGGACTGAAACTTGTACGTTATCTAAAATTAACTGGAAATAGAACTAGAGTGAGATGAAATCTGAATTGAATTATAAATTGAGGAATAATTGTAAACTATTAATCTAAAACTTATAGGAGAAATCAGAGGTAAGGAAACTAGGGATTCAGAGGATCCACTTGTTGAGATCAGGGAGATCTTATGCCTGTTTCATGAATCATGAAATTTACTGAACTGCCATTGATCTAGTTTTCAAAGAGATGAAAGGAAGATAAATTAGAATGGATTCCATCACCAAACCATGCCCAAAGACAATGGAAAATAACAGAATCAAACTAATTACCACCCAATCACATGTATGAAAGTTAGGAAGGGTACCGTCATCCAACCATGCTCAGGAGACTATGGTGAACAACAGGACGTCCTGACGTCATAAACATGAAAAGGAAATAGAAATATTCAAAGCATCGCAGACCCATTGTAATTTTAGTCACAACAGACCATTAAGAACTAAAAATATTCCCATAATAATCAACTAAAATCAACGTCGATTCATGAATTAAAATTAAAATAAAATAAAATCTTCCATCTCACTACAAGCTTCACCTCTTAGCCCTAGCTAAGAGGTTCAGCCCGCCATGAACGGGTTAAATCTCATAATAAAAGAAAAGAAAAGAAAATACTCTCTCTCTCACGTCTGCTTCAAGTCCCTGCCCGAGCCTCCACGTCTCTCTTTTTCTTCCTTCCTAGACTTAAATGAATGCTCCCCATGTCCAAAAATCTCCTTTTATAGCTGCTGGAAGGCTGGAGTCTGTGACAGAGTTGTAGCAGGACACGGAGTGTAATTTTTGCAGCCAAGTTTGGTGCCACGAAACACGCCACTTTCCTCGCTCAAATTCCAAGAAAACACCGTCCCTTAGTACTTTCTTGGGTTCTCTACCTGATAGACGGTTTAGATCTGCCATATGATCAAAGATGGTGGGCCAAAACTGCCTGAAAAAGTCAGTTTTTGCGGATGTATGAAACCTTTCGCACCATTTCACTGTTGTGATCGGTGGGCCCCACAGAACCATTTTTTGGAAAATTCACCCCGTCTATTGGATTCAGAACGAAATTTCAGTCAAGAATGGGTGGTTTTGAACGTCCATTGACGTTACTCAGAGAAGAAATCACAAAAAGACTAGATTTGAACGCTACAGGGCAGCCCTTTTGTGGCCCCTGTATCTCACACATGTGCATGCATGGATGAAAAGTGTAAACATGGTTTTGTAGTGCTCGCGGCTATCTACACGGTGAATGGATCAGATTGGCCGTAAGGGCCATGGGCAGGGCCCAGAATCGTTCGCAAAAATGGCCAGCGGCCGTGCGTCCGCTGCCAGTGCGAAAACGGCAAGTGCCGTGTCGCGGGTGACGGTCAGCGGCTGTGGTGTGCATCGAGCGTGTACATGCTCCGTGCACACACTTTACACACAGGTCCCACTGTGATGTTTCTGAACAATCCACTCCAACCATTTGTTTGGTCTCCCTTTTTAAAGCGTCGAGACTAGATTTGAGGCAATTCCAGATATCAGGTGGGCCCAGAATCAACGGTTTATGAGCTGATCTATCAGTTGGGGCACTTCCATAGTGATCCAATGGATGATTTTTGACGTGTATGGTTAATTTATGGTCCTCAGGCCACGTATGAAGTTTCGAGCCGAACCGATATTGGAAACCCCGTGATCTTGCATTCTGGATGCGTTTCAAGCTACTTGAGCTTCAATTTCTTAGTTTTCTCGGATTTCTGACCGTGTATATCTGTCAATCTTGGTCCCCTGGAGTGTGTCCCATGTCCTAGTGATCATCAGAACGTTAAATCCAAGCTTTTGGCATCCTTTTTCAGTCAACTCTCCTAATCACACCCTGCAACAAAACACGATTAAAACTGGGCATTAAACAATATTATGCTCGTAAATTCAAGTAATAAATGGGGTCTAATATGCACTATTTGACCCTCAACACAACCCCCAACCAGCATTTTGCTAGTCCCGAGCAAATTATGCGAAAAATAAGTTGAGAATTATATGAAAATTTCTATAAAGCCGAATGATTTTTGAGAAATAATCCAGGAATTAGAATTCTACGATTCATGAATGTTGGCATTACTTTCTCTTGGACTCAAGCGCATGGTAGACTTCCTAATGAAGTTCAAAGTATTAATCCATAAATCAGACAAATTCTGAACATTATGATCCATGAGTGTATAGTGGAATCTCAGCTAATCACATTGAGATTGAATTTGCTATTTCAGGATCTCATTGGTAACCAGCAAGAAAATTTATGATAACCAAACTTGCCTCATAAATTCCATCTTTTGATCTTTTCAACTTTTTATTTTTCCATTAATAGTCATGCCAAAAGGAGGAATCAAATCCTTACCAATAGGGAGCAAACCTATGTTGAAGACCGTACTCCTAGACTTTTTCACATATCATTCATGGGGAATTAACTCTACACCTATAGGGAGCAAACCTATGGTGAAGATTAATTATCCAACCTTTTCAATTTTTATACCATGATGGCAAGATATTTCAGGCTGGTTCCTTTCATGCTCAGTGATTACCAAGTTAATCCTTCGATATGGAACTGAAATCTAAATGTGTAGGCGAGACGTGACATGTGAAATCATGACTCAATTAATGTTTATAACTTCTAATCATGGATTAATAACTCGAACTTAACTGTGAAATTTAACAGATACTGAATCCCAGAGTCCGAAATTACCAACATCACGTATCTTGAAAATATAAATTAGGGATATCTGTCAAAATCATTTCGAATTCACAAGAATTTTCTGAAAAAATTAAAAAAAATTTCACAATTTTTTCACAATTTTTGCTCAAGACCAAGAAAATACTGATTAGGAAGCCTAATCTCCCACCCCCAACCTAAAATCTACATTGTCCTCAATGTAAAAGATATGGGCATGCAATGCATATGGAACAACAAAAGTAAAGTGATGGGAAGATAGTACCTGGATAACGAATCAAGAGAGATTTTCCATGAGATCATAGTATGGAAGCTGGTTAGCACGAGAGAAAAAGAAAAACAAAATAAACGAAAATAAAATCCTACCTATACCACTTTCGCAGGTGCTCTCGATTGCATTTAGCGTATGCAACAAGCCTTTAAACCCCTAGGTTACCCCTAGTGGATGAGTTGTAGTCTCGTGAGGGTTTGCAGTAATGTTACCCACAAACATTGAATCATCTAACTAGAAAAATGAAATGAAAAGCTGGGTTGCCTCCCAGGAGCGCTAAATTTACCGTCTTCAGCCAGACAAATAAAGCAACAATCCTAGACCTATGAAAGCGATAAACCTACATATACCTCCATCAGACTAGGAGATCAGTCCTGGTAAACAGGAGCAATCAGAGGCATGGACATATCCTTTGAATCAAATGTCTCGACAAATAGCTTTAATCGATGTCCATTTACTTTAAACTCCTTGTCATTGTCGGGATCTCTTATCTCGACGGCCCCATAAGGATAAGCAGTGACAACAATGTAAGGGCCGGTCCAACGAGATCGAAGCTTACCCGGAAAGAGATGTAGTCGAGAATCGTACAAAAGGACTTTCTGACCTGGCGTGAATGATTTTCGAAGAATATGTTGGTCATGAAACGCCTTCATCTTGTCCTTGTAAATTCTCGAGTTTTCATATGCATCGTTCCGGATTTCTTCAAGTTCATTTAATTGAAGTTTGCGTAGCGAGCCAGCGTTGTCCAGATTGAAATTCAGATTTTTGATCGCCCAGTATGCTTTATGTTCCAATTTCACAGGCAAGTGACAGGCTTTTCCATAAACAAGTCTAAAGGGAGATGTTCCAATAGGAGTTTTGAAAGTAGTACGGTACGCCAATAAGGCATCGGTCAATCAGATTGACCAGTCCTTACGATCAGGGTTAACTATTTTTTCTAGGATATGTTTGATCTCCCTATTGGAAATCTCAGCTTGTCCACTTGTCTGTGGATGGTATGGGGTGTTTACCTTATGAGAGATACCATATTTCTTTATTAGACTCTCAAATGGTCTATTACAAAAGTGTGAGCCCCCGTCACTAATGATGGCTGGAGGCGTTCCGAACCGCGACAGGATATTTTCTTTCAAAAATTTAATGACCGTGCAATGGTCATTTTTGCGGCACGGAATTGCTTTGACCCATTTAGTGACAGTCTACGGCGAGCAAAATATACAGATTTCCAAATGATTGGGGGAATGGTCCCATGAAATCAATGCCTCATCAATCAAATGCTTCAATGATAAGGATGAGATTCAAAGGCATCATATTTCGACGGGACAATGCTCCCAATTTTTGACAACGCTCACAAGCTTTGCAAAACTCATGAGTGTCCCTGAACATAGTGGGCCAGTAAAAGCCACACTGCAGAATCTTGGCCGTGGTCTTTTTAGCAGAAAAGTGACCACCACAAGCCTGTGAGTGACAGAAAGAGATGACACTCTGATGCTCATCGTCTGGCACACATCTCCTTAAGATTTGGTCTGGACAATATTTAAACAAATGTGGATCATCCCAGAAAAAGTTACGCACCTTGGTAAAGAATTTCTTCTTATCTTGTGACGTCCAGTGTGTCGGTATGGCACCTGTAGCAAGATAATTAGCAATATCAGCAAACCAAGGTGAATGGGAGACTCTAAACAGTTATTCATCAGGGAACATATCATTAATATGAGTCGCCTCAAGGGAATCAGAAGTATTAAGGCGAGAAAGGTGATCAGCCACTACGTTCTCTACTCTTTTTTTGTCTTTAATTTCTAAATCAAATTCTTGGAGTAGAAGGATCCATCGTATTAGGCGGGGCTTAGAATCATTCTTGGAAAGAAGATACTTAAGTGCCGCATGATCTGTATAAATAATGATCTTGGATCCGATCAGGTAGGACCGAAATTTGTCTAAAGCGAACACTACGGCTAAGAGTTCCTTTTCCGTAGTCGAATAGTTCACTTGGGCAGGATTTAGAGTCCTACTTGCGTAGTGAATAACGTAAGGACGCTTATCTTTTCTCTGGCCTAGAACAGCTCCAAGAGTATAATCAGAGGCGTCGCACATAAGTTCAAAAGGAAGACTCCAGTCGGGTGGCTGCATGATAGGTGCAGTGGTTAACATGCCCTTAAGCTTAGTGAAAGCTTCTTGGCACTACTCAGTCCACTCGTATGGTGTATCCTTTTGAAGAATATTACATAAAGGACGAGAGAGGAGACTAAAGTCCTTTATGAATCGTCTGTAAAAGCCTGCGTGTCCTAAGAAGGATCGTACGTCTCTGATATTCTTGGGTGGAGGTAGGTTAGAGATAAGATCAATTTTTGCCTTATCTACCTCGATTCCTTTGGAGGAGATGATATACCCAAGGACAATTCCCTTTTGAACCATAAAATGACACTTATCCCAGTTAAGTACCAAATTTTTTTCTTCACATCTTTTCAGCACACATTTAAGACTTGCTAAGCATTCGCTGAAAGATGAACCAAAAACAGAGAAATCGTCCATGAAGACCTCTAGATATTTCCCCACCATGTCAAAAAAGATACTCGTCATGCATCGCTGAAAGGTGGCAGGGGCATTACAAAACCCGAATGGCTTCCTCCTGTAAGCAAAGGTGCCATAGGGACATGTAAATGTGGTCTTTTCCTGATCCTCAAGGGCGATTTCAATCTGATTATAACCTGAATACCCGTCGAGGAAACAATAATAGGAATGACCAGCTAGCCTTTACAGGATTTGATCAATGAAGGGCAAAGGAAAGTGGTCTTTCCTTGTGACGGTATTCAGCTTTCTGTAGTCAATGCACATTCTCCAACCAGTAGTAACTCTGGTCGGCACGAGTTCATTATTGGCATTGGCTACGATGGTGATCCCGGACTTCTTAGGAACCACCTGAGTTGGACTCACCCATTGACTATCGGATATGGGGTAAATGATCCTCACTTCCAATAGTTTGAGAACCTCGGCCTTAACCACTTCCTTCATGTTTGGATTTAGTATACGTTGTGATTGCCGAACAGCCTTTGCATTGTCCTCAAGATATATACGGTGAGTACAAATCGATGGGTTAATTCCCTTGAGGTCCGCTATCGTCCATCCAAGAGCTCCCTTATGCTCAATGAGAGTAGATATCAGCATACTCTCCTGTTCTTTCTCCAGGTGGGCAGAGATCACCACCGGGTATGTCTCATCTTGACCTAAATAGACATATTTTAAACCAGAGGGAAAAGGTTTTAGGTCAAGCTTCGGTGGCTTGAGGTTAGACGGTAGAGGCACTACATAAGTTTGGGGCAATTCTTCAATGTGTGGCCTCCACCGGTTAACTTCAAGTACCGGTGCAGTATCAAGCATGGCACACGTCTCCCTAATTATATCATCATCAAGATCATAGGAGTAGGCCAGGCACGTCTCTAGAAGATCAGAGGATAAGGTGAGAGGCGTTCTATCTTCCATAAAAGAATTAATCATGTTAATATCGTGGAAATCGTCATCATCCTCTGAGTTGCTGCCGTTATTGAAAAAGATATTCAATTCCAATGTCAAATTTCCAAAGGACATAGTCATGACACCATTCCTGCAATTGATAATTGCATTTGAAGTGGACAGGAATGGGCGACCAAGAATGACGGGAATCTGAGTGCTCGTGTCGTTGATGGGTTCGGTGTCCAAGATGATAAAATCAACAGGGTAGTAAAATCTATCAACCTGGACCAACACATCCTCGATGATCCCTCTTGGTACACAAACAGAACGATCAGCAAGTTGTAGTGTGGTTCGGGTGGGTTTTAATTTACCCAAACCTAACTGTTGGTATACCGAATAGGGAATCAGATTGACGCTTGCTCCTAAGTCAAGAAGTGCGTGGTCAATTCGATAGTTCCCGATTACACATGATATGGTTGGGCAACCGGGATCTTTAAATTTTTGCGACACATCTTGTTTCAGGATGGCACTCACTTTCTCAGTCAAGGAGATCTTCTTTTGAACACTTTTCCGTCGTTTGGTAGTGCATAAGTCCTTTAGAAATTTAGCATATGAAGGAATCTGTTTTACAACGTCAAGCAGAGGAATGTTGACTTTCACTTGTTTCAACACCTCTAGGATATCCTGAGAGTTAGATAGACATTTTGGTTCAACCAACCGTTGGGAAAACGGAGCAACTGGCTTTTCTAGAGGTTCCGGTTCAAATTTTTGTGGGGCGCCACTAGATCCATCATTGTTGTCCTCTTCTGGTTCTTAAGGCTTTTCGGGCCTAACTGGAAGGATTTTATCAATAACCTTCCCACTCCTAAGAGTGGTGATGGATTTAGCGTGCCCCATTTGATTTGAAGAGCTGGGATCACCTGTCTCGTATTGCGGTTTTGGATTAGGGAGTGATTGTGCAGGGAGCATCCCTTTTTCCATAGCCGTCATACGTGAATCTATTTTTTGCATAAAATCTGAAATTCCTTGCGTTGTCCGAGCCAGCTCTTGTATGGAAATTTGAACCGATTCTTCTTGAGGTTTTCCCTGATTTGGATTTTGATTGAAGAAACCTTGAGGGGAAACAGTTTGTCTGTTCCTCTAACTAAAATTCGGATGATTTTTCCAGCCAAAATTATACATATTAGAGGGTGGTCCATTGAAAGGTCTTTGATAGTTATTTACGGCATTAGATTGTTCATTCAATACTTCTCGAAAGGCAGGTATTGAAGGATAATTTTCAGTAGTATAAATGTTGCAATCACAGATGCCGCAAACACTTTCATTAACATTTTCCTTCTTTCCTTCCATGGCCTCAAATTTTCTGGTGAGATTGGCCACCTTAGCGTTAAGATCATTATCCTCTTTCAGGAGATATATTCCTCCTTTTTCCCTTGAATGAGTCGGCCTAGACGTAGTGTTCGTCCTTGGGTAATAGTCTCATGATTGTGTTTTTTCAGCGAGACTATCGAGGTAATCCCATACCTCGTCGACATTTTTATTGATGAATTCTCTGTTACACATTGTCTCGACCATTTGGCGCATGGAAGATGTTAGCCCATCATAGAAAAAATTTGTAATGCGTCATATTTCAAAGCCATGTTGTGGGCATGCATTAACCAGATCCTTGAACATTTCCCAACATTGGAAGAATGTTTCATCTTCCTTTTGGGCAAAGTTCATGATTGCTCTTCTGAGGGTAATTGTCTTATGATGTGGGAAAATTTTCTTTATAAATTCCCTCTGCATATAATTCCATGTGCCAATGGATCTAGGATGCAGTGAATGTAACCACGTCTTGGCTTTTCCTTTCAAGGAAAATGGAAAGAGTTTCAGCCTAATAGTATCCTCAGATACATTAGGAAAGTATAAGGTGCCTATGATTTCATCGAACTCTTTCAGATGCAAGTATGGTTCTTCAGACTCAAGCCCATGGAACTTAGGAAGGAGTTGGATAACTCCTGGCTTGATGTCCATATGTCCTGTATTCTCAGGAAAAATCATGCATGAGGGCGTACTCACCCCCGCCGGTTGTAAATAATCTCGTAAAGTACGAGGCGGGGGTGCCTGATGCACCTCATTCTCATCATGTACTTCCTCAACCCTAGGTTGGGGTAGTACTTGAAGTTGATTTTCAGCCATAATATCCTCTAACTCAGGAGAATTCAAGTGGTGTCTAGTCCTGCGATGGATAGTCAACCCCTCAACTAATCCTCCTTCAGTCACGAGATGTCGAGTGTTGTCGCGTGCCCACTGGGGTATAAAACACACTCAGCCCTCAAATTCTAACTTAAACCTAAGAAAAAGGTAGAAGAAATCTAGAAAATAAAAGGGAAAGATGGAAAGAAGTTACCAAATTTGGAGTCCTAGGTTAAAAATCTGCAAAACAAAACAAAATAAGTTAGTTTCTAAGAATAGAAAGTCCTAATTAAAAGTCAATTAATTTCTAGAGAAAAGAAGAAATTCTAAAGAAAGAAGAATTAGAAAGAGCTTACTAAATTAGAAGTTACCTACAAAGCAGAAAAATTGAGTTAGTTCTAAAAATCAGATAGAAGGAAGAATAACAAGTTTCTAAAGTTAGGAAAAATTTCTAATAAGGAAAATAACTAAGCTTCTAAACCTAAAATTAAAAATTTCTAAAAAGAAAATCTAATCCTAAACTAATCCTAAAACTAATTAATTTTAGAAAAACGTAACTAACAGTCCCCGGCAACGGCGCCAAAAACTTGTTCACTCCCCAAGTGCAGGGTTGTGATGTAGTAATAACTCGGTAAGACCGAGGTCGAATCCCAAGGGACTGAAACTTGTACGTTATCTAAAATTAACTGGAAATAGAACTAGAGTGAGATGAAATATGAATTGAATTATAAATTAAGGAATAATTGTAAACTATTAATCTAAAACTTATAGGAGAAATCAGAGGTAAGAAAACTAGGGATTCAGAGGATCCACTTGTTGAGATCAGGGAGATCTTATGCCTGTTTCATGAATCATGGAATTTACTGAATTGCCATTGATCTAGTTTTCAAAGAGATGAAAGGAAGATGAATTAGAATAGATTCCATCACCAAACCATGCCCAAAGACTATGGCAAATAACAGAATCAAACTAATTACCACCCAATCACATGTATGAAAGTTAGGAAGGGTACCGTCATCCAACCATGCCCAGGAGACTATGGTGAACAACAGGACGTCCTGACGTCATAAACATGAAAAGAAAATAGAAATATTCAAAGCATCGCAGACCCATTGTAATTTTAGTCACAACAGACCATTAAGAACTAAAAATATTTCCATAATAATCAACTAAAATCAACGTCGATTCATGAATTAAAATTAAAATAAAATAAAATCTCTCATCTCACTACAAGCTTCACCTCTTAGCCCTAGCTAAGAGGTTCAGCCCGCCATGATCGGGTTAAATCTCATAATAAAAGAAAAGAAAAAAAAATACTCTCTCTCTCACGTCTGCTTCAAGTCCCTGCCCGAGCCTCCACGTCTCTCTTTTTCTTCCTTCCTAGACCTGAATGAATGCTCCCCACATCCAAAAACCTCCTTTTATAGCTGCTGGAAGGCTGGAGTCTGTGACAGAGTTGTAGCAGGACACGGAGTGTAATTTTCACAGCCAAGTTCGGTGCCACGAAACATGCCACTTTCCTCGCTCAAATTCCAAGGAAACACCGTCTCTTAGTACTTTCTTGGGTTCTCTACTTGATAGACGGTTCAGATCTGCCATATGATCAAAGATGGTGGGCCAAAACCGCCTGAAAAAGTTGGTTTTCGCGGATGTGCGAAACCTTTCGCACCATTTCGCTGTTGTGATCGGTGGGCCCCACAGAAGCATTTTCTGGAAAATCCACCCCGTCCATTAGATTCAGAACGAAATTTCAATCAAGAATGGGTGGTTTTGAACGTCCATTGACGTTACTCAGAGAAGAAATCACAAAAAGACTAGATTTGAACACTATAGGGCAGCCCTTTTGTGGCCCCTGTATCTCACACATGTGCATGCATGGATGAAAAGTGTAAACATGGTTTTGTAGTGCTCGCGGCTATCTACACGGTGAATGGATCAGATTGGCCGTAAGGGCCATGGGCGGGGCCCAGAATCGTCCGCAAAAATAGCCAGCGGCCGTGCGTCCGCTGCCAATGCGAAAACGACAAGTGCCGTGTCGCGGGTGACGGTCAGCGGCTGTGGTGTGCATCGAGCGTGTACATGCTCCTTGCACACACTCCACACACAGGTCCCACTGTGATGTTTCTAAACAATCCACTCCAACCATTTGTTTGGTCTCCCTTTTTAAAGTGTTGAGACTAGATTTGAGGCAATTCCAGATATCAGGTGGGCCCAGAATCAACGGTTTATGAGCTGATCTATCAGTTGGGGCACTTTCATAGTGATTCAATGGATGATTTTTGACGTGTACGGTTAATTTATGGTCCTCAGGCCACGTATGAAGTTTCGAGTCGAACCGATATTGAAAACCCCGTGATCTTGCGTTCTGGATGCGTTTCAAGCCACTTGAGCTTCAATTTCTTAGTTTTCTCCGATTTCTGACCGTGTATATCTGTCAATCTTGGTCTCCTGGAGTGTGTCCCATGCCCTAGTGATCATCAGAACGTTAAATCCAAGCTTTTGGCATCCTTTTTCATTCAACTCTCCTAATCACACCCTGCAACAAAACACGATTAAAACTGGGCATTAAACAATATTATGCTCGTAAATTCAAGTAATAAATGGGGTCTAATATGCACTATTTGACCCTCAACAATAGTCCCTGAGCCTTCAGAAGTCACCAAAATAGTCTCCAATTCTTCAAAACTTACCAAAACAATCAAAAAAAAAAAAATTCTCAAAAATTGTCAAAATAAGCACACAATAAATCCCTAGTAAGTATAGCCTTAAAAGGGTCTGCTTCTTCTAAGCCATTAGCCCCATTAAATTATTAGTGGAGGCCACCTGACTTTTTCTGTAATAAAAACTAGACGATTACGCCCTCCCGCGAGATCGGATGGATGTTTCAAAAAATCCAAAAGTACCTCAAATAAAAACCGTTAGCCCCACCAGCTCATCAGTGGAGGCAACGCGACTATTTACTTAACTTGTACAGTAAAAACTGGACGACGACGCCCACCCGCGAAATCGAACGGATATTTTCTAAAAAATCTAAAAAATATATTTTCAAATAAAATCCCTAAGAAGTCTAGCTCCAAAGGGAATAGCTTTCAAACAAAGTTTCTAATGCACGCGGCGTGCAGTACACTGAGAAATCTTCCATATTCTCCAGTTGTAGTCAGTGTAAATAGCTAAATAAGATTCGATCTCTTCTGATTTCTCTAGTGGATGATCAAATCCGTACATGATACATGTACGATTGCCCCAATCTCTATATCTGGACAATTGTACGAATGCTAGTAAAATGAGTGGATCCCTCTCTAGAAAGAACCATCAAACTTGAAGTGACAATAATCCATTGTAACCAAAGTAACAGAATCAGCAGTCTGCATGGAAAAAGATTACTCGCACATATCTAGTCCGGGATGTTTAAAAAATTTGATTGAGTCCAAGTTGGCGTAGTGAGTTCCCCGTAAGGCCGCACCAACGCGCAGGGCAGCTAACCACTTTAAAAATCAAACAGACCGAATACTCTTGGGGTGATTACGTAGCAAAGGAATAACAGACCAAACAGTATGGGAATCCTCGTAAAGCCGCAACGAATGCGTAGAGGCCCTTACTTTTCAGACTTACCCTCCAATGCCATTAACAATCAGACGTGAAAGGGTTGTGATTAGTGATCCGTAAAGCCGTGACGAATGCGTAGGAGGTAATCACAACGTTTTCCTCAACCCTCATGATTTAAGCAAGTTATCTCTTTTCCAGACAGTCGACTGACAATGATACAATGGCAGGCAACAGATTCGAGTCACTACCTTTTTCTGACCAGAAGGGTGGGGTGTCCACTTGCTTTGACCATTGGTTGCTCGCAACCTCGATCAAAGAAGGGCATCTGTAGACACCCCACCCAAGCTACATCTTGAGAAGGCTAAGACCATCTAGGAACCATGATCATACCGTGAACCAGAATCCCAACCTAAACCAAACCCTAACCTAAAAGTTCCTAATTCATGAACCAAAACCACGATCCAAACCATTCAGCGCACATGCAACCCCGCCTATACCCTATATCATGACCCAGATCCCCTTTACCCAAGCCGAAACCCACTTTTCTGAGCCAAAAAACCCGAAAAGAGACTTCTGGGCAAACTTGCACAATGTACAAAGCTTGCGCGCACGAAACCGGTCCGAACTGAGCCCGGGCTGTAGTTTGACTACCGCCTGCGATACTTCAAGTACTGCCGCTCGTAGGCCGCCTACGGACAGCTGTCCCAACGTCCAAAAGTCAACTTTCCTTCTAAATTATCCTCCCAGATTTCACTCTTTACCTTTTTAGCGCCCCCCATAGTAAATGAGAGTGTGCCATGTGACATTCCTCTCTCTTCAACTAAGCATAACTTGCCATGTCATCCTTTAACCCCCCCCTCCCCCCCCCCCCCCCCCCCCCCCCAACCCAAAAATTACCAGAATGCCATTGGTGAGGGTTATAAATAACCCTCTCCTCTTCGCATTTCCAGGAACAACTCTTCACTTCCAAGCCCAAGTGAAAAGGAGAGTGAGAGGGAGAGAGGGAGGAAGAGAGTGAGGGTGAGGAGGTGCTCCAAAGCCTTTAAGTCCAGATTTTTCAGCTATCTTCTTAGCCCACTCTTTGCTTTCCTAGCCATCCTAACCTCCCAGCCTAGCCTAGTTGATCATGGTTCAACCCACATCTTAGCCTATTCAAGAGATCAAGCCAAAGATCCATTCATTCTACAAGCATCCATCATGACATTTACTCCCTTCTCAATCCCCCTGCTTCTCTAGATCTCTAGTGAATGTATGCTCTGTGGCTTGCCGTATATCGGATCCTGTCACATCAGAAATTTCTAATGATCTAATCCATTTTTCTTACCTCATTGCATAAGCATCATCACATCCATCCTCTAGACACGCCGTTGGACGTATGCTCTTTGGCTTGCCGAAATCTCAGATCTTACAGCATCAAAAATTCACGTGTGTGCCTAGTCCCATCTCGGCCACAACATCTATCATCCCTTGAGATTGTTTTACCACATTGAGTAGAGACCATACATTTGTACGGGCAGAGAGGATGCCTAACACCTTCCCTCTTTGTAACCGAGGTCCCTTGCCCAGAATCCTGGGTCGCAATTTAGGAGTCAATCTAAGGTAGGAAAATCTTCGAATTTCCCTCACCTTGCGTATTTCGTGGTTCTAGCCGACCATGGGATTTTGAAATTTTTTTTGGCTAGTGGCGACTCCAACATCCATAATCAGCCTATCACCCCCAATCAACCATACAAATCACAAACCAACGTGGGCGCCGATTTTTCAATGTCTACAGTTACTTCCTCTCTAATGACTGCTGTTGACGGGTGCAACCCTGATTTGACTTCTCATATCTTTCATCTTTGCTTTATCTCAGCATGAAGAGTTTTGTCAATAATTTTAGAATACTTTTCAATGTTATCGCAATAGAATCTGGTAATAATATTTGATGGGATTTCCTCCCAGGCTCGATCGATCATGAGCCTTACTCGATCGGTCGAGGGTGCTCGACCAGTCGAGCCCTAACTCGACTCAAAGTCCAGCAACTTTGGGTTATTTTTTACCATGGTGCTCAACCAGTCGAGGGAGTTACTCGACCAGTCGAGGTTACGCAGTTTTGAGTCTGATTTTGTGCGGGATACAGAATTTTGAGGTGGCTTTCACAAGGGTGCGAAAGAGAGTTTTCTAAACTATAAATAGGAGGTACCTAGGGCTTTCTAGGTAATGCAAGAGAGTTTTTTAAAGCATTGCAAGGGTTTGCTAAAGGGTTTAGGGTTATTAAAGGTGAGAGAGAGAGAAGAGAGAGGAAGCTTGTGGAAGGGAGTCGATGTTTCGGTGCTTCTACGTCCTCGTAATCGGTGAGATCTCTCCTTTTTTTTATTCTCTTTTTTTTTATGCACTCCTGTGTGAGTGAAGAAGGTTAATCCAAGCGGTGTGTGCTTATGATCGGTTGTAACGTTCTACTTCATAGTGGATTGTTGATCAGGACGAGGTCCCATAGTTTTTACCTCTTTAAGGGTTTTCCACATAAAAATCTCGTTTAGTGTAGTTTATGCTTTGATTTATTTCATTGTTTTATTATCTCATAATTCTGATTTTTTTTTTTGAGGGGTTAGATCCTAAGGTTTTGTGTAAGGCCCCCAACAATATTCTAACAAAGACCCTTATCAAACTTCGTAATTTTGTATTCTTCGTCGTCCATTATCTTTGGTACATATCTTTATAATTCAATGAACTTTACTTCATACTTGGCCACTAACATCTATCCCTGCTCCAATTTTAAAAATTCAGCCATCTTCCGATTACAATAAACTCTAGGGAAATACTTCTCATCAAACTTGTCCTAAAATTCGTTCCAAAGTCCATACTTGCCAAGTTGCGGCCATTCATTTGGTTGAGCTCTACCAAACATTATCTTTGTCTTACAAAATGAAATTTTCTTAGCCTTTGATTTTCTAAATAAATCATGGTTTCTAATATTTTCTTAGCCTACTTCAACCAATCTTCTACTAAATTAGGATCATTGGCACCTTTAAACATTGGAGGCAGAAGTCTTGAGAACTTCCCAAGCAAGTCCACTTCATATGTCGGCTCAACCTTAACTGGTGTTGCCTGGCTATGAGCTTGAGGCGCTTGGCTTAGATTGGCCAACATGTTCCATTGAACTGCAAACTACTCTTGTTGCTATTTCATCATAGCAACTATTTGATTTACTAATCCAAATGCAGCATCGTAAAGCTACGTATGCTTGGTCCAACCAAATGTGCATGCATTGCAGATGGGGACAAAGACAATTGGGTCCGTGGTCCAGCCCCACCTTGATATGTTATAGGAGGGGGAGGTATATGATTCTGCAATCCTCCTTCAACCTCATCCTCTTCAACTACATTCTCATCCTGCTCTCTATCAATTAATTCATCTTCCGCTAAATTAGTAGTGTCTACTATTGGTTCATGAGGAAGGGTAGCTCTAGTAGAATGAACTATGTCGCGAATGTTGCGTGTCTTCTTAGGGGTCATGATTTCCTATAAAAGTTTTTTTTTTTTTTAATTCATGTCTCAGTGATTATCATAAAATATACTTATAATGCTTTAATTCTAAATAAAATTTTAGGAAAGAATTTGGTTGATCACATCGACAAAATACAAAATGAACATACTAGATTATTGTCACTGGTTAATGTTTTAGAGACCATTTTATAAGCTTAAGTTTTCTATTTCTGGACCAAAATTTTTCTAAGGATAATTATATAAGTATATGATAATCTTATACAATTTCATCTCGATCCGCGAACCACAAAAAAAATTAAAAATCCTATAGTCAGGTCTGCCTAGAAATTGACAAATTCTTCTAGATTGTACTAACTCTTTTTTTTTTTTTTTGAAGAAAGGTGGGATCACACCACCTAGGATTCATTGATCAAAAAGATGTTTACAACATAATGGAGAGCACCACAAAAAGATCAGGCCTCACCACAATGAAACTCATTCGAGCGGCCACCAAATACAAATTAAGGATGGCCCACCTATCCTATCTATACAGAAAAGACTCCTATACTTTCTTAAGAGAGCACAAACCAGATTTATCCAAAAGGTAGCGGCCCTTAACTAGCCTGGGGAAATCTAAAACTTCCCCGAAGATCTAGGTGACTTGAGATAGACTTCCCTGCTTTGCCAATCCGTCAGCCAGGGCGTTAGCTTCTCTAGCAATATGAGAGATTCGAAAATTGCCCTTGAGATTGAGTCTTTGAATTTTGGATTGCCAGTATTTCCATGTCCAAGAGCTAGTAGAATTGACAATGATGCAGTCCAACACCCATCTAGATTCTGATTCAATGAACACATTATTTAGACCAAGATTCATACAATGCTCCATGTCGTCGTGAATGGCCCTAAGTTCAACTTTGTTGTTAGAAGCATTCCCAAACCCATTGCTAAAAGTGAAGATCATAAGGCCAAGGTTATCTCTGCATATGCCACCTCCCCCTGCAGGCCCAGGGTTAGTTTGTACCACCCCAATTTGGGTCTGATCCACCTGACGATAGCGGATTTTAGGGGTGGGTGAGTAGGATGGGATTGAAGAATATTGATGAGATTAGGATGGTCAGCCGACAACAGATTTGAACAGTTTTGGGGGTTAGAGAACAACGTGATCAACCACCATTTGGCTTTTCTGAGCACCACATGAGTTGAAATGGGGCGACCCTCAAATCTAGCCTCATTTCTACCCCTCCTAATCTCCCACAGAAAAAAGACAGGGGCTAAATGGGAGGGGGCTGAGAACTTAGAGCGGGGAAAAGGCCTTTGCCACCACCACACAAGCCTGTCGTGGACTGATGATTAAAGGAAGAGGGGGCACCCAAACATACCTGTGATATGATCCTAAATATTACCAGCTAGATTACCTTACAGGAAGAGGTGCGCTTGAGATTCCGACTGCAGCCCGTGGCCCTGGCTGTCGACGCAGCGCATGAGATTCTGACTGCAGCCTGTGGCTACACTGTACTAACTCCCTGAATTAGTATAGTTACTATCATATGCAAATTTTTTAATCATTTTAATTTTAATTTAGACTTGTCTTTCTTCAATCAAGTTTCTGAATCACATCAATCGGAGTTATATTTTTAAAGTTATGAGTTTTACAAGATGTGTGATTTTTTTTGTTCATTGTTGTCCAATTGGACTTTATGGACTAAATAGCTTAAAAAAATTTAATTTAGTTCATCTAACCCATCTCAACCTGAAATATATTCAAATTAGAGTGAAGGGAACATTCTAACTTAGTTTCTAATTTTTTGGTTTGACTAATCAACAAATAGGGAATCCCTAAGTTTTGTTTCTAAGGTCTTCATTATACACAACAGACACTAAGGTTCCTAATTTTGGTCTCACCCATAAAAAAATTATAAAAATTTCCACACATTAGTCACCAACTCACCTTTAGCAAAGACGTGGTCAATCAATTCTATACTAGGGATGTGTTCGTTGCCACAATAATTCCACCTCAAGACTAGCGAGACACCTTTGGACTGAATTTTTTCATCCACCGGAATCTGTTAGAGAAATTTTCAGGCAAGAATTCCTATCTTGGGAGGCAATTTGGCATGCCAAACCCATTTGGCCCAACTCTTCCTAGACTCGTTGCTCTACAGATTTCCCGAGCTGATTTTATAGTGAAATTTCCAGAGGTTTCTAATGACCAGACGTATCTGTCCTCCAAATTCAACAGACAGTAGCCTGCTCTTTTTATATGGTCCAGTCGTCAGGGTACTTTCTCTTCATGAAAGAAGTTCAAAGGCTTCTCCTTGTTGATGTAGACTAGGTCGTGGATATATTCATGGCCGCGAAAGTCATCCGGACCATTAGAAACTTAAAACGGACATCTTACAAATTGGAATGAGTTATCAGACTGTCATATATGATTTTGGGTAGAAGATGCTACTTTAGCCACCCAACCCAATATGCTGGGTTGCCCATGCTGGATTCATGAGATTCCATTAGATCAACGGTCGAAATTCCAATTTATTTTCGTTTTTACTATTTTTATTAAGTTTTAATTTGATTGTAACTCTCCATCCATTGAGCTTTAGGACTTGTGTCCAACACGAAAAGTGCTTAGAAAATTTAGGAGAACAACATGATTAAGCGAAATATGACACTATTTTTGGCCGAAAACCATGATGTCTAGTAGAAATCATGATTGTCTATATATAGTTAGTTTACTATTTATAGTAAGTCACGATTTTAGGGAGTTTTACTTGTAGTTTAATTTGAAGCTTCATGAAACATTATTTAAAGGTTGTAAACTCATTTTTGAGTATTAAGGAATTTATTTCGAGTTTTAGAAAATTATTTCTATTTTGTTATTTTCCACCTAAATTCGAGGTATCTCTGTGAGGAGTCCTGAGAAGCTTCGTGAATTCAGAGTAGTAGTTATCCCCTGAGGAAGACGATGCTCAACCTCAACGCGTCCTTCCTACTTGTGAGAAGCGGATAACCCATGCAAGCATCAATCTGAGACTGCGAAGGGCGTCCTTGAGCTTCTTGATGCCAAGATCGCCCTCCCATTTTCGGACTGCAATCCTCTTCTAGCGTACCTAATGCATCTTCTTTCTTCCTTTGTCCCATCCTAGAAGTTTCAGAATTCTCTTTCTAAATATTGAAGAAACCTAGTCGGGATGGCTGATGTCGCCATAATGTGAAAAGGCACGCTGCCCAATACATGATTGATCAACAGAACCTTGCCCGCCTGGGTCAGCAATAGGGATTTCCAACCTGCAATCCTGCTAAAAACATGTTCAAACAGTGCTTGAAAGAAGACAACAGATAAGAAAACTAAGTGACTGATCTAGAGATGCCCAACTAGTTCTCAAAGATCAGGTACGAGCAGCAACAAGCTTCTCCTAAGTGAACCATCCACTCTTTGACTTGTTTATCTCCTAGCCTAAGACAATTTGATACCAATCAAGGAAGTCAGACACTTTGATATCCAGGATGGACCAGAGAAAGCCCGTTCGAAGGTGGAAGTATTCCAGACTGTCAGAACCTTAAAACGAGAATATCTCGCAAGCCAGAATGAGTTATTTGACGTACCATATATAATTTTGGGTAGGAGAAGCTACTTTAGCCAACCAACCCTGCTATCCTAGGTTACCTATGCTGAATTTGTGAAATTCCATCATATCATTCATTTTATTTATGCTTTTATTATTTATAGTAAGTTTTAGTTCCATCATAACTTTTGATCCATTGAGTTTTAGGAGTTGTGTCCAACATGAAAAATGCTTAGAAAAATTAGGAGAACAAAGTGGTAAGTCCAAATAGGACACTTACCATTTTTTCCTGAAAACCATGAGGTCGAGTGCAAATCATGATCGTCTATAAATAGTAAGTTTACTATTTATATTAAGTCATGATTTTAGGGAGTTTGAGTTATATTTTGATTTCGAAACTTCTTCCTATGGTTCATATCGCTATTTAAGGGATTGTAAATTCTTTATATATATATATATATATATATATATATATATATTGAACAATTTATTTTGGATTTTATTATATTTTATTTCTATTTTATATCTCTTCTCGTGGATTGGAGGAATCTCTGTGAGGAGTGTAGAGAGGCTCCGTAGATTCAGAGTAATTATCCCTTAAGGAAGACGGTACTCAACCTCATCATGCCTATCCTTGCATTATTGACGCATAAAATGGTGTTATCTGTTTACAAGAGATGTGAAATACTTCCATTGCTTGAATCAAATGGTGGATTAAGATGTTATTCATTGGCAAGATGAAGAACAGCCCCCTCTGAGTTCAAATTATGGAAGGGCTGGGGTTATCGGCTCCTCACCACTAGAGGGATCAGGTAGAGATAGTCAGATGGGCGAAGCCAATTAAGGATTGGGTAAAGTTAAATGTAGATGGATCATCTAGAGGTAACTTGGGTATGTCAGGAGGAGGTGGAATCTGCAGAGGGGATAAAGGGAACTTTTTATTTGCGTTCTCAACAGATTGAGGTTGAATCCAATTCGAAGGTTGTGGTTAATCTACTATCTGGGAAGTCGCCCAGTACTCCATGGCAGTGGAGACCATGGGTTTCCAAGATTGTTAAGTTGAAGTAGAGAGGGTCGTTTTCATTCGAGCTTATTTAAAGGGAAGGCAACGGGCCGGCAGACAGGATGACCCACAAGGGGAGTGAGAGCTAGTCCTGCTTTTTCAACCAAGTGAATGACCTTCCAATGTAGGTTCGAGGGCTGATTTTCTTAGATAAAGTACGGTTGGGTTCTATTAGGATAAATCCAATGGGTTCCTAGGGAGTGTTTTTTTTTTTTTTTTTTTGTAAATTGGAGGTCGGTTTTGGTTGTCCCTTAAGATAGGCGCCCCCCAGATTTTTGCTACTAGGGGTAGCCTACATCGTCAAGCTGGTTGTATAGCAATTTTTCTTGAAATGAAGAAATTGTTGTGTAAAAAAAAAAAAAAAAGCAAAATACTTAGACATCTGCCATTCACTTAGTAAGGCTAGCAGAAACCTTTTTCCTGCAACAATTTGAACCCCCAGCTGCAAGTTTTAAAACTATGGTGTCGTAGTTTTAAAATTATGTGGTGTCATAGTTTAATCCTGTCTGCAAATACACCTCAATAGAACTTAACCTACAAAGCTCTGTTGAGGATAAGGGCTCCACTCAAAAAATAAGACTAACACTTCATATTCAACAGTCCACATGTGCAACCCATTTTTGGCACGTGTACATCAAATTGCTACATTTCAGAAGAATCATTTATTCCTGTGTCATGATGCAAAAAAGAACCGCGTCACATACATAAATAGTGCATCTACTATTGAAGTTTTATTCTTTTAATTAAAAAAGCATACACCAGAGACAACCAGAAACTGCGCAAACATAGAACACTGAAGGAAAAAAGAAAAGATATGTAGACCACCAAGCTAAAAATCACACAGTTTTGTAGCATTCCATGGCCCCATGGTTACATGCAAAACTCACAAGGCTAAAACCAGCAAAACCAGCTATCTTCGCCAATTCTTCGAACTCCTTCACAGTCCTGATCTTCCCTTTGCTCCAGGCTGTCTCGATCACATCAAGCTGGAAGCTGCCCTGAACACCCACATCATTCTTTATTTCTTCTGGAAGAACATTTTCCACTATGATCACCTTTCCAGAGTCAGGTAGTGCTTTGTAGCAGTTCTTTAGAATTTGGATGCACTGCTCATTCGTCCAATCCATGAATATCCACTTCATAGTTATACAAACATACAAACTCTTTAGCAAATTTGCTACAAACACGTCCACTTCATAGTTATACAAACTCTTCAGTAAATTTGTTACAAACACATTGCAAACAGAATTCATTTCTATGAGATCGTGAAAGAAAATACTCATACAAGAAAAATGACAGCTTCACCTAATTGGGAATTCACTTATTTTGTTGGAAAATATTTTCCATGAATTACCATTCATGAAAAGTTGTACAAAGTTTTCCTTACCTACTCTCTCTCTCTCTCTCTCTCCATTGTGATAGATGTCCTGTATTTTGCGGAATGATGGGGGGGGGGGGGGGGGGGGTGTTAATTAGGGTATAAATATTGGGTGTTTTCACTGTATAGAATATAAATATTATTTATGGGGTCGAATTAGAATTACATAAGAAGCATTTTTCTATTTTTTGGGGGGCTAGAATATTGTTAGGGTTGTAATGCATTTGAGAATTAGCCTTTCCAACTGGAGCTCATTCCTAGAATAGGCACAATGCTGAACCAAGTAAATCCCTTGTATTTTTCTGTATCTGTAGTTCTCTGTTGCATCAGTTCTCTCTCTCTCTCTCTCTCTCTCTCTCTCTCTCTCTCTCTCCAAATTCTTTTTTGGAAAATAGATTTTTTATTTATTTTAATTGTCACTTTTTTCCAAGTTCCAGTGACATTTTAGAAGAACCCCTTGCTAATCATAAGCATGCCTGAAAGAAAAAGGTTTGTCATATTATTTAAACTCGTTTAATATATCATTGTATGAATTTACCACAATGTATTCCAAAACGATACAATGTACTTTTTGATATATATATATATATATATATATATATATATATATATATATATATATATATATATATATTACTTTGAGACAGTGTTGAGTTCAATGAAAATTTCTGTGGATGATACATTCAGATAAAATGTCAAGGGCCCATTCGGATAAAAGTAGAAGTCACCTTTTCTAGTTACAGCAGTAGACAAGTAGCTTACTTGGGATAAGAAAGTTTGGTTTAAGATCAATTATAAGTAACTACAAGTATTTAAAAAAAAAGTTACTTAATAACTTCAGCTTAACATGTAGAAACCAAGATAAGCAACTTTTTTTTAACACACACACCCTACACATGCTTACACATGCAGACACACCCCACACATGCACGCCATGGGATTTCACCACTGTGGGTACTCGAACCCTTGACCCAATGTTGAAACTCCTAGGAGTCGACCACCCGAGTAAGAGTAAGGACCCAACCAAGACAAGCAACTTGAGGCATATGTAGGTTTTCTCAAGTAACTAACGATTATAGAACTCAGTTAGCAAATGCCATGCAACAAAAAATGATACCAAAAATATAAAAAGGCGGTCCAAAATTCGGTCAACCAAATAGAAACTCTAAAAAGAAGGTAATGATAATTCATATTTAATATAACTTTAATTAAAAATTGACCCAGTGCAAAAAGTGGGTATATGCATATATGTATATGTATATTGGATATAAATAAAATCAAAACACAAAGCTTCAATTAAAGTAGATTTCTATGTACATAAGTAACACAACATACATCTGTAATGAACAATGGTGATAAAATCATTTCTTTTTATTCTTTTTTTTTTTGGTTAGCTTGTTAGTACACCCACTGTCAGTTCACACTTCACCGTTAGCCACCCCCATTAGGGAATCGATACCAAAACCTCAGAGATGAAACGTGGTATCTTTCACTTAGTCTACCACTTGAGCTATGGATCTGGGTGTTGATAATAAAATCATTTGTTCCTCTCCTTGATCCTTTATTTCCAATTAATCCATCTATAAATTTGCAGCCCTCCACTAATTTCTTTTCACCTTCTACTCAATTCTATCAATCAGGCAAGGAGATCTGATCTAATCTTTCAATTGCTTTCAAATGCTTTTAGTTTTCTATCAAAATAAGTTTATTTGTAAGAAAAAGCTTAATTCAATTTGAAAAAAAGTTTTTTTTTTTTTTTTTCCCTCTTTTTTATTTTCTTACTTGTGTTCTGAGTATATATGGTGTTTTAAACATTATTTTGATAGTAAATATGGTTTGAATACTTGGAAACCGTGACAACGTTCAATCCATGGGTCTATTTTGTAACATTCTTAGCCAGCATTTCACCTTTTACCCTGTAGGGTTTGAGATGTGTTAGGACAACCCACTCTGTTTTTCTTTTAAAAAAAAAAAAAATTTTTATCTTTATTCATCCCAATAAAACCTTTACAAATAGGAACTCCTCTACATAAAACAAGAGACCCATCCTGAAACCAAACGAAATAATTACAAAAACACTCAAAGGGGCTCAGACGATTTTGATGGCACCCAAACCCACTTTGTCCAGAAAAATGTTACTTCGAACCTAACGAGGAAGATCGGAAAGATTCTCAAAAGAAACATGAGACTGAGAAGCACTACCAAGATGAGCCAAAAAATCTACTAGCAGGTTCTCTTCCCTTTGTACGTGCACCACATTAACTATACCCCGCCATCTCAAGTGACTAATTCTAAACAGCCATGCCTTCCATT
Organism: Magnolia kwangsiensis; assembly: GCA_037074715.1. Classification (NCBI taxonomy): domain Eukaryota; kingdom Viridiplantae; phylum Streptophyta; class Magnoliopsida; order Magnoliales; family Magnoliaceae; genus Magnolia; species Magnolia kwangsiensis. The sequence continues at coordinate 5,447,971 of CM073583.1, forward strand.
TCCAGCCTGGCTGCGCCAGCCCATTAATCAGGTCAACTACCAGCCTCGAATCTGATTTAATAATGATGTGATTGAATCTCCTCTTAATACTGCTAAGAAGGCCATCATGTACTGCTCGCAACTCGGCAACCTGTTAGTCCCTAAACCATAACCATCTGAAAAGGCAAAAATGAAATCACCCCTCTCCCCTTTACATATTCCACCTCCACCAGAACTCTCGGGATTCCCCTTGGTAGAACCATCAACGTTAATTTTGACCCAACCAGGCATTGACTTTTTCCACATTACCACCTCTGGTCTGCCGCCGAGATTGGCAGTTGAAGGGGCGAAATTATGAGGCCCCTGCAACCCTGGCGCACCTCCATCGTTAAGAGTAATGTTAAGCAAGGCATCCCACCATCTGATTTTAGCAACAACTCTATCAGGGGACACCGATCGACCCTCAAAAATGGCTATATTGTGAGCTTTCCACAATTCCCAGATAATTAAGCAAGGAAGTAACATGAAACTTACCAAACGTCGATGCATGGCATTAACAGCTGCCCACCATTGACCAAACCTCGCATCAAACGAAATTGCTAGCATGACGTTGATACCAACCCAATTGCCAATGGCCCGCCAAACAATTTGCGCCAACCTACTGTTTATGAAGAGATGAAGCAAAGATTTGGTATCAAAGGACTGACTGTCATGGCAAACACACTTTGACGCAAGCTGAACTCCCCGAGATTGCACTGCACTATCCACCAGGACTACATTTTGAATTACCTTCTAGACGAGGAGAGAGATTTTGGGGGAAAATTTCATATGCCACACCCATCGAGACCAGCTACGACTCGGATTACTTGACACGCTGGACAACGACTAAGCAAATTTAATAGAAAAAACCCCTGATGGAGTTAGCGGCCAAAATGGTAGATCTGTGGTGTAAAAGCCTGCCTGAAACACGTGATCAATGAAAGTTTAAGGAAGAAGAAGAAGCACAACAAAGGGAGGGAGAGGACTAGACGGTCCAATCACCTGACAAAATTGAGTATCCTGCAAACCAACAGGCATTTCTGCTTTTGCCAGCAGGTGAAGAGGTCCCAAGCTCATCCAATTCATCGTCCAGAAATTACAATGCCCTGCACCAATTTTTCATTGGACATGAGAATCAACAGAAGGAAACGGGTCCCTTATATGTTTCCACAGGGGGGAAGATTGCCGGCTTGCCGTATTGAATCCGCCTGCATACACATCTCGATGATACTTCGCCATCATGAACACCTTACACATATTTTCCTCGTTCCCAAATTTAATAGTCCAAACCATTTTAATACAGAATGCCCTCATAATGTCAGTAAATTTCCTGAATCCAATGCCCCCCTCCTCTTTTGGCATAGACAACAGCTTCTAAGACTTCCAGTGGCACTTCATATTCTCCTTAGACTAGCCCCAAAAGAAGTTGGCCATATGTTTTTCAATTGATTGAAACACCTAAACATGAATATGGACCACCGCCATAGAATGGACCAGAATGCTATAAAGAACATTCTTAATGAGTACCACTCTCCCTGCATGGGATAAGATACGACCCTTCCACCCATTGATACGCCCTACTACTTTATCCGCCAAAGGCTTAAACTCACTTGCTTTGAGCCTCCCATCAATTATAGGAACACCCAGATACTTTAAAGCGGATGGAAATTTCCTAAAACCAAGAATTCCTTCAATTGATCTTAGCCGAGAACGCGACAACTTTTTGGAGCAATAAAAAGAATATTTTTACTGATTTATTCTGTCCTGAGGAAGCTTGGTAGGAATCTAGAAATATCTTAAGCTGTTAGAGAGAACGTTTGCTCCCATTTGTGAAAAGTAATTTGTTGTCAGCATATAGCAAATGAGAAATAATAGGGCACCTCACCCGAGTGCAAACGGAAGGCTAATTTGAAGAGTAATCAAGATTTTAATCCCCCTACTAAGAACCTCAGTTGAGATAATGAACAGACTTAGAGAGATTGGGTCCCCCTGCCTTAGCCCCCTTGAGGATTTAAAAAACCCGGCCATTTCGCCATTCATAAGAACCGAAAACCAATTGTTTGCCCAGCATTTTACAACCATTTCAATCCAAGCCTTGCTAAACCCAAAGCAAGATAGCACCTAGATAAGAAAGTCTCAACTAACCCTGTCATACACCTTATCTATATCTAACTTGATAACAATGTTTCCCTCACGGACTGGCCTGTTCAACTCCCTAAACACTTCTTGCGCTAAGGCAATATTCTCAGCAATCAACAAGTGTTAATCGACTGCGTTCAGGCTTCATTTTTCAAGCACCTTAGCCCAGCTCCAAAACTACTAAGTGCGCTAGTGCGCAATACCTTTGAAGCAACCAACAAGCAACAGCTTTGAAGCCGTTGCTCGCTGGCTTCAAATCAAAGTTTATTACTAAGGTAAAGCGCACTAGCGCACGCATACATTTTGAAGCTGAAAAGTATGAGCACCAATGCAGGCAACAGCCATTGCTTGCTGGCTTCAAAGCCTATTAGTAAAACGCGCTAGCACGTTGTAGTTTTTCAGCCGCTTGCTTGCTGCTCGCTTTCTAAGCCACTAAGCTGGCTCATTCATATGATGTACCCAAGTTTATGGATTAGGTCTCTGTCCTAGCGACTGCAGACATGCAGGCATGGACTTGCACATGGGCTGGAGAAGAAAACCAGATGTGCATGAAGCTGTGTCCTGAGCCTGGTCTATTCTTTAGTTGGAAAACCTCACAAAACTCAACTCAAACACGATTGTGTTGCACCTGACTCGACTGAATAGTATTTAAACAAATAATACATATTTAAAGTATTATTCAGATACAATAAAAGTAAAATAGCAAATTTAATTGGACTAATCTGTTGTTACTTTGTTGGTTAAGCACGTGTTTCTTTGGAGAATCGTGCCCTCCATTTTTATTATAAGAAACTAAATTGGCCCGGAGTGACTTGGTTGAATATATTCAGCTGGAAACCTCACCAAATCAGCTTCACTCGCCTAAGTTTTGAGTCTAGTCAGTGAGTTTCAAAACTATGGTATATAGTACACTAGGCTTGGAACTGGGAAGCTTAGTGGGCCATCATCTCTATGCCCTAACAGTACCCGTACCCGTACCCTTAGATGGTTCTCCATCATCGCCTCCACATACCCCTCTCCTGCCAAGCAGTGATCATTGAAGCCAAGAGGCCCTCCGAGACCTGGGCCTCCACTCCAACCAAAGTAGCATATTGCCCTTTAATTTCCATTATCAAATGGAGAAGGCTAGCAGTAGGCTGGGTGAAACTGAACGTGGATGAGTCCTCTCAGGGAAACCCAGGCCTTTCGGGTAGTGGGGGGAGTCTGTCGCAATGATAAAGGCAACCTCATCTTTGCATTTTCCAAAGGTTTTGTTCTTAGAACTAACTTTCAGGTGGAAGTAAAGGCATTAGTGGACGGAATGAATCTCTGCCTGGATATATAAAGGATATCACATGATTCAAGAGGAAAACGACTCGGAAGCAGCAGTGGGCTTATTTTCTAATGCAAGTCCAACTCCATGGAGCATCTACTACTGGAAAAAGAAAATTGAAATTATGCAGGGAATGGCTATTATCACAATTCAGCACATTCCGAGGGAAGCTAATAGAGAGGCAGATGCGCTAACTCGTCTGGGCAGCGAAAGCCAACTGGACAGGGAGTTTGACCAGATTGTTGTCCTCCCGCTCTTGATCAGAGGGGATCTCCTCCTTGACCGAGCAGGCCTAGGAATGGTTAGGAAACATAGCATTGTTCTGCACAGTTAAACTATAGGTTATGATATGTTGGCTCCTCGTTTTTGTCTCGGAGGGCTAGCCCAAATTGTATATCGTCTGTATAGTTTCATCAGTGTTTATTGTATCAATACATGTTTTCAGTAAAAAAATAAAAAAATAAAAAATCAACTCAGCTCACCTTAACTAAAATGGCTTCTGCGCTTGGAACGCTGGCAAACATATCTCCTCCAACATGCTCCACACCTACAATGAAAAGTCAATCTTGTCTTTTCACTTCCATCCCAACAAAAAACCAATATAAGGGCCCGTTTGGTATATATTAATTAAGGAGATCCCGTTGATTTTGAATGGTTGCACCTCCAGCACTTCCCATTTGGAAATGCTCAGACCCCGTTTGGTACATGCCTAAAAATGTTCACTCTCATTTTAGCCAACAGCACTATGTATTAGAGATCTTGATTCTCAAACATAATGAGTTCACATTATCAGTCATTACATATTAGAGAACGAGATCTATAATACGTAATTACTATTAACTAAAATGAGATGCATCTACCAAACAGATCCTTGTACTTTCTATTTTTAATATTTTTTTGATAGTTTTTAACCTCTTTTTTTTTTTTTTTTTTAGGAAACAGTTTTCCGCCTTTGTGTTTTTAATATTTTTTTGGTAGTTTTTAACCTCTTGTTCTGCATTATTCCCATCCAACTCATGAATCTGATCAGAGTTTTGTGTTAGGTGATTGTTATGGTAGTGCCAACCTTTTGAAATGGTTGGATGTCATACACACATCGCAAGTTGGAAAAAACTACAGTTGAAGACATGAGAGTGCAATCGGTTATATTTGAAGACTCGAATGAGTCTGGTGAGACTCGTCCAAGTCGATTCGGACCCAGTCAAATCCGATACAGTTCAATACCACAAGTCCCCGAGTCACCCTTTACACTGGCAAGTTAGGTCGATTCATTCCTGATGTAGCACGGGTTGCGTACACTTTCATGTCCAAGATGGCCAAAGAAGGCCCAATCATAGGTGGAAGTGATCCAGACTGTCAGAACCTTAAAATAGGCATATTTTACAAACGGGAATGAGTTATTCTACATACCATATATGATTTTGGGTACGAGAAGCTACTTTAACCAACCAGCCCGTTTTTTTGGATTGCTCATGCCGAATTTGCGAGATTCCATCAGATTGACGGTTGAAAATCCTTTTTATTTTCATTTTTAATATTTATAGTAAGTTTTAATTGGAACATAACTTTTGATTGATTGAGTTTTAGGAGTTGTGTCCACCATGAGAAGTGCTTAGAAAAATTAGGAGAACAAAGTAATTAGGCCAAATAGGACACTTACTATTTTTGTCCAAAAACCATGAGGTCTAGTGGAAATCATGACCATCTATAGTTTACTATTTATAGTAAGTCAGGGTTTTAGGGAGTTTGATTTGAAACTTCTTCCTAGAGTTTATATCACTATTTAAGGGTTTGTAAATAATTTATTATCAATCAGTTTATTTTGGATTTTATTAGAATTTATTTCTATTTTCTCTCTCTCCTCAAAGATTTGAGGAATTTGTGTGAGGAGTCCATAGAAGCTCTGTAGATTCAGAGTAATTATTCCCTAAGGAAGACGGTGCTCAAGCTCATCACATTCATCCTAGAGTCTATCCCTTACTCAGGCAAGTCCAAATTGGACTCATGATTAATCTGAGATGCCTTGCTACATATAAAAAATCATATTCTAAAATATACCTGGGTAGTTAGGTGCAGTGGCGACGACTTCTGGCAAATCGAAATTGATTCCCTTGATATGAGGGTACTTAGAGATAATCAGGTTAAGCGAGGCTCCCGTCCCACCTCCAACATCGACCAAGTCCTTGTTTCCTTCAAACCCTTGGTACGTCTCTAAGATTCTTGTCAAGACAATGGTGGAGTGGTCCCACATTGCCTTATTAAAGAGCTTGCTGAATTTCGGCTCGGTGGAGACGTACTCATATGAGGACTTCCCATGGGCTTTGATGAATGGTAGCTCCCCTTCAAGAACAGCATCTTTCAAGTGGTGCCTAGTCATTTGAAACACCAAAAAGACCGTGTGCTATTCTTAGTAGAACATTGAGGCCTGATAATGTGTAACTAGGATTAAAAAACCTTTAGAGGTATGGACAAAAAACCTCTTTTTTAAAAATTATTTTTACATAACTGCCCATTATTTTAACACATGGACCTTCAGTCAAGTGAGCTAACGGTCTATTACCACGTTTGAATTCTTTGTCTCTTCTCAATGTCTTTAACCCATGCGATATTGAGACAATGATTTCAGGGAAAATAACGGAGCAGAAGCATGCTGTTTGCATGGAACTTGCTTGGATTATAATGGCAGGATGCCATACTGTAATTTTCCCCTCTTCAATGAAATTTTGAGCCTGCTGCTCTGCAGGTTGTTGCTAAGAAAAAATAATTTTTTTTTTTTTAAAAAAAGGCAGGATGCCTTTTGTGGGGGCACAGTCATGTAGTGTCCATATAACATCCACTCGGTCCATCCTATTGGACCGTCCATGGAAGGGCATGAGGCCAAAACATTAGCCACATCTAAAACTTAAGTGAGCCACATGACAGAAAATAATGGGATGTAATGAATACCTTTGGAAATTTCGTCGTTCATTGTTACCTGTGTGATGGCTCACCAAAGCATTGGATCTGCTTCTTCTTCTTCTTGTTTTCTTTTTTTTTTTGTTTTTTTTATATGGCTCCTGACATTTCACTGGCTCATGAATCTGATGGATGGAGTGAATATCACAAAGGCATTATGGTGGACTAGACCATACAAAACTTTGGAGATTGGATGGATAGGGTTGAAAACTTATCAGGGACACAAAGGTTTTGGATCAAGCTGATATTCGTGTCTTCTTCAGCCAGGTCCATGTAACCTTATGAACAAATTAGATGGCAAATAAACATCACGGCATGCGCTGATTTAGATTTCAACGGTTGACACCATTATCCCATGGTTTCTATGGCACGGTCACTTTGGATCTTCCTCATTTTTTAGCTTATACTCTAAGTTGAGCTGGCAAAATGGCTGAAAGTCGGTGGATAAAGCACATAAATCATGGAGGGCCCATAGTGTCATGCCATGGGTAAATGCTGGGCCACTGTGATGTTTAATATCAATCACCAACTACACTAATTTCTTCAAATAATTTTAAGGCGTAGGTGCAAGATGATGCAAATCTAAAACTCAAGTGACCCACACGGCTGGAAACAATGCGTGTTAAACACCCACCATTCAAACAGTCATGGGTCTGTAATGTTTGCGACCGGTCAATCACTCTCTTAAATTTAGGTCATATGGACTCAAAAGTGAGGCAGATCTAAAGCTTAAGTAGGTTATAGAGAAAGAAAACAGTGAAAATATACAACATAGATTATTGGAACACTCGTGGCCCATTGTAATGTTTCTCAGAAATCATCCCATCCACCAATTTTTCCCAAGGTGTGGACCGAAAATGAGGCGGATCCAATACTCATGGGCCACCTTGGAAGTGAATGCTCACCTTGGAAGACCCCTCTCCGTGTTTTAAAGTCATACCAAGATGGTGCAGCCCACCGTGATGTTTAAGACAAATCCAATCCATCCACTAGTTTTTTCAGATGATTTTAGGGTGTGGGCCTGAAAATCATACAGATCTAAAACTCATCTAGCGTACATGGCTAGAAATAATGGGTATCAAATACCCACCAGTGTATCACCAACAGAAGTTTTTGATCATGCTACTATATTTCTTAGTTTTAAGTTCATACCAGTGTCAATGACCTTATAAATGGTTTGGTAAACCTCATCAACGGTTTTGAAGGCATGTAAACATCACGTCCCACTTTTTCCTACTGTGGGACCCACTTGAACTTGGGATCTCCCACTTTTTCCTACGACCATGCGACCCACTTGAACTTGTGATCTCCCACTATTTTTGTCCTTGGACATGAAATGAGATGGTTTGACTGATGGACGAAGTAGATTCGTCATAAGCATCACGAAGGTGTCCCACCTGATTAGTTGGTTGCATGAAACGTGGTTACGAGAGGTCTATCTATCTGTGGCATTGGAAGCCATTTGTTTTAAAGGCACACCAAGCATTTATCAGCTGCTTACCACATATCGAGAATGACTCGATCTTGTGTCAAAAGAGTCATGGTTGCAAGGGACGCGCCATCTTGATTTTTAACGAGCAACTTGCATAAAGATGCCAAACCATAGACCCTTTCCACGCACCCGTCGGTACGAGTGCGGGAAGTGCATATGAGAACAGAGAAGCTGGCAAGGAGGCGCAGGACACGATCGAGGGTGGCAGCTGCGGCATGTTGGTTGGATGCAGGGAGGTGAGAGGCAATTTCGGAAGCGGAGAGGTGAGCCCCTGGTCCACACTTGGATATGATCTCAAACACATCGAGTTCGATGAGAGCTTTGATAGCCATTGGGAGGACAGAAGCAGTGGACAGTTGCATGGCGAATTTCCAATCTTCTTCGAAGGTGTCAGCTGAGTTTGAATGATTGGAGATCGAATCCATATCTGATTGGATAACGGACGGGTGAGAATGTGAGGATTTGTGAGTGAAGATTTCGTTGGCTGGGATGGAGTTTGTCAGGCTATTTATGGTCTCGGCCCACCCACCGCGCACAGTTTTTTACCTTCACGTTATCTCTTTCTTTCTTTTTTCTCTTTTTTAATGAGATGGGGACTGCTACCTCTGGGCTCCCATTTTTGCCGTCCCTGGATTGTTTTGTATCTTCTTCGACAGATAATTTACGGATTTTGACCCCACTGGCCTTGTTGTATGGTCAAATTTCCTCAAGGCATTCAACCTTTCAAATATTTTAAGGGTGAGCTTTTAACAAGCTTTGGAAAAATTTTTGGACCAAAATATCCTTATCCAAGCATCATAGTTGTACGGCTTCGAGTGCGGAACAAGCCACATGTTATTTCATTACAGTGACATGGACGGAAGCCTTTTTTAGCATGGGAAAGGCTCAACTTGTAAGGCCCACATTGATGCATGTATGTGTATAATGCATGCCGTCCATCCTTTTTGCCGTGTTATTTTAGAGCTAGGGCTCAAATATTAGCCTGATCCAGAGCTCATGTGGGCCACATGATAGAAAAAAATGGTGACAATGACACCCACTTTTAATACTTTTCAGGCTCACTGTGATGTTTGTTAAAATTAGACACTGCCGAAGTCAAGACTTTTTGGAGCCCATGGTGAGCTGGCCGACAAGGTGGATGGAATAGATTACCCTATTATGGACCTTAGGCTATAGTAACAATGGCTAGCCTTTGATTTGGTAGTAAAATGAACATGTGACAACCACCACCCATATAACATGACAACCGCGACCCATATAACATGACAACTACGACCCATAGCAACAACGACTCATATAACATGACAACCTCAACCCTTGCTACATTACAACCACGGTCCATATGACATGACAACCACGACCTCGATTCTTACTACATTACAACCACGACCTTAATCTATAGTCTTTGATCCATTTTTGGTAGTGTAGGCAGTGAATAAGTGACAATCTATCCATTAGATTTAGAATTTAATTTAACTTCACTGGTCAAAAAAGAGTTATATCTAAAAAATTTATGGCCCCCAAAAAGTTTTCAAGGGTAAGTTTTCAATTTATATGGGTTGAGGTTGTCATGATAGTCATGTGTTAAGGGTCGGGGTTGTGATGTGTTAAGAGTCGAGATTGTCACTTGTTTCACTGCTTACACTACCAAAAATGGATCAAAGGCTACTGATTAAGGTCATGGTTGTCATGTTATATGGGTCATGGTTGTAACATGGCAATGATCGAGGTTGTCATGTTTTATGAGTTGTGGTTGTCATGTTATATGGGTGGTCGTTGTCACATGTTCACTTCCTTTAATACTAAATGAAAGGCTAACTATTAGTGCTATTAAAGGAATCATGTAACTTTATCTAATGGAACCCTATTTGTTTTGTCTCGTTTAATCTTATTAATTTTTTTAGTGGAATCATGTTGTTTTGTCGAGAAACTACGTTACTTTTAGTATAATTTTATCACTTCATTTAATAACCCCGTCACTTTGTCCAATGACTAAGAAAAAATTATCGACAATGGATGGTCTATATTGCCAATGGCCCCACATGATTTAAGGCCCACGTTGAATTGTCTTGAAAACTATTCATTATATATTGTTCCTGAAAACTATGCTTAATTATCTTAATGTTTAGTAAATCTTGAGAGTTGTACCTCACTGGGATAGTCATTAACACTATCAAACATATTCAGTGTGTAGGAGACACAGATAATGGGCATGTAGGTGTTCATGTGGAATAGAAGGAGCTACATGATTTTGTGACTCTCTATTCCTGGTTTCATTCGTATTTAATTTGTATTGTCATATATTTATATATAAAAAAATTAAAAAAAAAATTGTATTGTTGCTTATTGTAAAAACTTAAGACATTGGTTTGTATAAGCCTTCGGGTAGTCACTCGATTAGTTTGTTATGTATATTTGGACTCCCTCTTATACTTAATTTGTTTCTATTATGCTAAATTTCTAACTCTGATAAAAAAAAAAAAATTTGTATGTGGTTTTTAGAAAACGAGTAAATTATTCAGGTTTCAGGAACTGGAGTATTACAGACGTAATTATTGGTCAAAGTAACGGGGTTCCATTAGATAAATTGACGATGTTCCACTAGACAAAGTGATGGAGTTACCAGATAGATTGATAAAGTTTTACTTGATAAAATGACGAGTTTTCAAATAAGGTGACTTGGTTCCATTAGAAAAAGTGACGATGTTACTGTGCAAAGTGACAGAATTTCACAAGATAAAGTAGCGACTTATCAAATAAAATGATGGGGTTCTATTGATATACCCCACTACTTTATCCCACCAAAGGCTTAAACTCGCTTTGAGCCTCCCGTCAATTATAGGAACATCCAGATACTTTAAAGAGGATGGTGATTTCCTACAACCAAGAATTCCTTCAATTGATCTTAGCCGAGAATGCGACAACTTTTTGGAGCAATAAAAAATTTATTTCTGCTGATTTATTCTCTGTCCCGAGGAAGCTTGGTAGGAATCCAGAAATTTCTTGAGCTGTTGGAGAGAACGTTTGCTCCCATTCGTGAAAAGTAATGTATTGTCAGCATATAGCAAATGAGAAATAATAGGACACCCTCGCCTGAGTGCAAACGGAAGGCTAATTTGATGAGTAATCAAGCTTTTAATATGCCTAGTAAGAACCTCGGTTGAGATAATGAACAGACTTGGAGAGATTGGGTCCCCCTGCCTCTGCCCCCTTGAGGATTTAAAAAAATCGGCCATTTCGCCATTCATAAGAACTGAAAACCAACTGTTACCCAGCATTTTTTGACCATCTCAATCCAAGCCTTGCTAAACCCAAAACAAGATAGCACCTAGCTAAGAAAGTCTCAACTAACCCTGTCATACGCCTTATCCATATCTAACTTGATAACAATGTTTCTCCCATGGACTGGCCTGTTCAACTCCCTAAACACTTCTTGCGCTAAGGCAATATTCTCAGCAATCAACCTACCATGGACAAAAGCCCCCAGTCTGGATGATAGTACGTAATATCATAGGCTACGGGGTCCATCACAAGGGACTTCTATCCAAACCAGTCTCATACTTAAATTTGGATAGATAGACTCAATGTGGTATACTCCTGACCTCAGGTTGGTCGCACGCCCCAACTGAAATCCTTATCATTGCGAAGATACACATAACAATTAGTGTTGATGGTCAAATATTGCATATTAGACCCCAGATATTGTCTGGATTTACGAATATAATGCTGTCTAATGGCTCGTTTTATCATTCTTGTGTTGCAAGGTGATTTTATGAGCATGGATGGAAAAAGAATGTTAAAAGTTGAGATTTAACGATCTGATGACACCAAAGGCAAGGGACGGACTTCAGAGGACCAAGATTGACGGATATACACGGTTAGAAATCTGAGAAAACTAAGAAACTGAAACTCAAGTGGCTTGAAACACATCCAGAATGCAAGATCACATGGTTCTCGACATCTGATCAGTTCGAAACTTGACACATGGCCTGAGGACCATAAATTAACTGTACACGTCAAATTTCACCCATGGGATCTCTCTGAAAGTAGCCCAATGGACAAATCAGCCCAAGGATCTGTAAATTGGGGCCCACCTGCTTACTAGATATGCTTCACTCTTGTTCCCAATGCCTAAAATGATATGTCAAAGCTGATAAACGGTGCGGATTTCTCATGACCATCACAAAGGAGCTACATGTACATCGTCAGTACACAAAGTGCGTGTGCACTCGATGTACACTGGATGAGAGTCCCGGTCAAAGCTCGGTGTGACCGAGCTTTCTTTCTAAAAAAAACGGATATCCCGTTTTCACTACAGCGTGCGACGCGTCCGGGATCGGACGCCGTTGTGGGCCACACTCATGGTCCAAAAGGGTGATCCAGACCGTCCAGTAGTTCCCTGAGGCGGCCACAATCCTTGCCTAGTTGGCGGTATTTCAAATAACAGCAAAGATCGGGTTTTGATCGTTCAAACGGAAGGTTGACGGTGGAAATGTTTGAGATGGTGGGCCGCATTAAACCTAAGAAAAATACATTTTCTTCATTGGTTTTTCACCACGAAATGAATGAATGAAGTGGATTTTTCATCTGGCGTCAATAGAAGAGCTAACAAAACAGTCAGAGACTTCCACGGAAGCTCTGTTTCGCACTGGCAGCGAACGGACGGTCGTTGTCCGTCTTGCAATCGGTTATAGGCCCCACCCATTATCCAAATGGACAATCTGAACCATTCATAATAAACCATAGGTCCCACTTATCATTACCTAGGTGGAAAAATTGCAAGGGACAACAAATATGGACTTCCAACAGTTTAAAAAGCAAATTGAACGATGGGTTTAAAAATCAGGTGGACCGTACCAAAAGCAATCCAAAATCACCCATATCTGACTGAAATTTTGAGGCACATCTCATGGACGGAGTGGATTTTCCAAAGAAACATTCAAGTGGACCCCACTAACATTGCAGCGCGATCAGTGCGCAAGCTCTGTTCGTAGAGTCCAGACGCAGCACGATTTTTGAGGGCATCTGTGGGCCACCATCACTTGACATCTACCCAATCCAAACCGTTCAAATACAAGAGTAGAGGGTCATAACTCCAACCATGGAGTCCGAATCCAAAAACAGATCGTCGTCCGTCCAGAATCTAAGGCCAAACATAAGGATTTGAAGGTTGCTGCGTAGGCAGCTGTTGCTGCGGAAGTTCCTCCGAATCCAGCCTTTCTGCCGACTTCCAGCGGTTATAAAAGGGCCTGAGAGGTGGTCGTGAAAAGGGAGAAAAGGGAAAAAGGAGGAGGATCCACAGCTAGATCTAGGAGGGCTGGAGCTTGGGGAGTTTTTGGCCAGGAAGTTGAGGCTTGGACGGGCACGGCTGAAGACGTGGAGCAAAGAGAGAGACAGGGAGAGTGGTTTTCTTTATAATTTTTAATTGTTATTTTACTTTATGATGGTTAGCCTAATCATGTTGTCAGGCTAAACCTCTTAGCTAAGGCTAAGAGGTGAAGCTTGTAGCATGATGGGAGATTCTCCGCTTGTGCCTTTTGTTTAAAACTGAGTTGATATTGATTTAAGTTTATTAATGGAATGTTTTTAGTCTTTAATGGTCTGTTGTGACTGAAATTACAATAGGTCTGAAATGGCTTTGAATATTTCCTTCCCTTTTGATGTTTATGACGTCAGGAAGCCCCGTTGTTCACCATCGTCTCCTGGGCATGGTCGGATGACAGTGCCCTTCCTAACTTCATATATGTTGATTGGTTGGCAATTAGTTTAATTCTGTTGTTTGCCATAGTCTCTTGGGCATGGTTTGGTGATGGAATCCATTCTAATTCATATACCTTTCATCTCTTGAAAACTAGATCAATGACAGTTCAGTTAATTTTCATGAAACATGCATAAGATCTCCCTGATCTCTACAAGTGAATCCTCTGAATCCCTAGTTTCCTTCTCCTGATTTCTCTCAAGTTTAGATAATTATTTCACCAATATTCCTTCAAATTCAATCAGATTAGATTTCATCTTAGCCTAGTTCTAGTTCTAGATAATTTTAGATAACGTACAAGTTTCAGTCCATTGGGATTCGACCTCGGTCTTACCGAGTTATTACTACATCACAACCCTGTACTTGGGGAGTGAACAATTAGTTGTGCACTACTAGCTCGAGTGGATAGTGAATGAATGAATGAATGAGTATGTAACTCCTTCTCAATAAGTCGACATATGAGTACCGTGCATCTCTGGGATCATCACCGGGGTCTAGTACACTCTACATGCAATCGCCGCCCATTAGACGCGTAACTATACAAATGGAAGAGACCTTACTATCTGCTTGGCCAGTAGTCAGCCAATATCTACCAGGCACGTCGATAATGGACCCAATTATGAGCTGGTCAAACTTAGCCTAGCTATGCCCACTATCCTCGTGCGGGTAAGGCCACAACCCCTTTTTAACCGACCACGACATAGTAGGAGACGCGACCTACTGGTATTCGGCACTCGGGCGCTTATGCATCTACTCGGTCTAAACGTTGGGGTGTCTCCTGGCTACGGAGGTTTATAGATTTTCACCCAGAGACATCTATAATGCCCCGATACTAGTAATAGATTTTCGGTGTCCCATCTGGTCATCCACGACATACCTGTGGAGGCTACGGCCCTGATGTCGCTAGGCGTACAGTAATCACAATACAGAGTGCAAGATGCATGAGTTATACAATCCAGTCATGCATCAATCTTGCATATACCATGCGCTCATGTGAGACAATCTCCACCTATCAGAGAGTCTTATAACAACCTGCTCAATGACATATCCAATGGTCAACCATATCTCATAACAAACATGCAGATGATGCATATGGGCATGTCTCATAATACTATGCTGTCACATACTCATAACGGTATCGACAACTGACACTAATAAATGGCATCGATAATCAGCCTCAACAATTAGAATCAGCTTCAATAATCGGAATCGGCCTCAACAATCGGAATCAGCCTCGATAATCGACCTCAATGATTGGAATCAGACTTAACAATCGGAATCAGCTTTGATAATTAGAATCGGCCTCGATAATCAGAATTGGCCTCAACAATTGAAATCGACAATCGGAATTAGCCTTGATAATCAAAATTGATCTCGATAATCGACCTCAACAATCAAAATCGACCTCGATGATCAGAATCAGCCTCAACAATCGGAATCGGCCTCGACAATTGGAATCGGCTTCAATAATCAGAATCAGCTTCGACAATCAATAATCGAAATTGGCCTCGACAATCGGAATTGGCCTCGATAATTGAAATCGGTTTCAATAATCAGAATCAGCCTTGACAATCAGAATCGGCCTCGACAATCGAAATTGACCTCAACAATCAAAATCGACCTCAACAATCAGAATCGACCTCAACAATCAGAACTGGCCTCGACAATTGGAATCACTCTCGATAATCAAAATCTCCCTCAACAATTGGAATCGGCGTCAACAATCAAAATTGATAATCAGCCTAGCAAAGGGCCTAAAGAAAGGTCACAATGTGAACATTTAACCATCATCGCTCATCAATGTGGACATTTAACCAACATTGCTCCCAATGAGTGGCCCTTATAGGGCTAAACATATAGTGGGCCCATGGCCTCACACAAGGGCCACATACAATCTCAATGGGCCTCATCACAGTGGACCATATATAATCTCAATGGGCCACATTCCATGGGCCTAAAATATATCATAATGGTTCTCATACCTGGCCCTCAAATATATCACAATGGGCCGCATTAGATGGGCTTTAGACATCGTAATGGGCCGCTCACACGAGTCTAATATACATCACAATGGGCCGCTCATGCATCACACGGGGCCTCACCCATGGGCCTTAAATACCTCATAATGGGCCTCAAATACATCATAATGGGCCACATCCATGGGCCTGAATTATATCACAATGGGCCTCTACCCATGAGCCCCAAATACATCTCAATGGGCCTCAACCCATGGGCCCCAAATACATCTCAATAGACCTTAACCCATGGGCCTCCTATACAACAAGTGGGCCGCACTACTTGGGCCTTATGTACATCAAGATGGGGGGTACAAAATACATCACGGTGGGCCACACAAGTGGACAGTATAGTTATACAATACATACTTAAGATGAGCCTCACATTGGCAGCTAAAACAGGTGAACAGTGTGGCTGCAAAGTACATCAAGGCGAGTCCCGCTACTCAACCTTTGCGTTGAATCTCTAAATGAAAATGTAAATAAAAATCATAGTGGATCTTAAGTTAACATAGACATTGAAGAAGGAAAAACACAAATATCAGCTTGATCGAAAACTTTTGTGACCCTTAAAAGTTTTTAATGGTGGGCGTGACTCTCTCCATTATTTTCTGTGGTTGGGGTCCACTTGAGTTATGGATCTAATCCATTCTATGGCTAGTGCATTAAAATGATCTCTCCAAATGGATGGACGGTTGGATACAAAACATACGCCATAGTGAGACCCACATAACTAGACGACGTTACTTTAGTAGCCAGTCGGGCTACGCAACCCCTGCGCTGAATCTCCAAACTGAAGGTAGCTGATTGCGTGGTAACTACGTTAACTGAGTAAACTCTGTAGGGTTTATCATGATTTATATATTTTATCCACTCTGTCCATCAATTTTACCAGATAATTTTATGGCTTGAGACAAAAAATGAAGTATATACAACGTTCAAATGGACCACACCATAGGAAACAGTTGAATTAAATGTTTACCCTTGAAAACTTCTCAGGAGCCACAAAAGTTTTGGATCAAGCTTATATTTGTGTTTTCTCTCCATTCATGACTGTATAATGAGGTTGGATGACAAATAAACATCACCATGGGGCCTAGCAAGGTTTCAACCATGGAAATCATTATCCTCACTGCTTACTGTGGTATGATCCACTTGATATTTGAATATACTACAATCTTGGGCTAACCCCTTAGATGGAAAAACTGATGGACATACAGCCTAGATATACCACATACATACAAGGTGTAGGTGGGCCAAACTGAGTTTACTTAGAACGGTGAGAGCAAGAGCAAACCGTAATGGTTATGCAATCCGATTTCCAAACGAAACGTCTAACTAACCGTGTTAGATTTTCTTTAATATATTAAAAAAAAGGGACGCCCATTGCGTCCTACCCCCACCCATCCCTAGCTCCGAGCGGGCAGTCCTGTGGGTAGGCCTACCGTGATGTATCTGTACATCTAAGCCGTCTATCTTCTCATATTATTTTAAGGCATAAAAAGAAAATTTTGGCAGATCCAACGTTTAAATGAACCACGCCACAGGTAACTCTTGCATTTAATGCAATTGGCATTTGATGCTTTTTGCATTTGATGCAACCAAGCTTATTATTTGGCGTAGTCTACTTGAGGGTTCGATCTATACCATTTTTATGATCATGCCTTAAAATAATATGAGAAAAGGGATTGGCAGTTTGGATGTTCAGATACATCACAGTGAGCTCACCCACACAACTGCCCGTTCGGAGCTAGAGACAGGCGGGGGTAGCACGCAATCCGCCTCCTAAAAGAAGCCGATGATGTTGTACTTACAGTGACGTCTTACAGTGACGCGGACTGAAAATAATATTGGATAGAGGTGCTCGCTGTTTCCACGAAACAGATGATCCGCACTCACGAGGATGATATGAGAGGCGAAACAGAGGATCCGCGCTCACGAGGATGATATGGGAGGCGGGATATCCGCATGCTACATCCACATGTATACGAGAATTTTGCGCATCTGACTACCTTCGAGTGGGGCCCACCTCGTATGTCCATGTCATTCAACACCTCGACTCGAAAAGGTTTCTCAGGAAATTGGAATTCACGAAAAATCAGGTCCATTATTCAATTATCAGGTGACCACCTAATAAAATAATGACAACCATCGAAAGGCTTCTCAATCAATGTGGTGGCCCATAAGATGATGGGACAGGTCTGATTTCTTACCTGTCCTTTTTTATAGTGTAGTGAACCATTGAACGGGCTGGATGCAATTAGAGGTGGGCATGTTGGACCCGATCCGACCCGACTCGATACCATTCTGAACAGAACCGAAGGCATAAATCGGCATGATCGAGTCTGTCCATCCAGATCCGATCGTTTTTCGAATCAAGTTCGGATAGTGGTGTATCCGGACAGAACCAATCCGAAAATCCGAACTGAAAGGGTCCGACCCGACCCAACCCAACCCAGGATGTAAATATCCCTTTATTTTAGAAAACCCAGGATGTAAATATCCCTTTATTTTAGAAAATATCCTTGTATTTTGGCTTTTGCACCAAAAAAATCCGTCCAACATACACTTTAGCCCCCAACTTTCTCTCTATCTCTCTTTATATCTGTCTCTCTCTCTTTATACATATCTCTCCCTTTCTGTTGAAGATGAAGGTGAGTAGAAGATTAGTTAGATATGCGGTAGATCAAATACCTCTTTCTGCCGTTAGATTTTGGAGATTTCTCTGTTAGAAAAATATACACTGAGATATGTTGGATAGCGGTGGACTGAAGAGAGAAAGAGGAAGAGACTGGTAGCAGACATTGATGGAAGAAGGTCAGCGTACCGCGTTTACAGGTGTCATCTTGACAGCCAGACTCATAGACGAAAGCGGATTGGCTAGTGTAATATTAGCAAGTTTTGTGGCTCTAATCACGAGCTATGTGTTATATCCAAACCGTCCATCCATTTGGCCATATCATATTAAGGGTTGGGACAAAAATAAAACAGATCTAACCATTAATTGGACCACACTACGGAAAGCAGCGGAGTATTGAACGTCTACCATTGAAACCCTTTTTGGGTTGACAGAAGTTTTGGATCAACATGAAATTTGTTTTTCCACTTCATTCAGGTCTTTGTGACCTTAAGAATGGATCAGATTGGATGGAAAATAAACATTATGGTGGCCCTACAAATTGCTTAACAGTGAAAATCATCATCTCCGCTGCAATTTATGTGTGGTCCACCGCTGCAATTTATGGTGTGGTCTAGATGATCTTTGGATTTGATTCATTTTTTTGGATAATGCTTTAAAATGATCTCTAAAACTAGATGAACGGTATAGATATGATAAACACATCACTGTGGGGCCATGTAACTTTGATCTCCTTTGGACCGTTCGTACAACTCAGAGCTCAAAGAGCGTCAGTGCTCGTCTTCGAGCGACACGTACCTAAAGCAGGTACGTATAGCTGGGTGAGCTATATAGCCTATATTAGGCGGTACTTCTTGGAACGCACTGAGTTACTACGCTCTTATCGCACTGAGTAAACTCAGTTGGGCCCACCACGAATACATGTAGTTCATCCACGCCGTCCATTCATTTTGCCAGATCATTTTATGGGTTCAATGATAAGGGTCGAATATTGCATATCAGACCCCGATAAATACCTAATTTGACGTATATGATAATGTTTAATGTCGTATTTTAAATATATTTTTGTTGCAGGTAGTAACCAGGAGCGTGGACTGAAAAAGAGATTAAAAGCATAGATCTAATGCTCCGAAGTCACCAGAGTAAGGGACGGACTCCAGAGAAACAAGATCAACGGATTTACATGCCAGGGATCTGAGAAAATCAAGCCGTCCACGTTTAAAAAGGCCCGAAAATGGTCCAGAATGCAAGATCACATGGTTCCCACCATCCAATTGATTCGAAACTTCATACATACGATGTGGGCCATATATTAACCGTACATATTAAATTTTAGCCATTAAAGATCTCGGGAAGTGGGCCAACGGACAGATCAGCCTATTAATCTTCAATTTGGGGCCCACCTGATATCTGGAACTGCCTTAACTTTGGTATTGACAGCTTAAATAATATGAGAAGATGAATGACTGGATCAGATTTCAGAAACACATCATTATGGACCCCACATGTACAGAATGTGTATAGTGCATATATGCACTGGCCGTGCACGGCAAGCATCAGAGACGGTTTGACCGTCTCTGACCAAAAAACAAAAAAAAAAAAGGAAACTTTCCTTTTAGCGTCAGCCAACGCACATCCGCTGGCCCTTTTTGCGGTCGATAGTGGACCCCACACATGCCCCGTACAGATAATCCACACCGTCCATCTTATAGAGGGCTTCGAGAGCTACAAAACCATACTAGTCTTTTACATCCATGCGTACACACTTGTGCGATACAGGGGCCACAAAAGGACTGCCCTGTAGCGTTCAAATCTGATCTTTTAGTTATTTCTTCTCTGAGACATGCCAATGGACATTCAAAACTATCCATTCTTAACTGAAATTTCGTCTTGAATCTAATGGACGGGGTGGATTTTCTAGAAAATGTTTCTGTGGGGCCCACCGATTACAACAGCGAAATGGTGCGAAAGGTTTCGCACATCCGCAAAAACTGACTTTTTCAGGCGGTTTTGGCCCACCATCTTTGATCATATGGTAGATCTAAACCGTCTATCATATAGAGAACCCAATAAAATCCTAAAGAACGGTGTTTCTTTGGAATTTGAGCGAGAAAAGTGGCGTGTTTCGAGGCACTGAACTTGGCTGCGAAAAGGCTTTCGCTGCGCATGCGATAGCTTTCCAAATCCGATTCAAGTCCGATTTTCACCACTCCAGCAGCTATATAAGGAGGTTTTGGACGTGGGGAGCATCCAGACCCTGGGGAAGATCTAGAAAGGGAAGAAAGAGAAGAGAGAGAGAAAAAGGAAGAAGAGAGATAAGGGAGATGTTTTTAATATTTTTATTTTATATTCTTTTTTTTCTAATTAATTTTATGGATTGCTAAACTTCTTAGCTAGGGCTGAGATGAAGCATCTGATTTGAATAACTCTTGTTTACTGTTGAATTTATTTTAATTTGATTGATTTGTTTCTTTTTCTAGTGTGCTTTCCTGAGATTTCTGTACTTCTCCATTCTATGAGCTCGACCAAAGTCTAAATATGGATGTTGTTTGGAATATTACTCTAGGTGCTTGTGTCTGACCATGAATAGGTTTCCTATAGAGGAGAAAATAGGATTTAAATCTCTCCATGCCTGACCATGGATGGAAAAATGTGATCCATATGCTTTAGAAGATTATCTATTCTGTGTGCCCGACCAAGGACATAGAGTGTGCGTTGTTTATTTTGATATCAATCTGAATTAGGGTGAATCAACAGGTAAAATAAGGGTTAGGATAATTAAGGGTGGATTCGAAAGTCCTAGTCTCCTCCTTGATTGAATTTTCCTCATTGCTCTCAGTTATTTTTCATAGATTTATGCTAGTTTACTTAATAGTTTGTTAAACCATTCGTTGGATTAGTTAAGAAGAGTCTTAAATTTCAAATTGTGACAACCAGTCCTCGTGGAAACGATCTCGTAATACGTACCATATTTACATTTGATTCGTATACTTGCGAGTTAAAATCATTTAAATCAAATTGGTTTAAATTAAAACATCATTCAACCCGAAATTGATGTATATACAAAGCTTAAGTGGATCATACCACTAAAAAAGGTGGAAGTATTGATTTCAACCGTTGAAAATTTTCTAAGGCCCTTAATGATGTTTATTTGTCATCCAACTTGTTCAAAAGATCAGAAAGACATGAATGAAGGGAAAACACAAATATCAGCTTGATCTAAACCCTTTGTTGTCACCAAGAATTTTTCAATGGTAGACGTTCAATTCACACTGTTTCCAGTGGTGTGGTCCATTTGAGGTTTGGATAAACTCCATTTTTGGGATAATGTCCTAAAATTATGTTTCAAAAGAGATGGACGGGGTGGATACAATGCATGAATGCCACTAGGGCCCACAAAGTTTACTCAGTACGCTTACCTTACCGTACTGAGTTACTTAGTACGCTACCCTTCATACAAAGCTTCTTCAAGAAGCTGATTTCGCAGTGAGGTGTTTTATCCATGGAGTAAACTATGTGGGGCATATCTTAATTTTTTTTGGTTTATCCACACCGTCCATCAGTTTTTTCAGATCATTTGAGGGATTGATGCTAAATTTTAAGTATATCTAATAATCAAGTAGATCTCACCATAAGAAATAGTGAGAATAATGATTTATACATTATTGGCAAAAATAGACGATCCTAACCTTCTCCAACCCGATCCAACTCAGTTTTCCTGACTGAGTCTGACTCGAATCGGTCCAAGTCAGCAGTGTTTAGGATCGAATTGGGTTAGAGGACCTGGACTCGGTCTCGGATCTGACCAAGTTCGGGTCAGGCCATGCAGAACTCGGACCTGGTCGAGTTGGGCCCAATCCGATTCGACTCGGTCCGATGCCCAACTCTAGATGCAATACAAACCACATCGGGCCCCACCCGCAGCCATTTGTTGTGGAGGAGCTTTTTCTGCGATAGATGTAAAAGGACGCGGATTAGCTACGAACAGGTTGAGTGGCGAGACTTGCTACCGAAGTGACCTCACCGAGTTCCATGGGCCCCATCATGATAAATGTTTTGTATCCACACTGTCCATTCATTTGGATAGATAATTTTAGATCTTGAGATAAAGAATGAGTCAGTCTTGCTACTCAACCTATAGAAATCAATGGCGTCACTTCACTAGAAAGTCTCGCTACTCAACCTGCAGCTAATCCACACCCTCATCCATAGCTCAAGTGGTAAACTGAGTGTAAGATACCTCGTTTCAACATTGAGGTCTTGGTGTCGATCCCCCGTGGGGTTGGCTAACAGTGATGTGTGAAATGACAGTGTTGTGTACTAACAAGCTAACCGAAAAAAAAAAAAAAAAAAAAAAAAAAAAAAAAAAAAAAAGAGAAAACCTGCAGCGAATGCGCAACCTTTGTAAAAGAACCCGCCTCATTACGGTTCCTCCAGTCAACAAACTTGTTGCGGACTAGTACCGGTCCATTGTGGGCTCCACCATGATGTATGTGTTTTATCCATGCCATCCATTTATTTTGTTAAAACATTTTCAGGCACGATCCTAAAATTGAAGAAAATCTAATCTCAGGTGTAACACACCACAAGAAACACTTGAACCTCAGATGTGGCTATTTTTAGCCCTGGGCCTAATTGGTCAGTTCATTTAGGGTCCGTCTAGATAGTTATATTAAGTTGTATTAAATAGGATTGCATTACTAATCCCACTTTAAAATTCGGAATGACATGTTTAGAAGGAGCATGAGATGGGATTAAAATTAACTTGTTAAACTTTGGAAAATGACCCTTGTGTTGGAAAGTGTGAAATGGGATTACTAACACAATGGATGATGGATTTTTGCTTTGTCCAGTTCAATCCAAATGCAATTTGAAAGTAAATCCTGAGATTTAATTTTTAATGCATACATTCTAAGCATGCCATTAGAAAACATGGGAAACACTCAATCCAAATACCATACCTTACACATGCATTTATTGTAGCTTTTACAATTCCGTCCACCTTAATCCCACCTAATGCAAACTGGCCATAAACTGGAAATCCCCAATCGAGGCCTACAAATGGTTAATGTAAATTAAAAAAAGAAAAATTATAAATAAATAAATAAAGAGGAAAAAGAAAAAGTTTGAACAGTCAAGAACTTCCACTTAGATCCAATTGGATCCTAGTAGACTTAGAACTGGTAAAATTGTAGAAATCGTACCAACGTGAATCAATTTTAATCTTGGATGAGTAATTACAATTTTCATTCTTTATGGGTTTGAAAGCATGGATTGACCATAAAATCCAAACCTCATGGCTCTTCGATACGTTATATGTGAAGAAAGAAAGTACAGCATTACTAAAAAAACCTGTGTATCATAGTTCATACAGAAAACGATCATTGAAAAAGCACGATAAAATAAAATCACTGTTGGAAATAAATCTGTAACTTTGATCCATAAAGGCAGTAGGTTTTGCTAACCCAAGAATCAGCCTTGCTACTCTGAAGAACATCTAAATGAAACACAAGGGGTAGCTTCTGGCCTGCATAGAAAGTATAGAAGATTTAAATTAAAGAACTTCCAATATTTTATGTTTTCAGTTCATCCCAATAGAAATAACCTTATAAATTATTTGGATGGGATATAAACATCGTGGTGGGGAGATTAAAAAGTTTCAACTGTAGGCATTTCTTTTAAGAGTTTTCCCTCTTGTGTGGCCCACTTGAGTCTTGTATTTTTTGGTCGGATATGGTAAAATGATCTCCAAAAAAGGATAGATAGGGTGGATTTCTCAGAAACAGCCCCATCTAGCTTCCCAAGAAGTTCTCACAGAAAATCTGCATCCATTACTGTGTATCTGCCTGAGCATCCTACACCATACACATGGCATCCTTGGGCATCAATTTGAAGCCACAGAAATTATTTTCCATGTGGATGGGACGAATCCTTAAGTGCACTATTTTTTTTGTGGCAATAATTTCTCACACATGACCATGTGGGCACGTGCATGAGATCCAAACTGCTCATCAAGAGGGTCCCACTGATTAAACTCCTTGGCTAGAAATCAAACCGACCCATGAATAGGTTTGTTCCCCTTCACATGTGTAAAAGAAATGGATGGCTTCGGCCAGCCCAGGTTAGGCATGGGCCTCTCTTGACACTCGAGCCACTAACACTCTCACTTGGTGGTATAAAAATAGATATAGGACTGATAAATAATTACTCAATGGTGGGCAGGAATCGCACAAATTCAAGCCTAAAAGCAGAAATGGCCTAAATGTGCATGATAGCTTGGACAACCATAACTTTATGACCAGTCTTGCATTTAGCATGCATAAGAGACCATTGGAGAGTTATCGACAAGTTTTATGTCTCCGATAAACCACTCAAGAGTTGTTGGCTTTCAAAGGTTTTTCAAAATTCAATCATTCCGGTCCAATTAGGATTTGAAGTTGGAATTTACTTTCATAGTGAGTTTCATTTTTCTATTTTTAGGTTTATAAATGTTTATTTGTGGGCTAGAGTCTTTGTTTTAGTGATGTAAAAGTTGTCTATGAATTTTGATAAGATTAGTATTCATTTGCTATTTTTAAAAAATTTTACTATTTTGGAAATTGTCTTATTTTGAGTCATATTAGGAGGGAAAAGAAGGATTTCTAATCCTTTTAAAAATAAAATAAAATAAAATAATTAAAAATAAAAACTTATATAAGCACATCAAATATGTTATAATTAATACTTTATTCAATAATATCAATTTTATTCTTCATTTTAAAGATTTTTTTTTTCTTTCCTGGTATATTCAAGGCACATGCTTGAAAAGAAAATGACTATTTCTACTCTTTCATCATGTACCACTACATAATACATGTATGTTGAATATAGAACATTCGCCATCTTCTATTCTAACCACCATTTTTTGTATACAAGTGTGGTCTACCTGATGAGTGAACCATATCTTGATTTCTTTCCATGCCTTGTTAGTAGTGGCCTTCACCTGATGAACCATCTTGAATATTTCTTTACATGCATGTATACCACGTTGGCTGTCTCTGCAGTGTAGCAACTCTTCATTCTTTCAATGTCACTTGTACTCTTCATGTTCACC
This sequence comes from Magnolia kwangsiensis, assembly GCA_037074715.1. Classification (NCBI taxonomy): domain Eukaryota; kingdom Viridiplantae; phylum Streptophyta; class Magnoliopsida; order Magnoliales; family Magnoliaceae; genus Magnolia; species Magnolia kwangsiensis. The sequence continues at coordinate 5,473,391 of CM073583.1, forward strand.
CCTTTTACCAGTAAACGTACCCATCCTTCTGCTTTTGGACACAATGGTATCAATATGATTTGTTTTAAAACCAAGAGTAGGAATATAGCCATAGAGCTGATAACTTTTTTATTGTTCAAATGAACCCCATTACTCAATATATGGGCCACTGATTTAAAACTCGGACCATAAGATGATCCGTTCCAGTGATCTATCTGGTCTAAGCTGGTCTAACTGTCAGTACAACTGAGTTAACGGTCTTTGAGAATATTTTTTTAAATTTTTTTTTACTCTGCTCAAGTGGGATGGCTGATGCACAGGTATTAAAAATGCCATCGTGGCAAACATGTTATTTAGATTGAACTGTCTAAATTATGCACCCAAATCTAAAATTTATAAAAATAAAATAATAGTAATAATCTACTTTGTCAATGGGCTTTAGCAAACTACCAAATGAAAAATAGCCAATGGCCCTAATTCAACAAATAAGTTCTAAGAATCAAATTGTAGTTTCATTCAGTAAGTCTCGTTTTTGGGCTACCACCTATCTGTTGGACGGGGGCTATGTTACCCAACCCCATATGTGTGGGCTTTCACTTGTCTTGCTGTCAACGCTTCTACAAAAGGCCATGCACTTCTCTTTTGAGAAAATTGGTATCTTTTCCTTAGAGAGAAGTACACAAAACATGTTTGCTGCAAGATATTGAAGGCTTAATTAATGCTCTACTAAATGGTAGTTTGGGAAATCATTTAACTCATTTGTGGCAATTTGTTTGAATCATGGATCATGTTGAAACAACTTATTCCTAAATCAGTACTGATCTGACTGACGATCTAGATATGATTCTAAATAATCTGACCATTGAGTTTTTACTAATGATTTTTGTGGTGTGCTTCTTCCTCCAGAAGGGTCCTACAAACTGGTCAGTGTGGATTGATGTGAATGTATATGCCTGATGAATGGACTCGAAATATCTTTTTGTCGAGCCGACCATTCCATGTTTTTAGCACTTTAATATCAGACTTCAACCATTCACTCAATCAATCTATACACGTGGAAATTCAGGACTGTTCGTGTGATATGTTCTACTCGTGGATGGCCTAAATCCATCCTGACTGGACACTCCCAAGTGTGGGATTCCCACATTTTAACCTTTCCTAGATTTCTTCATGAGGCAATCTCTCGTACGCAGAGCCGCTTTCTGAAATGAATCATGTAATTATTTCCACACACCGATGTACACAAATGTGCATCAATCCATACTGTCTAAACTGTGGGGTCATAACTTAAAATTCAGGGATCAGGTGATCCTGACTATCAGACCTGTGGGCACAACCTTAAAACAAAGCTCCCATTTCTTCCAGTCAAGCATTATATACATGATACCTAGAAAGAAGCATTAGTGTACAACTTCGAACAGATAGTTTCAACAAAAAACGAGTTTTCAGCTTGTGCAAGTGGGTCCTCTAGTTCCGCGCGATCGGAACTGTTGATTTGATGAGCAATAGTGGTATAGGTCCATGCATTGCACCAACCATTCAAATAGTCTTTCAGATAAGAACTTCCTAGTACAATTAATGATAGTCAAATAGGCAGTTCTGAAAGAAATTGCAGTGGCAGTCCATGTTTAACCATGGCCGGAGTTACAATGGCTAGGATATTTCTAAATGGAGCAGTGGAGTATTTGAAATCAACGGTGGAAACTCTTTATCACGCATTGTATAATACATAGATGAAAGAGTGTTCTGTAAAAATAAAAATAAAAAATGCTTCTATTTCAATTCTCAGTAAGAATATTTAGTGTGAAAACATGCATTCACTATTAGAAATCAAACATTACACAAAACGCTTGTGAAAACTAATGAATATATCATATCCTACAATGGAACAATGTAACATATCAAAAGATTGTTTGGAAACCAAACACAAATACATCATCATGCACCAATCACTGTCGAATTTGAAGAGCCACTGGCCAGCCTCTTGATCAGACCGTCTAGGAACATTTCCAAGAGGCATTGGCTTTGGACCACAAAATCTCACTCCATGTGCTGCATGGAGATGCCAGTTAAAGGCCTTTGAAAGCTTTGTAAGTTCATCACTGAGAGGATAAGATAATCCTTAATTCTTCCTACAATCACCTGACCGGAGTGTGTTTCTCTTGAGTTGCTCTTCATTACAATAGGAAGTGAGGAAAGAAACCACCGAAAAGGTAATCGATTCCCATGCCACCATCTTCCTTATCTGTTGAGATGCTTCACATGGGTGTGTTGTCACAGTCTATCATGTGAAATAAAGAGCCTGGAAATCAATCCGCGATTAAAAACTTGATAATTCTATGCTAGAATTTGCTAGCTTAAATCTCAAAAAGCTTTTGAAGCCTGTACTTACATTAAGAATAAAACAGGAGGGCGTAAGTGTCCAGGTGCCACAGTCTGTACAGCTGGGGCTGCGGTTGGAAGAAACAAAATATTGGTCTCTTGAATGGAAGATGCTCCAAAATTCCTACAGATTGAAGCTCCTAATTCCTCGAGCAATATCCTACGAATAGAGGGTTAAAAAATATACATCAAATGTCCAGGGAAACTAGTAAAGCTCACCAATTATGTGCATGAATGGTCCACAAAACGGGCCGCGACAACAAATCAGTTGGCCTAGAGGTAGACAGAAGAAATTGACGGCCCACATTACATGCATGTGCATGGATGGTCCATCACATTATCAGAGTAGCCTGTTCTTTGTGCCTGGGTGGTTATACACCAGGCTGTACCTGATGAGAAGCCTTGATTGTTGACATATATAGAAACTAGTCAACGATAAAATAGGAGGAAGTACAAGTTCTTATCTGTTTGGTTGAAGTATCCTTCTGCAAGCATTCAGTGCAAATGGGGGTGTAGTTGGGAGATCCAGATTAATATTTGATAGGCTCTACTACAGATGGAAGATGCTCCAAACATCTTTATGAATAAAGCTCCTAATCTGTTGATCAATGTCCTACAAAAGATGAATAGGAAAAAAATACATAAATTATTTATGAAAATAATGTCATATATACTGAAGGCAAGGAACTCCTATTTAGATTTGGTTAAAGCATTACTAACATGAACCAAATTTTAAGCTTGGGATATGGCCGGATACAAACCGGCTACTATTATAATGACCCTGTTTTCAGGCCTATCCCAGTGGGACTGCAGGACTGTCTGTCTGAGACGCCATTGCTGTGGATGACTGGCTATAACAGTACTCTAGCAGGACTGATGCTTGACTGGGTGTGTGCTGCAAGGCTGATGGTTGATGGCAGTTTGGTTCAGGCTGAAGATTGAGGTGGGATAATGCTTTGCAGCCAGCGGCATGTAGGCATGTGGCTGTCAGCTATACAGCAGGGCCAACCAGTTGTCTGAATTTCTCCAATTGATGCTTATGTGGGCAGTTGTGGGTCCCTGACTTCAGCAAAATTCAGATGTTCCTCCGTCTCGATGCCTGAAGCAGTTCCCTCTCCTCCAGTTTCTTCTATTCTTTTTTCTCCTATATTCCATTTGCCAATTAGGTGAAATGATAGGTGAGGCCCAATGTTATTGTGGAGCCCACCCGAAAGTCCAGTCTGTACATGCTTGTTTCAAATTAACAAAGATACAGGAGGCTAGTCCCCATGTTTTTGAAAAAAAAAAAAAAGAAGAAGAAGCTTGGGATATGAAATTAATATTTGAATCCAATATTGGTTTCAAAGGATGGGCCAACTTCAAACAAATTCAAATGCATTGGCTCCTTAGTTTTCTATACTGGAAAGACAACAAGCTATAGCGGGACCAAAACAAACTAATGCCATATGCAGTATACCTAAAACAGAGGTTTGCTACTCCCACTCACATGTGGAGGCCTGCTGGGCCACATGTGCCGATATAGCATAAGAGTGAGAGACGAGCTTTCCATCAAGTGGACAACATTGTTTAGAATTTCTAGCCTAAAAGTCAAGTTGTTTCATACCTTAGTTGAACCTGTCTACAAAACAAATGGATGTCTGCAAAAACTGTTTTAGACAAGCTCTTCACTAGGAGGGTAACATTGATTAGATTTATTGTGCAAAAAACAGGTTGTTCTACTCCTTGATGCAACACAATTGGATAATGCAGATTTTTTAGACATCCATTTGTTTTGAAAACAGGTCCACCTGAGGTGTGAAACAACTTCACTTTCAGGCAAAAAGTTTTAATCGACATGGCCCACTTAATGGAAAGCTCAATTCTTGCATGTTATGCTTATATTGGCACGTACAGCTGCATGTTGTTGCGCAAGGCTCCACCCACACATGGGCTTAGCAAACCTAACTTGAAACTTATTCCTAGGGCCAAGAATCAGGTTGGTCGTAAACTACGTGCACCAAACACATGCTAAACAAATGGACTGTCAACATTTAATCTATATGTATGGCCTATCAGATGATTGGAGTCAAACTGACCTGCGTTTTGCATTGGGAAAGCTAGATTGTGGCCATGAACATCTTTGATCATGCACCCATATAAACTCCCCGATGAAGCATTGTGGACCTCCTCCCGAGCCTACATTTTGAATAACTATTTTTCAGTTTGAATAAGCATATTACACCCAAATATAGATAAAGTAATATTTCTCAAGCATTACAGAAATATCTATTTACATTGAAGTATTGAAGATTAGTATAGCAGCTTTATCATGCACCCATGTAAACTCCTCGGTGAAGCATTGTGGACCTCCTCCTGAGCCTACACTCTGAATAACTAGTACTACTTTGAACAAGCATATTACATCCAAATATTGACAAAATTACATCTCAAGCATTAGAGAAATAACTTATTATATTGAAGTATTCAAGATTAGTTGCCAAACCAAACAAATAAAAATAAAACACGCACACACACACCCTGTCTTGATACAGTTTGAACACGTCATCCAAATATCTCACACCATTCATACATGAGGAAGCAATAGAAAAAAGAAAAAAGAAAAAAGGAAGCCAACAGAGAAACCATAAAATGGAAATAAATTTTCCTTCACGACCACTCTATATGTCACGTCCAATCGCCTCCCACGTGCCAAGTAGCTTCTCCTGTAAAAGAAAAAGCTTATATATCAAAAAACTTTGATTAAAACTTAAAAATGATGTGTTATTATTTATGCTAAAACAACTCATATTGTGCAGAACAAAGTAATAGGCCATAATGCATTGGAACATGAAAATTGTCTTAGGTTGGTCGCATAAGCAGGGCATGTGGTAATCCAGACTATTGATTTGATGAATAAGCCCCACAAGCTTGCATCTTTGGATGATCCAAACAATCCTTTGGCAGGCCCTTATGAATGACCATTGTTCAAAAATTAAACTGGTAAGATAATGCTGACCATCTCATCAACGGCCTTCAAACAAAAATAATAATTCTACAGTACATTTAACAAGAAAAAAATCATTGTTCAAACAATTTAAGTTATCAACTCATTGTTAATTTACAAAATGGTGTCCACCAAAGAAAGGTCAACTAGATGGATAATGCAATGGTTTCTCTCACAACCATACAATGACCTGTGTGCGCCCAAGCTGAGCACTGATAGGGTGGTTTCATCCAAAAAAAGACTTGGCTGAAGCATTTCTTCAAACAATTGGCGTGCAGATTTCTATATAAGAAATTAATTGAACACTTTACAGAACTATAAATACTCTGTATTCTTAGCAATGTATAGATACAAACTATAAAATGAATGGAGAAGCTAGCAGTATATTTTTCATAGCAAGAATTTAAATTGTTTAAAGGAATAACTTACTCAAAGAATAAAACTAGAATTTAAAATTTCATGAGACAATAGTTTTTCTAAGTTAATTAAAAAAATGATATGTTTATACTTTCTTGAAGTATCATTAACAGGTAAATAAAAATGAAGAGACGAAATAATTATCACCAATGTAGCTCTAGCAAGGAGAGGAAGTGCAAATGCTTTGATAGGTTATGTCGATGGAGGGTATGTTTGGAATCTTATGCCAGTCCTCTCCCTTGTTTTCTTGGAGCCTTTCCTTGAAGTCTAAAACCATGCCCCATAGGTCCAGTTTTTTTAGGGTAGTCACGCACTGCAGTCCTTCTGGAAGCATGTTCAATAGACAGCAGTAAGAGATCCACAAACGTAAAAGACTTGGCATAGCCCCTTCTCCACTCTCCACTCCTTTAATTCCCTTAACTGCTCAAGACGTAGGGATTCGAGTTGCATATGGATTTAGAATCACATTTGAACTGGCATGATAACAATATTGTTCTCTTTCTTTTATCAAGGAAAAAAGGTCAATGGAAAACAAAGCTAAGTTTTGATAGTAAAAGAAATTCAGTTGCTTCTGCATCCTTACTCCATTCCAAATAGAACGTTTTGTGCATGTCAAGTACTCGAAGGTCTTTGATTTGCCTATACATGGATGATCCCGGATCATCCAAACAATCCTTGCACCAGCCCTACCATAAATGACCACTGCTTCTAAAATCAAACTGACAAGATGATGCGGACCTTATGATCAATGGCCTTGGAAATAAAACTTACAAGGAAAAGTCACTGATCAAACACTTAAAAGTTGTCAAACCAATGTGAATTTATACAATGGTCTGCAAAGAAGTGTCAGGTCAACTAGATGGATTATACAGGGGTTTCTTCCAAACCATACGATGACCTGTGTGTGTCAAACTGGAGGACCGCTCGTTCACGTGGTGTCATATGAAAAGGTCTTGGTTGAAGCATTTCTTCAAACGATCTATATACAAAACAATTAAACACCTAACTAAACTATAATCTACTGTCTTCCATATGATGTATGGATACAAATTATGAAGGAAGGGAGAAGCTAGCAGTAGATTTTCGTGGCAAGAAATTTAAAGTCTATAAATGAATAAATTACTAAAAGAATATAAGTGGAATTCTAGATCCATGAGACCATTTTTTTTCTAAGTTAAAAAATAAACAATGAATCCTATGATTATCCAAACTTCAAGAATTAATTAACAAGTAAATAAATGTGAAGAGAGGAAAGAAGACTCACCAATTTAGCTTGCAAGGAGATAAAGTGAGATTGCTTTGAATGTCACTCTGTAGCATATGATGATGGAGAGTAGGTGATGAATCGCATGTCAAACCTCTCCCTCGTCTTCTCGTACCTTTCTTTGAATAATGTAGGCATATTCCACAATGCAATCTGAGAATGAGGAGGTTTTTTAGCATATGGGTACAGATTTCCATATAAAGATTTTAAAGATTGTAAAACAGAGTAAATTCATATACCTATAATTTAAAACCCATATGATTATATTAACTTCCAAGCATCGATTAAGAAGGAAAATGTAAATGATGATAGTAAAGAAATCTCACCAATTTAGACCTGCAAGGAGTTCGAGATCAGATGACCGAATCCAATGTCACCTTATCTTTGTCGTTAGCTTATGTCAATGGAGAGTATGTGACGAATCTTATTCCAATCTTCTCCCTCGTCTTGTCGAAGCCTTTCATTGAATGCAGGGAGCATGTTCAGCAACTCCAATTTCTTGAGGGTTGTCACGTGTTGCAGTCCTTCCGGAAGCATACTCAACTGATGGCACGAATTGATCTGTAGATGTAAAAGTCTTGGCAGAGCTCCTTCCTCCACCGTCCACCACTCTAAGTTAGGTAACTTTTCAAGATGTAAGGATTCGAGTCGAGGAAACCCTTTTGAAGTACAAGCCATCTTCACTTCCGCGTACGAATATCTCAGCAATCTGAGAACGCGAAGGTTTTCCAGCTTCTCCAACGTCGCCAGTGGATCTTGCTCTAAATCGGACTCTAGCAAGGTAAGCTTGGTGAGGTTTGTTGGGAATTCGGTAGGCTCGGGTAAGCATATTAACTGTCCATCCAAAACCAACTTACGTAACGTGGGAAGAGATGAAAGAGGGTGCGCCGACGACTTTGGAAATTCTATGTTTTCTCGATCTGACGTTACCAAAAGAGACTGGAGGCATTTCAATTTGCGAATGGACTCGAACAATACCGCAACATACACGTTGGACATTCCATTATATAAACGTATTCCTAATTTTCTAAGATGCGTAAGACTTTCCAGACAACCGTCCATCCATTCGCCAGCCGTTACACATGTTAGAGTATGGAGGTTACTCATCTGGTTGAGCCGTGGACGACCTTGTATAACACCACCCTCATAAAGCCCTTGAATTGGGTTCATAACTTGGAAATGTCTTAACTGTTCCATCTTCTCTATTTCGCGGGGTATGATGACTTTCGAATAAGATGTTACAACTAGTGTTTGTAAATTGAGAAGTTTGCCTATCGATGATGGGAGACTTGTCAAATAGGTATTGGTACAGCCGAGGTATTTCAAGTGAATCAGTGCACCTATCTCACTCGATAGCTTTTTTATTTTTACATTGTGGAGATCTAATACCCTGAGCAATTTAAAGCCTTTGTAAAGAAGCTTCTCTTGTTTACTTTCGAGCATATCATTATAACCTTGATTATGGATTAACACAGATCGAAAGCGTGAACTAGAAGAATTTAGGAAAGTGCACTCACTTAAGGCATTAGGGTGAATTACAATTCGGCGGGCTCTAGAGGCTGGAACGTTTGAATTCCCATGGTGAACTTGGAGAAACATATCTTCCTTGGCTTTTGATATGGCGAGATCTCGCAGAAGATCGTGAATACGGCAACTTTTAATACGCCCGCTTGAACTTCTGCTAGCAAGTTGAATCATACTTCGTTGAATCAACTCTTTAAGACAAACTTCTCCCACCTGCTCTGGTGTTAGATCGCCTTCCTGCTGCAGAAACCTTTCTGCGGCCCACAATTGAATCAGTTTCTTAGCACGGAACTCATCATCTTCCGGAAAAATGGCCGAGTAGAGAAAGCACGGTTTCAAGTCAAAGGGCAGATCTCTATAACTCAAAAGTAATATTTGAGAGATTTCAGGCTGCCCTTGGACAAACTGCCCGCTAATGTTCTTGCGTACAATCTCCCACTCCCATGTTTCCTTTATTGCTAAGAGCCCTCCGATGACCATGATCGCAAGAGGTAGACCGTGGCATTTTTCCACAATCGCTCTTCCCACATTCTCCAATTCCTTAGGGTAACTACCATTTTGTCTTGGAAATGCTTTTTTACAAAACAAATTCCAACTTTCTTCTTTGTTTAGAAATCGCAATTCATACAGGTGCGGTGCATCCGCATGCAAAGCTACATCTTTGTTGCGTGTGGTAATCATGACCCTACTTCCATTTTCCACATCAGGGAGAGTATCATTTAGGGGGAAAGCAGCCTTGATATCATTCCATGCTTTGATCGTCCATATATCATCTACTACCACCAGGTATCTCTTCCCTTTCAAATATTCTGAAATTTTATGCCTCAGCTCAATGACGTTCATTTTCTCCACTTTCTTGGACTCCTCTTCTGAGAGCATCATGTTGTTATCTATGATGTTCTTAAGAACATCTTTCACATCATACTCTTGCGATAGACAAATCCATGCGCGGAAGTCCTGAAAACGTGTTGTAACACGAGTGTTGTTATAAACTTTATTGGTAAGAGTGGTCTTACCGAGACCACCCATTCCAACTACAGAAACCACACAACGGCGTGACTCCCCCTGAGTCAGTCGCTCCACCAATATCTCCAAATCATTCTCAAAACCAACAAAATCTGGTTCTTGATCAAGAGGAGAAGTGAGCCTCCATTCTTGGAGGCTGGGATCGGCGGAGCTTGTCCCTGCTTCCAGGCTTATATCTTTTATACCTAAAGCCAGCCTATTTTCGGAGATAACACGGATCTTATTGTTTATCCGTTTGATCTCCAAGCACAACATACCGCGATCTTTCAACTTACAGAAGATGCAAGCGTACCTTGTAATGCGGCCCACAAATCCTGTTCGCATCAAGGGTGCTACCTTGAAGATAAATTTTTCGATGACGTCCTCAGCTTCGTATGCAGCATCTCTCACGTTCAGCACCCAGTTCATCACACCTTCACTTCCTTCTTGTCTGGCGTCTGCGTCTTTCAAGAAGCATTGCATCCCCCTAAATTGTAGGGCGAGCAATTCGACTTTGTCGTCAACCTCATATAAGGAAATGGCTGCCTGGATGAGGGGATCAGCGAGTTTTAGGACAAGTTGCGAAACAATAGTCTCAATAGCGACCATCTTTCCTCACTTTCTTTATTTTTTTATTTCCCTCGCAAGAAAGAAGTTCAGCTCAAAACTTTATTTCTCTTTACTTCTATGTCGAATGTCTCTCTATTTATAGAGGCCAACTGGACTGGTCACTGGTCAGGCAACAAAACAGTCACGGTTCGTTACCACTCAATGGTACACGTTGTTTAGTTGTTGAATCTGGAGCCTCCATCTACTTGTCGTCTCCAAACGGACGGTAAAATTAGCAAATGAAATATCAACCGTCCATATTCTATGGAAATTATTCCTGCGCTATGCATGGCACGTATGAAATTTTGGAATATAAAATGCATGCTTAATGGCCGGAGATGCGAGATCACGAATTTCTTGGTTTTGAGTGGGGCACTCAAGGGAGGGGATCCGTGGGGCCCACTCTGATGTATGTATTCTATATCCACATTGTCCATCTGATTTTCAAGATCATTTTATGTTATGAACCCAAAAATTAAAAAAGATTCAAACTCTCAGGTGGATCATACTATAGGAAAATGTGGTGATTGAATGTCCTACCATTAAAAACGTCTTGAGGCCCACAATTAGGTTTTTTATGTTTATTTTCCATCCAACCTGTGGATAAGATCACGTAAACCTCGGCGAAGGAAAAGAAGACGAAGAAAAAGAAAAACAAAAAAAAAAAACCGAACAAATAAATGGGTTTCAATGGTGGATTTCATTATCCCCACTGTTTCCTATGGTGTGGTCCACTTGAACTTCGGATCTGCTTCATTTTTAGATTCATGACTTAAAATGATCTGAAAATACAGATGGATGGTATAGATATAAAACATATGCATCATGATGGACCCACAGCCGCCAGCAGTTTTGAGATCACCAACCATTCTTCTTCCTTAGAATATCAAAGTTACCTGAATCATATATAGGCACCACTTTTATAAAATATAAACCCTAGCAGGGCTCGGGTCCACGATTTACTTAGTGGGGCCGGGCTTGGAACCATCTTGCAATAAACCCTAATATCCACTTGATTCCGCCCTTCAATTTGAACCATTTACAATTTTACTTTTAAGCATTCATTTGGGAATCATCACTAGTATGAATAGGATTGCTTCATCTGTGTGATTTGTAAGATGTGTTCCCAAATACCCATATTGTATAATAAGGACATGTTATTTAGTTATGGGGACTGGAACTCAAGTTCTCAGCTCATTTTACGAATTTTTGCATGAAAAGGATCACATACGCAGCCTGTTAACATACAATGTTTTTAGTTTCTGCTCACTTATTCCACTTCAATGGGACATCCAACCCATGAATAGGGTGATCCAAGCCATGAAGATAATTGGAGAAATTCACTAATTAATCATGTGGACCACACAAACACATTTGAGTCAGACCATTGGCTTTACATGCATTGATTTTAATGTTGTAGCCTCTTGGCCTCCTGATTTTATTTTTATTTTTTTAACATCATGCTGCCCACCACCTGCACAGCTCAGATGCGAAGTACATGCAATGGAGATCATTTATCTTTTTGAATTTATGTTCACTTACAATCAAAGCTGTCAATGACTTAGATGGCCCATCCATCGGGTGTTCGGACCAATTCAGCATTGAGCCGGGCTTGGGTTGGCATATAAGATCCGAGGGCAAGGATCATGCCTAATATCCATGCCCATTTATATTCATGTTGTGCTTGGGCTTTTCTAGAAGCCCATCACCCTCTGTAAGGGTTTTCACAGGCATGATCATATCACACGTGAATATTGGTGGTACGTGACCTGTGTTATGAACTTAATGTACAGTTTAGATCAGTTAATTGCACTGTCCAAAGTGAACTAATGAATCTAGGAGCATCATAATTAAGTTATAGTGATCGAAAGCATGGTGCATTTCTTACTTTTTTTTAAACATTTTGTTTCTTATATTTTTAATCACGGCCGGCCATTTAAAACCAAGAAATATTCAAATGACTTTAATATAGCACTTCTTTGTCTGGTGTGCTGGATGACAGACACATATATACTTTTATACTTTGAATCAAAATTCAGAAAGAATTAAATATATGCTTGTGTATCAAATTTCGAAGTATTTGTACATGAACACTAGACGTGAATATTCTTTGTAGGTCTAGGCTCGTATGGAAATTAACCACCATTTTAAAGATGGTGGTCCCATCTACCTCACTTGCATGGTTGTATATAATCTTGGCTATTCTAAAGGAAAATTTTATATGGTGGTACAGGAAATGTATTATGGACTTAATAGACAGTTTAAATCAATCGATTTAATTGTCCAAATGAATTAATTAATAAAAATAGGAGCACCATGAGTTATGGAGCTCTAAGAGCATCCGAACATTTTTCATTTTTTTAAAAAAAAATCAAATTATTTTTCATATTTCTTTTTCAACCCCCATTAAGAAGGCCCTTTGAGTGGGACATGCTGACTTCAAAATCGTGATGCATTTACAGAAGGTGAAATAAGCATTGTATAATATTGTTGTCTAGTTTGGCCGAGTCAAAAGACCTCTAGTTATTATATAATGAGTTTTATCAATAGAAACATCACATGTACATGCCACCACAGGGCAGCATGACATATAGATACAAGATCTAAACCATCCATCATAAAGGCTACTTTAGGGTCATACCCTGGCATAAGAATCAGGTCAGCCCCCTTGTTTCGATGCCCACAATCTACAAAACAAATATACAGATGGAAAAACTTGATCGAAATTTTCAAGGAATCCTACCATTTTGTAACAAAGTGGTTCATCGAATAAGTGGACACATCCTGATTTGTTTTCTGTGAGAACATTCATATTGCCAGACCTGCCTGATGAACGGCTTGGATATTGCTAATGCAGGCTAAGTATAAAATATACAATCCAATCAGAGGCAATCACAGATACTAATACAATTAGAGATCCCGATACAATCCAACCGCTGGTCTGTGTGGGTTCCTTGACACAATTTTCAGATTAATTTTTTTATTATTATTACAGAAGTAGGTGGTTTCACCAAAATTGACTGAATAAGAAATGAATATAAACAAGGCAGTACTGAATTTCTCTCTATACACATGCTTTCAAAGTTGTAATTAAATCAAATCGATGGCATCCATCCATATGCACCGGACCAGATTAATTAATACTTTGGAGTTGCTTTCAATTATATAGCTACCTCAATCGATTGAGCAATGATCCAGTCGATTGTGTATGGAAACTTTGCATGCATAGTTGCATTGGAGCTTCTAGGCATTCACATCACCTATCTGAACCCTCATTTGGAATTTGGGTCCAGTTCCCTCATTCACATCACCTATAAACTTTCGAAGGCAGTCTATGAAGAGTAGAGCAGACTTGAAGGACTGTTCACATAGATGCTGTGGATGTCAAGGAATCCAAAGGAAACTATGTGCATAGAAAGATTCTCATTGACTTAGCCCACTAGATCATTATTCTTCATTGTTTAATACCATTTCTACTATAAACTAAACCCAAGATTGGTTGGTAGACTGGGCTACGACCCAAGATTTCAAAGTCCTTACACCACCCTGTTTTTTTTTAGCAAATATTGGAACCAGATACCTGAATATTCGTTCTAGGGCTAGCTCCTATGACAACTTACTACTATTTTAAAGACATTGATCTCATCTACCACACTTGCGTAGCTGTAGGCAATCTAGACCGTTTTAACATACAGCCTTCAATTGATCTCAAAGCAACTTTTACACAGTGGTACATGACATTTGTTCTGAACTTCATAGACAGTTTAGATCAATTGATTAGACTAGCCAAGTGAATTGATGGAACTAGGAGCACCATAACTTATCACGCTACAAGTGTAGTCGAGCATTCCTCATTTTAAAAATCTCTTTTGTTTCTTATAAAATTTTTGTAACTAATTAATATAGAATTTATATTTTCATACCTTTCTAGAAGGTTTCCAATAAACTTCCTCTTTAATATAAACAATTATCAATAGAGTGCCTTAGATTTCTTAATGGTGGCTCATAGTGTGAGGAAAGGGGTCGACTGCGTGGGCGAACAGCATCTTAATGTTGACATGCAATCCATCCTACCATTTCACATGATTAGAAACAGTGTAAAGGGCACCGCTCAACCTCTATACTAATTCCCTTGTTATTGCCCACCTAAATCACTTGCAGGCATGACTTTTGGGCTCTAGGTCTAAATTTTGGTGTGGCAGCTAATGGTTGAATTGACTTTTATATAATCATCTAGGTGAGCCCACCTGAATCAAGGATTAAAATCTCTCTCCCAACTTTTTTTTGATTTGGACCACCTGTATCACATGTCAACCTTATTTCTTAGCTCTTGACCAAATATGGGATTATACATCTAACTGTCAAAGTGGATTTCACATGCTCATTATGGTGGGACTTAAAAATCAAGATTTGGCACCTCTAATTCTTAATATTAAGAGATGGGGATTTCATAGGATGCCACCCTTGATTTTTTTTTTTTTGGGCCCACTATAATTTGTATGTGAGATCCACTCCAACCATTAGATGTGTAATCCTTGCTTCGATACAAGGCTAAAAAATCAAGCTGACTTATTATTCAAGTGGGCCACACAAAAGGAAATAGTTAGGAGAGAGACATCTAGCCTTGATTTTTATAGGGCCTATACCATTATATGCCAAACACAAATTTAGGCTTGGGGCTCAAAAATCATACCTAACTGTAATTAAAGTCACACATATCAAGGAAAAAAGCTTCAAAAACATTGCCTTTACACCTGAATCATGAATGGAGCTGAGTTTTTGACCCTAGGCCTAATGGGAGGTGATGCACATGGTGATTAGGGTGAATTTCATATAAATATAATAGTGGGCCCAGTAGAGTTGCAGCCCCCTTTGATCAAACAACCAATAGGAGCTCCCATAAATAAATCTAAGGGAAAGTACTCTAATAACAAGTAGAGTATTAATGAGATCGCCCGTTTGAATAGCTTTAAAAAAATTTTTAAAAAAAAGGCACCAGAATGTGAATGCTATATAAAGTAAGGTAAATTCTACATAAAGGTTTTTTTCTGAGAAATAATGCAGCATGTGTATATTAAGGCATCTTATGTACATGCCACCACTTGCCAACATACCACGTGGATACAAAATGCATTCCATCCATCATGAAGGTAACTAACTCTAGGTTCATTTCTTACCTCGAGAATTAGATTGGTCCACCTGTTAGGTCAGTGAGATCATCTAGGAAATAAATGTGCAGTTGGAAATCTTTCCATTTCTAATAAAGTGGTTCCTAGTTCTAATGAGTGGGTGAGAACATTTGTGCAGTGAGACCTACCTCATGGATGGCTTGGATATTGCTCATACATGCTAGCTAATACATCCAAAGTATAGAAATATCTTACACATAACACAATCTAATTTGAGGTAACCATAGATAATAATACAACCTGTAGATTCCAATATAAACTAATCACTAATCTTTGTGGGTCACACTGGTATATTTTTGTACAATTTTATTTTTATTTTTTAACAAAAGTAGGTAGTACCACTAAAATTGATTGGATAAGAAATAAATACAAATAACGGGTATTGAATTTGATTAGATTTCAAGTTGCTGCTTTCAATTGAAATATTATAAACTCGTGACGTGTCTACCTAACCTTAATTCATTGAAAAACGATCTAGTCGGTTGTGTATGGAAACATCTCCATTCACATTGTTGTAATATTTGACTTTCTTGGCATTCGCATTGCCTATCTGAACCGTCCATTGGAATTTGGGTCCAGTTACCTCATGTTCCCTTAATGGGGAAAATGCACGGTTTGCTCTGAGCAAACCTTGTATAAGGCTTTGTTTTTTAGTTAAGTACTGCGACCCACACCTGAACATGCTTTGTACGGCTAGACTCCTTTGGTAACACATGGTAGTTTCAATCTTACATAGTTGTATACAATATGAAATGTTTTAGTATACTGCAATCAAATGATCCTGGAATAATTTTTCCATGCTGTTATATAACATATATTATGGACTTAATGGATTGTTTAGATCAGCTAATTAGACAATCTAAGTGACTTAATGAAACTAGGAGCACCGTAACTTATGGTGCTGTAAGAATATCAGAGCATTCCTCATTTTTAAATGGGGTTTCGTTTCTTGTATTTTTTATTTTCACCACCCCTTGACCTGGCTATTTAATTAGGAAATCTTAACTTTAAAATTGTGATGCATTCACAAGGTGGCTAACCACCCATTGTATAATATTCTTTTCTAGTAAGATTGGTTGAAATAGAAGACCTGAAGTCATTCTTAATGAGTTTTATTAGTAGAAGTTTGACTCCTCCATTTCATTTTCTAATAAGAACTGTGTGTGTGTGTGTGTGTGTGTGTGTGTGTGAGAGAGAGAGAGAGAGAGAGAGGGCCTTAAGTCATTGTATAATGAGATTTATTAGTAGAAGTCCAACTCAATTGCATTTTTTAATAAGGATAGAGAGAGAAAGAGGACCTTAAGTCATTGTATAATGAGATTTAATAGTAGAAGTCCGACTCAATTTCATTTTTTAATAAGGATAGAGAGAGAGAGAGAGGACCTTAAGTCATTGTATAATGAGATTTATTAGTAGAAGTCCAACTCAATTTCATTTTTTAATAAGGATTTAAAAATATAAAAAAAACAAATTAATCTAGAATTAGATTCCTATACCTTTCTCATAAAAGTATTATGTAAGTTACCTCTTTAATCTAAGTAATTATCATTAGAGTACTTTTGTTAAATTTCTTAATGGCAGCTTGGGTAGGAGGTGCAAGAAAAGGTGTGGACAGCCTCATCGTGATGTTGATGTGAAATCCACCCTGACCACTAGGCCGTCATGTTAGGCCCAGGGGCCAAAACTCAAATCTATCAATGATTTAATGGACCACTCAATTGGAAATAGTGGATGGGGCAACCCTCACCCTCCAAATTGTTTCCTTTGGCATGGTTCACCTAAATCAAGGATAGGTGTGATTTTGGGGCCATGCCTAAATTTTGGTACGGCATCCAATTTTTGAAGTGAATTTCATCATGATGAGCCCCGCAAAAGTCAAGGATGAAAGCCTCTCTTCTAACTATTTCCTTTGGTGTGACCCACTTGAATCATGGATCAACCTAATTTATTGGCTATGAACCTAACATGGGATTATACATTTAATGATCTGAGTGGATTTCGCATACATATCATGGTGGCCCCATAAAAAATCAATGGAGGAAATTTCATGGGCCTCTACCCTTGAACTTTGATTGCACCACCGTGATATGTGTATGAGATCCATTCTTACCATTAGATGTGTAATCCTCCATTATACCCAGGGCCAAAAAATCAGGCTAGCATGTGATTCATGTGGCCTATACCAAAGGAAACAATTAGGAGAGGACGTCCACTCTTGATTTTTATAGGGCTCCACTGTAATGATAATTTCACTCCAACAAGTAAATTCTACACTAAAATTTAGGCTTGGGACACAGAAATCATGTCTATCGCCTATCCATAATTCATGTGGGCAATCAGTGAAAATATTTTGGAGGGTTAGGTTGTCCTGTGGCCCATCTGAATCACAGATGGAGCTGAACTTTTGGCCCTTGGTCTAAAAGGAAATGCCACACCTGATGGTCCGGGTGGATTTCACATCATAGTGGGGACACTAGAGCTGCTAAACCCTTTGATTCAATGACCTACCCCAGCGGCCGTTAGAAAATGCAAGGAAAGGCGCTCTAATGACAATTGCTTATTAAAACCCTTTTTAAAAATGTAGTTTTTTCCAACGTAGCAACACGTGTGTCAAGCATCACATGCATACGCCCATCATGTGCCAGCATGACACGTGGATACAAAGATCTAATCCATCTATCGTGAAGATAACTCTAGGTTCATATCCTGGCCGAAGAATCAAGCCGGTCCACTTGTTGGGTTTGCCACAATCTACAAAACAAATATACAGTTGGGGAAACAGTCTCCAAAGTGCCTCGACATCCTACCATTTCTATGGGTAATTCCTCTAATAAGCTGACCGGCATGATTTTTGGGTGAGAACATTCATACTGTCAGTCCTGCCTATAGATGCCTTGGATAGTATAAAATATTGTACACCTAATGCAATCCAATTAGAGGTGATCATAGAGGCTAATACACTTTAGAGATTCCAGCACAATCTAGCCATTGGTAATTGTGGGTCCGACTTTGTGTACCTCTACATGCAGAAGTATGTGGGACAACCAAACACTACAAGAAATGTTGCAATGTGCGGCGGATTCTTACTGGCGGCCCCCACAAAACGCCCGTGTAGAAACAAAAGATGCGGCGTTTTTACGCGGCCGCCCGTGTACGGCTAAGCTACCGTCGCTGCAATTAAAACAAAAGAAAAAAAAAAGGCTTGCCTCCTGATTTTCATCCCCAAATCGCACCCGCCCTCTCCAAAACCCTTTTTTCCTCCTCTCCCAAATCGCCCCGGCCATCTCCAAAATCGCGCGCGCCAAGATGTCTCTCCTAAAAACCTCCCTCTTCTCTCCCAAAAACCCTTCTTCCCTCTTCTCTCCCAAATCGCCCCATCCCCAAATCGCGCGCCCCATCCCCAAATCCCGAAAGTCTCTCTCTCTCTCTCTCTCCAACGTCCCTCCACTCCGGCCTCTCTTGAAAGAAGAGAAAATCGAAGGTACTCTCTCTCTCTCTCTCTCTCTCTCTCTCTCTCTCTCTCTCTCTCTCTCTCTCTCTCTCTCTCTCTCACTTCCCCTTTCGATTATCAAGCAGCGGCAGCCATATCCGCGGTTGTCCATGGCCGCTGACATCTGCTGGTTAGTTGTTTGAAGAAATGCTTCAACCAATAACGTGTACCACTGTTGTACATTTAATCTCTCTGTTTCTTTCATACTTTTTTGGCCCATCCATGAGTGGACTAACCTGATATATGGGAGGGGAACCATCAACATAGATCCACCTCATTAGGAAGGGCTTTTGAAACTCATCATCTCTTTCCTTGAGGTGGGAATTGAGTGGTTGTGAGAAGCTGGCATATTGGAAAGAGAGTGACAGTTCCGAAAGGTCTGAGTCCTCTTGGGAGTGGTTTTTGGTTTTGCAAAATGCAACAGGACTGGTAACAACAAATTAATCCTTTTCATGTCCATCTTTAATCATTTAATTTTTGATATAATTTTTCTTTGTTTTAATAAATGCAGTAGTTAGCTTCATTTGTAGTATTGTTACAAAGTTTAAGCCTCACGAGGATATTTACTGTGTTCAGGAACCTATAATGATGTTGTTGCCCTGTTCTCAAATTGTTTCACCTGGCCCTGTGTAAAGCATTTCTCTAACCTATAGGGAAAAACACTTGTTATTTCTCAACTACTGTTTGAAACTGATTTTTGGTGTAACTGGTTGGAAATTCAAAAGATTTTATTTTTGGAATTTATTTATTTATTTTAAAGTTTGAGTACTGTTTCTGTGATGGGTTTGGCTGAATTCGTATGTTGTTGGATTTTTAGTAACAAAGTCTGATTTTTTTATTTTTTTAATTTTCCTGCATCATTTGATTTCCAACCTCCCCAGGGAGTAGATTGATCAGATTGAATGGGCTGCTTCTTTTGCACTTCCGTTCTATTCTAAGAATTAAATCCAGGACACTCCTCTGCTGTTGGTCTTTTAGATTTACTTGCCTGTATTTCATTTTTATTTCTATTCCAGCCACCCCATGCATTAGACTGATCTGACTGTGTCTGGTGCTTTTTCGCATCTCCCATACAATTACTGTCCCAGCCACCGTGAGCATTAGGCTGATCTGCTTGTGTCTGATTTTCATGATAGAAAGATATGCATTGAGAGGAAACCACTCTATGAATTTCTGGATCTTAAGCATTTTCAACCTTAGCACGTGTGTTGCATTCTTATTTGGTGATTAAAGAAGACATGGTATATATGTGTAACGAGCACTCCCCACTATCTAATATATGCATGTAGGTATCATTTTTTATCGAAGAAGACATGGTGTGTGTAACTAGCCCTCTCCACTATCTAATATATGCATGTTAAAGAGGCAGATGGGTTTCTTTAAGGAGCAGAGCATTTTCATAATGGTGGGACACTCCACCTCATATCCCATGCATGTATTGACTATTTGAATCAGATCTTCCATGGGATCGATACTTACACATGTTTTGACTTTGTGTAATATAATTTTTTGGGCTACACAATGCTGATTCACTGTGAATATCCTTATCATGCTCTTATTTTGATTTGTATGATCAGGGATCATGTTTTACTGATCAAGACCATTGATATTATGGCCCTAACATGGTTAACCAATGTGCCACAAATCTCCTGGATTGCAATAATAGAGCATCATCATCATTGTCGTCATTTAAACCTTATCATGAATCATGTTTAGCCATTCCACTCCATGAAAGGTTATTACATTAGTTAGAACATAATTCATCATGTCTTTTATTACTGACTTTGCAACTCCTTTTTTGGGCCTGCCCCTTACTCTTTTAAACCCTTCAAATTGAAACAAAGATAGAGCAATTGAACAAATTTTCAGCTAAACTTCTGACTGTTGTTTCTTCTTCTTCTTCTTCCTTTTTTCCCTAAAGGTTCATTAGAGACTATCAATTGAAGGGTTAGGATTTTTTCCATATGCAAGTTTTAATGACTGGGGCATCCCTTGGTTGGATTAGAGAACTATTGGACTAGTAACTGTCTCATTCAATGGATTGTCTCTGCCTTTTGGTGTATTTACTTTCTATTATTTCTTTGGTGCTCATTTCATTTTTTACTAGTTCTGCTAATGTCATATTTGGTCAGTCCATTTTTATCCATTACAAAGTGTATCTTCCAAACACTCACTCAAAATTGGTTTAATTTCCACATACCATGGTACGAGAGGCAACTATGGTTTTCGAGTGTATGCTACTAATGTACTACAAGAAAATCCATGAGCCTAATATGATGGGACACATTTGATGGTCGACTTGGATATCATGCACGCATTATGGTGGGGCCCACAACAATCGATTGTATGGTAAGTTACGATGCACTAGACTGCATATGATCATTTCCCTACATATAACCCAAATACCTTTTAATCCCAACGCCCAAAATACCTAATTGGTCCATTATTTAGGTGGGCCACACTATAAGAAATAGTTTAGAGTGGATGCTGACAATAGGTGTGCTTGTGGGTCTCCCCATTATGTGGTTCTGACATAACCCATTCATTATGTCATCCTAGGTGAGTGGGTTGACCAAATTTCAAGCCTTCACATTGTTCAAAATCGTGTCGCCAACCTGACTTCCTTGTCCAACTGATTTTTGGGATCCCATTTTCAGCCCCCATACACCCTCAAGTATGTGTACAATTTAGTCTATGCAAACATGTCACACACACAAGTAAAATGCATGTGGAATCCATTTTAATTAGAGTCGTGAACCAATGAGGGCCTCTCATGTGATGAGGTGGAACACGTGTCAAATATCTAGCAGGTGGAACACGTGTTAGAGATCCAACCCACTCATCAGATAGTTTACAGTGTGAACGTGTCACGATACAAAATCAGGGTAGTAACTCACAAGTAAGCCACAAATGCACATTGAATTTAAGCTATCTCCTCTGTCTCGACGCCCGAAGCAGTTCCCTCTCCTCTAGTTTCTTCTATTCTTTTTTCTCCTATTTTCCGTTTGCCAATTAGGTGAAATGATAGGTGAGGCCCAATGTTATTATGGAGCCCACCCGAAAGTCCAGTCTGTACATGCTTGATTCAAATTAACAAAGATACAGGGGGCTAGTCCCCATTTTTTGAAAAAAAAAAAAAAAAAGAGAGAGAGAGAAGCTTGGGATATGAAATTAATATTTGAATCCACTATTGGTTTCAAAGGATGGGCCGACCAACTTCAAACAAATTCAAATGCATTGGCTCCTTAGTCAGTTTTCTATACTGTAAAGAGTACAATCTATAGCGGGACCAAAACAAACTAATGCCATATGAAGTAGACCAAAAACAGAGGTTTGCTACTCCCACTCACATGTGGAGGCCTGCTGGGCCACATGTGCCGATATAGCATAAGAGTGAGAGACGAGCTTTCCATTAAGTGGACAACATTGTTTAGAATTTCTAGCCTAAAAGTCAAGTTGTTTCATACCTTAGTTGAACCTGTCTACAAAACAAATGGATGTCTGCAAAAACTGTTTTAGACAAGCTCTTCATTAGGAGGGTAACATTGATTAGATTTATTGTGCAAAAAACAGGTTGTTCTACTCCTCGATGCAGCACAATTGGATAATGAAGATTTTTTTAGACATCCATTTATTTTGAAAACAGGTCCACCTGAGGTGTGAAACAACTTCACTTTCAGGAAAAAAGTTTTAATCAACATGGCCCACTTAATGGAAAGCTCAATTCTTGCGTGTTATGCTATATTGGCACGTACAGCTGCATGTTGTTGCGCAAGGCTCCACCCATGTATGGGCTTAGCAAACCTAACTCGAAACTTATTCCTAGGGCCAAGAATCAGGTTGGTCGTAAACTACATGCACCAAACGTATGCTAAACTAATGGACTGTCAACATTTAATCTATATGTATGGCCTATCAGATGATTGGAGTCAAACTGACCTGAGTTTTGCGTTGGGAAAGCTAGATTGTGGCCATGAACATCTTTGATCATGCACCCATATAAACTCCCCGATGAAGCATAGTGGACCTCCTCCCAAGCCTACATTTTCAATAACTATTTTTCAGTTTGAACAAGCATATTACACCCAAATATAGATAAAGTAATAGTTCTCAAGCATTACAGAAATATCCTTTTACGTTGAAGTATTCAAGATTAGTATAGCAGCTTTATCATGCACCCATGTAAACTCCTCGGTGAAGCATTGTGGACCTCCTCCTGAGCCTACACTCTGAATAACTAGTACTACTTTGAAAAAGGATATTACATCCAAATATTGACAACATTACATCTCAAGCATTAGAGAAATATGAAGTATTCAGGATTAGTTGCCAAACCAAACAAATAAAAATAAAACACACAACCCGTCTTGATACAGTTTGAAAACATCATCCAAATATCTCACACCATTCATAGATGAGGAAACAATAGAAAAAAGAAAAAAGGAAGCCAACAGAGAAACCATAAAAGGGAAATAAATTTTCCTTCACGACCATTCTCTATGTCACGTCCAATCACCTCCCGCCTGTAAAAGCAAAAGCTTATATATCAAAAATCTTTGATTAAAACTTAAAAATGATGTGTTATTATTTATGCTAAAACAACTCATATTGTGCAGATCAAAGTAATGGGCCATAATGCATTGGAACATGAAAATTGTCTTAGGTTGCTTGCATAAGCAGGACATGTGGTAATCCAGACTATTGATTTGATGGATAAGCCCCACAAGCTTGCATCTTTGGATGATCCAAACAATCCTTTGGCAGGCCCTTATGAATGACCATTGTTCAAAAATTAAACTGGTTAGATAATGCTGACCACCTCATCAATGGCCTTCAAACAAAAAAAATTCTACAGTCTACATTTGACAAGAAAAAAATCATTCTTCAAACAATTAAAGTTATCAATTCAATGTTAATTTATGAGATGGTCCACCAAAGAAAGTTCAACTAGATGGATAATGCAATGGTTTCTCTCACAACCATACAATGACCTGTGTGCGTCCAAGCCGAGCACTGATAGCATGGTTTCATCCAAAAAAAGACTTGGCTGAAGCATTTCTCCAAACAATTGGCGTGCAGATTTCTATATAAGAAATTAATTGAACACTTTACAGAACTATAAAATACTTTGTATCCTTGGCAATGTATGGATACAAACTATAAAATGAATGGGGAAGCTAGCAGTAGATTTTTCATAGCAAGAATTTAAATTGTTTAAAGGAATAAATTACTCAAAGAATAAAACTGGAATTTAAAATTTCATAAGACTATAGTTTTTCTAAGTTAATAAAAAAATAAAAATAAAAAATGATGTGTTTATAGTTTCTTGAAGTATCGATTAACAGGTAAATAAAAATGAAGAGACGAAATAATTCTCACCAATGTAGCTCTAGCAAGGAGAGGAAGTGCAAATACTTTGATAGGTTATGTCGATGGAGGGTATGTTTCAAATCTTATGCCAGTCCTCTCCCTTGTTTTCTTGGAGCCTTTCCTTGAAGTCTGAAACCATGCCCCCTAGCTCCAGTTTTTTTAGGGTAGTCACGTACTGCAGTCCTTCTGGAAGCATGTTCAATAGACAGCAGTACGAGATCTGTAAATGTAAAAGACTCGGCATAGCCCCTTCCTCCAGTCTCCACTCCTTTAATTCCCTTAACTGTTCAAGACGTAAGGATTCGAGTCGCATACGGATTTAGAATCACATTTGAACTGGCATGATAACATTATTGTTCTCTTTCTTTTATCAAGGAAAAAAGGTCAATGGAAAAGAAAGCTAAGTTGTGATAGTAAAAGAAATTCAGTTGCTTCTGCATCCTTACTCCATTCCAAATAAGAACGTTTTGTGCATGTAAAGTACTCGAAGGCCTTTGATTTGCCTATACATGGATGATCCTGGATCATCCAAACAATCCTTGCACCAGCCCTACCATAAATGACCACTGCTTCTAAAATCAAACTAACAAGATGATGTGGACCTTATGATGTGGCCTTGGAAATGAAACTTACAAGGAAAAGTCACTGATCAAACACTTAAAAGTTGTCAAACCAATGTGAATTTATACAATGGTCTGCAAAGAAGTGTCAGGTCAACTAGATGGATTATACAGGGGTTTCTTCCAAACCATACGATGACCTGCGTGTGTCAAACTGGAGGACCGCTCGTTCACGTGGTGTCATATGAAAAGGTCTTGGTTGAAGCATTTCTTCAAATGATCTATATACAAAACAATTAAACACCTAACTAAACTATAATATACTGTCTTCCATATGATGTATGGATACAAATTATGAAGGAAGGGAGAAGCTAGCAGTAGATTTTCGTGGCAAGAATTTTAAAGTCTATAAATGAATAAATTACTAAAAGAATATAAATTGAATTCTAGATCCATGAGACCATATTTTTTTTGTAAGTTAAAAATAAACAATAAATCCTATGATTATCCAAACTTCAAGAATTAATTAACAAGTAAATAAATGTGAAGAGAGGAAAGAGGACTCGCCAATTTAGCTTGCAAGGAAATAAAGTGAGATTGCTTTGAATGTCACCCTATAGTATATGTTGATGGAGAGTAGGTGATGAATCACATGTCAAACCTCTCCTCCGTCTTCTCATACCTTTCTTTGAATAATGTATGCATATTCCACAATGCAATATGAGAATGAGGAGGTTTTTTAGCCTATGGGTACAGATTTCCATATAAAGATTTTAAAGATTATAAAACAGAGTAAATTCATATACCTATAATTTAAAACCCATATGATTATATTAAATCCCAAGTGTCATTAATTAAGAATAAAAATGTAAATGATGATGAGAAAGAAATCTCACCAATTTAGATCCCCGAGGAGTTCGAGATCAGAGGACCGAATCCAATGTCAGCTTATCTTTTTCGTTCGGTTATGTCAATGGAGAGTATGTGACTAATCTTATACCATTCCTTTCCCTTGTCTTTTCGAAGCCTTTCATTGAATGTACGGAGCATGTTCAGCAACTCCAATTTCTTGAGGGTAGTCACGTGTTGTAGTCCATTCGGAAGCATCCTCAACCGACGGCATGAATTGATCTGTAGATGTAAAAGACTTGGCAGAGTTCCTTCCTCCACTGTCCACCACTTTAAGCTGCGTAACTGTTCAAGATGTAAGGATTCGAGTCGAGGAAACCCTTTTGAAGTACAAGCCATCTTTACTCCCACGTACGAATCTGTCAGCAATCTAAGAACTCGAAGGTTTTCCAGCTTCTCCAACGTCGCCAGTGGATCTTGCTCTAAATTGGACCGTATCAAGGTAAGCTTGGTGAGGTTTGTTAGGAATTCACTAGGTTCTGGTAAGTTCACTAACTTTGCATCCAAAACCAACTTACGCAACGTGGGAGGAGATGAAAGAGGGTGCACCGACGAGTTTGGAAATATTATGTATCCTGCTTCTCCTGCCGTTACCAAAAGAGACTGGAGGCATTTCAATTTGCGAATGGATTCGAACAATACCGCACCATTCATGTCAGACATTCTATAATCTAAACATATTCCTAATTTTCTAAGATGCGTCAGACTTTCCAGGCAACCGTGCATCCATTCGCCAACCTTTACCAACGTTAGAGTATGGAGGTTACTCATCTGGTTGAGCCGGGGACGACCTTGTATAACACCCCAACCACTGTAAAAACCGTGTTTGTAATTTCCGTACATAACTTGGAAATGTCTTAACTGTTCCATCTTCTCTATTTCGCGGGGTATCTTGATGTCGCCATAAGATGTTACAATTAGTGTTTGTAAATTGAGAAGTTTGCCTATCGATGATGGGAGACTTTTTAAATGAGTCTTGGTACACCCAAGGTATTTCAAGTGAATCAGTGCACCTATCTCACTCGATAGCTCTTCTATCTCTACATTGTGGAGATCTAACACCCTAAGCAATTTAAAGCCTTTGTAAAGAAGACTTCTCTTGTTTACTTTCGAGTATAGCATTACGATGATTATGGATTAACACAGATCGACAGTGTGGAGTAGAAAAATTTAGGGAAGTGGACTCAGGCAAGGCATTATGGTGAATTACAAGTCGGCAGGCTCTAGAGGCTGGAGTGTTTGAATTCCCATGGTGAACTTGGAGAAACATACCTTCCTTGGCTTTTGATATGGAGAGATCTCGCAGAAGATCGTGAATACGGCAACTTTTAATACCCCCGTTTGCACTTCTTTTAGCAAGTTGAATTATACTTCGTTGAATCAACTCTTTTAGAAAATCTTCTCCCACCTTTTCTACTGTTTCATTCCCTCTCTGTTGCAGAAACCCTTCTGCGGCCCACAATTGAATCAGTTTTTTAGCAGGGAACTCATAGTCTTCGGGAAAAATTCCCAAGTAGAGAAAACATGGTTTCAAGTGATAGGGCAGATCTCTAAAACTCAAAGATAATATTTTAGAGATTTTGTCTTGTCCCTCGTTAATTTGCCACGTAATACTCTCCCTTACATTCTCCCACTCCCATTCTTCTTTCGTTGATAAGAGCCCTCCGATTACTACGATCGCAAGAGGTAGACCACAGCACTCTTCCACAATCTTTCTTCCAAACTGCTCCAAATTGTCAGGGCAAACGTTACCTTGTCCTGGGAATGCTTTCCTGCAAAACAAATTCCAGCTCTCATCTTTTCCTAAAGTTAGCAACTCATACGGCAGGCTTTGTGCATCTGCATGTAAAGCTACATCTTTGTTGCGTGTGGTGATCATGACCCTACTTCCATTTTCCACATCAGGGAGAGTATCATTTAGGGGGAAAGCACCCTTGATAGCATCCCATGCTTCGTTCGTCCATATATCATCTACTACCATCAGGTATATCTTCCCTTTCAAATATTCTGAAATTCTATGCCTCAGCTGGAAGACATCCATTTTCTCCACTTTCTTGGACTCCTCTTCTGAGAGCACCATGTTGTTATATATGATCTTCTTAAGAACATCTTTCACAGCATACTCTTGCGATAGACAAATCCATGCGCGAAAGTGAAAACGTACTTTAACACGAGTGTCGTTATAAACTTTCTTCGTAAGAGTGGTCTTACCGAGACCACCCATTCCAACTACAGAAACAACACAACGGCGTAACTCCCCCTTGGTCAGTCGGTCCACCAATATCTCCGAGTCTTTCTCAAAACCAACAAAATCTGGTTCTTGATCAAGAGGAGAAGTGAGCCTCCATTCTTGGAGGCTTGGACCAGCGGAGCTTGTCCCTGCTTCCTGGCCTATATTTTGAATTCCAAAAGTCGACCTACTTTCAGAGATAACACGGATCTTATTGTTTATCTGTTCGATCTCCGACCTCAACTTGTAGCGAGCTTTCAACTCACAGAAGATGCAAGCGTACCTTGTAATGCGGCCCACAAATCCTGTTCGATTCAAGGGTGCTACCTTGAAGATAAAGGTGTCGATGAGGTCCTCAGCAACGTATGCAGCATCTGTCACGTCCAGCACCCAGTTCTTCACCCTTTCATCTCCTTCTTGCTTGGCGTCTGCGTCTTTCAAGAAGCATTGCATCTGCGTAAATTGTGTGAGGATCAATTCGACTTTGTCCTCAGCCTCATATAAGGAAATGACTTCCTTAATGAGGGGATCAGCGAGCTTTATGAGAAGTTGCAACACAACAGCCTCAACAGCAACCATCTTTCCTCACTTTTTCTTTTTCTTTTTTCTCTCGCAAGAAAGAAATTCAGTTCAAAGCTTTCTTTCTCTTTACTTATAGGTTGGATGTCTCTCTATTTATAGAGGCAAACTAGAAGCGGATTGGCGGATTGGCTGGTGTGGGTGCGTGTCGTGCGAAGACGAGCGGTGACGCTATTCGAGCTCAAGTTGTACAAACAGTTCAAAGAGATCAAAGGCCCTACAATGATGTATTTATTATATCCCAAAATCGAATCAAATCAAAGCTTAAGTGGATCGCCACACCTTAGGAAAACAATAGTGTTAAAAACTTACTGGGGCTACAAGAGTTGGATCAAGCTGATATTTCTGTTTTCCTTTCATCCAACTGGTGTGACTTTATCAATAGGTTAAATGGCAAATAAACATTACATTAGGCCCTACGAAGGTTTCAACCGTGGATGTTATTATTCCCACTATTTCCTATGATGTGGTCTACTTAAGCTTTAGATCTTCTTCATTTTTTGACTCATAACTTAAAATGACCTGGAAAAACAGATGGATAGTAGAGATATAAAACACATGCATCATGATGGACCCAGCTCCGGGCAGTTTTGAGATCACCACCCATTCCGCTCCCGTAAAATATCAAAATTACCTGAATCATAGGCCCCACTTTTATAAAATGTAAACCCAAAGCAGGGCTCGGGTCCACGATTTACTTAGGGGGGCCGGCCGTGGAACCATCTTGCAATAAACCCTAATATATCCACCTGATTCTGCCCTTGCAATTTAAAACACTCATTATTTTACTTTTAACCATTCATTTGGCAATCATCACTTGTATGAATAGGATTAATGGCCACACTTACCGAACATCCCAGCATTGTATAATACTCTTTTTCAGTGAGGTTAGCGGGAATAGAAGACTTCAGGTCATTGTATAATACATTTGATCAGTAATCCTAGCTAGCACTGCGACTTCATTTCCATTTTTTTAGTACGTCCTTTACCAAGCTTAACACCTGTGTATAAGGCAACTCGTGGACATGCCAATACGTGCCAGCGTGATACATGGGTTCAATCCCATCCCTCATAAGGGCACCACTTGGTTGATATCTTGGCTCAAGAATCAGGTCGATCAGTCTACTTGATCGTTTGGTTTGCCACAGCCTATGAAACAAATGAACAGCTGGAGAAACTTGCTCAAAGTCTTCTAAGATATTCTACTATTCCGAATAAAGTAGCTCACTTAATCAGTTTTGGGTAACCGTATTTATACAGTTAGACCTGCTAAATGGACGGCTTGGATATCACACTCGTGTGCCACATTGCTACATGTGGTGTGGTGAGTCTAACAAATCTCCTATGGTACCATTTTTTAATAGGGACACGGGAAGATGTGCTCTGAAAAGATATTTATTATTAACACAGTTATTAAGAAGTCGGTTCCTTTTACAAGTTGAAATGTTGTAGATGGAGCCACCCAAGTGCACCCAAGGTAGAAGTTGGATGCCCAAAAATCAAGCTGATCTGACCCACTACGTTGGCTCTTCCATGAATTTGAAGGTTTTCGTATCATTATTGTTTCCAATGATGTGGCTACCATGGTGAGCTCCTACCCATTTGTTTTGGCCCATCATGAGTTAGGATGAGCGTAGGCATAAGTTCTAGTTTGTAGGGCAAAGCCCACCCCACATGCTTCAGTGCTCTCAGAGCAATTTTTGCATGGCAGCATATGACATGTGGTTTGGACTCGATGAACAGTGTAGATTAATCAATTAGACTGTCCAAGTGAACCAACTAAACTAGGTGCACCATGACTTATGGTACTCCGAGAGCACGGGAGCATTCCAAATTTTTAAAAAACTATTTTTTCTTATATTTTTAATACCCACCCAATTGGCTAGACCATTTCTAACGGGGATGAGTTCACATGCATTCACATGGCTTGTATGTTGCACATGCTTTCAAACAAGCGGGGTTACCGAATTTTAAGAAGTCCTTTTATTTTTGTAATTAGTGGAGTCCCCAGATCTCAATATGCCAACTTGCCACCACCTTAAAGATGCGGTCTAATCCACAGCAGTTGCATAGTTGTCAGCATCCAGACTGTTCAAATCACTGACCCAGCCGTGGATGGCGCATAGCTTAAAAACTACACCGTGCAGATGATGGTCTGCACTTGATTTCGCACTTGCAATTTGAACCGTTCACTGTTTTACGTTTAACCATCTATTTTCAGCCATCACTTGGATGATTATGATTGCTTATCACTGTTATTTTTTAGATCTATTCCATCCCAAGATGTTCTCCACAGCATGGATGGTCAGGGGGGATGATGTGTCACCATTATTGTTAAAATGGAGAAAATTACGGTGGTTCCATTAATTAGATGGTTAAGATAGCCCTATTTGTAGCGGGCCTGTAGAAATATTTCCATGTGTACTGGTAATATTTAATGAAGTATCTTAAAATTCTCCGGATGAGTAACTGGTAGGTTTCCTTTTGTTGTTCAGTGGGTCTCAAGTTAGTTCAATGATCCAAACCACTAAATATTATATCCTGTTATATCCCCACTGTAGGTGGTCCATGCATGAAACATGTTCCAAAACGGAAAAGTTCCAACCCTTCAAGAAGTAGCAACCAATAGCCCGTCAATTAGCCAAGTAGGCGAGAGTTTCATTATTCTCATTTACTCCGCTTATAAGAAGGCTTTACTATCCGAGTAAGTCTGTGCTTGACCATGAAACCCCGTGATTTGGCAATCAATTGGTGAAAATGGTGAGGCCCCTTGAAAGGAAAAGCCTTTCCGAAAGGATGCAGTCCTGATCAAATGGGGCAGGGCAAGCGTGTGTGACTTGAGGATGACTGACGCAGGGATGAACGTGATGAGGTCGATCACCGTCTTCCTCAAGGATAACTACTCCGAATCCACGGAGCTTCTCTGGACTCCTCACAGAGACTTCTCGAATCCACGAGGAAAGAAAGCAGGAAAATGGATATAATTCTAATAAATTCGAAATTGATTGATAAATAAATAAAAACGAGTTTACACCCCTTTAAATAAGGGAACCAAGCAACATGAAAGAAATCAGACTCATACTACAACTAAAACTCCTAGAATTCGCAACTTACTATAAATAGTAAACTTACTATTTATAGACGGTCACGATGTCTACTAGTGCGCAAGGTTTTCGGCCAAAAATAGTAAGTGTCCTATTTGGCTTCACCAAACCGTTCTCCTAATTATCCTAAAGCCCAACGGATGAAAAGTTATACTCAAACTAAAACTTACTATTTATAGTAAAAACAAAATTAAAACGAGGAAACGACCGTCGATCAGGGGGTTTTTCGCAAATCCGGGCTGCGCAACCCGGTGAGCAGGGTTGGTTGGCTAAAGTAGCTCGTTCTACCCCAAAATCATATATTTTACGTCGGATAACTCATTCCCGATTGTGAGATATGCCCGATCTAAGGTCCGATGGTCCGGATCACTTCTGTCGCCGACCGTGCCTTTTCTGATCCATCTTAGCCATGAAATTGTCCGCGACCCGCTCTACATCAATGACCAAGTGACAATGACAACAATGTCTCTTTTAGGGGATGCGAAGCTGTGATGGTGGATGCAATATGAGGATGGGCTGGAGGGATTCTCGGATTCATTCTGGTCCTTTTCCACCATGGAAATTTTCCCATTGAGAACCCCCAGGAAAAAGCCTTTGAATTCATTCAAGGATCCAATATCAATGATCTATGCCTAGAATGCGTTGCTAGATCTCTGCTCTAGAAAGCTATATATGCAATAATGAATGTGGTTTGACCGAGGACTTCCCTTTCATTACTTCTCTCAGTTCATCCCAATGGAAATAACCCTACAAATGAATTATAAAGTTCACTAGGTTTACAACATCACGTTGGACGATCCATCCTTTAGAGACAGAAATCAGATTATTTGGTCTCATAGTCAATCCTTAAATTATACCTCAACACTCTTTAGGACCCCCATAGTAATTAACAACTAGATATGAATCGATCCAGCCATTGGATTGGTTGAATGGTCAGGATGTCGAAGATTAATAATTAGACATCCATGCAGTATATCCCACTTAACATTTAAAGTTAGTTAAGGATTAGGTACATGGATCATGGTGATTGATCTAGCATGAGGACAGTTTTGTTTAGAAATAAGCCCAACAAATTAACTCAAAATAATAGTAATATTAATATTAATATTAATATTAATTTATAACAAAGTAATAATAAAATTATTATTTGGTTACTAACATATTATAAAGGTCTCGAACGTACACATAACCCATTAGGACCTTTTAACCATTAATGAACGAATCAGAATTAATCCGACCATCGAATCAACATAATCAACACTTAAAAGTTGTAAATCAATTGGTATATCTCACATAAACTTTAGATCTGCCTGATTTTTGTCAGAGGCTCTGGTTACGACCTCCAAAACGAATGGATGGAGTAGATCTTGTCCAACATCAATGTGGACCCCACATTGCACAAGGTGTGTACCACAGTGAGCACGCACCTGCGGTGCACCGGACCTAAATCTTGGTCAATCGTGTGTTGACCCGATATACTCCAAAAGAACAGAGATTTTCTCTCTCCTCCTGTTTTCCTGTTCCTAAAGTTTTAAACGGATGATGTCCGTTGTGGCGCTCGTTAGGCCACCATCCTCGACCATTAAGAAGATCGAAACCGTCCATTTAGTAGAGAGTACATGTGCACCCAAAACTTGATAAAGTTTCGCATGATGAAGCACATGTGCATGCACATGATGCTTGATACAAACAAGACCTACACACACAGCGGTTTCCAGAAATGGAAACTACCTCCATGCGCCAGGTTGGCGATCCATGTGAGGGGTGTCTAGCGAGATCTGGTTCGTCCAAACGAGATCTGGATCCATGTGAGGGCTTCCAAACAAAGCCACGACTGGTTTCCCCTGCCCACCGTATTTGAAGGCAGTTTCAGCCAAAACAAATCCGGAGCGCTTGTTATCAATCCGATGGTCCTGGGAGCTAGGGTAGGCAATAAAAGGAGAGTGGATCAAGCAACATGGGATCCTCCCTCCATTTCTGGCGGCCACGCTCGAAAATCGGCCGGAGCCTTCTCTCGTTTGAACCACCAAGGAAATCGATGCAAAGCTTCGATCTGTTGATTTCCCAAGCTCTATTGATAGTACAGAGGCAGTCCAGTAACTTCGTTCTGAAGAAAGGAGCTATTGTTCGAGATCTGACATTGGAGCTTGAGCATCTTCTTTGTTCAAAACTGCACCTTGTCGCGGTCTGAGTTGGGTCGGTTTGTGCCATGCTGGGGTCCCTGCAAAAGAAGAGAAGGGAGAAACAAAAGAAAAGAGAGAGAGAGAGAGAGAGAGAGAGAGAGAGAGAGAGAGAGAGAGAGAGAGAGAGAGAGAGAGAGAGAGAGAGAATGAGTAAGGAATGTGGAGGGTGAGCTGCTCGCTGCTGCACTGCACGAGCTCGCCTGAGCCATGAGACAGGTCGCGAGTTTGAATCGCTTTTGGGCCGAGTCCAGGCTCAGTCAAGTCCTGATGACAGAGAAATAATATAGAAAGAAAATGGAGAAAGAAGAAAAGAAGGAGAAGGAAAAGAGAGGTAGAGAAGGAGGAATGAGAGAGAAGAGGATCGGTTGCAGTTGGTCCGACAAGGCCATGCATTGGCTGCCGAGTTACGTCTGAGTCAACTCGGTCCAGACCCTTGCTAGACCTTTAGTAGATGAAAAGAGGAAGGAGGAGAAGAAAGAAAAGAAAGGAAAGAGAAGATGAAGAAGAAAATCAGCAGTGAGAGAGTGGGATGGAGGAGAAATGAAAGAGAGAGAGTGCTGCTAGTCTGCCACTCTAGCTCGACTTGAGCTGAGTTGTTGACTCGTTGTGTCGACTCAATCAGGTTAAGACTCGGCTTTTGTCAATCTCAGTCCCCATTGAACATGGTAGGCAAGAAAAGAAAAGGGAAAGAGAGTGAGCATGAGCGAGAAGAAGAAGATATGTGGCGAGAATTTCTCCACGGTAGCCGAGTCAACTCACCTGATTGCTGAGTCCAGCCAGTCACCAAGTTCTAATTATTGCTGGCCTTGTTTGGTTATTTTGTGTCAATGGGTAGGAAGGAAGAAAGAGGGAAGGAAGAAAGAAGAGGACCAAGTCAAGAGGTGAGGCTTAACTCCAAGTCAGATCAAACTGAGTTGACTAACTGTAACACCCTGAATTTTTGTCAACCTGAAATTAGACGTCCTTAGGCAATGAGTCAACCATAATACCTTAGTAACCTCTTAGGAATCAATTTCAAATCCAAAGGAATCATTTAGAACTTAATTCTTTAGAAATTTAACATGAATTAGCCAGCGCTACACTAGATTTCCTACAAAATTAGTACCGACCACTTTAAATACGATCTGTAAGACCCAAAACCACTAGAATTGTTACCGCTACGTTACCCTAAAATCTAGGATCTAACTCTAAGCCCAGTTGACATCGGAACCATTGGGAAACTTTGTATTGGTTCTAGACCGCGCATCAAAAGTCTGATAGCGATGAACTTAGACCATTATGACCGCCTAGTTGGGCTTGACTATCGTTTCGAAAATCAAGCCCAACCGATGTCCTAAGACCATTTTCTTGCGTCCGGAGTAAAGAGAGTGAGAAAAAGAAGATTTTTAGAAAATAAATTAGAATCTGAAACGTTTCACTTGCACATTATTTTTAAGCGTTCTGATCGTCAGAATTCGACCAAATTTCACTCTCAAAACAGGAAAATTTGCCCTTACATGTTTGAGGACTTGTGGCCTTGATCGGAGTTCGGTAACCGTTGAATTGACATTGGTTCACCACGAACGATCTGAAAATCCGATCGGACTGAAAACTTAAATGACTAAAGATCCGATGTTAGTGAGCTTAAGTCCGACCGTATTTGATAACAGGACCTCCAGGAGTACTCCGTTGAGACGAAATAGTCCATATTTGAACATAACTTAAGTATACCTTGGCCCCAAGTTTATTTTCGTCATTTTTGGGCTTATAAAAAGGACCTTAAACCCTCACTCTCTCATCCCATACGAATTTGAAAAAACCTAGGAGAGAGAAGAGAGAAAAGAGAGAGAAAATGAGGGAGAAGTTGGTGTTGCTTCCTAGGATTCTTCCCAGTCTCTCTACGTGCCTCATCCACCCTTCTGCATCGCTTTTCCAGTGACTCCGGCTTCGTTCCTAGGTAAGAAAACTCAAACCCTAACTTGTTTTAAAGTCTAGGATAGTTCCAATGATGTTCTAGCTAACCTGTTTCTTGCCATAGGTAGCGTATCCGCCGTTGACGAAGACATATCGTCTGAATCATATCGAATACGTATTTTCTGATTTAAGGTGCGGACTATATATGCTTAGGTTATGGTTTTCAAGACTTTTAATGTTAAGTAATGATTTATTCTTATCTAGGATGCTATTTCACATGTATAAAGTGTTGTCCGTTTCATTTTTCAGTTATACGTTACCTATGTTGATTATACTGTATTCCTCGTATTTGTAGAAAATACCGTATACGTACAAAATTCAGCTTTGTGCTTAACATGATTAATTGCCGTGAATATATGCTTGTTACATGTGTGACAACTCTTTAGCAAAAGGACTTGCCCTAAATCACGTCACGGCCAATATACGTTGTATATGTTAAAGTGTGTAGCCCACGTGTTTGTGAAAATGTTTAAATGAATATGGAACCCGGATTCATGCATGTTATGATTATCCGTCGTGGGTATATGCAAGTGATATATAGGGCAACTCCCTAATGAAAGGATTTGGTCAAATACATGATATATCAACATACGATATGTAGTTAGTATGAGTGTTTATGAAAATGACTGAATGAGTATGGAATTCGCTTTCATGCTCGCCATGACTAATTGTCATGGATATATGATTGTTGAATGGGCGATAACCCTTTGACGAAAGGATTTTTCCTAATACGTATGCTAATGGATACATAATATGTACGATGTAATGTGTAGACTAAGTGTATGTAAAAGTGTCTGAATGAGTTAGGAGTTACTAAGATGTACCTATACGCGGGTTGAGATATGATTCTCAACTACATCAATGATGTGTATGATTCCCTTCATGAATCATGTAACTTAGGTTATCCATGCTGAATAAGTGTATGATTTCCTCCATGGCTTATGTGTTTAATTGAATCATGTTACATGTGTGTATGATTTCCTGTTTGTATTGTTTACATTTAAGTTATACTTCATGATTGTTCATATGGATGCAGAATATGAATCATATGTTAGTTATTGTATGTGTATGTGAATGGGGCTGTGCTACAGTCCAGGCAATCGAAAACCGTTCCATAAATAGTGGTTGAGGTTGTCTTCGCCACATAGGATGAGTTAGCGAATCTGAGTCGTGCTTGGGGTGCTTATGCATTACATGTCATTCAACTCAATGTGCGCTTGGCCTAGTTGAGCTTATCAACTAACCCGATTGACCGATACTTGTTCACCATGTTTGGTCGCCACTATTTGAATCTAAGGCACTGAGCTTACCAGTAAAACTCCCGTTAATCATGGTACCAAGATCCCCTAAGACTCATGAGCCGGGCATGGTGGTATGGGACACCGTGGTCAAGCTGTCGGCCTACGCTGGGGCCACAAACCTTCCCGTAATGACCAGTGAGCACCCTACTCTGAGCAAATTATGGTGGTATGGGACACTATATTCTTGTTGTCGGCTTACACTGATTGGTGACGAGTCCTCTGTAGTGACCTTGAGTTTATCCTGCCACTGCATAGGGGTGACGAGTCTTGTTGTAGTCTTAAGGATATAAATAGGCCTGTATTGATAAGGTGATGGGGGACAGGAGCAACGATTGCGCGCAACAGCCCTGACAGCCCTTGCAGCGACCTAGAACCATAACATCGTATGAGATTTCCTAGGACTGACGACCCTAGAATGGAACAATGTTGGGAAATGATACAAGGGAGGTGTCTTAACTTCCCAATCCTACTGTATGAAAAGGACTAATAAGAACTTGGTAAGCATATTCATAACACCGCATTGCATGTGCTAACGGCGTTGGTGATAGAGCACTGAGGAAGTGAGTCATGCCGTGATCGTTAGATGAAGTCGCAGAGGGGATTGTGGTGAGGGCATGCATCATTCTTCATATCATTCTTGCATTAACAAGAGTATCTAGGACATGTTTGATTGTACTGCCTTATCATTACTGCTTGATTGAATTGATAACATGTTAACCTTTGTTGTATAGTTTTCATGAGTTAGCTACTCACGCCCACATTACGGGACGGTGTTGTACACACCAAACAGTCCTTGTTTTAATTTCAGATGATGGCGATGCTTGCGAAGTAGAGCCGGACTTTATGATAATGAGGAGGATTCCACCTATATGCAGGTTCTGATCGACGGGGTTACAGGGTTACTGATTAGATGCCAATACACTTGGTATTTCACCTTTTATTTAAACACCCATGTATATTCTTTTCTTTCCATTTTTGGAGTATACATGTATTTAGTTAACCTGGTAACATGTTCACACTCTAGAGACTTACAATCATTTATTTATATTATATATTTATTACAGTCTTCCGCTTAAGTAATTTGACTGTCTCTGGAGTATGATATGTTGTTTTAGCTTAATCTCACTCATGTTTAATACACTAACATAGACAACATTCAATCATAAGCATTTATGTTACATAAGTGATGTTCTAGAACTCAGGAGTGGAGTTTATGCTCGACCCCCGATTTCCGGGATGTTACACTAACGTATTAACTTTTCCTCCCAAATTAAATTGTTTTGGTTTATGATTATCATTGGTATTACCCTAACAATCATGATTATTAGGCATGAATAGTTATTAGCATGTTACGTATAATAGTATTAGTTATCATAAAAAAAACCACGACTATAGTAGACATAATATTTTATTTACCATTTTTAAATATCATCATTGACAATGGATTGTGATAACTATTACCATCATAATGATTATTATAACCATATTACCTAATGTTAATTATATCATTAATGATAATAATTATGTTGTTGTAATTATTTGTACACAAACTAGGGTTTAAATCTTAAAATTTATCCTAAACCTAAACTTAAGGATGAAACCCTAGGTTAGGACTTTAGCCATAAATAATGTGTTAAGATTGGATCTAACTGTATAATTTTATAATTTATGGTAGGATTTGATTCTAATGACAAATGCATTCCCTATCAACACTAGTGGGCGATTCGACACGTAAGGTGATGATTTCTTCTCATTGAGCTTTCCATTTTTCCATTAGCTTAAGTGATAGTTTTTATTTTAATTTTGGTTGATGATTAATATTTTTATTTTATAATTACACGTGCTAGTTATTGGAATTGAATACTAGATTACATGCTCAATATTTATCCTGTATATTTTCTCATGCTTGTGAATTACTTGTGCATTACTTATGAAACTTAAACTAGTACATCAATCAGTAGAAAATGTACACTCATACTTGAGATGTAACTTAATTGATCGTATTTATAATGAACCTTCGACTTAGTGGTTACTTGAATGATTGATTAAATGAAATATTGATGTGGGCCTACTATCCATGGGTTGTTGTGTCTAAGTGGTTTTTGATAATGATCTTTTATCGCATAATTGATATGTGCCCTATGTAACTTAGTTTTGATATTTGCCCTATATGACTCTATTTTGGTATTTGCCCTGGGAGGGCTCGATGTATTGTTTTTGTGCAACCATGCAATGGTAAACCGCATATACTGAATTATGATTGGCCAACAGTCGGTGGGCTTCCATTAAACATTCTAAGGTGGTAGTCTTATGAGCCGGGGATGGTGATCATGGGATACTATGCCCGAGCTATCAGCCTATGCTGGGTAATGATCCCCCCGTAGTGACTTTTGAGCTTTATTAAATTGACTGGTTATAAATGGAATAATAGCGGATGGGTTAATCATGCATTTATAGCATTCAGGCAATGACGGGTGGCTAATTCTAGATGTTGTATCACGTGCCTATAGGATTTAGTTGGGGTATCGTTTCACTAGCTCCCATACCACCAACTATCGGCTCACTTTCGGTAAGCTTGGTACTACGCATGTACGATGTACTTTCACTGGTGATCGGCCACATGCATAAGTTTTGCCCAAAAGCCAACTGGATAAGCATCTTCAGTTGATGTGCACTCATGCATCCATGCATTTAATAAGACTGCATTGTGTATTATTTTGAATGTTTTTTGTTTATAATTATGCTTACATATTGTTCTAGTGTGTAATCTTAAAGGGAATTCACATCGAGTTGGACACTCATTCATCGAATATATAACCGTACAGGTAGTGCAGGTGGGCCTAGATGATATTCGTATTCATATTGATGAGGAGTAGGGTACATTTGTCAATGATGCGTGATTGCATTTGCCAAGAGTTGCTACGTGATTTTACAGTTCAGGATTAGTTATAATTTACTTTGTTTCATATGCGATATTATTTCATTTTGTAATTGTAAGTATTGGGAGATTAGTTTGTATAAGTCATTTGAGCAACCACTCGTAAGATTTGAATGTATATGAAATTTTCCTTTATGTTTAATTTGTCTATCTTTCACTAAACTACTAACTCTAAGAGAAAAAGAAAAGAAAAAAAAATATCTGAATTTAACCATCTTTAAAGGATAACACTCAGAGTTTTTTAAAAACGAGTTATATAATCGGGTTCTGAAAACACGAGGCGTTACAGAAAAATAAAAAGTTTGAATGGTCAGAAACTTCTACTTAAATCCAATTGGATCCTAATAGACTTAGAACTAGTAAAATTGTAAAAATCGTACAAACGTAAATCAATTTTAAGCTTAGATGAGTAATTACAATTCTTTTTCTTTATGGGTTTGAAAGCATGGATTGACCATATATAAAATCCAATCTCATGGCTCTTCAATACGTTATCTGTGAAGAGGTAAGTACTGCATTACTAAAAAAACATGTGTATCATAGTTCTTACAGAAAACAATCATTTAAAAAGCACAAAAACAAATAATCACTGTTGGAAATAAACCTATAATCTTGATCCATAAAGGTAGCAGGTTTTTCTAGCCCAAGACTCGCCTTGCTTGTCTGGAGAACATCTAAATGAAACATAAGGTAGCCTCTGGCCTGCATAGAAAGTACATAAGATTTAAATAAAAAAAATTTCCATTTTTTTATGTTTTCAGTTCATCCCAATGGAAATAACCTTATAAATGATTTGGATGGCATATAAACATCAAGGTGGGAAAAAGTTGGAGATTAAAGCCCTAAAATTAAAAAAAAAAAATTAAATTTAAAAAAAAAAAAAAATCAAGGTGGAGATTAAAAAGTTTCAACTGTAAGCATTTTATTTTTTTGCAGTTTAACCTCTTGTGTGGCCCACTTGAGTCTTGTATTTTTAGGCGGATGTCCTAAAATGATCCCAAAAAGAATAGACACGGTGGATTTCTCACAAATAACCCCATCTAGCTTTCCATCACAGGAACTTCCTATGAAAAACTTTTCACAGGAAACCTGCATCCATTATTGTGTATCTGCTCGAGCATCCAACACTATACACGTGGCATCCTTGGGCATCAATTTGAGGCCACAGAAATTATTTTTCATGTGGATGGGACAAATCCTAAGTGCACTAATTTTTTGTGGCAATAATTTCTTATACGTGACTATGTGGGCACGTGCATGAGATCCAAACTGCTCATCAGGAGGATCCCACTGATTAAACTCCTTGGCTAGAAATCAAACCGACCTATGAATAGGTGGGTTCCCCTTCACATGT
This sequence comes from Magnolia kwangsiensis, assembly GCA_037074715.1. NCBI lineage: Eukaryota > Viridiplantae > Streptophyta > Magnoliopsida > Magnoliales > Magnoliaceae > Magnolia > Magnolia kwangsiensis. Next base: position 5,514,714 of record CM073583.1, read on the forward strand.
GTAAAAGAAATGGATGGCTTCGGCCAGCCCAGGTTAGGCATGGGCCTCGCATGACACTTAAGGCCCAAGCAGAAGGCCAATATGAATCTAACTAAATAGGCCTAACCCCAATCCCATGGTCCACTAACACTTGGGCCACTAACACTCTCACTGGTGGGATAAGTATTGTTGTAGGACTGATAAATAATTACTCAATGGAGGGTAGGGATCGCACAAATTCAGGCCTAAAGGCAGAAATGGCCTAAATGTGCATGATCGGACAACCATAACTTTGTGACCAGTAATCTATTTAGCATGCATAATAGACCATTGGAAAGCATTAGGCAAGCTTTATGCATTGGATAAACCACTCAAGAATTGTTGGCTTCCAAAGGTTTTTCAAAATTCAATCACTTAGGTCCAATTAGGATTTGAAGTTGCAATTTACTTTCATAATAAGTTTCATTTTTCTATTTTTAGGTTTATAAATGTTTATTTGTGGGCTAGAGTTTTTGTTTTAGTCATCTAAAAGTTGTCTATGAATATTGGTGAGATTAGTATTCATTTACTACTTTTAATCATTTTTATTATTTTGGAAATTGTCCTATTTTGAGTCAAATTAGGGGGGAAAAAAAACTTATATAAGCATATCAAATATATTATAATTAATGCTTTATTCAATAATATCAATTTTATTCTTCATTTTAGAGATTTTTTCTTTCCTCGTGGATTCAAGGCCCATGCTTGAAAGAAAGTGGCGATTTCTACTCTTTCATCACGTGCCACTACATCATACATGTATATATGTTGAACATGGGACATTCGCCATCTTCATTCTAACTTCCGTTTTCTTCTACAAGTGTGGTCTACCTGATAAGTGAACCATCCTTATTTCTTTCCATGCCTTGGTAGTAGTGTGGCCTTCACCTGATGAACCATCTTGATTTTTGTTTTTTTTGGAAATGCATGTTTGAATATTAATTCGATGGAAAGATACAACGAGGGGAGTCAGGTGGCCTCCGAAACCAAAAAACTAACAGGCCACACCAATCATAAAACATGCATACAACATAGAAAGGGGAAAAGATAAAAGTCCAGTAAAAAATACCAAGAAACAGGACCCGGAATTGGAAGAGGGGTTGCTAAGAAGTGCCAAAAGCTGAGAAGGCTGGCCATGCGGGGGATCAGTAAAAGAGTTCCGGGGGTGAACGATCTTGATTTCTTTCCATGAATGTACACCACGGACATTGGCTGTCTCTGCAGTGAACCAACTCTTCATTTTTTTCAACGGCACTTGCACTCTTCATGTTCACCCCTTCTACCAGTAAATACACTTATCTTTCTATTGGAGTGATAAAGTCCCTTGATATATTGATACACCAGACAGCTTAAACTTTTAAATAAAATGGTTGTTTGACACTTTCTGCTTTTGGAAACGATTTATTTTAAAACCAAGATCAGTAGAAATACTACCATAGAGCTGATAGCTTTTTTGTTGTTCAAATGGACCCCATTACTCAATATATGGACCACTGATTTAAAACTCGGACCATAAGATGATCCGTTCCAGTGATCTGTCTGGTCCAAGCTAGTCAAACCATCGGTACAACTGAGTTGACTCATCTCTGACAATATATATATATATATATATATATATATATATATATATATATATATATATATATATATATATATATATATATATATATATAACTCTGCTCAAGTGGGATGGCTGATGCACAGGCATTAAAAATGCCATCGTGGCAAACATGTTATTTAGATTGAACTGTCTAAATTATACCCCCAAATCTAAAATTTATAAAAATAAAATAATAGTAATAATTTACTTTGTCAATAGGCTTTAGCAAACTACCAAATGAAAATTCCAATCATCCTAATTCAACAAATAAGTTCTAAGAATCAAATTGTACGTAGTTTCATTCAATAAGTCTCGTTTTTGGGCTACCGCCTATCTGTTGGACGGGGCCTACGTTACCCAACCCCATGTGGGTGGGCCTTTACTTTTTCTTTTTTTTTGGGTTAGCTTGTTAGTACACACCCACATCAGTACACACACTCCATGTTAGCCACCCCCGCTAGGGATCGATACCAAGACCTCAAGTGTTGAAACGAGGTATCTCCACTCAGTCTGCCAGTTGAGCTATGGATCTGGGTGTAGGGTGGGCCTTCACTTGTCTTGCTGTCAAGGCTTCTACAAAAGGCCATGCGCACCTATTTCTTTTGAGAAAATTGGTATCTTTTCCTTAGAGAAAAGTACAAAAAACATGTTTGCTGCAAGATATTGAAGGCTTTATGCTCTACTAAATGGTAGTTTGGGAAATAATTTATCTCATTTGTGGCAATTTGTTTGAATCATGGATCATGTGGGAACAACTTGTACCAAAATCAGTACTGATCCGACGATCTAGATATGATTCTAAATAATCTGACCATCGTGTTTTTACTAATGATTTTATGTGGATCCACAGGGGTTCCTACAAACTGGTCAATGTGGATTGATGTGAATGTATATGCCTGATGAACAGACTCGAAATATCTTTTTGTTGAGTGGACCATTCTGTGTTTGGCACTTTATAATATCAGTATTCAACCATTCACTCAATCAATCTATACAAGTGGCAATTCAGAACTGTTAATGTGACATGCTCTACTCGTGGATGGCCGAAATCCATCCTGACTGGACACTCCGTAGGGCTTGGAATCGGTCTTGTTGCTCGTTCATGTAATTCTACTAGTCTAGGAGTGGCTGCCCTGCTTCAAGAGTCGTCTCACATAGAGTGTGGAGCCCACCACCGCATATGTAGAAAAAGAGGGGAGCGGGGAAGGAAGAACAACCGTTTGACTTTGGCAACTGTGGGATTCCCACATTTTACCCTTTCCTAAATTTCTTCATTGGGCAGTCTCTCCTACGCATGGCCGCTTTCTGAAATGAATCATGTAAATTATTTCCACATACCCATGTACACAATTGCACATCAATCCATACTGTCTAAATTGTGGCATCATAACTTAAATTTCAGGGGTCAGGCGATCCTGACTATCTGATTGGTGGGCCCTACCTTAAAACAAAGCTCCCATTTCTTCCAATCAAGCATTATATACATGATACCCAGAAAGAAGCGTTAGTGTACAACTTTAAACAGATAGTATCAACAAAACACGAGGAGTTTTCAGCTTGTGCAAGTGGGTCCTCTAGTTCCGCAATCCAAACTGTTGATTTGATGAGCAATAGTTGGATAGGTCCATGCAATGCACCAACCATTCAAATAGTCTTTCAGATAAGAACTTCCTAGTACAATTAGTGATAATCAAATAGGTAGTTATGAAAGAAAATGCAGCGGCTTTAACCATGGCCAGAGTTACAATGGCTAGGATATTTCCATATGGAGCAGCGGAGTATTTGAAATCAATGGTGAAAACTCTCTATCACGCATTGTATAATACATAGATGAAAGAGTGTTCTGTAAAAATAAAAATAAAATTTGCTTTTATTTCAATTCTCAGTAAGAAGATTTTGTGAAAATATGCATTCACTATTACAATCAAACATTACACAAAACGCTTGTGAAAACTAATGAATATATCATATCCTACAATGGCACAATGTAACATATCAAAAGATTGTTTGGAAAGCATACACAAATACATCCTGATGCTACAATTATGAATGTCATCCAAATCCTCATGCACTAATCACTGTTGAATTTGAAGAGCTACTGGCCAGCCTTTTGATCAGACCATCTAGGAACATTTCCAAGAGACATTGGCTTGGACCAGAAAATCTCACTCCATGTGCTGCATGGAGATGTCAGTTAAGGCTTTCGAAAGCTTTGTAAGTACATAGCTGAGAGGATAAGATTATCCTTAATTCTTCCTACAATCACCTGACCAGACTGTATTTCTCTTGAGCCACCCTTCGTTACAAGAGGAAGTGAGGAAAGAAATTAACCACAGAAAGGTAATCGATTCCCATGCCACCATCTTCCTTATCTGTTGAGATGCTTCACATGGGTGTGTTGTCACAGTCTATCGTGTGAAATAAAGAGCCTGGAAATCAATCCACGGTTAAAAACTTGATAATTCTATGCTAGAATTTGCTAGCTTAAATCTCTAAAAGCTTTTGAAGCATACACTTACATTAAGAATAAAACAGTCTGTACAGCTGGGGCTGCGGTTGAAAGATCCAAAATATTGGTCTGATAGGCCCTCTCTTGGATGGAAGATGCTCCAAAATTCCTACAGATTGAAGCTCCTAATTCCTCAATCAATATCCTACGAATAGAGGGTTAAAAAATATACATCAAATGTCCAGGGAAGCTCGTAAAGCTCACCAATTATGTGCATGGATGGTCCACGAAACGGGCCACGACAACAAATCAGTTGGCCTAGAGGTAGACAGAAGAAATTGACGGCCCACATTACATGTGCATGGATGGTCCATCACATTATCAGAGTAGCCTGTTCTTTGTGGCTGGGTAGTTATACACCAGGCTGTAGCTGATGAGAAGCCTTGATTGTTGACATATATAGAAACTAGTCGACGATAAAACAGGAGGAAGTATAAGTTCTTATCTGTTTGGTTGAAGTATCCGTCTGCAAGCATTCAGTGCAAGTGGGCCGGGGTGTAGTTGGGAGATCCAGATTAATATTTGATAGGCTCTACTACAGATAGAAGATGCTCCAAACATCTTTATGAATAAAGCTCCTAATCTGTCGATCAATGTCCTACAAAAGATGAATAGGAAAAAAAAATACATAAATTATTTATGAAAATAATGTCATATCTACTGGATGGCAAGGAACTCCTATTTAGATTTGGTTAAAGCATTACTAACATGAACCAAATTTTAAGCTTGGTATATGGCCGGATACAAACCGGCTACTATTATAATGACCCTGTTTTCAGGCCTATCCCAGTGGGACTGCAGGACTGTCTGTCTGAGACGCCATTGCTGTGGATGACTGGCTATAACAGTATTCTAGCAGGACTGATGCTTGACTGGGTGTGTGCTGCAAGGCTGATGGTTGATGGCAGTTTGGTTCAGGCTGAAGATTGAGGTGGGATAATGCTTTGCAGCCAGCGGCATGTAGGCATGTCGCTGTCAGCTATGCAGCAGGGCTAACCAGTTATCTGAATTTCTCCAATTGATGCTTATGTGGGGCAGTAGTAGGTCCCTGACTTCAGCGAAATTCAGATGTTCCTCTGTCTCGACACCTGAACCAGTTCCCTCTCCTCCAGTTTCTTCAATACTTTTTTCTCCTATTTTCCGTTTGCCAATTAGGAGAAATGATAGGTGAGGCCCAATGTTATTGTGGAGCCCACCCGAAAGTCCGGTCAGTACATGCTTGTTTCAAATTAACAAAGATACAGGGGGCTAGTCCCCATTTTTTGAAAAAAAAAAAAAGAAGAAGCTTGGGATATGAAACTAATATTTGAATCCAATATTGGTTTCAAAGGATGGGCCGACCAACTTCAAACAAATTCAAATGCATTGGCTCCTTAGTCAGTTTTCTATACTGTAAAGACAACAATCTATAGCGGGACCAAAACAAACTAATGCCATATGAAGTAGACCTAAAACAGAGGTTTGCTACTCCCACTCACATGTGGAGGCCTGCTGGGCCACATGTGCCGATAGAACATAAGAGTGAGAGACGAGCTTTTCCATCAAGTGGACAACATTGTTTAGAATTTCTAGCCTAAAAGTCAAGTTGTTTCATACCTTAGTTGAACCTGTCTACAAAACAAATGGATGTCTGCAAAAACTGTTTTAGACAAGCTCTTCATTAGGAGGGTAACATTGATTAGATTTATTGTGCAAAAAACAGGTTGTTCTACTCCTCGATGCAGCACAATTGGATAATGCAGAATTTTTTAGACATCCATTTGTTTTGAAAACAGGTCCACCTGAGGTGTGAAACAACTTCACTTTCAGGCAAAAAGTTTTAATCAACATGGCCCACCTAATGGAAAGCTCAATTCTTGCATGTTATGCTATATTGGCATGTACAGCTGCATGTTGTTGCGCAAGGCTCCACCCATGTATGGGCTTAGCAAACCTAACTCATAACTTATTCCTAGGGCCAAGAATCAGGTTGGTCGTTAACTACGTGTGCCAAACGTATGCTAAACAAATGGACTGTCAACATTTAATCTATATGTATGGCCTATCAGATGATTGGAGTCAAACTGACCTGAGTTTTTCGTTGGGAAAGCTAGATTGTGGCCCTGAACATCTTTGATCATGCACCCATATAAACTCCCCGATGAAGCATTGTGGACCTCCTCCCAAGCCTACATTTTGAGTAACTATTTTTCAGTTTGAATAAGCATATTACACCCAAATATAGATAAAGTAATAGTTCTCAAGCATTACAGAAATATCCTTTTACATTGAAGTATTGAAGATTAGTATAGCAGCTTTATCATGCACCCATGTAAACTCCTCGGTGAAGCATTGTGGACCTCCTCCTGAGCCTACACTCTGAATAACTAGTACTACTTTGAAAAAGGATATTACATCCAAATATTGACAAAATTACATCTCAAGCATTAGAGAAATAACTTATTATATTGAAGTATTCAGGATTAGTTGCCAAACCAAACAAATAAAAATAAAACACACACCCTGTCTTGATACAGTTTGAAAACATCATCCAAATATCTCACACCATTCATACATGAGGAAGCAATAGAAAAAAGAAAAAAGGAAACCAACAGAAAAACCATAAAAGGGAAATAAATTTTCCTTCACGACCATTCTCTATGTCACGTCCAATCGCCTCCTGCATGCCAAGTAGCTTCTCCTATAAAAGCAAAAGCTTATATATCAAAAATCTTTGATTAAAACTTAAAAATGATGTGTTATTATTTATGCTAAAACAACTCATATTGTGCAGAACAAAGTAATGGGCCATAATGCATTGGAACATGAAAATTGTCTTAGGTTGCTCGCATAAGCAGGGCATGTGGTAATCCAGACTATTGATTTGATGGATAAGCCCCACAAGCTTGCATCTTTGGATGATCCAAACAATCCTTGGCAGGCCCTTATGAATGACCATTGTTCAAAAATTAAACTGGTAAGATAAGGCTGACCATCTCATCAATGGCCTTCAAACAAAAAAAATTCTACAGTCTACATTTAACAAGAAAAAAATCATTGTTCAAACAATTAAAATTATCAATTCAATGTTAATTTACAAAATGGTGTCCACCAAAGAAAGGTCAACTAGATGGATAATGCAATGGTTTCTCTCACAACCATACAATGACCTGTGTGCGCCCAAGCTGAGCACTGATAGGGTGGTTTCATCCAAAAAAAGACTTGGCTGAAGCATTTCTTCAAACAATTGGCGTGCAGATTTCTATATAAGAAATTAATTGAACACTTTACAGAACTATAAATACTCTGTATTCTTAGCAATGTATAGATACAAACTATAAAATGAATGGAGAAGCTAGCAGTATATTTTTCATAGCAAGAATTTAAATTGTTTAAAGGAATAACTTACTCAAAGAATAAAACTAGAATTTAAAATTTCATGAGACAATAGTTTTTCTAAGTTAATTAAAAAAATGATATGTTTATACTTTCTTGAAGTATCATTAACAGGTAAATAAAAATGAAGAGACGAAATAATTATCACCAATGTAGCTCTAGCAAGGAGAGGAAGTGCAAATGCTTTGATAGGTTATGTCGATGGAGGGTATGTTTGGAATCTTATGCCAGTCCTCTCCCTTGTTTTCTTGGAGCCTTTCCTTGAAGTCTAAAACCATGCCCCATAGGTCCAGTTTTTTTAGGGTAGTCACGCACTGCAGTCCTTCTGGAAGCATGTTCAATAGACAGCAGTAAGAGATCCACAAACGTAAAAGACTTGGCATAGCCCCTTCTCCACTCTCCACTCCTTTAATTCCCTTAACTGCTCAAGACGTAGGGATTCGAGTTGCATATGGATTTAGAATCACATTTGAACTGGCATGATAACAATATTGTTCTCTTTCTTTTATCAAGGAAAAAAGGTCAATGGAAAACAAAGCTAAGTTGTGATAGTAAAAGAAATTCAGTTGCTTCTGCATCCTTACTCCATTCCAAATAGAACGTTTTGTGCATGTCAAGTACTCGAAGGTCTTTGATTTGCCTATACATGGATGATCCCGGATCATCCAAACAATCCTTGCACCAGCCCTACCATAAATGACCACTGCTTCTAAAATCAAACTGACAAGATGATGCGGACCTTATGATCAATGGCCTTGGAAATAAAACTTACAAGGAAAAGTCACTGATCAAACACTTAAAAGTTGTCAAACCAATGTGAATTTATACAATGGTCTGCAAAGAAGTGTCAGGTCAACTAGATGGATTATACAGGGGTTTCTTCCAAACCATACGATGACCTGTGTGTGTCAAACTGGAGGACCGCTCGTTCACGTGGTGTCATATGAAAAGGTCTTGGTTGAAGCATTTCTTCAAACGATCTATATACAAAACAATTAAACACCTAACTAAACTATAATCTACTGTCTTCCATATGATGTATGGATACAAATTATGAAGGAAGGGAGAAGCTAGCAGTAGATTTTCGTGGCAAGAAATTTAAAGTCTATAAATGAATAAATTACTAAAAGAATATAAGTAGAATTCTAGATCCATGAGACCATTTTTTTTCTAAGTTAAAAAATAAACAATGAATCCTATGATTATCCAAACTTCAAGAATTAATTAACAAGTAAATAAATGTGAAGAGAGGAAAGAAGACTCACCAATTTAGCTTGCAAGGAGATAAAGTGAGATTGCTTTGAATGTCACTCTGTAGCATATGATGATGGAGAGTAGGTGATGAATCGCATGTCAAACCTCTCCCTCGTCTTCTCGTACCTTTCTTTGAATAATGTAGGCATATTCCACAATGCAATCTGAGAATGAGGAGGTTTTTTAGCATATGGGTACAGATTTCCATATAAAGATTTTAAAGATTGTAAAACAGAGTAAATTCATATACCTATAATTTAAAACCCATATGATTATATTAACTTCCAAGCATCGATTAAGAAGGAAAATGTAAATGATGATAGTAAAGAAATCTCACCAATTTAGACCTGCAAGGAGTTCGAGATCAGATGACCGAATCCAATGTCACCTTATCTTTGTCGTTAGCGTATCTCAATGGAGAGTATGTGACGAATCTTATTCCAATCCTCTCCCTCATCTTCTCGAAGCTTTTCATTGAATGCAGGGAGCATGTTCAGCAACTCCAATTTCTTGAGGGTAGTCACGTGCTGCAGTCCTTCCGGAAGCATCTTCAACTGACGGCACGAATTGATCTGAAGATGTAAAAGACTTGGCAGAGCTCCTTCCTCCACTGTCCACCACTTTAAGTTATGTAACTTTTCAAGATGTAAGGATTCGAGTTGAGGAAACCCTTTTGAAGTACAAACCATCTTCACTTCCGAGTACGAATATATCAGCAATCTGAGAATGCGAAGGTTTTCCAGCTTCTCCAACGTTGCCAGTGTATGTTGATTTAAATTGGACCGTCTCACGGTAAGCTTGGTGAGGTTTGTTAGAAATTGACTAGCCTCGGTTAAGTTTGCCAAATTTCCATTCAAAACCAACTTACGTAACGTGGGAGGAGATGAAAGAGGGGGCACCGACAACTTTGGAAATTCTATGTTATCTCGATCTGACGTTACCAAAAGAGACTGGAGGCATTTCAATTTGCGAATGGATTCGAACAATACCGCAACATACACGTTGGACATTCCATTATATAAACGTATTCCTAATTTTCTAAGATGCGTAAGACTTTCCAGACAACCGTCCATCCATTCGCCAGCCGTTACACATGTTAGAGTATGGAGGTTACTCATCTGGTTGAGCCGTGGACGACCTTGTATAACACCCCAACCATGGTAATAATGCCCGTGAAATGGGTACAGAACTTGGAAATGTCTTAACTGTTCCATCTTCTCTATTTCGCGGGGTATGTTGATGTCGCCATAAGATTTTACAACCAGTGTTTGTAAATTGAGAAGTTTGCCTATCGATGATGGGAGACTTTCTAAACTAGTATTGGTACACCCGAGGTATTTCAAGTGAATCAGTGCACCTATCTCACTCGACAGCTTTTTTATTTTTACATTGTGGAGATCTAATACCCTGAGCAATTTAAAGCCTTTGTAAAGAAGCTTCTCTTGTTTAATTTCGAGCATATTATAACCTTGATTATGGATTAACACAGATCGAAAGTGTGAAGTGGAAGAATTTAGGGAAGTGCACTCACTTGAGGCATTATGGTGAATTACAAGTCGGCGGGCTCTAGATGCTGGATAGTTTGAATTCCCATGGTGAACTTGGAGAAACATACATTCCTTGGCTTTTGATATGGAGAGATCTCGCAGAAGATCGTGAATACGGCAACTTTTAATACCCCCGTTTGAACTTCTCTTAGCAAGTTGAATCATACTTCGTTGAATCAACTCATTTAGAAAATCTTCTCCCACCTTCTCTACTGTTTGATTCCCTCTCTGTTGCAGAAACCCTTCTGCGGCCCACAATTGAATCAGTTTCTTAGCACGGAACTCACAGTCTTCCGGAAAATTTCCCAAGTAGAGAAAACATGGTTTCAAGTGATAGGGCAGATCTCTAAAACTCAAAGATAATATTTTAGAGATTTTGTCTTGTCCCTCGTTAATTTGCCAGGTAATACTCTCCCTTACATTCTCCCACTCCCATTCTTCTTTCGTTGATAAGAGCCCTCCGATGACTACGATCGCAAGAGGTAGACCACAGCACTCTGCCACAATCTTTCTTCCTGCCACAATCTTTCTTCCAAACTGCTCCAAATTGTCAGGGCAAACGTTACCTTGTCCCGGGAATGCTTTCCTGCAAAACAAATTCCAGCTCTCATCTTTTCCTAAAGTTCGCAACTCATACGGCAGGCTTTGTGCATCTGCATGTAAAGCTACAACTTTGTTGCGCGTGGTGATCATGACCCTACTTCCATTTTCCACATCAGGGAGAGTATCATTTAGGGGGAAAGCATCCTTGATATCATCCCATGCTTTGATCGCCCATATATCATCTACTACCACCAGGTATCTCTGCCCCTTCAAATATTCTGAAATTTTATGCCTCAGCTCAATGACGTTCATTTTCTCCACTTTCTTGGACTCCTCTTCTGAGAGCACCATGTTGTTATCTAGGATCTTCTTAAGAACATCTTTCACATCATACTCTTGCGATAGACAAATCCATGCGCGAAAGTGAAAACGTACTTTAACACGAGTGTCGTTATAAACTTTCTTGGTAAGAGTGGTCTTACCGAGACCACCCATTCCAACTACAGAAACCACACAACGGCGTGACTCCCCCTGAGTCAGTCGCTCCACCAATATCTCCAAATCATTCTCAAAACCAACAAAATCTGGTTCTTGATCAAGAGGAGAAGTGAGCCTCCATTCTTTGGGGCTGGGATCGCCGGAGCTTGTCCCTGCTTCCTGGCTTATATCTTTTATACCTAAAGCCAGCCTATTTTCGGAGATAACACGGATCTTATTGTTTATCCGTTTGATCTCCAAGCACAACATACCGCGATCTTTCAACTTATAGAAGATGAAAGCGTACCTTGTAATGCGGCCCACAAATCCTGTTCGCTTCAAGGTTGCTACCTTGAAGATAAATTTTTCGATGACGTCCTCAGCTTCGTATGCAGCATCTCTCACGTTCAGCACCCAGTTCATCACACCTTCACTTCCTTCTTGTCTGGCGTCTGCGTCTTTCAAGAAGCATTGCATCCCCCTAAATTGTAGGGCGAGCAATTCGACTTCGTCGTCAACCTCATATAAGGAAATGGCTGCCTTGATGAGGGGATCAGCGAGTTTTAGGAGAAGTTGCGAAACAATAGTCTCAATAGCGACCATCTTTCCTCACTTTCTTTTTTTTTTTTTTCCCTCGCAAGAAAGAAGTTCAGCTCAAAACTTTATTTCTCTTTACTTCTATGTCGAATGTCTCTCTATAATTTATAGAGGCCAACTGGACTGGTCAGGCAACAAAACAGTCACGGTTCGTTACCACTCAATGGTACACGTTGTTTAGTTGTTGAATCTGGAGCCTCCATCTACTTGTCGTCTCCAAACGGAAGGTAAAGATTAACAAATGAAATATCGACCGTCCATATTCTATGGAAATTATTCCTGCGCTATGCATGGCACGTATGAAATTTTGGAATATAAAATGCATGCTTAATGGCCGGAGATGCGAGATCACGAATTTCTTGGTTTTGAGTGGGGCACTCAAGGGAGGGGATCCGTGGGGCCCACTCTGATGTATGTATTCTATATCCACGTCGTCCATCTGATTTTCAAGATCATTTTGTTCTATGAACCCAAAAATTAAAAAAGATTCAAACTCTCAGGTGGATCATACTATAGGAAAATGTGGTGATTGAATGTCCTACCATTAAAAACGTCTTGAGGCCCACAATTAGGTTTTTTATGTTTATTTTCCATCCAACCTGTGGATAAGATCACGTAAACCTCGGCGAAGGAAAAGAAGAAGAAGAAAAAAAAAAAAAAACTGAACAAATAAATGGGTTTCAATGGTGGATTTCATTATCCCCACTGTTTCCTATGGTGTGGTCCACTTGAACTTCGGATCTGCTTCATTTTTAGATTCATGACTTAAAATGATCTGAAAATACAGACGGATGGTATAGATATAAAACATATGCATCATGATGGACCCACAGCCGCCAGCAGTTTTGAGATCACCAACCATTCTTCTTCCTTAGAATATCAAAGTTACCTGAATCATATATAGGCACCACTTTTATAAAATATAAACCCTAGCAGGGCTCGGGTCCACGATTTACTTAGTGGGGCCGGGCTTGGAACCATCTTGCAATAAACCCTAATATCCACTTGATTCCGCCCTTCAATTTGAACCATTTACAATTTTACTTTTAAGCATTCATTTGGGAATCATCACTAGTATGAATAGGATTGCTTCATCTGTGTGATTTGTAAGATGTGTTCCCAAATACCCATATTGTATAATAAGGACATGTTATTTAGTTATGGGGACTGGAACTCAAGTTCTCAGCTCATTTTACGAATTTTTGCATGAAAAGGATCACATACGCAGCCTGTTAACATACAATGTTTTTAGTTTCTGCTCACTTATTCCACTTCAATGGGACATCCAACCCATGAATAGGGTGATCCAAGCCATGAAGATAATTGGAGAAATTCACTAATTAATCATGTGGACCACACAAACACATTTGAGTCAGACCATTGGCTTTACATGCATTGATTTTAATGTTGTAGCCTCTTGGCCTCCTGATTTTATTTTTATTTTTTTAACATCATGCTGCCCACCACCTGCACAGCTCAGATGCGAAGTACATGCAATGGAGATCATTTATCTTTTTGAATTTATGTTCACTTACAATCAAAGCTGTCAATGACTTAGATGGCCCATCCATCGGGTGTTCGGACCAATTCAGCATTGAGCCGGGCTTGGGTTGGCATATAAGATCCGAGGGCAAGGATCATGCCTAATATCCATGCCCATTTATATTCATGTTGTGCTTGGGCTTTTCTAGAAGCCCATCACCCTCTGTAAGGGTTTTCACAGGCATGATCATATCACACGTGAATATTGGTGGTACGTGACCTGTGTTATGAACTTAATGTACAGTTTAGATCAGTTAATTGCACTGTCCAAAGTGAACTAATGAATCTAGGAGCATCATAATTAAGTTATAGTGATCGAAAGCATGGTGCATTTCTTACTTTTTTTTAAACATTTTGTTTCTTATATTTTTAATCACGGCCGGCCATTTAAAACCAAGAAATATTCAAATGACTTTAATATAGCACTTCTTTGTCTGGTGTGCTGGATGACAGACACATATATACTTTTATACTTTGAATCAAAATTCAGAAAGAATTAAATATATGCTTGTGTATCAAATTTCGAAGTATTTGTACATGAACACTAGACGTGAATATTCTTTGTAGGTCTAGGCTCGTATGGAAATTAACCACCATTTTAAAGATGGTGGTCCCATCTACCTCACTTGCATGGTTGTATATAATCTTGGCTATTCTAAAGGAAAATTTTATATGGTGGTACAGGAAATGTATTATGGACTTAATAGACAGTTTAAATCAATCGATTTAATTGTCCAAATGAATTAATTAATAAAAATAGGAGCACCATGAGTTATGGAGCTCTAAGAGCATCCGAACATTTTTCATTTTTTTAAAAAAAAATCAAATTATTTTTCATATTTCTTTTTCAACCCCCATTAAGAAGGCCCTTTGAGTGGGACATGCTGACTTCAAAATCGTGATGCATTTACAGAAGGTGAAATAAGCATTGTATAATATTGTTGTCTAGTTTGGCCGAGTCAAAAGACCTCTAGTTATTATATAATGAGTTTTATCAATAGAAACATCACATGTACATGCCACCACAGGGCAGCATGACATATAGATACAAGATCTAAACCATCCATCATAAAGGCTACTTTAGGGTCATACCCTGGCATAAGAATCAGGTCAGCCCCCTTGTTTCGATGCCCACAATCTACAAAACAAATATACAGATGGAAAAACTTGATCGAAATTTTCAAGGAATCCTACCATTTTGTAACAAAGTGGTTCATCGAATAAGTGGACACATCCTGATTTGTTTTCTGTGAGAACATTCATATTGCCAGACCTGCCTGATGAACGGCTTGGATATTGCTAATGCAGGCTAAGTATAAAATATACAATCCAATCAGAGGCAATCACAGATACTAATACAATTAGAGATCCCGATACAATCCAACCGCTGGTCTGTGTGGGTTCCTTGACACAATTTTCAGATTAATTTTTTTATTATTATTACAGAAGTAGGTGGTTTCACCAAAATTGACTGAATAAGAAATGAATATAAACAAGGCAGTACTGAATTTCTCTCTATACACATGCTTTCAAAGTTGTAATTAAATCAAATCGATGGCATCCATCCATATGCACCGGACCAGATTAATTAATACTTTGGAGTTGCTTTCAATTATATAGCTACCTCAATCGATTGAGCAATGATCCAGTCGATTGTGTATGGAAACTTTGCATGCATAGTTGCATTGGAGCTTCTAGGCATTCACATCACCTATCTGAACCCTCATTTGGAATTTGGGTCCAGTTCCCTCATTCACATCACCTATAAACTTTCGAAGGCAGTCTATGAAGAGTAGAGCAGACTTGAAGGACTGTTCACATAGATGCTGTGGATGTCAAGGAATCCAAAGGAAACTATGTGCATAGAAAGATTCTCATTGACTTAGCCCACTAGATCATTATTCTTCATTGTTTAATACCATTTCTACTATAAACTAAACCCAAGATTGGTTGGTAGACTGGGCTACGACCCAAGATTTCAAAGTCCTTACACCACCCTGTTTTTTTTTAGCAAATATTGGAACCAGATACCTGAATATTCGTTCTAGGGCTAGCTCCTATGACAACTTACTACTATTTTAAAGACATTGATCTCATCTACCACACTTGCGTAGCTGTAGGCAATCTAGACCGTTTTAACATACAGCCTTCAATTGATCTCAAAGCAACTTTTACACAGTGGTACATGACATTTGTTCTGAACTTCATAGACAGTTTAGATCAATTGATTAGACTAGCCAAGTGAATTGATGGAACTAGGAGCACCATAACTTATCACGCTACAAGTGTAGTCGAGCATTCCTCATTTTAAAAATCTCTTTTGTTTCTTATAAAATTTTTGTAACTAATTAATATAGAATTTATATTTTCATACCTTTCTAGAAGGTTTCCAATAAACTTCCTCTTTAATATAAACAATTATCAATAGAGTGCCTTAGATTTCTTAATGGTGGCTCATAGTGTGAGGAAAGGGGTCGACTGCGTGGGCGAACAGCATCTTAATGTTGACATGCAATCCATCCTACCATTTCACATGATTAGAAACAGTGTAAAGGGCACCGCTCAACCTCTATACTAATTCCCTTGTTATTGCCCACCTAAATCACTTACAGGCATGACTTTTGGGCTCTAGGTCTAAATTTTGGTGTGGCAGCTAATGGTTGAATTGACTTTTATATAATCATCTAGGTGAGCCCACCTGAATCAAGGATTAAAATCTCTCTCCCAACTTTTTTTTGATTTGGACCACCTGTATCACATGTCAACCTTATTTCTTAGCTCTTGACCAAATATGGGATTATACATCTAACTGTCAAAGTGGATTTCACATGCTCATTATGGTGGGACTTAAAAATCAAGATTTGGCACCTCTAATTCTTAATATTAAGAGATGGGGATTTCATAGGATGCCACCCTTGATTTTTTTTTTTTTTGGGCCCACTATAATTTGTATGTGAGATCCACTCCAACCATTAGATGTGTAATCCTTGCTTCGATACAAGGCTAAAAAATCAAGCTGACTTATTATTCAAGTGGGCCACACAAAAGGAAATAGTTAGGAGAGAGACATCTAGCCTTGATTTTTATAGGGCCTATACCATTATATGCCAAACACAAATTTAGGCTTGGGGCTCAAAAATCATACCTAACTGTAATTAAAGTCACACATATCAAGGAAAAAAGCTTCAAAAACATTGCCTTTACACCTGAATCATGAATGGAGCTGAGTTTTTGACCCTAGGCCTAATGGGAGGTGATGCACATGGTGATTAGGGTGAATTTCATATAAATATAATAGTGGGCCCAGTAGAGTTGCAGCCCCCTTTGATCAAACAACCAATAGGAGCTCCCATAAATAAATCTAAGGGAAAGTACTCTAATAACAAGTAGAGTATTAATGAGATCGCCCGTTTGAATAGCTTTAAAAAAATTTTTAAAAAAAAGGCACCAGAATGTGAATGCTATATAAAGTAAGGTAAATTCTACATAAAGGTTTTTTTCTGAGAAATAATGCAGCATGTGTATATTAAGGCATCTTATGTACATGCCACCACTTGCCAACATACCACGTGGATACAAAATGCATTCCATCCATCATGAAGGTAACTAACTCTAGGTTCATTTCTTACCTCGAGAATTAGATTGGTCCACCTGTTAGGTCAGTGAGATCATCTAGGAAATAAATGTGCAGTTGGAAATCTTTCCATTTCTAATAAAGTGGTTCCTAGTTCTAATGAGTGGGTGAGAACATTTGTGCAGTGAGACCTACCTCATGGATGGCTTGGATATTGCTCATACATGCTAGCTAATACATCCAAAGTATAGAAATATCTTACACATAACACAATCTAATTTGAGGTAACCATAGATAATAATACAACCTGTAGATTCCAATATAAACTAATCACTAATCTTTGTGGGTCACACTGGTATATTTTTGTACAATTTTATTTTTATTTTTTAACAAAAGTAGGTAGTACCACTAAAATTGATTGGATAAGAAATAAATACAAATAACGGGTATTGAATTTGATTAGATTTCAAGTTGCTGCTTTCAATTGAAATATTATAAACTCGTGACGTGTCTACCTAACCTTAATTCATTGAAAAACGATCTAGTCGGTTGTGTATGGAAACATCTCCATTCACATTGTTGTAATATTTGACTTTCTTGGCATTCGCATTGCCTATCTGAACCGTCCATTGGAATTTGGGTCCAGTTACCTCATGTTCCCTTAATGGGGAAAATGCACGGTTTGCTCTGAGCAAACCTTGTATAAGGCTTTGTTTTTTAGTTAAGTACTGCGACCCACACCTGAACATGCTTTGTACGGCTAGACTCCTTTGGTAACACATGGTAGTTTCAATCTTACATAGTTGTATACAATATGAAATGTTTTAGTATACTGCAATCAAATGATCCTGGAATAATTTTTCCATGCTGTTATATAACATATATTATGGACTTAATGGATTGTTTAGATCAGCTAATTAGACAATCTAAGTGACTTAATGAAACTAGGAGCACCGTAACTTATGGTGCTGTAAGAATATCAGAGCATTCCTCATTTTTAAATGGGGTTTCGTTTCTTGTATTTTTTATTTTCACCACCCCTTGACCTGGCTATTTAATTAGGAAATCTTAACTTTAAAATTGTGATGCATTCACAAGGTGGCTAACCACCCATTGTATAATATTCTTTTCTAGTAAGATTGGTTGAAATAGAAGACCTGAAGTCATTCTTAATGAGTTTTATTAGTAGAAGTTTGACTCCTCCATTTCATTTTCTAATAAGAACTGTGTGTGTGTGTGTGTGTGTGTGTGAGAGAGAGAGAGAGAGAGAGAGAGAGGGCCTTAAGTCATTGTATAATGAGATTTATTAGTAGAAGTCCAACTCAATTGCATTTTTTAATAAGGATAGAGAGAGAAAGAGGACCTTAAGTCATTGTATAATGAGATTTAATAGTAGAAGTCCGACTCAATTTCATTTTTTAATAAGGATAGAGAGAGAGAGAGAGGACCTTAAGTCATTGTATAATGAGATTTATTAGTAGAAGTCCAACTCAATTTCATTTTTTAATAAGGATTTAAAAATATAAAAAAAACAAATTAATCTAGAATTAGATTCCTATACCTTTCTCATAAAAGTATTATGTAAGTTACCTCTTTAATCTAAGTAATTATCATTAGAGTACTTTTGTTAAATTTCTTAATGGCAGCTTGGGTAGGAGGTGCAAGAAAAGGTGTGGACAGCCTCATCGTGATGTTGATGTGAAATCCACCCTGACCACTAGGCCGTCATGTTAGGCCCAGGGGCCAAAACTCAAATCTATCAATGATTTAATGGACCACTCAATTGGAAATAGTGGATGGGGCAACCCTCACCCTCCAAATTGTTTCCTTTGGCATGGTTCACCTAAATCAAGGATAGGTGTGATTTTGGGGCCATGCCTAAATTTTGGTACGGCATCCAATTTTTGAAGTGAATTTCATCATGATGAGCCCCGCAAAAGTCAAGGATGAAAGCCTCTCTTCTAACTATTTCCTTTGGTGTGACCCACTTGAATCATGGATCAACCTAATTTATTGGCTATGAACCTAACATGGGATTATACATTTAATGATCTGAGTGGATTTCGCATACATATCATGGTGGCCCCATAAAAAATCAATGGAGGAAATTTCATGGGCCTCTACCCTTGAACTTTGATTGCACCACCGTGATATGTGTATGAGATCCATTCTTACCATTAGATGTGTAATCCTCCATTATACCCAGGGCCAAAAAATCAGGCTAGCATGTGATTCATGTGGCCTATACCAAAGGAAACAATTAGGAGAGGACGTCCACTCTTGATTTTTATAGGGCTCCACTGTAATGATAATTTCACTCCAACAAGTAAATTCTACACTAAAATTTAGGCTTGGGACACAGAAATCATGTCTATCGCCTATCCATAATTCATGTGGGCAATCAGTGAAAATATTTTGGAGGGTTAGGTTGTCCTGTGGCCCATCTGAATCACAGATGGAGCTGAACTTTTGGCCCTTGGTCTAAAAGGAAATGCCACACCTGATGGTCCGGGTGGATTTCACATCATAGTGGGGACACTAGAGCTGCTAAACCCTTTGATTCAATGACCTACCCCAGCGGCCGTTAGAAAATGCAAGGAAAGGCGCTCTAATGACAATTGCTTATTAAAACCCTTTTTAAAAATGTAGTTTTTTCCAACGTAGCAACACGTGTGTCAAGCATCACATGCATACGCCCATCATGTGCCAGCATGACACGTGGATACAAAGATCTAATCCATCTATCGTGAAGATAACTCTAGGTTCATATCCTGGCCGAAGAATCAAGCCGGTCCACTTGTTGGGTTTGCCACAATCTACAAAACAAATATACAGTTGGGGAAACAGTCTCCAAAGTGCCTCGACATCCTACCATTTCTATGGGTAATTCCTCTAATAAGCTGACCGGCATGATTTTTGGGTGAGAACATTCATACTGTCAGTCCTGCCTATAGATGCCTTGGATAGTATAAAATATTGTACACCTAATGCAATCCAATTAGAGGTGATCATAGAGGCTAATACACTTTAGAGATTCCAGCACAATCTAGCCATTGGTAATTGTGGGTCCGACTTTGTGTACCTCTACATGCAGAAGTATGTGGGACAACCAAACACTACAAGAAATGTTGCAATGTGCGGCGGATTCTTACTGGCGGCCCCCACAAAACGCCCGTGTAGAAACAAAAGATGCGGCGTTTTTACGCGGCCGCCCGTGTACGGCTAAGCTACCGTCGCTGCAATTAAAACAAAAGAAAAAAAAAAGGCTTGCCTCCTGATTTTCATCCCCAAATCGCACCCGCCCTCTCCAAAACCCTTTTTTCCTCCTCTCCCAAATCGCCCCGGCCATCTCCAAAATCGCGCGCGCCAAGATGTCTCTCCTAAAAACCTCCCTCTTCTCTCCCAAAAACCCTTCTTCCCTCTTCTCTCCCAAATCGCCCCATCCCCAAATCGCGCGCCCCATCCCCAAATCCCGAAAGTCTCTCTCTCTCTCTCTCTCCAACGTCCCTCCACTCCGGCCTCTCTTGAAAGAAGAGAAAATCGAAGGTACTCTCTCTCTCTCTCTCTCTCTCTCTCTCTCTCTCTCTCTCTCTCTCTCTCTCTCTCTCTCACTTCCCCTTTCGATTATCAAGCAGCGGCAGCCATATCCGCGGTTGTCCATGGCCGCTGACATCTGCTGGTTAGTTGTTTGAAGAAATGCTTCAACCAATAACGTGTACCACTGTTGTACATTTAATCTCTCTGTTTCTTTCATACTTTTTTGGCCCATCCATGAGTGGACTAACCTGATATATGGGAGGGGAACCATCAACATAGATCCACCTCATTAGGAAGGGCTTTTGAAACTCATCATCTCTTTCCTTGAGGTGGGAATTGAGTGGTTGTGAGAAGCTGGCATATTGGAAAGAGAGTGACAGTTCCGAAAGGTCTGAGTCCTCTTGGGAGTGGTTTTTGGTTTTGCAAAATGCAACAGGACTGGTAACAACAAATTAATCCTTTTCATGTCCATCTTTAATCATTTAATTTTTGATATAATTTTTCTTTGTTTTAATAAATGCAGTAGTTAGCTTCATTTGTAGTATTGTTACAAAGTTTAAGCCTCACGAGGATATTTACTGTGTTCAGGAACCTATAATGATGTTGTTGCCCTGTTCTCAAATTGTTTCACCTGGCCCTGTGTAAAGCATTTCTCTAACCTATAGGGAAAAACACTTGTTATTTCTCAACTACTGTTTGAAACTGATTTTTGGTGTAACTGGTTGGAAATTCAAAAGATTTTATTTTTGGAATTTATTTATTTATTTTAAAGTTTGAGTACTGTTTCTGTGATGGGTTTGGCTGAATTCGTATGTTGTTGGATTTTTAGTAACAAAGTCTGATTTTTTTATTTTTTTAATTTTCCTGCATCATTTGATTTCCAACCTCCCCAGGGAGTAGATTGATCAGATTGAATGGGCTGCTTCTTTTGCACTTCCATTCTATTCTAAGAATTAAATCCAGGACACTCCTCTGCTGTTGGTCTTTTAGATTTACTTGCCTGTATTTCATTTTTATTTCTATTCCAGCCACCCCATGCATTAGACTGATCTGACTGTGTCTGGTGCTTTTTCGCATCTCCCATACAATTACTGTCCCAGCCACCGTGAGCATTAGGCTGATCTGCTTGTGTCTGATTTTCATGATAGAAAGATATGCATTGAGAGGAAACCACTCTATGAATTTCTGGATCTTAAGCATTTTCAACCTTAGCACGTGTGTTGCATTCTTATTTGGTGATTAAAGAAGACATGGTATATATGTGTAACGAGCACTCCCCACTATCTAATATATGCATGTAGGTATCATTTTTTATCGAAGAAGACATGGTGTGTGTAACTAGCCCTCTCCACTATCTAATATATGCATGTTAAAGAGGCAGATGGGTTTCTTTAAGGAGCAGAGCATTTTCATAATGGTGGGACACTCCACCTCATATCCCATGCATGTATTGACTATTTGAATCAGATCTTCCATGGGATCGATACTTACACATGTTTTGACTTTGTGTAATATAATTTTTTGGGCTACACAATGCTGATTCACTGTGAATATCCTTATCATGCTCTTATTTTGATTTGTATGATCAGGGATCATGTTTTACTGATCAAGACCATTGATATTATGGCCCTAACATGGTTAACCAATGTGCCACAAATCTCCTGGATTGCAATAATAGAGCATCATCATCATTGTCGTCATTTAAACCTTATCATGAATCATGTTTAGCCATTCCACTCCATGAAAGGTTATTACATTAGTTAGAACATAATTCATCATGTCTTTTATTACTGACTTTGCAACTCCTTTTTTGGGCCTGCCCCTTACTCTTTTAAACCCTTCAAATTGAAACAAAGATAGAGCAATTGAACAAATTTTCAGCTAAACTTCTGACTGTTGTTTCTTCTTCTTCTTCTTCCTTTTTTCCCTAAAGGTTCATTAGAGACTATCAATTGAAGGGTTAGGATTTTTTCCATATGCAAGTTTTAATGACTGGGGCATCCCTTGGTTGGATTAGAGAACTATTGGACTAGTAACTGTCTCATTCAATGGATTGTCTCTGCCTTTTGGTGTATTTACTTTCTATTATTTCTTTGGTGCTCATTTCATTTTTTACTAGTTCTGCTAATGTCATATTTGGTCAGTCCATTTTTATCCATTACAAAGTGTATCTTCCAAACACTCACTCAAAATTGGTTTAATTTCCACATACCATGGTACGAGAGGCAACTATGGTTTTCGAGTGTATGCTACTAATGTACTACAAGAAAATCCATGAGCCTAATATGATGGGACACATTTGATGGTCGACTTGGATATCATGCACGCATTATGGTGGGGCCCACAACAATCGATTGTATGGTAAGTTACGATGCACTAGACTGCATATGATCATTTCCCTACATATAACCCAAATACCTTTTAATCCCAACGCCCAAAATACCTAATTGGTCCATTATTTAGGTGGGCCACACTATAAGAAATAGTTTAGAGTGGATGCTGACAATAGGTGTGCTTGTGGGTCTCCCCATTATGTGGTTCTGACATAACCCATTCATTATGTCATCCTAGGTGAGTGGGTTGACCAAATTTCAAGCCTTCACATTGTTCAAAATCGTGTCGCCAACCTGACTTCCTTGTCCAACTGATTTTTGGGATCCCATTTTCAGCCCCCATACACCCTCAAGTATGTGTACAATTTAGTCTATGCAAACATGTCACACACACAAGTAAAATGCATGTGGAATCCATTTTAATTAGAGTCGTGAACCAATGAGGGCCTCTCATGTGATGAGGTGGAACACGTGTCAAATATCTAGCAGGTGGAACACGTGTTAGAGATCCAACCCACTCATCAGATAGTTTACAGTGTGAACGTGTCACGATACAAAATCAGGGTAGTAACTCACAAGTAAGCCACAAATGCACATTGAATTTAAGCTATCTCCTCTGTCTCGACGCCCGAAGCAGTTCCCTCTCCTCGAGTTTCTTCTATTCTTTTTTCTCCTATTTTCCGTTTGCCAATTAGGTGAAATGATAGGTGAGGCCCAATGTTATTATGGAGCCCACCCGAAAGTCCAGTCTGTACATGCTTGATTCAAATTAACAAAGATACAGGGGGCTAGTCCCCATTTTTTGAAAAAAAAAAAAAAAAGAGAGAGAGAGAAGCTTGGGATATGAAATTAATATTTGAATCCACTATTGGTTTCAAAGGATGGGCCGACCAACTTCAAACAAATTCAAATGCATTGGCTCCTTAGTCAGTTTTCTATACTGTAAAGAGTACAATCTATAGCGGGACCAAAACAAACTAATGCCATATGAAGTAGACCAAAAACAGAGGTTTGCTACTCCCACTCACATGTGGAGGCCTGCTGGGCCACATGTGCCGATATAGCATAAGAGTGAGAGACGAGCTTTCCATTAAGTGGACAACATTGTTTAGAATTTCTAGCCTAAAAGTCAAGTTGTTTCATACCTTAGTTGAACCTGTCTACAAAACAAATGGATGTCTGCAAAAACTGTTTTAGACACGCTCTTCATTAGGAGGGTAACATTGATTAGATTTATTGTGCAAAAAACAGGTTGTTCTACTCCTCGATGCAGCACAATTGGATAATGAAGATTTTTTTAGACATCCATTTATTTTGAAAACAGGTCCACCTGAGGTGTGAAACAACTTCACTTTCAGGAAAAAAGTTTTAATCAACATGGCCCACTTAATGGAAAGCTCAATTCTTGCGTGTTATGCTATATTGGCACGTACAGCTGCATGTTGTTGCGCAAGGCTCCACCCATGTATGGGCTTAGCAAACCTAACTCGAAACTTATTCCTAGGGCCAAGAATCAGGTTGGTCGTAAACTACATGCACCAAACGTATGCTAAACTAATGGACTGTCAACATTTAATCTATATGTATGGCCTATCAGATGATTGGAGTCAAACTGACCTGAGTTTTGCGTTGGGAAAGCTAGATTGTGGCCATGAACATCTTTGATCATGCACCCATATAAACTCCCCGATGAAGCATAGTGGACCTCCTCCCAAGCCTACATTTTCAATAACTATTTTTCAGTTTGAACAAGCATATTACACCCAAATATAGATAAAGTAATAGTTCTCAAGCATTACAGAAATATCCTTTTACGTTGAAGTATTCAAGATTAGTATAGCAGCTTTATCATGCACCCATGTAAACTCCTCGGTGAAGCATTGTGGACCTCCTCCTGAGCCTACACTCTGAATAACTAGTACTACTTTGAAAAAGGATATTACATCCAAATATTGACAACATTACATCTCAAGCATTAGAGAAATATGAAGTATTCAGGATTAGTTGCCAAACCAAACAAATAAAAATAAAACACACAACCCGTCTTGATACAGTTTGAAAACATCATCCAAATATCTCACACCATTCATAGATGAGGAAACAATAGAAAAAAGAAAAAAGGAAGCCAACAGAGAAACCATAAAAGGGAAATAAATTTTCCTTCACGACCATTCTCTATGTCACGTCCAATCACCTCCCGCCTGTAAAAGCAAAAGCTTATATATCAAAAATCTTTGATTAAAACTTAAAAATGATGTGTTATTATTTATGCTAAAACAACTCATATTGTGCAGATCAAAGTAATGGGCCATAATGCATTGGAACATGAAAATTGTCTTAGGTTGCTTGCATAAGCAGGACATGTGGTAATCCAGACTATTGATTTGATGGATAAGCCCCACAAGCTTGCATCTTTGGATGATCCAAACAATCCTTTGGCAGGCCCTTATGAATGACCATTGTTCAAAAATTAAACTGGTTAGATAATGCTGACCACCTCATCAATGGCCTTCAAACAAAAAAAATTCTACAGTCTACATTTGACAAGAAAAAAATCATTCTTCAAACAATTAAAGTTATCAATTCAATGTTAATTTATGAGATGGTCCACCAAAGAAAGTTCAACTAGATGGATAATGCAATGGTTTCTCTCACAACCATACAATGACCTGTGTGCGTCCAAGCCGAGCACTGATAGCATGGTTTCATCCAAAAAAAGACTTGGCTGAAGCATTTCTCCAAACAATTGGCGTGCAGATTTCTATATAAGAAATTAATTGAACACTTTACAGAACTATAAAATACTTTGTATCCTTGGCAATGTATGGATACAAACTATAAAATGAATGGGGAAGCTAGCAGTAGATTTTTCATAGCAAGAATTTAAATTGTTTAAAGGAATAAATTACTCAAAGAATAAAACTGGAATTTAAAATTTCATAAGACTATAGTTTTTCTAAGTTAATAAAAAAATAAAAATAAAAAATGATGTGTTTATAGTTTCTTGAAGTATCGATTAACAGGTAAATAAAAATGAAGAGACGAAATAATTCTCACCAATGTAGCTCTAGCAAGGAGAGGAAGTGCAAATACTTTGATAGGTTATGTCGATGGAGGGTATGTTTCAAATCTTATGCCAGTCCTCTCCCTTGTTTTCTTGGAGCCTTTCCTTGAAGTCTGAAACCATGCCCCCTAGCTCCAGTTTTTTTAGGGTAGTCACGTACTGCAGTCCTTCTGGAAGCATGTTCAATAGACAGCAGTACGAGATCTGTAAATGTAAAAGACTCGGCATAGCCCCTTCCTCCAGTCTCCACTCCTTTAATTCCCTTAACTGTTCAAGACGTAAGGATTCGAGTCGCATACGGATTTAGAATCACATTTGAACTGGCATGATAACATTATTGTTCTCTTTCTTTTATCAAGGAAAAAAGGTCAATGGAAAAGAAAGCTAAGTTGTGATAGTAAAAGAAATTCAGTTGCTTCTGCATCCTTACTCCATTCCAAATAAGAACGTTTTGTGCATGTAAAGTACTCGAAGGCCTTTGATTTGCCTATACATGGATGATCCTGGATCATCCAAACAATCCTTGCACCAGCCCTACCATAAATGACCACTGCTTCTAAAATCAAACTAACAAGATGATGTGGACCTTATGATGTGGCCTTGGAAATGAAACTTACAAGGAAAAGTCACTGATCAAACACTTAAAAGTTGTCAAACCAATGTGAATTTATACAATGGTCTGCAAAGAAGTGTCAGGTCAACTAGATGGATTATACAGGGGTTTCTTCCAAACCATACGATGACCTGCGTGTGTCAAACTGGAGGACCGCTCGTTCACGTGGTGTCATATGAAAAGGTCTTGGTTGAAGCATTTCTTCAAATGATCTATATACAAAACAATTAAACACCTAACTAAACTATAATATACTGTCTTCCATATGATGTATGGATACAAATTATGAAGGAAGGGAGAAGCTAGCAGTAGATTTTCGTGGCAAGAATTTTAAAGTCTATAAATGAATAAATTACTAAAAGAATATAAATGGAATTCTAGATCCATGAGACCATATTTTTTTTGTAAGTTAAAAATAAACAATAAATCCTATGATTATCCAAACTTCAAGAATTAATTAACAAGTAAATAAATGTGAAGAGAGGAAAGAGGACTCGCCAATTTAGCTTGCAAGGAAATAAAGTGAGATTGCTTTGAATGTCACCCTATAGTATATGTTGATGGAGAGTAGGTGATGAATCACATGTCAAACCTCTCCTCCGTCTTCTCATACCTTTCTTTGAATAATGTATGCATATTCCACAATGCAATATGAGAATGAGGAGGTTTTTTAGCCTATGGGTACAGATTTCCATATAAAGATTTTAAAGATTATAAAACAGAGTAAATTCATATACCTATAATTTAAAACCCATATGATTATATTAAATCCCAAGTGTCATTAATTAAGAATAAAAATGTAAATGATGATGAGAAAGAAATCTCACCAATTTAGATCCCCGAGGAGTTCGAGATCAGAGGACCGAATCCAATGTCAGCTTATCTTTTTCGTTCGGTTATGTCAATGGAGAGTATGTGACTAATCTTATACCATTCCTTTCCCTTGTCTTTTCGAAGCCTTTCATTGAATGTACGGAGCATGTTCAGCAACTCCAATTTCTTGAGGGTAGTCACGTGTTGTAGTCCATTCGGAAGCATCCTCAACCGACGGCATGAATTGATCTGTAGATGTAAAAGACTTGGCAGAGTTCCTTCCTCCACTGTCCACCACTTTAAGCTGCGTAACTGTTCAAGATGTAAGGATTCGAGTCGAGGAAACCCTTTTGAAGTACAAGCCATCTTTACTCCCACGTACGAATCTGTCAGCAATCTAAGAACTCGAAGGTTTTCCAGCTTCTCCAACGTCGCCAGTGGATCTTGCTCTAAATTGGACCGTATCAAGGTAAGCTTGGTGAGGTTTGTTAGGAATTCACTAGGTTCTGGTAAGTTCACTAACTTTGCATCCAAAACCAACTTACGCAACGTGGGAGGAGATGAAAGAGGGTGCACCGACGAGTTTGGAAATATTATGTATCCTGCTTCTCCTGCCGTTACCAAAAGAGACTGGAGGCATTTCAATTTGCGAATGGATTCGAACAATACCGCACCATTCATGTCAGACATTCTATAATCTAAACATATTCCTAATTTTCTAAGATGCGTCAGACTTTCCAGGCAACCGTGCATCCATTCGCCAACCTTTACCAACGTTAGAGTATGGAGGTTACTCATCTGGTTGAGCCGGGGACGACCTTGTATAACACCCCAACCACTGTAAAAACCGTGTTTGTAATTTCCGTACATAACTTGGAAATGTCTTAACTGTTCCATCTTCTCTATTTCGCGGGGTATCTTGATGTCGCCATAAGATGTTACAATTAGTGTTTGTAAATTGAGAAGTTTGCCTATCGATGATGGGAGACTTTTTAAATGAGTCTTGGTACACCCAAGGTATTTCAAGTGAATCAGTGCACCTATCTCACTCGATAGCTCTTCTATCTCTACATTGTGGAGATCTAACACCCTAAGCAATTTAAAGCCTTTGTAAAGAAGACTTCTCTTGTTTACTTTCGAGTATAGCATTACGATGATTATGGATTAACACAGATCGACAGTGTGGAGTAGAAAAATTTAGGGAAGTGGACTCAGGCAAGGCATTATGGTGAATTACAAGTCGGCGGGCTCTAGAGGCTGGAGTGTTTGAATTCCCATGGTGAACTTGGAGAAACATACCTTCCTTGGCTTTTGATATGGAGAGATCTCGCAGAAGATCGTGAATACGGCAACTTTTAATACCCCCGTTTGCACTTCTTTTAGCAAGTTGAATTATACTTCGTTGAATCAACTCTTTTAGAAAATCTTCTCCCACCTTTTCTACTGTTTCATTCCCTCTCTGTTGCAGAAACCCTTCTGCGGCCCACAATTGAATCAGTTTTTTAGCAGGGAACTCATAGTCTTCGGGAAAAATTCCCAAGTAGAGAAAACATGGTTTCAAGTGATAGGGCAGATCTCTAAAACTCAAAGATAATATTTTAGAGATTTTGTCTTGTCCCTCGTTAATTTGCCACGTAATACTCTCCCTTACATTCTCCCACTCCCATTCTTCTTTCGTTGATAAGAGCCCTCCGATTACTACGATCGCAAGAGGTAGACCACAGCACTCTTCCACAATCTTTCTTCCAAACTGCTCCAAATTGTCAGGGCAAACGTTACCTTGTCCTGGGAATGCTTTCCTGCAAAACAAATTCCAGCTCTCATCTTTTCCTAAAGTTAGCAACTCATACGGCAGGCTTTGTGCATCTGCATGTAAAGCTACATCTTTGTTGCGTGTGGTGATCATGACCCTACTTCCATTTTCCACATCAGGGAGAGTATCATTTAGGGGGAAAGCACCCTTGATAGCATCCCATGCTTCGTTCGTCCATATATCATCTACTACCATCAGGTATATCTTCCCTTTCAAATATTCTGAAATTCTATGCCTCAGCTGGAAGACATCCATTTTCTCCACTTTCTTGGACTCCTCTTCTGAGAGCACCATGTTGTTATATATGATCTTCTTAAGAACATCTTTCACAGCATACTCTTGCGATAGACAAATCCATGCGCGAAAGTGAAAACGTACTTTAACACGAGTGTCGTTATAAACTTTCTTCGTAAGAGTGGTCTTACCGAGACCACCCATTCCAACTACAGAAACAACACAACGGCGTAACTCCCCCTTGGTCGGTCGGTCCACCAATATCTCCGAGTCTTTCTCAAAACCAACAAAATCTGGTTCTTGATCAAGAGGAGAAGTGAGCCTCCATTCTTGGAGGCTTGGACCAGCGGAGCTTGTCCCTGCTTCCTGGCCTATATTTTGAATTCCAAAAGTCGACCTACTTTCAGAGATAACACGGATCTTATTGTTTATCTGTTCGATCTCCGACCTCAACTTGTAGCGAGCTTTCAACTCACAGAAGATGCAAGCGTACCTTGTAATGCGGCCCACAAATCCTGTTCGATTCAAGGGTGCTACCTTGAAGATAAAGGTGTCGATGAGGTCCTCAGCAACGTATGCAGCATCTGTCACGTCCAGCACCCAGTTCTTCACCCTTTCATCTCCTTCTTGCTTGGCGTCTGCGTCTTTCAAGAAGCATTGCATCTGCGTAAATTGTGTGAGGATCAATTCGACTTTGTCCTCAGCCTCATATAAGGAAATGACTTCCTTAATGAGGGGATCAGCGAGCTTTATGAGAAGTTGCAACACAACAGCCTCAACAGCAACCATCTTTCCTCACTTTTTCTTTTTCTTTTTTCTCTCGCAAGAAAGAAATTCAGTTCAAAGCTTTCTTTCTCTTTACTTATAGGTTGGATGTCTCTCTATTTATAGAGGCAAACTAGAAGCGGATTGGCGGATTGGCTGGTGTGGGTGCGTGTCGTGCGAAGACGAGCGGTGACGCTATTCGAGCTCAAGTTGTACAAACAGTTCAAAGAGATCAAAGGCCCTACAATGATGTATTTATTATATCCCAAAATCGAATCAAATCAAAGCTTAAGTGGATCGCCACACCTTAGGAAAACAATAGTGTTAAAAACTTACTGGGGCTACAAGAGTTGGATCAAGCTGATATTTCTGTTTTCCTTTCATCCAACTGGTGTGACTTTATCAATAGGTTAAATGGCAAATAAACATTACATTAGGCCCTACGAAGGTTTCAACCGTGGATGTTATTATTCCCACTATTTCCTATGATGTGGTCTACTTAAGCTTTAGATCTTCTTCATTTTTTGACTCATAACTTAAAATGACCTGGAAAAACAGATGGATAGTAGAGATATAAAACACATGCATCATGATGGACCCAGCTCCGGGCAGTTTTGAGATCACCACCCATTCCGCTCCCGTAAAATATCAAAATTACCTGAATCATAGGCCCCACTTTTATAAAATGTAAACCCAAAGCAGGGCTCGGGTCCACGATTTACTTAGGGGGGCCGGCCGTGGAACCATCTTGCAATAAACCCTAATATATCCACCTGATTCTGCCCTTGCAATTTAAAACACTCATTATTTTACTTTTAACCATTCATTTGGCAATCATCACTTGTATGAATAGGATTAATGGCCACACTTACCGAACATCCCAGCATTGTATAATACTCTTTTTCAGTGAGGTTAGCGGGAATAGAAGACTTCAGGTCATTGTATAATACATTTGATCAGTAATCCTAGCTAGCACTGCGACTTCATTTCCATTTTTTTAGTACGTCCTTTACCAAGCTTAACACCTGTGTATAAGGCAACTCGTGGACATGCCAATACGTGCCAGCGTGATACATGGGTTCAATCCCATCCCTCATAAGGGCACCACTTGGTTGATATCTTGGCTCAAGAATCAGGTCGATCAGTCTACTTGATCGTTTGGTTTGCCACAGCCTATGAAACAAATGAACAGCTGGAGAAACTTGCTCAAAGTCTTCTAAGATATTCTACTATTC
This sequence comes from Magnolia kwangsiensis, assembly GCA_037074715.1. NCBI lineage: Eukaryota > Viridiplantae > Streptophyta > Magnoliopsida > Magnoliales > Magnoliaceae > Magnolia > Magnolia kwangsiensis. The sequence continues at coordinate 5,546,157 of CM073583.1, forward strand.
CGAATAAAGTAGCTCACTTAATCAGTTTTGGGTAACCGTATTTATACAGTTAGACCTGCTAAATGGACGGCTTGGATATCACACTCGTGTGCCACATTGCTACATGTGGTGTGGTGAGTCTAACAAATCTCCTATGGTACCATTTTTTAATAGGGACACGGGAAGATGTGCTCTGAAAAGATATTTATTATTAACACAGTTATTAAGAAGTCGGTTCCTTTTACAAGTTGAAATGTTGTAGATGGAGCCACCCAAGTGCACCCAAGGTAGAAGTTGGATGCCCAAAAATCAAGCTGATCTGACCCACTACGTTGGCTCTTCCATGAATTTGAAGGTTTTCGTATCATTATTGTTTCCAATGATGTGGCTACCATGGTGAGCTCCTACCCATTTGTTTTGGCCCATCATGAGTTAGGATGAGCGTAGGCATAAGTTCTAGTTTGTAGGGCAAAGCCCACCCCACATGCTTCAGTGCTCTCAGAGCAATTTTTGCATGGCAGCATATGACATGTTGTTTGGACTCGATGAACAGTGTAGATTAATCAATTAGACTGTCCAAGTGAACCAACTAAACTAGGTGCACCATGACTTATGGTACTCCGAGAGCACGGGAGCATTCCAAATTTTTAAAAAACTATTTTTTCTTATATTTTTAATACCCACCCAATTGGCTAGACCATTTCTAACGGGGATGAGTTCACATGCATTCACATGGCTTGTATGTTGCACATGCTTTCAAACAAGCGGGGTTACCGAATTTTAAGAAGTCCTTTTATTTTTGTAATTAGTGGAGTCCCCAGATCTCAATATGCCAACTTGCCACCACCTTAAAGATGCGGTCTAATCCACCGCAGTTGCATAGTTGTCAGCATCCAGACTGTTCAAATCACTGACCCAGCCGTGGATGGCGCATAGCTTAAAAACTACACCGTGCAGATGATGGTCTGCACTTGATTTCGCACTTGCAATTTGAACCGTTCACTGTTTTACGTTTAACCATCTAGTTTCAGCCATCACTTGGATGATTATGATTGCTTATCACTGTTATTTTTTAGATCTATTCCATCCCAAGATGTTCTCCACAGCATGGATGGTCAGGGGGGATGATGTGTCACCATTATTGTTAAAATGGAGAAAATTACGGTGGTTCCATTAATTAGATGGTTAAGATAGCCCTATTTGTAGCGGGCCTGTAGAAATATTTCCATGTGTACTGGTAATATTTAATGAAGTATCTTAAAATTCTCCGGATGAGTAACTGGTAGGTTTCCTTTTGTTGTTCAGTGGGTCTCAAGTTAGTTCAATGATCCAAACCACTAAATATTATATCCTGTTATATCCCCACTGTAGGTGGTCCATGCATGAAACATGTTCCAAAACGGAAAAGTTCCAACCCTTCAAGAAGTAGCAACCAATAGCCCGTCAATTAGCCAAGTAGGCGAGAGTTTCATTATTCTCATTTACTCCGCTTATAAGAAGGCTTTACTATCCGAGTAAGTCTGTGCTTGACCATGAAACCCCGTGATTTGGCAATCAATTGGTGAAAATGGTGAGGCCCCTTGAAAGGAAAAGCCTTTCCGAAAGGATGCAGTCCTGATCAAATGGGGCAGGGCAAGCGTGTGTGACTTGAGGATGACTGACGCAGGGATGAACGTGATGAGGTCGATCACCGTCTTCCTCAAGGATAACTACTCCGAATCCACGGAGCTTCTCTGGACTCCTCACAGAGACTTCTCGAATCCACGAGGAAAGAAAGCAGGAAAATGGATATAATTCTAATAAATTCGAAATTGATTGATAAATAAATAAAAACGAGTTTACACCCCTTTAAATAAGGGAACCAAGCAACATGAAAGAAATCAGACTCATACTACAACTAAAACTCCTAGAATTCGCAACTTACTATAAATAGTAAACTTACTATTTATAGACGGTCACGATGTCTACTAGTGCGCAAGGTTTTCGGCCAAAAATAGTAAGTGTCCTATTTGGCTTCACCAAACCGTTCTCCTAATTATCCTAAAGCCCAACGGATGAAAAGTTATACTCAAACTAAAACTTACTATTTATAGTAAAAACAAAATTAAAACGAGGAAACGACCGTCGATCAGGGGGTTTTTCGCAAATCCGGGCTGCGCAACCCGGTGAGCAAGGTTGGTTGGCTAAAGTAGCTCGTTCTACCCCAAAATCATATATTTTACGTCGGATAACTCATTCCCGATTGTGAGATATGCCCGATCTAAGGTCCGATGGTCCGGATCACTTCTGTCGCCGACCGTGCCTTTTCTGATCCATCTTAGCCATGAAATTGTCCGCGACCCGCTCTACATCAATGACCAAGTGACAATGACAACAATGTCTCTTTTAGGGGATGCGAAGCTGTGATGGTGGATGCAATATGAGGATGGGCTGGAGGGATTCTCGGATTCATTCTGGTCCTTTTCCACCATGGAAATTTTCCCATTGAGAACCCCCAGGAAAAAGCCTTTGAATTCATTCAAGGATCCAATATCAATGATCTATGCCTAGAATGCGTTGCTAGATCTCTGCTCTAGAAAGCTATATATGCAATAATGAATGTGGTTTGACCGAGGACTTCCCTTTCATTACTTCTCTCAGTTCATCCCAATGGAAATAACCCTACAAATGAATTATAAAGTTCACTAGGTTTACAACATCACGTTGGACGATCCATCCTTTAGAGACAGAAATCAGATTATTTGGTCTCATAGTCAATCCTTAAATTATACCTCAACACTCTTTAGGACCCCCATAGTAATTAACAACTAGATATGAATCGATCCAGCCATTGGATTGGTTGAATGGTCAGGATGTCGAAGATTAATAATTAGACATCCATGCAGTATATCCCACTTAACATTTAAAGTTAGTTAAGGATTAGGTACATGGATCATGGTGATTGATCTAGCATGAGGACAGTTTTGTTTAGAAATAAGCCCAACAAATTAACTCAAAATAATAGTAATATTAATATTAATATTAATATTAATTTATAACAAAGTAATAATAAAATTATTATTTGGTTACTAACATATTATAAAGGTCTCGAACGTACACATAACCCATTAGGACCTTTTAACCATTAATGAACGAATCAGAATTAATCCGACCATCGAATCAACATAATCAACACTTAAAAGTTGTAAATCAATTGGTATATCTCACATAAACTTTAGATCTGCCTGATTTTTGTCAGAGGCTCTGGTTACGACCTCCAAAACGAATGGATGGAGTAGATCTTGTCCAACATCAATGTGGACCCCACATTGCACAAGGTGTGTACCACAGTGAGCACGCACCTGCGGTGCACCGGACCTAAATCTTGGTCAATCGTGTGTTGACCCGATATACTCCAAAAGAACAGAGATTTTCTCTCTCCTCCTGTTTTCCTGTTCCTAAAGTTTTAAACGGATGATGTCCGTTGTGGCGCTCGTTAGGCCACCATCCTCGACCATTAAGAAGATCGAAACCGTCCATTTAGTAGAGAGTACATGTGCACCCAAAACTTGATAAAGTTTCGCATGATGAAGCACATGTGCATGCACATGATGCTTGATACAAACAAGACCTACACACACAGCGGTTTCCAGAAATGGAAACTACCTCCATGCGCCAGGTTGGCGATCCATGTGAGGGGTGTCTAGCGAGATCTGGTTCGTCCAAACGAGATCTGGATCCATGTGAGGGCTTCCAAACAAAGCCACGACTGGTTTCCCCTGCCCACCGTATTTGAAGGCAGTTTCAGCCAAAACAAATCCGGAGCGCTTGTTATCAATCCGATGGTCCTGGGAGCTAGGGTAGGCAATAAAAGGAGAGTGGATCAAGCAACATGGGATCCTCCCTCCATTTCTGGCGGCCACGCTCGAAAATCGGCCGGAGCCTTCTCTCGTTTGAACCACCAAGGAAATCGATGCAAAGCTTCGATCTGTTGATTTCCCAAGCTCTATTGATAGTACAGAGGCAGTCCAGTAACTTCGTTCTGAAGAAAGGAGCTATTGTTCGAGATCTGACATTGGAGCTTGAGCATCTTCTTTGTTCAAAACTGCACCTTGTCGCGGTCTGAGTTGGGTCGGTTTGTGCCATGCTGGGGTCCCTGCAAAAGAAGAGAAGGGAGAAACAAAAGAAAAGAGAGAGAGAGAGAGAGAGAGAGAGAGAGAGAGAGAGAGAGAGAGAGAATGAGTAAGGAATGTGGAGGGTGAGCTGCTCGCTGCTGCACTGCACGAGCTCGCCTGAGCCATGAGACAGGTCGCGAGTTTGAATCGCTTTTGGGCCGAGTCCAGGCTCAGTCAAGTCCTGATGACAGAGAAATAATATAGAAAGAAAATGGAGAAAGAAGAAAAGAAGGAGAAGGAAAAGAGAGGTAGAGAAGGAGGAATGAGAGAGAAGAGGATCGGTTGCAGTTGGTCCGACAAGGCCATGCATTGGCTGCCGAGTTACGTCTGAGTCAACTCGGTCCAGACCCTTGCTAGACCTTTAGTAGATGAAAAGAGGAAGGAGGAGAAGAAAGAAAAGAAAGGAAAGAGAAGATGAAGAAGAAAATCAGCAGTGAGAGAGTGGGATGGAGGAGAAATGAAAGAGAGAGAGTGCTGCTAGTCTGCCACTCTAGCTCGACTTGAGCTGAGTTGTTGACTCGTTGTGTCGACTCAATCAGGTTAAGACTCGGCTTTTGTCAATCTCAGTCCCCATTGAACATGGTAGGCAAGAAAAGAAAAGGGAAAGAGAGTGAGCATGAGCGAGAAGAAGAAGATATGTGGCGAGAATTTCTCCACGGTAGCCGAGTCAACTCACCTGATTGCTGAGTCCAGCCAGTCACCAAGTTCTAATTATTGCTGGCCTTGTTTGGTTATTTTGTGTCGATGGGTAGGAAGGAAGAAAGAGGGAAGGAAGAAAGAAGAGGACCAAGTCAAGAGGTGAGGCTTAACTCCAAGTCAGATCAAACTGAGTTGACTAACTGTAACACCCTGAATTTTTGTCAACCTGAAATTAGACGTCCTTAGGCAATGAGTCAACCATAATACCTTAGTAACCTCTTAGGAATCAATTTCAAATCCAAAGGAATCATTTAGAACTTAATTCTTTAGAAATTTAACATGAATTAGCCAGCGCTACACTAGATTTCCTACAAAATTAGTACCGACCACTTTAAATACGATCTGTAAGACCCAAAACCACTAGAATTGTTACCGCTACGTTACCCTAAAATCTAGGATCTAACTCTAAGCCCAGTTGACATCGGAACCATTGGGAAACTTTGTATTGGTTCTAGACCGCGCATCAAAAGTCTGATAGCGATGAACTTAGACCATTATGACCGCCTAGTTGGGCTTGACTATCGTTTCGAAAATCAAGCCCAACCGATGTCCTAAGACCATTTTCTTGCGTCCGGAGTAAAGAGAGTGAGAAAAAGAAGATTTTTAGAAAATAAATTAGAATCTGAAACGTTTCACTTGCACATTATTTTTAAGCGTTCTGATCGTCAGAATTCGACCAAATTTCACTCTCAAAACAGGAAAATTTGCCCTTACATGTTTGAGGACTTGTGGCCTTGATCGGAGTTCGGTAACCGTTGAATTGACATTGGTTCACCACGAACGATCTGAAAATCCGATCGGACTGAAAACTTAAATGACTAAAGATCCGATGTTAGTGAGCTTAAGTCCGACCGTATTTGATAACAGGACCTCCAGGAGTACTCCGTTGAGACGAAATAGTCCATATTTGAACATAACTTAAGTATACCTTGGCCCCAAGTTTATTTTCGTCATTTTTGGGCTTATAAAAAGGACCTTAAACCCTCACTCTCTCATCCCATACGAATTTGAAAAAACCTAGGAGAGAGAAGAGAGAAAAGAGAGAGAAAATGAGGGAGAAGTTGGTGTTGCTTCCTAGGATTCTTCCCAGTCTCTCTACGTGCCTCATCCACCCTTCTGCATCGCTTTTCCAGTGACTCCGGCTTCGTTCCTAGGTAAGAAAACTCAAACCCTAACTTGTTTTAAAGTCTAGGATAGTTCCAATGATGTTCTAGCTAACCTGTTTCTTGCCATAGGTAGCGTATCCGCCGTTGACGAAGACATATCGTCTGAATCATATCGAATACGTATTTTCTGATTTAAGGTGCGGACTATATATGCTTAGGTTATGGTTTTCAAGACTTTTAATGTTAAGTAATGATTTATTCTTATCTAGGATGCTATTTCACATGTATAAAGTGTTGTCCGTTTCATTTTTCAGTTATACGTTACCTATGTTGATTATACTGTATTCCTCGTATTTGTAGAAAATACCGTATACGTACAAAATTCAGCTTTGTGCTTAACATGATTAATTGCCGTGAATATATGCTTGTTACATGTGTGACAACTCTTTAGCAAAAGGACTTGCCCTAAATCACGTCACGGCCAATATACGTTGTATATGTTAAAGTGTGTAGCCCACGTGTTTGTGAAAATGTTTAAATGAATATGGAACCCGGATTCATGCATGTTATGATTATCCGTCGTGGGTATATGCAAGTGATATATAGGGCAACTCCCTAATGAAAGGATTTGGTCAAATACATGATATATCAACATACGATATGTAGTTAGTATGAGTGTTTATGAAAATGACTGAATGAGTATGGAATTCGCTTTCATGCTCGCCATGACTAATTGTCATGGATATATGATTGTTGAATGGGCGATAACCCTTTGACGAAAGGATTTTTCCTAATACGTATGCTAATGGATACATAATATGTACGATGTAATGTGTAGACTAAGTGTATGTAAAAGTGTCTGAATGAGTTAGGAGTTACTAAGATGTACCTATACGCGGGTTGAGATATGATTCTCAACTACATCAATGATGTGTATGATTCCCTTCATGAATCATGTAACTTAGGTTATCCATGCTGAATAAGTGTATGATTTCCTCCATGGCTTATGTGTTTAATTGAATCATGTTACATGTGTGTATGATTTCCTGTTTGTATTGTTTACATTTAAGTTATACTTCATGATTGTTCATATGGATGCAGAATATGAATCATATGTTAGTTATTGTATGTGTATGTGAATGGGGCTGTGCTACAGTCCAGGCAATCGAAAACCGTTCCATAAATAGTGGTTGAGGTTGTCTTCGCCACATAGGATGAGTTAGCGAATCTGAGTCGTGCTTGGGGTGCTTATGCATTACATGTCATTCAACTCAATGTGCGCTTGGCCTAGTTGAGCTTATCAACTAACCCGATTGACCGATACTTGTTCACCATGTTTGGTCGCCACTATTTGAATCTAAGGCACTGAGCTTACCAGTAAAACTCCCGTTAATCATGGTACCAAGATCCCCTAAGACTCATGAGCCGGGCATGGTGGTATGGGACACCGTGGTCAAGCTGTCGGCCTACGCTGGGGCCACAAACCTTCCCGTAATGACCAGTGAGCACCCTACTCTGAGCAAATTATGGTGGTATGGGACACTATATTCTTGTTGTCGGCTTACACTGATTGGTGACGAGTCCTCTGTAGTGACCTTGAGTTTATCCTGCCACTGCATAGGGGTGACGAGTCTTGTTGTAGTCTTAAGGATATAAACAGGCCTGTATTGATAAGGTGATGGGGGACAGGAGCAACGATTGCGCGCAACAGCCCTGACAGCCCTTGCAGCGACCTAGAACCATAACATCGTATGAGATTTCCTAGGACTGACGACCCTAGAATGGAACAATGTTGGGAAATGATACAAAGGAGGTGTCTTAACTTCCCAATCCTACTGTATGAAAAGGACTAATAAGAACTTGGTAAGCATATTCATAACACCGCATTGCATGTGCTAACGGCGTTGGTGATAGAGCACTGAGGAAGTGAGTCATGCCGTGATCGTTAGATGAAGTCGCAGAGGGGATTGTGGTGAGGGCATGCATCATTCTTCATATCATTCTTGCATTAACAAGAGTATCTAGGACATGTTTGATTGTACTGCCTTATCATTACTGCTTGATTGAATTGATAACATGTTAACCTTTGTTGTATAGTTTTCATGAGTTAGCTACTCACGCCCACATTACGGGACGGTGTTGTACACACCAAACAGTCCTTGTTTTAATTTCAGATGATGGCGATGCTTGCGAAGTAGAGCCGGACTTTATGATAATGAGGAGGATTCCACCTATATGCAGGTTCTGATCGACGGGGTTACAGGGTTACTGATTAGATGCCAATACACTTGGTATTTCACCTTTTATTTAAACACCCATGTATATTCTTTTCTTTCCATTTTTGGAGTATACATGTATTTAGTTAACCTGGTAACATGTTCACACTCTAGAGACTTACAATCATTTATTTATATTATATATTTATTACAGTCTTCCGCTTAAGTAATTTGACTGTCTCTGGAGTATGATATGTTGTTTTAGCTTAATCTCACTCATGTTTAATACACTAACATAGACAACATTCAATCATAAGCATTTATGTTACATAAGTGATGTTCTAGAACTCAGGAGTGGAGTTTATGCTCGACCCCCGATTTCCGGGATGTTACACTAACGTATTAACTTTTCCTCCCAAATTAAATTGTTTTGGTTTATGATTATCATTGGTATTACCCTAACAATCATGATTATTAGGCATGAATAGTTATTAGCATGTTACGTATAATAGTATTAGTTATCATAAAAAAAACCACGACTATAGTAGACATAATATTTTATTTACCATTTTTAAATATCATCATTGACAATGGATTGTGATAACTATTACCATCATAATGATTATTATAACCATATTACCTAATGTTAATTATATCATTAATGATAATAATTATGTTGTTGTAATTATTTGTACACAAACTAGGGTTTAAATCTTAAAATTTATCCTAAACCTAAACTTAAGGATGAAACCCTAGGTTAGGACTTTAGCCATAAATAATGTGTTAAGATTGGATCTAACTGTATAATTTTATAATTTATGGTAGGATTTGATTCTAATGACAAATGCATTCCCTATCAACACTAGTGGGCGATTCGACACGTAAGGTGATGATTTCTTCTCATTGAGCTTTCCATTTTTCCATTAGCTTAAGTGATAGTTTTTATTTTAATTTTGGTTGATGATTAATATTTTTATTTTATAATTACACGTGCTAGTTATTGGAATTAAATACTAGATTACATGCTCAATATTTATCCTGTATATTTTCTCATGCTTGTGAATTACTTGTGCATTACTTATGAAACTTAAACTAGTACATCAATCAGTAGGAAATGTACACTCATACTTGAGATGTAACTTAATTGATCGTATTTATAATGAACCTTCGACTTAGTGGTTACTTGAATGATTGATTAAATGAAATATTGATGTGGGCCTACTATCCATGGGTTGTTGTGTCTAAGTGGTTTTTGATAATGATCTTTTATCGCATAATTGATATGTGCCCTATGTAACTTAGTTTTGATATTTGCCCTATATGACTCTATTTTGGTATTTGCCCTGGGAGGGCTCGATGTATTGTTTTTGTGCAACCATGCAATGGTAAACCGCATATACTGAATTATGATTGGCCAACAGTCGGTGGGCTTCCATTAAACATTCTAAGGTGGTAGTCTTATGAGCCGGGGATGGTGATCATGGGATACTATGCCCGAGCTATCAGCCTATGCTGGGTAATGATCCCCCCGTAGTGACTTTTGAGCTTTATTAAATTGACTGGTTATAAATGGAATAATAGCGGATGGGTTAATCATGCATTTATAGCATTCAGGTAATGACGGGTGGCTAATTCTAGATGTTGTATCACGTGCCTATAGGATTTAGTTGGGGTATCGTTTCACTAGCTCCCATACCACCAACTATCGGCTCACTTTCGGTAAGCTTGGTACTACGCATGTACGATGTACTTTCACTGGTGATCGGCCACATGCATAAGTTTTGCCCAAAAGCCAACTGGATAAGCATCTTCAGTTGATGTGCACTCATGCATCCATGCATTTAATAAGACTGCATTGTGTATTATTTTGAATGTTTTTTGTTTATAATTATGCTTACATATTGTTCTAGTGTGTAATCTTAAAGGGAATTCACATCGAGTTGGACACTCATTCATCGAATATATAACCGTACAGGTAGTGCAGGTGGGCCTAGATGATATTCGTATTCATATTGATGAGGAGTAGGGTACATTTGTCAATGATGCGTGATTGCATTTGCCAAGAGTTGCTACGTGATTTTACAGTTCAGGATTAGTTATAATTTACTTTGTTTCATATGCGATATTATTTCATTTTGTAATTGTAAGTATTGGGAGATTAGTTTGTATAAGTCATTTGAGCAACCACTCGTAAGATTTGAATGTATATGAAATTTTCCTTTATGTTTAATTTGTCTATCTTTCACTAAACTACTAACTCTAAGAGAAAAAGAAAAGAAAAAAAAATATCTGAATTTAACCATCTTTAAAGGATAACACTCAGAGTTTTTTAAAAACGAGTTATATAATCGGGTTCTGAAAACACGAGGCGTTACAGAAAAATAAAAAGTTTGAATGGTCAGAAACTTCTACTTAAATCCAATTGGATCCTAATAGACTTAGAACTAGTAAAATTGTAAAAATCGTACAAACGTAAATCAATTTTAAGCTTAGATGAGTAATTACAATTCTTTTTCTTTATGGGTTTGAAAGCATGGATTGACCATATATAAAATCCAATCTCATGGCTCTTCAATACGTTATCTGTGAAGAGGTAAGTACTGCATTACTAAAAAAACATGTGTATCATAGTTCTTACAGAAAACAATCATTTAAAAAGCACAAAAACAAATAATCACTGTTGGAAATAAACCTATAATCTTGATCCATATAGGTAGCAGGTTTTTCTAGCCCAAGACTCGCCTTGCTTGTCTGGAGAACATCTAAATGAAACATAAGGTAGCCTCTGGCCTGCATAGAAAGTACATAAGATTTAAATAAAAAAAATTTCCATTTTTTTATGTTTTCAGTTCATCCCAATGGAAATAACCTTATAAATGATTTGGATGGCATATAAACATCAAGGTGGGAAAAAGTTGGAGATTAAAGCCCTAAAATTAAAAAAAAAAAATTAAATTTAAAAAAAAAAAAAAATCAAGGTGGAGATTAAAAAGTTTCAACTGTAAGCATTTTATTTTTTTGCAGTTTAACCTCTTGTGTGGCCCACTTGAGTCTTGTATTTTTAGGCGGATGTCCTAAAATGATCCCAAAAAGAATAGACACGGTGGATTTCTCACAAATAACCCCATCTAGCTTTCCATCACAGGAACTTCCTATGAAAAACTTTTCACAGGAAACCTGCATCCATTATTGTGTATCTGCTCGAGCATCCAACACTATACACGTGGCATCCTTGGGCATCAATTTGAGGCCACAGAAATTATTTTTCATGTGGATGGGACAAATCCTAAGTGCACTAATTTTTTGTGGCAATAATTTCTTATACGTGACTATGTGGGCACGTGCATGAGATCCAAACTGCTCATCAGGAGGATCCCACTGATTAAACTCCTTGGCTAGAAATCAAACCGACCTATGAATAGGTGGGTTCCCCTTCACATGTGTAAAAGAAATGGATGGCTTCGGCCAGCCCAGGTTAGGCATGGGCCTCGCATGACACTTAAGGCCCAAGCAGAAGGCCAATATGAATCTAACTAAATAGGCCTAACCCCAATCCCATGGTCCACTAACACTTGGGCCACTAACACTCTCACTGGTGGGATAAGTATTGTTGTAGGACTGATAAATAATTACTCAATGGAGGGTAGGGATCGCACAAATTCAGGCCTAAAGGCAGAAATGGCCTAAATGTGCATGATCGGACAACCATAACTTTGTGACCAGTAATCTATTTAGCATGCATAATAGACCATTGGAAAGCATTAGGCAAGCTTTATGCATTGGATAAACCACTCAAGAATTGTTGGCTTCCAAAGGTTTTTCAAAATTCAATCACTTAGGTCCAATTAGGATTTGAAGTTGCAATTTACTTTCATAATAAGTTTCATTTTTCTATTTTTAGGTTTATAAATGTTTATTTGTGGGCTAGAGTTTTTGTTTTAGTCATCTAAAAGTTGTCTATGAATATTGGTGAGATTAGTATTCATTTACTACTTTTAATCATTTTTATTATTTTGGAAATTGTCCTATTTTGAGTCAAATTAGGGGGGAAAAAAAACTTATATAAGCATATCAAATATATTATAATTAATGCTTTATTCAATAATATCAATTTTATTCTTCATTTTAGAGATTTTTTCTTTCCTCGTGGATTCAAGGCCCATGCTTGAAAGAAAGTGGCGATTTCTACTCTTTCATCACGTGCCACTACATCATACATGTATATATGTTGAACATGGGACATTCGCCATCTTCATTCTAACTTCCGTTTTCTTCTACAAGTGTGGTCTACCTGATAAGTGAACCATCCTTATTTCTTTCCATGCCTTGGTAGTAGTGTGGCCTTCACCTGATGAACCATCTTGATTTTTGTTTTTTTTGGAAATGCATGTTTGAATATTAATTCGATGGAAAGATACAACGAGGGGAGTCAGGTGGCCTCCGAAACCAAAAAACTAACAGGCCACACCAATCATAAAACATGCATACAACATAGAAAGGGGAAAAGATAAAAGTCCAGTAAAAAATACCAAGAAACAGGACCCGGAATTGGAAGAGGGGTTGCTAAGAAGTGCCAAAAGCTGAGAAGGCTGGCCATGCGGGGGATCAGTAAAAGAGTTCCGGGGGTGAACGATCTTGATTTCTTTCCATGAATGTACACCACGGACATTGGCTGTCTCTGCAGTGAACCAACTCTTCATTTTTTTCAACGGCACTTGCACTCTTCATGTTCACCCCTTCTACCAGTAAATACACTTATCTTTCTATTGGAGTGATAAAGTCCCTTGATATATTGATACACCAGACAGCTTAAACTTTTAAATAAAATGGTTGTTTGACACTTTCTGCTTTTGGAAACGATTTATTTTAAAACCAAGATCAGTAGAAATACTACCATAGAGCTGATAGCTTTTTTGTTGTTCAAATGGACCCCATTACTCAATATATGGACCACTGATTTAAAACTCGGACCATAAGATGATCCGTTCCAGTGATCTGTCTGGTCCAAGCTAGTCAAACCATCGGTACAACTGAGTTGACTCATCTCTGACAATATATATATATATATATATATATATATATATATATATATATATATATATATAACTCTGCTCAAGTGGGATGGCTGATGCACAGGCATTAAAAATGCCATCGTGGCAAACATGTTATTTAGATTGAACTGTCTAAATTATACCCCCAAATCTAAAATTTATAAAAATAAAATAATAGTAATAATTTACTTTGTCAATAGGCTTTAGCAAACTACCAAATGAAAATTCCAATCATCCTAATTCAACAAATAAGTTCTAAGAATCAAATTGTACGTAGTTTCATTCAATAAGTCTCGTTTTTGGGCTACCGCCTATCTGTTGGACGGGGCCTACGTTACCCAACCCCATGTGGGTGGGCCTTTACTTTTTCTTTTTTTTTGGGTTAGCTTGTTAGTACACACCCACATCAGTACACACACTCCATGTTAGCCACCCCCGCTAGGGATCGATACCAAGACCTCAAGTGTTGAAACGAGGTATCTCCACTCAGTCTGCCAGTTGAGCTATGGATCTGGGTGTAGGGTGGGCCTTCACTTGTCTTGCTGTCAAGGCTTCTACAAAAGGCCATGCGCACCTATTTCTTTTGAGAAAATTGGTATCTTTTCCTTAGAGAAAAGTACAAAAAACATGTTTGCTGCAAGATATTGAAGGCTTTATGCTCTACTAAATGGTAGTTTGGGAAATAATTTATCTCATTTGTGGCAATTTGTTTGAATCATGGATCATGTGGGAACAACTTGTACCAAAATCAGTACTGATCCGACGATCTAGATATGATTCTAAATAATCTGACCATCGTGTTTTTACTAATGATTTTATGTGGATCCACAGGGGTTCCTACAAACTGGTCAATGTGGATTGATGTGAATGTATATGCCTGATGAACAGACTCGAAATATCTTTTTGTTGAGTGGACCATTCTGTGTTTGGCACTTTATAATATCAGTATTCAACCATTCACTCAATCAATCTATACAAGTGGCAATTCAGAACTGTTAATGTGACATGCTCTACTCGTGGATGGCCGAAATCCATCCTGACTGGACACTCCGTAGGGCTTGGAATCGGTCTTGTTGCTCGTTCATGTAATTCTACTAGTCTAGGAGTGGCTGCCCTGCTTCAAGAGTCGTCTCACATAGAGTGTGGAGCCCACCACCGCATATGTAGAAAAAGAGGGGAGCGGGGAAGGAAGAACAACCGTTTGACTTTGGCAACTGTGGGATTCCCACATTTTACCCTTTCCTAAATTTCTTCATTGGGCAGTCTCTCCTACGCATGGCTGCTTTCTGAAATGAATCATGTAAATTATTTCCACATACCCATGTACACAATTGCACATCAATCCATACTGTCTAAATTGTGGCATCATAACTTAAATTTCAGGGGTCAGGCGATCCTGACTATCTGATTGGTGGGCCCTACCTTAAAACAAAGCTCCCATTTCTTCCAATCAAGCATTATATACATGATACCCAGAAAGAAGCGTTAGTGTACAACTTTAAACAGATAGTATCAACAAAACACGAGGAGTTTTCAGCTTGTGCAAGTGGGTCCTCTAGTTCCGCAATCCAAACTGTTGATTTGATGAGCAATAGTTGGATAGGTCCATGCAATGCACCAACCATTCAAATAGTCTTTCAGATAAGAACTTCCTAGTACAATTAGTGATAATCAAATAGGTAGTTATGAAAGAAAATGCAGCGGCTTTAACCATGGCCAGAGTTACAATGGCTAGGATATTTCCATATGGAGCAGCGGAGTATTTGAAATCAATGGTGAAAACTCTCTATCACGCATTGTATAATACATAGATGAAAGAGTGTTCTGTAAAAATAAAAATAAAATTTGCTTTTATTTCAATTCTCAGTAAGAAGATTTTGTGAAAATATGCATTCACTATTACAATCAAACATTACACAAAACGCTTGTGAAAACTAATGAATATATCATATCCTACAATGGCACAATGTAACATATCAAAAGATTGTTTGGAAAGCATACACAAATACATCCTGATGCTACAATTATGAATGTCATCCAAATCCTCATGCACTAATCACTGTTGAATTTGAAGAGCTACTGGCCAGCCTTTTGATCAGACCATCTAGGAACATTTCCAAGAGACATTGGCTTGGACCAGAAAATCTCACTCCATGTGCTGCATGGAGATGTCAGTTAAGGCTTTCGAAAGCTTTGTAAGTACATAGCTGAGAGGATAAGATTATCCTTAATTCTTCCTACAATCACCTGACCAGACTGTATTTCTCTTGAGCCACCCTTCGTTACAAGAGGAAGTGAGGAAAGAAATTAACCACAGAAAGGTAGTCGATTCCCATGCCACCATCTTCCTTATCTGTTGAGATGCTTCACATGGGTGTGTTGTCACAGTCTATCGTGTGAAATAAAGAGCCTGGAAATCAATCCACGGTTAAAAACTTGATAATTCTATGCTAGAATTTGCTAGCTTAAATCTCTAAAAGCTTTTGAAGCATACACTTACATTAAGAATAAAACAGTCTGTACAGCTGGGGCTGCGGTTGAAAGATCCAAAATATTGGTCTGATAGGCCCTCTCTTGGATGGAAGATGCTCCAAAATTCCTACAGATTGAAGCTCCTAATTCCTCAATCAATATCCTACGAATAGAGGGTTAAAAAATATACATCAAATGTCCAGGGAAGCTCGTAAAGCTCACCAATTATGTGCATGGATGGTCCACGAAACGGGCCACGACAACAAATCAGTTGGCCTAGAGGTAGACAGAAGAAATTGACGGCCCACATTACATGTGCATGGATGGTCCATCACATTATCAGAGTAGCCTGTTCTTTGTGGCTGGGTAGTTATACACCAGGCTGTAGCTGATGAGAAGCCTTGATTGTTGACATATATAGAAACTAGTCGACGATAAAACAGGAGGAAGTATAAGTTCTTATCTGTTTGGTTGAAGTATCCGTCTGCAAGCATTCAGTGCAAGTGGGCCGGGGTGTAGTTGGGAGATCCAGATTAATATTTGATAGGCTCTACTACAGATAGAAGATGCTCCAAACATCTTTATGAATAAAGCTCCTAATCTGTCGATCAATGTCCTACAAAAGATGAATAGGAAAAAAAAATACATAAATTATTTATGAAAATAATGTCATATCTACTGGATGGCAAGGAACTCCTATTTAGATTTGGTTAAAGCATTACTAACATGAACCAAATTTTAAGCTTGGTATATGGCCGGATACAAACCGGCTACTACTATAATGACCCTGTTTTCAGGCCTATCCCAGTGGGACTGCAGGACTGTCTGTCTGAGACGCCATTGCTGTGGATGACTGGCTATAACAGTATTCTAGCAGGACTGATGCTTGACTGGGTGTGTGCTGCAAGGCTGATGGTTGATGGCAGTTTGGTTCAGGCTGAAGATTGAGGTGGGATAATGCTTTGCAGCCAGCGGCATGTAGGCATGTCGCTGTCAGCTATGCAGCAGGGCTAACCAGTTATCTGAATTTCTCCAATTGATGCTTATGTGGGGCAGTAGTAGGTCCCTGACTTCAGCGAAATTCAGATGTTCCTCTGTCTCGACACCTGAACCAGTTCCCTCTCCTCCAGTTTCTTCAATACTTTTTTCTCCTATTTTCCGTTTGCCAATTAGGAGAAATGATAGGTGAGGCCCAATGTTATTGTGGAGCCCACCCGAAAGTCCGGTCAGTACATGCTTGTTTCAAATTAACAAAGATACAGGGGGCTAGTCCCCATTTTTTGAAAAAAAAAAAAAGAAGAAGCTTGGGATATGAAACTAATATTTGAATCCAATATTGGTTTCAAAGGATGGGCCGACCAACTTCAAACAAATTCAAATGCATTGGCTCCTTAGTCAGTTTTCTATACTGTAAAGACAACAATCTATAGCGGGACCAAAACAAACTAATGCCATATGAAGTAGACCTAAAACAGAGGTTTGCTACTCCCACTCACATGTGGAGGCCTGCTGGGCCACATGTGCCGATAGAACATAAGAGTGAGAGACGAGCTTTTCCATCAAGTGGACAACATTGTTTAGAATTTCTAGCCTAAAAGTCAAGTTGTTTCATACCTTAGTTGAACCTGTCTACAAAACAAATGGATGTCTGCAAAAACTGTTTTAGACAAGCTCTTCATTAGGAGGGTAACATTGATTAGATTTATTGTGCAAAAAACAGGTTGTTCTACTCCTCGATGCAGCACAATTGGATAATGCAGAATTTTTTAGACATCCATTTGTTTTGAAAACAGGTCCACCTGAGGTGTGAAACAACTTCACTTTCAGGCAAAAAGTTTTAATCAACATGGCCCACCTAATGGAAAGCTCAATTCTTGCATGTTATGCTATATTGGCATGTACAGCTGCATGTTGTTGCGCAAGGCTCCACCCATGTATGGGCTTAGCAAACCTAACTCATAACTTATTCCTAGGGCCAAGAATCAGGTTGGTCGTTAACTACGTGTGCCAAACGTATGCTAAACAAATGGACTGTCAACATTTAATCTATATGTATGGCCTATCAGATGATTGGAGTCAAACTGACCTGAGTTTTTCGTTGGGAAAGCTAGATTGTGGCCCTGAACATCTTTGATCATGCACCCATATAAACTCCCCGATGAAGCATTGTGGACCTCCTCCCAAGCCTACATTTTGAGTAACTATTTTTCAGTTTGAATAAGCATATTACACCCAAATATAGATAAAGTAATAGTTCTCAAGCATTACAGAAATATCCTTTTACATTGAAGTATTGAAGATTAGTATAGCAGCTTTATCATGCACCCATGTAAACTCCTCGGTGAAGCATTGTGGACCTCCTCCTGAGCCTACACTCTGAATAACTAGTACTACTTTGAAAAAGGATATTACATCCAAATATTGACAAAATTACATCTCAAGCATTAGAGAAATAACTTATTATATTGAAGTATTCAGGATTAGTTGCCAAACCAAACAAATAAAAATAAAACACACACCCTGTCTTGATACAGTTTGAAAACATCATCCAAATATCTCACACCATTCATACATGAGGAAGCAATAGAAAAAAGAAAAAAGGAAACCAACAGAAAAACCATAAAAGGGAAATAAATTTTCCTTCACGACCATTCTCTATGTCACGTCCAATCGCCTCCTGCATGCCAAGTAGCTTCTCCTATAAAAGCAAAAGCTTATATATCAAAAATCTTTGATTAAAACTTAAAAATGATGTGTTATTATTTATGCTAAAACAACTCATATTGTGCAGAACAAAGTAATGGGCCATAATGCATTGGAACATGAAAATTGTCTTAGGTTGCTCGCATAAGCAGGGCATGTGGTAATCCAGACTATTGATTTGATGGATAAGCCCCACAAGCTTGCATCTTTGGATGATCCAAACAATCCTTGGCAGGCCCTTATGAATGACCATTGTTCAAAAATTAAACTGGTAAGATAAGGCTGACCATCTCATCAATGGCCTTCAAACAAAAAAAATTCTACAGTCTACATTTAACAAGAAAAAAATCATTGTTCAAACAATTAAAATTATCAATTCAATGTTAATTTACAAAATGGTGTCCACCAAAGAAAGGTCAACTAGATGGATAATGCAATGGTTTCTCTCACAACCATACAATGACCTGTGTGCGCCCAAGCTGAGCACTGATAGGGTGGTTTCATCCAAAAAAAGACTTGGCTGAAGCATTTCTTCAAACAATTGGCGTGCAGATTTCTATATAAGAAATTAATTGAACACTTTACAGAACTATAAATACTCTGTATTCTTAGCAATGTATAGATACAAACTATAAAATGAATGGAGAAGCTAGCAGTATATTTTTCATAGCAAGAATTTAAATTGTTTAAAGGAATAACTTACTCAAAGAATAAAACTAGAATTTAAAATTTCATGAGACAATAGTTTTTCTAAGTTAATTAAAAAAATGATATGTTTATACTTTCTTGAAGTATCATTAACAGGTAAATAAAAATGAAGAGACGAAATAATTATCACCAATGTAGCTCTAGCAAGGAGAGGAAGTGCAAATGCTTTGATAGGTTATGTCGATGGAGGGTATGTTTGGAATCTTATGCCAGTCCTCTCCCTTGTTTTCTTGGAGCCTTTCCTTGAAGTCTAAAACCATGCCCCATAGGTCCAGTTTTTTTAGGGTAGTCACGCACTGCAGTCCTTCTGGAAGCATGTTCAATAGACAGCAGTAAGAGATCCACAAACGTAAAAGACTTGGCATAGCCCCTTCTCCACTCTCCACTCCTTTAATTCCCTTAACTGCTCAAGACGTAGGGATTCGAGTTGCATATGGATTTAGAATCACATTTGAACTGGCATGATAACAATATTGTTCTCTTTCTTTTATCAAGGAAAAAAGGTCAATGGAAAACAAAGCTAAGTTGTGATAGTAAAAGAAATTCAGTTGCTTCTGCATCCTTACTCCATTCCAAATAGAACGTTTTGTGCATGTCAAGTACTCGAAGGTCTTTGATTTGCCTATACATGGATGATCCCGGATCATCCAAACAATCCTTGCACCAGCCCTACCATAAATGACCACTGCTTCTAAAATCAAACTGACAAGATGATGCGGACCTTATGATCAATGGCCTTGGAAATAAAACTTACAAGGAAAAGTCACTGATCAAACACTTAAAAGTTGTCAAACCAATGTGAATTTATACAATGGTCTGCAAAGAAGTGTCAGGTCAACTAGATGGATTATACAGGGGTTTCTTCCAAACCATACGATGACCTGTGTGTGTCAAACTGGAGGACCGCTCGTTCACGTGGTGTCATATGAAAAGGTCTTGGTTGAAGCATTTCTTCAAACGATCTATATACAAAACAATTAAACACCTAACTAAACTATAATCTACTGTCTTCCATATGATGTATGGATACAAATTATGAAGGAAGGGAGAAGCTAGCAGTAGATTTTCGTGGCAAGAAATTTAAAGTCTATAAATGAATAAATTACTAAAAGAATATAAGTAGAATTCTAGATCCATGAGACCATTTTTTTTCTAAGTTAAAAAATAAACAATGAATCCTATGATTATCCAAACTTCAAGAATTAATTAACAAGTAAATAAATGTGAAGAGAGGAAAGAAGACTCACCAATTTAGCTTGCAAGGAGATAAAGTGAGATTGCTTTGAATGTCACTCTGTAGCATATGATGATGGAGAGTAGGTGATGAATCGCATGTCAAACCTCTCCCTCGTCTTCTCGTACCTTTCTTTGAATAATGTAGGCATATTCCACAATGCAATCTGAGAATGAGGAGGTTTTTTAGCATATGGGTACAGATTTCCATATAAAGATTTTAAAGATTGTAAAACAGAGTAAATTCATATACCTATAATTTAAAACCCATATGATTATATTAACTTCCAAGCATCGATTAAGAAGGAAAATGTAAATGATGATAGTAAAGAAATCTCACCAATTTAGACCTGCAAGGAGTTCGAGATCAGATGACCGAATCCAATGTCACCTTATCTTTGTCGTTAGCGTATCTCAATGGAGAGTATGTGACGAATCTTATTCCAATCCTCTCCCTCATCTTCTCGAAGCTTTTCATTGAATGCAGGGAGCATGTTCAGCAACTCCAATTTCTTGAGGGTAGTCACGTGCTGCAGTCCTTCCGGAAGCATCTTCAACTGACGGCACGAATTGATCTGAAGATGTAAAAGACTTGGCAGAGCTCCTTCCTCCACTGTCCACCACTTTAAGTTATGTAACTTTTCAAGATGTAAGGATTCGAGTTGAGGAAACCCTTTTGAAGTACAAACCATCTTCACTTCCGAGTACGAATATATCAGCAATCTGAGAATGCGAAGGTTTTCCAGCTTCTCCAACGTTGCCAGTGTATGTTGATTTAAATTGGACCGTCTCACGGTAAGCTTGGTGAGGTTTGTTAGAAATTGACTAGCCTCGGTTAAGTTTGCCAAATTTCCATTCAAAACCAACTTACGTAACGTGGGAGGAGATGAAAGAGGGGGCACCGACAACTTTGGAAATTCTATGTTATCTCGATCTGACGTTACCAAAAGAGACTGGAGGCATTTCAATTTGCGAATGGATTCGAACAATACCGCAACATACACGTTGGACATTCCATTATATAAACGTATTCCTAATTTTCTAAGATGCGTAAGACTTTCCAGACAACCGTCCATCCATTCGCCAGCCGTTACACATGTTAGAGTATGGAGGTTACTCATCTGGTTGAGCCGTGGACGACCTTGTATAACACCCCAACCATGGTAATAATGCCCGTGAAATGGGTACAGAACTTGGAAATGTCTTAACTGTTCCATCTTCTCTATTTCGCGGGGTATGTTGATGTCGCCATAAGATTTTACAACCAGTGTTTGTAAATTGAGAAGTTTGCCTATCGATGATGGGAGACTTTCTAAACTAGTATTGGTACACCCGAGGTATTTCAAGTGAATCAGTGCACCTATCTCACTCGACAGCTTTTTTATTTTTACATTGTGGAGATCTAATACCCTGAGCAATTTAAAGCCTTTGTAAAGAAGCTTCTCTTGTTTAATTTCGAGCATATTATAACCTTGATTATGGATTAACACAGATCGAAAGTGTGAAGTGGAAGAATTTAGGGAAGTGCACTCACTTGAGGCATTATGGTGAATTACAAGTCGGCGGGCTCTAGATGCTGGATAGTTTGAATTCCCATGGTGAACTTGGAGAAACATACATTCCTTGGCTTTTGATATGGAGAGATCTCGCAGAAGATCGTGAATACGGCAACTTTTAATACCCCCGTTTGAACTTCTCTTAGCAAGTTGAATCATACTTCGTTGAATCAACTCATTTAGAAAATCTTCTCCCACCTTCTCTACTGTTTGATTCCCTCTCTGTTGCAGAAACCCTTCTGCGGCCCACAATTGAATCAGTTTCTTAGCACGGAACTCACAGTCTTCCGGAAAATTTCCCAAGTAGAGAAAACATGGTTTCAAGTGATAGGGCAGATCTCTAAAACTCAAAGATAATATTTTAGAGATTTTGTCTTGTCCCTCGTTAATTTGCCAGGTAATACTCTCCCTTACATTCTCCCACTCCCATTCTTCTTTCGTTGATAAGAGCCCTCCGATGACTACGATCGCAAGAGGTAGACCACAGCACTCTGCCACAATCTTTCTTCCTGCCACAATCTTTCTTCCAAACTGCTCCAAATTGTCAGGGCAAACGTTACCTTGTCCCGGGAATGCTTTCCTGCAAAACAAATTCCAGCTCTCATCTTTTCCTAAAGTTCGCAACTCATACGGCAGGCTTTGTGCATCTGCATGTAAAGCTACAACTTTGTTGCGCGTGGTGATCATGACCCTACTTCCATTTTCCACATCAGGGAGAGTATCATTTAGGGGGAAAGCATCCTTGATATCATCCCATGCTTTGATCGCCCATATATCATCTACTACCACCAGGTATCTCTGCCCCTTCAAATATTCTGAAATTTTATGCCTCAGCTCAATGACGTTCATTTTCTCCACTTTCTTGGACTCCTCTTCTGAGAGCACCATGTTGTTATCTAGGATCTTCTTAAGAACATCTTTCACATCATACTCTTGCGATAGACAAATCCATGCGCGAAAGTGAAAACGTACTTTAACACGAGTGTCGTTATAAACTTTCTTGGTAAGAGTGGTCTTACCGAGACCACCCATTCCAACTACAGAAACCACACAACGGCGTGACTCCCCCTGAGTCAGTCGCTCCACCAATATCTCCAAATCATTCTCAAAACCAACAAAATCTGGTTCTTGATCAAGAGGAGAAGTGAGCCTCCATTCTTTGGGGCTGGGATCGCCGGAGCTTGTCCCTGCTTCCTGGCTTATATCTTTTATACCTAAAGCCAGCCTATTTTCGGAGATAACACGGATCTTATTGTTTATCCGTTTGATCTCCAAGCACAACATACCGCGATCTTTCAACTTATAGAAGATGAAAGCGTACCTTGTAATGCGGCCCACAAATCCTGTTCGCTTCAAGGTTGCTACCTTGAAGATAAATTTTTCGATGACGTCCTCAGCTTCGTATGCAGCATCTCTCACGTTCAGCACCCAGTTCATCACACCTTCACTTCCTTCTTGTCTGGCGTCTGCGTCTTTCAAGAAGCATTGCATCCCCCTAAATTGTAGGGCGAGCAATTCGACTTCGTCGTCAACCTCATATAAGGAAATGGCTGCCTTGATGAGGGGATCAGCGAGTTTTAGGAGAAGTTGCGAAACAATAGTCTCAATAGCGACCATCTTTCCTCACTTTCTTTTTTTTTTTTTTCCCTCGCAAGAAAGAAGTTCAGCTCAAAACTTTATTTCTCTTTACTTCTATGTCGAATGTCTCTCTATAATTTATAGAGGCCAACTGGACTGGTCAGGCAACAAAACAGTCACGGTTCGTTACCACTCAATGGTACACGTTGTTTAGTTGTTGAATCTGGAGCCTCCATCTACTTGTCGTCTCCAAACGGAAGGTAAAGATTAACAAATGAAATATCGACCGTCCATATTCTATGGAAATTATTCCTGCGCTATGCATGGCACGTATGAAATTTTGGAATATAAAATGCATGCTTAATGGCCGGAGATGCGAGATCACGAATTTCTTGGTTTTGAGTGGGGCACTCAAGGGAGGGGATCCGTGGGGCCCACTCTGATGTATGTATTCTATATCCACGTCGTCCATCTGATTTTCAAGATCATTTTGTTCTATGAACCCAAAAATTAAAAAAGATTCAAACTCTCAGGTGGATCATACTATAGGAAAATGTGGTGATTGAATGTCCTACCATTAAAAACGTCTTGAGGCCCACAATTAGGTTTTTTATGTTTATTTTCCATCCAACCTGTGGATAAGATCACGTAAACCTCGGCGAAGGAAAAGAAGAAGAAGAAAAAAAAAAAAAAACTGAACAAATAAATGGGTTTCAATGGTGGATTTCATTATCCCCACTGTTTCCTATGGTGTGGTCCACTTGAACTTCGGATCTGCTTCATTTTTAGATTCATGACTTAAAATGATCTGAAAATACAGACGGATGGTATAGATATAAAACATATGCATCATGATGGACCCACAGCCGCCAGCAGTTTTGAGATCACCAACCATTCTTCTTCCTTAGAATATCAAAGTTACCTGAATCATATATAGGCACCACTTTTATAAAATATAAACCCTAGCAGGGCTCGGGTCCACGATTTACTTAGTGGGGCCGGGCTTGGAACCATCTTGCAATAAACCCTAATATCCACTTGATTCCGCCCTTCAATTTGAACCATTTACAATTTTACTTTTAAGCATTCATTTGGGAATCATCACTAGTATGAATAGGATTGCTTCATCTGTGTGATTTGTAAGATGTGTTCCCAAATACCCATATTGTATAATAAGGACATGTTATTTAGTTATGGGGACTGGAACTCAAGTTCTCAGCTCATTTTACGAATTTTTGCATGAAAAGGATCACATACGCAGCCTGTTAACATACAATGTTTTTAGTTTCTGCTCACTTATTCCACTTCAATGGGACATCCAACCCATGAATAGGGTGATCCAAGCCATGAAGATAATTGGAGAAATTCACTAATTAATCATGTGGACCACACAAACACATTTGAGTCAGACCATTGGCTTTACATGCATTGATTTTAATGTTGTAGCCTCTTGGCCTCCTGATTTTATTTTTATTTTTTTAACATCATGCTGCCCACCACCTGCACAGCTCAGATGCGAAGTACATGCAATGGAGATCATTTATCTTTTTGAATTTATGTTCACTTACAATCAAAGCTGTCAATGACTTAGATGGCCCATCCATCGGGTGTTCGGACCAATTCAGCATTGAGCCGGGCTTGGGTTGGCATATAAGATCCGGGGGCAAGGATCATGCCTAATATCCATGCCCATTTATATTCATGTTGTGCTTGGGCTTTTCTAGAAGCCCATCACCCTCTGTAAGGGTTTTCACAGGCATGATCATATCACACGTGAATATTGGTGGTACGTGACCTGTGTTATGAACTTAATGTACAGTTTAGATCAGTTAATTGCACTGTCCAAAGTGAACTAATGAATCTAGGAGCATCATAATTAAGTTATAGTGATCGAAAGCATGGTGCATTTCTTACTTTTTTTTAAACATTTTGTTTCTTATATTTTTAATCACGGCCGGCCATTTAAAACCAAGAAATATTCAAATGACTTTAATATAGCACTTCTTTGTCTGGTGTGCTGGATGACAGACACATATATACTTTTATACTTTGAATCAAAATTCAGAAAGAATTAAATATATGCTTGTGTATCAAATTTCGAAGTATTTGTACATGAACACTAGACGTGAATATTCTTTGTAGGTCTAGGCTCGTATGGAAATTAACCACCATTTTAAAGATGGTGGTCCCATCTACCTCACTTGCATGGTTGTATATAATCTTGGCTATTCTAAAGGAAAATTTTATATGGTGGTACAGGAAATGTATTATGGACTTAATAGACAGTTTAAATCAATCGATTTAATTGTCCAAATGAATTAATTAATAAAAATAGGAGCACCATGAGTTATGGAGCTCTAAGAGCATCCGAACATTTTTCATTTTTTTAAAAAAAAATCAAATTATTTTTCATATTTCTTTTTCAACCCCCATTAAGAAGGCCCTTTGAGTGGGACATGCTGACTTCAAAATCGTGATGCATTTACAGAAGGTGAAATAAGCATTGTATAATATTGTTGTCTAGTTTGGCCGAGTCAAAAGACCTCTAGTTATTATATAATGAGTTTTATCAATAGAAACATCACATGTACATGCCACCACAGGGCAGCATGACATATAGATACAAGATCTAAACCATCCATCATAAAGGCTACTTTAGGGTCATACCCTGGCATAAGAATCAGGTCAGCCCCCTTGTTTCGATGCCCACAATCTACAAAACAAATATACAGATGGAAAAACTTGATCGAAATTTTCAAGGAATCCTACCATTTTGTAACAAAGTGGTTCATCGAATAAGTGGACACATCCTGATTTGTTTTCTGTGAGAACATTCATATTGCCAGACCTGCCTGATGAACGGCTTGGATATTGCTAATGCAGGCTAAGTATAAAATATACAATCCAATCAGAGGCAATCACAGATACTAATACAATTAGAGATCCCGATACAATCCAACCGCTGGTCTGTGTGGGTTCCTTGACACAATTTTCAGATTAATTTTTTTATTATTATTACAGAAGTAGGTGGTTTCACCAAAATTGACTGAATAAGAAATGAATATAAACAAGGCAGTACTGAATTTCTCTCTATACACATGCTTTCAAAGTTGTAATTAAATCAAATCGATGGCATCCATCCATATGCACCGGACCAGATTAATTAATACTTTGGAGTTGCTTTCAATTATATAGCTACCTCAATCGATTGAGCAATGATCCAGTCGATTGTGTATGGAAACTTTGCATGCATAGTTGCATTGGAGCTTCTAGGCATTCACATCACCTATCTGAACCCTCATTTGGAATTTGGGTCCAGTTCCCTCATTCACATCACCTATAAACTTTCGAAGGCAGTCTATGAAGAGTAGAGCAGACTTGAAGGACTGTTCACATAGATGCTGTGGATGTCAAGGAATCCAAAGGAAACTATGTGCATAGAAAGATTCTCATTGACTTAGCCCACTAGATCATTATTCTTCATTGTTTAATACCATTTCTACTATAAACTGAACCCAAGATTGGTTGGTAGACTGGGCTACGACCCAAGATTTCAAAGTCCTTACACCACCCTGTTTTTTTTTAGCAAATATTGGAACCAGATACCTGAATATTCGTTCTAGGGCTAGCTCCTATGACAACTTACTACTATTTTAAAGACATTGATCTCATCTACCACACTTGCGTAGCTGTAGGCAATCTAGACCGTTTTAACATACAGCCTTCAATTGATCTCAAAGCAACTTTTACACAGTGGTACATGACATTTGTTCTGAACTTCATAGACAGTTTAGATCAATTGATTAGACTAGCCAAGTGAATTGATGGAACTAGGAGCACCATAACTTATCACGCTACAAGTGTAGTCGAGCATTCCTCATTTTAAAAATCTCTTTTGTTTCTTATAAAATTTTTGTAACTAATTAATATAGAATTTATATTTTCATACCTTTCTAGAAGGTTTCCAATAAACTTCCTCTTTAATATAAACAATTATCAATAGAGTGCCTTAGATTTCTTAATGGTGGCTCATAGTGTGAGGAAAGGGGTCGACTGCGTGGGCGAACAGCATCTTAATGTTGACATGCAATCCATCCTACCATTTCACATGATTAGAAACAGTGTAAAGGGCACCGCTCAACCTCTATACTAATTCCCTTGTTATTGCCCACCTAAATCACTTACAGGCATGACTTTTGGGCTCTAGGTCTAAATTTTGGTGTGGCAGCTAATGGTTGAATTGACTTTTATATAATCATCTAGGTGAGCCCACCTGAATCAAGGATTAAAATCTCTCTCCCAACTTTTTTTTGATTTGGACCACCTGTATCACATGTCAACCTTATTTCTTAGCTCTTGACCAAATATGGGATTATACATCTAACTGTCAAAGTGGATTTCACATGCTCATTATGGTGGGACTTAAAAATCAAGATTTGGCACCTCTAATTCTTAATATTAAGAGATGGGGATTTCATAGGATGCCACCCTTGATTTTTTTTTTTTTTGGGCCCACTATAATTTGTATGTGAGATCCACTCCAACCATTAGATGTGTAATCCTTGCTTCGATACAAGGCTAAAAAATCAAGCTGACTTATTATTCAAGTGGGCCACACAAAAGGAAATAGTTAGGAGAGAGACATCTAGCCTTGATTTTTATAGGGCCTATACCATTATATGCCAAACACAAATTTAGGCTTGGGGCTCAAAAATCATACCTAACTGTAATTAAAGTCACACATATCAAGGAAAAAAGCTTCAAAAACATTGCCTTTACACCTGAATCATGAATGGAGCTGAGTTTTTGACCCTAGGCCTAATGGGAGGTGATGCACATGGTGATTAGGGTGAATTTCATATAAATATAATAGTGGGCCCAGTAGAGTTGCAGCCCCCTTTGATCAAACAACCAATAGGAGCTCCCATAAATAAATCTAAGGGAAAGTACTCTAATAACAAGTACAGTATTAATGAGATCGCCCGTTTGAATAGCTTTAAAAAAATTTTAAAAAAAAAGGCACCAGAATGTGAATGCTATATAAAGTAAGGTAAATTCTACATAAAGGTTTTTTTCTGAGAAATAATGCAGCATGTGTATATTAAGGCATCTTATGTACATGCCACCACTTGCCAACATACCACGTGGATACAAAATGCATTCCATCCATCATGAAGGTAACTAACTCTAGGTTCATTTCTTACCTCGAGAATTAGATTGGTCCACCTGTTAGGTCAGTGAGATCATCTAGGAAATAAATGTGCAGTTGGAAATCTTTCCATTTCTAATAAAGTGGTTCCTAGTTCTAATGAGTGGGTGAGAACATTTGTGCAGTGAGACCTACCTCATGGATGGCTTGGATATTGCTCATACATGCTAGCTAATACATCCAAAGTATAGAAATATCTTACACATAACACAATCTAATTTGAGGTAACCATAGATAATAATACAACCTGTAGATTCCAATATAAACTAATCACTAATCTTTGTGGGTCACACTGGTATATTTTTGTACAATTTTATTTTTATTTTTTAACAAAAGTAGGTAGTACCACTAAAATTGATTGGATAAGAAATAAATACAAATAACGGGTATTGAATTTGATTAGATTTCAAGTTGCTGCTTTCAATTGAAATATTATAAACTCGTGACGTGTCTACCTAACCTTAATTCATTGAAAAACGATCTAGTCGGTTGTGTATGGAAACATCTCCATTCACATTGTTGTAATATTTGACTTTCTTGGCATTCGCATTGCCTATCTGAACCGTCCATTGGAATTTGGGTCCAGTTACCTCATGTTCCCTTAATGGGGAAAATGCACGGTTTGCTCTGAGCAAACCTTGTATAAGGCTTTGTTTTTTAGTTAAGTACTGCGACCCACACCTGAACATGCTTTGTACGGCTAGACTCCTTTGGTAACACATGGTAGTTTCAATCTTACATAGTTGTATACAATATGAAATGTTTTAGTATACTGCAATCAAATGATCCTGGAATAATTTTTCCATGCTGTTATATAACATATATTATGGACTTAATGGATTGTTTAGATCAGCTAATTAGACAATCTAAGTGACTTAATGAAACTAGGAGCACCGTAACTTATGGTGCTGTAAGAATATCAGAGCATTCCTCATTTTTAAATGGGGTTTCGTTTCTTGTATTTTTTATTTTCACCACCCCTTGACCTGGCTATTTAATTAGGAAATCTTAACTTTAAAATTGTGATGCATTCACAAGGTGGCTAACCACCCATTGTATAATATTCTTTTCTAGTAAGATTGGTTGAAATAGAAGACCTGAAGTCATTCTTAATGAGTTTTATTAGTAGAAGTTTGACTCCTCCATTTCATTTTCTAATAAGAACTGTGTGTGTGTGTGTGTGTGTGTGTGTGAGAGAGAGAGAGAGAGAGAGAGAGAGAGGGCCTTAAGTCATTGTATAATGAGATTTATTAGTAGAAGTCCAACTCAATTGCATTTTTTAATAAGGATAGAGAGAGAAAGAGGACCTTAAGTCATTGTATAATGAGATTTAATAGTAGAAGTCCGACTCAATTTCATTTTTTAATAAGGATAGAGAGAGAGAGAGAGGACCTTAAGTCATTGTATAATGAGATTTATTAGTAGAAGTCCAACTCAATTTCATTTTTTAATAAGGATTTAAAAATATAAAAAAAACAAATTAATCTAGAATTAGATTCCTATACCTTTCTCATAAAAGTATTATGTAAGTTACCTCTTTAATCTAAGTAATTATCATTAGAGTACTTTTGTTAAATTTCTTAATGGCAGCTTGGGTAGGAGGTGCAAGAAAAGGTGTGGACAGCCTCATCGTGATGTTGATGTGAAATCCACCCTGACCACTAGGCCGTCATGTTAGGCCCAGGGGCCAAAACTCAAATCTATCAATGATTTAATGGACCACTCAATTGGAAATAGTGGATGGGGCAACCCTCACCCTCCAAATTGTTTCCTTTGGCATGGTTCACCTAAATCAAGGATAGGTGTGATTTTGGGGCCATGCCTAAATTTTGGTACGGCATCCAATTTTTGAAGTGAATTTCATCATGATGAGCCCCGCAAAAGTCAAGGATGAAAGCCTCTCTTCTAACTATTTCCTTTGGTGTGACCCACTTGAATCATGGATCAACCTAATTTATTGGCTATGAACCTAACATGGGATTATACATTTAATGATCTGAGTGGATTTCGCATACATATCATGGTGGCCCCATAAAAAATCAATGGAGGAAATTTCATGGGCCTCTACCCTTGAACTTTGATTGCACCACCGTGATATGTGTATGAGATCCATTCTTACCATTAGATGTGTAATCCTCCATTATACCCAGGGCCAAAAAATCAGGCTAGCATGTGATTCATGTGGCCTATACCAAAGGAAACAATTAGGAGAGGACGTCCACTCTTGATTTTTATAGGGCTCCACTGTAATGATAATTTCACTCCAACAAGTAAATTCTACACTAAAATTTAGGCTTGGGACACAGAAATCATGTCTATCGCCTATCCATAATTCATGTGGGCAATCAGTGAAAATATTTTGGAGGGTTAGGTTGTCCTGTGGCCCATCTGAATCACAGATGGAGCTGAACTTTTGGCCCTTGGTCTAAAAGGAAATGCCACACCTGATGGTCCGGGTGGATTTCACATCATAGTGGGGACACTAGAGCTGCTAAACCCTTTGATTCAATGACCTACCCCAGCGGCCGTTAGAAAATGCAAGGAAAGGCGCTCTAATGACAATTGCTTATTAAAACCCTTTTTAAAAATGTAGTTTTTTCCAACGTAGCAACACGTGTGTCAAGCATCACATGCATACGCCCATCATGTGCCAGCATGACACGTGGATACAAAGATCTAATCCATCTATCGTGAAGATAACTCTAGGTTCATATCCTGGCCGAAGAATCAAGCCGGTCCACTTGTTGGGTTTGCCACAATCTACAAAACAAATATACAGTTGGGGAAACAGTCTCCAAAGTGCCTCGACATCCTACCATTTCTATGGGTAATTCCTCTAATAAGCTGACCGGCATGATTTTTGGGTGAGAACATTCATACTGTCAGTCCTGCCTATAGATGCCTTGGATAGTATAAAATATTGTACACCTAATGCAATCCAATTAGAGGTGATCATAGAGGCTAATACACTTTAGAGATTCCAGCACAATCTAGCCATTGGTAATTGTGGGTCCGACTTTGTGTACCTCTACATGCAGAAGTATGTGGGACAACCAAACACTACAAGAAATGTTGCAATGTGCGGCGGATTCTTACTGGCGGCCCCCACAAAACGCCCGTGTAGAAACAAAAGATGCGGCGTTTTTACGCGGCCGCCCGTGTACGGCTAAGCTACCGTCGCTGCAATTAAAACAAAAGAAAAAAAAAAGGCTTGCCTCCTGATTTTCATCCCCAAATCGCACCCGCCCTCTCCAAAACCCTTTTTTCCTCCTCTCCCAAATCGCCCCGGCCATCTCCAAAATCGCGCGCGCCAAGATGTCTCTCCTAAAAACCTCCCTCTTCTCTCCCAAAAACCCTTCTTCCCTCTTCTCTCCCAAATCGCCCCATCCCCAAATCGCGCGCCCCATCCCCAAATCCCGAAAGTCTCTCTCTCTCTCTCTCTCCAACGTCCCTCCACTCCGGCCTCTCTTGAAAGAAGAGAAAATCGAAGGTACTCTCTCTCTCTCTCTCTCTCTCTCTCTCTCTCTCTCTCTCTCTCTCTCTCTCTCACTTCCCCTTTCGATTATCAAGCAGCGGCAGCCATATCCGCGGTTGTCCATGGCCGCTGACATCTGCTGGTTAGTTGTTTGAAGAAATGCTTCAACCAATAACGTGTACCACTGTTGTACATTTAATCTCTCTGTTTCTTTCATACTTTTTTGGCCCATCCATGAGTGGACTAACCTGATATATGGGAGGGGAACCATCAACATAGATCCACCTCATTAGGAAGGGCTTTTGAAACTCATCATCTCTTTCCTTGAGGTGGGAATTGAGTGGTTGTGAGAAGCTGGCATATTGGAAAGAGAGTGACAGTTCCGAAAGGTCTGAGTCCTCTTGGGAGTGGTTTTTGGTTTTGCAAAATGCAACAGGACTGGTAACAACAAATTAATCCTTTTCATGTCCATCTTTAATCATTTAATTTTTGATATAATTTTTCTTTGTTTTAATAAATGCAGTAGTTAGCTTCATTTGTAGTATTGTTACAAAGTTTAAGCCTCACGAGGATATTTACTGTGTTCAGGAACCTATAATGATGTTGTTGCCCTGTTCTCAAATTGTTTCACCTGGCCCTGTGTAAAGCATTTCTCTAACCTATAGGGAAAAACACTTGTTATTTCTCAACTACTGTTTGAAACTGATTTTTGGTGTAACTGGTTGGAAATTCAAAAGATTTTATTTTTGGAATTTATTTATTTATTTTAAAGTTTGAGTACTGTTTCTGTGATGGGTTTGGCTGAATTCGTATGTTGTTGGATTTTTAGTAACAAAGTCTGATTTTTTTATTTTTTTAATTTTCCTGCATCATTTGATTTCCAACCTCCCCAGGGAGTAGATTGATCAGATTGAATGGGCTGCTTCTTTTGCACTTCCATTCTATTCTAAGAATTAAATCCAGGACACTCCTCTGCTGTTGGTCTTTTAGATTTACTTGCCTGTATTTCATTTTTATTTCTATTCCAGCCACCCCATGCATTAGACTGATCTGACTGTGTCTGGTGCTTTTTCGCATCTCCCATACAATTACTGTCCCAGCCACCGTGAGCATTAGGCTGATCTGCTTGTGTCTGATTTTCATGATAGAAAGATATGCATTGAGAGGAAACCACTCTATGAATTTCTGGATCTTAAGCATTTTCAACCTTAGCACGTGTGTTGCATTCTTATTTGGTGATTAAAGAAGACATGGTATATATGTGTAACGAGCACTCCCCACTATCTAATATATGCATGTAGGTATCATTTTTTATCGAAGAAGACATGGTGTGTGTAACTAGCCCTCTCCACTATCTAATATATGCATGTTAAAGAGGCAGATGGGTTTCTTTAAGGAGCAGAGCATTTTCATAATGGTGGGACACTCCACCTCATATCCCATGCATGTATTGACTATTTGAATCAGATCTTCCATGGGATCGATACTTACACATGTTTTGACTTTGTGTAATATAATTTTTTGGGCTACACAATGCTGATTCACTGTGAATATCCTTATCATGCTCTTATTTTGATTTGTATGATCAGGGATCATGTTTTACTGATCAAGACCATTGATATTATGGCCCTAACATGGTTAACCAATGTGCCACAAATCTCCTGGATTGCAATAATAGAGCATCATCATCATTGTCGTCATTTAAACCTTATCATGAATCATGTTTAGCCATTCCACTCCATGAAAGGTTATTACATTAGTTAGAACATAATTCATCATGTCTTTTATTACTGACTTTGCAACTCCTTTTTTGGGCCTGCCCCTTACTCTTTTAAACCCTTCAAATTGAAACAAAGATAGAGCAATTGAACAAATTTTCAGCTAAACTTCTGACTGTTGTTTCTTCTTCTTCTTCTTCCTTTTTTCCCTAAAGGTTCATTAGAGACTATCAATTGAAGGGTTAGGATTTTTTCCATATGCAAGTTTTAATGACTGGGGCATCCCTTGGTTGGATTAGAGAACTATTGGACTAGTAACTGTCTCATTCAATGGATTGTCTCTGCCTTTTGGTGTATTTACTTTCTATTATTTCTTTGGTGCTCATTTCATTTTTTACTAGTTCTGCTAATGTCATATTTGGTCAGTCCATTTTTATCCATTACAAAGTGTATCTTCCAAACACTCACTCAAAATTGGTTTAATTTCCACATACCATGGTACGAGAGGCAACTATGGTTTTCGAGTGTATGCTACTAATGTACTACAAGAAAATCCATGAGCCTAATATGATGGGACACATTTGATGGTCGACTTGGATATCATGCACGCATTATGGTGGGGCCCACAACAATCGATTGTATGGTAAGTTACGATGCACTAGACTGCATATGATCATTTCCCTACATATAACCCAAATACCTTTTAATCCCAACGCCCAAAATACCTAATTGGTCCATTATTTAGGTGGGCCACACTATAAGAAATAGTTTAGAGTGGATGCTGACAATAGGTGTGCTTGTGGGTCTCCCCATTATGTGGTTCTGACATAACCCATTCATTATGTCATCCTAGGTGAGTGGGTTGACCAAATTTCAAGCCTTCACATTGTTCAAAATCGTGTCGCCAACCTGACTTCCTTGTCCAACTGATTTTTGGGATCCCATTTTCAGCCCCCATACACCCTCAAGTATGTGTACAATTTAGTCTATGCAAACATGTCACACACACAAGTAAAATGCATGTGGAATCCATTTTAATTAGAGTCGTGAACCAATGAGGGCCTCTCATGTGATGAGGTGGAACACGTGTCAAATATCTAGCAGGTGGAACACGTGTTAGAGATCCAACCCACTCATCAGATAGTTTACAGTGTGAACGTGTCACGATACAAAATCAGGGTAGTAACTCACAAGTAAGCCACAAATGCACATTGAATTTAAGCTATCTCCTCTGTCTCGACGCCCGAAGCAGTTCCCTCTCCTCGAGTTTCTTCTATTCTTTTTTCTCCTATTTTCCGTTTGCCAATTAGGTGAAATGATAGGTGAGGCCCAATGTTATTATGGAGCCCACCCGAAAGTCCAGTCTGTACATGCTTGATTCAAATTAACAAAGATACAGGGGGCTAGTCCCCATTTTTTGAAAAAAAAAAAAAAAAGAGAGAGAGAGAAGCTTGGGATATGAAATTAATATTTGAATCCACTATTGGTTTCAAAGGATGGGCCGACCAACTTCAAACAAATTCAAATGCATTGGCTCCTTAGTCAGTTTTCTATACTGTAAAGAGTACAATCTATAGCGGGACCAAAACAAACTAATGCCATATGAAGTAGACCAAAAACAGAGGTTTGCTACTCCCACTCACATGTGGAGGCCTGCTGGGCCACATGTGCCGATATAGCATAAGAGTGAGAGACGAGCTTTCCATTAAGTGGACAACATTGTTTAGAATTTCTAGCCTAAAAGTCAAGTTGTTTCATACCTTAGTTGAACCTGTCTACAAAACAAATGGATGTCTGCAAAAACTGTTTTAGACACGCTCTTCATTAGGAGGGTAACATTGATTAGATTTATTGTGCAAAAAACAGGTTGTTCTACTCCTCGATGCAGCACAATTGGATAATGAAGATTTTTTTAGACATCCATTTATTTTGAAAACAGGTCCACCTGAGGTGTGAAACAACTTCACTTTCAGGAAAAAAGTTTTAATCAACATGGCCCACTTAATGGAAAGCTCAATTCTTGCGTGTTATGCTATATTGGCACGTACAGCTGCATGTTGTTGCGCAAGGCTCCACCCATGTATGGGCTTAGCAAACCTAACTCGAAACTTATTCCTAGGGCCAAGAATCAGGTTGGTCGTAAACTACATGCACCAAACGTATGCTAAACTAATGGACTGTCAACATTTAATCTATATGTATGGCCTATCAGATGATTGGAGTCAAACTGACCTGAGTTTTGCGTTGGGAAAGCTAGATTGTGGCCATGAACATCTTTGATCATGCACCCATATAAACTCCCCGATGAAGCATAGTGGACCTCCTCCCAAGCCTACATTTTCAATAACTATTTTTCAGTTTGAACAAGCATATTACACCCAAATATAGATAAAGTAATAGTTCTCAAGCATTACAGAAATATCCTTTTACGTTGAAGTATTCAAGATTAGTATAGCAGCTTTATCATGCACCCATGTAAACTCCTCGGTGAAGCATTGTGGACCTCCTCCTGAGCCTACACTCTGAATAACTAGTACTACTTTGAAAAAGGATATTACATCCAAATATTGACAACATTACATCTCAAGCATTAGAGAAATATGAAGTATTCAGGATTAGTTGCCAAACCAAACAAATAAAAATAAAACACACAACCCGTCTTGATACAGTTTGAAAACATCATCCAAATATCTCACACCATTCATAGATGAGGAAACAATAGAAAAAAGAAAAAAGGAAGCCAACAGAGAAACCATAAAAGGGAAATAAATTTTCCTTCACGACCATTCTCTATGTCACGTCCAATCACCTCCCGCCTGTAAAAGCAAAAGCTTATATATCAAAAATCTTTGATTAAAACTTAAAAATGATGTGTTATTATTTATGCTAAAACAACTCATATTGTGCAGATCAAAGTAATGGGCCATAATGCATTGGAACATGAAAATTGTCTTAGGTTGCTTGCATAAGCAGGACATGTGGTAATCCAGACTATTGATTTGATGGATAAGCCCCACAAGCTTGCATCTTTGGATGATCCAAACAATCCTTTGGCAGGCCCTTATGAATGACCATTGTTCAAAAATTAAACTGGTTAGATAATGCTGACCACCTCATCAATGGCCTTCAAACAAAAAAAATTCTACAGTCTACATTTGACAAGAAAAAAATCATTCTTCAAACAATTAAAGTTATCAATTCAATGTTAATTTATGAGATGGTCCACCAAAGAAAGTTCAACTAGATGGATAATGCAATGGTTTCTCTCACAACCATACAATGACCTGTGTGCGTCCAAGCCGAGCACTGATAGCATGGTTTCATCCAAAAAAAGACTTGGCTGAAGCATTTCTCCAAACAATTGGCGTGCAGATTTCTATATAAGAAATTAATTGAACACTTTACAGAACTATAAAATACTTTGTATCCTTGGCAATGTATGGATACAAACTATAAAATGAATGGGGAAGCTAGCAGTAGATTTTTCATAGCAAGAATTTAAATTGTTTAAAGGAATAAATTACTCAAAGAATAAAACTGGAATTTAAAATTTCATAAGACTATAGTTTTTCTAAGTTAATAAAAAAATAAAAATAAAAAATGATGTGTTTATAGTTTCTTGAAGTATCGATTAACAGGTAAATAAAAATGAAGAGACGAAATAATTCTCACCAATGTAGCTCTAGCAAGGAGAGGAAGTGCAAATACTTTGATAGGTTATGTCGATGGAGGGTATGTTTCAAATCTTATGCCAGTCCTCTCCCTTGTTTTCTTGGAGCCTTTCCTTGAAGTCTGAAACCATGCCCCCTAGCTCCAGTTTTTTTAGGGTAGTCACGTACTGCAGTCCTTCTGGAAGCATGTTCAATAGACAGCAGTACGAGATCTGTAAATGTAAAAGACTCGGCATAGCCCCTTCCTCCAGTCTCCACTCCTTTAATTCCCTTAACTGTTCAAGACGTAAGGATTCGAGTCGCATACGGATTTAGAATCACATTTGAACTGGCATGATAACATTATTGTTCTCTTTCTTTTATCAAGGAAAAAAGGTCAATGGAAAAGAAAGCTAAGTTGTGATAGTAAAAGAAATTCAGTTGCTTCTGCATCCTTACTCCATTCCAAATAAGAACGTTTTGTGCATGTAAAGTACTCGAAGGCCTTTGATTTGCCTATACATGGATGATCCTGGATCATCCAAACAATCCTTGCACCAGCCCTACCATAAATGACCACTGCTTCTAAAATCAAACTAACAAGATGATGTGGACCTTATGATGTGGCCTTGGAAATGAAACTTACAAGGAAAAGTCACTGATCAAACACTTAAAAGTTGTCAAACCAATGTGAATTTATACAATGGTCTGCAAAGAAGTGTCAGGTCAACTAGATGGATTATACAGGGGTTTCTTCCAAACCATACGATGACCTGCGTGTGTCAAACTGGAGGACCGCTCGTTCACGTGGTGTCATATGAAAAGGTCTTGGTTGAAGCATTTCTTCAAATGATCTATATACAAAACAATTAAACACCTAACTAAACTATAATATACTGTCTTCCATATGATGTATGGATACAAATTATGAAGGAAGGGAGAAGCTAGCAGTAGATTTTCGTGGCAAGAATTTTAAAGTCTATAAATGAATAAATTACTAAAAGAATATAAATGGAATTCTAGATCCATGAGACCATATTTTTTTTGTAAGTTAAAAATAAACAATAAATCCTATGATTATCCAAACTTCAAGAATTAATTAACAAGTAAATAAATGTGAAGAGAGGAAAGAGGACTCGCCAATTTAGCTTGCAAGGAAATAAAGTGAGATTGCTTTGAATGTCACCCTATAGTATATGTTGATGGAGAGTAGGTGATGAATCACATGTCAAACCTCTCCTCCGTCTTCTCATACCTTTCTTTGAATAATGTATGCATATTCCACAATGCAATATGAGAATGAGGAGGTTTTTTAGCCTATGGGTACAGATTTCCATATAAAGATTTTAAAGATTATAAAACAGAGTAAATTCATATACCTATAATTTAAAACCCATATGATTATATTAAATCCCAAGTGTCATTAATTAAGAATAAAAATGTAAATGATGATGAGAAAGAAATCTCACCAATTTAGATCCCCGAGGAGTTCGAGATCAGAGGACCGAATCCAATGTCAGCTTATCTTTTTCGTTCGGTTATGTCAATGGAGAGTATGTGACTAATCTTATACCATTCCTTTCCCTTGTCTTTTCGAAGCCTTTCATTGAATGTACGGAGCATGTTCAGCAACTCCAATTTCTTGAGGGTAGTCACGTGTTGTAGTCCATTCGGAAGCATCCTCAACCGACGGCATGAATTGATCTGTAGATGTAAAAGACTTGGCAGAGTTCCTTCCTCCACTGTCCACCACTTTAAGCTGCGTAACTGTTCAAGATGTAAGGATTCGAGTCGAGGAAACCCTTTTGAAGTACAAGCCATCTTTACTCCCACGTACGAATCTGTCAGCAATCTAAGAACTCGAAGGTTTTCCAGCTTCTCCAACGTCGCCAGTGGATCTTGCTCTAAATTGGACCGTATCAAGGTAAGCTTGGTGAGGTTTGTTAGGAATTCACTAGGTTCTGGTAAGTTCACTAACTTTGCATCCAAAACCAACTTACGCAACGTGGGAGGAGATGAAAGAGGGTGCACCGACGAGTTTGGAAATATTATGTATCCTGCTTCTCCTGCCGTTACCAAAAGAGACTTGAGGCATTTCAATTTGCGAATGGATTCGAACAATACCGCACCATTCATGTCAGACATTCTATAATCTAAACATATTCCTAATTTTCTAAGATGCGTCAGACTTTCCAGGCAACCGTGCATCCATTCGCCAACCTTTACCAACGTTAGAGTATGGAGGTTACTCATCTGGTTGAGCCGGGGACGACCTTGTATAACACCCCAACCACTGTAAAAACCGTGTTTGTAATTTCCGCACATAACTTGGAAATGTCTTAACTGTTCCATCTTCTCTATTTCGCGGGGTATCTTGATGTCGCCATAAGATGTTACAATTAGTGTTTGTAAATTGAGAAGTTTGCCTATCGATGATGGGAGACTTTTTAAATGAGTCTTGGTACACCCAAGGTATTTCAAGTGAATCAGTGCACCTATCTCACTCGATAGCTCTTCTATCTCTACATTGTGGAGATCTAACACCCTAAGCAATTTAAAGCCTTTGTAAAGAAGACTTCTCTTGTTTACTTTCGAGTATAGCATTACGATGATTATGGATTAACACAGATCGACAGTGTGGAGTAGAAAAATTTAGGGAAGTGGACTCAGGCAAGGCATTATGGTGAATTACAAGTCGGCGGGCTCTAGAGGCTGGAGTGTTTGAATTCCCATGGTGAACTTGGAGAAACATACCTTCCTTGGCTTTTGATATGGAGAGATCTCGCAGAAGATCGTGAATACGGCAACTTTTAATACCCCCGTTTGCACTTCTTTTAGCAAGTTGAATTATACTTCGTTGAATCAACTCTTTTAGAAAATCTTCTCCCACCTTTTCTACTGTTTCATTCCCTCTCTGTTGCAGAAACCCTTCTGCGGCCCACAATTGAATCAGTTTTTTAGCAGGGAACTCATAGTCTTCGGGAAAAATTCCCAAGTAGAGAAAACATGGTTTCAAGTGATAGGGCAGATCTCTAAAACTCAAAGATAATATTTTAGAGATTTTGTCTTGTCCCTCGTTAATTTGCCACGTAATACTCTCCCTTACATTCTCCCACTCCCATTCTTCTTTCGTTGATAAGAGCCCTCCGATTACTACGATCGCAAGAGGTAGACCACAGCACTCTTCCACAATCTTTCTTCCAAACTGCTCCAAATTGTCAGGGCAAACGTTACCTTGTCCTGGGAATGCTTTCCTGCAAAACAAATTCCAGCTCTCATCTTTTCCTAAAGTTAGCAACTCATACGGCAGGCTTTGTGCATCTGCATGTAAAGCTACATCTTTGTTGCGTGTGGTGATCATGACCCTACTTCCATTTTCCACATCAGGGAGAGTATCATTTAGGGGGAAAGCACCCTTGATAGCATCCCATGCTTCGTTCGTCCATATATCATCTACTACCATCAGGTATATCTTCCCTTTCAAATATTCTGAAATTCTATGCCTCAGCTGGAAGACATCCATTTTCTCCACTTTCTTGGACTCCTCTTCTGAGAGCACCATGTTGTTATATATGATCTTCTTAAGAACATCTTTCACAGCATACTCTTGCGATAGACAAATCCATGCGCGAAAGTGAAAACGTACTTTAACACGAGTGTCGTTATAAACTTTCTTCGTAAGAGTGGTCTTACCGAGACCACCCATTCCAACTACAGAAACAACACAACGGCGTAACTCCCCCTTGGTCGGTCGGTCCACCAATATCTCCGAGTCTTTCTCAAAACCAACAAAATCTGGTTCTTGATCAAGAGGAGAAGTGAGCCTCCATTCTTGGAGGCTTGGACCAGCGGAGCTTGTCCCTGCTTCCTGGCCTATATTTTGAATTCCAAAAGTCGACCTACTTTCAGAGATAACACGGATCTTATTGTTTATCTGTTCGATCTCCGACCTCAACTTGTAGCGAGCTTTCAACTCACAGAAGATGCAAGCGTACCTTGTAATGCGGCCCACAAATCCTGTTCGATTCAAGGGTGCTACCTTGAAGATAAAGGTGTCGATGAGGTCCTCAGCAACGTATGCAGCATCTGTCACGTCCAGCACCCAGTTCTTCACCCTTTCATCTCCTTCTTGCTTGGCGTCTGCGTCTTTCAAGAAGCATTGCATCTGCGTAAATTGTGTGAGGATCAATTCGACTTTGTCCTCAGCCTCATATAA
This sequence comes from Magnolia kwangsiensis, assembly GCA_037074715.1. Lineage (NCBI taxonomy): Eukaryota > Viridiplantae > Streptophyta > Magnoliopsida > Magnoliales > Magnoliaceae > Magnolia > Magnolia kwangsiensis. Next base: position 5,587,880 of record CM073583.1, read on the forward strand.
GGAAATGACTTCCTTAATGAGGGGATCAGCGAGCTTTATGAGAAGTTGCAACACAACAGCCTCAACAGCAACCATCTTTCCTCACTTTTTCTTTTTCTTTTTTCTCTCGCAAGAAAGAAATTCAGTTCAAAGCTTTCTTTCTCTTTACTTATAGGTTGGATGTCTCTCTATTTATAGAGGCAAACTAGAAGCGGATTGGCGGATTGGCTGGTGTGGGTGCGTGTCGTGCGAAGACGAGCGGTGACGCTATTCGAGCTCAAGTTGTACAAACAGTTCAAAGAGATCAAAGGCCCTACAATGATGTATTTATTATATCCCAAAATCGAATCAAATCAAAGCTTAAGTGGATCGCCACACCTTAGGAAAACAATAGTGTTAAAAACTTACTGGGGCTACAAGAGTTGGATCAAGCTGATATTTCTGTTTTCCTTTCATCCAACTGGTGTGACTTTATCAATAGGTTAAATGGCAAATAAACATTACATTAGGCCCTACGAAGGTTTCAACCGTGGATGTTATTATTCCCACTATTTCCTATGATGTGGTCTACTTAAGCTTTAGATCTTCTTCATTTTTTGACTCATAACTTAAAATGACCTGGAAAAACAGATGGATAGTAGAGATATAAAACACATGCATCATGATGGACCCAGCTCCGGGCAGTTTTGAGATCACCACCCATTCCGCTCCCGTAAAATATCAAAATTACCTGAATCATAGGCCCCACTTTTATAAAATGTAAACCCAAAGCAGGGCTCGGGTCCACGATTTACTTAGGGGGGCCGGCCGTGGAACCATCTTGCAATAAACCCTAATATATCCACCTGATTCTGCCCTTGCAATTTAAAACACTCATTATTTTACTTTTAACCATTCATTTGGCAATCATCACTTGTATGAATAGGATTAATGGCCACACTTACCGAACATCCCAGCATTGTATAATACTCTTTTTCAGTGAGGTTAGCGGGAATAGAAGACTTCAGGTCATTGTATAATACATTTGATCAGTAATCCTAGCTAGCACTGCGACTTCATTTCCATTTTTTTAGTACGTCCTTTACCAAGCTTAACACCTGTGTATAAGGCAACTCGTGGACATGCCAATACGTGCCAGCGTGATACATGGGTTCAATCCCATCCCTCATAAGGGCACCACTTGGTTGATATCTTGGCTCAAGAATCAGGTCGATCAGTCTACTTGATCGTTTGGTTTGCCACAGCCTATGAAACAAATGAACAGCTGGAGAAACTTGCTCAAAGTCTTCTAAGATATTCTACTATTCCGAATAAAGTAGCTCACTTAATCAGTTTTGGGTAACCGTATTTATACAGTTAGACCTGCTAAATGGACGGCTTGGATATCACACTCGTGTGCCACATTGCTACATGTGGTGTGGTGAGTCTAACAAATCTCCTATGGTACCATTTTTTAATAGGGACACGGGAAGATGTGCTCTGAAAAGATATTTATTATTAACACAGTTATTAAGAAGTCGGTTCCTTTTACAAGTTGAAATGTTGTAGATGGAGCCACCCAAGTGCACCCAAGGTAGAAGTTGGATGCCCAAAAATCAAGCTGATCTGACCCACTACGTTGGCTCTTCCATGAATTTGAAGGTTTTCGTATCATTATTGTTTCCAATGATGTGGCTACCATGGTGAGCTCCTACCCATTTGTTTTGGCCCATCATGAGTTAGGATGAGCGTAGGCATAAGTTCTAGTTTGTAGGGCAAAGCCCACCCCACATGCTTCAGTGCTCTCAGAGCAATTTTTGCATGGCAGCATATGACATGTTGTTTGGACTCGATGAACAGTGTAGATTAATCAATTAGACTGTCCAAGTGAACCAACTAAACTAGGTGCACCATGACTTATGGTACTCCGAGAGCACGGGAGCATTCCAAATTTTTAAAAAACTATTTTTTCTTATATTTTTAATACCCACCCAATTGGCTAGACCATTTCTAACGGGGATGAGTTCACATGCATTCACATGGCTTGTATGTTGCACATGCTTTCAAACAAGCGGGGTTACCGAATTTTAAGAAGTCCTTTTATTTTTGTAATTAGTGGAGTCCCCAGATCTCAATATGCCAACTTGCCACCACCTTAAAGATGCGGTCTAATCCACCGCAGTTGCATAGTTGTCAGCATCCAGACTGTTCAAATCACTGACCCAGCCGTGGATGGCGCATAGCTTAAAAACTACACCGTGCAGATGATGGTCTGCACTTGATTTCGCACTTGCAATTTGAACCGTTCACTGTTTTACGTTTAACCATCTAGTTTCAGCCATCACTTGGATGATTATGATTGCTTATCACTGTTATTTTTTAGATCTATTCCATCCCAAGATGTTCTCCACAGCATGGATGGTCAGGGGGGATGATGTGTCACCATTATTGTTAAAATGGAGAAAATTACGGTGGTTCCATTAATTAGATGGTTAAGATAGCCCTATTTGTAGCGGGCCTGTAGAAATATTTCCATGTGTACTGGTAATATTTAATGAAGTATCTTAAAATTCTCCGGATGAGTAACTGGTAGGTTTCCTTTTGTTGTTCAGTGGGTCTCAAGTTAGTTCAATGATCCAAACCACTAAATATTATATCCTGTTATATCCCCACTGTAGGTGGTCCATGCATGAAACATGTTCCAAAACGGAAAAGTTCCAACCCTTCAAGAAGTAGCAACCAATAGCCCGTCAATTAGCCAAGTAGGCGAGAGTTTCATTATTCTCATTTACTCCGCTTATAAGAAGGCTTTACTATCCGAGTAAGTCTGTGCTTGACCATGAAACCCCGTGATTTGGCAATCAATTGGTGAAAATGGTGAGGCCCCTTGAAAGGAAAAGCCTTTCCGAAAGGATGCAGTCCTGATCAAATGGGGCAGGGCAAGCGTGTGTGACTTGAGGATGACTGACGCAGGGATGAACGTGATGAGGTCGATCACCGTCTTCCTCAAGGATAACTACTCCGAATCCACGGAGCTTCTCTGGACTCCTCACAGAGACTTCTCGAATCCACGAGGAAAGAAAGCAGGAAAATGGATATAATTCTAATAAATTCGAAATTGATTGATAAATAAATAAAAACGAGTTTACACCCCTTTAAATAAGGGAACCAAGCAACATGAAAGAAATCAGACTCATACTACAACTAAAACTCCTAGAATTCGCAACTTACTATAAATAGTAAACTTACTATTTATAGACGGTCACGATGTCTACTAGTGCGCAAGGTTTTCGGCCAAAAATAGTAAGTGTCCTATTTGGCTTCACCAAACCGTTCTCCTAATTATCCTAAAGCCCAACGGATGAAAAGTTATACTCAAACTAAAACTTACTATTTATAGTAAAAACAAAATTAAAACGAGGAAACGACCGTCGATCAGGGGGTTTTTCGCAAATCCGGGCTGCGCAACCCGGTGAGCAAGGTTGGTTGGCTAAAGTAGCTCGTTCTACCCCAAAATCATATATTTTACGTCGGATAACTCATTCCCGATTGTGAGATATGCCCGATCTAAGGTCCGATGGTCCGGATCACTTCTGTCGCCGACCGTGCCTTTTCTGATCCATCTTAGCCATGAAATTGTCCGCGACCCGCTCTACATCAATGACCAAGTGACAATGACAACAATGTCTCTTTTAGGGGATGCGAAGCTGTGATGGTGGATGCAATATGAGGATGGGCTGGAGGGATTCTCGGATTCATTCTGGTCCTTTTCCACCATGGAAATTTTCCCATTGAGAACCCCCAGGAAAAAGCCTTTGAATTCATTCAAGGATCCAATATCAATGATCTATGCCTAGAATGCGTTGCTAGATCTCTGCTCTAGAAAGCTATATATGCAATAATGAATGTGGTTTGACCGAGGACTTCCCTTTCATTACTTCTCTCAGTTCATCCCAATGGAAATAACCCTACAAATGAATTATAAAGTTCACTAGGTTTACAACATCACGTTGGACGATCCATCCTTTAGAGACAGAAATCAGATTATTTGGTCTCATAGTCAATCCTTAAATTATACCTCAACACTCTTTAGGACCCCCATAGTAATTAACAACTAGATATGAATCGATCCAGCCATTGGATTGGTTGAATGGTCAGGATGTCGAAGATTAATAATTAGACATCCATGCAGTATATCCCACTTAACATTTAAAGTTAGTTAAGGATTAGGTACATGGATCATGGTGATTGATCTAGCATGAGGACAGTTTTGTTTAGAAATAAGCCCAACAAATTAACTCAAAATAATAGTAATATTAATATTAATATTAATATTAATTTATAACAAAGTAATAATAAAATTATTATTTGGTTACTAACATATTATAAAGGTCTCGAACGTACACATAACCCATTAGGACCTTTTAACCATTAATGAACGAATCAGAATTAATCCGACCATCGAATCAACATAATCAACACTTAAAAGTTGTAAATCAATTGGTATATCTCACATAAACTTTAGATCTGCCTGATTTTTGTCAGAGGCTCTGGTTACGACCTCCAAAACGAATGGATGGAGTAGATCTTGTCCAACATCAATGTGGACCCCACATTGCACAAGGTGTGTACCACAGTGAGCACGCACCTGCGGTGCACCGGACCTAAATCTTGGTCAATCGTGTGTTGACCCGATATACTCCAAAAGAACAGAGATTTTCTCTCTCCTCCTGTTTTCCTGTTCCTAAAGTTTTAAACGGATGATGTCCGTTGTGGCGCTCGTTAGGCCACCATCCTCGACCATTAAGAAGATCGAAACCGTCCATTTAGTAGAGAGTACATGTGCACCCAAAACTTGATAAAGTTTCGCATGATGAAGCACATGTGCATGCACATGATGCTTGATACAAACAAGACCTACACACACAGCGGTTTCCAGAAATGGAAACTACCTCCATGCGCCAGGTTGGCGATCCATGTGAGGGGTGTCTAGCGAGATCTGGTTCGTCCAAACGAGATCTGGATCCATGTGAGGGCTTCCAAACAAAGCCACGACTGGTTTCCCCTGCCCACCGTATTTGAAGGCAGTTTCAGCCAAAACAAATCCGGAGCGCTTGTTATCAATCCGATGGTCCTGGGAGCTAGGGTAGGCAATAAAAGGAGAGTGGATCAAGCAACATGGGATCCTCCCTCCATTTCTGGCGGCCACGCTCGAAAATCGGCCGGAGCCTTCTCTCGTTTGAACCACCAAGGAAATCGATGCAAAGCTTCGATCTGTTGATTTCCCAAGCTCTATTGATAGTACAGAGGCAGTCCAGTAACTTCGTTCTGAAGAAAGGAGCTATTGTTCGAGATCTGACATTGGAGCTTGAGCATCTTCTTTGTTCAAAACTGCACCTTGTCGCGGTCTGAGTTGGGTCGGTTTGTGCCATGCTGGGGTCCCTGCAAAAGAAGAGAAGGGAGAAACAAAAGAAAAGAGAGAGAGAGAGAGAGAGAGAGAGAGAGAGAGAGAGAGAGAGAGAGAGAATGAGTAAGGAATGTGGAGGGTGAGCTGCTCGCTGCTGCACTGCACGAGCTCGCCTGAGCCATGAGACAGGTCGCGAGTTTGAATCGCTTTTGGGCCGAGTCCAGGCTCAGTCAAGTCCTGATGACAGAGAAATAATATAGAAAGAAAATGGAGAAAGAAGAAAAGAAGGAGAAGGAAAAGAGAGGTAGAGAAGGAGGAATGAGAGAGAAGAGGATCGGTTGCAGTTGGTCCGACAAGGCCATGCATTGGCTGCCGAGTTACGTCTGAGTCAACTCGGTCCAGACCCTTGCTAGACCTTTAGTAGATGAAAAGAGGAAGGAGGAGAAGAAAGAAAAGAAAGGAAAGAGAAGATGAAGAAGAAAATCAGCAGTGAGAGAGTGGGATGGAGGAGAAATGAAAGAGAGAGAGTGCTGCTAGTCTGCCACTCTAGCTCGACTTGAGCTGAGTTGTTGACTCGTTGTGTCGACTCAATCAGGTTAAGACTCGGCTTTTGTCAATCTCAGTCCCCATTGAACATGGTAGGCAAGAAAAGAAAAGGGAAAGAGAGTGAGCATGAGCGAGAAGAAGAAGATATGTGGCGAGAATTTCTCCACGGTAGCCGAGTCAACTCACCTGATTGCTGAGTCCAGCCAGTCACCAAGTTCTAATTATTGCTGGCCTTGTTTGGTTATTTTGTGTCGATGGGTAGGAAGGAAGAAAGAGGGAAGGAAGAAAGAAGAGGACCAAGTCAAGAGGTGAGGCTTAACTCCAAGTCAGATCAAACTGAGTTGACTAACTGTAACACCCTGAATTTTTGTCAACCTGAAATTAGACGTCCTTAGGCAATGAGTCAACCATAATACCTTAGTAACCTCTTAGGAATCAATTTCAAATCCAAAGGAATCATTTAGAACTTAATTCTTTAGAAATTTAACATGAATTAGCCAGCGCTACACTAGATTTCCTACAAAATTAGTACCGACCACTTTAAATACGATCTGTAAGACCCAAAACCACTAGAATTGTTACCGCTACGTTACCCTAAAATCTAGGATCTAACTCTAAGCCCAGTTGACATCGGAACCATTGGGAAACTTTGTATTGGTTCTAGACCGCGCATCAAAAGTCTGATAGCGATGAACTTAGACCATTATGACCGCCTAGTTGGGCTTGACTATCGTTTCGAAAATCAAGCCCAACCGATGTCCTAAGACCATTTTCTTGCGTCCGGAGTAAAGAGAGTGAGAAAAAGAAGATTTTTAGAAAATAAATTAGAATCTGAAACGTTTCACTTGCACATTATTTTTAAGCGTTCTGATCGTCAGAATTCGACCAAATTTCACTCTCAAAACAGGAAAATTTGCCCTTACATGTTTGAGGACTTGTGGCCTTGATCGGAGTTCGGTAACCGTTGAATTGACATTGGTTCACCACGAACGATCTGAAAATCCGATCGGACTGAAAACTTAAATGACTAAAGATCCGATGTTAGTGAGCTTAAGTCCGACCGTATTTGATAACAGGACCTCCAGGAGTACTCCGTTGAGACGAAATAGTCCATATTTGAACATAACTTAAGTATACCTTGGCCCCAAGTTTATTTTCGTCATTTTTGGGCTTATAAAAAGGACCTTAAACCCTCACTCTCTCATCCCATACGAATTTGAAAAAACCTAGGAGAGAGAAGAGAGAAAAGAGAGAGAAAATGAGGGAGAAGTTGGTGTTGCTTCCTAGGATTCTTCCCAGTCTCTCTACGTGCCTCATCCACCCTTCTGCATCGCTTTTCCAGTGACTCCGGCTTCGTTCCTAGGTAAGAAAACTCAAACCCTAACTTGTTTTAAAGTCTAGGATAGTTCCAATGATGTTCTAGCTAACCTGTTTCTTGCCATAGGTAGCGTATCCGCCGTTGACGAAGACATATCGTCTGAATCATATCGAATACGTATTTTCTGATTTAAGGTGCGGACTATATATGCTTAGGTTATGGTTTTCAAGACTTTTAATGTTAAGTAATGATTTATTCTTATCTAGGATGCTATTTCACATGTATAAAGTGTTGTCCGTTTCATTTTTCAGTTATACGTTACCTATGTTGATTATACTGTATTCCTCGTATTTGTAGAAAATACCGTATACGTACAAAATTCAGCTTTGTGCTTAACATGATTAATTGCCGTGAATATATGCTTGTTACATGTGTGACAACTCTTTAGCAAAAGGACTTGCCCTAAATCACGTCACGGCCAATATACGTTGTATATGTTAAAGTGTGTAGCCCACGTGTTTGTGAAAATGTTTAAATGAATATGGAACCCGGATTCATGCATGTTATGATTATCCGTCGTGGGTATATGCAAGTGATATATAGGGCAACTCCCTAATGAAAGGATTTGGTCAAATACATGATATATCAACATACGATATGTAGTTAGTATGAGTGTTTATGAAAATGACTGAATGAGTATGGAATTCGCTTTCATGCTCGCCATGACTAATTGTCATGGATATATGATTGTTGAATGGGCGATAACCCTTTGACGAAAGGATTTTTCCTAATACGTATGCTAATGGATACATAATATGTACGATGTAATGTGTAGACTAAGTGTATGTAAAAGTGTCTGAATGAGTTAGGAGTTACTAAGATGTACCTATACGCGGGTTGAGATATGATTCTCAACTACATCAATGATGTGTATGATTCCCTTCATGAATCATGTAACTTAGGTTATCCATGCTGAATAAGTGTATGATTTCCTCCATGGCTTATGTGTTTAATTGAATCATGTTACATGTGTGTATGATTTCCTGTTTGTATTGTTTACATTTAAGTTATACTTCATGATTGTTCATATGGATGCAGAATATGAATCATATGTTAGTTATTGTATGTGTATGTGAATGGGGCTGTGCTACAGTCCAGGCAATCGAAAACCGTTCCATAAATAGTGGTTGAGGTTGTCTTCGCCACATAGGATGAGTTAGCGAATCTGAGTCGTGCTTGGGGTGCTTATGCATTACATGTCATTCAACTCAATGTGCGCTTGGCCTAGTTGAGCTTATCAACTAACCCGATTGACCGATACTTGTTCACCATGTTTGGTCGCCACTATTTGAATCTAAGGCACTGAGCTTACCAGTAAAACTCCCGTTAATCATGGTACCAAGATCCCCTAAGACTCATGAGCCGGGCATGGTGGTATGGGACACCGTGGTCAAGCTGTCGGCCTACGCTGGGGCCACAAACCTTCCCGTAATGACCAGTGAGCACCCTACTCTGAGCAAATTATGGTGGTATGGGACACTATATTCTTGTTGTCGGCTTACACTGATTGGTGACGAGTCCTCTGTAGTGACCTTGAGTTTATCCTGCCACTGCATAGGGGTGACGAGTCTTGTTGTAGTCTTAAGGATATAAACAGGCCTGTATTGATAAGGTGATGGGGGACAGGAGCAACGATTGCGCGCAACAGCCCTGACAGCCCTTGCAGCGACCTAGAACCATAACATCGTATGAGATTTCCTAGGACTGACGACCCTAGAATGGAACAATGTTGGGAAATGATACAAAGGAGGTGTCTTAACTTCCCAATCCTACTGTATGAAAAGGACTAATAAGAACTTGGTAAGCATATTCATAACACCGCATTGCATGTGCTAACGGCGTTGGTGATAGAGCACTGAGGAAGTGAGTCATGCCGTGATCGTTAGATGAAGTCGCAGAGGGGATTGTGGTGAGGGCATGCATCATTCTTCATATCATTCTTGCATTAACAAGAGTATCTAGGACATGTTTGATTGTACTGCCTTATCATTACTGCTTGATTGAATTGATAACATGTTAACCTTTGTTGTATAGTTTTCATGAGTTAGCTACTCACGCCCACATTACGGGACGGTGTTGTACACACCAAACAGTCCTTGTTTTAATTTCAGATGATGGCGATGCTTGCGAAGTAGAGCCGGACTTTATGATAATGAGGAGGATTCCACCTATATGCAGGTTCTGATCGACGGGGTTACAGGGTTACTGATTAGATGCCAATACACTTGGTATTTCACCTTTTATTTAAACACCCATGTATATTCTTTTCTTTCCATTTTTGGAGTATACATGTATTTAGTTAACCTGGTAACATGTTCACACTCTAGAGACTTACAATCATTTATTTATATTATATATTTATTACAGTCTTCCGCTTAAGTAATTTGACTGTCTCTGGAGTATGATATGTTGTTTTAGCTTAATCTCACTCATGTTTAATACACTAACATAGACAACATTCAATCATAAGCATTTATGTTACATAAGTGATGTTCTAGAACTCAGGAGTGGAGTTTATGCTCGACCCCCGATTTCCGGGATGTTACACTAACGTATTAACTTTTCCTCCCAAATTAAATTGTTTTGGTTTATGATTATCATTGGTATTACCCTAACAATCATGATTATTAGGCATGAATAGTTATTAGCATGTTACGTATAATAGTATTAGTTATCATAAAAAAAACCACGACTATAGTAGACATAATATTTTATTTACCATTTTTAAATATCATCATTGACAATGGATTGTGATAACTATTACCATCATAATGATTATTATAACCATATTACCTAATGTTAATTATATCATTAATGATAATAATTATGTTGTTGTAATTATTTGTACACAAACTAGGGTTTAAATCTTAAAATTTATCCTAAACCTAAACTTAAGGATGAAACCCTAGGTTAGGACTTTAGCCATAAATAATGTGTTAAGATTGGATCTAACTGTATAATTTTATAATTTATGGTAGGATTTGATTCTAATGACAAATGCATTCCCTATCAACACTAGTGGGCGATTCGACACGTAAGGTGATGATTTCTTCTCATTGAGCTTTCCATTTTTCCATTAGCTTAAGTGATAGTTTTTATTTTAATTTTGGTTGATGATTAATATTTTTATTTTATAATTACACGTGCTAGTTATTGGAATTAAATACTAGATTACATGCTCAATATTTATCCTGTATATTTTCTCATGCTTGTGAATTACTTGTGCATTACTTATGAAACTTAAACTAGTACATCAATCAGTAGGAAATGTACACTCATACTTGAGATGTAACTTAATTGATCGTATTTATAATGAACCTTCGACTTAGTGGTTACTTGAATGATTGATTAAATGAAATATTGATGTGGGCCTACTATCCATGGGTTGTTGTGTCTAAGTGGTTTTTGATAATGATCTTTTATCGCATAATTGATATGTGCCCTATGTAACTTAGTTTTGATATTTGCCCTATATGACTCTATTTTGGTATTTGCCCTGGGAGGGCTCGATGTATTGTTTTTGTGCAACCATGCAATGGTAAACCGCATATACTGAATTATGATTGGCCAACAGTCGGTGGGCTTCCATTAAACATTCTAAGGTGGTAGTCTTATGAGCCGGGGATGGTGATCATGGGATACTATGCCCGAGCTATCAGCCTATGCTGGGTAATGATCCCCCCGTAGTGACTTTTGAGCTTTATTAAATTGACTGGTTATAAATGGAATAATAGCGGATGGGTTAATCATGCATTTATAGCATTCAGGTAATGACGGGTGGCTAATTCTAGATGTTGTATCACGTGCCTATAGGATTTAGTTGGGGTATCGTTTCACTAGCTCCCATACCACCAACTATCGGCTCACTTTCGGTAAGCTTGGTACTACGCATGTACGATGTACTTTCACTGGTGATCGGCCACATGCATAAGTTTTGCCCAAAAGCCAACTGGATAAGCATCTTCAGTTGATGTGCACTCATGCATCCATGCATTTAATAAGACTGCATTGTGTATTATTTTGAATGTTTTTTGTTTATAATTATGCTTACATATTGTTCTAGTGTGTAATCTTAAAGGGAATTCACATCGAGTTGGACACTCATTCATCGAATATATAACCGTACAGGTAGTGCAGGTGGGCCTAGATGATATTCGTATTCATATTGATGAGGAGTAGGGTACATTTGTCAATGATGCGTGATTGCATTTGCCAAGAGTTGCTACGTGATTTTACAGTTCAGGATTAGTTATAATTTACTTTGTTTCATATGCGATATTATTTCATTTTGTAATTGTAAGTATTGGGAGATTAGTTTGTATAAGTCATTTGAGCAACCACTCGTAAGATTTGAATGTATATGAAATTTTCCTTTATGTTTAATTTGTCTATCTTTCACTAAACTACTAACTCTAAGAGAAAAAGAAAAGAAAAAAAAATATCTGAATTTAACCATCTTTAAAGGATAACACTCAGAGTTTTTTAAAAACGAGTTATATAATCGGGTTCTGAAAACACGAGGCGTTACAGAAAAATAAAAAGTTTGAATGGTCAGAAACTTCTACTTAAATCCAATTGGATCCTAATAGACTTAGAACTAGTAAAATTGTAAAAATCGTACAAACGTAAATCAATTTTAAGCTTAGATGAGTAATTACAATTCTTTTTCTTTATGGGTTTGAAAGCATGGATTGACCATATATAAAATCCAATCTCATGGCTCTTCAATACGTTATCTGTGAAGAGGTAAGTACTGCATTACTAAAAAAACATGTGTATCATAGTTCTTACAGAAAACAATCATTTAAAAAGCACAAAAACAAATAATCACTGTTGGAAATAAACCTATAATCTTGATCCATATAGGTAGCAGGTTTTTCTAGCCCAAGACTCGCCTTGCTTGTCTGGAGAACATCTAAATGAAACATAAGGTAGCCTCTGGCCTGCATAGAAAGTACATAAGATTTAAATAAAAAAAATTTCCATTTTTTTATGTTTTCAGTTCATCCCAATGGAAATAACCTTATAAATGATTTGGATGGCATATAAACATCAAGGTGGGAAAAAGTTGGAGATTAAAGCCCTAAAATTAAAAAAAAAAAATTAAATTTAAAAAAAAAAAAAAATCAAGGTGGAGATTAAAAAGTTTCAACTGTAAGCATTTTATTTTTTTGCAGTTTAACCTCTTGTGTGGCCCACTTGAGTCTTGTATTTTTAGGCGGATGTCCTAAAATGATCCCAAAAAGAATAGACACGGTGGATTTCTCACAAATAACCCCATCTAGCTTTCCATCACAGGAACTTCCTATGAAAAACTTTTCACAGGAAACCTGCATCCATTATTGTGTATCTGCTCGAGCATCCAACACTATACACGTGGCATCCTTGGGCATCAATTTGAGGCCACAGAAATTATTTTTCATGTGGATGGGACAAATCCTAAGTGCACTAATTTTTTGTGGCAATAATTTCTTATACGTGACTATGTGGGCACGTGCATGAGATCCAAACTGCTCATCAGGAGGATCCCACTGATTAAACTCCTTGGCTAGAAATCAAACCGACCTATGAATAGGTGGGTTCCCCTTCACATGTGTAAAAGAAATGGATGGCTTCGGCCAGCCCAGGTTAGGCATGGGCCTCGCATGACACTTAAGGCCCAAGCAGAAGGCCAATATGAATCTAACTAAATAGGCCTAACCCCAATCCCATGGTCCACTAACACTTGGGCCACTAACACTCTCACTGGTGGGATAAGTATTGTTGTAGGACTGATAAATAATTACTCAATGGAGGGTAGGGATCGCACAAATTCAGGCCTAAAGGCAGAAATGGCCTAAATGTGCATGATCGGACAACCATAACTTTGTGACCAGTAATCTATTTAGCATGCATAATAGACCATTGGAAAGCATTAGGCAAGCTTTATGCATTGGATAAACCACTCAAGAATTGTTGGCTTCCAAAGGTTTTTCAAAATTCAATCACTTAGGTCCAATTAGGATTTGAAGTTGCAATTTACTTTCATAATAAGTTTCATTTTTCTATTTTTAGGTTTATAAATGTTTATTTGTGGGCTAGAGTTTTTGTTTTAGTCATCTAAAAGTTGTCTATGAATATTGGTGAGATTAGTATTCATTTACTACTTTTAATCATTTTTATTATTTTGGAAATTGTCCTATTTTGAGTCAAATTAGGGGGGAAAAAAAACTTATATAAGCATATCAAATATATTATAATTAATGCTTTATTCAATAATATCAATTTTATTCTTCATTTTAGAGATTTTTTCTTTCCTCGTGGATTCAAGGCCCATGCTTGAAAGAAAGTGGCGATTTCTACTCTTTCATCACGTGCCACTACATCATACATGTATATATGTTGAACATGGGACATTCGCCATCTTCATTCTAACTTCCGTTTTCTTCTACAAGTGTGGTCTACCTGATAAGTGAACCATCCTTATTTCTTTCCATGCCTTGGTAGTAGTGTGGCCTTCACCTGATGAACCATCTTGATTTTTGTTTTTTTTGGAAATGCATGTTTGAATATTAATTCGATGGAAAGATACAACGAGGGGAGTCAGGTGGCCTCCGAAACCAAAAAACTAACAGGCCACACCAATCATAAAACATGCATACAACATAGAAAGGGGAAAAGATAAAAGTCCAGTAAAAAATACCAAGAAACAGGACCCGGAATTGGAAGAGGGGTTGCTAAGAAGTGCCAAAAGCTGAGAAGGCTGGCCATGCGGGGGATCAGTAAAAGAGTTCCGGGGGTGAACGATCTTGATTTCTTTCCATGAATGTACACCACGGACATTGGCTGTCTCTGCAGTGAACCAACTCTTCATTTTTTTCAACGGCACTTGCACTCTTCATGTTCACCCCTTCTACCAGTAAATACACTTATCTTTCTATTGGAGTGATAAAGTCCCTTGATATATTGATACACCAGACAGCTTAAACTTTTAAATAAAATGGTTGTTTGACACTTTCTGCTTTTGGAAACGATTTATTTTAAAACCAAGATCAGTAGAAATACTACCATAGAGCTGATAGCTTTTTTGTTGTTCAAATGGACCCCATTACTCAATATATGGACCACTGATTTAAAACTCGGACCATAAGATGATCCGTTCCAGTGATCTGTCTGGTCCAAGCTAGTCAAACCATCGGTACAACTGAGTTGACTCATCTCTGACAATATATATATATATATATATATATATATATATATATATATATATATATATATATATATATATATATATATATATATATATATATAACTCTGCTCAAGTGGGATGGCTGATGCACAGGCATTAAAAATGCCATCGTGGCAAACATGTTATTTAGATTGAACTGTCTAAATTATACCCCCAAATCTAAAATTTATAAAAATAAAATAATAGTAATAATTTACTTTGTCAATAGGCTTTAGCAAACTACCAAATGAAAATTCCAATCATCCTAATTCAACAAATAAGTTCTAAGAATCAAATTGTACGTAGTTTCATTCAATAAGTCTCGTTTTTGGGCTACCGCCTATCTGTTGGACGGGGCCTACGTTACCCAACCCCATGTGGGTGGGCCTTTACTTTTTCTTTTTTTTTGGGTTAGCTTGTTAGTACACACCCACATCAGTACACACACTCCATGTTAGCCACCCCCGCTAGGGATCGATACCAAGACCTCAAGTGTTGAAACGAGGTATCTCCACTCAGTCTGCCAGTTGAGCTATGGATCTGGGTGTAGGGTGGGCCTTCACTTGTCTTGCTGTCAAGGCTTCTACAAAAGGCCATGCGCACCTATTTCTTTTGAGAAAATTGGTATCTTTTCCTTAGAGAAAAGTACAAAAAACATGTTTGCTGCAAGATATTGAAGGCTTTATGCTCTACTAAATGGTAGTTTGGGAAATAATTTATCTCATTTGTGGCAATTTGTTTGAATCATGGATCATGTGGGAACAACTTGTACCAAAATCAGTACTGATCCGACGATCTAGATATGATTCTAAATAATCTGACCATCGTGTTTTTACTAATGATTTTATGTGGATCCACAGGGGTTCCTACAAACTGGTCAATGTGGATTGATGTGAATGTATATGCCTGATGAACAGACTCGAAATATCTTTTTGTTGAGTGGACCATTCTGTGTTTGGCACTTTATAATATCAGTATTCAACCATTCACTCAATCAATCTATACAAGTGGCAATTCAGAACTGTTAATGTGACATGCTCTACTCGTGGATGGCCGAAATCCATCCTGACTGGACACTCCGTAGGGCTTGGAATCGGTCTTGTTGCTCGTTCATGTAATTCTACTAGTCTAGGAGTGGCTGCCCTGCTTCAAGAGTCGTCTCACATAGAGTGTGGAGCCCACCACCGCATATGTAGAAAAAGAGGGGAGCGGGGAAGGAAGAACAACCGTTTGACTTTGGCAACTGTGGGATTCCCACATTTTACCCTTTCCTAAATTTCTTCATTGGGCAGTCTCTCCTACGCATGGCCGCTTTCTGAAATGAATCATGTAAATTATTTCCACATACCCATGTACACAATTGCACATCAATCCATACTGTCTAAATTGTGGCATCATAACTTAAATTTCAGGGGTCAGGCGATCCTGACTATCTGATTGGTGGGCCCTACCTTAAAACAAAGCTCCCATTTCTTCCAATCAAGCATTATATACATGATACCCAGAAAGAAGCGTTAGTGTACAACTTTAAACAGATAGTATCAACAAAACACGAGGAGTTTTCAGCTTGTGCAAGTGGGTCCTCTAGTTCCGCAATCCAAACTGTTGATTTGATGAGCAATAGTTGGATAGGTCCATGCAATGCACCAACCATTCAAATAGTCTTTCAGATAAGAACTTCCTAGTACAATTAGTGATAATCAAATAGGTAGTTATGAAAGAAAATGCAGCGGCTTTAACCATGGCCAGAGTTACAATGGCTAGGATATTTCCATATGGAGCAGCGGAGTATTTGAAATCAATGGTGAAAACTCTCTATCACGCATTGTATAATACATAGATGAAAGAGTGTTCTGTAAAAATAAAAATAAAATTTGCTTTTATTTCAATTCTCAGTAAGAAGATTTTGTGAAAATATGCATTCACTATTACAATCAAACATTACACAAAACGCTTGTGAAAACTAATGAATATATCATATCCTACAATGGCACAATGTAACATATCAAAAGATTGTTTGGAAAGCATACACAAATACATCCTGATGCTACAATTATGAATGTCATCCAAATCCTCATGCACTAATCACTGTTGAATTTGAAGAGCTACTGGCCAGCCTTTTGATCAGACCATCTAGGAACATTTCCAAGAGACATTGGCTTGGACCAGAAAATCTCACTCCATGTGCTGCATGGAGATGTCAGTTAAGGCTTTCGAAAGCTTTGTAAGTACATAGCTGAGAGGATAAGATTATCCTTAATTCTTCCTACAATCACCTGACCAGACTGTATTTCTCTTGAGCCACCCTTCGTTACAAGAGGAAGTGAGGAAAGAAATTAACCACAGAAAGGTAATCGATTCCCATGCCACCATCTTCCTTATCTGTTGAGATGCTTCACATGGGTGTGTTGTCACAGTCTATCGTGTGAAATAAAGAGCCTGGAAATCAATCCACGGTTAAAAACTTGATAATTCTATGCTAGAATTTGCTAGCTTAAATCTCTAAAAGCTTTTGAAGCATACACTTACATTAAGAATAAAACAGTCTGTACAGCTGGGGCTGCGGTTGAAAGATCCAAAATATTGGTCTGATAGGCCCTCTCTTGGATGGAAGATGCTCCAAAATTCCTACAGATTGAAGCTCCTAATTCCTCAATCAATATCCTACGAATAGAGGGTTAAAAAATATACATCAAATGTCCAGGGAAGCTCGTAAAGCTCACCAATTATGTGCATGGATGGTCCACGAAACGGGCCACGACAACAAATCAGTTGGCCTAGAGGTAGACAGAAGAAATTGACGGCCCACATTACATGTGCATGGATGGTCCATCACATTATCAGAGTAGCCTGTTCTTTGTGGCTGGGTAGTTATACACCAGGCTGTAGCTGATGAGAAGCCTTGATTGTTGACATATATAGAAACTAGTCGACGATAAAACAGGAGGAAGTATAAGTTCTTATCTGTTTGGTTGAAGTATCCGTCTGCAAGCATTCAGTGCAAGTGGGCCGGGGTGTAGTTGGGAGATCCAGATTAATATTTGATAGGCTCTACTACAGATAGAAGATGCTCCAAACATCTTTATGAATAAAGCTCCTAATCTGTCGATCAATGTCCTACAAAAGATGAATAGGAAAAAAAAATACATAAATTATTTATGAAAATAATGTCATATCTACTGGATGGCAAGGAACTCCTATTTAGATTTGGTTAAAGCATTACTAACATGAACCAAATTTTAAGCTTGGTATATGGCCGGATACAAACCGGCTACTACTATAATGACCCTGTTTTCAGGCCTATCCCAGTGGGACTGCAGGACTGTCTGTCTGAGACGCCATTGCTGTGGATGACTGGCTATAACAGTATTCTAGCAGGACTGATGCTTGACTGGGTGTGTGCTGCAAGGCTGATGGTTGATGGCAGTTTGGTTCAGGCTGAAGATTGAGGTGGGATAATGCTTTGCAGCCAGCGGCATGTAGGCATGTCGCTGTCAGCTATGCAGCAGGGCTAACCAGTTATCTGAATTTCTCCAATTGATGCTTATGTGGGGCAGTAGTAGGTCCCTGACTTCAGCGAAATTCAGATGTTCCTCTGTCTCGACACCTGAACCAGTTCCCTCTCCTCCAGTTTCTTCAATACTTTTTTCTCCTATTTTCCGTTTGCCAATTAGGAGAAATGATAGGTGAGGCCCAATGTTATTGTGGAGCCCACCCGAAAGTCCGGTCAGTACATGCTTGTTTCAAATTAACAAAGATACAGGGGGCTAGTCCCCATTTTTTGAAAAAAAAAAAAAGAAGAAGCTTGGGATATGAAACTAATATTTGAATCCAATATTGGTTTCAAAGGATGGGCCGACCAACTTCAAACAAATTCAAATGCATTGGCTCCTTAGTCAGTTTTCTATACTGTAAAGACAACAATCTATAGCGGGACCAAAACAAACTAATGCCATATGAAGTAGACCTAAAACAGAGGTTTGCTACTCCCACTCACATGTGGAGGCCTGCTGGGCCACATGTGCCGATAGAACATAAGAGTGAGAGACGAGCTTTTCCATCAAGTGGACAACATTGTTTAGAATTTCTAGCCTAAAAGTCAAGTTGTTTCATACCTTAGTTGAACCTGTCTACAAAACAAATGGATGTCTGCAAAAACTGTTTTAGACAAGCTCTTCATTAGGAGGGTAACATTGATTAGATTTATTGTGCAAAAAACAGGTTGTTCTACTCCTCGATGCAGCACAATTGGATAATGCAGAATTTTTTAGACATCCATTTGTTTTGAAAACAGGTCCACCTGAGGTGTGAAACAACTTCACTTTCAGGCAAAAAGTTTTAATCAACATGGCCCACCTAATGGAAAGCTCAATTCTTGCATGTTATGCTATATTGGCATGTACAGCTGCATGTTGTTGCGCAAGGCTCCACCCATGTATGGGCTTAGCAAACCTAACTCATAACTTATTCCTAGGGCCAAGAATCAGGTTGGTCGTTAACTACGTGTGCCAAACGTATGCTAAACAAATGGACTGTCAACATTTAATCTATATGTATGGCCTATCAGATGATTGGAGTCAAACTGACCTGAGTTTTTCGTTGGGAAAGCTAGATTGTGGCCCTGAACATCTTTGATCATGCACCCATATAAACTCCCCGATGAAGCATTGTGGACCTCCTCCCAAGCCTACATTTTGAGTAACTATTTTTCAGTTTGAATAAGCATATTACACCCAAATATAGATAAAGTAATAGTTCTCAAGCATTACAGAAATATCCTTTTACATTGAAGTATTGAAGATTAGTATAGCAGCTTTATCATGCACCCATGTAAACTCCTCGGTGAAGCATTGTGGACCTCCTCCTGAGCCTACACTCTGAATAACTAGTACTACTTTGAAAAAGGATATTACATCCAAATATTGACAAAATTACATCTCAAGCATTAGAGAAATAACTTATTATATTGAAGTATTCAGGATTAGTTGCCAAACCAAACAAATAAAAATAAAACACACACCCTGTCTTGATACAGTTTGAAAACATCATCCAAATATCTCACACCATTCATACATGAGGAAGCAATAGAAAAAAGAAAAAAGGAAACCAACAGAAAAACCATAAAAGGGAAATAAATTTTCCTTCACGACCATTCTCTATGTCACGTCCAATCGCCTCCTGCATGCCAAGTAGCTTCTCCTATAAAAGCAAAAGCTTATATATCAAAAATCTTTGATTAAAACTTAAAAATGATGTGTTATTATTTATGCTAAAACAACTCATATTGTGCAGAACAAAGTAATGGGCCATAATGCATTGGAACATGAAAATTGTCTTAGGTTGCTCGCATAAGCAGGGCATGTGGTAATCCAGACTATTGATTTGATGGATAAGCCCCACAAGCTTGCATCTTTGGATGATCCAAACAATCCTTGGCAGGCCCTTATGAATGACCATTGTTCAAAAATTAAACTGGTAAGATAAGGCTGACCATCTCATCAATGGCCTTCAAACAAAAAAAATTCTACAGTCTACATTTAACAAGAAAAAAATCATTGTTCAAACAATTAAAATTATCAATTCAATGTTAATTTACAAAATGGTGTCCACCAAAGAAAGGTCAACTAGATGGATAATGCAATGGTTTCTCTCACAACCATACAATGACCTGTGTGCGCCCAAGCTGAGCACTGATAGGGTGGTTTCATCCAAAAAAAGACTTGGCTGAAGCATTTCTTCAAACAATTGGCGTGCAGATTTCTATATAAGAAATTAATTGAACACTTTACAGAACTATAAATACTCTGTATTCTTAGCAATGTATAGATACAAACTATAAAATGAATGGAGAAGCTAGCAGTATATTTTTCATAGCAAGAATTTAAATTGTTTAAAGGAATAACTTACTCAAAGAATAAAACTAGAATTTAAAATTTCATGAGACAATAGTTTTTCTAAGTTAATTAAAAAAATGATATGTTTATACTTTCTTGAAGTATCATTAACAGGTAAATAAAAATGAAGAGACGAAATAATTATCACCAATGTAGCTCTAGCAAGGAGAGGAAGTGCAAATGCTTTGATAGGTTATGTCGATGGAGGGTATGTTTGGAATCTTATGCCAGTCCTCTCCCTTGTTTTCTTGGAGCCTTTCCTTGAAGTCTAAAACCATGCCCCATAGGTCCAGTTTTTTTAGGGTAGTCACGCACTGCAGTCCTTCTGGAAGCATGTTCAATAGACAGCAGTAAGAGATCCACAAACGTAAAAGACTTGGCATAGCCCCTTCTCCACTCTCCACTCCTTTAATTCCCTTAACTGCTCAAGACGTAGGGATTCGAGTTGCATATGGATTTAGAATCACATTTGAACTGGCATGATAACAATATTGTTCTCTTTCTTTTATCAAGGAAAAAAGGTCAATGGAAAACAAAGCTAAGTTGTGATAGTAAAAGAAATTCAGTTGCTTCTGCATCCTTACTCCATTCCAAATAGAACGTTTTGTGCATGTCAAGTACTCGAAGGTCTTTGATTTGCCTATACATGGATGATCCCGGATCATCCAAACAATCCTTGCACCAGCCCTACCATAAATGACCACTGCTTCTAAAATCAAACTGACAAGATGATGCGGACCTTATGATCAATGGCCTTGGAAATAAAACTTACAAGGAAAAGTCACTGATCAAACACTTAAAAGTTGTCAAACCAATGTGAATTTATACAATGGTCTGCAAAGAAGTGTCAGGTCAACTAGATGGATTATACAGGGGTTTCTTCCAAACCATACGATGACCTGTGTGTGTCAAACTGGAGGACCGCTCGTTCACGTGGTGTCATATGAAAAGGTCTTGGTTGAAGCATTTCTTCAAACGATCTATATACAAAACAATTAAACACCTAACTAAACTATAATCTACTGTCTTCCATATGATGTATGGATACAAATTATGAAGGAAGGGAGAAGCTAGCAGTAGATTTTCGTGGCAAGAAATTTAAAGTCTATAAATGAATAAATTACTAAAAGAATATAAGTAGAATTCTAGATCCATGAGACCATTTTTTTTCTAAGTTAAAAAATAAACAATGAATCCTATGATTATCCAAACTTCAAGAATTAATTAACAAGTAAATAAATGTGAAGAGAGGAAAGAAGACTCACCAATTTAGCTTGCAAGGAGATAAAGTGAGATTGCTTTGAATGTCACTCTGTAGCATATGATGATGGAGAGTAGGTGATGAATCGCATGTCAAACCTCTCCCTCGTCTTCTCGTACCTTTCTTTGAATAATGTAGGCATATTCCACAATGCAATCTGAGAATGAGGAGGTTTTTTAGCATATGGGTACAGATTTCCATATAAAGATTTTAAAGATTGTAAAACAGAGTAAATTCATATACCTATAATTTAAAACCCATATGATTATATTAACTTCCAAGCATCGATTAAGAAGGAAAATGTAAATGATGATAGTAAAGAAATCTCACCAATTTAGACCTGCAAGGAGTTCGAGATCAGATGACCGAATCCAATGTCACCTTATCTTTGTCGTTAGCGTATCTCAATGGAGAGTATGTGACGAATCTTATTCCAATCCTCTCCCTCATCTTCTCGAAGCTTTTCATTGAATGCAGGGAGCATGTTCAGCAACTCCAATTTCTTGAGGGTAGTCACGTGCTGCAGTCCTTCCGGAAGCATCTTCAACTGACGGCACGAATTGATCTGAAGATGTAAAAGACTTGGCAGAGCTCCTTCCTCCACTGTCCACCACTTTAAGTTATGTAACTTTTCAAGATGTAAGGATTCGAGTTGAGGAAACCCTTTTGAAGTACAAACCATCTTCACTTCCGAGTACGAATATATCAGCAATCTGAGAATGCGAAGGTTTTCCAGCTTCTCCAACGTTGCCAGTGTATGTTGATTTAAATTGGACCGTCTCACGGTAAGCTTGGTGAGGTTTGTTAGAAATTGACTAGCCTCGGTTAAGTTTGCCAAATTTCCATTCAAAACCAACTTACGTAACGTGGGAGGAGATGAAAGAGGGGGCACCGACAACTTTGGAAATTCTATGTTATCTCGATCTGACGTTACCAAAAGAGACTGGAGGCATTTCAATTTGCGAATGGATTCGAACAATACCGCAACATACACGTTGGACATTCCATTATATAAACGTATTCCTAATTTTCTAAGATGCGTAAGACTTTCCAGACAACCGTCCATCCATTCGCCAGCCGTTACACATGTTAGAGTATGGAGGTTACTCATCTGGTTGAGCCGTGGACGACCTTGTATAACACCCCAACCATGGTAATAATGCCCGTGAAATGGGTACAGAACTTGGAAATGTCTTAACTGTTCCATCTTCTCTATTTCGCGGGGTATGTTGATGTCGCCATAAGATTTTACAACCAGTGTTTGTAAATTGAGAAGTTTGCCTATCGATGATGGGAGACTTTCTAAACTAGTATTGGTACACCCGAGGTATTTCAAGTGAATCAGTGCACCTATCTCACTCGACAGCTTTTTTATTTTTACATTGTGGAGATCTAATACCCTGAGCAATTTAAAGCCTTTGTAAAGAAGCTTCTCTTGTTTAATTTCGAGCATATTATAACCTTGATTATGGATTAACACAGATCGAAAGTGTGAAGTGGAAGAATTTAGGGAAGTGCACTCACTTGAGGCATTATGGTGAATTACAAGTCGGCGGGCTCTAGATGCTGGATAGTTTGAATTCCCATGGTGAACTTGGAGAAACATACATTCCTTGGCTTTTGATATGGAGAGATCTCGCAGAAGATCGTGAATACGGCAACTTTTAATACCCCCGTTTGAACTTCTCTTAGCAAGTTGAATCATACTTCGTTGAATCAACTCATTTAGAAAATCTTCTCCCACCTTCTCTACTGTTTGATTCCCTCTCTGTTGCAGAAACCCTTCTGCGGCCCACAATTGAATCAGTTTCTTAGCACGGAACTCACAGTCTTCCGGAAAATTTCCCAAGTAGAGAAAACATGGTTTCAAGTGATAGGGCAGATCTCTAAAACTCAAAGATAATATTTTAGAGATTTTGTCTTGTCCCTCGTTAATTTGCCAGGTAATACTCTCCCTTACATTCTCCCACTCCCATTCTTCTTTCGTTGATAAGAGCCCTCCGATGACTACGATCGCAAGAGGTAGACCACAGCACTCTGCCACAATCTTTCTTCCTGCCACAATCTTTCTTCCAAACTGCTCCAAATTGTCAGGGCAAACGTTACCTTGTCCCGGGAATGCTTTCCTGCAAAACAAATTCCAGCTCTCATCTTTTCCTAAAGTTCGCAACTCATACGGCAGGCTTTGTGCATCTGCATGTAAAGCTACAACTTTGTTGCGCGTGGTGATCATGACCCTACTTCCATTTTCCACATCAGGGAGAGTATCATTTAGGGGGAAAGCATCCTTGATATCATCCCATGCTTTGATCGCCCATATATCATCTACTACCACCAGGTATCTCTGCCCCTTCAAATATTCTGAAATTTTATGCCTCAGCTCAATGACGTTCATTTTCTCCACTTTCTTGGACTCCTCTTCTGAGAGCACCATGTTGTTATCTAGGATCTTCTTAAGAACATCTTTCACATCATACTCTTGCGATAGACAAATCCATGCGCGAAAGTGAAAATGTACTTTAACACGAGTGTCGTTATAAACTTTCTTGGTAAGAGTGGTCTTACCGAGACCACCCATTCCAACTACAGAAACCACACAACGGCGTGACTCCCCCTGAGTCAGTCGCTCCACCAATATCTCCAAATCATTCTCAAAACCAACAAAATCTGGTTCTTGATCAAGAGGAGAAGTGAGCCTCCATTCTTTGGGGCTGGGATCGCCGGAGCTTGTCCCTGCTTCCTGGCTTATATCTTTTATACCTAAAGCCAGCCTATTTTCGGAGATAACACGGATCTTATTGTTTATCCGTTTGATCTCCAAGCACAACATACCGCGATCTTTCAACTTATAGAAGATGAAAGCGTACCTTGTAATGCGGCCCACAAATCCTGTTCGCTTCAAGGTTGCTACCTTGAAGATAAATTTTTCGATGACGTCCTCAGCTTCGTATGCAGCATCTCTCACGTTCAGCACCCAGTTCATCACACCTTCACTTCCTTCTTGTCTGGCGTCTGCGTCTTTCAAGAAGCATTGCATCCCCCTAAATTGTAGGGCGAGCAATTCGACTTCGTCGTCAACCTCATATAAGGAAATGGCTGCCTTGATGAGGGGATCAGCGAGTTTTAGGAGAAGTTGCGAAACAATAGTCTCAATAGCGACCATCTTTCCTCACTTTCTTTTTTTTTTTTTTCCCTCGCAAGAAAGAAGTTCAGCTCAAAACTTTATTTCTCTTTACTTCTATGTCGAATGTCTCTCTATAATTTATAGAGGCCAACTGGACTGGTCAGGCAACAAAACAGTCACGGTTCGTTACCACTCAATGGTACACGTTGTTTAGTTGTTGAATCTGGAGCCTCCATCTACTTGTCGTCTCCAAACGGAAGGTAAAGATTAACAAATGAAATATCGACCGTCCATATTCTATGGAAATTATTCCTGCGCTATGCATGGCACGTATGAAATTTTGGAATATAAAATGCATGCTTAATGGCCGGAGATGCGAGATCACGAATTTCTTGGTTTTGAGTGGGGCACTCAAGGGAGGGGATCCGTGGGGCCCACTCTGATGTATGTATTCTATATCCACGTCGTCCATCTGATTTTCAAGATCATTTTGTTCTATGAACCCAAAAATTAAAAAAGATTCAAACTCTCAGGTGGATCATACTATAGGAAAATGTGGTGATTGAATGTCCTACCATTAAAAACGTCTTGAGGCCCACAATTAGGTTTTTTATGTTTATTTTCCATCCAACCTGTGGATAAGATCACGTAAACCTCGGCGAAGGAAAAGAAGAAGAAGAAAAAAAAAAAAAAACTGAACAAATAAATGGGTTTCAATGGTGGATTTCATTATCCCCACTGTTTCCTATGGTGTGGTCCACTTGAACTTCGGATCTGCTTCATTTTTAGATTCATGACTTAAAATGATCTGAAAATACAGACGGATGGTATAGATATAAAACATATGCATCATGATGGACCCACAGCCGCCAGCAGTTTTGAGATCACCAACCATTCTTCTTCCTTAGAATATCAAAGTTACCTGAATCATATATAGGCACCACTTTTATAAAATATAAACCCTAGCAGGGCTCGGGTCCACGATTTACTTAGTGGGGCCGGGCTTGGAACCATCTTGCAATAAACCCTAATATCCACTTGATTCCGCCCTTCAATTTGAACCATTTACAATTTTACTTTTAAGCATTCATTTGGGAATCATCACTAGTATGAATAGGATTGCTTCATCTGTGTGATTTGTAAGATGTGTTCCCAAATACCCATATTGTATAATAAGGACATGTTATTTAGTTATGGGGACTGGAACTCAAGTTCTCAGCTCATTTTACGAATTTTTGCATGAAAAGGATCACATACGCAGCCTGTTAACATACAATGTTTTTAGTTTCTGCTCACTTATTCCACTTCAATGGGACATCCAACCCATGAATAGGGTGATCCAAGCCATGAAGATAATTGGAGAAATTCACTAATTAATCATGTGGACCACACAAACACATTTGAGTCAGACCATTGGCTTTACATGCATTGATTTTAATGTTGTAGCCTCTTGGCCTCCTGATTTTATTTTTATTTTTTTAACATCATGCTGCCCACCACCTGCACAGCTCAGATGCGAAGTACATGCAATGGAGATCATTTATCTTTTTGAATTTATGTTCACTTACAATCAAAGCTGTCAATGACTTAGATGGCCCATCCATCGGGTGTTCGGACCAATTCAGCATTGAGCCGGGCTTGGGTTGGCATATAAGATCCGGGGGCAAGGATCATGCCTAATATCCATGCCCATTTATATTCATGTTGTGCTTGGGCTTTTCTAGAAGCCCATCACCCTCTGTAAGGGTTTTCACAGGCATGATCATATCACACGTGAATATTGGTGGTACGTGACCTGTGTTATGAACTTAATGTACAGTTTAGATCAGTTAATTGCACTGTCCAAAGTGAACTAATGAATCTAGGAGCATCATAATTAAGTTATAGTGATCGAAAGCATGGTGCATTTCTTACTTTTTTTTAAACATTTTGTTTCTTATATTTTTAATCACGGCCGGCCATTTAAAACCAAGAAATATTCAAATGACTTTAATATAGCACTTCTTTGTCTGGTGTGCTGGATGACAGACACATATATACTTTTATACTTTGAATCAAAATTCAGAAAGAATTAAATATATGCTTGTGTATCAAATTTCGAAGTATTTGTACATGAACACTAGACGTGAATATTCTTTGTAGGTCTAGGCTCGTATGGAAATTAACCACCATTTTAAAGATGGTGGTCCCATCTACCTCACTTGCATGGTTGTATATAATCTTGGCTATTCTAAAGGAAAATTTTATATGGTGGTACAGGAAATGTATTATGGACTTAATAGACAGTTTAAATCAATCGATTTAATTGTCCAAATGAATTAATTAATAAAAATAGGAGCACCATGAGTTATGGAGCTCTAAGAGCATCCGAACATTTTTCATTTTTTTAAAAAAAAATCAAATTATTTTTCATATTTCTTTTTCAACCCCCATTAAGAAGGCCCTTTGAGTGGGACATGCTGACTTCAAAATCGTGATGCATTTACAGAAGGTGAAATAAGCATTGTATAATATTGTTGTCTAGTTTGGCCGAGTCAAAAGACCTCTAGTTATTATATAATGAGTTTTATCAATAGAAACATCACATGTACATGCCACCACAGGGCAGCATGACATATAGATACAAGATCTAAACCATCCATCATAAAGGCTACTTTAGGGTCATACCCTGGCATAAGAATCAGGTCAGCCCCCTTGTTTCGATGCCCACAATCTACAAAACAAATATACAGATGGAAAAACTTGATCGAAATTTTCAAGGAATCCTACCATTTTGTAACAAAGTGGTTCATCGAATAAGTGGACACATCCTGATTTGTTTTCTGTGAGAACATTCATATTGCCAGACCTGCCTGATGAACGGCTTGGATATTGCTAATGCAGGCTAAGTATAAAATATACAATCCAATCAGAGGCAATCACAGATACTAATACAATTAGAGATCCCGATACAATCCAACCGCTGGTCTGTGTGGGTTCCTTGACACAATTTTCAGATTAATTTTTTTATTATTATTACAAAAGTAGGTGGTTTCACCAAAATTGACTGAATAAGAAATGAATATAAACAAGGCAGTACTGAATTTCTCTCTATACACATGCTTTCAAAGTTGTAATTAAATCAAATCGATGGCATCCATCCATATGCACCGGACCAGATTAATTAATACTTTGGAGTTGCTTTCAATTATATAGCTACCTCAATCGATTGAGCAATGATCCAGTCGATTGTGTATGGAAACTTTGCATGCATAGTTGCATTGGAGCTTCTAGGCATTCACATCACCTATCTGAACCCTCATTTGGAATTTGGGTCCAGTTCCCTCATTCACATCACCTATAAACTTTCGAAGGCAGTCTATGAAGAGTAGAGCAGACTTGAAGGACTGTTCACATAGATGCTGTGGATGTCAAGGAATCCAAAGGAAACTATGTGCATAGAAAGATTCTCATTGACTTAGCCCACTAGATCATTATTCTTCATTGTTTAATACCATTTCTACTATAAACTGAACCCAAGATTGGTTGGTAGACTGGGCTACGACCCAAGATTTCAAAGTCCTTACACCACCCTGTTTTTTTTTAGCAAATATTGGAACCAGATACCTGAATATTCGTTCTAGGGCTAGCTCCTATGACAACTTACTACTATTTTAAAGACATTGATCTCATCTACCACACTTGCGTAGCTGTAGGCAATCTAGACCGTTTTAACATACAGCCTTCAATTGATCTCAAAGCAACTTTTACACAGTGGTACATGACATTTGTTCTGAACTTCATAGACAGTTTAGATCAATTGATTAGACTAGCCAAGTGAATTGATGGAACTAGGAGCACCATAACTTATCACGCTACAAGTGTAGTCGAGCATTCCTCATTTTAAAAATCTCTTTTGTTTCTTATAAAATTTTTGTAACTAATTAATATAGAATTTATATTTTCATACCTTTCTAGAAGGTTTCCAATAAACTTCCTCTTTAATATAAACAATTATCAATAGAGTGCCTTAGATTTCTTAATGGTGGCTCATAGTGTGAGGAAAGGGGTCGACTGCGTGGGCGAACAGCATCTTAATGTTGACATGCAATCCATCCTACCATTTCACATGATTAGAAACAGTGTAAAGGGCACCGCTCAACCTCTATACTAATTCCCTTGTTATTGCCCACCTAAATCACTTACAGGCATGACTTTTGGGCTCTAGGTCTAAATTTTGGTGTGGCAGCTAATGGTTGAATTGACTTTTATATAATCATCTAGGTGAGCCCACCTGAATCAAGGATTAAAATCTCTCTCCCAACTTTTTTTTGATTTGGACCACCTGTATCACATGTCAACCTTATTTCTTAGCTCTTGACCAAATATGGGATTATACATCTAACTGTCAAAGTGGATTTCACATGCTCATTATGGTGGGACTTAAAAATCAAGATTTGGCACCTCTAATTCTTAATATTAAGAGATGGGGATTTCATAGGATGCCACCCTTGATTTTTTTTTTTTTTGGGCCCACTATAATTTGTATGTGAGATCCACTCCAACCATTAGATGTGTAATCCTTGCTTCGATACAAGGCTAAAAAATCAAGCTGACTTATTATTCAAGTGGGCCACACAAAAGGAAATAGTTAGGAGAGAGACATCTAGCCTTGATTTTTATAGGGCCTATACCATTATATGCCAAACACAAATTTAGGCTTGGGGCTCAAAAATCATACCTAACTGTAATTAAAGTCACACATATCAAGGAAAAAAGCTTCAAAAACATTGCCTTTACACCTGAATCATGAATGGAGCTGAGTTTTTGACCCTAGG
Organism: Magnolia kwangsiensis; assembly: GCA_037074715.1. Classification (NCBI taxonomy): domain Eukaryota; kingdom Viridiplantae; phylum Streptophyta; class Magnoliopsida; order Magnoliales; family Magnoliaceae; genus Magnolia; species Magnolia kwangsiensis. The sequence goes on from CM073583.1 coordinate 5,617,472, forward strand.
CCTAATGGGAGGTGATGCACATGGTGATTAGGGTGAATTTCATATAAATATAATAGTGGGCCCAGTAGAGTTGCAGCCCCCTTTGATCAAACAACCAATAGGAGCTCCCATAAATAAATCTAAGGGAAAGTACTCTAATAACAAGTACAGTATTAATGAGATCGCCCGTTTGAATAGCTTTAAAAAAATTTTAAAAAAAAAGGCACCAGAATGTGAATGCTATATAAAGTAAGGTAAATTCTACATAAAGGTTTTTTTCTGAGAAATAATGCAGCATGTGTATATTAAGGCATCTTATGTACATGCCACCACTTGCCAACATACCACGTGGATACAAAATGCATTCCATCCATCATGAAGGTAACTAACTCTAGGTTCATTTCTTACCTCGAGAATTAGATTGGTCCACCTGTTAGGTCAGTGAGATCATCTAGGAAATAAATGTGCAGTTGGAAATCTTTCCATTTCTAATAAAGTGGTTCCTAGTTCTAATGAGTGGGTGAGAACATTTGTGCAGTGAGACCTACCTCATGGATGGCTTGGATATTGCTCATACATGCTAGCTAATACATCCAAAGTATAGAAATATCTTACACATAACACAATCTAATTTGAGGTAACCATAGATAATAATACAACCTGTAGATTCCAATATAAACTAATCACTAATCTTTGTGGGTCACACTGGTATATTTTTGTACAATTTTATTTTTATTTTTTAACAAAAGTAGGTAGTACCACTAAAATTGATTGGATAAGAAATAAATACAAATAACGGGTATTGAATTTGATTAGATTTCAAGTTGCTGCTTTCAATTGAAATATTATAAACTCGTGACGTGTCTACCTAACCTTAATTCATTGAAAAACGATCTAGTCGGTTGTGTATGGAAACATCTCCATTCACATTGTTGTAATATTTGACTTTCTTGGCATTCGCATTGCCTATCTGAACCGTCCATTGGAATTTGGGTCCAGTTACCTCATGTTCCCTTAATGGGGAAAATGCACGGTTTGCTCTGAGCAAACCTTGTATAAGGCTTTGTTTTTTAGTTAAGTACTGCGACCCACACCTGAACATGCTTTGTACGGCTAGACTCCTTTGGTAACACATGGTAGTTTCAATCTTACATAGTTGTATACAATATGAAATGTTTTAGTATACTGCAATCAAATGATCCTGGAATAATTTTTCCATGCTGTTATATAACATATATTATGGACTTAATGGATTGTTTAGATCAGCTAATTAGACAATCTAAGTGACTTAATGAAACTAGGAGCACCGTAACTTATGGTGCTGTAAGAATATCAGAGCATTCCTCATTTTTAAATGGGGTTTCGTTTCTTGTATTTTTTATTTTCACCACCCCTTGACCTGGCTATTTAATTAGGAAATCTTAACTTTAAAATTGTGATGCATTCACAAGGTGGCTAACCACCCATTGTATAATATTCTTTTCTAGTAAGATTGGTTGAAATAGAAGACCTGAAGTCATTCTTAATGAGTTTTATTAGTAGAAGTTTGACTCCTCCATTTCATTTTCTAATAAGAACTGTGTGTGTGTGTGTGTGTGTGTGTGTGTGAGAGAGAGAGAGAGAGAGAGAGAGGGCCTTAAGTCATTGTATAATGAGATTTATTAGTAGAAGTCCAACTCAATTGCATTTTTTAATAAGGATAGAGAGAGAAAGAGGACCTTAAGTCATTGTATAATGAGATTTAATAGTAGAAGTCCGACTCAATTTCATTTTTTAATAAGGATAGAGAGAGAGAGAGAGGACCTTAAGTCATTGTATAATGAGATTTATTAGTAGAAGTCCAACTCAATTTCATTTTTTAATAAGGATTTAAAAATATAAAAAAAACAAATTAATCTAGAATTAGATTCCTATACCTTTCTCATAAAAGTATTATGTAAGTTACCTCTTTAATCTAAGTAATTATCATTAGAGTACTTTTGTTAAATTTCTTAATGGCAGCTTGGGTAGGAGGTGCAAGAAAAGGTGTGGACAGCCTCATCGTGATGTTGATGTGAAATCCACCCTGACCACTAGGCCGTCATGTTAGGCCCAGGGGCCAAAACTCAAATCTATCAATGATTTAATGGACCACTCAATTGGAAATAGTGGATGGGGCAACCCTCACCCTCCAAATTGTTTCCTTTGGCATGGTTCACCTAAATCAAGGATAGGTGTGATTTTGGGGCCATGCCTAAATTTTGGTACGGCATCCAATTTTTGAAGTGAATTTCATCATGATGAGCCCCGCAAAAGTCAAGGATGAAAGCCTCTCTTCTAACTATTTCCTTTGGTGTGACCCACTTGAATCATGGATCAACCTAATTTATTGGCTATGAACCTAACATGGGATTATACATTTAATGATCTGAGTGGATTTCGCATACATATCATGGTGGCCCCATAAAAAATCAATGGAGGAAATTTCATGGGCCTCTACCCTTGAACTTTGATTGCACCACCGTGATATGTGTATGAGATCCATTCTTACCATTAGATGTGTAATCCTCCATTATACCCAGGGCCAAAAAATCAGGCTAGCATGTGATTCATGTGGCCTATACCAAAGGAAACAATTAGGAGAGGACGTCCACTCTTGATTTTTATAGGGCTCCACTGTAATGATAATTTCACTCCAACAAGTAAATTCTACACTAAAATTTAGGCTTGGGACACAGAAATCATGTCTATCGCCTATCCATAATTCATGTGGGCAATCAGTGAAAATATTTTGGAGGGTTAGGTTGTCCTGTGGCCCATCTGAATCACAGATGGAGCTGAACTTTTGGCCCTTGGTCTAAAAGGAAATGCCACACCTGATGGTCCGGGTGGATTTCACATCATAGTGGGGACACTAGAGCTGCTAAACCCTTTGATTCAATGACCTACCCCAGCGGCCGTTAGAAAATGCAAGGAAAGGCGCTCTAATGACAATTGCTTATTAAAACCCTTTTTAAAAATGTAGTTTTTTCCAACGTAGCAACACGTGTGTCAAGCATCACATGCATACGCCCATCATGTGCCAGCATGACACGTGGATACAAAGATCTAATCCATCTATCGTGAAGATAACTCTAGGTTCATATCCTGGCCGAAGAATCAAGCCGGTCCACTTGTTGGGTTTGCCACAATCTACAAAACAAATATACAGTTGGGGAAACAGTCTCCAAAGTGCCTCGACATCCTACCATTTCTATGGGTAATTCCTCTAATAAGCTGACCGGCATGATTTTTGGGTGAGAACATTCATACTGTCAGTCCTGCCTATAGATGCCTTGGATAGTATAAAATATTGTACACCTAATGCAATCCAATTAGAGGTGATCATAGAGGCTAATACACTTTAGAGATTCCAGCACAATCTAGCCATTGGTAATTGTGGGTCCGACTTTGTGTACCTCTACATGCAGAAGTATGTGGGACAACCAAACACTACAAGAAATGTTGCAATGTGCGGCGGATTCTTACTGGCGGCCCCCACAAAACGCCCGTGTAGAAACAAAAGATGCGGCGTTTTTACGCGGCCGCCCGTGTACGGCTAAGCTACCGTCGCTGCAATTAAAACAAAAGAAAAAAAAAAGGCTTGCCTCCTGATTTTCATCCCCAAATCGCACCCGCCCTCTCCAAAACCCTTTTTTCCTCCTCTCCCAAATCGCCCCGGCCATCTCCAAAATCGCGCGCGCCAAGATGTCTCTCCTAAAAACCTCCCTCTTCTCTCCCAAAAACCCTTCTTCCCTCTTCTCTCCCAAATCGCCCCATCCCCAAATCGCGCGCCCCATCCCCAAATCCCGAAAGTCTCTCTCTCTCTCTCTCTCCAACGTCCCTCCACTCCGGCCTCTCTTGAAAGAAGAGAAAATCGAAGGTACTCTCTCTCTCTCTCTCTCTCTCTCTCTCTCTCTCTCTCTCTCTCTCTCTCTCTCTCTCTCTCTCACTTCCCCTTTCGATTATCAAGCAGCGGCAGCCATATCCGCGGTTGTCCATGGCCGCTGACATCTGCTGGTTAGTTGTTTGAAGAAATGCTTCAACCAATAACGTGTACCACTGTTGTACATTTAATCTCTCTGTTTCTTTCATACTTTTTTGGCCCATCCATGAGTGGACTAACCTGATATATGGGAGGGGAACCATCAACATAGATCCACCTCATTAGGAAGGGCTTTTGAAACTCATCATCTCTTTCCTTGAGGTGGGAATTGAGTGGTTGTGAGAAGCTGGCATATTGGAAAGAGAGTGACAGTTCCGAAAGGTCTGAGTCCTCTTGGGAGTGGTTTTTGGTTTTGCAAAATGCAACAGGACTGGTAACAACAAATTAATCCTTTTCATGTCCATCTTTAATCATTTAATTTTTGATATAATTTTTCTTTGTTTTAATAAATGCAGTAGTTAGCTTCATTTGTAGTATTGTTACAAAGTTTAAGCCTCACGAGGATATTTACTGTGTTCAGGAACCTATAATGATGTTGTTGCCCTGTTCTCAAATTGTTTCACCTGGCCCTGTGTAAAGCATTTCTCTAACCTATAGGGAAAAACACTTGTTATTTCTCAACTACTGTTTGAAACTGATTTTTGGTGTAACTGGTTGGAAATTCAAAAGATTTTATTTTTGGAATTTATTTATTTATTTTAAAGTTTGAGTACTGTTTCTGTGATGGGTTTGGCTGAATTCGTATGTTGTTGGATTTTTAGTAACAAAGTCTGATTTTTTTATTTTTTTAATTTTCCTGCATCATTTGATTTCCAACCTCCCCAGGGAGTAGATTGATCAGATTGAATGGGCTGCTTCTTTTGCACTTCCATTCTATTCTAAGAATTAAATCCAGGACACTCCTCTGCTGTTGGTCTTTTAGATTTACTTGCCTGTATTTCATTTTTATTTCTATTCCAGCCACCCCATGCATTAGACTGATCTGACTGTGTCTGGTGCTTTTTCGCATCTCCCATACAATTACTGTCCCAGCCACCGTGAGCATTAGGCTGATCTGCTTGTGTCTGATTTTCATGATAGAAAGATATGCATTGAGAGGAAACCACTCTATGAATTTCTGGATCTTAAGCATTTTCAACCTTAGCACGTGTGTTGCATTCTTATTTGGTGATTAAAGAAGACATGGTATATATGTGTAACGAGCACTCCCCACTATCTAATATATGCATGTAGGTATCATTTTTTATCGAAGAAGACATGGTGTGTGTAACTAGCCCTCTCCACTATCTAATATATGCATGTTAAAGAGGCAGATGGGTTTCTTTAAGGAGCAGAGCATTTTCATAATGGTGGGACACTCCACCTCATATCCCATGCATGTATTGACTATTTGAATCAGATCTTCCATGGGATCGATACTTACACATGTTTTGACTTTGTGTAATATAATTTTTTGGGCTACACAATGCTGATTCACTGTGAATATCCTTATCATGCTCTTATTTTGATTTGTATGATCAGGGATCATGTTTTACTGATCAAGACCATTGATATTATGGCCCTAACATGGTTAACCAATGTGCCACAAATCTCCTGGATTGCAATAATAGAGCATCATCATCATTGTCGTCATTTAAACCTTATCATGAATCATGTTTAGCCATTCCACTCCATGAAAGGTTATTACATTAGTTAGAACATAATTCATCATGTCTTTTATTACTGACTTTGCAACTCCTTTTTTGGGCCTGCCCCTTACTCTTTTAAACCCTTCAAATTGAAACAAAGATAGAGCAATTGAACAAATTTTCAGCTAAACTTCTGACTGTTGTTTCTTCTTCTTCTTCTTCCTTTTTTCCCTAAAGGTTCATTAGAGACTATCAATTGAAGGGTTAGGATTTTTTCCATATGCAAGTTTTAATGACTGGGGCATCCCTTGGTTGGATTAGAGAACTATTGGACTAGTAACTGTCTCATTCAATGGATTGTCTCTGCCTTTTGGTGTATTTACTTTCTATTATTTCTTTGGTGCTCATTTCATTTTTTACTAGTTCTGCTAATGTCATATTTGGTCAGTCCATTTTTATCCATTACAAAGTGTATCTTCCAAACACTCACTCAAAATTGGTTTAATTTCCACATACCATGGTACGAGAGGCAACTATGGTTTTCGAGTGTATGCTACTAATGTACTACAAGAAAATCCATGAGCCTAATATGATGGGACACATTTGATGGTCGACTTGGATATCATGCACGCATTATGGTGGGGCCCACAACAATCGATTGTATGGTAAGTTACGATGCACTAGACTGCATATGATCATTTCCCTACATATAACCCAAATACCTTTTAATCCCAACGCCCAAAATACCTAATTGGTCCATTATTTAGGTGGGCCACACTATAAGAAATAGTTTAGAGTGGATGCTGACAATAGGTGTGCTTGTGGGTCTCCCCATTATGTGGTTCTGACATAACCCATTCATTATGTCATCCTAGGTGAGTGGGTTGACCAAATTTCAAGCCTTCACATTGTTCAAAATCGTGTCGCCAACCTGACTTCCTTGTCCAACTGATTTTTGGGATCCCATTTTCAGCCCCCATACACCCTCAAGTATGTGTACAATTTAGTCTATGCAAACATGTCACACACACAAGTAAAATGCATGTGGAATCCATTTTAATTAGAGTCGTGAACCAATGAGGGCCTCTCATGTGATGAGGTGGAACACGTGTCAAATATCTAGCAGGTGGAACACGTGTTAGAGATCCAACCCACTCATCAGATAGTTTACAGTGTGAACGTGTCACGATACAAAATCAGGGTAGTAACTCACAAGTAAGCCACAAATGCACATTGAATTTAAGCTATCTCCTCTGTCTCGACGCCCGAAGCAGTTCCCTCTCCTCTAGTTTCTTCTATTCTTTTTTCTCCTATTTTCCGTTTGCCAATTAGGTGAAATGATAGGTGAGGCCCAATGTTATTATGGAGCCCACCCGAAAGTCCAGTCTGTACATGCTTGATTCAAATTAACAAAGATACAGGGGGCTAGTCCCCATTTTTTGAAAAAAAAAAAAAAAAGAGAGAGAGAGAAGCTTGGGATATGAAATTAATATTTGAATCCACTATTGGTTTCAAAGGATGGGCCGACCAACTTCAAACAAATTCAAATGCATTGGCTCCTTAGTCAGTTTTCTATACTGTAAAGAGTACAATCTATAGCGGGACCAAAACAAACTAATGCCATATGAAGTAGACCAAAAACAGAGGTTTGCTACTCCCACTCACATGTGGAGGCCTGCTGGGCCACATGTGCCGATATAGCATAAGAGTGAGAGACGAGCTTTCCATTAAGTGGACAACATTGTTTAGAATTTCTAGCCTAAAAGTCAAGTTGTTTCATACCTTAGTTGAACCTGTCTACAAAACAAATGGATGTCTGCAAAAACTGTTTTAGACAAGCTCTTCATTAGGAGGGTAACATTGATTAGATTTATTGTGCAAAAAACAGGTTGTTCTACTCCTCGATGCAGCACAATTGGATAATGAAGATTTTTTTAGACATCCATTTATTTTGAAAACAGGTCCACCTGAGGTGTGAAACAACTTCACTTTCAGGAAAAAAGTTTTAATCAACATGGCCCACTTAATGGAAAGCTCAATTCTTGCGTGTTATGCTATATTGGCACGTACAGCTGCATGTTGTTGCGCAAGGCTCCACCCATGTATGGGCTTAGCAAACCTAACTCGAAACTTATTCCTAGGGCCAAGAATCAGGTTGGTCGTAAACTACATGCACCAAACGTATGCTAAACTAATGGACTGTCAACATTTAATCTATATGTATGGCCTATCAGATGATTGGAGTCAAACTGACCTGAGTTTTGCGTTGGGAAAGCTAGATTGTGGCCATGAACATCTTTGATCATGCACCCATATAAACTCCCCGATGAAGCATAGTGGACCTCCTCCCAAGCCTACATTTTCAATAACTATTTTTCAGTTTGAACAAGCATATTACACCCAAATATAGATAAAGTAATAGTTCTCAAGCATTACAGAAATATCCTTTTACGTTGAAGTATTCAAGATTAGTATAGCAGCTTTATCATGCACCCATGTAAACTCCTCGGTGAAGCATTGTGGACCTCCTCCTGAGCCTACACTCTGAATAACTAGTACTACTTTGAAAAAGGATATTACATCCAAATATTGACAACATTACATCTCAAGCATTAGAGAAATATGAAGTATTCAGGATTAGTTGCCAAACCAAACAAATAAAAATAAAACACACAACCCGTCTTGATACAGTTTGAAAACATCATCCAAATATCTCACACCATTCATAGATGAGGAAACAATAGAAAAAAGAAAAAAGGAAGCCAACAGAGAAACCATAAAAGGGAAATAAATTTTCCTTCACGACCATTCTCTATGTCACGTCCAATCACCTCCCGCCTGTAAAAGCAAAAGCTTATATATCAAAAATCTTTGATTAAAACTTAAAAATGATGTGTTATTATTTATGCTAAAACAACTCATATTGTGCAGATCAAAGTAATGGGCCATAATGCATTGGAACATGAAAATTGTCTTAGGTTGCTTGCATAAGCAGGACATGTGGTAATCCAGACTATTGATTTGATGGATAAGCCCCACAAGCTTGCATCTTTGGATGATCCAAACAATCCTTTGGCAGGCCCTTATGAATGACCATTGTTCAAAAATTAAACTGGTTAGATAATGCTGACCACCTCATCAATGGCCTTCAAACAAAAAAAATTCTACAGTCTACATTTGACAAGAAAAAAATCATTCTTCAAACAATTAAAGTTATCAATTCAATGTTAATTTATGAGATGGTCCACCAAAGAAAGTTCAACTAGATGGATAATGCAATGGTTTCTCTCACAACCATACAATGACCTGTGTGCGTCCAAGCCGAGCACTGATAGCATGGTTTCATCCAAAAAAAGACTTGGCTGAAGCATTTCTCCAAACAATTGGCGTGCAGATTTCTATATAAGAAATTAATTGAACACTTTACAGAACTATAAAATACTTTGTATCCTTGGCAATGTATGGATACAAACTATAAAATGAATGGGGAAGCTAGCAGTAGATTTTTCATAGCAAGAATTTAAATTGTTTAAAGGAATAAATTACTCAAAGAATAAAACTGGAATTTAAAATTTCATAAGACTATAGTTTTTCTAAGTTAATAAAAAAATAAAAATAAAAAATGATGTGTTTATAGTTTCTTGAAGTATCGATTAACAGGTAAATAAAAATGAAGAGACGAAATAATTCTCACCAATGTAGCTCTAGCAAGGAGAGGAAGTGCAAATACTTTGATAGGTTATGTCGATGGAGGGTATGTTTCAAATCTTATGCCAGTCCTCTCCCTTGTTTTCTTGGAGCCTTTCCTTGAAGTCTGAAACCATGCCCCCTAGCTCCAGTTTTTTTAGGGTAGTCACGTACTGCAGTCCTTCTGGAAGCATGTTCAATAGACAGCAGTACGAGATCTGTAAATGTAAAAGACTCGGCATAGCCCCTTCCTCCAGTCTCCACTCCTTTAATTCCCTTAACTGTTCAAGACGTAAGGATTCGAGTCGCATACGGATTTAGAATCACATTTGAACTGGCATGATAACATTATTGTTCTCTTTCTTTTATCAAGGAAAAAAGGTCAATGGAAAAGAAAGCTAAGTTGTGATAGTAAAAGAAATTCAGTTGCTTCTGCATCCTTACTCCATTCCAAATAAGAACGTTTTGTGCATGTAAAGTACTCGAAGGCCTTTGATTTGCCTATACATGGATGATCCTGGATCATCCAAACAATCCTTGCACCAGCCCTACCATAAATGACCACTGCTTCTAAAATCAAACTAACAAGATGATGTGGACCTTATGATGTGGCCTTGGAAATGAAACTTACAAGGAAAAGTCACTGATCAAACACTTAAAAGTTGTCAAACCAATGTGAATTTATACAATGGTCTGCAAAGAAGTGTCAGGTCAACTAGATGGATTATACAGGGGTTTCTTCCAAACCATACGATGACCTGCGTGTGTCAAACTGGAGGACCGCTCGTTCACGTGGTGTCATATGAAAAGGTCTTGGTTGAAGCATTTCTTCAAATGATCTATATACAAAACAATTAAACACCTAACTAAACTATAATATACTGTCTTCCATATGATGTATGGATACAAATTATGAAGGAAGGGAGAAGCTAGCAGTAGATTTTCGTGGCAAGAATTTTAAAGTCTATAAATGAATAAATTACTAAAAGAATATAAATGGAATTCTAGATCCATGAGACCATATTTTTTTTGTAAGTTAAAAATAAACAATAAATCCTATGATTATCCAAACTTCAAGAATTAATTAACAAGTAAATAAATGTGAAGAGAGGAAAGAGGACTCGCCAATTTAGCTTGCAAGGAAATAAAGTGAGATTGCTTTGAATGTCACCCTATAGTATATGTTGATGGAGAGTAGGTGATGAATCACATGTCAAACCTCTCCTCCGTCTTCTCATACCTTTCTTTGAATAATGTATGCATATTCCACAATGCAATATGAGAATGAGGAGGTTTTTTAGCCTATGGGTACAGATTTCCATATAAAGATTTTAAAGATTATAAAACAGAGTAAATTCATATACCTATAATTTAAAACCCATATGATTATATTAAATCCCAAGTGTCATTAATTAAGAATAAAAATGTAAATGATGATGAGAAAGAAATCTCACCAATTTAGATCCCCGGGGAGTTCGAGATCAGAGGACCGAATCCAATGTCAGCTTATCTTTTTCGTTCGGTTATGTCAATGGAGAGTATGTGACTAATCTTATACCATTCCTTTCCCTTGTCTTTTCGAAGCCTTTCATTGAATGTACGGAGCATGTTCAGCAACTCCAATTTCTTGAGGGTAGTCACGTGTTGTAGTCCATTCGGAAGCATCCTCAACCGACGGCATGAATTGATCTGTAGATGTAAAAGACTTGGCAGAGTTCCTTCCTCCACTGTCCACCACTTTAAGCTGCGTAACTGTTCAAGATGTAAGGATTCGAGTCGAGGAAACCCTTTTGAAGTACAAGCCATCTTTACTCCCACGTACGAATCTGTCAGCAATCTAAGAACTCGAAGGTTTTCCAGCTTCTCCAACGTCGCCAGTGGATCTTGCTCTAAATTGGACCGTATCAAGGTAAGCTTGGTGAGGTTTGTTAGGAATTCACTAGGTTCTGGTAAGTTCACTAACTTTGCATCCAAAACCAACTTACGCAACGTGGGAGGAGATGAAAGAGGGTGCACCGACGAGTTTGGAAATATTATGTATCCTGCTTCTCCTGCCGTTACCAAAAGAGACTGGAGGCATTTCAATTTGCGAATGGATTCGAACAATACCGCACCATTCATGTCAGACATTCTATAATCTAAACATATTCCTAATTTTCTAAGATGCGTCAGACTTTCCAGGCAACCGTGCATCCATTCGCCAACCTTTACCAACGTTAGAGTATGGAGGTTACTCATCTGGTTGAGCCGGGGACGACCTTGTATAACACCCCAACCACTGTAAAAACCGTGTTTGTAATTTCCGTACATAACTTGGAAATGTCTTAACTGTTCCATCTTCTCTATTTCGCGGGGTATCTTGATGTCGCCATAAGATGTTACAATTAGTGTTTGTAAATTGAGAAGTTTGCCTATCGATGATGGGAGACTTTTTAAATGAGTCTTGGTACACCCAAGGTATTTCAAGTGAATCAGTGCACCTATCTCACTCGATAGCTCTTCTATCTCTACATTGTGGAGATCTAACACCCTAAGCAATTTAAAGCCTTTGTAAAGAAGACTTCTCTTGTTTACTTTCGAGTATAGCATTACGATGATTATGGATTAACACAGATCGACAGTGTGGAGTAGAAAAATTTAGGGAAGTGGACTCAGGCAAGGCATTATGGTGAATTACAAGTCGGCGGGCTCTAGAGGCTGGAGTGTTTGAATTCCCATGGTGAACTTGGAGAAACATACCTTCCTTGGCTTTTGATATGGAGAGATCTCGCAGAAGATCGTGAATACGGCAACTTTTAATACCCCCGTTTGCACTTCTTTTAGCAAGTTGAATTATACTTCGTTGAATCAACTCTTTTAGAAAATCTTCTCCCACCTTTTCTACTGTTTCATTCCCTCTCTGTTGCAGAAACCCTTCTGCGGCCCACAATTGAATCAGTTTTTTAGCAGGGAACTCATAGTCTTCGGGAAAAATTCCCAAGTAGAGAAAACATGGTTTCAAGTGATAGGGCAGATCTCTAAAACTCAAAGATAATATTTTAGAGATTTTGTCTTGTCCCTCGTTAATTTGCCACGTAATACTCTCCCTTACATTCTCCCACTCCCATTCTTCTTTCGTTGATAAGAGCCCTCCGATTACTACGATCGCAAGAGGTAGACCACAGCACTCTTCCACAATCTTTCTTCCAAACTGCTCCAAATTGTCAGGGCAAACGTTACCTTGTCCTGGGAATGCTTTCCTGCAAAACAAATTCCAGCTCTCATCTTTTCCTAAAGTTAGCAACTCATACGGCAGGCTTTGTGCATCTGCATGTAAAGCTACATCTTTGTTGCGTGTGGTGATCATGACCCTACTTCCATTTTCCACATCAGGGAGAGTATCATTTAGGGGGAAAGCACCCTTGATAGCATCCCATGCTTCGTTCGTCCATATATCATCTACTACCATCAGGTATATCTTCCCTTTCAAATATTCTGAAATTCTATGCCTCAGCTGGAAGACATCCATTTTCTCCACTTTCTTGGACTCCTCTTCTGAGAGCACCATGTTGTTATATATGATCTTCTTAAGAACATCTTTCACAGCATACTCTTGCGATAGACAAATCCATGCGCGAAAGTGAAAACGTACTTTAACACGAGTGTCGTTATAAACTTTCTTCGTAAGAGTGGTCTTACCGAGACCACCCATTCCAACTACAGAAACAACACAACGGCGTAACTCCCCCTTGGTCAGTCGGTCCACCAATATCTCCGAGTCTTTCTCAAAACCAACAAAATCTGGTTCTTGATCAAGAGGAGAAGTGAGCCTCCATTCTTGGAGGCTTGGACCAGCGGAGCTTGTCCCTGCTTCCTGGCCTATATTTTGAATTCCAAAAGTCGACCTACTTTCAGAGATAACACGGATCTTATTGTTTATCTGTTCGATCTCCGACCTCAACTTGTAGCGAGCTTTCAACTCACAGAAGATGCAAGCGTACCTTGTAATGCGGCCCACAAATCCTGTTCGATTCAAGGGTGCTACCTTGAAGATAAAGGTGTCGATGAGGTCCTCAGCAACGTATGCAGCATCTGTCACGTCCAGCACCCAGTTCTTCACCCTTTCATCTCCTTCTTGCTTGGCGTCTGCGTCTTTCAAGAAGCATTGCATCTGCGTAAATTGTGTGAGGATCAATTCGACTTTGTCCTCAGCCTCATATAAGGAAATGACTTCCTTAATGAGGGGATCAGCGAGCTTTATGAGAAGTTGCAACACAACAGCCTCAACAGCAACCATCTTTCCTCACTTTTTCTTTTTCTTTTTTCTCTCGCAAGAAAGAAATTCAGTTCAAAGCTTTCTTTCTCTTTACTTATAGGTTGGATGTCTCTCTATTTATAGAGGCAAACTAGAAGCGGATTGGCGGATTGGCTGGTGTGGGTGCGTGTCGTGCGAAGACGAGCGGTGACGCTATTCGAGCTCAAGTTGTACAAACAGTTCAAAGAGATCAAAGGCCCTACAATGATGTATTTATTATATCCCAAAATCGAATCAAATCAAAGCTTAAGTGGATCGCCACACCTTAGGAAAACAATAGTGTTAAAAACTTACTGGGGCTACAAGAGTTGGATCAAGCTGATATTTCTGTTTTCCTTTCATCCAACTGGTGTGACTTTATCAATAGGTTAAATGGCAAATAAACATTACATTAGGCCCTACGAAGGTTTCAACCGTGGATGTTATTATTCCTACTATTTCCTATGATGTGGTCTACTTAAGCTTTAGATCTTCTTCATTTTTTGACTCATAACTTAAAATGACCTGGAAAAACAGATGGATAGTAGAGATATAAAACACATGCATCATGATGGACCCAGCTCCGGGCAGTTTTGAGATCACCACCCATTCCGCTCCCGTAAAATATCAAAATTACCTGAATCATAGGCCCCACTTTTATAAAATGTAAACCCAAAGCAGGGCTCGGGTCCACGATTTACTTAGGGGGGCCGGCCGTGGAACCATCTTGCAATAAACCCTAATATATCCACCTGATTCTGCCCTTGCAATTTAAAACACTCATTATTTTACTTTTAACCATTCATTTGGCAATCATCACTTGTATGAATAGGATTAATGGCCACACTTACCGAACATCCCAGCATTGTATAATACTCTTTTTCAGTGAGGTTAGCGGGAATAGAAGACTTCAGGTCATTGTATAATACATTTGATCAGTAATCCTAGCTAGCACTGCGACTTCATTTCCATTTTTTTAGTACGTCCTTTACCAAGCTTAACACCTGTGTATAAGGCAACTCGTGGACATGCCAATACGTGCCAGCGTGATACATGGGTTCAATCCCATCCCTCATAAGGGCACCACTTGGTTGATATCTTGGCTCAAGAATCAGGTCGATCAGTCTACTTGATCGTTTGGTTTGCCACAGCCTATGAAACAAATGAACAGCTGGAGAAACTTGCTCAAAGTCTTCTAAGATATTCTACTATTCCGAATAAAGTAGCTCACTTAATCAGTTTTGGGTAACCGCATTTATACAGTTAGACCTGCTAAATGGACGGCTTGGATATCACACTCGTGTGCCACATTGCTACATGTGGTGTGGTGAGTCTAACAAATCTCCTATGGTACCATTTTTTAATAGGGACACGGGAAGATGTGCTCTGAAAAGATATTTATTATTAACACAGTTATTAAGAAGTCGGTTCCTTTTACAAGTTGAAATGTTGTAGATGGAGCCACCCAAGTGCACCCAAGGTAGAAGTTGGATGCCCAAAAATCAAGCTGATCTGACCCACTACGTTGGCTCTTCCATGAATTTGAAGGTTTTCGTATCATTATTGTTTCCAATGATGTGGCTACCATGGTGAGCTCCTACCCATTTGTTTTGGCCCATCATGAGTTAGGATGAGCGTAGGCATAAGTTCTAGTTTGTAGGGCAAAGCCCACCCCACATGCTTCAGTGCTCTCAGAGCAATTTTTGCATGGCAGCATATGACATGTGGTTTGGACTCGATGAACAGTGTAGATTAATCAATTAGACTGTCCAAGTGAACCAACTAAACTAGGTGCACCATGACTTATGGTACTCCGAGAGCACGGGAGCATTCCAAATTTTTAAAAAACTATTTTTTCTTATATTTTTAATACCCACCCAATTGGCTAGACCATTTCTAACGGGGATGAGTTCACATGCATTCACATGGCTTGTATGTTGCACATGCTTTCAAACAAGCGGGGTTACCGAATTTTAAGAAGTCCTTTTATTTTTGTAATTAGTGGAGTCCCCAGATCTCAATATGCCAACTTGCCACCACCTTAAAGATGCGGTCTAATCCACCGCAGTTGCATAGTTGTCAGCATCCAGACTGTTCAAATCACTGACCCAGCCGTGGATGGCGCATAGCTTAAAAACTACACCGTGCAGATGATGGTCTGCACTTGATTTCGCACTTGCAATTTGAACCGTTCACTGTTTTACGTTTAACCATCTAGTTTCAGCCATCACTTGGATGATTATGATTGCTTATCACTGTTATTTTTTAGATCTATTCCATCCCAAGATGTTCTCCACAGCATGGATGGTCAGGGGGGATGATGTGTCACCATTATTGTTAAAATGGAGAAAATTACGGTGGTTCCATTAATTAGATGGTTAAGATAGCCCTATTTGTAGCGGGCCTGTAGAAATATTTCCATGTGTACTGGTAATATTTAATGAAGTATCTTAAAATTCTCCGGATGAGTAACTGGTAGGTTTCCTTTTGTTGTTCAGTGGGTCTCAAGTTAGTTCAATGATCCAAACCACTAAATATTATATCCTGTTATATCCCCACTGTAGGTGGTCCATGCATGAAACATGTTCCAAAACGGAAAAGTTCCAACCCTTCAAGAAGTAGCAACCAATAGCCCGTCAATTAGCCAAGTAGGCGAGAGTTTCATTATTCTCATTTACTCCGCCTATAAGAAGGCTTTACTATCCGAGTAAGTCTGTGCTTGACCATGAAACCCCGTGATTTGGCAATCAATTGGTGAAAATGGTGAGGCCCCTTGAAAGGAAAAGCCTTTCCGAAAGGATGCAGTCCTGATCAAATGGGGCAGGGCAAGCGTGTGTGACTTGAGGATGACTGACGCAGGGATGAACGTGATGAGGTCGATCACCGTCTTCCTCAAGGATAACTACTCCGAATCCACGGAGCTTCTCTGGACTCCTCACAGAGACTTCTCGAATCCACGAGGAAAGAAAGCAGGAAAATGGATATAATTCTAATAAATTCGAAATTGATTGATAAATAAATAAAAACGAGTTTACACCCCTTTAAATAAGGGAACCAAGCAACATGAAAGAAATCAGACTCATACTACAACTAAAACTCCTAGAATTCGCAACTTACTATAAATAGTAAACTTACTATTTATAGACGGTCACGATGTCTACTAGTGCGCAAGGTTTTCGGCCAAAAATAGTAAGTGTCCTATTTGGCTTCACCAAACCGTTCTCCTAATTATCCTAAAGCCCAACGGATGAAAAGTTATACTCAAACTAAAACTTACTATTTATAGTAAAAACAAAATTAAAACGAGGAAACGACCGTCGATCAGGGGGTTTTTCGCAAATCCGGGCTGCGCAACCCGGTGAGCAGGGTTGGTTGGCTAAAGTAGCTCGTTCTACCCCAAAATCATATATTTTACGTCGGATAACTCATTCCCGATTGTGAGATATGCCCGATCTAAGGTCCGATGGTCCGGATCACTTCTGTCGCCGACCGTGCCTTTTCTGATCCATCTTAGCCATGAAATTGTCCGCGACCCGCTCTACATCAATGACCAAGTGACAATGACAACAATGTCTCTTTTAGGGGATGCGAAGCTGTGATGGTGGATGCAATATGAGGATGGGCTGGAGGGATTCTCGGATTCATTCTGGTCCTTTTCCACCATGGAAATTTTCCCATTGAGAACCCCCAGGAAAAAGCCTTTGAATTCATTCAAGGATCCAATATCAATGATCTATGCCTAGAATGCGTTGCTAGATCTCTGCTCTAGAAAGCTATATATGCAATAATGAATGTGGTTTGACCGAGGACTTCCCTTTCATTACTTCTCTCAGTTCATCCCAATGGAAATAACCCTACAAATGAATTATAAAGTTCACTAGGTTTACAACATCACGTTGGACGATCCATCCTTTAGAGACAGAAATCAGATTATTTGGTCTCATAGTCAATCCTTAAATTATACCTCAACACTCTTTAGGACCCCCATAGTAATTAACAACTAGATATGAATCGATCCAGCCATTGGATTGGTTGAATGGTCAGGATGTCGAAGATTAATAATTAGACATCCATGCAGTATATCCCACTTAACATTTAAAGTTAGTTAAGGATTAGGTACATGGATCATGGTGATTGATCTAGCATGAGGACAGTTTTGTTTAGAAATAAGCCCAACAAATTAACTCAAAATAATAGTAATATTAATATTAATATTAATATTAATTTATAACAAAGTAATAATAAAATTATTATTTGGTTACTAACATATTATAAAGGTCTCGAACGTACACATAACCCATTAGGACCTTTTAACCATTAATGAACGAATCAGAATTAATCCGACCATCGAATCAACATAATCAACACTTAAAAGTTGTAAATCAATTGGTATATCTCACATAAACTTTAGATCTGCCTGATTTTTGTCAGAGGCTCTGGTTACGACCTCCAAAACGAATGGATGGAGTAGATCTTGTCCAACATCAATGTGGACCCCACATTGCACAAGGTGTGTACCACAGTGAGCACGCACCTGCGGTGCACCGGACCTAAATCTTGGTCAATCGTGTGTTGACCCGATATACTCCAAAAGAACAGAGATTTTCTCTCTCCTCCTGTTTTCCTGTTCCTAAAGTTTTAAACGGATGATGTCCGTTGTGGCGCTCGTTAGGCCACCATCCTCGACCATTAAGAAGATCGAAACCGTCCATTTAGTAGAGAGTACATGTGCACCCAAAACTTGATAAAGTTTCGCATGATGAAGCACATGTGCATGCACATGATGCTTGATACAAACAAGACCTACACACACAGCGGTTTCCAGAAATGGAAACTACCTCCATGCGCCAGGTTGGCGATCCATGTGAGGGGTGTCTAGCGAGATCTGGTTCGTCCAAACGAGATCTGGATCCATGTGAGGGCTTCCAAACAAAGCCACGACTGGTTTCCCCTGCCCACCGTATTTGAAGGCAGTTTCAGCCAAAACAAATCCGGAGCGCTTGTTATCAATCCGATGGTCCTGGGAGCTAGGGTAGGCAATAAAAGGAGAGTGGATCAAGCAACATGGGATCCTCCCTCCATTTCTGGCGGCCACGCTCGAAAATCGGCCGGAGCCTTCTCTCGTTTGAACCACCAAGGAAATCGATGCAAAGCTTCGATCTGTTGATTTCCCAAGCTCTATTGATAGTACAGAGGCAGTCCAGTAACTTCGTTCTGAAGAAAGGAGCTATTGTTCGAGATCTGACATTGGAGCTTGAGCATCTTCTTTGTTCAAAACTGCACCTTGTCGCGGTCTGAGTTGGGTCGGTTTGTGCCATGCTGGGGTCCCTGCAAAAGAAGAGAAGGGAGAAACAAAAGAAAAGAGAGAGAGAGAGAGAGAGAGAGAGAGAGAGAGAGAGAGAGAGAATGAGTAAGGAATGTGGAGGGTGAGCTGCTCGCTGCTGCACTGCACGAGCTCGCCTGAGCCATGAGACAGGTCGCGAGTTTGAATCGCTTTTGGGCCGAGTCCAGGCTCAGTCAAGTCCTGATGACAGAGAAATAATATAGAAAGAAAATGGAGAAAGAAGAAAAGAAGGAGAAGGAAAAGAGAGGTAGAGAAGGAGGAATGAGAGAGAAGAGGATCGGTTGCAGTTGGTCCGACAAGGCCATGCATTGGCTGCCGAGTTACGTCTGAGTCAACTCGGTCCAGACCCTTGCTAGACCTTTAGTAGATGAAAAGAGGAAGGAGGAGAAGAAAGAAAAGAAAGGAAAGAGAAGATGAAGAAGAAAATCAGCAGTGAGAGAGTGGGATGGAGGAGAAATGAAAGAGAGAGAGTGCTGCTAGTCTGCCACTCTAGCTCGACTTGAGCTGAGTTGTTGACTCGTTGTGTCGACTCAATCAGGTTAAGACTCGGCTTTTGTCAATCTCAGTCCCCATTGAACATGGTAGGCAAGAAAAGAAAAGGGAAAGAGAGTGAGCATGAGCGAGAAGAAGAAGATATGTGGCGAGAATTTCTCCACGGTAGCCGAGTCAACTCACCTGATTGCTGAGTCCAGCCAGTCACCAAGTTCTAATTATTGCTGGCCTTGTTTGGTTATTTTGTGTCGATGGGTAGGAAGGAAGAAAGAGGGAAGGAAGAAAGAAGAGGACCAAGTCAAGAGGTGAGGCTTAACTCCAAGTCAGATCAAACTGAGTTGACTAACTGTAACACCCTGAATTTTTGTCAACCTGAAATTAGACGTCCTTAGGCAATGAGTCAACCATAATACCTTAGTAACCTCTTAGGAATCAATTTCAAATCCAAAGGAATCATTTAGAACTTAATTCTTTAGAAATTTAACATGAATTAGCCAGCGCTACACTAGATTTCCTACAAAATTAGTACCGATCACTTTAAATACGATCTGTAAGACCCAAAACCACTAGAATTGTTACCGCTACGTTACCCTAAAATCTAGGATCTAACTCTAAGCCCAGTTGACATCGGAACCATTGGGAAACTTTGTATTGGTTCTAGACCGCGCATCAAAAGTCTGATAGCGATGAACTTAGACCATTATGACCGCCTAGTTGGGCTTGACTATCGTTTCGAAAATCAAGCCCAACCGATGTCCTAAGACCATTTTCTTGCGTCCGGAGTAAAGAGAGTGAGAAAAAGAAGATTTTTAGAAAATAAATTAGAATCTGAAACGTTTCACTTGCGCATTATTTTTAAGCGTTCTGATCGTCAGAATTCGACCAAATTTCACTCTCAAAACAGGAAAATTTGCCCTTACATGTTTGAGGACTTGTGGCCTTGATCGGAGTTCGGTAACCGTTGAATTGACATTGGTTCACCACGAACGATCTGAAAATCCGATCGGACTGAAAACTTAAATGACTAAAGATCCGATGTTAGTGAGCTTAAGTCCGACCGTATTTGATAACAGGACCTCCAGGAGTACTCCGTTGAGACGAAATAGTCCATATTTGAACATAACTTAAGTATACCTTGGCCCCAAGTTTATTTTCGTCATTTTTGGGCTTATAAAAAGGACCTTAAACCCTCACTCTCTCATCCCATACGAATTTGAAAAAACCTAGGAGAGAGAAGAGAGAAAAGAGAGAGAAAGTGAGGGAGAAGTTGGTGTTGCTTCCTAGGATTCTTCCCAGTCTCTCTACGTGCCTCATCCACCCTTCTGCATCGCTTTTCCAGTGACTCCGGCTTCGTTCCTAGGTAAGAAAACTCAAACCCTAACTTGTTTTAAAGTCTAGGATAGTTCCAATGATGTTCTAGCTAACCTGTTTCTTGCCATAGGTAGCGTATCCGCCGTTGACGAAGACATATCGTCTGAATCATATCGAATACGTATTTTCTGATTTAAGGTGCGGACTATATATGCTTAGGTTATGGTTTTCAAGACTTTTAATGTTAAGTAATGATTTATTCTTATCTAGGATGCTATTTCACATGTATAAAGTGTTGTCCGTTTCATTTTTCAGTTATACGTTACCTATGTTGATTATACTGTATTCCTCGTATTTGTAGAAAATACCGTATACGTATAAAATTCAGCTTTGTGCTTAACATGATTAATTGCCGTGAATATATGCTTGTTACATGTGTGACAACTCTTTAGCAAAAGGACTTGCCCTAAATCACGTCACGGCCAATATACGTTGTATATGTTAAAGTGTGTAGCCCACGTGTTTGTGAAAATGTTTAAATGAATATGGAACCCGGATTCATGCATGTTATGATTATCCGTCGTGGGTATATGCAAGTGATATATAGGGCAACTCCCTAATGAAAGGATTTGGTCAAATACATGATATATCAACATACGATATGTAGTTAGTATGAGTGTTTATGAAAATGACTGAATGAGTATGGAATTCGCTTTCATGCTCGCCATGACTAATTGTCATGGATATATGATTGTTGAATGGGCGATAACCCTTTGACGAAAGGATTTTTCCTAATACGTATGCTAATGGATACATAATATGTACGATGTAATGTGTAGACTAAGTGTATGTAAAAGTGTCTGAATGAGTTAGGAGTTACTAAGATGTACCTATACGCGGGTTGAGATATGATTCTCAACTACATCAATGATGTGTATGATTCCCTTCATGAATCATGTAACTTAGGTTATCCATGCTGAATAAGTGTATGATTTCCTCCATGGCTTATGTGTTTAATTGAATCATGTTACATGTGTGTATGATTTCCTGTTTGTATTGTTTACATTTAAGTTATACTTCATGATTGTTCATATGGATGCAGAATATGAATCATATGTTAGTTATTGTATGTGTATGTGAATGGGGCTGTGCTACAGTCCAGGCAATCGAAAACCGTTCCATAAATAGTGGTTGAGGTTGTCTTCGCCACATAGGATGAGTTAGCGAATCTGAGTCGTGCTTGGGGTGCTTATGCATTACATGTCATTCAACTCAATGTGCGCTTGGCCTAGTTGAGCTTATCAACTAACCCGATTGACCGATACTTGTTCACCATGTTTGGTCGCCACTATTTGAATCTAAGGCACTGAGCTTACCAGTAAAACTCCCGTTAATCATGGTACCAAGATCCCCTAAGACTCATGAGCCGGGCATGGTGGTATGGGACACCGTGGTCAAGCTGTCGGCCTACGCTGGGGCCACAAACCTTCCCGTAATGACCAGTGAGCACCCTACTCTGAGCAAATTATGGTGGTATGGGACACTATATTCTTGTTGTCGGCTTACACTGATTGGTGACGAGTCCTCTGTAGTGACCTTGAGTTTATCCTGCCACTGCATAGGGGTGACGAGTCTTGTTGTAGTCTTAAGGATATAAATAGGCCTGTATTGATAAGGTGATGGGGGACAGGAGCAACGATTGCGCGCAACAGCCCTGACAGCCCTTGCAGCGACCTAGAACCATAACATCGTATGAGATTTCCTAGGACTGACGACCCTAGAATGGAACAATGTTGGGAAATGATACAAGGGAGGTGTCTTAACTTCCCAATCCTACTGTATGAAAAGGACTAATAAGAACTTGGTAAGCATATTCATAACACCGCATTGCATGTGCTAACGGCGTTGGTGATAGAGCACTGAGGAAGTGAGTCATGCCGTGATCGTTAGATGAAGTCGCAGAGGGGATTGTGGTGAGGGCATGCATCATTCTTCATATCATTCTTGCATTAACAAGAGTATCTAGGACATGTTTGATTGTACTGCCTTATCATTACTGCTTGATTGAATTGATAACATGTTAACCTTTGTTGTATAGTTTTCATGAGTTAGCTACTCACGCCCACATTACGGGACGGTGTTGTACACACCAAACAGTCCTTGTTTTAATTTCAGATGATGGCGATGCTTGCGAAGTAGAGCCAGACTTTATGATAATGAGGAGGATTCCACCTATATGCAGGTTCTGATCGACGGGGTTACAGGGTTACTGATTAGATGCCAATACACTTGGTATTTCACCTTTTATTTAAACACCCATGTATATTCTTTTCTTTCCATTTTTGGAGTATACATGTATTTAGTTAACCTGGTAACATGTTCACACTCTAGAGACTTACAATCATTTATTTATATTATATATTTATTATAGTCTTCCGCTTAAGTAATTTGACTGTCTCTGGAGTATGATATGTTGTTTTAGCTTAATCTCACTCATGTTTAATACACTAACATAGACAACATTCAATCATAAGCATTTATGTTACATAAGTGATGTTCTAGAACTCAGGAGTGGAGTTTATGCTCGACCCCCGATTTCCGGGATGTTACACTAACGTATTAACTTTTCCTCCCAAATTAAATTGTTTTGGTTTATGATTATCATTGGTATTACCCTAACAATCATGATTATTAGGCATGAATAGTTATTAGCATGTTACGTATAATAGTATTAGTTATCATAAACAAAACCACGACTATAGTAGACATAATATTTTATTTACCATTTTTAAATATCATCATTGACAATGGATTGTGATAACTATTACCATCATAATGATTATTATAACCATATTACCTAATGTTAATTATATCATTAATGATAATAATTATGTTGTTGTAATTATTTGTACACAAACTAGGGTTTAAATCTTAAAATTTATCCTAAACCTAAACTTAAGGATGAAACCCTAGGTTAGGACTTTAGCCATAAATAATGTGTTAAGATTGGATCTAACTGTATAATTTTATAATTTATGGTAGGATTTGATTCTAATGACAAATGCATTCCCTATCAACACTAGTGGGCGATTCGACACGTAAGGTGATGATTTCTTCTCATTGAGCTTTCCATTTTTCCATTAGCTTAAGTGATAGTTTTTATTTTAATTTTGGTTGATGATTAATATTTTTATTTTATAATTACACGTGCTAGTTATTGGAATTGAATACTAGATTACATGCTCAATATTTATCCTGTATATTTTCTCATGCTTGTGAATTACTTGTGCATTACCTATGAAACTTAAACTAGTACATCAATCAGTAGGAAATGTACACTCATACTTGAGATGTAACTTAATTGATCGTATTTATAATGAACCTTCGACTTAGTGGTTACTTGAATGATTGATTAAATGAAATATTGATGTGGGCCTACTATCCATGGGTTGTTGTGTCTAAGTGGTTTTTGATAATGATCTTTTATCGCATAATTGATATGTGCCCTATGTAACTTAGTTTTGATATTTGCCCTATATGACTCTATTTTGGTATTTGCCCTGGGAGGGCTCGATGTATTGTTTTTGTGCAACCATGCAATGGTAAACCGCATATACTGAATTATGATTGGCCAACAGTCGGTGGGCTTCCATTAAACATTCTAAGGTGGTAGTCTTATGAGCCGGGGATGGTGATCATGGGATACTATGCCCGAGCTATCAGCCTATGCTGGGTAATGATCCCCCCGTAGTGACTTTTGAGCTTTATTAAATTGACTGGTTATAAATGGAATAATAGCGGATGGGTTAATCATGCATTTATAGCATTCAGGCAATGACGGGTGGCTAATTCTAGATGTTGTATCACGTGCCTATAGGATTTAGTTGGGGTATCGTTTCACTAGCTCCCATACCACCAACTATCGGCTCACTTTCGGTAAGCTTGGTACTACGCATGTACGATGTACTTTCACTGGTGATCGGCCACATGCATAAGTTTTGCCCAAAAGCCAACTGGATAAGCATCTTCAGTTGATGTGCACTCATGCATCCATGCATTTAATAAGACTGCATTGTGTATTATTTTGAATGTTTTTTGTTTATAATTATGCTTACATATTGTTCTAGTGTGTAATCTTAAAGGGAATTCACATCGAGTTGGACACTCATTCATCGAATATATAACCGTACAGGTAGTGCAGGTGGGCCTAGATGATATTCGTATTCATATTGATGAGGAGTAGGGTACATTTGTCAATGATGCGTGATTGCATTTGCCAAGAGTTGCTACGTGATTTTACAGTTCAGGATTAGTTATAATTTACTTTGTTTCATATGCGATATTATTTCATTTTGTAATTGTAAGTATTGGGAGATTAGTTTGTATAAGTCATTTGAGCAACCACTCGTAAGATTTGAATGTATATGAAATTTTCCTTTATGTTTAATTTGTCTATCTTTCACTAAACTACTAACTCTAAGAGAAAAAGAAAAGAAAAAAAAATATCTGAATTTAACCATCTTTAAAGGATAACACTCAGAGTTTTTTAAAAACGAGTTATATAATCGGGTTCTGAAAACACGAGGCGTTACAGAAAAATAAAAAGTTTGAATGGTCAGAAACTTCTACTTAAATCCAATTGGATCCTAATAGACTTAGAACTAGTAAAATTGTAAAAATCGTACAAACGTAAATCAATTTTAAGCTTAGATGAGTAATTACAATTCTTTTTCTTTATGGGTTTGAAAGCATGGATTGACCATATATAAAATCCAATCTCATGGCTCTTCAATACGTTATCTGTGAAGAGGTAAGTACTGCATTACTAAAAAAACATGTGTATCATAGTTCTTACAGAAAACAATCATTTAAAAAGCACAAAAACAAATAATCACTGTTGGAAATAAACCTATAATCTTGATCCATAAAGGTAGCAGGTTTTTCTAGCCCAAGACTCGCCTTGCTTGTCTGGAGAACATCTAAATGAAACATAAGGTAGCCTCTGGCCTGCATAGAAAGTACATAAGATTTAAATAAAAAAAATTTCCATTTTTTTATGTTTTCAGTTCATCCCAATGGAAATAACCTTATAAATGATTTGGATGGCATATAAACATCAAGGTGGGAAAAAGTTGGAGATTAAAGCCCTAAAATTAAAAAAAAAAAATTAAATTTAAAAAAAAAAAAAAAATCAAGGTGGAGATTAAAAAGTTTCAACTGTAAGCATTTTATTTTTTTGCAGTTTAACCTCTTGTGTGGCCCACTTGAGTCTTGTATTTTTAGGCGGATGTCCTAAAATGATCCCAAAAAGAATAGACACGGTGGATTTCTCACAAATAACCCCATCTAGCTTTCCATCACAGGAACTTCCTATGAAAAACTTTTCACAGGAAACCTGCATCCATTATTGTGTATCTGCTCGAGCATCCAACACTATACACGTGGCATCCTTGGGCATCAATTTGAGGCCACAGAAATTATTTTTCATGTGGATGGGACAAATCCTAAGTGCACTAATTTTTTGTGGCAATAATTTCTTATACGTGACTATGTGGGCACGTGCATGAGATCCAAACTGCTCATCAGGAGGATCCCACTGATTAAACTCCTTGGCTAGAAATCAAACCGACCTATGAATAGGTGGGTTCCCCTTCACATGTGTAAAAGAAATGGATGGCTTCGGCCAGCCCAGGTTAGGCATGGGCCTCGCATGACACTTAAGGCCCAAGCAGAAGGCCAATATGAATCTAACTAAATAGGCCTAACCCCAATCCCATGGTCCACTAACACTTGGGCCACTAACACTCTCACTGGTGGGATAAGTATTGTTGTAGGACTGATAAATAATTACTCAATGGAGGGTAGGGATCGCACAAATTCAGGCCTAAAGGCAGAAATGGCCTAAATGTGCATGATCGGACAACCATAACTTTGTGACCAGTAATCTATTTAGCATGCATAATAGACCATTGGAAAGCATTAGGCAAGCTTTATGCATTGGATAAACCACTCAAGAATTGTTGGCTTCCAAAGGTTTTTCAAAATTCAATCACTTAGGTCCAATTAGGATTTGAAGTTGCAATTTACTTTCATAATAAGTTTCATTTTTCTATTTTTAGGTTTATAAATGTTTATTTGTGGGCTAGAGTTTTTGTTTTAGTCATCTAAAAGTTGTCTATGAATATTGGTGAGATTAGTATTCATTTACTACTTTTAATCATTTTTATTATTTTGGAAATTGTCCTATTTTGAGTCAAATTAGGGGGGAAAAAAAACTTATATAAGCATATCAAATATATTATAATTAATGCTTTATTCAATAATATCAATTTTATTCTTCATTTTAGAGATTTTTTCTTTCCTCGTGGATTCAAGGCCCATGCTTGAAAGAAAGTGGCGATTTCTACTCTTTCATCACGTGCCACTACATCATACATGTATATATGTTGAACATGGGACATTCGCCATCTTCATTCTAACTTCCGTTTTCTTCTACAAGTGTGGTCTACCTGATAAGTGAACCATCCTTATTTCTTTCCATGCCTTGGTAGTAGTGTGGCCTTCACCTGATGAACCATCTTGATTTTTGTTTTTTTTGGAAATGCATGTTTGAATATTAATTCGATGGAAAGATACAACGAGGGGAGTCAGGTGGCCTCCGAAACCAAAAAACTAACAGGCCACACCAATCATAAAACATGCATACAACATAGAAAGGGGAAAAGATAAAAGTCCAGTAAAAAATACCAAGAAACAGGACCCGGAATTGGAAGAGGGGTTGCTAAGAAGTGCCAAAAGCTGAGAAGGCTGGCCATGCGGGGGATCAGTAAAAGAGTTCCGGGGGTGAACGATCTTGATTTCTTTCCATGAATGTACACCACGGACATTGGCTGTCTCTGCAGTGAACCAACTCTTCATTTTTTTCAACGGCACTTGCACTCTTCATGTTCACCCCTTCTACCAGTAAATACACTTATCTTTCTATTGGAGTGATAAAGTCCCTTGATATATTGATACACCAGACAGCTTAAACTTTTAAATAAAATGGTTGTTTGACACTTTCTGCTTTTGGAAACGATTTATTTTAAAACCAAGATCAGTAGAAATACTACCATAGAGCTGATAGCTTTTTTGTTGTTCAAATGGACCCCATTACTCAATATATGGACCACTGATTTAAAACTCGGACCATAAGATGATCCGTTCCAGTGATCTGTCTGGTCCAAGCTAGTCAAACCATCGGTACAACTGAGTTGACTCATCTCTGACAATATATATATATATATATATATATATATATATATATATATATATATATATATATATATATATATATATAACTCTGCTCAAGTGGGATGGCTGATGCACAGGCATTAAAAATGCCATCGTGGCAAACATGTTATTTAGATTGAACTGTCTAAATTATACCCCCAAATCTAAAATTTATAAAAATAAAATAATAGTAATAATTTACTTTGTCAATAGGCTTTAGCAAACTACCAAATGAAAATTCCAATCATCCTAATTCAACAAATAAGTTCTAAGAATCAAATTGTACGTAGTTTCATTCAATAAGTCTCGTTTTTGGGCTACCGCCTATCTGTTGGACGGGGCCTACGTTACCCAACCCCATGTGGGTGGGCCTTTACTTTTTCTTTTTTTTTGGGTTAGCTTGTTAGTACACACCCACATCAGTACACACACTCCATGTTAGCCACCCCCGCTAGGGATCGATACCAAGACCTCAAGTGTTGAAACGAGGTATCTCCACTCAGTCTGCCAGTTGAGCTATGGATCTGGGTGTAGGGTGGGCCTTCACTTGTCTTGCTGTCAAGGCTTCTACAAAAGGCCATGCGCACCTATTTCTTTTGAGAAAATTGGTATCTTTTCCTTAGAGAAAAGTACAAAAAACATGTTTGCTGCAAGATATTGAAGGCTTTATGCTCTACTAAATGGTAGTTTGGGAAATAATTTATCTCATTTGTGGCAATTTGTTTGAATCATGGATCATGTGGGAACAACTTGTACCAAAATCAGTACTGATCCGACGATCTAGATATGATTCTAAATAATCTGACCATCGTGTTTTTACTAATGATTTTATGTGGATCCACAGGGGTTCCTACAAACTGGTCAATGTGGATTGATGTGAATGTATATGCCTGATGAACAGACTCGAAATATCTTTTTGTTGAGTGGACCATTCTGTGTTTGGCACTTTATAATATCAGTATTCAACCATTCACTCAATCAATCTATACAAGTGGCAATTCAGAACTGTTAATGTGACATGCTCTACTCGTGGATGGCCGAAATCCATCCTGACTGGACACTCCGTAGGGCTTGGAATCGGTCTTGTTGCTCGTTCATGTAATTCTACTAGTCTAGGAGTGGCTGCCCTGCTTCAAGAGTCGTCTCACATAGAGTGTGGAGCCCACCACCGCATATGTAGAAAAAGAGGGGAGCGGGGAAGGAAGAACAACCGTTTGACTTTGGCAACTGTGGGATTCCCACATTTTACCCTTTCCTAAATTTCTTCATTGGGCAGTCTCTCCTACGCATGGCCGCTTTCTGAAATGAATCATGTAAATTATTTCCACATACCCATGTACACAATTGCACATCAATCCATACTGTCTAAATTGTGGCATCATAACTTAAATTTCAGGGGTCAGGCGATCCTGACTATCTGATTGGTGGGCCCTACCTTAAAACAAAGCTCCCATTTCTTCCAATCAAGCATTATATACATGATACCCAGAAAGAAGCGTTAGTGTACAACTTTAAACAGATAGTATCAACAAAACACGAGGAGTTTTCAGCTTGTGCAAGTGGGTCCTCTAGTTCCGCAATCCAAACTGTTGATTTGATGAGCAATAGTTGGATAGGTCCATGCAATGCACCAACCATTCAAATAGTCTTTCAGATAAGAACTTCCTAGTACAATTAGTGATAATCAAATAGGTAGTTATGAAAGAAAATGCAGCGGCTTTAACCATGGCCAGAGTTACAATGGCTAGGATATTTCCATATGGAGCAGCGGAGTATTTGAAATCAATGGTGAAAACTCTCTATCACGCATTGTATAATACATAGATGAAAGAGTGTTCTGTAAAAATAAAAATAAAATTTGCTTTTATTTCAATTCTCAGTAAGAAGATTTTGTGAAAATATGCATTCACTATTACAATCAAACATTACACAAAACGCTTGTGAAAACTAATGAATATATCATATCCTACAATGGCACAATGTAACATATCAAAAGATTGTTTGGAAAGCATACACAAATACATCCTGATGCTACAATTATGAATGTCATCCAAATCCTCATGCACTAATCACTGTTGAATTTGAAGAGCTACTGGCCAGCCTTTTGATCAGACCATCTAGGAACATTTCCAAGAGACATTGGCTTGGACCAGAAAATCTCACTCCATGTGCTGCATGGAGATGTCAGTTAAGGCTTTCGAAAGCTTTGTAAGTACATAGCTGAGAGGATAAGATTATCCTTAATTCTTCCTACAATCACCTGACCAGACTGTATTTCTCTTGAGCCACCCTTCGTTACAAGAGGAAGTGAGGAAAGAAATTAACCACAGAAAGGTAGTCGATTCCCATGCCACCATCTTCCTTATCTGTTGAGATGCTTCACATGGGTGTGTTGTCACAGTCTATCGTGTGAAATAAAGAGCCTGGAAATCAATCCACGGTTAAAAACTTGATAATTCTATGCTAGAATTTGCTAGCTTAAATCTCTAAAAGCTTTTGAAGCATACACTTACATTAAGAATAAAACAGTCTGTACAGCTGGGGCTGCGGTTGAAAGATCCAAAATATTGGTCTGATAGGCCCTCTCTTGGATGGAAGATGCTCCAAAATTCCTACAGATTGAAGCTCCTAATTCCTCAATCAATATCCTACGAATAGAGGGTTAAAAAATATACATCAAATGTCCAGGGAAGCTCGTAAAGCTCACCAATTATGTGCATGGATGGTCCACGAAACGGGCCACGACAACAAATCAGTTGGCCTAGAGGTAGACAGAAGAAATTGACGGCCCACATTACATGTGCATGGATGGTCCATCACATTATCAGAGTAGCCTGTTCTTTGTGGCTGGGTAGTTATACACCAGGCTGTAGCTGATGAGAAGCCTTGATTGTTGACATATATAGAAACTAGTCGACGATAAAACAGGAGGAAGTATAAGTTCTTATCTGTTTGGTTGAAGTATCCGTCTGCAAGCATTCAGTGCAAGTGGGCCGGGGTGTAGTTGGGAGATCCAGATTAATATTTGATAGGCTCTACTACAGATAGAAGATGCTCCAAACATCTTTATGAATAAAGCTCCTAATCTGTCGATCAATGTCCTACAAAAGATGAATAGGAAAAAAAAATACATAAATTATTTATGAAAATAATGTCATATCTACTGGATGGCAAGGAACTCCTATTTAGATTTGGTTAAAGCATTACTAACATGAACCAAATTTTAAGCTTGGTATATGGCCGGATACAAACCGGCTACTATTATAATGACCCTGTTTTCAGGCCTATCCCAGTGGGACTGCAGGACTGTCTGTCTGAGACGCCATTGCTGTGGATGACTGGCTATAACAGTATTCTAGCAGGACTGATGCTTGACTGGGTGTGTGCTGCAAGGCTGATGGTTGATGGCAGTTTGGTTCAGGCTGAAGATTGAGGTGGGATAATGCTTTGCAGCCAGCGGCATGTAGGCATGTCGCTGTCAGCTATGCAGCAGGGCTAACCAGTTATCTGAATTTCTCCAATTGATGCTTATGTGGGGCAGTAGTAGGTCCCTGACTTCAGCGAAATTCAGATGTTCCTCTGTCTCGACACCTGAACCAGTTCCCTCTCCTCCAGTTTCTTCAATACTTTTTTCTCCTATTTTCCGTTTGCCAATTAGGAGAAATGATAGGTGAGGCCCAATGTTATTGTGGAGCCCACCCGAAAGTCCGGTCAGTACATGCTTGTTTCAAATTAACAAAGATACAGGGGGCTAGTCCCCATTTTTTGAAAAAAAAAAAAAGAAGAAGCTTGGGATATGAAACTAATATTTGAATCCAATATTGGTTTCAAAGGATGGGCCGACCAACTTCAAACAAATTCAAATGCATTGGCTCCTTAGTCAGTTTTCTATACTGTAAAGACAACAATCTATAGCGGGACCAAAACAAACTAATGCCATATGAAGTAGACCTAAAACAGAGGTTTGCTACTCCCACTCACATGTGGAGGCCTGCTGGGCCACATGTGCCGATAGAACATAAGAGTGAGAGACGAGCTTTTCCATCAAGTGGACAACATTGTTTAGAATTTCTAGCCTAAAAGTCAAGTTGTTTCATACCTTAGTTGAACCTGTCTACAAAACAAATGGATGTCTGCAAAAACTGTTTTAGACAAGCTCTTCATTAGGAGGGTAACATTGATTAGATTTATTGTGCAAAAAACAGGTTGTTCTACTCCTCGATGCAGCACAATTGGATAATGCAGAATTTTTTAGACATCCATTTGTTTTGAAAACAGGTCCACCTGAGGTGTGAAACAACTTCACTTTCAGGCAAAAAGTTTTAATCAACATGGCCCACCTAATGGAAAGCTCAATTCTTGCATGTTATGCTATATTGGCATGTACAGCTGCATGTTGTTGCGCAAGGCTCCACCCATGTATGGGCTTAGCAAACCTAACTCATAACTTATTCCTAGGGCCAAGAATCAGGTTGGTCGTTAACTACGTGTGCCAAACGTATGCTAAACAAATGGACTGTCAACATTTAATCTATATGTATGGCCTATCAGATGATTGGAGTCAAACTGACCTGAGTTTTTCGTTGGGAAAGCTAGATTGTGGCCCTGAACATCTTTGATCATGCACCCATATAAACTCCCCGATGAAGCATTGTGGACCTCCTCCCAAGCCTACATTTTGAGTAACTATTTTTCAGTTTGAATAAGCATATTACACCCAAATATAGATAAAGTAATAGTTCTCAAGCATTACAGAAATATCCTTTTACATTGAAGTATTGAAGATTAGTATAGCAGCTTTATCATGCACCCATGTAAACTCCTCGGTGAAGCATTGTGGACCTCCTCCTGAGCCTACACTCTGAATAACTAGTACTACTTTGAAAAAGGATATTACATCCAAATATTGACAAAATTACATCTCAAGCATTAGAGAAATAACTTATTATATTGAAGTATTCAGGATTAGTTGCCAAACCAAACAAATAAAAATAAAACACACACCCTGTCTTGATACAGTTTGAAAACATCATCCAAATATCTCACACCATTCATACATGAGGAAGCAATAGAAAAAAGAAAAAAGGAAACCAACAGAAAAACCATAAAAGGGAAATAAATTTTCCTTCACGACCATTCTCTATGTCACGTCCAATCGCCTCCTGCATGCCAAGTAGCTTCTCCTATAAAAGCAAAAGCTTATATATCAAAAATCTTTGATTAAAACTTAAAAATGATGTGTTATTATTTATGCTAAAACAACTCATATTGTGCAGAACAAAGTAATGGGCCATAATGCATTGGAACATGAAAATTGTCTTAGGTTGCTCGCATAAGCAGGGCATGTGGTAATCCAGACTATTGATTTGATGGATAAGCCCCACAAGCTTGCATCTTTGGATGATCCAAACAATCCTTGGCAGGCCCTTATGAATGACCATTGTTCAAAAATTAAACTGGTAAGATAAGGCTGACCATCTCATCAATGGCCTTCAAACAAAAAAAATTCTACAGTCTACATTTAACAAGAAAAAAATCATTGTTCAAACAATTAAAATTATCAATTCAATGTTAATTTACAAAATGGTGTCCACCAAAGAAAGGTCAACTAGATGGATAATGCAATGGTTTCTCTCACAACCATACAATGACCTGTGTGCGCCCAAGCTGAGCACTGATAGGGTGGTTTCATCCAAAAAAAGACTTGGCTGAAGCATTTCTTCAAACAATTGGCGTGCAGATTTCTATATAAGAAATTAATTGAACACTTTACAGAACTATAAATACTCTGTATTCTTAGCAATGTATAGATACAAACTATAAAATGAATGGAGAAGCTAGCAGTATATTTTTCATAGCAAGAATTTAAATTGTTTAAAGGAATAACTTACTCAAAGAATAAAACTAGAATTTAAAATTTCATGAGACAATAGTTTTTCTAAGTTAATTAAAAAAATGATATGTTTATACTTTCTTGAAGTATCATTAACAGGTAAATAAAAATGAAGAGACGAAATAATTATCACCAATGTAGCTCTAGCAAGGAGAGGAAGTGCAAATGCTTTGATAGGTTATGTCGATGGAGGGTATGTTTGGAATCTTATGCCAGTCCTCTCCCTTGTTTTCTTGGAGCCTTTCCTTGAAGTCTAAAACCATGCCCCATAGGTCCAGTTTTTTTAGGGTAGTCACGCACTGCAGTCCTTCTGGAAGCATGTTCAATAGACAGCAGTAAGAGATCCACAAACGTAAAAGACTTGGCATAGCCCCTTCTCCACTCTCCACTCCTTTAATTCCCTTAACTGCTCAAGACGTAGGGATTCGAGTTGCATATGGATTTAGAATCACATTTGAACTGGCATGATAACAATATTGTTCTCTTTCTTTTATCAAGGAAAAAAGGTCAATGGAAAACAAAGCTAAGTTGTGATAGTAAAAGAAATTCAGTTGCTTCTGCATCCTTACTCCATTCCAAATAGAACGTTTTGTGCATGTCAAGTACTCGAAGGTCTTTGATTTGCCTATACATGGATGATCCCGGATCATCCAAACAATCCTTGCACCAGCCCTACCATAAATGACCACTGCTTCTAAAATCAAACTGACAAGATGATGCGGACCTTATGATCAATGGCCTTGGAAATAAAACTTACAAGGAAAAGTCACTGATCAAACACTTAAAAGTTGTCAAACCAATGTGAATTTATACAATGGTCTGCAAAGAAGTGTCAGGTCAACTAGATGGATTATACAGGGGTTTCTTCCAAACCATACGATGACCTGTGTGTGTCAAACTGGAGGACCGCTCGTTCACGTGGTGTCATATGAAAAGGTCTTGGTTGAAGCATTTCTTCAAACGATCTATATACAAAACAATTAAACACCTAACTAAACTATAATCTACTGTCTTCCATATGATGTATGGATACAAATTATGAAGGAAGGGAGAAGCTAGCAGTAGATTTTCGTGGCAAGAAATTTAAAGTCTATAAATGAATAAATTACTAAAAGAATATAAGTAGAATTCTAGATCCATGAGACCATTTTTTTTCTAAGTTAAAAAATAAACAATGAATCCTATGATTATCCAAACTTCAAGAATTAATTAACAAGTAAATAAATGTGAAGAGAGGAAAGAAGACTCACCAATTTAGCTTGCAAGGAGATAAAGTGAGATTGCTTTGAATGTCACTCTGTAGCATATGATGATGGAGAGTAGGTGATGAATCGCATGTCAAACCTCTCCCTCGTCTTCTCGTACCTTTCTTTGAATAATGTAGGCATATTCCACAATGCAATCTGAGAATGAGGAGGTTTTTTAGCATATGGGTACAGATTTCCATATAAAGATTTTAAAGATTGTAAAACAGAGTAAATTCATATACCTATAATTTAAAACCCATATGATTATATTAACTTCCAAGCATCGATTAAGAAGGAAAATGTAAATGATGATAGTAAAGAAATCTCACCAATTTAGACCTGCAAGGAGTTCGAGATCAGATGACCGAATCCAATGTCACCTTATCTTTGTCGTTAGCGTATCTCAATGGAGAGTATGTGACGAATCTTATTCCAATCCTCTCCCTCATCTTCTCGAAGCTTTTCATTGAATGCAGGGAGCATGTTCAGCAACTCCAATTTCTTGAGGGTAGTCACGTGCTGCAGTCCTTCCGGAAGCATCTTCAACTGACGGCACGAATTGATCTGAAGATGTAAAAGACTTGGCAGAGCTCCTTCCTCCACTGTCCACCACTTTAAGTTATGTAACTTTTCAAGATGTAAGGATTCGAGTTGAGGAAACCCTTTTGAAGTACAAACCATCTTCACTTCCGAGTACGAATATATCAGCAATCTGAGAATGCGAAGGTTTTCCAGCTTCTCCAACGTTGCCAGTGTATGTTGATTTAAATTGGACCGTCTCACGGTAAGCTTGGTGAGGTTTGTTAGAAATTGACTAGCCTCGGTTAAGTTTGCCAAATTTCCATTCAAAACCAACTTACGTAACGTGGGAGGAGATGAAAGAGGGGGCACCGACAACTTTGGAAATTCTATGTTATCTCGATCTGACGTTACCAAAAGAGACTGGAGGCATTTCAATTTGCGAATGGATTCGAACAATACCGCAACATACACGTTGGACATTCCATTATATAAACGTATTCCTAATTTTCTAAGATGCGTAAGACTTTCCAGACAACCGTCCATCCATTCGCCAGCCGTTACACATGTTAGAGTATGGAGGTTACTCATCTGGTTGAGCCGTGGACGACCTTGTATAACACCCCAACCATGGTAATAATGCCCGTGAAATGGGTACAGAACTTGGAAATGTCTTAACTGTTCCATCTTCTCTATTTCGCGGGGTATGTTGATGTCGCCATAAGATTTTACAACCAGTGTTTGTAAATTGAGAAGTTTGCCTATCGATGATGGGAGACTTTCTAAACTAGTATTGGTACACCCGAGGTATTTCAAGTGAATCAGTGCACCTATCTCACTCGACAGCTTTTTTATTTTTACATTGTGGAGATCTAATACCCTGAGCAATTTAAAGCCTTTGTAAAGAAGCTTCTCTTGTTTAATTTCGAGCATATTATAACCTTGATTATGGATTAACACAGATCGAAAGTGTGAAGTGGAAGAATTTAGGGAAGTGCACTCACTTGAGGCATTATGGTGAATTACAAGTCGGCGGGCTCTAGATGCTGGATAGTTTGAATTCCCATGGTGAACTTGGAGAAACATACATTCCTTGGCTTTTGATATGGAGAGATCTCGCAGAAGATCGTGAATACGGCAACTTTTAATACCCCCGTTTGAACTTCTCTTAGCAAGTTGAATCATACTTCGTTGAATCAACTCATTTAGAAAATCTTCTCCCACCTTCTCTACTGTTTGATTCCCTCTCTGTTGCAGAAACCCTTCTGCGGCCCACAATTGAATCAGTTTCTTAGCACGGAACTCACAGTCTTCCGGAAAATTTCCCAAGTAGAGAAAACATGGTTTCAAGTGATAGGGCAGATCTCTAAAACTCAAAGATAATATTTTAGAGATTTTGTCTTGTCCCTCGTTAATTTGCCAGGTAATACTCTCCCTTACATTCTCCCACTCCCATTCTTCTTTCGTTGATAAGAGCCCTCCGATGACTACGATCGCAAGAGGTAGACCACAGCACTCTGCCACAATCTTTCTTCCTGCCACAATCTTTCTTCCAAACTGCTCCAAATTGTCAGGGCAAACGTTACCTTGTCCCGGGAATGCTTTCCTGCAAAACAAATTCCAGCTCTCATCTTTTCCTAAAGTTCGCAACTCATACGGCAGGCTTTGTGCATCTGCATGTAAAGCTACAACTTTGTTGCGCGTGGTGATCATGACCCTACTTCCATTTTCCACATCAGGGAGAGTATCATTTAGGGGGAAAGCATCCTTGATATCATCCCATGCTTTGATCGCCCATATATCATCTACTACCACCAGGTATCTCTGCCCCTTCAAATATTCTGAAATTTTATGCCTCAGCTCAATGACGTTCATTTTCTCCACTTTCTTGGACTCCTCTTCTGAGAGCACCATGTTGTTATCTAGGATCTTCTTAAGAACATCTTTCACATCATACTCTTGCGATAGACAAATCCATGCGCGAAAGTGAAAACGTACTTTAACACGAGTGTCGTTATAAACTTTCTTGGTAAGAGTGGTCTTACCGAGACCACCCATTCCAACTACAGAAACCACACAACGGCGTGACTCCCCCTGAGTCAGTCGCTCCACCAATATCTCCAAATCATTCTCAAAACCAACAAAATCTGGTTCTTGATCAAGAGGAGAAGTGAGCCTCCATTCTTTGGGGCTGGGATCGCCGGAGCTTGTCCCTGCTTCCTGGCTTATATCTTTTATACCTAAAGCCAGCCTATTTTCGGAGATAACACGGATCTTATTGTTTATCCGTTTGATCTCCAAGCACAACATACCGCGATCTTTCAACTTATAGAAGATGAAAGCGTACCTTGTAATGCGGCCCACAAATCCTGTTCGCTTCAAGGTTGCTACCTTGAAGATAAATTTTTCGATGACGTCCTCAGCTTCGTATGCAGCATCTCTCACGTTCAGCACCCAGTTCATCACACCTTCACTTCCTTCTTGTCTGGCGTCTGCGTCTTTCAAGAAGCATTGCATCCCCCTAAATTGTAGGGCGAGCAATTCGACTTCGTCGTCAACCTCATATAAGGAAATGGCTGCCTTGATGAGGGGATCAGCGAGTTTTAGGAGAAGTTGCGAAACAATAGTCTCAATAGCGACCATCTTTCCTCACTTTCTTTTTTTTTTTTTTCCCTCGCAAGAAAGAAGTTCAGCTCAAAACTTTATTTCTCTTTACTTCTATGTCGAATGTCTCTCTATAATTTATAGAGGCCAACTGGACTGGTCAGGCAACAAAACAGTCACGGTTCGTTACCACTCAATGGTACACGTTGTTTAGTTGTTGAATCTGGAGCCTCCATCTACTTGTCGTCTCCAAACGGAAGGTAAAGATTAACAAATGAAATATCGACCGTCCATATTCTATGAAAATTATTCCTGCGCTATGCATGGCACGTATGAAATTTTGGAATATAAAATGCATGCTTAATGGCCGGAGATGCGAGATCACGAATTTCTTGGTTTTGAGTGGGGCACTCAAGGGAGGGGATCCGTGGGGCCCACTCTGATGTATGTATTCTATATCCACGTCGTCCATCTGATTTTCAAGATCATTTTGTTCTATGAACCCAAAAATTAAAAAAGATTCAAACTCTCAGGTGGATCATACTATAGGAAAATGTGGTGATTGAATGTCCTACCATTAAAAACGTCTTGAGGCCCACAATTAGGTTTTTTATGTTTATTTTCCATCCAACCTGTGGATAAGATCACGTAAACCTCGGCGAAGGAAAAGAAGAAGAAGAAAAAAAAAAAAAAACTGAACAAATAAATGGGTTTCAATGGTGGATTTCATTATCCCCACTGTTTCCTATGGTGTGGTCCACTTGAACTTCGGATCTGCTTCATTTTTAGATTCATGACTTAAAATGATCTGAAAATACAGATGGATGGTATAGATATAAAACATATGCATCATGATGGACCCACAGCCGCCAGCAGTTTTGAGATCACCAACCATTCTTCTTCCTTAGAATATCAAAGTTACCTGAATCATATATAGGCACCACTTTTATAAAAATATAAACCCTAGCAGGGCTCGGGTCCACGATTTACTTAGTGGGGCCGGGCTTGGAACCATCTTGCAATAAACCCTAATATCCACTTGATTCCGCCCTTCAATTTGAACCATTTACAATTTTACTTTTAAGCATTCATTTGGGAATCATCACTAGTATGAATAGGATTGCTTCATCTGTGTGATTTGTAAGATGTGTTCCCAAATACCCATATTGTATAATAAGGACATGTTATTTAGTTATGGGGACTGGAACTCAAGTTCTCAGCTCATTTTACGAATTTTTGCATGAAAAGGATCACATACGCAGCCTGTTAACATACAATGTTTTTAGTTTCTGCTCACTTATTCCACTTCAATGGGACATCCAACCCATGAATAGGGTGATCCAAGCCATGAAGATAATTGGAGAAATTCACTAATTAATCATGTGGACCACACAAACACATTTGAGTCAGACCATTGGCTTTACATGCATTGATTTTAATGTTGTAGCCTCTTGGCCTCCTGATTTTATTTTTATTTTTTTAACATCATGCTGCCCACCACCTGCACAGCTCAGATGCGAAGTACATGCAATGGAGATCATTTATCTTTTTGAATTTATGTTCACTTACAATCAAAGCTGTCAATGACTTAGATGGCCCATCCATCGGGTGTTCGGACCAATTCAGCATTGAGCCGGGCTTGGGTTGGCATATAAGATCCGAGGGCAAGGATCATGCCTAATATCCATGCCCATTTATATTCATGTTGTGCTTGGGCTTTTCTAGAAGCCCATCACCCTCTGTAAGGGTTTTCACAGGCATGATCATATCACACGTGAATATTGGTGGTACGTGACCTGTGTTATGAACTTAATGTACAGTTTAGATCAGTTAATTGCACTGTCCAAAGTGAACTAATGAATCTAGGAGCATCATAATTAAGTTATAGTGATCCAAAGCATGGTGCATTTCTTACTTTTTTTTAAACATTTTGTTTCTTATATTTTTAATCACGGCCGGCCATTTAAAACCAAGAAATATTCAAATGACTTTAATATAGCACTTCTTTGTCTGGTGTGCTGGATGACAGACACATATATACTTTTATACTTTGAATCAAAATTCAGAAAGAATTAAATATATGCTTGTGTATCAAATTTCGAAGTATTTGTACATGAACACTAGACGTGAATATTCTTTGTAGGTCTAGGCTCGTATGGAAATTAACCACCATTTTAAAGATGGTGGTCCCATCTACCTCACTTGCATGGTTGTATATAATCTTGGCTATTCTAAAGGAAAATTTTATATGGTGGTACAGGAAATGTATTATGGACTTAATAGACAGTTTAAATCAATCGATTTAATTGTCCAAATGAATTAATTAATAAAAATAGGAGCACCATGAGTTATGGAGCTCTAAGAGCATCCGAACATTTTTCATTTTTTTAAAAAAAAATCAA
Source organism: Magnolia kwangsiensis (assembly GCA_037074715.1). NCBI lineage: Eukaryota > Viridiplantae > Streptophyta > Magnoliopsida > Magnoliales > Magnoliaceae > Magnolia > Magnolia kwangsiensis. The sequence continues at coordinate 5,658,087 of CM073583.1, forward strand.
ATTATTTTTCATATTTCTTTTTCAACCCCCATTAAGAAGGCCCTTTGAGTGGGACATGCTGACTTCAAAATCGTGATGCATTTACAGAAGGTGAAATAAGCATTGTATAATATTGTTGTCTAGTTTGGCCGAGTCAAAAGACCTCTAGTTATTATATAATGAGTTTTATCAATAGAAACATCACATGTACATGCCACCACAGGGCAGCATGACATATAGATACAAGATCTAAACCATCCATCATAAAGGCTACTTTAGGGTCATACCCTGGCATAAGAATCAGGTCAGCCCCCTTGTTTCGATGCCCACAATCTACAAAACAAATATACAGATGGAAAAACTTGATCGAAATTTTCAAGGAATCCTACCATTTTGTAACAAAGTGGTTCATCGAATAAGTGGACACATCCTGATTTGTTTTCTGTGAGAACATTCATATTGCCAGACCTGCCTGATGAACGGCTTGGATATTGCTAATGCAGGCTAAGTATAAAATATACAATCCAATCAGAGGCAATCACAGATACTAATACAATTAGAGATCCCGATACAATCCAACCGCTGGTCTGTGTGGGTTCCTTGACACAATTTTCAGATTAATTTTTTTATTATTATTACAAAAGTAGGTGGTTTCACCAAAATTGACTGAATAAGAAATGAATATAAACAAGGCAGTACTGAATTTCTCTCTATACACATGCTTTCAAAGTTGTAATTAAATCAAATCGATGGCATCCATCCATATGCACCGGACCAGATTAATTAATACTTTGGAGTTGCTTTCAATTATATAGCTACCTCAATCGATTGAGCAATGATCCAGTCGATTGTGTATGGAAACTTTGCATGCATAGTTGCATTGGAGCTTCTAGGCATTCACATCACCTATCTGAACCCTCATTTGGAATTTGGGTCCAGTTCCCTCATTCACATCACCTATAAACTTTCGAAGGCAGTCTATGAAGAGTAGAGCAGACTTGAAGGACTGTTCACATAGATGCTGTGGATGTCAAGGAATCCAAAGGAAACTATGTGCATAGAAAGATTCTCATTGACTTAGCCCACTAGATCATTATTCTTCATTGTTTAATACCATTTCTACTATAAACTAAACCCAAGATTGGTTGGTAGACTGGGCTACGACCCAAGATTTCAAAGTCCTTACACCACCCTGTTTTTTTTTAGCAAATATTGGAACCAGATACCTGAATATTCGTTCTAGGGCTAGCTCCTATGACAACTTACTACTATTTTAAAGACATTGATCTCATCTACCACACTTGCGTAGCTGTAGGCAATCTAGACCGTTTTAACATACAGCCTTCAATTGATCTCAAAGCAACTTTTACACAGTGGTACATGACATTTGTTCTGAACTTCATAGACAGTTTAGATCAATTGATTAGACTAGCCAAGTGAATTGATGGAACTAGGAGCACCATAACTTATCACGCTACAAGTGTAGTCGAGCATTCCTCATTTTAAAAATCTCTTTTGTTTCTTATAAAATTTTTGTAACTAATTAATATAGAATTTATATTTTCATACCTTTCTAGAAGGTTTCCAATAAACTTCCTCTTTAATATAAACAATTATCAATAGAGTGCCTTAGATTTCTTAATGGTGGCTCATAGTGTGAGGAAAGGGGTCGACTGCGTGGGCGAACAGCATCTTAATGTTGACATGCAATCCATCCTACCATTTCACATGATTAGAAACAGTGTAAAGGGCACCGCTCAACCTCTATACTAATTCCCTTGTTATTGCCCACCTAAATCACTTACAGGCATGACTTTTGGGCTCTAGGTCTAAATTTTGGTGTGGCAGCTAATGGTTGAATTGACTTTTATATAATCATCTAGGTGAGCCCACCTGAATCAAGGATTAAAATCTCTCTCCCAACTTTTTTTTGATTTGGACCACCTGTATCACATGTCAACCTTATTTCTTAGCTCTTGACCAAATATGGGATTATACATCTAACTGTCAAAGTGGATTTCACATGCTCATTATGGTGGGACTTAAAAATCAAGATTTGGCACCTCTAATTCTTAATATTAAGAGATGGGGATTTCATAGGATGCCACCCTTGATTTTTTTTTTTTTTGGGCCCACTATAATTTGTATGTGAGATCCACTCCAACCATTAGATGTGTAATCCTTGCTTCGATACAAGGCTAAAAAATCAAGCTGACTTATTATTCAAGTGGGCCACACAAAAGGAAATAGTTAGGAGAGAGACATCTAGCCTTGATTTTTATAGGGCCTATACCATTATATGCCAAACACAAATTTAGGCTTGGGGCTCAAAAATCATACCTAACTGTAATTAAAGTCACACATATCAAGGAAAAAAGCTTCAAAAACATTGCCTTTACACCTGAATCATGAATGGAGCTGAGTTTTTGACCCTAGGCCTAATGGGAGGTGATGCACATGGTGATTAGGGTGAATTTCATATAAATATAATAGTGGGCCCAGTAGAGTTGCAGCCCCCTTTGATCAAACAACCAATAGGAGCTCCCATAAATAAATCTAAGGGAAAGTACTCTAATAACAAGTACAGTATTAATGAGATCGCCCGTTTGAATAGCTTTAAAAAAATTTTAAAAAAAAAGGCACCAGAATGTGAATGCTATATAAAGTAAGGTAAATTCTACATAAAGGTTTTTTTCTGAGAAATAATGCAGCATGTGTATATTAAGGCATCTTATGTACATGCCACCACTTGCCAACATACCACGTGGATACAAAATGCATTCCATCCATCATGAAGGTAACTAACTCTAGGTTCATTTCTTACCTCGAGAATTAGATTGGTCCACCTGTTAGGTCAGTGAGATCATCTAGGAAATAAATGTGCAGTTGGAAATCTTTCCATTTCTAATAAAGTGGTTCCTAGTTCTAATGAGTGGGTGAGAACATTTGTGCAGTGAGACCTACCTCATGGATGGCTTGGATATTGCTCATACATGCTAGCTAATACATCCAAAGTATAGAAATATCTTACACATAACACAATCTAATTTGAGGTAACCATAGATAATAATACAACCTGTAGATTCCAATATAAACTAATCACTAATCTTTGTGGGTCACACTGGTATATTTTTGTACAATTTTATTTTTATTTTTTAACAAAAGTAGGTAGTACCACTAAAATTGATTGGATAAGAAATAAATACAAATGACGGGTATTGAATTTGATTAGATTTCAAGTTGCTGCTTTCAATTGAAATATTATAAACTCGTGACGTGTCTACCTAACCTTAATTCATTGAAAAACGATCTAGTCGGTTGTGTATGGAAACATCTCCATTCACATTGTTGTAATATTTGACTTTCTTGGCATTCGCATTGCCTATCTGAACCGTCCATTGGAATTTGGGTCCAGTTACCTCATGTTCCCTTAATGGGGAAAATGCACGGTTTGCTCTGAGCAAACCTTGTATAAGGCTTTGTTTTTTAGTTAAGTACTGCGACCCACACCTGAACATGCTTTGTACGGCTAGACTCCTTTGGTAACACATGGTAGTTTCAATCTTACATAGTTGTATACAATATGAAATGTTTTAGTATACTGCAATCAAATGATCCTGGAATAATTTTTCCATGCTGTTATATAACATATATTATGGACTTAATGGATTGTTTAGATCAGCTAATTAGACAATCTAAGTGACTTAATGAAACTAGGAGCACCGTAACTTATGGTGCTGTAAGAATATCAGAGCATTCCTCATTTTTAAATGGGGTTTCGTTTCTTGTATTTTTTATTTTCACCACCCCTTGACCTGGCTATTTAATTAGGAAATCTTAACTTTAAAATTGTGATGCATTCACAAGGTGGCTAACCACCCATTGTATAATATTCTTTTCTAGTAAGATTGGTTGAAATAGAAGACCTGAAGTCATTCTTAATGAGTTTTATTAGTAGAAGTTTGACTCCTCCATTTCATTTTCTAATAAGAACTGTGTGTGTGTGTGTGTGTGTGTGAGAGAGAGAGAGAGAGAGAGAGAGGGCCTTAAGTCATTGTATAATGAGATTTATTAGTAGAAGTCCAACTCAATTGCATTTTTTAATAAGGATAGAGAGAGAAAGAGGACCTTAAGTCATTGTATAATGAGATTTAATAGTAGAAGTCCGACTCAATTTCATTTTTTAATAAGGATAGAGAGAGAGAGAGAGGACCTTAAGTCATTGTATAATGAGATTTATTAGTAGAAGTCCAACTCAATTTCATTTTTTAATAAGGATTTAAAAATATAAAAAAAACAAATTAATCTAGAATTAGATTCCTATACCTTTCTCATAAAAGTATTATGTAAGTTACCTCTTTAATCTAAGTAATTATCATTAGAGTACTTTTGTTAAATTTCTTAATGGCAGCTTGGGTAGGAGGTGCAAGAAAAGGTGTGGACAGCCTCATCGTGATGTTGATGTGAAATCCACCCTGACCACTAGGCCGTCATGTTAGGCCCAGGGGCCAAAACTCAAATCTATCAATGATTTAATGGACCACTCAATTGGAAATAGTGGATGGGGCAACCCTCACCCTCCAAATTGTTTCCTTTGGCATGGTTCACCTAAATCAAGGATAGGTGTGATTTTGGGGCCATGCCTAAATTTTGGTACGGCATCCAATTTTTGAAGTGAATTTCATCATGATGAGCCCCGCAAAAGTCAAGGATGAAAGCCTCTCTTCTAACTATTTCCTTTGGTGTGACCCACTTGAATCATGGATCAACCTAATTTATTGGCTATGAACCTAACATGGGATTATACATTTAATGATCTGAGTGGATTTCGCATACATATCATGGTGGCCCCATAAAAAATCAATGGAGGAAATTTCATGGGCCTCTACCCTTGAACTTTGATTGCACCACCGTGATATGTGTATGAGATCCATTCTTACCATTAGATGTGTAATCCTCCATTATACCCAGGGCCAAAAAATCAGGCTAGCATGTGATTCATGTGGCCTATACCAAAGGAAACAATTAGGAGAGGACGTCCACTCTTGATTTTTATAGGGCTCCACTGTAATGATAATTTCACTCCAACAAGTAAATTCTACACTAAAATTTAGGCTTGGGACACAGAAATCATGTCTATCGCCTATCCATAATTCATGTGGGCAATCAGTGAAAATATTTTGGAGGGTTAGGTTGTCCTGTGGCCCATCTGAATCACAGATGGAGCTGAACTTTTGGCCCTTGGTCTAAAAGGAAATGCCACACCTGATGGTCCGGGTGGATTTCACATCATAGTGGGGACACTAGAGCTGCTAAACCCTTTGATTCAATGACCTACCCCAGCGGCCGTTAGAAAATGCAAGGAAAGGCGCTCTAATGACAATTGCTTATTAAAACCCTTTTTAAAAATGTAGTTTTTTCCAACGTAGCAACACGTGTGTCAAGCATCACATGCATACGCCCATCATGTGCCAGCATGACACGTGGATACAAAGATCTAATCCATCTATCGTGAAGATAACTCTAGGTTCATATCCTGGCCGAAGAATCAAGCCGGTCCACTTGTTAGGTTTGCCACAATCTACAAAACAAATATACAGTTGGGGAAACAGTCTCCAAAGTGCCTCGACATCCTACCATTTCTATGGGTAATTCCTCTAATAAGCTGACCGGCATGATTTTTGGGTGAGAACATTCATACTGTCAGTCCTGCCTATAGATGCCTTGGATAGTATAAAATATTGTACACCTAATGCAATCCAATTAGAGGTGATCATAGAGGCTAATACACTTTAGAGATTCCAGCACAATCTAGCCATTGGTAATTGTGGGTCCGACTTTGTGTACCTCTACATGCAGAAGTATGTGGGACAACCAAACACTACAAGAAATGTTGCAATGTGCGGCGGATTCTTACTGGCGGCCCCCACAAAACGCCCGTGTAGAAACAAAAGATGCGGCGTTTTTACGCGGCCGCCCGTGTACGGCTAAGCTACCGTCGCTGCAATTAAAACAAAAGAAAAAAAAAAGGCTTGCCTCCTGATTTTCATCCCCAAATCGCACCCGCCCTCTCCAAAACCCTTTTTTCCTCCTCTCCCAAATCGCCCCGGCCATCTCCAAAATCGCGCGCGCCAAGATGTCTCTCCTAAAAACCTCCCTCTTCTCTCCCAAAAACCCTTCTTCCCTCTTCTCTCCCAAATCGCCCCATCCCCAAATCGCGCGCCCCATCCCCAAATCCCGAAAGTCTCTCTCTCTCTCTCTCTCCAACGTCCCTCCACTCCGGCCTCTCTTGAAAGAAGAGAAAATCGAAGGTACTCTCTCTCTCTCTCTCTCTCTCTCTCTCTCTCTCTCTCTCTCTCTCTCTCTCTCTCTCTCTCTCTCTCACTTCCCCTTTCGATTATCAAGCAGCGGCAGCCATATCCGCGGTTGTCCATGGCCGCTGACATCTGCTGGTTAGTTGTTTGAAGAAATGCTTCAACCAATAACGTGTACCACTGTTGTACATTTAATCTCTCTGTTTCTTTCATACTTTTTTGGCCCATCCATGAGTGGACTAACCTGATATATGGGAGGGGAACCATCAACATAGATCCACCTCATTAGGAAGGGCTTTTGAAACTCATCATCTCTTTCCTTGAGGTGGGAATTGAGTGGTTGTGAGAAGCTGGCATATTGGAAAGAGAGTGACAGTTCCGAAAGGTCTGAGTCCTCTTGGGAGTGGTTTTTGGTTTTGCAAAATGCAACAGGACTGGTAACAACAAATTAATCCTTTTCATGTCCATCTTTAATCATTTAATTTTTGATATAATTTTTCTTTGTTTTAATAAATGCAGTAGTTAGCTTCATTTGTAGTATTGTTACAAAGTTTAAGCCTCACGAGGATATTTACTGTGTTCAGGAACCTATAATGATGTTGTTGCCCTGTTCTCAAATTGTTTCACCTGGCCCTGTGTAAAGCATTTCTCTAACCTATAGGGAAAAACACTTGTTATTTCTCAACTACTGTTTGAAACTGATTTTTGGTGTAACTGGTTGGAAATTCAAAAGATTTTATTTTTGGAATTTATTTATTTATTTTAAAGTTTGAGTACTGTTTCTGTGATGGGTTTGGCTGAATTCGTATGTTGTTGGATTTTTAGTAACAAAGTCTGATTTTTTTATTTTTTTAATTTTCCTGCATCATTTGATTTCCAACCTCCCCAGGGAGTAGATTGATCAGATTGAATGGGCTGCTTCTTTTGCACTTCCATTCTATTCTAAGAATTAAATCCAGGACACTCCTCTGCTGTTGATCTTTTAGATTTACTTGCCTGTATTTCATTTTTATTTCTATTCCAGCCACCCCATGCATTAGACTGATCTGACTGTGTCTGGTGCTTTTTCGCATCTCCCATACAATTACTGTCCCAGCCACCGTGAGCATTAGGCTGATCTGCTTGTGTCTGATTTTCATGATAGAAAGATATGCATTGAGAGGAAACCACTCTATGAATTTCTGGATCTTAAGCATTTTCAACCTTAGCACGTGTGTTGCATTCTTATTTGGTGATTAAAGAAGACATGGTATATATGTGTAACGAGCACTCCCCACTATCTAATATATGCATGTAGGTATCATTTTTTATCGAAGAAGACATGGTGTGTGTAACTAGCCCTCTCCACTATCTAATATATGCATGTTAAAGAGGCAGATGGGTTTCTTTAAGGAGCAGAGCATTTTCATAATGGTGGGACACTCCACCTCATATCCCATGCATGTATTGACTATTTGAATCAGATCTTCCATGGGATCGATACTTACACATGTTTTGACTTTGTGTAATATAATTTTTTGGGCTACACAATGCTGATTCACTGTGAATATCCTTATCATGCTCTTATTTTGATTTGTATGATCAGGGATCATGTTTTACTGATCAAGACCATTGATATTATGGCCCTAACATGGTTAACCAATGTGCCACAAATCTCCTGGATTGCAATAATAGAGCATCATCATCATTGTCGTCATTTAAACCTTATCATGAATCATGTTTAGCCATTCCACTCCATGAAAGGTTATTACATTAGTTAGAACATAATTCATCATGTCTTTTATTACTGACTTTGCAACTCCTTTTTTGGGCCTGCCCCTTACTCTTTTAAACCCTTCAAATTGAAACAAAGATAGAGCAATTGAACAAATTTTCAGCTAAACTTCTGACTGTTGTTTCTTCTTCTTCTTCTTCCTTTTTTCCCTAAAGGTTCATTAGAGACTATCAATTGAAGGGTTAGGATTTTTTCCATATGCAAGTTTTAATGACTGGGGCATCCCTTGGTTGGATTAGAGAACTATTGGACTAGTAACTGTCTCATTCAATGGATTGTCTCTGCCTTTTGGTGTATTTACTTTCTATTATTTCTTTGGTGCTCATTTCATTTTTTACTAGTTCTGCTAATGTCATATTTGGTCAGTCCATTTTTATCCATTACAAAGTGTATCTTCCAAACACTCACTCAAAATTGGTTTAATTTCCACATACCATGGTACGAGAGGCAACTATGGTTTTCGAGTGTATGCTACTAATGTACTACAAGAAAATCCATGAGCCTAATATGATGGGACACATTTGATGGTCGACTTGGATATCATGCACGCATTATGGTGGGGCCCACAACAATCGATTGTATGGTAAGTTACGATGCACTAGACTGCATATGATCATTTCCCTACATATAACCCAAATACCTTTTAATCCCAACGCCCAAAATACCTAATTGGTCCATTATTTAGGTGGGCCACACTATAAGAAATAGTTTAGAGTGGATGCTGACAATAGGTGTGCTTGTGGGTCTCCCCATTATGTGGTTCTGACATAACCCATTCATTATGTCATCCTAGGTGAGTGGGTTGACCAAATTTCAAGCCTTCACATTGTTCAAAATCGTGTCGCCAACCTGACTTCCTTGTCCAACTGATTTTTGGGATCCCATTTTCAGCCCCCATACACCCTCAAGTATGTGTACAATTTAGTCTATGCAAACATGTCACACACACAAGTAAAATGCATGTGGAATCCATTTTAATTAGAGTCGTGAACCAATGAGGGCCTCTCATGTGATGAGGTGGAACACGTGTCAAATATCTAGCAGGTGGAACACGTGTTAGAGATCCAACCCACTCATCAGATAGTTTACAGTGTGAACGTGTCACGATACAAAATCAGGGTAGTAACTCACAAGTAAGCCACAAATGCACATTGAATTTAAGCTATCTCCTCTGTCTCGACGCCCGAAGCAGTTCCCTCTCCTCCAGTTTCTTCTATTCTTTTTTCTCCTATTTTCCGTTTGCCAATTAGGTGAAATGATAGGTGAGGCCCAATGTTATTATGGAGCCCACCCGAAAGTCCAGTCTGTACATGCTTGATTCAAATTAACAAAGATACAGGGGGCTAGTCCCCATTTTTTGAAAAAAAAAAAAAAAAAAGAGAGAGAGAGAAGCTTGGGATATGAAATTAATATTTGAATCCACTATTGGTTTCAAAGGATGGGCCGACCAACTTCAAACAAATTCAAATGCATTGGCTCCTTAGTCAGTTTTCTATACTGTAAAGAGTACAATCTATAGCGGGACCAAAACAAACTAATGCCATATGAAGTAGACCAAAAACAGAGGTTTGCTACTCCCACTCACATGTGGAGGCCTGCTGGGCCACATGTGCCGATATAGCATAAGAGTGAGAGACGAGCTTTCCATTAAGTGGACAACATTGTTTAGAATTTCTAGCCTAAAAGTCAAGTTGTTTCATACCTTAGTTGAACCTGTCTACAAAACAAATGGATGTCTGCAAAAACTGTTTTAGACAAGCTCTTCATTAGGAGGGTAACATTGATTAGATTTATTGTGCAAAAAACAGGTTGTTCTACTCCTCGATGCAGCACAATTGGATAATGAAGATTTTTTTAGACATCCATTTATTTTGAAAACAGGTCCACCTGAGGTGTGAAACAACTTCACTTTCAGGAAAAAAGTTTTAATCAACATGGCCCACTTAATGGAAAGCTCAATTCTTGCGTGTTATGCTATATTGGCACGTACAGCTGCATGTTGTTGCGCAAGGCTCCACCCATGTATGGGCTTAGCAAACCTAACTCGAAACTTATTCCTAGGGCCAAGAATCAGGTTGGTCGTAAACTACATGCACCAAACGTATGCTAAACTAATGGACTGTCAACATTTAATCTATATGTATGGCCTATCAGATGATTGGAGTCAAACTGACCTGAGTTTTGCGTTGGGAAAGCTAGATTGTGGCCATGAACATCTTTGATCATGCACCCATATAAACTCCCCGATGAAGCATAGTGGACCTCCTCCCAAGCCTACATTTTCAATAACTATTTTTCAGTTTGAACAAGCATATTACACCCAAATATAGATAAAGTAATAGTTCTCAAGCATTACAGAAATATCCTTTTACGTTGAAGTATTCAAGATTAGTATAGCAGCTTTATCATGCACCCATGTAAACTCCTCGGTGAAGCATTGTGGACCTCCTCCTGAGCCTACACTCTGAATAACTAGTACTACTTTGAAAAAGGATATTACATCCAAATATTGACAACATTACATCTCAAGCATTAGAGAAATATGAAGTATTCAGGATTAGTTGCCAAACCAAACAAATAAAAATAAAACACACAACCCGTCTTGATACAGTTTGAAAACATCATCCAAATATCTCACACCATTCATAGATGAGGAAACAATAGAAAAAAGAAAAAAGGAAGCCAACAGAGAAACCATAAAAGGGAAATAAATTTTCCTTCACGACCATTCTCTATGTCACGTCCAATCACCTCCCGCCTGTAAAAGCAAAAGCTTATATATCAAAAATCTTTGATTAAAACTTAAAAATGATGTGTTATTATTTATGCTAAAACAACTCATATTGTGCAGATCAAAGTAATGGGCCATAATGCATTGGAACATGAAAATTGTCTTAGGTTGCTTGCATAAGCAGGACATGTGGTAATCCAGACTATTGATTTGATGGATAAGCCCCACAAGCTTGCATCTTTGGATGATCCAAACAATCCTTTGGCAGGCCCTTATGAATGACCATTGTTCAAAAATTAAACTGGTTAGATAATGCTGACCACCTCATCAATGGCCTTCAAACAAAAAAAATTCTACAGTCTACATTTGACAAGAAAAAAATCATTCTTCAAACAATTAAAGTTATCAATTCAATGTTAATTTATGAGATGGTCCACCAAAGAAAGGTCAACTAGATGGATAATGCAATGGTTTCTCTCACAACCATACAATGACCTGTGTGCGTCCAAGCCGAGCACTGATAGCATGGTTTCATCCAAAAAAAGACTTGGCTGAAGCATTTCTCCAAACAATTGGCGTGCAGATTTCTATATAAGAAATTAATTGAACACTTTACAGAACTATAAAATACTTTGTATCCTTGGCAATGTATGGATACAAACTATAAAATGAATGGGGAAGCTAGCAGTAGATTTTTCATAGCAAGAATTTAAATTGTTTAAAGGAATAAATTACTCAAAGAATAAAACTGGAATTTAAAATTTCATAAGACTATAGTTTTTCTAAGTTAATAAAAAAATAAAAATAAAAAATGATGTGTTTATAGTTTCTTGAAGTATCGATTAACAGGTAAATAAAAATGAAGAGACGAAATAATTCTCACCAATGTAGCTCTAGCAAGGAGAGGAAGTGCAAATACTTTGATAGGTTATGTCGATGGAGGGTATGTTTCAAATCTTATGCCAGTCCTCTCCCTTGTTTTCTTGGAGCCTTTCCTTGAAGTCTGAAACCATGCCCCCTAGCTCCAGTTTTTTTAGGGTAGTCACGTACTGCAGTCCTTCTGGAAGCATGTTCAATAGACAGCAGTACGAGATCTGTAAATGTAAAAGACTCGGCATAGCCCCTTCCTCCAGTCTCCACTCCTTTAATTCCCTTAACTGTTCAAGACGTAAGGATTCGAGTCGCATATGGATTTAGAATCACATTTGAACTGGCATGATAACATTATTGTTCTCTTTCTTTTATCAAGGAAAAAAGGTCAATGGAAAAGAAAGCTAAGTTGTGATAGTAAAAGAAATTCAGTTGCTTCTGCATCCTTACTCCATTCCAAATAAGAACGTTTTGTGCATGTAAAGTACTCGAAGGCCTTTGATTTGCCTATACATGGATGATCCTGGATCATCCAAACAATCCTTGCACCAGCCCTACCATAAATGACCACTGCTTCTAAAATCAAACTAACAAGATGATGTGGACCTTATGATGTGGCCTTGGAAATGAAACTTACAAGGAAAAGTCACTGATCAAACACTTAAAAGTTGTCAAACCAATGTGAATTTATACAATGGTCTGCAAAGAAGTGTCAGGTCAACTAGATGGATTATACAGGGGTTTCTTCCAAACCATACGATGACCTGCGTGTGTCAAACTGGAGGACCGCTCGTTCACGTGGTGTCATATGAAAAGGTCTTGGTTGAAGCATTTCTTCAAATGATCTATATACAAAACAATTAAACACCTAACTAAACTATAATATACTGTCTTCCATATGATGTATGGATACAAATTATGAAGGAAGGGAGAAGCTAGCAGTAGATTTTCGTGGCAAGAATTTTAAAGTCTATAAATGAATAAATTACTAAAAGAATATAAATGGAATTCTAGATCCATGAGACCATATTTTTTTTGTAAGTTAAAAATAAACAATAAATCCTATGATTATCCAAACTTCAAGAATTAATTAACAAGTAAATAAATGTGAAGAGAGGAAAGAGGACTCGCCAATTTAGCTTGCAAGGAAATAAAGTGAGATTGCTTTGAATGTCACCCTATAGTATATGTTGATGGAGAGTAGGTGATGAATCACATGTCAAACCTCTCCTCCGTCTTCTCATACCTTTCTTTGAATAATGTATGCATATTCCACAATGCAATATGAGAATGAGGAGGTTTTTTAGCCTATGGGTACAGATTTCCATATAAAGATTTTAAAGATTATAAAACAGAGTAAATTCATATACCTATAATTTAAAACCCATATGATTATATTAAATCCCAAGTGTCATTAATTAAGAATAAAAATGTAAATGATGATGAGAAAGAAATCTCACCAATTTAGATCCCCGAGGAGTTCGAGATCAGAGGACCGAATCCAATGTCAGCTTATCTTTTTCGTTCGGTTATGTCAATGGAGAGTATGTGACTAATCTTATACCATTCCTTTCCCTTGTCTTTTCGAAGCCTTTCATTGAATGTACGGAGCATGTTCAGCAACTCCAATTTCTTGAGGGTAGTCACGTGTTGTAGTCCATTCGGAAGCATCCTCAACCGACGGCATGAATTGATCTGTAGATGTAAAAGACTTGGCAGAGTTCCTTCCTCCACTGTCCACCACTTTAAGCTGCGTAACTGTTCAAGATGTAAGGATTCGAGTCGAGGAAACCCTTTTGAAGTACAAGCCATCTTTACTCCCACGTACGAATCTGTCAGCAATCTAAGAACTCGAAGGTTTTCCAGCTTCTCCAACGTCGCCAGTGGATCTTGCTCTAAATTGGACCGTATCAAGGTAAGCTTGGTGAGGTTTGTTAGGAATTCACTAGGTTCTGGTAAGTTCACTAACTTTGCATCCAAAACCAACTTACGCAACGTGGGAGGAGATGAAAGAGGGTGCACCGACGAGTTTGGAAATATTATGTATCCTGCTTCTCCTGCCGTTACCAAAAGAGACTGGAGGCATTTCAATTTGCGAATGGATTCGAACAATACCGCACCATTCATGTCAGACATTCTATAATCTAAACATATTCCTAATTTTCTAAGATGCGTCAGACTTTCCAGGCAACCGTGCATCCATTCGCCAACCTTTACCAACGTTAGAGTATGGAGGTTACTCATCTGGTTGAGCCGGGGACGACCTTGTATAACACCCCAACCACTGTAAAAACCGTGTTTGTAATTTCCGTACATAACTTGGAAATGTCTTAACTGTTCCATCTTCTCTATTTCGCGGGGTATCTTGATGTCGCCATAAGATGTTACAATTAGTGTTTGTAAATTGAGAAGTTTGCCTATCGATGATGGGAGACTTTTTAAATGAGTCTTGGTACACCCAAGGTATTTCAAGTGAATCAGTGCACCTATCTCACTCGATAGCTCTTCTATCTCTACATTGTGGAGATCTAACACCCTAAGCAATTTAAAGCCTTTGTAAAGAAGACTTCTCTTGTTTACTTTCGAGTATAGCATTACGATGATTATGGATTAACACAGATCGACAGTGTGGAGTAGAAAAATTTAGGGAAGTGGACTCAGGCAAGGCATTATGGTGAATTACAAGTCGGCGGGCTCTAGAGGCTGGAGTGTTTGAATTCCCATGGTGAACTTGGAGAAACATACCTTCCTTGGCTTTTGATATGGAGAGATCTCGCAGAAGATCGTGAATACGGCAACTTTTAATACCCCCGTTTGCACTTCTTTTAGCAAGTTGAATTATACTTCGTTGAATCAACTCTTTTAGAAAATCTTCTCCCACCTTTTCTACTGTTTCATTCCCTCTCTGTTGCAGAAACCCTTCTGCGGCCCACAATTGAATCAGTTTTTTAGCAGGGAACTCATAGTCTTCGGGAAAAATTCCCAAGTAGAGAAAACATGGTTTCAAGTGATAGGGCAGATCTCTAAAACTCAAAGATAATATTTTAGAGATTTTGTCTTGTCCCTCGTTAATTTGCCACGTAATACTCTCCCTTACATTCTCCCACTCCCATTCTTCTTTCGTTGATAAGAGCCCTCCGATTACTACGATCGCAAGAGGTAGACCACAGCACTCTTCCACAATCTTTCTTCCAAACTGCTCCAAATTGTCAGGGCAAACGTTACCTTGTCCTGGGAATGCTTTCCTGCAAAACAAATTCCAGCTCTCATCTTTTCCTAAAGTTAGCAACTCATACGGCAGGCTTTGTGCATCTGCATGTAAAGCTACATCTTTG
This sequence comes from Magnolia kwangsiensis, assembly GCA_037074715.1. Taxonomy (NCBI): domain Eukaryota; kingdom Viridiplantae; phylum Streptophyta; class Magnoliopsida; order Magnoliales; family Magnoliaceae; genus Magnolia; species Magnolia kwangsiensis. The sequence goes on from CM073583.1 coordinate 5,673,090, forward strand.
TTGCGTGTGGTGATCATGACCCTACTTCCATTTTCCACATCAGGGAGAGTATCATTTAGGGGGAAAGCACCCTTGATAGCATCCCATGCTTCGTTCGTCCATATATCATCTACTACCATCAGGTATATCTTCCCTTTCAAATATTCTGAAATTCTATGCCTCAGCTGGAAGACATCCATTTTCTCCACTTTCTTGGACTCCTCTTCTGAGAGCACCATGTTGTTATATATGATCTTCTTAAGAACATCTTTCACAGCATACTCTTGCGATAGACAAATCCATGCGCGAAAGTGAAAACGTACTTTAACACGAGTGTCGTTATAAACTTTCTTCGTAAGAGTGGTCTTACCGAGACCACCCATTCCAACTACAGAAACAACACAACGGCGTAACTCCCCCTTGGTCAGTCGGTCCACCAATATCTCCGAGTCTTTCTCAAAACCAACAAAATCTGGTTCTTGATCAAGAGGAGAAGTGAGCCTCCATTCTTGGAGGCTTGGACCAGCGGAGCTTGTCCCTGCTTCCTGGCCTATATTTTGAATTCCAAAAGTCGACCTACTTTCAGAGATAACACGGATCTTATTGTTTATCTGTTCGATCTCCGACCTCAACTTGTAGCGAGCTTTCAACTCACAGAAGATGCAAGCGTACCTTGTAATGCGGCCCACAAATCCTGTTCGATTCAAGGGTGCTACCTTGAAGATAAAGGTGTCGATGAGGTCCTCAGCAACGTATGCAGCATCTGTCACGTCCAGCACCCAGTTCTTCACCCTTTCATCTCCTTCTTGCTTGGCGTCTGCGTCTTTCAAGAAGCATTGCATCTGCGTAAATTGTGTGAGGATCAATTCGACTTTGTCCTCAGCCTCATATAAGGAAATGACTTCCTTAATGAGGGGATCAGCGAGCTTTATGAGAAGTTGCAACACAACAGCCTCAACAGCAACCATCTTTCCTCACTTTTTCTTTTTCTTTTTTCTCTCGCAAGAAAGAAATTCAGTTCAAAGCTTTCTTTCTCTTTACTTATAGGTTGGATGTCTCTCTATTTATAGAGGCAAACTAGAAGCGGATTGGCGGATTGGCTGGTGTGGGTGCGTGTCGTGCGAAGACGAGCGGTGACGCTATTCGAGCTCAAGTTGTACAAACAGTTCAAAGAGATCAAAGGCCCTACAATGATGTATTTATTATATCCCAAAATCGAATCAAATCAAAGCTTAAGTGGATCGCCACACCTTAGGAAAACAATAGTGTTAAAAACTTACTGGGGCTACAAGAGTTGGATCAAGCTGATATTTCTGTTTTCCTTTCATCCAACTGGTGTGACTTTATCAATAGGTTAAATGGCAAATAAACATTACATTAGGCCCTACGAAGGTTTCAACCGTGGATGTTATTATTCCCACTATTTCCTATGATGTGGTCTACTTAAGCTTTAGATCTTCTTCATTTTTTGACTCATAACTTAAAATGACCTGGAAAAACAGATGGATAGTAGAGATATAAAACACATGCATCATGATGGACCCAGCTCCGGGCAGTTTTGAGATCACCACCCATTCCGCTCCCGTAAAATATCAAAATTACCTGAATCATAGGCCCCACTTTTATAAAATGTAAACCCAAAGCAGGGCTCGGGTCCACGATTTACTTAGGGGGGCCGGCCGTGGAACCATCTTGCAATAAACCCTAATATATCCACCTGATTCTGCCCTTGCAATTTAAAACACTCATTATTTTACTTTTAACCATTCATTTGGCAATCATCACTTGTATGAATAGGATTAATGGCCACACTTACCGAACATCCCAGCATTGTATAATACTCTTTTTCAGTGAGGTTAGCGGGAATAGAAGACTTCAGGTCATTGTATAATACATTTGATCAGTAATCCTAGCTAGCACTGCGACTTCATTTCCATTTTTTTAGTACGTCCTTTACCAAGCTTAACACCTGTGTATAAGGCAACTCGTGGACATGCCAATACGTGCCAGCGTGATACATGGGTTCAATCCCATCCCTCATAAGGGCACCACTTGGTTGATATCTTGGCTCAAGAATCAGGTCGATCAGTCTACTTGATCGTTTGGTTTGCCACAGCCTATGAAACAAATGAACAGCTGGAGAAACTTGCTCAAAGTCTTCTAAGATATTCTACTATTCCGAATAAAGTAGCTCACTTAATCAGTTTTGGGTAACCGCATTTATACAGTTAGACCTGCTAAATGGACGGCTTGGATATCACACTCGTGTGCCACATTGCTACATGTGGTGTGGTGAGTCTAACAAATCTCCTATGGTACCATTTTTTAATAGGGACACGGGAAGATGTGCTCTGAAAAGATATTTATTATTAACACAGTTATTAAGAAGTCGGTTCCTTTTACAAGTTGAAATGTTGTAGATGGAGCCACCCAAGCGCACCCAAGGTAGAAGTTGGATGCCCAAAAATCAAGCTGATCTGACCCACTACGTTGGCTCTTCCATGAATTTGAAGGTTTTCGTATCATTATTGTTTCCAATGATGTGGCTACCATGGTGAGCTCCTACCCATTTGTTTTGGCCCATCATGAGTTAGGATGAGCGTAGGCATAAGTTCTAGTTTGTAGGGCAAAGCCCACCCCACATGCTTCAGTGCTCTCAGAGCAATTTTTGCATGGCAGCATATGACATGTGGTTTGGACTCGATGAACAGTGTAGATTAATCAATTAGACTGTCCAAGTGAACCAACTAAACTAGGTGCACCATGACTTATGGTACTCCGAGAGCACGGGAGCATTCCAAATTTTTAAAAAACTATTTTTTCTTATATTTTTAATACCCACCCAATTGGCTAGACCATTTCTAACGGGGATGAGTTCACATGCATTCACATGGCTTGTATGTTGCACATGCTTTCAAACAAGCGGGGTTACCGAATTTTAAGAAGTCCTTTTATTTTTGTAATTAGTGGAGTCCCCAGATCTCAATATGCCAACTTGCCACCACCTTAAAGATGCGGTCTAATCCACCGCAGTTGCATAGTTGTCAGCATCCAGACTGTTCAAATCACTGACCCAGCCGTGGATGGCGCATAGCTTAAAAACTACACCGTGCAGATGATGGTCTGCACTTGATTTCGCACTTGCAATTTGAACCGTTCACTGTTTTACGTTTAACCATCTAGTTTCAGCCATCACTTGGATGATTATGATTGCTTATCACTGTTATTTTTTAGATCTATTCCATCCCAAGATGTTCTCCACAGCATGGATGGTCAGGGGGGATGATGTGTCACCATTATTGTTAAAATGGAGAAAATTACGGTGGTTCCATTAATTAGATGGTTAAGATAGCCCTATTTGTAGCGGGCCTGTAGAAATATTTCCATGTGTACTGGTAATATTTAATGAAGTATCTTAAAATTCTCCGGATGAGTAACTGGTAGGTTTCCTTTTGTTGTTCAGTGGGTCTCAAGTTAGTTCAATGATCCAAACCACTAAATATTATATCCTGTTATATCCCCACTGTAGGTGGTCCATGCATGAAACATGTTCCAAAACGGAAAAGTTCCAACCCTTCAAGAAGTAGCAACCAATAGCCCGTCAATTAGCCAAGTAGGCGAGAGTTTCATTATTCTCATTTACTCCGCCTATAAGAAGGCTTTACTATCCGAGTAAGTCTGTGCTTGACCATGAAACCCCGTGATTTGGCAATCAATTGGTGAAAATGGTGAGGCCCCTTGAAAGGAAAAGCCTTTCCGAAAGGATGCAGTCCTGATCAAATGGGGCAGGGCAAGCGTGTGTGACTTGAGGATGACTGACGCAGGGATGAACGTGATGAGGTCGATCACCGTCTTCCTCAAGGATAACTACTCCGAATCCACGGAGCTTCTCTGGACTCCTCACAGAGACTTCTCGAATCCACGAGGAAAGAAAGCAGGAAAATGGATATAATTCTAATAAATTCGAAATTGATTGATAAATAAATAAAAACGAGTTTACACCCCTTTAAATAAGGGAACCAAGCAACATGAAAGAAATCAGACTCATACTACAACTAAAACTCCTAGAATTCGCAACTTACTATAAATAGTAAACTTACTATTTATAGACGGTCACGATGTCTACTAGTGCGCAAGGTTTTCGGCCAAAAATAGTAAGTGTCCTATTTGGCTTCACCAAACCGTTCTCCTAATTATCCTAAAGCCCAACGGATGAAAAGTTATACTCAAACTAAAACTTACTATTTATAGTAAAAACAAAATTAAAACGAGGAAACGACCGTCGATCAGGGGGTTTTTCGCAAATCCGGGCTGCGCAACCCGGTGAGCAGGGTTGGTTGGCTAAAGTAGCTCGTTCTACCCCAAAATCATATATTTTACGTCGGATAACTCATTCCCGATTGTGAGATATGCCCGATCTAAGGTCCGATGGTCCGGATCACTTCTGTCGCCGACCGTGCCTTTTCTGATCCATCTTAGCCATGAAATTGTCCGCGACCCGCTCTACATCAATGACCAAGTGACAATGACAACAATGTCTCTTTTAGGGGATGCGAAGCTGTGATGGTGGATGCAATATGAGGATGGGCTGGAGGGATTCTCGGATTCATTCTGGTCCTTTTCCACCATGGAAATTTTCCCATTGAGAACCCCCAGGAAAAAGCCTTTGAATTCATTCAAGGATCCAATATCAATGATCTATGCCTAGAATGCGTTGCTAGATCTCTGCTCTAGAAAGCTATATATGCAATAATGAATGTGGTTTGACCGAGGACTTCCCTTTCATTACTTCTCTCAGTTCATCCCAATGGAAATAACCCTACAAATGAATTATAAAGTTCACTAGGTTTACAACATCACGTTGGACGATCCATCCTTTAGAGACAGAAATCAGATTATTTGGTCTCATAGTCAATCCTTAAATTATACCTCAACACTCTTTAGGACCCCCATAGTAATTAACAACTAGATATGAATCGATCCAGCCATTGGATTGGTTGAATGGTCAGGATGTCGAAGATTAATAATTAGACATCCATGCAGTATATCCCACTTAACATTTAAAGTTAGTTAAGGATTAGGTACATGGATCATGGTGATTGATCTAGCATGAGGACAGTTTTGTTTAGAAATAAGCCCAACAAATTAACTCAAAATAATAGTAATATTAATATTAATATTAATATTAATTTATAACAAAGTAATAATAAAATTATTATTTGGTTACTAACATATTATAAAGGTCTCGAACGTACACATAACCCATTAGGACCTTTTAACCATTAATGAACGAATCAGAATTAATCCGACCATCGAATCAACATAATCAACACTTAAAAGTTGTAAATCAATTGGTATATCTCACATAAACTTTAGATCTGCCTGATTTTTGTCAGAGGCTCTGGTTACGACCTCCAAAACGAATGGATGGAGTAGATCTTGTCCAACATCAATGTGGACCCCACATTGCACAAGGTGTGTACCACAGTGAGCACGCACCTGCGGTGCACCGGACCTAAATCTTGGTCAATCGTGTGTTGACCCGATATACTCCAAAAGAACAGAGATTTTCTCTCTCCTCCTGTTTTCCTGTTCCTAAAGTTTTAAACGGATGATGTCCGTTGTGGCGCTCGTTAGGCCACCATCCTCGACCATTAAGAAGATCGAAACCGTCCATTTAGTAGAGAGTACATGTGCACCCAAAACTTGATAAAGTTTCGCATGATGAAGCACATGTGCATGCACATGATGCTTGATACAAACAAGACCTACACACACAGCGGTTTCCAGAAATGGAAACTACCTCCATGCGCCAGGTTGGCGATCCATGTGAGGGGTGTCTAGCGAGATCTGGTTCGTCCAAACGAGATCTGGATCCATGTGAGGGCTTCCAAACAAAGCCACGACTGGTTTCCCCTGCCCACCGTATTTGAAGGCAGTTTCAGCCAAAACAAATCCGGAGCGCTTGTTATCAATCCGATGGTCCTGGGAGCTAGGGTAGGCAATAAAAGGAGAGTGGATCAAGCAACATGGGATCCTCCCTCCATTTCTGGCGGCCACGCTCGAAAATCGGCCGGAGCCTTCTCTCGTTTGAACCACCAAGGAAATCGATGCAAAGCTTCGATCTGTTGATTTCCCAAGCTCTATTGATAGTACAGAGGCAGTCCAGTAACTTCGTTCTGAAGAAAGGAGCTATTGTTCGAGATCTGACATTGGAGCTTGAGCATCTTCTTTGTTCAAAACTGCACCTTGTCGCGGTCTGAGTTGGGTCGGTTTGTGCCATGCTGGGGTCCCTGCAAAAGAAGAGAAGGGAGAAACAAAAGAAAAGAGAGAGAGAGAGAGAGAGAGAGAGAGAGAGAGAGAGAGAGAATGAGTAAGGAATGTGGAGGGTGAGCTGCTCGCTGCTGCACTGCACGAGCTCGCCTGAGCCATGAGACAGGTCGCGAGTTTGAATCGCTTTTGGGCCGAGTCCAGGCTCAGTCAAGTCCTGATGACAGAGAAATAATATAGAAAGAAAATGGAGAAAGAAGAAAAGAAGGAGAAGGAAAAGAGAGGTAGAGAAGGAGGAATGAGAGAGAAGAGGATCGGTTGCAGTTGGTCCGACAAGGCCATGCATTGGCTGCCGAGTTACGTCTGAGTCAACTCGGTCCAGACCCTTGCTAGACCTTTAGTAGATGAAAAGAGGAAGGAGGAGAAGAAAGAAAAGAAAGGAAAGAGAAGATGAAGAAGAAAATCAGCAGTGAGAGAGTGGGATGGAGGAGAAATGAAAGAGAGAGAGTGCTGCTAGTCTGCCACTCTAGCTCGACTTGAGCTGAGTTGTTGACTCGTTGTGTCGACTCAATCAGGTTAAGACTCGGCTTTTGTCAATCTCAGTCCCCATTGAACATGGTAGGCAAGAAAAGAAAAGGGAAAGAGAGTGAGCATGAGCGAGAAGAAGAAGATATGTGGCGAGAATTTCTCCACGGTAGCCGAGTCAACTCACCTGATTGCTGAGTCCAGCCAGTCACCAAGTTCTAATTATTGCTGGCCTTGTTTGGTTATTTTGTGTCGATGGGTAGGAAGGAAGAAAGAGGGAAGGAAGAAAGAAGAGGACCAAGTCAAGAGGTGAGGCTTAACTCCAAGTCAGATCAAACTGAGTTGACTAACTGTAACACCCTGAATTTTTGTCAACCTGAAATTAGACGTCCTTAGGCAATGAGTCAACCATAATACCTTAGTAACCTCTTAGGAATCAATTTCAAATCCAAAGGAATCATTTAGAACTTAATTCTTTAGAAATTTAACATGAATTAGCCAGCGCTACACTAGATTTCCTACAAAATTAGTACCGATCACTTTAAATACGATCTGTAAGACCCAAAACCACTAGAATTGTTACCGCTACGTTACCCTAAAATCTAGGATCTAACTCTAAGCCCAGTTGACATCGGAACCATTGGGAAACTTTGTATTGGTTCTAGACCGCGCATCAAAAGTCTGATAGCGATGAACTTAGACCATTATGACCGCCTAGTTGGGCTTGACTATCGTTTCGAAAATCAAGCCCAACCGATGTCCTAAGACCATTTTCTTGCGTCCGGAGTAAAGAGAGTGAGAAAAAGAAGATTTTTAGAAAATAAATTAGAATCTGAAACGTTTCACTTGCGCATTATTTTTAAGCGTTCTGATCGTCAGAATTCGACCAAATTTCACTCTCAAAACAGGAAAATTTGCCCTTACATGTTTGAGGACTTGTGGCCTTGATCGGAGTTCGGTAACCGTTGAATTGACATTGGTTCACCACGAACGATCTGAAAATCCGATCGGACTGAAAACTTAAATGACTAAAGATCCGATGTTAGTGAGCTTAAGTCCGACCGTATTTGATAACAGGACCTCCAGGAGTACTCCGTTGAGACGAAATAGTCCATATTTGAACATAACTTAAGTATACCTTGGCCCCAAGTTTATTTTCGTCATTTTTGGGCTTATAAAAAGGACCTTAAACCCTCACTCTCTCATCCCATACGAATTTGAAAAAACCTAGGAGAGAGAAGAGAGAAAAGAGAGAGAAAGTGAGGGAGAAGTTGGTGTTGCTTCCTAGGATTCTTCCCAGTCTCTCTACGTGCCTCATCCACCCTTCTGCATCGCTTTTCCAGTGACTCCGGCTTCGTTCCTAGGTAAGAAAACTCAAACCCTAACTTGTTTTAAAGTCTAGGATAGTTCCAATGATGTTCTAGCTAACCTGTTTCTTGCCATAGGTAGCGTATCCGCCGTTGACGAAGACATATCGTCTGAATCATATCGAATACGTATTTTCTGATTTAAGGTGCGGACTATATATGCTTAGGTTATGGTTTTCAAGACTTTTAATGTTAAGTAATGATTTATTCTTATCTAGGATGCTATTTCACATGTATAAAGTGTTGTCCGTTTCATTTTTCAGTTATACGTTACCTATGTTGATTATACTGTATTCCTCGTATTTGTAGAAAATACCGTATACGTATAAAATTCAGCTTTGTGCTTAACATGATTAATTGCCGTGAATATATGCTTGTTACATGTGTGACAACTCTTTAGCAAAAGGACTTGCCCTAAATCACGTCACGGCCAATATACGTTGTATATGTTAAAGTGTGTAGCCCACGTGTTTGTGAAAATGTTTAAATGAATATGGAACCCGGATTCATGCATGTTATGATTATCCGTCGTGGGTATATGCAAGTGATATATAGGGCAACTCCCTAATGAAAGGATTTGGTCAAATACATGATATATCAACATACGATATGTAGTTAGTATGAGTGTTTATGAAAATGACTGAATGAGTATGGAATTCGCTTTCATGCTCGCCATGACTAATTGTCATGGATATATGATTGTTGAATGGGCGATAACCCTTTGACGAAAGGATTTTTCCTAATACGTATGCTAATGGATACATAATATGTACGATGTAATGTGTAGACTAAGTGTATGTAAAAGTGTCTGAATGAGTTAGGAGTTACTAAGATGTACCTATACGCGGGTTGAGATATGATTCTCAACTACATCAATGATGTGTATGATTCCCTTCATGAATCATGTAACTTAGGTTATCCATGCTGAATAAGTGTATGATTTCCTCCATGGCTTATGTGTTTAATTGAATCATGTTACATGTGTGTATGATTTCCTGTTTGTATTGTTTACATTTAAGTTATACTTCATGATTGTTCATATGGATGCAGAATATGAATCATATGTTAGTTATTGTATGTGTATGTGAATGGGGCTGTGCTACAGTCCAGGCAATCGAAAACCGTTCCATAAATAGTGGTTGAGGTTGTCTTCGCCACATAGGATGAGTTAGCGAATCTGAGTCGTGCTTGGGGTGCTTATGCATTACATGTCATTCAACTCAATGTGCGCTTGGCCTAGTTGAGCTTATCAACTAACCCGATTGACCGATACTTGTTCACCATGTTTGGTCGCCACTATTTGAATCTAAGGCACTGAGCTTACCAGTAAAACTCCCGTTAATCATGGTACCAAGATCCCCTAAGACTCATGAGCCGGGCATGGTGGTATGGGACACCGTGGTCAAGCTGTCGGCCTACGCTGGGGCCACAAACCTTCCCGTAATGACCAGTGAGCACCCTACTCTGAGCAAATTATGGTGGTATGGGACACTATATTCTTGTTGTCGGCTTACACTGATTGGTGACGAGTCCTCTGTAGTGACCTTGAGTTTATCCTGCCACTGCATAGGGGTGACGAGTCTTGTTGTAGTCTTAAGGATATAAATAGGCCTGTATTGATAAGGTGATGGGGGACAGGAGCAACGATTGCGCGCAACAGCCCTGACAGCCCTTGCAGCGACCTAGAACCATAACATCGTATGAGATTTCCTAGGACTGACGACCCTAGAATGGAACAATGTTGGGAAATGATACAAGGGAGGTGTCTTAACTTCCCAATCCTACTGTATGAAAAGGACTAATAAGAACTTGGTAAGCATATTCATAACACCGCATTGCATGTGCTAACGGCGTTGGTGATAGAGCACTGAGGAAGTGAGTCATGCCGTGATCGTTAGATGAAGTCGCAGAGGGGATTGTGGTGAGGGCATGCATCATTCTTCATATCATTCTTGCATTAACAAGAGTATCTAGGACATGTTTGATTGTACTGCCTTATCATTACTGCTTGATTGAATTGATAACATGTTAACCTTTGTTGTATAGTTTTCATGAGTTAGCTACTCACGCCCACATTACGGGACGGTGTTGTACACACCAAACAGTCCTTGTTTTAATTTCAGATGATGGCGATGCTTGCGAAGTAGAGCCGGACTTTATGATAATGAGGAGGATTCCACCTATATGCAGGTTCTGATCGACGGGGTTACAGGGTTACTGATTAGATGCCAATACACTTGGTATTTCACCTTTTATTTAAACACCCATGTATATTCTTTTCTTTCCATTTTTGGAGTATACATGTATTTAGTTAACCTGGTAACATGTTCACACTCTAGAGACTTACAATCATTTATTTATATTATATATTTATTACAGTCTTCCGCTTAAGTAATTTGACTGTCTCTGGAGTATGATATGTTGTTTTAGCTTAATCTCACTCATGTTTAATACACTAACATAGACAACATTCAATCATAAGCATTTATGTTACATAAGTGATGTTCTAGAACTCAGGAGTGGAGTTTATGCTCGACCCCCGATTTCCGGGATGTTACACTAACGTATTAACTTTTCCTCCCAAATTAAATTGTTTTGGTTTATGATTATCATTGGTATTACCCTAACAATCATGATTATTAGGCATGAATAGTTATTAGCATGTTACGTATAATAGTATTAGTTATCATAAACAAAACCACGACTATAGTAGACATAATATTTTATTTACCATTTTTAAATATCATCATTGACAATGGATTGTGATAACTATTACCATCATAATGATTATTATAACCATATTACCTAATGTTAATTATATCATTAATGATAATAATTATGTTGTTGTAATTATTTGTACACAAACTAGGGTTTAAATCTTAAAATTTATCCTAAACCTAAACTTAAGGATGAAACCCTAGGTTAGGACTTTAGCCATAAATAATGTGTTAAGATTGGATCTAACTGTATAATTTTATAATTTATGGTAGGATTTGATTCTAATGACAAATGCATTCCCTATCAACACTAGTGGGCGATTCGACACGTAAGGTGATGATTTCTTCTCATTGAGCTTTCCATTTTTCCATTAGCTTAAGTGATAGTTTTTATTTTAATTTTGGTTGATGATTAATATTTTTATTTTATAATTACACGTGCTAGTTATTGGAATTGAATACTAGATTACATGCTCAATATTTATCCTGTATATTTTCTCATGCTTGTGAATTACTTGTGCATTACCTATGAAACTTAAACTAGTACATCAATCAGTAGGAAATGTACACTCATACTTGAGATGTAACTTAATTGATCGTATTTATAATGAACCTTCGACTTAGTGGTTACTTGAATGATTGATTAAATGAAATATTGATGTGGGCCTACTATCCATGGGTTGTTGTGTCTAAGTGGTTTTTGATAATGATCTTTTATCGCATAATTGATATGTGCCCTATGTAACTTAGTTTTGATATTTGCCCTATATGACTCTATTTTGGTATTTGCCCTGGGAGGGCTCGATGTATTGTTTTTGTGCAACCATGCAATGGTAAACCGCATATACTGAATTATGATTGGCCAACAGTCGGTGGGCTTCCATTAAACATTCTAAGGTGGTAGTCTTATGAGCCGGGGATGGTGATCATGGGATACTATGCCCGAGCTATCAGCCTATGCTGGGTAATGATCCCCCCGTAGTGACTTTTGAGCTTTATTAAATTGACTGGTTATAAATGGAATAATAGCGGATGGGTTAATCATGCATTTATAGCATTCAGGCAATGACGGGTGGCTAATTCTAGATGTTGTATCACGTGCCTATAGGATTTAGTTGGGGTATCGTTTCACTAGCTCCCATACCACCAACTATCGGCTCACTTTCGGTAAGCTTGGTACTATGCATGTACGATGTACTTTCACTGGTGATCGGCCACATGCATAAGTTTTGCCCAAAAGCCAACTGGATAAGCATCTTCAGTTGATGTGCACTCATGCATCCATGCATTTAATAAGACTGCATTGTGTATTATTTTGAATGTTTTTTGTTTATAATTATGCTTACATATTGTTCTAGTGTGTAATCTTAAAGGGAATTCACATCGAGTTGGACACTCATTCATCGAATATATAACCGTACAGGTAGTGCAGGTGGGCCTAGATGATATTCGTATTCATATTGATGAGGAGTAGGGTACATTTGTCAATGATGCGTGATTGCATTTGCCAAGAGTTGCTACGTGATTTTACAGTTCAGGATTAGTTATAATTTACTTTGTTTCATATGCGATATTATTTCATTTTGTAATTGTAAGTATTGGGAGATTAGTTTGTATAAGTCATTTGAGCAACCACTCGTAAGATTTGAATGTATATGAAATTTTCCTTTATGTTTAATTTGTCTATCTTTCACTAAACTACTAACTCTAAGAGAAAAAGAAAAGAAAAAAAAATATCTGAATTTAACCATCTTTAAAGGATAACACTCAGAGTTTTTTAAAAACGAGTTATATAATCGGGTTCTGAAAACACGAGGCGTTACAGAAAAATAAAAAGTTTGAATGGTCAGAAACTTCTACTTAAATCCAATTGGATCCTAATAGACTTAGAACTAGTAAAATTGTAAAAATCGTACAAACGTAAATCAATTTTAAGCTTAGATGAGTAATTACAATTCTTTTTCTTTATGGGTTTGAAAGCATGGATTGACCATATATAAAATCCAATCTCATGGCTCTTCAATACGTTATCTGTGAAGAGGTAAGTACTGCATTACTAAAAAAACATGTGTATCATAGTTCTTACAGAAAACAATCATTTAAAAAGCACAAAAACAAATAATCACTGTTGGAAATAAACCTATAATCTTGATCCATAAAGGTAGCAGGTTTTTCTAGCCCAAGACTCGCCTTGCTTGTCTGGAGAACATCTAAATGAAACATAAGGTAGCCTCTGGCCTGCATAGAAAGTACATAAGATTTAAATAAAAAAAATTTCCATTTTTTTATGTTTTCAGTTCATCCCAATGGAAATAACCTTATAAATGATTTGGATGGCATATAAACATCAAGGTGGGAAAAAGTTGGAGATTAAAGCCCTAAAATTAAAAAAAAAAAATTAAATTTAAAAAAAAAAAAAAATCAAGGTGGAGATTAAAAAGTTTCAACTGTAAGCATTTTATTTTTTTGCAGTTTAACCTCTTGTGTGGCCCACTTGAGTCTTGTATTTTTAGGCGGATGTCCTAAAATGATCCCAAAAAGAATAGACACGGTGGATTTCTCACAAATAACCCCATCTAGCTTTCCATCACAGGAACTTCCTATGAAAAACTTTTCACAGGAAACCTGCATCCATTATTGTGTATCTGCTCGAGCATCCAACACTATACACGTGGCATCCTTGGGCATCAATTTGAGGCCACAGAAATTATTTTTCATGTGGATGGGACAAATCCTAAGTGCACTAATTTTTTGTGGCAATAATTTCTTATACGTGACTATGTGGGCACGTGCATGAGATCCAAACTGCTCATCAGGAGGATCCCACTGATTAAACTCCTTGGCTAGAAATCAAACCGACCTATGAATAGGTGGGTTCCCCTTCACATGTGTAAAAGAAATGGATGGCTTCGGCCAGCCCAGGTTAGGCATGGGCCTCGCATGACACTTAAGGCCCAAGCAGAAGGCCAATATGAATCTAACTAAATAGGCCTAACCCCAATCCCATGGTCCACTAACACTTGGGCCACTAACACTCTCACTGGTGGGATAAGTATTGTTGTAGGACTGATAAATAATTACTCAATGGAGGGTAGGGATCGCACAAATTCAGGCCTAAAGGCAGAAATGGCCTAAATGTGCATGATCGGACAACCATAACTTTGTGACCAGTAATCTATTTAGCATGCATAATAGACCATTGGAAAGCATTAGGCAAGCTTTATGCATTGGATAAACCACTCAAGAATTGTTGGCTTCCAAAGGTTTTTCAAAATTCAATCACTTAGGTCCAATTAGGATTTGAAGTTGCAATTTACTTTCATAATAAGTTTCATTTTTCTATTTTTAGGTTTATAAATGTTTATTTGTGGGCTAGAGTTTTTGTTTTAGTCATCTAAAAGTTGTCTATGAATATTGGTGAGATTAGTATTCATTTACTACTTTTAATCATTTTTATTATTTTGGAAATTGTCCTATTTTGAGTCAAATTAGGGGGGAAAAAAAACTTATATAAGCATATCAAATATATTATAATTAATGCTTTATTCAATAATATCAATTTTATTCTTCATTTTAGAGATTTTTTCTTTCCTCGTGGATTCAAGGCCCATGCTTGAAAGAAAGTGGCGATTTCTACTCTTTCATCACGTGCCACTACATCATACATGTATATATGTTGAACATGGGACATTCGCCATCTTCATTCTAACTTCCGTTTTCTTCTACAAGTGTGGTCTACCTGATAAGTGAACCATCCTTATTTCTTTCCATGCCTTGGTAGTAGTGTGGCCTTCACCTGATGAACCATCTTGATTTTTGTTTTTTTTGGAAATGCATGTTTGAATATTAATTCGATGGAAAGATACAACGAGGGGAGTCAGGTGGCCTCCGAAACCAAAAAACTAACAGGCCACACCAATCATAAAACATGCATACAACATAGAAAGGGGAAAAGATAAAAGTCCAGTAAAAAATACCAAGAAACAGGACCCGGAATTGGAAGAGGGGTTGCTAAGAAGTGCCAAAAGCTGAGAAGGCTGGCCATGCGGGGGATCAGTAAAAGAGTTCCGGGGGTGAACGATCTTGATTTCTTTCCATGAATGTACACCACGGACATTGGCTGTCTCTGCAGTGAACCAACTCTTCATTTTTTTCAACGGCACTTGCACTCTTCATGTTCACCCCTTCTACCAGTAAATACACTTATCTTTCTATTGGAGTGATAAAGTCCCTTGATATATTGATACACCAGACAGCTTAAACTTTTAAATAAAATGGTTGTTTGACACTTTCTGCTTTTGGAAACGATTTATTTTAAAACCAAGATCAGTAGAAATACTACCATAGAGCTGATAGCTTTTTTGTTGTTCAAATGGACCCCATTACTCAATATATGGACCACTGATTTAAAACTCGGACCATAAGATGATCCGTTCCAGTGATCTGTCTGGTCCAAGCTAGTCAAACCATCGGTACAACTGAGTTGACTCATCTCTGACAATATATATATATATATATATATATATATATATATATATATATATATATATATATATAACTCTGCTCAAGTGGGATGGCTGATGCACAGGCATTAAAAATGCCATCGTGGCAAACATGTTATTTAGATTGAACTGTCTAAATTATACCCCCAAATCTAAAATTTATAAAAATAAAATAATAGTAATAATTTACTTTGTCAATAGGCTTTAGCAAACTACCAAATGAAAATTCCAATCATCCTAATTCAACAAATAAGTTCTAAGAATCAAATTGTACGTAGTTTCATTCAATAAGTCTCGT
Source organism: Magnolia kwangsiensis (assembly GCA_037074715.1). NCBI lineage: Eukaryota > Viridiplantae > Streptophyta > Magnoliopsida > Magnoliales > Magnoliaceae > Magnolia > Magnolia kwangsiensis. The sequence goes on from CM073583.1 coordinate 5,688,748, forward strand.
TTTTGGGCTACCGCCTATCTGTTGGACGGGGCCTACGTTACCCAACCCCATGTGGGTGGGCCTTTACTTTTTCTTTTTTTTTGGGTTAGCTTGTTAGTACACACCCACATCAGTACACACACTCCATGTTAGCCACCCCCGCTAGGGATCGATACCAAGACCTCAAGTGTTGAAACGAGGTATCTCCACTCAGTCTGCCAGTTGAGCTATGGATCTGGGTGTAGGGTGGGCCTTCACTTGTCTTGCTGTCAAGGCTTCTACAAAAGGCCATGCGCACCTATTTCTTTTGAGAAAATTGGTATCTTTTCCTTAGAGAAAAGTACAAAAAACATGTTTGCTGCAAGATATTGAAGGCTTTATGCTCTACTAAATGGTAGTTTGGGAAATAATTTATCTCATTTGTGGCAATTTGTTTGAATCATGGATCATGTGGGAACAACTTGTACCAAAATCAGTACTGATCCGACGATCTAGATATGATTCTAAATAATCTGACCATCGTGTTTTTACTAATGATTTTATGTGGATCCACAGGGGTTCCTACAAACTGGTCAATGTGGATTGATGTGAATGTATATGCCTGATGAACAGACTCGAAATATCTTTTTGTTGAGTGGACCATTCTGTGTTTGGCACTTTATAATATCAGTATTCAACCATTCACTCAATCAATCTATACAAGTGGCAATTCAGAACTGTTAATGTGACATGCTCTACTCGTGGATGGCCGAAATCCATCCTGACTGGACACTCCGTAGGGCTTGGAATCGGTCTTGTTGCTCGTTCATGTAATTCTACTAGTCTAGGAGTGGCTGCCCTGCTTCAAGAGTCGTCTCACATAGAGTGTGGAGCCCACCACCGCATATGTAGAAAAAGAGGGGAGCGGGGAAGGAAGAACAACCGTTTGACTTTGGCAACTGTGGGATTCCCACATTTTACCCTTTCCTAAATTTCTTCATTGGGCAGTCTCTCCTACGCATGGCCGCTTTCTGAAATGAATCATGTAAATTATTTCCACATACCCATGTACACAATTGCACATCAATCCATACTGTCTAAATTGTGGCATCATAACTTAAATTTCAGGGGTCAGGCGATCCTGACTATCTGATTGGTGGGCCCTACCTTAAAACAAAGCTCCCATTTCTTCCAATCAAGCATTATATACATGATACCCAGAAAGAAGCGTTAGTGTACAACTTTAAACAGATAGTATCAACAAAACACGAGGAGTTTTCAGCTTGTGCAAGTGGGTCCTCTAGTTCCGCAATCCAAACTGTTGATTTGATGAGCAATAGTTGGATAGGTCCATGCAATGCACCAACCATTCAAATAGTCTTTCAGATAAGAACTTCCTAGTACAATTAGTGATAATCAAATAGGTAGTTATGAAAGAAAATGCAGCGGCTTTAACCATGGCCAGAGTTACAATGGCTAGGATATTTCCATATGGAGCAGCGGAGTATTTGAAATCAATGGTGAAAACTCTCTATCACGCATTGTATAATACATAGATGAAAGAGTGTTCTGTAAAAATAAAAATAAAATTTGCTTTTATTTCAATTCTCAGTAAGAAGATTTTGTGAAAATATGCATTCACTATTACAATCAAACATTACACAAAACGCTTGTGAAAACTAATGAATATATCATATCCTACAATGGCACAATGTAACATATCAAAAGATTGTTTGGAAAGCATACACAAATACATCCTGATGCTACAATTATGAATGTCATCCAAATCCTCATGCACTAATCACTGTTGAATTTGAAGAGCTACTGGCCAGCCTTTTGATCAGACCATCTAGGAACATTTCCAAGAGACATTGGCTTGGACCAGAAAATCTCACTCCATGTGCTGCATGGAGATGTCAGTTAAGGCTTTCGAAAGCTTTGTAAGTACATAGCTGAGAGGATAAGATTATCCTTAATTCTTCCTACAATCACCTGACCAGACTGTATTTCTCTTGAGCCACCCTTCGTTACAAGAGGAAGTGAGGAAAGAAATTAACCACAGAAAGGTAATCGATTCCCATGCCACCATCTTCCTTATCTGTTGAGATGCTTCACATGGGTGTGTTGTCACAGTCTATCGTGTGAAATAAAGAGCCTGGAAATCAATCCACGGTTAAAAACTTGATAATTCTATGCTAGAATTTGCTAGCTTAAATCTCTAAAAGCTTTTGAAGCATACACTTACATTAAGAATAAAACAGTCTGTACAGCTGGGGCTGCGGTTGAAAGATCCAAAATATTGGTCTGATAGGCCCTCTCTTGGATGGAAGATGCTCCAAAATTCCTACAGATTGAAGCTCCTAATTCCTCAATCAATATCCTACGAATAGAGGGTTAAAAAATATACATCAAATGTCCAGGGAAGCTCGTAAAGCTCACCAATTATGTGCATGGATGGTCCACGAAACGGGCCACGACAACAAATCAGTTGGCCTAGAGGTAGACAGAAGAAATTGACGGCCCACATTACATGTGCATGGATGGTCCATCACATTATCAGAGTAGCCTGTTCTTTGTGGCTGGGTAGTTATACACCAGGCTGTAGCTGATGAGAAGCCTTGATTGTTGACATATATAGAAACTAGTCGACGATAAAACAGGAGGAAGTATAAGTTCTTATCTGTTTGGTTGAAGTATCCGTCTGCAAGCATTCAGTGCAAGTGGGCCGGGGTGTAGTTGGGAGATCCAGATTAATATTTGATAGGCTCTACTACAGATAGAAGATGCTCCAAACATCTTTATGAATAAAGCTCCTAATCTGTCGATCAATGTCCTACAAAAGATGAATAGGAAAAAAAAATACATAAATTATTTATGAAAATAATGTCATATCTACTGGATGGCAAGGAACTCCTATTTAGATTTGGTTAAAGCATTACTAACATGAACCAAATTTTAAGCTTGGTATATGGCCGGATACAAACCGGCTACTATTATAATGACCCTGTTTTCAGGCCTATCCCAGTGGGACTGCAGGACTGTCTGTCTGAGACGCCATTGCTGTGGATGACTGGCTATAACAGTATTCTAGCAGGACTGATGCTTGACTGGGTGTGTGCTGCAAGGCTGATGGTTGATGGCAGTTTGGTTCAGGCTGAAGATTGAGGTGGGATAATGCTTTGCAGCCAGCGGCATGTAGGCATGTCGCTGTCAGCTATGCAGCAGGGCTAACCAGTTATCTGAATTTCTCCAATTGATGCTTATGTGGGGCAGTAGTAGGTCCCTGACTTCAGCGAAATTCAGATGTTCCTCTGTCTCGACACCTGAACCAGTTCCCTCTCCTCCAGTTTCTTCAATACTTTTTTCTCCTATTTTCCGTTTGCCAATTAGGAGAAATGATAGGTGAGGCCCAATGTTATTGTGGAGCCCACCCGAAAGTCCGGTCAGTACATGCTTGTTTCAAATTAACAAAGATACAGGGGGCTAGTCCCCATTTTTTGAAAAAAAAAAAAAGAAGAAGCTTGGGATATGAAACTAATATTTGAATCCAATATTGGTTTCAAAGGATGGGCCGACCAACTTCAAACAAATTCAAATGCATTGGCTCCTTAGTCAGTTTTCTATACTGTAAAGACAACAATCTATAGCGGGACCAAAACAAACTAATGCCATATGAAGTAGACCTAAAACAGAGGTTTGCTACTCCCACTCACATGTGGAGGCCTGCTGGGCCACATGTGCCGATAGAACATAAGAGTGAGAGACGAGCTTTTCCATCAAGTGGACAACATTGTTTAGAATTTCTAGCCTAAAAGTCAAGTTGTTTCATACCTTAGTTGAACCTGTCTACAAAACAAATGGATGTCTGCAAAAACTGTTTTAGACAAGCTCTTCATTAGGAGGGTAACATTGATTAGATTTATTGTGCAAAAAACAGGTTGTTCTACTCCTCGATGCAGCACAATTGGATAATGCAGAATTTTTTAGACATCCATTTGTTTTGAAAACAGGTCCACCTGAGGTGTGAAACAACTTCACTTTCAGGCAAAAAGTTTTAATCAACATGGCCCACCTAATGGAAAGCTCAATTCTTGCATGTTATGCTATATTGGCATGTACAGCTGCATGTTGTTGCGCAAGGCTCCACCCATGTATGGGCTTAGCAAACCTAACTCATAACTTATTCCTAGGGCCAAGAATCAGGTTGGTCGTTAACTACGTGTGCCAAACGTATGCTAAACAAATGGACTGTCAACATTTAATCTATATGTATGGCCTATCAGATGATTGGAGTCAAACTGACCTGAGTTTTTCGTTGGGAAAGCTAGATTGTGGCCCTGAACATCTTTGATCATGCACCCATATAAACTCCCCGATGAAGCATTGTGGACCTCCTCCCAAGCCTACATTTTGAGTAACTATTTTTCAGTTTGAATAAGCATATTACACCCAAATATAGATAAAGTAATAGTTCTCAAGCATTACAGAAATATCCTTTTACATTGAAGTATTGAAGATTAGTATAGCAGCTTTATCATGCACCCATGTAAACTCCTCGGTGAAGCATTGTGGACCTCCTCCTGAGCCTACACTCTGAATAACTAGTACTACTTTGAAAAAGGATATTACATCCAAATATTGACAAAATTACATCTCAAGCATTAGAGAAATAACTTATTATATTGAAGTATTCAGGATTAGTTGCCAAACCAAACAAATAAAAATAAAACACACACCCTGTCTTGATACAGTTTGAAAACATCATCCAAATATCTCACACCATTCATACATGAGGAAGCAATAGAAAAAAGAAAAAAGGAAACCAACAGAAAAACCATAAAAGGGAAATAAATTTTCCTTCACGACCATTCTCTATGTCACGTCCAATCGCCTCCTGCATGCCAAGTAGCTTCTCCTATAAAAGCAAAAGCTTATATATCAAAAATCTTTGATTAAAACTTAAAAATGATGTGTTATTATTTATGCTAAAACAACTCATATTGTGCAGAACAAAGTAATGGGCCATAATGCATTGGAACATGAAAATTGTCTTAGGTTGCTCGCATAAGCAGGGCATGTGGTAATCCAGACTATTGATTTGATGGATAAGCCCCACAAGCTTGCATCTTTGGATGATCCAAACAATCCTTGGCAGGCCCTTATGAATGACCATTGTTCAAAAATTAAACTGGTAAGATAAGGCTGACCATCTCATCAATGGCCTTCAAACAAAAAAAATTCTACAGTCTACATTTAACAAGAAAAAAATCATTGTTCAAACAATTAAAATTATCAATTCAATGTTAATTTACAAAATGGTCCACCAAAGAAAGGTGAACTAGATGGATAATGCAATGGTTTCTCTCACAACCATACAATGACCTGTGTGCGTCCAAGCTGAGCACTGATAGCATGGTTTCATCCAAAAAAAAGACTTGGCTGAAGCATTTCTTCAAACAATTGGCGTGCAGATTTCTGTATAAGAAATTAATTGAACACTTTACAGAACTATAAAATACTTTTTATTCTTGGCAATGTATGGATACAAACTATAAAATGAATGGAGAAGCTAGCAGTAGATTTTCATAGCAACAATTTAAAATGTTTAAAGGAATAAATTACTCAAAGAATAAAACTAGAATTTAAAATTTCATTAGACTATAGTTTTTCTGAGTTAATAAAAAAAATGATATGTTTATACTTTCTTGAAGTATCGATTAACAGGTAAATAAAAATGAAGAGACGAAATAATTCTCAACAATGTAGCTCTAGCAAGGAGAGGAAGTGCAAATGCTTTGATAGGTTATGTCGATGGAGGGTATGTTTTGAATCTTATGCCAGTCCTCTCCCTTGTTTTCTTGGAGCCTTTCCTTGAAGTCTGAAACGATGCCCCATAACTCCGGTTTTTTTAGGGTAGTCACGTACTGCCGTCCTTCTGGAAGCATGTTCAATAGACAGCAGTAAGAGATCCGTAAATGTAAAAGACTCGGCATAGCCCCTTCCTCCACTCTCCACTCCTTTAATTCCCTTAACTGTTCAAGACATAAGGATTCGAGTCGCATATGGATTTAGAATCACATTGGAACTGGCATGATAACAATATTGTTCTCTTTCTTTTATCAAGGAAAAAAGGTCAATGGAAAACAAAGCTAAGTTGTGATGGTAAAAGAAATTCAGTTGCTTCTGCATCCTTTCTCCATTCCAAATAAGAACGTTTTGTGCATGTAAAGTACTCGAAGGTCTTTGATTTGCCTATATATGGATGATCCCGGATCATCCAAGCAATCCTTGCACCAGCCCTACCATAAATGACCACTGCTTCTAAAATCAAACTGACAAGATGATGCGGACCTTATGATCAATGGCCTTGGAAATAAAACTCACAAGGAAAAGTCACTGATCAAACACTTAAAAGTTGTCAAACCAATGTGAATTTATACAATGGTCTGCAAAGAAGTGTCAGGTCAACTAGATGGATTATACAGGGGTTTCTTCCAAACCATACGATGACCTGCGTGTGTCAAACTGGAGGACCGCTCGTTCACGTGGTGTCATACGATAAGGTCTTGGTTGAAGCATTTCTTCATACGATCTATATACAAAACAATTAAACACCTAACTAAACTATAATCTACTGTCTTCCATATGATGTATGGATACAAATTATGAAGGAAGGGAGAAGCTAGCAGTAGATTTTCGTGGCAAGAAATTTAAAGTCTATAAATGAATAAATTACTAAAAGAATATAAGTAGAATTCTAGATCCATGAGACCATTTTTTTTCTAAGTCAAAAAATAAACAATGAATCCTATGATTATCCAAACTTCAAGAATTAATTAACAAGTAAATAAATGTGAAGAGAGGAAAGAAGACTCACCAATTTAGCTTGCAAGGAGATAAAGTGAGATTGCTTTGAATGTCACTCTGTAGCATATGTTGATGGAGAGTAGGTGATGAATCGCATGTCAAACCTCTCCCTCGTCTTCTCGTACCTTTCTTTGAATAATGTAGGCATATTCCACAATGCAATCTGAGAATGAGGAGGTTTTTTAGCATATGGGTACAGATTTCCATATAAAGATTTTAAAGATTGTAAAACAGAGTAAATTCATATACCTATAATTTAAAACCCATATGGTTATATTAACTTCCAAGTATCCATTAAGAAGGAAAATGTAAATGATGATAGTAAAGAAATCTCACCAATTTAGACCTGCAAGGAGTTCGAGATCAGATGACCGAATCCAATGTCACCTTATCTTTGTCGTTAGCGTATCTCAATGGAGAGTATGTGACGAATCTTATTCCAATCCTCTCCCTCATCTTCTCGAAGCTTTTCATTGAATGCAGGGAGCATGTTCAGCAACTCCAATTTCTTGAGGGTAGTCACGTGCTGCAGTCCTTCCGGAAGCATCTTCAACTGACGGCACGAATTGATCTGAAGATGTAAAAGACTTGGCAGAGCTCCTTCCTCCACTGTCCACCACTTTAAGTTATGTAACTTTTCAAGATGTAAGGATTCGAGTTGAGGAAACCCTTTTGAAGTACAAACCATCTTCACTTCCGAGTACGAATATATCAGCAATCTGAGAATGCGAAGGTTTTCCAGCTTCTCCAACGTTGCCAGTGTATGTTGATTTAAATTGGACCGTCTCACGGTAAGCTTGGTGAGGTTTGTTAGGAATTGACTAGCCTCGGTTAAGTTTGCCAAATTTCCATTCAAAACCAACTTACGTAACGTGGGAGGAGATGAAAGAGGGGGCACCGACAACTTTGGAAATTCTATGTTATCTCGATCTGACGTTACCAAAAGAGACTGGAGGCATTTCAATTTGCGAATGGATTCGAACAATACCGCAACATACACGTTGGACATTCCATTATATAAACGTATTCCTAATTTTCTAAGATGCGTAAGACTTTCCAGACAACCGTCCATCCATTCGCCAGCCGTTACACATGTTAGAGTATGGAGGTTACTCATCTGGTTGAGCCGTGGACGACCTTGTATAACACCCCAACCATGGTAATAATGCCCGTGAAATGGGTACAGAACTTGGAAATGTCTTAACTGTTCCATCTTCTCTATTTCGCGGGGTATGTTGATGTCGCCATAAGATTTTACAACCAGTGTTTGTAAATTGAGAAGTTTGCCTATCGATGATGGGAGACTTTCTAAACTAGTATTGGTACACCCGAGGTATTTCAAGTGAATCAGTGCACCTATCTCACTCGACAGCTTTTTTATTTTTACATTGTGGAGATCTAATACCCTGAGCAATTTAAAGCCTTTGTAAAGAAGCTTCTCTTGTTTAATTTCGAGCATATTATAACCTTGATTATGGATTAACACAGATCGAAAGTGTGAAGTGGAAGAATTTAGGGAAGTGCACTCACTTGAGGCATTATGGTGAATTACAAGTCGGCGGGCTCTAGATGCTGGATAGTTTGAATTCCCATGGTGAACTTGGAGAAACATACATTCCTTGGCTTTTGATATGGAGAGATCTCGCAGAAGATCGTGAATACGGCAACTTTTAATACCCCCGTTTGAACTTCTCTTAGCAAGTTGAATCATACTTCGTTGAATCAACTCATTTAGAAAATCTTCTCCCACCTTCTCTACTGTTTGATTCCCTCTCTGTTGCAGAAACCCTTCTGCGGCCCACAATTGAATCAGTTTCTTAGCACGGAACTCACAGTCTTCCGGAAAATTTCCCAAGTAGAGAAAACATGGTTTCAAGTGATAGGGCAGATCTCTAAAACTCAAAGATAATATTTTAGAGATTTTGTCTTGTCCCTCGTTAATTTGCCAGGTAATACTCTCCCTTACATTCTCCCACTCCCATTCTTCTTTCGTTGATAAGAGCCCTCCGATGACTACGATCGCAAGAGGTAGACCACAGCACTCTGCCACAATCTTTCTTCCTGCCACAATCTTTCTTCCAAACTGCTCCAAATTGTCAGGGCAAACGTTACCTTGTCCCGGGAATGCTTTCCTGCAAAACAAATTCCAGCTCTCATCTTTTCCTAAAGTTCGCAACTCATACGGCAGGCTTTGTGCATCTGCATGTAAAGCTACAACTTTGTTGCGCGTGGTGATCATGACCCTACTTCCATTTTCCACATCAGGGAGAGTATCATTTAGGGGGAAAGCATCCTTGATATCATCCCATGCTTTGATCGCCCATATATCATCTACTACCACCAGGTATCTCTGCCCCTTCAAATATTCTGAAATTTTATGCCTCAGCTCAATGACGTTCATTTTCTCCACTTTCTTGGACTCCTCTTCTGAGAGCACCATGTTGTTATCTAGGATCTTCTTAAGAACATCTTTCACATCATACTCTTGCGATAGACAAATCCATGCGCGAAAGTGAAAACGTACTTTAACACGAGTGTCGTTATAAACTTTCTTGGTAAGAGTGGTCTTACCGAGACCACCCATTCCAACTACAGAAACCACACAACGGCGTGACTCCCCCTGAGTCAGTCGCTCCACCAATATCTCCAAATCATTCTCAAAACCAACAAAATCTGGTTCTTGATCAAGAGGAGAAGTGAGCCTCCATTCTTTGGGGCTGGGATCGCCGGAGCTTGTCCCTGCTTCCTGGCTTATATCTTTTATACCTAAAGCCAGCCTATTTTCGGAGATAACACGGATCTTATTGTTTATCCGTTTGATCTCCAAGCACAACATACCGCGATCTTTCAACTTATAGAAGATGAAAGCGTACCTTGTAATGCGGCCCACAAATCCTGTTCGCTTCAAGGTTGCTACCTTGAAGATAAATTTTTCGATGACGTCCTCAGCTTCGTATGCAGCATCTCTCACGTTCAGCACCCAGTTCATCACACCTTCACTTCCTTCTTGTCTGGCGTCTGCGTCTTTCAAGAAGCATTGCATCCCCCTAAATTGTAGGGCGAGCAATTCGACTTCGTCGTCAACCTCATATAAGGAAATGGCTGCCTTGATGAGGGGATCAGCGAGTTTTAGGAGAAGTTGCGAAACAATAGTCTCAATAGCGACCATCTTTCCTCACTTTCTTTTTTTTTTTTTTCCCTCGCAAGAAAGAAGTTCAGCTCAAAACTTTATTTCTCTTTACTTCTATGTCGAATGTCTCTCTATAATTTATAGAGGCCAACTGGACTGGTCAGGCAACAAAACAGTCACGGTTCGTTACCACTCAATGGTACACGTTGTTTAGTTGTTGAATCTGGAGCCTCCATCTACTTGTCGTCTCCAAACGGAAGGTAAAGATTAACAAATGAAATATCGACCGTCCATATTCTATGGAAATTATTCCTGCGCTATGCATGGCACGTATGAAATTTTGGAATATAAAATGCATGCTTAATGGCCGGAGATGCGAGATCACGAATTTCTTGGTTTTGAGTGGGGCACTCAAGGGAGGGGATCCGTGGGGCCCACTCTAATGTATGTATTCTATATCCACGTCGTCCATCTGATTTTCAAGATCATTTTATTTTATGAACCCAAAAATTAAAAAAGATTCAAACTCTCAGGTGGATCATACTATAGGAAAATGTGGTGATTGAATGTCCTACCATTAAAAACGTCTTGAGGCCCACAATTAGGTTTTTTATGTTTATTTTCCATCCAACCTGTGGATAAGATCACGTAAACCTCGGCGAAGGAAAAGAAGAAGAAGAAAAAAAAAAAAAAAAAAAAAAAACTGAACAAATAAATGGGTTTCAATGGTGGATTTCATTATCCCCACTGTTTCCTATGGTGTGGTCCACTTGAACTTCGGATCTGCTTCATTTTTAGATTCATGACTTAAAATGATCTGAAAATACAGATGGATGGTATAGATATAAAACATATGCATCATGATGGACCCACAGCCCCCAGCAGTTTTGAGATCACCACCCATTCTTCTTCCTTAGAATACCAAAGTTACCTGAATCATATATAGGCACCACTTTTATAAAATATAAACCCTAGCAGGGCTCGGGTCCACGATTTACTTAGTGGGGCCGGGCTTGGAACCATCTTGCAATAAACCCTAATATCCACTTGATTCCGCCCTTCAATTTGAACCATTTACAATTTTACTTTTAACCATTCATTTGGGAATCATCACTAGTATGAATAGGATTGCTTCATCTGTGTGATTTGTAAGATGTGTTCCCAAATACCCATATTGTATAATAAGGACATGTTATTTAATTATGGGGACTGGAACTCAAGTTCTCAGCTCATTTTACGAATTTTTGCATGAAAAGGATCACATACAGCCTGTTAACATACAATGTTATTAGTTTCTGCTCACTTATTCCACTTCAATGGGACATCCAACCCATGAATAGGGTGATCCAAGCCATGAAGATAATTGGAGAAATTCACTAATTAATCATGTGGACCACACAAACACATTTGAGTCAGACCATTGGCTTTACATGCATTGATTTCAATGTTTTAACCTCTTATGAATGGCCCATCCTGATTTTATTTTTATTTTTTTTAACATCATGCTGCCCACGACCTGCACAGCTCAGATGCGAAGTACATGCAATGGTGATCATTTATCTTTTTGAATTTATGTTCCCTCACAATCAAAGCTGTCAATGACTTAGATGGCCCATCGATCGGGTGTTCGGACCAATTCAGCATTGAGCCGGGCTTGGGCTGGCATATAAGATCCGAGGGCAAGGATCATGCCTAATATCCATGCCCATTTATATTCAGGTTGTGCTTGGGCTTTTCTAGAAGCCCATCACCCTCTGTAAGGGTCTTCACAGGCATGATCATATCACACGTGAATATTGGTGGTACGTGACCTGTGTTCTGAACTTAATGTACAGTTTAGATCAGTTAATTGCACTGTCCAAAGTGAACTAATGAATCTAGGAGCATCATAATTAAGTTATAGTGATCGAAAGCATGGTGCGTTTCTTACTTTTTTTAAAACATTTTGTTTCTTATATTTTTAATCACGGCCGGCCATTTAAAACCAAGAAATATTCAAATGACTTTAATATAGCACTTCTTTGTCTGGTGTGCTGGATGACAGACACATATATACTTTTATACTTTGAATCAAAATTCAGAGAGAACTAAACATATGCTTGTGTATCAAATTTCGAAGTATTTGTACATGAACCCTGGACCTGAATATTCTTTCTAGGTCTAGGCTCCTATGGAAACTTACCACCATTTTAAAAATGGTGGTCTCATCTACCTCACTTGCATGGTTGTATATAATCTTGGCTATTCTAAAGGAAAATTTTATATGGTGGTACATGAAATGTATTATGGACTTAATAGAGAGTTTAAATCAATCGATTTAATTGTCCAAATGAATTAATAAAAATAGGAGCACCATGAGTCATGGAGCTCTAAGAGCATCCGAACATTTTTCATTTTTTTTAAAAAAATCAAATTATTTTTCATATTTCTTTTTCAACACCAATTAAGAAGGTCCTTTGAGTGGGACATGCTGACTTCAAAATCATGATGCATTTACAAAAGATGAAATAAGCATTGTATAATATTGTTGTCTAGTTTGGCTGAGTCAAAAGACCTCAAGTTATTATATAATGAGTTTTATCAATAGAAGCATCACATGTACATGGCACCAGAGGGCAGCATGACATATAGATACAAGATCTAAACCATCCATCATAAAGGTTACTTTAGGATCATACCCTGGCATAAGAATCAGGTCAGCCCCCTTGTTTCTATGACCACAATCTACAAAAAAAATATACAGATGGAGAAACTTGCTCAAAGTTTTCAAGGAATCCTACCATTTTGTAACAAAGTGGTTCATCGAATAAGTGGACACATCCTAATTTGTTTTCTGTGAGAACATTCATATTGCCAGAGCTGCCTGATGAACGGCTTGGATATTGCTAATGCAGGCTAAGTATAGAATATACAATCCAATCAGAGGCAATCACAGATACTAATGCAATTAGAGATCCTGATACAATCCAACCACTGGTCTGTGTGGGTTCCTTAACACAATTTTCAGCATTTTTATTTATTTATTTATTTATTATTTTTTAAATTTTACAGAAGTAGGTGGTTTCAACAAAATTGACTGAATAAGAAATGAATATAAACAAGGCAGTACTGAATTTCTCTCTATACACATGCTTTCAAAGTTGTAATTAAATCAAATCGATGGCATCCATCCATATGCACCAGACCAGATTAATTAATACTTTGGAGTTGCTTTCAAATATATAGCTACCTCAATTCATGGAGTAATGATCTAGTCGATTGTGTATGGAAACTTTGCATTCGTAATTTCATTGGAGCTTCTAGGCATTCATATCACCTATCTGAACCCTCATTTGGAATTTGGGTTCAGTTCCCTCATTCACATCACCTATAAACTTTTGAAGGCAGTCTATGAAGAGTGGACCAGACTTTGAAGGACAGATCACATAGATGATGTGGATGTCAAGGAATCCAAAGGAAACTATGTGCATGGAAAGATTCTCATTGACTTAGCCCACTAGATCATTATTCGTCATTGTTTAAAACCATTTCTACTATAAACTAAGAACCCAAGATTGGTTGGCAGACTGGGCAACGACCCAAGATTTCAAAGTCCTTACACCACCCTGTTTTTTTTTAAAGCAAATATTGGAACCAGATACCTGAATATTCGTTCTAGGGCTAGACTCCTATGGCAACTTACTACTATTTTAAAGACATTGATCTCATCTACCGCACTTGCATAGCTGTAGGCAATCTAGACCGTTTTAACATACGGCACTCAATTGATCTCAAAGCAACTTTTCCACAGTGGTACATGACATTTGTTCTGAACTTCATAGACAGTTTAGATCAATTGATTAGACTGTCCAAGTGAACTGATGGAACTAGGAGCACCATAACTTATCATGCTACAAGTGTAGTAGAGCATTCCTCATTAATTTTTTTTATTTTTTTTTAAAACCCTTTTGTTTCTTATAAATTTTTTGTAACTAATTAATATAGAATTTATATTTTAATACCTTTCTAGAAGGTTTCCAATAAACTTCCTCTTTAATATAAACAATTATCAATAGAGTGCCTTAGATTTCTTAATGGTGGCTCATATATAGTGCAAGGAAAGGGGTCGACTGCTCGTGCAAGCCGCATCGTGATGTTGACATGAAATCCACCCTACAGTTCCACATGATTAGAAACAGTGTAAAGGGCACCTCTCAACCTCCATACTAATTCCCTTGTTATTGCCCACCTGAATCACTCACGGGCATGACTTTTGAGCTCTAGGTCTAAATTTTGGTGTGGCAGCTAATGGTTGAAGTGAATTTTATATAATCATCAAGGTGAACCCACCTGAATCAAGGATTAAAGTCTCTCTCCAAACTTTTTTTAAATTATTGAATCACATGTCAACCTTATTTCTTAGCCCTTGGCCAAATATGGGATTATACATCTAACGGTCAGAGTGGATTTCACATGCTCATTATGGTGGGACTCATAAAAAAATCAAGATTTGGTACCTCCAATTCTTAATATTAGGAGATGGGGATTTCATGGGGTGCCACCCTTGATTTTTTTTTATTTTTTTATTTTTTTGGGCCCACTATAATATGTATGTGAGATCCACTCCAACCATTAGATGTGCAATCCTTACTTGGATATAGGACTAAAAAATCAAGCTAGTTTATGATTCAAGTGGGCCACACAAAAGGAAATAGTTGGAAGAGAGACATCTAGCCTTGATTTTTATAATGCCCACACCATTATATGCCAAACACAAATTTAGCCTTGGGGGTCAAAAATCATGCCTAACTGTAATTAAAGTCACACATATCAAGGGAAAAAAAGTTTCAAGAACATTGCCTTTACACCTGAATCATGAATCATGAATGGAGTTGAGTTTTTGGCCCTAGGCCTAATAGCAGGTGATGCACAATTTCATATAAATATCACAGTGGGCCCAGTAAAGTTGCAGCCCCCTTTACTCACACAACCGATAGGAGCTACCATAAATAAATCTAAGGGAAAGTACTCCAATAACAAGTACAGTTTTAATGAGATCGGCCGTTTGAATAGCTTTGGAGAGAGAGAGAGAGAGAGAGAGAGAGAGAGAGAGAGAGAGAGAGAGAGAGAGAGAGAGAGAGAGAGAGAGAGAGAGAGAGAGAGAGAGAGAGAGAGAGAGAGAGAGAGAGAGAGAGAGAGAGAGAGAGCCAGAATGTAAATTCTATATAAATTAAGGTCCTAAATTCTACATAAAAGTTTTTTTCTGAGAAATAATGCAGCATGTATATATTAAGGCATCTTATGTACATGCCACCACTTGCCAACATAGCACATGGATACAAAATGCATTACATCCATCATGAAGGTAACTAACTCTAGGTTCATTTCTTACCTCAAGAATCAGATTGGTCCACTTGTTAGGTCAGTGAGATCATCTATGAAATAAATATACAGTAGGAAATCTTACCATTTCTAATAAAGTGGTTCCTAGTTCTAACGAGTGAACTGGCCTGACTTTTGGGTGAGAACATTTGTACAGTGAAACCTACCTTATGGATGGCTTGGATATTGCTCATACATGCTAGCTAATACATCCAAAGTATAGAATATCCTACACAACACAATCTCATTAGAGGTAACCATAGATAATAATACAACCTGTAGATTCCAATATAAACTAATCACTAATCTTTGTGGGTAACACTTGTATATTTTTGTACAATTTTATTTTTATTTTTTAGCAAAAATAGTACCACTAAAATTGATTGGATAAGAAATAAATACAAATAACTTGTATTGAATTTTATTAGATTTCAAGTTTTTGCTTTCAATTGAAATATTATAAATGAAATATTATAATAGTTTATAATATTTCAATTGAAAGCAACAAATTGGCTTGGTACATATGGATTGCTGCCATCCATTTGATTCGATTTCAAGTTGTTGCTTTCAATTGAAGTATTATAAACTCATGAGATTTCTACCTAACCTTAAATCATTGAAAAACGATCTAGTGGGTTGTGTATGGAAACATCTCCATTCACATTGTCGTATTTGACTTTCTTGGCGTTCGCATCTTCTATCTAAACCGTCCATTGGAATTTGGGTCCAGTTACCTCATATTCCCAATTCCTGGGGAAAATGCACAGTTTGCACTGAGCAAACCTTGTATAAGGCCATGTTTGTTAACGCTAAATTTGTGCACTTAATGCGGAATGGGAAAATTTTTTGTGTTTAGTAGTGTTTGTTAATGCGTTGTTAACACGGAAGACGGAAAGCGCTAAGTGGTTTTTCACTGAATTCTTTCCGTGATAGGAGTCTAGCATAATGGTGAACGCGGAATGTGCTTCGTGATTTTTCATAAAATAAAAATTTTTTGCTTCCAAAAGTATCCCACGGAAATTTTTTCTTTCCATTTATTTGCACAATTCAAAATCAACTTTTAACCTATGAAACTTCTTTATGCCCCACCATGATTTATGTGTTTGATCCACACCGTCCATCAACTTTTTAAGATAATTTAAGATATGATCTAATAAAAGAAGTAAGTCCAATGATTAATTGGACCATAAGGTGGGGATTGAACGTCCACCGTTAAAAACTTCTTGAGAGCTGGAGAAGTTTCGGATGAAGCTGATATTTGTGTTTTCACTTCATCCATGTCTAGTGACCTAATGAATAAGTTGGATGGTAAAAAACATCAGAGTGAGCCATGTAACTTTGATTTCTTTGAACCGTTTGTACAAGGGATGCAAATTGCGTAATACCCCCACCCTTAGCTCCGAACGGGCAGTTCTGTGGGCAGGCCCACTGTGATGTATCTGTACATCCAAACCCTCTATCTCTTTTCTCATATTATTTTAAGGAATCAAAATAAAAATGAGGCAAATCCAATGATCAAATGGACCACATCACATATGATTCTTGCATTTAATGCAACTAGTGCATTTTAATGCAACCAAGATTATTATTTGGTATGGTCCACTTGAGCGTGGGATCTGCCTCATTTTTGTGTTCATGCCTTAAAATAATTTAAGAAAAGGGATTTATGCTTTGGATGTACATATACATCACGGTGGGCCTACCCACAAAACTGCCCATTCGGAGCCAGAGACGGGCAGGGGTAGGATGGGCGCGGATTAGATACTAACAAAGTCAGTATCCAAATGGCTACTGAAGTGACGTCACCAAGCTCTGTGGACCCCACCATGATGCATGTGTTGTATCCATACCGTCTAACCATTTGTAGAGATCGTTTTATGTCATTAGAAAAAGAATGATATTGATCTAAATTCAAGTGGACCCACCACATAAACTGTAGGATCAGTCACACCCACCATTGAAACATTTATAGGGCCACCATGATGTATTTTTAGATCCAACCTATTCATAAATTAACATAGAGATAGATGAAGTGAAAACAAAAATATAAGCTTGATTGGAAACTTTTGTAGCCCCTAAGAAGTTTTGAACGGTGGATGCTACTATCCCACTGTTTTCTATGGTGGGGTCTACTTGAACTTTAGATCTATCTCATTATTTTCATCATACCATAAAACGATCTCTCCAAATGGATGGACGGTATGAATATAACACATGCATCATGGTGGGTCCATAGAGCTCGGTGACGTCACTTCAGTAGCGATTTGGATACTGACCTTGTCAGTATCTAATCCACGCCCGAATAGGAAGCAGTCCGCGTCCTCGTTGAACACGTCACCGCCAGTGGCAGACGATTTCCTGCGAAAGTCTTAGGCAGGAAGTTTCTACGCTGGGATGTATGGTGGAGAATACTGTGATGCTTTTGAGAAATCTAACCCGTCCATCAACTTTTTAAGCTCATTTTAATATATGCAACTAAAAATGAGGAGGATACAAGACTCAAGTGGGCCATACTAGATGAAACAGTGGGGAAAAGAATGCCTACCGTTGAAACCTTCCTAAGCTCCACCTTTGTTTATATTCCATCCAAGCAATTTACAAGGTCATTTTCACTGAGAAGAAGTGAAAATACCAAAAATTAGACCGATACAAAACCTTTATAGCCATATAAATGTTTCAACAATGGTCACGGCATCTCTACTATTTCCTCTGGTGTTGCTCATTCAAGTTTTGAATACACCTTGTTTCTTAAAATGACCTCTAAAAATGGATGGACGGTGTGGCTTTCTCACAGACATCGCACTGGGCCCACCGAGAATCCTTGCGCAGGATCTCTCACAGACAATGGTCACTGCATCTTTACTATTTGTTTTTTCCCTTCCTTCATGCCTATCTTAACTTATAAACAAGTTGGATCTCAGATAAACATCATAGTGGACCTTAAGATGGTTTCAACGGTGGGCGTCCCTCTCCCTACTGTTTTTTGTGATGGGGTCCGCTCCAGATTTGGATCTTACTTATTCTTTGTCTCATGCCGTAAAAAAATCTCTTCAAATGGATGGATAGAGTAGATACAACACATACATCATGGTGGCCCCCACAGAACTTGGTGACGTCACTTCAGTAGCGAGTCTGGCTACTCAACGGTAGCTAATCCGTGTCGGATCCGCCAGTGGCTACTCCCACTGCCACCGGGGTGGCTGTGATCGGTGCTCTGTGGGCCCTACCATGATGTATGTATTTCATCCATGCCATACATCTATTTTTTCAGATCATTTCATGGTTTGGGACAAAAAATTAGGTATATCAAAATCTCAAGTGGGCCACATTACAGGAAACAGTGTTGAATGAGCATCAACCATTAAAAACCTTTTGGGGGCCATATAAATTTTGGATCAAGTTGATCTTTGTTTGTTCCCTTCATCTGAACCTATATGACCTAATAAAAATATTGGATTTCAAATAAACAGTACAATGGGCCTTAGGAGGATTTTAATAATGCATATCCAAACATTATTGTTTTCCTATGGTGTGGCCCACCTGAGATTTATATCCCTGTAATTTTTAATGTGAATCACTAGAATAATCTGTAAAAATGGATGAACGGAATGGATGAAATACATACATCATGGAGGGGCTAATAGAGCACTGACCACGGTGGCTGGGGAGTAGCCAATCCGTTCTATCCATTCCAGGATGCAGATCCCCTGTGAACGGTTTAAAAGTTGGTGAGAAATTTGCATCAAAATTAACATATTTCAGACATTTCAAATATTTGTTAACAAACAGGTTGTTTTAAATTCAGTACTTAATTTTCAGGCTTCAGTCATAATTATCAAACAAGTTTTTTAACTTCAGATTTCATATTCAAGCTTCAGGCTTCAGATTCGGCTTCAAATTTCAGATTCAGGCTTTAGACTTCAGATTTAACAAACGGAGCCTAAGTCTTTGTTTTTTAGTAAGTAATGCGACCCACACCTGAATATTCTTTGTATGGCTAGACTCCTTTGGTAACACATGGTAGTTTCAATCAAATGCTCTTGGAATAATTTTTCCATGATGCTATATGACATATATTATGGACTTAATGGATGGTTTAGATCAGCTAATTAGACAATCTAAGTGACTTAATGAAACTAGAAGCACCGTAACTCACGGTGCTCTAAGAATATCAGAGCATTCCTCATTTTTAAATGGGGTTTTGTTTCTTGTATTTTTTTATTTTCACCACCCCTTGACCTGGCTATTTAATTAGGAAATCTTAACTTTAAAATTGTGATGCATTCACAAGGTGGCTAACCACCCATTGTATAATATTGTTTTCTAGTAAGGTTGGTTGAGATAGAAGACCTGAAGTCATTTATTTTTATTATTTTATTATTTTTTATTTTTTATTTTATGAAAGAAGACCTATTTGTATTGATAGAAGATATTACAACGAAGCCAGAACGGGCAGAAGAATAACAGAACAGCTGCCTGGACCGCCAAACTAAAAAAAAATCAAACAGATCGACCTGAAGTCATTGTTAATGAGTTTTATTAGTAGAAGTTGGACTCCTTCATTTCATTTTCTAATAAGAACTGAGAGAGAGAGAGAGAGAGAGAGAGAGAGGGAGGACTTGAGTAATTGTATAATGAGATTTATTAGTAGAAGTCCGACTCAATTTCATTTTTTAATAAGGATTTTTTTTTTAAAAAAAAAAAAAACAAATTAATCTAGAATTAGATTCCTGTACCTTTCTCATAAAAGTATTATGTAAGTTACCTCTTTAATCTAAGTAATTATCATCAGAGAACTTTTGTTAAATTTCTTAATGGCAACTTGGGTAGGACGTGCAAGAAAAGGGGCAGACAACGCAGGTGGGCCTCATCCTGATGTTGATGTGAAATCCACCCTGACCACTAGGCCGGCATGCTAGGCCAAGGGGCCGAAACTCAAATCTATCAATGATTTAATGGACCACGCAATTGGAAATAGTGGATGGGGCAACGCACGCGCTCCAAATTGTTTCCTTTGGCATGGTTCACCTAAATCAAGGATAGGCACGATTTTGGGCCCCATGCCCAAATTTTGGCATGACATCTAATTGTTGAAGTGAATTTTATATAATCATTATGATGAGCCCCGTAAAAGTCAAGGATGAATGTCTCTCTTCTAACAGTTTCCTTTGGTGTGACCCACTTGAATCATGAATCAACCTGATTTATTGGCTATGAACCTAACATGGGATTATACATTTAATGAGCTGAGTGGATTTCGCATACATATCATGGCGGGCCCATAAAAATCAATGGAGGAAATTTCATTGGCCTACATAACTTTGATAGCACCACCGTGATGTGTGTATGAGATCCATTTTGACCATTAGATGTGTAATCCTCCATTATACCCAGGGCCAAAAAATCAGACTAGTATGTGATTCATGTGGCCTATACCAAAAGAAACAATTGGGAGAGGACGTCCACTCTTGATTTTTCTAGGGCCCCACTGTAATGATAATTTGAAAATCACTCCAACAAGTAAATTCTACACCAAAATTTAGGCTTGGAACACAGAAATCATGTCTATCGCCTATCCATATTTCATGTGGGCAATCAATGAAAATATTATGGAGGGTTAGGTTGTCCTTTGGCCCACCTGAATCACAGATGGAGCTGAACTTTTGGCCCTTGGCCTAAAAGGAAATGCCACACCTGATGGTCAGGGTGGATTACACATCAAGGTACGTTGGGCACTAGAGCTGCTAAACCCTTTGATCCAGTGACCTACCCCAGCGGTCGTTAGAAAATGTAAGGAAAGGCGCTCTAATGACAATTGCATATTAAAACCCTTCTTTAATTTTTATTTTTTTTTTTTTTTGCGTGGAATTTTCTTTCTAATAAGACCTTCCCAACGTAGCAGCACGTGTGTCAAGCATCACATGCATACGCCCATCATGTGCCGGCATGACACGTGGATACAAAGATCTAATCCATCTATCGTGAAGATAACTCAAGGTTCATATCCTGGCCGAAGAATCAAGCTGGTCCACTTGTTGGGTTTGCCACAATCTACAAAACAAATATACATTTGGGGAAACAGTCTCCGAAGTGTCTAGACATCCTACCATTTCTATGGGTAATTCCTCTAGTAAGCTGACCGGCATGATTTTTGGGTGAGAACATTCATACTGTCAGTCCTGCCTATAGATGCCTTGGATAGTATGAAATATTGTACACCTAATGCAATCCAATTAGAGGTGATCATAGAGGCTAATACACTTTAGAGATTCCAGCACAATCTAACCATTGGTAATTGTGGGTCCGACTTTGTGTACCTCTACATGCAGAAGTATGTGGGACAACCAAAATTGATTGAATCAATAAGAAATAAATTATAGGAATGGGTACTGAATTTCTTCCTTTAGAAACATGACGGGAATATGCTTCCAAACTTGGAATCACATCAAATCGATAGCATTGATGCATATTTACCAAACCAAATAAACAATTAAAAAAAAAAAATAGCTTTCATTAGGTAGGAATCTTAATTCTTTACACAAGCTAACTTCGGGCAGGCCACCGAGAAAAGGAAGTAGACCCACCTATCATAAAACAGCTAAGGAAAGAGAAAAAAAAAAGGGGGGGCGGGTTGAGAATTAGCCTTCCCACAGGTTGCCTAGGCCATCTCTGTCTAGGAGCGATAGACCACGAATGGTAGGGGGAAGATATCCCAGCAATCCGAAGAGCCAGTTTACTTGGCCATAACTCTCGAACTGGGCCAAGCCATCTGCAACTGAGTTAGCCTCCCTATGGGTGTGAGCAATGCGAACTTCCAAGCCTAAAGGAGTCCAAATGAATTATGGATGCCAAGGAGTTCGAATGAAACTACGTGCATGGTTGATCCGAACCGAGTAGACTTCATCCAATCCGAACTCAAACTGAGTTGAGTTTAGTCACCCAGTAACTCGACTCGACCTAAAATCCAACTCAGTACTAACTCAACTCAATCTGAAACCCGACTCGTGTATGTATATATATATATATATATATATATATATATAAACCCTAGAAAACCCTAGATTGGATGTTTCAGATTTGAGATGGTGTGTAGCTGATGGAGAGGTTGCAATTATGTCAGGTGCACCTAGGTTTTGAGTTGTGATTTCAACTTGTGGATACCCGTTGCACCCAATCCAACTCAACCCGACTCAGTACTTGTGACCTCGGTACCAAGTCGGGTCAAGTTCTGCTCAGGTCCATTTCAAAACCGAATCGAGTCGGGTCAGTCCCAACTCCGTCCAACTCAACTCAATGCCCAGCTCTAAAAAACAATACCCAAATTCACCTGATTAATGTGGTTTTTCAGTTGGTAGCTGCAACCCAAGACTTCAAAATCCTTATACAACATTGTATTCTAGGTGTACTGGACCCAAGATGAATATTCTCTCTAGGGCTATACTCCTATGGCAACTTGCATGCACCGCACTTGTATAGTTGTACATGATCCAGACAGTTTGAATCACTTGACCAATTGTGGATGGAACATAGATCAAAAATTACTTCCAACAGATGATGGAATACAATTTGAAACGCTCACTATTTTTCTTTTAACCATTCATTTGGCAACCATTACTCGGATGACTAGTATTGCTTATCAGTGTAATTTTTAAAATATAGTCCGTCCAAGATGTACCGCATAGCGTGGATGGTCTGGAAGGAAGATGGGTCACCACTATTTTTAAAATGGTGTGACTTATATGAGAAAGGGATGGGTCAAGACCACTGCGGCCCAGCAACAAGATGGAAGTTTTCAATCATCTAACCATCTTTCCCACTCATCCATTTTAAAGCGGCCAATCTATGATAGCATTAACCGTCGAATGCGCTTTTCAATATTAGTGCATGCACAGACGAGAAACAGCAGATGGATGGTCTCAATAGACTGCCCCTCCCACAACGTGTTAGGCTTTTATCAATGTCTCGATGGACTGCAATTGCCCTATTTTGCATGGACATTAAGAACAGTTGGGAATTTCATTTTCCTCCAACCTACTATAGAATTTTATTTTCCTCCAAACTACAAATCGAGAACGTCGTCACACATTTGAGAATCTGCAAATACCCTATTATTGAAGTAGAAATTAACATGTATTCCCTTGTTTTTTTCTTATGATGATGGTCCACTAAGGAACATGTTTAAAGTGCCAAGATCAGAATAATTTGTGGACTTTGATAGAAGGATAATTCTAGTGCATTGTCTAGCAATAAAAAGGAGAAATTTCTTCCAAGTTGTGGACTTTGATAGAAGGATAATTATGCAGAACATGGATTCATTGTAAGACGATCTGGACAATCCATCTGGAGTTGCCCCAAAATGAATAACTGGCTTCATGGTTAGATGATCTCGACAGTCCTGATAATTTGCCCCCGACAGATATAGCTGTCAGTCCAAAAATACATGGCACTAAAATGCATAAAGCGGGACTCCATCACTTTAGGTACAGCCCCTTTCTAAATGTACCACAGAACAATAAAAAATAAAAAATAAAAATAAAAATACTTGTACCTGGCAACAAATGAAAATATTCATGGCTGATCACAAAATCAACAACGGACGCATTTATTGAATCACGTCCTTTTATCATGGCGCACTTTACCTAAAACCATGGCTTAGCAAAACAATAGTGTTCCTTCTACATTTGATGCTGTTAAAGGAAACCAAAACTTACAAGTGTCAAAGATGAGAACACTGCACCAACTGGGAGATAATAGTCTAGACGGCCCGCTTAAGCTTTTCAAAAAGACAAGGTCTACAAGGTAGATTGGCTAACCAGAATTCCATGCAGGGTCCATGCACATCCACTTTCCATCATGAGCTATGCATCAGTGCTGTAATTTCAGCAAGTAGATACCTTAGAAGAAGGGGGAAAAAAAAAAACAATAGTAATGTGCATCAATAAATCTCAACATAAATAGGAGCAGATATTGTTTAATTCAATTATAAAGAGCATCAGCATTTTTTTCACATTGTTCTCTTAGTCTGGAAGAAGAAATTTTAATAGCTTGGGAACCCCAAATGGGGGACCTGGTGTTGCCAAACGGGAGTGAAACTGAAGGGGAAATGTAAGGTCTTGAACTTGTGCAAATGTATGGTCACAGTGTTTCATACATGTGGGGTGTGGCGCCCATGGCTTGGTGATCCAGAGTGCTGATCTAATCCCTCAGTGGATTGTGCATGCTCCACAAATTTCCTAGCTTGAACATCCTAACAGTTCTGACCTATTGCCAAAATGGACTTTTGCTATATATTTTCTTCCCAACCATATAATAGTAAGCTACCAATCAAAGGATTGTATCTTTGGAACTGGGAAATTCCCAACCAATGCTGAACCAAAGGCTCCAAATGCTATAATACCCTGCTCATGGCTCAAAAAATCATGATACAGAACAAGAACATCAGTTGGTGCTTGCAGTTACATTCAACAGATCAGAGGATGAAAAATCAGGGTAGTAAAACGCTACTCACATGGCACAAGTGCCCCTGGAATTCCCAAGCACCTAGTCGCACCTAAATAGGTGCAAACCTAGAGAATCCATGAGCAATTCTTTTATTTATTATATATCATAGTATTACATATACAACTATATATTGATTTATTTAATAGCTATACACCATATCCAAAAACTTACATCTACATCACCATTTCAACAAATTCACAAAATCCTAGAATTTCAAACTACCCCATTTTCCCAAACCTAGAAACCCTAATCTAGGGCCTGTTTGAATTCATAGAATAAAAAAATTTAAGAAAATGGCATTTTTCAGGAAATACCATTTCTTTTCTTTTTTTTTTCTTTTTTTTCTTCTTTTTTTTTTTTGAACATTAGGAAATAGCATTTCTAGAAAAGGGTGAGAGAGGAAAAGCCATTTCCTTTGACTGTTTCAACAAGATTTCCTCAAAAACTTTTCCTCCATTTCCAAATCTATTTTACCAAAACTTTGCTTGAAAACAGTCAATGACATGTGTGCACTGAAGTTGGCTTGTGAGTTGTGACATATTGGCACATGTGGACTGCTTGAAAATGGATGGCGGCATGCATTGCACA
Organism: Magnolia kwangsiensis; assembly: GCA_037074715.1. NCBI lineage: Eukaryota > Viridiplantae > Streptophyta > Magnoliopsida > Magnoliales > Magnoliaceae > Magnolia > Magnolia kwangsiensis. The sequence goes on from CM073583.1 coordinate 5,714,153, forward strand.
TGTGCTATGTTGGCACTGGGGCATAAGTGGAATGCTTAAGAATGGGAAGTTGTGTCTTGCATGTGGCACATTGGTAGAGGCATGGTGCTTCAAGATGGATTCTGGCACATGGCAAAAATGTTAGGCACTTGAATGGATGTCCTACTTGTGGGGAACTTGAAAGCAGTCAGCAGCATATGTTGCACATCTCGCACACAGGCACATGTCGCACATGTGAAGCAGTAAAAGATGGATGGTGGCCATGTGGCACTTAGCACGTATGGCACATTGGCACATTGGCACACATGGTGGCATTTGAAGATGAGAATGGCACGTTGGAGTGTGTGGTACACTAACACGTGGGATAGCAAAAGATGAATGGTGGCACATGTTGTGTATGTGGCCCATTAGTGAACAAGTGGCGCTTTAATATGGAGGACAGCACTCTGGCACATTTGAGGCACTTGAAGATGGATGGTTCCACCAGTGGGGCACTTGGAAGAAGGGCAGTAGAACACGTGACTGCCATGGGCAAGGAAACAAAAAAAAACAAAAAAAAAAAGGCATTTTTCAAGAAATGAGAGAAACAGAAACTAAGACGCTTCCTAAAAATTTAGCAAAACAAACAACGAAAACATCATTTCCACATAAATGGCTTTTCCTCCTTTTCTTTTTAAAAGTTAACACTATCAGGTATTGAACCCCAGATCACTCACACACACTACATTTGTCTCTATCAGCTCATCTAACAAGCAGGAAATTGGCTTTTCCTCGATTTATGTTTCAGTGAATCCAAACATCCCCTTAAATTGCAAATTCTTCTTAGCTCAAAACTCCAAATCCCCAATTTCACCTAGATTCTTAATCCTAACCCTACATTTCTAAACTGAATCAAGATATATAGGAACAGCATACTACCAGGCACAAAAGCCAGATAAAAAGCTATGCATTAGTTCTAAATGGTGTTGAATGAAGCTGATAACTTCTTTTTTATCTAAAACAGGTTTCTCATTGTATGACTAAGAAAGGGTTTTTTGCATATACCCACCCTTTGTTTTCTATATACTACAAATAACATCTCGTGTTTGTGTATTTCTAAATACTACCAACCCTTTTCCGTATATGTTCTAACCAACACCCTAGGTTACTTTCTGTAACGGAAATTAAATGAATGAAGTGATATTTATGGAGACTCCTCCAGATTGCCCGTGTTTCAAAGTATAAATTGATGGGATAATCTGAATCATTTCATCACTAGCCCATAAATAGATGGTAGAAACAAAATTTGTTAGTGCTGATGTTCAGTGCAGAAAGGTTGAGAAAAGCAACAGATGAAATTGTGTCGCAACTTTCCTTCCTAAAACATGGGTCAACCAAGGATTGTGTCCACTGAATGGATGGTCCCAATTAATAGATAGCCCTGCCACGCGTACTGTGGATAGATGGCTAGCATAGCCACTAAGTGTGGTGTACTCACTAGAGTGCACTTCAAAAGCATACTCAGTCCCCACAAGGAAACTAGGAACACATGGTTAATTTTTACATGACTTGTTTCCATGTTTGCCGCTGGTTCTGATGAAAAATGTAGAAATAGGTTCAAATTGGTAGACAATATGTGCAGAATCTTCTCCTTTTTTTTCTTCTTCTCTCTTTTCACTATGTTGTTGCTTTCAGTGCATAAAACCGGCAGGAAGAAATGGACTTTTGCTTAATGAGTACTGATGAAGTTGCAGAGAGCTTTGATACAGCAGTTGAAAAGTAGAATTGAATTTGATTGGTTTTCAGGCAATTGCTAGAGAAGAAAGAAAAAAGGTTGTTTTGGTAGATATGTTTCATTCATTTGCAGAAAAAATGACATGTAAAAGGTTCTTGGAAAGTAATGGTGGTTTTAGTGTGGAGTTGCAGAGAGCTTGCTGAAAAATATTGAAGTTTGGTGAATGGGTCTTCGTAGATTTGGAGAAAATAGCAAAATAAGTGAGATCAAAATACATGGTGAAGACGGTCTTCCTGGAGTTGCAAATATTGTTGAAAAAAAAAATGAGGATAGTTGGTAGGTTTTCATGGATTTGGGAGAAAGATAGCATAGAAAATGAGATTCAAGTAAATGATGGTTACTTCCTTGGTTTTGCAGAAAGATTGCTGAAAAATTGATGTTTGAGGGATTTTGCAAGGATTGGGAGAATGTGGCAAAAAAATGAGATTATAATAGATGGTGATGAAGATCTTCTTGTAGTTGTAAAGAGATTGCTGAAAATTAGTTTGAGTTTTGATGAATGGGTTTATCAGGTTTGTGGGAAAAATGGCAGAGAAAATAATATTTGAAGATACAGCAGTTTCCTTAAGAGTTGCAGTGAGATTATTGAAAGCATATTGATCGTAGTCTCATAGATTTTCATTGATTTTACAGATTCGAGGATCAAATTGGTATTTCAAAATTTGAATAGATGCTAAAAAAAATGGGTTTTCATGGAATTTTATAGATAATTTCTTAACAAATGGTTAGGGGAAGGCCCAAAAGGACAAGGGTGGAGATAGTAAGAAAATACTTGATGAGCTATGGTCTAACTTAAGCTATGGCCCTTGAAAGAGTGGATGGAAATGGAATCACATAGTCGACCCCAATTAGTTGGGACAAGGCTTAGATAACGATGATGATGATGACGATGGTTATGATGGGTTTTTCTTGAAATTGGAGAACGGACGAGTCTGCTGGGTGATCGAAAGGGACTGAAAATGACAATGGGAGTGTCAGTCCCATGTGGTGAGTTGACTTGTCTGTAGATGGCTTCTCTAATTTCCAAGCTTTAGAGACGAAAATCAAATAGAAAAAAAATAATAATAATAAAAAAATTTAAAAAAAAAAAAAAACAGAGTTTTTGATTCTCCAAGATAATCAGTTGGAGAGGAAAGGGATGGTGTGAGAAAGATGGCAGACAAGCAAAGGGGCTGAGAGAGAGGAAAGTAGATGATGGCATTTAAGTGGGGTTAAAACAGTCATTTCCTATTTCAACTAATCTAAGTTAAAAGTCAGAATAGTAGAAAGGGGCTTTTTGTCTAGTGGTAAAAAAAAAAAAAACAAGAGGGTATTTACCAATATGCATAAGCAGGGATGTTATTTGCAGTACACGAAAAGGGCAGAGAGGTATATGCAAAAAACTCCTAAAGAGAAACATTGTTTATGCTTTTTATAAGTACTTTAAACGGAATCGTACACATTTCACAATGATATCATTCTTTATTGGGTGTTTGTGTGTGTGTGATCCTTTTTTTTAACTCATGAACGGTAAAGCAGCAATTATGTCTGATTAATGGCTTATCTTGTGAGGATTCATGGGAGACTTCCCATAGGAATGCATAACGTCTGATTAATGGCTTATCTTGTGAGGATTCATGGAAGACTTCCCATAGGAATGCATTGTTGTATTTGTTTTAAAATAATATTAAAAATTTGAATTTTCAAATTTCGGTGTTTTCCCTCCACATTTAAATTTTGGTGTTTTTGAGGTGTTGGTTTTGTCCCACATCGGATTTGACAAGAGAAATTCTCTTGTTTATATGATAGACTTTTTGCCTAGGGCTTGAGCCCCTTTCAGGGGGCATGTGAATTTGGTCCTGTGGGGGGGCTATGCCAATAGCTCTAATCTATGCCATTAACCACACACGCGCGCGCGCGCGCGCCGCGCCGAGCCGAGTCCGAGTCCGAGTGCGCGACGCAACGGGCTGGGCTGGGCGCGGGTGCGGGTGCGGTGTAAGTGTACTCGTGTGGGTGTGTGTGTATGGGTACTCGCAGGACTGTATGTGCGAGAGTGTACTCGCACTTGCGCCTTTTCGTTTTTAAACCAGAGAGATGCTTCCCTTCCGGTTGGTCGCCCCTGTTGGGTTTAAACCCAACGGACCTAACCTTTTGTAAAGGGTGCTTATGCACCATTTCGAAGTCTATATAAAGACTTCCGATTCCAGTTTCAACATACGAAAAAATTCCCTGCCTTATAAAACTCTCTGATACGGTTTTGTTACTGAGTTCATTGCTGAGTCAACTCAGCACTTTCGAATTAAACTGCAAGTGGTTCGAGCCCGTGTACAGTGAGTGCACCGCTGGGACCGGGTCATAGTCGTTGTATCCTGGAGGTCGATTGCTCTGGAAACCCGTTGCACTTGGGACGCTGTCCAAGGGGAGCAAATTCGATTTCAAGCCGAGTGACTCAGTCACGCCTCGACTCAATTCAATAAGTTTTTCTTTCTCTAAATTTATTTTCCTTTTTTGGTTCTCGATTTTTATAGTCTATTTAATTCAACATCTTTATCCAACATGCATAACTGCACAGGAAGCATTTCCCAGATTCATGGGTTTTTCTTCCACACCTTCATGGCACATGTATAGATGGAAGAAAACGAGCTAAGGCTACCAATTAGTAATTTTCCACTAGTTCATAAATGGGGGCAACTCATCCATCATTCCGCATGCAAAATAGCCCAATCTAGGTGGACAGGATTGCCTCATGGCTTTTATTTTTAACATCAGCCATCTGTCCTAGTGCCAGTGGACCCGATTGATACATAAACCTGCCATGTGTCTGGTGGAGGGATGGCTCTATCATATTTCGCCTTTTCACTTCTACCATATCATCTCCCTTCTCAATAACAGTAGGCATCACATAAATAAAGCACAGTAGCAATTTACATCCAATTCCAAACTGAGCCTCAACCATCTGATATTGCTGTATAATTTGCACAATGGAACATTTTCCTTCTGACCATGCATTTGATGGCCTCCACCAATTGGATGCTTGGATTCATCCAATCAGTGTGATTCTCAGGAAATACACTGTCCGTATTGGAACCACAACCTAAACCTGGATGGTTTGGATTGATGTACATTCATGCCATGCACATGTGGACCAATCATCGCCATCTAAGAAATGATGGAAAAAGGCAAATATTATCCAGCCTAAAAGAAGATTTTGATGCTAAATGAAGAAATTAATAAGGCAACACGCAACATGTTTTAGGGAGCATACAGTCCATTAAGCCAACCATTTCATCCTACAATAATCACAATTGTTACACATAGCAAACCATTGTTGGCAGATGAGATAATGCTTACCTTTTAAAGGAATTACCGTTGGTCGGCAGCCTTCGCTTGCTGCTGGATCTGCTGAAGAAGAGTTGCAGCCAGCTGCAATGTCGCCTGGAGGCGTTTCTGTGGATCTGTTTCTGTCTCCTCCCGACTGCTATTTTGCAGCTGTTGATTCCCCTGGCCTCCAGAACTCCCAGGTGGAGTTGGTAACTCTGTACAATTTGCCTGAGTAACTGCAGAAACATTGGATGCATGTTGCTGCTGTTGCAGCTGCTGCACTTGATTGAATTGGGCACTCAAAGAGTCAGAAGATGCAGAAGCATGATTCTGCAAAGCAAGATTCGGAGCGGATGTAAATGCCTGTTCCAGCTGATTTGGAACACTTAATGGGTTACGATCTTCCCCTGATGATGGAACAGGCGCTTTCACCAGCTGTTGCCGTTGCCCAAGAAGTGTTGCAAGCTGTGCAAGCTGTTCGGGTTGCAGAGGCAGAACAGGTGTAGACGAAGAAAGCTGAGGTTTGCTGCTAGGTAAAGGGAGACCAGAATTGGTGGGTGTATACTGATTTGAAGCTGATTCTTGCACAGCTGCTGGCTTTCCAGAAAGATATTTTTGTGCCATGGACTCGTCAAAGGAAAGGGATGGAAAACTTCCCATACTAGAATTCTGATTCCGCATTTGGAGAGGAGACCAATTCGATTGCAATGTAGGATTATTGTGATGAAGTTGGTCGTACCTACTCTCACTGAGGGAATCAGATGCTTTCTCTGTCTGAGGAAGATTGACAACTCCTTGTTTTTGTAGTGATGGGAAAGAAGAAGTGGATGAAGGGAAAGGCTCTGATGAGGAGCCGATATAACTTTGACCGCCCCAAGAAGATGGCATGAGACCCGGAGAGGTTGCCTTCCGGTATGATGACATATCCTCATGGAAGGCTGCTCCATCCATTACTCGGGGTGGTAGTTTTGAATCCATGGTTTCGAGGGGATGATGGAGAGAGCCATAATTTGAACTGGGGTGCTGGAACCTTAAAATTACACCAGAGATGCTCACTTTACCAGGTACTTTGAGAACTTTCTCAGAAAATTCTGATGGTGGCACAAGGAATAGAGTGGTCTTCTCGCTCAATTTGGCAACCGCTGCTCGCTGCTTCTCCCCCAGATAGTGCATGAACTCATTGTAAAATATGATATCAGCATCGCTTCCTGGAACAAAGAAGACCACCCAAAAACTAGCTGCTTGATAGAAATGTTTTTCAAGCATATCGAGACCAGTCCTTGCGGTGCAATTTAAAAACTCAGGCCTGTTGCATTGGTACCAAACTAAAACAATGAGCTGATAACCTTTCAACTAAAACAGTGAGCAGACTACTTTTAAAAAGATACGTGCTAAGCATGTAAAACAAAATGAGCATAAGAAAATCAAAAATTACACTTCTATTATTCATTATCGAGAGACGTGTTGTGTAATGTGCTTTGTAATGGTGGGTGGGCAAATGAGCACAGGTATAATGCCTTGCAAGTCTTATGTATGTTGTAAGAAGGAATTATAACATGCTCCCCCAGAAGCAATGTTTTCTGCTTGATCGAAGGTGGGGCCACATTTTCAGTAACTTAAAGTTGCTGGTCTTGTGGTTGTGGCACACATCATGGAAACAGGATTGAACCAATACCCCCCTCATCAGATGATCCTGGCCACCTGACGAAAATGGACAACAATAACAAATGGTCCACATTCAATAGGGACCCAACCCGATGGTTAGGATCATCCAATGAGGGAGATTTTCTGGACGTCTCCCATCCACCTCAGACCCATTATATGAATGATTTAGCTAACCAAAATGTGGGCCTGCATTTACAGTTTTTATTGGCCAAACAGATGCTCGAATGGACATTGGACATTTACTAAATGATAATGGGTTCCAAATATGTTCCACATAACCACATATTTCAAACTCTCTACAACCATGTTCCTGCTATTGGTTATTCCGGAAGAAAACTACCAATATGTTAACTAAGTAAAATACCAGCTTCATGTGTCAAAGTTCACAACAATATATTAAAAGTGCTCAGTACAACTTACAGCATGACATCCAGGACTTTTCCCACAGGAAAGCAACGGGCACGACAGACTGGAGTCCCTCCCTTCGCAATCGTTCCCTCCCACTTCCACTCCTCGTTCAAAGGAGAATGATGAGAGTCAGGTGTGAATGGTTGCTGCCACTTGAGGGGCTTTGCAGGCAAAGAACCGGCACCTTCAAAACTATCATGGGTTTTCCAAGAACCGTCTCTTTCTGCCTGTGGACGGGGTAAATTTTTCAAGTGATCCGGAATCCGTTTATAATCAAAAGGCCCAGAAGCAAAGTTTTTATCGTAGGACTCATTTTCTGGCAAATCCGAGAAAAACTTTGGCGGGCGAATATGTTGCTTTTCTTGTTCTGAATCAGAGAATGGATACTCGGGAAGTTCTTTATCAGGAAGCGAGCTAGTCTTTAGTTTTTTTGCTTCCCGGAAGGGAAAAGGTTCTTCTGGCAATTCCCAGGTCTCACCAAAAAATGGGTTTCTTCGAGGAGGTCTCTCTGGAGGAAAATCACGCCCGAATGCACCCCTATCTACTGCAGGACTTCTGTGGTGTTCATATGTATCTTCTGATGGTCGCCTGTCAAAGGAACCACTCGTGCCTGTCTGTGCAGAACTGTTTCTACTGAAACCAAAGGCACCAGAATCTCTAGGCATCTTATCCATATTTGGAAAGAAGCGAGGAGATGCCGAACTAAATTCTCCAGTTGAATTCCCAAGATTTCTGTCTGGTCTAAAATTATCGACAGCCTGTCCACCCAGCCCGGAAGGACCATAAGAGTTGAAATGCGGGAACGGGCCATTTGTTGAATTCCTCCCACGTTCTGATGGGCCAAGTTCGCTCTTTGCAAAGCATATACTCACACGAGGATTGTCAAATAGTTTCCCCTGAAGAGCTTCTTTTGCTCTGCAAGCAGCCGCTATACTCCTAAATTGCACAAATGCATAGCTACGACCAGGAAATGCGGTGATTTTCTCAATCTCACCAAATGGGGAAAAAGCCCTTCTTAAAATAGTCTCATTAATGTTCAAGAACGAAGGAAACCCTACCCATAACACCTCACTTGGTTCAGCGTTCTTATCCCCCTTGGACTTGTCAAAACGATAGGTTTCAGGACTGGCCTGGCGTATTCTTGAATCTTTATGAGAAAATGGCTCCCCATGTTCGGCAGAGCGCCTATCATCCCTACTTTGTGGGTATTCCTCACCATGTGATGATGTTGACGATCTTTCCTGTAATTAAAAGCTCTCCAAGATAAATGAACCAATGCTAATTACAAGTTAAAAAATTTGTGTTAGAGAAGCATATTCTTACAATTGAGGATGAATGAACTTTAGGCCATCCGAAAAGACCAATAACATTGGTCGTGGCCATTGAATCAACAATATTAATTATGAAAGTATATAAGGCTACCACAATTATACTTAAAATGTTTAAATCTAAAAGGAAAAGAACACAACCACAGGAGGGGGGAATACACACACACACACACACACACACACACACACACACACACACACACACACACACACACACACTAGCAAGACACTTTTCGCAAACCATTCATAAGGATTTCATACTCTCTGCTAAACAACAAACTATCCCAGAATTTAAAATCCTCTACTCAGTAAAGAGTAAGAACTCAAGAAAACCCTAAAAGAAGAAGGAGAAGAAGAAAGCAACAGCTCAAATAGCTGATTTGACAACTTGGTGTTTGCCCCAACAGTGAGATATTTGACACAACAGTGAGATATTTGACAGCTGAAGAACTCAGTGGGCAACTAGAGTAACTACATTTACTATCAGATGTAGCACCCCTCCAACTGGCTACAGCTCTACCTGCTGCTGCAACAAAAAGAACTTGGTCATTCTCATGTGCAGGTTAAAAGAGAAATTATCGACCTTAGAAAATCATCTGGATTTTCCCCAAGGGCCCTTCGAAAACACATATAGAAGTCAGCCTAAGGAAAGACAATAATGAGTTGGTGAATATTGAGATACGAAAGAAAGTTTGAAATTTGATATAATTAGATTTACGTTGCATCCTGCCTAGAGGATTGATATCCTAGATGATGTTTCTGAATAACTGAATCCACTATCATCCAACGTTTGGCTTTTATATGACATATCTAATTACAAGCATACATGTTTGTTTTTGGACAACACATAATCGTCCAGCAAAGTGATTTTCACTGATTGGACGGCTAAAGCATATAAATGCTGGCTTTCATCTGTTGACTGTGGACAGTTGCCAATATTGTTTCTAACCATCCGTTTATACCAACTGGACACTAATTTGTTTGGTTGGGGTGTTATGACCAAGTGAGGGCCACCAAGGACTCCTTGGCTAGGTGAAGGTGGGTGCATCACTATTTGTTATGTGTGCCCCGATTATCTAAAGGGGAGAAGCATGCCCTGGTAACCTATGAAGCAGTCCAGCTACGCCTCTCACAGCAAATGAGACATCCGATTCATTTAACTGAGTCAATTTCAGAAAAATGAGCAGGGATTAGGTAAACCGCACAACCCTTGAAAGCGAGTTTAGGAGAAAAGCTTGCTTCCTGCCTTCCAGCTCTAGAGCAGTTCCTTCTCTTTTTTGCAAGGGGGAGAAGTGTGCCCCATAATCATATAGCAGTTCATATCTAAAGCTGATCACACTTTGGTCCTTAAAGTGAATCCGGAATCTCCTTCAATGACGCTATTTCTACTTTGCTCAATTGATTACCTTGAACCTTATCAGACCTCAAGCAAGAAGGATTTCTTTCAGACACAGCGATTACTTGATCCACTAACATCTGAAGGCTGACTTAGGTGCATGCCTTACTACTAATATGCTCCTGGCAAGGTAGGCTCAGCATCCATCATTCAAAGATAGTCATAAAACATTATCATGTGCTGCTTTACTCACATTTAATTCAATTTCACTAAGAATATTGCTATTAATATTCTTTTTATTTTTTTTTTATTTTTAAATTTTTTTATTTAAATAAAATAAAATTTTAAAAAAAAAAAAAAAGAACCTTTCTATTGATCCTCCCAGCCAACATAAATTTCTGATGCAGCACCAATTTAGATTGAACTTTACACCCAGCTCTCTCCTGGTCTATGACCCAGGATTCATCCTTGCCATGGGCATTCAGCTAGCAAGTGGCCCTGACGCCCTACTTAAAAATAAATAAATTGAACTTTTGGGATTAAGTCATATAGAAGGAAACAAGCAAGCCAGAGGGGTTGGGGGGGAGGACAGATCATAGACATACAACTTTCAAATGGATCTAGAATCACCCTTGGAGTTTGAAATCAATCAATACGAAACATTGGGCCACAATACTAACGCTTCCCCACAATATTGCCAGATCCTCATGTAAATTAACTACACCTTAGCATCACAGGAATTACCAAATGCCCTTGCACAAATTGCCCGATAAAAAACAAAGACAGAGGGTGTTCTCTGATGCCTGGTCTGATGTGTATGTCCTCGTAAAACTGTTGCCTTCTACTGTTTAGTAAGCAAGTCAGGTTTAGTCCCTTGACACTGCTTTATTTATTTTTCATTTAAGTAGTGTAATTTGTGCTGGTTTTGAAACTCTATATAGGATGTCAATAACTTCTAAACATTGGAACATTTGATGCACGATTTAGTTTCATACTGAATAGATGACTTTCATCCTTAAATATTTATGATATACATTTTATGGTGCTTTGCTGCATGAAAAGGTAAAGACCCAGCAGTTACTCCAAGATGGCTGATGCTAAATTTCATCGTTTAGAGTTCAAGACAGTGTTCAGCTTATTACGGACAAAAGCATCAATTACATAATATTGGATTCGATTATGTAAACCCCATTCACTGATGTAGGTAAATCACATTTCTAATAGCATGAATATACTGAGTGAATTGTGTTGCAGGTTATTCCCCGTGACTTCGGATCCGGGAACGGTTTTGAATGATTTATGTGGAGCAACTTTTCCAAAGAACATTAAAGCATAGAACAGGATGCTGGAGTTTATGATTTCACGTAAATGATCAATCATTTCGAGCAACATGGGTTAGTTCATTTCCATCAAAATGCAATTCACATGAGTCGCAGATCTAACACTCAGCTTGCTAATACCACACCAATACACCACCTCGCTGTATAATTGCACTGGTTAATTACATTGGAAATCTGCATAATCAGTAGATATACTGCTCCACATTCTGACACATCAGAACAGTTCGCATATACTGAAAGTGTAAACATTAAAACAATGTAATGACAGTCACAGGCTTGAGCCCCTTTCAAGTCCAGATAATAGATGTTGAGCCACTCCAATGACCTCCATATCAAGTGCAACAATGACCACGTATGATTTTTACAGGTTATCGTGTAGATATCTGGAAGGTAGTATGAATTATGGTCCCCCCCCCCCCCACCAAAAAAAAAAAAAGAGTAATAGAAGCAATGAATCAACCATATAAAAACTAATAAATAAAATAAACAGTGTTCTGTACAAACAATAAAATTTATATGCTTGTCAAAACTTGATGCACAGCCATATCTGAACATCTCTTCTTTTTCTTTTTCTTTTTTATCAGGACAATAGCTGAACATCTTGTGTGCCAAAACTGCCAAATTGGGCAAAAGATTGTTGCAAATAATGATTGAGCTGATGGTGCCATGAGTTGGTGATCAGTAGACAAAACACAGAGGGGCTGGGAGTACTCGAGTATGCTGATGACACAAACACAAGTTCCATACAACATGGTGGTAGCATAGATCTGCAAGTCCTTCCCAACATGCAATGCCCTTAAATGGACATGGAAGGTAAGGACATTCAGGGATGTGTTCCATTGTGACTGACTTCGAATGACAATTTTTTCACTCAAGCTAGTCTTTTTATTTGGGGATTGTGAAAGAGCATAGGAGCTCTGAGGAACCGTGGTTTATCACATCCTGGTCTGAAATTTCTCTTAACAAGTATAGGAGTTGGCGTTTATTGTGCTAGTTACAATCAGAACCCTACTTCATCACCTTTCAGTTGAGAGTTGAGAGCATAAAGGCTGGTAAATGACATGAGCATTCCAGGGCTGCCTTTGCATGATGATTGTTTCCTTCTCAAAAAATGGATCACTTCATTTTCTATTTGGGGCTAGGCATCATGAAGTCAGCAACAGGGAGATGATTCCCATGTTCCTGTGATAAGGTTACTTTAAAATGTTTTGGAATTTTTGGCTTTTTGCACAGCATGCTTGCTCCAAATCAGAAACATAGCAAACCATCCATCAGTTATGGATAACCATGGAAAGCTGTTAAAAGGGAGAGAACCGTACTTCTATCTTTGGATGACATTTTTTTTCTGGAGCTGGTTTCATTTTGGGTATTAAAAAAGGCGTGCCGGGCGGTACTAATATGGAGATTGTAGTTCACCTGCTCCTGCTAGATTGTGTTGAACTGCTCCGTTACCAGAAATCCTGATGCTAGTTTTTCTCTTATGAAGTTTAGCACTATGTCGTGAGAGAGAAAGGGAGCAAAGAGAGCTCCAAAGTAACAAGGCCAATAATCATTCTATATACACCACATGGAGCACAATTATTAGGATTCATGCTCTATTTCTTGATCTTGACATTTATTCACCCATAAGACGCCAATATTGGGATTTCTTCTAAACAGTGGATATAAATGCAGGAACTACTGCCTTGTAGTTGATTGCCATTAATGATTGTTCTACAAGGCTCACATATCTTTGTCATGTTGCATCACATGGCCAGATCGTATCATTATAAACTTGTTTACCAAGGCCCTCATTGACTTTGTTGATTTTGTCATGCCAGTGGGAGGGTGCAAGTTAAACCAAGGGCTTAACCCTCTCGCCTCTTGCCATGCTATATTTCAGGGAGATATAAAGGAAGTCACTTGAAATTTTTAGGCCCAAAATCTGTTATTGTACATGTTCCATCTATATGTTCCTTGCTAGAGAACAGAGGTGAGCATCTTGAAGCTTACTAGTAAGCATTTTGCAAGTTATTTAGGTTTTGAAGTCGTTTCTCCATCTGCGACTGAAGTCAGGTGACCTTGTTCAGACTACTTTTTTTTTTAGAGAGAGAGAGAGAGATCAAAAATTTTATTAGTGCCTTGCTCAGGCAATTATTCATGTACTTACTAAAAATTTTAGAGCAGATGGAATGGATGAGAATTAATTGAAACCACGACTACGACTACATATGCATCAAGGTGGGAGCTAAGCATAGACTTGCTACTGCATAGAATGCAAAGATGGAAGGTCATTCTATTTAACATTTTATGGATGCATTGGATATGTTACATTCTCCAATTATAAGTATTAAAAGCCATCAGTCCTCTGACAGTTACATGAAGTTTGATCTTTACTTAAGACACGATAATTAAAATAAAATAAAATAATAAAAAATAAAAAAACAATGGACACGCAAAAAAGAGCAGCCGGCTTTCATCTTTGCTTCCTCCAGAAGATGTCTTTTTTGGTAATTAACTAGATATAGAGAGAAGGATATGTGAGATATAACTGATTATAAGGTGTTTTTTTTAAGGTACTCTTTAAGTCTAAATATTCCACAAGAGAAAGAAAGAAAAAGATCTTTTATTTATTTATTTATTTTAAAAGGCATGACATCTTTTATTTACAGTTACATTCTAGAGATTTAAAATCACCACAAACCTAGAGCTAAACCATTGGAACAAGAAAAGCGTAAATATTTTTTTTTTTTAGAAGTAGAAAAGCGTAAATATTGAGGTCACATTGAATGCAATAATGAGCAGCTCAACAATTTGCAAAATGTTAACCTTCTCTTTATTAGCTTTTTTTTCTGATACCCTTAACAACTTTTAAATTGTCCAGTGCATAGTTACCTGAATCGCAATTCATTCAATTCGGGTTTGAATTTGTAGTTTGCAGTTTGAAATCACTTCTTTGTGATCTTCAAAAAAAAAAAAAAAATGCAGTTCACAGTTCAAGACTTCCAAAATTCATTAACCAATGATTGCGAATGTTTGTTCAACCTCACCTTTGGACGATAACTATCTAAAGTAGGGATCGCAATTTGTATGCTTATTGCTTGTGTTACACATGTATGCATATAATTTTTATTATGATCAGCCAAATGATATAACGACCAACAGCCAGTATCTTAGCTATGTAATAATGGACTCAACATTAATTGCCTTTGTGAAAAATCATGCAGAGATGCTCATTCGGTGGGAATATTTACTAAGACCATCAACCATGCTTTGATTTCCATGATATACAAACATTGAGTTGGGAGTACACAGATATTAAGTGCATTACTTCCACTGGTGCTTATGTTATGTACAAATCTGAGTGCATGTGTATTGAAAGAGGATCAGACACAAATTCAAGTATGCATGTAAGTTGCCAGAGGATCACCCACAAATTCAAGTGCATATGTGCATCTGTATTGCCAGAGTATCAAACTCAGATTCATGTGCATAAGTATTTGTGTGTTGCCATGGGATCAAACACAAATTCAAATGCATATGTGCATGTGTATTGCCAGATGATCAAACACAAGTTCAAGTGCATATGTACTGCCAGATGATCAAATACAATTACTTCGCCACAAGTTAAATTCCATCAAACTAGTTGCTATAAGTGGCAATTAAATGGTGAATCAAACAGTGATTGACGCCATTTGACCTACATACTTCAAGGAAGTACTTGGAGAATGAAAAGGCTTGGACCAAGAAACTGCTTGGTGCAGAAAGTAGAACGGTTTTTGACGATAGACTATAGTGGATGAACAACATAAATGGTTATACCTTTCTTATGTGATTGATATTAAACAGTTGTGTTCACAAGTCCAACAAGATGGATGAATCCATCCAACACAACAATAGAGAGGTTGTATGACAACAGAATTATGCGTTAGATTAGATACAGGTTCTTGTACAGCTTAGCTACCAAGAAAGCATTCCCAACCAACACTGTATGTAGGCTTAAAAGAGACCACACTCAAGAGTCATTCAAGTCAGATGAGACTTCTATAAATGTAAGCTACATTAGCTCTGGAATGTAATAACGTTAGGTAAACTCTCTAAAACTACACATCCAACACAAGTACAAGAATGAATAAATGCAAACGTATATGACTCCACTCATCTTTTTAGTAAAAATTTTGTGGCCATTCAAGAAAATAATTATGTACTGATATGACTCGGTATGCTCTGTATCACTTTTGAGTGTTGGAAATGACTGATTCTCTTAATGAGAGTAGAGTCAATCTGAGATTATTTAACACAGTGCCTATTTGAGATTCTTGGAACTACACACAATCTAATAGAAGACCGGCCAGAAAAACAAATCAAATGAGAAAGGCACCATAAAATTTGAAGAAAATCTAATGAACGTTAAACACGGTAATGAAAACTTCAATGAGAAACACCCTCAGTGACTTCATATGCCTTTACATAATAAGTATTCAAAGCTTCACCACATGCAACACATCTCTACCCACTGGTTCATAAATGACAAGGCATCTTAGATCACCAATCATCAAATTTCCGTGCATCTACACATAGTTGTCCATCAGCTTCTTTTAATTGTATAAAGTAACACCATTGCAAGGTTTTATCTTATTTTCCTGAGATGCATTAAGGTTTATAACAGATCAATGGATGTGCAAATAATTGGGTCCTCAATTCTCCTCATTGAATTAGTATAGCGCAGCATATCAGACATCAGGTTATCTTTCCATATGCAATGAGACATCCCATGTCACTGTGTTATTTTATTCTTCATCTACGTGCCGTTATTATCTCTATGAGAGCATGCACTTTATTTCTTGCATTGATTGTCATGTTGTTTCTCTTTTCATTATCAACTGCAATATGATCTATAGAAGTGTTCAATGAACCCAGCAACATCCAAATCACTGAATTCTGAACACTTGTTGAATTATATATGGACCAATTTTAAGTTTTAAGGCACAGTGTAGATTTGTTTGATCAGTTTAAACATCCTAACATGGATGTATTTGGTGTTAAAGCATATTTAAATGAGGTGCTTGACTGCTGGATAATTCAAATGGGAACATTGGTCAGGTTAATATACATCTTTTACCATATCTACAAGTAATTGATTGCTGGATAATTCAAATGGGGATATTGGTGAGATTGAATATACAAACTCTTATGCAATGTGCCAGTATTTGATGTTCTTTTTGCTTTTTCTTTTTTTTTCTTGAAAGATTTTTCTTTCCATTTTTTATCAGTGCCTACAAGTTTTTGATTGTTGGATCTTCATAGTTACATAGTAATTAAGTAATTAGCTCAACCACATCTGCACATCTAGTGTCATTATTAATCTATAATCTTCTGAACCAATTTTGCCAATCAAACTCGGTAAATAACTGAGTGAACAGGGATTCACACAACTAACCCCCTTTGTGAACTCGATTTTCATCGGCATGCCAGCAAGGACAAAACCTTGGAGGCCTCTCATCGCAATCACAGCATCTTCCTCTTTCTTGAAGTTGACAAAAGCATAGCTACGGCCTGGGGGGAAAGCAATACTGTCGATCTCTCCAAACCGCAAGAATTTCTCCGTGAGGACAGGCTCGGTCACATGAGGTGATAAATTACCCACCCAGAGATGGCGCGACGGTGGAGCATCCTTCCGGCCAAAGTGGGACTTTTCTTCAAACCGTGGCAGATACTCGCCCCGGAATCTGTCCCTTCCTCCCCTGCCAATCTACAACAATACACCAAGCATAAGTATCTAAAACCCATCTATTAAAAAAAAAAAAAAAAATGCAACAAACGTATATCAAAATCCACCTAAAAAAACTATATATTTGCATCCAACCCTGAAAATCCAAAGGGTCATCTCGAACAAAAATAATACAGAATAACATCTCAATAGAAACAATAATAAGATGTTGGTTCTAGGTCAGTGACAACTAGAGAACTTCACTATTATGCACAGAGTTTGTGCACATAGGACCTATGTTTTGGTGATCTAGACCATTGAGCTGATGGCCCTATCATGGATGGACAATTCCACAGAAATCTCCACAACTGGACAATTGTAACCTTGTTGGCCTCCACATAGATGGCTGGGAGGAATACACTAACAGGTCCTGATTCAATGGATAAATAACCAAAGATTTGACAGACAGGAGATTGTTAGGGCATGTCCATTCATAAACAGCAACAACATATCAATGGCTCGGATAGGCCAACAGTGGCCCGCACATAAAGTAACTTCATGCAGTCCGCATTAAATTGATAAGCTGCAAAAGATTGGACAGCTTTTCCAATACAGTAGATTGCTAGAGCAAGCAGTCCATCCATGATTGCCACCCTCAGATCAATGATTTGGAAAGGCCAACCATGCAAGGTATCCCGTAGCGGTAACGGTGGCCATAACAACTACCACCGTTACCTTTATGAAACATGTTGTAACGGCTATTATGGCCATGTTACGGTGTCCTTTTTATTGAAAAAAAAAAAAACAGAGAACCTGTATCAGCCCCGTAATGGACTGTTATGGGGCTGTTATAGCCTTTACGAAGAGTGTAGCGGGCCATTACGGGGGATGTAATGACCTTTACTGGTCATTTTTCTCATAGCGGCCATTACGACCTTTATGAACCCATAATGTGCAACAGTTGCCACCGTTACCTTTACATAACATCATTTACAGTCCCATAACGGCCTTTACTGCACACCATGCAACCATAGGATGATAAAGATGATGATCTGAGAATAAATAAGATCAATTATTACTAATGCTTGCATCACAGTCTCAAAAACACTGAATTAGTTGACCACTTGTTTATCCACCGCAAGGTCACGATGAAGGATGGACAGATTTTCTAAATTGTTATTGGCATTTGCTGGGTGATGCCCAGTTTGGTAAGAGAGATTATTTTGGAATTCAGCAAATGTAAGTGAAAACAGGACACATTTATGTCATCTTGCATTTTTGGCCAGTTTGTGGTCATTGTGGAGAGAGCAGAAAAGTCCTATGGTACCTTTAACAATGGGGCTGAGTCTAATGAGATGGTTTCTTATAGGGCTATGGGCAAAGTGATTCTTGGGCAGTTGAGCTTAATTTACATAATAGTGAAGATCTTCATATCGATTAGGCCTCTTTGATGCAATTGGTATTGTGAATGTATTGAGGATTCTTCAACATCCCTTTTCAGTGGTTCTCAGTTCATTTCCTCTTTTTGTTCAGTTTCAATACCATTCAAAAACAACAACAATAGTTGTGGTAGTGGTGGTGGTTGTAGTAACAATAGTGGTTGTAGAAATTTTAATGGTGATGATGATGAATGGTTTGTACAAAACCATCAGATTGAAAGGATCCTGAAAACAATACAATCAACCCATCAAATCCAAAAGACCCTCCTAGACATTTTGCATTTGGAGCGCCTGAGGTACAACGACTTCAGTCATCCATAAGGGGCCCCACCTGGCAGCAAGCTCAGATTATCCAGAACAATCCATTCAGTGTTCTCCATAAGACCAATCCATTCAGGCAACTCTAAAAAAAGAAAAAAGAAAAAATCACAGCAATAAGACAATCCCAGCCGCTTGATTTCCCCCCAACCAAATATGGACCATTCACCAACTCTTCCTAACCAGCCTCCTCAATGTCCGAAATACAAGGGACAGGATATAACATTCTCACAGTACCCCATCCACTGAAGAGCACACCAGATGAACGTTCCAGATCATCCGTCAATGCAGCCAGTTTTGGGAACATCATGGATGGGGCCAAACCCACTTACCTCCAGCGTAATCTCCCCGTACAGCTGGCCCTAAAAAAAAACCCTAGAATCTTAAAACTACAGGGGAAAATCATATATCGAGAGAAATCGAGTAGGAAAAAAAAAAAACCCTAATTACATAAAGAGAAAGAGGAACTAACCATTTCGATTGGACTTGTTCGGAATTTCTCTAAAAACAGAAGGATAAATCTGGAACTCTGCTGAGTAGAAGAAAAGGCCTTTCGCTTGCTTCTGAAGAGAGTTGCGTCGGAGAGGAGAAAGAAAGAGATATGAACATCCGATGCGGAAGATCACTTCCTCAAGTATAAGGTTGCGCGTGGGGCCTGCTGTAATGTGTGTCTGGCATCCAACCTGTCCAGAATGGTGGGCCCACCATGGAAGTTGGCCCACCCAAAAATCAGGTCGATCCAACCATCATCATGTGGGCCACCAAGTGAATCTTTGGATGGTTGTCCGTTGTTTTCGATTTCGTCGAGAGCGGATTCGGAGTGACCCGATTAACATTTTAATGGGAGTCGCCCTGGTCGTGGGGCCCACCTTGATCTATGTTCCGTATATCCACGCCGTCCATCGGTTTTTGCAGTTCATTTTAGGGAATGGTCCCAAAAATGAAGCATATCCAACTATCTAGTAAGCCACACGGTAGGAATTGAATACTCGCCGTTATAATGCTTATTGGGGAACAAAAGTTCTAGATCAAGATTATAAATGTTAATGTGGGCCTAGGAAGTTTTTAATGGTGGACGTTCGCTTTCATGTGGTGTGGTCCACTTGAGATTGGATCCGCTTCATTTTTGCAAATATGCCTAAAAATGAGCTGGAAAGACTGATGGACGGTTTGGATATTAAACACAGAGGTGGGTCACGCCTAATCCGCTCCCGATTTCATCACAGTGGGTGATGCATTGGTTGGATGCATGCACCCAATTTGGATGGGGGCCAGCACAGGCAGGCAATAGTCATGTAAGCACGTGTACTAATGAGAAAATCTTTGATACTCAGGAAGAGTGTGATGGATGATACGTAGGTGCTTATAAATTACTTAAATATTGCACAAATGATTTAAACTATGTATACCAAATTATATGTATTGCTGAATGAAATCTGAGCGAATTTGATTACGTGACTATCAAATTACTGGACATTTAATGGACGGTTCATAAGGGAAAACGATCAGTGGTCTTAATTTCAACAAACAAGTGTACACAAATCAGTAGTTATCTGAATTTTGGAATGTAACTCAGCGAAGATGGGATCCACAATTTAGCTAGTTTAATTTGAGTTAATTAGAGTTGAATCGGACTGAGTTAGGGTTGACCTAATCCAACCCTGTTTTGAAATAGATCTGATGTGAATTTGACCCGACTCAGTATTGAGTTCAGCATGCCTAACTTGATTGGAGTCTGGGTCTGACTTGCACTAATCCGGACTGAGTTTGATCCGGTCGCAAGGACCGAGTCAAGTTGGGTTGAGTTAGCACCAAGTTGGGTTAGAGGGACCAAATCTAGTGGTGGTGGTTGGCAATCAGGCTCGAGAAAGGAGGAAGAGGAGAAGGAGAAGGAGGAGGAGGAGGGAGAGAGGATGGGCCGGGTGTGGTGGATAGATTAAATTAAATTTAAATTTATTTTTTTATGTACTACATGAACCTAAGTTCCTAAGTTGAGTAGAGTTTCGAATTGAATTGAGTTAGTACCGAGTTGAATTTCAAGTCAAGTTAACCTGAACTCGACTTAGTTTGAGTTCATATTGGGCAAAGTGTACCCAGTTCGGATCAACTCACCCACTCAGTTCGAATGAGTCGAGTCTGCCGAGTCTACTCGCCCCATGCCTAGCTCTAGAGTTAATGTACGTCATATTTACCTTGTTGAGGTACCTGCGTATCAAGTGTCATACCCAACCCTAGTATTAACTTTACTCCTGGTGGCAGAGGAATCAGCACGTCCAGATACGTCATCGGCACACGAATAATGTCTATGCATCTATTATGTACATGTGAGCCCATTTTTAGTCATCCAGACCATTGATATGATGGGACACAACCATGGACGCACAACACAAGATGTTTCCTAGATTGATCGTTATCCATCACTTGCCATATAAGACCCCTTTTTTTTTGTACCGTTGATGGTTTTTCTTATCTTTTGTGGCAAATCAAGGGTTGAGATCCTCGAACCACCAGCCCGATATGTACAAATTAATGCATCAGCAGAGTAGGGTGATCCAACTAATGTAACTCAACTTGAACTGTTCAGATCATCGGCTAAAATCAGGTTGATTGGACCATCTAAAATCCTCTGATTTATGATCATTTGTTTGTGACATATGGACCATTTGAATGGACTCGGATTGGGTTCATCCACACTTTCGATGGTCTGGATGGACACACCACATGTCAGGCGATTCATGGTCACCATCTAAAATTGGATTGTTTAACCACTCACAAATTTGCTCTTAACCATCCATTTGATAGTCACCAATTGGATGGTGGTACAGATGGAGATACATGCATAGCCAGGACTTTGCCCACTGAGAGTAGATCAATGTGACTTCAGGCCATGGTTCACCCACAATTTGCATGGTCTGGATTGTTGCACATATGTGCCACTAGATCTATATTTTGTCTGCTTAGGTCCTTATTAATGCATGTGCATTTTCACATCCGCTCAAGCGGAGTTTTCTATGGGATGCAGAAGCACACTCGAGGTAGGCGGCCCGTGTGAGGTGGGCCTCACCTATGCAAGGTAGGTGGCTCGTGTGAGGTGGTACCCATGTGATGTAGGGCTCACAAGGGGGTTCAGCCGAGGTCCTAACCCATGACATGTAGGGCTGAGATATGAGATAAATGGAATAATTCGCCATGCTCTAACAATTCAAGCCTTTAGAGCAAGTGGTTAATTGTCCTACATCATTTACCTTCCACAAGTGGGGCCCATCATTCAAAAATGGATCGACGGACTGTATTTACAGACACCCCAATGGTTAACCTATGGTCCCCTTACATAAACCTGCAGAGGAGAGGCCAACCGACCACTGAAAATAAACAGTTGAGAACGCAAACTGAAAAGAAAATGCCACAGTGATGGCTGCAAATGTAGATGGGAAAGAATGCAGCAATCCTGCCTTTCAATGGCTAGGATATTCCACCTGGGGCATGGCCCATCTAACCTTTTTTTTTTTTTTTGAAGACACAAGGTGTCCCTACCTCTTTTTTGAAGTGAGAATAATCCTGCGGATACACGCAATCACCCACAGCTGCATATATCGGGTAAAGCCAAGGAGGAGAATCAAACCCTCACCTATAGGGTGCAAACCTTCGGTGAAGACAATTCGCCCAAACCTCGTAGGGCCCATCTAACCTTGGATCACTGAACAAAGGCAATCCCGCCCAGTTTCAATGGCTAGGATATTCCACCTGGGGCATGGCCCATCTAACCTTGGATCATTGAACCAAGGCCCCCATTTGTTCAAATTGCAGTTCACCAGTCATTCTCAAAAGTAATGTCAGTTACAAAAGAACATGCATTGCTTGGTATTTGTAGTCCAATTTTCATGCTAGCTTGTAGGAGAGTTGCAACTGCCAGGAAAGAGAAAAGAAGAAGAAAGCACAGACCTCAGGTGAAGAATAAGCATATAACAACAGCAGTAGCAGAAATGTAATGTGCTAACAAGATTAGAAAAGGATTTTTCTTTTTGAAAAAGCACTGAGATGGTGCAAAAGCTACACAACTCCAAGAAAGGAAAATTAAAATCTTGCAAGACAGATTATAAATAAAATTACAGAGGCTTATTTCACTTGCATAAAATTCCGCCCTGCTAGAGACATGCTCCACCATGTTACTCTCATTTTGAAAGCATCTTCCATTCCTCTCCCCCCCCCCCCTATCGCACAAAGGGCAGCCAGCAAACTCATCATAAAGAGACCGCCGGTTGAGATTGCCATCGCCCTCTCAAGGAAACCATTCCATAAATCTCGAACGTATGGGCAATGAATAAGATGATCGATCACTTTCCATGCACATGAGACTAACTTTGGGAATCATCATTGAGTGTTTTTTAAGATTGTCCACCCAAAGGCCACCTCAGAGAAGGCACCATAGAACCACACATGCCGCGTCTGCTCATATGCACCATCTTTCCGCAGAGCTTGAAACGAAAGGTAGGTTTAAACCTTTCAAGCCTATCCAAATCCCCTCCCACCAAGCAGCATAACTGGAGGCGATCGAAGATCAAAACGTATTCCACATCTTCATTGAGAAGGACAAGAAGGTACCTACAACAATGGAGAGACCAAACGGTTGTCTCCATACAAAGAGAAGCACCCTTTGAATATGGGTCATCTTCCATTAATCTAAGCTGTTTAGATGATGAGTCTAACTTTGTATGGTGGAAAGTCACCAAAGAAACGATCTCAATTGGATTATTTCAACCTTTCGAATAATAAAAATTAATCCAATGGTTGAATTAAGCCATGAACTTTTCAAGCACCCTTGTTGAAGGGGAGCCCTATCAAATAAAACAGTTTATATGATGAGTCTTACTTTGTATGGTGGAAAGTCACCAAAGAAACGATCTCAATTGGATTATTTCAACCTTTTGAATAATAAAAATTAATCCAATGGTTGAATTAAGCCATGAACTTTTCAAGCACCCTTGTTGAAGGGGAGCCCTATCAAATAAAACAGTTTGGGTAATTGGAAAAAAAAAAAAATCCAAACATAATAGTCCTGACATGTTTTGTTGCAATACGTGAGGATGTATTCGAACAACTTGAAATCAGCACTTAAATGCAGTCTACAATAGGAAAAAAGCATGGACCTCAATGTGGGGCCTGTTTCTTATTTATAAAAAAGGATGGATCCAGCTCATGATGAAGAACGCTCAACATATTTTCAGGGAGAAATGTAACGCTCGTGAAAAATCCGTACTTTGGCTCGAGTACCAACTCGACTCGAAATTGCGTAGAATTCCTTCCTTTAGAAAATATGACTAGGTTAGCTAGTGCAACGTTAGAATAGCTGGGAAATGATCCCTGATCACTTTAAATACGTTCTACAAGGCCCAAAGCGAGTGAAACTAATGGTGCTATAATGCTCTAAAACCTCGGACCAAACTCTAAGCAGGTTTGTTCTCTAGACCACTTTGAATCTTTGTATTGGATCTAGACCGCACGTCGAAAGTCCGATACCTCCTATCTTAGACCGTTAGAACCGCCTAGCTGGACTTGACACTCATTCCGAAAATCAAGTCAAACCGATAATCACAGGCTATTTCATTGAGCCCGGACTGAAGAGAGTGAGAATAGGGTTAGAATTGGAATTTGAAATTCAAATCTGGCACACGATTTGACGCATCAGTATTAAGCGTTCTGACCGTCAGAATACAGCCAAATTACACCCTTGAATCAGGAAAAATATCTATTATATATCACGAGACTTATAGGCCTGATCTTGGTGCGATGACCGTTAAACTGAAACTGGACCGCCACGTGCGATCTGGGAACCCTACCGGTCTGAAAACTGGATGTGTGCTAGATCCAGTATGCATGAGCTTAAGTCCGACCGCATTTGACCAGGGGACCATCAGAAATGCTCCTTTGGACCGAAACGGCCCCGATTTGGTTAGGCACCAAGTAAACATTGTTCTCAAGCCTATTTTGGGCATGTTTTAGGCTATAAAAGGGGTAGAAACCCTCACTCCTCTCTCCCATCCGAATTTGAGAGAAACCCTAGCTTGGGAGAGAGAAAAAGGTGAGAGATTGTGAGAGAGTGGGAGAGTTCTTCCTGCCACTTGTGCTACGTGTTGCACGTGCTTAAGCAATACACCTCTACCGCTTTCCCGGCGATTTCACCGCGATTCTAGATAAGTAAATACCCTAAATAGTTGCTGATTTGAGTTTCCTTTGTTTCCATAGCGATGTAGCTTATGGATCTCGTGTATTAGGTTCCTTATTCGCCGTAGACAAAGCGAATACGCTCCGTTTCAATTCACGAGTCTACAAGACTTAAGGTGAGAATTTTAGACGCTTTAATTGACGGTTCCCAACGCTTTCAATGTCGTTTAATAGTAGATTCTTGACGGCATCGCCGTTTGACATGTACAAAATGCTCTCCGTTTCCCGTTTCGTAAACTAACGAAGAATATGAGATTTAGGGCATTTTAGTCATTTGTAGGAAGTACTGTTTACATCCATATTTTACTGATGTGATTGACATGGTTTGTTGTCGCATTAGGGAGTTAGGAATACGTGCATAATTAGTTTGGCAGAGAGATTCGCCTAATTGCGCACTTCGGGTCGACATACTATAGGTAGACTTAAGTGTGTAGTGTATGTGTTTGTATAAATGCTTGTATTAGTATGTATTGAATTAAATGATGTTATGTGATAGTTTGAGATGGATTTCTCAATTAATATGCTGACCTAAATGATTTTCTACATGTTGACTAAATGCATGATTTCATTACGTGCATGGAATATATGTGCTTGAAGATTTGCTTAAGTTGAATGTTATAACATGTGTTAACATGCTCATATGATTGTATTTCAATTCCAATACTTTTACATATATTGCTTATGTGATTCTATAAGTGCTTGGGACTAGACTTAGTCCAGGCAGTCGGTAACCGAGCGAATTCATGGCTGACTGGTCATAGCCACGAACGACGCGTCGATGAACGCGATTCATGTTTGGAGTTGGCGGTAGTGGTTAGGCCACGCGAAGTGTTTTACACACTTCATGTCGTTCGACTTGAGATGCGATCGCGCTAGTCGAGCCCGTCAAGCAACCCGACTGGCCGATGTATGTTCACCTTGTATGAGTCATAACTGCTTGAACCTAGGGTACTTAACTTACCATTGTAAACCCTGTTAACCATGGTACCTTGATCCACGAAGACTCATGATCCGGGCATGGTGGTATGGGACACCGTGGTCGAGCTGTCGGCCTACGCTGGGGCCACAAACCTCCCCGTAGTGACCAGTGAGCACCTAGACTCGTGAGCAGATTATAGTGGTATAGGACACTATATTCTAGCTGTCGGCCTACACTGATCAGGCGACGAGTTCTTTGTAGTGACCGCGAGCGTATTCTGAGTCCACGGGAGGCGACGACCCTTCCGTTGCAGTAGAGTACGGTAGGCCTGTATTGATAAGGTGATGGGGGAGCGGTGCAATGAGTGCGAGCAACAGCCCTGGCAGCCCTTGCAGTGACCTACGAAATACACATCGTATGAGATTACTAGGAGTGACGACCCTAGACAGGATCTGTGTTGGGATTGATACAAGGGAAGTACCTTAGTTTCCCAATCCTGCTGTTTGAATGGACTAATAACAACTTGGAAATCATATCACCATAGCATTGCATGTGCCTGGAAGATGTGGAGCACTCTAGGGAGTGTGGCATGCCGCGGTCGTAAGATGTTGCCGTATGAGGGAGATCGTCGGTGAGGGCATACATCACGTCATGTCATCTTGCATTAACAACAGTATTAGGATTGTCTGATTTACTGCTTTACTATTATCGCATGATTGAATTGTGAACATGCTAATCTTTGCTCTATGATTCCACTGAGTTGATCACTCACTCCCACGTTACGGGATGGTGTTTGCAACACCCACCAGACCTTGTTGTAGATGCAGGTGAGGCTGAGATCCAGGAGGTGGAGCCAGACTTTGACGAGGACCAGGACGAGTTCTCGTACATGCAGTATCACGATGGCTTCGCGTAGGCGACCTGGATCGATGGGATTTCAGTGGGACCATTTTGGATATTTATTTTGTTCATGTATGTTATATGAGACTCAGAGATGTAGTCATACTTTGGAGACAGATGAGATTTACTTTGTTTTTTCATACAGTGATATATATATTGTTTAGTCTTCCGCTTGCTTTTATCACTGGATCTGAAGTATGAATTACAGTTTTGGTATACTTTTACTCATGTGAATGCTTTAAATCAGACAACATTGAATCATAATCATTTTTGTTGCATAAGTGACGGTCTGGAACTCGGGAGTTGAGTTTATACACGACCCCCAATTTTCAGGGTGTTACAAGAAAACAGCTTGTTTATGAAAGAAAAATAAGCATTGGCAACAGCAGTTGGAACAGTACTATTGTTATGCTGCTACACTGACAGAAACACAATGAAAAACAGGATCAGAAACAAGTTCTGAAATCAGAAATCAAAAGACACAACTTGACATCAGCATTTAAATGCATTCAGATCATCCATGTGCACTTTCATAATAAAATTGAAATTCAGAAACTGAAAGACAAAAGAACAAAAGAACAAGAGAAACGCATTCCACTCAAATAACTCCCAATTATTCAATTTAATGAAGTATTATGAAGACAGCTAGGTGTGTCAAAATTTCCAATTCGAACTCTAAAAGTAAAAGATTAAAAACAAGGTGAAAGTGCCAGAACATCTTTGGAAGAAAAAAAAGAAGAACATGCACATTATTTATTTTTGAAAATAGAGTTTTACACAAGGAAAAATACCTCACATTCAAGCAGGCATGGTTTCAAGACTATTCACCTTATTGTCTTGGACCGGTCGAATGGCAACTTTCTGCCTGCATTGAATAAAAATACCAATCTCAGTGTTGCATTTTAAAATACAAGCATATCTTCCTATTGAAAAAACTCTCTGTTTTGACCTCAACAAAAAAGAAGCTTCTTGGTATTGTTTGTTTCCTTTTTTTCTTTTCGTTTCTCTTCTTTTATATCTATTTGTCAACACCTATTGGAGGTATCTGAAACTTCTGCCTTATTTTAAGGAGATAGGCTTCATTTATGTAATTAAAACAATAGATAGGCTTCATTCATATAACTAAAACAGTAGATAGGCTTGTAAAATGAGATGGTGATTAAGAAGAGTGGAGTGGAGTGTTCACATGTTCTTCCAATACTTGCTAGAAAGGAAACTTGTAAAGAAAGGTGAGAGAAAACTACTCCAAAGTAATTAAAATGGTAGATAGGCTTCATGTTAAGAAATCCTCTCTCCTTTAGTTTTCTTTATTATGATGAGTGCAATATCAAATAATCCAAAGCCTTGGCCAATTTGCTTGTCCCTCTAGCCTTGGCTACATCGGAAGACTGGATATCGCTAATGTTGAATAGATTTTCCAAGTGACCTTGTTGTATTTTGGATGATTTTCATGGGTTCCCATGACCCAATTTATAGCACAAACAGTTTGTAAGGGCCACTATTTTGCCCTTAACGAAAATTAGGGAAACATTAGTCACCACCCAAGTAACTGACAACCATTATCATGTAAACCTTTATGACTTTCAGGCATCCATGGCCATATTACTAACATTCTGCATTGCCATATGCAAGCAACTATTTATTTACAGCCAGCTGCTCTACTTCCATCTCATAGATCATACAAAGTTATTGGTGACAATTGAGTTATTAAGCATGAAGGCTAGATATTAGTGGTCCAAAAATAGCTTTACATAGTTGTTGCATTGCTCAATAAGATTTTGCCAAGCAAGAACTCAAGAATATATCAT
This sequence comes from Magnolia kwangsiensis, assembly GCA_037074715.1. Classification (NCBI taxonomy): domain Eukaryota; kingdom Viridiplantae; phylum Streptophyta; class Magnoliopsida; order Magnoliales; family Magnoliaceae; genus Magnolia; species Magnolia kwangsiensis. The sequence goes on from CM073583.1 coordinate 5,742,578, forward strand.
GATTCGTAAAGAACTCTGCAGCCTTACAGTCCTAGCCATCCAATAATAGGACCAGAAATGTATGGGTAAAATGCAAAAGTGGCTAGGACCATTAGGAATTCCTTGTCCATGCTTGATGGCCTACAATATCTATGATGAAATTCAGATAAATACTGTATCGATATCTAGAGAGGAAGAAAAAAGAAAAATCCATAAAGAAGATACAATTTACAGAGTTCTTACCTGAAGCCGGTGATCATAAGATCTCAGTTACCAGCAATGATCTAACAGTGGATCAATCTTGAACACCCAAGAGCATCAACCACAAAGTATGAATCTGGAAGCTGGAAAAATCATACCCGTAAAGCAAACGAGGCAGATGCTAACAAGATTCTGAGAACACCATTTCAACGGATTCCATTTAATCTCTACACTCGAGCTTTTCATCCCCTTCACGCTCTGCGGTTCCTTCGACAGATCGAAGACGGCCCCCTTCATTCTCAGCTCTTGAATGCATCTGACCAGCGCCCGATTATCACTCCTGGCCATCTGCAACTGCTTCGAGACCTTCATGTACCTGAAAATCTTCAACTGAACAAAACAGATTATAGCGATTGAAGTGGACAGTGATAGAAAAGATGGGACCCACCATTTCCGGCAGGTACGATCTTGTGAGTGAATTGAAGAGGTAAATAAAAGGGTCAGGAAGAAGGCGTTGACGACGAAAAAGAAGCAACACAGCTGGAAGACTTCATGCTTGATGGCATCCAATCGGGTTTCTTTGAGGGCGATCCGATGGCCAAAGAGATCTTCTTCTCTTTGCCAGAGCTTGAGAAGCAAGAGATGGCCGGGGCTTTCAGAGATCTCCATTAACGGGTGGTGTTGAATTACAGAAAGACTACCAGCCGCGGAGAGCTTCCGCTGTTGGGATTCTTCGTCGATGGGGATTTCAACGATGTGGGCATCTCTCAAATCCCCCATTAAGGTAAAATTTGCAGAAGAAAATGCAAATTAAGATTTGCTTGTGAATCTTTTGATCGATGTGAGAGAATTGTGGGTGTGACTGTGAATTTCTCGAAGAGAGATGAAATTGTAAAAAGAAATGAGAAATGAAATGCGAGTTTTTTTATATGGGTTTTTATGTGTGTGGAAAAATTTGCAGTTTGCGATTGTGAATTTCTTGAAGAGAAATGTAATTGCTGGAAGATTGCCAAAAACCCAAAACAGGAGAGACAATTTTCAGTAACAGGAGAGATGTACGCTTGAATTTTTATTTTGATTCCTTCGAGTTCTTTTGTTGGGAGAAAAATGGAGGTATTCGAGATGTTGGGAAAACGCATGAAATCGCAACGGACATATTTAAAATTTTTAATTAATCAGTTAATATCTGGATTACGCCAACGGTCATATTTGAGTTATTTCAAGTGTTGGTGAGTCCGGGTCTAGCTCTTGAATACCGGGGCTTCGGGTATTCGTAGGGTTTCTGGATCCAAGTTTCACGTGGAGTTTGCGACAAATAAATGCATTCACATGGTTGGGCCCACCAAATTTATGGGTCATATCACATGCACACGTGTCAATTTAACACATGCATAGATCTCTTAGCGTTTGTTTGGTTAATGGGCTAAAGTAGGATTAGGTGGGATGGTACCATCCCCAATTTATATTGTATCGTGGGATGGGCGAATTGTGAAAGAAGGATTTCACAAATCCAGTGTTATGCACCCAAGTAACATAAAGCCATCTAAACAAACTATTGGATAGAAATCGGGATCAAATCTCACTTAATACCATCTAATTCTTTCGAGTGTGTCGGGTCAAACATGCCCCTACATCGGTAGGAATTAGGATTAGGATGAGGTGGGATGCAATTGTATTTAGCCTTATATAGGATATCTATGAATTTTGAAATTCACTATATCCGTGGGCCCTACATTTATGCCGGTCCCACATTTATGCATATATTTTATTCATGCTGTCTATCATACACAACATTTGAGTTGCATATGTGTCCGAGTGACTGACGTAAATTGTAAGTTAAGTCAGTTGATTATAATTTGATGGTCTACCAAACATGAGTTTCATTGAATGCATATGTTTTTCTCATAAAGAATCAGTCCCAAACATGGGATTTGGATAGTCAAAATACAATAAGTATTTTGAGACATGCGATCATTATGTAATAATGGTGTTAATTCTCATCTAATGCAATTCCATCCCATTTAATCCATCCGACCAAATAGGTCCTTCCATGTATGGGTCAAGAAACCTCATTTTTCTTCTTAGATTTGAAAACACATATTAAAAATTCACAAATTTACTATTGAAATTAACCACACCTGACCTTGACCCAACTAGACCAGCCCGAGCCGACTTTTACTGGGTCAATTACTTGAACCCAACCATATCATATTTTTAACTGGGTCTAAATTGTGAAACCTGAACTGGACCCATTTTCTTAACAGGCCGAAAATGGGACCCGGTCATTGAAATCAGCAGCCGGTCCATCAGGTACCGTTGACACCCTAATCAAGACCCTATTAAAGTTAGATGCAAGAGGGACCCACCGAGCTAGACTGTTGACCAATCCTAACCTATGATTAGTGGGTACTTTTCTGCTGCTTCGGAAATGATTTTTAAGACTCTGCTAGTTGGACCAGCTAGTTCAGCCTCAAGTCTGAGTCGGACTGTGGAGTCAAGGATAGCTCATATGAGGCATCCGGAATCAGGCCTACTTTTAGTATAGGCTATAGGTTCATGTACTAGTTAACTGAGATGAGCCGCATCTGATGAGAGCAAGCGGTTAATTTGTAATACTTTTACTGTCTTTTAATGAGGTCGGATTTAATACAAATGTATTTAGAAGAAAATTAATTACGTGGCTAACCCACCGTGATGTTTTAATGACATTAATCTCTCAATCATGTGCGCCCAGTCCAATTCTTCTTTGATCCTAAAATTGGTTGATTCAAAAGTCAGGTGGGTCACACCATGTAAAATCATTCCCAAAACTTATAAATCACATCTTGTAGCTCACCCATTCATGCTGATTGGATGCATCTTCTGAATGGTTCAGATGGCATGTACAAAACATTGTGGGCTTCCATACAATCTGGAAGGTTTTTAATGGTGTGCATCTTCATCCTAACTATTCTCTATGGTGGGGAGTTTCAGATCAACCTGACTTTTACGCGCCGAGGAGTTTATCAGGGGACACATATGATGGACGGATTGGATGTCATTAGATTATCATGGTGAGCCCCACATGTCGATTTGTACATTAAACTTATAGTGGAAGGTTGGTATTGGATCTAGCCTCATGGATGATTTTTTTCATTTCAACCGTTTGTTAAAAGTGTCCATATTGGGTAAAAGGTAATGCAAGCAGCGTTGTTTTTTCCTTTGTTCATCACCCATTTAAATTGTTGGTCACAAATCAGAATGACTACGTGGAGATCGGACAATCCAAACCTTTTATCCGGAAGAGACTGGCATAAATGGCAGACATAGAAAGAATCTCAATGGTCAGAGGCGATCACTATTCATATGCTTCGGAAAGAATCTCGTCAATCAGAGATCACCACTGTTCGTATGCTAAGTTAAAACGCTTCTCTATAGTGTGTTTTTAGGTCATTTTGCATGAGTAATGAAATACCTGAGGAGCATGGTAAAATGACTTGATTATCGCGTGATCATTACAAAGATTTTGCGAGTGGTTGAGTAGTTGATTAGGTGATTGATCTCCTCATATTTAATTATACACTGTCAAGATTTGACGTATCTATATATTTTGGTGCTTGGGGTCAAAGTTGATCGGTTTGAATCAAGTTACTTTATCAATTCTGACATACCCACATATTTTGGTGCTTGGAGTCAAAGTTGATCGGTTTGAATCAAGTTACTTTATTAATTTTGGCATACCCGCATACAATGCATGTGACATAAAACAAATTAAGTGCTAATAATTTTTGGTACACCTGGTAGAACTCTGAGTATCTGTATACTTACTGATGCATTAATCTTGTGAAATCATGAGCCAAAGACAAGTTCATTAAATACCTGAGCAATAAAGTTTGCTACTGAATTGGTACCCTTTCCATTAAACCTGGATATAACATCTTCATATTAAGTTGATTCTCTTAAATATTTGTCGGCTGGAACGACTTTTTTTTATAATTATTAGCTTGTTAGTACACCCACTGTCAACTCACACTTCACTGTTAGCCACCCCCACTATTGAATTGGTCGGAATGACTTGATATGTAGTGAGGAATTCAACATAGCGAGGAGTTTAAGAGAGCGCCCCACCTAAAGAACACTTGTGACACCTCAACAATAGGTTGCTGCTAATTTTTTACCAAATACCCCCAATACAGCCAATATGAACATGACCGGAATGAAAGGTTAGAAATGTCATTCCTAGAATATCAAGGTATACATGAGGGGCATCCTTTCCCTACACTATTTAGCATTGTGACCGCCAAATCTGGCTACTCGTGACATGATGCAAAGTGCAAAGTACAACCTAAATTTTCTTTTTCCCTTTATTCTTGAAGTAAAAAAAAACTATGCACATGATTGTATATGAAGGCTATAAAACTCTCACTTCTAAGTGATCTGGGACAAAAGAAAAAGCTACATTTTTATCGTTATATATATATAACTAATTTGATTTTGAATTTCAAAAGTCAAGCGCACTATATTTATTTTTAACTACCATGAGAGGAATTCTCAACAAGGGTTGGATGGAAATTAACTATCACGCTGAGCCCTAGGAAGGTTTCAACGGCAGATGTCACCATTGTTGTAAAACAGATGTCTTAAATCTTGGTTTACCATGTTGCTCAACTAGTCGAGGGACTAACTCGACTAGTCGAAGCCCATTCGACTCGAAGTCTAGCAACGATGTATTTGAAATTTTCGGGATGCTTGACCAGTCGAAGCCTTAGCTCGACTAGTCGAGAGTTACGCATACGGTGTACGGTTTATGCGCATATTGTATAAATTTGAGGTGGTTTCTAGGGAGGTGCTTAAGTAGGGTTTCCCCATCTATAAATATAAGTCCCTAAAGCCATTCTCAGTAATGTTAAGGTTTTTAAAAGGTATTTCAAGAGTTTCTAAAAGTGTTTTAAGGTTATCAAAGGGTGTAGCAATGGTGAGATTCGAGGTTGTTTGAATCAGGTAAGTTCTCTCTTTGTAATTTATATTTTTATAGTGAGTTTTTGTCGCTTTGTGCCGTAATTTTTTTTCGAAAGGATTTTTCTCGTTAAATCTTTGTGTTCTCTTGTGATTGTTTAGTGCTCTTAGATTGCTATCTTAGATTCATATCTGTGTGATTCCGCAGCACAAATCTTATCAAGTGGTATTAGAGCAATCGTTGGGGCACAAATTTGAATATGAGGGATTACCATTAATGGAAAACACTAGGTATGAGATTGAGAAGTACTCAGGAAAAATAACTTTGAGTTATGGAAGATTAAGATGATCAGTTACTTAATCAAGCAAGGTGAAGATGGTGCTCTCGAGGAGCGAAAGTCTACTATAATTAATGATGATTGGAATACTCTTGTTAAGAAAGCCTTATCATCGATCCGTTTATGTCTCACGGATGAGATTCTCTACGATGTCATGAGGGAGAAAACTGCAGGTAAGTTGTGAGTGAAGTTAAAGGATGTCTATATGAAAAAATTCTCTGAAAATCGTTTACACTTGAAGCGACAATGATATAACTTCAAGATGACAAAGGGTAGAGATCCGAAGGCTTACATCAGCAACTTTAATAAATTGGTTTGCAAATTGTTGAATATGGAGGAAGTGATGAAAGATGAAAAACAAGCATGTATGTTACTGAATTCTCTTCTGGCGTCGTATGAGTCATTCAAGGACATAATATGCATCACAAATAAAACTTTAAGTGTCGACACTGTTATCTCAGTCCTTCAAGAGAAGGTCATGAGAAAGCTTAACGACGACATGAAGACATCTTCCAATGCACTGATTATGATGGACAAGAATTCTAAGCAAGGTACAGGATCTTCAGGGCTAAGATCTAGGTCCATAAGTAATGACAAAAGTAAGTTAAAGTGTTAGAATTGTGGGATGAGATGACATATGAAGAAGGATTGTACAAATCCTAAATCTAAGAGAGAAGATTCTCAGACTTCATACCAAGAGGTCAACACTGTCATGTCGGATGGATCGAGTGGATGTGATGGTGATGTTTTATCTGTATCTATAATCAGAGAGTCATACGATGATCATAGGGGCGAGTGGATTCTAGACACATAGGAATCTTTTCACATGACTCCTCATCAGAATTGGTTTGCTAGCTATAGGAAGTGTGATGGTGGATAAATGTTTATGGGCAATGACATTGCTTGTAATGTTATGGCTATTTGTAACGTCTCGAAAAAATTCGTACAAAAACCTGAGTTTCACCTCAGGCAGAAATCAAATAGGACCAAAACCTTTTGAAATTAGACAAGAATTAGCTATGTGCTAAATTAAATTACCTGTGAAATTAATACTAATCACTTTAAATACGATCTGTAAGACCCAAAACTTGTAAAATTGTTAACGCTACATTATCTTAAAATTTAGGATCCATCTCTAAACCCAGTTACTTTCGGGAGCATTATGAAACTCCATATCGGACCTAGACCGCACGTCGAAAGTTCAATTTTCACGAAACTATACGGTTGTGACCGCCTTGCTGAACTTGACAACCATCTCGGAAATCAAGTCCTAAAGGTGTCCAGAAGCGCACAACTTAAAACTAGAGCGAAGTGTGTAGGAAACGCGAATATCTTTAAAAAATGAACTGAAACTTAAGTGAATTGAGTCGTTCGCTTGCAGGACAAATTTAAGGATTCAGACCGTTGAAATCTGACCCAATTATACCCTCAGATCAGGAAAAAATTTTAACACATGGCAGTGTACTTATGGCCCTGATCGACTGTAGGTGATCGTTGAACTGAAATAGGTCCCCCACGGTCGATCCCCAAACCCAATCGAATCAAAAACTTAGTCTGACTTAGATCCAATGTCAGAGAGCTTAAGTCCGACCGCATGTAGAAAATGGGCTTCTAGAACAGCTCCGTTGAGCCGAAACAGACAAGTTTTGGCTATAACTTAAGTATATCATGGCCCTGGGGCCATTGAGGTCGATTTTGGGCCTATATAAGGACCTTAAACCCTCTCTATCCCTTCAAATACGAATTTCTAAACCCTAGAGAGAGAAGAGAGAAAAAAGAGAAGGAAAGAGAGGGAAAGTGAGAGGTAGAGTTAGGGTTTAGTCTCGGGATTCAATTTTGCCGTTCCACGTGCTTAGCTACCACTACCATATCACTATTCTGGTGATTTTGATTCCGTTTTTGGGTAAGAAATCTCAACCCTAATATGTTTTAGGGATTCAGATAGTGTATGTAATGAAATAGCTAACTTATTTCATACTATAGGTTGTCGTTGTGCCCTAGACGAAGGTAGAGTGTTCAAACTGAATCCGTTACGAGTTTACCGGCGAAAGGTGCAGTCTATAAATGTATAGGTTATGGTTTTCAAGGCTTTCAATGTCAGTTAATGATTTATAACTGACTGGGTTGTCATTTCACATTTAGATACGCTATTTTTCTTGCTTTACGGTTATATATAAACTATGTTGAATATAGGCTATTCCATGTGTAGGTTGAAATGACTAGATATGTCAAGAATTTGATTTTGTGCATGCCATAATTATTCACCATGAACATGTGATTGTTGAATACGTGACGACTCCTTATGAAAGGATTTGCCCTAATATAGCTTATAACTGAGTTGTATCGTGTAGGTTGAAATGTGTAATCTAAGTGTTTGTGAAAATGATTAAATGAGTATGGAATTTGAATCCCTACTCGCCATGATTATCTGTCGTTGATATATGTGTGTTGTATTCGTGACAACTCCTTAGTGAAAGGATTTGCCCTAATACATGTTGTGATCAACATACGTCATGTATGTTGATGTATGTAGTCCAAGTGTTTGTGAAAATTTCTGGATGAGTAAATATTTAGAAAAGTGTATGTTATATAGGTGTTGAGGTGAGATTCTCAACTACCTTATCTATGTGTATATATCCCTTCATGTAACTTAGATTAAATTTGTGTGATTTAGCATGAAATGCATTTGTGCAAATTATGTTTACCTTGTATTTTATGAAATGTTCAATTGGTTATGTTACTTGAATTAATTGTTTAACTTTGATATGCCTACCACATGTGTTATCCTGTTACCTTTACATGTGTTTGGGACTACTACGTAGTCCAGGCTATCGATAACGGTTTCCGAACGAGTGGCTGAGTTAGCTTCGCCACAACAGATGTGTTCGAGGAATCCGAGTCGTACGGAGTTTGCTGACAGTGGTTAAGCCATGCAGAGTGCTTACGCACTCTATGTCGATCAATTCAATGTACGCTCGTACCAATCGAGCTTGTCGAGTAACCCGATTCACCTATTGTGTGTTTACCATGTGTGGACGCAATTGCTTAAATCTAAGGTACCAACTTACCAGTGAAAATCTCGTTTAACCTTGGTACCTCGATCTGTTAAGACTCATGAGCCGGGCATGGTGGTATGAGACACCGTGGAGTATCCAATGAGTAACCCAAGTTCGTGAGCCGAATACGGTGGTATGAGACACTGTATTCAAGTTGTCGGCCTACGACTAGGTGACGAGTCATTCGTAGTGACCTCGAGCATACTCTAAGTCTGCGCTGAGGTGACGAGCCTTTTCACAGCAACTAGAGTATAAGCAGGCCTGCTCTGATGGTGACGAGCCTCTTTATAGCGACCTAGAACCACAACATTGTATGAGACTAGCTAGTACTGACGACCCTAGAATGGATAATTGTTTGGAAAATGATACAAGGGAGGTACCTTAGCTTCCCAAAATTACTGTATGAATAAATCTAATTAAGTATTGGCTAATATGAGCATACACCGCATTGTATGTGCTTTGGTGAGGAAGAGCACTTTCGGATGGTTACCATGTGCGCCGTAAGATGAAGACGCTGAGGGAGTGTAGGTGAGGGCATGCATCATTATCGCATATCACTCTTGCATTAATAAGAGTATCTACGACATATTTATTGTACTGCTTTATCATTACTACTTGACTGAACTGATAACATATTAACCTTTGCCTTATAATTCTACTGAGTTGATTACTCACTCCTACTCTTGGACGGTGTTTTAAAATACCAACCAGACTTTGTCTTAGCTGCAGATGATGCAGCGGCATATGAGGCCAAACCCGACTTCTGCGATGACGAGGAGTTCTCCTACATTCAGTACTCTGGCGGGTTCATGTAAGTTGTGCCTGATCGTCGGGGCTATGAGACTTCGTGAGGTAGTGAGACTTACACATTCTAATATTCATGTTCCTTTTTGAAACGATACTTGTAATTATTTGACCTGGACCATGATTGTACTCCGGAGATGCACCACATCTTATATGTTTTAAATATATCTATCACAGACTTCCGCTTGCGTAATTTAATTGTCTCTGGAGTATGATATGTTATTTTGGCTTAATCTCATTTATGTTTAAGGCACTGACGCGGACAACATTTAATCATCCACATCCATGTTGCATAAGTGATGCATTAGAACTCGGGAGTTGGGCTTCTGCTCGACCCCTGATTTTCAGGGTATTACACTCTTGGTATGATGCATATTAAAATGCTTGATGGGGTGAAGTGTACCTTGACTGATATCAGACACGTTCCTAATTTGAAGAAGAATCTGATTTCTCTTGGTATACTTGAGGTAATGGACTGTAAGTTCATAGGTATTAATGGTGCTCTTAAAGTATCTAAGGGGGCACAGGTAATTATGAAAGCGCAACGACTCGGTAATCTTTACAGGTTGATCGGAAGTACTTCAACAGGTGGAGCTGCAGTAGCTGTAGCGAATTCCACCTCTGCACGTGTGTGGTATGCTGGGCATGACCATTTGAGCGGGCAGGGCATGAAGGTTGAGACGCACGGACATTGATACAGAGCAGGTGGAGTAGCCACCTATGAGAAGAATCACACGACATATTTGCAGGATATTGAGGAGGTACATGAACGACTCCAATATCGCAGGGGATTCGTTTTCTATTCAGATGACTCTAGCTGAGCCTGGTGCCGAGAAGTGGAAGGTGACTATGAGAGATGTGATGAACTTGTTGTACCAGATCGACACATGGGAGCTGGTGGAGATTTCAGTGGGCCGGAAAGCAGTTGGATGCATGTGGATCTTCAAGAGGATACAACATAAATACAGAGTGAGGTTGGTAACGAAGGGTTATGCTCAGAGAGAATCATGCCCACAGTATATCAGGTGTCTATTAGATTCGTAATTAGCGCTGATTGACTAATGTAATCTTGAGCTGGAAAGGATGGATGTGGAGTCTGTACTTCTTTAAGGGAAATTGAAAGAGCAGATCTACATGAAGCAATCAGAGTGGTTCGAAGTTAATGGGGCTGAGAAAAAAGAGTTTGCAGGAGGCGTGGTATGACCTGTCGCCTAAGTGATGGTTTGATTCCTTCATAATGAGTCAGGAATTGTATGCTGATGACATGTAAATTGTCAACTATGACATGTCTAAAATCAATATACTAAAGACTCGATTAAGTGGGACATTCAGGATGAAGGATCGGGGGGTTGCAAAGATGGTTCTCGGTATTGAGATTGAAAGAGTAAAAGGTTTTGGTAATCACATGTAGAATACCTTGTGTAGGTATTAATCAAGGATATGATGGACCAGATAAAGCCGGAGAGCGTTCCTTATGTGTCTCTCCTCAAGTTTTCCTCAGGACATGTCCTAAAACAGATGAGGAAAAACAAGATATGTCTCATGAGCCTTATTCAAATGTGGTTAACAATGCATACCATGGTCTGAATTAGACCGATTATTTCATAAGTTATCGGTGTTGTGAGCAAATATCCCGGCAAATAATATTGGGTAGCGGTGAGATGGTATGAAGGACTATGTCTTATCCTTTGATAAGACATGAGCAAAGGTAGTAGCGTATGTGGATTCAGATTACGTAGGCAGTGTAGATTCCAGAAGGTTGACTTCAGGTTACTCATTTGTACTAGTAGGTGGAGCGATTAGTTGGATGTCCATGTTATCCAACAGGTGCTTGAGGAAGAAGGCGTAACTCTGAAGAAGATTCAAATAAGCGTGAATTCAGAAGACATGATCACCAAGATCATTTCTGCAGAGAAGTTCAAGTTCTGTGCGACTTCTCTGGGCTTGACGATGACATAAAAGAAGGACGGAGTATGCACGAGAAGCATTGATTGAAGCTATGATGCGATAGAGTGATAAGAGAAGAGATCAAGAAGCTATACAATTAAAGATTGAAGACATGGTGGGATTGTTGTTAAACAGATGTCTTAAATCTTAGTTTACCGCATTGCTTGACCAGTCGAGGGACTGGCTCGACTAGTCAAAGGTCCCTTCGATTGGTCAAAGCCTGTTTGACTCGAAGTCCAGTAACGTTGTATTTGAAATTTTCGGGATGCTCGACTAGTCGAGGGTTACGCAGACGATGTGTGGTTTGTATGCGGATTGCGTAAATTTGAGGTGGTTTCTAGGGAGGTGCTTAAGTGGGATTTTTCCATCTATAAATAGGAGTCCCTAGGGTGTGTTTGGGAGGTGGGATTAGGCGAGATGAAATTGCATATGATCCTGTGCCAATTCCACTCTATGTTTGGGAAGAATGAAAAAGCTTGGAATTAGATTAGATGGAATTGCATTGGGTCCCGTGCCAATTTCACTTAATGTTAGCAAGTTGTGCATGTAACATCCCGAATTTTTACGGCCAGATTATGTACTCGTGCCTGAGAAAATCGGGTGTTAATGATGTATAAACTGAGATGCTTTAGCAAAATCGCACTCCTTTTTTTTCTGTTTGGTTTACATCCAGATACATTCAAAAAGGTAAACATACACGAGAATAAAATCAATTATATTGATAATATTTCATCAGAGTAAATAGAATAATCAAATGCCCTCATAATGAGAGGTTTATTACAACATCAGAGTTCACAGCGGAAGAATAAAATTACATCTTAAGTTGTCTTCTTGTTCTTTTAAGATAATCTTCCTTAGGGAGAATGTTTACTAAGTCTTCAATCTGTACGTCACCTACATAATCTGTATGGTTGGGAGAGGGTCAATGCCCTACTCATAGTGAAGGTTATCCTTTAAGATTAACAATAATTCAAGATATTCATAATAAAGTGTAAGACCCGTATCCTAAACCGTATCGTTCGGTAGACTTCCGCGGTCTTCCCGATCGAATCTCAGCAACCTCGACCCTTAACCGGCATTTGCGCGTGACCCTGATTCACACGCCATTAACCTGAGTCAACTCAACCCGAGACTTGTACCCTAGCGACCGCGTCGTCACCACGGTTCCGATGGCGCGTCTCGCGCGCCGAGGCGATACACAGGCCAGGAGATGTGGGCCGGCGTTCAGTTCGAGAAAACACCGCGCCTTACAAGTATCAAGGGAATCTCTATGAAACATCCCATCAATCCTATCAATCAAAGTACACATCACCAATTAATGCCAAGTACAACCACCCCTCCCCAAAAGTTAACATTTTCTTACACAAAGGACATACTTACATCACTCACCATTACTTCTCTCCCATCACTCTCTCTCTCTCTCTCTCTCTCCCTCATTTCTCTCTCATTCTCCATGCAAGAATCGTCCAAGCCTCCATGAGAGGCCATGTATGGCCCACTTCCTAACTCCCATCTCCACCATCCATGATCCATCTCGACCGTTAAATCTCAACCACTGGAGCTTTAAAAGGCGTTCATGGAAGAAGAAATCCAAGAAGATCAAATGTGGGTGCTCCTCTCTCTCTCTCTCTTTCTCTCCCTTTTTCTCTATTTTGTGTGATGTGTGGCCCACTTGGATGGACCCCACTTTGAAGTATGTCTTATCAAAACCGTCCAAGTCATATGGACCTTACCTTATTGGTGATGGGAAAAACACAAATATGGTATCGATCAAAATCAAGTGGGGCCACGTTCATGTGAGACCCACCTTGAAGTATGCATTTTACCCAGGCCGTCCATCAGAAGTGGGACCCACGTGAGTCACGTGTGGTGTCCACATCGTCCATATGGTACAGAGGGACCCACCGTGTGCTGTGGGTTTCTTCCAGACAGTCTGGACGCAGCCATGTGATCAGAAAGTGAGGTGTACTCACACCAAGAAGCATCTTTATTTTAAGGCTTTTGGGTGGGTCACACATAAAGACCCTACCTTGATGCACGTATCTAATCCATCCCATTTCTAAGCTCATTTTAGGTGTTGAGCGGAAAATTGAAGTCAATCTGAATCCCTAGTAGGCCACACCAGTGAAAACAGCGAATTTACTGTCAAAACTATTACGAATCGCTGTGATGTTTCTATGCCTCAAGTATATTGAACATTGGTCTCGTTGGATCACGAGCTTGGGAATTTAATCAACGGACTGGATCATCCGGATGTGGACCCCACCTATGAAAAACCCCTGGAAAATAAAAATAAAAAATAAAATCATGGCAGCAGCAGGCACTGCTGCTGTGACCGTCAGGACGCTGACGCAGCAGCGTCCTGTGCTGACGTACATGGACCAAGGATGTGGGTCCCGTGTGTAGACCCCACCGTGATGCGTGTAGAATATCTACACCGTGCATTTGGGTGGGCCTCTGAAGGCAGTGAGCCACCCCCAAAATCAGCTACATATGCGACTCAGATGGCCCACATCACAGGGAACAATGTGATTGAACCTCTACCATTAGAATCCTCTCTGGTGTCCCAAAAGCCTTGGATCATTATGAAATTAGTTTTTTTCCCTTCAATCTGGGTCTGTATGACCTTATTAACAGATTGGATGGTATATAAAAGTCATGTGGTGGCCCACATGGGACCCACTCATCCAACTGTTTTGCTGTGTACCGTGCACCAGCGCTTGGCTGGTGCATTGACGTGTGGTCCCACTACTGATGACGTCAGCAGTGGTTTGGACCCCTGTGATGTATGTTTTGTATCCTACCGTCCAGGTGGCTAGACGGTGGGCCCTCCATGACATTTATATGATATCCAAACTGTTCATCCATTTGGTGAACGTAGACCCCACCATATTGCACGTGTGGAGTCTATCAACACGTGGGGCCCATGTGATATTTATCTAAACCGTCCAAGGTCTGGACGTGGGACCCACATGACGCATGTGTTGTATACCCACCAAATATACTGTATGTGGGGCTCACCTTGTAAGTGTTGCACGTGCAGGTGGTGGGAGCTTCCGATGTATGGCTTTAAATCTATACTGTTTGTCCTGGATTGTTTTTAATATTGAATATAACAATATAATATAATATTATATCTATATAATATATATTGTATATAATATGGAGATGGCCCCACGTGGGACCCAACTCTTTCTATGAGCCATCCATCCGTGGATCTCATCCACGTGGCCTACCTAGATGTATGTATTCTATTCGCACTACCCATTGACAGTGAGATTTCCACCATCACATGTGGGATCATCTGGACCGTCCAGATCACGTGGACCACCACAATGTATGAGTTATATCTAATTATCCATCCGTTTGGAAACATAGGGCCCACCCCACATGTGTGGGCTGGTGGGACCCACCGAGATTATCTGCCCTTCGTTCCTATCGTACAATGGGATGTTGATGTGGTGCCACCTTGATGTATGGGATTCACCCAAACCGTCCATACATTTGGTGAGCTTGTCCTTGAGTTGGAGAAGAAAAAATAAGATAGATCTAATATCATGTGGCCCACACTGCACGAACATGGGGATTGAACGTCTACCATCGCAACCCCTTTGGGATACAGAAATTTTGGACCAATATGTTATTGTTTTCCTCTAAGATCTGGTCCTTGTGACCTTATGAACAGACTGGATGGAAATTAAATGCTATGGTGGGCCCACTGGCATTTAATGGTGAAAATCATTATCACCACTGTTATTTGTGATATGGTCCAGATGATCTTTTGATCAGATTCAATGTTTGGATAATGCTCTAAAATGACCTCTATAGACGGATGAATGGTGCGGCCTGAGTAGTGCGGCCCATTTGTTATATTTGAGAGGCCCAATAAGTTATATTTGGAGCCTATAGGTAGAGGCCAACTTGATGTATATGATGGCCCATTGGTGCGGCCCATTGATACAGCCCATCATGATGTATTTTTGGCCCATATGCGGGGCCCACCTGCTTGTGTTTTTGGCCCAAGTAATAGGGCTCACCTATTGTGTTTATGGCCCATTTGTTAAGGCCCGCTGGGATGTATTTTCAGTCCATGGGTCGAGGCCCATTGTGACGTATTTTCGGCCCGTAGGTCGTGACCCATTGTGATATGTTTCCGACCCATTTATTGAGGCCCGACTTGATGTGAATAAGGCCCATTAGTGCGGCCCATTGATGCAGTCCACTTGTTGGATATGAGTCCCATTGGTGCGGACCAATGTATCCACCCATCGTGATGTCTAGGCCCACATGCTGCATTTGTAAGGCCCACTTGTAACGACTATTTGAGGCCCACCTGTTGGATATTTGGGCCCACTTTATGTTTGACTCTATGTGGACTACTGCTTGGGAGCAGTGTTGGTTGAATGTCCACATTGTTGGGCAATGATGGTTTAATGTCCACATTATGACCTTCCCTTAGGCCTTGTCAGGCTCATTCTTACCGAGGCCGATTATCATGACCGATTGCCGATTAGCGATCGAGGCCGTTTATCCTGATCGATTGCCGATTAACGATCGAGACCGATTATCCTGACCGATTGCCGATTAGCGATCAAGGCCGTTTATCCTGATCGATTGCCGATTAGCGATCGAGGCCGTTTATCATGACCGATTACTGATTAGCGATCGAGGCCGATTATCCTGACCGATTGCCGATTAATGATCGAGGCCGATTATGCTGACCGATTGTCGATTAGCGATCGAGGCCGATTATCCTGACCAATTGCCGATTCGCGATCGAGGCCGATTATTATGACCGATTACTGAGCGTGGCCGATTCTCGATTGACGTGGTCGATTGCCGATTCTGTTTATCGTGGCCGATTGACCGATTATCAATCGAAGTCGATTACCGATCGTGACCGATTGTGGATTGACGTGGCCGATTGCCGACTCTGCTTATCGAGGTCGATTGACCGATTACCGATCAAGGCCGATTATCGAGACTGATTACCGATCGTGACCGATTGTCGATTGACGTGGCCGATTGTCGATTCTGTTTGTCATGACCGATTGACCGATTCTGATTATCGATCGATGCCAAATATTGTGGCCGATTATCAATTCCGATTGTCGTGGCTGATCGCCGATTCTAATTGTCGAGGCCCAATGTGATGTATATGTGAGCTGTATTTGAGGCCCGTTGTGATGTGTATCTAGCCCGTGTTTAAGGCCTAATGTGATGAACAGGTGGTCTATGTGATAAGGCCCATTATCATGTATTTAGGGCCCATGGGCGAGGCCCATTGTGATGTATCCATGGCCTATGGGCAAGGCCCATTGTGATATGTATTAGGCCCATGAGCAGGGCGCACCCGTTGTGTTGTGTATATGTGGCCCTTGAGTAAGGCCCATTGTGTTGAGTATTAAACCCTTGTGTGAGGCCGGGGGCCCATTATATGTTTAGACCTATGTGGGTCATTCCTTGGGGCAATGTTGGTTAAATGTCCACATTGTCGAGGTCGATTATTGATACCGATTATGAGTATGTAATTACATAACATCATGATCCATGCCCATACGCATCATCTGCATGTCTGTTATGAGATATGATTGACCACTACATATGTCATAGTGCGGGTTGTTATGAGACTCCCTGATAGGCGGAGATTGTCTCATATGAGCGCACGGTTTGCGCAGGATTAATGCATGATTGGATTGTATGACTCATGCATCTTGCATTGTGTGCTGTGATTACTATTACATAGCATCATGATCCATGCTCATACGCATCATCTGCATGTCTGTTATGAGATATGATTGACCATTGCATATGTCATAGTGCGGGTTGTTATGAGACTCCCTGATAGGCGGAGATTGTCTCACATGAGCGCACGGTTTGCACAGGATTGATGCATGACTGGATTGTATAACTCATGCATCTTGCATTGTGTGCTGTGATTACTATACGCCCTAACGACATCAGGGTCGTAGCCTCCACAGGTATTTCGTGGATGGCCAGATGGGACACCGAAAAATCTATTCTACATGGGGTGCTATAGATATCCCTGGGTGAAAGTTCCTAAACCCTCTTGGTTCCACAGGTTGCTCCAACGTCTAGATCGAGTGGGTAAATGAGCGTCGAGTGCCGATTATCAGATGGTTGCGCTCTCCACTATGTCGTGGTCGGTTGGAAGGGGGTGCGGCCTTACCTGTCTGAGAGGAGGGGGCAAAGCTAGGCTTAGTTTGACCAGCTCAAGGAATGGGTCCGCTATCGATGAGCCGAGTCCGATATTGGCAGGCGGATAGTAAGGTCTCTTCCACTCACCTTGTTGCGCGCGATGGGGAGGCAATCTGGTTTGGAGTGTAATAGACCCCGGTGATTTCCCAGAGAGGAACCGTAATGATATGTGGACTTATTGAGTAGGAGATGCATGCTCATTCATTCATCCATTTACTATCCACTCGGGCTGGTGGTGCGTAACTAATTGTTGTGTACCTTCGTTATGGCATGAATTTCGGTTAGGCACGCGACTAACCTAAGATCATGAGTTTACCACGTTGAGTCTGACTATCCAAATTTAGGTATGGGACCGGTTTGGATAGAAGTCCCTTGTGGTGGACCCCATAGCCTGCGATACTACGTACTATCATCCCGACTTCATACTCCAGCATGGTCATTTCATTCGCATCGCATATCACATTGCATCCTTGGTATTTGATATTTAGCCCTTTATGACTCCTCATCACATAACTATTCTATATTGCATATTCTGATATTGATTGACTCGTAGACCCGTTCATACTTCCGCTTACTCTGTTATCGTATGATTTATATCTTGTCAGTATTTCTGCTTACTCTGATAATTCCTGCTCTTGTCAGTATTTCTGCTTATTCAGACATTGTATGGTTTATGGATTACCAATTTTTCGGTATTGTATGATTACAGCATTGTATTGAGTACTTGACACTTACTTTGTGCACACACTTACACCACCCTCTAAGCTTTTTATAAGCTTATGCACGATAGATGCGTGCAGGTGATGTTAGGTTGTAGCCGTGTTGAGCTTGGAGCGTGCAGCGGTCTTCTGGAGCTTGATTTTTTATTTATGTATTTTTCCCTTCAGCATTGTACTCAAATGATTATATTAGTGGATATGTGATGATGATGTTGCTTTATTTGGGTAATCTTGTGGTTATGCTTATCACGATTTAAATGTAAAAAAAAAATAAAAAAAAAATAAAAAAAAATCCTCCTTGTAGGATCCCAGGATCGGATTCTGGCGTGTGAACGATAGGAGCCGAGAATGGGGTACTATGGAGGCTGTCGGCACCGGATTCGACAATCGAGATTCTTGTGAATCCGATTTTCGGGTTTGGGGCGTGACATAAAGTAAATGTCTGATACGTCCCGTGCTCCACTAGCATGAGAATATCATCATGCGCAAACAACCTACATGAGATGCATGCCTAACATAGTGGTGTGCGGCTCATTAAACGTAGTAGTGATCAACACAAGGTGGAATATAATTCATAGAAAACCCGACTCGACCCGCATCCCATAACTACGAATATTCACCGGCATGGCCAACGCTATCATGGATTTACGCGAACATCTCAAGGCAACACAATACGCGGTTGAGGGATTTACGTAACACGATGTGTTCATGGAGCGACTAATTGTGACATTCAATCCCGAAAAGTTAATGTAACACGTATGCCAATTTATATACATCGATTGTGCACCACGCCAACCAACCCATGGAATTACGTGCCGACCAAGATGGCTGCTACCCATGATGCATTGCGTCCATAATAAGATAATCGATTCATTAGTTGTGATACCTCATAACAATTACTTGCACTTATAAAGAATATAACTGAATCATGAAGAGTATAACCTGAATCATGAAGAATATAAAACTGAATTATTGAAGTTTTAGAATAACAAGACATAAGCCTAAGCCTTAAAGATAGATGACACAAGACCAATGTAATAAGAGAAGAGTGACAATAGTCAACTCAACAAAAGTGGCAATGACCAACATAATAAGAGAAGAGTGGTAATGGTCAACTAAACAAAAGACGAGTAGCAGAGTCAACTCAAATAAAAAGACGAGTGACATAGCCAATTTAAATATAGAGACGAGTGGTAGAACCAACTAAAAAAAGAGACGAGTGGCAGGGCCAACTTAATAATTGATAAGGTAGGGCAAGGCTGGTATCCATAGCCTCATATGAATTTCGAGAAATTCACTTGTATTTGACATCATGCCATAATCCCAAAAGGGCCAATAGTTGTAATGATATTAAATAAATCAATTGATAGGATAATTCCTAGAAAAACATGTAATCATGAAAGACATGATAATCCATAACATCAAAGGCATGAAAATGCCAGAGAAATAACAAGAATCCAGATAGAAGGCAGGATAATCCTCATCCTCAAAAGCAGAAAAGAGGCAAGAGCAGGTAAAGGCATGAAAGGCAAAATCATATAAATGAAAGCATGAATAAACAGAAAAGATCAAATTGAATTAAGGTTAGCCTAAAGGATAAAACCCTCACCTATAGTTGCTTGATCGTTTACTACCAAAATTATATGTCCAGATGCAACGTTTGTCCTAAGCCATATGGTTTGAATGATTAAAGTTAAACTAGGGTTTAGTATATGATGAGGTTAGATCTATGCTAATATAATTTAGAATTCAAACCAGTGGAGGTGGACATCTTACCTTTTCTTAGTCCCGCGATCTCAGCCCGACAATCCAATGTTGGTGAATTGCATATGTAACTAACTGACCTTCCTTTGAGTAGACCTAGGTCAATGAGTTGACTCACTGAATCACCCTGAGTTAACTTAGTTCAACTCTATCTCCTTTTTTCTTCCTCTTTTCGTCTCTCTCTTTTCCTTTCTTCCTTTCTTTTCTTTCTTTTCTTTTCTTTCCTGGTACGTTCAGCATAGAGTCGGACGCTCTCTCCCGAATCTCTCTCTCTTTCTTTCTCATTCTTTCTTTCTTTCTTTTCCTTCTTTCTTTTCTTTCTTTTCGTTGCTCTTTCCTCCGCTGGACATGTGCTGTCCTTTATAGGGCGCAACGCACTTTCTAGAATACTCTGCGAAGCTCGCACTGTTGTTCGCAGTCTCTCTCTCTCTCTCTCTCTCTCTCTCTTGCGCAGCGAATTCTGGAACGACCTGCGCTACAATCGAAATCGGTGTACATACTGACTCAATCTCTCGATCCGTCTTCTAGGAGTGATCGGGCCCTCCCTTGCTCGGGTTTGAACGGCCTTGATCAGCCCAAATATCACTCGTCAGCTTCTCTTATGCCGAGAATAAAAAACCGCCACATGTCCCTTTCGATGCAGCTTGCAGGTGCGGACGTGTTTTGGTTGGAAATGAAATATACTAGGATCTGATGAAAATCGTCCCAGAAGTATGATGGACGGTTCCGATCATCCCTGTGGACGATGGTGGGTCCCAAGATTCATCCCAGCGGTCGGGCGCAGGTTTGTTTAAAATTCGGAATCTACGGGGAGACCTCTCATGCTGTTTCTTTATCTGGATCTAAAGGTAGTGAAGTGGGTTCTATCTTTTTTTCCCTTCTGTACACGATGGACGGTCTGGATCATCTATGTGGGCCATGATGGTGGCCCATGGTCCCACTCAAAACGGTCGGGTTCCGTCCGTTGCACAGGCAGGGAGAGAACTCTTCTCCATGTTCAAGCGGGAGTCGGGTCAGCGTGCACTGTCCGACCCCCCTGCTTTGGTGCATGGCCGAAGTTCGTGTAAGGTGTGCACCTGCTTCATAGGCGGGATCCACCGCGACATCTGTGGGGAGATCTACACCGTTCAATCACCATTCTATCGAATTTGAGGGGTTGAATCCAAATTTGAGGTATATCCGAAGGTCAGGTGGGCCCAAAACTGGAGTTTGATGGCTGATCTCTATCTAGCCCACTTTTTCAATGATCTGATGATTGAAATTTTAATTGTATGGTTAATATATGATACTTAGGCCTCATAAAAGGTTTCATCCGAAAAGAATCATGGGAACCATGTGATTTTAGAGCCACGGTTCTAGGTTAGTAGTATTTTCATAATTTTCAATTCTTACACAAGGTCTCACGTCCAAATCATTATGAATAGAGAGTTATTCGTCAAATTATTCATGAAAAAGTACTTATGTCAAATCATGTGTTAGATGGTCTTGTCTTGAAATCAATGGTCAGATGGTTGGATCCATTGACTGAATGTAATTCTCAATAGTTAGATTTGTGTCAGGGTGAAGATATAAAGCTAAGATAGTTGGATCGGTATTGTACACATGTACATAGAAGTTAATTTTTAAATAACGCTCGAGAATTTTCAATACTTAGGTATTGAAATGTTCGGGGTGTTATAGTGTAAGTCCCTCTATGATGTGTGGGCTATATCCACATTGTCCACCCATTTTTCGAAATTATTTTAGAGCATGGGCCAAAAAATTAGGTAAATCTAAAGCTCAAGTGGAGAAAGCAACGTGGATTGAACACTTACCATTGAAAATTTCTTTGGGGCCATATAAGTTTTGGATCTGCCTCATTTTTAGGCCCATGCCATAAAATGAGGTTACAAAATAAATAAACGGTTTAGATATAACACATGTGTGTTATTCTAATAATTTTAAATGATGGTGGGTATATCCATTCAATGTGTCACCGTATTACCAACAAAGTATGGAATTAATCTTATCCCATGGCAACAGGGGACAATCCTTGCCATGGGTAATAATTATATTTTTTGAATCCCATCCCACCTAATCCCTTCTAATCCCACCACCCAAACATGCCCCTAGGGCCATTCTCAGTAATGTTAAGGTTTTCTAAAGGTATTCCAAGAGTTTTTAAAAGTGTTTTAGGGTTATTAAAGAGTGTAGCAAGGGTGAGATTCGAAGTTGTTTGAATTGGGTAAGTTCTCTTTCTTTGTAATTTATATTTTTATAGTGAATTTTTGTCTCTTTGTGTCGTAAATTTTTTTTTTTGAAAAAATTTTCTATGTTAAATCTTTGTGTTCTCTTGTGATTGCTTAGTACTTTTTGATTACTATCCTAGATCTATATTTGTGTGCTTCCGCAACACAAGTCCCAACGACCATCACCATTAATTATCGTTGTGTGGTTCACTTGAACCTTACACTTGCCTTATTTTTGTACCTAAAATGATATGGCAAAATGGATGCATGAAGAGAACCTATAGCATGGTATATGAAGGATTCGTGGTATTTGGTACCAAGGACGAGTGGTTTGGATTTGAGGGGATTCCAAATTCCCTGAAAAAACTCTTTTTGACCTCACACCGCAATGTTCTGATTTCCGCAATGTTCTGATTTCAATTCCGCTAGCTTATATGTGAACCAAAGCCAATGGAGATGTTAAAGACGAAAGCCAATCTAAGTTGCCAAAACACTTGTCTTAAAGTGTCGTCTGGGGCCAAAAAAATGAAATTATTTTAACTTGGAAGATCCCATACATCCAATATTTAGTTCTTTTTATTATTATTATCTTTCTTTACCAAATCTTTAACACTTTTTTCTTTAAGCGTGGATTTTTGGTGCATTTAAGGCAATTTGGAACGTGAGATTATGTGCGATAGAACATTTGGTCCATGCAAATTCTATATGGTACATGGAGATGACAGAAAGTAATGAAATAAACTGGGTATCCTATCATCCAATCTCAATAGTAAGTAATATAGGATTATAAATAAATAAAATTTAAAAAATAAAAAGTAATATAGAATTTTTGAAGAAATTCAAAATCCACTACATGTATCTCATTATTGATGCATGTATTTTATCTACGTTGTTCATCTATATACACCCTTTACACCTGACATTTGAATTGCATATTCACATAAGTAAATATATTAATCATGAAATTCAGCCATCAATTTCAATTTCCCGATAGTATAACATAACTTTCACTTCATACCATATTTTTTCTAAAGGAAGAATTTGATAACAAAGATGGATTACATGGTCAAAATGCCACATTATTTTCAGGCATGCAATCATTTTGCAAAACTGTGTTAATTTCACCTGATGCAAAATTCAGATTAATCCGGCATACCATTTGTATTTATATATCAACAACGGATAAGAAGTATGCAGCTTAAAAGTTCCGTACGCATTCCTATGGCGAATACGTACTCGGAAGGAAGACCGTTGATCTGGTGGGTCTTCATGTAGATACGTCATATGCCTGAAGAGGCAGGATTGTGCCATGTCAGCCATCCGATCAATGGCCTGCAACAGGAACGGTGCGCTCGTAACAGAGTAGTGGCCCACTCAACCACCAAAAGCTCCAGTCCGAGCTGTCCACTCACTTCAGTTTCTACGCCTGCAGTCACTCCACGTGGTGGCCCACCAGTCCAATAGTTCGGTTCACCACAAATGCATGCCACGTGTACTGTAAGGAGGGAGGTGCATGACAGCATTTCTCATCACTAAAGGCCGTGTAGAGAAAAAAGTGGGGCCCAAGAGTCGGGCATCTTCGGACTACGAACAGGTGGGGCCCATTTTTTCACTAGCAGAGCCTGCCGTCTGGGTAATTTAGTCCTCCCAAGCTGGACCTCATTGGATAATAGCAGTAAGCACGGATTTATTGCGAAAGCCTTTCATAATAAGTTATTGCACAAGGAACTTAGGCGGCCTACCGTGATGTTTTTGATAAATCCACCCCATCCATCCGGTTTGATATTATCTCATGACATGAAGTCAAAAATAAACAGGATCCATTACTTAAGTAAGCCGAAAACATGAGAATTGAACTTATACCGTTGAAATATTAGTAGGTCACAAAAGTTTTGAATCAGAATAATATTTACTTTTTTAGTTCTTCCTGATAGGAATAACATTATGAACGGAAACGATGGCATATAAACATCATTGTTGACCCAGGAGGGTTTCAACTATAGGAATTTCCCTACCGGCCTTTTCCTTTAGTGCCGCCCACTTGATTCTTGGATCCTATTAAATTTTGATATCTCCTTAAATGAGCCCACAAAATGTAAGAAAAAGTTGATTTATCAAAAACATCAAAATATGCCCAGCATAAGTATCCAGCACAAGAACTTGGTGTGAAAAGGATTTTATTGTCCCCTCACCGCATTAACAGTCATTAGTCAAATGAGAGAAACATTGTAGTCCATGCGACTACCAATTCAACTTGTGGTTAGATCCAATGACGCAAAATGTCTAATCATTATTATTATTTATTATTTATTATTTATTATTTTTATTTTTACATTTTGCATAAGCAGTGCATGCCTATGTGAAATTTCATTACAATGGTACCTGAACCCATGACCCCTTGTTGAAATCTTCCTGAGTCCATGATCAAGGCATGAGTAAAGACCATCACCATATTTCCTGGCTCTCAATTCTCAACGGAAAATTGAGCTGATCTTGTCCCTTTTCCAATTGTCCACCTCTATTTGTCGCTCTATACAAAGGCTTGCATTTCAAATGAATTGAAATCAAAATCACAATTTCTATGAAGTCATTGTGAGTTGAATATTTTAAATTGTATTTAGTAGCTTGTAAACTGAATTCATTGTTTTAAAAATCATGTTTGGATGACTATAATTGAAGTGTATTGAAATTCTTTAATACATTCAGAGTTGATTAACTACATCAAATTTACTATTTTAAATTAGCGTAAATATATAATATTTGATAAAATAATTATAATAATCTCATTCAAATATATATAATTTGACAAAAAAATTAAAGAAATTCAAAGCCTCACATGTCCCTTAAATATAAAAATTACAAACAAATGACTTAATAATATTTTATCACTGTCCATTTAGATGGCTAACGTTTGTACAATTTGAATTATTCTATCAATGTAATTTTAATGATGCAGTTAATAATTAAATTGCTTCTATGTATCATTAGCACTTCATATATATGGTAGACTAGTGACCTCAATACCTTTTAAACTTGTGGGGCTCTCTCCCTCACACAAAATTACATCAAAACAAAAAGATTTTAAAATATACAAAATAAGTAATTTTTTTATTTACCTTTTAATTCCATTTACTTTTAATTATATGGCATCAAATGCACCAAAAAAAAAAGTGCATTTATACCTAATTACATTCAAATACACCCACATACAAAGTTCCAAACGATAGTATAGCCAATATGAGTCATATCCTATTCAGGCACAGTGCACATAAATGGTGCCGGTGGGTCAAATCCTACTTGCTTCGCCATGCATGCACTTTATTTAAAGGCAAGGAAATAGATTGGGTGAGACCCATTGAAAGGTCATTTTAAGGCATCATACTAAAAATAAAGCAGATTGAAGTTGCAGGAGGACTATAACATGCCAAATGGTGATAATCATTTATTAAAAATTTCTTATGGGCCACAAAAGTTTTGGATCGGACTAATGTTTCTGTGATCTTTTTATCTGGATTTTTGTGACCTCATCGACAAGTTCGATGACAAATAAGTATTCTAGTGGCCTCGTAAAGTTTTTCATGTGTTATGGTCCACTTAAGATTTGGATCTGCTTCATTTTTGGGATCATACTTTAAAATGAACTTTCAAAAATGTTGGGAGGTGTGGATTTAATGCACATACATCACCATGAGCCTAGCAGTCAAGGGTCCCACCCATCTTGGTGGATCCCAGGTCTCGCCTAATCTGTTCCCCAAAATACTCTAGTTATGGATCCCATTGTGGACGGTCATGATCAAAATTTGCACTTATTAGGCAATGGAACCATTTAATCGCATCTGATGGATGACAAGAAAGAGAATACACCCGCTTCAAATTTCCACGAGCTAAATCCACCAGACACAATGTTTCATCAGTGCAATTTTCAGGCCATCACCCATTCATGGTGCCTGAATTAATTTGGACGGTCAAGATCAAGGTATAGATAAGCTTGGTGTACAATGTTTATGTGAATGTGTATGGTTCACCACACCACCAGAGTACCATATCATATACCTTCTGCGTGCCTCACACGCACCCCATCCCCACGCACCTTTACACGCAGTGGAAGTGCCAAGCTGGCAAGCTGTCAAGTTTTGGGACACGTGGCCGGTGCTTAGGTGGTTCTGACCGCGAAGATGACAGTAGGAAATAATCAGGTGGCCCACCCTTGCATCCGACGGTCCACATGCAACGTACAAGTGTAACAGGTATACTCAGTCTACCAGTGTGATTTTGGTATACGCGGGTTATCTTCAGGAGGGGTCCACCATTAAGATTTGGACACGGATTTGGTGGATCTGGTCCGTGACTGTGGGGCCCACCGTGATGTATATGTTTTTATCCACTGTGGACCACACAATAAGAAACAATGGCGATTGAATCCCACCGTTAAAAACCTCATGGGAGCCACAAAAGTTTTAGATCAAGATGGTACGTGTGTTTTCCCTTCATCCAGGTCTATGTGACCTTATCAACTGGCTGGATGGAAAGTAAACAATACGGTGGGCCACATGAAGTTTTTAACGGTGGGCATTTAATCACTACTGTTTCCTATGGTGCGGTCCACCTGAGCTTCGAATCTGCATCATATTTGGTATCACACTCCAAAATGATCTGGCAAAACGGATAGACGGAGGGGATATAAAATATAAGCATCAAGGTGGGCCCCACATTCACGGATCCACCTAATTGTGAAGGTTGATGCCTGGGCTGCGTGCGAATTGGGGTGCGCGTGCGAGTGATCGTGATCGTGAACGTGATGGTGTGTCTGTGTGAGTTTCGCATGGGTCCATCTGACTTTCTTTCTGATTTTTAATGATTCAGATAAGAATCAAATCCTATCCTTCCGTGTTGATCTCGGGCGTGGCCCACCTAATGCAGCTTTCTCATACAACCTTTAGCGCTCTCCTACAAACTTGCCAGATTGGCGCTGACAGTGCATGTGAAGGGGGGCATGCATGGGGTTTGCTTTGAAAACATCAGATCAATGGTGCTACCATACATCAAAACGTATTAGTGATTTTATATCGGCAGTGTAGCCGTTGGATATGGGATCATATTGTAATGATCCAAGCCATTTGTATGATGGACCCACCGTGGATTTAGATAATAAACGAATTTCAATTTTCATAATATAATTCAGGGAGAAACTATCTGCATTCAAGTAAAAAAGAATTAAAGCTATTTAAATATTAAATATTAGATAATTCTATCTGAAAATATCCAAAACAATGTGGCTTACCATATCAACGGTTTGGATGATTTAAAAATGATTTCAAAAATAAATAATGATTGGATGTAAATTATCGGTGCGTCCAGATGTATTGTATCAAATACCCTTGTTTGGTGGTCGCCGTCCGAACAAGAAAAAAATTAAGGCTTTAAATCGGTCCACGTGTCTCATAACTGTCTCCCAGAATGGAAATCTATGTACGTTAGCATACATCCCGATGTACTGATGTAAGATACGTCCGAATTTTAGTTTTTATATCTGGTTCATCTTCCCATGATCCAACCATTTGTATGATGGGCCTTTCCTTGGATGAATCACAACCAAAGAATAAAAGCCATTGAAAATATTTTAGCCTTTTGATAATTTTTCCCTTTTTTTTTTCTCTGAATATGAACGGTCTGATTAACTTTTTAACTACGAACAGCTTAAATTACTTCAATCTGAGAGATTTTCGGGATATCGTCGTCCAAAGTCAGGCCCATCTTATAAACGGTTCGGTCCTTACAAGGAACTTCCATCCAACGGCTAAAGTTCCGACGTATGCTGTTGCGATACATCAGGATGTATTTTAGCAAATCCCATAGAAAATGGAGGCAGCGGAGCGTGGACTTCTATGGGGCCCAACTTGATGGATTTTTTGTATATCAATGCCGTCCATTCGTTTTTCCAGATAATTTATGGTATGAGTAAAAAAAATTGAAGAAGATCCATTCTAGGTGGACCACACAACAGGTGACCGTAATGATTGAACGTCCAATATAAAAATCTTCTTGTGGACCACAGTAGTTTGGATAAATCTGATATTTTTATTTTCTCTTCATCCATATCTGTATGACCTTATCAGAAGGTTGGATGGCAAATAAACAGTGGGCCTACGAAGTTTTTAATGGTAGGCGTTCAATAATCACTTGTTCCCGTGGTGTGGTCTACCTTAGATTTTAATATTATTAATTTTTGGTTTCATACCATAAAATAGCTGGAAAAGCGGACTTACGGCCAGGATATAAAAACAAATGCATCAAGTGGGCCCCACGTGGCTGCTTGTGATTTGAGACAGCCCATTGGAGACAAAGCCATGGCAGTCAGGTGATGTATCCGAACCATCCATGTAGTGGACCCCAGCGTAGATGGATCACGGTCAGAAACACCGACTTTCTATATATTCATTGCCTTGTGAAAGGTGACCTTACATTGGACGGTTCGAAACAAAATCCGGCTAATCGTGATCAGCTTGTCAAACAAAATAAAAACAACGGCTGAGATCCACCGATAGTGTGCAGATGGAAGGACCCACATGATAGACCGTCCAGATCTTCATCCCTTCTGCCAAGTTATCCGCTGTAAGGGTGTCTCTATCCCACAATCCAAAAAACACGTCTCCGTTCCATCAGCGTCCAATGAACTGTCCCCACCATCCGTTGACTGGAAAAGAAAAGAAAAACAAATCCAAGCCGTGGAAATGAATCAACGGTTCAGATCCAACCGTGTCCCAAAAGTCATCCCTCCACCGGCTACTCCGGTCTTCCCTCAACCAGGTCATCATTTTCTTGCCGAGAAAGACAACAAGGTATAAATATCGGAAAATACAGGCCCTTGTAGCAGAAAAAAGGCACCTTTTTTTCTTTGTATTTTCTCCCCCATTTCTCACGCAGAGAGAGAGAGAGAGAGAGAGAGAGAGAGAGAGAATGCATCTCTACAATGCGTGGCTTCCTCCTCCTGTTGCAGCAGAGACGAATCGCGAGAGGGAATCTTTCGCCTCTGTTGTTAGATCGGTGAAGGAATTATGGCGATCGGACGATCCAGAATCCGTCTATTCGACTCTCAAATGGATCTCAGTCATCGAACTGTAAGCTCCCCCCTCTTTCTCTCCCTCTCTTTCTCAATTTGCTGAAACTCCATGTCATTTCACCATCTGGTATTGGTAGAATTGCAGTAGGGATGATACTGGGCCGGGCCTACATGACTTACCTGAAGAGCCATGGGTCTTGCCCAATTACGAAGACGCAGCACTAATAAACAATCGTACTGGGCCTGGGCCTGATCATGACTGGCCCAGCATGCCAGTCAGCATGCTGACGATGGGCGGGAAGCTTGGCAGCTTACCTAGTGGGTTGGGATGTTTACGGACCATGGTAGTTGGGAAGTGGGCTGAACTCGGCTTCATGAGCTTGGGCCCAGATTACTTGTTCATGGGCTAGGGTTCCTTTTTGCTTCCTTGGTTTCAGAATAGGTTGAATTTGATGCTGATGTGGTTTCGCTCGGTCGTTTTAGTACGATTTTAGTTGAACTTTGATTTCATGGTCTTTTCGAGCATTGTTGATTCTTAATTTGCTGATTAGTGCTATTGTTTAGTTAAATTCAGCTGAATTATTGATGGGTTTTAGTTAATTTGAATCTGGTGTTGATATCTTGCTTTTTCTTAGTTGAATTTTAGTTGATTTTGGTTTGTTTTAGTTAGATTTTGGTTGCGTTACACTTAAGTTTGAATTTTATCTCGTTTCTGTTTGGGCTGTGAATTCTGTTGGATTTTTGGTGCCGTTAGAAAAGGATGTTGGGCTGTAGTGTCATGTGGATTGGTACTGTTAGTTTTGGTTGAATTTGATTACATTTGTGCGAGCTTAAAATGCAACTTTAAGCTAATGATATTTCTTAGTATTAAATATCAATTTAAACGGGATGGAATGGGATAAGCTAATGATATTTCCTAGTATTAAATATTAGTAAAGAAGAACTCACCTTCAATTTCCAGTTATGGTCTTTCCATGTGCAACTTGCAACTAGCATCATTGCAATTTGGGGCATGGACTTGATACATATGCTAAGGAAACTACATTTTTTCCCCATAATTGCAATGCAATTCAATACTGTATCTGAATGGATCCTTCTTGAGGAATTCTAATGTTACACGTGCATTTCCATGCATTTAAACTTGGGTTGTGCACGATATCTAACCAAGGCATTCCATAACAGTAACGGTGGCTGTAACGACCATCACTGTTACCATTACAATATGGGCTGTAATGGCTGTTACGAAACCTTTTTTCTTTTTCATTTTTTTTGAAAAAAAACCTGTATCATCCCTGTAACACATAAAGGTTGCCACCATTACCATTACATAATGGCCATTAAAGCACACATTGGATCTGGACTGCATGCAAGGGCCCTACAATGGATGTGACAAGGTAAAAAATCAGGCCAATGGAAAATCCTTACCACTGGATTTGAACATTGAATGAAGACCATATAGGCCTATTGTTACCATGGACTGCTGTATACTTTGAGGCTTGTTTTCAAGATTACATTGAACTTGATTTTTGGTTATCTTCTATTGACATTTGCTTATAGCTACTGATTGAAAGTTTTATAAGTGATTGGATAAGGGCTAGTTGTTTGTCACCTGCATTCTGAGCCCAGGCATTGCCTTTCTATTGCAGTTTTGTAAGAGCAAAAAGCGAAGTTTCTTTGGAAGATGTAGCGGCACTTGTGGAAGTTGGGCTGGAAATATTTCGCATTTCAGAGAACAAACTTTACGCGCAGGTAATAGGATCCATTCGTTCATACATTTATGATGTTTATACATTGTTGGTTTCTTGTTTTGTTACTGTTATCAGTGTTGTCTTTGTGGTGACTGAAGTTCCATCTGTGCTGATTAGGTTAGATGGGGAAATATCTTAGTCAGATTACTAAAGAAATATGGAAAGAAATTGTCCTTGACTGTTCAATGGCGACCTTTCTATGACACTTTGATGCATACACACTTCAGCAGGTGACATTTTTAATCCTTTTAGAACATCAATTTGGGTTCTTAGAATAAATAAGTCAATGTGTGGATTATTGGTTAGATGAGGGATAAATAAGTCAACGTGGTTTGTAATTCTAAGATAAATTCAAAGTTCTCTTCACTATTATTATTTCTTGACTATGTCTTATCCAATTTCCATAGCCATCAATTATTTTAATTTTAAAAATTTATTTGTGTCCTCAAGCCATTGTTTTACATATCAATTATGATATGGCCGAATTGATGATGTTGTAACCATATGAGCCACCCCCATTATGCGATACATGGGTGAGTTAGTCGGTTATGAAAAAAAAAAAGGCTGTACATCAGCACCGATGCAGGGCCTATACGAGCTAAAGGTTGACGTGGCCACAGAGAGGGGCCTTATTTTGATTTTTTTTTTTTTTTTTTAAATTTCAAATTCTCCCTCATTTCTCGACTTTGTTCTTCATTTCAATTATGGAAGGAGCTTAGAAACTAATTATAGAATAGATTTAGGCCTATTTTGATGATTAAAACCCAAATTTGAGTGAGATTTGACAAATCAAAGCGGAATTGACCACTTTGGGAAATATCACAATGGTAAACTATCATTTTTTTTTTTTTCATTTTATTGATTTTTTATGTAATGGGCCCTGATCCACCAAATCATGCCTAATTTATGTTCAATTAGGACTATTTGGTTGACTTTCAGCTTATCAAGCTGATAAACAATGTTCTTATCGAAGTATGTTTGATGCACCATTGAATAAATGTTAAAAAAGTGATAGATTTTGGCGTTTTACATTTTTTCCCCTATTTCTCTAGTGATCTTTTCAAGATTATTATTATTATTATTATTATTTTTGTGCAAAAATAAAAATTCAGGCTGAATATTGGCTTATATCATCCAATTTGGATCCGATACGCCCCATATTGTATCATTGTTGGTCTTGGCCCATACGCCTACCGATATTGTTATTCAAAACCTTGCCTCGAATGGAATGGTCATCGCATGAATCGACAAACTTGTCCATTGACTGAGTTCAAGACGGACTAGGGTTAGCTGGAGTGACGCAGGGAAGAGCGTGAAACAATAATGAAAAAGATCACCGTCTTTCTCAAGTGATTAAAACCTTGAATCCACAAGCTAGTTCTTGAATTCACAAGAAATAATAAGCGAAAAAACTCAATTATTTTATTGAATAATTTATCTAATGTGTATTATTTTTTGATTACACCACTAATAAAAAAAAATAAAACCTTAATTCGAAATTACCCAAAATAACAAAATTCTAACCCTAATTGAAAGTTACCAAAAATAGTAAAACTCATCTAAAGCCTAATTTGCTAAAAATAGAAAGACTTGATAAACCATACTGGAGGAGTCCTAGCATGATTACAAGTAATTTCTAAAAAAGATGAATATCTAAAATTCTAAAAATAAGGAAATACTACACCAATCGAAATTACTAAATAGTAAATTTTTTCTTGAAATTTTGTTTTTGAACTGCAAGTGTGTGTTTTCTCGCGAAATGGATGGACATGACCCACTTTGTGGGTCGGTTGACCCTAGATGGCCCGTTACGGTAAAGATCGATCGGTTGTTCGTCCCGTAATGATACCCATATCAAAAGTTATGGCCGATTTATGGTTCACACTTCAAACTGAAATTTCTCCCTATTCAGGTTGAATTTTTTCGACCGGATGTGCCTGAGGCCCAATTATGTCATGCCCTACGTAGGACTGGGCCTGGATTTGATGAACTACTTCCGTTTCTGTTTGGCCTTCTTTGGGTCCAGCCATGTTAGGAATGTATCTGTGCCATGTCCTACATCATGAAGTCAGCTTCTTTATTTGTTGGCTTGGAAATTCAGGCCTCGGCCCAGTCCATGGGCCTAGAAAGTCAGGCCTCGTGTTTTGAGTCCAACTCCTGGAAGCCACGAACAAGCTTGCACCATGCTTGGGCTAGGCCTTGGAAGAAGTAGTTGAACATGGGAGCTTGGCCCAACCCTTACGCTTTTATTGTTAGGCATGAAAAACAGGCCCATATTGTGCTGTAGGCCTAAACATGAGGTCCAAGCACAATTTTTTTTTTTTTTTGAAAGATAACAAAACTTTTAAATTAAAAAGGGAAAGGAAGATACAAAGAACAAGGACAACAGCCGATACTGCTGAGATAGTAGATAAAGGCTACTTTCCAAGAAACAAAAGATCGGAACACTTCATGAATTCTACATGGGTAGCCCATTCTATAATTAGTGATTTAGCTCTAGATAAGACCCATCCCGAGGTATTAACTGTATCCCGAAAGCATCTACTGTTCCTTTCCTCCCAAACACACCACCAGATGGCGAGAAGAGTCATTCTCCATAATATGGAACGACTTTTTCTGAGCTTCACCCCGTACCAGTCCATAAAAAGAGAGGAAACGGATTCAGGGGGGCACCAATTGATATCAAATCGTGACTGAACATCAGCCAAGATAGAGGAAATGAAAGGGCAGTGGAGCAGCAAATGGTCCACCGACTCTTCCGCCTTCATATAGCACAAGCAGATATTCACTACGCACATGCCTCTCTTTCTGAGATTATCCACCGTCAGGATTTTTTTCAGAGATACCAACCGGTCGAACGCTATGAATTTGGGGGGAGCTGGGAGCTTCCAGATTTGAGTACAATGATGTTCAATAGAGTGGGGAGATTTGTCCAAAAGCGGTATAGGGAGCGAACCGAGAATAAGCTAGTCTTGGACAAAGTCCAGAGCAAAGAGTCATCGATCAGAGGGTTGGGATGAGCCCTATAAATACATTCAAGAAGGTCACGAACTCTTGGACCTCCCATTCTTGTAGATTTCTCCTACAGTCCACTGACCAAACCAGCTTTCCATCTGTCATAGAATAACAATCAGCAACCGTAGCGTCGGGGTATGAAGCAACAGAAAAGATTGAGGGAAATTTATCTCTAAGCGGGATGCTCTCTACCCAACAATCATGCCAAAATCGAATCTTGGAGCCCTTTCCATGCTGGAACCCCACCCCTTGCAGGACCTGGTCTTGAATAGAGATAATGCCTTTCCAGATCGCGGACGCTTTATAACGAGCAGATGTGTTCGACCACCAACCGCCTACCGATTGACCATACTTGCCTTTGATAACTTGGTTCCACAAGCTGCCGTCTTCGTTTCCTAGACGCCAAATCCATTTACCCAGCAAAGCCCTGTTCATAAGCTTCAAATTTTTAATACCTGTCCCACCTTGGTTGTATTGCTTGCAAACGTATTTCCAATCAACCAGGTGGAACTTGTTCTTTTCGCCCTTGTTATACCAAAGAAAGTCTCTTCTTTTGTGGTCCATAGTCTTAAGGACAGAGGAAGGACATTTGAAAAGGGACATGAAATAGATGGGAAGATTTGAAAGGACCGCTTTAATAAGAGTAATGTGACCACCGAATGAGAGGAAGTGACACTTCCAATCAGCCAGAAAGGAATCAAATCTAGAAACTACTTTGTCCCAAGCGGATTTAGGAGGGTTGCCCATACACAAAGGAAGGCCAATGAACGTGGATGGGAGAGAGCTCACCGAGCAACTGAAGAATTCAGCCCATCTATTGGTTTCTTCTTCTTCCAAATTTATGCCAAAAATCTTTGATTTAGTGAGGTTCACAGACAGGCCCGACACGACTTCAAAGCAGAGAACGGAAGTTCGGAGATTGCTAATTTTGTCTAGAGATACCTCGCTGAAAATGAGAGTATCATCTGCATATTGAATGTGACAAATGGGAGTGGGAAGGCCCTGTGTAGGAGCTAAGATTCCAGCTTCCTGCCCTTGATGGAGAATTCTGGAGAAAGCTTTGCTGACAATGAGAAAAAGAAAGGGGGAGAGAAGGTCCCCTTGGTGAATCCCACGAGAGCTCCTGAAAAAACCGAAAGGAGATCCGTTAACTAAAACTGAGTATCGGGCAGACGAGATACACTCCCCAATCCACTTTCTCCAAAGAGGCCCGAAGCCCATTTTGAGAAGCATAAGATGCAGAAATTCCCAATCTACGTGATCATATGCTTTTTTGATATCTAACATGTAGCCGATGAATTTGTGACCCGATCTGTGGGCAGCATCAATACATTCGTTGGCGATAAGCGCACTATCAATGATTTGCCTCCCGGGAATGAAAGCGCATTGATTGGCAGATATGATTTTGCTGATAAGCGATTGGCTAGGACTTTGGCCAAAATCTTGTATGGGCCACCCAGCGGGCTGATCGGGCGATTTTCCTTAAAGGAAGTGGCCCCGTGAAATTTGGGGATGAGAGCGATGAATGTGGCTCCGAGATTGGCTGAAAGTCTGGCCTTGTCGTGGAATTCAATGAAGAAGTCCATCACATCATATTGGATATTCTCTCAGAAAATTTGGAAAAAGAGAATAGGGAACCCATCGGGTCCAGGAGCTTTATCACCCCCGAGGGAGTCAATAACCAGCTTCACTTCTTCCGGGGAAAATGGAGCTTCAAGGGAGATAGCGTCTTTAGGTGATATGGAGTTAAGATGGAGATTGTCGATTCCGGGATGTCTGTGGAGGGTTGAACTGAGAAGGGATTTGAAATGGGAAATAGTAGCCTCGACAATTACATCTTTGTCTTCCACCCGAGTTCCATCAACAACAATGCTGGTAATCTTATTAAAACTGGCATGCATGTTGGCCAAGTTATGGAAGTATCTTGTGTTCCTGTCGCCCTCTTTGATCCACTTCGCCCGAGCTTTCTGTTTCTAAGAAATTTCATCTTCAAGAGCTCTTACTGATAGATCTTGAATAAGAGAGGTCCAAGCACATTTGATTAGCTAGGCCCAGAAGACAATGAGGTCTAGCCCATCAACAATGCTAATATATACTTCCACAATAATCTTTTGTGGGGTATGGGGATTTCTTACATTTTATAGACTCGTTCCTCATTTTAATTGAATTTGAATCACTTTGAACTGATGTTGATCCTGTTACCGAATTAATCACTCATATGTAGTTCATTGATAGGTTACCAACTAAGTTCATTGGTTTATTGGGCACGATGCATCATGTGTGTGTTGGTAGTTGGATATCTTGTAAAGACATATGACATTGGAAAAACAACTCCTGTTGAGTGTATCTCTGAGGATGACTACTACATTCGAATTGTTCAATTGTGACTGCCTCAAGTACTGTAGTTGTTATGCCCATCACTTCTATGATGCCTAAATGTTCTTCTAGGTGGTTATAGAGATTCGGAGATTAGGAGGGAGAGGGACTCACACACTCATTTGCTCAGATGGATCCTTCCCAACGTTTTAAAACCCGGACTGGACCAAGGCTTATTTTTGTGGGTGGTTTGGTCTCTAACTACTGGTCTAACAATCCGTTTTGGCCCCGGAATCTCCTTAATCTAAAATCATTCAAACATGCAGATTTAGCAAAAAAATTGCTCATAATATAGTGGTTTTGGCATTTAGTTTATGACTAAAGGTTATGGGTTTGACCCTTGACTTATGAATTTATTTATTTATTTATTTTTTGTTCCTTTTTAAACAGTTGCCCACGTAGTTGAGATGGGTTCCTACTGAGCTGGCCTATTTTAGTGGATGGTTCCAGTCCAAACCGGCTTGACTGTCTGATCTCTTCTAGGTTTTAAAAGAATGATCAATGAATATCTCAAAGTTGTTTCATACTGGAATGTGGTATAGTTTGCTCTTTGGGGAATCAGTTTGAACTATCAGACTTGGATTTGGCTTTGTTTTAGCACAATGGATGTGTTGTTCGCCAAACTTATTCTTGTGTTTGATTGGACCAGATTTTTTCAAAGTTCAACTACCTTTTGGTTGAAAGTAAATCCAATGTCTAGGGGCTTCATTGTTTTATGGAAGATGCCGGTGTTTAGTGGGTTCATTGTTTTTTCAGAAGATGGCTTCAGTTTTTAAATTTTAATACTTGTATTGGAATGTAGGTAAATAATAAATACAGTTTGAAGTTAAACTTTACATTTCCTTTTTCCGCAACACCAACCACATATATGGATTTGGGATCTATGAACCTCATATTTCTTACTTGCACAATCCTTGTCAATGCCTAGACCATTGAATTTGCTCTCCCAGTTTATGTATATCTTATACTGTAAATAACCATTTGTTTCATGTATGGTATCCTTGAAATGTCCTAGTTCAGCATTTTTCTAGGACATTTCAAAAGCTCTGGCTTTATTTTCTCTCATGTATACACACTTCCTATTTTCCTTGTAAAACAATGTCAAAATTTTCTAGTCAAATTCTTGATCTGTAAAATCTCTCCACTAATCAAGGTGTTCCAAAACGGTAACGGTGGCCGTAACGGCCACCACCATTACCGTTATGATACGGGCCGTAACGGCCGTTACAGCCCCGTATCGGCCATTACGGCTGTTTTTTATTTTTTGAAAATTGTTGTTACTGGACCGTTACGGCCATTTTTCGGTAACGGCTGTTACGGCCATTTCGACCCCGTAATGCGTAACGGTTATGACTGTTACCGTTACGTAACCGATTTTGAATACTATGCCACTAATTGACCCTAGTGTTGAAAATTATATCCAACCTTTTTTTTTTTTAATTGAATTCTTGTTGAATTTGCTGAACATTTAATTTCAAATGCTTGAAGCAATATGTTAGTAACTTTAGTTCTTCTGAGTTGTGCTGCAGAAACACAGGTCCAGAGGGGTGGAGATTGAGACAACGGCATTTTGAGGCTGCGACTTCCCTCATTCAATGCTGCCGGAATTTCTTCCCA
This sequence comes from Magnolia kwangsiensis, assembly GCA_037074715.1. Classification (NCBI taxonomy): domain Eukaryota; kingdom Viridiplantae; phylum Streptophyta; class Magnoliopsida; order Magnoliales; family Magnoliaceae; genus Magnolia; species Magnolia kwangsiensis. The sequence goes on from CM073583.1 coordinate 5,780,584, forward strand.
TCAGGCTCTGCTGCTGAGATTTGGTCGGAGTTCGGGTATTTCTTTTGACTTTAATTGGGCTGAACAAAATAAGTTGTCTTATTATTGTTAATCTTCAAAAAAAGAAAAAGAAAAAGAAAAAGAAAAAGTTGACTTCAATTATTAAAAAATTTCCTTGTAGGCATGTCTTGACTTTGTTGTCCAAACATTTAATGTGGGTATTCTACCTATGTTTGATTCTTTAATTCTAAGTGCGAAAGTCATATCTGTGATGTTCGCATGCATTACTTTTCACAGTATGTGAGCCTTCAAGGAACTGCAACATCAACTTTAAATCCATAAAGATACCTCTCAATTTGTTTCTGCAATATTAATTTCTTGTTCCTTTGAAGTTGCAATTGTCCATAAAGATTTTGCTCATTAGAAACTGAATATTGACCCAAATAGACATTATACTGTTTACATAACAAATTTGCATATGAATTGAAATGGGATGTGAATTAGAAAGAAGAAAGAAGATGAGAACGGATTTTCGAGCCTTCAAGGAACTGCAACATCAACTTTAAATCCATAAAGATACCTCCCAATTTGTTTCTGCATATTAATTTATTTTTCCTTTGAAGTTGCAATTGTCCATAAAGATTCTGCTCATTAGAAACTGAATATTGACCATAAAATAGACATTCTGTTTACATAATAAACTTGCATATGAATTGGCATGGGATGTGAATTAGAAAGAAGAAAGAAGATGAGAATGGATTTTTGCACAAACCAAACTATTCAAAGTGTTTATTTTTCTTAGGTTCTTTCCATCTACAAGGGAATAATTTCTCCTAAACTGGCAATTTTTTTTTTTTTTTAAATAAATAAATTTATAGTTCCATTCTGATTCATCAACTCCCCATACAAATATTTAATGTTTAAATCAGTGTTTTAAATAGCGTATAGGGTGGCGTTTGGCCTTCTATAGCATGTAGTGTGAGCTACATAGCGTGTAGCGTAAGCTACACAATCATTAATATTTTTAATTAAAATAATAGAAAATATGATAAAATTTACAAAATACGTAATTTCTATGAGTTCTTGACTGCGAATCTGGATCATCAACCACTTATTTCCATACAAAATCTCTCTCTCTCTCTCTCTCTCTCTCTCTCTCTGCCTTTAGATATCTCTAAGTATGACTTCTTATTTATTTATTTATTGAAACATCACAAATTCATGATATAGACCACAATTCGGATGGTCCGGATTAATCTAAGTCCTCTATCTACAATATGGACCAAAATTTCGATGGTACAGATTAGTTTAATGTAGTGCCATGTGTTATAGGTATAAGTCATGACCATCTTAAAATAGGTGTTAAACTAACATAGAAAAAATACTTTAAAAAATGAGATTTCAGGTAGCTTACGCTATCCACGCTATACACTATGCTACGCTGCATGTAGCGTACGCTACATGTACTGTAGCTTACGCTACATACCCTGTAGCTTACGCTACCAGGGAATTACGCTACTTGCGTATGCTACGTAGCGTACGAACCACGCTACGCTACAATGCTACTGAAAACATTGGTTTAAATTATACAAACATTTGGATAACTGGAAATCGTCTGCATGATATTTTATGGTTTAGATCATGGGAAACAGACCCATTGTAAACTAACACTTGTGCCAAAGTCTCTAAAAAGAGAAAAGTCACCATTCTACATCTCCCAAGGGTTGTCTTGCCTCAACCTACTAAACTATTGAATACGGGCCTGGACATATCGATGGTTTGGCATCCAATTTTCAACTGCTAGATTCCTCCATTAAAAGTGCTTTTTAGTGCACTTGGCATCAAATAACTACCAGTTAAAACAGGCCCAAGGGCTTAGATCACTTGAAATGACCCAAACATATCAAAGGTTAGTGACTTTACTCTGTGTGTGTGTCTATAACACACACACACACACACACACACTAAAGATCCCACAAAATACAAGTCTCCCAAAAGAGAGAACTACTGATGACTTGGCGACAATTGAGGCATACGTTATCATAGATCTCCCAAATATTTACTAAATGCTCTAAAGAATCAAGCTACAATCACACACGGGAACCATATCTCCTTTAAAAATCTCTAAACACAACTCTATGGGTGGGGCGCACCAAATGGGCCATAGGATCTGCAAATTGGGTTTATGGGACCCACATCCTCATCAGTTCTTAGTGGTTCATGCCCTATAGGATCGCTTGCTCTTGATAGGCTTCCTGATTTTTGTGCATCTTCTCTCTCATCACAAGCTTCTGATCTGCATGCTCTGATTGTTGTTGGGAGGGAACTAATGCATCCTATTCCATAGGCTAATCCATTTGTTGATCCATTGATAGATTCATCTATCAATCCACCAACTGATTCTTTGTGTGTATCTTTTTGGATTGTGGGTATGGCACATCTACTAGGCACGTCATCCGTTGGATCTTCACATACTTCTTGTAATGCAGATTGGGTTTGTTCGTTGAATTTCTCAAATTCTTTGTAAAACCTGAGCATCTCAAGTTTTACATCATAAGAAAAATCACGATCCTCCAGTTGGTCATCTGTTCTACCACAAGGATGATTGAACTGAACACTGCCGGAACTGCTAATGTCTGATCATAGGTCGCTGTCACCTTCTTGTGCACAAGGAGGCACTCCTTGATGTTGTGTTGACTTTGCCAACTTATTCAATCTACTTGAGGTCTCATGGGGCACTCCCTCCAAACTATCATATCTACTTGGTATTTCATCCACGACATTCCTCTTGTTGCTTGCCATTGATCTTTCAAAAACCCACAGATGAAATTGCTTTGATACAAATTTGACGTAGGATGTGAATGAGGAAGAAGAAGAGAAGAACAGATTTTTGCACAAACCACACAACTCAATGAGGTTGATTTTTTGGGTTTTCTTATTCTCGCAAAACTAACACGTCCAATCTCATTCAACTCCACATACAATGGCCTTTTATATATGCCAAAATACAAAAAGTAGATCCAAAAAGATCTCACAAATCTGGATTTTACTATTTCTAAATATAATCATATCCTAAAGATCCCTGCAGTGGGTAGGCATTTGGGTGGGTTTGTATAGATTTCTTTTCTTTATTTTGTTTCTTTTTCAGCTTCGACCTTAATAAAGTTCATTTCATCTCTTTCTCTCTCTCTCTCTCTCAAAAAAAAAAAAAAAAAAAAAAAAAAAAAAAAAAAAAAAAAAAAAAAAGAGAAAGAGAAAAAGAAAAGAAAAGAAAAGATCCCTCAAGATACAAGTCTCCTGAAATAGAAAACTACCAATGACTTAATGGTACAGAAGATTAGACCAAAGGTCCTCCAAAATCTTTACTAAATAAAGACTTGAGAATCAAACTACAACACATGGGATCCATATTTCCTTAATAATCTTTAAATACAACCCTTAAGCTTGGGTCCAACGGACAAGATGTAGGTCCCATGATGGGATTTTGGGACCTACATCTTCATCGCACACATCTTGTGATTGGTCCTGCTTGCACTGTAAATACCACTAGCTTAACAGTAGGTGGACCGTACATCAACCTTGAGATCTAGGTTTTGAGCCCTGTTTACCTATCAAAAAAAGAAAAAAGAAAAGAATTACAGATCTGGAGAATATCCTACAACTAAAATACCCTCATGGAGTAGGTAACTTGGAAGTTAGAACCAGTGTTTTTGGTAGCGCTCGTAGCATATGCTACGCTACGTAGTGTAGCATAGCTAAAATGCTACGTCGCGGGCACGTAACGTAAGCTACAGAGCATGTAGTGTATGCTACCTAAAATCTCTCTCTCTTTCTCTCTTTCTCTAGTTTTTCTTCTATGCTAGTTCAACACCTATTTTAAAATGGTGGTGACTCATCCCCATCATTCGTGGCACTGCATTAGATCAATCCGGAACATCGAAATTGTGGTCCATACCGTGGATAGAGCACTTAGATCAATCCAAACCATCCAAATTGTGGTCCATATTGTGAAATTGTGATGTTTCAGTAAATAAAACGAAGAGGTCACAATTAGAGATGTCTGAAGGCAACAAAGTGATTTTGCATTGAAGTATGTGGTTGACAATCCAGATTCGCAGTAAAAAACTCATCAGAATTATGCATTTGGTATTTTTTTTTAATCATAATTTTCTATTATTTAAAAATATATTAAGTATCGTGTAGCTTACGCCATAAAGTATAAACTATGTAGCTTACGCTACATGCTATAGATGGTCAAACGCTACGCTATACGCTACGTGCTATTTAAAACACTGCTTAGAACACGGTCACATGATGAATGTTAACGCCATTTACCAGCTTGTGCATATTGACTGTGCGGTATATCATCAATGATAGGGTAGAGAAATGAGCAGGCTAGACTTCCTATAACACCAATTGGGAAGCATCTAGCATTACATTTTGGATTCAACACAGTAATCCATAGTCTTTTTGCGCAGATAAAAGGAATCTATTGTCTATTTGCTCACAAGGGGATCACCATAAAACCATGCATTGTCTACCATAAGAGTCATGGTTCTTCCTGTACTGCTGCATGTTCTTGATGCTTCTTTTATCAGTAAAAGAGAACAAACAAATAATGATAATATCATATCATTGTATGTTGCCTTGTCCTAGCTATTTGAGGTTGACTACAGGAATTTCCATGATTGCTTGACAAAAGTTTTATGACCAGCCATCTGCCTTTTGACATAACCTTCCTTTACTCAGATAGCAAATAATATACAAGCCTAAAAAATTAAGAAAAAAGAAGCAATCACTTTATTGTTGGAGATGAGAAACCCATATTTTTAAAGGAAGACTCATGATACTTCTTCCTTAGGTAGGGCATGCATAATATGACTTTCCCCATAGTAATGGTTGATATATAGTTCTAATGAAGAATGAATTTAACAAATCTTCTTGAACTCATTAATTTCTATGGGATGGCCCCCCACATCTCGCCCAATGAATCACATTGAACAAATTACTGTCCACTGTCAAGGGAGCAATGAATGACCTTAAGAAAAATGTAAGACCTTCTGTAGCATGTGGAATTTCTCATTTCGGAGTCAATAATTCTTACGGAGTTGTCTGTCAGCTGGCTGAATAATCAAAGAGAACTGACTGAAGCTCATTGAACTTCTTTTCTGAAAGTGATGCTTCATGTTTAAAATGAGAATTTTGTTTTTCAAACTATCATTATTTTCTGACAAATGTCAATTTTGCAACTAGTCAAGGGATAAAGAGTGCCCAATACTTTTAGCATTTAAGTAGGCATTTGCATATGCTCTTCTTCTTGGTATCCACTAATGATTATTTGTCAACTGCAGCCTTTATATTGACATTTTAAAAATTTGAGAATAATACTCTCCACCATACCTTATTAGTATGATAAACTAGGCTGTTTAACTCACCTTTTTAATGTGGTGTTTAACATCATTTAATCAAACAAAATTGCAGATCCTTAATGGAAAATCCTTGGCATAATTCGTCCTTTGAAGGTTCTGGATTTGTGAAACTGTTTCTTCCGGCAAACATGGAGAACCGTGACTTCTTTTCACAGTAAGGATGGTGAATTCCATTTCTTGAGGGTACTTGTTCTTATTCTTTTCAACAATATTGGTACATTGTCCATTCACTTTTAACTGTTTGCATGACAGGGATTGGATCAAACAGTGCCTAGATCTGTGGGATTCAATACCAAATTGCCAGTTTTGGGATATTCAATGGGCAGCAGTTATGGCTCGCTGTATAAAGCACTACAATTCGATTGACTGGGAGTGTTTCTTACCAGTGCTTTTTACACGATTCTTGAATATGTTTGAGGCAAGTATTGAAGCATGCTTTTCTTTCCACTGCTTGTGTGCATGAACAATAAAATGCATAATTTGGATAGAAATGACTCTCAGGCCATCACTTTAAACTTGATTTAGTTCTCCATGAAGACTGTGGTTCATAATCAAATGATGATATGCTTTCTGGATGTTGTTTTGTATGTGTGCTCCCTGAGATGACTCTTCCTTCTAATTGCCCTGGAAGATTTTCATTGTATGGTGGCCAGGGTTTTTCTGCTTGTTCGGGATTGGGATCCTGATTAGAGGGAGTTTAGTTTTAGTTACCCTTTTTCTGTTCTTTTCTGCTCCTGTTTGGGATTGGGATCCTGGTTAGGGATCCTCTTAATAGAATTCTTTGCCTTAAAAAAATAAAATTTCTTTGCCTTTTGGATAAAAAAATTGTATGGTGCAACCCGGTTATTGAATCAATTAGATATCAACACCTGAATTGTGAAGGAGTGGACAAGAATCGTACTCACAAGAATATTTGAATAGAGAGGGAGAAATAACTTTATTGATATCAAGCTTCTTACAGAACTTAAGAAAATTCACACTTAGAAAAACCTAGAATGACTACTTCCTATACCCAGTGTTCGAAATATCGGTATCGCGTTACGTATCGCATCCTTGGGATATAGATATGTATCGATTATCGCACTGGATATATCATTTGTATCGGATAATTTATCGCACTTCTTGGGAAACATGGGGAAACATTGGGGAAATGGTTGAATTTTTCAATGAAATTTCAGAGATTGTTAAAAAAGACCTTAATACACACTTTTAAATCATAACATCTCAAAAAAAGTGTACTCAATAGGTTTCCTTTGTATAGGGTCCTAAGCTATGTGAAATTAGTCTCAATTGACAGCTGGTTGAAGGAAAATTTTGAAAAAAATATGGAGAACATGGAGTACATGAAGAACCAATGGATATTGAAATCAAAGCTCCAACTCCATGATTTTTCATGCAAAACATGAAGAACCAATGGATTCGTAACCATTTGACACTAGTTTAACACAATTCCAACAAAAAAAAGGGATCCGAAATTGAATATGCTCACCGGATTGAACATGTGGGATATATTGGCACCTTGTGTGTTTTGTATCGCACGGGTAGGATACAAGATATATCGTGGGATATATTGGCCGATATCGTCGATATTTAAAACATTGCCTATACCATCCCCTCTTTTTATAGGCTAAGCAAATCTCTAATGAGAATCCCTCCAACTAAGAGATTGATTTCAAATTAATAATAGTTGACTTCAAATCAATCTAATCTACCTAAGATGGTAAAAGCGTAATAATAGTATAAACAAATATAGAAAATAATCCTAATTGCATCTTTAAATCAGCCGCATATCTTTAATCACATCTCCCTTGCATCTTCGTTCACATATTTAAATTAGCCTCTATATCTTCAAAAAATAGAAAATTTCAATCCTTGATTTAGGCCCCCAAATCTATAGATAAACAGTAAAAAATAGCACATGTTGGGCCCTATGGTGGGCTGTGGGCCTAGGTCATTGCTGGACCCTACAGTGGGCCTAAGTGGGCTGTAGGGCTTGCATCATAGTTTATCATGAATGGAGTTATAAACCTGCTTAAACACCAATAATTCTGGCAATTTTACTTATTTTTTTGGTAATAATGCTCTCTTATTTCTCAAAGTGACTTGCTTAATACAATGTGCTATTGGTATCTTTGTTACAGGTTCCTGTAGCAAATGGAAATGGATCATATCCTTTTTCTGTGGATGTTCCAAGAAATATGAGGTTCTTGTTTTCCAGCAAAGTGGTTACCCCTGCCAAGGCCATTGCCAAGTCAATTGTAAGGAAGGGGCCTCTTGTCATGCTGCTTTTTTTTTATAGTTGTTTTGCAGTCATGTGATTATGTCAAGAGGCACATGCTTTGCAGTTTTTATAAACCCATTCCACATGGAAACTTTTGCAGGTGTATCTGTTGAAGCCTGGGAGTTCTGCACAAGAGTACTTTGAGAAAATGTCAAACCTATTAGAACAGTATGTTTTCTGACATTTTCAGTCACGGTGCTATGTTTCATGGTCAACTACATGATCCTCGATCTGTGTAAATATCCTTGGGTCCGTAGTTGTAGAAGTGGGTTTGTAGTTATTTGATCCAGATCAATGTATGGCCGTACAATGGATTGCCATAATCATCATCATCATCAAAGCCTTATCCCAATTAATTGGGGTTGGCTACATGTATCCTGTTCCGCCATTCCACTGTATCTACAGCTAGACCTTCAGTTAGAGTTGTTCGGATTCATGATGAAAGTTATGGCATACGTAATATGTTCGATGACAAAAATTTTCCTCGATGGGAATTCTAGTCCTTTGCACTGACAGCCTCCAGTAAATGATTAAGAAAAGAAGTAATGCAACGGTTCATGTTCAACTGAAAAGGGCCAACGATTAGATGGGTGTCAGCTCCCTATCTGGGAGATTTTCTGGGGCATGGTTCATCCATTGTGGGGCCAGTCATTTCAAGGGTCCTGCTTACTGAAAATCCAAGGATACTATGCGTATCCTCTGGCTGGGGATCATACAGTTCCTCTTTTAATTATCGCTATTTAGCTTCCCTTTGCAAATACTTTCTGTTGTTCTAGATATTACCATCCATCAAACGGGGGCCGCTGGACTTACTCATTAGAGCGTCTGCTGCGGTACTTAGTACTTACCTTCCAACAACGGCTTCGGCATGAGCAACAGTAAGATATCTACTTGGATTATGACATGAATTCATGGTGGGCAAGGTGTCTTATTTTTCTACTGAGATCCTGTTATTACAGAAATGCAGATGACAACGGACATGCTGAACTCTTTTTGGGAAAAACAGAAAGAGCTGCTTTTGTCCAAGTGGTGCTGAAGTTAATTGATCGCGGCCAGTACAGCAAAAACGAATCTCTTGCTGAAACTGTTGCTGCTGCAACTTCCATTTTAGCATATGCGGAGCCTTCCTTGGTGCTTCCATTTATTGCATCTCGGTTCCACCTGGCCTTGGAGACGGTGAGTGTCACTAACTGTATTTTCTTCCGTTTCTTTATGCTATTATTACTCTACTTCATCTATCTCTGGATCTTACAGGGATTCGAGATTTTCACTTCTTTGCTGAAAGACAGGTCTCTCCTGGAAAGCCTATTCCAATGGTTATCTAATTCTACATGTGTGTAGTTCCCACTCCCTTTCACACACTGCCAGATGCGACCACATGGCACGCATTTACAATATCTGATATGTCCAAGAATCAAACCAGTGCATCATCACTGGGCTACACATGTAAATTAAATGTTGATATTGGTGAGCTTTTCTAAACCGTCCAATTTTTTGTACACTGGTTCAGCTGATGACTGACCAGCCTGATTATTGGACCAGAGAGCCAGCCTGATGGATGGCTTTGATCTTGCAAAATTGTGCTGCGTTCATCACATTTGGTGGCATGTAGAGGGGTTGAGATCTATGTGTAGACTTAGCAGACATTGAGGTCCCATAGGGATTTGTTCTTTTAAATGTTTTCATCTCTCACACTAACTGTTTTTGACTGTTTTTGCTTGCTTAGATGACGGCCACCCACCAGTTGAAGACTGCTGTCACATCTGTTGCGTTTGCTGGGCGTGCTCTGTTTCTTGCTTCTGTTTCAGACACTCCATCCATAACTGATGGTCTCGGCAGTGCAGATGCCTTCACTGATCTTATAATTATTTCATTAAACAATGCATTACTTGGTATGGATGCCAATGATCCTCCAAAGACCTTGGCAACCATGCAATTGATTGGTTCTGTATTCTCCAATGTAAGCACTGAACTATGCATTGCTTGGTACGCACATTGCTCACTGTGTTTACAACACAATCTGTTTGATCTTGTTTATTTGTTCTCTGACTGCAGTTATCAGCACTAGATGAAAATGAATATGGGCCCACATTTCTCTCAGCCATCAGTTCTTCCGAATGGCTTGATGAGTTCTTCTGTCGCCTATTTTCTTTACTTCTACACTTGGAACCAAGCAGTGTTTTGTAAGTAATGGCATTCAGAAGTCAGTGTTTTGTTTCACCAGAGCAGTTCTCTAACCATTTTATGGCATCTGCAGAAATGAAGGGATCCATACATCAGCGACATCTGGAACTTTCCTGGTTGAAGATGGTCCTTATTATTTCTGCATGTTGGAGATCTTACTTGGGAAGCTGTCCAAAACTTTATATAATCAGGTTTTTAGTTCTTACACCTGAACACCACTTCCATCAGTTCCCTGGTTCACATTTGTCCATGTCTGGATCATCATCTGATATGTATGATCTCTATTTCCTTAATATTTGTAGGCATTGAAGAAAATTGCCAAGTTTGTCAACACTAATATTCTTCCTGGAGCTATTGCGGAGGTCGGGCTTCTTTGTTGTGCATGTGTTCACTCTAATCCAGAGGAGGCAGTTGTGCACCTTATTGAACCGATCTTGAATTCTGTCATCTCCTCTTTGAAAGGAATCCCCATTTCTGGCTTTGGTGGGAGAGGAATTACTGATGGTTCTTTTTCAACCAAGGTTTCGCTCTTCAACAAACTTTTTTCCTATGGTTTTTATCCCTTAATGGGAGTTCTTGTATGAAAATTATTTTATTTTATTTCCCAGGCAACACTTTCTCCAGCTCTAGAAACAGCGATTGATTATCAACTGAAGGTGTTATCGGTTGCGATCAGTTATGGAGGTCCTGTGCTGCTTCGGTACAGGGATCAATTCAAAGAAGCAATTGCATCTGCATTTGAAGCTCCTTCCTGGAAGGTCTTTTAGCTGTCTCTGGCAATATGATATTCTCTGCAGCAGTTCTGCATTATGCATTTAATTAATCTTTATCTGGGTTTTTACTGGTTTTGGGATTTACTGTTCCTGTTATTTGAATATTTTTATTGTTCGATAGGTTAATGGAGCGGGGGATCACGTTCTTCGCTCCCTTCTTGGTAGCCTGGTCATTTATTATCCTGTTGACCAGTACAAGTATGCGCCTCTCTCTCTCTCTCTCTCTCTCTCTCTCTCTCTCTCTATCTGCGTGTGCATGTGTACGTGGGCGTGTATGCCTGCGTGAGTGTGGGTGGGTAGACCCATCCATGATGGTGCCCACTAGGTAAATGATTTCGGTGACAGAAAGGTGGGCCACTTGCAACATTGTTGTGTTGAAAAAAGTAACTTGGGACCAAGCATCACACAATGCCTCTTCCTGCATATCAGTTGGATTTGCTGCAGAAGTGTGTTGCTTGCTTCTCTTTGTTTTTTTTTTTTTTTTTTTCTCTCTCTGCTAGAATGTAACTTTCCCAGATGTCCAGGTGCTTTTCACATCATCCTGCTGCTGCTGTATTAGAAGAATGGATTAGCACAAAAGATTATCAGAACAAAGAGCCATCATTGACCCCTAAGTGGCACATTCCTAGTGAGGATGAAGTGCTGTTTGCAAATGAACTTTTAGACCTTCATTTTCGATCAGCTTTAGATGATCTTCTCAAAATATGTCAGAACAAAATTCATTCTGATCCAGGTATGCTACTGCCTTTCGTTTTAAATTAATTCTGTTCTGTGTCACTTTTCTATTTTACCCACAAACTGATGTAGAAATTTATCACACAAAAAATGTTCTGATGCACTCTGTTTTTCACATGAGCGAATGTGATAGTCGATTTTTCTAGTAAGGGAGAATGCATAATTATCGTAGGAAAGGATTGTACTGGAGTATTCCAATCCTGGCTTTTCATGACCTAAATTTTGTAGGCTACTTCTATGCAATTGTTTGTAGTTTATTATTTTTTCTTAATATATCCAGACTAGTTCTTGTGGATTGTTTGTATATTTCTTTTCCTTTTCTTTGTATCTTCCTTTGTTTCCTTTTTGGCTTTAGCCTTAATAAAGTTCGTTTCATCTTTCAAAAAAAAAAAGAAGAAAAAAGTCCAGAGAAGTAATGTTTTTGCTCTTATAGGTTCATATCCGAACTATTGTGTGTTCTAGTATGGTTTGCACTTCCTAGAATATCTATGAATTGCTGTGTCCATCACAGATGAGGTAAACACATGTTTTTCTGGACTTCTCTGGTGGCCATAATGTTGATGGGCTAGAGGCCAACAATTGTTGTGATTGGACAGCCTGAATTAGCTGATTGTTGGGAGTTTTCCCATTGAATGCAATCCGTTGCTCTTTTATTGAGCTAACTGCTCCTTTTTAGGTCACTGGTTGGATGGCTACCCTTCTGATTGGTTCGCTTTCTAGGATAAGGCCCATCCATGTGGTGGTCACCGAGCCAAAAGGTCCTGATCACCGGAAACAGGTGCCATATGTACAATTGGAGAAGTTTTGGTGCACAATTCATCAAACTCCATGAAGCGGGCATGCCATATAATACGATTCTTCAAATGCATATATGTTTTTGAATTAAAAAAAATTGCTAAAGGCATCTTTCTTTTATGTCTTTGTGATTACTTTCGAAACTCCATACGATTACTACTTTCTAACCAGTGAATACAATTTACCCTCCAGGAAACGAGAAGGAGCACTTAAAAGTGACCCTGTTGCGCATTGACTCTTCATTGCAAGGCATTTTGTCTTGCTTGCCTGATTTTCGTCCATCCTTGAGGAATGGGAGCGCCACAGAACAGGACTTCAGTTCTTTCATAATTGCTGGAGCATCTGGTTCTACTGTTGGTAGTCCTGAACTGAGGGAGAAAGCTGCAGAGATTATACATGTAGCTTCAAGGTAATGCTTCTTATCCATCATCTCTTTGTCAACAACTCTCAGCATTTTGTAGTGGCTTTGGATTGCTGAACCTTCTGATTTATGGATATTTTGCAGATACTTGTTGGAAGAAAGATCAGATGATAGCATCCTCTTCATACTTACCATCCGTGTAATGGATGCTCTAGTAAATTTCGGTATGGGCATGGTTTCTATAAGGAGTACATTCATTGGTTTTCTGTGAATAATTTGTCTGGAGACAGTCTACGGTTGTCACACAGTTTCTTCTCTATGTAACCTATGATACAGGAAGCTTGGAGTATGATGAGTGGGCAAATCACAGACAGGCTTGGAAATTGGAATCTGCTGCTATAATAGAGCCTCCAACGAATTTTATTGTCTCCTCGCATGCTCCAGGGAAGAGGAGGTGATGGGCCTGTCCTATTACAAAGACATTCGTTTATTTAAACTAGTAAAAATTTCACCAAGTATTTTACATTGTGAATGTGTATTTTTTACAGACCCAGGTGGGCACTTATTGACAAGGCATACATGCATAATACATGGCGATCTTCACAATCGTCATATCATCGATTTCGTACAAACGGCAATTTATCTCCATCAGAGCATGCCGTTCTTTTGATGGATGATCTTCTCACCCTCTCTTCTCATAACTACGAAACAGTTCGTTCGTGAGTCCTTTCATCTTTTACTCTCTTTAGTAAAATGATCTGAAATGGTTTTATGTACAGGTTCACAAAGTTAGATGCAATGGTTGAGACTATGCACATTGGTAGCCTTCGATTTTGGTTTCATAAAAAAATTCTATGTGCTCTTGAGTCTTAAATGAGCACACTATGCTGTAATTATTAGTAACAGAATGATGCAACCCGGTTATCGAATCAATGAGATATCAACACCAAATTGCAAAGAAGTGCTCATGAATTACATGCACAAGAATAACGGAGTAGTGGACAATTATTACACTCACAAGAATAATGGAGTAGTGAAGGAGAAATTTAATTTTATTAATACCAAACTTCTTCTCTTAAAATGCTTAAGAAAAACTTGCACTTAGAAAAATATTGAAATTAACTACTTTTTACACCACCCTTCATTTTTATAGATTCTAAGTGAATCTCTAATGAGAATTCCTCTAACTAAGAGATTGATTTCGAATTAATTATAGTTGACTTCAAATCAATCTAATCTACTTAATATGGTAAAAGCCTAACAATAGTAAAAGAAAATATAAAAATTGTAATTACATATCTAAATCGGCCCATATCTTCAATTGCATCCCCCTCACATCAATTAAATCTTTAAATCAACCGTCATTTCTTAAAAAAATAGTAAATTGCAATGGGTCCCGTGGCCTTGCATCAATTCTCCCCAGCTTTGAAAGAACTCGTTACCGAGTTGGAAACTAATTTCAACCTTTGGACTTGCATTACCTCTATGATGAATCTTCTTCTTCTTTGGTGAAAGCTAGTGGAGCAACGCTAAGCGCCAACTCGACATAACCTTTCTTGGAGTCCAATGTAGATGGCGTCTCTTTTGTTTGCGCTTTCATGGGTGCCCACTTGTTTGTTGTAATTTTAAAATTTTGTGTAGATCCTGTAACATTTGCCCCGTTTTTCATGCCACTATCATCTTTTGCAAAATGTGCTTTAATTTGAGGGTTGAGATCCATTGGCATGTCTATAAATGTGAGTGTTACTATCAGTGGGTTCCTCAATTGATTCATTGATGAATTTACGTGTAGGTCTAACGTTAATGCATCGATCACTTCATATGTCGACTATTCCTTTGCTCCGTAGATTTTTCGTTGTTTCCTGAATTTTTACTTCAATTCTAGGTTTTTTGTCACGTTCCAACAATCGAAGGATTCCATCATTGTTGTCTTTATAAGCCGGGGCCACCCGTTGTTGGTTAGAACCTTGGTGGGGACCTTCTCCTACCTGTCTACGTGTCCAACTTCAATCTCCGGATTCTGTCCATTTTTTTTTTTTTAAAACCCACGACCAGCCGGAGCTTCTCCACTTGATTAATGAGATTGCCCACAACATGCATGAGTTGATCTACCTGCTCTGCAAGTGCATGGATTGGATTACTTGCACAATCTCTTCTTGTGCCACCCCCTTCGAAGCCATTAGGAAATGATTTTAAGTGTTAGCAATTCCTCGACGATCACCTACTTTGATACGAAAATGGTGCAATTCAGTTATCGAATCAATTAGATATAGACATCGAATAGCAAAGAAGTGGACAAGAATTACACCCACAAGAATAATGGAGTAGAGGGAGAAATAATTTTATTGATGCCAAACTTCTTCTCATATAATACTTAAGAAAAACTAACACTTAGAAAAATATTGGAATTAACTACTTCCTACACCACCCCTCCTTTTTTTATAGAATCTAAAGGAATCTCTAATAAGAATCTCCCAAGTAAGAGATTGAGGTGCCAGGCACATAAACAGTGGTTATACAGTTATTCATTGGGAGGTTGTTAATTTTAGTAGAGCTGAGAGAGATTACATTATAAGAATATTAGTTCAAAAAGTATATGAGACTTAAAAGATATATCAAGATATAAAGAAAATGATTAAAACTTTGGCTGTCTATTTTAAGACACTTCTTTCCACCCGCAGAATGGATGTCCCACTCAAAGCTTTGAAAGTATGCGCCTCTATGTTTGCTTGACTACTTTTGGTCATATAACTAATAATTTAGCCCTTCCACTAAATTACATCGTATACTTGTTTGCCTCCTCTCTCTCTCTCTCCACGCACACACACACACACACGCACACACGCACATATCCAAAATACAAAAAAGAAAACCACTGCCTTTTGTGCTCTACTTTTATGATGACTTGTGTTTGTTATTAGAGTCCCTGATGCAACTTTTCCTTGATTTTGCTTTACTTCATTACATCTGATTTGTTTGTTGAATTTGTTTTCAGACTTGCGGGAAAATCGCTCTTGAAGATGCTCAAACGTTGGCCATTGCTGATTGGGAAATGTGTTCTTACCCTTACTGAGAGCTTGCGTGATCCAAATGCTCCAGAACATGCTGTGCTAGGTTCTTGCACAATCCTTGCAACACAAACTGTTCTTAGACATTTGACACTGGTACTCTATTCATGGCGATATGACTCTTTGAGAACATATTTAAAGAAAAATCTTTCTGACATGTTGCCTTTTCTATTCATATTTCAGGATCCAAAGTCCTTCTCTTCATTTCTTTTGGGCATTCTTTCTAGGTAATGGTAACTTTGCAATCATGATAAATTATTTCTTAATATTGGTTTTGGTCATTATCCTTTTTAATGTTTTGCCATGCATGTTCTTTGCAATCTGAATCATACTTTTCTTGTCTTTTAAGCTCCCACCATGAAACATTGAAAGCACAGAAGGCCATCAATGAGGTAGTGCTTTTAATAACAGTAGATGGTAGACTTGCGTTTTGTTAAATTTTCTCCGTGAAAAAAGAGTTTACCGTTGTATGACATTGGCAGCTTTTTGTCAAATACAA
Source organism: Magnolia kwangsiensis (assembly GCA_037074715.1). NCBI lineage: Eukaryota > Viridiplantae > Streptophyta > Magnoliopsida > Magnoliales > Magnoliaceae > Magnolia > Magnolia kwangsiensis. The sequence goes on from CM073583.1 coordinate 5,796,688, forward strand.
CATCCATTTCTCTGGAGTGTCAAGGAGCATTTTAAGGAATTCTGACAAGTCAGAACGGCCAGAGTTTGCAGATTTGGTTTCTCAGATTGGTTCTATGAGCTTTGATACCACTGGTCTGCATTGGAGGTACGGTTTTGTTTAGAACTTTTTGATAGTTTTATTTTCAACTCCAGATTTATGTTGAGAGCCTTTTGGTTGTGGGGACTAATGGTGCCGAAATTTTTGGGAGGAGGAACCAAAAATGAATTTTTTTTTTTTTTTTCCACTGGGTTTAAATATAATATGTAATATTTTTTCAGAAGGTGGGATACCAAGGTATTCCTGGCCTTCATGAAACCAGCCCTAAGGAGCCACTTTAGTCAAAGACTCATCAGCAAATGGGCATATACATATTTCTGTCAGTCTTTTAATGTAGTTGTTCTCATGCGCAGCCATGCAGCTTTATACATGCATATTGCTCTCTTTTTATTGTTTCTGAAACACTGAGCGAATGGTACATTTTTTTTTTCCAGGTATAATCTGATGGCTAATAGAGTACTATTGTTGTTAACTATGGCTTCTAGGAGTGACTCAGATTCGTCTTCAATGATTCTTGCTGAAACTGCTGGTCAGCACTTCTCTCATGATTAATGGATGCATATGCTGAAAAAGATGATTGTATTAATAGCCTCGTCTGCAATTGTTTGATAGTTGCCTAAATTATACCACAAATTACTGATGTTCAGTCAATTTTGTTGGGCTGGGTCTGGGTTAAGTCTAAAAGGTTGCAGGATGGTCCGGGCCCGAGTTTTGAGACCTGATAGATAATTGGGCTGGCATAGGACTATGTCTGCCTGAAGGCCTGATGGGCTGGCCTGGTCCAGGTTGATTCTTTTTTTTTTTTTTTTTGAACATTTTCGAGCCCTATACGTGGCTAATGGGCTAAGCTTGGGCCTGGGCCTTTAGCTAGAAGGCGTGACTGGGCCCAGCTCACTTGTTCGGTCTGGACAAGCATCATCTCAGCCCAGCTGCAATCCTAATTCTGATGCAATGGTTATTTCCTGTTCAGGATTGTGTTGCCTTTCTGCAACTGAATAAAATGTCAGCTACTTTTGGGCACCTTTCTTATGTTGTGATGGATGGCTTATGTCTTATCAGGACACTTCTTAAAGAGTTTAAAGAGTCAACTTCCTCAGACAAGGATGCTTGCAATTTCAGCTTTAAACATATTGTTGGGAGAATCACGACACAAAATCTCTGGTCAGGAAGATGGCCAATGTGCTGAGGACTTTAAAGGACAGGCTAACTCTTCCTTCGAAGGGGCTTTGAGTAAAGTATTCCAGGAAGAGGGATTCTTCAATGAAACACTGAATAGTCTTTCTCACGTCCATATAATTACTGATACCGATGGCACATCTTCCAGAGGAAATCATGGGGCTTCCTTCCAGAGCCTGGCAGACAAATCGATCACACGTTTTTATTTTGACTTCTCAGCTTCATGGCCACGTACCCCTAGTTGGATCTCTTTGTTAGGGACCGATATGTTTTACTCAAGCTTCGCACGCATTTTCAAACGGCTGATACAAGAATGTGGAATGTCAGTTATGGTTGCACTTCAAAATGCATTGGAGGAGTTTTCAGATGCAAAAGAGAGGTCAAGGCAGTGTGTTGCTGCTGAAGCTTTGGCTGGAGTGCTGCATTCTGACATCAATGGTCTTTTAGAAGCCTGGGATCACTGGCTAATGAATCAACTGGATAAGATCATTCTTGCACCGTCAGTGGATTCCATACCTGAGTGGGCAGCTTGCATACGATATGCAGTTACAGGGAAAGGAAAATATGGGACGAGGGTTCCCCTTTTGAGGCAAAGAATTTTGGATTGCCTGGTGAAACCTTTACCTCAATCAGTGCCGACTAATGTAGTTGCCAAGAGGTATGCTTTTCTCTCTGCTTCACTAATTGAAATATCTCCTCCCAAAATGCCAGTCGCAGAGATCCAGTTCCATGATAAACTTCTGCAAGAGTTGCTGGATAATATGAGCCATCCATCTGCTCAGGTAAGACTCTCTCTCTCTCTCTCTCTCTCTCTCTCTCTCTCATATTACACATCCTCTTGAAGTAGATCAAATGTCATATCATATCAGGGATAGAGATTTATTTTTTTTTGAAAGAGGCAACAAAAATTTATTAAGAAAGCCGCAAAAGTGGAAAAGATTAAAAAGATACACTATAGCTGAAATAAAAAGGAAAGATCTGCAGACTTAGCTGTCTGAACGAGGCACACATTCCGAAACAGTACATTTACTCAGATAAATGATCCTCTCAACTGAAGGCCTCGTATCTTGAAACCACACACTGTTTTGATCCCTTCCAATTGAACCAGAAAATACCCATCGAGATAAGCCTCCAGTCCAGACCAAGGTATTCCGTAATGGCAACAGTGGCCATAATGGCCACCACCGTTACCTTTACGATACGGGTCGTAATGGCTGTTACAGCCCCCGTATTACTCAGGTAAGACTCTCTCTCTGTCTGTCTGTCTCTCTCTCTCTCTCTCTCTCATATTACACATCCTCTTTAAGTAGATGAAATGTCATATCATGTCAGGGATAGAATTTATATTCTCCATTCCTTCAATTATTCATGGAACTGTAGTTGTCTGTATGAAATTTCAATAGTCTTATGAGCAGCTATTTTTTTCATTCCTTTGTAGTGAACGAAATGTGGTCACTACAATTACACAACCAAAGCTAATCTGATTTACACCCTTGCTTCAATTGGTTTCCTTTGATTCAAGAACCAAACCATATCGTTTTTGTTTGTGGTTGAAGCCTCATTCAACTCCGTCAAGACTGTTAACTCGAGCTATGAAAATTTTGCTTGATTATATTCAGTATCTATTTGTTGTCTGGTTGGGTTCATTACTGGCCACATTATTTATAGGGAAATGATAACATATGATACTTCTATATGAACTTGCATAAAACTTACCTCCCAGCATGCATGTGACAGAGGAAAAGGTCGATTTGGTTCGTCCATCTGGTGGACTCTATCATGTAGTTGGTGCAGTTCAAAATCCACACCAATCAAGCAATCCTAGCCATCACTTTTCCCTGTTCTGTTGATTCCTAAGTGTTTGCCTTTTATTATTATTATTATTATTATTAAATAATCCATTTTGAGGCCAGCAATGGGATTGGCTGGGCTATCCAATTGGTCTGGTTTTTTAACTGTGGTACATTCATTCTAGGGCCCATTAGATGAATGGTCTTTGTCCACCTTGCTCTCTCTCTCTCTCTCTCTCTCTCTCTCTCTCTCTCTCTCTCTCCCGAAGAGTAGGCCCTTATACTTTACATGTCCTTTTTCTAATTGGTCTTCCAAGTATGATATGTGAGAACCGAGTATCTTAGCCTTGAGATAATTAAGTTTTATCACATTTGGATCTAGGGTTTGAAAATTTTGGATCAAGTGGTTAGTTATGTAAAGCTGTTTGATCAACCCTACGGGGGGAAATGTTCATTCAATAATTAAACCTTTCATTATAAAACAACTTGCAAACATTCTTCTTCTATTTATTTATTTTTCATTTCAATCTAATAAAATTAGATATGCTTTATAATAGTAAAAGTAGTTTTGTTGTTCTCAGCACCTTTGTAGTATATCAATATTTTTTTCTCTTGCAAACTGAAAGGCCAAGATTCTAGGCCACTAATCTGTCCTATTTCCTATCGGTTCTGTTTTTTTTTATCGTGTCGAGTCATTCCTTGAAGCTGAAACTTTAGATGGTGTTAGATCAATGTAGCATCTGTTTGATCCTTGGGACAAATTTAAGATTGTTCAATGTTGAATTCAGTGAGTTAAAAAATTCATGTGTCTTGCTGCCCTTATGACAAAGGTAACATAAATTTATGTAGGTTTTTTTATTTTATTTTTTTTTTGCTTTCATCACATGCTGATAAATTTCAAGTAAGCGAGATTATTGCTTTCGGGCATTCATCATTATCATCATTATAAAGGTTTTACTGGCAGTATTTTGCAAATGATAACACCAAAATTGTTTTTTGTATTCTATACTGATACATACTGTATGTCAGGTAAGGGAAGCTATTGGTATTGCCCTTTCTGTACTGTGCTCAAACAAGCGGCTTTTTGCATCCTTTACTCTTACACAAGTACAAGAAGGGCCAGAAAGTAGCGTGAATGACCCATTTGGAAGGGGGAACTGGGATCAACATTTGATGGAGAGGGCTTCTAAACTGGCAGTGAATATCCAGAACGCTAGTCAGTCGGATAATGTAGAGTCTCCAATGGACATAACTCGTGAAAATGGTCCCTCAAATGATGAGTCACGAGAAGACGTCAAGTGGATGGAAACGGTAATCCATTTCAGTGTACTTTCAATTGAAATCTCTACTTCATTCTTTTAGTTTGTTGACTAACATGTTTTTCTTAATGATTACAGATGTTCCATTTCGTTATTTCATCTTTGAAGTCGGGCAGATCTTCGCATTTGTTAGACATAATTGTGGGTCTTCTTTATCCTATCATTTCCTTGCAGGTATGCATGTGAGATCTCTAATGGTTGTAAGCGTTTTGACTGTATTCAATTTTTAGGTTTCTTAAGATATTTGTTCAGTTGTCTGTTCATCCCTCTTGATATATTTGATGCAGTTCATGTGTCATTCACATCGGTATGCATAATACTATAAATGACTCATTATCACTCAGAAGCAGTTGAGATGGTAGGGAATACCATCTATCTTAGAAGGGAATTTTCCTTAAAAATTAAATTAACACTCTTCTTAGTGCTGCTAACCTGATGGTTGCTGTGTGGATGTCTTTCGAGTCATCTACTGAACTAGAAATTTCTTAGTGATCTGATCTAATGCGTGTCGAGTACCATTTAATAAGTGGCACCAATCCTATCATTCGTATGATATGATTGGAAAATGTGTCAATCACTCTAGTCCAACCAACTGATTGGCCACCTTATGGATGGGCCAATTTAGTTGCAGCATTAATTTGAACTTTTGAAAGTATGAAATGGTGAAGTATTGTATTGATTTAGAACCTCAATGTGGTGAAATTCTTGGGCTATGGCATCGTTGAAAAAAGAGAAGAAAATTTTGGGCTATGGTTCGTTCAATATATGGTCCACGGTTTAGATGGTCCAGATCCCTCCCAAAGCGCACCAATACTGGGTTCATCGAATTGATGCCATTCACTAAATGATACTTGATGCATACTATACTGTAAACCTTTCTTTAAAATTGTGTCTATTGCTATGGGTCAATGCATCTTACTTTTTGGCTGCTAGAATTCAGGAGATTTTTATAGTACTTGTGTACTTCTACAAAATAACCTAAAAAAAGAAGATTATTTCTGACACTAGTACAAAGCAATGTCCTTCAATTAACAAGCCACGATATTGTGCAAGTTGATAGCACCTGCCAAACTTTCGAATCTGCTCACCGTCCCTGATCTATCTACTTATTAACCTGATCTGGGTTTGAGCCATAGCTCAATGGTAGTCAGGGCATGTTTCCACATTGAGGTCTCAGGTTTGAGTCCAGCATACCAATAAGAATACTTTTTAATCTTTCTGATCCTTTTACATGGAAGCAATCTGCTGAAATGGTTGTCTGGTTTTGGTTTGCTTTGAGTAAATATGCATCAAGCATGTCATGAATGCTGAGGAAATTTCCTCGTTTGTCTACAGGAAACATCAAATAAAGATTTATCAATATTGGCCAAGGCAGCTTTTGAATTATTAAAATGGAGGATTATTCCACAGCCACATCTACAGAAGGCTGTATCAGTGCTTCTCTCAGCAGTCAATGATCCGAACTGGCGAACTAGATCAGCAACTCTGACTTATCTCCGAACTTTTATGTACAGGTGTGGTACTTTTAGTAGGCCTCTCATGTGTATTGGGTTGATTTCATTGAAACAGTAGTGTGTTAGTTGCGAGATGTTCCGTATCCATTACGATACGGCCATAAAGGGCGATATGTATAGGTAATGGCAGTGACCGTTATGCGATATGGGGGTGAAACAGGGCAATTGATTTTTTTGGACTGTATCAGTCATTACAGGGGCCGTGACAGCTGTTACGGGGCATAATGACCGTTACCCCATAGCGGTCGTAATTTTTATTTTTATTTTTTCCACTTTTCTCATTCCAAAAACTTTTCTACATTGTTTTACAGCAGATTTCGACCACTCATAACTATAGTTTTTAGTATTAAAATAGTAGATTAAAGCGATTTGGGTGAATAGAAGCTCCAAGGGCCGTTTTTCAAAAAATGGAAAAAGTAGTATATATGCATTTTTTTTTTTTTTTTTTTTTTTTTTCCGATTTCTAATTCCAATGCTTGATTGTAATATGTAAACATTAGAGACACAACCATGTTCATAAATTCACCAGACAACCCAATACAATACTCTCACTACAGAGTGAACCATTATGCTACCATAAACATGTTAAGAAAAATGAATACAGAATTAGAATGTTTATATTATTCTAGATTTTCTAGATATTTTTTTTCAGATTTTTTTGGGCAATTTTTTTTAAAACCGTTACAGTGGTCGTAAAGGTTATTATGCCCCCGTATCGGCCATTACTATCGAGAACTGTATTGGTAAAAGTGGTGACTGTTATGGCCACCATTAGTGATACGTGTAGTTGTCAACTTATCCAATGTGTTATAAAGTCAATTGCAGCTTTGATGGTTCTAAAAATTCTCACCTCTTTCTCACAGGCATATTTTCATTCTATCGAGTGTGGAGAAGCAAGAAATCTGGAAAAATATTGAGAAGTTACTTATAGACAACCAAGTTGAGGTGAGTGTTTGGATTAGGTTCTAAACTAGCAGTTCTGTATGAAGAGTTTTGTTTCGTAGGGGTTTTAGCTGTCGTTTGTTCCTTGTGCATTTTTATTTCTTTCTAGTGCTAACGCAAATTTTGCTGATAAAAAAACATTGTCTAACATGAAAAAGATAATTTTGTGCTGTTGTGAGTCTTTCATTTATTCTCTAATTCTGTGAACTTCAAATGTTATATTCAGCATGTGAAGACATCTTTACATGTGTATGTACATGTGCATGATGCATGCAGTTATTGCATACCCGTACACATAACCAATGGGAATGACCAATCAAAATAAGTCAGGCTGATATGTCGACCTTACTTTTGATACATAAACCCTGTTCTACACAAACTCTTTAAGTGGGTGCTGCATCGCCTTTCTCGCACTCCAATTTTTAGTGTAAATGTTGTAGCCGAGCTGTCCCAGGGGTCATGCCTGAGCAACAATCCTACATCCCCTTTTTCTTTGCTAAAGTGCAAAGTGCATCCAATATTATGTGCCTAAAAGGGGGTTGATATCAGAAGCAGCAGGTGTAAATATCATTTCTCAGAATTAAATAGATGATAGTTATCCTGAAGTTTTATGGTGGATGCTCAAATTTTTTTCTTCATGCTTATTTTATTTTATTTTTAATCTTCCCCTTTTTAATGTTTCCTTACATCACATACTTTAATATTTTTGTGGCCGAGTCGGTGACATGAGACTCTTTTGGTTCACATAGGTTTTACTCAATACCATGTATCAGATACCAACCATTCATCCTTCTTCATTTCCATGTAATATTTTTCATTGTTAGTCGGCAATAGGCAAAACCTCTGTAGTTTAACTGAAAGAGCTTCTTACTGTTTCAGGTGAGGGAGCATGCTGCAGCAGTTCTTGCGGGGTTGTTGAAGGGTGGAGATGAAGATATAGCCAAGGACTTCCGTGATAGAGCATTCTCAGAGGCACATTCTATTCAAAAGAAAAGAAAACAGAGGTCAGTTCCGTGCATTTGAAGTCTTCCTTTCATTGAACGGATCATACAATGCGCGGCAGCATGCTTAAGTTTTTCGTCTTTAGAAGTGTGGCCCCATTATTTGTTAATCCAATCTGTTGATATGATTTGACCCACTTTTACATAGCCCATGCATCGAAAATCTCCCAGATGGAAAAACATTCAACCTTCAACATGTGCCCAGCAAATAGATGTTTAAGAAAGAAAATGCATCAATGGTCAACATTCAATCTAGAAAAAGGAGAAATATTCGATGGTTAGGATCTTTGAATCTTGGGAGCTTTTGGTGCATGGACTATCCAGTGGGGTCAACATATCAACAGTTTGGCTGGCTAGGCCATGACTCCGCTTGTATATACAGAAAACCTGTTGGTAGAAACTCTACTGCATTGTGTGGTACCTCTAGGACTTGGGGAGTACCTAAATAGGTAAATAAATGTTGTAGGCACACACGTGCTCCAATCACATAATACTTGCATGTGTATAACAGGACAGGGCAATCAACACATGCATTCAGATTAGGGATTCGTTGCTGTTGATTTGTGAATTTATTTTTTCTTTTATCTATCCCCACATATTGCATCCCTGACACATACATATAATTTTTGTACACATGCGCCCAAAATTTGTTTATGCAAGCATGCCTACATCTCTTGTTCATTCACACATACACCATGTACATTTCATACATGAGATGAATCAAGGATGCATGATTGTGGTTGTAGTACCTGCAGTTGCATTCTGATAGACTGATACTAGTGAAGAATCATCTTTGCAGAAACTCAAATTCAGGTCAGTCTATAGCTTCTACACATGGTGCAGTCCTTGCTTTGGCGGCTTCAGTACTATCAGTGCCTTACGACATGCCCAGGTATGTTATGCATTTATGAAGCCTGGTAGCTAGATGCGGGTATGTTTGTATATTTCAATGTAACACCGAGTATATTACATAAGCATGCAACCAATTCTAATTATATCATGGTGCAACTCATGTGAATTGAATGTTTGGATTGTCCAACAGTTGATTAATATAGACGACACCTGGTCCAGTTGACTCTTCATGGGCCATCATGCCAGACTTCAATTAAATGTCGCAACCAACCATCTGGTAGCTGGAGTGTGAAATGGATTGTAAAAAATCCAGACCTTTTGTAACAGAGGGGTCCAAGCACTCTGGACCACCCAGTCAGTTGGCCTCACCTTGGATCGCTCGTGGCTCTTTAGGATCACTTTGATTGGAAGATCCCTACCACCAATGTTTTAAATAGTTATCGCGTAATGTATCACACTCATGGGGTACGGATACATATCGGTTATCACATGGGATATATTGGTTGCATCGCATAATGTATCGCTGTTGTTAGGAACAAGGGAACATTGAGAAATTGGTCGAATTTTTCAATGAAATTTCAGGGATTGTTGAAAAAGATATCAATACACACTTAGAAATCAAAACATTATAAAAGAAAAAAGAAAAAAAGAAAGTGCACATAATATGGGTTTCCTCTGTATGGGGTCCTAATATACGCGTTGTCCAACTGAATTGATGCAAGTATATTCAAAGTTTTTTCATATAATTTATAAATGTAAGAAGACATGTATGGAAACTCAAGAAATACATTAAAAAGCAAAGGAATCATTACTAGATCAGGTTACATACATGTTTGATTTTGTGTTTGGATACAAAGATTGAAACTGATTTGTGAGAAATTGAGAAATTTCAAAAAATTTCAATTTTCCGCAACTTGGCCCGTCTCCCCCAAATCTGGAAATTGAAGCTTCAAATCCATGATTTTTCATAGAAAACATGAAGAATCATATATTTATAACCATCTGACGTTGATTTAACGTGATTTACAGCCATGGTTTTCCGTAAAGGCCGTTACGTAAAGGTAATGGTGGCAACCGTTACATGTTATGAGGTCGTAAAGGCCGTAATGACCATTACGGAAAAAAAAACCCCCCCGTAACGGTCCATTACGCCATCTGTAAAGGTCGTAATAACCCCGTAACAGTCCATTACTAGGTCGATACAGGTTTTTCCGATTTTTTTTCAATTTAAAAAGAGGTCATAACAGCTGTAACGCCTCGTATCATAAAGGTAATGGTGGTGGCCATTACGGCCACCATTACCAAGGTGTTTCAAAAAGGTAATGGTGGCCATAACGGCCACCACCATTAACGTTATGATACGGGCCATAACGGCTCCCGTATCGGGCCCGTATCGGCCGTTTTTTATTTTTTGAAAAAACTGCTACGGGGCCGTTACAGTCCGTTACAAGGCCGTTACGGGACCGTCATGGCTGTTTCGATCCCGTAACGCATAACGGTTATGACTGCTACTGTTACGTAACGGCCATTATGTAACCGATTTTGAATACTTTGACCATTACCGTTATGGGAATACCTTGTTTACAAAAAAAAAAAAAAAAGGATCGAAAATTGAAAATGCTCACTAGATTGAATAGGTGGGATATATCGGCACTACCTATGCATTTCGTATCGCACAGGTGGGATACAAGATACATTGGGGGATATATCGGCCAATATCGTCGATATTTAAAACACTGCCTACCACTATACACGTGTCGGCATGGCATGTCATTAACAAGCAACTTTTTTTTTTTTCCTTATTTCAGCTGGCTACCGGATCATGTGACATTATTGGCTCGATTCATTGGCGAGCCATCCCCTGTAAGATCTACAGTGACAAAAGCAGTAGCAGAGTTCCGGCGAACCCATGCAGACACCTGGAACTTCCAGAAAGATTCTTTTACTGAAGATCAGCTTGAGGTAAGTTCATAGAGAATTTTTTTCCAGTGTTTAGCCAGCTTTTCTTCTTTCCTTTTGACATTGAAAGCTGATCATGTACTTTGATACACACAGCAGACAGTAATGCAATCTAGACCATCCTTTGTGTGCCCTACCACGGATGGGAAGGACACCAATAGTTCACCTGTTGGATGATCCGAACCATAGGGACAAATCTCATTCTTGGCAATTTCTCAGCCCAGAAATTTCTCAGGGGACATTATAACCTTGAGTTTTTTTGTTCTTGGGATATTCTCTGGAAAATCTCGCCAAAAGGAAATATTTTAAAATATCTAGTCAATTATTAAATAAATCTCACACACACACACACACACATTATCATGGAATTATTGCGATAAAACCATGGTATTTTAAAAGCTGCCCAGAATTTTGTAAATCTTACGATAATAGTGTGATAATATCATTCGGTGTATTAACATCATGAGAATTCCAAAATCTTGGCAAACATTGGTCACACTGATCCCAACCCATCGAACATGAGCGTTGGCTGAACATTTTCTCAATCATCCATTTCTTATATCCTAGTAAGTCCAATTGGCATTCTGTCCCCACCAGATGAATGGCTTCAGTGTAGCACAATAGATTGCCAAATTTCTAAAGAGAAAAAGTGACCAATGGTGGATCATTTTCCAAATTCATATTGAAATTCTGTTTTTATATTCATTGTTTTATTTTATTTTTATTTCTCTCCTAATTTCCTTTTTTTTCCCCATTGACTTCAACTTGCAGGTTTTGGCAGATACATCATCATCTTCGTCATATTTTGCTTGATTTGAATGCAACCCCAAATTGATTAAAAAAGGGGAAATAATAGCAAAAGGAAAAGAAAAGAAAAAAAAAATACAGAAATCAGAAATGAGGATTATCTTAGCAACCTTTTCATATATTGTTCATAAAATAAGCTTTATTTACATATAGCAACTGTCTGTATCATATATATGCTTGCCATCAGCTTATTCTCTCTAATATTTAATTTTAGTTCAGTCCTTTGTCCTCCTCCCTTCTAGACAATAGGATTCATCAGATCATCAGACAAATCCCACAAAACACAATCCGAATTAAACACGCTGGCTGCAGCACTTTTTCCAGAAGCTTTTCCGCCCTCGGCTTCTTCTCCATCATCTTCCTCACCTTTCTCACGCAGGCTGCCGCCACCCTGTTGGTCCCCACCCGTGCATGTGCTCCCCGTGCACATACTCTGGCTCCATGGCGAGCCCTCCCCATCGTTGCCATACGACGATGCTCCATACTGGAACCCTCCGACCGTTGTTATTGGAAATGTATTGCAGATTCCAGCAAAGCCGTCAGATGTCTCCCCGTTAGAGACCATGGTCCATGGTTTGTTAGAAGCAAGATTGACGGGTTCTTGTATGGCCCTTGAGAGGCCTATCTTGATCTTTTGGATGGTGTCATCCTTGTCATCAGGTTTCCCAGCAATGTGGGTGGCTGTGGGGTTGCTGCCTGGAATTGGGGCCATGTCGTATCCAGAGGTGGTGGCCACACGTTGGAGTTGGAAGTCAATGCGTTTCTTTGTGAGGAGGTGAAGCATCTCGTCTTTGAAACAGCCGAGTGCAGCCTCAGCAAGGTGGGCCACTTGAGGTGGGGCGAGGGTGGTAGCGATCTCTGCCATGAGGTGGGAGAAAGGCTTGTGGGTGACAGGATCAATTCCCATGCCTGATAGCTTCTTCTTCAGCTTAGTATTCCAATGGTTCTTCACATCGTTATCGGTGCGGCCTGGAAGTTGAGCTGCGATCAGTGACCACCTGCAACACATCATAGAGAAAAAATGAAAAATATATCATCATGAAACTAAGGCATCCAAAACAATGGTACAATACCCATGAAGAAAAATAAATAGAAGTAAAAATTTAAATAAGTTGGGATGATTTTTCTACTGTCATTGAAACACAAATGTGAAATGGATTGCCTGTTTCCAACGACAGAATGGAGCTTGACGATGGTCTGCTCTTCCGCTTCCGAGAACTCGCCATGTTTGAGGTCCGGACGGAGGTAGTTGGTCCACCTCAGCCTGCAACTCTTCCCACATCTCTGCAAGCCTGATCAGTGAGAAAAGATTGGGGTCATTTTCGTCAATGCCCAAGCATTCTAGTCCTCTAGTGAGTGTGGGCCATCCATCTCTTGGATGGTCCATCCTAGCTGTTTGATACATATTAGTCCACTGTTCCCAAGGCTAGGATCATCTTTCTCGCACTGGGGCCATATGTGAATTGCTGTGAACCAAATTCACCACAGTACTCATGCCATACACTCCGTGAATCGCAACCGTTCATACGCTGGACCTACTCCAGATGGCCCACCCAGACAAGTTCATTAGTGCGAACCAAAGAGCTATTCAACTGTATAAAGGTAAGGGCCCACTTTTGGTGGGGATGGAATACAATGGTAGTCCCATCCAACCAAATACTCCAATATTTTGATATTCATCATCAGGCTGAATGCACTGTCGTGATTCCGGAGGCCCCATGTGAGGGAGGTGGAACACGTGTCACAGACACGTGCCATTTATCATGTAGGGAGAGCTATGAACATGCCATAAAATAAAATTCAGGTCAGTATACTTATCAAGTGAGCGAAGCATGCACATCGAATTGGACAGTTTGATTTTTTTTTTTTCCCTAACCGCCAATTTTTCTCATAAAATTTTGTTCAACCTTGCATGATCAGTGGACCAAAATTAACTGTCCATGGCATGTTCACAGTGTAGCATACCTGATGAACGGTCTGGATCTCTCACATGTTTGAAGTCCCTTAGACGTGGAGACAGAATAACATGGTATTTTCATCCTGCCGTATACTACAATATTTTTAATATTTCTCAGCCTAATATTTTATTGGGTTGCGCTACTCTCCCATGATAGTTGTCCACCATTTTAGAAATGGTGGCGACTCTTCAACCCAACGCGTGGCAATCCAGACCATTCAAATGATCAGATTGTGATGGAGCGTACCTTACAAATTACACAGAGAATATGTTGGTAACCGTCAGATTTTCCGTTGAATATGAACTACACACTACGTAATTGTGACCATCCATTTATAGCCAGCATTTGAATGGTTAGGATTGCTCAATCCTTGTGATTATTGATACATCTGAGAGAGAGAGAGAGAGAGAGAGAGAGAGAGAGAGAGAGAGAGAGGAACCAGCATTTTTAGGGATGAGGCGCCAGTTGCGGGTCCCATGCTGGGCAATGTAAGAGGAGAGCTTGTTATCTTCTTCTGGGGTCCACTGCCCCCTCTTCACATTCTCCTTCTCACAGCACGGTATCCTTCCCATCCTTCTCTCTACTCCTACGTAGATACTCTGAATGGATAATACGTGGCCCGCAATCAAAGGAAAAAGAAAAAAAAATAAAAAAGGAGCTTTGATATATTCAAGTATAGAATCTGAGGAGATTTTTTCTACAATTTCTTTTGCATTTTTTTTCCCCTCTTTTTGGGGGGTTGGGGAAAGGGGCGGATGAATGGATGGACGGATGCGATTGGTTGGTAAATAAAAGGGTGGGGTACGTGGGGGTTCACGTGAGGAAGGGTCCACCAAATGTGCATGATTTCATTAAAGAATTCAACGCCGTTGAATGCGTGATGCACGGGACAGGTAGCTCACCCGCAAGACGCCCGGTCAAACACCTTAGTACCGTGGGATATGATACGGTAGAGCTGTAAGGACCGGAATATATGGTATAGCCAGCTTTCTACATGACACGTGGCATGGTGGTTCATCGATCCGGTCCATCCACATACTGGAAACGTGACGGATGGCTTGGATTTTAAAGTAAAACCCATGAAACAATCGTATCCAGTTTATCTCACTTCATGTTTGGCCGTTAACTGCTTTTATTTTGCACCGTTGCTTTAATGGCCACAGTTCAGATGCAACGGATCGTCTGATAAGAGTGGTTTTTGAGACAAACCATCCATGCTAGATACCTACACATGGGCAGACCGATTGACTGTAGAGAGATGGCTCTGCCATATTCGGGTTCTTCCCGCTCAACCGGATCACGTGGTACGGTACCATCTCTCTCGTTTGACTACTTAGACACGTGTGTATGTGATTTGGGTGCTTTGTATTTTGGTCACACAAACGTAGACAACATATTTAACTACAAATAGTTAAGATATTGCACGTGTGGATGATGGGAACTTTTTTGCATGGGAATGTACGGTTGGATGTATCTGGTTTGGCTCGCAGCTTTGGGTGGATGCCAGTGGATCTCTGAATGTGGGGCGACTGTGATGTATGTGCCTTATATCAACGCTGTCCATACGTTTTGATAGCTCATTTTACATTATAAACCAAGAAATGAAGCAGATCCAAATGTCATGTGGACCACACCATAGGAAACAGTGGTGATTGAATGACCACCATTAAAAACTTCTTGTGGGCCATCGAAATGTTTATTTTCTATCCAATCCGTTGATAAAGTCAAAAAGATCTGGATGAAGGGACCATACAAATATCAGCTTGATCCAAAACTTTTCTGGCCCTTAAGTTTTAATGGTAAGTGTTCAATCACCACTGTTTCCTTTGGTGTGGTCCACCTAAGATTTGGATCTGCTGCATTTTTGGGATCGTGGCATAAGATGAACTGATAACAGTGTATGGACGACTTGGATATAAGAAAGATACATCACCGTGGGCCCACAGTCACGGATCCAACGACCTCGGTGTATCCGGGGATCCAGCGAAGCCGCTTCCCGTAATTTGGGTACGTTTGATGTTTGGTCAAATGTAGCTGACGTGCTTTTGGGTACAAACAGTTCAGATGTCACACGTGTGGGTGAGAGGCACTTTTATTGCATAGGAATGTACAGTTAAATTCTCCGTTGCACGTGTGGATGATATGCACTTTTATTGCATGGGAATGTACGGTTAGATACTTGAATGGTGCGGAAGTTGGTGGCGAATGTACGGTTAGGGCCTGTTTGGCCGGGCAGCTCCCATGGTATTAGGAGGGATGGGATCAATTTTAAAGTAATGATGTGGTGTCAGTGGATTGTCTTAAGATCCATGGGATTGCTTATATCCCAGGACAAGTTCACTGGGTCTCTTTGGCACGCCTCCCATGTCCCGGGATTTTACCTTCCAATTCATTCAACCAAGCAATAGGATTAATTTTAAGGTAATGATGGTGATGTCAATGGATTGTCTTAAGATCTATGGGATGGCTCATATTCCAGGACAAGTTCACCGGACGTGTTTGGCTCGTCATGCCTATCTAAGGATATTGCCGATCCCATCCCTCCTAAAACCGTGGGATCTGCCTGGCCAAACAGGCCCTTAGAGTTGTAGGGGAACGGATTGGTTACTCCCCTGACACCAGCCCCGTGGCTGGTGGTCAGTGCTCTGTGAGCCCCACCATGATGTATGTGTTTCATCCATTCCATTCATCCATTTTTAAAGATAATTTTTGGACTTTATCTAAAAAATTAGAGGGATATAAAACTCATATGGACCACACCACAGGAAAAAAAAATATTGATTGGATATCCACCATTTAAATGATCCTAAGGCCCAATGTGCTGTTTATTTTACATCCAATATGTTGAGCTTAATCCAAAACTTTTATGGCTCCCCAAAAAGCTTTTAATGGTCCACTTGAGATAGGGATATAACTAAATATTGGTTTCTTATCATAAAATTATCTATAAAAATAGATGGATGGCATGGATGAAACACATACATCATGGTGGGGCCCACAGAGCACCGACCGCCAGCCATTGGCCGGTGGCTGGGGGAGTAGCCAATCCGTTTCCGAGTTTTAGAATGCGAATGCATACAAATTCCACTGGGGATGAGCAGGGTTTAGCGATCTGGTCTGTTGATCTGTCGGGGCCACTTGGATGGACCATGCCAGTGAAAAGACTTGGTTGAGCAAGCGGTCCTGCCCTGTCGATTTGCGGCCTGCAGATAGAGGGTTCACGTTTAACTAAAGAAGGCCCATGGTTGGTGGCTAGGATATTCAGATGTGGGGGGCTGGAGGATGATCCATCTATGCTTGGGGCGAACACACCCACCCTAAGAAGCGATTATTGAGCCATGGACCTTAACCATGGCGATGGTGCATTTTCTTATTTCTAGCTGATATACATATGATGGTTGTTTTCAATTGTTCCATCATCATCACCACCGGTGTCATTCCCAAAGATCGGGTTTCAATGTAGGCTGAAAGTAGAGAGTTACTGGACTCTACTACTTTGAGGCCCACCAGTAACTGAAGGATGGTGATGGTATTTCATCATATAAAGTTGAAAGAATGAAAAAAGATCAAACTTAACCAGTTAAAATGAAAAACACTTGCAGGTTAATTTGTGGAGAGATTGGAAGAGAGAAAATCAGCCTATGAGGAGAAAGAAAGCCGGCCGCACACATAAGCCTTTTGTGGGTGAAATCTGAATTGCACGATCATATTTTCAACTTATTGAAATATCCTTCACTTTACTTAAATGTCTGTGAAAACTTACTCATTGGCATAAATGTCGTAAAACATTAAAAATTTTTTAAAGATTGTCTGTGAAAACTTACTGTTTGGCATAAATGTCTAAGACCTCATATATATTATATAATTCTCGATTAGTTTACAAAGTAGATATGCAAGCTGGTTCCAAATATAATCTTCCATGATGGTTCTATTCTACCTCCTCTTATGGGATCCAAGTTGTTCTTGAATGCAACGAGCATGCTTTACCTTAGATGTAATTGGTTAGTGTTTGGGATGATTTTCTGTTTGATCTTAGATGTAATTAGCTAGTTGGTGTTTGGGAAGATCTGTCCTTATTTTATCATTTATAGTTTCAGGGTAAGATTCATCATTCCCATGTAAGGAACTTGAGTATATAATTGTGATTCATTATTAAATTCTGGTAATACTGTCCATCTTGAGAGAGAGAGAGAGAGAGAGAGAGAGAGAGAGAGAGAGAGAGAGAGAGAGAGCATGAATCAAACCACGAATCACATTTTTTTTTTTTTATACCAGTGAACTACATCAGTTACAACATGATTATTGCATATGAATGGACCATTTGTTGAATAACGAAGTGAGACAAAATCAAGATAGGATTATAATAATGAAAATTAGGGTGAGTCCGTACGTGTTCACTGGACTGGCCGAAAGAGCCATTGATGTCAGAACATTCAAATAAGTTGAAGATGTCGTAGTATTTCAAATAAAATAAAGGTTTTTCAAAGCAAAAGGAAAGGAAGAAAAAAAAAAATTGTAAATGCAAAAACTAATCTCTGGTTTGTCATTTTGTGTTGTCGTTTGTGCAAAGCACTAGTCCCACGTCAGGCCGAAAGAAGAAATGTGAAGTACTTACAAAGCATCTCACATGTACTTATGTAAATTTGTATATATTAGCATTCACAGGTTCATATATATGTTGGAGGTTGGCTGGATGGAAAACCCAGACCTGAAACCAATTAACTGAGGTCTGAACCTTTTATAGAAGTTTTGATAGGCTTGGTTGGTTTTGATTTTTTTTTTTTAATTTTTAATTTTAATTTTAGTTTATTTTAATGCATACTTATCATGGCCTGGCCCATCATTGCGGTAAAAAATAATCATTTTTCTCTTTTCCCAAGCATATGAACTACTCAATTTTGGTGCATAAGGAAGCGCGGAAGGTGAGCCCTCAAGATCTGATGGTCTACACGAGTTTTGAAATCCTCACAAAGTAGAAGATTGACGCTCCAACCATCCGTCTATCTACTACTGGAGCAGTAGTCCCGGATTGCGATCTATGGATCAGATCGTCACAAGGACAAACTAAAATAGACAGACTATAGTGCACACTATCTCTCTCTGTATACTCTCGGTATTAGTTATCATATATTACGAGAGAGAGACTCATACTTTACATAGGAAAGGAATGAGAGATCGGATGAGATAGGATGAGACCATATTATCCGGTCAAATCTCTATCTCCTATCTTATTTCAAATTCAAAGTTGAATTTGAAATTTCAATCGAATGGAAAAGGCCGGAAGAAGCCTAAACATGTGGGACCCACCCACTAGTGATTGCTCACCAGTGGGCCCCACTGGCATACGTCCAACATGGTGTTGGGTCTATTCACGATCTGTACATGCTGGAGACAGACCATGCCGAAGATAATCATGCCGGACATTCATGTCAAGAGCTTATTGTACTGGTCCAATACACTAAGAGGCTTGAATTATCTTAAAGACAACAATAATGTCTGCACCTCACACTAACAATAAATTCCAACTCCTCATTTTACAACTATCTTGAACAAGTGTGAAGTTTCAGCATAGACTATGAGTTAATATAATTTTCTTTAACTATTATAACAAAAGGGAGGGCCCATTTTTTTATGTCCATGCTGTCTAGGTTTCCACATTCTAATTTCCAATGGCCCATTCAACTACTGTTAGGACACAAGCGTTTAGATCATCACATCAAGTGAGTTCATCTCTTCATGTTAATTTGAGACGAAAAAAAAAACATTCGCAAGATTGACTCCATTCTTTACTTTTTATAACAAATGATTTTTGTTACAATTAAGACAAAACCCACCTGATAAGCAAAGATTTAAATACAATTAATCTTCCCAAACAAATGAATCCTATTTTACAATATGCCAATTTCAAGAAACAAATTAAACCACAATACCTGTCTGTCCAAACCTTCCCAAACAGGCCCCAAGCGATAATCCCTTTACTTCCACCGCTAACCAAAATACTTAGCCACTAATTGCATTCTATTTGCAAATTAAAACCCCATGATTTTCAAACTCTATCCAATTTTTTTTTTTTAAAAAAAACTAAAAACCCAATTTTATCTCATTGGCTAATGATAACAAAAGAAAAGAAGAAAAGAAAGAAAAAAAGAAGACTACTTAAATCTTTAGCTTAGCTTCGCACTAATAAGGCCTTCAAAGGAGCCCACCAAGGCCAAAATACTCACAAGCAAGCACACAAGGCTAAAAGCCTGTAGGACCTCCCATTTCCTAGTCCATGGCTCGATCTTTCTTTGCACAAAGTACATCTCCACAGGGAAATAGATGGCCATCGGCCAGAAATTAATGGCCCCCAAAACTCCTAACACCTGATTGAAGAAAGGGAAGAGCATTGCAATGCCTGTGGTTGACACAACATAAGCTGTTCTAAAGCATATCCTAAGGAGGTTGATTTGGTATGGTGGTAGGCATGGGATTGGGACTCTGTAGAGATTGTTCACAAATCCACTGTTTGGGCACTTTTGTGCAATCCATTTCTCCACAACTGCAAACACTGGCTGGCTAAACATCTGCAAAACAAATATGGAGAATAGTGCATTGAGTTAGTAGCAATCTGGGCTCTAGTTTGTGTGAGTCAGGTCCACAGTTTGTTAATCAGACTGTCATTAGGCTCATTTTTAAAATATCTCCAATAGGACAATCCTTGCCTTTCATCAGTGATTGCCGGAAAAGACGGGTCCATATTCAATATATTGGAAATGGAGGAGAGAGATGGGTAGTGTGGCCACACGTCAGCCCAGGAAAAGCCACGCCATTTTGTTTTTAAGGAAAGCCATGCCAACCCTTTGGGATAACTGCATCATGTTATTGTGCAGACATACTGGCATATAAGGTGAGGGAACAAGGGGATGAGATAAGACATGTATGTTATGTGGGGCCCGTCCACTCGCACGTTGGATGGAACTGTCACTGGCATATCACTTTTTCCATCGGATCGAAGATGTGAATTGGCTTGTCTTCCTGCATGTGGTTGATTTAAGCAGGCAATTGGGTATCATGTTTTGGCTCCCCATATCGGTCGTGTAATCGTATCGTTCGGTCCTTATTAATAATAAATAATAATAAATACCACCGTGTCTGCTATGCGCCCAACACAATGGAATGCCAAAGGTTGAATGGCAATGATCTTCTAATCTATGAGATTTTTAGTGCATGGATAGTGCATGGATATCCAAAGTGGGCGCCACCAGCCTGATGGTTGTTAGAAAGGGGAGACTTTCAGTCTGTTTCCTATCCATTGGTGAGGCTTATCATACCATCAGGATCAATGAAAGATGGGCCCACTTGTACTAGAGGCTGTAATTTATCTGGTTTTATTACTGCTATGTTTGGTTGCACACCAAATTTCATGAAACACCACCAAGTTCTACACCAAATTACACTGGTTAATCATGAAATATCATGATATTTTGTGCAACTAAATGCACTGGTCCTGTTTGAGATCAAGGAAATGAGTACACGGATTTGGTAAACCCATGAACTTGTCAAATTCATGAATTTGCATTGAATTTGGATTTGTCTAATCCCAAGTTAACTGTTTGGGAATGAGCTGCATATCCATGGATTTGGAGCATTTATTGGAATGTTGGGGCATTTATTGCAACTTTATTAACTTCTATTTGTTTCGAGAAAGTCTTTCATTATGTGAATTTGCAAAGTCTATAATTTTCAGGGGGACGTGGATTCACCCCAAAGCCATGATTTATGGGGGTCTGGATTTGGGAAATCCAAGTATTTGACAAATCCCCAACAAAAGATGAATGGCAGAGATTTGAAATCCATGGGTTTCATAAATACCTTAACAAAATCCCTCAACCCAAACAGCCCATTAATTAGTGTTATAAAAATTATATATTAAGTAAGAAGAAAAGAAGAATTACCTGATATCCTCCCACCAAATGAAGAACAATGCAAGCATTGGCAAAGTCGACAAGCCAATATGGTTCGTAGAATCCAAACCCTGTCAAGAGGTTCCCGGGTGTGTTGTTACCGAAGGCTGCATATCCGAAGCATCCGCAGCATAGGTAGAAGAAGGTGGTGATGAAAACTGCGATCATCGACGCCTTCCTCATGGTCTTGTTTTCAGGCGGCGGGGACTTCAGAGTATCCTTCATTTCACAAGTTTTGTTACTCACTTTTAGCTTCTTCAGTCACTAAAGAGAGATGCAAGATCTGGCTTATTCATTTGCCGGGCCACACTTTTATGTCCATGAGTCTTCTATTAGGCTACATGTACAAAAGAAATGGACTAAAATAAATTGATAAAGTTCCACATTCAACATACATATGTGGCCTACTAGATGACCCGATCCACCCGATTTTTGGGCCACAACATAAAAGTTGGGACCTACCTGATGAATGAACTGTATATCACATTTACATCCCACATTGGTTTTTTTTGAGTCTTTCAATATCTGTGATTGATCATACATAGAACACATCACCTGTATTTCAATAAGAATTATGGAGAATGGATAGGCAAATGCAATGTCTCCGAGTCCTTGAGAGACTTTCCACAATTTTTCAGTTGATGTAGACTCGGGAACTCCGACAATACTCCCTTTGATCATTCCATTTCCTGCAATTATGAAGAAATGGAAGCTGAATAGCTAGTACTATGATCAGACCAGCCCACTGAAATTTTGACCAGGTTGGTTGATTTTCAGCTGTATTGGAACCATGTTTCAGTGATCCAGACCCTTGGTCTAATGAGACGCGAAATGGATGGAGTATGGCCATCAAATCTCTCAAATAGGAATATCCTAACCAGCAATCTTGGATCACTGAGGAATTGGTCCCGATTGCAGTGAAAACCCTAGTAAGCCATGCATATCTTCAGGTCGATCGATATTGCTTTCTGTTCAAGCCAGCATCTCATATGGGTCAGCTCGGCCCATTTCTCAGTGATACAGATCCTTCAACTGGTGATCGTCACAGCCATCACGGACTTCTCCCAATGCTAATAGACCATTGGCTATATTAATTCTAACCATCCATTTGCTGCCCAACAATCAGATAGCTTGGATTGCCTGACTGTTTTTCACATCACGCTTCATCCAAGCGGGGCCCACCAAGTGAACAGTCTGGATCACTGAAACTAATTTACAAACAACATAACAATTCAAAATCCAAAGTAGAAACAATGGAACATGCCTATGACTTTGGTAAGCCCAAGTGCAAAGCCAATGGAAGAGTAGGAAAAGGACATGATGGCTGCTATAATAGACAACCATGCCATGTTATGAAAATCAGGAATCTGAGAAAATGCAATCTGAATTCCTCCAAACAGCATCATATAAAAACCATCTCCATATGAACATGGTGCATTGTGCCCCTCCTCATGGTAGCAGTCTGATTTCCGTATAGCCCTGTTTTAAGAAAATTAAGGAATTTCAATAAGCTAAAAATAACTGCTAATCACTGAGCATGATCTCAAATCCTTCTAACTTCAAACATGCGTCATTGCGGCTGTTCAGCATGTGGGCCCCACATCAAATGTGCTGTGGCCCAAGAATCATGCCAGTCTGGCCATCACTTGGCCGTTGGTAAGACGATTTACCATCAGTCCACATTCAACGTCCAACTGTGGGACGTCCAATGAATGGATTGGCTAGATTTTTCAGGTTAACGTGGTGGGATCCACCTGATGAGCAGCCTGAATTGTGCACATGTGCTGTAATGAGCCAGAGTATGATTGGAAATCCTGCTCTTTCAAGTAGAGATAGAGCAGTGTTCTTCACTTCTAACAAGTACCTCATGCTAGTTGAAGTAGTGATTGTATAAGCAATACCAGTCCCATAGAAGCTCAGAACTTGTAGCAACCCACAAACCCATGCCTGCTTTCTACCTGAACAACCGTTGAACAAATCACAGAAGTTACAGAAATAATCAACCATTCCTAAAAACTAAAAATTCAAGTAGAGAAGGCTGCGTTTGATGCGCAATCAAATTGAATCACAACAATTATCTGTTCATTTAAACACAAATGACCAAAATCAACTACACAATTATTCATTCCTAATGAGTTTATGGCTCCAAATTACAGCATTGCTACTTTCAAAGTGTGAAAGAAATATATAAGTAGTTATTGCAATTCAATTCACTAGTGCATCCAAACGCAGCCTAAATGATCAAAACAAAAACATGGGTCTATGTTGTAATACCAAGGTTCACTCTAACAGCATCCATGTAAGTGTAATTCCGTGCTCCCATTACAGGATCCGGCGACCGGTAACAGTCGGAGAGGAGGAAGGAAGAGACATAGGTGACCATGGCAAAACAAAGCATCGAGACCGGACCCGCGATCCAGCCCAACTGGGCTGTGCTCCATGCAAGCGACAGGACGCCAGATCCAATGATCGCAGTTATTAAATGAGCGATGCACGTACATATTGTTCCTGATCGGATTCATATCGTGATTTGGCCATGTAAAATATATAAGTAAATGAAACGGATGGTGCTGAGAAAAGATGAATGGACTAGATTGATCAGTTCGAATTTACCAGTTCTGAGTAGATGGCCGTCGTCGTCACAGGAACCACTGACTACTTCAAGGGAGCGTTGGACAGCCATTGTTTCCGTTCCACAGTACCAGTCAATGTGTTTGTGTGGACAGCAATATAAAAGTTATATATTATATGACTTTAACAGACGCGAAGATGATGTGAGCTAAATTGTTTCCTACTCACACCAGTCAGTGTGTTTGTGTGGACAACAACACAAAATGTCCAAAACGTCCACAGCAGTGGAAAACAATAGATGATTTTATCTGGTGTTCTAAGTAGCAATAGCGTGAGTAACACGTATTGATCAGCCTTCTATAGCATTTAGTAATACATAGTATGCAGCATAAGCTATATAAGACCCGTATATTTTATGTTGGACGTAGGCCAATGGGGCCTACTGGTGAGTAATCACTAGTGGGTGGGTCTCACAAGTTTGGCTTCTTCTAGCCTCTTTCTTTTCGGTTATATTTCAAATTCAACTTTGAATTTAATTTATGATAGGAGATAAGTATAAGACCGGATGATATGGTATCATTCAATCTCATGTGATCTCTCATTCCTTTCCTATATAACATCATAAGTAATACCGAGAGTATACAGAGAGAAATATAGTGTGCACAATAGTCTGTCCATTTTGAGTTGTCCTTAGGACGATCTAACCCATATATCGCAATCCGGGACCGCCTTATACCGTAGGATTAGAGGTGTGAATAGATCCATCTGCTCCAGTAGTAGATAGACGGGCCGTTGGAGCGTCAATCTTCTGCTTTGTGCGGATTCCAAAACTCGTGTAGACCGTCAGATCTTGAGGGCTCACCTTCTTCATTTTCTTACAGTAGTATCGGAGCATTCAATGGCGGATTTCCGATTATTTTCATCTAAAAAGGTAAGTGGTCCATCCTTTCTTTTTGGATTGAAATCCATGGCATGCAAAATTGAATGATTCCATACACGTAAAGCCATATGTACGGTGAATTAGATTTTACATAAGTATAATGCCTAATATGGATAGATTGGATCACTGGATCAGTATAAATTTCTTTTATGAAAATCATTGATTGTGATATAGTTCTAATGGTAAGTCCAGATCTATCACCATGGTATGGATTACCGAACGGTGGGACCCAATTGTTAGAATATATAACTAAAACACTTTATGTATTTTATTCACGTTGAAAGACGATTACACCTCTTCACAACTTGCAATGCCGTAATCAACTAAGATACTTTATGTGTTTCCTCACTTGAGAGTATAATTTGCACGTGCTCTATACAGATATGTGTAATCAAGGAATGCATGAGCAAGATCAGACCTGCTCATCAAGAAATATCAGCTGGCAGATGGCTTCTGCAAAAATATCAGCCACATATGATCAACAGATGGGCCACACGTTTAAAACAAATTAAATAAACGGTTAAAAGATATTGCACGCGTTTAAACCCACATGTTTATCAGGTTGGTTTGATATTTCAGATATGGAAGATGTATAGTAGAGATAATCACAGGATGAGCCGCTCTTATCTTTTACACATGTTCCTTGCTCTGCTCCCATATGCGAGAGGCACTACAGCACGTACACATCCAGTACATCTCACAATATATGTCCAGCAATAGTTGTTGTATTGAACTGCAACACTGAAACCTTGCTGTTGCATATCACGCACTAACACATATTGCTGCTATACACGTGTGTTATGGGAGACATCTCTCCATATAGCTGCTGTACGCATGTACACGTGCTGTTGTACACGTATACAATGTACACGTGTGGCTGCTTCACACGTGTTGGATGTACACATGTTGATTGTTTCACGTGTTGGCTGCTGTACACGTATGCAATGCACACATGTGGCTGCTTCACACGTGTCGGCCGTAAACGTGTTGATTGTTTCATGGTGGGTCTACGGTACACGTATTGGCTGCTTCACAAGTGTTGGCTGCTTCACAAGTGTTGGCTGCTTCACACGTATGTTAGCTATCTGTTGTATATTAGCTGACGTACACAACTAGCTAATCTACTGTATATTAGCTGACGTACACAACTAGCTAATCTGTTGTAGAGCTAACATACACAATTATAATAGTTGTTGTATAGGTGAAGTACACAAAATCATATAGCTGTTGTATTCACGTGGGTCTAATCACAATGTACTTAATATATCCAAACCGTCCATATATCTGGCAATGTGGCACATGTATATGAGAAAAAATTCTGATTTACTAATCCGATATACATGTCCCTGTGACAATGTAACATATGTCCATGAGATATATTCCGCTCATATAGTACCACTTTTTATTGATGTTACACTCGAAATAAGGCTCTAAATTGAGCGGAAAGTGGTTACATATGCTTCTTGTTACGAACAATACATGATGAGGCACATGTGATATACGTTTGCTTCTTCTTTAATATTGACCATCCATTTTAAAGACCCACCTTGCATTGGCCACAGCTTGAAAGTTACATGGACCTGACAATCCTAACAAATCAATGAGTGGTGTGGCCTTCGAACCAATGGTTGATAACAACTATCTGAGTGGATTTCTCATGTAACTTAGGCAAGTATGGACAAGTAAAGTCTTGTGTGCATTGGATGCATATATGCTTGATGAGCTATGGGATTGCAATATTGCTCATGTACATACATGTGATTATGATTTTCTTTATATCATACTATTCACTGTTGATCCAGATATCATTAGTGATTGAAACGATCATTAACCATGATGATCAATGTTGATGAAAGGATCCATCATCAACAATGATCATTAACGATAATGATTGGATCCATCGCTAATGGTCATGATCACAGATGAAGATTGTACTCTTTTGATATCTTAACACTTGTTTTTTTTTTTTTTTTTCATTTTTGATGATGATGTTAATATGTATGAGAATATTCGGCTTGATGTGTTTAGATCTTAGCCCCCTATATTTTTCATTAGAAATTACAAAACTTAGTGTTTAGATGCTTCCTAAAATAAAGGTTATGCATAACCTGAGTGGGAGTTTATTCTCCTTCACCACATGATGCATGCAACCAATAATGGAAGGTTGCACGTTATACACATTTATTCTTATAAAAGCATTAAACTTATCTTAAATAGAGAACTTGATTGTTCTATACCGCCCATTCGGGTATGTGGACTTTCAGATCTCATTAAGATGTGTTAACTACTTTTATACTTTAAAAATTTGTATAACACGTAGAAATGCTGATGATTAGTGTCAATATCTTAGATTTTAGCTAAGTAGTGATACTCATGTAATGTAGAGATGACCACCTAAGCGTTAATCGCTGAACAGCTGAAGGGATAATATTTCGACGGTAACAATTACGAAGACTGATCTCGCGTAGTGCGATGCCTTTTGGATGAGGACGACATATATCTCACACACTCGATGAAGTTCAAGAGGAATCCATCTTAGCAGAAAATGAAAATTTACAAGAACATAGGGTTGCGATAACTCGCTACAATAAGTGGTGAAAACAGAATCGTTTAGCTTGTAATGTCCTTCTTAGCACTATGCACAAAGAACTCATACCTACATATGAAGTGCATGAAACCCCTAAGGGAATCTGAGAAGCACTGACAAATGCCTATGCGCAAAAGTTAAATGCGAGAGTTCGAAAAATGGAATTAGAATTTTAGGGGTATAGGATGCTTGTCGGCTGCCCCATCAAAGATCATATTCGTAAAATGGAGCAAATGATAGGTGCACTTAGGAATGTTGGCTATAAATTGATTAAAAATCTGAAGATTATAGCCATGCACCGTTCCTTGCCTGAATTTTGGGCTTAAATCAAAAGAATTCTGAACCATACTAATTCTATCATTACGTTCAGAGACTTTTGTAGCCACTTGGTACATGAGGTTGAAATGAATGCAATTTAGTCAGGTTCAGCTAAGGCCTTTATAGCAGAGACTCACAAGCGAAAAGTTAACAATAAACAGTCCAAAGCTCGCAAGAGGGCGAAGAAGAATAATCAAGAACAGAAGACCACAACACCTCCTCCAAATCTCAAGAAGGGAAATGAAAAGAAGAAACAGAAAAAGACAAATACAGTCTGCTTTGTCTGTGAAAATTTCGGCTATTATGCTCGGTAGTGTGCCCATAAAAAGACGGTAATTTCTCAGTCACTAGATATTTTGTATGTATGCGTTTGTTCTGAAATCCTTTCCGTTGATACTACATATAACGTGTGAATTTTGAATTCAAGCGCAATAAAGCACGTGACAAAGAGTCTTTGAGGACTCGAGGAATTTCGGCCTGTAGCTAAGGGAAGTTACAAGCTGTACATGGGTAATAACGCTGTTGAAGACGTACTAGGGATTGACATTCTCCATCTCCGTACACGCATAAGGCAAACAATAATCCTCCGTGATACTCTTTATGCACCGGGGATGCGTCGGAATTTAATTTCTATCTCTAGGTTATTATTTGATGGTTTTAATATTCTATTTTCCGGGACAAGAGTTTCTTTGAGACTGAATAACCTCATCTTTGCATGGAAAAATTTAATTTCAGATTTATTTATTCTAGATGTAGATTGTGATAATGCCCCTCTTGCTTTATCTGCTATGTCAAATAAAACTGTAGTATCTGAATCTCAAAAATTGCACATGAGGTTAGGTTACATAAAAAAGGATCGTATGACAAGACTAGTACGTTCTGGTCTATTAGACTCCTTATCCAAAGTTGATTTGCCATTTTGTGAACATTGTGTGTCTGGAAAGACTTCGAAGAAACCATTTTCCAAAGTGGCTAAGTCCAAGGGTACACTAGAGATAATTCATTCAGATATCTATGGACCCTTTAATGTACATGCCAGAAATGGATGTCAGTACTTTGTCACTTTCATTGACGATTACTCGAGCTATGGATATGTGTATCTAATCTCACACAAATCTGAGGCTTTTGATTGTTTTCTTAAATATAAAGCTGAGGTGAAAAATCAGTTTAAGAAAAAGATTAAAATCCTTCGATCTGATAGAGGTGACGAGTATACGTCTGAAACGTTTAAGTCATATTGTGAAAACGTTGGAATTATTCGGCACTACACAATAACTTACACACCACAACAAAATGGTGATGCAAAGAGAAGGAATAAGACACTATTGGACATGGTTAGATCGATGATAGCGCAAGCGAATCTCTCTATCACATTTTGAAAAAACACACTGTTAACAGCCATCTACGTCCTTAATAGAGTCTCATCCAAATTTATTCCTAAGACTCTATATGAGATGCGGTCTGCGAGGATTCCTTTTCTAGCTAACCTACGCCCTTGGGGATCTTTAGGATATGTTTTGCTACCTACTCTACATAGAGGTAAACTTGATAGTAAAACCATTAAATGCGTGTTCATAAGGTACCCTATGCATACAAATGGATACGTTCTAGTTTATGAGGACCATGAATGATGGATTGAGATAGAATTCCGGGACATGACCTTCCTTGAAGATAGATACCCAATCCGAATGAAGCAAAAGGTTCCATTAGAATTTTTTGAAATACCTGATGTATCTTAGGAGAGTGGGAGTTCTGCTTCTCACGATGATGATGCTCTTATAGTTCGTCAGGACAGTGGGAGGACATTTTAACATGCTCCTGAGTTACGTCGAAGCGAAAGAGGATTGATTCTTCGAAAATATTTCGATATTGAGGGACAAACATTCTCTTGCGTTTCAGTTGATGATGATGAACCTGATTCATATCAGGATGCATTATTATCTTCTAACTCAGTTGATTGGGTGAATGCTATAGATGAAGAGATCGTTTCTATGGAGAAGAATAAAGTCTGAAAACTTGTTGATCTGCCTTCCAATCGCAAAGCGATAGGTAACAAATGAGTACTAAAGATCAAAAGAAAGGCAGATGGTATAGTAGACAAGTATAAAACACGATTAGTTGTTAAAGGTTTTACACAACAAGAAGGCATAGATTACGAGGAGACCTTTTCACCTGTTACAAAGTTCTCCTCAATCCGCATGATCTTATCCATTATTGCAAGTTTAAACTTAGAGTTATATCAGATAGATATAAAGACTACATTCTTAAATGGTGACTTGGATGAAAAAATCTACACGCAACAACCCATGGTTTTTGTAAACAAAAAACATTCAAAGAAAGTTTACAAATTATTGAAATCTATCTATGGGCTGAAGCAATCTTCAAGACAGTGGTATATGAGGTTCCACTTAGCCATCACCACTTTTGGATTCACGATAAGTGAAAAAAATCATTGTGTATATATGAAACGGTTTGAAAGATCTTTTCTGATACTATCTCTATATGTAGATGATATCCTGTTAGCTAGTAATGACATGCAATTGTTAATATTGACTAAAGATTGACTATTCTCGAACTTTGAGATGAAAGACCTCGGTGAATCCAACTTTATTCTTGGGGTAAAAATCATCAGGAATCGCCATAAGAAATTTTTAGGCTTGTCTCAAGCAACCTATATACAAAAGATCTTAGAGCGGTTCCGGATGAAAAATTTAAAAGCCGT
Organism: Magnolia kwangsiensis; assembly: GCA_037074715.1. Lineage (NCBI taxonomy): Eukaryota > Viridiplantae > Streptophyta > Magnoliopsida > Magnoliales > Magnoliaceae > Magnolia > Magnolia kwangsiensis. The sequence goes on from CM073583.1 coordinate 5,827,168, forward strand.
TGAAACCCCTATGGATAAAGCTACCAAGCTAGACAGGAAATCGTGTCCCCAGATTGAAGCCGAGAAATTGGCTATGTCCTCAGTACCTTATGATAGTGCAGTAGGGAGCTTAATGTATGTTATGCTTTGCACCAGACCGGATATTAGCTATGCAATTGGCATAGTCAGCCGTTATCAGAGTAACCCGGGATAGTCTCATTGGTAAGCCGTCAAACGTGTATTTCGCTATCTCCGAGGAACAAAAGACCTAATGTTTTGTTATGAAGGCACAAGCCTCGAGCTTAAAGGATATTCTGATGCTGCTTGGGGTAATGACGCCGATGAGGGAAAGTCTACTTTAGGATATGTATTCTTACTTGGAGGAGGACTTATCTCATGGTCGAGTAAGAAACAGACATCCACAACTCTTTCATCTATGGAGGCCGAGTACATTGTATGTTGTGCTGCAGTTCAGGAGTGTGTATGGGTTCGTAGATTTCTATTGAGTCTGGGTGTTGCACCGAGTGTTCATTAGCCTATATCGCTGAAGATAGACAATACTTTTGCCATTGACTTGACAAAGGACCTTAAACACCACCAGAAATTTAAGCACATTGAGATCAAGTATCATTACGTCCATGATTAAGTGAGAGATAAGAAGGTCTCCCTCAGCTACATTCCTACTAAGGAGATGATGGCTGATCCCATGACAAAACCTATAACTAAAGATCTATTTCAGGTTCACGTCAGGCAGATGGGATTGAGGAAAGCTTGACTAATGTACTTGTTTTTGTAGTACCTTTGATCTTTCATTAATGAATAATATATTCTATTTATTCAGTATCGAACACTAATATAAACTAGGTAAGTAAATCATCAGCATTTATCTTGAAATCATGTAGGATTTCTATTTTTGTTGGTAGGTCGGTCACCCACTCGCACAGGTTGACTAACCTTGAATGTACAAGAGAGGTACATTTGGGGCCATGTTTATACATTGAGGTATGAACTTTCCTTTATTGTGAATAATAAAGGATGAGGATATTAGTGAGTCGTATCCGCCTACAATCTTATAAAGATTGAAGATGAGACTGATAAAGTCGAATAACATAATCGCACTATTCTGTTACATGCGATCAATGTTATAACCTATATTTGAAGCCAGGTTATGAGATTATGAGATGAGTCATACCTTACATAGAATGACCTGCGTATTATAGACCCGACATTCACCTAGTATTGTCTACTTTACGATGTGGATTGTAACCACGTGCTGGGACCTTCTACCTATAGATTTCTTTGATTCGATCTAATCATTGCAACGTGCAAGTAGTCAGTCCCGTAGGTGACTCTTTGTGTCCTTAACTACCCTCCTCTTGTGTATATAAGGATGAGATTTAGTGTTGCTACTTTAATGTATTATGACAAAAGATCCTTGATTGGCCAGACTCAGTTACGTTAGGAAAGCAGCTTGATTGATTCCAAATTACACATCTGCATGGGGAAGATCCCGTGACAGCTACACTAAGTTTCTAGAACTTTAAATACGCACTTGAAGACTTATCCGTATCGAGTTGTTCTTAATAAACTTTTTCAAACAATATTTTTTTCTTAAAAGCATATATATAAGTATTGCTTTAAATTGATTTTAGTTGAAGTTTGTGAAAAATCAAGTTTTCAGAATAACTCGAAAAGTTGGATAAGTGCGTATGTTGGTCGAGTACTCTAGATCGGGAGTTAAATCTATCCGTTGTAGTCATGCAGACTAGGACAGACATTATAAAGCTTGGGTTATTAAGTACTAGTTAAGTGGTCACTTAGTACTTAAACACCTGTGAGAAGATTATGGTGATCCAGCCGGTCCCATGCCTCTGATTCTTTTGATCGCGATGTTTGGTCTTTGATTGCTATTAGTCGAGTTAGATGGACAAATATTGTGCCTATCCCACAATGTGATTGAGTGGGAGATGTTGGACGTAGGCTAGTGGGGCCCACTGGTGACCAATCACTAATGGGTGGGTCCCACAAGTTTAGGTTTCTTCCGGCCTTTTTCCTTTTTTGTTATATTTCAAATTCAACTTTGAATTTGATTTATGATAGGAGATAGGGATAAGACCGGATGATATGGTCTCATCCAATCTCATGCGATCTCTCATTCCTTTCCTATATAAAGGATGAGACTCTCTCTCCCATGTGATATCATAAGTAATACCGAGAGTATACAGAGAGAGATATAGTGTGCACAGTAGTCTGTCCATTTTGGCTTGTCCTTAGGACAATCTAATCCATATATCACAATTCGGGACCACTTTATATCGTATGATCGAGGTGTGAATATATCCATCTGCTCCAGTAGTAGATAGACGGGCCGTTGGAGTGTCAATCTTCTGCTTTGTGGGGGTTCCAAAACTCGTGTAGACCATTAGATCTTGAGAGCTCACCTTCTGCATTTCCCTACACCGTAATCCTATGAGACCAACCACATGTTTCATTTTCAGTGCCGGCACATTTCCGACGGACCAGATCGGTGAGTTTTGATTGCGACCATATTTTAGTACCGTAACACCTCAAGACTTGTACCTTAACAACAGCGCGGGTGCTACAATTCCAACACTGTGCTATATGCCCCATTTCAGTCTTTACATTAGAAGTTGCATATTTGGCACAATCCAAGGTGGGCTATGTAACATATGCGGGCCATACTTGCATAAATCCTAATATTGTCAAATCAATCAATCAACTCATCCATTACTTATGTATCTCTGTTGAGGGTCAAATATTGCATATCAGACCCCATTTATTATCTGAATTTACGAGCATGATACTGTTTAATGGCTCGTTTTATCGTGTTTGTATTGCAAGGTGACTTTACAAGCGAAGATCGAAATAAGGTACTAAAAGCTTGGATTTAATGCTCTGATGATCACCAAGGTAAGGGATGGACCCAAGGGGACTAAGATCGATAGATTTACATGACAAACACCCAAGAAAATCGAGAAACTAAAGTTCAAATGACTCAAAATTGGTCCAGAATGCAAGATCACAGGGTTTCCGCCCTCTGATTGACTCGAGACTTCGTACACGTGATGAGGGCCGTAAATTAACCGTTCACATCGAATTTCAGCTCTTAGATCCATCCGGAAGTGGGCTAACGGGAAGATCAGCTCATTAATCTTCAATTTGGGGCCCACCTGATATCTGGAACTGCCTCAATTTTAGTACCAACGGTTAAAATGATATGTCAAAATGGATGGATGGAGTGGATTCAGTGAAAGCATCAAGGTGGACCCCACATGGGCTGTGTGTACACAAAGTGCACACACACTCGCGGTGCACCATAAAAAACAAACCGGTTAGCGTTGCTGACCAGACGAATTACATGTGAAAACAGACATTGCTATTTCTGTTTACGCAACGTCTGCATTGACTCAGATGTTGGCCCAATCATCATGTGGTTCATCTGGACCGTTCATTCGTTCCAGAAGGTCGAACCGACCGTACAAAAGGATCTTCTCCAAATCCATGTGCGCACACACAGAAGAATATCGATCAAAAGCAGTTCGGACGGTAGAACGAAATTCTCGGTGAGCCACACCTCTTCCACTCTCAAAAGACTCTTCCCCGGACGATTTTTCAACACGAATACAATGGACGATGTGGATTTTCAAACCAACGAGGAGCATGAGCCGCACCAACATCACAAAGCAAATGTGCGCGGCCTTTGTTTCGCAACAGAGGCTGCGGTGGATCGCTGTGGGCCCCACTTATCGTCCTATTCTACAATCCAGACCGTCTATGGCATTCAGAGGGCGGGTGTAACCCGCGCCTAGGTTTCCTTTTGGTTCATGCACGTAAAGAAAGGGCAGATCACCGTTTAAGAGTAGGACGGACGACAGCAAGAAAGAATTCGTGGGTCGCACCAAATCTGAGCTAAAATCGACCTCTCTGATTGGTTTTTCGACGTGCATGCAATGAACGGAGTGGATTTCACAAAAGGGGAGCGAAGTGGGACGCACCATCAGCACAGCGTTTGGAACGCGGGCTCTGTTGTGCAGTCCGGGGAAACCGAAAATTTTCGGACTGTTGCGTGATCCCGGTCAGTGTCGGACTGGTAATCCAAACCGTTCATCTAAAAGATACACAAAAATCATCCATATGGACGTTTTCTTTTTACAATAACTGGGCCCAAAGCAGATTGGTTGCGTTGCTTTTCCGCTGCGAAGGAAGTTACGCATGTCGTTGCGTAAGAAACCTATCTCCACGCTACTGTGCTGCGTAAACCCTCCAGCCACCGACTTTCTTTACGTAATCCCAAGATTCTTCTCGTGCCTATAAAAGGAGGAAGAAATCGAGCATAAGAGGGATATCTAATGAGGATCTAAAGCTGAGAGGTTAGAGCTTGGACGTGGATTAGAGGGAGTAAGAGACAGAGAGAAGAAGCGTTTGGTTAGAATTATTTTTATTACTAGTTTGGTTTTGTTATGATTTTTGAGGGTTTTAGTCAATATATTTGGCTAAACCTCTTAGCTAGGGCTAAGAGGTGAAGCTTGTAGTGAGATGGGAGATTTTATGTTTTTAATATGGTTTTAATTTATGAATTGACGTTGATTATTATGGGAATGTTTTTAAGTCTTTAATGGTCTGTTGTGACTGAAATTACAGTGGGTCTGCAATGGCTTTGAATATTTTCCTTCCCTTTTTATGTTTATGACGTCAGGAAGCCCCGTTGTTCACCATAGTCTCATGGGCATGGTTGGATGACGGTACCCTTCTTAACTTTCTTACATGTGATTGGTTGGTAATTAGTTTAATTCTGTTGTTTGCCATAGTCTTTTGGGCATGGTTTGGTGATGGAATCCATTCTAATTCATATACCTTTCATCTCTTGAAAACTAGATCAATGACAGTTCAGTTAATTTCCATGATTCATGAAACAGGCATAAGATCTTTCTGATCTCTACAAGTGGATCCTCTGAATCCCTAGTTCTCTTTTTTTTGAATTCTCTTAAGCTTTAGATTAATTATTCCATAATCATTCCTAAATTGCTATTTGATTTAGAATTTATCTCATTCTAGTTCTAATTTTACTTAATTTTAGATAACGTACAAGTTTCAGTCCCTTGGGATTCGACCTCGGTCTTACCGAGTTATTACTACATCACAACCCTGCACTTGGGGAGTGAACAATCTCTCCCCCATTAGTCAAATAAGCCCATGCATTTCTCATGTAACTCTTGCCCTTGCCCTTACCAATGCTAGTCATTATTCTTTCCTTCTTTTTCTTTCCATTTTACCACTCTCTTTTCATAATTCTGTCTACCCAAAAATCTCTACCACAAAAACTCCCAAACGAGAGAAATATTAGAGAGAATTAGGGAGAGATTAAGAGAAAAAGAGAGAACTTGAGAGAGGACTAGGAAGGATTAAGAAATTAAGAGAAATAGAAAAGAGAAAAGTGTGATTAGAGAAGGTTAGGAGTGGAGAGGAGCTTGGTGAACTGTCTAATCGTCAATCCAATCATCCATCTTTCGAAGTGAGTGCATAGGACAGTTAAAACCCTTAATTTCTTTGTGATTTTTTTATTTTGGTGGGCTCACAAGGGTGGGACCCACCTTGACCATGTATGGAGTGTAGGGTGAAGCCCATAGTAACGGGGGCCCACCTCGATGGTCGGATCTCTTTCCCTTTATTTTCTTACTTTCACGGTGTTGTGGGACCCACAAGTGGGCCATGTGTTGGAAAGCATGTCCCGCACGCTAACATGGACCACTTTGTGTGTCTCACCATGATGTTTATTTTCTATTTAAACCTAGTGATTTATGCAACAACACTTGGATGGTGAAAATACACCAAAATTAATATGATCCAAAGCTCCTTAGCCCACCATGATTTGGCTAGTCTAATAGACGGTGTACATGTCTCACATGGATCCCACATGCATACTGTATAAAAAAAATGAAAGAGAAAAGGGTACAGACGCTAGAAGTTCACAGCATCAGAGACGCTGGATATGTCCGCGTCTAGACGCTAAGAACGTAAGGGAAGGGTTGGACCTTCACTCGTGGGTCCCACTATGATGTATATATTTAATCTACGCCATCCATTGGCTTCCTCAAATCATTTAGGGCTTGATTGATTTTCCATGATGCTGGTAAATAATTAATTATTACCTTTTCACTTGTTTGAAGATGAGTGAGTAATTCTACCTAGAAAACTGGTCAAAAAATGTTTGACTTAAATTCGTGGCCCTACCGTGATGTATATGATATATCGGTGTTGTCCATCTCTTTTATTAGAATATTTTAGTGCATGAGCCAAAAAATGAGGAAGATCTAATGCTCGATTGGCCCACATGAAAGGAAACAATGGACTTAATTTGTCTACCATTGAAAGTTGATTCTTTTGCTGGGCCCACGTTGAGGTTTGTTCACCATCTAACCCGATCATAGGGGCATATGGACATGGATAAGTGAAGAACATAAATATAAGCTTGATCTAAAACTTCTAAGGGCCCCAAGAAGTTTTTAATGGTAGGCATTCGATTCTTACAATTTCATGTGGTGTGGTCCACTTATGCTTAGATCAGCCTAATTTTTGGGCTCATGCCTTAGATTCAGTTGGAATAATGAATGGACAATGTGGATAAGCCACACACATTATGGTGGGCCCCATATTTATTTTGCAAATTTCTCAATTTACTTGTTTAAAAAGTAATCGGTCACGTTTGTGGTGGGAATTATGCAGTAATTACCTTGGTAAATAATGATTACTCATTTACAAGCTAATTACAATATTATTTGAGCCAGAAAATCAACCAGGCCCTTAAAGAGTGAGCTAAAATATGAAGTCAAATGGGCCACACTGAGGTGCAATGTAATGTGTTGAAAAGTTCCATTGTCATCAACTCCCCTTGCATGAGAGGTTTGGAGTAGGTTCCCACTTGTGGGACCCACCCTGATGTAATTGTTAAATCTACACCATCCATCTATTTTACTAGCTCATTTTGACCATAGATCCCAACCATTAGGTGGACCACACCAGAGGGGACGGTGGGCTGGGAGCACCCCTCATGTCAGCCATACAGATGTGGGATAGGGGCATCCTATATATATATATATATATATATATATATATATATATATATATATATATATATATATATATATATATATATATATATATATATATATATATAAAATCCACACCGCCCACAATCTCCTCCAAATCATTTTAGGCTATGGGTTGAAAAATGAGTCAGATTCGAGTCTCAAGTGGACTGGACAAAGGAAAACATAATCCCACTGTTGAAACTTTCTAAGGCCCACTGTTATGTGTATGTGTGATGGAATTTACTCAACCTTGGACTTCTTTAGTCCACATAGAGCTGGCTGATAAGATGGATGGAGTGGATTATCTACTCATAAACTCCACTCGGCTGGAAAAAAAAAAAAAGATAGATAAAAAGGGGTGATGTTGGGTGTTACTGCATGGCTCCATGAGGGTTGAAGCCTCCTTGGGTTGCTCCCATTTGTGGGACCCACCATGATGTATACATTTAATCCACACCGTCTACCAATTTCTTAAGATCATTTTAGGCCATTGGTCAAAATATGAGGTATATCCGAGTCTTGCATGGACCGTGCTAGGGGAAATAATGTTCATTAGTTGAAACCTTCCGAGGCCCGCCATGGGGTCTCTGTTCATCCAAACTAGTCACAGTTAGAGCGTAATGGCCCCTTCTCAAGCTAGTCTATGCGGTGAACAGAGTAAATTATCCAAGTGGGGCCCTATTTGATGATATGATCAAAACAGACAAATAAAACTATATATATATATATATATATATATATATATATATATATATATATATATATATATATATATATATATAAGGGACGCAGATTTCCTATTAAAGTCTTTCCCAAGAAGTTCCTGGGCTGGAAACCAAAGTGGAGACCACATTGATGTTTGTTAGGAATCCACTATGTCCATCCTTTTTTCGAGCTTATCATAGGACATGAGACCAAATGTGATCAAGATCCAAGACTCAAGTGGGCCATACTAAAGGAAAAAGGTGGTTAGGGAAATTCCCACTATTGAAATCACCTTGGGATCGACAGTGATGTTTATGTGGCATTCATACCGTTCATAACATCATTCCTACTGAGATTAACTAAAAACACAAATATTAGAATGATTCAAAACTTACGAGGCCCCACAAATATTTCAACTATGGATGTTCAATTCTCACATTTTTAGTCCATTTGAGCATTGGATCTGGTTCATTTTTGCTCTCATGTCCTAAAATGAACTCACAAAATGGATGGACGGGGTGGATTTCTCACAAACATCATAGTGGGCCCCACCCAGGTTCCCAGTGTAGGAACTTCCTGCAAAAGGCTTCCATAGGATATTCGGGTCTACGTGGAGGTAACACCACAAGTGCGACCCTACATGATGTATGTACCCTATCTACTATGTTCATCCATCTCACCGGATCATGTTATGCCTTGAGCCCAAAACTCAGGCTGATCCAAATCTCAGGTGGGTTGTACTATAGGGATCTTTGGGGGTGGGAACTCCATTGGACTTGAAATTCTTAGATCTAAGACCCATCGGACTTGGGATTAATCCCAAGTTTTTGGGATCCCTTGGACCCCGGAATCTCTGGATTCTAGATTCCTTAAATTGGGGCTTTCTTGAACTTAGGATTCCTACATTTCGAGAATTCCTTGGTCATGTTTGACATCCTGGATTTAGAGTCCCTATAATAGTAAGTTAAAAGAGATGTGTATTTTGGTAATTTGAAATTAATTAGTAAATCATTTTAAAATCCTTAATTAGTGTATGTATGTAATGTTGACACTATGGTTGTATTAATCCATTAGGGGATATACTTTACTTCAAAAGATGAAATCCCAAGACTCCGATGGGCCATAAACATATGATCATATCCTAGTGACTAACCAATTATCTGTAACCGTCGGTTTATATAAAAAATGATTGGACGTTGCAGATCATCCTATTAAAGTAATTAAGTAATGTTGTTGATAATTTGATTGTTTTGAGACATCATCATTCAGCCATATGCCCAAATAGATTGGTTATTGGTACACATGTTGTACATGTGAGTGTCCATCCGGGTCAATCCTAGTGGACCCCGCCTTGTTATATGTATTTTTTTCATGCCTTGCAGGCTACATGAGGAACCGATGTTAATCTAATGTGGGTCACATCACATAAATTTTTATATTTATAGTGGATCCTACCGTTCAGCTCTCACTTTCTATGATGTGTTAATTAAGGCTGATTATCTCATTATATGTCTGATAACATGCTGATGTAAGTAGCTTGATAGGGCACACTGATAACATGTCTAGTACAATGGATATCATGCCCATTTATATGCCAATATGCATCATTTTTATGTTTGTTGTGGATGAAGGTTGATCATATCATATGCTTTTGGCTTAAGATACTTAGGGGACCCTATATGAGATAGGGTTACCCCACATGATCACGCGGTACACGCATGTTTGGTGCATGGCTTATATGGTATGACTTATGCATCTTGCATCTTGTATGTCACGATCACTTTATGCTCTATCGACATGAGAGTTATGGCCTCCACATGCATATTGTGGATGACCGAATTGGATACCGAAAATATGATCTGTTTTAATATTAGGATGCTATAGATGTCCTTGGGTGAAAGTCTCTAAACATTTGTAGTATCAGTAAGATGCTTTAATGTCGAAACTGAGTGGATAACATGAGCGATCGAATGTTAAAATACCAGCTATTCACTCCCCAAGTATAGGGTTGTGATATAGTAATAAACTCGGTGAGACCGAGGTGGAATCCACAGGGACTGAAACCTGTACGTTATCTAAAACTAAGTAGAAGTAGAACTAGACTAAGATGAAATCTAAATCAACTGTAAATTGAGAAATAATGATGAAATAATTATCTAAAATCTAAAGAATTCAGAGGTAGGAAACTAGGGGTTCAGAGGATCCACTTTTAGAGATCAAGGAGATTTTATGCCTGCTTCAAGAACTCAACAGGACTTAGAGTCCCATCTACATCCAGTTAAAGAGTGTAACCATGGAAATCAAGACTAAACTTCCTTTGATATAGTTTTTAAGAGATGAAAGGTATATGAATTAGAATGAATTCCATCACCAAACCATGCCCAGGAGATAAAGTAAATAATACAATTAAACTAATAATCAACCAATCAACAATGTATGAAAGTTAGGAAGGATACCGTCATCCGACCATGCCCAGGAGACGATGGTGAACAATAGGGCTTCCTGACATCATAAACATCAAAAGGGAAGGAACATGCTCACAGCTATCATAAACTCATTGTAATTTTAGTCACAACAGACCATTAAAAACTAAAAACATTCCCTTAATTAACTAAAATCAACATTAGTTCAGTCTAAACAAAAGGCATAGCAAAAAATTCTCCCATCATGCTACAAGCTTCACCTCTGAGCCCTAACTAAGAGGTTTAGCCTAGCAACATAATTAGGCTAGATCTCATAAGAGTAAAAATAAAATAAAATAAAAACTCTAAAAGAAACACTCTCCCTGCATCACGTTCACATCCCCAATCTTGGATGCCATTCTCTCTCTCTCTCTCTCTTTCTCCTCCTTTTATAGAGGTAAGGACGGTGGAGAGCTTGGAGTTGCTGGCTGGAATTCACGCCCAAGGCGTTTTCTTTACGCAATATAGTTGGCATGCGCAAGAAGAGATAAGAAAGCTAATTTTGGTTTGATTTTGAGGTACGAAATCAACATATCTGTTGATTTTGAAACCTTGGCTAGGGTTATGGCCACCTGTTGCAGCATGTGGATGGTCTGGATCATCAATCCGACCTTTTATTTGATCACATAATGGCCCACAGCGGCCAGTTTCCTCGGAGTGCACAGGCTACGAAACGGTCTTGCGCTATTCTTGGTGGGGCCCACTTCAGCCGACGTTTGAGAGATCTACACTGTCCACTAGATTACTTTTTAAATTTCAGCTGGAATTATATAGTTTTAGTCTTCTTTTGATGAGGCCCATAGGATTTTTTTGAAATCCTCAATCTGCCGTTTGGACGGTTGAATTTTCTCCTACTGCTTTTCTTTTGGATTTTTCGCCTAGACCTGAGTTAGATGGGCCACGTGAGTCACATGGACAATCCAAATTGTCCAACCGATCATATCCATGATCATATAACGGCCCAAAACAATCGGACGTCAAACTTGCGTAAATCTTACGTAGGAAGTGCGCTTAGGTATTCAGTGGGCCCCATAAGGGTGTTTTCAGAGAAATCAACCCCGTCCATTGGATTTCTGGTGAAAAATCAGTCAGGAAGGAGTATTTTTTATCGGGTTTTGGCACGGTCCACAGTATCAAACTAACTCATCGTTAATCTTGCATTTTTCAATGATCCACTTGAATACACATGTATGGGGCCACTAGGTCACCTAGGTGAGGGTCAAACCTACCCCACAGACACAATGGACGGTCCGGATCGTCCATATGGACGATGAGTGGGGCCCACTAGCTATTTTAGTGTCAGGCAACATCTCTCGTTGGACATGTGAGGGAGAAGGGATGGGTCAGCCCCTTGTTTGACCGGGTTGACCGTCCAATGGACATCCAGTGCACGTATACACCATGTACATGTAATGTATATGTGGGGTACTTTGTGATGTATCTATAAAATCTTCTCCGTCCATTCATTTTATCACCCTTTTTAAGGGTTGAGACCAAAATTTAAGCATATCCAGATATCAGGTGGGCCCCACTTAAGGATTTAAGGGGCTGATCTGTCCGTTGAGCCACTTTCACAGTGATTCAATGACTGATTTTTGACATGTACAGTTAATTTATGATCCTCAAGCCGCATAGAGTTTTGAGCTGAACGGATGGTGGGAACCCTGTGATCTTGTATTCTAGACGTCTTTCGAGCTACTTGAGTTTCAGTTTCTCGATTTTCTTGGATCCCTGGCATGCAAATCTGTCAATCTTGGTCTCCTGGGGTTCGTCCCATGCTTTGGTGAATTCTGAGCATTAAATCTCAGCTTTTAGCACCCTGTTTCAGTCCAAGCTCCTAAAGTCACCTTGCAACACAAACACGATTAAAATAGGCTGTTAAACAGTATCATGTTCATAAATCCAGGCAGTAACTGAGGTCTAATATGTAATATTTGACCCTCAACACCAGCATGCAGGGTCTTCCATTGTGCCATGGTCGGTTGAAAGGGGTCGTGACCTTATCCGCTTGATGGTAGGGGGTTGTAAGATAGGTTGAGTCTGATCAGCTCGTAAATGAGTCCACTATTGATGAGCCAAGTGAGCATTGACATACCACTGGTGAGACAGATAGTGAGGTCTCTTCCACTCACTTGGTCATGCATGTGATGGAGCGGCAACTAGTGTTAGAGTGTATTAGACCTTGGTGATGTTTATAGTAACGAATCATACTAATACGTGGACTAGTTGAGGATTAGCATGCTTGTATTGCATCTCTAGCATATGACATTCGGTCATGTAAGCCTTGCATTGCATAGCCTTGGTATAGCTAACAACCTTCATGGATTTGCAGTTTAGCTATCCATCATCTTCTGCATACTTTGATATTTGTATTCTTGTCATACGCATTGTGCACACACGCACACACACGCACTCTCTAAGCTTCGTAGTAAGCTTACGCACATTCATTACATGTAGGTTATGTTAGACCGTAGCAACATTGAGGTGGGAACATGTGCCTGGTCTTTTGGAATTTCATTATATCATGTATTTTTCTTTTAGCATTGTACTAAAAGATTATATTAGTGGATATGTGATGATGATATTTTGTGACTCGGGTACACTTGTGGTTATGCTACTTTACAAAAAAAAAAATCACCTTAAAAATCTTCCTAGTAGGATCTTAGGATCGAAACTTGGCTATGGAAGTTATGATTTGAAAATGGGATACTACAGAGGTTGTAGGGATTGGATTCGGCAACCGAGAATTCTATGAGCTCGGTTCCTGAGTTTGGGGTGTGACAAGCTATATGATGCTTTTATTTTTTAATTTAAAAATAGGATAATTATAATAAATAATGAAAAAAAAAAGAAAAAATAATAATAATGCCTAAAAGATAATTCATTTTATTAATTATAAGTAAGTTCAAATAAATGATTAGTTATCATTTATCAAAAACCAATCCATATATATAAACCAAATCAAATAATTATCACATTAATAACTTTCTAAGCTAACCTTTAATTAATAATGAAACTACAAGTCACAATCAAGAAAAGAAATAAAAATCCTATAGGTTGAAAGTATCGAGTATAATACATGTATCATACTCCTCAATATTAGATAAAAATAAAACATGAAAAAAATAATAAAAAAATAAAATAGTAAAAAAATACACTGTAGTGTATGCTACGTAATGCATAGTGTGCTATGCTTGACATAACTGTAGCATATGCTACGACCCTTGTACCGTATGCTACTATTGGGGATTTAATGGATTTAGGATGCTACGTATCATTACAGCCACACTACCACTGTGGGCACCATTTGAAACACTGGTTTTAACAGACGTGAAGGTTATGGGAACTGACAGTTCACCTTTGTGAAAATGTCTAATTTGACCCTTCTGATTTCAAGAAAGAACGGATGTGATTAAAGAAATTTCTAAAATATCTTATGGGCCAAATTGTCATCTGATTCATCTCGTGGTGTAGAACAACAATCCGGACCGTGGGATTATTTGATCTCCAAGTGAGCTTGTATCAGTTTTTTGTGCACTCACAATGGTAGAATCAGTCATTTTCCCACGTGAAGATTAAGCTTTCCTCACCAATGGCATACCAAGATCCTACAAATGCTCACAGCCGCTATCACATTATATATATGCATTTCAGTCCAAACCATCCAACATGGGTCTTTAATGAAATAAGTTAATGATATTGGAGAAGAAGGTTCATTTAAATAATATCTTTCCTTTGTTGGGGAAATCCTACTGACAATACTCATCCGAAAGAAGTCAGAACATAAAAATAAGTTGAAGGGAGTCCAATTTTTAAGTCCATGCTATTAAGGTGCCCATATTCCAATTTCCAATGGCCCATGCAACTAGTGATGCGAAGCGTATAGATCATCACATCAAGTGAGTTCATCCCTCTTCAGGTTAACGCAAGGAGATAAAAAAAATCAGAAAATCGACTACAATCTTAATTATTTTATACCAAATGTTTTTTTTTTTTCATACAATTAAGACAAAACCCATCTAGTAAGCAAAGATTTAAATGAAATTAATCTGGATCCTTACTCTTGCTCGGGTGGTAGACTCTCAGGAGTTTCAACACCTGGTCAAGGGTTTGAGTATCCATAGGTGGTGAAATCCCACTACGGCATGAGTGTGGGGGGGATGAAATTAATCTTACAACAAGATCCCATTTTACAATATTCCAAGTTCAAGAAACAAAACCACAAAATCTGTCCGTCCGAACCTTTCCAACAGGCCTCAGGTGATAATCCCTTTTACATCCGCCGCTAACCAAAATAATTAGCCAATAATCACATTCTTTTTGCTAATTAAAACCCCTCAATTTTCAAACTCCAAAAAAAAAAAAAAAACCCCTTAAAAGCCTATTTCTTCTCATTGGCTTATTAAAAATAAAGACAAGAAGTCCACCTAAATTGTCAGCTTCGCTTCTCACTAACATGCCCTTCAATGGACCCCACCAAGGCCACCATACTCACAAGCAATCACACAAGGCTAAATGTATGTAGGACCACACATTTCCTAGTCCAAGGCCCAATCTTTCTTTGCACAAAGTACATCTCCACAGGGAAATAGATGGCCAGTGGCTAGAAATTCAAGGCCCCCAAGACTCCCAACACCGGATTGAAGGGAAGAGCCTTGCAAAGCCTGTGGTTGACACAACATAAGCTGTTCTGGAGCATATCCCAAGGAGGTTGATTTGGTAAGGTGGAAGGCATGGGATTTGGACTGTGTAGAGATTGTTTACAAATCCACTGCTTGGATACTTGTAAGACCCGTATCTTGGTCCGTACATTTCCGTACACTTCCGCGGTCTTACCGGTCGAATTCCGGGAACTTTCGACCCTTAATCAGTATCGACGCGCGACCCGGATTCATGTGCCGACAATCCGAGTCGACTCAACCCGAGACCAATACCATAGCGACCGCACCGTCGCCGCGCTTCCGATACCGCGACTCGAGCGCCAAGGCGATACCCTGATCAAGAGATATGGGCCAACGTTCGGTGCGAGAAAACGCCGCGCGTTGCGAAAACCAAGAAAATCTCAACGATGTGTCACATCAATCACATCAATCCCATCAATCAATCACCCATCAAGCCATCACATGTCAAGTACACATCACTTGCATCCCTTTTTCCAAGCAACCACAAAAGTCTCCCAAACCCATACCTCTCTTACACAAAAAGCCAACAAAGTCTTCTCAACCCATACCTTTCTTACACAAAAGGCCAAAAAAGTCAAGTTTTTCTTACACCACCATCACTCACCCATCCATCCATCACTCTCTCTCTCTCCCTTTACATCACTCTCTCTCTTTCTCTCTTTCTCATTCCAAAACTTCCAAGCAACAAAAATTGCAAGGGCTCCATACGTATGGAATTTCTCCAAAGTCCTTAAGCTCCAAGTGGCCCACCTTCCTACCCCAAAATCTTTCATCTCAACCCTCCATTCCTCATCTTAACGGTTGAAGTTGAAGCTATGGTGCCAAGGAACCTCTAGGAGCGAGAAGATCGGACGGTGGGGTGCTTCTATAGGGTAGATTTTTTTGTTTTTATGGTGGACCAAGTGAGGCCCACCGATCAATGGTGTGGATCTCACTTGGGACCCTTATTTGTGGCCGATGGACCACTCGGATCATCATGATCGTTCCATGATGGGGCCAATCTCCATGGACCCCATCATGATGTTTATTTTCACTTAGAAAGGTCATCTAGGCCGTCCATATCGGTGGAGAATGGATCTCCACCGTTGATTTACATTTTCAATGGTCCCAGGTGCAAGGGATCCATTTATTGTATGATTTCATGTAAGGGAGGGCCCATAAGGACGGAGTCCCTCCATCACAAGCCGTGTCCCACTCTCCATGTCTCTCTCTCTCTCTCTCTCTCTCTCTTTTATTTGATTTGATTTGATTTTATTTTATTTTATCTTATTGCAATAGGATGGTGTGGCCCACTTGAATGGATCCCATCTTGATGTACTTATTTTACTCAAGTGGGGCCCACCTTAGATGTTATTCCCATGCCGCCCACCATGTGGTGGCCCACTTCATCAGGCCCACCACAAATTTTTATGAGAGCCAGCCCTCCAGCGTCTGGGACGCTGGACGTTTCTAGGAAATGAGAACAAGAAGAAAAAGAAAGGAAAAAGGAAGAAAAGAAGGGAATGGGGTGTTTCCCTTGCATAGGCCCCACCCTGATGTTTATATCTTATCCAAGCCGTCCATCCCTTTCACCATCTCATTTTAGGCGTTGGGCCAGAAAATGGGATTGAACGGAGCACCTGGTGGGCCATAGCGCCAAATATTGTATTCTCACCATTCAAACGCTAATTTCTTATTTTATTCCACTTCCAAGCGTCAAAAAAATTCTAACTCTGGACTCATTTGGACGGCGTCGAGCCACTGAATGCAATGGCTGGGGCGGATTTCACTTTAGCGGGCCCCACATGCAAAAAACTCCGGAAAATGTGATTTTTCCAAATTTTCTAAGAGGCAGAGCCTCTGGTTTTTTTTGCAGCTAGCAGTGCTGCACGTTGCAGCTTGCAGCCGAGGGACGGCGGGCTGGCTGCCGTGCAGCCACCCACGGCTGCTGCCGTGGGCCCCACATGATGTATATGTTTTATCTACACCGTCTATTAGGTGGGTCCCCTTCTCAGGTGGACCCCCTCCAAATTTCAGGTCAATCCAAACTTCAGGTGGGCCACATCACATGAGACAGTGAGGTTGAGCATCTAACATTGAAATCTTTCTGGGGCCCTACAAAAGTTTTGGATCAAGCTGAAATTCTTACTGTCCCTTCATACAGGTCTGAGTGACCTTATGAACGGGTTGGATTTCAAATAAATAATTCGGTGGATCACATTTCTGGGACCCACGGTGACGTATGTGATTCTTTCGCACCATCCACAGCCTGTGGACGGTGAGACTCACCGTCCAGTGGACGGTGGGGCCCTGTTACATGTGATCTACGCACGCCGTCCATCTGATTCTGATGCTGGGCCCACTGCCAGCTGCCCTAGTAATTTTTGTGGGACCCACCATTATATACATTTATGTATGTTATATAGTTTATAGTATATAGTTTATAATATGAATATTGTAGTGGGCCCTACTCCATGTGTCTCTTTGACTAATTTGGATGGAAATAAGTATTTTATAAGGCCCATGAGTTGGGACCCATCTGATTTTAAAAGGGCTATGGGTTAGGCCTATTAATTTATAAAATGCTTATGGGCTAGGCCCATTTAATTCATATAAGGCCTAGATCTAGGCCCATTTAACGTGTTGCAAGTCCATGGGACTAGGCCCATTTGATGTACTTCAAGGCCCATGTAATTGGACCCTTTTTGTTGAAAGTTAAAGCCCATGGAGGTAGGCCAATTGATATATGTAAGGCCTAAGGGTTTAGGCCCACTTTGACATGCATGCAAGCTCATGGTTTAGGCCCATTTGAATTGTTTAGGGCCTAGGGATTTAGGCTCATTTGAGTCATATAAGGCCTCTGGGTTGAGGCCCATTGGATATACATTTGGGGGTCCAATTGGTGTGGCCCATTTGATACATATTAGACTCATGTGACTAGGTCCAATTGGTGCAATCCAAGGTCCACGGGTTTTGACCCACTGCAATGCACATAAGACCCATTGGTGTGGCTCATTTACGTGGCCCATCTGACGAATAAAAGGCCCATAAGCTATGGCCCATTTGATATATATGCAAGGCCTAATGGGAGGAACATAAGGTCCATTGCAATGTGTAAACCCAATACCAATTATGTAGCGGTGTTTTAAGAAGATCGTACCTGGGAAACAGTGTTGGTTTGACGTCCACATTGCGAGTGTAATGTTGGTTGGATGTCCACATTACGACTCTCCTTAGGGTCCATTACTGGGCCGTACTTATCGTATTTAGGCCGTCCAGGTCCATCCGCATTGTAAATAGTTCATTTTATTATAACACGTTTAATATAGTTTCATGACTCATGATCATATGCATCATATGTATGCTTGATATGAGGACTGACTGATCATAGCATATGCCTTCGGGCAGGTTGTTTATGGGCTCCTGGTTAGGCAGTATTGCCCTACATGAGCGCACGATATGCGTATGGATTGTTGCATGACTGGACAGCGTGAATCATGCATTTCGCACTTGTGTGACATGGTTATTGTACGCCTTAGCAACATCAGGGCCGTAGCCTCCACAGACGCATCGTGGTTGGCAGGATTAGATCCCGAAAATACTTGTTCTACATGGGGTACTATAGATATCCCTGGGTGAAAGTCCCTAAACCCTTATGGTACCAAGAGGTTGCTCCAACGTCTAGACCGAGTGGGTAGATGAGTACTGAGTGCCGAATACCAGTTGGCTGTGCTCTCCACTGTGTCGTGGTCGGTTGGAAGGGGGTGCGGCCTTACTCGCCCGAGTGTAGGGGGCAATGCTAGGCTGAGTCTGACCAGCTCGAGGAATGGGTCCGCTATCGACGAGTCACGCCCGATATTGGCAGACGGATAGTGAGGTCTCTTCCACTTACTTTATTGTGCGCGATGTGGCGGCAATCTGGTTTAGAGTGTACTAGACCCCGGTGATATTCCATACTTTGAGCTGTACTGATATGTGGACATTGATGAGGATCTGTATGCTTGAGTTGCATTGCACATTGCATGGCCTTGGGGTGGCCAATACCATTCATGTCTTGCATCGCATAAGCCTTGGTACGGCTCATGATATTATGGTTCCATCCACATATTTCGCATTACTCTGACATTGTATGTTCATATTTTACCTTGTGCACACACTTTCACCACCCTCTAAGCTTTCTGTAAGCTTATGCACGACCGTTGCGTGCAGGTGACGTTGAATCGCAGCAGCGTTGAGACAGGAGCACGTTGCTGAGCATTTTGGAGTTTTTGTACTTTACCTTTGTATTTCCCTTTATGCTCATTGTACTTGTAAAGTTTTTGATCATAGTGGAAATGTAATGGATTTCTTGGTTGTTGTTTGTGGGTTATGCCTTTGGTTATACTTAATACGAATCAAACTAATGTTGAAAATCCTCATCGTAGCATCCCAGGATCGGAACCTGGCGAATGGGAGCTAGGAGCCGAGAATGGGGTTCTACGGAGGCTGTCGGCGCCGGATTCGGCGATCGAAAATTTTGTGAGCCCAGTTTCCGAGTTTGGGGCGTGACAATACTTTTGTGCAATCCATTTATCCACAAATACAAAGACTGTCTGGCTGAACATCTGCAAAAGAATGTGGAGATAGGGCTTTTGAGTTGGTAGCAATCTGGGTTCTAGTTCGTGTAAATGGGGTCCAAGAATTTAACAAATCCCCAACAAAAAACAAAAAGCAGGGATTTGAAATCCATGAATTTCACAAATCCCTGACCCAAATCCCCCACCCAAACAGCCCATTGATTAGTGTTATATTATATAATTATATATTAACTTAGAAGAAATGAAGAATTACCTGATATCCTCCCACCAAATGAAGAACAATGCAAGCATTGGCAAAATCGATGAGCCAATATGGTTCGTAGAATCCAAAGCCTTTCAAGATGTTCCCGGGTGTGTCGTTCCCAAAGGCAGCATATCTGAAGCATCCGCAGAATAGGTAGAAGAAGGTGGTGATGAAAATTGCAATCATTGACGCCTTCTTCATGGTCTTATTTTCAGGCAGCTGCGACTTCAGTGTATCCTTCATTTCACAAGTTTTGTTAACTCATTTTTAGCTTCCTCACTGACTAAGAGAGATGCAATAGAATTCTATTCTCCCCAGTTTGGCATATTTGCAAGAATCTTCTATTAGGCTACATGTACGAAAGAAATGGACTAAAAAAATTGATAAAGGTCCACATTCAACATACATGTGTGGCCTACTAGATGACTGGATCTGCCCGATTTTTGGGCCACAACATAAAAGCTGGGATCTGCCTAATGAATAGAGTGGATATCACACGTCCTACATGGGTGTGTTTGAGGAGTTTTTCAATATCTATGATTGATCAAACATAGAAAACTCATCACCTGTATTTCAATAAGAATTATGGAGTACGGATAGGCAAATGCAATGTCTCCAAGTGCTTGAGAGACTTTCCACAAATTTTCAGTTGATGTTGACTGAGGAACTCCGACAATATTCCCTTTGATCATCCTGTTTCCTGCAGTTATGAAGGAATGGAAGCTGAATACCTAGTTCCATGATCAGACTGGCCATCTGAACCGGCAAGAAATTGGTTATGAATTTTGTTATCAGGTTGATTGATTTTCAGCAGTATAGGTCCCTTGTTTCAGTGATTCAGACCCTTGGTCTAATGCGATGCGACATGGACTATGGAAATCTATTTTCTCAAATAGGAAATGTCCTAACCAGTAATCTTGGACCTTTCGTTAAGTTGAATGTGGTCTCTTCTTGTCTTTTCCTTCTCAACTGTCTATTTACAACGCACAGATTGAGTGGTTAGATTCATCCTATTGAGGAACTTTTGTGTGATCTGTCTGGGACGGCATGTTGCATTAGGCCAAGGGCCTCGATCCCTGAGGAATTGGCCCTGCTTGTAGTGACAATCTGAGCATGACATGCATTATCTTCAGGGCATTATCGTTTTTCCGTTCAAGCCAGCATCTGATATGGATCAGTTTGGCCCACTTTTCAGTGATCCAGATCCTTCAACTGGTGATCCTCACAGCCACCCGATTAGCACACTTCTCCTCATGCTAATAGACCATTGGCTATATTAATTCTAAGTATCCATTTACTGTCTAACAATCAGATAGTGTGGATTGTCCGAAGGAGGGAATTTCACAGCATGCTCCATCCAAGATGGGGCCCACCAAGTGAACAGTCTGGATCACTGAAAGTAATGTACAGACAATATAACAATTCAAAATACAGTGCTGAAACAATACACCATACCCATGACTTTGGCAAGCCCAAGTGCAAAGCCAATGGAAGAATAGGAAAAGGACATGATGACTGCCACAATATGCCAAGTTATAAAAATCAGGAATCTGAGAAAGCACAATCTGAATTCCTCCAAACAGCAGCATATAAAAACTATCTCCAAGGAATCTCATCAAGCTAAAACCAATCGGTAATTGCCAATTAATGAAGGAAAATAATTCCAACAGCCCCCCCAATAGAAGTGTTTAAGCATATGCCAATAATAACCAGCGTGATTCCACCTCATCAAAAGAATTTGAAATTCAAAAGAATTTGAATTTCAAAATGACCAGCAAAATCTGCGATGAGTTAAATCGGGATTCTGCACAGCCTTACAAAATCTGCAAGGAGTTAAACAGGGATTCTGCACAGCCTTACAAAATCTGCAAGGAGTTAAACAGGGATTCTGCACAGCCTTACAAAATCTGCAATGAGTTAAACAGGGATTCTGCACAACTCATTAGTTAATGAAGGATTCTGTACAAAATATCTTGTACTAAAAATACTTGTACTGGTCTCTATAAAGAAGTACAGCTTATGGCTCTTGTACTCACGTTCATTTTTATCAATAATAAGAAAGTATTTTACTTTTCTTCTTGGTATCAGAGCTGTGTGAGTACCCAGAGCCCCCTACACACAAATTTCATGGCGTCCCTTTCACTCAACGTAGGAAACTTCATCACTCTCAAACTCTCCCAAGAAGAGCAAGCCCTTGATCTAGTTGAAAGCCAGGATTTGGTCGGACATCTCACAGGTACAACAGTAGCTCCTACCAAATTCAAACCATCACCATCAACTGATCTTACAGAAGAATTCATTGCTTGGCATAAATCTGATAGGCTACTCCCAGGTTGGCTCATAGGCACTCTTACTGAGCAAGCTCTCGGCTTAGTCATTGGTTTAGAGACCTCGCAAGTTGTCTGGAATGCTCTCAAGGAGGCCTATGCACAGGACTCTCAGGAAAGGGAGTATACTCTTCATCAGCAACTCACATATCTTCGCAAAGATGAGACTGTCACTCTGGCTGAACATCTTCGCAAATTCAAAAGTCTGTGTGATAGCCTTGTTGCTATTGGTTGCCCAGTAACGGACAAGATCAAGGTTTTTTCTCTACTCACAAGTCTTGGTCCAAACTATGAGACCTTTGCCACTACGATGCTCAAACCTCCACGTCCAAGCTATACTGAGCTGGTATCTCTCCTTCAAGGATATGAACAAAGACAAACCTTGTTTGGAGCCTCTTCTCAAACTCCGCGATATGCCTTTTATGGCCAGAAACAATGCTCTCAACAACAAGCTAATCACAGCCAAGGGTCACAAGTTCCATTCAACTCCAATGGTAGAGGTTTTCAAGCCCATAATAACTCACCAACAATGATCAAAACCATCTAGTATGGCCCGAAGATGATGTAGAGCATGTCACGGACAATTTCATGGCCAAGATGGATCAGAAGAGGCACGGTCGGTGACAGAAGTGATCCAGACCATCAGACCTTAGATCGGGCGTATCTCGCAATCCGGAATGAGTTATCCGACGCAGATATATGATTTTGGGGTAGAACGAGCTACTTTAGCCAACCAACCCTGCTATGCTGGGTTGCACAGCCCGGATTTGCGAGAAACCCCCTGATCGACGGTCGTTTCCCCGTTTTAATTTCGTTTTTACTATTTATAGTAAGTTTTAGTTTGTTTATAGCTCTTCATCCGTTGGGCTTTAGGAGTTGTGTCTAACATGAAAAGTGCTTAGAATAATTAGGAGAACGGTTTGGTGAAGCCAAATAGGACACTTACTATTTTTGGCCGAAAACCTTGCGCACTAGTAGACATCACGACCGTCTATAAATAGTAAGTTTACTATTTATAGCAAGTTGCGAATTTTAGGAGTTTTAGTTGTAGTTTGAGTCTGATTTCTTTCCATTTGCTTGGTTCCCTTATTTAAAGGGGTGTAAACTCATTTTTAGTCATTCAGCAATTAAATTCGAATTTTATTAGAGTTTATTCCTATTCTCTTGCTTTCTTTCCTCGTGGATTCGAGAAGTCTCTGTGAGGAGTCCAGAGAAGCTCTGTGGATTCGGAGTAGTTATCCTTGAGGAAGACGGTGTTCGACATCCTCACGTCCTTCCCTGCGTCAATTTGGTATCAGAGCGAGGTTTTCCCTCGGGCCGATGATAAACAACGAAGGTATGAATCAAAATCCTATGGACGGTGATTCAGGGATTCGTTATCTTGCGGAAAGAATGGAAGCTTTCCATCGGGAGAGTCAGTTGACCATGCAAGGGCTGCAGGCAACCCTCGACCGTCTTGCGAATGCGCTACTTCCGCCCCGAGCCCTAGGCGGTGCTCCACCACCTATGGTCGCTCCACCACCCGTGGTTGCTATACGACGCGACCCCGATTATCGCAGAGCACTACCAGTGGCAAAGCGTAGGGTTACACCAGATGATTCTAGTTCCAGCGACGAGAACATTAATGAAGGTTTTGACTAACGACCAATCCATGGAGGCGATCGTCTAGATCGTGCTGAAAGAGACTATCGAGGTAAGGTTGAACTTCCTAGTTTTAACGGTTTATTACGTATCGAAGATTTCCTCGATTGGCTAGCCAAAGTAGAGAGATATTTCGATTATATGGATGTGTCAGATCATAAAAGGGTGAAATTGATAGCGTTTAAATTAAAATTTGGTGCTTCTGTATAGTGGGAACAATTACAACTCTCACGAGCCCGCCAAAATAAGGCACCCATCGCATCATGGCCTCGGATGAGACGTCTTCTTCGATCACGTTTTCTCCTCAGTGATTATGAGCAGATATTATTCCATCAATACCAGAACTGCCGGCAAGGAAATCGAACTGTTACAGATTATACTGAAGAATTCCAGCGGTTGGCTACACGAAACGATCTATCAGAATCTGAGTCACAGAAGGTGGCACGATTTATAGGTGGGTTGCGACTGGCAATTCAGGACCGAGTTCAGATGTATTCAGTCGGGACCATAGATGAAGCAGTTCAATTGACAGGAAGGGCAGAAACATAACTTGCAAGAGCTCCTGCTCATCCCTATTCTTCAAATCGACCCCCTATAACGGGTCCAACACAGGATCCAGTGCTGGCTCGAGGAAAAGATCAGATAGGAGAACGACCTCAACCTCCTCCACCCGTGAACCGTGATACGGGGAGCGGACCATCCAGACCTCAACGGGCAGCACCCACAACAGCGGGGCCGAGTAGGATTCCGAATCCTTATACTCGGCCAAGGCCGAACAATTGTTATGGCTGTGGCCAACCAGGCCACTTATCAAACACTTTTCCTCAATGTCCGACAACACACTTGACTATAAACGAAGGGGGCACTGAAGATGTGGCCGTATAAGAAGATCATGGCTTTGATGAATATGAACAAACCACTGAAGAAATAGCAGATGGCAGTGAAGTGATAGGCGAGGATCGTGGCGAATCTCTCATTGTGAGGCGACTACTGTATACCCCACAAAAGGAATTACATCCACAGCGGCAGAATATATTTTGCACTCGGTGTACTGTCAGCGAAAAAGTCTGTGATGTGATCATAGACAGTGGTAGCAGTGAAAACATCGTCTCAAGAGTGATGGTGGATAAGTTGCAGCTACCAATGACGAAACATCCTTCCCCGTACTCAATTGGCTGGATAAAAAAAGTGAACGAGAACAAGGTAACTGAACAATGCACTATCTCATTTTCAATTGGTAAACATTATAAGGATCAGATACTTTGTGACTTGGTTGACATGGAAGCCTGCCATATGCTACTCGGTCGACCCTGGCAGTCGGACCGTGATGCGACCCATCGGGGGCGAGACAATGTCTACATATTCGTCAAGGATAGTCAAAAAATAATCCTTGCCCCTATGGTACCAGAGAACCACCCTTAAGCCTCTAAAGTGGAGGGGAGTTCTCTCTTGACCATTCGAGATTTCATGGAGGAATTCAAGGAAACCGGCGACGTATATGCCGTAGTGGTGAAGGGCGAGAAAGAGGAACCCTCAAACATCCCTCTAAGCTTAAGAATGTTACTAAACGAATTCAAAGAAGTTTGGCCTGAAGATTTACCTGATGGATTGCCCCCCATGAGGGACATCCAAAATCACATAGACCTCGTCCCTGAGGCTAGCCTGCCCAATCGCCCTCATTATCAGATGAGTCCAAAGGAGTGTGAGATACTTCAGGGGCAAATAGAGGAATTGATCCATAAGGGTCTATTGAGAGAGAGCATGAGCCCATGTGCTGTACCAGCATTATTAACGTCAAAAAAAGATGAAAGCTGGCGCATGTGTGTCGACAGGCGAGCAATTAACAAAATTACCATCAAATATCGGTTCCCGATACCACGGTTGGACGACATGCTCGATATGCTAGGAGGGGCTAAGGTGTTCTCTAAACTCGATCTAAAGAGTGGGTACCATCAGATTCGTATTCGACCCGGTGATAAATGGAAAACGGCATTCAAGATAAAAGAAGGGTTGTATTAGTGGTTGGTCATGCCCTTTGGCTTATCGAATGCACCAAGTACTTTTATGTGTTTGATGAATCAAGTTCTAAAACCGTTCACTGGCCGATTTGTGGTAGTATATTTTGATGACATATTGATATATAGCCAGGATGAGGCGGAGCACAAGAAACATCTCAGTAGGTGCTGCAGGTCCTACAAGATAACAAGTTGTACCTCAACTTGAAAAAGTGTAGTTTTTTAACTGACAGCCTGTTGTTTTTAGGATTTGTTGTAACGTCCACAAGCATTTGGGTGGACGATGAAAAAGTGCGAGCTATTAGGGAATGGCCGATCCCGACAAACATTCATGAGGTGAGGAGTTTTCATAGGTTGGCGACTTTCTATCATCGATTTGTGCGAGATTTTAGCACCATAGTCGCGCATATAACAGATTTCCTGAAGAAGGGACCCTTCCAGTGGACCGATAAAGTTAACAAGAGCTTTCACGAAATCAAGCATCGTTTGTCTACAACACCAGTCTTGGTGCTTCTTAATTTTGACAAATTATTTGAGGTTAAGTGTGACGCTTCATACGTCGGAATTGGGGGAGTTATATCACAAGAAGGCAAGCCGGTAGCCTTCTATAGCGAGAAGCTCAGCGAAGCCTGAAAGAAGTGGTCGACTTACGAGCTTGAGTTGTACGCAGTTGTTCAGGCGCTGCGACATTGGCGGCATTGTCTGATTCAAAGGGAGTTTGTTCTGTACACTGACCATCAGGCATTAAAGTTTATTAATAGTCAGACTAACGTGAATCGTGTGCATGCTAGATGGGTTGCATTTTTATAGGAATTTATGTTTGTTCTGAAGCATAAGTCAGGTCAGCAGAACAAGGTGGCTGATGCACTTAGCCGTCGTGCGTCACTACTTATTACGATGAGCAACGAGGTGGTTGGCTTTGACTGTCTCAAGGAGCTGTATGCCGAGGATGAGGATTTCAAAGATTCTTGGTTGAAGTGCCAAGAAGGTCACCCCAGTGACCTTCATATACAGGATAGTTTTCTCTTCAAAGGGAATCGATTGTGCATCCCCCAAAGTTCTCTAAGAGAGCAGATTATTCAGGAACTACATGGAGGTGGCCTCGGTGGACACTTTAGGCGAGACAAGAAGCGAGCTCTTGTGGAAGAGCGGTATTACTGGCCATAATTAGTACGTGATGTGGGAAGAGCCGTACAACGTTGTCATATTTGTCAGACCTTCAAGGGGCAATCTCAGAATATGGGCCTCTACACCCCGTTACCTGTTCCTGACGGTCCTTGGGAGGATTTATCAATGGATTTCGTGCTTGGTCTTCCACGAACACAACGCGGCATGGATTCAGTGTTCGTAGTGGTCGATCGTTTATCAATGGATTCAGTGTTCACTTTATCCCATGCAAGAAGACCCTTGATGCAACACATGTGGCGAATTTATTCTTCAGGGAGGTCGTACGGCTACACGTGGTCCCTAAGACCATTACTTCTAATCGTGACACGAAGTTTATTAGCCACTTTTTGCGGACTTTATGGACTCGATTCGATACACGACTTCAATTCAGCAGTGCTTACCATCCACAGACTGATGGGCAGACCGAAGTTGTGAATCGCACATTGGGAAACCTCCTTCGCAGTATTGCAGGAGAAAATCCGAAGCAGTGGGACTTGGCCTTGTCTCAAGCAGAGTTTGTGTTCAACAACATGGTGAACCGCTCGACAGGGAAATCGCCATTCCAGATTATTTACGGACGAGTGCCTCGCCACACACTTGACTTGGTCCCTTTGCCCAAGCACCCAGGCACGAGCGTTGCAGCAGAACATATGACAGATAAGATTGTGAGCATCCATGCGGAAGTATAGGCCAAGCTACATGCCTCGAACGAGAAGTACAAGGAACAAGCGGATAAGCACCGGCGACAAAAGGTGTTCAGGTGGGCGACCGCATTATGGTCCATCTGTGTAAGGAGAGATTTTCGACCGGGACGTATAACAAATTAAAAAATAAGAAGATTAGACCGGTACCGATCATCCAAAAGATCAATGACAATGCTTATGTTGTTGATCTTGCATATGACATGGCAATCTCACGGACTTTCAACGTCGCGGACCTAACCGAGTATCATGAACCAGTGCAGGAGGAGAACTCGAGGACGAGTTCTTTTCAAGTGGAGGGGACTGATGTAGAGCATGTCGCAGACAATTTCATGGCCAAGATGGATCAGAAGAGGCACGGTCGGCGACAGAAGTGATCCGGACCATCAGACCTTAGATCGGCCGTATCTCGCAATCCGGAATGAGTTATCCGACGCAGAATATATGATTTTGGGGTAGAACGAGCTACTTTAGCCAACCAACCCGCTACGCCGAGTTGCGCAGCCCGGATTTGCGAGAAACCCCCTGATCGAGGGTCGTTTCCCCGTTTTAATTTCGTTTTTACTATTTATAATAAGTTTTAGTTTGTTTATAACTCTTCATCCTTTGGGCTTTAGGAGTTGTGTCTAACATGAAAAGTGCTTAGAATAATTAGGAGAACGGTTTGGTGAAGCCAAATAGGACAACTATTTTTGGCCGAAAACCTTGCGCACTAGTAGACATCACGACCGTCTATAAATAGTAAGTTTACTATTTATAGTAAAGTTGCGAATTTTAGGAGTTTTAGTTGTAGTTTGAGTCTGATTTCTTTCCAGTTGCCTGGTTCCCTTATTTAAAGGGGTGTAAACTCATTTTTAGTCATTCAGCAATTAAATTCAAATTTTATTAGAGTTTATTCCTATTCTCTTGCTTTCTTTCCTCGTGGATTCGAGAAGTCTCTGTGAGGAGTCCAGAGAAGCTCCGTGGATTCGGAGTAGTTATCCTTGAGGAAGATGGTGTTCGACCTCCTCACGTCCTTTCCTGCGTCAGAAGACCACCTCCACCTGGCCAACGTAGAATGACCTCCGTTGAAAGAGAAATGTATCGAAATGATCGGTGCCAGTATTGTGGTGTCATGGGTCATATTGCCAAGATTTGCTGGTATGTGCCCAAGCCTCCACTGCAGGATCACAAAGTGCCACAAGCCTTGGCTTCTCTCACCCTTGACACCACCCTTGCTGACACTGAATGGACCACAGATACAGGAGCTTCCAATCACATGACAGGTAACAAAGGTATGTTAAAAAAATTTACGTTCTTATATAGGCTCAGACTCTGTTTTGATTGGTGATGGTACACCTCTTCCAATTAAAGCCATTGGAGATGCCTATATCAAAAATAAAACCACAACACTTCCTTTACATAATGTTTTGCTTGTACCGCACTTGGCCAAAAATCTTCTCTCCATTAGTCAATTAACTGATCAATATCCTGTTACTTGTGATTTTTCTAATATAAATTTTTGTCTTAAGGATTGGAAGACAGGTCACACAGTAATGACAAGAACACGCAAGGGTGATCTCTATGTCCTTAGTAGTCCACCTGAACTTCACTATTCCAATCGGTCCAGATCTGGGTCTGCAGAAATATGGCATCACCGTCTCGGCCATCCTCAAGAGTCTACTGTTCACATTCTCAAAAATAAGGGATTGATTAATGTTTCAGGGTCTAATAAGTAAAGACATATTTGTGACAATTGTCAGTTTGGCAAACTGAGTAAACTACCTTTTTATTATTCAGACAATACTAGTTCAGACATTTTTATTAAAATTCATTGTGATCTATGGGGACCTGCACCTGTTACCTCTTTAGGAAAATTTCGTTATTATGCTTGTTTGGTTGATGATCATTCACGACACACTTGGATTGTTCTCCTAAAAAATAAGTTTGATTTTGTAGATGCTTTTTTTGCTTTTGAACAATATGTCCTACGACAATTTGAGAAAAAAAATCAAAATCTTTCATTCCGATGGTGGTGGTGAATTTGTCAACACAAGACTAACGTCTCACTTTCAAGCACAAGGTATAGTTCACCATATTTCCTGTCCCTACACACCGGAGCAAACCGGAATGGTTGAAAGACGACATTGCATTATTCGAGAATTGGGTATGACTATGTTATTTCACTCTGGTGCCCCTCTATACCTATGGGTTGAGGCTTTCCAAACTGCGGTATATCTTCTCAACCGCCTTCCTTCCTCTGCTCTTAAAAATGATACACCATTCTTTAACTTCATGGCACTCATTCAATTTATTCCTCCGTATTTTTGGATCTAAATTCTTTCCTTATACTTGGGATACACGGACAAACAAATTTGATCCTAAGACCGTCACTTGCATCATTATTGGCTATAGTGACAGGCACAAAGGGTACAAATGCTTTCACCCTTTCAGTAAAAAAGTCTTCATCTCACGACATGTAGTCTTTGATGAAACTAGCTTTCCTTTCAAACAAAATCGTACACGTACCATGTTGCCAACCCTGGATCGACGGCTTAGTATTTTTGACTCTTGGATTACATTGCCTACTGATCAATCTAACTCTTCTATCTCTTGTGCAGGATCTACTATTTTTAACATTCCTCTACCAAATCCACACGTCCTAAGCAATACGACCCCTACTCATGACAGAAGATGAAATGTGCAGGTGGTTCAACACCTAGACAGTTCACCTCGATATCAAGGCTATTTACATGCACCATCACTTAACCTGGACCCGCCTTCTTCACCATCAACTATGAGACACGACTCACTAAATAGCCTTGTCAGCTTCATCATCCAATACGCACCTCACAACTGAGCATCCTTCCTCTCCACCAGATTCTCTTCGTGATGATAGCACTGCTCATCTTTCTAACATTGATTCTTTAGTGCCTTTATGACGCAGGGATGAACGTGATGAGGTCGAAAACCGTCTTCCTCAAGGATAACTACTCCGAATCCACGGAGCTTCTCTGGACTCCTCACAGAGACTTCTCGAATCCACGAGGAAAGAAAGCAAGAGAATAGGAATAAACTCTGATAAATTCGAAATTAATTGATGAAAAAATAAAAATGAGTTTACACCCCTTTAAATAAGGGAACCAAGCAACATGAAAGAAATAAGACTCATACTACAACTAAAACTCCTAGAATTCGCAACTTACTATAAATAGTAAACTTACTATTTATAGACGGTCATGATGTCTACTAGTGCGCAAGGTTTTTGGCCAAAAATAGTAAGTGTCCTATTTGGCTTCACCAAACCGTTCTCCTAATTATCCTAAGCACTTTTCATGTTGGACACAACTCCTAAAGCCCAACGGATGAAAAGTTATACTCAAACTAAAACTTACTATTTATAGTAAAAACAAAATTAAAACGAGGAAACGACCGTCGATCAGGGGGTTTTTCGTAAATCCGGGCTGCGCAACCCGGCATAGCGGGGTTGGTTGGCTAAAGTAGCTCGTTCTACCCCAAAATCATATATTTTATGTCGGATAACTCATTCCGGATTGTGAGATACGCCCGATCTAAGGTCCAATGGTCCGGATCACTTCTGTCGCCGACCGTGCCTTTTCTGATCCATCTTGGCCATGAAATTATCCGTGACCCGCTCTACATCAGTCCCCTCCACTTGAAAAGAACTCGACCTCGAGTTCTCGTCCTGCACTGGTTCATGATACTCGGTCAGGTCCGCAACGTTGAAAGTCCGTGAGATCGCCATGTCATCTGGAAGATCAACAACATAAGCATTGTCATTGATCTTGCGGATGATCGGTACCGGTCCAATCTTCTTATTTTTCAGCTTGTTATACATCCCGGTCGAAAATCTTTCTTTTCGCAAATGGACCATTACCTGGTCGCCCACCTCGAACACCTTTTGTCGACGATGCTTGTCCGCTTGTTCCTTGTACTTTTCGTTCGAGGCATGTAGCTTAGTCTGCACCTCCGCATGAATACCCATGATCCTGTCTGCCATATGTTCTGCTGCAATACTCATGCCTGGGAGCTTGGGCAGAGGGACCAAGTCTAGTGTGTGGCGAGGTACTCGTCCGTAAATAACCTGGAACGGGGACTTTCCTGTCGAGCGGTTCACCATGTTCTTGAATGCAAACTCCGCTTGAGACAAGGCCAAATCCCACTGCTTCGGTTTCTCTCCTGAAATACATCGAAGGAGGTTTCCCAAAGTGCGATTCACAACTTCGGTCTGCCCATCAGTCTGTGGGTGGTAAGCACTGCTGAATTGAAGTCGTGTATTGAATCGAGTCCACAAAGTCTGCCAAAAGTGGCTAATGAACTTCGTGTCACGATCAGAAGTAATAGTCTTAGGGACCCCGTGTAGCCGTACGACCTCCCTGAAGAATAAATTCGCCATATGTGTTGCATCAAGGGTCTTCTTGCATGGGATAAAGTGCGCCATCTTGGAGAAACGATCGACCACTACGAACACCGAATCCATGCCGCGTTGTGTTCATGGAAGACCAAGCACGAAGTCCATTGATAAATCCTCCCAAGGACCGTCAGGCACAGGTAACGGGGTGTAGAGGCCCATATTCTGAGATTGTCCCTTGGAGGTCTGACAAATATGACAACGTTGTACGGCTCTTCCCACATCACGTACTAATTGCGGCCAATAATACCGCTCTTCCACAAGAGCTCGCGTCTTGTCTCGCCCAAGGTGTCCACCGAGGCACCTCCATGTAGTTCCTGAATAATCTGCTCCCTTAGAGAACTTTGGAGGATGCACAATCGATTCCCTTTGAAGAGAAAACCATCCTGTATATGAAAGTCACTGGGGTGACCTTCTTGGCACTTCAACCAAGAATCTTTGAAGCCTTCATCCTCGGCATATAGCTCCTTGAGACAGTCAAAGCCGACCACCTCATTGCTCACCGTAACAAGTAGTGACGCACGACGGCTAAGTGCATCAGCCACCTTATTCTGCTGACCTGACTTATGCTTCAGAACAAACGTAAATTCCTGTAAAAACGTAACCCATCTAGCATGCACACGATTCACGTTAGTCTGACTATTAATAAACTTTAATGCCTGATGGTCGGTGTACAGAACAAACTCCCATTGAATTAGATAATGCCGCCAATGTCGCAGCGCCTGAACAACTGCGTACAAATCAAGCTCGTAAGTCGACCACTTCTTTCGGACTTCACTGAGCTTCTCGCTATAGAAGGCTACCGGCCTGCCTTCCTGTGATAATACTCCTCCTATTCCAACATATGAAGCGTCACACTCCACCTCAAACAATTTATCGAAATTAGGAAGCACCAAGACCGGTGTTGTAGACAAACGATGCTTGATCTCATGAAAGCTCTTGTCAGCTTTATCGGTCCACTGGAATGGCTCCTTTTTCATGGAGTCTGTTATTGGTGCGACTATGGTGCTAAAATCTCGCACAAATCGACGATAGAAAGTCGCTAATCCGTGAAAACTCCTCACCTCATGAATGTTTGTCGGGATCGGCCATTCCCTAATAGCTCGCACCTTTTCATCGTCCACCCGAATGCCTGTGGACGTTACAACAAATCCTAAAAACAACAGGCTATCAGTTAAAAAGCTACACTTTTTCAAGTTGAGGTACAACTTGTTATCTTGTAGGACCTGCAGCACCTGCCTGAGATGTTTCTTGTGCTCCACCTCATCCTGGCTATATATCAATATGTCATCAAAATATACTACCACAAATCGGCCAGTGAACGGTTTTAGAACTTGATTCATCAAACACATAAAAGTACTTGGTGCGTTCGATAGGCCGAAAGGCATGACCAGCCACTCATACAACCCTTCCTTTGTCTTGAATGCCGTTTTCTATTCATCACCGGGTCGAATACGAATCTGATGGTACCCGCTCTTTAGATCGAGTTTAGAGAACACTTTAGCCCTTCCTAACATATCGAGCATGTCGTCCAACCGTGGTATTGGAAATCGATACTTAATGGTAATTTTGTTAATTGCTCGCCTGTCGACACACATGCGCCAGCTTCCATCTTTTTTTGACGTTAATAATGCTGGTACAGCACATGGGCTCATGCTCTCTCTCAATAGACCCTTACGGATCAATTCCTCCACTTGCCCCTGAAGTATCTCACACTCCTTCGGACTCATCCGATAATGAGGGCGATTGGGCAGGTTAGCCCCAGGGACGAGGTCTATGTGATGTTGGATGTCTCTCATGGGGGGTAATCCATCAGGTAAATCTTCAGGCCAGACTTCTTTGAATTCGTTTAGTAACAGTCTTAAGCTTGGAGGGATGTTTGAGGGTTCCTCTTTCTCGCCCTTCACCACTACGGCATATACCTCGCCGGTTTCCTTGGACTCCTCCATGAAATCCCGAATGGTCAAGAAAGAACTCCCCTCCACTTTAGAGGCTTCAGGGTAGTTCTCTGGTGCCATAGGGGCAAGGATTATTTTTTGACTATCCTTGACGAATATGTAGACATTGTCTCGCCCCCGATGGGTCGCATCACGGTCTGACTGCTAGGGTCGACCGAGTAGCATATGATAGGCTTCCATGTCAACCACGTCACAAAGTATCTGATCCTTATAATGTTTACCAATTGAAAATGAGATAGTGCATTGTTCAGTTACCTTGGTCTCGTTCACTTTTTTTATCCAGCCAATTGAGTACGGGGAAGGATGTTTCGTCGTTGGTAGCTGCAACTTATCCACCATCACTCTTGAGATGATATTCTCGCTGCTACCACTGTCTATGATCACATCACAGACCTTTCCGCTGACAGTGCACCGAGTACGAAATATATTGTGCCGCTGTGGATGTAATTCCTTGCGTGGGGTATACAGTAGTCGCCTCACAACGATCTTCGCTTGTCACTTCATCGCCACCTGCTATTTCTTCAGTGGTTTGTTCATATTCATCAAAGCCATGATCCTCTTCCACGGCCTCATCTTCAGTGCCCCCTTCGTTTATAGTCAAGTGCACTGCCGGACGTTGAGGACAAGTGTTTGATAAGTGGCCTGGTTGGCCACAGCGGTAACAATTGTTTGGCCTTGGCCGAGCATAAGGATTCGGAATCCTACTAGGGTCCGCTGTTGTGGGTGCTGCCCGTTGAGGTCTAGATGGTCCGCTTCCCGTATCACGGTTCGCGGGTGGAGGAGGTTGAGGACGTTCTCCTACCGGATCTTTTCCTCGAGCCAGCACTGGATCCTGTGTGGGACTTGTCATAGGGGCTCGATTTGAAGGATAGGGACGAGCAGGAGCTCTTGCAAGCTGCGTTTCTGCCCTTCCTGCCAATTGAACTGCTTCATCTACGGTCCCGACTGGGTATATTTGAACTCGATCCTGAATTACCGGTCGCAACCCACCTATAAATCGTGCCACTTTATGTGACTCAGATTCTGACAAATCGTTTCGTGTAGCCAACCGCTGGAATTCTTCAGTGTAATCTGTAACAGTTCGATTTTCTTGTCGGTAATTCTGGTATTGCTGGAATAATATCTGCTCATAATCACTGGGGAGAAATCGTGAACGAAGAAGACGTCTCATCCGAGGCCATGATGCGATGGGCGCCTTATTCTGGCGGGCTCGTGAGAGTTGCAATTATTCCCACCATGCAGAAGCACCAGATTTCAATTTAAACGCTACCAATTTCACCCTTTTATGATCTGGCACATCCATATAATCGAAATATCTCTCTACTTCGGCTAGCCAATCAAGAAAATCTTCGATACGTAATAAACCGTTAAAATTAGGAAGTTCAGCCTTACCTCGATAGTCTCTTTCAGCACGATCTAGACGATCGCCTCCATGGATTGGTCGTCGATCAAAATCCTCATTAATGTCCTCGTCGCTGGAACTAGAATCATCTGGTGTAGCCCTACGATTTACCACTGGTAGTGCTCTGCGATAATCAGGGTCACGTCGTACAGCAACCACGGGTGGTGGGGCGACCATAGGTGGTGGAGCACCGCCTAGGGCTCGGGGCGGAAGTAGCGCATCCGCAAGACGGTCGAGGGTTGCCTGCAGCTCTTGCATGGTCAACTGACTCTCCTGATGGAAAGCTTCCATTCTTTCCGAAAGATAACGAATCCCTGGATCACCGTCCACAGGATTTTGATTTATACCTTCGTTGTTTGCCATCGGCCCGAGGGAAAACCTCGCTCTGATACCAAATTGACGCAGGGATGAACGTGATGAGGTCGAACACCGTCTTCCTCAAGGATAACTACTCCGAATCCACGGAGCTTCTCTGGACTCCTCACAGAGACTTCTCGAATCCACGAGGAAAGAAAGCAAGAGAATAGGAATAAACTCTGATAAATTCAAAATTAATTGATGAAAAAATAAAAACGAGTTTACACCCCTTTAAATAAGGGAACCAAGCAACATGAAAGAAATCAGACTCATACTACAACTAAAACTCCTAGAATTCGCAACTTACTATAAATAGTAAACTTACTATTTATAGACGGTCATGATGTCTACTAGTGAGCAAGGTTTTTGGCCAAAAATAGTAAGTGTCCTATTTGGCTTCACCAAACCGTTCTCCTAATTATCCTAAGCACTTTTCATGTTGGACACAACTCCTAAAGCCCAACGGATGAAAAGTTATACTCAAACTAAAACTTACTATTTATAGTAAAAACAAAATTAAAACGAGGAAACGACCGTCGATCAGGGGTTTTTTCACAAATCCGGGCTGCGCAACCCGGCATAGCAGGGTTGGTTGGCTAAAGTAGCTCGTTCTAGCCCAAAATCATATATTTTACGTCGGATAACTCATTCCGGATTGTGAGATACGCCCGATCTAAGGTCCGATGGTCCAAATCACTTCTGTCGCCGACCGTGCCTTTTCTGATCCATCTTGGCCATGAAATTGTCCACGACCCGCTCTACATCACTTTACAGGACCATGGTACTCAATCCGAGGAAACAGCAGTGCCCATTTCGTCATCCCCACACAGAATAGTTACCCGATCACAACATGGAATTCAGAAACCAAATCCAAAATATGCGTTGATAGTCAACACACAAGATGTCCCTCGAGAGCCACGAAACGTGAAGTCTGCTCTCAGTCATGCAGGTTGGAGGTCGGCAATGCTTGAGGAGCTTGAGGCTCTACATCGTAATCACACTTGGACGCTCATTCCTCGTCAAAATCACATGCATGTCATTGGATCAAAGTGGGTATTCAAGTTAAAACTCAAAGCTGATGGTTCACTTGATCGGTTGAAAGCCAGACTTGTTGCCAAAGGCTACCATCAACAAGACGGGATAGATTATATTGAGACATTCTCACCAGTCATCAAATCTGGCACCATACGACTGGTCATCAGTTTCGCCCTGGTTCGACATTGGGACATACGTCAACTTGATGTAAAGAATGCTTTTCTCCATGGTCACATCACAGAAGACATCTACATGGACCAACCTCCTGGCATGACTGATCCTAACCATCCTCATCATGTTTGTAAGCTACAACAAGCTCTCTACGGTTTAAAACAAGCTCCACGAGCCTGGTTTGATCACTTTAGTACTTTTCTAATCCATCATGTTTTTTTTTGCAGTTTAGCTGATCCTTCATTATTTATTTTACACTCTCCACATGACACCTTAATTTTACTTCTATATGTGGATGATATGCTTATAACAGGATCTAGTCAAACGTTATTGGACAACTTCATCAAAATTTTGAGTTCCGAATTTGCTATGAAGGATTTTGGCCCTCTTCACCACTTCCTGGGTGTTCAGATTACACCAACTCAAGATGGACTTCACTTGTCACAATCTTACTATGCTCTTACTATCCTTGAAAAAACACAATTGGTAGACTGTAAACCCATAAGCACCCCCATGGAGTCCAAAACCAAAGGTCTTGATGACACCACACCACTCGAGGATCCTCGACATTTCAGAAGTATTATGGGAGCACTTCAGTATCTTACACTCACTCGACCTGACATTTCATTTTGTGTTAATTATGCTTCCCAATTTATGTCTGCACCTACACTGACACATATGAAGATGGTACGACGGATACTTCGTTACATCAAGGGTACTATCCACTTTGGTTTTCAATTTTCTTCACACTCTACACTTGATCTATGTGCTTTCTCTAATGCAGATTGGGCAGGATGTCCTTCCACGAGACGGTCCACTTCTGGTTACTGCACGTTTCTTGGACGCAATATCATTTCTTGGTGTGCAAAAAAATAAAAGACTGTCTCTCGCTCTAGTACGGAGGCTGAATACCGAGCCATGGCCCATGCCACTGCTGAGCTCATCTGGCTCACTTTTCTCCTTCATGACTTAAAGATTCTAATGCCACGACCACCGGTTTTATTCTGTGATAATATGAGTTCTTTACATATGACTATTAATCCCGTCTTTCATGCTCGTAGCAAACACATCGAATTGGATTATCATTTTGTGCGAGAGCGGGTTGCGCTTGGTCTTCTTGTTACTCATCATGTCTCCGCTTGCAATTAAGTTGCTGACATATTCACCAAGCCACTGTCAAAAGCACTCTTGCAACATTTCAGAAACAAACTTCGCCTCTTTCACCGGCCAAGTTTGCGGGAGGGTAATAATCAGCGTGATTCAACCTCATCAAAAGAATTTGAAATTCAAAAATGACCAGCAAAATCTGCAATGAGTTAAATGGGGATTCTGCACAGCCTTACAAAATCTGCAAGGAGTTAAACAGGGATTCTGCACAGCCCTACAAAATCTGAAATAAGTTAAACAGGAATTCTGCACAACTCATTAGTTAATGAAGGATTCTGTACAGAATATCTTGTACTAAAAATACTTGTACTGATCTTTATAAAGAAGTACAGCTTATGGCTCTTTTACTCACGTTCATTTTTATCAATAATAAGAAAGTATTTTACTTTTCTTCTGCCAATGGCTGCTAACCAGTGTAGGATCTCAAATCCTATCATCTCAAACATGCGTCATTGCAGCTGTTCATCAAGTGGGGTGGGCCTGCACCGAATGTGCCATGGTCCAAGAATCAAGCCAGTCCAGTTGGTAAGAAGATTTACCATCAGTCCACATTCAACATCTACTTGTGGCACATCCGACGATTGGATTGGCTAGATTTTTTTTTTTCCAGCCAAAGCAATGGGACCCACCTGGTGAGCAGCCTGAATATCCTACATGTGCCACAATGAGCCAGAGTACGATTCGAAATCCTACCCTTTCAAGAAGAGACAGAGCAGGGCACTTCACTTTAAAGAAGAAGCACCTCATGCTGATTGCAGTAGTGATTATATAAGCAATACCAGTCCCATACAAGCTCATATATTGTAACAACGCACAGACCCATCTCTGCTTTCTACCTGTACTATCATCAAGCAAATCACAGAAGCTACAGAAACAGTATATACTTCCGAAAAACAAAAAATGACCAAAATCAGAATAATTATCAGAAGGCTGCGTTTGGATGCACGATGTAATTAAATCAGATAAGGCTGCGTTTGGATGCACGATGTAATTGAATCAGAATAATTATCAGCTCTATAAGGTGGAAATGACCAAAATCTAATTACACAATGTGTAAATTATTCATTCATAGTGAGTTTCAGTCTCCAAATTACAGAAGTGCTACTTTCAAGTTGGAGTGTGAAAGGAATATAAAACTAGCTATTGCAATTCAAATCAATAGTGCATCCAAACGCAGCCTAAACAATAGAAATGAAAACATGGGTATGTGTTGTAATACCAAGGTTAACTCCAACAGAATCCATTAAGTGTAATTCCGCACTCCCATTATGGGATCTGGGGACTGGTAACAGTCAGAGAGGAGGAAGGAAGAGACATAGGTGACTATGGCAAAGCAAAGCATCCAGACTGGACCCGCGACCCAGCCCAACTGTGCCATGCTCCATGTGATCGACGGGATGGCGGATCCAATGACCACAGATGTTAGACAGGCCATATACGTTGTATAGCTAGTATACCTTGTATAGTTCATTTCCATAGGTGGAAGATTCCGATTTTAAATATTTTCCTTCTATAGATGAATGTAATCTCTATATATTCAACCCCTTAGGGTTGTCTCAAATACAGAAAACCTTTTGACTTCTCTCTATTTTCACTGTTTACATTTTGAGCATATTGTTCACTGGGATCCGGTGGTTCTGGTAAGCAAGCCGCAGGGCCCACTTCAATGCAATCAGAATAAGCAAATTTATATGACCTTCACACATATTTGTCTACATCCAAGGCAGTTCCTGCACCATTAAAATATAAAAGACTGCCAGCATTAGAAGCTAGTAATTTGTAATATAGTCTGATCCCATAAGCAAGTGAGTTGATCTTTTGCTCCATAAACTAGAAGGTGAATATCTCTGAGAGGCACTTGAACCTGTAATGACATACACAACACAAAGTTCGTATGTACAGAGGAGGGCCACGACCAAAAGTAGATGAATAGCAACAGCTCTTGTGAAAGGAAAGAAAAAGAAGTATGTAAGTTGGACAATAAAGCAACAATAGACTTCCATGCCCATGAACTTTTGAAGATATCTCCAAAATAAAAACAGAAGGTTTGCACTAAGTTCCATATGGCTCAGCAATTCAGCCAATGGCTTCAATCAAAAGTATGAAGCAAATTTATGATGTGATAAATGAAAGCTTTACTAAGAAGATAATTTTTATTATTTATTTATTTATTTATTTATTTATTTTATTTTATTTTTATTTTTTATTTTTAAAAAAATCTACAAAAAAAGAACAACGAAAAGGTGGTACTCTTCTGTAACTTCTGAAGCAAACAAATCCTGATAACATTAAGAACTGGCATTTGCTATGGGTCCACAAACATTCAATTGTTTTTTATCCCCAACAACAGTCACCAATACGAGCAATATAATAATGGAAGGAAAGAAAAACATAAATACATATCTTATGAACAATTGATGTTCACCTAAGGAACATCAAAATAAATAAGCAATATTTCGCAGTACTTACATAAATGTAGCTGTTTGCCTTCACTTGGCTTCCATCATCCAATATTGCCTCAAAAAACATGCCAAATGTAGGGAAGCGCGGAAGATGAGCCCTCAAGATCTGACGGTCTACACGAAGTTTGGGACCCTCACAAAGCAGAAGAACGGTGTTCC
Source organism: Magnolia kwangsiensis (assembly GCA_037074715.1). Lineage (NCBI taxonomy): Eukaryota > Viridiplantae > Streptophyta > Magnoliopsida > Magnoliales > Magnoliaceae > Magnolia > Magnolia kwangsiensis. Next base: position 5,867,878 of record CM073583.1, read on the forward strand.
AATGGCCCGCCTATCTACTACTGGAGCAGATCGAACTATTCACACCTCTGATCCTACAGTATATAGTGGCCCCGGATTGCGATCTATGGATCAGATCGTCCCAAGGACAGACAGACTATAGCGCACTCTATTTCTCTCTGTATACTCTCGTGTTTCATATGATTCGATGCGTTACATGAGAGAAGCGTACTCCCTTTTATAACAGAGAAACGAGAGTTTAAGTGGGATTGGGATAAGGCCACATAATCCGCTCACATCCCTATCTTCAATTAAAAATCAAATTCATATTTGAATTTGAAATCTAATTGAAGGTAATCGTACCCACTAGTGATTGCTCACAAGTGCACCCCACTGGTCTACGTCCAACGTCTCTCACTCAATAACATTGTGGGATAGGCACATAAATCTGTCCAACTAACTTGCCTTATAACAATCAAATACCAAACATCACGATCAAAAGAATCAGAGGCGTGAGACCAGCTGGATCACCGAAATCTTCTCACAGGTGTTTAAGTACTAAGTGACCACCTAACTAGTACTCAATAACTCAAGCTTTGCAATGCCTGTCTTAGTCCGCATGACCACATCGGATGGAGTTAACTCCCGATCTGGAGTACTCGGCCAACATACGCACTTATCCAACTTATCGAGTTATTTTGAAAACTTGATTTTTCACAAACTTCAACTAAAACCAATTCAAAGTAACACTTATATATATATATATATGTGTGTGTGTGTGTGTGTGTGTGTGTGTGTGTGTGTGTGTGTGTGTGTGTGTGTGCGTGTGTGTGTGTGTGCTTTTTAAGAAAAATATTGTTTGCAAAAATAAAAACAACTCGATACTGCCGGCGGATAAGTCTTCAAGTGCGTATTAATAGTTCTAGAAACTTTGTGTAGCTGTCACGAGATCTTCCCCACACAGATGTGTAATTTGGAATTAATCAAGCCGCTTTCCTAGCATAATCGAGTCTGGTCAATCAAGGACCTTTCGTCATTCTACACTAAAGTAGCGACACTCAATCTCATCCTCATATACACAAGAGGAGGATAGCTAAGGATACAAAGAGTCACCTACGGGACTGGATGCTCTCACGTTGCAATGATTAGATCGTATCAAAGCAATCTGTGGGTAATAGGTCCCAGCACGTGGCTACAATCCACGTCGTAAAGTAGACAATACTAGGTGAATGTCGGGTCTACAATACGTAGGTTATTCTACATGAGGTACGACTCTTCTCATAACCTCATAACCTGGCTTTCAATTCAAGCCATAACATTGATCGCATGTAAAAGAATGGTGCGATTATGTTATTCGACTTTATCAGTCTCATCTACAATCTTTATAAGATTGTAGGCGGATACAACTCACTCATATCCTCATCCTTTATTATTCACAATAAAGGAAAGTTCATACCTCAATGTATAAACTTGGCCCTAAATGTACCTCTCTCGTACATTAAAGGTTGGTCAACCCGTGCGAGTGGGTGACCGGCCTGCCGACAAAAATAGAAATCCTACATGATCTCAAGGTAAATGCTGATGATCTTTATACCTAGTAATATTAGTGTTCAATACTGAATAAATGGAATGTATTATTCATTAATTAAAGATCAAAAGTACTACAAAATAAGTACATCAATCAAGTTCTCCTCAATCCCATCTACCTGACGTGAACCTGAAATAGATCTCTAGCTATGGGTTTTGTCATGGGATCAGCCACCATCTCCTTGGTAGGAATGTAGCTGAGGGCGACCTTCTTATCTCTCACTTGATCACGGACGTAATGATACTTGATCTCAATGTGCTTAGATTTCTGGTGGTGTTTAGGGTCCTTGGCCAAGTCAATATCGGAAGTATTGTCTATCTTCAGCAATATAGGCTGACGAACACTTGGTACAACACCCAGACTCAGTAGAAATCTACGAGCCCATACACACTCATGAACTGCAGCACAACATGCAATGTACTCGGCTTTCATAGATGAAAGAGCTGTGGATGTCTGTTTCTTACTCGACCATGAGATAACACCTCCTCCGAGTAAGAAAACATAGCCTGAAGTAGACTTTCCCTCATCGACGTCATTACCCCAAGCAGCATCAGAATATCCCTTGAGCTCGAGGCTTGTACCTTCATAACATAATATTAGGTCTTTTGTTCCTCTGAGATGGCGGAATATACGTTTGACGGCTTACCAATGAGACTGTCCCGGGTTACTCTGATAACGGCTGACTATGCCAACTGCATATTTAATATCCGATCTGGTGCAAAGCATAACATACATTAAGCTTCCTACTGCGCTCGCATAAGGTATTGAGGACATAGCCAATTTCTCGGCTTCAGTCTGGGGACACGATTTCCTGTCTAGCTTGGTAGCTTTATCCATAGGGGTTTCAACAGCTTTTGAATTTTCCATCCTAAACCGCTCTAAGATCTTTTGTATATAGGTTGCTTGAGACAAGCCTAAAAATTTCTTAAGGAGATCCCTGATGATTTTTACCCCAAGAATAAAGTTGGCTTCACCGAGGTCTTTCATCTTAAAATTCAAAAAAAGCCAATCTTTAGTCAATATTAACAATTGCATGTCATTACCAGCTAACAGGATATCGTCTACATATAGAGATAGTATCAGAAAAGATCTTCTAGATCGTTTCATGTATACACAATGATCTTCTTCACTCATCGTGAATCCAAAAGTGGTGATGGCCAAGTGGAACCTCATGTACCACTATCTTGAAGATTGCTTCAGCCCATAGATGGATTTCAACAATTTGCAGACTTTCTTTGAATGTTTTTTGTCCACATAACTCATGGGTTGTTGCATGTATATTTCTTCATCCAAGTCACCATTTAAGAATGCGGTCTTTACATCCATTTGATATAACTCTAAGTCTAAACTTGCGACAATGGATAAGATCATGCGGATTGAGGAGAACTTTGCAACAGGTGAAAAGGTCTCCTCGTAATCAATATTTTCTTGTTGTGTAAAACCTTTAGCAACTAATCGTGCTTTATACTTGTCCACTGTACCATGTCTTTCTTTTGATCTTAAGTACCCATTTATTACCTATCGCTTTGCGATTGGAAGGCAGATCAACAAGTTTCCAGACTTTATTCTTCTCCATGGAAGCGATTTCTTCGTCCATAGCATTCACCCAATCGGCCGAGTTAGAAGATAATAATGTATCCTGATATGAATCAGGTTCATCATCATCAACCGCAACACAAGAGAATGTTTGCCCCTCAATATCGAAGTATCTTCGGGGAATCAATCCTCTTTCACTTCGACGTAACTCAGGAGCTTGCTTAGATGTCCTCCCACTATCCTGATGAACTATAGGAGCATCATCATCATGTAGAGCAGAGCTCCCACTCTCCTGAGATACATTGGGTATTTCAAAAAGTGCTATTGGAGCCTTTTGCTTCATTCGGCTTGGGTATCTATCTTCAACGAAGGTCACGTCTCGGGATTCTATCTCAATCCAGTGTCCATGGTCCTTATAAACTAGAACGTATCCCTTTGAATGCATAGGGTACCTAATAAACACGCATTCAATAGTTTTACTATCAAGTTTACCTCTATGCGGAGTAGGTAGCAAAACATATCCCAAAGATCCCCAAGGGCGTAGGTTGGCTAGAGAAGGAATCCTCCCAGACCACATCTCATATGGAGTCTTAGGAATGGATTTGGATGGAACTCTATTAAGGACGTAGACGGCTGTTAATAGTGCGTCTCCCCAGAATGTGGTAGAGAATTGGCTTGTGCCATCATCGATCTAACCATGTCCAATAATGTCCTATTCCTTCTCTCTGCAACACCATTTTTTTATGGAGTGTAAGCCATCGTGTACTGCCGAAAAATTTCAACATTTTCACAATATGATTTAAACGTTTCAGATGTATACTCGCCACCTCTATCAGATCGAAGGATTTTAATCTTTTTCTCAAGTTGATTTTTCACCTCAGCTTTATATTTAAGAAAACAATCAAAAGTCTCAGATTTGTATGAGATGAGATACACATATCCATAGAGCGAGTAATCGTCAATGAAAGTGACAAAGTACTGACATCCGTTTCTGTCATGTACATTAAAGGGTCCACAGATATCTGAATGGATTATCTCTAGTGTACCCTTTGACTTAGCCGCTTTGAGAAATAGTTTCTTCGAAGTCTTTCCGGACACACAATGTTCACAAAATGATAAATCAACCTTGGATAAGGAATCTAACAGACCAGAACATACTAGTCTTGTCATACGATCCTTTCCTATGTGACCTAACCTCGCGTGCCATTTTTGAGATTCAGATAATACAGTTTCATTCGACATAGTAGATAAAGCAAGAGGGGCATTATCACAATCTACGTTTAGAATAAATAAATCTGAAATTAAATTACCCCATGCAACGATGAAGTTATTCTGTCTCAAAGAAACTCTTGTCCCGAAAAATCGAATATCAAAACCATCAAATAATAACCTAGAAATAGAAATTAAATTCCGACGCATCCCAAGTGCATAAAGAGTATCACAGAGGATTATTGTTCGCCCTATGCGTGTACGGAGATGGAAAACGCCAATCCCTAGTACGGCTTTAACATCGTTATTGCCCATGTATAGCTTGTAACTCCCCTTGGCTACAGGCCGAAATTCCTTGAGTCCTCGACGACTACTTGTCACGTGCTTTGTTGCGCCTGAATCCAAAATCCACTCGTTAGATATAGTATCAACGGAAAGGATTTCAAGAAAAATGCCTACATACAAAGTATCTAGTGACTGAGAAATTATCGTCTTTTTATGGGCGCACTGTCGAGCATAATGGCCAAAATTTTTACAGACAAAACAGACTACATTTGTCTTTTTCTGCTTCTTCTTTCTATTTCCCTTCTTAAGATTTGGAGCAGGTGCTGTGGACTTCTGTTCTTGGTTATTCTTCTTCGCCTTCTTGCGAGTTTTAGACCGTTTATTGTTAGCTTTCCGCTTATAGGTCTCTGCTACAAGGGCCTTGGCCGAACTTGGCTGAATTGCATTCATTTCAGCCTCACGTACTAAGTGACCATAAAAGTCTCTGAACATAGTGATTGAATCAGTATGGTTCAGAATTCTTTTGATTTGGGCCCATGATTCAGGCAAGGAACGGTGCATGGCTATAATCTTCTGATTTTCAGTTAATATACAGCCAACATTTCTAAGGGCACCTATCATTTGCTCCATCTTACGAATATGATCTTTGATGGGGCAGTCGACAGGCATCCTATACTCCTGGAATTCTAATTTCATTGCCCTAACTCTCGCATCTGACTTCTGCGCATATGCATCTGTCAGTGCTTTCCAGATTCCCTTAGCGGTTTCATGCACTTCATACGTAGGTATGAGTTCTTTGTGCATAGTGCTAAGAAGAACATTACAGGCTGAACGATTATGTTTTCGCCACTTATTGTAGCGAGTCATCGCAACCCTATGTTCTTGTAAATTCTCATTTTCAGCTAAGATGGGTTCCTCTTGAACTACATCGAGTGTGTGAGATATGTCGTCCTCGTCCAGAAGGCATCGCATCGAGCGGGACCAGTCTTCGTAGTTGTTGCCATCGAAATGTTGTCCCTTAAGCTGTTCAGCGATTAACGCTTTGGTGGCCATCTCTACATTGCATGAGTATCACTACTTAGCTAAGATCTAAGGTATTGACACTAATCATCAGCATTTCTACGTGTTATACAAATTTTCATAATATAAAAGTAGTCAACACATCTTAATAAGATCTGAAAGTCCACATACCCGAATGGGCGGTGTAGAACAATCAAGTTCTCAATTTAAGATGAAATTGGTATTTTTATAAAATTATAATTGTATAACATGCAACCTTCCATTATTGGTTGCATGCATCATTTGGTGAAGGAGAATAAACTCCCACTCAGGTTATACACAACCTTTATTTTAGGGAGTATATAAGCACTAAGTTTTGTAATTTCTAATGAAAAATGTAGGGGGCTAAGATCTAAATACATCAAGCTGAATATTCTCATACATATTCACATCATCATTAGAAAGAAAAAAAGTGCTAAGATATGAAGAGAGTTCTATCTTCACTTGTGATTATGACCATTAGTGATGGATTCGATATTTACCGTTAATGTTCAATATTGATGATTGATCTTATCATCAACATTGATCATCATGGTAAATGATCGTTTCGATCACTAATGATCTTTGGATCAACAGTGAAGAGATTGAGATAAAGGAGATCATATTCACAAACATGTATATATTCATGTCATAAACAAAATATGTGAAATATACATATCACTTACAAGAAAGCCTTAGGATTATGTGTTACTCCAAGTGAGCAATTGAAACATAGTTCAGTGATCTAACAGTTGATATTATGGCCCCACTTTGTATATCTCATATACTAATAATCATGTTGATGTGATATTAATTGGATTATTCACTGTGGGAAATATTTATTTTAGGGGCAGTCCATAATGAGATTAACAATCTCAACGGTTTAGATCATTGATAAATAGGCCCATTTGGTCAAAACTGAAAAACTGAGCAATGTGACAATTCATGGGCACATTATTTCACAAGCATACATGCATTCATTTCACACAACACTTCACTTGTGCATCATGTATTTATCATGTGTGCATCATCATTACCAGGTGAGCGGCCCTTATCCCATGTACACGTGCCACATTGATATTGGCGACATGGAAAACAGATTGCAGATTTAGTAAACTCCTTTGAGCCAACCTCAAAAGTACGTGGTTTATCCATGCCGTGCATCCATGTGGCCCACTTGATAATTATATTTGTCATAAATTCAAGCTCACTAGATGGATGGACGGTTTGGATACAACACATACCTCGTGAGAAGTCCTATATGTGTTGCTGACGTCAATTTAAAAGCTATACATATAGCTATGTGTTGAGAAGACTCCTTATAGCACATGGATACAACACGTGAATTTTTTATACCATGTTCAATCTGCTTCCCACGTGTGCAACAACCATCGTAAGGTGTACACTAGCCAATTAGATCTCCACTTGTACAGCAGCTATGGCATGATCCTCTGATCAAATGCACATCAGCCAATCATGTTTCTCACATATATAGCAGCTGATCGTGTACATCACAACACAGTGTACATCTCAACAACGTGTACATCACAACAACGTGGACATCTTTAACAGTGTACAGAAGTTGTATGTTTCGCGTGTACAGAATGTGGACATCTACCAACACGTTTACAAATGTGGACATCAGCCAACGTGTACATATTGCAGCAATGTGTATAGCAATAACGTGTACAGCAACATGTACATCAACATGTACAACAACGTATACAGAAACATGTACAACAAGTAGGCTAACGTACAACATGTAGGAAACGTGTGATGAACAACTTGTACGCTGACGTGTTGTATTTAACACGTTACTTTAACATACAATTATATGGTGTGGTCCACCAGATTAGTGGATCTGCCTCATTTTTAACCCTATATCATTAGATGATACAGAGAAAATAATGATTAGAGCGGATTCCCAAGATGGCATTACAAATGGACCCCACCATTCCATCCCAAATTGGATGGAAACCTTCCACATACAATCATATGATGATGTACATATATTAGTTAAAGTACAACACGTCTGCCCTCCTCACACGTTAACATATGGCTTGTTGGTAACGTGATGCACCATATCACATGTGTTGTTGGCAACGTGTGAATATCTACTGTATAAACACAGAACGTGTGAATATGCATGAACACATGTGAATATCTACAGCATAAACACAAAATGTGTGAATATGTATTAAACACAACATCAGATCTGATATGGTGCATCATATCAGACGATGATATTAATGGTGGGCCATTATACCGATCCTTAAAAAAAATAAGCCACCTACCTCTTTTAGATGATAGTAATCGGAGATCCGCCGTTAAAGAGCTCTGATACCACTGTAGGGAAGCGCGGAAGATGAGTCCTCAAGATCTGACGGTCTACACGAAGTTTGGGACCCTCACAAAGCTAAGAACGGTGTTCCAATGGCCCGCCTATCTACTACTGGAGCAGATCGAACTATTCACACCTCTGATCCTACGGTATATAGTGGCCCCGGATTGCGATCTATGGATCAGATCGTCCCAAGGACAAGCCAAAATAGACAGACTATATCACACTCTATTTCTCTCTGTATACTCTCGTGTTTCGTATGATTCGATGCGTTACATGAGAGAAGCGCACTCCCTTTTACAACAGAGAAAGGAGAGTTTAAGTGGGATTGGGATAAGGCCACATAATCTGCTCACATCCCTATTTTTAATTAAAAATCAAATTCATATTTGAATTTGAAATCTAATTGAAGGTAATCGTACCCACTAGTGATTGCTCACAAGTGGGCCCCACTGGTCTACATCCAATACTAAAAATCCAAAGAAAATGCGATTCGAAAATGAAGAATGCGAAGAAACAAGATTGTAAATGGAAGTAGAAGAATTTATCTAGCCAAAAAAACCCGTGAATCAAGTAAATCTAGCAACTGTACCCAAACTGTATACATGTTCTCAAAATGAAGGCAAAATTTCAAAAATAACAAAAAAAGAGACCCCTCCATTTAGATCATTCCATCTTTGCCGCAACCTGCGAATCAAAATAACAAAAAGAAATTAGTTAATATTTACAATCTTGTATAAGAAGTTTTATTGTATATGAAAATAATAATAATAATCTTACGGTTCATAATCTGGCGGCCCAAACAATACTCGTTCCAACTGCATCCCCAATTGTTTTGTATTGTCCATTAGGTCTCATAAAAATCTCATGACATACCATTGCCACCTGAACAAATACTTCCCAATAACCAAATCCAAGTTCGAATCCCCTACTTTTTTGAGTGGATCCTTACTCAAAACAACTCCTTTAGCCACAATAACCACAGAGTTCACGATAGCAGTAAGAAAAACTTCGATCACGTCCTACAAATAAAATGTACTATTTAACACAATACATTTCATCGAATAAATGCTCATTTGTATTCCACATCTAATTAAGAACAAAATAATCTCAAAACATAATAAAATAATTATTCAATTGGTGTGAGCAATCTTGTATAAGAAGTTCTATCGTATATGCAAAAATAATAATAATAATAATAATCTTACCATACATAATCTAGCAGGCCAAACAATACTCATTCCAACTACATCCCTAATTGTTTCGTATCGTCCATTGGGTCTCATCAAAGTCTCCTGACGTACCATTGCCACTTGAACAAATACTTGCCAATAACCAAATACAAGTTCGAACCCCCCTACTTTTTCGAGTGGATCCTCACTCAAAACAACTCCTTTAGCCACAGTAGCCCTAGAATTCATGATACTAAAAAGAAAAACTTTGATCACGCATCCTACAAATAAAATTTACTATTTAGCACAATACATTGCATCGAATAAATTCTCATTTTTATTCCACATCTAATTAAGAACAATAATCTCAAAACATAATAAAAGAATTATTCAATTTGTCTGAAAATTTACCCCGGCACTAGTGCAAGTCGTAGTTTTCCCTTTTCTCACTAAGTATCTCTGCAAATGATAAATCAATGTCAATCATCATATACTAACTGAACTATATATAATCTAGGACATAAAACATATGTAAATATATACATGTATATCATATAATTACCTAACTTGATGATGACACCGGTTGGTTCAGGTTGAGATTTGTCAAATGACCTAATACCGTGGCTACATTAACATTTGGATTTTTCATAGCAGACATCAATTGTGCCACAATTTCTTTCAAAGATGATATTTCGGCCACCACGGTTTCTTTCAATTATGATATTTCAGCCTTTCTTTTACCATCTCGTGCTTTTAGGGATGCTATTTCAATTTTTAGTCTCTCATATTGTTCATCTCTACTTTGAGCAGCGAAGGCCATCCTTCGTTGGTTAGGTGTTATGCCCCACAAATCAGACGAAGAGGGGCCTAACTTGTAAGACCCGTATCTTGGTCCGTACCTTTCCGTACACTTCCGCGGTCGTACCGGTCGAATTCCGGCCACTTTCGACCCTTAACCGATATCGACGCGCGACCTGGATTCATGTACCGACAACCCGAGTCGACTCAACCCGAGACCAATACCTTAGCGACCGCGCCGTCGTTGCGGTTCCGATACCGCGACTCGTGCGCCGAGGCGATACCCTGATCAAGAGTTATGGGCCAACGTTCGGTGCGAGAAAACGCCGCGCGTTGCAAAAATCAAGGGAATCTCAACGATGTGTCACATCAATCACATCAATCCCATCAATCAATCACCCATCAACCCATCACATGTCAAGTACACATCACTCTCACCCATTTTCCCAAGCAACCACAAAAGTCTCCCAAACTCATACCTCTCTTACACAAAAGCCAACAAAGTCTTCTCAACCCATACCTTTCTTACACAAAAAGCCACAAAAGTCTTCCTAACCCATACTTTTCTTACACAACCATCACTCACCCATCCATCCATCACTCTCTCTCTCTCCCTTTACATCACTCTCTCTCTTTCTCTCTTTCTCATTCCAAAACTTCCAAGCAACAAAAAAAATTGCAAGGGTTCCATACGTATGGAATTTTCCAAGCCCCTCTAAACTTCAAGTGGCCCACCTTCCTACCCCAAAATCCCCCATCTCAACCCTCCATTCTTCATCTTAGCCATTGAAGTTGAAGATAAGGTGCCAAGGAACCCCTAGGAGCGAGAAGATCGGACGGTGGGTGCTTCTATAGGGTAGATTTTCTTGATTTTATGGTGAACCAAGTGAGGCCCACCGATCCATGGTGTGGATCTCACTTGGGACCCTTATTTGTGGCCGATGGACCACTTGGATCATCATGATCGTTCCATGATGGGGCCATTCTCCATGGACCCAATCATGATGTTTATTTCTTTAAGAAAGGTCATCTAGACCGTCCATTTTGGTGGAGAGAGGATCTCCACCGTTGATTCTCAATCTTGATGGTCCCATGTGTTGAGGGACTCTTTTTTTTGTATCATTTGCTTTTAAAGGAGGGCCCATAATGTCGGGGTCCCTCCATCACAAGCCATGTCCCACTCTCCATGACTCTCTCTCTCTTTTATTTATTTTATTTTATTTTATTCTATTTTATTTTATTTTTTGTGCAAAAGGATTGTGTGGCCCACTTGAATGGATCCCACCTTGGCATTATGTTCTTTTGATCTATTCAAGTGGGGCCCACCATATGCGTTGTACACCTATTTGTGGTGGCCCACTTCATCAAGGCCCACTACAAAAAAAAAAGAGAGAAGAAAAGAAAAAAATAAAAAAAAAACCGTCCAGCGTCAGAGACGCTGGACGTTTCAACCAAAACACAAAACAAAAAAAAAACAAAAGAACCTTTTTGGTGGCCCACTTGCATAGGCCCCACCCGGATGTTTATGTTAAATCCACGCCATCCACCACTTTTCCTAGGATATTTTAGGCGTTGAGCCAAAGAATGATCTCAATCCAATGATCAGGCGGGCCGTACCAGAGACAATGATACTTTTAGACTTCCAAGCCTGCTAATACCCATTTTTGCGGTTTCTACACTTCAAATCAGTGCCAGAGATGAGGTTTGTGTGGCCTGTTTGGGGCCTAGGATAAAGTGGGCGGAGCGGATCTCTCATCAGTGGGCCCCACCTGTGTTTTTTTCAACCACACAAAAAAAAAAAACAAAAAACCAAAAAAAAAAGGGGCAGCAGCGCTGCCACCTTTGAAGGCAGCAGGCGCTGCCTGTGTGTGCAGGCGGGCGTGACGTCCAGAGAGGGACCCACGGCCCCAGCCGTGGGCCCCACCTTGATGTATGTATGCTCTCCAAGCCGTCCATTGGGTGGGTCCCCATCTCAGGTGGGCCCCCTTCGAATTTTAGGTTGGTCCAAAACTCATGTGGCCCACACCGTGAGAAACAGTGTGAATGAATACCCACCATTGAAACCCTTCCTGGGGTCCACAGAAGTGTTGGATCAAGCTGAGATTTTGTGTTTTCCCTTTATCCAGGATGAGTGACCTTATGAACGGGTCGGATGTCAAATAAATACTTTAGAGTGGGCCCCACATGGGACCCACATTGATGCATATGTTATAGCCACCGTTCGCCTGGACAGTGGCACCTACCTGACGCACGGGCTGCCTCCACCGTCCATGGACGGTGGGGCCCTGTGTGATGAATATGTTATATCCGCATGTCCACTGGATAGTGGGACCCACCTTGATGCATATGATGCATCCGGACCGTTCATCCATTTTAACATGTAAAAGGCTATGGGTTAGGCCCATTTGATTTATAAAATGCTTATGGGCTAGGCCCATTTGATCCATTTGAGGCCCAAGAACTTAAGCCCATTTGGCGTGTTGCAAGTCCACGGGACTAGGCCCATTCGATGTACTTCAAGGCCCATATACTTGGACTTTTTTTTTATATTGAGATTTTGAGTCCATGGGATTAGGGCCACTGGATTTATTTGAGGCTCTTGGGTTAGGCTCATTTGATTTGTTTAAGGCCTAGGAATTTAGACCCATTCGACTCATATAAGGCCTCTGGGTTGAGGCCCATTTGATATGCATTCGGGGGCCCAATTGTGTGGCCCATTTGATACATATTAGACTCATGTGACTAGGTCCAATTGATGCAATCCAAGGCCCACGGGTTTTGACCCATTGCAATGCACATAAGACCCATTGGTATGGCCCATTTATATGGCTCATCTGATGAATAAAAGGCCCATAAGATATGGCCCATTTGATATATATGTAGGGCCCAATGGGATGAACATACGGTCCATTGCAATGTGTAATTCCCATACAGTCTATCTAGCGCTGTTTACAAAGATCGTGCCTAAGATGCAATGTTGGTTTGACGTCCACATTGCGAGTGTAATGATGGTTGGATGTCCACATTATGACTCTCTTTAGGGCCCATTACTGGGCCGTACTTATCGTATTTAGGCCGTCCAGGTCCATCTGCATTGTAAATAGTTCATTTTGTTATAACATGTTCATGACTCATGATCATACGCATCATATGTATGCTTGACGTGAGAATTGTCTGATCATAGCATTTGCCTTCGGGCAGGTTGCTTATGGGCTCCCGGTTAGGCGGTGTTGCCCTACATGAGCGCACGGTATGCGCAGGATTGGTTGCATGACTGGATAGCATGATTCATGCATTCCGCATTTGTGTGACATGGTTATTGTACGCCCTAGTGACATCAGGGCCGTAGCCTCCACAGACGCATCGTGGTTGGCAGGATTGGATACCGAAAATCTTGATCTACATGGGGTACTATAGATATCCCTATGTGAAAGTCCCTAAACCCTTATGGTACCAAGAGGTTGCTCCAACGTCTAGACCGAGTGGGTAGATGAGCGTTGAGTGCCGATTACCAGACGGTTACGCTCTCCACTGTGTCGTGGTCGGTTGGAAGGGGGTACGGCCTTACCCGCCCGAGTGTAGGGGGCAATGCTAGGCTGAGTCTGACCAGCTCGAGGAATGGGTCCGCTATCGACGAGTCGCGCCCGATATTGGTAGACGGATAGTGAGGTCTCTTCCACTTACCTTATTGCACGCGATGTGGCGGCAATCTGGTTTAGAGTGTACTAGACCCCGGTGATAGTCCATACTTTGAGCTGTACTGATATGAGGACATTGATGAGGATCTGTATGCTTGAGTTGCATTGCACATTGCATGGCCTTGGGATGGCCGATACCATTCATGTCTTGCATTGCATAGCCTTGGTACGGCTCATGACATTTTGATCCCCCACGTTTCCAGGGCGAGCCGGATCCGACTGCAGCCGAGAGATGGCGCTCCGATGTGGAGAAGATATTCGATACCATGTTGTGCACGACCGAGCAGCGCGTCCGTTTAGCAGTATTTCTCTTCCACGGTGAGGCCGAGCATTGGTGGACCTCTGTCGCCCGTGTCGCTGGACCTGATTATGTCTGGACATGGGAGGACTTTGTGGACCGATTCGAGGAGCAGTACTTCCCTGACCACATCCGTCGTCAGCGAGCCTTAGAGTTCGAGACTCTGGTGCAGGGAGATATGACCGTGGCACAGTACGCGGCCCGTTTCATGGCACTATCGAGATTTGCGCCGTACATGGTTGATGATGAGGGGCGGAAGGCCCGCCGTTTCGAGCACGGCTTACGTTACGGCCTTTGAGGTCGTGTCATTGGGCATGAGCTTCCTACCTTCCAGGCAGTAGTGCGGAACGCTCAGATATATGAGACTGAGTGGGCCGGTTCTCAGTCTGATCGTGGTCAGAGGGGAGACCGGAAGAGGCAGGCTTCTTCCAGTCATTCCCAGCAGGGTCGACCACAGCAGCAGAGGCGCACTGGTCGCCCAGCTTTCCGTACACCATCAGCACCATCAGCACCTCCACCACCACCTCAGAGACAGTTCATCGGCACTTGCTTCAGGTGCGGTGCGACGGGACACCGTTCATGGGAGTGTCCCAGTCCCCAGCAGCAGCAGAGAGGTCCACAGCAGTAGAGACCTCCACCGCAGCAGCAGAGACCCCCACAGCAGCAGCGACAGCAGCCTCTACCACCGAGGCCACCTCAGCAGCAGCATCAGCATCAGCACCAGCCTCAGAGGCCACAACAGCAGAGGCAGCAGTTTCGACCACCTCAGCGACCTCAGCAGCAGCAGCAGCACGTTCAGAGGGGACAGGCACCTCCCCAGCCAGCTCAGGCTAGGTTTTATGCGGCTCAGCAGGATCCGCAGTCATCTAGGGGAGTCGTTGAGGGTATACTGCCAGTTTCTGCATGCATTGCACGTGTATTGTTTGATTCTGGTGCATCACATTCTTTTATGGCAGAGAGCTTTTGTCGATCGACTGGCTTACCGTTAGAGTCTGCTGATGTGAGCCTATCAGTGTCGACTCCCTTGGGGAGGACTGCAGCGTTGGGACGATTCTGTTCGTCTTGTCCTGTTCTAGTCGGGGATACCTTCCTGCCTGCTGATTTGTTTGTTTTGCCGATGTCCGAGTTCGACGTTATCTTGGGCATGGATTGGCTCGCCGAGTACTATGCCATTTTGGACTGCGCCGCGAGGACCGTCACGTTCTGTATACCCGGCGTGCCACAGTTCCAGTTCGTTGCAGAGGCCAGAGGAGAGCGGTTGTCTTGTTTGATGTCTTGCGCCATAGAGGAGCCTGTCGCCGTTTGCATCGACCATTTACCGATAGTTTGCTATTTTTCCGATGTGTTTCAGGAGATTCCTGGATTACCGCCTCGTCGACTCACCGAGTTTCAGATCGACCTCGTGCCTGGTACCGCGCTTATTTCAAAGGCCCCGTATCGTATGGCACCGTTGGAGTTACGGAAACTGCAGAAGCAGTTGGACGAGTTACGTGAGCTGGGCTTTATCCGTCCGAGCAGTTCGCCGTGGGGAGCGCCGGTACTCTTCGTGAAGAAGAAGGATGGCTCGTTGAGGCTCTGCGTTGACTATCGCGAGCTCAACAAAGTCACGATCAAGAACAAGTACCCGCTCCCTAGGATTGATGATTTGTTCGACCAGCTGCAGGGTGCGTAGTTCTTTTCGAAGATTGACCTGCGTTCCGGTTATCATCAGATTCGGGTCCGAGATGAGGACATTCCGAAGACGGCATTCAGGACGCGTTACGGTCATTTTGAGTTTCAGGTCATGTCCTTCGGACTGACCAATGCACCCGCGGTCTTCATGCAGCTGATGAACGAGATTTTTCGCCCATATCTAGATCAGTTTGTTGTAGTCTTCATCGACGACATTCTGATCTATTCGAGGACCCGTGAGGAGCATGAGCAGCACTTGGAGATTACCTTGCAGACCCTCCGCGCACACCAGCTGTATGCAAAGCTGGAGAAGTGCGAGTTCTGGCAGGAGGTGAAATTCCTCGGTCACGTGGTAACGAGGGAGGGCGTCGCAGTGGACCCCTCGAAGGTCGAGGCAGTGCGTCAGTGGGGCCAGCCCACGACTGCGACAGAGATCCGTAGTTTCCTTGGCTTGGCGGGCTATTACCGACGTTTCATTGAGGGCTTCTCTCGTATTGCAGCCCCGCTGACCAGGTTGACTCGGAAGGGCGCAGAGTTTATTTGGAGTGACGCCTGCGAGCGAGCATTTACGGAGTTGAAGGACCGTCTGACGTCCGCTCCTGTCCTCACTCTTCCATCTGGGAGTGACGGCTTCATTGTATTCATTGATGCCTCGCACATCGGTTTAGGTGCTATCCTGATGCAGTACGGGAGACCAGTGACCTTCACGTCTCGTCAGCTCAAGGTCCATGAGCTGAACTACCCTACACATGATCTGGAGCTGGCTGCAGTTGTCTTCGCACTGAAGGTGTGGAGGCACTACCTTTACGGGATTAGGTTCGAGCTCTTCTCTGATCTAAGAGCTTGAAGTACCTCTTCTCACAGTCTGAGTTGAATATGAGACAGAGGCGCTGGATGGAGCTCCTGAAGGACTATGATTTCGACCTCCAGTACCACCCGGGCAAGGCGAACGTGGTGGCAGATGCCCTCAGCCGTCAGCCGCGAGGCCTAGTGGCGCATATGATGATTCAGGAGTGGCGGATGCTTGAGGATATTGCTGCGTATGACTTTGAGTTCGGCCTGCAGTCTTCCATTGTACAGTTATCGAGCCTGTCGATTCAACCTTCTCTTGTTGCTAGGGTGATCGAGGCTCAGCAGGCTGATGAGTCATTGCAGAGTTATATGGCTGAGGCGGCATCTGAGGGTCAGGCAGATTGGCAGATTGGTACAGACGGTGGACTTCGCTTCAGAGGCCGATTATGTGTCCCGGATATTCCAGAGTTACGCAGAGATCTTATGACCGAGGCACATCGATCGCGGTTTTCTATCCACCCAGGCTCGACGAAGATGTACCGTGACATGAGGCGACAGTATTTTTGGGCGGGGATGAAGCGCCAGATCGTGAGTTTTGTGGCCGAGTGTGACACGTGCTAGCGTGTCAAGGCCGATCATCAGAGACCTCCTGGGTTATTGCAGCCGTTGAGCATCCCGATGTGGAAGTGGGAGCACGTGTCGACTGATTTCATCATGGGTTTGCCGAGGACTCAGCGCGGTCATGACTCCATTTGGGTTGTTGTGGATCGTCTGACGAAGTCGGCACATTTCCTTGCGATGCGTGCGACTTGGTCTATGGACCGGCTTGCGAGACTGTTTATTGAGGAGATTGTGAGACTGCATGGTGTTCCAGTCTCGATCGTTTCTGACCGAGACTCGAGGTTCACGTCTCAGTTTTGGGGGAGCTTCCAGCGTGCGATGGGGACTGATTTGCAGCTCAGCACCGCGTACCATCCGCAGACCGATGGCCAGACCGAGAGGGTCAATCAGATACTTGAGGACATGCTTCGGGCCTGCGCGATTGACTTCGGAGGTAGCTGTGATGAGCATCTGCGATTGGCTGAGTTTGCGTACAATAATAGCTATCAGGCGACCATCGGCATGGCTCCTTTTGAGGCACTATATGGCAGACCATGTAGATCACCGAGTTGTTGGACCGAGGTTGGGGAGCACCGTCTCCTAGGTCCCGAGCTTGTGGAGGAGACTTCAGACGCTATCGACATCATCAGGCAGAGGATGCGCACAGCTCAGAGCTGACAGAAGAGTTCTGCTGATCGTCGGCGTCGTCCCTTGGAGTTTGATGTAGGGGACCATGTGTATCTCAAGGTCTCGCCCATGAAGGGCGTAGTTCGATTTGGAGCGAAGGGCAAGCTTGTCCCGAGATTTATAGGACCTTTCGAGATCACTGGGCGCGTTGGCGCCGTGGCCTATCGGCTTGCCTTGCCATCTCAGTTGTCTGGCGTCCACAACGTGTTTCACGTCTCCATGTTGAGGAAGTGTGGGTCAGACATAGTTCCCGTTATTGATTGGCAGCCGTTGGAGGTTCGTGAGGACGCTTCTTACATTGAGCAGCCAGTCCGTATCCTTGATCGGAAGGAGCAGGTCCTCAGAACCAAGGTCATTCCGTTGGTGAAGGTGCAGTGGGGTCACCATTCTGTTGAGGAGGCTTCTTGGGAGCGTGAGGCTGAGATTCGAGAGCGATATCCTCATCTCTTTGAGGATTGATGATCATGTATTGTATTTTGTACGCTGTCCCTGATTCTATATGATGACGTTATGTTTCTTATTCCTCACGAGTTATGCTTAGTTGCGACGCTTGTGTAAATTTCGAGGATGAAATTTTTATAAGAAGGGGAGAGCTGTAAGACCCGTATCTTGGTCCGTACCTTTCCGTACACTTCCGCGGTCGTACTGGTCGAATTCCGGCCACTTTCGACCCTTAACCGATATCGACGCGCGACCTGGATTCATGTACCGACAACCCGAGTCGACTCAACCCGAGACCAATACCTTAGTGACCGCGCCGTCGTTGCGGTTCCGATACCGTGACTCGTGCGCCGAGACGATACCCTGATCAAGAGTTATGGGCCAACGTTCGGTGCGAGAAAACGCCGCGCGTTGCGAAAATCAAGGGAATCTCAACGATGTGTCACATCAATCACATCAATCCCATCAATCAATCACCCATCAACCCATCACATGTCAAGTACACATCACTCTCACCCATTTTCCCAAGCAACCACAAAAGTCTCCCAAACCCATACCTCTCTTACACAAAAGCCAACAAAGTCTTCTCAACCCATACCTTTCTTACACAAAAAGCCACAAAAGTCTTCCTAACCCATACTTTTCTTACACAACCATCACTCACCCATCCATCCATCACTCTCTCTCTCTCCCTTTACATCACTCTCTCTCTTTCTCTCTTTCTCATTCCAAAACTTCTAAGCAACAAAAAAAAATTGCAAGGGTTCCATACGTATGGAATTTTCCAAGCCCCTCTAAACTTCAAGTGGCCCACCTTCCTACCCCAAAATCCCCCATCTCAACCCTCCATTCTTCATCTTAGCCATTGAAGTTGAAGATAAGGTGCCAAGGAACCCCTAGGAGCGAGAAGATCGGACGGTGGGTGCTTCTATAGGGTAGATTTTCTTGATTTTATGGTGAACCAAGTGAGGCCCACCGATCCATGGTGTGGATCTCACTTGGGACCCTTATTTGTGGCCGATGGACCACTTGGATCATCATGATCGTTCCATGATGGGGCCATTCTCCATGGACCCCATCATGATGTTTATTTCTTTAAGAAAGGTCATCTAGACCGTCCATTTTGGTGGAGAGAGGATCTCCACCGTTGATTCTCAATCTTGATGGTCCCATGTGTTGAGGGACTCTTTTTTTTGTATCATTTGCTTTTAAAGGAGGGCCCATAATGTCGGGGTCCCTCCATCACAAGCCGTGTCCCACTCTCCATGACTCTCTCTCTCTTTTATTTATTTTATTTTATTTTATTCTATTTTATTTTATTTTTTGTGCAAAAGGATTGTGTGGCCCACTTGAATGGATCCCACCTTGGCATTATGTTCTTTTGATCTATTCAAGTGGGGCCCACCATATGCGTTGTACACCTATTTGTGGTGGCCCACTTCATCAAGGCCCACTACAAAAAAAAAGAGAGAAGAAAAGAAAAAAATAAAAAAAAAAACCGTCCAGCGTCAGAGACGCTGGACGTTTCAACCAAAACACAAAACAAAAAAAAACAAAAGAACCTTTTTGGTGGCCCACTTGCATAGGCCCCACCTGGATGTTTATGTTAAATCCACGCCATCCACCACTTTTCCTGGGATATTTTAGGCGTTGAGCCAAAGAATGATCTCAATCCAATGATCAGGCGGGCCGTACCAGAGACAATGATACTTTTAGACTTCCAAGCCTGCTAATACCCATTTTTGCGGTTTCTACACTTCAAATCAGTGCCAGAGATGAGGTTTGTGTGGCCTGTTTGGGGCCTAGGATAAAGTGGGCGGAGCGGATCTCTCATCAGTGGGCCCCACCTGTGTTTTTTTCAACCACACAAAAAAAAAAAAAAAAACAAAAAAAAAGGGCAGCAGCGCTGCCACCTTTGAAGGCAGCAGGCGCTGCCTGTGTGTGCAGGCGGGCGTGACGTCCAGAGAGGGACCCACGGCCCCAGCCGTGGGCCCCACCTTGATGTATGTATGCTCTCCAAGCCGTCCATTGGGTGGGTCCCCATCTCAGGTGGGCCCCCTTCGAATTTTAGGTTGGTCCAAAACTCATGTGGCCCACACCGTGAGAAACAGTGTGAATGAATACCCACCATTGAAACCCTTCCTGGGGTCCACAGAAGTGTTGGATCAAGCTGAGATTTTGTGTTTTCCCTTTATCCAGGATGAGTGACCTTATGAACGGGTCGGATGTCAAATAAATACTTCAGAGTGGGCCCCACATGGGACCCACATTGATGCATATGTTATAGCCACCGTCCGCCTGGACGGTGGCACCTACCTGACGCACGGGCTGCCTCCACCGTCCACGGACGGTGGGGCCCTGTGTGATGAATATGTTATATCCGCATGTCCACTGGATAGTGGGACCCACCTTGATGCATATGATGCATCCGGACCGTTCATCCATTTTAACATGTAAAAGGCTATGGGTTAGGCCCATTTGATTTATAAAATGCTTATGGGCTAGGCCCATTTGATCCATTTGAGGCCCAAGAACTTAAGCCCATTTGGCGTGTTGCAAGTCCACGGGACTAGGCCCATTCGATGTACTTCAAGGCCCATATACTTGGACTTTTTTTTTATATTGAGATTTTGAGTCCATGGGATTAGGGCCACTGGATTTATTTGAGGCTCTTGGGTTAGGCTCATTTGATTTGTTTAAGGCCTAGGAATTTAGACCCATTCAACTCATATAAGGCCTCTGGGTTGAGGCCCATTTGATATGCATTCGGGGGCCCAATTGTGTGGCCCATTTGATACATATTAGACTCATGTGACTAGGTCCAATTGATGCAATCCAAGGCCCACGGGTTTTGACCCATTGCAATGCACATAAGACCCATTGGTATGACCCATTTATATGGCCCATCTGATGAATAAAAGGCCCATAAGATATGGCCCATTTGATATATATGTAGGGCCCAATGGGATGAACATACGGTCCATTGCAATGTGTAATTCCCATACAGTCTATCTAGCGCTGTTTACAAAGATCGTGCCTAAGATGCAATGTTGGTTTGACGTCCACATTGCGAGTGTAATGATGGTTGGATGTCCACATTATGACTCTCTTTAGGGCCCATTACTGGGCCGTACTTATCGTATTTAGGCCGTCCAGGTCCATCTGCATTGTAAATAGTTCATTTTGTTATAACATGTTCATGACTCATGATCATACGCATCATATGTATGCTTGACGTGAGAATTGTTTGATCATAGCATTTGCCTTCGGGCAGGTTGCTTATGGGCTCCCGGTTAGGCGGTGTTGCCCTACATGAGCGCACGGTATGTGCAGGATTGGTTGCATGACTGGATAGCATGATTCATGCATTCCGCATTTGTGTGACATGGTTATTGTACGCCCTAGTGACATCAGGGCCGTAGCCTCCACAGACGCATCGTGGTTGGCAGGATTGGATACCGGAAATCTTGATCTACATGGGGTACTATAGATATCCCTAGGTGAAAGTCCCTAAACCCTTATGGTACCAAGAGGTTGCTCCAACGTCTAGACCGAGTGGGTAGATGAGCGTTGAGTGCCGATTACCAGACGGTTACGCTCTCCACTGTGTCGTGGTCGGTTGGAAGGGGGTACGGCCTTACCCGCCCGAGTGTAGGGGGCAATGCTAGGCTGAGTCTGACCAGCTCGAGGAATGGGTTCGCTATCGACGAGTCGCGCCCGATATTGGCAGACGGATAGTGAGGTCTCTTCCACTTACCTTATTGCGCGCGATGTGGCGGCAATCTGGTTTAGAGTGTACTAGACCCCGGTGATAGTCCATACTTTGAGCTGTACTGATATGAGGACATTGATGAGGATCTGTATGCTTGAGTTGCATTGCACATTGCATGGCCTTGGGATGGCCGATACCATTCATGTCTTGCATTGCATAGCCTTGGTACGGCTCATGACGTTTTGGTTCCATCTGCATATTCCGCATTACTCTGACATTGCATTCATATTACTACCTTGCGCACACACTTTCACCACCCTCTAAGCTTTCTGTAAGCTTATGCACGACCGTTGCGTGCAGGTGACGTTGGACTGCAGTAGCGCTGAGACAGGAGCACGTTGCTGATCATTTTGGAGTTTTTGTTATTTGCCATTGTATTTTCCTTTATGCTCATTGTACTTGTAAAGTTTTTTATCATAGTGGAAATGTAATGGAGTGCTTGGTTGTTGTTTGTGGGTTATGCCTTTGGTTATGCTTATTACGAATCAAACTGATATTTAAAATCCTCCTCGTAGCATCCCAGGATCGGAACCTGGCGAATGGGAGCTAGGAGCCGAGAATGGGGTTCTACGGAGGCTGTCGGCGCCGGATTAGGCGATCGGGAATTTTGTGAGCCCGGTTTCCGAGTTTGGGGCGTGACATAACTCGTAAGTGCAGACTCGACCATTTCTATTTTCTCTCATTGCTTCAAAGAATACATCATTCCTTACCGTGCAATTTTGTGAAGTCTTGGGCTATTGTGAAATTTGTTCATTGAGCTTTGCTTGCAATATATATATATATATATATATATATATATATATATATATATATATATATATATATATATATATAAGAAGTTTGGATTATACAATGATAAAGAAATAAATTGATTATATTTAGATATAAATGCGAGAAAAAAAAATGATAAAACATAACAATTAGATACATGAACATATCATTGCTATTGATGATGCCTCATACATAGGCCTCTATTCTTGCACGTATGAGTCAATATGAACATATCTGCCCGGCTAGGATCCTCCCCACTGGCCTTATTCTTACTTTATCATTGTGTAAACAAGTTATATATTACAAAGAAACCGACATGATTGATCGAGTGATTAATAAAATTTATCTTTTCCTCACGTATTCGGGTAAAGCTTTTTGAGCTTGTAGCGTGGTTAATTAGTTTTTTTTTTTTTTTTCAATTCTTCATTTTTATCTTAATACGAGCCTATATGTGACACACCGACAGAGTAAATTATAAGATATCAACAAAAGATTGTTGTGTAATTTTAAAACGTGAAGCAATCAGTAGTTACTCATCACAAACCTTCCCTCTTCAGAGTTTCAAAGCTGAATGAGCATCTTCCACTGATCCTCTTGGACCCGCTCATCAAGGTCAGCGAGCCGTTCCTCATCAGTCTCATGGGGCAAGTAGTGGAGTTTTTTCATCTCGCTCTTCCAATCCCTCCATTTATACCAATAGAACTCAACACACCTAAGACTTAGCATCTGTGTCAAACTTAAACTTGGACTGCATCATATGTTGAAACTAGACAATTACATAATGAAAAAAAAAAAACATTGTCACCATTACCGTTGACAAGCCCCCACATATCATCTTTCCTCTCATTCGGCGCTGTCCTCCAATCAGTAAATGTAAGGGGTGCATATTCTGCATTACGTGCTATGGTTTCCAACCAGACTCGTAATGCATAATATGCATATCTTTTTATCATCAAACTAACTATTAACAATATTTATAAAAATAAAAGATATGCAACCAACTCTGTATAATAACTTGCAACTTAACTTGCTGGGAACTGTCATGCACCATAATGTCTTATGGTAGAGCAGATTCTGAGGAGTGACAAGTTGGGTTTTCAGGAAAGCATATAAATTAAGAAAGATTAATTATTTGTGGTAGAGATTGATGAATAATACCTAACAATTTTCTTGATTTTCTTAATGGAACAAACTTCGCACCAATCGCTAACACAATTGGATGGCCGAATATAAACCCCTTAACCTCAACTCCTATAAGTATACCAAATTCAATATGAAATCCATTAAATTAAGTACCTTCATATGTATAAGAATAAAATAGGACTTAAAAAATAATAATAATAATAATAATAATAATCTGCATTGATAAGAAAATGAGACTGAATTCAACATGCTAAGTAATGAATTAATGTCTTTTTAATAGTATCTCAAATCATTGTAATTTATCTTTTTATCTCTTTCTCTCAAGTAGTGAATCAACTTTTTGCTTTTCTTTTTGCAATTTTTTTTTTTAAAAAAAAAAACAAAAATGAAAGCAATGCCCATGGACATGTAGAGGTAAAATACAAAAATACATGCTTGGATTAAGCAATGCATGCTAAGAGACAATAAGAACATATGCTGACATATATTCTATTTAAAAATCAATTACCATGACACAAACATGGGATCACATGCATTCATCGTCCAAAACTGACACATATCGCCTGATACATACTGTTATCACTCACGGATGGTTGGGCTGTATCAGCCCAAAACAGCCTAATACACAGCAATACAGGGATATTTAACCCCCTATTGGTGGTGATTGATGCAGTATACTGAAACTGATTGCAAACCTTCGCTATAGGCTTATAGCCCTTACAAACTGCATGTCATTTATTCCTTGAAACTCATTGATCAGTGTAGATTAGTTATAAGTTTGGATTGCTCAATCCTAGATTGGCCAATCCAAGCATTTCCTTCCAATCCTAGATTGTACAACACCATGCCTTCCTTTATGCTCAATGAAAAGCCTCCAAGAAGATACCATGTGAGTGAATGGAGGAGCATTATGCCTCATATATGTTCACCATCTAACAGTGACTGATCATTTGACAGCAAGTATAGCACCTATATTTGCTGAAGAAAGGAGTACGACTATTTTCAGCTAGAAAAAAAGAAAGGAAAAAAAGAGCAAGTCAAACACCATGACATGTTGCCTGTGAATATCAACACCCTCGTTGATATGTGTAGCCTTGACATACTGTACAAACAAATTATGCATGTCAGGATTAGTATCTTGGCCTATAGATATGAATACATGAGAATAGATTTTCAAAAATTTAAATCCAAGAATGATTTTCCTTGAATCTAAATCAAGCTCGCAATGAGGTTACTTACAACACTGAACACAATTCAATCATAGGGTAGGAAGATTGAAGCAACATAGTTCACACATGGCAACATCGGTAAGGGAAGAATGAATAAACCAGTCCACCCTGCCTTTTCCATAAGCAAGTTTTTAAAAAATGGGGAAAAACAATCTCAATCTCGTATTTCCTAGTTATCAGGGTCACAACCATCAGGCATCAGCTATTATACAATATTGTCCACACAACAGTTTGTACAATATGCTCTCGTTTTCAGTTTGCACAAGGTAGCACCATGGTGCAATGATCCAAACTGTTTATATGATCGTGACTACCATGGATTGCCCATGCTCTAAATATCTCCCAGATAAGCCCAACATTTCAATACGAGTGTAGGGTGCAACGGTCCATATTCAAATCGAATGGCCAGGAAGAATCCAATATGAGGACTCCTATTGCAAGGTGACTTCCATCATACCAACAATGGACTGGGCCACTGAACTATGGACCTCACTTGTACAATCTGGAAACTGAGCCTGTTATACAACCAGTGTATAGTAGCTCAATAAATGGCAGGGATTCACATGTATGACAGGGGCTTATTCAATACATGGGTGGATCTCATTATGTCATTTGAGAGGTCCCATACTTGGTCAACGGAGGTGCAAATGTCCTAGGACCATTACAGTCTGATTTTTTTAGAACAAATGCGCGACGGCCCAAACCAGTACCAATACATTACACCTTGCTTACATCCAATAACATATTTCCCATTAGGTTCCATTTTTATGAAGAGCTTCAACTTCTTCCTACATAGCATATTGCGCTTTAAATCAAAAAGATCTTTAGTTAAAATAACAAGCTTTTTCATAAATGTAAGGGTAGAAACATATGCCCTATATGATTTGGACAAAGAATTATATAATAAGAATCAATGTACTCAATAATGGTAAAGGTGGTTGTAATAGCCAACCTTATGGCCATTATGATACAGTCCGTAATGACTGTTGCAGTCCTTTAATGGCGAAGATTATTTTTGAAGGAGAAATTGTACTGGCTGCATATTGGTCTGTTATGGCCCTGTATTAATCCATTATGGGCATTTTTTTCTTTAGAATTAACAACCGTGTATCAAAACCCAATCGTGTACAGGCTGGCAGATTTTTTTCTTCTTTAAGATCATTATGCAATTCAACTACGTGCACACACGCACGCGCATGTGACTTCCATATTGGCAAATGGCAATACATAGAAAGAAGCAAAGATGCACAATCGCCTGAAAAAAACCAATAGATATCAGGCAATATGATATCTATCAGACAGTACCTTGAACCATGATTTAGTGCTGACTGCATAATGAAGTTTGCAAACTAAAGTACAAAGACACATATGAAACCAGAAACTTTCATAAGGTGGATTCAAAATAGTTAAGGAGAAGCACTCAACTGGGTTTCAGGAAAAAAAGGTTTGTGATTTTTGTTGAAAAAGAAGCCTTTAATCTGCCCAAAATTACATGAGAAGAATGGGAATAGAAGTGAATGATCAACATACAATATCAACTTGCATCTGTCAGTGAAGAGGAAGAGTGCATTCTTTAGAGCTACAAACTGAAAATCCAAATACAGAATGCATGAGTTTTGACTGAGATTGAAAGCAAAATCTTCATGGTGTGTCTTGTATTTTGATAGCAATATATAAAGATTTCAGCAACTACCTTTCAGGTATTGTAATGGACTAAATGTGAGTTTTTTCAACTGTTAGATGTGTGGGATAAAATGTTCTGGAATCTGTATTGGTTGTTCGGAGATGGATGAAATAATACAATGTTAGCACATGACAATCCTGTGTCAACCCAAGGACTTATTTTTTCAGTAGGCATAAATAACAGTAGAAAAAACAGCACATGAAAAGGGCAGAAGATGAGAAACAGCACACCATGAGAAGAAGATTCAAATGGATTTAAACAAACATGGGTATCATGAAATACTGAAATGAGTAAGACTACAAGAAGAATCGCATTAGTTTCATCAACTACCAAGTAAAATTTCAGAATGTAATGTACAAATTTGATGTGAAAGTATCTATTTGATGGCGCAATTCAAGTGGATTTAAAAAGAAACATGCATGGGTATTGTGAAATACTGAAATGAGCAAGACTACAAGAAGAAACACATTAGTTCCATGATTTCATCAACTACCAAGTAAAATTTCAGCACATAATATGCAAATTTGATATGGTCTATACAGGGTGCTCTGTGGTGCAAGTTCGATATCACTTATAAAATGCTAATAACAACCAATCCACAATAATTGTGGGATGCATGTATGTTGATCCGAACTGTCCAAATCATGGGACCCATTTGCGATACAACATGATGCATCCCCCCCCCCCAAAAAAAAAAAAAAAGATCAGTGATTAGATAATTCTCAAGATCCAACTGATACGCATCAGTCCAAATTCAATATGATTTTTGAGTTGTGCTCAATCCAGAAAGAGTTCCTCAAAAAATTAAAATTTACCAGACAACAACTTGAATCGATGACTTAGCATCTCCTTAATAAATCACAGTGTCACAAGTATAGAACTCAACTAATTATGATGCACAAGAGCATCCATTGATACCCTAATTACGGATTTTCAGTTTTTAATCTACACTCCACAATTAGGGAATTGACACTACAAATCCCTGATTAGAGATTTGAAATTCAAAAATTCTCAATACACAAATCATTGCATAATAATACTTTAGGATTAAAAAATGCCCAAATTGATGAGATGTGGATAGATAAGGAGAGAGAGAAGGGGGGGGGGGGGGGGGGGGGGGGGGAGATACCTAATGTTGCACAATGTTGGGCCAAAGATATGAAGAAAATAAAAGAAAAAAAACCCCTAGAAAGAGATCGAGAGCAGAAAGGGAGGGGAAGGGGTGTGTGTGTGAGAGAGAGAGATAGAGAGAGAGAGAGAGAGAGGAGTCGAAAATGAGGGCTTAGGGGATTTTTAAAATTATAGTTTTATAGGTATCCTTTGCCGGCGGTTGGTTTTAGTTACCGCGGGCAAAGATCCCCAAACGTCACCCTATATCATGCCTATTTTATGTGAGCGATGCATGTCTTTATCGTACCTGATCAGATTCATATCTTGACCGAGCTGGCGTCAAGAACAGATGAATGGACTAGATTCAATTAAAATTTATCAGTTCTGATCTGATGGCCATCGTCGTCGTAGCAGGAACCATTGGCCACTTCCAGGGAGTGTTGGACATCTGTTGATAATTTCCAATCTACACTATCCAATGTGTTGGTGTGGACAGCGATATAAAGGGTCCAAAATCTCAAAACCAGTGGAATATATAGCATATATGGTTTTTAACAGACATGTGAAGGTGATGGGAGCTTAACGTTCACCTCTCTCTGAAAATGACTAATTTGGCCCTGGGGATTTTAGGCAAGAACGGTTGTGATTCAGGAGATTCTAAGAGGTCTTAAGTACGGACCAAATTGTCGTCTGATTGCTCTTGTGGTGTAGAACGATAATCTAGACCGTTGGATTGTTTGATTTCCAAGGATAGAATCAGCCATTTATACATCTGTGAAGATTAAGCTGTCGTCACCTTTCGCATGCCACAATCCTACACATGCGCACAGCTGCTACACCCGTGACATACATAGAGTTCAATCCAAACCGTCCAAATCAAGGTTCGCTTTAAATGTGTCATACCCAAAAATCAAAATCAATGGACGGTTACAAACTATGGATTTATTAAAATGGATAAGGCAAACGACCCAAATTCAATAAACCAATGTATGTCAATAAGATCGTTCAGGCAATCTGATTTCAGGCTATATGAACCATCTATAGTGCGTCCAGCATCTTGGATGGCTTGGATTGAGGTACATGAATGCACACGTGTGAAGCTACTACGTGCATGTTTCTCTGACTGAATCATCCATCTCATTGTACAAGTGCGACTGACATGCCAATGTGCTTTTGCCCGCCGCACAAACCAGCTTGGAAGTACATGATCAGATCCATTCATGAGATGGGACCCACCGTCTCTATTCCATTGATCGAAATTTAGTCAAACTTAGAATTGTTGACCAAACTTGTTTACGAAAAAGATGAAAAGATGGAACACCAATGGTAAATGTTTTAAAGAAGATATGTGAATCACTTGATAAGTAATCCGAAATAGTTTATCTCTGAGGAATGTTCACCAGCAGATCTTCCATGTTGAATGGTCAAGATCTTGCACGTGTGCAGTGTGGCATGGGGACATACGCAGCAACTTTCTTCTTCATCCCACTCGCGCGATTCCGTTTACTTGTCTCTACTCGACAGAAGCAGATCTCTTGATCTTAGCCGAAAATTGTAGTATTGGTCCAACATACCTAAGATCAAAACCGTCCAAATCACTCCAGTTCAGGAGAGTTAAAATGCAAAAGTCCATTAATCATACCATTTTGATTATCCTATTGGTGGACGTGTAGTGTGGACAGTTAAAATAGAGAATAATCAACCATCCAATTGCACATGCAAATGTCCATTGATCTGGGGTCAAAATAGCCTTATAAATATGATTATAGTGATATATCCTATATATAGTGGGCCCCACCTTTTCTTTTGCATTTTAAACGTACGTCACATGTGCAATTTATGCCTGCATGTGTACGGAGAATCATACTCCACTTTGATTGCTGATGTAATGGACCAGACATACAGGTTTTAAGTCAAGAGGGGAGGGCATGGTCTTAGATGAAAAAGAAAGAAAGAAAGAAAAAAGAAAGAATAAAAAAAAAAAAAAAAAAAAAAAAAAAGAATCAAAACAAAGAAAAATCTGTATTTTCGCAACCCATTTTGGACCATTAAAAAAGTTCTTTTCTCATTTATAAATAAATAAAAAACATTAGTTGACATTTCTGTCCTTCTTTGTCATTTGTGAGCAAGTGCATTATCCTCTCATAAATGTATTATTAGCCTCCATATATTGGATTTGATAGCCCCACAGTGACCTTTTCCGTTGTTGAGAAACTCAACCTGAAAACTCAGCTTAACTCGACTTCCTTTCCAGCTGAGTTGACTCAGAGATGTCACTGAGTCTTGACTAACTCAACCCAATATTCAATAATTTAACCAGAATTATGTAAGTATTAGTAAGTATTTAAAGGAACATTGAATGCGTGGTGTTGCATGTCGATTTCAGTGGGGCACGTTGTCATGCAAGCATAAGATTGGCCCACCAGTCGCCACGGACCATGGGGCCAAAAATCAATCTATTTGGAAACTGGAAATGGATGCTAAAGCAAATAAAATCTTCCAAACTACCTTTTATAGTCTATTTAGTAGATTGGACACCAAAAATTAAGCCATTTCAAAACTAAGATGGGCCACATCAACTGAATTTAGGCCTGATATTCAATGCTTTCTCAGGTGCCTCTATTTCTAATTGGGTGACTTCAAAATCTAGAATGAGCTACTGGTGGTGATATAGGCAGGTCGTGGATAGTTTCATGGCTAAGATGGATTAGAAAAGGCTTGGTCGACGACAGAAGTGATCCAGACCGTCAAACTTTAAATCGAGTGTATCTCGCAATCCGAAATGAGTTATTCGATGTACCTAATATGATTTTGGGTTCGGACAAGCTACTTTAGCCACCCAACTCCACTATGCCGGGTTGCGCATGCCAAACTTGCGAAATACCGCAAGATCGACATGAAAAGTGTTTAGAATAATTAGGAGAACATCGTTGTTCATCCAAATACGACACTATTTTTGGCCAAAAACCATGCGCACTAGTAGACATCACAACCGTATATAAATAATAAGTTTACTATTTACAGCAAGTTACAATTTCTAAGAGTTTTAGTTGTAGTTTGATTTCAAAACTTCTCCCATGGCTTAGTATCCCTAATTAAAGGGTTGTGAACTCATTTATTTCATTCATCAATCAAATTACGAATTTTATAGAATTTATTTTTTATTTTTCTTGTTTTTTTTCTTGTGGATTTGAGAAGTCTCTGTGAGGAGTCCAGAGAAGCTTCATGAATTTGGAGTAGTTATCCTTGAGGAAGACGGTGATAGACCTCATCACATTCATCCCTACGGCGGGTGGCACACTTGATGGACCAACAGAGGTTGACACCATAGTTCAAGAACTTAAAACTCGATGACATTATATCCATGCCATTTATCCATTCCACAAGCTCATCTTAGCACATGCAATCAAAAAATGAGGCAAATCCACAACTCATAACACATGAAACTGTGACTATAGAAGACCTAAACCATTGAAAGTTAATGCCTTCCTACTGCACACTTTAATATTCATTTGTCATCCGACCTATTTATATGATTATATAGACATAGATAAAGGGAAAACCAAAAAATCAACTTGATCTAAACTTTTTGTGGTCCCCAAGCAATTATTAACAATAAGAGCTCAATTCCTACTTTTTAATCTGATGTGGTTCACTTGACCTTTAGATCTGCCTCATTTTTGGGCTCATAGCATAAAATAAGCTGTCTGGAATGGATGAATGGCATGGATATGATCTATACATCATGGTGGGCCCCACAGTTTCTCCACACCAAAATTTTGCCCACCTCTGTTTTACCAGAAGTTTTAACATGTCAACATCAACATCTTGCTTTATTTGATAAAAGAAGGAAAAGAAAGTGGGCACACTTTGCTTTAGTCCACCAGGTGGGCTACATTGTATAGATTCTCTTCAAAAAGAACCCACAGTTTTGATTATCTATGTGGGGGCCACATCGTATAAAACAAATGAAACGGTTACATCCAATGGGTAGGCTGGCCAGATTTTTTTGGTCAGGATATCTACTCAATGATTCCCACTTGATTGAGTGCTCTGATCTTGGACTAGTTTGCTACAACCCACATGATCAATAGACTGCCCTGATTCTTGGTAAGGGCATCTATAAAGTGGGACCCACCTGATGGACAGCTTGGATCTCTGATCCTGTGTGCAACATCACTACATGCAGCACTGCTTATAGTTGGTCTTCCTCACTGAGTATTGATACTCTATTATGGTTCTTACTTGCTATGGGTATCGCTTAAAAAAATAATAGTAGTAAAATAAAGTCATCTATTAAGATTATGGCACAAGAGAGTAGGGGAGAGAAGAGAGAGAGAGGAAAAAAAAAGTGTCGATATGATGTAGGGATGAACGTGATGAGGTCGAGCACCTTCTTCCTCGAGGATAACTATTCTGAATCCAGGAAATTTCTTTGGACTCCTCACAAAGGCTTTTCGAATCCACGAGAAAGAAAGTAAGTAAAATAGAAAATAAATTCTATAAAATTCGAAATTGATTAATCAATTCAAATAAACGAGTTCACAACCCTTTAAATAGGAATACCAAGCAATGAGAGAGAAATCGGAAACAAACTACAACTAAAACTCCTAGAATTCACAACTTACTATTTATAGATGGTCGTGATGTCTACTAGTGCGCAAGGTTTTCGGCCAAAAAAAAGTAAGTGTCCTATTTGGCTTCACCAATCCGTTCTCCTAATTATTCTAAGCTCTTTTCACATTGGGCATAACTCCTAAAGCTCGACGGATGAAGAGTTATAATAAAACTAAAACTTACTATTTATAGTAAAAATAGAATTAAAATAGGGAAACAACTGTCAATCCGGGGGCATTTTGTAAATCCGGCTTGTGCCTGGTAACTCATTCCTAATTGTGAGATATGCCCGATCTAAGGTTCGATGGTCCGGATCACTTCTGTCGTCAACTGGGCCTTTTCTGATCCATCTTGGTCATGAAAGTATCCGCGACCCGCCCTACATCGCTATACATGATAAATAAATAAAAGAAGAAGAAGAAGAAGAAAAGAAGGGCACCAAAATGATTTCATTGGTAGGTCAATATCACTACTTTGTGGGTGTTGTGACCTAAGTTTTAGATGTATCTTGTTTCTTTATAAAGATTCTAACATGATGCAGGTAATAGATATAAAAAGCAAATGTCACATGGTTATTATGGCAGGTCTTATACGGTCTTTGTTACACAAGCTTTCTATTATTACTGTAAGTGCTGACTACATATGAATAAATGAGATTAAAAAAAAAAAAAACCCTCATTTAAAAGTCCTCGAAACCCATATCGTTTCAAATCAAAAGTTTATATCCCTCAATAACTAATTGTCTGGGTAAAATTAGCCATAAGCTACTTAATTATTCAGCCCCAAGCCTTAACCATGGTGATGGGCCATTTTTATTCTTCTTCTTTTGGGGGGAGGGAGGGGGGATTCATTTCTTGTTTTCAATTGTCACCATCATTTATCGCCATTATCATTTGGACTACTGGATTTCAATTGCTAGCTGAATCGATGGGGTTACCAAACTCCATTCATTGGATGGACCATGAGGCCTACTTGTGGTTGATGGATGGAGAAGCTATTTTGACATTGAGGGAAGGAAAGAACATGAAAATTTTTAAAGAAAAACCATTCCATGTAGATTATTTTTTTAACCAAAAGTGGGACTTTTAATTAAACTAGCGTCTAGCACGCGCAATGGTTGTGGAGAGAGACAGAAATCTGGGAGAGAAAATTTCAGCCTTCTCAGAGAAAATTGCCGCCTTCGAGGAGAGAGAAGGTGGAGTGCAGAGGCCTTTTGCAGGTAAAATATTAGCCATTGAAGGTTATTTGTTTATTTTTTTCTTCTTCGATGATATCTGAACTGTAGGACAGACACCTCTATATTTTCATGTTGTTGGAATACCTTTCACAAGGTTCTCCATCTATGAAAACTTATTGTTGGAGTACAAAATGTCCAGGACCTATTCACATTCTTCCATCAGGGCTTTACCCTGCCCACTTTGATGAGATCGAAGCTGTTTTTTAATACTGGTGTATGGGAAGACTTTTCTTTCCTTGTATTTTTATTTTTATTTTTTCATTTGGTTTCGCGTTTATGTTGAACAAAAGTGAGATATAATCAAGATAGGATCAAAATCATGAGAATTGGAGTGAGTGGGCTGAAAGAACCATAGAATCCAGAACATAAAAATAAGTAGAAGAGCATCCAAATTTTAAGTCCATGCTATCAAGGTGGCCATATTACAATTACCTATGGCCCATGCAATTGCTTTTGGGTTGCAAGTGTTTCAGATCATCACATCAAGTGAGTTCGTATCTCTTCAGGTTGGGAGCGGATTAGGTGAGGTCCCGGGTCCACCTAGCTGGGTGGGACCGTAACTGTGGGCCATAGTACAGGAAACAGTGGTGATTGATCATTAAAAACTTCTTGTGGGCCACAAGAGCTTTGAATCAAGATGATATTTGTATGGTCTCTTCATCTAGGTGTTTCTGACCTTATCAACAGGTTGGATGACAAATAAACATTCCGGTGAAATCCATGAAGTTTTTAATGGTAGGGGATTCAATCATGACTGTTTCCTGAGGTGTGGTCCACATAATATTTGAGTCGGATGAATTTTTGGCACGATACCCTAAAATGAGCTTTCAAAATGGCTGGGCAGTGTGGATTTAAGGAAAATACATCACTATGAGCCCTACAGTCAGGGGTCCAACTCACCTTGGTGGATCGGGGTCGCACCTAATCCACTCCCCTTCATGTTAATGTGAGGAGAAAAAAGAAAAAAAAAAAAAATCACAAAATTGACTCCATTCTTAACTATTTTATACTAAAAGATTTTTGTTACAATCAAGACAAAACCCACCTAGTAGCAAAGATTTAAAGATAACTAATCTTACCACAAAATCCCATTTTATAATATGCCAATTTCAAGAAACAAAACCACAAATCCTGTCTATCCAAACCTTCCTAAACAGGCCTCAAGTGGTAATCCCTTTACATTCGCTGCTAACCAAAATACTTAAGCCACTAATTTCATTCTATTTGCAAATTAAAACCCCACATTTTTCAAACTCCATCCAATAAAAAGAAAAAACAAAAGAAAACTAAAAACCCAATTTTCTCTCTTTGGCTAATGGAAAAAGAAAAAAAAAAAAAAAAAAAAAAGACCACCTAAATCTTTAGCTTAGCTTGGCACTAATAAGGCCTTCAAAGGAACCCACCAAGGCCAACATACTCACAAGCAAGCATACAAGGCTAAAAGTCTGTAGGATCACCCATTTCTTTGTCCATGACTCAATCTTTCTTTGCACAAAGTACATCTCCACAGGGAAATAGATGGCCAGTGGCCAGAAATTGAAGGCCCCCAAGACTCCCAACACCTGATTGAAGTAAGGGAAGAGCATTGCAATGCCTGTGGTTGATACAACATAAGCTGTTCTAAAGCATATCCTAAGGAGGTTGATTTGGTATAGTGGTAGGCATGGGATTCGGACTGTGTAGAAATTATTCACGAATCCACTGTTTGGGTACTTTCCTGCAAGCCATTTCTCTACAAATGCAAACACTGGCTGGCTGTACACCTGCAAAAGAAATGTGGAGAAACTAATGAAATAGGAGTGAGCACTTAGGTGCTCCAATGGGAGACTAATGAAATAGGAGAAGAAGGTTCATTTAAATAACAAGTTATATATTTTCTTTTATAGGGGAAATTGTCTGAAAGTCCTAGCCGGAAAGAGCCATTGAAGTCAGAACATAAAAATATGTTGAAGAGAGAGAGAGAGAGAGAGAGAGAGAGAGAGAGTCCAATTTTTTAAGTCCATGATATCAAGGTGCCCAGATTTCAATTTCCAATGGCCCATGCACCTACTTTTGGGATGCAAGAGATTAGATCATCACATCAAGTGAGTTCATATCTCTACATGTTAATGTGAGGGAAAAAAAAAACCATCTAGAAAACTGACTCCATTCTTAACTATTTCTTTCGATTTTATACCAAATGGTTTTTGTTACAATTAACACATAACCCATATAGTAAGCAAGGATTTAAATACAATTATCTTTCCACAAAATCCTATTTTACAATATTCCAATTACAAGAAATAAAACCACAAATCGTGTATGTCCAAACCTTCCCAATACAGGCCTCAAGCAACAATCCCTTTACATCTGCCACTAGCCAAAATAATGAATGACTAATTGCATTCTATTTGCAAATTAAAACCCCACAATTTTTTAAAATCCATCTCGTAATGTTTAAAGAAAAAAACTGAAAACTAAAAACTCCATTTTCTCTCATTGGTTAATGAAAAAAAGAAAACGAAATAAGAAGACCACCTAAATCTTTAGCTTAGCTTCTTACTAATAAGCCCTTCAAGGGACCCCACCAAGGCCACTGCACCCACAAGAAAGCACACAAGGCTATAAGTCTGTAGGACCACCCATTTCCTAGTCCATGGCCCAATCTTTCTTTGCACAAAGTACATCTCCACAGGGAAATAGATGGCCAGTGGCCAGAAATTCAAGGCTCCCAAGAATCCCAACACCTGATTGAAGTAAGGGAAGAGCATTGCAACGCTTGTGGTTGAGACAACATAAGCTGTTCTAAAGCATATCCTAAGGAGGTTGGTTTGGTATGGTTGTAGGTATGGGATTTGGACTTTGTAGAGATCGTTCACAAAGCCACTGTTTGGGTACTTTTGTGCAAGCCATTTCTCCACAAATGCAAACACTGGTTGGCTGAACATCTGCAAAAGAAATGCGGAGACAGCACTTTGAATTAGTAGCAATCTGGGCTCCAGTTTTTGTAAGTGGGGCCCACAGTTTGCAAGTCAGACTGTCACCAGGACTATTTTTAAATACCACCAATGGGACAATCCTTGCCCTTCATTGGTAGTTGCAGGGAAATGACAGCGTCCATATTCAATGGAAGGAAGGCCAGAGGTTTAATGCCGAGGACCTTCTAATCTAGGGGATTTTTAGTATATGTATTTATCCACAGTGGGTCCCACCAGCCTGATGGTTGTTTGAAAGAGTTTCATTCTATTCCCTATCTGTGATGGGGGCTCACCATCAGCATCAATGAAATATATATGGATTTGGGGGATTTATAGTATATGAATTTATCCATAATGGGTCCCACCAGCCTGATGGTTGTTCTAAAGAGGAAACTTTTGGTCTGTTCCCTATCTGTGATGGGGCTCACCACCATATGATCCATCAGCATTGACAAAAGATATATGGATTTAGGGGATTTTTAGTATATGGATTTTATCCATAATGGGTCCTACCAGCCTGATGGTTGTTCGAAAGAGAAGACTTTCGGTCAGTTCCCTATCCGTGATGGGGCTCACCATATGATCCATCAGCATCAACAAAAGATAGGCCCACTTGTACAATAGGCCATAATTTATATGGTTTTATTAAGACTACTTGGTTGCAACAAATATCATGAAATTCTGCACCAAATTAGACTGACTAGTCATGAAATTTCATGATATTTGGTACAACCAAATTCACTGGTCCTGTTTGAGATCAGAGAAGTGAGAATACAGGTTTGGCAAATCCATGAACTTGTCAAATTCATGGATTTGCATTGGATTTGGACATGGATTATCCCAAGTCAACTGTTTGGGAACAAGCTAAAAATCCATGGATTTGGAGCATTTATTGCAAAGTCAGATAGTTTTATGGTCGCCCCAAATCTCCTTGATTTATGGGGATAGGGATTTGGGAAATCCAAGGATTTGACAAATCCTAGACCAAAATCCCTCACCCCAAACAGCCCATTGATTAGTGTTATATTATATAATTATATATTAACTCAGAAGAAAAGAAAAATTACCTGATATCCTCCCACCAAATGAAGAACAATGCAAGCATTAGCAAAGTCGATGAGCCAATATGGTTCGTAGAATCCAAACCCCGTCAAGAGGTTCCCGGGTGTGTTGTTCCCAAAGGCTGCATATCCGAAGCATCCACAGCATAGGTAGAAGAAGGTAGTGATGAAAATTGCGATCATTGACGCCTTCTTCATGGTCTTGTTTTCGGGGGGTGGTGACTTCAGAGTATTCTTCATTTTTTTTCAAAGGTTCATAACCCATTTTTAGCATATTCACTCACCAAAGAGAGATGCAATAGAATCCTATTCTCCCCAACGTGGTAGAATTGCAAGATCCAGCTTGTTCATTTGACGGGCCACACTTTTATGGCCACGAGAGTCTTCTATTAGGCTACATGTACAAAAGAAATGGACTAAAAAAATGATAACTGCCCACATTCAACATACACATGAGGCCTACCAGATGACTAGATCTGCCCGAATTTTGGGCCACAACATAAAAGGTGGGACCTGCCTGATGAATGGACTGGATATCACAAATACGTCCCACATTGGCATGTTTAAGGATTTTTTCAATTTCCATGATCAATCAAACTTAGAACACTTATCACCTGTATTTCAATAAGAATTATGGAGTATGGATAGGCGAATGCGATGTCTCCAAGTGCTTGAGAGACTTTCCACAATTTTTCAGTTGATGTCAACTCTGGAACTCCGGCAATAGTACCTTTGATCATTCGGTTTCCTGCAATTACAAAGAAATGGAATCTAAATACCTAGTTTCATGATCAGAGCAGACCGCTGAACCAGCAGGAACTGTTGGTTATGATTTTTTGACCAGGTATTTGTCACCAACGTATTCCAAAATGGTAATGGTGGCTGTAACGGCTGCCACTGTTACTGTTATGATACGGGCCACAACGGCCACTATGGCCCTTTTTTATTTTCTGAAAAAGTTGTTACAGGACCATTATGGGACCGTTAAGGTCCGTTATGGTCTGTTTTTTCTATAATGGCCATTACGGCTGTTTTGACCCCATAATGCATAATGGTTATGACCATTACCATTACCGTTACGTAACGGCTGTTACATAACCGATTTTGAATACCTTGTTTGTCACAGCATGCTCCATCCAAGATCGGGTCCACCAAGCAAACAGTCTCGATCACTGAAACTGATGTACAAACAACCCAACAATGCAAAATCCAGTTCTGAAACAATACAACATACCTATGACTTTGGCAAGCCCAAGCGCAAAGCCAATGGAAGAGTAGGAAAAGGACATGATGGCTGCCACAATAGACAGCCATTCCATGTTATGAAAATCAGGGATCTGAGAAAATACAATCTGAACCCCTCCAAACAGCAGCATATAAAAACCATCTCCATATGAACATGGTGCTTGATGCCCCCTCTTATGGTAGCAATTTGATTTCTGGATAGCCCTGTTTTAAGAAAATTAAAGAATCTCATTAGGGTAAAACTAACCACTATTGATTAATAAAACATGATCAAGAGGCATTTTGGTAATTCATCAGAGTCCGTTAATGCTGTAATTTACATAATTAAGTGAGGTTTTACAACATTTTTTTTCCTAATAGAAGTGTTTATGGAGTACATGCCAATGGCTACTACTTACCAGTGCAGGATCTCAAATCCTTCTAACCTCAAACATGTGTAATTGTGGCTGTTCATCATGTGGGCCCCACACCGAATGTCCATCAATCCACATTAAATGTCCACTTGTGACATGTCCGACAAATGAATTGGCTAGATTTTTCGAGCCAACACAGTGGGACCCACCTGATGAGCGGCCTGAATAGCATATATGTGCCACAATCGGCCAGAGTACAATTGGAAATCCTACTCCTTCAAGTAGAGACAGAGCAGGACTCTTCGCTTTGAGAAGAAGTACCTCATGCTAGTTGAAGTAGTGATTGTATAAGCAATACCAGTCCCAAACATGCTCAGATACTGTAGCAACCCACAGACCCATGTCTGCTTTCTACCTGAACTACCATCAAACAAATCACACAAGCTACAGAAACAATCCACCCTTCCTAACAACAGAGAAAATTCAAGTAGATAAGGCTGTGTTTGGATGCGCAGCAATCAAATTGAATCACAAAAATCATCAGCTCAATAAAGCAGAAACAGCTAAAACAAAATTAAAAACTATTCATTCATGATGAATTTCAGGCTCCAAATTACAGCAGTGCTACTTTCAAGTTAGAGTGTGAATGGAATATAAAACTACTAATTGCAATTCAACTCACTAGCGCATCCAAATGCTGCCTAAACGATCAAAACGAAAACTTGGGTCTGTGTTTTAATACCAAGGTTCACCCTAACAGCATCCATGTAAGTGTAATT
The DNA here is from genome assembly GCA_037074715.1 of Magnolia kwangsiensis. Taxonomy (NCBI): domain Eukaryota; kingdom Viridiplantae; phylum Streptophyta; class Magnoliopsida; order Magnoliales; family Magnoliaceae; genus Magnolia; species Magnolia kwangsiensis. Next base: position 5,907,948 of record CM073583.1, read on the forward strand.
CCGTGCTCCCGTTACAGGATCCGGCGACCGGTGACAGTCTGAGAGGAGGAAGGCAGAGACATAGGTGACCATGGCAAAGCAAAGCATCGAGACCGGACCAGCAATCCAGCCCAACTGGGCCGTGCTCCATGCGAGCGACAGGACGCCGGATCCAATGACCGCCGTTATTATATGAGCGATGCAGGTCCATATCGTTCCTGATCAGATTCATATAGAGACCAGGCCATGTAAATTATACAAGTAAACGAAATGGGTGCGTGTCCAGAACAGATGAACGGACTAGATTCGGATGGAATTTACCAGTTCTGATCAGATGGTCGTCGTCGTCGTTGCAGGAACCATTGGAGACTTCAAGGGAGTGTTGGACAGCCATTGTTTCCAATACACAGTAGCAATGTGTTTGTGTGGAACGCAATATAAAGAGTTCAAAATCTCCGTACTAGTGGAATATAGCATATGGTTTTAACAGACGTGAATTTGATGGGAACTTTGTGAAAATGACTGATTTGACCCTTGTGATTTCAATCAAGAACGGATGTGATTCAAGAGATTCCTAAAATATCTTGCCATCTGATTCCTCTCGTGGTGTAGAATCACAATCTGGACCGTTACATGGTTTGATCCCCAAGTAAGCTTCATCAGTTCTTTGTACACTCAATCAGTCGTTTTAAGATTCGTATTTGGGAGGTTGATTTGTTTTGAAAGACGACAATAGGACAGGATTCTAAAAATCAGGAAGATCCAAAACTCAGGTGGGCCATACCAACAAAATAGTGGAAACAGCAACGTAGACCGTTGAAATATTTCTGGAGCTGAACATGATTTTTATTTGCCATCCAAACCGTTCCATGACTTATTACGCCTCAGATAAACTGTAGGAACAAATATCACCCTATACAAAACTTCTGTCATTGTCAGGTGATTAATCTCCACTATTTCGTGTGGTATGGCCCATATGAGTTTTGGATCAGTCTGATTTTTAGAATCCTATCCTACTGTGGTATTTTAAAACAGTTGGACGGAGTATATTTGTCCCGGACATCTCTATGGCCCTCACACAGCCCGCGCTCCAAAGTGGATGGCCTAGTGAGTGGTATGTGAGGTCCACCATGATTTATGTATTTTATCCGCTCGACCATCCATTTTCCCAGATAATTTTAGGCCTTTAGCCCAAAAACGAAACACAGAAAATGTTCAAATGGACCACACCACGGGAAACAGTTGTCTTGAACTTCCACCGTTGAAAATTTCTTGGGGGCCGCAGAAGTTTTGGATCAAGCTTATATTTTTGTTTTCCATTCATCTATGTCCGTATGATATTATGAACAGGTTGGATGACAAATAAAAATCACTATGGGCCTTAGCAAGATTTCAAAGGTGAAAATCATTATCCCCACTGTTTCCTGTAGTTTGATCCACTTGATCTTTGGATATACTTCAATTTTGGGCTCAACCCCTAAAATTAGATGGAAAAACGGATGAACGGCGTGGATATACCACATAAATTCAAGGTGGGCCCAACTGAGCGTACTGAGTTACACAGTACGCAATCCGATTTCCACGGGCACAGGTTCCCGCAAAATCCGTTCCCTCGAGATATCGGTATCTCTGGCATAGTGGCATACCATGATCATACACCTGCGCACAGTTTCTATACACGTGATATATCTACTCTTCAATCCAAACCGTCCAAATCGTTGTTCTCTATAAATGAGTAGTACCCAAAAAATCAAAGTCAGTGGGTAGTCTACAAATATGGATTTTTAAAGTGGAAGAGAAAATAACCCAAATTTAACAAATCAATGTCCATCAATAAGATCGTTGAGGTAATCTTATTTCAGGAGTAATCTAGAGTGGGCCCAGAAAATTGGATGGCTTGGATTGAGGTACGTGCATGCACACGTGTGAAACTACTATGTGCATGGATATGAAACTACTCCTCTTCTGCGAGCTTACCATGTATTCACGTGACACGCATGTTTCTCAGCCATAATTATCCATTTCCGTATACAAGTGGGAGTAAGGTGCACAATGGGCATTTCTCCACACATGCACAAGACCCGATAAGGTGGGGCCCACCGAGATCATTCCCTTGACCAAAATTCACTCAAATCTTCATTGTAAAGCCTATGTGCACGGGAAAAATGAACGGCTAGAAAACCAATGGTACACATTTGAAGAAAAATGTGACCCACTTGATACGTGATTTAACTATGAGGAATGTTCAGCATCAGCTCCTCCCTGATGGATGGTTCAGATCTTGTACATGCACGGTGTAACATGCCACGCATGCAGCAATTCCCTTCTCCATCCCACTCGCGGGATCCGTTCACATTTCTCTCGCCGACCGAACTAGATCTGTTGATCTTAGCCGAAGTGTGATTCTCCATAGTCCATACACATGCACACCAAAATTTTACTAGTGGTCCACACGTAACTAAGATCACAGCCGTCCAAATCATGATCTCCAATTCAGGAGAGCTAACACCCAAAATTCCTTTTGCCATACTATTTTGATTAGCCGATCGGTGGACGTCTATTGTCGCCAGTAAATATAGAGAATGTTCAACCATCCAATTCAAACATGTAAATTTCCATTGATCTGGGGTCAAAATAGCCTTATAAATCTGATCAAGTGATATATCCAATCTACAGTGGACCCAAAATTTTCTTTTGTGGTTTAAATGTATGCCACGTGTACAATTCATGCCTGCGTGTGTACCGAGAAACTACTCCGTCTTGCAGTTTTGCTTCATTATTGCAGGGTTGCACCAGACTGACAGGTGTTCCAGACAGGAGGTGGGTGCGTGGTCTTCATCTAAGAAAAATGGGGAATCAAGACAAAAAGATCTTTTGTCTTTTGCCTAACCATTTTGAACTTTAGACCATTGATCCTTTCTTTTTCTAATAAAAAGGTGGATTCCATACAATGACATTCTTGTCCTTACCTGTCGTTTGGTAGCAAGTCCATTATCCTGCCTTGAATGTTATATCAGTCCTAATACAGGTTTGATAGCTCCATAATTCAGAAACTCCACCCAAGAATTCGGCCTAATTGGACCTAAAACGCATAATAAATAAATCTCATATTTTCTAAAAATCTCTTTATAGAGATCCTCTAAGATACAAGTAGTATCAAAATAAATAAGTCCATGAGTGAAATAAGGTATATTACAAGGGTCCTTACTCATGCTTTGGTGCTCGACTCACAATAATTTCAACACAACGTCATGGATTTGAGTGTAGGACTCCATCAGGTGAGCCATACATAATCATTGATTTAGATTAGACTATTTGATTATTTAGATTGATCGATTCAGTGATCTCAACTACAGTTGTAATCATTGTTAAGAAGTTTGAAATGGGACACTTAAACCATGGTCCTTATACATGGTTATCAAGTTGGATATGGAAACTTATGGTGTAGAGACCATAAATGAGATAAGTGTAATGAGTAAGTTTCTCTAGCCATCTTTCCTATAAAAACATATCTTGGTTTCCTCACTAATATAAGAGAAAAAAACCCTAGTTCCATTGAGAGGTTCTCTAAGGGTGTCAGCCTGTTAAGTGCGAAAGATCAAGATTCTCGTCGGCTACATCGAGGCATCAGTAATATCTTCTCAATCATGTATACTTTAAGGTTATAGCATCAAATCTCCATCAAGTGCCCATTGAGTGACATTCCACTATGGTGTGAGTGTGTGGGTGCGCACGGGATGTGAATGCGACCATAAATAAATAAATAAATAGGTATGTAAAAGAAACAGTGACAACAACAACAATATCAACCACTACCACAACAACAACAATAACCAATTGATTTAATGAAACAATGGAATCCCGATGCATTTCTTAGCCAAAGCTCGTAAGTTAGTAGGAGAAGTGGACAGGGATTCGCGGCCCACCTGACCTTTTCACAGTATCAATTAAACTATACTAACAACTTACATTTTCTGTGAATGTTTGATAAAGAAAGAATTCTAATCTATACTTTTTGCTACCTTTATGCTTCAGTAGCTTTCGAAGCTAATTTCCACACTTGGGACCACAGAAAACGTGACAAAACAAGGAAAAGCAAGTGGGCACACTTCGCTATAGCCCATCAGTTAGGCGACATTATGTAGATTCCTTGACTTTCAGTTTTCCTTACTGGTGGGCCACGTCGTCTGAACGAATGCAACGGCTAAGTTGTGGGCCGTCAAAGGGGTAGACTGGCCAGATTTTTTTAGGCCAGGATATCTAGGTGGGTCCCACTTGATTGAGTGCTCTCATCTTGGACAGGTTTGTCATGTTGGTACATTAGCTAGCCTCATTATAAATTTGTAATGATGTGATAGAGAAATAAATGTAAGGTACAGAGAATGGTTGTGGAATAAATCTTTTCCCTTCTCTATGTTCCTGCCCCCGAAAAACTAAACATTATCCTACTCTTTGGACATGAGTTTTAAAATCTAAGGGTGTTATTTTGTAAACTATAACCCACATGGTCAATAACAGCCTGGTTCTTGGTAAAGGCATCTACAAAGTGGGACCCACCTGATGAACAGCTTGGATCTCTAAATCCATGTGCAACATCACCACATGCAGTGCCACATGTTGAAGGGCTTCCTCATTTACGTGGATAATGTAAATGAGTATTAATATGGTATTATGGTTAGCATTATAGGGATCCTTACTCCTGGTCCAATGGCAGACTCCTAGGAGTTTCAACACCGGGTCAAGGGTTTTAGTATCCATTGGTGGTGAAATCCCACCAAGGCATGAGTGTGCCGCGGTGTGTGAAAAAAATAAAAAAAATGGTTAGCATTATAGGGTATGTTGAGAGAGTAGTGCACAAATTAAATAAATAAAATAAAATAATAAAAAAGAAGAAGAAAAAAAAGGCAGTAGAAAAGAATGTGATTATACAAATAGAGAGGATAAAAAAAAGGCACCAAAATAGTTTCAATTCTGGACCACCATCACTACTTTTCGGTGTAGTAACCTAAGTTTTAGATGTATCTTATTTTTGTGCAAACATCCTAACATGAGATAGGTGATAGATTTGAGGAGCAAAAGCCACGTAGTCATTATGGTGGGCTTGATACGGACTTTGTTGCACGGGCTCCCTATCAATATTCAAGAGCTGGATACATGCATGTAAATTAAATAAATAAAGCCATCAAGAAAGAATTCGAATGAATGCTCACCCGCACACCTTTCGTGAGCACTCATGCATACCTTTTTATATTTCTCTTAGGCACAAATCTGAACAGTCAATGTGATGTGGCATCTCTTAAGACCTTACAAGCTCAATTTTCAGCCCAATACAAAACTCTGGTGGCGCATGACAAAAGGAAATAGTTTCTTCCCTTGATTTGCATTTCTCTTTGCTATGAACCACTAGAGTTTTGGATCAGGCTGAAAATTGAGCTAATGGAATTTCAAGGGGTGACACATCATGTGGACTATTCGAATTTTGTGCCTAAGACACGAGTGCAAAGGTATGCAGGTGAGCAGCCCTCTCTCTCTCTCTCTCTCTCTCTCTCTCTCTCTCTCTCTCTCTCTCTCTCTATATATATATATATATATATATATATATATATTGACGCTCATGTGATGTGGCATCCCATGAAACCCTAAGGATTAATTTTCATCCTGATCTAAAAGTTTGGTGGGTCATAACAAAGAGATAAAAATCAAAGGAGAAAATTGTTTTCTTTTTTTATAGCCCACCAAAGTTTTAAATCAAAGTAAAAGTTTGGGCACTAAAATTTATGAGGTGCTACATCACATAGATGGTTCAGATTTTGGACTAACTTCACATATGATGAATTCTCAAAAAGTTCTGACTAGAGTTCATGAGAACTAGTGCACAACTAAGCATTTGGCTACACACACAGGTGTGTGTGTAGGTATATATATATATATATATATATATATATATATATATATATATATTTTAACACATGCACACATACCATCACACACTCATGCCACACGCACGCCATGGGATTGCACCACCATGGGTACTCGAACCCTTGACCCGATGTTGAAACTCCAAGGTGTCTACCACACCGTGTGGGTGTGGGTGTGTATTAGATTTCTTGTCCTACAACAACAAATGACAAAAAAGAAGAAATGACAAGGAAAAAAAAGAGGAAGTGGGAGAACAGTGCATGTGGCTCTCTCCAATTTTCCATCTTATCACATGGGGAAAGGTTGTTGGAGAAAATAGCCTCCGATCCTTTTAAAGGAAATTCTACGATAGTCTTAGGGAATATTGAGGATCATATTCATTCATTGATTTTAAGTAACTCATGTAATAGATTATTATACTACCCTTGTGAGAGTTTTGTGCGTTTATTACCTGTCCCAACTCCATAAAAGAAGAGAATTATATTAGGTTGGTAATAAAAATCAAATTTTTACCATAACTTATCATGAATTCGGACAATGTGAAATAACTTTTGATTAAGTAGAATGGTAGAATTGAAATCTTATAGCTGACCGAATTAGTTAGGATAAGGTTCAGATGATGAAAATAAATCATACAGTCATCCACTAAACATGTGTGCTAACATGAATTGTTTGAAATGTGGGTCCCACTGTATGGACGGATAGAAACTAGCTGTGTGTGTAAACTGTTGCATCAGCCGAACATGGCCCTCCATTTGTACAATGATGCACTATTTGGGTGGTCTTCTTTGAGGTACACAAGGCGTGCATGAGTACAATCAACCATACTCTATCAAAGTATTGTATAAATTTTCTTTTGATGGGCCATTATCCCTTAAATCAGCTATAAACTCTAATTATGTGCTAGCCCATCATGGTTTAAACCAACCACATAGTGGGCCCCACCATGGATGGTGTTTCAGGTAGCAAACGCATACCGATCATATGATCATAGCGTTGCTTCTCCCAGCTTCTACCAGCCAATGTCCATTTCTCTATTTTTCTACCGTCAGTTTGAAAGTTGCTAGTTGGATGGTTAGAATTGTTAGGTCAGTGTGATTTTTCAATGATAGATCATCTAGAGTGGGGTCCGCTAGATAGACGGTCACGATCCACGCTCGCCTCTACTGCCTGTAGAGTCGAAATAAATCCAATCAAGTGTTTCCGTGGACTGCACTCCAGCAAAAACCGTGAAATATATTTTCTATTTCATGCCATACACTGTACACGTGGCATAAATTTAAGTCAATCTGGACCAAATCACAGGAACCATCATGGATAGTGCATGGTCAATTATCGGATAGCTGGAACAATCCTAGACATCAGATTCGTTCATCCCGAATGGATGGTAGAACTAAAATGATAAGTCGTCCACATTCAACTGGAGAAATCAGACAATAAGACCATCCAAATTTTGGGTGGATATGCGCACGATAAGGAGGACCCCACCTGTAATCAAGGCCACATTCAAGACGGTTACAGGGATTTGAGTCTGCATGGGCGCCGACAGGAGTTTTTAAAGGGAGGAGTAATGTGATGCGCGGGCTGCCCATGACGCATGATACGCAGGCACTCAATAATTGTAAATTTACCGTAAAAAAACTCAAATGAACCGATAGTGTTTTGCATCTCTCTATAAAGAAAGAAAATATCTAAATATCAGATTGGTGGGACAATCCTAACCTCTGATTCATAGACATTTGTTTGTGGAAATAGGACCGTTAGATATTTTTGACTTTTATCTGTCTAATAAATGTCCACCAATCCGATAGTAAGAAAATCAAATAAGCTTAATTTTTTGTTATTGATACCAATCTAGGTAGCTTAATTTGAGTAATTGTATTTTATGTGTCAATTTAACTAATTAATAAGCACCTGAGTAGCAACCATCACACACTGGCATAGTATCAAAGCTTTTGTCTTTCAAAGCCCATTTGTCGGCATAAATCTGAGAAAAAATTAGGGGTAGTTTTTTAGTATAGACCCGACGGACTACTCACGTTTTTTCATTGGACTCGAAAAAACCTAAATCACCAAACTAAACATCTAGTTATCCGGATGAACCCAAAAAAATAAAAATACTCCTTTTTTTTTAATTACTTTACCCCAACAAGAAAGGGTATTTTCATAAAAAAAATCTACTTCCGTACCTTAAAATCCCACCTTCATGAGATAAGTTTTCGAGTGGCGAAAAAAAAAAAGGCATAGTACGGACTCGTTTACAATATTAATTTTTAAAAAAATTAGCATTGTATACGAGTCCATACTATGTCTCTTTTTTTTCGCCGCCCAAAAATTATTTCAGTAAAGTGAATTTTTAAGATATGAAGGTAAATTTTTTTGATAAAAGTATCCCTACCTGTTAAGGTAAAGCAGCTGAAAAAGATAAAGGTATTTTTATCTTTTTAGATTCATCTGTAATAATAGTAATCTAATTTGATAATTTAAGTTTTTTCAAATCGAATGAAAAAACCTAGGTAGTACGTCGAGTCTATACTAAAAAGAAAATTTTAGCATTGCAGACGCTCTGTTTATATGTTTTTTTTTCTTTTCAACGGCTGCAAGTTTTTTTCATCAAAGTAGAATTTTAAGGTATGAAAATAAGGTTTCGGACATATATACCCCTTGGTTTAAGCTAAGAGCGGATGAAAAGGGAGGGGTAATTTCGTTCGGAAGTATGTTGTCCTTGCAACCGGAGTCTACTTTGCTAAGGTAAGTTTAGGGTCGGCTAAGAAAAGGGAAGAGGATAAAAGGTGGTGTCTATATTAAAAAATTACCCTAAAAAAAGTACCCTAAATCCGAAGATAGGATTCGGGGCCCCTCAAAAGCACGTACATATTCGTGCCTCCTGCCATTTCTGCATAAAGTAGTTGAGAGGGAGTAATCAAAACCGTTCACTTAGTATTTTCAATATTAAGTGTACCATAATGTAAAAAAAAAATTGTGGATGGTCCAATCCCTTCAATGAAAGACAATAAAACAAATGGGTCCTATTCAGTGAGAAATATCCTGCGTGGTAGATCCTCTTTCCATAGTCCAATCAAAGAAAATTGATACATGGGCCAAAAATATCAGATGATGTAGGATGGTCGGTACGGATCATAGTTAAAATGTGTCACTTTTGTAGCTTACGTAGTTGTGGATGACAAGAGAGCCACGCGGCTGAGAGTAGAGCTTGTTTGGACGCGGATTTCCTGCCAAACGCTTCCGCAGTAACTTCCCGCGCTGGGAAGATAGGTAGGATCCACCGTGAGATTTGTGTAAAATCCACCCCGTCAATTCGTTTTGAGAAACCGTTTTAGAGCATTTTTTAAAAAAAAAATTGAGCAGGATCCAAGACTTATGCGGGCCACAAGAGAGGAAACATTGGGGATTGAACGACCACCATTGAAACATACATATGGCCGCAAAAGGTTTTGTATGAGGATAAGCTTTTCGTCTTTTCAGTTCATCACAGTGGGAATTACATTATAAACGGTTTGGATGGCATATTAACTTCAAAGATGAACCCAGAAAGGTTCCAACGGTAGGAATTTCTTTACCCAGTTTTCCCTCTCGTGTGGCCCAGTTGAGAGTTGGATCAATATCCTTTTTTAAATCGCGTACTAAAATGATCTCATAAAACGGAGGGACTGGGTGGATTTCTCGATAACATCACATGGGCCGCCCCACCTAGCTTCCAGTTTGTTTTCGGAATGAATGAACCATTCATCTCAACGTATTAGACTAGTGTGGGTCTATCTATGATTTTTCTGTGCAATCTGAACCGTGAATCTAGTGAAGCTCCTCATGTTCACCGTATTTCCCAAGAATGTTCCTAATCCAAGACTGAGATGAGAAATAATATATACTGTGAGAAATGTACAATCACGCCCAAAAACCCATATACTCACTTGATGTGGCCCCCCTAAGTTTTGGAATGAATTGGGTTTTGTTGTGTCCTTTCGTACTAGTGGGTCGAACTTGATGACCAGGTTGGATGACACATACGTAACAAATCAGACCCATATTCTATCTGGAAGTTTCTACGGTTAGGATGGGTCAGATGGCTAAGATCAGATGTGTGATGTTGGGTCATGTTCCTGAAGGATTGGCACGTGCAACACGTAGGAGAAGAGTGTGCGGCTACCCGCGCGCATAGACAAATGAAGAAAAAAGAGCCTAGAGTTGTAGAGAGAGCAGAGAGATTGTTAGGCTACACGCAGAGAATGGCACTTACGAGCTACGTACAGGCAATGGGCCGGGTTTGGGCCTTACTCCTACCTGACATTTCAGTTCCAAGGCAAAACAAGGATGAAACTCAAATGGGCCTATAATAGAAAGCCCAAGCCCAATCCTAAAAATTGATTGGGACCTGACAAACGGGCAGCCTCGACAAAAAATTGATAAAATCCCTATTTCTCACTTGAATTTTCCTAATCCACGGGTTGATGATGTGACCTATACATGCACAATGAAATGGTCATTTTAGAGAATGAAATTAACGGTCTATATTCAAGAAAGCATTGATAAATGTCTTAAATTTGCCTTATTAAGAAATTCAGAAAAATCTCAGTTGCTCATTGGACAGTTTTAGAGATGCTACTCAATCCCATCGAAGTTAGCTTCAATGCATTGATTGGTCTTCGATGGCTATGGATGCCATCAAAAGTTCCACCAACGGAATGCACGGAACTGCATAAGTGCGTGATTTATTTCATATTCTAGCTATAATGGTGTATATATCTCAAGTGTAATCGGGATTAGGGTATTCCAAACCCAAAAATTGATCGGCCATACATGCAAGACATAAGACCAGACAAAGAGTGGTCGAGCTCGTCCTATTGTAACCCGTGACATGAAGGAGAGGGAGGTTGGGTGCTTCTGGCATAAATGTTGAGTGTCAAATATTGCATATTTTCTCTGATTTATATCTTGATTTTATAAACATGATATTACTTAAAGGTATATTTTGTACATGTTTATGTTACAAGGTGAATCTAAGAGTTTGAATTAAAAAGAATGTTAAAAGCATGAATTTGATGCTCAAGAAACACCAAGGTAAAAAATAGATCTTTGAAAACCAAAATTGAAGATTTTAAAACCTCAAGATTTAAGAAAACCAAGTAGAAAAAAAAGAAAGTCGGAAGAATAAAATGCTGAAATTCACTTTCATATTTGTGTCATCGACCACAATTTGATGACATTGAAGTCATTATTCGATGACATCGAACACAGGTCGATGGCATCAAATTTTTATATAAAAATCAAGTTTGTCGCTAGACAAATTGAAGACATTTTTCGATAACTTGAAGAACTTCTCAATGAATCGAGGATTTGCTTGATGACATTGAATTTATTGAAGAATTCTGAAGCAACAAGCTGGACTGTTTTGGACACTTATTCGAGGACTCGAAAATAATTCGATGACATTAAAGGTCGTTCGATGACATCGAAGGGTTGTTCGATGACATAAAATGTTACGCAGTGTGTAAATGTGCAACTTTCGGAACTTAACTTACGGTCGACGACATAGAAGGTTGTTCGATGTCATCGAATGCGTTACGTAAAGTTACGCGGCTTGCGTAAATTGAGGCGGTTTTGCAAAACCGACCGGACAAGGCTATAAATATAGGTTTCCTAAACACTATTTGGAATATCTAGGGTTTTGAAGAGTAAAGCAAATGACTTATCTATGGTTGGCTAAATCTCTTAACTAGGGCTAAGAGGTGAAGTGTGCAGTATGTTAGGATGTTTTTCTTATTTTGATTATTGTTCTTGTTAAACTTCTTTGATTCTAATTTGATATTTAAGAAATACTTTTAGTTTTTAATGATTTATTGTGACTCAAATTACAATAGATCTACAATAACTTTGAGTATCTTCTTTTCTTCTTTGAGATTATGGGATTGGTAAATCTCATTGTTCACTATCGTCCCCTGGGCATGGTTGAGTGATGGAATTCCTTCCAACCTCCATAATTCTCCTTCATTGAGAATTAGGTCAATGAAAGTTCAGATTTAATCGTATTGATATATCTTCCAATTTGATATGATAGGACTCTAATTCCAATTGTGTTCCTTGAATCAAATAAGGAAACATCCTGATAACCGCAAGTAAAACCTTGGTACCCTAGTTCCCACCTTTGAACTCACAAGATTTAATTAAATAATTCAAAATTACTTCCTTATATTCTAGATTTAAATTTAGATCTTCTAGTTCTGATTCTAGTTACTTTCAGAATATGCACAAAATTAGTCCCAGTGGATTTCACCTCGGTCTCACCGAGATTATTACTACATCGTGACCCTAAACTTAGGGTTGTGAACAGTTAAAAATAATAATAATCAAAATCTAGACGAAATAAAATGCACATTATAGGCTTCATCTCCACATTAGAAGTGACAGTCACTCTAAATTCTTATGTATGTATATTCTACCCAGCTATCGATGGGTATGACTTGGTTGCAACTCCTACAAGAAGGCTTGTAATTTCAAAAATCCCTAAATAATCCGTAGCCTATGTTGAAAAATCCTTCTAGTGTTGTGTTAAATCTCAAAGTTCATGACTCTTTTGAAGACTTAATATGCAAATTTGTTAATTAACTATACCGTTATATGTGGTAGAGATTGAAAGTGGCCATGGAACTTGAATGGTCTGGATTGATGTGATTTAGGCTTGTGCCACATAACTCAGTTGTCTATGGGAACCCTGATCTAAACAATCAGTAGGTGATGGGTTTGCATACATGGGTGCAGTTCTCACGCAGAAAGTGGGTGGGCCCACCTTGAAAATCATTGTAAATATATTTTTAAAAATACCTATAATTAGTGGACTATGTCATCCACAAATTAAGAAAGCGGATTAGTTAGTCCTGTTTTATTGATTTATATTGATATGTTAATTAAGAGTCACGAATCTTGAGGGCGGCAACCGGCCCTAAGAGCCTGACCTAGTTTTGTACCAGGCTGGGCATGGGCTGGCATCTAGAGCTGGGCACTGGACAACTCATCTTGTCCGACCCGAGTTGGTTCGAACTAAATGGGTGAGTCAGTCCAAACTAAGTAAGCTTCGCACAATCTGAACTCAAACCGAATCGAGTTCAAGTTACCCAATAACTCGACCTGAAACTCGATCTGGCTAGACACGTCTCGGATTCGAGTGTGTGTGTGTGTGTGTGTGTGTGTGTGTGTGTGTGTGTGTGACCTTATATGCCACACTTGACCCGATCCCAAAGTCTCTCTTCCTCCCTCATCCTCCTCTTCCAAGCTCGGCAACACCCACTACCACTACCATCACCTCTCTCTCTCTCTCTCTCTCTCTCTCTCTCTCTCTCTCTCTCTCTCTACCTCTTCTTCCAAGTCCACCAGCCACCCATCACCACCCTCCTCTCTTTCTCTCCTCTCCACTCCCTCCCTCCCTCATCTCTCAATCCAATGCAAACTCAAACCAACCCAGTATTTTTTACGGGTCGGACTCGATCTGGATTAGTCTAGGCCAGACCCAAATTTAGATCAGTTTAGGCATGCTGGACTCGGTACCGAGTCGAGTCAAGTTCGGGTTAGGCCTATTTCAAAACCGAATTGGGTCAGCAATAAACTCGGTCCGACTTGACTTGATGCCCAGCTCTAATGGCATCTATGGCTTGGTCAACGTTCGAGACAGACTTGGGCATGATATTTGGTGATATACGACGGTCCTAACCCATCGTAGGACCATCAAATAAAAAACCATGTGGTTGGGCTCATCTTTGGCAATTGTCGAGGCCCATTCGGGCCCATTTAAGGCCAGCCATAAGTAGATTTGTTAGGAGGCTCTGAGGTCTGTACAAACCCGGCCTGAGCCCAGCCACCCAATTTCACTCCTATGATAGTTTACCACAATCTTAAAAGTGGTGGGGACTCTTCAAACGTAAACATGGCATGGTTGTATGGCAATACAGATTGTCGAAATCACTGATGAGCTCAACCCAAAAGTTACACTGAGAAAATGATACTAACCATCTGATCTTCCCTTGAAATTTCGGCCCACTCAATTTTTTGTTTTTAACCATCCATTTGATAGCTATCATGAATGGTTAGGATAGTTCCATTGGTGCCATTTAGCAATGCTACATCTACAATGTGACCTACAATTTGGATGGTCTGGATAGCAGTACATGAATGCCATTTGACTCTGAGGATGAGTCACCACCATTTTTATAATGGTTACAATGATGATTGGCGGCCTGAAACGTTGCCGATGGTATATGTCAGATTGTGGCCATATTAAAAGACCATTGATTAAACGGTTCATATTTGCAACCTATGAAATGTGCTCCAAACCCAATGAACGGAGTAGATCAATGGATTGGACTGTCCAAGTGTCCCAGTGCAACTAAGAACACTAACTCAAGAGTGCTATGGGAGCAGGGAAACATCTCTTTTAGAAGCATGAATATATCTTATATAATAAAAATTTATTTTTAAAATATATTTAAAAGAAAAACCATATTTCTACAATACATTTTAAAAACAAATTTCTACATTAATTTTAATAAAGCGTTCACGTCCACTTACGCATTCTTAGCTCATTAGTAAAAATAAAATATAAAATATAGTCAGGAAAAGAAAAAATTAGAGACATTGTTTTTCTAGGGATGATCCCATTTCTTCCAAACTTGAACTGTGCGGGTCCACCCGTGTATGTGTATGTGGAATCCAAATAGTTCATCTCGTACTCCTTTTCATTGAAATCGTAGAACCTAAGATTCATCCTCATCAAACTATATTTTTGTATATTTAGATGGGACACACCACAGGGAGATGTATATTTACACCTAAAACCTATATGTTCACTCCTGATCTAGTTAAATCTTGGACTCGCTTGATTTTTTGTATGTTACTTCATCCTGGTGGGGTATATGTGATGAATGGATTGGATGATATTTACACAACAAGGTGGACCCCATATTCAGTCTGGAAGATTCTTTGGTAGGTGTTCCCCTTCCCAATGCTCCATTATTCTCTTTGGTGTGGATCACCTGAGTTATGAATCACTCTTGATTTTGGGCTGTAGGCCTAACATCAGGGGTCACATCTAATAGACGGGTTGGATGGCACTCGCATATCATGCTGGGCCTCACAAATCTCAGAAGTTTGTGATCATACATTTTTTAATGCATACACCAGTTCTCATATTTTTGGTATACTTAAAAAGGCTGTGGATGTCACATTCATACCACCCATGTAACCTTGAAAGGAACTTTTCATCCTCCATTCGTTTTTATATGATCATGTGATGTCATGGACAATGACCTCTTCTCACCATCTCATCTAACGGTCAACCTACATTTCCTTTCACTCCTTGGGCCCTCCAATGTATATGGCCCATCTTCATTATAGACAGGAAATCATGCCAATTTCGATTATCTAATGGGTCATACTAATTATTTATTATTTTTTAACACATACACCCACATCACATGTGCACTCAATCCAATCTCAGTGTTAAAACAGAATCTGTCTACCACTGAGCTTAGGAGCCGGACCTAATGACCCTCTAATGCATGGCCCAAGCTTTACTATCCAAAGGAAATTATGTTGATTTCAATGATCTAATGGGTCACATGGTGGCCCATAGATGAACGGTTAAAGATAAAAGGCCAAAAATTCACATTCTAGATGTCAAACCACTATATATGACAAACTGTAGGCCATCCGCAATGGGATCACTGGATGAGCGGTTTTGATCACCTGGGATTGGCCCAACACAGGTTGTGGTCGCAAGAGTATAGTTTTTGGGTGGTCCTGCAAACTACTAGATTTTATCCTCTTTTTATAAACCATGCCTAGGAATTCTTTAATCACAGAGAAAGTGACTAATTCCTATTAAGAAAATCTGTACATTCATCACATTCTTTGATTTAATCAATGGGATTCAACCCTTATATCCCAAAATTCACACCAATCATATCGTAGATGAGAAATCTGGTTAGCCCTCCTTGGGCTCACGAACTTGCAAAAATAACATAATAGAAAGGCCTTAGCTCATGTCGTGCACCCTTCAGATGCCTAAGGAATCTGGGTTTAGTTGGAGTGTACGAGGGTTTAGGGCTAAATGTTGTGCGTACCTCTCACCATTAGGAGTACTTCTATTTATAATTTAGGAGAGGCAGTGGTTTAGAGACAATTTATCTATTTAGTAGGTGCGTATTATACTAAACTATTGATGCATCGTGCAATTTCATCCAAGCTTTGAAAGACTTCAGGTGCTCGGATGGGACAGTAGTTTCGGAGTACGTGGCGATCTGAGGCATACGGAACCTCGGTGGGAGTTGTGCATGAATGATGTCGGCAGTGAACAGAAGCTCGATTTCTTCTAGTATTACCTCCACCGAGGTCGGCTTCCTAGGAGTCGGGACGTTCGATTGGTAAGCCTATCGTATGTCGTCGATCTACCCTCGCAGGTCTTTGAGCTCTGCTTCCCGGGGTCACCGCTTTCAACTATAACTTCAATCGTGACTTCAGGTGCCTTGTCACGCTTTTTCCTATCCAGTTCGTGACGCAAGTCGGAAGCAACTAGCGTTGTGGTTTTGGAAACGTGGGAAGGTGTTAGTTTTGACGTTTCGAGTTACCAGCTCCTATGGGAGACGGTGGGTATGTTGGATGGCTCAGGGAGGTCTTGAACTGTTGGTCTTACCCCTAGCCTATACTTTTGTGCAGGCCAAGACTATAGCCGTTCAGCAGGTTATTGTTTAACAATTCAACTTGTTGCTCGAGGGAGACAAGTCATCCTCCTCAACTGCGAGATCGATGCGTCGGCCTGGTAGGCGTGGAATCGGCCCGCAGTAGGGAAGAAGAATCTCGATTGTTGGCGGACTGTTCCAACGGTGCAAGGTCGAGCGCAACAAACTAGGCCGGAGCTTTCTACTTTCCTTTCACCATTGTTGAAACTATAGTAAGATGAGAATGACTTTCGATATCGTTCCCACAGACGGTGTCAAATTGTTGATGCAGAAATCTGATTATCCCCCCCTGGGCTGGCAAACTTGCACAAAGAACAGACAAGAAAGACTCTGTCTCATGTCGAGGGGCCCTCCAATGCCTAAGTCAAGAATCTAGGTTTAGTTTGAGTGTTGAGAGTTTAGGGTTAGAGGTTGTGCATACCTCTTACCATTAAGAGTAACTCTATTTATAGTTTAGGAGAGGTGGTGGTGTATATGCGATCTACCTATTTAGTAGGTGCATGTTGTAGAGGGATTCAGATCCCGAGCTTGTAAGAGAATGTTCCGAGATCCTGGGCGAAGATTTTGGGATTCCAAGCATGTTACAAATATCCCCCGAGATCTTTGGGAAAGACCTCGGGCGGATCTCCCTTAGATGAGGATTGAATCTTTGAAACCATCGAATCATTGGAGACGTGTAGTGGGAGGCTGAGGTGGTCTTGGCCAACTTGGGTATACTGACCTGGGCATGCTAATTTGGGTGTGTCGATCTGGGCATGCCAACCTAGGCATTTTTACTCGGGCATGCCGATCTAGGTAGGTCGACCTGGGCATGCTGACTTACCTTCCTAATCAAGTAGGACAACAGAGGATCCTAACGAACTTTGGAGATTTTAGAGTCAACGGAGGTGATTCTCTTGCAAACATGTCGCTTTGTCACAGTCTAAGAGTAGGGAGTGAGCTCTCGTGGGGATCCGATCTTCATGTTGGTCTTTCGTGAAGCCAAGTTCACAAGGTTCCGACTTGACCTTTCATTATACGTTGGTCCATTTTTCCCCATAACACAAACAATCCCAACCCTTGGAATGGAATTTTTTTTAATGTGGAAAAAGTGGGTGGATGAAGGAAGTTGGTCCACTTTTAATTTTCTTTTTTAGTTTAGTCATTCATTTCCTTTCTCAATAGTTGTCTAAAATAATCTTTTGAATTGCCTAGTAATATGATTCATGGGAATTGAATCCACATATTTATGCTCTTCCAAGAAGTTGAGTTCTTAAATGAAGAATTTCATAGAAATCTCAAACTCCATGGAACTTCCATTTAGCTTGTCTATAATGTGGGATTATGTAGGATTAGGTGGTATGGAATTGCATTTAATTAGGACAATGTAGGATTAGGTGGTATGGAATTGCATTTAATTAGGGCAGTGTAAATTTTATCCTCCCTTTGGAATGGATGGTAATGATTGGATGAATCCACGCATCATGGGAGTGATTGGATGAATCCAATCATCATGGGATTTGTGATGAAATTCAAAATTCACTACATCTATGGCCCCGCATGTATTTCATCCATGCCATCCATCTATATGCACCATTTCTATGCACCATTTCTCTTTGAAAGAAGAATTTGATCCCAAATGTAAGATACTGTTGAAACTCCATGATATTTCTAGACATATAATCATTTTGTAACAATGGCCTTAATTCCACCTAATGCAATTCAATACAATCCGATCCTTCCAAACATGTCTAAGTGAAGAGCATGCATGGAATCCTTCATTTAACTTTCTTGAAATCAATGGTTTTCTCTCAAAAGAAATTTATTCTTCTTAGGGCATCCAAACACCAAAATCCTCTAATTTTTAAGTGGGGAGTTCCATGCATTCAAATAACCTTCTTCTTCTTTTTTCCTATCAAATTTTCATATACTTAAAGAAGCCATGGGGATTTATCAAATATAAAACGTACCTCAAGCTGTTGGCAGAAGTAAATGTATACGCAATCCCAGTTCCATATAAGCCTAAATGTTGAAAGAACCCAGTCACCCATAAGCTCCTTTCACCTGTACATCATCCAAATTCGAAGGATTGGAATGCATTGTAACACATGCAATAAAGGTCACACAGACATGTACGAAAGAACCACACAAATATCAGCTTGATCCAGAAATTTTGTGGCCTCCAAGAAGTTTTTAATGGTAGGCGTTCGACAATCACTTTTTCCTGTGGTGTGGTCCACCTCAGATTTAGATTTACCGCATTTTTGGGCTCATGACCGAAAATGAGTTGGAAAAAAGGATGGACGGTGTGGATATAAAACATATACATTAAAGTGGGCCCCACAGTTAGGGATTCACCTGAGCTGGGCCCACCCATCTACATGACTTCTAACCATTGAAATGGTAGATACGAGGTCAACCAGGACATGTATGCCACATGCTCCACGTGCTGTACATACTTCCCACGCATGTCAATATGGCACACGTGTAAGCAGTCCAACTCATCCAGGGCGCCATATATACGGTGAATCCACCAAGCTCAAAAATCAGGCCGGCCCAGCATTTAAGCGGTCTACGATGTAAAAGACCATTGATGGTTAAAATAGATAAGCAACGGTTCAGATTCAACGTACATGTGTGGCTAATTAGATGAGTGGAGTGACCTGATATTCGGTTCGGATCCCATCTGAGCTTCCACACGTGTGTCCCACTGGGACAGACATATTGGGTTTGCAGATGGACTCACCCGAGTAGCATTCATGGCAGAGTAATTAATTCTGACAGATCACTTAATTGGAACATCCAAGCAGTGAACAAAGTGGGCCGCACCATAAAGATCACCTGGAAAAAAAAAATGAAGAATCCACTCATCAGGTGAACGGCCACATAGATTGAATCAGATCAACGGATATCCATTGATTTCAACAGCGTGGAGTGCTTGGTGAATGGATCATTATAATTTTCGCTAGAGGTGATCTCTATGACATGGCCCACCTTTTGTGCGGTTCGGATGTTATACCAAAGTGAGATGTCGGTGGGAAAATAAAACTTTTTTATGTGGAAGTGCACCTACAATATGAAAATAGTGGACTCTTCAACTGCACACATGATATGGTTTTAAGTCAATCCAGACCGTCCAAATCGGTGGCCAACACGTAAACAAAAGCTTTAACTAATAAGAAAGTATTAACAATCTGATTTTTTTTCCCCCATCGCGTTTGAACCACTCACTGTTTTACTTATAGCCATCCATTTGATATCCATTAATTGGAGGGTTAGGATTGATTGATTAGTATGATTTTAGAGATATGCTACATCCAAAATGGACCCACAGTCCGTATGGCCTTGATAGCGCCACATCAGGGGCAAATCTATTTACAGGGTCATATGTACAACACGCATGCGCCACGTGTCCCTACAAGCACACATGTGCAAGATCCATACCATCCGTCCGGATTATGCAATTGAAAAAAATAAAAAATCCATACATCCAGCTCATCAGGTGATCCTCACCGTTAAAAAGATGGTATTGTCAAAATTTCATAATCTGTGGCCCACCTGATGTCTAGACGGCTTGATTTCTTAGGCCTGAAAAGAATCGCCATGGACCGACATGATGTCCCCGGATCCCCCACACGTGAGCCGAGTCAATCCGTGCGGGGCTATGTGATAGCGTGCGTCGAGGGGCGCTGAAGGAAACCGCGTACTCGACTCACACGCGTGGAAACGAGGAATACGTGGGCAAGATCAGAACCGATCATCAGGCGATTTCCCAAAAGGAAAACCCAGAACGATCATCATGCTGAGCACACATATAACCATTGCCCAATTCATCTGAACCATTCACTCTTCGTAATACTGCAGCTCACCTGATGATCACATCGTCCTGATGTTGACACGTGTCTTCTACACATAGCGGATCTCCTAATGAGCGGCTCGGATTCAGTACACGTATTCTTCTTCTTCGCATGCATGTGAAGCGAGTGCAACAAGCAATTCCTTCTGGGAGCATCCTGACCGTTCCTTTTCTGATCCCCAAAGATCGGGATTTTGACAGCCCTCAATCATTTAGTAAAAAGTCTCGCTATCATTGGGCATCGTACAGTGGGACCCACTCCACGGAATATAATAATTGTCTTTTTAATTTTTTCATCTGATGATGACAGATCATTATTGCAGGCATTATATGAAAAGGGGAGCGGATGGACGTTGATTCGGTGGATCCGTGACAGTGGGGCCCACCCACCCTGATGTATGTACTTCAAATCCGGAAACGGATTGCGCACTGAGTAAACTCTGTGGGACCCACCGTGATTTTTATATATTCCATCCACTCCTTACATCCATTTTAACAGATTATTTTAAGGCTTAAGCCCAAAAATGAAGTATATCCAAAGCTCAAGCGGGCCACACCGCAGGAAACAGTGTGAATTGAATGTCAACCGTTGAAAATTTCTTGGGGTCCACAGAAGTTTTGGATCAATCTTATATTTGTGTTTTCCGTGTGATCTTATGAACAGTCTGGATGACAAATAAACATCATTGTGGACCCTAGAAAGGTTTCAATGGTGGAAATTATTTCTCCCAATGTTTCCATAGCTATGGTCCACTTGAGCATTGGAAATGATTCAATTTTGATCTCAACCATTAAAATGAGCTTGAAAAACGGATGGACGGCATTGATAGACCACATCCATTCAAAGTGGGCCCAAATGCAGTGAATGAGCCAAAAAAATGAAGTAGATTCAAATCTCAGGTGGACCACACCACAGGAAACAGTTGTGATTGAACGCTCCATTAAAAGCTTGCGAGAAATCCACCTGTCCATCCATTTTGCTAGCTTTAAAATTTTTCCTAAGGCTACACAAATTTTGGATGAAGTTGATATTTGTGTTTTCCTTTCATCACAGACCTTGTTTGTGGCCCTACGAAGGTTTCAACGGTGGGTGTCATTATCCACTCTCTCGTCCCTACCATTCCACGTCCCCAACGGGATATCCCTGGTAGGGAGCGGATTAGGTGTTACCGTGGGTGTTACCCTTGCCATAGGGCCCATATTGATATTTTCTGTATATCCACACCGTCCATACGTTTCTACAGCCTATTTTAAGATGTGGTTCCAAAATTTAATCATATCCAAATCTCAGGTGGACCACACCATATGAAACAATGGTGATTGAGTGATTCACCATTAAAATTTCCAAAGGGCCATAGCAAGGTTTTCGTAATATTAATTTGCCATCCAACCTATTGACCTGGATGAAGGGAATATAAAAATATTAGGTTGAATCAAAACTTTTGTGGCCCATAAAAAGCTTTTAATGATCATTTATCACTTTTTTAGTGGTATAGTCTACCATAAGTTTTTGGATCATAATCTAAACTGAGATGGAAAAACAGACGGTCCAACAACAGTTAAAACGCACCATGTGCACATGTAAACTTACGTACCGACATCTGAAAAGTAATTTTTTTCTCACATGAAATGGCTATTTTAGTCTGTTCATTGTGGTCCCAACATGCACATGCAATGAGTTTTCATTACATGCCAATTGCCAAGTGAGGGCAACCTCGACGTTCAGGCCTACCTACATGTATGCATTGTATATCCGCATCATCCATCCATTTTGCTAGCTTATTTTAGGGCATGTTACAAAAAATTAAGCAAATGCAAATCTCTTGTGGACCACACAATAGGGATTGAATTTCCACCATTAAAAGCTTCTTAGGGAACATAGAAGTTTTAGATAAAGCTGTTATTTGTGTTTCCGGTACTGTGTTTTCCCTTCATCTTGTGACTTTATCAATAGGTTGGATGTCAAATAAACATTCAATGGATCAATGTTTTAAATAGTGGGCAATAAATTACCAATAGTTATTTGTGATGTGGTCCACCGGAGATTTGTACTTGTTCCATTTATGAGACCATGCCTTAAAATAAGCTGAAAAAATATTTGGATGACATAGATACACAATGCATACATCAAGGTGGGCTCCAATAAACCTAGTTGAGTATCCCTCTACCTGACAACTTTCAAACATACTTTGCACCCTTCAATTAGTCAAAATATAAGGGTCATTAGGCATCATGGATTTAGAGGATATGTTTGGCACCATTGAGTAACCGGAGATTTCAAATCCAGGTAATGTCAAATTCCCTCTACGAGGGGGTTTCAAATCCAAGGTAGAAGCTTAAATTATATCTAGAATTCTCCAAGAATCCTCCAAGAGTTGCATGTGTAAATGTGTGTCACTTGGCTATTAATCTATTGTGCATATGACTTACTAATGATATACCAAAACAATCAAATTATCAATAATATCACTATAATTACTTTAACAGGATAATATGTGTCATCCAAACGTTGTCCGTATAAATCAATACTTAAAAATCGTTGGTTAGTCACTCAAATGTGATATTGTGCTTATAGCCCATTTGAGACTTATTTAGAATTTTATCATTTTTACGCAAAGTATTTATTTCCACAGGCTTATCACAACCATTGTATCAGACATTACATATATACACTAATTACAAATATTAAAGTGAATTTAATAATTATATTCAAACCCCTATAAATATAATATGCATAGCTAATTTCAAATTATATGAGTTTCTAAAATCAGGGTGCCAAATCGGGAGTATTCCAAACCCACGCTCCCGAATACACCCTTAATTTCCGCCTATAGTTACATTCAGCAACAGGGCTCCATAGCTGACCTCACCATCATTTAACTATTGCAATTATTTTGCCATCTTTAACGGGAGGAGTGGCACAATAAAATCCTATCATGTCAGGTCACCGTGGTAGGTCCACATGCCTTACTCTCAGGTGCACGGTTTTAAATGTCGTTGACCCGGGATGAAAGGGAATTCGGATCGTTTGCTCCCCGCGAGCAAAAAATCTGGACGCGGATTGCGAACTATCCCTGCCCGTCCCTAGCTCCGAACGGGCAGTTCCGTGGGCGGGCCCACCGTGATGTATCTGTACATCCAAACCGTTTACTACTTTTCTCGTATTATTTCAAGGCATGAATACAAAAATGAGGTAGATCCAACGATCAAGTGGACCACACGCAAAGTAATAATCTCGGTTGTATTAAAATGCACAGAGCGTTATATGTCAGTTGCATTAAATGCAAGAGTTATATGTGGTGTGGTTCTTTTTATCCTTGAATCTGCCTAATTTTTGTTTCGATGCCTTAAAATAATATAAGAAAAGGGATAGACAGTTTAGATGTACAGATACCTCACGGTTGGCCCGCCCACAGAACTGCCCGTTCGGAGCTAGGGACCGGCGGGGGTGGTTCGCAATCCGCGACCGAAAAATCGGACTTGCTTTCCTGCATTATAATTGGTCGTCAAATAGTAACATGATTGATCATGGACATAACTGAATTGCTGCATTAAATGCAGTTGATGTAGCCCAATTAGATTGCAAGAAGCACTATTTCCCACGTGACATGGAGATGATCCGGATTCAATAAAAGTACAGATTTTCTTTATAAAATGATATTTTATGATTTTATGATAAGTACATGCACGAGCAGCCCTTGTAGGGCAGAAGTTCCTGTATTTGGAAGCTGTGTGGGATCAATGGACGTGTGTGTGTGTCTATATATATATATATATATATATATATATATATATATATATATATATATATATATAACAAATGCTATTCACAACATTGAGTCGAACCGAGTTGAGCTGGCCTTAGCTTAACTTGGCTCATACACTGGCTGACCTCAGCTTGAACTTGGTTTAGTTCAGTTCTTGTGCCTAACTGGTCAGCTCGGCTCAGTTCAATCAGCAACTCAGGCCAACTCAGGCTAAGTTTGAGCTAAGCTTGCCATTGAGGCATTTCCACAAACACCTGAGCTACAACTTCAAAAATCCACTCTTTTACAAACAAAGAATATAGTTTTCCAGCACGTTCTAAGTAGTATAAAAACCAAAAAAGAAAAAAAAGATATTTGTTTAATATACAAACCTTCCTTGCCACTGGCCGCATTTCGTTGAGTCATTTTATCAAATAGTTGGTGAGTAACATCAATGGCAAAGTAATCAGATCACCAAACTGGTTTGATTCGAGTTCAATTCGAGCTGGATTCGATCTAAGTCGAGTCAAGCCGGTGCCTGCTCGAACTCATTTTTGAGCTAAAAAATCAGCTCGACTCAGCTAGAACTCAGCTTCGAACCGAGTCAAATCGAGTTTTTTCGAGTCCAGTCGAGCGAGCTAACCGAGCTAGCTCGGTCCGTGTACACCCTATCAAAACATGAAAACATCGGCCGTTGAGACCTCCTTAGAGTTTAATATGATTTTTATATGATATCCAAACCGTTTGTAGGGCTATTACCACTCAGATAACCGGTAGGCACAACAATCATCCTATACAAAAATTCTGTAGGCCCACTAAGTTTCCCATCATACGTGTTCAATCTCCACTGTATCATGTTGTGTGGCCCACCTGAGTTTTGGATCCGTCTGATTTTTAAATCCCTGTCCTATTGTGGTCTTGTAAAGTTGATGGACGGTGGATTTGTCGTGAGAATCTCTGTGGCCCCCATACAGCTTCTAATGCACGAACTTCATGTGCCCCAGCAGCCCCTTTTCATTGGCGCTGGACATATCTGGTCCAACGCCCTTCTGTACGATGCCTAGTTCCCACGTGAAACGGCAAACGTGTAAGAGATCTGGGCGATTCGTTAGGTAGTGGGCACTGTGAACATGCCACCTACCAAAATCAAGGCAGTACATTCATCAAGTAGGCCTCACATGTACTTTGGATTTGGACGGTTGGACTTTCTTTCCAAACCATCCATTTTTGTCAAACAAGTTTCATCCGCTGATCAGCCAACCAGCGTTTTAGCTTGTTTAAAGTTTATTTACCTGATGAATGGTCAAGATCAGCAACGTGAGGGTTGATCCAACGGTAATTTACATCACATGATGACCCCTCAGTGAATCAAGGCCAGTCGTTTTGGAGTGTCTGTGGACACTTTCTGCTAAATTGTGGTAATACCATGTTTAGCACACATGGTAGACACGAACTCCAACCCAGACAGTCCAAATCATGGGAAAAGTTGTATATGGATTACCGGCCCAAAATCAAACTCACCCTAAGATCCTAACCATCCAAATGGTAGCACAATCAAATGGACAGTTGAAAAGAAATGGTCAGCAATCAAGATCCAACCGGTGAAATTGAATAATCAAGATCGTCAACTCAGTGGATGTTGAGGCCAAACTACATAAGAAATAGAGCCTTTGATTTGGATGCTGCTGATTAGGGTGCATTTCATTCCACTCATACATGGATGAGTAGAGGTAGGCATCTGAGTCGAGTCGGACGGAGTTACTTCCAACCCAACTCGATCTTGTTTTGAAAAATGCCTCACCCGAACTCGATCTGACTCAGTACCGAGTCCAGCATGCCTGAATCGATCTGAGTTCGGGTCTGGGCTAGGCTTATCCGAATTGAGTCCGACCCGGTCAAAAATACCGATTTGAATCGAGTTGGCACCAATTCAGATCGAGTCATCGGGCTAGACGAAGGGAATAAAATACACAAATCATGGCAGACCTCATAGAGTTTACTCAGTCCGCAACCCGCTTCCTTCCATCTACATCCTCTTAACATTTAAAAAAAAAAAAAAAAAAAACACGCACTTGATGGCCCATTGGTTGTCACTAGCCAAATGAGAAAGAGAGAGAAGAGGAGGAGAAAGGCCAGAGGGTTGCACCTATGGGTGTTGGATGGAAATGGATTTTGTTTTTCAGATTGGAGTGTGCAGCAGGATAGATTAGAGTGGATTAGAAATTAAGGTTTTATATATTCGGATTAGGTCGATTCTAACCGATTAAGTTTTGGGTCGAGTTATTGTATAACTCAAACTCGACTCGATTTGAGTTCAAATTGGGCAGAGCCTACTCCGTTTGGACTGACTCACCCATTTAGTTCGGGTCAAGCCAGGTGAGTTAGTGGGATCGATTCGGTTCATGCCCAGCTCTATGAGTCACCACAATTTAGTAAACTGCAACTAACGCACAATTTAATCCTATAGGAAAGCAACGGAAAAGCGAACAAAAGCTTTGATACTCGATGGACTATGATACGCAGGCATACATATATTACTTATAAATTGCATATTCCGCATAAAAATAATTGAAATTAAAATGTCCAAATTATGGGTTCCGGTTAAGATGCATCATGAACCAAAAATTAGGCTTATTCGATTATGAAACTATCGGATTAGTTCATGTTTATTGGACGGTTGAAATGAAAAGATCAGATTGTCCTACTTCATCAAGCAAGTGTCCAGGAATCAGAATAGGTGAGGATTTCTCAACCAATTTGGTTATGGCAATAGAACTCAGCGACAGTGAGTTCCACAATATATGAGTGCCTGTGTATCAAGTGTCATATGCAGCCGGAGTATCAAATAACGAAACCGTGGACACCCATCCCTTTCGTTTGTATGTTGCTGTCTCATCAAAAGTGTGTGAAAAAAAAAAAGGCGCATCTATCAAAAAGGTGGGTATGGAAGTCTCAAAATCTCTTACCTAGGAAAAACCTCACAGCATTCATGTATGTATAGTTTCTGACGTGGCCAGTCTCAGGATCAGGGGATCTGTAGCAGTCACATAGCAGATGTGATGAAACTAGCGTGATCCCTGCAAAGGTCACCATAGCTAATGGCCCAGAAATCCAGCCTAGCTGGGCCACGCTCCATGCAAGTGATAGGACACCAGAGCCAATCACAGCCGTTATTATGTGGGCAACAGCAGTCCATAGAGTCCCTTCAAAGACAGGAAATAAAACAGCCCATCAAAGCTCCATACCTATTACAAACTTTCATATGAATTGAAATACATAGATTTCCGATTTTTCTTTATAGCCCAGTAAAGATTACGTGTGTACTGAAAGTCTGTGCGGAAGAGTGAGCCCTCAAGATCTGAGGGTCTACACGACATGAGACCTCTACAAAGCCAGGGATGAATGGTCCAGATCTAACGGTTTACCTAACTACTACTAGAGCAGATGAATTTAACCACCCTTCTAATTTTATGGTATAGATGGCTGATATATGGCTTAAATCATTTAAAGTACAATCTAGATGGACAAATATCAATATCTCAATTTTATTTTTTTACTCTTGTTGTTAATTGATGTATTATTCACTAGAGAACATCTTCCCATTATAGGCAAGGATGGGAAGGTTGGATGAGACCAGAAATTATCCAATCTTATCCTTATTTCTTTATGTAAATCTTCATAAAATTGTAATTCAACTTCAAATAAGAGACAAAACCTCATAAGACCCACCCACTAGTGATTGCCCACCAATGGGCCCCACTAGCCTATGTCCATCATGTATTAACTATCGCCTTCTGCTATGTGTAGTAATGTCTTTGAAAATGTAATCACTTCATAGGATTTTTGCCAGAAAAACGAGGAGTGATTATGATGAAGTGTTTGATAATGGATTGGTGATGGGAATCAATTTCCAATCTAAATACCATCTGTAATGTATTTACCTATAAAACTTTTAAAACTTATTGATTTCACAGGCTTGCAAACAAACCCAAAGAAAATAAGAAATTTTGACTATGATGGTGATGTTTACTATAAATTCAAGAAGATATCAGTTGGGTTTTCTTTTCTTTCTATCCTTTTGGTGAAATTGATTCCCATCGCCCATTGCAAATCAGTAATGGATAATGGATTGCTGATGTTGGGTTAGAGGCAACGGGTGGTTGGGGATGATGGTGGTGAGGAGTGCAGGCAGATTAAAGGCTCTGATGCCATGTTAAACTAGAGAATTAACTTTGTGAAAAGGTAGTATCTTAATCTACCTAATATACTCTAACAAATCGCATGCAGGCATCTCCAATTTTGGAATGAATGAAAACAGAGAATAGGTGGAAAGTAAGAAATTTTGATTATGATGGTGATGTTTGCTATAAATTCAAGAATACAAGAGTTAGGTTTTCTTTTTCATTCTATCCTTTTAGGGTAATTGAATCCCATCACTTTTGATTGCATGCACCCATCTTCCATTTTGGGATGAATGGAAGTAGAGATCAATAGGTGGAAAATAAGAGATTTTGATTATGATGGTGATGATTACTAAAAAATCAAGAAGATATGAGTTGGGATTTCTTTTTCTTTCTATCCTTTTGGGGATATTGAATCCCTTCACTTTTGATTGCATGTACCCATCTACCATTTTGGGATGAATGGAAGTAGAGATCAATAGGTGGAAAATAAGAAATTTTGATTATGATGGTGATGTTTACTATAAAATCAAGAGATTATGAGTTGGGTTTTCTTTTTCTTTATATCCTTTTGGGGAATTTGATTGCCATCCCTTTTGGATTGCATGCACCCCTCTACCATTTTGGGATGACTGGAAGTAGAGAATAGGTAGAAAATAAGAAATTTTGATTGTGACAGTGATGTTTATTATAAAATCAAGAAGACGTGAATTGTTTTTTTTTTTTCTTTTTGGGGAAATTGATTCCCATCCCTTTTGATGCCATGCATCCATCTCCAATTTTCGGATGAATGGAAGCACAGAATAGGACATTTACATCCTGTCTTTATCGGGAGCGGATTTATCTTGACCCGGGCAGAGAGATTCCTGTGCCCAGGGCTGTGTGGAGCCCACAGAGATGTCCGTGACAAATCCACTCCGTCCATATGTTTTGAAAGATTACAATAGAACAAGATTCTAAAAATCAGGCAGATCCAAAGCTCATGTGGGCCATACCACACAAAATAGCTGGGATTGAACACCTGGGGTGATATGTTTTATATCAGGATAATATTTGTTACTATAGTTTATCTGAGTGGTAATAATCCTATGAACGGTTTGGATGAATATAAACATCATGGTCAGCTCCAGGAAGGTTTCAACGTGGACTTTTCTTCTCCAACTGTTTTGTTGGTGTGGCCGACCTTAGTTTTCAAACTGCCTGATTTTTAGCAACCTGTACTATTGTGGTCTTTCAAAATACAAGAACGGAGTGGATTTATCACAGATAACTTTGTGGGCCCCACAAAGCCCCGGCCCAGGGTCACAGGCAATCCCCTTCCCTCTTTATCAATAAAAAAATCTCCTACTTTTGGTAATAGAGAAGCACACTTTTGGAGTTATTCCAACACCATAAGTAAGAATAAGGTGTAAATATCAGTTCTAGATAAAGAAAATCTAATCAAAGATCATGGCGTTGAATCTACGAAGATTCGAATCACAAAATAGATAAAATACAAATTAGGTGAACTGATGATATATACACCCAATTCTTTTGATACATACACCATTTCTACTTGGTATTCAATCACTACTGTATGCTATTGTGATATCCAAAGTAGAAAAAATGGGTTTGTTTCTCAAAATCAGAGGGTGTATATATCAAGTATATAAACTGAGATAAAAACAGGTTGGGTTTTTGGTAATTTTGTGGTTAATCAAAGCCCAAAAATGCCCTGCCCACCAAGCTCTAATGATTTAGGGTGCGTTTGGTTGCACCAAATATCATGAAATTTCATTATTAATCAGTCTAATATTATGCAGATTTTCATGAAATTTGGTGCAACCAAACACACCTTCATAGAGCATATAAATCATGAAAAATACTTATAAGGAGTAACCATTAAATACCCTTCAAAGATTTCTCCTTGAGTAAAAGAAAATTGAAATTCAAAACATATAAAATCAAGAACTATCAACCAGAACACAAACCCAAATACAATAATGGAGAGAGAGAGAGAGACCCAAAAGCCGCTTGATATGGAAAAAACATGTAATTTCATCTTTGAATTCATGGAGTGATGAAATGATAAGAGAAAAATATACAAATTCAAGAAAACTGATTTGGGTTTTGAACATTTAAACTCACCAAGCATGTGGAATCAAGAAATAATAAAAACAACACACACCCAAAAGCCATCCGATGCAGAAAAGCATGTGATTTCATCAAATTAGAGGGAAACCATATAAAATTCAATAGAACTGATCAACATTTCAACTTGCCAAACATATAAAATCAATAATTATTAGAAAAAAACACACCCAAAAATCTATCTAGTCTAGAAAATCATGTAAATGATGAAATGATGAAATTCAAGAAAAAACTGATATGGGTATTGGACATGCAACTTACCAGTTCTTTTTCTGTGGCCATCGTAGCCGTTGGATGCTGTTGAAGAGTGGGTGAGAAATGGGGTCTGTTGATCCTCTTCTCTTCCTTCTCCCATTGCTTTTCCAATTCATGGAAATCAAACAAGTGCTTTTGTTTTTCCAACGGCTGGCATTTTGCCAGTTATTATAGGACCAGCACTGAAGCTATTCTCTGCGTGTCTGATGCTTGTTAAATAAGGGAGACTCACTATCTACCTTCCTTGTGGAATGTTTGTACGCCAATCTACACCGTACAATCATGGGGAAATTGCATATAAAGCATGTCGAGAAAATCACATATCTTTTTAGAATTCTATACGTCTAATTCACGACTATCCAACGGACGGTTGGAAAGTAAACGTTCAGCAGTCAAAATTCAATGCCATCAGGTGATTAAAAAATGTCCAGTAAAAATTTCTGTTGGAATGTTCTAGATATACAATGATCCCATCAGTTTAGACGGTCTGGATTGACTGAAACGCGTGTTACTTGTATGGTAGATGAGTCACCACCATTTAACAAATGGGGGTTTGAGAGTCCCACATTCACCTCTCCTTAGCGTCTTCTGCACGCATGACTACCTTGCAAGCGTGCGGGAAATCCGATCCGTTATCTGGATGGACTGCAATGTAGATAATTTCTCTAAATAATTAGAATGCTTAATTATCAGCTCGGTCGCACCTGTACTGGAAAATGGACGGTCTACAAACTGCAAGTATTTGTCGCCGTCCATCTTTTTGGTACACGTGCAGCCTAGTGAGTGTACTTCAATAGCCTCTCTCCAGCCTATATCATCGGTATGGAGGTCCCACCATATAATTGCTTACATGTTATTCTCACCTGCCAGTTTGGTACGTGTGACTGCGTAGAGCCGTCAATCTCTTATCTAATCCCCGCCGTCCATGGGAGCCGATTAGGTGCGGCCCCGGCCTCACTGAAGACAGTGCGGTCCATACCGTGGGCCCACCTTGATGTATTTATTCCATATCCACTCCGTCCATCCGTTTTCTCAGATCATTTTAGGGCTTGAGCCCAAAGACGAAGCAGATCCCAATCTCAAGTGGACCATACCATGGAAACAGTGTCGATTGACCATTAAAAACTTTTTGTGGGCCAAAAATGTTTTGGATCAAGCTGATTTTTCATTTCCCTTCATCCATGTTTGTGTGTCCTTATCAAAAGGTTTTATGGAAGATAAACATTATTAAAACACTAAGGTAGGCCCCAGTAAATTTTTAATGGTAGAACGTTGATTCATCACTACTTACCATGGTATGGTCCACCTGAGATTTAGATCTGCTTCATTGTTTGGGATCTTAGGATAAAATGATCTGGAAAAATGGATGGACGGTATGGATATAGAATTATACATACAAAGTGGGCCCCACAGTAAGGGCCGCACCGTCTTGGGTAAGGCCCGGGCCGCACGTAATCCGTTCCCGCCATCAAACCAGTTAGATCACACGTTTGTCAGTCGTTAGAGCCATGCGATTGTCAGGTAAGAATGTTCGTTGCGGTTCGGCGGCTTGGTGCTGTACGGTGAAGAAAAACTTTAATACTACGGTAGATGGTGAGAGTTCATACGCATGTACTTAGAATTTGTTGAATTTCAATGGATGCGCCTTTCTAAGATGGTTTATAATATAAAAATCACACTGATTTTATATTTTTCATGGCTGATCTGTGAACAATAAATAAACGGTCAAAATATAAATAGCCAATGGCCTGAATCTAACAAGAAATGCCCATCAATCCGATATTAGTATCAATTAAGGCATTTATATTTTGAGATTGTGACCTTATGTACGGTGGGTCCATGTCTTGGATAGTTTAGTTTGAGTGCATGCGTATGAACCACCGATCACCGCCGGAGTATCAAATAACTCTGCTGCTACCGTAGCCCACGTCATGTCCTGTATTATTATCTGTGCAACGCGATGTGTGGCCCACTTTGATATCTCCATAACATCTGGATGCGGATTGCGTACTACCCCCGCCCGTCCCTAGCTCCGAACGGGCAGTTCTGTGGGCGGGCCCACCGTGACGTATCTGTACATCCAAGCCGTCAATCTGTTAGATTATTTTAAGGCATGAGCACAGAAATGAGGCAGATCCAACGCTTGAGTGGACCACACCAAATAATAAGCTTGGTTACATTAAAATGCACAAAGCATTTAATGTCAGTTGCATCCAATACTAGAGTCATCTGTCGTGTGGTCAATTTGACGGTTGGATCTGCTTCATTTTTGTTTTAATGCCTTAAAATAATATGAGAAAAAGGATACACGGCTTGGATGTATAGATACATAACGGTGGGCCAGCCCACCCGTTCGGAGCTAGGGACGGGCGGGGTAGTACGCAATCCGCGTCCGTAACATTGCACCGTACACCACGTGAAGCCATGAGCCGGTGGACGGCCACCTAAAATGAAAACAAGTCATTCTTTCAACATCAGTCTGACTTTAATAAATCATCATAGGGTGGTTTAGAAAGTTTAAAAACTTCAAACGGCTTGAAATACTTAGGGCGTGTTTGGGCGGTGGGATTAGAAGGGATTAGGTGGGATGGCATTCAAAAAACATAATTATTACCTATGGCAGGATTGTCCGTCCTTTGTTGGTAATATGTTGGTACATTGAATGGATATACCCACCATCATTTGAAATTACTGAGAATAACACACATGTGTTATATCTAAACCGTTAATTTATTTTGTAACCTCATTTTATGGCATGGGCCTAAAAATGAGGTAGATCCAAAACTTATGTAGCCCCAAAGAAGTTTTCAGTGGTAAGTATTCAATCCCCGTTGCTTTCTATGATGGGGTCCACTTGAGCTTTAGATTTATTGGAATTTTTGGCCATGCTCTAAAATAATCTGGAAAAATGGATGGCCGGTGTGGATATAGCCCACACATCATGGTGAGACCTACATAACTTGTTAACATTGAGTGAAATTGGCGCAGAACCTAATGCAATTCCATCTAATCTAATCCTAAGCTTTTCCATTCCTCCCAAACATGGTGTGGACTTGGCACAGTAGCAGATGAATCCCCATCCCACCTATTCCCTTCTAATCTTGTATTCCCTTTTAATCCTGCTGTCCAAACATGCCCTTAATGTCAAATCCAATACTGATTAATTAGGTTATGACCTTGCATCCAAATTTTAAATCTCAAAAACTTTTTATTAATGTGAAAAAAAAAAGATAAAAAATAAAATAAAATGAACTCTTTATAACCACTTAATTTTTTCGAATAATGTTGTGTTTAAGTGTGAGAGGTTATATCTTCAATATGGAAAAAATTTAAATCGTTCTTATATACAAAATGATCATAGTATTATTGAGAGCAAATTCTTACCAATCAAGATTATTTATGGTTCATTAGAAATAAAGTTAAATGATCTTACTAACGAACTTAAGTTTCTTACAATTCGAGTTATGATGAGAAAGATCCAACCCATTTATAAAAAAACCATGTATTGCAGAGCGCTCAAAGTCGTAAAAACTTTAGATGCACTTTAAACTAATCAAACGAGATTCGATTAAAGTGATTTCATTGAAAAACTTATTAGGTGAAATTTCCAATGATACTAAGATCATTGAAAACAGACAATCGGCCAAATTATAAACAACTGGCTTTATATACCAAATGATCATACTTTCGCCAGGTCAAACAAAGTCTGATCGAAGAGATTATAGCTTTATTATAAAGTTCATTTGATTATCTTTCCTGCAAAACTAAAATTATCGAAAATAGATAAATAACGAACAAAATACAAGTATTTAATCATTCTATAAAAAAGACAAATTAATCATTATTTTTTAAATATATAAATGATATTATATATATATATATATATATATATATATATATATATATATATAATTTTAGCTTTCAAATGTCAAGTACACATAATGCAGCTTGATGAGTTGTACTTGTTGGCGGTAAATTGTTACCGCCAATACTTATATAAGGACTTGTTGCAACGGGAGAGGAATGAACGGATACAGAAAGGATAAAAAAGAAAGACAGAGATGGAGAAAACAAAAGAGAAAAAAGCAAAGAGCAAGAAAAAAAAAAAAAAAAAAAAAAAACATAGAATAGAAAGAGAGATAGGAAAATACATAGAGACTTCAATGATTGAAGTTCGCCTAAAGGTGCTACTCAAGATGCCTTAAATATTTCTGACATAGAAGACAAAAAGGACATTAACAAATTCGTTGAAGCTAAGAATATTTAATTTGCATTTCACTCCATACGTTCCAAGTGCATCAATTATATTCACGTTTTCTTCTATGTCATTATGCATTATTCAATTACTTCTATTTTTTCTTACTTCATTTGTCTGCTTAGAATCTTAAATCCTGCGAAGTAAAGTTACTTGACATTTTATTTTTTTCTCTGCATTTTTTACTTTATTTACTTACCTGAAGCTACTTGACTCTATGTATGATATAAGATAGAATATTTTTATTTATTTATTTTTGCCTGTTCGCCCTTTATGAGTTCTATGAAATATGAACATATATAAAAATAAAAATACTGAAATTTTGTTGAATCACCAAAAATTGCAAAACCACGTTAAGTATATACCGAATATTGTGAGAACGAAGAAGGCCCTTACTTAGAATTTATAATCGCAGATCAACAATAAAAGTCACTTGAGTTAGGCGATTGTGAGATTCCTCAACCCCTAAATGATTATATAGTTTATAACTAATCGTAAATTTTAAACTTTATTTGGTTAGTAATGAATTCTAATTAAATGTATTTTTATATGTGAGTGAATCAGATACTTTAGCTATACTAACAAACCAATACCAAAGCTAAGAAAGTAAGGGCACCACACTAACGAGAGAGGCATTCACAATCCCAAAAATCAGACTTATTTAAAACTCAAATGTGCAACACGATGAAAATCTTGCCTAAACCTCTAAAATCATGGTTTTTGGTCTACTATTTTTTTTTTTTTTTTTGTGAGTTCATAAATCATAGTGCCAGTTATTCTTAATCGATTGGATGGTATAAAAGAAGCACTTCGGGCCCTAACCAGACTCTGGACGTTTTCATTGTGAGCAGGTCATATGATGTTTTTCATGGTGAACAGTCCATCCCAACCGTTACCTCTGGTGTAACCCAATTATGATTTGGATTGGCCTAATTATTGGGGATAGAGACTGGAATTGAAGGGAAAAACCCTATGAACGGATTTGATCTGGATCATCCATCACAATGGGCCTCATGCTCAGCGTTGTACGGCAAACTCATTCTACAAAGCGTTGCAGAGGAATGGACCCCTTCCAATAATTAATGTTTATGTGTGTTCATCATGTGGGGTCTCCAGTTGAGTCAGAGGTCAATCAGGACCATCCATCAGGTGGTCCATCTTGGATTTACCGCAAAGAAATACTTGAGATCCTCTTAGCCACACAATGAGTTGCAAGTGCTAAAATCCGGACGTTCCGGATTCAACTAGCAAAAATCAATTACTGGATGAGTAGGATTGATCGAACGGGCACAAATTTACACAGCCATCAATATGAGGTGGGGCCACCAAGGCTCTGATCACTGGCGGTGGGGCCATGCAAGGCAGATGGACGCAGATTTCCTGCAAAAGCAAGTTCCTGTGCTGGGATGCTAGGTGGGACCCAATGTGATGTTTGTGAGAAATCCACTCTGTTCATCCATTTTTTTTTTATCATTTTAAGATATGAGACCAAAACTAAGGTGGATCCTCAACTCAAGGCGGTCATATGAGAAGGAAATTTGGGAAAAGAATTGTATACAGTTGAAATCTTCTCATGCTCCACCTTAATGTTTTATGCCATCCAAACAGTTTATAAGGTCATTTTCACTGGAATGAAGAAAATAAATAAATAAATAATCATAATATGAAACTTGTGTCCATACAAATGTTTCAACTGTGGTCACTGAATCCCTACTATTCCCTCTCCTATGGCCACCTTACTTTAGAATTACCAGTTTTTTGGTCTCGTGCTAAAATAATAAAGAAAGACAGATGAATAGGGTGAATTTCTCAAATACATCATGGTGGTCCCACTTGGTATACAGGGCAGGAATTTTATGGAAAACACTTTTAGGAAATCAAATGGCTTACTTATTACAACTTTACGGTAAGTGGATTTCCAGCCAAAGCCTACAAGTTCTAGCACAAAGATGCCAAGTGGGGCTGGTCAAGGTGTTTGCTAGAAATTCACGTGTTCATCCATTATGCGAGCTCATTTTATAAGATGCCACTAAAAGATTAAGTGAATTCATAAGTCAAGTGAGCCATAAGAGAAAACAATGAAATTCAATGAGCACCATTCAAACATTTCTATGGTAATAAAAAGTTGTTCCAGGTTAAATTATGTGTGTTTTCACTTCACTCAAGTGAGAATGAACTTATTAACAATTTAGATGACATATAAACATCAATGTATGTTTCATAAAAGTTTCACTAGTAGAAATTTCTTTCTCCAATTTATCCCTTTGTGTGACCCACTTGATTTTTGTATCCACATCATTTCAGTCCAATACACTATCCTTATTTTTTACACAAGCACTCAACACACGCCCACTCACGCCGAAGTGGGATTTTACCACCTATGTGTATTGAACCCAAAACCTCATGTTGATACTCCTTTGAATTTACCATCTAGCCAAGGACTCGAACCCAAGATCTTAAGGGCCGGTTTGATTTTCCAAATTCCTGGTATATGGGTTGTAAATGAATAATAATTATTTTCTTAGATAATTTGCTTTAATACTTGATTTGACATCTGCTTTTTAAACACTAAAATTGCAGAGATTCTCAAATATATGTGGGGCCCATTATAATGTATATAATTTGTTGCCATTGCCCATTCATTATGCTAGTTGAATTTAAGAAATGAATAAAAAAAAAATGAGGAAGATCTAAATCTCAAGTGGACCACACCATAGGGAAAAGAGAATCAAACATCTATCGTTAAAAATTTCTTGGGGCCACTATTTCTTTTGGTGTGGGCAACTTAAGTGTTGGATCTGCGTCATTTTTGAGCTCATCCCTCAAAATATAATGCTAAAAGAGATGCACGGAGTGGATATATCATATTTACCACTTTGGGCCTTACAAATTTAAACAAGTCCTTTGGGACCGATTTTCCAAGCAGAAATTCATGCTTTTTTTCAAATAGTATGAAAAAACTAATTACTTATTTAATTTTACTCATGATTTGAAAAATCAAACAGCCCCCCAAAATTAGCTCAAAAAATGTATATAAAAATAGATTTCTCATAAATATTATGGTAGGCCCCACCCAACATCCTTGGGTGCTGGAACTACCTGCAAAAGTCTCTGGTAGGAAACCGTGTCCCAAATTCTCGTAATCCTGCCAGCTAGAAGATTAATTTCTTTCAACTGTCTGATCATCTTCTTTCCAGAATGCGGGTTTGACTTGATTGCTGCACTGTAATTGTGCTTACGTTAGAAAGCAAGGGTCTAGATTCTTTCTTCAAATGGAGTCGCTGAATTCAAATCCCAAACGCTCCCTACTTCAAGCACCAAATGCAAATGCACAGAACGTGATGAAATCTTACACGTGTGAAGTATCCTAGTTGTTCATGACGTGGTCCTCTCACTGCCTACGACCTACGCTTGAAAACAAGCTGGTCCATCCATCAGGAACACTGCAGAAGTATGATGAATATAGACCAACGGTTATCACCATCTCTTCTGTGAATTTTTGGTACACATAATAAATGTTCTAAGAAGGATTTATAATGTAATGAAAATTCACGTATAAAATCCACCTAATGAACGTCTCAGATCCTAAACACATTTGCCAAGTTGGCACATATGGTGCCGTTGTGTTTGGCGCTTGAAGATGCACGCGACTGCAATTATTATTACACGGCTGCTAGCTGATATTCCAACACGCAAAGCCTAGGGAGTAGCGTGATTGAATTAACATAGATTTTGACTGTTAATGCATAGATTTGAAATTTTAGTAGTGGATTCGGTAGATACCCGTATCCACCATAGTGGGTGGGATCCCTGATCGTGGGGCCCACTTATATATATATTACTTATATCCAACCCGTTCATCCGTTTTGAAAACTCATTTTAGGGTATGATTTAAAAAATGAATCAGATTCAATCTCAGAAGTACCATAATAGAGGAAACTGTGGTAATCAACCATTAAAAGTTTTTGGTGGCCCAGAAAAGCTTTAGATCAAGAATATTTGTGTGGTCTCTTTATCCAGGTCTTTGTCACCTTATCAACAGGTTGGATGGAAAAAAAATTTGGTGGCCGACAGGTTTTTTTTAACGGTGGTAATTCAATCAAGAATATTTCCTCTGGTATGGTCCACATTATATTTAGATCTGATTTATTTTTTGGTTCATTCTCTATAATAAGCTTTCAAAATGGATGGACGGTGTGGATGGAAGGAACCTACATCAGATTGGGACCCACAGTTAGGGATTCACCAACCTCGGTGAATCCTGGGATCCGTGCACCCAGCACATAAAAAGTCTACGGAAATGACAGGAAATGTAGGAGAGAGATGTTCCAGTGCTCTCAAGAGCGCTGTAAGTTATAGTGCTCGTAGCTACTACATTGGTATACTTAGAAACTCCAATCGATTAATCTAGACTGTTCAATAGGTTCATCACATATTTCAAGAGCTACATGTACAACATCATGATGATCTAACTAATAAGAACCATTTGATCAATGGTCTTTAATGTGGACAGTCAAGATAAACTACACAAAAATACGTCCAATTAAGAATTGTGTTTTGTATGGTAGCCCATGAAATGTATTTTTAATTCAACGGACAATTCAGATTGAATTGATTGAATTGTCAAAGTAAACCAATGAAACTAAGAGCATGCCAACCAAAACCACGAATTTCCTTCTTTCTTCCTTTAGAGTGATTGGTCCAACTCAATCAGCGATGTATTATTCAATGCATTACGCAATCACACGGTCTAATTAATACGTAACAACCACAATTTTGCTGCTTGACGCAGACAGAAGATCCGAATTCATACGAAAGATGTAGGATTAAAGATCCTTATGCAGAAAATAACAAAAAGAGAGGGCTGAGTGAAAATTTAAATGTGACAAGATAGGAGAGGCCTACTGCCAGCACACACGACATTAGCCCACCATCATCTCCATTATTTCTTACGGTGGGCCATTCCCATGTCATCCTACATAGAGGTAGTCCGTGTGACCTTTTCAGGTGTGGTCCAATTTCCTCCAAACACACTACAAAAGACGTACCAGGTTGTGGGTGAGAAGTGGGCCAAGGAAGGCATGTATATGAAATAGATGCTCTTTTTCTTTTCTTTTTTTCATAATTTTTATGCTACTTAAAAGGTGTTTGGTGAAATATCTGTAAAATCATTGTAGTTATTTTACATATAATGAGATTTTGAAGGTGTAATCCATGTGTTTGTAAAAATGCTGCACATGTAAACTAAGCTCGATCTTAACTTAAACTGACCTGAGATGCTAATTGAACTTAGCCGAGCTGGCCAATCAAGCTCGAGAATCGAGCTAAGTTCAAGCTGAGGTCAACAGATTGCCGAGCCGAGTCGAGCTGTGCTCATCTCGACTCAATTCAACTTGTGTAGACCTCTATGTAGGTTGTGGAATGATGGGTGTTAGGCCATCCACAGTACCATCTAATTACTCTGCACTCGAAATATCAAGTACCAAAGTTTTAAGAGGTGTTTTTTTTTTTTTTTTTTTTATAATGATGATAAGGTGTCTCTGTTCCTTAATAAGGCAAGGCAAGACTCATTATCCCTATAGATGTAATCACCAACAAACCGCATGTATCAGGTAAAGCATGAGAAAGAGAACTAATCTTGTGTCTATGGAAAACTAAAAATATCATTACGAAATTATTGAATTAAGCTTTATTAAAATATGATTATATCTTTCTTTTTTAAAAAAAAAATTTTAATTTAACCTTTTTTTTTCCATACGCCAATAACCAATCTTGCATATGTAAGGACTACTATAAATATCATTACAAAATTCTTAATGAACTAAGCTTTACTAAAATATGATTATATCTTTTTTTTTTTAATATACACGCAAGGTGGGATTTCACCACCTATGGATACTTGAACCCTTGACCGGGTGTTGAAACTCCTAAGAGTCTACAACCAGAGATTATGGACCGTATAAGCCTGTTTTATTAACTAAATGCTTGCGCTCATGATCCGACCACATGTCACCAGGACTTGTATTATTCATATAACATGCTAGATGGAAAAATGATTGTATTAGATATTCTACTCATGTGATATGTTGGAGGGAAAAATGATTGTATTAGATACCTGACTCATGCGACATGATGGCAAAAAAAAGAAAAAACAGTTGTAAAAGAACCAATACATGATTGTTTCTCAAAATGTCTTATCTTGGTCATTCTGGAAGGAAAAGTATTTAAGGGCTGGTTCGATTTTCTAATTATAACAGTAAATGATTGTAAATGGGTAATAATTATTTACTCTTGTAATTTTGTGGTGACATCACTTACATTTTATTATAACAATGATTTGATTATATTACTTATTTCATTTAAAAATTATTATAAAAAATGATAGATTTATAATGTGAAAAATGTAATAATTAAATTTATATACCTTATTTCTACATTAACAAATATATTTGACTCTCAATTTGTAAGCCATAATTTCTATATAAACAAAAACTTGAAAATGATAATAATGATTCATTTACTTTGTATTTGATTAAAAATTCAAAATCCAGTACAAGCCATTGAAAGTAAAATTTTATATATTAAAAGCAGTTTAACACTTAAAAAATTCCACATGCTTGGGCATCATATATATGAGCAATGATCAGATGCAGCAGTTGTATCGTAAACTAATAACTATATCTTTTCCATGTCATGTAAGTAGAATATCCTTCATGTAAATCAAGGTTGACCCCACCATGATGATCATGTGGTATAATCAATCGGATCCATCCATTGGGTTAGAGTGGGTGGGCCATAGCAATACCACTTGTTCATAGATATTGATGTTGTGTTCCACTCTAGCTGTGATCAGCTTGTTACTCTTACAACTTCTCTGTCTAATTACACATCTCTTGCTTGGTTAGTAACAATTTCATTGAAATCAAGGGATTTTTATGGAAAGATTATCAAGAACTCAGATTTTAAATTTTTTTTTTTTTTTCAATTAAAAAAAAAAAAAAAAAAAAG